>CM060935.1:787264044-797264044 GCA_030765085.1 Allium cepa | reverse complement strand
CATAGTCAAATCAAAGGCCCAAATTTATAGGTTGACTAACTCGCTTCAAAAGAGCAGCAAGAATAGGAAAGATCTATAGGATTTTTTCCTAGTTTCATCACTATAAAACCAATTCATCATCGATATCGAAAAACTATCAAGTTTAAGATCGAATTAGTAAAATAAAGGAGAACATACCAATTCTCCAAATTATCACATCGAGAAACTCGATAGTGGGAGAAATCAAGACAAGCAATCAGAGTAATCAATCTAGATGGCGGTGGCATCAACTCATATAAAGAATTGATCGAAAATTTTATGGATCACCACATAGATCTGGAGAATGAGAAAATGAGGAACACGATTATAGAAGTTGAAGGGAGCGTTTTATTTAACTAGGCCCATATTTGTTCAAGCTTATTTAATTTCTATTTAATTAAGGGAAAACTCCTATTTATTTTGCCTTGTAAACTTTTAAATTCAAGCTCTATTTATCTAGGGTAGAACAACATTTTTGTAGTTCGATAAATTATCAACTCGAGGACAAAGTTGAGGCAGGATTTCTAGGCATAGTGTTAGAACAATCAAGTTATCGATAGTCACAAGTTCACTAGAGATTTTGTATGCAGTTGATTGTTTAATCTTAATAGAAATCTTAGGGGCAACCATATGAAGGTTTGCTAAAGCTGTGTAGATTTTTGTGCTGTCTTTATTTCTGTATTTTTATTATCTTTGCTGAGATTATTAGAATTGTTCTATAAATTTATTATAAACCATATTCACCCCGTCTCGGATTAATTTGATCCTACAAGTGGTATCAGAGCAAGGTAGTTAAATTCACATCTTTGAAATATGTCTAGTTCTAACAATGCTTTTTCTAAAGGCCAATCTACACCTAGGCCACCGAAGTTTAATGGAACTGATTATTCTTATTGGAAAACTAGGATGAAGATTTTTTAGATACGATAAAGGCATGAGATACAGTTGAAACTGGTTATAGTTTTTCTTCGATAAAAATAGATGATCATGAAGTCCCTAAGTCTAAAGATAAGTGGGATGCAAATGAACTTAAACTATATCTCACAAATGTTAAAGCTATGAATTCTATTATTCATGCCTTAGATAAAATGGAATATAATCATGTTTCTAATTATGTGACTGCATAGGAAATTTGGAATATACTTGAGGTGAATTATAAAAGTACATCACAAGTCAAGGAATCTCATCTAGCCATGCCCATCAATGAATATGTGAATCTCTTAATGTCAAAAGATAAAACTATAAAGGAGATATTTAGACAATTTTCAAATCCAGTGTTCAAATCCACAAGTTTAGGAAAAGCTTACACAGAATTTGAGATGGTCCAAAAAATTCTAAGAATCCTCATTATGAGTTTTGAAGAAAAAGTGACAACAATTTATGAATCCAAAGACTCAAAACAACTAAAGTTGGAGGAATTAATAGGAAATCTCTTTACCTATAAGATGGAGCTGAAAGTTTGGAAAGAGCATGAAAATGGGGACTTCAAATGAAAATCAATTGCTTTGAAAGGTACAACTGGCAGTGAGGAAGAAGATGAAGCTGCGGCTGAGCTAGCACTTTCGATAAAGCATTCAAAATATGGACCATCCAGAAATAAATCGATGAATAACATCTAGCTTTGTCAAAGTACAGAATGATTCCGAGGAAGAAATCATATGTTATAGATGTAAAAATCCAACTAGATAAAGGAAAGAAGAAGAGAAGGAGTTTCACAGCCATCTAGGATGAGAGTAAAGAAGAAGAAGAGGAAACACCGATAATGAGAAAGAAAAGGGAAACCTGTGTCTAAAGATAAGATCTATTGACAACGACGATGAACTTAATGAGGTAGCACAGTTATCCGATACTGATTTACTTTATTATGTCACGAGTTAAATGGAAACATTGATAGACTTAAATAAAGAAATAATGATTTATAATTTGAGAAAAATAGTCTAATTTTTAAATAATGAGTTAGAACTCATGATTCAAAACATCAGAAAACTTAACTCTGAATGTGAAAAGTTTTAGTCTTTAGAGGAAGAAATAAACAGATGTAGGATTAAAATTGAAATCCTTGAAAATGAAACTAAATTTTATCTTTAAAAAATGAAGATGCAAAAAGAGAAAATTTCATTAGAAGATGCACCTCACTTTTGAATGAAAATGCCTCTCTTAGATCTAAGGTTCAAAAACCTCAATCGATAATAAGAAAATTTTCTAAAGGGAAAGAAATCATTGAATATGTTGTTAGGTAGTCAAAATATCATCAAAAGCAGAGAAGGACCTAGATATGACAAAGTTGAACAACTTAAGAAAAAGAACTTTGATTAGATCAAATTTCATAGAGAATCATCAAAGTTTTTAATTTGTGGTAAAATAGGCATACACAAAATAAATGTTGGAATAGGAATAAAACAAAACCTTAAACAAATTGGGTTCTAAAATGTAAAAATATAAATTTTCTTAAATTTAAACAAGTTTGGGTACCTAAATACATTGTCACTAACATTAATGGAACTACGAATTCTTCTAGGCCATTTTACTCTTCTCTTGCGTAGGTATGTTTGCGGTCTAAGGAACAACAAGAGTGGTTTAGATTCAGCCTGTTCCGGACACATGACAAGTGACATCCTTAGCCTAGAAATAACAAAGGTGGGAGTGTAAAATAGGCAATAACGGTAAATGTAAGATTATCGGTAAAGGTATAGTATGTAATAATACTTTTACATTAAGTGATGTTTTATATGTCTATAACTTATATTATAATCTCTTCTATATCAGACAATCGTGATACAAAGGTATGAATGTTGTGTTTGATGAAAATTTGTGCAAAATAATTAACATATTTTCAAGTGAAGTTTCTTCATAGGTAAGAGTAAAGGCAACACATATTCCTTATCGTTTAATGATCTCACTCTTTCAAGATGTCTTGTAGCTAAGGATGATGAAGTTACTTTATGGAACAAATGACTAGGACATGCCAACATGAGCTTACCGAAGAAGCTAAAAGGAAAATACTCGGCGAGAGGACTACCACAACAAAATTTTGAATCTGGTAAGATGTTCAAAGGTTGCTTGATGGGTAAGTTCAGTAGATCATCTTTCCATGCAAAAAACACTATAAGTACCTCTAGAGTTCTTGAGCTGATTCATATGAATTTGTTTGATCCAAATGATGTTGCGAGTTTAGGAGGTAAGAAGCATTGTTATGCGTTAGTCGATGATTACTCTAGGTTTACAAGGATTTATTTTTTAGCCAAAATGTCAGAAACTTTAAAATATTTTTTAAAATTTGCAAAATTTGTCCAAAATGAAAAAGAAATTTCAATTATTACTTTAAGAAGCGACCATGGTGGAGAATTTGAAAATTATGACTAAAATTTTTTTTGTGATGAAAATGGTTTTAAACATGAATTTTCTACTCCACGAACACCTCAACAAAATGGGTTGGTCGAGCAAAAGAATCATATATTAGAAGAATTGGCTAGATCGTTGATAAACGAATATAATCTTCCTTTGTCCTTTTAGGCAGAAGCAATAAACACTTCTTGCCATATAATGAGTAGAGTAAGATTAGACTGATGCTTAATAAAACTTCTTAGGAGTTATTGTTTGATAGAAAACCTAACGTCTCATATTTCAGACTTTTTGGATGTCCATGTTTTATCCTTAATACAGGTGATCGGCTTAGCAAATTTGAATCCAAGGCAGACGAAAGAATATTCATGGGATATTAATAAAGGAATAAAGCTTATACGGTATACAATAAAAGGACTAAAACTATTGTAGAATCAATCAATGTCAAGTTTGATGAAATAAATGCGGAAGCAAGTGAAGAAAAGAACAAAAGCTATAAGAGGAGGACAATGGCGTTGAGGAATCAATGAAAAATTCCACCAATGGAAATGAAATTACAGGAAAATTAAAAGGAAATTTAGAGGCTGAAAAACTAAAGTTCATAGCAAATTATCCTCCAGAATTGGTAATAGATAATCAACAGTAAGTATTCAAATCCGATCTTCGTCTAATAAAAACCTTTGTGCTTTGTGTATTTATAGTGGTTTCATTTCAAAAATTGAACCCAAAGATGTAGATACAACACTTAGTGATGAATGTTGGATTGTGGCTATGCAGGAGGAGTTAAATAAATTTGAGCAAAATGATGTTTGGAAATCAGTTCCCAGACCAAGCGGCTATCCAGTTGAAGGAAAAAAAGAATTTTTAAAAAGAATTTTGATGAATCTGTAATTAAGAACAAGGGTAGGTTAATCGCCAAAGGATACAACCAAACAGAAGGCATTGTTCTGATGAGACATTTGCTACAGTTGCTAGATTAGAATCCATTAGAATTTTACTAGCTTTTGCATGTCTTAAGGGATTTAAATTAAAACAAATGGATATAAAAAGTGCTTTTCTAAATGGACTTTAAAAGAAAATGTCTATGTTGAACAACATCTTGGTTTTGAAAGTCAAGGATTTCCAAATCATTTATGTTAACTTAAAAAACATTATATGATCTAAAACAAGCTCCTAAGGCTTGGTATGACTGTCTTGGTGCTTGTCTTTTGGAAATGGTTTTAAAAAGGATTTTGCAGATACTACCTTGTTTCTCTTACATGATCAAGATAATCTCTTAATTATTCAGATTTATGTTGATAATATTATCTATGGTGCAACTAATAATCTTTTGTGTGAGAAATTTGAATAAGTCATGTAGAACATATTTGAAATGAGCTTGGTTGGAGAATTGAAATCTTTTTCTAGGATTTCAAATCAAGGAAACTGAGAATGGGACTTTTATTTCACGAACAAAATATTTAAAAAAGCTTTTGGAATGATTTGGAGCAGCAAATGCAAAATAATTAAAGATCCTTATGAGTCATTCAGTCAAACTTAGTAAAGATGAAAAATGTAACAACCCAGGATTTTGGTCGTTGGATTTGAATATTTAATAATTTTAAATATTTAATAGTAAGGTTCTAAAGTCTAAAACCTGAATTCAAATAGAGGAATTGTTTAAAATATTTGAACTGTGGATTTAATAATCGAATAATGATTTAATTATCGGAATTTTTATTTTAATATCAATTAAAATAATTTAATGGTCTTATTCAACTATTTTCAATTAATAAGTATTAACGGTGAATTCGTATTGTAAATTTATTACAATAATAAATGGTTCAAATAATTAATCAGAAATTTTATTTTTATTTTTACGACTTGATTTTTTTTGACGTATTTTAGTTTATTTCATTTTATTTTCTCACAATTTTTTTTCGAAAAATATTTAAATGTCGTTTAATGATTTTTGGTAAACGACATTGTTTTTAAGATTTTACAGAATTGGATAACCGGTATTTTTAGGGGTCGCGTCGTTGTTCTAAGCACGACCGTATTTTTGTTTTCTCGTTTGCAGCACACACACGAACGAAGATCAGTGCGGGATGCCGAAAGTTTGAAAATAAATATACCCAAAATATTCTCTGATCCATCTCTTCTTTGTCTTCCCCGTACCTCTCCATTTATTTCACCTGAACAAAGAAAAGGGAAAAAGAAACTTCCTTATAAAATTATAAACAATTCACATAAAGATCCTAAAAATACAAAAGGGTGATCTTTGCATTTCAAATAATGAGATCTTCAAGATTGTATATGTGTTTGAGTGTGCGGCTTCATTACTTTGGGTTCGACGGTTAAGTCATGAGCCTTATATAAATAAGGTTTGGATTTATGCAAGATGTAAGGGGAGTTGGACTTCGTCGTTGTTTGCATTGGATTGGTGGCATTAAGGAGTAGCTATGGCCATGGTTTGGAGAGTGCGGCTCATTTTAGAAGCGTGCATCATTTTCAAGTCGTAGAGGTCATAGTAGGTTAGATTCTGGTTAGGCGGAGTGGAGGTGAAGTGGTGATGTCAAGAAGGGGTAGCTCGGGAAGAGAGAAACGATGGTGGCGACGGATTTTACTTTCGTCGAGGAGTTAAGGAGGTGGAGGCGTGCGTTTGAGGTGAGGTTAAGGTTCGGCTGTAAGTTGTTAGTGGGAATTATAGTTGAGAGGAAGAAGGATTTAAAAACCAATTAGGGTAATTAGCAAATTAGTGTTGTAATTAGTGTATAAATTTATTTATTTATTTCCTAAAGCTTATTAAAATCGTGTGTTGCTTATACAAGTTTCAAGTCAAACACAGTTAGTCGCGTTGGATTCGTAATGACGACGTCTATATCTTGGAATTAGATTGGTTGAGATTGGAGCTCTTGGAATTTTGCACTAAATTTGACACTGATTGATTTTAGACGGAATCAGAAGCTTCGGCGATAAATGGAATTTCGATGAGTTAAACTCATCTTCTTTGTTTTTCAGCAAAATATATAGTAGATAAATTTTACCGTTTGTGTTTGGTTGAATTATTGATTGTAATGTTGGAAGTTTTAAATTGCGGTTGTTTGGTTTAGATGAATTGACGCTTTTGGAAGCGGTCAATATATGAAATCAAGTGTGAGGAATTTATCTTACGTACAGGAAATTTGTATAGGGATCTAACGAGATTCCTCGCCGCTATCAATCTAATTCCTATTATAATCCTGTTATGAATGGTTGAATATCAAAAATTGATGTTGACCGCATTGGTTATAACATAGTTATATGTTAAAACTTAAACGTTATGGTGATAAAAATCAGTAACAACTTTGATTAAGTGTGTGGTGGCTATTGGCCTCAATTTAGTATTTTGAAATATTATTAATTGCCGTTTGGCTTGAAATTTGTATTGATTCGGAAAATGATTTAAAATCTAACTTTTGTGTTTTCCGGAATATTTTATTTGAATGGGTTTTGAAACTTCTCATTTTACTTCAATCCTTTTATTTGTATTTTCTAAATCATTTAGAAATGTTTTAAAGTAGTTTAAATATTGTTTAATATTGTTTTAAAAGTTGTTTAGTTTATTTAATATTGTTTAAAAGTTATTTGTCAATATTTTAATATTATGAAAAGTTATTTATTTAAATAATTAATATTATTTGAAGATAATAATAATTATTTATCAATAATTTATGGAATTGATTATTATTATTTTTATAATAATGTTTGGAATTAATAATAATTTAATAATGTTTTGAAATTAATAATAATTATTTTTATAATAATTATAATTATAGCATAATAATGTTTTGAAGTAAATAATAATTATTTATTTAAGACATTTGAAGTTAATTAATTTATTCAATTAATTATATTTACAAATAATAAATTGATTTATAAAGGAGTTTATAAATGGAATGGAGTTCAGATTCATAAAGCATTTTTTTTTTATAAAGGATCATTATAAAGGATTTTATAAAGGAATTTAGATGGGATTTTTATAAAGTATTTTAATAAAAAGAGTTTTATAAAAGAATAAAGTATTAGAAATGATTTTCGATATTTGTAAAATAATTTATGAATAGATTTGGAGATTTGTAAAGAAGTTTTACAAAAAGTTTTGGAAATTTATAAGAGAGATTTATAACAGAGTTTTATAAATGGTTTTATGGATTTATAAAAGAGTTTTATAAATGTTTTTAGAGATTTATAAAGGGGTTTATAAATTATTTTAAAGTTGAATAAAATGGAATTTACAAAAGAAAATGAGATTTGATTTCCATAGATGATCCTTCAATAACTATGGTGGTATGGAAAGCATCTTTCCATCCTTAACACCAAATAGGAAATCTTTTTCAGTATTTGTGAGTATACTTATACCATTGAGATAAGTATATGGATATTTTTTCCCAAGCAGTGAAAGGAGTAAAAAGGGTTTGTGAATTTAATCTTTGTAAAAGTATTTTGATAAAGTATTTACAAAGTGATCTTAATTAATGAAAAAATTAATTAAAGAGGCTAGTGGTTTCTTATGTGCTTAACCAATGTTGGCTTCCCTATGGAAATAAATTCCTGATTGGATTTATTTTTTTATAGTTAAATAGCCAACTATCAAATTTGACCAGTATTAAACTATCATTGTCGGTTCAGAGAGAACAGGATCAGACATATTCTTCGCAAACCGCTTCGAACCAGCATAAGCATTCGAATAATAGACTCTCGAAAATAATGATTTCAAAGATTGAGTTATTTAAAGTGCAAGGGCTACGTGCTACTAATCCTGAGGGTGATTCTAAAATGGATGTAGTGGAAGTAGTACCTCCGGTTTCGGTCAGACCTAGAACGAACTTGAATGGATGAATGTGGGCATTGAATTTCTGCTTAGAGGGTGGTATTAAAGTTCCAAGTGCGATTTGCTAAGAGAAAAGGTAAAAGCGTAGCCTCAAGCCTTACTACTCGAAAATGGCTAAAACAGGGTAGATGCAGCAGCGTTATGTGGATCGCTCCCATTAGGGCGTTTCATCACCTTTCTGGGTCATTAAATTATGGATTTGGTTGTGCATGAGAGCTCTCGATTAAGATTGGAAAGCAACCAGGGTGATGACATATTCGGCACTATCCAAGTTTAGGAGTAGGCCGGTTCTGTGTTGGCAGGGGTAGACCAAGTTCAAGGTCTGACCCTGGAACATTTTATCTGGAGATGTACTGTACGAAAGGTAGCCCCTTACCTTGTCATTGTTGAAAGCCATTATCCAATACGTGTCTTTACATTTTTTATTGTAGAACCTAGTATAATGAAATTTAATTAATGTAACAACTTTGGCTATGATTCAATATTTATTTTAAACCACAGACATTATTATAATATCACTAGATTTATATAAAAATGATTTCTTTATCGTAAGGTAAAACCCGACTGTATTTATGTGTAGCAAGGTTTTATGAGATACTTATTATTTTAAAAGGGTTTTATAAATATAGAAATCAATATGATTGGATTGAGTTTTCTCATGCTAGTTTACTAGACTGACCTAGGCATTATTTTCTTATAATGCTCGGGTCAGCCTGAGCATATCTATAGATTCAGTTTGGATACTTGGAGCTTCAGGATATGAGCTGGATGCCTCCAATTCGTATTCACGTATATTTCATTTCTGCTACTTTAGTTATATATTTAACAGTATTTGTGAGGAATGTTGTTATAACTATCCATGCTGATTAATTTTTTAGTATACTTCCATTGATGTGTGTGTGTGTGTGTGTGTGTATATATTATAGTTTCTCTTTGTTGAAGATCTGTTGTATATTATATATTACTCGTCACGAAGTGAGATTCTATCCTGTCTTTTTATTTCTTTTTCTCCAACAATTTGTCTTTCCGGCACTTGAATGCTCGACACGTGAGTACCATGGATGTACCAATGTCGACTTTTAAGGGTCGAAAAGGCGAGATTGTTACAAAAAAGGTACTATATTTGATCCAAAGAAACACCAAGATATGATTAGTTTTCTACATTGTATTACTACATTTAGGCTGGATATTATGTTTTTAGTATGTTTATGTGGACATTTCTAGGCAAATTTAAAATAATCTCATTTAAAAGCAGTGAAAATAATTTTGAGTATGGAATCCATCTAGTAATAGTTTTGTTTTGGTTGGTTACTATGATGTAGATTATGCTTATTGTCTTATTGATAGAAAAAGAAACAGTGGAACATGATTCATGCTAAGACATTCATTAGTTTCATGGTCAAGTATAAAGCAAAATTATGTAGCATTATCTACCATAAAAGCAGAATATATTGTATTAGGCAGTTGCTCTGCTCAAATGTTATGGATGAGGCGAAATCGATTAGATTTTGTCCTAGTTATTAAATGCATACCATTAAAATGTGATAGCAAAAGTGTCATTGATTCATCAGATAATTGTAGTGACCCTAATTTTGATTGACAATATTTAGGACATTTAATTAGATAAAAGAAATAAAATAATGTAAATGGTTAAGGGATTGAGATTTGTATAACCATAAGGTAGCCGTGCCTTAATTAATCTATAAGCCAAAGAGAATAAAATGAAGTAGGAGGAATATGCCAAGGGCAAAATAGGAATAAACTATGTTCTTATACCCTAAACCCTTCTTACTTTCATTCCTTATTCATTTTAAACATTTGCAAACAAAATAAAACATTTAAAGGCTTGGCCAGCCACCATTAAGGGAAATCAATAGGAAGATAAGTGATGATTCAAGTAGGAAGTTTAAACAAATCAATCAATGAGTAAATCTCAACCTTCTTAACCCCAAGCTAAGGCGAATAATCATCAACATAAATCATCAACAAGCATATATTTCAATTTAAACAATCATATCATGGCATATTATTTGCAAGATCAATTCAGATCTCAACTAGAAAACCAAAATCAATTAAAATGAGATACAAATCTATTATTCGCCTTAGCTTTTTTTTTGAATACCTAGAGAACCAAGCTTCGCTCGTTCTCTAGGTATTCAAAAAAAAAGCTAAGGCGAATAATAGATTTGTATCTCATTTTAATTGATTTTGGTTTTCTAGTTGAGATCCGAATTGATCTTGCAAATAATATGCCATGATATGATTGTTTAAATTGAAATATATGCTTGTTGATGATTTATGTTGCTTCATATAGATTTTATGATAAGTTTTTTTTGAAAAATCTATTAAATAACATCCAAATGACTTGCGTTTTTAATATATGGTTGAAAACATTATTTATGAAGTGCATTTCAAGTTTCATAATTTTCTAAGCAATTGTGGATTTATAATTTTTCTATGCAAGAAAATAGTTAATATTGGATTTAAATTAATTATGGCTATTATACATTGCTTTTGGGTCTGAAATTTCAATATGTTATAAAACATATTAAAAGTGAATTATGGAAATATTTGGGGAATTTTCCAAAGCATTTTACTGCAGATATAAAATTATTTAAGGTATGAGACTTAAATGTTTTATATGTTTTATCAAAGAGAATGGCTTCTTTGTTAAATGTTTTAAATTATTAATTTCTGAATTCAGCAGCACTTTTAGAAAAGAAAATTTTGAAAAGAATTGTGCAACCAATTATACTGTGTTTTGACAAATAAGTCATGTTAGTTGAAAAGCAATTACTTTAAAAGGCTATAAAATAGTTTTGTTAAAATTTACTACTTTTCCACTTCCATATGCAAGCTTTCGACGCCATACCTTCGTCCATGACCTAGTTGAAACCAATGCACATGGTATCAAACAACTGATACATAGTGAATAGGAGAAAGGCATAAGGTACAGTGTTGAAACCAAGCTTTCGAAGGGGTAGAAGTTACTCTTATGAACTTTGAACTATTTTGTTTACAAATGATGCTTTTGAAGGGGTTGGAGTTCGCTTTTGACTTAACCAACTTGCTTCTATTTATATAAAAAGGTATTTTGAATGGGTTGTCGCTTTCTGTTTTAAAACAAGCTTTCGAAAGGATAACTTTGAACATATTCGAAACCTAGCTGCCGCATTCTACCATACAACCTAGTTTAAAATGGGTTCGAAAGGGCGTTTTCGCCTTTTGCTTTGAAGCCGCTTCTCAAAGCTTTCGAAAGGGTTGGTTTTGAAACCATCCTCTTTCTTTTACTTAGGACAAATGCTTTAGAAGGTAATTCTTTCGCCCCAATTCATTATAACCCTTAGCTATATTAAAAGTTAAACCCAATAGTTTCGAAAGGAATGTTTTAAATGGTTTTGAAGCCATGTTTCCACAAACTTTTACTTGAATCCAATACTTTCGAAATGTATGTTTTGAGTGAAGAATTGCAATATTTTCGAAAAAGGTTATTTTGAGCATTTGAATGGAGGATTCCCAATGCTTTCGAAAGACAAGTTTAACGGTTTCGAAAGAGGACGTTTAAAGTTTACATTAATGATTTCGAAAGGTCTATTTTCAATGGTTTCGAAAGGTATGTTTTGGCCTTTCGGCCTAGTATTTCAAGATATAATAGTTAGCTTGTTTTGAAAGGGGCACCTCCAATGGATTCAAAAGGGATGGTTTAAAGTTTTTAAACAATAGTTTTGAAGAGTTTACCTTGGCTTCATGGCCTAAAATCTTTTAGGTTAAAAGGGCTTTTAACTTACTATGAAAGGATAGATAATCCCATTGATTAGATTTCATCAACATCATTTTGTGTAAAGTGTACACGTGCACACACATAATAGCATAAGTATTTTAAGTAAAGCAATGTATACGATTTCCTTGTTTAACAAAGATATGATTTTAGGGTAAATCATTTACAGAGATTGTTTAAAAGGAAATAAAATTTGAACAGGGTAGTTAACCCTAAATGTATGACAGGAAATGAAATTTGAAAGGGTAGATAACCCTAAGTTTATGACTCAGATATTAGAAGAACAGATGGGACTGGTGTAGGGTCACACCTTATACTTTATCTAATAGCCTTTAATAAAATAAGTCCAAAATTTCAATGTGTAGGGATTTTTCATAGATGGGACAAAAATAATGATTACACACAGAAAGGAATAGATAGAGTGAAGATAGGTTACTAGTAAGCCCGCAAAACCATTAGGATCAGTTGACGCTAGGAAAAAAAGAAAGTTAAGGGAAGTTGGCCCAGCAATGTGTCTAACGCAAATTAGATAACTAATTGTGTCTAGTAGGCCCGAGTCAGCCAATGATTAATGTTAGCCAGATAAAACTATAGTGTGGACAGACAGTCCATTGATTTCCTGATCTTTATGCATATAAGTAATTACTTCAATTATTATAATCAGTTTGATTATAGGGTTTTAATTTGCAAAAGATATGCTTTTTAAAGGATATTAGTGAGGGGAAACTCGTTTCTCTAAGCGGGGTGGTCTCACTTAATATCTATAAATTGAGATGTAATAGTATTATTTATACCATGATTTATGTCTGACTCAAAGTTTATGTTTTCCTTTTGAACTCTCGGGTGCTTAAAATTTAATTTGTGTAGATTGAGAGTTAAGGTTTTCAGATTTAGTAGGTTGGACCAATAAGCTTTCGAAGAGGCATATGAGGCAAAGTTAGCTATGCAGGAGCTGCTTAGTTTTATTTCCGCTATGATGTATTTATGATAGACGTGTTCAGTTAGTACTCTGATCATCCAAGGGGTCATCTTCATATGTCACTTTTGGTGTAATTTGTAATAATTATATTTGATCAAAATCTGGGAATCATTTGGGATTATGTATTTGAATATGGAATATGGATTTGAAATGGAATCAGAAAAGATGTTTTAAGTTTGTGTGAATTTTATTTCTTATTTATGTGCTTTTGATATTATGGATACCATTAGCATTACCGTATTTTGTCACCGGAAGCTAATACTATGGATGATTGCAGCATCTGTAGCGCTTAGCTTCGGGCCTCAAGATAGGGGATTTTACAACTTGGTATCAGAGCATAAGTTTATGTAAACCTAAGAGGAAATTTCAAACCTAAAAATGATTAGAAACATTATCCTAAGGAATTAGAAAAAAGTCTGGGGTATGGGATAATGCTATAGTAACGTACTTGTATTTGCTATATATAAGTACACGCTCCATCTCTATTCTCCATTTTCTTACAAAGGCTCAAATGCAGATTTTAAGGATGTAAGATATGGATGTTAGGATTGGAAGAGTAAACATTGGTGGAGGAAGTACCGTAACCTACGGAAATGCTCGACCCAACAGGAGAAACCCAGGTCGACCGACAAATGCTAAACCAAATGCAAATGCTAATATAGGTTCTGGAGTGCCGCAAGCTGATATGCGAGTTATGTATTATTTCTTCGTTAATATGATATAGGCTGGAGTTGCTGCAGGATTAGTCGGAGGAAATGTTGAAGTAGGAAATCAGGGAGCTCTGGTGGTCAATAACTATGCAATCTCGAGCAGAGATTATGCTAGGCTTGGAGGAAAGCCGTTTATTGGGACCGAAGACACAATTGAAGTGGAGAATTGGTTACTTCATTGTGAGAGAATCTTTGCTGATTTAGGGCTTAATGATGTGTAGAAAGGGAGGCTTAGTTCTAGACAGTTACAAGGAGCAGCATCGTATCGGGTGAACAGTGTTACTGTGGGAGTTAATAAGGAGACCATGACTTGGGCAGAATTTAGAAGGAGGTTTGAGGAAAGATTCATGTCAGAGATTGCTAAGTCAACTTTGCTTAGAATTTTATGGAGTTGGAGCAGGGAGACATGACAATACTTGAGTATGCTGCCAGATTTGAAGAATTATCAAGGTATGGGTATGCTATGGTTGGTATAGTTATCAAAAGAAATGAGGATTTCATCCGCGGACTAAAACTTGAACTAGCTAAATTTACTCTGGCATATATCGGAGATCTGTGTGATGTAGTTGTTGAGATGGCTTTGAGACAGGAGGAGATGCTTGCTTTTCATGATGGTAACAAATCATGGGAACCTCAAAGTGGGTGGAACTAGAAGAGAAAATTTTTCCATAAGAAGGGCGCTCAGAAGAGTAGAGCTGCCAAGAAAGGAAAGGCATATGTTGTATGCTATAAATGCGATAAAAAGGGACATTATGCTCATGAGTGCCGGACAGGAAAAGGGATAAATTTAGCTATATAGGAGCTACTTAGTTTTATTTCCACTGTGATGTATTTATGACAAACATGTTCATTTAGTACTCTGATCATCCAAGGGGGCATCTTCATATGTCGCGCTTGGCGTAATTTGTAATAATTATTTTTGATCAAACCTGGAATCGTTTGGGATTATGTATCTGAATATGAAATATGGATATGAAATGTAATCAGAAAATATTTTATTTTATATTCATGTGCTTCTGAAATTATGGATACCATTAGCATTACCGTATTTTGTCACCATAAGTTAATACTATGTATCACTGTGGCATCTGTAGCGCTTAGTTTCGGGCCTCAAGATAGAGGATGATACAATAATCTTATGCATCACTTTTGTACTAAACACATAAATATGAGACATAACTTCATTCGAGATCAAATTTCAAAAGAAGATATTTGCATTGAATTCATTTCGACTAATTTTCAGTCAGCAGACATTTTCACAGAACCTCTTCCAAAAATAGTTTTTTATAACTTCTTTTGGATTTGGGAATTTCACAAATAACTTGGATTTTTTTCTTTTCTATTTCTTTTATTTTTGATTTTCTAGCAGAAAATACTCTTTTTTTGTTCAACAAGGAATTTAATCTAGAACCAATAGATTTGACTACCTAAACCTTTGAAATTTATCAAAAATATTGATATTGATTGCATAATTGATAGATAGTGTTTGGATTATATTTCATAATTAGATGAAGGATATTTTAATATTTTTTGAAATTAAACAAATTTTCATGGTATTCTTCTTTATTGGTACATATTCCACGATCATTTCTATATTTATCATCGTTCCTGTGATTCGTACACTCTAGTTAGATATTGTGAGCTAAAGTTGGTATTTCAAAAACAATTAATTATATTTTTGATTTGAACAATACAAACTATCTCAAAGTGTTGGTTCCTACTTAAAGTCCTCATGGTTATGCATGTGTGAATAACTTTTGATCTCAAGATATGCGCCTTCTTATTTAAAAGTCCTCACGGTTATGCATGGATGGAACATTTATGGAAAAGGGGGATAAAAACTCAACTAACTCCTAACCTCGTTTTAAAGTCCTAACGATTATGTATGATTAAAAAGTTTTTGACATTCTTTATTTTTTTTTAATTTTTATTTTCAAATACTTATCTCACTATATAAAATTCTCTTCCAGCCGCAGTCGAATCATTACTCTAAAGTGGGATATATATCTAATTACTAGAATATTGTGATTTTTGTTCGATTACTTGAAATATTTAAATATTTTTATCTCCACATGACACCTAATATCATTTAAAATTTATTACTATGTCGATTGGTATTTCTTATTTTGGATGACAACAAAAAGGGGAGAGGGGATAAGGTTTTGGTGGATGAGTAAAACTCTTGCTGATACCCAAGATTTATTGATTTTTTTCATTTTCTTTGGCATCGAGGCATAGGCGTCAATAAGGGTTTATTATTTAAAGCATGCATATGTGGGAAGTATTTTTATACGGAGAGTATCTTTGTAAGGGGAGCATCTCAATAGGGGGAGCTTAAAATCTAGGCATTGAATTTTTTTTTCACATCAAAACACATTTTTAATCTACACTTAAAAATCTTAATATATGTTTGTTATCATCAAAAGGGGGCTATAGTGGTCCAGTGGTTAAGACATAGTGGAGTTGCTACATATGGTTGTAGTGGCGCCGGTTCAAATCCCAACGGCCACAATAATGAGACATAGTGCACGGCCACTTATAAAACCGGCTAACCGAAGGCCACGGCAAACATAGTTTCCTTGGCCCCAAAGTTTTAACCATCCTTGGCCCTAAAGTTTAGAAAATTTTCAATGGTGTCCTCCGCAAATGCATCTGCCCGTTCCACTGCAACTGCCATTCTGACCAGATCGCTGTAGCTTCTCCATTTATCGCATCTTTCCTTCTCCACGTTTCGACCATGCCCTCTTCTCCACTTCTTCCATCCCTCCCCGTAGCCCTCTCTTCTGCGCCTTCTTCTACAAGATCTGGTAGGTCCTTCAAGAAACCCCTTGTTTCGTCCCTGGTCTCGCCGCATTTGCTCTCTGTCACTGAGTTCACTCCGTTGCCAACTATCGTGAATGCAGATCTCGCTACTCGCGAATGTACCAGTGAGTGCTCTGAGTTGTTCCCTGTTTTGTTACCTTCTGATAACATCCCTGATAATTGTCCTGTATCCGTGATTGGCAATGTGGTTGTAATCCCGGGTGATATTGGAGTAGTTTCTGATGTGATTGGAAGTGAGGAACGACCAGCCGCTAATAAACTTTCGAGTAATGTTGGATGTACACCAGGTGTATGTCTTAATGCACATGAGAAATTTGGTCCCAATGTGTTGGGTTCTGGCGCCTTATTGCATGCGGCCACCCCTGCAAGCTCTCATCCCATGCGTGCTCCCTCTGTTGGTGTTCCCGCTGACGAGCAGTTTCCTCTTGCCCCTTCCTCGATTTGTCCCAAAACTTGGACTTCTCTATTTTCATCTCAGCCCCGAAACGCTGGATCCTATGAACCTGTAGAATTTGAAATCGTTGAGGTTGATGGAGTGATGATTCCCCCTTCAAATGTTATGCAAGCTGGTTTGGACTATTGGTCGGATTATTTGGTTGGGTTCTTTTTGATCCTCTTCAGCGTATCCATGATGTGGCTTCTGTTTTGCATAGGGCTTGGCGGCTGCGCGGGGATCTTAATGTTAAACTTATCGACTCCATGTATTTCTTGTTGTTTTCCTCCGCTATGTATCGCAGTCGTGTGCTTAAGGCTGAGCCTTCTTTTTTTGATGGGAAACCACTTATTATAACTCCTTGATCTCCAACAGTAGCCAGCGCACGTGAACAAGTCCTTTCCATACCAGTTTGGGTTTATTTTTCTCAGATTCCTTCTTCTCTACGGCCGATGCTTGGATTGAATTGGCTTGCTTGCAACGTTGGAAAATTGATATGTTTTGATGCTAATATGGTAGCGCGTGAAAAACAGGTGTACGCTAAAGCCCTGATTGAAATCACCCCTTCTAAGCCTCTCCCTTCCTCTATTCCTATACAGCTAGCTGTTGGCCATGTTGTCGATGTCCGTGTCCGTTATGGGTGGGTCCCGGACATTTGTAGCTCCTGTCACTCCTTTGGCCACTTAGTATATGCCTGCACGCATTCTTCTGTTTTTGTTGTTGCGCCAAAGATCCCTCTGCCTCGGCCTCCGCTCAGGAAGTGGGTTCCCAAAGTCTCTCTAGTTGCTCCTCCTCCTGAAACTCCTATCTCTGTCCCTGGTCCGCTGTCTGCTTCTGCTCTGTCGGCATCCCCTCCTGCATCCATTATCCCTAGTATTGTTACTGTTGACTCCACTGCTGTTCAGGATCTTGCTTCGCCTCAGCCTCCTGTTTTTTGGGTTGAATCTGAGAGATGCTGGGTTGATCGACGTTCCGATTTTCGTTTCAACCCTGTGGACGGTTGCTATTTTAGATATGTTACTGCTGATCTCAAGGATCCACGACGTCTTTACTATAGACCTAATGGTGATTCCTGGATTCTTGATTTGGATGGATTGTATGCCGAATTGAATTCTGTCATGCTTGCTGACTCTACCTGGGACCGATCTTTTATTTATTCATCTGACATTGACATTTATGATCCTTGTATTGCCACTGTATTTCGCCCCTTTATTGGTCTTCTTGGGGACGGCACCTTGGTCTCTCCCCTGGTGGAAGATGTTGTTGGTGGTTCTTCCTCTTTGGAGGAGACTTAGTCTTTGTACGTTATTTTTGTAGCTGTGACATTCTGTCACACTCCTGTACTGTATTTTATTCCTTTTTTCTACCATAGTAGTTAAGGTGTCTCTACCTTACTCCTGTACTTTATGATGTTATTACGTTCGTAATAAAAAGTGGACGGTCCACTATAAAACCGGCTGGCCTTGCCCAAAAAAGGGGGCTATCGTAGAATATTGTAGTCTATGATTTTTTTGGTGCTAATAAACATATATTTTTAAATGTGTTTGTTAAGTTACCGAGCAGGTTACAGGAATGCAAAAAGAAAATAAAGATATTCGATAAAAGAATAAACAAAAAGATATCTTATTTTTTTCAGTAATGATTTTTAGAAATACAAATTCATATTAATACAAGCTCTTTCATAAATTTTTCCTCTCACTCTCTAATACATTATTATTTTCCCTCACTCTCTCAAATATCTTTTCTTTAATAATGATATATTCATATACTATAAGAGTATCTCCTTATTCCAGCTTCCATCCAAACAACATTCCTTTCCTGACAAATAAGAAAGGATAAAGAAACAAACTAAAACTGCAAAAGCAAACAAAATTATCTAAAACACAATTTTTCCTCGGTTTTTGGTTAATTTTTTTTCCATGTTTTGAATAGGGACCGAATACAATGAATATGTGCCGGTGCAACATGTATTCACAAGGACCAGTACAAAATGTTCATTTAAAGCTTAGAAGTAAATTAAACTTAAAGCCATTGTGTGCACGAGCAACTTAAGACTATGTGTTACGGTGTGATAGATCTTAAGGCTACTTTAGCACTGGAGAGGGGTGAATAGTGTTTTATAATTTTTATGAATCTTTTTAACTAAATTTTAAGATTTAAATCAAATCATAGATTATCGACAGAGAGCTATAATAATCAAACGGTCACAGATGCAATTACAGATAAATATAAAAACAATAACAAAATGGTAAAGCAAGAGAGATGACAATAGGAAATTTATACTGTTTGGATTAACCAATCCTACACCCAGTCATGTACAATATTTTACAGATTTATGTTCAATTGCTACTTTAACCAACTAACAATTAAACCAAAATATAGTCTTGATTTCAAGGCTATAAGATACACCATCCTGTCTCACAGGTTCAGGCTAAACTCTCTTGATTTATCAGGCAAAAAGATCACCCACTATACTTTGCAGCTGTGATGCCCCAACCCGAGACCCACAATAATAAAGAGTATTGCTGGGTAATATCATCCACTAATGTGGAGAATAGGGCTGGTTAGGAAAGACCATCTACATTTTTTTCTAATTCAAGTGAATCGACATATCCAATAAATACTTAATACAAAAGCATAAGGTGGCTATAGGATTTATCAGAACAAAATACAATAACTCAAATGAAAAACACATCACGGGACTCAGAATCATAAATCTGAATAAGGTGAACAAGATCGGGATCACGCAGCTGAGCATCGACAATATGATCTGATACAAACTACTAAGCACACGGACATGATTTGAACATGCAATAAGCAAACCCAAACAAATATGAGTAGAGTTATTGATTTCCAAATACAAATAGTTGTACTTGGGATACAAGTTATCCTATAGCCCTTCTGATACTATTTGATCTTTGAATTGATGAGAGAATACTTCCAAATCAGTAAGTAGATTGTAGAGAATGAATGTAGTAAATTAGAAATTGAATTTGAATGAATTCGAAGAGTATAGAAAGTGGATTTTGTGTTATATATGATGAGAATTTAGAGTATGAAGAAAGTTGAGAAAAAAGTTTATAAAATTTGTTTTTTAGTCTTCTTATATAGTGTATAAAGGGATGTGTCTATTCGGGAAGAGATGCGGTTAAAAATCATAACTATTCTAAATCCAAAAGTTACACGACAAAAATATATTCATTTAAAGACTGAAAATTAAATATCGAAAATTTTCAGTCTTTATTCATTGACCAATTAATGACTGCAAAATTCAGTCTTTAAGGTTTACACATTAAAGACCAAAAGTCGGTCTTTGATTGGTTTTTATATTTTGGCACCATATAATGACTTGATTTCCATTAAGACATATTTAAAAAACAATATAACCAATGGTGGAGATTTTGGTTTTTTTGTTTGAATCTGATGGCTTGTATTTACCAACTATGTGATATTTCTCGGCTCTCATATTAAACAAAAAAAATTAAAATAACTACCCCATTTCCTTAATCTAAGGATCTAACTCCCACATATACTTAACCTTCTCCATTTAAAGTTTAAACTACAGTTCCTGTTATTGCTCTCATAAAAACTAAATTATCATCTTCTTCATCCAACTCCTCATCCATTGTACACAGTATGATGGTTCTTACTTCTTCTAAGTAGATTCAGGCAAAGAATTCATACATACATCAAACTCATCATACTCCTTTGTCCTTTTCCTTCTTTGTCCATTCGCTCTAACCAAAAATTATTTGAAAAAGCTATCAAATATATGTCCCACTGTTCCAATACTTACAACAAACTAAGAGAAACTAGAATTGCTATAACCATCCCTAGTGGATAATATGGGTTCCTACATATGACGACACTATTGGAAAAGTAGCCTTCTCAATCTTCTAGAGGTACAACAACATGCACATGATGCAAGCAGCAACCCTCCATTTCATACTCAACGTGCTCCTAAATGTTATTGCCACTGAACTCAGCTCCATCATTATAAGCAGATTCATTATTGGACTTGATGGTGGATTCTTTAAATAAGCAGCTCCGCAATTTCTATTAGAACAATCAAAAGTATTGTTCCAGCGAAGTATCACAGTCAGGATGGTGGCTTTGAACACTATGAACAACTATATGGAGGAGGTTTATTTGTGTCGATGGAGATGAACTTCTACATGGTGGGGACGACTTCGAACAATCTTGTTTACTAGGAGTGGTGGATAGAGAGATGGAAGGTTCAAAGGTCGATGGAGGGACTAGATTTCACGGATGGAGACTCAACATCCTTCTTTCACCAATCTCATTTGTATGTAATTGCCATAAATTCCAATCTTGCCCTCAAATCCGCGGAAAGCTTCCAAGAAGTTCATGTAATTGATTTCATTTAATTCTTTTGACTTTGTAGAGAGGAGTTGTTACACAATTTTCCAGTCCTCCATTTTACATGTTGTACATAGTATTTTTTTCAATGAAGACCAGTTGTGAAACTGATAGGCTGAAGGTTCTGATGTAATGATATTAATTGTAATGATATTTGTAATCTTGTATAGTTTATGTACGCATGTTTCTTTTATTTTAAAATAAATTAAATAATTAGTCCGGACTTTCTGAGTAACACGATATAATATATATATATATATATATATATATATATATATTTATATATGTGTGTGTGTGTGTGTCTGTGTGTGTATGTGTGTGTTTGTGTGTATGTGTTTATTCGAAACAGATTAGTAACCATATTTCAATCTTTAAAATGCAGTCTTTAAAAAATTTTAAGATCGATAACCAGTCTTTAAATTTTAAGACTGAGATTTAGTCTTAAGTTTTTTTGCGACTAGGATATTAGAGACTAAAATTGTAGGTCTTTATTCGGTCTTTGAATGTTATATAAAGACTGAATTGGTTAATAGAGATAATATTTTCAGTCACTAGCTTAATGTATTTTGGTAGTGGTACATCTTCAACGGTCTATATGTCGACATACATAAGAGGTCTATGTCGACATATCCATGTTAATTTTGATAACCAATAATTCTTTTAAATTGTTTTCAAACTTTTATATTTTGTAAAATAATTTAAACATAGATTTTAAATACTTTCAACACATAAGAACTTTTATAAAACTTTTGTAAAAGTATATTTTGAATTTTAAATAGTTTATTTTGGTTAAATATCAAAGATTAGAATTTTGTGATAAATGTCAAAATCTACTATCAAGGACTTTAACAATTTATTCTAATGACTTATAAATATACACTAAAGTCTTAAGCTCTTCAAATCTTTTGTCTTTAAACTCATGAGTCTTGATCATCTTTGAATCTTGAACTTTATACAGACCAGTCTTCAAGCTTTAATCATTTTGTACTTATGTAATATTCTGTAATATATACTATACAACTTTGTAAAACATCAGTATCTATATTTATATGATTGTTGTCATCAAAACCACTATCTGAGTTATTAACAATCTTTCCCTTTTTCATGATGATGACCATTTGAATATTTTTGTCATAAAATATATTATAACCCTCCAAGTCAAATAACCCCCTTACTATATGCATGTTGTTATATTTATATTTTTAGCCCTTTTTTCATTAACAAAAATGGGTAAATATAATAAACTTTCCTTAAATATGAAATATGTATGTGATAATGTTGGATATGGAATCAAAATAGGAACTGAATAATATTTCATAGAAACATAGAAATAACTATGTGACGACCCGTAAATTTTTAATAATTAATTTAGTTATTTAATAAAAATCGTGTGATTAAATTTAGAAGAAATTAAATTTTAATTTATATCGAAGTAAATGTTAAGAATGGAATGTACCAATAGTTATTAAAAAAATAAATTTTGATTTTTGAAGTGAAATCACATTTTAAATGAAATTAGTAGTACGAAAATATATTTCAATAAATGTTACATTAATGTAAAATGTAATACAATGTTGGAAGTTGTTAAATTAGAATACATTAAGAAATAAAAATTGAATTTGGAATCTATTGCAATAAATCTAAATGTTATGTTTGGTATAAATTGAATATAAGTGATGAAATTAATAAGATGAGAATAAATGACAACATTAATTGTAAGTAATGAAAGCTTATTAATGTAAGAAAATGAAGACAAACATTAAGAGTTATAAATGTTATAATAAACCTTAGTGTATTGTAAACTGATATTATGTTATAAATGTTATAATAAACATTAAGAGTTATAAATTGATATTATGTAGGCAACTATGATAGTTGGTTGGAAATAATAAACCTTAGTGTATTGTAAAGTTAATGGTAACGTCTGTTATAACAAATTGGTTTACTAAATCAAAATAGAAAATCAATCAATTTATTTGGGACTAATTAATTGATATTCATTTATAATAATTGGGTTTACTGTTAGAAATTGAAATTAGATACTACGGTAAACAGGAATTTAGATGAAATTAGAAATAATGTCAACTCTATTTATAATACGACTATTGGTTGATTTAAAGTATAGAAAGCAAGATTTATTAATTTAATTGAAGTATAAAATTCAATAATTATATTTATTTCAAAATAAAATGGAATTAAACGTTCAAATATTACGTTAATGAAATTAAAATGAAATTTGAGGATAATAATGTAATAAATCATGAACCAATGTTAGTGGCATCCTTATTTTGGTAAAAGATGTGAATAAGAAGTTTAAAAAAAGTTTAATAAATAGGTTTTTGAGAATAAAATTTATAATTTCTAAATATAATGAAATGGAGAAATTAACGCTGCAATTGATAGATTTATCAACTTTTAATTTACATCTAAACTTGTTTAAATTTTTGTAAATGATTAAGAAATATAAAAGTGATAAAATTGTCAATTATAAAATTGAAATTTAGAAATTGGATTTAATTAATTGATTAATGATTTGTTTTATTAATGTAAATAAATAGCCATTTTGGCCACTGACTCGGATTTTGACGAAACCAGTTTCATCGGATCCGTAATGGTGAATTATTATAGGATTTCAAGTTTCGTAGCGATCGGACTTGTCGTTTGATCGTACGGACTCGAAACGCCTTGAAATCGATAAATTGAAATCAATTTGAAAAATATTGATTTTAGCATAATTCTTCATACGATGGAATTTGGACGTGAAACTTTTTCCATCATGTTTAAAATATTTTTAAACACCTATTTTGATATATGGGTTAATCCAATTTCGTTCCGGAGTCGAAACGGGCTTTTTGGGCCATTTTGGCGTTAGCCGTAAATCTATCTTATTTATCCATTCAAATGTCAACCATGCCTATATATATCCTGCTATAAACCATAGCAACCTCTATTCCTCATTTTTATACGTACAGAAACTTCTGTGCTCCTCTTCCTCAATGGCTATAAACCCTAATTTATCCAATTCAAATTTTAAGTCAAAAATCAAAATCAAAAATTCAGACTCCTCGGAAAAATTCAGAAAAAATATATTTCGAAGCTCTCGAAGAGCGCAAGTCAGATCTGCAGTTCGTTTTTCGATCTGGGCTTTCGTTTGACCGGAAATTTAGAAAGAAGTTTTGGACGTCCGTCGCGCTCCTATCAACTGCGATGGATCATCAAATACTTTTTGGGTATTGCAGAGGGGACTGAGGGGAGTCGATCTATGTGAGTTTCATGGCGAGTTAACGGCTAGATCTGCGGATTTAATCAATTAGGGTTAAATGTTTTAGGCAGGTGCAATGTTTCTCGACGACCTGGGGGCGAACGCGAGCGCCGCATAGGCATAGGAGGGGTCGGTGACTTGCGTGATCGTGGGGGACGTGGCCACGAAGGTGCGGTAGCGTGGAGGTTTGGGTTGCGACGGCTGGGAGTTTCCGCGTTGTATAGTACACGTGAATGTTTCGATCGTGAGTAGCCTAGGTTTCTGGACGAGAAAGGACGGGGCAATCAGGTGTTTTACTTTTTCTAATTTATTTATTTTATTTTAATTTCAAATTCAAATGATCTAATATTAATAACTTTCACATATGAAATCGGTTTTACGCTCGGTTTTCTCCCTAGGTTCTTATTGGAATTCCGGAGATTTTGGCGCTAGTTTGGACAGATTCTGAGACTGTCCAATTTTTAAGTTTAAATTAGATTTAAATTCAATTTAAATTCAAAAGGTGAGTGTTTTAACCCACTCACAACTTCTAAAATTTCTTATATTTGTTAAATTTATTTATGATGTGATTTGATATTTATTTACAACTGTTTGACATATATTTAATCATCATCTCAATTAAATTTCACTTATTTGAATTAAATTATTATTCAATTTATTATTGCATATAAACTGCTAGTTAAATTAATTTATTATTGAATAGTAAACTGCCAGTAATTAACGATGTTATTTTTTGTTTTGGATGATGATTGTGATGGATGTATGACCTGTTGATGGATGAATGGATGTTGTATTTTATATTATTTTAAACCGCAAGTTATTATGCATTTTTATTTTATTCGGGATTGCAGTTTGAAATGATATATAACCGTAATTTTATTTTAAATTACGGATTGAAATGATAAATATCCGTATCACTTGACCATAGGATAGAGAATTATATACAGGCACCGCGGTCTATATATATATATATATATAAATATTTTGAAATGATTTTTATGGTTTTGGAAAGGAATATACGGTTTAATAAGTATTAATTTTTAATGTTATATTAATACTATTATATATATAATAGTTAAATTCTTGAATTTAAGCTATGTATAAAATTGATTTAATAAAATGAGTTTAATACTGGAGTTTGATTGTTTTATATTATACGTTTAGTACCTATTTAAGATATCATATATATAGAGTTTTTAAATGACTTAAATGAAATTTAAATTGGAATATAAATGTGGAATTGGTTTAAATTGAATTATTTAAGAATTTTACTTGAATAAATTTGATTTGAATTTAATAAAATGGAGATTTTAAAGGGTATGATTCTTATAACTTGATTTGGCATAAAGTAATTTAAATGAATATAAAGTTGAGATAAATGAATTTATCAAATTAATTAAATTGAAAGAATATCCGGTTGTTGGGAGTTAAAGGTTTTCTTAAATTATATTGAATTTATTAAGTAAACATCTTAAATCTAAATAATAGAAATTGAATTTGATATTTATGGAATTATCAAGAATCAGTTTTGAAATGGTGGAATATTTAAAGCTTTAAAATATATGGAAATTGAAATGTTTATTTGGGATTTAAATCTATATTTGGAATTGATTTGTGAAGGTCAAGAAACTATTTTTTTATATAAAGTAATTTATATTTTAACCGTTTAAGTGGTGCGGTTATATTTCAAAGTTATGTAATTCAAAGTT
The DNA here is from genome assembly GCA_030765085.1 of Allium cepa. Classification (NCBI taxonomy): domain Eukaryota; kingdom Viridiplantae; phylum Streptophyta; class Magnoliopsida; order Asparagales; family Amaryllidaceae; genus Allium; species Allium cepa. The sequence goes on along the minus strand of CM060935.1, from coordinate 797,237,758 downwards.
TTATGTTTTGGAAGGTTATATTTCAAACATTTGGTTTCGAAATATTATAACTTTGAAAATGTTATGATTTTGGAAAAAGGATATATTTGAAATAAAAATGATATCATATTGTTTGGGTTTTAAAATAGAAATGATATCGTATTTATATGGTATTGAAATGGATATTATATTCTGGTTTTGAAGTATAATTATTTTAAAATGACCGCGGTGTTATAATAACGTTTGGTTGTTAAAGAGACCGGGATTGGAAGTTGTCATACTCTCTGCCAACCTCGAAAACCACTTTAACAACCGTATACGCGATGAAGATTCCAGAATGAAGTAGGATGGTGGCGGCGTTTCCTTTGAGGTAAATGCGTGGACCCGACTCCCGTGAGTTAGCATACGGTGGCTAAAACAGGAGCGATTCTCGGGCCAATGAGGTAGCACCTTTGATCGAACACATCTCTTCAATTTTATAATGTAACTTTTGGATTGATTCGGTGGCCACTTTTGATTTTCTTTTTGGGGGTGTGGCTCGAGGTAGGCGGTAGCTGTGCGCTACGTGTTACCACCAGCCCGGATGCGTAATTGGTATATCTACTCTGGCATTGCCAAGTTGTGCCATGTCACCTATCTTATCGCGCCTTGTACGAGTTTGGTTTTCTCGCGTAGCCCGTGTGGTATCCTCTGGTGGCTTCCCGATCAGAAGGTCAGAAGGGACTATGATATTTGATGGACTACTTGGACTACTACGTGTTAACGGGAACATTGGGTCACTCCTTAACGCTATTTAAAAGTAAGCTTATTTTATTATAGACATGATTATAATAGCAAAATATAACTACATAGTAAATAGTTTAACAGATCCTTAGGAGATGTGAATCCCGAGCATCTCTTGAGTTACTGCGCTCACGTTAGCCACTGGATAGGAGATGTCAAATCCCGTAAACATCTCTGACGCCGTTACACTCATATTTATTTCTGTTGATTTAACTCACAAAAGATATTTTAGTTCTGACTCGAGTGTTTTGTCCTTCCAATTCGCTCGGGTCAGTCCGAGCGTTTCAGGATTTGAAGATTTTATTCTGGAGGACGAAGACGAAGATTATTATTACTAGTATCTATTATATTATTCCACTATACCATTGCATTCCACTGGATTATTAATATTCTTTGGTATGTGTAACTCTGATTGGTATTGTATAAGTAAATCAAATATTTTGTAAAACAGCTTCATGAACTGTATATTTGATTATTATATTTTATCGTTCCGCTGCATGATTCTGTTTAGTTTTATTTCTTTATCTGCTTTTTCTTATTTACCCCATAACAATCGGCCCTTCTGTATGGTCTAAGTCTGACGTGTATGGTTTATTGTCGATTTAAAACCGTGCAAAAAGGCGGGATGTTACATTTGGTATCAGAGCTTTGGTTTAGTGAAAACCTTAGCTTTGTGGGGTTTGACTCTTTATTAATAGGATAATAATACCCTATGATGGGTCGCTGAGTGTGTATATATGAGAGAGCGTATTTTTTAGTGTTATAAAAGGTTTTAATATCGTGTTAATCTATTCCGTTTGTATTTATAAATTCTGGTTGATGCATAGGACGCTATGACATCAATAGGGGTTTCGAGACACTTAATAGGATAGACCGACACAATATTTGTTTTCAATATAGGTGAATGAATGCCTATTATATTTTCTATATATAAAATAATTTTTTTATAAAGGTTATATTGGGTTGTAATATATTGGTTGTTAAGTAGTGTAATCTATAAATATTAGCAAAATAAGAAAAAAACGAAAATTGGAAATTTAGAACTTAAGTTCCGGGGTTTTGAAACTTTCTTTCAAATGATTTTGGAATATAATAATAATAATATTATTAATAGTATTTTTTGATATAAATATTTCAAAATAATTTGGAAGAAAGATTTTAAAATAAAATTTGGAAAAGAAATAAGTATGTACTCCCCTCTCTGTCACTGGAAAATAATTTCGGTGACGGCGGCTGCATCATCGACATTCATTTTCAAGTTTCGAAGTGGGAAGGCCAGTAGTAGTTTTACTGCAGATTTATTTTTACAAAAAAAATAAATAGATTTTAAATTGTTTTAAATATAATTGGATATATAAACTGAAAATATATACATTTATCCATTATTTTAAATGATTTGAAAAATTAAACCGGGTATTTAAATTCTTAAGTTTCCGTTAATTAATAGTTTCAATTATTGTAGTGAAATGAAATGTAACTAATTAATAATTGGAACCTTTAATTAAAATAAGAAATAAGTGAAAAGTTATAAATAAAATTTAAAGAAAGTTGAAATTGTAACTTATAAAACAAAGATGTAATTATTGAACATTAAATTAAATTAAAAGATGAGGTAAAACTTGTATAAGTTTCATTTGCATTTTCTTTAACATATATATAACTTACCAAAAGATGAAAAAAAAGTTGAAACGTTAATAAGAAAAATAATGGAAGTTGTACAAGTAAACTTATGAATGAAAGTGTTCAAATGAATTTCTTTAATAAATAAGAATTTGATGTTGAAATGGTTATAAACTTAAGTTATAATTGAAATGTACTATGATAAAATATAATAGAAATGTAAGTATTACAATGATAATAAATTTAAGTAAACGGTTGAAGCTATTATAAGTAAAATAAGTAGAAAAGAAGAATGCATTAAATATATGATTGTAGACTAAAGTTAATGCATTAAGATGATAAGTAAATGAAATGGAGAAATGAATGAATGTAATGCAAATAAATAAATGAATGAAGATGAAAATTTGCAAGAAATAAATGAGAATTAAGAGAAATCATTATATGAATAAAAAGGAAATCAAATAATGAATATTCTGAAATGAAATTTATAAAAATTAACTTGATCTATTGGTTGGAATTGTTGTTTGTCTTGGTTTATGGTAGTTTGGGCAAGGATACTTTAAAATTGTTGGAAGGTATGAATAATCTATTTAGTTTCACCTAAGACTGTTGAGTAAATGGTGCACTTAATAGTTTATTTTTTATTCCACACAATTTAAAGTTTAAAACCCGAACAACAATTTGTTTTGTTTGATATGAATGAATGATTGATGTGGGTTGATTTTATGCAGTGGTTATTTGCTTGTTGCAAGTGATTGATGTTTGTATTGATTTGTTTGTTTGTTTGTAGTTGAAACCACTTTAAATATTTCATTTTATATAATTGTTAACCTTTTTGGAATTATATAAGCGAAATACAGGTTATGGAAGCAACTGCTGCTGCTTTTGGTTTCATAATTAAGTGTTAATTGCCCGACTAATAGGTACGTTTTCGGATTACGGTTATAGCGTTATTATATTGTTTTTCCCATGCTGGAATATATTATTTTGGAAAATATATGTTATATATTATTATATTTGATATTTTATTTTCTCTCGAGCATCTCCGTACAAAGGAGACTCTGCCGAAATTTTTTGAAAATTTTGGACTTAGAAAATATTTTGAAAATGTTTTTCAACCTTTATTAATTTAAGTATAGAAAGATTTAGTGGTCATAAACTGGTATATTTTATTTAAAATAAGTAATTTTGTAAATTTATTTGTTTATAAATTTAATATTTTAAATAAGATATATTGACTTCTTAATTCTTCTTTTTCCTCCTTTTTCCTTTTCGGGGACGAAAAGTTTTGAGTAGGGGAAAGTGAAACGACCCGTAAATTTTTAATAATTAATTTGGTTATTTAATAAAAATTATGTGATTAAATTTAGAAGAAATTAAAATTTTAATTTATATCGAAGTAAATGTTAAGAATGGAATGTAGCAATAGTTATTAAAAAACTAAATTTTGATTTTTGAAGTGAAATCACATTTTAAATGAAATTAGTAGTATGAAAATATATTTCAATAAATGTTACATTAATGTAAAATGTAATACAATGTTGGAAGTTGTTAACTTAGAATATATTAAGAAATAAAAATTGAATTTGGAATCTATTGCAATAAATCTAAATGTTATGTTTGGTTACAAATTAACGTAAGTGAATGAAATTAATAGGATGAGAATAAATGACAACATTAATTGTAAGTAATGAAAGCTTATTAATGTAAGAAAATGAAGACAAACATTAAGAGTTATAAATGTTATAATAAACCTTAGTGTATTGTAAATTGATATTATGTTATAAATGTTATAATAAACATTAAGAGTTATAAATTGATATTATGTAGGCAACTATGATAGTTGGTTGGAAATAATAAACCTTAGTGTATTGTAAAGTTAATGGTAACGTCTGTTATAACAAATTGGTTTACTAAATCAAAATAGGAAACCAATCAATTTATTTGGGACTAATTAATTGATATTCATTGATAATAAATGGGTTTACTGTTAGAAATTGAAATTAGATACTACGGTAAACGGGAATTTAGATGAAATTGGAAATAATGTCAACTCTATTTATAATACGACTATTGGTTGATTTAAAGCACAAAAGGCAAGATTTATTAATTTAATTAAAGTATAAAATTCAATAATTGTATTTATTGCAAAATAAAATGGAATTAAACGTTTAAATATTACATTATTGAAATTAAAATGAAATTTGAGGATAATGATGTAATAAATCATGAACCAATGTTAGTGGCATCCTTATTTTGGTAAAAGATGTGAATAAGAAGTTTAAAAAAAGTTTAATAAATGAGATTTTGAGAATAAAATTTATAATTTCTAAATATAATGAAGTGGAGCAATTAACGCTGCAATTGATAGATTTATCAACTTTTAATTTACATCTAAACTTGTTTAAATTTTTGTAAATGATTAAGAAATATAAAAGTGATAAAATTGTCAATTATAAAATTGAAATTTAAAAATTGGATTTAATTAATTGATTATTAATTTGTTTTATTAATGTAAAAAAATAGCCATTTTGGACACTGACTCGGATTTCGACGAAACCAGTTTCATCAGATCCGTAATGGTGAATTGTTGTAGGGTTTCAAGTTCTGTAGTGATCGGACTTGTCGTTTGATCGTATAGACTCGAAACGCCTTGAAATCAATTGAAATCAATTTGAAAAATATTGATTTTAGCATAACTTCTTCATACGATTGAATTTGGACGTGAAACTTTTTCCATCGCATTTAAAATATTTCTGAACACCTATTTTGATATATGGATTAACCCAATTTCGTTCTGTAGTCGAAACGGGCTTTTTGGGCCACTTTGGCGTTAGCGCGTAAATCTATCTTATCCATCCATTCAAATGTCAACCCTGCCTATATGTATCCTGCTATAAACTCTAGCAACCTCTATTCCTCATTTTTATATGTACAGAAACTTCTGTGCTCCTCTTTCTCAATGGTTGTAAACCCTAATTTATCGAATTCAAATTTCAATTCAAAAAATCAAAGTCAAAAATCCAAACTCCTCAGAAAAATTCAGAAAAAATATATTTCGAAGCTCTCGAAGAGCGCTAGTCAGATCTGTAGTCCGTTTTTCGATCTAGGTTTTCATTTGACCGGAAATTTAGGAAGAAGTTTCGGCCATCCGTCGCGCTCCGATAAACTGCGACAGATCATCAAATCCTTTCTGGGTATTGCAGAGGGGACTGAGGGGAGTCGATCTATGTGAGTTTCGTGGCGAGTTAGTGGCTAGATCTGCGGATTTAATCGATTAGAGTTAAATGTTTTAGGCGGCTGTAATGTTTCTCGACGACCAAGGGGAGAACGCGAGCGCCGCATAGGCATAGGGGAGGTCGGCGACTTGCGTGGTCGTGGGGGACGTGGCACGAAGGTGCGGCAGCGTGGAGGTTTGGGTCGCGACGGCTGGGAGTTTCCGCGTTGTATAGTACGCATGAATGTTTCGATCATGAGTAGCCTAGGTTTCTGGAAGAGAAAGGACGTGGCAATCAGGTGTTTTACGTTTTCTATTTATTTTATTTTAATTTAATTTCAAATTCAAATGATCTAATATTAATAACTTTCACATATGAAATCGGTTTTACGCGCGGTTTTCTCCACTAGGTTCGTATTGGAATTCCGTACATTTTAGCGCTGGTTTGGACAGATTCTGAGACTGTCCAATTTTGAGTTTAAATTGGATTTAAATTTAATTTAAATTCAAATGGTGAGTGTTTTAACCCACTCACAACTTCTAAATTTTCTTATGTTTGTTAAATTTATTTATGATGTGATTTGATATTTATTTACAACTGTTTGACATATATTTAATCATCATCTCAATTAAATTGCATTTTTTTGAATTAAATTGTTATCCAATTTATTATTGCATATAAACTGCCAGTTAAATTAATTTATTATTGAATAATAAACTGCCAGTAACTAATGATGTTATTTTTGTTTTGGATGATGATTGTGATGGATGTATGATCTGTTGATGGATGAATGGAAGTTGTATTTTATATTATTTTAAACTGCAAGTTATTATGCATTTTTATTTCATTCGGGATTGCGGTTTGAAATGATATATAACCGTAATTTTATTTTAAATTACGGATTGAAATGATAAATATATGTATCACTTGACCATAGGATAGAGAATTATATACAGGAACTGCGGTCTATATATATATAAATATTTTGAAATGATTTTTTATGGTTTTGGAAAGGAATATACGGTTTAATTAGTATTAATTTTTGATGTTATATTAATATTATTTTATATATATAATAGTTAAATTCTTGAATTTAAGCTATGTATAAAATTTATTTGATAAAATGAGTTTAATAATTGAGTTTGATTGTTTTATATTATATGGTTTAGTACCTATTTAAGATATCATATATATAGAATTTTTAAATGACTTAAATGTAATTTAAGTTGGAATATAAATATGGAATTGGATTAAATTGAATTATTTAAGAATTGTACTTGAATAAATTTGATTTGAAATTTAATAAAATGGAGATTTTAAAGGGTACGATTCTTATAACTTGATTTGGTATAGAGTAATTTAAATGAATATAAAGTTGAGATAAATGAATTTATCAAGTTAATTAAATTTAAAGAATATCCGGTTGTTGGGAGTTAAAGGTTTTCTTAAATTATATTGAATTTATTAAGTAAACATCTCAAATCTAAATAATAGAAATCGAATTTGATATATATGGAATTATCAAGAATTAGTTTTGAAATGGTGGAATATTTAAAGCTTTGAAATATATGGAAATTGAAATGTTTATTTGGGATTTAAATCTATATTTGGAATTGATTTGTAAAGGTGAAGAAACCATTTTTCTTATATAAAGTAATTTATATTTTAACTGTTTAAGTGGTGCGGTTATATTTCAAAGTTATGTAATTCAAAATTTTATGTTTTGGAAGGCTATATTTCAAACGTTTGATTTCAAAATATTACAACTTTGAAAATGTTATGATTTTTGAAAAAGGATATATTTGAAATAAAAATGATATCATATTTTTGGGTTTTAAAATAGAAATGATATCATATTTATATGGTTTTGAAATGGATATTATATTCAAGTTTTGAAGTATAATTATTTTAAAATGACCGCGGTGTTATAATAACGTTTAGTTGTTAAAGAGACCGGGATCGGAAATTGTCACACTCTCTGCCAACCCCGAAAACCACTTTAACAACCATGTACGCGGTGGAGATTCCAAAATGAAGTAGGATGGCGGCGTTTCCTTTGAGGTAAATACGTGGACCCGATTCCCGTGAGCTGGCATAAGGTGGCTAAAATAGGAGCGATTCTCGGACCAATGAGGTAGCACCTTTGATCGGACACATCCCTTCGATTTTATACTGTGACTTTTGGATTGATTCGGTGGCCACTTTTGATTTTCTTTTTGGGGGTGTGGCTCAAGGTAGGCGGTAGCTGCGCGCTACGCGTTACCACCAGCCCAGATGCGTAATTGGTATATCTACCTGGCATTGCCTAGTTGTGCCGTGTCACCTACCCTATCGCACCTTGTACGAGTTTGGTTTTCTCCCGTAGCCCGTGTGGTATCCTCTAGTGGCTTCCCGATCAGGAGGGACCATGATATTGGATGGACTACTGGGACCATTACGTGTTAAGGGGAATATTGGGTCACTCCTTAACGCTATTTAAAAGTACGTTTATTTTATTATAGACATTATTATAATAGAGAAATATTACTACATAGTAAATAGTTTAACGGATCCTTAGGAGATATGAATCCCGAGCATCTCTTGAGTTACTACGCTCACGTTAGACACAGGATAGGAGATGTCAAATCCCATAAACATCTCTGACGCCGTTCCACTCATATTATTTCTGTTGATTTAACTCACATAAGATATTTTAGTTCTGACTCGAGTGTTTTGTCCTTTTAATTCGCTCGGGTCAGTCCGAACGTTTCAGGATTTGAAGATTTTATTCTGGAGGACAGAGACGAAGATTATTATTATTAGTATCTATTATATTATTCCACTACACCATTGTATTCCGCTGCATTATTAATATTCTCTGGTATGTGTAACTCTGATTGGTATTGTATAAGTAAATCAAATATTTTGTAAAACAACTGCATATTTGATTATTATATTTTGTCGTTCCGCTACAAGATTCTGTTTAGTTTTATTTCTTTCTCTGCTTTTTCATATTTAGCCCATAACAATCCGCCCTTCTGTATGGTCTAAGTCTGACATGCGTGGTTTATCGTCGATTTAAAACCATGCAGAAAGGCGGGATGTTACAAACTATGTATATATACAATCTAAAATTATATCCATTTCAACCATATATATTCAAGACATATTATTCAAAACAAACTATATTATCAATCGAAGTCAAACATAATTTACATAAATTTTAAATACAAATTAAATGAAATCATATTTAACAAACCTACACAAAATCAAACCTAAAATGAAGAAAAATGCAAACCATACAAACCAAAATGTCATACAAATCAATGTTTCTTCTTGATGATTGAGGACTTATAGAGAGAACAATTAGGATAGTGGAGGCAAAAATTTCCTTGTTGTTCCATAATATTTCTATTAGAATCCAAGAAAATTTCTCCTACACACTTAACCTCATTGCCATTTACATCATCGTCATCCTCCTCTTCCTCATCATTCATGGGTTACAAATAGAAAGATTGAGGATATCTTCTTAGATCACTTTTGAATTAGCCTCGTGGTCCAATATATGCTTTCGAATGTTTCAAAGATTTTTCCTTGCTTCTCTTGCTCTTTTAGGAAGCGAATCAGAACTAACTACCTAAGTTTTCGCGATCGTAAAATCACCGTTGAATGAAAAGCTGAATCGTTATAAACATTTCAATAATAAACAAAGAGCTATATCAACTAAGTATAACTTTTAGAAACTCATAGTGGAATGGATCAAAATAAAATATAGATAAAATAAGCAGATTTCATCTATATAAACCATAAGGTACACATATCTTTATTCGTATACAAATGTCATACTATACATACAATATATACAAACAACGGACAACAAATATAAACATATCTATAGTCTCCGTCTTCGAACACTACACCATCATATTTACTTCATTTACCTATAGTGTATGAGGAGGGGTCAGACACATATGTCTGGTGAGTAAAAATATTACCAAGTATATAATGGTATATGATTTCACAGACATCATATGAATACCAATACTTACTTACCTCAACCTTTCTCACCTGCATTCACAGAGTTAGTTCATCATAATAAACATTGAAAGATGACTACTTACATAGTTATACCATAAATACCAACGTGAGTTAGATAAATAGACAAACTATCAAATCATATGAGTTGAATACACAAAACTAACTCATAAACCTAATGAGTTGAATAAACAGAGCCACCCGTGTAGCAAAGTTGAGTTAGATAAACATGACTAACTCCTATATACATATGAATTTAATAAACATAACCAACCGATAGTATGCAATGAGTTGAATAAACAGAGCCAACCCATGTAACGAAGTTAAGTTAGATAAACACGACTAACTCGTGTATACATATGGGTTGAATAAACATGACCATCCCACAATACGTAATGAGTTGAATAAACAAAACCAACCCACATAACGAAATGAGTCAGATAACATAGCTAGCTCGCTTATACATATGAGTCGACAAACAAAACCAACTCAATGTGAATGGATTCATTAAACAAAATAACCCACTGACGAATATAACTCGACCATAATATTAACGGAGTATGTGTCCATACATTGAACGCCCCAAAATATCGCTAGAAAGTCAACACAATATTTGTATATTATTTCTTATAGGCCTGGTTGAAGTAAACTATAACGACCCAGAATTTTAATCAATTGATTTCGAAATATTTAATTAATTTTAAATATTGAATTATTATTTTTGTAAGTCAAATAGCTTAAATTTCAAGAATAGGGATTTATTTGAATAGTGAATTTAAATATTTGGAATATTTAAATAACTGAATCTTAGATTCAATACAAATAAAAATGATTGGAAAATCTTATTTATCTATTTTAAATAAGAATGATAATGCTAAACTTTTGATTTAGAAATTAAAAGCGATTTAAAATGGTTTTAATAATAAATTGTTTAAATAACGTGTGAAATTATCATCCCAGGGCACTGTCTCAAAATTTGATGAAAGCGGTATCATTGGATCTGTAATAGAAAATTGTTATATATTAACGAATTTCGTGGCGATTGGATGTATCGTTTGGTTGTGCGACCCCGAAATGCGTAGAAATTAATTTCAGAAATTAATATAATCTAATTGGATTTGAAAGACTACATATGAACGAATTAGCTCTCGAAACGAGTTTTATTAAGTTTGGAATGTGGGTACTTAGTATAGTACGTCAGGTGGAACGCCTCGTTTGGAGTTCGAGATTTTTAAATGCATCGAGGTAGATATTTTTGAATATAAAATATATATTCACCATACTTAAGCCCATACCCACACCCATACCTATGCCATGCCTCAGCCATACTTGCCCACTTTCTAGCCCCTACCCCTTTTCCTCTATTCAAATTGCACGAAACCATAGAAAATGGTTTGATTCAAATCAGAACATAGCCAAATCTGATGTTCCACGTCGATCGAAACCAATCCATGCGTTTTTAGGCAATGTCGTCAACTTGAGTTTTGTTCACGTCGAGATGGCGAATGCAATAAATGGTGGGATCATTGTGGTTTGTCGCATAATGTCCAGAGTTCGTTGTTGAACATCAAATCTACTATCGAGAATTCTGGCGATTCTAGGCACTTTTAGGTGATGCAGTTTGAAGAGGAAATGTTGAGGAAGGCTAGGGCGAGGGGGTGGCGAAGTTTGGTGGCTGATGGTGGACTGTGGAGGAGGCAATTGCGAGATTAACATGGCTACATTTTTTGGGTTCGTCGACGTACTTCAGGCGATATGGTGGGGCAGCTTGGTGGTTGTGGGCTCATCTCGAACAAGGCTACCTTCTATAGCCGAGCGACGGTGATAGGAGGCCGATAGTGTTTGGACGTTGAGGGGCTCAGTTTTTTTAGTGGCCTAATTTGAGAAGAAGGATTAGTAATGGGGTAATTAGTTTAAATGTAAATAAGATTAGTGAATTAAATTATAAATTGAAAAAATGAAAATTATAAGTTTAGTATCTTTTACATACGAGATCCAAATCGAACGCGGTTAGTCGCATTGGATTCGTAATAACGTTATCTACATTATGAAATTGGATTGGCTTAGAACAAAGATCGTAGAAATTTCAGCTAAAAATTGAACGATGTTCGATCTCAGTCAGAACTGAAACGCCTAGTGACAACAGGAATTTCGGTGAATTAAACTCACCTTTTTGGTTAACAGTAGGTTATATAGTTGATGAAAATTATTAATTGGATGTTTGGATAATTTACTACTTTATTAGTTGGTTTGGATTTAATTATGCCCCTAAAATGGATGACCTTTAATATATACCCGCCTAGTAGCGAATGACGCATATTATATGATTATATTATGTTTGTGATGTAGGGACAGATTGGAGGGATCCAATGGAATTCCTCGCCATTATTGATTTTAATTTCAATAATATTCCTACAATATGAATTATTGGATATTAAACCTGATTGCTGGCTCTATTGATTGTGACATTATTAAATGTCCAAAATTTATACCCTGTAGTGATAGAAATCAATATCGATATTGGTTAAATATTAGGTAGCTATTGGTCTCTAATTAGTAGTTTAAAAATACTATAAATCGCCATTTGAGTTGGATTGGTTTTTGAGAAAGGAAATGATTTTAAATCTAAAATTTGGTTTTGGAAATATTTTGTTCGAAGGGTTTAACTTCTATTTTACTTCAACCTTTTTATCTACCGTTTCAATGTTATTTATTTATATTTAATTTTTTTTTCAAAGTTACTTATTTACATTTAATATTGTTTTAAGGTTACTTATTCATAATAAATATTATTCTATGGTTATTTATCAATATTTTAATATTTGAAAAATTAATTATTTAAATAACTAATATGGTTTGAAATTAATACTAATGATTTATTAACTAATACTATTTTGGAAAGTAATTATTATTATTTATAATGATTTGTAAGATTAATTATTAATGTTTTGTTATAAATTCCTAAAATTATTGATTATATTTTTTTAAAGACATTTTGAAGATAATAATTATTATTTGTGTATAATGTTTATTATTGTATAATAGTGTTTTAAAGTAAATGATTGGAATTTATTTATAGTTGTATTCAAGATTTATAAATAGAGTTTATAAATAAATTTGGATTTTATAAGAGGAGTTGTATAACGTGGCTTTGAAACTAAAAGGAAGATAGCTAAAGGGTAAAAAGAGTTTTCTACATGGTTTTAAATATTTATAAATGAACTTTAGAAATGGTTTATAGATTTATAAATGGTTTTATGGATATATAAAGGGTTTATAAGTGATTTTAGAAATATTTAAAAGGGAGTTTAATAAATAATTTTATAGATTAATGAATGGGATTTATAAGTGATTTTAGAAATATTTAAAAGGGAGTTTAATAAATAATTTTATAGAAATATTTATAGTTTTTTTATAGATTTATAAAGGAATTTATAAATTGTTCTAGAATTGTGTAAAAAGAAAATCTTCCTCCATTTAGTGAATATACTTATACCATTGAGATAAGTATATGGATATTTTTCCAAGTATCGAAGATATAGGGATTTGTGTATATATCTTTGTAGAGATATTTTTATACGAGTAATTTACAAAATGATTTTAATTAATGAAAGATTAATTAAAGAGGTTAGTAGTTGCCTATATGCTTAACCAATGTTATTTTCCCCAATGGAATTAAATTCCAAATTCGAATATGTGTCTGTTGATAGTTAAATAACCGACTATCAAATATGGACCTAAAATGTAACTTTGAAAATATCTAGGAGAAACGCGTGAGTTATATGGCACAGTCATCTCCGATGGTTCTATACACTATGTATAAATTTCGTTTCATTATCCTAGGATAAATGATAAGGAAATCCATCTACTAACGGTTAGGAGGCGATCTCTGCTCTTATCTTTAGCTGTTTATTCCCTAAAGAACTAGGTTGAGTTTACCGAAAATTATCGAAAGTTGTTTCAAAGAGACCGGGATTGGATATGTTATCCAAAAACCACCTCAATCCAACCCAAGCATTTCGAAGTGAAGACATCTTGAAGGTGATGGAATTGAAGACGGAGCTCTTTGAAGTGCAAGGGATTCTTGCTACTAATCCAGAGGGTGATTCTAAAAAGGATATAGTAGAAGTAGTGCCTTAGGTTTGTTCATCTCATAGACAACTTATATGGATGAATCTAGCATTGCATTGTTGCCTGGAGGACAGTGTTAGCATTCCAAGTGGAAAGTGCAATATAAAAGGTAAAACATAGCCTCAAGCCTCATCAATCGGGAATCACTAAAACATGGAAGATGCAACAAGGCTAGGTGGATCGCTCCCATTAGGGTATGATCATCCCTATCTAGAGTTAATATTATCTATCATTTGTATACATTGGGGCCTATTAAAAGGGGTGATCATATTTAGTACTATCCAGTAAGGGGTATGCCGGTTCTATGTCTGCAGGGGTCGAAAGGTTCGAACTCAACGTTATTTTATTTAGAGATGCAGCGTGACGGGCGGTATCCTAGTAGCCTAGTCATTGTAGGGAATCCATTCTCCAATAAGCGGCGTATGGACCTAGTTGTGCCCAATTATGTTAATGCAAGCATTTCAGCTATATTCATATTTTACTTTGACCTCTAGTTACTATTATAATATCAATGGATTTTTTATAGAAAATGTTTTGTTTGTCATAAGGTATAAACTTGTCTGTGTTTATGTGCGGCGTCGTATGAGATACCTTTTATTTTAAAAGGTATTTTCTAAATATACAAATCAGTTGATTTGATTAGAGTTTTCTCACGCTGGTTTACCAGACTGATCCGGGGGTTCTTTCCTTTCAATGCTCGGGTCAGACCGAGCATATTTACAGATTTCTTTGGATGCATTGGAGCTCAGGAGACGAGCTAAAGATCTAAGACGCATCTACGTATTTCTTTGTGTTCCACTGTATTGCCTATTGGCTGTATTTGTCAGCAACTGTAACGACATGCGGTTATAATTGTCCAAGCTGAAATAGGTTAGTGTACTCCGATTGATGTATGTATATTAAAAAAATTCTTTGTGTAAAGATATTTTGTATATTATAAATTATTTTTTCCGCTAATAGGTTCTATGTTGTTTAGTTTTCTTCTTTCTTTCTTCTTCGTTTCCCCTAATGATCGAATTTTCTAGCATTCAATTGCTCGGCATGCAATACAACGAACGTAGTAGTGTCAATTTTCGAGGACTAAAAATCTCGGTTCGTTACAGTTTTGTATCAGAGTGCAAGGTTAAGTGAGAACCTTGGTTTTTGTGGGGATTGCTTATCAGAGATTGGGTTAGTAGCACCCTAGAATAAGTTTGAGTGTGTATATATATATGAGCCTGTATCTGTTAGTGATATAAAAACGTTTTATAATGTGTTGACTAATCTGTTGAGTGGCTTATGGATTCTAATCAATATGAGTATTTAACGTTATTGATAGGGATCCCTAAACACTTGAACAAGGCCAATCGATACATTTTTGAAATTAGGTAAATGAAATAATTTTACCTTGATTTTTTTATATAAAAAATAATAATTTTTCAGAAATTATTGTAATATATATGGTGTGTTTGTTTGTTAGGAAATGATAATATTTGATTATTATCATTTGTTGTTTCTTGTTTGTGTTTTAATAAAAGTTTTTATTATTATAGTGCAAACAAAGATTAGCAATTGTAAAATGAGTTATATAAGAAAGTGGATTTATAAATGTGAATTATAAAGTATTGATTGTAATTAAAATAATCAACATTTATAAAATGATTGTTTTTAACAAATTGAAAATTTATAAAAATATGATTTATAAATAAAATGATTTAAGTTAAGGATTTGAGGGCTAAAACTTCCGGTATTTGTAGAAATGGATTTTCAAAGTTGGAATTATTTTTTGAAGTTTTAGAAAATAATAATGGTTTTATTTTGAAGAATTTATGAACATAAATATTCTAAAAAAAGGATATTTGAAGGAAATAGAAAATATTTCGAACGTGTGCTAAAAAGGAGATAGAAAGCACTGAACTCACTACAGTCACTAAAAAATAATTTTAATGATGACTCATCGACATTCGTTTTCAAGTTTCTAAGTGACGGATTGCTACTACAGGTGATTTTTTTTGTAAAAAGAAAGTTCTGATTTAAATTCAAAAATATGGTTTGGTATGCAAAAAAAGATATATATTATACATATTATTTCAAAGTAGAGTTGAAACAAATCCGGGTGTTTACTTCTAAAATTTTAAACTAATTATTATGTAGATGTATGTAGCTATGCAGTAGAATAGATTGGTTGTGTATCTCATTTTGATATGATTGTTTTGTAAATTTTCATTTATTGAAGATAAATGGAATTTCCAATGATTTTGGATATGGAAATTCTAAATTGGAATAGAAATTGAGTTAAGTATTAGAGAAAAACATAAGAAAATAAGTTTTACTAACTTGTAAATTTGAGAAAAATAGAAGTAAATGGCAAATTTTGAATTTGTTAGACAATTGAGTAAAATAAAATAAATTTAAATTGTACGTATATACTCTTAGGATATATATAAACTTAAGTTGTAATTAAATGATGTGTACGAACTTAAGTAAAGATTTATGAAATGATTCATAGGTGATATTAGTATTAAAGAAATTATATTAAGCGATAATTAATGTGAATAAAATAAATTTATCAACAATTTATCGATAATATAACATTTTTGATTGACAATTTATCAATAAAATACTAAGTATCGACCATATATCGACAATAAAACATTTTTGGTTAACAATTCATCGATAATAATCCAAACTTGCCTTTTTGGTTAACCAGAAATGTTATATTGTCGATAAATTATTGATTGGATGTTTGGATGATTTACTGTTTTATCAGTTAGTTTGGTTTTAATCCCACCCCTAGAGTGGATGACCTTTATATGTATACCCACCTAGTCGCGGATGGCCCATATTATATGATTATATGATGTTTATGATGTAGGGAAATAGGTTGGAGGGATCCAACAGGAATCCTTACCACTGTTGATTATATATATGTGTGTGTGCGTGTGTGTGCTGATATGTATGAGCTATGCTGCAGGGAAATAAATTGGAGGGATCCAACGGGATTCCTCGCCATTGTTGAAATGTTTTCTATAATATTCCTGTTATATAGATTTTTGAAAATCAAACCGAATTGTTGACACTATGAGTTATGACATTGTTATATGCTCAAACATAAACCTTGCAGTAATAGGAAATCAATATCGATATTGGTTAAGCATTTGGTAGCTATTGGCTTTAAATGACATTTCAACCCGGTCCAGGTTTGATCTATCAACTTAATTGCTTCATCGATCCATCGGTCAATAGGCATCGGTCTACTGGTCGCCGTATTAATTTTCTGGTAAACTATTTCTAGAATTCCATTTTCTTCCCCAATTCGAATTATATTTTATTGTTTACTGTTTAACACTTCTCATTTCATTTAAACATCATATTCCAGCATTCTAACTTTCATATACCAAGCATCATCAACAATATTCTTATTATTTTCTTAATTTCATAATCTAGTCATTATATTTGATTTCCATTTAATAATCAATCCAAAATGAAAATTAACCTAAATTTGATTATCATCAACATCATTAG
Organism: Allium cepa; assembly: GCA_030765085.1. NCBI lineage: Eukaryota > Viridiplantae > Streptophyta > Magnoliopsida > Asparagales > Amaryllidaceae > Allium > Allium cepa. The sequence continues at coordinate 797,220,509 of CM060935.1, read as the reverse complement.
CTTCCGTAATTATTTTGGTATTAATCTAATGATTCATTTGACCCAAATTTACTATTTAATTAACCTAAATAGTAAACATGCACCATATATTACTTTTGAGTAACAATATGTGCTCGGTAATGATCCACATTCACCGAATCACGTTGCAAAGTCATAGAAATTACTAAATTGCTCTCCTATTGCTCGCTGGCTTGAAACATAGTTCTTCCAAGGTTCTTAAATCCACAAATGATTAGTATCTCCTTGTATCCCTCTTCACACCCGTCGATTAGATATTTAATTTGCCTTGGGTTTTGATTAGATTTGAAAGAGGAATGATGATTCAGATGGAGATTGAGGAAGAAGTTAGAAAACTGAAATGTACGTGATCTTTGAAAAATGAATTCAAACTCAAACTCCTATCAGCCTATTCTTATTGTTTTTAAACCGTTGTTTCACTTAGTGGGCTTAGGCCAAAATAACAATTCATAATCCACTAATTTAAAAATCTCATAACTCCTCCATACAGACTCTGATCTGGACAAACCACCATATCATTCTTACTAGAAAAATAAGCTCTTCGCATTGGCATGATTCTTGTCATCTAATTCCAATGTTTATAAAATTACTATTTCCCCTTTTTAGTTAAATTACCAAAATACCCTCAACATTAATTTCTAAAATTTATAAGGTATTACATTCTGTCCCCTTTAAAAAGAATTTCATCCTCGAAATTATCTGCCAAAATTTAATCACATGTATCCAAATATAAAGTATAAACTAACTATAACTTTTCTCATAGCAGAATGGATAAAAATACAATATAGATAAAATAAACAGATTTCATCTATATACAACACAAGATACACGTATCTTTATGCATAAACAAAATGTCACATTATAATTAATATATACAGACAACAGACATCATATGTAAACATGTCTCTAGTTTCTGTATTCAAACACCACACATTGCATTATCTCATTTACCTATATTGTATAAGAAGGGCGATCAGAGACACATGTCCGGCTAGTGAAAATATTACCAAGTATATAAGGGCATACGATTTCATAGACATTATATGAATACCATACTTACCTCAACCTGTCTCACCTGCATCCACAGAGTTAGTCCATCATAATAACCATAACATGATGATTACTTATATAGTTATACAATAAATAACAAAATGAGTTAGATAAATAGATTAAATATCAAATCATATGAGTTAGATAAATGGAACCAACCCATAAACATAATGAGTTGAATAAATAGAGCCAACCCGCATATCAAAGTTAATTTACAAAAACATGACTAACTCGCGTATACATATGAGTTGAATCAACATGACTAACCTATAGTACGTAATGAGTTGAATAAATAGATCCAACCTGCGTAATGAAGTTGAGTTAAATAAACATGACTAACTCACGTAAGCATATGAGTTAAATAAACAGGACCAACCCATAGTACGTAATGAGTTGAATAAACAGAACCAACCCATGTAAGGAAATGAGTTAGATAAACATGAGTAACTCGCATATACATATGAGTTGAATAAACAGATCTAAACGCAAATGGGTTAATAAACCAAATAACACATTAACGGATAACATTCAACCACAAAATTAGCGAAGTACGTGTCCATACATTAAACATCCCTAAATATCGTTAGAAAGCCAACATATTATTTATATACTATTTCATATAGGCCTGGTTGAAGTAAACACACTTCAACCCGGTCCAGGTTGGATTTGTCAATTTAATTGCTTCATTGTCTACCGATCAATAGGCACCCGATCGACTGGTCGCTGTATTAATTTTCTAGTAAACCATTTCCAGAATTCCATCTTCTTCCGCGATTGATTTATACTTTATTATTTAGTATTTTCATGCTCTTATTTCACTTAAACATCATATTACAACATTCTAACGTTTATATACTATACATCATCAACAATATTCTTATTACTTTCTTAATTACAAAATATAGTCATCATATCTAATTTCCATTTAATAATCTATCCAAAATGAAACTTAACCCAAATTTGAATATCATCAACGACATTAACTTCTGTAACTACTTCAATATTAATCTCATGATTCATTTAACCCAAATTTACTATTTAATTAATCTAAATAGTAAACAATAACATATATTACTTTCGAGTAACAATATATCCTTAGTAATGATCTCCACTCATCGAATCGCGTTACAAAGCTCTAGAAATCACCGAATTGCTCTCTGGTTGCTCATTATCCTGAAACATAGTTCATCCAAGGTTCCCGAATCCATAAATGATTATTATCTCCTTATATCCCTCTTTGCACTCGTTGTTTTGATATATAATTTCCTAGGGTTTTGATTAGATTTGAAAGTGGAATAATGAATCAGAGGGAGGCAAAGGAAGAAGAAGTAGAAAACAGAAATGTAAATGATTTTTGAAAAATGAATTCAAACTCCTCTTAGCCCGTTCTTATAGTTCTGAAGCATTGTTTCACTTAGCGCGCTTAGACCCAAATAATAATTCAAAACCCACTAATTTAAAGACGCCATAGCTCTTCCATACCGACTTTGACCTGGACAAACTAACATATCTTTCTGACCAAATAAACAAGCTCTTCGCAATGGTACAATTCTTGTCGTCTAATTCAAATTTTCATAAATTACCATTTCCCCCTTTTTGTTAAAATTAACCAAATTTCCTCACTATTATTTTCTAAAATTTACGGAATATTACATTATATTTCAGAAAGCATTTTAAGGACATGCTTCAGAACATCTTCAATTTTGATGACTTTGGCTAGGATAAAGTTTTGAAAGGGTCCTAGAATAGAGATATTGAAGTTTATATGGGTAAATTCATCTCTTGGCCTTTTGAAGTTTGAAGGATCCATGAATTTATATTTTATTTTCAGGAAGAAAAAGACTAGGAAATAAGAATAAAATAGAATTTTGGTGGTTATATAAATAATTTTGAATTTTGAACTAAAGAAGAAAAAGCAGTTTTCAAAAAACTGGCAGGCATGTCGCCGTATATAGGAAGCATATGTCAACATATGCAGCTAAAAATGTATTATTCCTATTCTTTATATTTTATCAACAGAATCTATTATATTTAGATTTCTATGGAAAAACGTATTCTTAGTTCTCTTCTTAGTTTAATCAAGACAGTATGCGCTAATGGTTTGGTTAAGATATCAATTATTTGATTTTTAGTATTTATAAATTCGAGTGAAGTAACTTCTTTATTTACATTTTCTCTTAGAAAATGACGTCTTGCGTCTATATGTTTGGTCCTAGCATGATGTATTGGGCTCTTAGACAAATTTATTGCACTAGTATTATCACAATATATTGGTGATTACTTCTGATTTAAACAAAATCTTTTAAAGTTTGTTGCATATAGATTACCCGTGAACAGACTAATGAATATAAGATATATTCTGCCTTTGTTATAACCCGTGAACAAACTAATGCATATAAGGTATATTTTGCCTTTGTTATAAATACAAATACCGAATTTTGCTTTTTGCTAAACTAGGAAACAAGAGAGTGTCCTGCAAAGTGATAAGTTCTACTTGTACTTTTTCGGTCTGATTTGCATCCAGCATAGACAGCGTCACTATATGATACTAAGTTAAATGAGTCTTCATTTGAGTAGAAGAATCCATAATCTAATGTTGTTTACATATCTTGGAATACATTTTACAACTTTTAGATGAGTTTCATTTGGTTGAGATTGATATCTTGCACAGAGACATACACTATGCATTATATCGGGTCTACTAGCAGTTATATAAAACAAAGATCCCAACTATACCTCTATATAGTTTTTTGATTTATATCTTTTGAATTTTCTTCCTTATTTTGTTTTTTTATTAGTTTCCATAGGAGTTGGCTTACCACTTGTCTTGGACATACCAAATTTCTTTATTAGTTCCCTAGTATATTTTCTTGACTAGTAAATATACCATTATTTAATTTTCTTATTTGTAATCCTAAAAAGAAAGTTAGTTCTTCCATATGACTTACTTTAAATTCCTTAGTCATTATATTAAAAAATTCTTTATTTAACTATTCATTTGTAAACCTAAAAATAATATCATCTGCATATATTTGTATAAGTTAAATATCATTATTTTTTAATAAATAGTGCACTATCTACTTTTCCTATGTAGTACATAACATTTAACTATCATTCCAGTCTCTAGGAGCCTTTTTTAAACAGTATAAAGCTTTCTTTAATTTATGAACATGATTTGAAAGTTTTTCATCTTTGAAAAGTGGGGATTGTTCTACATTAACATCGTCTTCAATAAAAACATTTAAAAAGACACTATTGACATCCGTTTGAAATAATTTAAAATCATTATGATTTGCAAAAGCAAGTACTATTCTTATGGTTTCTAATCTGGCTACAGAGGCAAAGGTTTCATCGAAGTCCATTCCTCCCTTTTGGCAATATCCTTATGCTACTAAACGTGCTTTATTTCTTTACGACTTCTCTTTCTTCATTTAGTTTATTTCTATATATATCCATTTATTTCAAATTACTGATTCATTTTCAAGTCTTGGGACTAATTCCATAACACCATTTCTGGTAAACTGATTCAGTTCTTCTTGCATGGCAAGAATCCATGAATCATCCAATGATGCTTCCTTTGGATTTTTAAGTTCACTAGTTGAGATAAATGCTACATTACTCATTTATTTAATTGATTTCATGTTTTTATGACTAAATCTATATTTCTTAGAATATTCTTTACAGATTGAACTTTCAAAATATTTTATTCTTTTATTTGGAATTGAATTTTCATAATTATCATTATTTTCAACATTATTAGTTTCATTATTTGTAGTTTCATTATTTTCATTTGTATTAATATTTTCTTCTTTATCAAAACTGGTATTATTTACTTTAAAAATTTTATCAAATGAAACATGTAATGTTCCTTCAATGGTGTCGGTTCTTGTGTTAAAAACTCTATAAGTTTTACTTCTATTGGAATAGCCAATAAAATTACTTTATCTAATTTAACATTAAATTTATCTTTTGTTTTAATACAAACCTTTACTACCATAAACTATAAAATAAGATACTTTAGGTTCTTTATTATAAAATAATTCATAAGGAGTTTTCTTTGTCAAAGGTCATATTAAAATTCTATTTAAAATATAGCATGATGTAGCAACTACTTCAACCCAAAAGCTTTAAGGTAAATCACCATCATTTTTCATAGTCCAAGCACATTCCTATATAGTTCTATTTTAAATTCTACTATTTGTGTTTTATTGGGGTGTTGTAACGACTAGGAATTTCACTGCTTTGATTTATGAATATTTAATTAATTTTAAATATTAAACCATTTTGTAATTAAAATAAAGCTCTTTTAAATAATAAATAGTGATGCTAAAATATTTTTCAAAATTAGTTTAACAAAATATTTAGTTTGAAGAAAAATCGAAAATGTAGCCAGAATTTGTTTTCCGAATTTTCGACCTTTCGTCGATTAAAAGTTGTCGGAAACGTTGTGAGCACTTTAATATAAATATACACATTCATTTATAAATAAGTAGGATTATATATATTATAACATATATACTTAAGAATGTATAAGGGTGATGTGACTTTTTATGAAAAATGAAAATATAAATTAAAAGATGTTCAAACATGAAATGATACTTAAGAAAACATAAAGTACATGAGTAACAAATGCATGTTGGGTCAATTTAAGGGGGGAGGGAACATGTTACACATGAGAAACATAAAGGGGAGGAGGGCAAACATGGTGATGTGGCATGAAATTTGTGGAGGGTAGGTACTTCGGGGGCTTTTTAGTAATTTAGTAATTTCAACTTGTATAAAAAACTATTCCATAAATTTCTCTCTCGTGTTCATTTCATTTTTCACTTTGCCAAAAATTAACCATATTCTTTATAAACTTCCATGGCTTCTCTTTTGCTTCCAAAGTTTGAAAATTCAAAACTTTTTCTACTTCAAAACACTTTAAAACTTTGTTTAAACATCTTCCCTCCATTTCCATAACTCCACTTCTTCAAAACAAGCCATTAAACTCATCACCATATCATGGTCAAGCCCCCTATGTTTCATGATGTACCTTTTCAAAAAATATATTCTATTTTTGCTAAGAAGAGAGCTAAGATCTAGAGTTGTTGTATACATAATGGAAGTTAGGTTGAGTTAATAAGCTTTTGGATAGCCTATGGTGAGTAAGCTCACCCTTTTTAAACAAAATTTAAAACTTTATCCTATGCTTATCTCGATTGCTAAAAATTGATGACGTTGATTAATATGTAGACATATATGCTTTGATATGATGTTTAGTTTGACTTAGAAATCAAAGTTTGCAATGTGTGTATGGATGGAAGTTATAATCTTGGGTGTATGTTGTATATGCTAAGTAATTTAGCATTCAAACTTGTACTAGCGAAATATAAAAGTATCTTGCTCTTAAACTAGTTTACTTAAGTGTTTACTAAAAGGGTTTTATAGAGGTTTAAAAAAATAAAGCTTTTAAAGTCATTTGAAATATAAACAAGTTTTGACATTATGGGTCATATAGCGATAGTCGCTATAGATGTAGTTCGCAAAACGAATACTTTTTGCAAATTTAATTTTTTTTCCACTTAGTTACTTTTTGAAAAATGTTTTCAAAACATATTATAAGAATGTAATTGTAATTGATTGATTAATTAATTATTTAATAGTTATTTAATATAATTTATTAAGTAAGCTAATTAGTACTTAATCATTAGTTAAATAAAGAAATTTGTAGTTAAGTTTTAATCAAGTAAGTTAGTTATAATTAGTTAATTAATTAAGGGTTAGTTATTATTTACTTATTTATTAAAAATTAAGTATTAATTATTTATTTATTTTATAAAAAGAATTTAATTATTAATTAATTACCGATTAAGTTAAGATTTAATTAAAGACTTATTAAGATTTAATTTTTATCAAATGAAGGTTAAATTATTATTTAATTATTAGTTAAAGAATAATTCTGATTTAATCATTTATTTAAAGATTAAATATTATTTAATTAATTATTATTATTTACTTATTTATCTAATAATTAATTATTAGTTAATTATTAATTAAAGGTTTAATTGTTTTTAAATAATGAGTTTTAAATGTTATTTAATTATGGTATGAAAGCTTTTGATTTTAAATCACTTTATTTCTGAAGATCGATTTTTTTTTAAGCAACTCTTTTTTAAAAGAATATTTTGAATTCCAGGGATTTCTTTGTCGATTACATTTAAGTAACCTCATTGAATATGAATCCCAATGACATCTGCTTAGCAGAATAAATCACCATTCTGATACTTAAGTTATATTTGACATCTGTTAGTAGGAAAAAACACCATTCTGCTATTACAATAACTTAGACATGTGTTGAGTAGAACAAATCCTCGTCTGTAATTAAAATAACTTAGATATTTGCCTATATGTTAATGGGTTGTTATTGGTTGATCCCTTTTCATATTTTCTTGTTATGCAAATACCCATGTTATAACTGGAAGGTTAAACTGAATTAAATGAGAATTACTAAGCCTCTTTTTGTGAAGTTAAATATTTCATTTTACCTTTTTTTTTAAGAATGGTTTAAAATTTATTATTGTTTTAGATAAGATATTTAAAGTATAATTAAGCAATTATTTTATCAAAAATGTTTGAATTTAATTTAATACTTTTTAAAAGATTGTTTAGAATCAATATTTTGTTAATATGATTTAAAGAGAATTAATGAAGAATCTTTAAATAATAACTTATTTATTTAAATGTGTTTTAAATAATTGATGTTATCAAAGGAACTTTATCCATGAAAGTTTATTAAAGAAGTTTTGTTCTAAACAAGGAAAGTTTTTAAAAGGAATTTTATAAATTGAAAATAGACCTTGAAATTTGGGAAAGAGTTTTATAAGTGATTTTGGATATTTATAAAAGAGTTTACAAATGGTTTTGATATTTACAAAAGATTTTTGTAAACAGACTTGGAAATTTATAAAGAAATTTTATAAATTGATTTGGAGTTTTAGTAAAGGAGATTTCCATAAATGAAAGAGATTTATTAAAAGGATTTATAAAAGAATTAATAAAAGAATCTAAGATTTAGATTTCCCTTAACTGACCTTCTTAATTATGGTTGTGTGAAACTGTCGTTCCATGCTTAACACCGAAGGAATAGTGTTTGGGGTTGTTCTTATCTCTAATTTAAATAACATTTATTTTGATCCTTTTGATACGATTTAGAAATAAGAAATCTTTTACAAATGTTTTGTGAATATACTTATGTCGATGGGATAAGTATATGAATATTTTAATTAATATTTGGGAAAGAGGTTTAAATAGCTAAAAGACTTATTTTGAGGCTTAGTGGCTGCTATGGGTAGTCAAACGTTGGATTGTTGTTTGTTTGTGTATATAATTAAATAACCGACTATCAAAATCTTGACCAGTTTTGACTTAGGACGCAAACAAGAGCTTCGCGTGTTCATACGGTTTGGGTTACCTTGGCGTACTTATTCTAGTGAAACATCTCTAGCTTAAAGGGATTTATTAGAGATCCCCTTAAGACTCTGATGTAGCTTGCTTACTTCTGGAAAAAATGGGGAATAAGTCAACTGAAAATTATCGGTTGTTGACTCGGAGAGATCGGGATCAGATATATTATCTTAAAACCTCTAACCAACATAAGCGTTTGAGTGGTAGGCATCTTGATGGTGTTTCAAAAACAGAGTTCTTTGAATTACAAAGGCTACTTGCTACTAATCCTGTAGGTGATTCCAAAATGGATGTAGTGGAGGTAGTGCCTTCAATTTCATTTAGACCTAAAACGACCTTGTACCGATGAATGCTGGCATTGCATTTCTATTTAGAGGGCCATGTTAGCATTCCAAGTGGTTATTGCTAAAGGAACGTAAATTGTTAACTCATAAGCCTCACACCTAGGAAATGGCTAAAACATGGTAGATATAGCAAGGCTGCGTAGGTCACTCCCTAAGAGCGTGTCACCTTTCTAGATTATCATATTGTGGATTTGGTTGTGAATGAAAGCTCTCTATAAAGGTTGGGAACAACTGGGTGATGGCATATTCAGTACTGTCCCGTAAGGGGTAGGCACAACTGTGTTGGCGGAGGGCGAAATGTTTTTATCCCCGGTACATTTTATCTAGAGGTGTACCATTTTCGGAAGATAGTCCCTTACCTTGCCATTTGTGGGAATCCATCTCTAACAAGAGCCTTTAGTTTTTGATTTTATACATATTATTGTTGTGATATACAAACATCACAGCTACTTAATTATTAATATTTTAAAACCTATAGACATAATAGTATCACTTGATTTTTTGTAATAAAAATGGTTTGGTTATCGTAAGGTAAAAATCCATCTACGTTTATATGCAGCATGGTATTATGAGATACCTTTTATTCTAGAAAAGGTTTTCCAATGTAAAAATCAATATGATTTGATTGAGCTTTCTTATGATAGTTTACCAGACTGATCCGGACGTTATTTTCTTATAATGCTCGGGTTAGCCCAAGGATATTTTCCATATTTAGCTGGATGCTTTGGATCTTTCAAGTGACGAGTTGTATTTACCATGTTGTATTCACGTATTTTATATTCTTCCGCTACTTTGTTATTCTTGATTTCTACCTGTATTTATCATCACTTGTAAGAACAGGTTGTTATAACTATTTAGGTTGATAATAGATTAGTGTACCCTGATGATTGTATATTAAAGTTCTTTTTTTGCGAAGATCATTGTTATATTATATATTTCTTGTTACGTTTGTGAGATTTTGTTTTGTCACTTCTTACTTCAACCCCAAATGACCTGTCTTACGGACACTTAAATAATCAGCACACAAATACCGATGTCGTTTTTAAGTGTCGTCTTTATGTATAAGTAAGACAAATCATTACAACATGGTATCAGAGCTTAGGTTGAGTGAACACCTAGGCCTTGGTGGGTGTAAAATTAATATAGATAGGGTTAGCAATGTCATAGAACGAGTAACTCATTAGAGATAGGATTAGTTAAACCCAAGAATGAGTTTGAGTGTGTGTGTGTGTGTGTGTGTGTATAAAGCCCGTATCTGTTAGTGCTATAAAAATATTTTATATTGTGTTATTTGATCTATTTAGTTTTAATTTAGGATTTTGGTCAATATGTGCAGCTAACGTTATTGATAGGGATCTCAAATCATTTATACAAGGCCAAACCGAAACGATATTGTTTTAAAATTGATAAATGAAATAATTTTACCTAGGAATATAATTTAATATAAAGGGATGATTTTTAGAAAAATATATAGTTACCTATAGTCTGATTGCTGTTAGGAGTTGATAGTATTTAATTACAATCATTTAGGGTTTGGCTAGTCATGCTCATCCAGTTTTGAGCATTGACTATTGTTTTTTGATTTTCCTTTTTCCATCATGGTTTGGATTAGTAGAAACTGTGGGAACATTGAAACGAACACGTTGTGAATTAAATTTCACAGTTTGACCATAAGCCGTTTGATGATATGCTGGGTTAAAATTGAATTTTAAAATATAAAAAAAAGAAATATTTTAAATGATTTTATAAAAGCTTGATTTCATAAATCGGGATTATAAAACATGTTTCGAAAAAAGATGGATTTTCGGAGAATTTAAATCTCGGTGGCTTTGTTAAAGTTTTCAAATGATTCTTGGAAGAGTAGAAGTAATTTTACTAAAAAATATTTTAAGATATAAGTATTTTAAAAAGGAAGTTGAGAGTAAGATTTTTCTTTGGATAGTTCAGAGAATGAGTCTCGATCTATTTTGTGATAATCAAAATAGTCTTCTAAGTGATAATCGGATATTGCTTAGGCGGATGAGGTAGTGCACTTAGTAAATTATTCTCTTTATTATTGTATGATCGAAACGAGTTCAAATCCAATTGAATCCAAAGCAAGTGGATAATTAATATTTTGTTAAAAACTATTTAGTGGGAAATATATACATAGAATTATTTCACAAAAGGATTTGAAAAGGAGAAGTATTTTTATAATAACTAGTTCGAGTGACTCGAAAGTGACTAAAAATGGGCAAGAGATGTGTTCCAATGGTAAACACTCCTCTTAAGTATTACCTTTCTTGGTAAAGGGATATATGATACTATTTGATGGTACCCAGTTCCTTGATATCATTTTTTGAGTTACTTGGGCTATATGTATATTTTCTATGGGTTAAAATAATGTATCATTTTCAAAAATTTCCTGAATAAAACCTGGGTATTTGGCTCCTAAGGTTTCAAAATATAAAGGTATCTTAATTAAGAATGGGTTAATACATGAAGTTTTAAAGTTGAATTAATTTAATAAGAAGGTTTAATAAACTTGGTTTTATTAAACAATCCTTTTGGTTTAACAACTAGAAGGTTAAATTTTATTTGATGTTATTTCGGCCGACTAATAAACATTTTTACCTTAGAAGTGTCTAAGAAAAAGTAGACTCTAGAAACGGAGTTTGGATACCAGCATCCTACTTTTCTTAGCTACTTATCGATTGGGTAAAGAGGTTGAATTGGCCGACTGAGTTTTAAGACCTAAATTTTTTAGGCCTACATCTGAGTAGTTAATAGCGAATAGAGTTAAAAATAAGATGTTTCGTATATACTCTAGGATGTAAGAGAGTGTAATACAAGTTAATAAATTAAAATGATTTTGCAAGAGGTTTCATAAATAAGTTCTACCATTTAAATTGTTGAAACCTATGCTAAAATTTTGTGAAATGTTTTCATAAATATTTTAGGGAGGGTAGAATGTAGTTGGGTAGTAAGAACCAATAAGATAAGTACGTAAGTTGTACATAGATCCTTTCTCCTTTTCACATAGTTCTCGATCCAAGATTCAAGCACATAACTAAAGGTGGTATACATCATTCCAAATAAGGATTTATCACTTGATTTTTTGTGGTGAAAATTTAATGAGAGTTCTTAATAAGGAACCAAAAGTTTTCTATTACAGTACATGGCTATATAAGGAGAACAGAGGTTTCTAAATAAGAAGCCTGATCAGAGTCCACACAAGGAAGTCGGGCAAGCGATACTAGTACGGAAGTAAAAGCTATGTATTCGAATAAGTGGTAAATTTAGATTTTGCATACAAATGATTTATGCATAGCATACATATTAGTAAATAGCATTAGGTGATAGTTTGTTATTCTAGGCCAGGGTTGTGGTAAAATTTAGGGGTCGAAATTCTTTTAAGGGGGAAGAGTGTAACGATCCGGAATTTCACCACTTTGATTTGTGAATATTTAATTAATTTTAAATATTAAAATAATAGATTTTATAATTAAAATAAAACACTTTTAAAATAAATAGTGACGGTAAAATAATTTTAAAAATTAATTTAAAAAAATATTTAGTTCGAGAAAAAATCGAAAATGTGATCGGAATTCCTTTTCGACTTTTCATTGACTAAAAGTTGTCGGAAACGTTGTGAGCACATTAATATAAATATAAACATTCATTTATAAATAAGTAGGATTATATATATTATAACTTATACATGCATGCACACACTTAAGCATGTATAAGAGTGATGCGACTTTCATGAAAAATGAAAATATAAATTAAAAGATGATTAAATATGAAATGATATATAAGTAAACATTAAACACACGAGTATCAAATGCATGTTGGTCAAATTAAGGGGGAAGGGAACATGTTATAAGTGAGCAACATGAAAGGGGGGACAAGCATGGTGATGTGGCCTGAAATTCGTGGAGGGTAGGTACTTAGTTAGCTTTCTAGTAATTTGGTGATTTCAATTTGTGTAAAAACAATTCCATAAATTTCTGTCTCATTTTCATTTCATTTTTCACATTGTTAAAAATTCCTCCATCTTCTTCATAAACTTCCATAGCTTCTACTTTGTTTCCAAAATTCAAAACTTTTTCTACTTAAATAAACTTTAAAACTTTGTTTAAACACCTTCCCTCCACTTCTACAACTCCACTTCTTCAAAACAAGCCCTTAAACCCATCATCATATCTTGGCAGAGCACCTTATGCTTCATGGCTATACCTTATAGCCTCTTAGGCTTTCAAAAAAATATATTCCATTTTGTTAAAAGAGAGAGCTAAGATCTAGAGTTATTGCATATATAGTAGAAGTTTGGTTGAGTTAGTAAGCTTTTGGATAGCTTATGGTGAGTATGCAACCCTTTCAAACAAAGGTTAAAATTTTATCTCATGCTTATCTTGTCTGTTAAAAATGATTCTTGTTTGGTTGGATATTGATGTTGATTAATACATATATGTTTTGACATAATGTTTGGTTCGGCTTAGAAATCAAAGTTTGCAATGTGTGTATGGATGGAAGTTACGATCTTAGGTGTATGTTGTATATGCTAAGAAAGTTAGCATTTAGACTTGTATTAGCGACATAGAAAAATCCCTTGCTCTTAAACTTACTTAAGTGTTTGCTAAAAGTGTTTTATACGGGTTTAAAAAAATACAGTTTTGAAAGTCATTTCAATTATAAAACAAGTTTTTAAGTTACGGTCATATAAGGATAGTAACTGTAGACACAGTTCATAAAAAGAACTCTTTTTATAAATTCAAAATTATTTTTACTTAGATATTTTTCTGAAAACTGTTTTCAAAACATATTATAAGAATGTAAAAGTAATTATTATTTATTTATTTATTTAATTATTATTTAATTAATTTATTAAGTAAGGTAATTAGTACTTAATTATCAGTTAAATAAAGAAATTTGTACTTAAGCATTAATCTAGTAAGTTAATTATAATTAGTTAATTAATTAAGGGTTAGTTATTATTTATTTACTTATTAAAAATTAATTATTAATTAATGAATTATTTTATAAAATGGGTTTAATTATTAATTAGTTACCGATTAAGTTAACATTTAATTAAAGTCTTAATTGAGATTTAATTTTTATTAAATGAAGGTTTAAATTGTTATTTAATTATTAATTACAGATTAATTATGATTTAATAATTTATTTATAGCATAAATTATTCAATTATTTTTTATTATCTAATTATTTATCTAACAGTTAATTATTAGTTAATTATTAATTAAAGGTTTAATTGTTTAAATAATGAGTTTTGAATTTTATTTAATTATGGAATGACAGCTTTTGATTTTAAATCATTTTATTTCTAAAAGTAGGTTTTTTCAAAGGCAACTCTCTTTTAAAAGAATATATTAAATTCAAGGGATTTCTTTGTCGACTACATTTAAGTAACATCATTGAATATGAAACCCAATGACATCTTTTTAGCAGAATAAACCTCCATTCTAATAATTAAGTTATATTTGACATCCGTTAGCAGAAAACACCATTCTGCTATTATAATACCTTGGACATGTTTGAGCAGAACAAATCCTCATCTGCAATTAAAATAACTTCGATATTTACCCATATGTCGATGGTTGTTATTTTTTGATCCCTTTACATATCTACTTATTATGTAAATACCCATGTTATAACTGTAAAGTTAAACTGAATTAAATGAGAATCGTTGTGGTCATTAAGCCTCCATTTTATTTTGTGAAGTTGGATATTTCATTTTATCCTTTTTAAAAGAATAGTTTAAAGTTTATCACCATTGTAAATAAGATATTTAAAGGATAATTAAGCAATAATTTTATCAAAAATGTTTGAAGTTAATTTAATATTTTTTAAATGATTGTTTAAAATCATTATTTTGTTAATAAGATTTAAAGAGAATTAAATGAAGAACGTTTAAATAATAACTTGTTTATTTAACGGTGTTTTAAATAACTGATGTCATCAAAGGAACTTTATTGATTAAAGTTTCCTAAAGACATTTTGTTTTAAATAAGGAAAGTTTTTAAAAGGAATTTTATAATTTGAAAATAGATCTTAAAATTTAGGAAAGAATTTAATAAATGATTTTGGATATTTATAAAAGAGCTTTATAAATGATTTTGGGTATTTATAAAAGAGTTTATAAATGGTTTTGATATTTGTAAAAGAGTTTTATAAATAGACATGAAGATGTATAAAGAAATTTTATAAATAGATTAGGAGTTTTAGTAAAGGAGATTTCCATAAACGTAAGAGATTTATTAAAAGGATTTATAGAAGAAACTTACAAAAGAATTTAAGATTTGGATTTTCCTTAACCGACCTTCTTAATTAAGGTGTTGTGGAACTTTCGTTTCATGCTTAACACTGAAGGAATATTGTTTGGGGTTATTCTTATCTCTAATTAAAATAACATTTATTTTGATCCTTTTGATATGATTTCGAAATAAGAAATCTTTCACAAATGTTTTGTGAGTATACTTATGCCGATAGGATAAGTATATGAATATTTTAATAAATATTTGGAAAGTGATTTAAATAAATGAAAGATTTATTTTGAGGCTTAGTGGTTACTATGGGTAATTAAACCTTGGATTGTTGTTGTTTGTATATTTGAAACTAAATAACCGACTATCAAATCTTGGGTAGTTTTGACATAGGAAGTAAATAAGAGCTTCATGTGTTCATACGGTTTGAGTTCCCTTAGGAGTATTCATTCTGGTGAAACGTCTCTAGCTTTAAGGGACATATTAGAGATCCCCTTGGGAATCTGATGTAGATTGCTTGCTTCTGAAAGAATTAGAAATGAGTTAACCAGAAATTATCGGTGGTTGGTTCGGAGAGATGAGGATCGCACATGTTATCCAAAACCACTTAGAACCAACATGAGCGTTCGAACGGTAAACATCTTGATGATGTTTCAAAAGCATGGTTCTTTGAAGTGCAAAGGCTACTTTCTATTAATCCTGAAGGTGATTCTAAAACGAATATAGTAGAGGTAGTTCTTCGGTTTCTTTCAGACCCAGAATGAATTTGTATGGATAAATCATGGCATTGCATTTTTGCTTGGAGGGCGTTGTTAACATTCTAAGTGGGTATTGCTAAAGGAAGGTAAACTGTTACCTCACGAGCCTCACACCTCTGAAATGGCTAAAACTGGGTAGATGTAGCAGGGCTATGTAGGTCGCTCCCAAAATGGCGCGTCATCACCTTTTTAGATTATCATATTGGGGATTTGGTTATGCATGAGAGCTCTCTATAAAGGTTAGGAACAACTGGAGTGATGACATATTTGATACTATCTAGTAAGGGGTAGGCCGATTCTGTGTTTGTAGAGGTCGAAAGATTTTTGTCCGCGGGTACATTTTATCTAGAGGTGTACCATTTTCGAAAGGTAGGCCCTTATCTTGCCATTTGTTGGAATCCATTATCCGATAAGCGCCTTCGATTCATGATTGTATGCCTATTATTGTTGTGATGTACACACATCACAACTACTTGATTATTTATATTTTATAACCCATAGACATTATGATAATATCGTTGGATTATTTATAATAAAAATGGTTTGGTTATCGTAAGGTAAAAACTCATCCATGTTTATGTGTGGCATGGTCTTACGAGATTTTTATCCTGGAAAAGGTTTTCAAATGTTGAAATCAATGTGGTTTGATTGAGCTTTGCCATGCTGGGTTAGCAGACTGATCAGGGCATTATTTTCTTATAATTCTTGAGTCATCCCTTAGATTTAGCCAAATGCTTTGGAGCTTTTGGGTGACGAGCTAGATTTTGCAAGACATATTCATGTTTTTTATATTCTTCCATTGTTTTATTTTTCTTGATTTGTGCCTGTATTTATCAGTAATTTTAAAGATAGTTGTTATAATTGTTCAGGCTGATAAAGGTTGGTGTACTCTGATGATTGTATATTAAAGTTCTTTTCTTTTGTAAAGATCGTTGTTATATTATATATTTGGTGTCACGTTTATGAGATTCTATTTCGTCTTTTCTTTCTTTAACCCCAAATGACCTATCTTTCGGGCACTTAAATGATCGACACACAAATACCGAGGGTGTATTAAGTATCCGCTTTAGGTGTAAAAAGGCAGATCATTAAAGGTGTTCTAGAGAATGAAAAGTTATGTATAATTCTTTTCTTATTATAATAGTTTTCAAAATTTTCTTTTTTGAATTCTCCTCCATGATCACTTTGTATTGTTTAATTTTAATTGACTTGGTTTTGAATTCTCTTAGTAAAAAAGTTTAAAAAATTTCAAATGCATTACTTTTATGTTTAAGGAATATTGTCCAGGTATATCTTGAAAAATCATCAACTCTTATAAAAACATATCTATTGTGATTTATTGATCGAACTTGCGATGGTTCGAAAAGATCTAGATGAAGAAGTTTTAATCGTTGGGAAGTTGAAACCATATCTTTTGATTTAAAAGAACTTTTATGAAATTTTCCTAGTTGGCAATCATCGCATAAGTTGTTGATATTAAACTCATTTTAAAGAGTCCCCTAATAAGTACATATCTAGGAACTTTAGATAAGTGTTTAAAATTTTAATGACCAAATCTTTTGTGTGAAATCAAAGTCGCTAGATTCAAACCAAAATACAAAGATTGTCGTGGGACACTTTCATGCTTAAGATGTAAATATTACGTTTTCTAGTACCTTCGAAGATAATTTTAGACTCATTATCCTCAATATGGCAAATATCCTTTTCAAACTTAATTATAAAACCGTATTACATAATTGACTAATGCTAAGCGGGTTATGTTCCAAATTCCTAATTAGCAAAACTTTAGAGATAATAGGAGTTTAAGAGTTACTAACATTGTCGATGCCAATCACATATCCTTTTAGGTTATCTCTGAAGTTAACTGATCCTCCACCTTTGTAAATTATATCCTTTAAGATCTCCGGATTTCTAGTCATAAGCATCCACTGTCAAGTATTCATTTGTCCTTCTTGATTTGTGATGTATGAATATCAAGTGTCCGTTCACCATCAGCCATATAACATATTTGTTCCTGTAAGTTCACATCATACCTTTCTAAAAAATAAAGTAACTTTTCATAATAATTATTTTCCTTAGTAACATACAGATTTCGTAAGTTTGTTTCACAAAGAAGTGTTAGAAAGTTTACTAACAGTATTACTAGCCATTTATACTTTTCCAAAATCAGATTATGAGTTTCTAAAAACCTAATGCTCCGATACCAAATATGGGTTGCGGCGTAATGTATCTTAAAACTACTTTATCACTAAAGAGGGGTTGAATAGTGTTTTATACCTTTTATGAATCCTTTTAACCTAGTTTCAAGATTTGAATCAAATCATTGGTTATTAACACAGAACAATACTAATCAAGCAGTCATAGATGCACTCACAAATAAATATAACAGCAAAACCAAAAGGTAAACTAAGAGAGTCGACACCAGAAATTTTGTGGTGGTTCGGATTAACCAATCCTACATCAAGTCCCATACAATACTGTACATATTTCTTTTCAATCGCCTACTTTTACTAGGTAGCAAGCAAACAAATATACAGTCTTGATTTTAAGGCTACGAGATACATCCTCCAATCTAACGTGTTCGGGGTAAACTCTCTTGGTTTACTGGGAAACAAGATCATCCATTAGATTAAAACGGGCTATTAAGCATACCCACTTGATTTAAATTGGCAACAAACATACTCACAAATAACAGTATAGTTGTTGATTTCAAATACAAACAGTTGTACTTGGGATACAAGATATTCTATAGCCCTTTTGATAGCAGTTTGATCTTTGAATTGATAAGAGCATACTTCCAAATAAGTAAATAGATTGTAGAGAATAAATGTAGTAATTTAGAAATTGAATTTGAATGAATTCGAAGAGAGTAGAAAGTGGATTTTGTGACATGAGAATTTGGAGTGAGACGAAAGTAGAGAAAGTAATTAATAAAATTTGTTTTCCAGTCCCCTTTACCAAATGTAAAAAGGGATGTGTCTATCACAAAGAGATGCGGTTAAAAATCATAACTACTCAAAATCCAAAAGAGACCTCTTCAATGGTCTATATGTCGATATACATAGGAGGCATGTGTCAACATATCTACGTTAGTTTCGAAAAACAATAATTCTTTTAAATTATCTTCAAACTTCTATATCAACATACCTGGGTGCATAACTCATTCGCGCGATCCAAAAGTAAGAGAAAGAGTGCAAGTAAACTGGTCGGTTGTTGGCAATGTTCTAAAGTATTAATAGATAATGCAAGTTTATTACTAAGATTTATCAAAATGCCTACAACAAGCAAAAGAAAATGGAAAAAATTATTGGCAGCACATCTGGTATATCTACAACTATGTGCTATGAATGTATTTTTGTACTAAATTCAAAATGCTTTAGTACTTATGTCTTCAATTGAATCAATTCTAATATCTAGGAAGTTAAATTCGATTAATTAAAAGGTTGTTAATTCAAAAATATGACAATACTACTATGAAATAAGCAACTAGGTCATGAAGATTGGTCACTATAAACTTATTGAAAACTGCTTGATTCTGAAGGGATGGTCACTTCAAGAAATTAGGAACCGAAGTCAACCTTGATAAATCACAACTGAGATTTCAACCCATGACAATTTTAATTCATCAATAAGGCACATAAATAAAAAATTTGTCAATTCATGCAGTAGGGAAAGGGTGCATCAATGCTTCTAAAGCATGATCCTCCAAACATTCTAGCCAAGGTTGATGCTAATGAAAAAGTTAGTTTTGGTTAACTACAATTCTGTCTACTTGTGCTGAACAACATTAGATTTCAGTCACACACTACAACAAAATGATGTCTTTTAACTCTGTTTCCTTCTTCTTTTAACCTTTTTAATTCTGTTTTTAAGGTTCAAAAACACATAAAATTTTCAATCTTTCCATTTCAATCCTACCCCCTTAACAACAAAAAAATAAGTTGATCCAACCATTACTTTTAGTAAAATAACCACTTTCCACCCATTCTAATGTATCACAAATATCATTTTAAGGTATCTAATTTTAGTAAAAAAAACATGGGACAAATCCTAAATAAAGGCAAATGCCGTCAATGGTGAATACGCTAGATAGGGTGGAGTAGAGGCCGACGATGGAGAAGATGCTATCAATGGTGGATTTGAGGCACACGACGCTGAATAACCGGCTACTGATGGTGAACGATAGATCGATGTTGTATTCAAGGAAAGCGATGGAGAATGATTGGCTATTGATGGAGAAGGAATGATTAATGTTGGATTTAGGGTAGGTGATGTTGAACGGGAGAATTAAAGTTATATTTGGGTGATTGTTGAGTAAGGAGTTTATATTGCTATTTCTCTTCCCACCCCTCCTTCCTCCTTTCACACCCCACTCACTTAAAAATAATAGTCAAACCCCACCTCTTCCCTTTTACCCCCACTTCATTCTAAAAATATCCTCATATTTTTTAAACCACGTTCAACTATGATGTGGTTTGTTTATGAACCATGCTCGGTCCGAACTAGGTTATTACACAAACATCACTTGATCCGAACTAGGTTATTATATGAACCTCGCTCAGTCCAAGCGAGGTTATTGCACAAAACTAATTTTGACCAAGCGAAGTTTTTATATAAACATCGCTTCTTTGGAGCTTATATACGTGATTATTTCTTTTAATCGTAGCCTGTTGTGGTTTAAAGATAGGGACAATTTTGGAAAATCTAAAAATTATAAAGGTGTGGGGTGTGAGAGGAGGAAACCAAGGTGTGAATAGAATCTGCCGTTTTTTATTTTATTTGAATGGTGTGTGGTTGGCTGTTGTAATAAGCTTGTAGTGTAATAATACTTCAATTTAGAACTATTTTAACTCATTTTCTAAACTTTATAAAAAAGAGTAGATAAAAAATCAACAAAGGTTTTTTAATAGTATTATTTCTCATGTAATAAATATTAAAAATAATTCAAAATATTTGATTAATTTTTTTTGATATAGGTTATTTTGAACTTTTAACATATTTAACCTTTCAACTATTTATCGAATCCTACTCGAAAATTCATTCCAATTCGAAAAACTTAAACTAGGACGAACTATTTGCGAATAAAGTGATATTTAAAATGTATGTCCAACATATCGTGAGTTAAATTTTAAACAACAAACATATTTTTGTACACAATTCTTTAACATTATTCAATTGAAAAAATAACAATTGTTATTTCGTTACTATTATAGAAAACATACAAAAATATACCAAATATTTATATATCTAACCAATTATATAATTTTAAAAACTACTTCTGTAACATCTCGTATCTAGAGGCAAAAAGCTAAGCGCTACAAATGCTGCAGTCATCCATAGTATTAACTTCTGGTGATAAAATACGGTAATGTTAATGTATCCATAATATCAGAAGCACTTGAATATGAACAAAATCACAGATCTCAAAAAACAATATTTCACGGATTACATTTCAAAACAATTCATATCAAAGTTACATACTCCCACAACATTTTCCAGGTAAAGACCAATTATAATCATTACAAAAATACGCCAACAGCGACATATGATGATGCTCCCTTGGTTGATCAGAGCAATATAGTCATATCTAACTTCATATATATAGTGGAAATAAACAGAATAAACTTCAACTCCTATTTAGTTATCCGTCAGCCACCTGCTCGTCTTCGGAAGCTTTATTCGCCAAAATTACTAAAACCTGAAAACCTCAACCCTCATCCCACGTAAATCAATTTTGAGCACACGAGAGTTTAAGGGAAAACAAAAACTTCGAGTTAGACATAAAGCCTGTTGTGAATAATACTATATATCTCGGTCATTTTATGTTAAGTGAGACTATGCCGCTTTGCGAACGGGTTTCCCTTCACTAACATCCTTTAAAACATATCTTTTGCATATCTTTTTCCACAACCAAAGCTGTTTAAAATTTGTAAAGCATCATTGTGTAAACATACGTATCAGGTAATAAATGCACTATCTGTTCGAACGTTATAGTTTTGTTTGGCTAACTATTAACCTATGGATGACTTGGGCCTACCGGACAATATAACAAAATTCTTCTAACATATGTTAGACACTCTTCTTCTGGATTGTCTGTCCTTAACTGTCTGTTAAATACTTCTCTTCTAGATGATCTGTCTCTAACTTAACATCTCCCAGGGTCACCTGATCCTAATGGTTTTATGGTCTCGTCGATAACCTATCTATATACAAATATATATTCCTTTCTGTGTGTAATCATAGTTTTAGCCATATCTGTGACAAATCCCTACATGCTAGAATTTTGGACATAATTAGCAGGGGCTAATAGCTAATGTATAGGACGCGACCCTATACCAGTCCCCATCTGGTATTCTAATATCTGAATCATTTTACATAGGGATATCTTTTTAAAACTTTTAAATCAAACTCGAACAAGGAAAATCTATGTGTATATATATATATATATATGTATGTGTGTGTGTGTATCCTATGCTTTAATTAAAATCACCTTGCAATGTTATATATATACTTTACTCAAATTTTAGTTGATGAAAACATTAAAACGTTTGAAAGTATCCGTTTCGAATCCACTGAAAGTATCCCTTTCATAACCATTGAAAGTACCTCTTTCTAAACCAAGTAAAACCCTTTATTTAACCTAGGCCGAAAGGCCAAAACATTCCTTTCAAAACCATTGCCGAAACCTTTTCGAAACCACTGAAAAACCTTCCTTTCGAAAGCTTTAAAAACCTTAGACATCTTTCTTTTAAAACCTTTAAACATTGCCTTTCGAAACCTTTGGAAAGCCTTTCCTTTTAATCCTGTCGAAACAACCAAAAAAACCTTCCCATTCGACTCCTTCGAACCATCGGAAAACCTTTGTTCATAACCTTTCGAAATCATTGGGGAAACACCCCTTCGAAACCTTTATTTAACACCCTTTTGAAAGCATTAATACACTAAACCTTTCGAAAGCCTTTGGTTCAATTTAAAACATGTGAAAACCTTTCGAAACCATTCAAAAAATTCTTTTTAGAAACCTTTGGAAACCGTTTCGATCCAAACCATTTGGATTATGCCTTCAAGTAGGGAAAAAGGATTAGAAATCCATTAAAGTAGAAAGCATTCCTTTCAAAATCATTCATAAGTAAAGAAGTGATGGTGTTGAAACCATCCATTCGAAATCATTGGAGAGGTGGTCAAATTTTAGAAAACAAAGTAACCCCTTAGAAACCATTAGGGTCGAAAGGAAGAAAGTGGAAGCCAAAATGTTTCGACTTAGTCGACGGTAGTCATTTAAAACAAAAGCGCAACCTAATTGAAACCATTTCCATTAAAACCATTTGATCTGATCGAAAGCCAAACTAGTCGAAAGCTACTCAGTCGAAAGAAAGCATGCGCATTTTATTTTAAAAGCAAAGCAATGCCTCAACCACTTAAGAACCCCTGGTTTCGACTTTATACCTTCCGCCTACATCCACTTCACTACGTATCAGTTCCCTGATACCATGTGCATTGGTTTCGACAATGTCAGAGGCGAAGGTAAGGAGGCGGAACCTAGTGCCGAAAGCATCGAAACAGTGAAAATCATGTTTATTTGTCCTTTTAAACTATTTCTTTGTGCCTAACCTGCCTTGTTTTCAAATTTTGATTGATTGCAATTTTTTATTTTCTAAAAGTACCATCGACTTTCCATAATTAACAATTTGAATTTATTTACAAAAAGCCTCTTCCTCTTTCATAAATATAGAAAACATTCAAGTCCTATACCTTAAATAATTTTATATACCCATTGAAAACTTAGGAATACTCTACAAAAATTTTAGAAAATCATTTTTAATATGTTTTCTAACATATATTAATTTTACACCCGAACCATTAATTATTTAACAGTAAATATTTTTTAACCCAAAATTACATTTTTTCACTAGAAAATTCAAATAAAATCCACATAAATTTTGAAAATTGAAGCTCATCTCCAAAATATCATTTCTGATCTAAATAAAAATTCACAAGGCATTTGGATGTCATTTAATAGAGTTTACATATCAAAACATGTCATAAAATCTATGTGAACAACCGTAAATCGTCAACAAGTATATACGATCATTCCATCATTCAAAAACATGACAAATCATTGCAAATAGGTTCAGATTCAACTCAAAGCCGAAAACAATAACAAATTTGGGATATTGTCATTATTCATCTTAGCTTTACAGATAAGGAGCTTGAGATTTGAATGAATTTGATTTAGCTTTTTCCTTAACTTTTCTAAATCTTCTTCCTCTTTCTCTTGTTAATGGTGGCCGACCTCAAGTTAAAATTTTTGATAAATGAAAAGAACGTGCATGGGATACATGGCCATGGGTTTAGGATATAAGAATGGCATCTTTCCTATTTTACCCCTCTTTTATTTCATTTTAACTCTTATTTTAATTCATTGGTATATGGCACAGCTACCCCTTCATAAAAATCAATTCTCAATCCCCAAATTACCAAATTATTTATTTAATTTAACTAATTAAATATCCTAAATAATGTTACCAAAAATATGAGGTGTTACAACCTCCCTCCATAAAGAATTTCGTCCTTGAAATTACGATAACGTACATAATGCCTTAATCAAAGAGGTAAAACATACCATCAAACAAGTTAGGATAAGCATCTCTAATCCTGCTCTCAGTCTCCCAAGTTAAGTCTCTCTCATCGTCGCTCAATTGGACTTTCACTAGTCTGACTGTCTTATTTCGAGCCTCTTCTCATCTCTCGCAACTATACCAACCGGCTTCCTAACTATGGTCAAGTCTGGTTTACTACTAAATCCTCTAACACAGTCGGTGCTATAGTAGTCTTTGGATCCCTAAAACATTTTCTAAGATGA
Organism: Allium cepa; assembly: GCA_030765085.1. NCBI lineage: Eukaryota > Viridiplantae > Streptophyta > Magnoliopsida > Asparagales > Amaryllidaceae > Allium > Allium cepa. The sequence goes on along the minus strand of CM060935.1, from coordinate 797,195,767 downwards.
GAAACATGGAAAACATCACGGACTCCTGCCAAACTGCTTGGTAACTCAACTCTATATGTGAGTTTCTCGATCCTCTCAACAATAGGAAAAGGTCCAACGAATCTCAGTGCCAACTTCCCCGATTTTCCAAATCTAATCACATCCTTCATCGGTGACACTTTGACGAAAACTTGATCTCTAACTGAGAACTTAAAATCTTTTCGTCTTCTATCCGCATAACTCTTCTACCTAGGCTGAGCCTCCTTCATTCTAGCCCGAATAACCTCAATCTTTTCTGCAGCTTCCCTAACCAAATCTGGACCAAGAACTAACATATCCCTGGTCTCTAACCAAAAAATAGGATTTTTCATGGCCTTCCATACAAAGCTTCAAATGGTGTCATCCCAATACTAATCTTATAACTGTTGTTATATGAAAACTCGACTAAATGTAGATGGACTTCCCATGATCCCATGAAATCTAATTCACAAGCTCTTAACAAATCTTCCAACATTTTGTTAACTCTTTTTGTTTCCCCATCCGTCTGTGGATGGTAAGCGGTACTCATCTTGAGCTTGGTATCCAAAACTTCCTATAGACTCTTTCAGAACTCGTTAGTGAATAAGGAATCCCTATCACTTACTATATTACTATGAATTCTGTGCAGTCTAACTACATTCTTCATAAATAACTTCGTCAAAACAGGTGCCGTCCTAGTTGACTTAACTGAAATGAAATGAGCACTCTTGGTCAATCTGTCCACTATGACCCATATGCTTTATTTTCCTCTATTTGATCTTGTAAACCAATCAATAAAATCCATAGAAATAAATTCCGCCTCCATACCTGAATATCTAATGGCTGAAGCAATCCACTTTGCTTATGGTGTTCAGCCTTTGCCTGTTGGCAATTCAAGCACTGCTTTACCTATAAGCCAATATCCCGCTTCATACCTTCTCACAAGAAACTCCTCTTCATATCCAGATACATCTTAGTTCCTCCCAGATGAATAGTGAACTTCGAATGATGGCATTCTTTCAAAACTTCTTTCCTTATGTTTCCTACACTAGAAACACATAATCTCCCTTTCTTTCTCAACCATCCATTCTGGTCAAGACTGAAACCCTTGTCAACGCTCTCGGTTCCATCTCTTAACTTCTTGATCCGTTCAGATAACACTGGATCCTCCTCCTGTTTAGAAGTAATCCTTTCAATCTTCACTGGTCGATTTCTAAACAAGATAATATAATAGTCTATCCACTGGACCCAAACTCGGATCTCCACTGCACTGTGAAAGCTGTCAAGGCTTCCAAATCCTTCCACTCAGCAATCATTGCTAACACTACATTCTGATGTTTCCTACTAAGTGCATCTACAACCTTGTTTCCTTTCCACAATGTGTACTCAATCCCAAAATCATAAGCGGCAATGAACTCTAATCACCTCTATTGTCTCATATTCAACTCCTTCTTAGAGAACAAATACTTCAGCAACTTATGATCTGTATATAACTCAAACCTCTCTGTCAAAAGGTAATGTCTCCACACCTTCAATACAAAAATCACTATAGCTAATTCCAAATCATGCATCAGATATCTGACCTCATGCGGTCTAAGTTGCCTAGAAGCATAGGCAATCACTGTACCCCTCGACATCAGCACAGCTCCTAATCGTATTCCACACGAATCAGTATAAACCACTAAATCCTGATTCCTTCCGAAACAATCAACACAGCTGCATGGGTCAACAAGTATTTCAAACTTTGGAATGCTTCCTCACACTTATCGGTCCACATAAACTTTACATCCTTTTTTGTTAGCTTGGTCATCGGTGCCACTATCTGCGAAAAATCCTTAATGAACCTTCGATAATAACCATCTAATCCAAGGAAGCTCTTTATCTCTGTCGCTGTCTCGGGTCACTTCCAACTATTCACCGCTTTAATCTTAGTTGGATCAACTGACAATCCTTTCTTTGAGACTACATGACCCAGAAACTTCACTTCCTCCTTCCAGAAATGACATTTTGAAAACTTAGCCTTCAATTGATGCTACCTCAATGTCTCAAGCACCACTTTAAGATGAATTTCATGCTCTCTTTTATCCTTTGTGGTATATCAAGAATCATTTATGAAAATTGATACGAACCAATCCATGTGCTCTCAGAAAACTCGGTTCATCAAATCTACAAAGAATGTGGGCACATTAGTCAGTCCGAATGGCATAACTAACCATTCATACGGTCCTTATCTGGTCCAAAATGATGTCAAAGGTATACTATCCTCTGATACTCTGAGCTGATGAAAACCTGTCGCTAAATCTAACTAGGAAAATATCTTGGCTCCAGTTAACTAATCGAACAAATCGTCAATTCTCGACAACGGATATCGATTCTTTATCGTTTTTTCACTCAACTTACGATAATCGATACATAGCCTTAACGATCCATCTGGCTTCTTAGCAAACACTGAGGATGCACCCCAAGCTGAACTACTCGGTCTGATACCAAGTTGTAACATCCCGTATTTAGAGGCCAAAACCTAAGCTCTATAGATGCTGCAGTCATCTATGGTATTAATTTCTGGTGACAAAATATGGTAATGCTATGGTGTCCATAATATCAGAAGCATTTGAATATGAACAAAATCACAGATCTTAAAAACACATTTCACTGATTATATTTCAAAATATTTCTTATCCAAGTTACATAATCCCACAACATTTGCCAAGTAAAGATCAATTATAATCATTACAAAAATTCGCCAAGAGCGACATATAACGATGCCTCTTTGGTTGATCAAAGCAATATAGTCATATCTGACTTTATATACACAGCGGAAATAAAAAGAATAAACTGCAACTCCCAGTTAGCTATCTGTCAGCCACATGCTTGTCTTCGAAAGCTTTATTCACCAAAATTACTATAATATGAAAACCTCAACCCTTAGCCTATTCAAATCAATTTCGAGCACTCGAGAGTTTAAGGAGAAACAAAAACTTCAAGTTAGTCATAAAACCCGGTGTGAATAATTCTACACATCTCGGTCATTTTATGTAAAGTGAGACCACGTCGCTTAGCGGAACGGGTTTCCCTTCACTAACATTCTTTAAAACATATCTTTTGCAAATCTTTTCCTGCAACCAAAACTGGTTAAAATCTGTAAAGCATCATCATGTAAACATACGTATCAGGTAATAAATGAACTATCAGTTTGAACATTATAATTTTGTTTGGCTAATATCAACCTTTGGCTGACTCGGGCCTACCGAACAATATAGCAAAATTCATCTAACATCTGTTAGACACTCTTCTTCTGGAAGGCCTGTCCTTAACTATCTGTTAAATACTTCTCTTTTGGACGTTCTGTCCCTAACTTAACATCTCCCATGTCAGCAGATCCAAATGGTTTTACGGGCTCACCAATAGCCTATCTATATACAAACATATACTCATTTCTATGTGTAATCAAAATTTTAGTCTTACTTGTGACAAAGCCCTACAAAATGGAATTTCAGACTAAATTAGCTGGGGCTAATAGCTATTTTATAGGGCGCGACCCTATACCAATCTCATCTGGTATTTCTAATATCTGAGTCATTTTACTTAAAGATCCCTTCCCATAATTTTCCTCGAGAACCTTTTCAAAATTATTTAAAACCTTTAAATCAAACTTAAAACAAGGAATATATATAAATTCTATTCTTTACTCAAAATCGCTTTGTCGTGTTATATATATATACACTTTACTCAAATCTTAATTGATTTAAACATTAAACTTTTGAAAGTACCTCTTTTGAATCCATTGAAAGTATCCTTTTCGAAACCACTGAAAGTACCTCTTTCTGAACCAAGTAAAACCCTTTATATAATATAGGCCAAAAGGCCAAAACCTTCCTTTCGAAACCATTCTCAAAACCCTTTCGAAAATACTGAAAAAACTTCCTTTTGAAAACTTTAAAAACCTTAGATATCTTTCTTTTAAAACCTTTAAACATTGTCTTTCGAAACCTTAAGAAAACCTTTCGTTTTAATCCTTTTGAAACAATCAGAAAAACCTTCCCTTTTGACTCCTTCGAAACCAATGGAAAACCAATCTTCAAAACCTTTCGAAATCATTGGAGAACCACCCCTTTGAAACTTTCATTTAAAACCCTTTCAAAAGCATTAAAACAATAAACCTTTCGAAAGCCTTTTGGGTTCAATTTAAAACACGTGGAAACTTTTCGAAACCATTCAAAAACTTACTCCTTCGAAACCTTCGAAAACTGTTTCGCTCGAAACCATTTGGATTATGCCTTTAAGTAAAGAAAAAGGATCAGAAACCCATTAAAGTCAAAAGCATTCCTTTCGAAATCATTCCTAAGTAAAGAAGTGATGGTGTCGACTCTATCCCTTCAAAAGCGTTGGAGAAGTGGTCAAATTTTAGAAGACAAAGTAACCCCTTTGACACCATCTGGGTCGAAAGGAAGAAAGCGGTAGCCAAAAGGTTTCAATTTAGTCGAAAGCGGTCATTTAAAACAAAACGCAACCCAATCGAAACAATTTCCTTTAAAACCAATTGACCTGGTTGAAAGCCAACCTAGTCGAAAGCTACTCGGTCGAAAGCAAGTAGGCGCATTTTCTTTTAAAAGCAAATTAATGCCTCAACCCCTTCGAAACCCCTGGTTTCGACTCTATACCTTCCACCTACATCCAATTCACTACATAATAGTTCCCTGATATCATGTGCATTGGTTTCGACAGTGTCAGAGGCGAAGGTAAGGAGGCGGCACCAGATGCCGAAAGCATCGAAATAGTAAAAAAAAACATGTTTATTTGTCCTTTTAAACTATTTCCTTGTACCTAACCTGCCTTATTTGTCAAATTATGATTGGTTGCAAGTTTCTCTTTTATAAAAGTGCCGTAGACTTTCCAGAATTAACAATTTGAATTTATTTACAAGAAGCCCCTTCTCCTTTCATAAATATATAAAACATTTAAGTCACATACCTTAAATAATTTTATATACCCATTAAAACGCCTAGGAAAATACCACAAAAATTCCAGAAAATCACTTTTAATATGTTTTCTAACATATATTAATTTCAGACCCAAACCATTATTTATTTAACTGTAAATAATTTTAACCCAAAATAACATTTTCTTCACTATAAAATTCATATAAAATCCACATAAATTCAAAGAATTCTGAAAATTGAAAATCATCTCTAAAATATCATTTCTGATCTAATTAAAAATTTGCAAGGCATTTGAAAGTCACTTAACAGGGTTTTCATATCAAAAACATGTCATAAACTCTTTACGAACAACCATAAATCATCAACAAGTACATATAATCATTCCATCATTCAAAAATATAGTAAATCATTGCAAATAGGTTCGAATTCAACTCAAAATATAGTAAGAAATTTAAGATATAGTCATTACTCATCTTAGCTTTAGAGATTAAGGAGCTTGAGATTTAAAATGGATTTGATTTGATTTAGCTTTTTCCTTAGCTTTTCTAAATCTTCTTCCTCTTTCTCTTGTTAATAGTGGTCAGCCTTAAGTTTAAATATTTTGATAAATGAAAATAAATGTGCATGGGATACATGGCCAAAGGTTTAGGGTATAAGAATGACCTTTTCCTATTTTAGCCCTCCAACCCTCTATTTCATTATAACTCTTATTTTAATTCACTGGTTAGATGGCATGTCTACCCTTAATAAAAATCAAATCTCAATTCCCAAATCAACACATTATTTTATTTTATTTAACTAATTAAATATCCTAAATAATGTTACAAAAAATATGGGTGTTACAACTTCCTAATAAAAATAATATTTAGTATTTATTAATTAATTTTAAATTAATGATTTTTTTATCTGGGCCAGCATTTAGCGGGGTAATGGGGAAATTTATAAAAATATATTCCATTTGCATCTTATTGGGGCCTATGAAGTCTGAATATATTTAAATCCGATCTAAATTAATTTCAAACAAAATCAACATTTTATTTGATTTTTAACTAATATTTTATTTAATGTTATATTTATATCATATAATACAACATATGTATCATATACACATGTACGTGCACGTGCACGTGCAACACAAACAATATACATGGTTTAACATGCCCATTAAATGTTGGATTTATACCACAATGAATATATTAGCCTCTCCATATACATATTTGTTGTCACACACACACAAATATATATATATATAAATATATATATATCTGTATATGTATATGTATATGTATATATGGGCAAGGATGGGCTACACCTCACTTTTGCTACACCTCAAATCCTCCCTGATTTTGAACCATGTTTTTCGAATTAAACTATATATCTTCTCTCTCTTCTAACTTTGTGTGTATGTATATACTTGAAATTATAATATAAAAATTATTATGAATGTTAATATATTTTGGGTGTAAATTTAAAATTCAAATTTAAAGTTTCAAATCTAGATTCGCATAATAAATATCTACCAATTTCAAAGTCAAATCAATGTATTAATTTTCTATACATACATACATATATATATATATATATGCATGTACGTATTATATATTCTAAAAATAATAATACTTTTGAAATTTACGTATACGTATAATTGTAGATACATATTAAACTGATATTTAAATTTCAATATGAAATAACCCTATGTGTGTGTGTGTGTGTGTGTGTGTGTGTGTTTTAATGTAAATAAATAAATGTAAGTCTATAATTATTCAACTATGATTATATTTGATAAAATGAATTTTATTTATTTATTTATTAAAACTGTGTTGTTTTATAAAATTGTTTTTTAATTACGATTTTCAAACGGAAATTTTAGAAAAATTTAATTTTTTATAGTGGACCGTCCACTTTCTAAGCAGTAAAATATAGTTTAAGTAAAAAAGTAAGGCAGGTGGACCTTAACCGAAATGAAACAAGGAAATACAGCACATGAGTGTGGCAGAAATGCCACGGCTGCTATAAATGACCTAAAAAAATTAGTCCTCCTCAGAAGAGGAGGAATAACCGCCACGTTTGATGACTCTAGAGAAATCGACTTAGGGACAACCCTAACAATTCGAGCGAAAGCTCAAAACTGCACAGCCAGATCAGGGACAAAGTCCACTGAATCGGGAGAGTGAATGACAGACCTAACCCATGTGGCATCAGCTAAAACATCTTCATTCCTTTTCATAAATTGACCATCTGTAGCAAGAACCAACGAATCACCCGATATACAATAATAAAGACATACGAGGTTAAGTAATCATTAGACACAAATCTGAAGAAAGAGTCCTCTAAAGGTTTGTATCTCATAATGGTCTTCTTATGAATCCAAGTCTCATCCTGCGCATCCCAAAAAATTGGCATGGTAGGAAAAATAGTGGAGGTAGAAGCAGTAGGATCAAGGTCGACATCGATAACAGAGGCTTGGGCAGCGCAAGAAGTCGCAAGATCGGTAGTAGCAAATACAACATCATCCACAGGAGTCACATCAACAACAACCTTCGTATGAGGCATTAAAATAGGAGGAGTAACAACAGGCACCAGGTGCACTTTCGAGACCCGCTTCATGACCAGAGGTTGTTGAAGTGGGGTCCTATCTGAGAGCGGGAACAGAACAAACCCAGACGAACGAGGACAAGCTTCGAAGAGATGACCAAAAGAATGATAAGATGTGTAAATGTCTGGTTTCCAATCGTATCGAACAACAATCTCAGAAACATGCTCTTAGCAACATGGACCATGATCTTATTCGAAAGCAGCTTATCCGGGGATATTTCTATCAGTGCGTTAGCATAAACTAGCTTTTCCCTTGCAACAGTGTTAGCATCAAAACATTTAAATTTCCAACATTACTAGCTAGCCAGTCTGGACCAATCAGTGGTTGCAAAACATATGGAATGCTAGATAAGTAAGTCTAAACTAGTATAGATAATACTTAGACTCTAACATAGTCAACGGATGAACTCCAAGTAGCAATTATAAATGGCTTACCTCGAATAAAGGTAGGAACAGCACTCAGGACAAGGAGATGCTTCTCAGGTCTTGAGAACTTAAAGAAGAACATTGAGTTCTCCATAGGGACATGAAGTCCACCTTTTAACTGCCGAACCTTACAATAGTGCTCTTTGACTACTAAATATGGAGGGATGGAGTCCAAGAAAAAATCCGACCGAAAGTCAACACCCGTCTGAATCACGGCCATCGGATTAACCATAACTCCTTCTTTTTCCACCATATCAAATGTACAGGGCACGTATACACCCGCATTTCTTGGCAAGTGTGAAAATAATGACGTCCACTTTTCTTGCTTAATCCATAATTTCATAACAGAATCTTGTTTAGAGTAAGCAGCTACAATAGAAGAACTAACAACAACAGAAGGGCTCGTATTGGCATTTAAACAAGCACCTTGCATGCTAACTTTTTCCAGCAATTTGACAAAACCATTGGATTTGTGTCCACTTCCATCTATTTCTTCACCGTTCAAACCAACATTTCCACTATCAGAAGCCATCCATTAGCCTGAAACGTTACCAGCACCCAAGAGAGCCAAGAGAGGACTTATAATTAACATAGCAGCATCAGAGGAAATTACACCAGATATCAGAGAGTTGCTGCCGAATTGTTCTAAAACAGATTCAAGAAGCTAGATAGAAAAAAGCGATGGCAAAACCTTGGTAGCGCAATAAGGAAGATCGATATCACCAGGATCCAAATAAGAGGTTTTTCTATCGCAGGAATAGGCAAAGGCAACAACAAAACATGAGGATTGACCATCATAGGAAAAACAGGCGAAGCCAACACCAAATCGAGAGGAATGGATAAAGCATTAAATGTCTGGTCCGACCCGGTCATTGACAACGACAGAGAACAGGGAAGAAACGAAGCGACCATGGAGCGGCAAGGCGGATGAAGGTGAAATGGAAGGATGGGGTGGATGAAAGGCTAATAGTAGCTTGGAAATCACAAAATCATGAAAACAGTGTAAATCACAAATCGTAGGCCGCCATGACCTAGGCTTTGATATGTTAATTTAAATAAATATGTATATATAGAATAATTTCTTTTACTTTCGAAAAACATATCATGTATGTAGATTAACAAAATATATTTACGTTGATTTTATATACATATATATATATATTTAAATTTGTTTAAAGGCATTTTATATTATTAAGTGATTTTCAAAAATCTAGACAATATTTTTTATGCTCATTGATCGAATGATATATAACCATATATATAAAAAAAAGAAAATACATGCACATAGAGATATGTGTGTGTGTGTGTGTTCATCCAACGAAGACAGCACAAACATATATGGATTTGTGATACTTTGTCACATAAATGACATAATGAACAATTATACATTTATATGTAAGTGTTGATAAAAGGTTTACCTTGACTAATGCCTAGTTGTAACACGTTTAAGAGTTGAACCAATGAATTCCTTGAATCTGTATCTGAAACGTTCAGAAAAAGCTACCAGGCTGAAAGCGCCAACCACGGATCTACTATTCGTATTTAAATTTCTGTATAATCTGCTTGGAACTATAGAGGATGATAAGTTGGGAGGTAGGCCAGAAAAGATGAGGACAGAGTCAAAAATTAAAAGTGAAAAAAAGGGTTTGAGATATTTAAATAGCGGAGATACATAGGAACTAAAATGGATCCAAATCCACATTTTGTTTCCCACATTTTGTTTCCCACCTTTTGAATCATATTCAACCCCAATTACTTCCCTTATAGCCATCCATCATATCCCTTATTTGGGCCTCCAAATTGCTTCATGCCCGATCAAAAAATGTGCATTTAAATCTAATTCAAATGCACATTGGTATCATATATCGATATGTCTACATACAACTATTATATACGCACTATTATAAAGTTGATCAATACAAATCAACTAAAAATTTATAATAAATATTAATTAATCTAATCAATTTATAATAGTTATAATTAATTGAATTAGGCGGTAGTTAGAGTATTTAACGTTTTAATGGTGTGAGTATTAGGTGTGAATTCAGGCAGCGATTAATATCAAACAATTCGAATATTAATACATGTCATCTTAGCTAGAAAAGTGACATTATAGCCACATCTATCACTTATATAACTTTTGCAAGAATCCAGTTTTACTTGTTTTAAGCGTTACCCAGTAATGAAAATTACTTACACCAATTCTCTTTATCAAAACATTATCACATTATGACTTATGGAATTTGGTAATGGTTAAAATTCCAATATCGTCCATATTAAACTTTATAGTACAAAACATAAAGTATTTGGTTTAATAATAACAATTTTTATTAATCAAACTATGCCAGAGATTTTGACTTTGAGTTGAATTCAGTTGACTGTGATACTAATCTCATATAATGGAGGAGAAAATCCTCTATTGAATAATGTTTCATTTCCAATGCTTCCACGCGACCCAACTATAGTCCTTTGACAGACGCCATTTCACGATTTGATGATAATTAAAGCAAAGTTTCCACATTGAAACTCAATTGTATTCCTAAGTCAAGAGAATGGTGTAATATTTTCACATCGATATTTTCTGTTTGACCTTAGTTATATTAACCGACATGAAACTTTCGAGTGAGTTATTTCATACTTACCCAATAACCATCAATATGTACCCCTTGTTGCCCCTAGCAATCGTGAGTAATATACCATCCAACATTTAGAGAGCATTACGTACTCTAGTCTTGACAGATGCATCGATATCCATTCTCGGTACATCTTGACTAGAATATTTAAAATGATGTGTTTATTACATTGTGATAAAGTACTCATGATTACAACAAATATAATTAGTATCACAAAACCACCATTTATGGAGTTTCTATTAAAATTCTTAAACTAAAGAAATAGTTAATTAAACATATTATAACAAGTATATAATAGAAAGAAAAACACATTTTATATCAAAAATTGTTTTATTACAGACTTAATAATTTGCAATGAATTACAGAATTACCCCTCGGGCATACTCCTAACTCTATCAAAAATAAATAATATTTCCTAATTTTTTAATTTTTGATAGATAATTATAAAATATAATAAAATATATTTTAAAATTAAAAATTCTTAAAATAAAGATATTTTGACAATATTTGTTTTAGTGTTACCCAGGATATTCGACGGCATAGGACAGGCATAGAAAATTAATACCCCAAGCCTATACTCATACAATGGCATATGAAATTTTCTATGTCTTTCCTATATCATTCTAGATTTATTGAAAATTAACAAAGGCATAGAAATAGCACAAGAGATTTTCTATATCTAATCTACACCTAATTTTTATCGTAGTGGATTTCTCATGCCTTTCCTATGTCGCAGTTATTTTTTATATATATTCAAGTAGGCGTAGGAAATTCCTACATTTTTCCTATGCTAACTCATTCTACCTATTTCTTACATTTTCCTATTCCCCGCTTGATGGTGTAGGAAAGGCGTGAATAATTTTATGTAGAAAATTGAAGTGTTTTTTTATAGTGTTTAGTCGGTGATTAATATTGAACAATTCTAATATTAATGTCACACATCACCTTAGTTGATGAGTTAGTAGTTATCCAAGTTCATTGCTTATAGATATTTTTGGTAAAATAATATTTTAGATTGATATAAGCAACATCTTAAGTAATGATATATTATACGCATGTTCTCTTTATCGCCATTGTATTACTTCTAATATTTAGAGTTTGGTCATCGCAAAACTCCAATAATATACATCTACAACTATTTAGTCCATCTTCAAAGTTCTTGGTTTAACCAACATTTACTATTAACTGATATGCCCTAAAGGGAGAGTTAACCACATTTTACCATGATACTAACCTCTCATAACAAAGGAGACAAATTCTCTGTATTTTCACTTCGTGCACTTTAACTCGGACCTAAATATAGTCCCTCAATAGTCATCATGTCATAATTTAACTATTATCAAAGTGGAGTGTTCACATCAAAGGTCCACAATATTCTCAAGTCAAAAGAACTAAGTAAAATTATGACACCGGGATTTCATATTTGACCTTAGTTATTATCAACCAATAGAAATCTCTTGGTTGAGTTATCCGATGATCATTCAATAACTACAAATACGTAACATTTTGGTGCCTCCAGTAGCCATGAGTAATTAACTATCCAACATTTGGAGAATGTTACGTACTTTGGTCTCAATGGATGTATCGATGTTCTTTTCTCAAAACATCTTGACTAAGAATATTTAAAATAAAGTATTTCTAATTTCTAACTCATGATTTGATAATCAAGGTTACAACATTTATAACTACAATCATATAATACTTTGGTTAAGGATTTTCTTTATATATATATATATATATATATATATTAAATGATTGTTTAGTCATTTATTTTTACAAAATATAACATTGTATATAGTAGAGAAATAAACACCAAAAAAGAAATTTACTTCTAACAAGACTGGTTTAAAAGTTAGAATATGTAATAAATTACATAATTGTCCCTACGGCATACCACCTTAACTTTCAACGACCATAGTTGGATACACAATGAAACACATGAACTGACATAGTACTCAAGCGAGGATTCATCTCCTTTGTTATAGAAGGTCAATATCACTGTAATTGGTAAGTCAAAATCTCTGCCAGAGCAAAATGGTTAATCGATAAATGTTATCGAATTAAACCAAAGCCTTTAAAATTGATCTACACAATTAATAAGGAGATTAAAAGAGTTTTTGACCTTAGGCCAAAATCTAGATATCTAAGTGATATAGTTGTTGAATCACTAGTTTTGATTCATGACAAGACAGTTCAGAAGCTAAAGAAGAATTTGCATTCATACATGACAAAAAGAAAACAATGGAGGATCAAGACTACAACTCTATGCTTAAAGTAACTATTATAGGTGTTGAGTTTTAGACATATGTTAAAATAATCCTCAAGTTTTCAATTTTTTAATTTCTCTTTACAAACAGAGTTTAGTGTGCAATATATGCACAACCAGTCGACTGACTGTTCTTGCCAGTCGACTGACTGTGCATATGCACAACAGTGAACACTGTTTATATTTTTGAAACGGGCAAATATTTTTTAAATTTTCAAACACCGGTCGACTGACCCAATATATCAGTCGACTGAACCGGCTTCAACTGCCAAATTTCTGAATGGACATCTTCTTCCATGAAGAGTTGCAATTCATCAACAATTGTCTCTCTTGGCTGAAACTCTTCACTAAGAGTTGCATCTCTCTGATAACTATATATAGGAGTTATCTCATACTTCATAATTACCATTTTTCTGATTTGAATTCTTTCTATTCTCTCTTATGATTACTCTAGTGCTCTCATATTCTCCATTGCTTTGAATCTTTGAGTTATACTCTATATACTTTGATTCTTAGCAATATCCTTCCTTTTTCAAATCTTCACATACTCTTTATACTCTTGAGGAATTGATTATAGGAAGTTTGTAATCTTAATAGACAAATCAGTGTTATCAAGAACACATTAAGTCAACTACTTTTATACTTTGTTAAAGTCATGTTCTGCTGCTCAGGCAAGGGAAAGTCATCTTCTGCTGCTGAGGCAAAAATCCTGTTCTGCTGCTCAGATGTCTGTTCTGCTGCTCAGACCTATTCCTCCGGGTTAAGTGAGGGTATTGTTAGTTAAAGCCAGAAGTTAGTCTGGGACTGGACGTAGGACGGTGCTCTGAACCAGTATAAAATCTCTGGTGTCATTTTACTTACTGCATTTATATTCCGCATTATTTTCTTTCTATACTCTGCTTACTGTTTATCCATATTATAGGATCCTATACACTTTCATTTGGTATCAGAGCCAGACATCTTATAACTGTTACAAAGTTATCTGATATCTTGCTAATATGGAAAAAAACACAAGCACTACCACTAACACTGTTACTAACACTAGTTTTATTGAAGGTCAATCCACTGCACGACCTCCATTCTTTAATGGTTTAAACTATAATTATTGGTCTACTCGTATGAGAATCTATATGCAATCAAATAGTTTTGAATCATTGAATATCACACAAAATGAATACACTCTTCCTACTAGAGAATATTCCACTTGGTCAAACACACAAAAACTAGATGCTACTGCCAATGCTAAAGCTATGAACATGTTATTCTGTGCACTAGATAAAAATGAATTTAATCGTGTTATCATGTGTCAAACTGCTTATGAAATATGGAGAACGCTTAAAATCACTCATGAAGGAACTAACAAGGTCAAACAAAGCAAAATCTCCATGATCAAAAATCAGTTTCAAAACTTTAGAATGAAACAAGATGAATCCATCAATGATATGTACTCTAGATTTTAAGATATCTATCATTCACTATTAGGATTAGGAGAAAAGTACACTAATTTTGATATTGTATCAAAAATCCTAAACTCTTTAACGGATGAATGGGAAAGAAAAGTCTTGGCTATTGAAGAAGCTAATGAACTCTCTACCATAAAACCTGAAGGGTTAATAGGAAATCTAATTTTCTATGAAGTGAATTTGCAGGAAAAACGAGTACAAGCACAAGATAAAAAGAACATAGCTTTTCATGCTGAAGAAGAAAAAGATGAAGATTCAGATGAAGAAGATCTAGCATTTACTGGCAAAAATTTCAAAAAGTTCTTGAAATTCCAAAAAAATAACAAAAATAATAGAAAAAGGAATTTTCCAAACAAACCATCATCCTCAGTTCTAGAATGTTTCAATTGTCATAAGAAAGGTCATATTCAGAAGGAATGCCCAGAATTAAAGAAGAAATATTTCAAAGGCAGAAAAGACAAGAAAAAGAAAGCATTCTCAGTAACATGGGATGATTCAGGCACTTCTTCATCAGAAAACAGTAGTGACAGTGAAAACGAGGAAGCAAATGTCTGCTTCATGGCTACTGAGAACGAGGTTAGTGATTTTACTTTTGATGACATGATTGAGATAAATTCAGAGCTAGTTGACACTCTAAAAAATCTCAAAAGAAAATATAAGGAAACTCGGGAACATCATAACAAAGCAGAATTCGAAAGAGATATGCTTAAAGATGAGAAGAAAATATAAGAGGAAGAACTTGAAAAATTACAAGAATCATTCTCTAATATCAATTCTCAACTCACTCTTTTTAGTAAAGAAATTGAAACTCAAAAAGAGAAGAATGATGCTCTTGTTTCTGAAAATCATGAACTAAAAACAAAAGTAAAATTGGTAAAATTGGATAATACTAGTCTCAAAACTAAGTTAGAAAGCATCACCAAAAATGTTTTGAACTTTAATAAAGGGAGAGAAACTTTATCAAAAATTATTGATAACTCTCAATCTGTGTCAAGTAAGAAAGGATTAGGATATGTTAAGAAAACAACAGCTCCATCTAAAAAGAAAATTAGGAGAAATGTTAATCCTACTATAATTCAGACAAAAAGGAATTCTTACTCAAAAAGCATAAAAGTTTGGGTTCCTAAAACAAACAATAGTTTGATTAGGAAGAAATATATAAACACCTTTTTAGAAACTGTTCATAAAAATAAAAATTATATTTTTAAATGGGATACTGAGCCCTCTTGGGTTTAGTTTCCTAAGATTTAACTCTTAGGACCCTATTAAAAAAGTGGGTATAAATATTATCTTATATTTTTTGTAGGTCCCACTCAAGAAAAGAGGAAAATGGATACTCGACAATGGTTGCTCAAAACATATGGCAGGAGACAAAGATATGCTATCAAATATTATTTACACAGATGGAGGCTCCGTTACATTTGGAGACAACTCCAAAGGATATATCATTGGCAAAGGCGATGTGAGCAACAATGGTATTTCAAATTTACCTCTTATTTCAAATGTTTTACTTGTCAAAAATTTAAAACATAATTTACTTAGTATCAACCAATTGTGTGACAAAGGATTCAAAATCACTTCTTCTGAAAACAAATGTAGTATTTTTGATCAAAATCAAAATCTTATCTTTGAAGGGAATAGAGACAGAAATATCTATGTTCTGAATATGAAAATAAATCATAATTCAGATATGTGTTTAATAGCCAAAGAAAATGATCCATGGTTATGGCACAAACGATTCTGTCATATTAATTTTCAAACTATAAATAAGCTTTCTAAAAATGATTTAGTAAAAAGTCTACCAAAAATGAATTTTAAAATAGATCATATTTGTGATGCATGTCAGTTAGGAAAACTAACTAAATCATCTTTTAAATCTAAAAAGGTTATTTCAACCTTACAACCACTTGAATTACTGCATATGGATTTATTTGGACCAACACAAGTACAATCTATTAATCACAGTAGATATGTGTTTGTAATTGTTGATGATTTTTCTAGATATACTTGGACTATTTTTATGAAAAATAAAAGTGATACTTTTGATAATTTCAAATCGTTTGTCAAAAGAATTAAAATTTTTAAAGGTTTAAAAATCAAAAACATAAGAAGTGATCATGTTGGTGAATTCGAAAACGAAGCCTTTGAACATTTCTATAAGAAAAAAAGGAATATTCCATAATTTTTCGTTTCCTAGAACTCCATAACAAAATGGGGTTGTAGAACGTAAAAATAGAACCTTACAAGAATGTGCAAGGACTTTGTTAAATGGAAGTACGTTACCAAAACATTTTTAGGCTGAAGCAGTTGCAACAGCTTGTTATGTTTTGAATCGTGTTTCTATTCGACCACTAACTAAGAATACTCCTTATGAACTTCTTAATGGATGAAAACCAAATATTTCCTATTTTAAAGTTTTCGGTTTGAAATGTTTTATGTTAAACACAAAAGAACAGTTTGGTAAATTTGATCCAAAATCTGATGAAGGAATCTTTTTAGGATATTCGAATCGTAGCAAAGCTTATCGAATTTATAATAAAAGAACAAATATCATCGAGAAACTCTTCATGTATCTTTTGATGAAAATTTTAAACTAACTCCAAGTATAATAGACGATGAAGATTTCCCTGATAATACCACAAATACAGAAACTACAACTTTTGAAATTAATGAAAACATTACTCACAATAACAATGAATTATGATCTCCACCTAGAGTATTAAGAGATCATCCTTCTATTAATGTTATTGGAGAACTAAATTCATCTGTTAGAACAAGAAGTCAATTAAATCAAATGCGTCATGTTGCTTTTCTTTCTCATATTGAACCTAAAAATATTAAAGAAGCATCTACTGATGAAAACTGGTTAATCGCTATGCAAGAAGAACTAAACCAATTCGAAAGAAATGACGTTTGGGATTTAGTTCCACGACCTAGTGATCAATCAGTTATTGGTAAAAAATGGGTTTTTAAAAATAAAGCAGATGGATAAGGAAATATTGCTAGAAATAAAGCTAGATTAGTTGCTCAAGGTTATAATCAAGAGGAAGGAATTGACTATGAAGAAACGTTTGCTCCAGTTGCTAGACTAGAAGCAATACGAATCTTACAAGCATTGCATGTTTTCATAACTTTAAATTATATCAAATGGATGTCAAAAGTGCCTTTTTAAATGGTTTTATAAAAGAAAATGTTTATGTTTGAACAACCTCCATTATTCATACACGAAAAATTTCCTGACCATGTCTATAAACTCAAAAAGGCTTTATACGGTTTAAAACAAGCACCACATGCTTGGTACGATCGGTTTAAAAGTTATTTAATAAAATCTGGTTTTGAAATTGGAAAGGTTGATCAAACTCTTTTTATTAAAAGAAATAAGCATGATATTTTAATTATCCAAATATATGTTGATGATATAATTTTTGGCTCTACAAATGAAAATCTTTGTCAAGAATTTTCTAAAATAATGACCAATGAATTTGAGATGTCTCATATGGGTGAGTTAAATTATTTTCTTAGTTTACAAATAAAACAACTAGAAAATGGTATTTTTGTTAATCAAGAAAAATATTGTAACAATCTAATTAAACGCTTTGGTATGGAAAATACTTCTACCAAACCAACTCCTATGAGCACAACCATACATCTTGATAAAGATGAAAATGGAAAAAGTATTGACCATTATATCGAAGTATGATTGGATCGTTACTGTATTTAACAGCTAGTAGACCTGACATAATGATGAGTGTTTGTTTGTGTGCACGATTTCAAGCAGATCCCAAAGAATCACATTTACGAGCAGTGAAACGCATATTACGGTATCTTAATAAAACCAAGGACTTTGGACTATTCTATCCAAAGGAATGTCCTTTTGAATTAGTATCATATAGTGATGCTGATTTTGGAGAAAGCCGGACAGATAGAAAGAGTACAAGTGGGACTTGTCATTTCATTGGACGATCTCTTATATCTTGGTTTAGTAAGAAACAAAACTGTATTTCATTATCGACATGTGAAGCAGAATATATTTCTACCGCTCTGGCATGTGCTCAAGTTATCTATATGCAACAAACACTACAAGATTTTGGTTTAAATTTAACTAAATCAACTATTTACTGTGATAATTCTAGTGCTATTAATTTATCTAAAAATCCTGTTAATCACTCACGAACAAAACACATTGACATTCATCATCATTTTCTTCGTGATAATATTGAAAAGGATTTGATAAATCTAGAATTTGTTTCCTCTGATAAACAATTGGCAGATATATTTACAAAACCTTTAAACGAAAATACTTTCATTAATTTAAGAAGAGAACTTGGTATTATCTCTTTTAAAAATTTATAAAATTATATATATATACTATCTATATTTGTAGCTTCTAATAACACATCTTGACATAATATATATACATATAATAACTTTCACTCAAATTTTATTGAAATAAAAATAAATTTTTTATGACTCCAGCAACACTTGAACTCATGACCTCTCCTTTGTTTTAAAATACTTCCTACTATTTGAGCTATGATTGTTTCTTGTTTCATCTAGAAAATTGGTTTTATTTATTCTGAAATTTTTTCGCTAAAAAAAACCAAAATAACATAGCCATCAGGACTCGAACTTGGGTCTCCTAGCTGGTAGTTCAATAGCTTACCAGTTATGCCATGATTGTTTTCCTGCTGAGTCATCTGTTTCATACATTCTTAACCATATATCCTTCGACTAATTCTCATCCACTATTTTTTATCTCTGGTTATTAGCTATTGATTGTTTATAACCATTCAATCTAAGCTAAAATTCAACTATATAAACTGCACTCTTCTCATTTCTTAATCATCTTTACAAAATTTTCAAACAATCTTTATAAATTCAAGCTCCTCATTAATGGCCTCTAAAAACTCTCATGATTCCTCAAACTCAAAATTGTCCTTTGCTACTCCAACCTCCTCGAGTAGCTATAATTCATCCAGTAACTCGACACCATCATTGCCAACTCCTACCCCTGTACATGAACCAGGTAGATATCACATCGAATTTTCACCAAAACCAAAGAAGTCTCGAAGATCGTTGTTTCTTTCTCCAAAAACAAAAGAAAAAAAATGATGAAATCCATCATTACCAACAGGAACATGTCAATCTACAGAGAGAAATGTTTTACGAACAGCAGATGAATTCAAATCGTCTTAGCCTTATAGAATCTATTGCACTTAAATTTTGTGGAAAATCATCTAAGTATGATGTTGTTCAACCTTCAAACATCTCATCAGCCAAATTCATCCGGCTGGAATAAATGGGAACGAACTCCACCTCAACCTCCGGCATCTCCAAACTCATGGGAACGCCAAAATTATTAGTCTCCTTTGCGACCTTATGTTGAGAATACCAATGTTGATCCACAAGAATCCTCTCCAAAAACTCCAAAATAATCATCATTTCTTGTATATTATTGTTCCTGATTATTTGTATTTCTCTTATCCATTTTTTTTATTTTATAAAAAAAAAATTCTCAGCTTCACTGCATTTTTTACTTCCAGTCAGTCGATTGAAATTGCAAGCCATTTGACTAAATGCAGGTGCTCAAAACTCTTGGAAAGCTAGTCAGTCGACTGACCTAACACGATCAGTCGACTGGCTGTTCAAAATTTTTGCAAATTTCAGTACACCAGTCGACTGAATGCTTTTACCAATCGACTGGCTGTATGAAAACTGCTTCTATCTTCCCTATTTACTTACCTTTTTCCCAAATTTCACTTTACTCTTCTCAGTTTTTACCCAAACCTATTTCGCCCACAAACCCTAAATTCCCAATTACACTCAATTTTTTCACTAAAAAATCAATCAAATGGCTTCTCCAAAACGTCAAAGGCAAAGCTCTTCTTCCGTCGATCCTACCGATGCCCAAATTTCACAATGGCTATACAATTATGTAGCAGTAACAAGATGGCATAAAATGAAAAACTCAAGGATCTTTGAAGGTTCATTCATGGTCTACAGCGATTTCGCGGCTTATGGTTTACAAGAACTTATGCGTCGATTCGGATTGGAGTCTCTACTTGACTTGAATGCCAATTCTCACAAGATCAACCACCTCATGGTAAAATTATTCTATGCTAATTTAAATCTTCCTCATCAATGTCCATCGAATAGGGATGATTGTGTTTGGAGTTTAGTGTGTGGGCAACAAGTATTCTTCTCCTTAGATCGAATGACACACATACTTCAAACTCCCAATCATGGCATTCCACTAGATGATGTTGAATGTAATATTCGACAAAGGGATCGAATTAGCCATATGTTCATGGGAGATAATATGACGGAACAAAAATCTATTCTCCTTCGACCAAAAGCAAGAATTTTTCACAAAGCCTTCATAATGAGTATACTTCCAAGAACAGGGTCATATGAACTTATCTACCCAGAAAATTTCAAAGCTTTATATACGGTATGGGGAGGAATTCAAGTAAATTGGCTACGAAGAATATTGGATGAGTTTCTCATTTTCAACAACGGTAATATGAGAACAATTTATTTTGGAGAATATATAACGCGATTGCTTTTAAATGTGGGTACACTTCAACCGGAATCCGAAACTTCTTCCGTTGGAGTTACCAACATTCGCACAATAAGTCTCATAAACTACCGTCAGCTCCTCCGACATTTACCTCACATGAAGAATGGCGTCGCCAGCAACAACAACATCAACCAGGCGGCCCAATTATTCAAGAACGAACATCTCATCCCGAAGAAGACGAAGAAATTCGTCTTGCACAATCAGCTAGTTTGCGAGAATCCGTCGAGATCCTTTCTAGAAATCAATAAATACTAGGATCTCGTTTAAAGAAAGTTGATAAAAAATTAGACAAAGTAAAAGGATTCTTTTCTATCCTATGAGATGCAATTTCATGTTCGGCTTCCACAACTGCTTCTTCAATAGCACACGGTAAACCTCCAGAACCAAGATGTACATGGTCAACTTCCGAAGAGCATACTAGTAGTGATACTAGTGGCATAGGCAGTGGTGCTCATTGAACATCTAGGCCCGGAAAGGAGCCTGCACCAGAGGGAGAATACAATAGGAATCTTGATGAGTTGGTTCTTTTGGTGAGTAAGTTGGATATGAATTATTTACCTATAACTCTATTGTCAATTTAAACCATATTTTATCTTGCAACTTATTTATTTGTTGAGACTTGTACTAAATAGTCTCTCATTTATACTTATTTATTTCTGCACTATTCATTTACATTTTGTTTGCTGTATCTCCTTTTTGTCGATGACAAAGGGGGAGAAAAAGTATGTGCACTAACATATTTGATGCAGGAAAAAATATAATACATTCAGGGGGAGAAAAAAATTTCTCTAACATATATACAGGTTGTAATCAATCAAAAAGGGGGAGAATGTTGAATCACTAGTTTTGATTCATGACAAGACAGTTCAGAAGCTAAAGAAGAATTTGCATTCATACATGACAAAAAGAAGACAACAGAGGATCACGACTACAACTCTATGCTTAAAGTAACTATTGTAGGTGTTGAGTCTTAGACATATGTTAAAATCAATCCTCAAGTTTTTAATTTTTTAATTTCTCTTTACAAACAGAGTTCACTGTGCAATATATGCACAGCCAGTCGACTGACTGTTCTTGCCAGTTGACTGACTGTGCATATGCATAACAGTGAACGCTGTTTATATTTTTGAAACGGGCAAATATTTTTAAATTTTCAAACACCAGTCGACTGACCCAATATATCGGTCGATTGGACCGGCTTCAACTGCCAAATTTCTGAATGGACATCTTCTTCCATGAAGAGTTGCAATTCATCAACAGTTGTCTCTCTTGGCTGAAACTCTTCACTAAGAGTTGCATCTCTCTGATAACTATATATAGGAGTTATCTCATACTTCATAATTACCATTTTTCTGATTTTAATTCTTTCAATTCTCTCTTGTGATTAGTCTAGTGCTCTCATACTCTCCATTGCTTTGAATCTTTGAGTTATACTCTATATACTTTGATTCTTAGCAATATTCTTCCTTTTCAAATCTTCACATAATCTTTATACTCTTGAGGAATTGATTATAGGAAGTTTGTAATCTTAATAGACAAATCAGTGTTATCAAGAACACATTAAGTCAACTACTTTTATACTTTGTTAAAGTCCTGTTCTGCTGCTCAGGCAAGGGAAAGTCCTCTTCTGCTGCTGAGGAAAAAATCATGTTCTGCTGCTCGTACAAACTTCGATATTTAATTTTTTTATTATTGACTACGGATTGAGTTCACCCCAAAGAGTCAATATAACCGCATTGTTAATCACTTTTTAATTTGACTACGGATATAACTGTTATCCTGCCTTTTGGCAAGGCCGAGATATCAAGGAATTGATTAAAAACCAAGGATCGCTCATCCGAATGTCAAATAAGCAAAGGTTCACAATGGATGTCGATAGATTTTGTCTGAGTCCAGATCAAGCTACAATTGACAAGACATGATGAGCAAATCTATGAAAGTCAACATTCCAAATTTCGAGTCAATTCGAATTCATATGCTCAAGATATGATCGTTGCAAGTCAAGGAGGCCAACTTATTCGTACCCATCATTTCAAATCGATCGAAGTCACAACCCATCATTTCACATCGGTCGATTTCGTATCCGTCAGCAGATAGTGCACTTCGTATTGATCGGCTAATGCCTCCTTCGCATCCATCAACTACAATAATGAGGTCTACTTCATATCCATCCAGAGGCGGCTTCCTTCGTATCGAACTTTTATGTATCCATCAGATAATCACTACTTCATATCCATCAAGTAACTGCACTATTCGTATCCCTCAAGGCGAGACATGTTCGTATCCACCTGGCTTCGCTAGTTCGTATCCATCATGGGATCACTGTTCATATCCATCAAGGCCTAACGAAGCCGCTATCTATTCGTATCCATCAGGTCATCATCCATTCACGTCCATCAAGTTGGAGCAACGTGGATTGATGCGAACAAGACCACCCAATCGATTCGAACAATGCGACTTTCGTCGATACGAACTGTGCAACTTCCATCGATGCGAGCTAGACCACTTCCATCGATTCGAACTAGACCACTTCCTTCGATGCGCACAAAGCAACAGTCTTCGATACGAACGAGGCAAAGACCTTAGGGAGATTCGGTCAACTCGGCATAAAAAGTGGATCTCCCTGAAGAGTGAGCGCCACGTCAACATGCATCACGTTTGCAGCCATCGATACAAAGTGATCGATTCGTAGAAATCGATGCGAATAGAACAACGACAAAAAAGCCCAAACTTTCATTGATCATAACTCGCAATCCACAAGTCCAAGTGCTATGAAATTTTCACATGAACTTACGTACAACCTAAAGAATGTTCCTGCCAAGTTTCGACTCGATAGGGTCAAATCTTTATCAATAATAAATTCGTCCGTATCGATCATGGATCGAGTCAAAATCGCCTGGGTTCGATCGCGGGGGTCCGTCCACATGCCAGAAGAAGTCTTCCGAGATCTGGGAGAGATATTTGCCTCTACGCCTATAAGTAGAGCCTCAGGGCCTACAAAAGAAGGATTTTTTGGCTCTTTGTTGTCCAGGATCTATCGGTGCTATTTTTGTACTCCATAGCTGCTGTTGTACTCGAATTTCAACATTATAATCCGATGTAGTCAGTTGTAATCAGCAAGTGAATATCAATAAATCCATCAACTTCATAGTGGACGTAGGCCATACGCCGAACCACTCTAAATCGTTGTGTTTTTGCATGTTTTCATATCTTTTTCTGAAGTGTTTGTTAGATAACTCTTGTTTTACATTTCTATTCTTCATTTCTATCTCTTCAAATACTTCCTAAGAGTGTTGTGTCCAATTTTGGTACAAACACTTTGGTGCTTCCACTGAGAGAACACGGTTTTTCTCCGGCTCCTTGGATCTACTATCGATACTGGATTGCACAAATCCAAGAAGAAGATCCAGATCTCAAGTTCAGAATCCTTCCAACCTATTTAGATTTGCATCAGATCTAGGAAAGGAATTCATTATCTACCATGGTTAGCACAAGGACAACTTCTACAACTACAGACCAAGAAGGACGAGATAGACAGAATCCCGCGCAATTGTCTCCATCCAACCAGGATGCTGTCGGACCTTCAGATCCGTCAGGCCCGGTTATCAGACAAGAGTTTCAGATGCTACTTCAAGAGTTGACCCAGAGTCGGCAACAAATGATTGAACAGCTGCGCGCCAACGCAGAATTGACCAACCAACTGAATCGCCAAAGGCGCGAAAGATCCAGAAGAGATCATGCTTCTCATTCCTCCACTGAGAGTTTAGCCTCATCCGACTACCATCACAGATCTACGCATCCACGGCTAGACGGGAGTTACACACAGGCTACCGGACATCAACCTGCGTTGAACATTGGACAACCTAAAGTTGGGCCGTCAACCAGCTACCAAACTGGGCCCTCCTCCCGAGGAGTTACTGTTCCTTACTACACCACAGACAGCCGTGCTACCACTGCTGTTGTTGAACCGGGGGTTGATGCATGGAATCAACCAGATCTGAACCAACATCAACATGGACGTACTCCTGAACCCTATGTCCCCGAAGACTTGGAACCAAGGAGGCGAGACAAGGACCGTCGACCGTGTCCTGTCCTGCCTCGCATTATGGAACCCGACCACACCTTGGCTCAACGTGCATAGAATGTCCAGATGCCGGATATACTGACGATGATCCGTCAGATCATTAGAGAGAGTCAAGGCCTCACAAATGACGATTGAGGAATCTCCCGGAGTCATACTCCCATCACATATGAAATACTCTATGCTGAATCTCCTCGACGATTCAGAATGCCGGCTCTACCATGTTGAATATGCGCTTATATGATTTTTGTTTGATGATAATAAACATATATACATTCGTTTAAATGTATTTGATAATATACTATTTATTTTCACAGATTAAATAAATATTTGCTGAATAAAATAAATAACACAGAATTTGAATTCAAACGAATATTTTATTCAAATAAATATTTATTACAACTTTGAATAGTACAATTTCAAGCTCTCACTATAACTATACAACTTTAATTACAATTACATCACATTTCACATTTACAGTTAACCTCACTACATATCACTCACACTCGTGTTTTTATCTTCAACTGCATTCCAGTTTGAATCCAGCATCTGAGCAATCTGCAAAAATATTCACTAACGCAGTAAAATTGAAAAAGAAATATTTTTGCAATATAAAATAAAAGATGGATTTTGAAAATATGATTTGCCTCAGTTATTTGGGTTGTTCGTCATCATTTAAATTTGAATTCATCATACACGAACAACTTGTGACATACACAGTGTATTACTGTATATGCCACAAGGCCGTGCACGCCGATATATACACTTGATAATGCTACAGGGACAGGTGAGCACAAGGTCAAACCCAAATATACGGACAGGTTCAACTCACATGCAATAACATTGAAAATACGACACGAACACAAGGTCAAATCCGAGTTTTGAAACTGGATTCAACACAAGTGAATCGAGTTCAAGTCAGACCAACACTGCAAGTACATGAATGCAAACTACAAGTACAGGTTCAAGGCCAAAATGTCAAAGTGGCAACTGGCAATAACAACTACACATATGCATACCACAGATGCAACCGATCAGTTCGACATATACATGAAAGCAACAAGTTTCGACCAAAACCAGTGTATACAACATAATGAAGCAATAACACAAAGGGCCAGAGAAATGCCACAAATGTATACAGATGATCAGTGTGCAAAATGAAGCAAACTACTGGATCGAGTTCAGCAAGGCAATGCAATATGTAGTGTACTACAACAAGTCAGCAGATACATGAAGAATGCACCAATGCAAACTGAACAACAGATCAGCCATGACAGCAGACCAGTGTCAAAAATCAAGTGATCAACACAGCAACGAAAGCAACAAATTTACAAAGTGCATGAACACAGTGAACAACAAAAGTACAGTGTCAATCTCATGTATGTAACAGATAACGATGCAAGTGTCGACCAAGTAACAATGCAAGCACAGTCTCAAACATGAAACAAAATGCATTATGAATACTATAGGCCGAGAACCAAACCAGAGAAATATACAGAGACCTGGTGCAAATAACAACAAGTCAAGGCAGCAACAAACATATATATGAAGTAGTTCAAATCCAAGTGCAAATTCAAGAATATATATACACATGTATAAAATACAGAGGTACAGGCCGAGCAAAATCAAGAAAGATTTTTCTTCAAAAATTACTGAAGCCAAAAGAAGCTACAGAGGAACCATGGTCAATATTAAGTGGCCGAAGTCAAATGAATTCAACATCGCTGGTGACCACAAAATTAATCAAGCCGTGGATATGATGTATGAGTCATAATTGACCAAGTTATAGCCGTGATCACCAAGCAATGAATATACAGGAATTGAAAAGGTCAGAGAAATCATCAGCATCGTTCAAGAATAATAAAGTGGCCGAGATGAATATTTGACAAATTTAAATAAATATATACGATCGAAGATTCAGGAAATCGAACGCATATATAACCCAATCATCATCGGCAATCAATGTATCGAATTCCAGAAAGCATAAATCAATAAAAAGAAAAAGCACATAATTATATACCGGAGTTCGATCAACGAAGCAGCCGCGGTGAGCAAATCAAAGAGCATCGAAGTCGAACAGTATCAAAGCATCGAAGTTGAACAGTATCAAAGAGGAACGGCCGCTTCAAGAACCCTAGTGTGGATCGACAGGACAAAAAGCCCTAATTTTGTTTCAAAGAGGAACGGCCGCATCTCAAAAATAAACGAACGAAGAAAATAAAAGTGACGGTCTAAAATATAAAAGGGGCCGGCAGTAAAAATAAGGGCTTTAAATTTATAAATAGGGTTTTGTTTATATTAGGGCTATTTTATTTTAATTTGTTTTTAATTTGTATTTTCCTTTTTAAACCGTTTAATTTTCTAGTCGTGTGACTAGGGGACAAGCTACGGTGTGTAGCTTGAGAATTCACAATTCGGTAGTTGAGTTGTGGCAGGGTTTTGAGCGTAGAGTTAGATTAGTCAATAGCAGTGTATAGCGAGTTTACGTGTGTAAGCGAGGGACTATCTAATTTCTAGTAGAAACCTTGGGGGCAGCACGTAGGCAGGGTTTTGCCGAAGCTGGGTAAATTCTGTGTTGTTCTGTTTTATTCTGTTATTTATATTCTGCGATATCTGTGCTGCTATTCTGTGATCTGAATTGAAATTAATTTATAAGCTTCCGCGATTAATTTTTATAATTTACACTATCACCCTATTCACCCCCCCTCTAGGGTGAAATCGATCCTACAAGTGGTATCAGAGCTAGGACAGGAATAGAAGTCAACATCTGTTTTAAAAATTCGATTTTTTTTGAAAAAATCAGTTTTTGTTTTAAAAATTTGAATTTTTAAAATGGCTTCTTTTAATAATGCTTTTGCAGAAGGTCAATCCATAGTTAGACCACCAATGTTCAATGGTGAATATGCTTATTGGAAAAATAGAATGCAAATTTTTCTGAAAACCATTGACGCTTGGAATATTGTTGAGACAGGTTATAGAATACCAACTATAACTGTAGATAATCAGGAAATAGAGAAACCAAAGGAACAATGGACAGAATTAGAAAATAAATTACAGAATACTAATGCCAAAGCTATGAATTCTATTATCTGTTCATTGGATCAATTTGAATTTAATCGTGTCTCACATTGTCTAACTGCGCAGGAAGTATGGCACATACTAGAAGTGACTCACGAAGGAACATCTCAAGTCAAAGAATCTCGCCTTGCAATGCTAAGCAGCGAATACGAGAACTTCAAAATGGCGAAGGAAGAAAATGTCAAAGAGATGTACGGACGACTCTCCAATATCGTATACAAATCAAAAGCTCTCGGAAAAACATACACCGAATTAGAAATAGTCCGGAAAATCCTCAGAGTCCTCCCACGAAGCTTTGAAGCAAAAGTAACTGCCATACAAGAATCGAAAGATTTAAAACAACTTAAAGTTGAAGAACTCATCGGAAATCTCACCACTTATGAGCTAGAAATGAAATTCAAAGAAGAGCGTGAAGGAGGTGACACTCAAAAGAAATCAATAGCTCTCAAAGGAACAACCAAAAGTGATGATGATAACGATGAAGATGATGGAGCAGCAGAATTGGAGCTGTTGATAAGGAAATTCAAAAAATGGAATCAAAAACATGGTAACTCAGCTCGAATTCAAAAAGCAAAAAGCAGAATAGCCAAAGCACTAGACTACTCGGAAGAACAAAAGTTTATTTGTTATAATTGCAACAAACCCGGCCATATCAAGCCCGATTGTCCACAAATTAAATCCAGCCACGGAAAGAAACGGAAAAAGAAAAGTTTTGCAGCCACTTGGGATGAAATAGACGAGAATGATCAAAGCACTGGTAGTGAAAGCGAAAAGGCAGAATTGTGTCTTCGAGGTGATACAACTGACAGTGACGATGACGAGCCAAGTGAGGTATCAAAACTTACCCATTCTGAGTTGCTTATATATTTTCATGAAGTAAACGGTTGTTTTGAACGACTTAGGGAAAAATACGCCAAACTTGAATCTCAAAAAGATACTTTGATAGAATGTAATAAACAACTTGACCAATTAGTTAAAACCTATCAAAGTAGAATCCCTAAGTGTGATAAGTGTCCAACATTCGAAGAGGAAATTAAAAAATTAGAAATCAATATAAAATCACTTGAAAATGAAATTCTGATTTTAAAGGAGAATGAAAATACTAGGAGAGAGAATTCTATTAAAAAGTGCACACAGTTGTTAAACGAAAATGAATCTCTCAAAACACAAGTCCAACAATTGTCAACGACTTTAGATAAATTTTCAAAAAGTGAAAAATCGTTGAATATGCTATTAGGAAAGCAAACTGTTAATACGGTTAGACAAGGACTTGGATATAATAATTCGAAGATTGTTGAAAGCAATATTAATCAAGTTAATTCTATGTGCACAATTTGTAGAAAATATGGACACAATCACAATAATTGTTGGTATAGACCCAAACATGTGAAAACTATATCGATTTGGGTTCCTAAAGGCACAAATATAAAATCTCTCAAAGTTAAACAAATTTGGGTGCCAAAGGGAACAATTATAAATAGTTTTGGGTCTACACAAAATTATTTTTCAAAATTTTCTGCCACTAACAACCATGGACCTATAAAAACAAATAGGTCACATAAAATTTTCATCGTGTAGGTGTGGTGGCGGGCTAAGGAACAACAATAGTGTTATCTGGATTTTTGGCTGTTCCAGAAACACAACGGACGACGAAGCAAAGTTCCTTAGCCTAGTATAAAGGTGACAGAATCACAATGGACAACAACGAAAAATATCGTAAAGGTAAAAACAGGTAAAGGTATATTTATTTGAACGATATACTAAAATGTGATAATCTGCACCATATTCTGAATTAAAAATCAGCCAATATTGAGATGATGAAAAGATTTTGTTTCTGACTTATTCAAAGTTGTTGGCCAATTATATTCTTATGCCAAAAACACTATAAAATTCTCTAGAATTACTTGATATATAAGCTTGGGATAAAAATAGTGTTTTGATTGGATGATAATACTTTTTTGTTATAATATTTTTGGCTAAATCCATATTCACGATTTCTTCTATTTACATGGCTTCAACTTAAAATCCTAATGAATTCTATTTAAAAAATTGTAAAAAGGATTTTAAGAAATTTTTGACTTGTTTTTATTTATGACATTGATTTGTGCTTAAATGATGACCAATCAGATTTTCAACATTGAACTAATCCATATAAATTTGTTCGGTCAAATGATGGTATTTGATTACTCATGCTACACGTAGATATATTGGTTTTGACATTTTGGTCACTGCTTGTAAATTTGCACGATTTCAAATTCATGTGAAAAAAGGATTTTAAAAATTGTTGAAACTTTAAGAAATTCTTTTGAAACATTTGTTTTGAAATAATGATGTTTGGTTGACTATTAAATACTCATGAATATAACTGTTTAGTCTATGGCTTCTAAGATTGACACTTTGATATATGTTTGATTGTTAACACTGGCTTCATTTTCAAATTCAAGAGAATTTCATTCTGAGATAATTTGTTGAAATTTCACAATCTGGTCTTTGACATTTAACAAAAGAATTTTTGAGTGAAATTTAAATTCAGATGCAGATTACACTGGAAATATGTTAATAGAAAAATTACTAGTGGAATGTGATTAATTTTTTTTTAAACATTCATTTGCTGCATCGTTTTTCAAAGAAAATGTCTGCATATTTTTCACTTGAAATAATTTTCAAATAGCAGAAAGTTTCCTAATAAAACCCCCTCGAGAAAATCATGTTTGACCATATTTACAGATTAGTCATTTTTGAAAAATTAATTTTATAATTTTGGATTTGATTTTAAATGACTATTTTGACTAATCTAACTCCCTAATGATTATCGAAAAAATCAATAGTGATTGAAAAAGTGATGAGTGTTGATATTTGTCATACATTACTCAAGACAATATATTTAGAAAAATTTCTTTAGAATTTCATAACAAAAGTTATAAAAACTTTTTGTTGGGTAAAAATTCCATGATCATTTCTATTTCTATCATCTTTCTATCGACCATCACTCATCAAAATCATATATAGTATGTAAATTTGTGGTAGTTTACAAAGGAAATTATTCGTTCTTCAATTTGTTTTATCTTCAGATTCATAAAGAAAATTATCTGTGCTTCAATTTATTATATTCTTCAATAAAAATAAATATCCAAAGTATTCACTCTCATTTAAAAGTCCTCACGGTTATGCATGGGTGAATTACTTGGATTTTTGATTATGTGCTTCCATGCTCATTTAAAAGTCCTCACGGTTATGCATGTATGGAACGCAAATCAAAATTAATTGGTTAAATAGACAAGTTGATTCTAATCCCATTTAAAAGTCCTCACGGTCATGCGTGGTTAGAAGATACTTGATTTCATTTTTAAAATTAAATTGGAATACTACTAATCTCATTTAAAAGTCCTAACGGTTATGCATGGTTAGTAGATATTCAAATTTCCCGAAATAAATATACCACAAATAGACAGAACTGTATGATTTTTATGAATTTATCCCCATCATTTCTGAAAGTGGAATATTCGTCTCACATGGGTAATTATGATTTTTGTTTGAAGTTTATTGAAATTTGATATTTATATTCAATTGAGTTAAATGTTTGATTCATATCTGTCACTTCATCCCTATTTTTATAACACTGTTATTCTTTTGCTGATAACAAAAGGGGGAGAGAAAAGTTAAGATTTTGTTAAATAAAATCAAGCAAGGGTCAAATAATTTTCCATTTGCATCTAGGCTTATTTGCATATTATTTAATTGTATGCATATTTGTAGGGGGAGCCTTGTGTAGAGAGGAAGCATTTAAATAGGAGGAGCAATTAGAGCATATGAATGATCAAATACATTTAACATATTCAAAATCTTAAATATATGTTTGTTATCATCAAAAGGGGGAGATTGTTGAATATGCGCTTATATGATTTTTGTTTGATGATAATAAACATATATACATTCGTTTAAATGTATTTGATAATATACTATTTATTTTCACAGATTAAATAAATATTTGCTGAATAAAATAAATAACACAGAATTTGAATTCAAACGAATATTTTATTCAAATAAATATTTATTACAACTTTGAATAGTACAATTTCAAGCTCTCACTATAACTATACAACTTTAATTACAATTACATCACATTTCACATTTACAGTTAACCTCACTACATATCACTCACACTCGTGTTTTTATCTTCAACTGCATTCCAGTTTGAATCCAGCATCTGAGCAATCTGCAAAAATATTCACTAACGCAGTAAAATTGAAAAAGAAATATTTTTGCAATATAAAATAAAAGATGGATTTTGAAAATATGATTTGCCTCAGTTATTTGGGTTGTTCGTCATCATTTAAATTTGAATTCATCATACACGAACAACTTGTGACATACACAGTGTATTACTGTATATGCCACAAGGCCGTGCACGCCGATATATACACTTGATAATGCTACAGGGACAGGTGAGCACAAGGTCAAACCCAAATATACGGACAGGTTCAACTCACATGCAATAACATTGAAAATACGACACGAACACAAGGTCAAATCCGAGTTTTGAAACTGGATTCAACACAAGTGAATCGAGTTCAAGTCAGACCAACACTGCAAGTACATGAATGCAAACTACAAGTACAGGTTCAAGGCCAAAATGTCAAAGTGGCAACTGGCAATAACAACTACACATATGCATACCACAGATGCAACCGATCAGTTCGACATATACATGAAAGCAACAAGTTTCGACCAAAACCAGTGTATACAACATAATGAAGCAATAACACAAAGGGCCAGAGAAATGCCACAAATGTATACAGATGATCAGTGTGCAAAATGAAGCAAACTACTGGATCGAGTTCAGCAAGGCAATGCAATATGCAGTGTACTACAACAAGTCAGCAGATACATGAAGAATGCACCAATGCAAACTGAACAACAGATCAGCCATGACAGCAGACCAGTGTCAAAAATCAAGTGATCAACACAGCAACGAAAGCAACAAATTTACAAAGTGCATGAACACAGTGAACAACAAAAGTACAGTGTCAATCTCATGTATGTAACAGATAACGATGCAAGTGTCGACCAAGTAACAATGCAAGCACAGTCTCAAACATGAAACAAAATGCATTATGAATACTATAGGCCGAGAACCAAACCAGAGAAATATACAGAGACCTGGTGCAAATAACAACAAGTCAAGGCAGCAACAAACATACATATGAAGTAGTTCAAATCCAAGTGCAAATTCAAGAATATATATACACATGTATAAAATACAGAGGTACAGGCCGAGCAAAATCAAGAAAGATTTTTCTTCAAAAATTACTGAAGCCAAAAGAAGCTACAGAGGAACCATGGTCAATATTAAGTAGCCGAAGTCAAATGAATTCAACATCGCTGGTGACCACAAAATTAATCAAGCCGTGGATATGATGTATGAGTCATAATTGACCAAGTTATAGCCGTGATCACCAAGCAATGAATATACAGGAATTGAAAAGGTCAGAGAAATCATCAGCATCGTTCAAGAATAATAAAGTGGCCGAGATGAATATTTGACAAATTTAAATAAATATATACGATCGAAGATTCAGGAAATCGAACGCATATATAACCCAATCATCATCGGCAATCAATGTATCGAATTCCAGAAAGCATAAATCAATAAAAAGAAAAAGCACATAATTATATACCGGAGTTCGATCAACGAAGCAGCCGCGGTGAGCAAATCAAAGAGCATCGAAGTCGAACAGTATCAAAGCATCGAAGTCGAACAGTATCAAAGAGGAACGGCCGCTTCAAGAACCCTAGTGTGGATCGACAGGACAAAAAGCCCTAATTTTGTTTCAAAGAGGAACGGCCGCATCTCAAAAATAAACGAACGAAGAAAATAAAAGTGACGGTCTAAAATATAAAAGGGGCCGGCAGTAAAAATAAGGGCTTTAAATTTATAAATAGGGTTTTGTTTATATTAGGGCTATTTTATTTTAATTTGTTTTTAATTTGTATTTTCCTTTTTAAACCGTTTAATTTTCTAGTCGTGTGACTAGGGGACAAGCTACGGTGTGTAGCTTGAGAATTCACAATTCGGTAGTTGAGTTGTGGCAGGGTTTTGAGCGTAGAGTTAGATTAGTCAATAGCAGTGTATAGCGAGTTTACGTGTGTAAGCGAGGGACTATCTAATTTCTAGTAGAAACCTTGGGGGCAGCACGTAGGCAGGGTTTTGCCGAAGCTGGGTAAATTCTGTGTTGTTCTGTTTTATTCTGTTATTTATATTCTGCGATATCTGTGCTGCTATTCTGTGATCTGAATTGAAATTAATTTATAAGCTTCCGCGATTAATTTTTATAATTTACACTATCACCTTATTCACCCCCCCCCCCCCCTCTAGGGTGAAATCGATCCTACAAGTGGTATCAGAGCTAGGACAGGAATAGAAGTCAACATCTGTTTTAAAAATTCGATTTTTTTTGAAAAAATCAGTTTTTGTTTTAAAAATTTGAATTTTTAAAATGGCTTCTTTTAATAATGCTTTTGCAGAAGGTCAATCCATAGTTAGACCACCAATGTTCAATGGTGAATATGCTTATTGGAAAAATAGAATGCAAATTTTTCTGAAAACCATTGACGCTTGGAATATTGTTGAGACAGGTTATAGAATACCAACTATAACTGTAGATAATCAGGAAATAGAGAAACCAAAGGAACAATGGACAGAATTAGAAAATAAATTACAGAATACTAATGCCAAAGCTATGAATTCTATTATCTGTTCATTGGATCAATTTGAATTTAATCGTGTCTCACATTGTCTAACTGCGCAGGAAGTATGGCACATACTAGAAGTGACTCACGAAGGAACATCTCAAGTCAAAGAATCTCGCCTTGCAATGCTAAGCAGCGAATACGAGAACTTCAAAATGGCGAAGGAAGAAAATGTCAAAGAGATGTACGGACGACTCTCCAATATCGTATACAAATCAAAAGCTCTCGGAAAAACATACACCGAATTAGAAATAGTCCGGAAAATCCTCAAAGTCCTTCCACGAAGCTTTGAAGCAAAAGTAACTGCCATACAAGAATCGAAAGATTTAAAACAACTTAAAGTTGAAGAACTCATCGGAAATCTCACCACTTATGAGCTAGAAATGAAATTCAAAGAAGAGCGTGAAGGAGGTGACACTCAAAAGAAATCAATAGCTCTCAAAGGAACAACCAAAAGTGATGATGATAACGATGAAGATGATGGAGCAGCAGAATTGGAGCTGTTGATAAGGAAATTCAAAAAATGGAATCAAAAACATGGTAACTCAGCTCGAATTCAAAAACAAAAAGCAGAATAGCCAAAGCACTAGACTACTCGGAAGAACAAAAGTTTATTTGTTATAATTGCAACAAACCCGGCCATATCAAGCCCGATTGTCCACAAATTAAATCCAGCCACGGAAAGAAACGGAAAAAGAAAAGTTTTGCAGCCACTTGGGATGAAATAGACGAGAATGATCAAAGCACTGGTAGTGAAAGCGAAAAGGCAGAATTGTGTCTTCGAGGTGATACAACTGACAGTGACGATGACGAGCCAAGTGAGGTATCAAAACTTACCCATTCTGAGTTGCTTATATATTTTCATGAAGTAAACGGTTGTTTTGAACGACTTAGGGAAAAATACGCCAAACTTGAATCTCAAAAAGATACTTTGATAGAATGTAATAAACAACTTGACCAATTAGTTAAAACCTATCAAAGTAGAATCCCTAAGTGTGATAAGTGTCCAACATTCGAAGAGGAAATTAAAAAATCAGAAATCAATATAAAATCACTTGAAAATGAAATTCTGATTTTAAAGGAGAATGAAAATACTAGGAGAGAGAATTCTATTAAAAAGTGCACACAGTTGTTAAACGAAAATGAATCTCTCAAAACACAAGTCCAACAATTGTCAACGACTTTAGATAAATTTTCAAAAAGTGAAAAATCGTTGAATATGCTATTAGGAAAGCAAACTGTTAATACGGTTAGACAAGGACTTGGATATAATAATTCGAAGATTGTTGAAAGCAATATTAATCAAGTTAATTCTATGTGCACAATTTGTAGAAAATATGGACACAATCACAATAATTGTTGGTATAGACCCAAACATGTGAAAACTATATCGATTTGGGTTCCTAAAGGCACAAATATAAAATCTCTCAAAGTTAAACAAATTTGGGTGCCAAAGGGAACAATTATAAATAGTTTTGGGTCTACACAAAATTATTTTTCAAAATTTTCTGCCACTAACAACCATGGACCTATAAAAACAAATAGGTCACATAAAATTTTCATCGTGTAGGTGTGGTGGCGGGCTAAGGAACAACAATAGTGTTATCTGGATTTTTGGCTGTTCCAGAAACACAACGGACGACGAAGCAAAGTTCCTTAGCCTAGTATAAAAGTGACAGAATCACAATGGACAACAACGAAAAATATCGTAAAGGTAAAAACAGGTAAAGGTATATTTATTTGAACGATATACTAAAATGTGATAATCTGCACCATATTCTGAATTAAAAATCAGCCAATATTGAGATGATGAAAAGATTTTGTTTCTGACTTATTCAAAGTTGTTGGCCAATTATATTCTTATGCCAAAAACACTATAAAATTCTCTAGAATTACTTGATATATAAGCTTGGGATAAAAATAGTGTTTTGATTGGATGATAATACTTTTTTGTTATAATATTTTTGGCTAAATCCATATTCACGGTTTCTTCTATTTACATGGCTTCAACTTAAAATCCTAATGAATTCTATTTAAAAAATTGTAAAAAGGATTTTAAGAAATTTTTGACTTGTTTTTATTTATGACATTGATTTGTGCTTAAATGATGACCAATCAGATTTTCAACATTGAACTAATCCATATAAATTTGTTCGGTCAAATGATGGTATTTGATTACTCATGCTACACGTAGATATATTGGTTTTGACATTTTGGTCACTGCTTGTAAATTTGCACGATTTCAAATTCATGTGAAAAAAGGATTTTAAAAATTGTTGAAACTTTAAGAAATTCTTTTGAAACATTTGTTTTGAAATAATGATGTTTGGTTGACTATTAAATACTCATGAATATAACTGTTTAGTCTATGGCTTCTAAGATTGACACTTTGATATATGT
This sequence comes from Allium cepa, assembly GCA_030765085.1. Taxonomy (NCBI): domain Eukaryota; kingdom Viridiplantae; phylum Streptophyta; class Magnoliopsida; order Asparagales; family Amaryllidaceae; genus Allium; species Allium cepa. The sequence continues at coordinate 797,158,558 of CM060935.1, read as the reverse complement.
TTGATTGTTAACACTGGCTTCATTTTCAAATTCAAGAGAATTTCATTCTGAGATAATTTGTTGAAATTTCACAATCTGGTCTTTGACATTTAACAAAAGAATTTTTGAGTGAAATTTAAATTCAGATGCAGATTACACTGGAAATATGTTAATAGAAAAATTACTAGTGGAATGTGATTAATTTTTTTTTAAACATTCATTTGCTGCATCGTTTTTCAAAGAAAATGTCTGCATATTTTTCACTTGAAATAATTTTCAAATAGCAGAAAATTTCCTAATAAAACCCCCTCGAGAAAATCATGTTTGACCATATTTACAGATTAGTCATTTTTGAAAAATTAATTTTATAATTTTGGATTTGATTTTAAATGACTATTTTGACTAATCTAACTCCCTAATGATTATCGAAAAAATCAATAGTGATTGAAAAAGTGATGAGTGTTGATATTTGTCATACATTACTCAAGACAATATATTTAGAAAAATTTCTTTAGAATTTCATAACAAAAGTTATAAAAACTTTTTGTTGGGTAAAAATTCCATGATCATTTCTATTTCTATCATCTTTCTATCGACCATCACTCATCAAAATCATATATAGTATGTAAATTTGTGGTAGTTTACAAAGGAAATTATTCGTTCTTCAATTTGTTTTATCTTCAGATTCATAAAGAAAATTATCTGTGCTTCAATTTATTATATTCTTCAATAAAAATAAATATCCAAAGTATTCACTCTCATTTAAAAGTCCTCACGGTTATGCATGGGTGAATTACTTGGATTTTTGATTATGTGCTTCCATGCTCATTTAAAAGTCCTCACGGTTATGCATGTATGGAACGCATATCAAAATTAATTGGTTAAATAGACAAGTTGATTCTAATCCCATTTAAAAGTCCTCACGGTCATGCGTGGTTAGAAGATACTTGATTTCATTTTTAAAATTAAATTGGAATACTACTAATCTCATTTAAAAGTCCTAACGGTTATGCATGGTTAGTAGATATTCAAATTTCCCGAAATAAATATACCACAAATAGACAGAACTGTATGATTTTTATGAATTTATCCCCATCATTTCTGAAAGTGGAATATTCGTCTCACATGGGTAATTATGATTTTAGTTTGAAGTTTATTGAAATTTGATATTTATATTCAATTGAGTTAAATGTTTGATTCATATCTGTCACTTCATCCCTATTTTTATAACACTGTTATTCTTTTGCTGATAACAAAAGGGGGAGAGAAAAGTTAAGATTTTGTTAAATAAAATCAAGCAAGGGTCAAATAATTTTCCATTTGCATCTAGGCTTATTTGCATATTATTAAATTGTATGCATATTTGTAGGGGGAGCCTTGTGTAGAGAGGAAGCATTTAAATAGGAGGAGCAATTAGAGCATATGAATGATCAAATACATTTAACATATTCAAAATCTTAAATATATGTTTGTTATCATCAAAAGGGGGAGATTGTTGAATATGCGCTTATATGATTTTTGTTTGATGATAATAAACATATACACTTTCGTTTAAATGTATTTGATAATATACTATTTATTTTCACAGATTAAATAAATATTTGCTGAATAAAATAAATAACACAGAATTTGAATTCAAACGAATATTTTATTCAAATAAATATTTATTACAACTTTGAATAGTACAATTTCAAGCTCTCACTATAACTATACAACTTTAATTACAATTACATCACATTTCACATTTACAGTTAACCTCACTACATATCACTCACACTCGTGTTTTTATCTTCAACTGCATTCCAGTTTGAATCCAGCATCTGAGCAATCTGCAAAAATATTCACTAACGCAGTAAAATTGAAAAAGAAATATTTTTGCAATATAAAATAAAAGATGGATTTTGAAAATATGATTTGCCTCAGTTATTTGGGTTGTTCGTCATCATTTAAATTTGAATTCATCATACACGAACAACTTGTGACATACACAGTGTATTACTGTATATGCCACAAGGCCGTGCACGCCGATATATACACTTGATAATGCTACAGGGACAGGTGAGCACAAGGTCAAACCCAAATATACGGACAGGTTCAACTCACATGCAATAACATTGAAAATACGACACGAACACAAGGTCAAATCCGAGTTTTGAAACTGGATTCAACACAAGTGAATCGAGTTCAAGTCAGACCAACACTGCAAGTACATGAATGCAAACTACAAGTACAGGTTCAAGGCCAAAATGTCAAAATGGCAACTGGCAATAACAACTACACATATGCATACCACAGATGCAACCGATCAGTTCGACATATACATGAAAGCAACAAGTTTCGACCAAAACCAGTGTATACAACATAATGAAGCAATAACACAAAGGGCCAGAGAAATGCCACAAATGTATACAGATGATCAGTGTGCAAAATGAAGCAAACTACTGGATCGAGTTCAGCAAGGCAATGCAATATGCAGTGTACTACAACAAGTCAGCAGATACATGAAGAATGCACCAATGCAAACTGAACAACAGATCAGCCATGACAGCAGACCAGTGTCAAAAATCAAGTGATCAACACAGCAACGAAAGCAACAAATTTACAAAGTGCATGAACACAGTGAACAACAAAAGTACAGTGTCAATCTCATGTATGTAACAGATAACGATGCAAGTGTCGACCAAGTAACAATGCAAGCACAGTCTCAAACATGAAACAAAATGCATTATGAATACTATAGGCCGAGAACCAAACCAGAGAAATATACAGAGACCTGGTGCAAATAACAACAAGTCAAGGCAACAACGAACATACATATGAAGTAGTTCAAATCCAAGTGCAAATTCAAGAATATATATACACATGTATAAAATACAGAGGTACAGGCCGAGCAAAATCAAGAAAGATTTTTCTTCAAAAATTACTGAAGCCAAAAGAAGCTACAGAGGAACCATGGTCAATATTAAGTGGCTGAAGTCAAATGAATTCAACATCGCTGGTGACCACAAAATTAATCAAGCCGTGGATATGATGTATGAGTCATAATTGACCAAGTTATAGCCGTGATCACCAAGCAATGAATATACAGGAATTGAAAAGGTCAGAAATCATCAGCATCGTTCAAGAATAATAAAGTGGCCGAGATGAATATTTGACAAATTCAAATAAATATATACGATCGAAGATTCAGGAAATCGAACGCATATATAACCCAATCATCATCGGCAATCAATGTATCGAATTCCAGAAAGCATAAATCAATAAAAAGAAAAAGCACATAATTATATACCGGAGTTCGATCAACGAAGCAGCCGCGGTGAGCAAATCAAAGAGCATCGAAGTCGAACAGTATCAAAGCATCGAAGTCGAACAGTATCAAAGAGGAACGGCCGCTTCAAGAACCCTAGTGTGGATCGACAGGACAAAAAGCCCTAATTTCGTTTCAAAGAGGAACGGCCGCATCTCAAAAATAAACGAACGAAGAAAATAAAAGTGACGGTCTAAAATATAAAAGGGGCCGGCAGTAAAAATAAGGGCTTTAAATTTATAAATAGGGTTTTGTTTATATTAGGGCTATTTTATTTTAATTTGTTTTTAATTTGTATTTTCCTTTTTAAACCGTTTAATTTTCTAGTCGTGTGACTAGGGGACAAGCTACAGTGTGTAGCTTGAGAATTCACAATTCGGTAGTTGAGTTGTGGCAGGGTTTTGAGCGTAGAGTTAGATTAGTCAATAGCGGTGTATAGCGAGTTTACGTGTGTAAGCGAGGGACTATCTAATTTCTAGTAGAAACCTTGGGGGCAGCACGTAGGCAGGGTTTTGCCGAAGCTGGGTAAATTCTGTGTTGTTCTGTTTTATTCTGTTATTTATATTCTGCGATATCTGTGCTGCTATTCTGTGATCTGAATTGAAATTAATTTATAAGCTTCCGCGATTAATTTTTATAATTTACACTATCACCCTATTCACCCCCCCTCTAGGGTGAAATCGATCCTACATACCAGTCTATCAAGAAAGTTTTGATCCGAATCAACACATCTGGAAGTACGAATGGATGAAAAATGTTGCGAGAGCTGATGATGCAGTTAAATGCCATAGTTTTCCCTTTTTTTTGGGGGGTATTGCTACTATGTGGTTTACATGATTGCCACCTCGATCCATTTCTTGCTTCGACCAATTGGACACTAAGTTTGTAGAGCAATTTCGCATGCATATCGCGAGGCCTGAAGATGTCAATACTTTGTCCAATGTCACTCAAGCTCCCGGAGAAATACTCAGACGTTACTTGGTGAGATTTCATGCTGCGTGTGCAGAAATAAGTAATCCCAATGACAACTCTATCTTGATGGCATTAACTATAAGGATTGATCTTGATTCCAATTTCAAAAATTGGTTGGCCGGAAAGGCACCTGCGTCATTGGACGTTTTTATTCCAAGGCAGCCCAGTTCTTAAGAAGGGAGGATGCAAAAAAGTTCAGGAAGCAGGATGATGCAGGGTCAAGTTTGGAGGGAATTCAAATTAATATTGCAGTTAAAAAGTCCGAGGAGAGCTCCGAGAAAGTTCAATTGAATATTCAGAACAAACAAACTCGGCAGCAAGACAGTAGGAATCATAATAGAAAGCGTGATCAGAACCGTGGTCCATGACATAGAGCTCCAATGTTTGATAATTACACTCCATTAAACACGTCGCTGGAAAATGTGTATTTGCAGACCTGTAATACCGTTCAATACAAGAAGCCTGCTCCAAGGCCATCATCGGAGAGACAAATCCAAACATGGAAGTTTTGCAGATTTCATGAAAGTTTTGGCCATAATACAAATGAGTGTCACCATTTGCAAGATCTCATTGAAAAGCTGATACATGAACGGAAGTTGAATCAGTTTGTGCGGGCACCGCAATCTGGGGGTGCGGGCCCATCAACTCAGAATCGTATACCAAACCAGGAAAGAGAGGAGGAACCCGCCTGTACCGGTGGGAGACTAGTGATAAAAACTGTTAGCGGTGATCCTCATCCAACATACAAATGATGGAGGGAAATGGAGTCATATGCCAGCTCTATCAGGCATGCAGACTTCGAGTGTTGTAGTAGTCATGATGATGGGGCTCCGACCAAGCAGCAGAAGACGATGATCGATGACATCGTGTTCCGAAGTAAAGATGCTGATAAGGTCGAAGCCCCACTATCGATCCATTGGTCATATCATCTTAGGTAGGTCCTACTTAGATGAAGAGGATCTTGGTTGTCAGTGGAAGCTCTGTGAATATTTTATTTCAGCGAGCATACGATCAAATGAAGATGGACGTCAAAGTTTTGAAACCTTGCCAGTCTCGAATCCATGGCTTTAATGGAAGTGCTACAATACCTACTGGAGTAGTGGAATTACCAATGGAGCTGGGATTTGGAGAAAGCCAAAGAGTTCGAATATTGCAGTTTGTTGTGTTGGACATACTCCCCTTATAATGCTTTCTTGGGTTGATCAGCCCTTGCTGAATTCAGGACAGCCATTGCCCCATGGTACTTGACTCTCAAGTTCCCCACCGATTGTGGGGTCAGAGTCGTTCAAGGAGATCAGGCTACTAGATGAGCCTGTTATGTTGCTGAGTTGCGCGGGGCGCAGCGAAAGGTGAAAGGAAAGGGCGTAGAGGAATCTATCTGCGTCCGTTTTACTGATAATTGACAATTGATGCCTGGGCCCCGGCTCGGGCACCCCATCCAATTCCAAAGGGATCGTGACCCGAGAGATGCTGAAAGTGAAGATGAAACTAAAGATAGCCAAGCTTCTCCAACTGAACTGACGATTGATGTCTCGATCGACGATGATGACGATTCAAAGGTGGTAAAGATTAGGTATTAGTTAAGCCAATAGACACATAAGAAATTGGTTGAATTTCCCCAGGAAAACCTCAACGTTTTTGCCTTGATGCAATCTGACATTGTGGTATTTCGTCGGACATCACGAGCCACACTTTGAATATTAACCCGCGATATATCCCGGTCAAATAGAAAATGCATGGTATGGATCCAGAGAGATCTGCCGCTTTTAGAGAGGAGGTCGATAAGCTAAAACCAAATGGGTTTATTCGAGATGCCTTTACCCGGAGTGGGTATCCAATCCAGTACTTGTTAGAAAGCCAAATGGGAAATGGAGAATGTGTGTTGACTACTCTGACCTGAACAAAGCTTGCCCGAAAGACAGTTTTCCACTTCCTCGAATTGATTAGCTCGTAGATTTAACGGTTGGGCACGAATTATTATCTTTTATGGATGCTTATTCCGGTTACAACTAGATACCCATGCATTTACCCGACCAAGAACATACCAGCTTCATGACTGATCTGGGACTGTACTGCTACAAAATCATGCCCTTCGGACTCAAGAACGCAGGGGCTACATACTAGCAACTAGTCAACTGAATGTTCGCTAAACAGATCGAAAGGACCATGGAAGTATATGTAGATGACATGCTGGTAAAGTCACAATTCTCCACTGATCACATTAAAGACTTGGAAGCAATGTTTAGCATCCTTCGAGAATACAAGATGAAGCTCAATCCACTGAAATGTCACTTTGGGGTCGCATCTGGAAAATTCCTTGGGTTTATCATCAACGCTCGAGGAATCGAAGAAAATCCCGAAAGGATCTGGGCAATCAGAAATCTTGAGACTCCAAGAACCATAAAGCAAGTCCAGAGCCTCAACGGAAAGGTAGCGTCATTGAGTAGGTTCAGTTCAAAGTCCATCGAAAAGTGCATTCCCTTCTTCGATCTGATCCAAAAAGGGAGACAAAACTTTGAATGGACCATGGAATGTGAAGGCGCATTCCAAGCACTGATTCAACATCCCTCCACACCGCCAATTTTTTCAAAGCTTATCGATCACGAGCAATTGTATCTTTACTTGGCGGTATTAGAAAACGCAATCGGTGCTGCCTTATTTCGGGAGGAAGACCGAGTGCAGAAACCGGTCTGCTATGTTAGTAAGCGATTAACCGGAGCTGAGAGAAATTATCCGAAGCTAGAGAAGTTGGCTTATTGTCTCGTTATTACTTAAAGGAAGCTCCATCCATATTTTCAGGCTTATCCCATCACTGTTTACACCAATCAGCCATTACGACAGGTCCTCACGCGGCCTGAGACGTCTGGTAGGTTACTTAAATGGAACATTGAACTGAGCCAGTTTGATATCACTTACACTCCGAGGCGAGCCATTCAAGGACAAGTCCTAGCAGATTTTATAGTTGAATTTAATATCCTAGAGGACTTGCCAAAAACCAGTGAATCTCCTGGGTATATCTGGAAGCGGCATATTGATGGTGCATCAAACGACCAGTGCTCGGGTGCTGAAGCAATACTTGAAACCCCGAAGGTCGGCTCATATGCTATGCTCTAAAGTTTGAGTTTCGTGCGACAAATAATGAAGCTGAATATGAAGCCTTGCTTGCCGGATTGAAAATCGCCCGAGATTTGAGAATTATTACTATAGAAATTTGTTGTGATTCACAATCAGTTGTATGTCAAGTTCGGGGTGAATATCAGGCAAAGGATCGAAGACTGGTTGCTTATCTTGCTCGAGTCCAGGAAATACTTAATCAGTTTGATTATTATGTCATTTTCTACATAGCCCGTGAGCGCAATCAAAAGGCTGATTCATGGGTGAAGTTAGTAAGTACGGTTGAAGCACAACAAATGAAACTCATTTCTGTGGAGACGTTATATTCCCCGAGCATCGATCAGATAGAGACAAACTGCGTATTTGAAATCACTCCCGATAAGGAGTCGTGGATGTCTCCGTTTTGAAATTACCTTGAGCATGGAATGTTGCAAGAGCGCAGAAGTGAGAAGAGACATATTCATTGTAAAGCTGCACGATTTACTATTCAGAATGGATTCATGTATAGAAGAGGGTATTCTGTTCCTCTACTCTGATGTATCGCCCACGATGAAATTAAGCCAGTGTTACACGATGTACACGAAGGAGAATGTGGCGATCACACCGGGAGGCAAGCTCTCACTAAGAAAGTACTCCGGTACGGGTATTATTGGCCAACTGTAAACCACGATGCAGCAGATTACGCCAGGAAATATGACAAATGTCAAAAGCATGCTCGAATTCGTAGTGCCCCGCCTACTGAGATAACCCAAATGGTCAGTCCGTGGCCGTTTGCAGTATGGGGCATCGATATCAGTGGCTCTCTATCTCTGGCCAAAGGTGGTTCGAAGTACGCCATCATCGCAGTTGATTACTTTACCAAGTGGGCCGAAGCTGGACCTCTTGCTACAATCACGACAAAGAAGGTGATCAACTTTGTAGTTCGCAACATTATATGCCAATTTGGTCTCCCACATACCATCATCACTTATAACGAAACCCAGTTCGATAGCGTTGAATTCAAGAATTTCTACGTACGATTCCACATTCAAAAAAATAATCTCTACAGTTGCACACCCTCAAGCGAATGGTCAGATTGAAGTTGTTGATAAGGTTATCAAGTCTATTTTATAGAAGCGACTGGAAAAGGCCAGAGGTAAGTGGGTTGATGTACTTCCTATGGCTTTATAGGCTTTCCGGACAACCCACAAGTTCGCGACCGGACACACTCCATTCTCTCTATCCTATGGTTCAAAAGCCGTTAATCCAGTCGAGATGGAAGTACCTTCTCATCGTGTGACTTATTATGATCCAAAGATGAATGTCATACTACTTGCTGAATCCTTGGATTTGTTGGATGAGAAGCATGAAGAGGCTGATTTGAGGGCAGCCGCATACCGAAGTTGAGTCGCCCGATTGTATAATGCTAAGGTCCAACCTCGAACCTTTGAATCGTCCTCAAAAGAATCTATCTGGTTCCTTCGCACATGAAACCAACTTGGGAAGGACCGTATGTGATTGAACAAAAACTCGAAGATGGCACATTTAAGTTATCGACCGTTGGCGGTCTTACTTTGCCGAGAGCCTGGAACAGCGAGAGTCTCCGTCGCTACTACACATGTTAGGCTATATTTATTTTAGTCTATTTTTCATTTGCAATTTTTTTTTGCATTTTGAAATTTGAATTTGTAGTAAGGCAACTGACTTTGCCCTATTTTATCATTTCAACAATAAAATGCCATCTCTTCGAGCCAGAGCTATGATTTATTGAATGTGACAAACAACCATCACGACGCACGAAGAGCTAAGTTCCATCATATGGTGGAATTTATTCAAATAGGGAGTGACTGTGATACGACCGGTCACTCACTAAGTAAAACCCAAGCTTGGGGTAAGCCACTACACTAAAGCCAAAAAAGGATTGATACACGACAATCCTTTAACTAACTCCAATCTCCTAAAGTGCAAGTTGGAGTATGAACTTATAAATACGGTATCGAAGAGGGTGGACCCGTCCACCTAACGACTTCGACCGTATCCTAACCAAGTTCGAGGAGGATGGACCCTTCCATCTAACGACCTCACTTGTTAATTTAGGGTAGATGTGAATCGACCATCCACGATCCTAATAAACCCATCGTTCCCAGAGTGCGAACGAAATCCTAAAAGCTTGGACAGATGTGACTACCGTCTATCGGCCGACTTCGAATTCCCATAGCGTGAGTCGGAGTATAATCATTAACTCCAAATTCCCAGAGAGCGAGTTGGAGTATAAATACTAAGTTTGGGTTCCCAGAGTGCGAACCAGAGTACAAACGTTGACTATCTTCGGATTCCCAGAGTGTGAACTAGGGAATCGGCCGCAAATAACTCTGAGTTCCCAGAGTATGGTCAGAGTATAAACATAACTCGGGTGTGATTGACTGCTCATAAAATAACTTAAGTCCCCAGAGCGCGGACACATATTTAAAACTTAAATAGGCGTAATCGAGCGTCAAATTTCGAATAAAAATCCCCGGAGAGCGGATGTGATCATTATTAAGTGAGCAAGTGTGATTCGACCACTCAACTTTCACCTGTGTTAGCATCGATTCGACGATGTGAAGCTCGACGAAATGAAGGCGAAATGCAATTGCTCGTCAATCTTTTCTATTCATCCCTGAAACAAGGGGCAGAATTAAGTGTCAACCATCGACCGAAGCCATGCAACATCGATGTTCAGCTTTATCCTCGGTCACAACTCTTGTTTGTGATTTTCGGACTTGACAAATAAAAACAAACTTGACCCAAAGGTTGGAACTCCGCAAGTGCACTGGATTATAAATCAAATAATGGAACACTTAAGAAAAATAAACAATAATTGAGTTGAAGTCAAAGAAAAATTTCATTTCAACCAACTAAGAAAGAAGTTCATGTACAAGTTATTTTCAAAATTGCTGCTAGTAGGGGCCAAACCCACATCTATACACGGCCAGCGTAAGGGAACAATATAGATTCATATCTATCTACCAAAAAATGGCCCGAAGAAGCCTATCCACTCTTTCTTCTTCCTCGGCTTCTTCTTCGGTGTAGACCCGCTGGAACTGCTGCTTAGTCTTCTCTTCGAACTCTTGCTTTTTGGCGGACGATCTCTAGGCGGAGGCACGATCTCAACATCCTCCTTCGAATTCGAGTGTACGGGGATACTTCCTGTAAATGGAGTCGGAGGGGTCGGATCGACTATACGAGGTGGAACAGACACGTTGGTATCAACAATTGTACCACCAGGTGATATCATTCTAAGCGGAGCTGGGCCAGGTGCCGCCATTCCACCTCTAAAACTGCCACCACGAGTCGCTGCATCCATTTCAGCATTGATTTTGGCCAAAATTTCTTCTTTGCGAGTTGCTTGAGCCTTGCTGGGGGCATCGGTGGTCGGCATTGAAGAGCTAGTAGCAGGTGCGATTCCACTTATAACAAATGGTAGGTCCACAAAGGGTATCAATGTAACTTCAGTCATTGGATAGAGAAAAAGATGGATTGTTAGTAGACACTTCGAATCAAGCCTCTTACTTTAGACATGTATGAAGAATGTTCAGAGTACCTTCCTCAGTTAGGCTGGTAGACGATTGAACGACGTCAGAAGTGTGCTCTTTAACAAGAGATAGTTGCGGCTGTTTCAGATTGTAAGTAGGGACATACTAGGGTTCAACCGCCAGTGCAAGTTCAGGTTGGGTTCGTGTAGGAGTCTCAAGATTCGTCTCATGATGCTCAATACCTGAACCTTCTCCAATCTCCGAGTGTTCGGTACCGAGCTTCTCCCTTTCATGTGAAATCATCGACTCGTGGAGAATCTTTCTTTCATCTTCATTTAGCATACGATTCTTAAGCTCAAACTCGTTGATTGATTCTTCTGGGTGCACTGCCTTCTCCCCCTCAACCAATCAGCCTCAGGCGTTATGAAGATGTGTCGAGTAATCGGCCTCAGGCCTTCTCATCCTCTCCATGGCCAAGTTAGCCTCGTCGGCCTTTTGAGTGGCCTCTATTTCCGACATTTGGGAGGATTCATCTTTGGTGTTAAGCACTTGGATAATGCGATCTTTCTAAGCAAGCTTATTTTCCAATTTCTCAATGGTGGCTGCCTGCTTAAAGGCCACCTTCGACGTTTCTTCTACAGCTTTTGGCCATTCCTTATACTGAGTATAGAAGTCGTGAATGTAGTCGTGCATCGTATTCTCCGCCTCCTGTAGAATTCACTTTAAGTGCGGAGGAAAAATGTAACCATCAAAACAAATGTTCTGGAAATCCTTTTTCAATTGGGCGATCTTAATCGCTCCTTCCCCTGTAGGTTCGATGGGGACCTGCTCGCAATTATGGGGGCCATTATTTTAGTTGTATGACGATGCGATTCAGGCCTAGAGACCTGAGAAGACGGTTTCTAGCGGGGAGGCTCTACCACTTGTTTTCCATAGTTTGAGGGATGTGTAGGAATTCTAGGAGGTGGAGAACGGGATCAGGATCGATGTCTATAGTCCATGTCCCTATCTCTGTCGTATCGCTCCTGACTAGAGTATCCATGATCGTAATCCCTCTCCGTCTCTCTCCTACGTGACTCATAATAGTATAGGATTGGCGCGCTGAGCAGAGGCTTCCGAGCAAAGAATCTTGCCTGGTTGTTGTACCTGCAAAGTAAAAGAAGCAAAGTTAGTGATTTCTTAAAGTAAACAGCTTGTGATCAGGAATCATGTTGTGTCGTGAAGTGTATATGTATGTGCAGCCCCCCAACCAACCGGAAGTGTCGGCCACACTAGAGGGAGGAGACTTGCTTAAGTCTAAAGCATGCTAAAGTTCATCAAACCCGGCATCATGTTGGAGCGTCACATAATACGAGATTGGGATATCGGCGAGCCCTTCGAAAAGATTTTCCACTTGAGGGGGAGAAGCCTCCAAAAATTTAATCCCGGGAACAGGCAAAGACATGACCACAAATTTCCATCTCATGGATTTAGAGCGTTTAAAAGTAGCCGCCTTGCCTTTTCTTTTTTCTTCGGAATTCTGAAAGGCATCAAAAGGCCGGCCACAAGTTCGTCATTTGTGGATGTTCTTTCTGGATCAACCCACTTAGTTATAACAACTCCAGGCGTCTTGCGTTTCACTCGTTTCTTCGAGGCAGCCCTTAGTGTTCCCTCAAGCCTTATACTTTGGCTATGCTTGATCAATCCAATGATTCTCAAATTTTTATCTGTTAGAACCGAGTCAATATCCCTCACTTCACTCGGGACTTCTTGAAGAACCCATACCATCTCTTTAAAATGCACGCCCTCGGGTCACGGAATCACAGTTGTAAAGAAAAAAGATATATAAGTTTTGGTGTCAGCTATGGTTATCTTGTTAACTACGGGAAAAGGTCGCCGCACTTACGTCTGGATAACCATCGGCTAGCAAATCCCGGGGGACATCGGACGTAGGACCATTCTGTTCTGAAGTAACTCAACCTACTCCAAGACCCCGTTACCACCTGACAATTCCTAACCGATTCCAGGAACGTATAAGAAAGGCTATCCCCCGACTCTTGATATTAAATAGGTATCTAATCTTGATCGGGATCGGTGGTCAAAAGAGATGCTCCATAAATATGATGAATAGGTTGTTCAGCAGCGCATATCCATTGGGGTGTAGCTGAGATGGAGCGATTCCGAGGAAGGACAGCACTTCTCTAATATAATGATTAAATGGAGGAAGCATCCCTGCTGTACATGCATGGCGATTGAAGGTAGTATACCCTTCCGGTGGATAATGCGGTCTATCGTTTGGTCCGGGCAATAGCACATCATCCAATGACAGACCATGCCTTAAGCATATCTGTCCCAGCATGTCTTCAAAAACGTTGGATGGTATAGAATCTGACAGATTACATATAAACGTAGCGCCTGGTAGCTCATCCGGAGCCGGATCTATAACTTCGGCCGCAATGGCCAGTATCTCGATTGTCAGTGGAAGTGAACTCTGAATTTCCTGCTATTGTGAGCGTGTAGATTCCATAACTAACTAACTTATGAAAAATCATCATTAGACGATAATAAGCCCATGCATCCCCCAGTGTGAAGTGTGTGAATGTGTTGTGCAGTGCAGTGCAGCAAATCACATAAGAAATTCAGCAGATTATGAGAAAGTATGCAAACGGCGAGACTTCGAAATTCAACTGGAGTGGCCGTCATCGCTAACCGTCACAACCGTGCCTTCTAGACGATATCGATCGATTCAAGTTAAAGTTTGTTAAATCTTTGGTTGAGTTACAGTTCCATCGACGAGCTTCGATAAGCAGTCAAGTATGCAGTCTAATAATCAAGTCAAGTTATACAAAGATGAAGGTCGTCGGGGTCAAGTATTTGAGTTTGTATAACATCTGTATTCATCTAGACTAAAAAGTTCATATCATTCATCGCAAAGGCATTGGCTTTGTATCGGTCTCAGAGCACTCAGTTCGCATCGATGAAAGCTCTAACTTCGCATCGATCCAAACCTCACATTTCATATAGATCACCAGAGGCCTTATTCGTATCGATCATGGAGCAAGAGATTTCATATCGATCAACCGAGGCTCCAGTTCGTATCGATCGGCAAGCTTTGAATCTTCGTATCGAGAAATAAGGTTGCCACTTCGTATCGACCACGCGACCAGCTTTTCGTATCGATCACTCTGGATCAATACGAACTTTCACCATCTACGAACGATATGAAGTTTCTTCCTCCACTCCACTTCTTTTCCAATCAACATGAACTTTGATCATCTTGCGATCGATGCGAACCACTGCTCTTCGACTGGTACAAGCGATCCCTTCGTGTCCACCTATCCTTCTTTGCCAAATGGCACAAACGCCATTGCCTTTTTGGACCTCGCTTCAACCCAACTCCGGCATCAATGACGTCGGAATAGGCTGCGACTCTGATTGGATTGGTGTTGAAGATCGAGTCTTATCATTTTAACATGAATTCATCAACAATTACCTAGATTAGAAGTATAGATTCGAAGAATTGAGAAGGTATGTTAGTTTGGATGGAGGCAGTTTCAATTTCTCGGTTTCTCAATCGATACAAAGGCAAGTTGAAAAGTAAAACTAGATAAAAAATTGGCTACGTACAGAACGTATTTATACGGATGCGAAACCGAAGAAAAGAAATGATTCGCCTCCCTGTTGCCTCGACCGGTATACATAGTTTTTCCCCTAGAACGATATGAATAAGCTATTCATGTCCATAGACTCGAGTTTTATCAATACGAAAGTTGCAACAAAGATTTTTCTGAATCACTAGGTTCCATCGATATGAAGCACTTATTCATATCCATTGTTTTCGACTTCATTTAAGACGCATAGATAGGAATTGCACTATTCGTATCCATTAATGCGAAATGTTTATCTCGAAACTACCAGTGCGAATTACATTGTTACGAGAATAATTTTTCGATTTTTTACATCGATCCAAGAGAGGATCGATGCGAAGAGACATTCCAAAGCAACCATCAAGTGTGCGAACGTGAATTTCATATCCATTTAGGAGAGGATCGATAGGGAATTCGATACAAGAAAATTGACAACAACTTGTAAACGTGCGGACGTTAACAAGAGTCAGGTTAACGTATGTGAATGTACGTCAGACCAATTTTCAATTTTCAAAATTCACAGGTCAAATACCCTCCCGATGACGATTACAACAACAAACAACTAATCACTATCATATAGCTAACGGTTACAACGATACACAGTACAACAGTTAGCAGTCAACAGTTTATATTACTGAAAAATCAGCCAAGAATTACAACTTTCAACGTAAAGACAACAATCGCTCAAAAAGTAGGAAAGAACTATTCAGGATGAAAGTTGCGACTATTCAAAGCACATCATGTTCGCAAAAGACACACTTTGGGGGCAAATGTTGTCCCGCCATTTGGCAAGGCTGAGATATCAAGGAATTGAGTAAAAACCAAGGATCGCTCATCCCGAATGTCGAATAAGCACAGGTTCACTATGGATATCGATAAATTTTGTCCGAGTCTAGATCAAGCTACAATTGACAAGACATGATAAGCAAACTATGAAAGCCAACGTTTCAAATTTCGAGTCAATTCGAGTTCATATGCTCAAGATATGATCGATGCAAGTCAAGCAGGCTAACTCATTCATACCAATCGCTTCGAATCGATCGAAGTCACAACCTATCATTTCGCATCGGTCGATTTCGTATCCATCAGCAGATAGTGCACTTCGTATCGATCGGCTAATTCCTACTTCGCATCCATCAACTACAACACGGAGGTCTACTTCGTATCCATCCAAAGGCGGCTTCCTTCGTATCGGACTTGCTCGTATCCGTCAAATAACCACTACTTCATATCTATCAAGTAACTGCACTATTCGTATCCCTCAAGGCGATCCCTGTTCGTATCCACCTGGCATCGCTAGTTCGTATCCATCATGGGATCGCTGTTCGTATCCATCAAGGCCTAACGAAGCTGCTACTTATTCGTATCCATTAGGTCATCAGTCGTTCACATCCATCGAGTTGGAGCAACGTGGATCGATGCGAACAAGACCACACAATCGATACGAACTATGCGACTTCCATCGGTACGAACTGTGCAACTTCCATCGATACAAGCTAAACCACTTCAATCGATGCGAACTAGACCACTTCTGTCGATGCGCACAAAGCAACGATCTTCGATACGAACGAGGCGAAAACCTTGAGGAGATTCGGTCAACTCGGCATAAAAAGTGGATCGATCCAAAGAGTAAGCACCACGTCAACTGGCATCACGTGCGTGGCCATTGATACGAAGTGGTCGATTCCAAGAGCATCGATGCGAATACAACGACGACCGAAAAGCCCAAACTTGCATCGATCATAACTCGCAATCCACAAGTCCTAATGCTATGAAATTTTCACAGGAGCTTACATACAACCTAAAGAATGTTCCTGCCAAGTTTCAACTCGATTGGGTCAAATCTTGATCGATATGAAATTCGTTCGTGTCGATCACGGATCGAGTCGAAACCGCCTGGGATCGATCGAGCAGGCCTGGCCATGTGTCAGAGTAGTCTCCCAAGATATGAGCGAGATATTTGCCTCCTACGCCTATAAATAGTGCCTCAGGGCCTATGGAAGAAGGATTTTTGGCTCTTTGACGTCCAGGCTCTGCTGGAACTATTTGTACTCCATAGCTACTGTTGTACTCGAATTCAACACTATAATCCGATCTAATCCGCTGTAGTTAGTTGTAATCAACAAGTGAATATCAATAAAGTCATCAACTTCATAGTGGATGTAGGCCATACGCCGAACCACTCTAAATCGTTGTGTGTTTGTGTATTTTCATATCTGTTTTTGAAGGGTTTGTTAGATAGCCCTCATTTTACATTTATGTTCTTCATTTTTATCTCTTCAAATACTTCCTAAGAGTGTTGTGCCCAATTTTGGTACAAAACACAACTAATTTTTAATTATTATAAATTAATGCAAATGTTATATTAATATTTATGGCTTATTTTAATTATGTATCCCAAGCTTAAAATTGGATAGAACGACGTATATAAGTTATACGATGGTTTCGACAATTCTTAAAGTCGGAAAATACTTAATTAACTATTGATTCAATTTGGAGTCAACTAGTGCATTAACCATGCTAGGTCAGTCATAGGGCTAGAGATATATGGATATTTTGGAGGCTTTTAACAAGTCTTCTAGGGATTAAGCAAACAAGGAGGAAATTATGCTAGCTAATGGCTATAAATAGGTTAGCATCCACATAAATTCTAACATTGAATTTTGAGCTCTCTTTTCCTCAGTGCTAGCCCTTCATATATTCTTTGGTGTTTCCATCTTCTTGACTTTGCAATTCAAAGAGAAGGTGGAGACTGTGATGCTCCAAGAAGAAGGACTCTTCCACCAATGTATCGATTCTCGACTAGATCAATAAAAGTTATGATTTTCTAATCTTATTTTATTTCATGTTATAATCACCTTTGTCATCATGTATATTTTGTATATAATGTATTTCGCCAAAAAAGTTTCAAAAATATATTAACTTACATATATTTTTAAATCCCTTTTAAACATATAAAAATATTATATGCATATATATATATATATATAAACAATATATGCATATAAATAATGATTAAATTATTTTTAACAAAATAAAATATATTTATTAATTTTAAACTAAAAAACAAAATGTTAAATTGAAAAGCTTTTTGACATAAAACAAAATGTATTTTGTTTTAATAAAAATAAATATTGCCTATTAGTTTTCTTTTATTTATGTGTGTGTGTATAATTTTTTCTATTCAGATTACTGAACTAAAAATATTTATGTATGTACGTGTATAATTGTTTTCAAATTATTTTACTTAGTCAAAGAATTCAAATAATTACCAATTTTTATTTTATGTAGAATATTACTCTGTCAATGTTTATTTATTATAAAATTTTATCTTTTTCACATGCGGCTAGAAAAAAATTAATTTTAAATTTATTTCTTTTGAACAGGTCAAAATCTTTCATTAAAAAAACTGAAATCCTTTTCGAATTGAATTTTTAGTTATACATTTATCTATGACAAAAAATAATAATTTGATAAACATGTGTATATATAATAACCTTTACAGTAAATAAAATTTATTTAATGATTATTTTATATTTTAAATTATGTTCATGTGTATTCATATATTTATAAACATATCGTTTTAATTTAAATATTTTAATAGTCAAATTATATTTATATATATTAAGTATTATGTACATATTAAATGTCACACTTAGTCATTCTATTAACGTAGAATAAAGTGGCCAATTTGTTCATGAACCCATAGTTTAGGTTATATATATATATATTGTTTTAATATCCATATTGCGAATATACATTCATAACATATTAAATTAATTGATTAATTAAATAAATATAAATTAATTTATTCAAACATTAATAACAAATAAACATTTTAATTAGTAAAATAAAATAAAATTATTAAAACCACTTTTATCAATCTATAGAAAAAACTATTTAGTATAAACAAACATTTATTTACACAAACAAAAATTTAATGCCTTATGCAAATTAATAAAATGAATTTTTTTCTTGAAATTCACCAATTAAACAGCACTTCTAGTGCACCTAATCTAACAAAAAACCCTAGTTCACCCTGTCTCCCCACTGCCAACCACAATAACCCGTAATCGCTTGCCCACAACCCATAACTCTATCCCACTGATGCCTAATTCACCGCCTTCTCGAAGACCTACCATTGCCTTCTTCACCTACGTACGAGTAAGACCCATCATTACTTGCTTCACCCATGAGTCTTTTTATAACTTTGTCACCATGTCGGAGTCTCCCTCCAATACCCTTACTACGTCCAACCCTCTAGAATTGCTCGAATACCACAATCATTATTGAGGTATAAATCTTATTCTTACTTCCATTGTATTATAGGACAATAGGTTGCTGAAGTTAGCTATGGAATTTATGAAATGGATCAGACTAAAATAAACTACTATTTCTTAATCAATGAACTACTCAAAATTGAACCGATTAAATTCTTGTAGCTAATATCAAATGTGACGACCCGTATTTCGAAAGGTTTAAATCAATAATAAGCCACACATGTCCAACTCAAACAATCCAAAACACAGATAATCAATGAGGTTAATTAAGAAAAATAAGAAAAGAAGAAAACAAATATAAAATCTCACAGCGGAATGACAAAACATAATAATTAAATAAACAGTTCATGAAGCTGTTTATACTATACATTTGATTATAATTTTACAACATCTATCAGAGTTATACATATAATAGAGACAAAATGAAAAAAGACAGCAGATCAACATGATGCACGGAATAATACTACTAATATAATATGCCAAATCTTCCTCTTCGTCCTCCGGAAATAATCTTCAATGCGTTGAAAACTCAAAGCTGACCCGAGCGTGATGAAAAGACAAAACATTCAAGTCAGGATTAAAATATCCTTATATGAGTCAAATCAATATCATATATAACATGAGTGTAATAGCGTCAGAGATATTTACAGGGTTTACATCTCCTATACCGTGTATAACATGTGTGCAATAACTCAAGAGATCTTATGAGATTTTCCATCTCTAAAGGATCCATCAAAATATTTATATATAGTAGAATACGCTATATGTAATGTATGATCAGTAAACTAAATATATTTTTTTAGCATTAAGGCTTTATATTAATTCCCTTAATGCGTTTTTAAGCATTGTTGTACAGTTTGCATATAACGCCTCAGTATCACGTGAGGGGATAGGGATGCGTCGTGATACGACAACACTAAACCAAACTCGTAGTGGTCTCATATAAGGATAAAAGTGACAATGTCTGTAAGGCAATGCCCAAGGCACGATACTACCAGTTCGGGTCGCAAGGCTGATGGTAACGCATCGTAGTGACGATCGCCCACCATGTACATCCATCCCATATCGAGTAAAAAGAAGGTCATCCCAAATCAAGGTGCGCCAGTGGAAACCAACATCAAAAGTAATAGTATGGACCAATTCAAAGAGAAAAATCGAAGAACGGATGTCCGCTAGGGGTTGCTAGCCCACTTGGCCCTGTCAAGCCATCATGTTTTAGTCATTTCAAATTGGCACAAGTGCCGGGTCTATCCATCATCGTTCTCTTTCTTCATATCCAGCAAATGTATGCCAAATCCAACAACTTCATTCTGGAGTCTCCTCTGCATACACAGTTTTTAAAGTGGCTCTAATATTGACAGAGAGTATGCCAATAAGAGACTCTGGTTTCTTTAACAACCAAACGTCATTTTACACACCGGTTGGTACTTTTACATTTCGAAAATGACTCATACTTAATATCAAAATATCATATTTACTTCAAAATATCATTCATTTCAAAATCATCGTATTTATTTAAAATATGTCGTTCACTTGAAAATATCATTTCATTCAAATTTTCATTTCGAATTTCATTGTAGGTTATAACTTCATTTTAACCCATTTCGCATTTAAATCAAAAATTTAAATATAAGCAGTTCTCACTTTGACCAGTTTGAATTTTTAGAAAATAATTTGAATGGTTTTAAGTGTTAAAATAGTTAAAATAGTCTAGATATTAAAATAGATTATATATTAAATGATTTGAAAATCTAAATAATTTGGAAATTCAAAAGGATGAACTTTAAAATATTTTATAGGAGAATAATTTATAGTGAAAATAATTTCAAATTCAAAACTATTTCTTCCCATTTCCAATAAATTTGGATTCAGGTCCAAAGTTAAACTAAACTAGTTCAATTTAAAATCTTCCAATTCATATCATCTTAAATCTCAAATCGACTCAATTCGACTCAATTTCGATTTCAATTCAAATTAATTTCGATTTCGATTTCATTGGTTTGATTCAAACAGTTTAAGTTTCAATTCAATTCTCAAATTTTAACCATTTCAGTCTATATAAAGTTCCAGTTCGATTTAAAATATCAATTTAAATCATTTATTTCAAATTCAACTTTGATGTTCAAATCTTTAAATATATTTCAATTTCGAATCAAATTTATAAATATCCATTTATATCACCTTTACTCAATTAAATTCGAAGTTCGAGTAAAAGTTCAAACCTTTTAAACAATTCAATTTCTATAATTCAAGTCATATTTCAATCATATCTTTGAATTCCAAATTAAATTCTTTTAAACAATTTCTTTTAACTAATTTTAAATTCAACATTTTAAACTTGAATTCGAAATTAATTCAATCTTTATAATTCGATTTTTATTTCTTTAAATCAAAATCATTTAAATAGATTCAAATTCAAGAATTAAAACCATTTAATTTAACCAATCCGGTGTCCGTATATAATTTTCTATCATATGGCCAAGTGATCAGTTATTTCGATTTTTAATTTCAGGGATGGATATATATCATTTCAATCCAAATAGAATGTCATGGGTGTATATCATTAAACCTATTTCTTAATTTATTCGAAATAATTCAAATAACAGTTTATACACTGTCAAATCATATACAGGTTGATAACATGATATATATAAAATAAATAAACATCAAATCATCCAAAATATCAACCAATATCCATCCATCACAATCAACATCCAAATCAGTCAATATATCACAACACTTAACCAGTTGTCAATAATCGAGAATTTAACTAGCAATTTAATTCCAATTTCAATTTAAATGTTAATTCAAAATTTCTAACAATCAATTCCTATGTCAATTTAAATGTCAACTAAATTACGAACCGTGGCCAATAAAATTAAATAACTTCATGATATTAATTTAACTAAAACAAAAATATTTTGGTCTTCGTGAGCGTTTAAAACACTCACTTTTATTTGAAACTAATAATTCTTCAACTTCTAATAAATTCCAATTCGATTCCATGTCGTAGCCTTCGTCGATACGATCGCAATGCGACTCGTTTCACTCAAATCGGACCTCGCGTGAAAAATTTATGCAATTTTAGTCATTCGAATTTAATTAAATTTAATTAACAACTAATTAACAAATATTAACAAAAAAATAAACTAACTTCACCTTTCCCTCCCATGCACGCCTGCTACTGGCTAAACGTGATGCTTCTTCTTTTTTTATTATCAATCGATCGAACGTTTGGCCACAGTCGAGCCACCAGCCCCGACTGCATCTCATCGCGCCGCCCCAGCCTCCAGTCATGCCTCCACCTACAACATGCATGCTCCCCACCATCATGATCCAAAACTCAAAAAACTGCAGCGAACTATATATCTCGATTTTGGCGATCTCGTGACGCTTCGCCACGGTCCAACCATCCAACGTGTAGAGCTCGATGAGATCTACACTTCTCCTTTTGGTGGAATTTGATTTCATTGAGTGGATTGAGAGAAAACGAAGGAGGAAGAAGAATGTATGTCGGCCATTAAATGATATAAAAGAAAGCGGTTGAACGATTAGGGCTTGGTTTGCATGAATGATAAACGATGGTCTATTATATAAATTTCTGACCCGCTTCACACATAAATTTTTCGAACTCCAAACAAAGCATTCCACTAGGTGCACTATATGTTATAACCCTATTCTGAACACAAAGGAACTAGCCTCGAGAGCCAATTCGATAATATTCAGAAGAAAGCTTTTCAAAATCAAATTATTTTAATTAAATTCATTAAACTTGCGTTTCAAGCTCGTACGACCAAATGATAAGTCTGATTGCTACGAAACTTGATATCCTATAATAATTCACTATCACGGATCCGATGAAACTGGTTTCATCCAAATCCAAGGCAGTGTCCAAAAAGACTATTTTTACCTGTGAATTAAAATGAGAAATTTCTAAAATCAATATATTCGCTTTAAGTCCAATTTTAGATGTTAACAATTTTCATTCTTGTTTAAATAGAATTTAAATCAACTTTTGAAATCATTTTCGTTCATATTAAATTCGAAATTTAATTATTTAAATAATTTCCAATATTAAATTTACACAATTAATTATACAATAAATCATTATACTTGAAATAAGTTATTTAACTTTTAAAATTTAGCTTTTAAAACGAACTCAAATAATAAAACAACTACTACACTTAGTTCCACTTCCTTATTTAAAATATTCCAATAATCCAATTTTGATGAATTCCAATATTAGAATTTCAATAAATCCCAATATTAGATTTCAAATGAATTTTAGTTATCAAACGATTATTTTATTTACATCTAAGTAATTCAACATTTATTATCCAATCCTAGTGATTGATTATAACACATTAAATATATTGAACTTCTTTCTAATACAAATAATTTTATTAAATCTTATCGAAATTGTAATTTCAAAATTTTATTCAAGTTCATACTCAATAAACTATATTAATAAATCATTAAATTCTTATTTCTACCGTTTTTGATTAATAAGTATATTAAATTTAATAATTTAAAATAGTTAACATACGGGTCGTTAAATAAAAGTTGCAAAAAAAAATGTGCGATTGGAGAACAAACAAAAGAAATATGTGTGCAATTGGTTATTGCTTTTAAATGATTAATTGATACTATATTACATCCATGGGTTTTTATGTAATTTTAAATACATAAAGTCATGCTATTGTTATATCTTTGCGATATAAGTAAAATATATGTATATTTTCCATATTGCATGTAGTATACTTTGATTGATTTATGTGAGTAAATTTTTAAATATAATTATAAGTATTTGATTTTCTTGGAAATGATCCATGCGTATATGTGAATGAGTTTAAGTTGTGCATAAATATTTTGGTTTGTGTTATGAAATTGGTGGTGATATAAGTGATATCATGTTATAAATTGAAACGATACTGCATATGTGCTTGTGCACATAGATTATAATTATGGATTAGTTGTATTTATTTAGGATATGTTCTACTTATTATGACAGTGAGCAGGTATTTTTGCAAGCTATAGCATAAATTTTAGGTATAAGATGTTCTTGTATATACGTACTTGATTTATATTTTTTGGGATCAAAATTACTACCTTATTACAGCAATATATACGAATAATTTGATATTTGTGAAATTGACGTTTGCGCTAAACTTACCATTTATATCAGTGTAAAATCGTACTAAAAATTTGAATTAGTATATTATTCGTGAAATCACATAGATGTCTAGTCCCATCTGACAAATATTGTATAGACCGTTATATCGGCATTTAGATTTCAATAAAAGAAAAATTAATATTCATTTGATATAATATTTATTGGATTTGTCCTCTTAGTGGATAAGTTATAAACACAATAATATTTATCTTTTGTAAATTATTTCAACTTTAATAGCTCACAAAGATAGTACTTTTGTATTCCCTGTATATGCACTTCTTCGTATGATACTTGGAATAAGTGGAAGTGCTGCCATGATTTTGTTGAATCATTTCAGTTGAATTTAAAGGAACTAGGCCAGTTTACAGTGAGTGAAATTGGTAAATTTTAGAATATTCTCCATATTTTTGCCATAGTAGGCCTATGAAGTCTAATGGCTTTTATATGATCCAATCTAGTTATTCAAGTTATATTTTAATTAACGTTATTTTATATTCGTTAATTAATCATATTAATTACTTCAACTAAAAGGTTATTTGGATGTATCATGTATGTATCCAATCATATAACAAGATAACTTTATGCGATATATAAACATGTGTATAGCTACACACAAACACACACACATTTATATAGATATTGGGATTTATATCCACTATTTATACATATATGTTATACTTACATACATAAAAATATATATGACATATTTTCATCTAAATATACACAATATAAATGCATAAGTATATACATATGTTTGAATATAGCATGTGTATGTGGTTTGTATATAGATATTTATAGTACATAAATATACAATTTAAACGCTCACATGGATACACAGATATGATATTTTGTTGCCACTACACACACACACACATCTAAAATTATGAAAACAAATATATATAATAAAGCAGATATTTCAAAGTAAGAGAATGCTTGATTTGAATTGAAGAAGGAAATAAGGTTCTATATTAAATCTAAGCTAATCAAATCGAAATAAAAAGGAATGAAATAAGGTGCCTTTTAAATTTCCTCCTTTACAAACCCTAGTTAATAATAAATTCAATACTGTAAAATTCTATACTTCACCAAACAAAATATCAAAACTTTAAAATCACAAATATGAAAATAAACATTCAGTCCGTAAAAAATTGTTAAAAAGGAACTATTGTCACAACAAATATTTTGTTTTAATAACTTGATTGAATTAATTTTTTAAACATTACATACATACATATACACATATGTAAGATTATACGTTAGGATTATATATATGTATAATTTACTAAACAACATGACATTGAATTTATTAATTGAAAAAAAAAATTACTTAGACAAAAGGTCTAATTTGGTATTGATTTACAATTTTGGATATAAAAAATAAAGCATATGAAAATATTCATACATAATTTAATTACTTTAGAACATCTAATCCATAGTTTTAAGTGAACTGAGTTGCAACTTTTAGAGCAAAATAAATCAGCATTAACTGATAATTTTGGATTCATCAAACAACTTCAAAACACAAAATAAATCAAACACGAATTAATATTACAATTGAATGACAATACACAAGTGGTTTTAAAATAAATTCATCAAGTGGCAATTCAATATACACATATATGTGAATTTTTTTTAGGTGTAAACATCATGAATAAATAAAATAATTGACCCTAAATAGCCTTTCCCTTTCCGACACCTTGATTTGAGATTTTTCCTAAGTTCTCAAGTACATCCGCACCTAGCTATGCAAGAGAAAAATGAGCCACTTATTTTTATTCGATGTTTTCATTATATTTGGAGTTGAAATTTTTTGAGATTGTTTCATAGTATTTTCGACCATGGATGGTAATGAGGTAAAAAGAAATGAAAAAGTGAATGAATGACGGGAAATGAATTGGCAGATTTTATTTAAATGAAAGAATGAAATCTTTCTCATTCTTTTAATTAAAACATTCCTAATCAATTCTCTTCATTTTCTTTCTCTCCCAACCCTTCTCTCTTTACATGATTTGGTAGGCCATACTTGTCATCAAATGGAACAAAATTTCCATAGATTCCTTCATGTAATTTTTTTTTTTTTTAAACTCATTTGAAGTTACACCAATATCGTATATCAGTGATCTCAATTATAAATTTTATATATGCATTCATATAATTTCAAACAACTCCAGAACATAAAATAAATTGAATAATTAATTTAATTAATTTACAATCATTTATAAATTAATTAAATTGTTTATGTAACAACCCACCTTTTCGATCCTTAGGAGTCGACACTAATACATCCACGGTGTTCATATGTCGAGTATCCAAGTGTCAGAAAGGCAGATTATTAGGGGTGAAAGAAAAAGAAATACAAGGAGGACTAAAGATCAGAGAATCCCATAACGCAAAAGAACAATAACAATAATCAATATAAAATTTTACATAATCATTTCTAAAATGATACATCAAAGTCATAATAGTACAATTTCCTACCAAGGACAGTTATAACCACTTGGCCCAACATAATGATACAAATTTAATCCAAAACAACAAAAATAAGGAAATATACAAAGGATATGTCTTGGGCATCCAGCTTGACTCATGAGCTCCAAAGCACACAAAGATAATTTGAAAATATACACAGTCTGACCCGAGCATTATAAGAAAATAACACACTGGTAGTCTGGTAAAACCATCGTGAAAAACTCAAATCACAAGGAATTTATTATAACTTATAAAATCCTTTAAAATCAAAGGTATCTCATAAGACCACGCCGCACATAAACACAAACGGATTTTTACCTTACGATAACCAAAACATTTTACACAAAAATCCGATGATATTAGCATAATGTCTAAGGTTTAAAGTATTTAATAACCAAGTAGCTGTAATGCATATACATGACAGCAATACTATGTACATAACCAAAAACAGAAGACGCTTATTGGAGAATGGATTTTCAACAGTGGCAAGGTAAGGGACTACCTACTGAAAGATAGACCTATATATAAGAATGTACCTGAGTGCCACGCTGGGACCCTCTGCTAGTAAGATTCGACCTACCCCTGACTGGATAGTACCGAATATGATCACCCCTTAGTTGTGATCAACAACCATAATGGGCCCCGAAGCATATATATAGATATCGGCTACAGATAAGGCGTTGATCATACCATAATGGGAGACGCAAATAGCCTTGCGGCATACCATATTTTGGCCATTACTAGGATGTGAGGCTTGATAGGCCACAATTACCTTTTTTCCTCATGGCAGGCCATGTTGGAATTCTAACACTGCCTTCCAAGTAGAAATGCAATGCCAACATTCATTCATAAAAGTTGTTCCGGGATCAAACAAACATTCAACATTTACTATCTTATCACCCTCAGGAAGAATAGTATAGCTCCATAGCATACTTCATAATGATACACCATGACGTCATTAGTTTGGAGTGGTTCAAATAGATCATACTTATCCAAAACCGGTGTCTCCCAACTAAGCAGTAATTCCCAACTAACTCAATTCTAAAGTATGCAATAAGTATTCGAGTCCTTATCGAAGAACTCAAATATACACAACATACTTCGTGAGTTAATCAGGTCAAGATTTGATAGTCAGTTATTTAGCTATCAAATACACATCAAACAATAATCTAGAGATTTAATTCTCCTATAGCAACCACTAAGCCTTAAAATAAATTTTCATTTATTTAAATCTCTTTTCAGAATATTTATCAAAATATTCATATACTTATCGAATTGGAATAAGTATATTCACAAAACATTGCGAAAGATTTCTCGTTTCAAAATCATATTAAAAGGATTAAACAAATTTTATTTAAATTAGAGATAAGGATAACCCAAAACACTATTTCTCCGGTGTTATGCATGAAACAGATGTCCACACCACCATAATTAAGAAGGTCAGTTAAATGAAAATCCCAACTCTAATTCTTTTATAATTTTCTTCAACAAATCCTTTTAATAAATCATTTTCATTTATGAAATCTCCTTTGCTTAAATTCTAAATCCATTTATAAAACTTATTTATAGATATCCAAAGTCATTTATAAAACTTCTTTTATAGATCCCCAAAATAATTTATAAAACCTCTTTTATAAATTTCCAAAATCATTTATAAAAATCTTTTATAAATCTCTAGAACCATCTATAAAACTCTTTTATAATTCTCCATTTATAATTCCTTTTTCTTAAAATATCAAAATCTCCTTTAAATAATCCTTTATAAATTATTATTTACAAAATGTCATTTGTAAATGCCTTTATCAAAATAATCGGACAACTTACAAAGTCATTTAAAAACACTAAACCTTAAAATGTTATAGAATTAAAGTTAATTTGACAACCATAATTTTTTACGAATTTGAAAGGAGTCTTAATGACCAATGGTTTTAAATCAAGTTACCATTTTAATTGAATTTGACTTCCAAGTCACATAACAGTTATTTACATAAACCTACATATATGTAAATAAAATTCATAACCAAATTAGGAAATAACATGTCAGTACAAACCAACTGGCAGATACATGTCCAATTAACATAATAGCAAGGTGGTGATTTGTCCTGCTAGATAGATGTCCAAACAATCTATTAAGTTTAATATAGCAGAAAGAGGATTTATTATGCTAAGAGATGCCCAGTAATCTACTTAATTTAGGTATATAGAAGAACGAGGAGTTATTTTGTTAACAAATATCAAAGTTTAGTGTAACTTATTCACATTTGTATGATTATTTAATGGTATCGACAATAGAATCCGTTGTGTTCAAAACTATTCATTGTAAAAGAAGTTGCCGTTAAACAAATTGATCCTTGGAAAACAAAGTAATTAAGAACTTAAACCTCTTTTTAAATAATTAATTACAAGTTAATTCCTTTTAAAAACATAATTAAATCTTAATTAAGTCTTGACTTAACTTAATTATTAATTAAGAAATAATTAGCCTTTAATAAGTAATTTATTTATATATTAAACCCTTGAATAATTTATAATTAAAAATAATTAAACACTTACTTAATAATTAATTAATAACTAACCCTATACTTACTTAATTAAGAAAAAACAAATCTTATACTTAACTCATAATTAATTAAAAATTAATCTTACTTAATCAATAGTTAATTAAAATTAATCTTACTTTAAAGATAATTAGTCAGTAACTATTCTCCACTTAATTATAATTAATAAACCTCGCTTAATATTTATTAATTATTAATTACCAAACTTGAAATATTAATAATTATTAATAAATACTTAAATAAATTTCCTTAATCATCATTTTAAGTTTATAAAATAGTATAGAAACTTAATTTGTAAAAGGTTAAATTTATCACCGAACTGTATCTATAGCGAGTATCGTTATCGATACCATAACTTGAAAATTGTTTTCTAAGTTTATTTTAAAAACTTTTCATTTTTGAAAGCTCGCTTACTTTTACAAAACATAAAGTAAGTGTTTTGAAAGATAAACTAAGTTTGAAACTTGAAATTGATTATTATTTATTTTTAAAACTAAAACCATAGTTTCACGCAAAGATTGCTTGTCGCTTGACCATACAAAAGTGCAAACTTCTTAGCATATAACCACATATTCATGTCCATAGCATACAAAGCATATTACTAACCTCAAACACAAGTAAATATTTTAAGTTTACATCATTCATCGTATAAAGATCATAACTTGCAAATTTACTAACTTCATTATCATTCAAACTGAAATTCCAAGCTCACAACAAACAATACACATAAAATTTTACATATATCCATCACCAAACATGATATATATTTCCAACCAAGATCAATCACAAACATTTGCAATAACTTAAAGTTTTAGACTTATCAAAATGTGAGCTTTAGTCACAAAACTTAACAAAATCGACTAGAACTTTGGAAAGGCTTTAGTCTAAGTCTTATCTTTAGTAAAAATGTGATTTTAGCCTAGGAACATGTTGTTGGATTGGTCATGTGTTGTAGAGGAGGGTTTGACCTTGTTTATGGAAGAGGAAGGTGTAAGAAGAAGAAAGAAATGGATTTTAAGTGTTTTTAAATGTTAAAAGAGATAAAAAAATGTGATTCTTAAAATTTGAAAATATTTTTGGAAGTCATTAAAGAGAATGGAAAATCTTAAGGAAGAAGAAGATAACTTTGAAAAAGAAAGAAAATGAAATAAAGAAGAAGATAGAGAAATGGGGTTAGTTTTATATAAAATGAATTTATAAAATTACAAAATTACCCTTTTGTATCATACCCTCCACTAATATGTTCCCACATCACCCCCACCATATTCTCCTCTCCTCTTTTTATACATTGGTCCAAGGGTGAAATCCTTTTATCCAACATGTAATGCATTACCTTGTATTATGGTGTAAGAGATGATAAAGTTTTAAACTTGAAAGTTGTCACATCACTTTCTTTTCACTTAAGTAAACATATATTTACCCCTTTACACGCTTAATTAAATCATATTAATTTTATAAGTGTATGTTTAAATATATTAAAATGTTTTACAGCTTTTTAAACAACTTTAAATGATCAAAAATCGGTTTTCTGAAAAAGCTTTCCAATCACATTTTCTAATTTCCTTTTAACTAAATACTTTTGTAAACAAATTTTCTATCATTAGTTATAGATTAAAGGAGGGCTATTTTAATTATTAAATCCGTTAATTTAATATTTAAAATTAATTAAATATCTACAAATCAAAGCGATAAAATTCTAGGCCATTACAGTTTGGTTTTTCTGAGAATTCATAAATACTATTGTATGACTCAGAGATGTGAATTCATTCAGCAATTAATATTGAAAAATTCAAATATTAGTGTTCACACATCTCCATAGCTAGTGGTATGATAGTTTGGCGGAGTTCACCACTTACAAACCGTCTCGGTAAAAAAAATCACATTTCATAAAATGGTACATTTTAGCAATGATTATTTACATATATTCTCTTTATCAACACTGTATCATTTCAGGATTTATGGTATCCGATTTTGGTCAAAATTGCAACATCATCCGCATTTAATTTGGTTAGTCTATAAAAAAATCCTTGGTTCAATAACAACATTTATTATTAACCGTACTACTCTGGCCAGAGATTTTGACTTAGAGCCGACTACTGTTGAGCATGATATCACCCTCAAAAAACAGAGAGATAAATTTTCTATTGAATAGTGTTTCACTTCCAATGCTTTAACTTAGACCCAACTATAGGTGCTTGATGGACATTGTGCCACGATTTAATTACAATCAAAGTGGAGTCCATATTGAAGTTCAGTGGTATTCTAAAGTCAATAGAACTGTGTAATATCATCACTTCAGAATTTCCTATTTGATCTCAGTAATTATTAACTAACATAAAACTTTCGGATGAGTCATTCTATAGTTATCTAATAACTATCAGTACACAATCTTTTGGAGCCCCTAGCAGCCCTCGGTTCATCTAAAACACTATTTCTGAAAACATTTAAGATATGCATTAACATAAAACCTCTACATGTCCTAGGTCAAAGAGTTGACATGTTGTGTCATATCGAGAGACTTCACGTAAAATTAAATCATGAGGGATTTTTTGTGAACCACCCCAATTGAGTTTGGGACCGACCAGTATGTGGGATATAATGTTGTATAAATGATACTAGTGTGAACGGATCTTAAAGCTACTTTAACGCTAGAGAGAGGTGAATAGCTTTTTATATATTACTTTTCTAAATTATTTCAAGATTTAAATCCAAACATAGATAATCAACTCGAATATATATTAATAGGAAGTCATGGATATATGTATAAATGTAACAAAAATAAAGTAAAGGTAAGAGGATGACACCTGGAATTTTATACTAGTCGGATTAACCAATCCTGCGTCCAGTCCTATACAATATATACGCACATATTTCCTTTCAAATGCCTACTTTTAATCAAGTAGAAAGAAAACCAGAATACAACTTTGATTTCAAGGCAACAAGATACACCCTTCCGGCTTTCCAAGCTCAAGATAGACTATCTTGATTTAACTGGTCAATAAGATCACCCGCTTGATTTAAACGGACAATAAGCACACCCACTTGATTTGTACGGGCAACAAGAATACTCACTTCATTTGGATGGGAAACAAGCACGCCCACATAAATAGTAGTAGAGTTATTGATTCCAAATAAAATAGTTGTACTTTGGATATAAAATATCCTAAGCCCTTTGGTATAATACTTGCAAATCGGTGAGCAGATTATAGAAAATGAACGTAGTAAAGTAGCGACTGAGTCTAAGTAAATTTGAAGAGTATATAGAAAGTGGGCTTTATGAAATATATAATGATAATTTGGATTAAGAAGAATATAGAGAAAATAGTTATAAAAACTCATTTTCCAACCCCCTTTATATAGCGTTTGAAAGGACATATATATTCAAGAAGAGATGGAGTCAAAAATCACAACTATTCAATATTTAAAAAACATGTTTTCAGTGGTACGTATGTCGACATACATAGGTAGCGTATGTGGACATACATAGGTAGCGTATGTCGACATACCCTTCTATTAATAATACATTTAACGTTTTATAAAATTTTGATATTTTGTAAAATTACATAGTTTTTAAATACTTTAATACATAAAACACTTATAAAATATTTGTAGAAATATATTTTAAAAAGAAAAAAAATGATAGTAAAATAAATATTTTGATAAGAAAATAAATATATTGATAAGAGAGTATTCAAAGAAAATAATGTTGTTATTCAAGGACATTAGTAAATTAACCTAATATTTATTAACTATAATCTATAGTCTTTAACTCTTTATGTATTTTTCTTTAAACTCATCAGTCTTCAACTATCTTCATCATCTCTGAATCTTAATCTCTAATCTTTTTACTAATCAGTCATTAGATTATCCTATACTTGTATAAACTTGTGTAATATTCTGTAAAATATTCTATACAACTTGAAGAAACATTAGTACATATATTTATATGGTTTTTGTCATCAAAATCAATATCAATATATATAGTATTAACAATCTCTCCATTTTTTATGATGACAACCATGTAAATAGAGATTTTGGTTGTTGTGTCGTTTATACACACTTTAGGCTAATCATCGATGTCAATTTAAAATATTGTATTATCATAATATATATATATATATATATATATATATATATATGTATATATTAGAATACTCCTTTCCAAAGGGAAGATGCATAATTGAATATTAAACTTGCATCTATAGCACGTAATGTACTTAAAAAAAGGTTAATGTCAGAATCATAGATTTAAACTTTGCTAAAAATCATCAGTCAAACGTCAAACAATATTATATCTGAAGGAGTAATACCGTATATATGTTTCAAGTCAATGACGTATTGAAAAAAGTAAAATAAAATAAAATCAAGGTTGATCGTATAGTTAATATATCCAATAAAATAAGTTGAGCATTATGTATAGTAAATTATACATGGATTTTTTAAAATATATTCACTGATTAAATACATAAGCAAGCAACTAATTCTTCGATATGTAAATTGTATAATTATCCACGTACTTGGTGGAAGAGGTGAATGAAAAAGCTCAAGCAAGAGTTATGGTTCAACAATGATAAAAATGAAATTAAGAAAGTGGGTAGTAGGTTACGACGATGAAAAATTCAAGAAAGAATAAGAAAGTGATTACATTTGGATTAATAATACTAAATATAAAAATCGTCAAATAAGTTCTAATGGAAGGGAAGAAAACTGTGATATTATAAATGTTATTATTATATGTAGTTGTAGGACCAAGTGACTAGATGCAGATCCACACGGGCATGCATATATATTCGTTTAGAGAATGCATCAACAAATGAAATATAATACTTGAACCCATAATCAGTATTGATATGTGTCGGTTGTAAACGTTTGTAAAACGTTTGTAAAATCAAATAAGAAGAAAAAGATAATTCATATTATTCAGCAAGACGGCTGAGCAAACAAAGATTGATTACATTAGGGTTATAGAAATAGGTTTATATAGATAGAAAACATAAACAATAAAAAAGCTAAAAAGCCCAACCCAGACAGGAAATGGATCAATATGCTAACATCCCCCCTCAAACACGCGATGGTACGGCAAGAAGCATCGAGAGTTTGCCGATGAAAAATCTATGACGTTCAATAGTGTGAGCCTTTGTGAAGAAATCAGCAAGTTGCGTCGATGACGAAGTAAAAGGCAAAGAAATAGTTCCATGCAGCAAGTGATACCGAGTGAAATGACAGTCAATCTCAATATGTTTGGTGCGCTCATGAAAAACAGTATTGTGAGCAATTTGAATAGCGCTCTTATTGTCACAATACATAGGAGTGGGAGAAGAAATCGAAACACCCATATCCTCCAACAGCCAACGTAACCAAATAATCTCAGATGTAGTGGAGGCCATAGCACGATACTCTGCCTCAGTGGAAGACCGAGAAACAACATCATGTTTCTTGCTCTTTCATGAAATAAGGGAATCGCCTAAAAATATACAAAAGCCAGCTGTGGATTTTCTATCCATTGAGTCACCAGCCCAATCTGCATCAGAGAAGGCACGAAGCTCCAAAGATGAGGTCGATGGGAACAAAAGACTCTGATAAAGTGTTCCTTGCAAGTAACGAAGAATGCGCATAACAGCAGCCCAATGAACAGAGGTAGGGGAAGATACGAACTGACTAACAATGTGAACAGCATAGGCAATATCTGGACGAGTGATGGTCAGATATACAAGGCAACCAACAATAGAACGATATAAAGTGGGATCAGAAAGAGGACTCCCATCGGTCGGAGTATATCGGGCATTTACCTCAAGTGGTGAATCAACATGACGTGTATCAGTAAGACCAGCACGATGGATGATGTCAGTAGTGTATTTGGACTGGGAAAGAAGATAGCCTTTTTCTGAGGAAGCTATTTCAATCCCTAAAAAATAACGTAGATGACCCAAATCCTTCATATCAAAACAACGAGACAATGTGTCTTTAATACTCACAATACCATTACTGTCATCACCTGTAATGATCATATCGTCTACATATAGTAGAAGAAGAATACGGCCTGCAGAAGTCAATCTGACAAAAAGTGCTGAATCATGGGGACTAGAGGTAAAACCAAGTGATGTAACTACATTCGAAAATCTCTCATACCAAGCACGTGGTGCTTGCTTAAGGCCATATAGAGCTTTCTTAAGCCTACAAACCTGACCTGGAGCATGAGAAACACCAGGTGGAGCAACCATGTAAACTTCTTCCTTAAGATCTCCATTAAGAAAAGCATTTTTAACATCCATTTGAGAGATGTCCCACTTACGACTGGACGCAACGGCAATAAGAACCCGAACAGATGTCATCTTAGCCACGGGAGCAAATGTTTCCTCATAATCCATGCCATACTCTTGGGCAAATCCTTTAGCAACTAAACGAGCTTTGTATCGCTCAATAGAACCATCTGACTTGGTTTTAATCTTATACACCCATCGACAACCAATAGTTTTCTTCCCAGTAGGAAGGTATACAAGATCCCAGGTACCAGTTTTGTCTAAAGCAGACATTTCCTCAGACATAGCACGTTGCCACACAGGAGAACGAACAGCCTCCGAGTAAGAAGAAGGCTCATAGAAAGTGTCAATGGAAACAAGAAATGAAGCAAAAGCCCGAGAGTAACAAGAGTAAGCAAAATCAGATAATTGAGTAGATTTACGTGTGCGAGTGGGATAGCGAGGTTGAACATGATCAGTCATCACAGGAGGTGTTTGAACAGTCGTAGTAGCAGGAGATAAAGTGTCACCTGCAGAAGGAGGAGGAACAGAGTGTATGGATGACGGAGTATCAATGATAAGAGGTGGTGAATCAGAGGAGTTATCAGCAGGAAATGGATCAATGTGAATAAGATCAGACTTAGTCATACTATGAGGACTAGCTGGAATAGAGTAGAAGGGAATATGTTCAATAAAGGAAACATGACGAGAAACATATAGTTTATTTGAAGAAGGATCATAAAAACGATAGGTTTTTTGTCCAATACCATACCCAAGAAAAACACATATAGCAACACGCGAAGATAATTTTGTATGTTCTACGTGTGGACGAAGAACAAAACAAGTGGAACCAAACACTTTTAGGTGAGAGTAATCAGGAGTTTGACCAAACAACTTGGCATGAGGAGAAATACCAGAGTTATGAGAAATCGGGATCTTATTAATAAGATAAACGGAAGTGAGAACAGCTTCTCCTCAAAATTCTTTTGGAACGCTAGCTGAAAGAATCATAGAACGGGCAGTTTCAACAATGTGTCTATGTTTTCTTTCAGCAACACCATTTTGTGACGGGGTATCAGTGCAGGAAGTCTGATGCAAAGTACCATCAACCGTGAATATGTTAGAAAGGTCTCCCTTAGTGTATTCCCCCCTAAATCAGAACGAAAGCATTTAACAATAGCAGAGTGTTGTGTTTTAACATATGCTTGAAAGGCAGTATATATATCAATAAACTCAGAACGACGTTTCATCAAATAAACCTAACAATAACGAGTATAGTCATCAATAAAAGAGACATAATATCTGCACCCACCTTTTGTGGGGATGGGTGCTGGACCACAAACATCAAAATGAACTAAATCAAAAGGTGCAGTGGAAGTAGAAACACTTTGATTAAAGGGCAAAGCAGAAAATTTTTCAAGTTTACAACCACTACAATCTGAAATATCATGAGAACGTAAATCTCCCAAAACACCATAATTACACAAGAATTTAAGATGAGAGCTTGAAATATGACCAAGTCTAGAATGCCACAAATAAAACTTAGAAGACAATGGAGTTAAATGAAAAGAAGAAAGGTCAATAGTAGCAGCAGCGGCATGACTTGGAATGTGCAAGTCATCCAAAACATAGAGACCGCCCTGCCTACGGCCTGTCCCAATCAACTTCTTGGAGTTGGGATCCTGCACAGAGCAAGTGGTAGAAGAAAAATGAACAAGATATCCAAGATCACAAAGTTGTTCGACCGACACAAGATTCATAGTTAATTTAGGAATACAATAAACATTTGGGAGGGAAACGTGTGTGGTTTGAATTGTACTGATTCCTGTTAATGGCAAAGGTGTGCCATCGGCAGTCAAAATAGAAGGTGAGCGAGAATCAAAAGACATAGATATAAATGATGAACAATCATGGGACATATGATATGAGGCACCACAATCCAAAATCCACAAAGGAGAATTCAAACCTGATATGGAGGGAGCTGACATGGCAAAGTGCTGAGATTGAGGAGCAGTCATGTTTTGAGACAAAGACTGGCTAGCAAGGAACTTCTGAAATTGTTCTGCAAGAGGGTTTCGGGTTGATCAGTAGGCTAGGGTTTCAGGACAGGGAGATCGGCAGGCTAGGGTTTCGGGGTTCTAGGGTTTCGGCAGGGAGAGGACGGGGCTCTGGGGTTTTGGGACAAGATCGACGACGGGCTAGGGTTTCGGTGGGTGTTAGGGTTTGGAGCAAGTGATGATACCAAGCTAGGGTTTCGGGTTGAGGCAGGAAGACAAGACAGCGACGAGGCAGCAGGCAGAAACAAGAACAAGGCTCTGATACCATGTAAACGTTTGTAAAATCAAATAAAAAGAAAAGGATAATTCATATTATTCAGCAAGACGGCTGAGCAAATAAAGATTGATTACATTAGGGTTACAGAGATATGTATATATAGATAGAAAACATAAACAATAAAAAGGCTAAAAAGCCCAAGCCAGACAGGAAATGGATCGATATGCTAACATCGGTCTCCATTAATAAGTGGCAATTAGTTCTAGAGGTTTACTGTATTTGGTTTCAAAATATGAAAATGCAAGTTTATGGCCTTTTCCTATTTGACAATATGAACAAATATAAGGCATATGGATGTTAACAAAATGAATATTATTTCTGCTTAACACCTGCTTTACAATACCTGCATTAGGATGTCGTAGCTTATAATGCCAAATATTAAAATTCTTACAGTTTTCCGCCTGCTTGGTTTTAGAAATATTACACCATTTTCCTTTGTTGTCAGAATTTCTTAAGTTAACAACATTGAATCTGTATAGTCCTCTAGATTCTTCACCCTGCAAATAAAATTTCTCTAGTTAACATGTCTCTAACAAAGCAATACTTAAGGTAGAATTCAAAATACACATTGTTGTCATTTGAAAATTGTGACACACTCATAAGATTTTTCCTTATTAGAGGAACTCTTAATAAATTATTAAGATAAAGTTGCCTCACATTTGATGTAGGCATTTCCAGCATGAGTTATTTTAATCGACTCACCATTTCCTATATGCATGGACTTATTACCTCTATAATTTTTGTTGCCAAGCTTTAGGTTGCTTAGATTGCTTGTCACATGGTTAGTAGATCCTCAGTCAGGGTACCAACTTTTCATCTTAAATGTCTTCATGTTTGGTGGTACCATTTGAATTTAGGTGATGGTTTCTTGTGTTTTCTGTTTGATTTCTTGAATCTTTCTACATTTTAGCCATGTTTGCACTTGGATTAAAAAAAATTCTTAGTGTTGTTGCTTTGCTGTGCTGGCGTACAATCTGTATCAAATCTGAAATAGCATTTATTAGCAGCATGATCATCTTTCTCGCATATTTGACACCTGAGTCTATTACTGTTGTTGTTGTTGTTCCATCTTCCTCCCGTTCCTCTACATCTATACGATTGGCCACCCCTTTGGTTACTGTTTTCTTCATTTCAATTACTATAGCCTCTTTCTTGATTCTATTTACAGTTTGTGACATAGTTATCAGAAAACTCAGGAACTGTTGGTTTCTTTTATTCTATTATACCTTCAAGAGCAAGAAGAGTAGAATGAACATATTAAATGATTGGAATGGTCTCTTTAAATGATATGACTACCACAACTGCTTCATAATCTTCATCATGTCCATTCATTATTGATAATATTTGTTCTGAATCTGAGACTTTGTATCCTACGACAGCTAGTTGATCACAAAGTGTCTTAACTTTAGCCAAATATTCTCTCATAGATATGTTATCTTTCTTAAGTTTTGTAGCTTCCTCTTGTAACGCATTACTCTTGCTGCAGATTGAGAAGTGAATACTTGTTCAATTGTAGACCAGATTTCATGTGCAGTCTTGCATCCTATTAATTGTGGTAACAAATTTACATTTATAGATGATAGCAACCAAGAACTGAGTAAGCAATCTTGCCTTTAATGGGTTATAAAATCTTTGTTACTCAAAAGTTTTCCTTCCCTATCTGTAGTATATTTGGCTGGTACAATTAGAGTTTCAAAAATATACTCCTCTAATCCATATCCTCTTACAGCAATTTCAATCTAAAATTTCCAAAGTAGAAAATTATTTTCATCAAGTCGTATTGTGATGAGTTAGCTTTGTGATTCAATGATGGCTTTGAGTAATTCTTCAGTGGTAGTTTGTTGTAATGCAGGGTTTCTTGAATTTAAGAAGGAAGATATGGAGTTGTCTATGCCTCCTTCAGCCATTGCAAAAGGGTTAAAGGTGTTGAAATTCCTATTGAATGAAACATACATAAGTCCCACATCGCCAAAATTGCAAAGCTATTCCAATATATTAATAGCTTTGCAATGAAGGGGTTGGGGCCTAGGGGCACCCAAATGTATGCTTTGTTGTGAGAAGGGATATCATGCATCTCCACCACACACGCGCGCACAGCCGCCGTCCATCCGGTCGAATCGGGCCCGGGTCTGGGTCTAATATGATTCTAATTTTACTGCAAAATTGGACTGGGCTTTTTGACAGTTGCAGGCTAAACGAACAGGTGCGGATCTACTCGGAAGCAGATGACTGAAGAGGCGCGACCCATGGGTGTGAACCGTTAGACGCGAGCGGGTGCGACCTGACTGAATAAGCACGGGCGTACAGAACGGGTGCGACCTGACCGTTCAAAAGGCAACGGGTGCGACCCGTCAAGCGGACGCGACTGTTTGAAGGGATGCGGACGAAATTATAAATAGAAGAGAATCCTGATCACATTCTCATTCCATTCCAATTCAAATTTCTTCTGCTTCTTCTTTTCTACTGCTCAATACCATATATCACAGATTAGATATACTCATTGCAATCTCGTGCAGATTACGTCTGTTGTATCTTGTGAGACTTTAAATAAAGTCTTAAGAAAATTGTTACGACAAAGCTCTGACGGAATTTCCTTCTTCAAACCGGTTAGGTTTATAATTGATTTATATATATATATATATATATATATATATATATATTATATTTGTTTCTATGTCGCGCTGTTTTTTTAAATAGTATAACGTTTGATCTATCGCTATAGTCATTATTACTATAGTTGTTAGATTGTGGTTGTAATTTAACTACAACATATTGCTTAAATTAGCAAATACAGACTTCCGTAGTAATGAAAATCTGATTGATAAACTTGTGAGATGAGTTTATAATTGATTATTCTCTGTTTTGGTATACTATACGTATAACAAAAGGATGATGATTCAAACACTAGGTTGTGCAGCTAGAGAGAAATGAATGATGATAATGCTCTGAAAGAGCTTTCTTGGCAAGGCACAGCAAAGAAAACTGAAAAACTTGAAGAAAAGATGTAATTCTTGCTAGAAAACTACAGTTCTTTAGGTTGAAATGATGAAACAAGGATTGAATTGGATACATGGATGCTGGAATGGTAAAAAAGAGGCTGAATCAGATGATGAGAACTTAGTTCTTTGATGATGGCCAACGCGCAGACGGCTTTAGGTGATGAGACTGAACTCTGATGAAGTCTTGGTAAGGCATTCACTATTATGAGGCAGTTTTGGCTTGAGGCTCTGATACCATATTAGAAATCGAGGGAGAGATAAAATATTAACTGCTATATTTGTTTTTTACTGAATTGATGAAGTACACACTGATTTGTACATGCTTTTATAATGAAATATAAAACCGGGTACGGGCCTGAATATTAGCTATACATCTGCTACCTTATTAACCTATTTTATTTACATAATATAACTTAGTCTATTTACATAATATTGATCAGTATATTCATTCAATAATACCAAAATAGAAAACATAGATAAATACATATTGGATGCATCAAATGGACTTAAACCATCCTATTATTAGTGAACATAGAGATAGTCATCGATATTGGAGTAGAAATTCATGAATATATACCACATCTTAATATATCTTATTAAAAAACATACATATCTAAACAATATATTGTTTAATTATTTAAACACGACTATATAAAAAACCGAAAGTAGTAGAAAGTTAGAAACTATTCCACGATACTATCAAAGACACTCATTACATATGCATGCATCCATTTGTAGTAACTTTATTCCACGAAAGATCCAAAACCCATAAAACATGTAATTTTATTTTAACACACAAAAAAAAAAAAAAAAAAATAAATAAATAAATAATAATTGCACCCATCCATTTGTTGAGAAGAGTGTAAGAGCAATGATGGAAAGTATCAGACATGTGAAAAGAAATAATAGGTCTAATTCACATTATTATCAAATAATGAACATGTAAATAGGCAATACTCCACACCTTATATTTGTATGAAATAAAACGAAAATATAATAAGAAAATTTTTGCAAAGAAAGCAATAGAGCATTTATGTGATCGTTAAGTGATGAAGCTTTTTTCTTCAAAGTGATGAATGATATATAATGAAAAGAATTAAAAAATTCTAGATGTAAATAAATGCATCTAGCTGCTTTCATGTTCAAATATTTATAGTTAATTGTTACTATGGTCAAGTTAGCCTCATTACGTTATACAATATTTATGTTGCCTTGTAAAAATTTTGTATTTACATAGTTCTGCTACTGTTATCAATTACTCAATTACCCACCACTTTAGTTTAAACTTTTGATTGAATTTGCAGGGTAGAACTACCAATATCAACTATTTGCGAATCAAAGTGGATAAAAAAATTGAAATAAAAACTACATTGAAATATTTACATTAATATGTACACCTCTAAAAATTGAATAACACCAAAACTTGAGATCCGGAACGTATTGATTGTAAAACATGAAGAAACGAAGTGACGTGACATTTGTTATTTTGATGTTTTTCAATGTTGTAACTCAAACTTATTGTTGCAAAAATAGATAAGATGTTCTGTGCTTTGATTAAAAATAAAAAATTAGAAATAACATAATGCATACCACTTTTGCAAAGTTTTATATGTACTAAGCTATGGTTTAACCGCGAATATGTGTCAAAGGATCATCCAAATTTTAAAATAACATACCTCAGACAAGAAATAGTACTACCAAAATCTAAGAAAATATTTGATTGTCGATCCTTGGATTGATCAAATGATAGTTCCGTTGTAAGAATATATGCCAATATAAACACCCACTATTGGTCCTTAAACAATGTAATATATGAATACAAACGGAAAAGATGTTACGTGCAAAAGTAGTTAATTAGTTGGTGAACTATATGACCTGCAAATTAGTTTAGTAACAGTAAAGATCCAATGAAAATGTAATTTGAAAGCGTGCAACCTCTCTCAGCCTAAAACATATAATCAATCTGTTTAACGAGGATCGTTATTTCATGAGATCATTAATTTAAACATAGAACGAATGTTCATATCCAAACAAACTTAATTCAATGAAGCATTTAAATTAAGTAATATCACACAGGTAGAAGATATATTACCTTAATTATTGTGAGGTTAATAACGTTGAAATCATCAATGCAGACATTTGAAGCAGCATCCAATGCGACTTTCAATGCTCGAAACACAAAAGGCAAGTAATACCCGACCCGAACTCCTCCCAATTCAGCCCATTTCATGGAATTCTCTGCAACTCAACCGCATATGGTGCAACATATGGATCCATTAACTGCAACTACTAAATTATATTTACAATAATCCATTGAGTCGACATGAATCCAATGGTGAGTTCTAGCATAGAATTTTAACGTTGAAGAATTCACAGCTGTGGGAAAAGGGTGGCAGATAAGGCTAGGGTTTAGATTGTTTGTAGAGGAAAAATCCTATGCGGGAAAAATAGAAAAAAATTAATATATTGTAATAAAAAGCAATTTGGAAAACGATGTATCCAACTCAAGGCTTGAAGTGCAATTGCCATGCCATTGATTGAGTGAAAGGAAGCTTTTAAGAATGTTATGCGCCATTGATTGATGAATCCAATTCAATGGTTTAGATTTTAAGAATGTTATGCCACCAATCTGACAGATCTCCAGCATGGCAACCATTTCCTCTATCTTTCATTTGGTGCATACCGAAGAAGCTTTGTAGTTGGCCAGGCTGCTTCCACTTCTTTATGCAATTGGTGGGGTTGCGTTACCAAATCTCCACCTTAAGACGAGTAAACCATCAGCTCTGATACCATGTTGTGTTTCGACACTCTAACACGTCCTCATGAACGCGCCCTTCATTGATCCATAATTGTGTCAATTTACTGAAGCTTCCGACGCGTCAGCATTCCGATTAAACATCACTCAATCGCTTTTCGAAACGGGCACATACGTGGTCTTGGTAACACTTGCTTGTAACAAAAGAAATTTCCATTGTTACATGCCGTCAATTTCTCATATATACCATATTATGTGTCATATTTCTTACGATGTGGAACTTAACTTCAACTCACGCACTCTTAAATGCGCGCCACACCTAACATAACTCAACCTTGACGAGCATTTCTCTAACCTTCATTTGGAGCGTGCTGAATAAGCTATGCAGTTGGCCAGGCTGCTTCCACTTTGTTGCTTAACTTTTTTATTCTGAATCAGCTACTCCTCGATCAGTAAGATGGAGCGTACTAGTCCTAATCGAATTTAAATAATTAATTCCTCATAAATTTTTTAAGATCGGATGACCCGATGGAAATGCTAGTTGTCCAAGCATAATGCTGTTTGACTTGTTCATAATTTCTATGATCCGCAACAAAAAAATCATTTTGCAAATCACATTCCCTTTATCTTTATTAATGTTGTACCCTCAGAATCAAATTGTCCCATTGCCTGAATAATCTAATTCATAGAATTCTATTCCCACTTTGAATATGTCCAAATGGCACTAATCTAGTTTTCTCCGCATTTTAATTTGCACGCTGCATTACTGAATTGCAGCTAACAAATTTACAGCCGGCCAAAAGGGAATGCCTGTAACAATATAAAATGAGCACATATATTTCTTTCATCGCCAGTTAACTCAAAAATGTTCTGCATAATTAGGAATAAGTGCATGCTTCCTTCTTTGGTTTCATGTATACTGCTTTTCCTAACACTTTGTGGTAATTATATTTTCATGTACTTAAATTACGGAGGGTATTAACAATTTAAATAGACATGCACCGTTTATCGTTATATATCACTAACAGTTAATCTATTTCAAAGATGGGAAGGTGATGATGGAGTATATAGGAGCCACGGGAGTTCCAGTTTCTTTCAAGAAAGTTCCTATTAATCCTGAAATAGACTTCTACTTTCTCCTTAGCTTTGCCATTGATGCCAGCCCTTCTGGTAAATATCAAAATGGTAAATTCTCTCCATATTGGGCCTCGGAACTTACTCCATACTCCGTAAAATCTCTGAAAGCTCGTCACTCAAACGTGAAGGTCCTTGCTAGTCTTTCTGGCTGGAGCATTGGTGATAAAGTGCTTCGTTGGTAACTCTATTAACTTTTTTCTCTTGATCTCCAAGTTGTTAAATTTTATTAGAGAGA
The DNA here is from genome assembly GCA_030765085.1 of Allium cepa. NCBI lineage: Eukaryota > Viridiplantae > Streptophyta > Magnoliopsida > Asparagales > Amaryllidaceae > Allium > Allium cepa. The sequence continues at coordinate 797,113,887 of CM060935.1, read as the reverse complement.
GAGAGAGAGAGAGAGAGAGAAGATGGTAGTACAGATATTTACAAATTTAACATATCATCCTAACAAATAGCTTATGTGTTAAAGTAAAATCATATATCTCCACTCGTATCTTATTTATGTCAGATGAAATACCGCAGCTATCGATACACATAAATGATCACCCTCTCTCATGTTTTTAAGCAATACTATCGTCTCAAATTGTATGGACTCCTTTTAGATGGAGCAATCTTAAAGTCTTCTTTGAGCCATTTCAGAATTTTCTGCCAAAATCCTAGCCGGACTGTCTTTTACAAATATCTTCATTGCAACAAGCCTCCATGTGTGGTGTAATGTCGCATCCCTTAACTATATTTGCATTAATAAACTTGTACAATGTCATCGAAACATAATGGGCCTATTCTATGTTGTTTTTGGTCTTTCTTTGTCCGTCTGAGTCAAACTCTAAATCTGTTTACATGTTCAAATCTTTTCTTTCATCCTCATTATGGGCTGTTTTTTTCCTCTCTCCCTTTTTTTTATAAAATGTCCTGCTGTGCTACTAAGGAAAGGAAAATTGTATTGAAAATTTCCCAAGGGACGACTGCATATTGTTATTTATCTGATTCCTTCATTAAAATTACTTGATTGCATCATCTATTCTGCAGGTACAAGCCTAAATCCAGCAACAATTGGATCTCAAATGCCTTCACCTCCCTGAAAGCAATCATAAGAAAATACCACCTCGATGGAATAGATATCGATTATGAAAATTTCCCAAAGAACGACACCACATTTTCATACTGCATAGGAGAACTCATTACAAAGCTAAAGGAACAAAACATCATAAAAGTAGCCAGTATTGCACCATATTATCTTACTGTTTTGCCATACATAGATCTCTTCAATAAGTATAGACATGTGATAGATTATGTTAACCATCAATTTTACACTGATAAAGTGAAGTATCCAGCATATTATTTGCAAGCTTTTAGGCTCAGAGCCACGCAGTTTAATGCTAGCAAGTTGTTGCCTAGCTATGAGGTTAATGGAAGAGGAATACAAGGAGACGCATTCTTTGATGCGTTGAAGTTGATTGAAAGCAGGGGGTTCTCTGTGAATGGGGTTATGATTTTCTCTGCAGATGCGTCCCAGGATAATGGATTTTATTATGAGAGAAAATCACAGGAGTTCTTGCTCAATTCTACCCTGAGTGCTTAGTGTCTATCTGCCGTTAATAAATATTGTAGCGTGTACAATTGTAGTATGTATTTTTATGAATAATTATTTTACAGTATGTCAGCTATATTTGAGGCTGTAGCTAGCCACTAAACATATATGGTGATTTTAATCATACCTATAGGCTCAATGTTTTTCTATCATAGAAAACAAACCCAAATAAAAAACTTTTCAAACTAATGTAAGAGGGACTCAAATTCTCTATCCTCTGTATGCTCTTAGGTAGAACTCAAGAAGTCTACATTTAGTCCTTTGCTACACGGTTAGAATTTAGAAAACATAAAGAAGTGAAGAAAATTAATGAGAAATAGATTTCTCCAAACAAATTTTTTATTAAATCATCAAAAGATTATAAGAGAAATACTAAAAATTAAGAAAATATCTCAGTTCCTAAAATCTTAGAAAAATAATAAAATTTCCAGACATCTAATGAATTATATATGCATGTGCATTTATAATAGTCTTGACAAAATATCTTCTTTAAAAAACTATTAAATACTTTCATAAATCTTTTCCATGTAGATAATTCATTGACTTCTTTAGTGCAATAAAAGACGCAATCAATCACTTTTCAAAATCTATAAAGAGCAATGTATTTGAGTCATAATTCCACCTAAACTCAAATATCTTTAAAATCTACTTAAATATAAAATATTGTATCATCAAAATCTAACAAGTTCCACATTGATATGATGTTTCATAAATGTCATCCAAACTCCACTTAAAATCTCAAACTTCAAACAATCTCCAATATTATCATGGAAACATATGTCATCATTCCAAAAACTGACCAACCTTCAAGCCGCATAATTATGCATACCTCCCAATTGAACATGTGTATCATCAATAAATCAGAACTCTTTATAATACCATGACGTCCTTCATGCGGTCTTCGTGCCTTTCCATTGTCGGCTCCAACTTAATTCAGATAAATTTGCCCCTTCAACGCTACTTTAAGTAATTCCTCCATTCACCACTATTTTCCCAAGCAATCTGTGTTCATCGTTGCTTCCTCTTTTTGGACGCAGCACCTCTCTATTACCCTTTAAACCCCTATAATTCCACCTCAGTGAAAAAGTTACAGTCTTTTCTTCAAATCGTCCCACTGATATAAAATTCTTCTTAATTTCTGAAATATGTCTAATGTCCGTGAGTTTTACCTCTCTTCTATTATACAATTTCAGCATATCCAAACCTCAATGTCGCCACCACTAGTAGACTCCACTTTACTCTCTTCCTCTTTAAATCAATGAATGCATCCTTTTGGTGACATATATGAAAACACGTACTTAAATCAAGCACTCACAAATCTTCTTTTCTTTCGTCAACACGGAGAATGTCATTAGTAATATCAAAATTCACATCATCATCGCCGCCTTCATCAACAAGTTTTTGTCCTCCTTTAATGTTTTCATCCTTTCTTTGTCCTTCATAAATTTTTTGCAAAATCTCAGTTGGTGATCAGGTTTTCCATAGTTATAGTAGATGAAATCCCTTTTCATATTTGATATATTTGATCGTCTTTCCATATTCGGACATTTACCCATTCCAGCAAGATTGATATCCAATCAGATTTTCACTTTTCATTTCCTCCTTATCTTTTCCTTCCATTAAGTTCATTCTCTGCATCTCCTCATTAAGTGGCTACTAACCGTCGACCTTATTGAAACAATATCATCCGAATTTGAATTGTTCAATGCAACTACAAGTTTTTTCCAACTTTCTGGTAATGAACTCATCATGCTTGTGCCCCATCATCCACCTTGTAATTCACGGCCATCAGTTGATTTACAATTGCCTAAAAATCTTTGGGATGCTCTTTGATTGACCCAACTCCCTTAAGCTTCAGATTCATCAATTTTCTCATAAGAAACGTCTTATTTGTTATCGAGCTATTTGTATAAATTTCTTTCAATTTCTTCTAAATTAAAAAAAAAAAATGTTTCATTAGCAACAATATGAAACACCATATTCTCCATAAAACAACAAATAACTGCCGCCGCCTTCCTATCCAAGGTTTCCCACTTTGGCTCGGATACATTAAAAATGTTTTCCCTCTATTCTTCAGTGGTTGGTGAAGATCATTGAGGTATAGAAAATATTTTATCTTCGCCTTTCATAACCCCCAATTTCTCCCATTAAGTTTTCCACACTTATCTTCTACATAACCAAACCCTCTAAAAAAAATTACGTAATAAGCTCGGATATCAACCGTTATGGTTTTTCTTAGGATCCCTCTATTATTAGACATCCAAAGAGATAAAAATGAAAAAAAAAATGATAAATAGATTCCTCCAAACAAAACCTTTACTAATTCATCAAAAAATTACAAGAAAAAACCTGAAAATATCTAAATCCCTAAAATCTTAGAAAAATAAACTTTGTTCCACACATCTTAATCTATTAAATACCTCCATAAATCTTTTCATGTAGACAATTCATTATCATTTTTAATGCAATAAAGGAGACAATTGACTGCTCACCAAAATCTATAAAAGAGACAATTTATTTGAGTCACAATTCCACCTAAACTAAAGTATCTTCAAAATATGAATTATTGTATCACCAAAATCTAAAAAAATTATCTCTAACAGCAGAAAGAAATTTGTAGACCTGAATTATTCCTAAAAGTAAATCCTGGGTTAAGGGATGATACGCGATCCAATGATGATGCTTTTGTTGTAGATGTTCAAGTCAAATAAGGTGTGTGGATGGAAGCTTTTTGATGCTTTCTATTTTAATTCTTCTTATTGTTGTTGTTGTTGTCACTGCAGTGCTAAAAATAAAGTGTGTTGCTAAAGACATCCAGTTTCCTTCTTCCTAATACCATAGTAAACGCAATAACATTTGTTTGCTTCATAATATCAAAGTCATTTCATACGACTATCAACCACCACGTAAAGTTGTTTCACATGATGAACAACCGTCGACCAACACCATTTTATATAGCCATCAACTACCGAACTACTATCGTTTGGTGGTTGATCGCCGTAGAAAATGGTCTTTGTCAACGGTTGTTCATCATGCAAAAAAAGGTCGAAAATGATGTTTTTGAAGGTCTCTTAAAAAGTCTAGAATTAGAAAGAGTATAGTATAAAATTTTATGGTAATTTTCATCTATGATATTAGGAAAAAGGAAAATGAGGTGCTCTTTAGAGAACACAAAATAAACTAGAAATTTTGGACTATACACAGCTGGAATGCAAGAGGTTAAAATGATTACCAATCAAAAATAGAGTCAAATGATTTAATAATGATTGAATGACATTTGGGTGTTTGCAGTCCTAATCAGAAAAATACGTGTTCATTAATTTTTTAACTACCCAATGCACGTCAAACATATACAACGTCTAAGATATCATAAATGAGGGCGCAAGTAGTCGGGTAAGCTATTCTGGGTTGGAGCCTAACATTCAAGAACTGAAAAAGCTATTGTTGGCTGACTTTCTATAAATAAATGGAATATTAAACATTCATAATAAGTTGTTCAACGCTTTATATTTTAAAGAATCAAAGACATGCATACTTAATTATAAACTTGATATGCATATGCACTTAATTATAAACTTGAGTATAATAAGCAATATTTGCTCACACAACAGTGGCATTGAGTATAATAAGCAATATTCGACAATGGTGTAAGCGGCAGATTCGATAAGTACAAAGATGAAGGCAACATCATTGAAGGTGGAGCCAGCGACAGGGAATGGATTAGGGTTATTCTGTGCTAGGGAACATCGAAACAAGTGGACGGGAAATGTTTACACAAAAAGTGAATCAACCCGGGTGTCACGGTCTGGATTTTCGACGCTCGAAAATCGATATCAATACGTTGACTGTATTACATGCCGAGCAAACGAATGTCGGAAATACCAAATCGTTAGGGTAAAGAAGAAAGAGATAAAAGAAAAAATAAAAATATCAACACATAATCTCACAATCGCAGCAGAACAATATATAATAGATAACAGCTGGTCTTTATACCAAAAGAACTATAACTATTTTTATACATTACATCATCAGAGTACAATACATCAATAACACAACGCTGGACAGTTATAATAACTTATCCTCACAGAAGCTGAATATAAAGTCTATCATACACAGCGGAGTATAAATCAGATACGTGATATACGTCTTCGTCATCCAGCTCATCTCCTGAGCTTCATAGCATCCTATCATGTATCTGTAATATTCGGTCTCACCCGGGCATTATAATAAAATAACACCCGAGTCAGTCTGGAAAAACAGCGTGAGAAAATACACTTAATTTGAATTATTAAAGTTCAAAATCCTTTGAAAATCAAGGGTATCTCGTAAGACCACGCCACAAATAATCACGACGGGTTTTTACCTTACGATACCCAAAAAATTTCATATCAAAATCCTCTGATATTCTAATAATGTCTAGGTACAAATACTTATTTAAATAACTGAAATTGTTACATTAATTAACTTCCGACAATACTAGGCTCTACAATCCAAACTGTAAAGGCACGTATTGGAGACTGGATTCTTACTGAATGGCTAGGCACTGGGGTACCACCTGTTACAGGACACGTCTAGAACAGCGTACCGAGGACCACTTCGGGATCCCCTGCTACACAAGACCGTACTACCCCTAACCTGGATAGCTCGAATAAGTTTACCCCGTTGTTAGGATCGGCAACTGCTACATAGGCGAAAAGAAAGGACTCTATATAGGGTTACACCTTACCCTACTTGGATGCGACTCACTTAGCCTTGCTGCATCTCCCTTGATTTTCAATCATTTCCGGTTGATGAGGCTAGAGGTTATGATTATCTTTTTTAGAAATATTCAATTAGAATGCTCATTGTCCTCCAATGACAACGTACTGATAGCATTCATCCATACAAGTCCGTTCCCGATCCGAACAGAACCGAAGGCATTATTCCGACTACATACATTTCGGAATCACCATTGGGATTGGTAGCGATAAGCCTTGCACTTTATTGCTCCACCTTCGACTCCAAGCTCTTGTCTTCAATTTGAAAACTTACTCATTGGATGAAGTGGTTTTCGGATCACAAATCTGATCCCGGTCTCTTCGAAACAACGTTCGATATTTCCGGTAAACTCAGCGCCAATTCTTTTAGGAAATAAACAGACAAAAATAAGATCGGAGATCACCTTCTAACCGTTAGTGGACGGATTTTCTTAAAACGTCCTGGAAGAGCGAAATAAGTTTACACGCACAGTATAGCACCTCGAACGGTAACTGTACCATATAAATCCCGTATTTCTCTAGATATTTCCAAAGTTATATTTTAGGTCCAGATTTTGATAGTCGATTATTTAACTATCAAATAAAACAACTAGTTCAACTAAATACTTCACTTTCCACTGAAAACACTAAATCTCTTTTAATTTAATTTTTATAAGTTAAATCTCTTTATCCAAATTATATACTTATCTTATCGAATTCAGTATATTCACAAAGTACCCTTTTTAAAAATATTTAAAAACCCTTTCAAAAAAAAATGTGGAAAGTATCACTGTGGTATTAATCCATGGATCAGAGCTCAATGGTTACGTCTCTATCCCAGAGAAATTCAAGACTTAGATGCAGGCACTCACTGCCTCCGATTTACGCCATCTGAGTATGCCAATACTCTCCAAAAACTTTATTTAAAAATTTTCAAATTAATGCTTGTAAATTTCAAAATAAATTTCAAATTAACTTTAGACAAAACTACTTTTTAAATAAAAGTTATTAAAAATAATATTAATATAAAATAATTTATTCCTTTGAAATAGTAATATTGATTACTTCTTAAATAATAATTAATTTAACATAAACTATCTTAATTCAAAATTTAGAATACACTTAAACCCATTTTAACAACTAAATAATCAATTTCTGAAATATTCTTTATCACTTCAAATTTTCTAGTTAATACTTTAAAATCTTCCCTTTTTTTTAAATAACTTAACTTCTCAGAAAAATATATTTTCAACTTCAATAAAGCCAATCCAATATTAATAAATCCTTCTCGATTTATTTACAATTGATTTATGTCCCAATTCCGTAAATTACTTTTTCACATTTCTAAAAATAAATCTACCAATTTTACCCTTTTCCTTATAAATCCTCGTCGTGGATTTATAAATCCCCATTTATCCACCGATAATTTACTTTACTCTATTTATAAACTCTGTTTATAAATTTCATAGTTCCATTTTTCATTTAATCACTGTTTCACACACTTAATCGATTTTCAAATCGATTTCTGAATTAAATTCCATTTTAAAATTTACTTCTTGATTTGCCCAAATTTATTCCAAAATCCCCTAATTTCATATTCACTTCATTTTTCTGATTTAAAATCTTATTCAAATCTGGAATATCGATTTCATACTTTATTTCAAAAATTCCCCTTTCATTTTCCCTAAATTATTTAAATCCTAAATTTAAAATGCATTTATTTATACTTAAACAATATCGCTTAAGTTCTTATTTTTAAAACTCTTTTATTCACATCTATCCAAAAATCTCTATTTTTTCATATTCCAGAATTTATTAAATAGGATTTTAAAATCAAACTATTTATTCCCCCAAATTCATTCTTTTAATCTATCCCACTTCACTATAAATATTTTACTTAAAAATTTCCTTTTATTTTCCTTTAAAAATTCAATATATATATTTTTGATATTTTAGAATGCCAAAAATATATCTAGCAATACCACAACATCCAATAATTTCAAATTCTAATATAATCTATCACAAATTATTCAAATAAACCATATCACTACATATGAAAATAATTTAACATTTTTGAGGAATTTGGTTGGATCCCTCTAACCTGTTTTGTTGCATTCACAGTTGTTAGCACAATATAAAAATATCAATCCCACTTCGAGTGGGAGATCATGGTATATAAAGTCATCCGCTATTACGCGGGGAGCATAGGGTCTCATACGCTATATAAATGCGGGAATATCAATCACTCCAAATATATATATATATATATATATATATATATATATATATATATATATATATATATATATCACATCGACTGATAATAATTTTTCAAATTCAACCAGACAATCAATAATTAAATTTAACTATTGAAAATAAATTGTTGTAGTTCAAATTTGAGTGAGATTAACTCACCTTTGATTTTTATCGCATTCGCGTTCCATTTTCAAGTAAATCCAGACGCGTTTTAAATTGTCTGGATTTTGTCATAAGCTCCAAACTCGTCCAAACTGATCCATATGCGTAGATGTTGATGGTACGATCCCAATGTAACTCGAATCGTCCGAAACGGATCTCGTATGCCTGAGTTGTAAATTTTATAAGCTTTGAATTTTATAAAACAATTTATATAACCTTTTTTTTTAAAGAAAGAAAAAACACACACCCAGGCCCAAACCGAAGAACCCGACCCAACATTTCCTTCTTCCCCTTCTCTTTGCGGTGCACGCTGCCTGTGCCCGATGTAGGTGAATATGGCCGTGCATAATTCCACCGATACGGAGCCACGGCTCGCGAAACTTGATTCCGCCTTTGCTGACGAGTTGCTCTCCACGAGCTTGACACTTCCTTACCCGAAAACCCAAACTCGGCCACCTCTACCAAAAAGCGACTTGCACCCTCCCCTCCTCGACTTGGCAATGATGTGCATCCCCATGAGGCATCGCAACCTCTCAAACTCGGCTACGAGCTCCTCCTCCTCGTACGAAACTTGTTGCCACCCTTACCTCTTCTTAAAACTCACGAAATCGGAAGCCCTAGCACGAACTGTCACGCGTCTCAACCTATCCAGCAATTCGGCCTTCAATCGCAACCCACAAATGCGGTACCAAATTGAGGACTATGCTATAACATGAATTTTAGAGTAAGCTTCGAACTTTTTTAAGCAAGGAGATTTCTAGATTTAAATTTTCTTTTAAAGCTTCAATTTTTTTAAACAAAAAAACTCAGCTGTTTACAAATAAAAGAAGAAGAGGGAGATGTGTTTTTTAAAAGGGAAACGTATGCTAGACGGCAAGTTACTGTGATTTGAACGGAGGTGAAAAGTCCTCATGTTAATTTCATTGACCGGTCAACAAAAATATATTATTTAAATTTAAACGTCTCCAAATCGTAGGTTAAAATATCGACCTCCTATCGAGGCATGCAGTCAGGCGTCTATTATGTTATACTCCTATTGTTAATGCATTGAAAAATGTTTCGAGCCCTGATTCGAACGTATGAAGAAGGTAGCTTTTTGGACTCAATTAATATATTGAATTTTCAATGTAAATTTCAGCGCGTTTATATACCGTATGGCCACATGATAACTCCAAACACTACGAAATTTTAAATCCGAAAAAATACACTATTACGGATCCAATGAAACTGCTTTCGTCGAAATTCAAGACTGTGCCCCGAAAGGCTATTTTTAAATGTCAATTTAAACGATATACTTTTAAAACTGAACAAATCGGTTTTAATTCACTTTTAAAAATTTTATTGTCGTCATTATTATCAATATAAATTTATAAGCCTTCAAATTACTTTTAGCAAGCTTAAAACTCCATATTTACTAATTTACCCAATATTCAATTATTAATTCAATAATTAAATCATCCAATAAATGGTTATATTTGAAATTCAAGTTTAAAATTAACACCTGAATATTTGAAATCAATTACATATTCCAATTTCAAATATCTAAAATCCGGGTAGTTACACCGAGGGCATTATTGAAATCTCAAATGACAGTGGAATCCTATTCAAGAAATTTCTATTACAAGTAGAGGAGAGTAGTGGCAAATTTTTGACTTGGCTGACAAAGGGTTAAAATAGTATTACTTCCATTTGCATATATGATCGGGTAAATATGTGAATGGAAAATATTTAACATGATAAAAGTTGGTCAATGAATGCTTGAAACGTATATAAGTGAAATTTTACTGTAAATATTGTTAATAACAAATATTTGACATGTATAATTTTGATTGATGATCAATTGAAACAGTAGCATATAATAAGATGAATAGTTAAGAATGGAAAATATCTTTATGGAAAATATTTGTTATGAGCAATTTTTGTTAATGGCAGCCTGAAATATTACAAAACTTTTACTATAAATACTACCAATGTCAATTATTGGTCATACGTGGTATCGGTTGATAATAAGTTGAAGTTGCATGGCACATTTAAGAAATACCAAAAATGATAAATATTTGCCTTAAGCCATTTTGGGTGATAATTGTTTGATATGTTAGAAAACTTTATTGTGATGGCTGAGAATATCACATATTTAACATACATAGTTTTGATTGATGGTGGGTTGAAATTATTGTACACAATGAGGAAAAAGTGAGGATGACAAATATTTACCATAAGAAATTTTTGATAATGATTGCTAGATATATTAGAAAACTTTAATTTATTATAAAGATCGGCAATATCAAATATTTGCTATATATTGTTTTGAATAATTGGTTGTAATCGTAGAATACATTTAAATGAAAAAGTGGGATGCAAAATATTTACCATAAGTAATTTTTGTTAATAATTGCTAGATATGTTTAAAAAAATTTGCTGTAAATACTAAGAATGTCTAATATTTGTCACGCGTTAATTTGATTGATTATAGGATGAAACTATAATATACATTTACATGAATAACATACAATAACAAATATTTATCATAGATATTTGCAAGGTAAATATGACATAACAAATATTTGTCAAATGCCATCCATATATATGACAATAAATTGAGAATATTATAACCTTTATAGGTACCAAGACGAAGTTGCAATAAGGTAGCACACAAAGCTTCTTTTGCACAAAAATTTACAACTAAAAATTCCCAAGAAAAAACTGAATCTCAATCAACTGAAAAGACATATGTTGATAAAAAAAGACAAGAAACTTTAGCTGAAACTGAAGAAGAAAACTCAATGGAACCATCAGCAATTTCTTTGGATTTTGACAAATAAATACAACAATATATTCATCTTTCATCTTTAAAAAGAAAACAAACACAAAGAAAATGCATTACCAAAAAAATAGTGAAAAAACAAAAAAAAAATGAATGTACAAAAAATGGAAAAGATATAGGAGAAAGCTATAGAAGCAGCATAAAACCTTTTCACGCGCGCTGATCTAGAATTTGTAAAAAGAAGCTACTTCAGAAAATGCATAATAAAATTGAAGCTAACTTAATTCCTCGACGTGATCAAACCATTCCTTGAAGGAAAATAACAAATGAAGAAATAACCAAAGAACCAGCTTACATGGACTTGATAACAGATGCGTTTAATTGCTTTAATTTTGCGATATGAAAGTGACTTTGAAAGAAAATGACATATCAAAAAAATTTAGTTGGAAAAATGAAAATGTTACAATAAACAAAGCATCGCGTTTAAAGATGCAGGCATGAATGTAGAAATGAAAAGCATCAAATAAAAATATTTTGCTGAATTGAAAATGATAAAAGAAAAGGAGATGGAATAAAGCTTAAGGGAAGCTTTGAAAGAAAATAAATTAGAAACCACAACAGACATTGTAAGGCTAATCATAAAGTATCTACCTATCAATTTACTTGCTCTCCAATGCAAACTCTGCATTCCCACTGGTGTTGCTGCCATATATTTAGAGATAGAAAAAAATGAAACATGTTACATTGTCAGCACAAATTCCAAACCATTTAATGGAACAAGTTAGGAAAAACAAAGAAAATCCTTAAAAAAATCAAGCTTGTGCAACCTTGTTCTGGTAAATTATAATAACTTATTCAATCTTTTGTAGTTCATATTGTAAACTAAAATTAAAATCTACTGTCTTTGTGCAATTTTTGTTTTGTGACCATACAGAAATAATATCGCAAAGAAAAAGTTACAAAGAAAATGCTTCTAAGTTTTCCAAATGGACACTACAGGATGTAACACCAAGAAAAATAGAGTCATCCCTTACCAAAAAGGTAATATTAATAATACATATCAAAAGGTAAAAACCGAGGAAATATTTGCCTGACAAATATTTATCGAGAAACTCTGATAAATAATGATTAGCAAATATTTTACATGCAGATATTTACCTGACAAATATTTGGCATGCAAGTATATGTTGTTAAATATTTGACAGAACCTTCGTGCAATGATACTGTATTGCTTTAAAAAAATTATTCAACAATATTTCATAAATACTATATATTAGTTTGAAACTGTCAAATATTTGATTGTTAAATATATCCATACGTTTGTTTGGACAGATAAATTGAAATTATAGTTTGCAGTTAGATGAAAACTGAGAGTGACGAATGTTTGTCATAAACAATTTGCTTAATGATTGCTAGATATATTAGAAAACAATAACTATAGAGACCGAGGAAGACAAATAACGCAAAATTTACCGGGCAAAAATTAGCTTTGTAAATAATTGCAAAACAAATACATCTCATTCATATTTATAATTATGGAAAAAGTAAATATATTTGCGCTAATTTGTAGAAAAAGAAAGGAAAACAGAAGATGAAAAAAGAACTAAAAACCAACAGAGCTAGATTATCTAAAGAAAAAAAATTTAGACGTTGATGATGAAACAAAGAATTAAAAAGTGCAACAACAAAAACTGAAAAAGGAAAATATAGCTTGAAAAAACAAAACTCTAAAAAAGAAGAATGAAGATTTGAAAAAAGCAAAGCAATAAAAAAAATGTTGAAGAACTAGAGGTTGAAAAAGAAAATGAATATGAAGATTTAACTAAAGGAGAAAACAATGAAGATGATGATGAGTACATTAATGATGAAGGTGACGATGACGAGGACAATGGTTATGAGGGAGATGATGGTGAGGGTGACAATGAAGACGGTAATGAAATACTATATGAAGGAGATGAAGTGATGATAAAGATGGAAATGAAGGTAATGGGCATGATGATAATGAAGATAACAACAATACAGATGATGAAAATGCAAAAGAAGATAAAACAAATGATAACATGATGATGCTGATAAAAATGAAGAAGAAAAAAATCATAGCGGAAAAAGAATTGGAAAACCAAAGAAGAAAAGAAACCAAAACGAAAAAACATGCACGATAATTGAAATGGATGATGGTGATGAAACAATCTTCAGCGAATGTGAACTGACAATCATACCCAAACACCGCTGGGAAAAGAAGAGCAACAGAAGGGTGAAGACAAAAGAGAAACATTAGCTAAAGAAAAAAAGAGAAGATAGAAAAAGTTAAGTGTTTAGGAATAAATTAATTTACTGAGCAAAATTCAGCATGGCATGGCAAATATTTGTCAGACTTCTGTAACAAATAAAATATTTAACAATCTTGAACTTTTGACAAACTAGTGAAAAATCGGAGAAGTTGATGATGAACCAAGAAGATTTTGGTTGTGAAGGGAAGTGTTGGAGTCAATTCATACAAATGATTGCAAATCAACTCAAACGCATGCGAAAGTAATTAGATCGTGTTGTACTGCGATAAACAAACAGAAACAAAAGAATTCAAACAGCAAATCACGAAAAAACAAATTGTAACGACCCAGATTTTCGTCGTTCGATTCTGAGTATTTAAATGGTTGTAAATATTGAATTTGAATTATATATTGATTTTAAATATGAAAATTTGGTTTTTATTTATAGAATTACCTCACAATTTAAACATAGCGATTTATTGGATAAATTAATTATTCAATTTAATAATTTAATATTGTTTCAATTATTGTACCTCGAGTTTAAGCTTGATAAAAATAATTTAAAGGCTTGTAAAATCTGCTTAAGCTGCTTATCCTAGTGATAAAAATTTGGTTTTTATTTATAGATTTCTCCCCTTAAGCTGCTTCCTACCTCTATTCCTGTACAGCTTGCTGTTGGCCACGTGGTGGATGTTCGTGTTCGTTATGGATGGGTCTCTGACATTTGTTCCTCCTGTCACTCTTTTGGCCATGTTGCCTCTTCTTGCTTGCACTCTGATGTATCTGCGGCTGCGCCTAAGATCCCTCTGCCTCGGCCACCTCTTAGAAAATGGGTTCCCAAAGTCTCTATGGTTGCTCCTGCCCCTGGTCCTTCTCTTAACTTAGTGCGGCCTGTGTCCCCAGTTCCTGCTGATGTTCCTTCTGTTCTGTCTGCTGAGCCGGTTCTCTCTCCGCCTCTCGTTGTTTGGGCTGAGACTGAACATTGTTGGGTTGATCGTCATACAGCTATGAGATTCAACCCTGCGGATGACTCCTACTTTAGATATGTATCTGATGATCTATTGGACCTACGATGCCTCTATTACAGAATTTCTGGTGAATCCTTGACTCTTGATTTGGATGGTTCGTATGTTGTGATAAATTCTGTTATCCTAGCGGACACTGCCTGGGATCGATCTTTTATTTACTCCTCTGACGTTGACTGTTATGATCCTTCTCTTGCGACTCATTTCCGCCCCTTCTTTGGTCTTCAGGGGTGTGGTCCTCTGGATTCTACCCGGATTGACGAGGGTGTTGGTGATTCTTCCTCTGCGGAGGAGAACTAGTCTAGTTATTTTTATCTTGTAGCTGTGACATGCCTGTCACACTCCTGTGCTGTATTTTTATTTCAATTTATCATTGTAGCTAAGGTGTCTCTACCTTACTCCTGTACTTCAACTTTATTACGTTCGTAATAAAAGTGGTCGGTCCACTATAAAACCGTCGGCCATGCCAAAATAAGATAATAAAGGTTTTAAGTTTGAATTTAAAGGTGATTTGTTCAGTTTTAAAAATATATCTTTTAAAATAACATTTAAAACGATATCCTTCCAAGGCACATTCTTGGAATTCGATGAAACTAGTTCCATTGGATCCATAATATTGTATTATCATCGGATTTCAAATTTCGCAGTGTTTGGAGTTATCGTTTGAACGAACGAGATATAAACGCACTGAAATTTATATCGAAATCTAATATAATAATTGAGTCCAAAAAGCTATCTTCTCCATACGATTGAATTAGGAATCGGAACCTTTTCCATTGCGTTCGAAATAAGGGTATAACATTATGAATGCCTAGCGGCACGCCTCGATAGGGGTTGTAAATCGCTAGTTACCCAAAAGGGGATGTTTTCAATATTATATATATATATATTTATATATTCAAATCAGGGCTGTCATCCCCAAATTGAAACGTATATGTTTCCTATACCGTCTCCAACACGCCACCCTACCCTGTCTTTCACTTTCTTCTATAAATTATGTTTCCCTCCTTCAGTTCAAAGGAGAACAAAATCTAAAAAAAAAATCGAATCCGTTTATAAAAAAATATACTTGTTTTGATCGAACTCAATTCCGATTAAATCGTGAGGGCCGCACCTGGAAGATGCGAATGAGTGCATCAGGAGGGAGGTGCGTACGACGTTTTGGATGCTCGATTTGGGTTCGATAATTATGGGGATGGCTAAGGTTGGGAGCACGGAAGGAAGAAGCTTCGAGGGTGAAGTGGTTGCATTTTTCTGGGGAAGCTTGAACGAGAGTTCATGGTGCTGGTCGAGAAGGGGGCGAGGCGAGGAGTTAAATGCCGCATTCATTTTGGAGCATCCCTGTTAGTGTAGGATTGGCTCAGGCTGGGTCACTAGATCCTGAGAGAAATTACGTGGGTAGAAGAGATTGATAGGCTATTAAGAGAGAAGTCAACGCTTGCAAATGATCTGAGGAGGTTTAAGCAGCAGCGGTCTGGGACAAAAGCTTAAATGTATGATCTTGAGAGAAGATTGTTTGGCACTGACAAAGAATGAGTCAAGCATCATGCTGTAGGATAGAAGGGTTTGAAGCAGCTACACCGTGAATGCTTATAGGATGAGGCATGTCGGAATCTGAATGAGGAAGCACAATGGGAAATAAGGTGAGAAATTCTCACTCAATCGGAATTGCCAAGCTTTAAAATTTTAAATAGTTATAATAAATTACTGAGTGCTTGGATGAATTTATATAATTATTGTCTGTTGAATGTTATATATATTAGTAGTATATATATTAGTATTGGAGTGATATTCTTGCACATTATAGGGGATGAGACCCTATATGCTCCGCATAATAGCGGATGACCCTATATACCGCGTTATTCCCCTCGAAGTGGGATTGGTATTTATTTATACTGTATTAACATCTGTGGATGCAGGAAATTAGGTTGGAGAGATCCAACTGGATTTCACAAATTTATTGTTTTATTTTTCGTATATAGTGATATATGATTTGTGTGGAATAATCTATTTTAGACTAGAGCAAAAGGGTCATAAAACATTTAAGTTGAAAGCACTCTTTCAAAAGCATTTCCTAAGTAAAGAAGAGATGGTCTCGAAACCAACCTTCCAAAAGCATTGGAGAAGCAGATAAGTTTTAAAACAAAGTATACATTTCGAAACTATTGACTTCGAAAGGTAGAAAAGCGACAGCTTTGGGTTACGATCCCATTCGAAAGCATTTACTTAAAACAAAAGGCGCAACCTATTCGAAACCATTCCTTTAAAACATTTGACACAGCCGAAAGCCAACCAATTCGAAAGCATATCTTTCGAAAGCAAAGCAAATGCATTTTCACTTTAAAACAAAAGTCATGCTTCGACCCTATTGGAACCTTTGGTCTCAACCCAATACCTTTCGCCTTAGTCCAATTCACTGTGTACCAAGTTAGTGATACTATTTACATTGGTTTCGATGACAATGGAGGCGGAACTACTAGGTCGTAACTCCTGGTGCCGAAAGTGGTGAAACATGACAAGAGCATGCGAAAACTGATTTTTACTTTAAAATGAATTTCTTTTCAACTAACCTGCCTTGTTTGTCAAAATATAATTGGCCGCTAATTTTCTTTTCTAAAAATGCTGCCAATATTTCAGAAATAAACAATTTAATTTATTTACAAAATACCCCTTCTCCTTTTATAAATATATAAAACATTTAAGTCTCCTACCTTAAATAACTTTATATATTCATCAAAACACTTAGGAAAATTCTAGAAAATCATTTTTAATATGTTTTCTAACATATAATAATTTTCAGACCCAAAACATAAATAATCTAGCCGTAAGTTATTTAAACCCAAATAAACATTTTCTTCACTGGAAAATTAATATAAAATCCACATTAACTCAGAAAAATATGAAAATTAAAAATCATCTCTAAAATATCATTTTTGATCTAAATCTAAATTTGCAAGGCATTTGGATGTCATGCAATAGGGTTTTTACATCATAACATATCATAAAATCTATATGAACAATGATAAATCATCAACAAGCATATATAAACATTTCATTCAAAAACATGGCATAATCATGCAAAATACTTCGGATTTACCTTAAAACCGAAAACAATTATAAAAATGAGAAGTAGTCATTATTTACGTTAGTTTGAGATTAAGGATTTGACATTTAATCTTGATTAAGTTGCTTTAGCTTTTCCTCTTGAAGTCTTCTCTTTGCTTTTCTTAATGGTGGCTGGCCTCAAGCTTGTATTTTTGTTTAGTGAATAAAGAATGAACCTGTGAATGAATTCCTAAGGGTCTAGGGTATAAGAATACTCTTCTTCCTATTTTACCCCTTCTCTATTTCATTTTATTTCATCTTTAGTTTATTATTTACATGGCACGGCTACCTCTTAATTTAATCACAAATCTCAATCCCCTAATCATCACATTATTTTATTTAATTTAGCTAATTAAATATCCTAAATAAAGTTACTAAAAATATGGGGTGTTACAGCTTCCCCTCCTTAAAGAATTTCGTCCTTCAAATTACGATAAGGAACCCAACAAATTAATTAAAAAGGTAAAAGATGATATTTTTCAACCTCTAGTTTCCTTAATGTAGTCTCTCTTATCGTTGCTCCACTGGACTTTCACTAATATGATTGTCTTGTTTCTAAGCCTCTTTTCATCACTCCGAACTATCTGAACTGGTTTTCTAACTATAGTCAAATTCAACTCTGCTACTAAGTCTTCTAACATAGTCGGTGACATAGTAGTCTCTAGATCTCGAACACACTTTCTTAGAGGAGAAACATGGAAAACATCGTGGACTCTTGCCAAACTACTTGGCAACTCTACTCTATATGAGAGTTTCTCGATCCTCTCTACTATAGGAAATGGTCCTACGAATCTCGGTGTCAACTTCCCTGATTTCCCCGAATCTAATTACACCCTTCATCGGTGATACCTTAATGAAAACATGATCTCCAACTGAAAACTATAAGTCTTTCCTTCTTCTATCTGTATAACTCTTCTACCTAGGTTGAGCATCCTTCATTCTAGCTCGAATCAACGCAATCTTCTCTGTAGCTTCTCTAACCACATTTGGACCAAGAACTAACCTATCTCCGATCTCTAACCAACAAATGGGAGATTTGCATGACCTTCCTTACAAAGCTTTAAACGGTGCCATCCCTATACTAGTCTTATAGCTGATGTTATATGGAAATTCGACTAGGTGTAGATGGTCTTCCCACGAACCCCTAAAATCTAACACACAAGCTCGTAACAAATCCTCCAAGACTTTGTTAACTCTTTTCGTTTTGCCCATCGGTCTGTGGATGGTAAGTGGTACTTGTTATCCTGCTTTTTGGCAAAGCCGTGACACAAAAAGATCGGTCAAAAAACAAAAGACGGTTCGTCTCATAGATTGGTTGTACTTCACTTCGCTATGGATATCGATGAATTTTGTCCGAGCCCGGATCAGGCTACAATTGATAGGACATGACAAGCAAAGCCATGAAAGCCAGCATTCCAAATTTCAGGTTAATCGGAGATCGTATGAACGAGATATGATCGATGCAAGTAGGTCAAAGAATGTCGTTCGAACCCATCAAAAAGTAGAGGAGATGCTCATTTCGAACCCATAGGATTCGTATCCATCTTGTTCGAATCCATCGGTTTGCATATGCTTCGAGTCGATCGAGTTCGAACCGATCAGGCATGATATTGATCACTTCGAATCGATCGGTTCGAATCCATCAGATGGGCATCCCTCAGCACGTTAGTATCCATCCAGCTAAGCTACTTCGTATCCATCAAGTTGTAGTGCTTCGAATCCATGGAGTCATTCCTCTTCGTATCCATCGGCTTGGAGTACTTCGAAACCATGAGGTTCGTACCCTTCCTCATGTCTCAGCTCGACTCCATATAGTTCGCATCCATCAACGCCTCGCTCCATTCGAATCCATCAGGAGTTAGTCACTTCGAACCAATCCTGTTCGTATCGATCGAGTTCAAACCCATTGGGACGCCTCAGTTCGAATCGGTCACATTTGAATCCACGAACAATCACTTGTTCGTATCCACCAAGTCAACTAGCTTGGATGACGTGTCACTCCACGATACGAAGTCAGCAAGATCCACGGAGACGAAGCGTTCAACCCGGAGAGAAGACCGGATCGACTCGAAGGACGCGCGCCACCTCATCACAAGACCACGTGAGCTGATGGAGTAGAAGGGAGTGGATTCGAAGCAATGGATTCGAACGCAACAGCCCTCACAAAAAACCACAACTTGAATCGATCATATCTCCTAAACCACTAATCCAAATGCAACGAAATTTTCATAGTAGCTTCCATACAAGGCAAAGAATGTTCCTGCCAAGTTTCAGCTCGATTGGATCATTTTTTGATGGATTCGAAATCACTTCGAATCGATCTCAGATCGAGTCGAAACTTGGCGGGGTCGGTCGCGTGGGCCCACTCACGTGTCAGAAAAAGTCTCTCAAAGTTTGAGCGAGATCTGGGCCTCCAACGCCTATAAATAGCACCCTGAAGCCTTTAGAAAGGGGGATCGTCCGCCATTGAACATCCAGACTCTGCCGAATCAATTTCCATACTTCATTATCGCTGTTGTAATCAGATTTGAGAGCTATCATCAGTTGTAATCTGTTGTAATCGATTGAAATCATCAAATGAATCAATAAAGACATAAGCTTCAGAGTGGACGTAGGCAAGATCGCCGAACCACTATAAATCCTGTGTTTGTGATTGTTATTTGTGAATTATTGTGATTGTTATTGTTTAGATTTGAGTTCTATATTGATTGTTGCTGATTTGTGTTCATAAACGGGTGCTTTCACGATATTGGGTGTTTGTGGTCAATTTTGACGCAAACATTTTGGTGCTTTCACCGAAAATTGAACTCAAGAGTTCTACCAATTAGAAGTTGATTCAGAAAGTTTGAAAGTTCAGATTTGAGAGATTATGACAAGACAATCGAGCAGAAGGCCAAGGCCGGAGCGAAGTGAACACCAAGGAAGTCAAGAGGCTTCCTCAGGAGAAAATCAAGCATCGATCTTCATCACTAGAGACGAGATGGAGACAACAATGAAGAAACAAAAGGAGATGATCCAGAGTTTATTTCAACAAATAGGACAACTTGGAGCGCAGAATAGAGAAGCGGATGGAGTCCAGAACGGAGCAAGACCATTCGACATAGCACCTGGATTAGGGGGCACACCTATGGAGAACGTTGACGCAATCTCGGAGAGAGAGAGAGGAACATCTGCGCAACCCGAGAGTAGCAGAGGAGTGAACGCTCAGTCAAGGGGGCAGATCCCAGAATTCCCTCGTGGACTCGGGGGGCAAGTCGAAAGTAATGAACGAAGATTGCATCTCGGAGACAATGACAGGTTGGAGGAGATAGTTAGAAGAGCTATGAGAGGCGGTTTGGTAAACAAAGATTTGGAGGATGTTAATAGGAGTCCTTTTACTCCAGCAATCAGACGAGCTAGGAACCCACCGGATTTCAAGTTACCATCGTTGGACATGTATGACGGGAGAACGGACCCCAAGGTTCATCTAACGAAGTATATGAGGCATATGGAAGTGCTGGGGGCATCAGAGGAGGTTATGGCCCGGTGCTTTCCATTGTACTTGGCGGATATTGCAGCATTGTGGTTTAGACAATTGGAGAATGGATCCAGCGGAACATGGAATGATTTAATTGAGAGGTTTATGAGGCAATTCAGGGTTCACATTACAAGACCCAAGAATGTGATGACTTTGGAAACTTTAAAGCAGAAAACCGGAGAGACTTTGAGGAGTTATCTAACGCTATTCAATGCAGCAGCAACTTCGGTGGATCGAGCAGATCCATCTATGGTGGTAATGGCAGCTATGTCCGGAGTAGCTGACGGCACAGAGTTCAAAAATTCATTAACCAAAGATCCGCCTGTGAATCTAGCGGAATTCTACGACGAGGCAGAAAAGTTTTTGCGATTAGAGGATGCGAATGCAGAAAGAGAAGAAGGAGAGGGAATAGAAGTTTATGTGCTTAAAGACAAAAAGCCTTTCGAAAAGGACTCAGGCAAGGATAAAGGAAAACGAAAGGCTGAGGATTATAACGACAGGTCAAAGCAGCAACAGAGGAAGCCGCGATTCACCACTTACACCGAGCTGAATGAGAGTCTGGAACGAATTTATCAGGATACCAAGGAGCAGGTTCCGTATCGTTGACCAATGCGAAGGGATCCAACTTCCGATGAAAGAAGATCAGATAAGTTTTGTGTATTTCATGAATTAAACGGTCATAAATCTAATGATTGTAGGCATCTGAAGGACGAGGTAGAAGGACATATCAGGAACGGTATGCTCCTTCAATATGTGAGGAGACGAACTCCAGTGGTGGAACCAGAGCGACCACCGTCTACATCAGCTAGAGGCGACCCTGAATCAAGGCACCATTTGATTATCAATTGATTGAAATAACGATGAACAAGTCGTAAGCTTCTCACTAACACAATTAACTCATTTACGCATGTACGAGATCGCGAACGATCCCCAGGCATGCTCTGAATGATCATTGACCGTTTAGTAGTGGGAACTTACACTTTGACATCCTTGCTTTGCTTTTGTTTCATTTTTATTTGGGCATTTCTATTTTAAAACTCATCTGTTGAATAGATATTTGATTCTGATAATTCTGAAATGGCTAAGCTACTTACACATGTACGGGGTCGCGAACGGTCCTTAGGCATGCTCTGAGATGGCGATAAACCGCCCTGACAAATGATCCAGGGACCCACTCGAACGTGAACCTGGTATCAACAATACCAAGCCCTCCCGGGCACACTTTCTCGCCTCGAACGGCATCCGACCGCGAACGGTCACAATTCGCCACGAACGGCACCCGACCTCGAACGGTCACAATTCGCCACGAACGGTCACAAAATTGCCTCGAATGGCACACGATCGCGAACGATCACAACTCGCACGGCACAACTCACCTCACCTCAAATGGCTCGATCGCGAACGGTTTTCATTTGAGATCCACCACTTGACCGCGCACGGTCGCACTTCACCTCAAATGGCTCGATCCCGGACGATCGTCATTTGAAGTTAGGCGCTTGACCTTGAATGGTCGCACTTCATCTCAAATATCTTGATCGCGAATGGTCGTTATTTGAGGTCGCATAAAACTATAAATTCCTTTGAAGGGCATCAACAGGATATGAACATCCAGCTCATGGCATTACAAAACACGCCTTCCTACCGCAAGGCATATTTTGGGGGGCAAATGTTATCCTACTTTTTGGCAAAGCCGTGATACCAAAAGATCGGTCAAAAAACAAAAGAAAGTTCGTCTCATAGATTGGTTGTACTTCACTTCGCTATGGATATCGATGAATTTTGTCCGAGCCCGGATCAGGCTACAATTGATAGGACATGACAAGCAAAGCCATGGAAGCCAGCATTCCAAATTTCAGGTTAATCGGATATCGTATGAACGAGATATGATCGATGCAAGTTAGCCAAAGAATGTCATTCGAACCCATTAAAAAGTGGAGGAGATGCTCATTTCGAACCCATAGGATTCGTATCCATCTTGTTTGAATCCATCGGTTTGCATACGTTTCGAGTCGATCGAGTTCGAACCGATCAAGCATGATATTGATCACTTCGAATCGATCGGTTCGAATCCATCAGATGGGCATCCCCTCAGCACGTTCGTATCCATCCAGCTAAGCTACTTCGTATCCATCAAGTTGTAGTGCTTCGAATCCATGGAGTCATTCCTCTTCGTATCCATCGGCTTGGATTACTTCGAAACCATGAGGTTCGTACCCATCCTAATGTCTCAGCTCGACTCCATATAGTTCGCATCCATCAACGCCTCGCTCCATTCGAATCCACCAAGTTCGAATCCATCAGGAGTTAGTCACTTCGAACCAATCATGTTCGTATCGATCGAGTTCGAACCCATTGGGATGCCTCAGTTCGAATCGGTCACGTTCGAATCCACGAACAATCACTTGTTCGTATCCACCAAGTCAACTAGCTTGGATGACGTGTCACTCCACGATACGAAGTCGGCAAGATCCAAGGAGACGAAGCGTTCAACCCGGAGAGAAGACCGGATCGACTCGAAGGACGCGCGCCACCTCATCACAAGACCACATGAGATGATGGAGTCGAAAGGAGTGGATTCGAATCAATGGATTCGAAAGCAACAGCCTCACGAAAAACCACAACTTGAATCGATCATACCTCCTAAACCACTGATCCAAATGCAACGAAATTTTCACAGTAGCTTCCATACAAGGCAAAGATTGTTCCTGCCAAGTTTCAGCTCGATTGGATCATTTTTTGATGGATTTTAAATCACTTCGAATCGATCTCAGATCGAGTCGAAACTTGGCGGGGTCGGTCGCGTGGGCCCAGTCACATGCCGGAAAAAGTCTTCCGAGGTTTGAGCGAGATCTGGGCCTCCAACGCCTATAAATAGCACCCTGAAGCCTTCAGAAAGGGGGATCTTCCGCCATTGAACATCCAGACTCTGCCGAATCAATTTCCATACTTCATTATCGCTGTTGTAATCAGATTTGAGAGCTATCATCAGTTGTAATCTGTTGTAGTCGATTGAAATCAACAAGTGAATCAATAAAGACATAAGCTTCAGAGTGGACGTAGGCCAGATCGCCGAACCACTATAAATCCTGTGTTTGTGATTGTTATTTATGAATTATTGTGATTGTTATTGTTTAGATCTGAGTTCTATATTGATTGTTGCTGATTTGTGTTCATAAACGGGTGCTTTCACGATATTGGGTGTTTGTGGTCAATTTTGACGCAAACAGTACTCATCTTGAGCTTGGTTCCTAAAATCTCCTATAGGCTCTTCTAGAACTCGCTAGTGAACAAGGAATCTCTATCACTTACTATGCTACTAGGAATTTCATGCAATCTAACTATATTCTTCATAAATAACTTGGCTGAAATAGGTGTCGTCCTAGTTTTCTTAACTGGAATGAAATGAGCACTCTTGGTCAATCTGTCCACTGTAACCTCTCTACTGTCATTTCTTTTGTTGACCTTGGCAACCCGTCTATGAAATCCATAGAAATAGAATCCCACTTCCATAGCAAAATATCTAATTGTTGAAGCAACCCACTTGGCTTCTGATGTTCGGCTTTTACCTGTTGACAGTTCAAACACCGATTCACCCATAAGCCAACATACCTCTTCATACCTTCCCGGAAGAAACTCTGCTTCATGTCCTGATACATCTTAGTTCCTCCTGGATAAATAGTGAACTTCGAATGAATGACATTCCTCCAAAACTTCCTTCCTTGTGTCTCCCATATTCGAAATACATAACCTGCCTTTAATTCTCAACCACCCATTCTGGTCAAGACTAAAACCTTTTAGTCATCGCTGTCTGTTCCATCCCTTAACTTCTTGATCCATTCAACCAATATTGGATCCTCCTCCTGTTTAGAAGCAATCTTTTTAATTATCATCGGTCGAACCCCTAAACAAGACAACACAACAGATCCTTCACCAGACCCAGCTTCAAATTTTCATATGCACTCTGCAAGTCGACAACGCTTCCAAATTTTTCCACTCCGCTACCATTGCCAACACTGCATTCTGATGCTTTCTTCTTAGTGCGTCTGCAACCTTATTACCTTTTCCTAGTGTGTGCTCGATACCGAAGTCATAAGCAGCTAAAAAGTCTAACCACCTCCACTATCTCATATTCAGCTTCTTCTGAGAGAATACATACTTCAACGATTTATGATCCGTATAAAGCTCAAACTTCTCTCCCAAAAGGTAATATCTCCACACCTTAAATGCAAAATCCACCGCAGCCAACTCCAAATCATGCGTAGGATGTCTAACTTCATGCGGTCTAAGATATTGAGAAGCATAGGCAATCACTTTACCTCTCTGCATTAACACAACTCCAAATCCAGTTCCACACGCATCAGTATAAACTACCAAATCCTGATTCTCTTCCGGAACAACTAATACAAGTGCATGAATCAATAAGTGTTTCAAGCTCTAGAATGCTTCCTCGCACTTATCGGTCTAAAAAAACTTCACATCCTTTCGCGTTAGCTTGGTCATCAGTGCGGCCATCCTCAAAAAATCCTTTATGAACCTCCTATGACATCCAGCCAATCCAAAAAAACTCTTTATCTCAGTCACTGTCTTGGGTCTCTTCAAATTATTCACCGCTTCAATCTTAGTCGGATCTATAGAAAACCCTTTCTCTGAGACTACATGACCAAGAAACTTCACTTCCTTCTTCCAAAAATGACACTTCGAAAACTTCGCCTTCAATTGATGTTGTCTCAACATCTCAAGCACCACTCTAAAATGAACTTCATTCTCCTCTTCATCTCTAGAGTATATCAAGATATCAGCTATGAAAACCAGCATGAACCTGTCTAAGTGCTCTCGAAAAATCCGACTCATCAAACCCATAAAGAATGTCGGTGCATTAGTTAGTCCGGACAGCATTACTAACCATTCGTACGATCCATATCTAGTTCTAAACATCGTCAAAGGAATACTATCCTCTGCTACTTTAAGCTGATGGAAACCTATTGCTAATTCCAACTGAGAAAATACCTTGGCTCCATTCAACTGATCGAACAAATTGTCAATTCTTGGCAATGGATATCGATTCTTTATCATCTTTTCATTAAACTTATGATAATCGATACATAACCTCAATGATTCATCGGGCTTCTTGGAAAACACTACGGCTGTTCCTCAAGGTGAACTGCTCGGCCAAATAAAGTTCTACCCTTCCAAATCCACCAACTTCACCTTCAACTCTCTCATCTCGGTAGGTGTCATTCTGCTTGGCGGCCTACTCGCTGGTTCTGCTCCAAGCATCAACTCTATACGAAACTCAATGGCTTGTTTTCATGGCAGTCCAACTATGGGTTCAAAGACATCCTTGAATTCTCTAACTACAAAAACTCGATTCAACTCGTCTTCCAACTTCACTACACCTACCAAAGCATTCACCTCACAGCTAGGGCTTTCTATGGTATATACAATCCGATCACTACAGTCAGGTTGTCTAAGTGATATGTTCCTATCATGGCAAAATATCCTAGCATCATACTTGCTTAACCAATACATACCCAAAATAATTTTGAACCCTACAAAGTCAAACACGTGCAAACTGCAAACAAAAGTATGATCTAACTAATCAAACCTCAGGTGGTCACACTTCATCTCTAGTGTCGCATACCCTCCCATCGGATTTGCAACCCTTAAGGAAGTAACTAAATATGAGGGTTTTAGGTTTAGCTTATCTACCAAAAAATGAGATATAAAAAAATGTGATGCACCAGTGTCAAATTGAACACTAACAAACATACCATGAATCTAAAGCGTACCTCACAACACAGCCTTTCCTTTTCCTGCACTGTTGGTCTTGATGTAGCAGGTTCCGATGCAAATACTTTTCCCCTTCCGTCCTTAGCATTCTATTTACATTGATTCTTATAATGACCAATCTGATCGTAATTAAAGCATCTGATATTCTTCTTCCCGATCACTTCCTTTGCCTTTCCAGTATGACATTCATTCGCAAAATGCCTCTTCTTTTTGCACTTAAAGAAAACAACCTCCGACTTTCCTTTCACATGGCTCCGCCTTTCTGAGCACCCTTCTTATGAAAGTACTTCATTTTCTGACTATGCCCCTCCTGGACTTCCTTTTCCTTATTCTTCTCCAAAGAAGCAGTCATCTCCTCATGCCTCAATGCCATGTCTACTACAACATCACAAGGACCCTTGATATGAGGTAATGTAGCCCTTGCCAACTCAGGCTTCAACCCTCTTATGAACTTCTCATTCCTCTTCATCACAGTACCCACGGTGGCATGTTCATACCTTGATAACTCCTCGAACCTTCTAGAATATTCCAACACAGACATTATCCCCTGCTCCAACTCAGCAAACATTCTGAGCAAGGTAGACTGTGCCATCACAAACATGAATCTCTCCTGAAACCTCCTCCTAAACTCATCCCACGTCATCGTTTCCTCATCCACTCTTACCATCACACTATTTCACCAAAATAAAGCTGCTCCTTGAAGTTGTCTCGAAGCAAGCCTTCTCTTCTTCTCATCATTGAGCCCCAAGTCAGCAAAGATTCTCTCATAATGCAACAACCAACTCTCTACCTTAATAGCATCTTCAATTCCAATAAATGGCTTCCCTCCAAGCCTAATACAGCCTCTACTCAAGATAGCATAATTGTTGACCATCAAAGTTTCCTAAAGTCCAACTCCAGTATTTCCTCCTGTTCAACATGCTAGTATATGATTTTTGTTTGATGGTAATAAATATATATATATATATATATATTCATTTAAATGTATTTGTTATTGTGCTATTTTATTTTTCATATAATTAGATAAATATTTGTTGAATAAAATAAATAACACGGATTTAAATTCAAACAAATATTTTATTCGAACAAATATTTTTTTACAATTTTAAATAGTACAAATTTGAGCTCTCACTATATATATATACACACACATTTTCCAATTACATTACAATTTCGATTAAATCACAAGTTTCACTCTACAGTGTTCACCTCACTACATATCACTCATTCACTCGTATTTTATATTCAACTTTATTCAGATTGAATCCAGCATCTGAGCTATCTGCAAAATAAACATTAAAGCAGTAAAATTGAAAAAGAAAATATTTTTCAGTGCAAATTAAAGTGTGTGTTTTGAAAATGTTATCTGCTTTAGTTATTTGGGTTGTTCATCATCATTTCTTTTGAATTCATCATACACGAACAACTTGTGACATACATAGTGTATCACTGTACATGCCACAAAGCCGTGCACATCGATATACACTTGATAAAACTATAGGGACAGATGAGCACAAGGTCAAACCCAAGCCGAGGCTGCACTCAACTCAGGTGCAATACGAAAACAAGTCACAAAGTTTCAAATACACCTGAGCCTTCATATGCACATGTGTACACATAAACGTGTGCACTGCCTCAGCATCTTGAATTTTAGCCAAGCGACATAAGTACACTTGAACTAATATGAACCAGACCATTCTAACTCGAGGCAAGTCATTTCAAATGACAACAAGATAAAAGTTCAAAACCAACGTGATAGTTGCCATTCAACATGACTGCAATTAAAATGAAGAACACACAAGGTCAAATGCAAGTATTCAAAGAGGACAGAGGATATGCATGCATTCAGACATGTATACATATATATGCAATGACAAGTGAAGCTTCAACCAAGACACAGTGTAGTGACGACAAAGGATGCAACATAGACCAGTTCGAATAAAAGTGCAATGGCCAGAACAAAACTTCGATACAAGAAACTGTTAACAAAGACATGGTCAGAGCTATCACCAGACATGTATAAGTCCAACCAAAAAGGCCCTAAAATAATATACTGGTAAAGAACAAAACGAAATGTTCAAGCAACTCAACATGGCATGGTCAGGTGCAGGCACAAATCAATGCAATAACACAACAGTTTGGAGGCAAGCAGCTGGATTTTGACTCAAAGTAATATGAAAATTCAAGTGAAACCGGAAATATACAAGCGTATCATGTACAGTAGAGCACGCGGCCCAAAGAATCAATGAAACAAGATAAAAACCAAGCTCGACCAAATCATCATAACCCAAAAACTAGACAAGGTCAAGGAACTAGTTAGAGCATACACATATATACATACATGTATGTATATATGTATATAATTATGAAGACCAACAAAACTCAAATGCATATAACCAGTCTACATGAAAACACTAGAATAAAGTGCACAAATGACTCAAAGCAGATGAAGCAATGCAAAAATTTCAGCATGAACACGCAAAAATGAATGCAACTCTAAGTGCACAAGAAAACAATGAAGCATAAACAGACCAGCATGGATGTGCAATCACTCATGTACATATACAAGGCAGTGAATGAATTAACTCAACTACAATACAGTAATCAGACATAACATACATATGTAAGTATATGCATAGGCGACAACAGTTTCAAACATGCTCAAAGGCACCAGAGATCACAATGCACCAGATTAGTGAAAAAGCAAGCGAAGTGACATATGTACACATATGCATATGGACAGATGCAAGCATTATATCAATATGAACACGAGTACTTTCAAAGAAAGTGTCAAGCAAAACAACACTGCAACTAGACCTAAACTGAATTAGACAAAGCAATGCAGACAACAATTCGATATGCTCAGGACATACACATATACACACATATGCATGTATGTATGTATGTATACACATGATGAACAAGGCAACATTTCGAACAAAAATCAAGTGAAATCAATCGGACCAACAATAGAAGTTCGAAAAGAATGAAACAACAGGTTGAATAAATTACAAGGAAAATCGTAGTGAAGTAGCAGTTCAATGAAAGTCGAGAAATGATCGAGTCGTGGTTCATATATTTTCAAATAGAGGTATATGGAGTAACATGAACAGGTCGAAGTCTCAAAAAATTCAAATTCCATAAACGTAGGAGAAAAAGAAGGAACCGACTCAAGCAAATGAAAATGTATTAGTAATGTGTAAACAAATAAAGCAGTCAAGATTAATCATCATCATTTAAGAAAAATCGAACGGCCGAAAAAAATTATTTGAAGAATTCAAATTGAAAATACGAACGATAATTTAGGGTTTCAATCCCTATATAAATTCCCTTAACATCATCGGTAGAAGGGCATTCGAGTTAAAGAAAACATCAAAGAGCTTGAACGAATTACAGAAAACAAGTCCAGAACTCAAATCGAAGTCGAGAGGAAAAATCGCATACCATTTTATCATTCGTGCTCGATAATTTGAAGCAACCATATGCAAAACAAAGCCATGAGTTGATTGATGAAACAAAATGAAGAAAGATCATCATTCAATCAAACAGTTTGAATCGGGGGCCTCAATTTTTAGAACCTTAGCTTTTTGAAAAGGAACGGAGGAACGAAAAAGATCGGCCAAAGTTTTAACACAGAAGAAATAAAATAAAAGGATTTTTTGTGGGCCGGCTCTATTAATGTTTTGGGCTTAGAGTTATTAATGATAGGGTTTTATTTATTTTACTTGTTTTTATTTTGAAATTTTCGTTTAAATTGTGTAACTCTCTAGTCGTGTGACTAGGGACGAACTACGGTGGTGTAGTTCGAGAATTCGCAACTCAGTGGCTGAGTTGTGGCAGGGTTTTTAGCATAAAGTTAGGTTAATCGATGGCAGGTGTCGTAAATTTACGTGTGTAAGTGTCTGACTACTTAATTTCTAGTAGAAACCTTGGGAGCAGCACGTAGACAGGGTTTTGCCGAAGTTGGGTAAATCTGTGTTGTTCTATTTCTGCTTTTATTATTCTGCTATTGTCTGTGCTGCAATTATTTTATATACTTCCGCATTAATTATTAATGATATCACCCTATTCACCCCCTCTAGGGTGAAATCGATCCTACAAGTGATATCAGAGCTAGGAACAAAAACCAATTTTTGTTTTAAAAATTGGATTTTAAAAAAACCAATTTTTGTTTTAAAAATTTGATTCTTTAAATGGCTTCTTTTAATAATGCTTTTGCGGTGGGATAGTCCATAGTTAGATCACCTATGTTCAATGGTGAATATGCTTACTGGAAAAATAGAATGGAATTTTTTCCTAAAAGCATTAATAATTGGAATATTGTTAAGACAGGATATAGGACACCAACCATAGTGGTAGATAATCAAGAAATTGAAAAATCGATGGATCAATAGACAGAACTTGAAAATAAACTACAGAGTGTTGATGCTAAAGCTATGAATTCTATTATTTGTTATTGGATCAAATTTAATTTAATCATGTCTCATATTGTCTAACTGCATAGGAGATTTGACACACACTTGAAGTGACTCATGAAGGAACTTCCCAAGTCAAAGAATCTCGCCTTGCCATGTTTAGTAGCGAATACGAAAACTTCACAATTGCCAAGGAAGAAAATGTTAAAGAGATGTACGGACGACTTTTAAATCTCGTATACAAATCAAAAGCTCTTGGAAAACCATACACAGAGTTGGAAATAGCCAAAAAATCCTTAGAGTTATACCATGAAATTTTGAAGCCAAAGTCACCGCTATTCAAGAATTGAAGGATTTGAAACAAATCAAAGTCCAAGAACTCATCGGAAATCTCACCATTAATGATCTAGAAATGAAATTCAAGGAAGAACGTGAATGAGGTGGTACTCAAAATAAATCAATAGCTCTCAAAAGAACAACCGAAAGTGAAGATGATGATGATGATGATGATGATGATGGTGCAGCAGAACTGGCGCTGATAATAAAGAAATTCAAAAGGTGGAATCGCAAGTATGGAAATCCAGCTCCAAATTAACAACTGAAAAGAAGAATATTCAAAGTTCTAGACAACCCAAAAGAGTAGGAGATCATATGTCACAAGTGCAATAAACACTGTCATATCAAAGCCAAATTGTCCTCAGAATCGACTCATCAGAGGAAAGAAACCGAAAAGGAGAAGTTTTGTAGCCACTAGGGATGAAACCGATGAAGATGATAAAAGAACTAGTAGTGAGAGTGAAAATGGAAATCTGTGTCTTCAAGGAGAAACAACTGACAGTGATGATGACGAGCCAAGCGAGGTATCAAAACTTACTCATTCGGAATTAATTACATATTTTCATGAGGTAAATGGATGTTTTGAACGACTTAGGGAGAAGTACGCTAAAATTGAATCACAAAGAGATGGTTTAATAGAACTAAATAAACCACTTGATCAATTGGTTAAAAACTATCAAAACAAGTGTTCTAACTGTGATAAGTGTCCATTGTTTGAAGAAGAAATTAAAAAATCAGAAATTAAAATTAAGTCAATTGAAAATGAAATTCTGATTTTGAAAGAAAGTGAAAACACAAGGAGAGAAAATTCTATTAAAAAGTGCACTCAATTATTGAATGAAAATGAATCTCTCAAAACACAAGTTTAACAATTGTCTACAACCGCAGGAAAATTTTCAAAAGGAGAAAGATCGATAAAAATGTTATTAGGAAAACAAACCGTTACTACTGTTAGACAAGGACTTGGGTATAATCAATCTGAATGTGTTAGAAGTGAAATTAATCAAGTCAATTCTAAGTGCACAATTTGTGGAAATACTGGACACAATCACAACAATTGCTGGTATAGACCCATACACGTGAAAACCATTACAATTTGGGTTCCTAAAGGCACAAATGTAAAATCTCTCAAAGTCAAACAAATCTGGGTGCCAAAAGGGTCAAATATAAATTGTCTTGGGTCTACACAAACATATTTTTCAAAATCATTTGTCACTAACAACCATGGACATATAAAAATAAACAGGTCACAAAAATCTTTCCTCGTGTAGGTGTGGTGGTAAGCTAAGGAACAACAACCGTGTTATCTGGATTCTGACTATTCCAGGCACATGACGGGCGACAAATCAAAGCTCCTTAGCCTAGTATAAAGGTGGCAGAGTCACAATGGGTAACAACGAAAAATTATCGTGAAGGTAAAATAGGTAACGGTACATTTATCTCGAACGATATATTAAAATCTGCACCATAATCTGATTTAATTCAGCCAGTTATGTGATAATGAAATAAATGTTGATTTTGATTCAAAAATGTTGACCAATCATTTTTTCATCCTTGAACTATCTCATATAGATTCGTTTGGACTAGTTATATTGCAAGTTTGGATGATAAGAGATGTTGTCTTGTATTGATTGATGATTACTCAAGATATACGTGGATATATTTGTTTACTTATTGATTCTGGATTTGACACTATATTCACTAGTTGTTTATGTGCACGTTTTCAATTCAAATCCAAAAGTATTTCATTTAAAAGCTATAAAAATGATTTTAAGGTATTTTTTGCACGCTCCACGATTGGGTCTAAGATATCTATCTAATTATAACCTTGATCCAAAGGAAAATTCAGATGCAGATTACACTCGTAGTCTAGTGGAACGTGTTTTATGTTGAGACATTCATTATTTGCATCATTTCCAAAGAAAATATCTGCATAAATTTCATTTCAACCGATTATCAATTGGCAGACATTTTTACAAAACCCCTTCCTAAAAATAGTTTTTGTCGACTTCGTCTCAGTTTAGGCATTTTAGAAGTTTGATTCTATATATTTTATTTTGACCTTAAATGCCTATGTTAACTAATCTAACTCCTTAATGATTATCAAAAGATAAATAGTGACTGAAATATAAATGATGAGTGTTGATATTAATCATATACTATGACTTGAGACAGTATATTTAGTAAATTTCTTTAAAAATTTAAACAAGATCTATAATTACTTTTGTTGGTAAAATTTCCATAATCATCTCTATTTCAACCATATTTCTAGCGACTGTCACTCATCAAAA
The DNA here is from genome assembly GCA_030765085.1 of Allium cepa. NCBI lineage: Eukaryota > Viridiplantae > Streptophyta > Magnoliopsida > Asparagales > Amaryllidaceae > Allium > Allium cepa. The sequence continues at coordinate 797,080,014 of CM060935.1, read as the reverse complement.
TCCAATATAGTATGTCAAAATATGATATTTTTAACTGGAAATTATTCGTTTTTATTTTTTTTAATAAAAACATCTAAAGTACTCACTCTCATTTAAAAGTCCTCATGGTTATGCATGGGTGAATTACTTGGAATATTTGTATATGTGCTTTCATGCTCATTTAAAAGTCCTCATAGTTATGCATGTATGTAACACATCAAAATTGATTATTAAATAGACAGGCTGATTCTAATCCCATTTAAAAGTCTTCACGGTTATGCGTGGTTAGAAGAAGCTTGAAATTCGATTTTAAAAAAAAATTGGGAATACTACTAATCTCATTTGAAAGTCCTAATGGTTATGCATGGTTAATAGATATTCAAATTCCTGATATAAATATACCAGACATAGACACAACCATATGGTTTTATATGCCGACATTACCCATATCACTCTGAACTGGAATTTTCATCTAACAGAGTATTTATGATTTTTGTTTGATTTTTTATTGAAATTTAATATTTATACTCGATTGGGCATTAATGTTGTATTAATATATAAATATATATATATACATATCACTTTATCTCTATTTTTCTAACACCGTTACTTTTTTGTTGATAACAAAAGCGGAGAGAAAAGTTAAGATTTTGGCAAATAAAGGTCAAATATTTTATTTTTTATTTGCACATTCCCATCTAGGTTCATTTGCATATTTTTATTTATTTTCATGCATATATGAAGGGGGAGCTTTGTTGTAGAGAGAGCATTCAAATAGAGGGAGCAAATAGAGTTCATCAATGACCAAATACATTTAATAAATTCAAAATATTAAATATATGTTTGTTATCATCAAAAAGGGGGATTGTTGAATGTGCTTGTATATGATATTTTTTATGATAATAAACATATATATATATATATATGCATATATTCATTTAAATGTATTTGTTATTGTACTGTTTGATTTTCATATAATTAAATAAATGTTTGTTGAATAAAATAAATAATATAGAATTTAAATTCAAACAAATATTTTATTACAATTTTGAATAGTACAAATTTGAGCTTTCGCTACATATATACATTTTTCAATTACATTATAGTTTCGATTACGTCATAAATTTCACTCTACAATGTTCACCTCACTGCAAATCACTCATTCACTTGTATTTTATCTTCAACTTTATTCCAGATTGAATCCAGCATCTAAGCTATCTGCAAAATAAACACTAACGTGGTAAACTTGAAAAAGAAAATATTTTGTAGTGCAAATTAAAGTGTGTGTTTTGAATACCTCAGTTATTTGGGTTGTTCGTCATCATTTCTTTTGAATTCATCATACACGAACAACTTGTGACATACACAGTACATCACTGTACATGCCACAAGGCCGTGCACACCAATATACACTTGACAAAACTGCAGGGACGGGTGAGCACAAGGTCAAACCCGAGTCGAGGCTAGATTCAACTCAGGTGCAATACGAAAACAAGTCACAAAGTTTCAAATACACTAGAGCCTGCATATACACATGTGTACACATGCACATGTGCACTGCTTCAGCATCTCGAATTTCAGCCAAGAGACATAGGTACTCATGAACTAATATGAACCAGGCCATTCTAACTCGAGACAGGTCATTTCAAATGACAACAAGATAAAAGTTCAAAAGCAACATGATAGCTGCCTTTCAACAAGACTGCAATTAAAATGAAGAACACACAAGTTCAAATGCAAGTATTCAAAGAGGACAGAGGATATGCATGCATTCAGACATTTATACATATATATGCAATGACAAGTGAAGCTTCAACCAAGACACAGTGCAGTAAAGACAAAGGATGCAACATAGACCAGTTCGAATACAAGTGCAATGGCCAGAACCAAACTTCGATTCAAGAAACTGTTAACAAAGACATGGTCAGAGTTGTTACCAGACATGTATAGGTCCAACCAAAAAGGCCTTGAAATATTATACTTGTGAAGATCAAAATAAAATGTTCAAGCAACTCAACATGGCATGGTTAGGTGCAGGCACAAGTCAAGGCAGTAACATTACAGTTTAGAGGCAAGCAACTGGATTTCGACTCAAAGCAATATGAAAATTCAAGTGAAACCGGAAATATACAAACATAACATGTATAGTGGAGCATGCAGCCCAAAGAATCAATGCAACAAGACTTCTTTCAAAAACCAATCTCGACCAAATCATCATAACACAAAAACAATATAAGTTCAAGGAATCAGTCAGAGCACAAACATATATGCATACATGTATGTATGTAGTTATGAAGACCAACAAAACTCAAATGCATATGAACAGTCTATATGAAAACACTACAAGAAAATGCACAAGTGACTTGAAGCAAATGAAGTAATGAAAAACTTTCAGCATGAACACCCAAAAATTAATGCAACCATAAGTGCACAAGAAAACATTGAAGCGTAAACCATACTAGCGTGGATGTGCAATCACTCATGTACATATACAAGGAAGTGAGTGAATTAACTCAATTGCAACGCAATAATCAGACATAACATACATGTGTATGTATATGCATAGCTGATAATAGTTTCAAACGTGCTCAGAGGCACCAGAGACCACAATGCACCAGATGAGTGAAGAAGCAAGCGAAGTGACATATGTATACATATGCATATGGATATATACAAGCATTATGTCAATATGAACAGGAGCACTTTCAAAAAGAAAGTGTCAAGCAGAACAACACTGCAACCAAACCTAAATTGAATCAGACAAAGCAAAGCAGACAACAGTTCGATATGCTCAGGACATACACATCGATATACATATATATGTATGTATGTATACACATGATGAACAAGGCAACAGTTCGAACAAAAATCAAGTGAAATCAATCAGACCAACAGTAGTAGTTCCAAAAGAATGAAACAACAGGTTTGAAAAATCAAGTCAAGAAATGATCAAGTCGTGGTTCATATATTTTCAAATAGAGGTATATGTAGTAACGTGAACAAGTCGAAGTCCCAAAAAATTCAAATTCCATGATCGTAGGAGCAAAAGAAGGAACCGACTCAAGCAAATGAAAATGTATCAGTAATGTGTAAACATGTAGTAGTCATGGTTAATCATCATCATTTAAGCAAAATCGAACGGCCGAACAAAATTATTTGAAGAATTCAAATTAAAGATACGAACGATAATTTAGGGTTTTAATCCCTATACAAATTCCCTTAATATCATCGGTAGAACTGCATTCGAGTTTAAGAAAAAATTAGAGAGCGTGGACGAATTATAGAAAACAAATCTAGAATTCGAATCGAAGTCGAAAGGAAAAATCGCATACCATTTTATCGTTCGTGCTCAACAATTTGAAGCAATCATATGCAAATCAAAGCCATGAGTTGATTGACAAACCAAACTGATGAAAGATCATCATTCAATCAAACAGTTTGAATCGGCGGCCTCAATTTACAAAACCTTGGCTTTTGAAAAGGAATGAAGGAACGAAAAAGTTCGGCCAAAGTTTAACACAGAAGAAATAAAATATAAGGATTTTTTATATGCCAGCTCTATTAATGTTTTGGGCTTAGAGTTATTAATAATAGGATTTTATTTATTTTACTTGTTTTTATTTTTTTAATTTTCTTTTAAATTGTGTAACTTTCTAGTCATGTGACCGGGGACGAACTACGGTGGTGTAGTTTGAGAATTTGCAACTCAATGGCTGAGTTGTGGCAGAGTTTTGAGCGTAGAGTTAGGTTAGTCAATAGCGGTGTCGCAAGTTTATGTATGTAATCGTCTGACTACTTAATTTGTAGTAGAAACCTTGGGGATAGCACGTAGGCAGGGTTTTGCCGAAGCTGGGTAAATCTGTGTTGTTCTATTTCTGCTTTTACTATTCTGCTATTATCTGTGCTGCAATTATATTATATATTTCCGCATTAATTGTTATTATTATCACCTTATTCACCCCTCCTCCTCCCCCTCTAGGGTGAAATCGATCCTACACTTCCAACCACACCAGCAACAATTCCAGCTTGCACCATGTTCACGAAAAACTGATATATAGCTTCCATATCCAATTGTGAACTCCAACACCAACATTCCCAACTTGTGCCTGTCCTTGGTTCCTTCTAATATTTGGTCAGGCATTTCCATTTTTGGTGGAGCTTCCTTCAAGATTCAGTCTTCCACTTCTAGCGTCAATGTCTGTATTCAAGTCTCATGAGATACGAAAGAATGGCTTAAGAGAGATAGGAGAATAAAGATATAGCGTATACTTATATATAGCAAATACAAGTACATTGGTATATCGTTACCCCATACCCCCATTCTTATCTCTAATTCCTTAGGATTATGTTGTCAAAAACCATTTTAGTTTAAAGTTTTTCAAAAACCTATGTGCTGATACTAAGTTGTAACACCTCCTATTTGGAGGCCTAAAGCTAAGCGCTACAGATGCTGTAGTCATCCACAATATTAACTTCTGGTGACCTAATACGGCAATGTTAATGGTATTCATAATAGCAGAGGCACATGAATATGAAAAAAAAATCATAGATTTCACAAAAACAACTTTTCCGATTACATTTCACAAAAATGTTTCATATTCCATTACATAATCCTAATCGTTTCTCAGGTTCAGATGAAATATAATTATTACATGAATACATCAAGAGCGACATATGATGATGCCCCCTTAGATGATCAGAGTACTAAATAGTTATAACTAACTTAATGAAATACAGTGGAATAAAACAAAATAAAACAACAACTCCTATATAGCTATATGTTAGCCACATGCTCATCCTTGAAAGCTTTATATGCCAACCTACTAAAAACCTATAAATCCTCAACCCTCAGTCTACTCAAATCAACTTTGAGCAACCGAGAGTTTAAGGTGAAAAACATAAACTTCAATTCAGACATAAATCCTGGTGTGATAATACTATACATCTCGGTTATTTGATATTAGGTGAGACCATGCTGCTTAGCGAAACAGGTTTCCCCTTACTAATATCCTTTTAAATCATATCTTTTGCAAACCATTTCTTGCGACCAAAACTGGTTAAAAACTGTAAAGCAATATCATGTAAATAAACATGTCAGGTAATAGATGAAATATCTGTTCGAACACTATAGTTTTGTTTGGCTAACTACTAACATTTGGCTGACTCGGGCCTACCAGACAATATAAATAAATAATCTAACACATGTTAGATACTCCTCTTATGGACGGTCTGTACCTAATTTATCTGTTAGATGCACCTCTTCTAGACGGTCTATCCCTAACTTATCTTCTCCCAGGATCACCTGATCTTAATGGGTTTGCAGGCTCACCAAAACCTCTATACAAATATAAATTCCCTTCTATGTGTAATCATAATTTTAGTCTTACCTGTGACGAAGCCCTGCACATTGGAATTTTGAACTAAATTAGATGGGGCTAATAGCTAATGTATAGGGTGTGACCCTATACCAGTCACGTTTGGTATTCTAATATGTGAGTCATTTTACGTAGGGTAATATTTCTTTAAATTTTTCTTGAAAACCTTTTCTTCTTGAATTGATTTAAAACCTTTAAATCAGACTTAAACAGGGAAATATATACTCTATGCTTTACTCAAAATCACCTTGTCGTACTAGTGTTATATATGCTTTACTTAAATCTTTGTTGATGAAAACATTTAAAATTTTGAAAGTACCCCTTTCGAATCCATTGAAAGTACCCTTTTCGAAACGAAGTAAACCCCTTTCTTTCACCAAGGCCGCAAGGCCGAAACATCCCTTTCAAAACCATTCATATAAATCTTTCGAAACCTTCCTTTTAAACCTTTCGAAACCATTAGAGAACCGCCCCTTTAAAACCATTCTTTAAAATCTTTCAAAAGCATCAAAACCTTTGTAAGCAACAAACCTCTCAGAAGCATTTGGGTTCAATTTAAAATATGTGGAAACACCTTTCGAAACCATTCAAAACTATCTTCTTCGAAACCTTTGGCTTCTACCTTCAACAGAGAAAATGGGTCATAAAACATTTAAGTTGAAAGCACTTTTCAAAAGCATTTCCTAAGCAAAGAAGAGATGGTGTCGAAACCAACCTTCCGAAAGTATTAGAGAAACGGCTAAGTTTTAAAACAAAGTGTACCTTCCGAAACCATTGACTTTGAAATATAGAAAAGCGGCAGCTAGGGGTTTCGACCCCGTTTGAAAGAATTTACATAAAACAAAAGGCTCAGCCCATTCAAAACTTTTCCTTCAATGTATTTGACTCATTCGAAAGCCACCCAAGTCGAAAGCATATCCTTCGAAAGCAAAGCAAACACATTTTCAATTTAAAACAAAGTCATGCTTTGACCCCATTGGGTCCTTTGTTCTCAACCCAATACCTTTCACCTTATGTACTAAGTTAGCGATATTGTGTGCATTGGTTTTGATGGAAATAGACGCTGAACAAGTAGGTCGGAACTCTTGGTGCCAAAAGTGGCGAAACATGCCAAAAGCATGCAAAAACTAATTTTTACTTTAAAATTAATTTCTTTTCAACTAACCTACCTTGTTTGTCAAAATATTATTAGTTGCTAATTTTCTTTTCTAAAAATGCTGCCAATATTTCAAAAATAATCAATTTAATTTATTTTCAAAATACCCCTTCTCCTTTTATAATTATAAAACATTTAAGTCTCATAGCTTAAATAATTTTACATATTCATCAAAACACTTAGGAAAATTTTACAAAAATTGCAGAAAATCATTCTTAATATGTTTTCTAACATATAATAATTTCAGACCCAAAACATAAATAATTTAGCCGTAAATTATTATAAACCTAAATAAACATTTTCTTCACTATAAAATAAATATAAAATCCACATTAATTCGGAAAATTATGAAAATTAAAACCCATCTCTAAAATATCATTACTGATCTAAATCTAAATTCGCATGGCATTTGGATGTCATTTAATAGGATTTTAAATCAAAAATATCATAAAATCTATATGAACAAGCATAAATCATCAACAAGCATATAATAAACATTTAATCATTCAAAAATATGGCATAATCATGCAAAATACTTCGGATTTGCCTTAAAACTAAAAATAATCAGTCATTATTTTCCTTAGCTTTAAGATTAAGGAATTGAGATTTGATCTTGATTAAGTTGCTTAAGCTTTTCCTTTTAAAATCTTCTCTTTACTTTTCTTAATGGTTGCCAGCCTCTAGCTTGTATTTTTGTTTAGTGAATATAGAATGAATTTGTAAATGAATTCCTATGTGTTTAGGGTATAAGAATACTCTTCTTCCTATGTTACCCCTTCTCTATTTCATTTTATTTCATCTTTAGTTCATTGTTTATATGACATGACTACCCCTTAATCACAAATATTAATCCCCTAATTATCACATTATTTTATTTTATTTAGCTAACTAAATATCGTAAATAATGTTACTAAAAATATGGGGTGTTATAGTGGATTCTCCTTAGCTTTAAACATAGTGGACTCACCAATATTGACATGTCTCGAGTGCACTACTTTCCCATCGATAGAGTTCCAAATGTGATACCCTTTGACACCTTTTGCATATCCCAAAAATATGCCTTGATGGTCTCTTGCCTCTAATTTTGCATTTCCTGTATGTTGAACATACATAGCGCTATCAAATATATGAAAATAACTGATATGTATAAATGTACCTTTCCGCGTTTTCTCTGGGATATTCTCATCAACGACTGAGCTCGGAATTCAATAGATAATATATGCTGCGGTTGATAAAGCCATAGCCCAAAAGCCTCTAGATAAACCCATCGTCAATCATAAACAAAGATCTTTCTCGAGTAGAGTCTTATTTATCCTTTCAGCAACTCCGTTTGATTGTGTATCTCTAAGTGTAGTAAAGTGCCTTCGAATTTCATGCTGCTAATAGAAATCTGTGAACTCCTTAGAAACAAGCTCATCGCCATTATCAGATCTCATCACCATCAACTTCCTTTCGACTTTGTTCTCTACCATTGCCTTCCAAGTTTTAAACTTCTTAAATGACTCCGACTTGGCTTTCATCATAAACACTCAAGCCTTTTTAATGTAGTCATTGATAAAAAAGTACTTTGCTTTTCCAATAGAAGGTATAACTACTAGTCCCCAAACATCCGTATGGACATACTGTAGTACTCCTTTGGACGTATGTCTATCGACACTAAAAGAAACCTTTGTCTGCATCCCCAACACGCACTCCTGGTAGAATTCCAAACGATTGAAGCTTTCACCCTTGATCATCTTCCTTTGTACGAAGTAGCTCCAAGCTCTTCACTGAAACATGACCAATTTGAGAGGCCAAAGTCTGGTGGCATCCAGTGCTCGTGAACTATCAACTCTACCACACGACTCTCCAAGAACTGTCATTCATTTTAGTAGATAAAGATTCTGGACCATCACTCCTTTAATCAATGCAAAAGCATCACGGGTCATCTTCAAGCTATCCGACTCAACCGTAATCCTGCAACCTAAAGATGATAGCCGATCCAAAGACAAAAGAAATATCTTTAAACTTGGAACATAGCACACTCTAGTGATAGTGCGCACCATGCATGTTAATATGCATTAATCCTTCTCCTATTGACTTGCAAGTAGCTTTGTTCCCCATCAATATGGCACTTCCCTTACCTTTATAAGAACAAAAATACTCCTTCGTAGGCGTTACGTGAAAAATCGCTCATGAATCCAACGCCCAATAGTCTATTATACTGAAAATAGATGCGGTCAACACATCATCAAAAACAACCTTCTCCACCGCAATAAATGAAGAACCATCCGCTTTATTTCTCTTCTTCATATCCAGACAATATTCCTTTCACTGGTCATGCTTCTTATAATGATGGCATATGTTGTCTTTAAACTTGCCTCTCCAACCACTTCAGGACTTCCTCGACTTGGAACGCCATTTGAAATTTTTCTTTCCCTTTCTTCCTCTTTCAATGAACAAACCTTGAATACTATCAGCTTCTCCACTTTCGCTCATAAGTTTCATCCCGTCCCTCATCCCTTAACTTAGAAGTCCCGTCTTCACATCTTCTAATGTTAGTGTGCTTCTACCATAAATAAATTGTTAGAAATACTGTGTATCACTTTGGAAGAGAGTACAATACCACCATAGCCTTTTCATTTCATCCACATTCAAATTAACAGCTTTCATCTTCATCATCAAGTCATCGATTAAGTTAAGATGTGCTTTAAATGACGTACCTTCCCACATTGTATAAGTAAAGAAAGCTTTCAACAAAATTAGCCTATTTGTGAGCAACTTCTTCCTATAGAGCTCCTCAAGCCTCTAGTGGTAGTTTCATAACTAATCTTTAGGATGATGTTCTCACCCATAGCCAAGTGGAAGGCACTAAAGGCCCATTCTTCCGTCTCTTTCCTTTCCAATTCTGAGATATGTAACAACCCACCTCGGAAAAGGCCTAAATTTCGATCCAAAAAGGCTCATCGAAAATTAGATCCATTGTAAGATAAGCTGTTCGTAGTAAAACGAAATAACATTACAAAGCCATGACTAAAATTTTAGAACTCACATCGGAAGGAACAAAATATAATTGTAAAGTGTACTCATTTATTTCAAAACTATAAAAATATCATAATACACAATTCCATAAAAATCGTAGTATAACATTTGTTACAACAATTGTCTAAATACATGGGTGCACATTGTTAGAACCTCTAGTTTATGTTTCAATAATAACAACTCTACAATCATATAAATATATAAACCTCATCAAGATTGCAGGTATATGCTTCAAGAAGACCATGCTCGAAGATATTAAGACTCAAAGAGAAACAAAGATTCATTGACCATACTAAGGTTATTCTACTATAAAAGAGTCCTAGATACAATACCATTAAGGTCTCCTTGGGTATATATGAATATACGAGCATACAATATTTCATGTACATCAAAATAAGGTGAAAAATAGTTTTTACACCTCACATACATTTATGATAAACAACAGATGTCTGTGACAAGTTTCAGATTAAAAACTAAATAAGTCACAGACGTTTGAGGATTTTACCAGGACATCAGTCATGGGAAAAACTGTCACGTTTGAACAAACACTTCTGTTTTTTAATCAAAAGGAAATCATCTTTAGCTAATGAGTTGCATCCATTAAAATAAAGAGACTTTCTCCAAGAGTATCAATTTTTCATTTGCAACTTTTTGAATCTAAAAATACCACTTTAATTGAGAAGTAAAAATCACTGAACTTGAGTTAATCTATTTTTTACTCTCTTGATTTCTAAGCACTCTCTTGCATATACACTATTTAAATACTCTCAATCCATTATAACCAAAATATAATTTGGGTTAAATCACTTCCTACAACTCAAAGCATTCATATGCATATAATCAAAAGAAGATCATAGGAAGATTTGTGCTGCAAGTCAAAAATTGTGTTATTGGAACACAAGATTGTCAAAGATACTTTCGTATTAGCCTATTCCGCCAGACGAAGTGAGGGTAATTTGTTTAAAGGAAATACTCAAGGGAACTTCACAACTAGACGTAGGATGAGAGGTATGAACCAATATAAAACTCTGGTTTGCACGGTTTTTATTTTACTATTTATTATCTACTATTGCATTGATTTATATACTTGTATATTATACACAAGTTAGATAGTATACTGTCCTCAAGACTTTCAACTGGTATCGGAGCTTGGTTATTTCAACCTACAGTAACACGTAATTGAAATCATTAAAAATGGCAAGTACGTTTCAGGAAGCTCAATCAACTGCTCATCCACCACTATTTAGTGGTTCTAATTATGCTTACTGGTCAACATGCATGTGAATTTTTATGGAAGAAAATAGATTAGAAATATGGTTGGAAACTCAAAATAAGTATGAAGCACCTGACACTGATATTAGCACATGGACTGACGCACAAAAAATAGAAGCATCTGACAATGCTAAAGCTATGAATGTTTTATTTTGTTCGCTTGATAAAAATGCATGAGTCATGCTTTGCACTATTGCTTATGATATATGACGTACATTACAAATTACCCATGAAGGCATAAACAAAGTAAAGTAAACCAAATTTTCTATTCTACAAAATCAATTTTCTATTCTACAAAATCAATTTTCATCTTTTAAAATGAAATCAAATGAGTCAATTATTGACATGTATGCTAGATTTCAAATTATACAACACGATCTTATGGCACTAGGAGTAAAATTCACTAATTTTGATTTAATCACATGAATTTTGAACTTTCTGACAAATGAATGGGAAAGAAAAGTTTTAGCCATCGAATAAGCTAATGGTCTTTCCCAATTTAAATTTGAAGAGTTAATAGGAAATCTGATGTCGTATGAAGCTAATTTACGGCAAGAAAAGAGCAAAATCAAGAAAGGAAGAACATCACATTTCAGGCACGTAACGACAACTCGGACTTGGAAGACGATGAGATTGTGTTCATAGCCAAAAATTACAACAAGTTCAAGAAGTTCAAGAAGATGACAAACAGCAACACAAATTCCTCAAATCAAACATCAATGCAGTGCTTCGGGTGTGATAAATTTAGCCATATAAAGAAAGACTGTCCACTACTCAACTATGATAAAAAGAAGAAAAAAATTGAAAATTTCAGGAAAAAGAGAAGATAATTTCAAGTAACTTGAGATGATTCCAATTCTTCCTTATCATCCGATAGTGATAGTGACTCAAAACAAACAAATTTCTGCTTCATGGCTAACACAAATGAGGTACATCCTGAAATAACATATGATAAAATTCTTGAAATTAGTATAGAATTAGACGACAAGTATAAAGAATTAAAAAAATTGAGTAAAGAAAGTATGAGAAAATTAAATAGAGCTAAATTAGAAATTGGATTGTTAAAAGACGAAAAAACTATTTTAGAAAAAGAATTAGAGTTAGCACAAAAAGAATGTAGAAAATTATCATCTCAAAATGCTACTTCAATAAATGATATAGAGAATAACAAACAGAGAATTATAAACTTGAAAAAGAAAAGAATGAATTAAAAATTTTTAGAATTAGCTAATTCATAAATTTCTAATCTCAAAAATAAATTGGGTAAAATTTCTAATAATTTTTCAAAATTTAATAAAGGAAAGCAAAATCTAGATGATTTGATAAAAAATTTAAAACCATTAGGAAATAGGAAGGGATTAGGATTTAATGAAAAAATTAATAAACATTCTAGAAATAATCTGGTTTCTAATAATAATCAAAGATTCAAGAAGTATAGTACATTACATACAAATTATAGAAAAACAAAATCTAAACATAAAAATAAGGAAACAAAAATGATTAAAATATGGATTCCTAAAACAAATAACAAATTGATTAGACAAAAACACATAGATATATACTTAAAAGATATAGTTCATAATGAAAAGTACATCTGTAATTGTTCCAAACCCTAATGGGTATGGCTAACATCTCCAACTAACACATAGGACCCTGACGAAGAAATTGGGTACCAATTAAAACTTTTTATTATTTTGCAGGTACCCAAAAAAAACCAATAATAAGGAGAAATGGATATTCGATAGTGGATGTCCAAACATATGACGGGAAATGCACATATGCTATCAAACATCACTTACATGGAAGGCGACATGGTTACTTTTGGGGATAATTCCAAAAGATATGTTATCGCAATTAGAAATGTCATCAATGTCGGTATATCTACTTATCCTATTATTTTAAATGTTTATTAGTTAAGAATTTAAAACATAATTTACTTAGTATAAGTCAATTATGAGATAAGGGATTTAAAATTGATTTTGAAAAGGATAAATGCGATATCTATGATCAAAATAAACTTTTAATTTTTGAAGGAATAAGAAATCGATACACTTAAATTTAAACATGAATATTAATCATAATAATGATTTATGTTTAACCATAAATCATGATGATCCATAGATATGGCATAAAAGATTTTGTCACATAAACTTCAAATATGTAAACAAATTGGCTAAAACAATTTGGTAAGAGGGTTACCCATAATAAATTTCAAAGTTAAAAATCTATGCAATGCATGTCAACTTAGAAAATTAAAGAAAAACTCGTCTAAATCTAAAAAGGAAATCTCTACTAAATAACCTCTTGAATTACTTCATTTGGACTTATTTGGTCCAACTTAAGTACGTTCGATAAATCATAATAAATATGCCTTTGTAATTGTAGATGATTTTTCAAGAAATACTTGGAAGTTATTTTTAAAGCATAAAAGTGATATATTCGAAATGTTTAAATTTTTTGCTAAATGAATTAAAACTCTAATGGATCTAAAATTAAAAAGTATAAGAAGTGATCACGGTGGAGAATTTGAAAATGAATTATTTACAAACTTTTGTAATAAAAAGGGAATTACTCATAATTTTTTATTTCCATGAACACCACAACAAAATGGAGTAGCTAAAAGAAAAAATCGTACCTTACAAGAATGTGCTCAAACTCTCCTAAATGGCAATGATTTACCAAAGAATTTTTTGGCCGAAGCAGTTGCTACCGCATGTTACATATTAAATCGTGCAACTCTTAGACCTATGATTAAAATACGTGTTATGAAATTTTCTACAAAAAGAAACCAAAAGTATCATATTTTCGAATATTTGGATCAAAATACTTTATTCTAAATACAAGACATAATCTTGGTAAATATTATTTAAAAGCAGATTAAGGAATTTTTGTTGGATATTCCGATCAAAGAAAAGCTTACATAATTTTTAATAAACGAACAAATGTTACAGAGGAAAATCTTCATGTCTCGTTTGATGAAAATTTTAAAAATATAAATAAAGATGACGAAGAAATTTTTGACATTAATCAAAATAAAGCCATTGAAATTATAATTGAAAATAACGATGATAATCAAAATAATAGTAATTTAAAATCACCACCCCAAATTTTAAAAGATCATCCTATTGATAACATAATTTTGGAAATCTTGATAACAAAGTTTCGACTAAAAGAAAATAAATCAAATGAGTAATGTAGCATTTATATCTAATTTTGAACCAAAATTACAAGAAAGCATTAAATGATGATTTTTGGATTTTAGCAATGCAAGAAGAACTTAATCAATTAGAACGAAATAATGTCTAGGAATCAGTACCAAGGCCAAACAATCAGTTAGTAATTGGAATTAAATGGGTTTTTAAAAACAAAGCTAATCAAAATGGAAATATTATAGGTAATAAAGAAAGATTAGTGGCACAGAGGTACAATCAAGAAGAAGGAATCGATTTTGAAGAAACTTTTGCACCTGTGGCATGTCTTGACGCCATAAGAATATTACTTGCCTTTGCATGTCATCATAACTTTAAGCTATTTCAAATGGATGTTAAAAGTGCTTTCTTAAACGGTTCTACAAAATAAAATGTTTACATAGAACAACGACCACTATTTGTTCATGAAAAATATTCAGATCATGTTTTTAAACTTAAAAAAGCATTATATGGTTTAAAACAAGCACCTAGAGCTTGATATGATCGATTAAAATCATATTTAATTAATTCTGGTTTTCAGATTGGTAAAGTACATACAACATTATTTATTAAAAGAGAATATATGGATATATTAATTGTTTAAATTTTTATTGATGACATTATATTTGGATCTACTGAAAATTTATGTAATGTATTTTCTACAATAATGACAAATAAATTTGAAATGTCTCATCTGGATGAATTGAATTTCTTTTTAAGATTACAAATAAAACGATTAAATAATCGAATTTTTATAAATTAATAAAAATATTGTGATGAATTACTAAAACGTTTTGGAATGGCTAATATATCAAGTAAACCTACTCCAATGAGTACTACTACTCATCTAGACAAAGATGAACATGGAAAAGAGTTCGATCAGAAACTATATTGAAGCATGATAGGATCCTTACTATACTTAACCGGTAGTAGACCAGATATTATGATGAGTGTTTGTTTATATGCAAGATTTCAAGCACAACCCAAAGAATCACACCATCGGGGAGTTAAACAGATTTTACGATATTCATCTATAAAGATTATGGTTTATTTTATCCAAAATGCGGTACGTTTGAACTTGTATCTTACAGTGATGCGGATTTTGGTGGATGTAAATCAGATAGAAAATGTACAAGTGGCACATATCAATTTATTAGTCAATCGTTAGTTTCAAGGTTTAGTAAAAAATAAAATTGTGTTTCTCTTTCAACATGTGAAGCTGAATATATTTCTGCTACCTTAGTTTGCGCTCAAGTAATATATATGCAACAAACACTTAAAGACTATGGAAAAATAATGAACAAATCTCCAATATATTGCGATAACCTTCAATATAGTATGATAATGCTAGTGCTATAAATTTATCTAAAAATCCAATTAATCACTCACGAACAAAACATATAGATATTACTCACCATTTCCTAAGAGATAATGTTGAAAAAGAAATAATAACTCTAGAATTTGTTGCTGCCGAAAATCAAATAGTTGATATTTTTACAAAATCATTAAGTGAACTAACTTTTATTGAGTTAAGACGGGATCTAGGAATTTGTTCGTTCAAAGAATTGGTTAGCTAAAATTATAGAAATAATGTTTTGATCACTTAAATTTGTAATAGTTCATATGCAATTGAAACTGAACAATTAAGTTTATAACTTGGAATCAACAACAGCCACGCATTTTTTTTATAACAACCATTTAAATCAAACTAATATCTATTAACTTCTAATGGGTTAATTCATTTTTCTTATCTACTTTTTCTAAATTTAACTACATTTTATCTTATAAATTCAGTTATATACTACTTAAAAAATTAATAAACACAACTAAATTACTGCCGTAAAATATCTTCCGACCAAGACCCTACCTATTCAACTATCGACCATGAATCCCCTTCGTCAAATAGCACTTACGTATCTCCAACTAAATACACACCGACATCAACTCATTCAGACTCTCTAAACATTGTTGCATCACCAATATACCACACCGGCTTTTCTCCTAATGGCAAGAAAGCTAAACGATCAATTGATCAGAATTCAGCATCTCTCGTCGGCAAAGTTGATGAAATATATCACTGTCAACAAGAAATGGTTGGCGTTCAACATGAGATGTATTATGAGAAACGACGTCAGGGATCTCATCTAAATTTTCTTGAAACATGTAATCTAGCAATTTGTGGTCATTCACCAACAAAAAATTGCATACATCAAAAGTCTCCTCGATTACAAGAAACTCCTCCAAGAGCGCGTAACATTACTCTGAGAAATTTGTGCTAACCAAGACCATCAAAACAAGCTTAGATTGGCACTCTAGCTCGTCCAATTTGGTCTCCACTAAAGCCATTACTTGACAATACAAAAGTTGAACTAAATTTGTAGGATATACAAAAAACAATAATTTAGAATTCTCCGACAAAAATTAAATTTTTGTTACCCGTTATATTTATTTAATTTTGACATGTATACTGTTTATTATATTTAAATTTTAATAAATATTTTCATTCATATTAAAAATTTCCTCTAGATAACAGAAATTACATATCGCAGACGTCTGTGAATATACCACAGACGTCTGTCATCAGTTATGGAAAAAAATTCCTGTAAAAACAGATGTTTGTGAAGACTCTCTATTTCAAACTTCTATAGCCAAAGACGTCTATGGAATCATCACAGACGTCTGTCGACTCTTTCTGCCTCACTTACACTGAAGCCACAGAAGTCTGTGACTTCCTCATCGACGTCCGTCATTGTTCTAGCAAAAATTATCCAACAACAGTATATGAAAAAAAATTCCCTTTATCTTCACTTTACCTTCATTTCAACTCCAAATTCCTAAAACCCTAGATCTCATAACAATCAATGGCTCCCAAGTAGATTATCGTATCCGAGAAACAAATGCAAGGCCAATCTTCATCCTCCTCTCAAGCACCAGTCACATAAGATCACATTAACCAATGGCTCCACAATAATCCCAATGCAATCAAAAGATTCGAGGCACTCACCCAAAAGATCCACTCAGGTCTTTTTATTACCTTGCCAATGTTATGGAATATGAAATCTTAGGGATTACTACGGATGCCAGCTGTTGTAATTTGATTAGCTATGATGAGAATAAGGTAATCATTGATCCTTTTGCTATTTACCTCTTCTACTCCAATCTATGTAGTTCAGAGATTTGGAATCTAGAAAATGATGAGGCTTGGTTATGGTTAAGTGTTTACGAGAAAGAAGTTAAAATTAATGTGTGTACCATTAGCCATATTTTAGGATGTTCTTATGAGGAGATTGATTTAACCAATATACCGGATCACAGTCTTCTACCTAGGGACGAAGTTACCCATCAAATATAGGAGGATAGAATGCCACAATGGAAATCCATTTATCTTCGACCACGGGATAGATTATTAAATCAAATGGTAATTAATACCGTCATTCCTCGTCTTGGTAGTCATGAAAAAATTATTCCCAATGATCATAGAGCTTTGTATGCTATATTTGCTCGCCTACCGGTTAATAGGAAAAAATTCATTCATGACCAAATTAAAGGATTTTGGCCTACACATCATCGTTCCATTTTTATGCTCCATATATAATGCGCATCTTGCGAAATCATTGAGTTCCTTTGTATATCTCACAATACGAAGAAATTCCAACCAAAGATAGCGGACCATGATATCTTTCACTACTGCATCTTCCGAAGAGTCCACCTCGTATCATTCCATCCAACCAATGGACTCAACAACAACAAAAACAAGAACATCACGGTCCTCCTCAAACTAGCGCTCCTCAACAAACCTATTCCCCTCATCCTTCCCAACATCCGCCTTCCACTAGTCGTGGTATCGAATATTATTTGGACTTTGAAATTCAGGAAGCTCGGGTTGAACTAACACCAAATGAATCTCTTCGCAATTTGGTCATCAAAAACCAAAAAATAATCATGGCCAATCAACAAGCTTTTAACAAAAAAATGACTGGATTGGAACATTCTTTCTCCACTAGGATGACAAAGATGGAAAAGGCTCAGGATAAAGTGGTCTCCACTTTAGGGAAAGTAATTCGACAAGTCCGTGGTCATTCTTCCTCACGCTCATCATATTCTCCTTCTCCAACACATCCACCTCGGGTTTAAACACCAGTTCATCATTCTCAAGCCTCGCCCGAAGGAACGTCACACGATAGAGGTAACCGAGGGAAGACTCCCATGCACGCACAAGCCGAGGAAGAAGAAGAAGACAATGATGAAATGTACGTCTCTAATACTCCACATTTTCAACAACCATCTTACATGGCATTTCAAGGCCTTTCAATCAACGAAGATGAGGTGTACCACGATCAGACGACATGGCCAGGTACATATGAGCAGGATCCATCTGCTTACTGGGAGTATTACGAGAACCACGGAGGCCTACCTTATTCCTAAAATCAGTACAATTAAACTTTTTTTTATTTTATTTTGAAACTATTATGCTTATTTTTTTCCTACGTATAACATCTGTTACAATTCCTTCTAAATTTTGCTTTGAATTTTAAATTTTGATTTTCCATAATATGAAATGATGACATACTATGACCATTTATATCGTTTATATATGTATCACATATCATTTCCCTCCATTTTGATAATGACAAAGGGGGAGAAATTTTATGCACATACATAAGGGGAGATGCATGTACACTGGGGGAGATAAATATACACAAACATAATAATACTTCCATTTTATAGTTGATATTTTTGATCATATAGTTTCACTATATAGTTGATATTTGATTGTATAGTTGTCATCATCAAAGGGGGAAGATTGTTAAAACCTCTGGTTTATGTTTCAATGATAACAACTATACAATCATATATATATAGACCTTATCAAGATTGCAGCTATATGCTTCAAGAAGACTATGCTCGAAGATATTGAGACTAAAAGAGAAACGAAGATTCATCGACCATACTAAGGTTATTCTATTATAAAAGAGTCCTAGATATAATATTGTTAAGGTCTCCTTGAGTATATATGAATATATGAGCATACACAATTTCATGTACATCAAAATAAGGTAAAAAACAGTTTTTACACCTCGCAGACGTTTGTGATAAAACAACAGACGTTTGTGACAAGCTTGAGATTAAAAATTAAACAAGTCACAAATATGTCATGGGAAAAACTGTCACATTTGAAAAAACACTTTTGTTTTTTAATCAAAAGGAAATCATCTTTCACTGAAGAGTTGCAGCCATTAAAATAAAGAGACTTTCTCCAAGAGTAACAATTTTTTCTTTGCAACTTTCTGAATCAATAAATACCAATTTGATTGAGAAGTAAAAGCAACTAAACTTGAGTTAAACTATTCTTTACTCTCTTGATTTCTAAGCACTCTCTTGCATATACACTATTTAAATACTCTCAATCCATTATAACTAAAATAGAATTTTATTTAAATCACTTCCTACAAATCAAAGCATTCATATTCATATACTCAAAAGGAGATCATAGTAAGATTTGTACTATAAGTCAAAAATTGGGTTATTGGAACACAAAATTGTCAGAGATACTTTGTATTAGTCCATTCCTTCGGGAGAAGTGAGGGTAATTTGTTTAAAGGAAATACCAAAGGGGAGCTTAGGGACTGGATGTTGGATGGGAGGTCCGAACCAGTATAAAAACTCTACTTTGCACGTTTTTTATTTTACTATTTATCATCTACTATTGCATTGATTTATATACTTGCATATTGTAAACAAGTTAGATAGTATACGGTCCTCAAGACTTTCACACATGAAAGCAAGTAATAATAAAAAATACTGCCACAAGCCAAGGTTCTCCATCTCTAAGCATCATAACCGCCATTACTCCATCCTTAACATGTGTTGTAATGAGGAGGGAATCAGAACAACAAGTATCTAGTAAATAAAAACCTCAAGTCTTACCTTTTAAGTATTTGGGCAGTATATTTCAAATAAGAATATGTCAACGAACATAAAACCATTAAAACCATTTAATACTTCTTTGTAAGGAAAGAAAGCTGGTCCAACCATATAATACCTTCCATTTCAGAAGCGGGTTTCTAAAATTTCATATCTCAATCATACATCATAAACAACAACTAATGTGAGAGACGATACCCAAGCCACTTAATACCTTTTATTGGAAAATAGACAGACTCTGATTATATAATACCTTAACTAAGGCAGACCCCATCATTTAATACTTATTTTCAAGGCGTGCTCCTTAATGATACTATCTAGCCGATATCATATGGAATCCCTTAGGCCAGTTAATACTTTCGTGTTGAAAATAGGTGGATTTTGGTCATTTAGTACCATAATTAAGCCAGACCCCATCATTTAATACCTATTTCCAAAAGCGGTCTCCCTTATAAAGATACCATATAATGTAACCCCTTGGCCATTTAATACTTCATTCGGTAAAAGAGGTGAAGCCAACGAGTTAATACCTCAAGACCCTGAAGCAGACCCTTCATTTTATGGCACATACTCATAATGATGTCTCACATAAGTTCGACTATTCGTAGGAACTGGTAGCTGGATTAGCCGGGTAGATTTTCCTTACAGAATTTGGGACCAACCTCACGTCATTTCAAATATTTATCATAAGGATATCTCACATCAATAAAAGCATACACATATGCTGGTAGCCTCAAAGTGAAGGTCAGACTCCATCATGTAACTCCATTGACCTCTTATCCATATGACTTAGCTATACATTAATTACTCTCCATACACACACACATCTCACTGTTTCATAAATAAGGCCATATAAGGAATCTACCTTATTATACCTTAAAATAATAATTAGGCTATGTAAAAGTTTCCTCTTATTTTCGCCTAACAATCAATTACCTTCCTAATGGGGGAAATAAATGAAAATAAATGCCTAGCTAACTATGCCACATATGAAATAATTATACGTTAATTACGCAAATAGAGATAAATAAATATTCACGTCTAATAAGTTCAAAATGCATGGATTTTACGCTCTAAACTAGCGTTTGTTAGGGATGCGGATTAAGGATCTTAAGGCAGAAATAACACTAGAGGGGGGGTGAATAGTGTTTTAAAGAATATATGAACTATATGACTAAATTAAAACTTTCAACACAAATCTAAACAGAATTCTAACACAGAATGATCACATAACATATAACAAATGCAAATAGTAAAGTAAAGCAAGTAAAAGGAAAGAACACACCGGATTTTATACTGGTTCAGAATCCTCCTACATCCAGTCCTGCACCAAGGAAATATCCTTGTACAAATTTTTATAAGCCAATATCCAAATTACAACCCTCAATTTCTAAGGCCTTGAGGAACCCTCCTATCTCCAAGTCTGGGGTAAACTCTCTTGATTTAAGGGACACAAGATCACCCTAATACTTCTTAATAACAATCCTTTTGAATGGATAGACTCTATGGACTTTTTGAATACAAATTAATCCTATAACTCTGAATAGCACTTTGATCTTTGGTAGAATGATGGAGAATCAAATAGAGAGAGTATCTAAGTGATTTCCTATTGAGAATTTGGCAGAATGATGGCACGATCTTGAAAATATGAAGTTTTATGGATATGGAATGGTGGAGAAGAAAGAGTGAAGAAAATAAGAAAGTAGTTTTTTTAAAAAAATCGTTTTGGAAGCCTTTATATAGATGCACAACAGTCATAACCATTGACGAAAGGTTTTCGAACGAATGGACACTTCTTTTGAAAATTGAATTTTGAATCCAACTGTCACCATGTCGACATGGGTATCCCCTTATGTCGACATCTCTTAGTTCAAAATTATAGAGATGTTGTTTTGTAAAGACAATTGAATTTAAAACAAGTTGAAACTTCTCTGAAGCAAAGTAAAGTGTTTAAACAATATTTTGAGATAGAGAATGAATATAAAACATTATTTTAAATATATATATATATATAATTGATATAGACCGTCAATTATATAAGTAATATTTAAAATCAGAATAAGTTTTGATGTTTTAAAAATAGAAATTTTTGAAAATCAGAATAGAGGAATATTTCAAGGCTAAAACAAAGTTTGAAAACATTTTTGAAAACATGATTTTGAAAGCTAAAACATTTTGAAAATAGATTTAAAAAACATTTTGAAAAATCTATTCAAACTGAAATTGCAAGAACCTTCCTACAGAGCTCCTCCATAGGACTCGAGAACTTGTACAAAGTAGTTTAAATGATTTTGATTTTCGTGGGTTTGTAAGCCACTTGTCGTAGGTTTGTAATCTACTTGTCGTGGGTTTGTAAGCCACTGGTTTCGATAGAAATTGGGTTCCATCCCAAAAGAAAATTGGAAGAAAGATGAGAGTGCTATTATGAAGTTTTAACAAAATACTAGACACTTATTTGACATCTTGAAATCTTGATTCTTTAGAGTCTTGAATCTTGAATCTCTAAACTTCATCTTGATGCTTGAGTCTTTATACTGATCAGTCTTCGATGATACCTGCATATACTTCCTATATACATACATACATACATACATACATACATACATACATATATATATATATATATATATATATGGAAATGTTAGTATATATTTTATAAAGTAAAGTATAATAACTTTATAAGGTTGCTGTCATCAAAACATCATCAACTCAGTTCCTAACAATCTCCTCTTTTTTGATGATGACAACCTTTATTTATAAAATATTCTTACCATACCATAACTCTCCATAACTCCCCCTTACTCTGTGACTTCTTCTTAAAACTACAACTCCCCTTTATTCCATGACTCCCCCTTACACCAAGCACATATATTTTTATAACTTTCTCCCCCTTTGACATCAGCAAAAAGGAATAAAAGATTTACCTGTTCTAAGATAATCAAGTATATATAGAATAAAAGTGTAAAGTGAACGTGTAAGTGATCAAGTGTGTGAGCATATATATATGTGTAACTTGACAATCAAATCAATATCATACATAGAAAACCAATCATGTATAGTATATGAAGTTATATACAAACCAAATCCAAATCAAACTTAAGTAAACAATTCAATCAAATCCTAATCAAATCTAAATCAAATCAAATCAAAAAAACAAACATACATAATGATCAGACATTCCTTGGGACTTCCACCCATCCATCTTCTCCAAAGATAGGATCAGTTTTGATAACATCCCAATTATCTTTGTCGAGAGTGACTGGTGGATTTGCTTCGGGTTCGTCTTTGCTAAGGCTTGAGATCATCCAACGAAGTGCGTCGAAGTGTCTTTCTTGCTCTTTGATCATCTGCATTTGGCTTAATTCTAAGTGCCTTTGATTTCTAAGTATAAAAGAGAGAATATTCTTGAAAGAAGTAAGAGTTTCTTCAAAATTTTCACTTAAATTCTTAATTGGAGAGGCCATAATTTAAGAAATAAGTTGAAGTATGAGAGGAGATGAATAGAAAAGGAGGTAGAGAAGTTTGTCTGGAAGAAATATGTATTTATAGGAGTTATTGGCCGCTCAAAATGAATTGTCACTTGGTAGTTACAAGAATTTGAAGTTAGAAATTGTAACTACTTTTTGACTGCTATATGTCGACATGGGGGGGATGGGGCATGTCGACATGGTCTAGACAGAATGACCAAGTTGAGTTATTTTTGATTTCTAAGTTTATTTTTATACTAGTGGACCTATATAAACTCAAAATAAATAACTATCAGAGATATATAAAGCTGGAAAACAGAGAATAAGATAGCATTACCTATATTAGTTAACATTACATAATATTAACCAAAAAAATAGAAAATACAAAGATAGATAAACGATAGCTAGAGAGATAATGGCTAGGATTAGTTTGATGAAGATGATGATGAGGACAAGCCAAGTTTCCTGCCTATCTTCCCAAAGAACTGGTCGATCTTGGTAGAGATTTTATCCATTTTCTTGCTAATAGATCTCTTAAGAACCTTTTGGTTTTGAGCAAGTATCTTTTGGTTCTTGAGTATGGTTTTGTTGAACGGATTGGCGGGTGTATGTGGATACTCTATACTTTCCAAAGAGGTTTATTCATCTTCCTCTTTTTCTTCAATTTCCATTCCTTCCCCTTCTTCTTCCTCTTCTTCTCCCTCTTCTTCCATCTCTTCATGAGCAAGTCTCTCTTCCTTTTCGGTAAGTGTTTTATACGGTTGAAACATAAGTGGGATTTTCATAAGGGAAATGTTCCCATGATTGAACACTTTCCTACTTACAAACTCTTCCTTTTTAACATCCACACCAAAATAATTGAAAATCCGAGTTAGATAAATTCCATGATAAAGAGTGTTTTCTCCCATAGTAAATTTTTTTGGTCTTAACTCATCCAAAATAGTTTGTGCCCAATTAATATCATATTTTCCAAATATAGTAAAAAGGGCTTTACACGCTTTTGAGGTAGGATTATTGTAGTTTCCCGAGGTAGGAATAACGGTGTGTTGAATAAGAAGGTTGACAATTCTTGCTTTTGGGCGGAAAAAGTGATTCTTAAAATCCATGTGGTCATCGCTTTCAAAAATGTGATGAAAAGTCTCTCGATCGGTTTCATTGATTTGAAACTGCGAGAGATTCATACCGGTAGATTTGCAACCCAAAATATCGGAATCCAAAACAATAAGTGTTCCTTTAACACTACTCCAAATTTGATCTTCATTTCCATTATAAAATTCACGGTTTAGGTTTGCATAAAACATTTTGACAAGGTTTGGATAACAAACGAAATCATTTTGCTTGTTATCAATCAAGCTAAGAATGGAGTTTTCTTCAAAAAGTTGATCGATTTCATAAGAAGGAAAATCATCAAAAATAGCAAATTTTCCCGTATTGACTTTACCATAGTTTACATAACTTATGTAAGCTTTGATAGCCTCCGGGTCATTAAAAATATCATTTTTGATGGATTTGTTCAGCCTCATAGTTGATGGGGTACTTGAGGAAGCCATTGATGAGTGTTTGAGAGGAGTGGAAGATAATGAAGAATGTTTGAATTATGAGAATAAAGTGAAAAGAGATGATAAGAGAAGTATATTAAATAGATTCTCTAAAGTCATGTTCTCTGGTCAAGAGGTATCTTTTCAGAATTTTTAAGTAAGTGAAAAGGTGGAGGGAAATTCAAAAGTTTGAATTCAAATTTTGAAATCAAATTTCTGAGAGACATGTCGACATGGGGTATCCTGGCATGTCGACATGTGACTGTTGAATTTGAAAAGAGGTGTCTTTTTCTAAAATCTAAGAAATTCCTAAAATCTTAAGAAAACTAATCTATATTCTATATCTATATATAATTCCAGTAATAATATTAAATATAATAATATTAAAATATTTTAATATTTAAAATATTATTAAAATAATATTATTTTGAATTTAAAAATTCAAATTTCAAAGGGTAATTTTGAATTTAAAAATTCAAGAAATTGCAAACAAAATCAAAACAAGCAAGTATCCAATAAAATCAAAATAAACGTGTACCTATTTTTAGATCCAAACTCCGATCGTCTTCTGATTCGAGAATA
The DNA here is from genome assembly GCA_030765085.1 of Allium cepa. Taxonomy (NCBI): domain Eukaryota; kingdom Viridiplantae; phylum Streptophyta; class Magnoliopsida; order Asparagales; family Amaryllidaceae; genus Allium; species Allium cepa. Next base: position 797,054,511 of record CM060935.1, on the reverse strand, counting down.
GCAGTGAAGCACAGATTTGAATTATCAGTTTTCTTCTCGTTATCACTAGATGAATCTGAATCGTCAAGAGTTGCTGCATATGCCTTCTTTCTTTTCCTTAGTTGCTCGTTATTTGGTTGAAATGTCTGTTTGTTTGGATATGGACAATCTATCTTGTAGTGCCCTGTTTTGTTGCAGTTCTAGCATCTATCACCATTGTTGTTGTTGTTGTGATTGTTGTTGTTCTGCGAAGTATTTATGGAATTCTTTTGATCATTTCTTTTAAAGTTATTCATCTTTCTATACTTCAAAAACTTTCTAAAATTTCTGGTCATGAAAGCAATTTCTTCATCACTATCTTGTTCTGAATCTCCAGTTGTTGCTTTGAATGCGATCGATTTCTTTTCCGTTGCCTTAGATTCTTTTCTCCCTTGTAGTTGAACTTCATAAGACATTAGATTACCGATTAACTCTTCAATCTTCATTTGACTAACATCATTTGCCTCTTCAATAGTAAGTGTCTTTTGATCCCATTCTGGAGTGAGTGAATTGAGTATCTTTCTGACTTGATCTTCTTCTGAGAAACCCTTTCCTAAAGCAATCAATGAATGTACAATAACTTGAAATCGACAATACATGTCGGAAATGGACTCATTTTCATGCATTTTAAACAATTGAAATTGGTTGGTTAATATGGAAATTTTAGTCTGTTTAACTTTGCTTGTTCCTTCATGAGTTACTTGCAAAGTTTTCCAGATTTCAAATGCAGACTTACAAACAGAGACTCTATTAAACTCATTCCTATCTAGTGAACAAAATAGTATATTCATAGCCTTAGAATTGTTTTGTGCAACCGTCTTTTGCTCAGTAGTCCACTGGGCAAAATTAGTAGTTGGTTCAACATATTCAATTTGTGTCATATTCGAAGTATCTAAACTTATGGTTTGTAAATAAATTTTCATCCTACATGCCCAATATGCATATTTACTGCCATTAAAAAGTGGTGGTCTGACAGTAGACTGACCTTCTACAAATGAACTAGTGTTAGTGCTTGTGTTGACAGAAGTAGTGGTGACAGGAGTGACATTATTAGTGTGTTGTGCCATTAAAACTTTTCAAAATTTCAGATTATGAAAATAATGAAAACCAATGCTCTGATACCAATTGTTAGGGATGCGGATTAAGGATCTTAAGGCAGAAATAACACTAGAGGGGGGGTGAATAGTGTTTTAAAGAATATATGAACTATATGACTAAATTAAAACTTTCAACACAAATCTAAACAGAATTCTAACACAGAATGATCACAGAACATATAACAAATGCAAATAGTAAAGTAAAGCAAGTAAAAGGAAAGAACACACTGGATTTTATACTAGTTCGGAATCCTCCTACATCCAGTCCTGCACCAAGGCAATATCCTTGTACAGATTTTTATAAGCCAATATCCATATTACAACCCTCAATTTCTAAGGCCTTGAGAAACCCTCCTATCTCCGAGTCTGGGGTAAACTCTCTTGATTTATGGGACACAAGATCACCCTAATACTTCTTAATAACAATCCTTTTAAATGGATAGACTCTATGGACTTTTTGAATACAAATTAATCCTATAACTCTGAATAGCACTTTGATCTTTAGTAGAATGATGGAGAATCAAATAGAGAGAGTATCTAAATGATTTCCTATTGAGAATTTGGCAGAATGATGGCACGATCTTGAAAATATGAAGTTTTATGGATATGGAATGGTGGAGAAGAAAGAGTGAAGAAAATAAGAAAGTAGTTTTTTAAAAAAATTTGTTTTGGAAGCCTTTATATAGATGCACAACAGTCATAACCATTGGCGAAAGGTTTTCGAACGAATGGACACTTCTTTTGAAAATTGAATTTTGAATCCAACTGTAATCATGTCGACATGGGGTATCCCCTTATGTCGACATCCCTTAGTTCAAAATTATAGAGATGTTGTTTTGTAATGACAATTGAATTTAAAACAAGTTGAAACTTCTCTGAAGCAAAGTAAAGTGTTTAAACAATATTTTGAGATAGAGAATGAATATAAAATATTATTTTAAATATATATATATATATATATATATATATAATTGATATAGACCGTCAATTATATAAGTAATATTTAGAATCAGAATAAGTTTTGATGTTTTAAAAATAGAAATTTTTGAAAATCAGAATAGTGGAATATTTCAAGGCTAAAACAAAGTTTGAAAACATTTTTGAAAATATGATTTTGAAAGCTAAAACATTTTGAAAACAGATTTAAAAAACATTTTGAAAAATCTATTCAAACTGAAATTGCAAGAACCTTCCTACAGAGCTCCTCCATTGGACTCGAGAACTTGTACAAAGTAGTTTAAATGATTTTGATTTTCGTGGGTTTGTAAGCCACTTGTCATAGGTTTGTAAGCTACTTGTCATGGGTTTGTAAGCCACTGGTTTCGATAGAAATTGGGTTCCATCCCAAAAGAAAATTGGAAGAAAGATGAGAGTGCTATTATGAAGTTTTAACAAAATACTAGACACTTATCTTGAGATCTTGAAATCTTGATTCTCTAGAGTCTTGAATCTTGAATCTCTAATCTTCATCTTGATGCTTGAGTCTTTTACTGATCAGTCTTCGATGATACCTGCATATACTTTCTATATACATACATACATATATATATATATATATATATCTATATGGAAATGTTAGTATATATTTTATAAAGTAAAGTATAATAACTATATAAGGTTGTTGTCATCAAAACATCATCAACTCAGTTCCTAACAGCGTTAAATGTCAATTCCCTAACCAAATATTATTATAAGTCCTTTTCCTTCAAATTGACAAGATTTCATGGATTCTAATACTAAAGCAGGAAATAAATATTCATAACAAAAACTGCTATAATAGACTTGTTAATAAAATAAAAACTCGAGTTATTACACCAATTCAATGGAATATCTTAAACCATAAGAATTTCAATCTAAACCCCATAGCCTATTCAACTCCTCTTATACAAAGAAATAGATAAGATTAAGTGGTGTAAAATTCGAATAGAATTCGTAATCTAAACTGCTTATTTTTTTGAAAAATCACAATTTGACCCAAAGAGGAAGGGGAATTTGAATAGACTATGAAATTATCAAAAATTGTATAAACAAAGCAAATTCTATCAAATTAATGTAAATAATTGAGGATCTTATCATAGAATTGACATATCGAAATAAAAAGGAATTTCGGGGGATTTTATCTATCATATTTTCGAAATCCCTAAGCCATATTCAAATCCAAAATGAAATATACTAAACAATTTCTGAAAAGAAATACTAAGGTTTTCACTTGCAGATTAGCCTTAGCTTCACTTAAATGGATTTGTAGCCTTTCAATTTCTTTTAGAATCTCTCTCTTTTGATATATATACACACAATTGGGAAAAAGTATATATATTCATTAGATTCAAAATAATTGAAGAAGAATAGGACAAGAATAGATTGGAGGAAAAGAGAAATGAATAAGAAATAAGTTTAATTCTTACCTGAATTACCTATGGAGTTTCTGAATCTTATTAAAGAGATAGTAATGGCAAAATTTCATCATATTACCTAAAATAATATGAATAAAAAGTGGAGAGGATGGGCTTCTATTTATTGGGGTTGAAACGCACCAGCACCGTAGGATGGAAGTAGGTAAGAAACGGATAAATCTAGAGCGTACAACTCAATATAACATAGCTTCAAACCCTATCCGTCACTGACAACTTTCATTGCCAAGCAGTCGACCACCTATGTGCGACTGGTCAACCATGACGGTCAATCAGTTGACCTATATAGGTTGACCGCTCCTCTATTTCAGGGAACGTTTATTTTGTTTCGTTGCACAATTATTTTATTCTCTAATTAACTTTTTAACATTAAACGTTAATTAAATTTTACTTACCCCCAAGCTAGTTTTTGAAATTTAAACCCTAAATTTGAATTCTCATTTGAATTTGAAGTCAAACTAAATTGATTTAAATTTGAAAGCTTAAAATGCTCATAGTTTCTTTACTTGAGCTCTGTTTTCAACATATTATATATGAAATTAGATCATAATTTCACCACGAATGCAATGGAATAACTTTCTTAGTCAAATTCTAACTTTTATAAAATTTCCATATTCAACCCTTATCATATTTAATTTAATTTATTTCATTTATTTATGGTTCATTTTACAGGGTGTTACACTCTCCCTCCCTTAAAAGGATTTCGTCCCGAAATCTTTCAAGTGGCGAACAACATAACATGCAGTAACATCCATATCATACAACCAAGTTCTTCACACAACCATTTACTCAACCAATCGTGCAACGTGATTATGTACTGCAGACATGCTAAATGAGCTGAATCTTAATGTACGTGTGTAATTATTTCATGAAAGAATGCATGCAAATATCCTAAACATGCATTAAAATTTCTACACGAGTGTAAAATAATTGTGAAAAAGTGTAACAACCATCTCCACCATCCAATCTAGCAATCATGATATAACCAAAATCCTAATTTTTAAGAGAAATATTACCCGTGAAAAGCTCTAGTTGAGTGCACTTCGTCTTCTTCTAGGTCTCTCATGTGCTTTCTTCTGGATTGTCCCCCCATTATATTCAAGCCAACTTAATTATTTTATTGTAGAGTCTCCTAGTATCGTGCTCCACAATGTGTGTGGTGGCACGAGGCACTGTCAGCTCCATCTCAAAATACCCCCAACTAATCTGGCTCTATATTGTTAGCGGCATCATCAAGGTATTTACTAAAGTGAGAAACGTGGAAAACATTGCAGACTCCTGCCAATTTGTTATGAAGCTTCACACGATATGCCAATTTTCTAATTCTTTTCGGAATTTTGAATAGCCTAACAAATCTAGGCTCCATTTTTCCAGACTTGCCAAACCTAACTACTTTTCTAAGAGGGTGATTTTAAAAAATATAATATCTCCAACCTCAAATTCAAGCTCCTTCCTTCTTCTATCCACATAAGATTTCTGACGGTCTTGCTCTACTTTCATCCTTTTCATGATCAACTCTACTTTCTCTAAGGTATCACGGATCATATCGGGTCTGAATAATACTTTGTTGGTGGTTTCCTATCAACAACTAGGCGATTTGCAAGCCGCCCATAAAGTGCTTCGAAAGGGGCTAAGCCAATCGTCACTTGATAGATATTATTATACGCAAACTCAACCAAAGGTATATGCTGCTCCCAATGTCCTCTGAAATCCAAGACATAAGCACTCAATAAGTCCTCCAAATTCCTATTCACCCTCTCTGTTTGTCCGTCGGTTTGTGGGTGATATGGAATCCAAAGAAGTTTCCAAAGCTGTTTGTAGGCTCCTCTAAAACTCGCTAGTGAATAAGCGGTCCCTATCACTTACTATGCTTATAAGAATTCCATGTAGACGAACTACCTCCTTAATATAAGTCTGTGCGAGTGAGGCGTCAATCCTATTTCTTCTAATCGGAACAAAATGAGCACTCTTAGTGAGTCTGTCCATAACAACCTAAATAGCCTCATTGTCCTTCCAACTTTTAGGCAATCCTTCCACAAAATCCATTGAAATATGTTCCCACTTCCAAATTGGAATTTCCAAAGGTAATAATAATCCACCAGGCTTTCCTTACTCAGCTTTTATTTTCTGACATGTCAAACACCTAGCAACAATCTCAACTATGTTTCTCTTCATTCCATTTCAAAATAAAATTCTTTTTATGTCCTTGTACATCTTATCTCCTCCGGGATGAATGATCATCCTTGAGTGGGACCCTCTATAAGCACATCTCTTATCAAATCATCAATCATTGGAACACAAAGACATTCATCTCTTCTCAAACATCCATTCTCATCAACTGAATACCCCTAGCATGGGGAAAATGTTCTCCTTTTCTCAATTTCTCCAAAATCTCTACAAACCCCTCATCCTTTACTTGCTCATGCCCTATAAGATCCATTAAGGCTAGTCTAATCTTCATAATAGCTAGAAAACCTTGGATGGGTTCTGTTGACGATTGGAGGTTAAAATTCAAGAGAAACTCTAACTGTCTCCATTCATATATAGCACCTAGGGTAGCGTGTCTCCGACTAAGAGCGTCGTCGAAAACGTTCCCTTTTCCAAGGGTATATTTAATAATAAAGTCAAAGGATGCTACATACTCCATCCACCTCTGCTGCCTAAGATTCAAATCTAAGTGGGAAAATAGGTATTTGAGTGATTTATAATCAGTAAATAACTCAAACCTTTCCCCCAAGAGATAATGCCTCCATAGCTTTATGGCAAAAGTAATGGCTGCCAACTCTAAATCATGCACTGGATACCTCTTCTCATGGTCCTTCAGTTGTCTACTAGCATAGGCGACTACCTTCCTTTCTTGCATAAGAACCACCCCTAATGTTGTGCCATGTGCATCTGTGAAAACTGTAAATGGCTTGGTTCCATCTGGAATAGTGAGCACATGTGCATTAGTCAATGACTCCTTAAGCTTACCAAATGCCTTGGTGCATCTATCATCCTAAACAAAAACTAGATTCTTCTTAGTCGATCGGATTAAAGGGGCTGCTATTTGTGCAAAGCTCTTGATAAACATTCTATAGTTGTATGCCAACCCTAGAAAACTCCTAATCTCCGATGCATTACCAGGTGTCTTCCATCCTTGGACAGCTCCCACTTTAGCAGGGTCCACAGCCAATCCTTATTTCAAAACAATACGCCCGAAGAACCTAACTTCATTTTCCCAAAAGTGGCATTTAGAAAACTTGGCATTGAGTTGGCTTCTTCTCAAGGAATCCAATACCTCCCTAATGTGGTCATCATGCTCCTTCTCATCTTTAGAGAAAACCAAGATATCATCAACAAACACTACGACAAATTTATTAAGTTTCCCTCTAAATACTCTACTCATCAAATCCACAAATTATACTGGGGCATTCGTCAGTCCAAAAGGCATTACTTCCTACTCATAGAGCCCATCTAGAGTACGAAATGTAGTCTTCGGCTTGCTTTCCTCTGCAGTCTTCAACTAATGGAGTCATGTTTCTAAGTCTAATTGGGTAAAGAGTTTACCTCATACATGTTGATCGAACAAGTCATCTATTCTAGGTAGAGGGTGCCTATTCTTCCTTGTCAACTTGTTCAACACCTTATATCGATGTAGAGTCTCAAAGAATCGTCTGGTTTAGTAGCAAAAACAACAGGGCCCCCACTCTGAAGTACTCCTACTGATGAGTCCTTTATTCAATAGCTCTAAGATTTGCTTGTCCAATTGAATTATTTCTTTAGGGGTCATATGTCTTAAAGGAAAAGCGATGGGTCTTGCATCCTTCTCCAAATCGATTCGAAACTCAATCTCCTTATAGGGTAGGTGAGCCAAGACCTCATCGAAGACATCAAGAAATTCACAAACTATGGGCATATGATAGCTCTCCAACAACAGATAAATTTAGTGAGTATAAATAACTCAACTAAATCTTTGGGTGTACAAAGAACTTCTAGGTCACGACCTCCACAATATCTTGATCGTACTACCCTCTTATTACAGTCAAGAATGGCTCCATAATAAGACTACCAATCCATACCTAAGATAAGCCCATACCCCTTAAAATTTAGAATGTACCCAGTACTATGAAATCATCATCACATATGTCTGACCCTAGGTCTTTGCAAATAAGAGAAAGATGGATCGAACCCCCAATGGGATTAGAAACCTCTATTGGGCTGTTGACCATACGGGTTTGAAGGTTTAAGGAATTTACTACATCCCTAGCTATAAAGGTTTATGATGCCCCTGAATCAAATAAAGTACAAATAGTAACCCCAAAAATAAGAGTTATACCTTCTAGAGCCACTTTTGCTTGGTCTCTTGGTAGCTTACTGCAATAAGGATGGCTTCAGTAACGTAGGCATGTCTGTTTGATCCTTTCTTAACCATCTTGGGAAACTGATTCTTGTGAAGCCCTTCCTCGTGCAGTTAAAGCACCTCCCCTTAAAGGCATCCTTCATCAGACTCACTCTACAATCTTTAGCTTTATGACTCTTCCTTTGGAATTTCTTACACATCTTCCCATTCTTCTTAAACTTCCCATTCGATTTCTTATCGGCCCAAAAGCTCCCCTTCTTGGACCCTCCTTGCTTTTTGTTCAATGCAGACTTCTCCTTCTCCATTCCCCTATCTTCCTCATTGGCCACGTACAGCATTTCCATTTCTACGAACATCTCATGCGTGGCCCCAGTAGGTACTTGAGTCAACAACATTTATCTTAGTGGGGAATTTAAGCCCTTCACGAATGTCATGACCTTTCTTTATAAATGTGTCTATAAGGCTTGTCTCGAATTTAGTCAATTCAGAAAACTTAGTTATGTACTCCTTAAGGGTAGAATCTTCTTGTCTCAACTGAATGAACTTTTCCAATTGCAAGCTAATCACTGCTCTAAACATGAGTTTAATCTCAAATCAGTCCTTGAATTCATCCTAAGAGAATTTTCTTCTAGGGTGCTCATAAGTCACAAAGTTCCAACAATTCAAGTCCTGTTCCCTATGGTGCCAAGCCGTTATTCTTCTTCTTAGCTGATCATCCCAATCAAGCTCTCTAAATATCTTCTCACGGTTACTAATCTAAGCTTTAGCTTCCGAATATCCTTCAGTTCCAAAGCATGTCTTTCCTCCTATATTAATAAAGTCCTTACACAACTTAGGAAAGTTGATAGGATGGGGTACTGTATCGACGGGCGAGGCAGTTAGTGTAGTTGGAGGAATAGGAATCTACTCAATGGTCTTAAGATATTATTTAAACCATTCGGACATTCCACGAATGGGTGGTCTTCCGTAGGTAGGGTTCCCTTGTTTGAAGAAAATTGATTATTTACATGCTGAAAGAAAAAGGTTGCCTAATGTATATGCATATGTTCAAGAAGATAGGGTCTATATTATATATATATATATATATATATATATTCTTTGAAAATTCTTTTTGAAAAACCTTTTTTGAAATAACAAATACGTCTCTCATACGTATAGTTTTATTCCATTGATCAGGTAACCAAGGTTCTAATGTAAAATGTAACAGCCCACCCTGGAACAGGCCTAAATTTCAACCCAAAAAGGCCCATAGAAACTTGGATCCATTCTAAGGTAAGCTATTAGCAATAAAAAGAAATCACATTACAAATCCATGACTAAACTTTTAGAAGTCACAGCAGATGGAACAAAATATAATAGCAAAGCGTACCCATTTCAAAACCATAAAAATGTCATAATACCTAATTCCATAAAAACCATACATAATATCTATTATAACAACTATCTAAATACATGGGTACACATGAAAGCAGGTAATAATAACAAATATTGCCAAAATCCAAGCTTCTCCATTTCTAAACATCATCACCACCATCACTCCAATCTTAATCTGTATTGAAGTGAGGAGGGAGTCAGAACAATAAGTGTCTGGTGAATAAAAGCCTTGAGTCTTATTTTCAGTACTTGGGCAGTATATTTCAAAATAAGAAAATGTCTACGAACATAAAACCGTTAAAACCATTTAATACTTCTTTATAAGCAAAGAAGGCAGGTCTAACCACTTAATACCTTCCATTCCAAAAGCAAGTTTCTATAATCTCATATCCCAATCATATGTCATAAATAGCTAATAACGTGAAAGACGGTACCAAAGCCACTTAATACCTTTTATTAGAAAATAGGAAGACTCTGGTCATTTAATACCTTAAATAAGGTAGACACCATGATTTAATACCTATTTCCTAGGCGTGCTTCTCAGTGGTACTATCTAGCTAACATCATATGCAATCTCTTAGGACACTTAATACTTCCATATGGAAAATAGGCAAACTCTGGTCATTTAACACCTTAATTAGGGCAGACCCCATCATTTAATACCAATTTTCAAAAGCGGACCCCCTTATAGAGATATCACCTAGCGTAACCCCTTGGCCATTTAATACTTCATCGGGGGAAAAGAGGCAGGTCCAACCACTTAATACCTCAAGACTCTGAAATAGACCCCTCGTCTTATAGCCCATACTCATAATGACGTCTCACATTAGTCCGACTATTCATAAGAACCGATAGCCAGATTAGTTGGGCAGATTTACCCTATGGAATTTAGGGAACAAACTCGCATCATTGTAAATATTTATCATAAGGATATCTCACTTCAGTCAAAGTGTACACAACAGCGGGTTAGCCTCATAGTGAAGGGAAGACTTTCATCATGTAACCCTATTGACCTCGCATTACTATGACTTAGCCATACATCAATTACTCTCCATACATATATACACACATACATATACATACATATATATACAAACAAACATACTCATCTCACCATTTCATAAATAAGGCCTTATTAGGCCTTAAAATAATAATTAGGCTATATAAGAATTTCCTTTTATTTTCTCCTAAAAATCAATTACCTTAACGGGGGAAATAAATGAAAATAAATTCCTAATTAGCTACGCCACATACGCAATAATTATACGTTAATTACGAAAATAGAGATAAATAAATATTCGTGCATAATAAGTTCTAAATATGCGAATTTTACGCTCTAAACTAGCATTAAATGTCAGTTCCTTAACCAAATATTATTGTCGGTTCTTTTTCTACAAATTCCCAAGATTTTATGGGATAATAATATTCGAAGAAGGGAATAAATATTCATAACCAAAACTGCAGTAACGGACTTGTAAATAAAATAGAAACTCAATTTATTGCACCAATTCAATGGAATATCTTAAACCATAAAAATTGCAATCTAAACCCCATATTTTATTTAACTCCTCTTCTACAAAGAAATAGATAATAATAAGTGGAGTAAAGTACGAATAGAATTCGTAATCTAAACCCCTTAATTTATTGAAGAATTATAGTTTGATCCAAAAAGGAAGGAGAAGTGGAATAGACGATGAAATTATTAGAAATTGTACAAATGAAACAAATTCCATCAAATTAATGTAAATAATTGGGGATCTCAACATAGAACTGACACATCGAAATAAAAGGAATTTTGGGGGATTTTATCTATCATATTTTCGAAATCACAAATAGACATATTCAAATCCAAAAGGAAATACACTAAACAATTGTTGAAAAGAAATACTATGGTTTCCACTCACAGATTAGCCTTAGCTTCACTTAAATGAGTTTGTAACCTTCCAATCTCTTTCAAAATCTCTCTTTCGATATATGCACACACAATAGGCAAGAGGTATATGTATTTGTTAGATTCGGAATAAGTGGAGTAGAATAGGATAAGAATACATTGGAGGAAGAAGAAACAAATAAGAAATAAGTTGAATTCTTACTTGAATTCCTTATGGAGTTTCTAAATCTTATTAGAGAGATAACAATGGCATAATTTTATCGTATTCCTCAAAATAATATGAATAAAAAGAGGAGAGGATAGAGTTTTATTTATTGGGGTTTAAATGTACCAGAACCGTAGGATGGAAGTAGATAAGAAACGGATAAATTTGGAGCGTACAACTCAATATAACAAAGCTTCAAACCCTACCTCCACTAGTAACTTTCGGCGGTGACCGCCTATGTGCAATCAGTCGACTGTAGCAGATCGACTGCTCCTCTATTTCAGGGAACATTTATTCTGTTCTAGTGCAAAATTATTTTATTCCTTAACTAACTTTTTAACGTTAAATGTTAGTTAAAATTTTACTTAGCCCGTAAGCTAATTTTTGAAATTTAAACCCTAAATTTGATTTTTCTTTTGAACTGAATTCAAACTAAATTAATTTAAATATGAAAACTTCAAATGCTCATAACTTCTTTGCTTGAGCTTAGTATTCAACATATTATATATGAAAACAGATTAGAGTTTCACCATGAACGCAATGGAATAACTTTCGTGATCAAAGTCCAACTTTTATAAAATTCTCATACTCAACGCTTATCATATTTAATTCAGTTTACTTCATTTATTTGTGATTCATTTTACGGGATGTTACAAGATAGCCACTGGCAATGATTTTGTGTCCAGCACAGCTTGATGAACACGATTTCTTATCAACACCGCATTCATCTTCCAATGTCACTTTTCAAAATTATTATCTCCATTCCACTTCTTTATAGCCAAATGCGAACCAGATGTTACATATAAACCCCTGGTAGTGTGCATACTTCTAGGTAGGTCTAACCTCCTCATCTTCAGATCCTGTCATTTTATCGAACTCCTTCTGGCCCTAGGCTTCAACAACAACCTTCAAAGCTCTGATACCAGAATGCTAGAGTGAATTCATACAAATGATTGCAAATCAAACCAAATACATGTGAAAGAAATTATATCATGTTATAGTGCGATAAAACAAACAGAAACTAAAGAATCCAAACATCTAATCATAGGAAAACAAGTAGCGAGTTCACATATGGATTTATAGTCGTTCCACTGTCGCAAGATAGAGTACAACCACTTTGAGAGAGGAGATATTAGTATTTTGTAAGAAAAGAAAATTATAAGATATATAATTGACGCTAAGAAGAAGAATAAGGAAAATAACTTGAGAGCATGATTCTTATCTCGAAAGAATGACTATCTTTGTATAAAGATTATTACTTAGAATTGAAGTAATTGATTTATGGTTATAAATCTATGTATCCTCAAATCACCTATTCATATGGGAAACATTTAGTCATTTGATTTTCCAGTTTCCTCTAATTTGTATACGGCTGATAAGATACCTTCTTTGATCAGCTGACTAGGGAATTAATTAATCACTTCATTCTTCCAAAATATTTCTCCTTCTCACGTAGATAATTCATTGCATTCTTTAATGCCACAAAAGAGGCAATATATTTGAGTCATTATCTCAAATATCTTCCAAATCTTCTGCAATTGAAAATATTGTATCACCAAAATCAACAATATCTTCCAACTGTTCTTTAATAAGGAAACATTTTATCATCAAAATCTAATATGAACTACGTATTAAGAACAAAGTGGAATCTTCAAAGTAAAAGGTATAACATCCAAATAAATAAAACTTTTACATCAAATATTTGCTTGTTAAATATTTTACATATATATATTTTCTAACCAAAGATTTGTGGAAGAATCTTTTATTCAAAAATATTTATTTTCACAAAATATAACATCCCCTACTCGCTCCTTGAACAGCTCTTAGGCTATCTCCTCCTTTGGAACTTCAGTAATCACTACCTACCACCAGTCTAATGCATCCTCCTAGAGCCGATGAGAAGCCAACCTCCTCTAAGAATTAGTATATCTAAAGTCTTTGAAAATACGCTCACATGCTTTCAGCCAATTTAGCACCTCCAAGGCAGACTCCTTCCTTGTGAACTCATTTCATTATAGCTCTTGAAATCTATGTTCATATTAGAAAATTCTATATCTCTTGCTTACTCTTGTCTCGACTCAATGGCTCTAGCTAGTTATTACCTGATCATCTCCATTATAAACAGCTAGAGCAAAGTATTCACATTTATTCCTCCTTTAGTCGGGCAAGCACTTGAGTACCAGTTTCAAGTATGAACTTCCAAGATTGCCTCGCTTCCATGGCCATTAATTTAGGAACTATTATCTTCTCTACTAATATTCGCTCTCGCAATTCCTATGGTCAAATGTCAGCTACGTTAATCCATTCTTTCCTTCTGCAGAAGCAAGGTTTGTAAGAAACGGAAGTAAAGTGAGTGGATCAATCGTAGAGCGGTAGAAATATATTCTCCTATATATCTATATCAAAATACAAATACGATATATATACTGTGTACCGTTCAAGGTGTTAATTTTCTATATATAACCCCTACTTAGCTCTATTTTACTTAGTGATTGCCTAACCTAAGCTCTAATACCAAGTTGTAACCCCCACTCCGAGACTCGAAAATGGTCACCGACGACACTACGGTCATCATTAAAATTATTTTCCAATGACAAAGTGAGTTCGGTATTTTTTTTGGAACATAAGTAAACATAGTTGTTAAATTACCCAATGCATCGATTTGAATTAAAAGATCTATTACATCATTAAACCCAAATCATTCCCACATAGGGGTAAATATATAATAAGAAAATCGGAGTAGTGTGTGTCCAACATATAAAGAAGTCAACACCACACCTAACCAGTTATAAGCCCTAGTTTACAAAGTGGAATTACAAAATAACTTTATTTAAATTGCAAGCCTCATGCTTCATCTTTGAAATCTTTATTTGTCTTCAAAAGAGATACATGTCTAGTCCATAAACTCAGCCTACTCGAATGAGTACCCATGAGTTTATCGGAAATAATAAAAACACATGTTAGACAATAAGCCTGGTATGAGTAAAACTTTAACCTCAGTCATACATAGTGAGACCACGCCACTAACGCGAAACGGATTTTTCCCTTACTTCATCATCACAGCATAATATACATCAATGTATATAACACAACAATACACACACACATACACATATCACCAAAAGCAACCATGTGCATATATCCAGTCAATAAGTGTTCACTGCACTACTCATCCAACTGTGAACCGTTTCAAACATATATATATCAATTCAAGCCAATTATGCCCTATAACTATCATTAAAATATGAATCAAGTCATATAATCAGTCATCAATCGTCCATCCATCACCTAATCTCTTGTTTTTGGCTTCCTTCATCAAGTTTTCACTAACTTATTTTAGTAATGACCTCCCTAGGCCTTCTTATCACTAATTTAACCTTATGTTCAAACAACGACATAGGGTGAAAACGTCGACTCGTTTTCGCATGGGAGTCATACTGACTAGATTTCTCCAGACTCTCCTAAGTGGTTGAATGTAAACACTCTGAATACATTCTAGTAAACATTCTCCTTGGATGTTTTGGCACTCTTCCTTAACTCCTCTATAGAGTTTATAATATTATTTGATTGAACCCAACCATGACTTGTTGTCCTATACCATTGGACTTTAAACTATCAATCAAGGCGCTCCGCCATCCAATAACTCCCTGAGTTGGTATACGTTTACGATCATGGTTCAACCAGTTTTCTTATATTTGTTGATTGTGTATGCTACACATTCTTTAGAAAAACATTTTATCTTTTATTTAAAGTTACTCTATCATTTGTTAGCTTCTCTAAGTTTATTTCATCTTAAAAATAAACAACATAATTTTAACTAACGAATTTTCCATATATTTCATCATTATGAAATTGTTCAATAGCACTTGGAAACCGTCTTCCAAAGTGCCCTAAGTATTTTTATTTTACTTTGGAAGACGGTTTCCAAGTCTTAACCAATCTACTAAAGTTGCATTTTACTTATTGTAAATTGGCTATCCCATAGCCCTCGCGTTAATGAAAACATTATTAACGATTGCATGTAAATCTTAACCAAATATATACTACCGTCGTGTTTATCTCTACCCATTTATTACGTTCGAATTCAAAAGAGTAATCGTGAGTTATTCAGTCAGACGTATTTATGAGCTATAAACTTTTCATCATGATACACACACACATACACTTGCCTTCGCGATTAGTGTGTTGTCGTATGTCCCTTTTCTTTTATTCACTTTTGTTCTCATGTTTTGGAATTTGTATGCATTTCACATGCATTAATAAGTTAACACAATTATATGGAATATTTATGTTCATTTATTCACACGTACTTGCAAATTGCATGCTTCATGCTTTATAATAATGCCTTGAGCATGTATTGGCTCACACGACACGAATAGTTATTTGCATACACATGTACATATTTGCATGTATCTATATATATTTTGTAGGGCTTTTCACTCGAAGGGCTTCTTTGTGTAGGGTAATAGCTGAAAGGACAACACTTTTGAAAAATTAATTTTAAGAACAATTAACAGAAAAAGGATAAATAAAGTTATCATTTTCAGTTATACAGAAATAATGATAAATGAATTTATCATTTTCCTGTATAACTTTAAAAGATAAATGAGTTTATCATTTTTCTATAAATTGTCCTTAATACTAATTATTCAAAAGTGTTGTCTATAAAACTTATTATCTTGAAATAAGAAACATTTTAACCCAATTTCCACTATTTCGTATGTATAGCTGTATGTGTTTGCCTATGTAGCCTTTGTGGCTTATTTGTTTCATAGGAAAATATTTGAAGCCCTTGTGAGTTGGATTTGCATGCCTTCAATCTTAGCCATTGCGTTAAATAATATCATTCGTATGCATGCAGACATATTACTATGATTTTCCTTTGTGTGAAGTGTAGTGTACTATATTTGAATGCATCTTGCATATATGTACCATATGTCGTGAATATCTTTCATGAATTATTTGCAACCTAGCTTCCAACTATTATATTTATGTACATAGTTGCCTTAATTTGTTCCTGGATTCCTTCAATGATTTGTTAACGTGTTTTATAATTTAATAAGTCATCATGAAACATATATTAGTCGTGGCCTTGAGTTAAGCAGTCGCCTTTGAGGTATTTACTATTTTAAATTATACATGTTGTCACTTGCTAGTATTAGCCATGTGATGTAGCTAGTAAAAAGTGAATAATGAGCTGTCACGAGGAATAAAATACTATTGCGAATTATATTGGTTTGCCTACATCGTTTGTTTTGGGTTTATGAATTAAAAGGTTGGGTCTCCATGTGGAGCCTACTTTTCTATTCTAGCATATGTGGATAGTTTTTCTTAGCTCACTGCAAAGTTTAGCCTTGTGGGTTAAGTTCTACTTATTCAACAATGATTTAATAACAATATCGTAATTAGATTAAAAATGGATTTATTACCCACTTAAGCAACATCTTTTTACTTAACCAAATTTGTTGTCAATTTTTTATTGGTTAATTTCCCTACACCGTGGTTTCTTTCCAGCAAATGTTAACCACCCAAATTAATTAATTAATTTTTCTCGATTAATTGGCACTTTCTTTCATTAAATAACTCATATAAAAAAGAAAACTGATGGGATAAATCCTAAAAATTTACCAAAAATATCTTTTACCATATTATACCTTATATAAAAATTTCAGGCCAAAATAATTAATTTCATAATTTTTAAAATTAATTAACCCGAAATTAACCATTTTTCCAAACTTAAGAAATTCATAGAATATTCATATTAACTTCAAAAAGTATGAAATTAAAAATCCATTTCTATTTCATTATAAAGCAATTCATATCAAAATTTCGTTGCATTTGGATGTAACTAGACCATGTTTCGCCCTAAAACATGAACTAAATCACTTTGATTAAATTTCAGACCATAGTTAAAATAATATTCGAGCGTCCAAACTTGTTTAACATCATCTTAACATTCATATGAAAGTTAAATCCAAACCCTGTAGGTTAAGATAGATTTCAAAGAATGATTTTACATGTCTTGATTAATAAAACTTGATTTAATCTTCTTTCCCTCTTAAATTTGAAAGCTTGATCCTTCTAGCTTGAAATTGTCTTCTTCTTTGAAATTTTTGGCCTTACTTAGAGTTATTAGAAGTTTTATTTTGTGTAAATGAAATAATGTGAAAGTGAAGTAGGAAGGAAATAGGGGTTAGAAATATGGGTTAGTGTGTTTGGGCCATGCTAACTTATTGTGGATAAATAGGGTGCCAAGCTACAACACAATGCAGAACAGATCTTAAGGCTATTCAAACGCTAGAAGTGATGAAGTGTGTATTTCAAATATTTAAAATTTACTTATGAATTTAAAATTTTATTTACTCAAATTTCAAATAGAAACCAATAATCACAGAACAAGTAAGTAATAAAGTAAAATGTAGTAAAGTAAATAACACCATCATTTTTATACTGCACCGTACATAATTTCACTATCACTGTTTGTTTTCCACGGATGGAAAGAACACCTTCACAATCTTGATTTAATGGGCTACAAGATGCACCCTCTTGATTTACGGGCTACAAGAACACCTGCTTCTCTATATAAACAATAATAGAGTATGGCAAGTAGTCATATCTTCATGCAGATTCATGCAGATTCGATACAATGATCCTATAGACCTCCAGTGGTAATATATCTTTGAATTCTTTTTGGAATAGGATGAAATCAAATAAAGAATGAAATGAATTTAAGTATAAACTCCTTGATATTGTGTGGTTTGCAAATCCCTGAAGAATTGGAGTGAAAGAATATGGATTTGCAAAGAGAATGGAAGAGTATTCGATGGATTTATCTTAAAAACATATGGAGATGAAAGAGTAAAAGAAAATGAGAATTATTATGTGAAAATTCATTACCAGAGCCTTTAGATAGTGGTTGAAGATACATGTCTTTTGATCAAGAGGTGGTGGGAAAATCCCTTCGTTTGAATTTTAAAAAATTGAAAACCGGCATGTATGTTGACATAAATAAAGGAGATATGTCGACATATGGTGTTTCAAAAACTCAGCAACACTAACAAAGTGTTGCAGATTTTCAGATTTCAAAGTACCTCGTATTTGCGGATATTTTGTGATTCGGTTGAGGTCAATGGTTGATGATCTTCAGGTATAATTGCCATGAGGTCAATAGCAAATGATTCTAAGGTTCAACCAACTAATCATCACTTCAAATACCTCCATTGTTTAAGTATTTGCATTTCTTCTTCAATTAGTTTTGTTATTCTATTTGCTCTAATTAATCTTTATATATAATTCATTTGTTTCCACTGAGTTCTTATTTATCTCGGTAAATGTCTCTACATACATGTGAAAGTACTGCACAACTCGAAGAAATGTTAGTAGTAATATTTATATGGTTTTTGTCATCAAAATCAATATCTGAGGTATTAACATTTATTCCCTTTTAACTAATCCTTTCCATTAAATTTAAATTGTTTTCTTTCATTAATCAATACCAACCAAATTGCTCAATTACCTATGGCCCATCCAATTAACTTTTTAAAGTGTTCCACACTTAATTAATTAAATTTCTCTTAGGATCTTGCAATTAAATCACTTTATTAATTAAATTAATAATGTCTTTATGTGATTAATTCAGTTCAATACAGTTTAATTTAAATTAATTTCACATATTATGGACTTCCCAAAATATGAGGTGTAACGATCGCGATTTTTCGTTGCCGAAAAATCGAACCGTTAGGGTTTTAGAAGAAGAAAGAGGTAGAAGAAGAAAGAAAAGAAAGAGGGGAGAAAACAGAAAACAAGTAACAGAACGAGAAACAATATCAGAATCTCACAATCGCAGCGGAACAACATATAATAGATAAATGAATATCATTAAAACAAAAGAACTATACATTTTATACATACATCACAATACATCATATCATCAGAGTGTACAACAATAAAACAGCGGAAAGAATACTATATACAATAGATAATAGACTACGCTATCCAAGCTCGCCTCCCACATCTGCACAGCAACTCCCGAATCCAGAATAACCTGATAACCTAACTCTAGACTGCCCGTGTGGAAAATAGTGGGCACCCAGAGTTTAGGAAAGGAACAATAAACTCCAGGTCAGTCATGGGACTGGTGTGAGAACTCAAAACAGTTTATCTTTAAACAAGCAACAAGAAAATTTAAATTTTTAAATCCGCAATGCTTTTTGGAAAATGAAACTACCATAAGGCCTCCCGCCACACACACAATGCAAACGCAGAATTGGAGGAGATTTCTCCTTATGATAGTCAAAGATGCTTACTACGCGAAAATCAAATCATTTTTGATATTATTACTAGTGCATAGTGTAGAAAACAATTTCGAAAGTAGAATATAAATCCTAGCCAACATAGACATTCCGAACTATGCCTACTATAGCTACCATCCAAACAGTGGTGACCACCATAAGTGAATGGCAGGTAATACAACTAAAACCGTACAAGGCACGTATTGGATGAAAGGATTTCCAACAAATGGTCAGGCTAAGGAACTTCCTACTGCCACATGGGATCGCCTCTGGCGGGACGTCCCGAGAAACTAACGTTACGGTTAGATCTCTGCCAACACAAGGCCGGGTTACCTCTGTAACTAGGTAACTACTACACGAATATGTCATCCCCCGGTCCTTTGGGACCTTTATCCGAGCGCTCGATACCAACAACACCACACACAGAAATATATATAGTGTATCAACATGAGTAAGCATCTGGGCTCCATACCATGATACCACCCTTTTCCAGAAGGAAATGACATACCCTAAAGGGCGCGACCCTCATAACCTTGCCGCATATTCCTGTTTCGACCATTTCCGGGGAGTGAGGTCCTGACGAAGTCTCGTCCACAAAGCTACGCTTTGTGTAACAAAGCCATGCTTCGGGTCCACAGATGACCAAAGCAATAATCACAAAGATAAATGATCAAACAAATGATCATATCCAAACGATCAACCAATGATCATCACACAGCAGCACTCAGCATGCCACATTACCAGATTGGGAAATATCGCTGATAACCTTCAACTACATAACCTCTGAGCTCGTACGTCTCAGAGAAGGGTGTTAAGCTAAGAGAATAAATTCTCCGCCACCAACAGAAATGTATTTGAAAGAAATCTGCTCTATCTCTCAAAATGTAATGTCAGACACGTAACCATACAAGTCTGTTCCGGGTTCGAACAGAACCGAAGGCACTTCCAAGGAAGCCCTTGCAATCCGGGTATTCACAATCCCGATAAAATTTCCCATCACAAAGGAAATCTCCATATCGTAG
The DNA here is from genome assembly GCA_030765085.1 of Allium cepa. Lineage (NCBI taxonomy): Eukaryota > Viridiplantae > Streptophyta > Magnoliopsida > Asparagales > Amaryllidaceae > Allium > Allium cepa. The sequence goes on along the minus strand of CM060935.1, from coordinate 797,033,860 downwards.
CTAACAATGCGGAGACAATCGATAGGTCATCCTATCGTTTTCACAAATACCCGGTCTTCACACCGGTCTTCAAATGCAATCCAAACGACGTATCGCATATTCGGAATGGGATATATGACACAAAGGTCCTCTCCCGGCTAAACCGAATAGCGAGCGCTTATTTTTAAAAATAAGTGTGCATTCAATTCCAAACAAACACAACCAATACCATCCAAAGGTAAATATTGATAGTCGGTTATTTAACTATCAATAAAGATGCGCCACATCATCAGATTCCAAATAAATTTCCAAAATTACTTAATCCCAAAAATATCTTCACAAGATATATATATATATATACACCATTTCCAAATAATTGCCCCAGTTATTTGTTTTACCAAAACCACTTCACGATAAAATTTTCCACACTTAACCAATTGAAAAACCAATTTTCAATTTACCTTTACCATTTGAAAACCAATTTTCAAATTACATTAACCATTTGCAAACCAATTTCAAATCACCTTAACCATTTGAAAACTAATTTCAAATCACCTTAACCATTTGAAAACTAATTTCAAATCACCTTAACCATTTGAAAACTAATTTCAAATCACCTTAACCATATATACCTTTTGAAACAAATTTCAAACCACCAAATAAATCTTTACCGATTTATTTTAACTTACGTTCCAAATTCGTAAATTATATTTTCATATTTAAAAATAAATCAACATTTATTTTTAAACAAATTTCCCTTCATATATATAAATTCCAAAGTGGATTTAAATTCCAAGCATCTACTAGCATACGATTCCCAAATCGATTTCAAGTTATTTGCTTTCAATTACCTTAAAGGTGAATTCACAAAAACCGTTCCATTTCATATTAGAAAACCATTCCCATGCTTATTTTTAAAATAAGTAATTCACAAATTTATTTATTTTCAACAATTTGGAAATACTCAATATACTTAAGTTACCGTTAAGTATTTTATTCCATTCTCTTTAAGAAAACATTCTTTTATTCACATTTATTTGGGTCAAAACGGATGTTGCGTAAAACATCGTTACGATAACCCAAAAACACTAGTATATGGATTTGAAATTAAAAATAGGTATATAAATCCAATACTATACAAATTATCCCCTTCTGTTTCTCGAAAACGTCTATTTCAACAATCAATGTTGAAATCTATGTTTTCAATACTCAATACATTTTAAAACACCTTTAATTCGTTTTAAATTCCATTTAAAACATTCTTTTCCAAAAACACGTTCATTTAATAAAATTATACATTCACCGTTCAAAAATAGTGAATACAACCCCTTTAACAAATTCCATATTCAATTTATCAAATTCGATGAATTTCAAATTTATAAACATAGTTTATAAATTCCATTTCTATTATAAACCCCAATTTTATAAATTCCTTTATTAATCCGATGCAATTTACATAACCCAGTTTCATACCCAAAAGCCATATTGTAAGTTAAATACTTATAATATTATTTATTTACCAAATCGTTCCTTTGAACTTCACAAATTTAAAATCTTATCACTTACAAGATTTCTTTATGGTTTATAATAATTTCAACTAATGAAATCTTCATTTATTAACAATTTCTATAAAATTCCCCTTTTTAATGCCCAAATCCATTTTTATAAGTTAATAACTTATAAGCTTAAAATTTTCCAATAACCATTCGTTTTATAAATTTCACATTTATTAATCTATAAATCCTAGTGAAATTCATGTTATACATCAACTCAGCATTTTATAAATTTATTCTATAACTCCAATGATTTAATCTAGAAACATCCATTTATAAAATCCTTTATATAAACCATTAATAATCATATCTTCCCAAAAACCAAATTTAACTATTTTATAAAAACCTATTATTGTTAAAAATTTCTTTTAAGTTATATTTTATAAAAATATAAATTTTTAAAACATAAAATTTTATCCATCTATTTAATTTAAAATTTAATCAATTCAAAATTTTTAATAAACCATATTCTTTGAAAAATCGATTTAAAACCCCTTTTAAAATTCAAAACCGTTATTTTAATTTTAAAAATTTGAATCCGATGATGCAACAACATCAGATGGTCAATCACGGGAATAACATCATATATCAATGTGATTATCAACAATCAACATAATATTCATAAACAAATAAATATGTGAGGAATCCAGTTGGATCCCTCCAACCTGTTACCCTGCATCCACAGACGTTAGCACAATACCAATTCCACTTCGAGGTGGAATATCGCGGTATATGGGATTTTATAAAATATCCGCTTAATAACGGCGCAATAGGGTCTCATCCGCTATACGAGGCGGGAAATCAAATCCGATATATACATATGCCAATATATATATATCGCTATATATAGTATATATCCTACTATATCTACTAGCACAATCAACAGCAATCAACAATCAATAATAACTATTTAAAATTTTAAACAAAACATTTCGATTGAGTGAGGAGTTCTCACCTTAGCTATTATTTTGCAATCCATTCCCATCTTGACTCGATTTCCTTGTTTTATACCTATTTTTAAATTATTTACACAATCCATTAATATTCGAACAATCGAATAATAATTTTATATTAACAAATTTCTTTTAAATGGATAAATTTAATTAACTAACCATTTAATTTTAATCAATGATTTTTTTCTTTTCAACTAGAAATTTAAAATCCGAATTGATTCCCTTTAAATAAATCTTTTCACTTAACAAATTTTCCTTTTACAAATTTTTCTTGTATAATAATTTTAAATTAACTAGTGATTTTATTTTAAAACCAATTCGTTTAATTTTAAACAAATTCCTTTTAAATAGTTTGATTTAACTAAAAATTCAATTTTAACTAAATTTTCATTGATAATTTATTTAACTAACAAATTATTTAATTTAAACTATTCTTCCTTGTAAGTAAATCATTCTTGGTAATAAAAATAATTCAATGGGTTTGTCAATAAATAAATCACCCTCACTATATATTATTTTCTGAAAATAACTTTACTGTCCATTTTTCATTTCCAGTTTTAACTTATATAAATTTTCAAATTCATTCATTTTTTTTTTTTTTTCCCAAACTGTTCTGCATTTATTTTTCTCACTGTATATTTATATTCAAACAAAATAAAAAAAAAAAATCAGAATTTACCTAACTGCTAACAGCCGAAACCACCCCCCACCATACTCGCGACAACACGTCGCCGCAACCCCTACCTCCACTGCCTTCGCTACACGAAGCCGCAGCCACCAAGATCCATCAACCACGAACGAGCTCGCGACCCCCCCTTGCCCTAGCCACCTCGCGCGGCCGCCATTGCCATCCTCCACCGCGACTTCGACGCCACCAAAACCCTAGCCACCTAGATCCCACTCGAGCCCACTCGCGTGCTCCTCCATCGGGGTCGCCTCGAGAACCCCAATCGCTCCACATCGCGACAGCCACCCATCGGTCGAACAAACTTGGTTCGATTCCCCTTGCGTGCGCGGCTCCGATTTTGAATGATCTGGGTTTGTTTTTTTTTTTTTTTTTTTGTTTTTTTTTTTTTTTTTTTTTTTTACATGAAGGCTGAGGCCATTTTTTTATTTCCTTCGAGATTTTGTTTCGATCTCTTTTTTTTCTTTCCGGTTTGAAACTATTGCGTGATAAATGAAACGAAGGGGAGACAAGAGAACGTGGTTTAGCAGAGAGTAGGGTGGCTGACGTACGAAAATATAGGGTGGTTGTGATTTGATTTGTACAAAATTTTTAAATTAAAATTCAATTTAATTCTCAACGCGTTTGCTTAACGTATGCTCACATAACAGCTCCGAAAAATACGAAATTTGAAATCCGGTAATAATTCAACGTTACGGACCCAATGGAACTGGTTTCGTCGAATTCCGAGACTGTATGAAAAATGACTATTTTTAACTATCGATTTAAACGATATATTTTCAAAACTGATCAATTCACTATTAATTTCAAATCTGAAGCTTCTATTATCTTCAATATTATCAATATGAATTTTACAAGCCTTTGAAATATTTTAAATCAGCTTACAATTGAAGATTCAAATTTTTATTTACTTTCAACAGATTAAATTTTTATAATTTAAATTGCCAAATCAAAGTTATATTGAAATTTCAAATTAAACCATCATTTAAATATTTAAAATTAATTAAATATTTTCAATTTAAATTGTTCAAAATTCTGGGTCGTTACAACCTTCCCCCCTTAAAAGAATTTCGTCCTCGAAATTGCAAGTTAAGGAGAATGATCCTAAACCGTTTATTATTTTTTCCAAAACTAATAGTTTTATTAACTTCTAACACCAATCTTTTTATTAAAGATTTACTATCATTTCAATTAGCTTTCCAACTTCAATTATAGGTTTCAAACAACATTGTTTACTCAACAATTCAAATTTAAATTTAAATTCAAATTTCAAACTTTCAAAATTTTCTCAAAAATTTTCTAACTCCCTTAATTTTCGAAAAATTTCGCCAGCGTCTCCTTTGCGCGGCTCGATCGGTACGACTACAAAATGGCACCACGGCCCCTCAGAATCAAAAAGAAAAGAGAAAGCCAAGTGGCTGGAGAAGGAAATCATCAAATCTCATACTAAAATTGAAATACGTACCTTTTTGTCGAGCAATTCAATTTTTTAACTTCAAAATCAAATCCCAATTCCATTATACACCTGTATATCCTGCTAATAGTAGTACACAATTCCAACTTCAACATTCAAATCATTTTGCCAATTCAATTACAAAACCTTTCAACATATGCTTCTTATACATTTTTAGTTTACTATTGAAGTTGCATATTCTTTCTCATTCATTTCCCATTAGTTTACATTCACTAATTAAATTCACATTGGTTCACTTTCAAATCAACTCGAATTCAATTCTATTCAAATTTATTTACTTCACTTTCAATTTGAATTCAATTACATAGTTTTCAAATGCGCTAATTCAATTTCATTAACACTTAATGAATTTACATACAATCAACCAACAAGCGAATAACAACCAATGTATATCCAATAAAACCAAATTATTAGTTTTTCTCTCACTACATTCAATTTGGTTCAACAGTTTTAATTCCAATTGATTTAACATTCAACTGATTTTCATTCAATTATTCAACTAGCTCGAAATGAATTTACACTTACATACATCATTTCATATCAACTTATTCACATTCGATTAATTAACATTCAATCCATACTTTAATTCAGTTGCCAATTCTTTTTACATATAAAAATTGAATTTCATTTATATAACTCAAGTTCACATCATTTAACGATTTCATTAATTCACTTTATTCATTTTATTTTGATATCAACATCAATTCTTTCAACATTACTCAAGTTATATTCCATTCAACTTCATTTACATTTACTTCCACTATTCAACTTAAGTATTCTCCTAATTCATTTCAAACTCTATTCCATTTAACATAATTTGTTCAAATAAACTTAAGTTTCCACTTATCAATCCAATTCGGTTTCCAATTCTAAAGTAAATTCTATTTAACTTTTACTTAAGTCAAATTCATATCAACAATCAAATTCGTATTTCATTTTACTTAACTTAATTGTTTAACCACTTCAATAATTGGTTTCACTTACATCTTCTCATTCTATAAGTTATACAACTTATTATTCAACTTCCAACTCATATTATAAGTTCAAAACCCCTTTTTTTCACTTATATTTGACAATTTCAAGTTGAATTTTAATTTCAAATTTGTTTACTACAACAAAGCTTCAATTTTAAATTCATTATTGTAGCAAATCCATCACATAGAAACTCGAAAATGATACTGATGATGCTGCAGTCATCATCCTTATTATTTCCCAGTAACCATAGTGAAATCAATGCTAAATATTCTTTCAAAATTTCCCTTTATTTATAAATTACATTTATAAATCTTACTTATAAAATTTCACTTCTTATATACATAAGATTATTTTACAATTGTAAATCATTTTAATTATAATTCCATACTTATAATTCATTAGCTTATACAATTATTCTTTTTACGATAGTTGTTTTTATATAACTTATTCAAACAACTTTTAATTAACTTATATATATATATATATTTCAAACAATCAAACAATCAATTATACACACACTTCAATAATTCTTGAAAAAATTATTTTCTTATATAGAAAATATAATCAAGGTAAAATTATTTCATTTACCCAATTTAAAACAATATCATGTCGAATTGTTCTATTCAAGTGTTTAGAAACCCCTTCGATCCAGTTGTACAGACTGTGCCGACGAAGGTTCATATGCCACTCAATAAACCAATCGTCACAATATAAAACAATTTTATATTCACTAACAAATACGCGCTCATATCTATTATTACACTCACACTCATTCTAGAGTACTACTGACTCTATCTCTAATGAGTAATACCCAACAGAGCAGGTTGTCGCTTAACCATATGCTCTGATACCAAATGTAACGATCGCGATTTTTCGTTGCCGAAAAATCGAACCGTTAGGGTTTTAGAAGAAGAAAGAGGTAGAAGAAGAAAGAAAAGAAAGAGGGGAGAAAACAGAAAACAAGTAACAGAACGAGAAACAATATCAGAATCTCACAATCGCAGCGGAACAACATATAATAGATAAATGAATATCATTAAAACAAAAGAACTATACATTTTATACATACATCACAATACATCATATCATCAGAGTGTACAACAATAAAACAGCGGAAAGAATACTATATACAATAGATAATAGACTACGCTATCCAAGCTCGCCTCCCACATCTGCACAGCAACTCCCGAATCCAGAATAACCTGATAACCTAACTCTAGACTGCCCGTGTGGAAAATAGTGGGCACCCAGAGTTTAGGAAAGGAACAATAAACTCCAGGTCAGTCATGGGACTGGTGTGAGAACTCAAAACAGTTTATCTTTAAACAAGCAACAAGAAAATTTAAATTTTTAAATCCGCAATGCTTTTTGGAAAATGAAACTACCATAAGGCCTCCCGCCACACACACAATGCAAACGCAGAATTGGAGGAGATTTCTCCTTATGATAGTCAAAGATGCTTACTACGCGAAAATCAAATCATTTTTGATATTATTACTAGTGCATAGTGTAGAAAACAATTTCGAAAGTAGAATATAAATCCTAGCCAACATAGACATTCCGAACTATGCCTACTATAGCTACCATCCAAACAGTGGTGACCACCATAAGTGAATGGCAGGTAATACAACTAAAACCGTACAAGGCACGTATTGGATGAAAGGATTTCCAACAAATGGTCAGGCTAAGGAACTTCCTACTGCCACATGGGATCGCCTCTGGCGGGACGTCCCGAGAAACTAACGTTACGGTTAGATCTCTGCCAACACAAGGCCGGGTTACCTCTGTAACTAGGTAACTACTACACGAATATGTCATCCCCCGGTCCTTTGGGACCTTTATCCGAGCGCTCGATACCAACAACACCACACACAGAAATATATATAGTGTATCAACATGAGTAAGCATCTGGGCTCCATACCATGATACCACCCTTTTCCAGAAGGAAATGACATACCCTAAAGGGCGCGACCCTCATAACCTTGCCGCATATTCCTGTTTCGACCATTTCCGGGGAGTGAGGTCCTGACGAAGTCTCGTCCACAAAGCTACGCTTTGTGTAACAAAGCCATGCTTCGGGTCCACAGATGACCAAAGCAATAATCACAAAGATAAATGATCAAACAAATGATCATATCCAAACGATCAACCAATGATCATCACACAGCAGCACTCAGCATGCCACATTACCAGATTGGGAAATATCGCTGATAACCTTCAACTACATAACCTCTGAGCTCGTACGTCTCAGAGAAGGGTGTTAAGCTAAGAGAATAAATTCTCCGCCACCAACAGAAATGTATTTGAAAGAAATCTGCTCTATCTCTCAAAATGTAATGTCAGACACGTAACCATACAAGTCTGTTCCGGGTTCGAACAGAACCGAAGGCACTTCCAAGGAAGCCCTTGCAATCCGGGTATTCACAATCCCGATAAAATTTCCCATCACAAAGGAAATCTCCATATCGTAGCTAACAATGCGGAGACAATCGATAGGTCATCCTATCGTTTTCACAAATACCCGGTCTTCACACCGGTCTTCAAATGCAATCCAAACGACGTATCGCATATTCGGAATGGGATATATGACACAAAGGTCCTCTCCCGGCTAAACCGAATAGCGAGCGCTTATTTTTAAAAATAAGTGTGCATTCAATTCCAAACAAACACAACCAATACCATCCAAAGGTAAATATTGATAGTCGGTTATTTAACTATCAATAAAGATGCGCCACATCATCAGATTCCAAATAAATTTCCAAAATTACTTAATCCCAAAAATATCTTCACAAGATATATATATATATATACACCATTTCCAAATAATTGCCCCAGTTATTTGTTTTACCAAAACCACTTCACGATAAAATTTTCCACACTTAACCAATTGAAAAACCAATTTTCAATTTACCTTTACCATTTGAAAACCAATTTTCAAATTACATTAACCATTTGCAAACCAATTTCAAATCACCTTAACCATTTGAAAACTAATTTCAAATCACCTTAACCATTTGAAAACTAATTTCAAATCACCTTAACCATTTGAAAACTAATTTCAAATCACCTTAACCATATATACCTTTTGAAACAAATTTCAAACCACCAAATAAATCTTTACCGATTTATTTTAACTTACGTTCCAAATTCGTAAATTATATTTTCATATTTAAAAATAAATCAACATTTATTTTTAAACAAATTTCCCTTCATATATATAAATTCCAAAGTGGATTTAAATTCCAAGCATCTACTAGCATACGATTCCCAAATCGATTTCAAGTTATTTGCTTTCAATTACCTTAAAGGTGAATTCACAAAAACCGTTCCATTTCATATTAGAAAACCATTCCCATGCTTATTTTTAAAATAAGTAATTCACAAATTTATTTATTTTCAACAATTTGGAAATACTCAATATACTTAAGTTACCGTTAAGTATTTTATTCCATTCTCTTTAAGAAAACATTCTTTTATTCACATTTATTTGGGTCAAAACGGATGTTGCGTAAAACATCGTTACGATAACCCAAAAACACTAGTATATGGATTTGAAATTAAAAATAGGTATATAAATCCAATACTATACAAATTATCCCCTTCTGTTTCTCGAAAACGTCTATTTCAACAATCAATGTTGAAATCTATGTTTTCAATACTCAATACATTTTAAAACACCTTTAATTCGTTTTAAATTCCATTTAAAACATTCTTTTCCAAAAACACGTTCATTTAATAAAATTATACATTCACCGTTCAAAAATAGTGAATACAACCCCTTTAACAAATTCCATATTCAATTTATCAAATTCGATGAATTTCAAATTTATAAACATAGTTTATAAATTCCATTTCTATTATAAACCCCAATTTTATAAATTCCTTTATTAATCCGATGCAATTTACATAACCCAGTTTCATACCCAAAAGCCATATTGTAAGTTAAATACTTATAATATTATTTATTTACCAAATCGTTCCTTTGAACTTCACAAATTTAAAATCTTATCACTTACAAGATTTCTTTATGGTTTATAATAATTTCAACTAATGAAATCTTCATTTATTAACAATTTCTATAAAATTCCCCTTTTTAATGCCCAAATCCATTTTTATAAGTTAATAACTTATAAGCTTAAAATTTTCCAATAACCATTCGTTTTATAAATTTCACATTTATTAATCTATAAATCCTAGTGAAATTCATGTTATACATCAACTCAGCATTTTATAAATTTATTCTATAACTCCAATGATTTAATCTAGAAACATCCATTTATAAAATCCTTTATATAAACCATTAATAATCATATCTTCCCAAAAACCAAATTTAACTATTTTATAAAAACCTATTATTGTTAAAAATTTCTTTTAAGTTATATTTTATAAAAATATAAATTTTTAAAACATAAAATTTTATCCATCTATTTAATTTAAAATTTAATCAATTCAAAATTTTTAATAAACCATATTCTTTGAAAAATCGATTTAAAACCCCTTTTAAAATTCAAAACCGTTATTTTAATTTTAAAAATTTGAATCCGATGATGCAACAACATCAGATGGTCAATCACGGGAATAACATCATATATCAATGTGATTATCAACAATCAACATAATATTCATAAACAAATAAATATGTGAGGAATCCAGTTGGATCCCTCCAACCTGTTACCCTGCATCCACAGACGTTAGCACAATACCAATTCCACTTCGAGGTGGAATATCGCGGTATATGGGATTTTATAAAATATCCGCTTAATAACGGCGCAATAGGGTCTCATCCGCTATACGAGGCGGGAAATCAAATCCGATATATACATATGCCAATATATATATATCGCTATATATAGTATATATCCTACTATATCTACTAGCACAATCAACAGCAATCAACAATCAATAATAACTATTTAAAATTTTAAACAAAACCTTTCGATTGAGTGAGGAGTTCTCACCTTAGCTATTATTTTGCAATCCATTCCCATCTTGACTCGATTTCCTTGTTTTATACCTATTTTTAAATTATTTACACAATCCATTAATATTCGAACAATCGAATAATAATTTTATATTAACAAATTTCTTTTAAATGGATAAATTTAATTAACTAACCATTTAATTTTAATCAATGATTTTTTTCTTTTCAACTAGAAATTTAAAATCCGAATTGATTCCCTTTAAATAAATCTTTTCACTTAACAAATTTTCCTTTTACAAATTTTTCTTGTATAATAATTTTAAATTAACTAGTGATTTTATTTTAAAACCAATTCGTTTAATTTTAAACAAATTCCTTTTAAATAGTTTGATTTAACTAAAAATTCAATTTTAACTAAATTTTCATTGATAATTTATTTAACTAACAAATTATTTAATTTAAACTATTCTTCCTTGTAAGTAAATCATTCTTGGTAATAAAAATAATTCAATGGGTTTGTCAATAAATAAATCACCCTCACTATATATTATTTTCTGAAAATAACTTTACTGTCCATTTTTCATTTCCAGTTTTAACTTATATAAATTTTCAAATTCATTCATTTTTTTTTTTTTTCCCAAACTGTTCTGCATTTATTTTTCTCACTGTATATTTATATTCAAACAAAATAAAAAAAAAAAATCAGAATTTACCTAACTGCTAACAGCCGAAACCACCCCCCACCATACTCGCGACAACACGTCGCCGCAACCCCTACCTCCACTGCCTTCGCTACACGAAGCCGCAGCCACCAAGATCCATCAACCACGAACGAGCTCGCGACCCCCCCTTGCCCTAGCCACCTCGCGCGGCCGCCATTGCCATCCTCCACCGCGACTTCGACGCCACCAAAACCCTAGCCACCTAGATCCCACTCGACCCACTCGCGTGCTCCTCCATCGGGGTCGCCTCGAGAACCCCAATCGCTCCACATCGCGACAGCCACCCATCGGTCGAACAAACTTGGTTCGATTCCCCTTGCGTGCGCGGCTCCGATTTTGAATGATCTGGGTTTGTTTTTTTTTTTTTTTTTTTTTTTTTTTTTTTTTTTTTTTTTACATGAAGGCTGAGGCCATTTTTTTATTTCCTTCGAGATTTTGTTTCGATCTCTTTTTTTTCTTTCCGGTTTGAAACTATTGCGTGATAAATGAAACGAAGGGGAGACAAGAGAACGTGGTTTAGCAGAGAGTAGGGTGGCTGACGTACGAAAATATAGGGTGGTTGTGATTTGATTTGTACAAAATTTTTAAATTAAAATTCAATTTAATTCTCAACGCGTTTGCTTAACGTATGCTCACATAACAGCTCCGAAAAATACGAAATTTGAAATCCGGTAATAATTCAACGTTACGGACCCAATGGAACTGGTTTCGTCGAATTCCGAGACTGTATGAAAAATGACTATTTTTAACTATCGATTTAAACGATATATTTTCAAAACTGATCAATTCACTATTAATTTCAAATCTGAAGCTTCTATTATCTTCAATATTATCAATATGAATTTTACAAGCCTTTGAAATATTTTAAATCAGCTTACAATTGAAGATTCAAATTTTTATTTACTTTCAACAGATTAAATTTTTATAATTTAAATTGCCAAATCAAAGTTATATTGAAATTTCAAATTAAACCATCATTTAAATATTTAAAATTAATTAAATATTTTCAATTTAAATTGTTCAAAATTCTGGGTCGTTACATGAGGTGTTACAATCTCCCCTCCTTATAAAAATTTTGTTCTCGAAATTTCAATAAGAAAAATAAAATTTGCAGTAACTTCCCAAATGAATAATCATCATCATATAAGTACACACAAGTACAAAAGATTACACTAGTAATCTACTAATGTAAACCATCAATCATTAAGCATAAATGTATTAGTACAACCACTAATGCACAATCATCTCACACATGAATATACTAGTGCCCTACTTTTCTATATAATAGATAAACAAAGCATAGTGCTATCTACATGAATATCTAAAACAACTCGGGACAGATCTTCCTAACCCTATTCTCTACATCCTAGGCACAATTGTCCTTATCGTCACATCACTGGACATGAACAAGTGTAATAACTTTGTTCCTCGGTTCTTTCATATCATGACCTCTATTCCTTTTGGTCATCTCATATACGTCAAATCTAGCTCTAATGGTAAGTCTTCAAAAGCTCTCGATTCCACTACTGAATTTGGGTCATGCACACATTTTCTTAAATGTGACATATGAAACACATTATACACACCCACCAAACCTTCCGCAACTCGACTCTATATGCAAGTTTATAGATCCTTTCAGTTACTAGAAATGGTCCTATGTATCTAAGTGCCAACTTCCCCGCTTTTCCAAAGTGCATAACTCCTCTCATTAAAAAAACTTTCACTAATACATCATTGCCTACTGAAAACTCAAACTCTTTTGTTTTCCTGTTGACATAACTCATCTTCCTCGATTGCACTGCCTTTATTCTAGCGTGGACCATCTCTACCTTCTTAATAACATCTCTTACCAAATGAGGTCCTAACACGAGCCCATCTCCCATTTCTAACCAACAAACTAGTGATTTACATGGTCTTCCATACAGTGCCTGTGACGACCCGACTTTTTCTCCATGGAAAGTCGTATCATCTTAAGAAAGAAAGGGATAGAAAAGAGAAAAGAAAGAAGAGAAAGAAGAAAACAACACCAGAATCTCAACAGCGGAACGAATAAATTATATTAATAACATAAGTTTTTGCAATATATACAACATCAGCCAGAGATACACAGCATATACATCACATACTAGACAGTTATAAACACATGTCTGGTTATTACAACTCAATACAACTCAACAAAGAGATACCAACACAGAGAACAGACGGCGGAAACTATATATCTACAACGCAGAAGCCTCCTGCTCCATTGCTGCTCCATAATTCGTCAAAGCTAACCTAAATCCCTTTGGTACTCGTAAAAATTTAAGTACCCAAGAGTTTGAGAAAACAGAAATAAACTCCGGCTCAGCATGGGTCTGGTGTGAGTAACAGGTTAAGGTTGCTTAACTTCAAAAACCATTTGAAAAGAAAGGTATCACATAAGACTTCACATATATAAACATGGAAAAGTTTTTACCTTACGCTAACCAAAACATTTGATAGGAAATCCGATAATATTATAATAGTGTCTAGGGTTTTCAAATAAATAAGAAATAGCCAAAATTGTTACATCATTAAATTCCAGCTACTAGCCACGAAAGTGGGTAATACAATCAAAGCCGTTGGCACTTATTGGATTTTGAATTCCATACAATGGCAGGGCTACTGGGGTACCGCCCGTCACAGTACGTGGCCTTGATCACCGTACCGAGAAGACACCCTAACTCCCCTGCAACACAAGGCCGGGACCATTCCTTACTGAATAGTCCCGAACAAGACAACCCCGCAGTTATTTGCAACCATCTGCCCACACAGCCGAATGTAAAGGGACTTCTAGACAGGGGTAAATCTCATCCTACTTGGGCATGACCCACTTAACCTTGTTGCACCTACCCTGTTTCAGCCATTCCCGGTGGATGAGGCTTGAGGCTACGATTACCATTAGAGAACACAACTATTAGAATGCTCATCGTCCACCTGACGATGTTCTGAAAGCATTCAATCCATACAAGTTCATTCTGGGTTCGAACGAAACCGAAGGCATTATCTCGTTACACTCATTTTGGAATCACCCTTAGAGTTAACGACGATAATCCTTGCACTCTGAATCTTCGTCTTCACTTGAGATTCACGACCTATCGTTAATTTGGATCGATGTGGTTTTCGGATATCCAAATATGGAAAGCCGATCCCGGTCTCATCGAAATCCAAAACGCCATCTTTTAGGTCCAAGTTGTTTTAAAGTTAAAACAATCCAGTTCTGTTATCTATACACACACAGATAATTCACATCATCACAATAGATAATCAACATTTATCATCATAAACGGATAATTCATATTATCATCACAACAGATAATTCATATTATCATCACAATGCAACCAAAGCATCCATATCACACAACCTCACTTATCTCATATCTGAGATCTCAACTATTCAGGGTAGTCAGTATCAATTAGCATTCATAAGCAATGACTTATTAATCATCATTCTATAATTAATTTAAAATGAATTAAATTAATTACTTCTTCTCTAATTATTTTAAAGTAAATTAAATTAATTACTTCATCAATACAAATCTTGCTTACGTATCCATTAATTAATTACAAATAAATTAATTACCCTCAAACAAATCACCCTAAATTAATCACCCTTGATTAATTACATTCAAGTAATTAGCCTTTAATTAATTCCACAAATTAATTATCTTAAACCAAATTTAGTAGTTAACTTGTAATTACTTCATTAATTAATTAATTATAATTAATTACATTAATCCTTAATTAATTACATTAATTAATTCCTTCATTGATTAATTGTTCTTAATTAATCAATCCTTAATTACATCATTAATTATATAAATTAATGATCCCTAATTATTTTATTTATATTTACCCTATTTAAATAAATTACATTAATTAATTAATCATCAATAAAACCATGTTGATTAATCACTCTTGATTAATCACATTCAGTAATTAACTACCTTTAATTAATTTATTAGATAAATTAATTACTCCTTAATTAATTATATTTAATAATTAATCTTTAGTTAATTATATTTATTAATCACTCTAGATTAATCTCATTAAGTAATTAATTACCCTTAATTAATTACATCTCTCAATTATCTTCAAATAACTTTATTAACCAATTCTTAATTAATTACACTAGGTAATTAATTATTAATTACTTTCACTAAGTAATTATTCTTCATATTAATTACATATTAATTACACCTAGTAATTAATTTCCAAAAACTCTTCCATTGCCTAATTATCCTTCAATTTAATTACATCCAGTAATTATCTTCTTAATTACTTCACTAAGTAATTATTCTTTATTAATTACATTGAGTAATTACTTCTTAAATTATTCAGTAATTATTTTAAATTAATTAAACTTTAATTAGTTAACTTAAACTAATCAAAATAAATTTAATTAATTACAATTAGGAATAAATTTCTTAATTACTTCCATTAAGTAATTACACTTAAACAATACACAAATGATTATCTTTGAATTAATTAAACTAATTAATCATTAAAATTAATCGCATTAATTAATTATTAAATAATCCTATGTTAACGATCTTCATTATCCATTAACAGATCTTTAATTACTTCTCTAAAGTAATTAACTGAGATTAATCATTATTAATTACAAATCAAATTATCTATAAAACCCATTAATTAATCTCTAATTATTTAATTAATCAAGTGTTAATCTATAACTTAATTAATTGTAAATTACTTGATTAATAAATTTCAAATCATTAATTTAAAATCAAATCAAATCTAATCTAATTAATGATATCTTAATTACAAATTAATTAATCCTAATTAACTTACTTAACCCTTTAATTAATTAAATAAAACCCTTGGTTACTTAATTAATTAAATTAAATCATTAATTAATTAAAATAATTAATTATCCATCTTAATTACCTTAATAGTTTAAATGAATTATAAATCATTAAGGCCAAATTAATTTTAAGATAAACCAAAATCTTATTAATGATTTAATTATCATTAACAAAGTGTTTTTAAAATAATTTTCCTTTAAATTTACTTTTAAACTCCATTTTAAATCCAAGATTTAAAATGAAAATAATTTTTAACTTTAACAAAACTTTTAAAACAATTCAAAAACTTTTGTATTACATGTTAAAGAATCTATTTGTCTTATAAAAGAGTTTAAAAAGAAATTTAAACCAATTTCATCTTTAAACTCAAACCATATTTTAAAACATTCAAACTTGTTTTAAAACATTTAAATTCAAAAACTTTATTTATTTCAAACTAGAATTCAAATCAAGCTTTGAATTCAGATTCAAACATAAATTTAAAATCCTGTTTAAATCTTATATTTCAGATTTTAAAAACATGTTATAAAATACTTTAACATTCAAACTTAATTACAACATTTGAATTTATAAACTTTATTTTCTTTTCAAAACCTAAGATTCAAATTCAATTTGAATTCAGATTTAAACTTAAATTTATAATCTTGTTTAAATCTCATTTTCAGATTTTAAAACCATATTATAAAATAATTTAACAAATTAAAGTGGTTAAAACATTTAATTTTTATAAAACCTTTTATTTTGAAAACTAGAATTCAAATTCATTTTGAATCCACACTTTAACACTTGCTTCAAAACTTTGATTTTAAACCTGCTTTTCATTTTTAAATTTAGTTTAAATTTTAAAAACAAAACACTGTCAAGTTTTCTAAAACCTGAAACTAAAAATTCTCGAGCCCACTCTGGTTTTCTTCAAGTCAAATCTCACTTAACTTCGGGTATAACACTCAAGTTACACGAGCAATACACGAGAACATCTTCACCCATTCCAAATCCACTTCACCAGAAAACATAAGTGTATGGTGCACATGCACCGTGACTCTGATCAACTCCGGCCATTCACCAAAGCTTCATCTCATCGGCAATCACCACCCACTCACTAACCCACGATCATCAGATCGTCTCCATCCACCTGAATTCAAATTCTAGAATCAACCCCAAAACCTGGAAACATAGAACCCCCCCCCCCCCCCGCAAACCCAAACCTGTCAACGCTTCAATCAAACTCCTCCGTCCATCAGAATACCATCACCACCGGCCAGGGATTCGTCCTCGATCCAGCAACCGATTCCCAAAGTTTGATAACACTCGATCCACCAGAGGTTGATTTCTGAAACAAAACTGACCATACACCCAAAATTAGGTTTAGAGACTTAAAGTGATCGCCGCCGCCACCACGATCATCTGCACATACATCCAATATTTTTCCCTCACCCTCCGATCACTCCCCTACCACCATAGAAGACCCTGACCTTCCCTATCAACTAGATCACCAGAAATGATCAAATCTACAATTTCTGTTCAAATCAGAAATGCATCCTCAAAACTAAATTAAAAATTATGATTTTAGTTTTAAAAATCATGTTTTAGTTTAAGGATTTAGTTAATATACCTGAATTGCATAACTAACATGATTGAATTTTTACAAAGACTTGAGTTTCCTTTTTAATTTGATTTCCAGAGCTGTTCCAAATTTAATTTAAGTTAAATTAATTTTTTAAACTTAGTTTATAATCAACAAACAATATTTGTTTGGATCCTAAGTTCTAACAATCAATGGATCAAGGGGGAATGATTTTTAAATTGAAAACTGGTGTTGAAAATTTAGAACAGAGATGTTATACAGGCATCCAAAATCATTCATGCATCACACAATACACAGAAATTTTCCACATATATACAAATACAAACTAACTTTAGACATAACCCAAGCAACCTGATTATCTTTAAGTTTTTAAAAAGTGTTACTCGCCTTAACTGAAGAACAGAGCACTTTATATTTTGAAAAGCTTGAACCTTAAAAATTGTGTTGCATGCTGTTGAAACTGAAATACTTTTGCTCTCTGACCAAAACTACATGCATGCAGGCTTGAGTTCTTGTTTTGAAAGATGCGGACATGATTTTGCAAGAATTGATTCCAGGTTTGAAAAGAAATGCAGGTATTGATCACTTTGTTTTTAGATTTGAGGATGACAGGTTTGTTGCTGAAAATTTTGATTCCAGATTGTAAAGAAAATCAGGCTTTTGATTTAGTTTGAAATTTAGGTTTGAGTTGCAGATTTACTTTTGAGGGGATTTTGAGCTTTTTTTTCAGATTTTGTTTCTTAGCTTAGAATTAAAAGATAGGAAAAAAGAGAGTGAAGGGGAAGAAAAATATGGTTTATAAAGGCTGAATTATTTTTAAAAAAACAAAAAGAAAATATAATTCAAGCATGACACTTGTCATATTGTTTTATTCATATATTAACACATGTATTTAGATAACTTAATATATTAACACTTGTCTCATAATTTTAATTAGTTATATTTTTAAATGTTAATAAAAGTTTTACTTAATTTATTTATACTTATGTAAATATATATGTGAATTTCTTATGTAAAGAAAATGTAATAAAAACAAATTATAAATAAAACTTATCCAAATATTTTTAAGATCCAAACATTTTAAATATTTATTTTTAAATACCTATTCTTTTGAAAAGCTTTAAATTCAAATTAAATTATAAAATCAAATCTAAGAATCAAGTTATATATATACACACACACATATATAACTATTTATTAAATTTAAAATAACAAACCTGCTTCTATAAAATTTATTTATGTTTATAAAAGCTAAGTATTATAATTTCATTTGAAAATAACAAATTTAAACAATTTTAAATGATTTACGAAAGAGATTATAAATCACTTCTATTATTAAATGAATTAAGACCATATGTCATATTGTATTTTAAACTTATATATAAAATTTACTAATCATATTTATATATATCAAGTAATATTTTAAAGAAATGAATCAAACTTTTTATTTAAATTTAAAAATTAAGCTAAGATAAAATCTTAAGCAATTAATATTTATTTTAAGAATTTACAAACCATAGAGTTATTAATTAAATAACGTTGAAAAAATTAGTATTAATATAAATCATAATTTCCAAATTATTAAATATATTATTAGAATTTGAAAACAAGACTTTATTTATTTATTAAATTCCAAATCAAAGATTATCTATAATATATATATATATATACACATTATAAATAGAAACATTTTATTAGCTTTTAAAAGATAAAATCACTAATTAAATATTTATTTAATTGGATTATTAAACCAATTCAAATTTTATTAATCAATGTTATCAAATCAAATTAATTTTAAATAAAGATTATTAAATCGATATTGCCAAAAATTCCAGGATATCACATTCCTTCCCCCTTAAAAGAATTTCGTCCCCGAAATTTAAAACAAAGGTAATTTAATAATCTCATTAAAAAATCAATTTTAAACCACAAGCATATATTAACAACCATATGCTAACAAAAATAGCAACCAATTCATCCAATCAAACGATCTAACTATTCGGACAAAAATCTGAACAGAATTATCTAGAGTTTCCCACGTATAAACACCGGGATACTCGCTCTACGGAATCCAAACAATCAACACTATTAAGCTATAGAGCTCCTAATCATCTAGATCTATAACTGAATAGGATATCAAACTACAGACAAGTCTGACTCAACAACCTAATCTCCCAGAACAGCTGAATCCACAATTCAGAGATAAATAAAACACATTCTCCCTCAGAGATACGTGAAACTTATCGAATCCCAGTTATCCAAACTGGCAATTCAATCCAGAATACCAAACACTTATCCAAAACATAACACAAAAGAGACCCAAAACTCCTCGGAGCTAGCGTACCAACCTTACCCAATCTTATATCTCTTAAAACCTGAGAAAACTTATCCAAAATCAGATCTTCGATTCTGATCCACAAAACTCTTCAGACGATCTCGGGCTGCCTACTTCCTTCCAGATCAGCTCAACCTTTGCTGATGTCTCAAGAAATAACCTGAACCAAACCCAATCCACCAGAATGATCCTCCAAGATCAAG
This sequence comes from Allium cepa, assembly GCA_030765085.1. Lineage (NCBI taxonomy): Eukaryota > Viridiplantae > Streptophyta > Magnoliopsida > Asparagales > Amaryllidaceae > Allium > Allium cepa. The sequence goes on along the minus strand of CM060935.1, from coordinate 797,013,631 downwards.
AACAAACTCCACTCACAACCATCAGAAGAAAACAAACTTCTCCTGTCCGAAAAAAAAAAGCAGATGCACTCCCAAACTGCTTCCACTGCACAGCTCTGATCTAGAGTAGAAAAGAATGCTGATGATGAACACGAGCACAAACTGGACAACATAACCTAGAAAATCTCTGATAACCAAGAGAAAACTCAGAAGTTCCTTCAATCCTGAGTTGCTTCATCAAACTCCATCTCAAGGAAGCAACTTTCAACTAGACTGAACCACCGATACCATTCTTGGAATCCTGGTCGATAAGAAAACAAAATCTCTAGATGCGGACAACCTCTGACTTCCCTGAAAACATCTAGAAAAATCTCCAACAATCCAAGAGAATACTCAATTATCGCAAGTCACTTTTACGATCAATCCAGACTAACATCCAAAGAAAACTGTTCTCTCTTTACCAATCAGAACAGCTTATGCTGGTCTTGCCAATCCATCGAAGAAATGGATTCTACTCTGTCGCTTCCGAACTCCATCTCTCAAATACTGCTAAGCCAGAAGACCCTTTGCTGACCCACAAAACACTCCGAGCTACAATGCTGACACAGATGCCAAAGAATTCCTAACCCAAAGCTCTTCGAGAAACTCGGACTTCAAACCAAACAGAAACACCCTGTTGAACTCAGCCACAACACCGAAGCAGATGTACTTCCTTAAACTTGTTCCAAAGAACTATCTTCGAAAACATCTATAGTCACTGCATCTCGTCACGCAGCTACTATTTCCTGAGGTATCAAGATACCATCACTCCCTTTTGCTCAGCCAACAGATCCAAACTCTACTTAGCCAACTTCAAAGATGGACTCCGAACCTTAACAGGTTACCTTCAGAGATCGATGAAATCCATATACCACTGCAAAGCTCACTCGAGACGGTATTAGGTCTACAGTCACGACAGATACACTTCCAACCTCAAACATTCAAACTCCAACCGAGGGTAGTCGCGTTATACACACCACTACCTCATATACCTTTATAACTTATATTGGAAAACCTGAACAGGTAACCCAACATATAGGTAGAAATATATATATATATATATATATATATATATATATTAAAAATTACAAATACGCTCTCTCAAGATAGACACCACTCCAGAGACTAGGTATTCGCTTAATCCTAGTGCTCTGATGCTAACTGTGACGACCCGACTTTTTCTCCACAGAAAGTCGTATCATCTTAAGAAAGAAAGGGATAGAAAAGCGAAAAGAAAGAAGAGAAAGAAGAAAAAAACACCAGAATCTCAACAGCGGAACGAATAAATTATATTAATAACATAAGTATTTACAATATATACAACATCAACCAGAGATACACAGCAAATACATCACATACTAGACAGTTATAAACACATTTCTGGTTATTACAACTCAATACAACTCAACAAAGAGATACCAACACAGAGAACACACGACGGAAACTATATATCTATAACGCAGAAGCCTCCTGCTCAATTGCTCCTCCACAATTCGTCAAAGCTAACCTGAATCCCTTGGCTACTCATAAAAATTTGAGTACCCAAGAGTTTAAGAAAACAGAAATAAACTCCGGGTCAGACATGGGTCTGGTGTGAGTAACATGTTAAGGTTTCTTAACTTCAAAAACCTTTTGAAAAGAAAGGTATCACGTAAGACTTCCCACACATAAACATGGAAAAGTTTTTACCTTACGCTAACCAAAACATTTGATAGGAAATCCGATGATATTATAATAGTGTCTAGGGTTTTCAAATAAATAAGAAATAGCCGAAATTGTTACATGATTAAATTCCAGCTACTAGCCACAAAAGTGGGTAATACAATCAAAACCGTTGGCACTTATTGGATTTTGGATTCCATACAATGGCAGTGCTATTGGGGTACCGTCCGTCACAGTACGTGGCCTAGATCACCATACCGAGGAGCCACCCTAACTCCCTGCAACACAAGGCCAGGACCATTCCTTACTGAACAGTCCTGAACAAGACAACCCCGCAGTTGTTTGCAACCAACTGCCCACACAGCCGAATATAAAGGGACTTCTAGACAGGGGTAAATCTCATCCTACTTGGGCATGACCCACTTAATCTTGCTGCACCTCCCATGTTTTAGCCATTCCTGGTTGATGAGGCTTGAGGCTGCGATTATCTTTAGAGAACACATCTCTTAGAATGCTCATCATCCACCTGACGATGTTCTGAAAGCATTCAATCCATACAAGTTCGTTCTGGGTTCAAACGAAACCGAAGGCATTATCTCATTACACTCATTTTGGAATCACCCTCAGAGTTAACGACGATAACCCTTGCACCCTGAATCTTCGCCTTCACTTGAGATTCACGACCTATTGTTAATTTGGATCGATGTGGTTTTTGGATATCTAAATATGGAAACCCGATCACAGTCTCATCGAAATCCAAAACGCCATCTTTTAGGTCCAAGTTGTTTTAAAGTTAAAACAATTCAGTTCTATTATCTATATACACACAGATAGATAATTCACACCATCACAATAGATAATCAACATTTATCATCATAAACAGATAATTCATATTATCATCACAATAGATAATTCATATTATCATCACAATGCAACCAAAGCATCCATATCACACAACCTCACTTATCTCATATCTGAGATCTCAACTATTCAGGGCAATCAGTATCAATTAGCATGCATAAGCAATGACTTATTGATCATCATTCTATAATTAATTTAAAATGAATTAAATTAATTACTTCTTCTCTAATTAATTTAAAGTAAATTAAATTAATTACTTCATCAATAAAAATCTTGCTTACATATCCATTAATTAATTACAAATAAATTAATTACCCTCAAACAAATCACCCTAAATTAATCACCCTTGATTAGTTACATTCAAGTAATTAGCCTTTAATTAATATCACAAATTAATTATCTTAAACCAAGTTCAGTAGTTAACCTGTAATTACTTCATTAATTAATTAATATAATTAATTACATTAATCCTTAATTAATTACATTAATTAATTCCTTCATTGATTAATTGTTCTTAATTAATCAATCCTTAATTACATCATTAATTATATAAATTAATGATCCTTAATTATTTTATTTATATTTACCCTATTTAAATAAATTACATTAATTAATTAATTAATCATCAATTAAACCATATTGATTGATCAATCTTGATTAATCACATTCGGTAATTAACTACCTTTAACTACTTCATTAGATAAATTAATTACTCCTTAATTAATTATCTTTAATAATTAATCTTTAGTTAATTATATTTATTAATCACCCTAGATTAATCTCATTAAGTAATTAATTACCCTTAATTAATTACATCTCTTAGTAATCTTCAAATAACTTTATTAACCAATTCTTAATTAATTACACTAAGTAATTAATTATTAATTACTTTCACTAAGTAATTATTCTTCATGTTAATTACATATTAATTACACCTAGTAATTAATTTCCAAAAACTCTTCCATTACCTAATTACCCTTCAATTTAATTACATCCAGTAATTGTCTTCTTAATTACTTTATTAAGTAATTATTCTTTATTAATTACATTGAGTAATTACTTCTTAAATTATTCAGTGATTATTTTAAATTAATTAAACATTAATTAATTAACTTAAACAAATCAAAATAAACTTAATTAATTACAATTAGTAATAAATTTCTTAATTACTTCCATTAAGTAATTACACTTAAACAATTCACAAATGATTGTCTTTGAATTAATTAATCATTAAAAATTAATCACATTAATTAATTATTAAATAATCCTATGTTAATGATCTTCATTATCCATTAACAGATCTTTAATTACTTTTCTAAAGTAATTAACTGAGATTAATCATTATTAATTATAAATTAAATTATCTATAAAACCCATTAATTAATCTCTAATTATTTAATTAATCAAGTGTTAATCTATAACTTAATTAACTGTTAATTACTTGATTAATAAATTTCAAATCATTAATTTAAAATCAAATCTTATCTAACTAATGATTTCTTAATTACAAATTAATTAATCCTAATTAACTTACTTAATCCTTTAATTAATTAAATAAAACACTTAGTTAGTTAGTTAATTAACTTAAATCATTAATTAATTAAAATAATTAATTATCGATCTTAATTACCTTAATAGTTTAAATGAATTATAAATCATTAAGGCCTAATTAATTTTAAGATAAACCTTAATCTTATTAATGATTTAATTATCATTAACAAAGTATTTTAAAAACAATTTGCCTTTAGATTTACTTTTAAATTCCATTTTAAATTCAAGATTTAAAATAAAAACAATTTTTAACTTTAACAAAACTTTTAAAACAATTCAAAAGCTTTTGTAGTAAATGTTAAAGAATCTATTTGTCTTACAAAAGAATTTAAAAAGAAATTTAAACCAAATTCATCTTCAAACTCAAACCATATTTTAAAACATTCAAAGTTGTTTTAAAACATTTAAATTCAAAAACTTTATTTATTTCAAACTAGAATTCAAATCAAGCTTTGAATTCAGATTCAAACTTAAATTTAAAATCATGTTTAAATCTTATATTTCAAATTTTAAAAACATGTTATAAAATACTTAAACATTCAAACTTAATTACAACTTTTGAATTTATAAACTTTATTTTCTTTTCAAAACCTAAGATTCAAATTCAATTTGAATTCAGATTTAAACTTAAATTTATAATCTTGTTTAAGTCTCATTTTCAGATTTTAAAACCATATTATAAAATACTTTAACAAATTAAAGTGGTTAAAACATTTCATTTTTATAAAACTTTTTATTTTGAAAACTAGAATTCAAATTCATTTTGAATCCACACTTTAACACTTGCTTCAAAACTTTGATTTTAAACCTGCTTTTCATTTTTAAATTTAGTTTAAATTTAAAAAACAAAACACCGTCAGGTTTTCTAAAACTTGAAACTGAAAATTCTCGAGCCCACTCTGATTTTCTTCGAGTCAAATCTGACTTCGGGTATAACAGTCAAGTTACATGAGCAATACACGAGAACATCTTCACCCATTCCAAATCCACTTCACCAGAAAACATAAGTGCACGGTGCACATGCACCGTGACTCTGGTCAACTCCGGCCATTCACCAAAGCTTCATCTCATCGGCAACCACCCACTCACCATCCCACGATCATCAGATCGTCTCCATCCACCTGAATTCAAAATCTAGGCTCAACCCCAAAACCTGGAAACACAGAACCCCCCTCAAACCCAAACCTATCAACGCTTCAATCAAACTCCTCCGTCCATCAGAATACCATCACCACCGGCCACGGCTTCGTCCTCGATCCAGCAATCGATTCCTAAAGTTTGATAACACTCGATCCACCAGAGGTTGATTTTTGAAACAAAACCGACCATACACCCAAAATTAGGTTTAGAGACTTAAAGTGGTCGCCGCCGCCGCCACCACGATCATCTGCACATCCATCCAATATTTTTCCCTCACCCTCCGATCACTCCTCTACCACCATAGAAGACCCTGACCATCCCTATCAACTAGATCACCAGAAATGATCAAATCTACAATTTCTGTTCAACTCAGAAATGCATGCTCAAAACTAAATTAAAAATTATGATTTTAGTTTTTAAAATCATGTTTTAGTTTAAGAATTTAGTTAATATACATGAATTGCATAACTAACATGATTGAATTTTTACAAAGACTTGAGTTTCCTTTTTAATTTGATTTCCAGAGCAGTTCCAGATTTAATTTAAGTTAAATAAATTTTTTAAACTTAGTTTATAATCAACAAACAATATTTGTTTGGATCCTAAGTTCTAACAATCAATGGATCAAGGGGGAATGAATTTTAAATTGAAAATTGGTGTTGAAAATTTAGAACAAAGATGTTCTACAGGCATCCAAATCATTCATGCATCACACAATACACAGAAATTTTCCACATATATACAAATACAAACTAACTTTAGATATAACCCAAGCAACCAGATTATCTTTAAGTTTTTAAAAAGTGTTACTCACCTTAACTGAAGAACAGAGCACTTTATATTTTGAAAAGCTTGAACCTTAAAAATTGAGTTGCATGCTGTTGAAACTGAAATACTTTTGCTCTCTGACCAAAACTACATGCATGCAGGCTTGAGTTCTTGTTTTGAAAGATGCAGACATGATTTTGCAAGAATTGATTCCAGGTTTGAAAAGAAATGCAAGCATTGATCACTTTGTTTTCAGATTTGAGAATGATAGGTTTGTTGCTGAAAATTTTGATTCCATGTTGTAAAAAAAATCAGGTTTTTGATTTATTTTGAAATTTAGGTTTGAGTTGAAGATTTACTTTTGAGGGGATTTTGAGTTTTTTTTCTTCAGATTTTGTTTCTTAGCTTAGAATTAAAAGATAGGAAAAAGAGAGTGAAGGGGAAGAAAAATATGGTTTATAAAGGCTGAATTATTTTTAAAAAGAAAAATTCAAACATGACACTTGGCATATTGTTTTATTCATATATTAACACATGTATTTAGATAACTTAATATATTTACACTCGTCTCATAATTTTAATTAGTTATATTTTTAAATGTTAATAAAAGTTTTACTTAATTTATTTATACTTATGTAAATATATATGTGAATTTCTTATGTAAAGAAAATGTAATAAAAACAAATTATAAATAAAACTTATCCAAATATTTTTAAGATCCAAACATTTTAAATATTTATTTTTAAATACCTATTCTTTTGAAAAGCTTTAAATTCAAATTAAGTTATAAAATCAAATTTAAGAATCAAGTTATATATATACATATATAACTATTTATTAAATTTAAAATAACAATCCTGCTTCTATAAAATTTATTTATGTTTATAAAAGCTAAGTATTATAATTTCATTTGAAAACAACAATTTTAAATAATTTTAAATGATTTATAAAAGAGATTATAAATCACTTCTATTATTAAATGAATTAAGACCATATGCCATATTGTTTTTAAACTTATATATAAAATTTTCAAATCATATTTATATATATCAAGTAATATTTTAAAGAAATGAATCAAACTTTTTATTTAAATTTAAAAATTAAGCTAAGATAAAATCTTAAGTAATTAATATTTATTTTAAGTATTTACAAACCATAGAGTTATTAATTAAATAACTTTGAAAAACTTAATATTAATATAAATCATAATTTCCAAATTATTAAATATATTATTAGAATTTGAAAACAAGACTTTATTTATTTATTAAATTCCAAGTCAAAGATTATCTATAATATATATATAAATATATATACATTATAGATAGAAACATTTTATTAGCTTTTAAAAGATAAAATCACTAATTAAATACTTATTTAATTAGATTATTAAACTAATTCAAATTTTATTAATCAATATTATCAAATAAATTTAATTTTAAATAAATATTATTAAATAGATATTGTCAAAAATTCTGGGATATCACAGCGCCTCAAACGGTGCCATCTCGATACTCGTCAATGCAAACTCTATAAAATGCAAATGATCTTTCCAGGATCGATCCAGGAAGAACTTAAGGCTCGATTTACTATCTTCTTCCAAAAAGTTACAATCAACTCGAATCTTCCACTGTATCCGTTGCCAACACAACTTCAACGCCAATCTTCAATGTAGTAATATGTCGAAATCCATATCACCAATCTTCAAAATGGATAAAGGTGATTTTATCTCTGGTTCAAGTTAACCCAAACTAGCATAATGGATTGATCGAATTGGTAATGCCTTGAGAGGGAGGAGTCATGACAGAGGGACCTGCTTAGAATGGCGACGGTAGCTCTAGGAAGCGGCGGTTGATGGTGTTGGTGGCGGTGATCGACGGCGGCAACTCCTAAATGGAAGAAGAGCTCGGATCGATAGGCTAGGGCTTGAAGAAGATCAGATCGGTTGGAAGATAAAAGCTTGGATCGAATGAAAATGAAGTGAAGTAGGGGAGTCAACTCATATAAAAAGGAAGAGAAAGGTGAAAAAATTATCAAGTACTTGGATCGGTATTGATCCAAATTTTCTCCTCCGAATAGCCTCGAATTTTCCCTATTCGAATTACTTGATGTCCATATTCATTCTGGAAATTATCAAATCAGGGCCACTCTGCAATTATGAACAATGGAGATTCCCACTAACGAATTAATAGTTAGTCGGTGCATCATAGGCAGTCCTTCAAGGTGACCTATTTTTAACGAGTGAAACTCCTTAAAGCATAAACTCAAAGGCAGTTACTTCCAGAGCGCATCTTGTTTCCAACGAAGGCATACTCTGGGGGGAGAATGTTAACCTGTCATTTAACCCAGCAGAATTCAAAAGAAGTTAGAACATTCAGATTGAGCCAGAATGACTCGAGACTTGACCGGAAGGCTTAAAAGCACGAGACAAAGGAACCATGAAAGTTTATCCCAAAAATATGCCAACACTTTGGATCGGTACCGATCCAAAATTTTGGCTTAAGGTTCCTCCAAACCAGTTGTGTTATGTTTCTATCTCCCTACTAAGTCTATCTACCAAGTTTGGTAACAATCCTAGCAACCAAGTTCGAGAAGTAAGAACTTATCGGATTCAAATTAAAGTTCAGTCAAACTCATGAATGAATCATCATCAAAACAAGTCAACAAGCTATGAAATTACATGGAGAGCCTAATAAGCAAGCAGCGAAGCCAACTGAAAAGAAGTTATGAAAAAATTATACAACTCTTTGGATCGATACCGATCTAATCCAATTGGATCGGTACCGATCCAAAAATTTAGCTTGGAATCACACCAATTTTTTCGTGCTTCTTCCTCTGGACAACTACAGGCTTCTAGTGCAATGGTTCTGATCCAAGTGCTCTATAAATCTTATAAATATCACCCTACCTCCAATAGAAAAGAGGGTTCCAAACTTGATCTCTATTGAAGCTCTATTATTCTTTCTTCACTCCTCTTTTCGCACACAACAGCCATTAAGAGACAATTGAGATCCTTCTTTTGTTTCTAACAATGGTGGCTTAATTTAACGTGAAGAAGAGTAATCATATTGTAATTCAAACTCTCTTGTAACAGCAGTTGATCATTAAGAGCTATAAAGTGGACGTAGGCTTTGCTAACAGCAGAATCACTATAAATATCTCTTACCTCTTTAATTTTTTTGCAATTCACTATTGCTTTTCCTATTTTATTTGCCTTGATAAACATGGTTGGTGCTTTCATACTCAATTTAGGGAGTTGATCCATTTTTTAGCTTAACAGTACGTAAATGAAATCCGTAGATACAGAATCCCACTTCTAATTCGGTACTTTCAAAGGTTGAAATAACCGCTCGGCTTCTGATGCTTCGCTTTCACTTGTTGACTGGTGAAACATCTCTTCATGCATTCGCCTATATCTGTCTTCATCTCTTCCCAAGAAAAGACTCTCTTTATATCACGATACACTTTTGTACCACTGGGATGAATAGTGGTCTTTTACCAATGACTTTCTTCAAGATCTCCTATATCCAAAAGACATGGTCTTCTTTTCTTTCTTAGCCATCCTTTCAAGTTTATCTCTAATCCTATCGAGTCCTCAACATCCATACCCATATCCAATCGCCTAATCCTTTCGGCAATTGATGGATCTTCTCTTTGCCTTGCAATTATTCTTTCTACAAGTGCTGGATGTATTTCTAAACAAGCTAACACGCCCAGATCTCTACAGATCTAGTATTCTACATATAATGCACTCCACAAGAGGCTAACGTCTCCAACATCTTCCATTCATCACTCATAGCCAACACTGCATTCTGATGCTTCCTACTCAAAGCTTCTGCAATCTTGTTCCCCTTTCCTAGCATATATTCTATCCCTAAATCATATGACGCTAAGAACTCTAGCTATTTTTGTTGTTGCATATTCAACTCTTTCTGAGCGAATAGATATTTAAGGGATTTGTGGTCCATATACAACTCAAATTGTTCTCACAACAACTAATGTCTTCAAATATTCAACGCAAACACTACCATTGCTAACCCTAAATCATGAGTCAGATATCTAACCTTATGTGGTCTTAACTGTCTTGTTGCATAAGCTATCACTCGTCCTATTTTCATTAACATGCTTCCAAGCTTGTTTCACAAGCATCGGTATACACTGCTAGATCTTGGTACCTTTTTGGCACAATTAAACCAAGAGCATTCGTCAATAACTTCTTCAACTCCTGAAATGACCCTACATAACACTCCTAATTTTAAATAATATTATTCAAAAGATTTAATTAGACAAATTAAATAGAATAATGTAAATATTAGAGTGATAAGGGGATTGAGATTTTGAAACTTAATTAGAGGTTGTGCTTAACTAAATATAAAGAAAAAGAACGGGTTTATGTAAATGGTTTTATAAGATGACTAATTAAAGAATAAGGCTAAGGGCATTATGGAGAATAACCGACCACCATATCCTTAACCCCTAAACCCTTATTCTCATTCTCATTTCACATGTTCAAAATCATAAAAAATAAATAAAGAAGAGCTCAGGCTGGCTATTGCTTAAGAGAAGAAAACTTAAGTAAAAGCTAAGGAATCAAGCTAGAAGAATTAATCAAGTTCAAATTTCAAGTCCTTATCCAAATCAAGGTGAATAATAATCAAAACCATCTCTATTTTTGTTTTTAAAGATCATTTGATTTTGGGTTTAAGATTAAATCCATTAGGATGGTTTTTGATGATGATATGCTTGGATTTCATGATATATTATATTCAAACAAGTTTGTTTGATAAATGTTATATATGGTTTTAAGGCTACAATTATTTATATTATGTTTCGAATGCCATGTGGAATTTATATGTTATATAAAACATTATTTTAGAGATGGATTTTAATTTTTATAATTTTTCAGACTATGGAAAATTTATTATGAATTTTCAAAGGAAAATATGAACAATTAGGTTTATAAATTAATTTCGGTTATATTATGAAGTATTTGCGTCTGAAATTTATATATTTTAGATAACGTATTAAAAGTGAATTTCTGTGATTTTTGAGGATTTTTCCTAAGTAATTTACTATGAAAATTTTAATTATTTTAAGTGGAGGACTTAAATGTTTTATTTATTTTGATTAAGGAAAGGCTTTTTGCTAAATTATTTTATTTAGATCTAGAATTAATGCGATAGCTTTTTTGGAAAGAATTTTAAAAGTTAATGGTAATAAATTAAATGTCTACAAATATGCAAGTTAGTTAAAAAGCAATTACTTAAAAAGACATTAGAATGGTCTTTACCCAGAAATTATGTTTTTCCTCTTTTAGACGCTACCTTTAGACCTTATACTTCCACCTCAACCAAGTCGAAATCAATACACAAGGTATCAATAAGTTGGTATGTAGTAGATTGAAGAAGGGTGGAAGGTATGGAGTCGAAACCTAGCTTTCGAAGGGTCGAAGCCTTTGTTTTACTATCTAAAGAAATATGCTTGCCCTGTTTCCAAAAGAATTCTTTTAAAAGGGTTTACTATAGCTTTCGAAGAAGTTGCCGCCTTTTTGTTTCGAAAAGATAGCTTTTGAATGAGTTGTCTTGTTTTAAACCAATGCTTAGTTTGAACCCAGTCGGAACCACGATGCAGACTTCATGCCTTTCGAATGGATTGAAGTCATCAATGCTTTCGAAATGTAGCTTTTGTTTTATAAATATAATAAGCAACTTCCTAAAGCTTTCAAAAGGGTTTAATGGTTTCGAAGGCAATGGCTTCGAAAGGGTTTCGAAGCTATCCTTTCAAATGTCCTACTTAAATGATTTAAGCTTTCGAAAGGATGGTTCCGAAGCCATCAGTTTTCCCCAAACTCTTTTATATGAAGATTAATGGTTTCGAAAGGGATACTTTTGTTTATATTCACTTTGACCCAAAAGATATTCTTAAAGATAAAGCCAATGGTTTCAAAAGGGGTACTTTCAAATGGTTTCGAAAGGGGTACTTTTAAATGGTTTCGAAGCTATGCTTCTATGAGTTAATAAGTGATGCTTTAATACTTTCGAAATTTATGTTTTGATGGTTTCAAAAGAGATATTTTAAAGTTTTTCGAAAGGCAAATGATTAATGTTTTGAAAAGAAGATTTGAATGCTTTCGAAGGAGGTTATCCAATGGTTTCGAAAGTAAAGGTTTAAGGCTTCAAAGCCTTGGTTTTCCAAACAAAGAACCCAATCTCATTTTCAAAGGAAAAACTATGGAGAAATAAAGGAGTTTTAAAATGGCTTTTAAGTATGGAGTTTTTGAAGAAACTTTTCTAGATAAAATAGTAGGTTAAAGGGATTAACCATGTTTCAAAAAAAATGATTTCAAGCACATTAAACCATAGATGTTGGAGTTATTATGCTATAATGTTTGCTTCTTCTAATATACATATTCATTGTAAAATGGACTCAAAACTGTATTTTGGGGAGAAAGGACGGTCTAACTGGCTAGGTTGACCCAATAGTGAATATAAATTGAGTTAACTTCTGTATGAGTAGAATTGCATCCAGGAGGTCAGATAGACCAAAATATAGGATGCCTAAATACTGATTAAAGAAGTTGTCAGAAAGACAGATTCATAGTAAACAATGAAAACTATGATTATAAAGAGTTATTGGCAAGGGACAATAGGTTTGTAGTGAACCCATGAAAACCAAATCTGGATAAAGTTATTAACATAAGTCAATAAGTTCATAGTCAACCCATGAAAACTATGATAAAAGGGAAGTTATTGGAGATTCCAATAGGTTCAGAGAGAACCCATGAACAATAAAGTTATTAGCAGGGGCCAATAGGTTCTTAGTGATCTCATGATACAATAAAGCCGGACACAAAGTCCATAAGCTTTAAATAGGTTATTATCATCCCATGAAAACTAATAGGATAATACTGACCCTTGAAACTATAACTAAGATAGATGGTCAAAATGAACGAGGATGGAAAATTCAAAAATTGATTTACCTGTTTGCATATCACCATGATATTTGGAATTGTTATGTTTTTAACCATTGTAGATGCAGGAGCACAGTATATGGTTATTATGAAAATTAGGAAGATACTAGTGAGGGAAAAACCTGTTCTGTTAAGCGGCATGGTCTCACTAGATATCTAAATGGTTTGAGATGGTGGATAATTATTCATAACAGGCTTTATGTCTGACTTGAAGTTTATTTTTTTCCTCTTAAACTCTTGGGTGCTCAATTAACTTTGAGTAGTGTGAGAGTTGAGATTTTCAGGTATCTCATTAGACGAACAAGCTTCCGGAGACATGTAGGAGGCAAGATATCTATAAGGAGTTCTTTTCCATTTAGATTCCGATGTGTTTTGTTGTGCAGGCAAAGTTGTTTAATTGCCTATATATATACACACACACACATACATACTCTAACCATCCAGGGGGCATCTTCATATGTCGTTCTTGGCTATGTTGTAATAATTATATTTCTCTTAACGTAGTTCTCGAATCTAGGATTATGAAATAAATTAGAAATGTTTTGAAATGGAACGTGAAAGTTTTTTAATGATTTTAGGAAAAATTCATATCCATGTATTTCTGTTATATCAATGTATCTAACATTGCCGTATTTGGTCGTCGAGGATTCATAACTATGGATGACTACAGCATCCGTAGCCGTTAGTTTTGGACCTCCAGGTGAAGGATGTTACAAATTGATATCAGAGCATAGGTTTATGAAAACTAAAAAGAAATGCCTAAAAGATTTTCAAACATAATCCAGTAAAATAGCAAATAAGATCAGGGTCTAGATTAACGCTATAATAACGTACATGTGTTTGATATACACACACACATATATCTCTATATGTATGTATGTATGTATGTATGTATGTATGTATGTATGTATGTATGTATGTACATATTCCTCCTCTCTTCGATTGTTCTTCTGTATCTTAGTAAGGCTCGTACGCATATTTATAAGAAAGAAAGATATGGAAGTAGGAAATGTAATATGAAATCTCGGTGGAGGAAGCACCACAACAAATGGAAATGTTCGACCTACCAGGAGGAACCCGAGTCGACAAGCTAATGCTAATCAAAATGCAGATGCCAATGTAGGTGCTGGAAATCCGCCAGTAGATATGGGGATGATGTATCAGTTCTTCATCAATCGGATGCAAGTTGGAGCAGCGGCTAGAGTTGCCAGGAATGTTGAAGGAGCTAATCCTGTGGCTCCAATTGGGAATAATTATGCCAAGTTGAGCAGAGATTACATTAGTCTTGGTGGAAAGCCGTTTGTGGTAATGGAGGATGCCACAGAAGTTGAGAATTGGTTGTTGCATTGTGAGAGAATCTTTGAAAACTTGGGGTTGAATGATGAGCAAAAGAGGAGCTAGCCACTAGGCAGCTGCAGGGAGCAGCACTTCATTGGTGGAATAGCGTTACTACCAGAGTTATTGAGGAAGAGTTAACTTGGTCAGAATTTCAAAGAAGATTCAACCAGAGGTTTTTTACTAAAGTTGCTAAGTCAGCCTTGTTGAGAAAGTTTATAGATTTGGTGCAGGGAGAGATGTTGGTAGTTGAGTATGATATTAAGTTTGATTAGTTGTCCTGATATGGGTATGCTACTATAGACACCATCATCGGGAGGAATGAGAAGTTCGTTCGGGGATTGAGACCCTTGATTGCTAGGGCAACCCTGCCACATCTCCGTGATCCTTGTAATGTAGTTGTGGAGATGGCAATCCAACATGAGGAAATGCTTGCTATTTGTGGGAAGAAAAAGCCAGTTTAAACCGAGGGTTCTAAGGGAAAGAAGATGCAGTTCTTTAAGCAGAAGAGAGCCTAGAAGGAAGAGGCTGCCAAGAAGGTAAAGGCTGATTTAGTTTTCTTTAAGTGTGACAAGAGAGGTCACTATACTCATGAGTGCTAATCAGACAAGGGAAAGAAGGCTACAGAAAAGAAGGGCATGAAGTGCTTTAATTGTGACCAAGTTGGGCATTATAAGAATCGGTGTTCAAAACAAGTCAGGGCAGACATGGGAAAGGTCGTTGCTGTTGGACAATCATCTACTAGGCCAACTGCAGCTGAAAAAGGAAAGACTGTCATGGAAGGTACGCTTTTGATTCAGATTATACCAGTTAGGACACTATTTGATACCGGCGCATTACATTCATTTATATCTCAGTGTTTGGTTAATAAGTAATGCTTAGAACCCACATACCTTGTTACTTCATTAAGGGTTGTGAACCTTATAGGAGGGTATGCAACTCTAGGAATGAGATGTGACCAGTTAGAACTTGATTTGTAAGGTCATAAGTTTGCATGCAGTCTATATGTTTTTGGTTTCATCGATTTTGGGATCATCTTGGGTATCGATTGGTTGGGTAAATATGAGGCTAAGATATTTTGCTAGGATAATAAAATATCATTAAGACACCCAAATAGTCATAACCGAATCATATTCTCAGTGGAGAATTCTAACCGGAGCGTTTTTGCTTTCTTAAGTCCATGGAAGTGGGAAAAGATTTAATTCAGGTTCGAGTAGCCAGAGAGTTTGCAGATGTGTTTGAGCCGGTTACAGGACTACCACCGAAACAAGCTATTGAGTTTCGGACGGATCTTATGCCAAGAGCTAAACCTATAAGTAGACCACCTACCAAGATGACACCGACTGGGATGAAGGAATTGAAGGTGAAGCTAGTGGATCTAGAAGGGAGAAATTTTATTAGACCATGCAGTTCGCCTTGAAGAGCGGTCGCGGTGTTCGTGAAGAAACCAAGCGGATCGTTGGGGATGTGTATCGACTAGAACGAGAAGACGATCAAGAATAAGTATGCTTTGGCGAGAATTGATGATCTATTTGATCAGTTGTCTGGAGCCAAAGTGTTTTCCTAAATATGTTTGGCGAAAGGTTTCCATCAGTTAAGAGTGGCAGAGGATAGTATTTTATTGACAGCATTTCGAACTAGGTATGGTCCATATGAGTGGTTAGTAATGCCATTCGAGTTAGCAAATGCACCTGCTTTCTTCGTGGATCTAATGAACCGAGTTTTTCGAGAGTATTTGGATAGGTTTTTGTTGGTATTTATAAATGACATATTACTATACTCTAAGGATGAAAGAGAGCATGAAGATCATCTTAGAGTAGTGCTTGAGATGCTGAGGCAATATCAGCTGAAAGTGAAGTTTTTCAAGTGTCGTTTTTGGAAGAAAGAGGTTAAGTTTCTTGGTCACATGGTTTCAGAGAAGGGCTTGTCTGTCGATCCAGATATGTTCGAAGCTGTTAATAGATGGAAATGACCAGAGACGATGACTGAGATTAGAAGTTTTCTTTAACTTGCTAGCTATTACCAGAGATTCATCAAGGATTTCTCGTGGATAGCAGCACCTTTGACTAAGTTAAATAGGAAGGATGTGAAGTGTATTTGGTTTGAAAAATATGGGAAAGCATTCCTTAAGTTAAAGCATTTTTTGACCAACGCACCTATGTTAGTGGTTCCAGACGGAAACCAAGGGTTGGTGGTGTATACCGATGCATGTAGGACCGGATTAGGAGCTGTGTTGATGCAGAAGGGTAAAGTTATTGCCTACGCTTCACGACAACTTAGACGCATGAAGTAAAATATCCTACTTATGATTTATAGTTAGCTGCGGTGATCTTTGCATTGAAGATTTGGAGACATTATCTCTTAAGGGAGAGATTTGAGCTATACACAGATCATAAGTCCTTAAGATGTTTATTCTCTCAAAAGGAGTTGAATATGAGAAAGCAGAGGTAGCTGGAGTTTTTAGCAGCTTATGATTTTGGTATAGAGTATACACCTGAGAAAGGAAATAAGGTAGTGTATGCTCTTAGCAGAAGGCAAAAGAATGTGGTGTTAGCTATGTTGGCAGAATGGAAAGATTTAGAAGCTTTGACCATTTGTAGTGTGCAGTTAAGATCAACTGCTAGTTCTAGTCAGAGTCCCGCTATGTTGTCCTGTTTAGAAGTTCGACCAGTGTTGATCGAAAGTATTGTTCTAAACAGAAATAGGATCCATATTAGCCGAGAGGATTAGAGGGTTGAGGTTGGAACTAAGGTCGATGATCTAAGAGATTTTAGTCTTAACCATAGAAGATGGTTGAGAAAGAAGGGACGTTTGTGTGTTTCGAATGTTGAAGACTTAAGGAAAGAAGTTCTTGAGGAATGTCATCGATCCAAATTTACGATTCATCCTAGAGGGATCAAGATGTATCAAGATATGAAGAGGAGCTTCTATTGGGAAGGCATGAAGAGGGATGTTGACTTATGGATTAAGTAGTGTGCAAACTGTCAACAAGTGAAGGTTGAACATCAGAAGCCGAGTGGATTGCTTCAATATTTAGAGATACCAGTTTTGAAATGGGATTTGATATCCATGGATTTTATAGACGAGTGGCCAAGGTCAGATAGAGGAAATGAAAGTATATGGATCATAGTGGACAGGTTGACCACAAGGCCATTTCATTCCATTTAAGTCAACCAGGACGACACATGTTTTAGCTATGTTGTTCATGAAGAACATGGTTAGACTATATGGAATTCCTAGTAGTATTGTCAGTGACAGAGATGCTTTGTTTACTAGCGAATTCTGGAAGAGTTAACAAGATGTGTTAGGTACCAAGCTTAAGATGAATACCGCGTATCACCCTCAAATGGATGGGCAGACAGTGAGGGTCAATAAGGTACCCGAGGATCTACTAAGAGCTTGTGTATTGGACTTTAGTGGATCTTCGGAAGATCACCTACATTTAGTGGAGTTTTCATATAATAATAGTTATCAAACTAGTATAGGAATGGCGCATTTTGAAGCTTTGTATGGAAGGCCACGCAAATCACTAGCGTGTTGGTTGGAGACTGGAGACAGATTAGTCTTAGGTCCAATAAGAGAGGCTACAAAGAAAATTGAGTCGATCCAAGAGAGGATGGAGGAAGCTCGGTCTAGATAGAAGAGTTATGCTGATAAGAGGCGTAAAGATCTTGAATTCTTAGTTGGAGACAGAGTTTTCATTAAGGTATCGTCGATAAAGGGTGTGGTATGATTTGGAAAGTCGGTAAAAAATGGATCCAAGATATGTTGGTCCATTCCAGATTATAGAGAGGATCGAAAATCTCGCATATTGAATAGATTTGCCGAGCAGTATGGTAGGATTTCATAATGTATTTTATGTGTCTCATCTTCGCAAGTATGTGTATGATCCAGATACTACTATTACTCCGACAAAGTTGGAAGAGTTGATAGTGGATCCGAATTTGATTTTTATCAGACCACCAGTTCGGGTTGTGGCTAGAGATTAGAAAGGGTTAAGGGACAAGACAGTCAAGTTAGTGGAAGTTCAGTGGAGCAACAACGAGAAGGACTGTACTTGAAAGGCAGAAAATAGGATAAGAGATACTTATCCTGATCTGCTGTAAGCATATGTCCAATATTTGCATTATATAGACTGTTGCTAGTCAGGTAGGCTAGTAGGGTTGGTAGGAGCTATTACAGATGATTGCTATGTTTAGTATTTAGTCTTTACTGAATTTCGAGGATGAAATTCTTTAAGGAGGGAAGTCTATAACACCCTTAATTTTTAATAACATTATTCAGGAAATATAATTAGATAAATTACATAGAATAATGTTAATATTAGAGTGATAAGGGGATTGAGATTTGAAAATTAATTAGAGGCTGTGCTTAACTAAATATAAACTAAAAGAATGGGTTTATGTAAATGGTTTTATAAAATGACTAACCAGAGAATAAGGCTAAGGGCATTATGGGCAATAGTCGGCCACTATATCCTTAACTCCTAAACCCTTATTCCTTTTCTTATTTCACACGCTCAAAATCATAAAATGTAAACAAATAGGAGCTAAAGCCATCCATTACCTAGGAGAAGAAAACTCAAGTAAAAGCTACGAAATCAAGCTAGAAGAATTAATCAAATTCAAATCTCAAGTCCTTATCCAAATCAAGGGGAATAATAATCAAATCTCTATTTTTGTTTTTAAAGATCATTTGATTTTGGGTTTAAGTTTAAATCCATTAGGATGATTTTTGATGGTGATATGCTTGGATTTCATGATATGTTAAATTCAAACAAGTTTGTTTGATAAATGTTATATACGATTTTAAGGTTAAAATCATTTATATTGTGTTTCGAATTCCATGAGAAACTTATATGTTATGTAAAGCATTAGTTTAGTGGTGGGTTTTAATTTTTATAATTTTCCAAGCTATGGAAAATTTATTATGAATTTTCAAAGAAAAATATGAACAATTGGGTTTAGAAATTAATTTTGGCTATATTATGAAGTATTTAGGTTTGAAATTTATATATGTTAGATAACATATTAAAAGTGAATTTCTACGATTTTTGGGGATTTTTTTTAAATTATTTACTATGGAAAATTTAATCATTTTAAGTGGAGGACTTAAATGTTTTATTTGTTTTGATTAAAAAAGTGCTTATTTGCTAAATTATTTTATTTACGGAATTAATGCAGCATTTTTGCTTTGGAAAGAATTTGAAAAGTTTATGGAAACCAATTAAATGTTTACAGATAGGCAAGCTAGTTACAATTACTTAAAAAGACATTAGAACGGTCTTTACCCGAAAATTATGTTTCGCCTCTTTCAGACGCTACTTTTCGAACTTATACTTCCGCCTCAACCAAGTTGAAACCAACCAAGTCGAAACCAATACACAAGGTATCAATAAGTTGGTACGTAGTGGATTAAAGAAAGGCAGAAGGTAAGAGTCGAAACCTAGCTTTCGAAGGGGTCGAAGCCTTTGTTACTATCCAAATAAATGCGCTTGCCATGTTTCCAAAAGAATGCTTTCGAAAGGGTTTACTATAGCTTTCGAAGAAGTTGTCGCCTTTTTTTCGAAAAGATAGCTTTCGAATGAGTTGCCTTATTTTTAAACCAATGCTTTCCAAAGGGTAGTTTGAACCCATCGAAACCATGATGCCGGCCTCATGCCTTTCGAATGGATAGAAGTCATCAATGCTTTCGAAAGGTAGCTTTTATTTTATAAATATAATAAGCCACCTCCTAAATCTTTTGAAAGGGTTCAATGGTTTTGAAGACAATGTCTTCGAAAAGGGTTTTGAAGCTATCCTTCTAAATGTCTTACTTAAATGATTTAAGCTTTTTAAAGAATGGTTCTGAAGCCATCGATATTCCCCAAACTCTTTTATATGAAGGTTAATGGTTTTGAAAGGGATACTTTCATTTATATTCACTTTGACCCAAAAGATATTTGTGAAAATAAACCCAATGGTTTCGAAAGGGGTACATTCAAATGGTTTCGAAGCTATGCTTCTATGAGTTAGTAAGTGATGCTTTAATACTTTCGAAAGCTATGTTTTGATGGTTTCGAAAGGGATGTTTTAAAGTGTTTCGAAAGGCATATGATTAGTGTTTTGAAAAGAAGATTTGAATGCGTTCGAAGGAGGTTATCCAGTGGTTTCGAAAGTGAATGTTTAATGTTTCGAAAGCCTTAGTTTTCAAAACAAAGAACCCAATCTCATTTTTAAAGGAAAAACCATGGCAGAAATAAAGGAGTTTTATAATGGCTTTTAAGTATGGAATTTTTTAGGAAGCTGTCCTTGATAAAATAATAGGTTAAAGGGATTAACCATGTTTCAAAAAAATGATTTTAAGGATATTAAACCACAGATGTTGGAGTTATTATGTTATAATGTTTGCTTCTTCTAATATACATATTCACTGTAAACGGGACCCATAACTGTATTTCAGGGAGAAAGGACAAAATAACCAGCTAGGTTAACCCAGTACTGAATATAAATAAACTCCTGTATGAGTAGAATTGTATCCAGAAGGCCAGATAGACCAGAACATAGGATGCCTAAATACTGATTAAAGAAGTTGTCAGATAGACAGGTTCATAGTAAACCCATGAAAACTATGATTAGAAAGAGTTATTGGTAGGGGCCAATAGGCTTGTAGTGAACCCATGAAAACTATATCCAGATAATGTTATTGACAGAAATCAATAGGTTCACAGTCAACCCATGAAAACTATGATAAGAGGGAAGTTATTGGAGATACCAATAGGTTCAGTGAGAACCCATGAATAATGAAGTTATTGATAAGGGCCAATAGGTTCTTTGTGATTCCATGAAAACTATGAGATCGGACAGGTCTATAAGCTTTAAACAGGTTATTGTCATCCTATGAAAATTAATAGGATATTGTTGACCCTTGAAATTATAAATAAGATAGATAGTCAAAATGAATGGGGATGAGAAATCCAAAATTTGATTTACTTGTTTGCATGTCACCATAATATTAGGCATTGTTATGTTTTTAACCATTGCGGATGCAGGAGCGCAGTATATGGTTATTATGAAAAGAAGATACTAGTGAGGGAAAACTCATTCTGTTAGGCAGCGTGGTCTTACTAGATATCTAAATGGTTTGAGATGGTAGATTATTATTCATACCAGGCTTTATGTCCGACTCGAAGTTTATTTTTTTTCTCTTAAACTCTCGGGTGCTCAATTAACTTTGAGTAGTTTGAGTGTTGAGGTTTTCAGGTACCTCATTAGACAAACAAGCTTCCGGAGACGTGCAGGAGGCAAGATATCTATTAGGGGTTCTTTTCCTTTTTGATTCCGTTGTGTTTTGTTGTGCAGGAAAAGTTGTTTAATTCCCTATATATACACTATGATCATTCAAGGGGGCATCTTCATATATCGCTCTTGGCGTATGTTATTATAATAATATTTTCTTCGAACATGGTTCTTGAATCTGGGATTATGTAATGAATTTGAAATGTTTTGAAAAGGAATGTGAAACTTGTTTAATGATTTTAAATTTTTTTTCGTATCCATGTGTTTCTGTTATATCAATGTATCTAACATTACCGTATTTGGTCGCCGAGGATTAATAAATGTGAATGACTGCAGCATTCTTAGCCGTTAGTTTTGGGCCTCCAAGTGGGGGATGTTACACCCATCACACTTATTGGTCCACGTGAACTCTCGTTCTTCCTGATCAATTTAGTTAAAAGTGTTGCTATACATGGGAAATCTTTGATGAATCTACAGTAATAACCAGACAATCCCACGAAACTTCTCATCTCTGTGACCGTCACTGGCCTCTTCCAACCATTATTAATTTCTATCTATGATGGATCCACTGCCAATCCATTCTCCGAAACAATATGCTTAAGAAAGTTCACTTTCGTTTCCAAAAGTGGCATTTTTAAAATTTCACCTTGAACTTGTGTTGTTTCAATGTCTCTAACACCAATCTCAGATGGACTTCATAATCTCTCTCATCCTTAGAGTATACCAAAATATCATCAATCAAGACAAACACAAATCTATACAATTGATCGTGAAATATCTAGTTCATAAGAGCAACGAAGAAAGTTGGGGCATTGGTCAGTCCAAATGGCATCACTAACCATTCATATGAATCATACCTTGTTTGAAACATGACCAATGAAATACTATCTTCCGCTACCCACAGTTGATGGAATCCCATTGCTGAATCTAGCTGCGAGAATGCTCTAATTCCACTCGGTTGGTAAAATAAGTCATCTGTCCTGGATAAAGGATAACGATTCTTCACCATCAAATCAGTCAGTTTTCGATATTCAATACATATCCGTAATGTTCCGTCTGACTTCTTTATGAATATTGCAGATGCTTCCCACGGCGAATTACTCGATTTGATGAAACTCTTATACTCAAGTTCCACCAATTGCTTCTTTAATTCTTCCATCTCCTTAGGTGGCATACTACTAAGTGGTCTACTAACAGGTTGCGCCCCCAACATTAAATCTATCTAGAATTCGATTGCTCTTCTTGGTAGTAATACCATTACAGGTTCAGATCTACAAATTCTCGAACTACTTGTACTCTACTAATCTTATCCTCTTGATCATTCATAGCACATAACATCGATTATGTCCAACACTATCATCATTCTTTCTCCTCCCCTGGGATTCCTTAAGGCGTTAACCCTATCCACGCAATAAATCCTAGCATCATTTCGCACCAACTAATCCTTACCTAGAATTATCCCATACCCTATGAAATCAAACACATGTGGGTCATAAACAAACGAATGTCCACAAAAGTCAAATTCAATGTCAGTGCACCTTAACTCGAGAGTGGAATACCCATCGATCGGATTAACCACACGCAAGGGCGTAATCAAATAAGTAGTGTCAAGTTCTAACCTATCAACCAAATCTCTCGAAATGAAAGAGTGTGCAGCACCAATATCAAACAGAACATTAATTGATATACCGAAAATTAAAATCATAATTCAAGCACACCCTTTCCTTTGTCCTCTGCATTTGGTCAAGACGAAGGTCCTTCCAAAGCATAAAACTTTGCCTTCTTAGCTTCCAAGCAATCCTTCTTCTTATGGCCTAGCCTATCACAAATAAAGCGCTTGGTCATATTCTCCGGCTGGGTATACTTAGTGGTGTAGTACCTCTTTTGGCCGTAGTTGAAATAAGTGATTTCAACTATATTCGACTTTTGAGCTTTCTCTCCAAATGTCTTCCCTCCTTTTTGGTTCTTTTCACCCTTTGATTCTTTTTGCCTTTCCGACGCAGATTAAATCTTTTCTTCTGTCCACCCTTGGAAACATTAGCCTTCTTCTCTCTCTAATACAAGTTATCATACCACCTTACCATTTCCACCACCATATCAATTGGATCCAACAAACGAGCCATCACCTTCTAATTTAACCCCTTCTTCGGTCCTTCAGTGAACTTTTCATTCTTCTTTAATGGAGTATTGATATGCTCTCTTCCATGCTTCGAAAAAGCATTAAAACGCTGGTATACTCTGCCAAAGTCATCTCTCCCTACTTCAAGTCAAGGAACTCTCTACACAAAGCACTCTTATGAGGTTTGGGGATAAACTGAGCCTCGAATCGCTCCTTGAACTTCTCTAAGGTTACCTCGTCCTCTGGAACTTCAGCAATCACCGCCTCCCATTGGTCCAACGCATCCTCTTGAAGCGGACGAGAAGCAACCTCCTTTGAGCATTATTATATCCTATGTTTTTAAAAATATGCTCACATACTTTTAGCCATTTAGCACCACCAAGACAGACTCCTTCCCTGTGAACTCATTTCCTCCATAGCTCTTGAAATATTTGTTCATCTTAGAAAAGTCTATGTCTCTTGCTATTTCCTGTCTCGGCTCAATAGCTCCATCCATTTGTCGCCTCGTCATCTCCATCATAAATAGGTAGAACAAAGTATTCACATCCATTTCTCCTTTGGTAGGGTAGGCACTTGAGTACCGGCACCAGGTACGAACTTTCGGGGTTGCCTCCCTTCCTTGGCCATTAATTTAGTTATTGTTAGCTCCTCTACTAGTATTTGCTCTAGCAATTCCCATGGTCAAACGTCGGCTACATAGATCCATTCTTTCCTTCTTCATAAGCAAGGTTCATAACGAAAGTAAAGAGAATGGAATCAATCATAGAGGGGTGGATTTATTTTTCTGTACATTCGTATCAAAATACAATATATATAGCATGTACCCTTCAAGGTGTTCATTTTCTATATCTAACTCTCACTTAGCTCTGTTATACTTAGGTGTTTCCCTAACCTAAGCTCTGCTACCAAGTTGTAACATCCCCCACTTCGAGACTCGAAAATGGATATCGATGGTGCTGCAGTCATCATCGAAATCATTTTTCGACGAAAAACTGAAATCGGTATTTTTTTCACCACATAAGTAAACATAACAGTTAAATATCTTTTCATTACATCAATTTGGATTACAGAATCCGTTACAACAGTAAACCTAAATCGTTCTCATGTAGGGGTAAATATATACTAAGAAAATCAGAGTAGTGTCTGTCTGACATATGAAGATGCCAACACCACACCTAACCAGTTATAAACCCTGGATTACATAGAGGAGTAACAAAATACTTTTATTTAAATAGCAATCTTCCCGTTTCATCTACCAAATCTTTATTCATCTTCAAAAAAGATACCTGTCTAATCCATAAACTTAACCTACTCGAATGAGCATTCGTGAGTTTATGTGAAATAATGAAAACACGAGTCAGGCAATAAGTTTGACATGAGAAAAAAATTTACCTTAGTCATCCATAGTGAGACTATGTCGCTAACGTAGTAGGGTTTTACCCTCACTTCATCGTCATGACATAATATAAATCAATATATATACCACGATAATATATGTATGTACGTACGTATGTATGTATGTATCACATAAAACAACCATGTGCATATGTTCATTTAATACACGTTCCATACACTTGTCATCTAATTGTGAGTTCGCTGCCATATACCATTGGACTTTGGACTGTTAGTCAAGGCGCTCAACCATCCAATAACTCCATGAGTTTGTATATATTTACGATCGTGGTTTAATCTTTTTCTCATATTTACTAATTGTGTACACTGTACATTCTTTAGGTTAAATATTTTTATCTTTTATTTAAACGATACACTATCATTTGTTAGCTTCTCTAAGCCTACTTCGTTTCAAAAATAAGTCAACACAATTTTAATTTATAAAATCTTACATTTATTTCATTACTACGAAATAGCTCGATAACACTTTGAAGCTGTCTTCCAAAGTGTCCTAAGTATTTGTTATTTTACATTAAAAAAATATAGCTTCTCTAACTATTGCAAGTTGCATTTTACTTGTATATTGGTTTTCTCATAGCCATCACGTTTAATTAAAACGTTATTAACGGTCGTGTGCAAATCCTATGCTAACATGTATTACCGTTGTATTTATTTTCTATCCAGTCATCGCATTCAAATTCAATAGGGTCATCATGAGTTATTTGGTTAGATGTCTTCGTGAGCTGTAAACTTAGCGGTCGTGGTATATTTACATACACACACTTTCCTTGGAGACTAGTGTGCCCTCATGTCTCCAATTTCCTTTTATTCACTTTCGTTCTCATGTTTTGGCATTTATACACATTTCGCATGCATTAATAAGTTAACACAATTATATGGAATATGTATGTTCAGTTTTTCACATGTACTTGCAAATTGCATGCCTCGCACTTCATAATAATGCCTCGAGCATGTATTAGCTCACGTGTTTATATAATATTATTATTCCATGTGCTGTCGTGTACCTGGGCTCCTGTTGCTATCGTTGGTTATAGAGGCGTGGCGTGGACTTCGTGTTTTAAACTAATCCAAACTGTCGTGAATGGTTGATTGCATGCACGTTATGTATAGTGTGCGTGTTTGCCCGTGTAGCCTTCGTGGCCTATTTGTTTCGAGGGCAAATATTTGAAGCCCTTGCGAGTTGGATTCGCATTGCATTCAATCTTAGCAGTCGCGTTTAATAATATCATTAATATGCATGTAGACACACAACGTATGATTTTTCGTCATGTGAAATGCAGTGAACTATGTTTGAATGTCCCCTGCATATGTGTACCATATTTAGTGAGTAGCTTTCGTGAATTGTTTGTAGGCAAACTTCCAAAAAATTATATTTATGTACATAATTGCCTTAATTTTTTCCTGGCTTCCTGTAATGCTTTGTCACCGTGTTTTATAAATTAACAAGTCATCGTGAACATATGTTAGCTATGCCTCAAGTTATGATGTCGCCTTTGAGTTATGTATTGTTTTAACTTATACATGCTGTCGATTGCTAATATTCAACATGTACCGTTGCTAGTAAAAAGTGAATAATGAGTTGTTGAGGAGTAATATGTTATGGCCAATTATATTAGTTTGCGTTGGTGGTTTGTTTTGGACTTTATGAATTCAAATATTGGGTCTCGATGCGGTCTCTACTTTTTTATTCTAGCTTACGCGTACAGTTTTTTGGTTCAATAACAAGTTAAGCCTTAGGGGTTAAACTTAACCCAACAATGGTTCAATTGCAATAGCGTAATTAGATTAAAAATTGATTTCCTATCTGCTTAAAAAATATGTTTTTACCTAACCAAATTTATTATTAATTTCTTATTGATTAATTTTTCTATCACTTTACTTTTTAGCAAATGCTAAACATACATTAATTAACTGATCGTTTTCCTTCAGTTTATTAGTGTTTTTCTTCACGAACTAATTCATATAAAATAGAAAATTGATGTGAAAAATCCAAAAATTCACCAAAAATATATTTTACCATATTCTACCTCGCAGAAAAAT
Organism: Allium cepa; assembly: GCA_030765085.1. Lineage (NCBI taxonomy): Eukaryota > Viridiplantae > Streptophyta > Magnoliopsida > Asparagales > Amaryllidaceae > Allium > Allium cepa. The sequence continues at coordinate 796,986,480 of CM060935.1, read as the reverse complement.
TTGAAGTTAAAATAATTAATTTTATTATTTTTAATAATTAATTAACCCAAAATGAACCTTTTTTCAACTTAGGAAATACATAAATTATTCATATTAACTTCAAAAATTACGAAATTAAAAACTCATCTCAATTTCGTCATTAAGCATATCATATTAAAATTACATGGAATTTGGATGTAATAGTCCATATCTTCCCTAAAACATGTACTAAATCACTTTGATTAAATTTTAAACCATGGTTAAAATAATATTCAAACATCCAAACATGTTTAACATCATCATAACATTCATATGAAAGCCAAATCTAAACTCAGTAGGTTAGGATAGATTTTACCCACCTTGATTTATAAAACTTGATTCAATCTTCTTCTCTTCTTAAATTTGAAAGCTTGATCTTTCTAGCTTGAATGCCTCTTCTTCTTGGGAAAATGTTGGTCTTGCTTAGATTTCTTAGGAATTTTATTTTGTGTAAATGAAATGAAGTGAAAGTGAAGTGGGATGGAAATTGGGGTTAGGAATAAGGGTTAGTAGGTTTGGGCCATACTTTATTTCCCTTTAACCAATTCTTTCCATTAAATTTCAATTATTTTCTTTCATTAATCAAGGCCAACCAAATTGCTCTACTTACCCTTGGTTCGTCCAATTAACTTTTTAAAATATCCTCACTTAATTAATTAAATTTTTATCAAGCAATTTTTGCAATTAAATCACTTTATTAATTTACTTAATAATATCTTCATATTATTGATTCAATTCAATTTAATTTAAATTAAATTTCCATACTATGGACTCCCTAAAACAAGGGGTATTACACAAAATGTATTCATAAAAATGTACGGTATGATTAGTTATTACCACAAATTACAGATTTAATAAATAATATTCATAAAGATGCCAAAAAAGAAAGAGAATCGGAAATAGAACAAAAAAAGACTCTTCGAAGCATAAAGCTAATATGTCAACAAGATTATTCCTTATGTCAAATATTTGTCCAACACTAGTCATACATTTAATTACAAAGATTCAAGAAAAATCGACACCTAACGCTCAAACTTTCAGTTTACTACCATCTAGGCAAACTCGGGACAATATAGAAACTGAAAGTTTAGAAGCTTTTTTTTTATAAAAGAAGTGATATTCTATTCAAACAAAGCACTTTTTCTGATGACTCAAGGGCTCAAACCCATGACATATAGAACATCTGGCTAAAGCACCACTTCTCTAATTACTTGAGATAAAGGCCCATGATGAAAGTCTAGTAGCTTTTGGGCAAAAGTATGTTAAAAAAAGTAAAGCAAAAAAGGTAGATCGTCTAATCCAAAAGATAATTTCTAGAAAAAATTACGTCAAATATTTGACAAATTAATTATACAGTCATAGCAAATAATAAAAACATAAAGAGATATATAATTGATTACCTAACTTCCAAACTGCTAACATCAAGTGAAAACTAGGAAAGCAACCAAATGTTAACTAAAGAATCAAAAAACATTCAAAAAAAGCAGCTGAAGATTATGAAATCAAGTTTGAAAATATGGAGAAAAAATTGAAAAGATATAAAAGGATAGTTTCCCCTTCTTCCTAGTCAAAAAGAATAGAGAAAAGGAAACAAAAAAAGGAAAAACAAAAGATCTAGATTTTCCAAATATGAATTTCCTACCAAAAAAAGACAATATCGAAGGAAACAAAAAAATCAGTATCATCAAATAGAAAGATATAAGAGCCCATCCTGTAGTGTTATTAGATAATAGCACAGAATATGACCATGATAGGAGTGAAATTTAAGAAGAAATGCAGATAGTGGTTGAAAAAAGCAAGCTTGCAAGAAAATGGCTAATGGAGGAGCAAATTAATGAGCTTAAATTTTTTTACCAAGTAGATGAAAATATATAAGTTATTTAAATAGAACTTAATGTATAAATAAACACACACACAAATATATATATATATATATATATATATATATATATATTTGCGTGGGCAATATATCCTTTACAGTAACTAACCATTAATAAAATTCATATTTTACGTTCTAATTTACATGCCCTAATACATATTAATATTCATTTGCTGCTATTAATACAGGAAAGTTACATACTATAACCATGATAATGATGTTGAAATTAGAGGACTTCATATTTCAGACATGCTATTCAATCGATTTATTGACTCCAAGGTGTACAATTTTACCATATACTATCAATATATTGAAATAAGTATAGATGAAAATAGAAAATTAATATATAAAATTTAATTGTTATAAAAGTTATAGGCTGGTTCATAGAGAAATAAATCAAAGTAAAAATATGAAGATATCATTTACTTAAATTCTTATGTTGCAGTATAGAACACTAAATGTAACAACCAGGTATTTTCAACCATTCGCATCCACACATGTCGGACTTGAATTGCTCAAAATACCGCGTTGTAAATAAAATTTGGCAAATTTCAGAATATACAGTAAATAAAATCACGGATCACAGACACAGAGTAATAATAGTGCAGCGGAAGTAAAAGAAATAGTAGTTCATGAAGCTACTATATAAATATATCGGGGTTAAATAAGATACAACAGAAGAAATAAAGCACAACAGAAGTCTAAGTATGATAACCAAGTACAAGCTGAATACAATACTGGAATCAACAGGATAACTGGGAGTGAAATAGATAAACAAGACAAGCAGATAATCTCCAGCGATTCCAATCTCCAGAAAGTGGAAATCCAAATCTGTGAATACTCAGGCTGACCCGGGAGTAAATAAGAATACAAACACTCGAGTCAAGACATACATACTTATACAATGTAAACCAACTCATGTGAACTGTAGTAAAAGTACAAGTAACTTAAAGGATGCTTGAGAGCGCCCATCCTCTAAGGATCCATCAAACTATTTACTATGTAGTAATATTGCGCTATTATAATAATGTCTAATAGTAAAATAAACTTACTTTTAAATAGCGTTAAGGAGTGACCCAATACTCCCCTTAACACAAATAATGTCAATAGTCTATACAGTACCTACATATCTCCTAATCGGGAGACTACGAGAAGATACTGCATAGGTACGATACAAATAGAAACTCGTAGTAAAGGCTCGATATGGTAGGTGACACGGCACATAAGGCAATGCCAGGGTAGATATACCAATTACGCACACAGGCTGGTGGTAACGCAGCAGCCACATACGCCCACCTCGAAAGACATTCCCAAAATCGAGGGGGCGCCCAAACAATCACAAAAGCAATAGAATGGTATCGAAGAAATGTGTCCGACCAGAGGAGCTACCCCTTTTGGCCCGAGATCGCTCCTGTTTTAGCCACCTTATGCCAACTCACGGGAGTTGGGTCCACGTAATATACCTCAAGAACGTCGCCGCCATCCTACTTCATTCTAGAATCTCCACCGCGTATACGGTTAGTCAAAGTGGTTTTCGGTATCGACAGAGAGTATGCCCATACCCGATCCCGGTTTCTTTGTCAACCAATCGTTATTATAACCCGTGGTTATAACTTTAAAATAATATTTTATACTTCAAAATAAAATATTATTTCAATCCGATTTAATCGTTTCTAAACAATTTTAATACATTAAAATATCAACATACCATATCTTTCAAATTCAAATATTTATCAAAATAAATATCAAGTCATTTCTAATCATTTCAATATATTAAATTATCGTATCTTTCAAAACTTCCTTTCAAATCATTTTAATACATTAAAATATTATATCCTTCAGAACTTCACTTCCAAATCATTTTAATATCAAAATATCATATCATTCAAAACTTTATTTGAAATCATTTTAATATCAAAATATCATATCTTTTAAAACTTTATTTCAAATCATTTAATATATATCAAAATATCATATCTTTCAAAACTTCATTTCAAAACATTTAATATATATCAAAATACCATATCTTTCAAAACTTCATTTCAAAACATTTAATATATATCAATATATCATATCTTTCAAAACTTCATTTCAAAACATTTAATATATATCAAAATATCTTATCTTTCAAAACTTCATTACAAAACATTTAATATATATCAAAATATCATATCTTTCAAAACTTCATTTCAAAACATAATATAAGTTCAAATCCAAATATTTAACTTTAAATACCTTTTAAATTCAAAGATATCATTCATTTATTATCATTCCAAATCACCTTTTAAATAGCTTATATTTTAATCAAAATAATTCATTTAAACCATTTAAAATTTAAGTTTATATACTTTCAAATCAAGTATTCAATTTCCAAAGTTTTTAACCATTATGAGTTCATTTACTAAGTTAAAACCATAAACATTGAAAATTTCAACCTTTCACAGCATTCAGAAAAGCTGATGTAAGTTATACTTGAAAACACTTCAATTTAAACCATTTAAACATTAAAAAATTCATATTTTAACATTCAAAGATGTTCATTAAAATACTCCTTTAATTAATGATTTTTATAAAGCAAACCTTTACAGAAAAATCCAAACTTTTCAATAATTTCACTTAACAAATTCAATTGTACAATTTTCCCATTTTTACATATGACACCTTATTAACACTTACATTTTCAAATTTCCATTCCACAAATTAAAATAAATTTCCAATTTATTTAATTAACTTAAGCCATTAAACAAAACCAAATTCCACATTTCCAAATCAAGTTGTATTTTAAAATTTCACTTTTAAGCATTCATTTACTTAACCATTTTAATTCATAGAAAAATCAATAATACTTTATTAAATCATTCAAATTAAAATTTAAATCAAATTATCATATTTACCATTTTCAAAATAAAAATAAATTTCCATTTTTATTTATATAACTTAAATATCATTTTTAACCAAAATTCCAAATTTTCAAACATAAGTTATATTTCAATAATCCAATTTAACCATTCATTAATTACATTTTTAACTCATAGAAAAATCATAATTTCTTTATTTTAAAACATTTAAAAATCTATTTAAATCAAATTTCATAAATTTATATTTTTAAAATACTCAAAGTATCCAAAAACACTTTATAAAATAACCACGGGCCTGTATATAATTTTCTAACCTAGGTCAAGTGATACGGATATATATCATTTCAATCCGCAGTTTACAAAGAAAAATCCGGGTTCTATCATTTCAAACCCGCAATCTCAAGTTAAAACATATAAATAAAACCGTTCAGGCCTATCTTTTCAGCCCATAACGATTTTTCTCTATTCTAAAGTCCGTTCGGGTATGTATCATTTAACCCATAGTGATTCTAATCTACAGTGAACTTGCAGTATGATAAACTAATATAAATAACAGAATAGCATGATATAATAGTAACAGATGATATAACAGGTTTATAAACAGGGGTGAACATCATGATCATAACATAGTCAAGTATAACATGATAATATAGTTCTACAGATTCACAGGGTGTCAATTTACTAATTATATAAGTACAAAATGTCTGGTGAGAAATACTCACAACTACAAGCTGGAGATAACAACCAAACACACAAAACAGAATCTTGAAGGCACGACAACACGAATATGATTTGAGTGGGAGAGCCAAGATAAATCTCCTTGGATACATTCAACAAAACAAGTATAACAACACATAAGTTACACAACAAAAGACCACTAAACAAACCTAGAAATGGATGCATAAACAAAGTCAAAGTGTTTGCACTTGCTTCCTACCATCTATGCTTCAGCTATAGATCTGAAATGGTATGGCTAAAGCATAGTTTTGATCTGGTTTTGGGCCCCTAAAGGTCGGCCTATCATGGCAAAATGATGGAGCAAAGTATGGTAGAGAGATATGACCATGAACACACAACAACACAAGGCAAAACAACATGACTTCAAGGCAACAACTAGGCTCGGCCAAAGCAAGGGTAGGCATGGCCATGGATTCAGGTGGGGTAGAGATGATGTGGCAGAGGGTGGCAGGTCATCTATAGGTGGTGGGGGTGGAGTAGGTGGCGGAAAAGGGAAGGTTTGGGTGGTGGAACATTGTATGGTGCTCGGCTATACAAGTAGAGATGGGTTTGTGCAAAACTTGGTGGATTTGGTCATCATGGGGTGCACGGCCTGGCTTTTGCTGAACTGGAGGAGGTGGTTGATGGGTCAGGTGGTGGTGGAGGAGGCCACGGTGAAGGAGGAAGGAGGAGCCTATCATAAGAAGGAAGAAAACAAGTGCAAAACACAAATGAAAACAAAGAAAAACATAGAAAAGTAGAGAAGTTTTTACCCAATTTTTGCAAAGCAATGGCCGACTATTTTTCTTTCAAATGAGAAAGTTTTGAAACGGAATAGATGAGAAAAAAATGTTCAGCTGAAAGAATTAAGGTCGGCCAAGCAAAAATGAATGCATGAGTTAAAAAACAAAGAGGTGGAAAACCAAAAGCCTTAAGCAAATCAAGAGTCACGACTCTTCAAATTTCTTTTTATATATATATTGTAATTTATAAATACATATAAAACTGATAAATAAGGATGAAAAATCAGAAATGAACATAAATATATAAAATAAACAATTAAATTTTAATTAAATAGAGTTTAAATTAAGAAAATGGCTTAAAATGCAAACTAGGCTTTAAAAATTAGAGATAACTTCAATACACTTTGGAAAATTTTATTTTAATTTAAATACATGTAAAAATGAATATAAATAAAGTAAAACACATCAAATAAGAGTGAATGCATAAATTAAATACATAAATTTTAATTATATATAATTAAATTAAGAAAATAGCAAAGAAAATAGAAACTAGGCTCTAAAATTGAAAATAAATTCAATAAGCTTTGGAAAAAATTTATTATCACTTTAAAAATATTTAAAAGTCAAAATATATGTAATATAACGTAAATACACAAATTAGAATAAGATATATCAAATAAAAATGTCATTTATATAAATAAAAACAAAGAATATTGTTAAATAACTCAATATACACAATATTGAAAACAATATAACTTTTACAATTTAAATCAAATTTCAACGAAACGAAAAGCAATATTCATGATATTAAATCTATTTTCAAAATAAAAGATAAAATTTAAGAATTAAAATATTTAAATTTAAAATTTAAAAGTCAAAGTATGATCTGCTTTGACCACAAATCCATTTTCCAGGAAAATATTCAATTTATACCAGTTTGAAATTATAATTCATATAATAATCAAAATTTATATTTTAAAACGCAATGTTTGAAATAAAAAAGTGTAAAATAATTTCAAAATAAAAATAAAGTAAAATTTAAATTATATGCAAAAATCTAGGATTGTTACACTCTCCCCCACTCAAAACTTTTCGTCCCCGAAAAGGAATGAGGTACGGGAAAGCACAGAAAATAGAATGAAATAAGATTAAAACAAGGTGACAAGAGGATTGAGATTATACCTGATAACTGTTGTTATATGTAAGCTTAACAAGGTGGAGGTGATATTCCCAAGATTCTCCAGAATCAGGAACAAAAGCATGAAAAAGGGTGGATTCAAAATGAGTACCAAATATTATAGAAATATTTCTAAACAGAAAGATTATAGAAATATGCCTATAACAGTCTATAGCAAGATAAGGAAAATAAGAACAATCAAAAGATAGTTTGAAAAACAAAATAAGATAATAAGTTAGAAACCATGGAAATTTCAACTTAAATTGATAATTAATTTTACACCAGTTAAATAAACCTTAGCTGTCTCTAATTTCAATATCTTATCACCCAATTTTCTTAAATTAACACTTTCTAAAATCATGTATTTGAAGAAAAATCATTTATTATACTCAAAATGTACTTAATAAATTTAATTCTCCCTTATTCCTAATTAAAATTAAATTTATTCCTCTCAATATTTTTTTCCTATGTTAAGTATGTTTACACTTATTATAACTGTTTTAACTTATTCTTAGTTCTTTTAACATCATTTTATATTGTAAATTATTCAATTTACTCTTTTATTCTATTTACCTCTATTAAATTTTTTTATAACAAAATTTAAGTGTATAATATTTATTATAACCACTCAAATTTTATTTATAAAATCTTTTTATATTGTATATTATCCAATTACATTGTTAACTTCTAAACTTAAGGTAAGTTATATTGAAATGCAGTTAAGTATTATACAAATAAAACTTTCTAATTAAATCATTACATGCTTGAATATTCATCCAAAATTTTGATTTTTTTTCGTAATTGAAATTATTCTTTAAGATAGGATTTAAGAATAAAATTTTCGATTCCTTTCAAACCATTTAGAGATAAATAAATATATATACATAATATGTCAAATCATATTTAAATCATATATCTATATATATTATAAATCCAGTCTTATTTTAGAAATTCAAATCAAGTAAACTTCCAAAAACAAAACTGTAGCAAGACTACATAACAGCCTCTTCACTTCGAAACTTGAAAATAAACATCGATGACGCCGCGGTCATTACTGAAGTTATTTTCCAACGACAAAGAGAAGAGCACTAATTTTAAACTTTAAAATTCCTTGGAAACAAATTTCTATTAGAAAATACTTTAAATAATATACCCTTTTTAAAAATTTAAACACAAGGTTTGAAACCATCGGAAATTAAATTCTCAAATTTCTTGTTTTAAACTCATTTCAGTTCCCAAATCAATTTATAAACAACTAGTTATAAATTCATTTATAGAACAGTAAATGATAAATCAAGTATTATCATTTCAAATAATCAATTTAAATCAATCTATTAAGTTCCATAAATTTACTTATTTCAAATTTTATTTCACTAACCAAATTTTAAAATAATATTGTGTTAGGTTGTTCTGTCAAAGTGTCTTAGAAATCCTATCGATAGCATTGATCAGACGAATCGATCGGAAACCCAAATCAACATCAACAACTCAAACAACACCATATATAAATCAAAACATAGATTTCCATGTACAATTCAAAATGTTTTGAAGAATAGACTGGAAACAAAAGACAAGATGATTAAATAACAGACTAGGGAGATGGGTAAGTTTAAGTAAATCGCGGGCAACCTTAACCGGGTCAACCGTGACTTAAAGAATAAGATCAATGTGGATTTTTCAGGGGTAAAGCTACATTCGATCTCAAGAGATAGAGTTTGGAAATAACAAAAGATATTAGCATCTAAACCAAGGATAGATATAAATCTCCGGTGACTCGATGCTAATTGTAAAGGAGTTTCCCTCTTTTACAATTCAATTTGAAATTGGCGAGACCGCCGACTCACTAAAAAGATCATTCAAAAGGAGTTATGGGATACTCCGGAATCAAAAGAAAATGAATAGCGAGGGACACGAATGGATTTTGGAACCGTAGGGAACGTTTCAAAATTCAAAGGAAATTCGAATCAAAGAGGAAAGATTCAAACTCGAGCTAAAGTGATTCTGTAAATAATTTACCTTATATTCTAAGTTTCGCCTCAAAGCCAAAGCTCTGATACCAAAAGTAACAACCCGGTATTTTCAACCATTCACATCCACACATGTCAGACTTGAATTGCTCAAAATACCACATTGTAAATAAAATTTGGCAAATCTCAGAATATACAGTAAATAAAATCACAGATCACAGACACAGAGTAATAATAGTGCAGCGGAAGTAAAAGAAATAGTAGTTCATGAAGCTACTATATAAATATATCAGAGTTAAATAAGATACAACAGAAGAAATAAAGTACAACAGAAGTCTAAGTATGATAACCAAGTACAAGTTGAATACAATACTGGAATCAACAGGATAGCTGGGAGTGAAATAGATAAACAAGACAAGCAAATAATCTCCGAAGATTCCAATCTCCAGAAAGTGGAAATCCAAATCTGTGAATACTCAGGCTGACCCGAGCGTAAATAAAAATACAAACACTCGAGTCAGGACATACATACCTATACAATGTAAACCAACTCATGTGAACTGTAGTAAAAGTACAAGTAACTTAAAGGATGTTTGGGACCACCCATCCTCTAAGGATCCATCAAACTATTTACTATGTAGTAATATTACGCTATTATAATAATGTCTAATACTAAAATAAACTTACTTTTAAATAGCGTTAAGGAGTGACCCAATATTCCCCTTAACACAAATAATGCCAACAGTCTATACAGTATCTGCATATCTCCTGATCGGGAGACTACGAGAAGATACTGCATAGGTACGACATAAATAGAAACTCGTAGTAAAAGCTCGATATGGTAGGTGACACGGAACACAAGGCAATGCCAGGTTAGATATACCAATTACGCACACGGGCTGGTGGTAACGCAGCAGCCACATACGCCCACCTCGGAACACATTCCCAAAATCGGAGGGGCGCCCAAACAATCACAAAAGCAATAGAATGGTATCGAAGAAATGTGTCCGACCAGAGGAGCTACCCCTTTTGGCCCGAGATCGCTCATGTTTTAGCCATCTTATGCCAACTCACGGGAGTTGGGTCCACGTAATATACCTCAAGAACGTCGCCACCATCCTACTTCATTCTGGAATCTCCACTGCGTACACGGTTAGTCAAAGTGGTTTTCGGTATCGACAGAGAGTATGCCCATATCTGATCCCGGTCTCTTTGCCAACCAATCATTAGTATAACCCGTGGTTATAACTTGAAAATAATTCTTATACTTCAAACTAAAATATCATTTCAATCTAAATCTTTATCAAAATAAAGATATAATCATTTCTAAACCATTTTAATACATTAAAATATCAGCATACCACATCTTTCAAATTCAAATATTTACCAAAATAAATATCATTTCTAATCATTTCAATGTATTAAATTATCATATCTTTCAAAACTTCCTTTCAAATCATTTTAATACATTAAAATATCATATCCTTCAGTACTTGATTTCCAAATCATTTTAATATCAAAATATCATATCCTTCAAAAGTTTATTTCAAATCATTTAATATATATCAAAATATCATATCTTTCAAAACTTCATTTCAAAACATTTAATATATATCAAAATATCATATCTTTCAAAACTTCATTTCAAAACATTTAATATATATCAACATATCATATCTTTCAAAAATTCATTTCAAAATATTTAATATATATCAAAATATCGTATCTTTCAAAACTTCATTTCAAAACATTATGTAAGTTCAAATCCAAATATTTAGCTTTAAATACCTTTTAAATTCAAAGATATCATTCATTTATTATCATTCCAAATCACCTTTTAAACAGCTTATATTTTAATCAAAATATTTCATCTAAACCATTTAAAATTTAAGTTTATATACTTTCAAATCAAGTATTCAATTTCCAAAGTTTTAAACCATTATGAGTTCATTTACTAAGTTAAAACCATAAACATTGAAAATTTCTACCTTTCACAGCATTCAGAAAAGCTGTTGTAATTTATACTTGAAAACACTTCAATTTAAACCATTTAAACATTACAAAAATCATATTTTAACATTCAAAGATGTTCATTAAAATACTCCTTTAATTAATGATTTTTATAAAGCAAACCTTTACATAAAAATCCAAATTTTTCAATAATTTCACTTAACAAATTCAATTGTACAATTTTCCTATTTTTACATTTGACACCTTATTAACACTTACATTTTCAAATTTCCATTTCACAAATTAAACTAAATTTCCAATTTATTTAGTTAACTTAAGCCTTTAAACAAAACCAAATTCCACATTTCCAAATCAAATTGTATTTTAAAATTTCACTTTTAAGCATTCATTTACTCAACCATTTTAATTCAGAGAAAAATCAATAATACTTTATTAAATCATTCAAATTCAAATTTAAATCAAATTATCATATTTACCATTTTCAAAATAAAAATAAATTTCCATTTTTATATATATAACTTAAATATCATTTTTAACCAAAATTCCAAATTTGCAAACTTAAGTTATATTTCAGTAATCCTATTTAACCGTTCATTAATTACATTTTTAACTCATAGAAAAATCATAATTTCTTTATTTTAAAACATTTCAAAATCTATTTAAATCAAATTTCATAAATCTATATTTTTAAAATACTTAAAATATCCAAAAACACTTTATAAAATAACCACGGGTCTGTATATAGTTTTCTAACCTAGGTCAAGTGATATGGATAAATATCATTTCAATCCGCAGTTTACAAAGAAAAATCCGGGTTCTATCATTTCAAACCCGCAATCCCAAGTTAAAACATATAAATAAAAACCGTTCAGGCATATCATTTCAGCCCATAATGATTTTTCCCTATTCTAAAGTCCGTTCGGGTATGTATCATTTAACCCATAGCGATTCTAATCTACAGGGAACTTGCAGTATGATAAACTGATATAGACAACAGAATAGCATGATATAACAGTTGTATAAACAGGTGTGAACATCATATGATCATAACATAGTCAAGTATAACATAATAATATAGTTCTACAGATTCATAGGGTGTCAATTTACTAATTATTTAAGTACAAAAAGTCTGGTGAGAAATACTCACATCTACAAGCTGGAGATAACAACCAAACACACAACACAGAATCTTGAAGGAATGACAACACGAATATGATTTGAGTGGGAGAGCCAAAGATAAATCTACTTGGATACATTCAACAAAACAAGTATAACAACACATAAGTTACACAACAAAATACCACTAAACAAAGCTAGAAATGGATGCATAAACAAAGTCAAAGTGTTTGCACTTGCTTCCTACCATCTATGCTTCAGCTACAGATCTGAAATGGCACGGCTAAAGCAAAGTTTTGATCTGGTTTTGGGCTCCTAAAGGCTAGCCTATCATGGAAAAATGATGGAGCAAAGTATGGTAGAGAGATATGAGCATGAACACACAACAATACAAGGCAAAACAACATGACTTCAAGGCAACAACTAGGCTTGGCCAAAGCAAGGGTAGGAACGACCATGGCTTCAGGTGGGGTAGGGATGATGTGGTAGAGGGTGGCAGGTCATCTATAGGTGGTGGGGGTGTGGTGGATGGGTCAGGTGGTGGTGGAGGTGGTCATGGTGAAGGAGGAAGGAGGAGCCTATCATAAGAAGGAAGAAAACAAGTGCAAAACACAAATGAAACAAAGAAAAACATAGAAAAGAAGAGAAGTTTTTACCCAATTTTTGCAAAGCAATGGCCAGCTATTTTTCTTTGAGATGAGAAGATTTTGATACGGAATAGATGAGAAAAAATTGTTCAGCTGAAAAAATTAAGGTCGGCCAAGCAAAAATGAATGCATTAGTTAGAAAACAAAGAGGTGGAAAAGCAAAAGCCTTAAGCAAATCAAGAGTCACGATTCTTCAAATTTCTTATATATATATATATCGTAATTTATAAATACATATAAAACTGATAAATAAGGATGAAAAATCAGAAATGAACATAAATATATAAAATAAATAATTAAATTTTAATTAAATAGAGTTTAAATTAAGAAAATGACTCAAAATGCAAGCTAGGCTTAAAAATTAGAGATAACTTCAATACACTTTGGAAAAATTTATTTTAATTTGAATACATGTAAAAATGAACATAAATAATGTAAAACATAGAAAATAAGAGTGAATGCATAAAATAAATACATAAATTTTAATTATATTTAATTAAATTAAGAAAATAGCAAAGAAAATAGAAACTAGGCTCTAAATTGAAAATAAATTCAATAAGCTTTGGAAAAAATTTATTATCACTTTAAAAATATTTAAAAGTCAAAATATATGTAATATAACATAAATACACAAATTAGAATAAGATATATCAAATAAAAATGTCATTTATATAAATTAAAACAAAGAATATTGTTAAATAACTCAATATACACAATATTGAAAACAGTATAACTTTTACAGTTTAAATCAAATTTCAACGAAACGAAAAGCAGTATTCATGATATTAAATCTATTTTCAAAATAAAAGATAAAATTTAAGAGTTTAAGTATTTAAATTTAAAATTTAAAAGTCGAAGTTTGATCAATTTTGACCACAAATCCATTTTTCAGGAAAATATTCAATTTATACCAGTTTGAAATTATAATTCATATAATAATCAAAATTTATATTTTAAAATGAATGTTTGAAATAAAACAAGTTTAAAATAATTTCAAAATAAAAATAAAGTCAAATTTAAATTATATGCAAAAATCTAGGGTTGTTACACTAAATGTTAACCTAAAAATGAATTAACACTCTGAATTGAGTGTGAAAGCGCCAGCCTTGTTTATCAAGGCAAACGAAATAGAAATAAGAAATAATAACTTGTAAATAAAGTAAGGAGTCGAGATTTTTATAGTGCGACTGTTAACGAAGCCTACGACCACTTTATAACTTTTGTTATTGACTTGCTTCTATTACAAGTTGAATCTGATTACAATTTGATTGGATCGTGTAAGTTAGATCAAGTCATCAGTGTTAGAGTTCACTAAAGAATCATAATATACCCTTTAGATGACTGCTGTGTGGAAGGAGAAGAGTGAAGAATAGTTGCTGTAGAGTTTTAGTAGCTAGTCCCGAATATCCCCTTTATGTTGCAGATAGGTGAGTATTTATAGGGATTGGAGAGCTATTGGGTTGGGCCGCTTTGCCAAAGACCTAAACTTAAAGATACGTAGGAGCTCCAAAAATTACAAAGCGACCTGGCCTGAATTGATGGATCGCTAGCGATCCATGTAGTTAGAATATTATTGGATCGTTTCACTTGGGTTGTTTCCTTTGTCTTATGTAGGTGCTCTCCATGTGATTTCATAGCTAGTTGCCTTGTTTTGATGATGATTCATACATGAATTAGATTGATCTATGACTAAAATCAGTAGGTCTTTGCTTCTTGAATTAGGTTGCTTAAAAGGCTATAAAACTTGGCAAACATATTTAGAAGAGACAATGAATCAAGATACAAGAGGTTACGATGACTCATGAAGCATCCCTGTGAAGCGCTAGCGATCCATAGGCAATGATTCGCTAGCGATCCATCTCGTTGTATTATTTTTGGCTAATTTTCCTTGAGTGATATTCACTTATTCTTTTGATTGTGTTGTCCAAGTATCAAGTCGTTTAGAGTTAGCTTGATCATCCGTCTTCATGGGTCATCTGGTCTAGAAGAATCATTCATAACTCACTCAAAACTTAACGAGATTAGACTAAAATTTGCAGGTACACTCTAGAGGGTGTTTGAGACCTATCCTATAAATTTGAGGTGGTGGAGACCAACCTACATGGGTCAATAGCGACCCATCGCCAACGATCCATCATGCTAACTCCAATCAATCCCCTTTTTTCTATGAGCCTTCTTTATTGTCTTCTAAGTATTCTTTCAAAATTTCAAGTCAATCCGACTCTATATGAATTTTCTAGATGCATTTTAAGTTAATTTTTTGATCTAAAAGTGGGTAAACATTTATCCCCCAAAGTACGCCTTTTGAACGAAAGGTGTGCTTTGCTTAAGAACAAGTTCCTATATTCGGTCTTCGATGGCTAGCTTTCCAGTTGCTTCAGCCTTGATGAATTGCCCAGTTCCTTCGGATTCTCTTTCCAATTATAAGTCGTTTCAAACCTGTTACAACCTAAGACTCTAGACTCTACGTAAGTGTACTCTATACATCACAATCAATCCGATTCCATTCGAAGCTATTACATCACAACTCTCTAGTTACATCACATATCTCTAATTGTCCCATGTTCATTTGGGATTTACATTATTATTATTTTGCTTCTAATTTAGATTTGTCACATCATATATCAAAATCACATCATATATCATAATCACATCATGTATCGAAATCATCCTGTGTTCAGGATTTATCTTCTATTTGTAAGGCATTCAAATCATTTTTTGCAAAATGAAACCTGTTTTAAAGTTTGATATCTCCGAACCGTTTAAGTTCAATGCGTGATCTCTCTGGATCGTTTAATGTTTAGTTTAGGGGATGGTCTCTCCAGATCGTTTTTTGTTTCAATTCAGCGAGATAATCTCTCTGGATCATTTGCTTACAAAGTTAAGGAGGATTAAGTAAGCTCATCCACTCACTCTCCGGTGAGAGGACTTACTTCTTACACTCTGGTCCCATCTCTTCGGTAGGGACTCTATGGAATTTGATATCGTACAAGTCCATCCACCCGCTCTTTGGCAAGGGGACTTGCACCTTGCACTTCAGTTCCATCTCTCCGGTCAGGACTTATGGCGTTCAAATTCAGTCATCACATTAAATATGAATTTTACAAATTTCAAATCAAAGCAAACAAGCAGAAATTAAATAAGCAGAAATCCTGAATTTTTATCCCAAACATCCAACTCAGAGCGTGGTAAGGGACCAATCTAGGTTTTGTGCACGTCGAAGCGGTTTGAGATTACTATCCTAAGCAGTCATCGTAGATATCCGACTCAAAGCGTGACTAGGAACTAATCTAGGTTTAGCACACATCTAAGCGGTATGAGGTCATTATTGATTTTATCGCTAATATACGAAAAGTGCAAAAAAGAAACCAAAGCAAAGAGTAGCAGCCAGATCTGACTTCTCATCCATCCTAGTTATGGGATTATCTATCTTGGCCCAGATCCCTGGGCATTCCTTGAAGCATCTGCTGTGGGTGGCAGCAGATTCGACTGTGCTAACATAGCCCTTTTCCTCATGTACTATGGCAACTGGTTTTTTCGAACCAGTTCTTCTATCAGATCGTGAAGGTGTCGGCACTCATTCGTTTCATGTCCGACCAGCTCATGGAAGATGCATAACTTTCTAGATCCTTTCTCTCGATTAGTGGTCTCTCTTCTCGGAGGCTTCCGGTAGAGAATTTTCCCCTTAGAGTCCAGGTATATCCTTTCCAAAGTTTCATTCAGCTCTGAGCAGAAAGCGAATTTGGCCTCCGTCCTTAGTCGTGTCGGTTCTCTAGAATCATCGTCGGCATTTCTTTTCCCTTTGTCTTTTCCAAAATCTGCTCTAGAGGATCCCTTGTCATCCACAGCATAAATTTCGGCACCTTTAGCTTCATCTTCAGGTCAGCATCCTTCTGACGTAAATATCTCTCACCTTCATAGTAAAACTCAACAAGATCCATTGGTGAATCCCCCTTAGGTGCCGCCCTGAAGTCAGTTTTGCTTCAGACTCCAAACACTACCGCCATCAAAATCACTGATGGGTCCGGCCTATTGACCGCAACCGCTGCTGCATTGAAACTTGTTATATAACTTCTTAAGGTCTCCCCGGGCCTTTTTTTTCACATTTGCCAATGTTATCACATTCTTTGGTTGTATGAACTGAGCTCGGAATTGTCTTAAAAATCTCCCACTACCTCAGTTGACGTGCTAATGGACTCATTCTTCAGTTGTCTAAACCACATTGCCGCCAAATCCGACAAGTATAATGGGAAGCATTGTCCCATTACTTCCTTAGAAGCACCCAACACCTCCATACATCGGATATATCTCGTCAAATAAATCATTAGACTGGTCTTTCCGTCGTACATTTTCAGCACGGGAAGCTTGAAATTGAGAGGATTTCTCGCGTTTCAGATATTAGCAGTAAACTTGTTTCTATTCACATCTCCTAAACCCTGATATGTGGGTCCTCCTGTAACCAACCTTCTTACCAATTCAGCAATTCGATTTTCACCATCCAATGAAGGCCTTTGTCCGAAAGCGATGTTCTGCCCCCGCCTTGGAAAAGGAAATCCGACGAATACTCCACTTGTTGCGCACTAGTATTTTGCCCTACTTTTCCAGTCTCATTCTGTCCTCCGCACCTTTGGGGTAGCCCTAGCACATATTCCACTACCGTTTGCACTCTAATATTTGGGTTAACTCCCGTACCACTAGTTCCCGAAGTTTCAACAGTCACTCCCTGTTAACCCTTTTGGTGACTGCTCCAATATTGATCCTATCATCGGCGTTGATTCCCAAGTTGACTCTCGTGTTGCCTCCAAGTATCAATTGCTCTGGGAGTAGAGGCAACGTTCCACCTCGTTCTAATTTAACTCTAGCAACTCTATATTATTTCCTAAGGTCTGCATTACTTTAGCTCCTGCAATTCCTTGTTGTCCCATCCTTTGGAAGAATCCCTCCATCATCTCTTGTTGCCTAGCCAAGATTCCATCCTGCATCTCCTTCATCAGCCTTTCCATTTCTTCTCTAATTACATAGTTGGATTGGTGAGAATTTGAGGATACTTTCTGCCTGCCTCCATGCTCTGGTTGACTAGCTATAGTTTTAGATCTAGTGTTAGGCCTCTTCATTTTTTCGAATCATAGATTCAAGTTTCCAGATCTACGTTTGTTCTTAGTGAAAGCACTAAAATGTTAACCCAAAAAATGGATCAACATCCTATATTGAGTGTGAAAGCAGCAACTCTGTTTATCAAGGCAAATGAAATAGTAAGAAGGAATAATAACTTGCAGATAAAGTAAAGAGACAAGAGATTTTTATAGGGTTCGGTTGTTAACGAAGCCTATGTCCACTTTATAACTTTTTTTAATGACTAACTATTGTTACAAGTTGAATCTGATTATAATTTGATTAGATCCTATAAGTCAGATCAAGTCACCAATGTTAGAGTTCACTGGAGAATCACAGTGAACTATTTAGATGACTGTTGTGCGGGAGGAGAAAAGTGAAGAATAGTTTTTGTAGAATTTTAGTAGCCAGTCCTGAAGATCCCATTTATGTTGTAGATAGGTGAGTATTTATAGGGATTGAACAGCTATTGATCTGGGCTGCTTTGCCAAAGACCTAAACTTAACGATACGAAGGAGCTTCAAAAATTGCACAGCGACCTGACCTGGATTGATGGATCGCTAGCGATCCATATGGCATGGATCGCTAGTGATCCATGTAGTTAGAATATTATTAGATCATTTCACTTGGGTTGCATTCCTTACCTTATGTAGATGCTCTCCATGTGATTTCGTAGCTACTTTTCTTATTTTGACGATGATTCATACATGAGTTAGATTGATCTATGTCTAGGATCAGTGGGTCTTCGCTTCTCGAATTAGGTTGCTTGGAAGTCTATGAAACTTGAAAAATATTTAGAAGAAACAATGAATCAAGATACAAGAGGTTACGATGACTCGTGAAGCGTCCATATGGATTGCTACGATCCATAGGTGATGGCCACTAGCGATCCATCTTCTTAGATTATTTTTGGCTAATTTTTCTTGACTGATATTTACTTGTTCTTTTAAGTGTGTTGTCCAAGTATCAAGTCGTTTGGGATACGTTTGATCATCCGTCTACAAGGGTCATTTGGTCCAAAAGAATTATATATAACTCGCTCAAAACTTAATGAAATCAAACGAAACTTTGCGCGTACACTCAAAAGGGTGTTTGGAACCTAGCCTATAAATTTGAGTTAGTGGGGCTCATGCTACACGGGTCACTAGTGATCCATCAAGATGGATCGCCAATGATCCATCATACTAACTCCAATCAATCCCATTATTTCTTTGAGCTTTCTTTTATGTTTTCTAAGTGTTCTCTCAAAATTTCAAGTCAATCCGACTCCATATAAGGTCTCTAGATCCGTTTTGAGTTAGCTATTTTGATCAAAAAGCGGGTAAACACTTAATACTGCAAATACATATCACATACGTTATTCTAAACCAATTAAAATATAAAAATATGTATTAAAAATTCAAAACCACAAGATCAAGCTTTAGTGATCGATGTGTTGGAAGGAAGTATATTGAATTGCAGGAAAACATTAATACCGTTATGAAATAAAAACCATTATCATTATTAGAGCTTAATGTTGTTAATAAAAGCTGGAAACATTATGATTGACAAAGATTTTGAAGACAAAACTTCAACTGCCCACACAAATTGGAAGCATGAAGAGTCTTAAGTTAAAAACATAGATTGATTTTTAATTACTATTGTCAAATATTTTCCAAGTAAATATTTGTTGTGTAATATTTGATCAAGAAAATACTTGCATACTATGCTTCCAATCAAACATTATAACCATGAATCGCATACAATGATTTTTTTTTCTTTCAAATGGGACAACATCATGTAAGTGTCGTGATAATTTGTGTAAAAAAAGGGGAAGAATCCATCAAAACAATGAAACTATGAAGCTAATTTTATGGATTGCCCCCGACAAAAGCATTATTCATAGGTAGATATTTATAATATACAAAACTAAATTAAAGAGCATTAAATTAACAATTTGTAATGCAATTCATGGAAGATCTACCCAACAATGTACTAACTGAAGGAAAAAATGAGTTATATGAAGATGAAGGGAAAAAGCAAATAAGTGCTCACATTTTGTATGATATAGTAACAAACAAAAAACATGGTCGGAGAACAGATCCTGGGACCACAAAACCTTTTGAAGATTATTTTCTTACAGGAAACTATACTTAAATCATAGAAAATTATTTGACTTCAATGAATGTTATGTGCTATTTTTTAAAATACTTATTTGATGTTGCATGTTGTTTGTTGGATGCTGAATATTGGATGTTGGATGTTAAAGTGGAAATGTTAATATTACGCCATATGTGACTAGAAATACTGTATTTTCAGTTCAAATAAATTAAGGAATTGAATCAGTCGGAAGCGAGTAAAATAGGCAGATTTTAAAAAAAATCATACTTTGAAACTATTGATCTAAGTCTAAAGATGTTTTAGATCCAATCTAATATAGTTTTACATAAAATATTATTTTCTTTAAAACTGGTTAAAAAGAAGTTTCAATTTAACTTAATTTTACATGTATTATAATGAATGTATTTGATACATTTATATGTGTAAAGTCTAAGTGCAACATATAAGTAATGTGTATGTGTGTAACAGTAACAAGGAAAAATATTATTGAGGGGAGATATGGGCTTATATGTAGAGAGAGAAACCTTTATGACATGTACGAATAAATTTACATATGCTTTTGTTATTTAAGGTTTTGATTAATAAGATATGTGTGTATTTGTATATATACAATTAAGGAAGGGCATAAAATAATTTTTACATTATTATACAAGAGATGTTTTACAAATTTGAACTAAAAAACACATTTATATTTTCATGTATTTGCAAATATTACAAATTAACATTCTAGATTTAGAGCAACATGTATTTATGAACTTTGAAATTTATGGTATATGCATATAAAATACATGTATTTATGTAAATAAGTTGTATTCTAAATTAACAATTTAGATTAAACTTTCAGTTTGTAAAAATGAAACTAGAGGTTGGGAATTTTACAAAACTATAAATTTAGAAAAGAGATATATATGATTTAAAATTTACATAAAAGTTCTTTCATAACTTTTAGATCGAAACCTTTCATTCTTACATAATAATATGCAAAATAATTATATCAAATCTTTAACCATACAACACTAGAAATTAATTTAAAAAATAAAAATAAAATACAGTTCATCTATGATTGTGTATGTAAATATTATAAAATCAAAATTGTATCTTAATCAAATTATTTTTCGGTGACACTAAAAAAAACTGTAAAATTTCCAAAACGGATACAAGAATTGGACAAGTTTGGCATATGCAAATTCGTTATAATTACAGCGAGGTCAAAGGGATACATAGAACAACAATAAATAAATAAATAAAGGTGACAAGGAATCTAAAACATGTCAATTGAGATGAACAAATACTGTAAGGGAATAGATAATATATGTAGATCTAATAAATTTAACAATAGGCATACACTTAATTGATAAAGAGGTTATCAATTCACATATTACAAGGTAGTCAATTTAAACATATAATGGATCATACAAATCCAAGCTTATAAATATAGATAACATGAAAATTATTTAATTAAAATTTACCTCGAGATATTGCCAATAAACACATCTTGAAGAACGAATCAAAACTCATAGATTCGACGAATCGATTTCTGGACTTTGCAAGAATTAACAGATGAGAACCATATTTTATTATTAATTTTATTTTAAAACTCTAAGCCTTAGAGGCCATGGAAAATTAGGCTATAGACGATAGGAGAGCAAGAGGAATAATTTTGTTAAAAAAGAAAATGAATAAAAAAAAAGACTAAAGGGAAATTTATTTTAAATGAATGATAGAAACCTTTCATATTCCATCCTCAAAACCTCCCCTTTAATTCTTTATTAGATCTACATAAAATACTCTTCCATCTTTACATGCATGGATGACCCTAGAGAGCCCTCAAAATTTTCAAAATCCCATTAGCATTAGTCCCGTTTAAATCCAATTTTCTACCGATATGGTATATCGTTGCGTGCCTTTATAACTTTTATAGATGCACTTTATTAAATACTAACATATCCAAACATCAAATAAAATTTTAATATTTCACAAATATTACTTTATTTAATTTATTTAATAATCCACTAGTATTTATTCTATTTAAATCCAATTTAAACATTCTACTAATATCGTATATCGGTATGAACGTTTACAACTTTTATATACGCAATTTGAAAAAATACTAATGATATTTAAACTAATTAAATAAAATTTAATAACTAATATTTCATAAATATTAATTAATTTACAATAATTATAAAATGATTAAATTGTGTGGTTCATTCGAATATTCATCATTTCGGTTGTGTGACTCGAAGGTGTAAATTCAGTCAGCTATTAACATCGAACAATTCAACTATTAACGTTCACACATCACATAGCCGGTGGTGTGACATTTTGGCTACATTTACCTCTTACGCATCTTTTGGTAAAATTCAATTTTATTTGTTATAAACGGTACCTGGCAGTATAGATTATTTATGCCAATTCTCTTCCTCAAAACTATATTATATTAGGACTTGTAGAATTTGGTCCTGGTCAAAATTCCAACATTGCCCACATTCAACTTTGTAGGTCCAAATACAAAATCCTTGGTTAAATAATTATTATTATTACTGATCTTATTGCTTTGGCCAGAGACTTTGACTTTGCATTAACTATAGTTCGTCATGATGCTAACCTTATATAATTGAGGAGACGAATTCCTCAAACTGTGTTTCACATTCAATGCTTCAACAGACCCAACTACAGCCGTTCGATGAATGTGATGTCATGATTTAACTATAATTATAATTGAGTGTCCACATTGAAGTTCCATGATATTCTCAAGTCGAGGGAATTGTGTAACAGCGTCACTTTGAGATCGTCTATTTGACCTTAGTTATATTAACCAACAAAAAACTCTCGAGTGAGTCTATCCATAGTCATCCAATAACTATCATTATGTAACCTCTTGGTGTCCCTAATAGTCATGAGTAATACATTGTCATTTAGAGAGTATTATGCACTATGTTCTCAATGAATGTATTGATATCCCATCTCGAAACATCTTGACTATGAATATTTAAACTAATTATTTTCAGTGCGCTAAATTTCTCATGATTACAACAGATTGAAATTATCATCATACAACGTATCATCTAAGGATTTCAATTTAATATACTTAAATTAATTACTTAATTAAGTATATCCTAATATAACAAGTATATAATTGAAAGAAAACACCCTTTACTTGGTTACATATTTGTCATCCTACACATATGATAGCTTAACCTTAGAAGTTCAGTAGCTAGACATGTGATAGCTTAACCATAGAAGCTCGATAGCTAGATATGTAATAGTTTAATCATAGAAGTTAAAAGTTTAATCTTAGGAGCTCAATAGCTACACGTATGATAGCTTAACCTTAGAAGCTTGATAGTTAGACATGCGATTTAACTTTAGAAGTTCAAAATTTTAATCTTAGAGCTCTATGGCTATACATATGATAGCTTAACCTTGGAAGCTTGATAGTCAGACATGCGATAACTTAATCTTAGATGTTCGATAGCTTAATTTTAGGAGCTCGATGTTATACACGCGATAGCTTAATATTAGAGGCTTGATAGCTTAGATATGTAATAGCTTTATTTTATAAGCTCGATAGTTCTCCATGCTATAGCTTAACCTTAGACTATCGATGGCACTTAGACACACGATAGAAAAAGGCTCGATAGCACTTAAACAAGGGATAGCTAGAAAGCATCACGAAGTTACAGACTCGATAGCACTAGCTTATATATGCGATATCATAAGCATTTTTGGATGTCGGTTACCTCGGATTTAATTTGAATTTTATAGAAAATGGATTTATAAAATTTGAAACGTGATAACTTATGTTAAGTTGGAAATGACTAAATTAATCTTAAAGTAAGTTAAGAAATGAAAAATAATATCATTTGATTATTTAGGGATAATGGCGTAAGGTCAATGTAATAACCTAAAATGTTAAAACGTAACATTATTTGGGGATGATGGTGCAAGGTCATTGTGGAAACCTATAATGTTAAAACACAACATTATTAAGGAGTGATGCATAAGGCCTGAGTTGTAACCTAAAAGCAACGACCACAACACATAATTCATGATACGATGCTAAGTATGGGGCATGCTTATGGTTGAAATGTTGTTTATGATTCTGTTGATATTATAATGTTTATACTGCATAAGATGATGTAATTAATGATGTTAAATTAGTAAGGGGAAAACCTATTCAACTAGGCAGCCTGGTCTCACTTTGCCTTGTGTTTAGGGTAAAAGTATTACTCATGCCAAGTCGTATGATTGATTCGTGCTTTTATTATTGTTTTCCCTATAAACTCACAGTAGTCATTCAGTAGGCTGAGTTTATGAGATTAGCCAGGTTTCATTTTGAAAGATGAGTCGAAGCTCCAAAGATGAAGTATGAGGCCTAACAATTCATAATGTTTCTTTAAAATTTTGGTGTTGTAAAACCAGGTTATATAACTGGTAGCGTCTTTGTATATTGGGCATGTCACCATTATCCATGTTTTATTATTATTATTATTATTTGCTCTTACATGGCTTGAATTGCAAAATGAAAATATAAAGACAACTTTATAATGGAAAGTAATTAGCTATTATGTTTACTTAATGTTGTTGAAAGGAAACTGATCTCATTTGGTCGCTTAAAAATAATTTTATGATGATTGCAGTTTCATCAGCGTTCATTTTCAGGTCTTGAAATATAAGATGTTACATAATCCATAACAAGTTTTGATGTGCTTTAGAGACATACTTGATGGATTCCATTAATATTTTTAGTTTAATTGGTATTAAATCCATAACCATTTTTTGTAGTGCTTCTTAGATGCACATGATGGTTTACACTAATTTAATCAAGCTTAAGCTCGTCAGCTCTTATCTAATCCACAACCAGTTTTGTACGTGCTTTTGAGATGCACTTGATGATTTTCCTATTTTTATTTAAATTCGATCTCTATGCTTTTATCTAAACTATAACACTCATGAGTTCCCAAGGTATGCACATGGCCATTAAAAGCGCAAATCTACCATGAAGTTTATAGAAATTGAAAGTGTGACACGTACCAATAAGATTTCAACTGAAATCTTTTTAGTTCAAGAGAAAATCACTACTTGAACTAAGTTGACCAATAGAAAGTTTGTAGTTCAAGATAAATTCACTAATTCAGTTAAGTTGTAAACTCACTTTTCATGTTTCAATTCAAATGCAAGATATTGATGCTTAGGTACGAAACTTTCATTTTACCTAGGTTAGTTTTCATTTGTCTTCTTTCAATGTTTTTATAGTTAGTATAGGATCATTGGATAACTATAGCAAAATTTAAAGTCTTTTCATTCCCTAATCTTCTGCATTCTATAATAATGAGCAACCATTTCCATTTTCATTCTCTTTTCTTTGGTAAAAAATACAAAAAATACAGTAAACAAAATTCATCTTCTTCGTATATTTATCTCTACGAATTCCTATAAAATAAAATTAACTTCCAAATATACTTAAAACTACCAAGTGGTGAATTCTACAAATCTCCAAATCCTTCAACCTTGAGTGCACAAGTTTGGAGGGTCGGTGTGCTAACCTTAAGAATCAGACGATAATTATTGATTGCACCATAATCGTGCTAAATTTCTCTTTCAAGGTAGTGGCATCATCCACGACACAATTACTCATATTATTTCTCGTTATTGTTTATACTTATCAATTCCAAAAATACACACACACCTATATGCATTTTATAATATTATCTAGAATATTTATATCCACACGGTCTATGCATGTGCAGATATGAGATCATTTGTAACTATACAACTAAATTCGTTTGCTATAATATGTTAGCATGGGTTAATGATTTCTAACTCATATTCACAAAAATTCCAAGTGAAGTCTAAAAAGTGATGTTCGACGAGTTTCTGGTAAATAAAAAAAATTGGAATCCTAGTAATCTGGCTTTGCCGGCAACATCTAGGGGGTGGTACAGAAGAAGGCATACCACAATCTACATTCCTAATTTAACTCAGCCCTTTCGTACGACTCGGTGAGGTTGTTAGGAATCGAACCCTCTCCCTTCTACGAGGGACTCGGATGCTCCTGTCAACCACACTAAATCTGATTGATATTTACCATAAATTAATACTTTCTAGTGTAGCTACTTCTTATTATCCTCAATCTTCCCAACACGCTTTTCCATACTCTGATCTTATGTAGCTTAATTTGTTCATTATTTGATTCTACCTTTTAGCAATTGAATGAACGATTAAATGTGATTTTCAATATCATTGCATGTATTCAGCTGGTTGCATTCAATGAAATTATTATCATATCGTTAGTTTCTTTTAATCTTCGTGTGCCAATTTATAAATTAAAAATTAACTTCTTTTCATGGAAAATATATAATACATGTTTTTATGTTAAATGATCCCACCTCATCAAATTAATGTGAAATTATCGAGGTTCATTGGTTATTTTTTTTAATAAGATTATATTTTCCATTCACATGATTAAGATATGAGTACATAATATATTTTGCAAATTAGATTGCCTGATAAAATATTAGTATGTTTCAGATGAGTGGTAGGATAATAATGGTAATTGGGTTTGATATACTGCTAGCATGCTCTAAAAATCTATGAGTTGTGGGATGCTAATGGTAATTATGTTTGATAAATTACTACCATGTTCTCGAAATAAATATGTGATAATGATATTCTGTCTTATGTCGATCATAGGAGTGGTAGGATACCAATTTATTGATTGATCTCAAAATCATGTTCTTGATCTATTAGCATGGACATATTTAGTATGCTAACATTGTAAGAATCTTATAATCATGCTTTTCACTTGCTTACTATTAATTAACTGCATGCACATAATTCTATAATCATGTTCTTGATATGCAACTTCTCATGTGTGAAGCGATAGGAAATCACATGAGGTGGCTTCAACATACGTTCGAGAGATGTTTCCACTTGTGGTTATCACATGTTGTGATGTGGAAGAAGACACATTCTTTTTCCTCTCAATGGGCTGAGTGGGCCTTCGTAATTTTCAATTTTAAGTAAAATTACTGCAAAGACAGACAGCGCCAAGGGAGAGAATGAAGGCTATTGTGATAGGTCAATACAATGTTTATTGAATGCGTGTAACTTTTAATGTTAGGTTAGATACTATAATATATATAAGTATGTGGAAGTACACCAACATTAATTAAGGTGTAAATCGTGGTATGTTTTGTATTGTAATATTTTTTGTGAATGATAAAGGAACCCACGTTCAAACATGTGTGTGTGTGTGTCGCATTATCTGTGTACATAAATATGTGGATTTTTATAAACATGAAAAATATAAAACAAGGAAAATATCAAGCTTGGACTGGTTAGCTAAAAAGCCAAGGTGTGGACGTTATATATGTAGCCAAGGAAGAAGTCTTTAGCAGCTTGGCTCTTTTATAGCCAAAATGGTGGATCATAGGTCCAACTATGGAGATACCCCTATAGTAGTTGTTTAAAATTTCAATAAAATAATTACATATTTTGTACACTATTTTTCCATCAGTTAAAATATGGTAGTTAGCTCCACTGATCAGAATAATATCGAAACTAATACTAAAATTTGATCAAAATCATTGTTAAAATCAAACTATCATCAAAAAACGAAGTTGATAAAAAGAAAAACAATACTTGTATGAAAATTTAAATATTTCAAGAACAAATCAAATTTCACCAAAATTAAAGTCTTATAATAGTTAAAACTACCAATAAGGTATAATTGATTCAAACCTGTATCAAAACTACTATTAATAAATTTAAAATTATATTATAACATGTAGTAAAAAATTGAAAATCTTCGAAATTTATCAACACTAAAATGTTGTTGCAATTCAAAATTTATAATAATTCAAATTTATCTAAAATTTACATGGCGTCAAAAATTAAAATATTATAACAATGAGAATTTAGAAAACTAAATTAAACTAGAATAAAAAATGAAGTTTATAAAAAAATAAAATAAAACTTGTAGAAACAATTTAACAAAATTAAAATTAAAATTTTACTGAAACTAAAAAATATCAACAACGGGATATAATTAATTCAAAATTAATTTAGAACTTTTAAATCAAACTTATAACAAAACTAATATTTTATTAAAATATAAATTATATCATACCTTCTATTATATCAAACATTTGCAACAATCCAAATATTTTATTACGAGATCAAAATTAAAATTACATCATAACTTATTTAATTAATGTTAAAATAAAAATAATGAATTATATTATATCGAAATTTTCTTTTAATACAAATAAACAATTTCTCAACGTTAAAATGACATCTAAACAAAAAATATACTGAAATTAAAATTTTAATTAAAAATTATATTACAGCTAAAATTTTATCAAATGACAAGCACAATTGTCTGTCTCGGTGGTTAAGTGATTCGACTTTAGTGCGAGATGTCATATGTTCGAAACTTGTGTAGTGTGATTCGAACATTTATTGACATGTGAGTTGTGATATGTTGTCCCAGTGATATGTTGTATCTAAGTACCATTTTCAAAAGAAAAATCAAATTCAACTTTAGTCAAAATTCAATTTTGTCAAAATTCAGTGTCATAGAGATAGAGATAGAAATATCGTGTAACAGCCCGCAAATCTGTACCCTTTGAGTCGATAATATTCTCCATCAGATCAACTAAAAGTGGACGGAAATATGAACCATTAAGGTTAAAGAAGAAGAAGGTAGAAGAAGAGACAACAAAACAACATCAGAATCTCACAATCGCAGCGGAACAATATATAATAGATAAATGACTGACCTTTATACAAAAAACTACATCTGTTATATACATTACATCAACAGAGTATAACACAATTAATAGAAAAATACTGGACAGTTGTATTAACTTGTCCTCACAAAAGCTGACTATACAGCTTATACTACACAGCGGATTTATACATCAAGTACATGTGATACGTCTCGCCATCCAGCTCGTCTCCTGAGCTCCACAACATCCTATCCTATATTCCATAATACTCAGTCTGACCTGAGCATTATAGTGAAATAACACCCGAGTCAGTCTGGAAAACCAGCATGAGAAAATACACTCAATTGGATTATTAAAGTTTTCAAAATCCTTTGTAATCAAAGGTATCTCGTAAGACCTCGGCACAAATAAACATGCCGGGTTTTTACCTTACGATAACCAAAACGTTTTCTATCAAATTCGTCTGATATTATAATAGTGTCTATAGAAAGCAAAATAGAATCTAGCTGAAATGCTTACATCTCACGTTCCAGCATAGTTGGGCACAATCAAAATCGTATAGGCACTTATTGGAGATTGGATTTTATACAATGGCAGGGCTGTTGGGGTACCATCCGTCACATTACCTGGCCTAAATCAACGTACCAAGGATCCCTCCCGATCCCCTGCAATACAAGACCGGAGCTACCCCTTACTGGATAGTCCTAATAAGATCACCTCATGGTTGGGATCATCAATCGCCCATACAGTCGAATAAAAGGATATCTAGACAGGGATGACCTTACCCTAATTGATTCCTAACTACTTAGCCTTGCTGCACCCTCTCTGTTTTAGCCATTCCCGGTTGATGAGGCTTGAGGCTATGCGTTACCTTTTTAGAACACATTCACTTAGAATGCTCATCGTCCTCCTGACAATGTTCTGAAAGCATTCATCCATACAAGTTTCCCTGGTTCAGGACAAACCGAATCACATCTTCATCATCTTTACAGTATCCATTCGCTACGTTCAAACTGGGTCGAAATGGTTTTCGATAATTAAATCCAATCTCGGCCTCTTCGAAACGATCAGTGCATTGGCCAATATTGATAGTTGGTTAATTAACTATCAAATAACATCCACAAACAACCATCAGGCTTTAATACTTCCAAAATTATTTATTTCAAAATATCTTTGCTAGATATTTTTCTACACTTCAACCCTTTGAAAATAGTTTTCAAATCACTTTTCCTCTCGCGGAATAATTTTCCGACCAATTGTTTTATTTCCACTGAAAATGCCAAACGTTATTAAATTAAGGTTTTAAAACAAATTAAATTATTTTACCCAAAGGTATACTCTCAAAATGTTTGAAATAAAGCTACGTAAATCATTTTATTCAAAATATTAGTCATAAAGTTCTATAATAATTTTTCTAAGTAAAACTTTAGCCACAAACTATTTTAAAATGAAACTATTGTATAAAGTATAAATAATTATCTTTTAAAACATAATACTAATTTAAACTTAAAAATAATTACTACGATAATTAATTTGAATAAATATTTACTTTAAAATTCTGAAACAATAAATTTCTCTAAAAACATTCTTTTTTTTTAAAAAACCCTTAAGTTATACATAGACTCTTTTTTTTTTTGAAAATATACTTAGCTTTTCAAGAAATTACACTTTTCATTCCAACATAACCGTCAGATCGTATATAAATCCTTCTCGATTTATTTTGGTTTAATTTACGTCCAAAACCGTAAATTTCTTTTCGACGCCTTTAAAAACAAAACCACCCTTTTTATTTTAAAAACGAAATACGCTTTCTAATAAATTCCCACCGTGAATTTATACTTTCAAATATCCACTGGTATTATATTCACTTTATTTATAAACCCTGTTTATAAATTCCATAATCTCATTCCCCTTTAATCACAATTTCAACACTTAGTCGGTTTTCAACTCGATTTTCGAAATTAACTCCATTTTAAAATAAATTAATTTCTTACTCAAATTTATTTCAAAACCCATTAATTTCAGATTTTACTCCTTTATTATGATTCAAAATCTTATTTAAACTGAAAATACCAATTTCATATTTTTCCCGAAATTCTTCTTTGTTCCTCACAAACTATTTTTAACCCTGAATTCAAAAAAAATTCTTTATTTCTTTAAACAATATCACTTAAGTTTCAAAATTCAATTATTCTAATTTATTCAAAACCTCTTTCCTTATACTCGAAATTTATTTAACAGGATTTTAAATCAACTTTTTATCCTTTCCCAAATTCATTCTTTTAATTTATCCAATTTCACTATATTTATTTTACTTAGAATTCCATTTTTTATTTTCCTTTAAAATCCAATCTTTATATTTTTGATATCTCAATATCCAAAATATATTCAGTCAAACTATAGCATTCTATATTTTTATTTCCCAATACAATCAATATAATCTGTACAAATTATCAAATAAACATACCACCGAATATGAAAATAAATTCCAATATTTTGAGGAATCTAGTTGGATCCCTCCAACCTGTTTCCCTGCATCCATAGATGTTAGCACAAGATAAAAATATCAATCCAAATTCGAGGGGGATATCGCGGTATAAAGGGTCATCCGCTATTATGCATGACGCATAAGGTCTCATCCGCTATATAATGCGGGAATATTAATAACTCCAATATATATATATATATATATATATGTGTGTGTGTGTGTGTCTGTGTGTGTACTACTATATATAATATTCATCCAGACTGATAATAAATCATCAATTCAAGAAATCAACCAATAATTTAAATTTAACCTATTTAAATTAACCAGAAATCCAGATGTGAGTGAGATTAACTCACTTTTGACCTTTAATTTGCAATCCGATCCAAACCGGCTTGTCTCGTCCCGATTTCAGACCTTGTGTAACATTATATGTTTTATTAACATTTTAAATAATCGAACAATCGCTTACTTCTAAATAAATTCAATTAACTAATTTTGAATGATAGTTAATCTAACCTAATTTACATTTTCTTTTCTTCTGACCAGATTATAAATTTTATGACATGGTGAATATATATCCTAATTAGCGTTGTACATATTTAAATTTAAATAGTAAGCTAAAAAATTTGTAATATTTTTGTATCCTTTTTCAAATCTGTGTATATGCATTAAATCAAAACAGAATTGTTTTGTAACTTCCTGTAAATCAAAAGTCTTATCTATATATGTTTTCTGCTTCCTCAAATCTATAAATATATATATGGTTTACTAAAATAAAATAAAATACCTTACTGCACGAACACACTGAGAAACCAAACTCCACCTCCAGCTCGCAAGAAAACAGTGACCTTTTCATGTTGTTGCACTTGACCACGCGTCTTCCTTCACCTGCGACAAGCTCGAGTTCGAGCAAAACCACACGGCTCCCCTCCGCTCACCCCTTTTTTCGAGATGATATCTCCACTGCCGACAATCCTCCTTCCGCAAGGTGAACCATAGCTTCGCCGACCATGCTGCTGTGTCTTCCTCCTGCCTCACTCCAACGAAGCCGAAGTCGAAGTCGTCGACTCCTCCTGAACCCGCGAAGTTCATTGCGATTTTGAAATCGCGGCCAAACATCTCTCTACCATTTCACCAAGTGATTATCGATTCGATCGGCCTCGCTTTCTTTCTGAATTTCGAACGATGGATTTCTCTTGTGATTTGGTTTCGATCGGAAAGGAGAAGAGGAGACTTGATTCGTTCTCCATTAAAATTCGAAGCAGCAATATTTTTTTAACTGGCTTGAGTTTTAAAAAGAAAATGAGGTGGACATCTGGTGCATGATTAGAAGAGGCCGGAGGCACGTGTTTTGAAGTGAAAAAAAAAGAAAAAAATATCAATGTGAAAATATTTAAATTTAAATTGTCTCAAAAATGAACCCTAAAATCTCGTCCTCCTATCGAGGCATGCCGCTAGGCGTTCATAATGTTGTACCTCTATTTCGAACGCAATGAAAAAGGTTTCGAGTCCTAATTCGACCGTATGGAGAAGATAGCTTTTTGGACCCAGTTATTATATTGAATTTTTGATATAAATTTCAGTGTATTTATCTACTGTACGGCCACATGATAACTCCAAATATTACGAAATTTGAAATCTAGTAATAATACAATATTACAGATCCAATGGAACTGATTTCGTCAAATTCCAAGACTGTGCCTTGCAAGACTATTTTTAAATATCAATTTAAACGATATATTTTCAAAAACTGAACAAATCATCTTTAAATTCAATTTTATCACTTCTATTATCTTCAGTATCATCATTATAAATTTTATAGCCTTCAAATTATTTTTAACACGCTCGAAACCCCAGATTTCATATTTTACCTAATTTCAAATTATCAAATTCAATAAATTTAAATTATCCAATAAACGGTGATAATTGAAATTCAAGTTAGAATTTAAATTTTAAATATTTAACATCAATTAAATATTCCAATTTCAAATGTCTAAAATTTCGGATCGTCGCACTCCTCCCCCCTTAAAATAATGAGGTAATTAGCCAAAAGGACAAACACTAGTCAATTTTTTAGATCCAGTCCAGAAGTTTTTAAATTTAGGCTTAAGGACAAAACCATGTTTTCTTCAATTTTACGTTTAACTATCGCTGTCTCTTTCAATCGCCAACACCACCACCTTGTAGCCCCTCCCTCTTGCATCACTATCGCCTTCAACAGCTCGACATCGACCACCATGGCCACGACCTGCACCACGCCCTGCTCTGTCTCG
The DNA here is from genome assembly GCA_030765085.1 of Allium cepa. Taxonomy (NCBI): domain Eukaryota; kingdom Viridiplantae; phylum Streptophyta; class Magnoliopsida; order Asparagales; family Amaryllidaceae; genus Allium; species Allium cepa. The sequence goes on along the minus strand of CM060935.1, from coordinate 796,952,679 downwards.
CCGATGTCGATGTCGCTCTCTCTTTCTTCTTCATCAGCGAGAAGCTCGTAGACTCCTCAAACAAACACCAGACCACCTCACCGCCGCGACCATCCCCGTTTTACCACCTCAGGGAGGCACCAACATCGTCGACGTCGATCTGAATTTTTAAAAAAATCAATAACATTAAATAAATGCTAAATTAAATTAGCATTAAATCAACATAATACTATTTTCATTTCTTTATGGTTCAGAAAATGCTAAAATTAATCATCATTTTGCAAACAAAGCTATAATTAAAATGCTACATCAATATATCATTTCAAATATCATCAAAATGTTACTAGATCTTGTAACTAAAATGCTACCTATTATCATTAGATTAAAAACAAAAAAATGCTACTAGATTTTGTAACTAAAATGCTACCTTCAAGTATCATTTATTTTTACAGTTTTAAAAATGCTACGTATAATGCTGTATTAATTTTCACTTATGGATAATGCTAATTCTATTTAGCATTTTCGGCTTTTAATTATTCAAAAAAATCGATCGCATTCAACACTGTCGCCGTCGCCTCCCAATCCACCTCGACCACTCCTTTAGCGATGCCATGACTTAACCATCACGGCTACTCCTCCAACACTCTTCTCTTCCATCGCCTCCTAATCCACCTCGACCAACCACCTTTTCGCTTCTTAAGCTGCTGCCATCCCGTTACCTCGACCAACATCGTTGCCATCCCAAGCCGCTACCACCTCGTCGCCATTCCAAGCCTCATTTGTCATGATGCCGTGTGCCAAACTACCACCCTTTTAGTCGTCTTCTAAATTTGGCGTTGTAATTAATTTTTGTAGAAAGTTTGGCCTTCGTGCTTATAAAAAAATGTGTTGTCTTTGCGCCAAAATATTTTTTTATGTTTGTCCTTCTCCCTATTTTCCACTAAAATAATTTCGTACCTGAAATTTCTAGTTAAGAAGAATGGTTCATAACCCGTTCATCATTTTCCTAAAACAAACAGTTTCAAACAACTTCTCAAAACAATCTTTTTATTAAAGACACACCATCCCTCTTACTAATTTTCCAAACTCATCCATAGCTCCCGAACAACATTATTTACTCAACCATTCAAATGATAATTTAAAACCCAATTTAAATTATCAAAAATTTCTCAAAAAATTTTAACTCTCTAAATTTTCGAAAAAATTTATCAGCGTCTTCTTTGCGCGGCTAGATCGGTACGACTACAAAATGCCTCTATCGGCCCCCAAATTTCAAAAGGAAACAAAATGCCAAGTGGCTGGATTAGAAAATCATCAAATTGCATATGATAATTTAAATACATACCCTTTTTGTCGGGCCATACGATTTTATCTTCTGAAATTTAAAACACCAATTTTCCTTTGCTTATAAAACACCTGTATATCCTACTTAGCAAAAATATCCGATCGTAGTCGCCAAAATCATTTTATTTAATCCCTTTAAAAAAATTCATATCTATTCCATTCAAGCCCGCACGATGTCCATATATCATCCGTACGCAATACCAAATCTGATCGCTCACCCGATCACACAATTTCACTTCTAAACTAGTATCGTCCACCCGACTTCGTAGTGCGGACTCAGATCTGGTTTCTTGATCAAAAATCGTCATTCTCCTTGGATAGTCCTAAACTATGATAGAGAATTTTCAAAATCAATCAAAAATCCATATCCAGAGTTCGCCGAGTGAAAAATCCCAACTCGGATTGATATGATTATCTTGAAATTCTGTGCTCAAATCTGGATCAAATCGCTATGCGAATACAATAATATACGTACATCCTATGTATTAATCTCAACTGATTATTAGCTATATCAATTCTCTCTTTTTATTCACATCTATTTTGATTCCCGTGCATCCATTTTCAATTTCCCCTTCCATATTCTACTCAATCTTCATTCAAATATTAACTTAGAATATTTCTCCCATACAAATTTTACTTAAGAATTTTACCATCCATTTCTTAAGTTCAATATAAATATTTTATATACTTCTTATAACAACTTTCACTTCACCACTTTGGTTTATACACACACACACACACACACACACACACACACACACACACACACACATTTATTCAAATTTTCATTTTCAAATTCATTTGAATTCAATTTACCTTCCTTTCACCCATTTATTCCCAATCAAATTCAATAACTCTATTTTATTCAACATGATTCAAGTCAGATCTCATTCCACTATTTAATTTCACTTCATTTGCTTACCAAATTAAGTCAATTAGTTCATCCACTACATTTTATTTCTAATCAAATTAGATATCGAACTCTTATACATAACCTACTAATTTATCTCCTTTTCAATCAAATCTTATTCCCAACTTTTAGCTTCATTTATCCCAACTCAAACCAAATTTCGGTTTCATCTTATTTGAACATGACTCAAAATAAATATCATCCAGATATTCATTTTTACTTCCATTTACTTACAATTTTAAATTATTTTGTTCATTCACAAATTTATTTCAGACTTAATAAATTTTATTTCAATGTCCATTCCATTCAGCTTACTTGGATTCATTTCCTTAAGATTTACCTTATTTAACTTAATTCAATTACCTTCCCACTAAATTCAAATTTTAAATTCCTATAAGTTTCCACCTTATTTACACTTCATTCACTAACCTCTTTAATTTACTTCATTTACTTGGTTTACTTTTCTGACTTATTTCATCCATACTTTAATTCAATTCTACTTTAATTTAAAATTTTCTATTCCAACAAATTTCAATTTTTATAAGTTATCAAACCCATTTTTATTCCATAATCATTTTTGAAATCAGTTATATCCAAAATCCTTTAGTATCAAATTATATCTTAAATTTCAAACCAACCCAGTTTTGCAAACACTCCAATTTTAAAACATTTAGGTAGCAATTCCTCTCTTGGAAACTTGAAAATGAACAGCGATGATGCTGTAGTCGTCATCGAAGTTATTTTCCATCGACAGAAGTGAGTCAGTGCTTTTACTCTTTCTCAAAAAAAATTCAAATATTTTTAATTCCAAATCTAACCAGATTTCATTCCCAATTCAAAAATATTTCCAAACGATATTACTATTATTCCTCTAAAACCTTTGAAAATCATTTTCAAACCCAAAGGAATTTAATTTCCAAAATTTCGTATTCCAAATCCATTCAATCTATATTCAAATATTATATTGGAATTTTATTTCAAATTATAAATCACATTTATAATTCACATTTATGAATTCCATATGTATATGAATTTATTTCTTATCTTTTAGTTATGATTTCATTTTCTTATTCAATTTCCACACAACAATGATAATAATTTAATATTATCATTTCCTAGCAACCAAGCAACCATATATACTATAGTAATTTTCTGAAAATTATTCCTTTTATATATAAAGTAATTTCGGTAAAATTATTCCATTTACCCTATTTAAAAACCATACCATGTCGAATTGTTCTATTCAAGTGTTTAGAGATCCCTATCAATAATGCTAATTACTCATATTGACCAGAATCTATAAGCCACTCAACAAACCAATCAACACAATATAAAAAAAAATTATATTCACTAACAAATATGCGCACATATCTATTATTACACTCAAACTCATTCTAGAGTACTACTGACTCTATTTCTATGAGTAATCCCCACCAGAGCCAAGGTTCTCGCTTAATCTTCAGCTTTGATACCAACTGTAACAGCCCGCAAATCCGTACCTATTTGAGTCGATAATATTCTCCATCGGATCAACTCAAAGTGGACGGAAATACGAACCATTATGGTCAAAGAAGAAGGAGGTAGAAGAAGAGAAAACAAAACAACATCAGAATCTCACAATCGCAGCGGAACAATATATAATAGATAAATGACTGATCTTTATACGAAAGAACTATATATGTTATACACATTACATCAACAGAGTACAACATAATTAATAGAAAAATACTAGACAGTTGTATTAAATTGTCCTTACAAAAGCTGACTATACAGCTTATACTGCACAGCGGATTTATATATCAAGTATGTGTGATACGTCTCTCCATCCAGCTTGCCTCTTGAGCTCCACAGCATCTTATCCTGTATTTTATAATACTCGGTCTGACCCGAGCATTATAATGAAATAACACCCGCGTCGGTCTGGAAAACCAGTGTGAGAAAACACACTCAATTAGATTATTAAAGTTTTCAAAATCCTTTGAAATCAAAGATATCTCGTAAAACCTCACCATAAATAAACATGCCGAGTTTTTACCTTACGATAACCAAAACATTTTCCATCAAATTCATATGATATTATAATAGTGTCTATAGAAAGTAAAATAGAATCCAGTTGAATGCTTGCATCCCACGTTCCAGCATAGTTGGGCACAATCAAAACCGTATAGGCGCGTATTGGAGATTGGATTCCATATAATGGCAGGGCTACTGGAGTACCGCCCATCACAGTACCTGGCCTAGATTAGCGTATCGAGGATCCCTTCCAATTCCCTGCAATACAAGACCAGAGCTACCCCTTACTGGATAGTCCGAATAAGATCACCACACGGTTGGGATCAGCAACCGCTCACACAGCCGAATAAAGGGACATCTAGATAGGGATGACCTTACCATAATTGGTTGATAGCCACTTAGCCTTGCTGCACCTCCCCTATTTTAGCCATTTTCGGTTGATGAGGCTTGAGGCTATGCGTTACCTTTTTAGAACACATTCACTTAAAATGCTCATCGTCCTCCTAACGATGTTCTGAAAGCATTAATCCATACAAGTTGTCCTCGGACAGGACAAACTGAATCACCTTCTTCATCATTTTTATGGTATCCATTCGCTACGTTCAAACCGGATCGAAATGGCTTTCGGATAATTAAATCTGATCTCGACCTCTTCGAAACGATCAGCGATTGGCCAATATTGATAGTTGGTTATTTAACTATCAATTAACATCCTCAAGCAACCATCAGGCTTTAATAATTCCTAAATTATTTATTTTAAAATATCTTCGCAAGATATTTTTCTACACTTCAACCCTTTGAAAATAGTTTTCAAATCACTTTTCCTCTCGCGGAATGAATTTCCAACCAATTATTTTATTTCCAATGAAAATGCCAAATCTTATTAAATAAAGATTTTAAACAAATTAAATCACTTTACCCAAACGTATGCTCTTAAAACGTTTGAAATAAAGCTACTTAAATCACTTTATTCAAAATATTAGTCATAAAGTTCTATAATAATTTTTTCAAGTAAAACTTTAGCCATAAACTATTTTAAAATGAAACTATTGTACAATGTATAAATAATTATCTTTTAAAACATAATACTAATTTAACCTAAAAATAATTACTACTATAGTTAATTTGAATAAATATTTACTTTAAAATTCTAAAACGCTAAATTTCTCTAAAAACATTCTTTTAAAAAAAATTAAAACCTTTAAGTTATACTTAGAATCTTTTTTTTGGAAAATACACTTAGCTTTTCAGAAAATAACATTTTCCATTCCAACATAACCGTCTGTTCATTTATAAATCCTTCTCGATTTATTTTGGTTTAATTTACGTCCCAAACCCATAAATTTCTTTTCCACGCCTTCAAAAATAAAACCACCCTTTTTAATTTTAAAACGAATTACCCTTTCTTATAAATTTCCACCCCAAATATCCACTGATATTATATTCACTTTATTTATAAACCCTGTTTACAAATTCCATAATCTCTTTCTCCTTTAATCACAGTTTCAACACTTAGTCGGTTTTCATCTCGACTTTCAAAATTAACCCCATTTTAAAATAAATTCCTTTCTTACTCAAATTTATTTCAAAACCCATTAATTACAGATTTTACTCCTTTATAATGACTTAAAATTTTATTTAAACAGAAAATACCAATTTCATATTTTTTCCAAAATTCTTCTTTGTTCCTCCCAAACTATTTTAAACCCTGAATTCAAAAATAAATCCTTTATTTCTTTAAACAATATCACTTAAGTTTCAAAATTCAATTATTCCTATTTATTCAAAACCTCTTTCCCCATACTCAGAATTTATTTGACAGGATTTTAAATCAAACATTTTGTTATTTCCCAAATTCATTCTTTTAATTTATCCAATTTCACTATATTTATTTTAATTAGAATTCGCTCTTTTATTTTCCTTTAAAATCCGATCTTTATATTTTTGATATCTTAATATACCCAAAATATATTCAGTCAAACCATAGCATTCAATATTTTCAGTTCCCAATATATTCAATATAATCTATCACAGATTATCAAATAAACATATCACCGAATATGAAAATAAATTCCAATATTTTGAGGAATCTAGTTGGATCCCTTCAACCTGTTTCTCTGCATCAATAGATGTTAGCACAAGATAAAAATACCAATCCAACTTCGAGGGGGATATCGCGGTATAAAGGATCATCCGCTATTATGCAAGGCGCATAGGGTCTCATCCGCTATTATGCGAGGCGCATAGGGTCTCATCCGCTACATAATGCAGGAATATCAATCACTATATATATATATATTACTATATATAATATTCATCCAGACTGATAATAAATCATCAATTCAAGAAATCAACCAATAATTTAAATTTTAACTATACAAATTAACCAAAAATCCAGATGTGAGTGAGATTAACTCACATTTGACCTTCAACTTGCAATCCGATCCAAACCGGCTTGTCTCACCTCGATTTCAGACCTTGTATAACATTATACGTTTTATTAACATTTTAAATAGTCGAACAATCACTTACCACTAAAAAAATTTAATTAACTAATTTTGAATGATAGTTAATCTAACCTAATTTACATTTTCTTTTCTTCTAACCAGATTATAAATTTTATGACAGGGTGAATATATATCCTAATTAGCAATGTACATATTTAAATTTAAATAGTAAGCTAAAAAATTTGTATATATTTTTGTATCCTTTTTCAAATATGTGTATATGCATTAAATCAAAACAGAATTGTTTTGTAACTTCCTGTAAATCAAAAGTCTTATCTATATATATTTTCTGCTTCCTCAAATCTGTAAACATATATATGGTTTACTAAAATAAAATAAAATACCTTACTGCACGAACACACTGAGAAACCGAACTCCACCTCCAGCTCGCAAGAACACAGCGATCATCTGATGTTGCTGCATTCGACCACACGACTTCCTTTACCTGCGGAAGCTCGAGTTCGAGAAGAACCATGTAACGCCCCTTCGCTCGCCCTTTTTTTCAAGATGATATCTCCACCGCCGACGATTCCCCTTCCTAAACGCGAACCCTAGCTTCGCCGATCATGCTACTGCGCCTTCCTCCTGCCTCACTCCAACGAAGCCGAAGTCAAAGTCGTCGACTCCTCCTGAACTCGCGAAGTTCATCGCGATTTTGAAATCGCGGACAAACATCTCTCTACCATTTCACGAAGTGATTATCGATTTTATCGGCCTTTCTTTCTGTCTAAATTTCGAATGATGGATTTCTCTTGTGATTTGGTTTCGATCGGAAAGGAGAAGAGGAGACTTGATTTGTTCGCAATTAAAATTCGAAGTAGAAATATTATTTCTTTTTATTCTTTTAACCGGCTTGAGTTTTAAAAAGAAAACGAGGTGGACATCTTGTGCGTGATTAGATGAGGCAGGAGGCATGTGTTCTGAAGTGAAAAAAAAAAGAAAAAAAATATCGATGTGAAACTGTTTAAATTTAAATTATCTCAAAACGAACCCTAAAATCTCGTCCTCCTATCGAGGCGTGCCACTAGACGTTCATAATGTTATACCTCTATTTCAAACGTAATGAAAAAGGTTTCGAGTCCTAATTCGATCGTCTGGAGAAGATAGCTTTTTGGACCCAATTATTATATTGAATTTTTGATATAGATTTCAGTGTGTTTATCTATCGTACGGCCACACGATAGCTTCAAATGTTACGAAATCAAAAATCCGACAATAATACAATATTACGGATCCAATGAAACTAGTTTCGTCGAATTTCGAGACTAATGCCTCGGAAGGATATTTTAAATATCAATTTAAACGATGTATTTTCAAAAACTTAACAAATCATCTTTAAATTCAATTTTATCACTTTTATTATCTTCAATATCATCATTATAAATTTTATAAGCCTTCAAATTATTTTTTTGGATAACATAGGTAACTTTGAGATCATGGTATTCATTGATACTCACTTAAGTAAACCCCCACGCCGTGTGTCTACCCCGTTTTTATTTAGTCGTCGCACACTGATGCGTAACATTGAAACTCCCACTGATGGTTAGGCACTGGGATTCGAACCTGCTCGGACACAGTCCTTTAATCCCCATCTCCCAGCTCCCTAACCAACCGAGCTACGAACGGCGGGTAGCCTTCAAGTTATTTTTAACATGCTCGAAACTCCAGATTTCATATTTTACCCAATTTTCAATTATCAAATTCAATAAATTTAAATTATCCAATAAACAGTGATATTTGAAATTCAAATTAGAAATTAACTTTTAAATATTTAAAATCAGTTAAATATTCCAATTTCAAATGTCCAAAATTCTGGGTCGTCACATATCGGCTACAACGAGGAATCGCCGAATAGAGCTAGATTGAAGAAAGTTGAAGGCTAGATCAATGGCTTAAGGCGCAATACGAACAACTTAGACAAATGTTTATGCAACGCTTCCAAGAAGACCAGATCCACGTTAAGGTGGTTGAGGTTATTTATATTTATGTACTATAATGTTGATATCGAGATGGACATGAATTTGGTTGATATTAGTATATTATTTAATGTGATATTATGTTTGATGTGAAGTATATTGTTATTGTTGTCTATTTGGCATTACCGGTGACTATACATGATATTTTGTCGATCTGCGATTGATCAAGGGAAAGAAATGACGCTATTATACAATAAAATTTCTTCAGAAATAGCGTTGGAAAAGTATCGGCGTGGCTTTGCAGAATTCGAAAAATGCAGTTAAATTTGACACCAGTATGGTATTGCCATATCGTCGGTAACATGGGCCTTCAAGACATCAGGAGTGATAGGAAAGTTGTCGTGGGAATATTGTCACAAAACAGTTCGTCAATTATGCATCATGAGAAAAAAGACATTATGATGTTGGAAAGTGCCTCATACTTGCGTTGGAAAGAGATTTGAAACAATTTTCTCGCGTGTTATATTTATCAATGTCAAAAGGTTGTCAGAATGGTATTGAAAAATGATGTTAGAAAACATCACCAACCTAGCTCTAATATCAACTCCGACAATTCAATCTTTATACCCACGCAATCAGAGGGGAATGTACCATCCGAAAGCATGGACAATAAACACTCCATGGATGATTCAATTTATCTATTTCCTTCAAATAACCCTAAACACGATGAATGGATGATTCAATTTATCTATTTCCTTCAAATAACCCTAAACACGATGAATAACATGTAACCAACTTTGTGTTCAATGGCTACACAAATCACTATTACTTGAAAATTTTATTAGAAGAGACCGTCTCTACTACTAATAAAGAGAATTCGTTGAATTAATTTACTCGGCGACTTTTTAAAATTCCGAAAATGCCCTTGCTTTCCGTTTATAATAATATAAACAGACTCTGTGCGAAATACAGACCAATTCTAGTACACATAATGTAAATAAGATATAAAATCCCACATGAAAGCTAAAAACACGATGAACCGTATGATATACAATATGCCATTTTGACTTTGGAAGAAATAGGTTCTGCAGTGAATAGGTATGCTCGTGCTATTATAAAATCGCACCTTTCACTTCCCCATATTCTTGATCTCTTTTACTACTTTCGCCTCATCTCCATGTTCTTTTATTTGTGTTATGTACCATTCTCGGGTTATCATAGTCTGAACAAGATGCAGACTTACTCGAACTCAAGTCATTCAATTAGGAAAGAAGCAAACAAACCACTAGACCAAATAATCTTATTGAAACTTATGCCTTTTTACTTATATCAATCGGACAATTTGTAAATACGGATAATGAAAATGTCATCCTCCTCCACCGTGTTGCCCTAGACGACCGTCTTGGTCGCCTTGCCCTGGGGCCGGCCGTGAATTAAACATGAGATTGGTTATATGACTAAAATACATTTAGCATACACAGAAGCTTTTCTTCCGATGCTAGTACCAAACAACAGCAAAGGGAAATGATTTGAGCATCAATTCACCATTCAAGTACCAAACACTAGATCAAGCAAAGTTCACCTGGAATATAATAAAGCTTCTAACGAGTCATTGTCATACAAACCAGACAAGTTAGGATATTGGCCAACAGTACACATTACAACACCACAACAAAAAGGGCCAATACGTACAAAAAACTAGTCGATATAGACAAAAATACAAAACAACAATTTGCCTTCACCGTCATATTTCATCGTAGTATGCATCTTCCATCTCAGAATCATCACTGCTAGATGAACTCTCAGGTGAATATACATCCTCGCTGCCTGAAGAACTTTCGCATTCATAAGCAACTAATTTTCTTTGCCTTTTCCCTTTACCAAAGTTTTCCAATTGTTCATTAGTTCGGACTGGCCCAAGTATATTCTCCCACTCCTTTGAATCTGGTTTAGCATTAGATTCCCCCTCCTCGGCATCAGCATCAGCATCATTGCCATGTGCAAAGCTTTGAATAGTGCCTAAATACCCATGATCATCATCAGCAGGGCAAATTTCATCAGGTGCCGGATCCAATTTAAGCAGAGCATCAATTGCAGCATCATCATATTGAATCGATGTAGCTTTGACGTTCTTCCTATTCAGAATAGTCTTGACACCATGTAGTAGTGTCGAATGCAATTCGTCTACATTTACTTTCTTTGATTGATTCATGATTAGATTCTCTATTGCCAGTTTTTCTTTCGATTTCTGTAGAATTTTCACCTCGACTGAGCATTTTGTTATGAGTTGATATACCACCACGGGTCGGGTTTGACCGATTCTGTGTGCCCTAGACTGTGCTTGCAGATCCATAAATGGATTGAAGTCGGGATCTGATTTGTTTTTATGAAACGATGGGCGTTATATTAGGATGTGATTTTGCAAAAATCACATTAGTTATAAAATATTCAATTTATATGCATACCATATATAATAACCCTATCAGCGGTTGGCTGTTCCAAAGATCGTGAAGGTTAATCAATGAAATGAAAAGGAGAACTTTGATAATTTAGAAACATTCAGTTTGTGGGTACATTCATTGCACAAATGTGTCTAATGCTAACAATGCAAAAAATATAATTATGAGACATTACCAAGTCTATTCCTAGCCCACCAGCACGTGTTGACATGAGGAAAACAAAAACTTGGCTCTCGGGTTTGTTGAAATCCTTCATTTGTTGCTGCCTTGAAGCAATTGACGTACCTCCATCAATCCTTTACATTCAAAATATCCTTACTATTGCAACAGTGCAAAATAATAATAGTAATGGTAATGGTAATAGCTACGTGGTTTATCTTTTATAAGTTGAGCGAACGAATGAGATTTGTGCAGCAGTAGAAGCATAAGTGGATTGGATCATAAAGAAGTAAATTCATCATACCATCGGTAGTGTGATTAAATTTCAATGCAAAGAATTTTGTACATCATAACATTATTAATGTTGGCGAGGTTACTAGCAAGTGTATTGCAGGTTATTAGTCGCTAATGCAAAAAGATATGTTGTGTTCTCATGAGAAGTTACAGCTTACCGGAAATATTTTATGCTAAGGAACAAGAGGAAGTCCTCTAAAATGTCAAGCATTTTAGTCATTTGAGAAAAAAGTAAAACCCGATTCCCTCTTTTTATTAGTCTTGGTAGCATCTGCGAACAAACATCAGTCAGCTTTAGTTGCATGAAAGCTGTGTGACAGAAGAATAGGGAAAATATATCCATAGGCGATAATTTTAAACATCCACAGACCATAAAAGAACACCAGATCATGTATGTACATGCTTACCTTTTCCAAGAACTGAAGCTTTCCAGATGCTGAAATTAAAGATGAAAAGATTGCCTCTTTCGATGATAAATTAGATTCTTGACCTGGAAAGAGATACTGTTTATAAAAAAAAGAAGCAGAAATTAGAAAAGCAATCATAAACATGCAATAACTATTTACAAATACATCCAACGTACAATGATCTTAACCATTAAATAAAAACATACAGGGTGATTGCAGCACTTCTTCAGTTCCATAAGAATAAAGTTCAGAGTTATTTTTCTCCCTGTAAAATAAACCAGTGGTTACAAAAGGAAAATGCTAATGCTAAGGATACCTGCCAAATGTCATACTGTACAACAATGCAGATTTATATGTTAGTTACTTAAAAACAAACACTGTAAAGAGTTATTTTGAAAAAAAGGAGTTTGAATACACCAAATTGTACATTCTTTTACCCAAGATATAGTAATTAATTGAATAATTTTTCCGCATTCTATATTTACCCATTCATTTGATGACATATCACCGAAGGCTAACACACAAAATGCATATTTCTTTTACTTCTTATGTCGGGCAAAAAGAAATTACACTCTAAAGGCTTTTATTAACCCTCTAAGTGCGCAAAAATAAATAAAAAATTACTTAGTTTTTTACTTTGAATATTCGAATGAGTATAATTCATTCGGTTAATATCAAATCAATCGTGTTATTACTCCGATCTAAAAAGTAGAATTATAATTATCGTTTTATAAAAATTACACATGTGAAAAAGTTTACAGGTAGATAACAATTATTATAAAAATCTTTCAAATATCAAATTTAGACGCTTAAGTTACTCTGGAATAGTCTCGAGATGGACTTCAAAATTCGATATGTTAATCCGAGATACACCAACGAGATTCATCTGATATGAGATATTTGTACAAAATTCTCGAGACAAAACACGATCAAAATCCAAGATTTAAAACCTTGCTAATAACAAATAGATATGTTTCTTGTCCTCGTTATTGATGATAAATCTTGCAAGATAAAGTAAGAAGTAGCATCATTGTCATGCGTTTTTGTTTTTATGAGATCATCACCAAAATTTAGATTGCCAATGTTGAGATTAGTCTCACATCGGACAATTTACAATATAAATCTTGCATAAATACCGAGAGACTTTCAACCTTTTCACGGCCACTGTAACTCCCATTTCAAGCACAGCTTTATACGCTGTTCCAAATGTACCCTTCCCCAATACCTCAGCCGATGCCCTCAATAAGTCTTCCAAATCATAAACCTTCTCTCCCGATCCAAAGAATATCAATTTCTTCACGCCATTTTCTGTAACCGGAGCAGCCGGAGGAACAACCGCAAGTACTGGCGCACCATCACCGACCATCCTCTTATCTGAGAGAGGAATTTCCATGTCCGGCGCCTATGCAACAGAAGCAACTGCCACATCAGCTGACTTAGTCAAGCTTTTCTTAGATCCCTTTTTTCAACATAATAAGAAAATTAAACAAAGTAGAATTAAGAAAGCGACAACAGCAGCAATGGCTATGCCGGCAATTGCGCCACCTGATAATCCCTTCTTCCCCTTCGAAGGAGAAGAAGGGTCAACTTCCCATGGACATTTTGTGAGAGGTGAGCCACAAAGATCAGTGCTCAAAAATGAGTCCCTCTGCATAGATCGACCCTCTGAGGAATAGATCCGTTTAGCTTTTCATTACCCGAAACGTTGAACTGCCTCAAACTGTCCAGATTTTTCATATCTGGGATTTCCCCTTCGAAGTCATTGTCTTCCAAATACAAAGTTTCTAATCTAGTTAGCAAGTTAATCTCTTCCGGTATCTTACAGGAAAATCTGTTTCCCGCCAAATTCAGCCGGACTAAATTGGTCAGGATGAGGGCCGGAGAACTTGTTTCGATGCAAGTAAAGGTTACGGAGTTGGGAGGGAAATGAATCGGGGAAAGGGCCGGTGAAAGCGTTGTAGCGGAGCGAGAGGGTGTGGAGGGAGGAGAGGTTGGAGAATATCGAATTTAATTGTTCACATGTCACCCTCAATAAATGTCCACGTGTTTGACTGAGTTGAGATTAGTCTCACATCGAACAACTTACAATATAAATCTTACATAAATACCGAGAAACCGTCCTTCACATTACCAATTGGTTTTGTGATAATATATGGTTTTCTAACATGGTATCAGAGCTCCATGGTTCGATGAAACCGGTACGATGCAGCGCGACCGAAGCATGACTCCTAAGAGGCTTGAGCATGGGATGCTCGTCAAGGTGGAGATATGGTTAAGCAGTCGCTCCCTCCTGCTTATGACAACTCGAAATAGCAGCTTGACTCCACTGCAAAGAGGACTCGGTATAACTCCAATGTGACTTGAGCAATGCTCGTCAAGGTGGAGATTGTTAGGTGTGGCTCGCATTGTAAATGGAGTGGGTGCGTGGATTAAACGGACTAAAAGTCCCACATTGCAGAATATTTGGAATAATCATGGTATATATATGAGATTGGCGGCACGTAACATTTGAGGATTTCTTTTGTTACAATGTGTTGTCAAGACCAGATTATATGTCCGATGGTAAGTGATGGAGGGATGTTCAATCGGGACGCCGGCATTGAAAACTTCGACCGTTGACTCCGGCTAGACACGGTGAAGCAAACGCGTACGGTACGCGGAAATGCCGAAACTCAACAATAAAGCAAAACCATTGATTTATTGTATTAAAAGAATCTATTTGTTTTCACATTCATAATGGTGTGGAAAGAGAGATCTCAAACGTGAGACATATACTGATGTATTTGTATAATCTCATTTCTCTAGGTAACAGGATTGTCATGGTTGCACATTATTGCAGTTAATGCCTGCTAAAACATCGATAAATCCTTGCTAAATCGTTTACCGCTCGTTGACCGCTACACTTTCATTTTAGCAATATATACAATAATAGATCTGCTTAATACCATAATGTTTACCGCTACGCACTAAAATAAGGTTTTCTAATATTAGCACTAGCAACTTTGAAATAAAAATGCTTATTTGACTATGTCTCTTTTAAACTAAATCAACAAGGTTAGAATATAGGTTTAAGTTCAAAAATCAAGCACTCAACGTAAATAAGAACATTATTTCTACTCCTCCAACGCAAATTGCATGGACTATTTGTTATAAAAGAGTAAACAATGTTTCATTTTCCTACACTAATGATGTGGAACTGATAATGAACCCACTTTAAAGGTAGAAATTTATATCAAATGTACATTCAGCCTTTTTGATGTCCGCTATATCTCTGTTATGGCTTTGTGCACTTCCACCACTGTAGGGCTGCTAAATGATTTAACTACACAATTGCACTTGTTGGATTTAGGGTGGAGATTTAAAAGTAGTGAAAGGTGGTTATGTTATGATGAGAAATGTATCAAATAAGAACATCTTTATGGATTGGTGGATCATGTGATCGGCAATAAAAATCTAGTGATAGTTAGATATCCTAATCA
This sequence comes from Allium cepa, assembly GCA_030765085.1. Lineage (NCBI taxonomy): Eukaryota > Viridiplantae > Streptophyta > Magnoliopsida > Asparagales > Amaryllidaceae > Allium > Allium cepa. Next base: position 796,937,212 of record CM060935.1, on the reverse strand, counting down.
ATAGTAATGCAGCGAGTTGGCCATCATAATCAATTATACAATGCAGGGTTAGATGTTCATACGCATTACGATGTTCATGTTGATGATCTTATTATGACAAATGTCTTAATGTCGACGAATCTCTAGATCATGCAGTGAGCTATGATCAAATGGCAAATGAGTGCTGAAAAATTCACAAAGATCGTGTAAAGATATTTGTGGTATTACAATTTTAGGACTAATTATTTTAATGTATATGCAAAGGTATAGGTTCGTGATCTTGTGTAGTTGAGAAGAGAGGAGCTATGATTGACCTAGAAATGGTACAACTTGTGTGTTACTTCACGTAATGGAGTCACATTCATATGTTCATCTAGTAATTGTGGTTTGGTTGAAGATGAAAACAAAATGCACGGAAAAGTGATGTTCACATCAAAATTTGTTCAACTTACGTGACAAGAATCACAAGCAAGAAAAAAACAAGGACAACACTTTGAAAACCTATGATAATTATCTATGCAACATAATTGAAGTACAATGTTTTAATTTATTGATTTGTAGACTTAATAACTTAATTGGCTATATGGAGACAAAGTTTCACATGAGGTTATTAAGTCGCCACAATTTAGTTTTGAACGTGCAAAAAATAGTTGGTGCAACCTTATTTTATCTCATTTTCTTCAATTTAATGATTTGTCCAAACACAAAGAAAGCCACTGTCGTAAAGATCAAAATTTGTTTATCAATATAAGTTATCGATTCAATTTGTTATTTATTCACTTTTAATCGATTGGTCAAATGTGAACAATTGATTGAAATCAATAAAGGATGGTCAGTTGAAATCTTGCTTGCGTTGTTTTTTAAGATGAAAGAACCAAACAACGATGGCTTGTAAACTTACAGAATGTGCATATTCTGCTTAGTCTTAGTCGGTAGACATTCGCAAATGCTAGGTGTGGGACTCAAACTCTCCCCATTGGGGAGTTTCCCACCGCATTCGCACAAACTTATGCACCACCATGCCTGAGTTGTGGATGCTTGTGTTGGTTTATTACTTGTTTTGCGTCTTCAAGAACTGAACCATTATTGTTTCTAAGTATTCCCACGTTATTTCTATTGGATCATCTTCATATGACTTTGGTGATATAAGAACTGATAAAATGGCTTCTACAATAATATATTATAGTGTGACTCAAAACCCCTCCACTAACGAGTTTCTCACTGCATTCACACAAGCTTGGCACTATTAACTGCTAGAGTGGCGGATGCTTGTGTTGGTTTATTACTTGATTCGTGTCTTCAAAAATTAGTATTCTCATGTTATTTCTATCGAATCATCTCCATATGACTTTCGTGACATAAGAAAAAGGGCTTCTACAATAATATATTTTATTATTAGCTTTTGTGCAATTAAATTCTACCGAGCGTTGAGTTTCAGTATTCCCTCTTAATTTGCAATGCAGGATCATTCTTTTCGGACCATGTCAAATACATCTATAAGTTGAATTTGGATAAATAGTTAGAAACTATACTTTAATAAACAATTTTTCAAATGAGTTATAAACATAAATTAAAGGGTGTTACTATTTACACCCATCTAAACTATTCTTTCACGCACCTATCGTTTCACCCACTTATCCTCTTCACTCACCAACATACACCCACTTTTTCATAACCTTTTTATTTTCTCAAAACCAAACACAACTTCTCCTCTCAATCTTTGTTCAAACAACAAAATCAAAATTTCTCTATAGCTGATTTTTTTAAATTTATTGCTTCACTGGATATATAAATCCAATTAATTTTATTACAATTAAGATGTTATCGACTTTAACTGTAAGCAAAATTTCCATTTTTTTTAACTGTGTAACCCCAAGTAAGATTTACATGCTAAAGAATAATTTGCAGCTTAAAACAAATGTTATGGCATAACATATTAAAGAACGTTCATTACTACTTTGATCAAAAATATCCAATTATCGTTACTTTTGTTTGTCAAGCCAAAAAAGTAAAAAAAAAAACAAAGAAACCAATTGTAGTAGAAAATATTATGATATAGTCAGATGTGTGTGTGTGTGTATATATATATAATTGTGATAATCCATTCTCTAGAAAATTAACAGATTTACAAAAATATTGATTTACCTTTATATTCTAAATAGATTTAAATACCTTATCCAATCAACTTCTAATCTGAAATTCATAAAAGAAAATTTATTTACATTTTTCATCTTATTTTCTTGTGTCATTAATGATTAACATGATTGAAAATAATTAAGTTCAGGTGTTAGATTTTATTATTTATATGTTGTCTAATTATCGTCTATTTCCAAATCATTTTATACCTAAGGTGGGTTTTTAAAGTAAATTTCATGATTTAATTAATGTTTAAATGACGTTGTAAGTGTTTAGATGGATATAAATAGTAATACCCAAATTAAATATGCTATTAGGTTATTGATCTGTGTGGACCATGACCACACCCAGTAGAATTCAAACCCCAATTAGATTGCCTAATCAGTCATTAGACAAAAACATAACCATCACTTCATTCTCATTTACATAAAACTTCTTCATAAGACATCCTTAATGGTGGTTAGAACTTGGATTTTTGAATCTAGAAAGAGGGGGACTTTTTGGTGATCTATTTGAAGAGATTTGATGTAACAACCCAAAATTTAACCACTTCAAAATATAATATTTAAAGTAATTTAAATATAAAATATAAAAGGTTTTATGATTCAATTAATATTAGATAAGATATGAAAATAGAAATATACATAAAAATAGTAACATTTGCTTATATCGACAAGTGACAAAATCTTGATTTCGTAAAAGTAAGTTTAAATGGTTTAATAAATTATTTTAATTTATTTATGAGTGTTTTTATTTTTAAATAACATTATACAAATTTATTTTTAAATTTAGTTTACATAAATAAATAATTTAACTAAAATGTCAAAATATGACCGTAGAACATTTTGTCAAAAATCAACGATTTAAAATTGTCGCAACGTTGTTGTACCTTTATTTTAGTATTCATATACACTTATATAAATGTAGTAAGTATTAATTAAGTTGCTAATTAGGTTTACTTTTATTAAAAAATAATTAGGAAATCTAGAATATAATTATGGAAACTAAACTAATAAAAACAAAATATGTCAAATCAAAAGAAACATCATTATTACTTTAAATTTTCTTACTCCTTACGCAATAAGGACATAAAGTAAAGATTTGAAATGTGATATTAAGTGTTGAAAAATAAGATTACTTTAAAGTAAGTAAAAGATATTTTGGTCTTTGTAAATATAATATTTTAATCCAAAGTTCTTTCTATAAATACACATCCACTTTCTCACTTCCTTCCACCCTTATTCTCAAAGTTTCAAGCTTTTTCTCACTCTTTTCCATGATTTCCTACCTTAATAAAGTAATGCTAAAAAAATTTCAAAAATAATATAAAAAGAAATATACAACAAACCACTTCAAATCCTCATCTTTCTCCTTTTCTAACCCACGGCCATCACCAACCACCACCCACTACCCAAGGCCGAGCCCAATCCCCCCTTGAAACCCACGGCCCATGGCTCCAAAGGCCTCCACAAGGAAAGTCAAGCCATTGAGAAGTCTTAAAACAAGTGTTCGTGAACTTTTGAGTTGAGTTAGAAAAGCTATTTCAATTTAAAATTAGTTCAATTCCAAACAAGGTGAAACTCCTAATTTGTATATATATATTTGATTGTGATGTTGTGATGTGTTTATTTGGATGTTTAGTTATGATATTGATTTCCATACGTTGTTTATTGCATGAAAATATTGAAACAAGTCACGATATACACGACATTGATTTACACGGAAAATATTTTTCAAAATAAAATAAAATGTGATATGGAATCATTTATAACTTTGAAAAAAAAAGTTTGAATATGCTTTAAAAATGATTACTAAGTGTTTAAACTTGTCTCGACAAAGTTTGGATATGAATCTCAAAATACGCCTAAAATTTAACGCTTCACGTAACGGTAATTCGTGTTTTCGCGTCAAAAGTTCAAATGAACATATGAAGTGGAATATAGTTCGAAATTCTTCGAAGTAAGAATTTTCTGAATTCTTATATCCATATCTTTCAAATGAAACAATAAAATCAAGATTTCATCTTGTACATTTTGAAATATGGCAAAGTCAATTTTCAAGAAAAATCCAGTTTTTGTAATAAATAACAAAAGTTGAAAATTGATAAAATAATATTTTTTAAAATATGAAATAAGTTCTAAAAATCTTTTAAAATGTTTTAAAAGTTATGTAAGTTGAAAAGATGGTTTTCTAAATGATATAAAAGTCGCTTTGAAACATATAGTTTGTAAAGCACTTTTTATAGCACTTTTTCCAACACCTTTGTCACATTTTTCTGTAACTTTTGAAATAAAGGTTGAAATTTAACGATTCTTTCCTAAATTCTTAGTAAATATTTTCAAGTAAATGATAAAGTACTTTAAAAGAAATTTGAACGATTTAAAATTATTTCAAAAATGGTTAAACAAATAGTTAATAATTTAAAAAGAGAAAATGAGTATGCAGAAACGTCTAGTACATTTGTCTCGTCTGTGAGATCTAAAAGTGAAAACCTAAGGTTAGGGATGGAGCAAGCAGTGCTCTGAACTTATCTGACCTCAATTTTCTCTTTTAGGCGAGGGGTGGAACATATCGAAAGAAAAAACCCGCATGTTCAACTTGGATTTTATAGAAATAATCTTCTTATGCTCATTATTAAAATCCGAAGAGGAAACTTGTCTTATTCGTGGAATTTAAAAGGTGGTCTCACTGTTATTCCGTCCATAACACTTTTAGAATACGCAAGTTGATATTGAATAAAAGTGGAGTGATTTCTATAATCCTATTTTTTCAAAAGATGTTCTTTAAAAGTGATTTGAGAAATATTCCAAATGATAGGTTTAAATGATTTGTATTCACTAAAAGAATATTCTGAAAATATATATCTCTCGAAGATATTTTGGTAAAAATGAATAAATCGAAAAGCAATCATCTAATTTCATCTTTTTTATCGATGATTTGGATTTCGAAGAAATCGAGGTCGGATTTGGGTGATTCCTATCCAAAAACCACTTCGAACTAATTTACGTGTTCGAAGATTGAAGATGTTTGAAGACGGAGATATTGAGACCAACAATAACGAAGGACTATTTGTTGATTAACTGGGGATAAACTCTTGATTTACTATATTGTAGCAGTGGTCTCTTTGTTATGAAAAAACCTCAAAACCACAAGGATTTCTCGCCTAGTAACGGCGGAGAAAAGTACATTCGATTTCGTTTAGTCGCAGAACGAACTTGTATGGAAAAAATGTCTGACCTTGCATTCCAAATCACAATGCGTGATCTCTATAAATGTATATCAGTCGGTGGCGGAGAAGAGACCTTCTCTTAGCTTAACACCATTTCTCGAGACATATAAGCTCAGGAAGTTATACGTTTATAGAAATCAGTCATGTGAATGTGGAATGACAATGTGGCATGCAAAGTAAAAAAAAGATGTGTTATGTGAAAAAGTAATCGTTGCTCGAGTCTCATCAACCGAAAATGACCGAAACATGGCTAGACGCAGCAAGACTAAGTGAGTCATTCCCAATTAGGATATGATCATTCCCCTCTAGATATATTTCTTCCCGCTATGACGTCCGGGATGTAAATTAATGTGGATGTATGCGAAGAGAGCTCTCGAATAAAGGTCGTTAACGACCGAAAATGACATATTCGGTACTATTTAGTTACAAAGGTAGGCCGGTCTTGTGTTGGCAGAGGCAGATATTCTATGCCTCGGGACATCCATCTAGAGGTGTACCCATCGAAAGATAGTCCATTCACCTGGTCATTTGTATGGAAATCCATTCACCAATGAGAATCTATGGACTTGATTGTAAACTTATTATGTTGGAATTTAATCAATGTAACAATTTCGGCTAAGATTAATAAGTTTATTTAGAAACGTTTTCAAAGAAAGTCATTAAAAATAATATCCCCAAATTTTACGTAATAAACAATTTTGATTATCATAAGATAAAAACTCATTCTGCATTTATGTGCAACGTGGTCTTATGAGATACTTTTTTGTTTTCAAAACATCGTACTTTGAGTTCTCATACTAGTCTCATGACTGATCCGGAGTTTGTTTTTCCCTTTAAACTCCGGGTGCCCTATTTTTCGAACAGTCGTATAGACAGGGTACCTTAAGAGCATTTTAGAGCATGTTGGGGAGTATTTTAGAAAAGTCTTGTGAAGCTATGAAGCTGAAGTACCTTATGTAAATATCTACCAATTTTCCACTATGTAATGTAGTATGTATTTTCAAGCATATGTACGGATAGACTGTTATAATTATCCCGCTGGATTTGTATTTGACTCTGACCATTTATGTACAATTAAAATGTTGAATGTGATGTGAGATTCTATTGTATTATCTCCTATCTTCATTTTCTTTTACATTCTTGATAATTTGCCTCCCCGGCACTTGGATTTACGACACGTGAATACCGTGGATGTATTAGTGTCGATTTCTGAGGATCGAGGAGACGGGTCATCGCATTTGACTTGATATTGATTCATTAAGCAAGTGATTCAATACTCGATATTGCTTGTATTTTAATTCGGATTACTAAGCATATGGTTATAATTAAAGGGTGTATGTGTGTGAAAAAACTAATTAAACACAAAATAGTGACACGAGATCTCAACTATTAAATCCCTTGATTTCTACCTCCCATGTAAGACAAAAGGATCTAATAGTCAGGATTTGTTGTGGTAAATTTTATGTTGACTTTTGTGTTTCAGTGGCTGCTCCATACACACACAAAACACATGTATGTTATTTTGTGATTTAATCACGTTTGGATAGTTTGTGCATGTAATTGGAAAGATATTATGCATGTACGATTGTGGTACGGTCCTTGAATGATTTCAAATGACTTACGATGATGTTTGGATGAAATAGCCATTGGAAAATAGGATTACATGCAAAAAACTTGCTGAAAAAGTTGGAACAAAGAAGCGACTCGGGATAAAGAAGTAGATTGGTGCTAAGTACAAACCATTCGATCGTGTGCTTAGGTAGCTATTGAGCGAGTCACCATCCTCCTAGGTAACTTTCAACCGAGTCTTCATTCGATTACCTCCCTTGGTAGCTTTCGACAATTTCCTCATTCAATTGTTTGTCCATAGCTCTTTCGACCAACACCCCAATGTATTATATGGTTGACTCCTTGGAGAGCTTATATACTTTGAGATCAAGTACTTGAAGCATGCATCGACGATCATTTCGATGGGCAACTGATCGAATCAAAGAGCAACGACGCAAGGATCAAGTGAAGTTTTGCAATTGTATCCAGTGTTTCACACGATCGAATCCAATGGTGATCAAGTGATTTCACTGAACGGTGAAGTGATACACGAGCAATATAAGGTGGAGCCGTGCAAGTAGTTTTAGAGCAGTACATGGAGTATTCTGTTAGTATTTAGGATGCTATCAGAAATCGAATTTTTGCATGCATCAAGGGAGCTATAATCATAGACTTGAGTTATACAAAAAAAGATCAATCAAAGTGACCCACTAGTCCTAAGTACATGATCAATAGTTCAATTGCATAAGACTAAGATAATTAAAAAGTAGATGATGCGAAACCCTATAAAATTTGATGGAGATGCTTGTGGTGACCCTATTCTTAACATAGATTTTTTTTTTTTGAAATTTATCACTAAACCTCATTTCTACTACATTTGAATATTTAGATAAATTCTCAATTATATTTCCCAAGACCCTGGTTCACCAATATAATCATATCAGTACACAAAACATTTTAAGACAATTATATATTTGATGATACATAATTGTTTCCCCTTGCCATTCAGTGCCAACAATATTGTGTTTTTTTTTATGCAAAGAGAATTTGAATCAAACAGTCAAGATACAATACAAGTTGTCAACATAATCATTTATTTCTCCCCTAAATTTTTGCTCTACTGTAAGAGATGAATTTTCAGCAATCATGATACTTATGTGAATGATATTGCATTGCACAGTGCATCTTTTTATTTCTTTATACAGTTTTCTAGACTTCCTGCCTAGAAGAGCCTGTTATCATCAAAATGGCATTTAATTGTTCTTATGTTAGTTATCAAGTTCTTGTATGAAATAACTTCGAAAATTTACACTTGCAGGCATGAACATTGGGACTGATCCCTATTCACCATTTCAAGTTTGAACAAATAAAGCCCTATTGCATTTTTAAGTTTATCCTAACACTGACTTGAATACTTGGAGTTTATGTTGAATATGCTTGGAGTCTTTTTAAGGGTTGCTTGGAGTTTTTTTTTTCTTCCTGGAAACACTTACACTTCATGAATTGAAGTGAAATGCTTTCAGACTATAAGGGCTTGACCCCATGGCCATCTAGTCCGGCCATAGTCCCTCTCTTGCCACTTTCAAACCCATAATGCTCATGTTAACAATCTTCTACAAAAACTATTCCTAACACAAGCATGATTCTGCCTTATGTAAACTCCTGGGAATTCATCCATTTAAGCTAACAACCAAAAATACAAAATACTTACAGATTTGCTTCTTTTATAATATTTTTATCTTGAAATCAGATACATGATTGCAATGTTATAATCTCTCCAGAATTCATGTACAAAATAGTATCAGTTATCTGCCATGCCTGCATTCATTACTCTAGATTATTTCTTATGCAAAATCTTGCAGGCTCATTCCTCTTAAAAATCAATCACCTTAATTCTTTGGTTTTTCATAAAATTACAAAATAAACTCAGGCAATAAAAATCAAAAATTAACACATACACATATCATATTTATATGGTATGCCCATTCCCTTGTTTTCTTTTATAAGACTTTCATAAAATCAGTAGTTAAGCAAACACCATCAATAACCATTCAGAATAGGTTTACTTAGTACATGTTTTAATCCAAATATTCAGAAGAAAAACTCCCTACAATTAACTTCAATTACATCATATAATCTGACTAATAAATTCATTACAAAATACTGCAAATTTAGAACTGGTTCCTTTTATTTATACTAGTAACTAATGTCTTCTTCACCCATCAAGCCAACTTCAATTTTCTGCAAGCAATTCACTGAGCTGCCCCAATTTCATTGAGACACCCAAATGATTGCAAGGGCAACCAAAAGGGTCAGTTTACACTGGTATGAACACTAATCAAATTTTATACACATATTCATAATTTTGGTGAACTTGCAATATTTACCTACTCTAGAAGGTTACATACTTTGCATATTAGTAGTTAATACCAAACAATTTCAAAGACACATCCATGCATTCAACCAATACTCAGCAAACAATACATCTTTCATAATTCCATTTTTAAATAAGTGAACTCAGATATTGTTCTCCCAATTTCACCCAGCTATTAATCAGAGCATCATATTAAAACCTGATTAATTTAACCCCCTGTCTAGATATTCATAACCCAGATTTTTAAATTCCATTCCCTATTTATTTTGTGGTCTATAACTCCCTGTCAAATGAACACCATGTATGCATTGTGAAGGAAACTCTCAGGTTATTTAATTCATTCCAACACACAAAGGCCTCAGGATGCAGTTGCACCATGCATACACTTGCTCCCACCTGAAGCAAGCAGATCATTGACTAACTCCCAAGTGACCAATTTAGTTTTTCTTTCATTCATTCATGTTTCAGAAAGGCATGTTTACTTTTATACTTTCTGACTCACTCCCATATTTTCCATTTATTTTGCTTACTACAGAAAATACAACATACCTAAGGTTTTTCCTAAAAATAACTTAAGCACCATGATCCTACTATATCATTGTGAATCTATGGATAAGGGTTTCATTAAGGAAATCCCTCAAAAGCCCAGAAATTCTCCTCTGACTTGTGGTATGAATATTTAGTTCCATGCTTCATTATCTAAGAAATAGACATGAGCTAGATCTTTGTCTTGCTGCCCATTTCCTAAATAATTTAGATCCATGCTACATAATAATAAAACAGAACAAAAGTACTCAAACCATTTTAACTTTGAAAACCCACATATAGATTAAAAACCCTCAAACAAGAATGCACAAACAAACATCCATTTCACCCATAACAAATCATTTCAGAGATTTTAAATGAATCATAACATTATAGACTGCCTACCAGAGGACTTAATGTCATTGCATAAAAAGATTAATGCCCACCTAGTGTTTTCTTTTATTGTCTTGTTCCTCTGGACAGCAGATCCTTTCAGAGTCTCAAGTTAATGTTTCTCCTATTATTATTATTTTTGTTTTGTTTGTTTTGATCCCGAGAAAGTGATGAATATGGTTATGTACAGGCTTTATAAAACCATTCTAGGGTTTAAGAAAATGGGTAATCCCTTTGATACCCCTTTGTTATTCATGCACAAATCATATTTTTGTGTGGTCCTTAATTGGAATTGCACACATTTGATTTCCTCAATTAGTTATTTCGGGAATCAAACATTTTAAACACTGCATGCCATTTTCATGACTCCATTTTTTCATGCCATATGCATGTGACCCTTTGTTCATTTTTTTTTCTAAGTTTAAAGAAACTGTAAACTCCTTGCATTTTCTACCTAGCTACTATCTCCATTCAATCATGTACACTATCATACATAATTATGTGATGTAAAAATCTGTCTCACTATGTTGTTTGTAGGAAATAATTATAAGAAAAAAAATCATATTTAATCCTATATTTGTTTTTATTCTAGCCTTAATTAAAAACAGCAACTCCTCATACATATTTATGTGATAAAAATCACATATATCAGGCTAATTATTTCTAACATAAATACATAAGTTATTTGATCCTTATAAAACTCCATTTTATTTTATTTTTAAAGAAAACAGGAGACACCCCTTATATTAAATATGTGTATTTATATAATTCCTTAGACATGGAACTATATTCATTTGTATTTCCAATTTTTAATCACCTTAACTCCTTATATTTTTATCAACAGAAACTCCCATATTTGTTTTTATTTATTTTTATTTTTGGGTAATTACAATGCTCGCCGTGAGTGAATGAAAAGTAGTGGGCTGGGTTCGGTTCTCTCCATAATTAATGGTCATCTTGATAAAGTTAAGGATGTACCCTAAGAGTAATTTGATCATATAACTTAACTTTTATAGAGTAAGTTTTTTATTTTATTTTCCGTTGTATACATATTGTTATATTAAAATATAAATAGTGTTTTAAATAAATTAATTATATTACAAGAAAATCCTTAGAAAAAGTATTTAATCAATTGCAATTATGAATGTGTTCATAACTATTCTTTTATATGTTAAAAGTCAAATGGAAAATCTAATGTGAAGATGATCGGTAGTCTTGATTTGATAATACTTTGCATGTTAAGTGTTTAAATTATACTTTAACTATGGTCATTCATCATTCATACGACAACGATGGCCGTATTAAGGCCGTGATTGGGTATAAATTGAACCACTTGAAGTAAACAGAGTTCTAAATCTCCTTCATCTCATCCGAGATTCACTTTTTGCATTTGGTCAAGACGATATTTCAAACACGATTTTAATCATTTGACATTCATCTCAACTGAGATCTCTTAAGAACTAGACCTAAATCTCAATCCAAGATTTCATCTGAAATCCGAAATTTGAAAGCATAAAGGTAAAACACTATTCAAGGGAGAACTCGTCTTCTTCGAATAAAAAATTCGTATTACCGTAATTGATTGTCGATTTAAAGCCAAAGTCTTTGACCAAAGCGAATCGGTAATTGATAAATGTTATCAAATTGAACCATGGACCTTAATATTGAACTTTGCAATTAATACAAACATTATTAGAGTTTTAACCATCGATCAAGCTCTAAATATCAAAGTGATATAGCGATGACGAAAAGAATACGTGCAATGCATAACATTGCTTCGAATGCAGCTAAAAAAATAGAATTTTATCTAAATGATCTGTAAGCAACTGAGCTTGTATCAAATATCATGCTTTAGAAAAACACGTACAAACTTTAATGTTTGAATTGTTAAAATATAACCGAAGACCGAATTCACACTAAAAAATCAACACAACAGTATTGTTAGTTTCTGAGTTCAACTTGTTAAAATAGTTTATAATTATTATAAATGAATAATAAAAGTTAGTGCAAATATCGTATTAATTTTTATGGCTTTTAATTATTTATTTAAAACCTTAGAATAAGTTAAAATAATGCATATTTTTATATATTAATTTAATCAAGTACATGGGTCGAAATAAATATTTGTTAATCAATATATGTAATTAATTAGACCCAATATTATAGAGTGATATATATATATATATATATATAAATGGGGCCAGCCATATCACTAGGGATGAAGTTTGAATATTTCTCCTTAACAAGATGAGATCCAGAGTAAAGACGAATAAGAAAAGGAAACATTTGGGATATCTGATGGTTATAGATGCATCTCCTTTTCTCATTTTAAGGTATACAGTCATACTCAAGCCTCAGCCCTCATTAGCTAATCGGAGCCTATAGCTAGGATTTGCACAGCAAGCTAGAAAGAGGAAGGAACCATACTTCAAAAGGAAATGCTAGCAACATGACGTGTCGACCGATCAGACCTTAAGTAAAAACTTTTAACTTGGATTTGAATTACATACATACATTTGTATACGTATATTTTATTTTATTTCCATCTTAATAAAAACATTCAAATTCTACATGTTAATTTTAATATACATATATAAATATAAATATAAAACATAAAAAATTCGAAACTTTCAAGTATATATAATTTATTAAAATTAGAATTTCCTTTTGATAAAAAATCATTGTTTCGATCTTAAAAGTATATATACATATAATTTAATAATTTAGATAAGGTTATAAATTTAAAATTCAAATTTTAAACATATATGTATTGCACAAACTTAAAAGATACATACATATATATATATATATATATATATTTGTGTGTGCGTATTTATGTATGTGTGCATATGTGTGTTTAGAACTTAGAAAACCCCAAGAAAACATTGTTTTTTGGTCGAACACAATTTGTGTGTATATATGAATTTAAATTTTAACATAGCAACTATTACGTGTACAACAGTTATATATATATATATATAATAATAGTTGTAATAGTTTTGATGTCACATTTTTTTGGTATCAACGTGAACTACAAAAAACGTTCATCCATGTATTATCAAATCTTAATCACTTAAAAATAGAATCTAATATTAAATATATACATATATATATATATATATATATTTGTGTGTGTGTATTTATGTATGTGTGCATATGTGTGTGTTTAGAACTTAGAAAACCCGAAGAAAACATTGTTTTATGGTCAAACACAATTTGTGTGTATATACGAATTTAAATTTTAATATAGCAACTATTACGTGTACAACAGTTATATATATATTTATTTAATAATAGTTGTAATAGTTTTGATGTCACATTTTTTTGGTATCAACGTGAACTACAAAAAACGTTCATCCATGTATTATCAAATCTTAATCACTTAAAAATAGAATATAATATTAAACTTTTTTTACAAATTCAAACGCCCCTAAAAGTAGGATCTAACAATTAAACATGCTTTACAAATTCAAAACGCTTCTGAAAATAGGATCTAAAATTAAACTTCCCTTACAAATTCAAAATACTTCTTTTACAAGTATACAAATCTTAATATCACTTGAAAATAAAAAATCATTTTTTTGACGGATTTATAAAGAAAACAATTCACGCACGAAGCGCGTGCCGTAACACTCATGTATATATATAATATCGAAAAAAATTCTTAAGCCGTGAGCTTTATAAAAAATATAGGTTGGAATAAAATTATGAATAAATATATATAGTATAATTATGCAACATCATATATAAATTATACACATTACTTGTAATGTGATCACAGATCCCCTATGATCACATATACACCGCCATATTATTTACTTCATGAATTATTAGATTAAAGTATATTTTATTCACTTATTATATCACATTTAAATTATTATACAAGTAATCATCAATAGTAAACATATATAAAATAAATCAAATTGATTATGCTTAAAACAAAATGAAATTTATTAAATGAAAATAATGAAGTTGAAATCAAAATAAATTAATTTCAAAACAAAAAATTGTTTATGTTGAAAAACATTAATTATGATTTAATGTGATTATATTGTTCACGATAACACGAAATTGATCTCTAGTGCAAAAGTAATAAAATGATATATTTTTTATTTACTCTTTTATCTTACTCCCAGTGCTTATGATCCCACGCATTAGCGTCATTAAGAATCTAAGAATCTGAGAGCACTATAAGTATGTGTGTTAAGCAACTATCATGGATGCTATGGCTGAGTTGCATACTTGTATTGAGTTATGTGTGTGACATCGTCCTAGATCTTAATAGTTTTTAGTGTAGCGTACTTGATATCATTGCATGATAGTAGTTTGCATGTGGGGGAGGGTGATGTGAGCACAATGCAAAAGATATCACTATATCATGAAGATCGGATATGAGTAGATATCACTATATCATGAAGATCGGATATGAGTACTAGTACATATATAGCTCTTATATGTCGGTTTATAAATATTATTTTGATAGTAGAACCGCTCGTACTCTAACCGGTTTATTTATCTTCATTTTTGATGGATTCTCAAGTGCTCTAACAAGTAGACTAAGAGACAAGTTAGTAAGAGTCTGCGCTGTTCAGAGCACGAGCTTAAGGCTTAGTGTTTATGTACTCGTGCTATATTGTTTTGATGTGCAATGTTATGTTATAGTCAAAAATTATCTGCTTTTGAAGGGTGTTTATTTATGTAAACATTAGTACTCTGCAAGATTATAACTCATTTATCCAATATGGTCATTTGAGAGAAAATGTAGTTTGAACTTTCTTTGTTTTATGATATCCACATTTTTACTTAGTGTTCTACTATATTTTACTATGCATTGTGAGATATGATATAAATTATATGTATCCTTGCAGGTTTACATTGACGTACCCTCCATCGATTGGATGTTTAGCAACATAGACGGTCATTTATAAGCAATGGACGTGGTTGGACATCATGTTGTAGATCTTTTGTGCATTTGTTACTTGCCCAATATTCATGGTGGGATTTGATACCATGTTGAGTTTCACACAAGAACGGCACTTTTAAGGTTATACCGTTGTTCCATCGGTTGGAACTATCCACGAAGCACCACAGCCAGCATATGATTTTGGTAACAACTATGACAGAGATTACAAACACCAGCATACCAACGCACTTATTTTCTCTCCGATGTGAGACTATTCTTTCTGATCTGTGTCTAAATCCCACACAATTAAACATACCACAACAGAAGCAGTCTCACATGCAAGTTTTGGGCCAACACTCAAGCCCGGTCCTTAGTCTAGGCAACTAAGGCAACGGAATTGGGCAAGCCCCTTCCTGGGCAACCACATAGCTAAAACAGATGTAATAAGGGTTTAAGCAAAATAAAAAATATAATAATTTCTTCATGTTAGATGGCAAATGTTCATCTTTAGTATTGAAAAATCCTAACTGTAATTTTTAGTAGCTGACTTTAAAATATAAAAAAATCAATATGCTTAAATATTTTAATCAATATATAATACTTAAAATTCTAGCATATGATTTATTTATAGGTGTGTCAAATTTATCTTTTCTGAAAATATTTTAACCAAAATGGTAACTGTCTCGAGCAACCCAACTTTCTGGACCGGCCCTGCTGACACTAAGCATGATGTATTTGCTCCTTAAAGTGTTTTCGAGGATAGGGTTCCTAGAGTGAATAAAATTTTACAACCATACTGGTTATAAGATTAAAGCATAAAATAGAGAAATTAGAAAGACCTACCACATTTAATCTCTTCATTCAGTTTTTTATAGTTTTTCTCCAATATATTTATGTAGAGATCTCTCTGCTTATCAGTTAACGCACATGGAACTTCGACCCACTTTTTAACAGGAATGGACTTAGGGAGAACGCTGGACTTCATCCGTCTCAACATCCTGCCCATGATATTTTATCAGAAACTAGATTACTGTATAACATAGTTCAGTTAAACTAAATAAATGACGAATACAAAGAAATAAAATCACCTAGGTTTCAGTAGTTCCTGAATTTCAGCAATTTTACTCTCTATAACACCATGACTGAGCGTCTTAATACTAGCATAAGATTTGGCTTCTTCTTCAGGATCAGGGAATCTTTCAGGATCAATAAAATGAAGCAGCGCAAAAAGTTCAAGCAACGTATTCTGCAAAGGAGTCCCCTAGTAATAAATTGAGCATAAGGGTTTACACTTAGTGTGAGATTTAAATGCAGATAGTATATTCTTGTGGAATGCAAATGAGTAGGCAAAAGCCAACAAATAGATGTAGATTTTTTTTATTTTTTTCTAAAAAAAAATGCATTAAGCTTCTAGAATATTGCTTACTGTTAAAAGTAACCGAAAATCTGTAGAAAACCGCTTCAAGAGATTTGCAAGCTTGCAGTCCAGACGTTTAATTTTGTGTGCCTCATCAACTGTCATATATATATACACACGTAAAAATAACACCGGTATCATTGTTTAATTTGAGAAAATAGAACAACTTGGAAGTCAGAATAAAACAGCAAAGAGCATTTTAGTTCAAAGCTTACTGTTACAATGTATTAGGTGATCAAGAGAAAGGTTAAGCTTTATGGAATATTACTGGTAAATAAAAAGTTAGGCGATCCTTAAAGAGTAAACACTTAACTGTTGAATAGAACACTTCATAGATGCATCTTCCTAAATTGCCTACTTTATAGTACACTGCTTGTACGAGTCAGTACGTAGTGATAATGGTTATTTTGTACATTTCTTTCCCAAAATTATATCTTGGTTTACTATCAACTTTGATTTTTTAAAAATTAATAAACAGCGGGAGGAGGGGGGGGGGGGGTGTTAAATGATGATGAAAGCCTGGTTGCATCTCATTCGCAATAGTCTATTTTATTTTAATTAAAACATTTAAGATTTGAAGAAAATAAGTGATCTCTGGTATCAAGAAAAATACTCGGTATTTGTAAAACTTAGCATGTGTACATGAAATGAGATCCGATGGCATATTTAAAAAACAAACGTTGATGATATTTTTCAATAGCAGCAGTAGGAGAAAAAGAAGGTTAGTAGAACATACGTATAATGGCAGACCATTTGAATTTTCTTAGGACATTTTTATCCAAAACCAACCGCTCATAATTTGTGATCAATGCATCAAACAATATAGTTTTCCCAGATGAGTACATCTCATGAGTATGGATGCATTTTAGTGAAGGCTTTTCCCCTTGATAGATAATCACATTCAAACCCTTTGCCCAACAACGGAACTCCTATAATTGGCATGAAAAATGAGCTTTGAATTAAGAAAAACAGATGTCAAAATATCTGACATAATTAATGTATGACATTTTCATGGAACATTTGATTAAATTAGCGATATTGTACCATATATAGAGTGTAACTGACATGCTATTATTAGCGCGTATTTATTAGAGCATTAACTGTTACATTCTACGTTGCTCTAGACAAAGAGGCATGCAAAACACTAGGTCTGCCCATAGAGTCCAAACGGACCTAGGCAAAGCAGCAAACCATAAGCACAGCTACATGAGTAATTTGCCCTCCATACAATAAATATTAACAATAGTTTGTATTAAAAGAAACCGCACGACATTCAGTTCATAAAATTCTCAATTCCTATATATAAATTTCCTATGTGTTAATTAATTCAGTGTACAACTATTTAAACATTAACATCACAATCATTGCCAATGATAATCAAATAGTTAATATAGCATAAAAGTCCACAAATTAAGTATAATGTAAACAAATATCTCCTATGTCCAAAAATAAACCAAAAAAACATCGAAGAGTGTTCATTAGTGCTTGGATGATGTCACAAAAATTAGATGTAATTCAACGTATTGTTATCAAAAATCTTATGTTTTGAATCATGTTCCAAAACAAATCTTTACAATTAAGACTCGATCATCAAATTCCAATTTGAAACCCAATTGAAACAACAATTGAGAAAACATATTTAGTCCATCCTAGAATATTTTTAAAAAATCAAGATACTTCAATTCAAAATTTGTTCCTTAAACATAAAGGAAATGCAACAGAAGAGAAAAGTAAATTTAGGTTTAAATGCAGAAAAAACTAAAGCCTAAATAAAATTTCAAAAAATAAAATAAAATTGTATTATCACTGTGAAACGAAAATTCGACACTCTTGCATATTGTTATTAAAAAGATTGACCTTGTTCCAAATTGAATCTCACCGACTGCAATTTTGAAACGACCCGTTTTTTTTTTTTTTTACTGCTTTGAATTTTTAAATTTAGCATGATTATTGAATAAAATGGTTGAAAATAAAAATTTAATGTTTTATTTATGTAAGTTATTGAAAGTGAACTTGAATAAAATCTTGAAAGAATAAACTTCGATGATTTTGGCAAAAATAAGTTTTGAAATGAAATTCTATGTACTGAAAATGTATATAATCAATAGCAAGAATTGGATAATAAATGTTGTATTGTTTAGATGGAAATAAAATAACTGTTGAAAATTAAAATTCATTTGAAATTCATTGATGTATTAATATCGATTTATTAATTAAATTGTTTAAATTTAATATTGAAAATTATTTGAATAATGGAATTTTGAATCTACTATAATTAAAACTGATGTCGAAAGTTGATTTAAATCTTATTTAAACAGCAATGAAGATTGTTAAACTTAAAAATTGAATTTAAAGTAATTAATTTGAAATTTGAAATTTCTGGTTTTAATTTACGTGTAAAAATAGTCATATTGACCACTGTCTCGGATTTCGACGAAACCAATTTCATCGGGTCCGTAATAGTAATTATTGTAGGATTTCAAGTTTCGTAGCAATCGAACTTATCGTTTGGCCGTGCGAGCTTAAAACGCGTCGAAATTAATTAAAGGAATTTAATTAAAATTAATTGATTTTTAAAGCTATCTTCTACATACGATTGAATTAAGCCTCGAAATTAATTTCATTGCGTTCGAAGTGGAGGTAAACATTATAAATGTCAGGCAATATGCTTCGTTTGGAGTTTGAAATTTTCGCTAGTAATTGGGTCGGAAACTTATGTAATAAGACGCGTTAGTTTATTCATTCGTAACCCCACAATTTAACAGCCGCCTCTACCAAAGAAATTAATGGCCGATAGCATTCCGCCTTCTCCCCTCGATTACGCATCATCCATTCGATTTCACGTTTTGGCTTCAACTAGCAAAGTGGAGAGCACGATGGGAAGCAGCGATCCAACAGTCGTATTGAGCCACATCGACAAGAGGAGGCCGGAAATCCTTCTTGACCATCGCGTCTTGGATGGGTTCGTGCTCGATGCTGGAGGCGGCGGCGAGCATGTGACCAGAGCTAGGGTTGCACAGGGTGGTGGTGCACCCACGACGGCAAGATGATGACCTCCGGTCATCTTGGGAGGCGTGCGGCGGTGGACAAATCGGAGGAAGTCGGGTTCGTGAAACTGGGAAGAAGGATTTTGGCTAATGACGCGGTTAACGGTTAATTAAGGTTTAGTTAATTTAATTAATGATTATTATTTTAATTAAATTATCTCATTTGTTAATAAATTTTGTATTTCTCTCGCACGAGGTCGGTTTTGGACGAAACAAATTGCATTGGAATCGTATCGACGTCGTCTACAGCATGGAGTGGAAGTGGAATTTATTTGAACTTGGAAATATTTTTAGTTTCAAATAAAATGTGAGTATTTTATACGCTTACGAAGTACTAATCTAATTTTTATGTTAGTTAAATTCATATCGTGAAGTGATTTTAAATTTAT
The DNA here is from genome assembly GCA_030765085.1 of Allium cepa. NCBI lineage: Eukaryota > Viridiplantae > Streptophyta > Magnoliopsida > Asparagales > Amaryllidaceae > Allium > Allium cepa. The sequence goes on along the minus strand of CM060935.1, from coordinate 796,917,272 downwards.
TGACTATTCTTTGGTAAATTTAACTGGCATTTAAATTGATATGAATTTGAATTGACAGTTCAAATTCAAAATGGAAATTAAATTTGTATTTAAATTTCCGATTATTGATAACTAGTAAATTGTTATGATATTTTGACTGATTTGGATATTGATTGTGATGGATGTTATTGATTGTTATTTTGGATGAATTGAATGCTTATTTATTTTGATATATCTTATTATCATCATGTATATTATTTACAGTAAATAAAATTGTAAATCGAATTATTTCTAATAAGTTAAGAAATAAGTTGAAATAGTATATACCTATGATATTTATTTTGGATTGAAATGATATATATCAATCCTTGAAATCAAAATTCAAATAATTGATTCACTTGGCCACAGGATAGAAAATTATATACGGACACCAGATTTGGTTAAATTAAGTGATTATAATTTTTGATTTAAAATTATTTAAACAAGTTGATTTAAAGAAGTAAAAATCGAATTTTTGGAAATCGAATTATTTTCAAAATTGAGCTCAAAATGTTGGAATCGGAATTGGTAAAACAAAATTGTTCAAAAATGAAATTTGAGTGAAGTTAAAATCGAAATATGATTTGAATTCCGGAAATTTATTTGTTTTAAAAGGATTTGAACTTTCATTCGAACTTTGGGTTATTGCTAAGTAAAAGTAATATAACTGGGTATATAAATTTGGACTCGAGAATGGGATGTATTTTTAAGATTTGAATCAAAACTTGAAAATTGAAGTTTAATGTGAATAAAGTGATCTAAATCGGTATTTTGAAATTGAATTCGAACTTATATAATTAGAAATGATTTGCGAATTTAATTGAAATTTATTCAAGTTAGAATTGAAAACGAAATTGAATTAATTTGAAATTGAAATTTAAAGCGATTTGAATTGCAATTGATTTGTTGTATTTTAGTACAATGATAGACATGTTTATTTTTTTATTAAGCTAATAGTTTGTATTATATGAATTTAATACATATTAATTGCTCAAAACTATTTATTATCATTCTATTTGTTTATTTTTCACACTTTTATAATCAATGGGATTGAAAAAAGTTTATGCTAAACCAAAAAATTTGTATTTCTTGATTTATCGATCATTAGTGGATTGGATAATTATTTGATATCCGTTGTATCCATGGATGTGAATATCCAATATCCGAAAAATGATTTTGAATACAGATATGAATATGACACTATCCTTATCTGAAAGTATATGTTTACAGATTTCAACTCGAAAGATTAGAAAAAAAGAAGAAATATATGATTTTTAGTGATTACCAAATTGAACCTGAACCAATCCAACATAATCGAACCTTTGATCGGGTTAAAATTTTAAAATATACAAGTTAGACTTGACAAAATCCAATCCGGCTAGAATCGAGATGCGTCGAGTCACGTTCAATTCCAACCCGACGTGCCTAATTATCACCCATGCAGGGCTTGCATCGAACAAATAATCTTGAATGGTCGTATTCTTCAAATTAATCTCCTACGAACTTCAAACTCCTGTTCTAACTACTGAGCACCGAACAAATAATCTCGAATGGATATATTTTTTCAAATTAATCTCCAATGAATTTTGAACTGTCCGTGTTCCTACTATGCACTGAATAAATTGACGAATCACTATAAGAGATGTAAGGAAGATATTGAAACTTATGAACCTGATGATGTAGATATTGATTTAGAAAATATAGCTGCTGAATTAAATTCGAATTTGTAGTTTACAAGTAATATGCACTACTATCTCGAATTTTGGTTTTTAAAAACTATTATGCTTGAAATTCTATGATTATGATATTATATTTATATTTGATGATGTTTTTTGCAAAATGTTTATAAAAAATATAAATTATATTGAACTTTTTAAATTACTTATTACACATTAAATTTATAACAAAAAATAAAAATTCTGAACATGTGCGGTAAATCAAAAAGGTGTACTTCATTTGTCGTGTCGAGCGTCAAGCTTGGGGGAGGTTTGGCACATTTCTACGCCTTGTGCCATTAATTAATAGGCATTGGTGGGAAAGAATAATCTCACATCATGAAAAATAATAGAGATGAAGTAGTGTGTGTATGTGTTCGATTACATCTAAAAATAAGGAATTCCTTTTTGACCAAAATTTATGCTGCCTTACGGAGAGATATGTGGACGGATCTCGAAATTTCAACAAGATATAGATGTTCAAATATTAAAAGCGTAAGTTATTGCTAAGAAAAGAAGAATTGATGTTTTTACATATTCAAATGTCATTTTAATAACTTGCATATATAAAATTTTCTACCATACAAATATATGTACGCGTTAAAATATGAATCCTTTGAATCTTTGATCCACAATTCAAATCCACAATTGATTTTATAAAAAAAATACAATTTGAATCCCGTTTTGAAAACCATCTTTTTGAAATATCATTTGGTAACCTAGATAAAAATTTCTAATGTACAAGTATGCATACGTATTAAAATATGAATTCTTTGAATCTGCAATTTACTATTTTTATCCGATTTTGATTTTAAGTTTGAATTCTACAACCTGCAAATTGAATCCCATTTTGAAAACTTTGAATCGGTGATCATATTAAAAGTGCCCTTAAAAATATTTACAAAATAAATTATTTTGGTCTTAAATGGCACCATATGAGGTGGAGCTTTGGCGCAACGGTTAGGTCACCTGCATGGTGATCTGAACGCCCAGGTTCGAGTCCAGAAACAGCCACTTCGCAATTCGAGGAAAAGACTTGGTACATTATCGACCTTCTCAAAACCCGCTATCATACGAGAGCCTCGTGTGCTGGGTTCCACCTTTTTAAATGGCACCAAACGAAGTTCAACTGCTGCTACTAAAAATAGTAACATTGATAACTTCTAAAAAAGTGTCAATGATCACAGACAAAATGATAAGGCCCTTAGATTGTGGACCTAGAATTTTAGACTTGAGATTCTTAAACACCGGTTACCATTTCAGAAAAAAAGTTCTAAACAAGAAAAAATAGTTGTGTCTATTAAAAACGTATTTAATGGTGAGGTTCTTCATAAATGAAAAATAAAGTATCCAAATTAGTTTAATTTAGTTAGATGTACAGATTGCATGGATAATTGTGTGCAAATTTGATGATGTGTGAAACATAAAATATAATTATGTACCTTCTCCCATTGGAAGAGGATGCTCTTAGGAGCAAGTATTAGCACAGGATTAATATTGAGCCTCTCCTGCTTCATGCAATTGATAAAAGTAACTACCTGAACAGTTTTCCCCAATCCCATTTCATCTGTAGCATGATGGAAGTAAAATTTTGTAATGCAACATACCAATAAGATAAAATTTAATCGTATATTCTTTTATCCCTTAATCTTTTCATATTAAAGTATGCATGCTGATAGTACTATTATGGAAGGTGGTTTAATCTGATACAACATCAATTTTTGTTGTTTAAAAAGCATAGTAAACTATAAACAGCACCTAAAGTGTTAGTTTTCAATTGAAATACATGCCTGCAAGTATAACATTTTTCTTTGCCTTGAAGTTTCCCAACAACCAATTCAGCCCTTGCAGTTGATAGTCGTATAAAGTGTCTCCATACAGCTCATTAGAGATGTTTAACTGGGCTTCAACATCAATATCTAAAGAAAAATGTTGAACTCGCTCTGCAGCCCATTTATGCCTCTGAATTAGTTTCTTTACTTCATCTAATAATTCAGTGGTACAATTGGATTCCCATGTTGCTTCACTATAGTCAAGGCCTGTCCATTTAACAAAATACTCGAATTCCCCATTACCATAGTCAGTATCAAATATCTCCCATACGTTGACTGGCTTATCTGGTACACACTTTTTCCTACAAGCAATCACACGGTCTATGTTATACCATTCTGGTTTCCTCTCATCAATTTCAGAACTATCCATATTGCTGTAGAAGACTTAAGATTAGTAAAGTTCAAATAACGTAAATAAATATTGAAGAAACGTCAGTTTACTTCCAAATACAAAACAGTGAACTTGAGTAAACAGTTAAAAATTTATTCACTTTGACGGTTGAAATTGATGAGTTTGGCAAACAAAATTCCCAATGAGGGTCATAATTTGGAAATTCCAGTTCCAGTTATTAACAGATAAAATAAATTATATAATATACGTTCCGTTCTTGATGTTTTAACGATGCATATTTACTGAGCTATAATGGCTTCTTGTTGAACCATGTATGTTTTTTAATCTCCTTGCTTCTACTTTTTCAAATACGTTTAATATGAGTACGATGGATATTTCCATATATTTAATATGATAAATAATTTCAGATTTACTTTTGAAATGTAAACTGACAAATTAAAATAACAACAAAAAAACCCCAGAGCACATAATCACGTACACAAGTAAAGAATTACACCAAAATATTTTTATGGAACTGATGAGTAGCAAAGCAACCACTATCAAAATATAAACAATACTAAGTAACAAACTTACTAGGTTTTCTTCACATAGCTGTGTAATCGTACGGGATCAAAGATGTAAAGCCATGCTCGAGGGATCTGGAAAAAATAATTATTCATCAATTGATGAATGATTTAGAAGGTTATACACATCCTTCAGCTGTATACTGGAAATACGAAATTCAAATTTCAGGTAGGTAGAGAACAATTTTTCCTCTATGCTGTTGATCAATAATGTTTCTATGATATTAGCAAGGTATTCATTTAAACTAGTTTCCATTTACGCTTTCGCGTTCATCTTACTTGAAACAATGCTAATTCAAGCATAAGCTAGCTTTCATTCGCATTTTATGTTTATTTACTTGAAACAATGCTGGTACAAGTTATAGAATTGAAACCATTACACGGGTGTTACACCCATTTTTTCCAATATAAATATGTAGTGCAACTGTGGAAGTTCAGTGTACGAAGCTAATAGGTAGTGCAACGCAGTAAAGAAATAAGAGGGGCTTGCACCTACACTAAATAGGACTGCGTGAATTCCAAAATACAACATACAAAGTCCAACAAAATTCTCACTAAAACTGCACAGCCATAAGCTTCACACGGCAACAGACGCAGTTCCAAACTTAAGCAGGGAACAACGTGCCCCGATCTTTGAAATGCACCGCCACGGCCAAAATCAACAAGATGCGCCGTTATAGCTAAAGTCAGCGCAAACCATAGCTAACATTGGCACAGTCCAAATCTCCAAAGATGCGCCGCCATAGCCAAATCCGCGCAGTCCAAGTCACCAAAAATGTGCAACCAAAGCTAAAGTCGATGCAGTCCAAATCTCCAAAATGCGCCGCTATAGCAAAGACATCAACAGTGCACAGCGCCCATTAGCCGCACCATCTTAGGAGTTGCGAAGATAATATGGCAAAGACAGACACACACAAAGAGTGCAACGCAAACCTCCTATGTTGCACTGGTCTCAGATACCAGTTACCTCACAGCACCCCTTCTAAGCCCAATATTTCAACATTCAAATACTCCCGCCTTGATTAAATCCTACCGCTTAAAACAAATTCCCCAGCCCACCTCCACTAGGCAATCCACGCACTTAAACCAAATCAAACGAATGGCGGACACGTGGCAAGATCCAACGGCGAAAAAATGAGACGAGGGAGTGACATCGGTAATCCATGTGATGTCTTTTCTGCTGTAAAAGAAAAGATACTGTAGTAGAGGAGAGGATCGAACTTTTTATTTTCAAAATCTACTACTGTCAAATTGTACTCAATTCCACGCTTGACTAAGAAAGGAAACAATCTAAAGAAAGAGATTTGGAATCGTGAACGTAACCACGTAAATTTATGTTAACCCCTTACTCAGCATTTTGTTAATGCAACATATTAGAAAATTGAAATTTAATTGTTTTTATTAAAATTTCCTTTTTATGGTTTTAAATGCAATGATGTATGATCATGTCATATTTTAGATTCGGTGCCTTCATTAGACATTGCATTTGCAATCTACTTGAACTTTTTTTGAAATTGTTTGTTTTTGCAATAACATTTTGCATTATGTAATTTGAATGAGATGTTTGATGCTGACAAATGTTGTGAACAGATAAATGTCCATGGTAATGTGACTATTGTCTTTTAGTGCAACTTTGGTTGCTTTTAGTATACCTTGCATTTTTACAACTCAATCTACATGTTACCGTTTCAGTTTCTTTCATTACTATATTGCGAGTTATGTAAAGATTTTAAATTTATATGTTTTTTGCAAAAATAATTGGGATTGTAGTTACAAAATTGATATATTTCTATAGAAATTAACAATGTTCAAAATATTATCCAAATGTGCATTTTCATTGTACCTTACATTCAAAACATTGCCTGAAACATCGTTGTTTTACTTAAAGAATTTAAATCTATGTTTATATTTATGATTTAGCTACTAATTTTGTTTTATGATGATTTTGTATGTGATTTTATCGTCATTAATTTTAGAAGCTAAACTTATAGTACGAAAGCAATAGGTTTTTTTTTAACATATTATGATAAATAATATGAGTAACATAAATCTCCTAACTATAAATAAGCTTTTAGGTGAGATCTAAGCAAGGCTGAGATGACAAACATAAAATTAAAAATTAACATGAGAAATAAAAAATTAATATTAAATCAAAAAAAAAAAATGAGCCATATAGAAATTCAGATATATGTTCATATAGGATTAGTGTGAAATTTAAAAATAAATTAATGTTAAAGTTTAGTTATTAAATGAAAACTTCAGGTTTTATTATAATTTCCTCCTACGAAAACTTGATTCTGAAAATCAGTTTTATTTCTAATAATTCAAAATGCATCTATGAATGCTTGTTTATTGTTAAAATTTAAGTGGCAAAATTTAGCTTTTGAGTTAACATCAAATAGTCGTTTGAGCACTTAAGTAAAAATGATAATCCAAATTTTATTTGAATATACTGATCTAAGATATTGTAACTAAACAGAACCACCATGCCCGTGTTTTGTAAGAACATTTATATCTCAAAGGTTGCCTTAAAACCGTAGACATTCCATTTTATTACTTGTATGTGCCTAGGTACTTGAAATTAGCAAAGAACTTCTTATTTTAGGAACACCTACTTCTCATAAAAATTAGGGATTTCTGTAAACAAAATGTATATTTATTTATAAAAATCTATTTTAAGTGAAAAGAAAATTAAAGCGTCATATATCTTTATGCAAAAATGCTAGTTGCTCCCACAACAACAACCGTGAACATGCACAAAACAAAATTAACATCTAGTCTCACGTTCATATAGGACACACTTCTAAACAACATTGTACTGTGTACCTAGCTATCCTGAAATTTTCTTTTGATGTAATTCCAAATAATTTTTCGAATACATAATTAAATATGATATGTTCTTTCTATTATCACAAACTAAATAGAATTACCATGTACCTATAGTCATTGCATGTTTTTAAGTACTAAAAATTAGAAAGATTCTTATGTTGGTAGGATCTACTTGTGACGGTTAGAGATTTGATGAAGTAAACATAATCATTTGAAGAAAACTAGAGTGTATGCAAAAATGCTAGTTATACTGCAGCAGAAGTGTTTAAATATGTAAGCACGGAAAGAAGAATGACATGTGGGCTCCACATCCAAATGGGGGCACATTTGCTGGCAAAACTGTATGTTGTATTTAATTGCCCCAATTGCTGCATGAAGCATGGCTCTTCGTGTATATGGTCAAAAATACAGACAGAATGGGAATATGCTAGAACTCTATCATGCAGGGATGAAGTTTTAATATGGTCATCAGGAATTCAATCATGCATATATTGCATGTGTCTTCTAACAGGCTGGCAACAAAAGTCAAGCCAGATGAGGAAATTAACGTTTACTCTTTGATCAACAACTTATTACATGAACAGCAAATATAATATGTTTTGGTAAATGTACATCAAGGAACACAGCTCATTCAATATAACATAAGAACACGGTAGTACGACCACATAACGGTGAGGAACCGACCATTCACTTGCATGATTTAAAAAAAAAAAAATCATTAATTTTAGTTAAACGTCAAATGATAATACGTTTAAAAAAATTCAGAAGTTGAGAGATTTAAGGAGACTGTTAGGATAATTAAGGAGATGTGTTAAAGACATGTTCCTTTTTTTTGGCTTCACACTGATTGGTTTTTGCAAGCCTACGGTAGACAAACCTCCCTAACGGTTGGTTTGATAAATAAAACAAATCATGAATTTACCCAACATTTATGATGAATGATGAAAATCGCTGAATTTAAAGTAAAAACTCCAAATACTTACTATGGATCTCAAACTTTTAACTGTTATCAGTTCAGCAGATGCTTCGAATAAAAGTAGCATACTAAAACATAGATACTTTTTAACAAATCAAATTGTTCTACTGTCGTAGGACTTCTGTGATATGCATTTTCTATATCTTTTCTATTTTCCCTTTTATATGATCTTAAAGCATCTCCTATATAGGAGTTTGGACAAAAAGAAACAATAAATAAAACAACGATAACATCAGCTCACCCAGCAGTGAGTGGGAATTTTTATTTTATTCTAATTTTTATGAACGCTCATATAAACCATTGTCAACAGGTGAATTTACGTAACACTCGACCCAACAACACATACTTCGTGTAAACCAAAGCAATTACATCACCGGGATTCGAACGATTTCTTTTTTCTTTTTCTTTTTTAATTTTTTATACAATAAAAATAGCAAACAAAAGTGTTAAATATGATTGTGCATTTAAGGCCATAAACGGGAACCAATTTCAATGAGAAATTTAAGGCCCATTCGATTTCATTTTGCATGTTGTGTTTTTAACATGCATTACAAAACGTGAAAAGAGCGCGGGAGAAATTTAAAATTCTAAGTCGTTACAACGATGGAGGAGATGAGTTATTTTGCATGCTTTGTTATTTCCAAAAGACTGTCTCTCAAAAAAATATGTGACGTGCGCATTTTTGTTTGGATGAAGACCCAAAATTTAAAACGGCAAATCAGCTTTTAAAAAACCGTAAGTGCTAAATGGTTTTTTGAAAAACTGTTTAGTCCTCTACATCCAAGAAAAGAGCATTTTTCACTTTCTTTCACCCAGCTTCAGTCTCAACAACAAAGGCATGGGAAAGAGAACAAAAACAGAAATTGCTCCCACTTTCTTCAACACACAGCTGCTCGAGATGGTCTAACGATCGAAATTATGAATCAGGTGATGCAAGACATTGACTTCAACAAGCATTAAAATAAATAGTGGTACCGTATATCACGAATATGGCAAACGGATATAGTTGTTGAATTAACAAATGAATGCAAATGCAGATCTAACCAACAAAACCGAATGTTTTCTAGAACTAACTTCATGCCAATTTTATTGGTAATAATGGCACGTATATTGTTCTCCTTCAATATAAAAATTGCAACAGGGCCACTAAATAGCAATGAAATTAATGGGGTAAGCAGCAATGGACCCTAAGATTTCAGTTAAAGATGAACGAACAAAAACCATATTACTCAACAGATTTCCAAGAGTGTCTCAAAAGAAGTAACGCGGTGCTAAAGATAGTGCCTTTTTTTATGGTGTAGTGCAGATGAGAACTTGCATAAAATGTCGTAGAGAACTTATAGCATAAATATGTAGTTTTTTTTTTTTTTTGACTATTTATCATATTTATTTATTTTAAGACAAAAAAGCATGAAAACTGTATTTATTATATCATGATTGTCTTTTAATTGTTTTCAGGTTCCAAGGGATGACAGAAATTTTAGTACCCAAATTCCAATAGTGGAAAACAAATGCATGTGGTGAAAAATCAAAACAAAATAATTTTATTTTGGAACATGCATAAAACAGTTGTATTCATAAAATATGAATGACACGTATGATGTTGATGATGAGTTTGTTTATTGACAATGAAAATAAACTTGGAACTTGCAGTTGAAGCAAGAAAAAAATGGGGTTTGGGGTTTTTTTTGGTTTGTTTTGGGGTGAGGGGTTGGGACTCATACAGTTGGAGGGTCGTTTAAAAAAAGAGTGGAAGAACTTAAACATCTAAATTGACAGGTATGTGCATATAGAGGTCAACAAAGAAGAAAATTAAAATATGCACGACAAATGAGAAAGTTTTTAAATCTTCTGAATTTGATCATGTGGATAATGATTCCAAAATTTTGTCTGATGAATCTGACAAAGACATCTACTCTATGAGCATTATAACTTTGATGTTTTTTTTAAAAAAAAAAATCTTTTCTTCTAGAATGACTTTGTACATTAAATTCTCTGTATTAAAGCATTATAGTTGACGGTAGTTTTGAGGGAGGATTTGGAAATTTTTGTTGGATATCATTTATTAAAAGAAACTTAACTTTGTATTAGTACCTTTTCAGTGGTTTGTGATACAGAACAAAATGATAATCATGATATTTCAGAAAAAAAATGTGTATGCCATGTACATCAAGGCTTTAGAAAGCTTTTGCAGCGGTATTGCCATGTGACACAAATAACTAAGATCCAACTACAAAATGGCCAATAAGATCATTACTGTATGCCTCTTGTTGCCAGCACTTGACCTATCGATAATGTGGATAAGATGGCCAGGCTTAATGACAGTTTGAATCATGTGTACACACACAGAGATAGAGAGAGATGATGACATGGACCCATGGTAGATATCTTTCTAGATAAATCCAACGGGGCAAATAATATGTCAAAAAAATCATATTAGCATCACTGTGCTTTAAATCCAATGAGAAATTTTTGCCACCGTATGGCTTATGTTCCCACTAAAGTATCACAGTTTGAAAATATTATATATTTTTGTGCTAAAATTAAGATTTTTTTTCCCTATCACAACTTTGTTTAAAGAGAAGCAACATGATTTAGCAGGTACATTAAATGATAGTACTATTGCTTTGATGACAATTCAACCCAAACAAGTAAACCTTTAATGCAAAAAAGATTCAACTATTTTGATGCTCTTGTCCAAATAATAGTGAATAAATAGTCGGTGCAGCACGAATAAAAGGAAAGCTAATATCATTTTAATGTCTCAATAGTTCGTACCCAAGTATCATGATGATGAGAAAGTGATGCCCATTTTATTAGGAACTCGTCGTCTCCATTTTCCTTATCTTCCAAATTGACCTTCTTGTAACCGAAAATTCTATGTATTTTTTTAGCAATTTGTTTCTTATCTTTGGCCAGCTGGCTACTACATCCAGAACAATTAGGGCAAGACCAGTCCTTTTCAATTGTTTCCACAGGAGGGTGGAGGCAAAATATGTGAAATGACAATGAGCATCTTGAATCTTTGCACTGAACTAGAAATTTACCAGCAACTCCACTCTGCGCAGAAATAGAAGGCCGAGACAAATGAAAGGGAGGAGCTGGAGAGCAAAAAATGGTAATAGCTGTAAATGAAATGCAAAATAAATTATCTTCAGACAGACCTGGCAAACAGAGCAAATAGCATCTGCAGTGGCACTATACGTGGAAAGTAAAGCCGAATTGCCAGAAAGCTGTTCATGTAATATATCACCTGCGTGTAAAAATGAAATAGCAAAATAACATACGAGGACCTGATTTAAAAAATATGTTATATTTCTTAAAATTTTGATTTACTTACAGCTGTGATAATCAAAAATAAATTGGGCCACGAAATAAGATGAAACAGTATCCAAGTTTCATTAAATAATGTTGCCCTTTGTGTGTATAACAGATCACTTCAAAATTCTTAAGATAAAAAACAGAAGTTGTGGATATTCTTACCTACATGCTGTGATGCATCGCTTCCAGCAGAAGTTACTTTAGCTGAGGGTCTGTTTTCGATAAGATCATATGAATAAACATTAATGCATGAGATAAGAAGTCAAAGCAACAAATTTGATTTACATAAAGTGGTAACTGTTGATACTAGCATACACCACGAATAACAGACTGTCCACAAGTTTGAACACTATTCTAGTGTGTACCTTTGTATTTTGATGTTCAACTGTCCACAAGTCATGTTAACTGTTGTATTCTCCTTATGATCAATCTTTGTGGCACATTCTTCAGATTCATCATTGGAACAATTACCCTTGTACATGCTACAACCACGTTCCACTGACAAATGTAATTCCATCAAACCAGTAAAGAGGATAACAGACTAGTACTAACTACAAATATAATGTGGATATACAGAAAATCGCATGCACAGAAGCTAAAGAAGATTAGGTTTTTCATGAAATATCATGAAAAAATGACAAAAATTGAGTAGAATGGTTGGAAACTAATTCATTGCACAACATGATATGGAAACATGAATGCTTACTCAAAACAATACTTAGGCTATCACAATTTAATTATTTGGAAACGTCAGGTCAAAGTTTATGGCTTCCAAAAAAAAACAACATGGCGTAAGATGCCTTTTACTGTTTAATCATTATTTAGCAACATGACCACATCCGCAAAATTAAATATTCAAATTTTGCTTAAAAGAATCCGTTGGAAAAAAAGCAGCATCGATCTAGGCTCATTATTCAAGAAAACACCTAAAGATTGAAACTTTTATGCAGTAAACCCAGCAATATTAGAAAGAGACTTACTTCGATCGACTTTTGTTTTCTTTCGTGCAGAATCGCAATCTCTAGGCATGAACTCAACCTTGTCCAGCTGGATCCACTTCCTCTCTCCGCTATTTAAAACAACCTCGCACTCATGATCACCTCTTGCTTCTGTAATTTTTGCATCGGACCAGTTCCGATCGCCGAAGATGCGGACCAGAATGTCATCGCCAATGGAGAGACAGTGACGAGGGATGTCATAAGTTGACGACATTGATTTATGACCGTCCTCGCTGATGACTTGCGAGAGAAACGGAAGATATTTCTGGGGTTTGAGAAGATGAAAAGATGAAGAGTCGTGCAGAATGAACTGATTTGATGGGGAGGATGAAATTGGCGGGGTTTATGCTTGGGAACAGTAGTATTGTAGGGACGCAGCTGCATCGTACGTTTTTATGCAGCTATAATTATTAGGTTCTTTCGTCATTATTTAAACAGGAAATTATTGTCAAGGACAAAATTTCACAGCTTTTTAGCCTCAAGGACAAACCTTCAATATTTTATCCTGAAGGACAACTTTCTGTAGGTATCAGTTTTTAGTTATCGGTAGCAGTTTTTAGGTATCAGTTTGTAGTTATCGGTAGCAGTTTTTAGGTATCAGTTTTTAGCTTGGTATCAGTTTTGTTGTCCTTATAAATAATTTTGGAAAATGTTTGTCCTTGTGAATAAATTTTAAAAGAATGTTTGTCCTTGTGGCAAAAATATTGAGGTCGTGTCCTTGAGGCAAAAAATACAGAAATTTTTGTCCTTTAAATTAATTCCCCCTTATTTAAATCTCTTTATTATATTTTATGCATAAGCTGCTGTAAAATAAATATTCTAACGTTCCTTTTGGATAAATTGCACGCAAATTCTATTTCAATAATGTTTTTCGCTTAAGTCCTCAGTTATTTTGAAAAATTTTGTAAATTCCTAAACTTACTTAGCAACCTTTACCTTCTTCCACGATTGTCTCTCATGCGATTATCCGTTACGTACAAAATTTCCTCACGCGATTTCTTTTCTGCCTCACGTACAAAAGTTCAATCGCGATTAATTCTCTTCTCCACCTACGGCAATCTTCTTCAGGCATCACATCAACTAAGGTAAACCGATCATTTAGCATTTGCACAGTTTCTAATTTTGATTGTTAGTATAATTAACGTACTGTTGCACAATTAGACATGTGAGACGTATACTATTAGTTGGTGATAGTTAGCCGACACTTTAGTTGTTGAAAATGGACTAGAGAGGCGTAGAACAACATTATGTGATTTATGTTTTTTTAGGGTTACGAAGCACCACGCACTGTCTACCACGCAGTGCCCTTGCGTGGGAAAAATGGCTTCCCCGCAGAGACTGCGTGACAGGAAATTTTTCCACGCAAGGCAACTGCGTGGGGGGCATTTTTTTTTCACGCAGTCTCCCTGCGTGCAAAAATGGCTACCATGCAATTTATATAGTTGAAAACAATTATTATTGTGGTTCAATTTATTTGTTATAATTACCGTCATGTTAATTGAATTTTTCTGCTTATGTTCAGATGGATCGAACTCGAATAATGGCTTCCGAAAGAAAATGGAGAATGGAGAAAGCAGCCGAAGGTACAAGTGCGAAGATGAATAAGGATACAGCCAATGTAGGTCAATTAAAAGATTCGTGGAAATTCACAACATTGAGACACATTGTACTCCACTAGTTGCGAACAAATATATTTGTAGTTACTAAGCAACAACGATTTGTAAACATCATATGCTAATAGTATTTTGGTGTAAGAGTGATGTCTCTGTGTGATTTGTACGATTGTAGTATGTATGGTTGTTAAATGTGTATGATTTGTATGATTTTATCCTTTTTTAAGTTTTTGTGTTAACCACGCACTGACAAAACGTGATATGATAATTAACCATGTGAAGGTCATACGAAGAAAGGCCTCTGTATTATTATTTTTGCATTTCCGTTGTCACCACGCACTAACAAGACTAGGTTATGTTACCATCCTCGTTTACTCCATGCGTTGTTTGTTACATAACCACGTAGTTATACTACGTTATTATGTTGCAAACCTTGTATTCTTTTCCCGTACTATGACATAATTCACGTTGTTCCCTACGTGGTACTTCCAAAGCAGGAGAGAAAAAAATAGTAGTCACTAAGCAACAAAATTCACATATCATTCAATAAAATTCATGTTTTAATCCACATTTTATTCAACAAAATCTAAACGATGACACATATTAGTTGCGAACAAAAATAAATGTAGCTGCTAAGCAACAACCATGTGCAAACGGCTAATTCCATTCAGCATATACAACAAAAATTGTTCACTTAAGATTAACACACAATATGACAACTACAAAATGGTGTGCCATTCAGCATATTCGGTTCTTCCATCCCAAGCTTGTCTTTGATCATTGTAAATGTATTCTCATTTACTTGCATCCGTATCACGAGCTGTGAACCGTTTTGAATATATATAAGTGGTATCAGATGCTTAGGCTTCAGTTTTACCTGTGATTGGTGATGTGTAATTCAGTTTGAATGAAAAGAAATGAAATAGTTGATAATTTTAATAAGCTGTAAAAGCGTACCTGAACAAAATGATCTTGCTTAACAAAAGCTATTGCAGTTTCAATGCGTTGTATCGGTGGAGGCACTTTTCCTTTTAAAGGAGGTATTGTTAACATAAGTCTTTCGCCGACCTTGAATGCTGTTTCGTCACAGTTTCTTCATCGCTTGAGTAATCCAACTGCAACGACCTAGAATTTCTGTCATTTGAAATTCGAATATTTAATTGATTTTAAATATTAAGAAGTAAAATTTGTAAGTCGAATAAATTTTATTTCGAATATCTAGATTTAATTGGATAATTAAATCGATAATTTAATATTTGAAATTGCAGAAATAATTGAAAATTGGGTCTAATGCGATTAAAATTGATTTGTAAAGTTGTATTAAATCGTATTGGAGTTAGAATGATGTTGTAGAACTTTTAAATTTAATTAAAAGTTAATTTGTGAAAATTGAATATTTTAATATTTAATTGACGAGTTAAAATAGCCATTTTTCAAACAGTCTCGGATTTCGACGAAACTAGTTTCATCATATCCGTAATGTTAAATTATTGTATGGTTTCAAATTTCGTGTCAATCGGATTTACGGTTTGTCCCGGGCAAGCTAAAACGCATAGAAATCGATTCAAGTGAATTTTGAATTTAACTAGTCGATTCAAAAACTTATCTTTCAAATTTTATCGAATTGACTTCCGATATATATTCCATTGCATTTGTAATAAGGGTAAAATATTATAAACGTCAGGCGTCATGCTTCGTTTGGAGTTCGGAAAAAATTTCGGGTGAATAGTGCGCGAATATTTTCTATATAAGGACCTCATATTTCACAATTTGCACAAACCCTAGGTCTAAAAGCTTCAGCCGCCAGTTTTATATTAAATGGCCGAAAATTTCTTATCTTCTCCTCTTAATCTCTCTCGATCCAAACACTTTTAGCCTTCAATTCCTAAATGAAACTTGTATAGCTCGATGATATCTTTAAATCCATACGGCTATGATCATTTTAAACGAAGTAAATCGATGGCGATTTGGGTTCAAACACGTGCGTTCGTGCACGATTTTAGAGCTAAAGGGGCGACCGAACTTCGTGAGATTCTGGGCGTTGGTCGAGTCGGCGATGGGCTTCGTTTTAGTGGTGCTTGATCGACTTCAAACGCATCGACGAAGTCGCGGCTAGCTAGGGTTTGGACGTCTATGGGTTTTATGTCGCATGAGTAACCTGGAAGGAGAAGGAGTTGCGTGCAATGGCCTGGATCTCATCAAGAGAACGTGCGGCCCAGATAATAAGGTTGCAAAATATAAAAAGAAATTAGAAATTATTATATTTAAAAATCGTATAAACTTTGTAATGACATAACTTGTTCATACGAGATCCGTTTTGGACGAAACGAGTTGCGTTGGAATCGTATGGACGAATACTACGCGATGGAGCTGGATTGGGATGTATTGGAGGTAGTGAAAATTTTGGATAAAATTAAACGCGCGTTTAATTTTATTCGAAATAAACGCTGAAACCGCTATTGGAATCTGGTGACTCAATCGAATTTTTTCGATTTAAATTTTAAATAGTTAGATTTAAAATTGCTTGATTGTGTTGATTGTATGCTTGAATGACAAATTGTTATATGTTGTATTGAAATAGACCATATACGCCGTATATTAAACAGATGTTATTTATTAAACATATATACCGCGATATTTCACCTCGATGTGGAATTCGTATTATATATGTACTTGGAGTTGATTTTCCCGCATTATATAGGAGATGAGACCCTATTGCGTCGCATAATAGCGGATAATATTTTATACGAACCCATGTACCGTGATATCCCGTATTGGAACGGGATTGGTATTGTGCTAACATCTATGGATGCAGGAAAACAGGTTGGAGGGATCCAACTGGATTCCTCACCCGTATTGATTTATTTACAGATATTGTGATATATTCTGTTATCATATGATATATGATGTTTTGGATGCCGTGATTGTTATATTTAGTGCTGTTGCAGCATTGGGCCTATTTCGGAAAATTTAAAAGTGTTATAGTGATGATTTCAAATTTTAAAGGATTTTAAAGTGATTTTTGAAAGTATACGTTTTATTTAAATTTTGGAATTGATTCATTTTATATAAATAAACGTTATAATTTTAATGTTATAAAAATTATGATTTTTGAGAAATATAGTTGAAATGTGATTTTTGAAAATACGGAGTTAATGATTTTATAAAATAGTTTAAATAGAGATTTTTGAATTTATTGTAAAAGCTTTAATATATAAGATTTATAAAATTGGACTTTTTAGAAATCAAAGTGATGAAATTATAAAGGAGTTTTAAAGACGTTTTAAAATAATAATATAAATGGACTTATAAAAAGAATAGAATCTACGATTTTGAATTAAAAAAAGAATGAATTTGTAAATAGAGAATTATAAGTAATTTGCTTATAATTTGGATTTTGTCGTGTAAGTGGAATATGGATAGAATTTGTTAATAAAGTGATTTTATAAGATGAAGTTGTTATAAAATATAAATGGAATTTATAAACATTGTTTTATAAATCTGAAATCGACTTATTTTGATAAGTTAATTGTTATAGCTTATTAAAGGAGAAATATCCACGATTTTGAACAGTGAATAATCCTTTAAATAAAATGTGTAGAAATGTTGAATTTGGTTAACGAAGTATACTCACGATTTTCGATAGTGAATAATATATTAAAGAAATGTTTTGGGGATATTTTAAATAGAATTAAAACGATTTAAAGATGTTTTAAAATGTATTAAGTATCGAAATCATAGATTTCGACATTCATTGTTGAAATAGACGTTTTCGAGAAATAGAAGAAAATGGTGGACTATAACACTGTTGTTATAGTAAATGATTTTCGAAAGGAAATGTTTTATGTAGTATTGGGATTTATATATCTATCTTAATTTCGAATCCCTATACTAGTGATTTTGGGTTGTCGTAACGATGTTTTACGCAACATTCGTTTTAACCCAAATAAATGTGTTAAAGAGAATGTTTTCCTTAAAAAATAAAATATATACTTAATTGTGATTTAAGTATATTGAATATTTTCCAATTGTTGAAAATAAGTAGATTTGTGAATTACTTATTATTTAAATAAGTATGGAAATGTTTTCCAATATGAAGAGAATGTTTGGAAATTATATCTTTTAAAGATAAATTGAAAGTGCATATTTGAAATCGATTTGAAAATCGTATATCAGTGGGTATTTGGAAATTTAAATTCATCATGGAATTTATAAAGGAAGGGGAAATTTGTTTAAGAATAAACATTGATTTATTTTTGAAGTGTGGGAATAAATTTATGCATTGGGAACGTGAGTTTAAAATAAATCGGTAAGGATTTATTTGATTGATTTAAATGAACCATTTTGAAATGAGAATGAATAAATATTTGTGAATATATCCTGTGTAGGAAAATGATTTGAAATTTGTTTTCAAAAGTTGTAAAGGTGGAAAATGATTGAAATAAGTTTTCAAATAGTTGAAGTGTTAAAAATATATATTGTAAAGATATTTTTTTGGAAATAAATAATTTGGGGAAAATTATTTGGAATCTGATGATGTTGTGCATATCCATTGATAGTTAAATGACCGACTATCAATATTGACCTTTAAATAGGTATTTGTTGTGATTTGCTTGAATTTGAATGCTACACTTATTTGTAAAATAAGCGCTCGATATTCTGTTTAGCCGGGGGAGGACCTTTGTGTCATATAACCCATTCCGAATAATGATATGTCGTTATGGATAGCATCTGAAGACCGGTGTTGAAGACCGGGTATTTGTGAAAACGATAGGATGACCTATCGATTGTCTCTGCATCGATAGCTACGGGAGATTTCCTTTGTGCTGGAAAGTTCGATCGGGATTGTGAATACCCAGATTGCAAGGATTTCTTTGGAAGTGCCTTCGGTTCTGTTCGAACCCAGAACAGACTTGTATGGATTGTATGTCTGACATTACAAATCGAGATGTAAAACTAATTTCTTTCAAATGCATATCTGTTGGTGGCAGAGAATTTATTCTCTTAGCTTAACGCCCTTCTCTGAGACGTACGAGCTTAGAGGTTATGTAGTTGAAAGTTATTAGTGATATACTCCCAATTTGGTAGTGTGACATGCTGAGTGCTGCTGATCATTTGTTGATCGAAGCATGACTTTGTGAAAAGCGTAGTTTTGTGGACGAGACTTCGACGAACCTCACAACCCGGTTATGGTCGAAACAGGAATCGTGGCAGCAAGGTTATTTGAGGATAGCGCCCTCTGAGGGCATGTCATTTCCTTCTGGATTATAAGTGGTATCATGGTATGGAGCTCAGATATTTACTTCGTGGTTACTGCATATTTATTGATTTATGGTTGTTGGTTGAGAGGATCCTCGGAATAAAGGTCGCAAACGACCGGAGGATGACATGCTCGTGTCAGTTGTTATCCAGTTAGGGGTAACCCGGCCTTGTGTAGCAGAGATCCGGTTAGGATTCTGGGACGTCACTCCAGAGGCGTTCTATTTATCTTGGGAAGTTCATTTGTCCGACCATTTGTTGGAAATCCAATCAAAACAATACGAGCCCTATACGGTTTTAGTTGTATAACCTGTCATTTACTTATGGTGGCGCCCCACTGTTTAGATGGTAGCTATAGTAGGCATACGATAATGGTCGTATGTTGGCTAAGATTTATATCATACTTTCGAAATGTTTTCCTACACTTTTCACTTGTAGTAATAATATCAAAGAAATTTGCGTATCAAGCATCTTTGACTATCATAAGGAGAAATCTCCTCCGATTCCGCGTTTGCATTGTGTGTGCGTGCGCGGGAGGCCTTATGGTAGTTTCATTTTCTAAAAGCATTGCAGATCTATTTTAAAAAGAATATTTATTTGTTTATTTTTAAGATAAACTGTTTTAAGTTCTCACACCAGTCACATGACTGATCTGGAGTTTATTGTTTCCTTCCTAAACTCTGGGTGCCCATCATTTTCCACACGGGCTGTCTAGAGTCAGGTTATCAGGTCATTCTGGAATTCAGGAGTTGCTGTAGAGATCTGGAGGCAGGCTGGATGGCTTGGCGTATCAACTAGCATATAGTATTTCTTTTCCGCTATTTGTGTTGTAAACTCTGATAATGTAATAATAATATGATGTAATGTAATAACTGATATAGTTCTTTGTTTTAAAGATATTCATTTATCTATTATATGTTGTTCCGCTGCGAAATGTGAGATTCTGTTATTGTTTCTGTTTTCTTCTTTCTTTCTTCTTCTATCTTCTACCTCTTCTTTAACCATAACAGTTACGGTTTTTCGGCATTCGATTGTTCGGCAGTTGATACAGTGGACGTATTAATGTCGACTTTCGTGAGTCGAAAATCCGTAAACGTTACATCTGGTATCAGAGCATATGGTTAAGTGACAACCTTGGCTCTGTTGGGAATTACTCATTAGAGATAGAGTCAGTAGTACTCTAGAATGAGCGTGAGTGTAATCATAGATATGAGCGCGTATGTGTTAGTGAATATAAAATGTTTTATATTGTGTTTGCTTATCCGTTGAGCTATTTGTGAATTCTGGTCGGTATGTGGGACGCCATATTATCGATAGGGATTTCTAAACACTTAAACGAGGCAAGTCGACATAATATCATTTTAAACTGGGTAAATGAAATAATTTTACCTCGATTTTATTTTATATATAAAGGAATAATTTTCCAGAAATTATTAAAATGTATAAAAATTGATTGTTTGGTTGTTGAAAATGTAAGAATATATATAAGTTAATTAAAAGATGTTTGAATAATCTAAACAATAACAACAATTGTAAAAGAATAATTGTATGAGCAAATGAATTATTAAGTATGGAATTATAATTGATATGATTTACAATTGTGAAATGATCTTATATAAGTAAAAGTTAAATAGTGAAATTCTATAAGAAAAAAACCTATAGATGCGAGTTATAAGAAAAAGGGAATTTTTGAAAGAATATTAAGCACTTAATTCACTACTGTCATTGGAAAATAATAAGGGTGATGACTGCAGCATCATCAGTATCATTTTCGAGTTTCTGTGCGATATATTTGTTACCATAGTAATTGGAAAATTGAAGTTTGGTTGTGATAATCAAATTTGAAATTAAAATCCAAGTTGTAATTGTTGAATATAAGTAATCAAGTTTTGAACTTATAATATAAGATAATAAATTTAGCTTTGGTGAAGTTAAAGGATTTGGGTTAGTAGTAAATATATGATGTGGAATTTAACCAAAGGAAAGTTAAATAAATTGATTTGGATTAGATAAGCTATCAAAACGGAAATTAAACTGAAGTGATTATATGAAATTTAAGTTAAGTTAAACAAATGATGTTTGAAATGGAATATAACTTAAGTGATATTGAATGATGTTGATTTTGGTATCGAAATAAAATAATAAAGTGAATTAAATGGATGTGAACTTGAGTTATATAAATGAAATTCAACTTAATATGGTAAGATGAATTAACAATTGAATTAATGAATGAATTGAATGTAAATCAATTGAATGTAAATAAATTGATATGAAATAACGAATGTGAGTGTTAATTCATTAAAGCTAATTAAAAGTGATGAACCAAATTGAATGAATGTAAGCAAAGTAAAGAAATTTGGTAATGTTGGATATACATTGTTTGTTAGATGAAGGTTGGTTGATTGTATAGAAATCCATATGAAATTGAATTAATGAAATTGAAAGCTAAAGTAATTGAAATCAAATTGGAAGTTATGTGAATCTTAAATAGAATTGAATTTGATTTGGAAGTGAACCAACTTGAATGTAAATTAGTGAATGTAAACTAATTGAATATGAGAAGTGAAAGTGTATTGATTTGGTTATGGATGTTAGTTGAATGCTAGTTGGTTGATGGTTGAATTTATTACTTTTGGTTGCATTTGCTATATTGGCATACATAGTTGTTGGTATATGTTGTATATTGATATTACTTGCATATATACATGTTTCTCATGGTTTGTTGAGTGTTTAGTAGGTGCGGATTGCGCTTGCTTCGCATTTGGAGCTCGCTTTCGCGCTATATTAGCCGTATATGCTCGCTAATAATATATAAGGTACATATCTTGGATTACATATCGTACTTTTACACTTTTTTCCCTACGGGATGCCTCATTACTTTGATGAGATGTATATTTGTGATATATATACTATCATTTTTTTTCGAATCGAGCGGCGCAAAGGAGACTATGGCGAATTTTTCTGAAATTTTTTGAGAAAATTGGTGAAAACTAAAGTTTTGATTTTGAGTTGAAAATTGAAACGATATAGTTGGTTTTGGAAAGATAACTAAGTATGATTTGAAAACTTAGTAAAGTTATTGTAAGAAGTTTAACTATGGATTTTGAAAAAGTTAAACCGTTTAAATGAATTTGAAATTTAATTTGAACAAATGGTTGAAAAGTTAATGGATTTTGTAACTTTTTCTTACTTGGAAATTTCGAGGACGAAATTCTTTTAGGGGGGAAATTTGTAACGACCCAGAATTTCTGTCATTTGAAATTCATATATTTAATTGATTTTAAATATTAACAAGTAAAATTTGTAACTTGAATATATTTTATTTCGAATATCTAGATTTAATTGGATAATTAAATCGATAATTTAATATTTGAAATTACAGAAATAATTGGAAATTGGGTCTAATGTGATTAAAATTGATTTGTAAAGTTGTATTAAATCATATTGGAGTTAGAATGATGTTGTAGAACTTTTAAAATTCAATTAAATGTTAATTTGTGAAAATTGAATATTTTAATATTTAATTGACGAGTTAAAATAGCCATTTTTCAAACAGTCTTCGATTTCGACGAAACTAGTTTCATCGGATCTGTAATGTTATGTTATTGTATGGTTTCAAATTTCGTGTCAATCGGATTTACGGTTTGTCCGGGGCAAACTAAAACGCATAGAAATCGATTCGAGTGAATTTTGAATTTAAATAGTCAATTTAAAAACTTATCTTTCAAATTTGATCGAAGTGGCTTCCAATATATATTCCATTGCGTTCGGAATATGGGTAATACATTATAAACGCCAGGCGACACGCTTCGTTTGGAGTTCGGAAAAAAAATTGGGTGAATAGTGCGCGAATATTTTCTATATAAGGACCTCATATTTCACAATTTACACAAACCCTAGGTCTAAAAGCTTCAGCCGCCAGTTTTATATTAAATGGCCAAAAATTTCTTATCTTCTCCTCTTAATCTCTCTCGATCCAAATACTTTTAGCCTTCGATTCCTAAATGAAACTTGTAGAGCTCGATGATATCTTTAAATCCATACGGCTATGATCATTTTAAACGAAGTAAATCGATGGCGATTTGGGTTCAAACACGTGCGTTCGTGCACGATTTTCGAGCTAAAGGGGCGACCGAACTTCGTGAGATTCTGGGCGTTGGTCGAGTCGGCGATGGGCTTCGTTTTGGTGGTGCTTGATCGATTTCAAACGCATCGACGAAGTAGCGGCTAGCTAGGGTTTGGACGGCTATGGGTTTTATATCGCATGAGTAACCTGGAAGGAGAAGGAATTGCGTGCAACGGCCTGGATCTCATCAAGAGAACGTGCGGCCCAGATAATAAGGTTGTAAAATATAAAAAGAAATTAGAAATTATTATATTTAAAAATCGTATAAACTTTGTAATGACATAACTTGTTCATATGAGGTCCGTTTTGGACGAAACGAATTGCGTTGGAATCGTATGGACGAATACTACGCGATGGAGCCTGATTGGGATGTATTGGAGCTAGTGAAAATTTTGGGTAAAATTAAACGCGCATTTAATTTTATTCGAAATAAACGCTGAAACTGCTATTGGAATCTGGTGAGAACTTCTCACTCAATCGGATTTGTTTCGATTTAAATTTTAAATAGTTAGATTTAAAATTGCTTGATTGTGTTGATTGTATGCTTGAATGATAAATTGCTATATGTTGTATTGAAATAGACCCTATGCGCCGCATATTAAGCGGAGGTTATTTGTTAAACACATATACCGCGATATTTCACCTCGATGTGGAATTGGTATTATATATATCCTTGGAGTTGATTTTCCCGCATTATATAGCAGAGAGACCCTATTGCGCCGCATAATCGTGGATAATATTTTATATGAACTCATGTATCGCGATATCCCGTATTGGAACGGGATTGGTATTGTGCTAACATCTATGGATGCCGGGAAACAGGTTGGAGGGATCCAACTGGATTCCTCATCCGTATTGATTTATTTACAGATATTGTGATATATTCTGTTATCATATGATATATGATGTTTTGGATGTCGTGATTGTTATATTTAGTGTTGTTGCAGCATTGGGCCTATTTCGAAAAATTCAAAAGTGTAAAGTGATGATTTTCAAATTTTAAAGGATTTTAAAGGGATTTTTGAACGTATACGTTTTATTTAAATTTTGGAATTGATTCATTTTAAATAAACAAATGTTATAATTTTAATGTTATAAAAATTATGATTTTTGAGAAATATAGTTGAAATGTGATTTTTGAAAATATGGAGTTAATGATTTTATAAAATAGTTTAAATAGAGATTTTTGAATTTATTATAAAAACTTTATTATATAAGATTTATAAAAATGGATTTTTTATAAATCAAAGTGATGAAATTATAAAGGAGTTTTAAAGACGTTTTAAAATAATAATATAAATGGATTTATAAAAGGAATAGAATCTACGATTTTGAATTTAAAAAAAAAAGAATGAATTTGTAAATAGAGAATTATAAGTAATTTGCTTATAATTTGGATTTTGTCGTGTAAGTGGAATATGGATAGAATTTGTTAATAAAGTGATTTTATAAGATGAAGTTGTTATAAAATATAAATGGAATTTATAAACATTGTTTTATAAATCCAAAATCGACTTATTTTGATAAGTTAATTGTTATAGCTTATTGAAGGAGATATATCCACGATTTTGAAAAGTGAATAATCCTTTAAATAAAATGTGTAGAAATGTTGAATTTGGTTAACGAAGTATATTCACGATTTTGGATAGTGAATAATATATTAAAGAAATGTTTTGGGGATATTTTAAATAGAATTAAAACGATTTAAAGATGTTTTAAAATGTATTAAGTATCGAAACCATAGATTTCAACATTCATTGTTGAAATAGACGTATTCGAGAAATAGAAGAAAATGGTGGACTATAACACTATTGTTATAGTAAATGATTTTCGAAAGGAAATGTTTTATGTAGTATTGGGATTTATATATCTATCTTAATTTCGAATCCCTATACTAGTGATTTTGGGTTGTCGTAACGATGTTTTACGCAACATTCGTTTTAACCCAAATAAATGTGTTTAAGAGAATGTTATCCTTAAAGAATAAAATATACACTTAATTGTGATTTAAGTATATTGAATATTTTCCAAATGTTGAAAATAAATATATTTGTGAATTACTTATTATTTAAATAAGTATGGAAATGTTTTCCAATATGAAGAGAATGTTTGGAGATTATATCTTTTAAAGATAAATTGAAAGTGCATATTTGAAATCGACTTGAAAATCGTATATCAGTGGATATTTGAAAATTTAAATTCATCATGGAATTTAGAAAAGGGAAATTTGTTTAAAATTAAACATTGATTTATTTTTGAAGTGTGGGAATAAATTTATGAATTGGGAACGTGAGTTTAAAATAAATCGATAAGGATTTATTTGATTGATTTAAATGAACCATTTTGAAATGAGAATGAATAAATATTTGTGAATATCTCCCGTGTAGGGAAATGATTTGAAATTTGTTTTCAAAAGTTGTTAAGGTGGAAAATGACTGAAATTTGTTTTCAAATAGTTGAAGTGTTAAAAATATATCTTGTAAAGATATTCTTTTGGAAATAAATAATATGGGGAAAATTATTTGGAATCTGGTGATGTTGTGCATATCCATTGATAGTTAAATGACCGACTATCAATATTGACATTTAAATAGGTATTTGTTGTGATTTGCTTGAATTTGAATGCTACACTTATTTGTAAAATAAGCGTTCATTATTCGGTTTAGCCGGAGGAGGACCCTTGTGTCATATAATCCATTCTGAATAATGATATGTCGTTACGGATAGCATCCGAAAACCGGTGTTGAAGACCGGGTATTTTTGAAAACGATAGGATGACACATCGATTGCCTCTGCACCGATAGCTACGGTATGGAAATTTCCTTTGTGCTGGGAAGTTCGATCGGGATGTGAATACCCGGATTGCAAGGACTTCTTTGGAAGTGCCTTCGGTTCTGTTCGAACCCATAACAGACTTGTATGGATTGTATGTCCGACATTACAAATTGAGATGTAAAGCTGATTTCTTTCAAATCATATCTGTTGGCGGCGGAGAATTTATTCTCTTAGCTTAACGCCCTTCTCTGAGACGTACGAGCTCAGAGGTTATGTAGTTGAAGGTTATTAGTGATATACTCCCAATTTGGTAGTGTGTGCTGCTGATCATTTGTTGACCGAAGCATGGCTTTGTGAAAAGCGTAGCTTTGTGGACGAGACTTCGACGAAACTCACAACCCGGTTATGGTCGAAACAGGAATCGTGGCAGCAAGGTTATTTGAGGATAGCGGCCTTTAAGGGCATGTCATTTCCTTCTGGATTATAAGTGGTATCATGGTATGGATGCCAGATATTTACTTCGTGGTTGCTGCATATTTATTGATTTGTGGTTGTTGGTTGAGAGGATCCTCGGAATAAAGGTCGCAAACGACCAGGGGATGACATGCTCGTGTTAGTTGCTACCCAGTTAGGGGTAACCCGGCCTTGTGTAGCAGAGATCCGGTTAGGATCCGAAGACGTCACTCCAGAGGCGTTCTATTTTACTTGGGAAGTTCCTTTGCCCGACCATTTGTTGGAAATCCAATCAAAACAATACGATCCCTGTATGGTTTTAGTTGTATAACCTGTCATTTACTTATGGTGACGCCCCACTGTTTAGATGGTAGCTATAGTAGGCATACGATAATGGTCGTATGTTGGCTAAGATTTATATCATACTTTCGAAATGTTTTCCTACATTTTGCACCTATAGTAATAATATCAAAGAAATTTGCGTATCAAGCATCTTTGACTATCATAAGGAGAAATCTTCTTCGATTCTGCGTTTGCATTGTGTGTGTGGGGGAGGCCTTATGTTAGTTTCATTTTCTAAAAGCATTGCAGATCTATTTTAAAATGAATATTTATTTGTTTATTTTTATGATAAACTGTTTTAAGTTCTCACACCAGTCACATGACTGACCTGCAGTTCATTGTTTCCTTTCTAAACTCTAGATGTCCATCATTTTCCACACGCAGTCTAGAGTCGGGTTATTAGGTCATTCTGGAATTCAAGAGTTGTTGTAGAGATCTGGAGGCAGACTGGATGGCTTGGCGTATCAACTAGTATATAGCATTTCTTTTCCGCTGTTTGTGTTGTAAACTCTGATAATGTAATGATAATGTGATGTAATGTAATAACTGATATAGTTCTTTGTTTTAAAAATATTCATTTATCTATTATATGTTGTTCCGCTGCGAAATGTGAGATTATGTTATTGTTTCTGTTTTCTTCTTCTTTCTTTCTTCTTCTATCTTCTACCTCTTCTTTAACCCTAACGGTTACGGTTTTCCGACATTCGATTATTCAGCAGTTGATACAGTGGATGTATTAATGTCGACTTTCGTGAGTCGAAAATCCGTAAACATTACACCAACACTATTCGGTCACACGTTTCTTCACCACTTGAAAATGATACAATCTGCAGAAAACAAGTATCATAAGTATGAACAGTAAACAAGTATTATATACTAACGTATGCATGTTCTTTTTTACCATTATCATATACTTCTTTTTTGTTGTCTTACTCATCATTATAAACGTGTGTGCATTGTATCAATTAATGTCGATCTCTCTTACAAATAAAATAAATAAATCTATGTACATTAATATGTAATTTTGAATGAATATATAAAGCATTCACGAGGTATTGAGGCGAGGCGGGACGGGTCTACGACAAAATTTATAAAATCTGGGGCGGGTCTAAAGCAAAAAAAATCCCGTCCATTGTCATCTCTAGTCCCAAAGAATTGAACCATACGGAATCACATTCCATGCTATATACCTGAAAAAATTAACCAAAATTTGATGAAGTAAAATAGCACCAAATGGTTGCACAATACAATAATTAATAGGAAGGGTGTTGCCATTGGCAATGTTATCTGGTTAAAGGACTGTATTTGTTATTCTCAAGACCAACGAAAAAAATAGTTCTCTTAAAAATATTGATATGAATTATTAAAAAATTGTTAGATTAATTAATTTGGCTTTTAATTCTTGGTTTCAACCAAGTTGAGATGCATTATATAACTTAGATTTGCACAATAACAAACTACTCAATCAATAATAGAAATTATGTTAATGGTGTTGGACAACAACAATAAAACTCAACGTCTTTCCATTTGTTCGACCTTTTGTATTTGAATTAATGATTGCCCATTTCTATCTGTGTAATTTTTATTTACTAAGGTTAATTTATTTATGAGATACATATAGGGAAATATTTACGTTCATTTCACATCACTATTTTATCTCTCTTTTCTAAGAAAAAAATATAGGAAATTAAATCCTACTTCATCTTTTGCTCTACAAATTTCTCCAAAAGTAAAAGTATCTTCCAAATATAATTAAAATTCATGGGCAACACTGTAAATCTTCAAATCTTTTAACCTTGAGTGGACCATTGTGTGAACCTTAGGGAGCAGACAACGATTATTAATTGTAATGTAAAAGGGTCGAATTTCGCTTTCAGCACAGTGATCCACCAATGACGCAATAAGCTTTTGTCTCTTGCTTCTTACCGTATTCACCATGACGCAACAAGTAAATTATTCAATAAGGTAGTGTTTTGTTTGAAACCGAATTTTAGGTTTTACGTTTTCAGTATGCATGCCAAATGCCGTGAGAGAGGAAGAGTTGAGAAATTATAGTCATTTAGGGGAAAAGTAGAAAGAAGAATTTTTTTTAATCTTTTCGTCAAAACGGAAAACTATGAAATGTTATTTTCACTTTTACATGTTTAAACCATTTTCCAAATTGGTCATTTTCCAACCTCTTTTCATTTTCCATGCATTTTAAAGTGCACTTTATGAACAAAAAACTCGTTTTAAAACCAACCACTACATAAAATTCTGATACAATTTGAATTTGTGCTAAATTAGAATACAATTTGATAGCGATCTCTTTGAATGAATGAAATAGGAAGTTGATGTGGTTAGAGTTTCAGTTTCATTTTCTCTTTGTTTCTTCATTGAATCTTATAACTTCATAAAAAAATATGATTGGTCTATGAATTCGCAAATTATTAATTTTGTAACGTTTCCAATAATATGATGTACCTGCAAACATTCATTAGTATGATTATTAGCATATACGTTCACTAAAGGACCGATCGATTAGTTTTCAAAATCGACCAAAGGAGTTGGAATCAGATTCCACAACTGACTCCAAGTGCAAGTAGGATTTGTAGAGTTTTTTTTCTGAAAAAATGGTTCTTTATTAACAATCAGGAAAGCATATATTTTCATAATATGCCTCGCTAAAACCTTGCAACCCCCGAACCTAAATGGGTACCTTACAAGAAAAAAGAGTACATATTATATCCATATATTAACAATACAACATGGAGAAAAAACAAAACAAAACAGCCAATCAAGTGGTCAAATACATGGAGGAGTAAGCAAAGCGGAAAGGACTCAAAACCATTTATACGGACTCACTTGGGGCAAAAGAAAATAAAATCACAAAAACCAAAACAAAACAAAAACAAATGATAGCCACGTTTACGTAGCAAAGATAAAGCACTGAATGAAGTCCTCTGCTAACTCAGTTCATTAATTACGAAGCTTCTAGATAAAATAAGCGAACTGAAAATTCTCTCATCCAGAAACAGATCTAGGGCTATGGCAACCCACGAGAAAGGCAAATCCATCTGTAAAAGGAATTTTGGAGAGTGTCGGAGAGCTAAACCACTACTAGAGGATTACTAGCAAACAAGAAACTCACGGAGGTCGATGCATCAAGTTGGAATCAACCATGACTCCGAATTCAGCCAGGATAAGCTCTAATTTCTTGCTTTTCGTAGTAATATTTGATTGTTGTTGAATAAGTTGTTCCCAGTCTTGAATAATTAGCAATTCCTGACTTGAGTCGGCGTTTCAATATTTTTAAAAATACGAGAATTCCTCTAGCTCCATATATGCCAAATCGGAGAAGTGAATGAAATGTTAATGAGATGATTGTGAATTAAACTTGATTTCTGATGTTGACACGGTAATTCCATAATTTGGCTTTCGTATGAATTTTCGAGATTGATTTTAAGCTTCTTCAAAATATCATCTAGTAACTGTCTCGCATAACTGCATTTGAAAAAAAGTGGTCTTAATCATCACTATGGTTTTGACACAGCACACATGATAGGTTAATATATGGTTTCCATTTGCTAATCCTATCTTTGATATTCAATTTGTTTAGTCTGGCCATGAGAGTGCAAATAAACATTTTAGGAGCACATAGTTTATCACAAACTATACTTGTCCAGTTTATTTCTGCATGTTTTCTCTAATTTAATCCCATGCCGAATTAAGAGTGAATTGACCATTATTGTTAAGGATCCAGGACCAATGGTTTTGCTGCATATGATTCAGAATTTGTATGTTATGAATTGTTCGATGCATTTGAATAGGAATTCCATCAAGTTGGTTCTTCCAATTATGCCATGTTATTAGAGAAGAACTTTTCTATTGTGTCAATTAGAAGTAGACATAAAACTCCACCTCAATTTGTCCGCTAGAGAATGTTCACTTAGCCATGGATCACACCAAACATTGATATCATTACCATTAACAAGTTTTCTTTCAATTAACCCCCTGCACGATATTCTAGCACGCAGTAAACATTTCCAAGTAGCAGATGCATTATTATCTATATCAATGATCCAGAAATTCTTATTATTGCAATATTTTGTGTACATCCACTTAGACCATAAAGTCTCCAGCTGAATAAATTTCTGTATCATTTTGACAGAAATAGCTTTTCCAATATCTTCAATTTTCCTAATACCAAAATCATCCTCTCTTTTAGTTTTACATACATCTTCCCAGCTCATATTGTGTGATTTTGACTTCCATAAAAAATTAGCACATATAGAATTAAGATTGAGGCAAGAACGGGGGAAAACTGTATCCAGAATTGAATCATCGAATATATCACAGTTTTACTAGCTCAATTATACCACTTAAATTGAGTAATCTGTTGGTCCAATGATTAAATTTTGTCTATTAAACATTCAAAATCCCTTGTTTTAAGTTTATTGTTTGATAAAGGAATGCCTAAATAAACCACAGGGAGTTGGCCAATACCGATTTTAAGCAAATCTGCAATTTGATGTTTCTGAAGTGCTCCTTTACTAAAAAAACAAAGTTGATTTGTTTCTATTTAAGTTCAGTCCAGTTAACTCATTCAACATCTGAAACATCTGTTGTATACTCTTTGCATTTTCAATGGTGGCCTTAGTCAAAATTAAAATATCATCCGCGTATAATAAATGGGTGATCATAGGCTCACTATTGTATATGGGTGTAATATTGTCTTTTATATGTCCCACATCCAAACTAACAGAGAGGAATTCCATTGCAAAGGAAAATAAATATGGAGAGAGAGGGTCGCCTTGTCTAAGTCCTCCCGAGCTCTCTATATAACCAAAGGGGGAACCATCAAGTAATACCGAGAATGAAGGAGTCGAAATACATTCGTAAATAAGATCAGCAAACGTCGAGGGGAAACTCATAGATATCAGCATGTGATGAATATATTTGCGATTAATTTTATCATAAGCTTTTTGTAAATCAATTTTCAGACAAAAATTGTTAGAATTCTTCCTATTGAATCTATAACCATTTCATATGCTAGCAAGAAATTTTCATTGATTGTACTCCCGAGGATAAAAGAATTTTGATTATATGAAATAAGATCGTTCATATAATCTTTCTTCTATTACCGAGGAGATTGGTTAATATTTTATATGAAACATTGCAAAAATATATTGGTCTAGAATCAACCATATCCATTGCTTCAGGTTTCTTTGGAATGAGGCATATAAAAGTATGGTTGATTTCCTTGATAATTTTACCTGACTGTAAAATTCCATTCATAGCATTAAGTATATCAGTCTTGATTTGGTCCCAATGCACCTTGTAGAATTTTGAGTTTATGTCATCAGGCATAGGAGTGTTGTTATCATTGATCTGAAATATTGAAGTTTTTAATTCCTACGGCTGAAATGGTTTGCGTAAATTTGTTTTGGCCTGATCAGATAGGATTTTCTTGCAAATAATGTTTGGAAATTGGTTTACAGCATATGATGAATTAAAAAGAGATGAAAAGTAATTAATTGCTTCACAAACAAGTTTATCTGATGCTGAATTCCAAGTGCCGTCTGAATTAAGAATAATATTATTCCTTCTTTTAGGTAGAGCTTCAGATATTTTACTATAAAAAAACTAATAGGTTTTTCCGTTTAATCAACCAATTAGCTTTCATTCTCTGATCGATTTTTGTAGCTAAGAGTTTCTTCATGTTATGAATCTGATCATACTTGGTTGTATACTAATCAATCAAACTACTGTCTATACGGTTAGCCACTAGTAGTTGATATACATCATTAGCTTCTTTTTTAAATTGGGCAATCACTTTCTGTTTATTGATTTTACTTTTGCTCCAGGTCTTTAATGCAGCTTTAACAGCTTTAAGCTTTCATAAGAGGCTGTATAGGGGATTACCAGGCACAATATGCATCAGAATTTAGAAGATTGGTAGTCATTTTGGAGATGTCATGAATTATTGTATTTGAAAGGTAACCTGTTTCTCTCCTCAATGTTAGATAAAATTTTGATCATGATGGTAGTGTGGTCACTTATGGAATGATCACCAAAATTGATACCAAAATGAGAAAATTTGTACATCCATAGGGAATTCACAAAAACCCTATCTATTTTACTGTGTATGGAATAATTAAGCCATCCTCCCTACGTAAAGAAATTCCTCGTAAAGTGCGGTTCTACGAGTTTAGTAGAATATATGCAATCATAGAAATCTTGATCACCCATAGAATTCAAAAAGCCATTATTAATTCTATCTGTAGATGATAAAATAGCATTAAAATCTCCCGCCACGATCCAAGGGAGATTAAAAAAATTTGATTGTTCAACAATGTAATTCCATAGATTCAGTCTCTTAGTTTCATCATTATATGCATACACAGTGGTACGAAGAACACTAAGGCCATGCATATTATGTAAAATGCAAGAAATAAATTGGTCATTTGAGTGTAGCAAGATGTTTGACCATTGTGAGGAATCCCAAAGAATAAGGATTCTACATTTTAGGTCATTTGAAATATCATGGGAGTATTTCCAAGCATTACTCGTATTATTAAAAAGTCTGTCAATACTTTCAGTATTTAACTTATTCTCTAATATTAGGAGAAAGGAATATTGTCTATTATTAAGTAGACTAAGGATTTCTAACTGCTTCGAGGGGGCATTTAGGCCCCAAATGTTCCAAAATAGGAACCGCACTATAAAATGTTTTCAGAATTGTTACTTTCAGAAGGGAAAGTAGCAGTTCCCTGTAACTGAGATTTTTTGGTTTCTTGCTCTTAACCTTTAACTGATTTAACACCAATAGATTTCAAAATTTTCCAAAATGACGAACATGAAATTTGTCCTACATTGAACTACCTTTCAATTGGAAAAAGAATCAGGAAACTCGGATGACTAAATCAAAGTTTATGACTATATTCATACAACACTTTTTTTTAAAGTGCAACTTAAACAACGATAAGAGGATTCATAACTTGTTTTGGATTAACCTATGTTGACCGAGTAAAAATGAAGGGTGGTTTATCTATTCTCAAATTAAAAACTATAGTATGGAACGTGTTTATATTACACTACAACAAATAAACCCTTTCACAACTGCCAAAAACAGTTGTAATAGATCTACTACAGCGGACATCCGCAGTTGTTATATTCAAAGTTGTAGTAGAAACAATATTTTTATAACTGCTTTTGGCAGTTACAAAAGACTTTTTTTCAACTGCTTTTGGCACTTGTGGAACACTTTTTTACCATTGCTTTTAGCACTTGTAAAAGACCTTTTTACTACTGCTTTTACCGCTTGTAAAAGACTTTTTTACAACTGCTTTTGACATCTGAAGGTTGTAAAATATGTTTTCACAATTGCTTTTGGCAGTTGTGGAAAAAAAAAATTACAACTGCTATTGGCAGTTGTGGGAAGAGGAATGCAAAATAAAAAAATTAATTTCCAAAACACATTTTGTAGCTAAAACAAGCTACGGATAAACATAAATAATAAAATAAAAATAACAGTACGCTGTAAGCAATTCAAACATTACATTATTATTATCTACAAAACAAATATATCAAACAAACCAAATAACGAATCAACGCAAAACAAAACAACATATTAATTTTTTCAATCTCATGCATACTAATCTTTTTAACACCAATGATTAGGTTACATTTACCTATATGGGTCAACATATTTTTAAACAATAAAGTAGGTACAATTTTAGTTTTAAATTGTAATTCCCAAACAAGTGCGTGCATTGGTTACCAAAATAACGGATATCAGTTGTTGGAAGTTGTTTTCTCTAATCAGGTCCAGGTTTCTCAGGTCGAGTAACTCCAACAACCCCACGTGTAAAATCCTGGTAACAAAATGCAAAATGAGAATTCAATTAGTAATAAATTGTTTGCTATATATCTTGAGATCCAATTACTAATAAATTGGTCATATCATGCAACTGTAATAGCTGCAGCTGAAAGCACTACCTGTAGGCGGCATATGCAATAGCGAATGGATGAGGACTAAGCTCCCCAGTAGCTGCTTCTTTGTATTGCTGCTTTATATGGATCTTGTAGAAAATCTTTGAAAAGGGTTGACGACAATTAAATTATTTCCAACATATGTCATTATCAATTATCAATTCTAGGAAATGGTTGGTTGATAGTATTACATAAATTATAATTAAATTGTTGTAGATAGTTCGCCTTTAAATGACAAGGTTTGTAGTTATTACCTCCTTTGCATCCAACTT
This sequence comes from Allium cepa, assembly GCA_030765085.1. Taxonomy (NCBI): domain Eukaryota; kingdom Viridiplantae; phylum Streptophyta; class Magnoliopsida; order Asparagales; family Amaryllidaceae; genus Allium; species Allium cepa. The sequence continues at coordinate 796,881,854 of CM060935.1, read as the reverse complement.
TTATCACCATTTATGGTACTTGTATTATTTTATTTGTGTTAGTAAAGATTACGTCTACTTTGCATGGTGTTTAGCAAATGATTTCATTTATCAACTTATGATCTCACGCTTTTAATAAACCAAATTTTAGCATGAAGAATTTTAGGACATGCCATTTTGAAGAAAGAAACATTATTATGTAACTAATAGGAGTAAGTTTGTTCACCATCACATAGTAAATAAATGAGACATATAAGCAGTTAACAAACTTAAACAGAATAAAGCTTAAAGATATGGGTTAATTTTGTAGGGCATGTTTTGTTAACAAACAAACTGCATTATATATGTATTATCTACCGATAAAATTGGAACAACACGCAAAAACACTAAAAACATTTGAGTTAGATAAATGATCTGCAGAATAGTATACTACAATTTGCAACATTGAAATTTTATATCATAAAAAAGATCATTTCAACTCTATTTTATATTAAATTTCTTCTCCATTCTTTAATCAATCTCCAAAAAAATAGTAAAATTAGTACAAACAGCCATTGCAGCCATGGAAAACTGGCTAGAATGAACTCAAAAATAAAGTACACATTCATTCGATAGGCTAAATCAATATAATCTCCTCAAGAATGAAGCGAATTGCCTAAAGTATGAATTGGATTATTTGAGCCTAATCTGTAAAAATAAAAGTAAAGAAAAAAGGAGCCAACATATGAATGCTATGGGGCAATACATGTGTTCAGAATCATCTTTAGCTGAACATAATGAATCTAATTTAAGCAGAGTGAGCACCGCCCAAACATCAACTCATCAATACACACAAATTAGTTTATCAACAAAATGACTAAACAAATAATGAGAAAATGGATCCAATGGAACGAAATCTTTTGAGTGATACATAACCGAAATATCAAAGTGCCAAGCCCATGCTTGATGGCCAATAAATAACTTGTGCACAAAAACAAAAATCATCACATTCAACGATCCATAATACAAGCTTATATTTTTTATAAGATACCAAGTTGCTGTATTATGATTTTCCAATCTTATTTCAGACCAACTCAATACGTGAGAACCAGATTGTTTCTTAAAATAACAGAGGAAAAAAACAGAACACCAACATTTGAAACTTCAAATAAAATAGGAAAATCGCTACATAAATTAAGTACCTTTTAGTCCTTTCAACAAGCTAGGAACAAGACATAACCAAAGATTTATGCACTGGAGTTGCCTACTTCCTGTTGTCCTCTGATTGGTCGAAGTCTGGGAGCCTTCGCGGCCACGAACAACCTAATTCGAGTTGCGTTCGGTTCGAGTCGCTGTGACACCACCTAGTCGTTGTTGCAGTCAAGTCGCCACCATCATCGATGTCTGGGGACGCGTCAATCATGTGCGGTGCCAGGGAAAGCTGCAGCTCTCGCCTTTCCTGAGTCGCGAATCTATATCATGTCTCCTTCAGTGGTGACGCAACATAGGGAAACTAAAGAATTTCGTGAAACCCTAGAAATGAACTGGGAGACGGACGACTTGGGATTTGGGGAATGGGGAAGCGGTGAGGAAAACTTTAGCTGATGAAAAAGCGGGCTTTGTGAAATATATTGGTGAGCCCGCCCAATAATTCAATTACCGCTTCTTCTTTTTTAATATTAAGTTTGTTACTTTTGTTCGATTAAAACTAATAAACATAATTAGAGGTCAAATGCTATATTTCAATACACTATACAACATTATTTCTTATAGTGATGGTTAACCATTCTCGACAATTGAATCAATTCTATTATTATAGATCACTTCAGTTAAGTCACTTAAATATTTGTTTCGATTTAGAAGTTCATTTATTATAAGAAATAGAGAGAAATTTAATGCTAAAATTTTGCAAAAGAGGTAACTAACTAGTTTTCTGAAATTTTATAAAGTTTCAAATTTAGATAAAAATTTTGTTTATTTTTTCTCTTTCTAAATTTATGAGAATTCAAAATATTATGAGTATTTTAAATTTTGTTTTAGAAATTTTCAAAATTTCGAACTTTTTGAAATATTAAATAATAAAATCAACTATAACTATTAAATACTAATATTAAATATTACTTTTTAATTATTAAAGATGCATGTTAATCATTTATTATGAAAAATTAATTAATAAATGGTAAATATTAAATATTAGCTTAATTATTAATTATTGCTCCTTAATTATTAATAGCAATTATTTATTATAAATAATCAATATTAAGTATTTAATATTAATTATTAATTACACTTTTGTTAATTATTCTTCTTAATTACTAAATATTAAATATTACTTCTTAACTATTACTTCATAATTATTAATATTAATCATTACTTCTTATTTAATTATTAATAGAAATTATTATTTACTAATTTTAAGTAATCAATATTAATTAATAATTATTATTTATTAATCATTAATTATTTAACAGTAAGAATTTAATGCATTTTTTTGAGAAAAATATATGGTCCTCTTAAGAAGAGGAGAGCACACATGCACATATATATAACATTAGAAATAAGGAGCTGCCAACAAGCCTGATAGGTAGCCAAAAACCCCCCATACAAAAAGAAGAAAAAACAACCCTCCCAAAAGACTAAAATTAAAGACACTCAAAACAATCTACTGAAGAAAACAGTAACGACTCCACAATAAGAGCAACCTACAACAACAACTCCACAGCACCGGCCTCAATAACCAAAAAACAAACTCCAAGAAATGAGCAGCTTACAACTACAGCTCTACAACACTCGCCGCAGCAACTAAAACCTCCAACCAAGCAACTAACCTCAAGCAAAAGTCCTAGAATCCTTAAGTTTCAACCTGAGACTTCTTCTAATGCTACCAGTTGAACTACTCCTACAAAATTTATTACGAGCTTTGGGAGTAGGAGTAGAAACATGACCATGAACAGTAAATCTTCTACGGGATGCCCAACAACAGTACACTATAAACCTGAAAAGGCTAACATAATAATAAACGATCTTACAAGAATCACATGACATATCGCCAATAGAACATAGCCTCCCTAAAATAAATTCCAAACCCAACCATTTCTGAATCCTCCTCACCCTCTTAACAACAATGCTCCATGAATTCAACCCCTTCCTCATCAATAGAGACTCACCTATCTTTACAACATTACTCAAAAAAGGTGACAACAAGCCCTTCTCAGCAACATCAATGTTATAACTACCTAACAGAGATAAAACCTCCTCCAAACGAGAATATCCATCTGAAGAAACAAAACTGCCATATACATCTTCAACAGCACGCACAAAATCACTTATAAAAACAATTACGCCCAACCTAACCAAGAAGACAACAACCTTAAAGCTAACATCACCATAAGTAAATCGAACAAACAGAATCTTACTACTAACCCTACTCAACCCAGCTTTTAACCTGACTGCATTTAAATCAAAGCATTTGTAACTAGCATCATCTCTGTTATAAAAAAACTGACCATCCAAACCACTCACACAGATGTCAACACAAAAGAAACCACACCTATCACCATAAAATTTATCTACCACCTTCACACAATCAGGAGAAAGAGCTCTCCAACATTCACTTCTAAAAATTGATTAACAGAAAATAAGTCATTTCTAAACACCTCTACAACACCATAAGAATCTTGCACGTCTTCCTTTAACTGATCATCACCGGTCATAGAAAGAGCCTCTCCAACAGACGCTATTTTATCATTAACACTACTAACTTCTTTATCAAAGCCTAAACCTTCAGAAGATAAATCACAACCAAAAGCTACTACATCTCCATAGTTAACAAGCACATCTTCCTTTAAATGAACAATATCAGCCACCAAATCAGGAAATTTATTAACACTTTCAATCGAAGCAATATCAAACGTATGATCAATTTCTTTGGAACAAACACCATTGATAGAACAAAACGAACTAGAAGCAGCACTAACCTCTAGTACATCTGAAACATAAGTAACCGAATCACCAAAAACACCAGAGAAATCAACAGAAGGCTCGGAAATAGAAGGACAATAATCTCTGACCACCAGATCCAAGAGAAAAATGTCTGTACGACACTCCTTACCCGAGCCATTCACAAATGAATCATCATTATTGAGCCACTGCATAGCTACAATATCCTGAAAAACATCATCTTTTTTCCAAGATTCATTGACTTGAAACCCATTCTTATTATCAGCGATAGGATACTCTCCAATATTATCTGTCGTTAAGCAGTCAAAATGCCAATATATCTTATTAAAAAGAAAACTGCACTCTTCTTTATTCCCAACATAAATGTCCAAAACCATTCCTCTCAATCTCAAGAATTCAAGAACAAAGTAGAAATGATGATCTTTGAGACTCAAAGATTGTGAGTAAATAGATTTCGTATAAGTATGAGAAGGATCAACAACAAGGAAGGGATTATAACCCGAAGAGCAAAACATTCTTTTATGTCCAAACACTCCGCATTTAAAACAGCGAATCGGCTTCCAACAATCAACTGCCTTATGATTATTATCACCGCATCTAAAACAGTAAAACCCTCTATTCCAATTTAGAACCCGAGATCTAGAATTAGACTTAGTAAAAGATTGAGTATTATGAAAATGAGTTTTTGATTAAGAAGCCCTATCAACTAGTAAAAGAATTAGAATTGAAATCTGGATTTGGATGTATAAACGAAGATTTAGGGTAATCGAATCTATGACGAAAAGAGTGAGAAGACGGACGAAAAGTGCTTGCCGTTTTTTCTTCTCTTAGGAGATCATCGACGTTTTGTAAGCATTTAATATTAATTATTAATTATTAATTATTATTTTATTAACTATTGCTTCTTAATTTCTATATATTCAATATTACTTCTTAATGATTAATATTAATTATTGCTTCTTGACAAGCACCATTGTCTAAGTGGTTAATTGATTCGGCTTGATGCAGGATGTCACAAGTTCGAAACTTGCTTTCGAATGTTTATTTGACATGGGATATGTTGTCCCATTGATTTGTTGTATATAAAGTACTAGTTCAAAAAAAAAATTTATTGCTTCTTAATTATTAGTTAGTATATTAATTATTAATTACTGAATAGTAATTATTAGTATAGATTATTAATAGTAGTTATTTCGTATTTCAATTAATTATTATTATTTAATTGTAATCATTATTTATTATTAATCTTTTAATTATTTTTTATTTATTAATTATTAAATATTATAGTTTAATCATAATTATTAGTTAATTATTGAAATAGGAAAATGAAAAGGTTGTAATAGGCATTTATTACAACTGATAAAAAAGAAGAAATGTTAAAAATAAGCATTTATGACAACTGGCAAAATAGAAAGGTTGTTATATGCATCTATTACAACTGACAAAGAAATAAAAGTTGTTCAATATAGGCATTTATTACAACCGGCAAAAAAAGTTATAATAGGCATCTATTACAACTGGCAAAATAAAAGAGTTTTTGAAAATAAGTTTATTACAAGTTTCTGAAAAGAAAAAAAAAAGAGTGGTAAAAAACTTTTATTACAACTTACATTTTATGTCAGTTGTAAAAATATAGGTGTAATAGGGTCTTTTTGTTGTAGTGTTAAATACATGACTACTTTTCATGATGATAAATTTATCCATAAGAAATCACTCAACGAAGCAAATAAATGCATAAAGTATCAAAATAAAAATAATTAATGATGTCAGTTAGACATTTATAATGAGATGATAGATGACAGTCGACAATTTGTGATGTTAACTTGCTCCAAGATTAAAATTCGTTGACACTAATGTAAGGAAAACGAATAACAGATATAAGTCGTTATTACCGCAGCTAAAGAACATGGAGAAGATTAAATTGTTATGCTAACTTGTTAGAAATAGCATTCATTATATGCAACCACAAAACTATAGTTAAAGTGGTCATTGCTAAGAACGAAGACGGCGGTGTGTGATTCAGCTTTAGCTGATAATTATCATTTATAAAGTTCACCAAGTTGGAAAACCACTTCCACCCTGTAAAGACCCATGTAATGCAATCATAAAATCAGTTACAAAATAGATTTCATGACCACGTATGTTATTTCAAAGAGATAGAGAAATTACAAAATTTTGGTTGATATTGCCTGGTTTCGGGTATTATTTGTTATATTTATTTATTTACGCACTATTGTATTATTATTACAATTTTGTGCAATAAACAAAATCACACTCGAATGATTTAATCATTATTCAGGCTAACTACTCTACTGCTAACCTACACCGACAGAACATAAAGCTAAGTTTCTGTTTTCATGGTGTTGAAACTAAAACAATATTTTATAGTATCATTAAATATATCATGATATAACATTTGTATAGGCTAGGCTTAAAACCCACAATGATTGTTAACTGCCAAATCCATGTATGATTCCATCTTAGTATAACAATCATTCAGTTAGTTATTCTCATTTGAAATAAATTTGACAAAATAGTAGATAATCAAATCAAATTAATGAGAAATGTCATTACATATGCACATAAAAAGATAAACCCTTTAGCCATTTACTTTTAAACTTTGCCTAAGAAAACTCTTAAACTTAAAATGTGTATTACAAATACCCCTACAACTAACTTATCTCTACTATTAATAATGAGAATTCAATCCATTAGTTTCAACCGTGTCTTTCTGAAATTCCAAAAATGTCCTTACATCAATGAAGATTGAGAAAACATAGTAATCATTTTTCAACTACCATACACAATCAAGTTAACTTCTTCCTTCCCCACCTTATCACAATTTCATAAGCTCTACACATCAAGACGACCTATTAATTCATCTCTTAGCTTATATACACTTACAATAAAGATGTTTTAGATGATTTGGGACTAATTAAAATTAATTTGTTTTCATGTACAACTGCTTTAATTTGTTCAATGCTTTTACATGTTACTGGTATTCACTATGGAAAATTACAGCAACATGATGAGACTTGGCTTGCTGACCTGAACCCGCATCATCAAATCAACATGCCGAGACCAACAATGCTACCATTCGAAACAGAACAACCAATGTCATCCAAAACTTCCAACTCCTTCACCAAACTACTGTCTATGTCAAAGCTATTACCCATAAAGACATCTAATGAATCACTTTGCATGTTAACAATATCTCTATGCACGTTTGTAGAATCACAGAGCTCAACCACATCAATCATATCAAAAAGACCACAGCCTTATTTAATCGACCCAATATTACTTACGCAGTTGACCATGATATTACCATCACATACACTATCAGCATTTACCCTAGAAGCAACCAAGTACATTGAATCAACAGCTAACTCAAAATCCATTTCATTATCCCTAAAAGAGAAGTCTAATTCTGTATTAAAACTTAATGCATTCGATTCAATGCAATCATCAAAATAATTGAATATTGAATCTCTCAAAGCAATATCATTATTACCCACAACAAAAACTAGCACCTCTGATAAACTGCTGGACAAACAAGAATTGGATGTGAGGTCCAGATTTAAAACAATGTGACTTCTATATAATTTCAGACTATATCAACACCACACACCTTATCAACATCGCCAATACTATCATCAAGCATATTGCAAACATCCTTACAACAGAGAGCCAAACACTTCCTTAAACTGCTACGGATACTATCCTCCTGACGACCAAAATCTAGCTCAAATTCTTGCACTTTGCTTGAAACTGCTTCGTGATATTGATTATTTATCATATGATTCATTGCTATTGGTCAAACAATAAAGAATCGATATGTAAGTGATCATGATAATTTAATTTCGGGATTTCAGAATTAATAGTAAGAAAACAATCTAAAAACTCATCATTTAAACAACTCTCTGTAATCTTTATATCCAAGGAATTGCTAATATCATGATTGTCTTATGGATCACCGACTTTTTCTTTGTAACTCATGCCAACATTGACAGAATTAACAACATCAAAATGCCTAGAAAGATCCTCCAATAATTCGATGCTCACATTTCTTTGAACCCAAAGTTGATCAAGCAAGATATGCTTGAGTTTCATGACTTTAAGAATGAACTGGAAACCATGTTTAGTAATATTCAACTAATTTCTGTTATCAGCACCCGAATCTTTAAGATTCCATAAGCATCGACAAATAATACATAGGCATTATTATCAATTCATCTCCAAAAACAAAACAATAATTATCAAGGCCATAGCAGCATTCATTAAAATATAGGTAATCAACAAACTTAAGTGTACGTCCTACTCAAGATAAAGGCTTTTAACTCACCTCAGTATGGTATGCGTCACTACATTTGGCCAAGAACTTAAGGCATGTTTCAACCACAACAAAGTCTTCTGACATCGTGTCTTCAAAGATCATGATAACAAGGTGGAAGCTCAATATTTTTGGGTGATTCGAGATCTCTAGGAAATTACATGTAGAAGCATCAATTTCTAGGAACTGTACATCTCAGGCACATCGACGCATCAGGGTCACAATCTACATTTTATGCCACTACCGCAAAGCATTATCGGATTAAAGTTAACGACTACCACTATCATGAAAAACAACCTCAAAAGAAACCAGAGTTTAAACTATAAGCATAAAATAGCTTAATAAAATCCCCACACAAAAGGCCATTGAGAGTGCGACTTGCAATATAAAAAAATGTCCTGCATCCGCTGCACGATGGCAGTCGCCATGGGAACAAGTCAGAGTGAAGTAAAACATAAGCGCTCAGCAACTGTCAAGCAGATTGAAGCAAATACTGTCTATAAGGATTAGTTATAGGCAGTTTGTTCCAAAAACTCTCCAAAGGGAGACCAAAATTCAATAGAAGAAGTTCCAACCAAATATCAGACCCAAAAACTAAGATATAAAACCGTAGGCTACAAATTAAACACAAGATCCAAACGAACGAAATAGATAACTCAACACAACATTGCCGAAGCTAAACACAGGATGAATGGTATTGTAAGGTTGGAAATTGGAAAATGTAGCTACAGTTGTCTTGCCTCATTCTGGATCTCGGCTGTAGATCTTGAAGGACGTGGTTGGAAGCAAGCATTGAATAGCTAAAATAAACGTAGAGAAAAGGATAGAGGGAAAGCAAGAATGAAGGGGAAAGGAAATGATGACGAGCAAGAGTAGAAGGGAGTAGTAGAGGATTTAGCCAATGTGGAGCTTAAAATTTTGCTTTGAGCATTTTTTTTTTTTTTGGAGCCAAAATTTTTGTTTTGGAGCCAAAATAAAACTTGTATACATATAAAAAGGGTGCTACAAGACAAAATCTCTAAATGCACATGAAAGTAATACATTTTACCATACACAAGTTGTAGTACATTAGGCAATGCAACCATCAAGGAAAATCAAAGTAAGATGAGTGTTAAGATTTGCAGCACAATATATTTTTTGAATTTTGAATATTTTTCTAGAATTTTCAAATTTTTTGAAGTTTAGAATATTTTATGAAAAAATTTGATTATTTTATTTCGATTTTTTTAAATTTTCAAAATATTGCTTTTAAATTTTATGAATATTTTTAAATTAGTATTAGAAAATTTTAATTTTTTTTAAATATTAATATAAATATTATTTTTAAATATGAAATAATAAATAATAAATATTACTTTTTAATTATTAAATGTTAACTACGTATTAATTATTAGTTATTAAATATTAGTCTTAATTATTAATTATTTAATATAAATTATTTAGTAGTAATTATTATTTATTATTTATTTCTTCTTATTAATTAATTAGGATCAGTTCATAATGAACTAACAATTTTCTTGGTTAATTATAGCAGGAGATGTTCCAAGAGTTAATGGTATATTGACCGTCTCTCTAGCTTTTGGAAATAGGAAAATCATGTTAGAATTGAGCTGCTGACATAAACGTTCTAGACAAACCCTCGAATTGTCGACTTTATTAATTACTCAAATGTCATATTATATTATATTTCCTAAAAACTTTATTTTTGAATGTGTTGGGCTTTATTTTTTCTCAATAGTGTACTATTTAAGTTCGTTATGCCTGTTGGGTTATGTTGTTGATTTGTTATTGTGTTTTGATGTTGCTTTGAAATTTACATTTGACTGACATTTTAGTTTGTTAAAATTAATGCATTAATTTGCTCTAAGTTATGGTAACATTCATCAGAACCATTTTACAAGTTTGTTATGACAATTCTTATGATTATTTTGTTCAAACTTGCTCATTTTAAATGATTTTATGAGCCATATCTAATTGTAGTTCATTGGCCACACGTATGAAGTGTTGGACAAATAAATCATTCAAATCTGATCCTTAAATGACAGTTCAAGTTCTTTGATAAAATTGAATGGACGGACATTCTTAAATTTACGACAATGTTCTAAGGTATTAGAAATACAATTTGAACGACTTAAGTTTAAACTCCATTATCAGTTAAGTCGATAATTTGCATTTAACATGGTTTTCTTTTTTTATAAATATAATAAAAATGTACCAAAATTTTTGTTTTGAAAGACTATCGTTTATGTAAATCATATACATAATTCGTATATTAAAATTAAAGATAGTATTAAATATGGTATTGGAAAACACAAAATCATTGTATTTTGATTTTGTGTGAAAATAAATATGAAAAGCCATTATTAAATTGTGATGAGCCTACTATAAAAGGCTCATAAATGCCTCATAATTCCAGCATGTGGTCCATACCTGAAAATAGAAATTTATGAGCACTAGGACATGAATGAAAAAAAGTGTGTACTATATTTGTAAACAAAACATTATACATGCTAAATACAACAAAACATTATATATGCGTTGAAACATGCTATACAAATGCATTGTTGAATTAAGAATGCACATTGTTATTAGATGCAAGTCCACCAGGATGGGCGTATACACTCGTTTTTAATAATGAATCCGTCAAAAGTATAAATACTTTAAGTATACCTTGTTTTTAAATCGTCTATTTACCTAATTACTGATATGAACAAAACCACGTATATTATGATCTACAAGGAAAGTCAATATTCTTGATTTAATATAAAGATCTATAATAATTGAAAGTTTCAAGGTTTTACCATCAATGGCTCTACACAACCTACAAAAAGTTAAATGGAACATCTTATTTCACATTATAATTTCAAACATATTTTATATAATCGTACAAACCACAACTGCAACCTAACTTGTCATCAAAGAAAACCCAAAAATACTACTTTATATATCCGATGGAGTTAAAAAAAGTAAATATACTATTCCATTTTATTTATTCAATACAAATAAAAATTGAATACTTTATAAACTTAGTATTTTCTATATGTATATTCAATATCTTCAAAGCCACTTCTATAGCTAAAGTATGATTTTATAAATGACTTCTTCAATGTTTCACATTGAGATACTATTTAAGTAACTTTCCTTTCAATTTCAAACCATAGAATATAACATGATCTCCATATAGCTACTAAATTCAACCATAATTAATAAGAATAAGCATTCATAGATTATTCAAACCACTAAACAAAAACTCACTTTATCAAACAAATTCAATTGTAAATAACGTGAATTTCAAATTATAATATGATTAACATATTGTTTAAACTTGCTATATAGATGTATAAGTTATTTCGAAATAGATATACCCAATGTAGATTTATAATAGTTGATATAAAGTAGAAAGTTCCAGTTTAAACAAAATTAAATGGTTAATATAAATTAACCACAAAATTCTCGATGCTTATATCTAAATGTATTATTAACCTTGAGTTTTAAAAAAATTTATAAGCACGAGAAAATTTAAACTTTATACACACTGAATGTATTATTTTACACATCTTAAGTTATACATATCACTTATTCTTTAGAGAATTTAATCTCTAATAGACTATTTAATTTTCACTTAAAATTTATCATGTCGAAATGACTCGTTTAATGTTTATGAATTCTTATCGATAACACTGATCAAACGCGTCGATCAGAATTCTTAAAACATCTTCCAGACAAGCTAACACAACTAAATTTTATCCAATTAATAAAATTCATTTCCCAAATCTTTTATAAAAATTAATTACTTGCTTGTTGGGAATTATTTATCTTTCAAATTTTCAATTATAATTTGTTTATTAGTTAATATCAACCATGCATACAATAATTATACTTCACACAATTAAGTAATGCACAACAAATATGCTAATCGTACTTTATCATTTATCCAATTATACTCAAAATTATAATGGGTTCCTAATATTCACAATTTAGAAATACAACCAACCAAATATCATACTGTTAATATATTTATATATTAAAATAAAATCAAAATACGACCAAAATAATTAACCCTGGAATCATTTTATATTCCTATCCCTAATAGTTAATTAAATTACTAACTACTACACACCCAAGGGGCGGGACTTCTAGGTCATGGTCTGAACTCTGAATCAATTTATATTCTATAATGTTCTGAACCTTGCTCTGATACCAAGCTATAATAACCCCACCACTATGCCCAGCTTAGCAAAGAACATTACAAATAATGTCGTCTGCTAATCCAGAGATTACGGCTGGTTAAGGGCGATCGAATGTGAATATATCTTTATACTAACACTGACATGTCTTATTTACCTTTTTGAGGATCTGAACTAAAATTTGGACGTGTACCGTATTATTACAAAGTAATAAACACACCGGTTAAAATACTCAGAATAATATAGAATATAGATAAATCAGAAGCCAAATCATAGATCACAGTAGAATAATATACATCATCATATAGTAGAATGTGAGTCTACAAGATATGAGTACTAGCCTCACATAAATATATATCTCATATCTAAAATGTTGTATCAGGTACAAAGTCACTACTAAAGAATACATATGACATAAACTCCTAACTGCCAATATATACAAGTATGAAATAAACTAAACTGGTCAAAATAGTCTACTTCAATGCTATCCCAAAATCCAAAATCAATTAGTCCCTATATCCGTAGTGTCTCGACCTGACCCTAGTATTATAAAATAAAAGGGTTGGACTATATCGAATAGAAATATGAGATGATACTGATACCATAAATATATGACTTAAAATAAATAAGCCATAATATAAAGATGCCAGAACAAATGATTTTAATAGGCATATTAAATAAAATCACCATTTCAAAATTCCATTTATGACTTAACCATAAAATTAGTCATCTCAAATTATTCCTAAAACCAATTAACCAAAATAAGGCATATCTAACCAAATCACCATTTCATAATTCCATATCAAGTCTCAAATAGACTATTAAAAATATGGTAATAACAAATTCAAAATTCTCCAAAGCCCAAAAGATACTAAATATCTATCGCAGAATCTCTAAAGAAATGATCAACGTTAAGGAAATAACAATGGTAGTCAACTATCAGTGTGATACAATGCGACATGGGGCCTAACTAAAATAAATAAACCACGTCACATAGCGTAGTAGTCCAGCGAAAAGAAACGGACTACCACGTAAATACCCCGATCCTAAAGAAAAGAAATAGGTAGTCGTGTTAATACAAAACCATGTGAATTTACCTAACGAAAATAAATAGGTAAACATTGTCAAGTTGTAAAATAAACCGATAGGGCTGCAATATAACATCTATCTACATAACAAAAAGGACATCTATGTTATACCAGAATAGACCCAACCCCAAGAAATAGGCCTGCCTACCCAAATCTAAAAATGTATCGATTCTCAGATCGATGAAAAATGAGTTATCTTCTCTTGAGGATCTATCGGTCTAAAATTCGAACACATTAAGATAATATAACCCTAAATTGTTAATTACTTCCACTCTAGTAATCATAAAAATTTAACTAACTGTCCCATACTAGATAGTAAATTCAAGTATTTACTAAAAGCTAGTCGACTCTACTCAAACTCTATTTAAAAATTATAATGATATTCTAAAGAACTGTACAAAGTGTCTCATACCACCCGACAATACAATTATTTGTCAAAATTCTTTGTTTCATAAAAAATCATGAAATTCAATCATAATTCAATCCAATCTTATCCATTTATAAATCAAAAGAAAAGAGCTAAAAGATTCCTAATTAAGAAATAGATTTTAAAAAAAATTAGAAATCAAACCAATATTTTTCATAATCAGACAACTTCTATTATGTAAAAATTTACATAGATGTATAGAATTACTTTTCATAAAATCTTAAAAACTTTAAAAACTTATTTGTGTATACTTTTTAAAATAAAACTCTTGTATATATATAATATATAATGGGAATACATGAATTTGAAGCTTTTGAAATAACAGAAGTAACCTTTTATAATCTATTAGATAGTAAATAATAATACGGATAGTCACGTAATTTAACTTGCGCCACTTGTTCCACTTTCTCCATGTTTACCACATGATTCCCTTCACCCCCCCCTTGAAACTTTCCAGTCCACATTCCCTACTCGGCTAAATAAATGAAACTAAAAAGATGACGATGATACACAGTAGAAACGAGGATGAAGAATTTTCGAAAATAAATCTCGATAGCCTCTCTCTATTTGGGTTAAGAATAAGTAAGCCACCTTCTGCATTTGTCATTAATCAATTATTTATTGAAACTAAGTCCATTCTTCAATTAATTAGTAGTAAAGATGTTTGTTTCTTTGTAGGTATAAGTATCAAAATCAATCACTGTTATAAATACGCAATGCTAATATTTATTTTGACTAATTAGCTTAGTTGTCAAAAATCCCTACATTAATAACAGTGGTTAATGTTTTTTGTTGCATTTATTAGGTTTTGTTCATGATTATATTTTAAGGATTAGGAGAACCATGAAATCGGATGAATATAATTTGGTTGACACTTATTGAATTCGATTTTTTTCCATCATGGATTAAGGAAGATAGACAAAGAGTAGAATTTATAGATTTAAATTTCTTTTTAGGTTCAAAAAATCAATCCATAACTCATACAACATCGATAGTGTTGTATGTAGCTTTAATGTTTTCATGGAGCATTTTTATGATATCTTTAATAGCTCTACTACAGTGTTTCTATTTTATGAATATGATATGTATACTCAATTGAATGGTACAAGCAGTAGCTTTTAACTAAGGCATGTTAGTTTTTTTAAATATTCATTTCATGTAAACTAACTTGAATGTAATGGACATAATACAGGCGGAGCTCCTTTATTTCATGGATTTTGACCAGGGTAAGTATGAACGAAATGACTTAAGGTATAAGAAATGATAATAAAAGAATGAGGAACCCGTTCATTATTTGTTTGTTGTCATCAACTTACTTACTTTTAGTTTCTGTGTTTACCTGCGATTTTGTTAAGTTTGATCTATTTACTGTATTCATGATGTGTCATTATATTTTATATTGTTTCAAATTAGTTATCAAATGTTTAATCACTTTATATGTTCTCTAAAATATGGTTAAACAATCACAAAATTTTTAAACAGCTGCACATTTCATTAAACATTATGTCATATTTGTAAATAAATATTTCTTATTTAAGACAACGTAAAAGTTTTTTTTGTTTAAGCCATAAAAATATGCAATATCTCATAATAATATTAGTTTCTTTATTTTATTTCAATCAAAATTGGAAAATATTTTTATGTTTACGATTTTGGCCAGTGAGCATATTAGTACTTCTTATTTTGCATCAAATTCTGTACGGGAAAAAATTTCTCAAAAAAATTAGTGCATTTGATTGAAGATGTTACCAGTTAGAAGTATTCTTCTTTCTCTTTTTTGTCTCACTTCTTTGGTTGTTATTGAGCTATGAATTTCATTACAACATGTAAAAGAATACCTAATCTTTCCATTTATCCTACCGTGTTTCAACTCATATTTACTTCTATCTATATTATAATGAGAAAACCTCTTTTTAAGCTTTTGAAATTGCACAAATTGCCTTCCATGTTTGACAATATGGTTGGCCATTATTCATGCTTGCCGTGGTTATAATTGTAAAATAAAATTTAATGGTCAATATCTTAAATGTATGACAATAATTTTAGCTTCATCATGATAATGAAATAATCATCCAATGATAATAAGAAAGATATGATCTAGATATAGGATTTTGTTCAATTATCGTTGGAGGACGGTCTTATTTGGATACTTCAAACTAATTTTTTTTTAAATCCTATTGGTTCCTTTATAAAGTATTAAAGTTGACCATGTCGATGATCAATACATTATTCCTTTCTTTTAACTCGGCGTCTTGATTTATAAAATATTCAAAAACGCCGAACTTACAAAATTAATATTTGTAAATGCTTACAAAATTGACGCGGTTTAGTTGTGGATATGTGTAGACTATTCACATATTATAACAATATTTACCAATATTCCTATTGAAGTATTCATACATATTGCATTTTTTGTTTAATATTTTTGTTCATTACATATTGATCTATATTTAACGAGAATACCTCTTTTTAAAGCTTTGGAAGTTATGTAAAAACACGATAAATCGTTTGATATCAAACCCCACGTGAAAGCTAAAAACGCGATGAATCGTATGATATACAATATGCCATTTTGACTTTGGAAGAAATAGGTTCTGCAGTGAATAAGGTAAGCCACCTTAAAACTCCACCCCAACTATGCCCTGTTATTAGAGAAGAAACTTTTCTATTGTGTCTATTAGAAGTAGACATAAAACTCCACCCAAATTTGTCCACCAGAGAATGCCCATTTAGCCATGGATCACACTAAACATTGATATCATTACCATTAACAAGTTTTCTTTCAATTAACCCCATGCACGATATTCTAGCACGCAGTAAACATGTCCAAATAGCAGATGCATTAATATCTATATCAATGGTCAAGAAATTCTTATTATTGCAATATTTTTTGTATATCCACTTAGACCATAAAGTCTCCCCCGAATAAATTTCCGTATCATTTTGATAGAAAAAGCTTTTCCAATATCTTCAATTTTCCTAATACCAAAATCATCCTCTCTTTTAGTTTTACACACATCTTCCCAGCTCATATTGTGTGATTTTGACTTCCATAAAAAATTAGCACATATAGAATTAAGACTGAGGCCAGAATGGGGAAAACTGTATCCATAATTGAATCATGGGATATATCACAGTCTTACTAGCTCAATTCTACCACTTAAATTGAGTAATCTGTTGTTCCAATGATTGAATTTCTAATTAATTTTGTCTATTAAACATTCAAAATCCCTTGTTTTAAGTTTATTGTTTGATAAAGGAATGCCTAAATAAAGCACAGGGAGTTGGCCAATACCGATTTTAAGCAAATCTGTAATTTGATGTTTCTGAAGTGCACCTTTACTAAAAAACAAAGTTGATTTGTTTCTATTTAAGTTCAGACCAGTTAACTCATTCAACATCTGAAACATCTGTTGTATACTCTTTGCATTTTCAATGGTGGCCTTAGTCAAAATTAAAATATCATCCGCGTATAATAAATGGGTGATCATAGGCTCACTATTGTATATGGGTGTAATATTGTCTTTTATATGTCCCACATCCAAACTAATAGAGAGGAATTCCATTGCAAAGGAAAATAAATATGGAGAGAGAGGGTCGCCTTGTCTAAGTCCTCTCGAGCTCTCTATATAATCAAAGGGGGAACCATCAAGTAATACCGAGAATGAAGGAGTAGAAATACATTCGTAAATAAAATCAGCAAATGTCGAGGGGAAACTCATAGATATCAGCATGTGATGAATATACTTGCGATTAATTTTACCATAATCTTTTTGTGAATCAATTTTCAGACAAAAATTGTTAGAATTCTTCCTATTGAATCCTATAACCATTTCATATGCTAGCAAGAAATTTTCATTGATTGTTCTCCCCGGGATAAAAGCATTTTGATTATATGAAATAAGATCGTTCATATAATCTTTCTTCTATTACAGAGGAGATTGGTTAATATTTTATATGAAACATTAAACAGAGATATTGGTCTAGAATTAACCATATCCATTGCTTCAGGTTTCTTTGGAACGAGGCATATAAAAGTATGGTTGAATTCCTTGATAATTTTACCTGACTGTAAAATTCCATTCATAGCATTAAGTATATCAGTCTTGATTTGGTCCCAGTGCACCTTGTAGAATTTTGAATTTATGTCCTCATACACAGGAGTGTTGTTATCATTGATCTGAAATATTGAAGTTTTTAATTCCTGCAGCTGAAATGGTTTGCATAAATTTGTTTTGGCCTGATCAGATAAGATTTTCTTGCAAATAATGTTTGGAAATTGGTTTACAGCATATGATGAATTAAAAGAAATGAAAAGTAATTAATTGCTTCACAAACAAGTTTATCTGATGCTGAATTCCAAGTGCCGTCTGAATTAAGAATAACATTATTCCTTCTTTTAGGCAGAGCTTCAGATATTTTACTGTAAAAAAACTAGTAGGTTTATCCCCCTTAATCAACCAATTAGCTTTCATTCTTTGATCAATTTTAGTAGCTAAGAGTTTCATCGTGTTATGAATCCGATCGTACTTGGTTGTATACTAATCAATCAAACTACTATCTATATGGTTAGCCACCAGTAGTTATATACATCATTAGCTTCTTTTTTTAATTGGGCAATCACTTTCTGTTTGTTGATTTTACTTTTGCTCCAGGTCTTTAATGCAGCTTTAACAGCTTTAAGCTTGCACAAGAGGCTGTATAGGGGATTACCAGGCACAACATGCATTAGAATTTAGAAGATTGATAGTCATTTTGGAGATGTCATGAATTATTGTATTTGAAAGGTAACCTGTTTCTCTCCTTAATGTTGGATAAAATTTTGATCATGATGGTAGTGTGGTCACTTATGGAATGATCTCCAAAATTGATACCAAAATGAGAAAATTTGTGCATCCATAGGGAATTCATAAAAACCCTGTTTATTTTACTGTGTATGGAATAATTAAGCCATCCTCCCCACGTAAAGAAAATCCTCGTAAAATGCGGTTCTATGAGTTTAGTAGAATATACGCAATTAAAGAAATCTTGATCGCCCATAGAATACAAAATGCCATTATTAATTCTATCTGTAGATGATAAAATAGCATTAAAATCTCCCGCCATGATCCAAGGGAGATTAAAAAAAATTGATTGTTCAGCAATGTAATTCCATAGATTCAGTCTCTTAGTTTCATCATTATATGCATACACAGTGGTACAAAGGGCCATGCAGATTATGTACAAGAAATAAATTGGTCACTTGAGTGTATCAAGATGTTTGACCATTGTGAGGAATCCCAAAGAATAAGGATTCTACATTTTAGGTCATTTGAAATATTATGGGAGTATTTCCGAGCATTGCTCGTCTTATTAAACAGTCTATCAATACTTTCAGTATTTAACTTATTCTCTAATATTCCGAGAAAGGAATATTGTCTATTATTAAGTAGACTAAGGATTTCTAACTGCTTTGAGGGGGCATTTAGGCCCCAAATGTTCCAAAATAGGATATGCATTATAAATTGTTTTCAGAATTGTTATTTTCAAAAGGGGAAGTAGCAGTTCCCTGTGACTGAGCTTTTTTGCTTTCTTGCTCTTAACCTTTAACCGATTATCACCAATAGATTTCAAAATTTTCCAAAGTGACGAACATGAAATTTGTCCTACATTGAACAACCTTTCAATAAGAAAAAGAATCATGAAACTCGAATGGCTAAATCAAAGTTTATGACTATATTCATACAACACTTTTTTTAAAGTGCAACTTAAACAACGATAAGAGGATTCATAATTTGTTTTGGATTAATCTATGTTGACAGATAAAAATGAAGGGTGGTTTATCTATTCTCAAATTAAAAAATATACCATGGAACGTATTTATATTAAATACATGACTACTTTTCATGATGATAAAATATAATCCATAAGAAATTACTCAACGAAACAAATAAATGCATAAAGTATCAAAATAAAAATAATTAATGATATGAGCTAGACATTTATAATGAGATGATAGATGACAGTCGACAATTTGTGATGTTAACTTGTTCCAAGATTAAAATTCGTTAACACTAATGTGTGGAAAACGAATAACAGATATAAGTCGTTATTACCACAGCTAAAGAACATGGAGATGATTAAATTGTCATGCTAACTTGTTA
This sequence comes from Allium cepa, assembly GCA_030765085.1. NCBI lineage: Eukaryota > Viridiplantae > Streptophyta > Magnoliopsida > Asparagales > Amaryllidaceae > Allium > Allium cepa. The sequence goes on along the minus strand of CM060935.1, from coordinate 796,861,761 downwards.
GAATAACATTCATTATATGAAACCACAAAACCGTAGTTAAAGTAGTCATTGCTAAAAACGAAGAGGGCGGTATGTGATTCAGCTTTAGCTAGTAATTATCATTTATAAAGTTCACTAAGTTGGAAAACCATTTCCACCCTGTAAAGACCCATGTAATGTAATCATAAAATCAGTTACAAAATAGATTTCATGACCACGTATGTTATTTCAAAGAGATAGAGAAATTAAAAAATTTAGGTTGATATTGCTTGGTTTTGGGTATTATCTATTTAAATTATTTATTTATTTACGCACTATTGTATTATTATTACTATTTTGTGCAATAAACAAAATCATACTCGAATGATTTAATAATTATTCAGGCTAACTACTCTACTGCTAACCTACTCCAACAGAACATAAAGCTAAGTTTTTGTTTTCATGGTGTTGAAACTAAAACAATATTTTATAGTACCATTAGATATATCATGATCTAACATTTGTATAGGCTAGGCTTAAAATCCTCTATGACTGTTAACTGCCAAATCCATGTATGATTCCATCTTAGTATAACAATCATTTAGTTAGTTATTCTCATTTGAAATAAATTTGAAAAAAATAGTAGATAATCAAATCATATTAATGAGAAATGTCATTACATATGCACATTATCCCTTCAACTAACTTATTTTTAATAATGAATCTGTCAAAAGTATAAATACTTTAAGTATACTTTGTTTTTAAAACATCTATTTACTTAATTACTGATATGAACAAAACCACATATATTATGATTTACAAGAAAAGTCAATATTCTTGATTTAATATAAAGATCTATAATAATTGAAAGTTTCAAGGTTTTACCATCAATGGCTCTACACAAACTGTAAAAAGTTAAATAGAACATCTTATCACGCTTATAATTTCAAACATATTTTATATAATCATACATACCACAACTGCAACCTAACTTGTCATCAAATACACCCAAAAATACTTCTTTCTATATCCAATGGAGTTAAAAAAAGTAAATATACTATTCCATTTTATTTATTCAATAAAAAAAAATTGAATACTTTATAAACTTAGTATTTTCTATATGTATATTGAATATCTTCAAAGCCATTTCTACAGTTGAAGTATGATATTATAAATGACTTCTTCAATGTTTCACATTGAAATATTATTTAAGTAACTTTCCTTTCAATTCCAAACCATAGAATATAACACGAATTCTTCTCCATATGGCTACTAAATTCAACCATAATTAATAAGAATAAGCATTCATAGATTATTCAAACCACTAAATAAAAATTCATTTTATCAAACATATTCAGTTGTAAATAACGTGAATTTCAAATTATAATATGATTAGCATATTGTTTAAGCTTACTATATAGATGTATAAGTTATTTCAAAATAGATATACCCAATGTAGGTTTATAATAGTTGATATAAAGTAGAAATATTCACTTTCCAGTTCAAACAAAATTTAATGGTTAATATAAATTAACCACAGAATTCTCGATGCTTATATCTAAATGTATTATTAACCTTGAGTTTTAAATAAATTTATAAGCACAAGAAAATTTTGAACTTAATATACACTGAATGTATTATTTTACACATCTTAAGTTATACATATCATTTATTCTTTAGAGAATTTAATCTCTAATAGACTATTTAATTTTCACTTAAAATTTATCATGTCAAAATGACTCATTTAATGTTTAGGAATTCCTATCGATAACACTGATCAGATGCATCGATCAAAATTCTTAAAATATCTTCCGGACAAGCTAACACAATTAAATCATTATCCAATCAATAAAATTCATTTCCTAAATCTTTTATAAAATTAATTATTTGCCTGTTAGGAATTATTTATCTTTAAAATTTTCAATTACAATTTGTTTATTGATTAATATCAATAGCGCATACAATAATTATACTTCACACAATTAAGTAATATACAACAAATATGCTAATCGTACTTTATCATTTATCCAATTATACGTAAAATTATAATGGGTTCCTAATATTCACAATTTAGAAATACAACCAACCAAATATCATACTATCAATATTTTTATATATTAAAATAAAATCAAAGTACGACCAAAATAATTAACCCTGGAATCATTTTATATTCCTATCTCTAATCGTTAATTAAATCACTAACTGCTGCACACCCGAGGGGCGGGACTTCCAGTCAAGGTCTGAACTCTGAATCAATTTGTATTCTATAATGTTCTGAACCTCGCTCTGATACGAAACTGTAATAACCCCACAACTATGCCCAGTTTAGCAAAGAACATTACAAATAATGTCGTCTGCTGATCCAGAGATTACGGCTGGTTAAGGCTGATCGAATGTGAATATATCTTTATACTAACACTGACATGTCTTATTTACCTTTTTGAGGATCTGAACTGAAATTTAGACGTGTACAATATCATTACAGAGTAATAAACACATCGGTTTAAATATTCAGAACAATATATAATATAGATAAATCAGAATCCAAGTCATATATTACAGTAGAATAATATACATCATCATATAGTAGAATGTGAGTCTACAAAATATGAGCACGAGACCTACATAGATATATATCTCATATCTAAAATATTGTATCAGGTACAAAGTCACTACTAAAGAATATATATGACATAAACTCCTAGCTGTCAATATATACAAGTATGAAGTTAACTAAACTAGTCAAAATAGTCTACTTCAATGCTAGCCCAAAATCCAAAATCAACTAGTCCCTTTATCCGTAATGTCTCGACCTGACCCGAGTATTATAAAATAAAAGGGTCGAACTATATCTAATAGAAAGATGAGATGATACTGATATCATAAATATATGACTTAAAATAAATAAGCCATAATAAAAAGATGCCAGAACAAATGATTTTAATAGGGCATATTGAATAAAATCACCATTTCAAAATTCCATTTATGATTTAACCATAAAACTAGTCATCTCAAATTATTCCTAAAAACAATTAACCAAAATGAGGCATATCTAACCAAATCACCATTTCATAATTCCATATTACGTCTGAAATAGACTATAAAAATATGGTAATAGCAAATTCAAAATTCTCCAAAGCCCAAAAGATACAAAATATCTATCGCAGAATCTCTAAAGTATGAGAAATGCGGAATACAGATCTTAAGGCTAGGATTAACATTAGAGGGGGGGTTAATAGTGTTTAAAGGAATTACTAAATCTTTTTGATTTTTTGTTAATTTGAACACAAATCTATGCAATATTCAGACACAGATATGATCACATAATCAAACATAGATGCAAAAATAAAGTAAAAGCAATAGAGGAAAGAACACACCGGATTTTATACTGGTTCGGAGTTACTCTACATCCAGTCCCGCACACAAGTACAGATTTCCTTTTCACAAGAAATTGTACAATTACACCCTCGATTTCAAGGCCACGAGGTACACCACTCCAGATTCACAATCCTCTGGGTAGAGATACTTGATTTCACGGGCAACAAGTTCACCCAATTGATTTCCAAGGCTACAATCACCCCTTTTCTCGCTTGATTGATTTCACTGGCTACAATCACACCTTTTCTCGCTTAGTTTATTACAAAGAAGCCTATAACTCTGAATAGCACCGAGATCTTGTTGAGATAGTAATAGAGAATCAAACCAGAAATGATCTAGTTAGATTCAATGTTGATTTCGGCAGAGTAATGGTAAAAATGTCTATAAAGAAATGTGGAAGAAGAAGAGGAGTGAATCAGAGAAAATATAAACCAAAATTCGTTTAAAACTGCCCCTATTTATAGTAGAACAACAGCCATGTCCATTCGTGAAAGGATATGACGAATAGACACTTCTTTTGAAATTTAAAATTTTGAAACAAATTGCTACCATGTCGACATGGGGTACTTGAGGATGTCGACATGCCTAAGAAAATTTTGGTAATTTATTTTTCTTTGAGAATAACTTTCATCTTGTATTAAAACTAGTTTAAACTTTATAAATATACTTAATTATAGTTAAAATACATAAGTAAATATAGAGAATAATATTTTGTTTTATATATAAAATTTTACTATAATTTTATATTTAAATCTAAGTATAGATATTAAAAGTAAATATATTTTTATTAAACGATCTTTTAAAACTAAGGATAATTTGATTTTGAAAATAAAGATTATTTTGAGGCTAAAAATATTTAAAACCAGGATAGATGTTTTTGATTTTGAAAGGAAGGTGTTGAAATCATTTTGAAAACAAGATATAATTTTGTAAAATCATTTGAATAAAAGGTTAGCGGATACAAAACAATGTTCCACTAGATTTTTCGTAGGTTCCATCCTTCTTAGGGTTCCATCCCTTTAACAGGCTCGAAGTGGATTCCATTCCACGAATGAGTTGGATTTTAAGATGCCAGTGCTTTTCTAGGAGTTTTAACAAAATTCCTAATTAAATTACTTATTATTGAAATCTTGAATTCTTGATATTCTTGATGCTCATGAGTCTTCAATCTTGATATCTTGAATCTCTATACTGTACAGTCTTCATTCTTGGTACCTGCATGGTTAGGTCATGCATATACATATATATCTAAACTATAATGTTAGTATTTATATTTTATAATCTTATTCTAAGGTTGTTGTCATCAAAACCATCATCTCAAGGACTAATAATCTCCCCTTTTTTGATGATGACAACCTTTGTTTATAAAATATTACTTCTATCCTAATAACTCCCCCTAAAACTAATAATTCCCCCTTAATCTATGTCTAACTATCCTATTTTATACTTCTCTCCCTTTGTCATCAACCAAAACTAACTCCAAACTATAGAACTCCCCCTTATTCTTGTACTAAAATACCTGCATTCATATTATATTCAATGGAGTATATAATAAATAGATTAAGAGATAATTATAGTGATAAGTAATCAAAGATCATATAAATATCAATGTGTTTTTATACATGTTTTGCACTCCAAACATCAATCCTCGCCAAATATCAATCCATACCAAACCATATCAAAACAAATCAAATCAAATCAATCCAAGCAATTAATTAAAATCAAACAAAGCAATCAAATAAAATCAAGCATTACGAGGAACTTCCACCCATCCTTCTTCTCCAAATATAGGGTCTGCTTTAATGGCATCTTAATTTTCATTATCATTGGTAAGAGAGACATGAGGATGTGCTTCATTATCATCTTTGTGCAAGGAGGAAATCATCCATCGTATCGCATCGAAATGCTTTTCTTGCTCCTTGATCATCTGCATTTGACTCAACTCTAAGTGTCGTTGGTTATGAAGAATGAAAGTGAGAATATTCTTGAAAGAATTAAGGGTTTCTTCAAGATTCTCGGTTAAATTATGAATTAGATTGGCCATTTTTGAGATTGAGAAAAGAAATGTAGGTAAAGTAGATAATAAATGATTTTGAGTGATGAATTCTGGAAGAAATATGTATTTATAGGTGTAGAAATTCGTTTGAAATAATAGACATAAGGTAGTTATTCAAATTTCAAATTTAAAGTGAAAAGTCACTTCTGACCAGTACATGTCGGCATGGTCAAGGGGGGATGTCGACATGGTTCAGTGAATTTTGATGACTTATTTTGATTTTGTGAATAATTGTGTGTGTGTGTATTTATATAATATACTAACATTTATTCTGGAGATAAGATAAGCTAGATAACAGAAAAGTAATTCAATTTCATTTCATAATAGAACGATACAATGATTAAACATTAAATACTACATGAACGTTCAAATCAAAATAAACTAAAACAAATACAATGAGATATAAAAAGTTAGAACTAGTTAGAGGATGACAAAGATGAAGATAATCCAAGCTTCTTGGTAACTTTGGAGAAAAACTTGTTCATCTTCGATGATATTTTATCCAATTTCTTACTAACGGACCGTTTAAGAATCCGTTGATTCTCGACAATAGTCTTTTGATTTTTGAGTAAGGTTTTGTTGGTTGGATTAGGAGGATAGTCAATGCTTTCTAAAGATGTTTCACCTTCTTCTTCTTTTTCTATTTTCATTTCATCTCCTTCTTCTTCTTCTTCTTTCTCTTCCTCCTCTTCCATCTCCTCATGAGCCAAACGCTCTTTCTTTTCGTTAAGAGTCTCATAAGGTTGAAAAACAAGTGGAATTTTCATAAGAGTGAATGTTGAGTGATTAAAAACCTTTCTTGAAACTAATTCTTATCCTTTGAAATCTACTCTAAAATAGTTAAAAATCCGAGTGAGATAGATTCCATGATACAAAGTATTTTCATCCATTTCAAGATTTTTGGGACGAAATTCATCCAAAATAACTTGCGCCCAATTAATATCATAATTTTCAAAAATAGCAAAAGTGATTTGCAAACCTTTGATGTTGGATTGTTAAAATTTCCCGATCTTGGAGTCAAGTATGTTGTAAAAGAAGATTAACAATTCTAGCTTTTGGTCGAAAGTTTCGATTTTTGAATTCAAATTATCATTTCCTTCGAAAATATGATGAAACTCACGATCATTTTCATCGATATTGAAACTAGAAAGATCCATTCCCGTGCTTTTGCAATTGAGAATGGTACCCAAAAGATCACAATTTAAAACGATTCTAGTGCCTTTGACACTACTCCAAATTTCATCATCATTTCCATTATAAAATCCACGGTTGATATTTGCGTATAAAATTTTAACAAGACTTGGATAGCAAACAAAATCATTTTGAGAAGCATTAACAAGACTAAGAACTTGATTGTTTGCAAAAAGGGAATCGATTTCATAAGTAGAGAAATCTTGAAATAGAGCAAACTTCCCGGGATGAACTTTTCCATAGTTAGCATAGTTGATATATGCTTTTATAGCCTCCGGATCTTTGTAGAGTTGCTCTTTTATCTTCTAGAAATTCTCATTCTGGAGGGGTTGCTTGAAGAAGCCATTATAGTAGAGAGTAGAGAGCTTGAAGTTTTGAGATAAGAGTTTGAATTTGAAAATAATTATGAAAAGTTGTGATAAAAGGTGGCGAATAAATAAATTCTCAAAGGACATATTCTCCGGTCAAAAGGTAGCTTTTTAGAGAATTAAATGAAGTGAAAAGATGGAGGGAAGTTCAATATTTGAATTCAAATTTTGAATTTCAAATTTCTGTACCCAAGTCGACATCATGGTGGGGACCATGTCGACATGTGTCTTTGAATTTCCATGATTGTTTTTCTTAAGTATCCTAATATATATATATATATATATATATATTTATTTATTATTTTTAATGTCTAAACATATATCTGGAATATTACTAGAATTATAGTATATTCCATAAAATATTATGATACTATTAAAAATAAAAAATAAAAATAAAAATAAAAATGATAATAAAATAATGAAATAATAGTAAAAAATTAAAAAATTAAAATACAAACAACACACCAATTCAAAATCAATCAATCAAGCATCCAATTCTAAGCATGCAATTTCAACCAATTGTATTGTAAATGTGTATCTTTTTCTGAGTCTGTTTCTCTGAATTCGTCAGAGTCGTGAATTGTCGTGAAACACCTATTTGAATTATCTATCTTCTCATCACCATCGCTTGAGGACGAGTCTGAGTTATCTAGAGTAGCAGTAAATGCACGTTTTCATTTCTTTACGGAATCATTGTTTATAAGAAGATTTTGCCTATTTGGATACAGACAGTCTCTTTTGATATGGCCTGGTTCGTCACAGTTGAAACATTTGATATTATTTGGCACTACATTCTGATTTCCAGAGTTCTTATAGTTGTTTCTCTTGAGATTGTTCATCTTTCTGTATTTCAGGAATTTTCGAAAATTCATGGTCATAAGGGCTATCTCTTTATCATTATCGCCGTTTGAGTCTGATCCATCGGTCAATGCATTGAACGCCATTGATTTCTTTTCAGATGCTTTGCTTTATCTTCTCTCAATCATTTGGACTTCAAATGATATTAGATTTACAATTAATTCTTCTATCTTTAAGGTACTGATATCATTTGCCTCTTTGATCGCAAGTGTCTTTTGATCCCATTCTGTAGTAAGAGAATTTAAGATTTTTCTAATTGATGTTCTTCCGAAAATTCCTTTCCCAATGATACTAGAGAATGGACAATGTTCTAAATCTACTATACATATCTGAAATAGAATCATTAGAATTCATTTTAAATAATTGAAACTGGTTTGTGAGCATGGAAATTTTGGTCTGTTTAACTTTGCTTGTTCCATCGTAAGTAACTTGCATAGTTTTTCAGATTTCATATGTAGACTTACAAACTGACACTCTATCAAATTTATTTCTATCAAGTGAACAAAACAGAATATTCATAGCTTTAGAGTTATTTTGTGCAACAATCTTTTGCTCAGCAATCCACTGTGCAAAATCAGTTGTGGGTTCAGAATATTCAGTCTGTGTGATATTCCAAGTGCCTAGTCCTATAGATTGTAAATATATTTCCATCCTACATGCCCAATATGCATAGTTACTGCCATTAAAAAATGGTGGTCTGACAGTAGACTGACCTTCTACAAATGAACTAGTGATAGGGATAATAGAACCAGTATTGGTAGTGTTAACAGTACCAGTGTTGGTATCCATTTTGAAATTTTTTCAAAATTCAGATTATGAAAACTTTGAAAACCTTGCTCTGATACCAAATGTGAGAAATGCGGAATATGGATCTTAAGGCTAGGATTAACACTAGAGGGGTGAATAGTGTTTAAAGAAATTACTAAATCTTTTTGAGTTTTTGTTAATTTGAACACATTTGAATGCAATATTCCGACAGATACAATCACAGAATCAAACACGGATGTAGAAATAAAGTAAAATCAATAAAGAAAAGAACACACCGGATTTTATACTGGTTCGAAGTTACCCTACATCCAGCAGATTTTCTTTTAAAAGCAATTGTACAATTACACCCTCGATTTCAAGGCCACGAGGTACACCACTCCAGATTCACAATCCTCTGGGTAGAGATACTTGATTTCACGGGCAACAAGTTCGCCCTATTGGTTTCCAAGGCTACAATCACACCTTTTCTCTTTTGATTGATTTCACAGGCTACAATCACACCTTTTCTTTCTTAGTTTATTACAAAGAAGCCTATAACTCTGAATAGCACTGAATTTCATGTAAACCATCTTCTTAGGACTAACAATTTCATGTAAACCATCTTCTTAGGACTAACAATTTCATGTAAACTAACTTCGATGTAATGGATATAATACATGCGGAGCTCCTTTATTTTATGGATTTTGACCAGGGTAAGTATGAATGAAAATGAATTAAGGTATAAGAAATGATGATAAAAAAAATGAGGAACCCGTTCATTATTTGTTTGTTTTCATCAACTAACCTACTTTTAGTTTCTGTGTTTGCCTGCGATTTTGTTAAGTTTGATCTATTTACTATATTCATGATGTGGCATTGTATTTTATGTTGTTTCAACTTAGTTATCAAATGTTTAATCACTTTATATGTTCTCTAAAATATGGTTAAACGATCACAAAATTTTTAAAACAGCTGCACATTTCATCAAACATTATGTCATATTTGTAAGTAAAAATTTCTTATTTAAGACAACGTAAAAGTTTTTTTTGTTTAAGCCTTAAAAATATGCAATGTCTCATAATAGTATTAGTTTCTTTCTTTTATTTTAAATCAAATTGGAAAATATTTTTATATTTACGATTTTGGCCGGTAAGCATATTAGTACTTCTTATTTTGCATCAAATTCTATACGGGACAAAATTTCTAAAAAAAATTAGTGCATTTGATTGAAGATGTTACCAGTTAGAAGTATTCTTATTTCTCTTTTTTGTCTCACTTCTTTGGCTGTTATTGAGCTATCAATTTCGTTACAATATGTAAAAGAATACCTAATCTTTCCATTTATCCTACTGCGTTTCAACTCATATTTACTTCTATCTATATTATAATGAGAAAACTTCTTTTTAAGCTTTTAAAATTGCACAAATTGCCTTCCATGTTTGACAATATGGTTGGCCATTATTCATGCTTGCCGTGGTTGTAATTGTAAAATAAAATTTAACGGTCAATATCTTAAATGTATGACAGTAATTTTAGCTTCATCTTGATAATGCAATGTTTATTCAATGATGATAAGAAAGATATAATCTAGATATAGGCTTTTGTTCAGTTATCGTTGGAGGACGGTCTTATTTGGATACTTCATACTAATTTTTTTAAAATCCTATTGGTTCCTTTATAAAGTATTAAAGTTGACCATGTCAATAATCAATACATTATTCCTTTCTTTTAACTCGGCGTGTTGATTTATAAAAATATTCAAAAACGCTGAACTTAAAAAATTAATATTTGGAAATGCTTACAAAATTGATGCGGTTTAGCTGTGGATATGTGGAGACTATTCTCATATTATACCAATATTATATAAATGTTCCAATTAAGGTATTCATACATATTGCATTTTTGTTTAATATTTTTATTCACTGCATACTGATCTATATTTAATGAGAATACCTTTTTTCGAAGCTTTGGAAATTATGTAAATATCCTTGCTATATGTAAATTAAAACAAAGCAATAGGAGGGTGGTTTCGTCATTGAAAATAAAAACTAATGCACTTTTTTCTTTGCAAACGTCCAACTGACGTGCCAAACGTACTGGTGTATATATATATATGTATATATACGATAATACTAAAAGAAATGGCAAGTATTTTAACAATTCAATTGCAAACCCTTTTCAATATTTAAAATGTTTTAAACGCATATTTTCTTTTAAATTATACATCAAAAAGCGTTTAATATTTCAACAATCAAATGCTACTGAAAATCAAAAATAAGACAGTCCAAAACAAGCTCAAAAACTTAGAAAAAACAAACAATTAAACTAATAAAATTTTTACAATCAAGAACTGGGCAAAACTGCCCATTTTTATTTATCGCCAATCGTCTCAAATTCTTGGGCATCAATTGCCCAGGAAATCTTCGGTTTAGCTCTAGTGATTGGTTTTTTTCTTTCTAAGAAACATACTTTAACTTGTTTAAACAACATTCTAATTTAATTTTTAAACCGATACACACTTCATCTTACGAAATATATGTACTAGACAACATTCAATCCACCATCGTTTTACTCTATTTAATTATTCACTGCATTGATAAAATAGATTTATTAATCTTTATCAATTTAATGATTCAATTAAATATCAATTGAAATTTCATTCCATCTGTTTCAATTATATATAATCATTCATACTTTGAAATATTTTATATTTATTAAAACATTTCATTTAGATTTTAATATATTACCAAAAAGGAATTTATTTACTGATTAATTTTTAAAAAATCCTTTATTAAATAGACTTTTAATTGAATAATAATTTGATTCAAAATAACAATAATAATAGTCAGAATCGAATTCACACACTTCTATGTTATTTAAATTAGTTTAATATTACAACTTTAAAACAGAGTTGTTACAGTAGTTGTAGTACCTTTGGTATCACACGTTTTTGGTAACAACATGAACTACCAAAAATAACCCTCTACAAATATTATTAAATACTAATATCACTTAAAAATAGGATCTATATCACTTAAAAATAGGATCTAACAGATAAGTTTCCTTTAGCAAGTCAAAACATCTCTCTATGGATATTAGCGATACCTTAGTAACACTTAAAAATAGGATCTAACAAATAATATTTTTCAAAGTCGTTTTTTATTAATTAATAACAAAAATAAAAATTCAAACTACTAAAAAAACTAAATTCATTCTTTATTAATTAATAATAGAAATAAAATTCAAACCAACAAAAAATTGGATGTTGCAATTTAAAATTTAAACTAACTGCTTATCATTTCAATGCAAAAATATGGTTAAATATTTATGCAAATCATATTTTTTCGATGTAGTTAAACATATAAAGTTTGTAAAAAGCAATTCACATGTAAAGTGCATGTCATCATCGCGCGCGAAGCATGTGCCGTACCACTCGTAATTAATTAAGTAACTAGTTTAAAGTAGATAAAAAGTATATAAAATAGAAAATCCTTAAATGATATGTTATGTGATTGTAACTACAATGTGTTGTAATCATAAGAAATTTATTAATTAAAAAATAACATATTATTTTATATATTCCTTATCAGGATGTTTCGAACCAGGATATTGATACATCCATTGAGACGGGAGTACGTAATGCGCTTCAAATGTTGGGCAGTAATTACTCACGACTATCGGGAGTACCAATGGGTTAGTACCAATAATTGAATAAACTATGGAATGACTCACTCGAGAGCTTTCTATTGGTTAATATAACTAAGGTTGAACATAGAATGTCAAATTGATGATATTACATAATTCCTTCGGTTGAGAATATTGTTTAAACTCGATGTGGACACTCAACTTTGATTGTAGTTAAATCATCGCATAGAGTTCATAGAATGACCGTAGTTGCGTCTAAGTTGAAGCATTGGAATTGGACAATATTCAAAAGAGAATTCGTCTTCTCAGTTACATGAAGTTAGTATCTATAACATCTTTTCCGGAAGGTTAACACAATGATCTTTTAGCACAGTGGCTAGTGCATACTTTTCGGGGTGGTAGGGGTTCGAATCCCAATATCGTCATATTTGGTACCAGAGTTGGTTGTTGCGTGATAGTGATTTCTCGCATTGTGAGCCATGGTGAAGCTTTGTATCTTATCCCTTTATGCCATAAGGTGGGTTGGCTTAAGAAATCGAGAGCCTAAACATAAAATCAACTGTCGAGGTTACCATTTATAGACACCTCTAAGTAGGGTGAATATTATATTTTGGTATCAGAGCTAGTACCCAGTAGAAATTGTGTGTTGTAATGCTGCAGATGTCATTCAGTGTAACATCATTTTAGGAAAGTTAACACAAAGATCTTTTAGCATAGTAGTTAGTGCATGCTATTCCTTTGTGGGGTAGGGCGTATTCGAATTCCATGATCGTCACATTTGGTATCAGAGCTGGTTGTTACGTGATAAGTGGTCCTCCCATTGTGAACCATGACAAAGCTTTGTCTCTTACCACTATATATTCCAAGGTGGATTGGTTTAAGGAGTCAAGAGGCTGATCGTAAAATCAGCTGTTGAGGTAATTTAAGGTGGTGTGTGAATATTAATATTCGAATTGTCCGATATTAATCTCTGACTGAATTTACATCTTTGAGTCGCACAACTGCAATTATGAATACACTAAAAACCACACGATTTAATTAATTTATAAATTATTGTAAATTAATTAAGTTTATTAATGCTTATGAAATATTAGTTATTAAATTTTATTTGATTTGTTTGAATACCATTAGTATTTAATAAAGTGCATGTATAAAAGTTATAAATGCATATATCTATATATGGTATCAATGCAATATTTAAATTAGATTTAGATAGATTAATTGTTAAGTAGTTTTGGAAAATTATTTAGGCCCTCGTGCCTTCTTTTATGGTCGATCGTGCAGTAAAAGAGGGAAGAGGATTTAATGAGATTTAATTAGGAATTAAATATGCTATGTTTCAAAGGAGGAAATTTAAAGATTTCAATGTTTCCTCTAAAATGAATCCTCTTTCATTCTTTCCATGGTTTCATTTTTCTCTCCACTCTCACCCTCTCATGGCCAAAAATCCATATCTTCATTGATGGAGAAATTCCTAAAAATAAATTAAAATCAAATCAAATAAACAAATACAAAAGCAGTGCATCATATCGTTGCAACTTCTAAACGTTGATTTAATGAAATCTAGGAATTCTATTCTTCATTCAATATGTGATTTTTGGCTACATGTATGAGCTAATTATCTAATTTTACTTGGTCATGAAATACATGATATTTACATAGTTTAGATCCTATACATGTTATATCTCCTTTGATTTGATTAACTTGTATGTGTAGTTTAAATCTCAACCTTCGACGAATCTATATATGCCTAATTGTCTGATTTAATTTTGTTATTGTTTTAGAAATTGATGTTTATAAAAAATACAAACCTTTTGATTAAAAACTAATTTTATTTAATTATTGTAATTTTTGTAATTTATCACATGCACAAATATAAATATTGAAATCACTTTAAAAGTTGATTCAATGTCCTGTATATTTATTGGTTTTGATTGTAAATTATTTTGATTAATTTTTTCATATGTTCAAAGGTTGTTTTGACTCAAAATTTATAAATGGACTTTTGTGCAAAATCACAAACCTATTCTGATTCATACCTAATTTAAAGTTAGTTCTCAATTCGTTGAATCCAAGTTTTAAAATGTACAAAACTACAAACTTTATATGTGTGTGTGTATGTATGTCAGTTTAAATCTAAAATATAATTTACAATTGTTATTATTTTTCGTGCGTGCGTGGGTATGTGTATATATATTTGCACATGTGTATCTTATTTCATCTTAAAGTTTGAAAAAGGACTTAGTGTAAAATTTTATATTTACTTTTAAATCTTTCTTGAGTTAAAACTGGATTTATTTATTATTTCCTTCTTTATTTTTCAAATATGTCTATTAGTCAAAATCAATCTTAGTGTATATGTGCACATACATATAAATTTACACACACATATCATTTTTTTAATTTAAAAAAGGAAAATGAAATGTGTTAGTTAAAATTAAGAAGCGGAAGAGTTTTCAAGTTTGATTTGAAAAGGAAAGAGAGTAATAAGAGGAAGGAGAGAGATCTCTTACATTCGTTATCTTTTATTACTTTTTTTAAAAATAAAATTCATTTCATTATACCTCTATCTTTTCGCTAATTATTTATTGCCCGCTTAAACAGAGTTAATTGTCCTTTGAATATAAGTAGACTTTTGATTATTTAAAATAACTTTATAACTTATTATACATACATACATATGCATATATACATATACATAAACATACATACATAGATATATATATATATATATATAAACATATATATATATATATATATATATATATATATAAAACAAACATAAGTAAACCATATATACATTGATTGTTATTTTATACAATTTTCAAAAGTAACATGTGGACAACAAATACATATATAAAGAGACAAATGAGTCTGCTGAAATGTAAATCTCGGCACTTATATACGACCTCACGTTATCTATGTACATTACTTATATGTTGCACTCGCACTTTACACACATCGGTGTATTTGATACACTCATTTCATAAATTTAAATCAAATTCAAACTCTTTTAAACAAATTAAATAAAATAAATATTTTATTTAAAATATTTTAGATTGGATCTAAAATTTATTTTAGACTTTATAGGCTCAATAGGTCCAAAATAGAAAAAAAATTAAAATCTACTTATTTCACCCGTTTTCGACTAGTCCGGTTCTAATAATTCACATCTATCTTGAGTATCCTTCTGAATCCTCATAAATTTGTTATGACATTTCTTTTGTGAAAGTGATTACATATGTGTTTGCTAAAAAGGTACAAAACTCATTTATTAAAATATATATTTAGTATATTTTTTTCAATTTAAAAACTTATGTTTAAATATCATGGCTTTTCAAATTTGGTAAGATTTTTTTAGTAAGTATAAACTTAACCTTGCAATAGGCAGACTTACTCAAGTTGTTCACAATGGAACTATATCTCTTATCATTAGGAATAAAGGACATAATAGCGTCTTTCCATCTTTTTTACAATGTATATCTCTTTATCTCCATCGCATATTGACCGTTCTTCATTCAATACTGACGCCTTTAGTCTAGGGGTGAGCGTTTGGTTGGTTTGGTTTATCCGATCATGAAAATTGTTAAGCCGTGCTAAAAATAATAAAAATGAAAACCAAGCCAAACCAACCAAATTAAGTTTCGTTGGTTCGGTTGGTTATCCGATTTAACCGAACTAAAAATGTTATGCACTTTATGTTTCGAATATTCATTGTAATTTGAAATAAAACATAAATATATAATTAAAGTATTCTTATTTATCATTCTTATACTTTCTAAGAGTAATTTTGACACATATACGAGAAATAAAATTTATTTGGATCACTAAATTAATCTAAAAAAATTATTAGAACATCGATAATTTTGAATATACAATAGAAGTTCGATTAATTTGGTTAAACCTATAATCAAATTAATTTTTTTTGCAGATCGATTATAAACTGATCTAGTTTCAAAACCAAATCAAACCGACCAAAATAAATTGGTTCAGTTGGTTTAACCAAATAATGCTCACCCTACGTTTAGACGCAACCCATTTAATGTCGCCGACGAGGGTTACACCTTGGTGATCTCGAGAAGATTGAGAAGGTTGATATGGATGAAAAAGCATGATGCAGTTAACACCTAAATATGCCATTTAATGGATCTTCCTCTCTATTGTTGCCTTGGCATATCCAATAAATCTGACCATTGCTCAAGTCATTACACTCAAAATTCTTCGCCGCCCAAGCACCATCTAGTCCTAGAAAAAATTATCATTATAAACCAGTTATTAATTTCTATTCCGCTTCAATTTTTTCCTTAATGACGATGCTTCGTATCGAAAATGTGTAAGAATGCCTAACTCGGTAGTTAAATCAACGCGCAAACAATTGGATACCTTAATCATCATCCATGTGGTTGGACTAAATCCATATCACGCATTTTCAAGGCTTATATTTCACATGTATGGGATATGTCGGTACTTTCACTCTTCGAAGATAACAAACTCCATATAATCAAATTCGATATGAAAGAAGACCGTGAATGTTTGTCGCAAGGAGGACCATATTTCAATGATCGGAGGGTAGTTATGATGAAATATTAGATGCGAGGATTGAAGTTAAACAATGATTTTTTTGAAAATAGTCTTATTCGCAATCATTTTCTAGGTTTTCGCATGATTATTGGTTGGAGGAAAATATTAGTTAAATCACTTCGGTTTTGGGCACCGGAATGGACAGTTTGGAAGGTACGATCAATCTATCATATGCTAGCATTTTCGTTGAAATAGGTAGTGATTTTAACTTTCCAAAGCAAGTTGTCATACCTAGCGAGAATTGTAAAATAGTATTTCATGAGGTGGTATATGAATGAATTCCTTATAAAGGTCAAAATTGCAATGGCCTCGGGCATTTAAATAAGCATTGTGCTTTGGAAAGAGTGTGGCTTCCAAGACTTACCCAAATAAAAATGCTTCAAATGGAAATATGGATATCGATAATGCAGTTTTAGATCGAAATGTAATCAGTCGACTACGCAAAGGAGATAATGGTCAGTGATTAAATAATAATGTATTAACTAGTGGTTTAATAGTTCAATATATATACATTCAGTCTAATAATAACTTACACGATCATGGTCAAATTCTAAACTCAAAATATACAATATCAAACTCAAAACAAAAGTCTCAACAAATTCAAACAACAATCTCATATTCAATATAACTTAATACTATTAGGTTAGGTGACACTGGCAACAAGGCAAAGGGTGAAAATTTTAAAAAGAAATTTTCATTTACTGATTTTGCACTGAACTTTGTTTTATTTTTACATGAATAATGTATTTACACTGATCATATTTAGTGGATATTGGTAAAAGTAGCTTGTTGTTATTTTAATTTAACCGTATTTTATTTGTATCTAGAACTTTAATGTATACGTATGTATATTAAGATTTATATATGTACGTATGTATACATATATACGTATGTGTATACTATATGTATATGTTATACTTTTAGATCAATTTAATTTTTTTTATTATAATTTATTTGTTAAAAATCAATATTAATAGCATAAATGGTGTAAACTGACCTATGATATTAATATGGACATCAATATACGTATACATGTATGTATGTGTATGTATATTATATGTATATATGTGAATGTATTAATTTTAGCTCAATTAAATTTTAGCTTATTATATTTTAATTGTTAAAAATCAATATGAATGGTATAAATGTTAAAAAGTAACCTATGACATTAATATAGACATCGATATATGTATTATATATAAGTATGTATGTATGTGTATTAATAACTATTGTGATTTATGGCTTTATAAGGAACACAATATCAATAATATTTTTTAACATGTTTGAATGATCTCATGATGGTAGGTGATATTATATACATGCGAATAACCATTGTGATTTATGGTTGTAAAGGGAAAACAATATCAATAATTTTTCCTTTACATATTTGAGTAATCTAATGATGATAGGTGATATTATATATACATATTGTACACACACAAACGCACACACGCATGCACAAGCGCACGCGTGCGCGCACACACACATATATATATACCAACACATATTTTCAGCCATTAATAAACAAATGTTTATATGTATATAATATACATATATTTGAATTATTATATATATATATTATTATTTTGATATAAGGATGTGTAGGTGAAACGCCTTCACGTCCATAACATGTGTATAGTAAAGAGAAAGGTTAGGGAGGAAGAGATCCCCCTATTCGACCAGCATGTGCTTGACTGATAATAAAAGAAAAATACACAGACAAAATATATGCTCCAAAGAGCTGTAATTGTTCCATTATAATCCACAAATACCCATCACTCACTAGTCCACACAAAATAATTACACAACCCTTACTACAAACTACAGTCACTACACTACATCCCAAGGTTGATAGAAACTCGAGAATCCAACATCCAATCATCAGTTGCTATTAATCGACTCATCGTCTTCATTGTCATTAGTAGAAATTGAAGCCTACTGTGATCCATTATTGACCAAACATTAACAAGGTGATTGATCATATTGCAAATATTTACATGAGATATAGTAATGAATTAAAGCATCTATTATTTCCTTCAATCCAAATGGCACAACTGAATGCTAGGATAAGCAGATCATGGATATCGAGGTTGCCATAATTGAGAACAGGGGAATATCTTTCATATTCCTTGTAATTATAAAAAGAACCACTGGAATAATTGTTGTCGAGAATCAGATTGGCTACTCTAAGTGTTCAGAACATGTAAGTGAATTCACAGTTAAAAAAGAGATGCTTAATGTCTTCATCATGTTGGTTACACATGTAGCAAAGAGAGTTATAAATGATGTTCACCTTTGTTATTCTTTCAATAGTGTTGAGCCTATTTCTATAAAAAGCCATGTGTGAAGTTTAACTCTGGACATAGCTTTATTCTTCCATAACTTGCCAAAGTAGAAATTCCTACTTGAAAATTTGCAAAATTATACCAGGATCTGGTGGAGAATGAGCAGGTTGGGTCAAGTTTCCATGAAATAATGTCAGGTGCAAGGGATGATGTAAAGCAATTAATAATGCAAAGAATTTGATTGAGCTGAAAGAGGATGTGTGTGTCATTCCACCTTTATAATTATACCACCAAAGAGTGTTATTGAGTAGTATTGTCTAACTATATGGAGTGAGGAGATATTGGGATGTCACACATGAATATTCCCTTACGCTAACATCGGTTCATATTTCAAAATCATAAACTACTCACATATACATACATGGTACCGATAAAAAGCAATAAGTGTGAGAAATGCAGATTACGGATCTTAAGGCTAAGATTAACACTAGAGGGGGGGGGGGTGAATAGTGTTAATAAAGAATTACTAAATCTTTTTAATTTATGTTAATTTAGACACAAAAGTATGCAATATACAGACACAGATATGATCACAGAAACAATCACAGATGCAGAAATAAAATAGATGCAGAAATAAAATAAAAGCAGTAAAGGAAAGAAAACACATCCGATTTTATACTGGTTCGGAGTTACCCTACATCCAGTCCCGCAACACAAGTATGGATTTCCTTTCAAAAGCAATCGTACAATTACACCCTCGGTTTCAAGGCTACGAGGTACACCCTCTAAAATTTCGATTGTAACGACCCAAAATTTTCAAACCCGAAAATTCCAGATAGTTATGAAAGAGAAGAAAGAGATAGAAGAAGAAGAACAGAGACACCAAACATCTCACAATCGCAGCGGATAAAATATAATGAATAATAACAGTTTACAAAAGAATATTAATATTGTCGGCTACATTTCATATACATCAGAGTTCCACATAATATACAGTCACTGAATATACACTATTATCATGACTCCGATTAACAATAATATAAATACAGCGGAGATACTCTATACGATATCGCCACCAGCTCGCCTCCTGAGCTCAAGAACGTCATAACCTGAAAATCTGTAATACTCGGTCTGACCCGAGCATTACACCAAAGTAACACCCGGGTCAGGCTGGAAACCAGCGTGAGTAAACTCATCTAACATGGAATACTAAAGCAAACAACTTATATAAAACCCGGGGTAACTCATATCAATTTTACCAATTCACATTTCGCTATAGACAACACTTATTTCACCTATCAATTTCTAAGTACCAAACTTAGATAAATATTCCAGTCTACTTAAATCATTCCAATCCAGCCTATTGATTTCACAAATCAATATGTAAATATCCGAATTGGTTTCGGGTATTTCCCAAATACCCAACCCCGGTCTCTTCGAGACTCATATAATCCTAACCCAAGTTTTTCAAATGAAATTCACAACATTTCATATTAGAGATATTAACTCATTCAAAACATCCAATACCACTCAATCATTCATAAGCAAGGCTTAATCACATACAATTAGTTCAGTTTATTCTAATTGAATTTCAAACCTCAATCACTTTGACTCCTTCATTAATTAATTCCAGAACAATTAATTAATCAACCCTTCATTATCCACTTAATTAATCACCCTGGATTAATTATTTTCAATTACATTCAAGCAATTATCTTTAATTAATTTCACGACATTAATTATTTTTACCAAATCAATGAGTAATCTTTAATTACTTCACGAATTAATAACTATAATCAATTACGTTAATTTTTAATTACTTATATTAATTGACTTCTCATAAGTCACTTATTATGAATTAATTAATCTCAATTAATTAAATCTTCAATTACTTCATTAATTATATAAATTAATGATTTCCAATTATATTTTTAATTTGTTCGAATCTAAATCGATTACTTTAATCTAATCCAATATTAATCATTCTCGACTAACCTCGTCCTGTAATTATCTAACTTCTTTTATTTACTTCATTAAGTAAATTAACTATATCTTGATTAACTATTTAATTAATCTCTTGAGTTATCTCACAAAATAATAATATTTTATTGATTACTTAAGTAATTACTTATTAAACCGCCAACTGGTTATTCTAACTTCATTAAACTTCCTTACTTAACTTAATCCTTAATCAATTAATTCGATCCCTATTTACTTTTGGAGTTTAAAACAATTTAAACCCCAATACTTTGAGTCAAACAACAATTTTCTTGAGAACCATCCAACAAACCAAAGTCACCAAATCATCAATTCTCAACACACATCAAATCAATTCAAGCATTCAAACAATCATTTAAATTTGACTATTGAATTTAACAACAACTCAGCTGAGTGAGATTTACTTGCTTTTGCTTTTATTTGCAAATCCACTTCATTCTCGACATGGTTTCCCGGGTTTTTGACCTTGTATAACAATTATAAAATTTATTAAGATTGAATAAATTTGAACAATAAATTTCCCTCTAAAATTTTAATTACATTAATCCTCCATTACTTATACTTGACTAATTTACTTAAACTTAATTAATCAATTAAATCCAACCATTAATTACTAGATTCACTAACCCAAATACTTAATTGAATTAATTAATTATTTGTTTAATTACTTTACCATGTTAATAAATCACAGTACATTAAGCTGTTATTAACTAAAAATAAATAAAAACAGTTTCTTAATCATGAGTTAAGTTTAAAATGAATTCACTCACCAATGAACAAGAGACAGATCGAAACCTCATCGCGACAGCATCTTCCCAGAGTCACCTTAGCACGGCCATTCCCCTGTTGCTGCCAAGCATGCCGCCGCTCGAGCTTAGCTAGCTGTCAGATTGGTCATCGTAGATACTAGTACGACCCCCCTTGCTTGCGTTGCCGACCCGAAATCTGTCGCGCCCGCCCTTTGCGCACGAGCAGACACACGCGTGCGACCGTCCCCTCTTGCAGTCGCCGCTTCGCCTCACTGCAGTCCCAATTTCCACTTCATGAACACGTCGTAACTCTCGCGAGCTTAAACTTGCGTAGGCCCTTCGATTTAGTCAGAAGATTTAGGATGAAAATCACGATTTGGAACGAGATGAATCAATTTGGAAAAACGCGGCTCGGCTACCGTTCCTATTTTTTTTGATTGATACTGTTTGATTTTCGGCCTCAATAGTCTGAAAGAATGAAGGCATATATCCTAAAGGAGGCTTCCTGAGTACGGGTTGAGAAAAAATATCCCTGACAAATGTACTTCAAATTTTTATTAAATAATAAAACTTACAAAACGTCTCGCTAAGCATAACGTGAAATTCCGGACCCGAACCAGACACGCCGACAGGTGTTTATATGGTTTTACCCATATTCCGAACACAATGGAATGTGTTTCGAAAACTAATTTGAACGTATGTGCGAGTTACGGAATTAAATGATCGATATTAAATTAAATCGATCAAAATAAATCCAAGCGTTTCGAGCTGCCAGGGTCAAATGACAACTCCGATTGTTACGAAAATTGAAATCCGATAATAACTAACTATTACGGATCCAATGGAACTGGTTTCGTCGAATTCCGAGACTGTAACTCGGAAGGCTATTTTTAAATTCAATTTAAACGATATATTATTGAAATTGAACAAATTACCTTTAAATTAAATTTCAACCATTCTATTATCTTCGGTATCATCATTATAGATTGTATAAGCCTTCAAATTATTTTATACAGGCTTAGAAATTCCAGATCCAACAATTTACCCAACTGTCAATTATTAAATTCGATATTTACACTATATAATTCAATGATTTAATTATCAAGTAAATATTAATATCCTGCATATAAGTTAAAAGTAACTTTTAAATATTTTAAAATCAATTAATTATTCCAATTTAATTTGTCAAAATTTCCGGGTCGTCACATCGATCCTCTAGGTAGAGATACTTGATTTCCGGGCCACAAGTTTACCAGATGATTTACCAAGGCTACAATCACATCTTTTTCCTTTTGATTGATTTCCAAGGCTACAATCACACCTTTTATCGCTTAATAGATTACAAAGAAGTCTATAGCTCTGAATAGCATTGAGAATCTTGTAGAGATAGTGATAGAGAATCAAACTAGAAGTAATCGAGTATGATTCAATGTTGATTTCGGCAGTGTAATGATAAGAATATGTATTAAGAAATGAGGAAGAAGAAGAGGAGTGAAAACTAGAAAAAAATGATTAAAAATTCGTTGAAACTGACCCCTATTTATAGAAGAACAACAGTCATGTCTATTCATGAAGAGTTATGGCGAATAGACACTTCTTTTGAAATTTGAATTTTTGAATCAAACTGTCACCATGTCGACATGGTACCCATAGGCATGCCGACATCCCAAAGCATTTTATGATGTTTTGAATTTCTTTGAAAATAACCTTTTATCTTATATAAAAACTATTTTAAACTTTATAAACATACTTGACTATAGTTAAAATTCATAAGTAAATATAAGGAATAATATATATAGATATCTATAATTTTATATAAAAGTTAAATATATTATTTTGAAAAGATAGTTTAAAATCAGGAGTGATTTGACTTTAAGATGTTTTGAGGCTAAAATTATTTAAAATCATGATCGAGGGTTTTGAGTCTTTTAAAAGGAAAGTTTTGAAAATATTTTGAAAACAAGATAATTTTGTAAAATATTTTGAATTAAAATTAGTGGATGCAAAACAATGTCCCACTAGATTTTCGTAGGTTCCATCATACTTAGGGTTCCATCCCTTTAACGGGCTCGAAGTGGATTCCTTCCACGAATAAATTGGATTTTAAGATGCCAGTGCTTTTCTATGAGTTTTAACAAAAATTCCTAATAATAAAAAATACTTATCCTTGAAATCTTGAACTCTTGATAGTCTCGATACTCATGAGTCTTCTATCTTGATATTTTATCTTGGTATCTTGAATCTCTATACTGTGAAGTCTTCATTCTTAGTTCCTGCATGGTTAAATCCTGCATATACATATGTATCTAAACTTATAATGTTAGTATTCATATTTTATAATCTATTCTAAGGTTGTTGTCATCAAAACCATCATCTCACGGACTAACAATCTCCCCCTTTTTGATGATGACAACCTTTGTTTATAAAATATTATTTCTATCCTAATAACTCCCTAACAACTCCCCCTTAATCTATACCAAACTATCCTATTTTATATTTCTCCCCCTTTGTCATCAACAAAAACTTACTCCCCCTCATTCTTGGACTTCAGTACCTGCATTGATAAACTATACAACGGAATATATAGAGTAGGAAATAATTATACTTCTAAGCATGATAACTAATTTAAAGATTATATACATTTCAATGTGTGTGTGTGTGTGTATATATGTTTTACACTCCAATCTTCAAATCAATAAGAAATCAATAAACACAAAGTATCAATTCAAACCAAATCAACTCAAACAAATCAAACAAAGTTAAAAAATCAAACGTTACGTGGGACTTCCACCCATCCTTCTTCTCCAAAGATTGGGTCTGCCTTAATAGCATCCCAATTATCATTATCATTGGTGAGAGAGACAGGAGGATGTTATTTGTTATCATCCTTGTGCTGAGAGGAGATCATCCATCGTATCGCATCAAAGTGCCTTTCTTGTTCCTTTATCATCTGCATTTGACTTAATTCTAAATGATGCTGGTTTCGTAGAATAAATGAGAGAATATTCTTGAACGAATTAAGAGTTTCTTCAAGATTTTCCGATAAATTGTGAGTAGGATTAGCCATAGTTGAATTTGCGAAAGAAATGAAGGGTATATATGATAAGAAATAAATTTCAGTGAAGAATTTGGAAGAAACAGGTATATATAGGTGTAGAAATTTGCTTGAATTGAATAGACATGTGGTAGTTATTCAAATTTCAAATTCAAAATCAATAGCCATTTCTGACCAATATATGTCAGCATGGTCACATAGGGGATGTCGACATGGGTTAGTGAAATGTTACGACTAATTTGATATTGTGAATAATTGTGTATTTATATAAAATTATATAATGTACTAACATTTATTCTAGAGATAAGATAAGGTAGATAACAGAAAGAAAATTTCATTTCATTGCATACTACGATAATACAATGATTAAGCACACAACAAACTACATGAACATTCGAAATAAAGAAAACTAAAACAAATATAACAAGATATAAAAAGATAAAACTAGTTAGAGGATGAAGATGATGAAGATAGTCCAAGTTTCTTGCTAACTTTGGAAAAGAACTTGTTCATCTTCGAAGAAATGTTATCCAACTTTTTACTAACGGATCGTTTTAGAATCCGTTGATTCTCCACAATTATTTTTTTGGTTTTTGAGAAGGGTTTTGTTGGATGGATTAGAAGGATATTCAATACTTTCCAAAGACGTTTCACCTTCTTCTTCTTCTTCTTCAATTTCCATTTCATCCCCTTATTCTTCTTCTTCTTCAACTTCCTCTTCTTCCATTTCCTCATGAGCCAAACGCTCTTCCTTTTCGGTAAGTGTCTCATAAGGTTGAAAAACAAATGGAATTTTCATAAGCGAATGTTGGAATGATTGAAAACTTTTCTAGAAACAAATTCTTCGCCTTTGAAATCCACTCCAAAATAGTTAAAAATCCAAGTGAGATAAATTCCATGGTATAAAGTATTCTCACCCATTTCAAGATTTTTAGGACGAAGTTCATCCAAAATAACTTGCGTCCAATTTATGTCATAGTTTTCGAAAATAGCACAAAGAGCTTTGCAAACTTTTGAAGTAGGATTGTTAAAATTTCCCGGTCTTGGGGTCAAAGTATGTTGCAAAAGAAGATTAACAATTCTTGCTTTTGGTCGAAAATTTCTATTTTTAAAATCAAAATCATCATCTCTTTCGAAAATGTGATGAAATGTCTCACGATCATGTTCATTGATGTTAAAGTTAGAAAGATCCATTCCCGAACTCTTGCAATTGAGAATGGTACCCAAAAGATCACAGTTCAAAACAATTTGAGTGCCTTTGACACTACTCCAAATTTCATCTTCGTTTCCAACATGAAATCCGCGATTTAAATTCGCATAGAAAATTTTGACAAGATTAGGATAGCAAAAAAAAATCATTTTGAGAAGCATCAATAAGACTAAGAACACCATTGTTTGCAAAAAGAGAATGAATTTCATAAGAAGAAAAATCTTGAAAAATAGCAAATTTTCCGGGATGGACTTTGGTTAGTTAGCATAATTGATGTATGCTTTAATTGCCTCCGGATCATTGAATAATTGCTCTTTGTTTTTTCTGAAAATTCTCATGGTTGAGGAGTTGCTTGAAGAAGCCATTAAAGTAGAGAGTAGAGAGCTTGAAGTTATGAAGAGAGAGTTTGAATTTGAAAATGAAAGTGAAAGATATGATAAAAGATAGTGAATAAATAGATTCTTATAGGACATATTCTCTGGTCAAAAGGCATCTTTTTAGAGAATTGAATGAAGTGAAAAAGTGGAGGGAAATTCAAACATTTGAATTCAAATTTTGAAATTCAAATTCAGGTGGCCATGTCGACATCATGGTAGGGACCATGTCGACATGCGCTTTTGAATTTTCATGAATTTATTTTTTCTAAGATCTCTAATATATATATATATATATATATATATATTATTAATGTCTATTATATGTTTCTGAAGTATTACTATACTTATAATATATTCAGAAAGTATTAAAAATAATAAATAAATTTTAAAATTCAAAAAACACACCAATTCAAAAATCATTCAATCAAACAATCAAGCAACTAATCTTAAGAAAGCAATTTCAACAAATTGTATTGTAAACGTGTACTTTTTTCTGAATCCGTTTATCTGAATTTGTCAGAGTCGTGAATATCTGTGAAATACAAATTCGAATTATCCGTCTTCTGATCATCATCACTTGAGGACGAGTCTGAGTCATGTAGAGTAGCAGTAAATGCACGTTTCCGTTTCTTTTCTGGTTCATTGTTCATAGGAGGATTCTTCCTTTCTGGATACGGACGGTCTCTTTTGAAGTGGCCTGGTTTATCACAGTTGTAGCATTTGTCATTATTTGGCACTATATTCTGATTTCCAGAATTCTTATAGTTGTTTCTCTTGAGATTATTAATCTTTCTGTATTTTAGGAATCTCCTAAAATTTCTGGTCATAAAGGCTATCTCTTCATCATTATCGCTGTTTGAGTCTGATCCATCGGTCAATGCATTGAATGCCATTGATTTCTTTTCAGATGCTTTACTTTCTCTTCTCCCCATCATTTGAACTTCATACGACATCAGATTGTCAATTAATTCTTCTATCTTCAAAATACTGATGTCATTTGCCTCTTCGATCGCAAGTGTCTTTTGATCCCATTCTGGAGTTAGAGAATTTAATTTTTTTTTGACTTGATCTTCTTTAGAAAATTCCTTTCCCAAAGATATTAAAGAACACAATATCCTGAAATCTACTATACATATTTGAAATAGACTCATTAGCATTCATTTTAAATAATTGAAACTGATTTGTGAGCATGGAAATTTTGGTCTGTTTACTTTGCTTGTTCCTTCGTGAGTAACTTGCAAAGTTTTCCATATTTCATATGCAGACTTACAAACTCACACTCTATTGAATTCATTTCTATCTAGTGAACAAAACAGAATATTCATTGCCTTAGAGTTATTTTGTGCAACAGTCTTTTGCTCAGCAGTCCACTGTGCAAAATCAATTGTGGGCTTAGAATATTTAGTTTGTGTGATATTCCAAGTGTCTAATCCTATAGATTGTAAATAAATTTTCATCCTACATGCCCAATATGCATAGTTACCGCCATTAAAAAGTAGTGGTCGGACAGTAGACTGACCCTCTACAAATGAACTGTGACAGGGATACTAGTGTTAATAATAGTACCAGTGTTGGTAGCCATTTTGAAAACTTTTCAAAAATCAGATTATGAAACTTTTGAAAACCTTGCTCTGATACCAATTGTGAAAAATGCGGGTTACGAATATTAAGGCTAAGATTGACACTAGAGGGAGAAGGGGTGAATAGTGTTAATAAAGAATTACTAAGTCTTTTTAATTTATGTTAATTTAGACACAAAAGTATGCAATATACAGACACATATATGATCACAGAAACAATCACAGATGCAGAAATAAAATAAAAGCAGTAAAGGAAAGAACACACCGGATTTTATAATGGATCGGAGTTACCCTACATCCAGTCCAACAACACAAGTACAGATTTCCTTTCAAAGCCATCGTACAATTACACCCTCGGTTTCAAGGCTACGAGGTACACCCTCCAGAATTTCGATCCTCTGGGTAGAGATACTTGATTTCCAGGCCACAAGTTTACCCAATTGATTTACCAAGGCTATAATCACACCTTTTCCCTTTTGATTGATTTCCAAGGCTACAATCACACCTTTTCTCGCTTAATAGATTACAAAGAAGTCTATAACTCTGAATAGCACTGAGAATCTTGTAGAGATAGTGATAATGAATCAAACTAGAAGTAATCGAGTATGATTCAATGTTGATTTCGGCAGAGTAATGATAAGAATATGTATTAAGAAATGAGGAAGAAGAAGAGGAGTGAAAACAAGAAAAAAGTGATTAAAAATTTGTTGAAACTGACCCATATTTATAGAAGAACAACAGCCATGTCCATTCATGAAGAGTTATGGCGAATAGACACTTCTTTTGAAATTTGAATTTTTGAATCAAACTGTCACCATGTCGACATGGTACCCATAGGCATGTCGACATCCCAAAGCATTTTATGATGTTTTGAATTTCTTTGAAAATAACCATTTATCTTATATAAAAACTATTTTAAACTTTATAAATATACTTGACTATAGTTAAAATTCATAAGTAAATATAAGGAATAATATATATAGATTTTAACTATAATTTATATAAAAGTTAAATATATTATTTTGAAAAGATAGTTTAAAATCAAGAGTAATTTGACTTTGAAAATAAAGATGTTTTTGAGGCTAAAATTATTTACAATCAGGATCGAGGGTTTTGAGTCTTTTAAAAGGAAAGTTTTGAAAACAAGATAATTTTGTAAAATCTTTTGAATTAAAATTAGTGGATACAAAACAATGTCCCACTAGATTTTCGTAGGTTCCATCATACTTAGGGTTCCATCCCTTTAACGGGCTCGAAGTGGATTCCATTCCATGAATAAATTGGATTTTAAGATGCCAGTGCTTTTCTACGAGTTTTAACAAAAATTTCTAATAATAAAAAATACTTATCCTTGAAATCTTGAACTCTTGATGGTCTCGATACTCATGAGTCTTCTATCTTGATATTTTATCTTGATATCTTGAATCTCTATACCGTACAGTCTTCGTTCTTAGTTCCTGCATGGTTAAATCCTGCATATACATATATATCTAAACTTATAATGTTATTATTTATATTTTATAATCTATTCTAAGGTTGTTGTCATCAAAACCACCATCTCACGGACTAACAATAAGCATGTGCGTTTCCAAGATAAAACAATACACAATATAAAGTAAATAGTAAAAAACACGGAGTCATCAAACACATCAATAAGATATAATATTTTAAATATACAATTCCAAATTGGTGTACAAACTGAGTCAAATGCCTACAATCTCCAAAATAATTATGCAACGTATGTGCAGTACTTACAACACAGCTCAACATCAACATAATACATGAGCTACGCTAACACATATACAATATTTAGCCCAACTCAAACACTAGATTCCATATGATACCCAATAAACCCAAGCTAGTTACTTCATCCCTAAACTTGAAATATCTCGGACTGACCCGAATATTATATAAATAATACATGGGTTAGACTATGTATAAAATGCGAGCGTCGATATATCATAATAACCGACATGGTATAAATAAGTGCATCTTCAAGTGATAGATAAACATCTCAAAGGTATCGGCATATCTCAAAAACATGCACATATATCATCACCCATACCAAAGTGATATTAAACTACACATCAAGAGGTATAATATCAAGAAGGGTGGAACTACACATCCACCAAAAATTAATACACGATACCTCAAATACTATACGACATGCTCTCAACTATGCCTAGGATTATCTCTTAATTAGTCATAAAGTAGACATACCCAGGGTTTGTCATACTTAAGGTAGATAACAAATAAGCATCCAAGTCAAATAAATATCAAATATAGATATGGCATGATCTCATCTATGTCACGATTAGCTCTTAGCTAACCGCATAAGTATAGAGTCCAACTCCTCAATATGACATGCTCTCAGCAATTTTGAAGATTATCTCATAGATAATTATATTACATATGTTTACATGGTTAATTACCATGTGGATTCTCGACTTTTGAAATAGCCAAATTGGCTCACGACCGCATACTAAATGTTCTCTTAAAGGTAAATAAGTTTACTTCATTTCATCGATTACTAGATGAGAGACTGATGAGCTCTTAGCTCTACTCCAGTGGCCTACCTCACATGCTCTTTGCAATACACCTACGGTATTAAGTTACCTCGACGACCATCATGATCTAATATCCATCTTGCACCAACATGCTCCATGACGATGCAATGCAATAGTCATAATCCTGCAAGGGCCCCAAATGGTAACAAACTGCTAGCATAAGTGATACGAGGCAGTGGCTCTTAGCCATATACAACAAAAGTGTGTCATCGATCTGGGGCGCGACCTCGCAATCAGGCCACTATGATGGATGCTAGCCCAATCTGGTTTACTCCTCACCAAAACAATTAAAGTACACTCACAAAAAATAGACACACTTATGGCTCTTAGCCTATGGCTATCAGCTCGCAACACCTTATATGTGAATACCCCATATAACTCACCCGTGTAAATGACACCTATTTGCAATCAATAACCAAACAAATATCAGGTTAGATATCCCATAGCACCCGATGTTACTCGCTTGTTTACTCAATGCTCGTAAATTACACATGATCCACATGATAATATTTTATGTGACAAGTTCAAAGAATAATCAGAGATATAATACCGAACGTCCCATACTAGACGGTGTTATGATCTGTTTATTCAATATTCTCATCACATTGACAATATAGTTGACATAGCATACAATTAATTTATAAAAGAGATTTTATTTATAGAAAAAAATATTAAAAAGTTTCAAAAGCCTTTATATACTTTTAAAAGTTAGATCACCATTTCCCTTTTTATTTAAAACCAAAAATAAGGATTTTAACCCTTATAATACATTTCCAAATCTCTTCCTTATATTTGAAAAACATAGAAATCTCCTTTATAATAAAATATTACCTTTAAAATTCATCCCAAAATTTCTATAATTGATTACGATTTTTAAATGAATTTGTAAACCTCAAAACCAATTTCTATTTATTTTAATCCATAGAATAAATTTTAAAATCCCTTCCACTTATCAAAAACCATAGAAAACTCCTTTAAAATCAAATAATATTATTAGAAACCATCCCATAATTTTCCAAAACTAAATAGAATATATAAAGCCAAAAATAAAATTTTATCAATAAATCAATTTGCTTAATAAAATAATTAATATTTTATTAAAAAATATTTTTCCATAAATAATTCATATTTGAAATTTGTCTTATTTCTGTTTCATATTTTATTTTTATTTTTGAATGAACATTTTAAAAAGAATACAGAGCATCCACATTCACTACCTGGAGCAACACTACTCCAGGCATTACTAGGGTTCGACCCCCCCAAGGGGTTGATCACTGGTGATGGCATGTGGCAGTGTTGCTCCAAGCCATGAACCAATCTTGTCCATGTCTTCCATTTTTCTTTGTTCTATCAATACCTACTTCTTTGCAACAATTATATACATTTATACTAGCACACAGACACATAAAAAGCATCAATAAAAAGAATTTTTGGTGTTAGAGGTGATCAAATATTCATAGCAGTGGATTTAGTGAAGCACAGAGAAATATGCATACATAATATACATCAACATTCACATATTCAAAGCACAGGTTTGTGAGTGAAGAATCACTCACCTTAATGCTAGCAAACCAAATATCCACTTGCACTTCATGGCTCCTCCAAAGTTTATCCTTTTCCATTTACTATGAATTACACTTCCAATATTGATCAAAACTCCATTTCAATTACTTTTAGCGGTATAGATTCTTGTTCAGAAGCTCATATTTGAATTTTATTAATTTTGGTATTTTATTTGAATTGTTATGAATCTTTTGAATAGGAGACTGGGGTTAGAATATTTTCTTCAGAAAGGTGGAAAAGTGATATGAGGGTTGTGAGCAAAAAGAGCGAGAGGAGTTAATTATGAAGCGATCAAGAGAAGGCTCCAGAATTCTCAAGAGGAGATGAGCAAGTTCTCTTCTTGAGGTAGGGTTTGGGCCACAATTGCACTACAAAAAAAATATTATTTTCTCACTTATTTTCTTCCCTTTTCTTTGCAATCAAATTTTTCACTAGCCAAAATAGTACCAAATCAAAATAAAAATCATCTTCGCCTCTTACTATTTTTTACCCAGCATTGTATAATTTTACCCAAATTACATTTCACAATTTTTCGTACTTTAAAATTAATTATTCCAAAATTTCAATATTAGACCCATTTTAATAAAATCATTTATTAGCCTAAATAATTTAACAAAAACTCATTTTTACTATTGTAAATTCCAAAACTCTTCTATTTATTATTATTTAACGTTATAAAATAATTAATCCATTTTCAATTCACTTTAGAAATCATTTCCGCTTTATAAATACCAATATCACTTCAAAAGGCCCAATATGCATGATTAATAATCCACTACTTCAAAAATATTTAATACCAAAATAATTCATTTAATGGCCTCTTTAACAATAATTTCCTGTAATACAATTAAATACCTTTGACTAGTTAATCTTTTTCTTAGATCTTAGTTGTAGATATTTTATTATTATTAATTTCAACTTCGCAAAATACTTCCTCATCGAATCCCAAACAAGATTTCTATATTTCCAAATCATCTTAAATAATTGATATTATAATTAATCCCATTTAACTATTTAAAAATTTATATAGAATTATAATCAATTATTTCTCAACATCGGGCTGTTATAGACTTTCCTTTTAAGAAAACTGTATCCTCTCAAGTTCTCCTTAGAGAAAATCCATAACGAGCTAAAACTTATTGCTTTTATCCACTCATCTACAATTTAAACATAAATATACAACATGCAACCATTTAAATAAATCACAACAATCAAAGACAAAAAAAGCATACCACACAAAGCTCTTTATTTACTTCTTAGAATTTACATGTATAGTGTTCTACATTAACCCGTCAAGTATTAAATAAAATGACATAAAAAACTACCACAAATATTAAATAATTAGGTTCTAACATCTACTTAGGCATATGCTACCCACTATATTGAATAATAACCGCCGATTAAGAGAAGTAAGCCTTTTACCATCTGACGCTATTCAAATCCATTCAACAAGCTCACACAATACTACAACAAATTATTAGATCCTTTATGGTGTCTTTCCCTTAAATAAAGGACTATAATCCTTGCCTACCATCTATGGTCAAGGGCTATAAGTTGACAAACCTATTTAGTAAGATACCAAACTCTCATATAATCAATATACACTTCCAGTGTCGAAATTTTCAAAATAAAAACTTCAAAGCATTCTCTATAGTATGAAGCGTATTCCAAAATTATAACATGCAATAAACATAATAATAAATATAGCCTTTTACCTAAAACTCCCTCATTTTATATTTTAAAACTGATTTACGTCATACCATACTCTGGCGCACTCCATCCATTTATAAAATAAAACCTTAATATTCATATATACAAATATTCATGGTGTTAAAAATCATAACTTATTTATATTCTTTCAAATTAGGGATATAAAACAATTCATAGATTTCTTCCATTCCAAAGCTCTTCTTATATATGTTAAAAAATAGAGGACCCCAACAATCTTCATAAAACTCAAAACTTTAAATTCTGAAAATTACTACTATTGAAAAAACAGGCCCTCTTTACTAAACCATGCTTTCCATATAATAAACCTCAAGTTTTTGTAAAACACTTAAAACCAAAGTTCTTTCTTACAATCAGCTTTCCAGAAAGCATAAAATCATTAGAAACGAATCAATAATTTAAAATTTATGGTCAAAATACTTCGATACTTCAACCTAGAAAATTGGACAGAAGTATACTTCTTCATAAAAATAGATTTTAATCACTTGGAATCTTCGAAATCTCAGAAAGATATTCAACATAAAAATTGTTCCTTACAGAAATACCTTTCCAACCTAAGGTAGCTCACCAAAAATCCGATCAAGATATCAAAAGTTATGGTTGTTTTGGTACAACCATTAAAAATAAAAAAGTTCATAACTCAACCCAAAATTTTGATTTTTCTAAAATCAACTTTTCACTTTGAAAATATTAAAATTGGGTAAAAATAACCTTACACAAAAGTGTTTACTCCTAAATCCGCTTTCCTAGAAAAATCAAAAATTACAAAAATCCAATCTTTTAGTAAAAAATTGAGAATAGGAAAACAAAATTGAATTCTCATACCCTTATTCTTTAATTCAAAAATATCTCATCATTACCAGTCTCCATTTCAAATAAATTTCCAAAATAACCCATATATTCCTTTATTTCAAAACTCAATTTTTCCATAAATCAAATTTATACACCTCTTTAATGAAAACATACTATATTTATTTCATAATATATTTATATCTCCAAAAACTCATCTTTACCATAAATCATGTCTATCACTTTAATAAAATCTATATTAATGTTTGCAAGTAGCATATAATATATTTTCTTCGAAGAATTATTTTCAATCCCACAATATCAAGTTCACAAAATTATATTCTCTAGCTTTATAAAATGCTTTAAGATCTTCATTCTCATTAATATATTTATTATATTTTCACTTGAAAATTCCCTTTGCAAACTATTTGTTGTTACATAGTTATCTATTTTAAGACCTATGCTTTACCCAAGATGTACAATTTCATATGCATTTCAATAATTATTTTAAATTGAAAACTTATATATACACTTTCTACATCTCAATGCATTTAATTAAAAATATGGTCATAACATCCATTCAAGTCATAACATAATCATTCAACATGCCATACATATAATTTACATCATCACATACCAAATATTTTCAAATTCACAAATATTTAAAATTATAACGACGTTTTCTTGCCGTGGATTTTAGCAACTCGATTCACTTATTGGTTGCAGTATTGATCGTCTAATCAACATTATCTCGTCATCTATCTCAACTATCCACCAATGCTCGATGGCCGCAACTATCATTTAAAATATCCAACTTATATTTTCAAAACAATTCATTGTTTTACCAAAATAATACACACATACATAAATGTATATGTACATGTATGTTTGTATTCCTAAGTTAAAACATTCCTAAAAACATTCTTTATAGCTTTTCTCATCCCAAAAGATAATTAATCACATTTATAATCTCTTTTGACAAACCAATCAATTATCTTTAAAACATAATGGTTAAATTAGTTTATTAACTTTGAAACACTAAACCGGTTAATAACTTTTAAACACTTTTATTAAAGGTGTGTTTGGCATACATCCCTCATATAGTTTCCAGATACGCAAAACATCACTTCATTTTTAAATATGTTTCCGGTCCCTGTTTTTAAAATCAGACCATCTAAGAGACAAAAGTTCCCTTCCGTTGTAATTTCTCTCTGTACTTCATTGCTCCTGCGAAAATGAAATCAGTAAACAAAATCGAATCATAATCTAGTGAATAAAATGAAATCAAGGTGACTAGAAGATTGATTTAGAAGGAAAATGAAACCAAATACTCATTTTAATTAATCGATAAGAATCTGAAATCAAATAATAGATAGCATAATCAATTAGAACATCAAAATCAAACGGTAAAATTAAAATAGCAAAAAAAAAAAATTAATTTGTATGAAAACGAATTCGTTCTTTACAAAATTAAAAAATTATTAATATATCAGTAACAATTTAAGAATATTTGCGGCTAAAACAGAATTTTAGTTGCTAATACATAGAAAATTTGCAGTAAAAAACTTGATTACTTGATAAAACACTCTTACAGCTCTAACGTATATTATTACATTTTTTACTGCAAAAATTGTACATATATGCAGTATTGTAAGCAAAAATGTACAATATTTGCTGATTTTTCTGCAGTTATTCAGAATAATTACAGCAATATCTACAAGTATTCGTAATAATGGCATAAGAAAGTAAAAATAATGAATACTTGCTAAAAACACTTGTGGCTTTAACATATATTATTATATTTTTTTTGCAAAAATACTGAACATATTTGTAGCATTATAAACAAATATTCTTAAATTTTGCAGGTTTTTCTGAAATTATTAAGAGTAATTGCAGCCATAACTGCGATTATTCATAATATTTGCAAAAAAAGTAAAAATATTCATAATATTTGCATTAGATTTTTTAATGCAAAAAGTGGCACTATTTGAAGTTTTTTATGCAAGTATTCTCAATATTTGCATATTTTTCTGCAAATATTGAGAATACTTGCGGAAATATTGCAAATATTTATAGATTTTTATGCATGTATTTCCACTAATTACAGTTTTTAATGCACATATTTGCAAGTATTCTCAGCAAATGAAGTTTTTATTCATGTATTCTTATTTATGAAATGAAATTCATGTTCCTAATGCAATATATTGAAATTAACAATTGTAGAGAAAAACTCCTACAGAAATGCATATTTATATGCAAAAATTTGCAATATTTGATGACTTTTCTACAATTATTCTGAATATTTGCACCAATGTTTGCAAATATTCTTAAAAATTGCATATTTTTTAGCGGTTATTTTATTATTCACAGTGTTTGCACCAACTTCTGCAATTATTGGGAATAATTACAGATTTTTCAGATTTACAAGCAAGTTACTCAAAAGAATCGCAGACATACATGCAATTAGACATAGTAATTACATACATCTCTGCAATTATTTTGAATAATTACATACAAAGATGAATACAAATTATTTTAAGGGAATAATTTATGATTTTTCAACAAGTATATATTATGAATATTTGCTAAATCTTTGAGTGAATAATTGCAGAGAAAAATTCCTAAATAAATGCATATTTATATGCAAATATTCTCAATATTTGCCGACTTTTTTGCAATTATTATGAAAATTTGCACCAATGTCTGCTAATAATCTTAAAAATTGCTGATTTTTTAGCAACTATTAAAAATATTTGCAGAAAAAACTGTATGAATGTTATTCTAGGTTAATATTGCAGTATTTATGCACATAACTTCAAACATTTAACTGCAATCATTTCACATTATCATTAATGAATTTAAACATCAATATAACACCAAAAATCCAATCATATTTTTGTAAAAAAGATTGTTTCCTCTTCAAATAGTTGCAGTTTTTTTTATTGAAATCGAGAAGTAAACACTTGCTTGAAGAAAACTCAGCTCGGCTTTTAATTTGATCGGAATAAACCGAAGAAGAAGAATCGCGACTCAACTTTGAAGCGCAGGGGTAATTTAGGGAAAAAATAGGCAGAAAATAAAAAAAGGACGTAGAAAGTATGTTTTTTTGATAAGGATCCGCTTTGAATTAAGTTTGGTTTTAGGAATGTGTGCTTAATATTCACTTTATTAAATCAGTTAATTTACTTTTAAATCACCACTGATTTAAAACGATTAATTAAATCAAATATTGTTAATTAAAATGCTTAATTAAATCAAATATCATTAATTAAAATGATTACTTTTAAACCTCATTAATTAAAATGATTAATTTATTTCAAATATTATTTATTAAAATAATTAATTAACCTTAAACATCATTAATTAAAATGATTAATTCAAATTCAAATATCATTAATTAAAATGATTTATTAACTTTTTAAAATCATAAGCTCAAGTCAACATACATAAAAGTTTACGGGATGATATTCAATATGTGACGGTATAGCGAAAATTGCTGTAACGATATTTAGACAGTTCAAATAGAATATCACAATTATTTCAATCAAACATCAATATAAGCGAAATAAGCAAAAAATAAATAAATACTGGTGTGAAGGGGGCCTCTTTACAAATGTTCCCTGCAAAACAATGGTTAAAGACAGTATAGGTCATATGGGTTCACTGCAAATTAGATAATATGTCATCCGTTTTCCAAAATGAGAATCCAACCAAACAATCAGTCAAACTGCAATATAAACTAACATCCAAATATTCAACAATAATATATGACATCACAGATATTTTACAGTTTATTTAATGGTGAGTTAACTCACTGAAATTTCAGTGGATGCTTTCGCGTTTTGTTTTGAAATGAAATCGGACGTCGTTTGATTTTAGCTCAAAATTAGATTAGTGCCAAACTTGATGAATCCAATTCCAAAACAAAAATAACATTCCTAAGAGTCTAATGCAACTGACTGCATCCGAATCCGACCTAGTATGAGATAGTTATTTAGTTCAATATAAGTTAAGGTTAATTAATTAACTTAATTATCACGTTAACCGTAATCCACGCTAACCCTAATCTCCTTTGAACAAACCCAGCATCCGACTTCAATTACTCATCATCGCCAACTCTGGCCTCCAACCGCGTCCGCATCACTACCGAGGTAGCCCCGCCTTAGACGCACGCAATGACATCCACCTCGTTGCCTTAAGTGCCATCGTCGATGAGATCTAACCTGAAGAAGCATCGTCGTTCTACTCGAGATTGTCACCGCTGAGAGCCACCACTGTCCAATCCAACCATTCAACGTCTATATCTCACCACCGCAACCAACTTTCATGTTGGGGTCGAGGAACAATTTGGCTTCTAGCGGTCGCGGTTGATGATGGCTGTTGGATGAGGGGTTTTTTAAAATGACGACTAAGGTTAGGCTTTCTAAGTTTAAGAAAAGAGAGAGGTTTGGGGTCCTTAAAAAGAGAATCTAACTAATATTCAATAAGTGAATATATTATGGTCATATGGATTCACTGCAAATTAGATAACATGTCATCGGTTTTCAAACGAGGAATCCAACCAAATTAATCAAAAAATAATATAAACTAACATCCAAATATTTAAAAATAATCCATAGCATCAAAAATATTATATAGTTTATTTAAAGGTGAGTTTACTCACTAAAGTTCTAATGGACGCTTTCGCATTTCATTTTGGACTAAAATCGAATGATGTATTATTTAGCTCAAAATACTGTTTGCTCCAAACTTGACAAATCCAATTCCAAAATGAAGGTGGCATTCCAACAAGTCCAATGCAATTGACTACATCTGAACCCGACCTCGTATGAGAAATTTTTTTAGTTTAATACAAATTGAGGTTAATTAAAATAATTAATTAACCTAATTGTCACGTTAATTACCAATTTCCTAATCCACGCTATGTAACATCCCCTATCTAGAGGCCTAAATCTAAGCACTACAGATGATGTAGTCATCCATAGTATCAACTTCGGGCGACTAAATACGACTATGTTAATGGTGTCCATAATATTAGAAGCACTTGAATAGGAAAAAATCACAAATTTAAAAAACATCATTTAGCTGATTACATTTCAAGACACATGCTTTACATTCAAATTACATAATCTCACCGCTTTCTCAAGTTCAGATAAAATATAATTATTACAATATTATGCCAAGAGCGATATATGACGATGCCCCATTGGTTAACCAGAGTACTATATATACAATACTGTGGAATCAATCCAAAATACAATAGCAACACCTAATTAGCTATTCGTCAGCAGCCTGCTCGTCACCGGAAGTTTTGTTCACCAACCTACTCAAACCTTTAAACCTTTAAACCTCAACCCTCATCTTACTCAAATCAATTTTGAGTACCCGAGAGTTTAAGGAAAATAAACTTCGAGTCAGACAAAAAGCCTCGTGTGAATAATACTATACATCTCGGTTACCTGATATTAAGTGACACCATGCCACTTAGCTGAACGGGTTTCCCCTCACTAATATCCTTTTTAAGCCAATCTTTTGCAAATTATAATCCCGCAACTAAAACTGGTTAAATGCAAAGCAATATCATGTATATATGCATATCAATTATCATATGGACTATCTGTTCATACACTACAGTTTTGTTTGGCTAACTACTAACCATTAGCCGACTCGAGCCTACCTGAAAACATAAAAATCTAACATCAATCAGATACTCCACTTCTGGATGGTCTGTCCTTACTTACTTCTCTAGATCTAACTGTTTCTATTGGTTTTGCAGGCTTACCAGTAACTTGTCTTTCCTTTTTAATTCCTTTCTGTGTGTAATATAATTTTAGTCCTACTTGTGATAAGGCCCCACACACTGGAATTTTTGACTAAATTAGCTAGGAGCTAATAGCTAATGAGTATAGGGCGCAACCCTACACAAGTCCCATTCGGTCTTCTAAACCGATTCATTTTCTTAGGGTTAACTACCCTTTAAATTTTTCCTTGAAAACCTTTTCAAAATGATTTAAACCTTTAAATCATACATGTACATGGAAAATATACTCTTTGCTTTACTCTAAGCTATTTGCTATGTTATATGCTCTTTACCCAAAATAATGTTGATGAAACTATTAAGGATTTCCCATCCCACCAAAATAAGTTAAAATATTTTTTAACTTAAAAACACTTAGGCTATATTGCCAAAGACAACTCATTCGAAACCTTTGTTTAAAACCTTTTAAAAACCCTTTTGAAACCATTGAAAGCATCCCTTTCGAAACCTTTGAAAGTATCCCTTTCAATACAAGTAAAACCTTAGGCCGAAGGCCAAAATATACCTTTCGAAATCATACCATTCGAAACCATTCATCTTTATCCTTTCGAAAGCATTGAAAAACTTCTCCTTCAAAAGCTTTAAAACCTTAGATATTCTCTTTGGAATGCTTAAACATTGCCTTTCGAAACCATTGGAAAACCTTTCCTTTTAGACCTTCCAGAACCATTAGGGAACCGCCCCTAAAAATCCTTCTTTAAAACCTTTCGAATGCATTAAAACATCAAGCCTTATGAAAGATTTGGGTTTAATTTATAACATGCGAAAACACCTTTCGCAACTATTTGGGTTCTACCTTTTATAAAGAAAAATGGTCATTAAAACATTTAAGTCGAAAGCATTCTTAAATATAGAAGTGATGGTGTCGAAACCATGCCTTCGAAATCATTAAAGAAGCAACTTGGTTTTAAAAACAAGATAACCCTATCAAAACCAATTTGGGTCGAAAGGTAAAAAGCGGTAGTCAGAGGCTTCAACCTAGTC
Organism: Allium cepa; assembly: GCA_030765085.1. Lineage (NCBI taxonomy): Eukaryota > Viridiplantae > Streptophyta > Magnoliopsida > Asparagales > Amaryllidaceae > Allium > Allium cepa. The sequence continues at coordinate 796,820,276 of CM060935.1, read as the reverse complement.
AAAAGCAGTTACTCAAAAACTAGGGCGCAATCTCTTTAAACAATTCTTTTAAAATCATTGACCCAGTTGAAAGCAGACAAAGTCGAAAGCTATTCAGTCGAAAGCAAAGCAGGCACATTTTCATTTAGAAGCAAAGTAGCACTTCAACCCCTTCGAAACCCTTGGTTTCGTCCCAACACCTTCCACCCTTTCCATCCTTAGGTAATGACCTATCTGATCGCAGTTGAAGCATTTGACATTCTTCTTCCTGGTCACCTTCTTTGCCTCTCCAGAACGACATTCATTCGCAAAGTTCCCTTTCTTATCGCACTTAAAATAGACAACTTTCGACTTTCCTTTTTCCATGGCTTTACACTTCTGGGCTCCCTTCTTAGGAAAGACTTCCTTTTTTGACTCTGCCCTACCTGGACCTCCTTCGCCTTATTTTTCTCCAAAGAATCAATAATTTCCTCATGTCATAGAGCCACCTCTACTACAACATCACAAGGATCCCTGATATGAGGTAATGTAGCCCTGGCCAATTTAGGTATTAACCCCATAATGTACTTCTCATTTCTCTTAATCACCTTATCCACAGAGGCATGGCCATATCTTGCCAACTCCTCAAACCTTGTAGCATACTCTAACACGGTCATCTCTCCATGCTCTAACTCGACAAACTTTTTGAGCAAGGTAGAGTTTGCCATCACAGATGTGAATCTCTCATCGAACCTCCTCTTAAACTCAGCCCATGTCATCGTTCCTTCATCCACTCCATCTATTACACTATTCCACCAGCATAAAGCTGCTCCTTAGAGCTGCCTCGAAGCAAGCCTTCTTCTCTGCTCATAACCGAGCCTTAATTCTATGAAAATCCTCTCATAATGCAGCAACTAGTTCCCCACTTCTATAGCATCTTCAGTCCCAACAAATGGTTTTCCTCCCAACCTAGAATAGTCCCTACTCAAAGCAGCATAATTGTTGACTACTAGAGCTTCCTGGGCTCCTTCCCCAACTACTCCAACAACAACCCTGCTTGCATCATATTCATGAAAAACTGATACATGGCTCCTATGTCAACTTGAGGGACTTCATCACTAGTATTTCCAGCTCGTGCCTGACCTGGGTTCCTTCTAATATTAGGTCTGGCATTTCTATCTGCAACGGTGCTTCCTCCACGAACATTATCTCTTCAAGAATCCATATCTGCATTTGAACCTTCATGAGATATGGAAAAATAACCTAATAGAGATAGAAGACTAGAGAAAGCGCATACTTATATATGGCAAATTCAAGCACGTTACCATAGCTTTGTCCTATACCACGATCTTTTCTCTAATTCCTTAGGATTATTTTTTTAGAAATCATTTTTAGTTAATTTTTTTCATAAACCTATGTGTTGATAACAAGTTGTAACATCCCCTATCGAGATGCCCAAAGCTAAGCGCTAGATCCTGCAGTCATCCATAGTATTAACTTTCGGAGACTAAATACGACTATGTTAATGGTATCTATAATATCAGAAGCACTTGAATAAGAAACAAAATCACAAATTTAAAAAACATCATTTAGCTAATTACATTTCAAGACACATGTTTCACATTTAAATTACATAACCCCATCGCTTTCCTAGGTTCAAATATAAGTTATTACAATATTACGCCAAGAGCGACATATGATGATGCCCTCTTAGTTGACCAGAGTACTATATATACAATACAGAGGAATCAATCCAAAATATAACAGCAACACCTAATTATCTATCCGTAAACAACCTGCTCGTCACTAAAAGCTTTATTCGCCAACCCACTAAAACTTGTAAACCTCAACCCTCAGCCTACTCAAATCAATTTTGAGCACCCGAGAGTTTAAGGAAAATAAACTTCGAGTCAGACATAAAGCCTGGTGTGAATATTACTATACATCTCGGTTATTTGATATTAAATAAGACTAAGCCGCTTATCAAAATGAGTTTCCCCTCACTAATATCCTTTTTAAAACATATCTTTTTCAAATTACATTCCTGCAACCAAAACTGGTTAAATCTGTAAAGAAATATAATGTTTATGTACATATCAGTAATCATATGGACTATCTATCCATATACTGTAGTTTTGTTTGGCTAACTACTAACCCTTGGCTGACTCGGACCTACAAGAAAACATAAAAATCTAACATCTGTTAGATACTCCTCTTCTAGATGGTCTGTCCTTACTTATTTCTCCAGGTCTAACTGATCCTAATAGTTTTGCAGACTTACCAGTAACTTGTCTTTCCTTTTTAAGCTCTTTTCTGTATGTAACTTAATTTTAGTCTTACTTGTGACAAAGCCCTACACACTGGAATTTTGGACTAAATTAGCTAGGGGCTAATAGCTAATGAGTATAGCGCGCGATCCTACACAAGTCGCATCTGGTCTTCTAAGTCGAGTCATTTTCTTAGGGTTAACCACCCTTTAAATTTTTCCTTAAAAACCTTTTCAACATGATTTAAACCTTTAAATCATACATATACAAGGAAAATATACTCTTTGCTTTACTCTAAGCTATTTTCCATGTTATATATTCTTTACCATAAATAATGTTGATGAAATTATTAAGGATTTCCCAGCCCTCCAAAATAAGTTAAAACCCTATTTAATTTAAAACCACTTAGGCTATATTGCTAAAGAAAACTCATTCGAAACCTATGTTTGAAACCTTTAAACAATCATTTTGAAACCATTGAAAGTACCCCTTTTGAAACCTTTGAAAGTATCCCTTTAAATACAAGTAAAACCTTAGGCCGAAGGCCAAAACATACCTTTCGAAATCATACCGTTCGAAACCATTCATCTTTATCCTTTCGAAAACATTGAAAAAAATCTCCTTCGAAAGCTTTAAAACCTTCGACATCCTCTTTAGAACACTTAAACATTGCCTTTTGAAACCATTGGAAAACCTTTCCTTTTAGACCTTTCGGAACCATTAGGGAACCGCCCCTTAGAAACCCTTCATTAAAACCTTTCAGCTGCATTAAAACATCAAACCTTTCGAAAGCATTTGGGTTCAATTTATAACATGCGAAAACACCTTTCGAAGTCATTAAAACCATCTCTTGCGAAACCATTTGAGTTTTACCTTTTATAAAGCAAAAGGGTCATTAGATCATTTAAGTCGAAAGCATCTCTTTCGAAAGCATTCCTAAGTAGCAGCAGTTAGGGGCTTTGACCTAGTTAAAAGTAATTACTTAAAAACAAGGGCGCAACCTCCTAAAACCATTCTTTTAAAATCATTGACCCAGTCGAAAGCAGACCAATTTAAAATCTATTCAATCGAAAGCAAAGCATGCACATTTTCATTTGAAAGCAAAGTAGCGCTTCAAGTCCTTTGGAACCTCTGGTTTCGAACCAATACTTCCACGTGTATCCAACTCACTATGTACCGCGTATTTGATACCATATGCATTGGTTTCGATGGAGTTAGCGGTAAGGAGTCGGAAGCCTGGTGCCGAAAGCATTGAAATAGGATAAAAATGTAGATTTGATTTTATAAACTTTTTCTTTGTACCTAACCTGCCTTGTTTGTTATTGGTTGCAAACTTTTCTTTTCTAATTTTCAGAAATAAGAATTTGGAATATTTACAAAATACTTCTCCTTTATATATATATATATAACATTTAAGTCTCATACCTTAAATAATTTGATATAACCATCAAAACACTTAAGAAAATTCAACAAAAATTCCAAAAAATCACTTTTAATATGTTTTCTAACAAATATAAATTTTAGACCCTAAGCCAATATAATTTGGCTGTAATTAATTTTAAACCCAAATTTGCATCTCTTCAGTATAATATTCATATAAAATCCACATTAATTCATAAAATTATGAAAATTGAAACTCATTTCTAAAATATTATTTCCGATCTAAATCTAAATCCGCAAGTTAATTGGATGTCATATAATAGGGTTTTCATATCAAAATATATCACAAAATCTTTATGAATTAGCATAAATCATAAACAACATATAGGTATACATTTTATCATCCAAAACATGGCAAAAAATTTGCAAATAATTCAGATATCATATTAAAATCAAAAAACATTAAAAATGGAGATGTAGTCATTATTTACCTTAGATTTTTTATGAAGGATGTGAGATTTATTTTTTATTAAGTGATTTGATTCTTCCTCTTAAATTCTTTTTCTTTGCTCTGCCTAATGGCGGACAACCTTAGCTCTGTTTTTGTTCATGAAAATTAAATGAACATGAGTGTTGAGGGGCTAAGGGTTTAGGGTATAAATATGTGCCTTGTTTCTACTTTTTCCTTGCATATTTTCCAACCTTTTATTCTCTTTTTTATTCTTTAGTTCACTTGTTAACATGGTATGACTTCCCCTTATTTAATCACAAATCTCAATCCATTAATCATCCTACATTATTTTATTTTATTTAACTAACTAAATATCCTAAATAATGTTACATAAATATAGGGCCTTATACGCTAACCTTAATCTCCTTCGAACAAACCCAACCACTGACTTCAACTACTTGCCGTCCCCGATGAATCACAACTAAGGGTAGCCTTGCCTCAAACGCACCCTACGCCACCCGCCTCATCGTCGAAATGCCACCGTCAATGAGATGTAACCCGAATAAGCTCCACCGTTCAACTCGAGATTACCTTCTCTATGGCCACCACTATCCTATCCAACCATTCAGCGCTTAAACCTTACCGTCGCAACTAACTTTTGTGTTGGGGGTCAAGGCGCAATTTGATCACGGCTGGTCGTGGTTGATGATGGCCATTAGACGAGGGGGTTGAAAAACGGAGGCTAAGGTTAGGGTTTCTAAGTTTACGAAAAGAGAGAGGTCGAGGGTCCTAATTTCAAACTAAATACCCCTATTCCGAACTTAATGGAACTATTTTTGTGACCTAATTCCAATTTATACAGAAGTTAGCTTTTATAATCAAATTATATTATTTTTAACTCTCTAAAATTAACCATTACGTATTTCGAGCTCACATGATAACACTATACATTCGATCGCCACAAGACTCGTTGGCGTATATCACCTTATCATTTCGGTCCTGATGGCATTTGTTTTGTCAAAATCCTAGACAGTGCCCCAGAATTATAATTTCATGCATTTAGATAGTTTTATATTTTTCAATCACATTATCGATATTTATCCAAATTATTTATTATTGTAAATAAATTTACAAATTGAATTCATCAATATTATTTACTAATTAAAAGTAGTTAAATAAAACTATTAAACCCATTTAATTAATATGCAATTCACAATTCAAATATTTAAGTGACACTATATTCCAATTCAAGTTGTTAAATTCCAAAATCCAGTTATTTTAATATTTATAATTAACTATATGTTTAAAATCAAATGATCAAAATTTATGGAATGTTACAAGAAAGCTAAGGTAAGTGGGTCGATGAACTTCCACTGGCACTTTGGGCTAGTCGGACGACCCACAAGTCAGTGACTGGCCACTCTCCATTCGCCCTAGCTTATGGATCAGAGGTCATGATCCTGATTGAACTTGAAGTACCTTCTCATCAAGTAACTCAATATAATCCATGGACGAATAAGGAACTTCTGCTGGAGTCTCTCGTATGATCGATGAGAGGTGTGATGAAGCTGACTTGAGAGCAGCTGCACACCGTAACCAGTCTCCCGATATTGCAGTACCAAGGTCAGGACCCGGACCTTCGAAATTGGCGATCTTGTTCCCTAACGAATCTTCCCTAACCCTGGGAACTTGTGTGCGACTTGGGAAGGTATGTACGCAATTGAGTAGAAGCTTAGAGATGGCACGTTCAAGTTGGCAACGATGGATGAGGGGATCTCACTCCCGGCGGACATGGAATAGTGAACACTTGCGATGCTATTTCACTTGGATGTAAACTTGTACATATCTAATCAAAGTTGTGTAACCAAATAGAATCCTTCATTTCTAGCATTTACAAATTAAATGACTTCCAAAGCTTATGAATCCGTCTGAGCTTGACTTTACACTAGTATTAGTGACATATACTCAAATGAACTTGCATGCGCAAAAAGCAAGTGTACAGGTACCCAGAGAAAGGTACCAACCAAGCTTCCATAGTCCATGATCGAATGCATGAAGCTCAACCACACTTGGCATCCATAGAGATGCCAAACAACTCCTCTAACCCATGACTTGTGGGCAGGAGTATAAATACTCAAAGGCTGAACGAGACAGTTCACCACTAATGTTTATGCCCAGAGTTTGGCAGAGCCCATTCCTTGCCCGTAGTAGGCAGAACAAAAGATCTACACCCAAAGATAGGTCGGATCTTACATACATCGATCAATGCCTAGAGTTAGGACGATCTAAAACATATATCCTAAATAAGGATTTTTAAACCACTACCTTAAGTGGTTGGTTTTGACCAATGCCCAAAGATTGGCATGGTCAAAGCATGTATTTAAAAGAAGGATGTCCAGAGAGCCATCCGATGGTGAATTACTCCGATCCACACTCGGCGATAGGAACGGTGACACTCAAAACACTCTTGAAATGGACGTTAAATTACCTTCAACGCGTTTGGAATTCGACCAAGTTCCAGAGTTGAACATAGTCTTTGGATATGCGACATGGCGATTATTCTTTATTCAGATTCAATGAAACGGACTAATAACTTAGTCTGATGAGGACAACGAGAAGTGATTCACAAACACATTGAAGGCAAAGTGCATTTCTCAAAACCTTGGACAAATTCAAACAAGACTTGAGAGAAACAAAAAGTCTTTATTATTCGCAACCAAAATAAGACTTGAAAGGAAGTACAAGTGTTATTAACGCTATAACAGAAAATCAAAAGTGGGGGCCGAATCAACATAAGCCAAAAACAAAAGCGAAACAACCCCTATGGCTATACAACCAAAAACATGAAGGAGATAGATGATCACTTCTTGTATTTCTTTTTCTCCTCCTCCATAGAGGATGGCACAAGGTCCCTAGTTTCTTCCTTATTCTTCCTCCACTTCCTTCGTCCTTCGAAGGCGAGCAAAGCAACGTGACAGTAAGCATGCTTTGAGTGCTTTTGGTTATAGGTAGAGTGATCAAGCAAAATTTGTCTCGTCGAGCTAAGCTATTGACAAAAGAGGAGGAGAAAAGTCGGTCGGCTCATGCTGAATTTCTACAGCGGGCTTGAACTGTTGTTCAAGAAGTTCGCTCGTTGAAAGCACTTGAGAAAGATAAATCGACCCGGTAGACTGAACATCAACGTCAGCTTGTGTTCTTTAGAAATTGCCAGGCCCCTCTTCTTGTAACCCACCGATCATTTGCACATCTAGACCGGTGGCATCACTAACCGAGATGCTCAGGATCATCCCAAAGATAGTCATGACTGTTGAATCGGTCGTTGTTGCATATGGTCCCGATTGGGACCTCTCCTTCAAGGGACTTCAAATTGTATGCTGACTTGAAATATGAGAAAGATTAAATGAGACATTATCTACATCGACAAGTGTTATGCAGGCTCTCTCAAATATAGGTGTGATCAATGATATCGCTGTGCCAGATTGAGGTTCGGTGCAAGAAGGCATACCATTTGTGTTTTCCTCCTGAATAGGAGATAACATGATTGTTTGTTAGAGTTGCGATGCATTCGGATTATACTTTTAATTTGAACGAGTGATAGAAGTAGTAGTGGCCTAGAGGTGAAACCGGTATCGATATCCTGAGGAGTGGTGCCGAAACCTTCGGCTTGATCTTTTTGAACTATAGCAGCAACCATGGATACAAAATCGGCTCACCTGCTCTAAGCACCTCAATTTCCTCCAAACTTAGGATCTCTTCCTCCAGTTCTTCCAAGTCCATTTTACCTTCTTCTAAATGTTCTCGCTCTTCCCGCACAATCTTCTCCCATGCCATCGCTAAGGCATAAGGATAACTTTTTCCAAGCTATGCTAAGTCCTGGAACTTAAGAACATTGGAATTGTGGTTGGTGATGAGCAGATCAAAATTATCCTTAACCAGTCTCTCCACACTAGATCGTTCGCTTTCCTACCAGCAGTTGCCACCAGCTCATCCACTCCTTTTGCCTTGTTTAGCATGTTATCCCTCTCCTTGCTTGCGTCGGGAAGTTCTTCACAATAGTTGTGAGCTGTTTGAAGTGCCTCATCTTTCTCCTCCTTTTCTCTTTTAAGTTACGCCTTCAGCCCTATCAATTCTTCTGTTAGCTCCAAGTTTCAATGATGAGCCGATTCCACTTGGCTCAAATAATCTTTTCTTTCCCAATCAATCACCATGGTTAAGTTTTTAACCTTTTGATCATTTCCTTCCTTGATTTCTTCACATCGGTGACTTTTGCATCAGGATGAGCTATAGTCTCATCATTCTGGTTTGTTGTCAACTGAAGTTCGGCAATCTCAGTCTCTAAACTCTCAATGAATTCTGAGAGCGTCTCAGCCAGCCTTCTTCAAGAAAAGTACTTATCATACACCTCAGCGACATACGCAGCCGTCTTATGCTTGATATATGTAGCAATATCTTTCAAATTCAGAATGAACTTGTAGGCCTTAAAATTGATCTTCGAAAAGCGACGTTGTAATTCAACAATCTGAGGATTTGAAGCGATCGACTACTCCATTTAGAAAATAGGCTGTTCAGTAGGCTGCACGATAGGCGCTTTGTTAGCTATGTGTCAAGAAGAGTTAAAGGCGGTTGTAACATCCTCTATTCAGAGGCCCAAAGCTAAACGCTATAGATGCTACAACCATTCATAGTATTAACTTCTAATGACCAAATATGGTAATGTTAATGGTATCCATAATATCATAAACATATGAATATGAAATAAAATCACAGATTTCAAAAACAACTTTCCTGATTACACTTCACAAAACATGTTTCATATTCCATTACTAATCCCAATCTTTCCCAAGTTTAGATTGAATATAATTATTACAAAATACACCAAGGGCGGCATATGAAGATGCCCCCTTGGATGACTAGAGTACTAAATAGTCATAACTGACTTAATACAACACAATGGAATAAAACAAACAAAAAAGCTCCTACATATCTAGCCATCAGTCTCCTACTCATCTTTCGAAGCTTTATTCGTCAACCTGCTAAAACCTGAAAAAACCAAACTCTCAATCTACTAAAATTAATTTTGAGCGCCCGAGAGTTCAAGAGAAAAACATAAATTTCAAGTCAAACATAAACTAAGTGGGAATCTAGGTACCGAAAGTGGCGAAACATGTAAAAAGCATGTAAAATCTGATTTTTAACTTTATAAAGTAATCTTTTCAACTAACTTGCCTTATTTGTCAAAATATTATTCATTGTTAATTTTCGTTTCTAAAAGTACTGCCAAAATTTCAGAATTAAACAAATTAAATTATTTACAAAATGCCCTAACATTTAAGTCCCATACCTTAAATAATTTTATATATCTATTAAAACACTTAGGAAAATTCTATAAAAATTAACATAAATCTCTTTTAATATGTTTTCTAACATATTCAAACTTCAGACCCAAAAAACAAACATAATTGTCGAAATTAATTTTAAACCTAGATAACCTTTTTCTTCACTAAAAAATTAATATTAATTCCACAATAGTTTAGGATATTATGAAAGTGGAAAATGTAGTTTCGTTTTCACCCTAGAGAGGGATGAATATGGTATACTGCTAAAAATTAATGCAGAAATAAAAAAAAACAAAAAGTAATGCAGTAAAGATCATACATAGTTTTACCCAGCTTCGGCAAAAATTTGCCTACGTGCTGTCCCCAAGGTTTCTACTAGAAATTATGTAATCAGTCACTTACAAAAACATGTAAACTCACGATACCCGCTAACTCGATTAACCTAACTCTAAGCTCAAAACTCTACCACAACTCAGCCACCGAGTTACGAATTCTCAAACTACGCCCCGTATTTTGTACCAAGTTACACAACTAGAATCTGACTTAAATTAAAAAATAAAAAACAAATAAGAGTACTAATAAATACAAAACCCTCATACATTATTCGACCCAAATAAATAATAAACAAAATAGACGTATACGGCCCAATTGAACTAAGATAAACTAGTTTCCCTTTTATGTTGCTTCTGGCTCGTCCATTCCATATCATTTCTTTCTCGATCTGGAAATTGGGTTCAGTGATGAATCAAAGCTACCACTAGAGATTCAAAATTCGAGTTGTTCTCCTCCTTCACAGTTGCCATTTTGATTTGCGATGCTTTATTTGTGTGGTTTCCTTCGAGAGTCGAGTTGGATGTTGCTTTGAATTGGTACCTGATTTACCCGTTTTCGATTTTTATTATGCTCGACTTTGATTCGAATTTTGCATTTGTTTGTGATTTGTTCTAAGTTAGCTCTCTGAATTTTTGTCAAGAGTTCGAATGATTTAATGATGATGATTACATGGGTTTATATAGCATTTGATTGCCTATATTTTCGTTTGTACATTTCGATTTGAACATGTCAGAACCTTTTCTTTTTACATTGACTTCTGAACAAACGGCTTTGATGCTTTTTAACTTATTCTATTTTGATACATACGACCCTCAGATGTATTCATATATTCGAAGATCCGTCATGTATATTTCGAATATATTACTTGGTTGACATGTTCAAACTGCTACTAATAATTACCCACATGCCTTGATTTCCCATATACTTTGAACAAATTTGACCTTGATTTTGATGTTCTGATTTTTTTGTCGTACTCGATCAATTTCACTTATGCGGCTTGTTCAAATATTTTCTGACTTGTTCACTACTTCGTTTGGAATTCTGATATGATTTTTTCAAAAACTATTTTGGTCCTCAATTTGATTGTGTAATTACTGTCGTGAATCTTGTTTGCTGATATGTGCATGCCTAAGCGTCCATGTATGTATATATATATATATGTATATGTATATGTGTGTGAGCTGTACCATTATATATGCTTCATGTTTCTTATAGCTTGACCATTGTGTTGCTTATGCTGCCGCCTTTAGTTTGGTTTGAATGTGCCTACATGTATGATATTCATTACTCATTCATGTGCTTATTCTCGAAATTACAATAAGGCACTCATCAAAATCAATCAAAAAGGTGAAACGTACCATGAAAAAAAGTTAGGATAAGTATCTCGAATCCTGCTCTCAGTTTCCCAAGTACAGTCTGTCTCGTAGTCACTCCATTGAACTCTAACTAATCTGGCTGTCTTGTTCCTTAGCCTGTTTTCATCTCTTGCGACTATACCAACTAGCTTTCTAGCTATAGGCAAGTTCGGTTCCATTACTAAGTCATCTATCCCAGTCGGTGCTATAGTAATCTCCGGATCTCGAACACACTTTCTTAGATGAGAAACATGAAAAACATCATGGAATCGTGCCAAACTGTTTGGTAGCTCTACTCTATACGCGAGTTTCCTAATCTTTTCTACAATAGGAATTGGTCCAACGAACCTCGATGCCAACTTCCCTGATTTCCCAAACCTGATCACTCCTTTCATCAGTGATACCTTAATAAAAACATGATCTCCAACAGAGAACTCTAAGTCTTTCCATCTTCTATATGCATAGCTCTTCTGCCTTGACTGAGCCTCCTTCATCCTAGCTTGAATTAACTCAATCCTTCATGCAGCTTCTCTAACTAAATCCAGACCCAGAACCAACCTATCCCCGGTCTCTAACCAACAAACTGGAAATTTGCATGGCCTTCCAAACAAAGCTTCAAACGGTGCCATCTCTATACTAGTCTGATAACTATTGTTATACGAAAACTCGACTAAGTGTAGATAGTCCTCCCATGATCCCCCAAAATCTAGTACACAAGCTCACAACATATCTTTTAAGACTTTGTTAACTCTTTCTGTCTACCCATCTATCTACGAATGGTAAGCGGTACTTATCTTGAGCTTGGAACCCAAAGTCTACTATAGACCCTTCCAGAACTCGCCAGTGCATAAGGAATCTCTATTTCTTACTATACAACTAGGAATTCCGTGGAGTCTAACTATATTCTTCATGAATAACTTAGCTAAAATAGGTGTTGTCCTGATTGACTTAATTGGAATGAAATGGGCACTCTCTGTCAACCTGTAACATCCCCCTACTTGGAGACCCAAGACTAATGGCTACGGATGCTGCAGTCATCCATAGTTCTTAATCCTCGGTGACCATATACAACAATATTAAATACATTGATACACAGAAACACAAGATTATGGAAAAAATTAAACAACAAACCAACTCCACATTCCATTTCAAAATATTCTAAATTGATTACGTAATCCCAGTTTGCATAACTCCTTGATTGGCAACTTTAAAACTTTTCAAATGCTTTACCATTAAACCACTACATTTAGCAAATATAAACGGTTAAGCCTTTACAAAATCCAGTATTTGTAGATAAGACCTTCTCTTTAAATGATTTATTTCCCTTTGTAAATAAATTGGGAAAAATTCCCAAAAATCACAAAAAATCAACTTTATCATGCAGTAAAATATTTTGAAATTTCAGACCCGATTTCTTCCTGAAACACTCGAAATAGAATTTAAACCAAACATATCATATTTTCCTTTAGAAATTCATAAATTTTCTATAGCTTGAAAAATTCTAAAAATCAAAACCCATCTCCAAAATCATGTTTTTCTTAACATAAACATTTTCCATGGCAAACGGAAATCATAAACCCTTCGTTTTCCCTTAAAACTGAGCAAATTCATAAGTATATGAATTAAAATAATTCGAACATAACATAATTCAAGCATATCATCATCCATATCATTGTAAAGACGAATTTAATCATAAATCCAAAATACATAATCATAGAATAAAATAGAAATGGCATAAAATTATTAATCACCTTAGATTTAATAAGGAATTTGAGATTTGTTTTTGCTTAATCCTTTCTAGCCTTGATTCGTAGTTTAAAATTGTAATCTTCCTCTTTTCCTCCTTTTTAATGGCCGACTCTTAGGATTTTAACGTTTACTTTTGTTTTTGAGAAAAATAATGTGAATGGACAAGGATGCGATGTGTATAGCCATGTAAAATAAAATGGCTATTTACTAATATGCCCATATGTGAACTAATTAACCTTTAAACCAATTTAAAACCCATTTATTTAATTATTAAGCATGGATATATATATGGTTTATTCAAATCTCAATCCCCTTGTTATCATTATTCTATTTAACTTATCTAATTAAATTTTCTTAATAATGTCATCAAAAAATTAGGGATGTTACAGGCTTCCCTCCTTAAAGTGTTGAATATGCGCTTATATGACTTTTGATGATAATAATCATATATACATTCGTTTAAATGTATTTGTTAAATATTTGCTGAATAAAATTAAATAACATAGAATTTGAATTCAAACAGAAATTTTATTCAAACAAATATTTATTACAATTTTGAGTAGTACAAATTCAAGCTCTCATTATTCACTATACAATTTCAATTACAATACAATTTCTGATTACATCACAATTCAATTTACATAAATTCCTCACTACACATCACTCACACTCGTAGTTTATCTTCAACTTCATTCCAGTTAGAATCCAGCATCTGAGCAATCTGCAAAAATATTCGCTAACACGTTAAAATTGAAAAAGAAATATTTTTGCAATATAAAATAAAATATGGATTTTGAAAATATTATTTGCCTCAGTTATTTGGGGTGTTTGTCATTATTTAAATTTGAATTTATCATACACGAACAACTTGTGACATACACAGTGTATCACTGTATATGCCACAAGGCCGTGCACACCGATATATACACTTGATAAATTTACAGGGACAGGTGAGCATAGGTCAAACCCAAATTATCGGATTCAACTCAAGTGTAATGAAATAATGTCACAACTTTCAGCACAAGGTCAAATCTGAGCTTAAGCTGGATTCAACTCAGGTGAAATTTTGAAAAATAAACATAATGCAAAGGTCAAGTCACTGCTATCATGACTCAACTCAATGCAACAACCAAAGTCAAGGCATCATGAAGTCTGCAACTCAAACTGCAAGTCCAAACCAATGCACAATGCACTAAGCAAATGACAGAGTCAGTTCAAACATGTATCAAAGAGCATGTGCAAGGGTCAAGCATGTGAAATATGCAAACAGACCAACGAATGCAACAGATATATGGTGATGCACAAGCAAGGATATGAATGCAATCAATACACTGCAGTGAAGCATGTACATGTGTGGACAGTGAAAACCAAAGCCAACAGCAACTACAAACTTACATGTACACCATGACATCAAGACCACAAAGTCAGTGCATAGAGCAACTCACCTGTTTGAAACCACAAAAGACTGCAACGGTGAACTAAACTAGCCAACGCAACAAGACTCGAGTCAGTAAATACTTCAGTGGAAAAGATGAATGCAGACATACACCTATATACATACATGAATGTATGTATACAAATGTTCCATACAACATGAAGGAAACAAACTACAAAGATACCAGTAATGTCAGCGAAGCAATCCCACAAGACTCAAACTAGAACAACATATACAGGACTGCAACAACCAAATGACGACAGCAAACAAAATTAATGCAAACAGTCGAAGTCATGGAGTTGCAGTCAATACACAATGATGAACAAAGCCACAAGATAACCAGTAACCAAAGTAACCAGAGGCAAATGGACAGAGGCAACAATAATGAACCAGATTTCATGTAAACAAAATGAATACATCATGAATTATGTCAGTGAACATCAGTGAACAAAATCAAGTCCAGCCAAGTCAAGATGAACAGCCGTAAGTTACTGACCGGAGTCACAGAAAACACAGAACATCAACTTGGCAACGTGCAGCCGCAAACAACCGGCAAGCACATGAATCCACAAATCAATTTGAAGTTGAACAAATCAAGACCGAAGTTTGATGAACATTAAACCGTAATGACCAAGTCAGAACCTTGGGAATAAAGGTAACGAACCAAGTCAAAATCAACACCGTGATTATTCAAGTAAATAGAAGAAGTCAGAAGAATCATCAGCATCAAAGTGAAATCGTATGGCCGATCAAACAAAATTGACAAATTCAAATATATTTGTAGGAACGAAAATCAAGGGTTACGAATACAAAAACCATAAGATCATCATCGACAAATCATACGAGTTCAAATACGAAAATCATTAAAGCACAAAGCATAAATTCTTACCCAGCAAGAATCGAACTCGTCGAAGCAGCCAAAGTGAGCAACAAAGAAAAGATCGATCAAAGCTACTCGCGAATTATCCAAGCGAATCGATCAACATAAAGTCGGCTCTTCGCAAAGCCTTAATTTGGATCAAGGACGAAAGCCCTAATTGTAATCGAAAAAAAGAAGCCGCCATTATATCAAAAGGAACGGAGCAAATAAAAAAAGGATCGGGTCGAATTACAAAAGGGGCCGGCTTATTTTTTTCTTAAGAGCTTTCTTTTTATAAAATAAAGGGCTTTTTATTTTAAATTAGGGTTATTTTAATTTTAAATTGTTTTTAATTTGTAATTTATTTTTAGACCGTTTAAATTTCTAGTCGTGTGACTAGGGGACAAACTACGTGGCATAGTTTGAGAATTCGCAACTCAGTGGCTGAGTTATGGCAGGGTTTTGAGCGTAGAGTTAGGTTAGTCAGTAGCGGGTGTCGCGAGTTTACATGTGTAAGCGTGTGACTACTTAATTTCTAGTAGAAACCTTGAAGGCAGCACGTAGGCAGGGTTTTGACGAAGCTGGGTAAATTCTGTGTCGTTCTATTTCTGCATTTATTATTCTGCTATTATCTGTGTTGCTATATTTGTGTTGAAATATTTTTAAAAGCTTCCGCGATTAATTTTTATAATTAATAGTATCACCCTATTCACCCCCCTCTAGGGTGAAATCGATCCTACAAGTGGTATCGGAGCTAGGAATAGAAGTCAACTTTTATTTTTAAAATTCGTTTTTCAAAAAAATCAGTTTTTGTTTTAAAAAAAATTGAATTTTTAAAATGGCTTCTTTTAATACTGCTTTTGCTGAGGGTCAATCCATAGTTAGACCACCAATGTTCAATGGTGAATATGCTTACTGAAAAAATAGGATGGAAATTTTTCTAAAAACCATTGACGCTTGGAATATTGTTGAGACATATTATAGAGCACCGACTATAACTGTAGATAATCAGGAAAGAGATAAACCAAAGGAACAATGGACAGAACTAGAAAATAAATTACAAAATACTAATGCTAAAGCTATGAATTCTATTATCTGTTCATTGGATCAATTTGAATTTAATCGTGTCCCACATTGTCTAACTGCACAGGAAATATGGCACACACTGGAAGTGACTCACGAAGGAACATCTCAAGTCAAAGAATCTCGCCTTGCCATGCTAAGCAGCGAATACGAGAACTTCACAATGGTGAAGGAAGAAAATGTCAAAGAGATGCATGGACGACTTTCCAATATCGTATACAAATCAAAAGCTATTGGAAAATCATATACATAGTTGGAGATAGTCCGAAAAATCCCCAGAGTCCTTCCACGAAGTTTTGAAGCCAAAGTGACTGCCATTCAAGAATCAAAAGATTTGAAACAAATGAAAGTCGAAGAACTCATCGGAAATCTCACACTTAGGAGCTAGAAATGAAATTCAAGGAAGAGCGTGAAGGAGGAGATACTTGAAAGAAATCAATAGCTCTCAAAGGAACAACTGAAAGTGATGACGATGCAACAGCAGAATTGGAGCTATTAATAAAGAAATTCAAAAAGTGGAATTACAAATATGGAAATTTAGCTCGAGTTCAAAAGGAGAAAAGCAGAATAGCCAAAACACTAGACTACTATGAAGAACAGAAGATCATCTGTCACAAGTGCAACCAACCAGGACACATCAAGCCCAATTGTCCTCAAAATCAACGCGACTTTAAAAAAAAATCAAAAAGAAAAAGTTTTGCAGCCACGTGGAATACAAGTGATGAAGATAATCAAAGTTCTAGCTGTGAGAGTGAGAAAGCAGATATGTGCCTTCATGGAAATATAACCGATAACGACGATGACGAGCCAAGCGAGGTATCAAAACTTACTCACTCCGAGTTACTTATTTATTTCCACGAAGTAAATGGCTGTTTTGAACGACTTAGGGAAAAATACGCTAAACTTGAATCACAAAAAGACATTTTGATAGAATTAAGTGAACAACTTGACCAATTAGTTAAAACCTATCAAAGTAAGATCCCTAAGTGTGATAAGTGTCCAACATTTCATGAAGAAATTAAAAAAACAGAAATTAAAATGAAATCGCTTGAAAATAAAATTTTGATTTTAAAAGAGAATGAAAATACTAGAAGAGAGAATTCTATTAAAAAGTGCACACACTTGTTAAACGAAAATGAGTTTCTCAAAATACAAGTCCAACAATTGTCAACGACTTTAGATAAATTTTCAAAAAGTGAAAAATCATTGAATATGCTATTAGAAAAGCAAACTGTTAATACGGTAAGGACAAGGACTTGGATATAATCATTCTGAAAATGTTGAAAGAAATATTAATCAATTTAATTCTATGTGCACGATTTGTAGAAAATATGGACACGCTCAAAATAGTTATTGGTATAGACCCAAACATGTGAAAACTATACCGATTTGGGTTCCAAAAGGCACAAATATAAAATCTCTTAAAGTTAAACAAATTTGGGTGCCGAAGGGAACAATTATAAATAGTTTTGGGTCTTTACAAAATTGTTTTTCAAAATTTTCTGCCACTAACAACCATGGACCTATAAAAACAAATAGGTCACATAAATCTTTTCCCGTGTAGGTGTGGTGGCAGGCTAAGGAACAACTACAGTGTTCTATGGATTTTGGCTGTTCCAGAAACACAACGGGCGATAAAGCAAAGTTCCTTAGCCTAGTATAAAGGTGATAGAATCACAACGGACAACTACGAAAAATATCGTAAAGGTAAAACAGGTAAATGTATATTTATTTAAACGATATATATTAAATGTGATAATTTGCACCATATTCTGAATTAAAGCAGCCAATAATGAGATGATGAAAAGATGATGATTTTGACTCTGACTTATTCAAAATTGTTGGCCAATTATGCTTTTATGCCAGAAAACTCTACAATCCTTGAAATACTTAATATAGATTAATTCGGATTACTAATGGCGTTATTGATTGATAATACATTTGGCTAACTATATATTCACAATTTCTTTTGACACGACTTCAATTAAAATCCTAAAGAATTTCATCTAAAAATTGTATAAAGGATTTTAAGAAATTTTTGAAACTTCAAGAAACTGTTTGGAATAATAATGATGTTTTAATGACTGATGATTACTTATGAATATAGTTGTTTATCCTATGGCTTCTAAGATTAACACTATGATATTTGTTTGATTGTTAACATGGCTTTATTTCAAATTCAAGAGAATTTCATTCTGAGATAGCTTGTTGAAATTTCATAATCTGGTCTATGTCATCCAACGAGTGATAATTGAGTGAAAGTAAAATTCAGTAGCAGATTACACTGTAATCTAGTTGATTGAAAAATTACTAGAGGAACGTGATTTTTGAGAAATTCATTAACTGCATCGTTTTTCAAAGAAAATATCTGCATATTTTTCATTTCAAATAATTTTCAAATAGCAGAAAATTTTCTTATAAAACCCTTTCGAGAAAATCATTTTTGACCATATTTTCAGATTAGTCATTTTTGAAAAATTGATTTTATAATTATTTTTGAATTTGATTTTAAATGACTATTTTGGCTAATCTGACTCCCTATGATCATCAAAAAGATGAATAGTGATTGAAAGAGTGATGAGTGCTAATATTGATCATATATTATGACTCGAGACGGTATAATTAGTAAATTTCTTTAGAAATTTGAACAAGAGTTATAAAAAAATTTTGTTGGTAAAAATTCCATGACCATCTCTATATCTATCATATTTCTAACGACCATCACTCATCAAAATTCTATATAGTTTGTCGATATGTGGTACTTTAAACAGGAATCATTCATTTTTCATTTTAATTTTTTTTAAAAATATAAAAAAAGCAATAAAAATAAATACCAAAGTATTCACTCTCATTTAAAAGTCCTCACGGTTATGCATGAGTGAATTACTTGGAATTTGTTATGTGCTTCCATGCTCATTTAAAAGTCCTCACGGTTATGCATGTATGGAACACATATCAAAAGTTAATTTATTTTAAAATAAACAAGTTGATTCTAATCCCTTTTAAAAGTCTTCATGGTTATGCGTGGTTAGAAGATACTTGAATTTATTTTTTTAAAATAAAATTGGAATACTACTAATCTCATTTAAAAGTCCCAACGGTTATGCATGGTTAGTAGATATTCAAATTCCTGCTATAAACATACCACAAATAGGCACAACTGTATGGTTTTATTTGATGACATCATTCCCATCATTCTAAAAGTGGAATATGTGCCTAATAAAATATTTATGATTTTTGTTTGATTTTTTTATTGAATTTTAATATTTATATTCAATTGAGTTTTAATTTTTGAATTAATATCGATCACTTTATCTCTATTTTTTCTAACACTATTACTCTTTTGCTGATAACAAAAGGGGGAGAGAAAAGTTAAGATTTTGTTAAATAAAATCAAGCAAAGGTCAAATATTTTCCATTTGCATCTAGGCTCATTTGCATATTATTTAATTGTATGCATATTTGTAGGGGGAGCTTTGTATAGAGAGAAAGCATTTAAATATGGGGAACAATTAGAGCATATCAATGATCAAATACATTTAACATATTCAAAATCTTAAATATATGTTTGTTATCATCAAAAGGGGGAGATTGTTGAATATGTGCTTATATGATTTTTGATGATAATAAACATATATACATTTGTTTAAATGTATTTGTTAAATATTTGCTGAATAAAATTAAATAACACAGAATTTGAATTCAAATAGAAATTTTATTCAAACAAATATTTATTACAATTTTGAATAGTACAAATTCAAGCTCTCACTATTCACTATACAATTTCAATTACAATACAATTTCTGATTACATCACAATTTAAGTTACATAAATTCCTCACTACATATCACTCACACTCGTAGTTTATCTTCAACTTCATTCCAGTTAGAATCCAGCATCTGAGCAATCTACAAAAATATTCACTAACACGGTAAAATTGAAAAAGAAATATTTTTTCAATATAAAATAAAATATGGATCTTGAAAATATTATTTGCCTCAGTTATTTGGGTTGTTCGTCATTATTTAAATTTGAATTTATCATACACGAACAGCTTGTGACATACACAGTGTATCACTGTATATGCCACAAGGCCGTGAACACCGATATATACACTTGATAAATTTACAGAGACAGGTGAGCACAGGTCAAACCCAAATTATCGGATTCAACTCAAGTGCAATGAAATAATGTCACAACTTTCAGCACAAGGTCAAATCCGAGCTTAAGCTAGATTCAACTCAGGTGAAATTTAGAAAAATAAACAAAATGCAAAGGTCCAGTCACTGCTATCATGACTCAACTCAATGCAACAACCAAAGTCAAGGCAACATGAAGTCTGCAACTCAAACTGCAAGTCCAAACCAATGCACAATGCACTAAGCAAATGACAGAGTCAGTTCAAACATGTATCAAAGAGCATGTGCAAGGGTCAAGCATGCGAAATACGCAAACAGACCAACGAATGCAACAGATATATGGTGATGCACAAGCAAGAATATGAATGCAATCAATACACTGCAGTGAAGCACGTACATGTGTGGACAGTGAAAACCAAAGCCAAAAGCAACTACAAACTTACATGTACACCATGACACCAAGACCACAAAGTCAGTGCACAGAGCAACTCACATGTTTGAAACCACAAAAGACTGCAACGGTGAACCAAACTAGCCAACGCAACAAGACTCGAGTCAGTAAATACTTCAGTGGAAAAGATGAATGCAGACATACACCTATATACATACATGAATGTATGTATACAAATGTTCGATACAACATGAAGGAAACAAACTACAAAGACACCAGTAATGTCAGCGAAGCAATCCCACAAGACTCAATCTAGAACAACATATACAGGACTGCAACAACCAAATGAAGACAACAACCAAAATTAATGCAAACAGTCGAAGTCATGGAGCAGCAGTCAATACACAATGATGAACAAAGCTACACGATAACCAGTAACCAGAGGCAAATGGACAGAGGAAACAACAATGAACCAGATTTCATGTAAACAAAATGAATACATCATGTATTATATCAGTGAACATCAGTGAACAAAATCAAGTCAAGCCAAGTCAAGATGAACAACCGTAAGTTACTGACCGGAGTCACAGAAAACACAGAACATCAACTTGGCAACGTGCAGCCGCAAACAACCGGCAAGCACATGAATTCACAAATCAATTTCAAGTTGAACAAATCAAGACCGAAGTCAGATGAACATTAAACCGTAATGACCAAGTCAGAACCATGGGAATAAAGGTATCGAACCAAGTCAAAATCAACACCGTGATTATTCAACTAAATAGAAGAAGTCAGAAGAATCATCAGCATCAAAGTGAAATCGAACGGCCGATCAAACAAAATTGACAAATTCAAATATATTTGTAAGAACGAAAATCAAGGGTTACGAACCCATATAAAACCCCTAAGATCATCATCAGCAAATCATACGAGTTCGAATAAGAAAATCATTAAAGCACAAAGCATAAATTCTTACCCAGCAAGAATCGAACTCGTCGAAGCAGCCAAAGTGAGCAACAAAGAAAAGATCGATCAAAGCTACTCGCGAATTATCCAAGCGAATCGATCAACATAAAGTCGGCTCTTCGCAAAGCCCTAATTTGGATCAAGGACGAAAGCCCTAATTGTAATCGAAAAAAAGAAGCCGCCTTTATATCAAAAGGAATAGTGCAAATAAAAAAAGGATCGGGTCGAATCACAAAAGGGGCCGGCTTATTTTTTCTTAAGAGCTTTCTTTTTATAAAATAAAGGGCTTTTATTTTAAATTAGGGTTATTTTAATTTTAAATTGTTTTTAATTTGTAATTTATTTTTAAACCGTTTAAATTTCTAGTCGTGTGACTAGGGAACAAACTACGTGGCGTAGTTTGAGAATTCGCAACTCAGTGGCTGAGTTGTGACAGGGTTTTGAGCGTAGAGTTAGGTTAGTCAGTAGCGGGTGTCACGAGTTTACGTATGTAAGCGTGTGACTACTTAATTTCTAGTAGAAACCTTGGGGGCAGCACGTAGGCAGGGTTTTGCCGAAGCTGGGTAAATTCTGTGTCGTTCTATTTCTTCTTTTATTATTCTGCTATTATCTGTGCTGCTATATCTGTGTTGAAATATTTTTAAAAGCTTCCGCGATTAATTTTTATAATTAATAGTATCACCCTATTCACCCCCCTCTAGGATGAAATCGATCCTACATAAAGAATTTCATCCTCGAAATTCAGTAAGG
Source organism: Allium cepa (assembly GCA_030765085.1). NCBI lineage: Eukaryota > Viridiplantae > Streptophyta > Magnoliopsida > Asparagales > Amaryllidaceae > Allium > Allium cepa. The sequence goes on along the minus strand of CM060935.1, from coordinate 796,797,824 downwards.
ACTAAATACTAAACACAGTAATCATCTGTAACATTTCCTAGCAACCATACTAGCCTAAATGACTAGCAACTATCTATATAAACCTAATATAGACATAACCTTAAAGCAAATCAGGATAAGTATCTCTAATCTTGTCTCCTGTCTCCTAAGTACAGTCATTCTCGTTGCCACTCCACTGAACTTTCATCAACCTGACAGTCTTATTCCTTACTAAGTCTTCCAAACCCGTTGGAGGAATAGTAGTCTCTGGACCATGCACATACTTACGAAGATGAGATACATAAAATACATTATGGACACCTACCATACTTCTTGGTAGCTCTACTCTGTATGCAAGCTTTCCAATCCTCTCTGTAATCTGGAATGGACCAACATATCTTGGGGCTAACTTCTCTGAATTTCCCAACCGTATCACACCCTTCATTGGTGATACCTAAATGAAAACCTTATCTCCAACTGAGAATTCTAAGTCCCTACGCCTCTTATCTGCGTAACTCTCTCGTCTGGACCAAGCTTTCTTCATCCTTTCTTGGATCAAGTCAATCTTCTCAAACACCTCCCTGACCAAATCTAGATCTAAGACTAGTAAGTCTCCAATCTCCAAACAACATGCAGGTGATTTGCAGGGTCTTCCATGCAAAGCTTCAAACGACATCATTCCTATACGAAATGATAATTATTATTATAGGAGAACTCGACCAAATCTAGGTGATCCTACCAAGGTCCATCAAAGTCTAATACACAAGCTCTCAGTAAATCCTCGAGTACTTTGTTGACTCTCTCTATCTGTCCGTCTGTCTGAGGGTGATACGCTGTACTCATACTAAGCTTGGTACCCATCCCTTCCTGTAGACTCCTCCAGAATTCGCTTGTGAACAAAGCATCTATGTCACTGACTCTATTAGTAAAAACTCCATGCAGTCTAGCTACGTTCTTCAGGAACAACTTAACAAAAACAAGTGCCTTTCTGGTTGACTTAACTGGAAAGAAATGGGCAATCTTGGTCAATCTGTCCATTATAACCCATATACTTTCATTATCTCTATTCGACCTTGGCAACCCGTCTATAAAATCCATAGATATTGAATCCTATTTCCAAACTGGAATCTCTAGGCTGAAGCAACCCACTCAGTTTTTGATGTTCAGCTTTCGCTTGTTGACAGTTTGCACACTTCTTAACCCACTAGCCAACATCCCTCTTCATGCCTTCCCAATGGAAGCTTCTCTTCGTATCCTAATAAATCTTGGTCCCTCCAGAATGAATCATAAACTTGGACCGATGAAATTCTCCAAGAACTTCTTTGCTCAAGTCCTCCACGTTTGGAATACTCAACTGTCCCTTCTTTCTTAACCCTCCTCTCTGATCAAGGCTAAAATCCTTTAGATCATTGATCTAAGTTCCAACCACGAGCTTTCTGATTTTTTTCAGCCGACATTGGATCATCCTTCTACTTAGAAGCAATTTTCTCAATCAATACCGATCGAACTTCAAAACAAGACAATCGAGAGGAATCTGACTAGAACCAGCAGTCGATCTTAACTGCACATTATAACTGACAAAAGCTTCTAAATCTTTCCACTCTACCAACATGGCTAACACCTGATTCAACAGAAGGAGCCATATTAATTGCCTAGCTGTGGTTACTATTGTTATATCCAGAATCCCACATTCTGATGTTTCTTTCTACGAGCGTCTGCCACCTTATTATCTTTTCCTGGTGTATACTTTATACCAAAATCATATGCAACCAAAAACTCCAACCGCATCTACTGCCTCATATTCAACTCCTTCGGAGAGAATAAATACCACAAACACTTATGATCGGTATACAACTCAAATCTCTCCTCTAAGAGATGATGTCTCCAAATCCTCAATGCAAAGATCACAACAGCCAACTCCAAAACATGAGTAGGATATCTAACTTCATGTGGTCTAAGCTGTCTAGATGCATAGGCAATCACTTTACCATTCTACATCAATACCGCTCCCAAACCAGTTCCACATGCATCAGTATACACCACATATCCTTGGTTTCCATTTGGAACTAATAACATGGGTGCATTAGTCAATAAATGCTTTAACTTAAGGAATGCTTCCTCACGGACCAAATTAATTTTAACTCCTTCCTGATTAGCTTAGTTAAGGGTGCTTCTATCCACTAGAAATCCTTAATGAATCTCCGGTAGTAGCCAGCAAGTCCAAGATAACTCCTGATCTCAATCATCTTCTCTGGTCTCTTCCAATTATTCAGGGCTTCTATCTTATTTGGATCGACTGATAATCCTTTCTCTAAAAACATATGACCAAGAAATTTTACCTATTTCTTATAGGAATGACATTTGGTACACTTTGCCTTTAGCTGATTCTACCTCAGAGTCTCAAGTACCACTCTAAGATGAACTTCATGCACTCTCGTCCCTAGAGTATACTAGAATGTCATCTATAAACACCAACACAAACCTAACCAAATATTCTAAAAAAAGTTGGTTCATCAAATCCACAAAGAAAGAAGATGCATTCGTTAATCCAAATGGCATCACCAACCACTCATATAAACCATACCTAGTTCGAAATGCTGTCAAAGGAATACTATCCTCCGCCACTCTTGACTAATAGAAACCTCTAGCCAAGTCTAACTGGGAAAATACTCTGGCTCCACACAACTGATCAAACAGATCATCTGTTCTTGGCAATGGATACTTATTCCTAATTGTCTTTTCGTTTAACTTACGATAGTCAATGCACACTCTTAACGACCCATCCGGTTTCTACACAAACACTGCAGCCGCTCCCCAAGGCGAATTGCTTGGTGTAGTAAAACTCCATTCTACATCCACAAGCTACACCTTTAATTCCTTCAGCTCAGTTGGTGTCATCCTGCTAGGTGGCCTACTCATAGGTTCGGCTTCGGGTGCAAGATATATTCTAAACTCAACAACTCTTTTCGAAGGTAGTCCAGTGACTGGCTCAAAGACGTCTGCAAACTCTCTTGCTACCCGAACCCGCCTGAAATCATTTCCTATCTCCATAGCATTAAGTAAAGCACTAACAATTCAGTCAATATTCCATATTGAGAATATGTGACGCCCCACCTTTATACTCACACCAGCCAAGGACACTACGGGGTAATGTCATCGACTATCACGAAGAATAAGGCTATTAAGGAGCGACCATCCGTGTAATTTCTTTGTACGAGTACCGATATGTCAGAGAGTATGACATGCATTTCATTTCAAGAGGAAATCTGATACATCAATTACAAACTTAAAGCTACTACACAGTGGCTATGTGGTCTTCGAAAACAAATATAAAATAGGCATAACACAAATCAGTCATAGATATTTATATCACTAAGGCTGAAACAGATATGAATATAAAATATATAAGTGAACATCAAAGTAGTGGTCATACAAGATCCACTACATAACAAAAGAATAGGTACAAGTGCTTGACTAGAGAATATGTATACATCAAGGAGTCTCTATCTCGAATATGTAAAAACAAAAACTACTAAGCTAAAGTAGTTAGCCAAAAGTCAGAAGCTAGTCTCTGCTAAGAAGTCAAGTGGAAGCACCTGAAACACTCAGTCCGACCCGAGTATTATTTAAGAAGAAAAATAATAAACGGATCTGTCTAGCTATAAATATCATGCAAGATGAGACAAAAATATACGATAACAATAATGTCATGCTTTGACAAGTATATATTTTATAATCAATGAAAATCATATAATATCTCGAATCTTCTCTAACACCAAAAATAATGTCATATTCTTCAGCTCATTCACCAAACCTCAAATATTGACAAATATATCATTGCCAATTCGCAAAAAAAATGGTGAAACATAAATTCTAAAAATCAATAATTAGAAATCCAGAAAACACAAAGGGGGAGGCCTATCACAAACGAGAGCATGAAAACTCACCAACACGTGTATCACAAATTAAACGCTATTCCATGGGTCGTTACACATTGAGCCGGTGCAACGACGTAGTATGGTACGCCCGAGGAACCTAAAACTCAAACAAGCCGAAACAACGACGTTGTACAACGACGCTCGATGAACTGAGCTCTATAAAATGGTCAAAAGACCATGGGTGGCTAGCCCATAAAAATGAGAGAAAGCTCCATAAAATGAGGTATAGTCCCCTACGTAGACAAAGAGACATTGCATATCGCTATTCTAAACCATAAAATGATCACCATTGATCAATAAGAAGTATAAATTATACTAAGCTAGTAAATAGATGAGTTTAGCTTCATGTCCCATAACCACTAGCTTAACTTAAATATTTACGAATAGATTGTAGATTTCCACTCGAAAATTGTCACAAGAGTTCAATCGAACAAGTCTAAGAATTAATCGACGAAGTAAACGCAAGCGTTTCATACCACTTGTTTTGCTAAGTCGTTTAATTAGATTTCTCGTACGAATGTGGTAAAGGTTTGTATATACTAACAGATTTGATAACGGTTTTAAAATCGAGTTTTGTATTAAAAGTAATGTTGAAATCATTTTCGTAAATTTTTTTGAGTATTTAATTCTAGTATAGGAACCTTTGTATTTTAAAGTGACAAATCACAGAAACGATTGTAAAAATAATCTATCACCAAAAATCCACATTCGACGACGTGAATTAAAACCATGAAAAATCGATATCAAATTCATCAAATGTACATTCCCAAAAATCCAGAAAAGAAGTCATCAAAGTTGATAATAAGTGATAACAACTAGTCGGATCAACAAAAATCGATATAAATGGAAAGCCACATAAAAATAGGCAATTTCCCTACATCTAACGAAGCCAGACGTCCGGTGGTTTCCCCGGACGTCTGAGCTGAAGGTCTGGAATTTTCTTCCAGATCGCCCTGACATCTGGGAATTACCTCAGATGTTTGAGCTGTTAGTCTGGAATTTTTATTCCGACTACCCAAACGTCAGAGCGTTTGCCAAACGTCTGTGCTGAAGCTCAGGGAAAATATTAGCCTAGGTCATTGGTGGCCATTTCAACTAGAAAGCGATTGAATGAGTGACGATGGCTAGAGATTTATGCCAAGGGACAACCCAGCCCTATAGACTCATCAATACACTCCAAACAACATGTCCAAACGTCCATAGTAGGATTTTCATAGATTTTGACTTCAAATTACCAAAAATTGAAAAATTCACCAAACCAATTCAATTCAAAAGCATTTGGACATGAAACAGATGTTAGGAATTCATACCTAACAACATTGAAATCTATAGACATAGATGTGAGTTCAAGAACTCACCTTTAGACCCAAATATAGAAATGAGAAGCTCTAAAACAAGCTAAGATCGATTTCTCTTCAACAACACCTCTAGAATCTTCAATCTATCATCATATGAAATGAATTTCCTAAGTTAGGTTATAGGAATTTCTAAAAATTGAAGAGAGATTGAGATGGAGAAGATGAAGATGATGCTTACCTAAGCTTCTCTTTGATTTCTGGAACTTGAATTTTAATTTCCTAAGAATCTAGAGCTTAGGAATTTTGATTTTCCCTTTTTCCCTCATTTTTCTTTTAAGGCTTGAGTATTAGGAAATTAGGAGTAGAATGAATGAAGATGAGTAGAGTTAGTGCACTTGGTAAAGGAGTTATCTTATTGGGTTAGTGGGCTAGAACATAACCCAAAGCCCAAATGAAAATACCAAAATCCTAATCAACTCCAAACAAATCGATGTTTATACTCAAATAAGTTGTAAATGCCATTTTGAACTCAATGAAAGTGATCTCATGTCCAGATTCGACTATTCACAAGAAGTCACATTTTGGACTTTAAATCAACAAACAATGCTATATTAAAATAAAACATTTAAATATACAATCGTAAAATATGCAGGTTGTTACAGAATATCACTCAGTTATGGCTATCAGGGTGTCTCGGTGATATTACCATATCTTGACAAAATATTCTAGCCTCATATCTACCCAACCAATCCATACCCAAAATGATTTTGATATCTATGAAATCAATAACATACAAATTGTCGGTAAACTTATAACCTAACAAGTCAAGTTCTAACTGGTCACATCCTAACCCTAGAGTTGCATACCCTCCTATTGGATTCACAACCCTTGAGGAAGTAACAAGGTAGGTGGGTCCTAAACATAATCTATCAACCAAACATCGAGATATAAATGAATGTGATGCACTGGTATCAAAAAGTACTCTAACTGGAATATTCTGAATCAAAAGCATACCTTCTATCATAGTTTTTTCTTTATCAGCCATGGTACGCCTAGTTGGTCCTATAGCAAAAACTTTTCCTTTGTCCCTCCTAACTGGCTCTGGACACTGATTCTTGTATTACCTAACTTGATCACAGTTGAAGCATTTCACATTGTTCTTACTTACAGTTTTCCTCCCATTTCCTGACTGACATTCATTAGCAAAGTGACCCTTGTTGCACACTTATAGCAAACCACCTCAGCCTTTGACTTCTTAGCAGTATCTCCCTTATCGGCTCACTTCTTTTTAAAGAACTTCCTCTTCTTCCCTTAAGAACCCTGAGTTTCCATTGACTTCTCTTTAGCAAACCTAGCAAGTAACTCCTCATGGCGAAGCCATCTCCACCACTACATTACAAGGATTATGGACATATGTCATGGTCATTCTAGCAAGCTCGGGCCTCAATCCCAAAATGAACCTCTCATTCCTTTTAATGTTAGTATCTATAACAACATATTCATATCGAGACAACTCTTCAAACTTAGTAGCATACTCGATCATTGACATCTCTCCTTGCACTAAATCCATAAAATTCCTCATCAGCTTAGACTTAGCAAACTCAGGTACAAACTTCTGCTCAAATCTCGTTTTAAAATCAGCCCAAGTTAACTGCTCTTTCGGCACTCCGGCATTGACACTATTCCACCAATGAAGCGTTGACCCCTGCAACTTTCTAGAGGCCAACCTTCTCTTTTGTCCATCTTCAAACCCAAATCAGTAAATATACGCTCACAATGCAACAACAAATTCTAAACCTCTATGGCATTCTCCATTCCCAAGAATGGCTTCCCACCAAAACTGGGGTAATCTCTACTTAGCAAAGCATAATTATTCCCAACTGGAGCCACAAGATTATCCCCTCCCACATTTCCAGCAACTTCAGCAAAAGCTCCTACTTGCATCAAACCAACAAAGAACTGATACATCGCCCCCATATCCACTGGTAGATTTCCAACACTCACATTGGCATTAACATTTTGATTACTAGCATTAGCCTGTCGACCTGGATTCCTCTTAGTAGTAGGTCGAGCATTTCCATTAATTGTGGTGCTTCCTCCACCGAGATTTCCTCTTCCGTTTCCTGCTTCCATATCTCCTTCCTCATAAATCTACATACGGACCATAGTAAGATACAGAAGAACGATCTAAGAGAGCGGGGTATACGTACTTATATATATAACTATATACAATATATTAAATACAAGTATGTTACTATTGTGTTAACCCAAACCCCAATTTTATTATCTGATTTATTGGATTATGTTTAGAAAATATTTTAGGTTTAAGTTTCTTTTAAAGTTTCATAAACCTATGCTCTGATACCAACTTGTAACATCCTTCTAATTGGAGGCCCAAAACTAACGGCTATGGATACTGCAGTCATCCATAATTATTAATCCTCGGTGACCAAATACGGCAATATTAGATACATTGATACACAAAAACACAGGATTATGGAAAAAAATAAACTACAGAAAAATTCCACATTCCATTTTTAAATATTCCAAATTGATTACATAATCCCAATTCACATACCACGTTCAGATAACATATAGTTAGTACAAAATATGCCAAGATCGACATATGAAGATGCCTCTTGGTTGATCAAAGTATATAAATAAGCAAGAAACCAAATTTGCCTTTACCGTAAAACACACAAAGTAAATAAAAGAATTCTAATAACAAGCTTGCCTCCTACACGTCCTTAGAAGCTTTATTCGTCTAAAAAAACACCTGAAAACCTTAACTCTCAACCTACTCAAAATCAATTGGGTGTCCGATAGTTTAATGGGAAAACAAAAACTTCGAGTCGGACATAAAGCCTGGCATGAATAATAATTTACCATCTCAACCCATTTGGATATTACTGAGACCACGCCACTTAGAGGAACGAGGTTTCCCCTCACTAGTATCCTAAAACATTTATAAAACCATATATTGTGCTTCTGCATCCACAATGGTTAAAACATAGTATTTCAAAAACATGATGATGATATGCAAAATAAGTAAATCAAATCTGGATTATCCATCCTCATTCATTCTGACTATCTGTCTCAATTATAATTTCTTGGGTTACTATTAACCTATTAAATGTTTACGGACTATTTGTCCAATTTCATAGTTTTCATGGGATCACTAAGACCCTATTGGTAACTACAATATCTTTTCTCTTATCCTATATTTTATCGGCTAACTAGGAACCTATTGACTAATTGTCAATATCAAATCCGGATATAGTTTTCATGGGTTAACTTCAAACCTATTAGCATATGCCAATATCTTTCCCTTTACATGGTTTTCATGGGCTTACTATGAACCTATTGGCCCCTGCCAATATATTTAATTAGCTTTAACCATTCATCAGTTATATTCACTAATGGGTCAACCTAGCTGGTTATTCTATCCTTCCCAAAGTACCATTATACGTTAATTACAATGTGAATAAATATAAGAAGAGACAATACTCTAAAAATATTTATTTATGCCATGGTATTCCTTTTCAAAATGAGAATGGATTATATGTTTTGAAACTTTAAAACATCACTTTTGAAACCACTGAATGACCTCCTTCGAAAGCATAGAAAACCTCTTTTCAAAACTCTAAGCATATACCCTTCGAAGCACTATAATCAATCCTTTCGAAACCAATGATGCCTTTTGATGGTATCAATAACATTCTTTAAAACATACTTCGAAACAGAAAAGTAACCTTTCGAAAGCATTGGGTTTACTCTTTCAAAACATTCTTTGGGGTCAAATTAATTATATATGAAAGTATCTCTTTTGAAACCAATTATAAAATTGTTTTGGGGAAAAATTGATGGTGTCGGAGCCATTTAGTCGAAAGCAACAGTCTTTTAAATTAAAATATTGAAGGATAGTGTCGAAACTTCCTTTCGACACCATTGCCTTTGACACCCTTGACCCTTTTCGAAAACATTTAGGATGTGGCGTAACTTTGATTAAAACAGAGATGACCTTTCGATAGCATAGATGGCTTCAATGCAGTTGAAAGGAAAACAACGACTTGATCTCAACTTGGTTGAAACCAATCCTTTTGGAAGCTTTTATATATAAGAAAAAAGTTCTCCTTCAAAAGCTATTTATAAAGCACCTTTAGAAAGCATGGCGTTCGACAATGTTGAAAGCTTTAAGTAAACAAGGCAGGAATTTAACTTTGGAAAACAAACTAAAGGTTTCGACTTTATAGGGTATTGACTCAGTTGAAAGCCCTTCAAAAACTAGGCAGACGCTTATCTTAAAAGAGAACTTTGGTTTCAACCCTGACGAAAGCATAACATTCGACATCCTACCTTCCGCTACTTAACAATTCACTTCGTACCAATTCCATTGATACCATGTGCCTTGGTTTCGACTATATGGGTTTCGATAGAGATGGTTTTGACCGAGATGGTGCGGAGGTAAAGGAGTCGAAAGATGCCTCCGAAATAGGTGGAACCACCTTTTTTCTAAAATGCTAATTTTTAGTTAAACTTGGCGACTGCTTTATAATTAACTTGCCAATTGTAACTCCTTGATTGGCTACTTTAAAACTTTTCAAATGCTTTACCATTAGACCGCCACATTTATCAAATATAAACGATTAAGGCTTTACAAAATCTAATACTTGCGGATAAGTCCTTCTCTTGAAATAATATAATTCCCTTAGTAAATTAATTAAGAAAAATCTTCAAAAATTTGATTATATCATGTAGTCAAACATTTTAAAATTTCAGACCCAATTTCTTCCTGAAACACTCGAAATAAATTTTAAATCCAAACATATCATGCTTTCCTTTAGAATTCACAACAAATTTTCTATAACTTATAAAATTATAAAATCAAAAGTCATTTCCAAAATCGTGTTTTTCTTAACATAAATTTTTCCATGGCGTACAGAAATCATAAACCCTTGGTTTTTCCTTAAAACCAAGCAAATTCATAAGTATATGAATTAGAATAATTCGAACATAACATAATTCAAGCCTATCATCATCCATATCCTTTTAAATACGAATTTAATCATAAGTACGAAACACATAATCATAGAATAAAATAAAGATGGTAAAAAATTATTAATCACCTTAGACTTGATAAGGAATTTGAGATTTTTTGTTGCTTATCCTCCCTAGCTTTGATCCTTAGTTTAAAATTGTTACCTTTCTCTTTTCCTCCTTGTTAATGGCCGGCTCTTAGGGTTTTAGGATTTATTTTGTTTTTGAGAAAAATAAACATGAATGGACAAGGATGTGAAGTGTATAGCCCTGTAAAATAAAATGGCTATTTATTAATATGCCCACATGTGAACGAATTAACTTTTAAACCAATTTAAATCCCATTTATTTAATTATTAATCATGACCATATATGTGATTTATTCAAACCTCAATCCCCTTATCATCATTATTCTATTTAATTTATCTAATTAAATTTCTTGAATAATGTTATCAAAAATTAAGGATTTTACACAACCCGTCCACTATAACCCGTATGCTTTCATTTCCCCTGTTTGACCTTAGCAAACCGTCTATAAAATCCATCGAAATAGAATCCTATTTCCTGACTGGAACATCTAAAGGCTTAACCCACGTGGTTTCTGATGTCGGCTTTCACCTATTGGCAGTTCAAACACTGCTTCACCCATAATCCTACATCCCTCTTCATACCTTCCTAGAAGAAAAACTTCTCTTCATGTCCTGATACATCTTAGTTCCTCCTGTATGAATGATGAACTTCGAACGATGGCATTCCTCCAAAACTTCCTTCCTTATGCTTCCTACATTTGGAACACATAACCTAACTTTCTTTCTCAACCACCCGTTCTGGTCAAGACTAAAATCCTTCAAGTCGTCGCTCTCCGTTCCATCCCTTAACTTCCTGATCCGTTCAGCCAACATTGGATCCTCTTCTTGATTAGAAGCAATCCTTTCGATCATCACTGGTCGAACTTCTAAACATGATAATATAGTACTTTCTGTACTAGAACTACTCTTAGATCTCCATTGTACTTTACATGAAGTCAATGCTTCTAAATCTTTCCACTCAGCTAACATCGCCAACATCACATTGTTGCAAAGTGCATCGACAACCTTGTCACCCTTCCGTTGTGTATTCAATATCAAAGTCATAAGCGGCTAAGAACTCCAACCACCTTTGCTGTCTCATGTTCAGCTCCTTTTGAGAGAACAAATACTTCAACGACTTATGGTCTGTATACAGCTTGAATCTTTCCCCCAAAAGGTAATGTCTCCACATCTTCAATGCAAAAACCACTGCAGCTAATTCCAAGTCATGAGTCGGATATCTAACCTCATGCGGTCTAAATTTTCGAGAAACATAAGCAATCACTTTGCCTCTCTACAATAACACAGCTCCTAACCCAGTTCCATATGCGTTAGTATATACAACTAAGTCCTGATTCCCCTCTTGAACAACCAACATAGGTGCATTAGTCAATAAGTGTTTCAGCTTCTAGAATGTCTCCTCACACTTATCAGTCCAGATGAACTTTACATTTTTCCACGTTAGCCTGGTCAACGGTGCCGAGATCTGCGAAAAATCTTTAATGGAACTCCTATAATATCCAGCCAATCCAAGAAAATTTCTTATCTCAGTCACCATCTCGAGTCTCTTTCACCTATTCACCGCCTTGATCTTAGCCGAATCTACTAACAACCCTTTCCTTGATACTACATAAAACTTCACTTCTTTCTTCCAGAAATTGCATTTCAAAAATTTCTCTTTCAGCTGGTGCTACCTCAATGTCTCAAGCACCACAAGATGAACTTCATGGTCCCTTTCATCCTTAGAGTATATAAAAGTATCATCTATGAAAACTAACATGAAGCTATCCAAGTGCTCTCGGGAAGTTCGGTCCACAAAGAATGCTGGCACATTAATTAGTCCGAACGGCACCACTAACCATACGTACAATCCATATCTATTTCTAAATTCCATCAAAGGAATATATCCTTTGCCATTCTAAGCTGATGGAATCCTATTGCTAAATCCAATTGCGAGAATACCTTAGCTCTACTCAACTGGTCAAACAAATCCTCTATTCTAGGCAACGAATATCGATTCTTTATCATCTTCTCATTCAACTTACAATAATCGATACATAACCTTAACGACCCGTCCGACTTCTTAGCAAACACTATGGCTGATCCTCGAGGCAAACTGCCTGGTCTAATAAATTCTTACTTTCCAGATCCATCAACTGCGCCTTTAACTCCCTCATCTCGGTAGGTGTCATCCTGCTTAGTGGTCTACTCACTGGTTCTGCCCTTGGCACAAAATCTATCCGAAACTCAATGGCTCGTTTTGATGGCAATCCTACTACTGACTCGAAGGCATCCGCAAATTCTTTAACCACGAAAACTCGATTCAACTCGTCCTCTACCTCCACAACACCCAACAAAGCATTCACCTCACAACTAGGGTTTTCCATGGTATATACATTCTTATCACTACAATCAGGATGTCTAAGCAATATTTCCCTATCATGGCAAAATATCCTAGCATTATACTTACTTAATCAATCCGTACCCATAATAATTCTAAACCCTATGAAATCAAACACATGCAAACTGCAAACAAAGGTATGACCTGACAAATCAAACTCTAGGTGGTCACACTTCATCCTAAGTGTCGCATACCCTCTTATCGGATTTGCAACCCTTAAGGAAGTAACTAAGTATGAGGGTTCTAGGTTAAGCTTATCTACCAAACAACGAGATATAAAAGAATGTGATGCACCGGTATAAATAGAACACTAATTGACATACCATGAATCAAAAGCGTACCTCCCAACACAGCTTTTCCTTTCTCCTGCACTGTTGATCTCGAGCTAGCTAGTTCCAATGCAAACATTTTGCCTTTCCCATCCTTAGCAGGCTCCTTGAACTGGTTCTTGTATTGACCAATCTGATCATATTTGAAACATCTCACACCCTTCTTTTCAGCTGCTTTCTTTCCTTTGCCTATCCGACACTCATGAGCATAGTGTCCCTTCTGGACACACTTTTAACAGACAACTTCTTCCTTCCCTTTCTTTGCAGCTCCACCTTTCTGTGCCCTTTTCTTTTGAAACTTCATTTTATGGTTCTGCCCTTCTTGATCTTCCTTCGCCGTATTCTTCTCCAGAAAAGCAAGCATCTCCTCGTGTCTCAATGTCATCTCAACAACAACATCACATGGATCCCTAATGTGCAATAGCATAGCCCTAGCAAGCTCAGGCTTCAACCCCCTAATGAACTTCTCATTTCTCTTAATTACGACATCCACAGTAGCATACCCATACCTTACCAAATCCTCAAATCTCCTTGCATACTCAAGTATAATCATATACCACTGTTCCAACTCATCAAACTTTCTGAGCAGTGTGGAATTCGCAATTTCAGACATAAATCTTTCCTCAAACTTTCTACTGAACACAGCCCATGTTATATTCTCTTCATTAACCCCAACAGTTATACTGTTCCACCAATACAATGCCGCTCCCTGTAGCTGTCTCGAAGAGATTCTTCTCTTCTGCTCATTATTGAGCCCCAGATCGGCAAATATCCTTTCGCAATGAAGCAGCCAATTCTCCACCTCAATTGCATCCTTGGTTCCCGTGAATGGTTTTCCTCCTAGCTGATCATAATCTCTACTCAAAATAGCATAATTATTCACCACTAGAGCTTCCTTTTTTCCTCCTCTAGCGTTACCTCCAACTACTCCAGTACTAATTCTCTCTTGCATCATGTTCATGAAAAACTGATACATTGCTCCCATATCAACATATTGGGCTCCAGCACCAACATTCCTACTTGAGCCCGATCTTGGTTCCTTCTTATATTTGGTCTGGCATTTCCATTTGTGGTGGTGCTTCCCCCTCCAAGGTTAACTCTTCCACTTCTAGCATCCATATTTGTATTCAAGTCTCATGAGATACAAAAGAATAGCCTAAGAGAGACAAGAAAATAGAGATAAAGCTTATACTTATATATATAACAAATACAAGTACGTTACTATAGCCTTATCCCATACCCCGATCTTACTCTAATTCCTTAGGATTATGTTTTCAAAAATCATTTTAATTCAAAGTTTTTCATAAACCTATGCTCTGATACCAAGTTGTAACATCCCCAATCTGGAGGCCCAAAGCTAAGCGCTACAAATGCTGCAGTCATCCATAGTATTAACTTCCGATGACCAAATACGGTATGTTAATGGTATCCATAATATAAAAAGCACATGAATATGAAACAAAATCACATATTTCAAAAACAACTTTTCTGATTACATTTCATAAAACATGTTTCATATTCCATTACATAATCCTAATCATTTTCTAAGTTCAGATCGAACATAATGATTATAAAATACGCCAAGGGCGACATATGAAGATGCCCCCCTTAGATGACCAGAGTACTAAATAGTCATAATCGACTTGATGCAACACGACGGAATAAAACAAACAAAGCAACTCCTCATAGCTAGCCATCAGCCTCCTATTCGTCTTCGGAAGCTTTATTCGTCAACTTACTAATACCTGAAAAATCCAAGCTCTCAATATACTCAAAACACTTTTGAGCATCTGAGAGTGTAAGGGGAAAAACATAAACTTCGAGTCAGACATAAAGCCTGAGGTGAATAATACTATACATCTCGGTTATATGATATTAAGTGAGACCACACTGCTTAGCAAAATGGGTTTCCTCTCACTAATAGCCCTTTAAAACATATATTTTTTAAAATCATAATCCTACAACTAAACCGGTTAATCAGCTGATTATATCGATAATAGAAAATATCATATATGCTTAAAATAGGTAATAACCGGACCGGCTATCTGGAAAAACAGTTGTTTTGTTTGGCTAACTACCAACCCTTGGCTGACTCGGGCCTACCAAATAAAATATCAAATGGTCTAACACCTGTTGGACAAGTTTTTGGACAGTCTACCTTAACTTACTTCTCCAAGGGTCACTTGATCCTAATTGTTTTGCGAGCTCACCAATAACCTATCTCTATGCATAATATTCCTTTCTATGTGTAACCATCATTTAAGTAATACCTATGACTAAGCCCTACACACTGGAATATTGGACTAATTTAGCTTGTGGCTAATAGCTAATGTATAGGGCGTGACCCTATACCAATGTCATCTGTCTTCTAATCTAAGTCATTTTCTTAGGGTTACTACCCTTTAAATTTTCCTTGAAAACCTTTCTCAAAATGATTTAATCCCTTTAAATCATACATATACAAGGAAAATATGTTCTTTACTTTACACTAAGCTATTTGCCATGTTATTTATATACTTTACTCAAAATGATCTTGATAAAATATATTAAGGATTACCTATCCCTCCAAAATAAGTTAAAAACTCTTTTTAACTTGAAAAGACTTAGGCTACACTGCCAAGGCAAGTCTTCAAAACCTTTATTTAAAATCTTTAAACAATCCTCTTTCGAAACTAATGAAAGTACCCTTTTCGAAATCATTGAAAGTACCCCTTTCGAAAACTTTGAAAGTAATACAAGTAAACTACTTTACTTTATAACCTTAGCCCTAAAGGGCAAAAATACCTTCTGAAACCATTGAAAACATCTTCTTCAAAAGCTTTATAAACCTTAGACGTCCTCTTCTAAAATACTTTAAATATTCCTTTCGAAAACATTGGAAACCTTCCATTTAATCTAAGGTAAACCTTTCAAAAACATGGGAGAATTACCCCTTAGAAACCTTATATACATATACCTTTCAAAAATACTAGGAACCTTCCCTTTGAAACCTTCACTTGTTACCTTTCGAAAGCATTAAAGTATGCTACTTAAAAAACCTTTCGAAAGCTTTGGGTTCAAATATAAATGTGTGGAAAACCTTTCGAAACCTTTGTAAACCATTCCTTTCGAAACCCTTGGCTTTAACTTTTAAATATCAAAATGGGTCATAAAACAGCCAAGTCGAAAGCGACTCTTTCGAAAGCAATTCCTAAGTAAAAGAAGTAGATGGTGTCCAAACTCATCCCTTCGGAAGCATTGGAGAAGCAGCTAAGTTTTAAAAACAAAGTAACCCTTTCGATACCAATCTAGGTCGAAAGTAAAAAGGCGACAGTTAGGGGTTTCGACCCCTTCGAAAGCATTTACTTACAACAAAGGCGCAACCTCCTTCGAAAGAATTTTTTCTTTTAAACCATCAACCAAGTCGAAAGCTATTTTGTTCGAAACCATTCCTTTTGAAAGCAAAGAAGGTGCATTTTCTTTAGAGAGTAAATCAAAGGCTTCGACCCCATCAAAACCCTTTGTTTCGACCTAGTACCATTCGCCTATATCCAATTCACTCTATATCAAGTCTTTGCTACTATGTGCATTAGTTTTGATGGTGATGGAGGCGGAAGTACTAAGTCAAAACCTGGATGAGGAAAGTGGCGAAACATGTAAAAATCATGTAAAATCTGATTTTTAGCTTTTAAAGTAATCTTTTCAACTAACCTGCCTTTTTTGATCCCAAAATATTATTGGTTGCTAATTTTCTTTTCTAAAAGTGCTATCAAAATTTCAGAATCAAACAAATTAAATTATTTATAAAATACCCCTTCTCCTTTTATAAATATATAAAACATTTAAGTCTCGTATCTTGATTTTTTTATATATTTATAAAAACACTTAGGAAAAATCTATAAAAATCCACATAAATCTCTTTTAATATGTTTTCTAACATACTTAAATTTCAGGCCCAAGACACATACATAATTGCTGAAATTAATTTTAAACCCAAATAACCTTTTTCTTCACTAAAAAATTAATATTAATTCCACAATAATTCAAGAAATTATGAAACTTGAATCCTATTTCCAATATATCATTTCCGACATTATATAATGTAACGTCCCGCCTTTTCGCACGCTTTAAATCGACGATAAACCAAACATGTCAGACTTAAACCATACAAAAGGGCGGATTGTTATGGGGTAAATAAGAAAAGGCAGAGGAAGAAAAAGAACAAAACAGAATCTTGCAGCGGAACGATAAAATATAATAATCAAATATATAGTTCATGAAGCTGTCGTACAAAAACATTTGATTTACTTATATAATACATATCAAAGTTACACATACCAGAGAATATTAATAATGCAGCGGAATACAATAGTGTAGTGGAATAATATAATAGATAATAGCAATACAAATCTTCATCTTCGTCCTCTAGAATAAAATCTTCAAATCCTGAAATGCTCGGACTGACCCGAGTGAATTGGAAAGACAAAACACTCGAGTCAGAACTAAAAGATCTTATGTAAGTTAAATCAACGGAAATAAATATGAGTGTAACAGCGTCGGAGATGTTTATGAGAATCGTCTCATGATAAATAATATTGTCGGTGGACCGCATCCCGTTGAGAAAAGTTAGAATGATGGAATGGTATTATTTACTCGCTTTTTGACCAAAGTAGCAAACATAAAATGGACCTAGAGAACTCATATGGAGTTGCATTGAGTTGAAATTTCGGGAGAACACTTAGAAGAAATAAAAGAAGGCTCACAAAAAACAGTCATTTGGTGGTTTTTTTTGATAGATCGCTAGTGACTTAACTGGATGGATTGCTGACGATTCATGTGGGTAGAGCCCCATAACCTAAAATTTATAGGGTAAGTCCCATACACCCTAGAGAGAGTACCTGCAAAGTTTCGTTTGGTTTCTTTATGTTTTGAGCGAATTATTGATGATTCTTCTCTGAATTGGGTTAGTTTGATCCATCAGGTCCTACCCATGAGGAGTGGGCCCCATGACCTATGATCCACAGGTGAGGCTGTCCTACTCATCTACATTGCTTATGTGAACTTTCATGTGATTTGGTTAAGAACTGAGTGGGCTATGGATGGACCAGATAACGCATGAAGACGGATGATCAAACGAACTCCAAACGATTTGATATTTGGACAAGGCACTTAAATAGAAGACAAGAAGGCAACCAAACTAAGATCAATCAAAAATATGCTAAGTGGATGATATCTAGCGATCCATCCCCTATGCATAACTAGCGATCCATCACTTATGGATAGCTAGTGATCCATCAAGATAGGTCAGATTGCCCTTAAATTTTTCAAGCTCCTTCGTAGCACTAAGTAAAGGTTTCTGGTTGAAAAATATGCTAAGTTGATGGATGGATAGCGATCCGTCCCCTATGGATAGATAGTGATCCATAGAAATGCCTCAAATTGATTTGATATTTTTAGTGATGACTTGGCATAATAAAAGGATCTTCTACACTTGGACTAGTGGCTTAATACTCACTGAATTCCCCTATGAACACTCACCAACCTACAACTAGGGATGGATCTTTTTCGGGTAGAGAGCCTCCATTACTCTACTGGAACTCCTTTGCTTCTTCAGCTTTCTTATCCCTCACAATAGTCATCATGGGGGTTATTATGATTCTCCAGTTAACCCTTGTACTTATGACTTATTCTAACTTATTGTCACTTATAAAGGACTAACCATTTGATATCCAAAGAGATTCAACTGGTATAATCATAATAAAGATTGATTAAAGTGGACATAGGCCAAAGCTAGCCAAACCACTATAAAAATTCTATGTCCCTTTTCTTATTTCTTCTTTTTATTTGTTGTTTATCTATGATTTGTGTTGTTGATTATCTGCATTGGTGCTTTCACACTCAATCTAGGGCATCGTTCCATTTTTTGGGTTAACATTTTGGTGCTTTCACTTAGAAAATTGAGCTCAGGCTAGATCTGAAGACTTGAACTTTGAACCAAAGTCTTCGAGAAAATAAGCGTGCCTAATACCATATCCTAGAGCCGAAGCAAATCAACAAGAGTCTGGGGTCAGCCAGGATGTGTCCTCAAATTCTCATAAACCCAATTATGTGATTAAAGAGGAGATGGAAATGATAATGCAATATCGAATCTTAGCCAAACAATATGAGATAATGGATGGCTTCTTTCTAAAGATGGAGCAACAAGGGATGGCTAGATCTGTAGTGAATATGAATCAAATTCCAGGGAACTACGTAGGAACTGTCGGAGTTGGATTGGAACAAGATGAAGTCATACCCCCACACCCAAAGCAACCAATACTTGGGGGAATCACTAGAATCAACATGGGAATCAATCCTAATGCCGGAGTGACTGTTGAAACACTAGGAACTGGTGGTATGGGAGATAATCCAAATACTAGGGCACAACAAATGGAAGAATATGTACCAGAACTTTCTCGATGGAACGTAGGTCTGAGTAAAGCTAGAGTTATGAATCAGAAATGGTTTGTAGCTGGAAGAGTACATCCCAAGATACCCCCACTAGAAGGGGAAAAATATTGCTTTAAGAGGGAGCCCACTGATCAAGAGAAAAGATTTTGAAAGTTTTGCATCTTCCATGAGATGAATGACATGAAACGAATGAGTTCCAAGACCTTCGTGATCTGATAGAAGAACTTGTTCGGAACAATCAGCTGCCACAGTATGTGAGGAATAAACCTATGGTAGAATTGCAAGAATAGCCACCATCCACGGCAAATGCATCAAGAAACATATAGGGATTTGAGCCAAGTCAAATTATCCCAAGATCGGGGTAGATGGGAGTCAGATCCGACTCCCATGCTTTGCTTTTTCATTTTTTTCCACTTTTTTCTTTTGGTATTTAGATAATAATATCCTCAGGACCCTTACATGTGTACAGGATCCTAAACTGTCACATGGCACGCTGTAAGTCAAATGCTTGAGATGACTATTTAGACAATAATAACCTAAGTCCGCTTACACCTGTACGGGATCCTGAACAGTCCCTAGGAACGCTCTGAGTTAGATGCCTGAGATGACTATCATGGACAATAATAACCTTGGACCGTTTACATGTGTACGAGACCTATATTAGTCTCTAGGCACGCTCTGAGTCGGATCTTTGAGGTAATGAATTAGAGATATGATGTGGTTTTGATATATGATGTGACAACTCTGAATGAGAAGCAAAATAACAATGATGTAAATCTCGAATGAACATGGGACAATAAGAGATGTGTGATGTAATTGGAGATATGTGATGTAGATTTAATTAGAGATATGTGATGTAATAATTCCAAATGAAATTGGAATGATTGTGATGTATAGATTACACTTAGGCAGAGTCTAGAGTCTCAGGCTGTAACAGGTCTGGAACAACTTGTTATTGGCAAGAGAATTTGAAGGAACTGGACGATTCATTAAGGATGAAGTAGTTGGAAAGCCAAACTATCAAATACTGGAGATGACAACTTATTCTTAAGCAGAGAACACCTTTCATTCAAAATGAGTACTTTGGAGGGCAAATGTTTACCTGCTTTTTGACTAAAGCAGCTAACATAATACGGACTAGAGAACTCATACGAAGTCGGATTGACTTAAAATTTTTTAAGAACACTTAGAAGAAATAAAAGAAGACTCATAGAAAAAATGAGACCATTTAGAGGTTAGTCCTCACAAACGGAAATTTATAGGGTAAGTCCCACACACCCTAAAGAAAGTACCTGTAAAGTTTCATCTGGTTTCGTTACTGAGCGAGTTATGGATGATCCATCTCTAAATTGGGCCAGTTTGATCCATCAGGTCCATCCCATGAGGAATGGACCCTTTGACCTATGATACATAAGGGAAGCTCTCCTACGCATCTACATTGCATGTGTGAAGTTTCGTACAATTTGATTAAGTATTGAGTGAGTTATGGACGATACTTCTGGACCAGATGACCCATAAAGACGGATGATCAAAAGAACTCCAAACGACTTGATATTTCGATAAGGCACTTAAGTAGAAGATAGGAAGAAAACCAAATTAAGATCACTCAAAAATATGCTAAGTGGATGGATAGCTAGAAATTCATCCCATATGGATAGCCAGCAATCTATCAGTATAGGTCGGATACCACATAAATTTTTCAAGCTCCTTCATAGCACTAAGTAAGCCTTTTGGTAAAAAAAAAATGCTAAGTTGATGATAGCTGGGGATCCATCCTCTACGGATAGCTAGCAATCCATAGAAATGACTCAGATTGGTTTGATATTTACTGTGATGACTTGGCATAACAACTTGACTCTTATGCACTTGGACTTTAGTCCAATACTCACTGAATTTCAATATAAATACTCACCTACATGCAACTAGAGATGGATCTTTTTCAGGGAGAGAGTGCCATTACTCTACTGGAATTCCTTCACTTCTTCAACTTTCTTATCCCTCACAATAGTCATCAAGGAGGTCACTGTGATTCTCTAGTCAACCCTTGTGCCTGTGACTTATTCTAACTCATTGTAACTTAGATCTAAAGACTAACTATTTGATATCCAAAGATAATCAACTAGTATAATCATAATAAAGATTAATTAAAGTGGACGTTGGCCAGAGTTAGCCGAGCAACTATTAAAATTCCGTGTCTCTTTTCCTACTTCTGCTTTTTATTTGTTGTTTATCTAAGATTTGTGCTGTTGGTTATCTACATTGGTGCTTTTATACTATCCAGGGTGGTAGTCCATTTTTTGGGCTAATAGGTATGTAGGAGCATTGAAACATGCAGTGAACGAGATATGTTTTTCCATCAATGATGATATTTCGATAAAGCAACTCAAAACTATGATAGATAATATCATGTTTCAAAAAAAGATGTCGATGGGGTAGAGGCCACAACGATTAATCTGCTTATGGTATCATCAATGATTGCTCTGCTGTTTTGAGGTAAGTGTTGGTTTACCGTAGAAGCTCTTTCAACATTTTATTCAAGAAAGCCGACGACTAGATGCTTCTGAAGGGCAAGGAATGAAAGCCATACAGGGATTTAAGGGGAATGTTATTCAGCCAGTGGGATGCATGGATCTACCAGTCGTGCTTGGCGTAGGTGACTAAAAGACGGCGTGAGTCGTGCCTTTTGTTGCATTGGACATCTATTCTGCCCACAATGAATTTTTAGGCCGACCCCCTTGCTGAATCTAGAGCGGCCATTGCTTCATGGTGCTTAATGATGAAGTTCCTAACCGAGAATGGTGTGGGACATATTCAAGGAGATCAGGGTCTTGGCCACGAGTGTTATGTCGTCGAGCTGAAAGAGGTGAGGCAAAGAGAAAATAGAAAGCTTGTAGAGAGGACTCTCTACATCATGGCTTTGGACACATTACAACCACCACTTTAGCCTTGGCTCGGGTTCGGGCAGCACACTTGGTTCTATAAGGATATGGATCCACGGAAAGAGCTGGAGGATGGAAGGGCTGAACCAGCCAAGTTAACGATCAACATCTTGATTAGTTCGGATGATCCTACATAAGTCCTGAAGGTCGGATCACAGCTTGGTGTGAAGATGATGAAATAGTTG
The DNA here is from genome assembly GCA_030765085.1 of Allium cepa. Taxonomy (NCBI): domain Eukaryota; kingdom Viridiplantae; phylum Streptophyta; class Magnoliopsida; order Asparagales; family Amaryllidaceae; genus Allium; species Allium cepa. The sequence goes on along the minus strand of CM060935.1, from coordinate 796,775,221 downwards.
GTTGGTTTTCTCTAGGAAAACGTGGATGTGTTCGCCTAGACTCACCCAACCATGTATGGAATATCGTCGAAGATAGAGAACCATGCATTAAATATAAATCCTAAATGCGTTTCGATAAAATAGAAACGCTGCAGCCTAGGTTCGAAGAGATCTGCTGCACCTAAAGAAGAAGTGAAGAAATTGAAAAATAATGACATCATCCGTGATGCCATATACCCGGAGTGGGCATCAAATCTAGTCTTGGTGAAAAAGTCAAATTGGAAGAAGAGGACATGCGTCGACTATTCTGATAGGATACGGTGTGCCCAAAGGATAGCTTAACACTCCCAAGGATCAATCAACTGGTAGACTCAATAGCCGAACATGAAATTCTCTTATCCATGATTGCACATTTTAGGAACAATTAGATTTTGATGCATATCCTAGACCAGGAACACACCAACCTTGTAACTGATCTATGACTAAACTACTATCTTGTCATGGCTTTTGGATTGAAGAATGCCGGAGAGACTTACCAAAGGTTGATGAATAGGATGTTTAAAAATTAGATCGGGCGCTTGATGGAGGTCTATGTAGACAATATGCTCGTGAAGTCACAGCGATCGAGGAACCATGTAGATGACTTAACATAGATGTTCAGCGTTCTTCGGAAGTACGAGATGAAGCTTAACCCTTTGAAATGCTCATTCAACAATGCATTGGGGAAAATCTTAGGCTTCATAGTGAACTCCCATGGAATTGAAGCCAATTTGGAGTAGATCGAAGTACCGAGGAACATTAAAATGCCAAAACGATCAAAGATATGTTCGGACCTTGAATGGGAAGGCCGCCGCTTGAGTCAATTCATATTCAGAGCCACTGACAGATGAATTCTTTTCTTTGATTTGATCAAGAGAAGGAATTTTGCTTGGATGCAAGAATGCATTGACACATTTTAGGCTCTGGTGGATCGCTTAGAGAGGCCCTCCATTCTGCCAAAGCTATTGGACGATGAGGATTACATTATTTATCTTGCATTGTTGGTGCGCGCCTTGAGTGCCGCACTCGTACATGAGGAGTTTCGAATCTAGAGGCTGGTATACTGCATTAGTAAGTAGTTAACAAGAGTAGAAAGAAACTACCCAAACTAGAATAGCTTGCATACTGCCTGTTAATCACTTCAAGAAAGCTCCGTCCATTTTTTCAAGCTCATCTGATCAAAGTTCTAACCGACCAGCCTTTGAGAGAGGTCCTATAATAACCTGAAACTTCTATAAGGCCGTTGAAATGGAACATTGAATTGAGTCAGTATGACATAACTTACCACCCTCAAAGAGTGATCTAGGGTCAAGCTATGGCGGATTTTATTGCTGAATACACTACACGAGATGACACTCCGGAGAGCAGTGGAAAGCAAAATGCCAGGTGCAAAATGTATACGATGGTGCATCAACGAACATTATTCTAGTGTTGGAGTCGTGCTAGTGACTACCAAAGAACGAATGATTTGTTATTCCATGAAACTCGACTTTCCCACAACGAACAATAAAGCAGAATATGGGCCTTGATTGCAGGACTCGAGATTGCTAAGGAGTTGGGAGTTAAACTTTGCATATCTTCCGTGATTCCCAACTGGTGGAATGTCAAATGCAAAAGGATTCAAGTAAAAAAAGTGAGGCTAGATCCTTATCTAAACAGAGCCCTCGAGTTGTTTAGTGATATTGAATATTACACGATAACACATATTTCCAAAGAGGAAAATACGAAAGCATACTCGCTAGCTAAGTTGGCCAGTTTCAAAGATGCACAACTTATAGGCTTGGTTTTGGTGGAAGTGCCGTCAGCTTTGAGCATCAAACATATGGATGTAGATTGGATCTTAGAGGCCCAATGTGAGAAATAGTAATGGATTACTCTAAAAAAGAACTATCTGAAGAGAGGAATCCTTCCTGACAGGCAGAACGAATGATGTCAACTCCTTTTTAAAGCTGCAAGATTCATCATGTAAAAAGGAATACTTTACAAAAAAGGATTCTTAGTTCCTACTCTTTGGTATGTCCCTGACGATGAGGCTAACTGAGTCTTGAAAAAAATTCATGAAGGGGCATCTAGTGACCACACTGGGCGGCTAACCCCAGCAAAGAAGATCTTTCGTTATGACTATTTCTGGCCAACTGCCAATCGAGAAGCAGATGATTACACATGAAAGTGTGATAACTGCAAGAGTTTCGCTAAGATACCAAGAGCTCCACAAATGTAGATTACTCAAATGGTCTGTTCCTAGTCGCTTGCAATCTGGGAAATCGATATCATTAGTATATTGCCAATTTGCAAAGGTAATGCAAAGTACACCATCCTCGTAGTTGATTACTTCACCAAATGGGCCGAGGAAGATCCGTTAGCCACATTTGCTACAAAGAAAGAAATCAACTTCATGTTTAGAAACATTATTTGTTGTTTTGGAGATCCAAAAATGATTATCTCCGACAAAGGGATCCCATTCGATAGCACTGAGTTCAAAGTTTCTGCCGTAGACACCGTATTGAGAAGAGAATTGTTATGGCAGTACACACCTATTGAATGGATGGGTTGAGACGATAAATAAGATCATCAAATCCATTCTCAAGAATCAATTGGAGAAGGTTAAGGGCAAGTGGGTCGATGAAGTTCCACTGGCACTTTGGGCTTATCAAACGATCCACAAGTCAATGACTGGTCAGTTTCCATTTGCCATAGCTTATAGATCAAAGGCCATGATCCTGGTTAAACTTGAAGTACCTTCCCGTTGAGTGACTAACTATAATCCGTAGACAAACCATGATCTCTTGTTGGAGTCTCTCTACATGATCAATGAGAAGCATGGTAAAGTTGACTTGAGATCAGCTATGCACCATAACTGAGTCGCCGGATATTACAATACCAAGGTCAGGAATGGAACCTTCGAAATTGGCAATCTCGTTCTTAAATGAATTTTCTTAGTCTTAGGAACTTGGGTCTGATTTGGGAAGGTACATACGTAATTAAGAAGAAGCTCGGAGATGGCACATTCAAGTTGGCAACAGTGGACGAGATCTCACTCCCATAAGCATGGAATAGTGAACACTTGCGAAGCTATTTCACTTGAATGTAAATTTGCACATATCTAATCAAAGTAGTGTAACTATACAGAATCTATCATTTCTAGTGTTTATAAAAGAAATGACATCCAAAGCTTATGAATTTGTCTGAGCTTGACATTACATTAGGATCAATGACATATACCTAAATGAACATGCATATGCAAAACGAAAGTGTACAGGTACCCGGAGATAGGAGCCAACCAAGCTTCCACAGTTCATGATCAGACGCACGAAGCTTAACCACACCTAGCGACCAAAGAGATGCCAAACAACTCGTCTAACCATGACTTGGTGCAAAAGTATAAATGCTCAAAGGAAGAATGAGACAATTCTCCTTTACTACTTGTGCCCAGAGTTTGGCGGAGCATCCACACCTTGATCGGATGGCAGGACAAAAGGTCTGGGCTCGGAGATAGACGAGATTTTACATACATCGATTAATGCCCAGAGGTAGGCAGGACCGAAAAAAATTATCCTAAATAAGGATGTTTAAACCACTACCTTAAGTGGTTGGCTCCGACCGACCCCCATGGATTGGCACGGTCAGGGCATGCATTTCGAAGAATGATGTCCAAAGAGCCATCGAAGGTGAATTACTTTGATCGACACATAGAGATAGGTGCGATCGCACACGAAACAGCTACCGCGTCACCTAGACCTATTATCTAGTCAAATCATTTAAGAGTACCAAGATAATAAGAAGCAAAGCATAAAACCTTAGGTCAGACAACAGTCTGGGGTGAGCAATAAATAATCTCAAAACACTATATAGATAAATATGGTAAGGAACAAGAGTACATGAACCATAACTGACATGTCCCTACAACCAAAGAGTTAACACATAATAGTATAATATGTTACTCCACGATATCATAAAAGTACAATACAAAATACCATAGTGGATGTCCAAATATCCCTATCTCTAATACCTACTCCCAATGATATCGCCGAGTGATAGCGCACTAACGGAAAACAACCATAGCATCCATCAAACAAGACTTACTACCACTAATCGTTATGTTCCAAATATATGATAACTCGTATGGCATCCTTACTGCCAGGGACTAATGGAAATCTCAGTTCTCCGTTGTACTTCTATGTCTTGCAGCCCATTGCTGGATACATGTCACGCAGCACATAGCTGGACCATAGACCCAAAGCCACAAGTCTAGGTATACGGATCCCCTCTACCAATCCATGGGCATCCCATTTATAATACCCCTGCTTCGAGTAAAACTTAAAATACTCCAAGCATCAACGATTCTTTAGCACATACTTCTTGGCCTACCTTTGCTCATTTGGATTTCGGGCCCTTCTTGCTCAATCCAATTTCCATTATTCACGAGGAACCCATCCATATTCCTCAATCATATGGCTCACCCCTTTACGAGCCGACATCTTTAGAACCTATTCCCAAAGTAAGCCAACAACTGAAGATTCTAGCTTTTCATTATTTTGTTAAATCGTCATCCAACCTGACATGAATGAGTCAACACCTCCAACATGATCTATAGAACATCCTTTACATGGCTTGAAAATTTCACATCCATCCCATGCTGTGTGATAACTCGGTAGAGAGCTATAGGTATAAATAGATGCCGAGTTATACTCTTAGCCACTTATTTGGCTACCTTCATTTCCATTCCTCTAGGTATCTTCTCCATGTGATTTAGATCCTGACTCATCGTTGCATGATAACTTGGTCCCCAATCTAAAGCTCCACTTATTAGTTTCTAGATATAGCTTGGCAGCACCCTTAATCCTTACCCAAATCTCTTGCATCCTTTCAATGGAACATCTCATCCAACCATGTTCTACCTAACCATGTAAACCACCGGCTCATAGCGATCACCACCATAACTCAGTGCCGACTCATTAAGATAATTAGGTGCTAAGTCTTGCCTTCAACTCCAAACGAAGAGTGAATTATTCCATAGCTTCCTACCATGCTCTAAAGCTCATCCACTAAGTTTCGTCCAATTTTGACCAATTTAGCCTTTGATTCGCTCAATTCTCCGACCTATCTTTCAATACATGCACAACACTAACAAACACTAGCGAAGCTTAACATATAAATTTGTCATAAAAAGCAATTTCATCCATCCAGACATGTAATTCATAGAGATAAGATAAAAAGTTCAATTTCTAACATAGATCTACATATAACATGAATATATGAACATAAATCAAGGTGATCTATAATTAATCTGTATCATATGAATGGATTAACATGCCATTAAATTTAGAATAGATTTTATGGCCAAAAACCAATTTAAAACATTAAATTCTATCATACAAACATGCACAATAGAGTAAAAAGCCATAAACCCCTCACCAATTACCAAATTCAAACAATTTATGTAGATATAATCTGAACAACGAAGAAAAACACTGCAAATCCAGAAAATAAATGATCTTTATTTTCTAGTTGAGGATCTAATCTCTAATCCACAATCTGGTTTGATTTAGGGAGCAATTTGGATGAATTAGAGTGAATCTAGGGCTAATTAGTGTTTAGACCTGATTTGGAATGAGAAGGGAAAGCTCTAATTTAAGTCCTACAACCATATTTATAGTAATATCTAATTAGAATAAAGACCAACTAATGGGCTTAATTAATTACACATTAATTCTGACCAACTGCTGTTAAAACTTAAAACAACTATAACTTCCTAACTATAAGTCTATTTTTCTATTATAATCACTATACGAAATTGGAAACTATCATACTAAAGTGATGGAACTTGTTTGAGACCCTAATTTGACTTATATCAAAAGTTATAGCCCAAAGAAGATATTTAGGGTCAAATGGTCACATAGAAATTTGAAAAATAATAGGTGTGTAAAATGTCCATAAGAGGTATATCCCAAATTTATAGAATCATAAGCCTCATACAAATAAAATAAGAATATTTTACGATCCTTCAATACATAAAATATGAATCATTGCATTCTCCCCCTCTTTACGAATTTCACCCTCGAAATCCCCAAACAAGCCAAAGTATAAGCAACCATGGTCATCCCGCATGCCTACCAATCATGAGCAACTATTAAACATCTCAAACAAGCTGTCATACAACATATAGTATAATGAACTTTTCCTACCATGCAGAATACTAATTTATTGAATATAACATATAATGGTGAAAGTAGATACGATAAACGTTGGGTCTTACCGTTCAAAAAGCTTCGGATACCTAGTCCTCATGCTCTCCTCCATTTCCCACGTACAATCGTGATCAACTTTGCTCTATTGTACCTTAACTAGTTTCACTATCTTTCCCCTAAGTTGTTTCGTATCATACCCAATAATACAAATAGGCCTATGAGATATAGAAACTTCTGGTTCCACCTCTACATCCTCTAGCTGATTCGGTAAAATCACCATACCTGAGTCATGCACAAACTTTCATAGATAAGAGACATGAAAAACATTGTGCATGCCCGCCAACTTTTAAGGTCAGTCGACCCTATATGCTAGCTTCCCAATCCTCTCTATTATCGGAAAAGGAATTACGAATCTCGACACTAACTTCCCCTTCCTACCAAATCGAACTACATTCTTTAGAGGAGAAACCTTTACAAATACCATATCTTCGACAGAAAGCTCCAAATCTCTTTATCTTTTTTCCGCATAGCTTTTCTACCGATCCTAAAAAACTTTCATTTTTTGTTGAATAACCTTAATCTTCTATGACACCTCTCTAATCATATCAAGTCCAAGTATCGATTTCTCACCGCTTCCCAACAATATGGAGCGTCACATGATCTTCCATGCAATGCATCATATGGAGCCAAACCAATAATCGATTGATAACTATTGTTGTATGCAAACTCCACCAAATGCAAATGATCATCTCATGATTCACCAAAGTCTGTAATGCATGCTTGTAAGAGATCTTCCAATATATGATTTACTCTTTCGATCTATCCATCCGTTTGTGGGTGATAAGTTGTATCAAGATGCAACTCCGTCCTTAACGCCTCTTGTAAGCTCTTTCAAAACCCAATATATGGGTCTCGGTTTCTCATAATGCTCTTTGACACATCGTGAAATCATATTATCCATTTTACCTAAACACTACCAGCTTGGATGTTGTTCTGTTTGACATAATGGGTATAATCCTTGCACTATTGGTCAACCGATCAATATGACCCAAATGCCACCATACCCTACTCAAGTCCTCGGCAGTCCATCTATAAAATCCATTCGATACTTGCTCCCATTTCCACTTAGGAATCTCTAATGGCTGCAACAATCCACTGGTTTCTTATGCTCCTCCATCACCAATTGACAGTTTATACATTTTGAGATGAATGTCCCTACATCCCTCTTTATACCTTCCCAATAATAGGTTCGCTTCATATCTCAGTACATCTTGTTATTGGCAGGATAAATGGTCAGCCTGGAATGGTGACACTCTCTTAGCACTTTATCTTGAAGTCCATTAACATCGGGAACAAACAACCTCCTGCCCTTACAAAGCCAACCTTCTCGGTTGAGTTCGTATTGCTTCATATCTTCAAATTCTACTCCTTCCTTTTCTTTGTTATGTTCTCCGCTAGCCTAGCATCTCACAGTACCGATCATTTCAATCAGAGTAGGTCTAATCGATAAACTTGCCACCATTTCAGGTTCTATCTCATAGTGAGGCCTGTAATCAAATCCAGCAATATACTCTATCTACTTTCATTCTAAAAACGTTGCCCCAACCCCGCATGTCTTCTACTCAATGCATCTGTAACTGCATTCCTTTTTGCTAGATTATAGGAAATATTGAAATCATAAGAGGCTAAGAACTCTAACCACTGTTACCGACGAAGGTTAATATACTTTTGAGAGAAAATGTACTTTAAGGATTTATGGTCTGTAAACGGCTCAAACGTTTCTCCTAACAAATAGTTCCTTTGCATCTTCAAAGCAAAAACAATAGGCAACAACTTTTCCCTTTTGCATCAATTCCACACCCAACCCAGTACCACAGGCATTAGTGTATATTAACTCTTCATTTCCATTCGGAATGGTCAATAATAGTGCACTCATCAACCTCTCTTTCAGACAAACAAACATATGCTCACACTTCGCGTACCAAACAAAAGTCTGATTCTACGTTGTAAATTGGTTAACGGTACTACTATCTTTAAAAAGTCCTTGATGAAACGTCTATAGTGTCCTACCATTCCTAGGAAACTACTTACATCCATAGCATTCTTGGGCTAGTTTCAATCATGGACTACTTCCATCTTTGCAGGATCCACTGCTATACCTCGTCCCATCACATTATGACCAAGGAATCTCACTTCTTCTTTCTGGAAGTGATCCTTAGAGAACTTCGCTTTCAACTTGTGCTTTTTCAATATATCTAACACAATCCTCAAGTGCATCTTGTGCTCCTCTTCAGTTTTGGAGTAAATCAGAATATCATCCACAAACATAAGCACGAACTTATTAAGCTGGTCTCTGAAAACTCGATTCATAAGATCCACAAAGTATGCCGGAGAATTGGTCAATCCAAATGGCATGACCAACCACTTGTAGAAACCTAATAGTGTATATAATGCAGTAATAGACACACTCTCGTTCGCTACTCTAATCCTGTGAAATCCCATCGCCAAAATCCATTTGGAAGAACACCTTCACACCGTGCATCATATACGAACAAGTCATCAATGCATGGGAGTGGATACTTGTTCTTCTTCCTCGCTTCATTCAATTCACGATAATCCACACACAACCTCAAAGAACCATATGCCTTAGTCGTGTATACAACAGATGCACCCCACTCAGATATGCTTCTTCGAATGAACCCTTTCCTCAATAGGTCATTCAGTTGCACCTCCAATTCTTTCTGCTCTCTGGTTGTCGACCTAAAAGGAATAGTTATAGGTATGGTTTCCTTCACTAATTCAATCTGAAACTCGATCTCTCTATGCAGCGGCAATTCGATCACTTTTCAAAGACATCGGGATATTATCTAGCGATCGGCATAGATGACAACCCCTTTTGTGGAACCTCAAGTGAATAGAGAAATCTAACCATCACCCCTCCTTTGGTAGGCAGCTAATCACGACCGTGCACCTATCGACATCATTGCTTGTCACTAATAGCTTCTTGCAATCCACTATAGCCGCATACCTCTTTAGGCAGTCCATTACCAAGATAATCCTGAACCCAACGAAATTCAAAACAAAGCAATTATAAATAAAAGAACATCCAGACTCGATAAAACTAAACCACTACAAACTAGGCACTGACTATTTGAGCCTCCAATAGGATTTTTCACGATTAAGTGTCGGTTTACTATCTTAGGTTTCAATCCTAATCTATCTATAAGTCACTACAAATGGTTGAATGAGAAGCACTATTATCAAATGAAACTCAAATAGGAACATCACCAATTGAAAGCACACCTTGAGTAACGACTCCCTTTTCCTTCTCCTCCGCCGAAGGAGCACTCTACGAAGTTGGGATAGCGTTCAAAGCATATGCCTTCACTATCTGCTTATCCTTTATCGGTTCTGGACAATTCTTCTTCAAATACCCAGGCTTATCACTATCATAAAATTTTTGCTTCCCACATGCCTAGTAGCCTAATTTGATGACCCTTTTTGTTGCATCCATATCAAATTTGTTTCCATTTACCCTTCTTTTTACCACCCTTTTCTTCGAACTGCCTTCTTTTTCCATTCCACTTCTTCTTGCCTTCACCACCTCACTGCGATTTTGGTCCTTTTTTTCAATAAAAACAACAATAGCAGTCTTACCTTTAGGGTACATGGTGAAGCGCCTTAACTACTATCAAAAGGCTCATCAATATGATCCACTAGCTTCTCTCTCAAGCAGTCATCTAAACTAATAAGGAATTTCTCATTGTTTCTCAAGGAAGTATCAATGAATGACATCCCATACTTTGAAAAAATGTCAAACTTCATAACATATTCTGAGATTGACATCTCTCCCTGCTTTAGCTTTGCGAACTTTCTGAACAATCCAACTTCTAGGCAGCTGGATTCAACTTTTCTTTAAACCTTGCTTTGAATTGGTCCCAATTGAACTGATCCTCTAGAGTAGCAATGCTAATAGCGTTTCACCAGTTCATAGCTCGCTGTTGAAGTTTCCTAGAAGCTAACTTCCTCTTTTGTTATCCGACATTTCGACCCGACTATATTTGAACTAACTGGACAAATTAGACTCGACTATCATCATAGCTAGTAAGCCCAGAGTGAAGATTATGAGGTCTAGAAACTAACTGCAGATGATAATATGAAGCCATTATCATATGGAATCAAGAGATATGCTGTACAAAATGTATAAAGTATGGAATATAGTCAAATCTAGAAAAAGAATTGGGTATAATCCCTCTCCACTAAAGGGATCAGATTACTTAAGACAAGTGCAACTTAATGGAAAACGATCGATATCTCAAAATCCAGAAGTCAGATACACATGCAACTTTGGGAACAAGAAGTGGGGACCTAGGGAGTTCACCCTAGGGATGACACCTAAAAGGAATAAGCAGGAGGGATCGGTCCTCTTCCCTCCATAGGGATTAGTTAGAATCAGGCAAATCACACATTGCAATAATGATTGATCAATAATTCAACATCTGCATATTCAATCAACATGAAACTTGAAGGACAAGTGCATCACAACATGAAGAATCTCTCATAGGGATCGCAGTCCCTAAATCCACCAAGATATGGATCAGCTCTGATCCCTCTTTCTTGGTATTTGGGCTATGCAATCCCATATGTGGAACCCTATGGTTCTAAAGATTCTTCTACCGAATTTTAAGGGAGATATTTCACTGTCTTTCTTTATAAGTACAGAACTAATTGTTCATTTTCGGATCTTTACACTGCTTGGTGCTTTGTATTCTTTTGTAACTAAGGATGTTCATCTGATCCCTTTTGTACTCAGTTTACAAAGTGATTAATAAAGCTAACTTTTCAAAGTGAACGTAGGCAAACAACGCCGAACCACTATAAACTATTGTATCTCTATTATTTGCTTATTTCTTATTGCTTTATTTCTATATTCTCTTTACTTACATTTAATATTCTTCATTTATTCCTCCAGTATAAGTCTCTTGGGTGTTTATGCTAGTTTTTGGTGCAAACATTTTGGTGTTTTCATTGAGAGCTAAGATTCTCAACTTCATTTGAATCCCTTTGCTGCTGTTAGATTTCATAAATCCAAGGAAGAGATCCAGAACTATCCCCAAATAGTTTGTCTGTTCTTTTTGAATTGCAAAAGTCTAAGGAAAATATCAGTAATTTTTAGGAACACTAGATCTACCTCTCAAAATGCAAAGGCATTGAGAATGCTAACATCCAACAAAAAGGCCAAAGCAATCTATCGTAGATGCTAATGCTACCAATCCAGTTGATGTCCAAAATCCTACCGATTACATCATAAGAGTTTATTTCTAGAATCTGATGGGAGAGCTCATGGATAGCCGCCAATAGATGAACCAACAGATTTAAGCCCATGTCGATCTAAGGAATCAACCATGGGATTAAAAATGCGGGAAAACTAGGAGGGAGCCAACTCCCTATTCTACATCGGAGAGCTTAACTTCATTAGATGACCATCACAGGTGCAGACATCGCAGAACCAACAGACATAATGTAGAAGCATCTAGACATCAATATACAACCATTCCCAGATAACCAAAACCGATCGAATCTGATCCCTCTATAGGGACTGGTGTCGATCCCTTCTCCAAAGGAGGAGCCTTACCTTTTTCTGATGGAACTCGAACTAGAGCCGCTGCGGTTGATCTGGATGTTGGTGCAAGTTAATGCATATTAGTTTCCTCTCCGAAATAATGATGACGTGAACGCATGAAATGCATATCAAGAGGATGTTGAGCCAAGAAGGCGTGGAACAGCCCGCAGACATCGACTGGACCATTCAAATGAGGTGGAATACAACCACCGCTTAGCACCAACTGTCCAAATGCCGAACATGACGACTATGATCTGGTAGCTAACAAGGGAGAGCCAAGGCTTACTAATAATATCGAGGGGTCTCGAGAAGCCATACCCCATTAATCGATAATATTTTACATGTAGAGTATCTGAGGATATTTAGCATGTCGTCGATGCCTTCCTATGAGGTAAAAACCGACCATAGGTAATACATCATGAGACATGAATAGCTGATAGACTCTACACGAGATGATGATGCCATGAAATGCAGATGTATTTCCATCACCCTTTCTGGCATAGCAACGATGTGGTTCACGAGATTGCCCTCAAGGTCAATCTCTAGATTTGATGATTTAGCAACAATGCATGCAACTTGTCCCAAGGATGTGATGTCCCTATCAAGTGTGATCCAGGCTCTTCGAGAATCGCTGAAAGACTATATGGAGGTATTTCATATAGACTTCAAAAAAGTCAGTAATCGAAATGATCATTCAATATTGATGGCGGTAACAAGAGGATTGACCTAGAATTTGACTTTGGAGATTGGTTAGTTAGCACACCATCGACAACGTTGGAGAGTTTCTATGAAAAAGCATATCAATATTTGAGGAAAGAGGAAGCTAGACGTTTTAGGAAGAAGGATGTTGTAGGATTGAGTAAAAAGGGAGTGTAGAGTAACATTGCAGTGAAAAAGTTCAGGGAGAGTTGCAGAAAAGTTCAAGTAAATGTCCAAAATAAACCAAATCGGCAAAATAAAGGAGGTGATAGAAACCATGAACAAAAGAGGGATTCTTGAAGAGAAAAGTTCAGGATTCTAATGCATGATATCTACGCACCACTAAATATATGTCTAGAGAACGTCTACTTGTCTACATGCAATACCATGCAGTATATGAAGCCACCTCCAAAGGAATCAATGGAAAAACAAAAGAAAACCTGAAAATATTATCATTTCCGTGAATGCTATGGTCATAACACAGATGAATGTAGGCATCTCTAGGATGTTATCGAGAAAATGATTCTAGAAAGAAAACTATAACAGTTTGTTAAAGCCCCACAGGATGGCAGGCAAGGGACATCTGACCCTAATCGAGGACAAGCTTTGCCTAGTGCCGAGGAACCTAGATGAATAGGTGTAAGATTGGTTATTAATACCATAGCTGGAGGACCACATCCGGCAAACAGAAGTTGACATGAAATGGAGCGTTATGCAAACGTGATCAAGCATTTTAGTTTTGGATGCTGCTTGATCATGGAGGATGGAGCTTCGGCAAAACAACACAGTACTATGGCAGACCACATAATATTACGGAGTAGAGATGATGATAAGTTGGAGCCCCCTACGATTGATCTAATGGTTATCTCGGCTATGTCAAAACTACCTTAACGAGGAAGATTCTAATTGATTGTGGTAGTTTTTCAAACATAATTTTTAAGAAGGCTTACAACAAGATGAAGATGGAAGCCAAACATCTGAAACCATGTAAATCCCACATTCATGGCTTTATTGGTGTTACAATGGAAGCTGTAGGCTATGGCGATCAACCGGTCTAGTTAGGAGAAGGCGACCGTAAAAGGGTACAGAAGTCGCTATTCGTTGTGCTGGATGTGGACTCTCCATATAATGTTTTTCTGGGCTGACCGGCCCTTGCTGAATTATAGGCAAGCATTACCCCTTGGTGTCTTACCTTAAAATTCCCAACTGATAATGGCATGGGAGTTATGCAGGGAGATCAGGCGTGCCTACTATGTGGCTGAGTTCAGGGACGCTAAACAGAAGGATAAAGGTAAGGGTGTGGACAAGTCACTCCTTATCAAAGTCATTGAAGATTGACAACCAGTGCTTGGGCCTTGGTTCAGGCGCCACAGTCGGTTCTATAAAGACATAGACTTAAGGGATGATGAGGAGGGGCCTAAAGAGACCAAGGCTGCACAGGCTAAGCCGACGATCGACATCATGGTCAGCCCTGACGACCTGTCATGGGTCCTAAAGATCGAATCACAGCTCATCCCCCGATGATAAAGGAACTTGCTGGTTTTCTCCTAGCGAATCTTGATATCTTTTCTTGGACCCATTCCAACATGTGTAAGATCTCCCTGCCATTGCGAGCCACACATTAAATATCGACCCGAGGCATGTCCCAATGAAACAGAAAAGGCACGGCATAGATCCAGAGAGATCTACCACCCTTAAAGAGGAGGTAGATAGACTCAAAAGAGATAGGTTTATTCGTGATGCCTTCTGCCCGAAATGGGTATTTGATCCTATACTTGTGAGAGTGGCAAATGGAAGATATGCGTTGACTATTCGGACCAAATAGGCATTCCCTAAAGACAGCTTTCCTCTTTTGGGGATCAATCAACTACTGGACTCAACCATAGGGCATGAGTTACTATCTTTCATTGATGCGTACTCTTGATATAATCAAATCCCGATGAACATACCAGACAAGAGCATACCGGTTTTGTTACTGATGTTGGATTTTACTGTTATGTGGTAATGCCATTCGGCTAAAAGAATGCTGGAGGAACCTATTAATTCCTAGTTAATCGAATGTTTAAAGATCAGATTGGAAAGATGATGGAGGAATATGTGGATGATATGCTCGTGAAGTCACGACAATCAAGCGACCACATTAGAGACTTAGCAAAAATTTCGACATCCTCCAATATGAAAAAATGAAGATCAATCCTCTAAAATCTTCGTTTGGCTTTGCATAAGGAAATATCTTGGGTTTTATCTTCGATGATCGAGAAGTCGAAGCTAATCCTGAGAAGATTCAAGTGATTCACGACATCCAAGCACCAAAGACCATCAAACAAGTATAGAGCCTAAATAGGAAGATTGCTGCCCAAAGTCGATTTATTTCCAGAGTCATCGATGAATGCGTTCTTTTTTCCGATTAGATTAGAAGAGCGAAAAGGAAACTTGAATGGACACAAGACTATGGAAACACATTCCAAGCTCTAGTGAACCACTAAGAGAGACCTCCCATCTTGTCAAAGCCAATGGATCATGAAGACTTTATACACACTACACTGCTTCGTGAGGAGAATCGAATTCAAAAACCAGTCTATTATGTTAGCAAGTGATTAACAGGAGCTGAAAGGAACTATCCAAAGATAGAGAAATTAGAATACTGTCAGTTGATTGCGTCACGAAGGCTTCATCTCTATTTTTAGGCTCATCCCATCAACGTCTACATCATCCAACCATTACGACAGGTCCTACAGTGACCTAAGACGTCTAGAAGATTACACAAGTGGAACATCGAGTTGAGCCAATTTGACATTAACTGTCTCCCACAAAGAGCTATCTAGGGACATGCACTAGCGGACTTTGTAGCTGAGTTCACTACATATGATGATCTCCCAAAGAGCACTAAAGCCCCTACCATCTAATGGGAAATGTATGCGAGTGGAGCCTCCAATGATCATCATTTTGGAGCTGGAGTTATACTAGCTATACTAACATGTTATAGGTGTCATCTGTCAATAAAATAGGTGAATAATTTTAAATAACAATATATCATGCTCAACAGTTTAATCACCAACCAATTCAAATTTTGACACTACGTTTCAATCATCATTTCATGTGAAATAAGTTTGCTAAATATATGAATGTCAATCGTGAGTGATCGCTCACCTTTCGTGGCTATGAAAATAATGAGAATAAGATGCAAACGGACATGGATAAACACTAGTGCACTAAGCGCGAAAGCGTACAGTAACATGATAGCAAGACCAGCGAAGAGCTGTTGCGATATGGATCCGGACAGTGGCAAAACAAATAAATGATGTACAACAAATCGGGACAGCGAAACCACACCAGATAGCAACGAGCGAAAATTAGTTGTTCGGTGATACGGAGGAGTTGTGCTACATAGGCAGAAAGGCGAAGGAAGACAACATGAGGAGGCGGTGCTCGAGTTTGGCTGGGCGAAGCATGGCGGGGTGTGGGTTTGGTGTTTGGCAGTGGGGAAAAAGGTAGAGGGTGTTGCTGTGGTCGGGTGGAGTGGAGAGGCGGCTACGAGGGTGGGTTTGGCTGCTTGCTTCGACATAGGCGGGAGAGGGTGCTGCTGCTTGGCAAGATGGACTGCGGAGGAAGGTCGGAGGCGATCAGGGTTGGGTCAGCAGTGGGGTGGCTGACAAGGATGGAGGGTTCGGCTGGTAGCGGGTTGGAAGGGTAGTGGATGATTTGTCATGGAGCAAGGTCAAGAGAGGATGGGGTTGCTTAGGATAGAGGACGTGCTGCTCCTCAATGAATATATGCTTTTTTATATATTTTTTATATCAAAGTTGCATGCATAGAAACAGAAAGAGTAAGGGAGAGAATGAGAGTGGGGAATAAACCAGAATATAAATCAAAACAATGGGAATAGTAAAAGCCAGGTGTTGAGTTCTGGGAATATTTAAGGTTAATGTCCATTAGCTTCTCCTGACGGATAAATGAAAGGACACAGAAAAACACAAAGGACTCAAATGAGAAACCGATACGGCTAACCATTTTGCTGATTTTGCCGTGTACCCGACGCCGGAATACACAAACGAATATACTGCGGAGATTAGCATGACGAGACGAACAAGATGGTACACGGATACTAGAGACACAGCCTACCTATCAAAACTTCTTTTTTGTTTCCAAAATACTGCTAAATCATCGAAAATAATTTAAATTGGGCTAGAGAAGTCCAACTTGGGCGAAACAAATTATGTCGTCTTACTCGAAAAATGTTCTACATTTTTTATGTAAAAATATTTCGATTATAAAAATATTTTATTTCCATCTATTTTAGTTGATTTTAATTAAAAAAATCTCATAATTGCAGAACTTACATATTTTCCGACGAAATCTTCCACTTGCTATGTTTAAATAGATGTATCCCAAATATCAAATTATTTTTGTTGCTAAATTTTTATTGCTTATATTCATGAAAAATTTAGTTAATTATGATATATAAATCATTAAATTTTTGGGGTTTACACTCTCCTATACTCAAAAATTTTCATCCCCAAAAAGAAACAAAATAGAAGAACAGAAGCAACTAGAAAGATAAGATAGATTCAAAACGAATAGTACCTAAGATAAACAATTCATGATTCGAAGCATGCATGGACTCCTCTGTGAGAAATGCGGAATACGGATCTTAAGGATAGGATTAACACTAGAGGGGGGAGGGTGAATAGTGTTTAAAGGAATTACTAAATCTTTTTGAGTTTTTGTTAATTTGAACACAAATGTATGCAATATTCAGACACAGATATGATCACAGAATTAAACACAGATGCAGAAATAAAGTAAAAGCAATAAAGGAAAGAACATACTGGATTTTATACCGGTTTGGAGTTACCCTACATCCAGTCCCGCACACAAGTATGGATTTCCTTTCAACAGCAATTGTACAATTAAACCCTTGATTTCAAGGCCACGAGGTACACCACTCCAGATTCACAATCCTTTGGGTGAAGATACTTGATTTCATAGGCAACAAGTTCACCCAATTGATTTTCAAGGCACACTCCTTTTCTCGCTTAGTTTATTACAAAGAAGCCTATAACTCTGAATAGCACCGAGATCTTGTTGAGATAGTGATAGAGAATCAAACCGAAAATGATCTAGTTAGATTCAATGTTGATTTCGGCAGAGTAATGGTAAAATGTGTATAAAGAAATGCGGAAGAAGAAGAGAGTGAAATCAGAAAAAATATGAATTAAAATTCGTTTAAAACTGCCCCTATTTATAGTTTAACAACAGCCATGTCCATTCGTGAAAGTATATGACGAATATACACTTCTTTTGAAATTCAAAATTTTGAAATAAACTGCTACCATGTCAACATAGGGTACTTGAGGATGTCGACATGCCTAAGGAAATTTTTTTAATTTGTTTTTCTTTGAAAGTAACTTTCATCTTGTATTAAAACTATTTTAAACTTTACAAATACACTTAATTATAGTTAAAATACATAAGCAAATATAGAGAATAATATTTTGGTATATATATATATAATTTTACTATAATTTTATATTTAAATCTAAGTATAAATATTAAAAGTTAAATATATTTTTAATAAAGATAGTTTAAAACTTTGATTTTGAAAATAAAGATTATTTTGAGGCTAAAAATATTTAAAACCAGGATAGATGTTTTTGATTTTTAAAAGGAAAGTTTTGAAATCATTTTGAAAACAAGATAAAATTTTGCAAAAACATTTTGAATAAAAGTTAGTGGATACAAAACAATGTTCCACTAGATTTTTCGTAGGTTCCATCCTACTTAGGGTTCCATCCCTTTAACACGCTCGAAGTGGATTCCATTCCACGAATAAATTGGATTTTAAGATGTCAGTGCTTTTCTAGGAGTTTTAAAAAAATTCCTAGTTAAATCGCTTATTATTGAAATCTTGAACTCTTGATATTCTTGATACTCATGAGTCTTCACTCTTGATATTTTGAATCTCTATACTGTACAGTCTTCATTCTTGGTACCTGCATAGTTAGATCCTGCATATATATATATATATATATATATATATAAACTATAATGTTAGTATTTATATTTTATAATCTTATTTTAATATTGTTGTCATCAAAACCATTATCTCAAGGACTAATAATCTCCCTCTTTTTGATGATGACAACCTTTGTTTATAAAATATTACTTCTATCCTAATAACTCCCCCTTAATCTATGCCTAACTATCCTATTTTATACTTATCCCCATTTGTCATAAACAAAAACTAACTCCAAACTATACAACTCCCCCTTAATCTAATACTCTATGACAAGTGATTATAATGACAGTGTTATCATGAATAATCATCACTTAATTTTAAAACTAAAACTTAGTCCTAAATTACTAACTATTCTAACTAAGATTCCATATATGATAGTACTTATAATAGTGAGAAATCAAATATTTATTAATTATATATTGTTTTATTTACATTTTTCGTAGAGAACGTAAGAAAAAACATACAACAATAGGAAAGAGAGAAAAGAAACTAATGTGTGTGTTTGAAAATGGGAGATCTATGAACCGAACAATTTAGGTAGTGGAAACAAAAATTTCCCCGTTGTTCAACTAGATTTCCATCCTTGTCAAAGCACATTTCGCCAATGCAAATGACTTTGTCATCATCTTCAGCGTGCTCTTCTTCCATGAATTCTTCTTCTTCTTCCGCGCTGTCCTCTTGCACTTGATCTCTTGAAGACTCTTCATCAATCATGATCGGATTAGCGTGATTGTGCATTAGAAATTTTTGCAAATTTCTAAGGATTTTGTCTTACCGTTCTTGTTCTTTGTCCATTCTAAGTTGCACCACTTGAATTTCAGCCATTAGTTGCAGTGCACCCTTCAAAGAATCCTCCATTTTCATCACTCATGCGAGCGTAGTTCGTTAAAATGGTTCAGAAGAAGGAGAAGGGAAGGAAAAGGTTGAATTTTTGTTTGATTTGGAAGAGGAGGCCATTGTTTAATTGATTTCAGAAGTTAGAACAGAGAGAGAACAGAGAGAATGATAAAAATTTTGAAATAGGAAGAATATATAACCACTTATTTGAATTTTGGTGGGAAAAATTTCAAAAATAAAAAATCGTTATATGTCGACATGGGTAGATTGGGGATGTCGACATGGTGCTTGATATTTTTACTATTTGATTTATTTTGATTTAATTTTTAATTATACTTTGTTATTTATATTTTATATTTCAGTTATTGAATAAATACCTAAATCTCTTCTTAATTTAGTAAATATAGATTCATTTAAGGGTTTTGTTAAGATATCAGCAATTTGATTCTCAGAATTGACATAATGGAGAGTAATTACTTCCTTGCTTATATTATCTCTGAGGAAATGATGTCTGATATCAATATATTTAGTTCAAGCATGATGAGTAGTATTTTTGGATAAATTTATTTCACTAGTATTGTCACAATAAATTGGTGATTTTGAGATATTTAAACTAAAATCTTTTAAAGTTTGTTGCATATATATTACTTGAGAACAAGCCAAAGCAACAGAAATATACACTGCTTCAGTTTTTGATAAAGAAACCGTGGTTTGCTTTTTACAAAACCAGGAAATCAGAGAATGCCCAAAAAGTGACAAGTCTACTTGTACTTTTTTGGTCTGATTTACAACCAGCATAATCAGCAACACAGTAAGATATTAAGTCAAAAGAATCATTTTTAGGGTAAAATAAGCCATAATCAAAGGTGTGTTTAACATATCTTATGATATGTTTTACGGCTTTTAAGTGGTCTCTTTAGGTTGGGATTGATATCTTGCACAAAGACAAACACTATCATGATATCAGGTCTATTAGCAGTGATATAGTAGTAGTGATCCAATCATTCCTCTATATAATTTTTGATCTACATCTTTCGAGAGATCTTCTCTACTTAGGTACTCATTCGTTGCCATGGGAGTGGGTTGTCCACTTGCAGTAGTCAAACCAAATTTACTAACTTGGTCTTTAGCATATTTTTCTTGACTATTAAAGATACCATTATCTAAGGTTTTATTTGTAATCCTAGAAAGAAGTCTAATTCGCCCATATGACTCATCTCAAACTCTTTTGTCATTATTTCGGAAAATTCTTTATTCATTTCAAAATTAGTTGATCCAAAAATGATATCATCTACACAAACTTGTACTAGTCTAATATCATCTTTATTTCTTTTAATAAAAAAAGTGTTATTTACTTTACCAATTTCAAAGTTTGATTGTAATAAGTAAGATCTTAGTCTATCATACCAGGCTCTAGGAGCTTGTTTTAGACCATATAAAGCGTTCTTAAGTTTGCAAACATGATTTGGTAATTTTTCATTTTCAAAAAGTGGTGGTTGTTCAACATATACTTCCTCTTTTATAAATCCATTTAAAAAGGCACTTTTAACATCCATTTGATATAATTTGAAATTATTATGATTTGCGAAAGCAAGTAGAATCCTAATGGCTTCTAATCTTGCTACGGGAGCAAAGGCTTCATCAAAATCTATTCCTTATTCTTGACAATAACCTTGAGTGACTAACCGGGCTTTATTTCTAACAACCTCTCCTAGTTCATTAATTTTATTTTTATAAACCCATTTAGTTCCAATTATAGTTTTATTTTCAGGTATAGGAACAAGTTCCTAAACATCATTTCTAGTAAATTGATTTAGTTCTTCTTGCATAGCCAAAATCCATGAATCATCAGTTGATGCTTCTTTTGGATTTTTAGGTTCAACAGTTGATATAAATGCTACATTGCTCATTTTACTTAATTGATTTCTGGATTTAACAACAGATTGCATATCTCCTAGTATATTTTCTATAGGATGATCTTTTAAAAGTTTAATTCTTTTATTAGGATGATTAATTTCATTATTAGTTTCAGCTGACTCTTGATTTTGAGTTATTAAATCCTCTTCAGCGTTTGTATCTTCAAAAATTTTGAGATGTTCATCAAATGAAACATGCATTGTTTCTTCGATGGTGTTAGTTCTCAAATTAAACATCTGTACGCTTTACTTCTATTAGATTATGGATAAAGATACCTTTATCGAATTTAGGATCAAATTTATCTAAGTTATCTTTTGTATTTAAAATAAAATATTTGCTTCCAAAAATTCTAAACTAAGATACCTTAGGTTTCTTTCTGTAAAAAAGTTCATAAGATATCTGATCAGTTAAAGATCTAATTAAAATTCTATTTAAAATAAAATAGGCGGTAGCAACTGCTTCTGTCTAAAAAAACTTTGGTAATTTACTATCTGAAGCATAGTTCTCGCACACTCTTGAATCGTCCTATTTTTATGTTCTGCTACTCCGTTTTTGTTTTGGAGTTCTTGGAAATGAAAAATTATAAGCTATTCCCTTTTTATTGCAGAATTCCTCAAACTTTTCATTTTCAAATTCATCACCGTGATCACTACGAATGGTTTTAATTTTTAGAGAAAGTTGATTTTAAATCCTTTTTATAAAGTTCTTAAAACATTCAAAAGTATCATTTTTATGTTTCAAAAATATTGTCCATGTAAATCTAGAATAATCATCTACAATTACACAAACATATTTACTATGATTTATTGACAAAAATTGAGATGGACCAAATAAATCAAGGTGAAGTAATTCAAGATGTTTTGAAGTTGAAATCATATCTTTTAGTTTAAAGGAACTTTTTCTAAGTTTTCCTAATTGACATGCATCACATGGACTATCTACTTTAAAATTCATTTTAGGGAGGCCTCTTACTGGATCATGTTTTGTCAGTCTAGATAAGAGTTTGAAATTCAAATGTACAAATCTCTTATGCCAAATCCAAGGGTCACTTGTATTTGCCAAAAGACATAAGTTATCATTTTAGACTTTCATACTAAGAATATAAATATTCTTTTTCCTAATTCTCTCAAATATTATGGTTGAATTATTATCTTCAATGTGGCACTTATCTTTTTCAAATTTAATTTTATATCCTTTATCGCAAAATTAACTAATACTTAGCAGATTTTGTTTCAGATTCTTAACTAGCAAAACATTAGTAATAATAGGAGTTTCAGAGTTACCGACTTTGCCGATGCCAATCACATATCCTTTTGAATTGTCTCCAAAGTTAACCAGTCCTCCGTCTTTGTATATTATATCATTCAACATATCTGAATTGCTAATCATGTGTCTAGAGCATTCACTATCGAGCCTCCATTTATTCCTTTTGATCTGCACAATTTGTCCATTGTGGATTGATTACTCAACACCCATAAAGCATGTTTCCTGCACATCATGTAATTTCGGTAGACAACTTGATTTTGAATATTGATTATATGCAGACTCAAGAGACAATGATGATTTGAATATTTCTAAACTAGTGTTAACAAGTTTTTCAAACATAGCCATTTTAAAAAAAAAATTCAAAAATCATATTATGAAACTTTGAAAACCTTGCTCTGATACCAAATGTGAGAAATGCGGAATACGGATCTTAAGGCTAGGATTAACACTAGATGGAATGAATAGTGTTTAAAGGAATTACTAAATCTGTTTGATTTTTTCATAATTTGAACACAAATGTATGTAATATTCAGAAACAGATATGATCACAGAATCAAATACAGATGCAGAAATAAAGTAAAAGCAATAAAGGAAAGAACACACCGGATTTTATATTGGTTTGGAGTTACCCTACATCTAGTCCCACACATAAGTATGGATTTACTTTCAAAAGCAATTATACAATTACACCCTCGATTTCAAGGCCACGAGGTACACCACTCCAGATTCACAGTCCTCTGGGTAGGGATACTTGATTTCACGGCCAACAAGTTCACCCAATTGATTTCCAAGGCTACAATCACACCTTTTCTCGCTTAGTTTATTACAAAGAAGCCTATAACTCTGAATAGCACTAAGATCATGTTGAGATAGTGATAGAGAATCAAACCAGAAATGATCTAGTTAGATTCAATATTGATTTCGGTAGAGTAATGGTAAAAATGTGTATAAATAAATGTGAAAGAAGAAGAGGAGTGAAATCAGAGAAAATATGAATTAAAATTCGTTTAGAACTGCCCATATTCATAGTAGAACAACAACCATGTCCATTCGTGAAATGATATGACGAATAGACACTTCTTTTGAAATTCAAAATTTTGAAATGGACTGCTACCATGTCGAGATGGGGTAATTGAGGATGTCGGCATGCCTAAGGAAATTTTGGTAATTTGTTTTTCTTTGAAAATAACTTTCATCTTGTATTAGAACTATTTTAAACTTTATAAACATACTTAATTATAGTTAAAATGCATAAGTAAATATAGAGAATAATATTTTGGTGTATATATAAAATTTTACTATAATTTTATATTTAAATCTAAGTATAAATATTAAAAGTTGAATATTTTTTTTGTTAAAAGATAGTTTAAAACTAAGGATAATTTGATTTTGAAAATAAAGATTATTTTGAGGCTAAAAATATTTAAAACCATGATAGATGTTTTTTTTTAAAAGGAAGGTTTTGAAATTATTTTGAAAACAAGATATAATTTTGTAAAAACATTTTGAATAAAAGTTAGTGGATACAAAATAATGTTCCACTAGATTTTTCGTAGGTTCCATCCTACTTTGGGTTCCATTCCTTTAACAGGCTCGAAGTGGATTCCATTCCACGAATAAATTGGATTTTAAGATGCCAGTGCTTTTCTAGGAGTTTTAACAAAATTCCTAATTAAATTACTTATTATTGAAATCTTGAAACTCATGAGTCTTCAATCTTGATATCTTGAATCTCTATACTGTACAGTCTTCATTCTTGGTACCTGCATGGTTAGATCCTGCATATACATGTATATCTAAACTATAATGTTAGTATTTATATTTTATAGTCTTATTTTAAGGTTGATTTCATCAAAATCATCATCTCAAGGACTAACATCCTCAGTTTCCCAGGTGCAATCCCAATCGTCTGTACTTCATTGTACTTTGACTAGACCGGCAGATTTTCTCCTAAGCTGCTTCGTACCTCTATCGACAATATGAAGTGGCTTCCTCTCGATAGTGAGATTTGGCTTGACATCCAAATTCTCTAATAAAGCAGGCTGAACAATCATAGATGGATCATGAAGCTATTTGCGAAGGTGAGATACATGAAACATGTTATGCACACCCGATAGCTTCTCCGAAAAATCCACGTTATACACTAAAGGACCAAACCTTTCCAAGATGTGAAAAGGACCAATGAATCTAGGAGCAAGCTTCCATTTCCAACCCAAGCAAATCACATTCTTCAATGGTGAGATCGAGAAAAACCTGATCATCCATTGAAAATTCTCAATCCCTTCTCCGCCTATCAGCATACTTCTTCTGACTATCCTGAGCAATCCTCATCTTCCTCCTAATCCCCTGAATCTTCTTAGATGCTTCCAGAATCATATCAGGTCCAAGAACTAAATGATTACCGGATTGAATCCAACAAGATGGGGATTTGCAAAATTGTCTGTAAAGAGCGGCAAACAAAGACATTTCGATACTTGCCTGAATTCACAAGAATGGGATTTAATTGATTTAAGATTAAGATGATTTAAAACTCTTAAATTAGAGTTATTCCTGATAGCTGTTATTATAAGTGAATTTAACGAGATGGAGACGATCTTCCCAAGATCTTCCATAATCATGAACACAAGAACGAAGAAGATCTTTTAGAATCTAATTCATCCTTTCCATCTGACCATCAATCTGAGGATGGTAAGCAGTGCTAAGGTTTAAACGGGTACCCAAAGCTTCCTAAAAAGCTTTCCAAAATTTGCTGGTAAAGATAGGATCACGAGCACAAACAATGCTAGACGGAACACCATGGAGTCAGACAGTCTCTCTCATATGAACCTCAGCTAAGCTCAAAGCGGTTTAATTTGACTTGACCGGAATAAAATGAGAAGATTTGGTCAATCGATCGACATAGCCCACATACTCTCGTTACCCCTTCTAGTCCTCGGTAATCCATCAATAAAGTCCATAGAAACCTAATTCCACTTCCAAATGGGAATCTCAAGGGGTTGCAACAATCCAGCGGTCTTCTGGTAGTCAGCCTTAACCTGTTGACAAGTGACACATCTACTAACATAAACGAAGATATCCCACTTCATACCACTCCATCAATATAGCTTCTTCATATTCTGAAACATCTTCATGGAACCTAGATGGATAAAGAGTCTGGACTGATGATTTTCCCTATTACCTCTTGCCTTAGTCCGCCAACATTCAGAACACAAATTCGGTTATTAATCCTTAGAATTCCATTTTGATCAATTTGTACTCCTAACTCACTCTGACTATCACCTTCCCAATTACAAATATTCTCCTTCATGACCTTAAGCATCTCATCTTCATCCTGCTTGGCTGCGATACGATCCATAAGAGACGAAGAAGCTACAATCTGGCATAACATGGCTCTCTTCCGACTTAGGGCATCGGTCAAAGCATTGGCTTTCTCAAGAGTGTAGTTGATGTTGAGGTCACAAGCTGCTAAGAACTCAAGCCATCTAACCTGCATTTGGTTCAAATCCTTTTGGGTGAAAATATACTTAAGAGACCGATGATCCGTAAAGAGCTCAAGCTTGGTTCCTAAACATGGTACCTCTATAACTTCAAAGCAAACACAACAGCAAGCAATTCCAAACATGAGTGGCAAAGTTAGCTTCGTGGGTCTTCAACTGACGACTGGCATAAGCAACGACCTTTCCATCCTGCATCAAGACATCACCCGAACCTTCTCGACTAGCATTGGTATAAACAGATAATCCTTCACACCCATTCGAAATGGTGAGAACAAGAGCAGATGTAAGCTTTTTCTTTAACTCATTGAATGTTGCTTCACACTTATCATTCCAAACAAACTTAGCATTTTTATGAGTCAAAGCAGTAAGAGGTGCAGTTATTCGAGCAAAATTCTCAATGAATCTCTAATAATAACCAGCTAGGCCCAAAATACTATGAATATCGGAAGGAGTCTTAGGTGTCTCCCAATCCAGGAAATAGAATAAGGTGGATAAGTCCAAAGAAGATAAGATAATTAAATTACAAAGGGGAAAGGTGGATAGACTTACATTAATCGTGGCAACCTTAATTGAGTCAACGGAGACTCCATTTTTAAAAATAATGTGCCCAAGAAAACGGCTTCATGTTTTCAGAAAAGGCATTTAGAAAATTTGGCTTTCAACTGATGTCTCCCAAGAGTTTGGAGAACATATCTTAAATGAGATTCATGCTCCTTCTCTGACTTAGAAAAGATGAGAATATCATTAATAAAAACTAGGGCAAACTTGTTGAGAACATAGTGGAAAACACGATTCATAAGATCAACGAAGAAGGTAGGAGCATTGGTTAATCCAAAGGGCGTGACTAACCGTTCGTAAAAACCATGCTCGATTCGGAAAGCTATCTTGGGAATGCTCTCCTCGGCTACATGAAGCTGGTGAAAACCAATAGCAAGATTAAACCGAGAGAATCTTTAGCTTGGTAGAGCTAATCAAACATATCATTGATACGGGGGATATATATCTATTCTTAAGAGTAAGCTTGTTCAGCTCTCTATACTTAACACACATCCTCAAAGAACCATCATATTTGGTGACAAAAACCACAGTTGCTTCCCATTCTGAAAAAATCTGCCCAATCAAACTCTTGGAGTACAGGTCTTCAATCTGCTTCCTTAACTCGACTTCCCCCCTAAATGCCATCCGTCTAGGAGGAAGAACAACATGTTATGCTCCAGGAATGATATCGATGCGGAATTCAATTTCCTGCTTAGGAGGTAGAGAAGCGACTTCACTACAAACATCAGGGTAATCTCTGACTATCGGGGTGGAGTAAAGATCACTAGGCTAAGCATTAAGCGAAAAGATAAAACTGCCTGCATAATCCTAAGGCATCCGACCTTCGATTACAAGAGAAGTACTCTGTTTGTCTGCTAAAGGAACAGTTCAGGCATTGCAAGAAATAACTACATCATAACGCTTGAACCAATCACCTCCAAGTAAGATATCAAATGCATCAAAACCGAGGACATAGAAATCTCATGTGAATCTACGCCTATTGTAAAGGAGTTTCATCCCTTTATAAAACATACTAAGGTTGGCAGGACTGCCGGTGGGATTAGTCGCACATAAGGATTCAGCTGCCAATTGAGATTGCAAGATGTGCGCAAATTTATTACAAAGTTCAACAGAAATAAAGTTATGGGGTGCTCCAGTATCAAAAAGAACACGAAGATGAAAATCATATAAAGAAAAGGTGCCTTGGAGGGTACCTTGGGTATCACTGGCAGGAGGGGTGGAAGAGGTCATAGCAAAGACTCCAGATGTCTTGCCTTTCTGCTGAGTGGGACAGTCCTTATGAAGTGACCTGGCTGCAAAAAAATGTGACAAAAATTGTTCCTAGTCATATGGGCTGGACGGGAGGATTGACAGCTCCGATAGAGGATGGAAAACTGTTAGCATAACGACCCTACTAGTTTCACTTGAAACAAGTGATAGAAGATATTCAAGAGATCTCTTTTGAGAAGAATAACCAATACCCTGAGAATTCTGCCAATTCTTATTCCGTTGATGAAAGTTGGGCATCCTCTTCTTCAAACTATTGGAATTTTCCTGAGATGTTGACACATCCTACTTTCCTTTGGAATTAGGGTTCTCAAATCCAGTGGTCATATCCATAAGAGAAGTGAAGTTTCCGTGAACATGACTAATCAAACGAGCATGATACTCCATGCGAGCCCTGTGGATAAACTTCTCATTCTTCTTGAGCGGGGTGTTTATCAAGCTGGGCCCAAACTTAGATGACTTATTAAACTACCTTTCATACTCTTCAAAAGTCATATCCCCCTGCTCAAGGTCCTTAAATAACCTATATAACTGAGACTTCCCGGCTTCGGGCATCCACTTAGCCACAAAAGCATCCCTGAAAATACGGATCCAAGATAAAGTCCAAAGAGATAACCTAGCAAAAGGACAACTAAAGATCTCACCAAAACTGCTGCCAAGAGATATTTGCCTCGATAGTCTGGGTGGTAATTGACTCCTACCAATCCTGAGCGGACTCATGCAACTGCCAAGTAGCTAACTAACGCATCTGAGCATTGGTGATCTCAAGTCCGGTGAAAATCCTCTCTAAACTCTTCAGCCACTGCTGAGCCTCAATAATACTCTCTTCTCTAGCGAACTTGACTACCTCTACGATAAGAGTACTCCTTACAAAGAGTGGTGAACCAAATTGGCTGAACTGGTTGAACGGGTGCAACAATTGGTGGTGGTGGGGAATTTCCATCACCCCTACCTCGAACGTTCCTATGGCTACTCATTTGGAAAAGACAAAAATGGATTTTAGAACAAAGTTAAAGTTCCAAAATTCAAAGAAAATTCTAACCAAAGAGGATCCTAACTAAGAATTTTAAGCTCGAATGAGGATGATTCTATAATTCATTCTACTCATTCTAGGGTATTACTACCCTATCTCCAATGATTTTTTACTCCATAAGCTAAGTTTTTCTTAAACTAAACCTCTGATACCAAGTGTAACGTCCCGCCATTTCGAACCATTCAAATCGACAATAAACCACATATGTTAGACTTGAATTGCCCAAAACAATAAATTGCTATTTACATTTGGCAACACTTAGCATATACAGTAAATAAATCAATCACAAAATCACAGATACATAGTAATACAACAATACGCAGTGGAATAGATAAATAGTAGTTCATGAAGCTACTACATAAACATCCGAGTCTAAAGCAAATACAACATAAGTCCAAATACAAGGAAGTCTCTAATACGTACGCAAATTACAAATCTGAACATAAACATTTGGAAATAACTGAAAAGTTGAATAGATAAATGATAGATCTTCATGCAAAGCTCCAACCTCCAAAGGTGAGTCTCAAATGCTGTGATTCTCAGGATGACCCGAGAAAAATACAAAACACTCGAGTTAGGATTAACATTCTTATGTAAGTAAATCAACTCAAGTGAAAGGTCTAAGTGAAATGCAATATAACTTAACGGATGTTTGGGATTCCATCCTTTAAGGATCTATGGAACTATTTAAATATATAATAGAGTACGCTACATAGATAATGTCTATTAGAAAGTAAAATATTAAAGTCGCGTTATGGCGTTACCCATATCCCCCTTAGCACATTTTTATATAAGCATCGTAGTCTATACAGTACCGTAATTCCTCCATAAATTGGAGGGATATCAGAGGGAACTCCATAGTGTATGACACAAACCAAACTCGTAGTGAGCTAGATTAGGATAAATATAACAAGGAACATGAGGCAATGCTTAGGGTAGGATAATACAGTTTTGCAGAACCGGACTGGTGGTCACGCATAGTAGCTATTACCACCCACCTCGAGACACACTCCCATAATCAAAGGTGCACACTAATCAAATCGCAAAGTAATAGATATGGCTTCGAACAAGCATGCATGATTAGGGGAGCGAGCCCATTTGGCCCAGGTATAGTTCCTTTTTTAGTCATTTTAATTATGACCCGAAAGTCAAGGCTATCCATCATCGTTCTCTTACTTCATTCCAGTAGCGTTCTACAAAACCATCCTACTTCACTCTGGATTCCTACCACGTGCGTAGTTGTTAAAATGGTTTTCGGTAATGGTGAAGAGTATGACAATATCTGATCCTGGTCTCTTTGACAGCCAAACTCTTATTTCACACCATGGTCATTTTATAAAATCACTTTTATAAACATTTACATAAAGTCTCAAATTACTAATTAAAAAAAATCAATAACTAAATATATAATTTCAATTATATTTAATTTTGAAAATATTCGCTAATATTCTTTAATTAAATCAAGTTATAAAATCATACCTTCTAGAATCTCAAAATCAGTAAGTTTCAAATCAATTCTAATTTAAATTCAATTCTTAATTAATTTAAATTTCAAGTCAACTTCAATTTATATTTCCAACTTTTATTTATTAAAGTTATTACAAAATCTATTTTTAGAACATTAACATAAATTTAAATAAATATTTAAACATATAATTTATTAAATTCAATTTTTAAGTAATTTATCAAACATATAATTTATTAATTTCAATTTAAATAAATATTAACATAAATTCAAATAAATTCAATTCTTAAGTATTTATATTTTATTAAAATGTATTTTAGTGTATATTGAATCTTATTTTCTATGATTTAAAATAATAAAGTTATAAGTAAAATCTAATAATTTACATTTTCCAAAAATTAACTTATAATTTTAAAATTTCCAAACATATAATTTAAAAAACTAAAATTTACACATATATTGAAATAAAATCTTTATATTATATTTTAAAAATCAATTAAAACACATATTTTCCCAAATTTTGGAAATCATTTTAAAAATCGACTATCGGTGGCTGTATATAGTTTTCGATCCTATGTCAAGTGATACGAATATTAATCATTTCAACCCGCAATAATTTAAAATTTACGGGTATATATCATTTCAACCCATAGTGATTTTCCTAACTAACAAGTAACTTGCAACGTGAGAACAATAGAATAATAACATAAAATGACATAACATATCCATGACCAACATGTATCATAATTAACAATTTAAATATAATATATATATATATATATACTCACATGTTATAGGTGTCATTTGTCAATAACATAGGTGAACAATTTTAAATAATAACATATCATGCTCAATGATTTAATTACTAACCAATTCAAATTTAACAATACGCTTCAGCCATCATTTCATGTGAAATAAATTTACTAAACGTATGAATGTCAATCGTGAGTGATCGCTCACCTTTTGTGGCTATGGAAACAACGAGACTAAGATGCAAACAGACGTGGACAAACACTAGTGAGCTAAGTAGATAAGCGTACACTAAGGGATAGCAAGACCAGCGAAGAGCTGTTGCGATACCGATCCGGACAGCGACAAAGCAAAGCAAATAACTGATGTACAAAAATTCGTGATAGCGAAACCACACCAGACAATGGCAAGAAAAAATTGGTTGTTCGGTGATATGGAGGAGTTGTGCTGCGTAGGTGGAAAAGCGGAGGTAGACAGTAGGAGGCGACGGTGCTCGAATTTGGTTGGGCGAAGCACGCCGGGGTGTGGGTTCATTGGTAGTGGGTTTTGGTGGTGGGGAAAAAGGCGGAGGGGTGCTGCTGTGGTCGGGTGGAGAGGAGGGCTGCACGGGTGGGTTTGGCTGTTTTCTTTGGCACAAGTGGGAGAGGGTGCTGCTGCATGGCAAAGTGGAGTGCACAGGAAGGCCTATGGCGGTCAGGATTGGGTTGGCAGTACGGTGGCTGATGAGGTCGGAGGGCGGCAGGTTGGAAGGGTGCGGGTGATCGGTCGCGGAGCAAGGTCGAGAGAGGATAGGTATACTTAGGAAAGAGGATGTGCTGCTCCTCAATAAATATATGCTTTTATACTTTTTTATATTAAAGTTGCATGCAAAAAAAACAGAAAGAGGAAGGGAAAGAATGAGTGTGGGGAACGAACCAGAATATAAATCAAAATAGTGGGAATAGTATAAGCCAGGTGTTGAATTCTGGAAATGTTAAAGAATAATGTCCATTAGCTTTTTTCGATGGACAAATGATAGGACACAGAAAAACCTAGAAGACTAAAATAAGGAACCGATACAGTTAACAGTTTTGCTGATTTCGCCATGTATCAGATGCCAAATACACAAATGAATATACTGCGGAAATCAGCTCGATGAGACGAACAAGATGGTATACAGATACAAGAGACACGACCTACCTATCACTCAGAAAACAGGGTTTGAGAAGTCCAAATTGGGTGAAACGAATTATGACGTCTCACTAAGAAAATATTCTACAATTTTCTTATGTAAATCTTTTTTAGATTACGAAAATATTTTATTTCCATCTATTTTAATTGATTTTAAATTAAAAAAATCTCTTAACTATAGAACCTATATATTTTCCGATGAAATCTTCCACTTAATACATTTAAATAGACATATCCCAAATATCAAATTTTCGTTGCTAAATTGTTATTGTTTATATTCACGAAAAAAGTAGTTAATTACGTTATTTAAATCATTAAAATTTCTGGGTCGTTACACAGAGTATATAAAGTGCGAGTTCAATGATGTCAGGTCAGAGGATGGAGATGTCATTCTGGCCAGAAAATTAGTGCCTATGAAGGAATCATTTCGATACTTAGAATCAATGTTGCAGTATGATGGTGGGATTGATGTAGATGTTAGTTTTGGAATTTGAGCAGGATGGGTGAAATGACGACTAGTGTCGGCATTCTCTATGATAGGAAAGTCCCATAAAAGCTTAAAGGAAAGTTCTACATAATGGAAATTAGACCTGCAATGTTGTATGGTGCAAAATGTTGGTCTACTAAAAGACAACATATCCAAAAGATAAGCGTAGCAGAGATGCATATGCTATGGTAGAGCCGTTGTCATACAAAATGAGACCGAATTATAAATGATGATATATGTGACAAACTTGAAGTAGCACTAATTGAAGAGAAGCTAGTCCAACACCACTTATGATGGTATGGACATCTTCAATAGGGGCCTCCCAAGGCACATATGCACGTTGTAATTATAGGCCACATCGAATGCTCAAAAAGAGGTAAAGGTTGACCAAGGTTGACATCTGAGGAAGTAGTAAAATGAGAATCGAACGATTGAGATATTCCGAAGAGTTGGCGTTGGACATGGGCATGTGGAAGTTAATGATCCATGTACCAGAACTATGAACTAGGAGTTTTTTTGGCTTAGGGTTGGTTTACGGGTAGCGTTAGAAGTTTTAGATTGTAGGATTAGTGAATAAGAGCCTAAGACGTAGTATTTGGTCTTCTGTCCCCATTACTATTAGTACCATTATTACTATTACTATTATTATATTATCATGGTTTTTTCAGTTTCTTTATATATTTTTATTTTTTATTTTACTTGTTTATTATTATTATTTCTTGTTCGATTATTTAACTTTATTTTTTTATTATTACCATGGTTTATTATTATTGTTGTTGTTGTTGTTATTACTTTTAAATTAACTTTGTCATTTATTTTTGGATTCCATCTCTAGCCGACCCCAACTTTTTTGGAAACAATGGCTTAGTTGTTGTTGTCTACTAATAAACATTACAAATTGTGCAATATGTTTATTATATTTTCAAAGCACTTTTCAAAAAAAAATTATAACAGTTGATGTATATTTTTTCCAAAGCCAGCTTTGAAAATCATATTATAACATTTATAATGTAATTCTTATTTTAAGTTAGCTTTTAAATTCAAAATCTTATTTTAATTTCAAATTTTTTTGAAATCACATTATAATATTTATAATGTACTTGTTATTTAAAATTTAACTATTAAATTTATATCTAAATTTTTAGTTTCAAAAATAATTTTGAAAACTACCCCAAATCCCAATTGAACTTGGGCGTTCTATATTAAAGGAAAGATTTTGGCTCACTTCACTTTTCGGCCCATGCCAATAGTAGGTTGGGCAGGTGTAACAAACCACATTTTCGATGAACATCCATCTGGCGGAAAAAAGACTGTTAGGGTAAAAAAAGAAAAGATAGAACATAATATCACAACATGACAAGTAATATATAATATACAATAGGTCATTACAGAAAGAAAATAACTTTTATAAACATACTACCATCAGAGCAAAACTAACCTGTCATCACCCTGGATGATTATAACAACATGTAATTACAATTGCCGATAAATATATGCAAGAACAAATAGCAGACGATAAAATATGTGAATACATCTTAAAGGCTTCCTGCTCATCTCTTGAAGCTCCAATGCATCGGGCTAAATTTGGAAAATATGCTTAGGCTGACCCAAGCACTATAAGAAAACAACACCCGGATCAGTTTGGTAAACCAGGGTAGGAAACACAATCAAAATGGATTTTTAATATTATAAAACCTTTCAAAATAAAGGCATCTCATTAGACCATGCCACACATAAACAAGTAGCAGGTTTTTATCTTACTATAACCAAACCAATTTTAGGAAATCCTATGATATTATAATAATGTGTAGGGGTTGAAAGTAAATATATAAAATAGCTAGAATGCTTACATCCCACGTTCCAACATAGTCGGGCACAACTAAGTCCGTTAAGGCACACAGTGGAGATTGGGTTCCAACATGATAAGGTAAGGGACTACCTTTCGTACAGTACACCTTTAGATAAAATGTACCGAAGTCAACAAAAACATCTTGCACCCTAGCGAACACAGAGTCGGCCTGCCCCTTTAAAATAACAAACTGGATTAAATTATCCCCCAGAAATCTAGCTGCAAACATTGCTCCACGGTCGTCCCGCTCACATATCAAAATCCATAAATTTGAATCTAGACAGAGGAGTGATGCTATGGTAGCTCACCACATTGCCCTATAAGCTACCCTTTTTTTAGCCAATATCAGGTTGTGAGGCTTGTGAGGTTACGCTTTTACCTTTTCCTCCTAGCAATTCCAACTTGGAATGTTAACACTGCCTCTAGGCAATAATGCAAAGCTAGCATTCATCCATGCAAGTTGTTCAGAATATGAAAAGTGAAGGCACTAATTCTACTATATCCATTTTGGAATTACCCTCAAGATTAGTAGCAAGTAGCCCTTGCACTTCAAAGAATTCCGTCTATGATTCCGTTATCTCAAACCAATCTCGAACCTCTTACAAACCAAGGAGCGTATATATGGTTTTGGAGTGGTTACGATTTTGATCCATATCATATTAGTACACTCCTACGCTTGCTGGTCGCTCCAAAACCAAATCAACAGTTTCAGTAAACTCAATTCCAGTGCTATTAGAAATATCAGGCAATACATAAGTGCCAAGATCATCTCCTAACCGTTTAAGCGGACGAATTTTCTTATCATTTGTCCTAGAGAACAAAATGAGGTTTATATGCACAACACCACATCATCAATGATAACTATGCCATATAACTTCCGTATTTCTC
The DNA here is from genome assembly GCA_030765085.1 of Allium cepa. Taxonomy (NCBI): domain Eukaryota; kingdom Viridiplantae; phylum Streptophyta; class Magnoliopsida; order Asparagales; family Amaryllidaceae; genus Allium; species Allium cepa. The sequence continues at coordinate 796,739,691 of CM060935.1, read as the reverse complement.
CTAGATATTTCCAAAGTTATATTTTGATCAAGATTTTAATAATCGATCATTTAACTATCAAATAAACAAATAATCAAGCTGGATTAAATTCCATGTGGGACCCACTAAGCCTCTATTCATTAACCTTTCATTAATTACATCTCCTTAAGTTATTTGATTCAAAATACATTCGTAAAAGATATATTCAAAACCCCTTACACTCCTCTCAATATTTGGAAAATCATACATATACTTATCTGACTAGTATAAGTATATTCCAAAACAATATATTGCCAATTATCTCAACTATAAGTATATTAACAAAACTTAAAGAAGATTTCCTTTTTTCTAAATTCATATCTAAATGGGCCAAAAATAAATATTATTTGTTATCCTGCCTTTTGGCAAGGCCGTGACACTAAAGAATTGACTGGAAACTAAACATAATCAGTCTCGAAGATCAGTTATACAAATGTTCGCTATGGGTACTGATGAATTTTTTCCGAGTCCGCATTAAGCTACAATTGATACGGTAGAACAAGCAAAGCTATAGAAGCCAACATTCCAAATTTCAAGTCGATCGGAGTTCGTTTGCTGGAGATATGGATTGATCAAGAATTATGAAGGAAGCCTCAGTTCGTTTCCATCGTGCACATTCCTCTTCGTATCCATCATGCACATTCCTTTTCATATCCATCGTGCACATTACTTTTCATACCCATCAACAATCAACACTTCGTATCAATCCCATTCATACGTGCTTTGTATCGATCTCCCCGTCAACATAGCTCGTATCGATCGGCTAACGATTGATACTGAAACATGCCACTGAAACAGTCGATGCGAAGGACATGTAGAATGATTGATACAAGGGACCTGATCTAGTATCGATATGAAGCGGCTACAAAAGATCGATACATAAGCCAGTCAATCATCAATACGAAAGGTTTAAGCAGGAACCGATACGAAGTGTGGTGCAAAGAAACAATACAAAATAGAAAATTCTAGGTCATTACGAACAAAGCATATTCAAATGGAAGAAATAGTCACTTGGCATGAAAAGTGGATCGCTCCTGGGACATCGCTCCATATCACCTAGATCAATCAGCAAGGCACCGATACGAGCAATCATTGAGGCAAAATGATCGATACGAACATGAAAGCCAACCGAAAACTCAAACTTACATCGATCATATCTCATAATCTACAAGTCTAAATGCCACCAGATTTTCACAGCAGTTTTTATACAACCTCAGGAATGTACCTGATCAATTTCAGTCCAAAAGGACCAATTATTAGTCGATACGAACTCAATTCGTATCGCTCCAAGGTTAAGCCGAAATCACCAGAACTCGATCCTGTGGGACCACCCATGAGAAAAAAGAAGTCCGCCGAGATCTGGACGAGATATTTGCTGCCTACACTTATAAATAGTGACCCTAGACCTATAGAAAATGGACTTTTGGCTTCTCTATGTCGATAAATTACTATCGTACTTTGATTATACTGTTGTAATCCATTTGTATCCAGGGAGTTATAATCAATAAACATCAATCATTTCATAGTAGACGTAGGACATACGCCTCACTTTACATTTACTTTCTTCAATTTATCTCCTCAAACACATCCGGAGAGTGTTTTACCCAATTTTGGTACAAGCACTATGATGCTTTCACTGAGAAAACCCAGTTTTTCTCCTGCTCATTGGATCTACTACCGATATCAGATTGTAAGAATCCAAGGAGAAGATCGAGATCTCAAGCCTAGAAGTTCTTTCATCCTATTCATATTTGCACCAAGTCTAGGAGAGAACTTAGAACGCTGCTGGACCTTCGGATCCACAAGGCTCTGTCACCAGGGAAGAGTTCCAGCTACTATTGCAAGATCTAACTCAAAGCCGCCAGCAGCTTACCCAGCAGCTCCGTGCCAACATAGAGTTAACCAATCAGTTGAACCGTGAAAGAGGAAGGAGATGCAGAAGGGATCAGGCTTCCTACTCATCTACCGAAAGTTCAGCTTCCTCTGATTACAATCATAGGTCTGTGCACCCACGGTTGGATGGAAGCTGTATACAGGCTACCGAATATCAGCACACTTTGAATCTCGAACAAGCGAGAGGTTTTCCGTCAACCAGCCACCAGACCAGACCCTTCTACCAAGGAGGAATAGCTCCCTATTATACTACCGACAACCACGGTGTTGTCGCTACCATTGAGTTAGAAGCTGACAGTGGGAACCGAACAGTTCCGAACCATTGCCAACGTGATTATACTCTTGAACCTCATGTTCCCAAAGACCTAGAGCTAAGGAGGCAAGGTATGGACCGTCGACTGCGCCTGGCTCGTCCTCACGTTGTGGAACCCAACCACACCTTGGCCCAGCATACCTAAAATGTCCAGATGCCAAACAACCCGATAATGATCCGCCAGATGATCCGTGAAAGCCAAGGCCTCGCCAATAACAATTGAGGAATCTTCCAGAGTCATACCCTTTCACCGATGACATCCTCTACACTGAACCGCCTCACGATTCAGAATGCCAACTCTACCTCTTTATGAAGGGAGCTCTAACCCTAACCAGCACATTTTAAAGCATGAATGGTTGACAAATGCCGCACGGGCTGATGATGCGGTCAAATGCCAAAGTTTCCCAATATCCCTAGGGGCATTGCGACTATGTGGTTTACTTACTTACCACCCCGATCTATTTCATGTTTCGACCAGTTGGCTACAAAGTTTGTCGAGTAGTTTCACATGCATGTCACAAGGCCCAAAGATGTTAATACCCTGTCCAGTGTCACTCAAACTCCCATAGAGACATTCAGACGTTACCTGGAGAGGTTCCACGATGCATGCGTTGAGATTAGTAATCTTAATGGCAATTCCATTCTGATGGCACTAACTAAGGGAATCGATCATGATTTCGAATTTGGCAACTGGTTGGCCGGAAAGCCCCCTGCGTCATTGTACAATTTGTATTCCAAGGCAGCTTAATTCTTGAGAAGAGAGGATGCAAAATAGTCTAGGAAAAAGGATGACACAGGGCCCAATTTCGAAGGAATCCAAAGCAATGTCGCTGTGAAACAAACCGGGGGGAGTTCCGAAAAGGTGTAGTTAAATATACAAAATAAGCAGAATCGGCAGAAAGGCGATGGAAATCAGGGTAAGAAGCAGGATCAAAATCACAGACTATGATGTAGGGCTCCCATGTTTTACACCTATACTCCTTTAACTACATCTCTGGAAAATGTGTACTTGCAAACTTGTAATACATCCAATATAAGAAACTTACCCCGAAGCTATCGTCGGAGAAACAGATTCAAACCGGGAAGTTTTGTAGATTTCATGATAGTTATGGCCGTAACACGAATGAGTGTCATCATCTACAGGATATAATTGAGAAGTTGATTTAAGAAAGAAAGTTGGAGCGGTTCGTTCGAGCGCCGCAGGCTAAAGATGCGGGCCCATCAAATCAAAATCAAATACCAAATCAGGTTAGATCGGAGGAACCCACACGTATTGGCGGGAGGTTAGTGATTAACACTCGTAGTGGTGGTCCCCATCCAGCAAATCAGAGTTGGAAGGAAATGGAGTCGTATGTCAGCTCTATTAGGCATGCATACTTCGAATGTTGTAGTAACTTGGAAGACGGGCCTCCAGACAAATCGTAGAAGACGATGATAGACGACATAGTTTTTCGAGACAGGGATGCCGACAGAGTCGAAGCCCCTACCATTTATCCACTAGTCATTTCAGCTCAGATAGGTCCTGCTTGGATGAAGAGGATCTTAGTGGACAGTGGAAGTTCAGTCAGCATACTCTTTAAGCGAGACTATAATCAAATGAAGATGGAAGAGAAAGATTTGAAGCTTGTCAGTCTTGTATTCATGGCTTCAATGGAAGTGTGACTATACCCATTGGGATGGTGGAGCTACCAGTGGAGTTGGGGAATGCCGGAGAGTCCGGATATTGCAGTTTATCATATTGGATATTGACTCACCGTACAATGCTTTCTTGGGTCGACCTGCCCTAGCTAAGTTCAGGGCTCATATCTCCCCTTGGTGACTGACTTTGAATTTCCTTACCGACAACAGAGTCGGAGTTTTTCAAGGAGACTGGGCTGTGAAAAGAGAAGGGAAAGAGCGTAGTGGAATCTCTCTGCGTCCGCTTTGCGGATAATTGATAGTTAACGCCTAGGCCTAGGCCCGGGCACCACAACCAATTCCCAAGAGATCTTGACCCAAGAGATACTGAAAGTGAGGGAGAAGTCAAAGACAACCAGGCTTCTCTAGTAGAGCTGAGGATCAATGTTCTGATCGATGATGATGATGATTCTGAAATGATAAAGATTGGATCTCAGCTAAGCCAATAGATGAAGAAGGAATTGGTTGAATTTCTCTGGGTAAACCTCGACAAGTTTGCCTGGATGCACTCTGACATGTGTGGAATCTCGCCGGACAATGCGAGCCATACATTAAATATTGACCTGCGGTGTTATCCCACCTTTTGGTCAAGGTTGGAATATCAACAAATTGGCAAGGAAGAATGGATATCAGGATTGGAAATCGATTGGAAACAAGGCTGCAATCGATGTCGTTAAAATTTGGCCAAGCTCCGATCTGGATGGAATCGATTGGTGATGATGATCAAGGTTAAGGAAAGCTACATTTCAAATTTCAAGTCAATCAGAGTTCGTATGCTCGAGATACGGATGGATTAAGGTGCGCAAGGACTGGTTCGTATCGATGCATTTCGCATCGATCAGCAGAGGGTGTGTCGTATCGATTGGGTTCGTATCGATCGGCAGTGGTTCGACTCGATGGAGTTCGAATCGATCAGGTTTTGGTTCGACTCGATGGCGTTCGTATCGATCAGGTGGGAAGGCCAGAAGGATTTCGACTCGATAGTAGTAGACCCAGATTGGTAAGCAAGAGTGCGGTGGTTTGTTCGAATCGATACCGTTCGTATCGATTAGCATGGACTTGACTCAATGGTTTTGCATCGATCAGGTAAGCGGGCTGGTGAGGCGTTGTTCGTATCCATCAGGTAAAGTACCGTTCGCATCCATCGGGTAAGGCTTCGTTTGCATCCGTCGAGTAAGATCTCGTTCGTATCCATCCTAAGGATGAGCTTCGTGCCCATCCCCTATATCTCTCTTCACGGCCGCTTCGTATCGATGACCCTCATGGTCATTTCGTATCGATCAATTCGTAAGGGATCGATGCGAAGTGTACTCCTGGAATCGATTTGAAGAAGGACACGAATTGATGGGTGCTAACGTACCGTGTTATGGATATGAACGAACACGAAATGCGGATGCAAGCGAAGAATATCCACGAATCAAGGGAAGAAGCGTTCGAAACAACGAACGATATGGATCTCCCCTGGTTTAGAGTTCCACGTCATCAAGCGAGCACGTGCGCATGAACGGTACAAAGTGAATGGATTCGAACCAATGGATTCAAAATCTGTAGCCCACGGAAAACATGAGATTGAATCGATCATATCTCCTAAACCACTGATCCAAATGCAACGAAATTTTCACAACAGCTTGCATACAAGGTAAAGATTGTTCCTGCCAAGTTTCATCCCAAAAGGATCATTTTATGATGGATACGAAATGGATTCGTATCGATCATAGATCGAGTCGAAACTTGGTGGGGTCGGTCGCATGGGCCCACTCACGTGCCAGAAGAAGTCTCCCGAAGTTTGACCGAGATCTCAGCGTCCTACGCCTATAAATAGCCCTCTGAAGCCTACAGGAAAGGGGATCTGGGCCAACGGAACGCCCAGAATCTGCCGGATTCATTTCTACACTTCAATACAACTATTGTACTCGAAATTCTCCATTGCTACTACTGTAATCATCTGCAACCAGCAAGGATAATCAATAAAGGATAAAACTTTGAAGTGGACGTAGGCCGGAGATAGCCGAACCACTATAAATCTTGTGCTTTTGTTCATTACTTTTGGATTGTTGCTTGCTGTTTGCTATGATCTGTGATTTGCATTTGGAATACTGCTGATTTATGTTCATACTTTGGTGCTTTCACGATAGTTGGGGTTTGTGACCAATTTTGGCGCAAACACTTTGGTGCTTTCACTGAGAAGGACTAGCACCCGCTACATCGGATTGAAGTTCGGATTTGAAAAGAGTGAAGAGTTTAGATTTGAAAGATAATGACTCGTCACACAAGCAGGAGACAAAGAGCTAAGAGAAGCCAACAGGAAGGAAGTCAAGAAGCATCCTCCAAAGCTGGGGAAGGACAAGCTTTGATCTACATAACCAGGGATGAAATGGAAGCTATGGCCAATTCATTCGGGAGAGATTGTTGGAAAGTCAACAGGAAATGATGCAGACTTTCTTCGAACAGATGAGGGCTGCAGGAACACAGAACTTAGGACCGGCTACAGTGGCTACGAATGTGAAGTAAGGAACTAGGGTTGCGGAGCCTAATGGAGGACAAAATACAGAACCAGAGGGCAATCAACAAAGGCTTGGGGGCAGGCCCGCGGGATCTGATACTGGAAGGCCTATGGATGGAGCTCAACAGACTAGAGCTAGCGCTAATATCAGTGAACCGCATGAGGAGTATATATAGGAATTCCCTCGGGGGCATGGGGGACAACCTTTGACAGATAATGCTGGATTAGCTGAGATTATCAGGAGAACTATGCGTGGAGGTTTGACCAATAGAGATTTGAAAGGGGTGAACAAGAGTCCGTTCACACGGGAAATCAGGATGGCTCGGAATCCGCCTGATTTCAAGCTACCTAATGTGGAAGTATACAATGGCAAGGCTGATCCAACAGATCATCTGATGAGATATACTAGACACATGGAAGTACTGGAGGCATCGGAGGAAGTTATGGTCCGATATTTTCCCTTGTATTTGACAGATATAGCCGCAATGTGGTTTAGGCAGTTGGAGGAAGAGTCTATCAGAACGTGGACGGAGCTGGTGGATAGGTTTTTAAGGAAATTTCGGGTTCATATTAAGAGGCCCAAGAACGTGATGACGCTAACGTCGGTGAAATAAAGGACGGATGAATCACTTAGAGCTTTTCTAACTCGATTCAATGCGGCAGTTGCTTCAGTGGATCGGCCGGATCCATCAATGGTTTTAATGGCAGCAGTGTTAGGAGTCAGGGAATATTCGGATTTCAAGGTATCTTTGATACAAGACCCACCACTGGATCTCGGGGAATTCTTTCATGAAGCTGAGAGGTTCCTCCGACAAGAGGATGCATGTGTAGATTTAAAGTTGAAGGAAGTGAACGCGACTGAGGGTGGAGGACCATCCAGTAGAGGTTCGGATAAAGAAAAAGGAAAAAGGAAATTGGACGGTGATCCTGGAAAAGCTAGGAAGCGATGGAAGGATCCAAAGTTTTCCACATACACGGGATTGGACGAGACGCTGGAGCGGATATACTTGAAAACCTGGAATCGCCTTCCCCACCGAAGGCCGACTAGGAGAGAGCCTTCTGAACGAGAGAGGGCATCAGGAAGGCACTGCCTATTCCATGATTTGGATGGGCACGATACCAGTAGTGCAGGCACTTAAAGGATATAATCGAGCAGCATGTAAGGAATGGACAGTTGCGACAATATGTCGGAACTCGTAATGCAGCGGTGGAGCAAGAGCAACCACCGCCTACCTTGAGCAACGATGGTGTGAGGCCCCGGGATGATGGTCTATTGGTTATCCATTGACCAGGATAATATGAAATAAGCAACAAGCTACTGGCAAACGGCAAAATCATTTACACATGTATGGGGACGAAGATAGCCCCTAGGCATGCTCTGAATGATGATAAACCGTGATGCTATGGTTTGTGAAATTTGTCTTTTGCTTTCGGATTGAACACTAATTTTTCTGGTTTGGTTTTGGAGTTTGGATTGAACTCCTGGTTTTGTTTGCTTTCGGATTTGGATTTTCGCTTGGATGATTGTTTTCTGTTTTGGATGTTGGTTTGGATTTCTGATTTTCTAGTTTGATTTGGATTTTGATTGGATTTTTATTTGGTTTTTGGTAAATGGTCATCAGGTATGGGTTATACCTGGCAAGGGGTAAGTCTCTTCGTCCGCATGTGGCGAACTGACTTATTCAGGTCGCTGAGTATGGATTATGCTCAGCAAGGGTCCAGAGTGACCAGGATTCGGCCTAGGACTTAGGCCCCATATTATCGATTATTGTTTCAGGTCGTTGAGTATGGACTATGCTCAACAAGGGTTCAGAGAGACCAGGATTCGACTTAGGACTTAAGCCATAGCATTGTACAATGTCCAGGGACACTGGACCATGGTCGTCAAGTGTGGATTGCGCTTGGCAAGAGCCCCGAGAGGTTATGGATTCGGACATCGACCCAAAGAGGTCATGGATTCGGTTATTGGCTATTGGATAAGGATGGATTAGGACTCGGTTGTCGAGTTCGAATGGATATGGAATTGTCTAAGGCTTTGGTTGCTGGATTTGGAAGTGGGCATCGACTCGGAGCAGTCAAGGATGATGTACTCTACTGATATGGCTATGGACTTCGGATATCGGATTCAGAACTATTCAAAACATGCCTTATTATCACAAGGCATGTTTTGGGGTGCAAATGTTATCCCACCTTTTGGTCAAGGTTGGAATATCAACAAATTGGCAAGGAAGAATGGATATCAGGATTGGAAATCGATTGGAAACAAGGCTGCAATCGATGTCGTTAAAATTTGGCCGAGCTCCGACCAGGATGGAATCGAATAGAGATGATGATCAGGGTTAAGGAAAGCTACATTTCAAATTTCAGGTCAATCGGAGTTCGTATGCTCGAGATACGGATGGATTAAGGTGCACAAGGACTTGTTAATTCCTCTTCATTAGCGACCTAAAACCTAAAGACATGGAGCGACCTAACTACAGGAATGGCCTAGCAACTTAACTCATCAAGTGACCTAAAAGTATCTGCGACCTAAGGGAAGCACCGACTTACAGAGCTCTGCGACCTAAGGGAAGCACCGACCTATAGAATTCTGCGACCTATAGCACTCACACGACCTAACTGGGTGCTTAGACCTAAGGAAGGCCGCGACCTAAAGGATAATGTGACCTAGCGACCTAAAGTTTCAGCGACTTAGCGACCTATGAGCCAGAGTGACCTTACAACTTAAGGGATGGAACGACCTAAATATGTTTCGCGACCTAAAGGAGGCCGCGACCTATCAAGTTTCGCGACCTAACAGAAAGCTGCGACTTAAGGAAGGCTGCGACTCGGAAGATGTTTCGACCTATCAAGCTTCGCGACCTAACAGAAAGCCGCGACCTAACAAGTAGGACGACCTAAGAGTGAATGCGACCTAAAAACGGTCTCGACCTATGAAACTCCGCGACCTAGGAATACTTCGCGACCTAAGGAGAGTCGTGATCTAAAAGACTCCAGTTATAACTATGAGAAAAGTACACGCGACCTAGGATAGGTCGCTAACGACCTAAATGCCTGAGTAAAGAAGTGACCTATACTGTGCCGCAGGGGGATAGGTCGCTCACGACCTAGAACTTGTGCAAACCAGCATGCATGTTCTTGTGAAAGAGAAGCCAGTGCATCTTAGGTCAGTCACGACCTACGACCTAACTTAGGTCGGTCACGACCTACGACCTAACTCCGAGAAATGCCTATAAATACAACCCTAGTTCCAACTAGAGAGGGACTTTTGGCTCATTCATTTTCAAGCGCCGTTACTCTGTTGCATTCTGAACTACTTCAACATCTTCAAGGAACTTCACGAAGAAATCAAACATTTCAAACATGTGTTCAAAGATTTGGATCGACATTGAAGTTTAGGCTACTTGTTCAAAGTCACTTGAAACTCGAAGTGTGTTGTAATCAAAGTGTAACGGCATTGACTTGTAATCAAATCGTCAATAAAGATATTCAAAGTGGACTAGGCTATCTCTCAAGCCGAACCACTATAAAATTGCTGTTGTTTACTGTTTTTTCACTATTATTTGCTTATAATCTGTTCCCGAGTTATCGGGTGGTGCTTTCACAATCTCACTTTATACACCGGGGTGTTAGCGTTCAAATTTTAGCGTTAACATTTTTGGTGCTTTCACTGAGAATTGAACTCAGGCGAGTTATCATCATTGCTTCACAGAGGTTTGTAGAAAGAATTTCCTTGAAAACCAGAAGCCTATCCGAGATTATGGCTCCTGGAAGGAAAAGTAGATCTGTCAGATCTGCGAATATTCAAGAGGGAACCTCCGCTTCCCCCATATCGAATCAAGTCACTCCAGCTGTCGGAGTTACAAAGGCAGAGCTGGATGCTGCAATCTTAGGGCCGAACCAACAGATAAATGCCCAAAATGCACAATTCGAGGCTCAGAATGCCCAGAATGCCCTAATTCTGAATAGGTTGAACGATTTTCTTGGGGCAAACCGTCAACCGGCAGATAATGAAAGGAATTTTGCTGGCAACATTCGTGATGCTGAAGAAAGAAATGCTCCTGAAAGGGCTGCTAGCCCCTTTGAACAAACACTTTCAGAGGTTGGTGGATCTAGAACTCGACATGATGAGGAGCATCTTTCTGGAATGGTCCGACAAATTATGAAAGAGAGTATGCAGAGGGTTGAAGAGGAGAAAGAATGGGGTTTCGCCCCAAGTAAAACTCCTTTTACTGAGAAAATCTTAAAGGCTGAATTCCCAAGGAAGTTTGTCCCACCAACCATTCCAGCTTACAGGGGGACGAGTGATCCGAACGAATTCTTATACAAGTATGATTGGCACATGACAGGTGCCAGAGCCTCTGATGAAATAAAGTGCCGATATTTTCCTGTGTATCTCGAAGGTGTAGCTCTGCTTTGGTTCACCAAACTTCCAGTCCGATCTATCGATCAGTTTTCTGACTTAACCCGGAAGTTCAAGGAGCAGTTCAGACTATACGCCTTAAAAGCCAAGGATATCATATCACTGTCAAGTTTGGAGCAGAATCCAGGGGAGACTATCAGATCTTTCTTAAACCGCTTTAATATAGCGCTAGCTGAAGTGGACAATGCAGAACCGCGAATGATACTGACTTATCTGATGAAGGGTATTGACAAGTCGAGCGAGTTTGGGAAATGGCTAAACATGAAGGAACCAAATTCCCTTGAAAAGTTCTATAAAAAAGCAGATGAATTCATACGCTTAGAAAGCCGTCCCGTACCGGTAAAGGCAGTGTTGGAAAAAGCCGAAGATAACACTGTTGTTCCATGCAAGAATGAATCTGTAGGGCAAAAAAGGGAAAATAACAATGGGAAGAAGCAGAGTAATCTGAAGAAGCCCCAATCCTTCAAGCCATCAGAATATACTCATTTATCAGATACGCCGGAACGTATCTACCTCGCCACTAAAGATTCTGTTGACTTTCCTAAACCTCCTCCTCTAAGGACCGGGAAAAAGGCTATACAGAGTGGGAAGTTCTGCCGCTTCCATAATCAACCCGGTCACGAAACCGACGAATGCCGCCAGTTGAAAAATCTGATTGAAGAGTTGCTAAGGGAAAACAAACTGCAGCAATTTGTGAAAAAGAATAGCAACAATCCTGCTTCATCTAGCCAGGGGCAACATGCTCCTACTCATCAGCCTAGGACGACTGAGAAGGCTGCAGGGCATGAATCTGGAAGGCCCATTATCAATGTCATTACAGGAGGACCTCACCTAGCGGGCAGAAGCTGGGGTGAGATGGAAAGGTATACCCGAGCTTTAAAGTATGTACCGATAGAGGAAGATGTATTCGTTTTGGAAGATGCTACGCCCTTGAAGCAACAAAGAACTCTTGATGATGATATTGTATTCAAAGCTAAGGATTCCGCCGGTATTGAAGCTCCTACCTTGGACCCCTTAGTCATCTCGGCTGGTATCGGGACGGCTATTGTCAGAAGAGTTCTCATTGATTGTGGTGCATCCTGCAATATCCTCTTCAAGAAAACATTCGACCAAATGAAGATCCCTATGGCTGATGTGCAAGCCTCATCGCAGAAAATTGCTGGTTTCACTGGGGAGCCAAAGCAGCCGGTAGGGACCATTGATTTGTTTGTGGAACTTGGGGAAGGAGAAAGAAAAATGGTCCGCAAGCAAACTTTTGTGATTGTCGACGAATTTTCTTCTTACAACGCCTTCCTTGGTCGTCCAACTCTGGCAGCGTTCAAAGCTGTTCTTTCCCCGTGGTGCCTCACTATTAAATTCCCTACAGACGATGGAGTAGGAGTTATAAAAGGGGATCAAAATGCTAGGCGAGAGTGTTATCTGACAGAGCTACGAGAAACTAGAAAAAGAGAAATGGGAAAGAACGCGGCAGCCCCAGTCCGCATCAAAGAACCAGCCTTGTAGCAATTACAGGGCGGACCCTGCACTGGCGAGCACAGCGGAGCAAGGAAAGAGATGGACCCTAGAAAAGTCAGTGCAGGGGAAAATAGAGTGGTACCAGTGGAAACAACAATACCAATACCTGTTGACCCAAAGGACCCAAACAAGGTGTTGAATGTGGGTTCACAACTTAATGTGTCAATTCAGAACATCTTAATATCTTTTTTAAAGGCAAATCTGGATGTTTTTGCTTGGACTCATGCCGATATGTGCGGAATATCCCCAGAAGTTGCAGTGCATGCTCTAAATATTGATCCAAAATTTACACCTGTGAAACAAAAGTGGAGAACTCAAGGTCCAGAAAGGTCGGCAGCATTAAAAGAAGAAGTTGATCGACTAATGGAGAATAATTTTATCAAGGAATCTACCTATCCGAATTGGGTTTCAAATCCAGTGCTGGTTAAGAAAGCCAACGGAAAATGGAGAGTATGCATCGATTTTTCAGATCTAAACAAGGCCTGCCCCAAAGACTGCTTCCCATTACCCAGAATCGACCAATTGGTAGACGGAACAGCGGGACACGAATTGTTATCTTTTATGGATGCTTACTCCGGATATAACCAGATCATGATGCATGAGCCGGATCAGGAGGATACGAGCTTTATCACCGACACTGGTCTTTACTGCTACAGAGTTATGCCCTTCGGGTTGAAGAATGCAGGGGCAACATACCAAAGACTCGTTAATGCTATGTTCAAACCGCAACTGGGCAAGACTATGGAAGTCTACGTCGATGACATGTTAGTAAAGTCTAAGAAAGCAGTGGATCACATAGAACACTTAGCAGACATGTTCGCAGTCCTCCGGAAATACAGAATGAAGCTCAATCCTTTAAAATGTTCATTTGGGGTGGAATCCGGCAAGTTTTTAGGCTTCATCGTGAGCGCTAGGGGCATTGAGGCCAGTCCAGATCAAATTACTGCATTGAAAGAAGTCAAAGCTCCTAGAACAAAGAAGGAATTGCAAAGTCTCAATGGAAAAGTCGCCGCCTTGAGTCGGTTCATTTCCAAAGCCACAGATAAATGCATCCCATTCTTTGACGCCCTAAAGAAAGGAAAAAAAAACTTCGATTGGACTCCCGAATGCCAAAAAGCCTTTGATGAATTGATTCGCCATATGGAAACGCCTCCAATACTTTCTAGGCCTGGCGATGGCGAGGATCTTCTTATATACTTGGCAGTATCATCTCATGCTTTAAGTGCAGCGCTGATACGAGAAGACAAAAGGATTCAACATCCAGTTTACTATATCAGCAAAAGACTCACTGGGGCAGAAATGAATTACTCTAAGTTGGAAAAACTCGCCTATTGCCTACTAATTGCATCTAGGAAGTTGAGACAATATTTTCAAGCTCATCCTATCAGAGTCCTCACTGATCAACCTTTGAAGCAAGTCCTGTTTCGCCCTGAGACTTCGGGTCGTCTTCTAAAGTGGAATATTGAACTCAGTCAGTATGACATCACTTATCATCCCCGAAAAGCAATCAATGGACAAGCTTTAGCAGATTTCATTGCAGAATTCACAGATAAGGGTAACTGTGAGGAGGAAACAGTCGACGATTCCCCAATCCAATGGAAGTTATATGTCGATGGTGCGAGAAACGACTACTGTTCTGGAGCCGGAGTTGTACTTGAGACCCCTGAAGGCCGATCATTATGCTATGCACTAAGATTGGAATTTCCTTCAACAAACAATGAAGCAGAATACGAAGCCCTTATCGCTGGCTTAAGGATTGCTAAAGAATTAAACATCCGAGCGTTACAGATATTCAGCGATTCTCAGCTTATTGTATGCCAAGTCAAAAAGGAATTCCAAGCAAAAGGGGGGAATCTGCCCGCCTACTTGTCAAAGGCTTGGGAGCTCCTGGGTGATTTCGATCATTACATGATAAGTCACATTCCTCGAGAAGAAAACATGAAAGCAGATTCTCTCGCAAAGTATTCTAGCACAGACGAAGCCCAATTTCTGGGATTAACTCCAGTGGAGGTCCTGTCGACTCCTAGCATTAATGAGATGGATATTGATTGGATCATGAGCATGTCTCAAGAGCAAGAATCATGGATGACTCCGATAACAGAATATCTGCTCAATGGATCTTTACCAGGGAACTCAAAAGAACGACAAAAGCTACTGAGAAAAGCCTCTCGATATATAATCCAGGATGGCCGATTGTACAGACGGGGATTCTCAATGCCATTACTTCGATGTATATCCAGGGAAGAGTCCAAAGCAATCCTAGCGGAGGTACACGGAGGAGAATGTGGTGATCATTCAGGTGGCCAAACATTAGCAAAGAAAATCCTCCGATACGGATATTTTTGGCCAGAAATTAATCGAGATGCAGCAGAGTATTCCCGAAAATGTGACAGATGTCAAAGATTCGCCAAAATTCCTTGAGCTCCTTCCACTGAACTCACACAGATGGTCAGTCCATGGCCGTTTGCAATATGGGGGATAGACCTTGTAGGACCGTTACCAACTGCCAAATCTGGAATTAAATATGCCATTGTTGCTGTAGATTATTTTACTAAGTGGGCAGAAGCTGAACCACTGGCTACTATCACCTCAAAGAAGATGATAAGTTTTGTGACTAAAAACATCATTTGCAGATACGGTGTGCCTCAAAAAATAATTACAGACAACGGTACTCAGTTTGAAAGTGAAGAATTCCAAGATTTTTGCAAGCAATTCAAAATCCGAAAAAGCTTTTCAGCAGTGGCTCATCCGCAGGCAAACGGGCAAGTGGAAGCCGTGAACAAAATTATTAAGTCAACCATCAAGAAGAAACTTGAAAGAGCAAAAGGTGGTTGGGTTGATAAGCTACCACTGGCACTATGGGCATACAGAACCACTCACAAAACTGCGACTGGGCACACCCCGTTTTCATTGGCATACGGGTCAGAGGCAATGATTCCGGTAGAAATAGAGGTTCCTTCACACAGAAGAATCCATTTCAATCAAGAAGAAAACGAAAAGCTACCGCTTGAAGCGCTAGATCTCCTTGATGAAAAAAGAGATGAGGCTAATCTCAGAATTGCAGCTCATCAGCAAAGAATAGCCAGACATTTCAATTCCAAAGTTCGCCAACGCAGCTTTGAGATTGGAGACCTAGTCCTGAAAAGAATTATGACAGCGACAGGTGTGTTTGGGCCAAATTGGGAAGGACCATATGTCATAGGTCAGAAGCTTCTTGACGGCACATTCAAACTCACCACTGTTGAAGGAGATCAAATTTCAAGGGCATGGAACAGCAACCATTTGCGTCCATATTTTACTTGAAAATTTTGTTGAAATATTGTAAAAAGAATTATGAATGTATGATTCTTGTAATTGAAGGCAATTGTAAAATTGATGCAAGTAAATAATGAAAAAATATAAAGTGGATGTAGGCCCAGTTTCCTGGCCGAACCACTATAAATCTTGTGTTCCTTATTATTATTACATGTTTGCTTTATTTTCGATATAAAAAGTACATAGAATGTATTACTGAAATGTCGATTCAAATTTTTGCAGACAATGGAAGTGAAACTTGCACATAATAAGACCCAGTGATTCTCGCCAAATTTCAAGTCACAAAAGCTCCAAATTCAAATCCTAGATAGGAAGTACTTCAATTGAACGGCCTATGATTTCGACAGAAACGAGCCTTTGCTAATAAATTGAGATCGTTTGAACAAACAAACATCCAATTAAGAAGCTGATGCTCGTTCTCACGAACTTGCCTGACAATGAAGTACATTTCCTCGGATTAAACAAGTCACTTGTAAAAAAAAAAGAGGGGATCACTGAAAAGGCATAAGCAAGTGGACAAGGGAACAACCAAAGCCATCATCGGCAGCACAAATCCTCTTTGGAGGCACAACTATTCGGAGAATAAAGACCTCTAATGGGTCATACGCCACAAAAAAGAAAGTTCTCTACTCAACAAAAAAGATTGGAGGAGTCATGACCCTCCAACCATGAGAGAGTAACTTCCAGGCGATGAAAACCCTCTCTGAGGCACATTTCACCAGGAGTTGAAGTGTAACAACTGCTCTTCGGAATTTCACTTCACCAGAGTTGAAATGTAAACAAAATAAAAGCCCTCTTCGGAGGCCCATTTCACCAGGAGTTGAAGTGTAACAACCGCTCTTCGGAATTTCACTTCACCAGAGTTGAAATGTAAACAAAATAAAAGCCCTCTTCGGAGGCCCATTTCACCAGGAGTTGAAGTGTAACAACCGCTCTTCGGAATTTCACTTCACCAGAGTTGAAATGTAAACAAAATAAAAGCCCTCTTCGGAGGCCCATTTCACCAGGAGTTGAAGTGTTACGACCGCTCTTCGGAATTTCACTTCACCAAAGTTGAAATGCAAAACAAATAAAGACCTTTCTGGAAGCCCACGTTTCACCGAGATTGAAATAAAACTTCCAAGTGTTGAAACGTGAAAAGGCTTTTTTCAAAGGCACAACTCTTTGGAGGTACACGTTTCGCCAAGATTGAAATAAAACTTCCAGGTGTTGAAACGTGGAAAATCCCTCCTCAGAGGTACAACCCCCTCCCGGGGACACAATCAAAAAGAAAGACTTCTTCGGAAGCCCACGTTTCACCGAGATTGAAATAAAACTTCCGAGTGTTGAAACGTGAAAAGGCTTTCTTCGAAGGCACAATTCTTTGGAGGTACACGTTTCACCAAGATTGAAATAAAACTTCCAAGTGTTGAAACGTGAAAAATCCCTCCTCAGAAGTACAAATTTCTATTTCAAAAAAAAAAATATATATCCTCATCAAGGGTATACTTTAACTTTCAAAGGAAGAGTGATTTACCTATTCTAGAAAATAACCTTCCTCAAAAAAAAAAAGAGGAAGAAAGTTAAAGTACTCTTCAGAGGCCTGCTTTACCACATAGAAGAATTCACTTGGCAAAATGCGTACTTAAGTAAAAGAAAAAAGTGATTTCTTCGAAGGACAAAGCGTAAAAACTTATATGAAGGAAGTTGTACTCTACGAAAAATTTCTTCAAGAATGAAGTAATTATTCTTCAGAAAATAAGAGTGCGAGTCCCCTCAAAGTATAAAATATTGCAGCAAACTTATGGTATGAGGGCAACATGGTATAGTTACATACAAAATGGTATAGCTACATCGGTAAAGTACGCTCAAACAACATACCACAAGCTCACCGCAATATCATATAAATAAACTTGTGCAAAAATGAATAATAAATGCATTCTCGAATTCAAACAAGAGTCTGTACAAATAAAGGATCATTTTATTCAATTGCAGATACAGGTTTCAAAATAAAAAAAAGCAGGGGCCGGTGCCTGCACAACATCCGACCATTACACAAAAAAGGAGTCAAAAAGCCCGAAGTCCGACTCTTCACTTCTTCTTGCCACCTTTGGACCCTTTGCCTGGCCGAATGATTAGTTTTTCAGGTCTATCTATAAGCATAAGGGAAGAAGGAGAGGGAGGTGCAACCGGTGCAACTTCCGGTTCCTCTTCAGTAGTGATGATTTTCTTCCCCCTCCTCTTCGATGTTCCGTGCTTCTTTCTTCTCTTCGAAGAAGACTCACTCCCTGGAGTAACAAGAGCGGACAAAACTACGTCATCAGAGGGAATCCGCTCCGGAGAGATCTCGCCTCCTTCAAGTCCCTCGTCCTTCTGCTCTTGCGAAGCGATAGGGTCATCCAAGCCGTGAAGAGCCTCAATCTGTTCCTCTTGTGACCCGGGTTGTGAAGCAGAAGGAGGAGTCACCTGAAGAGACGGAGGAGGGATAACCGGAGGAAGTGAAGTCTGCACAGCACTTGGTGTTTCAACTGCAGAAGAAGAGAAATTAAAAATATTAGTATCTCCCCGAAAGAAGGGAGATATGGGTTCGTCGAGATTCAAGAAGTAATCGAGAAGCTCATCAAACTTTTGAGGAGTAAGCAAGCGATCCACCTGAATCGGACCAATATCAAAATTACCTGAAGATGTTTGCTTCGTTAGCTCAATCTCATAATTCTGAGCCCCGATATCCTCCAAAGCCTAATCATCAGTAGGGGTGATTACCCCGGTTCTTGTAGGAGACAGCGAATGAGCACTAGAACCTGTAATGTCCACTTCGGAAGAAACTAAGGACGTTCAGAAGTGGTAGGTGGTATTTCTTTCTCAGAACGTTCCCCTTCCGCCATTCCGGCCCGTACCTTGGCGAGTTGCTCTTTTCCCTTGGCAAGAGCGGCGCGGGCATCATCATCAAGATAATGCTCTTCAAGAGCTGTCTCAGCGTAGCCAGCACCTTTACCACCTAGCATATCGAGTGCTGCCTCCCAGACTTCAGCTAATGTAATTTCGTATTTAGGGCCTAGAAAGGCAAGGCTGCCATGCCCCAAAATGCTATGCAGATAGAAATCAAATAATGTGTAGCTAATGTCAGCTTTGGTTGCTTGATGGGCCTCTTCGGCCGCGAGTTTACCAGCAACAGCCTCGTCACGCTCCTTTTCGGCCATAGCAAGTCGAGCTTTTAGCATCTCTATCTCCAAGCTTTGAGAGCCGGCCTGTTCTCGCAGCTGTAAAGTTTCAGCGCGATATTCTTCTATGACCTTCTCCTGGTGTGTAAGCTTGTCTTCGACTGCCCTTTGACTGGCATGCGCATCTCATACTTGTTGCTGAAGCATGCTCTCCTTTTGAGAATGGAAAGTAGATGAAGTAGCTAATTCTTCCTTAAGCTTTTCTACTTCCGCTTCCAGCTTTTCATTATAGGAAGCAATACTTATCATTTCGGCGTCATGCTGTTCGAGAGTCTTCTGCCACTCAGCCTTATCGTTCTCCATTGTGAGCATGGCCTCGAGATTGGCTCGGTTAACCCTCTGAAGCTCGTCGACAAGTTTTTGCCAGTTCGACATTCTTTCAATATCGGTCCTGACAGAATCAAGATTTCGCAGCATAGCCGATTTATCGAGAGGAACCAAGTCGAGATCAAATCGAACCCCTCTCAGGCACCACTGAGGGAATCGACTTTGAAGAGTGGGAGGACCTTGCCCAACTTGGTATGCGGGCCGGTTGATGATTGTTTGAATGTCGGAACGAACGGGGGCAGGAGATTGAGCAGGAACGTTTTGAGAAACTGTCGGCATTGTTTCTTCAGTAAGTTTAGCCCGCTTGCTAGAAGAATCTTCCATGTGTCCTTTACCTCTCTCATCGTGAGTTTTTCTTTTTTGGGTATCATCATCTCTGTGGGGAGGGTCATGTCTTTCTTGTTCTCTTCGGTGACGTTCTTCATATGCTCGTCTCTCGTCTGCTTTCCTGATGGCCCTCTCTTCATCGGATTCTCTGTAAGAAGGGAGGTAACGCCTATAATCATACTGGCTACGCCTCCCGTAGCGCTGGAAATCATCATAGTACAAGCCGCTGCGCCCCATAGGAGAATCTGGAATAAAAATAATAAGCTTTAGAAATCTTTAAAGTACAAGAAGATAAGTGCGTAGAAGTGATGAAAAATCCGAAGTGTCGTGTAACGTGTAAACTACACGCATCGAGTTACAAACCACTCTGTGGAATAGAGGTAGTGATAACTTGAGTAGGAGGAGTTGACATTTGTTGTAGAGAAGATGTCGCCTCGATTACAGAAGAGATAGTTTTGGAAACATCATCTTTGAAAAGTTCTTGAGAAGTCACATTTAAATCACTCAACCCCTCGAAAACATCATCACCATCATGTTTTTTGGGACTTGCTTTCTTGACTCCTTCGTTAGTAGATTTTTCGGAAGATCGTGGAGGTTCTTCCTCTTCGATAACTGGGGCAAGTACAGACTTGTCAGACGGCCCCGCAGCATCATTCGGAATTGAACACTTTACTAGTGAAGTTTCTATAGAGGTTCCTATCTGCATGTGCTCTTTAGTAGGGACCGGGGCATCAGGAATTTTCATCGGAGAATCGGGAACTTCAGTCGGAACTTCATGAAGTTGAGTAGAACGAGAAGAATGTAAAAGCTCAAATCGATGAAGGAGTTCATCTGTCAATAGAAATTTTGCGCTCCTCTCTTCCGCAACCATAATGCTTAGCCTTTCAAAGACTGGCTTATGACTGGAATCTCTAGAAGGAGGAGGAAGTGCTGTAAAAATAAGGAATGGAATCAGCATCTAGCAATACGAACCATGAAAAACTTAGAATGGAATTGAAGAAAGAAGGGAAAAAAGATCTCACTTTCTATTCTCCAGTCTGCGTAAAATCCTGCGGGGCAACGAATATAGAAGAATTGATTCAAAAAACCATGTGCACTCTCCGGCAAATCCAAAATTAGTTTACGGTTCCTCGCACCTCTTACAAGTACAATCGAAGGGTGGTCCTTGTTCTTCGCAAAAGTGCACAGGTAACAGATTTCCTCAAAACTCGGAAGACGGTCAAGAGTTCTCCTGAACAGAACGCACAATCCCATCAAAATGGCATAGCCATTGGGATGCAGTTGGAAAGGAGAGATCGTCAGTCGAAGAAGGATTTGTTGAAGAAATTCATTAAAGGGAGGAATTGCTCCACTTAAGCACATTGGCGATTAATGGCAACAAAACCGGAAGGTGGTCTATCAGCGAAATCATTTGGTCCAGGGAGTAAAACTTCTGCCTCGGCAATGCCAAATTGAATGCATAATTGATTAAGCACCCGCCATTTCAGAAGGGTAGGAGTTCTTTCCGGAGGGTTCTCTAGTGGAATAGCAACCGGGAAAGCCCCTTCGACGTGTTCTATCATCTCTTCTTGTTGAGACGTCATTCTACATGAGTAACTGGATGTTCAGGTTGTTAAATTAAAAGTTAGAGCAATCTGCAAAGAAATGCAATGAATTTCAAATGATTCAAGTCCAAGCAGTTCAATCAAATTCTCTCAAAATTTTACAAGTCATAGGTCATCTAGACTGCCTCCTGCGACTTAGCATAGGTCAAGGCTATATTAGGTCGCACTGTGCAAGTTAAAGGGGTTCAAAGCAATGCAGATTTGTTCAAGTCCTAGCTCGGTCACGACCTAGAAACCCATGCTGCAGAAATTAGGTCGTACAAGTTTTAAGTCGTTCAGCCATCAGTAGGTCGTATGACATTTTGGTTATGCAAGCTTTAGGTCGTGCAGCGACCTAACGTAGGTCGAAAATTTTCTTTAGATCTCAAGGGCCCTAAGCTCGTGAAGCATTTTTTGTCACTCAAATTCGTTAGGTCGCCTAACTTCCTCTCTGCACCAGACCCAATAACCCACCATCAACTACCCGAAGAGATTCATCGTCCTCTCCATGAAATTTACCATCTCTTCATACCACCAGATCATTCCAAAAACTAACCAAAAAATCCTCAATCCATCATAAATTCAACGCATTGCCATGACTTCCTAAATCAACCAAATAACGACCGAAAAATCGATCGCAACAATCACTCGAAATAAAGCGTGATACATGGAGTTGAGCTAAGGTCGGAAAGTGAGAATTCATGATTCAACGGCGATTATGATGGGATGAAGACCAGGTTCACTTACGAGACGTAATGATGAAAATGAATCAGTGACTGGATGGGTCGAATTCGCCTTTGGAAGCTCAGAGAATCGTTAATGGCAGTAGGAGATTAGAGCAATGGAATGAGGAAGAAGTAGCGACCTAACAGTTTTATATGAGGCAAAAATGGGAAAACAAATAGGCACGCGTATTGGCACAAGTGTTAGGTCGCTCACGACCTAGCTAAGTCAGGTCGAAGCACGCGACCTACGACCTAGGCACGTACTTCGAGGGGCAAATGTTAATTCCTCTTCATTAGCGACCTAAAACCTAAAGACATGGAGCGACCTAACTACAGGAATGGCCTAGCAACTTAACTCATCAAGTGACCTAAAAGTATCTGCGACCTAAGGGAAGCACCGACTTACAGAGCTCTGTGACCTAAGGGAAGCACCGACCTATAGAATTCTGCGACCTATAGCACTCACACGACCTAACTGGGTGCTTAGACCTAAGGAAGGCCGCGACCTAAAGGATAATGTGACCTAGCGACCTAAAGTTTCAGCGACTTAGCGAGCTATGAGCCAGAGCGACCTTACAACTTAAGGGATGGAACGACCTAAATATGTTTCGCGACCTAAAGGAGGCCGCGACCTATCAAGTTTCGCGACCTAACAGAAAGCTGCGACTTAAGGAAGGCTGCGACTCGGAAGATGTTTCGACCTATCAAGCTTCGCGACCTAACAGAAAGCCGCGACCTAAGAAGTAGGACGACCTAAGAGTGAATGCGACCTAAAAACGGTCTCAACCTATGAAACTCTGCGACCTAGGAATACTTCGCGACCTAAGGAGAGTCGTGATCTAAAAGACTCCAGTTATAACTATGAGAAAAGTACACGCGACCTAGGATAGGTCGCTAACGACCTAAATGCCTGAGTAAAGAAGTGACCTATACTGTGCCGCAGGGGGATAGGTCACTCACGACCTAGGACTTGTGCAAACCAGCATGCATGTTCTTGTGAAAGAGAAGCCAGTGCATCTTAGGTCAGTCACGACCTACGACCTAACTTAGGTCGGTCACGACCTACGACCTAACTCCGAGAAATGCCTATAAATACAACCCTAGTTCCAACTAGAGAGGGACTTTTGGCTCATTCATTTTCAAGCGCCGTTACTCTGCTGCATTCTGAACTACTTCAACATCTTCAAGGAACTTCACGAAGAAATCAAACATTTCAAACATGTGTTCAAAGATTTGGATCGACATTGAAGTTTAGGCTACTTGTTCAAAGTCACTTGAAACTCGAAGTGTGTTGTAATCAAAGTGTAACGGCATTGACTTGTAATCAAATCGTCAATAAAGATATTCAAAGTGGACGTAGGCTATCTCTCAAGCCGAACCACTATAAAATTGCTGTTGTTTACTGTTTTTTCACTATTATTTGCTTATAATCTGTTCCCGAGTTATCGGGTGGTGCTTTCACAATCTCACTTTATACACCGGGGTGTTAGCGTTCAAATTTTAACGTTAACAGGACTGGTTCGTATCGATGCATTTCGCATCGATCAGCAGAGGGTGTGTCGTATCGATTGGGTTCGTATCGATCGGCAGTGGTTCGACTCGATAGAGTTCGAATCGATCAGGTTTTGGTTCGACTCGATGGCATTCGTATCGATCATGTGGGAAGGCCAGAAGGATTTCGACTTGATAGCAGTAGACCCAGATTGGTAAGCAAGCGTACGGTGGTTTGTTCGAATCGATACCGTTCGTATCGATCAACATGGACTCGGCTCAATGGTTTCACATCGATCAAGTAAGCGGGCGGGTGAGGCGTTGTTCGTATCCATCAGGTAAAGTACTCTTCGCATCCATAGGGTAAGGCTTCGTTTGCATCCGTCAGGTAAGATCTCGCTCATATCCATCCAATGGATTAGCTTCGTACCCATCCAATATATCTCTCTTCACGGCCGCTTCGTATCGATGACCCTCATGGTCATTTCATATCGATCAGTTCGTAAGGGATCGATGCGAAGTGTACTCCTGGAATCGATACGAAGAAGGACACGAATTGATGGGTGCGAACGTACCGGGTTATGGATATGAACGAACACGAAATGTGGATGCAAGCGAAGAATATCCACGAATCAAGGGAAGAAGCGTTCGAAACATCAAACAACATGGATCTCCCCTGGTTTATAGTTCCACGTCATCAAGCGAGCACGTGCGCATGAACGGTACGAAGTGAATGGATTCGAACCAATGGATTCGAAATCTGCAGCCCACGGAAAACACGAGATTGAATCGATCATATCTCCTAAACCAATGATCCAAATGCAACGAAATTTTCACAGCAGCTTGCATACAAGGTAAAGAATATTCCTGCCAAGTTTCATCCCCATTGGATCATTTTTTGATGGATACGAAATGAATTCGTATCGATCACAGATCGAGTCGAAACTTGGTGGGGTCAGTCGCGTAGGCCCACTCACGTGCCGGAAGAAGTCTCCCGAAGTTTGAGCGACATATCAGCCTCCTACGCCTATGAATAGCCCTCTTAAGCCTACAGGAAAGGGGATCTGGGCCAACGGAACGCCCAGACTCTGCCGGATTCATTTCTACACTTTAATACAACTATTGTACTTGAAATACTCCATTGCTACTGCTGTAATCATCTGTATCCAGCAAGGATAATCAATAAAGGATAAAACTTTGAAGTGGACGTAGGTCGAAGATAGCCGAACCACTATAAATCTTGTGTTTTTGTCCATTACTTTTGGATTGTTGCTTGCTGTTTGCTGTGATCTGTGATTTGCATTTGGAATACTGCTGATTTATATTCATACTTTGGTGCTTTCACGATATTTGGGGTTTGTGACCAATTTTGATACAAACATGCGGCATGTCCCGATCAAGCAAAAAAGCGTAGTATGGATCCAAAGAGATCTGCCGCCCTAAAGGAATAGGTAGACAAACTCAAGTCGAACAAGTTTATTCGAGATGCGCTATATCCAAAATGGGTGTCCAACCCTGTACTTGTCAGGAAACATAACGGGAATTTGAGAATGTGCGTTGACTACTCAGACTTGAGTAAAGCTTGCCCCAAAGATAGTTTTCCACTTCCCTGGATTGATCAACTTGTAGATTCAATAGCCGGACACGAGCTCCTATCCTTCATGGATTCATATTGCGGCTACAATCAGATTCCCATGCACCTGACCGATCAGGAGTACGCCAACTTCATCACCGATCTGGGGCTTTACTGCTACAAAGTCATGCCATTTGTACTCAAAAACGCCGAAGCAACTTACTAACGGCTAGTTAATTGAATGTTTGCCAACCAAATCGGAAAAACTATGGAGGTATATATGGACGACATGCTTGAAAAGCGACTATTATCCACCAATCATATCAAATACCTGTAAACGATGTTCAACATCCTCTGAGAGTATAGAATAAAGCTCAACCTATTGAAGTGTCACTTTGGGGTCGCGTCCAAAAAGTTCCATGGATTCATCGTTAATGCTCGGCGAATCGAAGCCAATCCCGGGAAGATCTAGGAAATTAGGAATCTTGACACCTCAAGGACCATAAAGCAAGTTAAGAGCCTCAATGGAAGGTAGCAGCGCTGAGCAGGTTCATCTTAAAGTCCACCGACAAATGCATCCCCTTCTTCAACCTAAACAGGAAAGGCAAATAGAACTTTAAATGGACTACGGAATGTGAAGGTGCATTCCAAGCACTGGTTCAACATATATCCATACCACTCATTCTGTCAAAGCTTATTGATCATGAGAGATTGTACATCTACTTGATGATGTCATAAAATGCAATCATTACTGCTTTGATTTGGAAGGAGGACCGGATACAACAGCCAGTCTGTTACATCAGCAAACGACTGGCCGGAGCAGAGAGAAATTATCCGAAGTTGGAGAAGTTATCTTACTGCCTTTTCATTGCTGCAAGGAAGCTTTGCCCTTATTTCCAGGCTCATCCTATCACTGTCTACACCGACCAGTCATTACGACATGTCCTTACGCAGCCTGAGACGTCTGGTAGGTTACTCAAGTGAAATATCGACTTGAGGCAGTTCGACATCGCTTACACACCGAGGCGAGCTATTCAAGGACAAGTCCTAGTAGACTTCATTGCCGATTTCACTATCCTAGAGGACTTGTGCAAAACCAGCGAATGTTCTTAATATGTCTGGAAGCTACATATAGATGCTGCATCAAATGACTGCTGCTCAGGCTCTTGGGTTGTGCTCGAGACTCCTGAAGGCCGATCTATATGCTATGCTTTGAAGTTTGATTTTTCGTGCGACCAACAACGAGGCCAAGTACAAAGCCCTGCTTACTGAACTCAGGCTTGGCAGAGATTTAAGAATTATTGCCGTAAAGATTTACTACGATTCACAATTGATCATGCGCCAAGTTCGAGGGGAATACCAGGCTAAAGATCGGAGACTAGCTACTTATCTTGCTCAGGTCCAGGAAGTATTGAATCAGTTCGATTATTATGCAATCTATTGCGTACCCCAAGAACATAATCAGAAGGCCGATTCCTTGGTAAAGTTAGCTAGCACTGATGAGGCACAACAAATGGGACTCGTTCCCGTTGAGACACTATCTTCCTCGAATATTGATCAAATGGAGACCGACTGGGTACATGAAGTCATACTTGATAAAGAATCATGGATGACTCCGTTCAGGAACTATCTCAAGTATGGAACCCTGCCAAAGCGCACGAGTGAGAAAATACAAGTTCTCAGGAAGGCTTCGTGATTCACTATCCAGAATGGAGTCGTGTATAGAAGAGGATACTCTATCCTTTACTCTGGTATATCGCCCACAATGAAATCAAACGAGTATTACATGATGTGCATGAAGGAGAATGTGGCCACCACACCAGGGGGTAAGCTCTTGCAAAGAAAGTACTTCGATACGATTATTATTGGCCGACTGTAAATCGTGACGCATCAGATTATGCCAGGAATGTGAAAGATGTCAAAAGCATGCTTGGATTCCAAGAGCTCCACCTACCAAAATAACTCAGATGGTTCGTCCATGGTCGTTGGCAATATGTGTCTTCGATATTATTGGATCTCTACCTCTAGCTAAACGTGGCGTGAAGTATGCTGTAGTTGATTACTTCACCAAATGGGCAGAAGTCACCCCTTGCTACTATCACAATAAAGAAAGTGATCAACTTTGTGGTACACAACATTACCTGTCAATTTGGTCTCCCACATACCATCATCACTGATAACGGAGCATAATTCAATAGTGTCGAGTGCAAGAATTTCGGTCCGTAATTCCATATCCAAAAGAAGTTCTCTACATTTGCACACCCTCAGGCAAATGGATAGGTTGAAGCTGTTAATAAAGTTATAAAGTCCATTCTAAAGAACGATTGGAAAAAGTCGGGGGCAAATGGGTCGATGAACTTCTTATAACCCTATGGGCTTATCGAACGACCCATAAGTCCACGACCGATCACACTCCATTTTCACTTTCCTATGGTTTAAAAGCCATTATTCCAATCGAGTTGGAAGTGCCTTCTCATTGTGTGACATATTATGATCCAAAGACAAATGCTATAGTGCTTGTCGAATCTCTGGACTTACTAGATGAGAAGCGTGAAGAGGCTGATTTGAGGGCAGACGCGCATAGAAGTTGAGTCGCCCGATTGTACAATGCTAAGGCCCAACCTTGAACCTTTGAAATTTGCAATCTCATGCTCAAGGGGATTTACCCTGTCCCTTCGCATATGAAACCTACATGGGAAGGACCGTATGTTATTGGACGAAGACTCGGAGACGGCACGTTTAAATTATTGACCATTGATGGTCTCATTTTGCTGAAAGCCTAGAACAGTAAGAGTTTTCATGGCTACTACACATAACATGCTTTATTTATTCATTCGGTCTAATTTTCATTTGTAATTTTTTATGCATTTCGAAATTTGAACTTGTAATAAGGCAACTGACTTTGCCATACTTTCTTATTTCAGTAATAAAATGCAATCTCTTCGAGCAAGAGAAGTGATTCTTGAAATGCGTCATACGACCATCACAACCAATGGAGAGCTAAGTTCCATCCTATGGTGGGACTTATCCAAATAGGGAGTAACTGTGGTATGATCGGTCACTCGCTAAGTGAAACCCGAGCTCGGGGGCAAGCTATCACATAGAAGCCAAAAAGGATTGATACATGACAATCCTCTAACTAAATTCGATTCCCAAAGTGCGAGCTGGAGTATAAATTTGCAAATATAGGCTCGAAGAGGGTGGACCGGTCCACCTAATGACTCCGCCTATATTTAATCCAAGCCCGAGGAGGATGGATCCGTCCGTCTAACAACCTCGCTTGTTAACTCAGGGTGGATGTGACTCGACCGTCCACGATCCTGATAAATCTATCGTTCCCAGAGTGCAAGTGAAATTCTAAAGCTAAAAAAAATGTGATCAACCGTCTGTTGACTTACTCTATGTCCCCAAAGCGCGGAATGGAGTATAAACATCAACTTGGTGTGACCGACCGCCCACAACTAACTCTAAGTCCCTAGAGCATGGAGTATAAACATCAACTGGGTGTGACTAACCACCCAAAACTAACTATAAGTCCCCAGAGCTTAGACTAGAATATAAACTTCAACTAGGTGTAACTGACCGCCCACAAATAACCCTAAGTCCCCAGAGTGTGGACACAGACCTGATCATTAAAATGGGTGTGACTGATCACCCGAAAAACTACTGAAGTCCCTGGAGTGTGGGCATAAATTTAAGCATTAAGCAAACGTGATCGACTGCCCGCATGCGAGTTCAATCCCCAAAGTGTAGATGTGATTGTCAATAAGTGAGCAAGTGTAACTCGGCCACTCGAATTCATCTCTCTACCCTTAGTTCTGATGGAGTGAAGATAAAAATGTCAAAGGCGAAAAGTAGCTGCCATCCGACTACTTCGACTCATCCCCAGGACTGGGGGAATGACTGCAACACCAACTACTAATCGAGGCAGTACAATGGTGAGGATCGACTTGACGTTTTGTTACGACCCAAAGCCATAACTCCAAAACTTAACAACCAAGAACAAGTCTGATCCAGAGACTTGTACTTCGCAAATGTGTCGAAAGAAAACTTGGGTGATGCAACACTTAGACAAATAAACTCAGAGTTGTGCAAGGAACAAAAGGAAATTCTATTTCATTTATCCTTTAAAAGCAAAATAGATACAAGGAGTCTATGCCAAAAAATCCTACTAGCAAGGGACGAAGCTGCATATGTACACGACTTACAAGAATAGAAAGAAAGTTCCTAACTATCTACCAAAAAAAGGATGCCAAGATTTATTCCTACTCCTTAGGCTTATTTTTCATATACTTTTTCTCCTTTGGAGTCGACCCACCGGAGCTGCCACTATGATGCCGCTGTGAGCTTTTACCTTTGCTGGGCCTATCCCCGACCGAGGGAAGTATTATGGTCTCCTCCTCCAAACTCATCAGAATAAGGATGCTTTCAGAATGTATGATCAGAGGGACAGGGGAACTTTTTGTGTGAGAAGATATGGGGGAACCCCAGTAATGATAATCGTGCCACCCGGAGAAATCATGAGTAAAGGGGCCAGGTCGGGTCCTGCCATTCCACCTCCTATGGTGCTACCTATTGTTGTGCCCACTATCTCAGCATTAATTTCTGCCATTATTGCATCATCATGAGCTGCTTGAGTATCAGATGGAATGCTAGTGGTCGAAGCTGAAGAGCTTGCTGCAAACGCAGTTCTACTTGTGACAAATGGCAAGTCAGAAAGTGGATCACTGTGGGTGCCTAGGAGCTCATACATCATTTGCTCGTTAAAAGTGAAAGCGCTCACATCAACTTCCCCGGTCGTAGCAGAAGTGGTAGTCGTCGTCGCCTCTGTTATGATAGCCTCCTGCCCTTGGTTTTGTTCTTAGGTTGCAGAGGCCATGGTCGGTGCTGCTTCTATAACTGAATGGAGATAAGAGAAAATATTAGAAATTTCCTTTGATAGTACTCCAGACCGTGAATACATTCAAGAAGTGTTTGGAATACCTTCCTCGGGTCGGCTCGCAACGGGGGCCGGAGTTCCTCCTGACACATGCTCGTGGGCTAGAGATAGCCATGGCTGATCCAGATCATAGGCCGACACAGGTAAAGGATCAACCGCAGGAGCAACTTCAGGCTGGGTTGATGTAGAGATCTCAGAGCTTATATCATGTTGCTCAACACAAGAGCCCTCTCCAACCTCCGAGAGCTAGTAGCGAGCTTCTCTTTCTCAAATGTGACAGTGGCGTCATGAAGAACTCTCCTCTCTTCCTCATTCAATGCTCAATTTTCCAGATCAAATTCATCGAGAGATTCAGTATGATGTTATGCCTTCCTATCAGTAAAAAGACGGCGCCAGGCACTATGTAAGTGAGTTGGATAATTGCTAAGCCAGCTCAGGTCACGGTATTTCAGAAGTTTATATTGTAAGCGATTAAAAGATCTTCAATATCGCTCTTAAGTCTGGCCTCCGCTGCCCTAGCCTCAGCCTCAACCCTAGCCTTGGCCTCCTGGACTTTGGACTTCGCCACATCCTGCTCATTCCGAGCATCCACAGTTTGGTTGTAGTCCTCTTGAGCAACCTTATTGGCTTTATCTTTTTCCTTAATGACTTCGTCGTATTTGGCTTTAAGCTCTGCCAACTCTTGGAGTGATTTATCTTTTTCTATAGTGACCATGACGTTCCCATGGCCCATATCATCTACTAACGTTATATGATCCTGCCTCATCTGCTCCAACTCCTTATTGGCCTCGTCAACCTTTTTTAGAGCCTCTGTTTTGGAATTCCTTAAAGTATCATTCTCTCCAGTGAGCATTATGATGATGCGATCCTTCTGGGTGATGGTTTCTTGAAGCTCTTCATTTTTGTTCGCTTGCTCAAATGCCACAGTTCAAACTTTCTCAACGGCTTTCTTCCACTACCGATATTGGCCAAAAGAATGTTAGACATGATCATGAATGATTTTTCTACTCCATTTGGAAGCACCATCAAATTTGGAGGAAAATGGAAGCCGTCGAAGCATATGTTTGGAAAATCTCTCTCCAGTTGAGCTATCCGAGCGGCTCCCTAGCTTGTCATCTCAGTAACCGATGAAGTAGCTGCAATAGAGGTGTCTGCCTCGGTTGTACGATGATGTTGGTTGGATCTTGGAATTACTGGAGGCACCTATTGGCATGGAGTAGCAACAGTCTGTGTCCCTAAACTAGGAGGTGGCAACAAAACCTTGGGTGGAGGAGAGCGTGATCGGAAGCGGCGTCTATCTCGCCTCTCGTTTTCTCTTTCTTGTTCTCTCTCTCTCTCCTTAGTTTTCTCTGTCATAATAATCCCTCTCCTGACTAGATTTGCGGCGTTCATAGTCTGAATCATGCCTATGAGATTCCCTGTAAGAACTGGAAGATTCGCGTGCAGTGCGGAGATTACCGAGCATAGTCGGTTTCTTCGACATTGGATCTGCAAAATTAAAAGAAGGGCAAAGTTAGTTGTCTTCAGAGATTGGACAGCTCATGAATATTGAGTATGTGATGTTGTGAAGTGTACGCATGTATGTGTTAACCCCCTAACTAACCAGTTATATCGGCCATACTCGAAGGAGTTGACTCGTCTAGATCTAAAGCGCTCTGAAGCCCTTCCAATCCGGTATCTTGTTGGAGCAACACATAGTCTAGGATAGGAATATCCGCAAATCCTTCGAAGGGGTTCTCTATGTGTGAGGAAGGAACCTCTGAAATTATAACACCGGCGGCTGGCGATGACACAACCATGGATTTCCGTTTCGTAGACTTACGAAGCTTACGAGCAACCGCCTTTCCTATCCTTTTTCCCTTCGAATGTAGAGGATTATCTGAGAGCCTAGCGATGGGTTCGTCTTCAGTGGGCATGTCCACTTTTCCACCCTGCTTAGCAATTACAATTCCGGGCGCTCTACGTCTAGCTTGTCTTGCTGGAGCTACCTCGAGAGACCTTCAAGCCCTACGCTCCAATCTCCGGCAATCAGCCCAATGACACTTTGATTTTCATCCGTAAGCACCACTTCGATCTCTCTAAACTCGCCCAGCACTTCCTGAAGGATCTTGATGATTTCCCTTAATTGATCGCCTTTAGGTCAAGGAATTGAAGCTATAAAGAGGAAACAATGTTAAAATCAGCATCAATGGAGATTAACCAATTAATCGCCAGAGGAATTGCAACACTTACGTCTAACTAGCCACCATCTAGCGAATCTTGGCGGGCATCGAACATAGAACCACTCGGTTTTGAAGTAGCTAAGTTTGGTCCAAGTCCAAATCACAATTTGATAGTTTTTGACTCCCTCTAAAAATGTGAAAGAGGGATTATCTCCCCGACTCTTTACATTGAACAAGAATCTGACTTCCTTTGGAGTCGGGGGCCAAAAGATGCTCCATGAAAACGATGAATACGTTGTTCAGCAGAGCGTACCCATTCGGGTGTAACTGTGATGAAGCAATCCCTAAATAAGATAACACCTTCTAAATACATTGATCGATTCATGGGAGCGTCCCGGTTGTGCAGGAAAATAGAGTAAAAGCGGTGTGAGGAATATATGGCATATCATTCGGCCCTGGTAGCAGGACATAGTTCAACGATAGCCGTGCCGCAAACAAATTCTCCCCAACACATCTTTGAAAACATTGGATGGTACGGAATCTTATGGATTCTCAATGAAGGTTGCTCCTGGTAGCTCGTCCAGAGTTGGACTTATGACTTCGGCCGTGATGGCCATCATCTCTATTATCAAAAAGGGTGGACGTTGAGCCTCTTGTTGCTGTGAACTCCCGGGTTCCATATCTAATCATCTCATGAAAAATCATTGTTAGGTGACAATAATTCCATGTTTCCCCTAGTGTGAAGTGCATGAATGTGATGCAATGCAGTGCCGTATATAATTAATAAAATACTAGAAGATATAAAAGGTATTCGAACGATGAAACTTCAAAATTCGATCAGAGTGACCTTCATCGTTGACCGTCACAACCATGCCATACAGACTTTGAAGACCGATCCAAGTTAAAATTTGTTAAATTTTGTCAAGTTGCAGTACCATCAACGAGCTTCGAAGGGCAGTCAGATATGTAATGAAACAGTTATGTCAAATTATGCAAGGCAGAAGCTCGTCGGAGTCGAATTATTGATTATACCAAAGATTTCGTATCCATTAAGGGTGAAACTTAGATCGATCGCCAAAAAACTACTTCGTATCGATCAAGGGAAGATAGGCTTCGTATCGATCAAAGGCTAACACCTTTGTATCGATTGCCCATAGGGAGTTCATATCGATCACGTGATTCCCATTCATATGACCACATTGTCAACACTTCATATCGATAGAAGTAAATCGATACAAAGTTCCATGGCTTCAGTCGATACGAATTTCCTCCTTCTACCCATCAGTTCTGGATTGACACAAACCCGACGTCCCGGATGATACGAGAGAGCTTTTCCTCCTTTCTCCCATTGACACGAAATCGGAGCCAGGCATCCCTTCCATGAAAAATTTGTATCCCTCCATACTTCATCTTCTCCAAAGCCACACAGAGACCACTCTGAACTTCTTCGACCTTGTTTTGACCATATATGGCCTCCATTTCACAAAAATCGGTCGCGAAAACAAGTGGATTGGCACAAAATATCGAATCTCATCGTTTTTGACACGAATTCATTAGTTAATTACCTAGTTTCAACAATTGGTTTAAGGGATTGAGATCTTGGTGCAGTTTGAAAGAAAAGGCAGTTCTATATTTTCACAAACTCGGAGCGATAGGAAAGCAAAGGAAAAATAAAAGCAAGGGGAAATTTTTGAAGTACCAAAGTCTTTTATATGGTTCGGCCCTACGGGAGTGTCAATTCGTCTCCCGGTTAAAGTGACTAGTCAGAAACAGTCTGAAGCGTAACCGATACAAACGTTAACTTCGTACCTTCCTACACCATCGACACAAAGCTAACCCCATATCCATTCATAGTCGACCCAAAATGAAAATATTGTATCCATCAAGCGATCGATAGGAAACCCAAAACAAAGGCCTATCTGAACTCCTCTTACCCCATCATCCATCGATGCGAAATGATTTTTTTTGTATCCATCAAAATAAAGCTCACGAAGATTCGTATCCATCGATATGAAATATTAAGAAAAAAGAGGGAGCCACCTAGTTCATATCGATCACCATCGATACGAAGACTTTTAACTTTTCACATCGATCCGGGAGAGGATCGATACGAAGAGATACACTGAAGCAACCATCAAGCATTTTTACAACTCGAATTTCACGTCAATTTAGGAGAAGATCGATACAGAATTCGATATAAAAAAACTGACAATGACTTGTGAACGTGCAAACGTTAGCGGGAGTCAGGTAACACATGTTCGAGCATGATGAACTAACATTTAATTTTAAAAATTCACAGGAATTGAATTCTCACCTGGTGACTATTACAACAGTGAACAATAGATTGCTAACACTCCACACTCAGTTAAAACAATGCACTGCATAATCATTGGTAGTCCATAATTCAGCACTTATATTATCGAAAATCATCCAAAGGTTACATCTGTTGACCAAAAGACAACGACCTTTCTTACAATCGGGAGGAACTTTTCAGACTAACGATTGTAGCTTTTCAAAGCATGTCATGTTCACGTAAGACATACTTTGAGGGGCAAGTGTTATCCCACTTTTTGGCAAGGCCATGACACCAAAGAATTGAATCGAAGCTGAAGATAATCAGTCCCGAAGATCAGTTATACACATGTTCGCTACGGAACTGAAGAATTTTTTTCCCGAGTTTAGATCGAGATATAATCGATACGGTACAACAACCAAAGCTACAGAAGCCAACACTCCAAATTTCAAGTCGATCGGAGTTCATATGCTCAAGATATCGATCGATCAAGAATTATAAAGGAAGCCTCGGCTCGTATCCATCGTGCACATTCCTCTTTGTATTCATCGTGCACATTCCTCTTCATATACATCGTACACATTCCCTTTTGTAACCATCAACAATTCATATCAATCCCATTCATACAAGCTTCGTATCGATCTCCCCATCAACATAGCTCATACCGATTGGCTAACGATCGATACGAAACATGCCACTAAAACAGTCGATACGTAGGACGTGTAGAATGGTCGATACAAGGGACCTAAGCTCGTATCGATATGAAGTGGATACAAAAGATCGATACGAAAGCCAGTCAACCAAACAAAAATTATAAGAAGGAATCGATATGAAGTGGGGTCAGAGCAACAATACGAAATAGAGCATTCCAGGTCCTTACGAACAAAGCACGTTCAAATAGAAGAAATAGTCACTTGGCATGAAAAGTGAATCGCTCCTGGGACATCGCTCCACGTCACCCAGATCGATAAGCAAGGCATCGATACGAACAATCAATGAGGCGAACTTATCAATACAGACATGGCAGCTAATCGAAAACCTACACTTGCATCGATCATATCTCACAATCTACCAGTCTAAATGCCATCAAATTTTCACAGGAGTTTGCGTACAACCTCAAGAATGTACCTGATCAATTTTAGCCCAAAAGGACCAATTGTTGATTGATATGAACACAATTCGTATCACCCCAAGATTGAATCGAAATCACCTGAACTCGATCTCGTGGGCCCACCTACATGAGAGAAGAAGTCCTCCGAGATCCGAGTGAGATATCTATAGCCTACACATATAAATAGTGACCCTGGACCTAAAGAAAATGGACTTTTGGCTTCTCTACGTCGATACTCTACCAAAATTATATCATACTTTGATTGTACTATTGCAGTCCACTTGTAACCAACGAGTTATAATCAATAAACATCAATCATTTCATAGTGGACGTAGGCCATACGCTGAACCACTCTAAAATTATGTGTTTCTATACGTTTTCTTATCTGTTGATTGGTGTTTTTGTTAATCTGCCTCATTTTACATTTACCTTCTTCATTTTTTCTCTTTAAATACATCCAAAGAGTGTTGTGCCCAATTTTGGTACAAACACTATTTAAACTTACTCTAAACCTAAAGCACTTTCCTTCGGTGTTAAGTATGGAAAGAATGTTTCCATACCACCATAATTAAGAAGAATTATTTATCAAAATCAAATCTCATCCCTTTTGTAAAATTCCTTTTTTATAAACTCATTACATATATACAAGTCCTTTTACAAATTTCCAAATTAATTTTGTGAAACTTCTCTTATTTATAAAACCTTTTCTATTTATAATATTGGTTTCTATTTATAAAACTATTTAAATCTCCTTTTATTAACTTCTTTATAAAATCCTTCATAAAAATTATTTAACTCATTTTTATAAATCTTATATAATTAACACAAATTTTTGTTATTATCAAAATATCACTTATAAGTCCATACTTTTATTTATAAATTACCTTTTATCAATCTCTCTTTTATTTATAAAATATCATTTATAAATTTCTCTTATCAAATATCATTTATAAATCTCCTTTGTAAAATATCATTTATTAAGATAAATTCCTTCTATAAAACAATTTATTATTTATGAACATATTTATTAAATTAATTAATTACCTTTAAAAATCATGAATAAGTGATTAATTAATTTTAAAAGATCATTAACAAAAATAATTAATTAACTTTAAAACATCAGTAAAATAAATAACTAACTTAACCCATCATTAATTAAATCAATCATTAACTTAAACCATAATTAAATCAATTAATTAACTTATAAAAACATTAATAATATAATTAAATAACCTTAAAAATCTTTAATAAAATAATTAAATAACTTTAAACAACATAATAATTAAATTATATAATTAAATAACTTTACGCATCTTTAATGATTAATTAACTTACTTTAAAACATCATTTATAATTATATAAACACTTAACCTCGGATTCTTATAAAATTGAAGTTGATTTAACTTCACAACTTTTCAAATTCGAAAGGAGGCTTAGTGATCACAATGAAACATGAACAAACTACTATGTATTTAAGTTTAACTTCCTATGTTAAACTAGTACTTACATAAGCAACAAATATGTAAATCAATCCACAATTGACAACACTGATTAGTCCATCACTTCTCCAATATTAATTAATCCACATATTGATTAACTGACATATGAATAAATGTCCAAATTAATATAATAGCAGAATGAGGATTTATTATACTAAGCATATGTTATCAATAATCTATTTATTTAATTATAGCAGAACGGTGTTTATTATCTATTGAATAGATGTTCAAAATAATTTCTTCAATTTAATCTAACAGAATGATTTTTATTTGGCCAAATAGATATCACCAGTGAAGTAAAATCAATTTTACCACGTTATTATTTAAAAAATGTAAATAAATTCAACCCTTATTATTTAACAAAAACCTACACTCCATTAAAACTACCAATTATTTATACTTCGGTGTTGTACTCGTCAAGATGAGTTAAATGCAAAAATTTGCAGGACAAACGGATTTCATACGGGTGAGATATCGCATTTTAAAGTTATTCACCAAATCCATATAATTTAAAAAAAAAAAATTGTTTCTCATCCAGAAGAAAATAGGCCCAAGCTGAAACTCCATTCAAACCACATACTCTACCTATAGTGTTCTCTCCTTCTCCTTTCCTCAATTCGCACTTACTTGAGTCCATATCAACGTGCACGCCATGCATGTGCACGTGCCACTCCGACCATTTGACAATGATGCAACTCCACCCACAAACATCGCTTCATGATCTCATCCTATTTCCACCCTCGCCTTCATGCCCGGGGACTCTGATCAAATTTCGGTTGATTAAACCCCAAATAAATTCGCATGCCAGAAATACACGAGCTCCATCATTGTCCCACTACTGTAGCCTTGGCCAACTAACTGTCGTCTCTCTACCTCCATTGCAACCCCAACCCCTTGTGTCGCCACCCAGACAACTCTGACCCACTTAGCACCTTTACCAGTCGCCAGCAAGCCAAAAGTTGTGAACAAACCAAAGCTCCCCTTAAACCCTAATTTGTCCTCCACCACCATAGGCCATGGGACAAGCTCGTACCGCCACCAAGCCTCTACCTAGACCCAATGCTGCTTCCAACATGTAACGACTCAGGATATAATCACTTTACATTTTGATATCTAAATATATTTTTAATAATTAATTAATGTATTTTATAACTCAAATAAATCCGTTGAAATAATAACTAATGATGGCAAAATATTTTTAAAATTTGTTCACAAAAATAACTAGTTCAAAATGAAATAAAAAATGTAACCAAAACTATTTTTCGAATTTTTGACTTTTTGATGTCTAAAAGTTGTTGGAAAACGTTGTGCCCATTTGGATTAATATTCACACATAAAAAATAAAATAGAATACATTTTAAATTATATATATACATATTACTAAGGAAATATAATAAAAAATGTAATGTGACATATAATGTAAATTCAAAAATGAAGTGGAAAAGAAGGCATAAAAGGTCATTTCTCTCAAAAACATTCGGTACTAAGGTCTTAAATCACGATGGCTTAGAAAATGAAGGGGGGACAAGGGGAAAACATGGGGAAGAGGGAAGGAGACAGAGGGGATGAGGTGGCAAAGTTTTAGTAGAGGGTATGTACCTTAATTCTAGTTTAGCAATTTGATTTATGCACTTAGTATATACAACATTTTCCTAACATTTCCACCACTTTGCATTCATTTTTATTTCATAGATTTCCTAGCTTTCGTGCATACTTCCATGACTTCCATATTGGATTCTCAAGTTTAAAGATCTAGTTTCATTCACTTTTATAAATCTTAAAACCTTTTTTTAGCTTCTTTTTTCCAATTCATCACATCTCCTTGTATGACAAGTCCACTCCCACCTCATTCAATCAAGGCTGCCGA
The DNA here is from genome assembly GCA_030765085.1 of Allium cepa. Classification (NCBI taxonomy): domain Eukaryota; kingdom Viridiplantae; phylum Streptophyta; class Magnoliopsida; order Asparagales; family Amaryllidaceae; genus Allium; species Allium cepa. The sequence goes on along the minus strand of CM060935.1, from coordinate 796,700,937 downwards.
ACCACTTTTCCACCCTTAAGCCTATAAGAATTCATTTTTCCAAAGCAAACATAAAGATCTATATATGCAAATTCTAGAGGATTTTGCTTTAGTTTAGACCACTTTTGGTGAGTAAAGCCTGCTCTTGTATTCAAAGTTAGTAACTTTATAAATGATGTATATTTGTTAGTTAAAAATGATGCTTGTTTGAGTAGTTATAATGTTTGAATTGGTTGTTTATAAGTGTAATTAGAAATGGTGTTAATTTGGTAGTATATAAAAGTGCTTATATGTGGTGTTATATATACTTGAAATCAGAAGTTAAGTGTACTAAATTAATAGGGTATGATCTTGCTTATGTTTGGAATTATGTTGTTGTGATGTGGTTGTGATATTTGTTATGATCTTGATATATGTTGTTCATGCTAATAAAGTTAGCACTTTTGTTAATTTAAGCGACTTATGAAATCCTTTTTTGAAAGTTTGAACTCTAGTCCTACATTTAAATAATAATAATTAAGTTTAAAACTTGTTTATTTATCAAAAATACATCTTTATGTTTACAACGTGGTAGTGCTTTCAAAATTTAAAGTTTTAAAGAAGACTTAGAAAATAAATTTTAAGTTCGGAAATTTCGGGTCATATAGCGATAGTCGTTATAAGTGCAGTTCGTAAAAAAGGACTCTTTTCGACATCAAAAAATGCTTTCTCTTAGAAATATTTTTGGAAAATTTTCAAAAACGTATATTAAGTTTTAAAAAGATAATATTATTTAATTAATTATTTATTTAACTAATGATTGATTATTTAATTAACTAAGTAATTAGTACTTAACTATTAGTTAATAGAAGTAATTGATAATTAAGTGTTAATCAATGAAGCTAAATTTTATTAGTTAATTAATTAAATTTAATTATTGTTTAATTAATAATTAAGGGTTAGTTATTTTTAATTATTTATTAAATATTAATTCTTTATGAAAAGGGATTTAATTATTTATTAATTAATTACCGATTGATTAAATTTAATAAAGATGTTAATTAAGACTTGATTAAGATTTAATTATTATTTAATAAAGGTTTAATTTAATTAATAAATAGAGGTTTTAATTTAAAAATCGTTTTTTTTAAATATCGGTTTTGTTTTAAGATTGTCTTTTTTTTTTCAAAATTGTTTAAATCAAGAGATTTCCTTGTCGATTACCCTACATAACCTCAAACAATATGAAACCAATGCTAATGTGGTGACACATTTATGGGAAGTAAGTCATTCCATCATTAGCACTAAAAGCCGATGAGTAGGCTGATCCTCTATATGTGAGATCTATAATTTATTTTTAGGCAAGGGATAGAGCAAGGTCAAAATATCGAAAATGTGATAGAAATGAGAGGGTTAATTCCTATCAATGGGTTATGTTTAAATTAAGTATATGGTTATCCATATGCGAACTCTGCATAATTACCTAAGTAGCGGATTGTTTGCTATTTATAATTTGACTTATTTTTACTCGGGAAGTTTGTGATTTGAGATCCATGCTGAGCACTCGGATACTGGTTGTATACTTCCAAAAGAACCGAAACTAAGTTAGCCAGAATTACTGCTTAGTTCGGAGACACCGGTTTCGACTAAGTATTATTTGTTCGAACCACTCCAAATTTATGATGTTCATGATGGATCATAATGAAGTATACTATGGAACTGTATTAATCTTCCTGAGGGTGATTTAAAAATTGACGATAACAAATATCGAATGTTTATTCGATCTCGGAACACCTTGTATGGATTAATGCTATAGTTGCATTGGATGCCTGGAGGGCAATGTTAGCATTCCAAGATGGTCTGCTAAGTGAAAAGGGAAAAGTGTAGCTTCAACTCTCACAACCCAAAGGCGGCTAAAATAGGGTAAATGCAGCAGGGCTATGTGGGTCGCACCAATTAAGGTATGATCATCGCGAAATTTAAAGCGATATCTACGGTTTATGTATTCTTCAAGATCCCTTTATGGTTATTGATCGCAACTAAGGGGTGATCATATTCGGTACTATCAAGTTCGGAGTAGGCCGGTTCTATGTTAGTATGGGTAGGCCAATTTTAGGGTCTAGCACTAGGTACTAGAGGTGTACTATACGAGAGGTAGTCCCTTACCTTGTTACTATTGGAATCCATTTTCCAATACGAGCCTTTGGACTTGTTTGTATACCTGTTGTGTTGGAATTTCATAATGTAACGATTTTGGCTATGATTCCATATTATATTAAACCTAGACATTATGATAATAGCATAATGTTTTACATAAAAATATTTGGTAACCATAAGGTAAAAACCCATAAGGGTTTATGTGGGGCATGGTCTTATAAGATACCATTGATTTGAAGGTTTTTATAAAATTAAGCTTATTCTTTACTCACACCAAACCCTGTCTGATCCGAAGTTTTATTTCTTTCCCTTAAATTCTTGGGTACTCAAATTTTTTGGGTTATCAAGTAGTTAGATTTCTTTGGAGCATTTTGGGAAGCAGTATGGAGTAGAAGCTTTCACTATATCTAGTAGTTATGTTTATTTCTATTGTGACTGTAATTATGTATTAGTAATTTAGGTAGGCCAATATAGTTATCCTTGTTGGGAGTAGAACTTGTTGTAACTTTGGTGTAATATTTTGGAGTAACCATATGTATTATTCTGTGATAATATATATGTAACTCTGTCTTTTATGACAAAATTTATATTTGTTTCCTTTGTCTTTTATTTTCTTTACCCCACGACCTATCTTTTAGACACTTAGATGATTGACACATGAATACCGATGATGTATTAAGTGTCATCTTTGAGTGTAAGAAAAGCAAATCATCACACTTGGTATCAGAGCTTAGGTTGAGTGAACACCTAAGCCTTGGTTTGGGTCAACTTGTTAGAGATAGGGTTAGTAGTACCCTAGAATGAGTTCAATTGAGAGTGCGTTTCTGTGTTGTTCTGATCAGCATTTTTATGTTTGGTTTTATGCACTTTTTCCTAAGGTAACCTCGTCCATGTATTCTAAAGATATCTTACTTTATTCAGGTAGTAAGAAAGAGTACGAGAAGGGGATGAGGAAGGGCTAACAATAGTAGAACAACAACAAATATAAGTACTCCAGATGTTAAAAGGGGTAGAATAACTGTGGAGGTCGTAGCTCCAGTACAACCTTGAGTAGACTTCGTAACTCCGTACAAGGGCTTCAAAAACCTAGGTTGGAAACCTTTCCAGCGTACCGAATCCATCATTGAAGTGCAAGCATGGCTACAGTCATGTGAGAAGATTTTCAATGGTTTGGACATTTCTGATAATCAGAAACGGTTCTTGGCATCATGGAAATTTCAAGATAGTGCAGCTGCAACGTGGGATACTATCACACCAAATGTTCCGGAAGATGAATTCTCATCGGCTGGATTTAATGAAGTATTCGAAGACCAATTCATGCTAGCTTTGCACAAACTCGATTATTTATAAGAGTGGTTCTTAAGAAGGAAGATATGTCAGTAGCTGAATATGAGTCAAAGTTTAATGAATTATCTCGCTTCGGCCCTGGACTTATTGATGCACCATTAAATAAAAATGATATGTTCGTATTGGGTATGAGAGAAGAGATCCATGAAAAGATGATGGCTCATGTGAAGGAGTCGCTTGTGGAATTATTTGATATGGCCTTAAGGTATGAAGTGCTTTTAAAGAAAAAGCCAGTAGCAGCAGCACCCAATGGATGTAAAATTAACCCATATAAAAGGAAGTTCAGTCTAAACTGGAAGAAGAAGTAGGGAAAGGGAAAACCTGTAGGAGGAGCTCAAGGAGACCATTCCAAAGATATTGAATGTTTTAACTGCAAACAGAAGGCTCATACTTCTAAAGTTTACCAGTAGGCGGGATCTATCTCTTCGATGGTTCAGAAGACGCTTTGTTATAATGGTCAACAGTCGGGGCACATGGTTAAGGACTACCCACTGTTAAAGAAAGGACAATAGGACAATGTTTATGCAGTTAAGGACGAACCCTCGACTTCAGGAGCTGTGAAAGGGAATGGAGTCTTAGAAGGTAATTTATTTGTTAATGGATCTTTTGTTAGAGTTTTGTTTGACGGTGCTTTTGCATAGTTTTATTTCTCTTCATTTGGTTAGAAAATTTCAGCTTTCCCCTAAAATCGTAGAAAACCCTCTCTATGTCTCAAACCCCATAGGAGGCATAACTAATCCATGTATGATTTGTAAAGATGTGCAAGCTTCATACCTAACCCACTACTTTTCATGTGATTTGTTTGTTCTAGATTTTAAAGGATTTGATATTTTACTTAGTATGGATTGGCTAGCATAAAATAGACCATTATGGATTCTGTTAGAAGAACAACATCTTTGGTAACCAAACGAGGAAATTTAGTGGTTGTGCCTTGTGATGAGCCTAGAAAATTATTTCATAGTTTCTTGTATGCCTTAAAATCATCCCAGGAAGAGTTACGATTGACAGAAGATGTTAAATATTTCCCCGATATTTATGAGTTGATTAGTAGTTTGCCTCCCTATCAAAAAATTGAATTTCGTATTGATCTAGTTCCCAGTGCGATGCTCGTAATTCAACCTCTGCATAAAATAGCCTCGTGAGAGAAACTGAAGTTAAAGGATCAAATCGATGATTTGTTGAGAAGAGGATTTATTAGGCCGAGCCATTCAAGTTGGGGATCAGCAGTAGTTTTTTAGCCAAGCACAATAGTTTGTTAAGATTGTGCGTGGATTATAAGGAATTAAACAAGATTATAGGGAATTAAACAAGCAGACCATTCGAAATAAGTACCTATTACTCCAAATAGATGTTATGTTTGACGGACTTTATGGGGCTAGAGTATTTTCCCAAATCGACCTTGCCATGGGTTTCCATCAGTTAAGGGTAGCGGAGGATAGCATACCTTTAACTACTTTTAGAGGACCCGACTTATTCTATGAGTGGTTGGTTATGCCTTTCGGTCTGACCAATGCACCTGCATTTTTCATTGATCTTATGAATTTAGTTTTTAGGGATGTGTTGAATAAGTTTGTATTGGTTTTCATCGAAGACATTCTTATCTACTCAAAGACCATGGAAGAGTACAAACACCATTTGAAAGTGGTGTTGGAAACATTAAGGAAAAACTTGCTTAAAGCTAAGTTTTCAAAGTGCCACTTTTGGCAATCAGAGACATCTAGGACATATTGTATTGGGTGATAGCATCTCAGTTGATCCAGCTAAGGTAGCTACTGTGCAAGATTTCAAAACACCCCGAACTCCTACAGAAGTGAGAAGCTTTTTAGGAATGTCGGGTTATTATAGAAAGTTCATAAAGGATTACTCCAAGACCGTCTCTTGCCTAACCAAGCTCAAAAATAAGGATGCTAAATTCGTGTGGACTCTAAAGTGTGAGAGTGCATTTCTCGAGTTAAAAGAAAGGTTAACCAGTGCCCCTGTTTTGGCTATTATTGATGGAGGAGAAGGGTTAATGTTTATATGGATGCATGTAGAGTTGTTTTGGGTGAAGTGTTGATGCAACATGGAAAGGTTATATCCTATGCAAGTATAACATTAAAACCTCACAAGAAGAACTATGCAATGCATGACATGGAGTTGTTAGCGGTAGTATTTGGGTTAAAGATGTGGAGGCATTACTTGCTGGGTAAGAATCCTTCTTTCCTCTTTTGTTTATTTCTAATCTTTAGGGATAAGATTTTCTTTGGCATGTAATGCAGCATGATAAGGGGTTCTCGCTTTGTGTTTGGTGGCAAGCAGGAGACTCTTATTCCTACATGTCCTTTAGGTTGGTGCAGTCGAGAGGCTGGTCGTAAAAGCAAATGGTGGGGTACCAGTGTAAGCCACGACGGACCCTGGTTAGTAATTTCCATCTTAAAAAGGTGAAAAGTTTGAGGTCTTCATGGATCACAAGTCCCTGAAGTACCTTTTCCCTCAGAAGGATCAGAACTTAAGGAAGCAGTGATAGCTAGGGTTCTTGGCAGTCTATGACTTGGAAATTCTCTATACATCAGAAAAAGCAAATGTTGTAGTAGACGCTCTTCGTAGGAATGCATTGGTGGCTCTCTTGGAAGTTAGACCAACTATTTTGGAAAGGATTGCTAGCAAGAAAAGGGAGGACGAGTGTTTAATGAAGATAATCAAGGATGTTGAGGAGGATTAATGTTTAAGTATTGAGATAGATAATCGAGGCATACTGCGTTTTAAAGGTAGGATCTGCGTCTCTAATATCGATAGCCTTAGACCTAAAGTTTTATCGGAATGTGATAGATACAAACTAAATATCCATCCAGGTGTTTGTAAGATGCATAAAGATATGAAACGAGTATTTCGGTAGCCCAAAATGAAGAGGAATGTCTTAATATTTGTCAGCAATTTTAAATTGTCAACAGATAAAAGGCGATCACCAAAAGATGGCTGGTTTACTTCAACCATTAGAAATTCCAAATTGGAAATGGGAGATGTTGTCAATGGATTTTATTGATGGTTTAACTATAATTGGAAAAAGGAATGAATGTGTGTGGGTTATCGTGGATTGACTAACGAAGAGTGTTCATTTTATTTCGGTAAAGCCGACAAGAAATATAGCTTCTTTGGCGGAAATTTTTATGAGTGAGATTGTTCGACTACATGGGTCCAAATAAGTATTTTAAGTGATCGAGATCCCATCTTCACTAGTCAGTTTTAGGAGGTATTGTTGTAACTTTAGGAATAAAGCTAAGCTTGATACAGCATATCACCCACAAATGGATGGAGAAACGGAAAGAGTGACCTAGATTCTAGAAGATCTTTTAAGGGCATGTAATCTGGATTTTAGAGGATCGTCAGAAGATCATATCTACTTAGACTTATCCTAAATTATAGCTATTGGACAAGCATCGGCATGGCACCCTACGAAGGTCTCTATGGATGTCAATGCAACTCACCTACGTGTTGGGTTGAGATCGGAGATCGGCTAGTACTTGGACCAGATATGATCCAGGAAGCTACCGAAAAGGTTGTAGTAATAACGAGAAGAATGAAGTAAGCTCATGATCAACAAAAGAGTTATGCTGATAAAAGGAGAAGAGATTTGGAATTTGAAATCGGAGACACCGTATTTGTGAAGCTTGCCCCAATCAAAGGAGTTGTTCGATTCGAATGGGTTGGAAAGTTGACACCTAGATATATTAGACCTTTTAATATTATTGAAAGGAATGTACCACTCAACTACAAGGTTGAATTACTAGAAAGTTTGTTGGGGTTCCATAATGTTTTCCATATATACCATTTGAGAAAATTTGTTCATGACCCTTCGTTGATTGTAGAATCATAGGTTCAAGATGATTTGGAGATAGAACCGAACCTGATGGTGATTAGACATCAGTTCATATTATAGATCAAGATGAGAAGAGAATGTGCAATAAGGTGGTGAAGTTAGTAAAGATTCAGTGGAGTGAGGATCTCCTAGATTGTACTTAGGAGACGACGGATCACATGAGGCAAGCTTATCTAGAATTGATGTTGGATAGTCAATGTTTGTTGTATATATAGTGTATGCATTATTTTGGTATGGATGCTTAGCGTATGTTTGTTGTATAGGTTTTATGATATATAATATATTCCCTTTTTTTGTTATTTTGAGTTATCTACTTGTCTTCTAATTTTGGGCCGAAATTCTTTTAAGGGGGAGTGTAACGACCCAGGATTTAATCACTTTACATTTTGATATTTATATATATTTTTAATAATTAATTAATGGATTTTATAACTCTAATAAATCCTTTAAAATAATAACCAATGATGGTTAAATTGTTTTTAAAATTTGTTTACAAAATTTATTTGTTCAAAACAAAATAGAAAATGTGACGTAAAATCATTTTTGAATTTTCGATTTTTCGGTGTCTAAAAGTTGCCGGAAAAGATTGTGCACATTTGAATTAACATATTCACACATTCAAAATAAGTTAGAAATTACATATATACATATTTACTTAAGAAATAAAATAAAATATGGTGTGACATATTATATAAATTCAAAAATAAAGTGGAAAATAAGGCATAAAAGGTCATTTCTCTCAAAAACATTTAGTATTAAGGTGTTTAATCATGTTAGCTTGGAAAAATAAAGGAATGACAAGGGGAAAACATGGGAAAGAGGGAAGGAGACAAGGGTAGTGAGGTGGCAAAGTTTTAGTGGAGGGTATGTAATTTAAGGCTACTTTAGTAATTTGATTTATGCACGTAGTATATAAAGCTTTTTCCTAACATTTCTGTCGCTTTGCATTCATTTCTGTGTCATAAATTTCCTAGCTTTCATGTATACTTCAATGGCTTCCAAATTAGATACTCCAGTTTAAAGATCTAGCTTTCATTCATTTTAATAAATCTAAACCTTGTTTTAAGCTTCTTTCTTCCAATCATCACTTCTCCTTATAAGACAAGTCCACTTACGCCTTATTCAATCAAGGCTGAGCATAATACCCCCTAAGCCAAACATTTTTCCACCCTTTAGCTCACATGACTTCATTTTTCCAAACCATGCCTAAAGATCTATGTCGTGTGTAAATTCTAGAGGAAGTTGCTTTATTTAGTCCAATTTCAGTGAGTAAAGCTCGCTTTTTTATTCAAAGTTTGTAACTTTGTAAATGATCTATATTTTTTAGTTACAAAAGATGTTTGTTTGAGTAGATATAATTTTGGATTGGTTATGCATAAGTACACTTGGAAATGGTGCTGATTTGGTTATATATAAGTATGCTTGTATATGGTGTTGTATAAACTTGAAATCGGAAGTTACGTGTAGTAAATTAGTAACGTATGATCTTACTTATGTTTAGAATTATGTTGTTGTGATGTGGTTGTGATATTGGTTATGATCTTTGTGTATGTTGTTCATGGTAATAAAGTTAGCACTTTTGCTAATTTAAGCGAGTTATAAAAATCATTTTTGAAAGGCTTGAACTTTGGTCTTAAATTTAAAAATATATTTAAGTTTAAAACTTGTTTAGTTTTTAAAAAACACATCTTTATTTTTACAGAGCAGTAATATTTCCAAAAGTTAAAGTTTTAAAGAAGACTTAGAAAAAAAATTCAAGTTTGGAAATTTCGAATCGTACAGCGATAGCTGCTATAAGTGCAGTTCGTAAAAACAAACTCTTTTCGAAATTTAAAAATGCTTTCACTGAGAAATCTTTTTGGAAAATGTTTTAAAACTTATATTGAGTAATTAAAAAGGTAATTATTATTTAATTATTTACCCATTCAACAAATGACTAATTAATTAAGTAATTAGTACTTAATCATTAAATATAAGTAATTAATACTTAAGTGTTAATCAATGAATTTAATTTTAGTTAGTTAATTAATTATTAATTATTATTTAATTAATAATTAAGGGTTAATTATTTTTAATTATTTATTAATATTATTTATTAATTAATTATCTATAAAAAAGGGATTTACTTAATTATTAATTAATTACCGATTAATTAAATTTAATAAAGGTGTTAATTAGGAGTTGATTAAAATTGAATTATTATTTAATAAAGTTTTAATTTCATTAATATAAGGGTTTTAAATTTAAAAATAATTTTATTGGTTTTGTTTTAAGACTGTCTTTATTTTTCAAAATTGTTTAAATTAAGGGATTTCTATGTTGATTACCCTTAAGTAACCTCAAAACAATTTGAAACCAGTGCAAATGTGGTGATACATTTATAGGAATAAGTGATTGCATAGTTAGCACTAAAGGCTGATAAGTAGGTTGATCCTCTTTTTATGAGGTCTAGAATTTATTTCTAGGCAAGGGATCGAGTAAGGTCGAAATATCGGAAGCGTGATAGACATGGGAGGTTAATTCTTATCAATGTGTTATGTTCAAATTAAGTATATGGTTATCCATATGCGAACTCTATTTAATTACCCTAAGTAGCAGATTGTCTGCTATTTATAACTTGACCTATTTTAACTCAAGAAGTATGTTGTGCATATTCAAGTTCATCGACGAGGACTCTAATACTGGTTGTATACTTCTGAAAGAACCAGAACAAAGTTAGCCAAACATCACCGCTTAGTTTGGAGATGCCGGTTTCGGATAAGTATGATTTATTCGAACCTCTCCAAACTAATAACGTTCATGATGGATCGTTATGAAGTATACTATGGAGTTGTGCTATTCTTCCTGAGGGTGATTCCAAAATGGAGGACAGTAAACGTCGAATGTTTGTTCGATCCCAGAACAACTTGTATGGATGAATGCTATCATTGCATTGGATGCCTAAAGGGCAGTGTTAACATGCAAAGATGGTCTGCTAGGAGAAAGTGTAAACGCATAGCCTTAAGCCTCACAACCGGAGGTGGCTAAAATAGGGTAAATGTAGTAGGATTATGTGGGCTGCACCCATTAGAGTATAATTATCGCCAAATCTAGAGTAATATCTACTGTTTATGTATGCTCCGGGATCCCTTTATGGTTGTTGATCGCAACCAAGGGGTAATCATATTCGTACTATCCAAGTTTAGAGGTAGGTCGATTTTGTGTTAGCAGGGTCAGGCCAAGTTTAGGGTCCGACCTCAAGTAAATTTTATCTAGAGATGTATTATACGGAAGTAGTCCCTTACCTCTTCACTGTTCGAATCCAAATTCCAATACGAGCCTTTGGACTCTATTGTATACCTATTATGCTGGAATTTAATAAAGTAACAAGTTCAGCTATGATTCCATATTTATTATAAACCTAGACATTATGATTATACCGGAAAGTTTTATATAAAAATATTTTGGTTATCGTATGGTAAAACCCGTCCATGTTTATGTGCGGCATAGTCTTACGAGATAATTTTCATTTGAACGTTTTTACAAAGTTAAACTTATGTTTTAGTCATACCAGACCCATGTCTGACCTAGAGTTTTATTCCTTCTCTTTAAACTCTTGGGTATTTAAATTTTTTTGAATAGTCAAGTAGTCAGGTTTCTTTGAAGCATTTTAGGAAGCAGTATGGAGCAGAAGCTTTCACTGTTAGTGGTTATGTTTTTCTTTCTGCCGTGATTGTACATTATGTATTAGTAATTTAGGTAGGCTAAGATAATTGTCCTTGTTGGGGTAGTACCTGTTGTAGCTTTGATGTAACGTTTTGGAGTAACCATATATACTATTATGTGATAACGTATATGTAACTCTGTTGTTTATGAGAAAATCTGTATTTGTTTCCTTTGTCTTTTATTTTCTTCACCCCATGACCTGTCTTTCAGAAACTTAGATGATTAGCACATGAATACCGTGGATGTACTAACTATCATCTTTGGGTGTAAGAAAGGCAGATCGTCATACGACACCTTCGCTTCACCCCTTGACCACACCATCATTGGAATTTAACTTTGACCTAAAAACAATCATCTCCTTCCCCATGGTGATTCTGGCCGCCAAAAATCACGAGATCAACGCCAAAAATCTCAACTCGACCATATGAACCCATCCATACTCTCCCTTCGTCATCCATGTGCATTTGAAAAATGAGCTATATTTAATCACTTGCTATTTTGACCCATTTCGACCAGCTTGATCGATGAAAGGTCGATCGGTTATTTCAAATAAAGCTAGTGATGAAAATAAACATCTTTCATGTTGGAAGTTTTGTTTAACATGCTATGGTTGTTAAGATAATGAATTTTGAAGAGAGGAGGTTGTTTTTTCTTCATTTACAAAAGATGTAAAATATGAGATAATGAAGCGAAACAAAGATGAAGAAGAGAAGTGAAAGGATGCAGTGTTGAGTTAGGAATGTATACTTATAACCAAAAAAATCCAACTCATTTCTTTATCCTTAAGTAAACCAAACTTTACAAGATAACCAAACTTCACAAGTTAACAAAATCCCATACTCCAAGATAACCCATCAAGTCAATAAATCAACATCAACGTTAGTTGAAAATTTGATTTTAATTTGATTTGAGTTGGGAAATTTTTTGAAAGAAAGATATGTAATACTCTGCTATACACTATCACATTCTCGTACAGACCGCGAATGATAGAAATAAAAATTCGATCGCGCATATATATGCAACACGATCCCAAAACAATTATAAGATACACTAATTATCGAATTCTGTTAAATTCCAAAAATACTACTGTTTGCCGTAAAATACATCAAACGACAATTTGACTATTTTCCAAATTAAAGATTATGGAAAAATCCTATAAATTTATTTTATTACCAAATTGATTTTCTTTTTATTTAAATACTACAAATCAAATATTTAAAATTTATTAGATATTCTCAAAATCAAAATGATAAAATTTCAGATCGTTACATTCTCCCTTTAAAAGAATTTTGACCCGAAATTTCATCTCAGTTAAAACAAAGAAGGAAACCAGCCAACCTAGAAACCTAACCTTTTTTCTTCCCGCAACTATTTATGAAAACATTTTCATAAAACCCAACTTAAACTCATAAATTTATATAATACCTAACTAAATCCTGGGGGTATATACCATTATCTGATTTAAACCTTTTTTTTTGAATTTAACTTAAGAACTAAATACCCGTTTTTTATTTCAAAATGCTTTTGAAACAAATACTATATATCTTAACTCATAGAAAATGTATATATAGCTGAGTAACCATATAATTATGCTAAGAAACTAGGTATTACCAAATAGTATCATACATTCCATTGCCTAGAAGGTAATGCTTAAGAGAAGTGCTTACCATCCGAACACATTTTTTTTCCTATTTTTAGTTATTTTCGGGATATTCGAACTAGTTAACATAAAAATACCTCTTCTATTTCAGAATTACTCTTTTGAAATAATCCTGTATATATTTCCAAGTAAATAGTTTTAACAAAATATCAATTTCTGACTTGCTTTGGGTTCGTTCGGATTCGAATTCTTTTCCATCATATAATGATAAAGGGAATAATTTACTAATTATACTACAACGTTTGCCTGGGCAAACATCTGATCATCACCTAGAAGATTATTCAGATCATCACAAAACGAACCGAGACTCATCCCCTGAACTATCCAAAGAAAATATACTTTACTTTTAAAAATTCATCTCCAACATATTTATACTTTAGAATATTTTTCAAGACTATGGAATTTTAATTCTCAAAAATCCCTTTCATTTTAAGACACATCTTTATGAACCAAATTTATAAAAATCATTCCCTTATACAAAATTATTTATTAAATATTTAATCCAAAAATATTCTAGCTTCCTTTTAATAAACATCTTCTGTTAAAATCAAATTTTAACCCAATATTATCCCCGAATGCCATATAGTCAAACTGTGAAACTTAATTCGTAAGGTGTTCATTTCAATTTTTTTCCAATTTCTATTTACCCACTCATTCTTTAAAAGGAAAAATTGTAGATAAATCAACAAACACTAGTCACATCCTAAACTAGATGAGCATGACTACTCAAACCCTAAATGATAATAATTTAATGTTACCATTTCCTATCAAACAAACACATCAAAAATAACTATACTAATTTTTGAAAAATATTCATTTATATATAAAATATAATCCTACGTAAAATTATTTCATTAACCCATTTAAAAATAATACTATGTCGTTTGGCCTTATTCAAGTGTTTAGAGATCCCTATCGATAACGCTAGCATATAAGTTGTAATAAGAACTTACAAATTAAACAGTACGGAGAATAATAACAAGTTATCAACCATAACATGGGATCCAAAACATATCAATTTATCACGAACATATATTAAAGGGAGATGAAGAACAAACATAGATCTGAACCAAAATAATATAATAAACATATTTTAATCCAATAGACACAAGGAAGGTTTAAGTTACATGTAGCAAAATGAATAATCAAAAAATAAGGTGAATCATACAAAGTCTATTTATATCTATGACATAAATACATAGGTGAATTTAAATCAGAGAATTACTTTTCCATGTGACTATTGAATCATACCTTCAATGTATGACAGCTCCTAGATCCGATTGAATCGTGTCCAAAAATTGCAACGATCTGAAGAACCACCATTGTATTTATTTTATTTGATGCTTGAATTATGTAGGGAGCTTTTTTTCATTCAAAAAGACATGAACTTTCGGCCATTAAAGGAGATGTGGAAAGCAAAAGAAAAAAGAAATGAATTTTTTCAAGAAGATTAAATCTCTTCAGAAAATGAATTAGCAGACATGATTTAATTGAAAGAATGAAACTTTTCACATTACTTTGATTAAATTTCCCCAATTAATTCTCTTAATTCTCTCTCCCCCCACTCCTCTCTCTTTGTATAGCAAGACCAAAATTACTTGTCATCAAATGGCATAAGATTTCAATAAATCCCATATATAACTATCTTTTATTTAAACTCATTTTAAAAATACACTGATATCGTATATTAATGCATATAAACAGAAATTTTATATATGCATTTAAATAATTGCAGACAACTCCCGAACATAAAAAAAATCAAATATTAATTAATTTATAACATTTTATAAATTAATTAAATCACGTCGTTCTTTGGAGAATTCATCATTACGGTTGTGCGACTCAAATATATGAATTTAATCAGCAATTAATATCAAATAATTTGAATATAACGTTCATACATCACCTTAGCTAGTGATGTGACATTTTTCTGTACTTATCGCATACACATCTTTTCGGTAAAATCCAATTTTACTATTATAAGCGATACCTGGTAGTAATGATTATTTATATTAACTCTCTTCTTCAAACGTATATCACATTAAGACTTAAGGAATTTGGCATTGGTCAAAATTTCTACATCATTTACATTCAACATTGTAAATTCCAAGCACAAAATTCTTGATTCAATGACAATAATTATTATTAACCTTACAGCTTTGACCAGATATTTTGATTTTGAGTTGACTACAGTTGATCATGGTACTAACGCCATATAATTATGAAGGCAAATTCTCTATTGAATAGTATTTCACTTCTAACGCTTCAACATACACCCAACTATAATCGTTCGATGGATGTCACACCATGATTTAACTATGATCAAACTGGAGTGTCCACATTGTAGTTCCACATTATCCTCAAGTCAAGAGAATTTTGTAACATTGTCACTTCACGGTTGTTTGTTTGGCCTTATTTATATTAACCAACAGAGAACTCTCGAGCGAGTCTTTCCATAGTTATCCAATAACTATGAGTACGTAACCCCTTGGTGAACGCAGCAGCCATAAGAAATACCCTACCTAACATTTGGAGAGCGTCATGTACTATAGCCTTAATCGATGAATTGATATCCTTCCTCAAAACATCTTGACTAAGAATATTTAAAACAATGTTATTTTTATTGTGATAAAGTTCTCAAGATTAAAACACTTTGTAATTATTATTACATAACATATCATTTAAGGATTTTCCACCTACATACTTTAAATTAATTGCTTAATTTTTCATATCAGTATATAATAAGTATATGACAAAAAGAAAAACACCTTTTATTTTGAAAAAGATTGGTCATAGAGTTAGATATATATGTAACAATTACATAATTACCTTTGTCCGTCTAACGTGTGAAACCATGGCAGTTTATGCATGGTACAAGCGTTCCAGCGACATATCACTTTATAATGAGGAAATCACTTGCACATGGTATTATCATGTCAGCGTTTTGCCCTCAGCACATCATAAGTAAATTTGTGAGCTTTCATGGTTGATGTAGCATGTCAACTAGCTCTATCATATAGTTTTACAGAATTTTTTGTTATTTTATGTTTAGGTAAATCGATTTGGATCCTTGGTTGAACAACCAAATATTTTGATATTACCACATGGGTCATCGATTCTCTTACACAAGGATCCACAATAGATATGTTTTTAAGGCACCTTTTTGTGCTTATTACGTATTGTCATCATCAGCAAGCTATGTAGAACTTGATAAGGAGAAAGTGTACAGCGAAAAGGATGTCACAATTGGAAATCTTTAATAGGATGAAGGGGAGATCAATATGATCAGTATAAGAGATGTGATTGTACAACAAGGGAAAAATAGCTAATGAAACAGTGCTTATATGTAGTTGACTTTTTGTGAAGCCTGTGTTTTAGTGAAATAATCATATTATTGATAACGGTAAAGACGTTGAACATTTATAATTTTAATAATTTACCAACAATACCTTGTTTGAAAGGAAGAAGTCAAGTGACCAAATAATTTTTCAGTTTCTGATTATTGATGATAAGAAATCAGGACTAGCAATTGTTAGAGTTTGAGTACATGTCAAAATACTATACAACATTCCCTTGGGCTATGTGTTAAAGAGTACATGGATAAAAATGGATATGATTAAGTCTTTTCACTAATGTTAGTTTGTAAATTTTAAGGGCACAACATTTATTTTACGTAAGCATTTTGGATGGGTTCAAATTGCAAACATTAATGAAATTACTCCTAGATTTTGACTTCAAATCTTAATGATCTTGGCTGAACTTGATCAATTCTTTGTTAGATGAGTTCATTACACCTTAGAAGCCAAATTTCTAATGCATTAGAGATTAAAATTTCAGATTTAAACCTATTCTTGGGATTCATCCAACAAAAACCAATATTTTAATGTATATCAGACATGTGAATATAATTTTTCAGTTTCATGCTTAATGGAGCATTTGTGATATATATAAGATATAATAATGACTTGACGCCATATAACATTGTCTATATGAGTTTGAGGTGTCTTTACACCATCATCACTTTTATTGCCGTTTGTATATATGTATGTTTATTTATGTGTTTATACGCATGGATATATATGTACAGGTATAAGAACCAATCTTTAGTGAAAAATGTAAATATGTACAAACATATATGCACACATACACACGTATCATTTTCACCCCTTAATTATTTATTCTTTTCCAATGTAAATTATATTCAATATTCTCCTTTCTAATTCTAAAAATAACAGTAATTTTTTCTCAACACATTTTTATTACATATACTTCAGATTAAGAAAAATTGCTATAAATGCTTTTTTAATTATACAACTAATGGCCAGTTCCGCAACCATTGTGATTTTACTCGTTTATAAAATTTGAAGGTTATTGCTGCATTTAAAGACAGAAATGAGACTAATATTCAGCTATAAAAATGACATTACCAAAAAGCATGATCATGAGCGTTGAAATGGAAGAATGGTAGTGCTTATTTTATGTGGAAATAACATGCAACATTAATAATAGTCATAAATTTGAATTAGATTAACTTTATAATAATAGTAAACGGTCCAATTTTCATGATTACCAATAGTGATCAAATTAAGGCCTTTTCTCCTCAAAACTTCCTCCACCAAATCTCAACCCTCTTTCACAACCAAATCCTAATGGGAAGCCTCCTGACAATAATGAGATGGGGTTCCAAATAGTAAGGAATTGCCGCAGGTACACCAATCATCCTAACCACCTCCAAGAAACCCTAGAAAGGCCATGGAATTTTCTGCAACATTAGAAAAATAGTCAGAGAAATCTAAACAATGCTTCTAACGCAAGATCTAAATTAGGGAATGCAAATCCTTAAGTTCGACCTCAGGCCAGAGACATTAACCAATTGAAAAGGCCAACTTCTTAGGCAAAGATGATTAAGAATATTGGAGGTCTTAATTTAGATTTCGATCTAGATTATGCTGCCCCAATCACCTTAAACAAAACGAAGGTAGTGGTGGAAGAGAGGGTCGGCAAGAGGATGAAGTCAAGTGGAATAGTTCTTTTATTACCTATATCTTTGGCAATCACCAATTTTATCACCATTTGAAGGTATTTGCCTCAAAAATTTGGAACATGACAGGTAACATTTAGATCCACAATTTTTTTTTTTGAAACGGTATATACAACAAATCATTGGGACAACATATATCATGTCAATAAACGTTCGAAAGTAAGTTTCAAACTTGTGATCTCTTGCACCAAAATCGAATCAATTAACCACTTGGACAATGGTGCTTGTCACAAGTTAATTGATTTGACTTTGGTGCAAGAGGTCACAATTTCAAAACTTGCTTTCGAATGTTTATTTACATGAGATATGTTGTTCCAATGGTTTGTTGTATATAAAGTACCATTTCAAAAAAAAAAAAACCATTTAGATCCACACTAGAAATAAATGGTTTTTCATCATTAGATTGCAAATTAAGTAGATTATGAAAAGGCAATTAATGGAGGGCCTTATTTTATTAATGAAAATTTAATTATCTCAAAAAATGGACTAGTAAAGTAAATCTTGCTAAAGATTTACTTTCAACTCTCTCAGTATAGATTCAACTTCCTGAATTAAAACTGGAACAGTGGGATAAGAAAGCCTTTACTGCAATTGCAAGTGTAGTGGGCATGTCGTTAAAATTAGATGAACCAACTGCTAAAGAAACCAGACTAAGTTTTGCAGGAACTTTAGTAGAAATTAAAGGAGATGCTGAGTTACTAGAAGAGGCATACATATCAATGCATGATGGAGAAAACTTAGTACAAAAATTGAGTATGAATGAATCCCTCCAAGATGCAAAAGTTGTGCTTGTTTTGGACATAATCTTTAAAGCTACACGTCTATAATAAAAAACACATAATTTGTTAATGATGAACTTGAAGACGAATACATGATTGTTGAGGAAAAGGTAGGTTTGAAAACATGATGTTGGACAAAAGAACAGTTTTAGACAAAGCCAAAACATCTGGAAGCAATGTTGAAATTATAGCAAACAATAGAAATGAAATAAACAATGCAATGACACAAAAGCAAGTTGAAAGTCAGGTAGTCTCATATCCCACAGTTTCTATGAGGACCCGTTTCTTCGACTCTTCAAAATTGACACAAATACATTCTCGATATTCATGTGCCGTAAATCCAAGTGCTGGAGAAGTGGATTCTTAAGGGTAAGAAAGAAAAATAAAGATAGAACGGAACCTCACATATATTATTTCAACAAATAATCTTTACAACGAAAATTTAAATACATTTAACAGAGTTTAAAAATAGACGGTTATATATATTTGTCCTTACAAAGGAAAAATACACTACTACTCAAATGTGGTGGAAATAGATAAAAAAAAAAATCTTTAGTAAAATCATCTGACTCCATGCTTCAAGCTCCATCCAGCTTTCTTCCAAACTAAACCTGATTACTAGGCTGCCCGGTGAAAATTAGGGCACCTAGAGTTTAAGAAAGGGAAAAATAAACTTCAGGTCAGTCATGGGACTGGTGTGAGAATTCAAACAACGCGTTTTGAAAACAAAAAGGTATCTCGTAAGACCACGCCGTACGTAAATTGGTTCGAAATAGTTTTCAGATAGGGTTTTTCCAAATCCACCCCGGTTCCTTTGATCTAATCATCGATAAAAAGAGTTTTTGTGTTTAGGGAATCATTTTTTAATTGATTAAGTCCTTTTTATCAAAATGTCTTCCGAATAAATATATTTCTAAAACATTTTTTTCAGTATATACAGAAATATTAACCCCTCTTATCAAGACCTTTAATTACTTAAAACCTTTTTTAATTTGAATAATTCGAAATCATTTCTTTTACACTTAGGAAAATATTTCCAAATCATTTCTTTTAAATCTTGACAAAGATTTCTTAATTCAAAACTCAAAACTTTGATTGAGTTAAAATCATGTTATCTAAGATTAAATTCCTAAAATCGGTAAATATTAAGTGAGCAAAATCTATAGAAATTATCTAATTCTACTCAATATCAATCCACATATTCAACAAGTACTATGAGTGGAATAACGGTGAAATCACCTTTTAAATTCCACGAATAGTACGAGTTCCCTCTTCGGGCTTTAATATCGAGTACAAGAAGATCATCTATACAAAATCCAAATTGTTTAAATCCTGAAAAATATCTTCTTTATCCTTTCAAAGATTTCGATCCGAGTAAATCAAATTTACTGTCCCCTCCATTGGGACAGTCCGGATAGCCAGGGAAAGTAGGAAACTGGTTTTCCAAACTCAATCCTAGACACTATCTCTTTGACACACATAGGGCGGTCAAGTAATTTGATGGACTCTAAATCATTAAAACATTTAATCATTTCATAAATCTTTCAACTCATCTTTAAAACACTTTATTAATCATTTAAATACATTTATAAAATAATTGAAAAAGAATGGTTGCGTTTAAAATTATATTTCAAAATTATAAAAAAGTGCTGCGGAAAGTGCTTTTTAAGCTATATTGATCAAAGCTACCTTTTATTATTTGAAAATTCATTTTATTACTCAAATCACTTTTGAATTTTTTCAAAATATTTATAAGATTTATTCCACATTTTTATACAATTTTAAAACATCATTTTCAAAGAAATCCAGTTTTGGATCCCGGACTGCAAAATCAAGATTTTTTTTCAAAACTTTTTTTGCACATATTTCAAAATCTACTTGTCAAAATCTTAATTTCTTTTTTCATTGGAATAATATGGATATAATAGTTCAAAAAATCCTTATCTCGAAGAATTCTGAGCTATATTCTAAATTTTATGCTTGTTTGACTTTCATAGTGCGAAATCGCGAACTGTCGTTACGCGACACGCTTATTTTTAACTAAATTTTCCATTTCTTATCAAACTTCACCAAAACACTTTTAAATGTTTAAAAAACATTTCACTCATTTTATACCATTTTTGAAGAACTTTAATAATTCGATACACGCCATTTCATTACTTCAAGGTGTTAACCCAAGAAATGCATCAACACCATGGATCAAGTGTGATAGCATCAGTGCAGATAATCAGCAGCACAAATCTCAGATAAACAACAAATATATAGCAAAACTAAGAAAAGAGACACAAATTTTTTATAGTGGTTTGGCTGACTCTGGCCTACATCCACATTAATCAATCTTTATGATGATTATACGAGTTGAAGCTCTCTGGATATCAACTAATTAGTCCTAAGATCTAAGCTACAATGAGTTAGAAAAGTCACAAGTTCAAAGGTTGACTAGAGAATCACAGTAACCCCTTTGATGACCGTTGTGAGGGAGAAGAAAGTTGAAGTAGTGAAGAAATTCCAGTAGAGTAATGACAGCTCTCTCTCAGGAAAAGATCCCTCTCTATTTGTAGGTAGGTGAGTATTTATAGGGGAATTCAGTGAGTATTGGGCCAGAAGTCCAAGTACAAAAGAGTCCAGTTGTTATTACAAGTCATTGCCGAAAATCTCAAATCAGTCTGAGTCATTTCTATGGATCGCTAGCTATCCATAGGGGATAGATCGCTAGCTATCCATCAACTTAGGGGTTGGATCGCTAGCTATCCATAGAGGATGGATTGGGGATGGATCGCTGTCTATCCATCCACTTAGCATTTTTTTAAGTGCTCTTTGTTTGGTTGTGTTCCTATCCTCTATTTAAGTATCTTGTCCAAATATCAAGTCGTTTGGAGTTAGTTTGATCATCCGTCTTCCTAGGTCATCTAGTTCGGAAGAATCATCCATATCTTGCTCAAGTCTTAACAAAATCAAATGAAACTTTGCGGGAACACTTTAGAGGGTGTTAGGGACCCACCATAAAATTTGAGGTGGTGGGGCCCACTCTAGATGGGTCACTAGCGATTCATCAAATCAACTCTAGATGACTTCATATGAGCCATCTTCCTAGTTCATCTAGTTCAGAAGAATCATCCATATCTTGCTCAAGTCTTAACAAAATCAAATGAAACTTTGCGGGAACACTTTAGAGGGTGTTAGGGACCCACCATAAAATTTGAGGTGGTGGGGCCCACTCTAGATGGGTCACTAGCGATTCATCAAATCAACTCTAGATGACTTCATATGAGCATTCTACTATGTTTTCTTAATGTTCTCCTATTCAAGTCAATCCGACTTCGTATGAGTTTTGTAGGTCCATTTTAAGTTAGCTAATTCTGGCCAAACAGCTTGAATCAGATGAGTCTTAACTTCTCAAGCTAGATTGCTTGGCGTGCTATGAAACTTGTTAAGCATGCTTAGAGATGGTGATGAATCATGACACAAGAGGTTTGGAGGGTCCATGAGCAAGCCTTATGGATCGCTAGCGATCCATCACCTTAAATTATTTTGGCATTTTTCCTCTTGGGTCTTTCTCTTCTTCTTCTCTGGTCCTTTTGGTTGATTCTTAAGTTATTCTGGCGCAGTTTGAATGTTCTAATTCTTATTGAATTTTGATGGGTTAAAAACCTAGTTAACACTTGCCCCTCAAAGTATGACTTTTGAATGAAAGGTATGCTTTGTTTAAAAAGTAGTTCCTATATCCAATCTTCGATAATTGAGATATTTAGCCGCTTCAACCTTGGTGAATCGTCCAGTTCCTTCGAATTTCCTTGTCAATCATAAGTCATCCAAATCAGTTACATCCTAAAACTCTAGACTCTACCAAAGTGTAATCTATATATATCTCTAATTAAATCACATGCTTCCAATTACATCACATATTTTCAATTACATCACATATCTCTAGTTGTCCCATGTTCATTCGGGATTTACATTATTATCATTTTTATTTTCATTCAGAGTTGTCACATCATATATCAAAATCACATATACATCAAAAATCACATCATATATCAGAATCACATCAGATATCGAGATCATCCAGTGTTCATCGGGATTTATTAGTTTTATTCTATTTATAAGGCATTCAAATCCTTTTATTAAACCAATATTTCTAAGACTAGATCTCTCCTAATCATTTAAGTTTAATGCACGATCTCTTCAGATTGTTTAATTTTTAAGTCAAGGGGACGATCTCTCTGGATCGTTTATTTGTTAAGTTAAGGAAGATTAAGTAAGCTCATCCGGTCACTGTCCGGTGAGGGGACATACTTCTTGCACTCCGGTCCCGTCTCCCCAATCGGGACTCTAAGGCGACTAATATTGTACAAGTCCATCCGCTCGCTCTCTGGCAAGGGGACTTGCACTTTGCAATTCGGTCTCATGGCGGGGCATTAAGGCGATCAATATCGGTCATCATAATCAATGTGGATTTTTCAAAATTCAAATATTCAAATTAAAACAAACAAGCAGAAATCAAATAAGCATGAATCAAAACACGAAGAAATTCTAAATTTTCACCTCGGAGATCTGACTCAATGCATGCCTAGAGACCAATCTGGGTCTCGTACATGTATACGCAGTCCAAGGTTATTATTGTCCTAAATAGTCACCTCAAGCATCCGACTCAGAGCGTGCCCAGGGATTGTTCAGAATCCCGTACACGTCTAAGCGGCCTTAGGTTATTATTGTCTAAATACCAAAAGAAAAGTGTGGAAAAATAAACGAAAAGGCAAAGCATAGGAGCCGAATCCGATTCTTATCAACACCGAACATGGAATAATTTGTCTTGGCTCAAAGCCGTAGGCGTTTCTTGATGCATTTGAAGCGGATGGTGGTTGTTCTTGCAATTCTACCGCAATTTTTCCTCTTGTGCTGTGGCAGTTGGTTGTTTTGAACCAATTCTTCTATCAGATCACGAGGGTGTTGGCACTCGTTTGTTTCATTCCCATTCATCTCATGGAAGATACAAAACATTCCATATCATTTCTCTCGATCAGTGGGCTCCATCCGAGGTGGCCTCTGGTAGAGGTTCTGCACCCTAGCATCCAAGTATATCCTCTCTAGGGTTTCAGTCAATTCAGTGTATAAAGAGAAACTCGGCTCCTTCCGTCGTTATTTTGGCTCCTCGAAGTCGTCGTCGGTTTTCCTTTTCCTTTTGTCTTTTCCAATTCCAGCTCTAGATGGTCCCTCATCCTCCACAGCATTTATTTTAGCATCCTCATCTTCGGCTTCAGCATCTTCCTGACGCAAATATCTCTCGGCTTCGTAGTAGAATTCTGCAAGATCCATCGTTGGATCCCTTTTCAATGCAACTTTGAAATCAGTCTTACCCGCCAAATACTGCTGCCATTAGAATAAATGATGGATCTGGCTTATCAACTGCAGCTTTCGCCGCATTGAATCTTATTAAATAACTTCTTAAGGACTCTCCAGACTTTTGTTTTACGTTTGAGAGCATAAGTACATTCCTCGGTTGTGAGACGTGAACTCTGAACTATCTCAAGAACTTGCTCACCAAGTCGGTCCATGTGCTTATGGACCAATTTTCCAACCGTCTGAACCACATTGTAGCCAAATCCGTTAAGTATAATGGGAAGCACCGTTCCATTACCTCCTCAAAAGTACCCAACACCTCCATATGTTGGATGTATCTCATCGTATGAATCATCAAATTTGTCTTTCCGTCGTACATTTTCAATGTCAGAAGCTTGAAATATGGAGGATTTCTCGCATTCGGATATTAGCAGTAAACGGATTCCTGTTCACGTCTTCAAAACCCTGATCTGTGGGTTCTCCTCTGATGAACCTTCGTACCAATTCAGCAAATCGGTTCCCACCATCCAATGAAGGTCTACCTCCTAAAGTAATACTTTGTCCCCTGTTCCGGTGGGGGTATCATAGGATGCACTCTCCCGACCGCACGCCTGTGTTCTGATTCATAACGCTAGCTTCATTCGGACCTACGTTACTTCAAGGAAGCTCTGGTACATATTCTTCTACCAGTTGCACTCTAGTTTTGGATTAATATCGGTACCACCAGTTCCTAGAGTTTCAATAGGCTCTTCACTGTTGGCCATTTTGGCACCATCTCCAATATTGGTCCCATCGTCGATGTTGATTTCCATGTTGACTCCCATGTTGCCCTTAAGTCTCGGTTGCTTTGGGCGTAGAGGCAATGTTCCATCTCGTTCTAATCCAACTCTAGCAGCTCCTGTATTATTTCCTAGGGCTGAATTCCTGTAGCTCCTGTAGTTCCTTGTTGTCCCATCCTTTGGAAGAATCCCACGATCATCTCCTGTTGCCTAGCCAAGATTCCATCCTGCATCTCCTTCATCAACCTTTCCATTTCTTCTCTGGCTACATAATTAGATTAGTGAGAAATTGAGGATACTTTCTGAATGCCCCAGGCCATGGTTGACTTGCTCTATCTAGTGTTAGGCCTTTTTTTTTCATAATCACACATTCAAACTTCAAGTTTTTGGATCTATCTTTGTTCTAAGTGAAAGCACCAAAATGTTAACCCAAAAAATGAATCAACACCCTAGGTCACTGTGAAAGCACCAGTATAGATAACCAGCAGCACAAATCTCGGATAAACAACAAATAAATATCAGAAATAAGAAAAGAGACATGGAATTTTTACAGTGGTTCGGTTGACTCTGGCCTACGTCCACTTTAATCAATCTTTATTATGATCATACAAGTTAAAGCTCTCTAGATATCAACTAGTTAGTCCTTTGATCTAAGTTGAAATGAGTTAAAATAAGTCATAAGTTCAAAGGTTGATTGGAGAATCACAGTAGCCCCTTGATGACTGTTGTGAGTGAGAAGAAAGTTGAAGAAGTGAAGGAGTTCCAGTAGAGTAATGGAGCTCTCTCTGTGGAAAATATCCCTCTATATTTGTAGGCAGGTGAATATTTATAGGGGAATTCAATGAATATTGGGCAAGAAGTCCAAATGCAGAAGAGTCCAGTTATTATGACAAGTCATCGCCGATATCTCAAATCAATCTGAGTCATTTCTATGAATCGCTAGCTATCCATAGAAGATGGATCGCTAGTTATCCATAGGGGATGGATCGCTAGCTATCCATCAACTCAGCATATTTTTCTACCAGAATCCTTTACTTAGTGCTACGAAGGGGCTCAGAAAGTTTGAAGGCAATCTGACCTATCTTGATGGATCGATAGCTATCTATAGGGGATGGATCGCTGGCTATCCATTAAGGATGGATCGCTGACTAACCATAGGGAATGGAGTACTAGCTATAAATCCACTTAGCATATTTGTGAGTGATATTTGTGTAGTTGTCTTCCTATCTTCTATTTAAGCACCTTATCCAATTATCAAGTCGTTTTGAGTTAGTTTGATCATCCGCCTTCATGGGTCATCTAGTCCAGAAGTACTTAGTGCTACGAAGGGGCATAGAAAGTTTAAAGGCGATCTGACCTATCCTGATGGATCGCTGGCTATCCATAGGGGATGTTAGCTATCCTTGTAGGATGGATCGCTGGCTATCCATCCACTTAGCATATTTTATAGTGATCTTTGTTTGGTTGTCTTTCTATCTTTTATTTAAGTGCCTTGTCCCAATATCAAGTCGTTTAAAGTTAGTTTGATCATCCGTCTTCATAAGTCATCTTGTCCCGAAGAATCGTCCATATCACGCTCTATGAGAACAATTTAGAGAGTTTTAGGGAACCACCATAAAAATTTGAGGTAGCGGAGCCCATTCTAGATGGGTCATTTGCGCTCCATCTAGATGTATCGCTAGCGATCCATTAAATCAACTCTAAGTGACTTTACTTTTTCTGTGAGCCTTCTCCTATGTTTTCTAAATGTTCTCCCTAAATTTCAAGTAAATCTGAATTTGTATGAATTCCGTAGTCCATTTTCAAGCTAATTCTGGACAAATAGCTTAAATCAGATAAGTCTTCACTTTTCAAGCTATATTGTTTGGCATGCTATAAAACTTGGCAACCATGCTTAGAGACGGTGATGAATCATGATGCAAGAGGCTTGGAGGATCCATGAGCAAGCCTTATGGATCGCTAGTGATCCATAGGTGATGGATCGCTAACGATCCATCACCTTAACTTATTTGGCATCTTTCCTCTTGGGTCATTCCTTTCTTCTTTTTCTGGTCCTTTTGGTTGATACTTGAGTTACTCTAGCGCAGTCTGCATGATCTGATTCTTATTGAATTTTGATGGGTTAAAAACCTAGTTAACGCAAGGAAAGTGATTTCCTTTGTGCTTATCTATGTGTATATTCATGACTTTTTTATGTTTTTAACATTCATATAGAAACAACCAAAATGGATGATCAAAGCATATTAAACATCCATTTGCAACATCATATCATCATCCAACATATAGTATAATAGTTTTAAGAGTTCTCACCATCATTACTTCCTAACTTTTCTAAACGGACAATGGCTTAACTACGATTGCACGAAAGCTTTTGGAATTGGTCCTTAAACCCTTGAGAAGGATCGACCAAGACTTGAAAAGGATGGGCAAAAGTACAGAAGAGAAGTGGTAGGGCTTCGACCTTAAATTCACAAAACTAGACTCGAATATAGGTCATCTTCTCTTTGATTTTTTATCCTCTTACTCTTAAAATTTGGAAAAGTTGTTTAACTAGAAAGTTGTTTCATTTCTTTTCTCTAGAGTTTGAAAAAAAAGTAGCACTTGATTTTGATTTATTTGAGGAAGTTATGATCAAAATAAGAGTGGGTATTCTCGGATTCGTAAAAACGAAGCCCGAATGTGCATTGTAAAAAGTGGTATTTTGACATAGTTAGACTCAAAACTAGTAGAAGTGGTAAACTATAAATTTGTAGCCACTGGAATTTTACACGGTTTGAAAAAATAATTACCTCAGTTGGATCTGTTTTGGATGTGTTATACTCGAATGAAAAAGTGGTATTTTCGGCCATCAAAACTGGGCTCGAAAATGATTTAGAAAGAATGGTATTTTAAGCATTTCTATGCTTCGAATGAAAAGAAGTGGTCAACTAGAAATTTGTAGCCACTGAAATTTTAAATGGTTTGGAAAAAGGAATTTCTGCATTTTGATCTGAAATTTAGAAGTTATGCTAGTGTGAAGAAGATATAAATATGTGATGAGAAGGTGGGCTATTTCTAGCCAAAGGAAGAGTGTAAAAGAATCCATACACATCATCACTTCATGGCTTCTCTAATACACCTTCCCCCTACCTAGGAATGGCCATGATCACCCCTCTATGTGACCATCACTTCCATCCATTTTATGTATGCATAAGTTGACTTATGTAAGCTTAAGGAGGAACTTGCTTAAAATGTCTTTGATTTTTTGTATTATGTATGTATTTATAAGCGTATAAGTATATATGTATGAGTACATATGTTCATGTGAATGTTAGTGGATGCATTTGTATGTTACATATATATCCATGGCATATAAACAACATTGCATTGATTCGGAACAACTTTCGTTTGATAAACCATTACCAATCGGAGAATCGAATCCCAGTCACATTTTCACTTATACTTTAACTTACATATATTTGTAAAAAATATTTGAAAAACATTTTCTTATCATTTTAGATGAATTAAAATGATTATATTCGAATTATACAACCATATAAATTAATATTAAAAATTTCATACAAAAATCGCTTTTATACCGATAAAGCGATATCGATTTTTCCTTATATCTTCAAATCAAATATATCTCTTTATCAAACTAGTATAAATGATTTATTATCACTTTATAACTATTCAAAATGAATTATCATCATTTAAAATAATTAATTGAACAATTAAAATAATTACTAAAATCATTAAATCTAAAATTTAAATTAAATAAATCAATTATCAAATTTAAGGGCATTACTAACAATGTCAAAAAAACATTTTATTTTCCAAAAAAAAAAATCAATTGATTTTATTTCACATTCTTGTTTAATTATAAAAATAAGTGTATGTATCCAACTCCATGCATGACGTTTTACGATCATAGAGCTGGTTATTGATAAAACCGTTTTAGGCCATTTTATCGATTTAGAATTCGAGGAAAATATTGTCGTAAATATTTCTTCAAAATAAAATTAATATTATATATTATCACTCAAAACAATATTATTTGAATTATCAATCTTTTATTTTGATAAATTTAAAAATAAATATAATTTATTAAAGTGATAAATTAGAGGGTCGTTACCGATTCCTCTCCTTCAAAGAATTTCATCCCTGAAATAACACAAAACAAGAACCCAAAGTTTTCCCAAAATATTTATTTTTAAACTTTTACCCATACGATGTATATAGATCACCCGTACGCAGTATCTGATTCAATCTACTATTCGAATCCACAACTTTACTTTCGATCTAGTATTAATTCTGTGATCCTTTAGTGTGGACTTTAACCAGGCTTTCTTGATCAGAACTTTAGTTCTCCTTGCATAGCTCTCAACTATGATAGAAAACACAAGTATCTAATCTCAAACCCTCATCAATGTTCTTCTCAAGAATCGAGTGATAAATCCTCTTTCGGATAAGTGTCAAACACGTCAAAGTTCTACACTCGAATCATAGATCAAATCGTGCGACGAAATAACCCACATAATTCATATGTATTTATTCGCCTTTTAAAAAAAATTGAATGCATTTCATAAAACTTTCATTCTTTATTTAAAATTTCATAAAGGTACTTCTTTATACATAACCATTTTACATTTTTATTCCCAAATATTATACTTAAATACATATTTCTTTTCCAAAGATAAATATCTTTTTATTATAACACATCTCTAAACCTATCTTAATGGGTTTTGAAAACTTTATTTTCAAAATAATTCATTAAATTCGATAAATTACCATAAACTTCCTTTAGCTAATATCAAATGAAAACTTTCTTTATTTAGTTAAAACTTACTTTATCAATTAATACTCTTTTATTAATTAAAAACTTCCTTTATATATATTCTCTTTATTTGAACCGGTTTTAATACTTAAAAAGTATTTATATACTTATTCAAATGTTTTAAGTATATTCAACAAGTTTTTTTTTCATTTTATTACCTTTAAAATATAATCAAAAAGATAGAAATAATTATTACCGAAAGATTGTTATAATAAACTCCATTTCTTTTATAAATTTAAAATTATAACATTTTCTATCTTTATACTCATATTTAAATATACCCATAATATTTCTTCCAAAGTGTCATTCAAGGGTTTAAAAACAAATCTTGCTAAAACATCGTTTACAACATACCCAAAATCATTTATTGATAACTTTAAACATTTATTTTAAAGGTCAAAGCATCCTATGTTTATCAATTAAGTTAATACACTTTGATAAAAATTGACAAACATTGATTTGTCAAATAAGTGATTCACATTATCTTTTTAACTTTAGAAAATATATTGATTGAGTAACTCAAAATTGATACTAAGGAATTGGGTACAACTAATAGTATCGCGTATTTCCTTAATAAGAAAGGGAATACTTAAGAGAAGCTTTTACCATCTGAACACCTCTCCTGCCTAGTTTTAGTTACTTTCAAGCCATTCAAATTAATTAATCATAAGATTGTTTTTCGTTTTCAAAATCCCTTTTTTAGAAACAATACTATTGTTCCTTTCCCAAAAACATTTGAAATCCCATTCAAAAATACCGAAATTTAAGTTCTCAAAAATTCCTTTATAAAGCATGTTTTAGACATCCAGTTTATGTAATTACTTACATAAAATATATTCATAAGATTTATTTATCTTAAATAAATTCCTTTAATCTTAAATCAAGATTATTATTTATCGAATACCTCATAGTCAAATTGCGAAACTAAATTTATGAGGTGTTCGTACTTAAACTTTTAAATTAAACAACCAATCAATCAATGATAATAACTTAGTATTATCCTTTCTTTAATTCAAATAACTATATTATTTGAAAAATATTATTTATGTTCAAAATATAATCTTAGGTAAAATTATTTACCCATTTTCAGAACCAAATCATTTGTATATAATATTAACAAATACATGCTCATATATATTTCTCTCAAACTCATTCTAGGGTGTTACTAACCCTATCTCTAATGAGTTACTCATCCTAGGGTATTGCTAACCCTATCTATGATGAGTCTTTTACCCCAATCAGGCTCAGGTGTTCATTCAACCTAAGCTCTGATACCAAATGTAAGGACCCGTTTCTTCAACTCTTGAAAATCGACACTAATACATCATCGGTATTCACATGCTGTAAATCCAAGTGCCGGAGAAGCGAATTCTCAAGGCTAAGAAAGAAAAATAAAGACAGATCAAAATCCCTCATATACTATTTCAACAGATAATCTTTACAGCTGAAATTTAAACACATTTTTCAATGTTGAAAAATGGACAGTTATATATGTCTGTCCTTACAAAGGCGGAATACACCACTACTCAAGTGTGGTGGAAAGAGATAAAAAATCTTCAGTAAAATATTCTAACTCCATGCTTCAAGCTCCATCCATCTTTCTTCCAAACTAAACCTGACTACTTGGCTGCCCAGGGAAAATTAGGGCACTCAGAGTTTATGGAAAGGGAAAAATAAACTCCGAGTCAGTTATGGGACTGGTATGAGAACCCAAAATACGCGTTCTGAAAATAAAAGGGCATGTCATAAGACCATGCCGCACATAAACAAGGAATGGGTTTTCACCATATGATAACTAATACATTCTACGTCAAAATACTTGATATTATTTTTGATGGCATATCTTTAAAAACATTTGCGAATAAACTTATTAATCCTAGCCGAAATTGTTACATTATCAAATTCCAACATACAAGCCACAAACACGGGTTCTACAAACAAAATGGCAGGCACTTATTGGAGAATGGATTTCCGTACAAATGACCAGGTGAAAGGACTACCTTCCGAGGTTCATCTCTAGAGGAATGTAACGAGGCCCAATAGATGGTCCTCTACCAATGCAAAACATACCTACCTCTTCCTGGATAGTATCGAATATGTTATCACCCTCGTCTTTACTGACCTATCCGAGATCGCTCTTCGCATATACCATATTAATTTAAACCTGATTGCCATAGCTGGTAGAAATTTATTTAGAAGGGGATGATCATAACCTAATGGTTGTGAAATATCCTTTCTTCATCTACCCAGTTTCGATCATTTCTAGGTGTGAGGCCTAAGGTCACAATTACCTTTATCATAGCACATCATCTTTCTTTGGATGCCTCACTACCATTACATCGGTCCTTGTTGACTTCCACAAACATACAACCTTCGAACTCATATGTCTTAGAGAAGGGTGTTAAGCTAAGATAAGTTGTCTTCTCGCCACCAAATAGATGTATGTTTATAAAAGTCAACGATGAAATCTTAAGAATGTAATGTAAGATAGCCATCCATATAACTTTGTTCTCGGACTGAATGACCCGAAGGCACTCTCATACCACATCTTGTCGCGAATTAACCCTAGGATTAGTAGTGAGAAGTCCTTGCATCGAAGATTTTCATAATGGAACAATACTTGCCACCATAAATATATGATATGGTAAATTAACCTCGAGGGACTATCGCAAGCAGCCCTACATCATGAATATCTTCATCTTTAATACTTTTATCTTCAATACGTTTTACTTCGAACGTAAATTGGTTCGAATTGGTTTACAGATAGGCATTTCCCAAATCCGACCCATGTTCCTTCGATCCAATCATCGATAAAAAGAGGTTTTGTAAGTAGAGAATCATTTTTTAATTGATTAAGTCCTTTTTATCAAAATGCCTTTTGGAGATATATATATTTCAAAAACATTCTTTCCAGTATATACGTAAATATTAAACTCCTCTTATCAAAACCTTTGATTTCTTAAAACCCTTTTAAATTTGAACAATCCGAAATCATTTCTTTTAAACTTAGGAAAATAATTCAAAATCAATTCTATAAAATCTTAACAAAGATTTCTTAATTCGAAACTCAAAACTTTAATTGAGTTAAAACCATGTTATATAAGATGTTAATCCCAAAATGGTAAATATTAAGTGAGCAGAATCTATAGAAATCACCTAATCTACTCAATATTAATCGCCGCATTGAACAAATAATATGAGAGGAATAACGGTGAAATCACCTTTTAAATTCCACGAGTAGTACGAGTTCCCTCTTCGGGCTTTAACACCGAGTACAAAAGATCATCTCTATAAAATCCATATTGTTTAAATCCTGGAAAATATCTTTCTTTATCCTTTGGAAAATTTCGATTCAAGTAATTCAAATTTACTATCCCCTCCGCCAGGCCAGTCCAGATATCCAAGAAGTGTAGGAAACTGGTTTTCAAAACTCAAACGTAGACATTATCTCTCTAACACCCATAAGGCGATCAAGTAATTTGATCGACTCTAAATCATTAAAACATTTAACCATTTCATAAATCCTTCAATTCATCTTTAAAACACTTTGCTAATAATTTAAAAGCATTTATAAAATAATTTGAAAAGAACAGTTGCGTTGAAAACAATATTTCAAAAATTATAAAAAAGTGTTGCGGAAAAGAGCTTTGGAAAGTGCTTTTTAAGCAATATTAATCAAAGCGACTTTTTATTATTTGAAAATTCATTTTTTTGCTCAAATCACTTTTAAAATATTTTAAAAGACTTATTTCATATTTTTAAACAAATTTAAAACATCATTTTCAAAGAAATCCAGTTTTGGATCCTAAACTGCAAAATCGGGATTTTTCCAAAACTTGTTTTACTCATTCTTCAAAATCTACTTGTAGAAATCTTGATTTTATTTCTTCGTTGAAAAATTATGGATATAATAGTTTCAAAAATTGTTATCTCGAAGAATTTCGAGCTATATTCCAACTTTTACACTAGTTTGACTTTTATAGCATGAAATCGCGAACTACCTTTACACGACGGACTTATTTTTAACAAATTTTCAATTTCTTTTAAAACTTTAACAAAACACTTTTAAATGTTTACAAAATATTTCAAACTCATTTTAACCATTTTTAAAGAGGTTTAACAATTTCACACACACCATTTCATTAATTAAGGAAAAGTAATTTCTTTTGTGCTTATTGACGTGTATATTCGTGACTTGCATATATTTTCAACATTCATACGGAAACAACCAAACTTAATGATCAAAGCATATTAAACATCCATTTGCAACATTAGATCAGCATCTAACATATAGTATAATAGTTTTAAGAGTTCTCGCCATCATTACTTCCTAACTTTGCTAAACAGATAATAGCTCCATTACGATCGCACGAAAGCTTTTGGAATCGGTCCTTAGACCCTTGAGAAGGCTCGGCCAAGACTTGAAGAGGATGGCCAACAGTATGGAAAAGTGGTAGGGCTTTGACCTTAAATTCACAAAACTAGACCCGAAAATAGGTCATTTTCTCTCTGATTTTTGACCCTCTTATTCTCAAAATTTGAAAACGTTCTTAACTGGAAAGTTGTTGCAATTTCTTTTCTCTTGAATTTTAAGAAAAGAAACATTTGATTTTGATTTGGTTTGAGGAAATTATGATCAAAAGAAGAGAGGGTATTCTTGGATCCGTAAAAACGAAAACTAAAAATGTACTGTAAAAAGTGGTATTCTCACATAGTTGGACTCAAAAATAATAGAAGTATTAAATAAGAAAGTTTTAACCACTAGAATTTCACACGATTTGAAAAAAAGTGTTACCTAATTTTGATCATTTTTGGAGGAGTTATACTTGAATGAAAACGAGGTATTATCGGTCATCAGAACTGGACTTGAAAATGCTTTAGAAAGAATGGTATTTTAAGCATTGCTATGCTTTGAGTGGAAAGAAGTGGTAAATTAGAAACTTGTAGCCACTGAAATTTTGAATGGTTTCAAGAAAAAGTTTCCTCATTTCAATATGATATGAGGAAGTTAGGCTAGAGTGAAGAAGGTGTAAAAATGTGATGAGAGGGTGGGCTATTTATAGCCAAAGTAAGAGTGTAAAAAAATCCATACACACATCATCACTTCCTGCCTTCTTCATTACACCTTCCCCCTCCATAGGCATGGCCATTGCCATCCCTCCATGTGCCCATCACTTCCATCCAATTCATGTATTTATAAGTTGACTTATGTAAGCTTAAGGAGGAAGCTTACTTAAAATATCTTTAATTTTGGTATTATTTATGTATTTATAAGTGTATAAGTATGTATGTATGCATACATATGTTCTTGTGAATATTAGTGGATGCATTTGTATATTACATATGTGTACATGACATATAAACAACGTTGCATTGATTTCGATCAACTTTCATTCAACAAACAGTTGCCAATCGGAGAATCGATTTCCATTCACGTTTTCACTTATACTTTAACGTACATATATCTGTAAAAAAAAAGTCAAACACATTTCTTATCTATTTAAATGAATTAAAATGATCATATTTGAATTACAAAACCATATGAATTAATATTAAAAATTATTTACAAAAATCGCCTTTATACCGATAAAGCGATATCGATTTTCCTTATATTTCCGAATCAAATATATCTTTTCATAAAACTATTATAAATGATTCATTATCACTTTATAACTATTCAAAATGAATTATCATCATTTAAAATAATTATTTGTATAATTAAAATAATTATTTATATCATTAAATCTCAATTTAAATTAAATAATTGAATTATCATCTTTAAGGGCATTACTAACAATGTCAAAAACACATTTTATTTTCAATAACAAATCAATTGATATTATTTCATATTCTTGTTTAATTATAAAAATAAGTGTATGTATCCAGCTCCGTTTGTGATGTCTTACGATTATAGAGCTAGTTATTGATAAAACTGTTTTAGGCCATTTTATCGATTAGATTTCGTGGAAAATATTTTTGTAAATATTTATTCAAAATAAAATTACTATTACTTATTATCACTCAAAACAGTATTATTTGAATTATCAATCTTCTATTTAGATAAATTCAAAAATAAATATAATTTATCAAAGTTATAAATTTGTAGGTCGTTACAGTTTCAAATAATATTAATAAGTTGAATGGGAATGCAGTTCAAAATGTGATCATGCATGAACCCATCCTAGACAAAAGTGTCAGTGGGTTTGCAGATCAAGATAAGAATATGCAAGAAACTATTATGTAAGTGGTAGTACTAACTAACAAAAGCAAGCAAATAGCAGAAGATAAATTAAAAAAAAATGAGGATTATAATAAACAAGTCATTGAGCATCCCTCCAGCAGGAAAAATCAAGCATAATTACGGATATAGAGTATATGAATATGGAATTCAACATAAGCAATGAGAATGAATATAACTCTACACAGGGTAATGTTATTGAAGCAATAACCTCATCACAAAGAACAAGAATATATCCAAGCCTTCTAATTCAAAATGCAACTAGGTTGCTACCAACTACTTCCTCCTCTATTAAAAAAGGCAACACAAAGAAAAGAAGAATAAAGAATATAAATGAAATCATTACCTTAAACATAGCCAAAACCACTAAAGATGGGGAGTTAAGGAATAAATACATAATGAACAGCATAAACTAGAAAAATCAACTCAAAGCACAAGGCTAAGTCTCTTGCGAAAAAGGGGCAGGAGAATAGTGAAGGAATGTCACAGGCTTTCCTCGTGACTAATATAAATATCCTTTATAGTATCTTTTATAAGTAATTCTTATCTATATGTTATCATCAGTATAATAATGTGAATTATTGCAAGAAACATAAAAGGTCTAGAGTCCCTAGAAGGAAAGTTAGACCTAGCAAATCTACTAAACACTTATAAGCCCGGTATTTTAGGCATACTTGAACACAAACTGGATAATAACAAAATAGAAATTTATCCAACACGATTACTAAATAGCTGGGTATAATAAATAATGTTATAATGGGAGGAAAGGGTAAAATAATGATTTAATAGGATTTAAATATCTAAATATTTTATAAATCTACAATATATATACCGTATATGTATATATAAAGGAGGCCTACTCTTAGAAATTTCTTTATACATACATTACATAGTGAAAATGAAAGAACTTTACTTTGGAAACAATTGGAGCTACTAAATAATAAAACAAAAAACCCGGTTATTATTAAGGGACTTTGACATAATTCTACAGGCTTCTAAGAAAAGAGGGGGTATCCCAAATCCTTTTAAAAAATTTAGAATTATTGAATATCTTCATTTTGAAAACAAGGCTTGTAGAGCGCATAATCTCTAGTAAAAAATTTACATGAAAATTTAAGGAATGTAGAAATATGCATTACAAACTTGACAGAATATTGGTTAATCAAGAATTTATAAAAAAATTCAAAATTTCGATTGTAATACACTTCCCAAGCATCCAGTGAGCATACTC
This sequence comes from Allium cepa, assembly GCA_030765085.1. NCBI lineage: Eukaryota > Viridiplantae > Streptophyta > Magnoliopsida > Asparagales > Amaryllidaceae > Allium > Allium cepa. Next base: position 796,664,030 of record CM060935.1, on the reverse strand, counting down.
TAATATAAGTATCTCTTTTAAAGAAATGATGTTAATAAGGAAAATTTTCCTAAATGGTTGGAAATACGAAAGTCCATACAAGGAAATAGTAAAAAATAGTCTTTCTATCTCTAAAAGGGCACTGCCCAGTTTAAATTCAATAAGCTTTTGCAATAAAAAAAGAAATTTTGAAAAAATGGAACAAAAGCAATTCCAGAATAGAAATTAAACAAATTAGAAAGGAATGCGAGTGCTTGCAAAATAGCATTGATAAAGATAGCTCATACTTTTCTCAAGTAAATAAATTTTTTTTAAACCTAGAGCAAGTTAATTAGCGATTTTCATGTACAAGTAATAAATATGAAAGATTAAAAAAAGGTAGATTGGCTCACTAATAGGGATGAAAAGAGCAAACTTTTTTATGCTAAAACGTATAATAAAAAACACTAAACGATATAAAAAAATTGCTAGATACCAATGGAGTTGTAATAAATGAAGCCTCTCAAATAGAAATAGAAGTCATCAATCATTTTAACTCTCTATATAATCCAGACTGATATTCAGAAACACCTTCAAGTATAGACACCAAATATTTATTGCATTCAAATAGTCAAGTTGTATTGCTAGCTCCCATATGTATAGAAGAAATTAAAGGCGTCATTTTTATGGCAAGAAATAATAAAGCCTTGGTCCAGATGAATTTGGGCTAAATTTTAGAAAACTCATTAGGAAGATATTTAAAAAATAATGTGTTTGTTGAAGTGAATGAATTTTAGTAAATTGAAAAAAAATCTAGAAAACATAAACCATACTCCAATCACTCTTTTTCCAAAAAATAAAATTCCTAATGAATTAGAGGATTATCGGCCAATTGCTTGTTATAATATTTTATAACTAAACAAAAATAATTTTAAAATTTCAAATATCTGAAAATCCATATGTCTTCATTCCAGGAAGATTAACTGCAGAAAATACTTTATTAGCACATGAGATGATTAAAAATTTAAGTAAGGCAGCAAAAACAAAATATGCATTAAAATAGACTTGCATAAGGCTTTTGATAGAATAAATAGATATTTTACTATATATGTGATGAAACAACTTTGTTTTAATGATAAATTTTGCAACCTGATTAGAGAATGCATTGATAATGTTACATATTCAATACTTATAAATGGATCTACCAGTGGTTTTATCCATAGCAATAGAGGAATAAGACAAGGAGATCCCCTTTCTCCTTACTTGTTCACCATTGCAGTGGAATTTTTCACTTTATAAATGGAAATTGAGCAAATCAATGGAAAATTAAAAAATGGTAATAGAATTAAATCATTTATAACTCATTTATTATTTGTCAATAATTTGTTATTATTTTTAAATGCAGATGAACAAAGTGCAAAAACCTGTGGAATATGCAAGTATATGATTTTTGTTTGATGATAATAAACATATATATATTCATTTAAATGTATTTGGTAATGTACTATTCTGTTTTTCATAGATTAAATACATATTTGTTGAATAAAATAAACTACACAGAATTTGAATTCAAACAGAACAAGTTACACAGAATTTGAATTCAAACAGAAATTTTATTCAAACAAATATTTATTACAATCTTGAATAGTACAAATTCAAGCTCTCACTATACATATACATTTTTGAATACATCACAATTCAATTTACATTAATAACCTCACTACATATCACTCACACTCGTATTTTGTCTTCAACTTCATTCTAGTTTGAATCCAGCATCTGAGCAATCTGCAAAAATATTTACTAACGCAGTAAAATTGAAAAAGAAATATTTTTGCAATGAAATATGATTTTTGAAAATATTATTTGCCTCAGTTATTTGGATTGTTTGTCATAATTTGAATTCATCACAAACGAACAGTGTGACATGCACAATGTATCACTGTACATGCCGCAAGGCCGTGCACATCGATATACACTTGATAATGCTACAGGAACAGGTGAGCACAGGTCAAACCCAAATGAAAAGCCGGGATCAACTCACGTGCAATACATTTAAAATCACGACACGAGCACAAGGTCAAACCCGAGTTTTAAAACTGGGTTCAACACAAGGCACAATAAACTGAATGCAAATGTCAAACCATTGTTGTCATGACTCAACTCAAATGCAAAGCTTCGACAAATCAAAACTGCATCAGATCACAAATACAATGAACAGTCCCACAATGAAAATCAGGGTTAACAATTTCAAGTGACAACCAGAAGAAGACCACAAGACAACAAGTTCTGCTACTCAAATAAAACAAATGAATGCAAGTTCATATGTACAGCAACACAATAGCAACTGCATAGGACCGCAACAACCAAATGAATGCAACAAAGACCAAGCTGCAACATACCAGACGTGCACACAACTCAAATGAACACTACAGCAAGATCAGAATGCTCAAATACAATATGAACTGATGAAGCAGTGCAAATGAACAAGTGCAACAGTGAGTGGCAATGCACCATCCAGAGACCCAGTGAAGTCAAAGTGTGCAACTTCAATGCAACTACATGACATGAATGCTCAATGAACCAGACAGGTCAAGCAACTAGTTTACAAAGGCAATATGAACAAGTGAAGCATCTGTGTCAAAGCATAACATAGTATGACATGAAGCAAATGAACACAGTGAAATGCACAAAGACATAGCATCTGCACCAAGTTAATGTTCACAAATGCAACTCACCAACCAGACTATGATGCAAGAAATAACTCAAAGGACAGCAGACATAACAGGTGAAGTGCAACAAGAATCAGATTCAAGTACATGGTAAACATGTACACAAATGCAAAGCTTAAGTATGCAGATCAAAAGCAACTGTTCTTAACTGCTAGTTCAAACCAAAGCACAAAAGTGCACAGCAACCAACATAAATGAAATAACAGCAGTATACAAGCAAAGACTCAACAACATGCAGTCCAGATAAACAGACAAGTACAACTGGAATCAAGAAATGCAACTTAAGTTAAAAGCTGTGTATGTGAAGTATACCAGAGAGAGTATGCAACATGACATGAACGTTGCAATCTATAAATGCAATTCGAAGTGAAGGAACAACAACAATGAATAATGCAACATGTCCAAATGTCCAGACAACATCATATTCACAAATGCAATGCTAAATTGAAGCTCAGGTTAAACTAACCAGAAAAATGGCCAGAGACGAAGATCACAGGGGTCAGTGAATCAATGCCGTGTAAAGTCGAAAGCAACAGTGGATGAACGAGATTCAACAGTGCAGAGATGGGCCGAAGTCAGAATTCAAAAATCAAATTCATATTTTTGAAAAGGTCCAAATTCAAAGCAAATTAAAAAGAGGAAAGTTTCTGCCTTTTATTCAAGAAAAATCGAACGCGTGAAAATCAAAGCCGTGAGTAATAAGTCGAAAGAAATCAGGAAAGCCGTGCGCATCAAGGATTGAAGTTTTGGAAAGTATCGAATTGAAACGAAGCAAATACAAGTGTCACGAATTCATATAAATACAAAACCCAAATTATCATCATCGGCATCGAGTCAAGCAAGCAATTAAACAAGCAACAAAAGAATATACATACCAATCTATCAAACTTGATCAAAGGAGCAGCTGCAAGTAGAATCGATCATCAGAGAACGAACAAAGCACAAATAATGCGAACCAGACAATAGATCACCAGAGAAGAAGCAAGCAAGAGCAACACCAGTCAGATCGAACAAAGCCCCAATTTGGATCGCAAGAGCCGAAACCCTAAATTCAGATCGAACAACATAGGGCCGCCATTCTTCTTCACAAACAAAAGAAGTGGATCGGGTGAAAGAAATTAAAAGGGCCGGCCTTTATTATCAAAAGGGGATTTAATTTTTTAGGGTTTAATTTTTATTAAGGGGGTTTTTCTTAATTTTTATTTGAGCAAAAATTACGGATTCACGTTTGTATTTTAATTTTTGCTCCTGTTTTATTTTTGAAGTCTGTTTTTTCTTTTTGATTCAAAGAATTTGTAAATCACCACCTAGGTTGTAGGTAGTGGCAGATTGTCTAGTTAGAATTAGTTCAGTGAGCAGGGTGTGCGAGTTTGCAAAACTCTATAGGCGGAGCAGAGTTTGCGAGTAAGCGAAACCCTATAGGCGGAGCAGGGTGTGCGAGTCTATGAGAGTGTTTGTGAGCAGAGAAAAAGGGTTTGCGAGTCTAGTAGAGTGTTTATAAGCGGGATACTGTTTAATTCTAATAGAAATCTGGGAATGCAGCAGTAGGCAGGGGTTGCCGAACTTGGGTAAATTTTGTGTGTGATTTACTTTTCAGCATATTTATTTCTGCAGTTTGTTTTTACGTTTAAATCGAGAAAATTTGCTATAACCCTATTCACCCCCCTCTAGGGTTAGTCTAGATCCTACAAGTGGTATCAGAGCACGGTATTTTTCTTTAACTCTAGTGTCATGAATTCACCTGATAATACTTTTTTTGAGGGTCGTTCCAATATTATTCCTTCTATTTTTGATGGAACAGATTTTTTGAACTGGAAATTGAAAATGGAATTTTATTTAAAATCTATTAATATTAAATGTTGGGATATTATTGAAAATGGGTGTGATATAACAAATAAGGAAATTCTCTCGATTAATGCTCTTGCTATGCATATATTATATTCTCATAGTAATTGTGATAATTTTTATTTCGTCTCTCATTGTGAAAATGCATAGAAAATCTGGAATACTCTCGATGCAATATATGGTGCAAAAGTCAACAGTAATGAGATGTCCTCCACAACCGACTCAGCTAAAGAAATGTGTTTAACAGGATTGGTAAATAGCAGTTGTAATGAGGATGATGATGACGGAGCAGCCGAGCTGGCATTACTAATGAAGAAATTCAAAAGGAGGAACCACAAATACGGAAATCCAGCTCTAAATCAAAAAGTAAAAAACAGAGAGCACAATATGAAGCTAAGCGAGGTATCAAAACTCACTCACTCTGAATTACTTATTTATTTCCACGAAGTGAATGGCTGTTTTGAACGACTTAGGGAGAAGTATGCCAAACTTGAATCACAAAAAGATACTTTGATAGAATTAAATGAACAACTCGACCAATTAGTTGAAACCTATCAAAGTAAGATCCCTAAGTGTGATAAGTGTCCAACATTCGAAAAAGAAATTAAAAAATCAGAAATCAATATAAAATCACTTGAAAATGAAATTCTGATTTTAAAAGAGAATGAAAATACTAGGAGAGAGAATTCTATTAAAAAGTGCACACAATTGATAAATGAAAATGAATCTCTCAAAACACAAGTCCAACAATTGTCAATGACTTTAGATAAATTCTCAAAAAGTGAAAAATCGTTGAATATGCTATTAGGAAAGCAAACTTTTAATACGGTTAGACAAGGACTTGGATATGATAAATCTGAAAATGTTGAAAGCAGGATTAATCAAGAAAATGTAGTTTGCAAAATTTGTAGAAAATTTGAACACAATCAAAATAATTGGTGGTATAGACCCAAACACGTGAAAACTATATCAATTTGGGTTCCAAAAGACACAAATATAAAATCTCTCAAAGTTAAACAAATTTGGGTGCCAAAAGGAACATATAAAAACAGTTTTGGGTCTCCACAAAATTATTTTTCTAAATCTTCTGCCACTAACAACCATGGACCTATAAAAAGAAATAGGTCACATAAATCTTTTCCCGTGTAGGTGTGGTGGCAGGCTAAGGAACAATAACAGTGTTTTCTGGTTTTTTGGCTGTTCCAGAAACACAACGGGCGACAAAGAAAAGTTCCTTAGCCTAATATAAAGGTGACAGAATCACAATGGGCAACCACGAAAAATTATCGTAAAGGTAAAACAGGTAAAGGTATATTTATTTGATCGATAAATTAAATGTGATAATCTGCACCGTATTCTGAATGAAATCAGCCACTATTGAGATGTTGAAAAGAGATGATGATTTTTTTATTCTGACTTGATCTACATAATTAGCCAATTATACTAATGCCAAAAACACCATTCTTTGAATTAATTCATACATATTTGTTTGGATTAAACATTGTGTTTTGTTGGATACATTTGGTCATAATTCGGCTAACTCTATATCCTCAGTTTCTGATTGTTTACATGGCTTCAATTCAAATTCAAAGAAAATGTCATTTGAAAAGCTGTTAAATTTGATGTTGAGATATTTTGTTGCATACTTCATGATCTGGTTTATCAATTTCAGTTAGTGATTTTTTGGATTGAAAGAGAAACTCAGATGCAGATTACACTGGTAATCTAGTTGATAGAAAAATTACTAGTTGAACGTGATTTGTGAGACATTTAGTAACTGCATCGTTTTTCATAGAAAATATCCGCATATTGTTCATTTTAAATAATTTTTCATTTAGCAGAAATTTTTTTCTCATATAACCCCTTCGAGAAAATAATTGTTTGACCATATTTTCAGAATAGACATTTTTATTTGATTTTAAATGACAAATTTTGACTAATCTAATTCCCTAATAATTATCGAAAAGATAAATAGTGATCGGAAAAAGTGGCGAGTGTTGATATTTTTCATACATTACTCAAAAGAGTATATTTTGAAAATTTCTTTAGGAATTAAAACAAGAATTATAAAACTTTTTGTTGGATAAAGATTCCATGACCATTTCTATATCTATCATTATTTCTATCGACCATGGTTTATCAAATATTAAATATAGTTTGTCGATATGTGGAACTATAATCAGGAATCATTTGTTTTTCATGTCACATTTTTTTGTAAAAATAAATAAATATCCAAAGTATTCACTCTCATTTAAAAGTCCTCACGGTTATGCATGGGTGAATTATTTGGATTTTTGATTATGTGCTTCCATGCTCATTTAAAAGTCCTTACGGTTATGCATGTATGGAACGCATATCAAAATTAATTGATTAAGTAGACAAGTTGATTCTAATCCCATTTAAAAGTCCTCACGGTCATGCGTGGTTAGAAGATACTTGATTTCACTTTTAAAATTAAATTGGAATACTACTAATCTCATTTAAAAGTCCTAACGGTTATGCGTGATTAATAGATATTCAAATTCCTGATATACCACAAGTTGATACAATTGTATGATTTTACATGAGAACATCATTTCCATCATTTCTAAAAGTGGAATATGTGGCTAACAAGAGTAGTTATGGTTTTTGTTTGATTTTTATTGAAGTTTAATATTTATATTCAATTTGAGTTTAATGTTGGATTAATATTGATCACTTAATCTCTATTTTTCTCTAACACTATTATTCTTTTGCTGATAACAAAAGGGGGAGAGAAAAGTTAAGATTTTGTCAAATAGAATCAAGCAAATAATTTTCCATTTGCATCTAGGCTCATTTATATATTTCTATCTGTATGCATATATGTAGGGGGAGCATCATGTAGAGAGGAAGCACTTAAATAGGAGGAGCAATTAGAGTATAACATTGATCAAATACATTTAACACGGTCAAAATCTTAAATATATGTTTGTTATCACCAAAAGGGGGAGATTGTGGAATATGCAAGTATATGATTTTTGTTTGATGATAATAAACATATATATATTCATTTAAATGTATTTGGTAATGTACTATTCTGTTTTCATAGATTAAATAAATATTTGTTGAATAAAATAAACTACACAGAATTTGAATTCAAACAGAACAAGTTACACAGAATTTGAATTCAAACAGAAATTTTATTCAAACAGATATTTATTACAATCTTGAATAGTACAAATTCAAGCTCTCACTATACATATACATTTTTGAATACATCACAATTCAATTTACATTAATAACCTCACTACATATCACTCACACTCGTATTTTGTCTTCAACTTCATTCCAGTTTGAATCCAGCATCTGAGCAATCTGCAAAAATATTCACTAACGCAGTAAAATTGAAAAAGAAATATTTTTGCAATGAAATATGATTTTTGAAAATATTATTTGCCTCAGTTATTTGGGTTGTTCGTCATAATTTGAATTCATCACACACGAACAGTGTGACATGCACAGTGTATCACTGTACATGCCACAAGGCCGTGCACATCGATATACACTTGATAATGCTACAGGGACAGGTGAGCACAGGTCAAACCCAAATGAAAAGCCGGGATCAACTCACGTGCAATACATTTAAAATCGCGACACGAGCACAAGGTCAAACCCGAGTTTTAAAACTGGGTTCAACACAGGGCACAATAAACTGAATGCAAAGGTCAAGCCATTGTTGTCATGACTCAACTCAAATGCAAAGCTTCGACAAATCAAAACTGCATCAGATCACAAATACAATGAACAGTCCCACAATGAAAATCAGGGTCAACAATTTCAAGTGACAACTAGAAGAAGACCACAAGACAACAAGTTCTGCTACTCAAATAAAACAAATGAATGCAAGTTCATATGTACAGCAACACAATAGCAACTGCATAGGACTACAACAACCAAATGCAACAAAGACCAAGCTGCAACATACTAGAGGTGCACACAACTCAAATGAACACTACAGCAAGATCAGAATGCTCAAATACAATATGAATTGATGAAGCAGTGCAAATGAACAAGTGCAATGCACCATCCAGAGACGCAGTGAAGTCAAAGTGTGCAACTTCAATGCAACTACATGACATGAATGCTCAATGAACCAGACAGGTCAAGCAACAAGTTTACAAAGGCAATATGAACAAGTGAAGCATCTGTGTCAAAGCATAACATAGTATGACATGAAGCAAATGAACACAGTGAAATGCACAAAGACATAGCATCTGCACCAAGTTAATGTTCACAAATGCAACTCACCAACCAGACTATGATGCAAGAAATAACTCAAAGGACAGCAGACATAACAGGTGAAGTGCAACAAGAATCAAATTCAAGTACATGGTAAACATGTACACAAATGCAAAGCTTAAGTATGCAGATCAAAAGCAACTGTTCTTAACTGCAAGTTCAAACCAAAGCACAAAAGTGCACAGCAACCAACATAAATGAAATAACAGCAGTATACAAGCAAAGACTCAACAACAGGCAGTCCAGATAAACAGACAAGTACAACTGGAATCAAGAAATGCAACTTAAGTTAAAAGCTGTGTATGTGAAGTATACCAGAGAGAGTATGCAACATGACATGAACGATGCAATCTATAAATGCAATTCGAAGTGAAGGAACAACAACAATGAATACTGCAACATGTCCAAATGTCCAGACAACATCATATTCACAAATGCAATGCTAAATTGAAGCTCAAGTTGAACTAACCAGAAAAATGGCAGAGACGAAGATCACTGGGGTCAGTGAATCAATGCCGTGTAAAGTCGAAAGCAATAGTGGATGAACGAGATTCTACAGTGCAGAGATGGGCCGAAGTCAGAATTCAAAAATCAAATTCGTATTTTTGAAAAGGTTCAAAGTCAAAGAAAATTAAAAAGAGGAAAGTTTCTGCCTTTTTATTCAAGAAAAATCAAACGCGTGAAAATCAAAGCCGTGAGTAACAAGTCGAAAGAAATCAGGAAAGCCGTGCGCATCAAGGATTGAAGTTTTGGAAAGTATCGAATTGAAACGAAGCAAATACAAGTGTCACTAATTCATATAAATACAAAACCCAAATTATCATCATCGGCATCGAGTCAAGCAAGCAATTAAACAAGCAACAAAAGAATATACATACCAATCTATCAAACTCGATCAAAGGAGCAGCTGCAAGTAGAATCGATCATCAAAGAACGAACGAAGCACAAATAACGCGAACCGGACAATAGATCACCAGAGAAGAAGCAAGCAGGAGCAACACCAGTCAGATCGAACAAAGCCCCAATTTGGATCGCAAGAGCCGAAGCCCTAAATTCAGATCGAACAACATAGGGCCGCCATTCTTCTTCACAAACAAAAGAAGTGGATCGAGTGAAAGAAATTAAAAGGGCCGGCCTTTATTATCAAAAGGGGATTTAATTTTTTAGGGTTTAATTTTTATTAAGGGGGTTTTTCTTAATTTTTATTTGAGCAAAAATTACGGATTCACGTTTGTATTTTAATTTTTGCTCCTGTTTTATTTTTGAAGTCTGTTTTTTCTTTTTGAGTCAAAGAATTTGTAAATCACCACCTAGGTTGTAGGTAGTGTCAGATTGTCTAGTTAGAATTAGTTCAGTGAATAGGGTGTGCGAGTTTGCAAAACTCTATAGGCGGAGCAGAGTTTGCGAGTAAGCGAAACTCTATAGGCGGAGCAGGGTGTGCGAGTCTATGAGAGTGTTTGTGAGCGGAGCAAAAGGGTTTGCGAGTCTAGTAGAGTGTTTGTAAGTGGGATACTGTTTAATTCTAATAGAAATCTGGGAATGCAGCAGTAGGCAGGGGTTGCCGAAGCTGGGTAAATTTTGTGTGTGATTTACTTTTCAGCATATTTATTTCTGCAGTTTGTTTTTACGTTTAAATCGAGAAAATTTGCTATAGCCCTATTCAACCCCCCCCCCCTTTAGGGTTAATCTAGATCCTACAAAACCATGATTAAAATCTTTGGAATGTTAAATGAGTATGTTGTTCTATAAATCAATGAATGCAAAAACAAAATATATTTCAGCAAAGCATGCACAAAAATGTAGAAATACTAGATGTCTTAAAACTTCAAGAGAGAACGTTGCCAGTGAAATATTTGGAGCTACCACTTAGCATGAATTATATTAATAGCTGAGACTGCTCAAAATTCTATGATCTAATACAAAACATATTAGAGGGAATGTCATGAAAACTATTATCTCTGGCTGGTAGATTAGCATTATCACACATTGTCATCACTGTTGTTATCATGTATTGGCTCTAAACACTTAATACAATAGATGGCTTGTGTGATAACCCCACCACTACATCCAGTTTAGCAAAGAACATTACAAATAATGTCGTCTGCTAATCTGAAGAATACGGCTGGTTAAGGGCGTCGAATGTAAATATATCTTTATACCAACACTGACACATCATATTTGCCTTTTTGAGGATCTGAACTAAAATTTAGGCGTGTACAGTATTAATATAGTAATAAACACACAACCTAAAAATATTTAGAACAGTATATAATATAGATAAATCAGAATCAGACTCACAGATCACGGCGGAATAATATACATCATCAAATAAATAATAGAATGCGAGTCTATAAAATATTAGTACTAGACCCACATAAATATATACATCATATCCAAAATCTTATATCAGGTACAAATTCACTACTACTTAATACAAATGACGTAAACTCCAAGCTATCAATATATACAAGTACGAAGTAAAATATAATTATCGAAATATTTTGCTTCAATGCTAGCCTAAAATCCAAAGGTCAATGGGTCCTTGTAACTATGAACTCTCGGCCTGGCCCGAGTATTAAAATATTAAACGGGTCAGACTATATCTACATAAAAGGTGAAATACTAATATCATAACTTTATGACTTAAAATAATAAGCCATATACAATATGCCGAACAAACAATCATAATAAAACATATTAATTAAGTTCACCGCTTTATAAATCCATAAATGACTTAAAATAAGTCATCTCAGAATATGCCACAAACCCAAAAATCTAAAAAGGCATATCAAACCAATAAATATAGATCTCAAAATTTTGACGTAACAATAACCAAATAAATCATAAATAAAATATGCCCAAAAAAAATACTCAAATAAGGCATATCTAACAAACCACCATTTCATAAATACATATCAAGTCTAAGTAGACTGTCATCTCAAATATGGTGATAACCAATTCAAAATTCCTCGGAGCCATAAAGGGTACATAATATCCATACAAAAAATCTCTGAAGGAATAATCATCAATAATGAAATAATAATGGTGATCAACTATCAGTATGATACAGTGCGATACGAGGCCTGACTAAAATAAATAAACCCAGCCACATAGTGCAATAGTCTAACGAAAAGAAATAGACTATCAAGTAAAAACCCCAACTCTTAACAATAAGAAATAGGTAGTCGTGTTTATGACAAAACTATGTGAATTTACCTAACAAATATAAATAGGCAAACATTGTCTAGATGTGATGTAAACCGATAGGGTTGCAATATAACATTTGTTTAAACAACAAAAAGGACACCTAAGTTATACCAGAAAAAACCTAACCCAAAGAAATAGGTCTGCCTACCCAAATCTAAAAATGAATTGACTCTCAAGTCGATGAAAATGATTCATAGTCTCTTGGGGGTCTATCGGTCTCAGAAAATATGAATACCTTGAGAAATTACAACTCTAAAGCATTAATTACTACTTAATGACAAGAATTTAACTAATTGTCCCATACCAGATAGTAAATTCAAATGTTTAATTATAATAATAAGCGAAATAATTGTACAAAGTGCCCCAAACAACCCGACAATTCAATCGTTTATTAAAATTCTCTGTTTCATAGAAAATCATGAAACTCAATAGAAATCCAATTCAAATTTGCATAATGTAAAGACCTAGAATTTTGGTTATTTGAAACTGGTATATCTAATTGATTTTAAATATTTAAAAGTTAATTTTATGAATTAAATAACTTGAATTTTCAAAAATAGTGATTTATTGGATAATTTAATTGCTAAATTTGAATAATTGAAATATTAGTTATTTGGACAAAAAAGATTTAAAGACTTATTAAATTTCTACTAATAAGAATAAACGTAATAAAACTCTTAAATTTAATTTAAAGACGACTTAACTAATTTCGAAATTATCCCGTCTTAATTAACGAGTAATAATAGCCTTTCGGGGCATAGTTTCGAAATTCGACGAAACCAATTCCATTAAATCATAATAGTGTGCTATTATTGGATTTCAAATTTCGTAGGGATTGGATTTACTGTTTGGTCGTACGGGATAGAAACACATTGAGATTAGTATTGAAAATTTAATACTATAATTGGGTTCAAAAAGCTATCATCTCCATACGATCGAATTGAGGCTCCAGACTCGTCCCATTGGATTCAAAATAGGGGTATAACATTAGGAACGTTAAGCGGTACGCCTCGATCGGGGTTCGAAATAAAATAGCTAGATATTTTGGAATTTTAGATAATATATATATAGTTGATATGACCAAGACCTCCATTCATTCATTTCAGCCACTATATTCTTCATTCCAACCCACCCTACAAGCCAACCTATCATTCCTCTCTTATTTAAATCGTGTACCAGAGAACAGTTTTTTCTTCATGTTTACAGTAGATAGGAATCTCCGATCACCTTTTAGGAGTCGCAATTCTAGCACTGCAGCAAGTTGATGATTGGGTCGCTTTTGGTTTCGTTTGGCTAGAAGTGATGAGGTGGTGAGCAGTGGAGAAAGGAGGCGTAGAGGGACTTGCTGGTGGCTTTGGTTCGATGGATGGTGAAGCGAGTAGGCATGCACGGCGTGCACGTTTTCGGTTTCAGAGAGGAAAAAAAGAGGAAACTGAAAGAAGGAAGTGAATTTGGAGAAGAAGGGGGAATAATTTGGGGCTACTTCTGTTTGGATGGGCTCTGATCCGAGTTGCGTGTGGTGATTTTTTTATTTGTTTTGATTATATTGTTAACTTAAGTGATACCTTAGTGAATACATATCCCATTCATATTTAACCCGATCGTCATGTGGATTTTTGCGTTAGGACTATATTGATGAAAGCTTTGAAATATTACAGGTTTAGAAATATTTGGAGATTGTGAAAATTTGGACTAACATTGGAGTCGTCTGGTTTTAGTTCGAAACCGGAATGCCTCGGCGACAATAGAAAATAAATTTGAGTAAATCTCACTCACGTTGGGTAACTAGTTTTATTTTAAAGTGTTAAAAACTTATTTATTGGTTGATTGGATGAATTGATAAATTATTATCATCAGTTGGATGTTACATATATTAGTACATATTAGTAGTTGGTTATAATCCCGCCGATTGGAGCGGATGAGACACTATGCGCCCCGCATAATAGCGGATGACCCTTTTTATTTTGATACCCCACCTCGAAGCGGTGATTGTATTTTTGTGATTATATAACATTTGTGGTTGTGGGAAACATGTTGGAGGGGTCCAACTGGATTCCTTAAGATTGTTGTTTTTAATTTCATATATAGCGATATATGATGTATGTGGATAATCTAATATATATTATAAAATGATTTGATTTATTGCATGCTATAGTAGCACTGACCTTAATTTTGGTATTATAAATACCATAAATAATATTTTTGAATTTTAAAAAGGGAATTCAAAGACGATTTTGGAAATAAAAATATTTATATTGAAATTTGGGATTTATTTAAAGAGGAATTGAAGTGGATAAAATAAATAAAATTTGATTTAGATATTTATTTAGCTATTTTGTAAAATGGTTTCAAAGAAAATTTAATTTGAGTATTTTTAAACAGTGGATTTTTAATTGGGATTTTGGGAATACGAAATAAAAGTTAGCATTACATTGCCTTGTAGTAGTAATCAAAAAATGATATGTTGCGTTGTGATTTTCTCAAGTTTAATTGCCTAGATGTCTCCTCTGTTGTATGTGTAGATCCTACGCGCCACTTTGTACATGTGCACTACGTGTTGATTTCTGCTACGTACTTGGGCTTGAATTCTGATTTTGCTTGAACATTTTGTATATTTCCATGTACATAATTGAACTTGCATATGAACTCTGGTTGCATATGAACTTGTTATTCAAGTGTTTTCCTTGTGCCTTTGTTATTGTAGTCTGGTTCCATATGAACTTTGGTTGCATGTTGTTGCTTTGCATTCATGTTAACCCATTTGGACCTGAGCATGTCTGAAGCTTTGTTGCTTGGTTCCTACACATCCATAGTGGTCTGTTCTTGCCTGAGTTATGAGGCCTTGACTGGTCTAGTTGAGTTGCTGTCATGTTGTTATTTGTCCTTTGTACATTTGATTGAGGCTGTTTGTATGTTGGATGGATTTTCATAGGTCTACAGTATAATTATCGAGACATTAAGGCAATACACATATGTACATGTACACATGTGTGTGTATATGCAGGTTTTACTTGATTGCTTTGACTGACCATTGCTGTGTTGTTTGTTTTTGCATTGCACCTGATTTCAATCCAGTCTTTGCTTGGGTTTGACCTTGTGCTCACCTGTCCCTGCAATTTTAACAAGCAAGTGTACATCGATGTGCACGACTATGTGGCATGTATAGTGATACAATGTGCATGTCATGAGTTCTTCACATATTTTTAATTCTAGTTCGAAATAGAAAACATGATGACGAACAACTCAAATAACTTAGGCAAACAATATTTTCAAACACACACTTCATTGTGCATTGCAAAATATTTCTTTTTTAATTTTATTGCATCATTGTTTATTTTGCAGATAGTTCAGTTGCTAGATACATGATGGAACAGAGTTGAAGATCAAATATGAGTGACGAGTGAATATGTAGTGAGGTGAAACATGCATGTAAAATTGTATAGTGAAAATTGTGTTGTAACTAAAACTTGTACTTAGAATTGCATAAATATAGGGAGAGATTAAATTTGTACTATTTGAATTTGTAATAAAGTATTTGCTTAAATGAAATATTTTTTTAAATAAGATTTCCGAGTTATTTATTCTATTCAACAAATGTTTATTTAATTATATGGAAAAAGAAAATAGTACGATAACAAATACATTTAAACAAATATATATATATATATGTTTATTGTTATCAAACAAAAATCACACACTAGTATATTCTACAATCTCCCCCTTTTGAGGCTAACAAACATATATTAAGATTTTGACTCTATTATGTATTTGGTGTTTATGAATTCTATTAGCTCCCCATATTTGAATACTCCCCTACAACAAAGCTGCCCCTTCGCATATGCATGAAAATAAAAAAAATGCAAATAAAAAACAAAAAAATGCAATGAACTTAGATGAGAATATGCAAAGATGAGAATATGCAAATAAAAAAATGACATATTTTCCAAAATCTTAATTTCTCCCCCCGTTTTGTTATCAGCAGAAGAGTAATAGTGTTAGATAAGAGTGATAAAATGATAGACATTAATACAACATTAATACCTAATCGAGTATAAATATTAAATTTAAAAAATCAAACAAAAAGCATAAATACTCTGTTAGGTGCATATTCCATTTTAGAGTGATATGGGTGATGTCGGCATTGAAAACCATATAGTCATATCCATTTGTGGTATATTTATGACAGGAATTTAAATACTTACTAACCATGCATAACCGTTAGGACTTTTAAATGAGATTAGTAGTATTTCCTGTTTTTGTTAAAAATGAATTCCAAGAATATTCTAACCAGCATAACGGTGAGGACTTTTAAATGAGGTTAGAATCAGCTCGTCTATTTCATCCAATTTCGATATTTTTTCCATACATGCATAACCGTGAGGACTTTTGAATGAGCATGAAAGCACATAATCAAAAATTTCAAGTAGTTCACCCATGCATAACCGTGAGGTTTTAAATGAGAGTGGGTATTTTTGGATGATTTTATTGCTAATTTGAAAAAAATGAATAATTTCCTGTTTAAATACCATATTTTGACATACTGTATTGGATTTCGATGAGCGATTGTCGTAGAAATATGATAGGAATAGAGACGGTCATGGAACCAACCAAAGTTATTACAAATTTTGTTTAAATTTTTAAAGAAATTTTCTAAATATACTCACTCAAGACATAATGTATGATCAAGATCAAGACTCACCACTTTTTCCAGTAACTGTTTGTCTTTTCGATAATTAATAAGGAGTCAGATAAGTTAACATAGGCATTTAAGATCAAATCCAAAAAAAATCACATTTCTAAAATGCCTAAACTAAGACGAAGTCGACAAAAACTATTTTCCAGAAGGGGTTTTGTAAAAATGTCAGTCAATTGAGAATCAGTTGAAATGAAGTTTATGAAGATATTTTCTTTCGAAATGTGATCTCTAATGAAATGATGTCTAACATCCATATGCTTGGTGCGAGAATGATGTACATGATTATTTAAGAGATCAATTGTACTTTTACTATCACACATAAGTGGAACTCGTTTTAAATTTAGACCATAATCTTGCAAAGTTTGTATCATCCATAAGATTTGAGCAGAGCAACCGCTTAGAGCAATATACTCTACCTCAGCGGTAGATAATGCAATACAATTTTGTTTTCGACTTGACCATGCAACTAATGAATGTACCAACATAAAACAAGTTCCACTATTACTTTTTCTATCAACTAGACTACCAACATAGTCTGCATCTGAATACCCTTCTAAATCAAAGTTGTCATTAGTTGGGTACCATAGACCAAACCATGGGATGTGCAACAGATACCCTATAATCCTTTTTACAGCTTTTAAATGAGATTCTTTTGGACTTGATTGAAACTATGCACATAAACTAACAGAGAACATAATGTTTGGTCTAGAAGCAGTAAGATAAACAAGTAATCCAATCATACATCGATATTTCTTTCGATCAACTACTTATCTTTTTCGTCCTTGTCAAGTTTAATTGTTGTGCTCATGGGAGTTTTTGCAGGTTTAGCATCTTTCAATCCAAATTTGTTGACAAGCTTTTTGATATATTTTGTTTGAGAGGTGAACTATAATGTTTGGCTTTTTGTTGAACTATAGTTCGTACGGTGTTTTATTAAGAATCAGCCTAATCATAACTCTATTTATTACATAACAAGTTGTATTTACTGCCTCTACCCAAAAGGACAAGGGTAGTTCATACTCATTTATCATAGATCTAGCTAACTCTTGTAAGGTTCGATCCTTTCACTCGACTACTCTATTTTGTTGTGGAGTATGTGGGACAGAGAATTCATGTTTAAATCCATTTTCATCGCAAAAATTTTCAAATTCATAATTTTCATATTCTCTACCATGATCATTTCTTAGCAAAATAATAGAAATTCCTTTTTCATTTTGAACTAATTTTGTGAATTTAGTGAAGTATGAGAAAGTTTCTGATTTTTTGGCTAAGAAACATACCCATGTGTATCTAGAGTAATCATCAACCAATACAAAACAATATCTCTTACCACCCAAGCTTGCAATATCGTTAGGTCCAAATAGATCCATATAAACTAGCTCAAGGACTCAAGAGGTACGTACAGTGTTCTTAGCATGAAAAGATGATTTTTTGAATTTTTCCACAGTACATTCTTTACATAGAGTTTCTGTTTTGAAATCATGAGATGGTAAACCTCTTACCAAATCTTTTCTTTTTAATTTGTTTAATAGATTTATGCTAGCATGTCCTAATCGTTTATGCTATAAGTTTGCATCTTCATCCTTAGCTACCAAACATTTTGAAAGAGTGGGATCATCAAAAGATAGAGAGTATATATTACCTTTCCTCTTATGTGAAAATAATGTTTCTTTTGATGTTTGGTCAACAAATTTGCACAAATTAGAATCGAAAACAACATTCATTCCCTTATCACATAACTAGTTGATTTAAATCATATTATGGTGTAGATTTTCAACATGTAATACATCGTTTAAGGTAAGTGTGCCATTACCAACTTTACCTTTACCGATAATTTTACATTTATCACTGTTGCCTATTGTGACTCCGCCACCTTTGTACTTCTCTAGGCTAAGGAACTTTGATTTGCCGCCTGTCATGTGTCTGGAACAGCCAGAATCCAAGTACTACTCTTGATGTTCCTTAGCCTACCAACACACCTACACGAGAAAAGATTTTAGTAACCTATTTGTTTTCATAGGTCAATGATCGTTAGTGACAAATTTTTTTGAAAAACAAGTTTGTGTAGAACCAAAACAGTCTATGTTTGTTCCTTTTGGCACCCAAGTTTCTTTGATTTTAAGGGATTTTACATTCGTGCTTTTATGAACCCAAATCGGTATGGTTTTCGTTTGTTTGGGTCTATACAAGAAATTGTTTTGATTATGTCCAATTTGTTCACATTCGTGCACTTGGAGTTGACATGATTAGTTTTACTTCTACCTTTTTCAGATTTAGTATATCCAAGTCCTTGTCTAATAGTATTAATAGTTTGTTTTTCTAATAGCATATTTAGTAACTTTCTCCTTTGGAGAATTTTCCTAAAGTTGTAGACAATTGTTGGACTTGTGACTTGAGAGAATCGTTTTCATTGAATAACAAAGTACACTTTTTAATAGAATTTTCTCTCCTAGTATTTTCACTTTCTTTTTAATCAGAATTTCATTTTCAACTGATTGAATTTTAGTTTCTGATTTGTTTATTTCCTCTTCTAGTGATGGGAACTTATCACACTTAGGCTCTTTTTTCAATAGTTTTGAACCATTTGATCAAGCTGCATATTTAATTCTATCAAACTATCCTTTTGTGATTCAATTTTAGCGTACTTCTTCCTAAGTTTTTCAAAACATCCATTTACTTCACGAAAATATATAAGCAATTACAAGTGAGTAAGTTTTGATACCTCGTTTGGCTCGTTTTCACCACTGTCACTTGTTTCTCTAAAAAACACAGATTTGCTCTTTCACTCTCGCTGTTAGTGCTTTCATCATCATCTTCAATACTTTCATCCTAAGTTGCTGCAAAACTTCTCTTTTTCGGTTTCTTTTCTTTGCCGAATCAATTTTGAGGACAATTTGGCTTCATATGACCAGGTTTATTGCACTTGTGACAAATGACCTCTTGCTTTCTAAGTTGGCTAGAATTTTGATGATTCTGCTCTTCAATTGTTGATTTAGGGCTAGATTTCCATGTTTGCGGTTCCGCCTTTTGAATCTCTTTATTATCAGTTCCAATTCAGCAGCTCCTTCATCATCACCATCATTATATTCACTTTCCATCGCCCCTTTGAGAGCTATTGATTTCTTTCGCGTATCTCCTCCTTTATATTCTTCCTTGAATTTGATTTCTAGCTCATAAATGGTGAGGTTTCCGATGAATTCTTCAACTCAAACATGTTTCATATCTTTTGATTCTTGGATGGTAGTCACCTTTGCTTCAAAATTTCGTGGAAGAATTCTAAGGATCTTTCGAACTGTCTATAGTTCTGTGCATGGTCTTCCTAGGAATTTTGATTTGTATACAAGATTAGAAAGTCGTCCATACATTTCTTTGACACTTTCATCCTTTGCCATTGTGAAGTTCTCATACTCGCTACTAAGCATGGCAAGGCAAAATTCTTTAACCTGGGTGGTTCCTTCATGAGTCACTTCAAGCATGTGCCAGATTTCCTGCGTAGTTAGACAATGTGAGACACGGTTAAATTCAATTTGATCAAATGAAAAAACAATAGAATTCATAGGTTTAGCATTAGCAGTTTGTAGTTTATTTTCAAGATCTATCCATTAATCCATAAGTTGATATAGTTTATCAACTTCTTGATTGCCTACCATTACTGTTGATGTGCTATTTCCCATTTCAACAAATATTCCATGCATCTATGGTTTTCAAAAAAAAAATCATTCTAGTTTTCCAATATGCATATTCACCATTGAACATGGATGGAAAAACGTTATTAAAAGAAGCCATTGGGAAAAAATCAATTTTTTTAGTAGAAAATGGTGTTTTGATCCTAGCTCTTATACCACTTATAGGATCGTTTTCACCCATAGAGGGGGGTGAGTAGGGAGTACTAAATATTAATGCGGAAATAAAAATAAATACAGAATGTAAAAATCACACACAGTTTTTACCTAGCTTCGGCTGCCTCCAAGGTTTCTACTAGAAATTAAGTAATCGGACGCTTATAAAAAAACGTAAACTTACGATACCCGCTAACTTGATTAACCAAACTTTAAGCTCAAAACCCTACCAAACTCAGCCATTGAGTTGCGAATTCTTGAATTACAAAACCGTAGTTCGTAAATTATTTTATCTAGAGATTGACTTAAATAAAAAACAAGAAATAAACAAAAGAACTAAATAAAAAAATACCCTAATATCAAATATGGTCTAAAACATATACGGCCCAAATTAATAAAAAAGGATAAACGAGTTTTCCCCTTTTATTTTGCTTTCTGCTCATCCATGCCGTCTTGTTTCTTTACGATCTGGAACTGGGGTTCTGTTGAATTGAAGCAGCTATAACGACCTGCCCTTCTGACCGCCCCCAGTCGGTAATTAAACCAACTTGAAACGTTCAAAATGACGGATTGGTATTCAGTTTATAGAGTTTAAACAGAATCAGCCACAGAAACACAGAATAATTATATTTCACATAATCAATTTTTTTGTACATATATCAGAGTTTATACAATGCATTAAATTTTATACAGCGGAATATTTCTTTAAAGTACAAAAATAAATCTCCGAAAAGCTAAAGTGAAGCGTTTCCCCAACTCTCTGTCTAACTTCGCTGCCCGAAAATCTTCAAGCTGTAAAATACTGGGTCTGACCCGAGTATTACGTTCAAAAGAAAATAATACACAGGTCAGTCTAATTCAAACTCAGTTATTAGTGCATAGAGGCAATAATAATAACAATTAGACGACAGTCAAATATAAATTTACCTATCCGATCCTTCAACAAGAAATCGGATAACGGTAAATATAACACTTAACAGTGTTATAACAACAAATCAGTAGATTCAAATTTCCAACACAGATAGATAGAAGGATTATTAATGAAGAAATTTTAGAAAACAACAGGATTTGCCAAAACGGCAATTAACTACAAAATCATCAAATTTAAAACCAATCAATTCAAACAATTGAAATATCATTAAAAACATCAATACTGATTGGCTGCAGTACACGCATGCGTGCACTGCCTCGCCACATATAAAACGATAAACATGTGTGGCTGCAGTTTACGCTTGCGTGCACTGCCTTGCCACTATAGTGATGATGTACCCAAAAGCTCAATGGAGGTTCACAAACGAGCATAAGGTCAAACCCAGACAGAAACAGTATGCACAAGAGTGGAAACAACAATCATGAAATACAAGTGCAAGTACAAAATGAATGCCACGACTACAGAGAGTCAAGGGCAGTCACAACTGTATATATTCAAATGCACTTAAACAAAGAACTCGGAGACATTATCAAGTTAATGTCGAAGTTCAACCAAATCATCAACTTGATACAGTATAATGCACCAGTAACAAATGAATGAAACTAGACGGTGCAACAAACATTCGAAATATTTTTAAACAACATCAGTTTCCAAATAATCAAGCAGCGGGTTTCAAAAGTCAAAATGGCCGAAGGCCATTTAGAATCAAATCGAATGCCAAAGAATTCAAAGCAGCAGTATGAAGGTGAGGGCACCATAGATATGACACCATAACACATAAATGCATGAGTAAGTGATACAGCACTTCAATATCAAAGGAACAACCGAAGTCAAATACTACAGGTTGCCGCATATCTAATATGCAAACCAAAGTTGCAGTAAAACAATAAAAGGCTCAAGTCAACATATATATCCAAAAATGCAACAAAAGTGGAAACTGCCGCCACCACAAGGATACAAGGGTAAACTGCAACGAATACTGCAGCCACCACAAGATCGCAAGGGCACAAAAATTACCAAGAAATCAAACAAGCAGCCTCAATATCCAAACAAGTTTGGAAATCACTTACAACTGAACCAAGCACAACTACAAATGCACAGCAACAATAACTCAAGCTTGGTACAATTCCAACCATATATGTACACAAACATACACATGTATGCATGTACATATATGCAGATTTGAATAATAGGTGACAAAGCAAGGTCACAACTCATCAACAATCGAAACAAGTAATTGAGAGAAATAAATTCAAGTCGAAGTGCTACAGAGATGTACTCAGGGAAGGATATGAAAAGTGCACAGCAACAATGGCTTTTGAATACAGACAGTGCAACAGGCTCAACAAAACCACTTATCACTAGATTCAACTAACATGTTAAATCAGTACTAGAGATGAGTTTTACTCACTTGCAAAATTTGATGAACAGAGATGCATACATACTTATTCACAGACATGTAGATACAACAGATTTTTATACTTTTCAAATTATAATAAAATAGTGTTACTCATTATTCAAACAAATGAAATGCAACTTAAATTAAAAGCTATGCAGTGATCAAACAGACTGCAAGATGTATGCAAACATAAGGCATGAAACCACAGTGCAACAGATCAAGCAAGTCAGATGCAAGACTAGATCAATGAATATGAGAACAAGCATACATGAAGACTACAAGAATGCACAGTTAACTTAAACGAAGACATGAGTGCTAAACTGGAATGCACGCGATGTCAAAATAAAGGCCAAAGTGAACAAGATCAGTGGGAAGGCCGAAGTCAATATTAATTCATGGAATCAAAATTTCCAGAAAAATCAAAATCAAAACAAGCCTTAAGAATCAGTTTCTCAAGCAAAAAAAATAAAACTTCTATGAACACAAAACCATCAGGAATTTCCCAAAACCCATGTTATCAATAGTCACAGTCGAAGACACATGAACAAGCCGTGTGCTACAGACCGAGCAAGTACATATATTCGAACCAAACTCAAAGTAAACAACCAGTAGACAAAGCCACAACAGTTCAATATACATAAGTTTCAAAGAAATCAATCAGTGAGTTTCACAAAAATGACCGAAGATTCAATAATATCAAAAATCAAGTTGAAGCCATGTTCAACAGAAATCAAGTCGTGGTGGCCAACAAATGACCGAAGTCAATAAGTGACAGGGGTACAGATGCATAACAGTGCCAAGGTCCTGTATCAAAAATACTCAAAAATTCAAAGCCGTGAGAATCACAAATCATATAAATATGAAGTTGAATTTAGATGTGAGAAATAAAATTTCTCACCTTTCACCGAAGCCAAGACGAACGATTGACGCAAAGAAGAAGCAGCCGCGAGCGAGACGAAGAGTCGATCGAGCAAATTGAAGCCGCAAGAAGCCCTAATTTTTGGGGACGAAGAAGAAACTCGCGAGGCCGCCATTAATTTTTTCTTTCGTTTGATTTTTTTCTTCTGATTTTCGAAGAAGACTTCGGCCATGCTTATGAAAGGAAGGGTGCGTGAGTTATGGCATGATTTTGGGCGTGGTTGAAGGCGTGTGTAACGGGAGATAACATGCTGGTGAAAAGAATAAACAGTTGTGTATTAAGGTAAATTTTTTTCCTTTTCAAATTCAATTTGTTTTATAGATATTTTCTTTAGTAAACATATAAACGTTTTGAAGTTCAACTATCAAACATAAATTTATATTAACGTGTTTTACAATTAGATTTTATACTTGTATTTTGTATTGATAAAATTTATTTCATTTTATTTAAGTTAAAAAAAATGTTATTAAAACTAACCATCAATTTATAAATTTACATAAATAATAATTCTTGTATCCAAATTATTTTTCTAAGTCATTAGTTCGAATTTTAAATACAAATTTAAATATTCACTTTCAAACTCCAATGTCAAATTCAAATTTTATTCAACTTTCAATAGATTAAATTCTAAAATTTAATCGCCAAATTCATAGTTATATTGGGAATTCAATTTAAACCATCATTCAAATATTTAAAATTAATTAAATATTTTCAAATTAAATTGTTCAAAATTCAGGGTTGTTACAATCTTGCCCCCTTAAAAGAATTTTGTCCCGAAATTATAAGTTAGGAAAAAAAATGATTGTTAAAATCTTATCGATATTTAGACCCTACATAATTTTACCAAGTTCTAAATTTATAAATAAATATAGGATTCATTCCATTTATTTTATCTCCCTAGCTTTGTTCATTATTTTCTAAAATCAAGACGTAAAAGTTTTTAAGCCAAAATTTTCGACTTACAAAACTCAAATTTAAACTTGGAAACTCTTCATGCTAGAGATTTGCATATCATATAAATTTTTTTCAAAGCTGTGGACTTTCAAGATATTTTAAAGATCTTCTTCTTTAATTCAATTAGGTTGGAATTATGTAATTCTAATTTCAGACTATTGATTTGCTATCTAAAGTTTTGAAAATACTTGCTAACTCGAAATTTAACAAGTCCATCGTCGTTCTTACAGACATTAGGCATATGCTGGCCAGGCGCAGGACTAAAAATCTCCAAGTACTAAATATACTTGCTTCAACTCCCAGTGAAAATACTTTTAAAAATTCTTTTAAAAATGGATATGGAAAGCACGTTCCCCCATGGATCACAGTTTACCCGGCGGTTACGCTACTATCCCAGTAGAATCGCTTGTAACTGTAGATTTCACATCTCTCTTGAATTTCGCCATGGTTGTTGCCATAGATCGCGGTTCACACGGCAGTTACGCTACTATCCCAGTAGAATCGCTCGTGACCGTGGCATCTCGCCCCTCAAATTTCGCTTTGGCCTCTAGATCGCAGTTTACGCGGCGGTTGCGCCACTATCCCAGTGGAATCGCTTGTAACTGTAGGCATCACGCCCCACGAATTACGCCAGCATACATCATCAATTCACATGATCCCAACACGATGATCCATCGTGGGGGATTCCAGTCCCAATGGACATTCCACTAATGGAAATTCTACGTAGCTACGATTTTCAAATGGACACTCACACCGAGTTCCAATCACCTTCACAAATTATAAATGGAAGGTACATTTCCATATCCTCAGTTTAGAAAACATATGTCATATACATATAGTACTTCATTTCACATTTCGTACATATCATACCTATGTAAACTTGCATAGGATTTTCATAATAATGACTTTCCAAACTGATGGTTTTCGAATTATTACATTCACATATATAAATTACGAAAACCACAATATCCCATACCCATAACAAATAGAGGATTTCAAAATTTTCCATTTCGTTTAAAATTTTCCTCTAAATCGATTTGAAAATTTTAAGGTTATCTCAAACCCAATTCACATTCATAATCCAATTCATTATCGACTTCACATTCGATTTGGATTTCACGTTACATCGTCAATTCTCAACACATAATTGATGTCTATCGATATATAACCTCTAAGCTCGTACGTCTCAGAGAAGGGTGTTAAGCTAAAAGAATAAATTCTCTGCCACCACAGATATATATTTAATAAAGATCAATTGCTATGTCATCAATTCACCATGTTAGACATACAATCCAAATCGACTATCCGAAATTCAAAGCTTAACTTATATTTGTTTTTGGTGTCGAAGTTAAACTTAATTTAACTCAAGATTCAATCTTTTTGAAAAAAATTCCAGTTGAACTAATCGTTCAAATTTCCCAAAAACATCTTTACAAGATATATATAATTTTCCACACTTAACCATTTGAAACAAATTTCAAATATTCATTTTTTTCAAATTATCTTTAAAAGATACAATTTCAAACTTTCCATTTCATATTGGAAAACATTTCCATACTTATTTAATAATAAGTAATTCACAAATCCATTTCTTTTCAACACTTGAAAAATATTCAATATACTTAAATCATAATCAAGTATATATTTCATTCTTTAAGGAAAGCGTTCTTTTAAACACATTTATTTGAGTCAAAACGAATGTTGCGTAAAACATTGTTACGACAACTCAAAATCTCTAGTATAGGGATTCGAATTTAAGATAGATATATAAATCCCAATACTACATAAAACATTTCCTTTCGGAAACCATTTACTATAACAACAGTGTTATAATCCACCATTTCCTTATTTCCCGAAAATGCCTATTTCAACAATGAATGTTGAAATCTATGGTTTCGATAGTTAATACATTTTTAAAACATCTTTCAATTGTTTTAATTCTATTTAAAACATCACTTCCCAAAATCATATCCATTTTACTTAACCACATATTCACTGTCCAAAATCGTGAATATATCACCTTTAATAACTTCTATGTTTCATTTATCAAATTCAATTAGTTTCAAATTTATAAACAATCTTTACAAATTCCATTTCTATTTACAAAACTTCGATTTATAATCTCCTTTATTAGTGCAATTCCATTTATATAACTCACTTATATACCCAAAGTCCATATTATAAGTTAAATACTTATAATCCATTTATTTAATAAATCGTTCTTCACAACATTTGAAATCAATTTTTCAAAAGAATTCAGAATCAAATTTCCAAGTTATTGTTCAATGTTCCTCTTAGTTATACTAAATTGACATATCATTTTATTCCACAATTTTTACTTTGGAGATATTCAAAATATTGTATTTAAACCAATTCACTAATTCACTTAACTTATATTTTATTTTTCATAAATCTCAGCAATTCGATAATGGGTTTTTCCGAAGAGAAACTATCGCAAATCTAAATTTAGAGAACTACAAAAGAGAGGGGGATTGTCCGAAAAAGATTTGAATTTTCAAAATACCTTTTATTTTCAAAAACAACAAATTTTTTTATACTTCTTTAGATTTGAAAAATGTTTTCTTTAAAGTGATTCTAGTAACTATTCATATTAAACATCATAAACTGAGCTTTGTATAAACCAAAGCTCTGATACCACTTTTTGTAACGACCCGCCCTTCTGACCGCCCCCAGTCGGTAATTAAACCAACTTGAAACGTTCAAAATGACGGATTGTTATTCAGTTTATAGAGTTTAAACAGAATCAGCCACAGAAACACAGAATAATTATATTTCACATAATCAATTTTTTAGTACATATATCAGAGTTTATACAATGCATTAAATTTTATACAGCGGAATATTTCTTTAAAGTACAAAAATAAATCTCCGAAAAGCTAAAGTGAAGCGTTTCCCCAACTCTCTCTCTAACTTCGCTGTCCGAAAATCTTCAAGCTGTAAAATACTGGGTCTGACCCGAGTATTACGTTCAAAAGAAAATAATACACAGGTCAGTTTAATTCAAACTCAGTTACTAGTGCATAGAGGCAATAATAATAACAATTAGACGACAGTCAAATATAAATTTACCTATCCGATCCTTTAACAAGAAATCGGATAACGGTAAATATAACACTTAACAGTGTTATAACAACAAATCAGTAGATTCAAATTTCCAACACAGATAGATAGAAGGATTATTAATGAAGAAAATTTAGAAAACAACAGGATTTGCCAAAACAGCAATTAACTACAGAATCATCAAATTTAAAACCAATCAATTCAAACAATTGAAATATCATTAAAAACATCAATACTGATTGGCTGCAGTACACGCATGCGTGCACTGCCTCGCCACATATAAAACGTTAAACATGTGTGGCTGCAGTTCACGCTTGCGTGCACTGCCTCGCCACTATAGTGATGATGTACCCAAAAGCTCAATGGATGTTCACAAACGAGCATAAGGTCAAACCCAGACTGAAACAGCATGCACAAGAGTGGAAACAACAATCATGAAATACAAGTGCAAGTACAAAATGAATGCCACGACAACAGAGAGTCAAGGGCAGTCACAACTGTATATATTCAAATGCACTTAAACAAAGAACTCGGAGACATTATCAAGTTAATGTCGAAGTTCAACCAAATCATCAACTTGATACAGTATAATGCACCAGTAACAAATGAATGAAACTAGACGGTGCAACAAACATTCGAAATATTTTTAAACAACATCAGTTTCCAAATAATCAAGCAGCGGGTTTCAAAAGTCAAAATGGCCGAAGGCCATTTAGAATCAAATCGAATGCCAAAGAATTCAAAGCAGCAGTATGAAGGTGAGGGCACCATAGATATGGCACCATAACACATAAATGCATGAGTAAGTGATACAGCACTTCAATATCAAAGGAACAACCGAAGTCAACATATATATATATATATATATATATATATATATATATATATCCAAAAATTCAACAAAAGTGGAAACTGCCGCCACCACAAGGATACAAGGGTAAACTGCAACGAATACTGCAGCCACCACAAGATCGCAAGGGCACAAAAATTACCAAGAAATCAAACAAGCAGCCTCAATATCCAAACAAGTTTGGAAATCACTTACAACTGAACCAAGCACAACTACAAATGCACAGCAACAATAACTCAAGCTTGGTACAATTCCAACCATATATGTATACAAACATACACATGTATGCATGTACATATATGCAGATTTGAATAATAGGTGACAAAGCAAGGTCACAACTCATCAACAATCGAAACAAGTAACTGAGAGAAATAAATTCAAGTCGAAGTGCTACAGAGATGTACTCAGGGAAGGATATGAAAAGTGCACAGCAACAATGGCTTTTGAATACAGACAGTGCAACAGGCTCAATAAAAATCACTTATCACTAGATTCAACTAACATGTTAAATCAGTACTAGAGATGAGTTTTACTCACTTGCAAAACTTGATGAACAGAGATGCATACATACTTATTCACAGACATGTAGATACAACAGATTTTTATACTTTTCAAATTATAATAAAATAGCGTTACTCATTATTCAAACAAATGAAATGCAACTTAAATTAAAAGCTATGCAGTGATCAAACAGACTGCAAGATGTATGCAAACATAAGGCATGAAACCACAGTGCAATAGATCAAGCAAGTCAGATGCAAGACTAGATCAATGAATATGAGAACAAGCATACATGAAGACTACAAGAATGCACAGTTAACTTAAACGAAGACATGAGTGCTAAACTGGAATGCACGCGATGTCAAAATAAAGGCCAAAGTGAACAAGATCAGTGGGAAGGCCGAAGTCAATATTAATTCATGGAATCAAAATTTCCAGAAAAATCAAAATCAAAACAAGCCTTAAGAATCAGTTTCTCAAGCAACAAAAATAAAACTTCTATGAACACAAAACCATCAGGAATTTCCCAAAACCCATGTTATCAATAGTCACAGTCGAAGACACATGAACAAGCCGTGTGCTACAGACCAAGCAAGTACATATATTCGAACCAAACTCAAAGTAAACAACCAGTAGACAAAGCCACAACAGTTCAATATACATAAGTTTCAAAGAAATCAATCAGTGAGTTTCACAAAAATGACCGAAGATTCAATAATATCAAAAATCAAGTTGAAGCCATGTTCAACAGAAATCAAGTCGTGGTGGCCAACAAATGACCGAAGTCAATAAGTGACAGGGGTACAGATGCATAACAGTGCCAAGGTCCAGTATCAAAAATACCCAAAAATTCAAAGCCGTGAGAATCACAAATCATATAAATATGAAGTTGAATTTAGATGTGAGAAATAAAATTTCTCACCTTTCACCGAAGCCAAGATGAACGATCGACGCAAAGAAGAAGCAGCCGCGAGCGAGACGAAGAGTCGATCGAGCAAATTGAAGCCGCAAGAAGCCCTAATTTTTGGGGACTAAGAAGAAACTCGCGAGGCCGCCATTAATTTTTTCTTTCGTTTGATTTTTTTTCTGATTTTCGAAGAAGACTTCGGCCATGCTTATGAAAGGAAGGGTGCGTGAGTTATGGCGTGATTTTGGGCGTGTTTGAAGGCGTGTGTAACGGGAGATAACATGCTGGTGAAAAGAATAAACAGTTGTGTATTAAGGTAAAT
This sequence comes from Allium cepa, assembly GCA_030765085.1. Lineage (NCBI taxonomy): Eukaryota > Viridiplantae > Streptophyta > Magnoliopsida > Asparagales > Amaryllidaceae > Allium > Allium cepa. Next base: position 796,633,629 of record CM060935.1, on the reverse strand, counting down.
TTTTTTTCCTTTTCAAATTCAATTTGTTTTGTAGATATTTTCTTTAGTAAACATATAAACGTTTTGAAGTTCAACTATCAAACATAAATTTATATTAACGTGTTTTACAATTAGATTTTATACTTGTATTTTGTATTGATAAAATTTACTCCATTTTATTTAAATTAAAAAAATGTTATTAAAACTAACCATCAATTTATAAATTTACATAAATAATAATTCTTGTATCCAAATTATTTTTCTAAGTCATTAGTTCGAATTTTAAATACAAATTTAAATATTCACTTTCAAACTCCAAAGTCAAATTCAAATTTTATTCAACTTTCAATAGATTAAATTCTAAAATTTAATCGTCAAATTCATAGTTATATTGGGAATTCAATTTAAACCATCATTCAAATATTTAAAATTAATTAAACATTTTCAAATTAAATTGTTCAAAATTCAGGGTTGTTACAGCAGCTGCTTGGAAATAGAAATTCAAACCGTTTGCCTTAATGCTTTCATTCCTCCATTTGCTTACTGCTGCTTCGATGTAGAGTTCAGATGGTATAATATCGGTATGCGATTTTTACTTTATTTATTGTATTGATTTGTTGAACTCGAACTACTTAATTGTCGATGAGGAATTAGGTATTGATAGGATTTAAAACCCAATAATTTCATTTCATATATTTTGATTTGAATTTGTCAATTGTTGTGCTTGGCCATTCGATTCTTGATTGAACAATTGTATGATTTCTAACTTTTTCATTGGTTGAATATATTTCTGATGTATTCGAATTTGCTTAAATGTATTTGAATTGGTTCCGTTCTTTGCTGCGTATGACTTATTTATCATTCGTTATTCCATTTTCTGAAATATGTTTTCTTATGACCTCAGATTGAATTCCTTTACTTTGTTCAAACTGCTACTGATATTTTTCAATTTTTTTAACATTTCAACGGTATTTTTCGTTTGGCCATTTCTTTTTGAAACAACTCCTTGACCAATTCATGAGACGATACGTTTCCTTGGCATGACCCATGGCTGCTTCTTTGTTTTTGCTGTATTATGATTAGTTAGTCTGGGTTCTGTCATTTCATTGATCTAGACTTGGAGTCTTGGATGTTAGCCTTGCATTGCCTTGTACTAGTAATCTAAACATGATATGTTGCATTGTGATTTACTCGAGTTTAATTACCTGGATGTCTCCTTTAATGTATGTCTAGATCTGGTGCGCCACTTTGTACATGTGCTCTACATGTTGATTTCTACCTTGTACTTGGCCCTAAATTCTAATTTTGCTTGAAAATTTTGTATAGTTCCATGAACATATTGAAATTGAACATGCATATGAATTCTGGTTGTGTGTGAACTTGTTATTCAAGTGCTTTTCTTGTGCCTTTGTTATTGTAGTCGGGTTCCATATGAACTCTGGTAGCATGTTTTTGCTTTGCATTCATGTTAGCCCATTTGGACCCGAGCATGTCTGAAGTTTTGTTGCTTGGTTCCTACACATCCATACTGGTCTGTTCTTGCTTGAGTTATGATGCCTTGACCAGTCTAGTTGAGCTGTTGTCATGTTGTTATTTATCCTTTGTACATTTGGTTGAGGTTGTTTGTATGTTGGTTGGATTTTCATGGGTCTGCATTATACTTTTCAAGACGCCGAGGCAATACACATGTGTATATGCAGGCTGATTGCGTCGACCGACCATGTTGTGTTGTTTGTTTTTGCATTGCACCCGAGTTGAATCCAATCTTGGCTTGGGTTTGACCTTGTGCTTACATGTACCTGCAATTTTACCAAGCAAGTGTATATCGATGTGCAGGACCTTATGGTATGTACAGTGATACACTATGCATGTCATAAGTTGTTCGCGTATTTTTGATTCTACTCTGAAATAGAACAAATGATGACGAACAACTCAAATAACTGAGGCAAACAATATTTTCAAACACACACTTCATTGTGCACTGCAAAATATTTCTTTTTCAATTTACTGCGTCAATGTTTATTTGGTAGATAGTTCAGATGCTAGATACAGGCTGGAACAGAGTTGAAGATCAAATATGGGTGATGAGTGAATATGTAGTGAGGTGAAACATGTATGTAAAATTGTATAGTGAAAATTGTGCTGCAATTGAAACTTGTATTTAGAATTGTGTAAATATAGTGAGAGCTTAAATATGTACTATTTGAATTTGTATTAAAGTATTTATTTAAATAAAATATTTGTTTATATAATAATTTCAAGTTATTTATTTTATTCAACAAATATTTGTTTAATTATGTGGAAAAATAAAACAGTATGATAACAAATGCATTTAAATGAATATATATACATATATATATGTTATCATCAAACAAAAATCATACACTAGTATATTCTACAGTATGGATGAATGCTATCATTGCATTGCTTTCCTGGAAGGCAGTGTTAGCATTGCAAGTATGAATGCTATTCTTTAGGCAATACGTAGCCTCAAGTCTCATCAACTGGGAAGTACTAAAAATTAAAGGAGATGCAGTAAGGCTAAGTGGATCGCACCCATTAGGGTATGTTGAAACCTTTCTAACTTACCCAACATCTACGTATTTATGGATTGGTTGTGCATGAGATTTAAAAAGGGGTGAAAATCAACCGGGGTGATGACATATTCGGTACCATCCAGTAAGGGGTAGGCCTGTCTGGTGTTGGCAGGCGATCGATAAGTTCGATCTCGATACATTTTCTAGACATATACCATGATAGGTGGTGCCCCGGTGCCTAGTCATTGTATGAAATACATTCTCTAATAAGCACCATATGGTTTTGACTGTGCCCAACTGCGTCGAAATGTGAGATGTAAGCATTTCAGCTATTTTAATAAGTATTTGTGCTTAGACACTATTATAATGTCACGGGATTTTTATATAAAAGTGGTTTGGTTATTGTAAGGTAAAACCCACCGTGTTTATGTGTAGCGTGGTCTTATGAGATACCTTTGATTTTCAAAGGTTTTCTTATAACTTTAAATCCAGTTGGGTGTGTATTTCTCACATTGGTTTTCCAAACTGACATGGGTGTTGTTTTATTATAATGCCCGGGTTATACTGAGTATATTACAGATTCAAGTGAGGATGCTATGGAGCATAGGAGCCGTGATGGAGGATTCTTAAGCGTATTCCACGAACTTGATTATATTCCGCTATGTATGTAGGCTGTATATCCAGCTCTTGTGAGGACTAGTTATGATAGCTATCTCGATGGATTTGTTGATTGTTGTACTCTAACGATGGTATACATAATAACAGTTATAGTTTTTTTATATAGATACGTTATTATCTATTATATATTGTTCCACTGCGATTGTGAGATTCAATATTATTGTTTCTGTTTTTCTTCTATCCCTTTTCTTCTTCACCCCTAGCAATCGGTATTTCTGGCACTTGAATATTCGACATGCTATAAAGTGAAAGTATTAATGTCGGTTTTCGAGGGTCGAAAATCCCGAGTCACTACACTTAGAGAATTGAAGGTTAAGCGAGAATATTGGCTTTGGTGGGAAAACTCATTAGAGATAGGGGTAGTAGCACCATAGAATGAGTTTGAGTGTATGTATATATGAAAGCGTATTTGTTAGTGATATAAAAATGTTTTATATTGTGTTGGTTGATTTGTTGAGTAGCTAATGGATTCTGGTCATAGGAGTAATTAACGTTATTGATAGGGATCTCTAAATACTTGAACAGAGCAACTCGATATGGTATTGTTTTAAAATTGGGCAAAAGGAATAATTTTATCCTGATTATTTTATGTATAAACGAATAATTTTTCAGAAATTATTATGGTATATATGGTGTGCTTGGTTGTTAGGAAATGATAACGTTGAATTATTATCATTTGTTGCTTATTGTTGTGATCGAATAAAAGTTGATATTATAATGAAAACAAGATTAACAGTTAAGAAGTGTTTTTATATAACCAAATGGAATTACATAGATATGATTTACAAATGTGATTTATAAATTGAAAGTAAATAAAATTTCAGAAGTATATTATAAATATGGTTTAAAAGTTAAAAGAGTTTGAAAACTGGAAATTTGGAAATTTAAATTCCGTTGGTTTTGAAAATGATTTTTTAATGTTTCGAGAAATAATACTAGGAAATAAATACTAGTATTATTTGGAAACACTTTTGGATAGAAATATTTTTAAAGGGTTTAAAAGGAATAGAAAGCACTGAACTCACTTCGGTCTCTAGAAAATAATTTCAGTGATGACTTCATCATCATTGACGTTCATTTTCGAGTTTCCAAGAAAGGAATTACTACCGTGGAGTTTTGTTTTAGTAAAACTTGGTTTGATTTTGGAATGCAAAAGAATAATTTGATATACCAATGGATTGTGAGTGTGTGTGTGTGTGTGTGATTTCAAAAATGATTTGAAATATTTAAGAACAGGATGTTTAAACTCTGGGATTTTCATTTAAATGTCTTATTTAGAATATAAGATAATAAGTTTGATAACTTATAAAATTTGAAAATTTGCAAGTTCAAGCAATGTTTTAAAAATTTGAATATGAATGCAAGGGAAGTAAAAATTTGAAATTGAACCTTGGAATAAAAACTTAACTTAAATTAAGTTAAATAAAGTGAAATTTGAAAATTTGGCCTAAGATATGTTAAATTAAATAATTTTTAGGAATGAATTAAGGAACAAACTAATTGAATAAATTACCGAGTTGAATGTGATTATTGAATATGGTAGAAATATTGAAATTGAAACAAATGGATTGAGTCAAATGTAATTGAAATTGGATCTGAGTTAAAATGGATATATACTTCAGTGGTGAAGAGGTAATGAACATAAGAGCGGTTGAACATAAGAGCGGTTGAACATAAGAGTGGAACAAATGGATATAGACTTTAGTATACTAAGTTTACAGTAGACTTAAATGGTGAAGACAAATGGATATAGAATGGATATAGAGTGGAACAAATGGTAGAAATATGAACTTAAGTGGTGAAGAGGTAATGAACATAAGAGTGGAACAAATGGATATAGACTTTAGTATACTAAGTTTATAGTAGACTTAAGAAGAATTTTACAATTTGTAAATGGATGTAGAATTAAGTGAAATGTGTTAAACATAAAATTTTGATGGAATTGTTCTTAAGGGGTAATTAGTATTGAAAGGAATACACTAAATAAATAAGAGAATGTGAATAATGATTGTGAATAATTGATTGTAAGTGAAATGAATGTGAACAAGAGAATCTGGTGTAGCTAAGGAATCAATTGAAATAAATATGTAAGTTGTATTTGTAGTATTTTATTTGCATAACGATTTAATCTAGATTCGAGCACAGGATTTCGAGATGATTTATAATGATCCAAGTTAGGATTTTTCACTTGATTCTCAACGGCGAATAATGGATATAGATATTTGATTGATTCTGGAATTCTGTACCATAGTATATGGCTGTGAACGGTTTTAATCAAGGAACCAGATCCGAGTCTGCAAAAGAGCGGTTGTATGAATGATACTAGTTTGGAAGTGAAATTGTTTGATCAAGCGAGCGATCAGATTGGATATTGCATACGGATGATATATGCACATCGTACGGTTTTAGTAAGCAAATATTAAAAATTGAAAATGCATAATAATATGGTTATGAATTATATAATTAAATATCATTGGTAAATAATATGCAGATATTAGAAGCAAGAGCTAATTTGATGCCTTTGATTTCATAAGAAAATTTGGTCGCCCAACAAAAAGGTACATATTTATATTGTTGATTGATTTGATGGTTTTATGGTTGACCCACTTGATTTTGTTTTCTTTTGCTGATTTGAACCCATAATGGCGATTTGTCGTTGTTCTAATTGAGCCGTGCAAAGTAGTCGCTGGCAAAAATTTCGAAAATTTAAAGAGTTAGAAATTTTAAAGAAATTTGTGATAACAAAAATTTGAATTTGAATTATAACTTGAAATGAGAATATGGATAATATTATTTGGAAACTATAGATGAATTTAGGAACATGGTAAAAATAATAGCAAGATTTCAACAAATTGATTTTGGGAAATTAAAGGCTTAAATGGATTTGGGAAGTTATTTCAACTAATTTGTTTTAGAAAAAGAATGGGTTTGGGCATTTTTTCCTACCTAGGCAATTTCGGTGACGAAATTATTTTATGTGGGAAGAATGTAACGACGCAGAATTTTGGTTATATGAAATTGGAATATTTAATTGATTTTAAATATTTAAAAGTTAATTTTCTGAATTGAATAACTTGAATTTTCAAAAATACTGATTTATTGGATAATTTAATTGCTAAATTCAAATAGTTGAAATCTTGGATTTTTATTTGGACAAAAATGATTTAAAGATTATTAAATTTCTATTAATAAGAATGAAGGTAATAAAACTCTTAAATTTTATTTAAAGGTGATTTAATTAGTTTTGAAAATATGTCGTTTTAAGTAACGAGTAAAAATAGCCTTCTTGGGTACAGTCTTAGAATTCGACGAAACCTGTTCCATTGTATCTGTATAGTGTACTATTATTGGATTTTAAATTTCATGGCGATTGGATTTACCATTTGACTGTATGAAATAGAAACATATTGAAACTAATATAAAAAATTTAATAATATAATTAGGTTCAAAACACTATCTTCTCTACATGATCGAACTAAGGCTCGAGACTAGTACTATTGCGTTTGGAATAGGGGTATAACATTGGGAACGTTAGCCGGCACACCACGATCTGGGTTCGAAATAAAATAGCTAGATATTTTGGCATTTTAAATAATATATATATATATATATATTAGTTGATGTGAACACAGCCTCCATTTTTCATTTCAGCCACACAATTCTTCATTCCTGCCCACCCTACAAGCCACCTTATCATTCCCTCTCTTATTTAAATTACGTACTAGAGAATGGTCTGTTCTTCTTCTTCTTGTCTACATTAGATAGGAATCTACATCTTTCCTCTTCAAAATTCAATAACCCCAAATCCATTGACAATTAGCTGAAATGATCTAAACAAAAGTTGTTCGTAACAACATCTAGGTTTTTTAAAATTGATTGCATACGATTTCATAGAGGATCCAGCGAGATATCGCCGATTTACAGTAAAGGAAATATTTTTGTTCTTAACTTTGAAAAATCATATCTCGCAAATCGCTTCGAATTGGATCTTGATGTTAGCATCGTTGGGATCATGAGATCGAGAAGAATTTTTAGGTGGGTTTCGGCGGCATTCCATGGTGCTCATTTGTAGATGTCGAAAACTAGAATTTGGTATAGGCTTCGTTTCAGGTGGAGTTTGGGCGTGTGGTTGGTGGCTTCGGACTTGCGATGGGAAGAGTGCCTGGGGCAAAAATTTGGGTGGTCCGATCACCGTTTGGGGGTCGCGATTCTGGCACTGCAGTAGGTTAATGATTGGGTTGCTTTCGTTTGGCCGGAGGTGGCAAGGTGGTGTGCAGTGGAGAGAGGAGAAGCAGCGGGACTTGTTGATGGCTTCGGATTGATGGATAGTGGAGCGGGTAGGCATGCAAGTGCATGGCATGCACATTTTGGTTTTCAGGGAGAAAAAATAGAGGAGAATGGAAGAAGGAAGTGAATTTGGGGAGGAAGGGGAGGAGAAGAGTTTGGGGCCAGGTCTGTTTAGATGGGCCTTGGGCCGAGTTGTGTGTGGTAAAATTTTTACTTGCTTATTTATTTTAATTATATTGTTAGTTTAAGCGATAACTGTTAGTCCGTGAAATGATGGTTTTGATGACAAAAACCTTAGAATAGATTATAAAATATAAATACTAATAGTATAAGTTTAGACATATATGTATATGCAGGATTTAACTATGCAGGTACCAAGAATGAAGACTGTACAGTATAGAGATTCAAGATATCAAGATTGAAGACTCATGAATATCAAGATTATCAAGAGTTCAAGTAATTTATTTTTTAATTAGAAATTTTGTTAAAACTCCTAGAAAATCACTGGCATCCTAAAATCCAATTTATTCGTGGAATGGAATCCACTTTGAGCCTATTAAAGGGATGGAACCTACGAAAAATCTAGTGGAACATTGTTTTGTATCCGCTAACTTTTTATTCAAAATGGTTTTTCAAAATTATATCTTTTTTTCAAAATAATTTCAAAACCTTCCTTTTAAAAGCATCAAAAACTTCTATCCTGATTTCAAATACTTTTAGCCTCAAAATAATCTTTAATTTCAAAATCAAATTATCCTTGGTTTTAACTATCTTTAATAATAATATATTTAACTTTTAAATATTTATACTTAGATTTAAAATATAAAATTATAGTAAAATTGTATATATATTATTCTCTATATTTACTTATTTATTTTAATTATAGTCAAGTATATTTATAAAGTTTAAAATAGTTTTAATATAAGATAAAGGTTATTTTCAAAGAAAATCGAAACACCAAAAAAACCCTTTGGGATGTCTACATACTCAAGTACCCCATGTCGACATGGTGTCAGTTGAATTCAAAATTTAAATTTCAAAAGAAGTGTCTATTCATCATAACTCTTCACGAATGGACATGGCCGTTGTTCCTTTATAAATAGGGGTTGGTTTCAACGAATTTCAACAGAGATTTTTCAGTTTTTCACTCCTCTTCTTCTTCCACATTTCTATATACATATTCTTACCATTACTCTGCCGAAATCAACATTGAATCTAACTAGATTATCTCTGGTTTGATTCTCTATCACTATCTCAACAAGATCCTCAATGCTATTCAGAGTTATAGGCTTTTTGTAATCAACTTAGCGAGAGAAGGTGTGATTGTAGCCTTGGAAATCAATCAAGCAAGATAAGGTTGAATTGTAGCCTTGGGAAATCAATTGGGTAAACTTGTTGCCTGCGAAATCAAGTATCTCTACCCAGAGGATTGTGATTCTGGAGGGTATACCTCGTTGCCTTGAAATCGAGGGTGTAATTGTAAAGATGGTTTTTGAAAGGAAATCCGTACTTGTGTGCGGGATTGGATGTAGGGTAACTCCGAACCATTATAAAATCTGGTGTATTCTTTCCTTTGCTGCTTTTACTTTATATTTGCATCTGCGTTTGATTCTGTGATCATATCTGTGTCTGAATATTGCATACATTTGTGTTTAAATTAACAATTCTCTAAAACACTATTCACCCTCCTCTAGTGTTTATCCTAGCCTTAAGATTCTTAATCCGCATTTCTCACATTTGGTATCAGAGCAAGGTTTTCAAAGTTTCATAATCTAATTTTTGAAAAAGTTTTCAAAATGGCTACCAACACTAGTATTGTTACTAACACTAGTATCCCTGTCACTAATTCATTTGTAGAAGGTCAGTCTACTGTCAGACCATCACTTTTTAATGGCAGTAACTATGCTTATTGGGCATGTAGGATGAAAATATATTTACAGTCTGTAGGATTAGATACTTGGAATATCACACAAACTGAATATTCTAAACCCACAACTGATTTTGCACAGTGGATTGCTGAGCAAAAAACTGTTGCACAAAATAATTCTGAAGCAATGAATATTCTGTTTTGTTCACTTGATAGAAATGAATTTGATAGAGTGTTAGTTTGTAAGTCTATATATGAAATCTGAAAAACTTTGCAAGTGACTCACGAAGGAATAAGGAAAGTTAAACAGACCAAAATTTCCATGCTTACAAATCAGTTTCAATTATTTAAAATGAATTCTAACGAGTTTATTTCCGATATGTATAGTAGATTTCAGGATATTGTGCATTTTTTAATATCCTTGGGAAAGGAATTTTCTGAAGAAGATATAGTCAGAATTTTTTTAAATTCTCTTACTCCAGAAAGGGATCAAAAGACACTTGCGATCGAAGAGGCAAATGACATCGGTATCTTAAAGATAGAAGAATTAATTGGAAATCTAATATCATTTGGAGTCCAAATGATTGGGAGAAGAGAAAGCAAAGCATCTGAAAATAAATCAACGGCATTCAATGCATTGACCGATGGATCAGAATCAAACAGTGATAATGATGAAGAGTTAGCCTTTATGACCAGAAATTTTAGAAAATTCCTGAAATATAGAAAGATGAATAATCTCAAAATAAACAACTATAAGAACTCTGGAAATCAGAATGTAATGCCAAATAATGTCAAATGTTTCAACTGTGATGAACCAGGCCATATCAAAACAGACTGTCCTTATCCAGATAGGCAAAATCCTCCCATGAACAATGATCCAGCAAAGAAACGGAAGTGTGCATTTACTACTACTCTAGATGACTCAGACTCGTCCTCAAGTGTTGATGATCAGAAGACAGATAATTCAAATTTGTGTTTCACGGCAGTTCATGACTTCGACGAATTCAGAGAAATGGACTCATAAAAAGGTACACATTTACAATATAATTGGTTCAAATTGCATGCTTAGAATTAGATGTTTGATTGCTTGATTGATTGATTTAGAATTGGTGTGTTATTTGAATTTTAAAATTTTTACTATTATTTTACTATTATTTTTATTATTATTTTTATTATTATTTTCATAGTATAAAAATATATTGAAAATACTATAATACTAATAATATTCCAGATATATATACATTAAATATAGTAAGTATATATATATATATATTAGAGTACTTAGGAAAAATAAATCATAAATATTCATAGGCACATGTGGACATGGTCCCCACCATGATGTCGACATGAGTACCAGAATTTGAAATTCAAAATTTGAATTCAAATGGTTGAATTTCCCTCCATCTTTTCACTTCATTCAATTCTCTGAAAGTCATCTTTTGACTGGAGAACATGTCCTTTGAGAATCTATTTATTCACTATCTTTTATCATACCTTTTCACTCTCATTTTCAAATTCAAACTCTCTCTTCAAAACTTCAAGCTCTCTATTCTCTACTTTAATGGCTTCTTCAAGCAACCCCTCCACCATGAGAACTTCCAGAAAAATAAAAGAGCAACTCTTCAATGATCCGGAGGCAATAAAAGCATACATCAATTATGCTAATTATGCCAAAGTCCAACGCGGAAAGCTTGCTATTTTTCAAGATTTTTCTTCTTATGAAATTGATTCTTTTTTTGCAAACAATCAAATTCTTAGTCTTGTTGATGCTTCTCAAAATGATTTCGTTTGCCATCCAAATCTTGTCAAAATTTTCTATGCAAATTTAAACCGTGGATTTTATAATGGAAATGAGGATGAAATTTGGAGTAGTATCAAATGCACTAGAATTGTTTTGAATTGTGATCTTTTGGGTACCATTCTCAATTGCAAGAGTACGGGAATGGATCTTTCTAATTTTAAAATCGATGAAATAATCGTGAGACATTTCATCACATTTTCGAAGGGAACGATAATTTTGAATTCAAAAATCAAAATTTTCGACCAAAAGTAAGAATTGTCAATCTCCTTTTGCAACATACTTTGACCCCAATATCGGGGAATTTTAACAATCCTACTTCAAAAGTTTGAAAAGAACTTATTGCTATTTTTTGAAATTATGACATTAATTTGGCACAAGTTATTTTGGATGAGCATCGCCCTAAAAATCTTGAAATGGGTGAGAACACTTTGTATCATGGAATTTATCTTACTCCGATTTTTAGCTATTTTGGAGTGGATTTCAAAGGCGAAGAATTTGTTTCTATAAAAGTTTTCAATCATTCCAACATTTCGCTTATGAAAATTCCATTTTTTTTCAACCTTATGAGACTCTTGCCGAAAAGGAAGAGCGTTTGGCTCATGAGGAGACAGAAGAAGAGGAAGAGGAAGAAGAAGAAGAAGAAGAAGAAGAAGAAGAAGAAGGTGAAACTTCTTTGGAAAGCATCGACTATCCTCCTAATCCATCCAATAAAACCCTTCTCAAAAACCAAAAGACGATTGTTGAGAATCAACGGATTCTTAAACGATCAGTTAGTAAGAAGTTGGACAAAATTTCATCCAAGATGAACAATTTAATTTCCAAAGTTAGTAAGAAACTTGGACTTTCTTCATCATCATCATCCTCAAACTAGTTCTACCTTTTGGTATCTCGTTGTATTTGTTTTAGTTTATTTTGATTTGAATGTTCGTGTAGTTCTTTATGATTAATCATTGTATCATCTTAGTATGAAATGAAATGGAATTTCATTTCTGTTATCTAGCTTATCTTATCTCCATAATAAATGTTAGTATATTATATAAATATATATATACACACAATTATTCACAAAATCAAAATAAATCATCAAATTTCACTACACCATGTCGACATACCCCCTATGACCATGTCGACATGTACTGGTCAGAAATGACAATTCATTTTGAATTTGAAATTTGAATATCTACCATATTTCTATTCATTTCAAACGAATTTCTACACCTATAAATACCTATTTCTTCCAGAATTCATCACTGAATATAATTTCTTATCTACTCTATCTCTCATTCTTCTCACAAATCCAAATATGGCTAATCCAATTCATATATCCGAAAATCTTGAAGAAACTCTTAATTCATTCAAGAATATTCTCTCGTTCATTCTTCGTATTCAGCGATACTTAGAATTGAGTCAAATGCATATGATAAAGGAACAAGAAAAGCATTTCGATGCAATACGATGGATGATTTCCTCCCTACACAAGGATGATAACGAAGCACATCCTCTAGTCTGTCTCACCAACAATAATGAAAATTGGGATGCTATTAAAGTAGACCCTATCTTTGGAGAAGAAGGATGGGTAGAAGTTCCTCGTAACGTTTAATTTTATTTGGCTGCTTTGTATGAATTGTTTGCTTTGATTGATTTGATTTCGTTAGCTTTGGCTTGGTTTGATATTGATTGATATTTATTGTGGATTGATGTTTGTTGTACAAAACATGTATAATTATATATTGATATGTATATAATCTTTGATTCATTATTGTGACTATCAATATAATTATCTCTTAATTCTATATTCCATTGTATAAGCTTATTAATGCAGGTATTTTAGTCCAAGAACGAGGGGGAGTTATATAGCTTGGAGTTATATAGTTTGGAGTTATATAGTTTAGAGTTAGTTTTTTGTTGATGACAAAGGGGGAGAAGTATAAAATAGGGTAGTTAGGCATAGATTAAGGGGGAGTTATTAGGATAGAAGTAATATTTTATAAACAAAGGTTGTCATCATCAAAACGGGTGAGATTGTTAGTCCGTGAGATGATGGTTTTGATGACAAAAACCTTAGAATAGATTATAAAATATAAATACTAACAGTATAAGTTTAGACATATATGTATATGCAGGATTTAACTATGCAGGTACCAAGAGTGAAGACTGTACAGTATAGAGATTCAAGATATCAAGATTGACGACTCATGAGTATCAAGATTATCAAGAGTTCAAGAGTTCAAGTAATTTATTTTTTAATTAGAAATTTTGTTAAAACTCCTAGAAAAGCACTGGCATCTTAAAATCTAATTTATTCATGAAATGGAATCCACTTCGAGCCTATTAAAAGGATGGAACCCTAAGTATGATGGAACGTACGAAAAATCTAGTGGAACATTGTTTTGTATCCACTAACTTTTTATTCAAAATGATTTTGCAAAATTATATCTTGTTTTCAAAATGATTTCAAAACCTTCCTTTTAAAAGCATAAAAAACTTCTATCCTGATTTTAAATACTTTTAGCCTCAAAATAATCTTTAATTTCAAAATCAAATTATCCATGGTTTTAACTATCTTTAATAATAATATATTTAACTTTTAAATATTTATATTTAGATTTAAAATATAAAATTATAGTAAAATTCTATATATATTATTCTCTATATTTAGTTATGTATTTTAATCATAGTTAAGTATATTTATAAAGTTTAAAATAGTTTTAATATAAGATAAAGATTATTTTCAAAGAAAATCAAAACACCAAAAAAAACCTTTGGGATGTCGACATACTCAAGTACCCCATGTCGACATGGTGTCAGTTGAGTTCAAAATTTAAATTTCAAAATAAGTGTCTATTCGTCATAACTCTTCACAAATGGACATGGCTGTTGTTCCTCTATAAATAGGGGTTGGTTTCAATGAATTTCAACAGAGGTTTTCTGGTTTTTCACTCCTCTTCTTCTTCCACATTTCTATATACATATTCTTACCATTACTCTGCCGAAATCAACATTGAATCTAACTAGATTATCTCTGGTTTGATTCTCTATCACTATCTCAGCAAGATCCTCAGTGCTATTCAGAGTTATAGGCTTTTTGTAATCAACTTAGCGAGAAAAGGTGTGATTGTAGCCTTGGAAATCAATCAAGTGAGATAAGGTGTGATTGTAGCCTTGGGAAATCAATTGGGTGAACTTGTCGTCCGGGAAATCAAGTATCTCTACCTAGAGGATTGTGATTCTGGAGGGTGTACCGAGTTGTCTTGAAATCGAGGGTGTAATTGTAAAGATTGTTTTTGAAAGGAAATCCGTACTTGTGTGCGGGACTGGATGTTAGGTAACTCCGAACCAGTATAAAATCCGGTGTGTTCTTTCCCTTACTGCTTTTACTTTATATTTGCTTCTGTGTTTGATTCTGTGATCATATCTGTGTCTGAATATTGCATACATTTGTGTTTAAATTAACAAAAACTCAAAAAATTTAACAATTCTCTAAAACACTGTTCGCCCCCCTCTATTGTTTATCCTAGCCTTAAGATCCTTAATCCGCATTTCTCACAATAACTTAGATAATACGTATCTCATTCATATTAAATCTGATCGTCACGCGGATGTTTACTTTAGGATCGTATTGATGAAAGCTTCGAAATGATACTAGTTTGGATAGATTTGGAGACTATGAAAGTTTGGACGAAAATCAAAGTCGTTTGGTTTTAGTTCCAAACCGGGACATCTCAGCGATAATAGAAAATAAATATGAGTAAATCTCACTCATGTTGGATAACTAGTTTTATTTCAAAGTGTTAAAAATTTATTTATTAGTTGACTGGATGAATTGATAAATTATTATTATCAGTTGGATGTTATATATATTAGTATATATATTAGTAGTTGGTTATATTCCCGTCGACTGGAGCGGATGAGACACTATACGCCTCACATAATAGCAAATGGCCTTTTTTATTTCAATACCCCACCTCAAAGCTGTGATTACATTTTTATGATTATATAACATCCGTGGTTGCAGGAAAATAGGTTGGAGTGATCCACTTGGATTCCTCAAGATTGTTGTTTTTAATTCCATGTATAGTGATTTATGATGTGTGTGGATAATCCAATACAGATCATGATATGATTTGATTTATAGGAAGCTATAGTAGCACTGACCTTAATTTTGGTATTATAAATACCATAAATAATATTTTTGAATTTAAAAAGGGAATTCAAAGGCGTTTTTTATTTATATTGAAATTTGGGATTTATTTAAAGAGGAACTGAAGTGGATAAAATAAATAAAATTTAATTTAGATATTATTTAGCAATTTCGTGAAGTGGTTTCAAAGAGAGAGTTCAATTTGAGTATTTTTAAACATTGGATTTTTAATTGGGATTTCTAGGAATACGAAATAGAAGTTAAAATTCGAGATTTAAATGGTTTTGGAATATAGTTTGGATTCATTAGAAATTAGATTTTTAAATGGGATTTTAAATAGGAACCGATTTATATATGGAGTTGTTTAATAAGAATATGTTATTAACAAAGAAATGAGAGTTAAGTTTATAAACTTATAAACAATGTTTATAAATAAAGTGGAATGATTGTCACTTGATAAATTGGAAATATAAATTCACGGTGGGAATTTAAAATGAGATATGGAAATCGGTTTCGAAAGAAATATAAAATTCTATTTTAAAATTTGGGAATAGTTATGAAATTGGAAATGTAAATCGATTTGTGATAAATCGAGAGAGATTTATAAGTATAAAATGGGTATGTTGAGTTTTAAAATTGATTTTGCACAAGAAGTGAAGTTTGTTTTTAAAAGGGATTTTTATTTATTAAACTATGTAGTTTGGAAACTGTTATTTGTATTAAAATACTTTGGAAAATTTGTTTCAAATATTTAATATTAGTGGAAATGAATTTTTAATTTTTAAAATAAGCCTTGTATTTCGATTAGTTTTATACAAAATGAATTGGAAAGGAGTCATGGTGATTATTTAAAAGGGTTTTTGTATTTTAAATGATTATTTAAACGCTTTTTGAAAATAAATTATTATTCTTTAAAATACTTATTATTTTACATAGAATTTAAAAGTAAGTAATCGGAATTTATTTGTAAATACTCTCAAGATTTGTAAAGCAGGTTTATTTTACAGATGAAATTTGATAAGAGAAATGTTATAATGGAATTCTGGAAATTTTAGAGAATTTCCAAAATGTTAGATACAGGAAATTCGAAAGTGAATTTGAATTCATAAAAAGAAGTTAAAAATTTATAGTTGGGTAATAAATAAATATAATTGAGTTTGTTGGAAATTGTAAAAAGGAATTAATAATAATTTCGGAGATTTATAAGATAAGTATGGAATATTTCCTAAGTATGGATATCAGAAATGATTTTGGAAAGGGGCTTATAATATTTCCTAAGTGTTGGAATTAAATGGTTTTGGAAATATTCTAACCATGAAATGATTATATATAAATATTTTTCTAAGTAACGGATTATAAGTTGGATTTGAAAATATTTATAAGTGTTGATATGGTTTGGAAATATCCTGTTATGGATATAAGAATTTGAATTTTTTTTTTCAAATGCTGCTGAAAACTGGAAGAAATTGAATATATGTCTTTGTGAAGATAATTTGAAATAAATGTTTGAAAGATTTATAATATGGCTTAGTGACTGCTTGTGTGTGTAATTTGATAGTTAAATAGCCGACTATCGAATCTGGCCAAATTCATTGATCATTTCGAAGAGAACGGGATTAGATTCAATTATCTGAAAACTACTTCGATCCAATTTGAGCGTTGCGAATTGTGATATCATGAAGATAATGAAGAAGGTCATTTTGGAGATTCCGTTTGTTCTAACCCGGAACAAGTTGTATAGATGAATTCTATCATTGCATTGCTTGCCTCGAAGGCAATGTTAGCATTCCAAGCATTAATGCTATTCTTAAGGTAATACATAGCCTAATACATAGCCTCAAGCCTCGTCAACTGGGAATGATTGAAAATTAGGGGAGATGCAGCAAGGCTAAGTGGGTCGCATCTATTAGGGTTTTTTGTCACCTTTCTAGATTACCCTACATCCATATATTTATGGAATGGTTGTGCATGAGATCTCAAAAGGGTTGCAAAGCAACTGGGGTAATGACATATACGGTACTATCCAGTAAGGGGTAGGCGGTCTTGTGTTGATAGGGATCAATAGGTTTGATCTCGGTACATTTTCTAGATGTGTACCATGATAGGTGGTACCCCGATGCCTAGTCATTATATGAAATCCATTCTCCATTAAGCGTCGTACGATTTTGACTGTGCCCAACTATGTTGAAATGTGAGATGCAAGCATTTCGGCTATTTTAGTAGGTGTCTATACTTAGACACTATTAAAATATCACAGGATTTTTATATAGAAGTGGTTTGGTTATCGTAAGGTAAAAACCCATCGTGTTTATGTATGGCATGTTCTTACGAGATACCTTTGATTTTCAATGATCTTCTTATAACTTTAAATCCATTTGGGTGTGTTTTTTTCACGTTGGCTATCTAGACTGACTCGGGTATTATTTTATTACAATGCTCAGGTCAGGCAGAGTATATTACAAGTTCAGGTTAGGGTGCTATGGAGCACATGAGCCATGCTGGAGGATTCTCAGGCGTATTCCACGTACTTGATTATATTCCGCTGTGTGTGTAGGCTATATATCCAGCACTTGTGAGGACTAGTTATTATAACTGTCCCGATTGATTTGTTGATTATTGTACTTTGATGATGCTATATCTAATAAAAGATATAGTTCTTTTTGTATAAAGATATGTTATTATCTATTATATATTGTTCTACTGCGATTGTGAGATTCTATGTTATTGTTTCTGTTTTTCTTCTATTCCTTTTTCCTTCATCGGTATTTTCAGCACTTGAATATTCGTCATGTTATATAGTGAACGCATGAGATAAGGATTCTCAACGTGTAGTATAATTTACATAGCATATTTTCCCAATCCTTATTTTTTTGTTTGGGCATTAGGCCTTACAACAAAATCAACCCAAAAATAAAGTTAATTATTTATTTGCTTTTAACTACAAACCAACGAAGGCTTGCATTCAACAAGACTTTGTCTTCAAAATTAAACCATAACTCAAACACTAAATTGCTTCATGTAAATGTATTTAAACATCCACAAAGATTTTTCCATTAAAAATCTATCAAACTACAAAATAATCTTTTATTTAAAATAAAATAGATAACCCAACTAAATGTTTTGTTTTCAACTTAAATTTCTAAATTCTTTAATTTAAGCATTTAAAATATTTCATTCATTTCCTATAACATAAAAGATCTCCAATTTAATTAAATTTAAAAATTAAAAAGAATTAAAATACCAATTCTTTATTAAAAACTAAGTTTAGATTTAATTTAATTTGATGTCAGATGCATCTCAAACCAGGGTTGTTACAAACTCCCCTTTAAAAAAATTGCTTCCCCACGATTCTCCTTTAGAGTGCAGTATATAATAAATACACACACACACACACACATACACACACACACACACATATATATATTACCAATAGCAATATATTCATTGAAACAATCACTTAACAAAACTATCTATAATTAAACTCCAACTCTACATTACCGTACTGGTTTAGCACATATCGGGATTTGCATTAACCCGTTAGGTAACAATAGAGTAATTAAACACATACTAGACCCGTTAATCGATGGCTTTGATAAACATAAATAATTTTCTTTGCCCAAAGGTTATAAATTTTGGGCTATGATTTTTACACAAACTCAGACGAAAATCTCTACTACTCAATTATTTAATCAAATACTTTCTAGTTTTTGCATACAATAAAATCACACGAAAATTATTCGAAGTATCGAAATTTTCGAATTTTTTTAGAGAGTCTCCATTGTACAAAGAGATTTTTAAATAATTACAATGTGATAGAATTTATATACATCGACCCAAACATGGTTGGAACAATTTATATATCAAAATTATCCATAGGCATATAACCAACAAATATAACACTTTTTCAGTAAAAACATACCTTATTTTTAGCATTATAAAATAATTTATTAAATTTTATACAAGCAAAAGCGAGCTACCATCGCGCATAAGTTCAAATAGTCTCTAGAACACCTATTTTTACCTCATCAGAAATGTTAGTCACATATAAAGAAGAAATAGAATAAGTATGAATTCCCTTAACTTCAAAATAACATGATGTGCAAATATTTAGCCACATATCGACAAATTTTGCATAGTTAAAAACACAAAATTAGCAAAGAATAATAAAATACGAATTGTTGCACAATATATTAACTTCCAGTAAAACTTTCGGAAAGCAAAAATATAGACAAAAACTCAAGTTATGGGAGGATTATTAAATGTAAACAATTAAGGAAATGTCAAAAATACGTAGGTCCTCTTACCAAAACAGCAGTTTTAGATGAGAAAACTTTAAAATTTTACAAAACTCCCAATTCAAAACTTGTTCCTCATTGTATTAGGTTTAAAACAAGTACAAGATCATTAAAATCGGATCAATGGTTTGAAAGTTATGACCATAACGAGTTGGTGTTTAAACTTTGGAAATTACTATAAAGACAAAGCCAAGACTATATGTTCAAAACCATTTCAAGTCATTTAAACTTCATAATTTTATAAAACCCATAACATAAAAGTTGTAAAAAATATTCTCAGCTTTTTTTTACAAAAAAAAGATCATCAAATTTGGACTTATGGTTTAAAAGTAATGACCAATATAAGTTTCAGATTTAAATTTATGAAATTAAAAGACAGAATTGTAACCATACTTTCAAATCTGTTTGAAGTCAAGTAAACTATCAAATATCAAAGAGTGACCAAAAGAGAAACTGTTACTCATTGAATCTATTTTCTAGCGCAAAAAGATTTGCCCTAAACGAGTTAATTAATTGTAAGTTATTGCTATTTTACTATAGCACATTCTAAAAATAAAATTTCATGCGCTAGGTCATAAAAGAAAATTCTCACTTCAGTCCAAATACTATACCAAACAATATGCTTTTACAAACTACTTTATACAACTCTTTGGGATAATAAATCTATTTTCCGAAAGGACAAGAGTTATGAATTAAAAATTTCATACTTATACCATACTTTAACATATTCTTCATTACATTTCTAAGATGTATTTTGATTATGCTTGCATCTTAAAATTTTGAAATCAAAAGAAAAACAAACACTTTTCAGGAGGTAGTTTATTTAAATCATATGCCTTCTTTTTTTCCAGCCAACAATTAGTTTCAAATTTTTAACATAGTTCAAAACAATGATAATGCTATTATTCTTATTTTAAAATCTTTATATATACTTAGAGTAAACATTAATTTAAACCTATACTAACTTTTCTTTGAAAAGTTTAAACTATACAATTCAACCTTTTAATAAAAAGATAATTACCAAACTAAATAAATTCCTTGTATTTCAATTGATTCACAAAGTACATTTATCATAAATTTTTCCTCTAAATAAATTTCTTTTAATCCAAATCATTAAAATACAAAATTAATTTTGCTTCAATTATTTTCTTGCTTTAAAATTTCTAAAAATTTGTTTCCACGATTACTTTACATTCTTTATAACACAAATGTCTTTTGCATTTTAAAATACCGAAACTCTAAGGTGTTCAAGGTATTTAATTTCTTTGAATCTTGATTTAGGAGCAAGGTAAAATAATTAAAAGATTTCTTTTTTCAATAATTAGATAATCCTTTATAATCCAAAAGTTCCAATTCAAAATTTCATTTCTTACTAAAGTTATACTTCTACTTAATTGAGGAATCATGACAAAATTATTATTGTTCAACCTTTACTCTTCCCAACTTTAAATTTTCACCTTTTAATTCAAGAATTGTAAAATGTCGAACCTCTTGAATTAAATATATAAAACTATATTTACAAGAGCATTTCTTAGTCATAAATAACTTATCTAATAAATAAATAATTTATGGTTTTATTTCGACTTTCCTCAAATTATAATTTAAATATATCACTTTTAGAGTTTTTATTTTTTTAATATAAATCATCATATGCTATACATAACCCATAGAAAGCATCACAAACAATTCATTGTAGTATATTCCTTTCAAATGAGCATACACAAATTTACATGTAGAATTAATAAAATGACAATGTCTTGCGTTTATTTATAGCACTACAACAAAACTACCCTATGAGAATGCCCTTTTTACAACGGGCATTTGCTGTCTGTTGTAATAGAAGGCTATTACAACGGTCCTCTCAGGACCGTTGTATTAGATTCCCTATACAACGCCCTTTTTACAATGGGCAATGAATGCCTATTGTAATAGAATGCTATTACAACGGTCCTTTCATGCCCGTTGTAATAGATGCCAATTTTACAATGTACACAAATTGCCCGTTGTAATAGACGCAAATTTTACAACGCAAAATGCTCGTTGTAACAAAGTATACAATTTTCTTTTAGTCTCCAAATCAAACTTTTTTGGCTCCAACCATGAAATTTTGGTTCTAGACAAATTTTATTTTCCATCCCTCCTAAATTATAACTGATGTTCGTTTCAATCTCCTTCTCAACTCCAAATCCCTAATTGAAACAAAATCATCTGTGTTTCTCCTTTCAGCAATTTTCTTTAATCCTTCAAATGCAAATCCCTAATTGAAACTAAATTAAGTATGTTTCTCAACTTCAAATCCCTAATTTTATTTTATCCTTCACACTGAAATGAAATCAGATCTAAAAAACCTCTTTACTCTAAAATCGATGCTCGTTGTTCGACTGTTCGACGATGGTTGTTGTTTCGTTGAGGCTATTGGGTCGTGTTTGTGGATTCGGTTGCAGTTCGTATTCGCGAGATCGTGGTGGTGATTGTGGAGTCGAGGCGACTGGTGTTTGTGGACTCAGTTGGTACTGAAATTTTGTCCCAGATTTACTGTGTCGTGAGCAGGAAAGCTCTTGATGTTGGTGATGACCCCGCTGCTTTGCCTAAAGGCCAAACCATCAATGTCGGGTCTAAGGATGATGTTTCGGCTGTCAAGAAGGCAGATTGTTGTTCATCTTTGATTGAATTTTCTGTATTATATTTTAATTGGGATCAAATTTGTTGTGAATTATGTTATGTTTGTCTGGTTGTCAGCTGTTGGTTTTTACGTTCAAGTGTTACTTGTTTCTGTGATGTATATTATGCAGGGTAGGGGATATGTAAAATACTGAAATATATTCCATAAATCAAGAAAGTTGACATAGAGTTGCTATGCTTGTTCATTCATGGAAATTTACTATTGGTAGCCTTCATACAATATAATGATCCAATACTTTTTGCATGCATCACAGAATTTGCTGCTATTTATGTTTTCCTTTTCTCTTCAGTTTAACCATTTGAAATAATATTGTCCAATGGAAATATACTTGATATTTTTTTAGGGTATTATATTTCTAAATGCTGCTATTAGCATATTGTTATTGCTGATCATAGGAGTAAACTATAGTGGTTAAATTGCAATAATTTTTCAGATGTATGTGGAAATGCTTCCATAAGATGGTTTGTAAACATGTTCCTCACGGGCTACTATTTTTTTATGTTTCCTTTGAACTTATAGGGTATGTACATTATATTTAACTCATCATATTATACAGCTGAAATTAAAGAAATACCATCAAGACATATATATGTTAGTTTCCTAATTTGAAACTTGGGAGCATGGACATTGAAAGCACTCTTAATTATCAAATTAGTACATAAGGATGATTCACATTATAAAGTTCAGAGCTGAGTGTCTATTTTTAATCTCGTCCATTCAATAAAATTCATTATTTCTTTGATAACTAGGGGAATGGTTGAAGCAAAAAAGGAATAAGGGGCACACATCCAGTGGGGACAAAAGATTTATATGGTAATAGTTTTTCTATGCATATGCTAAATAGTTTTACTTAGATCATGTACAAATCAAGAGCTACCTGGCTACATCACAATCCTTTACATCATATATAAACTCTAAATTCGTATCCTAGAAATTTTAAAGCAGCGATGACATGAAACTTTCTATATATTCATCACCAAGGTCATAAAACTCAACAACTCCATCCTTTTTCAGGTCTCTCTTCATCCTTTTTCTTCTACTACGAGTATCCTCATCATCGTGACTCCCTTCATCGTCATGTAAAGCTTTAGCCACTTGTTCAATTGGAAAATTCAAATGGACATTCATCCCTCTCATTCTCAAAGCAGCTTTATCATATGCCATGGCTGCTTCTTCAGCACTGGCATATGTTCCTAACCATACCCTTGCTCCTTTTCTAAATGTATCTCTTATCTCTGCTGCGTATTTCTCCCATGGCATTTTCCTCACTCCCCTATATTGTTTTGGAGCTACTTCTTCATCCTTTTTTTTGATCGGTTTTTGATGATTTTGAAATGGAAGCAACTGTTTCAGCATTATTGTTAGTATCACTAGTTGATGCTACAAATCCTTCTAGAAGTTCATCCCAGTGTTCTTCTCCCATGGATATCCACCTTCTGAGGCTCGGCAGCCTTTCCAGAACTTTTCTACTTCTGTTATCTTCGGCACGAGGCAAATATTCTTCTTTTGAATTGATGAAATTAGCCCATACATTTTCAAGAATCATTTCTTTTTCTTTCCACCTTATCTTCTCCAAAAAGTTTAGATGCAGTGATTAAATAAGAGAATGAATGAGAGGCTTTGCCAGTAAAGAAACAGCTTAGAATTGGCCTAAATGACTTGGAAACGAGAGAGATTAGAAACTTAGGATGTAAACAAACTGTTGCTTTTTTTATGCTAGAGATGCTAGGGCATGTGGTTTATAGTTAAAGCAAATGGTTATGAAAAAAAAGCAAGATGTGTTGACCTATGTTATTACAACAATCCACCGATTTATTTTCGTTGATAAATATTGATCTGAATGACTTTATCATGCAAGAGCCTTTTATTTCTTTTTCTGAAGCTTAGGCAAGTGGAAACACACATTCCCTTAGTAGCTTTCTATGCTGCTGCAGTAATATATGTTGATTGATTATAGAAGCAGTAACGCGTTTATAATACTTTTTTAAAAAATTTGAGAGGGAAGCTGAAACACTAGGCTACGAGTACACTTATGAGATGGAAAATGAAGCATACAAGGTTCTAATGCAGTGATGAATATTCACTTTCAACCACCAAAATCATAATTTTACATGTCATGTATTATTGTTTATGGTAATATAATGAGTATATTACTTTTAATTGTTATTGTTTAGGCAGAGGTTGTGCTATGATGATGAAGGAGTGAATGGTCTTGATGTTTATGGCAGCAGTTTTGGAAGCAGGTTATGCTCTAGTGATTGAAGTATGTTGCGATGAAATCCAGGTAAGTGGGATAATGTTGTTTGGGTGGTTTATGCAGGTTTGTGCACTTGGATCGATGTTGAGGCTGGTTGCTTGAAGAAGTTATGATGTAGGCTGGAGATAGAAGTGATTACAATGTGTGGTGATGGTGCTTGTCGCGGTGGGTTTGATTCAGGTGGTTTGAAGTGTTTGGTTGCTGTGTTGAGTGGTGAAAGGAGAATGGGGAAATGAAATTGATGAAGGTGGTGGTTTTTGGGTTGATGAGGTGGTAATTTCAGGTGATGGACTGGTTGTACTTTTGGTGCAGTGGAAAGGTCGAAGGAAGTTGAGTAGAGATGTTGTTGGTGGTGATATTATTTGTTTTGTTTGAGTAGATGTTGGAAGTTGTAGTAGATGGAACTGTCAGTTGTGGAGGAGGAAGTATAGTTGAAGTGGAAGGTAGTGATGTGATGACAGTAGAGGGTGACGGTGGTGGGAAGGTAGAGAATGATTGTGATGTTAAGGGGATATGATTTGGCAGAGGAGATGGGGTTGTGGGGACTATGGTTTTGGATAATTTAGGGGAGATAAATGGTGGAGTTGTTTGGTCAGAGGAAATGTACAGAAGTATTATGCAAGTTGTTGGCTGCAGATGGTTTCTTGTATTGGATAAATGTTGGTGAGGAGCAGAGCAGGAAGTGGTCGATGACGGAGGCTGCTAGTTGTGAAGCAAGGGGATTGATGGGTGAATTTGGAGAAGAGGTTTGAAAGAGGGGGCTATGCGGTAGGATCGTATAATATGGAATAGCGGAATGATATAGATAAATAACGATAAGCAATAAGTAAAGTAGACACCAAGACTTTATACTGGTTCGGACCTCTTGTCCTACGTCTAGTCCCTAAGCTTCTCTTAGGAATTATACTAACAACCCTCACTTAACATGGAGTAATAGTTTTACAACTTACCCGAACCGCCGAACGGGATTTCTTGGCTCAACTACCAAAAAGGACTTCAACTCAATTACTAAAAAACAATATTCGACTTGTTGTGTTCTTGTCAACACTAATGAGTCTAATGTAGTACAATATTCCTATAATCTTACCCTTGAGAGTATGCAATGTGTTTGTGAATATTTAGGAAATGTGAATTGCTATGAATTCAAAAGAATGTTATAAACAAAACAGTGATTCAAGCAATAGATTGGTGATTGCTTTGAGAATATCTAGAGAATATGATCAAGAAAATAGTAAGATTAAAGCAAGAGAATTCGGTGAATTGAATGATGTTAGAATCATGTATATATACTTGTAGAAGAGGTGCATTTGTTGTCAAAGGTTGCAAACAAGAGATGCTTTCATTTCCATTGGAGAATGATTGAAACTCTTGGGAGGAAGAATGTGTCTTTTCAAAGAAAATTCGCATGTTCAAATTCAGTCGACTGAGCAGGGAATTCAGTCAACTGAAAATATGAAGTAAAATTTTCAGGAACAAATTCAGTCGACTGTGCAGGAAGTTCAGTCGACTAAAACTGTGCATATTTATATATGTGTACCAGTTTCAGTCGACTGGTCATTCATGTTCAGTCGACTGAACTACTAAAATATGCACAGTGAAAGTTTAAATAAAAATGAAGTTCATAAAATGTGTTCTAGTGTTCGTGCAAGCTTCTTGAGGATAAGATTTTAACAATAAATTTAGACTAAGACCTATATAAAAATCATCCATTTAATAATGTTCTAATTGATATTCTATATAATACATAACATGCAGTAGAAACGGCTTCTACCCAAAAATGTTTTGGTAGAGAACATCCATTTAATAATGTTCTTGCGCATTCTTGTAATGTTCTATTCTTTCTTTCTACAACTCCATTTTGTTGAGGAGTTCTAGGAAATGAAAAGTTATGATTTATTCCTTTCTTTTTACAAAAAGTTTCAAAAGCTTCATTTTCGAATTCGCCTCCATGATCGCTTCGAATATTTTTAATTTTCAAATCTTTAGTGTTTTGAATTCTTTTGACAAATGTTTCAAAATGCTCAAAAGTGTCACTTTTATTTTTCATAAAAATAGTCCATATATATCTTGAAAAATCATCAACTATTACAAATACGTATCGATTATGATTAATGGATTGAACTTGTGTTGGACCAAATAAATCCATATGTAGTAATTCTAATGGTTGTAAAGTCAAAATATTCTTCTTAGATTTGAAAGATGATTTCGTTAATTTTCCTTTTTGACAATCATCACAAAGATTATTTATTTTAAAGTTTATTTTGGGTAAACTTCTTACCAATTCATTTTTAGAAAGTTTTCTAATAGTTTTAAAATTTATATGACAAAATATTTTGTGCCATAACCAAGGATCATTATCTTTGGCAAGTAAACACATACTTGTATTATGATTAATATTCATATTTAGAACATAAATATTTCTATCTCTATTTCTTTCAAAAACAAGATTTTGGTTTTGATCAAAAATACTACATTTATTATCCGAGAAAGTTATTTTAAAACCTTTGTCACACAATTGACTTATGCTAAGTAGATTATGTTTTAAATTTTCAACTAATGAAACATTTGTTATAAAAGGTAAATTTGATGTACCGTAATTGTTCACATCTCCTTTGCCAATGATATAGCCTTTTGAATTGTCTCCGAAGGTAACCGAGCCAGCATCAAAGTATGTGATGTTTGTAAGCATATCTTTGTCTCCGGTCATGTGTTTTGAACAACCACTGTCTAATATCCATTTCTTCTTTTTGAGTGGGACCTGAAAATAAATATGAAATTATTGGTACCCACCTTTTAATAGGGTCCTAAAAAGTTAGAGTTTAGGAAACCAAACCCAATTTGATTCAGTATCCTTTTTATAAATATAGTTTTCATTATGACGAACATTATCCATAAATGTTTTAATATATTTATTTCTTATTAATACATTGTTAGTCTTTGGTACCCAAATTTTAACTACCTTGGTTTCTACTTTTGTTTTAATAGGTTTCTTTAGCAATATTTGTTGTTTTGAATCAACATTCCTGTTAAGCTTTATTTTTCTTATTAGGAATTTTTGACTCTTTTTTATAACCTAAACCTTGTTTTTTGAAGATGATTGAGAATTTTCTAATATCTTAGACAAATTTTCTCTTCCTTTGTTAAAGTTAGAAACATTTTTAGTGATGTCATCTAATTTAGCTTGAAGACTATTATTTTCTAATTCAACATGTTTAATCTTAATTTTTAACTCGTGATTTTCACAAACAAATACATCATTCCTTTTCTTTTGAGTTTCAATTTCTTGACTTAAAAGTGATAATTGAGTTTTCGAATTTGAATAAAATTCTTGAACTTTTTCAAGAATTTTCTTTTCACCATTTAACATATCTCTTTCAAACTCAGCTTTGTTTTGATTTTCACGAATTTCCTTAATTTTCTTTTTAAGAATTTTTATTGTGCTTAAAAGTTCAGTGTTTACTTCAATTAAATCATCAAAAGTTAAATTACTTACCTCAGAATCTTGAGCCATGAAGCATACATTTGCCTGTTCGTTGTCGCTATCACTATCATTTTCGGATGAAGATGAATCTGAATCGTCCTATGTTACAGAAAATGCCTTCTTTTTGAATTTATCCTTCTTGTTTTTGTTTTTGAAGCTTTTCTGATTTTCCTTCCTTTGTTCTTGACAATCTTTTTGCATGTGTCCTTTCTTGTGAGAATTGAAGCATTCTATATTTGAGGATGAAGGTTTGTACAAGAAATTCTTTTTGAATCCGTTTTTGTTTCCTTTTCTGTACTTTAAGAATTTCTTGAAATTTTTGGCTATAAATGCTATATCCTCATCTTCAGACTCTGATTCTTCCTTTTCCGTATGAAAAGCAACATTCTTTCTTTCTTGAGCTTGATCTTTCTTAGCTTGCATATTTACTTCATACGACATAAGATTTCCAATCAATTCTTCTGGTTTCATTGTAGATAGATCATTTGCTTCCTCGATTGCTAGTACTTTTCTCTCCCATTCATCAGTGAGTGAATTTAGAACTTTAGACACAATGTCAAAATCCGTGTATTTTTCTCCTAGTCCTATTAAGGCATGATGAATGTCTTGAAATCTCGAGTACATGTCATTGATGGATTCATTTTTTCGCATTCTAAAGTTTTGGAATTGGTTCTTCAGCATGGATATCTTTGTTTGTTTAACTTTGTTTGTGCCTTCATGTATGACTTTAAATGTTTTCCATATCTGATATGTAGTAGTACATATGCTAACACGGTTGAATTCATTTCTATCCAGGGCGCAAAATAGCATATTCATAGCTTTGGCATTTGCACTAGCTTCATTCTTCTGAGTTTGTGTCCATGTAGGATAATCGGTCGTGGGTACAACAAACTCTGCTTGAGTAGCATTCCAGGCTTCGAAACTTGTTGCTTGCATATAAATCCTCATCCTTGTAGCCCAATAGTTGTAGTTTAGTCCATTGAATAAGGGGGGTCTTTGGGTAGATTGTCCTTCCGCAAATGTAGAACTATAGGCAGATATTGTGCTTGTACTTGCGTTATTTTCCATATTATCAATATGT
The DNA here is from genome assembly GCA_030765085.1 of Allium cepa. NCBI lineage: Eukaryota > Viridiplantae > Streptophyta > Magnoliopsida > Asparagales > Amaryllidaceae > Allium > Allium cepa. The sequence goes on along the minus strand of CM060935.1, from coordinate 796,604,542 downwards.
CTGATAACGGTGTTATGGTTATAGGACGGCCTTGCTCTGATACTAATCGAAAGAGGGGGCTATGCGGTAGGATCATATAATATGGAATAGCGGAATGATATAGATAAATAACGATAACCAATAAGTAAAGTAGACACCAAGACTTTATACTGGTTCAGACCTTTTGTCCTACGTCAAGTCCCTAAGCTTCTCTTAGGAATTCTACTAACAACCCTCACTTAACCCGGAGGAATAGGTTTACAACTTACCCGAACAACCGAACGGGATTTCTTGCCTCAACTACCGAAGAGGACTTCAACTCAATTACTAAAAAAAAAAATTCGACTTGTTGTGTTTTTGTCAACACTAATGAGTCTAATGTAGTACAATATTCCTATAATCTTATCCTCGAGAGTATGCAATGTGTTTGTGAAGATTTAGGAAATGTGAATTGCTATGAATCAAAAGAATGTTATAAACAAAACAGTGATTCAAGCAATAGATTGGTGATTGCTTTGAGAATATCTAGAGAATATGATCAAGAAAATAGTAAGATTAAAGCAAGAGAATTCGCTGAATTGAATGATGTTAGAATCATGTATATATACTTGTAGAAGAGGTGCATTTGTTGTGAAAGGTTGCAAACAAGAGATGCTTCCATTTCCATTAGAGAATGGTTGCAACTTTTGGGAGGAAGAAGGTGTCTTTTCAGAGAAAATTCGCAGGTTCAAATTCAGTCGACTGAGCAGGGAATTCAGTCAACTAAAAATATGAAGTAAAATTTTCAAGAACAAATTCAGTCGAGTGTGCAGGAAGTTCAGTCGACTGAAACTGTGCATATTTATATATGTGTACCAGTTTCAGTCGACTGGCCATTCCTGTTCAGTCGACTGAACTACTAAAATATGCACAGTGAAAGTTTAAACAAAAATGAAGTTCATAAAATGTGTTCTAGTGTTCGTGCAAGCTTCTTGAGGATAAGATTTTAACAATAAATTTAGACTAAGACCTATATAAAAATCATACTTATGTTTGTTCGGTCTTCATCGATCTTCCTTTAGCTTTGCACATATCTCTTCCTTTTTTGTTGAAGCACATTGTCATTGATCAAAATCTTCGTGTATCAACAAGGTTGACTGGATGTTGAAGGTGCTGCAGCAACTGGGTTTGTCACTTGATATTTAAGTTAATATCAATGAACAATATGAAATATAATGCAACTTGAAATGTAATGTAGATATTAATGTTAATGAAATGCAACTTGAAATGTAGCAAAGGAAATGCAGAAAGACACAGTGCCTGTAGCACATGAACAATATGAAATGCAGAAATGTGAAAACCAACCTGAAATGTGAAAACCAACTGAAATCAAATGCTTTTTGTTATACAACCTTTTTACAATGGTCAGAGCATGTTGTTACACGAGCGTTTTACAATGGTCTATGCATGTTATCAAAAGGGATTTTGCAATGGTCAATGAATGTTGCCAAAGAGTCTATTGCAAGGGCCAATGAATGTTGTAAAAAGGTGTATTACAACGTTTATTGTCTGTTGTAAAATACAGTGGATCTATTACAACGAGGCCTAATACAACGGCGCATGCCCATTGTGAAACACGTATTACAACGGGCATTTCCCATTGTAGAAAGACTGTTTAGTTGCAGTGTAGCTAGTTGCTTTGCCAATGGACTGTAATGTTGACCATGCAAGCATCACCACCTCGCCACTGACCTTGGCTACAACTAATACTTGACGGTTGCATTTGCCATAAAAAAATTAATACCTATAGGTATTGTTGTTTTCATCATAGTTATTTCAATTGTCAAAATTATATAATACATAAAGGCTATTTTCATAGTAGATAAAAATTTCTTCTCGAAATATTTACCAAACCATTTTCCAAAATATTTTCTATATTTTTAAGCAATACTTTATCTCATTTCAAATCACTTTATATTATTATTAAAACTTTATAAAATGACTCTTTTCAATAATTATACAGCCCTTAACACTTCTCAAAATATTATCTATCTTTAAGACATTTTTCCAAATTTATCACATATGTGTATATATATATACACATTTTCCAAAACATTCATTCCATTTTAAAGCAATATTTAACTCACTTCAAATTATATTTATTATAACTTAAAATATTGTGTCTAATTGTCTCATCCTAGTGTTTAGGAAATTTCTATCAATGTCTTTGACCAAATGGCGCAATCAGAATTCTTAAAGCACTCAACGGGAAATTAAACACAAGATATATTTCCAAAGATTTCTTCAATCAAAGAGATTTTAATTTAGTTTAGGTGGTTGCTTTTGTTAACTACTTTCAACAAATCTTTACTTTCAATTCAATAATTAATTAATTAATTAATTAATTAATAACATTTCAATTACACACCCATTCGTCCATGCATATGTTAAGCAACCAACAAATTTTTGTTCCATCTTAGTATTTAATCAATCATGCATATGAATTATTATTCCATTTATATAAAAGAAACAAATTTCCAATGTTCCTTGCGGTAGCTACATCACTCGAGACACCGCAAAGTCTTATTATTAATATCAAGTAGGTCTCAAACTCTCAAGTGTTAATTCCTACTCAATATAAATTTTAAGTTGTTAATAATAAGTTTAGAAAAACCAAACAATAATCAATCATTCTATCATATTATATATTGGAGTAAACTAACTAATGTACTCAGCTGAAGACTGTAATCGGATTTCGCTGCTCACTCTGATCACTAATAGGTCAGAAAAAGACCATTAAATCTTTAAGCCATCTAAGGTTTAAAATATGCTATCCAAAAATTTCACTCTTTAACAAAAGTGAGCTCCAAATTCTAATATCATTTTCATAATAATACTTTATATAGAAATTCAAATATGTTTCGATGATTATTCCTAATAACCATTTTATATTCCTATCCCAAATAATTAGTAAAATTACTAACTACCACACATCCAAAGGAAGGGACTCTAAGTCTTACTAGGTTTAGATCTCGACTCCATGTTAATTATATTCTATAATGTTCTGAAGATAGCTCTGATACCAAGCTGTGACAACCTCACCGCTATACCCAGTTTAGCAAAGAACGTTACATGTAATGTTGTCTGCAAATTCAAAGAATGCGGTTGATTAAAGTCGTCGAATGTGAATATATCTTTATATTAACATTGACATATCATATTTACCTTTTTTAGGATCTAAACTAAAATTTAGACGTGTACAACATTAATACAAAGTAATAAACACATCGACTAAAAATATTCAGAACGATATACAATATAGATAAATCAGAATCGGAGTCACGGATCATAGCGGAATAATATACATCATCATATACATAATAGAATGTGAGTCTACAAAATATCAATACGAGGCCCACGTAAATGCATACATCATATCCAAAATCTTGTATTAGGCACAAAGTCACTACTATTTAATATAGATGACATAAACTCCTAGCTGTCAATACATACAAGTATGAAGTAAACTAAAACTAAAAAAATTAATTACTTCAATGCTAGCCCAAAATCCAAAGGTCAATAGGTCCCTATAATTGTAAACTCTCGACCTAACCCGAGTATTAAAATAATAAACGGGTTAGACTATATCTACATAAAAGGTGAAATACTAATATCATAGCTTTATAACTTAAAATAATAAGTCATATACAATATGCCAAACAAACAATCATAATAAAACATATTAATTAAGTTCACCACTTTATAAATCCATAAATGACTTAACTGTAAAATAAGTCATCTCAGAATATGCCTAAAACCCAAAAATCCGAAAAGGCATATCAAACCAATAAATACAGATCTAAAATTTTTGACTTAACAATAAACAAATAAATCATAAATAAAATATGCCCAAAATAATAATCAAATAAAGCATATCTAGCAAATCACCATTTCATAAATACATATCAAGTCTCAATAGACTATCATCTCAAGTATGGTGGTAACCAATTCAAAATTCGAGCCATAAAGGATATAGAATATCTATATGAAAATCCTTTGAAGAAATAATCATTAATAACGATATAATAATGGTAGTCAACTATCAGTATGATACAGTGTGACACGAGGCTTAACTAAAATAAATAAACTTCACCACATAGCGCAATACTCTAAGGAAAAGAAATAGACTATCAAATAAAAACCCCGGCTCCTAACGATAAGAAATAGGCAGCCGTGTTTATGACAAAATTATGTGAATTTACCTAACTAATATAAATAGTTAAACATTGTCCAGCTGTGAAATAAATTGATAGGGATGCAATATAACATCCGTCTAAACAACAAAAAGGACAACTATGTTATATCAGAACAGACCTGGCCCAAAGAAATATGTCTGCCTGCCCAAATTTAAATATAAATCAACTCTCAGGTCGATGAAAAATGATTCATGGTCTGTTGGGGATCTATCGGTCTCGAAAAAATTCGAGTACCCCAAGAAAATACAACTCTAAAGTGTTAATTATTACCACTCCAGTAATCAGAAGAATTTAATTAACCATCCCATACCAGATAGTAAATTCAAGTATTTACTAAAAGCTAGTAATCTTCACTCAAACTCTATTTAACAAATTATAATAATAAGCGAAAATTGTACAAAGTGTCCCATACCACTCGACAATTCTATCGTTTATTAAAATTCTCTGTTTCATAGAAAATCATGAAACTCAACAGGAATCCAATTCAAGCTTGCATAAAATAGCCTAAAGCTAATTACAATAAAGGTCAATAATAGTTTATAATTTAAAAGCAATTAATCCAACTTTATCATATAGAAAATGATTTCTAAAGTATTTAATCTATAATTCACTTTCAAACTTGTTATCTTATATTTAAAAGATGAGAGTTAAAAGATTTCTAATAAAAATGGAATTTCTTTATTTAAATCATAAATCAAATTATTATTTTCCCAAAATCGATAATTTCCTTTATTCTCTGAATTTATATATATATTAGTATTTTTCTCAAAATCTTTAAAGTTTTCCATCTTATTTATCTATATTTTAAAAATAAAATCTTTTTATGTGTATATAGATTTAATAATATTAAAAAGAAATTGCAAGTTTAAACAAATCACTTATAAACCCTTTTCAAGATTTAAAACTTTTTAAACGCACGTTTTCTTTAAATTATACTTTAAAAAGGGTTTAATAATTCAACAATCAATTGCTACTGGAAATCATAAGACAACACAGTCCAAAACCTAGCTAAACAAACAATTAAACTAACAATAAATTTGCAAGTAAGAACTGGGCAAAGCTGCCCTGTTTTAATTATCACTGCTCGATTTAACTTTCATAGTGGGGTTTTCTTTGGTTTAGGTGAGTTGAAAATGGTATTAGATGAAATATCAGGCCTTACTAATCATTCAAACACCATCAATATCATACCATAAGCATATAAAAAGGATTTTTGATCAAATGAGAACTAATTATATCAAATTCTAAAAGTTACGGTATTTAATTTCTCAAATTTTGATTTTTACCGATTCTTGTTTAACCAAACAACTTAATTATTCAGATATCAATTCACACTATAAATCATTCCAACGTCAATTACTAGATATAGTTATGTGAGATGGAAATCTCACCTTGAATCAAAAAACCCAAAATTACAAGCATAGAGTCACTGAAACTTCCTACGTTTTCGTCCTCAGTGCAGCAGTGATTTAACATAGCAAAACTCAATAGTTTCATACAATATTTTTATAAATGGTATAACTATTAATTACGAACAACATATCTAAATTTTAGATTTTTATGATTTTTCTACAATTAGTTATGATTTTTATACTGACCTGCGTTTTCTGCCATGATTCCACTTATCCCTTTAGCAAATCAATTAACTATGACCTCCAACCATGGCCAAACTCAAGCTTTTTGGGTCTAGTGGAAGGAGAATGTTGTAGGGAAGCTTACTTTATCTATTTTAGATTTAATAGGAATTTTCTGAGATTAAAATTTCTTGAATTAGGGCTTGGCTAGGTTTAGAGACTGGAAGAACTATTTTTCGTTTGGCTTACTAGCACTTGAAAAAATGAGATAAGGATTCTCAACGTATAGAATAACTTACATAGCATATTTTTCCAATCCTCATTTTATTTTGTTTGTGCTTTGGGACTTACAACTAATTCAACTCAAAAATAAACTTAATTGTTTATTTTCTCTTAATTACAAACCAATAAAGGCTTGCCTTTAACAAGACTTGGTCTTCAAAATTAAACCATAGTTCAAACACTAAACTTCTTCATGTAAATGTATTTAAACCTCAACAAATATTTTTCAATTAAAAATCTATCAAACTCAAAAATAGTCTTTTATTTAAAATAAAAGATTTAATCTAACTAGATGTTTTTTTTCAACTTAAATTTCTAAATTCTTTAATTTAAGCATTCAAAAGATTTCATTCATTTCCTATAACACAAAAGATCTTCAATTTAAATAAATTTGAGAATTAAAAGGAATTATAATACTAATTCTTTATTAAAAATCAAATTTATATTTATTTTAATTTAATTTTAGGTACATCTCAAACCAGGGTTGTTACAGCTTGCGACTAAGAAGCTTTCAAGATTTAAGCACAGTTTGCTATCTTAAAGAAATTTATGGAAGAAGAATCTCTATGGACTAAATGGATAAAAGTAAAGTATGTTAAAAACAAGAACTTCGAGACGATGTCAGTTGAAAAACACCATCCTTTCACTTGGAAAAATATATTATACTATAGAGAAGCATGAATCAAACTCATTAAAAAGCAATTTAAAGAACGAAAGCGGCAGTTTTTGTAACACCTGCAATTTCAATGCTAATTAAATAAAAAGAATTTAATAAACAAGTAAAAATGCTGAAAATAGAATTTTTACAGACTTTAGAATTTGGCTATGAAACTTATACCATTAGATTTGCGGTAATTTTCCGATCAATTTTCATATATAAAGTTTTTCGATCGGAGTTCAAACGAAATAGTTATTAACGTTTGAAATTTTTAAATAAGAAATTATCATTTATGCAATTATAGTATTAAAAATTAATTGGTAATATTAATGGAAACTTAGATGTTACTAAATGCTAATGTTAAATTAGATCTCAAAGAATATATAAAGTAGGAAAGAAATGAACAATATCGATTAAACAAGGCATCAAATTAACAAAATCACAAACGATAATTAAACACGTTTAAAAACAAGCACGGGTCGGCCAAGGATGCACCTAGGTCGACCGGTAGCAGTTGACCATAGGCATCAGACGGTCGACCTGGCGTATAAATTTTTTAAGCCAAAGCATGGATTTGAATGACGTTGGTTTAACCAATTATTTTTTTAGCAACCAAATTTCTGATGTGCGTCTATGAAAATATAAGATTGTAAAGGATAAATCTAACGCCCCAAGTTAACTTTAAACCCTATAAATACAAGCTTAGTTCACACTTCTCTTCTCATATTTTCTAGATACAACTTTGCCATTCTATTTTCTCTCACATTTATAGAATTATAAAAATAGTAAAATATTATATTATATATATTTATAAAGTGTAGAAAGATGGAAATAAGAAAAAGAAGAATAGAAGTAATTTAGAACGGAAATAAAGATAAATTCATAAATCAAAAACTTTAATTTAAAATTTATTAAATCCTTTCTCCATATCTGTAGTTTTAGTAGATGTATACCCTATTTTATTATTTTGGATTTAAAGTAAGAGGAAGTCAAGTAAAATGGGAAGGGATCGTGATCTGGAGAATTGGAAAGCTAAAGCAAGGTGAGTGGGAAATCAAATGTTTTGTAATAAGTTTCGATCTATATCATTGGAGTCAATTTCATCTGTGTTTAAAATCATTTTAGACTTTTTTTATAAATGCAAAAGGAATAGATATAACTCTCATTTTGAATTTTTTACTAAATGCACGTATTGATTCTAATAATAACTAAAAAAATTGGTAATAAATTGTATACATGTAATGGTTATGGAATAGTTTAATGAAATCGATGATGGAATAGATTTAATGAAATTGGTCATGGAATAGATTTTATTTGACTATTATTGGGATTGAATGTAATTAGTTTGTAATTGGACATATTTTATTTCATTGGAATGAAAAGAGGTAAAAATACAAGTCTCTATGAATCATCCTACCTATAAATACAGGCGTGTTGTTTGAAATAATAAGGAATGTAAACGTAAAGAAAGAGATGTACAAAATAAGGAAAATCTTTTATTTTGTACTATCTATTTCAATAAAGAAATAAAATATAGTTCCTTGTAATTTCACACAAAATACAAATCCTCTTTTAAGTAATCATAGAGAATTATAGCATTATCAATTCATTTTGTAGGGGAAAGTAGTTCTAATGCATTAAACTATAAGATCCTTAAGTGTAACAAAAAAAATGAAGTAAATAGAAATAGAACAATAGTTAAAAAGGGAACTTAAAATACATGTTTAGACAAAATACAAAATAAACAATAAAGAAAGAAGAGATAATTAAACTAGAAAAAAGATAGAAAATGGGAAAAAGATTAAAAGAATGGGAAATGATATTAGAAAGGAAAGGAGTAAATAATCACAAAGCAAGAGAGATATAAATGCATAACGAAGAAAAAGACTTACGGTCAATAGTGAATTATAGAGGCAAGGTAATTAAATAAGAATGAATATGTGTGTGTGTATAGTCTCAATTATGTGTTTATGACAGTTGTGAATTATTAAAGTTAATAGATAATTCTATGAATAGAAAGGCAATAGTCATTATAGTGTTACACTATAGAAGCCTGCCCACCGTAAGGGTTTACTAATAGTTGTCTATACATTATACTAATGTGAGACTTGTCCAACCATAGGACCAATAAAGAGTATACGCTTGCGTATAGATAAAGGAATACCCTAATAGAAAATGTAGTCTGGTTCAATAAAATAGGAAAGGGGGACACTACCTTAATTGCATTAAGCAATCTAAATAGGATGGTGAGAAGCTCATCGCTAAGCAAGTGCAAGCACTAAATCAGGAGTAGGGCTACATAGGTTGAGTGTATCATCGGCCCAAAGAGGTCAAAAGGGGAAAGACATAGTTACACCTGATGGGCTACGCCTCCTATTAAGCTAGGCCACACTAATTATTGCATGTCCACATTTGTTTGCTAGTTTATTTGTTAGGGCAAGGCTAGTCAACCCGTGACAGAGTTCGTTTAAAAATGAATAAGTACGTGGAGCCGAGTCCACAATAGGAAGTAGGCAAGTTAGTAAATTCTAAGGCAAGATAGGATATGGCTAAAACATTTGTGATGCCGTTATTAGGCACTGACGGGAGGTTCTACTTTGTACGCGGATAATTTGACCTAGACACTGACGACGACGGCTCGTGGTACAGAATTATGAATACTATGAGAGATAGTGTCTAGGTCCAATAGGGGTCGTGGTGCATATATATGTATGTATGTATATGTATATATGTGTGTGTGTGTGTGTGTAACTTTAATCTACAAAGGGTAGTTGGGACGTATTGTATGCGGACGAGGAGTCGAGATGACTAGTTAAATAATAAAAGACACGACATGTAATAAAAGACAATCGACATAAACTAGTGTTATGTACAAAAGGTATAATTTTATAAGTCACCAGAGCTTTGTTCCGACCCACCTTCTCATTATAACGCACAGGATACTTGAAGAACAAATACTGATACTAGGCATATACGATGTTGACAAGGACATCGGACTTTGAAATTGTCAAATCATGGTCAGTAGTTATATGGCTTATTATATTTTATTTACCCCACCGTGACTTGTATCGTTAGTTCTTTGGTATGCGTTCATTGTTTTATTTGTAGGATACCAAACCAATGATCTGTATTTTCGTGGACATGGGTTTTCGATTTAGCAAAAATTCAGGCCCACTAAAGTGTGGATTGTTATTGTTTAATTTATTAATGGAAATTCACTTGTAAAGATATTAGGATGGTATAACATCTATGAGATGTAAATGCAAAAGGGGACTACATAATACAAAATCATAATTGGAATACACATTAAAAACCAGTAGCATCAATTTTCAAAGCAACAATAGAAAATTATAATCAATCCAAGCTTACCCAATGACAAATGGAATTGGAAGCTAAGTTCAAATGGAAGATTTTCTTCCAAAATCACATTGGAATATATAAAGGAGTAGAAGTACACTAGTCCTCTGTCATTTGGAATAGATCAGACTTCCCAAAATTTGCACACTGTGCATGCTTTGCACCATCAAACAAATTATAAACCAAAGACAAGTGTAAAAAATGAAATAATAAAAGTGAAACACAATGTCTACTCACTACTAGAATTTTGTTCATGGACATCGGGCAAGGATCGATGTCTATGAAAAAATATACTGATGTGTTTATGGGTAATGTTGAAAATAGCCAAAGTTTAGTCATTGGTTTATAGCTGATGTCTATACGTACATTCGAAATCAGTTTTAAACTTATTAGTGATGTAAATCGATTTAGCTATGCATGCTTATTCTATCAAAGATGATGTTATTGAATATCATATACATCGGTTTGACATAATCGTAATCAATTTTATAATTATAATTTATGATGTTAGTTTGTATTAAGCACATTATATAATATTCAATAATGTTAAAGATGATTATATATACAACAAATAATAGTGTAAACACATAATATTTCATAGTACAAATTTAATTCATAATACATAGTGTTAAACAATCATACTCACAGACTACACCTCATATTCATAAACATCAAACGCACACACTTCTCCTACTTCCTGAACATCAAACAGAGGTTAACTCTTTACATTAATGAGAAGTTTCCACTGAAGGCAGTTCACGTCCCCATAGCAGCTCATGCACTATTGTTTCGTGTTTGTTACTTGTGTCATAGCAACATTTTCATTGTTTCAGGCAGAAGCTGCCATAAAGAACTATAAGCTTGATGTTTTTGTAAAGAATGTGCGCAGACTGTGAATGGGAAATTTCCTAGGTCAATTTTTTATACCTGAGAAGGAGATCGAGTTATTATCAATGTCACCAACCATGCACAATACTATATGTCTATCCACTGGTATTCGTATCTTCATTATACATCTATCCATTCTAAAAATACAAACGAAGTATGAGCCAAAGGCATATGGATTAAAGACGCAAACCAAATTTTATGAACATTGGATAGATTGATCTATGTCATTCAAGTATTTACGAAAGAGCTTAATTTTGAATAAGCATAATTTAACTAAGCGTTTCCAAACTATCTACAAGAAAAACTCACTACGCATGATAAAAAAACTCCAAGAACAAAGCGTCTAAGGCATTTCAACCAACACCATCTATGCATAGTCTACCTTCAACCAAAGGCAAACTTCATCAATAACCCGGATCATCGATAGGAACCAAAATCATCTCTAGACGAACTCGTGAACACCAAACCCGCAAAAAACGGATTCAGTAATCGAACCCAAACTCACCTACCAAACTCGAATAGTCGTCAACATCCTATCGATCCATCACAAACTCGAGCGATGATTTCTTCGAGTAGAAGGCAAATTCGATTTGCAACTCCAAGCATACATCGAAGATATTTTCAGATCTCATATAGGAGAGCATGGAGGTGCAATATCAATTGATAATTTTGAGCATCCAGAGTAGGCGGCGACGAGTTCCCAGGCTGCAACATGAAATGATAGGAAGATGAGATTTTTTTTTTTTGAAGTGGCGATTTCATATTTTGGAAGAAAAATAAAGTGAGGTTTCAAGAGGAATTAAAATTGGCATGAATGAGGACAGCCTACTGAATTTTGGAGCGAACGTGAATGAATTTTAGAGCGCGAGCGTGAATGAATTTAGGAAGGGAAGGAGGGAAATGAAAATTAGTTTCCCGCACTTAGTCAAATTTTTGGGTTTTTGGATAATGAGAAAGAAGGGATTTCGATGATGTAGCAGAAGATGGTTGGCAGGTTACTATGCATGCATATCGTGAGAAGTGGATGACTGGGTGGAGATGCATGAAAGCTTATGGACTAGATGGAGATGCATGTAAGCTTATGGACTAGATGGAAGCGGATCGCGAGATGCGAATGTTTAAAAAATGTTATGCGAAATTTTTTATGACGGCCATTTATTTTTTGGGTACCAAGCATGTAACAACCCTGGATTTGCATTACCGAAAAAAAAAATTTAGGATTTTATTTAGATGGAGCAAATGGATTTTTGGGATAAGGATAATTTATTTAAAAATATGGACATTTTAAATAAATGGGTTTTTAAAAATGAGGCGAAGTATTATTTTGGAACAATTAAAAGTTAATGGGAAATTTAAGAAGGGGATTTAGTTAAGTATGAGTTTTCATGGCTATGTTAACACTTAAACAATTTTTATACATGTTTAGAGCCACTCTCTCTTAAGGGGTCCATTAGCCTAACCCAAACCCACTTACCATTCTATAAATCATCTCAAACTCCTAAACCTCATTCATTCCAACCCTAATCAAAAAAAAATTCCTAAAACCCTAAACCTAAAAATGGTCTCCATGCTTAGGAAAGCTCCATCCTCTCTTACATTGGCTTAAGCTAGTTAAAGCAAGGGAAGGTAATGCAAAAACCCTCTTGTAATCCGTTTCTAACTCTCTTTAATTTCAGTAAATCATGTTGTAACTCTTGGTTTTATGTGTTTTGGTATTTTTCTAGCTCCTTGATCATGATCTCTTAGCTTTGGTTAGTGCCATATAGGTACTTGTTCTTTTGCTTGAGAGAAATATTAGGTAAACCCTCTCCTAATCTATGTATAAGCATCTCTTAATTATGGAATTAGCCTAGTAACACTTGATTTGTTGTGTTGCATAAATATCAAAGCTTGCTGATTATCATTCCTTCCATTTGGACATTGCACACAAGTTGCTTGCTATATTGGTTGTGAGGTAATGCTTGCTATATCCTCATCATTTTCATGCTATAGCTAGATATATATCTATGGTATGATTTGATAATTTTTAATGGTCATCACTAAATCATTTGAGCAAGAAAAATTGAATTAATTAGCTCATTTCTCTATGTTTTACAAAATTCTAAAACTGATTTTTGCTGCAACTCTGTCCATGAATATCTCTTTCAATATCTGATGAAAACATGCCCAATCACTTCCTAGTGATAGTTAGCATTGCCATCTATAACCCCTCCAAATTTCGTAGCATTCAGTGATCATTTGAGTGGTGAAATCCGAGCTCAAAAACGGACCTGAATGCAGTTTTTTTTTACTGCTGGTTTCTGAGCATTTGCATACGGGTTCGGCCCGCGTGGCCTTCATGCCCAGCCCGCATGGGCATTTGAGTTTGACCCAACCACATGGCTTGCAGCCAAACCGGCTCGCGCATGGGCGCCGGGCGCACCCAGCCCGGCCACATGGACACGCGCGCACAGATAGCCGCACTAGGAACGGGTTTGGACCCGCGTTTCCCCTCCCCGGCCCGTTTGGGGCTTGTGTGCGGTTACACTGAACCGCTTGGGTTCATGCGATATTCGGGTCCAGGCGCATAGGCCTGGCCCGTCTCCAGCACCTGGGGCTCAGGCATGAGCCGCCCGCCTGAGCTGATTGCCGGCCCGCGTGGCCCAAGGCCCGCGTGGCATCCACACAACAACCACTTGAAGTTGCAGTTTCTACCGCATGGACTGTGCAGCCCATGCTCTTGCATACCATAGCCCGCAAGGGCTGTCCCTTGCATCTATTCACGGGACGTGCCCGCAAAGTAGATTCGCCAAAATCTGAGCAGGCTGAGTCCCTAGAACCGAAACGAACTGAATTCTCTTGGCCTAACGGGCCGAGCCTGAAATAAATGGGTTTAAACCTAGTAATGAACTGGTGTGTATACTTTACTCCCTGTTTTCAGTTTTGAAACTGAAACTTTGTGACACCGCCACGGTCACATCCGTGGTTGAAATCCAACGTTTTTGGACTCATTGGAAAACTGGAGTTCCGATCTCCATCTCTAGAAAGTTTGATTAGTATCTGAGTTCATTTGACTCTTCGAAATTGCTGTTGAAGAGGGACCCGGATCTAAGCCTGAAACAGTGTATTCACTGTTTTCGGGTCCGACTTTGGAGCGTCGCTGCGACTTGGTTTCAAGTCGGAATCGAGTAATACTTTTTTCGTTCTGAAGTAGGAATGTCGGACAACGTTCCTACCAATTTTCATGCTATTCGGATTCAGTTTGCTGGTCCGAATAATTTTTCGAATTTGGGTTTGCATCAGTTTTGGACTATTTTCCAACACTTAGAATATTTTCAGTGGTTTTCTGGTTTTGTCGATTTCTTTGAGATTTGTCTCTGGATTTCGTACACGGGCCTTATAAAAAGGTTTTAAAAGGATTTTTCACTCCAAAATGGCTTTCGAAATTATTATATAATTATTATTTTTAATTATTAAATTAATTACTCCATAATAGGAGAGTTTTTCAAGGGCTGTTTTAAAGTGATTTCAAACCAATTATAAATCCGTTTTCCGTAATTATTTTCTATAAAAAAATCCCACACCCATACTTTAGCACTTCGAGCGATGTGGAAAGGTGCTTAAACGGTTGGGAAAAACTCCGGCCTATGAAACCGTGTGTATTTCCTTTCCGGTTAATCCCCGACCTATTCGATTGATCGTTTTGGCCTTTCGGCCTAGTTTACCGATGACATGAGGTGAACTTTGTACTGCTTTCAGTGTGGAAGCTTACGATTGGTTAGTAAACCGTTTAGTGCGAACGTGGGGTATGGGACTCACGTTAACACTTTACGGGTTCCTTGCTAAAAGTTCGTGACACATTCCTTTTATTACCTTTGGGATAGTGTCTTCGGACTGTCTCCCTTAGAGGTATCGTTTTGGCATCTCTACTTAGATGGCCGCTATACATCTCTACATAGATGTATCGTTTTTGGCATCTCTACTTAGATGGCCTGTTATACATCTCTACTTAGATGTATCGTTTTTGACATCTCTACTTAGATGTTTTTGTTTTGGCATTTGTGTTTACGTTATGCCGATGATATGAGGCTTGTTATACATCTCTACTTAGATGTTTGTTTCTTCTCTATGTGAGAGATTTTGGTCTTTATTACCATGATATATGTTTCTCTTTTGGAGATTATTATGTTATATGTTGCCTCATTATCTTATCGTGATTATTGTTCAGTTTATCTAACTGATTTGTTTAGCTAGCCTGACCTGAGTATTTTATGCTCGGGTCAGACCGAGTTGTTTTAGGTTAGGCCGCTTTGGACTTAGCTTGCTTCAGTGCTTCCGCTTTGGATATATCCGCTATACTATAGATAGCTTTACTTGTTATCCATCCTTTATGATACTCTGATATTATGACTATCTTGTGTATATTCATTTGACTCACGAATGTGTGAGTAGTGGCTTTGTACCCACTTTTATATTTGGATCTATACTTGATGTTGTATTGTGCTGAGACTATTTGCTTATTATCTGATGTTGTTCTGTGATGATGTTCATTCTGCTATTATGTTTTGTTCTGATAGATCTTTTAGCCATTTTAGTTTTTTTTCTTTAAGTATTTATTGAATATGTCAAACCACATGCGAAAAAAAATAGATTCCACTTTTCGACGTGTTTAGTAGATAGTTAAAGTAAGATTACACATGGTCGCTTCCATTATACTCTATTGTCCGCATTAGAAAACGGTATTATCCATATAATACTCTTTGTTAATGAGGCTCTCGGAGTGGGGCGTTACAACTTGGTATCAGAGCCAGGTTCAGAACTAAGTATAACAAACACAGAACAATAACACTTAGTACAATACATCTTAGTATGATTCAAATATTACAATGCCCTTTCCTCATGACATTGGATAGATAAGTTAGGAATATGTTTAGGAATACATTTATATTCCGTAGTATTCCATTTGAATTATCTATCTTTGAATCATGCTTAACTCGTATCTTATCTTATCTTTCAGTATGGTTGGGAGAGGTAGGAACCTCCGTTCTGCTGATGTTGGACAGTCCAACAACCCTCACCCAGAGGGCGTATACATGACCACGGACCAGATCATGGAGCTGGTTCGTAACTCTCAGTCGCACTCTCAGTCTCCTGCACCAGTTTCTGATGCACCGCGCAAGTCTACTTTTGCGCGTCTATGCAGCGACTTTATTCATCTCGGAGGGAAGCCGTCCAGTGGCTCCGAGACTATTCTGGAGGTCCAGGCTTGGATCAGAGTTTGCGAGCGTAATTTTTCTCGCATGGCTATCCCCGACCACGACAGAGTTCTTATTGCTTCTAGCCATCTTGAGGGTCGTGCCTTGGATTGGCACGAGCTGCTTGTCTTCGAGACCGATGAGGCCTCACTCACTTGGGACCGGTTTCGAGAGCGCTTCTTGCTCAAGTTTTCCCCGAGTCCGAGAAGATAGCCCTTGCACACCGCTTTATTAACCTTAAGCAAGGGAAGACCTCTGTTGCTGACTATTCATCTTCTTTCGAGGCCCTGTCTAAGTATGGCATCGAGTTCATTAGCTCTCCTTATAAGAAGAATCTCAAGTTTGAAAAAGGCCTGAAGAAATATTTGAAGAAACATCTTATGCTCTAGCTTAAGCTCCCTTTTGATGAGCTAGTTGACGCAGCGCTTCACCTTAAAGTGGTTGAGCGTAAGAGAGACAGTGATGGAGATGGAGAAGGTTCCAAAAATCCCAATCAGAAGCGGGGCCCATTTCAGAAGTCCAAGTCTTGGCATAATAAGAAGAAGATAGGAAGCTCTACTTCTCAGCCTCAGCCTCAGTCTATTGCTCAGCTTAGTGGAACACCTTCCATTCGGAAGTGTTTCAACTGTGGATCTACCGATCATATGTTTAAAGAGTGTCCCAAGCCTCTTTTCTGCCGCTATTGTAAGAAGGAGGGTCATCTTAATTCCACTTGTCCTACTGCACCTCCTAGATCTGGCAAGCTTAATGTCGCCAAGGCTCCTACATCTTCATCTCAGCCTCGAGGTACGCATCCTTCCGTTCTCGAAGGTTCTATTTTATTTCATGGTAGATCTTGTAGAGTTCTCTTTGATACGGGTGCCTCTCACTCATTCATATCAAAGGAACTAGTTGATACTTTATCTTTGGATGTTACTTGTTTGGTTTCTTCACTAAGGATTGTGAATCCCATCGGCCAATCCATGACCCTTAGCTTGCTTTGTGAGGATATAGATATTGATCTTTGTGGATTTTCTTTCCGTGCGAACCTGCACGTTATGGAGTATTTGGGCTTTGACATGATTCTTGGCATGGATTGGCTCGCTCAGCACGACGCCAAAATCATTTGTTCGGAGCGGATATTATTTCTTCGTCATCCTGAGTCGTCCGCTCCATTAGCTATTGCTCTTCAGGATATTGGGATTTCTAATATTACTTTATTTTCTCTTGATTCACGAGATGAGGATGTGGACATATCTCGTATTCCTGTTGTTCGAGATTTCCCTGATATATTCGAGCCAGTATCAAGCCTGCCGCCAAAGAGGGCCACTGAGTTCCGCATCGATCTCATTCCAGGCTCCCACCCAGTTGGGCGTCCTCCCACGAGGATGTCTACTAAAGAGAATGAGGAACTCAGGAAGCAGTTAGTAGAGCTTGAGGCGAAGCAGTTCATTCGGTCCAGTTCTTCGCCATGGGGTGCTGCTGTGGTCTTCGTTAAGAAGCCCGATGGCTCTCTTAGGCTTTGCATTGACTATCGCAAGCTTAATGAGTTGACCATCAGAAATCATTATCCATTGCCACGGATAGACGATATGTTTGATCAGTTGGACGGTGCGAAGGTCTTTTCCCAGCTCGACCTTGCCACTGGATTTCATCAGCTCCGAGTTGCGGAAGATAGCATTCCTCTTACCGCTTTTCGCACTCGTTGTGGTTCTTTTGAGTGGTTTTTCATGCCATTCGGCTTGACGAATGCACCGGCTTTCTTCGTCGATCTTATGAATCGAGTATTCCGAGAATACATCGATAGATTCGTTCTGGTTTTCATCGACGATATTCTTATTTATTCTAGATCCGAGGCAGAGCATACTCATCATTTTTGGATCGTCTTGGATACTCTTCGTCAGCATCAGCTTAAGGCCAAGCTCTCCAAGTGTCATTTTTGCGAGAGCAAGGTCAAGTTCTTGGGCCATATTGTATCATATGAGGGTATTTCTGTCGATCCTGCCAAGATCGAAGCTATTCAGAATTGGAAGCGGCCCGAGAACGTTCATGATATTCGCAGCTTCCTTGGTCTGGCGGGTTATTACCGTCGGTTTATCAAGGATTTCTCTCGAGTTGCACTTCCCCTTATGACGCTGACTCGTAAGGATGTTCGCTCTATTTGGTCTGATAAGTATGAAGCTTCCTTTCAGCGAATGAAGGAACTCCTCACTCATGCTCATATTTTGGTGGTTCCAGAGAGTAACCATGATCTTGTTGTATACACCGATGCTTGTGGTAGCAGGCTCGGTGCTGTGCTTATGAAGAAGGATCGGGTTAACACTTTACGGGACTCACGTTAACACTTTACGGGTTCCTTGCTAAAAGTTCGTGACACTTCCTTTTATTACCTTTGGGATAGTGTCTTCGGACTGTCTCCCTTAGAGGTATCGTTTTGGCATCTTTACTTAGATGGTCGTTATACATCTCTACATAGATGTATCGTTTTTGGCATCTCTACTTAGATGGCCTGTTATACATCTCTACTTAGATGTATCGTTTTTGACATCTCTACTTAGATGTTTTTGTTTTGGCATTTGTGCTTACGTTATGCCGATGATATGAGGCTTGTTATACATCTTTACTTAGATGTTTGTTTCTTCTCTATGTGAGAGATTTTGGTCTTTATTACCATGATATATGTTTCTCTTTTGGAGATTATTATGTTATATGCTGCCTCATTATCTTATCGTGATTATTGTTCAGTTTATCTAACTGATTTGTTTAGCTAGCCTGACCCGAGTATTTTATGCTCGGGTCAGACCGAGTTATTTCAGGTTAGGTCGCTTTGGACTTAGCTTGCTTCAGTGCTTCCGCTTTGGATATATCCGCTATACTATAGATAGCTTTACTTGTTATCCATCCTTTATGATACTATGATATTATGACTATCTTTTGTATATTCATTTGACTCACGGATGTGTGAGTAGTGGCTTTGTACCCACTTTTATATTTGGATCTGTACTTGATGTTGTATTGTGCTGAGACTATTTTCTTATTATCTGATGCTGTTCTGTGATGATGTTCATTCAGCTATTATGTTTTTTTCTCATAGATCTTTTAGCCATTTTAGTTTTTTTTCTTTAAGTATTTATTGAATATGTCAAACCACATGCGGAAAAAAAATAGATTCCACTTTTCGACGTGTTCAGTAGATAGTTAAAGTAAGATTACACATGGTCGCTTCCATTATACTCTATTGTCCGCATTAGCAGACGGTGTTATCCATATAATACTCTTTGTTAATGAGACTCTCGGAGTGGGGCGTTACAAAGCACCCAAACCCGTGGCATAGTGCATTGCCCCTTGTATACGAGATGCGTGACTTGATTTACATATAATTATTGATCAAAGGAATTTTGAATATTTTCCACAGCGCTTGCAACTTGTATACCAGATGTGAGACTTGATTTACATATATTTATTGATAAATGATATTTTGTCTATTTTAATTATTGATAGGGTGTAACGACCTGCCATTTCTAACCATTCAAATCGAAAATCATCCACACATGTCAGACTTGAATTGCTTAAAACAATAGATTGTTAATTTATATTTTGCAAAACTTAGCATATTCAGTAAATAAATCAATCACAGAATCATATACACAAAGTAATACAACAATAAGCAATGGAACATATAAATAGTAGTTCATGAAGCTACTACAGAACATCATAATTTAAAACAAAATACAATAGAAATCCCGAATACGTGGAAGTATCAATACATAAGAAAATGACAAGTATGAACATAAAACTAGAAATAACTGAAAGCTGAATAGATATAAGACAGATCTTCAAGCAAAGCTCCAAGCTCCAAAGGTGAGTCTCAAATGTTGTGACACTCAGTCTGATCCGAGCATAAAGCAAAACACAAAACACTTAGTCGGTATTAACATTCTTATGCAAGTAAATCAACTCAAGTGACATGTCCAAGTGAAATGCAATATAATTTAAAGGATGTTTGGGATTCCCATCCTTCAAGGATCCATTAAACTATCTACATGCATAGTACAATACACTACATAGATAATGCTACGGTAAGGTAAAATATTAAAATGGCGTTAAGGCGTTACCCATATCTCCCTTAACACGTTTTATATAAATGTCGTGGTCTATACAGTACTTCAACTCCAGCAAACTAGTGGGCTATCAGGGAGCATTCCATAATTACGACACATACCAAACTCGTAGAGGGCGTGATAAGGCATGTGATAAGGCACACGAGGTACCGCCTAAGGTAGGATACTACCGTTTTACGAATCCGGATTGGTGGTAATGAATAGCAGCTATTACCGCCCACCTCGAGACACACTCTCATAATCAAAGGTGCACCCAATCAAGTCATAATGTAATAGAATGGAATCGAAGAAGCATGCTTGACTGGAGCTACAACCTCACTTAGCCCGGCGTGGCTCCTATTTTAGTCACATCAAGCTGACTAGCGGGAGTCAGGGCTGCGTTAGTATTTCATACAGAATCGTTCGCCAAACCATCCTATTTCATTCTAGATTCTCCACCATGTAAACAGTTGTTAAAGTGGTTTTCGGTATTGGCAAAGAGTATGACAATATCTGATCCAGGTCTCTTTAATAACCAAATGCTTATTTCATACGGTGGTCATTTTCATTTCAAACGTTCATACTTCATATCAAAATATTATATTCATTTCAAAAATCATATCACTTTCAAAATTATATTCACTTTCGAAATCATATCATTTTTGAAATCATATTCACTTCAAAATTCATAACCACAAAATAGTTTAAACCATCATAGCAAAATATTCGCATTTAAATCCATTAAATCTGAATCATAACAGTTCCAACTTAAACAGTTTAAATATTGAAATAGTTTATATACATATATATATGTATATATATATATATATATTAAAATAGCTATGAATAAAAATAGTTTATATATTTAAAAATAGGTTATAGATTAAAATAGTTTGTATATTAAAAATAATTTATGTATTAAAAATAGTTTATATATTAAAAATAGTTTATATATCGAAAATAGTTCCACGTTAGAATTGTTTCTTTCAATTTAACAAATCAATTCAAATCAACTTTAATTCTAAAAGTAAATATAAACCATCTCATTTCAACAATTTCAATTAGAAAGGTCAAAGGTTCAATTCAAATTCTTATTAAATCTTTTAATTTATATAGATTTCAAATCCAGGTTGAACTACAAATTTAAACCACTTCCAATTCAATATGTTTCAAATTTTAAGTATTTAAACAATTTATAATAACTCAATTTAATAAATAGCATTTAAATTTAAAAATTCGACTTTAATTTTTATTTAAATTTTAAAATATACACTTAATCATTTTTAATAATATTTAAAAAAATCTCAAATTACAAATTTAAATCAAAATTAAATATTCAATTTCAATTTTATTTAAATTTGAAACTATCCATTTAATCATTTTTTTAATTAAGTTATCAAGTTATAAAATCATATCTTTGAAAATCTCAAAATAAATAAGTTCAAATCAATCCTTATCTAAATTCAATTCTTAACAAATTTAATTATAAATCAATTCTTAACAAATTCAAATTACAAATCAATTCTTATTTAATTTATCTTTCCAACCTCTATTTATTTAAATTTATTACCAAGTCTATTTTAAAATATTGATATAAATTTTAAATAAATATTTTAAACATATTATATATATAAGAATTATTACAAAAATCTATTCTAAAATATTAATATAAATTGTAAACAAATATTTGTAACATATTATATATATATTAGTTAAATTAAATTCTTATTTAATTTTATTATATTAATTATTATTAAATTAAATCTTATTATTATTAAATTAAATCTTATTGTTATGAAATCTATTTAAATCTTATTTTATATATTTTAAAAATAATAAAGTTATAAGTAAATATTTATAATTTACAATTTAAAACTCAACTTATAATTTTAAAATTTCTAAAACACATAATTTTAAAAATCTAAGTTTCATATATATATACTAAAATTAAAATATCTTTATATCAATACACATATATTTCCTCTTTTCAAAAATTTGAAAATCATTTAAAGTAGACCAATAATGTTTGTATATAATTTTCTATCCTATGGTTAAGTGATACAGACATTTATCATTTCAATCCGCAATAATTTAATATTTACGGGTATATATCATTTCAACCCGCAATCCAAAATCAATAAAATCGCTTGGGTTTATCATTTCAACCCATAATGATTTTCCCTAATCTGTGATATCGTTCGGGTATGTATCATTTCAACCCATAGGGAATTTCTAAACAAATAAGGAACTTACAGAGTGAGAACAATAAAATAATATTATAAAATGACATTTTCAAGCGTATATAATCATTAACAATTTAAATTTAATACACACACACACATGAACAGGTTATGGTGTCATATGTCAATTAACATAGATTAACAATTTTAAATAACAACATATCATATCTAACAATTCAAATTTAATAACATATTTCAACCGTCATTATGTGAAATCAATTTACTAAATATAAGAATGCTAATCGTGAGTGATCGCTCACCTTTCAAGGCTGGAGAAACAACGGGAATGAATGCAAATGGACACGGATGTGGGCATGAGCAAAGCAAAGCCAATAACTGGTGAAATCGATGAAAACAAATCAAAGTTAGCTGGAGGTTGATGGAATAATATATACATATATATGTAATATATGTACTAGTATATATATACACACACACACACACATATATATGTAATATAGATATATACCTCTTTTGTTCTTTTTATAGAGACTGAGAAATAGAAGCTTAGGGTTGCTGCGGTAGTATATATATACAGACTGATATATATATATGTATATATATATATATATATTCAATTTTTTTAAATAAAAGAAGAGGAGCGAAGCGGGCTGCTATAGTTGAGGGGTGGAGATGGCTGCTACTTGTTATGGTGGAGTGTCGGATCAAAGACGATGCAGCGGGTAAGGTGACAGGGGTGGCGGGTTGAGGCTGTGGAAGTTCATGAGAGGGAAGGTGATGGGGTGATAAGGGAAAGAAGGAAGGCAGACAAGCCAAATAAGAAGGAGGCGTGCAAAACTGTCGACTGCTGTGGAGGTTGGGTATCAGGCGGAGATGGCTGGCTATGGGAGAGAGGAGATGGGGTCTAGTCGATGAAGGAATGGGGCAGACGGTGGGTTCAGGGGCTTAGAGGAAGGTTGCTCGGTGTGGAAAATGGTGGATGAAGGTGGTTATCATCTGCCCAGTTTCAGGGAGGGAGGCGGTGGACGCTGGACTTTGCGTAGCATGGTGAGGAGATTCGGCTGAGTGATGGCTGTATCGGTGAGAATGGAAGGCGGGTGAGGCTGTCGACATGGCTGTGGGTGGTTCGAATGATGGCTCTGGTCACGTGGGGTCTGGGTGGCGCTCGGGTTTGATGGCGGGAAGGCAGAAGGTGGCTGCGGAGCAAGGCCGTGGGTGGAAGTATGGGAGGAGGGAAGACGAACGGTGGCAGTGGGAGGTTGGTGAATGGAGAAAGGATGGGTTCGAATGGGTGGGAGAGGACAAGTATGCGGCCTACATGACAAAAAAATGCGAACGCTTTCGTATATAAACTTATTGAAATTTTTTTCTCAAAACGAAATGGAACAGAAGTATATTGAAATGGAACCCGTAGAAAATGAATGAACCAGAAATTATATTAAATGTTGGGAAGAGTATAGGTCAGGAATTTAATTTTTGAAAATAATAATAGCTAGTGGCTGTTAATTTTCATACAGTGGATAGATGGGACACAAGGAAACCCAAAAGGCTCAAATGCGGAACCGATATGGCCAACTGTTTAGTAAATTTCACCGCATACCAAACACCGAAATACACAAATGAATATACCGCGGAGATTAAAACGACGAGGCGAATAGAATGGTACAAAGATATGAGTGATATGACCCTTCTATCAAAACTCGAATTTTCTCTGCTAAAGCTGTTGCTAAATTGTCGAAAATAAGATAAATGATGCTAAAGCAGTCCAAATTTGGCGAAATGAAATATGACGTCTCACTTAAAAAATGATTTATATTTTCTTATATAAAAATATTCAGATTTTAAAAATATGTTACTTTCAACAATTTAACTGATTTTAAATTTGAAATTTCACAACAAACCAACTTTCATATTTTCTGATGAAAATCTGTCACTTGCTATGCTTCAATAGACACTACCAAATGTCAAATTTTCATTGCTAAAATTTATTGTTTATTTTCATGAAAAATTTAGTTAATGATGTTATTTAAATCGTTAAAATTTCCGGGTCGTTACACTCTCCCCCACTCAAAACTTTTCGTCCCGGAAAAGAAACGAGATATGAGAATAGAAGCAACAAAAAGGAAAGATAGATTTGAAATACATAGTACCAGATACAACAATTAATTCAAAACCTTATAAATTTCATTTTTGGACATCTTAATACTTACATTTATATTGTATACTGTTCAATTACATGTTCTCATTACATTCAACTTTTTCCAGGTAAGTTTTATTAATGCTTCTAAATGTAATTGAGCACTATACAAATTTACCCTTTTATTTACAAAATTCTATTAAGCAAAAATTTAGTTTGAACATTTTATTGCTTAAGTTTTCTCTTATATAACCTTCAATTACATATCCACATTAACATTTAACTTTTTGAATATCTCAAGTAAGTTATATAAGTTTTAGAATGGAGTTGAGTATTATACAAATAAATTTTATCCTAGTTCAACTTTTTTAAGTTGTTTCAATTCCATTTCTAATTTCAGACCTTCCAATTATTCAAATTTTTTGCTTTATTTCAATAATTGAAAACCATCACTTAACATAAAACTCAAGATTTAAATTTTTGGTTTCCCTTCAAACCATTTTGAAATAAATATATACATACATACATTTTGTACATCAAATCATACTCAAGAAATTCAAATCAAATCCCTTTTCAAAACAAGAGTGTAGCCAAACTACTAAGTGGTCTCTCCACTTTGTGACTTGAAAATGAATGTCGATGATGCTGCAGTCATTACCGAAATTATTTTCCAGCGATATAAGAGGAGAGTACCGACTTACTTCTTTAAAAATTCTTTGGAAACAATTTCCAGTCGAAAATACTTTCAAATAACAATATTTTTCATAACTTTGAAAACAAATTTTTGAAAAGTCTCGAAAATTTAATTCTCAAATCCTTAATTTAAATTCATTTCATTAAGAAATCAGATTTATAAACCACATTTAAAATTTTTAACTTCTTGTA
Organism: Allium cepa; assembly: GCA_030765085.1. Taxonomy (NCBI): domain Eukaryota; kingdom Viridiplantae; phylum Streptophyta; class Magnoliopsida; order Asparagales; family Amaryllidaceae; genus Allium; species Allium cepa. Next base: position 796,579,033 of record CM060935.1, on the reverse strand, counting down.
ACATACAACAATAGTTAATGGTTTAGAAATGTTGACAAAACAATAGATGATAATCTAGTATTATCATTTCTAACAACCAATTCATTTAACTATCTAATTTAGAATATTATACTTTTATATGTAAAATATAATCATACATAAAATTATTTCATTTATCAATTTCGAAAATAATATTTTGTCAGTTTGCTCTGTTCAAGTGTTTTGGAATTCCTATCGATTGCGTTGGCCAGACAAATCAATCGAAACCCAAAATTCAAACTTAATAACTCAAACAATACAATAAAAAACATTTTTATATCAATTACAGATACAATCACTCATAGGATGATTCAAGAATGGATTTCAGAATAAGGATAGAGATTCAAATTTAGAGGAACCATAATCAAAGAGAATTCTAACTAAGAAGATAAGCTTGAAAGGAAGATAAGATAATTAAATTACAAAGTGAAAAGGTGGATAGACTTATATTAATCGCGGTGACCTTAACTGGGTCAACCGAGACTCTATTTTCAGAAATAATGATGCCAAGGAATCAGACTTCATCCCTCTAGAAATGGCATCTATAAAATTGGGCTTTCAACTGATGACCCCTAAGAGTTTCTAGCACATGGTCCAGACGAGAATATCATCAATGAAAATTAGGACAAACTTGTTGAGAACATCACGGAAAACGCGATTTATGAGATCGATGAAGAAGGAAAGAGTATTGGTTAATCCAAAGGGCATGACTAACTATTCATAGAAACCATTCTTTGTTCGAAAAGCTATCTTGAGAATGCTCTCCTCAGCTACACGAAGCCAGTGATAACCAATAGCAAGACTGAACTTCATGAATAAGATCGATGTGGAATTCAATTTTCCGCTTGGGAGGAAGCGAAGTGACTTCACCAAAACATCAGGATAATCCCTAACTATCAGGGTGGAGTCAATATCACTAGACCAAGCATCTAGCGAAAAGATAAAACTGTTTGCAAAATTCCGAGGTATCGACATTCAATTACAAGGGAATTACCCTGGTCATTTACTAGCGAAACGGTTTGGGCTTTGCAAGAAGTAACAACATCAAAACCGAAGGCATAGAAATCTCCGGTGAATTGACGCCCATTGTAAAGAAGTTTCAACCATTTACAAATCATACCAAGGTTGGAGGGACCATCGATGGGATTAGTCACATATAAGATGAAGTTGCCAATTGAGGTTGCAAGATGTGCTCAAATTTATTACAGAGATCGACAGAAATAGAGCTATAGGATCCTCCAGTATCATGAAGAACACGAATAGGAAAGATAAAATTGGATTTTAGAACAAAGGTAAAGTTTCAAAATTCAAAAGAAATCCAAATCAAAGGGGATCCTAACAATGAAAATTCAAGCTCGAACGAAGATTATTTTGTAATTAATTTTACTCATTCTAGGGTATTAGTACTCTATCTTTAATGGTTTTTTTACTCCATATGCTAAGTTTTGCCTAAACCAGAGCTTTGATACCAACTGTAACGATATACTCTTTCGAACCATTCAAATCGACAATCATCTATACATATTAGACTTTAATTGCTCAAAACAACAGATTATTAATTTATATTTGGCAAAACTTAGCATATACAGTAAATAAATCAATCACAGACATAAAGTAATAAAATAATAAGCAATGGAATAGATAAATAATAGTTCATGAAGCTACTATAGAACGTCATAGTTTAAAACAAAATACAACAGAAATCCCGAATGCATTGAAGTTTCAATACATAAGCAAATGACAAGTCTGAACATAAAACTGGAAATAACCGAAATAACTGAAAGTTGAATAGATATAAGACAAATCTTTAAGCAAAGCTCTAAGCTGCATAGGTGAGTCTCAAATGCTGTGACACTCAATCTGACTTGAGCATAAAATAAAACACAAAACACTTGAGTCGGGATTAACATTCTTATGCAAGTAAATCAACTCAAGTGAAATGTCCAAGTGACAAGGCATGTGACAAGACATGCGAGGCAATGCCCAGGGTAGGATACTACCGTTTTGTGGATATGGACTGGTGGTAACGTATATAAGCTACTACCGCCCACCTCGAGACATACTTCCATAATTAAAGGTGCACCCAATCAAGTCACAAAGTAAAAGAATAGAACCGAAGAAGCATGCTCGATCGGATGTGCGACCTTACTTTGCTTGGCATGGCTCCTGTTTTAGTCACATCAAGCTGACTTGCGGGAGTCAATGCTACATTAATACCTCATATAGAATCGTTTGTCAAACCATCCTACTTTGTGCTGCATTCTCTACCATGTACACGGCTGTTAAAGTAGTTTTCAGTATTGGCAGAGAGTATGACAATATCCGATCCCGGTCTTTTTAACAACCAAACGTTTATTTCACACCGTGGTCATTTTCATTTCAAACAGTTCATACTTCGTATCGAAATATTATATTCATTTCAAAAATCATGTCATTTTCAAAATCATATTTACTTCAAAAATTATAACCACAAAATAGTTTAAACCATCATATCAAAATATTCACATTTAAATCCATTAAATCTAAATCATAACAGTTCTAACTTAAAAAATTTAAATATTGAAATAGTTTATATATATTGAAATAGTTATGAATTAAAAATAGTTTATATATTTTAAAATAGGTTATAGATTAAAATAGTTTGTGTATTAAAAATAGTCTATATATTAAAAATAGTTTATATACCGAAAATAGTTCCAAGTTAGAACTGTTTCTTCCAATTTCACAAATTAATTCAAATCAACTTTAGTTCCAAAATTCAATTTAAATCCATCTCAGTTTAACAATTTCAATTGAAAGGTTAAAGGTTCAATTCAAATTCTCACTAAATCAATTAATTAATATCGATTTCATATCCAGGCTGAACTACAAATTTAAACAACTTCTAATTTAATAGGTTTCAAAGTATAAATATTCAAACAATTTATAATAACTCAATTTAAATAATTTCATTTATATTTCAAAATTCAACTTTATTTTTTATTTAAATTTTAAAATATTCACTTAATCATTTTTAATAACATTTAAACAGAATCTCAAATTACAAATTTAAATCAAAATAAAATATTTGATTTAAATTTTAGTTAAATTTGAAAATATCCATTTAATCATTTTTTAATTAAGTTATCAAGTTATAAAATAATATCTTTAAAATTTTCAAAATCAATAAGCTCAAATCAATCCTTATTTAAATTCAATTCTTAACAAATTTAATTATAAATCAATTCTATTTAAATTTAATTCTTAACAAATATAAATTATAAATCAATTCTTATTTAATTTATCTTTCCAACCTCTATTTATTTAAAGTTATTACAAATCTATTTTGAAATATTAATATAAATTTTAAATAAATATTTTAAACAAATTATATATATATATAAGAATTATTACAAAAATCTATTTTAAAATATTAATATAAATTGTATATGAATATTTAAAATGTATTATATATATATATATATTAGTTAAATTAATTTCTTATTAAATTTTATTATATTAATTATTATTAAATTAAAATTTATTATTATTAAATCTATTTAAATCTTATTTTATATACTTTGAAATAATAAAGTTATAAGTAAAATTTTATAATTTACAATTTAAAACTTAATTGATAATTTTAAAATTTCTAAAACATATAGTTTTAAAAATCGAAATTATATATATATATATATATATATATATTAAAACTAAAATATCTTTATATCAATACACATATATTTCTCCTTTTCAAAAATTTGAAAATCATTTAAAATAGACCAACGGTGTCCGTATATAATTTTCTATCCTATGGTCAAGTGATACGGATATTTATCATTTCAGTCCGCAATAATTTAATATTTACGAGTATATATATCATTTCAACCTGTAATCCCAAAATTTGAAAATCAATAAAATCGATTGGATTTATCATTTCAACCCATAACGATTTTCCCTAATCCATAATATCATTCGAGTATGTATAATTTCAACCCATAGGGAATTTCCAAATTAACAGAGAACTTGTAGAGTGAGAATAATAAAATAATATCAAGCATATATAACAATAAAATAATATGAACAATTTAAATTTAATACACACACACACACACACACACACACACACACACGAATAGGTTGCGGTGTCGTATGTCAATTAACATAGGTTAACAATTTTAAATAATAACATATCATATATAAGAATTCAAATTTAACAACATATTTCAATCATCATTTCATGTGAAATCAATTTACTAAACATAAGAATGCTAATCGTGAGTGATCGCTCACCTTTCGAGGTTAGAGAAACAGCGGAAATGAAAGCAAATGGACACGCACACGGATACAGGCACGAACAAAGAAAAACAAATAACCGTTGAAATCGACGGAAACAAATCAAAGGTAGCTAGAGGTTGATGGAAACAATATATATACAGATATATGTAATATATATACCAATATATATACATATATATGTTGTATAGATATATACCTCTTATGTTCTTTTTATAGAGACTGAGAAATAGAAGTTAGGGGTTGCTGCAGCAGTATATATATAGACTTATATATATATATATTCATTTTTTTTAAATAAAAGAAGAGGAGCGAAGCGGGCTGTTATGGCTGAGAGGTGGAGGTGGCTGCTGCTTGTTATGGCAGAGTGTCGGATCAAAGGCGATGTAGTGGGTAAGGTAACATGGGTGGCGGGCTGAGGTTGCGGCAGTTCACGAGAGGGAAGGTGATGGGGTAATGAGGGATAGAAGGAAGGCAGACGAGCAAAATAAGAAGGAGGCGTGCAAAACTGTCGGCAATTGTGGAGGTTGGGTATCGGGCGGAGATGGCTAACTATGGGAGAGAGGAGATGGGGTCTGGTCGATGAAGGCGCGAGGTAGATGGTGGGTTCGAGGGCTTGGAGGAAGGTTGCTCGGTGGGGAAAATAGTGGATGAAGGTGGTCGTGATCTGGCCAGTTTCAGGGAAGGAGGAGATCGACGCTGGACTTAGCGTTACATAGTGGGGAGATTTGGCGGAGCGATAGCTGCATGGGTTAGAATGGAAGGTTGGGATAGCTGTCGACATGGCCGTGGGTGGTTCGAATGATGGACGTGGTCATGTGGGGTCTGGGTGGCGCTTGGGTCTGATGGTAGGAAGGCGGAAGGTGGCTAGGGAGCAAGGTCGTGAGTGGAAGTATGGAAGGAGGGAAGACAAATGGTAGCGGTGTAAGGTTGGTGAATGGAGGAAGGATGGGTTCGAATGGGAGGGAGAGTACGAGTATGCAGCCTAGAGGAACCAAAAAATGAGAATTCTTTCATATATAAACTTATTAATTTTTTTTTAGAACGAAATGGAACAGAAGCATGTTGGAATTTAACCCAAAGAAAATGAAACGAACCAGAAATTATATTGAATGTTGGGAATAGTGGAGGTCAGAAATTCAATTTCTGAAAATAATAATAGCTAGTGGCTGTTAATTTTCACACGGTGAATAGATGGAGGACACAAGGAAACCTAAAAGGCTTAAATGTGGAACCGATACGGCCAACCGTTCCGCAGATTTCGCAGCGTGTTGGACACCGAATGAACAAATGAATATACTACGGAGATCAGTGTGACGAGATGAACAGAATGCTACACAAATATGAGTGATACAACTCTTCTATCAAAACTTAATTTTTCGCTACCAAAGTTGTTGCTAAATCGTCGAAAATAAGATAAATAGAGATAGAGCAGTGCAAATTTGGCGAAACAAATATGATTCTCACTCAGAAATTGATTTGCATTTTTCTTATATAAAAATAATCAGATTTCAAAAATATTTTATTTTCAACAATTTAACTAATTTAAATTTTAAATTTGAATTTCACAACCCAACCAAGTTTCATATTTTCTGATGAAAATCTGTCACTTGCTATGCTTCAATAGATGCATACCAAATATCAAATTTTCATTGCTAAATTTTTATTGTTTATTTTCATAAAAAATTTAGTTAATGACGTTATTTAAATCGTTAAATTTCCGGGTCGTTACATAAGGGTTTGTTGCTCAAATTCCCATGTTTTTTAATTAAAATTCTAAGAAAATAACAATTGCATGCAAATGGTATTATTAGCGACGGTTGTGCTCATAGACGATGGAATTTGGATGTATTCCGCGTTTTCATTGAAACTATTTACATTTAATTTTTTCACTTTTTTTACAAATTTGGAATTTACATATTAACATCGCCTTGAAATCAAAGTAAATGAACAATGTTATAAAGATAATAAAAAGATTTTGAACATCGCCCTGAAAATCAATATAATGCGTGTATTTTATACAACATCGATGATAAAAATAACGATGTCATAAAGATTTTTAACATGATGCGTTTTTCTTCTGTTGTAAAAGATGCGACGTCTATGAACAAAATTATAGCGGTGACTTTGCACATCTGAATCAGAAGGTAGCAATCGCTTTTATTTTGACTATATGTACTCAAGACATGTTTGGTCAGCAAAATCAAAATGTAATTTCAATAAACATCAAGCATTTCAAAACATAAGAAGCAGCGTTCAATTCATCCAACATAAATTCAAAACCAAATCAAAGGAGTTCGACTTGGATTGCATAGTTCTCACTAATGTAATGTATCACTTATGGTATGGAATACAAGACTACACAATAACAAAGAAACAAACAGTTTGCAACTTTCAAAAATAATAGAGACCAATAGTCAAATTTGGCTCAAAAAATCAATCAGAAAAAACAAAGCACTCAAAAAATCGTGAACAAATACATGATTTATAGGATCCGGAAAACCACAAGGATCGAATATTTACATACTTACAAAACGGGGAATATTTTACTAATACCTCCATGGAAGGATTAATTGACCCAATGATGGTTGCTACAGGATTGGGCTTGGAGGAGGTCGATCACAAGGCCATACCAGATGCAGCATCTACAAAGAAGAAGCAAACATTCGTACTGAAGCGGCAAAATTAAAAGGCAAATTGATGTCAAATGAAAAGAACTTGTCTGATATGGTTGAAGACTATCTCTCTTTTGAAGCACATCTTACCGTACACCAAATTCTGCAAAATCACAAGGATCTAAGCGTATTAGATATTATTTCAAATACCGATGTTAATTTCTATCGAAGCAAAATCAATTACAAGATCCATCACTTATCCGTATGGTAAAAAGGAGGGAGTAGCTATTTGTGTGCTAACAATGGTCACATCTATGGAAAGTCGAATATTCAAGTACTATCTACGAATTCTCCCGGAGAACATGAGTATAATGAGCCACGAAAGCTTTGGAAGCCTCCTTGATTTACAATAGTCGAGGAGGAGGAGAGCAAATTTGGATTGCATGCAATTCAGCCATAGAATGATGTTATGCGGCTAGGGTTTGATGACGCTAAAATGTTCTCTGCTCGATATTGGGTGTTTACCCCATTTTAATTTTTCTTGGGCATCGGGCCTTACAGTATATTTGCGCTATCCAAAAAAAAAAAGAGCAAAGCTGCATTACTCTTTCTTTCCGGTGCATATCTCTTTTAATAAGGACATTTTCGTCATACTTCGTCTCAATTATCCAACCATCGCCTTCCTCAACAAACATCAACATTAAAAATCAAGTTTCTCCCACCAAAAAGGTAATATATATATGCAAATAAATAAAACATAACAATTTTGTGCCATGGATCTAGAGCCAGAAGAACTGCAATTCCTATCGATCACCGGAATATTCTCCGCATCCCTAACCCTGATCCTCAACCCAACCCTCCTTCCTCTCTTCTCCCGAATAACCCTAACCCTAATTCTCCCTCTATCCCTCCTCTTCCTCATCCACATTCTCGTCTCCCACATTCTCGTTTCCCAAATCGCCCTCAACGAACAGTATCTCAGCCTCACCCTCCCAAATTCCCCTTCCAATTCGCGCCTCAACTCCCTCCTCGCCTCCGAATGGACCGCCTTCATCTTTTTCAGATCCATCTATCTCATCTTTCTTCTTATATTCTCTCTCCTCTCCACCGCAGCCGTCGTCTACACCATCGCCTCCGCATTTACGGGGAAGTCCCTCACTTTTTCAAAGGTCTTCTCTGTGGTCCCCAAGGTATGGAAGAGGCTGATGGGAACGTTCTTATGGGCGTTTCTTCTGCTTGTAACCTACAATGTCGCATCATTTGTTTTGATTGTTTTGTTCATATTGATGTTTGGAGACGTTCCTCTTTTTGGGGATATTATCTTCTTGATGATGTGCCTGGCGTATTTGGCAGGGTTGGTTTGGGTGGGCGTGGTATGGCATTTGGCATCTGTGGTTTCGGTTTTGGAGGATGCTGGTGGATTGAATGCAATGAGGAAGAGTGCGATGTTGATTAAGGGAAAGACTTGGGCAGCTGTTTTGATTTTCTTGATTTTAAACTTTACCTTTGGTGGGATTGAGTTTGCATTTAGGAGGTTGGTGGTTTTCGGAGATGGATCGGGGATGGGTTTGAGGGTCATGTTTGGATTGGTTGCAGTTGGGTTGTCGATGGTGATTACATTGTTGGGATTGGTGGTGCAGACAGTGGTTTACTTTGTTTGTAAGAGTTATCATCATGAGAGCATTGATAAGTCGACCTTATCTGATCATTTGGAGGGTTATATGGGTGATTACGTGCCGTTGAAGGAGAAAGATGTGCAGATGCAGCAGTTTTCACTGGCTTGATATGTTCCCGTTTGGTATGTGTATATTTTGGCTTACGATTCGTCATGTATATTACTCAAATTTGTTGTAGTTGACACTTTTTAAACTTTGGACGTTGTTTTGGGATGCTTCGTTAACGCTTTAATGGAAAGAATAATATCAATTGATGTACAGATTTTTCCAGTCTTAGATGGGTAAATTGTTTATATTCTCCACCTCAATAGGAATTGCCGAAAAGAATTTTTTCCCCCTCCTATCTCCTTTTGAACATGTTCCAATAGGAAACCTTAACATATATACACACATAACATAAAAATAATAAAAACAACAATCCAAATTTCTATTAACGCATTTTCAAATGGAGCGAAGAGGGATTTCTTTTTCCAGCAATTCATATTGGCCCCATTTAAAATCACACCAATAGAAAACTAAAAACAATACATATCTTAATGGCACATTTTCAAATTGTGAAAATAGAGAGCTCCAACTCAACGTGGACGAATCAAAATGTCTATACCTGTAATAAGTTATCAGAGTGACTTAAATTTGTTATTAGTTTTCAAAACAAACATAAATTTAAAAATTTCTCTTAAATTATCGACCCCCCGTTAAACCCATTCAAAATTATTTAGTTATCCATTATTATTTTTCTTTTTATCCATCTTACATGCAATTGTTATGTCGTATTTTTTTTCTGTCAAACTTCAAATCCTAAACTTTCGTTCCTCAATTTAAATCACGATTCTCTAGTTAGAAGGATGAATCCATAAAAGATTTAAGGTTTTGAAAATTGGAATGAGTTTATCGAGGAGGAATTGGGGATTGTGGAGCAGGAAGTCGGAGCATAAAAGAAATTTGATGTTGAAAGCGGTTGGCGGTGGAGCAGATGGTAGTTGGCGGTTCACGCCAACGTACCGATCTAGATTTATAGGTTTGCGATTTTTTCTCGGAAAAGAAAATGTACGAAAAAACGAGAGGGGTAGTGAGGGAGATTTAATTAATAATTTTGTGTAGAAAATAAGTAGTGTTATATTATTCTCCCATTATGAGTCTTAGGTATGTTCAAAAAATTTCCTTTTACCTTCTATTTTGCTTCATCTAAAATGATAGTTTCTTTAAAAATTCATTATCTAAAACAATCAACTAAAGAAATTTGTTTCACTATCGATTTATGTTTGTAAGATTTATTGTATAGGGTTTTTATTGTCCTAAGTTGAAGATAGTTAATCATGACTTCATGATACATTAATGCGGGCAAAGTACATCGGCACACATGATGTGCCTATGTTCATACATGTTGAAACAACAAATTAAGCCTTGAAACCATGTTGAGATGCTCAAATAAAACTAAATAAAATATAGAAGAATAGAGTGGGAATGACAAGCACCATTGTCCAAGTGGTTAGTTGATTCGGCTTTAGTGCAAGAGGTCACAAGTTCGAAACTTGCTTTCGAACGTTTATTGACATGGGATACGTTGTCCCAATGATTTGTTGTATATAAAGTACCATTTCAAAAAAAAAAAAAAAAAAGAATAGAGTGGGAAGAGCAGAAGAAAATATACATCTTTATTGAATTATTTAATCAAAACCAATTACAAAGCATCTTACTTATATGCATGTTTACTTGTAGGTTAAGTAAACATGTAAAGGAGAAGGAAAAAAGAGAAAATTACAATAAAAGAGAATACAAAGTAAGCAATCGTAATAATAAGAGAAAATAACAAAGAGGCAATCTTAATAACAAAAAGTATGTATGAAACTTTTTAATTTCTATTATTCGTAACATCCCTTCAAATTCACAATGTGAAGCATCGACCAAGAAACCGACAAACCACTGAATCGAAATGAATTCAACAAACATTGAATCGAACAAACTTCAAACACAAAATTGAACAAAATTTTGATTTCCACAAACGTAATTTACATAACGTTAGACCAAAAGATGGCACAACAACCCAAAATCTATTTCTAACAAATATAAGACGAAGAAAATGAAGAGAAACAAGAACAAATACAAGGTTTTTATAGTGGTTCGACAAATACTTCGGTCTACGTCCACTTTAGTCTTATTATTTAGTCTTTTTTTCTGGAATACAATGAATACCATAGAAATCCGACTTTAATCTAGTATATCCTAGATTTGTAAGAGTTTTTTGAGTTTGTGATCGAAGAAGATCGCTCTCTCGGACTCAAGTGTCCAATCCCTCTTCTAGATGTAGGTAGCTTGCTATTTACAAGCCAATTCCAGCGTAGATCTCGCCATTCAGATCAGAATAAGTCTTAATTTCCAGACCGCCCAATGCAAAAAAGGGGAAGACAATTACGTCGGTACCAACATGATTTTGTACATCCAAACTTCATATCATTATCCTAGTCATCCCGTGTTCGTCGGGGTTTATCTATCTTAGGTTAATTATATATCATGCTATCATGCACCATTAATCATACATATGCATTACCATCGATTAGAATGTTACTTATAAAATCATCTAGTATTGCCTAGCATTCCATCATAAGCAAGTCCAACCGAATCAACGCAACGACAATCGTTAGTTAATAAATAATCATTATCCAACCATAAGGCGCTCAAATCCTAAGATCAAGCCTCGATCTCTTTGGATCGCACGATCAATGTCTAATATAGGGTCTGATCTCTCCGGATCGTATAATCAATATCTAATCCAACTTCTAATCTCTCAAGATCATATACCCAAATCCGTTTATGATCTCTTTGGATCGTATATCCATATTGATCCCCAATTCGCTCGCTCTTGTTGAATATGCGAGTATATGATTTTTGTTTGATGATAATAAACATACATACATACATACATATATATATATTTAAATGTATTTTTTATTGTACTATTTTATTTTTCACATAATTAAATAAATATTTGTTGAATAAAATAAATAACACAGAATTTAAATTCAAACAAATATTTTATTACAATTTTGAATAGTACAAATTTGAGCTCTCACTACATATATACATTTTCAATTACAATACAATTTTGATTACATCACAAATTTCACTTTATAATATTCACCTCACTACATATCACTCATTCACACGTATTTGTTCTTCAACTCTATTCCAGTTTGTATCCAGCATCTGAATTATCTGCAAAATAAACACTGACGCAGTAAAATTGAAAAAGAAATATTTTGCAGTGTACAATTAAAGTGTGTTTTTGAAAATGTTATTTGCCTCAGTTATTTGGGTTATTCGTCATCATATTCTTTTAAATCATCATACATGAACAACTTGTGACTTGCACAGTGTACCACTGTACATGCCACAAGGCCGTGCATACTGATATACACTTGTGTGTTAGAACTACAGGGACAGGTGAGCATAAGGTCAAACCCGAGCCAAAGTTGGATTCAACTCAGGACAGTGCACATCTAATTTGAACCAAAGACCAGCTCAAGTGTACACAATCAGGCATGGTGACAAGAAGACTTCAGGTATATATGATGGTCAAGGAAAACAAATAACAGACCCAACAAACCATCACAAATCCAGACAACATGAAGTACATGTAATAGAGCAGTGGACACAAAGTCAACCTGAAAGCATTTCAAAAGGAAGCGCTCGAAGCAAACAATACATACCAGACAAACATGTCTACATGAACAAGAGGACTAGACCAAACCAGACAACAATACCGCAACCAAACTTGACCACAATCACTGGACAACCAACAGTGCACAAGATCAAGAACAGTCCACAAGCCAGTGCAATCAAAACTGAACTGAACCAGACTACAAGACCACAACAACAATATGCAATGATGAACCAGACTACAATTACTTATGCAACAGAGCTCGGGTCTCACCAAAACAGCATGTACAGATAAATGCAACTGGGACAAGACAACAAATGTACAAAGTCATCAACAACATATGGAACCAAATGTGAAGCCATGAATACATAGTGCACTAGTTCAATGAAATAACAACATGAACCAGATATATGCATGCAAATAAGATAAACATGATTGAGACCATACTTCAGTGCATATGTATAGGAGTGCAAAGCATAATGGAACCACATACAACATAGCATGGATATGCAGACCACTCTAAAATCAAGCTACAACATACATATGTACATGTATGTTCACACATGTATATACACAACGCATACATACGAAACAAAGAGCCTCGAGTTCACAACGCAACCAGAGTTCATAAATACAATTTTACAGAGAGATGCAGCAGCCCAAACATACACATGAAGACTCAAAGTAGTGAACCAGACCAACATACCAACCAGACTGTAACAAAACAGTCGTGAACACATATAAGTGAACACAAAACAGTGATAGTAATCAAGTACAGGCAAGCATACGTATATACATGCGCAAACACACATGTACACACACACACACACACACACACACACACACACATATATATATATTGTGACAACACACATGAATACATGAAGACTCAAATGAAACAGAGGTGACAGCAAATGGAGCAGTGACTACAGTTCATAATTGAACCAGACCGAAATGTGCATCCAATATGACAACTTCAAAGCATCAACACTAACATGAAGTGCAATGAAAATTCGAGATATATACAGTTGAAGTAACAAAACAAGGAAGCAGTTCAAATAAAGTCACAGAGGGTCACACGATGAACCGGTCAAAACATATAAAAGAAAAAAAATCGAAAATTGAATTAACTCAAATATCAAAATGCCGAAGTTATAGTGCCAGCAAAGAATGGAACCTGAGAAAAACGTAACCAACAATTCAAACAAGTTAAAGTATCAGAGACGAACAAGTCAAATATCATCACCAACATTCAATCGGTAATCGAACGGCCAAGCAAAGTGTTTGAAGAATTCAAATGGAGTTATACGAATGTAAATATAGGGCTTTCATCCCTATTTAAGCCCAACCATCATCATCGGCAGTTGCATTCGAGTTCAAGACAAGTATCCAGAGTATACTCTTAAACGAAAACAATTTTATAACTCGAATCGAAGTCGAGCAAATTCAAAATCGAACAAGAAAATCACATACCAAGTCATAGCACTCGAGCTCGACACAGATGAAGCCGCGCGAATTATCAAGGCCAGTGAATCAAAGCCAAATCAAGTGAAAGCGATTTTGATCGATCAATTTCCCAATCGGCGCTTCAAATTTCACAAAGCCCTAATCATTGGAGAAGGAACGAAGAAAGGATCAACCGAAGTTTTGCATAGAGAAAGAAATAAAGGGGAACGTTTCTTTTATTTTGGGCCGGTCTTTACATATTTCATTTTGGGCTTAAAATATTAAATAGGGTTTTGTTTTTTTTTTGTTTTTTTTCAGTTGTAATTTTCATTTTTAAACCTTGTAATTTTCTAGTGGTGTGACTAGCTTACGAACTACGGTGATGTAATTCGAGAATTCACAACTCAGTGGCTGAGTTGTGGCAGGGTTTTGGGCGTAGAGTGAGGTTAGTCGATAGCGGGTGTCGCAAGTTTACGTGTGTTAGCGTCTGACTACTTAATTTCTAATTGAAACCTTGGGGCAGCATATTGGCAGGGTTTTGCCGAAGCAGGGTAAATCTGTGTTGTTCTATTTCTGTTTTTATTATTCTGCTATTATCTATGCTGTAATTATTTTATATATTTTCGCATTAATTTTATTATTATTAGTATCACCCTATCCACCCCCCTCTCTAAGGTGAAATCGATCCTATAGGTGGTATCGGAGCTAGGAAGTAAAGCCAATTTTTGTCTAAAAATTTGAATTTTTTCAAAAACCAATTTTTGTTTTAAAAATTTAATTTTTTAAATGGCTTCTTTTAATAATGCTTTTGCTGAGGGACAATCCATAGTTTAACCACCCATGTTCAATGGTGAATATGCTTATTGGAAAAACAGAATGAATTTTTTTTGAAAACCATTGATGCTTGGAATATTGTTGAGATAGAATATATGACACCAACTATTGTGGTACATAATCAAGAAATTGAAAAGCCAATGGATCAATGGACAGATCTTTAAAATAAACTACAGAATGCTAATGCTAGAGCCATGAATTCTATTATTTGTTCATTGGATCAAATTGAAATTAATCGTGTCTCACATTGTCTAACTGCGCAGAAAATTTGGCACACACTTGAAGTGACTCATGTAGGAACCTCTAAAGTCAAATAATCTCGCCTTACCATGCTTAGTAGCGAATACGAGAACTTCACAATGGCCAAGGATGAAAATGTCAAAGAGATGTATGGACGACTTTCTAATCTCGTATACAAATCAAAAGCTCTTGGAAAACCATACACGGAATTGGAAATAGTCCAAAAAATCCTTAGAGTCTTTCCATGAAATTTTAAAGCGAAAGTTACTGCCATTCAAGAATCAAAAGATTTGAAACCAGTTAAGGTTGAAGAACCCATCGGAAATCTCACCACTTATGAGCTAGAAATGAAATTCAAGGAAGAACGTGAAGGAGGCAATACTCGTAAGAAATCAATAACTCTCAAAGGAACAACGGAAAGTGGTGATGATGATGATGATGATGGAGCAGCTGAATTGTCACTATTAATAAAGAGATTTAAAATATGGAACCATAAATACAGAAATCCAGTTCTAAATCAACAATTGAAAAGCAGAATAGTCAAAATACTAGACAACTCAGAAGAGCAGGAGATCATATTTCACAAGTGCAACAAACCCGGTCATACCAAGCCAAATTGTCCACAAAATCGGCTCAGCCAAGGAAAGAAACCAAAAAGGAGAAGTTTTGCAGCTACTTGGGATGAAAGTAATGAAGATGATAAAAGCACTGGTAGTGAGAGTGAAATAGGAAATCCGCGTCTTCAAGGAGAAATAACTGACAGTGATGATGATGAGCCAAGCGAGGTATCAAAACTTACTCATTCATAATTACTTCTATATTTTCACGAAGTAAATGGCTATTTTGAACGACTTAGGGAGAAGTATGTTAAAACTGGATCACAAAGAGATAGTTTAATAGAACTAAATAAACAGCTTGATCAATTGGTTAAAAACTATCGAAATAAGAGCCCTAGGTGTGATAAGTATCCATTTGAAAATGAAATGAAAAAATCAGAAATTAAAATTAAATCACTTGAAAAGAAAATTCTGATTTTGAAAGAAAGTGAAAATACCAGGAGAGAAAATTATATTAAAAAGTGCACTCAAATTATTGAATGAAAATGAATCTCTCAAAACACAAGTCCAACAATTATCTACAACTTTAGGAAAAATTTCCAAAGAAGAAAGATCGCTAAATATGTTATTAGGGAAACAAACTGTTAATATTATTAGACAAGAACTTGGGTACACTCAATCTGAAAGAGTTAGAAGTAAAACCAATCGTGTCAAATCCGAGTGCACAATTTGTAGAAAAATTAGACACAAACAAAACAATTGTTGATATAGGCTCAAACACGTGAAAACCGTACCAATTTGGGTTCATAAAGGCACAAATGTAAAATCCCTTAAAGTCAAACAAATCCGGATGTCGAAAGGAACGAATATAGATTGTCTTGGGTCTATACAAACATATTTTTCAAAATCTTTTGTCACTAACAACCATGAACCTATAAAAACAAATAGGTCAAAAAAATATTTTCTCATATAAATGTGGTGGCAGGCTAAGGAATAACAACAGTGTTACCTGGATTCTGGCTATTCCAGGCACACGACAGGTGACAAATCAAAGTTCCTTTGCCTAGTACAAAGGTGGCAGAGTCACAACGAGTAATAACGAAAAATTATCGGTAAAGATAAAGTAGGTAACGATACATTTATCTTGAACGATATATTATATGTTAAAATCTGCACCATAATCTGATTTAAATCAGCCAGTTATATGATAAAGAAATGAATGTTCAATTCTGACTTATGCAAAAATGTTGACCAATCATCTTTTCATCCTTGAACTAGTTCACATAGATTTGTTAGGACTAATGATGTTGTTTTATTGGTTGAGGATTACTCTAGATATTGTAACGACACGCCTTTCATTCCATAGAAAGACGCATCATTAAGAAGAAAGAAAGGGATAGAAAAGAGAAAAGAAAGGAAAGAAAGAAACAGACAACATCAGAATCTCACAGCAGAACGAATAAATTATATTATATCACATAAAACTTTACATAGTATCATATACATCAGAGTTAAATAGCTAATACAACACAAACTAGACAGTTATAAACATCTGTCTAGCAATTACAATTCAAGTACATCAGAGAAAACAGATACAACTCAAAACACAGCGGAACCACTAAATATATCTACACGCTGAAGCCTCCTGCTCCATTTTCTCCTCCATAACTCGTCAAAGAAATCCTGAATCACTTGACTACTCATACGTAATATGAGTACCCAAGAGTTTAATAAAACAGAAAATAAACACTCGGGTCAGACATGAGTCTGGTGTGAGTAAACGGGAATAAAAGTTGCTTAACTTTAGAAAAATCCTTTGAAATAAAAGGTATCACGTAAGACTTCCCACACATAAACATGGAAAAGTTTTTATCTTACGCTAACCAAAACATTTGATAGAAAATCCAGTGATATTATAATAGTGTCTAGGGTTTTCAAAATAAAATACAAAAATAGCCGGAATGCTTACATCTCACGTTCCAACATAGTTGGGCACAATCAAAACCGTACAGGCACTTATTGGATTATGGATTCCATCAATGGCAAGGCTATTGGGGTACCGTCCGTCACAGTACGAGGCCTACATCACCATACCAAGGAGTACGCCCACTCCCCTGCAACACAAAGCCGGAACCATTCCTTACTGAACAGTTCCGAACAAGACCACCCCGCAGATTGGCCGTCGCCAACTGCCACACAGCCGAATATAAAGGGACCTCTAGACAGGGGTAAATCTTGCTCTCCAGTGGGGGCTACCCATGAAGCCTTGCTGCACCTCCCCTGTTTTAGCCATTCCCGGTTGATGAGGCTTGAGGCTACGATTACCTTTATAGGACATATCAATCTTAGAATGCTCATCGTCCACCTGACGATGTTCTGAAAGCATTCAATCCATACAAGTTCGTTCCGGGTTCGAACGAAACCGAAGGCACTATCTCGTTGCACTCATTTTGGAATCACCCTCAGAATCAACGACTATAGCCCTTGCACTCTAAATCACCATCTCGAACCTATAAGTACTATTCCGTCAAACTCATTACGGAATCACCCACAGAGTTATACTGACATATAGTTCTTACACCTCGAGTCTTCACTTGCTCCACTTGGATTAATGACCTAACATTTAATTGGAATCGATGTGGTTTTCAGATATCCAAATATGGAAACCCGATCCTGGTCTTACCGAAACCAAACGCCATCTTAATGTTCAAGTTGTACTTAAGGCTTTTAATCAATTAACTCATTTTATTATTATCTATTCCACACAGATGGATTAACTTCATATCACAATAGATAATCACATTCATATCATAAACGGATAATCTATATCATTATCACAAACAGATAATCATCACAACCGGATAATCCATCATACATCATCATACCTTAACCAAACATCCATATCATATAAATACAACTCATCTCATTACTGAGATCACAACCATTCAATCAATAATATCCATAAGCAATGATTTATTAACCATCAATTATAATTAATTTAAAATGGAATTAAATTAATTACTTCTATCTTTAATTAATTTAAATTAAATTAAATTAATTACCACATTTAAATCCTGCTTAACATCCATTAATTAATTAACCCACTTAATTAATCATTCACTAAGTACTTAACTTGACTAAATACCTTGGTTAATCATTTACTAATTACAATAAGTAATTAGCCTTTAAACAAATTTTACAAAATTAATTAACCTTATTCATAAGTAATTAACATTTAATTACTTCATTAATTAACTATAACTAATTGCATTTATCCTTAATTAATTACAATTAATAAATCTCTTAATTAATTAATTATTTCTTAATTAAACAATCATTAATTACATCATTAATTATTATAATTAATGATCTCTAATTAATATTCAAATTAATTACTTAATTTAAAAATTAATTACTTTTATTAATTATTAATCACCTTGATTAATATTAAATTCAGTAATTAACTCTCTTAATTACTTATTAATAAATTAATTCCCAAAAATTAATTATCTTTATTAATTAATTCCTTAATTAATTACAAAAGTAATTATCCAAATTATTTAATTAAAACAAATCACCTTTCACTAATTACATTTCAGTAATTATCAATTATTACTTTTCTAAGTAATCCTGCTCCATCAATTACATTAAGTAATTACACTCATTAAATCATCAAATGATTTACTTAAATTAATTAAACTAAATTAATTAACTTAAACAAACCACAATATCAAAATTAATTACAATAAGTAATTAATTCCTTAATTACTTTTTATCAATTAATTATACTTAACAAATTACAATTGATTATATTCAATTAATTAATCTAGTTAATTATCAAAATTAATTACATCAATTAATTACTTAATTATCCTTAGATAATTATTTTATTAATTAACAACATTTTCAATAATTACTTACTTAAGAAAAATTATCTTAGATTAATTATCAATGAATCATCTCTAATTAAAAATAAATCTAAGCCATTATTTAAGACCAAATAATTAAGTAAATTATTAACTATCTTAATTATTCTCAAAATAATTTATTTACTAATCAAATGGCTTCATTTACATTCAAAATGCATTTAAACAATACATTTCTAAAATTAAATTCAAATTCGATTTAAAAATTTAATATTTAAAACGTTTAACTATTTAAACATTAATCTAAATTTAAATAATTATAAACCTTAAAATAAAATGAATGTTAAAGAATCATTACTTAAATATAAAAGAAAGGTTTAAAAACTAAATTAAAATAAATCAAGCTTTGAAAATAATTTGATTATTTTAACTTTCAAATTTAAATTAACATTTCATATCTTTGATTCAAATATTAAAGGAAATAAATTCTTTCAAGTTTAAACTTATTTGAACTCAAATTCATTTTTAAATCTTCTTAAAGATATTTGAATCTGTTCATTATTTAAAAATTTACAAAACCGTTTTTAATTAAAATTTGGTTTTAAAAGTAAACCTGAAAACTGTTTTTAATCTTGATTTAAAACTAAATTTAAATCTTGTTTAAATTTTAAAATTTTCATTTATAAAAACCTTGAATTCAAAATTTCATTTGAATTCATATTTAACTTACATGTGAATCAAATTTCAACTTTAAAAATATGAATTTCATTCAATTTAAAAAAACTGCACACTCTCAGGTTTTTAAACATGTAATCACATTTACCCGAGAAACCCCTATATTTACTTCGAGTTCTCAAGCCACATGCTCCGAGTCAGTGCAAGTTTTACCCGAGAATTACACGAGACAAAAACAATGAACAACCCAACAATGTTCACCAAAATTCACATATGCACGATGCATATGCACTAGTGCTCTGATCAACTCCAGCCTCCCTAGGCTACTCCTCCTAGTCGCCGACCATATCCTAACATGGGTACGACCACCTAATTTTCCACTGCAGTTCAAATTTTTGAATTCAAAGAATTCAACCCAACCTGGAAAACTCCACAGCACCATATACCCAAACCTGACACAGCCCATAAGCTCACCTCCGACCATCATCAACCCTGAGACTCCGGCAAACCCTCCCTCTATGTCTCCTCTGCAACTCCCTATAACCTCGAATCACTCAAAGTACTACAGTAAAAAAGAAGTTAAAAATAATCAACCCCTTTAAAAACTAGGGCTAGAACCTGGCAATCACTACTGCCATCGCCACCACCCACTGACAAACTTCTGACCATTTTTCCCCTACCCTTTCATATGAATTCTACCTCCAGGAAGACCCACAGCCACCAAATCCATTAGAAATTCAAACAAACCCCAAAAAGACTCAATTCTGTTACAAAACAGAAATATTCGTTCCAACAGCTTATTTAAAAATGTACTATTTGTTTTAAAATTCATGTTTTTAAACATGAATTTAGGTTACAAAATTGTTTTATCGATTTAAGCTTTTGGTATTTGTTTTTATTTCAATGATGATTGGTTCTTGTAGTTACAGAGGCGGCAGATTTTGATTTAATCTAAATTATACTTTATAAATCTCAGTCTATTCCAAACAAACATATTTTTGCTTACACAAAAACTTCTAACTGAAACAATTCAAGTGATAAGGAATTTTCTATTTAAGAATATCTTAGTTTACAAACAAATTAGATCTGCAGCTACAAGAAATCAACACATATATACATATTCATATATATACACACAAGGCAGTCATTAATATTAAATCATCACCCATACTTATTTCTTCCAATACATATGCTCAGATATCTCAAGCTTTTGTGCATGTGAGGTTACTCATTTCATTTTTAAACAGAAAATAGAACAAATTTTGCCTGAATAATTTTTGATTTCCGTGAATTAAAAACTTAAGTTTTGTAAATTATGGATGGCTCTAATTTTTAAAAGTAAAATCTGTTTTTAAAATAAAGAAACTTACTCACATCTTAATTGAAGATGCAGAAAATAATCCCAGAGATGCATCACACATTCCAGGACCTGATTAGAAACTGCATGTTGAATCTGGATTTGCAATTGCAAGTTGCAGTTGAACTCCAGTTTGATGTTGTTGTTAAAAACTGCATGCTATTTATGCTTGAGTCTGGTAAACTTGATTGCAGAATTCCAACTTGTTTTGCTTAGAGTTGAAGTTGAAAATTGCTTCCAGATTGAGGTTTGGCTTTGTAGATTTTGATTTAAATTTTGATTTTACAGATTTTTAACATGCATTGTTTTGGGTTTTGATTTTGCTTAAATCTGATTTTCAGATTCAAATGAAAACAATGTTTTAACAAAATATATTGTTACAATTTCTTATCTAATAAATTAAATTTCAAAAATAAACAACATGCCACTTGTTATGTTAGGATGTAGATAAATTTACAAGTGTCTTCTCTAGTGTTAAGATCTTAACACATATGCATTTTAATATAAAAAGAGAATTCTTAATTTATAATTGTATTTAAATTTATTCTAAAACCATTTCCAATTTATTTTAGCATGTTCTAAATGTTTATTAACATTTAGTCTTTAAATAAATACATATAAACTTCCTTATAACATTTACATTTTAATGTTTGTTTAATTATTTTTAAAATAATATTTTAAAACTAATTTGCAAAAGAGAAAAGCTTTAAAAAGAAAATAATAATAATAATAATGTTGAATTCATTTTATTCAAGAGTTTTCAAACCAAATGTTATACTTTAACATGAATGAATTAAATCTTATTTCAAAAGAAAAAATGATTTCCTTTAAAACAAAACAAAACAAACTTTTATTATAAAACAAAATTTAAACTATATTTATTTTTATAAACAAAATAAATACTTACTTGTATTTCTTTGATAATGTAAGAAAGACCTTTAAATTTTACCTTTGAAAAGTTTTCAATACTAATTTTAATCAATTTAATCAATTTTACAATTTATAGATTTATATATATAATAATCAAAAATATCCTTTATTAAGTTTAAATTTTGAATTAAAATCAAATCCTCTATTTACAATGTATGCACATATATACATTATAAATAAATATCTTTAAATCAGCTTAGAAAGATAAATTTATTACTTAAATATTTTTAACATTTGAAAACAATAAGATTTTCAAATTCAACTATCATTATTAAATTTTTTGAAAAGAATATCATTTGACAAATTAAATGATTATTCTTCTTCAAAAGAAAATTCCTATTTGAATTAGATTATTAAATCAATATTTCACATTTTAAAATAATTATAAATGAAATTATTAAATATATATTGCTTAAATTTTCGGGACATCACATTCCTCCCCCCTTAAAAGAATTTTGTCTCCGAAATATTAAAAGCAAAGGTAATTTAATAATCCCATACAGATTTTAAAAATAACAAACATATGCTATCAACTAAATACTAGAAATCATTGCAACCAATTCAAACAACAATTCTAACTATCCAGACAAAATTCTGGATAAGATTCCCTAGAGTTTCCCAGGTACCAACACCGGAACACTCGCCCTATAGAATCTAAACTTGCTACACCACTCAGATCTAGAGGCTCCTATATATCTAAATCTACAAATCTAAACAGAGAACTGGACCACAGACAAGTCCTGATCAACTTCCAAATTTCCCAGAACTACTGATCCTAAAACCAGTGATAAACCATACACGTACTCCCTCAGAGATACGTGAAAAACAAAACAAATTCCAACCATCCGAACTGGAAATTCAATCCTGTAGATCAAACACTTAACTCTTAAGAGAAGACAGAAAGGTCCAATACTCTTATCCACAGATCTCTCTTGTCGATCCTGGCTGCCTTCAACCTTTTAGATCAATCCAATCCACCACACAAACTCTACTACAAATATCAGAAGACTTCAAACATACTACTCCTATTCGGAAAACAAAACAGATGCACAAGACAATCAACCCTCCAGATCCAGAATAAATTTCCTATAGAAATCCTCTGATCCAAGACAAAACTCAAATTCCCAATGAATCGGATGTTGCTTCTATTCTGGAATAGCTGCCACCATGCTTCCACTGCACAACTCTGATTTGAGAATGCTGTTGATGAACATAAGTATAAACTTGATCAACTTATCCTGGAAATATTGTTCATCAAATTCCATAAAATCTCAGTGACCTATCCGATTCGGTCACAAACACCACAGCAAAAATTCAACCAGAATTCTAGATCCGATCAATCCTGCCAGCTTAAACAGATCTCTTCTCAAAGAATCTCCTACAAAGCTGAACCACCTGTAAAGCTCCAAGAACCAAGTCAAAACAGAACTCAAACTATTGATGCGGATGCAAACCTTAATTCCTTTGAAGATATCCAGAAAATACCACTTCGATAACTTAAACATCCTCTAGAGATGCTTCAATCCAAACAAAGCTTACTCAGAGAACTTCCGAACCATCGCAAGTCACTTTTGCGACCCTACTCAGTTCAGATCCCAAGAAATCGTTCTCTCTTCAACAATCAGAACAGCTAAGCCTCCTAATCCAAAGATGAACTAGTGGTCCACCTCTTAACCACTAACATCACTCCCAACTGAGCTTCCAGAAGAAATGGACAAACTCCACCATCTGCCCGGCCTACTGACAAAAGAATCATCGGAGATTTCTGAACCATCGAAGAAACAGGCCACTCACTGCTGCTACTACTGCCAAAGACTTCCTTATCCAGAAACTTATTGAATCACAAAGCTACACCAGCCTCTTCACAAAAGAGCCCTTAGAAGACAGATATCTCTCAGGAAACTCGCTTCAAACCAAACACAAAACACTCTGCCAAACTGAGTCTCAAACTCAAATATAGGCAGAACTCCCAACTGATCCAAACTCAAGAAAATCCACTCACACGAGTGCAATCCAGCTTACAATCCAAAGATAAACTCCGAATCTTGAAAAGATTCCCTTCAGAGATTGGTGAAATCCTTCACACTAAACTGCAAAAACTACTCAAGATGCCCAATACTGCCCTAGCAGATCACTTCCAATCTCAAATACTCGGACTCCAAACTCGGTAGATGTGTTACACACACCACTACCCTATCTACCTTTAAAACTTATATTGGAAAACTTGAACAGGTAACCCAATCTAATAGGTAGAAACATATATATATATATATATATATATATATATATATATATATATATATATATATATATATTCAAAATTACAAATACGCTCTCTTAAGATAGACACCACTCCAGAGTCTAGGTATTCGCTCAACTAGAGCTCTGATACCACAATGTAACGACCCGCCTTTCATTCCATAGAAAGACGCATCATTAAGAAGAAAGAAATGGATAGAAAAGAGAAAAGAAAGGAAAGAAAGAAACAACATCAGAATCTCACAGCGGAACGAATAAATTATATTATATCACATAAAACTTTACATAGTATCATATACATCAGAGTTAAACAGCTAATACAACACAAACTAGACAGTTATAAACATCTGTCTAGCAATTACAATTCAAGTACATCAGAGAAAACAGATACAACTCAAAACACAGCGGAACCACTAAATACATCTACACGCTGAAGCCTCCTGCTCCATTTTCTCCTCCAGAACTCGTCAAAGCAATCCTGAATCACTTGACTACTCATACGTAATATGAGTACCCAAGAGTTTAATAAAACAGAAAATAAACACTCGGGTCAGACATGGGTCTGGTGTGAGTAAACGGGAATAAAAGTTGCTTAACTTTAGAAAAATCCTTTGAAACAAAATGTATCACGTAAGACTTCCCACACATAAACATGGAAAAGTTTTTACCTTATGCTAACCAAAACATTTGATAGAAAATCCAGTGATATTATAATAGTGTCTAGGGTTTTCAAAATAAAATACAGAAATAGCTGGAATGCTTACATCTCACGTTCCAACATAGTTGGGCACAATCAAAACCGTACAAGCACTTATTGGATTATGGATTCCATCATCAGGGCTACTGGGGTACCGCCCGTCACAGTACGTGGCCTAAATCACCATACCGAGGAGTACGCCCACTCCTCTGCAACACAAAGCCGGAACCATTCCTTACTGAACAGTTCCGAACAAGACCACCCCGCAGATTGGCCGTCGCCAACTGCCACATAGCTGAATATAAAGGGACCTTTAGACATGGGTAAATCTTGCTCTCCAGTGGGGGCTACCCACGAAACCTTGCCGCACCTCCCCTGTTTTAGCCATTCCCGGTTGATGAGGCTTGAGGCTACGATTACCTTTATAGGACATATCAATCTTAGAAGGCACATCGTCCACCTGACGATGTTCTGAAAGCATTCAATCCATACAAGTTCATTCCGGGTTCGAACGAAACTGAAGGCAGTATCTCGTTGCACTCATTTTGGAATCACCCTCAGAATCAACGACTATAGCCCTTGCACTCTAAATCACCATCTCGAACCTATAAGTACTATTCCGTCAAACTCATTACGGAATGTCCCACAAAGTTATACTGACGTATAGTTCTTACACGTCGAGTCTTCACTTGCTCCACTTGGATTAACGACCTAACGTTTAATTGGAATCGATGTGATTTTCGGATATCCAAATATGGAAACCCGATCCCGGTCTCACCGAAACCAAACGCCATCTTAATGTCCAAGTTGTACTTAAGGGTTTTAATCAATTAACTCATTTTATTATTATCTATTCCACACAGATAGATTAACTTCATATCACAATAGATAATCACATTCATATCATAAACGGATAATCTATATCATTATCACAAACAGATAATCATCACAACAGGATAATCCATCATACATCATCATACCTTAACCAAACATCCATATCATACAAATACAACTCATCTCATTACTGAGATCACAACCATTCAATCAATAATATCCATAAGCAATGATTTATTAACCATCAATTATAATTAATTTAAAATGGAATTAAATTAATTACTTCTATCTTTAATTAATTTAAATTAAATTAATTACCACATTTAAATCCTGCTTAACATCCATTAATTAATTAACCCAGTTAATTAATCATTCACTAAGTATTTAACTTGACTAAATACCTTGGTTAATCATTTACTAATTACAATAAGTAATTAGTATTTAAGTAAATTTTACAAAATTAATTAACCTTATTCATAAGTAATTAACATTTAATTACTTCATTAATTAACTATAATTAATTGCATTTATCCTTAATTAATTACAATTAATAAATCTCTTAATTAATTAATTATTTCTTAATTAAACAATCATTAATTACATCATTAATTATTATAATTAATGATCTCTAATTAATATTCAAATTAATTACTTAATTTAAAAATTAATTACTTTTATTAATTATTAATCACCTTGATTAATATTAAATTCAGTAGTTAACTCTCTTAATTACTTATTAATAAATTAATTCCCAATAATTAATTATCTTTATTAATTAATTCCTTAATTAATTACAAAAGTAATTATCCAAATTATTTAATTAAAACAAATCACCTTTCACTAATTACATTTCAGTAATTATCAATTATTACTTTTCTAAGTAATCCTGCTCCATCAATTACATTAAGTAATTACACTCATTAAATCATCAAATGATTTACTTAAATTAATTAAACTAAATTAATTAACTTAAACAAACCACAATATCAAAATTAATTACAATAAGTAATTAATTCCTTATTACTTTTTATTAATTAATTATTCTTAACAAATTACAATTGATTATATTCAATTAATTAATCTAGTTAATTATCAAAATTAATTACATCAATTAATTACTTAATTATCCTTAGATAATTATTTTATTAATTAACAACATTTTCAATAATTACTTACTTAAGAAAAATTATCTTAGATTAATTATTAATAAATCATCTCTAATTAAGAATTAATCTAAGCCATTACTTAAGACCAAATAATTAAGTAAATTCTTAATTATCTTAATTATTCTCAAAATAATTTATTTACTTATCAAATGGCTTCATTTACATTCAAAATATATTTAAATAATACATTTCTAAAATTAAATTCAAATTCCGTTTAAAAATTTAATATTTAAAATGTTTAACTATTTAAACATTAATCTAAATTTAAATAATTATAAACCTTAAAATAAAATGAATGTTAAAGAACATTCATTACTTAAATATAAAAGAAAGGTATAAAAACTAAATTATAATAAATCAAGCTTTGAAAATAATTTGATTATTTTAACTTTCAAATTTAAATTAACATTTCATATCTTTGATTCAAATATTAAAGGAAATAAATTCTTTCAAGTTTAAACTTATTTGAACTCAAATTCATTTTTAAATCTTCTTAAAGATATTTGAATCTGTTCATTATTTAAAAATTTACAAAACTGTTTTTAATTAACATCTGGTTTTAAAAGTAAACCTGAAAACTGTTTTTAATCTTGATTCAAAACTAAATTTAAATCTTGTTTAAATTTTAAAATTTTCATTTATTAAAACCTTGAATTCAAAATTTCATTTGAATTCAGATTTAACTTACATTTGAATCAAATTTCAACTTTAAAAATATGAATTTCATTCAATTTAAAAAAAACTGCACACTCTCAGGTTTTTAAACCTGTAATCACATTTACCAGAGAAACCCCTATATTTACTTCGAGTTCTCAAGCCACCTGCTCCAAGTCAGTGCAAGTTTTACCCGAGAATTACACGAGACAAAAACACTGAACAACCCAACAATGTTCACCAGAATTCACATATGCACGGTGCATATGCACCAGTGCTCTGATCAACTCCAGCCTCCCTAGGCTACTCCTCCTAGCCGCCGACCATATCCTAACATGGGTACGACCACCTAATTTTCCACTGCAGTTCAAAATTTTGAAATCAAAGAATTCAACCCAACCTGGAAAACTCCACAGCACCATATACCCAAACCTGACAACAGCCCATAAGCTCGCCTCCGACCATCATCAACCCTGAGACTCCGGCAAACCCTCCCTCTATGTCTCCTCTGCAACTCCCCATAACCTCGAATCACTCGAAGTACTACAGTAAACAAGAAGTTAAAAATAATCAACCCCTTTAAAAACTAGGGCTAGAACCTGGCAATCACTACTGCCATCGCCACCACCCACTGACAAACTTCTGACCATTTTTCCCCTACCCTTTCATCTGAATTCTACCTCCAGGAAGACCCATAGCCACCAAATCCATTAGAAATTCAAACAAACCCCAAAAAGACTCAATTCTGTTAAAAAACAGAAATAGTCGTTCCAACAACTTATTTAAAAATGTACTATTTGTTTTAAAATTCATGTTTTTAAACATGAATTTAGGTTACAAAATTGTTTTATCGATTTAAGCTTTTGGTATTTGTTTTTATTTCAATGATGATTGGTTCTTGTAGTTACAGAGGCGGCAGATTTTGATTTAATCTAAATTATACTTTATAAATCTCAATCTATTCCAAACAAACATATTTTTGCTTACACAAAAACTTCTAACTGAAACAATTCAAGTGATAAGGAATTTTCTATTTAAGAATATCTTAGTTTACAAACAAATTAGATCTGCAGCTACAAGAAATCAACACATATATACATATTCATATATACACACACAGGGCAGTCATTAATATTAAATCATCACCCATACTTATTTCTTCCAATACATATGCTCAGATATCTCAAGCTTTTGTGCATGTGAGGTTACTCATTTCATTTTTAAACAGAAAACAGAACAAATTTTGCCTGAATAGTTTTTTATTTCTATGAGTTAAAAACTTAAGTTCTGTAAATTATGGATGGCTCTGATTTTTAAAAGGAAAATCTGTTTTTAAAATAAAGAAGCTTACTCACATCTTAATTGAAGATGCAGAAAATAATCCCAGAGATGCATCACACATTCCAGGACCTGATTAGAAACTGCATGTTGAATCTGGATTTGCAATTGCAAGTTGCAGTTGAACTCCAGTTTGATGTTGTTGTTAAAAACTGCATGCTATTGATGCTTGAGTCTGGTAAACTTGATTGCAGAATTCCAACTTGTTTTGCTTAGAGTTGAAGTTGAAAATTGCTTCCAGATTGCAGTTTGGCTTTGTAGATTTTGATTTAAAATTTGATTTTACAGATTTTTAACATGCATTGTTTTGGGTTTTGATTTTGCTTAAATCTGATTTTCAGATTCAAATGAAAACAATGTTTTAACAAAATACATTGTTACAATTTCTTATCTAATAAATTAAATTTCAAAAATAAACAACATGCCACTTGTTATGTTAGGATGTAGATAAATTTACAAGTGTCTTCTCTAGTGTTAAGATCTTAACACATATGCATTTTAATATAAAAAGAGAATTCTTAATTTATAATTGTATTTAAATTTATTCTAAAACCATTTCCAATTTATTTTAGCATGTTCTAAATGTTTATTAACATTTAGTCTTTAAATAAATACATATAAACTTCCTTATAACATTTACATTTTAATTTTTGTTTAATTATTTTTAAAATAATATTTTAAAACTAATTTGCAAAAGAGAAAAGTTTAAAAAAGAAAAAAATAATAATAATAATGTTGAATTCATTTTATTCAAGAGTTTTCAAACCAAATGTTATACTTTAACATGAATGAATTAAATCTTATTTCAAAAGAAAAAATGATTTCCTTTAAAATAAAACAAAACAAACTTTTATTATAAAACAAAATTTAAACTTTGTTTATTTTTATAAACAAAATAAATACTTAGTTGTATTTCTTTGATAATGTAAGAAAGACCTTTAAATTTTACCTTTGAAAAGTTTTCAATACTAATTTTAATCAATTTTACAATTTATACATTTATATATATAATAATTAAAAATATCCTTTATTAAATTTAAATTTTGAATTAAAATCAAATCCTCTATTTACAATGTATACACATATATACATTATAAATAAATATCTTTAAATCAGCTTAGAGAGATAAATTTATTACTTAAATATTTTTAACATTAGAAAACAATAAGATTTTCAAATTAAACTATCATTATTAAATTTTTTGAAAAGAATATCATTTGACAAATTAAGTGATTATTAATCTTCAAAAGAAAATTCCTGTTTGAATTAGATTATTAAATCAATATTTCACATTTTAAAATAATTATAAATGAAATTATTAAATAAATATTGCTTAAATTTCCGGGACATCACAGATATACATGGATATATTGTTTTATTTTATTGCTTCTAGGTCTGACACTATGTTCACTAGTTGTTTATTTGCACGGTTTCAATTCAAATCCTAAAGAATTTCATTTAAAAGCTGTAAAAAGGATTTTAAGGTAGTTGTTGCACACTCCTTGGTCTATGATACCTAACAAACGATAATCTTGAGTCAAAGAGAAATTCAGATGCAGATTGCACTTGTAACCTAGTTGATAGAAAAATTACCGGTGGAACGTGTTTTATGTTGAAACATTCATTAGTTTCATTACATTTTCAAAGAAAATATCTGCATATTTTTCATTTCAACTGATTTTCAATTAGCAGACATTGTTAAAGAAAAAACCCTTCCAGAAAATAGTAGTTGTTGACTTCGCTTTAGATTAGGCATTTAGAAAATTTGATTTCATAATTATTTTTGGATTTGATCTTAAATGACTATATTAACTAATCCGACTCCCTACTGATTATCGAAAAGATAAATAGTAATTGAAACAGTGAAGAGTGTCGATTAATAATAATATATTATGACTCGAGATAGTATATTTAGTTAATCTCTTTAAAAATTTAAACAAGAGTTATAATAACTTTTGTTGGTAAAAATTCCATGACCATCTTTATTTCTATCATATTTCTAATGACCACCACTCATCAAAATCCAATATAGTATGTCAAATTGTGGTATTTTAAACATGAAAATATTCGTTTTTATTTTATTTTATTTTTTTGTAATATAAACATCCAAAGTATAAACTCTCATTTAAAAATCCTCACGGCTATGCATGGGTGAATTACTTAGAATATATGTTTATGTGCTTCCATGCTCATTTAAAAGTCTTCATGGTTATGCATGTATGGAACACATATCAAAATTGATTATTAAATAGACAAGTTGATTCTAATCCTATTTAAAAGTCCTTATGGTTATACGTGGTTAGAAGATGCTTGAAATTCATTTTTTTATATAAAAAATGGGAATACTACTAATCTCATTTAAAAGTCCTAATGGTTATGCATGCTTAGTAGATATTCAAATTTGTGATATAAATATACCATAAATAGACACAACTATATGGTTTTATATGCCGACATCATCCCTATCACTCTAAAGTGGAATATGTGCTTAACATAATATTCATGATTTTTGTTTGATTTTTTATTTAAATTTAACATTTATACTCGATTGGGTATTAATGTTGTATTAATGTCCATCACTTGATCTCTATTTATCTAATACAATTAATCTTTTGCTGATAACAAAAGACGGAGAGAAAAGTTAAGATTTTGGCAAATAAAGGTCAATTTTTTTGTTCTCATCTAGGTTCATTTGCATACTTTTATTTATTTTGATGCATATACGAATGAGGAGCATTATTGTAGAGAAGGAGCATTCAAATAGGGGGAGCAAATAGGGTTCATCAATGACAAAATACATTTAATAAATTCAAAATCTTAAATATACGTTTGTTATCATCAAAATGGGGAAATTGTTGAATATGCTAATATATGATTTTTGTTTGATAATAATAAACATATATACATTCATTTAAATGTATTTTTTATTGTACTATTTTATTTTTCACATAATAAAATAAATATTTATTGAATAAAATAAATATTTATTGAATAAAATAAATAACATAGAATTTAAATTCAAACAAATATTTTATTCAAACAAATATTTTTGTTACAATTTTGGATAGTACAAATTTGAGCTGTCACTATATATATACATTTTTGATTACAATACAATTTCGATTACATCACAAATTTCACTTTACAATGTTCACCTCACCACATATCACTCATTCACTCGTATATGTTCTTCAAATCTATTCCAGTTTGTATTCAGCATCTGAATTATCTGTAAAATTAAACAATGATGCAGTAAAATTGAAAAATAAATATTTTACAGTGTACAATTAAAGTGTGTGTTTTTGAAAATGTTATTTGCCTCAGTTATTTGGGTTGTTTGTCATCATATTCTTTTAAATCATCATACACGAACTAGTGACATGCACAGTGTACCACTGTACATGCCATAAGGTCGTGCACACCGATATGCGCTTGCATGTTAGAACTACAGAGACAAGTGAGCACAAGGTCAAACCCGAGCCAATGCTGGATTCAACTCTGGGCAGTGCACAGGTAATATGAACCAAAGACCAACTCAAGTGTACACAATCGGCCATAGTGACAAGAAGACTTCAAGTATATATGGTGGTCAAGGAAAACAAATAACAGACCCAACAAACCATCACAAATCTAGACAACATGAAGTACATGATGCAATAGAGCAGTGGACACAAAGTCAACCTGAAAGCGATTCAAAAGGAATCGGTCGAAGCAAACAATACACACTAGACAAACATGTCTACACGAACAAGAGGATCAGACCAAACCAGACACTGCAACCAAACTCGACCACAATCACTGGATAACCAACAGTGCACAATTTCAAGAATAGTTCACAAGCCAGTGCAATCAGAACTGAACTGAAGCAGACTACAAATCCACAACAACAATATGTAGTGATGAACCAGACTACAATTACTTATGCAACAAAGCTCGAGTGTCACCAAAACAACATGTACAAATAAATGCAACTGGAACAAGACAACAAATGTACAAAGTCATCAACAACATATGGAACCAAATGTGAAGCCATGAATACATAGTGCATTAGCTTGATGAAATAACAACATGAACCAGATATATGCATAGAAAGAACATAAAAATGATTGAGACCATACTTCAGTGCATATTTACAAGAGTGCAAAGCATGATGGAACCATATACAACATAGCCTGGATATGCAGACCACTCTAAAATCAAGCTACAACATACATACATACATGTATGTTCACACATGTATATACACAGTGCATACATACGAAACAAAGAGACTCGAATATAAGACATATAAGTGAACACATGTATATACACAGTGCATGCATACATACAAAACAGTTGTGAACACATATAAGTGAACACAAAATAGTGACAGTAATCAAGTGCAGACAAGCATACATATATACATGTGAAAACATGTATACATACATACATACATACATACATACATACATACATACATACATATATGCAGTGACAACACACATGAATACATAAGACTCAAATGAAACAGAGGAGACAATGGAGTAGTGACTACAGTTTACAATTGAACCAGAACGAAATGTGCATCCAATATGAAAATTTCAAAGTATCAACACTAACATGAAGTGCAGCGAAAATTCGAGATATATACAGTCGAAGTAACAAAACAAGGGAGCCGTTTAAATAAAGTCACAGAGGGTCACACGATGAACCAGTCAAAGCATATAAAAAAAGAAAAAAGAAAATTGAATTAAATCAAATGTCAAAATGTCAAAGTCATAGTGCCAACAAAGAGTGGAACCAAAGAAGAACGGGACTAACAATTCAAACAGGTTAAAGTATCATAGACAAACAAGTCAAATATCATCACCTATTCAATCAGTAATCGAACGTCCAGACAAAGTGTTTGAAGAATTCAAATTGAGTTATACGAATGAAAATATAGGGCTTTCATCCCTATTTAAACCCAATCATCATCATCGGCAGTTGCGTTCTAGTTTAAGACAAAAATCTAGAGTATACTCTTAAATCGAAAACAATTTTATAAGTCGAATCGAAGTTGAGCAAATTCAAAATCGAACAAGAAAATCATGTACCAAGTCATAGCACTCGAGCTCGACACAGATTAAAGCCACTGCGAATTATCAAGGCCAGTGAATCAAAGCCAAATCAAGTGAAAGTGATTTTGATCGATCAATTTTCCAATGGGCGCTTCAAACTTCATAAGCCCTAATTATTGAAGAAGGAACGAAGAAAGGATCGGTCGAAGTTTTGCACAGAGAAAAGAAATAAAGGGGAACGTTTCTTTTATTTTGGGCCGGCCTTTATATATTCCTTTTGGGCTTAAAATATCAAATAGGGTTTTGTTTATTTTCAGTTGTAATTTTCTTTTTTAAACTTTGTAATTTTCTAGTCCTGTGACTAGGTTACGAACTACGATGGCGTAGTTCGAGATTTCACAACTCAGTGGCTGAGTTGTGGTAGTATGTTGAGCATAGAGTTAGGTTAGTCAATAGCGGGTGTCATAATTTTACGTGTGTAAGCGCCTGACTACTTAATTTCTAGTAGAAACCTTCGGAGCAGCACGTAGGCATGGTTTTTCCGAAGCTGCGTAAATCTGTGTTGTTCTATTTCTACTTTTATTATTCTGCTATTATCTGTGCTGCAATTATTTTATATATTTCTACATTAATTATTATTATTATTTGTATTATTCAAATGCCCTCTAGGGTGAAATCGATCCTAAAGCTCTCTGGTGAGGGGACCTAATGCCCTAGCAAGTCCATCTGCTCGCTCCCCGATGAGGGGATCCAATGTCTAACCAAGTCAATCTGCTCACTTTCTGGTGAGGGTACTTACTATCCAGTACAAGTCCATTAACTTGCTTTTCGATGGCCGAGGGATCACTAATCTCCGGTGGTGTTTTGTAATCAGTGTTTGTAATCATGTTCAAATGAATTTCAAAATCAAACATTCATTTACAAAATCCAAACCATAGAAACAAACAAACATCCTAAACATCCATCCTATCAACAGTTACTCTCAAACATCCAACTCGGAGTGTGCCTAGAGACTGATCGAGGCCTCTTACACGTGTAAGCGGCCTGAGAGTAATAATGTCTTATTTATTCAAAGTAAAAGGAAAAATGAGGGAATCGAACCCGACTCCTACCGATTACGATCATGGGATAATCATTCTTGACCCAATCCACGGTCTTATCATGATGTATTCACTACAGGTGGCAATTGTTTCTTCTGTACCACTACAGTTTGTTTCCTCATGTATTGTTGAGTCGGTTGCTTCAAACCCGCTCTTGTATTAAATCATGATGTTGTCGGCACTCATTCGTCTCACGTCCATCCATCTTATGGAATATGCAAAACCTTCCCAATCCCTTCTCCTGATTCATGGGTTCTCTCTTAGCTGGCTTCGAGCAGGGTATCCGCCCCCTTGGTATCTTAGTAGATCCTCTATGGGGTCTTCATCAATTCAATGTAGGAGGAAAACTTCGGCTCCCTCCTTTGTTCCTTCGGTCCTTTGAAGCTATCGTCATCTTTTCGCTTTCCTTTGTCCTTTCCACATCCTGTTTTCGATGGTCCATCATCATCCATAGTGGTTATCTCAGCAGCCTCATTCGCTTTAACGTGCTTATGGTGCACGAATCTCTCGGCTTGGTAGTATAAATCCACTAGATTCACTGGTGGGTCTCTTTCCAAAGCAATCTTGAAGTCCGTTTTACTCGCAATTCCAAAAAACCATTGCCACCAAATTTTTTGATGGGTCTGGTTTCTGCACTTCAACAGCTGCTGCATTGAATCTAGTTAGATAACTGCGTAGAGCCTCTCCGGCCATCTACTTCACACATGAAAGTGTCAATACGTTATTCGATCATGCAATATGGACTCTAAACTGTTTCATAAACCTATCCACTAGTTTAGTCCACGTGTTGACCGATCCATCCTCTAGTTGTCGAAACCACACTGCTACTAAGTCATTCAAGTATAATGGGAAACACCTTCCCATCACTTCCTCCATAGCGCATACCACTCCCATATGCTGGAAATATCTCATCAAATGAACTGTTGGATTTCTCCTTCTGTTATACATCTCCAGCGCCAATTGCTTGAAATCAGATGGATTGCGTACCAGATGTTTAGGGTGAATGGATTCCTATCTCTAAGCTCCGTTCTTGGGGTCCATTTCACATTGTGCATCTTATCATCTTAGCAATTCTATCATTGTCACGGAGGTCTCTGATCCAATTCTTTTTTCTGCTTTTCATTCCTACAGCGAGCTTCTGGTTCCAACTCATGTTGCCATGCAATCACATTCTGGTCCGTATGTATAGCTTTGGTCATGGGGCTTCAGGTCCATTTCGTTCTGTGCTAATTCCAAATGCTCTTGCATCGTCTTCCAGCCTTTGGTTTTGATTTACAGCTACTTCGCCTATCTCTTGTTGTCCCTTCCTTCTAAAAAAGTCCACTAGCATTTCCTATTTTCGAGCCGTCATCCCATCTTGCATCTCTTACATCATTCTTTCCATATCTTCTCTGGTCACGCAAACTGATGGATTTGAACTTAAGGACACCTCTTGGCTGCCTCCATGCTCAGTTGACTTCCTTAAGTAATAACACTAGTAGTAGGCCTCTTCATTTATTTAAAACTTCAAATCCAAGCTCACGCTCAGTGAAAGCACCGAAAATGTTGGACCAAAAGATGACACAATAACCCAAAATAAAAATCTAACAAATATAAGACTAAGAAAATGAAGAGAGACAAAAACACAAGTTTTTTATAGTGGTTCGAAAAATATTCTGGCCTACGTCCACTTTGATCTTAATATTTGGTCTTTTGTTTCTGGAATACAATGAATACCATAGAAATCCGACTTCAATCTTGTAGATATTGGATTTTTTTGAAGTTTTCTAATTTTATGGTCGAAGAAGATTGCTCTCTCAAACTCAAGTGTCTAATCCCCCGTCTTGATATAGGTAGCTTGCTATTTATAGGTTAACTCCAGTGTAGATCTCGCCATCCAGGTTAGAACAAGTCCTAATTTCCATATTTGAATATATAGCATGAAAAACTAATCGCCAGACAATCATATCGCTACAGATATAATTTTGTATATTCCAACTTCAACCCTTTCTCATAGCTTGGTCCTCGCCACGTCATTATGCAACCATCATCTCGGTACCGACCAGTTCATGTTGGTATCGATATGATTCCAGTTATTCAAAACTTATCCAATCTTTACATGTTTTTCGTATCGTCGTTCTTGATTTTCTCCTAGTCTCTGGAGTCATTCCTCCGTTATCTTGAAGCCTAATTCATCGGTTTGGGTTTATTTTGAAACTGTGGAAAATTTGGTTGTAAAACATACAAATGCTAGCATGCTGTAAACATAATTAATGAACAAAGCTTGCATCTCATAAACATACCAAACGAACGGACCAATACCAACAACATACTAACATTCAATATCGTCTACCTCATTAGCCAGTATACCATGTCATTCCAAACAAAAAAAATACCAACTCTAAGTAAACAAACCCCACGAACAACTACTAACGTTTAATACCATCTATCTCATAAGACACTAAGTTATGTCGATCCAGACAAAATTACAAACGTCGACTCCAAATCTAAATGAATATAATAGTGATTCAATCATCAAACAAACTATTACAAATTAATCTACCAACTCTCAAACAAAACAAAAACCTAGCTTAATGCCAATTCCAAACAAGCTCCGATTATTACAAAAATAATAGAAATCTCCATTTGTCGCAAGATTATCCAATACAAGCATTCAACTCCACCCTCTCAGTTACACACAACAATCAACGAAAATTTCTCAACTAATTATTTCACTTCAGCTCTACTTATAGCAAAAACCAGCATTCGTCTTGAACCCATAAATACTTCACTATGATCAACCCTATAGCACCAAAACCATCTACTACAAACAACACATACTTCAAAACAATTTATAACAGTATACCAAGTGTCCCTTTAATAGTCATACATGCATGCATGATACATTTCACTCTTTTACTTGTATTAGTCAAATGGTAACAACTCTCTCTGGCACAAAGACCAAAACTTCCAATGCACTCATTAAGCACTATTTTTTAACATTATAAAGGAACACTTTATCATATTTTGAATATGATCCTTCCAACTTTTTTAAATAATAAAGTTTTTTTTCCTTTAGAATAAAAAGCTGATCCAAAGGAAAATTTTAGAAGGAAATATAAAGCCAAACAAAATTTGATATGAATGAATAAATGATTATAAGTAAGACTTGAATTGAATCAATTTTTTTCTTCAAAGAACCATCGATCAAGATCTGAACATTACTCTAATGCAATAGGGAGGTGAAACAATAATTGGAAATAAAGTGACAATGGTTTTTTGAACAGAACTAAAAACAAACCGATGTTTGTAACTCCAATTCATGATTCAAACAAACTCAAATTGAATGATGAAATTTGTAAAATTGTGCTCTGATGCCATGTTGAAAGACCATATCAAGGTATGATATCATGTTGAAATATTCGATTAACACAAAATAAAATATAGGGGAGGGGAGAGAAAAAGAAACAATAAAGAAAAAGAGACTACATATTTATTGAATTTCTTGATCAAAACCAATTACAAAGTATCTTATTTATAAGCATATTTATATGTATTTTAAATAAACATGTAAAAGGGAAATAAAGAAAAAAAGGGAAAATACAATAAAGGCAAATACAAAAGCAATAATCATAATAAGAGGAAATACAAAAGTGGTAACATCAGTAATGGAAAATATAAAGGATGAAGCCTTTTATTTTTCATTATTCTTCTTTTTATACAATCATCTCAAACTCATGATGTGAAGCATAGGGAGTTCGCCCAAAACCAACGAAATACTAAAGAAACATGACTTCAAAGAACATTGAATCGAACAAATTGCAAACATTAAATCGAATAAATGTTTGCTTCCTGCAAACGTACTTTACAAACAAATGCTTGCAAATATACTTATTCACTAAAAAATTAGCAAACTACTGAATTGCGATTTGGAGTTCATAGCAAAGTTTATTTAGTAGTACCTAGTTAAAATGATAAACGAGAGAATAAACAATAAGAAAAGTAAGAAGAAACGAGGTCTAGAGTGATTCGATTAGAAATGATCAACACCACTATGATAGTAATCTCTACTTTTTTCGATTTTTTGTAACAATTGCTTGTTCACAAGAGATAATAATGAGTGCAATAAATGAAATTTAACCATTGTACAAGTGCATTCGATGTTTTAGTTATAGCAGTTGATACCTGGTTCGAACGGCTTAGATTGACGTGCCAATCCCTACGAATCCTCGTGATTGTTAATGGCGTTGAATGATTCAGATGTGGCTTATCTAGGATGTCAACTGGGCTGAATGGTCCAGATGATGACCAATTACTGGACCGTACCAAAACATGTTGTTGTCAAGAAGAGAGACATATGAATAAGGAGTTGTTGAACAATAACGCCGTTGCCATATGGACAATGAAAGATGTGTGGACGATGGTGTTTTTCTCAAATGAACATTGTTGTATATACTAATCTTTATAGTAGAACAATGTAGAGTCGTTGTTTTTTTGTATAGGGACGATCATGCACTTTTGGTAGAGGTCCACCAAATCAGGACGGAAAAAGGGATACAACCCTCAGATAGGTTGCTATTAGATACATTTTAAAATTATATGTATGTAAAACATTATTTTGCCTGTGATTTTTTTTTTTTTAAACAAAAACTAATTTTCTACTAAAAAATCTTACATATATAGAACAATATTAAAAGTAAACACGGTATGGTTTTTTCCTTTTCTGTTTTTCCCCATTCCGTGGTCCATTTTTCCTCCTTTCTTCTTTCTTGCCCAATCCCATCACCCATCCCGATCCACTTGTCCCTCACATCTCTCCTCCTCCCCTTGCTCTTGATCTTCCTACCTCCGTTCTTTCTCATCTTCCAATTTAGTCCTCCTGCTCTCTACCTCCTCTACTCCCTCTACCTTCCCTCCTACTGTCCAATCCTTTGCCTCATTCTTCTAGTCATTCTGTTCAGCTTGCCCACTCTATCAACCTTGTTGCATTGCTCAACTTGGCTTTTGTCCTTTTGGAGCATGGAGCTCTCATTTGAAGAAGTTGCCCAAGAATGTAGGTACATAAACTCTATAGAATTTCTATTTGCAATACAAGATGATGTGGCTCTTGTTATGCCATCAGATGTACTTTCTGAAGGTACAAAATTTCTAGGGTAACCACCTTGTGGGTTTTTTTAGCTCAAAATTTACCTTACACTATGGTTGTGTAACATTTGAGAATTATGTGGAGAGGGCTATTAGGTATTAAAATTAAATCAGATGGAAATATGTTCATTTTTGAATTTAGCGACGAAGATGATAAAAGGAAGATACTTCAATCGGAACCTGTAATCATTCGTGGGAAGGTGTTCATCATTACCAAGTGGAGTCACCCTACCGATTGTGTTAAAGAAGAAATAAAGTCTATTCCTCTTTGGGTGCACTTTACCAATAATCTTGTTGCTTCTTGGTCATTGTTTGGTATTGATTGGTTTTCCCATCACATTGGTTTGATGAATCAATGGAGAGATTGAACCGGTTTGAGTTTTCAAAGGTCTTGATTAAGGTAGAATCGAAATTGTTGCCAAATCAAATAGCTATTCAGCTAGCTTCGTGGAAGATTTCTATGGTGAAAATGGGCTATAATTGGCAACCTGATATTTGTGTTTACCTTAGGTGTTTGGTCATACTGATATTAAGTGTTCCAAAAAATATGGAGTTCCTCTAGTTGAAAATAAAGGTAAGGATCTGATACGTGTATCTACAAATGGTAAAC
The DNA here is from genome assembly GCA_030765085.1 of Allium cepa. NCBI lineage: Eukaryota > Viridiplantae > Streptophyta > Magnoliopsida > Asparagales > Amaryllidaceae > Allium > Allium cepa. Next base: position 796,538,065 of record CM060935.1, on the reverse strand, counting down.
ATAATAAGACGGTGATTGATCAAGGTTAAATGTGAACTGGGCGAATGTAATGAAGAGGAAAAGGAAGTATGTTGTGTCAAGCAGTGCTTAGAATAAAGCAAATAAAGTTAGCTCAACTCATGTTAAGAAATAAATTCTACACATTCAGTTGCTGGTACCAATGTTGTTAATGACATTCCAGCTTTCCCATGCAACCAACCAGCTCTACATATTCCATGCAAAGACATAAATGTTGCATTAAATGTCAGTGTGCACGTCCCCAATCCTCCAACCACTTCCAACTCCAATCTTGTTCATCCATATGATAAATCCTCTACTTCTTTTCTATATGGAACCAATTCTCCTACCTCTAATTCTTTATTTACGAAATCTATGATACACCCTCCTATCTGCAACATTGCTTAACTCGGCATATTGACCACATTTCCATTGAGCCATTTCTCCCCGCATCTAACATATCCCCTGCCATCAGCTCACTCTTCAAACTATTACCTCAGCCACCATGTCTCCATTTTCATTGCCTCATATTGACTTGTTCGATCCTCTTACTTCCCAGACTTTAGTAACTCATCCTATTTCTGATGATAACTTTATGTCTGAAGAAGTTTCTCTAGCTCATTCTAATTCATTTGCTATTCTAGAAAACCTTGATGATAATGACATTTAAACAACACACTTTTCTCCTCTTATTTTTTCCTTCTACTCTTCTCCTACCATAATCTCAAACAAGTGCATTGTCCTTGATAAGAATGTTCCACCTTCCACTCCCCTCACTAAGAATAATAAAAATTACTAGAAAGAGTCAGGGATGTTGAGAAATTCACCTTAGCTGATATCCAACCATCACCAAGCCACCTTTTGATGGTCCTACAGAAAGTGTAATCTCTAGTCCTCCTACCAACAAGCAAGACCTTTCACCGTATGTTTCATCTCAAAATCCTTCCGATGATTGACAAAATTGGCTACTGGAACATAAAAGAGCAAATGACACCTCGAAGCAATTAGAAAATTATGAATGTATTAATAATAACAATCTTGGTTCTTCTTAAAAACAAGCTCAATGCCAAAAATATTTCTTAAGTTTGCTCCTTCATTAAGCCTGGATGGAAGTATCTCTATAACTTGAATTATGTTTCCTTTGGTAGAATCCTTATTATCTACAATCCTTCTACTTTCTTTGTTTCCACTATTCATACTTCTTTTTAGATTTGTCACTTCTCTATTACTCATCCTCTTGATAGCATTTTGTTCAACTATTCATTTGTTTATGCCCATAACTCTCCTTTCCCTAGAAATGCTTTCCTAATCGAGCTTCATCATCTCAAGTCTGCTTTTCCTTGGATCATTTTAGGATACTGGAACTGCATGGCCTCTTCTAATTATAGACTTGGAAGCAATCCCCTTGCTAACAATGACTTAGTTCCACCTTAACAAGCCATCCTTCTTGTTAAAATTTCTAAAAATCATACCTCTGGTCTGTTCTACACTTTGAATAATGAGTCTAGAACAGGTACTGAAACTTATAGTAGAAATGATAGAGCATTTTTCAATCATAATGCTTCTATGTTGTGGCCTAAACTTTGTGTTAAAACTCCTTTACTGATGCAGGGAAAATACTCACCTCATTTGAAGCGCCGGCCGACTTTGGGTCGTCCACGACCGATCCAACTCCTCCCTGTGACCTACGACCTAAACCCCATCCCACGACCCACGACCCAACTCCATCACACGACTCACGACCCAACTCCATCCCACGATCCACGATCCAACTCTATTCAAGCGACTTACGACCTACCACGATCAATCGCGCGACCTACTCCCCTCTTCCATATGTCGCGAGCGACTTATCTAGGTCGCGAACAAATCGAAATCGGCCCTCCCCTATTTGCAACGACCTTCCATATGTCGCGAGCGACTTATCTAGGTCGCGAACGACATTACTTTAAGTCGCTACCTTTTTTTTTATGTCGCGAAGAAGCCTAAGTCGCTGCCATTTCTTGTGTCGCGAAGATTGTTTAAGTCGCTCTGGGTGCTGAAGATTTCTTAGGTCGTGAGAAGCGGCTAAGTCGCTGTAGTTAAGTTGTATGAGTCGCACGGCTTGTGATGTAATTTTTCTTAAGTCCTGTGTTGAGTTGTAATACTCTATAAATAGGAGTGTGAGTCATTTGTAAAGGTTGTTAGAATTTGAATAAAATTTGATTTGTGTTTTGTGCCTCCATTTTTAAATTGGTAGTCGAGTGTTAACTCCTATCTTCACTTCGGCATTCGAGTGCGCTCGAATCAACGAACGTTGAAGCCAATTCACGGAATCAAGTGCGCTTGATCAACGCTTAAAGAATTGTAGATCTTTCTTCACGGAATCGTGCGCGATCAACGTGTCGAAAATTGCTAAAATCCGGTATCTTTGTGATCAACGGATTTGGGCCTTTCAGTATTCTTGAATCTTTCGATTCTTCGTCGATTCACCGATTATTTCCGCTAATCGTGTGAGATCCTGAACGGATTCGATTTGCATCGTCGAATTCGCTTCCCACGCTGTGTCAGTTTGGTATCAGAGCAAGATCGCAAGAAGTTTGCATTATTTGGAGACTTGGGTTTCGAGAATTTGAAGTTTGGAGATTGGATTTGCCATTGTTGAGAAATTTGGTGTTCATCGTGAAGTTGCAACAAGTTGGGAATTTCGATCCATCTCACTTTGGATCAAAGTTCGAAAAGTGTTTGAAATTTATTTTTGAGTTTGTTTGAAGTTCAATCATGCTTCCGAGACGAGCTCAACGTCATCGCAATATTAATGCTTTGTATGAAAGAGAAGAGGCCGACGAAATGGAACAACGAATCAACGAGAGTTTCATTGAAAAGTTGAATGAAGGAATTGGTCGATTAGAGAGAATGATGCTTGAAATGAATCAAAATCGAAGAAGGGTTTCACCTGAATCGAGCCATGGAAGAAGTAGAGTTTCACCACATTCAGATCGGGAGAGAAGAGAAGATCATGATCGTAGAAGTGCTGACAATCGTGATAGGAATGAAGATCGAAGAAATGGTGGTGGTAGAGAGGTTGGTGGTCGTGATCGACATCGATATACTTCAGATTTTGATGAGGAGTTTGATGGTGATAGGGGAAGTGTTTGTTACCAAGATAGAGATCAAACACGATGTCAGTATCGAGATGTAGAGGATGATCGTCGATGGAAAACGGGAATGAAGATGGAGATTCCTGAATTTAAAGGTGGAATGGTTGCAGAAGAATTTTTGGATTGGTTGTCTAATGTTGAAGAGATCTTTAATTTCAAAGAGGTTCCGAAAGACCGTCGAGTGAAGTTGGTTGCTACTAGGTTGAGAGGGAGAGCTATGGCGTGGTGGTAGCAAACCAAACTTACACGAGGACGGATGGGGAAGTCGAAGATTGTGGATTGGGAGAAAATGAAGAAATTGATGAAAGCTACATTTTTACCTTACAATTATCAATCACTCATGTATCAGAGGTCTGTAGAACTTGAGGCAAGGGACGAAGACTGTTAATGATTATGCTGACGAGTTTTATCAACTGATTGCTCGAAATGACATTATGGAGACAGAGGAACAGTTGACTGCTAGGTTTGTTGGAGGTTAATCCAGGATACGGTTAATATGTTTGATCCGAGATCTGTGGCGGAAGCGCACCAGAAGGCGATAGCTTGGGAAAAGCAGAGAAGACGAGGAGGTGGTGTGTTTACCAGTTCCAATATTCAAAGCAAAGGTGTTAGTGGGAGTTCCAATGTTACTAAAGCTGTCAATAAACCAGTTGCGGATGAAGTTGAGAAGGGAAAGGTCAACAACAGTTTCAAATGTTATAATTGCCAAGAAATGGGTCATAAAAGTAACGAATGTCCAAAACCAAAGAAGAGAACGATGATTACTGAAGTTGAAGGTGAGGATGTTGGTGAAGGTGGATCTAGTCCAGTGGAGGAAGATGAACAGGATATCGCGTCCGGAGATAAAGGATGTAATCTAATGATGAGAATGTCTTGTTTAATACCCAAACAAGAGGATGAGGCTAGTTGGTTGAGAAGCAAAATTTTTCAATCTACATGCACTATTCTGGGAAAAGTTTGTAAGTTTGTGATTGATGCAGGAAGTTGTGACAATATTATTTCTACCGAGGCTGTGAGGAAACTGAAGTTGAAGATGGAGAAACACCCTAATCCTTATAAGTTGGCATGGCTGAGAAAAGGAGGAGAGGTGAAGGTGGATAGGCGAGTTCGAGTTCCATTTTCCATTGGGAAGAAATATAAAGACGAGATCTGGTGTGATGTAGTTGAGATGGATGTTTGTCATTTGCTTTTGGGAAGACATTGACAGTATGATCGAGCAGTGCAGCATGACGGTCGAACCAATAGCTAAAGTTTTATGTTTGAAGACGTTAAGATTATTTTAGTTCCAAAGAAGAGACAACAGGAAGAGAGCAAATCTGAGGAGATTGAGGAGCTGAAAACTTTACTGACTTTGAAAGAATTTGTTGAAGTATGGAGAGTCCAGAGGTATTTTTGTTGACTGGACATGAAGCTACTGAATCAGTTGAGGTTCCAGAGGAAGTGAAGCCGGTATTGGAAGAATTCAGTGATGTGTTTCCGGAGGAGTTGCCAAAGGAATTACCGCCGCTGAGGGATATTCAACATCAGATTGATCTTGTGCCAGAATCGATATTACCTCACAGGCCACATTACCGGATGAGACCCAAGGAGCATGAGGAACTGAGAAGGCAAGTGGAGGAGTTGTTAGAACAAGGTCGTGTTCAGGAGAGTTTGAGTCCATGTGCCGTGCCAGCCTTATTGGTACCGAAGAAGGATGGGACGTGGAGGATGTGTACGGACAGTCGGGCTCTAAACAAGATCACTGTGAGATACAGATTTCCTATGCCGAGGTTTGATGATTTGATTGATCAGTTGAGTGGGGTTGTTGTGTTTTCCAAGATTGACTTGAAGAGTGGATACCATCAAATTCGTATTAGACCGGGTGATGAGTGGAAGACTGCTTTCAAAACTAGGGAAGGTCTATATGAATGGTTAGTTATGCCATTTGGTTTATCAAATGCTCCTAGTACTTTTATGAGAGTGATGAACCAGATTTTTAGACCATTTGTTGGGAAGTTCGTAGTTGTTTACTTTGATGATATTCTGATTTATAGTGGGAGTACGGAAGAACACATCCAGCACTTGCGAGAAGTATTGTTAATTCTACGACAAGAGCAGTTTTATGCAGCAACAAAGAAGTGTGTGTTTATGACGGATAGTGTTTTATTTCTGGGTATGTTCTGTCAAAGGAAGGTATTCAAGTGGATGAAAATAAAGTGGAAGCCGTCAGAAGTTGGCCACAACCGAAGACAATTACTGAAGTACGAAGTTTTCATGGGTTGGTGTCTTTTTATCGAAAATTCATTCCACACTTTAGCAGTGTGATGGCACCTGTAACCGATTGCATGAAAGGAAAGAAGTTTGTATGGTCAGAGGAAGCAGGGGTTGCCTTTGAGAAGATCAAGACACTTTTGACGACAGCACCAATTCTGGTACTTCCGAATTTTCAGTTGTTGTTTGAATTGCATACTGATGCTTCGAAAGTGGAAATTAGTGGAGTATTGAGCCAGAATGGAAGACCAGTTGCTTATTTCAGTGAAAAACTGTCTGGAGCCAAGTTGAGATATATCACTTATGATATAGAATTCTACGCGATTGTTCAAGCTGTGAAGCACTGGCGACATTACTTGTTTCAGAAGGAGTTTGTTCTTTACACTGATCATGAGGCATTGAAACATCTCCAAGGGCAGGACAAGATTTCAGCGAGACATGCTTCGTGGATAGCATATCTACGACAATTTACTTTCGTTGTAAAACACAAATAAGGGGTGACAAATCGTGTAGCGGATGCTTTGAGCAGGAGGAATCACTTGTTGACAACGTTGAAGGTTGAAGTGACAGGATTCGAATTATTGCCAGAGTTGTTTGAGGAGGATCCTTACTTTGCAAAGTTTGTTGAGAAAGTTAAGGATGGGGATACTGATGAATTTGTGTTGGTTGATGGATTCTTGTTTAAAGGAAATCGATTATGCATACCAGACTGTAGTTTGAGAATGAAGATTGTTCAAGAATTACATGAAGAAGGCCATGTAGGCAGAGATCGTACATTGCAGTTGATTTCTCAATCTTATTTTTGGCCGTCAATGAGGAAAGAAGTAGAGAGATTTGTGGAGAGATGTCATATCTGTCAGGTTTCGAAAGGAACAGCGACTAATGCGGGATTATACATGCCATTACCAGTACCTACTAAACCATGGGTTGATATTAGTATGGATTTCGTCTTGGGTTTGCCTAGAACTCAAAGGGGGAATGATTCTATATTTGTTGTGGTGGACAGGTTTTCAAAAATGGCACATTTTATAGCCTGTAAAAAGACAGCGGATGCAGTTCGAGTGGCTCAATTATTCTTTAAAGAGGTGTATCGATTGCATGGTTTACCAGAATCTATTGTTTCTGATCGAGATACTAGATTTTTAAGCCATTTTTGGTTGAGTTTGTGGAAGATGGTTGGAACAAAGCTGAAATTTAGTAGCGCTTACCATCCGCAAACTGATGGGCAAACAGAGGTGGTTAACAGGCCGTTGGGAAACTTGTTGAGATGTCTCGTGAAAGATAATTTGAAAAGCTGGGATATGAAATTGTGTCATGCGGAGTTCGCACACAATCACGCAGTAAATCGAAGTACTGGATTCAGTCCATTTCAAGTTGTATATTCAACCATTCTGAAGGGGCCATTGGATTTAACGACAGTACCATATCAAAAGGGAGTGGTTAAGCAGGCTAGAGATTTAGTGAATGAGTTACGGGAATGCCACAAAGTTGTACAGGAACAACTGCGTAAGACAAATGAGAAGTACAAGCAAATAGCGGATAATAAACGAAGGAGTGTTGTCTTCAAAGAGGGAGATTTTGTATATGCAATATTGACCAAAGACCGTTTCCCGGTTGGAACTTACAACAAGTTAAAAGCACGAAAGATTGGTCCAGTAGAAATTCTGAAGAAGATCAATGATAATGCGTATCGGTTAAGGTTGCCGGAAGAGGTTCATATTTCTGATGTGTTTAATGTGAAACACTTGATTCCGCATTATGCTGATGATCAAGAAAATGCGAATTCGAGGACGAATTCTCTCGTACCCAGGGAGGATGATGCAGAGAAAATACTCACCTCATTTGAAGCGCCGGCCGACTTTGGGTCGTCCACGACCGATCCAACTCCTCCCTGCGACCTACGACCTAAACCCCATCCCACGACCCACGACCCAACTCCATCCCACGACCCACGACCCAACTCCATCCCGCGATCCATGATCCAACTCTATTCAAGCGACTTACGACCTACCACGATCAATCGCGCGACCTACTCCCCTCTTCCATATGTCGCGAGCGACTTATCTAGGTCGCGAACAAATCAAAATCGGCCCTCCCCTATTTGCAGCGACCTTCCATATGTCGCGAGCGACTTATCTAGGTCGCGAACGACATTACTTTAAGTCGCTACCTTTTTTTTTATGTCGCGTAGAAGCTTATGTCACGAAGAAGCCTAAGTCGCTGCCATTTCTTGCGTCGCGAAGATTGTTTAAGTCGCTCTGGGTGTTGAAGATTTCTTAGGTCGTGAGAAGCGGCTAAGTCGCTGTAGTTAAGTTGTATGAGTCGCACGGCTTGTGATGTAATTTTTCTTAAGTCCTGTGTTGAGTTGTAATACCCTATAAATAGGAGTGTGAGTCATTTGTAAAGGTTGTTGGAATTTGAATAAAATTTGGTTTGTGCTTTGTGCCTCCATTTTTAAATTGGTAGTCGAGTGTTAACTCCTATCTCCACTTCGGCATTCGAGTGCGCTCGAATCAACGAACGTTGAAGCCAATTCGCGGAATCAAGTGCGCTTGATCAACGCTCAAAGAATTGTAGATCTTTCTTCACGGAATCGTGCGTGATCAATGTGTCGAAGATTGCTAAAATCCGGTATCTTTGTGATCAACGGATTTGGGCCTTTCAGTATTCTTGAATCCTTCGATTCTTCGTCGATTCACCGATTATTTCCGCTAATCGTGTGAGATCTTGGACGGATTCGATTTGCGTCGTCGAATTCGCTTCCCACGCTGCGTCATTTACCTAGTATTTCGGATCACTCTCCACTTGTCATAACTTTTGGTCCACCTATTATGAATCTCCCTACCTCATTCAAATTCTTCAATATTTGAGATGATAATCCTGAATTTGATAACATTATCTCTGATTCTTGGCATACTCTCTTATGGTAACCCCATGTGTATTCTTTTAAAAAAACTCAAACTTACTAAATCTTCTTTAAAAGTGTGGAGCATAGAAGTTTACAGAAAGGGGGATAATTCAAACTTCTTAAAAATTAATCCTAATAATATTCAAACGAAATTATTTAAAAATCCTACAAATGCCTCTCTTTCTTTGTAGGAATATCTGGCATTTGAGGCTTTTGCTTTAGCTCATCAAGAGGAAGCCATCATGCTTGCGCAGAAGACTAGGGACAAGTGAGGTACTCTTATTGATAAAAAATACTACCTTTTACCATCAATTTCTCAAGACTAAGTACCATAGATCTTTCATTCACTTTGTTAAAGATGATGTTGGTGTGGATTGCTCCGATCGATCAACTATTGGTAATGCTTTTGTCATCCACTTTAGGGGCGTCTTTGGTTGTTTCCTGAATACAACCATAGGTACTAGTATTCTTAGTGCCATCCTATTTAAAAAGATATTAATTGAGCAATGCACTCTTGTCAATACTGAGTTCTCTCATGCTGAAATAAAATTTGTTGTGTTTTCTATTGAAAAATTTCTTTAAGTGGTCCTGATGGTTTCAACTCCCAGTTCTTCATTTTTGCCTGTAACATAGTTTAATTCGACTTCCTAAAAGCCATTGACAACTTTTTAAAATCTAACAAAATGCTCTCATGCATTAATGTTGCCACTATCTGCATCATTCCTAAGGTTGTCGATCCTTCCAATGTTTCAGGCCATAAACCTATAAGTTGTTCTACCAACTACAAATGCATTTCTAAGCTTCTGGGTAGTAGGCTTCAGACTGTTTTTCCTAACCTAATATCCTCTAACCAATCTGCCTATGTCTCAAGTAAAAGCATAGTTGACAACATGCACGTTTCTCTTGAGCTTATTGCTGGTTATGGCAGGAAGAACATTAGCCTATATGTTGCATCAAGTATGACATTAAAAAAGATTTTGACAGAAGATGGGACGTTATTGCCTGCATTCTTGTGCTAATGAATTTCCCTCTAAGATTGTTATGCTGGTAAACATTCACATCTCCGTTACTTATTTTTACATTAATGTGAATGGTCGTATTCATGGTTACTTCAAGAGAAAGTAGGGTTAAGGTAGGACAATCCTGTCGGCTCTTATTTGTTTATTCTTATCACGAAGGCTCTTACTCTCATCCTTCTAGCTAAAAGTAATAGTGCACTGCTTGAGCTTCATCCTAAGTGTAGGGTGCCTACTATTATCAATTTACGTTTTGTAGATGATCTTCTTGTTTGTACTAATCCTTCTAATCTTTCTCTCAGCTATTTTTCTAATGCTCTTGATAAATCTCTCTTGTCACGGGTCTAAGAGTTAACTGCAATAAGTCTGTCACCTTGATAGCAGGCATAAGTGATGAATCTGAAGCCGTAGTTGCCTCTTCATCTAACCTGATCCTTATGCCGAGGGTTTATGTTATCTGGGTATCCCTCTCACATCTACGAGTATTAAGAAAGCTCATTATCAGGGTATTTTCAAAAAGATAACCTATAAGTTATGGTCTTAGCACAACATATTTCTTTCTTCTATAGGAAGACTTATAACGACTAACTCCATTATTTTCTCTATGCAAGTGTATTATTCTAGGCATTTAATTCTTCCTAGATCACTTTTGAAACTGATCGAGAAGGTATGCACTCATTTTCTATGGCATGGTACCCCATATTCTAGGAATCCACAGTCCATTGCTTACCATAAATTAAAGAGATCTATAAAAGAAGATGGTCTTGCTATAAAGTGTTTGATCTCTTGGAACATTGCCACTACGTAGACACCTGTGCAGTTAATGCCCTGCTATTACCCCGCTATAATCATGTTATATCTCATAGTGGATTTCTACCGCTACGATTTTTCTATATATCCTCAAACATAACCCTTCCGCTTTAAGCCCCGCTATTTCCGTTATATTCCGTTATTCTTGTATATTCTGCTATTTCCGCTATATCTTTTTTTAAATGAATTGAAAAATGACATTTATACATTATCAAAATTATGAAATTAATTTATTTGATTGAATTTCAAATGTATTTTTAGAAATGAAAATATCGTAATATTCTACTAAGTTCAATTATGTTATATAATAGTTTTACGTTTATTAAAAGTACATTCGCACATGGTTTTATTTAAAATTATTTATGTATTAATTATAATTCAATTGAATGTTAGTTTTTCATTTAAATACCATTTATATATTTGAAAAAACATTAAGTTTGAGTTTTATATGCTATTTTAGAGGCATCCGCTATATCCTGCTATATCCTCGTTGTATCCCCGCTATGACTTTTTGCACCTCTTCCGAATTGAATCCGTCGAGCACTTTAACTACACAGTTCGACACACATTAACCTGTTGTTTTCTAATAGATGTAGCATAGTGAGTTTTTGGACTCACAAGCATTTAATTAGGAATAAAAGCTTTAGGATTTTGCAAAAATCACCTTGTTTTAGCTAGTTGTGGAATTCAATTCGTACATGTAGAGATAGGTGCTTCCATTTAATAACCCCTACCACGCATTCTAGCTCTTCCTTAAGCTTTTGGAACACTCCTTGGTTTGGTCTTATTTTAATTCTTAATAAGGTCGTTAAATTCTAGCAAATTGTTCAACATGGGATTCCTGGTGATTACATATGTATTGACATAATTATCTTACCTCGCAATGGTGATCCAATTATCAATTTTCTATGGTCTAGAATCATGTCTACCAAATTATCCACCATCAACACTACTGGTCTACTTTAGGGTTAGAAGCAAATAAGGCATTGTATGAAGCACATATACGAGGATATGACCATGTCCGAAACATTATGTCCCTAGTGTTCTAGGATCTAGGACAAGTATCAAACCCATAATGACAACATCCTATTTGGAGGGTTATTAAAAATGCTATATTCACTAAAAACCACTTATGGCATATGGGTTTCATAAACTCAGCTATGTGTGTTCCATGTGATGTTGATGATGAGATTAATATCCATTCTTTTCAAGTGTCCATTGGTCTGCAATTTATGGAGTGTTCTTTTGATCACTTCGGTCTTACCGGTAGGAGTCAGTTTAGCAGGTTTGAGTGGAATTGGTTGTATTTGAATACCTAGAAAAGAAATTTGAATCGCATGTGTATTAGTTCTTGGTTAGGAAGCCAATAAAGGATTAGAGAGAGAGAGAGGAACAATAGAATATTTGAAGGGAAAGTCAGGTCTAGTTTTTAGTTGCTGCATCTTATCATATCTGCATCCAAAGTTGCTATAAGTTTATATGCCCATGCTTTTCCTATTGAACCTAGAGATTAAGAGACGAGAAACACTCATAAGGTCTCCATTGATTTGTTAGTGTTCTAGGTTTGTTTGTTCTAGTTTTTTGGCTTTATATTCATATATGCGTGTGTTTTCCCTTGTTTCTCTATTTTCTTTTTTTTAAATGATGCATAGGCACTCATTAAAAATCCAACTTAGCTTGCAAAAAAGAGTAGTATTAAATAATTAATGTGTGTGTGTAATATAACTAAATAAAAGTATGTTTCCTACTAGAGAATATTTTCTTTTTTAATTTTAAGCCAAAATTAATTGGTATAATTTAATTATATAAATATGGGTTTAAAATAGTTTAAAGGTACTTTAGATTTTAAAATTAGTAAATAATCATTTAACATTAAAAATAATTATCTAGGAAATGAATACATATATATGTATGTGTGTACAAACGTGGCTAAAACTAAAAAATACATATATTTTTAAATTCAAAAATTTAATTTAAATTAACAATTCATGTAAATTAATTTTTTAATATTATTTAATGTATATATATTAATATTTATAGGTAGACAATATCACATATATAAATTTGTTATAATGTTATGAATATCATATAATGAACATCGTATATAATACAAAAGAATATACCTAAGAGAAGCAGCCTTCAATTCACACGTCGATTCAAATCATCTACTGGATCTCCTAGATCCTTGTCCAAAGGTGCAAACTTTGAAGTGCCATCACTTGAAAGAGTTTTGTATTTGATTTGGTATATGCTAGAGCTTGGCTATGAGCTGTAGAACATGGGGTTATGGCTGCCAAGTAGTGGAAGAGATGGGCAAAAAGTAAACTGAAAAGTGGAGGCTTATGTTCACTTAAATATGGGACCTAGTAGAAATAGTTTTCCACCATCTTGTTTTACCATATCATGCCCTTAGAACCCTTCCCTCTCGTCAATTTTGGCCTGCCTAAACTAGGTTAATAATGGACCAAATGGATCTTAAAACATAATAACAATTAATTCTATTTAAGTCCAATTTAAATTCTTATCAATATCGTATATCGATACGCACATATATAGCTTCTATATGCACACACAATTAATTACTAGTAAAACACATAATTTTCTAGAGGCTACCCCATTTACTAAATAAACCCAAAGTATTAAATGCAACAATAATTAATATTTATTTAAATATTAATTTATTTCATTAATTTACAAATCTTTATAAACTAATTAAAACTAATTAGATCGAGTGGTGATTCAGAGACCGAAGTCAATTTAGTTGTGTGGCTCACTAGTTTGAATCCGATCAACGATTAATATTTGAATAGTTCAAACACTGATGTCACATATCACCTTAACCAATGGTGTGTCAGTTTGACTAAACTCATTGCATACAAATATCATCGGTAAAATCCAATTTTACAAATTTAAGTGGTACCTTTAGCAATGATTATCTACACCGATTCTCTTCATCAACACTATATTACTTTAGGATCTATAAAATTTGGTTTTGGTTGAAATTCTATTATTATCCATATTTAAATCATTTTGTCCATAAATAATGTCTTTGCTTCAATAATAACATCTATTATTAATCGTACTATCCTGGCCAGTGATTTTGACTTTGAGTTAAATTGACTACGTTTGACCATGATAGTAATCTCATACAACCAAGGAGACAAATCCTCTATTGAAAATTGTTCGACATCCACTGCTTCAATTTTTACCCAACTATAATCACTCGATGGTTGTCATGTCATGATCTAGCTATAATCAAAGTGTAGTATCTATATTGATGCTCAACATTATTCCAAATTCAAGAGAAATGTGTAATATCGTCAATCCAAGATTTCTTGTTTGACGCGTTTGTTATTAGCCAATGAGAAACCCTTTAATGAGTCATTCTGAAGTTATCCAACAACTATTATTATGCAACTCTTTAGTGTCCCTAACAGTCATGAGTAATACATTGTCAAGTATTTGGGGAGTGTTACATATTCTTGTCTTAACGGATATTTCAATATCATTTCTAGAAACATTTCGACAAGGAACATTTCAAATAATATGTTATTTTATTTTGTGACAATTTTCTCATAATTATAAATTCATGTAATTATAACCACATAACATACTCATAAGCATAACTCATTGTAATTATAATTGCATAACATACCATTTAAGGATTTTATATTTAATATACTTTAAATTAGTTAATTAACCATATCATCATATAACAAAGTATATAATAGAAATCAAATACCTTTATTACAAATAATATTGGTTTAAGAGTTAGATATATGTAACAAATTACATAATTGTCCTTAGGATGTGCCCATAATTCTCCCAATTAATACCATAGTTAATATATAAAATGAGAGCAAAAACTAATGGTAAGCAAAGTAAAAGGCATGTGGTTTGAAGTGGTACGATCGCAAATGATCTACGTTCACTATAATGGTAATATCTACTGCTTTAGAGTTTTTATTACAATTGCATGATTATAAGAGATAATAATAAGTGTAATAAATGAAAATTCGATCCTTATACAAGTACACTAAATGTTGTATTTATAGTAGTGAAAATAGTTTGGACAGCTTATATTAACATACTAATCCATAAGGATCCTCATGACCGTTGATGATGCTGAATGGTTTATATGCAGGCCACCTAGGATGTCGGTTGGGCTAAATGGTCCATATGATGACCAATTAGCGGACTGTACCAAAGCTTGCTATTGTTAGGAAAGGAGGCAGAAGGACAAAGATTTGTTGAACAGCGAAAAAGTTACCATATGGACAGTGAAGGACATGGAGTGATTAATGCACACTGCCGCTTTTGTCAGTTGAACAGTATCGTATATTCCAATCCTTTTAGTAAAACAGTACAAAATTGTTGCTTCTTTTTAAAGAGATGACAATGCACTTTTGGAATAGGCTCATCGAATCATGATAGAAAAAGGGATACAGGGTGGGAAAGCCCTTGGATAAGTTGTAGGTTCATGAGGATCTTGGGACCAAGAGAGGATAGCGGGAAAGTGACTTCCATTATGTAGGCATGTACTTTTGGTCGGGCCTTGTTTAAAGTCTCTGACCACCTTGATGTTGTAACAACTCGCACCTCTGGACATAGCGATTCAAAGCCCATAAGTGGCTTCTGAACTATAGTCATGCCAAAAAGTACAAATCATTATATTTTAAAGATTATTTATAATGGTATAGAGACAATTATGACATTGCATAATTCTACGCTTTCAAATCTCACGGTGGAAGAAAATAAAATGTAAATACTAAAAATAATTCGAATAACACAGTTGTAGAATAACCATAGTCTATATGATAAATGACAAATGAAGTCTTCAAATATAAGTACAACATAAATCTGAAAATAACAATAGGTCCAAATGATGGATAAAACTCTCGAAAAACACCATTGTAATAAAATGTCTAATAGATAAAATTTGATATATATAAAAAGGCAGTAATAAATAAATCTCCATTGATATGCCATCTTCTCCGTGCACTTGGTCCAAATCAAATCACTTACTGCCCTGTCCTCATGTAATAAATAATAAGAGGGAGAATTAGAGGGGATCATACACAGTTTGGCAAATGAATTATATCACTACTGGTATTATGTTAACAGGCGATTGTAGTACAGTTATATCCTACACCTAAGAGTTTTCGTTAGTGTACATTATATATAAGCAGCTAGTCACTTTACATATTAGGCTGACTATTCTAATGCCCATTATAGTCTATGAAAGTTCCACTCATAGGTGCAGCATACTGAAAAAGAGTAATTCCTAGAGATACCTTTAGTATATGGTCCCACTAGTTGACCACCTAACTACATATCATATTAACAACCTTAATGGTAGTTTCTAGAGTTGTGCTTATCTTGGTAGCTATCCAATGGCCGACCTGTAACAACCCGAAATTTAACCCATAATAATTAATTAGTTAATTAATGAAATAATAAAATAACTTTATGAAATTATCAAAATTGAGCCATGGGAGTTGTACCATTGTGTCCGTGGTAATTTTCCGGTCAATTTCCATATTTATAGAACATCAGAATCTGAGTTAATATGAGCGAAGTACAAAGCAAACAAGAATCAACGAAAAAAATATATGTAAAGAGGTCGATCATCCCAAGGCCTAGGTCGACCGATCGGTCGACCTGGCTTCAAGGGCGGTCGACCCGTAGGTCGACCCGCCTATGTATTGGAACGAAGAAACATTTCTTCGTTCTAGTTGTTCTAGTAAGCCTTGTACGCGTTGTTTCGTATTCATTCGCTCCATCTGGTTCTTCCATGCTACCATCCGACGGCTCCCATTCAGCCTATGACGTCGTTTCATTCTATTCAATCTCCAAATCCAACAGTCTGAGATCCACTTCTACCCCTATAAATAAGACCCTAGGGTTAACATTTTTTTGTCATTCTAGATTTTTTTCGCTTGGATTCACCTTTTTAGGAAGGACTCTAAAAGGAATAATTTTCCAAGAAGAGAATCTTTTTAATAAAAATATTTTAATATCCTCAAGTGGATCCGGGAAGACCAAAAGGAAAGAGCTTAGGACCACAGGTGAGCTATTTAGATTTTTAAGCAAGCTAAGATAATAAGGTTTCCAATAGTTCTAGTTTTTCTACGATTTTGGAAATACCTTTTTATTAGTTATTTTAAGTTTAAGATTTATTTTCAGTCTATTTCTTTTTAGCCATTCTTTTCAGTTATTTGTAGCTAATTTCTGTTAATTATAGCTTTTCTGTTTAATTATGATTATTTACTGTATTTTAAATTTATTTACTACTATTTATGCGTTATTTACATCATTTTCATACGCTTTGGATTTTCTTCTATTTTCAGTTTTCTTTTATTCTCCTTCTTCTTCGCATATAGATTAGAACAGACTAAATGGGAACATGGATTAAAATTATAAGAATAAGCGAAATAATGAAAGATAAGACGTAAATTGTAAAGACTGTAATAAAAATGGAATTAAGATTGAAATTGAGCCTAATTGTGATATTGATGTTAGAATTGGACTAATCGAAGACAATTGGCCTAATTATAACTTAGAATTATAAATAAAAGGAGTATAAGATGAAATGAGCTTATTTTTACACTTAAACCTTGGGCTAAGTAATAAGCATGATTATAATGTAGGTTATAATAAGAAATAGAACAGAGCGAGGCTTATTTTAAGACTTAGGATAAATTAATAAGCATAGATAGTAAGAACAAAAGTAAAAGCTTATTTAAATAATTTATCTAAGTTAATAAGCAAAGAATTAAAGTAGGACTTGTACCAAACAGCATTTCCGCTATTATTTCTATAGACATGGTGTTTCACATAACCCTGAAGTGAAACGAGGTGTCTCACATAACCCTGAAATGAGACGAGGCGTCTCACATAATCCTGAAGTGAGACGAGGTGGATTATGTGAGAAGCAGGGCACGCTTATGTTAATAATGGTAGAATGGTCAATTAGTAGAAGTCCAAATCAGGGGATTTGGACAAGGGGCGCAACTAGACATTGTTGGATGACGGGCTGTACCAACAGCATTTCCCTTATTATTTCTATGGACACAGTGTTTTACATAATCCTGAATTGAAACGAGGTGTCTCACATAACCCTGAAGTGAGACGAGGTGTCTCACAATCCTGAAGTGAGACAAGAAGCATGCTTATGCTGGAGCTTGAGGTAATTAGAAGACCCAATAGGTGGAACAACAGGTAACATGAGCATGGTGGCGGTTACGCGTGCGACTTCCATTCGGATGCTTAGTAATCGTTATGAGTTCTAAGTGCTTAGTGTGTGCCTTTTGTAGGCACCAATGTCTACTACGTAGGGAGCTTTAGCGTCCGATCCATAGTAGATTCCATGGATTATCAGGCCGATCAAAGGGTAGTATTAGGAATTCAGCCTAATCTAAGCAACTATCAAAAACAAATGCAAACAATCAAAGTTAATCAATTATATTAATTTAGTTAATTCGTATTTATTTCCAGCTTATTCCTTCTCTCTATTTCCTTTCTTTCTTTTTATATACTAGAACTGTTGTAAAGTCTATTACTTTTACTTTGCTTAAAGATTCTACTAATTACTATCGTTCACCAGACATTTAGTCTGACCCACTCCTCCATTTTTCCCTTTTCCCCCTTAGCCAATCAAGGGCAAGGACAGTAGACTGCAGATGTTTAGAGATTTCTTCGGAGGAGATTCTATCATGTACTTCTTTTCTTCAGTTTCAATTTTTAGTTCTTTTTGTTGAGTTGTCATTTTGTGAGGGATGTATTGTACTCTGATATTATTGATAATATGGATTTTATTTAGCAAGACACGTAGAGTTATATTGACATTTTGATGTATTTGGCACTCGACAACTTATTTGATTTATAAAGTAATTCTAAGGTTTTGTTCTAAATAAATTATTCTTATTATAATTATTTCCGCTGTTTATATATTTTTGTCTTGTGAATCTTAGTCTCTACTAGTTTTAGTTTATACCTATAATGCATCACGCCCTCTAGTGTGTCCTTTTGGGTATACTAAGGGGTGTGGGTTGTTACATATGGTATCCGAGCCTAAGGTTACAGGATTTCTAAAAAATTATTTTAAAGGTAAAGTATTTTTCAAAATAACTTGTTTTAAAAGTAGTTTTTAGAAAATAACTCTTATAAGTAGTTTTTAAGTATAAAAGAGTCTTTATAAAATCCCCTCAAAGTCTAGTTCAACCTTCTTTCGATTCTTTCAAGCCTAAGTTTCCTTTTCTTTGTATAGCATGGCTGATTGGATCTGTAGAGCTATGGTACCAGAGGTGCAAGGGCAAGTGCCAAATACAACAATGGGAATCCTTTTAATCCACCTACACCAGCCGATTTTTCTAAGATATGGAAGGACTTCGCTTGGATAGGAGGCAGAACGTTTTCAGGCACAGAGGATTCCAAGGAGACCAAAGCTAGGTTGGAGGATATGGAGCGAAGGTTTAGGCTATTAGATTTGAAGGACCAATAGAGATTTCGGCCTACATCTTGAAAACTTAAGAGGGAGCTTAAAGAAGTTCCTAGATTTGAAAGCTCTAAGGAGACATGGTGGAAGGAGGATAAGGACAGGAGGAAAGGAGGAGGACCTCAGAAGCGAATAAAGAAAAGCGAGAAATGTCATAGTTGAGGATTAGTTAGGCATTTGGCAAAGGATTATAAGAATAAAATGATGAAGGGGAGTTGTTTCAACTATGGATAGCCTGATCATCTTAGTAGAGCTTGTCCTTAAAGGACGAGGCAAAGAACAGGCGCACTTACAGCGCAAGTAGAGGCTTTGGATGCTGCACCTTATAGTAGTGGACCAGATCGAGGTAGGAAAGTCTCTGTAGAAGGTTTTGATCTCTATTTTGATTTTTCCTATTTGGGTTCTTTTTCGATTCTGGGGCATCACACTCTCTCATCTTAAATTCTCTAGTAGATTGTTTGCACTTAGACACCTCTTTAGTAGTAGACCCCATGTTGTCTCAAACCCCATAGATGGATCGGCACACTTGTAATGACCCGTAAATTTCGTGGATTTAATTTGGTTAAATTAATAAGTTTTGTAATAAAATTTAGTAGAAATAGAAAACTTTATAAGCAAATATTGAAATGAACGCTAAATTAAATTATATAAATGGCGACTTAAAACCTATTTACTAGCAATATGAATAAATTTCAATAAATGAAATAGAGTATGTATTATACCTGCATATAAAATTCATTTAAAGGAAATTTATTTATATGTTAATGTAAATTTAGAAAATATGATAATTCCATTCATACTTGTAAGATGTTAATATAAGTTGCGTGTTGAAGAGGATGGATTGAATTGAAATTTATATTTAATTTAAATGGAAATATTAAAAGCTTATAATAACGGAAAATTTAGGTAATAAAAGTTAGCACAAGTGGATAATTAATAACCATATAAGAGAAATAAATGTAAGCATTTAAAATATTAATTAATGTTGGTTTGATGATAACGTAACTGGTGATTAATTTGATAATAACGGAAGTGTGAACGTAAAGTAATAAAAGAGTAGATTTATGTTGAGTAATAATTTGTGGTTTGGGAAATAAAGTTGAAGTTTTGATAATTAAGAAATTAAGAAGAAAAATATGCAAAGTAAGTTATAAATAAAGTAAGTTATAATAATAAGTAGAAATTGGATGACATTAATACAAGATATTGAAGTGCAAATTTTAGGTTTAAAATAAAGCGTGGATGGAAATTTGATTGGTTATATTAATTGAATGGAATTCAACATTGATGGGAAAGATAAATAGATATTTGGTAATAAACTTAAACAGACTTAAATAGTGCATTTATTTAATTTATACATAATAATAAGTAATGATTGAATAAAAACCTATATCTGTAAATATCTATAATATTTGAGTGGAAATAATAAACTTATAAATGTGGGTTTGAGATTTTTACAACAATTTTTATGAGTTATATACTTAGTTCATTCAATTAAATTAGAAATCATTGCAATAAATATAAATTTAATGTTATGCAAATTGAGATAAACAATTGGAAAATGTTAAAGTATCTGGATATATATATTAAAACAAATGGCAAACCCTTTTATTTGAAATTTATGAATGGAATGAATATAGGTTAGAGTAACGATTATTGTATGTTGCCTATTTTGGTAACTTGTTAATTTACAATTTTGAAATCAGTTACAATAATTTTAATTGAGTATTGCGTTAATGTTAATTAAAGTAGTATTTGTAAATGTTAAGACTTTTCGTATTGGATAGTTTGTTGTAATATAAGACTTGGAAATAAAGTTATTAACGTATTGGAAAATGATTACATTTAGATGAAATTAATTGTCTCATTTATGTGGATGAGAACTGTAATTGAAAAGTATAAAGGTAATGAGCAACGAAAATGCATATTTATTTCATAAGTTAATATAAAAGTATGAAACCTATTTAATGAATTAATTGAGTTTCTAATTTTAGCACATGTATATAGTTGGGTTGGAATAATAATTTGGAATAACAACTTTAATATATTTGGAAATAATAATTTATACAAAGGGAAGCTGGAAATTTGAATATATATGGAATGAAATGTGAGACAAGTGTTAACCGCGTTACAAAGTAATGATAGGCTCAATTAAAGGGTTGGAATTGAATCTAATCAGTTTAATTGGAAACCTATTAAAATAAATTTGGATTGGGTGATTTATTTCCAATTAAATCAGTTCACGTTTCAAAATTTAATGCTAGTTTATTGCTTATATGTTTATACCTAAATTTAAACTTATGTTTAAATCCAATCAGATCATTAAAAAGAAATGATTATTTATAATATGAAGATATGCTAATTTAAGGTTAGGAATTAATGGGTGGAATGAATGGGTTTAATGTAAATGTTATATTAGGCTGTATATCAATTTGTAATAAAATTTTATTTAATTGGAAGGTAATCGATAATTTATGAATTTGATGGTAAATATATACATAAGATGATGATTGTTGATTTAATAAAGAGAATTGAATACGAATGGTATAAAATTTCATTGAAATAAGATTTATAATTTATTGAATTTACTTTAATTAAATGTAAACACTAAATTTTTTGCAATAAATACTTATTTGATATGGAGATTTGGTTAATAAATTTGAAGCTAATTGCAATCAGAAATGATACAAATGGTAAGTTGACCATTTATTCATAATAGGATCTAAAAATCAAATAAATGGATTTTTGGAATTTAAATTGAAAAATTGTGAATTCATTTAAATTCGGATCCATCTGTCTATTCTAACTTCATCTATAAATACCCCGCTAAACCCTAGCCTCCACCTACTCTCATTTGTCTGCGCGTAAAATTTCTTCAGCTCCTTCTCCTCCTCAATGGCAGAAAAAATTTCAGATCCAGATCCATTTCAAAATCAGAGTCAAAAAGTCAAAGTCGTCAGAAAAATCTCAAAATAATATATGTTGAAGCTCTCGACGAGTGTAATTCAATGGTGTAATTCATTTTTCAATTCGATGCATCGTTTGACCAGAAACCGCGGTCGAAATTGATTTGGGCGTTTTTGACTGGTGTGTCTGATCGAAAAATCCCTTCTGGGTTATGTAGAGGGGCTAGCACGTTGTTCATCGGCGAAGTTTTGCGGTGAATTGACGGTCGAATTGGTGGCTAGGCGTGGTCAAAGATCGGACAAATGGTGGTGTGTTCTGTTCCACTTGCTGTGCGCACGTTTATGAAAGAGGGGAGTGAGGTTGACGTGGCATGTTGCAAGGTGAATTGTGTTTTTTTTTTGAAATTCAAACGCAATTTTCGCTATATTTTTCCACATACGGACTCGAATTCACGCGAAATTTTTTTTAGGATCGTAATAAAATTCCGGACGCTTTGACGCTGGTTTGGACAGATTTGGAGATCGTCGAATTTTTGGGTTTAAATCGGATTTAAATCCAATTTAAATTCAAAAGGTGAGTGTTTTAACCCACTCACAACTTCTAAAATTTCCTATGTCTGTTAATTTGACTTAAGATATGAGTAGAAATTTATTTATGACTGTTTGGCATGTTTTATTCATCATCTCTGTTAAATCGCATTTATTTAATTTAACGGTTAATTTATTTATTTATTGCATATAAATTGACAGTTAAGATTTATTTATTTGCATATAAACTGATAGTTAAACAGTTAATAAATTTATTATTGAATATAAAATGTTAGTTAATAACTGTTATTTATTACCTGTATATTTTATATGCTATTTATTGATGTTTGTTTAAATTGATGATGATTGAAATAAATTGGTTGATGATTGATATTGGGTGAATGGATGATGTATTCTATCTTATATAAACTGCAAGTTATCATGCATGTTCATTTCCTTCGGGATTGCGGTTTGAAATGATATACACCGCATTTTTATTTTTAAATTGCGGATTGAAATGATAAATATCTGTATCACTTGACCATAGGATAGAAAATTATATACAGGCACCGCGGTATATATAAAAAAATTATTTTTGAAATGATTTTATGGTTTGGGTATGATACGGTTTAATAAATAGTAAATTTGGATATGATATAAATATATTTTATATATACATATATAGTTAAATTTTGAATTTAAGCTATGAATAAATCTGTTAAATAAAAATGAATAAGTTGAAACTAGAAATTGATAATCTATATTATATGTTTTAAGTACTGGTTATGATCTTGTATATATATAGAGTTTTAAATGATTCAAATCAATTAAGATAGAAAGATAAATGGGAAATTAATTGGAATTGAGCTTATTTAAAATTTAACACCATAAGTTGATGTTAACTTATTGAAATTGGAAGTTTAAAGGTATGATATTCATAATTGGATTTAATGGATAATTCTAGTATAAATAAATGGAAGGAGATAATTAGTGTTAATAAATTAAGTTTTATTTTAAATCGTTATGGATTTATCATGTAAACCTTTCAAAACTAAATAATAGGAAAATGAATTGTTGATTTGAAATTTCCAACCTTAGTTTTGAAATTTATTAAATACTTAAAGTTTGAAAATCTTGAAATCGAAATGTTTTATTCAAACTGAAAGTGAATCTAAAAGTTATGGGTTTAGACTAAATTTAAAGTGAATAAAAATTGTGAAGGCGTGGAAATTATTTACTTTTAAAGAAACTTTAAATTCAGCTGTCTTATTTTATATACTGTTGAATATCCAAACCATTTAAGTTTTGAAAGTTATGGTTTTAAAACTATGGATTTCGAAGTATTATGTTGAAAGTTAAAAATTTAAATATTTGGTTTCGAGGTATTATAAATTTTAAAAGTGGCATGATTTTGGAAAAGAAATATATTTGAAATAAAATGATATCATATTTATTTGGGTTTTAAAAAGGAAATGATATCGTATTTATGGGTTTTGAAATGGATAATTTTATTCTGGTTTTGAAAGTATATTTATTTTAATGACCGCGGAGTTATAATAACATTTGGTTGTTGAAGAGACCGGGATCGGATGTTGTCTTACTCTTTGCCAACTCCGAAAACCACTTTAACAACCGTGTACGCGGTGGAGATTCCAGAATGAAGTAGGTTGGTGGCGGCGTTTCCTGTAAGGTAAATACATGGACCCAACTCCCGTGAGTTGGCATAAGGTGGCTAAAACAGGAGCGATTGACGGGTTAATAAGGTAGCACCTTTGATCGGACACATCCCTTCGATATTATACTTTGACTTTTGGATTGATTCGGTGGCCACTTTTGATTTCTTTGATTTGAGGGGTGTGGCTCGAGGTGGGCGGTAGCTGCGGCTATGCGTTACCACCGACCCGGAAGCGTAATTGGTATACCTACCCTGGCATTGTCTAGTTGTGCCGTATCACCTACCCTATCGCGCCTTATACGATTTTGGTTTTGTACCATACCTATGGAGTGCCCTCTGACGACGCCCAGTACGGAGGAGATTACGGTACTGTATAGACTATGAGAATATATTATGTGTTAAGGTGGAAAATGTAAAGCCTTAACGCTATTTAAGAGTACGTTTATTTTACAATTAGACACTATTATAATAGCGCAATATACTACATAGTAAATAGTTTAACGTATCCTTAAAAGATGTAAATTCCGAACATCTCTTGAGTTGCTGCACTCATATTTATTTCTGTTAATTTAACTTACATAAGACTTTTAGTTCTGACTCAAGTGTTTTTGTTTTTCAAATTCGCTCGGGTCAGTCCGAGCGTTCAGGATTTGAAGATTTAGCTCTGGAAGACGAAGATTTGTATTACTATTATCTAGTATATTATTCCACTACAACATTTAATCCGCTGCATTGATATTTTGGTATGTGAAATCTGATATTTATTATATAAAGAAGAAGCAAATGTTTTGTAAACAGTTTTATGAACTATATATTGATTATTATATTTTATCCTTCCGCTGTGAGATTCTGATTTTTTCTCTCTTCTCTATTTTTCTTATTTACCCCATAACAATCCGCCCTTCCGTATGGTTTGAGTTGGCACGTGTGTTGATTTGAAGCGTGCGAAAAGGCGGGATGTTACAACACTTATTTGTGGTTTGTAGGGGTTTGAAAGTTTTTTTCATCCTAGGCGTAGAAATTGACTGCGACACCTATCTTTTGGGATTTTCGGGGTATGCGATGATTTGGAAATGGATTGGCTATCCACATACGAAGCTATATTAGATTGCGAGAGGAGAGTCGTTACACTATGAACATGCAGCGGTAGGACTCCCGAGGTTACTTGCGACCCGTAGGGGTCAATTATGTTGAGCTTTCTTTATTCCCTCGATTCACCATCATCAGAGTTGGATTTAGTTCCTGTTGTCAGAGATTTTGTCCAAACGTCTTCGAGGAGGTTAACGGACTACCCCCTAAGAGAGAGATCGACTGATAATGTTAGACCAGTGGCATTACCCGTTAGGCACATGGCACCTAGGGAGTGGATGAAATTGAGCAAGCAAATCCGTAAGCTTTTGGAGAAGGATTTCATAAGAAGGAGCATATCGGAGTGGTGAGCGCCAGTCGTCTTTGCTAATAAGGCGGATGGTTCTCTTCGACTTTGCATGGACTATAGGGAATTAAATAAGCTCACGAAAAAGAACCGTTATTCACGCCCTATGATAGATGACCTTTTTGACCAGCCAGTTGCCTCTTCAGTATTCTCTCAGCTTGATTTAGCGATGGGATTCCATCGTCTTAGGGTCGCTGATGACAGCATTGGTAAGACCTCATTTAGGACTCCAGACAGATTTTATGAGTGGTTGGTTATGCTTTCTGGGCTAACCAATGCCCCAGCCTACATCATAGATTTGATGAGCCGCGTCTTTAGAAAAATAATTTGTGGTTTTCGTGGATGACATTTTGGTGTTTTCCAAGGGTAAGGAGGAACCATTCATCTAGAGGAGGATCTTCATACACTTTGAATTCATTTGAAAGCAAAGTTCTTGAAGCATCACTTTTAAGGAAGCATGCCTCTTAGGGTATATGGAAGGTCTACGCATGGAAAGAGTTTGAGAAATGTTTTTGTACATTTAGGTTCGAATGTGAAATTCCAAAGAGTGGTAGGCAAAGATTGGAGATGTATCATAGAAAAGTAGAAAAGCCATGTGTAGATAATTGTCGAAATTAAATTTGCCTCAGAAAAGTGGATTTAATGGTAATGCCATAAGATAAATATAGGCATACAAGAGGAATAACAATATAAGACTTTAAGTAAGGAAATGAGATTTCCAAGGTTTAGAAAGGATACTCCTGGAATAGTAAGTAGAAAAATCCACTTTATGTCTAACCTAATAAACTGAAATTAGTAGAATTGAAAAAAAATTGTTGAAAAGGTGAAATTCTTTTCAAAGAATTATAGAGCGTATATAGCTAACTAGTTTCTTTGAAAGTGAACAAAGATTTAAAATATGAAAACCTAAAGCGTATTGAGTATTGAAAACGTAGATTACAACATTTATTGTTGTAATAGATATTTTCGTGAAAAAGGAAGGGAGCATAAATTATAACGCTACCGTTATAGTGACTCCCAAGGGAAATGTTTTACATAGTAGGTAAGGGTTATTAGTATTTGTTTTTGATTAAATCAATACATTAGTATCTTTGGGTTGTAGTAACGGTGTTTTACACAAGATTGGTTTTAAACCCAAATAAAAATGAATTTTAAAAGATAATTCAAGGGTAGAAATGAAAGTGATTTGTAAAATATACTTATTATTTAAAAAGGTATAAGAAAATGTTTTCTGGCTATGGATATATTAAAATAGTTTTAATAATGAGTTTTTCTGAAAAGAAAAGAGTAAGTTAGGTATTAGAAGACGTCTATCATAAGAGAATATAAATTAAACATACTTTAATCTATTGGAATGAAAAGAGTAATATAATAATTTTCTACGGAACCAATAAAAATGTTTGGTGCAAGATACAAGGAATGCATGAAAGAGATATACAAGGTATGAGAGCATCATATTTTGTATAGCCTTTTTCGAAAAATATAAAATAAGTTCCTTGTAATTTCACATAAACATGAAGTCCTCTTTTAAAAGGTTCATAGAAGGTTTTAGCGTTAATAATTTCTCATTGGAGAAAGTAGTTCCAAGGCATTAAGGTATGCGACCTTTAGGTGTAATAAGAAGATGTTTTGAAAACATATAAGGATATCTTAAAGATATTCTAAAAGAAAATTGTTTGGTGAAAAAAGTAAATAAGCGTTTGGAAAACTTAATAAAAGTAAAATCTGAAAATTCAAACTTTTATAGAAAACCAAAAAGGTTTTTAAAAGAAAACGAGGAATAAGTTTCGGGACTTAGAATTTGAAAGTTTTTACTTCTTGGTTTGGGAAATAATGTAAATTCAAAAATCTTGAAGATGCAAGTCTAGAAAGATAAAATTTTAAGTAACCTAGTATTTTTGAATTTAATAGAAACTTAAAGATAACACTTTTAAAGGCAAAGGTTTTGAGATTTGATGTTTTAAAAATTTAGAAGCCTTAATTTTTAAAATGGAACTATACCAAACTCCTAAATGTGAAGTAGATAGGAATCATTTCCTATGTGTAACGGAAAAGGTGTAAGGCTATAGAGGAGACAACAGTAATTACATTTGGAAGTAGTGATAGTGGAAGTTTCCGTAAAGTGTATAGGGCACTAGTGAGAACCTAGGTATGTTGATTCAGGTAAGCTGTAACGACCCGAAATTTTCGATCTCGAAAATTCCAGATAGTTATGAAGAAAAGAAGAAAGATATAGAAGAAAGAAGAAGAAGAAACATCAACATCTCACATTCGCAGTGGATAAAATATAATAATAAATAATAACAGTTTACAAAAGAATACTATATCTGTCGATTACATTTTAATACATCAGAGTTACACATATATACAGTCACTGAATGTACACAATTATCATGTCATAGATATACATCAATATAATACAGCGGAAACACTCCATACGTTCTTGCAATCCAGCTTGACTCCTGAGCTCTAGAACGTTCGTACCTGGAAATCTGTAGTACTCGGTCTGACCCGAACATTACATCAAAGTAACACCCGGGTCAGGCTGGAAACCAGCGTGAGTAAACCCATCTAACATGGAATACGAAAGTACGCAACTCATATAAACCCGGGGTAATTTATATCAATTTACACTTCATAAGTTGTTATAGACATCACTTATTTCACACATCAATTTTCTAAGTGCCAGAACTTAGATTATATGGTCCAATTCACTTAAAATCATTCCATTACACCCTATTGATTTCACATATCAATTTATAAAGAATCGAAGCGTTTTTGGGTATTAACTAATACCCGACTCCGGTCTCTTTGAATTCAGTTCATCTTAACACAAGTTATCCAATTAAATATAATTCGACTTTAATTATTGGATTACACTTTTACACAACAATTCATAATTGATAGGTTGCCCATCCAAACATATCATATCATAAAGCAATTCATAGCAGATAATGGGAATAATTTATTAATTACATCTATTAATCAACCCCAAATAATCATAAACAGTAATTACCCCTCTGTACTTACTTACTTACTTAATTAATTAACCCCTTCCCTAATTCTTAACCCTTTTTGATTAATTACACCAAGTAATTTATCCTTAATTACTTCTACTAATTAATTACCCATCAAGTAATTCCTTTTAATTTATTACATCCTGTAATTATGAATTACTTCACTAAGTAATTATACTTATTAATCTCATTAAGTATTTATATTTAATTAATCACCAAGAGATTACCTTGAATTAATTAACAAATTAATTTCAATCGGGTTATCCATACCTTAATTACCCTTAAAAACAATTAATAAATCTTAATTACAGATAAATTATTCTATAACCATTACTTAATAAGCCTTAATTATTGGTTAACACAACTTAATTACAAGTTAAGTATTCCTTAATTTCCAGTTAATTAAATTACTTAATTACTTAACTACTAATCATTCGTTAATTAACTTTAAGTAGTTAATTACAAATTTATTTATTGCTTAAGCATTAATTAATCCAAACTCTAATTACAATTATAATTTAATTATTCTTCGTTACTTTCTAAAATAATTAATTGAATAATTAATCATCTTAACTAACATTTTTAAAGAAATCTTCTTTAGATTTGAAAACCAATTTGTTACTAACTACAAAACTATAAATGTTCATTAATTTTATACTTAACTTAAAGTAATTACTTAATTAAATAATTAATTAAGAGTTAAAAACATCGTTAAACATTAACTAAGATAATTAAAACTTGTATTTAAGTTCTTAACTTAGGTTGTTAAACCTTTATTAAGTTTTACAGTGCGTAAATCCTGTTGAAACTCAATCTGCTTAACTTCCTTTTAATTTTTATACTGCAGTTGAAATAAACCCGAGCACTCCCCTTGATTAACTCGAGTAACCCTTCGAGTCTCTCACCAGTTTCCCCTGAGTCCTCTCTCGTTTCTCTCGTATCCATTCTTCTTCTATATTTTTTTCAAGTTTAAGTTTTAAACTTTACACCAGGAAGCAAACTCACGAATCTCAAGACCTAACCCGAAGCAATATCTCCATTTACTCGTGCATCCCCTCAAGGACCCAAACTCAAATCATCCAATCGTGCATGCGACCACCGTACACTTGCACACGCTGCCGACACACCTCCGACGCCTGAGACGATCACCCACAAGTCGACCCTCGATCACTCTACCGATCGAAACCACCAAACCACTGAACGAACTTGCGTATGTAAATTTACCCATTTCTAGCTTCCAGACCTTACAGCTCCGAGCATCAATCACTTCGTTCCGGCGATGCCAACCCCCAGGAGTCTCAAAACTCCAGTCATGACACCCCTTGCTTCTACACCGTCTTCTCCTTGCAGACCGTGCCACTCGATCAACCCGAGGTGGCAAAATCACCTCGTTTCCAACCTTGTTCAAAATCGCGAGTTAAACCCTACTTTTTCCTCGTTCCACCATTTCCTACAGTAGAAAAATAAATGAACATTTTTCCTGACTTCATTATCAGCCACTCTAGCTTCGATCGAAAGCTCAAACCCAATGTGTTTCTGATCGCCAGAAATCAATGGAAGCTCCCTTTTTGATCAACTTCGAACTGTTCTTAGAATACTCAACTAAAAATCAACATTTTAGTTTTAAAATCCTATTTTCTAGTGATGATTTAAGTTATGTAATCAAACTAATGATTCAAGACATTCGAATTTTACCTATATTAACAATTTCCGTGTAACAATCAATTTCCAGATGCTATATATCACTATCCTACCTTAAACTATTTTGAAATCTTAACTCATGTATAAACAAACTTGTTTTGTTTAAACTATAAGCCTAATATAAATCAAATGGTGTCGTATTGAATTTTCTTGGTTATTCCTACCCTCTAATCCCCAAACAGAGAAGTAAGCATGCACAGTACAGACATTAGTTATATACAGAGTCACATACCTGAAGAAAATATACAAGCACAACCAAATGTTATCCATGAATCATATTCATGGATTTAAATTATCCTTAGATCTTGAAATAAATTAGTTTACTCACTTGCAAATTCTTTTGAAAACCTGAAGTATATATCTGCCTTTAATCCCTGTTTGATTTTGTTGAAATGAATTTTGAGTTTACTTCTTTTCTTCTCTTTGTTTTTCTCTGGTTTTTTAAATTATTTCTGAACGAACTATATAGAAAGTTGCATACATACATACATACATACATACATACATACATACATACATACATAAAAGAACACAGGTGTTAGCTGGTAAAGCTTCTTTGTTAAGATTGACCAGATTTCTCTTCTGAAAAATAAAGATTTGTAAATATTTGAATAGACTTTTATTAGGCTGAGATGATGGCATTTAATGCCTTGGTTTCCAAATGTGTTTGCATATTATCATTACAATTTGCTGTATACAGATATTTTGTTTGTAATTATACACTTGCAAGTAGACATGGGTTATGTATATGAAGATATTTTGTATTAGAAATGTTTGTATTGTTATCCTCTAGCTTGAATAGTTTATACACATATTTGTGTCAGGCTTACTTTTATACTTTGGTCTTGTGAATGAAGATATGTTGTATGTAAATATTTGTTTTATTATTTTCTTGCTTAATTCATATACATGTTTTTGTCTGATTTCACTTTATACATTTGTGCTTACACAACTTCAACTTATGTTGTATTTCTATTTTGACTATCACTATTTAAATTATGTTCATAAGTTTACTTATATCTTATACTTATATTTTACTTATATTTTATATTGATGGAATTAAATGGATTTTAAATAATTAATGATAGAATTTGATTCTATTTCAAACATTATTATCTGTGTATATATATATTTACCAAATGTTAACAAGGTAAAGCATTTTAATTCAATTATATAAGATAAATTTTTGTTGTAGATATTATTAAGAGATTTATTTTAAATTTTCAAATCAAATTTCCTTTTCAAAATACAAATCTATATAAATAAATGGCAAATATATCCAAAAGATTTATTCATTTTAAAAAGATGAGTTTACATTTTATTTAATTGGATTAAATTTTTATTAAAATAATGTTGCCAAAATACCGGGTCATCACATTCCTCCCCCCTTTGAATCTTTTCGTCCTCGAAAAGGAACGAAGTCAGACTTATTAAAATGCTCGAAATCAGATAACTTTTCTTTGATCATTTTTAAACTACTTTAAAAATCTATATAATATTTCTAAAATAAAAATACTTTTATGACTCGATGTTTCGACAAGTCTATCCTTGTTCTCACAGAAATTCGGTTATACTTGATCAGGCGTACAACTGAAAATCTATAAGTGCTTGGCAGATCCGTTTCCAACATCCAGTGAAAATATTTGGAATATAATTTTATTGAAAATATAGAAAACAGTTTTTGAAAATAGGAAAATATCTTTGGTGTTAATGCTCTGGAAATTATCACTCCCATCCATGGTCGCAGTTACATCCTGGGTTACGTTGCCATCGTAGCAAAAGTCCATGTAACTGTAGGCACTCCGCGCCCCTCGATTATACCATGGAACCCACAACAGATCGCAGTTACATTACAGGGTTACGTTGCCATCACAGCAAAAGTCCATGTAACTTTGGCTCTTAGCAGCACACATGATTTTCGCTGTCAAAATGAAACTTCTCCACTCCTACATAAGTCGCAGTCTACCGATATAAAATCAAACGCAGACTGTTGGCTCTCAGCGGCACGCACGACTTTTTCTATGGTATACTTTACTCATAATCCTTAGGAACTAGTTTTGTCCGGACTACTCGCAGGATCAACTTTAGAACCCCCCTTGGGGCTCAAGGTAGCACCACCCGGTGGCACTCCTGAGAAGTTCATTTCAAGGGAGCGCCTTTTTTCCCAGAGCCATCATCAAAACACTTAATACTATACACATATAGTATCTTTCAAATCATACACCTAGTATGATCTCATACAACACACAAAATCGATTATCCCTAAATCAATAATTTTCAAACTAGGCTTTCCAAATTCAAATATTGATTTCACCCAAAAATAAAAAGCCTTTCCAAATCCAAAGGTTCCCAAAACCTTTTTCCAAAATCCTTATAAGATCCTTTATATATATATTCAGATATATATATATATATATATAATTTTTAAGACTTTGGATCATTCAAACTTGTATAAAATCCCTTTATAATTCAAACATTTTCAGAAACATTTTCTTCAGGCTATAGATTTAACAAGGGGAGTTTTATCTTATATAACAAAGATATATAGCTTCATCTATTTAAAATCAAATATTCGAATTTGATTACTCTTTCCAATATCAATTTACTTCAAAACTGTACGATGTACATTTATCATCCGTACGCTATACCAATCTGATCGCTCACTCGATCACACAATTTCACTTCCGAACTAGTGTCGTTCATCCGACTTCTTAGTGCGGACTCAGATCTGGTTTCTTGATCAGAAACCGTCATTCTACTTGCATAGCCATAATATGATAAGAATATCCAGAACCAATCAACAATCCATATCCAGGTTCGCCGTCGAAAATAGAGTGAAAATTCTCACTCGGATCGATATAACTATCTCGAAATTTTATGCTCGAATCTGGATCAAATCACTATGCGAATAGAATAATATACGTACATCCTACGTATTTATTTTCATTGATCATTAGCCAAATCAATTTCCTTTCTATTCATCCTTAGTTTGAATTTTATTCACTTATTCACATCTGCCTTAATACCCATTTAGATTATCACTTCAATTCTTATTTCAGCTAGGTATTTAATCAATAACAGTTTGAACTCCGACCAGTTTACATTTAGAAAATAGCTTGAAAATTTTAAAAATGGACAAGCAGTTGAAAAATAATTAGTAGTTTGCCAAATAGCTGTAAAATAGTTACGTAATTGTAAAATAGTTAAATGGTTTCAGAGATTTTAGATAATTGCAAAATAGTTGTAAAATAGTAATTAATTATAAAACAGTTGAAAAATTGTTAAACAGTTTCAAAAATAATTGTAAAATAAATATAAAATAATTTGGCTTTAAGAATGAAAGGTTGTATATATTAAATAGCTTGGAAAACAATAAGTTTATATTAAAACAATTTATATTGAAAACAGTCCAGGGTCAAAACTGTTCACTTCCCCAACAATTCAATTTAAATCTCCACTTCCATTTAAATTGACTCAATTCTAGTTTAAATAACTCCAATTTCTACTGAAATTGGTTTGACCCCAATTCAAGTTGAATTAACCTCAGTTTCTTTCCAAATTCAATTCAAATTCCACTTAATTTTAAACATTTTCATTTTAACTACAATTCCAAATTATCCAATTTAATTTAATTTAGACTAATTTCAAATTGAGTCCACTTCAATTTCAAATTATTCAATTTCTATAAATTGGTCCCAATTCCCATTTGAATTTGAACTCATTAAATCTTTGAATTTATTTCAAATTAATCCAATTCTAATTTTCCATTTGAATTTTATACTTATCCATCTTCAATTCAAATTA
The DNA here is from genome assembly GCA_030765085.1 of Allium cepa. Lineage (NCBI taxonomy): Eukaryota > Viridiplantae > Streptophyta > Magnoliopsida > Asparagales > Amaryllidaceae > Allium > Allium cepa. Next base: position 796,504,384 of record CM060935.1, on the reverse strand, counting down.
ATTTAGTCTAAATTCATTTTGAACTAAGGCAATTTAGATCTCAACTTTAAACCATCTCGAATTATAAATTCGAGTTAAATTTTAAAGGTTGATTTAATCCTTTAAGTCAAATTAACACATATCTTCAAACCGTTTAATCCTTAATCCAAAATCCATTTTAAACTTATTTCAAAATTCAAATAATATTTTAAATCCCTTTTAAAAAACTAAATCTTTGAAATTCAATTTATCACCAAACTTAAATTTAATGCCCAACCTTTGAAGTTTATCTTAAACATTTAAGTCTTAAGTCTAAGATGATTCCATACATTAATTCACTACATACTAGTAGTTCATACATTACATACATTTACCCAAAATAAGAGTCTTACAGAAGTCATAAATCTAGATGCCTTCCTATTACCTAGAGGTTTGGAAAGAACAGAGCCTTAATACTCCTACAAGAATCCTTTCTATGGACTTCCTTCTAAAGGGCAAAATCCAAACATACACTTCTCAACAGGATGTCCCCACTTATAACATTTACCACAAAATGTTTCTATCCTGTCATCAATCTGGATAACCTTCACGCCTCCAACAGTACGTTCCATAGCCTTACTCCTCTTCTGCCTCTCGGAACAATTCCTAGCAATGTGTCCTGTCTTCTTACAATGATAGCAAATAGTCAACTCATTGACCGGTTCAACTGGTTTACGCTTCGCTTTTCTCACTTCAGGGAAATGATTTAGAAAATTTCCTTTCTTATGACACTTAAAACACAAGATCTCTGAGCGAAACCGTTGGAATGTACCCTTCAATTCCTCCCTTGTTTTACTGCACTTGGCTGCATAATTTCCTTTATTGAAACATCTGTAGCAGGTGACATTATCATAAGGTCCTGGTTCAACCTTTTCCTTAACCTGTTTCTCATACTCTTGAATTTTCTCTTCCCGATTCTTACGTGCAGCTGTTCTTTGCTCTCTGCGTCGACCCTTCCGCTCTTCCCTCTTAGTCATTTCTCTCAAAGACTGAATTCTTGAAGGGATTCCTAACCCATAAAGTAAACTTAATTAGAAGAATTCAACTTTTACTCTTATATTAATTTGCTTACCAAGTTATACGTTATGTAAAAGTTTACTTCCTTAAAGCATTTCATTTTGCTTTATCATTATTAAACACAATAACTATTTATGATAATACCCAAGGTAATCATATCTAGATACCCATTCCTTTTTTTTATTATTCTTACTTCTATAAATTTAAGATTAAAGTTCCGTTTGAATCCATTTCAAACTTACCTTTATTTAAAGTTTTTAAACAATTTAATTTCTGAGCTCAGATTCTAGAATTTCATTTCAATCATTTAATTTTAATTTGGTTGTATTTCCGTTACCTCTTAATTTAATTCCAATTCAAGATTTTAATTTGGTTGTATTATATTACTGCTTAATTTAATTCCAATGATTTAACAACCAATCATCTTAATATTTATTAGAGGGAAATATTGCTTTATATATCAAAATATACTTTTACATAAAATCATTAAAAACCTTTATATAAGAAAATAACAAGTACGCGCTCATACACACACACACACACACTCAACTCATACTAAAGACTCTATTCAACGAGTAATCCCCACCAGAGGCAAGGTTCTTACTTAACCTTGCTCTGATACCAACTGTAACGATCCAAAATTTTCGATCCCGAAAATTCCAGATAGTTATGAAGAAAAGAAGATAGAGATAGAAGAAAGAAGAAGAAGAAACATCAACATCTGACATTCGCGGCGGATAAAATATAATAATAAATAATAAAAGTTTACAAAAGAATACTATATCTGTCGATTACATTTTAATACATTAGAGTTACACATATATACAGTCGCTGAATGTACACAATTATCATGTCACAGGTATACAGCAATATAATACAGCGGAAACACTCCATACGTTCTTGCCATCCAGCTCGACGCTTGAGCTCCAGAACGTTCTTACTTGGAAATCTATAATACTCGGTCTGACCCGAGCATTACATCAAAGTAGCACCCGGGTCAGGCTGGAAACCAGCGTGAGTAAACCCATCTAACATGGAATACAAAAGTACACAACTCATATAAACCCGGGGTAACTTATATCAATTTACACTTCACAAGTTGTTATAGACATAACTTATTTCACACATCAATTTTCTAAGTGCCAGAACTTAGATTATATGGTCCAATTCACTTAAAATCATTCCATTACACCCTATTGATTTCACATATCAATTTATAAAGAATCGAAGCGTTTTCGGGTATTAACTAATACCCGACTCCGGTCTCTTCGAATTCAGTTCATCTTAACACAAGTTATCCAATTAAATATATTTCGACTTTAATTATTGGATTGCACTTTTACACAACAATTCATAATTGATAGGTTGTGTAACGTCCAGCCTTTTCGCACGTTTTAAATCGACACTCGTGCCAATTCAAACCATACGGAAGGGCGGATTGTTATGGGGTAAATAAGAAAAACAGAAACCCCATAAGAAAAACAGAGAAGAGAAAAACTAAACAGAATCTCACAGCGGAAGGATAAAATATGATAATAAATATACAGTTCATAAAGTTGTTTACAAACATTTGATTCTTTTTATACAATAAATATCAAAGTTCACATACCCATAATTATCAATGCAGCGGAATTAAATAGTGATGGAATAATATAGTAGATAGCAATACTATAAATCTTCGTCTTCGTCCTTTAGAACTAAAGTCTTTGATCCTGAAACGCTCGGACTGACCCGAGCGAATTGAAAAGACAAAACACTCGAGTCAGAACTAAAAGATCTTATGTAAGTTAAATTAACAGAACTAAATATGAGTGGAGTAACTCAAGAGATGCTCGGGATTTACATCTCTTAGGGATCCGTTAAACTATTTACTATGTAGTATACTTCGCTATTATAATAGTGTCTAATTGTAAAATAAACTTACTTTAAAATAGCGTTAAGGACTGACCCAATATTCCCCTTAACACAAATAATGCCAATAGTCTATACAGTGCCTGCATATCTCCTGGTCGGGAGATTACGAGAAGACACTCCATAGGTACGACACAAATAGAAACTCGTACAAGGCGCGATAGGGTATGTGACACGGCACAACTAGGCAATGCCAGGGTAGATATACCAGTTACGCTTCCGGGTCGGTGGTAACGCATAGCGCGTAGCTACCGCCCACCTCGAGCCACACCCCCAAATAAAAATCAAAAGTGGCCACTAAATCAATCCAAAAGTCAAAGTATAATATCGAAGGAATGTGTCCGATCAAAGGTGCTACCTTATTAACCCGTCGATCGCTCCTGTTTTAGCCACCTTATGCCAACTCACGGGAGTTGGGTCCACGTATTTACCTTACAGGAAACGCCGCCACCAACCTACTTCATTCTGGAACCTCCATTGCGTACACGGTTGTTAAAGTGGTTTTCGGAGTTGGCAGAGAGTATGACAACTTCCGATCCCGGTCTCTTCAACAACCAAACGTTATTATAACACCGCGGTCTTTAAAATAGTTTATACTTTAAAACTAGAAAATAATTTATCCATTTCAAAACCCATAAATACAATATCATTTCCATTTCCAAAACAACTCACTTTGATATTATTTTTATAAAACCCAAATCAATAATATCATTTATTTCAAATATATTTCTCTTCCAAAATCATACTGCTTTAAAATTTATAATATTTAAAAACCAAACATTTGAATTATAGCTTTCAAAACATAATACTGCGAAATTCATAGCTTTAAAACCATAACTTCTGAATGGTTTGGATATTCAGCAGTATATAAAATAAAATGCTTTGAATTTAAAATTACTTTATAAAATAATTTCCGCGAGTTCACAATTTTTATTCATTTAAAATTTAGGTCTAAACCCCATAAATTTAGATTTCTTTTAGTTTCAATAAAACACTTCGATTTCAATATATTCAAACTTTGAGTATTTAACAATTTCAAAACTCAGGTTGCAAATTCTATTCAACAATTTATTTTCCTATTATTTAGGTTTGAAATATTCACCAAATAAATCCATAAAATGAAACTCAAAATTTCTAACAAATAAATATTTCCTTTAATTTATTTATACTAGAAATATTCATTTAATTTTTTTTGAATAAAATCCAGTTATAAATATTGTACCTTTAAAATTTCCAATTTACCTCACAATCTTAACTGATTTAAATCATTAAAACTCTATATATACATACGATATCTTAAACATGTACTTAACCGTTAACATAAATAATCAAACTCCATTGTTCAACTTATTTATTTTTATTTAACCGATTTATACATAGCTTAAATTCAAAAATTTAACTACATATGTATATATAAAATAAGATTTTATATAATATCAAAATTTATATTTATTAACCGTATCCTATCCAAACCATAGAAAAATTATTTCAAAAATTATTTTATATATATATACCGCGGTGCCTGTATATAATTTTCTATCCTATGGTCAAGTGATACGGATATTTATCATTTCAATCCACAATTTAATAATAAAAATGCGGTTGTATATTATTTCAAACCGCAATCCCGAATGAAATGAAATGCATAACAACTTGCAGTTAATATAAATAAACATTCATTCATCCAAATATCAGCCGTCAGCCATTTATTACAAATCATCATCCAATTTAAACAAACATCAATATAGAGCATAAAAATATAACAGGAAATAAATACAAGTACTAACTAACAATTTATATTCAATAATAAATTTAATAACTGTTTAACTAGCAGTTTATATGCAAATAAACAAATTTTAACTGTCAAATTTTTGTGCAATAATAAAATTTATGAACAGTTAAATTAAATAAATGCGATATAACTGAGATGATGAATAAAACATGCCAAACAGTCATAAATAAATTTCTACTCATATCTTATGTCAATTTAACAAACATAAGAAATTGTAGAAGTTGTGAGTGGGTTAAAACACTCACCTTTTGAATTTAAATTGAATTCAAATCCAATTTAAACCCAAAAATTTGACCGCCTCAGAATTCATCCAAACCAGCATCATCAAGTCTGGAATTTCAATACGATCCCAACTAAAAAACTTCGCGTGAAACGGAGTTCGTATGTGAAAGTTATTGCGAAAATTGCACATGAATTTCAATTTAAAATAAAATGAAAAGAGAACACATTACTAAATCTTGCCACGTCATCAAATTATTTCCTGTACCATCTCCCTCACGCACGCGCACACCTCCATTCCAGAACACGCACGCCGCCACCTTTTATACCAAACCCTAATTCGCGATTTGTCGCCAATCCGACCGTCAATTCGCCTCCAAACTTCGCCAATGAACAACGCGCTAGCCCCTCTACAAAACCCAGAAGGGATTTTCCGATCAGACGTACCAGTCAAAAACGCCCAATTCAATTTTGATCGCGATTTGTGGTCAAACGATGCGTCGAATTGAAAAACGAATTACACCATTGAATTACGCTCTTCGAGAGCATCAACGTATATTATTTTGAGATATTTTTATGAGGACTTTGAATTTTTGACTTTGATTTTGAAATGGATCTGGATCTGAAATTTTGTCTGCCATTGAGGAGGAGAAGGAGCTGATGAAATTTTAGACGCAGATAAATGAGAATGGGCGGAGGCTAGGGTTTAGCAGGGTATTTATAGGCAGAGTTGAAAATAGGATGGATCGGATAAGATAGATGTACGCGCTAACGACAACGTGACCCAAAAAGCCCGTTTCGACTCCGGAACGAAATTGGGTAAACCCATATATCAAAATAGGTGTTTTAAAATATTTTAAACGCAATGGAAAAAGTTTCAGGTTCAAATTTCATCGCATGGAGAAGTTATGCTAAAAACAATATTTTCAAACTAATTTCAATTGCGCTTATTTTAAGGCGTTTCGAGTCCGTACGATCAAACGACAAGTCCGATCGCTACGAAACTTGAAACACTATTATAATTCACCGTAACGGATCCGATGAAACTAGTTTCATCGAAATCTGAGTCAGTGGCCAAAATGGCTATTTTTCCATAAATTAAATAAATTAATATTAACTGAATTAAATCACTGTTCCAATCCAATTTCAAAAAAATTTATAATTTATAAAATTTATCACTTTTGATTTCTTAACATTTTTAAAAACTAACAACCAATTCTATGTTAATTCAATCATAAATTATTTCGCAAATTACCATATTAAATTTCATTATTCGCAATAAATTAAATTATAAATTTTCATTCTAATAACTAAATAGATCTTGATTCTTCCATCCTTTTTAATTCCACAACTTGTTCAATTATGAAACTCATTATCATATTTTCCAAATATTATCTTAATTTCACATTAATGTAACATTTATTAGATTCGTTGCAATTGATTCCAATTCAATCCCCATTTCTTAATATACTTAAATATCATAACTTCTAAACATTTTATTTCCTTTCCCATAAGTGTAACATTTATTTTATAAAATATTTTATTTCCTATTCCATCGACAAATTAACAGGCAACCTTTAATAATTGTTTTCAAACCAAAGGTTATACTTAAGTTTATGTTGTATTCTACTAATTATCATATTATGAAGAAAATTCACGTTATTCCCCACTATTACTTTAATTTATATTAACTTAACATTTAATTGACTCTTCATTCTATCATTAAACCTATTAGCTCTTAAATTATATTTTTAAGTTCGTAATTTATCAATCCCGTTTATAATTCCGTCTATAATGCAAATTTAGTTAGCCTTAACGTTATTACATTAAATCTACATTCAGTTTCAATTAATATAGAATTAAATCCTAATTACTTACCCTTTTATTCATAAATTAGATTACCTTCCAAATAAAATTTGATTCCTAAGTATTTGATTGGATTGCCATCTTTACTATGTCCATTATTAATTAACTTCAAATTTTACAATTTCACTTCTTAAATCCACCCCTTGTTATAATATAAATAAAATTAACATTGGTTACATTTCACATAAATGTATCATTTATTACCAACTTATTTCAAATTTCAACTAACAATCTAAATAAATGAATAGACAACCTACCATAAACATTTCTGTTACCTTTTTGTCACATACATAAGTTTTTATTACGAAAATCAATTTTGGCATATATTTTCATACTACTAATTTAATTTACTTCTGTTTAATCCAAACATGCATTTAGATTTTACTTCAATTAATTTATTCAATATTGACATCCGCTTAATAAAATTTTCCCTCCATTTATATAGTTGCAATTCAATTCAGTTATTATTTCATTTATACTATTTCCAATTTATTTCTTCCAATATTAATTACACTATCAAATTTAATTAACAAATTATAATGGTTTCCACTATTTCTTCAATTGGATTTCATTTCAATTGTCAAGAATTTATTTTATTTACCAATGCAACATTTAATTGCTAACATTCACTCCAATGTAAATTTTAGATTTTCATTTCTTTCTTCATTAAGTAACAAAAATCATATTAAATTGACAAATTAAGTGGTCGAAATTTACGGGTCGTTACAGGTTGCCCATCCAAACATATCATATCATAAAGCAATTCATATCAGATAATGGGAATAATTAATTAATTACATCTATTAATCAACCCGAATTAATCATAAACATTAATTACCCCTCTGTAATTACTTAATTAATTAAACCCTTACCTAATTCTTAATCCTTTTTGATTAATTACACTAAGTAATTTATTCTTAATTACTTCTACAAGGTAATTACCCTTTAATTACTTCCCATTAATTAATTCCTTTTAATTTATTACATCCTGTAAATATTACTTCACTAAGTAATTATACTTATTAATCTCATTAAGTATTTATATTTAATTAATCACCAAGAGATTACCTTTAATTAATTAACAAATTAATTTCAATCGGGTAATCCATCCCTTAATTACCCTTAAAACCAATTAATAAATCTTAATTACGGATTAATTATTCTATAACCATTACTTAATAAGCCTTAATTATTAGTTAACACAACTTAATTACAAATTAAGTATTCCTTAATTTCCAGTTAATTAAATTACTTAATTACTTAACTACTAATCATTCGTTAATTAACTTTAGGTAGTTAATTACAAATTTGTTTATCACTTAAGCATTAATTAATCCAAACTCTTATTGCAATTATAATTTAATTATTCTTCATTACTTTCTAAAATAATTAATTGAATAGTTAATCATCTTAACTAACATTTTTAAAGAAATCTTCTTTAACTTTGAAAACTAATTTGTTACTAACTACGAAACTATAAATGTTCATTAATTTTATACTTAACTTAAAGTAATTACTTAATTAAAATAATTAATTAAGAGTTAAAAACATCGTTAATCATTAACTAAGATAATTAAAACTTGTATTTAAGTTCTTAACTTAAGTTGTTAAACATTTATTAAGTTTTACAGTGCTTAAATCCTATTGAAACTCAATCTGCTTAACTTCCTTTTAATTTTTATACTGCAGTTGAAATAAACCCGAGCACTCCCCTTGATTAACTCGAGTAACCCCTCGTGTCTCTCACCAGTTTCCCCTGAGTCCTCTCTCGTTTCTCTCGCATCCCTCCTTTTTTTTCAAGTTTAAGTTTTAAACTTTACACCAGGAAGCAAACTCACGAATCTCAAGACCTAGCTCGAAGCAATATCTCCATTTACTCGTGCATCCCCTCTAGGACCCAAACCAGATCATCCAATCGTGCACGCGATCACCGTACACTTGCACACGCCTCCGACACACCTCTTACGCCTGAGACAATCACCCACAAGTCGACCCTCGATCACTCTACCGATCGAAACCACCAAACCCCTGAACGAGCTCGCGTATGTAAATTTACCCATTTCGAGCTTCCAAACCTTATAGCTCCGAGCATCAATCACTTCGTTCCGGCGATGCCAACCCCAGGAGTCTTGAAACTCTGGCCATGACACCCCTTGCTTCTAATCTTGCTTCTACACTATCTTCTCCTTGCAGACCGGGCCACTCGATCAACCCGAGGTGCCGAAATCACCTCGTTTCCAACCTTGTTCAAAATGACGAGTTAAACCCTACTTTTTCCTCGTTCCACCATTTCCTACAATAGAAAAATAAATGAACATTTTTCCTGACTTCATTATCAGCCACTCTAGCTTCGATCGAAAGCTCAACACCCAATGTGTTTCCGATCGCCAGAAACCAATGGAAGCTCCCTTTTTGATCAACTTCGAACTGTTCGTAGAATACTCAACTAAAAATCAACATTTTAGTTTTAAAATCCTATTTTCTAATGATGATTTAAGTTATGTAATCAAACTAATGATTCAAGACATTCGAATTTTACCTATATTAACAATTTCCGTGTAACAATCAATTTCCAGATGCTATATATCACTATCCTACCTTAAACTATTTTTAAATCTTAACTCATGTATAAACAAACTTGTTTTGTTTAAACTATAAGCCTAATATAAATCAAATGGTGTCGTATTGAATTTTCTTGGTTATTCCTACCCTCTAATCCCCAAACAGAGAAGTAAACATGCACAGTACATACATTAGTTATATACAGAGTCACATACCTGAAGAAAATATATAAGCACAACCAAATGTTGTCCATGAATCATATTCATGGATTTAAATTATCCTTAGATCTTGAAATAAATTAGTTTACTCACCTGCAAATTCTTTTGAAAACTTGAAGTATATATCTGCCTTTAATCCCTGTTTGATTTTGTTGAAATGAATTTTGAGTTTACTTCTTTTCTTCTCTTTGTTTTTCTCTGGTTTTTTAAATTATTTCTGAACGAACTAAATAGAAAATTGTATACACATATATATAGAAGAGAACACAGGTGTTTAAGGGAGGTGTTAGCTGGTAAATCTTCTTTGTTAAGATTAACCAGATTTTCTCTTCTGAAAAGTAAAGATTTGTAAAGATTTGAATAGACTTTTATTAGGCTGAGACGATGGCATTTAATGCCTTGGTTTCCAAATGTGTTTGCATATTATCATTACAATTTGCTGTATATAGATATTTTGTTTGTAATTATACACTTGCAAGTAGACATGGGTTATGTATATGAAGATATTTTGTATTAGAAATGTTTGTTTTGTTATCCTCTAGCTTGAATAGTTTATACACATATTTGAGTCAGGCTTACTTTTATACTTTGGTCTTGTGAATGAAGATATGTTGTATGTAAATATTTGTTTTATTATTTTCTTGCTTAATTCATATACATGTTTTTGTCTGATTTCACTTTACACATTTGTGCTTACCAACTTCAACTTATGTTGTATTTCTATTTTGACTATCACTATTTAAATTATGTTCATAAGTTTACTTATATCTTATACTTATATTTTATATTGATGGAATTAAATGGATTTCAAATTATTAATGATAAAATTTGATTCTATTTCAAACATTATTATCTGTGTATATATATACTTACCAAATGTTAACAAGGTAAAGCATTTTAATTCAATTATATAAGATAAATTTTAGTTGTAGATATTATTAAGAGATTCATTTTAAATTTTCAAATCAAATTTCCTTTTCAAAATACAAATCTATATAAATAAATGGCAAATATTTCCAAAAGATTTATTCATTTTAAAAAGATGAGTTTACATTTTATTTAATTGGATTAAATTTTTATTAAAATAATGTTGCCAAAATACCGGGTCATCACATAAGCAGGCTAAGGAAGAATGGTAAAGTGAAATTAGAAAGACTATAAGACACACATGGTTGAGGATGCTTATTTTTGATTTTGAAGAAACTTGGGAAAACTTCTTCCTTTAATGCGATTCTCATATGATAATAACATTAGGTATGGCCTCTTTCGAAGCTTTTTATGAAAAATTGTGCAAGTCGCCTTCGTGTTGGATAGGGTCTACAGAGGGGTTGCCGTGGTTCTGACATAGTTAAGGAGACTTCCGAGATGATTGGCTTGATTAGGAGAAATTCATATCTCATATCCACATTTCTTTGATAATAAGTTTTCGAATTTTCCTATTTTCATCTTTACTTTTGAATAGGTTCTTTTTATATTATCCTTTGGGCGGGTAGAACTTAGAATTTAACATATGGTAGGATTTGATGTAAACATGTTGATAGAATGTGTTATGGATGATTTATGCAAGTGGTTGCAAGTGTTTGCTAGTGGATGCTAATGGACGCATATACTTACACTAGATACTATTATCTCTTAGGGATCGGCCTAGCTTGGACACTATGACATATTCATATGGATGTGTGCGCATTTGCGTTTTTATTTTCGTGGTTGCTATTGAATGATGTTTATCACATGGTTGTTGCATTTGGATGATAATTGAAGCATGCATATAGAACTATCAGTTATCATTAGAAATTTTTGCATTCATTTGGATACATAGCATGGACACGATTGCATAAGAGGAGGTCAACTGAATCAGTGGACCGCCTAATCTTTTGCATCAGTTAGGGACGTTATCATTGCAGTAATCACATAAGTATCATAATTGCATTAGAAAAACTTAAGAACAATGAATGAATGGATGATGGTTGAGTAGTTGGTTATAGAACTTGGATGAAAACATTAATTCATTCTTTTATCTTTAGATATTTCGAGGTCGAAACCCCTTAAGGAGGGGAGAATGTAACAACTCGAAATTTAACCCCTAATAATTAATTAGTTAGTTAATGAAATAATAAAATATTTGTGAAATTATCAAAATTGAGCAACGAGTGTTGCACCATTGTGTCTGTGGTAATTTTTTGGTCAATTTCCATATATAGAACGTTATAATTCAACTTAATATGAGCGAGATACAACGCAAACAAGAATCAATGAAAAAAAATATGTAGAGAGGTCGACCTAAAGGTCGACCATCCCTAGGCCTAGGTCGGCTAGCCGGTAGACCTGGCTTCAAGGGCGTGTTAGTCCGTGAGATGATGGTTTTGATGACAACAACCTTAGAATAGATTATAAAATATAAATACTGACATTATAAGTTTAGATATATATGTATATGTAGGATTTAACCATGCAGGTACCAATAATGAAGACTGTACAGTATAGAGATTCAAGATATCGAGATAGAAGACTCATTAGTATCAAGATTATCAAGAGTTCAAGATTTCATAAGTATTTTTATTAAGAATTTTTGTTAAAACTCGTAGAAAAGCATTGGCATCTTAAAATCCAATTTATTCGTGGAATGAAATCCACTTCGAGCCTGTTAAAGGGATGAAACCCTAAGTAGGATGGAACCTACAAAAAATCTAGTGGAACATTGTTTTGTATCCTCTAACTTTTTATTCAAAATGATTTTACAAAGTTATCTTGTTTTCAAAATGATTTCAAAACTTTTTTTAAAAAAAAAATCAAAACTCTCTATCCTGATTTTAAATAACTTTAGCCTCAAAATTATCTTTAATTTCAAAGTCAAATTACTCCTGATTTTAAACTATCTTTTTAAATTATATATTTAACTTTTATACTTAGATTTAAATATAAAATTATAGTTAAAATATATATATATATATATATATATATTATTCTCTATGTTTACTTATGAATTTTAACTATGGTCAATTATGTTTGTAAAGTTTAAAATAGTTTTATTATAAGATAAAGGTTATTTTCAAAGAAAATCAAATCACCAAAAATTGCTCTGGGATGTCGTCATGCCTAGGGTAACCATGTCGACATGGTGTCAGTTGAATTCAAAATTTAAATTTCAAAAGAAGTGTCTATTCGCCATAACTCTTCATGAATGGACATGGCTGTTGTTCTTCTATAAATAGGGGTTAGTTTTAACGAATTTTATATCAGATTTTCTGGTTTTTCACTTCTCTTCTTCTTCCACATTTCTTAATACATATTCTTACCATTACTCTGCCGAAATCAACATTGAATCAAACTCGATTACTTCTAGTTTGATTCTCTATCACTATCTCTACAAGGTTCTTAGTGCTATTCAGAGTTATAGACTTCTTTGTAATCTATTAAGCGAGAAAAGGTGTGATTGTAGCCTTGAAAATCAATCAAAAGAGAAAAGGCGTGATTGTAGCCTTGGTAAATCAATTGGGTAAATTTATGGCCCGGAAATCAAGTATCTCTACCCAGAGGATAGAAATTCTGGAGGGTGTACCTCGTAGCCTTGAAACCGAGGGTGTAATTGTACAATTGCTTTTGAAAGGAAATCCGTACTTGTGTTGCGGGACGGGATGTAGGGTAACTCCGAACCAGTATAAAATCCGGTGTGTTCTTTCCATTACTGCTTTTATTTTATTTTTGCATCTGTGCTTCTTTCTGTGATCATATCTGTGTCTGTATATTGCATACATCGGTGTCTAAATTAACATAAACTCAAAAATATTTACTAATTCTTTATTAACACTATTCCCCACCTTTAGTGTTAATCTTAGCCTTAAGATCCGTAATCCGCATTTCTCACAATTGGTATCAGAGCAAGGTTTTCAAAGTTTCATAATCTGATTTTTGAAAAGTTTTCAAAATGGCTACCAACACTGGTACTGTTACTAACACTAGTATCCCTGTCACTAGTTCATTTGTAAAAGGTCAGTCTACTGTCAGACCACCACTTTTTAATGGCAGTAACTATGCATATTGGGCATGTAGGATGAAAATATATTTACAATCTATAGGATTAGACACTTGGAATATCACACAAACTGAATATTCTGAACCCACAACTAATTTTGCACAGTGGATTGCTGTGCAAAAGACTGTTGCACAAAATAATTCTAAGGCTATGAATATTCTGTTTTGTTCACTAGATAAAAATGAATTCAATAAAGTGTCAGTTTGCAAGTCTGCATATGAAATCTAGAAAACTTTGCAAGTTACTCACGAAGGAACAAGCAAAGTTAAACAGACCAAAATTTTCATGCTCACAAATCAGTTTCAATAAATTTAAATGAATCCTAATGAGTCTATTTCAGATATGTATAGTAGATTTCAGGATATTGTGCATTCTCTAATGTATTTGGGAAAGGAATTTTCTGAAGAAGATCGAGTCAGAAAGATTTTAAATTCTCTAACTCCGGAATGGGATCAAAAGACACTTGCGATCGAAGAGGCAAATGACATTAGCACTTTAAAGATAGAAGAATTAATTGGAAATCTAACGCCATATGAAGTTCAAATGATCGGGAGAAGAGAAAGTAAAGTATATGAAAAGAAATCAATGGCATTCAATGCACTGACCGATGAATCAGACTCAAACAGCGTTAATGATGAAGAGATAGCCTTTATGACCAAAAATTTTAGGAAATTCCTTAAATACATAAAGACGAATAATCTCAAGAGAAACAACTATAAGAATTCAGGAGATCAGAATGTAGTACCAAATAATGACAAATGTTACAACTGTGATAAACCAGGCCATTTCAAAGAAACTGTCCGTATCCACATAGGCAAAATTCTTCTATGAACAATGATCCAGCAAAGAAACGGAAGCGTGCATTTACTGCTACTCTAGATGACTCAGACTCGTCCTCAAGTGAAGATGATCAAAAGACAGATAATTCGAATTTGTGTTTCACAGCTGTTCATGACTCCGACAAATTCAAAGAAACGGACTCAGAAAAGGGTACACGTTTACAATACAATTGGTTGAGATTGCTTGCTTAGAATTAGTTGCTTGATTGTTTGATTGATTGATTTTGAATTGGTGTGTTGTTTGAATTTTAAATTTTATTTTCTACTTTTTATTATTATTCCATTATTTCATTATTATTTTTATTATTTTTTAATAGTATAATAATATTTTCTGAAATATACTTGAAGTTTAATAATATTTCAGATATATATAGGCATTAAAAATAATAATAATAATATATATATATATATATTAGAGAACTTAGGAAAAATCAATTCACGAAAATTCAAAGGCACATGTCAACATGGTCCCTACCATGATGTTGACATGGGTACCTGAATTTGAATTTCAAATTTTGAATTCAAATATTTGAATTTCCCTCCACCTTTTCACTTCATTCAATTCTCTGAAAAGATACCTTTTGACCAGAGAATATGTCTTTTGAGAATCTATTTATTCACTATCTTTTATCATATCTTTTCACTCTCATTTTCAAATTCAAACTCTCTCTTCATAACTTCAAGCTCTCTACTCTCTACTTTAATGACTTCTTCAAGCAACCCATCCACCATGAGAATTTCCAGAAAAATCAAAGAGCAATTATTCAATGATGCGAGGCAATAAAAGCATACATCAATTATGCTAACTATGCCAAAGTCCATCTCGAAAAATTTGCTGTTTTTCAAGATTTTTCTTCTTATGAAATTGATTCTCCTTTTGCAAACAATGGAGTTCTTAGTCTTATTGATGCTTCTCAAAATGATTTTGTTTGCTATCCTAATCTTGTCAAAATTTTCTATGCGAATTTAAATCGCGGATTTTATGATGGTAATGAGAATGAAATTTGGAGTAGTATCAAAGGCACTAGAATTGTTTTGAATTCTGATCTTTTGGGTATTATTTTCAATTGTAAGAATTCGAGAATGGATCTTTCTAACTTTAAAATCGATGAACATGATCGTGAGACATTTCATCACATTTTCGAAAGAGACGTTGATTTTGAATTTTAAAGTAGAAATTTTCGACCAAAAGCAAGAATTGTCAATCTTCTGTTGCAACATACTTTGACCCCAAGATCGGGGAATTTTAACAATCCTACTTCAAAAGTTTGCAAAACACTGTTTGCTATTTTTGGAAATTATGACATAAATTGGACGCAAGTTATTTTGGATGAACTTCGTCCCAAAAATCTTGAAATGGGTGAGAATACTTTATATCATCGAATTTATCTCACTCGAATTTTTAACTATTTTGGAGTGGATTTCAATGGCGAAGAATTTGTTTCTAAAAAGGTTTTCAATCATTCCAACATTTCGCTTATAAAAATTCCATTTGTTTTTCAGCCTTATGAGACCCTTACCGAAAAGGAAAAGCGTTTGGCTCATGAGGAAATGGAAGAAGAAGAAGAAGGAGGGAATGAAATGGAAATTGAAGAAGAAGAAGGTGAAATTGGAAAGTATTATCTATCCTCCAAATCCGTCCACCAAAATTCTTCTCAAAACCAAAAGACTATTGTTGATAATCAACGGATTCTTCAACGATCCGTTAGTAAAAGGTTGGATAATATTTCTTTGAAGATGAACAAGTTCATTTCAAAAGTCAGCAAGAAACTTGGACTATCTTCATTATCTTCATCCTCTAACTAGTTTTATCTTCTCGTATCATGTTGAATAACTATCAAATATCTATTCATTTCAAACGAATTTCTACACCTATAAATACCTGTTTCTTTCAGAATTCTTCACTGAAATTTATTTCTTATCATCTATATCCTTTATTTCTTTCACAAATTCAACTATGGCTAATCCTATTCACAATCTATCCAAAACTCTTGAAGAAACCCTTAATTCGTTCAAGAATATTCTCTCGTTTATTCTATGTAACCAGCGTCACTTAGAATTGAGTCAAATACAGATGATCAAGGAACAAGAAAGACACTTCGATGCGATACGATGGATGATATCCTCTCCGCATAAGGATGATAATGAAGCACATCCTCCTGTCTCTCTCACCAACGACAATGAAAATTGGGATGCAATTAAAGCAGACCCTATATTTGGAGACGAAAGATGGGTGGAAGTTTCTCGTAACGTTTGATTTCATTACTTTGTTTGATTTGTTTGAATTGATTTGGTTTGAATTGATACTCTGTGTGAATTGATTTCTTGATATTGGTTTGAAGTTTGTTGTATAAAACATATATATACATTGAAATGTATATAGTCTTTAATTAGTTATCATGATCATAAGTATAATTATTTCTTAATCTATATATTATATATTCCATTGTATAGTTTATCAATGCAGGTACTGAAGTCCAAGAATGAGGGGAGTGAGTTTTTGTTGATGACAAAGGGGGAGAAATATAAAATAGGGTAGTTAGGCATAAATTAAGGGGGAGTTATTAGTTTTAGGGGGAGTTATTAGGATAGAAGTAATATTTTATAAATAAAGGTTGTCATCATCAAAAAGGGGGAGATTGTTAGTCCGTGAGATGATTGTTTTGATGACAACAACCTTACGATAGATTACAAAATATAAATACTGAAATTATAAGTTTAAATATATATGTATATATAGGATTTATCCATGCATGTACCAAGAATGAAGACTGTACAGTATAGAGATTCAAGATATCGAGATAAAGACTCATGAGTATCAATATTATCAAGAGTTCAAGATTTCAAGCATAAGCATTTTTATTAGGAATTTTTGTTAAAACTCGTAGAAAAGCACTAGCATCTTAAAATCCAATTTATTCGTGGAATGGAATCCACTTCGAGCCTGTTAAAGGGATGAAACCCTAAGTAGAATGGGACCTACGAAAATCTAGTGGAACATTGTTTTGTATCCACTAATTTTAACTCAAATGATTTTACAAAATTATCTTGTTTTCAAAATGATTTCAAAACTTTCCTTTTAAAAACATCAAAACTCTCTATCCTGATTTTAAATAATTTTAGCCTCAAAATTATCTTTAATTTCAAAGTCAAATTACTCCTGATTTTAAACTATCTTTTTAAATTATATATTTAAATTTTATACTTAGATTTAAATATAAAATTATAGTTAAAATATATATATATATATATTATTCTCTATATTTACTTATGAATTTTAACTATAATCAAGTATATTTTTAAAGTTTAAAATAGTTTTAATATAAGATAAAAGTTATTTTCAAAGAAAATCAAATCACCAAAAATTGCTTTGGGGATGTCGACATGCCTAGGGTAACCATGTCGACATGTGTCAGTTGAATTCAAAATTTAAATTTCAAAAGAAGTGTCTATTCGCCATAACTCTTCATGAATGGACATGCCTGTTGTTCTTCTATAAATAGGAGTTAGTTTCAACGAATTTTATATCATATTTTCTGGTTTTTCACTCCTCTTCTTCTTCCACATTTCTCAATACATATTCTTACCATTACTCTGCCAAAATCAACATTGAATCAAACTCGATTACTTCTAGTTTGATTCTCTATCACTATCTCTATAAGGTTCTCAGTGCTATTCAGAGTTATAGACTTCTTTGTAATCTATTAAGCGAGAAAAGGTGTGATTGTAGCCTTGGAAATCAATCAAGAGATAAAAGGTGTGATTGTAGCCTTGGTAAATCAATTGGGTAAACTTGTGGCCCGGAAATCAAGTATCTCTACCCAGAGTATAGAAATTCTGGAGGGTGTACCTCGTAGCCTTGAAACCGAGGGTGTAATTGTACAATTTCTTTTGAAAGGAAATCCGTACTTTTGTTGCAGGACTGGATGTAGGGTAACTCCGAACCAGTATAAAATCCGGTTTATTCTTTCTTTTACTGCTTTTATTTTATTTTTGCATCTGTGCTTGTTTCTGTGATCATATCTGTGTCTGTATATTGCATACATTGGTGTCTACATTAACATAAATGTAAAAATATTTAGTAATTCTTTATTAACACTATTCACGCCCCTCTAGTGTTAATCTTTGCCTTAAGATCCGTAATCCGCATTTCTCACAGGGCGGTCGACCTGTAGGTCGACCCGCTTATGTATTGGAAGCAAAGAAACATTTATTTGTTTCAGTTGTTCCAGTAAGCCTTGTACGTGTTGTTTCATATTCTTTTTCTCCATCTGGTCCTTCCGTGCTACCATCCGACGTCATCCATTCAGCCTATTACGTGGTTGCATCCTATTCAATCTCCAAATACAATAGTCTAAGATCTAATTCTACCTTTATAACTAAGACCCTAGGCCTAACAATTTTTCTCATTATATATTTTCTCCGCTTGGGTTCACCATTTTAGGAAGGGTCCTAAAAGGAATAATTTTCCAATGAGAGAATCTTTTTATTTTAATATACTCAAGTGGATTCGTGAAGACCAAAAGGAAAGAGCTTAGGATCACAAGTGAATGATTGTAATTATTTAGAGTTTTAAGCAATCTAAAAAACATGTTTTGCAATAGTTGTAGTTTTTCTACGATTTTGGAAATGTCTTTTTATCAGTTATTTTGGTTTTAGATTTATTTTCAATCTATTTCTTTTTAGCTATTCATTTCAGTTATTTGTAGCTAATTTCTGTTAATTGTAGCTTTTCCGTTTAATTATGGCTATTTACAGTATTTTAAATTTATTTACTATTATTTATGCGTTATTTAAATCATTTTCATAAGCTTTGGATTTTCTTCTATTTTTAGTTTTATTTTATTTCTCCTTCTTCTTCGCGTATGGATTAGAATAGATTAAACGCAAATATGAATTAAAATTATAAGAACAACCGAAATAATGGAAGATAAGATGTAAATTGTAAAGACTGTGATAAAATTGGAATTAAGACTGAAATTGAGTCTAGTTATGATATTGATGTTGGAATTGGGCTAATTAAAGATAATTGGCCTAGTTATAACTTAGAATTGTAAGTAAAAAGAGTATAAGATGAAAGGAGCTTATTTTACACTTAGACCTTGGGTTAAGTAATAAGCATGATTATAACTTAGGTTATAATAAGAAATAGAATATAACGAGGCTTATTTTATGACTTAAGATAAATTAATAAGCACAAATAGTAAGAACAAAAGTAAAAGCTTATTTAAATAATTTATCTGAGTTAATAAGCAAAGAATTAATGTAGGACCTGTACCAAACAACATTTCCCCTATTATTTTTATGGACATGGTGTTTCACATAACGCTGAAGTGAAACGGTGTGTCTCACATAACCTTGAAGTAAGACGATGCTTCTCACATAATCCTAATGTGAGATGAGGGGCACACTTATCAAAGTAAAATAATAATAAGAATTCCATGCACAGTTTTCAACCATGTCTTTTGGAATTTCCAAAAATACCTATGAACCTGATCTTCTACCCTTCGTGTTTTCTTCCATCCCACATTTCGCATCTCCAGTTACTGCATAAATAACCCTAACCAGCCAAACGTTAATGTCACCATCGTCGATAGTTTATTATCTGTGTTTCTTGAACACCGAAGCTATCCATTGCCAAAAATTGTAGCTAATCCACCACATCGTAGTTTCCAATCGAACGAGCATCGTGATTTACAATCAAATGATTCTGCAGCCTAGGTTAAACCAACCATGGCCAGATCCCTCAATTTTGCCAGCTTATTATCATTTAATTCCTCGATTGCTGCAACTTAGACGAACTTCATCCTCAATCGAACGAGCATTGCAATTTGAAATCGATTGATTCTACAACTTATGTTAAACCAACTTTGGTCAGATCCCTCAACTTCTCCAGGTAATTATCATTCGATTCCTCGATTGCGCATTTTTTACTTTGTTTACTGCTTCTTCATGAAACTAAAAAACCCTAACTCTCATTCCTTCGTCACTGAAAATCGATTTCATCTCCTTCATCTCCGTCAACCGATTCCAGATCAAACGTCTCAGCCTACGATTATCGAGCATCTCAATCAACAATTTCATCTCCAACTCGATTCCAGATCTACTGATTATCGACCGATTGTTTATTAGCCCACATCAGTCCACTAAACTATGATATTTGATCTTTTACCAACGAAGGTTAGATCTGAAGCTTTGATTTTCCACTATCCACCAATTCCACTAACCACATAATTAATTGGATATGCTGATTTTCAATCATTAATTGGAAATGCATCTTACAGTTCAAATAAAGTCACGTCGATTGCATTTATTTAGCCCAAATCACTGTCTTATGTCAACTCTTATTCTGGGTTAACTGGTTGTAATAATGTAAATTTTTGTAGAGATGATATTGATGCTAAGTGGAACACGCCGGCATTAAAGTATCAGATTCTAATAGTCATATATTACAGAACTCGATTTTCGCTCAAATCTGGATGCAAAAAATCCAGAAGGTAGATCCCTCTCTCTCACACACAGAGAGATTATATATATGTAATCTAGTGCATCTAAGTAGTATCGTTCTTTTATGCACCAATGACATGGTTCTTGATTTTGATGGTGAAAATTTTAATTCTGCTTGAAAATATTGGATAGAATTGCATTTTGATTTAAAAATTATTTGCTACTAATACCTCAAGAAGAATACAACTGATTGCTTGTGTCATAAATGATAAAAAAATGTATAACTTCTTTATTTTAGTAGATACCAACTGCTCTTTAAAAAACAGTGGTTACAGTAATTCCTTAAGTCCTTTCTAAAGGTTATTTATAAAATTCAAATGCATAATATTTCTTTTACATGCAACATTTATCAGGTTTAGAGGGAAGAAGTGGAAGTAGACAGGAAAGTGCAGCGAAAAGAGGAAAACAGAGCATAATGAATAATTTTTCATGACTTGGGCATAATAACCAAAGGTTTAAACTTAAATAACATGTTTTGAGTTTAATTTATTGATTATTTCTAATTATTAATATGGATATGTTATATTGATTTCTTGACGATCGCTGATAGTTGATATGGTGACACTAAACCTACTCCTTAATGGTTTGATATACTTCATGTGATCATATACATTTGATTTCTTGATGATTGCAAATATTTGATGATCATATAAATTGTCGAAGAAACTATCGGTTGTTGTTACTATTCAGTTTGCCAAATTGGCAAGCAAGAACTTGACATATATTAGAATCTTATGATGATTATGACGCTAATACGTTAACTTTATGTGTGCATGTACTTCAACGGGTATTTTTTACTCTAATTTTTCTTACTGTAATAAACACCCTTTGTATGGAAACGATGGTGTTCTGATTTTTGGAAAGGTTGATATTTTTCCAATCAATTTGGTTGCGTTGTGCGCTAACCCCGTATTTTCTTTTACCAATATTTTATATGAAGAAATAAAGGGACATTGCATTATGGTTTTGAAATTCGGCTTGATTGCTTGCATTTTCATTACCAATGCAACTTTCTGAATTTTGTACCTGTTCAAGTGTAATACTTGCATTCCCTGTTGAAACCAATCTGTTATGATGAACTCAGGTTTATTTTTCAACCTTACAATAAAGGAACAAAATATGTTCAAAGTGTTTAAGTCACTACTTTCACAATAAGTTTGACGATCATACATTCTTCAAATATGCGTGCCTAATATGCCAGACAATTAGCACATGACTCAACTATTGTTGGTCTGAATTCATTTGATCCTTACATTTGTTTCTTCATACATTTTAAATGACATTGGGTTATGACGATGGGTCTGTTTATAACTTAAGATAAATAGTAAAAATTCGATCTCTTTTATGCAGATTTAAAAGCTTGAATAAGCAGGATACGTCCATAAGGAGTTCATCGCTCACATTTGTAGACTAGGGATTGAATGATATCAAACTTAGGTATTTTTTTTAATTATTCCCAAATTTGTTGATGTCTTCTGCATTTTAGTTACGTTTATGAGTTCAATTTAGGTTTTTATTATTATTAAAAACTATGTCCTCCAAGCAAAAGAAATAAGTCTGTAGTCAGCGAGTGGCTCATGCTAGGCGTATGTGATTTTATTATACAATTTGTTCATGTTATTTCCTTCTGTTGAGTCATTGACTGTGTATAAAAGCATTAATGTAACAACCATATTTATATGGCAATGGCTATTGTACATAAATATAAAAACGAATGGTTATACTATTCATGTCTGTAACGACCCATAATTTTCGATGTTTAAAATTTGTTGATTTATTAAGATTTTGGTAATTAAATCAGGAATTGATAATAATTTGTAATTTGTTAATGAATAAATAACGGTAATGAAATGTAAAAATATTAATGCAAGTTAATAAATAACTAAATTTAACAATCCTAATTAATTGAAACAATTGTAAGGCTATAATTGATTGTGAATAATAAATTAGGAAATAAATTCAAAGTTATATAAATTGATGAAATAATATGTAATAAATAGTAATTGAATGAAATCAATGTTCTGTAAGTAATTATAATACAGTTTGGAAATGATAACTTATAAAAGTATGATTAAGAGTTAGTGGCAACAATTATTATAAGTTAACGATATATTTTTAATCCATTAAATTGAATTGGAATCAATTGCAATAAATCTAAATAAAATATTACGTTAATGTTAATTAAGGTAATATTTGGAAATAATGTTAATGTTATTCATAATAGGGCAATTTGTTGAATTGAAAGAATGGAAATAAAGATTTATTAATTTATTGGGATTTGAACTATAATAATTGGATTAATTGTAATTAAATAAAATTTAATATCTAAATATTACGTTAATTGAAATTAAGATGGAATTTTAGAATATTAATGTAATAGATCATGATCCAATGTTAATTTCATCCATTTGGTAACAATGAATTGAATAATAGAATGAAAAGTAAATTAAATGGAATTATTGGAAATTAGATTTATAATTTCTAAATTTAATGAATTGGGGTTAACACTGAAATTGATAAATAATTAACTCTATATGGACATCTAAATTTGTTTAAATTAGTACAAATGATTAAGAAATTTAAAAAGGATAAAAATTGTCGATTATAGAATTGAAATTGAAAATTCGATTTAACTAACTAATTATTAATTTATTTAATTAACGTAAAAATAGCCATTTTGGCCACTGCCTCGGATTTTGATGAAACTAGTTTCATCGGATCCGTAATGGTGAATTACAGTAGGATTTCAAGTTTCGTAGCGATCAGACTTGTCGTTTGATCGTACGGACTCGAAACGCATTGAAATCGATAAAATTGAAATCAATTGAAATCAAATTGAAATAACTTAATTTTAGCTTAACTTCTTCATACAATGGAATTTGGACGTGAAAAATATTCCGTTGATTTTAAAATATTCAAAAACATCTATTTTGATATATTGGTTGATCTAATTTCGTTCCGGAGTCAGGACGGGTTTTTCGGACCATTGTATCGTTCACTGTGTAAATCAATCTTGTCCATTTATTCTATTTTCGGCTTTGTCTATAAATACCCTATTATAAACCCTAGCCACTCCGTATTCTCATTTATCTATACGTACTTTCTTTCTCCACTCCTCATTCCAATGGCAGACAAACAAATTCCAGATCCAATTGCAAATCAAATTCAAATCCAAAAATCGAACTCCTCAAAGTATATCATATTATATACCGTTGGAAAGATATCGTCGAGTTGAACCTATGACAAGTGTTCGTTTTTCGTAATAGTTCTCGAATACATCGGAAATCTCAGTCAAAGGGTTGGATCGGCGAACCCTAAGCATTGAATTGGGAGTTTTCGATTGGGACAACAATCGTGGAATTGCTTTCTGGATATTGGAGAGTTGTGTTCGAGAAGTCGTTTGATGGTGGTCGGAGGTTGCATAGAGGGCTGTGGCATTGGGAATTTGCGAACTAGGGTTCAACAGAGCCTAATTTTCGATGGTGGCGGGTTGCACTGGAGGAGGTCGGATCTATGGTGGCGTGGAGAGGGGACCGAGGCGAGCTCCTGGATGGTGGCACCATGGCCAAATGCGGCCGGTGATTGTAAAGAAGCACGGTCAAAGTCTCGGGTTTGGGTTGTGTTTGGCTTGCGTTCGGCAATCTTACTGTAGCTAAAGGGATGAAGGTGACGTGTAAGATAACATTATTAATTTATTTATTTTATAGTTCAATTTGTATAATGTTCTAATGTGTGTAACTTTCACATACGAGGTCGAATTCACGCGCGGTTTTCTCTGCTAGGATCGTATTGAAATTCTAGACATTTTGGCTCTTGTTTGGATGGATTCTGAGACTGTTTGAATTTTGGATTTAAAATGGATTTAAATCCAATTTAAATTCAAAAGGCGAGTGTTTTAACCCACTCACAACTTCTAAAATTTCTTATGTTTGTTAAATTGATTTATGATGTGATTAGAAATTTATTTATGACTGTTTGGCATATTTTGAATCATCATCTCAGTTTATTTGAATTTATTTGGATAAATAGTTATTTGATTTATTATTGAATATAAACTGCCAGTAAATACCTGTTATTTATTATCTGTTCTATATTGATGCTATTGATTACATTGGATGATGATTGGGATAAATGTTTGATGATTGATATTGGATGAATGGATGTTGTATTTTATATTGTTATAAATGCAAGTTGTTATGGATTTTTATTTCATTCGGGATTGTGGTTTGAAATGATATATAACCGTATTTATATTTTAAATTACGGATTGAAATGATAAATATCCGTATCACTTGACCATAGGATAGAAAATTATATACAGACACCGTGGTCTATATATATTAAAATATTTTGCAATGATTTCTATGGTTTTGTAAAGAAATATATGGTTTTGGATAAATATGGAATTTAGATATTATATAAATGTTATTTTATCCTTGATTTTAAGCTATGTATAACTGGTTTTATTATAGAATAAGCTTAATAATTAGTTTGACTTTTATTGAGGATAATATGGTTAAGTGTTTAAATCATACTTTAATATAGGGTTTATACCGATTTAAATAAATTAAGGTTGGAAGGTAAATTTGAGATTTATTTGAAATTGAATTTATTTAAGAATTAAACTAAAATAAGTCGATGTGGAATTTATTAAATTTGAAATTTTAGAAGGTATGATTTTTATAACTTGATTTTGGTTTAAGACGAATTTAATGAATATTTCAAGTATAAATAAATTGAAGGAAATATTTAGTTTTTTGAAATTTGAGTTTAATTTAAATGATAATGGATTTATTATGTAAAATCTTTCAAAACTACATAATAGAAAATTAGACTGTTGAATCGTAATTTTCAAACTTAGTTTTGAAATTGTTGAATACTTAAAGTTTGAAATATATTGAATTTGAAATGGTTAATTTTGTGGATCAAATCTGTTTTGAAATCGATATAATTTGGAATAATTTATTTGGAAACTGCATTGAATTGAAGTTTATGATTTGGGAATTGATTTGAATAATTGAAGAAGCTATTTTATTACATAAAGTATTTTAATGTTTAAACCATTTAAGTGGTTGAAGCTATGTTTCAAAGTTATGAGTTTCAAGGCTTATAATTTGAAAGTGTTATATTCAAGTGTTTTGATTTTGGAAGTTATAGCTTTGAAAGTGTCATGATTTTAGAAAAGGATATATTTGAAATGAAAATGATATCGTATTGATTTGGTTTTGAAAAGGGCAATGACATTTGGTTTTAAAAGTATAAATTATTTTGAAATGACTGCGGTGTTATAATAACGTTTGGTTGTTAAAGAGACCAGGATCGGAAGTTGTCATACTCTCTGCTAACTCCGAAAACCACTTTAACAACCATGTATGCGGTGGAGATTCCAGAATGAAGTAGGATGGTGGCAGTGTTTCCTTTGAGGTATATACGTGGACCCGACTCCCGTGAGTTGGCATAAGGTGGCTAAAATAGGAGCGATCGACGGGCTAAGAAGGTATCACCTTTTATCGGACACACTCCTTCGATACCATTCTATTACTTTGTCATTGATTGGGGCCCTTTTGATTTTGGGGGTGTGGCTCGAGGTGGGCGGTAGTAGCTGCTACGCGTTGCCACCGGTCCGGAAGCGTAATTGGTATATCTACCCTGGCATTGCCTAGTCGTGCCATGTCACCTACCTTGCGTGCCTTGTATGAGTTTGATTTGTGTCGTACCTATGGAGTATCCTCTGGTAGCCTCCCGATCAGGAGGTATTATGGTACTATCTAGACTACTGGCACTATTACGTGTTAAGGTGGAAAATGTAAAGCCTTAACGCTATTTAAAAGTAAGTTTATTTTACTATTAGACATTATTACAATAGCGAAATATTACTACATAGTAAATAGTTTAATGGATCCTTAGGAGATGTGAATCCTGGGCATCACTTAAGTTATTGCACTCACGTTAGACACTGGATAGGAGATGTCAAATCCTGTAAACATCTCTGACGTCATTCCACTCTTATTTATTTCTGTTGATTTAACTTATATAAGATCTTTTAGTTCTGCTCGAGTGTTTTTTCTTTTCAATTCGCTCGGATCAGTCTGAGCATTTCAGGATTCAAAACTTTATTTCTGGAGGGCGAAGACGAAGATTGTATTACTATTATTTATTTATTTTATTCCACTACATTCATACTATTCCGCTGCATTATTTATTATTCTCTGGTATGTATAACTCTGATATGTATTGTATAAATATAATCAAATGTTTTATATAACAGCTTCATGAACTGTTATTTGATTATTATATTTTGTCATTCCACTGCGAGAATCTGTTTTGTTTTCTTTCTTTCTCTATTTTTTTCTTATTCACCCCAATAACAATCCGCTCTTTTATGTGGTTTGAGTCTGACCTGTGTGTTTTATCGTCGATTTAAAATGTACAAAAAGGCGGGTTGTTACTTTTGGTATCAGAGCTTTGGTTTAGCGATAAACCTTAGCTTTGTAGGGTCTGACTCTTTATTAATAGGGTAGCAATACCCTACGACGAGTTGCTGCGCGCGCGCGCGCGCGTGTGTGTGTGTGTGTGTGTATATATATATATATATATGAGAGAGCGTATTTGTTAGTGCTATAAAAGGTTTTAATATTGCGTTAATTTGTTCTGTTTTGTATTTATAAATTCTGGTTGGTGCACAGGCCGCTATGACATCAATAGGGATTTCTAAACACTTAATAGGACCGACCGACACAATAATTGTTTTGAATATAGGTGAATGAAATAATTTTGCCTATTATATTTTCTATATATAAAATATAAAAAATTATAAATGAATATATTTGGTTGTAATATAATGGTTGTTAGGTAATGAAATTTATGAAAATTGGTTGGAAGTAAGATTCTATAACAAAATAAATGAAAATTGGAATTTTGAACTCAAGTTCTGGGGTATTTGAAAATTTCTTTCAAATGATTTTGGAATAATAGTAATATTATTCAGAAGTATTTTCTGATATAAATATTTCAACATGATTTGAAAGAATTAGTTTAAAGAAACTTTGAAAGAAATAAGTTCTGCACTCCCCTCTCTGTCGCTGGGAAACAATTTCGGTGATGAGTGCACGCATCATCGACATTCATTTTCGAGTTTCAAAGTGGGAAGGCCACTATAGTAGTTTTACTGCAGATTTATTTTAATAAACAAATATAAATTTCAAATTGTTTTAAATGTAGTTGGATATATAAATTGTAAGTATGTAGATTTATCTATTATTTTAAAATAATTTTGAATAAAACCCAGTATTTAATTCTTAAGTTTCCGTTAATTAATAGTTTCATTTAGTGTAGTGAAATGAAATTCAACTAACAAATTGAAACCTCTAACAGAATACGAAATTTAATGTCAAGTTATAAGTGGAATTAAAAGAAAAGTTGAAATTTGTAACTTATAAAACAAGGATATTATTATGGAACATTTAGTTAATTTAAAAGAAACAAAATAAAAGTTTGTAAGAAATAAATGTAAATTAAAGGATGAATCATTATATGAATGAAAAGGAGTTTAAAAAAATAAATGCTATGAAACGGAATTAATAAGAACGAACTTAATCTATTGTTTGAAATTATTGTTTGTTTGGTTTATCGTTGTTTGGGCATGGATACTTTAAAATTGTTTGGATGTAAGAATAGTATATTTAGTTTCATCTAAGACTGTTGAGTAAATGGTGCACTTAATAGTTTATTTTTCATTATGTACAATTTAAAGTTTTTGAACTCGAACAACTAATTTTTTTGTTTGATATGGATGGATAATTGAATTGTGTTGATTCTGTATGATGATTGTATGCTGTGGTTGAAAGTGATTGTTGTTGTTTGACATTGATTTGTTTGCTAGTGGATGAAACAAAATTAGTATTTCATTCTATATAATTATTAACTCTTTTTGGACTATATAAGCGAAATGCAGGTTATGGAAGCAATTGCTATTGCTTTTGGTTTCATAATCAAGCGTTAATTGCCTGACTAATAGGTACGTTTTCGGATTACGGTTTTATGACGCTAATATATTATTTTTCCCGTGTTGGGATATACTATTCTGGAAAATATATGTTATATATTGTTATATTTGATATTATATTTTCATCCAAGCCTCTCCGTACAAAGGAGACTGCCGAAATTTTCCATAAAATTTGGACATAGAGAAATTTTGAAAATGTTTTCCAAACTTTATTAATTCGGGTATAAAAATTTAATGGTTACAAATTGGTATATTTTATTTAAATTAATTAATTTTATAAATTTATTTGTTTATAAATTTAATATTTTTTTAATAAGATGTATTGTTTACTCAATTCTTTCTTTTCCCTTCTCTTTCTTTTTCGAGGACGAAAAGTTTTGAGTGGGGAAGAGTGTAACGACCCAAAATTTTCGATGTTTAAAATTTGTTGATTTATTAAGATTTTGGTAATTAAATCAGGAATTGATAAAAAAATTAATTTGTTAATGAATTAATAATGGTAATGAAATGTAAGAATGTTAATGCAAGTTAATAAATAACTAAATTTAGCACAATCCCAATTAATTGAAACAATTATAAGGCTATAATTGATTGTGAATAATAAATTAGGAAATAAATTCAAAGTTATATAAATTGATGAAATAATACGTAATAAATAGTAATTGAATAAAATCAATGTTCTGCAAGTAATTATAATAATGTTTGGAAATGATAACTTATAAAAGTATGATTAAGAGTTAGTGGCAACAATTATTATAAGTTGTCGTTATATTTTTAATCCATTAAATTGAATTGGAATCAATTGCAATAAATCTAAATAAAATATTACGTTAATGTTAATTAAGGTAATATTTGAAAATAATGTAAATGTTATTCATAATAGGATAATTTATTGAATTGAAAGAATGGAAATAAAGATTTATCAATTTATTGGGATTTGAACTATAATAATTAGATTAATTGCAATTAAATAAAATTTAATATCTAAATATTACTTTAAATGAAATTAAGATGGAATTTGAGATTATTAATGTAATAGATCATGAATCTAATGTTAATTTCATCCATTTGATAACAATGAATTGAATAATTGAATGAAAAGTAAATTAAATGGAATTATTGGAAATTAGATTTATAATTTCTAAATTTAATGAATTGGGGTTAACACTGAAATTAATAAATTAATTAACTCCAAATGGATATCTAAATTTGTTTAAATTAGTATAAATGATTAAGAAATTTAAAAATGATAAAAATTGTCGATTATAGAATTGAAATTGAAAATTTGATTTAATTAATTAATTATTAATTTTGTTTAATTAATGTAAAAATATCTATTTTTCTATTGACTCGGATTTTGAAGAAATTAGTTTCGTCGGATCCGTAACGGTGAATTATAGTAGGATTTCAAGTTTGGTAGCGATCGGACATGTCGTTTGATCGTACGGACTCAAAACGCCTCGAAATCGATAAAATTAAAATCAATTTGAAATAAATTGATTTTAGCATAACTTCTTCATACAATGGAATTTGGACATAAAACCTATTCCGTTGATTTTAAAATATTCAAAAACATCTATTTTGATATGTGGGTTGATCTAGTTTCGTTCCGGAGTTAGGACGGGCTTTTCAGACCGTTGTATCGTTCAACGTGTAAATCAATCTTGTCCATTTATTCTATTTTCGGCTTTGTCTATAAATACCCTGTTATAACCCTAGCCACTCCTCATTCTCATTATCTGTACGTACTAACAAATTCCAAATCCAATTGCAAATCTAATTCAAATCCAAAAATCGAACTCCTCGAAGTATATCATATTATATACCGTTGGAAATATATTGTCGAGTAGAACCTACAGCAAGTGTTCATTTTTCGTAATAATGCTCGAATCGATTGGAAATCTTGGTCAAAGGGTTGGATCGGCGAATCCTAAGCATTGAATTGGGCGTTTTCGATTGGGGCCAACAATCAAGGAATTGCTTTCTGGGTATTGGAGAGTTGGGTTCGGGGAGTCATTTGATGGTGGTCGGAGGTCGCGTAAAGGGCCGTGGCATCGGGAATTTGCGAACTAAGGTTCAGCAGACCCTAATTTTCGATGGCGGCAGGTTGCACCAGAGGAGGTCGGACCTATGGCGGCGTGGAGAGGGGATCGAGGCGAGCTCCTTGATGGTGGCGCCGTGGCCAATGGCGGCGAGGAAGCACGGTCAAAGTCTCGGATTTGGGTTGTGTTTGGGTTGCGTTCGGAAATCTTACTGTAGCTGAAGGGATGAAAGTGACGTGTACGATAACATTATTAATTTATTTATTTTATAATTCAAATTGTATAATGTTTTAATGCATGTAACTTTCGCATACGATGTCGAATTCACGCGCGTTTTTCTCCTCCAGGATCGTATTGAAATTTCGAACATTTTGGCACCGGTTTGGACGGATTCAAAGACTGTTTGAATTTTGGGTTTAAATTGGATATAAATTCAATTTAAATTCAAAAGGTGAGTGTTTTGACCCACTCACAACTTTTAAAATTTCTTATGTTTGTTAAATTGATTTATGCTGTGATTAGAAATTTATTTATGACTGTTTGGCATATTTTGAATCATCATCTCAGTTTATTTGAATTTATTTGGATAAATAGTTATTTGATTTATTATTGAATATAAACTGCCAGTAATACCTATTATTTACTATCTGTTCTATATTGATGTTATTGATTGCATTGGATGATGATTGGGATAAATGTTTGATGATTGATATTGGATGAATGGATGTTGTATTTTATATTATTATAAACTGCAAGTGGTTATGGATTTTTATTTCATTCGGGATTGCGGTTTGAAATGATATATAACCATATTTATATTTTAAATTACGGATTGAGATGATAAATATCTGTATCACTTGACCATAGGATAGAAAATTATATACAGACACCGTGGTCTATATATATAAAACTATTTTGAAATGATTTTTATGGTTTTGTAAAGAAATATATGGTTTTGGATAAATATTGATTTTGGATATTATATAAATGTTATTTTATCCTTGATTTTTAGCAATATATAACTAGTTTTATTATAGAATAAGCTTAATAATAAGTTTGATTTTTATTGAAGATAATATGGTTAAGTATTTAAATTATACTTTAATATATAGTTTATACCGATTTAAATAAATTAAGGTTGGAAGGTAAATTTGAGATTTATTTGAAATTGAATTTATTTAAGAATCAAACTCAAATAAGTTGATGTAGAATTTATTAAATTTGAAAATTTAAAAGGTATGATTTTTATAACTTGATTTTGGTTTAAGGTGAATTTAATGAATATTTCAAGTATAAATAAATTGAAGGGATTATTTAGTTATTTGAAATTTGAGTTTTATTTAAATGATAATGAATTTATTATGTAAAATATTTCAAAATTAAATAATAGAAAATTGGATTGTTGAATCGTAATTTCCAAACTTAGTTTTAAAATTGTTGAATACTTAAAGTTTGAAATATATTGAATTTGAAATGGTTTATTTTGTGGATCAAATCTGTTTTGAAATGATATAATTTGGAATAATTTATTTGGAAACTGTATTGAATTGAAGTTTATGATTTGGGAATTGATTTGGGAAATTGAAGAAGCTATTTTATTATATAAAGTATTTTAATGTTTAAACCATTTAGGTCGTGGAAGCTATGTTTCAAAGTTATGAGTTTCAAGGCATTATAATTTGAAAGTGTTATATTCAAGTGTTTTGATTTCGAAAGTTATAACTTTGAAAGTATTATGATTTTAGAAAAGGATATATTTGAAATGAAAAGGATATCGTATTGATTTGGTTTTGTAAAGGGCAATGACATTTGGTTTTAAAAGTATAAATTATTTTGAAATGACCCGGTGTTATAATAACGTTTGGTTGTTAAAGAGACCGGGATCGGAAGTTGTCATACTCTCTGCCAACTTCGAAAACCACTTTAACAACCGTGTACACGTTAGAGATTCCAGAATGAAGTAGGATGGCAGCGGCATTTCCTTTGAGGCATACACGTGGACTAGACTCCCGTGGGTTAGCATAAGGTGGCTAAAACAAAAGCGATCGATGGGGAAAGAAGGTAGAAACTTTTATCGGACACACTCTTTCGATACCCTTCTATTGCTTTGTGATTGATTGTGGCCCTTTTTATTTGGGGGTGTGGCTCGAGGTGGGCGGTAGTAGCTGCTACGCGTTATCACTTGTCCGGAAGCGTAATTGGTGTATCTACCCTGGCATTGCCTAGTTGTGCCATGTCACCTACCCTAGCGCGCCTTGTAAGAGTTTGATTTATGTCGTACCTAAGGAGTATCCTCTAGTAGCCTCCCAATCAGGAGGTTTTACGATACTATATTGACTACTGGCACTATTACATGTTAAGGTGGAAAATGTAAAGCCTTAACGCTATTTAAAAGTAAATTTATTTTACTATAGACATTATTATAATAGCGAAATATTACTACATAGTAAATTTTTTAACGGATCCTTAGGAGATGTGAAGCATCTCTTAAGTTACTGCACTCACGTTGGACATTGGATACGAGACGTCAAACCCCGTAAACATCTCTGACGTCGTTCCACTCATATTTATTTCTATTGATTTAACTTACATAATATCTTTTAGTTCTGACTCGAGTGTTTTGTATTTTCAATTCGCTCGGGTTAGTCTGAGCATTTTAGGATACGAAGACATTATTTCTAGAGGATGAATACGAAGTTTGTATTACTAATATTTATTTATTTTATTCCACTACATTCATACTATTCCGCTGCATTATTTATTATTCTCTCGTATGTGTAACTCTGATATGTGTTGTATAAATATAATCAAATGTTTTGTAAAACAGTTTCATGAACTGTTATTTGATTATTATATTTTGTCATTCTGCTGCGAGATTCTGTTTTGTTTTCTTTCTTTCTCTATTTTTTTCTTATTCACCCTAATAACAATCCGCTCTTTTGTATGGTTTGAGTCTGATGTATGTGGTTTATCGTCGATTTAAAACGTACAAAAAGGTGGGATGTTATAATGTCATAGCTTAATTTGATTTACATATGCATTTTTTCCAAAGATAATAAGTGTGGGTATATGCAACATATGTTGTTCTAGGAATGATTACTTCAGCTGTGTATGTCAACAGGTCTGACGAGTAGTGTTTTTGTTATTATGTCAGACTGTAATGTATAATGATTATCGACAGGGCATCGAGAGAAACTTGGCTGTTGGTATTGAAATAACTAAGTATGCAGTGCAATTGAACTAATTGAAATTTAAATGAAAAGACCGTTGTCCTCACTTTGTTACACTGCAATTAGACCCAGCCATGTCATGAATGTAGTGACCGTTTAGGTTTCAATTACCTTTAGCTAAATAATAGTATAGTTCAACATTGAAATATAATTTTGAAATTTCCTATTTATGTCTAATTTGCATTTTTTGTTTAACTACTCGGTTCTATAATTATGATCTCTTAATTGCATAATTTGTTATTGGTAATAATTTGAAAAGGCATACTCAAGAATACTTTTTCATACTTCAACAAAAATAAAATTATATGTACTTTTGGTTGATTTGTTTATCTAAGCAAATTTTTAAGTATGGTTTTCATAATTGGTACGTTTTCACGCACCGTATTTTTCTCATTTTGCTTAAGAAGTAAACCTGGAGCATGTTGAACATGCTTCTGCATATTATACGTTTCTGCACATCATGCACTTTTTCATCATTAATTAATCTGGAGCAAAAGTTGGTTAACTCTTTTAGGTCAATTTTACTGTAATAATGGAGATGATATGTAATAAAAATGATGCATTTCCATATTACCAAAATATTCAACCACCTGAACCTAAAAAATGATGTAGAACAGACGATAACACACCCCTTGAGTCTTTGATCCATTTTGTAGCTACACAAATCTGTTCTCATTGTTGTAACTCACCATAAAAGTTGAACTAATTTGAATTTTCTAAAGCTAAGAATGTCGAGGTAATTAGATCTTGGTTAGGATTATAGTTAGATAATGATATTTTGTATTTATTAAGTTATTTCGATAATTTTTGTACTACGCTACACTTCAATTCCTAATGTGATTTTATTTATTTATAGAGCAGTTGTGCTTAATATAAGGGATTTTTACGAACAGAGTTTATTACATTATTTTCTACAAACAATGTGGATAAGATTTAGACATAATATAACCACGGTTTTTTCATTCCCTCTTAATCATGCTACTTAAATTAGGTTATAAACATACTACTCTCTATGCTTTCAGAATACGTAACGATGTTGCTTTTCTGTGCATTCGCTTTCTAGAAATACAGTTATTACAAGTCAATTGGAACTTGCATAATAGGACTATTCTGGATTTAATTGTTTTGGTCTAAGACAGTGTAATTTCATCATGGCCTTACCAACCGAACCTATGTCTTAAATTATGATTATTATGCATCATCGTATCTTACAAAAAATATATGTAAAGTATAGTTGAAAGACGTCGAATCTCATATTTACATATTTTAGGAGCCACGTATTAAACCATTCGTCCCGACATAAGAAAAGAAATCTCAATAGGATTGTTCAGACTCTAAGGAGCTATTTGGATTTTGTTTCATATTGGTTATCGTGATTAAATTTATAAAAATAGCATTTTAATATTTTTCACATCTATATGCTATTAAATGCATGAAAATACTACAAGTTGCATTATGATTACATTAAAATATATTCAATTAGCCTTTTTTTATTAGTCAAATAATCCTAATTTCATCAATGTTGATCTTCTTTTCCATGCCACTACTCAAAAGAAATGGGGCAAGTGTTCTTCATGGATTTGAATGTTTGATTATATTTTTTAGTTTTCTTCATATGTCTTGGAGATGAGTTTCTACCTTAAATGAAGTTGTGTCAATTTTTTTTTCTTTTTCAAATCATTTGTCTTCTTATTATTTTTCTGTTACATCTTATGTTTGCGTTTGACAAGTATCATAATATTTCATGTTATGGTAGGAACTGAAAAGTGACCACAGTCGTATAAAACTGCATATTGCAAAAGAAATTGAGGCATGAGCAACTGGATCCCATTTATCCCACACCCAAAAATCCATATAATCCAAATAAAATTTTTAAAAGGGCAGAAAGACGTGCACTGTGATGGTTTTAATATGAGAATTCAAAAAAATATCATGAGTATTAAATGTATCCTATTTGTTTAGTGTTGGAAAGTCTTGAATTCAGTTTTGCGGTCCAAATTAATTTGTTCTATGAAATTTTTTAGCAATTAAGACTATATTTCTAATTACCTCCCTAATACCCTTTAAAAACATATCAATATGAAATATTTAGCGAACATTGAGAGTTAATTCTCGTTTAATTTATTCAGACAAAAGATTTTTTTAACCAAGATTATACAAGGTACATCTTTATTATTAATAATGTAAATTCAGTGAATTGGTTTCAACCGCCTCTTTTAAAAATGCCCAAATCACCCTTCATATATCTAATTCTAATTTACGCATGGCAACCATAACGGTAGTTAGAATTTTTTTGAACTGGCACATTATTGAAATAGAACCGCTTGCGCTAATTATTTTACTTCCAGATCTCTCCGCTTTATCACTTTATTTCTCTCCGCTTAACTCGAAACCTGATAACCCTAATATCGGATCTGATATGGAAATGAAACCCTTATCGGACGAGCGCATACGCAAATACACAAACAAGCCCTCCCCTGAGCTAGCGCCTCCCATACAGAAGATACCAGAACCTTTTGCCTCTCCTCCTCATGATCTGGATCTTATAAGGGAGGGCGAATCCAATTTTGAGGAGGAAGGCATAATTGCGTATAATGCAAATTCCTTTAGGATATCGCCCGATGAGTCCACTCGGCAAGCTGTGCTTATTATCGAGGTAAAGATTTTAATTTTAGTGTTGTAATCTAGATTCATTACTAGTATCAATAATATTTGTTTTCGATAGGAGCAACGTGGTAAAATCCATGCAAATAGATGAATATTTTCAAAATAGCAATTTTTTGCAAATGCCATCCTACTTTCTATAGCAAATGATCATAATTAATTTAAAGTATTTAGGTTTGACTATATTCTTATTCGATGGGTACTTTTTTTTAGTTTTTTTAGAGTTACCAAATTATGCATGTTTTACTTTATGGCTCTTAAACTTAGAGGTTATACACTTATAAAGGATTAGTGGGTTATATAGGTTGTTTATATATGATGGAAGCTGCTAGTTTAGATGATGTCGATATTGAATGTAGTTTTTGTAGGAAGAAAATCACACTTCATTCTCCCTTTTACGTCTTAAACTTCTTTTAGGTTAGTTGCTCTCTTTTTGGCGGAGGTAAATTCATATTTGAAATATATATTTTGAATTTGTGTTTGACTATTCATACGCAAGTAGTAAGAGTAGTTTCTGATGGTTTAGTTTGTGTTCAGCTGATCATTTGAGTCTAATATGATCATGTTTTCATGGTTAGTCATTTGTTAGTGGTTTGTTCTTATATAAGTAAGTATTGCAAGGGTTGTTGGGTTCAAAAGTTCAATCTTTTTTTTGTTATTTTTAGGGTAAAAGTAAGTATTCATAAAGTATGCTTTCAAGGATTCTGTTTCTTCATTGGCTTGCTATGTAATTTTATGCTCTTGGTATTGTTGTAGTTTTTCATTTATTGTCAAGGAAAAGTAACTCATTTGTTGTTTATGTTTTCATTTCAGCAATTGTTTGACAAGTACACGGTTGGGTTGAGGTGGTTTCTCTCTTTCAAAAGGCAAAGCATCTGATTTGTGTAATGGCAATTCATGGTGCTACTGAGAAAGTAATCATTCGATCTTACTATGTTGGGGATTGCATCAGTCCATTTAAATAAATAATGGAATCACATTTTGGTTAACTCAATTGATTTGTCCAAAAGATAAGTGAGAAAATTTTCTTAACAAGTCTTATAGGTATACATAGTTCTAAATAGATAAGAGATCAACCAGACTAGATATGTTAACCATTAAATAATTCTTGCTTGGGGATTGCAAAATTGTGAACTTTATTTTTAAATAAAATGGTATGATAATTGAAACTTGAAATGCAATACATGCATTATTTGAATTTTTATTCAGCTCTTCTGGTAGTTAGGAGTGCAAATAATTTGCATAAAGTATTGCACTGAGATATTTGTAGTTTTTACTATTTATTCAAATATTTTATGATATTCATTTTTAGACCAGGAATTTCTAATGTCATCAATTGTGGTGTCAATTTTGCTACACCAGTTAACTAATAATGCATTGTAAACTAAACCAGACTAAGAGGTTCGCTTTACAATTCCAATGTAAATTCTGTTAGGGTCAAGCTTTCCCTTATAATCGCATTTTCCTGTTTATTTTAATATTATATTTCTTTTTATTAGATTCACATACCGAGTCTTTTCCTTCTCATAGTAGTCAACATTTGTTGTGATATCTTTATGTAGTTCATGCTTACCAATTGTAAAGGATTCTCCCAAAGATAAACATAATGATACTATTGTAATTTCACCAAAAGATATCTCAGGTATGATGCAAATTTATAATATTATTAGAAATAAATAGATTTAACTATCTACAAATTAATGGTTTGTTTGAATACGGAATTTATATATGCTTCTATACACATTGATTATTTGTTCTAATTGTATTATTGTAGAGCAAATGGAATTGATGAAATATGTAGAGATAAATGTAACCGGGCCAGCAAAACCCTACTTAGATACACACCCGAGAAGAACAATCAATAGGAGCAAAGTTAAAGAATAATTCAGTCGACACATTATTATATTTATGATACTCTTCTTTTAGAACTATCAACAAGCTAATAACAAAGATGGTATACAAATATTTGCAGATCAACATTATTAACTGGGATTCAAATATAGTCTTAGTTTTCTGTATAAAAATAAATAGAATATTGCAGTAGTTCATTGTATTCATCTGTTTAGATGATTGTTCTCATGTTATTTCAGATGATGGAAATTTATGCACTAAAAATTATGATATGGTTCCTAATCTTAAAATTATATTTGGTTATTAATGGTGCTAATATTTATGAATTTCGAAATCCATAAAATGATGAAAATTTTCACAACTTGAAATCCATGTAATAAAGATCTATGATATTATTTTCTTACGTTTTATTTTTGTGAAAGTCCTAAGAAATGTGATGTTACATGTATACATAGTCTATTTCTATTTTGTATGACTCTGATTGCATAGTATAGAATTACTACCTATGTGACAACAACTATTTATATTTTCTCCATATTTCCTACAGAAGTTTATTGTTGAATTAATGCATGCGTATTGTAATTGGATGCAGGTCCATTGGACATGCGTATATACTCATGTTAATAACGGTAGTAAAGGGTCCATAAGTAGTAGTCCAAATCATGGGGATTTGGGCAAGGGGTGCAACTAGATATTGTTTGGATGACGGGCCAGTACCAATAGCATTGTCTCTATTATTTCTATGGACACGGTGTTTCATATAACCTTGAAGTGAGACGAGGCGTCTCACATAACCCTGAAGTGAGACGAGGCGTCTTACATAATCCTGAATGAGACGAGGGGCACGCTTATGCTGGAGCTTGAGGTAATAAGAAGACCCAATAGGTGGAACAACAGGTAACATGAGCATGGTGGCGATTAAGTGTGCGACTTCCATTTGGGTGCTTAGTATTCGTTATGAGTTCTAAGTGCTTAGCGTGTGCCTTTCATAGGCACCAGTGTCTACTGCGTAGAGAGCTTTAGCGTCCGATCCACAGTAGATTCCATGGAGTAGCAGGACGATCAAATGGTGGTATTAGGAATTCATACTAATCTAAGAAATTATCAAAAACAAGTGCAAACAATTAAAGTTAATCAATTATGTTGATCTAGTTAATTCGTATTTGTTTCCAGCTTATTCCTTCTCTCAATTTCCTTTGTTTCCTTTTATATACAAGAACTGTTGTGAAGTCTATTACTTTTACTTTATTTAAAGATTCTAGTAATTATCATCATTCACCAGACTTTTAGTCTGACCCACTCCTCCATTTTCCCCTTTCCCCCCATAGGCAATTAGGGGCAAGGACAGTAGACTGCGGGCATTTGGAGACTTCTTTGGAGGAGATTCTATCATGTACTTCTTTTCTTCAGTTTCAGTTTTTAGTTCTTTTTGTTGAGCTGGCATTTTGTGAGGGATGTATTATACTCTGATATTATTGATACTATGGATTTCTTTTCGCAAGACACATAAGGTTATTTTGACATTTGATGTATTTGGCACTTGGCGACTATTCTTGCCGTCTAAGCATTGGTGTACTAAATGGAGTATGTATTCAGTGCTCGATCCATTTTCCAATTGTTCTTTCCATTTATTCTTTCCATTTATTCATTTGTACTTCTCCTAGTCTAGTCCACTTCTAAGTTCTACATCGTTACACAAGTTTCTATCAAGGGTTAATACTCCTCTCATCTAAGATTCTACTGGTCCTTTTTCTAACGAACGTCTTCGTCCACTCCTTCTAGCTTCCACTAATGCGTGGCTAGGATCGGCTATGAACAATATGAGCTTTTAATTATGGTATATTCGCACGCCACGTAGAGTGTCGCATTCCAACTCCATGAAGTGGGAATCTAGGACTTTACCCGATGGCAGTATGTTTCCAGCTTGCTATCTGACTTCATTCAACTGCACGTAATCCCAAATAACTATGAAGTGGGAATAAGTTTCCCTTACCTACTCTACTTAGCTTGCACCTAGTCTAGTTCAACATAGCCTACTGCTTCAATTCAGATATCTGATTCTACTGGTTAGACATATGACTCCGTGTCCTTTTAAAAAAACAATATCCATGTATTCAGACATTCAAACCGGGCTCAAATGTTTGGTTATGGAATTCACACGTCTAAATAGAGCCTAATTTGAACTATATTATTTCTGCTTTTAAACTCTATGCATTCAGTCGCCTGAACCTTCAACTCAGATGTCTGACCTTTCGGCTCAATCATCTGATCCTTCCGCTAAGACATTTGGTTGGGTTTTTCAGGCGTTTGAATCGACTATATTTCGTACCATTTTCTTTTGGGTTCGTTTTCAATCGTCTATATCTGTACTTAGACATTTGACCCTTCTAATTCAGACGTCTGAACTTGTTTATTCGAGATTTCTAAGTTTTATTATTCTTGTTTCTTTCGCTTGTCTCTTCGTCAATTCGAGTATGGCTTTCAAGGTTTATCTTCTTAGAGTTTTAGATATAACTTCTACTATCTGTTGTCCAAATTCAAATGATTTACTCTAACATTTATCAATGCTTTTTGGTCAATTTTTTATATATATTCAAGGGATTATATACACATTCAAATCAATTATTATATACTTTTCAATGTAAATTGAATCAGACCAAAGTAATTCAAGCAGATATGTTTATTATATAGAAAGATTAATTCAAATCCATTATAAGTTCAAATTTATAAGGTTAGAGATATTGTTTTCATCTATCTATTCAATAATTTAGATTTATCATCTTCTATGAATTTTTCCAATTTATTTCAATTCACAAGTTCCGAATAAGAGGAACATTCAAGAAGAGGAATCATAATTATAATACTAAAATGGTATACCATTGAAAGTCAATTATTTATTCGCATCATACTCATTTCGTATACAAAATCCACTCACCTTTTAGCTTTCCACTTCTAATTGGGTTTGAATCCACTGTTCTTTCCTTTGTTTAGTTTGTTGAATTCTTCTTTCCCAAAATCATTTTCGATTTTTATTTGATTTACTTTATATTTTATTCATAATTGGAATTCCGTTTAAAAGAAGAAGATAAGGAAAACGAAATGTTTAGAAAGCAGAGGCTAGGGTTTCTGAATAAGAGGCTTTGGCCTTTATTTACGGATGAGAATTAAGGTTTCTAGTCTAATTTCCGAAGTCAATAGTTACGAAAAAGCCATTGATTATACTTATCACTGATTCTAACCCGTTTTATCAAATTTAGTAAGTCATATAAGTTTCTTAACTGTAAACGACGTTCTGAAGGAAATGGAATAGGTTATGAGGCTAATTCTAACTTTTATAAAAAATTATTATTTTGTCCTTTTATGTAAAATTAAAATTTTCTACTTCTTCATATTTTAATTTATTATTAGAATTTCTATGGAGTTACATTCTTTGCTTCCCTACTCTATGTTATGAGGTTTGGTAGTTCGGTTGTTACGTTCTCCCCCATAAAAGGATTTTGGTACCAACTTTCTTGAACTGCCAAACCTTAGAATGTGTATAAGTGGCGAGATCTTCATAAATACCATGTCTCCCACCGCGAACTCCAACTTCATCCATCTCCTGTCAGCATAAGACTTCTACATAGCTTGTGCGGTTTTCATTCCTCTATGGATCAAATCTACCTTCTCAAAGGTCACTCTAACCATGTCTGGCCCAAGAATGATTCTATCAGTATTGTCCCACCAACAAGATGGTGACTAACACGGCCTTTAATACGATGCCTCGAATGATTCCATTGCCATACTTGCTTGATAGCTACTATTATATGCAAACTCTACTTATGGCAAGTGATCCTCCCAAGAATCTACAAATCCAAAATGCACATCCTCAGCAAATCTTACAATACCTGATTCACCCTTCCAGTCTATCCGTCTATCCATGGGTGATAGGCTGTACTCAGATTTAGTTTAGTGCCCAAGGCCTCTTGAAGACTCCTCTAAAACTCACTAGTGAAAAGTGGATCTCAATCGTGGACAAAACTAGAAGGAACCCCATGTAGTTGAACCACCGACCTCGCATATAAGGTTGGCAAAGATGTAACTATTCGTATGCTCCTAACTAGAATAAAATAAGCATATTTGGTCAATTGATCGACGATGACCCAAACACTCACATTCCTCATTTTTCTCCCAGGTTGCCCATCAAGAAAATCCATAGAGATACTCGCTCATTTCCACTATGGAATATCTAAAGGCTGTAATAATCCATCAGCTTCTTCTGCTTTGCCTTTACTCTTTGACAAGTTATACACTTAAAAACGAACTCCGCTACATACCTCTTCATTCTTGGTTAGTAAAATAGTTTCTTTCTATCATGGTATAATTTGTCACCACTAGGATGAATGGTCATCCTAGAATGATGGGACTCTATTAGCACTGTATCAATTAATTCCATATTAAGAGGAACACACAACATCCCATCTCTCATTAGTCATCCTCTTGAATCAGTGGAATAATTGTTTCGAATACTCTCCTTGGTTTAACTTCTCAAAAAATATCCAATAACTCCATATCTTACTTCTAGCTCGAACCAATACGGTCCATAAGTAAGGTTGAACATCTAAAGTTGTTAACGATCCCGGTACAATGTTCAATGTAGTTCAAAAATCGAATGTAGAAATAAAATCCAAATGTTCCTATTCCAAGAACATAGGGCTTAGCACACAAGCTTCCTACTTAAGGCATCGGTCACCATGTTGCCCTTGCCCAGAGTATATGAGATACTAAAGTCATCCAAAGCCAAGAACTTCATCCACCTCTGTTGTCTTGAATTCAAATCCTATTGGAAGAATAATGTAACACCCTATATTTTTAGTGACATCATTTAGGAAACTTAATTAGTTAAATTAAATTAAATACCATGGGTTGATTAATGGATTGAGATTTGTGAATTAATTAAGTGATAGCCATGTCATGTTAATGAGTAAACAATGAATCGAAGGATTAAGGTGTTAGAAAATAAGGGAGGGCAAAATAGGAAAATGATTAGACTTATACCCTAAACCCATAGGAAACCAAAATATACGTTCATTTCATATTTTCTCAAACAAAAGCATTTCTAAGGCCGACCACCATTAGCAATCTAAGAGAAGATAAAGTTAGGCGTCAAGGGATGAATCAAATCAATTAATCGAGATTAAATCTCACATCCTTAATCACAAAGCTAAGGTG
Organism: Allium cepa; assembly: GCA_030765085.1. Classification (NCBI taxonomy): domain Eukaryota; kingdom Viridiplantae; phylum Streptophyta; class Magnoliopsida; order Asparagales; family Amaryllidaceae; genus Allium; species Allium cepa. The sequence goes on along the minus strand of CM060935.1, from coordinate 796,460,399 downwards.
AATACTGACTACATTTCATTCTTTTAATTGTTTTTGGTTTTAAGTTAAATACAAAGTGTTTTGTAAGTTTATGCCATGTTTTTGAAGGATTAAATGTGTATATATTCTTGTTGATAATTTATGCTTATTCATTTAGATTTTATGAAATGTTTTGATGTGAAAACCCTAATAAATGACATCAAATTCCTTGAAAATTTAAATTTAGAACAGAAATAATATTTTAGAGATGAGATTCAATTTTCATAATTTTTTGAATTAATGTGGATTTTATATTAATTTTCTAGTGAAGAAAATGATTTATTGCGTTATAAATTATTTACAGCTAAATAATTAATTATTTCGGTCTGAAATTTATATGTGTTGGAAAATATATTGAAAATGATTTCCTAGAATTTTTGTAGAATTTTCCCAATTATTTTAATAAGTATATAAAATTATATAAGATATAGGACTTAAATATTTTATATATTTATACAAGGAGAAGGGGTATTTTATTAAATAAATTTAATTTTTATTTTTGAAATTATGGTAGCGCTTTTATAAAAGAAAAACTAGCAACAATAAGATTTTGAAAAACATAGAAGGTTAGTTAGAAAGTATTTCTCTGTTTAGTTAAAGATAAAAATTTACTTATTTTTAGCCAATTTCGCCACTTTCGGGACCTTGCTTCCGACACAGATGGCTTTCGACTTAGTTCCTCCACGTCCACCGTTAACAAAACCAATGCACATAGCATCAAAGGCTTGGTGCGCAGCGAATTGGAAAGAAGGCGGAAGATATGAGGTCGAAACCCAGGAGTTCCGAAGGGGTCGAAGCGTTGTTTTGTTTTAAAGTAAAAAATGTGTCTGCTTTGCTTTCGACTATGTTTCTTTCGACTTGATTGGCTTTAAAATGGTTCAAGTCGTTTAAAGAAATGGTTTTAAGGATGTTGCGCCTTTGTTTCTAAATATATGCTTGCGACTAGGTCAAAGCCCTTTAGCTGCCACTTTTCCTACCTTTCGAAGTCAATGGTTTCGGAAGGAATACTTTGATTTAAAACTTAGCCACTTCTCCGATGCTCTCAAAAGGGTGGTTTTGGCACTTAGTAATTGCTTTCTAAACGTATGCTTTCGACTCTAATGGGTTTCAAATCATTTTTTCTATACTTGAAGGTATAATCCAAATGGTTTCGACACGAATGGTTTTTAAAGGTTTCGAAGGGGTAAATTTTGAATAATTTCGAAAGGTGTTTTCCACATGTTTTAAATTGAATGCAAGTGCTTTAGAAAGTTTTTATGTTTACAAAGGTTTGATGCTTTCGAAAGGTTTTAAATGATGGTTTCGAGGTATTTCCCAATGCTTTTGAAAGTTTTTAAAGGGGTGGTTCCCCAATGGTTTCGAAAGGTTGAAAGGAAAGGTTTTTCCAAAGGTTTTGAAAGGCAATTTTTAAAGGTTTTAAAAGAAAGATGTCTAAGTTTTTCTTGTAGTTTGCTTGTATTTGACTTTGTAGGGTTCGGAATCATGTTGGGTACGAATTTTTTAAGTGAGTATGATGCTAGGATATTTTGCAGGATAGGAAAACATCACTTAGACACTCGTCTGTACTGATGGATAGTTTATACCATATAAAACCCTAGCTATGAGGTGAATGCTTTTTTGGGAGTTATAGAGTCAGATGGTGAGTTGAATCGCATTTTCGTGGTTCGAGAATTCACAGATGTCGTTGAGCCAGTAGTAGGTGTGCCTCCGAAACGAGCTATTGAATTTCGAATAGATTTAGTGCCTAGAGTAGAATCGGTGAGTAGACCGCCAAGCAGGATGATGCCAATGAAAATGAGGTAGTTAAAGGCTCGGTTGGTGGATTTAGAGGGCAAGAGTTTTATCAAACCAAGTAGTTCACTTTAGGGAGCGGCACCAGTATTTGCTAGGAAGCCAGATGGATCGTTAAGGCTAGTTATTGATTATCGTAAGATGAATGAGAAAACGATAAAGAGTGGATATCCATTGCCTAGGATTGACAATTGTTCGATCAGTTGAGTGGAGCCAAGATATTTTCTCAGCTAGATTTAGCAAAGGGTTTTCATCAGCTTAGAGTTGCAGATGATTGTATACCTTTAACGGCATTCATAACAAGGTATGGGTCATACGAAAGGTTAGTTATGCCTTTCAGACTCACTAATGCGCTAGCATTCTTTGTGGTTTTGATGAACTGGAATTTTCAAGAGCACTTGGATAGGTTCGCATTGGTTTTCATAGATGATATTTTAATATACTCTAAGGATGAGAAGGAGCACAAATTTCATTTTAGAGCTGTGCTTGAGATGCTAAGGCAGCATCTGCTAAGGGAAAATTTTCGAAGTGCCATTTTTGGAAAATGGAAGTGAAGTTTCTTACTCACATGGTTTCAGAGAAAGGGTTGTTAGTCGATCAAGATAAGATCGAAGCTATCAATAATTGGAAGAGACCAGAACGTAACTGAGATAAGAAGTTTCCTCAGATTAGCTGGGTATTATCGTAGGTTTATAAAATATTTTTCATGAATAGCAGCACCGATGACCAAGCTAACACGAAAGGATGTGAAGTTTGTATGAACCGATAAGTGTGAGGAAGCGTTCCAGAGCTTGAAACACTTGCTAACCCATGCATTTGTGTTAGTGGTTTCCGAAGGGAATCAGGACTTTATAGTTTATACAGATGCATGTAGTACTAGGTTAGGAGCTATACTAATGCAGAGGGGTAAAGTGATTGCCTACGCTTCTAGACAGCTTAGACTGCATGAGGTTAGATATCCAACACATGACTTGTAGTTAGCTGCAGTTATTTTTTCTTTGAAGGTGTGGAAGCATTACCTTTTGGGAGAAAAGTTCGAGCTTTATACAGACCATAGGTCATTGAAGTACTTATTTTCTCAAAAGGAGATGAACATGTGACAGCTGAGGTGGTTAGAGTTTTTAACCGCTTATGATTTTGGAATAGAGTACACACCAGGGAAAGGCAACAAGGTTGCGGATGCACTTAGTAGGAAGCATTAATATGCGATGTTGGCTTTGATAGTAGAATGGAAAGATTTGGAAGTCTTGACAGCTTATAGAGTGCAGTGGGGATCCGAGACTGGGTCTTGTGGAGAATCCGCTATGTTATCTTTTTTAAAAGTCCGACCGGTATTAATTGAGAACATTACTTCTAAACAGAAAGAGGACCCAATGTTAGCTGAAAGGATTAGGAAATGAAAGGATAGAATGAAGAGCGATGACTTGAAAGATTTCAGTCTTGACCAAAGTGGATGATTGAGAAAGAAGGGTAGATTATGTATTCCAAATGTGGGAGACATAAGGAAGGAAGTTCCAAAGGAATGTCATCATTCGAAGTTCACTATTCATCTAGGAGGAACAAAGATGTATCAAGATACGAAGATAAGTTTCTTCCGGGAAGGCATGAACAGGGATGTTGCTTATGGATGAAATAGTGTTTGAACTATCAACAGGTGGAAGCCGAGCATCAAAAGCCATAAGGGTTGCTTCAGCTATTGGATATTCCTATATGAAAGTAGGATTCTATTTCCATGGATTTCATAGATGGGTTTCCAAGATCCAATAGAGGAAATGAAAGTATATGGGTCATAGTGGATGGGTTGACCAAGATTTCCCACTTCATTCTCGTTAAGTCAAATAGGACGGCATATGTATTAGCTAAGTTGTTTATGAAGAATGTGGCTAGGCTACACGGAATTCCTAATAGTATTGTTAGTGATAGAGATTCCTTATTCACTAGCGAGTTCTGAAAGAGTCTGCAGGAGAGTTTAGGAACCAAGCTCAGGATGAGTACCGCTTACCCATCTGCAGATAGATGGGAAAACGGAAAGGGTTAACAAGATTTTAGAAGACTTGTTAAGAGCTTGCATATTAGACTTCGGGGGATCATGGGAAGACCACCTACCCCTAATCGAATTTCGTATAACAATAGTTACCAGACTAGTATAGCGATGGCACCGTTTGAGGATTTGTAGGAAGACCATGCAAATCCCCTGCATGTTGGTTAGAAATCGAAGATAGGTTAGTTCTTGGTCCTGACTTGGTAAGAGAAGCAGTAGAGAAGATTGACCTGATAAGGGCGAGAATGAAGGAAGCTCAATCTAGGAAGAAAAGCTATGTAGATAGAAGACAGAATAATTTGGAATTCTCTGTTGGAGATCATGTTTTCGTCAAAGTATCACCAATGAAAGATGTTATCAGATTCTGGAAGACAGGGAAGTTAGCACCGAGGTTCTTAGGACCATTTTCTGTTTTAGAAAGGATCGAAAACTCGCATATAGAGTAGAATTACCGATTAGTTTGGCAGGAGTCCATGATGTTTTCCATGTATCTCATCTGAGGAAGTATGTTAGGCACCCAGACACCACTATAGCACTAACCGCGTTAGAAGATTTAGTGGTGGAACCAGACTTGACTATAATTAGGAAGCCTATCCAGATAGTCACGAGAGATGAGAAGAAATCGAGGAAAAAGACAATCAGATTAGTAATGGTCCAGTAGAGTGACGATACTAGAGACTGTACTTGGGAGATTAAGAGTAGGATTAGAGATGCTTATTCTGATTCGTTTGATGGTATGTTTTACCTTTGCTTGTTCTGTTGTGTGCCTTATCATAATTTTGAGGTCAAATTTCTTTAAGGAAGGGAGATTGTAACACTCCATATTTTTAATGACATTATTTAGGAAATTTAATTAGTTAAATTAAATTAAATAATGTGGGTTGATTAATGGATTGAGATTTGTGAATTAATTATGGGGTGGCCGTGCCATGTTAATGAGTAAGCAATGAATCAAAGAATCAAGGTATTAGGAAATAAGAGAGGGAAAAATAGGAAAATGGTTAAACTTATTGTAACAAACAGGGATTTTTCGACTTTCGAAAATTCAACATCGATACTCACTTTATCGACTGCCGAGAAATCGAAGGCCGGAAACACGGAATGTTATGGGTTTTAACAAAAATTTTAAGAAAAGAAAAATAGAGAAGTAGAAGAAGATAACAGAAAATAGAGAGAGAGGAAGATAGAAAAATAGAAAATTTGATAATAGAAGATAGAAGAATTTTTTTTTAAAAATAGAACGGGACAGAAAGGAACAACAACAGAATCTCACAATTCGCAGCGGAACAACATATAATAATAAATGAATAATCTTTAAACAAAGAACTACAGTTATTACATTTCATCATATTTCATTACATCATATCATCAGAGTGTACAACAACATACAACATCAAACAGTGCAGCGGAAAAAGAAATACTATATACTAGTAATACGCCATGCTATCCAGCTTGCCTCCAGCAACTCCTGAATATCCAGAATATCCTGATAAACCTAACTCTTGACTGCCCGTGTGGAAATTGGTGGGCACCCAGAGTTTAGGAAGGAAAACAATAAACTCCGAGTCAGTCATGTGACTGGTGTGAGAACTCAAAACAGTTTATTTAACTTTAAAATCAAAATAGAGGAATATTTTTAAATTTAATTCGCAATGCTTTTAAAAATGAGACTACCATAAGGCCTCCCGCACACACACACATGCAAACGCAGAATCGGAGGAGATTTCTCCTTATGATAGTCAAAGATGCTTGATACGCATTTAAAATAATATTTGATATTATTATTAGTGCATAGTGTAGAGGAAAATCATTTCGAAAATAAAGATATAAATCTTAGCCAACATACGACCATTATCGTATGCCTAGTATAGCTACTATCCAAACAGTGGTGACCACCATAAGTGAATAGCAGGTTCTACAACTAATACCGTACAAGTTTCGTATTGGGAATTGGATTTCCAACAAATGGTCAGGCCAAGGAACTTCCCATTGCCACATGAGAATGCCTCTGGATGGACATCCCCGAGAACCAAACCGGATCTCTACCAACACAAGGCCGGGTTACCCCTAACTGAGTAACAACTGACCGAATATGCCATCCCCCGGTCCTTTGGGACCTTTATCCGAGAGCGCTCTCTAATCAATTCACACAATCATAAAAACAAAGTGTTTCAACATGAGTAAGTATCTGGGATCCATACCATGATACCACCCTTTTCCAGAAGGAAATGGACACATCCTAAAGGGTGCTACCCCTCATAACCTTGCTGCTTCTTTCCTGTTTTGACCATTCACGGGGTGTGAGGCTCGACGAAGTTTCGTCCACAAAAACATACTTTATACAAAAGCCATGCTTTGGGTCAACAAATGATCAACACAATGATCACTAAGATAGACGATCAAATAAATGATCCTATCACAATAATCAACACAATGATCATTTCAGCATCACTCAGCATGTCACATTACCAAATTGGGAATATATTGCCGACAACTTCAACTATATAACCTCTGAGCTCGTACGTCTCACAGAAGGGTGTTAAGCTAAGAGAATAAATTCTCCGCCACCACAGAAATATATTTGAAAGAAATCGGCTTTATAACTCAATTTGTAATGTCAGACACACAATCCATACAAGTCTGTTCCGGGCTCGAACAGAACCGAAGGCACTTATAAAGAAGTCCTTGCAATCCGGATATTCACTAATCACGTTCGGACTTCCCATCACATATGGAGTCTCTATACCGGGGACCAGTCGATGCAAAGACATTCGACAAGAAACCCTTACGTTTTCGAAAATATCCGGTCTTCAACACCGGTCTTCGAATGCAATTCATAACGACGTATCACATATTCGGAATGGGTTATACGACCCCATGGTCCTTTCCCGGTTAATCCGAATAGTGAGCGCTTATTTTAAAAAAATAAGTGTGGCATTCAATTTCAAACAAACTCACAACAAATACCATTCAAAGGTAAATATTGATAGTCGGTTATTGAACTATCAATAGATATGCCAACATCACCAGAATCCAAATAATTTTCCAAATTATTTATTTTCCAAAAATATCTTTAGGGAATATAAACTTAATTTCCATTCTTTTAAAAATAAATCAATATTTATTCTTAAACCCAATTTCCCAATTCCATTTATAAATTCTATATTGAATTTACAATCCAAAATATTTATGGATATATGATTTCCATTCAATTTCTAATATTCATTTTCAATTTATCTTCAAAAAGATAAATTCCAAATATTCACTTAATATTGGAAAAGCATTTCTATACTTATTAAAAATAAGTAATTCACAGATCTTTTTATTTTCTATACTTAGAAAATATTTAATATACCCTAATCGAAATTAAGTATATACTTCATCCTTTAAGGAAATCATTCACTTAACCATATTTATGTGGGCCAAAACGAATGTTGCGTAAAACATCGTTACGACAACCCAAAATCACTAGTATAGGGATTCGAAATTAAAATAGATATATAAATCCCAATACTATACAAAACATTTCCTTTCGGAAATCATCTATTATAACAACAGTGTTATAATCTACCATTTCCTTTTATTTCTCGAAAACATCTATTTCAACAATAAATGTTGAAATCTATGATTTCAAATCTCAACATATTTTAAAACATCATTAGATCGTTTTAATTTTATTTAAAACATCACATTCTAAATAATTTCTTTAACATATTATTCACTATTCACAAACGTGAATATATTGTTAACCAATTTCATTACTTCTATTCATTTTAGTTTAAGGAATTATTCACTGTCTAAAACATGAATATAACTTCATAAATAAATTGCAACAATTTACTTATCAAAATAAGTAGTTTGCGAATTTATAAAACAATGTTTATAAATTCTATTTCTATTTCTTTTATACCAACTTCCTTTTATAAATTTCTTTTATTAACTTATCTCAATTCATATCACAATGATATATTAAAAATTTCATATTATAAGTTAAATACTTATAATTTATTTGTTTATAAAATCATTCCTTTAAACTTCACAAATTTTATAAATCTTATAACTTATAAGATTCATCTATTTATCCAAAATCTTATTCTTTTAAATAACTTCACAAATTTTATAAACCTACTGTTTATAAAATTCCAATTATAACCTCACCGTTCATAATTCTATAAATTCATTCATTTGTGAAATTCATTCACAATTCATCCTAACTCTTATAAAAACTTCGTTTTATAATTCCAATATTTTAATTTACAAATATCCGTTTGTAAATCTTTTATATAAATCAATTTATACTGTTTATAAAATTCTATTTATAACTTCATCGTTATAATTCTATAATTCCATTTCTATTTATGAAATTCATTTACAATTTATTCTAACACTTATAAAAGCTTGTTTTATAATTCTTATATTTTTAATTTATAAATATCAATTTATAAATCTTTTTAATATAAAACAATTTATATTATTCTTTTGAAACATCTTCACAGTTCTTTATAATTTCATCACTTTTATTCATTTTATAATAGATTCAAAAATCCCAGTTTAAATTATTTTGTCAAATCATTAATCCCATATTCTCAAAAATCAACTTTTAACTACATTTCTCAAAAATCATAATTTTTATAACATAAAAATTATAACGTTTATTTATTTATAATAAATCAATTCCTAAAAAAATATTATATAAACGTATATTTTCAAAAATCACTTTAGAAATTAAAATCGTTGTTTTTAAATTTCAAAAAAAAATTGGATCCGATGATGCAACACATCAATAGTCAATCACGATTTTCACACATCATATATCATCCATGATAAACAATCAAATATCACAATATATGAAATCAAATAAATATTGTGAGGAATCGAGTTGGATCCATCCAACCTGTTTCCCTGCATCCACAGACATTAGCACAATACCATTCCGTTTCAAGACGGAACATCGCGGTATATGGGATTTTATAAATATATATATCTGCTTACTAACGGCGCAATAGGGTCTCATCCGCTAAAAGAAAATGCGGGAAATTAATCAACTGCAATATATACATATGCCAATATATATATATTGCTATATATATATATAATATAATACCCATTCCACTTCGAGGTGGAATATCGCGGTATATGTGTGTAATAAATAACCTCCGCTTACTAACGGCGTATAGGGTCTATTCACATCCAATAAATATATATAACAATCATCATTCAAGCAATCAATCAACACAGTCAATAAATTTTAAATCTAACTATTTAAAATTCAAATAAACAATTCCTTTTTGAGTGAGAAGTTCTCACCTTTATTCCCGTTTGCAATCCACTTCCAATTCAACTTGTTTTCTTCATTTATACCTTGTATAAATATTTACACAATTTATTAATATTCGAATCAATCGAATAAATTAAATTTTCAATTGATAATTTCGATTCATTGGTGATTTCATTTTTAATAGTTAAATTAACTGATAGGTTTATTTAAACCAATTTCTTCTTAAATAAATTTATTTAAACTAATGATTAAATTCCTCCCTTTTTTTTATAAGTTTAATTAACCAAAAATTATATTTTAAACTAATAATCTTGGTTTAAACTAATTTCTTTTCAAACACCCAATTCTTTAAAGAATTACTTTACTTAAGATTTTCCATTTCGATTTATTTTCTCCACAAGATTAACCTTGTATAAGCATTGAAAGATTTATTAGTATTCAAACTAAATTCGAACAATTCGATTCACCATTTTAAAATTTTAATTCAACTAAGAATTTATTTTTATTTTTATATATTTTTATATATATATATATATAGCTAATGGTTTAATTTTAAATTTCTAAACAAAGAATTAAATTTAAAACAAGCCAGTGAATTAAAACGTGTACATGTATGTTCATATTATTTTTATTTTTATTATTATTTTTAAACACTTATACTTATAAAACATCAATTTTATACTGATTAAAGATCAAGTTTTATACAGGTTCTTGTATTTATCAAAAACTATATACATATAATTATAAGATTTAAATTTAAAACAAAATTATTTCTATATCATAATGTTATATTATTTTCTTCAGTAAATTACCAAACTGCAGTTTTGTCTATTAGTAAAATTTTCTTAATATATATATATATATAATATAAATATCTGTAAACTGAATTTCCTGTATATTCATACAAAAAAATTAAATTGAGAAATTAAATTGAATACCTCTGTAATCACTGCTTATCCCAGTCGCGAGTGCCTCGACGAAGTTGAAGTCGCCACCGTTGCTACCGCGAACAGATCGCCTCCAACCTTGTCGCGCACGGCCCCCAAATGCCTACGCGAGCGCCGACCCCCTTGCGCGCACACGAAGGCGCTCGCCGTTGCCACCATCTCCAATCGCTTGCCCCCAAATCGACGTCGAACCACTGACTCGCGCGCCTGCGTCCCCCCCTCCATCGTGCGCCGCCGCGCCCAATTTCAATCGCGACATGCCTCAATCGCCATACGCACGAACTTACACGCCGCCGCCGCACTAACGCCTCGCGTCGATTGCGTCGCCGCTCACCTATGCGCGCGCGACCACGCTTAGGGCTTCGGCCATTCCTTTTTTTTTTTTTTTTGTTCGTATGAATTTGAAACTGAGAAGGGAAAGGGGAAAAGGAATAGAAGAGGAGGAGCTTGCGTTCGAATTCTTGAACGAGGTTTAGGAGGCTTCGGCCATTAAATTTTGAACGAACTTTTCGATTTGATTTCAGAGTGGAGGAGGGATATTTGAAATCGAATGCAGTATCTTCTGCACGATCTTTAGCGTGATCTCGGCATGATTTTAGGCGAGATTTTAGGAAGCAACGTGCTGTATTTGACCAATTTAAATTTTAGAATTTAAATTGAATCCGATTAAACTTCAACGCGTTTACACGCCGCGTGATCACATATCAACTCCAAAAAATACGAAATTTGAAATCCGGCAATAATTCAATATTCCGGACCCAATGGAACTGGTTTCGTCGAATTCCGAGACTGTGCCTCGGAAGGCTATTTTAAATATCGATTCGAACGTTGTAAATTTTAAAACTGATTAAAACAGTTTCTAATTTGATTCTGAAGCTTCTATTATCTTCAATATTATCAATATAAATTTTACAAGTCTTTGAAATATTTTTAATCAGCTTAAAACTGAAGATTCAAATTTTTATTCAACTTTAAATCGATTAAATTCTAAAATTTAATCGCCAAATTCAAAGTTATATTGAAAATTCAATCCAACCCATCATTCAAATATTTAAAATTAATTAAATATTTCCAAATATAAATTATTCAAAATTCTGGGTCGTTACAATCTTTCCCCCTTAAAAGAATTTCGTCCCGAAATTACAAGTTAAGAAGAATGCCCTTATCCCAACTATTATTTTTCACAATCCAAATAGTTTTATCAACTTACTAGCCTAAATCTTTTTATTAAAGATTCACTATTATTTCAACTAGCTTTCTAACTTCAATTATAGGTTTCAAACAACATTGTTTTACTAACAATTCAAATTTAAATTCAAATTTCAAATTTTTCTCAAAATTTTTCTAACACCCTAAATTTTCGAAAAATTTCGCCAGCGTTTCCTTTGCGCGGCTCGATCGGTACGACTACAAAATGGCACCACGGCCCCTCAGAATCAAAAAGAAAAGAGAAAAGCCAAGTGGCTAGAGAAGAAAGTCATCAAATCTCATATTAAAATTGAAATACGTACCTTTTTGTCGAGCAATTAAATTTTATCTTTGAAATCAAAATCTCAATCCTTTTATATACCTGTATAACCTGCTAGTAGTAGTATCCAAATCCAATATTCAAACCATTTTGCAAATTCTATTACAAAATTTCCAATATATGTTCCTTATACGTTTTTACTTCATTCTTGAAGTTACATATCCAATTTTATTAAATTTTTCACTTCAATTTAATTCACAATTTAAATTTCATTCGAATTCAATTTTCAACTTCAAATCTACTTGAATTAAATTCTCAATACTTAATATTGAATTCTATCGATTAACTTTTATTCAGTAATTCATTTCAATATTTCATATTCAATTCATCACGAATTTACTAGTTACTAACAAAGAGAATTTCAATTTATTTCTTTTAATTACTTGAACTTATATACAAATTCAAATCTATCTTCAAATTTAGCTCACGACTAAACTTTTAATTTAACCAATTCCAATTCCAATTCATTAGTCCATGAATTAATAATTTATCAAGGTGGTTTACTTGAATTTAATCCATTTTATTTAATTCCATATACTAATGATAATAATTCAATATTATTACTTCTTAACAATCATGCAACCATATACTATAATAATCCATAGAAAATCATTTCTTTTCTATTCAAAAATAGTTTTGGGCAAAATTATTTTATTTACCCAATTCAAAAACAATTTTATATTCACTAACAAATACGCGCTCATATCTATTATTACACTCAAACTCATTCTAGAGTACTGCTGACTCTATCTCTAACGAGTAATACCCTACAGAACCATGGTTGTCGCTTAACCAACAGCTCTGATACCAAATGTAACAAACAGGGATTTTTCGACTTTCGAAAATTCAACATCGATACTCACTTTATCGACTGCCGAGAAATCGAAGGCCGGAAACACGGAATGTTATGGGTTTTAACAAAAATTTTAAGAAAAGAAAAAGAGAGAAGTAGAAGAAGATAACAGAAAATAGAGAGAGAGGAAGATAGAAAAATAGAAAATTTGATAATAGAAGATAGAAGAATTTTTTTTTTAAAATAGAACGGGACAGAAAGGAACAACAACAGAATCTCACAATTCGCAGCGGAACAACATATAATAATAAATGAATAATCTTTAAACAAAGAACTACAGTTATTACATTTCATCATATTTCATTACATCATATCATCAGAGTGTACAACAACATACAACATCAAACAGTGCAGCGGAAAAAGAAATACTATATACTAGTAATACGCCATGCTATCCAGCTTGCCTCCAGCAACTCCTGAATATCCAGAATATCCTGATAAACCTAACTCTTGACTGCCCGTGTGGAAATTGGTGGGCACCCAGAGTTTAGGAAGGAAAACAATAAACTCCGAGTCAGTCATGTGACTGGTGTGAGAACTCAAAACAGTTTATTTAACTTTAAAATCAAAATAGAGGAATATTTTTAAATTTAATTCGCAATGCTTTTAAAAATGAGACTACCATAAGGCCTCCCGCACACACACACATGCAAACGCAGAATCGGAGGAGATTTCTCCTTATGATAGTCAAAGATGCTTGATACGCATTTAAAATAATATTTGATATTATTATTAGTGCATAGTGTAGAGGAAAATCATTTCGAAAATAAAGATATAAATCTTAGCCAACATACGACCATTATCGTATGCCTAGTATAGCTACTATCCAAACAGTGGTGACCACCATAAGTGAATAGCAGGTTCTACAACTAATACCGTACAAGTTTCGTATTGGGAATTGGATTTCCAACAAATGGTCAGGCCAAGGAACTTCCCATTGCCACATGAGAATGCCTCTGGATGGACATCCCCGAGAACCAAACCGGATCTCTACCAACACAAGGCCGGGTTACCCCTAACTGAGTAACAACTGACCGAATATGCCATCCCCCGGTCCTTTGGGACCTTTATCCGAGAGCGCTCTCTAATCAATTCACACAATCATAAAAACAAAGTGTTTCAACATGAGTAAGTATCTGGGCTCCATACCATGATACCACCCTTTTCCAGAAGGAAATGGACACATCCTAAAGGGTGCTACCCCTCATAACCTTGCTGCTTCTTTCCTGTTTTGACCATTCACGGGGTGTGAGGCTCGACGAAGTTTCGTCCACAAAAACATACTTTATACAAAAGCCATGCTTTGGGTCAACAAATGATCAACACAATGATCACTAAGATAGACGATCAAATAAATGATCCTATCACAATAATCAACACAATGATCATTTCAGCATCACTCAGCATGTCACATTACCAAATTGGGAATATATTGCCGACAACTTCAACTATATAACCTCTGAGCTCGTACGTCTCACAGAAGGGTGTTAAGCTAAGAGAATAAATTCTCTGCCACCACAGAAATATATTTGAAAGAAATCGGCTTTATAACTCAATTTGTAATGTCAGACACACAATCCATACAAGTCTGTTCCGGGCTCGAACAGAACCGAAGGCACTTATAAAGAAGTCCTTGCAATCCGGATATTCACTAATCACGTTCGGACTTCCCATCACATATGGAGTCTCTATACCGGGGACCAGTCGATGCAAAGACATTCGACAAGAAACCCTTACGTTTTCGAAAATATCCGGTCTTCAACACCGGTCTTCGAATGCAATTCATAACGACGTATCACATATTCGGAATGGGTTATACGACCCCATGGTCCTTTCCCGGTTAATCCGAATAGTGAGCGCTTATTTTAAAAAAATAAGTGTGGCATTCAATTTCAAACAAACTCACAACAAATACCATTCAAAGGTAAATATTGATAGTCGGTTATTGAACTATCAATAGATATGCCAACATCACCAGAATCCAAATAATTTTCCAAATTATTTATTTTCCAAAAATATCTTTAGGGAATATAAACTTAATTTCCATTCTTTTAAAAATAAATCAATATTTATTCTTAAACCCAATTTCCCAATTCCATTTATAAATTCTATATTGAATTTACAATCCAAAATATTTATGGATATATGATTTCCATTCAATTTCTAATATTCATTTTCAATTTATCTTCAAAAAGATAAATTCCAAATATTCACTTAATATTGGAAAAGCATTTCTATACTTATTAAAAATAAGTAATTCACAGATCTTTTTATTTTCTATACTTAGAAAATATTTAATATACCCTAATCGAAATTAAGTATATACTTCATCCTTTAAGGAAATCATTCACTTAACCATATTTATGTGGGCCAAAACGAATGTTGCGTAAAACATCGTTACGACAACCCAAAATCACTAGTATAGGGATTCGAAATTAAAATAGATATATAAATCCCAATACTATACAAAACATTTCCTTTCGGAAATCATCTATTATAACAACAGTGTTATAATCTACCATTTCCTTTTATTTCTCGAAAACATCTATTTCAACAATAAATGTTGAAATCTATGATTTCAAATCTCAACATATTTTAAAACATCATTAGATCGTTTTAATTTTATTTAAAACATCACATTCTAAATAATTTCTTTAACATATTATTCACTATTCAAAAACGTGAATATATTGTTAACCAATTTCATTACTTCTATTCATTTTAGTTTAAGGAATTATTCACTGTCTAAAACATGAATATAACTTCATAAATAAATTGCAACAATTTACTTATCAAAATAAGTAGTTTGCGAATTTATAAAATAATGTTTATAAATTCTATTTCTATTTCTTTTATACCAACTTCCTTTTATAAATTTCTTTTATTAACTTATCTCAATTCATATCACAGTGAAATATTAAAAATTTCATATTATAAGTTAAATACTTATAATTTATTTGTTTATAAAATCATTCCTTTAAACTTCACAAATTTTATAAATCTTATAACTTATAAGATTCATCTATTTATCCAAGATCTTATTCTTTTAAATAACTTCACAAATTTTATAAACCTACTGTTTATAAAATTCCAATTATAACCTCACCGTTCATAATTCTATAAATTCATTCATTTGTGAAATTCATTCACAATTCATCCTAACTCTTATAAAAACTTCGTTTTATAATTCCAATATTTTAATTTACAAATATCCGTTTGTAAATCTTTTATATAAATCAATTTATACTGTTTATAAAATT
Organism: Allium cepa; assembly: GCA_030765085.1. Lineage (NCBI taxonomy): Eukaryota > Viridiplantae > Streptophyta > Magnoliopsida > Asparagales > Amaryllidaceae > Allium > Allium cepa. The sequence continues at coordinate 796,444,683 of CM060935.1, read as the reverse complement.
CTATTTATAACTTCATCGTTATAATTCTATAATTCCATTTCTATTTATGAAATTCATTTACAATTTATTCTAACACTTATAAAAGCTTGTTTTATAATTCTTATATTTTTAATTTATAAATATCAATTTATAAATCTTTTTAATATAAAACAATTTATATTATTCTTTTGAAACATCTTCACAGTTCTTTATAATTTCATCACTTTTATTCATTTTATAATAGATTCAAAAATCCCAGTTTAAATTATTTTGTCAAATCATTAATCCCATATTCTCAAAAATCAACTTTTAACTACATTTCTCAAAAATCATAATTTTTATAACATAAAAATTATAACGTTTATTTATTTATAATAAATCAATTCCTAAAAAAATATTATATAAACGTATATTTTCAAAAATCACTTTAGAAATTAAAATCGTTGTTTTTAAATTTCAAAAAAAAATTGGATCCGATGATGCAACACATCAATAGTCAATCACGATTTTCACACATCATATATCATCCATGATAAACAATCAAATATCACAATATATGAAATCAAATAAATATTGTGAGGAATCCAGTTGGATCCCTCCAACCTGTTTCCCTGCATCCACAGACATTAGCACAATACCATTCCGTTTCAAGACGGAACATCGCGGTATATGGGATTTTATAAATATATATATCCGCTTACTAACGGCGCAATAGGGTCTCATCCGCTAAAAGAAAATGCGGGAAATCAATCAACTGCAATATATACATATGCCAATATATATATATTGCTATATATATATATATAATATAATACCCATTCCACTTCGAGGTGGAATATCGCGGTATATGTGTGTAATAAATAACCTCCGCTTACTAACGGCGTATATGGTCTATTCACATCCAATAAATATATATAACAATCATCATTCAAGCAATCAATTAACACAGTCAATAAATTTTAAATCTAACTATTTAAAATTCAAATAAACAATTCCTTTTTGAGTGAGAAGTTCTCACCTTTATTCCCGTTTGCAATCCACTTCCAATTCAACTTGTTTTCTTCATTTATACCTTGTATAAATATTTACACAATTTATTAATATTCGAATCAATCGAATAAATTAAATTTTCAATTGATAATTTCGATTCATTGGTGATTTCATTTTTAATAGTTAAATTAACTGATAGGTTTATTTAAACCAATTTCTTCTTAAATAAATTTATTTAAACTAATGATTAAATTCCTCCCTTTTTTTTATAAGTTTAATTAACCAAAAATTATATTTTAAACTAATAATCTTGGTTTAAACTAATTTCTTTTCAAACACCCAATTCTTTAAAGAATTACTTTACTTAAGATTTTCCATTTCGATTTATTTTCTCCACAAGATTAACCTTGTATAAGCATTGAAAGATTTATTAGTATTCAAACTAAATTCGAACAATTCGATTCACCATTTTAAAATTTTAATTCAACTAATAATTTATTTTTATTTTTATATATATATTTTTTTATATATATATATAGCTAATGGTTTAATTTTAAATTTCTAAACAAAGAATTAAATTTAAAACAAGCCAGTGAATTAAAATGTGTACATGTATGTTCATATTATTTTTATTTTTATTATTATTTTTAAACACTTATACTTATAAAACATCAATTTTATACTGATTAAAGATCAAGTTTTATACAGGTTCTTGTATTTATCAAAAACTATATACATATAATTATAAGATTTAAATTTAAAACAAAATTATTTCTATATCATAATGTTATATTATTTTCTTCAGTAAATTACCAAACTGCAGTTTTGTCTATTAGTAAAATTTTCTTAATATATATATAATATAAATATCTGTAAACTGAATTTCCTGTATATTCATACAAAAAAATTAAATTGAGAAATTAAATTGAATACCTCTGTAATCACTGCTTATCCCAGTCGCGAGTGCCTCGACGAAGTTGAAGTCGCCACCGTTGCTACCGCGAACAGATCGCCTCCAACCTTGTCGCGCACGGCCCCCAAATGCCTACGCGAGCGCCGACCCCCTTGCGCGCACACGAAGGCGCTCGCCGTTGCCACCATCTCCAATCGCTTGCCCCCAAATCGACGTCGAACCACTGACTCGCGCGCCTGCGTCCCCCCCTCCATCGTGCGCCGCCGCGCCCAATTTCAATCGCGACATGCCTCAATCGCCATACGCACGAACTTACACGCCGCCGCCGCACTAACGCCTCGCGTCGATTGCGTCGCCGCTCACCTATGCGCGCGCGACCACGCTTAGGGCTTCGGCCATTCCTTTTTTTTTTTTTTTTTTGTTCGTATGAATTTGAAACTGAGAAGGGAAAGGGGAAAAGGAATAGAAGAGGAGGAGCTTGCGTTCGAATTCTTGAACGAGGTTTAGGAGGCTTCGGCCATTAAATTTTGAACGAACTTCTCGATTTGATTTCAGAGTGGAGGAGGGATATTTGAAATCGAATGCAGTATCTTCTGCACGATCTTTAGCGTGATCTCGGCATGATTTTAGGCGAGATTTTAGGAAGCAACGTGCTGTATTTGACCAATTTAAATTTTAGAATTTAAATTGAATCCGATTAAACTTCAACGCGTTTACACGCCGCGTGATCACATATCAACTCCAAAAAATACGAAATTTGAAATCCGGCAATAATTCAATATTCCGGACCCAATGGAACTGGTTTCGTCGAATTCCGAAACTGTGCCTCGGAAGGCTATTTTAAATATCGATTCGAACGTTGTAAATTTTAAAACTGATTAAAACAGTTTCTAATTTGATTCTGAAGCTTCTATTATCTTCAATATTATCAATATAAATTTTACAAGTCTTTGAAATATTTTTAATCAGCTTAAAACTGAAGATTCAAATTTTTATTCAACTTTAAATCGATTAAATTCTAAAATTTAATCGCCAAATTCAAAGTTATATTGAAAATTCAATCCAACCCATCATTCAAATATTTAAAATTAATTAAATATTTCCAAATATAAATTATTCAAAATTCTGGGTCGTTACACTTATACCCTAAACCCTTAGGAAACAAAAATACATGTTCATTTCATATTTTCTCAAACAAAAGCACTTCTAAGGCCGGCAACTATTAGCAATCTCAAGAGAAGGTAAAGCTAGGATTCAGGAGAAGAATCAAATCAATTAATCAAGATCAAATCTCACATCTTTAATCACAAAGCTAAGATGAATAATGACTACATCTCATTATTTTAACTGTTTTCGTTTTTAAGTTAAATTCGAAGTGTTTTGCAAGTTTATGCCATGTTTTTGAAGGATTAAATGTGTATACATGCATGTTGATAATTTATGCTAATTCATATAGATTTTATGATATGCTTTGATGTGAAAACCCTAATAAATGACATTTAAATGCCTTGCGAATTTCGATTTAGATCAGAAATGATATTTTAGAGATTGGTTTTAATTTTCATAATTTTCTGATATAATGTGGATTTTATATTAATTTTCTAATGAAGAAAATGATTTATTTGGTTATAAATTATTTACAGCTAAATAACTAATTAGTTGGGTCTGACATTTATATATGTTGGAAAACATATTGAAAATGATTTTATGGAATTTTTGCAAAATTTTCCTAGGTATTTTAATGAATATCAAAATTATTTAAGGTATGGGACTTATATGTTTTATATATTTATACGAGGAGAAGGGGTAATTTACAAAATAAATTTTATTGTTATTTCTAAAATTATGGCAGTGCTCTAGAAAAGAAAAATTAACAACTAACAAGATCTTGACAAACATAGTGGGTTAGTCAAAAAGTATCTCTTTTTAGTTAAAGAAAACAAATTACTTTTTCTAGACAGTTTCGCCATTTTCGACACCTTGCTTCCGACACAGATGGCTTTCGGCTTAGTTCCTCCACCTCTATCATTAACGAAACCAATGCGCACGACATCAAAGGATTGGTGCGCAGAGAATTAGAAAGAAGGGGAAGGTATGAGGTCGAAACCTAGGGATCGTGACGGGGTCGAAGCGTTGTTTTGTTTTAAAGTGAAAAATGCGCCTACATTGCTTTCGACTATGTTTCTTTTCGACTTGGTTGGCTTTCAACCGAGTCAAATTGTTTAAAGAAATGGTTTTAAGGAGATTGCACCTTTATTTTTAAACATAGGCTTTTGACTAGGTCGAAGTCCTTTAGCAGCCACTTTTCCTACCTTTCGAAGTCAATGGTTTCGAAAGGAATATTTTATTACTAAACTTGGCCACTTCATCAATGCTTTCGGAAGGATGGTTTCGACACCATTACTTCTTTACTTAGGAATAGCTTTATAAACGAATGCTTTCGACTCTAATAGGTTTCAAATCCTTTTGCTCTACTTAAAGGTATAATCCAAATGGTTTCGACTGGAATGGTTTTTAAAGGTTTCGAAGGGGCAAATTTGAATGGTTTCAAAAGGTGTTCTCCACATGTTTTAAATTGAACCCAAGTGCTTTCGAAAGGTTTTCAGTTTACAAAGTTTTGATGCTTTCAAAAGGTTTTAAAAGATGGTTTCAGGATGTTTCCTAATGCTTTCGAAAGGTTTCTAAGGGGTGGTTCCCCATTGGTTTCGAAAAGTTGAAAGGGATGGTTTTTTCAAAGGTTTTGAAAGGCAATGTTTAAAGGTTTTGAAAGAAAGATGTTTAAGCTTTGTTTGCAAGTATTTGACATTGTAGGGTTCAAAGTCATATTAGGTATGAATTGGTTAAGTGAGTATCATGCTAGGATATTTTGCCAGGATAGGAAAATATCACTTAGAAACCCGGACTGTACTGATCGAATATTTTATACCGTAGAAAACTCTAACTGTGTGGTGAATGCTTTGTAGGAGTTATGGAGTTAGAAGATGAGTTGGATCGCATTTTCATGGCTAGAGGATTCGCAGATGTCTTCGAGCCGGTTGTAGGGTTGCCACCAAAACGAGCCACTGAATTTTGAATAGATTTGGTGGCTGGAGAAGAATCGGCGAGTAGACCGCAAAGCAGGATGATGCCGATAGAAATGAGGTAGTTAAAGGCTCAAATGGTGGATTTGGAGGGCAAGAGTTTTATCAAATCGAGTAGTTCACCTTGGGAAGCAGCAGTAGTATTCGCTAGGAAGCCGGATGGATCGTCAAGGCTATGTATCGATTATCGTAAGTCGAATGAGAAAATGATAAAGAATCGATATCCATTGCCTAGGATTGATGGCTTATTCAATCAGTTGAGTGCAGCCAAGATATTTTCTTAGCTAGACTTAGCAACGATTTTCATTAGCTTCAAGTGACAGAAGATTGTATGTCTTTGACGGCGTTCATAACAAGCTATGGGTCATAAAAATTATTAGTTATGCCATTCGGACTCACTAATGCATTGGCATCTTTGTGGATTTTATGAAACGGATTTTCCAAGAGCACTTGGATAGGTTCGTTTTGGTCTTCATTGATGATATTTTGATATACTCTAAGGATGAGAAGGAGCACAACTTTAATCTTAGAGTTGTGCTTGAGACATCGAGGCAGCATTAGCTAAAGGCAAAGTTTTCGAAGTGTCATTCATGGAAAAAGAAATTGAAGTTTCTTGGTCACTTGGTTTCGGAGAAAGGGTTGTCAGTCGATCCAGATGACTTTCGACTTAGTTCCTCCGCCTCCATCATTCACGAAACCAATGCGCATGGCATCAAAGGCTTGGTGCGCAGCGAATAGAAAAGAAGGGGAAAGTTATGAGGTTGAAATCCAGGGGTTCCGAAGGGGTCGAAGCGTTTTTTGTTTTAAAGTGAAAAATGCTCCTGCTTTGCTTTCGACTATGTTTCCTTCGACTTGGTTGGCTTTCGACTGGGTCAAATGGTTTGAAGAAATGGGTTTAATGAGGTTGCGCCTTTATTTTCAAATATACGCTTTCGACTAACTCGAAGCCCTTTAGCCGCCACTTTTCCTACCTTTCGAAGTCAATGGTTTTCAAAAGGAATACATTGTTTTTAAACTTATCCACCTCTCCAATGCTTTTAGAAGGGTGGTTTCAACACCATCACTCCTTTACTTAGGAATAATCATCGAAAGGAATGCTTTCAACTCTAATGGGTTTCAAATCCCTTTTCTCTACTTAAAGGGATAATCCAAATGGTTTCGACCGGAATGGTATTCAAAGGTTTTGACTGGGTAAATTTTGAGTGGTTTCGAAAGGACTTTTCCACGTGTATTAAATTGAACCCTAGTGCTTTGGAAAGGTTTGCTATTTACAAAGATTTGATGTTCGAAAGGTTTTAAATGATGGTTTCGAAGGGGTGTTTCCCTAATGCTTTAAAAGGTTTAAAGAAAGGTTTCTAAGGGGTGGTTCCCCAATGGTTTCGAAAGGTTGAAAGGAAAGGTTTTTTCAAAGGTTTGGAAACGTAATGTTTAAAGGTTTTAAAGAAAGATGTCTAAGGTTTTAAAGCTTTCGAAAGGAAGGTTTTCAATGGTTTTGAAAGTTTTCTATGAATGGTTTTGAAAGGAAGGTTTTGGCCTTTCGGCCTAGGTTAAATAAAGGGTTTTACTTTATTCCGAAAGAGGTGCTTTCAATGGATTGGAAAGGGATACTTTCAAAAGTTAAATGTTTTCATCAACAAAGGTTTGAGTAAAGTGTGTGTGTGTGTGTGTATATATATATATATATATATATATATATATATATATATATATATATATCATTGTAAAGTGATTTTGAGTAAAGCATAGAGTATAAATGTTTTCCTAGTTTTAGTTTGGTTTAAAAGGTTTTAAATCAATTTCAGATGAAAAGGTTTTCAAGAAAATTTTGGGAAAGTATCCCCAATTAAAATGACTCGGATATTAGAATACCAAATGGGACTGGTATAGGGTTGTGCCCTATACATTAGCTATTGGCCTCAGCTAATTTAGTCCAAAATTCTAGTGTGTAGGGCTTTGTCACTGGTAAGACTAGAATTATGATTACACACAGAAGGGAATATATATTTGTATGCAGATAGGTTATTGGTGAGTCCGCAAAACCATTATGATCAGGCGATCTTAGGAGATGTTAAGGACAAACTGTCTAGAAGAGAAATATTTAATAGATAGTTAAGGACAGACCATCCAGAAGAGGTGTGTCTAATAGATGTTAGATTATTTTGTTCTTTTGTCTAGTAGGCCCAAGTCAGCCAAAATTTAATAGCAAGCCAAACAATACTAAGTGTTCAGCAGATGGTCTATTCATTACCTGATATGTATGTTTACATAACAATGCTTTACAATTTTAACTAGTTTTGGATGCAGGATTATGATTTGCAAAAGATATGTTTTAAAAGGATATTAGTAATGGAAAACCCATTCGGCTAAGTGGTGTGGTCTCACTTAATATCGTATATCCAAGATGTATAATCTTATTCATACTAGGCTTTATGTCTGACTCAAAGTTTATGTTTTCCCCTTAAACCCTCAGGTGTTCAAAAACTGATTTAAGTAGGCCGAGGGTTGGGGTTTTATAGGTTTTAGTAGGTTGACGAATAAAGCTTCCAGAGACGAGTAGGTGGCTGATGGATAGCTATATAGGAGTTGCTACTTTGTTTTATTTTCCGCTATGTTGTATTTAAGACAGTTGTCTATGTAGTACTCTGGTCAACCAAAGAGGCATCGTTATATGTCGCTCTTGGCGTATTTATGTATTAGTATATTTTATCTGAACCTGAGAAACGATTATGGGATTTTGTAAATTGAATGTGAAACATGTGTTTTGGAAATGTAATATGATTTTTTTTTAAATCTGTGTTTTGTTTCATAGTCAAGTGCTTTTGATATCATGGACACCATTAACATAGTCGTATTTAGTCGTCAGAAGTTAATATTATGGATGAATGCAGCATCCGTAGAGCTTATTTTTGGGCCTCTATATAGGGGATTAATAAATACTTCAGAGATTTATTATCCATAAATAACTCAAATCGCTCCCTAAAAGATAACGACTCCTTGACTTGAGGGGAAAAACAATGGCTGCCGACTCGAGATCATTGGTTGGATAGTTTCTCTCATGAGCTTTCAACTGTCGACCGACCTAAAAAAACAACTCTACTCCTCGCCCCACGTGTACATGATGCCTAATCCCATAGCACATGCATCAATATATACCATGAATGCGTCCGTACCAGCAGGAAGTACTAAAACAGGTGCACTAGTCAACAACTTTTTTAGTTTTATAAAAGTATCCTCACATTCTGAGTTCCACGAGAAAAATAGATTGTCTTTTGTAAGGCGGGTTAATGGTGTGGAAACCTTAGTGAAGTCCTTAATGAACTTCCTATAATAGCCACCCAAACCAAGAAAGTCACTCACCTCCATGGCATTTGTTCGGTATGTGCAGATTCTGTACAGTTGCTACTTTTTTAGGGCCGACTGCTAGTCCATGCTTAGAGACATGTCCTTAAATGCCTTCTTGCACCAGAAGTGATATTTACTAAAATTGTTTTTAGCTTATGCATATGGAGCGTATTGAGCACTTCTCCTAAATGCAACACGTGCTCTTCCTCGCTTTTCGAATAGACAAGTATGTCATCAGCGAATAAGACATGAATTATTTAACAATCCTCTAAAGACTCGACTCATGAGGTCAACAAAATATGTTGCTGCATTGGTCAGTTCAAATGACATGACTAACCACTCATGAAGTCCCTCGGGTGTGCAAAAGCAGTTTTTAAAATACTACCCTCGGCTACACATAATTGATGGAACCGGTAACCAAATTAAGCTAAGAGAATACTTTTGCTCCAACTAGTTGATCAAAGAGATCATCTATATAAGGCATGGATAGTGATTCTTCTAAGCCAGTTTATTTAGCTCTCGATGCAAAGCCTTAAGGAGCCATATGCCTTAGAAGCAAAGGCAACTGCTCCCCACTCTGAGATATTTCTTCGAATGAAGTCCTTTTCCAATAATTCATTTACTTGCTTATTTAGCTTGCATCTCTCCTTAGGAGTCATATGCCTAAGAGTTAAGGCAATGGGTCTAGCATTCTCCTCAATATAAATTCAAAATTTGACCTCTTTATGGGGTGGAAGACCGACAACTTTGGAAAATATATTTTGATAATCTTGGATTATATGTACAAAAGCTAACTCAATATGTGATAGGTCAAGGGAATATAGGTAAATCAACATAATTAGAATTGCAAATCATTGACAAATGAATCGATCTATATGAAAATGTTATAAATTTTACACTTTATGAAATATTTAAAAATTATGTCTTTAATTAAAATTAGTCAAATACTTTTGAAAACATCAATATAAATTATAAATTCTTTAATTTTTTGAATTTAATAGTCAAACACTTTATAATTTAATTTTAACTAAAATGTAAAATTATAAGTTTTCAAACATAAATAATCCATTTTGAAAACCTTAAATGACTTTTAAAATTTTATACTTTATGTTTAATTAAATTATATGTTACATAAATATAATGCATTTATTTCAAATACGTATTGTATAGATAAATTTAATTTGACTCTGTAATGTGTTTATATATTTAAATATTCGAATTTAATATACATACATGCATGCATGCATACATATATATATATATATTTATATATACTAATATGAAGACTGCATATATATATTTACATGTTAATATTTATGAAATAAAATATGTGTTATGTTTTGTTTATACTGTATAACTATCCATTAATAAAATAATTTAATTATATATATATATATCAAATTTTAAAATAATTTTTTTAATACATAAGGCCATGAGCCATACGACAAACTTTTTATTATTAAATATATTTATATGTATATTATATTGTATGGTGGCAGCACTAACAAATATAGATTCATGATATAGATTCCTAACTAAAGCATATATGACATTATAATTGATATAATCAATATAAATATATATATATATATGTATGTATGTATGTATGTATGTATGCATGCATGCATGCATGTATGTATGTATAAGAAAACATACCTCTACTTATTGCCTACGCGTTGAAAAGAAGAACCCAAACTCCTTGAATTTAAACCTTGTGTCCAGAAATTGCAAGCTGCCGATCACAACTACCATCAATGATTGAATGGACTTTAATTTGATGCTATAAATGCTTGAATAACTAGAGGAGGGGAATGGAAATAGTGACGACCGCCCTACGCCTCTGGTACCCAATATACCTATATAGGACACTGTGGAGGTACCCGACCGATGCAAAACGATAGCCAATGGTGTAAAGTAATAAAAATCCAAGCACAGAAGTTGTAGAACCATAGTGCGCAAACAAAATATAATATAATAACATAGATGTAAAATAGGCAAAACAGTGATATGATCAAACGAACCATAAATAAGAACATCGAAGTGCATCAGGTTCGCACACTATACAAAACCTAAAACAAAGAGTTTATATAACCCAAATCTCCAAAATAAACTCTATAACCAACTCTCAAAATACAGGTACCGATATGGCTTCACAGCATTGCACAGCGGAGTATAAGCGATAGTAAGCTCCAAAGTATAGATATATAAAAAAGCATAGCCTCCTATTCATGCTCCGTATAGCTTCATGCATTATCCAGACCTATTATCCTTAATCTACTCATTTAAAATTGCTCGAGATAATAAGAAGAAAAACATAAAATGTCAGGCCAGACAACAGTTTTGTATGAGCGATACATCACTTCAAAATACTATGAAAACTGGATATAGTAAATAGGGGCATAGGGTATGAAGAACCATACCTGGCCTATCCCTGCATACAAAGAGTTAGCATATGAACACAATATATGCTAAACTACTATCACATGTGAAATATAGAGGGTATAGGGGTAGCACATAATATTTCAAGCTCACAACAAGCACAACATTCATCACATGGTCTTGCATCTCTCACTCAAGTGCTTCGAAGGTATGGAAACTCTTTCAGATGCTCAATTCATTTCCTATGCAGATAAAGAAGGATTGGATACACGTAGACATCCAAATTAGGGTACATATAGACTACCCTAGGTACGTGCAGGCTACTATGTCCCAACAATGAGCATCATAACTATAAAGTCATACATCGATTGCTTAGCACACGTATCGATAGTAGAACTACCTTACAGTTGCTTAACTCATACCCATGCAGATAGATAAGGACTGGAAACACGTAGACGTCCATACACATGGGTACATGCAGACTACCCTGGGTACACACCACCATGTCCTACTCAAAAGCATCACAAACTCATGTTCTTCTCTACGAGCTATCATGTATAACTCATCCTTTGGGTCCATCACCAGATGCTATAGTCACTTGCCACATCAAGTCGTTAAAGGTGTCGTACTTCATTGCTTGCCATCCCAAAGTCATCCAGGGTCATCCTGAGGACCTCCATCCTTTATCCCGTGCAAACTCCCAAGACCACCAAGCAACCCTAAGTCTTGCCATGAAGCTAATACCCCAAAAGCTTTTCCCCATGTTCTATTTGGCATCCTTTTATAGATAAACCCACATAACCCCAAACCGCCTTTCTTGTTCAACTCCTCATCACCGAACAAAAACCTCTCGGATAGGATTTCCTGTCCAGTTCCCCACTGCCGAACCGTTAACGATTGGATAGGATTTCTTGTCCAGTCCTCTACTACCAAACCAAACAGTTACCGATCCAACCAGCCACTAGAAAGGATTTCCAGTCAGGCCTTCCCCTTGCTGATCCATGCTCCTACTGGACAGGAATTCCTGTCTGATCTTCTACTACCGAACGAAGTCATCCATCTAACCGTCACAAGTTGGACCAAGCTCCATCGAATTATCCCATACTAAAGTAGAAACTTGTGGCTCCTTTAGCACATCAAGATCACGCTCATTCCATCGATACACTCAACATTTCAACCCTCATGCATCGCCTATGCAATGATGTGACCCCTAAGCTCTAAAGCTGGTCCATCGGAGTCTGATTTCACAGTTCCAACCTCCAGTTCATTTCGATGAGCATTTTCAACCATATAAGCATACAAATAAACATTATACATGCACCAAACAACACTCAAACATGCATATCGCACAGTCGATTATAACAATCATCATATAAGCTGTAATATAGCCTAACACATAGCAAGGCAATCATATATTCAAATAACATGTCTAGAACACCAAAAATCCAATTATTTACATTTTTTCTACAAACTGGGTTTTAAAACAGTATTAAAACTTAATTTGGACTTTAAAAATGGATCCAGATCCATTTATTTCTCTTATTATTTCTCCTTTTCTTTTGATTCAAATTCCCTATTTACCATTTCAAACATAGTCGGCTCACAATGCTCCATTAATAGCCGAAAGTTACAAGCTACATATAGGCCTCAAATCCACTTCAAGCCCTAAAGATATTTATTCCATTTATATCCACTTTAAACGCATATCGACATTGTATGCTAATTAGTTTATATAACTATTATATGCACACTATTTAACATTGTTCAACGCATAACAAATAAATTTTTTTAATTAATATTTCGTAAATATTAATTAATTTGTTAATTTATAACAATTATAATTTAATTAAATCGAATGGTAATAGGAGTATCAACATTTCGGTTATGCGACTCTTAGGTATAAATTTGGTTAGCAATTAATATCCATTCGAATATTTACGTTCATGCGTCACTTAGCAGGTAGTGTAACATTATGGCCCAATTTATCACTTATTTGGCATTGGTAAAATCGAATTTTACTTTATTGAGCGTTACCGTGTAGTGATAGTTATTTATCATAATTCTCTTCGTCAAAACTATATCAACTTGGACTTATGGAATTCGGTAATGGTTAAAAAACCAATATTGTTTGTATTCAATTCTATAGTCTAAAAACAAATTTCTTGATTCAATAATAACAATTATTATTAACCAAACTGCTCTGCCCAAAAAATTTGACTTTGAGTTAACTTCAGTTGACTGTGATACTAACCTCATATAACTGAGTTGATGAATCCTTTCTTGAATAGTATTTCACTTCTAATGCTTCCACTTGATCCAAATATAGTCATTAGATGGACGCTATGCCACAATTCAACTATAATCAAAGCAGATTCCCCACTTTGAAGATCAACTGTAATATCAAGTCGAGAGAATTGTGTAATTTTATCACATCGATATTTTCTGTTTGGTCTTAATTATATTAACTAATACAAACCATCGAGTGAGTCATTCCATAGTTATCCAATAATTACCAGTACGTAACCCCTTGGTTCCCCCAGCAATCATGAGTAGTACATTGCCTAACATTTGGAGAGAATTATGTACTCTAGCCTTAATGGGTGTATCGATATCCAGTCTCGTTACATCCTAATAGGAACATTTTAAATGGTATGTTTATTTTATTGTGATAAATCACTCATAGTTACAACGCATTGTAACTACTATCACAAAACATACCATTTATGGATTTTCTATTAAATATACTTTTAACAAAATTAATTGAGTAACATATAACACATTATATCAAGTACATAATAGAAAAAACCTTTTATTTCAAATAAGATTGATTATCAAGTTAGATATATATATATATATATACCTAATTACGTAATTTTCCCGATAGCATGCCCTAACTCTATCAATCTCCTGCTTGCACGTAGGGCCATTATGGAATCTCAATCCCATCCTTTTGATCAGTTTGATGAGAATTAATTAAGATAGACCCTCCGTGAATGGATCTGTTATGTTGTTTTAATTAACTTCTCAATCGATCAACTCTCTCCAATGCTTATATGCTCTATCATGTGGAACTATTTGGAGTATATTTCTTGACTTCTAGTGAGCTCTTATCATTACATTGTTATCATATGACATCATAAGGTATTTTAATACTTTTTAATCACCCTTAGCTCAGTTATAAATTTATGCATTTATATTCATACATTGCTTTTATTGCAGCATTATTCAAGACGATGTACTTAGTCTTTTATTGAACCAGCTACAACTTTTCTTTTGGAACATTTCCAACTCAAAGCTTCTTATTTAAGATTTGTACATGAATTTAATATTGACATATTTTACTCAATATCACTCATCAAGTTTGAGTTTGTATACTCCTTCTTAAGGATTTCGTTGTTTCTATAAATAATTCTCTAGTATTTCAAAAATACTCAAGAATACTCTAAACTACCATTTAGTGATCTTAATTTGGATTTGATATTTGCTTTAAGTATCAAATATGTTAGCAAATTACAATGTTATATATACGATACTAGATGTATGATAGTTCCTATTGCTAAGAATAAGGAATCTATCTTACACGTTCCTTATTAAACATATTAATAACGTGTCTTTGCAAATTATTTTGGCACATTCTCGTCATTCTTATACTTAATATAAAAGGTATAATTTAGAAATCCAATACGGAGTATTAAACAACCAAAGTATTATCGATTTTAACATAAGTACATCGTTAATAATTAGCAGTTCGTTGTGTCTAGAATATCTGTGTACCTTTTTAGTGATTCTTTCTTATGGATACACGCTTCCTTTGCATTTTGGCTGAAAATCAAACTATTTGATATTTCTATTAAAATACTTATTCAATTCTGATGGTTCAAGAATGATACATTTTTATCATTTCTTGGATCATATCCAAAAACCCACAAACTCGATATTACTTCCACTAACTTCGAGAAACTTTGGTTGTTATGTGCAAACAATCTATTCTAAGTCACTATTTAGAAGTTTCCGTTATAACACATATAATCCAAAACAAAAAGTCATACCAAGCAATAATTTTATGAGCAACTTCAAATTTTCCTAGGCACATTAAATGACGAATCTATTACAATAATTTCAACAATTAAAATTTACAATTTTATTCTTATCAATGTTGCTTATTTATTTCAACTTCATTAGTCATCCTCTTAAAGACATATTCACGACTGATGGATCATATCACTTTTGGTACAACTAACAAAATCATATTTTGACAGCGTACTTGGAACCATTTTGGATTTATGCATGATGCCATATGGAGGAGCCAATACTCCTAATGTCTTAATTGACAACTAAGGATTATCTATTCTCAATATTGATAAGAAACTTGTAAATTCTCTTCAACGTGTGTGAATACTTATTAGACATTCTAATGTGTTATCTTCATTTTGGTTTACTTAATTTCATTTCATCCCTCATAGTCGGGTTTTATCCTTGAATCGTATCCAAATTCATTTTATAACCAATAATTTCTAAAAGAAATTCCTTCACTACGAAATTGATATTTCAAGAAAGAACAATTGTTTCTCAGTGCAACTGAATATGTATTTATGAACATTTAATGAATTTCCTTTTATATGAAATTATTTGGTTTTAGTTTCTGGATTTGTGTTCAAAATATAAATACGTCATCCAATGACAATATTTTACAAAATTCTTTTAGGCCAATTCATAAAAGATCCCTCACGTACAATTATTACATGCAATCTTTTGACTCGCACAACTGCCAACTCCTTAACCTGTGATATGTTGGGGTTTCTTATAAACCCTTATCTTGTATGGTTCTGAAAATTATGTGTAGATGAAATTTATTTTAATCTTGTGTACTACTCTTAAGTACACGACCTTATAAAAAGAAGTTAACTTAACTTCATTCATTAATCATACTTTGTTCAACAAATTTCGATTACTCCTTATCGATACATCATTATGTATCATAGGGAGGAGTGACTTTTGAGATTGAATCTTTATTCTTTTTTAAGTATGTCCGAAACACTTTTCAATAAACTCACGTATTCGATCAAATCGAATCAACTTTATTTTCTATTTCACATTATTTTATTTACTTTCATTTTATACTCTATGTGCTTATCATAGACATACTACTTAGGTATCATATACACATGTCCATGTTGGTGATAACTCATCGGTATATGTAACGAAGTATATGAAACAATTTTGGTATTAATAGATTGTGATTGCATATATATATATATATATATATATATATATATATATATATATATATATATATATATATATATATCAATCCGAAGGGTTTATCAACTATTATCACACTCCTACTCAATAAGAGCTTTGCCTTTTATTGTTTGAGATATAATATAGTTTTACCATGCGATCCATAATCATATAATCGATGAATTATTTCCCTAAACTACTGCTCAATCCATTATTCCAAAATAATTGCAATAAGTAGATATTTCTGTGTTTTCCAATGCAATACAAATACCACTATTATAGTTTTATTTTATAACGAACATTCATAATACTCATAATGAAATAAAACTATTTTTATTTTTCAGTCAATACTTGAAAAACGGTTATTCCTTCATAAAAAATGTTTAGTACATTTTACAAAAATAATTTTCGTAACTAGATGCGATTAATGAATGTTACATGGAATGGTCCCATTATTTTCGCCGTTACTATAAAAGCATATGAAATATAAAATTCCGTTCAATCACTTAATATAGGTTACTTATTTCATTTTCTATAGCTGGTTTACAATCGAGAATTTTCAAACCAAATATCTTATATTCAAATAAATAAATCTCATAGAAACTAATTTTCTATGTGAAAAATATATTTGGTATAGGTATCATATTTCTTATTCCTTGACAAATATCAATTATTATTTTACAATTCTTGTTTCCAATGTTTCTTTATGAAGCATAACGACTATTTACTCTCTTCACCCAATCATTCCTTAAGTTAAATCCACTCCCGTACACTCTCGATTTCCAGTCTAAACGATCGAACCATTCAAAAGAAAACCCTCACTACATAATCATAAAGAACTCTTTACAAAAATACATTTAGTCTTCCTTATTATTTAAGGATATTGAACAAGTTGCATTTTGTGTAAACCAATCAAACTGACTTTTCAGTTATCGAATTTTTAGATCAATCTTGTAGCTCTTAGTCTAGATTTACTTTAACATGACAAGATCATCAGTACAGTCAATCGTATTAAGTACAAGATCTCACACTATATTTTACTTGCTTATGTCAATGAACTATTTTTATCGAGGTTTCATACATTATGAATTCTGGCTATTCACCATATAAAATTTATATGCAATCGTATATGGATCAAATGTCCATTTTCTTATATTACTTTTAGAATTCAAAACTCATTGAAGATGATACATAGTCTTGGGCAAGTAAACTCGTAAGTGACCAAGTTACAAATGTATTTAGTGGCTGTATAATTAGGCGCTTACATGGGTAAACATCAAAAAATTATTGGCAAGTATACTTTATATTTCTATTTTCAATCTTAGTTTAGTTCATTTGTATATTCTAATTGATAAACATTTTATTAATCAGACCAATTTCACAAATTTATCAATGTATATTATTATAATTCATACATAACAGATGCTCTTACAATATTAGAAAGGTTAAATGTCATCATTTCATTTATCTAATAAGGCTTTGATTGGTATTTTTTGTTTCTTCAGACCCTAAGACAAAACATAGAAATCTTTCGACTTCACTAGTGGAGACTCATTTGTCTTTGCATTTAGACCTTTAGTTTTCTAAATATATAGCTCCACAAACGATGGATAACTCTTTATTGATTGTATTATGTACAACTCCTAACCCTTGGTTCGTTGCCCCAATCTCATTTCGACCTTGAGTTTGCTTAATAAATCGAAAGAAATTGTTCACTCGTACCTATCATTTCACGATGACACAAGTATAGTATATGTACCTTGAGTATGCTTAACAAATACATACAATTGTCTTACCTCATCTTGTCTATACATTAATAATACTACACATAACACCTCTAGCTTAAGATTGCTCAATAACCAAAGAGTATGCAAGTAATTTATTAAATATGTAAATGGTAGAGGACAACATTAAAATAAAGATACGTAAACTTTAACATAAAGTGACATCGACTTATGAAGTAATGTATTTTTTATGAAATACCCTCGTGATATAAGTATCGGAAAAATCAAGGTATACGTACAATAGGTATGTATTTATCCTTTAAGTATAATTGAGTTTCTTGTTCCACTTTTAATTCATACACTCGTATTATATAAGTTTTAACAATATGATAACGTTTATAATTTATTAAATAATATAATATCCTTGTGCGTAACATTATATTAATTAAATCTTATTTAATTAATTTAATTGTTAACATTTTAGTAATTTTGTATTATTCAATTAAAACATTTTAAATTGAATATGTAAACTACAACAATTGTAGTTATACATATATATCATATATATATATTATATTATTTATTAAATAGCATTTAATTAAATTTACTAAATAAAATAATTTTAATTAATTTGAAAAATTGTATATATTTAAATATTAACTTAACATGTTAAGATAAGCTACATATATCAATGTACAACTTTTTGAGAATAACCACTAATCCTCTCTGATAAGAGGTGAGCACTCATGTAATTTTGATCTAATTTAATTAATTAACTTTTAATTGATTATTCAATTTACTAATCCGACTAATAATTAATAATTTTTGAAAATAATTATTTTATTTTCAAAACAATTTTGAGAATAATTTTTTAACATTCATAAAATCATTACCAATTTTAAATTTGAAATATTATTTTTATTTATTCTAATTTAACCTATTAAATTTATATTTGATTTTAATCTTAAAAACAAAATTTGAAAATTAGCCTAAGGCTTAAATAAATTTGAGCCTTTATATTAGGAATAACCTTTAGGCTTCCCTCATCTTTTCGGACCAGGCCAATAGTCAGGTAGGGTAAAGTACATAATTACCTAAATTCAACCTTGGGCACAACCTTTCTAGACATGAATACACCCTACTATATGAGTAGGCTTTAGTGAGTTAAGCTTAATACTACTAATTTAGACTGGATATGGATCGGATACCACTGGTGGAATTGGGCTAGCTCATAGTGAATTAAATGGGTAAATTCCAAAAAAATGTTCCATTTAAATCTTGTTGAGCCTATGTAGTCTAAATTTATTTAGAACTTTTTTAAATTTTGTTTAAATAAAATCAATATTTTATTTAATTCATAAGTAATGTTTTATTTATTATAATTTTGTATCGTATTATATAATATGTGTTTCATATACAGAAATGTATGTACGTGCACGTGCAACATAATAGGGTGTACATGGTTTAACATACCAGTATATAGATGCTAGAATTTATACCACAACGGACATGCTAGCCCCTCTGTATACATGATTGCTATCAGTTTATATTTGTATATGTAATATATGAATGTATATATCCAATATCATATGTTATAAATATTAGTTGCAAAGTGTGAAATATTATTAAAATATTACACATATGTATGATACGTTAGATAAAGATTATTTAATGTAATAAAATTAATTATTATTATTTACATGTATTTTAAAACAACATTATTTATTGTAATAAGTTAATTTTCATATTTATATATGCATATATATACTTAAATGTATCTTGAAATTAATATAGTAACACACACATATAAGAATTTTTCAGTATATAATATATATAGCGTTTTTAGGCTCAAGGAAAAAGTTGGAAAAAAATTCAGTCACAGGAAAGGTTATGCCATCCATGCACCCATGCTCCTAATTGAATATACATCCAATGCATGGCCCGTTGTCGAACCACTATTTGACTGTTCTTGCCATCTATGAATTGTTGTACAAAATGAAGTATGTGTTCAATACTCGACCTATTGATCAATGCCTGACTGCTCTTGCTATCAATGCCTTGGTACATCTCATCATCTGGTCCGCTTCCTAAGTTCTATGTCATTGCTATTAAAGGTTGATCCACCCCTCATCTAGGATTCTACCGATCCTTTTTCTGAAGGACATCTTCTTTCACTTCTTCCAGCTTCCATTATTCTGTGGCTTGGACTGGCTATGAACGATATGAACTTCTAATTGCGATATAATCACATATCATGTTGAGTGTCGCGTTCCACCTCCATGAAGCAAGAGCTTAGGACTCTACCCAAAAGCAGTGTGTTTCCAGCTTCCTGCCTGACTCTATTCAGCTGTGTGTACTCCTGAATAACCTAGAAGTGGGAAAAAGTTCCTTTAACTATTCTATTTGGCATGTACTAGGTCCATATTCAATTTGGCTTGTTGCTTCAGCTCGAACGTCTGATTCTACTAGTCAGATTTTTCATTTAAAAAAACAATCTACACGTATTCAAGCGTTTGGATATTCCAATCAGACATCTGACACTAACTTGGATGTCTAGTTGTGGAACTCAGGCATTTGAATACAATCTAAATTGAACTGTATTGTTTTCGTTTTTGAACTTCAGGCATTTAGTCGTTTGAACCTTCAACTCATACGCCTAACCCATTAGCTTAGACGTCAGGTCAGGTTATTCAGATGTCTGAATCAACGGGGTCATAAAAAGAACAGGTTCCAAATCGCGATCGATTCCTTTTTCAAATCCTGCTGCAGCTGCACGGGACCTTACCGACGAATCAAATGATATTTCTGTTCCAATTTCTGTCGTTTCTTTTCCCTCTGAATCAAACCTAATTCGGCTCTACGTAAGATAGCCAAAGTACGGTTGACCAGTGCCATTTGATGATTTGTACTCTATATTACCTCTATAAGGTAGGCTTTTATTTGATGTTCTCTAATAGGTAACAGAGATAATTCATCATTTGTACTCTATATTACCTCTATAAGGTAGGCTTTTATATTGATGTTCTCTGTGCCAAAGATAGGAAGTAAAAAAAATTCGAAATCTACGTTCCGAAATAGTACTTCGTTCAAAAACTTAGACTAGAAATGACATCTCTTATGTCAACGATACCATCTTCTTCGATTGAATGACTGAAAGGGGATGCTACTACCCTACTAGTATATCTGCCGCGGATCATTTGATCGGAATTAAATTGACCAAGATTTCGTGATCTGCTGCCGAACCTGTTCCAATTCCAACAAATGGCATCAAAGAAATTGATGACTCAATATCTGTTCGATTTACCACCCTTCCTTTCATTCATATTGTCTTGGACTTGCAAGCTCTCTCGAGGGAATCAGCTAGTGATGCTTTCGGCTACTGGACTCTCGCCATCTAGGGTAAGGGTATCATTACAGAATTGAAATAGGGAATTAAATACATTATAAGATCCATTCTATCTCTTTTAGAGTATGAGAGGAATCAGCAAAGAAAAGAAAAACGGAACTACGTGAAAAGCATATGATTATTCATCTGCTTTCGAAAGAAATCGAAGAATTTCTTGGGAATCCTACAAGATTAATTCGTTCTTTTTTCTCTGACAGATGGTCAGAACTTCATCTGGGTTACTACCTATTAGTAGTCCTTCCGCCAATGGATTCAATATATTGTATTTATCAAGTACATGTTGATACGGCTCGGACCAAGACATAACTTTTACCAAAAGTTTTTTATGATCTTTTTGTTCAAATAACAATTAAGGTGAAGCAGCACGGTAACTCCAATAATCCAAACGCTGAATTAATTGATATTTATAATAATTTGGTGAACTTTAGTATACCCTAAAGGGAGAGTTCACGACTAGCTGCTCTGACACTGGGATTTCCGCTGGGCGAACGACGGGAATTGAACCCGCACGTGGTGGATTCACAATCCACTGCCTTGATCCACTTGGCTACATCCGCCCCTTATCTAGCTAAAGGATTCTGGTATGTTGGGAGATGTCATTATTGCTGAACCTAACGCGTACATTGCTTTCGCAGGTAAAAGAGTAATTGAACAAACATTGAATAAAACAGTACCCGACGGTACACAAGCAGCTGAGTAAAGGCGTGAATGCAAATAAAAAACATCTCCTGGAGGGCTCCAACGTCTAGTATATTAATTGGATCTCGAACAATTTCAACGAAATCTTTCAACTTCTTATTTTTCTAATAATATATAACCATATCATATACTATAGTAAGCAAAGAAAAAGTAAGCAAAGTAAGCAAAAATAACTATACCAATATCAGTAGAATATGGATATGGATATATAGTTTGCATCAATAAATCAACTAATTCTTCTAGTAGTTCGACCAGCTATAAGAAAGAGAAGAGTGCGATTCTCTTCTCTATCTCTCGAGCATAACTACGCTCCCTCTCGGGTTGTCTAAGCGTGTGCAGCAAGCTAGGTTTGAAGATTTCATTCTAGATCTAGCAAAAGCAGCATATCACGAAATCTTGGTGATCTTCTCTATCTAATGAATGAGGAGTCCGTTTGGAAATCGTCCGCCCCACGCCACCCCCCGAGTAGTTTTATTTGATCAAAAAAAATTCCCTTTTCCTTTAAGAAGTTCTGGATGAATTTACAATTGAAATTCAAATCGAATAATTCAACCTATTCCATATTAATAGGAGTCCATTTATGTTTCTGCTTCACGAATATGATATTTTCTGGGCATTTCTAATAATATCGGGTGCTATTCCTATTTTGGCATTTGTAATTTCCGGAGTTTTAGCCCCAATTAGTGAAGGACCAGAGAAGCTCCCAGATCATTACGCTACTTTGCCCTTAGGAAAATCTATCCTCAACAAGAACATATTCTTGTGATCGGTTTAGTAGGTGTTTTCTTATTTCATTTGGCACCTGAATTCGCACTCGAATCGGACCAAATCAAATATTTGTCAGGCTATTGTCCTTTCCTCGTTTGAACCTCGCCATTAATGTTAAGGCTATGCCATCCTATCAATCCGATTAATAAATTTCATAAAAATAGAAATTAGGTAATTTAAAAAAATTACTAGAAGAATTAGTTGATTTATTGATGCAAACTATTTCGCCCAAGAAATATTGTATTGATTGAGGAATCAATCATGCGTAGCGTGAAGTTAAAGAAAAGGGGGGATATGAAATAACCATAGTTGATGCATCAGATGGTCATCATTATGAACATAAAGACCTAAGGTATGGAACCCTAGAAAGAGACTGCAGCTGCTTCAAAGCCAACGTGATGCTCCTTGGTCAGATAACCAACCAGATACCATATTGGCCAGATAAAACTCTGATAACATATGACTGGGCTAGAGAACATTATATATAATGTGTTACATTATTACACCTATTTACATTTTAGTATTTAGAAATATATACAATTAATTGTTTATATTTCTAAATACTAAAATGTAAATAGGTATAATAATGTAACACATTATATATAATGTTCTCTTTATTCTTTGGTTTGGCTTTCCAGATGGATGAAATTAGGTCTGGTCGTCCTGAAATACTCCAACCACCCCATGAATTGGTTATTCCTAAACGAGTCATGAAGGGTATAACGAACATACAAGAGAGAACATTATATATAATGTGTTACATTATTATACCTATTTAAATTTTAGTATTTAGAAATATATACAATTAATTGTTTATATTTCTAAATACTAAAATGTAAATAGGTATAATAATGTAACACATTATATATAATGTTCTCTCTGTGGAAAAAAAATAATTTGTTGAGAAGGAAATCCAGGTATCAGATTCCTACCATGATAACTAGAAATTCAAATGTTCTATGGATATAATTTTTTCAATGTTCTAAACTCAAATCTCGTGGATACTGGACCACGAGAACTATTTGTTTCAATCTGTATCCTTTTACCCATAATAGGAATTGGTATTTATCCCGATTTTGTTCTTTCTTTATCAGTTGACAAGATACAAGCTATCCTATCTAATTATTTTCATAGATAGTTTTTTTTTCTTAATGAGATAGAAAGTCTTATAATTGAAAATTATAATATTTTTGAAAATAGAGCGAAAGGGGAAAAGCCTAAACCAATTGATTATCGATTGGGGTTATAGGAAAGTCAGTCGGATTTTTATCTTCCGTTTGAACTAATTTCTATAACTCTTTTAGTTTCTTCGGAATGGAAATGAGGGAATGTCCACAATACCTGGATTTAATCAGATACAATTTGAGCTCCATCAAATAGAGATTTTTTCTTTCGACCATCTTTCGATTGGTAATAGATGTATAGATCTATCTATGTTTGGAGATGGTAAAAAAAAAGTTGTCTAAAAAACTTCCAGGTCGAGATACTGCCGGTCAGGAAATTAATGTGACTTGTGAGGTACATCTTTTTGATATATAGGGTATCCTACGGATAATTCAAATCGAAGCAATTTGATGTCTGACTCATGGAAGAATTGAAATCTTAGATCAAAACACTACGCTTTTCATTCCTATTTCATTCTTTCGCACGTCTGGGGGCTTTACCGGGATTAACTAGTAAAAGACCTAACAAAAAACTGCCGAATTGGCCTATTTCCTGCGTGTACCAATTGAAGTTTTTTGAATTTTTATCTAAAGGAACAAATTCATTCGGATTTATCCTTCTATTTTTTTCTAGATTTTAATATTTTCGTTTTATTTTGGTTAGAATAATTAACCGAAGAAATCAAAGAATTCTTTTGATAGATTCGAATAATTAAACGTTTTACAAGTGATAAACTAGATTTATTATCATTTTTTTGATCGGAATATGAAAAACCCGAAAGACCCCTTAACTTTTTTAGTTATTATCATTTTCATATTGTATAGTATATTTTATAGTATTTTCTATAGTATTATATTACTATGCATCGATTCGGTGGGGCTAAGCTGATAATAGACCCGTAACTACGAATTGATAGATTTAGAACAAAGTCAGGAAATAGATAAACAGGAAGTAAAGCTTGCGGAACTTCAATATCCACAGGCTTATTAGCTAAATGGCAATTGGCGCATACAATTCACAGGTAACTGATATATTCATACCTAACGATTTTCTACAAAGTGGTGATTCCTTAGAAATATTGTGGATAAATAAGAGAGAACATTATATATAATGTGTTACATTATTATACCTATTTACATTTTAGTATTTAGAAATATAAACAATTAATTGTATGTATTTCTAAATACTAAAATGTAAATAGGTATAATAATGTAACACATTATATATAATGTTCTCTCTTCAAATTCTTAGTTCGACCAGCTATAAGAAAGAGAAGAGTGCGATTCTCTATTTAGCACGAGATTTTGAGTCTCGCGTGTCTACCATTTCACCATAGGGCGGCTTTGTGATAATGGAACCAACCATCAAAAAGCATTAACAATGCTATCGTTGGCCTCGATGCCGGGGAGGAGTCTGCAACAATTATTCCAATAATTACATATCCGATTTGACCCGATCCGATAGTACCCATTTTGGGAACGTCCAGTGCCAAAGTCACTGAATGGGTAAGTTGCCAATCCCTAAAATGTAAAGAAAAGATAGGAAATCTGTCTTTTCTGAGTTATCGTCCTAATAAAATAAATATTCTTGTGATAGGTCCTGTAAAGAAAAGTATTTTTTTTTTACCCCAGTCTTGCATACCAATCCAGGTAAAAAATGAAAGATAATGGATGCCTTATTTTATTTCATTTTTATTTAATTGATCTCACTCAATTAATCTTTCCTCAATGGGAAAATGGAGCACCTAACAACGCTCCCAAGGTATCATTTCCAATACATCTGTGGGGCAGGCGGATTCGAACCTACGACCAATCGATTAACAGCCGCGACTCCTACAAGTCCTAAGACCAAATAGACAGAGAGAGGGGGTTTACTCGACCGATAGGGAGAGGGGAGCTCATCATAAGTGAGAAGTTTACTAAAAATGGAATACAAGTAATGAATTCCATAGATCTCGCAAAAATACTAGAAACAAAAAACAAAGCAAAGTAGGTTTAAGGAAGTTGGAATAAATAAATTAATCAAATTACGAGAAGCTTCATAAAGTGTTCATAGGTCCGAGATCCACATCTATGAATTGAAAAGTCCGAATGATCAACCCTGCACATTCCGTACCCTGCTAAAAAACCAATCCTTGTTTCTTTGGCTGAGTGGTATGTACTTCCATGGCGCCCGTTTTTCCAATTATGAAGCATGGCTAAGTGATCCTACTCACATTGGACCCAATGCTCAAGTAGTTTGGCCAATAGTGGGTCAAGAAATATTAAATGGCGATGTGGGCAGTGGTTTCCGAGGAATACAAATAACCTCCGGTTTTTTTCAGATTTGGCGAGCATCTGGAATGACTAGTGAATTACTTTAATCTTCCCAACCGGTAAATTCGTAGGGGTCTTCTTTAGCGAGGAATTGATTTACGCGATTGATCATTCCATACAATTAAATTAAGTTATTGTATGAAACTAAAATTCCCGTCGGTAAAAAAAACATATTTTTTTGGAGAGAGAGACTATTCTCGATCCGAGAAGTGCATTGTTGGAACTGGGCTGGAACGCCAAACGGCTCTAGATTCGGGGGTGTCCGTTATAGCTGAACGCGAAGGAAACGATCGAAGAGATTGTTATCGATCAACCAACATTTATTGAATTTGAAAGAGACTCAGAAGAAATGGTTTGAGTAATTATAATGAATATTAAAACTGTTTTATTATATGTCTATCTCAAGCATTGTATGTCCCATAATAGGTCCTATTCTTCTACCCTTTCCTGGGAGTCGATGACTATTCATAGCTCAAATTCAAAATGAATTCGACTGCGGAAACGTTTTGATGTGATCGATTTTTCATAAGGATATTGAATAGTTACAGGTAAACGATTTGCGAAATTATAGAAGATCTCCCTTAAGATCAAACAATTTCATAAGAGAAAACTTATTTTTGGTTTAAAAACCTATTGTAACTTTTCTTTTCGATTATAAACGATGGAACCGCCCATTGAGATATTTAAAAAGGGAATAGCGCATGTTTGTGAAGATGTTACTTGCACGGATATTTCGCACAGTTTTCTTTTGGGTGCACTTTCAATCGTCTGTGTCTATACTCAAACATATGATCCTTTTAATTCAAACGTCTGAACTTTTTAATCCAGATTTATAAGTTTTATTGATTTTGTTTATTTTTCTTGTCTCTTTGTCGACTCGAGTATGGGTTTTGGGGTTTATCTTTTTAGAGTTTCAGATCTAATTTTTACTACCTGCTATCCAACTTCAAACGATTTACTCTAACATTTGTCAATGGTTTTTTGGTTAGCTTTGTATATATATTCAAAGGATTTTTTATGTACACTAAAATCTATTATTACATGTTTTTAATGTAAATTGAAATAGATCTAAGTAATTACAGTAGATATGTTTATTATATCGAAGAATCAATTCGAATCCATTATAAGTTCAAATCTATAAGGTTAGAGATGATTTACTTTTCATCTGTCTATTCAATAATTTAGATTTATCATTTTCAAGATTTTTCCTAATTTATTTCAATTCAAAAGCTTAGAATAAAAGGTAGATTCAAGAAACAGAATCATAGTTATCATACTAGAAGGGTACATAATTGAAAATCAATTACTCATCCACATTACTCATTTCGCAGATCAAATCCACTCACATTTAGATTTCCTCTTCTAATTGGGTTTGAATCCATTGCTCTTTCCTTTGTCTAGTTTGTCTATTTTTATTTGATTTACCTTTTATTTTATAAGGAATTGGAATCCCTTTTTGAATAATAATAAGAGGAAAAGAATTGTTTAGAAGGCTAAGGTTTGAGTTTTTGAATGAGAAGAGTGGAGGCATAGGTTTTTTATATATGGGTAAGAATTATGGTTTCTAGTCTAATTTCTTAAGTCAACAATTACAACAATGTAAATGATAGTGCTTTTCACCAATTCTAATATGTTTTATCTAATTTATTAAGTCGTATGTATTTCATAACTATAAACGACGTTCCAGAAGCAACGGAATAGGACCCGAAGCCTAATTCCAACTTCTATATAAAAAAATTGTCCTTTAATATAAAATTATACTTTTTTCCCCTTATTCATAATTATTATTAAAATATCCATAGTGTCACAGATGTTGTGGTCTTTCGCAGCTGCGTGGGGAATTTGTAAAGATAATGAGCATAGCAAGATGATGTCGTGACTAAACGAGGTGAGACTAGAGGCTAAGAGCTCAACGGACTGGCATGTTTGTCCCTCGATGTTAAAATCGAGAACAATACCAAAGGATGAACAAATACTAGCAATATACCAATTTTTCGATGACATCTATATTAGAGAGTAGAATGTTAAGTTAGTCCAAACAAAAAATAAATATCAACTACAAACAAAATCCACCAACAACCTACTAGTGGCAACATTATCTACCTCATAAGGTACTAAGTTACACAGATCCAAACAAAATAACAAATTCCAACTCCTAATCCAAATTAATAAAATAGCGATTGAAACATCAAATAAACTAAAACACAAATTCATCCAACAGCTCTTAAAAACACCAAAACTGGACGAATTTCAAATCCAATGACCTATATTTAGCACAAAACTATAAACATCTCCAACCATCACAAGATAATCCAATACAAATAACTACTCCATCCTTATAATTAATTATGTACATCAATCAAAAAAAAATTCTCAAAATATCAAACAATTTCCAAATCAGCTTTACTTATAGAAAAATTCAACAATCATCTCAAAAACATCAATACTTCAACAAAAACAACCCTGTAGCACCAAAATTATCCACCGCAATCAACACAGACTAATCAAAAATAATTTACAACAATATGTCAAGAATCCCTCTAACATTCACATATGCATACACAAGCATACATCCTAATTCTTTCAATTATATCAATCAAACAGTAAGAACCCTCTTTGGCACAAAGAGAGAAACATCTTGTGCACTCATTAAACAACATTTTTCAACATTACAATGGAACACTTTACATGGTCAAAATCTGACCATTTCATTTTTTTTTAGAATAAATTTTTATGGATAAATAGCAAATCGAAAGGAAAATTCAGAAGGAATTACAGAGTTGGATATGAAATAAATAAATGATTACAAATTATGTTGCAAATTGCATCAAAGAAATTTTGAAAGAACCATTAATTAAGACTTGAACACTGCTTTAACGCAAGAGAGAGGTGAAATAAGAATTAAAATTAAAGCGGTCGTGGCATTCTGAATAGATCCAAAAACAATATGATGCCCATCATCTCAAACACATGATTCAAACAAACTAATATCGAATGATAAGATCCATAAACCGTGTTCTGATTCCATTTTGGAAAACTAAAACAAACTTTGGTACCACGTCAAAATGTTTGACTAAAAAAAATACTGAAGAAGGTAAGGGAGTGGAGAGAAGAAGAAACGACAAATATAAAGAGAATAAGTTTTCATCCAATTACTTAATCAAACCGAACTACAAAACATCGTACTTATAGGCATGTTTACTTATAGGTTAAATAGGTCAAGTGAACATGTACAAGGAAAGTAAAGATAAAGAGGAAAATAGAATAAAGACGGAAACAAAAGTAACAATCCTAATAAGAGAAAATACAAAAGAGGTAACCTCAATGATGGAAATATAAATGAGGAATTTTTTTTAATTTTCGTTATTCCAATTATTCCTAACAAGATGTACGACAAATATTTTTAGTTTGAACTTAATGATTTCTATTCTGATATTTACAATTAATCTTCATCACTCCGTTTTCCTCTTTTCTTCCTATTCGTTCTTAGTAAATTTGAAATGATGTACGTAGAGGCCAATAAACTTTGGTTAAAATTAAATAAACCATAGGAACTAATTTATTTTGGTCGGCTTCGTTTTATTTTGAAACTATATAGGTTTAAAATTAGCCCATAAAAAGCTTTAGTTTGGTTACTAATTTAACCAATTTTTTGTATTATTAAAATTACTAATATTTTAATGATTTTTTTCAGACAGGTTTAGTGATTTAAATAAATTTTATTTATCATATGCAATCCAAATTACTATTAAAAAGCACAAAAATACGAAATAATAATACTGTAATCATATATTCTTTTTTTCTTATAAAGTATAACGATTATTCCAAACATAAAAGTGTGAAATAATTTTAGTTCGACGAAATTGGATAACCAACCAAACCAACCAAACGTAATTCGTCGGTTTGACTTGGTTTTCATTTATATCGGTTTTAGTTTGTTTTAATGATTTCCATCATAAAACCAACCGAACTAACCAAACAATCACCCATAGATGTATGCGTAACTTCACAAGCATAACATATATGATAGAGTTAAAGGTATGTCATAGGGGCGGTTCTGTAATTTATTGTAAATTAATTAACTCTATAAACAATTCTAGTTCATAATAAAGATGTTTTTCATTTTGTGATACATTCATTATAACGTGTTATAAATAATCAAAATATATTTAACTGAAAAAGTATAAATTGTGTGCCTATGATAGTAATTACCAATAGTTGTAATCATGAGTATTGTATCACAATATTATAAAAAACATCATCTTAAATGTTCCTAATCATAACACATCGAGACTAGATATTAATGGATTCATTGGGACTAGAGTACACAACGCTCTCCAAATATTGGGCAGTGTATTACTAATAACTATGAGGGACACCTAGGGTTTACATACTGATAGTAATTGGATAACTATAGAATGACTCACTCGATAGTTTTCTATTGGTTAGTACAATTAAGGTCAAACAGAAAATATCGATGTAATTGATTGACACAGTTCTCTCGACTTGAGAATAACGTCGATCTTTAATATAAAAGCTCCGCTTTGATTATAGTAAATCATGATGTGGCATCCATCGAGTGGCTGCAGTTGGGTTGAGTGAAAGTATTGGAAGTGAAACACTATACAAGAGAGTATTTGTCTTCTTGGTTATATGGGGTTCGTATGACAGTCAACTTAAGTCAACTCAAAGTCAAAGTCTTTGGCCAAAGTAGTTTGATTAATAATAATTGTTATTATTGATCAAAGGACTTTGTGTTTGGACTATAGAGTTAAAAACGAAAGATATTGGAACGTTGACCATTACCAAATTCCATAAGTGCAAAGTGATATAGTATTGACGAAGGGAATTGGTGTGAATAATAGGCACAACCTGGTTACACTTAATAAAGTAAAATTAGATACCAAAATCAAGTAGGTGAGAGATTTGGACAAAATGTCACATTCTTGTTATATGACATGTGAAGTTAATATTCAAATAGTTTGATATTAATCGCCGACCAACCGAAACAGTGAATATTCCTTTGACCAAACGATTTAATTATTTTATAATCGTTATAAATTAGTTAAATTAATAAATATTTATAAAATATAAATTATAAAATTTTATTTTGATTTAACGAACAAATACTATTACATATATTTACAATACTTATAAATATATTAATCGATATTTATTCGAGCTATAAATGGTTTAAATCCTATAAAAGGGGCTAGTAGGATTGACTCAAATAGAGGGTAATAGGTGTGTCCTTATATAGGGTTAGAGAGCTTTGAAATTGATGGCTAAGATGGAAGGAAAACGAGTAAAAGATTAGATCCAAACATCTCTACTTCTCTTCCTTTATGTAAAGATCTCTACCCTAATATTTTGGCAAACTTTTGAAGCCTCTGTATCATCTACATTTCTGGACGACTTCATACCCTCCATATCTCTTTCAAATCTAGTTCAAATCAAATCACATTCAGTGCTAATTGATAGCTTGTGGTCAACGGTTCAGAGACTAGCAATCTACTAGACTGGAATCAGTTCGAGGACCACATCTCATTGTTCAAGGTGTGTATACATGCTTTGACTATAAGGTATGTTCCAAACATGTTTATAAACATTAATTTACATCTATAATGTTTGTTTCATATATTATATTGTTAGCTAGGGAACGATTCAAACATGTAAAATATAATATCATAATTTTGATTGGTTGCATGTATATGTATAATTGTTATGATATTTTTTGTTAAAACACCTATATGCAGCATGACTTAACATTGAAAAAACATATTTATTTAATTAATTTAATATATAACATATAGAATTTATAATTTAAATACTACATTATACTTATGTAAAATATAGAAATATAATTATATACATACTTTAAATATGCATAATATTTTCTGTGCGAGGAAAATAATTTTATATATAATTTTAAATAATATTTAAATGAATTAATCATATAAATAATTATTTAAATTCCTGTATGTATTATAAAATATGTTTTATATTTTATAAAATTGCATTCATACATATTATACACTCGGTTGAAATTTTTGTTTTTTATTTGTAAATATTTAAATATAAACTAAAAATTAGAAAATAGATTTTTGAATTGTTTTAAATATTAAAAGAATATAATAAATTGTCAAATTGTAAACTTGACATTTAAAATTCAAATTTAATTTCAAAAAATATTTTTATTAATATTTAATAATTTTATACAGTTTTATTGATATAATATTTTAAAATTAAAACTTAAAAAAATCAGTGCTACTTGCATGACCAGGTGGTTATGTATTTAATTTATATGTATTAATGCATAATTACTATTACGCACATACACAGATATATATATATATATATAATTATACATGTGTTGTTTTCGGCCTTATAACAAAAAAATATTTATTATATTTAATATATTTTATAAATAATTTAAATAATAAAATACTAGTTTATATATATTGTTATATTCTATATATAAAAGTTAACGTATATATATAAACATACATTTGGATAATATATTTGCATATTGGATGAGCTAACGTGTTCGTTGCGTTGTGGATCCCAACATCTATACACAGATGTTTGCACAAGAAGTGCAAAAACACCTCCTAATCTATTTATTGTAAAGTTGTGAATAAAGGGTGACAACTATTATATTTGTATTATGATTGATGTTCAAAAAGCAAATCACATACAGGTTGCGCATAAAGTAAATTTCAGTAAAGTAAGGAACACAAGGATTTATAATGGTTCAACCATAATATGCCTACATCCACTGTCCATTTTCATTATCCTTCATATAGATCTTTAGTACAATGCTCAAGGTACAAAATATAATGATCTATTTCACAATAAAATGTAAGATATAGGCCTAGGGAACCCTGTTCGGCAACTCATGTTCATCTATTCAAGTTCGTCTATTCCTGGTTGCCTATTTCGGTTTGGCTTTTCTTGTTAGCATATCCATGTTTGGTTGTTCCCGCAAGGTAGTTACTGATAGGCTATTCCTGTTAGGAAGTTCCTGTTAGGCTGTTCCTATTAGGCGGTTTCTGTTAGGTTATTCCTGCAAGGTTGTTCATAATATGTGCTTCCTAGCTTTCCCTGACTTGTCCGCCATTTACGATGAAATCTTGGCTCTCTAGAAATCTCTCCTATTATTGTTGGAAGCGTTCGTATCTATAGGAGTGTATAGGTATGGTGGTCAATCCGGTAAACTGGAAAATTTCCCTGTACAACTCGCTCGCTTCAGCTATTTCCATATATACAAGATATTATTATAAATTTCCATATATACTCAGATTTCATACCATATATAACCTGCATTATTCGGCTAAAACAACTCTATTTGGGAGTAATTGGTTTGGTGGATAGATTTGGATGCCTTGTTCTCTAGATTCCTCAACAACAATTCCTAGTTCGGCCATGCTTATCTCCTCTTGTTCGGTCTGGGAATGGTTCGGGCATAACTCTTTGTTCGGCGCTTTCCATGATAACATAATGCACCGGAAAACGTTCTTGGTTCGGTGAGTTATTTACCAAACTGGAATTGTTGTTTGGCACTATGAACCAACGAATAGAAATTTTTGTTCGACGCTATAACACAATGAAAAGTGATTGTTGTTCGATGTAATGACCATCGAACACCAATTGCTAATCAGCATTATGATCCACAGAACAACAATTATTGTTCGATGCCATGTTTTACCAAACAACGATGGTTGTTCGGTTCTCTGATTGTCGAACATTGATGGTTGTTCGGGGTTGGATCCACTGAGCAAGAAAGGGAATCATACATTCTTCAATTCCTCTTACCATCTTTCTTCCTCTTTTCCTCACACTAGCCTACTTTCCAGGTTCCCAACCTTCTCGGTACAAAAGCCCATAACACCTGCCATTATTTCTCATCCACTTTTTTTCGTAATTGTGCTCATTCATGAGGTATTTATAGGTTTGAGTTTGAGTAGAGATCTATTAGGTAATAAATTATTATGTATTAAATAGTTAAATTCCCTAGGAGACCATTCCTCATGTTGCATAAAAATAACGTCCTTGCTAGGAATCAAGCTCATGACGTCTACGTTAGAGCTTGCACTCTACCACTTGAGCTACACATATTTTTGTGCAAAAACTCCTTCATTTCAAGTCAAAATTAAATGAAACTTGGACCAATAGCTTCGTATAATTGAGCGGATTATTTCAATGTCTTTGAAGTTCCATTTTCTTGAAGTAGTCGTAGCTTTCCAGGTAGGACCTGAGTCCATTAGGTGGTAGGAAAAATTTAAGATAATCATACTTTCCAATTCACAGCTCGAATTGAAATGTGGTTTCAACCTGAGGAAAATCTATACCATTGTCCCTAACACTTCGCCTTGCCTTTGTGATTACATATGGCGCCT
Organism: Allium cepa; assembly: GCA_030765085.1. Taxonomy (NCBI): domain Eukaryota; kingdom Viridiplantae; phylum Streptophyta; class Magnoliopsida; order Asparagales; family Amaryllidaceae; genus Allium; species Allium cepa. The sequence continues at coordinate 796,410,284 of CM060935.1, read as the reverse complement.
TTGGTATGCACATTTGAGCCATTTCTATGCTCCTTGACATCTTTTTGTATTCACTCTGCTGTGGGCATGTTATATCTTATACGGATTGATATGTTTCACATGCGCATACACATACACAGATGTGTGTGTATTCGCTACACGTATACCTATTACATAATATAAATTAAATAATACTATATTATTTTATACATTTAAATAAAATGATGATTTTATCTAAAGAAATTTAGAATTGTTCTAAATAAATTAGACTCCATAGGCCCAATAAAGATCCAATATGGTAAAAACGTTTGAAATTCACCTATAACTTCCACTACGGGCTGGTCCGGTTTCAACAGTGGTATTATAGCCCAATAGCATATGCAGTCTAAACTAGTCATGTTAGAGTCAACTATTATGCTCACAACCAAAATAGTAGGGTATCTTGGATTAGTTTGGGTAATCAAATAATCTGCCCAACTTAGCTACAGACCTGGCTTGAACATATATATGAGCCCAAAGGTTATACCTATAGAAAAGACCCAAATTTGTATTAGGCCTTAAGCTAATTTTCCTTTTTTTTGAATTAAAAATAAAAGATTTTAAATTTCAAATAAAATATGAATATATTATAAAAGTTATAACATGATAAGAATTTAAAAATGTTTGAAAATATGTATATACATACATACATACATACATACATACATACATATATATATAATAATTTTGAATTTTTAAAAATTTATTAATAGATTGATAAAATAAATTAATTAAATAAGTTAATTAATTAATAAATGTATACACGTATTATATATTGTGATATATGTTATTTAAAATGTTTAAAATAACATAAATATACCTATATGTATATCAAATGAATTTTGAAATTGATATAATTTAATTAAAATTATATAATTAAATAAAATAGTTAAAAGTTTAATTAATTAAATAATATACACATGTATATGATATACGTGTTATGCTATAAAGGTTATAGAATATAATAAATATTAGATATAAATTTTATATTAAGATAATATAAACTTAATTACATCAGATTTATTTTAATGTAATATTACATATAAGTTATATAATAATAAATCTTATATAATATGAATGTGTCATCCAGACTTTTGGCCAGGTAGAATTCAAATAGACTGGACGAGTCAAACTTGAAGTTATCGAAGCGAAAAGCTTAGAGAGATGGCCCATGACTCTGGAAACCAAACACAAAAAGGGTCACAAAGCCAGAACCAAGACAACCCAAGAAAAAAGGATAGTGGGATCTCTAAAGTCGAGAATCGGTACCTACTCCCAATTGGGGTTTGGTATTGACTCCTAGAAATAACTTGGATGGACCCCATCTCCTGCACAGCTCATATTTCTAAAGTTGTTTTGGCGTAATAATGCGATTCTTCATCGAACACCATGAACGGTTGAAACTGCAATTTTGTTCTCCTTCAAATCCATCATTTGGACTAAGAAACAAGCTAGCAATGGTGCAAACAACTATGGAATCATGAAGCTTACTGGAAAAAGATCAAAGGTGTAGGGTTGAAGACTCCAAAGTTGAAGAACTTGGGGATTGATACCGACTCCCACTTGGGTATCGGTACCGACTCCCAGCTTTAGCTGAGGTGGCACCTATTATTCTAGAAGAACGAGTCTAAATCGGGAACAATAGCTAGGAGATATCGCACGCAAGATTTTAGGCTCCCCACCTCTATGAACTAGAAGGTAGGATCTTTTTTAAGTTCTAGAACTTATACTTTATATATTCTTGTGCTTCTAAAATTCTAAGTGTTGAAGTTGCACAAAGTCTCAAGGACTTTTGCCCCAAGTCATAAATCACCAGTAAAATTTTAAAGTGGACGTAGGCCAAGCTTCGCCGAACCACTATTAATGATTATCTCTCTCTCTTTCTTCATTTTTTATTTAAATTTATTCATATTTTATTCTCTTCTATAACTTTTGGATGCTTGTGCCATTTTTGGTTCAAACATATTGGTGCTTTCATAGAGAATGATATTCTCAAGTCATTTGGATCCATCATCTACTATTGGATTTCCTATATCCAAGAAATAGATCCAATTTCTCCATCTTTTAATTCTACAACCTAGATTTGCAAGGGTCTACTAAAATATTTTTGTCACAACCCCATCAAGAAGAGATCGTTCTACCAATTCCAGAGCTACTACTAAAGTCAACAATCAGAATCCTCAATAAGGAGATGGAATTGTCCAACCAACTCAACCTGAGATCCAGAATCTAACTACGTCGTGACCAGAACGAAGATGGATATGATAAAACAGATTCTAAGCTAACCAATAGGATATGAAAAACACGATGCAACAGAGCTTGAGACCGTTGAATGAGTTAACCCAAAACAGCCACAGATGGAATATTAAGGATTGTAGCATAGAATCAGAGAGTTCTTCTTCATCTGAGCAAATGTAGAGGGAAGGAACGTAGAATTAAACTCAACACATGTCTGGGACATCCATACAAGGAAGAGGGCGAGCCCGAGGCTCAAATTCAAGGATTAGTACCGATCCTCACTTAGGCTTCGGTACCGATCCTCAAAATGGCGGATATAGGGCCCGTCGTTTTGAAGGCGGTGTCAATGTCATCCCTGGACGTGCTATTGATGGTCTGAATCTGGAAAATCGCAATCTTTTGATGATGCTATTCACGGGAATCGAAATGGGAGGAATGCTGGATGAATAGGTCTCCTAGAGTTTAGGGAGCCTAGGTATCGAGTACCTTCTCGAGAGTGTTCGTCGGGCCAAATACGTGGGGCATGACACGATTACCACCGTTTATTCGAACCTGTTGACTCGGACTATTTGGAGGATATGTTTAAGAGGTTGGTTAGTGAAAGAAGATCTAGACTAATGATGATTGGGAACTTATGCTAGTCATAACCTATTTATAGAGGATATCCTTCACGCGAGATGCCTCAAGAGATTCAACATGCCAACAATGTTGTTGTATGGAGGAACAACAGGTCCTAGGCAACACTTATTAAGATATGAATGGCACAAGGATTCAACCTAGTCTTAGGATGTCGTAAAGTGTCGTTGTTTCTCGATTTTCTTAGAAGGGGTGGCTATGATGTGGTTCACTCGGCTTCCGTCGAGGTCCATATCATCTTTTGTTGAATTTCCATAAAAATTTCTGGAGCAATTTCATTTGCACACCTCATGTACGGAACACGTATGTCATTGTATAATGTTTATCAAGCTAAAGGAGAGTCATTGAGGGACTATTTGAATCGATTCTACACGATTGTAACAGAGATAATAGATCTAAAGAAAGATATGGTACTGATGGGGCTTTGCAAGGGTGTTTACCCCGACTTGGATTTTGGGGACTGGATAGAAAGGAAGCAACCATTAATGATGGAAGCATTTTATAGGAAAGCTAATGAGTATTTGCATTGGGAGGATGTGCGTAAGCGTCCTTGGAGGACTGATGTTAGAAGTTTGAATGAGCTGATTCAAAGTAATATTGTTGTAATGCAATGTGGAGGAAGCTCTGGGAATGTTGATGTAGAAGTTGATAATCAAAACGAAGGAGGAAAACAAAAAAACGATGGGCCAAAGAAGGGAAAGCCAGATAACAGAAGTCGTTTTAAAGGTCCTAAGTATGACAGTTACACTGAATTGAACAACCTTATTGACAGTATCTATCTAGCTACTCAGAATACCAAACCGTATAGGAAACAAACTCTTAGGGAGTCAATTGAGAAGGAGAGGAAATAAGGCAAATTCTGCAGATTCCATGAGACTTATGGTCATAATACTAATGAGTGCTGGCACCTGCATGACATGATTGAAGATTTAATAAGGAAAAATAAATTGCAATAATATGTGAAAGCCCCTTAGGATGGCAAGCAAGGAAATTCTAGTACCCCTGGATCGTCTTCCCAATGTGGACAAGCTGGGCCTGGTGCAGATGCATTCAACAGCCAAAAAAACGATTAGTGAATAACATAATCATTGCTGGGCCTTATCCTATCGATAAGAGTTTTTTAGAAATGGATAGACATATTGGAGCCTTACAGCATGTCGAGAATGAAAGTTGCTATGCTGTCGAAGATGGAGCTCAAGCAAAACAATCTTGACGGATGACATTGTTTTCTGGAACGGGGATGTTGACGGAGTGGAGGCTTCAACAATTGACCCACTCATGATCTCATCCATGATTAGTCCTTCTGTTGTGAGAAAGGTGCTGGTTGACTGTGGGAGTTCAATCAATATTTTGTTCGAAAAAGCTTACGATCAAATGATTTTCGAGGAGAGAGGTTTGAAGCCTTATTGATCTCGTATATAGGGTTTTAACGAGATGGCTACCGAAGCCATAGGATTTGTCAAACTACCGGTGGAACTTGATGAGGGCGGGCGGGGGCGAGTGTGGGTCATGCCATTTTAAGAGTTGGATATTTATTCTTCTTTAACGCAATCTTCGATCGATTGGCCCTAGCTGAATTTAGGGTGGTCATTGCACCCTAGTTTTTAACTATAAAATTCCCTACAGTCAATGGAGTGGGGATCGAGCATGGAGATCAGGTGGCTAGCCACAAATGCTATGTTACTGAACTGAAGGAAGCAAGGAGTAAGGAAAGAGTGTAGAGGGCGTCCTCTGTATAAAGGCTTCAGATGCATAGAAACTATCGCCTGAGCCCAGGCTCGGACAAACTAATCGACTCTATAATGACATGGACCGACGAAAAGAGCCGAAGAGAGGTTGAGCAGCTCCCACTGAGCTGACAACAATCGTTGTTCCAATCAGTAGGAATGACCCAAGTAAAGTCCAAAAGGTTGCATCTCAGCTCGATACTAGTATAATGAGGGAGTTGGTAGGTTTCTCCAAGTAAACCTGGATGTGCTTGCTTGGACGCACTCGGATATGTATGGGAATGTAACATCCCCTACTTGGAGGCCCAAAAATAACGGCTATGGATGCTGCAGTCATCAATAATTATTAATCCTCCGCGACTAAATATGACGTTATTAGATACATTGATACAAAGATCACAAGAATATGGAAAAAAATTTAACAAATTAAAATCAAATTTCCACATTCCATTAAAAACACTTCATGTTCATTACATAATCCCAAAAACATTAACCACGTTCAAAAAAATATAATTATTACACATACGCCAAGAGCGACATATGAAGATGGCCCTTGATTGATCAGAGTATATAGTAAGGCTAATAAGTCTACCTTTACATCCAAAATACACAGTGGAAAAGATAACTCTAAATAAATAAATGCCTCCTGCACGCCTACGGAAGCTTTATTCGTCTAAGCGGAGAACCTGAAAACCTTAAATCTCAAACTACTCAAAATCAATTGAGTACCCGAGAGTTTAAGAGGAAAATAAAAACTTCGAGTCAAACATAAAGTTTATATGAATAATATCTAACATCTCAATCCATTTAGATATATAGTGAGACCACGCCGCTTAGCGGAACTGGTTTTCCCCTCCCTGATATCCTAAAACCTTTTCAAAACCATATACTGTGCTCTGCATCCATAATGGTTAAAAATATAGCATTTACAAAATATTATGAAGATATGTATACATAAACATTTTGGATTTCCCATCCCTAGTTTAATTGACTCCCTGTCATATATATAGTTTTTAGAGACAATCTTAACCTATTAATTTTTATGGGTTTATTAATAACCTTTTTATGATTCATGGACACCCTGTCCTATTTCAGAGTTTTCATCAGATCACTAGGAACCTATAGGCCCCTGCCAATTAACTTAATTAATTCATGGGTCCATTAAACCTATTGGTCATTTCAACAACTCATATTATATCCTAGTTTTCATGGGTTAATTAGGAACCTATGGATTACTCCAGTAACTCCCTTCCTAGCCTAGTTTTCATGGTTTGTCTAGGAAGCTACTGATGCCTTCGTTAACTTCTTTCTTATCCTACTTTTCATGGGTTGATTAGGAACCTTTTGACTGATGTCAATTCTTAATCTGAATATAGTTTTTGTGGGCTCACTACAAACCAATTGGTCCCCATCAACCATCCTTTATACATAGTTTTCATGGGTTTACTATGAACCTGTTGGTTACCCCCAATAAAATCCTAATCATAGTTTTCATGGGTTTACTATGAACCTATCTCCCAAACAACTTCAAGGTTTAAGCATCCCATACTTTTGTCTTCCTAACTCCCTGGATGCAATTCTACTCATTCAGGAGTTTAATCAATTTGTGTTCACTATTGGGTTAACCTGGTTGGTTCTTCTACCCCCTTTATCCCCGAGATACAATTATGGGTCCTTTATCCTGTGAATATATTCATATTTGAAGAAGCAAACATAACAACTTAACAATACCACTCCTGTGGGTTTAATATTCATGAAAACATTTATATATAAAACATGGTTAATCCCTTTATTATATACTTTTATCAAGGAAATACTCCTTCAAATTCGAACACTTGAAATCCTTTCAAAACTCCTTTATTTAGCCATGGTGTTTTCCTTCTAAAATGAGTTTGGGTTTAAAAATCCTTTCGACACCCTCGAAACCTTGCTTTCGACTTTATTGGACAGCCTCCTTCAAAAGCATTAAATTCTATCTTTAAAACATTAGGCTTTTGCCTTTTGAATACTTTAAAACATCTCTTTCGAAACCTTTCGACCTTGTTAAAGTACTATCATATAAGTATAGAAGCATAGCTTTGAAACCATTCAAAAATACACCTTTCGAAACCATTGAAGGTTACCCTTCGAAACCATTGAAAGTCCCCCTTTCGAAATCATTGAAAGTTACCTTTCGAAACCATTGAAAGTCCCCCTTTCGAAATCATTGGGTTTATGTTTAAAACGTCTATTTGGGTCAAAACATGCATAAGCGAAAGTGTCTCTTTCTATCATTCTTTATACATATGGGGAAACTTGATAGAGTTGAAACCATCCTTTCTAAAGCACTAAAACTTCTGGGTAAAATAATTGAAGGTTGGCTTCGAAACCTTTCTGAAACCATTTCCTTCGAAACCCCTAACCCCTTACGAAAGCAGTAGGAAGTGGCTTATATTTATAAAAAAGTACCTTTCGATAGCACTGATATCTTTAGAAAAAAAGGCTGCAACTCTCCTTCGAAAGCTCCTTTAGAAATATCCTTTCGAAATCATTGGTTTCGACTACTTTGAAACCCATTTATAAATAAGCAAGCACTTTTTTTTAAAACAAAACAAAGGAACAAACCCTTTCGAAAGCTATGTGTATTGGTTTGCTGGTTTCGACCTAGAAGGTTTCGACGAGGTTGGAGGCGGAAGCTCTGAGTCGAAGGCTCCTTCCAAAGAAGGCAGAACATGCTTTTCTAACAAAAAGATTGTTTTTGCTAAATAAAGTAAATTTTCTGTAACTAACTTGCCGCTTGTAAACACTTGATTGGTTACAATAAACAGTCAAATTATTTTGCTAATATTTGATACGTTTTCTCAAATCTAAAAAGTAAACTACATTTAACAAATAAGCCCTTTCTATTAATAGAACTATTAAATCATTTAGGTCCTCCTTTCGGAATAATTCAATTTCCATATTAAATCATTTAGTAAAAATTCCCTAAATTTACTTTAATCATGTTATCTAACGTATCAAAATTTCAAACCCAAATTTTCAATATATTTTCCAAAATAAATTTATATACCCAAATAAACATATTTTCCTTCAAAAATTCATAACTAATTCTCTACAGCTTAGAAAATTATAAAAATTGAAACTCAACTCCAATATCATGTTTCTCACAACATATAATTTTTCCATGGCATTTAAAAGTCATCTAACCTCGGTTTTACCCTAAAACTGTGCATACCTCCCTTGAAACCATTTTGTTTAATCTAAACAAATTATAAATCAAGCATATCATCATCCAATATATCATAAAAATGAATTTACCCTTAAATTTGAAAACATGTGATTATAAAACCAAAAATAGAGATGTAGTGATTATTATTCACCTTAGATTGGATAAGGAAATTGAAGATAGTTTGAGATTGATTTCTTCTGGCTTGATCCTAAGCTTTAGATGTGATTTCTCTTTTCTTCTTTCTCCTTAATGGCCGGCTCCTATTGTCTTTCTTACATTTAAAATTTTTCGTTTAAGATAAATAAATGTGTGGCTAAGGGATAATAGTATAAGGGTGGAGAATATGGGTGGCGAATGACCCTAATGCCCTTATGTTTAATTAGTTAACACTAAACCCTTTACCCATTCATTTTTTTTTTAAATAAGAACGGCTGCTAATATTAATTAACCAACCTCAATCTTCTTATCACTCTACGTAATTCTATTTAATTTATTCTAATTAAATCTTTTGAATAATGTTATTAAAAATTAGGGGTGTTACAGGCTCCCCTCCTTAAAGTATTTCGTCTTCAAAATTCAATAAATACTAACTAGCAATCATCTGTAACCACTCCTAATATCCATATTAGCCTACCCGACTAGCAACTAATCTATATAAATCTAATATTGACATATCATCAAAGCAGATCAAGATAAGCATCTCGAATCCTGTCCTTTGTCTCCCAAGTACAGTCCTTCTCGATGTCGCTCCACTGAACATTCACCAACTTGACTATCTTTGTCCTTAATCTTTTTTCATCTCTGGCTACAACCCGAACTAGTTGTCTAATAACAGCCAAATCAGGCTCTACTACCAAGTATTCCAACTCTGTCTGAGGAATAGTAGCCTTTGGATTATGTGCATACTTGCAAAGATGAGACACGTGGAATACATTATATACACCTGCCTAAGTGCTCGGCAACTGTACTTTGTACGTGAGCTTTCCAATCCTTTCTAAAACCTAGAACGGACCAATATATCTTGGGGCCAACTTTTCCAACTTCCCAAATCATACCACACCCTTCATCGGTGATGCCTTAATGAAAGCCCGGTCTTCCATGGAAAACTCTAGGTCTTTACGCCTCTTATCCGTGTAACTCTTCTGTCTAGATTGAGCTTCTTTCATCCATCCTCGGATTAAATTAATCTTTTCTGACGCCTCTCTAAACATATCTAGACCTAAAACTAATCTGTCTCCAGTTTCCAACCACCATGCTAGTGATTTGCATGGCCTTCCATACAATGCTTTAAAAGACGCCATTCATATGCTAATCTGATAACTATTATTATAGTAAAACTCAATCAGATGTAGGTGATCCTCCTAAGATCCACCAAAGTCCACTATACAAGCCCTCAAATAAATCCTCGAATACCTATTTGATTCTCTCTATTAGCCTATCCGTCTATGGGTGATCAGCTGTACTCATGAACAATTCTATTGCTGACAACACTATTAGGAATCCCATGAAGTCATGAACAACTTTGCCAAAACATGTACCATCCTGATTGACATAAATGGAATGAAATTAGCATTCATGGTCAACCTGCCTACTATAACACATATGCTTTCATTTCTCCTATTCGACCTTGGCAACCCGTCTATAAAATTCATGGATATCGAATCCCATGTCCAAACTGGAATCTCTAAAGGCCAAAGGAATCCACTTGACTTCTGATGTTCGGCCTTCACTTGTTGATAGATAACACACTGCCTAACGCATAAGCCAACATCCCTCTTCATGCCTTCCCAGTAGAAGCTTATCTTCATATCCTGATACATCTTGGTCCCTCAAGATGAATCGTAAACTTAGATCAATGACATTATTCCAAAACTTCTCTCCTTAAGCTCTCTACATTTGGAACACATAATCGTCCCTTCTTTCTCAACCACTCCCTTTGGTCAAGACAATAACCCTTTAGATCATCGATCTTTGACCCTACGTCAAGCCTTCTAATCCTCTCGGCTAAAACCGGATCTTCTCTCTGCTTAGAAGCTATCCTCTCGATCAACACTGGTCGAACTTCTAAACAGACAACATGGTAGTCCTCTGACTAGAACTAGAAGTAGATCTTAACTGCACGCCGCAACTGGCCAAAGCTTCAAGATCCTTCCATTCTGCTAACGTAGCTAACACCATATTTCGATGTTTTATATTGAGAGCATTTACTAACTTATTTCCTTTCCCAGGAGTATACTCTATACCAAAATCATATGCAACCAAAAACTCTAGCTAACTTTGTTGCCTTATATTCAATGCCTTCCGAGAGAATAAATATCTTAAGGACTTTTGATTGATTTACAACTCAAATCTCTCCCCTAAAAGATAATGCCTCCAAATCTTCAAGGAAAAATTCACTGCAGCCAACCCCAAGTCATGAGTAGGATTTCTTACTTCATGCGATCTAAGCCACCTAGATGCGTAAGCAATGACTTAGCCTCTCTGCAATAGCGATCTACTCCCACATGCATCAGTGTACACTATCAAACATTGGTTTCCATCTGGAACTAGGTCAACAAACGTTTGAACTTAAAGAACCCTTCCTCACATTTTTCGGACCAAACAAACTTCATATCTTTCCTGGTAAGCTTAGTCAAAGCCGCTGCTATCCATGAGAAATCATTGATGAATCTCTGGTAGTAGCCCACAAGTCCAAAAAATCTCCTAATCTTAGTTACCATCTCTAGTCTCTTCCAATTATTCACAGCTTCGATCTTATCTGGATCGACTGACGAACCTTTCTCTTAAACCACATGACCAAGAAACTAAACCTCTTTCTTCCAAAAATGACACATGGAAAATTTCACCCTCATCGGATTCTTCCTCAGCGTTTCCAACACCACTCTAAGATAAATCTCATGCTCATCTTTTGAGTATACTAAAATGTCATCAATGAATACCATTATGAACCTATCTAAGTGCTCTCGGAAAACTCGGTTCATCAAATCCATGAAGAAAGTAGGTGCATTTGTCAATCTAAAAGGCATCACTAACCGTTCATATGAACCATATCTAGTTCGAAATGTCATCTAAGGAATACTGTCCTCCGCCACTCTCAACTGATGGAACCCTGTCGCCAAGTCCAACTGGGAAAACACCATAGCTCCACTCAACTGGTCAAACAGATCATCTATCCTCTGCAGAGGGTACTTGTACTTTATCTTCCTTTCGTTTAACTTATGATAGTCAATACACATTCTTAACAGTCCATCTGATTTCTTCATGAACACCCCGACCGCTCCCCAAGGCGAACTGCTTGGTCTAATAAAATTCCTTCCTTCTAGATCCACTAGCTGCACCTTCAGCTGTCGGTGTCATCCTGCTAGGGTGTCTGCTCACAGGTTCAGCTCCTGGCACAAGGTTAAACTGAAACTCAACAGCTCATTCCGGTGGTAATCCCGTAACTGCCTCAAAAACATCTGCAAATTCCCTTGCTACTCGAACCTGACCAAGCTCTTCTCCAACCTCCATGGCACTTAACAAAGCCTAAACACTCCTACTGGAATTTTCCACTGAGAAGATGATTTGGTTGTGACTATCTAGGTGTCTCAATAGTATTTTCCAATCTCGAAAAAATATCCTGGCCTCATACTTACCCAACTAATCCATACCCAAAATGATCCCGAAGTCTACGAAATCAAAAAATACAGACTGAATGGAAACTTATGACCTAACAAATGAATTTCTAACTAGTCACATCTCATCCATAGAGTTGCATACCCACCCATTGGATTCGCATCCCTTAAGAAAGTAACAAGGTATGTGGGTTCTATGCATAATGTGATATAAATGAATGTGATGCAGTGGTATCAAATAGTGCCCTAACTGGCATGCTCTGAATCAAAAGCATACCTTCCATCACAGTTTTTCCTTTCTTTGCTACAGTAAGATTAGAAGAAGATGGTGGTCCAATAGCAAAAATCTTCCCTTTGTCCACCCTGACTGGCTCTGGACACTGATTCTTGTAATTCCCAACTTGGTCACAGTTGAAGCATTTCACATTCTTCTTCTCTACAGGCTTCTTCCATTCGCCTGTCTGGCACTCGTGAGCATAATAACCCTTATTATTACATTTAAAGCACACCAAATCAGTATTTGCCTTCTTGGTAACCTCCTTTTTCAGGGCTCTCTTCTTCTTAAAGAATTTCCTCTTCTTTCCATGAGGACACCGGGATTCAACTGGCTTCTCCCTAGCAGAAACAACAAGCATCTCTACATGGCGAATAGCCATCTCCACAACCACATTACAGGGTTCTCGGACACATGTCATGATCGTTCCAGCTAGCTCTAGTCTTAGTCCTCGAATGAACCTTTCACTCCTTTTGATATCAATGTCTATATATCCATATCGAGATAGCTCATCAAACTTAGCAGCATACTCGATTACTGACATATCTCCCTGCATAAGGTCCTTAAACTTTCTCATCAATGCCGACTTGGCCACCTCAGATAAAAACCTCTGCTCAAACCTCATTCTGAAAATCAACCCAAGTCAGTTCTTCCTCCGGAACTCAGGCGTCACACTATTCCACCAACAGAGCGCTGCCCTTTGCATCCCCATCATCCAATCCTAAATTAGTAAAGATCCTCTCACAACTCAACAGCCAATTCTCAACCTCAATGGCATCCCCCATTACCATAAAGGCTTTCCACCTAGACTGGTGTAGTCTTTGCTCAGATTAGCATAATTATATCTAGTCGGAGCTACAAGATTAGCTCCTCCAACATTACCTGCTACTCCGGCTTGCAAAAGATTAGCCAACAACTGATACACCATCCCTGCATCTACTGGTGGATTTCCAGCACCAACATTGGCCTCGGCATTTGGATTAGCATTAGCCTGTCGACACTGGTTCCTCATGGTATTCGGTCGAGTATTTCATTTGTTGTGGTTCTTCCTCCACCTAGATTTCCTCTTCCGTTTTCTACTTCCATATCCTCTTTCTCGTAAATCTGCATATGAGCCTTAGTAAGATACAAAAAAACAGTCTAAGACAGAGGGTAATACGTACTTAGATATATACCTATATATCAAATACAAGTATGTTGCTATAGCATTAACCCAAACCCCAATCATATTTCTAATTTGTTGGATTATGTTTAAAAAAGCTTTTAGGTTTTACTTTTCCTTTAAAGTTTCATAAACCAAAGCTCTGATACCAACTTGTAAACACCTGATTGGTTACAATAAACTTTCAAAATATTCTGCTAATATTTGCCGCATTTTCTCAGATTTAAAATCTAAACGACATTTAACAAATAAGCCTTTCCTATTAACAAAACAATTAAATCATTTAGGTCCTCCTTTCAAAATAATTTAATTTCCATATTAAATCACTTAGTAGAAATCCCCAAAAATTCCAAAAACTCGCTTTAATCATGTTATCTAATGTATAATAATTTCAAACCCATTTTCTCAATATATTTTCCAAAATAAATTTATAAACCCAATAACCATATTTTTCTTCAAAAATTCATAACTAATTCTCCATGGCTTGGAAAATTATAAAAATTGAAACCCAACTCCAAAATCATGTTTCTCATAACATATAATTTTCCATGGCATTTAAAAATCATTTAACCTCGGTTTACCCTAAAACCGTGGATACTTCCCTTGAAACAATTTTGTTTAATCTAAACAAATATAAATCAAGCATATCATCATCTAATATATCATAAAAACGAATTTACCCTTAAATCCGAAAACAAATGATTATAAAGCCAAAAATAGAGATGTAATGATTATTATTCACCTTAGATTGGATAAGGAAATTAGAGATTATCTTAGATTGATTTCTTCTAGCTTCATCCTAAGCTTTAGATGTGATTTCTCTTTTTTTATGTCTCCTTAATGGCCGACTCCTATTTGCTTTCTTATGTTTTAATTTTTTTGCTTAAGATAAATAAACTTGTATGGCTAAGGGGATTATAGTATAAGGGTGGAGAATGTGGGTGGAAAATGACCCTAATGCTCTTATGTTTAATTAGTTAACACTAAACCTTTATAAGTGCATTCTTTTTAAATAAGCACGACCACTTATATTAATTTACCAGCCTTAATTTCTTTATCAATCTACATTATTCTATTTAATTTATTCTAATTAAATCTTTTGAATGTTATTAAAAACTAGGGATATTAAAAGGATCTTGCCCAGGATAGTGAGCCATGCATTAAACATGAATCCCAAATGCATTCTTGTTAAATAGAAACGCCACATCCTAGGTCTGGAGAGGTCGGTTGTACTCAAGGAAGAAGTGGATAAGCTAAAGGATAATGACTTCATCCGCATGCCTTATACTTGGATTGGGTATCAAACCCTGTTTTGGTGAAGAAAGCAAACGGGAAGTGGAGGACGTGCATCGACTATTTAGACTTGAATAATGCATGTTCGGAGGACAAATTCCCACTACCGAGAATAGGTCAATTGGTGAACTTGACAACAGGACACGAGATACTCTCCTTTATTGATGCATACTACAGATATAATCAAATCTCCAGCTTCATTACCGAGCTTGGACTCTATTGCTATCTGGTCATGCCCTTTGAATTAAAGAACGCAGGAGCAACTTACCATAGACTTATGCACTAGATGTTCAAAGACCAGATTGGGCGATCAATGGGTGTTTGCATGGACGATTTTCTTGTAAATTCATGGCATTTGAGAAAGCACATTGATGATCTGGCGGAGATGTTTGGTGTCCTCCGATAGTGTGGAATGAAACTCAATCCCTTGAAATGCTCTTATGGTGTGGCATCGAGGAAATTTTTGGGTTTCACCATCGACTCCCATGGGATTGAAGCCAATCCAAAAAAGATTAAAGCTTTGAGAGAGATCGAAGCCTAGAACATGATCAAGAAATCCCAAAGCTTAAATGGGAAGGTCGTCTCTCTAAGTTGATTCAGCTCTAGACCCACTAACAAATGCATCCTTTTCTTTGAGGCAAAAGAGAAACTTTGAACGGAACTTGGATCGCAAATACGTATTCCAAGCTCTACCGAACCACTTAGAAAGACCTCCCATCCTTTCTAAGCTGGTGGATAATGAGGACTTGTTTATATACTTAGCAGTATCGGTGCACGCTCTGAGCGCCGTACTTGTACGTGAGGAATCTAGCATCCAACGATTGGTCTACTACATTAGCAAGCGGTTGACAGGAGCAGAAAAAACTACCCGAGACTGGAAAAGCTCGCATACTATCAGTTGATCACTTTGAGAAAGCTCTACCACTATTTCCAAGCTTATCCAATCAGTGTCCTTACTGATAGCCTTCACGACAAGTCTTACAATGACCTGAGACTTCTGAAAGGCTGTTAAAACGGAACATTGAATTGAGTCAATACAATATCACTTATCATCCACAGAGAGCAATCCAAGGTCCAGCCTTGGTGAATTTCATAGCTAAATTCACCGTGTGAGATGATCTTATGGAGAGTAGTGGGGAAAAAAAGTTGAATGGAAGATGTACATGGATGGTGCATCCAAAGATCGATGTTCTGGTCCTGGAATTGCGCTTGTCACTCCCGTAGAGCACTCGATCAGCTACGCCTTAAAAGTCGATTTTTCAATAATGAACAATGAAGCTGGATACGTGGCCTTGATTGTAGGACTCAAGATCACCAAGGAACTAGGAATAAAGACTTTACACATTTTCTACAACTCCTAATTAATGGTATGTAAAGTTCTGAAAGAATATCAGGCGAAAGGAGTGAGGTTAGCTCTTTATTTAAACCAGGTACTCGAGCTGCTCAACAACTTTGAACAATATACGATAGCACATATCCCCAAAGATCAGAATGAAAAGGCTGATTTATTAGCCAAATTGGCTAGTTCTAGGGATGCATAGCTCATGGGCCTAATCCAGGTGGAGTACTTTAACTCCAAGCATCGATCCGATGGATGTTGATTAGATCTTGAGACTGAACCTGAATAGGAGTCATTGATGACTCCAATTTGGAATTATCTGCAAAGAGAAATACTTCCAGAGAGAAGGAATGAATGATGAAAAATCCTGTGACAAGCCTCGAGATATATCAAGCAAGAAGGAATAGTGTATAGGAAAGGTTTCTTTGCCACTATGCTATGGTTTGTCGCTTACGATGAGGCAAAATGAGTTCTGAGAGAAGTTCATGAAGGTGCCTATGGTGACCACACTGGAGGGCATAAACTGGCAAAGAAGATGCTTCGTTACGTATATTTTTAGCCGACTGTCAATCGAGACGTAGTTGACCACACCCGAAGATGTGATAAGTGCCATAGATTTGCTAAAATTCCAAGAGCCCCACTGATAGAAATTACTTAAATAGCCTGTCTTTGGCTGTTTGCAGTGTGGGGCATTAAATTAATCAGTGTATTGCCGATATCTAAAAGTGGCGTGAAGTACACCATCGTGGAAGTTGATTACTTTACTAAATGGGCTGAGGTGGAGCCATTGGCCATGATTATCATGAAGAATGCAATCGACTTTGTTGTTTGGTATATCATATGTCGTTTGGAGTCTACAAGCAATAGTTGCCGATAATAGAACCCAATTCGATGGTATGAAGTTTAAGGATTTATGCCGCCAACATCGCATAGAGAAGAGGTTTGCAGCGGTGGCATAGCCCTAGGTGAATGGACACATTGAAGTTGTAAACAAGATTAACAAGTCCATTTTTAAGAAGCGATGGGAAAAGGCCAAAGGCAAGTGAACCGATGAACTCTTGTTAACACTTTGGGCTTATCGGACCACGCAAAGTCCCAGACTGGCCACTCTCCCTATGCCTTGGCATACGGATCGGAAGCTATGATCCTAGCCGAATTGGAAGTGCCTTCTCGTCGATTACTCACTATGATCCACGGACGAACAAGCAACTTCTCATGGGTTCTCTTGATATGATCGATGGGAAACGGATCGAAGATGTGTTGAGAGTAGCCACTCATGGACACTAAGTTGCTCGATATTATAACACCAATGTCAGGAGTCGAACCTTTGAAATCGACGACTTGGTCCTCAAATGAATCTTCCCTAGCCCTAAGAACTTGGGCCCGGTTTGAGAAGGCCTGTACGCAATAGAGGAAAAGCTTGGAGACGGCACTTTAAAGCTAACAACTATGGAAGGGAGCATATTCCCAAGGGCGTGGAATTGCGAGCGTCCATGATGCAATTTCACTTAAAGAATAAATTTGTAACCGGTTAGAGCCATGCAACACGACAGAATTTTGTCACTTCCCATCTTTAATCAGATAACGACCTTTTAAGCCAGAAATTATGTCTCTCCATTTCTTTAGAGTTATGACTTGACTGACTCAAATGAATCTACATATGATTAATGCAGGTGTACACGTATCTGGAGATAGGTGTCGATCAAACTTCTATAGTCCATGATCAGGCCCATGAAGTCCCTCATGATGTCCGGAGATCGACATCGGCTAACTCTTGCCCTCGGTTGAGGGCAAGAGTAAAAACATAAGCTAGACATGATACGATCATCCACACCCTAACTCTCACTCCTGGAGTAGGAGAAAGAGTATAAGCATTAGCCGAACATGATATAACCGTCCATATCCTAACTCTTTCCTTTGAATTGAGGGCAGGAGTATAAACGCAAATCGAGTGGAATATGATAATCCGTAAACCAACTCTTGCCTTCAAATTGGGACAGGAGTATAAACATAAGCCAAATGCTTAACGACTGACCGCATCCAAAATCTTGCCCTCGGATAGTGTGTAGGAGTATAAATCAAAGTGAATGTGACACGACTGTTCTCTTATTCAACTCTCTCCTTGGACTGGGGGCAAGAGTATAAATGAAAGCAGATGTGATAAGTCTGTATAATCCCTAATATTCTGGCCAAAGTAGGCAGAATGGAAGATCCTTTCCCGGAATAAAGCAAGATCTAATTTTCAAGCCTTAGTTCGACGACTGGAGTTAGGCATGATTGAAGCATGAACATCCCAGATTAGGATGTATGGGCTAAGATTCTAAGTAGTTAGCTTAAGTTTGTACCCGGAGTTTGGGACAATCAGAACTTATTATCCTAGAAAATAATACCCGAAACGCTGCTTTAAGTGGTCAACCTTAATGATTGCTTTATATTCACAGGAGCGATGCGAGGCCAGCGAGTTATAAAATGGACAAAGGACTTGTTCCATAAATGATCACTAGAAGAAATAAATAGCAAGTATATTGAATGGAAAGCGTATTTCTTAAGTACTTAGACAGATTTGAACAAAGATTTTACAAACCAAAGGTCTTTGTTACTAATATTAAACCAGGAAAGACAAGTACAATTGATTCATACCAAACTCGAAAAGCAAAAGCGAAGGCCAAATCTGCACAAAATCGGCTAAAAAAATCAAAACAAGCTACTATTATTTCAAGCTAAGAGAGGGTCTATCTACGCAATACAAGCATGTCACTGCTTCTTCGGCTTGTGTCCCTTTTGTTCCTTCTTGGAATAGGGGGAAGCTTCAGTCGAGCTTTCTCCTTACCTTTTCCCTCTCCCACTACCTCCTTGACCATTGGGAGGAGTGCTTTCTAAAGAACCAATATGTGCATTCTGGTTGCTCCTGGGCAGATAAATAAGGGTTAGAATGCT
The DNA here is from genome assembly GCA_030765085.1 of Allium cepa. Taxonomy (NCBI): domain Eukaryota; kingdom Viridiplantae; phylum Streptophyta; class Magnoliopsida; order Asparagales; family Amaryllidaceae; genus Allium; species Allium cepa. The sequence continues at coordinate 796,391,838 of CM060935.1, read as the reverse complement.
TTTTGAAGACATCGTAGTCGTGCTTTGTGCATTTCTAGGTGGAGGAATATGTACAGGTGAGAAGACGGTCTGGCTTGGTGAGGCTACAGAAAAGTGGAAAAGGTTATAAAGTGTGTCACGACCCCGACGTCTCAAAGCCTAAAAAGTTTTTAGAAAAATCTCCAAGTGTGGAGTCGGTACCGACTCCCTATCTAGGAGTCAGTATTGAGTCCCATTTTTTTTGAAAATAAAAGGAGAGGAAGAAAAAAATTCGAAATGTGTATATATTCATATATGTCTGGAGTCATGATAATGCATGTACATATGGCAACCTTGTATGTTAATCTCCTCGGCTCAATAATGTGTACATGGACATGTGCGCCTATAGATGCCCAATGTTTGGCGATAAAATTAAAGGAAAATCAGACTTGTACCCGCAATACTCATGAATTGAATAAATCTAAAATCATCAAACTTAGAATAGAAGATCATGAGATCGCACTCCATATTTATAGTCTCAAATGTTGGCAAAACGTTATGATGAATCATTGTGGATGTAACAACTCATGAAGTCGATTCATGAAAGGATAACGACCTTTTAGAACAAAGAGTGGATTCCTTTACAAAAATTCAAACATGTCTCGATTGAAGGCACGTCACGTTTGAAATGAGATATACTTTGGGGGCAAGTGTTATCCAACTTTTTAACCAGGCAGAATCCGAACAGACTAGACGAGTCAAACTTGGAGTTATCGAGGTGGAAAGCCCAGAGAGATAGCCTTGGAGTCCAAAATCCAAACACAGACAAGGTCATAAAGCCGGAATCAAGACAACCTAAGACTAACCAGATAGTAGGATCCCCAAAGCTGGGGATGGTACCTATTCCCAATTGGGGTTCGGTACCAACTCCTAGAAACAACTTGGGTAGACCCTATCTCCTGCCTACATATCTATCTTGATACCAAGGTCCCATTTCCAAAGTCGTTTTGCTGTATCAATGCGATTCTTCATCGATCACCATGAACACTTGAAACTACAACTTTGTTCTCCTTCAACTTCATCATTTGGACATAGAAACAAGTTAACAATGGTGCAAACAACTATGGAATCATGAAGTTTACCGTAAGACGATCTAAGCCTGTATGGTTGAAGACTCCAAACATGAAGAACTTGAGGATCGTTATCAAATTCCACTTGGGGACAAGTACCGACTCCTAGATTTTGGTGAGGTGACACCTATTATTTTGGAAGCACGAGTCTAAATCAGGCACAACGATTAAAAGATATTGTATGTGAGATTTTAGGCTCCATACCTCTATAACTAGGAAGGTAGGACTCATTTTTTAGGCTCTAGCTTTTAAACTTCATATATTCTTGTATTGTTGAAATTCTATGTATTGGAGTTGTACCATATCTCAAGAACCTCTGTCCCTCGGTCATAAATCACCAGTAAAATATTAAGGTGGATGTAAGCCAGGCTTTGTCTAGCCACTATAAACGATCGTGTATATCTTTTTCTTCATTTTCATTTAAATTTCTTCATATTTTATTCTCTTTTATAACTTTTGGATGTTTATTCCATTTTGGTTCAAACATCAAGTATAAACTAAAAGGTGGTAGATTAAGAAACTCTAACTAGACATAAGGAATAAGTACATATGTAAATGTACACATACCATGATTTCGATGTGTCCAAAACTTAAATCATGAGGGTATTTTATAAGAAATACATTATTCAATAATCGATATCACTTAAAATAATATATTGAAGATTATGAATCTTCAATATAAGGTTGTCTCCTACCATTTATATATTAATAAATTACTTGCATACTCTTTAGTTGTTGAGCTTTCCTTAAGCTAAGGATGTTATATATAGTATTATTAATATATTGAATAGTTGAGGTAAGATAACTGTATATATTTGTTAAATTTTTCTCAAGTGAATATACATATTTTTTTGTTGAGCTTTCTTCAAGGTAAATGTAGGATTAGGACAAAGTACCATAGGTTAGGAGATGTATATAATAATACTAGTAAGGAGTTATCTATCACACGTGGAAATATGATTTGTTGAGCTATCCACAATGTCAGATTCCCATGACATACGAGTCCCAATAGCTACTAGTAAAGTCGAAAGACTTTTATGTTTTGAATTAGGGTTTGGCGAAACATAAAACACTAGCGGGACCTTATTAGTAAAATAAATTTTAAAGTTTAGCCTTATTAATAATTTACCCATTAAAACTTGCAGATAATATTAAATCCAAGACTCTTTAATGAAAGCAATCAATTAATCGGACCAAATAACTAGGTCGACTTGGTACGAGCTATAAAGATAGCTCTGACATACAAGAAAGTTTGGTCTTCTGTAACTTATGCTCTGCTAACATGACCTATTGATGATGATCACGAAGATCTACACATTGCTTATATTAAGTGGGTGGCTGACCTTGAAATTGCCTAAGTATTCATGTTGTCAACTTTAGAAAAAAGTTGCAAATGTGACGTTAGTCGATGTCTGTTCATGAGATATTTGATAGTCTTAAGGCACTTTTTGGTGAGCAATATCGTTCTGTGAGGTACGAGACAACAAAGAAACTGTTCAGGACCAAAATGCAAAAGGGATAAAAGATAGGCGATTATGTGCTAAAATTAAAGATTTATATTGATAAGCTTGCATCATTGGACGTGACTACAAGCAATGAGGTACAAGTTGATTTGGTTCTTGGTTCATCGACTCCTCTATATGAATCATTCATGCTGAATTATAATACGAATAATATGAATGTGAATCTAGCGGTGCTCCTAAATATGTTGAGGTTGGTCGAGTCGCAATCCAATGATCAATCGAATGTGCTTGTAGTTAAAAGTGGCGTGTCCTCTTCGAAAAATTCGAAGAAGCGAAAAGGTGATGGTAAAAAGAAAAGTAAGAAAGGAAAGAAAGGCGATGATGACAAGGGTGAATTCCACCATTGTCATAAGAATGGATGCCGAAAGAGAAATTGTCCTGAGTACATCATGATTGTGAATGAAAGAAAGCAGAATAGTTCTGCCTCTCCATTAGGTACATTTATGATTCAAACTAGTTTTGTAATCAATAAAATGTCTTGATTTTATATATAGGACCTGGAATTCACATTTGTAATTCGTTATAGGGGCTTAGGAATTGAGATCGCATGGCAAAGAGTGAAATGAGACTCCAAATTGCTGATGGGTCTATCATAGATGCAACGGTAGTGAGAAACTTTCATTTATGTTTGCTTAATGGTTTTGTTTTGACATTATAAAAATGCTATTATGTAAAAGACTTTATTTGTACAATTATTTCCATTTCTAGATTGTTTGAGACTGAATATATATTTCATTATGAAAATAATGTTATGAACACTAGTTTAAATGGAAATAAAGATTGTGATAGTTCTCTTGAAAAGAGCATTTATGCGGTCAATACAAATTATATATGCTTAGTGAGTAATTCTAATAGCGGTATAAATGGAAATTATCTTTGGCATTATAAGCTATATTAGGGAGAAATGACTACACAAACCAAAAATCAAAGGATTTCTGTCAACAGTTGATTCTGAATTATTTGACACTTGTGAGTCGTGTCACAAAGGAAATATGACCAAGCACCCCTTCAGTGGGAGCAATGAAAGATCTAAGTACATAGTGACTTATGTAGCCTAATTCTTATAACAACCAAGGATAATAGTTCTTACTTTATTACCTTCATGAATGATTTCTTAAGACTAGAATATGTGTATCTTATGAAGAATAAATCGATTATCAACCAGAAAATTAAGAAGTATAAAAATGAAGTTGAAAATCAGCCAAATGATTAAAATCCTTCGATTTGATCGAGAAGGAGAGTATGTTAGACAAGAACTCTAACAATACTGAAAAGATAATGAGATTATCTCTTTGGTTACTCCACCCTATACTCCACAACACAATGGTGTGTCAGAGTGAATGAACCATACCTTATTAGATATGGATCGTTCTATGATGAGTAAAGCTAAGTTGCCTCTGCCCTGTTGGGGTTATGCGCTGGAAACCACAACACATATGCTAAAACTAATACCCAATAGATCTCTGCCTAAGACATTATATGAGATATGGCATAGGAAGAAACCCCACTTCAATTATCCGAAGTATTGGGTTTGTCTGGCCTATATTAAGAACATTGGCCCTAATAAGCTTGAGGGGAGATCCTCTTTGTATAAGTTTATAGGATATCGCCAGAATCCTAGGACATATATTTTTTACAACATAAAGGAACAAAAGTTTATTGTTCCCACACTGTCTTTTTGAAAAAGGAATTTCTATCAAAAGAAATTAACAACGAAGTTGTAGAATTTGACGAGATCCAAGGGAATAAAACTAAGACTTAAATAGCGAGAGAACTGAGTTCACTATATACTATAACATGCAACCTATTAGAACGTATAATAGGAAATCTAGTGCACTATAGAGATACTATGATTATCTCATGGATAGCGTGAAGAAGGATTGTCCCTTAGATGACGTCAGTCCTTTGTCATTCCAACAAGAACTGTAGATTAAAGACTCTTTATGTTGGCTTGGAGCAATGAAATCCAAGATAGATTCCATGTACGAAAACAAAGTTTTGGAATTTGTTAGACATATTCGAAGGGATAATATCCATCAGCTGCAAATGGATTTATCAGTAAAAACTAAATGCATATGAAAAAGTGGGGAATTATAAGGCAAGGTTAGTTGCGAAAGGATTTCGTCAAATTTAAGGTGTTGATTATGACGAGTGCTCTTCATCTGTAACCAAGCCTAAGTCCATTCGAATTATGCTTGTCATTGCTACGTTCTATGACTACGATATGGAAAATGGATATAAAGACAGCTTTTATAAATGTTGATGTAGAAGAAATGGTTTATATGTCGCAGTTTTGAAGGTTTTGTGGTCAATGGGAGTGAGGAAAGGGCTTGCAAGTTGTTAAAGTCCATTTATGGACTTAAAAAGCTTCAAGGAGTTGGACGAATGTTTTGATAAAGTAATAAAATAGTTTGGTTTTATCAAAACACAGAAGAAACATGCATATGCAGAAAGGAACATGGCAAAGCCACGTATTTTTAGTGCTATACATTAACAATCTATTATTGATTGGTAATGACACTTTGTTGTTGCAACCTGTGAAAGATTGGCTTTCCAAGAACTTCTCAATGAAGGATTTGGAGATAGCAGCCTATATACAAGGTATAAAGATCTAAGAGACTGTTGGGATTGTCCCAATCCCTGTACATAGATACTATACTGAAGAGGCTCAGTATGGAGAATTCCAAGCGTGGAAATATTCCAACATGATTTGGGATCGTTCTTTCTAAGAAGGATGCTCCTCATATCGATGAGGAGAAAGAACATATGAAGATGATCCTTTATGCTTCAGCCATAGGATCCATAATGTATGTTGAGCTATTCACTAAACTGTATGTGGCATACGCATTAGGATGCGTAAGCCAGTACCAGTCTAATCTTGGAGAAAAACAATTGGACGGATGTAAAATGTATACTTATGTATTTAACAAACACTAAAGACTTATTACTCATATATGGGAATGGAGACCAACTTATAAAGGAGTATATGGATTCGAGTTTTAAAAATGAAATAGATGAAAGTAAATTGATGTCTAGCTTTGTCTTTACACTTAATGACAGAGTTATTAGTTAGAAAAGTTCCAAGCAAGAAATGGTTGCCAACTCCACGATGGAGGTCGAGTACATCGCCCTTAATGAAGCAGTTAAAGAGGCAATTTTGAAGCATAAGTTTTTGAGTAAGCTCAGAGTGATTCCTGATATCAGGAATCCTATGGAATCATTGTATGAGAACAATGTGTCGATGCAGATCACAAAGAATCCTAGGGTACACAAGAAGTCGCTGTATATTCTTCAGAAGTTCCAGCTGATTAGAGAATTCGTTGAAAATAAAGAAGTTATGATATAAAGTGGATGTTGAATATGCGAGTATATGATTTTTGTTTGATGACAATAAACATATATATATATATATATATATATATATATATATATTCATTTAAACGTATTTGTAAATGTACTATTTTATTTTCATAGATTAAATAAATATTTGCTGAATAAAATAAATAACACAGAATTTAAATTCAAACAGATATTATATTCAACCAAATATTTATTACAATTTTGAATAGTACAAATTTGAGCTCTCACTATATATACAATTCGCAATTACAATACATTTCAATTTATATAACTTTCCTCACTACATATTGCTCATTCACTCGTATTTATCTTCAACTCCATTCCAGATTGAATCCAACATCTGAGCAATCTGCAAAAATTACACTGATGTAGTAAAATTGAAAATGAAATATTTTTGCAGTGTAAAATAAAAAGTATTTTTAAAATATTATATGCCTCGGTTATTTGGGTTGTTCGTCATCATTTCATTTGAATTCATCATACACAAACAGCTTGTGACATGCACAGTGTATCATTGTACATGCCACAAGGCTGTGCACACCGATATATACACTTGATAAAATTGCAGGGACAGGTGAGCACAAGGTCAAACCCAAATTAAAAGTCGGGTTCAACTCAAGTGAGATACAAATGAAATCACAATACGAGCACAAGGTCAAACCCTAGCTTTTTGCTGGATTCAACTCAGGTGTAATTTCAAAAATCAATACCAAAGTACAAACCACTGACTCAACTCAAAAAGGGATGAACAGGTAATAAAGGAGACAAACAAGTAATGTACACATGAATGCAACAGTGGACAATGCAAGTGCAGACACATACAACAATGGTAGCAACATGCAAATGACTCAAGTACGCAAACAAACCCAGACTTGTAAGAGAAAGAGACAAGTATACAAGTCATATACAAAGGCACACTGGAATATATATAGTGTATGAACAAGAGTGAAAACTGCAGTAATTCGAAGCAATGACTCGATTCAAACCAAAGTCAATGTCAGAGTTCAAATGCCAGAAATTCACAGCCGTGGTGGCCAAGGTGATAGATTACAGCAGAATATCAAAAAGACTCAAAGTCAAACATTATCTCAATATCAAGCCGCAAGTCAATCAAGTTTATCAACAAATTCAAAGTACCAAAGATTCGAAATTATGATAGCCAAGAAAATAAACAGCACAAAAAAACAAAGTCAACATGCAGTTATAAAATCAAAACAGTAGCAAGTTCAACCAAATCACATATGCAGTTCAAGTCAAAGCCGTGATATTCAGAAAATCAAGGAGTATGAAGTCAACTGCAAATCAAGCCATGGTGGCCACAAAATGAAACAAGCCATGAGAAGCAAGAAATCAAAATGTATACGAATTGAACAAGTCAGAAATTATCATCAACATCCAAGCAACATCGAACGGCCGAGATAAATAAATTGACGAATTCAAATGATTATATACGAACGAATTTATAGGACATCGAATCCTATATAAAGATTTAACATTGTCTATAGAAAATTCATTCGAATACATGCGAAAAAGGAATAATCATTCAATTCGAATCAAGATCGAGTTCAAGCATATCAACCAGTAAAACAAAAGGAGTAATTCACATAAAGCCATGTGCTAAGAGAAGAGAGCATCGATCGATAAAGTAAGCACGTAAGTCATCATTCGATCGAGCTACTAAAGTCGGTGATTCTTCAATTGAAAAGCCCTAATTTCATAGCAAAGAGGAACAAGAACGAACAATCATCGTTAAACAACGATATTGGGCCGAAGCTATAATACAAAAGAAAAAGGATATAAGTTTATCACTTGTTTATTTGTGGGCCGACCTTGTTTTATTTTTAAAGGCTTTAGTTTATTTTAAATTAGGGTTTTGGGTTATTTAATTTGTTTTTATTGTATTTTCCGTTTAAACAATTGTAATTTCTAGTCGTGTGACTAGGGGATGAGCTACGTTGGTGTAGTTCGAGAATTTGCAACTCAGTGACTGAGTTGTGGTAGAGTTTTGAGCGTACATTTAAGGCTAGTCGATAACGGGTGTTGGGAGTTTACGTGTGTAAGCGTCTGGCTGCTTAATTTCTAGTAGAAACCTTGGGGGCAGCACGTAGGCAGGGTTTTACCGAAGCTGAGTAAATTCCGTGTTGTTCTGTTTTTGCATTTATTATTCTTCTATTATTTGTACTGCTATAATTCTGATATATCTATGTTGAGATTATTTTATATAAACTTCCGCAATAAATTTTTATAATTGGTAGTATCACCCTATTCACCTCCCTTCTAGAGTGAAACCGATCCTACAAGTTATATCAGAGCTAGGAACAAAAGCGGTTTTTATTTTAAAAAGGTTTAATTTTTCAAAGACAAATTTTTCTTACAAATTTGAATTTTTAAAATGGTTTCTATTTTTACTGTGGGTCGGTCCAATATTATTCCTCCTATTTTTGATGAAATAGATTTTCTGAATTGGAAATAAAAAATGGATTTTTATTTAAAATCTGTTAATGTTAAATGTAGGAATATTATTGAAAATAGGTGTGATAGAATAGATGAGAAAAATACTTTGATTTTTTTACAATCCGTTGCCACTAATAATCGTGGACCTATAAAAATAAATAGGTCACAAAAGACTTTTCTTGTGTAGGTGTAGTGGTGGGTTAAGGAAACTACAACAGTGTTACTTGGATTTTGGCTGTTCCAAGCACACAACGGGAAACAAAGCAAAGTTCCTTAGCATAGTACAAAGGTGGCAGAATCACAATGGGCAACAACGAAAAATTATCGTAAAGGTAAAACAGGTAATGGTATATTCATCTTGAATGATTTATTAAATGTGATAATCTGCACCAAAATTTGAATTTACATCAGCCAGTTATGTTATAAAGAAATGAATGATGATAATGATTCTGACTTTTTCAGCCAATTATTCTTGTATGCCGAGAATACTACAATTGTTGAAATACTTCGTATAGATTTGGTTGAAGATAATACATTTGGATGACTCTATAATCACGGTTTTTGTTTATTTACACGGCTTTAAATCAAATTCATGAGAATTTCATTTAAAAGTTGTTCAAAATGATTTTAAAGAATTGTTGCAACTTCACGGTTTGGTCTATAACATCCAACAAATGATAATCTCGAGTGAAAGAAAAATTTAGATGCAGATTACAACGGTAGTCTAGTTGATAGAAAAATTACTAGTGGAACGTGATTTATATTGGGACATTCAGTAGCTGCATTGTTTTTCAAAGAAAATATCTGCATATTTTTCATTTCAAATATTTTCAAATAGCAGAAATTTTCTTATAAAAACCCTTCTAGAAAATCATTTTTAACCTTGTTTCAGATTAGTCATTTTGGAAAGTTTGATTTTATAATTATTTTTGGATTTAATTTTAAATAACTACATTAACTAATTTGACTCCCTACTGATTTCTAAAGGATAAATAGTGATTGAAAAAGTGATGAATGTTGATATTAATCATATATTATAACCTGAGACGGTATATTTAGTAAATTTCTTTAGAAATTTAAACAAGAGTTATAAACACTTTTTGTTGGTAAAAATTTCATGATCATTTCTACTTCTATCATATTTCTATCAACCATCACTCATCAAAATCCAATATAGTATGTCAATATGTGGTGCTTTAAACAAGACTCATTCGTTTTTCGTTTTATATTTTTTTTTAAAAGGATCCAAAGTATTCACTCTCATTTAAAAGTCCTCACGGTTATGCATGGGTGAATCACTTGGAATTTTTGATTATGTGCTTCCATGCTCATTTAAAAGTCCTTACGGTTATGCATGTATGGAACGCATATCAAAATTGATTTGTTAAATAGACAAGTTAGTTCTGATCCAATTTAAAAGTCCTCACGGGTATGCGTGGTTAGAAGATACTTGAATTTATTTTTTATTAAAAAAATTGGAATACTACTAATCTCATTTAAAAGTCCTAACGGTTATGTATGATTAGTAGAAATTCAAATTCCTGATATAAATATACTATAAATAGACACAACTATATGGTTTTATATGATGACATCATTCATATCAATTAAGTGGAATATGCACCTAACAGAGTGTTCATGATTTTTGTTTGATTTTTTATTGAATTTTAATATTTATACTTGATTACATATTAATATTGTATTAATGTCTATCACTTTGTCACTATTTTTCTAACACTATTACCCATTTGCTGATAACAAAAGAGGGAGAGAAAAGTTAAGATTTTGGCGAATAAAGGTCAAATATTTTCTATATTGCATCTAGGCTCATTTGAATATTTATTTTCATGTATGAAGGGGGGAATTTGTGTAGAGAGGAAGCATTCAAATAGGGGGAGCAAAGTGAATAATCAAATACATTTAACAAATTCAAAATCTTAAATATATGTTTGTTATCATCAAAATGGGGAGATTTTTGTTTGATGATAATATACATACATACATACATACATATATATATATTCATTTAAATTTATTTGTAAATGTACTATTTTATTTTCACAGAGTAAATAAATATTTGCTGAATAAAATAAATAACACAGAATTTAAATTCAAACAGATATTTTATTCAAACAAATATTTTTGTTACAATTTTGAATAGTAAAAATTTGAGCTCTCACTATATATACAATTTGCGATTACAATACATTTCAATTTACATAACTGTCCTCACTACATATTGCTCATTCACTCGTATTTATCTTCAACTCCATTCCAGATTGAATCCAGCACTTGAACAATCTGCAAAAATATACATTGACGCAGTAAAATTGAAAATGATATATTTTTGCAGTGTAAAATAAAATGTATTTTGAAAATAATATTTGCCTCGGTTATTTGGGTTGTTTGTCATCATTTCATTTTGAATTCATCATATACGAACAGCTTGTGACATGCACAATGTATCACTGTACATGCCACAAAGCAGTGCACACCGATATATACACTTGATAAAATTACAAGGACAGGTGAGCACAAGGTCAAACCCAAATTAAAAGCCGGGTTTAACTCAAGTGAGATATAAATGAAATCAAGATACGAGCACAAGGTCAAACCCGAGCTTTTTGCTGGATTCAACTCAGGTGCAATTTCAAAAATCAAGATGAAGTTCAGGTGAAATCAAAATGAAAAGTGACGTGCACAAGAGAAAACAATGTAGCTAGTCAGATATGGAACCAGACTCGAGCAAGTCCAGACCACATACAAGTAGCATGATCAGACCAGTGAGTAGTGCACACATATACCAGACCAAATGCCATCAAGTGAATAAGACCAGAGAAGAAAATAAAATGGCACATGTATATATAGTGCATAGCATCATCAACAGAACCATAAGCACGGGACAAAGCCGCACTCAAACAAATGTACACAAGTGAATGTAAACAACAAACTGCACGTGAACTACATAACTCGATGTTCAGTAGACAGTGCAATGAAGACTACAAGGAAATGCAAAACTGCTTCATATACATGACAACCAGATTACATGGATGAGTACTAATATACATGAACACAAGTTGACACAGTAACTATCAAATGAAGACTCGAGTCACAGTGCAGACCATATTCAAGTACATCGAACCAGCAAGCCATGCACATGTAAACAAAACCAAGTGAAACACAATGAAACCCAAATGTGCATATATGGTGACAAACAAGTTTACAACAATGAGACAACAAGGATATGAATGCAAGCAGTACACTGCAGATGCAACCAGACTACACATTTACAAAGGGCTGCAATGTTCATGAAGAAACCATGGTATAGATGTGACTTCATATAGAATCAAACAATGCCAGAGAGGCAAGTTCAAGGTAAGTACATAAGGAAATGCATCAATACCGAAGTATAACCACCACTGACTCAACTTAAAAAGGGATGAACAGGCAATAAAGGAGGCAAACAAATAATGTACACATGAATGCAACAGTGAAAAATGCAAGTGCAGACACATACAACAATGGTGGCAACATGCAAATGACTCAAGTATGCAAACAAACCCAGACTGGTAAGAGAAAGAGACAAGTATACAAGTCATATACAAAGGCACACTGGAATTTATATAGTGCATGAACAAGAGTGAAAACTGCGGTAACTCGAAGCAACGACTCGTTTCAAACCAAAGTCAATGTCAGAGTTCAAATGCCGGAAATTCACTCGTGATGGCCAAGGTGATAGATCACAGCAGAATATCAAAACGGTTCAAAGTCAAACATTATCTCAATATCAAGCCGCAAGTCAATCAAGTTTATCAGCAAATTCAAATTACCAAAGATTTGAAACTGTGATAGCCAAGAAAATGAACAACACAAAAAATGAATTCAATGTGCAGTTATAAAATCAAAACAGCAGCAAGTTCAACCAAATCACATATGCAGTTCAAGTTCAAGTCAAAGCCGTGATATTCAGAAAATCAAAGAATACGATGTTAACTGCAAATCAAGTCGTGGTGGCCACAAAATCAAACAAACCACGAGAATCAAGAAATCAAAATATATATGAATTGAACAAGTCAGAAATTATCATCAACATCGAAGCAACATCGAATGGCCGAGATAAATAAATTGACGAATTCAAATGATTATATATGAACGAATTTATAGGGCATCAAATCCTATATAAAGATTTAACATCATCAGCAGAAAATTCATTCGAGTACAAGTGAAAAGGAATAATCATTCAACTCGAATCAGGATCGAGTTCAAGCATATCAACCAGTAAAGCAAAAAGAATAATTCGCATACCACTTTAGACGAACTCGATCCAAATTAGAGAAGTCGTGTACCAAGAGAAGAGAGCATTGATCAACAAAGTAAGCACGAAAGTCATCATTCGATCGAGCTACTAAAGTCGACGAATCTTCAATTGAAAAGCCCTAATTTCAGAGCAAAGAGGAACAAGAACGAACGACCATTGTTAAACAACGATATTGGGCCGAAGATATAATACAAAAGTAAAAAGATTTAATATTATCGCTTGTTTATTTGTGGGCCGACCTTGTTTTATTTTTAAAGGCTTTAGTTTATTTTAAATTAGGGTTTTGGATTATTTAATTTGTTTTTATTGTATTTTCCTTTAAAACAATTGTAATTTCTAGTCGGGGTAGTAGGGAACGAGCTACAGTGGCGCAGTTTGAGAATTTGTAACTTAGAGGCTGAGTTATGACAGAGTTGTGAGCGTAGAGTTAAGGCTAGTCAATAGCGGGTGTCGCGAGTTTACGTGTGTAAGCGTCTGACTGCTTAATTTCTAGTAGAAACCTTGGGGGCAGCACGTAGGCAGGGTTTTGCCGAAGCTGGGTAAATTCTGTGTTGTTCTATTTATGCATTTATTATTCTGCTATTATCCATGCTGCTATAATTCTGATATATCTGTGTTGAGATTATTTTATATAAACTTCCACAATAAATTTTTATAGTTGATAGTATCACCCTTTTCACCCCCACCCTCTAGGGTGAAATCGATCCTACAGTGGATACAAAGGACATCATAGCAGATCGATTCACTAATGATCTATCTCGGTCAGCTCTCGGGAAGCTGATTGAAAGGATGAGGTTGTAGGATCGATTTCACCCTAGAGGGGGGTGAATAGGGTGATTGTGTAAATTATTAAAATTAATCGCGGAAGCTTATGAATTAATTTCAATTCAGATCACAGAATAGCAGCACAGATATTGCAGAATATAAATAACAGAACAACACAGAATTTACCCAGCTTCGGCAAAACCCTGCCTACGTGCTGCCCCCAAGGTTTCTACTAGAAATTAGATAGTCCCTCGCTTACAAAACGTAAACTTGCTATACCCGCTATTGACTAATCTAACTCTACGCTCAAAACCCTGCCACAACTCAACTACCGAGTTGCGAATTCTCAAGCTACGCCACGTAGCTTGTCCCCTAGTCACACGACTAGAAAAATAAACGGTTTAAAAAGAAAATACAAAACAAAACAAATTAAAATAAAATAACCCTAATTTTAAATTTAAAGCCCTTATTAATAAAAATGCCGGCCCCTTTTATCTTCTAGCCCGTCTATTTTATTATCTTCCTTTGTTTATTTGGAGATGTCGGCCTTTTCCACTTTGAAGCTAAATTAGGGCTTGTCCCTTCGATCCAATTTAGGGCTTTCGAAGCGCCGATAATATATTGATTGATTCGATGATTATTCGCGAGTACTGTTGATCGATTGTTGCTCACTTCGGCTGCTTCGTTGTTGTTGATGGAGTTCGACTTCGATTCGGTATGTGATTTTCGTTTATGCTATACTGTTATGCTTGATTGAACTCCATAGATTTTAAATTGCCGATGATGATTGTGTTTAAATAGGAATCGAATTCCTATATTCTCGTTCGTTCTGATGATTTGAATTTGTCAATTATTTTAACTCTGCCGTATGATTATGCTTGAACGATTATGATCTCTCTGACTTTGTCACTTCGTATATATTTTGTGATGCTTGCTTACTTGATGTTCACGGCATCAATTTCAACTCCTTGGTCATCACGTTGTTGATCTTGACTTGGTAAAAAACACGGCTTTGATACTTTGTAAACTTTCCATTCTTGTTTTGCATGTTTTAACAACTTGCCGCTGTGATGGTTCGACTCTGGTCATTTTGTATTTCACTGGATACTTGTAGTTTAATTGCTTTAATGTCAATTTGGTCGATTTGCTGATTGACTAGGCTTCGGCTTGATGCTGAATAATGTTTGACTTCGACTTGGTTTTTGACTTGTTCCAACTTATCCACGGCTTCAGCTCCGATCATATTTCTGTTGATTTTCAGTTGCACTGGGTCATTTTGTATCTGCATTTGTTATTTCTGGAGCTCGATTTGCACTTGCTCACTGCTTGATGGTCTTGTGACTCTTGCTAGGCCTTTGTGTATTTTTCTGTATTCAGTTGAGTTGATTGTTGCATTTGTTTACTTCTGCACTTGTGTATATTTGGGCTGATCATTTGTATACATACATTCTTGTATGTATATATGTGTATGGTCACTTGTGTATTGCCTTTCTGAACTGTGCACATTGTTGCATGGTTCTCTGACCTTGTTGCCTCATAAACTTGGTTTAGAGCTGTGTTGATTTGAATTGTTGCATGGTTCATTGGGCTGCATACATGTTGTAAGTGATTTGTGCTTAGTTGCATCACTGGTATTTGGGGCTGCTGTGTATTGTTCATGACTGTTTCATGCAGTTCATTGTGTAGCCTTGGTTTTTGTTGTTTGTATGTGTGATACTTTGGACCTATTGCCTTCAGTTGCTTGTCGAATTTGCATGCATATATCTGGTACTTGTTCATGTTGGTTTAGTTGGTTTTCTTCTCGTTTGTTCACTTCAGTCAGTGCTTGTGACATCCATGTTGCAACTGGTTTTGACTTTGAATGCATCTGTGCATATCACTGTTGCATTTCTGGTCTTTGCATCCGTTCATGTTGATTTTTTGAAATTTCACTTGAGTTGAATCCAGTTTCAAAAACTCGGGTTTGACCTTGTGCTTGAGTCGTATTTTTGAATGTTATTGCACGTGAGTTGAACCCGGTTTATAATTTGGGTTTGACCTGTGCTCGCCTGTCCCTGTAAATCAATCAAGTGTATATATATATCGGCGTGCACGGCCTTGTGGCATATACAGTAATACACTGTGTATGTCACAAGTTGTTCGTGCATGATGAATTCAAATGATGACGAACAACCCAAATAACCGAGGCAAAAATTATTTTCAAAAACCATATTTTATTTTTGAATTGCAAAAATATTTCTTTTTCAATTTTACTGCGTTAGTTTATATTTTTGCAGATTTCTCAGATGCTGGATTTAAACTGGAATGGAGTTGAAGATAAATATGAGTGTGAGTGATATGTAGTGAGGTGAACTGTAAATATGTAATGTGATGTAATTGTAATCAAAGTTGTATGGTTATAGTGAGAGCTTGAAATTGTACTATTCAAAGTTGTAATAAATATTTATTTGAATAAAATATTTGTTTGAATTCAAATTTCGTGTTATTTATTTTATTCAGCAAATATTTATTTAATCTGTGAAAACAAAATAATACATTTAAACGAATGTATATATGTTTATTATCATCAAACAAAAAACATATAAGCGCATATTCAACAATCTCCCCCTTTTGATGATAACAAACATATATTTAAGATTTTGAATATGTTAAATGTATTTGATCATAGATATATCCTAATTGCTCCCCCTATTTAAATGCTTCCTCTCTACACAAAGCTCCCCCTACATATATGCATACAAATAAAAATATGCAAATGATCCTAGATGCAAATAGAAAATTATTTGACCTTTGCTTGATTTTATTTGACAAAATCTTAACTTTTCTCTCCCCCTTTTGTTACCAGCAAAAGAATAATAGTGTTAGAGAAAATAGAGATAAAGTAATTGATATCAATCCAACATTAAAACTCAATTGAATATAAATATTAAATTTCAATAAAAAATCAAACAAAAATCATAAATATTTTGTTAGGCGCATATTCCACTTTTAGAATGATGGAAATGATGTCATCATATAAAACCATACAGTTGTGTCCATTTGTGGTATATTTATATCAGGAATTTGAATATCTACTAACCATGCATAACCGTTAGGACTTTTAAATGAGATTAGTAGTATTCCAATTTATTTTAAAAAAAAATGAATTCAAGTATCTTCTAACCACGCATAACCATGAGGACTTTTAAACGGGATTAGAATCAACTTGTTTATTTTACAAATCAACTTTTGATATGCGTTCCATACATGCATAACCGCGAGGACTTTTAAATGAGCATGGAAGCACATAACAAATTCCAAGTAATTCACCCATGCATAACCGTGAGGACTTTTAAATGAGAGTGAATACTTTGGTATTTATTTATTATTATTATTAATTAATTTTTTTTTATTTTTAAAAAAAATGTGAAAATGAAAAACGAACGATTCCTGTTTAAAGTACCACATATCGACAAACTATATAGAATTTTAATGAGTGATGGTCGTTAGAAATATGATAGATATAGAGATGGTCATGGAATTTTTACCAACAAACAGTTTTATAACTCTTGTTTAAATTTCTAAAGAAATTTATTAATTATACCGTCTCGAGTCATAATATTTGATCAATATTAACACTCATCACTTTTTCAATCACTATTTTTCTTTTTGATAAACATTAGGAAGTCAGATTAGTCAAAATAGTCATTTAAAATCAATTCAAAAATAATTATGAAATTAATTTTTCAAAATGACTAATCTGAAAATATGGTCAAAAATGATTTTCTCCAGGGGGTTTTAAAAGAAAATTTTCTGCTATTTGAAAATTATTTGAAATGAAGAATATGCAGATATTTTCTTTGAAAAAAAATGATGCAGTTACTAAATGTCTCAACAAAAATCACGTTTCACTAGTAATTTTTCTATCAACTAGATTACCAGTGTAATCTGCATCTGAATTTCTCTCTCACTCAAAATTATCATCAATTGAATTTTATAGACCAACACATGAAGTGTGCACCAAAAATTTCAAATTTAATTTTAACAACAATTTAAATGACATTCTTTTGGATTTGAAATGAAGCCGTGTTAATAATCAGAAAACCGTGAATATAGAGTTAGCCGAATTATAACCAAATGTATTATTATCCAACAAAACACTATTTTTAATCCAAACTGATATATATGAAGTAATTCAAAGAATCTAGAGATTTTTATAGTGTTTTTGGCATAAGAATATAATTGGCCAACAATTTTGAATAAGTCAGAATCATCATCTTTTCATCATCTCATTATTGGTTGATTTTAATTCAGAATATGGTGCAGATTATCACATTTAATATATCGTTTAAAACATACCATTACCTGTTTTACCTTTACAATATTTTTCGTCGTTGTCCATTGTGATTCTGTCACCTTTATACTAGGCTAAGGAACTTTGTTTTGTCGCCCGTTGTGTTTCTGGAACAGCCAAAAATCCAGAGTACACTGTTGTTGTTCCTTAGCCTGCCACCACACCTACAGGATGAAAGATTTATGTGACCTATTTGTTTTTATAGGTCCATGGTTGTTAGAGGCAGAAAATTTTGAAAAACAATTTTGTGGAGACCCAAAACTATTTATAATTGTTCCCTTCGGCACCCAAATTTGTTTAACTTTGAGAGATTTTATATTTGTGCCTTTTGGAAACCAAATCGGCATAGTTTTCACATGTTTGGGTCTATACCAACAATTATTGTGATTGTGTCCATATTTTCTACAAATTGTGCACATGGAATTAACTTGATTAATATTCCTTGCAACAATTTTCAATTTATTATATCCAAGTCCTTGTCTAACCGTATTAACAGTTTGCTTTCCTAGTAGCATATTCAACGATTTTTTACTTTTTGAAAATTTATCCAAAGTCGTTGACAATTGTTGGACTTGTGTTTTGAGAGATTCATTTTCGTTTAACAATTGTGTGCACTTTTTAATAGAATTCTCTCTCCTAGTATTTTCATTCTCTTTTAAAATCAGAATTTCATTTTCAAGTGATTTTATATTGATTTCCGATTTTTTAATTTCTTCTTCGAATGTTGGACACTTATCACACTTAGGGATCCTACTTTGATAGGTTTTAACTAGTTGATCAAGTTGTTTATTGCATTCTATCAAAGTATCCTTTTGAGATTCAAGTTTGGCGTATTTTTCCCTAAGTTGTTCATAACAGCCATTCATGAAAATATATAAGCAATTCAGAGTGAGTAAGTTTTGATACCTCGCTTGGCTCGTCATCGTCGCTATCAGTTATATTCCCTTGAAGGCACATATCTGCTTTCTCACTCTCACTGCTAGAATTTTGATTATCTTCATCACTTGTATTCCATGTGGCTGCAAAACTTTTCTTTTTCTGTTTCTTTTCAAAGTCGCGTCAATTTTGAGGACAATTGGGCTTGATCTGTCCGGGTTGGTTGCACTTGTGACAGATGATCTTCTGTTCTTCAGCGTAGTCTAGTGCTTTGGCTATTCTGCTTTTCGCTTTTTGAATTCGAGCTGAATTTCCATATTTGTAATTCCACTTTTTGAATTTCTTTATTAGTAGCGCCAGCTCTGCTGCTCCATCATCATCATCGTTATCATCATCACTTTCGATTGTTCCTTTGAGCGCTATTGATTTCTTTCGATTATCTCCTCCTTCACGCTCTTCCTTGAATTTCATTTCTAGCTCATAAGTGGTGAGATTTCTGATGAGTTCTTCGACCTTCATTTGTTTCAAATCTTTTGATTCTTGAATGGCAGTCACTTTTGCTTCAAATTTTCGTGGAAGGACTCTAAGGATTTTTCGGACTATCTCCAACTCTGTGTATGATTTTCCAAGAGCTTTTGATTTGTAAACGATATTGGAAAGTCGTCCATGCATCTCTTTGACATTTTCTTCCTTCGCCATTGTGAAGTTCTCGTATTCGCTGCTTAGCATGGCAAGGCGAGATTCTTTGACTTGAGATGTTCCTTCGTGAGTCACTTCTAGTGTGTGCCATATTTCCTGTGCAGTTAGACAATGTGAGACATGATTAAATTCAAATTGATCTAATGAACAAATAATAGAATTCATAGCTCTAGCATTAGCATTTTGTAATCTATTTTCTAGTTCTGTCCATTGATCTTTTGGTTTCTCTATTTCCTGATTATCTACAGTTATAGTTGGTATTCTATAACCTGTCTCAACAATATTCCAAGCGTCAATGGTTTTCAGAAAAATTTGCATTCTATTTTTCCAGTAAGCGTATTCACCATTGAACATTGGTGGTCTAACTATGGATTGACCCTCAGCAAAAGCAGTATTAAAAGAAGCCATTTTAAAAATTCAAATTTTTAAAACAAAAACTGATTTTTTTCAAAAAAAATCGAATTTTTAAAACAGATTTTGACTTCTATTCCTAGCTCTGATACCACTTGTAGGATCACTAGAGGGGGGGTGAATAGGGTGATTGTGTAAATTATTAAAATTAATCGCGGAAGCTTATGAATTAATTTCAATTCAGATCACAGAATAGCAGCACAGATATTGCAGAATATAAATAACAGAACAACACAGAATTTACCCAGCTTCGGCAAAACCCTGCCTACGTGCTGCCCCCAAAATTTCTACTAGAAATTAGATAGTCCCTCGCTTACACACGTAAACTTGCTATACCCGCTATTGACTAATCTAACTCTACGCTCAAAACCCTGCCACAACTCAACTACCGAGTTGCGAATTCTCAAGCTACGCCACGTAGCTTGTCCCCTAGTCACACGACTAGAAAAATAAACGGTTTAAAAAGAAAATACAAAACAAAACAAATTAAAATAAAATAACCCTAATTTTAAATTTAAAGCCCTTATTAATAAAAATGTCGTCCCCTTTTATCTTTTGGCCCGTTTCTTTTATTATCTTCCTTTGTTTATTTGGAGATGCCGGCCGTTTCCACTTTGAAGCTAAATTAGGGCTTGTCCCTTCGATCCAATTTAGGGCTTTCGAAGCACCGATAATATATTGATTGATTCGATGATTATTCACGAGTACTGTTGATCGATTGTTGCTCACTTCGGTTGCTTGGTTGTTGTTGATGGAGTTCGACTTCGATTCGGTATGTGATTTTCGTTTATGCTATACTTTTATGCTTGATTGAACTCCATAGATTTTAAATTGCCGATGATGATTGTGTTTAAATAGGAATCGAATTCCTATATTCTCGTTCGTTCTGATGATTTGAATTTGTCAATTATTTTAACTCTGCCGTATGATTATGCTTGAACGATTATGATCTCTCTGACTTTGTCACTTCATATATATTTTGTGATGCTCGCTTACTTGATGTTCACGGCATCAATTTCAACTCCTTGGTCATCACGTTGTTGATCTTGACTTGGTAAAAAACACGGCTTTGATACTTTGTAAACTTTCCATTCTTGTTTTGCATGTTTTAACAACTTGCCGCTGTGATGGTTCGACTCTGGTCATTTTGTATTTCACTGGATACTTGTAGTTTAATTGCTTTAATGTCAATTTGGTCGATTTGCTGATTGACTAGGCTTCGGCTTGATGCTGAATAATGTTTGACTTCGACTTGGTTTTTGACTTGTTCCAACTTATCCACGGCTTCAGCTCCGATCATATTTCTGTTGATTTTCAGTTGCACTGGGTCATTTTGTATCTGCATTTGTTATTTCTGGAGCTCGATTTGCACTTGCTCACTGCTTGATGGTCTTGTGACTCTTGCTGTGCCTTTGTGTATTTTTCTGTATTCAGTTGAGTTGATTGTTGCATTTGTTTACTTCTGCACTTGTGTATATTTGGGCTGATCATTTGTATACATACATTCTTGTATGTATATATGTGTATGGTCACTTGTGTATTGCCTTTCTGAACTGTGCACATTGTTGCATGGTTCTCTGACCTTGTTGCCTCATAAACTTGGTTTAGAGCTGTGTTGATTTGAATTGTTGCATGGTTCATTGGGCTGCATACATGTTGTAAGTGATTTATGCTTAGTTGCATCACTGGTATTTGGGGCTGCTGTGTATTGTTCATGACTGTTTCATGCAGTTCATTGTGTAGCCTTGGTTTTTGTTGTTTGTATGTGTGATACTTTGGACCTATTGCCTTCAGTTGCTTGTCGAATTTGCTTGCATATATCTGGTACTTGTTCATGTTGGTTTAGTTGGTTTTCTTCTGGTTTGTTCACTTCAGTCAGTGCTTGTGACATCCATGTTGCAACTGGTTTTGACTTTGAATGCATCTGTGCATATCATTGTTGCATTTCTGGTCTTTGCATCCGTTCATGTTGATTTTTTGAAATTTCACTTGAGTTGAATCCAGTTTCAAAAACTCGGGTTTGACCTTGTGCTTGAGTCGTATTTTTGAATGTTATTGCACGTGAGTTGAACCCGGTTTATCATTTGGGTTTGACCTGTGCTCGTCTTTCCCTGTAAATCAATCAAGTGTATATATATATCGGCGTGCACGGCCTTGTGGCATATACAGTAATACACTGTGTATGTCACAAGTTGTTCGTGTATGATGAATTCAAATGATGACGAACAACCCAAATAACTGAGGCAAAAATTATTTTCAAAAACCATATTTTATTTTTGAATTGCAAAAATATTTCTTTTTCAATTTTACTGCGTTAGTTTATATTTTTGCAGATTTCTCAGATGCTGGATTTAAACTGGAATGGAGTTGAAGATAAATACGAGTGTGAGTGATATGTAGTGAGGTGAACTGTAAATATGTAATGTGATGTAATTGTAATCAACGTTGTATAGTTATAGTGAGAGCTTGAAATTGTACTATTCAAAGTTGTAATAAATATTTATTTGAATAAAATATTTGTTTGAATTCAAATTCCGTGTTATTTATTTTATTCAGCAAATATTTATTTAATCTGTGAAAACAAAATAATACATTTAAACGAATGTATATATGTTTATTATCATCAAACAAAAAACATATAAGCGCATATTCAACAGAGGTTAAGATTGCATAATTTTCCCTAAGTGCACGTGTGAGATTGATGGAGTTAGGGGAATGTCATAGGGGTAATTTAGTAATTTATTATAAAATAATTAACTCTGTAATCAATTCTTGTTCATAATAAAGGTGTTTTTTTTTCTATTATATATTTGTATAACATGGTATAAATAATTAAAATATTAACTAAAATATATTTAACAGAAAATCCATAAATGGTGTGTTTTTTTATAGTAATTACAAATAGTTGCAATCATGATTATTGTATCACAATATTATAAAAACATCATTTTAAACGTTCCTAGTCAAGATGCTTCGAGATTGGAAATCAATGTGCCTGTGGAGACTAGAGTACGTAATGCTCTATAATTGTTGGATAGTGTATTACTCATGACTGCTTGGGGAACTTAGAGGTTACGTAGTGATAGTTATTTGATAACTATAGAATGACTCGCTCTAGAGTTTTCTATTGGTTAATATAACTAAGGTCAAAAAGAAAATATCAATGCG
This sequence comes from Allium cepa, assembly GCA_030765085.1. NCBI lineage: Eukaryota > Viridiplantae > Streptophyta > Magnoliopsida > Asparagales > Amaryllidaceae > Allium > Allium cepa. The sequence goes on along the minus strand of CM060935.1, from coordinate 796,368,843 downwards.
ATTGATTTACATAGTCGTAACAACCCACCTCAAAACTGACCTAATTATCTATCCCAAAAAGGCCCATCAAACATTAGACCCATTTCAAAGATGTCTGTTGGTTGGTAAAATAAATCCAAACACGGAGTTATCTACTAATGCTATCAGAATCTCACAGCAGAAAGGCTAAAATATAATATCAAAAGTAGTACCCATTTTATAAAAATCCAAAACAAACATAACATCCCAATATTCATACTTTAATATCTCAAAATACAATAACATCATGTCTGAAATGGGTACATCAAAATATATGTAAAAACATAAGTAGGTAGATAACTGCCACAAGACTCCATCTCTGCCTTCAATCTCCTAGATCTGCATTGCCATCTCTAACCTATGTTGTAATAAGAAAGGATTCAGAACAATAATGTCCAGTAAATAAAATATCAAATTTTTCTATAATAGTACTTGAACAATTTAATCTAGATAAGAATATGCCATACGTATCCTAACTATATTTCTTATAAATACCTACGACTGCAAACCTGAAGGCCCTCGTAGTCCAAATCTTTAACTTCAACTTTTCTAACCCAACACTCCAACTCACCTATAACTGTAGGCCCAAGGCCATTTCCAGTCTTTTGCATCTACCATCAATCATATCCTAATAATGTAAGAGAAAGGACCTAGGCCGCTTAATACCTTTTCAATGGGAATTACGCAAACACTGACCATTTAATACCTATAACTTAGGTAGGTCATCGTAATTTAATATGTAACCCAAGGTGGACCCCTCTCTGGCACTATCTAGTCGACATCGGATGAAATCTCATCTTGCCACTCAATACTTCTTTTTGGAAGAGGCGATCCTTGTAATAACCACTTAATACCTCAAACCCGAAGCGGACCCTTCCCAAGATTTCCTATTTCCATGCCTAAATGCTAACTGCGACCATTTAGTACTTCCTAATTAAGGAGGAGGCAGATCATACAACGACCATTTTCTACTCCAATCCCTGAAGCAGGTCCTATATATTATGACCCATAATCCAATCTATGATGTCTCACATTAGTCCAATTATTCATAGGTACTGTTAGCCAGATTAACTAGGTAGGCTTACCATCCATAATTTGGGACTAACCTTGAGTCCTCCGTAGATACTTTTTATCGGTGATGTCTCACATCAGCCACAAGTCACACTGCTGGTAGCCAGATTAGCTGGGTAGACTACCATATGCTTTTGACTGATGTCGCATCTCTATAACATAACTTACACTTTCCTAACTGTAATACTATATACCACACCGCGTTTTACTAAGGCTATAAAGAAAGATTCTTTATTTTTCCACTAATCATAATCATCCTTAACTTCCATCCGATGGGGTTTAATGCTGATTATTAACTAATTTTTATGTTATTAATAAGTTGAATTATATGTTATTTATATGCCAATATATAATACGTAACAAAAATATTCCTAGGTGTGCATAGATTGCTACCTATACTAATCATTTAAATGTCAAATCTTCCCATTTATACAAGTCCAACTTCATACCATAACATACAAATTAGCGGATATCCTTAGCCCAACCACAGATTTGTATAAGAAAATAAAATCAATTACCAAACTTGTTTTATATTAAAATAGCAGAATCAACATCAATAGAATTAGCAATTCAAATCCGTCTACACTCTATTCAACTTTGGCATATAAAAGGAAAAGGGGTTCATATTAAACTACAGAAATAGATAATGTAAACAATAAGAGAATCTGTACTTTACATACCATTTTCTAATTTATTTTCTTTTAAAAACCCTTAGTCACATCAAAGGAGAAAAGTGAGAAGTGAAATAAAATGTAAAATATTAGAATTGCAATAACAACACAAATTCTGCTATTTTAAAGTAGTACAATTAAGATTCCAAAACATAAGAATTGACCTTTTGCTTTGGGGGAATTTTGAAGGTTTGGATTTGAGGTTTTTGTGAACCAAAATTCCCCAAGGCATATATCAAACCCAACTTATACTATACAATTACTAAAATGAGAAAAATTAATATTTCCACTCACGGATGATTCACAACTTTTACCTTTGGAGTTAAATATGCCTGCTTTTTTATTCTCTTTTCCGACCTCTTCCTTTTGAAATATACAATAATTGGATTATATGAACTAGATACAGAATTTTAGGGATTAGAGGAGAACAGAATTATAAATTGGATATTAATATCTAAAATCCCTTATCTAAAGACCTTATAAAATTTCTGAATCATATAGAAGAAGAGACCAACAGAGCTCCGCTTATGTTGTCAAATAATTTGCGAATAAAAACGAGGAAATTAGGCTCTTATTTATAGTGGTTAGGAGTCACCAGAACCATCGGATTTAAGTCGAGTTAAAATAAAAAATCCAGGCTTTTCCTGGCTTAAATAACTCTAGCCGCCACAACGCCTACCGGTCAAGTGGTCGACCGACCCAATGAAGGCGGTCGACCGGTAGCTTATATTTGGCTTTATACTCATTGTTTTGTTTACCATTTTATTTAATTCCTTAAGTAATTTAATGTTAACATTTATTTTAGTGTTTTCTTTAACACCATTTCTCACCAATGTTAAGTTTTAAATTTCAAATTCTTAACATTAATTACAAATTTAAAGTTTAGTTCCATTTGAATTATTTTGAATTCAAAAACTTCAAATGTCAATAACTTTTCTGTTTAAGCACCATTTTCAAAAAAATTATATGGAAATTGATCAAAAAATGGCCATGAATGCAATGGTGTAACTTCCATGGCTCTTGACATTTACAAAATTTCCATTTTAGCCTTATTTTTGATTAATTAATTTTTACGGGTGTTACCTTCCCCATAAGAAAGATTTCATCCCTGAAATCCATCATATGGGGTGTTAAATTCCCCCTAAGAAGGATTCTTCAAATTCCCTAGGGGACATATATTGTAACATGAACTAAGCATCCATATTATACAATAAAGTTATCTATACAATCATCTACTCAACCAAAAGCGCAATGTGATTTTGTATGTAGACATGCTACAGGTGAGCTCAATCCAAGTGCGTATGCAAGATTGTGACATATAGGCATGTATGCAAACACCATAATATGCATAAAATTTTATATAAGTCCAAAATGACAGTAAATATGTGGCAACCATTCCCTACAATCTAATCTAGCAACCACGAACCAATAACCTAAGTTTAAAGAGAAAAAGCTTACCGGAGAAAATCTCAAGATGAGAAGTCTGCATCTTCTCTTCAATTTACCATGTGCTTTCCACCGGGTTATCTTCCAATTATGCTGGAACCAACTTAATTTCTTTGTTATGGAGATTTCTAGTCCAGTACTCCATAATGCGTGCGATGGCACGGGGTGATATCAACTCCATCTTAATCTCCACTAACTAATCAGGCTCTACTATGGTGGCAGTGCTATGAAGGCATTTTCTCAAGTGTGAAACGTGAAACATGTCATGGACTCCTGCCAATTTATCTGGTAGCTCTACTCGATATGCAAGTTTCCCTATTCTTTTCAAGATCGGGAAAGGTCCAACAAATCTTGATGCTAACTTCCCCGACTTACAAATCTCATAACCATCCTAAGAGAGGAAACAGTAACGAACACTATGTCTCCTACCTCAAACTCCAATTCCCTCCTTCATATATCCGTATAGGATTTATAGCAATCCTGTGCGATCTTCATTCACTACTTAATCAACTATATCTTTTCTGATATCTCAAGAATCAAATTTGGTCAAAGAAAAATTTCGTCAGTGATTTCCGACCATTATTAGGTGATTTGCATGGTCTCCCACATAGTGCTACAAAAGGTGTCATGCCAATTTTTTCTTGGTGATTATTATTCTACACGAATTCTACTAAAAGTAAGTGTTGCTCTCGATGTCCACCAAAGTCCATAATGTAAGCTCTCAGAAAACCTTCTAAAATCCTATTTACCTTTTCAGTCCAACTGTAGGTCTAGGGGTGGTAAGCAGTGCTAAGATTTGATGAGGTTTATAAAGCTGACTGTAAATTCCTTCAAAATTCGCCACTGAATAAAGTGTCCCTATCATTAACAATGCTAAATGGGATTCCATAAAGTCGAATCACCTCCTTAATATAATTCTTTGCTAAAGATGTTGCGATCCTATAACTTCTAATGGGAATAAAATGGGCACTTTTAGTGAGCCTACTATAACTCAAATTGCTTTATTGACCTTTTGACTCCTAGGAAACCTATTTATAAAATCCATTAATATATGCTTCCATTTTCAAGTCGGCACCTCCATTGGCAATAACAATCCTAAGAGCTTTCCTTATTCAGCCTTTATCCTTTGGAACGTCAAACACCTATAAATTCAGTTATCCTCTTCTTCATCCCTAACCAATAAAAAACTCGCTTCATATCCCTATAAATCTTATCTCCTCTGGGGTGAATGATCATCCTAGAATGGTGAATTCTGTTAGCACTTCGACTAAAAAATCCTTAACCATAGGGATACAAAGGAGTCCATCTCTCCTTAAACATCCTCTTTCATCAACTGCTATCGGCATGGGGAAAATGCCCTCCCACACTCAGCTACCCAACATGTCTATTATCGCCTCATCCTTCTTCTGCACTAGCTCAAAGCGGTCCATCAATGCTGGTCTAACCTCCATTGTTGCTAAATAGCCAGAGTGGGTTCGATTGGCAGTTGGAAATTGTAACGACCCGTCAATTTAACTGGTTTTAATAGCGTTATTAATCAAAATTTTGTGAAATTTTAAACGATAAAATTTTGAAATATAAATTTGATATCGTCCAGTTAAACATAGCAACCGGTAAATTTTCGTACGAAAATATGAAAGTTTATTTCGCGTGTAGATTTGCTTCAATTTAATCAGTTAAAAAGCGATGAAAACAAAACATTTTCAAAACCAAAATATTTTTACATAGAAAAATTCTAAAGCATCTTTTGAGTAAGTTGTCAGTTTGTCGTTTTTCCAAATTTGGATATCTTTGGCTCCGTCGATCTTATTTTTCTGTGATTTTTATGCGCTTTCCGCTAGTAGAAAATTCGAATTTTTATAATTCAATCATACCACTGATATATGTATACCATTTTGATCGTCTTGTCGTGCTGATCTATGCGGTATATTTATTTCTGTGTTTGAAGTCCCATACTTCGCGGAAACCGCGATACGGACAGCAGTATCGATACCCGTTCGGGTCTGTGTGTGTTCCGTGACCATCCAAATTTTCCTCTGGTTGAATTCAACAGTCACCTGCTATTAAAACTCGTTGAATTAGCATGCCTGACTTTTACATTTCCAACCAGTGCCTGACTTTTATATTTCCAACCAGTGCCAACTTTATTGTTTCCAGATTGTCACTTTAATACGTTTTATTCCCTCTGCCTTTTCCAACCCGTTCCAACTTTACTTGAGATTTGCTACTCATCTTCTTCCCACTTGAATCTCTTGTATTTCGGCCATGGTTAGAAAAAAAAAGAAAAAAATTCAACGCATGAAGCAAAACCAACCTCGGCCTCATCTCCTTCCGAAACCCTAACTTCGAAACCTTCCTCCGCCAGCACTAAGCCCCTCCGCGTCCATCAACTATGCCTTCGCCGACCCCCTGAGCGCGACCCCAAGCAGCCTTCCATTTCGCCCACCTCCGTGCCTCATCAGCTCACACCCCTCCAAACCGAACCCTCCACTGCCGTGAGCCACATGCAACCGATCTGCCACCTTCCGGCAACTGCCTTGAAACGCCAAGACTCTACGAACCGCACCCCACTGCGAACAGCCTCCTCTTGCGACCCAGTTCTGCTTCCTCTCACTCGCAAGCTCCGGCCATCTTCCGTTGCAGTGCGTGCGTCTTTTGCTTTGAGGTATAGAGTTAAATACTATATAAACTACTTGTTGATTTGTTTATGTATGTTAACTGTTGTTCTCATTTTTTTTTGTATATACTAAATTTACGTAAAACTGTTGTTCTCATGTTATCTGTAGTACACAACTTTGTCCATTTAAAGTAGTTATATATATACAGTATGTTATCTATATAGGTGTTGAACATGTTGACTATTGTCTTGCTTTATATGTATATCTAATTTCAACAAGTATAAACCAGTAATATTTAAATGTAAGTATTTTTTTTATCAGGATATACTAGTTGTGCACAGCATGCTATATATATGGTTTATACACATATAGTATAAAGTTCTACTTAAAAAGTTTATAAAATAAAAAAAAAGGGTCATACAAATCTGTTGACCATGTTTTATTTTATATATATATAAACATTTTGGGTTATTCTTTTGACTTCTGTGTGTGCAGCCTGCATTTGCATTGTTAGATAACGCATAGATACATCATGGTTTCTGTAGTTCTATTATATACTTTTAGCTGTAACCTTATATTGTGTTTGCATATAATGGGTTATGGTCAGATTTAAATATATACAGTATTTTGCTTTTGGGTATAAGCATAGTAATGTACAAGTTTGCATATAAGTTTAATGTAAAAGATACGTTTAAATTTGAAATATAATTTTATATTTAACTATATATTGTTATATATACATCTACACAGTTTGATCTCGAATATGCATTTGGCCTTGGTTTTGAAACAGTTGAAAATATTATAAAGTATATATAACGGTTGATAAGTATATATATAAGTGTTCCATTTTATCTTTGATCGTATTGAGTTATATTTTGTTTAGTATATATATTCATATATATTTGTTTGCGTCAGGTCTGCATACATACTTTATCGCATATATATAATATATTAGAGTTCGCAGTTCGGTTAGTATCGGTTTATTTTAGATTTTAAAATAATATATATATATATATATAGTGATTTGGATAGGTATTATGATTTGAAATGTAATATGAAATTTAAAATTGAATGTTGGTTTAAGAAAACAAATACAATATATTTTTGTTTCAATTTTATTTGCATCGATCTGGTTTTGATTAGATTTTATCTATTTCCTATCTATCAGCTTGTCCGTAGAATTCGTGCTGATTTTTGTTTTGCTTGGATTCACAATTCAAATTCAGTATCTGTATCAGTGTGTGTATTTGTGTCGTTTTCTCGATCATCTCTAGCCTCGGAAGGTGAGCAATCACTCACGATTAATATTCTTTTATTTATTAAATTTGATTTCAATTGAAATGACAATTGAAATATGCTGCTATTAGTTGTTTACACTATTATATATGCTATTTACCTGTACCACTTCATGTATGACATCTGACACCGTTATCTGTTATATATGCAATGATAATCCAGTTTGGTTGATAATTGATTGATTGTTTGATGTTTACATTGGATGTTAAATCGTTAATGTGTAAAGTGATAAATAATATGCAATTGAATTTGACGTAGTATAGTTAAAAACTTGAATCGATATATGTGTTGAATTTGATTAGTTAAATTTGTATAATATGACCCCTTATATGTTTAATTACTTGACACGTAGAAGTAGGGTTAATTACACTTTGAACCATTGAATGTATATTGTTTAAATTGATATAATATGAGATTGAATAATAGATATCAATTGAAGAACCGTATAAACCGTAATCTTTAATCTACATGAAATGATAGTGCAGATTCTAGAAATAATTATATTAATTCGCACAAACAACAATGTGAATTAATACGATTATTTCGGGATTATTTGAATTAATTATTGAATTTTTATTGGTTGTTGTTATTGCTTGTTTGTTTAATTTGACACCGTCCCAGTTATCACACTGCAAGTTTCCTTTATTATGCTTGATCTTGAACTGAAATTGGAATCGGGTTGAAATGATATATACCCAAATGAATTTGACCTAGGATAGAGAATTAAATAAAATCCGATTGGTCAATAATTTGATTTAAAAAAAATAATGATTTTATTCGATCAAAGAATAAGTTTTGAAATGAAGTTGGAATTTGAATTTTATGAAAGAAAAATGTAAAGATTGAAATCTGAAACAAATATTAACGTAGTAATTGATGAAAGAACGTTGTTTGAAATTTAATTATTTAATAATTAAATTTGGAATTATTAATAAATAATTTGGAATTATTAATAATTGAGTTTTGAAATTATTAAGTTTGAAATCATTATAATTAAATTTGAAATTATAATTAAGTTTGAAATTATATTTAAGTTTGAAATTATTATGTTGAATTTATAATTAAGTTGAAATGATTTGATGATGAAGTTTGAATTCATAATTAAGTGGAAATGATTTAACAGTTAAGCTTGAATTTATAATCAAGTTTGTAATTATTAGGTTTTGAATTTATTAATAATTAAGATTGAAATTATTAATAATTGCATGAGATTTAATTATTTGATAATTGAATAAAAATTGAATTCTTTGATAAGAGAAATTGAACTTTTGAATAAGTGGATTTGAAATTGGTTAATAAATGAAATTGAGTTTCTTTATTTATTAATTAAGCTTTGGAAAATTTAAGTAAGTTAATAAGTGAAATTAAACTTCTCGAATATATGAAATTTAGTTCTTTATTAATTGAGTTTGAAATTTGTAACGAAGTCAATAAATAAGTGAAAATCGAATTTCTTTAACAAGAAATAAAATGAGATTTATTGAAATTAACATAAGACTTGTAATTTAAAGAATTGATTTGACGAATTTAATTTATTAGTTTTGATATAATGAAGTTGAACGTAAGTAACTGATTTAAATGAATTGGAATTTAAATAGAAGTTGTTTTGAAGGATAAATTTACTTAGCGAATATTGAATGAAATTGATAAATATATTAAAATTGATTTGAATGAAAATTAAACCATTTTAAATGATTTCGTAACGAAACTTATATACGAACTTGAATCAATATTTGAATTGTTTAAATAAAAGTTGAAATCGAAGTATAATATTGTGAAATGGAAATTTGGAAGTTTGAACGTAAATTTTGGAAATTGATTTAGGAAGACGAACGAAATGTTGATTTACGAATTCTAATTGAAATTGATTTGGTTTTGAAATATATTAAATGACCAATCGGTGTAATAATTACGAAAGTTATTAAAGAGACCGGAATCAGTTATGGATATACTCTCTATCTAAACCGAAAACAACTTTAATAACTATACGCGGAGTGATGATCCAGAATGAAGTGGTTGGAATGATGTACGTGATGCCTGAAGGAAGAGAACGATAATGGATAGCCTTGACACTTGTGTCAAATTGGAAATGACTAAAATCAGGAGCCGTGCCGGGCCAAATGGAGTTAGCCACCTCGAGCGAACACACTTCTTCATAACTACAACTCATTACTTGTTATCGATTGTTGCACCCTCGGAATTTCAGGAGTGTTGTTTCGCGGTGTTGCGATCGTTGCGGCGATGCGTTCTCACCAGTCCAGATCAGGCGAACAGTAGTTTCACTACCTTGAGTATTGCCTCATGTGCCTTGTCATACTTGTATCCCTATATACGCGACCACTGCAAATTTGTTTTGTGTTATACCTATGGAGTACTCCCTGATATCCCACCAGTTTACGGTGGAATTTACAGTGCTATATAGACTATGATGCTTATAAAAATGTGTTAAGGGGAATAATGGTAACGCCTTAACACTATTTTGATATTTTATACTACCGATAGACATTATCTATTTAGCGTATACTACTACATAGTAGATAGTTTAACGGATCCTTAGAGGATGGTGATTCCAACATTCTTTGAGTTACTTGTATTTCAATTGTTATTTCACTTGAGTTGGATTTATTGATATAAGAATATTAATCCTGACTCGAGTGTTTTGTGTTTTTCCTTTACGCTCGGGTCAGACTGAGTGTACCAGTATTCGAGGCTCACCTTTAGAGTTGGAGCTTTGCTTGAAGATCCAGCCATCTATTCAGCTTTCAGTATTCGATGATCCCAGTGATGTATTCTGATTTGCACTTGATGTATCGTATTACTCTTCTGTTGTAAACTCTGATGTATCTTATATATTTATATAGTAGCTTCATGAACTACTATCTCTTTTGCTTCCGCTGCATATTATTACTCTGTGTCTGTGATTCCATGATTATTTATTTACTGTATATCTGTGTTTTGTCAAATTTAAATTAACAATTCGGTATTTTGAATTTTTCAAGTCCGACATGTGCGGATGCGAATAGTCAAAATAGCGGGTCGTTACAGTTGGTATCAGAGCTTTGGTAGCTCTAGGAAAAACTTAGCATATAGGGTAAGTGTATTTGCAGAATCACTCCCACTCAAGTTTCAATCTCTTCCTTTTGACTCAATTCCTTTGAATTTTTGGAACGTTCACTCGGTTCCGAAATTCATTCATGTCCCTCACTATTCGTCTTCTTTCAATTATGGAGTATCCCATAAACTCCACTTCGAATGATATCTATATGAATCGGCGTGTCTCGCCAATCTACGAATTATTTGTAAATGGGTGAAACTCCTTTACAATGGACATCGATTTACCGAAGATTTCTGTATCCTCGGTTTACGATGCTAGCTATCTTCTGCTATACCTGAATTCGATTTCTTGAGATCAAATGTAGATTCGCCTCGGAATTCTGCATCGATCTTATTTTTGAAGTCACGGTCGACCCGGTAAAGGTTGCCGAAAATTAATATAAGCTTATCCATCTCCTGATTCTATTAATTGAATCATCTTATCTTTTCTTTCGAACTTGTATTCGAATCAGAATTCTCTTTGATTTGATTTCCATAAAATTTGAATCTCTATACTTGTCTTGAAATCCATTCTTGTAGCGTCAAGCAAGGAAGTGTATTTGTAACTTAATATTTAAAATGTTTTAGATATTGTGTTGTTTGAGTTGTTGATGTTGATTTGGATTTTCGATCGATTCGTTTAATCAACATTATCGATAGAATTTCTAAAACACTTGAACAGAGCAAACTGACACAATATTATTTTCAAATTTGATAAATAAGATAATTTTGACTGATTATATTATATATAAGTATAAATTTTTCTTAAATTAAATGTTAATGAACCTGTTGTCCGAAATGGTAATATCTTCATTTATTGTATTATAAACCATTGACTATTGCATCATATAAATAAATGAATAAAACTTGGATATAATTTGATTTAGAATTTAAAATGAATTTAAATTAGAATTTGAGAATTTAATTTCCAATGATTTCAATTTTGATTTGAAAGTTTTAAAACGTATAGTATTTAAGATATTTTCAAATAGAAACCGTTTCAAAGAATTTTAAAATGTTTAAAATTAGAGCTCTTCTGTTTTGTCGCTGGAAAATAATTTTGGTGATGACGGTCGCATCATCGATATTCATTTTCGGGTTTCGCGGTGGAGAGACTATTCTGTAGCTTTGCTACGGTTTGTTTTGAAGAATAAATTGATTTGAAATTCTAAACGATGACTTGATTTATAATATATATTGAAGATTTTAAATTCGATTAGATATATTATGATATATATATATATATATATTATCTCTAAGTTGTTTGAAATTAATTCTTAAATTTTATTCAAGGATGATTTTCAATGAAGCCAAATTTTTTGACTAGATACTGAACATGAAATAAGTAAATTGTAAATTTTATTTGGATAAAACTCAATTACATTACATATATCTTACCTAAAATTTCCAAGTTAATCATGTAATAGAATATTATACAATAAAATAATATCAAAAGAATTTTTAAATTTCGTGTAGTTATAATAAATGTAAATATACTAAATATATATGTGATAGGATATATTAAGTAGAATAAATTTAATAATAATTCGAGATAAAGAAGAATTAAATTTGTCAAATAAAGTATGATTATAATAAATGACTATTTAAATTTATGATCTTTGAAATTGTAAATTTAATAAAATTGGATAATATATAATATAAATGGCCTTTATAAATAAAATGTGAGTGCGTATAATAAATGTTATTCACTTAAATTTTAATTATAAAATGTTTATGGAGATAAATAAAATAATAAGTTAAATAAATAATAGGTGTGATTAACAGAAGAAAAAATTGTTTTGAAAGTTAATAAATTGAATTAAATCAACTTAAGGGGATATCTTGAATTAATTGAATTTAAGTTGAATTTCATTTGAAAGAAATCTTTTGTATCTAACATCCATAAATGTGAAATCAAGACAATTTGATGGAAACCTTGATTTAAAAACAAATTGTTACATAAATTAATTTAAATTGAAATTTATATGGTTTAAATTAATTGTTTATTATGTAATTCAAGTTTATTTTCTTTTGGTTGTTTCTATTCTCCTACTTCCTTCCTTTTCGAGGACGAAAAGTTTTGAGTGGGGGAGAATGTAACGACCCGTCAATTTAACTAGTTTTAATAGCGTTATTAATTAAAATTTTGTGAAATTTTAAACAATAAAATTTTGAAATATAAATTTAATATTTGGAATGCGTCCAGTTAAACATAGTAACCGGTAAATTTTCGTCTGAAAATATGAAAGTTTATTTCGCGCATAAATTTACTTCAATTTAATCAGTTAAAAAGCGATGAAAATAAAACATTTTCAAAACCAAAATATTTTACATAGAAAAATTCTAAACCATCTTTTGAGCAAGTTGTCAGTTTGTCGTTTTTTCAAATTTGGACATCTTTGGCTCCGTCGATCTTATTTTTCTGCGATTTTTATGCAATTTCCGCTAGTAGAAAATTCGAATTTTTATAATTCACTCATACCACTGATATCTGTATACCATTTTGATCGTCTTGTCGTGTTGATCTATGCGGTATATTTATTTCTGTCTTTGAAGTCCCGTACGTCGCGGAAACCGTGATACGAACAGCAGTATCGATACCCGTTCGGGTCTGTGTGTGTTCCGTGACCATCCAAATTTTTCCCTGGTTGAATTCAACGGTCACCTGCTATTAAAACTCGTTGAATTAGCATGCCTGACTTTTATATTTCCAACCAGTGCCAACTTTATTGTTTCCAGATTGTCACTTTAATACGTTTTATTCCCTCTGCCTTTTCCAACCTGTTCCAACTCTACTTGAGATTTGCTACTCATCTTCTTCCCACTTGACTCTCTTGTATTTCCGCCATGGTTAGAAAAAAGAAAGAAAAAAAAATCAACGCATGAAGCAAAACCAACCTCGGCCTCATCTCCTGCCGAAACCCTAACTTCGAAACCTTCCTCCGCCAGCACTAAACCCCTCCGCATCCATCAACTATGCCTTCGCCGACCCCTGAGCGCGACCCCAAGCAGCCTTCCATTTCGCCCACCACCGTGCCTCATCGGCTCACACCCCTCCAAACCGAACCCTCCTCTGCCATGAGCCACATGCAACCGATCTGCTACCTTCAGGCAATCGCATTGAAACGCCAACAATCTACGACCCGCACCCCACTGCGAACCGCCTCCGCTTGCGACCCAGTTCTGCTTCCTCTCACTCACAAGCTCCGGCCATCTTCCGTTGCAGTGCGTGCATCTTTTGCTTTGAGGTATAGAGTTAAATACTATATAAACTACTTGTTGATTTGTTTATGTATGTTAACTGTTGTTCTCATTTTTTTTGTATAAACTAAATTTGCGTAAAACTATTGTTCTCATGTTATCTGTAGTACGCAACTTGGTCCATTTAAAGTAGTTATATATATACAGTATGTTATCTATATAGGTGTTGAACATGTTGACTACTGTCTTGCTTTATATGTATATCTAATTTCAACAAGTTTACAATGTATACCAGTAATATTTAAATGCAAGTATTTTTTTTCAGGATATACTAGTTGTGCATAGCAGGCTATATATATGGTTTATACACATATGGTATAAAGTTCTACTTACAAAGTCTATAAAAAAAAAGGGTCATACAAATCTGTTTACCATGTTTTATTTTATATATATACACATTATGGGTTATTCTTTTGACTTCTGTGTGTGCAGTCTGCATTTGCATTGTTAGATAACGCATAGATACATCATGGTTTTTGTAGTTCTATTATATACTTAGCTGTAACCTTATATTGTGTTTGCATATAATGGGTTACGGTCAGATTTAAATATATACAGTGTTTTGCTTTTGGGTATAAGCATAGTAATGTACAAGTTTGTATATAAGTTTAATGTAAAAGATACGTTTAAATTTGCGATATGATTTTATAGTTAACTATATATTGTTATATATACGTATACATAGTTTGATCTCGAATATGCATTTGGCCTTGGTTTTGAAACAGTTGTAAATATTATAAAGTACATATAACGGTTGATAAGTATATATATAAGTGTTCCATTTTATTTTTGATCGTATTGAGTTATATTTTGTTTAGTATATATATTCATATATATTTGTTTGCGTCAGGTCTGCATACATACTTTATCGCATATATATAATATATTAGAGTTTGCAGTTCGGTTAGTATCGGTTTATTTTAGATTTTAAAATAATATATATATATATATAGTGATTTGGATTGGTATTATGATTTGAAATGTAATATGAAATTTAAAATTGAATGTTGGTTTAACAAAACAATATATTTTTGTTTCAATTTTATCTGCATCGATCTGGTTTTGATTAGATTTTGTCTATTTCCTATCTATCAGCTTGTCCGTAGAATTCATGCTGATTTTTGTTTTGCTTGGATTCACATTTCAAATTCAGTATCTGTATCAGTGTGTGTATCCGTGTCGTTTTCTTGATCATCTCTAGCCTCGGAAGGTGAGCAATCACTCACGATTAATATTCTTTTATTTATTAAATTTGATTTCAATTGAAACGATAATTGAAATATGCTGCTATTAGTTGTTTACACTGTTATATATGCTATTTACCTGTACCAGTTCACCTATGACATCTGACACCGTTATCTGTTATATATGCAATGATAATCCAGTTTGGTTGATAATTGATTGATTGTTTGATGTTTACATTGGATGTTAAATCGTTAATGTATAAGGTGATAAATAATATGCAATTGAATTTGACGTAGTATAGTTAAAAACTTGAATCGATATATGTGTTCAATTTGATTAGTTAAATTTGTATAATATGACCCCTTATATGTTTAATTACTTGACACGTAGAAGTAGGGTTAATACACTTTGAACCATCGAATGTATGTTGTTTAAATTGATATAATATGAAATTGAATAATAAATATCAATTGAAGAATCGTATAAACCGTAATCTTTAATCTACATGAAATGATAGTGCAGATTCTAGAAATAATTATATTAATTCGCACAAACAACAATGTGAATTAATACGATTATTTCGGGATTATTTGAATTAATTATTGAATTTTTATTGGTTGTTGTTATTGCTTGTTTGTTTAATTTGACACCGTCCCAGTTATCACACTGCAAGTTTCCTTTATTATGCTTGATCTTGAACTGAAATTGGAATCGAGTTGAAATGATATATACCCAAATGAATTTGACCTAGGATAGAGAATTAAATAAAATCCGATTGGTCAATAATTTGATTTAAAAAAAATAATGATTTTATTCGATCAAAGAATAAGTTTTCAAATGAAGTTGGAATTTGAATTTTATGAAAGAAAAATGTAAAGATTGAAATCTGAAACAAATATTAACGTAGTAATTGATGAAAGAACGTTGTTTGAAATTTAATTATTTAATAATTAAATTTGGAATTATTAATAAATAATTTGGAATTAGTAATAATTGAGTTTTGAAATTATTAAGTTTGAAATCATTATAATTAAATTTGAAATTATAATTAAGTTTGAAATTATATTTAAGTTTGAAATTATTAAGTTGAATTTATGATTAAGTTGAAATGATTTGATGATGAAGTTTGAATTCATAATTAAGTGGAAATGATTTAACAATTAAGCTTGAATTTATAATCAAGTTTATAATTATTAAGTTTTGAAATTATTAATAATTAAGATTGAAATTATTTAATAATTGAATGAGATTTAATTATTTGATAATTGAATAAAAATTGAATTCTTTGATAAGAGAAATTGAACTTGTGAATAAGTGGATTTGAAATTCGTTAATAAATGAAATTGAGTTTCTTTATTTATTAATTAAGCTTTGGAAATTTTAAGTAAATTAATAAGTGAAATTAAACTTCTCGAATATATGAAATTTAGTTCTTTATTAATTGAGTTTGAAATTTGTAACGAAGTCAATAAATAAGTGAAAATCGAATTTCTTTAACAAGAAATAAAATGAGATTTATTGAAATTAACATAAGACTTGTAATTTAAAGAATTGATTTGAAAATTTTAATTTATTTCAATTTGAAGTTTTGATATAATGAAGTTGAACGTAAGTAATTGATTTAAATGAATTGGAATTTAAATAGAAGTTGTTTTGAAGGATAAATTTACTTAGCGAATATTGAATGAAATTGATAAATGTATTAAAATTGATTTGAATGAAAATTAAACCATTTTAAATGATTTCGGAATGAAACTTATATACGAACTTGAATCAATATTTGAATTGTTTAAATAAAAGTTGAAATCGAAGTATAATATTGTGAAATGGAAATTTGGAAGTTTGAACGTAAATTTTGGAAATTGATTTAGGAAGACGAATGAAATGTTGATTTACGAATTCTAATTGAAATTGATTTGGTTTTGAAATATATTAAACGACTAATCGGTGTAATAATTACGAAAGTTATTAAAGAGACCGGAATCGGTTATGGATATACTCTCTATCTAAACCGAAAACCACTTTAATAACTATACGCGGAGTGATGATCCAGAATGAAGTGGTTGGAATGATGTACGTGATGACTGAAGAAAGAAAACGATAATGGATAGCCTTGACACTTGTGTCAAATTGGAAATGACTAAAATCAGGAGCCGTGCCGGGCCAAATGGGGTTAGCCACCTCGAGCAAACACTCTTCTTCGTAACTACTACTCATTACTTGTTATCGATTGGGGCACCCTCGGAATTTCAGGAGTGTTGTTTCGCGGTGTTGCGATCGCTGCGGCGATGCGTTCTCACCAGTCCGGATCAGGCGGACGGTAGTTTCACTACCTTGGGTATTGCCTCATGTGCCTTGTCATACTTGTATCCCTATATATGCGACCACTACGAATTTGTTTTGTGTTATACCTATGGAGTACTCCCTGATATCCCACCAGTTTACGGTGGAGTTTACAGTGCTGTATAGACTATGATGCTTATAAAAATGTGTTAAGGGGAATAATGGTAACGCCTTAACACTATTTTGATATTTTATACTACCGATAGACATTATCTATTTAGCGTATACTACTACATAGTAGATAGTTTAAGGATCCTTAGAGGATGGTGATTCCAACATTCTTTGAGTTACTTGTATTTCAATTGTTATTTCACTTGAGTTGGATTTATTGATATAAGAATATTAATCCTGACTCGAGTGTTTTATGTTTTTCCTTTACGCTCGGGTCAGACTGAGTGTACCAGTATTCGAGGCTCACCTTTGGAGTTGGAGCTTTGCTTGAAGATCCAGCCATCTATTCTACTTTCAGTATTCGATGATCCCAGTGATGTATTCTGATTTGCACTTGATGTATCGTATTACTCTTCTGTTGTAAACTCTGATGTATCTTATATATTTATATAGTTGCTTCATGAACTACTATCTCTTTTGCTTCCGCTGCATATTATTACTCTGTGTCTGTGATTCCGTGATTATTTATTTACTGTATATCTGTATTTTGCCAAATTTAAATTAACAATTCGGTATTTTGAATTTTTCAAGTCCGACATGTGCGGATGCGAATAGTCAAAATAGCGGGTCGTTATAGAAATTGAAATTGAAGAGGAATTCCAACCGCCTCCACTCATTTATGGCACTTAAAGTAGCATGCCTCTAGCTATGAGCACATGTGGTACTATAAACTCCACCCACCTCTATAAACTCATTGCATTCCAAAGTCATATAATACTATAAACTTCATCCACCTCTATTGCCTATGATTTAGATCTTTTTTGGAAAATAGGTATTGGAGTGGTTTATGGTCAGCGAACAATTCAAACCTTTCTCCAAAAAGGTAGTACCTCCACATTTTTAAGGCAAAGATGATACGCACTAACTCTAAGTCATGAGTTGATTATCTCCTCTCATGGTCCTTCGACTGTTTACTAGCATAAGCTATCACCCTTCCTTCTTGCATAAGAATAGCTCCTAATGCTATACGCATGCATCGGTGTAAACGATTGAAGGCCTTGTCCCATCAAGAATAGTCAGTACTAGCATGTTGGTCAATAGCTCCTTTATCTTCTCAAATGCTTCTGTGCACTTCTCATCCTATAAGAAAAACCAAATTCTTCTTGGTTAAGAGAGTTAGTAGGACTGCTATCTTCGCATAGTCCTTGATGAATTCCCTATAGTATCCCACCAACCCAAGAAAACTCCTAAACTCAGTGGCATTCTTTAGTATCTTCCAATCTTGAATAGCTTCCACCTTCGTAAGGTCTACAAATAATCCCTTCTTAGAAACAATGTATCCGAGAAATCTCATCTCTTTCTTCCAAAAGTGACATTTTGAGAATTTGGCTTTAAGTTGGTGCTTTCACAAAGTTCCTAGTACCTCCCTTAAGTGACTTATATGCTCACCTTCGCTCTCGGAGAACACTAAGATATCGTCCATAAACACTATAATGAATTTATTCGGCTGTCTCCTAAAGACTCCACTTATCAAGTCTACAAAGTATGCGATGACATTTGTCAATCCAAAATGCATCATTTTCCATTCATACAGTCCATCCGGAGTGCAAGATGCTATCTTCTACTTACTATCCTCATCTACTCTCAATTGATGGAATCCGGTTGATAAGTCCAATTGGGAAAAGATTTTAGCTCCCATAAGCTGATCAAATAAATCATCTATTCTTAATAAGGGAGACCTATTCTTTTTAATCAACTTATCGAGTTCTCTATAGTCGACGCATAGTCTTATTGAATTGTCTGCCTTAGTGGCAAAGACAATTGGTGCTCCCTATTTAGAAATACTTCGATGGATGAATCCTTTCTACAATAGCTCCGCAATCTGTTTATCCAACTCTTGCCTTTCTTTGAAGTCTTAATGGCATAGCGGCAGGTCTACGTCGTTCTTTAAATCAATCCTAAACTCGATATCTCTTCAGAGCAAGAGACCCAAGACTTATTAAAAAACATTGGAAAATTCTCAAACAACGGGTACATTTGAGAGCTCATCCTGTGATAGGCTCAATGATTATAAATAGCTTAACTCGATTGAGTTTTGGGAAATACAATGTACATCTCGCCCTTTACAACTCATTAACCATACAATTCTCCTATCGCAATCTAAAATAGCCATGTAGTAAGATGACGAATCCATCCTTAGGATAAGTCCATACCTCTCAAAATTAAGAACATATGGTTACATGTAAAAATGATATTACAAATGTCCATAACTAGGCCTTTTGCAAATTTAGGAAAGATATGTCGACTCTCGATAGGATTTGGTACTACTATTGGATCGGTGACTACGACGGTTTTTAGATTCGAAAAGTTAACTACATTTTTAGCTATGAATGAATGTGATGCTCTCGAGTCAAATAGGGTACGAATAGTATGCCCAAAATTAATAATTGTACCGTCCATTATAGCTTTTCCTGATCTCCCAGGGGAGGTCTACTCGAGATAGGAATATCCTAGATGGTATAGGCTTGCCCCCTCTGCCCATCCTTTGCAAGCTTTGGACATCGATTCTTGAAGTGTCCCCTCTCATGGTAGTGATAGCACTTCCTTTGAACTCTTTCCTTACCAAATTCACTTTACAATCCCTAATGACATGTCCTTTCTTTTGGCATCTTTGACATGCTAAACCATCCTTCTTGAACTTGCCCCGACCTTCTTGTTTACCTAAATTCCAACCTTCTTAACTCCTCCTTGATTTTGCGTCGGTCTTGCTTTCTCCTTCTCTTTCTCCTTCTCCTCCGAGCCAACCGTCTGAAGTAAATCCATCTCAACTAACGCCTTATAAGTAGCGCCAGTGGGTACTTAGGTAAAAAGCAACTCATATAGCAGGGAATCAGGCCTTTCACAAACTTCATAGTCTTCTTCATGGGGGTGTTGATCAAACACATTTCGAACTTAACTTGTTCTATGAACCTATTGATATATTGCTTTAAAGTAGATTCTCCTTACCTAAGTTGTATAAACCTTTCCAATTATAAATACGCCTTGTCCCTTGACATAAGTCGTGACTTAAAGCAGTTTCAGAACTCAACCCTGGTGATAACTCTCTCAGCATTTTCCTCAGCCACAATAGTTCACCAATCTAAGGCCTCTCCTTTAAGACACTAAGGCTTTATTCTCCTCTTAATTTAGTCCTCTCGTTCAAGCTCTTGAAACATATGCTCACAATCATTAATCTAAGTTTTCGTCTCCACAAAACCTTCAAATCTTGTACACCTTCCATCTATATTTTGGAAGTCCTTACATATCTTAGGAATGTATATAGGGCAGGGTGCTGCTTCAGTAGGTGGGGAAGGGGGTGACACTAGTGTAGCTTATTGAGGAATGAGAACTTACCCTACATGCCTCAGGTATTGTCTGAACCATTCAAGTATCCCTTGGACAGTGGGTATCTCTTGGGTAGAGGGGTCTCAGCCTTAGAGGAATGATTTTCAGCCATTATCAACTATATGTAGGTTTAAACTTTTAGTTATAATTCCCTAAGATAGTATTATATGCTGAAATAAAAGATTTGCCTATAGTCTTTGTGTATGTTCAGAATAGTAGATACATACATACACATACACACACACATATATATCACATACATATACATATATATGTACACACACATAGATATATATATATATATATATATATATACATATACATATATATATTAGGTTTTTTGAGAAACATTTTCAGAAATAAAAAGTATGCTCTTTTATGTATACGTATACCCATTGATCGGGCAGCCTAGGCTCTGAAACCAAATGTAACAACCCACCTCGAAATGAACTTAATTTTCGACCCAAAAAAGGCCCATCGAACATTAGATCCATTCCAAAGCTGGCTGTTGGTTGGTAAATTGATAAATATGTGGAGCTATCTACTAATGCTAACAGAACCACACGATATAAAGGATAAAGTATAGCATCAGAAATAGTACTCATTTTATAAAAATCCAAAACAAAACATAACATCCCAATATCCGTAGTACAATATCTCAAAATACAATAACATTATGTTTGAAATGGATACATCAAAATATATATAAAAAGATAAGTAAGTAGATAACTGTAACTGCCACAAGACTCTGTCTATGCCTTCAATTTGATTGATCTGCATTATCCTCTCCAATAAGTGTCGTAACGAGGAGGGAGTCAGAACAATAATGTCCGATGAATAAAATATCGAATCTTTCATAATAGTATTTGGGAAGTATAATTTAGATAAGAATATGTTTTACGTAGACTAATTCCTAACTATATTTCTTGTAAATACCTACAATGTAAGCCTAAATGCTATCCATTCCAACTCTATAACCTCCACTTTTCTAACCTAACTCCACAACTCTCCTTCAACTGTAGGCCCAAGGCCATTCTCAGTCCCACGCATCTACCGTCAATCATATCCTCAATATGAAAGAAAGTACCTAGGCCACTTAATACCTTTTCAATGAAAATTAAGAAAACCCTAACCATTTAATACATGTATCGTAGGTAGGTCCCCATCATTTAATACCTAACCCAAGCCTGACCGCTCTCTAGTACTATCTAGCTAACATCGCACAGAATCTCATCAGGTCACATAATACTTCTTTTTGGAAGAGGCAGACCCTACAATAGCCACTTAATACCTCAAACCCAAAGTGGACCCTTCTTGAGATTTCTTGCTACCATACTTAAAAGCTAACCCCGACCATTTAATACTTCCTAATTATGGAGGAGGCAGACCCTACAACAGCCACTTACTACCCACGATCCTCAAAGTAGGTCCTACATATTATGGCCCATAACCCAAACTGTGACATCTCATATTAGTCTGACTATTCATAAGCATGGACAGCCAAATTAACTGGGTAAGCTTACCCTATAGAATTTGGGATTGACCTCGCATCCTCCACATGTACTTATTGTAGATGATATCTTACATCAATACCAAAGTCATAGTGCTAGTAACCAAATTAGCCAGGCAGACATCTGTATACTTTTGACTAACCTCGCATCTGTATAATATAGTCATAATTTACACTCTCTAAACAATACTATCATATACCTTACACCATTTTACAAAGGATATAAAGAAAGATTCTTTATTTTGCCACTGATCATAATCATCCTTAACTTCCATCCTATAGGATGTTAATTACTAACCTATTTATTACACTAATATTACATTATTAATTATATGTTATTTATAAGCTAATATGTATACACACACACACACGTAATATAAAATATTCCTAAGCGTGCGTAGATTGTGACCTATACTAATTGTTTTAATGTCAAATCTTCCCATTTATACAAGTCCAACTTCATTCCATAACAAACAAATTAGCTAATATTCTTAGCCCAACCATAGACTTGTGTAATAAAATAGAATCAATTAACAAACTTATTTTATATTAAATAGTAGAATCAACATCAATAGAATTCTCAATTCAAACCATTTTACACTCTATTCAACTTACGCATATAAAATCAAAAGGGATTCATATTAAACTATAGAAATAGGCAATGGAAACTACGAATATGGGAATCTCTACTTTACACACCATTTTCTAACTTATTTTTTTTACAAAAACCCTTCATCATATTAAAAGATAAAAGTAAGAAGCAAAATTGAATGTAAAATATTAAAATATCAATAACTACACAAATTTTACTATTTTAATATAGAGTAATCGACATTTCAAAATATAAGAATTAACATTTGCCTTTGTGAGAATTATGAGGTTTTTAATTTTTAGGTTTTCGTGAACCAAAATTCCCTAATGCATATATCAATTCCAACATATATTATACAATTAATAAAATGAGAAAAACTAAAATTTCCACTCATAGATGATTCTCAGCTTTCTTCTTTAGATTTGAATATGCCCGCTTTTCTATTCTCTTTTTAGACCTCTTCCTTTTGAAATATATAATGATTGGAATGTATATGAATTAGATTTATAATTTCAGGGATTGGAGGAGAACAGAATTATAAATTGAATATTAATATCGAAAAGCAATTACGCGAAGACCTTAAGAAAATTTTGAATTATGCAGAAGAAAGTGAATGATAGAGCTTTACCAATATTTTTAAATAATTTGTGAATAAAAATGAGTGGAATAGGCTCTTATTTGTAGTGGTTAGAAGTCAACAAAACTGTTAGATTTAAGTTGGTTCCAAATAATAAAATCTAAGCCGTTTCTGGCTTAAATAACCCTAGCCGTCGGAACACCCACTTGTCAACCGCCCTTCCCCAAGCGGACGACCGGCCCAAGGAAGGCGATCGATCGGTAGCTTGTATTTGGCAACGTATTATTGAAAATGGGTTGTTTATTTAGCAACATATTATGAAAAATGGGTTGTTTATAACACAATGCAGAATGGATCTTAAGGCTATTTATACACTAGAGAGGGTGAAGTGTGTGTTTCAACTATTTAAAACTTAATTATGAATTGAAAACTATATCTACTCAAATTGCAAACAGAAACAAGTGACCTTAGAATAAGTAATAGAGTAAAAATAGTAAAGTAAATAACATTATGAATTTTTATACTGGTTTTAATTGACATATCCTACATCCAGTCCTGCACTGCACCATGTAGAATTTCACTATCACTTCTTGCTTTCCACCAGTGGCAAGAACACCTTTACAATTTTGATTTCACGGGCTACAAGATGCACCCACTTGATTTCACTGGCTACAAGAGCATCTTCTTCTCTTTATAATCAATAGTAAAGTATGACAAGTAATTGTATCTTCAAGAAGATTTTTGTAGATTCAGTATAATGATCCTATAGACCTTCAATAGCAATATATCTTTGAGCTCTTTGAGTAATAGGATGAAATCAGAAAGAGAATGATAAGAATTCAAGTATAAATTCTTCGATATTGTGCGGTTTGCAAATCCTTGAAGAATTGGAGTAAAAGAGTATGTATTTCAAAAGAAAGTGGAAGAATATGCAATGGATCTTTCTAAAAAATGAACGGATATGAAAAAGTATGAGAAAAAACAGAAATTTCTTATGAAATTTGGTATTCCAGAGCCCTTTAAATAGTGGTTAAAGAGCCATGTCTATTGGTGAAGAAGTGGTAGGAAAAGCCCTTCATTTGAATTTTAAAAAATTAAAAACAGCCAGTACGTCGACGTATATTTTTGGATATATCGACATATGTGCTAGTATGTTGACATATATTTTTGGCTATGTCGACGTATGTGTGTTTCAAAAAATAGGAACACCAATAAAGTGTTGTGGATTTTTAGATTTCAAAGTACCTCATATTTGTGGATATGATTGGTTAAGATCAATGGTTGATAATCTTCAAGAATAATTATCATGGGATCTTTAACAAAAGATTCTAAAATTCATTATTTCAAATACCTTTGTCATTTATAACATTCTTCTTCAATCGGTGTTGTTCTTCTATTTTCATTGGTTAATCTTGAAATATATAATTCACCTGCTTCCATCGAGTTCTAGTTTATCTCTATAAAATGTCTCATAATATATTTGAAAGTATTGCACAACTCGGAGAAATATTAATAGTAATATTTATATGGTTGTTTATCAAAATCAATACTTAGGGTATTAACATGTATTAATCGTTTTATTTACAGTTTATTTAATTCCTTAATTAATTTTTAATCTTAACGTTTATTTTAAAGTTTTCTGTAACCTCATTTCTAATCAATGATAATTTTTAAGTTTCAAATTTCTAAACACTTAAATGTCAATAACTTTTTCATTTGAGCTTCGATTTCATTACCTTATTTATGGAAATTGATAGGAAAACCGCCACGAATGCAAGAGTATAACTTTTATGGCCAAATTCCAACAGTTAAAAAAATTCCATTTTGGCCTAACTTTAATTAATTAATTTCTTATTAATTTTTACGGGGTGTTACAATAGTTCTCTCGACTTATGAATAATATCAATCTTCAATATGAAAGCTTTGCTCTCATTATAGTCAAATCCTGGCATGACGTCCATCAATTAACTAAAATTGGATTAAGTGGAAGTATTGGAAGTGAAACACTATTCAGGAGAGGATCCGTCTCTCGTTTATATAGGGATAATATCACGGTCAACTCAAAGTCAAAATCGCTAGTCATAGTAGTTCAGTTAACAATAATTTTTATCATTGAACCAAGGATTTTGTATTTGAACTATAGAGTTGAATAAATATATTATTGGAATTTTGGCCATTACCAAATTGCATAATTCTAAAGTGATATTGTTTTGACGAAGAGAATTGATGTTGATAATAGCCACAACCAGATAACGCAAAAGTAAAATTGGATTTTACTGAAATCAAGTAAGCGATATGTTTGACCATAATGTCACACAATCTACCTATTGACGTATCGATGTTAATATTTGAATAGTTTGATATTTGTCGCTGATCAAACTTACAACTAACGAGTCACACAACCGAAACAATGAACATTCCTTTGACAGGAGTTTTAATTAATTTGTAATTTTTATAAATTAATTAAAATTTGATTTTGATTTAACGAACAAATATTTTTAAACATATTTGTAATAATTATAAATATATTAATTGATATACGATATCGATAAGCGTTAATTGAATTTAATTGCATAATATTTTATTCGGGTTCTAAATGGATTTAAAGCCCATGAAGGGGGCTAATAGGATCGTCTCAAACAGGGGGTAATAGGTTTGTCCTAATGAGGGGTAGAGAGCTTTGAAATGGATGACTAAGATAAAAGGAGAATGTGTAAAAGATTAAATCCAAAATTCTCTTCTTCTCTTCCTCTATATAAAGATCTATACCTTCATCTTAACTTAATAAGCCTCCATATCATCTTCATTTCCGGCCAACTTCATATCCTTCATCTTTTTTTCATATCTAGTTCAAATCAAATCAAATAGTGCTAATCGATAGCTGGTGGTCAACAGTTTAAATATTATCAATTTGCTAGATTGGAATAAGTTCGAGGATCAGTTCTCATCGTTCAAGGTGTTCTTATAGTCTTTAACTATAAGGTATAATCCTAACATATTTATTAACTCCTTGACATTTGTACATATAATAATCCTTCGATATATGATCTAAAATCATTAAATTTTTATCCTTTAAATAGATTTAACGAACAATTATAAAAAGTACAAAGAAAAAAAATATGAATATTTTTGAGGTGATCGGCTTTAGAACTCGTGACCTCATTTATATATCAAAATTTTCAATTAAGACGAATGTTGACTTTTTTGATTATTAAGATTCAAATACGTGATTTTATAGTATATAAGACATTTTTGGAAAGTTTAGGGTTAGAATCAAAATATTGTGAATAAGTTAAGTTAGAGATAGAGAAATTTCAAAATCTATGATTACATTTGGTGAATAAACCTTTTGTTATATCTAGAACTAATGCCATTTACCTTTAAAGGGTTAAACACTTCTTGTGAAGCAAATATTAAAATACACTATGCCGCATATTTCAACTGAAAATCAATTTTCTAATTAACTTCCATAGCATCTTGAAAGTTGGTTGAAAACTCTACTGCCACATAACAGCATCCCATTAGGGGTTGGCCACTTGGTGACTGAACGCCATAGGACTCAGTAAACTCAATTTTGAACACACTACTGAGTTATTGACTGCCAAGCGACCTTGGCAGTCATCAAGTTATCCGATATTAAAAAGTTTGGATAAATTTGTGGTCCTATTTAATTAATAATCACGAGAACTACAATCATGGACATTGATATTTATCCGGCATTCGGATAAACATCTGTATTATTTGGGCTAGTTTAGTTTGGATCAGTTCCAAAAATTATTAATTTATTTCAATGAACCACTTTTTTACTTGACAAGTAGGGTTCATAAATCCTTAGCATCAACTTAGATTTAATATTTCATCATCATTTACAATCATTTAATATTATTTCATCGTCAGTTTCAGCCATTTAATTTTCTTTGATCAAAGTCATTAGAAATTGAATGTTGTTATAATATATTTATAATATGGGTGAATATGCTAAATGGTCGAGTACAGTATTGTAATTTTCTTTAGATTTGGAGTCTATAAATATGGAGCTCATTTGTATTGTAAAGTTGTCTGTGGTGAATAATAAAAGCTCTTCTCCCTTTAATGTCTTCTGTTCTCTTTATTTTATAACACGTTATCAGCACGATGTTTTAATTTTTTTTTTAGGTCACTTCTTCCATACACGAATCATGTGATGTGTACGCGTGAAGTTATTTTGTTTAACTTTTTTTACTTTAGTTACATATTCTATAAGTTCAGATATTTATCCTTTTATTCAGGAACAGTTTGAACAAGCTTTTCTAAGTATCGCATTTTCGTCTCCTTTTACTCGTTCTCCTAGAAATATCTACTGTAAATTTTACCTTATAAATATTCTTTTATAAGCTAGATCCAGTACACATTTTTATTAGGCTTACTTGCAGTACGACCTTTGTTAAAGGTAGTTCAATGATTCGTTTTTTTTTAATATTTCTAGTTGATATAATGTTGTAATTTTATCTCTCTGTTTTTGTATAAATAAGGTAAATATATTTAGTTGATATGATGCAGATCTTGCGTTTCCATAAGTAGTTCTAACATCTTATACAGTGAAATATTTGCAGCCTTCCTATTTTTAGTGACCTTTCTCTTTTGTCTTATTTCACTTGCATTATATTGTTCATCTTTTTACCATCTCTCTGTTCATCTTTTGTATTATTTCACTCTGTACAAATTTATTCCGCATTCAATATTTCAACTTTAGCATTATTGCGTTTTAACTCGTAAAAGTTACAAAACCAACAGACTTTATCATAAGGTTGCACTACTCATACGTTAACACTTACCACCATTGATATATGTGTTGCTATTGCATAGCAGCATATATGAGGGGATTGTTGCAACGACAACAAATATTCAGCTGAAGATGTAATGAGTTTGTCCTATTGCTATGCATTTAGTCATGCACCCATGCATATTTTCGCACGTCTATGTTTTTATTTTCTTTTTTTTTTTAGTTGTTACGTCTATATTTGAACCTTGGATCTGTTCTTCCTTTTTGGATCTAGATCCTACTATCAGTCAAGCTTCCCTTTTGGATGTGCATTCTATGATTATTTTATTATTAGTTTTGGTCAAATTTGCTGTATACTGCAATGCATATTGTGTCAATTTGGAGCCAATTTGCACAGAAAATTCGCTGTGGAAAAGATGGCGAATCATTTGCATTGAAGGTTGGCGATAACGAATTGCAGTTCCCCGTGCCTTTCAAATCATTTAATTCTGAGTGATGTTTATTTTATTTTGGTAAACCTGTCAAGTCTTAATTTTTTTTTATATACATATGTACAGAATTTATGGCAAATATCGCTAAGCTTGAATTCAAAGCATTGGACATATCTGGTGATAACTATTTGTCATGGATACTGGATGCTGAAATCCACTTGCAATCTCAGTGCTTAGAAAATACAATTAAAAATGGCAATACTATGTCCCAGCAGGACAAAGAAAAGGCTCTAATATTTTTAAGACGTTACATCCACGATGACTTAAAAACAGAATATTTAACGGAAAAGGATCCTCTCCACTTGTGGAACTCCCTGAAGGAGCGTTATGACCACCAGAAGACGGTCATACTTCCAAATACTAGGCAAGAATGGTTGAACCTGAGGTTTCAAGATTTCAAATCCGTAAGAGAATATAATTCTGCTATGTTTAGAATTACTTCTAAACTGAAATTATGTGGAGAAAAGGTGGATGACGCACAAATGCTTGAAAAGACTTTCTCAACATTTCATGCCTCGAATATACTCCTGCGGCAGCAATATCGAGAGCGTCATTTTACAAAATATTCTGAACTCATAGAATGCTTTCTAATTGCTGAACAAAATAATGAATTGCTTATAAAAAATCACTCATCAAGACCAACTGGTTCAACTGCATTACCCGAAGTTAATGCTAATTTTGCCCACTCTGTAAGAGGTAGGGATCGAGGTCGAGGTAGAGGACGTGGTCGTGGACGTGGATATAACTCCAGCAGATGCTGTTATGGTGGTTTTAAAGGTAACAAAACCACCAACTTCAAAAAACAACAAAAGAAAATTGAGCCTGTAAAGAACAATGATTCAGCTTCAGAAAATAAAAAGCATTACGAGGAAGTTTGTTATAGATGTGGACGATCTGGTCACTGGTCACGTACATGTAGATCATCAAAGAAAACAGTTGAAGAATATCATCGCTCGAAGAATATTGAGGCAAATAATGCCGAAGAGTTACATGAAAACACTAACTGAAGTTAGATGATTTCTTCGAAGATGACAATGGAAATTTCATTAATGATGAAAATCTAAGTGCAATGATCAATGATATGACCGAGTTAATCAATTAGAAATGACTTGATATTTGTTATGTGGTTTTTCGTTTTATTTCATTAGCTTGCATTAATAAATTAGTTTGAAGCTTGTGTTTGTTAGTTTGTATTTCCCTTTGCAGAACTAGTTAAAAAGAAAATGTGTAATGTGGATTTTTTTTAATCAGTAGCCCATTTTAATCATATTACTTTGTTTGTTTACATTATATTTATTTATGCATACAATTTTTTTTATATAATTGACTAATTATTGTCTTTAATTCTTAAGGTATGGAATGCCATTTGGGTGATGATATATGTTTACTAGATAGTGCAACTACTCATACAATTTTGGAAAACCAGAAGTTTTTCTCTGAACTATCTGAAAATTTCTCAGCTAAAGTCTCCACTATAGCTGGATCTGCTAATATAATTGACATGTCCGGAAGAGCCCATATAATATTACCAAATGGTACACATATCTTTATTCAGAATGCATTATACTCAAAAAACTCTAAAAGAAATTTGCTGAGTTTCAAAGATATACGAATGAATGGATACCATATTGAAACTATAAATGAAAACAACAAAGAATATCTTTGTGTTATTTCTAGAATTGAAAGCCAGAAGCTCATCCTAGAAAAATTTGGTACAATTTCAACTGGTTTATATTTTACAAAAATTGGCATAGTTGAATCTCACTCTATAAACATGAGCCAGAAGCTCACAAATACAAAGACATTGATTCTTTGGCATGATCGATTGGGTCATCCCGGATCAACCATGATGCGTAAAATCGCTAAAAATTCAAATGGGCATGATTTATCAAACCAATTGAATTTACCAAGTGATTATTTATGTGCCCTTTGTGCACAAGGAAAATTAATCACTCGACCTTCATATAGTAAAATCACTTCGGAATCTCCAACATCTCTGCAAAGAATTCAAGGTGATATATGTGGCCCAATCCACCCTGAATGTGGACCATTCAAATATTTTATGGTATTGATTGATGCATCAACTCGTTGGTCACATGTCTGTTTACTTTCTACAAGAAATTTGGCATTCGCCAAGCTGCTTGCTCAAATAATAAAATTGAGAGCACACTTCCCTGATCATCAAATTAAATCAATTCGACTAGATAATGCTGGAGAATTTACTTCTCAAGTATTTGATGATTATTGTCTATCATTGGGAATTGAAATTGAACATCTAGTAGCTCATGTTCATACTCAAAATGGTCTAGCAGAATCGTTAATTAAGCGCTTGCAACTTATTGCAAGACCATTGCTTATGCAATCAAAACTACCCGTTTCAGCTTGGGGGCATGCAATTTAGCACGCATCGAAATTGGTTAAAATTAGACCAGCAGCTTATCATCAGCTTTCACCATCAGAGCTCTTAACTGGATCTCAACCAAATATTTCACATTTACGAAAATTTGGTTGTGCTGTGCATATACCTATTAATCCTCCACTTCGTACTAAAATTGGTCCTCAACGACGGTTGGGAATTTATGTGGGATTTGATTCCCCATCGATAATTCGTTACCTTGAACCTCTTACAGATGATGTCTTCACTGCAAGATTTTCAGACTGTAAATTTGATGAGACAACCTTCCCGCCGTTAGGGGGAGGAAAGACTGTTCCAGTAGAACGGCGTGAAATATCATGGAATAATCCATTTATGTCTTATTTGGATCCACGTACCAAACAATGCCAATATGAGGTACAAAGAATCTTGCATATTCAAAATATTGCAAATCAACTGCCAGATGCATTTAGTGACACTGCAAAAATAACTAAATCTCACATTCCAGCAGCAAATGCACCAGCAAAAATTGATGTCCCTGAAGGATCAAAAGTAAATATAGCAGCAAATGAATCTAAAGCGAGACAAAAACGTGGAAGGCCAATTGGTTCAAAAGACTTGACGCCTAGAAAAAGAAAGTCTAATGAAAAATCATCAATTATGGAACCCCCTGAAGAGGTTATAAATAATCAAAAGGATCACTTAAATGAAAATCCCAATTCTCCTAAAAGTGCGGAAGGAACTATTATCCCAGAAGAGATAAAAGAAGCCTCCAACAATAAAATGGTACCTAATAATAATGAGATCTCAATATTTTATACAAACTATGGAGAAATATGGGATCGAAATAAAATAATAATTGATGATGTATTCTCATTCGCAGTAGCTACTGAAATAATTGAAAGTCATGACTATAATGAGAATGACGACAATGAACCAAATAACATAAATGAATGTCGAAAAAGACACGATTGGCCAAAATGGAAAGATGCTATCCAAGTGGAACTAGATTCACTTCAAAAACATGGTGTATTTGGACCAATAGAGAAAACACCAGAAAATGTTAAACCAGTAGGTTATAAATGGGTATTCGTTAGAAAACGAAATGATAAAAATGAAGTCGTAAGATATAAGGCACGACTTGTCGCACAAGGTTTCCTGCAGAGACCAGGTTTTGACTTTAAGGAAACTTACTCCCCTGTTATGGATGTCATAACATTTCGATATTTAATAAGTCTTGTAGTTTCTGAAAAACTCGATATAAGATTAACGGATGTTGTGACAGCTTATCTTTACGGTGAATTAGATACCAATATTTACATGAAAATTCCAGATGGATATAAATTGTCTGAAGCAAAATCAAAGTCCATGTACTCATTAAAACTAAGAGGATCACTATATGGCTTGAAACAATCTGGAAGGATGTGGTATAACCGTCTTAGTAAATATTTGGTAAAAGAAGGATATGAAAACAATCTCATTTGTCCATGTGTCTTTATAAAGAAATCGGTAAAGGGATTTGCAATCTTAGCAGTTTATGTTGATGATATAAATTTGATTGGAACTCCAGAAGAGATTGATGAAACAATAAATTACTTAAAGAAAGAATTTGAAATGAAAGATCTTGGCAAAACTAAATATTGCCTCGGTCTACAAATCGAGCATAATACCAATGGCATACTGATTCATCAGTCAAACTATATTGAAAAAAATTCTGAAACGTTTTCAAATGGATAAAGCATATCCACTTAGTACACCTATGGTTGTCAGATCTTTAGATATTAAAAAGGACTCCTACCGTCCAAAAGAAGATGACGAAAATGTGCTTGATCCAGAAGTACCATATCTTAGTGCCATTGGTGCATTATTATATTTGGCCCAATGCACAAGACCAGATATTGCATTTTCAGTAAATCTTCTAGCAAGATACAGTTCAGAACCAACAAAAAGACACCGGAATGGTATAAAACATATCATGAGATATCTTCGTGGAACGACAAATTTGGGTTTGTTTTATTCTAACACATGCAATAATCCAAATCTAGTTGGCTATGCCGATGCAGGTTATCTTTCTGACCCACATAAAGCAAGATCACAAACTGGATATGTGTTTAATAACAGCAATGCAGCAATTTCATGGCGATCTACAAAACAAACATTAGTAGCAACATCATCCAATCACTCTGAAATACTAGCACTACATGAAGCAAGTAAAGAATGTATTTGGCTGAGATCACTAATTGAGCATATTCGAAAAAGCTGTCAACTCCCTTCAGTAACAGAAGAGTCAACCATTATTTATGAAGACAATGCAGCTTGTGTAGCTCAAATTCAAGCAGGTTACATTAAGGGTGATAGGACGAAACACATTTCTCCTAAATTTTTCTTCACACATGAACTACAGAAGGACAATAAAATAGAGGTGAAACAAATCCAATCTCAAGAAAATCCTGCTGATCTATTCACAAAAGCACTTCCAAAATCAACATTTCAGAAGATGATGTATAAAATTGGTATGTGTCGGATGCATTTTCAAACTAACTGAATAATGCGTTATAAATCAGGGGGAGCATTCAAATATATGCTATAATGTACTCTTTTTCCTTCACTGATATTTTTTCCCACTGGGTTTTTGTTAGTAAGGTTTTAATGAGGCATTATATTGATCCAGAAGCATCAACCCCCATAATGCCATAAGATTTCAATGAGGCTATTATTATTATTATCAAACGCATATTCAAGGGGGAGTGTTATAATATATTTATAATATGGGTGAATATGCTAAATGGTCGAGTAAAGTATTGTAATTTTCTTTAGATTTGGAGTCTATAAATATGGAGCTCATTTGTATTGTAAAGTTGTCTGTGGTGAATAATAAAAGCTTTTCTCCCTTTAATGTCTTCTGTTCTCTTTATTTTATAACAAATGTTTTTTCTTTGTTCCATTTCTTTCGAATACAAAATGGCACAAAATTCGTAGTGAAATTAGCATCGTCCAGAAAATATGCCAAAAAATCTATGCTATTCACAATTTGCAGTCCAACCCAAAAATCATAATCATCACCCATTTATTATATGCTGCTCATTTACGTTGCAATTTCTTTTGAACTGATAGTCAAATAATCAAATAAGAAGCAGTGACATTTTCTCTTATTTTGTACTAACAATTCAGACATGGATACCTGCGTGATGGAAATACTGAAAAACGTCTTCTTCACCTAACCATAATTGAAAACGTAAAAGTACAACTTTAGCTCGGCTAACGGAACTTTCTGATGCAGATAATGCTATTTCAGCATCCGTTTTCGAAATTATTTTAGATATCAAACCATTATCATGTCTGATCGATAAATAAAGAAACATAAACAAAAGTCATGATTTAATATAATTATTTTTTAATTCCATTAACTCTAAAAGTGTAAAAAAAATACGACGATAATAAATATGTTTGAGTGACTAATATGCGTTAAATGCATATAATATAAACTACTTAGCTTGATAAAATAATAAATACATATATTTCATTTTACAAAAATACACATAATTTATAGAGGGAATTAGGCTGAAAGAAAAACCTGAGAACACTTTTAGTCTGAAGGACAGAAGTTTTAAAATTTAGTCTGAAGGACAAAAAATGATATATTCATATAGCATTACACATCCATAATGCTATATTCATATAGCATTACACATCTATAATGCTATATACAACACAATTTTATAAGTTTCTGCATACACAAACAAGCAGCTGTGTAATGCTATATGAATATAGCATTATGGATGTGCAATGCTATATGAATATATCATTTTTTGTCATTCAGACTAAATTTTAAAACTTCTGTCCTTCAGACTAAAAGTGTTCTCAGGTTTTTCCTTCAGCCTAGTTCCCTGTAATTTATATTATATTATTGACAAAAGTCAGAAGGACAATTTTTGCATGCGAATGACTTCCGTATACAGTATTTCAAATGTGGGATGTTTATACGCTTTTTGAATACGAATTTAGACGAATTTTAGATTTTACGAAACTTATACAAATTTTGAAAATAAGCTGGCAAAAAAAGTTATTTTAAAACTATAAACCTCGATCAAAACTTATTACAATGGCGAACCTTGTTTTCATATTTGTATATGTGCACTTTGAAAATGCACATGTATAATTTTCTTTTTTAATACACATGCGTGATTTGTAGAAAATATGCATTCATTTTCAAAATTTGCATATACAAATTAGAGAACGAGTTCCAAAGGAAGTTTTTTTTTCGCAATCCTACTTTTGAAATTTGACCAGCGTTAAAGTGCAAATTACAGTTTTGCTTCGTCTTGACATATGACACACATGATATATGTTCATATGCGCGTGATATATAAATACCAAGAAACTACTATGTGAATAGTTCAATTGATTTTGCCAACAATTAAGTAGCTCTCTAACCTTAAATATTCGCTAACCCTATACAACAAATTCTCTTTGCTAGTAAGATAGAAGATAGATTACCGTTTCTACACCTACTTGTTTATTAATACATTTTATTAATGAGTAATATAAAACGCACGTAAACACATCTAATGTTCAAAGATATTTACTTTTTAATTAATAAGAAAATGAGTAGACGGATGTGCATTGTAAGTGCAAAAGTTTTGGTAGTCACAACACTTTTATTTCAAGTTGTTTTGTTTGTAAGGTGGCAAGTTGATAGTAAAATTCCGCTGAATGATGGTCGGAAAGGGAATAATAATAAAGGTTGCAGATCAACGATGAGATTTCGTTAATGGATAGACAATTTTGAGATTTCAAAAGACACCATGAAAATAATATTCATTGAATTCTCTTTATTAATATTTGAGATGACATTGGAATGTGTAAGTTTTAACCATCAACCAATGTTTATAATTATTATATACACCATACAAGTTGATTTCTGGAATAAGCTTGTTGGTTATGTTCATTATCCATGGGGCTAAATATAACAAGGCGAGCTTATCTCATCGTCATCTGTACACATGAATGCTTCATCCAAGCAAGATAGTTCGCGGTCATATAATTTAGTTTGATCAGAATCATGAACTCTGAATATCGCCCATTTATATAATTCCTGAAATGGTTATTAACGAGTTATACTGCATGAATTAGTGTTTATAATGTTGCTATAAGTATTTTAATACATGGAGTATTATACTTGCCATTCTGGGGTTTCCTCTTTCTTTTGAGGATGGTTTTCTACCACTGTAAGTAGTAGTAGTACTAGTTTCTTGACTGCTATTCTGGATCATAAGGTTGTACTCGTGCATAACCCAATTTGGTTTGACGCAATCTGCCATTTCGCTAGTGTGAAACACATAAGTTTTCTTGATTCCATTCATAATGAACTGGTCGACACCTTCTGGGTACCAATAACCATTTGGCGTTGCTATGTTTTTCAGTCTACGGCTGAAGAAATATAAGTATTTTCCTCCTATCAAAGCTCTACCTTAACCACATCCATATTATAGTATTACCATAAGTTATCGATATTTACAGAAGCAATTTGGCTAAAAATATATTGATGTAAACATGCAAATGACGTCTGGTCTCACCATTTAGCTTCCATGGATCATATAGGCAAATATCAACGCTAGGAATAACACCCACCTGACCTATGCTCTTTTTGTAAAGAAAATGACTAATAAGCTCTTCATCAGATGGAAAGAAATGAATACCAGGAGGCAGAGACACACTCATGATGAGGAAGCAATATTATAGCTAATGATCAAGTAAAAAAGATAGTAAGGAAACTTTCAGGTTGTTATCAATTTATAGAAACAGTGTATTGGGGGATGGGAAACGTGAAAGAGAAGACTATTGGATAATTTAAGTGGAGCATGTCTCGTATATAATAACTGGAAAGGTCTTTTAAATATATGATCGTGCATTGAGTTCCTGTACTAAAAAAACAGATATGTTCAAAATCAGTGCATGACATGATCACCAAGTTGACTTTAAGTAAGTAATAGCCAGGGCCGGTTCAAAGCTTTAGGTTGCCCTAGACGAGAAAATATTGTGTTGTCTTTTTAAATAAAATAATCTTGTGAATCAATGTATGGATTATCAATTTCGGAATGAACATGTCCATTATGAATATTAATAATTAATAATATGATCTGAGAGCATATGAATTTTTGATAATTACATGCATATTAGTGTTTTCAAGAGTTGGTATTCAGTATAAATGATATAATGACTTGTTGCAAATATGAGTTTACAGAAACATTCACAACACAATCAAACAAATTTAGTTAAACAAATTCAAAATATAATGTATTCGAACATTCGTAATAAACTACCAAAAAACTCCACCAATTAGATTCCTAAGGCTTATAGTTTGAATGTGTCAATTTTGAATGTTGAACCTATGAATTTGCAATTATGAAAACTTTCGATATACTAAGTACTCAATGTTTACAAAATATAACATAAATGTATAAAATTTTAGATCGTCTACATATATATATTTTCATCGTAGGATTACAGAAAACGTGAGGCAAGAAAATGCTGCAAAAATTTAAGCAAGTTTTAAAGCATACATATGATCTTACATAATATTTTGAAAACAAGTTTTGAAATTGATACAGGTAATTGACACTCGAAGATATAGTGGAAAGCAAAACCTATTTCAATTTCAGAAAAAGTAATGAAAAGGCAAAAAAATTATCCATGGAAGTTGAAGTTCCAACCTCACAATTAACACTCATGTGCAAAACCAACCAAGCTAACATTTCTTTATAAAACTACATTAATACATATTTATATAAAATTCATCATTCATTACTAACCTATTTTTTTTCTATTGTTGCCCTCATCGAGGAGGGTTGCCCTTGGCGGCCGTCTGCTTGGCCTGGCCCCTGAGCCGGCCCTGGTAATAGCTATTTATAGGCTTGCAACTCAGCTAGTTATGCTCGTCTCATGGCATTGTAGATGACATTTTAAGGTGTATTTATGGCAACTTTTCTACACTTACACGTCGAATATTTGTCCGGTTCTGGCCGTAACACAAGTTGGAAACTTCATAAAACAATGGTGTAACACATATATCATGAGCTATATAGATGAAGCATAAGTAAAGCTACTGTAATTAGTACGTAGATGAGTTATCATTTGTATAATTGACATAGTAATTGATTGCATGCTTCTAAAGTAGGTACTGATAAACTAGTAATTATTGATTCGCGTAAACAAGAAGCCATTCCATTGCACTGGATTGGTAAATAAATATGCGTAGAAGAAAAAAAGCAAAGCAAGAAATGATTGAAATTGCCAGACCCACAAAAATAGATAAATCATCTAGTTGCTGAGAATATTTGCTTGTCCACATTTGCTTGCAGTTTTTCTTACCATTTTCATGCCTAATTTACCTTTTTGACGCTGACATGATGCTTATAAGTGATGATGATATTCTTTTTTCTCTATTCATCCAGTACGAGTTCTATCATCACTTTTAATAATACGTCTAGGAAAGGACTCAACAACCTGCTATTGTTATTCACCATACCTGTGGGCTTTATTTCTAGCGATTGTAGTTATGGGAGAGTACAATTTGGGTTGTATTTTTATTTAGTTCTGAAATAACGTTTCTTTGTTTTTGAGGTAAACTTTATAAGGTGTGAGCAAGTGGGTACTTTTTGAGTTTTCAAATTCAAGGACCTCTACTATCAATGGACGGTTAAAGGAAAATTAAGGACCTCTACTATTTAATTGTATTATACATGTATGTATGGAGAGAGACCCAAATGGAGGTGAACTCCGTTGTGATCTCAACCATTTGATTGCCGTCACTATGATAGCTATCAAACAAATTACAATCATATTTCTCCCAACTGTCTAAAAATTTAATCACGATCAATGGACATACGCCTCCATTTTGTGATCTAGTTGATCTGTCTACTATAAAGTAATCATCAGAATAAAGACGATCAACCAAGCACACTGCATCGGTAGAAAACGGGCTCTAATTTTAATCATGATCAATGCAAGCACCACTCGCTTCATCACTACGTCATTGCGCTGCCACATTTTCTAAAGAACTGCTCCAGAGCTATTTAAATACTCGCAATTGATCTACACTGAGATCCAAAGTTCAAAGATCATTCCACCCAACCGACCGATCCGCTCAACCGGATCAACTTTACTACTAGCGACCGAATTGCTATGGATCGTTTCTCCAAGCTAAATGCTACCACTTACTAAATTCAAATATTCAGTCCAATTTTCAATTGGAAATATACAAAGTAGATCATGGGTTTTAAACATCATCTTTATCTTTACTACTAATAAAGAGAATTATATAAACTGATTTCAGCGGCGTCTTTTTGATATACCTGAATTACCCTTCTACTCCAGTTTTTTTTGCCCCCGTTCGTATCGCATCCTGTTATTTTTACATCGTTCTCCCCTAAAATGAAAAAACCTATAAAAAAAAGCCATAACTCTCATTCTCCCTAACCTTAGAAGGATGTAGATCTGATTTCACATCAAACCTGATTCAAGATCCGTCATCTTCCCCAACGCTTTCTTCCAAGGGCTGATAACTCTTCAGTCTTCACCGCTTTGGATACGAGAGTGATTTTTCTTTTCCTTTTTAAAATAAAACGCTACTTTGATGAAAGGAATTGAAAAACGATTTTGTTTCATACACCTAACTTTTGGACTAAGGTTTACCACCCATGCACTGCCTAGCGGGCTTACGTGAGAGTTGGGACAGAGCTTGGCGAATTGTGCAAACCGACGCTGACTATGTCAGAAAAGGTCGGTAATCCATAGGTGATTATTTATTTAATTTCTTTATACACCTAACTCAGAATGCTGAAACCAGATATATCATCCATGCACTGCCTTGCAGGCTAAGGTGAGAAGAGTACAGAGCATGGCGAGTGCACACACTTTCACAAGTGTGCACACCTATTGACTCTATGTGTTTATTATTATTATTATTATTATTATTATTATTATTATTTGAAATTAACTTAAGAGAGTTATGCAAATCAACTTAGCACCACTTAACTTTAATGATTTGAAATGTCAACGCATGTACTTTAAATCTGCCACTTTTTTAAACAAAGACTACAGTTTAGAAAGGATTTCATAACCATCACCTACGAATCCCTCTATATACTAACCTCACTATCATCGCTTGTAATTCAACTTTTCATTATATTTTACATTTGAAATTAGTGATCACAAAAAATTTCATCAATTGACTTCAACTGTTTATTTTGTCTTGACTAATTAAAAATAAATCAAAGTCATGAAAATAATGGAAAATGAGATGAAGCTTGATAAAAATTTAAAACAAAATTAAAAACAAATAATGAGATGATTTTTTTTCTTCTAAAGTGATGTCACACTGAAATATGAACAAACAGAATGAGATATGTATCCCCCCATACTGGAATGAGACAATATCCCAACTGTCAAATGGAATACGAATGCAAAATAGAAAAAAATATACAACCTGATATGTACAAGGTAGTGAGTTGCTTATGCCAAATAGCTAGGTCCATGGAGATCCACGAACTTGTCGTCCTCGTGTTGTTCAAACTCTAAAAATGGCTTCAAGCGTTGTCCATTGACTTTTGAAATAGAATCGCCTCTAGGATTTTCAATTTCAACTGCACCATAAGGGTATACTGTTTTTACAATATATGGACCTGTCCATCGAGATCTTAATTTTCCCGAAAATAAATGAAGTCTGGAATTATATAAGAGAACCTTCTGACCTACTTCGAATGTCTTACGAAGTATGGATTTATCATGATAAAATTTTGTTTTCTCTTTATAAATCTTTGCATTTTCATACACTTCATTTCTTCTAATTCTAACAATTGCAATTTACGATGCGATCCTGCTTTTCCTATGTCAAAATTTAGGTATTTGATTTCCCAAAGTACGCGGTGCTCGAGCTCAACGGGTAAATGACATGCTTTTCCAAAGACTAATTGGTATGGCGACATTCCTAGATTGGTTTTATAAGCTGTGCGAAATGCCCAAAGGGCATCTATCAATTTAGGTGACCATTTTTTCTGTTGAAGTTAACTGTCTTTTCAAGAATTTGTTTAATTTGTCTATTGGAAATCTCGACTTGACTGTTAATCTGTGGATGATATAGAGTAGAAGTTTATGAGTGATAGAGTATTTCTCAAGAAGAGATTCAAAAGCACAATTAAAAAAATGAGAACCGTTATCACTTATAATGGCTCGAGGTGTGTCAAAACGAGAAAATATGTTTTCTTTCAAAAGTTCGACAATAACTTTATTGTCATTCGTTCTGGTGGGAATGGTCTCAACCCATTTAGACACGTAATCTACTACAAGTAGGATGTAGAGATTTCCAAAAGAATCAGAAAAAAGACCCATGAAATCGATGTCCCAAACATCAAAAATATCAATGAAAAAGATTGGGTTTAGGGGCATCACATTACGTTTGAAAATACAACCTGTTTGTTGACATCTAGCGCATTTGGAGCAAAATTCGTGGACGTCATGAAAAGAGAAGGCCAATAAAAATCGCACGTAACACCTTGGCAGCAGTTTTCTTTGCTCCAAAATGTCCTCCATATGCTCGATTATGTGAAAAAGAGAGGATGCTATGTAATTCAGTTCGGGGACACATCTACGTATGATTTGATCGGTGCAATATTTGAAGCGATAAGGGTCGTCCCAGTAAAAGTTTCAAACATTGGAGAGAAATTTTTGTTTATCTTATTTTGACCAATGGAAGGTGTTTCATTTGTAACAAGATAATTTACGATGTCCGCATACCATGGTGCACTGGAGAGGGAAAGAATTTGTTCATCGGGAAAATGATCGTTGATTTGAGAGTTATCGAAGTTTTCATGAACAATACTAGAACGATGATCAGCTATGGCATTTTCAGAACCCTTTTTATCCCGTATTTCTAGGTCAGACTCTTGAATAAGGAGAATCCAACGAATTAAGCGGGTTTTGGCATCCTTTTTCACGAGTAAATACCGCAATGCGGCATGATCGATGTAAACTACGACCATAAAACCTACGAGATATGATCTAAACTTGTCGAGGGCAAAGACAACTGCTAAAAACTCTTTTTCTGTGGTTGAGTAATTCAATTGAGCTTCGTTAAGAGTTTTGCTAGCATAATAGATGACTCGAGGAAGTTTATCGATTCGTTAACCTAAGATGGCTCCAATAGCATAATCAGAAGCGTCACACATTAATTCGAAAGGTAAAGTCCAATCTGGAGGTTGGATGATAGGTGCAGTGGTCAAGATTGATTTAAAGGTTTCAAAAGACGTTTTACATTCATTGGAAAATTCAAATTTAACGTCTTTAGCCAGAAGATTCGAAAGAGCTTTTGAAAATTTTGAATTTTTTTTAATGAACCTCCTATAAAATTCTGCATGGCATAGTATAACGCAAAAGATTTACACTCGCTCCAAGATCGAGTAAGGCATGGCTAATGTGAGTGTTACCAATTTTACAGTCGTTATAGGACAACCGGGGTCCTTATACTTGATTGGGAAGGGATTTGAAAGAACAGAGCTAGTATTTGCAGTAAGAATAGAGTCTTAGGAACGTTAGTGGCACGTTTTTGAGTACATAGCTCCTTCAAACATTTGGCGTATTAAGGAATTTTCTCGATGGTATCAAGAAGTGGAATATTGATTCGAACTTGTTTGAAGATTTCAAGAATTTGGTCAAAATTAGCGGGCTTCTTCTTTTTGTTGAGTCTATGAGGAAATGGAGATATAGGTTTATAGACTTGTTCGGTGGTTTTTTCATTCGAAGAAGAAGGTGTTAGGGGTAAAGATAAGGGAGCTGGAATGTTGGGGTTGCCAACATCAGAAAGCGGGGAGTGGTCAGGATTGCTAACCTTGGATGAAGAATTAGAGTTGTTTGGATTGACAACAGTGGGTGTTGACTGAATTTTAGAATTTTGAACTGGGAAAGACTTAAGAAGGACGTCGGGGTTGCCGACGTGGTTGTCCACCTTCTTTTCAGACCTTAAGTGGTGACAGCATTAACTGGATTTACATTTTCATCCTCATAAATATTTACTCCTCGAGAGTTATAATTTGGATTCACTTCGGTTTGACTAGGCAATTTACCTTTCTTATTGATTTTCATGAGATCCTTCATCATTATCAACATTTGTTCATTTTATTTAGTGATTTGCTCAATTCTTGTTTCTTGGTTAGTGATTTGTTCATTTTGTTTAGAGAGTTTTTTCTCCAATCGAGCAATTTCTTATAAAGGCTGAGAAGGTTGGGTCGATGGATTGAAATTAGGATGCATGTGTGGTTTCTTCGAAGGTTTCATTTGAGGAGTTGGTTGAGAATTTTGAGCATTAGAGGTTGGGTCTCAATAATTTGGGTTCTGTATCATCGGATACATATGTGATGGATTAGCCGCATGACCACGAAAAATTGGGATGATGC
Organism: Allium cepa; assembly: GCA_030765085.1. Lineage (NCBI taxonomy): Eukaryota > Viridiplantae > Streptophyta > Magnoliopsida > Asparagales > Amaryllidaceae > Allium > Allium cepa. The sequence continues at coordinate 796,325,591 of CM060935.1, read as the reverse complement.
TTCCAGTTAGGATTGTATGTGGATGAATAAGGACTATATTGAGCTATAGCATTGATTTGGTCTTGTGTGTAGTAATGGGGTAGTCCTTCTCCTTCTTGAGGAATTTGGGCATCTATAGGAAGATGTGATGGGTCAATGACATGTACTCCTATGTTTGGAGTACGAATTGGAACACGAATTGTTTCCCATTGCATATCCTTTTTCGAATACTCTTCTAAAAATTCCCAAGCTTCCTCATCTGTTTTTGTCAGGAATTCTCCACCGTACATTGATTTGAGTTGGGATCTTGTTTGATAGTTAAGCCCTTCATAAACGATTTGTCACAAAACGTGTTTAGGGATTGCATGATGTGGGCAACTATATAACAACTGATTGAACCTTTCAAAATATTTTGAAAAAGTTTCTCCTTCATTCTGAGAGAATTGGTTGATTTCAGTTCGAATTTTAAGAGTTTTGTGGAAAAGAAAAAAACTTTTTCAAAAATACAGTAACAAAATTGTGCCAACTTTTAATTGAATTTTTATGAAGAGAATTAAGCCATCTTTTTGAACTTTCTAGAAGCACGAAGGGAGTAAGTCTTAACTTGATGGATTCATTAGAAAGTTGTTGCATTTTAGTTGTACTTTCTTCCACGACCGACCAATGGTTAGTCCACTACGATTCCACATCCACCATCTTGTTCTCCAACTTTAGTTCGGACCTAAAAATTAGGATTGCTTAAAAAATATATTACTGAAATAAGTTCAATCAAGGTTAGTTCAACGAACCACCGTTCAAAATTTTAACCAATTATTAGCTAACCACTTATCCGCTGCACAAACACATATATTGTTTTTTACCATTTGTTACTCATTATTACTTTGATTCAGAAGCTGTTTGGTTTTTTGAGCCTCCTTTTCTTATACAAACTCATCGTCCTATCCTCAACAGTATTTAGATTCTGAAATTTTATTTCAGTAGCTTTTGGAATTTGATTTCAAAATCATTTGTACTACATGGAAGAAATTTACTCTATATCGATACTTTGCTGTTAGGACTTTAATACGGTATCTCTACCACTAAATTATTAATAACTTTTTTATAATAGTAATTTTGAAATTCTGAATTATTATCATTGATAGGAATTCTAATAATTCTATAATTTTGAAATACATTTTATTGATTACATGGACTACTGTCCTGCAACCCTGCTATTATCTCGAATGATAATTACTTGCTTTGGTTTAATTATTACGTTCAATGGATATTAGCACATATTGTGTACATTAATTTTTGCTTACATCTTCTACAGACTTCAGCAAACACATTAAACCTTCATGTTTTTGTTTCCTTATGACCGGAATAGTACTGTTGTTTCAAGTATGATAGTCATGCAAATTTGAAGTAGCTTTCTATTATAAAGATCTCTTCAACTAAATTCAACCTCTACAATACTAATCTATGGCATTAAGATTTTCAAATCATTGGCATTTTGTAATGCCTACGCACATATCTGTATTTCTGTATTATTAAACAATTCTTTTCATCACCGATATAATTCATGATTGAATCATCGTGTATTTTATTTATTCGATCTAGTATAGAAGTTTTTAAGATTAAAACATAAAAGTTAATGCTCAAGATAGATTAATATGCATTGTTCAATGTGTTTATTTTAATAGACCATTTTACACATATAACTTAAAGTTATTATTATTAAATCACTCAAGACAAATGAAGCTAAAGTTTATGAATGTATTCAATGTACCGATAGTTTTGCTACTCAATCTAGCTCCTTTTGTATATGATCAAAGATTATGAATTAATTACTAATGAGATTTATATTGAGTGTATTCCTTTTAATAGCCTAAATGCAAATCAGAATTTTAAAAGCTTCTTTCTTTCTAAAACATAGTTGGAAGTTAATGTCCCTGTGTCCACAATTACTCAAATGGGTTGTATAAGTTTAAATGCTTGGAATCTTTTCTATGAATATTTCTAGAATGATATGTTGACTTTTTGTAATTACGTATTATCAGATGTTATAAGGAAATGAATTTTCTACTTTTCCTCGTACCAAAATTTAGCTACAGAACCAGCTAGCAATAAAATATAAATGCATTAACTAATGCTTCTTTGATGTGATTTAATTTATTATTTGTTTACAGATACTTGAAGTGTGATGCGTGCATTAGATGAGATATAATGCAGAAGAGGATAACCACATCTTTTATGTTGTTTTTTGGTTTTGCAACTAAGGACAATCGACTATATATCTTTTTCATATTTGGAGGTTGAGGACTAAACCATCTTTATGTCATTTTCAGTTGAGGATGCCATCTTTTTACCAGTTCCATTGAGCAGTGCATTGAATGATACCCGGCCTTGATTGTATTGTCCTTTAATTAGAGGGAAGTAATGCAGTTAACCATGTGACTGTGGTGCCATGGTAAAAAGGTGAAATATGAAATGTGCATTTATGCTAATATGATGTTTAAACTATAAATAGGCGGTAGATTCTACATAACACTGGAGTAGTATAGTTTTATCAGTACTTGATTTTGGAATGGTCGCTATCTTCCTCCACATAACACTAGAGTAGATAAAGCGTCCTTTTAACAATCTATGCTAAGAAGCAACTTCAATACGTTGTTGATTGTTCTTAATTTTGGTATGCAGACTGTTTTCTAAAGAGCGTGCTTTCCACCCTCTAATTACATGTTACTGATTTCATACACGTATGTTATAATGGGTACAAGGGCGGATCCAGGAATTTACATAGGGGTGGGCTAAGTCTAAAGATGATCCATTTTTTGTATAACAATATCACCGAATTACACTTACATTATCAATTATGTATGCTTAAATTAGGTTGAATGTTATTCTTGCACCTCATACAAATCTGCATAATTTTTTCCAAAAAAAAAAAACATAAATCAAAATAAGCATGTTTAGTATGTTAGATAAACAGACATGAATTATGCTTTACCTAACATACGCATTTATGTATGGGAAACATCAGCGAAGGTCATACCTGTACACCCTAATCTACTTCTGAACATTTCGGTACTAAAATTTAATTACAGTAAAACTATTGAAATAATTAAACCCAGGCACTACCGAATATCCTAAAAGATTGATTTCTCAATTTTCTCTAACCCTAAATTCTAAATCCAATTAGAATTTATCATGCATCTAAGAATCGCTTCAAATTTAATCTAAAGATCGGTCAATTAACCTTAATTCATTCGTAAAAATGATCATTTATCAAAATAATTAAACAGACAATATCAATAACTACTAAAAAGAAATCAAACTATGTTAAGTAGTGGACTTCGGAGTACGGACTGAGTGATCAAGTGGAATTGATTCGTAATCAAACTAGTTTAATAAAATTACCTTTGTTTCAGCCTACAAAAGGGAGGATGAAGACTGAATGAAGTACAAACAGGTGAAATACACATAACAGGAAGAATGGACCCTATGTCTCTGTTGTAATTGCGTTTTGGGCTAACAGTAAACATCTTGGGATAGGATTTTGGAAAGGTGATTTTTTTTTTATATAAAAAATTGACCTGGGCTACAGCCCAGTTGAGCCCAGGGCTGGACCCACCCTTGAATGGGTACATTGGGTAGAGATTCATTGCAGTTGAAAATAATCAAATATATAATATTTATACCAATGCCATATTGGATTGGTATAAAGTCCCTAAAAAAGTTATTTGGTGCATGAGGCCTGCCTATATGACCGAATGAGGTCTAATGTAAAATCCTCACTAGAATATTAGAATGCAATGAAATGAAACACTCCAGTTCAATACGTATATACTCATGTATAGATTGGAAAATTAAGAAAGTGCTTTCAATTTCATAAAGAGTTAGGAGTATTATAAAGGAATCACAAATGCAATAACCATATCCATAATATTGTGATGTGTGTTTTTTAATAGTATATATAGTAAAGCGGTGTTGTTTACTTTGTTAATATTCTCTGTCAGTTTGGGTGTTCGTAAAGGGAATTGCATTCAAAAGTCTTGATATCAAGAAACTATAATTTTATAGTATGTGAATTGAGATTTTTATTCTGGATTTTAAAGAAAAAAATAAGTTGAAACCTCCCGTACGCTTACACAATCTTATAATTAAGCAAAACAATGATTTATGTCAGTTATTCTTTTTTCTTTGAATATTGAACTAAATTTTATTGTATTTGTTTTGTTAAAGAGCTACCATGGCTGAAGAATTAGACTGATTTGAATAAAGCAAATAATGGAACAGCAGCAGCAACTGCTGCTGCTCCATCTAAAACTCATAACTTGCCAACTACAACTACGGAGATGGCGACGAATACAAGTACGGCGAAAAAACTGAAAGTTAGAGGATTTGTTAAATTCAAAGGCATTAAAAGGATAAGCAGTATACATGCCAATTGGATAAATGATTCTTTCTTCCGTATTTGAAAAATCTACAATCAAGGAAAATTATATTAAACTCATCAAAATTTGGTTTTTCTCCAACATGCATATATAATATAGGTTTGGTGTATTAAAGATGTATGCATAGATATTATTCCATTCTTTCGAAGTTGATTCTCATTGCGTTGTTGACATGCTGATTTTGTGGTTTGTTTCATTAAGCTATTCATTTTGTTAGTGCATAGCTATTACGCTAATATGATGTTTAAGCAGTAAATATAGAGATGGCGTTTTTTGTGTCATGTGAAAAAAAATTGGATTTTTTTTGTTCTAGGAGAATGATTCTATTTTGAGATCCCATTTAAATCCTTTATTCAGTGAGTAAGGTGTGATTATTGCTTACTATTTGTACGTAAATTATACTCTATTCGGTTATTCATTTGTTTTTGTTATGGTTTCTTTTCATCTTGGCTTATGTGTTGGTATGTTACATTGATATATTTCATTCAATGTTATGTTGAAGAAGATATTGGTTAGTATAATTTTGTTTGGAACTAGGTAGGAAAGTTAGTATCCTGTAATACGACTACCGGCTTTCTTATTTTGCTTGTAACAGTAGAATTCTGGGATTTTTTATAAGTATATCCTCAAGAATGATAAGGCTAATTCTTGGTCCTATTCGAATGCTAGATTTGCATGAACGAACCAATAATTCTTTTATACTTCCTTTTCCGATCCACTTCATGTTTATTCTTTGAGATTCGCGTTTCCTTTCTAGAATGCAGGAATAAATGAAGAAAATAATAGTTAAAATGGAAACAAAAATATAAAAATTCTGCTTGGGTAATTAACCACGTTAAAATATGCAGCATAAACTTGAGAAAGACGAAAATGAAATTACCAATTTCTAAAAGAAAAAATAGTAATTTGAAAGCATAAAAAATAAAACGTACAAAAAAGTGGTAAAGAAACAATTAATCATTGATATATTTAGACACACTTTTGCGCACAGCCCACATTAGCTAAAAAAGTATATGCATGCAAAAGTACAAGTATTATTTTCATTTCCAGTAGTATAAAATAAACTAAAACAAAAGAAATGAGTGAAAAACTATGAACGCTTTCAAGTTATTGGTTTTATGAATGTTCTTTTGTTGTCTCGGTCTTCTCCGGTGTTGCTTCTGGTTTAGTTTATGTTGTCAATTGTACTGTCAATACCTCCATAGGTGCAACTATAAATGCATGTACTTTGTGATTAAATGCAGGTCTATCTGGACAGCATATATACTAGTGAAACATAATCTAAATACATGACATTAGAATCAGTTCATCTTAGATGTATGACAACTCTCTAAATTTTTAAGAATCGGTCTAAAAATTTGGAAACTAACCCTCTTGAATCTCAAAATTGAAAACTTTAGTTGACGCTCATTGCCTCATAATGGTAACTAATATCTTCACTTAATTTTCCTAACTTCCTAGGATTTTTCTTCAATTGTTATGACATTTGGATTAAGAAAGCGGTTGATGGAGAAGCGAAAGAAAAATACATAATGGAAAAACAATAGTGTTTACATTCTAACTAACTAATTAATAGGAAAATGGTTTTGGATCTTTAGATAAATAATCAACAAGCCTTAGTTTGAAATTATCATTGCCTAGAAAATCACTACTTCCAAGTGCTAAGTCTAAGTAGTTACAATCTGTATCTAATTTAATATTAGGAAAATTTTGGATTAACAACCCAAACGCATAGAAAATAATAGGATCGTGCTGATGGTGATGTAGAACAAATAGAAAACTAATATCTCAAAATAAGAAATCAGAGATAACAATCACTACACCAAAAACACCTTTTTACAATTGTCAAAAACAGTTGTAATAGGTCTATTACAACGGACCGACGTCTGTTGTAATATCCGAAGTTGCAATAGAACCATAATTTTTACAACGGTTTTCGATGGTTGTAAAATAATTTTTTACAACCGCCTAAAGCAATTGTAAAAAGTCTTTTATGACTATTCCTGATAGTTGTAAAAGACCTTTTTACAAGTACGATTGGCTATTGTAAAAGACTTTCTTACAACTTCGATTGAAAGTTGTAAAAAAAGAATAATAAAAAAAATTAATTTCTAAACATATTTTGCAAGTGCAGTAAGAAACAGATAAGCAACAGGAAAAAAATTGATATAAATTCAATGGCATTATGATCCATTCATAGAGAAGACATCACAACTTAAATACAAACTATAAATCATACATCATCACGGTAATATATATATATATATATATTCATTCTTTATTGTTAAAGATGATTGCAAAAACTAATTTGCTTGAAGGGCATCTACTTATCAAGATTTACTACAACAAGTAACCCGAGACAAATCAGTAAACTTAAAAGATGATTGCAAAAGATCCTAGTTTCTAAGCATAATTTTAATTTTAGCACACAATGGTAAAATTAAAAGTAAACATAGTTTTCTGACCTCCACACCATCATCTAACACAAAAGCTTCACAATGCTCAGATAGCGACATACTTCCAATATCGATATCCAGGTAAGGATTTGCTTATACATATTATAGCAGGAAGAATAAAACAAACATTATATCCACATGGAACAGGAATACAAACGGAGCATTTCTATTTTACACTTTATATATTAAGCTTTGGAACATTTCTACTATTATTGATACGCAGCTATAATCATGTCCAAACAAATTGGATATAAAGTTCAATTTTCCTATTACTTCTTTACATCATTATTATTAATAACTTGAATCTCTAATTTCAACATAATGAAAAGTGTGGCTATGCAGGAAGATGTGAAAACCATAGGACCTAGGTGTTAGGTGCTTGTAGATTTTCTATCTCATGGGCCAGAATTTTGCCAAGTACTTTGAGCTATACGTAAATTTACGTACAAATAAAATCCTTAATACATACCTTTTACAGTTCAATTGTGTTGGATGGAAAGATCAGTGGAAGAATCAACAAAGGAGAAATTGAGTATTAACAACCTTATCGACGAGCTGAAATTGAAAGGTCCTGATTCAACACAAAAATATTTACACATAAACATAGCATGTACATCACGTAATAAAAATATTCTTACATGCTACTATGATATGTGTTTCCAGGTTTGGAAATATTTGCAACATTATTTCACTGGGACGTTCCTCAAGCATAAGAAGACCAATAAGGTGGCTTTCTCCGCCCATTAAATGTTTAAGTTTAATCATAACTTCATGATGTATTGTCATTTAAGTAGTAATTAGCTATTAGTATACATATATGCAGTCCGTTATATCAAGTTCTAAATAGTTTTATATCAGTGTAAAATCTATATAATTACTTTTAGAAAAAAATGTGTCATTCCAGGACCTGTCCCAAGAGTAACAAACCTTCTTAACAAACATAATTCTATAGTCTGCATCTATTGTAACTTTAAATAGTATAGGGCATTTCCCGTTATCTATCGATTTTAATGTATTTTCATATGCACTCTTATGAAAACTTCATACTTATAAGGATGATTTCAAGAACTATGCATAACTCTGCTTTAAGTTATTTGGGAATAGGGTGAAACATTGGATGACAATAAATGTGCCATGGTCACTCTTGCCTTCTACTTTTAGTAAAGATTAATACTTGCATTTGTTATGAAAAGATATAATGGAATTACCAGTTGAAGTTTCATGCAATTAAGCAATGAGTTATAAGCAATGTGAAGCAAATTGCACAACTTTCGGCTTGCAATTATTTACACAAGTTGTCATTTTTTCGCTTTGAAAGACATCAGCTACTCTCTCAGGATAATCCTTTGCATTCTCGATATTCTGTCTTGCTCATACAGCTCTCCAGTATCCTATAAACAACACATTTACATTACAGTTAGCATGCTACCATTTTAGCAACATTCATTCAGGAATTGCCATGTTATAATGCTCTAATTTTCATTCACAGTACATATCCAAAGGTGAACACTCCTTAATTTCCTAAGAATATGGAAATCGGGTTAAATGATTTACTAGTATTTTTATTTTACATTTGCAAGGATTGGTCAAGCTTCAAGAAATATATTAGTATTAGATAGATGCTTTGGGTAGAACCATTTTTAATCTGAAATAAAATTAATATCAAATTGGAAAAAGATTTGGACATAACCAAGTATGCTATGTGGATAGTACATGTTGGGATCCCTCCTTAATTAGAGAGTTTCTAGAAAACTCTAGATCTTTCTAGAGAAATATAAAATTTTCTAGAACGTATCGGAGAACTCTCTAAAAGCTTGTGGAAGAGTGTGGAATCCTCTGAAATATTCTGGAGATGTGTAGAACCTTCCGAAATCTTACGGAATAGTATGGAAGAATGTAGAAGGGAATGAAAGAGTGTAGATATTCCTGGAGAGTGTGAAGCATTTTAGAGGATCAATCTCCACCCTTGGATGCAAGTAATTTCCACCATTCAATGTGGAGGTTGAATTCATTGTGGAGGTTGAGTAGTATAAATAGGGGTGAAGCCTTCATTCTTGATCAATCAATCAATCGAAAAATATCCTAGAATTTATAAAAAAGAGCCTTTTTGAGAGAAAAAGAGAGATAGCTTGGGAAGTCCCTATCCTCAAGCTTGAGTGAGCCACCTAGTGTGAGTTGCTTTTGTAATCATATTCATGTAAGCCTACTATTCTTTAGTATAGTGGAAGAATCTCCATATTGGAGAATTATAAACTCTTATGCTCTCATTGCTACTTTCAATCTTAAAGTGCCTATCTTAACTTCATGAAGCGGGAAAGCCCGAGATTTTCCAATAGTGGTATCAGATTCAGGTTCATCCGTAGCCGTAATCAAGCTCGTGTAAGTTCAAGATAGAGGATAATGTCATTCATTATGGAGACAAGTTCAAGCTCACAGCCAACAACTACTGCTATTGGAAGCCGATGATGGAGGACAACTTGTACTGCAAGGATTTGCGTAAGCCCATCATCTGCAAAGATAATGTAGAAGGGAAGAGTGAAGCTCAGTGGGAACTATTGAACCAAAAGGTTGTTGCTATGATTCGTAAGTACATTGACAAAACTCTCTTCGAGCATGTTTCTACTTATACAAATGCTTATGAATTATGGACAAAACTTGAGTCCATGATTCAGAATAAAATGCCTTGTAACAAGGCTGATTTAGTTCGACGGTTGGTGAAGTTGGAGTATAAGGATGGTCATAGTATGATTGAGCACTTGAATAATTTCAAGGGGCTAGTAAATCAACTAACAAAAATTGATATGAAGATTGATGGATGAGTTACAAGCCCTTCTACTCCTTAGTTCCTTATCGGAAAGTTGGGACACACTCATAGTTACTTAGTAACTCAGCTTCTGAAGGAAAGCTAACCATGGATACGGTTAGTGACAGTCTTCTTGGTGAAGAAGCAAGGAGAATGGAACGAGGTGATTCTATCCATCCCGAAGCAAATGTTGTTGAGAATCAGGGTAGGAATGAAACTCTTGGATGTAGTAAGAGTCGAGATCCGCATCAATCTCAAGGTAGATCCAAGTCACGCTCGAAGATTGAATGCTATTACTGTGGAAGGATGGGTCACAAGAAAATGGAATTTCGATCCTTCAAGAAAGACCAAAAGGTCGGTAATGTTAAGCCAAACCAAATAAGCTCAACGAAGAAGCAAGAAGAGAAGAGTGTTGCTGCCATAATATTAAAAGAAGATCTGCTACATCTCGTTGGTGAAGTTAAAATTCTAAACATTGCTTATGATGAGAGTTCTTGGATTGTTGATTCTGATGCTTCCTTCATATTACTCCACATAAAAGCTTCTTCTCATCCTACTAAAGCGGTATCTTTGGTACGGTGCAAGTGGGAAATCAAGATATGAGCAAGAATGTTGGGATAGGAGACATCATTCTGACAACATGCACCGGGTGCAAGCATGTTGTAAAGGATGTGAGGCATGTCCAAGCCATGCGCCTCAATCTTATCTCCGCCGAAAAGCTATATGATGATGATCTGATGAATTACTTTGGTGAAGGAAAATGGAAGCTCACCAAAGGAAGTTTAATAATGGCTCGAGGATAGAAGGTAGAATCATTGTACACAATGCAAGCTAAGCTCTGCAAAGGAGAGGTAAACATCACCACTGATGATAATGGACACATTGCGTAAATGACTTAGGCACATCAGTGAGAAGGGTCTTCACATACTCGCTCGGAAACAACACCTCCCTGACGTGAAAGGTAAACCACTCATTTCTTGTGCTCATTATTGAGCTGGAAAACATCACAAAGTTTCTTTCCAAAGATCTTCTCAGCCCACAAGGAGAAAGAACATTCTAGACTCGTGCACACTAACGTGTGTTCGATGTATGAGGGATCCATTGGTGGTGCTTTACATTTTGTCACCTTCATTGATGATCATTCAAGGAAAGTGTGGTTGCACCTGTTAAAATCAAAGGATCAAGTGTTTGATGCCTTCAACGAATTCCATGCTCAAGTGGAGCATGAGATTGGACGAAAGATCAAATATGTACGATCAGATAATGGAGGTGAATATATAGGTTCTTTTGAAGCCTATTGTAAGAAATATGGCATTAGGCTAGAGAAGACTCCACCCAGGACACCACAATTGAATGGGCTAGCTGGGAGAATGAACCGTACCATTAAAGAAAGAGTTCGTTGTGTGCTCTCTCCTGCTAAGTTACCCAAATCATTTTAGGAAGAAGCATGATGTCCATGGTTGACATTGTCAACCTCACACCATCAGTTCCTTTGGATGGGGCCAAACTAGAGGAAGTTTGGACGGGCAAGAGGGCTTCATACAATCATCTTAAGGTGTTCGGGTGCAGGGCATTTGTTCGCATCCCCAAAGATGAGAGAGCTAAGCTTAATGCAAAGACAAAGGAGTGTATCTACCTTCTTTCACCCAAGGATGAATTTGGGTACCGGCTCCGGGATCCAACTAACAAGAAGATTGTTTGCAGTAGAGATGTTGTATTCTTCGCAGATCAAACAATTGAAGATATCAAAAATTTAGGGAGGCTAAGATTGAGAAGCAGTAAGAACACCGAACCTACTCTAGTTCGACATGAAGATAATAACATACAAGAAAGTAATGATGCTGAAGATCATGAATTCATAATGAACCAGCTCAGGAAGAACCTCAATCAAGCACTCCAACCGCACCAAAGCCGAGACGATCCTCGAGGGACAGATGACCATCCACCCGATACAACACAGAAGAGTATGTTATGCTCACTGATGAGGGGGAGCCTCAAAGCTATAAAGAAGCAATTAGTGATTGCCATAAAGAAAAATGGAGAATAGCCATGCAAGAAGAAATGCAATCTTTGCATGAGAATAACACATACGAACTAATGGAGCTGCCAAAAGGGAGAAGAGCTTTGAAGAATAAGTGCGTGTATAGAATCAAGACCAAAGATAACTGTTCAAAGCCTCGCTACAAAGCTCGGTTAGTCGTCAAAAGATTCGGACAAGAAAAAGGTATCGACTTTGAAGAGATATTCTCTCTCATGGTAAAGATGTCATCCATCTGAGTTGTCCTTGGCCTAGCAATCGTGCAAGATTCGGAGATTGAATAGGTTAATGTCAAAAGGGCATTTCTTTATGGTGACCTAGAGGAAGAGATCTAAATGGAGCAACCTAAGGGATTCAAAGTTCCAAGCAAAGAAAATTTAGTGTGCCGCCTTACGAAGAGTCTATATAGGCTTAAGCAAGCACTAAGGTAATGGAACAAGAAGTTCGATGCATTCATGAAAGAACATGATTTCAAAAAGAGGAAAAGTGATCATTGTGTCTTTACAAAGAGGTATGTAAGTGGTGACTTTCTCATACTTCTGCTCTATGTTGATGATATGTTAATTATTGTTCAAGTTCGCATTTAGCTGCTTTAAAGAAAGACCTAAGCAAGTGCTTCGCCATGGAAGATTTGGGACCGGCTAAACAAATCCTTGGGATGAGAATAACTCGTGGCAGATCAAAAGACTATTATGGCTATCCCAAGAAAGTTACATTGAGAAAGTGTTGGAAAGGTTCAACATGCACAAATCAAAGCCGGTTAACACTCCACTTGCTGGACACTTCAAGCTAAGTGCGAAGCAGAGTCCAACAAGTGAAAAAGACATGGAGGAAATGAAGAAGATACCATACTCATCTATAGTAGGAAGTCTCATGTATGCAATGATATGTACAAGATCAGATATCGCCTATGCAGTTGGTGTTGTCACTAGCTTCATGGCTAACCCAGGGAATGAACATTGGGTTGCAGTCAAATGGATCCTTTGATATCTACGTGGAACTTCCAAAAAATGATTTTGCTTTGGAAAAGGAAAACCTGTATTAGAAGGATACACAGATGCAAACTTGGCTGGTGACATTGATTCAAGGAAATCAACGTTGCGGGACTTAACTACTTTTGTAGGGGGAGTTATTTCATGGTAATAAAAGTTGCAAAAGTGTGTTGCATTATCCACTACAGAGGCAGAGTATATCGCAGCTGCCGAAGCCTGCAAGGAGATGTTGTGGATAAAGAACTTATTGCGTGATTTGGGAATAGATCAAGAAAAGTATGTCTTGAAGTGTGACAATCAAAATGCAATTTACTTGGCAAAGAATTCAACATTTCATTCCCGCATAAAGCATATCGGTACAAGATATCATTGGATCCGACAAGTCCTTAAGGAAAAGCAAATACATCTTGACAAGGTTCACACAGATGAGAACTGGTCTTACATGATGACCAAGGTAATACCAACAAAGAAGTTTGAAGATTATTGTCAAGGTGCTGGTTTGCAACTGCCTCCCAATTAAGTCGGGAGGGGGAGATTTGTTGGGATCCCTCCTTAATTCGAGAGTTTCTAGAAAATTCTAGATCTTTCTAGATAAGTATAGAATTTTCTAGAACGTTCCGAAGAACTCTCTAGAAGCTTGTAGAAGAGTGTGGAACCCTCTAGAGTATTCTGGAGATGTGTGGAACCTTCCGGAACCTTACGAAAGAGTATGGAAATATGTAGAAGGGGATGAAAGAGTGTAGAGATTCCTAGAGAGTATGGAGCATACTAGAGAATCATTCTCCACCCTTGGATACAAGTAATCTCTACCATTCATTGTGGAGGTTGAGTAGTATAAATAGGGGTAGAAGCCTTCATTCTTAATCAATTAATCAAAAAAATATCCAAAAATTATTAAAAAAGAGCCTCTTTGAGAGAAAAAGAGAGATTGCTTGGGAAGTCTCTATCCTCAAGCTTGAGTGAGCCACAAAATGAGTTGTTTTGTAATCATATTCTTGTAATCCTACTATTCTTTAGTATAGTGGAAGAACCTCCATATTGAAGAATTATAAACTCTTGTGTTTCCACTACTACTTTCAATCTTAAAGTGTCTATCTTAACTTCACGAAGCAGAAAAGTCCGAGATTTTCCAACAGTACATAAGCTAAAACTATATGGCACGATTCTCTTATGATTTGCACCCGCTACTAATTTAAAAGGATAGCCAAAGTTTGATAGTATTTCTATGACACAAACCATACATTATGGTTGCATATGATGAATTAGTTTATTTATGACCAATACTAACAGCATGGCAACTCCTTATAATGAAATCATATTATAAGTAACTTACTGTGTTTTGGATCCCTACTTGAATATTATCATTACATATGGATAATGTGTGAATGGAAAGAAGATGTGAACTTGACTGATATTTGTTAGGCAACCAGCACACCGTCGTCAAGTTCAAAGACGCAATCCCCAACCTCTAGCACAACAATCAGTAGCTCCGAGACCACAACCAGATCTCGATCTAAAGTATGCCATAAGTATTGATAATTTAATTGCAAATCCCATAGCGGAAAATTTACACATAAAAAGAGTTCACAATCCCATAATTTGATCATGAATTAAGGTGAATATAGAGAATTAGGATCGGTTTCACCCCTATTCATCTGGTTCCAGCAATACATAGTTGGATTCATGATGTAAAACAATGATCCAGAATCATCTGACCCATTTCCCAAATCGAACTAACTAACCTTCTACTCCTATGTCGAAATCAGATCCATAAAGTTGATCAGACCAGTAGTGAACTCCGCTTAAGGTTCGGCCTTGACAACGACAATATGTGTTATTGGTTGCAGGTTCAGGTTTGAAGATGACTTCGAGCTGGATATAGAAGATGGGATGTTAGCAGGCTTATTATCGGGTTTGGGGCTTGAGGAAGCATGTTTGGAGGTTTTGCGGCAGCTGCTGCCGAAAAGAACATTTTGGAGCCTAAATATGTTTGGAACGTTTGGAGGAAGAACATTTGGAGATTGAAGTTATCAAGGGAGTGGAGCAGTGATTATACGTGAAAATTTAGGTTTGGAGCCTAAAATTTTGGTTTTGGAGCCAAAGGGGAATTTGGTTTCGAAGCTAAGGGAAGTTTATATGCCTTAACATAACTTACTATGTAAATTTAGTCAAATGTATGACTGTCAATGAGTAATCAAAATTTTTAAATCCGTATGTATCCATATTTGTATCTATATTGAAATATGAAAAATTATATAATATCCAAAAAACGGATATGGTCACATCCGCATTCGATAATTATCCGTTTGGTTTTAATCAGGATTATAGTTAATTTTCATGTATTTTAGTAGTTAAAATGATTGTTATTTACTATTTTATACAAGTAAAAAAAATTAATATGTGTATAAAGATCAATATTTTCTACTTAAATTATTTTCCTTAACATACTTATTATTTTTATTTTTTATGCTAAAATTGATTTATAATGAATCATAATTTTCTATTTATTTGTTTTAATTGGAATTATTCCAAATTAATTATTAATTATTATTGAATAGTAATTACTAACTATTAAATATTATTATTTAATTATAACTGTTAATGTATTATTATTTAATTATAACTATTATATAATTATTAAGCACTATTATTTAATTATTACTTCTAAATTATTAAAGATTACTTATTAATTATTATTTTTAACTATGATTTATTTAATTATTATCCATTATTCATTTATTATTGAAAATAAATTATAAATTATTATTATTTCATTTTAATTATTAATTACTATTATTTAATATTGATTTTTAACTTTTAATTATTACTATTTAATTATTATTTAATTAGTTATTATTTATTATTAAAATTTTATTATTAACTATTAGTTAATTTTATTTGACACTAATTATTATTTATAAATTTTAATTATTAATTAAATATTTATTTTTTATTTATTTTTTATTTTTTATTTTTCCAATATCAATTATAAAATATTAATTATTAATATTAATTATTAATTATAAAAATTAACTCTTATTTATTAAGTATTAATTGTTTAATAATTATAAGTTATTATATTAATTATTATTTGTATTGAATAGTAATTATTAATTAATTATTTTGTATTTCAAATTAAGCATTGTTATTTAATAGTAATTATTATTTATTATTAATTTTCTTATGACCATTAATTATTAGGTAGTATTATTTAATTACAATTATTAGCTAATTATTACAACGGGAAAACAAAAAAGTTGTAACAGTCCTTATTACAACTGCAAAAAAAAAGAGTTATTAAAAACATGCGTCTATTACAACTAGCAAAAAAAGGTTGTAATAGACATCTATTACAACTGGTAAAAAAGGTTTTACTAGGCATCGATTACAACCGACAAAAAAATTTGTTGTTAAAAATTGAATTTTATTAAAACTGGCAAAAAAATGTTGTAATAGGCATCTATTACAATTGATAAAAAAACATAGTTGTTAAAAATAGGGATTTATTTCAAATTGCAAAAAAGAATGGTTGTAATAGGCATCTATTACAACTGACAAAATAAAAAAGTTATTAAAAGTAAGTTTACTACAACTGTCTGGTAAAACGAGTTGTAAAAACCTTTTTTACGACTGACTATTTGTGTTAGTGGTAAAAATACAGTTGTAATAGGGTCCTTTTGTTATATGAATGGATAAACAAAAAAGAAAATCATATACATGATTTATAGTTGTTTCACTTTCGTGAGATAGTGTGCATCTACTTTGGAAAGAGTATATTTTATTACTTTACGAGTAAAGAGTATTACAAGATTGATAACGGCGGTTAAGAAGAAGAACATGAATATAAAAAATTTAAGAGGATTATATAATCTCTAAAGAACAACTGTCTTTATATAGACATTATTGCTTGGGGTTGAAGTAATTGACTTGTGCTAACAAATCAATATCTCATCACTTCACCGATTCATATGGAAAAAGTTTATCCATTTGGTTTTCTTAGTTTGCTTCAATATGCATGTGCTGATAAAATGCCTAATTTAATCAACTAATTAGAGAACTGATTGATTACTTCCGTCTCTCAAAATAACTCTTCTTATTTAGATTATTTTTTTGTCTTCTTCAATGCAAAAAAACAGGCAATATATTTGACGTATAATTTCACATTGAATCAAAATACTCCAAAATCTTCTTTAATATGGAAATATTGTATTACCGAAATCTAACAAACTCCACCTTAATACTACATTTCCATGAAAGCCTACCAACTCCAACTGCATGCTCATACTCCAAGAAACTCTCGGACAAGACACCATGGAAACTTTCCCAATGAACTTAGGCACGGCCATCATCCATTGCAATTTATCAACGAACTCGGGCAAGACCAATGTCTACCAAAAAAGTGTTGAAAGTATTCTCTGTGTAGGAACTATCAATCTTCACAATGAAAACATGTGTCTTATCTGCCAATTCACTCTCTCCCATGTGCCACCGTATGACGTCTAAGCAAGCAGATCAAGTTCAAGGAATGCTCAACTTTGCAGTAGGTAAGGACTTGGTAAATATATCTACTACATTTTCCTCCATGCTAACCTTTTGAAGACGAACTATCTTGTTTTCATTCATCAAGACAAGAAAGGAGTCTCTTACCTCTATATGTTTCATCCTCGAACTAAAAGATATTCAGCTAAGTGAATTGCACTTTGACAATCACAACTCACTTCTACTCCATCATATACAAGGCTCAAATCACACATCAACTATTTCAAGTAGAATGACTCATTAGCCGCTTCAATGGCACCTAACAGCTCTCCCTCTATAGTGGACAAAGAAATAATCATTTAAAATCTTTCTCTCCAGCTCTCCAACTAATAGCCACCCCTCCAAAAGAAAACACATAACCTGAAGTTGACTTCCTTCGATCTTTATCTCGGCATGGTCAGAATCACAAAATCCAACCAAGCTGAAATCTTCAATTGTACCGCCAAAAACAAGAACATGGTTTGGAGTTCCTTTAAAATATTTGAAAATATACTTCATTACCTCCCAATGCATCTTTCCTAAATTTTCCATATATTAAACAATTAATCCAAATCTGGTGTAGTGTCAGGCCAATGCAAACCATATCATACATCAAGCTACCAATCGCACTCGCAAATGACGCCTACTCCATGTGGGCCTTGTCCTTCTCTAAGATCAGATAGCCTTTAGTAGAAGTTCATGTGTGCAAAGGCATAGGCGTACCGATTGCCTTTGATCCTGTAGAAAATGCGGATTACGGATCTTAAGGCAGAATTAATACTAAAGGGGGGTGAATAATGTTTAATTAATTTTATGAATATTTTTGAAATGTTTTCAAATTAAACCCAAACAGATGCAATTCACAAACATAGAGATAATCGCAGAACCAAACACAGATGCAAATAGTAAATAAAAGCAGTAAAGGAAAGAATACACCGAAATTTTATACTGGTTTAGAGTTACCCTACACAGTCCCACACGATTTATTTTGTAGATTTCTTTTCAAATATTATGCTATATTACAACCTCGATTTTAAGGCCACGAGATATACCCTCCTATTTTTGAGTCTAGGGCAAACTCTCCTAATTTAACTAGGCTCTAAGATCACTAATTGATTTGCGGGCTACAATCACACCCAATTGATTTACGAGCCACAATCACACTGTTTTCAATCACACTTTGATAGAGAGAGACTCGATACACTTCGACCTTTCGATCTTCGATTACAAATGATCCTATAACTCCAAATAGCACTGAGATCTTTGTGAGAGAGTGGCATAGAATCAAACTAGGGACGATCGAGTTTGATTCACTTAGGGTTTTGGAAGAGTTTTGTTAAAGCATTTGAAATATAAGAAAATATTTGAGTGGATAAGAAGAGGTAAAGAAATGAAGAAAAACTAACTTAAAATTCATTAAAAACAACTGGTATATATTGAAGAACAACGGTCATGTCCACTCGCAAAAGGTTATGGGGAATAGACACTTCTTTTGAAAATTTGAAATTTGAAATCTACGGCTACCATGTCGATATGGGGGTATAGGATGTCGACATGCGTATGTTATTTTTGAAAATTGATTTTGCTTTAAAATGATTTCTATTCTAAAACTTGTGAAAATAATTTCTAAACTTCGTAAACCATTTTGAATATAGTTTAAACTTATAAAAGAGTTTAGAAAGTAATCTTAGAATATATAATCAATAATGTAAAAGTAATATTAAAAACTAAGTATATACTTCTTTAAAATATATTTTTTAGATTTAAAGCTAAAATATTAAAATTAAGAGATAGTTTTGAAAAAAAGAAATGATTTTGAGATCAAAATATTAAAAGATGATAAGAATAGTTTTGAATTAAGACTAAAATATTTAAATTGATAGAGATGACTTTTAAAAAATTTGGAAAATAGTAAAAATAAATTATTTTGAATATTTCGTCGATTCCATTCCACTGGAGAAGGTCGTGGTTCTATCCCACTAAAGAAGTCGTGGGTTCCATCCCACTATTAAAGCGAGAAGATGGATTCCATTCCACAATTAAAATCCAAATAAAGATTATGGTGCTGTTATGAAGTTTTAACATAAATCTAGACTCTGTTACTTATCTTGATATATTAAACTCTTAATAATCTTGATATTCATGAGTCTTCGGTCTTGATTTCTACAATCTTGAATTTTTCAGTCTTGAATCTTTATACTGCACAGTCTTCATTCTTACCCACACACACACACACACACACACACACACACACACACACACATATATGTTTTAGAACAAGTCCTAGTTGTTGTCATCAAAACTATCATTTCAGGAATTAACAATCTCCCCTTTTTGATGACAACCTATGTTTATAAAATATACTTCACCAAACTCTGATTCTACTCCGACTCCCCCTTATTTCAACAACTCCCCCTTAATCTACTAACTCCCCCTTTATCTAAACCTAACTAACAGCCTAACTATCGTATTTTATAATTCTCCCCCCTTGTCTCAACAAAAACTAAGCATGAACTACATAACTCCCCCTTAAACTAGTACTATGGAACTAAATGCTAATAACGAGGTATAATAAGTGAAACATAAATTTAATTTTATTATATATGATGTTACACCACACATATATATGAAACATAGACATAAATATATACAAGTACACAAAATATAAAAACATTAACATAATAACAACCTAACGAGAGTCCTTGACAATTGATGGCTTGTGAATCGAACAATTAGGGTAACGGAGATAAAAGTTTCCATGTTTTTCGAAAAAATTACAATTTTTGTCAAAACAGACTTCTCCCATGCAAACAACATTATCATCCACATCCATTTGCGCTTCCTCCTCCTCCTCTTTTTCTTCTTCTTCGTCGTCCTTTAATGAATTATGAATACGTATTTAGAGGAATCACCTTCAATCACAATAGGATCTGCATGATTATTCATTAGAAATTTTTGCCAAATTCTAAGAATCTTCCCTTGTTTCTCTTGTTCCTTTGCCATCCTTATTTGCATGACTTGTAATTCAGTAGGTATTTGTAGAGAAGCCTTCATAATTTCCTCGATCTTCATTACGCGAGTCAATAAAGTACGTTGGAATGGACCAGAATTAAGAGAAAGGAAGGAAATGGTTGCATTTTGGTTTGATTTAGAAGAAGAGGCCATTGCCTTGTATTTGCAGAAGTTTATTACGGAGAAAATGAAGTGAGAAGATAGATAAATTCAAAATATTGTGGTTATATAAGCACCAAATTGGTTTTAAAGGGAAAATCGAAATTTCAAATCTGATCATTATATGTCGACATGGGGCTAGCGGCATGTCAACATCCCTTTGAAAATTTGGACAACTTTTTTCTGTATTTATTTAATTATATATGTTACTATATCTATATTCTATATCTCAGTTATAGAAGAAATATCTAGTTCTCTTCTTAATTTAGTAAAGATTGATTGATTCAAGGGTTTGGTAAAAATATCAGCTATTTGATTCTCAGTATCGATAAATTCAAGAGAAATGATCTCTTTACTTATATTATCTTAAAGAAAATGATGTCCGATATCAATATGTTTGGTTCTGGCATGATGAGTAGGATTTTTGGATAAATTTATTGCACTTGTATTGTCATAATAAATTGGTGATTTTGAAATATTTAATCCAAAATCTTTTAGGGTCTGTGGCATATAAATAACTTGCGAACAAGCTAAAGTAGCAGGGATATATTTTGCTTCAGCTATTGATAGTGAGACACTATTTTACTTTTTACTAAACCAGAAAACCATAGAATATTCTGAAAAGTGACAAGTTCCACTTGTACTTTTTCGGTCTGATTTACAACCAGCATAGTCAGCATCACAATATGAGATTAAATCAAATGAATCATTTTTAGGGTAAAATATGCCATAGTCTAAAGTGTGTTTAACATATCTTAGGATATGATTAACAGCTTTTAAATGGGTTTCTTTGGGTTGAGATTGGTAGCCTGCGCAGAGACAGACTCAATGCATGATATCAGGCCTACTCCTAGTTATATAGAGTAGCTATCCAATCATTCCCCTGTGTAGTTTTTGATCAACATATTTTGAAATGTCTTCTTCATTTAAGGCTTCATTGGTTGCCATAGGAGTGGGTTTTCCACTCGTAGTGGTCATACCAAACTTACTAACTAGATCCCTAGCATACTTTTCTTGACTAATGAAAATACCACTATCTGATTGTTTTATTTGCAATCCTAAAAGAAAGTAAGTTTACTCATATGACTCATCTCAAACTCTTTTGTCATTATTTCAGAAAAATCTTTGTTCATTTCGTTATTTGTTGATCCAAAAATGATGTCATCTACATAAATCTGTACTAATTGGATATTATTTTTGTTTCTTTTAATAAAAAAAGGTATTATCTACTCCACCAATTTCAAAATTTGATTATAATATGTAAGATCTTAGTCTATCATACCAGGCTCTAGGAGCTTGTTTCAGACTATACAAATCTTTTTAAAAAATTTAAACATGATTTGGAAACTTTTCTTCTTCAAAAAGTGGAGGTTGTTCAACATAAACATCCTCCTTAACAAAATCATTTAAAAAGGCACTTTTGACATCCATTTGAAATAATTTGAAACTGTTGTGGCGAAAGCAAGTAGAATACTAATGGCTTTTAATCTTGCTATGGGTGCGAAGGTTTTATCAAAGTCTTTTCTTTCTTCTTGACAATAACCTTACACGACGAACTGAGCTTTATTTCTAACGACCTTACCTTGTTCATTCATTTTATTTTTATAAAACCATTTAGTTCCTATTTTAGTTTTATCCTCAGATCTAGAAATAAGTTCCCATACATCATTTCCGATGAATTGATTCAGTTCTTCTTGCATTGCAAGAATCCATGAATCATCAGATGATGTTTCCTTTGGATTTTTGGATTCAATAGTTGATATAAAAGCTACATTACTCATCTTGTTTTGTTTATTTCTAGTTCTAACAACAGATTCAATATGTCCTAGTATATATTCTATATGATGATCTTTTAAAAGCTTGATCCTTTTATTAGGATGAACAATTTCATAATTTGTTTCATTTGATTCATTATTTAAAGTAACGAAATCATCTTCATCATTTATTTGAACATCTTTGAAATTTTCATTAAAAGATACATGCATTATTTCTTCAATGGTGTTAGTTTTTAAACTGAAAACTCTGTATGGTTTACTTCTATTAGAATATCCGATAAAGATTCATTTGTCGGATTTAGGATCAAATTTATCCAATTTGTTCTTCGTACTTAGAGTAAAGCATTTACTTACAAAACCTTTAAAATAAGATATCCTTGGTATATTATTGAAAAGAAGTTCATATGGTGTTTCATTGGTTAGAGGTCTAATTAAATCCTAGTCATAATGTAACAAGCTTTAGCGACTGCTTCATCCTAAAATTTTCTTGTTAATTTACTATTTGAAAGCATAGTTCTTGCACACTCTTGAATCATCATGTTTTTATGCTCTACTGCTCCGCTTTTATGTGGAGTTCTTGGAAAAGAAAAGTTATGAGTTATTCCTTTTTTATTACAGAAATTCTCAAAATTTTCATTTTCAAATTCTCCACCGTGATCACTACAAATAATTTTGATTTTTAAAGAAAGTTGAGTTTGAATTTTTTTTTGCAAAAGTTTTAAATAAATCAAAAGCATCACTTTTATGTTTTAGAATATAGTCCATGTAAATCTAGAATAATCATCTACACTTTCAAAAAAATATTTAATGTGATTTATTGACTAAATTTGAGATGGACCAAACATATCTAAAAGAAATAACTCTGGAGGTTTTGAAGTTGAAATCGTATCTTTCAATTTGAATGAACTCTTCCTAAGTTTTCCTAATTGACAAGCATCACTTGTACTATCTACTTTGAAATCCATTTTAGGTAGACCTCTTACTAGATCAAGTTTTGAAAGTCTAAGTTAGAGTTTGAAATTCAAATGTCCAAATCTTTTATGCCAAATCCAAGGTTCACTTGTATTATCCAAAAGACATAGGTTATCATTTGATATTTTCATACCGAGAACAAAAATAATTCTTCCTAATTCCTTCAAAGATAATATTTGATTTATTATCTTCGATATTTTCCTTTTCAAATTTAATTTTATTTCCCTTGTCACATAATTGACTTATGCTAAGTATGTTGTGTGTTAGATTCCTAACTGGCAGAATATCAGAAATAGTAGGAGGTTTAGAGTTACCGATATTGTCGATGCCAATTACATAATGTTTTGAATTGTCTCCAAAGTTGACCATTCTTCCATCTTTATAAATTATTTCATTTAGTATCTTCAGAACCGGTCATGTGTCTTGAACATCCACTATCAAATATCCATTTGTTTTTCTTGATTTGTACCATTTGTCCATTAAGTGTTGATTCTTCAAAAGCCATATAACACATCTGTTCCTGCACAACACGCCAATTAGGTATATAACTTGATTTTCTATAATAACAATATGCAGGCTTACGAAACAATGATGATTTGGACAGTTTTGAACTAGTGTTAACAAAATCTCCAAAAATTGCCATTTTAAAAATTTTCAAAATTCAGATTATGTTAACTTGGAAAACCAATGCTCTGATACCAAATGTAGGACATGCGGATTACGGATCTTAAAGCAGAACTAACACTAGAGAGGGGGTGAATAGTGTTTATTTAATTTTATGAGTCCTTTTGAAATCTTTTCAAATTAAACCCAAACAGATGCAATTCATAAACACAGAGGCAATCACAGAACCAGACACAGATGAAAATAGTAAATAAAAGCAGTAAAGGAAAAACACATCGGAATTTTATACTGGTTCAGAGTTACCCTTCATCCAGCCCCACACAATTTCTTGTGCAGATTTATTTTCAAATATAACGTCGATATTACAACCTCGAATTAAAGGCCACGAGATACACACTCTTGTCTCTGAGTACAGGGCAAACTCTCTTGATTTAACCAGGCTACAAAATCACCTAATTGATTTAGGGGCAACAATCACACCCAATTAATTTAAGGGCCACAATCTTACCGTTTCCAATCACATTTTGATATAGGGAAACTCAGTACTCTTCGATCTTTCAATCTTTGATTACCAATGCTCCCATAACTCCGAATAGCACTAAGATCTTTAAGAGAAAGTAGCAGAGAATTAAAGTAGAGATGATCGAGTTTGACTCACTTAGGACTTTGGCAGAGTTTTTCTAAAGCATTTTAAATATATTAAAAATTTTGAGTGGAGAAGACGAAGTGATGAAATGAAGAAAAAATAACTCAAAATTAGTTGAAAAAACTGGTATATATAAGTGAATAACAGTCATGTCAATTCGTGAAAGGTTATGACGAATAGACATTTCTTTTGAAAATTTAAAATTTGAAATCTATGGCTACCATGTCGACATGGGGGGTATAGGGATGTTGACATGCCTATGTTATTTTTGAAATTTTGATTTTTCTTTAAAATGATTTCTATTCTAAAACTTGTCAAAACAATTTCTAAACTTTGTAAAAAATTTCGAATATAGTTTAAACTTATAAAAGAGTCTTAGAAAGTAATCTTAAATTATATAATCTATAATATAAAAGTAATATTAAAAAGTAAGTATAGACTTCTTTGAAATATATTTTTTAGATTTAAAGCTAGGATATTAAAATCAAGAGATAGTTTAAAAAACAAGAGATAATTTTGAGGTCAAAATATTAAAAGATGATAAGAATAGTTTTTGAACTAAGGCTAAATTTTTTAAATAGATAGAGATGACTTTTAAAAAAATAGTTTTTGGAAAAATAGTTAAATAAATTATTTTGTGTATTTAGTGGATTCCATTCCACTAGAAAATGTCGTCGATTCCATCCCACTAAAGAGGTCATGGGTTCCATCCCATTATTAAAGCGAGCAGGTGGATTCCATTCCACAATTAAAATACGAATACAGATATTAGTGCTATTATGAAGTTTTAACATAAATCTAGACTCTATTACTTATCTTGAACTCTTAATAATCTTGATACTCATGTGTCTTCAATCTTGAATTCGTCGGTTTTGACTCTCTATACTGTACAGTCTTTGTTCTCAGTACCTGCATATATATATATCCTGCATATACATATATATATATATATATATAGACAAAGATATTAGTATTTATATTTTATAACAAGTCCTAAGATTGTTGTCATCAAAACCATCATCTCGAGAACTAACAGATACTTCCATGCTAAACTGAGCAAGTACTTTCCTAGTATAGTCCTTTTGAATTAACATGTTGTATATGTAAACCATCCTTCAATAAAGAATTACTAATTTGTCTTAATTTTGTGTGTACCAGGTGTAAACCATCCACAACATTGTCAAGCTTATGACGCCTTAATTCCATTCGATTCATTTATTGTACATAGCATACAAGCTTAAGGCTTATTGTCACTTCCTTCAAAATACTATTGTGCGATTGTAATTTAAATAATTTGGTATATTGATGGTAGTCATGGTTAAGTACAATGTTTAATAGTTTTTAAGTGCAAAAGACATTGTTCAGATATCAATTGAATTTCTTACTAAAGCAATGACTGAAATAAGAAAAGTGATGGACTGAAATACATTGTGGTAGTACACATCGTTACTCATGATAGTTTTTAAATCTGAAACTAGTATAATTTCAACACTTTTTTGCTACTTAATATTTTTGTTTCCAGTTTTTGGATAATTTATAAATAATTTTATTTATTCTAAATCTCAAAATGGTAAGATATTTAGGTGGTGCTTGGTTTAAAAACGATTTGGATTTTCTATTTTCAAAGATATATGTCAAGTATGAGAGGAGTGAAGTGACGATGGAAGGAAAATGAAGGGACGAAGAAGAGGATGGAATGACGACGGAAGGATGTCTTGTTTCTCATACTTCTATTTTTTTTCAAAACATGGAAAATTAAAAAAGTTGTTTTCTATATTGTATGTTAATTTCGTTTTCTAAATTGGTCATTTTCAATAATATACACGCGTCTTGCTTATTTTTGTATGGACGGAAACCCAAAACTAAAAATTGCAAACCAAACCCAGCCTAATATTTTTCATATATTTGTTATGAAATATTTGCTTTTTAGGACAACGCAAAGATCATAGTTTTTACAATTTCATCTTCGCAGGACTTGACTAAACTTTACTCATATTACATAATAAAGAATTATGAACATAAAAATTAGTTAGATAATAGATCCTTATGGATGGGTATCTAAATGGATTAGGACTTACCTTATTTTATTCTTGCGTTCTAAACAAAGAAAATTAGTGTGAAGTGGCTTCATTTGTTGCTATATATCCTTTCTTTTTGCCAACTATCAGCCGAATCATATCAAACTATTGTTTAAATCCCTTATTATATAACCTATATATCTTTTTGCTAGAGCTAAAGTTAACACAATACTAGATTGGGTAAGTTGAGTAGTCAGATGTTATTAGTTAAAATTTTCTTCCAAGTTTTGTTAATGTTCTTATAACTATTGGATTGGTATGTCGAAGTGTGTGTATACGTATACACGATGAATATGTAAGTTAATATAAATAATAGTTTAGTCATTTGAATTATTTTAATCAATCATGTGAAACATCTTAATAAGTCCTTCTGTCATTACTATAGTATTACCATAAATTTGACATAATTTGCTTTTCCTCATTGATAATAACTAAGCAATAATTTTGATCCATCATAAAAATAATAGACAACAAAGAATAACTGAAGATAAATTGCAGCATTAAAATATTGCAATAAGAAAAAGGAAAGTGGTTAATATCCGATTCAAAAATAAATAGTTAGAGTAATCATCAAATAAGTGTAATGAAGTAATGAAAATAGTGTACTTTTAAAAAAAAGGTAGTATAGACATTATGTGCAGGCCCATACGGACATATGTATATTGTAATAATCAACCTTTTTTGGTTTAAATCGACAATAAACCTCACATGTCAACTCAAACCATTCAAATGATAGGATTATTAATGGGGTAAGTAAGAAAATAAGAGAAAAGAAAAACAAAACACAAAATCTCACAGCGAAACGATAAAAATATAATAATCAAATAAACAGTTCATGAAGCTATTCAAAAATAACATTTGATTACACTTTTACAATACATATCAGAGTTATACATACAACAGGAATAAATAAATAATATAGCGGAACAACATGATGCAGTGGAGTAAATTGTAATAATACTTCATCTTCGTCCTATAAAAAGATAGTCTTCAATGTGCTGAAATACTCAAGCTGACCCAAGCGTAAAGAAAAGATTAAACACTCGAGTCAGAACTAAAAGATCTTATGTAAATTAAATCAAAATAAGTAACTACGAGTGTAACGGTTTTAAAGATGTTTACGGGATCTTACACCTCCTATCCGGTGTCTAACGTGCGTGCAATAACTTAAGATATGTTCGGGATTCCATCTCCTAAGGATCCGTTAAACTACCTATATATGTAATACAATACGCTATTATAATATGTCTATAGTAAAATAAAGTATTAAAATAGCGTTAAGGCGTTACACATATACCCTTAACACATTTTTATAAATGTCGTAGTTTATACAGTACTGTAAACTCAACTAAACCGGTGGGATATCAGGGAGCATTCTATAGGTACGACACAAACCGAACTCGTAGTGGGCGCGATCAAGATAAATATGATAAGACACGCGAGGCAATCCCCAAAGTAGGATACTACCGTTTTGCAAAACCGAGCTAGTGGTAACGCATAGCAGCTACTACCGCCCACCTCGAGACACACTCCCGTAATCAAATCACAATGTAATAGATATGGTTTCGTAGAAGCATGCTCAGTAGGGAAGCGACCCAACTTGGCCTAAGTATAGCTCATGTTTTAGTCATTTTAATTATGACCCGAAAGTCAAGGCTATCCATTATCATTCTCTTACTTCATTCCAGTATCATTTGCCAAACCATCCTACTTCATTCTGGATTCTCCACCATGTTCACAGATGTTAAAGTGGTTTTTGGTATCGACAAAGGGTATGACTATATCTGATCCCGGTCTCTTTAACGACCAAATGCTTATTTCACACTGGTTGGTCCTTTTATATTTTCAAAACCGGTTCATAATCGATATCAAAATATCGTATTCAATTGAAAATATCCCTCATTTTAAAACCATCATATTTACCTAACATATGCCATTTCACTAAAAAAATATCATTTCCAATTTCAACGTAGGTTATTACATCATTTAGTGATAATCGCCTTTAAATCAAGGATTAAAATATAAACAATTCTATCTTGCACCATTTGAATTTTAGAAAAAAGTTTGGATAGTTATAAATAGTTTAAAATAGTTTAAGATAGTTTTAATTGTTTGAAAAAGTTTTAATAGTTTAAATATTTTTAATAGTTTAAATAGTTTAAGGATTTTAAAACAGTTAAAATAGTTTAATATAAAAGGGTTTGATTATTGGAAATGATTTAAATAGAGAAATTCTTTTGAAAATCTAAATATTCTAAATTTTAAAATAATAGATTTTTAAACAGTTTATATTAAAATAATTTATTATGAAAATAGTATCAAATCAAGCTGTTTCTTCCATTTCAACAAATCTGGACCAAATTCAGATTTCAAATTAACAAAACTCAATTTTTAATCTTTCAATTCAAATGAGTCGATTTCGATTTAGTTGCAAATCAATGTGATTCAGTTTTATTTCGAAATAACTTCAATTTTCAAAACATTCATTTTTAACTTCGATTTCAATTCAACAATTTAAATTCAATGATTTAAATTCAATACCATTCTTATTTAAAACTATTTCAATTCATATCAATTTCAAGCCTAATTTCAATTTACTTATTTGAACCACTAAAATCAAATTTAACTTCATTATTAAATTTTAAGATCTAAATCTTCAAAATAATTCAAATTTCTGAATTAAAGTCATATATTGATTTTAAATTTACATTCCTAATTTAATTCTTAAACAATTTCTTTTTAACCATTTCAGTTTCAACTTTCAAAGTTTGAAATATAATATAATTAAATTCATATAAATCTATAATTCATTTCCTTTAAAACAATAACATTTAATAAAATCCAAATTCAAGATTTTAAAACCATTTAATTTAACCAATCCGGTGTTCATAAATAATTTTTTATCCTATGATCAAGGGATACAGATATATATCATTTCAACCCGTAATAAATTTCCAAACATATATCATGTCAACTCGTTACCATTCACTTCTGCTACAAAATTTCTGTGTTTACTACTAAGTTATCTTATTTTATCTTTTCTTTTGGTTTTGGTCAATTTTCAAGTTTGTGGAGCCACGAAAGAACGATGAGAAGCCAACCTGTCAAAAGTGCAAGGTTAAGCTCAAAAGTATGAGTTTGAAAGTTAAAGGGTCCATGGAATATATATTAGAAATGGTAAGTGGTCAAATTTTCTTAGTCTCCTTAACACAAGTTGTAGACATGGTTAGCCCATTCATGTTTAATTTCTCTTGAAGATTAAAGATTGTTGAATGTGAGATTTTAACTGTAGCAACAATGAAAGTTTCGGAATGAGTAGATAGTTTGTAATTTGCATAAAAGCTTTACAAGGAGCGTAACCAAATTGTTTATCTTTGCATTATTTATGATAATCTATAATACATTACTTGTTCTCTTTATGATATTCTTTATATTTGATATCAAATAATGAATATATGTTTTTTTAATAGTTTGATGAGCAAAAAAATGGATTTCTATTGAGCAAATACTTAGGATTGCATTCTTGGATATTCAAAAACCATCGCGTGTAAGATTCCACCTTCTGGTAAAATAAAATCAAATAATAATAATGTTATTATATTTGTAATTTTTACGAAGTAAGAATTGTGCTGCCTAATATAGCAATTGAAGAATTAAATTGACAACTTGCTGAAGCAGAACCAACACTTGAGGCACACAAAAAATCCCCCAAGAAAGTAGGTCCATGTATTTTCGGTGAAGGCCCTGTTAGCTATGAATGGGTAAATTAATCAATACAATCAAATAGTTTTTTCACATGCATATCAATTTGAGACTTTATTCATCGATAAATTATTTAGTGTTCAAAGTTAAATAGATAGAACGAAAGGAAAGATATCTAGCATGACAACAAGTTGAAGGAGTCGACTCTGTGTAAAGTATGGTTTTCCAACGTTTGTAAGTTTATTTCTTTTTCTTCTTTATCTTTAATGTTGTTAATGTATTCTATTTATGTACTTGTTTCATAAATTGACTAATGTGTGACCTATGATTCATCATGAAATAATAAAACGATTTTATAGCATTAGTCCCTTATGTTGGGTCATGTATTTATGGTTGTACTATACATGAAGATATGAAGCTTTGTTATTAAAATCAAATTATATACTGTAATTTTTTTATATGACCATATCATCCTGGTACCTATATCAATATTCCATGCTCTAGTGGTATATCACCATATGTTAGGACAAAGAATTTCTACGTTTATTTTTTGACAATTTATTAGAGATTTTATAGTTTTCACTTGTGGCATGTCGAGTCTACACTTGAGAGTTGCACAAATGGCCGAACCTAGAATAACACATTCATTTTTACACACTTGGCAAGTACGATTTCCTTCTGCTGCTTCTAATTTTCTTTCCCACCAACCTAAAATAAAAAAATAAAAAAATAAATAAAACAGTGGAACTCTTTCTCCTTTAAACAGACACTAAAGCTAGTGTCACATCTTTATCCTTTGTTATTGTCTTGTACTGAAACCACATGTTTCTTTGTAACCCATTAGAGCCCGTACAACAGTACCCAAACTTGTGGGCTTGATATTCATTGTAAATTATCGGTTTTGGAGTCTAATAAAATAAATACAAAATGAGCAACTACGTGTGAAGAGCGAAAAACTGCCATCCATTTAGGAATATCGACAACCCCTATGTTCACACCATGTAAATGAATGCATTTACCTACAAAGCTTTCCTATGAGGTAACTATTTCTAATACCATAACTACTAAGCCAAATTATCATATCTGACCATTTAATAATTTGTGGTTTAAGATGTGGAACCCTGATTTACTGGATACTTCACTTGTTCTCGTAGGACATTTGCAATCCCCATTAGTATTAAAAATTTCTTTTCCTCATAGTTGACGTCCCATTATATTTTCCATTATTTTGCCTTATGTTTATTATGTTTCATATGCCATGTGCATTTTGGATTATACAATTTAGTTTTTGAATTTCTTATTGTATTGAAATCTATTTTTTGTTTGCACCATTTCGCCCTTGGTTTCTTAAACTTCATCCGAGTAAATTTAGCTTTTGGCATTTCCAATAGATAAGAAATCTTTAATTTTTTTACTTGAGATTTATGTTGGTGTGATATGTGGAAGTATTTAAACAAATAGTAATAATATTAGTAATACATAAGAAGAAATCTTGTTATTCGAGATTTATGATAGCGTGATATGTACTGAATTATTTTTTGTTATTAGTTTATTTGAGTTGTTTATGCCGTAAGTATGAAGAATCTTCTAATTGATTGACTATTCTTACAAAGTGCATACAGCCACATAGATGGGAAGGTGAAACTGTAAATTCCTAGGATATAGAATTTGGTACTATATTAGAAGCAACAGACGAATGAAGAAACAACCAAATCGTATCTGATAACAAAATAAAACATGAACAGAAATTTGCGATGCAGCATTTTGGTAGAAATAACCAGGTATGTTAATTGTTTTATGAGATGATAAAACCTTACAATGTATTAGTACTTTACTTGAAATCATTTTGTTACAAATCGATAGAAGATATGCAAAATATAATAACATTTATGCTTAGGTATTTGACAAACCATCAAAGAATCAGATACTATGTTGTAGTAGCGACGATCAATTGGGGTTCGTTGTTGCTTTATCAGTAACAACAAGCAAAGAATCAATCGACAATTCATTAGCCTACTCAATATTTGTTTCAGTTGTTTAAGACAAACAGTAATCCGCTAGTACAACAACCCCCTTTCAACCTTAATGCCCTTATCTTCTAGTTCAGAATGCTACCTCTCAGTGTCCTAGAAGTTGCAATCAGTCACGCTGTTATCTCATCAACGGGCTCGCTTATAAACTCTAATATTCCTAGTCATTACATTTTTCAGTTACACGGACCATTGTTTTTGCTGGTTACAGAAATTATTTTGTTAGTAAAGAGTTAACGAGGACATTTCTTTGAAAGAAATTAACACAACTCACAAGCTAGGCTTAGCTTCTTAAGTGTTCTTGTACAGTAGCTAACTACCACATATAGTTATAAAACTTATCATTT
Organism: Allium cepa; assembly: GCA_030765085.1. Classification (NCBI taxonomy): domain Eukaryota; kingdom Viridiplantae; phylum Streptophyta; class Magnoliopsida; order Asparagales; family Amaryllidaceae; genus Allium; species Allium cepa. The sequence continues at coordinate 796,293,024 of CM060935.1, read as the reverse complement.
TTACCTAAATATTCATATTGTCAAGTATATGGGCTGAAAGTAGTATTCACATGGGGTTTTCTTCAATGTATTAGTTTATGTTATTGTATGAAATGTTAGCTGATACGGTATATGTGTTTCCTATATCTAGTACTTCTACTGAGTCCTTTGTGGTTTAACCTGTCTTAAGATTGCATATTATGAATTCATTCAGTTGGTTGAAAGTAGTATATTAGCAATTGATAAAGTTATATAGGAGAAATACATTATTGTATTACAAAGTTGAGTCAAATATAAGTAGAGTAATACATTCTTCTTAAATCCCCATTAAATTTGTAATTGCTCACGATTTTCCTTGAATATGTGCATAAGGACTGGGGTGGGTGGAGGTGTGTGTATGTGTGTGTGTCATATGCAGCTGGTAATGAATTTATTTACTTATTGATTTTAAATCTACACAAGTTCCTAGAGTTGGAACCATCGATTACACAAGCATGCATGGAGTGCTCACTATTCAGGTTGGAATTACAAACAATAGTGAGATTACTATTTATATATGATATAAAATACAGTGGTAGCAGGCTATTTTATTGTACAGGGGCCGATAAAATTAGGAAAACATAAGGCAACCATAAATCAACGAGAGTGACATTACATATTAATAGTGCATATGACATGTTTGCTTTCAAGGTTTAGAAAGTTTATCATATTTTTGATTATTTGTGATTACATCAGTGACACACTTGATTTATTGATACAATACTATTATTCCAAAGTAAAACGTGATGTTATATTTGCTTTAGAACAAAAGCGCAATCATATACCATATAGGAATAGCAAACTGATGCAAGTGTAGAGTAATATTCTGAAACATTAAGTGCATTGAAGTTTGCAGAAAGGGTGTCTAGAGTTAATTGGGTGCTGTATGAAGCAAAAAAGAGGGAAAAGATGGAGCTGGTGAACTCCCTTAAAATTGCTTATAATAGTACAGTTCAGAGTCTGCAGTACAACATATTTTATGAACATATCTCAACGTCTTTGTTAAATCATTATTGCATGAAACCTTACAATTTTTTATTCCAAAAGAACTGTAACTTTCCATGTAATTGTAGTTTTGATGAAAAGCACAAGAAGCCTACCAACAACAAAGACCTAACCAAAGACATCCAAGTGTTTTTATAACCTATCAACACTTTGCGAGACTTGGTTATTTACTTAATTATTTATTGATGTTAAAAAACCTTTTGTGTGTGTCTGCACATGTATGTATGTGCGTGTAAACACATACATACATATATATGCGATTTTAGATGTGTTAGTTCTTACTATGATTTTATCGAAAAGAGACATTGTATGAAATATCTAGAGTTTAGATTTACCAAATGGACATCAATAAGTATCGAAGTACAATCAATGATAATCAAATAATCTCAATTCAATCACCAACGAACACTAAATGGGAATTAAACACGAGTTGTAAGTAAAGATCAACAAAGTTCGGTTTAAATAAAATTAACCGTTAAATCAAATTAAAATTCATGAAATGGTTCAATTTCAAAAAAAACTTTTGTTTTTGGTTAAGAGTTAAAAACAAATTGAGAGTTTAAAAAAATTAGTTATCGGTTGGATTTTCGGTTTGAAAATTCCAGACTGGATTAACTTAATTAAGCAATATAATATTGAATATCAAATTGAATTATTAGTCAATTTATTTTTCACTTCTTAGATTGCATGACACATGTTGCATTTATTATCATTTATTATGATATAGTTTATAAAATTTCAGTATTCAAGAGAATGATCGCGGACAATATTACTCAATCTTTTAAACATTTTTTCAATTTTGTGTTAATTATAAGAATTAATTGTCGCCACTGCACTAGAGCAGGACAAAGTGGGTTGTCATTTAGGCGACCAAGAGATGAGGTTTATCGCCAAGAAAAATACAGTAGTCTGATGTGATAGATTACCCGATGCACACGACAATGGAACTTGAAGACTCAGAAACAACATTAGCTACCCCTCTGTATTCCGCCTCTAATGATTTACGTCACCGCATCATGGCTCTTCTCGGTTCAAAATTTTCTATGAAAGATTTAGGTCCTCCCAGTTATTTTATGGGCATTGCAGTAACTAGACATCCTGATGGCCTATTTCTTTTGAAGCGCAAGTATGCCAAAGAGATCATTGAGAGAGCAGGTATGTTATCTTGTGCACTGGCTCCTACTCCCGTTGATACTAATTCTAAACTGAGTGCATCTTTGGGGTCTCGGTATAAGAATTTTAAAAAGTATCGCAGTCTCGCTGGTGCTCTACGGTATCTCACTTTTACGAGACTACATGTTTCTTATGTTGTTCAATAAGTCTGTTCACATATGCAGATCCTTGGGATGAACACATGCGTGCACTAAAACGCATTGTTTAGTATATTCAGGGAACTCTTTCTTTTGGCCTACATCTATATAAGTCATTTGTTTTTTGTCATCTCTTATACTGATGTAGATTGGGGTGAATGCCCGGACACTAGACGATCTACATTAGACTACCGTGTTTTTTCTTGGCGACAACCTCATATCTTGGTCGTCTAAACGACAATCCACTTTGTTCCGCTCTAGTGCAGAGGCAACCATTACTTCTTACATTACCAAGTAATTTATTTACCGAACCAGTTTATTTAGGTTTTATTTTTAATCCATTCTAAAAGAATTGATTTGGTTCGGATCCGCTTTTATTATATCTCGATATATATATTTTAAAATTTTTGTAATTGTTTAAACAATCCAATCATTTGTCCACCCCTAGCTATATTGACCGTGCTCCTACATTTTTTTTAAAAGAATATTATTGAATCCTATCAAAAAGGTTAAAAAGAAGTTTGAAAATTGAAATTCACGATTAAGTCATGTTAAGGGGAGAGAAGTTTCATACAATTCAACACTTGTACTCTAGTTTGTGTTATGTACCTCAGCAATAAGAAAAATCGGCTTTATAAAAGTTACCTTAGCATTTACATTAATTTGAAATTTCTACAAATCAATGTATTTAGAACAACATCGTTTAGGTGAAGTTAAACTACATTGCTTCATTTCTTTTTAAACTGCACCATTTCGATGCAATTAAGATTGCACAAGTTCTATGCATTTAGAATTATGTTTAAAAACGGTTTTGAAATTATATCTCTTATCTATTAAAAGGTGTATTGTAAGAAAGTTTATAAATTTTTTGATTTGTATGGATGATATATAAAAATGTCGTTGAAACATGAAAATACATAATAATATATTCAAATAAGTAAAAAAAATATTTCATTAATAATATATTAAATTATTAAATAAACTATATTAAATGTGATGTGCTTTACATTATCAAAAACATGTTGTAAAATGCAAAATATTTTATGTTACATGACATTACAACGTCAAGTGGAAGTTGTTAAACATATGCATTTACATATTTATAATCCATTGCCTTTACTATGAACTTTAACAATATCATATTGAAGTTATGAAATATACTTACGATAGTGTTGGTGAAATATTGTTGAAATACAAGAATTAACCATAGTTATCGACGGTTGTCAAACATAATATCATGAACAATGTTAAAAAAATATTGTCCTAAGTATGAAGTGCCATAACATTATACGAATGTTATAAAAAAAGGAATATACAGTGGTCATCTATTGTTGTTTTCCATTGAGTTTACAACGTTTGATAAATATTGTTTAACACTATGAAACTATAATTTTTAGAAGCATTATTTGATTTACAAATTTCAATGACATTAAAAATATGTGGTGAGAAACCAAATTTAAAACAATGTAAAGAAATCGTTGCTGAAAATAGTTTTCTACAACAATCTAGACAAACATTGTAGATAATTTTTGTTTTACAACATCAGTACAAAGAATGTCGTTTGGAGAAACCTAGCACAACAATCTTTTCAAAAAATGTTGTGAAAGATCTATCATTTTTACAACACTTCCAACTGTTGCAGAATCTGCGTTGTAAAATGGTATTTTTTTTGTAGTGGAACTTCCACTGTGATAACAACATCTAAAATAAACATCACATCAAATCATCCAAAATGTCAACAATTAAGCATCCATCACAATCTTCATTCAAATCAACCAATAAATCACAAAGGTTAACGAGTTATCATTAACAGGCATTTAACTAGCAATTCAATACCATTATTTATTCAAATGGCAATTAAATTCAATATAAATTAAATTAAATTTGAATGATAATTTAAACATACCAAACAACGATCAATAAATTTCTAATCACATCATAAATTTAATTAAACCAACGTAAGATGGTTTAGTATTTGTGAGTGGGTTGAACCACCCACCTTTGGTTTCAAATCGGTTTAAAATCCAAATAAAGCTCAAAATTTTAACAGTCGTAGAATGCAGTTAATTTAGTTCCATGTTGTTTGAAATTTTGATACGATCGCAACAGAGAAAATCGTGCATCAATTGAAGTTGGTATGCAAAAGTTATTCGAGTTAGAACATTCAAAATTTAAAATTAAATAAAAATAAAACAATGGCATTTTGGTAAATGCATTGTCTTCCTTACCCCAGTCCACGTTCAAGCACAGAAACCCTAACTACAGCCGCCAGTTTTTCACACCGCTAACGCCATGCCATGACCTTTTCCACTCCGATCGACCACCTCCCACGCGACAGCCTAGCTGAGCCGCACAACTCACACACGCGCGCGACCTTCCTAAGCTTCCAGGCGACGACTGCCGCCGCCGCCCTTCTCCCTTCATTCGTCGCGAATCCGAGCACTTCCAAAGCCAAATAACTGTATAGATGAACTCGCCTTGACGACCTCTACACACTGCAACTTCCCGATCGACGATTGCTGCAAATCCACCGTTAAACGACAAACCCTAATACGGACAACCGAGAATGAATCGATGATATCTGACCAAACCGAGACTCAAATCGAAAAACGAATTGTTGTAGAAGATTGTGCTCATCGAGAGCTTTCCAACAATATATAATTTTCTATGGTTTGAGGTGTTCGAATTTTGAACTTAGATTTGAAATTGAATTTAGGAATTATGGTTTTCATATTCCGACATTTGAGAAGGAGAAACAACTAGAAATAATAGTATGTATAGAAATATGAAAAGACTGCTAGGGATTCATAAAAATCTATTTGTATGGACAAAGATAGATAAGAATGAACGGACAAATCGAATTGGGTCGAAACGATAAGACAGCCTGAAATGCCAATTTCGATTCTGAAACGAAGATGGGTCATCCAATATATCGAAATATATGTTTTCGATAATTTTAAACTCAATGGAGCTATTTTCAAACCCTAATTTCATTGTATACAGAAATTGGCTTTTAAATTCAGATTATATTCATTTAAATTCTTTTAATGGTTTCTACGCGTTTCGAGCTCGTACGGTTAAACGATAAGTCTGATCGCCACGAAGCTTGAAATCCTATAATAATTCACTGTTATGGATCTGATGAAACTGGTTTCGTCAAAATCCAAGATAATAGCCAAAACGGAAAAATTTCACGTTAATTAAATAAATTATTATTAAATTGATTTAATCACTTTTAAATTCAAATTTAAAAATTCACAATTTATACCATTTTCCGTATTAAGTCCAATATTTAAACGTTACATTGATTTAGAGTTTAATTCCAATTATAGTAAAATTCTAGTTAATTATATTTAATTCCAATCAATTTCTTTTATTTCGATTTACACTCTTATTATTCAATCATCCAATACTTTATGAATATAATTAACATTAGTTTACATTCATTACATTCATATTCTACATTTATTATCTTTTACCATACTAATTATAATATTTAATTACATTAAATTTCAATAATTGATTGTAACAATTATTTTATTCCTTATTATAACCAAATTAACTTTACAATATTTCAATTTATTGAAGTTACTTAAAAATAGTTGTTAAAAACATTCAAACAACATTATTAAATAATTCTAATAATCTTTCCATTTATAAATCATAAATTTTAATTTCACCCAATATTAAATTTCAAAAATCTTATTAAATTTAATAGTTTTTAATTATAAAAATATATGAGTCGTTGCACTCTCCCCCACTCAAAACTTTTCTTCCTAAAAAAGGGACAATAAGGGATTAAGAAACTTAATATAATTTTATTCAAATTATTCAATTTATAACACTTTAAGCTTACACAGTTAAATATTTAAATACATTATATCAATTTATAAACAATTAAACATTCATATTCAAGTTTAATAGAAGTTAGAAAATATTTCACTTTCATAAAATTTTCTACGTCTTAAATTCATGAAAAATTTCGATAGAGCCTCCTTCGTACGGATAGGTCCAGAAAATAATAATATCAATAATTACAATATATATATATCATATTTCAAAAATAAAACATCCTAAACCACGGGAATAATAATAAAATATCGCTATAAAACCGTAATCCAAAAACGTACCTATTTATCGGGAAAACAACTTTAGTTATATAACAAAAAATAGTGGTTATTGCTTCCATAAATCCGTACTTCACTTATATAATCAAAATAGTGAGAATTATATTCAAGAGAAATATTTAGTTGTTTCAATTAGTAACAAAACAAAATCAACACGAAACATATGCAAATAAAATAGTACAACCATCATATGCAACCCAAGAATCCATCGTACATCCACAACAACCAAGACTATTGTTTTTTTAGTTAGAAACTTTTCATCATATAAGGATGATAAATAAACTATCAAGTGTACCCTACGCTCAACAGCCATAGATAATTACTTAATAGATTATTCGTACAACCTTAAACAATTAGAAGTACCCTCTCTCAAACTACCCATTAGCCAAAACAACAAAGAATTTAAATGCTATTTAAGTTTGTTCTATTGGTTCCTTTTTTTACTCTTTTATTTATTTCATTCATTCATACAATGTTTCTTTCCATTAATTTACCTTCATTTATTCACATATGTTATTTTCCATTCAATTATATAGAACATCAATAAATCAATTCTTAAAACATTATATAAGTTTCTTTGCAATTTAATTCATTCATTTACTTATATAACTTGATTTCCGTTTAATACGAATATTCATGAATAAACATTTCATACTTAAATGTTTCTACCTTTTAATTCACATTTATCTTTTCTTTCATTGTGTCAATTAATATAAAGCTTATTTATGAATCATTTCAGTCATTTCTTAAGTTTATAAACATTTCTTAGATAATATTCACTTTTTTATTATTCAATCTAATTATTAGCATTTCGAAACATTAACTTATGTTTATAACATTCATTATACATCTTAATTTTTCATTTATAACATATGTTCATTTTGAATTAAGCATTTTAGTTATTAAGATTTTACTTGTATAATATTATATTACATATCTATATTTAACATTTCAACTTTTTAAATATTTCAAGTAAGTTTTATATATGTTTTTAGAATGTAATTGAATGTTATACAAATTTATCTTATTCGGTTTAGTTAAGAAAATGTTCAACAATTCACACCATCTTAATTTTTATTATCTTAATTTTTCAAGTGACAAATTTCCAATTCTTTACAGTTTCATCAATCACTTAGCTTTTATTTCCTTATTCTTTCATTTTTAGAGTTTCTAACTATTAAAAATTCACTTTATTTCTACAACTAAAAATCATTAATTTAACAGGAACTTAAGAATTCAAATTTCAGATTCATTTTAAATCATTTTGAAATAGTATACATACTCATATATTTTATATATATCAAATCATATTTAAGAAAATTAAATTAATTTTTTTTATTAAAACAAATGTGTAGTAAAGCTATTAAAATGATCTTTCCACTTTGAAACTCGAAAATGAATGTCGATGATGTGGCCGTCGCCAACGAAACTATTTTCCAGCGACAAAAGAGGAAAGTATATAACTTATTTCCTTTCAAAATTTCTTTAAAACAATTATTTCAAATCATATTGAAAATATTTATATCCAAAAATACTTCCAAATAATTCTAATCTTATATCCTAAAATTTTTGAAAACCAATTTCAAAACCTCAGAACTTAAGTTCTCAAATTTCCAATTAAATTCATTTTATTTATAAATCCTATTTTGCATTCAATATTTATATTTCACTTTCTAACAAACAAACATAACATATACAACTATATCCATTTACACAAATTATTCTTTTATATACAAAATATAATACTCGGTAAAATTATTTCATTTACCTATTTTTTTTAAAACAATATTGTATCAGTTTGCCCTATTAAGTGTTTAGAAATCCCTATCGATGACATAACGTCCTATGTATCGACCGGAATTTATAAATAATAAGTAGAACAAATTAACACAATATGAAAACATTTTATAACAATAACGAATATGCTCACTCATATATATATACACACTCAGACAAACTCATTCTAGGGTAGTACTACCCTATCTCTAACGAGTCAAACCCCATAAGGCTAAGGTAATCGCTAAACCAAAGCTCTGATACAACTGTAATGACCTGCCTTTCTGGATGGTTTAAATCGAAAATAAACCACACATGTCAACTCAACCATTCAAAAGGAAGGATTGTTAATGGGATAAGTAAGAAAATAAGAGAAAAGAAAGGAAAAACAAAACATAGAATCTCACAGCGGAATGACAAAAATATAATAATCAAATAAACAGTTCATAAAGCTGTTTATAAATAACATTTAATTACACTTTTACAATATAGATCAGAGTTATACATGCAGCGGGAATAAATAAATAATGCAGCGGAACAACATGATGCAGTGGAATAAATATAATAAATAGTAATAATACATTAAATCTTCATATTCGTCCTCTAGAAAGATAGTCTTCAATTTGCTGAAATACTCAGGCTGACCTGAGTATAATGAAAAGACAAAACAGTCGATTCGGAACTAAAATATCTTATGTAAGTTAAATCAAAATAGGTAAATATTAGTGTAACGGCTTCAGAGATGTTTACAGGATCTTACATCTCATATCCAGTGTCTAATATGCATGCAATAACTTAAGAGATGTTCGAGGTTCCATCTCCTAAGGGTTCGTTATACTATCTACATATGTAATACAATACGCTATTAGAATATGTCTACAGTAAAGTAAAGTATTAAAATAGCGTTAATGTATTACTTATATCCCCCTTAACACATTTTTATAAATGTCATAGTCTATACAGTACTGTAAACTCCACCAAACCGGTGGGCTATCAAGGAGTACTCCATAGGTACGACACAAACCAAACTCGTAGTGGGCACGATCAAGATAAATATGGCAACGCACACGAGGCAACGCCCAGGGTAGGATACTATCGTTTTGCAGAACCAGGTTGGTGGTGACGCATAGCAGTTACTACCACCCACCTCGAGACACGCTGCGATAATCAAATCAAAGGGTGGCCACCAAATCAAATCACAAAGTAATATATATGGTTTCGAAGAAGCATGCTCGATAGGGAGAGCGACCCCACTTGGCCCAGGTATAGCTCATGTCTTGGTCATTTTAATTGTGACCCAAAAGTCAAGTCTATCCATCATCGTTCTCTTACTTCATTCTAGTAGCGTTTGCCAAACCATCTTACTTTAATATAGGTTCTCCACTACGTGCGTAGTTGTTACAGTGGTTTTCGACATTGGCAGAGTGTATGACAATATCTGATCCTGGTCTTTTTAACAACCAGACGCCAAGGATTAAAATATAAATAATTCAACCTTGCACGATTTGAATTTTAGAAAATAATTTGGATGGTCATAAATAGTTTAAATAGTTAAAATAGTTTTAAACAGTTTAAAATAGTTTAAGACGGTTTAAAATAGTTTAAAACGGTTTGAAATAGTTTAAAAGTAGTTTAAAAACAGTTTAAAATAGTTTAAAATCGTTTTAATAGTTTAAATGGTTTTAATAATTTAAAATAGTTTAATAGTTTAAAATCGTTTTAATAGTTTAAATAATTTAAGTTTTAAATAGTTTTTAAGGTTTAAATAGTTTAATATAAAATGGTTTGATTATTGAAAATGGTTCATATAGAAAAATAGTTTTGAAAATCTAAATAATCTAAATTTTAAAATAATAGATTTTAAAATAGTTTATATTAAAATAATTTATTTTGAAAATAATATCAAATCAAACTACTTCTTCTATTTCAACAAATCTGGACCATATCCAGATTTCAAATTAAAAAAATCAATTTTTAATCTTTCAATTCAAATGACTCGATTTTGATTTAGTTTAATGTGATTCAACTTCAATTCGAAATAACTTCAATTTTCGAAACATTCATTTTTAACTTCGTTTTCAATTCAACAATTTAAAATCAATGATTTAAATTCAATACCATTCTTATTTAAAACGATTTCAATTCATATAAATTTCAAGCCTAATTTCAATTTATTTATTTGAACCACTTAAATAAAATTTAACTTCATTGCTGAGTTTAAGATCCAAATCTTCAAAATAATCCAAATTTCAGAATTAAAGTCATATATCAATTTTAATATTAAATTCCTAATTTAATTCTTAAAAATTTCGTTTTAACCATTTCAACTTTCAAACCTTTAATTATAAAATAATTAAATTCATATAAATCTATAATTCATTTCCTTTAAAACAATAATATTTAATAAAATCCAAATTCAAGATTTTAAAACCATTTAATTTAACCAATTAGGTGTTCGTATATAACTTTATATCCTATGGTCAACTGATATGAATATATATCATTTCAACCGACAATAAATTTAAATTTCTGGATATATATCATTTCAATCCGTATCCTAAATCACAATTTTCCAAATCCATAAAATCGTTCGGGTTTATCATTTCAACCCATAAGAATTTTCCGTAATCTATAAGATCATTTGGGAATTTATCATTTTAACCCATAGTGATTTACCTAACAATAATTAAGAAAATTTGCAGTTTGATAACAACATATAAAATAAACATAACACCGAATCGTCCAAAATGTCAAAAATTAAGTATCCATCACAATCAACATTCAAATCAACCAATAAATCATAATAGTTAGCTGGTTATCATTATTAGGTATTTAACTAGCAATTCAATTCCAATATTAATTCAAATGGAGATTAAATTCAATATAAATTAAATTAAATTTGAATGACAATTTAAATACACCAAACAAACATCATAAATTTAATTTAATCAACCTAAGATGATTTAGTATTTGTCAGTGGGTTAAATCACACACCCTTGATTTCAAATCGATTTAAAATCCAAATAAAGCCCATAATTTGAACAGTCTCAGAATGCAGCTAAACTAGTACAATGTTGTTCGAAATTTCGATATGATCGCAGCGGAGAAAACCGCACGTCATTCGGAGTTCGTATGCAAAAGTTATTCGAGTTTGAACGTTCAAAATCTAAAATTAAATAAAAATAAGATAATGGAATTTTGGTAAATACGTTACCTTTCTTACCGTAGCCCACATTCGAGCGCAATAACCCTAACTACAGCTGCCAATCTTTCACGCCGCTAACGCCACACCACGGCCCTTTCCACTCCGATCGACCACCTCCCACGCGACACCTTGACCGAGCCGCCTACCTCACACATGTGCGACCTCCCCATGCTTCCGGGCAACGACCTCCGCCGCTGCCTTCTCCTCCAATTCGCTGTGAATCTGTGCACTTCCAGACCTAAGTAGCAATACAGATAAACTCGCCTTGACGACCTCTACACGCTGCAACTTCCCGATCGACGAATCGCTGCAAATCCGTCGTTAAGCGACAAACCCTTATACAGACGACCGAGAATAAATTAATGATTTCTGGCCAAGCCGAAACTCGAATCGAAAAATGAATTATTGCAGAAGATTGCACTCGTCGAGAGCTTTCAACGATATATTATTTGTTATGGTTTGAGGAGTTTGAATTTTGAAATTAGATTTGAATTTGAGAATTGGGGTTTGCATTTGAGAATGAGGAACATATAGAAATAACAGTACGTACAGAAATAAGAAAATGTTGCTTGGGTTTAAAAAAATCTATTTTTATAGATAAAGATAGCTAAGAATGAATGAACATGTCAAATTGGGTCGAAATGATAAGGATGACCCGAAAAGCCCGTTTCGTTTTCGAAACGAAATTGGGTAATCTAGTAAAATATATGTTTTCGATATTTTTTAAACTCGGTGAAACTACTTTCAAATTCTAATTCCATTTTATATATAAGTTAGCTTTTAAAATCAGATTATGTTCATTTAAATTCTTTCAATTGATTTCTACACATTTCGAGCTCGCACGATCAAACGGTATGTCCGATCGCCACGAAACTTGAAATCCTATAATAATTCACTGTTATGGATCCGATGAAACTGGTTTCGTCGAAATCCATACATTAGCCAAAATGGCAAATTTTCACGTCAAATAAATAAATTATGACTAAATTGATTTAATCACTTTTAAATTAAAAATTAAAAGTTTAACAATTTAAAATTCTTGATTACATAGAAATTTAAAATCTTTTAAAATACCATTTTCCATATTATATCCAATATTTAAACATTACATTGATTCAGAGTTCAATTGCAATTGTAATAAAATTTCATTTAATTATATTTAATTCTAATTAATTTCTTTTATTTCAGTTTACACTCTTATTATTCAATGATCCAATACTTTATGAATATAATTAACATTAGTTTACATTTCATTGCATTCATATTCTATAGTTATCATCTTTTACCATATTAATTATAATTTTTAATTACATTAAATTTCAATAATTAATTCTAACTATTATTTTTCCTTATTATAACCAAATTAACTTTACAATAATTTCAATTGATTTAATTTACTTAAAAATAATTGTCAAAAAAATTCAAACAACATTATTAAATCATTCTATTAATCTTTCCACTTATAAATCATAAATTTTAATTTCACCCAATGTTAAATTTCAAAAATCTTATTAAATTTAATAGTTTTTAATTATCAAAATATACCAGTTGTTACATATATACTCGTACATATGATGGAAACAAATATGTATATATTTTTCTGTATTTTGATATATATATAAAAAATCATTCTCCTTTAGTGTCACTGCACCATGCAATGGATTAACTTTTAATTTTTCTGTTCTATTATTCTCGTATTTTATAATAGATATTATAAACTAAAGTAAAAAACTCAAAATGGAACCAAATGGAATCCCTTTTATTTTCATTTTTCTAAATTTGATGTAGATGCATCTCTGGTTGCTTTAATTGTTAATATATGCAGTACATACCAAAAATTAGTATGTTTACTATTTCTAGGTAAATGTATTGATGTGTCATTTAACAGACGTGTCAAGCTTATACCGGGAATGCATCATATTTGATACGTCTTCCTTATCAAAGTTTTATTCCATCTATTGTGCTCTAAAAAAAACTTGAAATCTAGGGTTTCCTCTCAAGCCATGGGGGAAAAACAATTCCCTCACCATTTCTCTCCAAAATTCTCTCACTCCTCTTACCAAATCATACCACCTGAGGCTTTTCACATCAGAGAGCCATCAGGGGTTAACATCATAGATGAAGATGGATTCAAATTGGTCCAATCCAAATAGCAAAAGAGGAAAGAGGCCAAGAAATCTCACGAGTTGCTATCGGCTTTTAATAGAGACAATAGAAGAGGCCGTGATGATCAGAGTACGACCACCAATAATGTAAAGAAAGTCCAAATGTTGTCGATACAGAAAAAACCGATAGCCATCTCACTGAATAGAGAACAAGGCCGTGAATCCTGGGCTGATATTGTTGCTGATCAGCCTCAAGAACATGATGATGAAGATAACAATCTTGAGCATATTGCACCAATTAAGATCAACAACAAGAAGTATGGTCTGGTAAAGGAGGAGATATGTAAAAGAGAAACTGAAACCTGGAACAACTCTATTCTAGTGTATGTAGTGGGTACCAAACCATACTATATGTTCTTTAAATCTTATATCCAAAGAGTTTGGAATCCGATTCGTGAGTTTGAAGTATTTACTAGAGAGAATGGATTCTTTCTAGTAAAATTCAAAAAATTCTCAAGACTTCTCTTTTGTACTGAAGAATGGACCATATTTTTACAATGGCAAACTCATCATAGTGAGAAAGTGGTCTGATTCTTTGAAAATGGACAGAGATTTGTTAACATCTATGCCCATTTGGGTAAGATTACCCTGTGTTAATCTAAAATTATGGGACAGAGAAGCTTTCAGTGTCATGGCCAGTATCATAGGAAAACCCATCAAAATGGATGCAACTGCTACCTTGAAGATGAGATTGAACTACGCTCGCCTTCTCGTGGAAGTTTCTGCGAATGATGAACTACCAGATGAGATCAGTATAACTCTCTATAACGGTGAAAACATCATACAAAAAGTGGAATATGAATGGGTTCCACCAAAATGCAATCTTTGTAAATGTTTCGGTCACACTAGAGAGCAGTGTAACCCAAAACAGATGTGGATACCCAAAACAAGTAATCAAAAAAGAGATAATATTCAAGAAGATAGCACAGGTGAAAACCAAGAGCCGAATCTCAATAAAGAATTAGAAACCTTGGCAAGAAAACAGAAAGAAAATGAACGAATCAATCAAGAATGTATCATTTCCGATCAAGAAAATAATATCGAGACGCTCACCGATCAAGAAAATCAGATCACAGCTATGGTAGTTCATCAGTTTAATGAATCTGACAAAATGAATCAGCATAGTACAATAGAGGGAAATACCAATAAAGAGGTCTTTAGCTCTGAAACCCCTCATATTTCAGAGCCATGTTTAACTACAGAGATTGATACTGTTACAGATGAAATCTTGCATCCAAATAATAGAAAAAATGAGAATAATCAATCGCAAGAGGAGTCTCCTTCAGGGGTTGCTGCAATAGTTGAGGACATGGAAGGCATCAACTCAACATTGCCTCGCAACAAGGTCTCTCCTCCTAAGCAGGCTGCAATAGCAGAGTCTAATGTCTCAGCATTGCCTCGCACAACTGTATTTGTGTAACAACCCGCATATTTAACGATTTTATATTTAAATGTTTAATTTAAATATAGCATCGTTAGTCGGATTTTGGGTCCGAAATGTTACTTTTTGCAAACGGCCGAATTGGGACTCGAAACCATTTCCATTGATTCCAAAATGGCGTTTGCGATCTTTTTGAGTATAATTTTTGATATGTTTGGAGTTTGTGAAATTTTGACCCTTTTTCTATTGGGTTTTGGGTTTGGGTTCAGCCCACTAACTATGTAATTAACCCTAACTCAGCCCTCTCCTCTCATTCACTTATTCCATTTCTTAAAACTTAAGCTTAAAACTGAAATGGGGGAAGAGAAAGGAAATTAGAAACTCCTAGCTCTAAATCCATTTGCAAAATCCAAATTCTAGCTCCATAATCAAAGAGAATCCATTGGTAAGTTCTTCTTCATCTTCTCCAACTCTTTTCCTCTTCAATTTCAGAAAAATTTCCTAAACCTAAATTGGGAAATATGTGTTTTATTCTTAGATTGAAGCTTGTTGAGTTGAAGTAGTGTTTGTTGGTCTTCTCCTTGCAAATTGAACTCCTTCTTCTTTGTTTCGTGATAAAAGGTGAGTTTTAAACTCACGTCTACTTCTCTTGATTTCATTGATGTTGGGTATGAATTCCTAACACCTTGTTCATATGCATTTGCCTTTAGTTTGAATTGAATTGGTGAACATTTCATTTTTAGAGTTTTGGAGTCAAATCCTTGAAAATCATAACTTTGATGTTTGATCATGGTTTTTGGTGGTAAATCGGAGTCAATGGTGTTGGGTTATCGATTGGCAAAATCCTCTTAAGTCCATTGCTAGATATGTTGCAAATGGGGTGAGTTGCTCCTCCATTTGCTAGGCTGGAAAACATTTCCAGCTACAGCCAGTCGACTGACCCCCTGCAGTCAGTCGACTGACCGCAGAGAGTAAAAACTCTCGGATCATGGTTCAGTCGACTGACTGCAGTAGACCAGTCGACTGACCTGCTTCATTTTGTCCAATGTGCCCATCTGTTTGTGATTTTCACTTTTATCGATTTAAATTGATCCCAATTAGTTGTTTTTGCATATTTGACCTTGATGATTCCTTTTTGACTTCATTCACGGGTTTTTGTAAATGGTTTCTTCAAATCGTATTAAAAGTTCGCTTCTCGATTTATAAATTCTATTTAAAATACACGCACAATTTCGCACTTCAAGCGAAGTGGAAGGGTGATTAAATGGTTAGGCAAAACACGGACCATGAATCTGTGTGTTTATGTTTCCGATTAGTCCCCGACCTATTCGATTGATCGTTTTGACCTTCGGGTTTGGTTTATCGATGATATGAGGTAAACTTTGTACTGCTTTGAGTGTGAAAGTGGCTGACGGATAGTAAACCGTTTAGTGCGAACAAGTGGTTATGGGACATACGTTAACACTTTTCGGATTCCTTTTTGAGAGTTATGACACATTCCGTCAGTTAGTGGTGTCCAGTACTGGGTCTCTGACCTTCACCACTACGGTTTGTTGTCTTCGGGTATGTTGCCTTCAGGTTTGTACCTTCGAGTTTGTGCCTTCGGGTTTGTTGCCCTTTAGTATCGCTTCCGATGTTGGTCGTTATGAGTCGCATGGGTGATATTGGGTTGCCCTTTAGTATCGCTTCCGATGTTGGTCGTTATGAGCCGCATGGGTGATATTGGGTTTGGAGTCTTCGGGCTCATGGATCCTTGTTTGTACAGTACTGAGCTCGAGCAATTTTCTGATATTTCATTCATATGTATATTCCCTTGTTATCGCCCTTCGGTGTTGGTCTTTTTGAGCCGCATGATGAGTAGCGTTTACCTTGTGGAACTTGTATACCTTATTGGTATTTGTTATTGCCTTTTTGGCTTGATTTGGGATATTTGCATCTTTTGTTTCTATATGTTGCCGATGATATGAGGCTTGTTATCATATGATTCATCTTTTGTTGGATGATTGTGTTATCTCCCTTAGAGATATATGTTATATCTTATAACCTTACAGGTTTATTGTCGTTCAGTTTATCTAACTGATTTGTTTAGCTAGACTGACCTGGGTATTTTATACTCGGGTCAGACCGAGATGTTTCAGGTTAGGTACTTTTGGACTCAGCTTATTTTGCTTCCGCATGGGCTACTTCGCTAGCTTCTTTTTGTCATAGCTTTTGTGTAGTCCTATTATGTTGTAACTCTGATATTTATTCTTGTGAACTCGTCTGTATATTGTGGTCTGCTATACCACTTGACATGTATTATTTTGTATACTCTGTTATGTATCAGTATATGTGTATATGATGATTTACTGTTCTGTGATGTATATTACATTTGAGTTGTCATATTCTGTTTTGATAGATCCTTCAACCACCTATGGTTTTGTTTTAAGTATTCATTGGGTATGTCGACCTGCTTGATATGTTTATTGTCGATGTATTCAATAGATAGTTAGAGCAAAGCTATAGATGGTCGCTCCCAACCAGCCTTATTCTCCGTGTTAGTTGACGGCATTACCCTGTAGTGTCCTTGGCTAGCGTGGGTATAGAGGTGGGGCGTCACAGCGTGGTATTAGAGCTGAGTTCAGAACAAAGTATGATAAACACAGAATAGAAACACATATTACGATACATTAAAGTGTACAAGTGATACAAATCTTTGAATCATCGTGTTTCTTTATTCCATCAAGGTTAGATAGAATTTGGGGAATACGTCTAGGAATGCATTTTATTCCGTAGTATTCCATATTGAATTATCTACCTTGTGAATAATCTTATTCTTATCTTAACTTTTAGCGTATGGCTGGAAGAGGCAGAGGACGACGTTCGGATGCTGGGCAATCCAGCGGCACACATCCGGATGGCGTTTATATGTCTGCTGATCAGTTTTTGGAATTGTTTAGGAGCACTCACCCTCCAGTTCCTCCTCGAGTATCTCCACCTCGCAAGTCTGCCTTTGCACGTCAGTGCAGTGATTTTTCTCATCTTGGAGGGAAGCCGTTTAAGGGCTCCGAGTCCGTTCTTGAAGTCCAAGCTTGGCTTCACACGTGCGAGCGTATCTTCTCTCGCATGGATCTTTCCGACCATGATAGAGTTCTTATGACTTTTAGTTTATTACAAGAGCGTGCTCTTGATTGGTATGAGCTTCTTGTAGCCGAGATTGATGAGCTTACTCTTTCTTGGACTCAGTTTCGGGGACGATTTGAACTCAAGTTCGTTCCTGAATCTGAAAAAGTTTTATTGACCCGTCGCTTCCTTGAGTTGAAGCAAGGGAAATCTTCTGTTTTTGAGTATGTTGCATAATTCGAGGCTTTATCTCAGTATGGTCTAGAATTCATCAGCACTTCTTACAAGAAGAATTTGAAGTTTGTTTCTGGTCTTAAGAAATATCTTAAGAAGTCTTTGTTTCTCCAGCTTAAACTTTCTTTCGAGGAGTTGGTTGATTCGGCACTTCATCTCGAGACCGTCGAGAAGGAGTGTGATAGTGATGTTGATGTTGAGGTTTCCAAGAACCCCAACAAGAGGCCGTTTCCAATTCAGAAGTCCAGGCCATTTCCTTCTAAGAAGAAGAAGACTGGTGGTCCTAGTTCTCAGCCTTAGTCTTCTGGAACATCTTTCGTTCGAAAGTGTTTTAATTGTGGTTCTCCGGATCATATTATTCGAGCTTTTCCTAAGACTCTCTTCTGCCGTTATTGCAAGAAGGAAGGTCATCATGTTTCAGCTTGCCCTACTGTTCCGGCTAGTGCCAAGTCTAGCAGGCTTTATGTTGCTAAGTCTTCTGAAGGTCCTTCTCAGCCCAAAGGTATATCTTCATCTATTTTAGAAGGTTCTATTTTATTTCATGATCATAGTATTCGAGTTCTTTTCGATACGGGTGCATCACATTCTTTCGTATCGAAAAAGCTCGTTGATGATTTATCTTTGGATGTTTCTTGTTTGATTACTTCTTTAAGGATTGCGAATCCAATTAGGGGATCCGCGACCCTTAGTTTGCTTTGTGATGATGTTGAGATTGTTTTATGTGGCTTTTCTTTCCGTGCGAATCTGCACGTTATTTCTTGTCTGGGATTTGATATGATTTTGGGTATGGACTGGCTAGTGAGATATGATGCCAGGATTATTTGTTCGGAGAGAATTTTGTATCTTTGACATCCGGATTCGCCTACTCAGTTATCTCTTGTTCTTCGGAATGTAGATAATTCCGAGATGGCTTTATATTCTCTTGACTCGCGAGATGATGATGATATATCTCGTATTCCTGTTGCTTGTGACTTTTCTGATGTTTTTGAGCCTGTATCGGGTTTGCCACCCAAGCGGGCAATTGAGTTCCGCATTGATCTCATTCCAGGCGCGCAGCCAGTTAGTCGTCCTCCCACGAGGATGTCTACAAAGGAAAATGAGGAACTCAAGAAGCAGCTTTTGGAGCTTGAGTCCAAGCAATTGATTCAGTCCAGTTTTTCTCCGTGGGGATCCGCGGTCGTCTTCGTGAAGAAGTCTGATGGAACTCTTAGGCTTTGCATTGACTATCGCAAGCTTAACGAGTTGACCATCAGAAATAGGTATCCATTGCCTAGGATCGATGATATGTTCGATCTATTGAGTGGTGCTAAGGTCTTTTCTCAACTTGACCTTGCCACAGGTTTTCATCAGTTACGAGTCGCGGAGGATAGCATGCCTCTTACAGCTTTCCGCACTCGATATGGTTCTTTCGAGTGGCTCGTTATGCCGTTCGGTTTGACGAACGCTCCTGCTTTCTTTGTTGATCTCATGAATCGAGTATTCCGGGAATATCTCGACAAGTTCGTCCTTGTGTTCATTGATGATATCCTTATTTATTCTAAGTCTGAAGCTGAGCATGCTAATCACTTAAGGATTGTCTTGAGTACTCTCCGTCGTCATCAGCTTAGAGCCAAATTCTCCAAATGCCACTTTTGAGAATAAGGTTAAGTTCTTAGGCCATGTTGTATCTTCCGATGGCATTTCTGTCGATCCCTCAAAGATCGAAGCCATCCAGAATTGGAAGAGGCCTGAAAATATTAATGAGATTCGTAGTTTTCTTGGATTGGCGGGTTATTACCGTCGGTTCATTAAGGATTTTTCCCGGGTTGTGCTTCCTCTTACTTGCCTTACTCGGAAAGGCATTCGTTTTATTTGGTCCGACAAGTGTGAAGCTTCCTTTCTGTCATTAAAGGAACTTCTCACTAATGCTCCTATTCTTGTGGTTCCCGAAGGGAATCATTATCTTGTTGTCTACACCGATGCTTGTGGTAGTGGTCTCGGTGCTGTTCTTATGCAGAAGGATCGGGTAGTTGCTTATGCTTCTAGGCAACTGCGTCCGAATGAAGTTCGCTATGCCACTCATGATCTTGAGTTAGCCGCCATTGTTTTCGCCTTGAAGATTTGGCGACACTATTTATTGGGCGAACGCTTCATTCTCTATACCGATCATAAATCTTTGAAATATTTGTTCACTCAGAAGGAACTCAATATGAGACAACAGCGTTGGCTCGAGTTTCTTGCCTCCTATGACTTTGATATCCAGTATACCCCTGGTAAGGGTAATCGTGTTGCAGATGCGCTTAGTCGCAAACATTCGGCTGTTATTTCTATGATGCTTGCCGAATGGGATGTTCTTGAGACTCTATCTTTTTGTGAATTCGTGATCGAGGTTCATTTTCTGATTCTCCTATTCTATTATTTAGTTTGGGAGCTCGACCCATTTTGTTGGACCGTATTGCCGATGGTCAGCGGCGTGATCCTAAATTGTTGCATCTTATTCAGCTTTGTGAGTCTGGATCATGTGATGAGGCGTTGCGGGATTTCAGCATTGATTCTCATGGGTGTCTTCGCAAGAAGAACCGTCTTTTTGTGCCTTCTGATTTTGCACTTAGGCATGACATTCTTGATGACTGTCACCGTTCTAAGTATACCATTCATCCCGGTAGTAGCAAGATGTATGCCGATATGCGTCGTCTTTATTATTGGGAAGGCATGAAGCGCGATGTGGCGAGTTATGTGAGCAATTGCATAACTTGTCAGCGTTTTAAGGCCGAGCATCAGCGTCCTTCGGGTCTTCTTCTGTCCCTTGAGATTCCATTGTGGAAATGGGATCAGATTTCTATGGATTTTATTGACGGCCTACCTCGTTCGAGATCGGGCCATTCTAGCATATGGGTTATTGTTGATCGCCTCACTAAATCTGCTCATTTCATTCCTATTAAGTCTAACAGAACTGCTTCGTATTTGGCTAAGTTATATGTCAAGGAAATCGTGAGACTTCACGGTGTTCCTAGTTCTATTGTGAGTGATCGTGATCCTTTATTCACGAATCATTTTTGGAAGAGTCTCCAGCAAACTTTGGGAACAAAGCTTAATTTTTCTACAGCTTATCATCCGCAGTCTGATGGACAGACTGAACGGGTGAATCGTATCTTGGAGGATCTTCTCCGTATTTGTATTTTTGATTTTGGTGGTAGTTGGGAAGATCACCTACCTCTTGTAGAGTTTTCCTACAACAATAGTTTTCAGTCTAGTATCGGTATGGCTCCTTTCGAAGCCTTATACGGAAGACCATGTCGATCACCTTCATGTTGGTTAGAATCTGGAGAGAAGCTTATTCTTGGTCCAGATTTTGTTCGTCATTCTTCCGAGAAGATTGATCTTATTCGATTGAGAATGAAAGAGGCACAGAGTCGTCAGAAATCCTACGCGGACAACCGTAGGAAGCCTCTCGAGTTCTCGATCGGCGATCTTGTTTTTATTCGTGTTTTTTCTTTGAAGGGGGTTATGCGTTTCAGTGCGACTAAAAAATTTGCTCCTCGCTTTATAGGACCATTTTCTATTACTGAACGTATTGGCCCTGTGGCTTATAGAGTTTCACTTCCAGCTCATTTATCTGGCATTTATGACGTGTTTCACGTCTCGCAACTTCGGAAGTGTCTTCGGGAGTCGGATTCTGTTATTACTTCTCCTGATTTGCAAGAGCTTGAGATCTCACCGGACTTATCTATTGTACAGCAACCTATTCGCGTGCTTGACACGGAGGTGCGACACCTTCGGAACAAGGACATGCCGCTCGTTAAAGTTCAATGGTCCGCTAATCCCAATGACTGTACTTGGGAAACCAGAGAGTATATCGAACGATCTTATCCGGGTTTTCTTTCTTTGCTTTGAAACGGTGAGTATGTCTTTTCATCTCGAGCATATTTCCTTTTCTTTGGAATGTTTTATGTATGTAGTTGTTACAAATATCGTCTCTAGGAATTGCGGGGACGCAATTTTGTAAGGAGGGGAGATCTGTAACAACCCGCATATTTAACGATTTTATATTTAAATGTTTAATTTAAATATAGCATCGTTAGTCGAATTTTGGGTCCGAAATGTTACTTTTTGCAAACGGCCGAATTGGGACTCGAAACCATTTCCATTGATTCCAAAATGGCGTTTGCGATCTTTTTGAGTATAATTTTTGATATGTTTGGAGTTTGTGAAATTTTGACCCTTTTTCTATTGGGTTTTGGGTTTGGGTTCAGCCCACTAACTATGTAATTAACCCTAACTCAGCCCTCTCCTCTCATTCACTTATTCCATTTCTTAAAACTTAAGCTTAAAACTGAAATGGGGGAAGAGAAAGGAAATTAGAAACTCCTAGCTCTAAATCCATTTGCAAAATCCAAATTCTAGCTCCATAATCAAAGAGAATCCATTGGTAAGTTCTTCTTCATCTTCTCCAACTCTTTTCCTCTTCAATTTCAGAAAAATTTCCTAAACCTAAATTGGGAAATATGTGTTTTATTCTTAGATTGAAGCTTGTTGAGTTGAAGTAGTGTTTGTTGGTCTTCTCCTTACAAATTGAACTCCTTCTTCTTTGTTTCGAGATAAAAGGTGAGTTTTGAACTCACATCAACTTCTCTTGATTTCATTGATGTTGGGTATGAATTCCTAACACCTTGTTCATATGCATTTGCCTTTAGTTTGAATTGAATTGGTGAACATTTCATTTTTGGAGTTTTGGAGTCAAATCCTTGAAAATCATAACTTTGATGTTTGATCATGGTTTTTGATGGTAAATCGGAGTCAATGGTGTTGGGTTATCGATTGGCAAAATCCTCTTAAGTCTATTGCTAGATATGTTGCAAATGGGGTGAGTTGCTCCTCCATTTGCTAGGCTGGAAAACATTTCCAGCTACAGCCAGTCGACTGACCCCCTGCAGTCAGTCGACTGACTGCAGAGAGTAAAAACTCTCGGGTCATGGTTCAGTCGACTGACTGCAGTAGGCCAGTCGACTGACCTGCTTCATTTTGTCCAGTGTGCCCATCTGTTTGTGATTTTCACTTTTATCGATTGAAATTGATTCCAATTAGTTGTTTTTGCATATTTGACCTTGATGATTCCTTTTTGACTTCATTCACGGGTTTTTGTAAATGATTTCTTCAAATCGTATTAAAAGTTCGCTTCTCCGATTTATAAATTCTATTTAAAATACACGCACAATTTCGCACTTCGAGCGAAGTGGAAGGGTGATTAAATGGTTAGGCAAAACACGGACCATGAATCTGTGTGTTTATCTTTCCGATTAGTCCCCGACCTATTCGATTGATCGTTTTGACCTTCGGGTTTGGTTTATCGATGATATGAGGTAAACTTTGTACTGCTTTGAGTGTGAAAGTGGCTGACGGATAGTAAACCGTTTAGTGCGAACGAGTGGTTATGGGACATACTTTAACACTTTTCGGATTCCTTTTTGAGAGTTATGACACATTCCGCCAGTTAGTGGTGTCCAGTACTAGGTCTCTGACCTTCACCACTACGGTTTGTTGCCTTCGGGTATGTTGCCTTTGGGTATGTTGCCTTCGGGTTTGTACCTTCGGGTTTGTGCCTTCGGGTTTGTTGCCTTTTAGTATCGCTTCCGATGTTGGTCGTCATGAGCCGCATGGGTGATATTGGGTTGCCCTTTAGTATCACTTCCGATGTTGGTCGTTATGAGCCGCATGGGTGATATTGGGTTTGGAGTCTTCGGGCTCATGAATCCTTGTTTGTACAGTACTGAGCTCGAGCAATTTTCTGATGTTTCATTCATATGTATATTCCCTTGTTATCGCCCTTCGGTGTTGGTCTTTTTGAGCCGCATGATGAGTAGCGTTTACCTTGTGGAACTTGTATACCTTATTGGTATTTGTTATTGCCTTTTTGGCTTGATTTGAGATATTTGCATCCTTTGTTTCTATATGTTGCCGATGATATGAGGCTTGTTATCATATGATTCATCTTTTGTTGGATGATTGTGTTATCTCCCTTAGAGATATATGTTATATCTTGTAACCTTACAGGTTTATTGTTGTTCAGTTTATCTAACTGATTTGTTTAGCTAGACTGACCTGGGTATTTTATACTCGGGTCAGACCGTGATGTTTCAGGTTAGGTACTTTTGGACTTAGCCTATTTTGCTTCCGCATGCACTACTTCGCTAGCTTCTTTTTGTCATAGCTTTTGTGTAGTCCTATTATGTTGTAACTCTGATATTTATTCTTGTGAACTCGTCTGTATATTGTGGTCTGCTATACCACTTGACATGTATTATTTTGTATACTCTGCTATGTATCAGTATATGTGTATATGATGATTTACTGTTCTGTGATGTATATTACATTTGAGTTGTCATATTCTGTTTTGATAGATCCTTCAACCACCTATGGTTTTGTTTTAAGTATTCATTGGGTATGTCGACCTGCTTGATATGTTTATTGTCGATGTATTCAATAGATAGTTAGAGCAAAGCTACAGATGGTCGCTCCCAACCAGCCTTATTCTCCGTGTTAGTTGACGGCATTACCCTGTAGTGTCCTTGGCTAGCGTGGGTATAGAGGTGGGGCGTCACAATTTGATATTTCTCTGATTAAGGTCCCTGAACAAGAACGAAAGGAAGAAAATGAATTAGATATGGTCGAAGCTGCTGACCAATTTGATATATCTAATCTACACATTCCAAAGACAAAGGCTATAGACAAGTTACAGGGAAATAAAGAGAAGAAAGCTTTCAAACAAAATACATATCAATCAACCCAGAATGGGATGAGATGTCTACAAGGTTAAAAGCTAAGAAAGCAGATAACAAGAGAAAAGGTAGGAGTACTACAGTTTCAGGTACAATTTAAAATTTCCCTCATATATATATATATATATATATATATGTCCATATTTGCTTGGAATGTTACGGGTATGAATTCCTCTGCTAAATAATCTGATGTTTTATATATGATAAATATACATAAACCTACTATAATTGCTTTATTAGAAAATAAATTAAATAATGAAAATTATGAGAATTTTTGTCTTAAGATGTCAAGCAACTGGAAGTCAGTTAACAATAATGAATGTAACTGTAAGGGTAGAATTATTCTTATGTGGGATACTAATATTTGGACAAATATAAATATTAATACAGATAAGCAATTTATAGACTGTCAGTTTAAAAATATAGGAGGATTTCATATTCAAATTACTAGTGTGTATGGTAGTAATTTGGAAAGTGATAGAAATGATTTGTGGTGTTAATCAAATATATAAATTCCCTTGAATTATCCTGGGTGATTTTAACACTGTTTTTCATGTTTCTGAAAAAAGTGGAGGTAATAAAATTCCACAAAGAAAGATTGATAGGTTAAGTAATTTAATTATGGACACTGGTCTTATTGAACCTATTATAAGTGGTAATAAATATACCTGGAAATCTGGTTTAGCTAAGAACATCCATTGTAAACTGGATGGAATTTTAATTAATATAGAATTGGCTAACATTTTCCCAAATTTTATCTGTTCCACTTTGGAACAAAATTCCAGTGATCATACTCCTCTATTTGTTAAACTGTCTCCCAATGGGAGTTCAAATAATAAAGTCCCTCCTTTTAGATTTAAAAACAGCTGGATTTTAGAAGAGAATTATAATTCCTTGATGGATAATAGTCTTAATTTCTCTAGCAATGGTATAATGCAATTCCAATTTAGTATGCTTCTGAAAAATATTAAACATAATATTAAGAAATGGGATAAGAATAATCATTTGAATGAAAATAATCTAACAAAATTAAGAAAGGAAGAAAAATATTTACAAAATCTCGCTGATAATAATCCAGAAGATAAGGAGATTGCTAGAAATTTTTTTCGGAATCAGGAAAGATTATCTATTGAATTACATAAGAATGCTATTAATGCTAGACAAAAGGAAAAGGTAGATTGGTTAACTTTAGGTGATGATTGTATAAAAAAAATTATGCTAAAATGAATAGTAGAAAACATATAAATAATATAGGGAACATTATTGATAACAGTGGCAATATTTCCAATGAACATGGGAAAATATCTAAAGAAGCTATTGAGTACTACAAGGATTTATACTTTTCCGTGAATATGGAAAAAGATTTTCCTTTTGTTATTTGTAAGAATATTCTAAAATATGAAGCTGCTGATATTTTACTTGCTCCTGTGTCTCTCGAGAAAATAAAATATATTATCTTTAATGCTAGTGATAATAAAAGTCCTGGTCCCGTTGGGTTTAATGCTAAGTTTTACAAAAATCAATGGGACAATTTAAAGAATCAAATTCATGAAACTGTGAAAGAGTTTATGAGTAAAGGTAAAATTCTGAAAAGTACCAACCATACTTTTATAACTCTAATTCCTAAGAAGAAAAATCCTACTAACATTAGTGATTTTAGACTCATATCCTACTGTAATTTCATTTATAAAATCATATCTACGGTGCTAAGTAATAGAATAATTTTTTTTTTGCCTTTTCTAATTTCTGAAAACCAGAGTGCTTTTGTACCTGATAGATTAATTTCTGAAAATTCTATGCTGGCACATGAGATGGTAAGAAAATTTAATACCAAAAATGGTGATAATGTGTGTCTTAAAATAGATTTGCGGAAAGCATATGATAAAGTTAACAGACACTTCATCTGTCATATAATGAGATGTATGGAGTTTCCTAGTCAATTTTGTGAATTGATCTTAGAGTGTATTAATACTCCTACCTTTTCCATTCTTATTCAAGGTAAACGTGAAGGTTTTATTAGCAGTAATAGGGGTATTAGACAAGGTGACCCATTGTCACCCTATCTTTTCACTTTTGTTATGGAGTATTTTTCGATATTAATGGATATAGAAACTATTAAGGGGAATATTAACAATATTAATAGAATTCAGCCTTATATATGCCATCTCATTTTTGCTGATGATTTAATGATTTTTGTTAAAGCTAATAAAGAAAATGCTGAATCTGTTAAGAATATTTTTGACAGGCTGAACAAAAATGTTGGGTTACAGCTCAACAGAAATAAAAGCAAAGCCTATTTTAGTAAGTACAACAGATACAAAAAAGAATTTCTCAACGTGTTAAATATTACTGAGGGCAATCTTCCTGTAAAATATCTAGGGCTTCCTTTGTCGGTTAACCAACTTAAACACTCTGACTGTTCTATTTTGTTAGATAAAATTCAAGAAAGAAGGGAGATCTGGTCTTGTAAACTTCTCTCCATTGCTGGTAGATTAGAGTTAATCAAAACTTTAATTTATGCTATTATTCTTTACTGGTTACAAACATTCCATATTCCTGCAGCTTCTACTAAA
The DNA here is from genome assembly GCA_030765085.1 of Allium cepa. Lineage (NCBI taxonomy): Eukaryota > Viridiplantae > Streptophyta > Magnoliopsida > Asparagales > Amaryllidaceae > Allium > Allium cepa. Next base: position 796,265,373 of record CM060935.1, on the reverse strand, counting down.
AAAATTGAGAAAAAATGTGCAGATTTCTTATAGAGGGGTAAATATCATAAAATTAGTTGGGATAAAGTGTGCAAACCAAAAGATGAAGGAGGGTTTGGTATAAGAAACCTGAATGATCTTAGTTCTACTTGTCATTTAAAATTATTCTGGAGATTCTTAAGTGCTGAATCCCTATGGGCTAGATGGATGAAGAACAAGTATGTAAAAAAGGGTATTTTTGGGAACTTAATTCCAAAAAATAATCAGTCTAACACATGGAAGCAAATTTCAAATTGTAGAGAAATTGGCAAGTCTCTCTTAGAAAGAAATTTTAAGTTTGGCGAAGAAACAAGCTTGTGGTTTGACCCCTGGTACAAAAATAACTCTTTTGTTAATAAAATAGGATGGAATAATTTAGTTATCTTTGGAGAACCTAATTTAACAGTATTCTCTATTATTAAAAATAATCATTGGCAACCTCATCTTCATCCCATTACTAACCCTCATAAAGAGGACATATGTAAACTACATATTGATTTAAGTGCAGAAAGTGATTACTGGACTTGGAAAGCTAACAATAAAGGAAAGTTTTCTTTTAAACATACTTGGAATTTTATCAGGAAAAAAGAGAACAAAGTTGACTGGTATGGTTGCATTTGGAACAAGATGAACAGTCTCAAGATGGTATTCTGCACCTTTTTTGCATTACATAATAGATTGCCAACCTGGAACAGAATCAATAAATGGTTCAGTAACACTAGTTCACTATGTTTCCTATGCAATCTAGAGAACGAGTCTTCTCATCATCTTTTTTTTGAATGCAGTTATTCATTTTTCTTATGGAAGCATATTCAAACTAAACTGGGTATTCAAATTAATGGTCAAATGGATCTCAAGCAAGCTATCAACTATATAAATCTCAAATTTAAAGCAAAGTCGATGAAGGGGGATTTAGCTCACATTCTTATTACTATGGCTATCTACCATATATGGAAAGAGAGGAATGCTCGCTCTTATAATAAAACAATCAGCAGTAAAGAACATATATGGTGTCTAATTGAATTTGACAGTAATATTCTGCTGCATAAATCAAAGTATAAAATGAAAGATCAAACCAATTTCGCCAGTTTAGCTGAAAACTGGGATTATGAAGCAGGGAGTAAGCATCTGGAGCTTTTTCTAGCCTACCCGAACTTCCAGCATAGTGAAGTAATTAATCATAAAAGCTCTTATCACAAATCAGTTGCTTGCATCAATTCTGGGGAATATATCAGTGAAAAGACCTCTATTTGGGCTCGCGCTACTTCTCAAAGGAATAGATCTACAGATCTGAAAAGTTTTGACCTCAGATCTGAAGATTTCTCTGACTTTAATTTTGCTCAGAAGAACGTTTTCACTGACGAAGAGTCGGAGGGTATGAGGGGTAAATTTAATGAGGGGTTGTCTTACTGGGAAAGGCGAGAGACGAGCGGAGTGAAAGAAGGGAGGAGTTGAAGAATGAGTTTTCGTGTTCTCCTGTTCCGTCATTTTTTTTATTTTATTTTTTGTTGAAGGAGTGGCGGAAATCTTTGTTTGGTATGAGAAGGTTAGGATTTGTAACGAGGTTATAGGGTGGATATCGGGTGTTTAACCATTTTCTTTTTGTTTGGGCCAGGCCCGTTTACCTTGTATTCAAAAAAAAAAGTTTTATTCCATCATTTTTTTTTCTTTTCTTTACCATATTTGTGCCACTATCTATACTTTCACATCGTATCTATTCGTTAGAAGCAGTTAGATGGCTTGGCTGCATTTGCAATTTGAAAATTAATGGAAAATAAAACCGTCCCAGGTCAATAAGTCGAGTCTGGTATAATAGCTTTTGATGATCAAATAGTGGAGAGAGAGAGAGTGTGTGTGTGTAAGGGTGTACGAGTGTTGATCCAGATGTGGAAATCATATAAGCCTTGTTGGGTAGCATATTACTTCATGTTCTAGACTTAAGTTTAAGCTAGCCTTTAGACAGTAGGATTACAGTACACACATCGTCCTGATCGATGACTCTAAACGCACTTAATTAAGATGCCAAATTTAATTTATTATTTCAAAGGCAGCACTGCAAGCGACAGTCGATCAATGAATATTCAATTACACTGTTGTTTGATCGAGATTATTTGAATGGTGCTGTAATCGCAAACCAGATATTTGATGACTAAAATCCAAAGAAAAAACCATGATACGATTTCCCAGTATATAAAATCAATCAGTGCTCTGCTGTATCAAACTTCATACGCAAGCTTAAATTGTGAAGTGATTGTAGTGACTTTTTGATCTTCAACATGGCTTACATGTAAAACGAAGAAAATCAAATTTGCTGACGAAACAGTGGGTTACATTTTTGCATTCATTTTCTTCTCACCTTTGTTTGCACTTGCAGAAAACTTGGACCTTTTTCGCAAATAAAAGTGTCGTATTGTTTGGGAGCGTTCACGGGACCAACTACTGTTCAGCTAACTTTTGTTCGCATGTCAAAGTGCTTTATAAAAGTCGTTTTCTTCCATCCAAATATAGAAGGGGCCCGCTACTGTAGATGTCACGGGGTTTGCTGTGGGTGCCTTGTGCTCGCAGCCACGAGTTTATGCATCCCACGTTTTATCTCGACCACTAGTTAAGGTTTTGCAGTTCAAAAATCACTGGAAAAGAAAATGATAATGTAATTATTCAGAATCATTCTAATTCGACATGCATTAATTGCTACCACAATAATATTCATATCATACAAACTTCATAAACAACATTAATTCAAAATAGTTGTACACGTTATGCTATATTATCAACGGTAAAATGGTATTGATTTTGCCAAAATAAAAATGATAACAAAAGCAAATATTAGAATAACTGTTAAACAAAATACGATCACAACTAACAAATCTCTAAATTCAAAAGAAATGCACTTTAATCTCATTTCGTTCGTAAGCAACGATTTTTCATATCTTGAACACGCAACATAATGATATCGTCATCAATCCATTTAGACATATCTTTTTCATCATACGCAATTAGATTGTCATTTAACCATCGATCTCCCGTAAAATTTCTAAGTCGACTTTTCGCTATCCACATTGTAGACAATGCCCTTTAAAAGGTTACTATAGTTACGGACAAAGTCAATACGAGTTGCAAAAATAAATATACCAATTGAAATGTTTTTGATTTTTTTAACTCTACCATCTTCAGGGAAAGATCCCTCATACGTTTTAAATTTGAAAATCATGTATCCATCCGGATATCAATAATGTAAGTTTCAAGTTTCTTATCCATCCGAAGAGTGTTGTGCCCATTTTTGGTACAAATACTTTGGTGCTTTCACTGAAAGCACGGTTTTTCTACTGCTCCTTGGATCTACTATCGATACCGGATTGCATAAATTCAAGAAGAAGATCCAGATCTCAAGCTCAGAATCCTTCCAACCTATTCAGATTTGCATAAAATTTAGGAAAGGACTTCACTATTCGCCATGGTTAGTACAAGGACCGAATCCACTGCTGCAGATCAAGAAGGACGGGATAGACAGAATCCCGCGCAATTGCCTCCATCCAACCAAGATGCTGTCTGACCTTCAGATCCATCAGGCCCGGTTACCAGATAAGAGTTTCAAATGCTGCTTCAAGAGTTGACCCAGAGTCAGCAACAACTAACTGAACAATTACGCGCCAACGCTGAGCTAACTAACCAGTTGAATCGCCAAAGGCGCAGAAGATCCAGAAGAGATCATGCTTCTCATTCCTCCATAGAAAATTCAGCCTCATCTGATTATCACCACAAATCTACACGACTCCGGCTAGATGGGAGTTACACACAAGCCACCGGACATCAACCTGTCATGACCGTTGGACAACTTAGAGTTGGCCCATCGACCAGCTTTCAGACTAGACCCTCCTCTCGTGGAGGTACTGTTCCTCACTACACAGACAACCGTGCTACCACCGCCGCTGTAGAACCAAAGGTTGATGCCCGGAATCAGCCATATATGCACCATCATCAGCGTGGACGTACTCCTAAACCGTACGTCCCTGAAGAATTTGAGCCAAGGAGGCGAGACATGGACCGTCGACAGCGCCCGGTCCAACCTCGCATTGTGGAACCCGACCACACTTTGGCTCAACGTGCACAGAATGTTCAGATGCCGGATATTCCAACTATGATACGTCAGATGATCCGTGAGAGTCAAGGTCTTATTAACGACGACTGAGGAATCTCCTAGAGTCATACCCCTTTCACAGACGAGATACTTTATGTTGAACCCCCCTCGACGATTCAGGATGTCGGCTCTACCGATGTATGAAGGAAATTCTGATCCTAATCAACATCTCTTGAAGTATGAATGGTCGATGAGTGCTACGAGAGCTAATGATGCAGTGAAATGCCGTAATTTTTCCATCTCTTTGGGGGGCATTGCTACTATGTGGTTCACATGATTGCCACCTCGATCCACTTCTTGCTTTGACCAATTAGCCACTAAGTTTGTAGAACAATTCTGTATGCATGTTGCGAGGCTTAAAGATGTTAATACTCTATCTAGCGCCACTCAAACTCCCGGAGAGACACTCAGACGCTACTTGGAGAGATTTCATGCTCCGTGTGCAGAGATAAGCAATCCCAATGACAACTCTATTTTGATGGCATTGACTAAGAGGATTGATCCTGATTCCGAGTTCGGAAATTGGTTGGCTGGGAAGCCTCCCGCGTCATTGGACCGTTTCTACTCCAAGCCAGCCCAAATCTTAAGGAGGAGGACGCGAAATAGTTTAGGAAGAAGGATGACGTGGGACCCAGTAGTGAGGGAATTCAAAGTAATGTTGCAGTCAAGCAGTCCGGAGAGAGTTCCAGCAAGGTTCAGTTGAACATTCAAAACAAACAAACTCGGCAGAGGGATAATGGAAATCAAAACAAAAGGCGAGATCAAAACCATGGTCCACGACGTAGAGCTCTAATGTTCGATAATTACACTCTACTAAACACGTCGCTGGAGAATGTGTATCTGCAGACCTGCAATACTACGCAGTACAAGAAGCATGCTCCGAAGCCGTCATCGGAGAGGAAAATCCAGACAGGAATTTTTTGTAGGTTTCATGAGAGTTATGACCACAATACAAATAAGTGTCACCATTTGCAAGATCTCACAAAGAAGTTGATTAGAGAATGAAAGTTGGATCAGTTTGTGCGGGCGTCGCAGTCAGAAGGTGCGGCCCATCAATCCAAAATCATGTACCGAACCAAGAAAGACAAGAGGAACTCGCTCGTACTGGCGGGAGGTTTGTTATAAGTACAATAAGTGGTGGTCCTCATCCAGCAGACCGAAGCTGGAGGGAAATGGAGTCGTATTCCAGCTCTATCAGGCATGTGGACTTCGAGTGTTGTAGTAGTTGTGACGATGCGGCTTCGGCCAAGCAACAAAAAACGATGATGACATCGTGTTCAGAGACAGAGACACTGATAAGGTCGTAGCCCCCACCATCGACCCACTTTTTATATCTGTCCAGGTAGATCCTGCTTGGATGGAGAGGATCCTGGTTGATAGTAGGTGTTCTGTGAATATTTTGTTTAAGCGAGCTTATGATTTGATGAAAATGGAAGCCAAATATTTGAAACCCTACCAATCTCGAATCCACGGCTTCAATGGAAGTGCTACTATACCCACTGGAATGGTGGAACTGCCAGTGGAGTTGGGAGTGGGAGAACGTCGGAGAGTCCGGATATTGCAGTTTGTTGTGCTAGACATTGACTCCCTTATAAAGCTTTCTTAGGCCGACCGGCCCTTGTTGAATTCAGGGTAGCTATTGCCCCGTGGTGCTTGACTCTGAAATTCCCCACCGATCGTGGGGTCGTTGAGCTGCGCGGGGTGCAGCGAAAGGAGAAGGGAAAGGGCGTAGAGGAATCTCTCTTCGTTCATTTTGCCAGTAATTGACAATTGGTGCCTGAGCCCAGGCCGGGCACCCTAACCAATCACTAAAGGATCTTGACTCGAGAGACACTAAAAGTAAAGATGAAACTAAAGATAGTCAAGCTTCCTCGGCCGAACTGACGATCGATGTTCCGATTGATGACGATGACGAGTCAAAGATGATAAAGATTGGATCTCAGTTAAGCCGACAGATGCAACAGGAATTGGTTGAATTTCTACGGGCGAATCTCGATATATTCGCTTGGATGCATTCTGACATGTGTGAGATCTCGTCGGACATCATAAGCCACACTCTGAATATTGACCCGTGGTGTATCCCAGTCAACCAGAAAAGGCGTGGTATGGATCCAGAGAGATATGCCGCCCTTAAAGAAGAGGTCGATAAGTTGAAATCAAATGGGTTTATCCGAGATGCTTTATACGCGGAGTGGGTATCCAATCCCGTACTTGTCCAAAAGCCGAATGGGAAATGGAGGACGTGTGTTGATTACTCTGACTTGAACAAAGCTTGCCCGAAAGACAGTTTTCCACTTCCTCGGATTGATCAGCTCGTAGATCCAACGGCTGGACACGAGTTATTATCATGGATGCTTATTCCGGCTACAACCAAATACCCATGCACTTACCTGACCAAGAACATTCCAACTTGTGACCGATCTAGGACTCTACTGCTACAGAGTCATGCCCTTCGGACTCAAGAACGCCAGAGCAACGTACCAACGCCTAGTCAACTGGATGTTCACGAACCAGATCGGGAAGACCATGGAGGTATATGTGGACGACATGCTGGTAAAGTCGCGATTCTCCACTGATTATATAAGAGACTTGGAATCGGTGTTCAACATCCTTCGAGAGTAAAAGATGAAGCTCAATCTGCTGAAATGTCATTTTGGAGTCGCATCTAGAAAGTTCCTTGGGTTCATCGTCAACTCTCGAGGAATAGAAGCGAATCCCAAAAAGATCTGGGCTACTAGAAATCTTCAAACTCCGAGAACCATAAAGCAAATCCAGAGTCTCAACGGGGAGGTAGCAGCATTGAGCAACCGACAAATGCATTCCCTTCTTCGATCTGATCCAAAACGGAAGACGAAACTTTGAATGGACCACGAAGTGTGAAGGCACATTCCGAGCACTGATTCAACATCTCGCCACACCGCTGATTTTGTCAAAGCCCATCGACCACGAGCAATAATACCTTTACCTGGCGGTATCAGAAACGCGATCAGTGCTGCCTTATTCGGAAGGAAGACCAAGTGTAGAAACCTGTCTATTATGTTAGTAAACGGCTAACCGGAGCTGAGAGAAATTATCCAAAGCTAGAGAAATTGTCTTATTGTCTCGTTATTGCATCAAGGAAGCTCCATCCATATTTCCAAGCTCATCCTATCACTGTTTACACCGATTAGCCGTTACGAAAAGTCCTTACGCGGCCTGAGACGTCTGGTAGATTATTCAAGTGTAACATTGAACTGAGCCAGTTTAGTATTACTTATACTCCAAGAAGAGCTATTCAAGAACAAGTCCAAGCAGATTTCATTGCCGAATTTACCATCCTAGAGGACTTTCCCGAGACTAGTAAATCTCCCGAATACATCTGGAAGCTACATACTGATGGTGCATCCAACGATCGGTGCTCGGGTGTTGGAGTAGTACTTGAAACCCCTGAAGGCCGATCCATATGCTATGCTCTGAAATTTTATTTTCATGCAACCAATAATGAAGCTGAATATGAAGGGTTGCTTGCCGAATTGAAGCTCGCCCGCGATATGAGGATTATTGCTGTAGAAATTTATTGTGATTCGCAATTAGTCGTATGCCAGGTTTGGGGTGAATATCAAGCCAAAGATCGAAGACTAGTTGCTTATCTAGCTCGAGTCCAAGGAATACTCAATCAGTTTGATTATTATGCCATTTTCTACATGCCCCGCGAGCACAATCAAAAGGCTGATTCATTGGCGAAGCTAGTAAGTATGTGCGAAGCACAACAAATGGGACTCGTTCCTATGGAGATATTATCTTCTCCAAGCATTGATCAGATAGAAACAGACTTTGTATTTGAAGTCGCCCCCAGTAAGGAGTCGTGTATGACTCCGTACCGAAACTACATCGAGCATGGAACGCTGCCTGAGCGCAGGAGTGAGAAAAGACAGATTCTTCGAAAAGCTTCGCGATTTACCATTCAGAATGGAGTCATGTATAGAAAAGGATATTTTGTTCCTCTCCTCCGATGTATCACACACGATGAGATTAAACGAGTGTTACATGATATACACAAGGGAGGATGTGACGATCACACCGGGTGGCAAACACTCATTAAGAAAGTACTTCAATGTGGGTATTATTGGCTGACTGTAAACCGTGATGCAGCAGACTATGCCAGGAAATGTGATAAATGTCAAAAGCATGATTGAATTCCTAGAGCCCCACCTACTGAGATAACCAAATGGTCAGTCCGTGGCCGTTTGTAGTATGGGGCATTGATATCATTGGTGCTCTACCTCTGGCAAAAGGTGGTGCGAAGTACGCCATCGTCGCAGTTGATTACATTACCAAGTGGACTGAAGCTGAACCTCTTGCTACAATCACAACGAAGAAGGTGATCAACTTTGTTGTTCGCAAAATTATCTCCCGATTTGGTCTCCCGCATACTATCATCACTGATAACGGAGCCCAGTTCGACAGTGTTAAATTCAAGTATTTCTCTCAAAGATTCCATACCCACAAGAAATTATCTACAGTTGCACACTCTCAAGCGAATAGCCAAGTTGAAGTTGTTAATAAGGTTATCAAGTCTATTCTTAAGAAGCGACTAGAAATGGTCAGGGGAAAGTGGGTTGATGAACTTCCTATGGCTATATGGGCTTACCGAATGACCTACAAGTCTGCGACCAGACACACTCCATTTTCTCTATCTTGGCTCAGAAGCCGTTATTCCAGTCGAGATAGAAATACCTTCTCATCACGTGACATACTATGATCTAAAAAAATGCCATATTACTTGCTTAATCCCTGGATTTATTGGATGAGAAGCGTGAAGAGGCTGATTTGAGGGCAACCGTGCATCGAAGTCGAGTCGCCCGATTATACAGTGCCAAGGTTTGACTACGAACCTTTGAACTTGGCGATCTCATCCTCAAGAGAATCCATCTGATTCCTTCACAAATGAAACCAAATTGGGAAGGACCATATGTGATTACACGAAAACTCGGAGATGGCACGTTTAGATTATCGGTCGTTGACGGTCTTACTTTACCGAGAGCCTGGAATAGCGATAGTCTCCGTCGCTACTACACATGACATGATTTATTTGTTTCAGTCTATTTTTCATTTGCAATCTGTTTCTACATTTTGAAACTTGAATTTGTAATAAGGCAACTGACTTTGCCGTATTTCTCATTTCCGCAATAAAATGCCATCTCTTCGAGCCAGAGCTGTGTTTTATTGAATATGACATACAACCATCACGACGCACGTAGAGCTAAGTTCCATCATACGGTGGAATTTATTCAAATAGAGAGTGTTTGTGATACGACTGGCCACTCACTAAGTGAAACCCGAGCTCGGGGGCAAGTCACTGCACTAAAGTAAAAAAGGATTGATACACGACAATCCTTTAACTAACTCCTTACTCCCAGGGTGCGAATGGGAGTATAAACTCATAAATACGGTTCCGAAGAGGGTGGACTCAATTACCTAACGACTTCGGCCGTATCCTAATCAAGCTCGAGGATGATGGATCTGTCCATCCAATGACCTCACTTGTTAACTCGGGTTGGATGTGAATCGACCATCCACGATCCTGATAAATCCATCGTTTTCAAAGTGCAAACGAAATCCTAAAAGCTTAAACAGATGTGACTGACCATCTGTTGGCTAAATCCAAATTCTCGGAGTGCGAATTGGAGTATAAACACCGACTCCGAATTCCCAGAGTGCAAATCGGGGTATAAACCTCAAATCCAAGTTCCCGGAGTGCGAACTGAAAAAAAACATCGATTACCTCCGGATTCCCAGAGTGCGAACTAGATTATCGGTCACAAATAACTCTGAGTCCCAAGAGTGTGGTCAGAGTATAAATATAACTTGAGTGCGAATGACCACTCATAAACTAAACTAAGCCCCCAAAGGGTGGACACATACTTAAATAACTTAAATAGGCGTGACTGACCGCCGTAGTCCGAGTACAAATCCCCGGAGAGCAGATGTAATCGTTGATAAGTGAGTGAGTGTGATTCGACCACTCAGTTCTCACCTGTGTTTGCATCGATTCAATGATGTTGAGCTTAAAGAAATCAAAGCGAAATGCAATTGCTGGCCAATCTTTGCAACTTATCCCCAAAACTGAGGGACAGAGCTTAAGTGTCAACCATCGACTGAAGTGGTGCAACATCGAAGTTCAACGTAATCCCCGGTCACACTCATGTTTGTGATTTCCGGACTTGACACATAAAAACAAACTCGATTCAAAGGTTGAAACTTCACAAGTGCACTAGACTGAAATGAAGACTTAAGCATAAAAGACAGCAGTAGAGTCAAAGCCAAAAACAAATTTCATTTCAACTAATTGTATTGAAGTTCATATAAGTTTTTCCAAAATTCCTACTAGTAGGGGCCGAACCCGCATCTACACACGGCCTACGAAAGAAAAGCAAGAAACAAAGTCCTATCTACCAAAACATGTGTCGAAGAGGCCCGTCTACCCTTTCTTCTTCCTCGGATTCTTCTTCGGCGCAGACCCGCTGGAGCTGCTAATAATTTTTCGTTTCAAGCTCTTGCCTTTTGGAAGACGGCCTCTAGACGAGGGCATGATTTCAACATCCTCCTCTGAACTTGAATGTACGGGAATACTTCCTACAGGAGGGGTCGGAGGAGTCATATTTACTACAAGGGGCGGAATGGGCACGCTGGTATCAGCAATTGTACCACCAGGCGATATCATTCTTAACGGAGCCGGACCGGGCGTCGCCATTCCACCTCTCGAGCTACCACCATGCGTCGCTGCCTCCAGTTTAGCATTGATCTCGACCAGTATTTCTTCTTCGCGAATAGATTAGGCTTCGTTGGGGGCAGTGGCGGTCTGCGTTGAAGAACTAGAAGCAGGTGTGAGTCCACTAATGACAAATGGCAAGTCTGCGAAGGGGGGTCACTGTGTCGAACTAGAAGCTTATTCATCATCTGCTTGTCAAAAGAAAGTGAGCTCCCTTGCGTTCCATCGATCGGCGCAGTCGTTGTCATGGTGGTCGCTTCAGTAATTATGGCCTCCTATGCTTGATGTAATTCTAGGGTTGTAGGAGGTGCTATCGCTATAACTCCCGTCACTGAAAAAAGAAGAGGAGAAACTGTTAGCAAGCGCTTCAGGGCAAGTTCCTTATTTCGAACACACATAAGATTTGTTCAGAGTACCTTCCTCAGTTTGGCTCCCGGATGGCTGAGTGGCTTCGGAGGTATGCTCTTTGATTGGAGATAGCTACGGCTGTTCTGAATTATAAGCCAGGATAGACTGGGGTTCAACCGCTGGTATAGGCTCGGATGGAGGTGAGTGTAATCTCAAGACTTGTATTGTGATGCTTGACACCTGAGCCTTTCCCAATCTCTCGGTGCTGGGTTATGAGCTTCTCCCTTTCATGTGAGATCACTGATTCGTGGAGAATTTTCCTTTCGTCTTTGCTCAACAAGCGATTCTCAAGCTCGAACTCGTCGAAAGATTCATCCAGATGCACCACCTTCTCTTCCTCCACTAACTGGTTCCAGGCGTTATAGAGATGCGTTGAGTAATTTTCGAGCCAAGCCAAATTTCTGTGTTTTAGAACATTGGCGTTGTAGGTGACAAGAAGATCCTCTATATCAGCTTCCAGTTTGGATTGCGCCGTCCAAACCTTCTCCTCAACCTCAGCCTCCACCGCATGGATTTTTTCCAAAGCCGCGTCCCGCTCACCTTGAAGCACCACAGCTTGGTCACATGCTACCTGTGCTGAGACGTTGGCGGCATCACTTTCTTTAATTATTTTTGAAAGATTTGACTTAAACTCATTAAGCTCTTTAAGAGCTGCATCTCGCTCAGCTGCTACGGTGGTATTCCTATGGCCAATTTCCTCCACCAGGGCATAATGTTCTTGCCTCATCCTATCCATGGCCGAGTTGGCATCATCGGTCTTTTTATGAGCTTCCATTTCAGATTTCCAGGAAGATTCCACTTCAGTATTGAGCACTTGGATGATCCGGTCCTTCTGAGCGAGCTCTTTCTCCAACTTCTTAATCAAGGCTGCCTGCTCAAAAGCCACCTTCGATGCTTTTTTCGCAGCTTTCGTCCACTCCTTATATTGGAAGAAAATATCTGCAACATAGTCATGCACTGTGTTTTCAGCCTCCGCTGGAATTCTCTTCAGGTGCGGGGGAAAAATGTAACCGTCGAAGCAGATGTTGGAAAAATCTTTCTTCAATTGAGCAAGTTTAATCGCTCCTTCTCCCGTAGGCTCAGCAAGGACCTTCTCTACAATTATGGGGGCCTCTATTTCAGTTCTACATTGCTGAGTTTTAGGCCTTGGAGCATGAGAAGACGGCTTGTGCTGCGAAGTTTCTGTAAGATGTGAGACATAAACAGGAGGCTGTACAGGGTTCCTAGGAGGGGTAGAATGGGATCGAGATCGGTGCATGTACTCCCTTTCTCTGTCATAATGCTCCTGGCTGGAGTACCCACGGTCATAATCCCTATCTTCCTCTCTTCTATGTGGCTCGTAATATGTCGAAGATCGATGAGCTTTTCGAAGACTACTTAACACAGAGCCTCGGTTGGACATTGTATTTGCAAAGTAAAAAAAGAATAGAGTTAGTAATCTTCCAAAGTAGGCAGCTTACGGTCAGGAATCGTGTAGTGCCGTAAAGTGTGTATGTATGTGCAATCCCCCGACCAACCGTAAGTGCCGACCATGTTAGTGGGAAGAGACTCGCTTAAATCTAAAGCGTGTTGAAGTTCCTCCAATCCGGCATCATGTTGGAAGGACATGTAGTTTGGGATTGGGATATTGGCGAGCCCTTCGAAAAGATTTTCCACTCGCGGGGGAGAAGCCTCCAAAATTCTAACTCCGGAAACGGGCGGGGACATGACCACAGATTTCTGTCTTCCGGATTTGGGACATTTAAAAGCAGCTGCCTTGCCTTTTCTTTTCCCTTCGGAATCTTGAGGGGTATCATAGATCCCGGCCGCAAGTTTGTCATCAGTGGGTGTTCTCTCCGGATCAATCTCCTCGGTTATAACAAGTCGGGGCGTCTTGCGCCTAGCTCATTTTTTACAGCCTGCCCTTAGCGTTCCCTCGTGCCTTATACTCTGGTTTCGCTCGAGCAGTCCAACAATTCTCAAGTTCCTATCTGTCAAAACTGAGTCAATGTTTCTTTCTTCGCTCGAAACTTCTTGGAGTACCCGAACTATTTCCTTAAAATGCACACCTTCAGGCTGTTGAATCGCAGCTGTAAAGAAAAAAGTGATAAGAGTTTGGCATCAGTCGTGATTATCCTATTTTCTACTTGAGAAGATTACGGTACTTACGTCTGGATAACCATCGGCTAGCAAATCCCGGGGGACATCGAATATAGAACCGTTCCATTTTGAAATAACTTAGCCTGATCCAAGACCCCGTTACTATTTGGAAATTTCTGACCGCTTCCAAGAATGTGAAAGAAGGGCTATATCCCCAGCTCTGAATGTTGAATAGATATCTAGTCTCGATCGGGATTGGTGGTCGAAAGAGATGCTCCATGAACATGATGAATAAGCTGTTCAATAACGCGTATTCGTTGGGGTGCAGCTGAGATGGAGCGATCCCAAGGAAAGACAACACTTCCCTAATATACTAAATAAAGGGAGGGAGTGTCCCAACTGCACATGCGTAGTGGTTAAAAGCGGTAAACCCTTCCAGTGGAAGATGCGGTCTATCATTTGGTCCCGGCAGTAGCACATCATCCAACGACAAGTCGTGCCTCAAGCATATCCGTTCCAGCATGTCTTCGAAAACATTGGACGATACAAAATCTGGCGGAGTGCAGGTGAAAACGGCCCCTGGTATCTCGTCTGAGGCTGGATCTATAATTTTGGCCGCGATGGCCGGTATCTCGATTGTTAGGGGGAGAGAACTCTAAACTTCCTGTTGTTGTGAGTTCGAAGGTTCCATAACTAACTAACTTATGAGAAATCATCATTAGACGATAATAAGCCCGTGCATCCCCTGGTGTAAAGTGTGTGAATGTGTTGCGCAGTGCAGTGCTGTATAGTACTTGAAAAGATTCAACATGATATGAATAAACACGCAAATGATGAGACTTCGAAATTCAACTAAAGTGACCATCATCGCTGACCGTCACAACCGTGCCACCCAGATGTTAGCGATCGATCCAAGTTAAAAGTTCGTTATCATTTTGTTAAGTTACAGTTCCATCGACAAGCTTCGAAGGGCAGTCAAATATGCAGTTTAACAGTTAAGTCTAGATATGCAAGAATGAAGCTCGTCGGAGTCATGTGATCGATTGTACAAAGTTTCGTATCCATCAGGGTTCTTTCGCATCGATCAGAAGAGGCCTTAGTTTCATATCGATTAAGGCAGGTAGCTTCGCTGTGATCAGTAATGTTAAGTTCGTATCGAACACCGCTTGACCTCTTTGCGTCGATCGGGATTTGCCATGTTTTGTACCGGTCTAGAACGATGGGTTTCGCATCGATCCCCTAATCAGAGTATCGTATCGATCATCACGGCTTCAACCTTGAATCGATTGAAATCGCAGCTTCATATCGACTGAATCATGGCGGTTTCGTATTAATCAGGTTATGGTAATGATTCAAAACCATCGCAACTATACTTCGAATTCCATGTCGATTCGAAAGTGATGAAAACATAATCAAAAAAATCAACACTCGATACAAAGTCGTAGGAGGGGGATCGATACGAAACTCCAGTTCTTCCAACCCTCCATCAATGTGAAATCCAGACCGAGTAATTCCTTCGTCTCTTTCCTCACTCCTTCTCCAAATGGCATCAATGCCATGACCTTCCTCGACCTCGCATCGACCTTCTCCAGTTTCCTTCATACTACACTCGGCCGCAAATACAAATATGATGGCACGATAATTCGAGTCTCATCATAACTGGGTTGAATTCATTCGATAGATTAACTAATTGCAACGACTAGTTCAATGGATTGAAGATTTGGTTCGATTCGAAGGCGGGCAGTTTTTTCTTTTTCCAAGTTTCCGTGGCGATACGAAGGCAGAGAGCAAGAATGGAAAATGAGGAAAAAAATGGCTAAGTCCAGTCGTATTTATATGGACTCGAGTGCGTAGAAAAAAATGTTTTGCCTCCTGATAGAACGACCGGTTACAATAGGTCCACCACTGAATCGATTCGAACAAGCTATTCGAATCCATAAATTTGAGCCTTTATCGAGACGAAATTATCAACGGAGATTTTTCTGAGTCACCAAGGTCCATCGATACGTTACTATTGTTCGTATCCGCTATTGTCGACTCCATCCACAGTGCATCAATACAAACTACACCGTTCGAACCCATCAGGTCACGTATCCATCGATGCGAATTGGCTATTCATATCCAACAACATAGGGTCCATCGATACGAAGTGCGTAGCGAAGGCTGTTCTGAAAGCATTGAACTCCATCGATATGAAATGCTTATTTCGTATCCATCAGCACTCAACCCACAATAGCACAAGTTCATCGGTGTGAAATCGCAACCCAATACCTACTGTAGTGGACTCCACCAAAACTCGTATCTATCGATGCGAACGTTTAATTCGTATCCATCGTTGTGAATCGCATTGATACAAAAAATGTCTTTCAACCTTTTACATCGATCCAGGAGAGGATCGATACGAAGGGACATTCAGAAACAACCATCAAGCATTGTTGCAACTCGAATTTCACATCAGCTCAGGAGAGGATCCATACGGAAATCGATACGAGAGAACAAACAATGACTCTTGAACGTACAACGTTAACGAGAGTCAGAGTAACATATATGCATATATGTCGAACTAATATTCAATTTTCAACATCCACAGGAATTGCACACTCATCTGATAACGATTATGATGACAAACAGATAATCATTATCGTATAACAATCATTTACAACAATACAGGGTATAACAGTTGACAATCAACAGTTCATATTACTGAGGAAATCGGTCATTACAACTTTCAAAGAAAAGACGATAACTATTCAGAATGAAGATTGCAGCTTTTCAAAGCACGTCATGTTTCCACAAGACATACTTTGGGAGGCAAATGTTATCCCGCCTTTTGGCAAGGACGAGATACCAAGGAGTTGACTGAAAACCAAGGATCGCTCGCCTCGAATATCGGGTACTCACAAGTTCATCATGGATGTCGATGAATTTTGTCCAAGTTCGGATTAGGCTACAATTGACAAGACACGACAAACGAAGCCATGAAAGCCAATGCTCCAAAGTTCAAGTCAATCCGAGTTCGTATGCTCAAGATATGATCATTGCAATTTGAGAAGGGCATGCTGTTCGAATCGATCAATGGCTGAACAATTCGTATCAATCGTATTCGCATCGATCGAACCACACTATTTCGCATCCATCTGGTGAAAAGCTTGTTAGTCCTGAAGATGATGGTTTTGATGACAACAACCTTAGAATAGATTATAAAATATAAATACTAACAGTATAAGATTATATATATATATATATGTATGTATATATATGTATGTATATGTATATGTATATGTATATGTATATGTATATGTATATGTATATGTATATGTATATGTATATGTATATGTATATGTATATGTATATGTATATGCAGGATTTAACCATGCATACACCAAGAATGAAGACTGTACAATATAGAGATTCAAAATATCAAGCTTGAAGACTCATGAGTATCAAGAATATCAAGATTATCAAGAGTTCAAGATTTCAAGTAATTTAATTTTTTAATTAGGAATTTTTTTAAAACTCCTAGAAAAGCACTGGCATCTTAAAATTCAATTTATTCGTGGAATGGAATCCACTTCGAGCCTGTTAAAGGGATGGAACTCTAAGTAGGATAGAATCTACGAAAAATCTAGTGGAACATTGTTTTGTATCCGCCAATCTTTTATTCAAATGTTTTTACAAAATTATCTTGTTTTCAAAATGATTTCAAAATCTTTCTTTTAAAAGGAATCAAAAACATCTATCCTGATTTCAAATACTTTTAGCCTCAAAATAATCTTTAATTTCAAAATCAAATTATCCATGTTTTGAACTATCTTTAATAATAATATATTTAACTTTTAAATATTTATACTTAGATTTAAATATAAAATTGTAGTAAAATTTTGTATAGATTATTCTATATATTTACTTATGTAATTTAACTATAGACAAGTATATTTATAAAGTTTAAAATAATTTTAATATAAGATAGAAGTTATTTTCAAAGAAAAAAGCCACTAAAAATTTCTTTGGGATGTCGACATGCTCAACCTACCCATGTCGACATAGTGTCAGTTGGTTTCAAAATTTAAATTTCAAAAGAAGTGTCTATTCGTCATATCTCTTCATGAATGGACATGGCTGTTGTTCTTCTATAAATAGGGGCTGTTTTCAACGAATTTTAACATAGATTTACTGGTTTTTCACTCCTCTTCTTCTTCCACATTTGTATATACATATTCTTACCATTACTCTACCGAAATCAACATTGAATCTACCTAAATCATTTCTGGTTTGATTCTCTATAACTATCTCAACAAGATTCTTAGTGCTATTCAGAGTTATAGGCTTTTTTGTAATCAATTAAACGAAAAAAGGTGTGATTGTGGTCTTGGAAATCAATCAAGCGAGATAAGGTTTGATTGTAGCCTTGGAAATCAATTAGGTGAACTTGTTGCCCGGGAAATCAAGTATCTCTACCCAGAGGATTGTGAATCTGGAGAGTGTACCTCGTTGCCTTGAAATCGAGGGTTTAATTGTACAGATTTTTTTGAAAGGAAATCTGTACTTGTGTGCGGGACTGGATGTAGGGTAACTCCGAACCAGTATAAAATCTGGTGTGTTCTTTCCTTTACTGCTTTTACTTTATATTTGCATCTGTGTTTGATTCTGTGATCATATCTGTGTCTGAATATTGCATACATTTGTGTTTAAATTAACAAAAACTCAAAAAGATTTAATAGTTTTCTAAAACATTATTCACCCCTCTAGTGTTTATCCAAGCCTTAAGATCCTTAATCCGCATTTCTCACATTTGGTATCATAGGAAGGTTTTCAAAGTTTCATAATCTGATTTTTGAAAAAGTTTTAAAATGGTTACCAACACCGGTACTGTTACTAACACTAGTATCCCTGTCACTAGTTCATTTGTAGAAGATCGGTCTGCTATCATACCACCACTTTTTAATGGCAGTAACTATGCATATTGGGCATGTAGGATGAAAATATATTTACAGTCTGTAGGATTAGATACTTGGAATATCACATAAACTAAATATTCTGAACCCGCAACTAATTTTGCATAGTGGACCACTAAGCAAAAGACCGTTGCACAAAATAATTCTAAAGCAATGAATATTCTGTTTTGTTCACTTGATAGGAATGAATTTAGTAGAGTGTCAGTTTGTAAGTTTGCATATGAAATCTGGAAAACTTTACAAGTGACTCACGAAAGACAAGCGAAGTTAAACCGACCAAAATTTCCATGCTTACAAATCAGTTTCAATTATTTAAAATGAATTCTAATGAGTCTATTTCAGATATGTATAGTAGATTTCAGGATATTGTGCATTCTCTAATATCCTTGGGAAAGGAATTTTCGAAAGAAGATCATGTCAGAAAAATTCTAAATTCTCTTACTCTAGAATGCGATCAAAAGACACTTGCGATCGAAGAGGCAAATGACATTAGTACTTTAAAGATGGAAGAATTAAATGGAAATATAATGTCGTTTGAAGTCCAAATGATCGGGAGGAGAGAAAGTAAAGCATTTGAAAAGAAATCAATGGCATTTAATGCATTAACTGATGGATCAGACTCAAACAGCGATAATGATGAAGAGATAGCCTTTATGACCAGGAATTTTCGAAAATTTCTAAAATAAAGAAAGATGATTAATCTCAAGAGAAACAACTATAAGAACTCTGGAAATCAGGATGTAGTGTCAAACAATGTCAAATGTTTCAACTGTGATGAACCAGGGCATATCAAAAGAGACTGTCCGTATCCAGATAGGCAAAATCCTCCTATAAACAATGATTCAGTAAAGAAACGGAAGCGTGCATTTACTGCTACTTTAGATGACTTAGACTCGTCCTCAAGCGAAGATGATCAGAAGACAGATAATTCAAATTTGTGTTTCTCGGCAGTTCACAATTCCGACGAATTCAGAGAAACGGACTCAGAAAAAAGTACACATTTACAATACAATTGGTTGAAATTGCATGCTTAGAATTAGATGCTTGATTGCTTGATTTATTGACTTTGAATTGGTGTGTTATTTGAATTTTAAATTTTTTACTATTATTTTATTATTTTTATTATTATTTTATTATTATTTTTATTAGTATAATAATATATTATTGAAAATACTATAATTCTAATAATATTCCAGATATATAGACATTAAAAATAATAAGTATATATATTTAGAGTACTTAGGAAAAATAAATCATAGAAATTCATAGGCACAGGTCGACATTGTCCCTACCATGATGTCGACATGGGTACCAGAATTTGAAAATCAAAATTTGAATTCAAATGGTTGAATTTCCCTCCACATTTTCACTTCATTCAATTCTCTGAAAAGGCATCTTTTGACCAGAGAACATGTCCTTTGAGAATCTATTTATTCACTATCTTTTATCATATCTTTTCACTCTCATTTTCAAATTCAAACTCTCTCTTAAAAACTTCAAGCTCTCTACTCTCTACTTTAATGGTTTCTTCAAGCAACACCTCCACCTTGAGAATTTCTAGAAAGATAAAAGAGCAACTCTTCAATGATCCGGAGGTAATAAAAGAATACATCAATTATGCTAACTATGCAAAAGCCTGTAACAACCCTGTATTTTGTGATTATTTTAATTTTATATTTTAATTATTTTAACTGAAATTCCTGATTTAAAAACTTTATTTTACTTATTAAAATGGATAAATTTTGTTATTTTAAATATAAATTTTGATTTTTGTGTGAATTATAATTCCAAACCTGAATAAATGGAATATTTCCAAAAAGGTGGATTTTGGTCAAAATGGTCAAACTTTGACTTTTAAATTTAAATTTTTGAATTTTTGAATTTTATCTTTTATTATGAAAATAGATTTGATTTCAAGAATACAGCTTTTTATTTCGTTGAAATCGGATTAATATTGTGAAAGTTAGGCTTTTTACCATATTGTGTGTAAATTGTTTTATTTAACAAATTTGTTTATTTTAATTTATAAAATAATATTTTTGTTTGTAAAATCATGTTCTAATTTGTGTAACATGATATATTTTTCATATATTTTATTTTTAAAATATTTTTAAAGTATAGTTATAATGTTCAAATGTTGATTGTATATTGTTTTCAATCTTTAATTCTAGTTTTCATTAAATAAAGTATTTTCTATATTTATTTCCTACTTTTCCTAAAACCATTTATTTATTCTTCATAATATATATTTCTACCTTATTTTTCTTATTCATACATTCATTTAGTAATTAAATGGATAAGTATTTAGATCCCTATTTATTTCTTGGAAAGAAATCTCAAATATATATACACGTTATTGTTTTAAAAGGCATACCTTTAAATGTTTATTTTAATTAATATAAGTAATATTTTTGGTTGAAATATCATGTTATAATTGTGTATATATATGTAACATTACATTTTATGTATATATTTACAACATTTGTCCGTTTTTGTTTCATTTAATTTGGATATATACTTTGTAAATTAAGTAATATACAAAGATGTAAATAGCAACTAATTTATACGTTTCTATAACCGTTTTCTTATTTATTTATATAGTGTTTATATAAATGGTATGTATTTATTGAATTATTTCTTTAGCATACATTTTATTAAATAGATGGGAAAAAAATCAAATATGTTACCTATTTTTAATTAAAGGCATGCGTACGTTCGATTTATTGCCTCTTTATCTTTCCATCCATTAATTTCATACCATAACTCCTCCATATGTTGCCTTTTATTTCCTTGATCCCTAGTCGTGTATTTTGTATATTATATGAATTAAAACATCTCTTTCTCATTCATCATACACGCCATTTTCAGATCTGGAGAGAAAGGTAATGGCTTCCTTCTCTTTTCTCCACTTTTCTTCTTTGTTTTGCCTTGTTTTTCACTTGATTTTGCTTGATCTTCACATATGGTTCTCGGCCTAACCCCATCACCATCACCTCCACCGACCACCACCACTTCTTCCCCACCTAATCCACGGCCTAACCACCATACTCCTCTGACCTGAAAGTGCCATGGCCTCCCCTCGAACAAAACTTCGCAAAAACTATGAAAAACTCCACAAAACCATGCTAACTTAGCCCTATATGCAACACCACCTTCATTGCTTGCCACGGCCACCTCCTTAGCCACCACCACCATCAAGCACCACCTCTGAACACCATTACTAACCTCTGACCTGACCTGTAGTAGCCTCTGGCTGAGCCCAAATATGCCTTTGACCGAGCCCAAGTTGAACCAAAACCCTTTCTAGCCTTGCCTTTTGACCTTCCACACTTTGTAACTTCCAAACCCTTCCTATCCTTGACCAAGCCTTGTTATTCTCAGTCCAAACCTGATCCTTTACAACATAAACATGTCATGGCTAAACCAATTTAGCCTTAAGGCCGAACACATGTTGAGTCAAGAGCAAGCAAAACTTGTTTGAAACTTGGTATTGTATTTATATTTATGTATGGTCTTGTTTTATTGTTATATACAAGATATACATCTTGGCCCTCTTCCAACTTGAATCAAATTGTGCTATCGTGCTTTTCGGATACTCTTTTGTGTGTGTTGCTTGCGAACTCCAGCTTTAAAGTGGCGAGTAATTCACACATGACATATATGCCTATATAATTGTGAAGTGACACCAAGTGAATGTGTAGAAACTTTTATATTATGTTATACCTGCCTGTGTATCATTTATATGATGTTAAACCCTGTTATTAACTTGTCACATCATCTGTTATATTCTATGCTGTTATATTGTTTATTTCCATATCACTTGATTTAGGTGTGAAATATTTTCCGGACCCGTAGTTGATTTCAAAATATGATTTCTTATAAATTTCATGTATTGTAAATGAAAGAAAAAATTAATATGAAATTTGACTTATATTGGATTTAAATGGTTAAGGAGTGATTTTCTAAAAGGTTAAATGTTATAAGTTAATAGATGGTTTAAGTTGTAGTGTGAAAGTTGATTTAAATTAATAATGGGAATTTAAGTAAAAAAATGGAATTATAAGCTTAACTTGGTAATTAATATAATTGTTGTATGAATTGGATAAATATGAAGTAAAAGAAAATATCAAGTTATTTGTAAAATAAAGTTAAGCAACTTACAGTGTATTTTGAATTTATGTAATTAGTTTAAAATTTTAAATTAATGGATGGTTAAATGGAAATTTTGGAATTTAACTTAACTTGGAAATGTGAAATTTGGTTTGAAATTAAAGGTTAAGTTAAGAAATTAAAAATGGAATTTAAGTTATATAAATAAAATGGAAATTAAGTTATATTTGGAAAATGGTAATAAAAAATTAATTTTTAAGTAATTTGTTAAAATGTGAAGAATAGGAAATTTTACACTTGAATTTATTAAGTGAATTATTGAAAATTTGACTTTATTTATAGGAAATTTACTTTATAAAAATCATAAGTTAAGGGTATTTTAATGAAAATTTTTGAGTGTTAAAATATGATTTTTATAATGTCTAAAGGGTTAAAGTCAAAGTTTATTTGTGGTTGAAATTTCGATATTTGAAGTGTTGAACTGAATAAATGAACTAAGAAAAGGCTAAATTTTTGGGAATTGAATATTTGATTTGAAGGAATAATGACTTCACTTTTTAATGGTTTAAATGAATGATTTTAATTCGGAATTATAAATCATTTTGAAATTTATAACCACGGGCACTCTGCTTTTTGTGTCATGTGATTTCCTTATGATTGTTTGATGCACACCTTTGATTTTAAGAGTGTGGCTAGAGGTGAGCGGTTACTGCAGCTCTATGTTACCCTAGTCACAATAACACTATTATTTGCATTGTTTACTTTAATATGGATATTTCTAGGATAGTGGTTATTACTACTTAATTGATTGTTTGACTGATCCTTAAGGGATGGGCGATCCCAAGAATCCTTTGAGTTATTGTGCATTGCTATTACAGTTCACTAGAGTTGGTTTACATTGTATAAGTATGTATGTCCTGACTCGAGTGTTTGTGTTTTACTTTATGCTCAGGTCAGCCTGAGAATGACAGCTTTGGATTCACTTTCTGGAGCTAGAGTTTAGCTGGAGCTTATCTGTCTATCTATTCATCTACTTCTGCCAGTTAGTTCCTATTCGGTATTATTCTCTGTATTATTGATTTATGTATCCAGACTTCTATTGTATCCATTTTTAAACTACGATAGTTTGTATATGTTTTGAGAGTTTGTGTATAGTAGCTTCATGAACTACTATGGTATTTTATTTCCGCTGTGAGTATTTTGATATTTCTGTGTTTGTGATTCTGTGAATGATTTTATTTGCTCCAAATTTTATTACAATCTGTTATTTTGAATTATTCAAGTTTGACATGTGTGGATTATTGTCGATTTGAATGGTCCAAAATAGTGGGCTGTTACGAAGTCCATCCCGGATAGTTTTCTATTTCAAGATCTTTCTTCTTATGAAATTGATTCTCTTTTTGCAAACAATCAAATTCTTAGTCTTATTGATGCTTCTCAAAATGATTTTGTTTGCTATCCAAACCTTGTCAAAATTTTCTATGCAAGTTCAAACAGTGGATTTTATAATGGAAATGAGGATGAAATTTGGAGTAGTGTCAAAGGCACTAGAATTGTTTTGAATTATGATCTTTTGGGTACCATTCTCAGTTGCAAAAGTAGGGGAATGGATCTTTCTAGTTTTAAAATTGATGAAAATGATCGTGAGACATTTCATCACATTTTCGAAGGAAATAATGATTTTGAATTTAAAAATCGAAATTTTCGACCAAAAGCAAGAATTGTCAATCTTCTTTTGCAACATACTTTTACCCCAAGATCGAGGAATTTTAATAATCCTACTTCAAAAGTTTGCAAAGCACTTTTTGCTATTTTTGGAAACTATGACATTAATTAGGCGTAAGTTATTTTTGATGAACTTCGTCCTAAAAATCTTGAAATGGATAAGAATACTTTGTATGATGTAATTTATCTCACTCGGGTTTTTAACTATTTTGGAGTGGATTTCAAAGGAGAAGAATTTTTTTCTAGAAAAGTTTTCAATCATTCCAACATTTCACTTATGAAAATACCATTTGTTTTTCAACCTTATGAGACTCTTGTCGAAAAGGAAGAGCGTTTGGCTCATGAGGGGATGAAAGAAGAGGAAGAGGAAGAAGAAGGGGATGAAATGGAAATTGAAGAATAAAGTGAAACTTCTTTGGAAAGAATCGACTATCCTCCTAATCCATCCAACAAAACCCTTCTCAAAAACCAAAAGACCATTGTTGAGAATCAACGGATTCTTAAATGATCCGTTAGTAAAAAGTTGGACAAAATTTCATCCAAGATGAACAAGTTTATTTCCAAAGTCAGTAAGAAGCTTGGATTATCTTCATCATCATCCGCTAACTAGTTCTACCTTTTCGTATCTCGTTGTATTTTTTTTAGTTTGTTTTAATTTGATAGTTCATATAGTTCTTTATGATTAATCGTCATATCATCTAAGTATGAAATGAAATGGAATTTCTTTTCTGTTATCTAGCTTATCTTATCTGCAGAATAAATGTTAGTATATTATATAAATATATATATATATACACAATTATTCATAAAATCAAAATAAGTCATAAAAATTCACTGCCCTGTGTCGACATACCCCATATGACCATGTCGACATGCACTGGTTAGAAATGACACTTCATTTTGAATTTGAAATTTGAATAACTACCATATGTCTATTCATTTTAAACGAATTTCTACACCTATAAATACCTATTTCTTCCAGGATTCATCACTGAATATTATTTCTTATCTACTCTATCTCTCATTCTTCTCACAAATCTAAATATGGCTAATCCAATTCATAACATATCCGAGAATCTTGAAGAAACTCTTAATTCATTCAAGAATATTCTCTCGTTCATTCTTCGTAACCTGCGACACTTAGACTTGAGTCAAATGCAGATGATCAATGAGCAAGAAAGGCATTTCGATGCAATACGATGGATTGTTTCCTCCCTGCACAAGGATGATAACGAAGCACATCCTCCAGTCTCTCTCACCATTGACAATGAAAATTGGGATGTTATTAAAGCAGACCTTATTTTTGGAGAAGAAGGATGGGTGGAAGTTCCTCGTAACATTTGGTTTTGATTGCTTTGTTTGAGTTATTTGCTTTGATTGATTTGATTTCATTTACTTTAATTTGGTTTGATATGGATTGATATTTGGTGTGGATTGATGTTTGTTGTACAAAACATATATAAATATACATTTGATCCTTGTTTGGTTATCATGTCTATTAGTTCAATTATCTCTTAATACATCTATTATATACTCCATTGTATAGTTTATTAATGCAGGTATTTTCGTCCAAGAATGAGGGGGAGTTATATAGTTTGAAGTTATATATATTTAGAGTTAGTTTTTGTTGATGACAATGTGGGAGAAATATAATATTGGATAGTTAGGCATAGATTAAGAGGGAGTTATTAGGATAGAAGTAATATTTTATAAACAAAGGTTGTCATCATCAAAAAGGGGGAGATTGTTAGTCCTGGAGATGATGGTTTTGATGACAGTATAAGTTTAGATATATATGTACATGAAGGATTTATCTATGCAGGTACCAAGAATGAAGACTATATAGTATAGAGATTCAAGATATCAAGCTTGAAGACTCATGAGTATCAAGAATATCAAGATTATCAAGAGTTCAAGATTTCAAGTAATTTAATTTTTTAATTAGGAATTTTGTTAAAACTCCTAGAAAAGCACTGGCATCTTAAAATCCAATTTATTCGTGGAATGGAATCCACTTCGAGCCTGTTAAAGGGATGGAACCCTAAGTAGGATGGAACCTACAAAAAATCTAGTGGAACATTGTTTTGTATCCACTAATCTTTTATTCACATGTTTTTACAAAATTATCTTGTTTTCAAAATGATTTCAAAATCTTCCTTTTAAAATGCATCAAAAACATCTATCCTGATTTCAAATACTTTTAGCCTGAAAATAATTTTTAATTTCAAAATCAAATTATCTGTAGTTTTGACAGTCTTTAATAATAATATATTTAACTTTTAAATATTTATACTTAGATTTAAATATAAAATTATAGTAAAATTTTGTATACATTATTCTATATATACTTATGTAATTTAACTATAGACAGGTATATTTATAAAGTTTAAAATAATTTAATATAAGATAGAAGTTATTTTCAAAGAAAAACAAACCACCAAAAATTCCTTTGGGATGTCGACATGCTTAACCTACCCATGTCGACATAGTGTCAGTTGGTTTTAAAATTTAAATTTCAAAAGAAGTGTGTATTCGTCATATCTCTTCACGAATATATATGGCTGTTGTTCTTCTATAAATGGGGGCTGTTTTCAACGAATTTTAACATAGATTTTCTGGTTTTTCACTCCTCTTCTTCTTCCACATTTCTATATACATATTTTAACCATTACTATGCCAAAATCAACATTGAATCTAACTAGATCATTTCTGGTTTAATATTTTTCACTATCTCAGCAAGATTCTCAGTGCTATTCAGAGTTATAGACTTCTTTGTAATTAATTAAACGAGAAAAGGTGTGATTGTGGCCTTGGAAATCAATCAAGCGAGAAAAGGTGTGATTGTAGCGTTGGAATCAATTGGGTGAACTTTTTGCCGGGGAAATCAAGTATCTCTACCCAGAGGATTGTGAATCTGGAGGGTGTACCTCGTTGCCTTAAAATCGAGGGTGTAACTGTAAAGATTGTTTTTGAAAAGAAATCCGTACTTTTGTGCGGGACTGGATGTAGGGTAACTCCGAACCAGTAAAAAATCCGGTGTGTTCTTTCCTTTACTGCTTTTACTTTATATTTGCATCTGTGTTTGATTCTGTGATCATATCTGTGTATGAATATTGCATACATTTGTGTTTAAATTAACAAAAACTCAAAAAGATTTAATAATTCTCTAAAACACTATTCACCCCCCTCTATGTTTATCCTAGCCTTAAGATCCTTAATCCGCATTTCTCACAAAGCTTTGTTCGAATCCATCGTCTACACCTAGTTTCGAATCGATCAGCAACAGATGGAGCCAACTTCGCATCCATCTTAAAGCCTTGGTTTGAATCGATATCATTCGAATCCGTCTTGGAGCATCGGTCCGTATCGGTCAACAATTTCCCACATCGCATCAATCAGTCTTTCTCTAGTTCACATCGATAAAGCAGAGTCTACTTCGTATCTATCCTAGAGAGTCCCTGTTCGTATCCCTCATATCATGGCTATTCGTACCGATCGAGCTATCAGTATTCGAATCCATCTGGCCACTCCAACTTCGTATCCGCCGATTGGAGTCGTCTCTGATCGATACAAACAAGGCCATACAGTCAACATATCCACGTGTTTTCCATCGATATGAATAGAGTTCATTTCATCGATACGAATAGGGTCGTCTTCCATCGATGCGAGCTAAGCAACTGCTGTGGATACGATCAAGGGGAAAGTTTTGGAACGACTCGGTCAACTTGGCGTAAAAGGTGGATCGATCCAAAGAGTATGCACCACGTCATCACCTGGGTACGTGCATTGATCGATTCGAATTCATCGATTCGAACCAAATAGCCCACCGAAGAACACCAACTCGTACCGATCTTATCTCACAATCCACAAGTCCAAATGCTATGAAATTTTCATAGGAGCTAACGTACAAGCTAAAGAATGTTCACACCAAGTTTCGACTCCATTGGACAAAATTTTGATCGATACGAATTACGTTCGTATCAATCACGGATCGAGTCGAAACTTCATGGATCAATCGCATGGGCCCACCCACGTGCCAGAAGAAGTCTCCCAAGATCTGAGCGAAATATCAGCCTCCTACAGCTGTAAATAGAGCCCCAAGGCCTACAGAAGAAGGATCTCTTGGACTCTCCAACCCAGACTCTGCCGAATTCAACCTTGCACTCCATTGATGCTGTTGTACTCGAATTTCACAATTGTAATTGGCTGTAATCCGCTGCAATCAATTGTAATCGTCTAAAGAATATCAATAAATCATCAAACTTCATAGTGGACGTAGGCAACACGCCGAACCACTCTAAATTGCTGTGTGTCTGTGCATTTACATATTTGTTTTGGAGTTTTCGTTAGATTATCCACATTTTACATTTCTATTCTTCATTTTTATCTCTTCAAAGACTTTCGAAGAGTGTTGTGTCCATTTTTGATACAAACATGTATTATATATAACTATGCATAATATACCTCACCCGCATTTATACTTTAAGACCACATAAAGGAAACCCCCTATTTCACCTTTTGATTATGGATTAATTTCCATAATTGTTCTTAACTTTCTTTTTATACGTTACCACTTATACATTATTATTATTATATCTATACTTAACCTCTATTTTTAACTAATTAGTTTTTATTAAATAAGCCTAGGCATGCGTAATAATGTTCATATACTAATATTTTTTCTTCTAATTTGGTTTGTTTAAATGTTACAATTTTCATATTTATGCAAGTCCATAGTCCAATATACAGTTTTTACAATATATAATATCATGATTTAAATTACCTAAACAAAATAGAATTGCATACACAAAAACAAACACACACATACATATGTATGTATTTATGTATGTATGTATGTATGTTCAAAAATGAAATCAAAACATTCAACATATTTTGTATTAACATATTAGAATTAATGTCTCTATTCCAAGGGAGCAAAACTTTACAATTAAATCCTTTAAATTCTCTTCGGTTTTAATGGATAAGGTTGAAATGTAAAAGGATTCATATTTATTTTCATTACAATAGTAGGCAGTGCAAACCATAGGTGGATTAATAATCCATGCTTTACACGTCATTTCCTAATCCGTTTAGAATCCTTCATAATCACAGCCATAAATTAGAAAGTGGAAGTAGAATAGAACATAAATTATTCGTATTATAAATAATAATGGATTAAATTCTACATTATTAACATAAAACAAACAAAATGCCACCGAATTCTAGAATTAACAACACAAACTACTAAAAAGTGAAAATCTAAGATTTCCACTCACATATAGCCTTTTCTAAATCTCTTTGGATTTGCCCTCGTATTAACGCCTATTCCTTCCTTCAATTATCTCATTTTTTATGGCATAATTTTTTTATGTGTTAGATTTGTAATTTTTAGATTAGGGAGGAATAGAAATAAAAATATATACACAAATTCGTTACCTGTTCCTTTAGCTTGATTAAAAAAAATTCAAGTCGTTAAACTTTTTTTTCGAATTAAGAAATTTGATGTGGAGGAAGAAAATTGGTAGAGTTTCGCTAGTGTGTTTATTTTTTTGAATAAAAGTGAAGGGCTAGCCACTATTTATAGTGGTTAAAACGTTTTAAATTTGTCAGATGAAGAATCCTTTATTTAAATCAAATTTGAGCCATTTATAGCGTTCTCTACATTGGACAAGCTATTGCAAAGGTAGCACGAAACCTTATCTATCCATCATATATTCAGTAGTCTAAAAGCATTATTTGGTGAGCAATTTGGTTCCATGAGGTATGAGATTACTAAGAAATTGTTTGACACCAAAATGCAGAAGGGACATAAGGTGGATGATTATGTCCTAATGATAAAGGGCTATATTGATAAGCTTTTACAATTGGATGTGGCGATAAGAAATGAGTTGCTGATAGACTTAATGATTGGTTCACTTATCCATCAGTAAGAACCGTTCGTATCGAATTATGATATAAATCAACTGAATGTGAATTTGGTGGAGCTCCTCAATATGTTGAGGTTACCCGATTCACGATCGAAGGATCATGAAACCGTGCTTGCGGTTAATAGTAAGGCATCATCTTCGAAGAGTTCAAAGAAGCAAAAGAGATATGATAAGAAGAATAAAAAGAGTAAGAAATCTGTTGATGATAAGGGTGAATGTCACCATTGTCATAAGAACGGTCACTGGAAGAGGAATTGTCCAGAATACCCGAAGATTGTTAAGGTAAGTAGGAAAATGCATTTGCAGCTCCACCAGGTACATTTATTATTTGAAACCGTTTTGAATTCGATAAAATGACTTGGGTTTAGATATTGGATCCGGAACTCATATTCGTAGTTCGTTACAGGCGCTTAGGAACTGGTGCCCATGGCAAAGGGCGAAATGATGCTTGGGGTTGCTTATAGATCTATTATAGATGCAAGAATAGTAGGATAATTTCATTTATGCTTACTAAGTTGTTTTGTTTTAATATTGAATAATTTCTATATTGTAAATGACTTTGTTTTTGGGATTATATCTATTTATAGACTGTCTAAGAATGGATATGTGTATCGCTATGCAAATAATGTTATGAACATTGATTTAAATGAAAATAAAGTCTATGAATGTGCTCTGGAAAATGGCATTTTTGTGGTCAATACAAATTATGTATGATTTGCAAGTAGTTCTAATAAAAATATAAATGATCACTATCTTTTGTATTGTAGGCCCAACCAAGTGAGAAACGACTGCACAAATTGAAGACCAAAGGTTTTCTACCGCCAATTGATTCTGAATCATTTGACACCTGTGAGTCCCGTCTTAAAGGTAAAATGACCAAGCAACCCTTCGATAGGAGCAATGAAAGAGTTGATGAACTCTTAGGGTTAGTGCATAGTGATGTATGTGGCCCGATGCCTATAATTGCCACAGATAATAGATCTTACTTTGTTGTCTTCACTGATGATTACTTGAGATTATAATATGTGTATCTTATGTAGAATAAATCCGATGTTTGCCATATAATTATCGAGTATAAGAACGTAGACAAATCCGATGTTTGTCATATAATTATTGAGTATAAGAACGTAGTTGAAAATAAAATGAATCAAAATAAAAAATAATCTTCGATCCGATTGAGGAGGCAAGTACGTTGGATAAAGAATTCTAAAAATACTTAAAAGATAATGAAATTATCTCTTAGGCTACTCCACCCTATAATTTGTAACACAATGGTGTGTCAGAACGAAGGAAACAAACCCTACTAGATATGGTTCATTCCATGAGGAGTAAGGCTGAGTTACCTTTGTCCTATTGGAGATATGCACTGGAAACCGCAGCACATATATTGAACTCGTTACCCACTAAATCTATGCCAAAAACACCATATGAGATATGGTGTAGACAAAAAACTCCAACTCAAGTATTTGAAAGTGTGCGATTGTCCAGCCTACATTAAGAACATCAGTTCGAAAAAATTAAAGGCCGGATCGATACTGTGTAAATTTACTGTATATCCCAAAAACTCAATGGGATGTATATTCCACGACACTGAGGAACAAAAGGTTATTGTTTATCGACACATTGTTTTATTGGAAAAGGAATTTCTATCAAAGTAAACTAACAGCAAGGTTGCAGACTTGGATGAGATTCGAGAAGTTAACATCGAACCGTACTAGTGGGAGAATCGAGTTCACCCATACACGAAAACAAACAACTTATCAAAAGGTCTAGCAGAAATCTCACGCACAAGAAAGATGCTAAAGTTTTCTTATAGATAGCAAAAAGGAGGACCATGACGGCCCCTTACACCACCGATGCTCATGTGACCGAATAATGCACTGCCGAAGCATCTGGATGATGTAAGATGGTTGTCAAGGGAAAGAAATAGATATAAATATGAGGAGTAGAAAAGGATAGAAGAGAATATAAAAAAAAGAGAAGGAAATAAAACAATCGCACAATCACACAATCTATCATGTATCTCACAACGCATCAGATAAAATATAATAGTAAACATCTTAGATATAAAACATGTGAGGATGTAATAATTATATAAACCATAGAATTAGAGTACACAGGTTCATGCACTTATACAGAACAGTAATAGAGTATATCCAACTGATAAATAAACTCAACTAATCAACTAAAATCAAACAATCAACTCTCTCTATTAATAGTAAGTCAACACTATCAAGGCTATAGTGTCACATAGCGGAACAAAGAATAATAACTAAACATAAAAATATGAGAAAACGTCATCATCTAACTAGTCCATCTGCTCAGCTCCAAGTGCTATTTTCACCTGCTATCTAGTCTACTCATTTAAGAGCACCCAAGATAATAAGAAGCAAAACATAAAATCTCAAGTCAGACAATAGTATGATGTGAGCGATAAAGAATATCAAAACACTATAAAAGTCGGTATAGTGTATGGAACAGAGGGTATAGAGAATCATATCCGACCTATCCCTTCATCTATAGAGTCAGCACATAACATCGAATATATGTTATCCATGACATGGTGTATTATACATCAAAGCACTAAGGGTGCCTATATATCAGTTTCAGTGTTATCTAGATCATATGACATCCCTAAGTTGATAAGAATAGTTAAACAAACATGACATCCATCATTCATCCTCACATTCACTCACTCGGTGCGTTGGATATATGATAATCGACAGGCTCGGGGACTAGGCACGTCATCGCACAATCCATCCTAATATCGTGATACTAGATGCATCAATGCATTAATCCATCCTGGAGACTAGAAACTTCACCATGTCAATCCATCTCAACACTCGAGACTAGATATGTTATCGCATCAATCCATCTCAACACTCGAGACTAGACATGTTATCGCATCAATCCATCTCAACACTCAAGTATCATTGATCCTTTTGCACCCTTCATCCATAGTAGATCTTGTCTCGGAACTATCCGCCCGACTCCCATCTAAAGTCATTGCAATTGGGAACTACTCTAGACAACCATCGGCTTGAGGATATCTTATTGGAAATTTGTGCATGACTCGGGCGTGACTATCGCACTGGATTAGCTTGAGAATATTGAGATTGAACAGGAGGCTTCGAGACCTCGTAGGCCTATTCGTATCGTTGGATGGGATACGAAG
This sequence comes from Allium cepa, assembly GCA_030765085.1. NCBI lineage: Eukaryota > Viridiplantae > Streptophyta > Magnoliopsida > Asparagales > Amaryllidaceae > Allium > Allium cepa. The sequence goes on along the minus strand of CM060935.1, from coordinate 796,232,087 downwards.
CAACTTAGGAGGAAGATGGTGTAGCTTGTAAAGGTTTAGTGGAGTGACAGTAATAGCGATTGCACTTGGGAGACCAAGGAGAGCATGGGGTCATCGTATCCAAAGCTCTTTATTTGGTAAGATTTCTTGTTATCGCTTTTACTTTCATTTATGATACATTAAGTATGTGCCTTAGTATAGTATTCTACATGTTAGGATAGGCTTAGATAGTTCCTTTTTCTTTATTGTTATGTGTGTAAGGCTGATGCATGATGATTACCTATGCTTCTATATGATTATTAGGCATGTAGGATGACCCAGTTAACTTGATTGTGGGAATTCGGGGGAGAAATTTCCTAAAGTTGGGTGGAATGTAACGACCAGTATTCTACATATCGGAGGATCACAAAACATTAATATATTTTCATATGGGATTGTATGATTCTATAATTTTGGAAAATAACCTCTTGGGTTATTTCTTTTTCTTAGGATTTTTGTTGAATTTTTTTGTGACCTTTTGCCCTTTAGAAAATCTTTTTTGGCACATAACTTTTGATAGGAATGGAATTAGGTCCTAAAACTACTTCCATTGGATCGAGATGATGATTTTCCTTTTTGTAGAGTGTTCACATAAAGAAAAAGGGCTCATACTTTGAGAGATATGACCGTTTGAAGTTTTTATTGGTTTTAGATAGCTTAAATGGGTAAATAGGATCATTAGTTGATGGGCCCATGATCCATTTCGGGTTTGGGATAAGGGGCTAGAGGACCTGATGTGACCTCTCCTTCCTCATTTGCACAACTCCTACAATGGCTCGTTACCTCCATTAATCATCTTTTCACCCAAAAACCCACCAAAACCTTACTTTAATTAGTCAAACCTCATCATTAGTAAATGATTGGTGAAATCCATCCTAAAGCTTAAAGATTTGCTGCTACAAGCACATTGGAATCCATACATCTATTGTTTATAAGAAGATCTAGGGCTTAGCTTGGGTTAAGGTGAGTGATTAGTAGTCTCTCTTATTAAGTATCATGTATTAGGCTACAAACACCTTCTAAATTCCCTTAAAAATAATCTTAAATCATATTATTACACATATGTAAACTTGGATTAATTTGCGTTAAGTTTGTGGAATTACGATTTTAGGGATCCGTCGTTGTACTCTATGAACATATGGTTATTCCTTTAGATTGATGCTTTAATTTACTATGTTTCGACCATTTGCTTATTTTTGTTTGTTTTACATGTTATATGCTTTCTGTAAACATGCTTGAATGGATGCAAATGTTGATCAAATGACGAAAATAGACGTAGAAAGTTAGAAAGGGCTGTCTAGTAGTGGTCACCATATAGGGGTCAGCTACGATCCCTAAGAACAGATCAAATGGGGTGCGATCAATAAGGGACAACAAAGGAAGTCCCATAAAGCAGGATGTCAAGTTTCAAGTCAGTTGGAGTTTGTATGCTCAAGTTACTGTCGATTGAAGAGGGACCATTATAGGGATCGACTTGTTTGGAGGAGTCGACCTATAGAGGTCAGCTACGACCCCTAGAGATGGATTATGGAGGTGGGGGATTGCGATAGATAATGGGAGGTGATGAGATGTGTTGGAGTTGGTGTGTGAAGTTTTGGATCGGACGGAGTGAGTGTGTGGCGCAAAATAAGGGGAGAAGTAGTTAAGGGATAGAGTTGGCAAAGGAAGGCTCGGTCCCATATAGGGGTCGAACCCGACCCCTAAGGTTTCACCCTATAGGGGAGCGAACCCTAAGGTAGGTCAAGAGGTTCGAGAGTAGTCCTTTGGTGGAGTTTGGTTCGTCAACGGTGGAGTGGCTGCCCGCTTGATGGTTTGGTTTGATAGCGACCCTACTTCTCAAGGAACGACTTCAGCAATGGCTAACTTTACTCTACGAAGAAGAGAAGGCTATGATGAGTTGGATTTAGGAAACTGTTGGAGGCGGGTTACGGGATATGTAATGACCCGGAATTTCGAACACGTTGTATTGTAATATCTAAATTATTTAAATATTTGAATCCAAGATTTAATGTGATTAAATATGATTTTATAACCTTATTAATCACTTTTTAATTAATAACTAATGCTAGAAAAATTATTTTTGAAATGTGTTTACAAAAATATACACTTTGGACAAATACTGAAATTGTAACTGGAAAATGTTCGGTTAAAAATCAATTTTTTTTCAAAAAGTTATGTAACCATTTTGCAACTTGAATAGTTATCATATCTAAACATATGACACGTATTAAAACCTCTCTTATACTAATCAAAATAATTAAAGTAAGCTTGTATAAATTAAGGAAACAAGAGTACATAAAGGACCTTTAAATTACTCTTTGATTTAATGAAAGTATGCTAGTGTAAGAGCATGGTCTTACATGCCTAACTTCATGGCTAAGGAGTGTGTTTTGCACACTTTTCCACTCAAATCCAAAGCTTATAAATAAACATGCATACACACTCATTTATTCACAAACAAAAAGTTACAAACCTTACATTCTTTTCATGTCTTCACCTCTCAAACTTTCTACAAGCCTATGCAAATCAACTTCTTTTCCTTCCAAACTTTCACAAAGGTCTTAGACTATCATTAGAACGTACTTTAGCTTCTAAAAGTAAGGAAATGATGGAGTTTTGTGTGCTTCTCCCTTTAGGCCGTGAATAATAATGCCTCTCTAGGCATAGGCATGAGCAAAAGAGAGGAGGGGCAAGGCTTGGCCATGAGATAGGAGCAAGTAGCGGTGATGATATGAGGTTATGATGCTTGTTTGAATGTTAGTAGGAAGTTGAAAGTGTTTGCTATAAATAAAAGTGAGTTAATCTCACTTAGTTTGAAGTTAAAAAAATTTCTAATTGCTAGTTAAAGTTACTTGTTAAATTGCTTTCTTTTGTAATAATTACAATAATAGACATTAACTATTTAAATTTAAACCCCTGATAATATACTTTAAAAGTATATAAATTTCTAAAGTATTTTCCTTTAAACCATTTAGAAGTATAGTTTAAATAAATGAACTCGAATGCTTAAAATAAGTATGTTAACTTGACACCTGTTTAGTAGTAGTATAGTTTGGATTTAGAATCATATAAATGTATAAAAGTGAATCACACAAACTATTGAATTGAACATGGAATTGTTTGTATAGCGATAGTTGTTACAAACGCACTTTGAATCCCTTAAACTATAACTTGTGAAAATGGTGATTTAATAAAATACCATAATAATAACTTGTTTGGATATTATCTATGATTATATAAGTTTATAGAATAGCAAATAATATATTTTGGAAAGTTATAGAAGAAGTAAATCACAGTAACAAAAGATTGAATTAAAAAAGTTGCTATAGTAACACTTTTAAAAATAGTCCATCTTTGAATATAACGCGCATTTTCATGGAAACTTTCTTAAGGGTTTCTTTAGCAACTAAACAAGTAAATTATATACTATTCTGATTTGGAAAGTTTTGAAGTCTAATTCATTTGATAGCTAGTTGAACGAAATGCAAAAGTTATAACGAAATAGTCGTATAGATGAAGTTCGTAAAATACCTTGTTTTCAAAATTTTATATAAAATAATTAAAAGATATTATTTGGAATCTTTCTTTAGGGTTTTTAAGTACCAAAGTATAGTAAGTAGCGGAAAAATAATGGATTAAAAATCATTTGTTAAGACGTCGAAATCTAAGCGCAAAGTTTTAGTAATTTCACATTGACAGCCCAGGACTTTTGGCAGCACTTCTAAAGTGCAGTCTTTGCTTCTGAGCACTTCTGAGCCATTGCGAATTATTTTTTGTAGCATTTTCAGAAATGTCGTCTTTTCTGTTTGAAATTGTAACTTGTTTAAAAAAAGTATTTAAATTATGTATTTTTCTCTAGTCCTTTTAGGCTTGTTTTCTAACTAATAAACGAGTGTTTTAAAATTGGTTTCAAGTTTAAATATATCATTAATAATTGATTATGAATGTCTAAATTAAGTAGCTTTTAAAATTAAAACTTTTTTTCTATTTATTTCAAAATTCCTTATTTTTACATAATATTCTATATAATTAATTATCATATATTTTAAGTAGTATTAAATTTTTTTTAACATATTAATAAGTATTTTAAAGATATTTCTATATATATATATATATATATATATATATATATATATGTATGTATACGTTTTAAATTTTAGATTATGTCTTTTATAAATATAATAAAGGGAGTTTGGATTTTAGCACTTAAGTTAAAATAAATTGTTTTATGAAATCAAATAAAAGTATATTACCTTAACCAATAAGTATGGATATACTTTAATCTATAAACAAACTTTTAAAGTTATTAATGGATGAGTAAATAGTTTTGGATTGCTGTAAATAGTTTTTTTAGCATCACTTATATTTAACCCTTATTATTAATTATACTTGAAAATATAATTAGAGGTTTTCTAATGGATATTTCGTAGAAAAATACAAGTAAATAGTTTTGGGTTTGTCGTGACAAATTTTTTGAGCAACACTTGTCTTTTACTCTTAGATATAAGTAAATCAAGAAGGGAGTTTTAAAGAGAAATGTTTTTAAAGTACAAAATGTTTGGGTTTTTTGAAAAAATTGTTTTCAGCAACACATGTCTTTAACCCTTAAATGTTATTAAACCTTTACAATGAGAGTTTTAAAGATAATGATTATATGGAATAGTTTTGGGTCTGTAGTGAACAATGTTTCAGCAACATTTGTTTTAAACCCTTGAATTATATTTTGGAAGAAATATTATAAATCTTTGACAATTTAATTTTAAAGATAAAAACAAATGTTGAAATCTTTTATAAAGAGACAGAAAATGTTATATGTTTAATTTATAAAAGAAAATGAGTTTATTATAATAATATTTTGGTAGTAATTGTTTTAATCTCTTTGGTTTTATTTTAAGTAAGTAAAAATTGTTAAACAATTTGTGAATACACTTATAACATTGGAATAAGTATATGAATACTTTTAAAGTTTTAAAAGAATAAATGAATAGTTAAATTTATAAACACAAGTGTATATCTTTTATAAAAAGAAATCCAATATATTTGTACAAATATATAAAGGAGGCTTTAGTTAATAAAAGAGTATTAATTAATAAAGGAATTCTTGATTTATAAAAGAAGTTTTATAGATAAAAAGTGTTTTACTAATTAAAAGAGTTTAATTAAAGGATAACTTAATTATAAAGGGATTAAAAGTCATGTATATGACTTGATTATTTGATCGAGTTTTGTTGAAAACTCGTGTGAAGATGCCGAACGCAGTTTCGACATCGGGAAATGACTAAAGACAGAGTACGATGCATGAATCCAGGTTCAGCTAACCTAGATAGGGGGTATATCAACTCCACTATCTAAAATATGTTTATTGTTATGTTGCGCATAGGGAATTGATGATACTCGGTCATGTGTTGGGGGTGTGATGATTGTGTTAACATTATGGTAAATTTTACCTTGAGATATATAGTGCTCGCAAGGTAGTTTTTGACCCTGGTCATAGGTGATCAGTCTCAGTATGGCTTACGTGTATACTAAGGAAGTCTCTAGGGAAAATCCATTTACACAAATGTCCCTTAGCGGTTTTGTTTGTATACCTGAATATGCTATCAAATGTAATCAATTTAACCATTTCAGCTATGTTATATTTATACTAAACACCTTAGACATTATTATAATATCATAGGATTTTATATATAAATGTTTTAGTTATCATAAGGTAAAAATCTGTCCGTTTTTATTCACGGTGTGGTCTTATGAGATACCTTTGTTTAAAAAGGTTTTATAAATATTAAATAATTCAAATAATTTGAGTTTTCTTGAGCTGGTTTACTTGACCGATCTGGGTGTTATTCTTCTTATAATGCTTGGGTCAGCACTGTGTATGCTTCCAGATTTCATTGATGATCATTGGAGCTCTTGGAGAGAGAAGCTGGATGGTTCCTTATCGTTGACTTTACTGCTGCATTACTTTGTTTATTTTTATATCAACAATTGTGAGGACAGATTATTATAACTATTCGGTTGTTGATAGGTTAGTTTACTCTGATTATTGTATCTATACATTTGTCCTTTGTAAAATTATCATTTTGGTATTATATTTTATCGTTCCATTGTGAAATTCTAATATTGTGTTCCCTTCTTTCTTGTTCGTTTTCTTTTCTTCTTTTATTTTACCCTAACGTTCTGCCTTTTCGGCACTTGGGTGCTCGGCACATGAATACCGTGGATGTATTAGTGTCAACATTTGAGGGTCCAAAAGGCAATCTTTATAATCATGGTATCAAAGTTAAAGGTTAAGCGAGAACATTGGCTTTGGTTGGGTATAACTCATGAAGAGATAGGGTAATGGAATACCTTATTATGAGTTTGAGTACATATGAAAGCGTATTTGTTAGTGCTATAATAGTATTTTATATTATGTTGATTGGTCTTCTAAGTGCTTGTGGATGTTTTTTTAATGCATCTGATCAGCGTTACCGATAGGGATTTTTAAACACTTAAACAGGAACAAACCGAACACGGTATCATTTTCAAAATTGGTAAATAAAATAATTTTAGCTAGGATTATATTTTACATAAAAGAATAATTTTCAAATAATTAACATTGTTATTTATAATGTATTTGTTTGTTAAGAAATGATAATATTAAATTATTATCATTTATTGCTTGATTAGTCATGCTCGACTAGTTTATAAGCAATAACTGTTGTTTATTCAATAGTAAGTAAATTTACCTTTTTCACAACATGGGTTAAGTAGTTAGTAATTTATGGAAACATTGAAACGAAGTCTTTATGAATTAAGTTTCATGATTTGAATATAAGGCGTTCGATGATAGTGTTGAGTTAAAAAGTTAGCTTGAATAAAAATTTGTTAATTTAGCTTAAGAAAAGAGGTAAGATATTTCAAAAATAAATACTTATGAAATGATTTAGTATAAGAAAGTTAAATTTATATAAATATGACTTGTATAAATATGACATATAGTTTATATAAATATGACTTGTATAAATATGGTTTATATAAATATGACTTATTTAAATATGGTTTGTATAAATATTATTTATAATCAAAAAAGGATTTAAATTGAGAATTTAAGAACATAAATCCCGATTTTTTTGGAAATTTTTTCTAGGAGTTTGGAAAAATAACAATAGAATTATTTGAAACTATTTTAAAGGACCGATGTTTTTAAAAGTTTTAAGATTTGTTCGAATTCGAGGTTATTTCGGAATCAACAAATCAATTTGGAAAACAAAGTATTTTTATGTTAGCTAGTTCGAGTGGCTAGAAAGTGACTAAAATTGGTTAGGAGATGTATTCAGATGGTAGACACTTCTCTTGAGTATTACCCTTTTTAGTAAAGGGGTTATATGATACTTCTTGGTAGGACCTAGCTCCTTGTATTGTTTTGCTGTTACTCAATCTATATGAATATTTTCCATGGATTTTAAAAAAAATATGTTGGAAATTGGTTTTGAAAATGATTTTGGTTTAATTGCGAAAAGTATGATTTGACATCCAAAAGGTATATGTGTATATATATGTATGTGTATATATATATATTATGGTTGCATGTATCCTTTGCATTAAGATAGTTTAGTTGTGCATCTTATTATGAAATATTATTTGTTAGTTTCTAATTATTATAATAAAATGGAATTTTCAACAATTTTGGAAATTCGAAAACTTTTGAATTAATATAATTAAAGCTAAGTATTTTTGTGAAAATATAAAGTTAAACTTTTGTTACTCAAACAAGTTTAAAAGGTTATTTAGCATCTTTGTTAAGTAGGACACTCAAGTTTAAAAAGTTATTTAGCATCTTTATTAAATAGGACACTCGATGTTATTGGGCCAACTAATAAACGTCTTTACTTTATGGTCTTCTGTGGAAGGTAGACTTTATTCTTTAGTTTGGATACCAGAGTCCTACTCTACTTAGCTTCTTTCCTAACCCGTTGAATAAAGAAGTTTAAATGGTCGACTCAATCATAAGATCCTAAGTTATTTTGTACCTTCATTGAGATTTTATGAAGTAAAATGTAAAATAATGTTTTGTATTTGCTCTTAGGATATAGTAGCGTATTATATGAGTAATGAACTTAAGTCTTGAATGTTTTATGAATGAAATATTGTTTTAATAAATGTTTTAAGAAATGTTGCATAAATGATTTTAATATTACATAAGAAATGATTTTGTGTGAATAAATTAGAATCGTAAAGTAATTGGTGTAGTGAAGAAACCAACTAAATTAAGTACGTAAGTTGTATATAGATTATTTCATTTGCATTACAGCCCTTGGTCTAGGACTCAAGTGCATGATTTTAAGGTGGTATATGCCGAGCCGAATAAGGACTTTTTACTAGATTCTTAACGGAAAATACTTGATACGAATTCTTGAGATGATCCCTAAGTTTTCTATCATATTTTATACTATGTAAGGAGAATGGAGATATCCAACCAAAGAACCAAATCAGAGTTCACGCTAAAGAAGTCAGGGGAGATATACTGGTCGTAAGTGAAATATATATGATCGAGCAAGTGGTCGGATCAATATTGCGTAGGGATGATATATATAGACACACACACACACACATTATATGAGCTTACGTATAATTACATACTATGTTTGGCTTGTGTCAAGTTTGGAAAATGACTCTTCAGATTGTTTAAGGTAATATGGATAATCGACTAAGTAATAACCTAAGGATATTGAGCGGAAGGTACACTTAGTAGTTCATTTATAATCCTTCTACGATGAGAAGAATTTTGGCCTAGCAAACTGTTGGCCTTGTTTATTAATAAAATTAATAGTGTTAAGTATTATTATATGGTTATTTCATTGATTTCTTGTGTTGGAATTTTGAGGATGAAATATTCTGAGGGAGGAGAATGTGACGATCCGGAATTTCAAACACTTCGTATTTAAATATCTAAACTATTTAAGTATTTGAATCCAAGATTTAATGTGATTAAATATGATTTTATAATGTTAGAAGAATTATTTTTGACATGTGTTTATAAAAATATACACTTGGATAAATACTGAAAATGTGACCCAAAAATATTTTGTTAAAAATCAATTTTTTATACAAAATAAGTTGTGTACACATTTTGAAACTTGAATAGTTGTCATAATATATAAAAAGCAATAAAACCTCTCTTATACTAATAAAAATAGTTAAATTAAGCATGTTTTAATTCAGAGAAAAAGAGTACATAAAGGACTCTTAAATCACTCCTTGATTTAAGGAAAGCAGGCTAGTATAAGAGCATGGTCTTACATGCTTAACTTCATGGTTAAGAAGGGGGTTTTGCACACTTTTCCACTCAACTCCTAATCTTATAAATACACATGCATACACACTCATTTATTCACAAACCAAAAGTTCCAAATCTTACATTCTTTTCATGTCTTCTCCTTTCAAACTTTCTACAAGTCTATGCTATCAACTTCTTTTCCTTCCAAACTTTCACAAAGGTCTTAGACCATTATTAGAATGTGCTTTAGCTTCTAAAAGTGAGGAAATGATGGAGTTTTGGGAGATCCTCCCTTTAGGCCATGAGCAATAATGCCTCTCTAGTCATAGACGTGAGCAAAAGAGAGAAGAGGGAAGGCTTGGCCGTGAGATGGAAGCAAATAGGAGTGATGATATGAGGTTATAATGCTTGTTTGAATGTTGGTAGGAAGTTGAAAGTGTTTGCTATAAATGAAAGTGAGTTAATATCACTTAGTTTGAAGTTAATTAACTAGCTAATTGCTAGTTAAAGTTTCTTGTTGAATTGCTTGCTATTATAATAATAGGCATTAACTAGTTGAATTTAAACCCTTGATTGTATACTTTAAGAGTATAAAATTTTCTAAGGTATTTGCCTTTAAACCATTGAGAAGTATAGTTTAAAATAAATGCATTTGAATACTTAAAATGGATACGTTAGCTTGTATGTGTTTAAATACCAGTTTGTTAGTAGTGGTTTGGATTTGGAATCATATAAGTGTATAAAAGCGAATGACATAAATTATTGAATTGAATACAGAATTATCCGTATAGTGATAATCACTATAAACACACTTTGAATCCTTTAACTATAACTTGTGAAAACAGAAATTTAATACCATATCTTAATAATAGCTTATTTGGTAATAATCTATGCTCCTATAAGTGTTTAGAAAGGCAAATAATATTTTGGAAAGTTATAGAAGAAGTAAATCAATGTAACAAAATATTGAAGTAAAAAAGTCGCTATAGTGACACTTTTAAAAATAGTACGTCTTTGAAAGTAACATGCATATTTGTAAAAAGTTTCATAGGAGTTTCTTTAGCAATTAGTTAAGTAAATAATATATATTCTTATTGGAAAATTTTTGAAGCCTAATTCATATGATATTTGGTTGAGAGAAATGCAAAAAAGCAATAGCGAAATAGTCGCCATAAGTGCAGTTCGATAAAATACCATGATTTCAAGAATTTATATAAAATAATTAAAAGATATTCTTTGAAAACTTTCTTTATGGTTTTCAAGTATCTAAAGTATAGTAACTAGTGTAAAAAGAATGGATTAAAAATCATTTGTTAAGACGTTGAAATCAAAGCGCAAATTTGTAGCAAATTCACATTAAACGACAGCTAAGGACTTTTGGTAGGACTTCTGAACTGCGGTCTTTGGTTCTGAGACACTTTTGAGCCTTGTGAATTATTTTTGTTGCGTTTGAAGAAATGCTATCCTTTCTGTTTGAAACTATAATTTTTTTTAAAATGATATTTAAATTATGTATTTTTCACTAATCTTTTTAGGATTGCCTTCTAACTTATAAAAGAGTATTTTAAAACTAGTTTCAAGTTTAAATATATCTTTAAGAATTAATATGAATTTCTAAACTCAGTAGCTTTTAAAATTAAAACTAGTTTTTCTATTTATTTCAGAATTCCTTATTTTTACATAATATTGTATATAATTAATTATCATATATTTCAAGTAGTTTTAAAAGTATTTAACATATTAATCAGTATTTTAAAGATATTTCTATATATACAAGTTTTAAATATTAAATTAAGTATTTTATAAATATAATAAAGAGAGTTTGGATTTCAACACTTAAGTTAAAATAAGTTGTGTTTTGGAATCAACTAAAACCGTATTACCTTAACTAATAAGTGTGGATATGCTTTGATCTTTAAATAAATGTTTAAAGTTATTAATGGATAAGTGAATAGTTTTGGGTTGTTGTAAATAGTGTTTTTAGCAACACTTGTTTTTAACCCTTATTATTAATTATACTTGGAAATATAATTAGATATTACTAATGGATATTTACAAGAAAAATAAAGTAAATGGTTTTGTGTTTTTTGTGACAAATGTTTTGAGCAACACATGTCTTTAACTCTTAAATATAAATGAATCTTTAAGAAGGAAGTTTTAAAGAGGAATGTTTTCAAAGTATAGATTATGTGGGTTTGTTGTGATACTTGTTTTTAGCAACAATTGTCTTTAAACCCTTTAAAAGGAGAATTTTAAAGATAATGATTAAATGAAATGGTTTTGGGTTTGTATTGAACAATGTTTTAGCAACATTTGTTTTTAAATCCTTGAATTATATTTTGAAAGAAATACTATAAATCTTTAAAAATGAAATGTTAAGGATAATAACAAATATTGAAATATTTTATAAAGAGATGGAAAATGTTACACGTTTAATTTACAAAATAAAAGGAATTTATTATAACAATGTTTTGGTAGTAATTGTTTTAATCTCTTTGATTATATTTCAAGTAAGTAAATTGTTAAACGAATTGTGAATACACTTATACCATCGGAATAAGTATATGAATACTTTTGAAGTATTAAAAGAATAAATGAATACAAGTGTATATCTTTTATAAAGAGAAATCCAATATATTTATACAAGTATATAAAGGAGGTTTTAATTAATAAAAGAGCATTAATTAATAAAGGAAGTCTTGATTTATAAAATATGTTGTATTATGTAGAAAGATATTTTACTAATAAATAAAGGTTTTAACTAACAATGGATAAATTAATTATAAAGGGATTAAAAGTCATTTATGTGACTTGATTATACTTGGATGATAAGTAACAACTATGTAATGACCTTAGTTTGATTGTTTATGGGATGTTAGTACTGATATGTTTACACTAAAAGTCGAACGAGTAAGCTTCTCTATTTGCGAGAGTCAAGACTAATGTTTAGGTAGGGATGAAGCAATAGAGCCCTAACCTATCGACATTCTTCTAGGCTGAGAAATAGTTAAGCAGAAAGGGTGGAAATGTGTAAAGTGTTGAATCTTGATTACCATATGCAAGCGTCCAAGACTCGATAGTCTATTAGTCGACTGCTGATCTTGAACAATTTAACTTAGGAAGATACGGAAAGCATCGTAGATTTATACCAATAAGAACCCCTGAGGAGGAGTATTGGTATGAAATGCCTCTATCTTTCGATTACTTTTAAAAGAACTGAAATTGAGTTAACCGAAAATTCATCGATTGGACTGGAAGAGTCCGAGTCGGTGAGTGTTTTACTTACCGAATACCACTCCAAAACTGTTGTACGAGTTCTATGATTTGGAAGTGGAATGATGGAGACCATGTGTGATTCGAAATCTATAGAGATGGTGGGATTCAAGTGGGATTCATTATTTGATCGAGTTTCGTTGAAAACCAGTGTAAAGACGTCGAACGTAGCGACGACATAGGGAAATGACTAAAGATAGAGTAGGATGCATGATCCTGGGTTCATCTAACCCAAATAGGGGGTACATCAACTCCGTTATCTATAGTATGCTTATCGATATGTTGCGCTTTGGGATTTGATGATACTTGGTTCACATGTTAGGGCGTAGGCTGGTTGTGTTTAACTTATGGTATATTTTATCTAGAGATATACGATGCTCGGAAGGTTGTTTCTGACCTTTGTCACTGGTGATCATTCTCTGTATGGGCTACGAGTATACTGGGGAGGTCTCCGAGGAAAATCCATTTATATGAACATCCCTTAGCGGTTTTGTTTGTATACTTGAATATGCTATCAAATGTAATCAATGTAACCATTTCAGCAATGTTATATTTATATTAAACACCTTAGACATTATTATAATATCACAGGATTTTATACATAAATGTTTTGGTTATCGTAAGGTAAAAACTAGTCCATTTTTATTCATGGCGTGATGTTATGAGATACCTTTATTTATTAAGGTTTTATAAACATTAAATAATTCAAATAACTTGAACCTTCTCACGTTGGTTTAACAAACTGATTTAGGTGTTATTCTTCTTATAATGCTCAGTCAGCCCCTTGTACATTTTCAGATTTCATTGATGATCATTGGAGCTCTTGGAGAAAGGAACTGGATGGTTCCATATCGTTGATTTTATTTCCACTACATCACTTTGATTATTTTTATATTAGCAACTGTGAGGACATGTTGTTATAACTGTCTAGGCTGATGATATGTTAGTTTACTTTGATTATTGTATCAATACAGTTTTCCTTTGTAAAAGTATCATTTTGATATTATGTGTTATGGTTCTGTTGTGAGATTTGATATTGCATTCTCTTCCTTCTTGTTCCTTTTCTTTTCTTCTTTATTTACCCTAACATTCTGCCTTTCTAGCACTTGGGTGCTCAACATGCGAATGGCGTGGATGTATTAGTGTCGACATTTGGGGGTCGAAAAGGTGTTCTTTACAGGATGCAAAATGACACTCTATGACATACGACAACTGTCTAGAGTAGTTCCCAACCGCGTCGGCTTCGGATGGGAGTTGGGTGGATAGTGCCGAGACAAGCTCTGATATGGATGGCGTGTGCAATGGGAGGGGATCGATGATACTTATGGGGTTGAGATGGATCGATACGTCAACGTATCTGGTCTCTAGTGTTGAGATGGATTGACGCGTTGACGTGTCTACTCTCTAGGATGGATTGATGTAGGGATGCATCTAGTATCGTGATGATTGGGATAGATTGGTATGATTATATTCCTAGTCCTTGAGTTTACAAGTTGTCGTATACCCAATGCACCGAATGAATGAATGTGAGGATGGATGATGGATGTTTTGTTTATTTATTTCTATCACCTTAGGGATATCATATAATGTAGATACTACCGATATAGATATCTAGACACCCTTGGCACCCACATTACACCCACGAGGATGATTATATAGTAGCTTATATTGTTTATATGCTAACTCTATGGATGCAGGGAAAGGTCACGTATGATTTAATGTACCAATTGTTCTATTCTATCTTTTTATAGTACTTGAGATTTCTACAGCTTACACCAGACTGCTGTTTGACCTGGGGTTTTATGCATTGCTTGTTATTTCTTTGGATACTCTTAAATGAGTAGATTAGAGACTAGGTTGGTGAGCACGAGTATTGTTCAGATAGTGAGCAGGAGGCTATTTCTCATATTATTATATTTACACTAGGGTTTTCCATTGTTCGGTACTATGGAGGTTATTAGTACTCTTATTTTGTGAGACAGTTATTTAGGAGTTATTTAGGACGTATGACTCTATTTCTACCACTGTATGTATGGATCTATTACTTTGATGCTGTGATCTATTCAGTCATTTACTGTCTCACATGTTTTATATCTATGATGTTGTTATCATATTTTGTTCGGTGCACTATGGGATATACGACAAGTTTTGTGTTATGTTGTTTATTTTACCTTTAAATGACCGCTTACATCGACTGAGCATTGTTTGAGCACACCATCTAGGTCCTTTGGGTGTAGACAATGTAGGGGGTCATCTTAAGGACTGTCTCTTAGATGGCGACACTCCTTTGTTTTTCCAACAAGCACTATAGAGTAAAAGCTTTGCACTCTAGCTTGGAGCGATGGATTCCATGTACAATAACAAAAGTGGACTTTGTCGGATGTACGCAAAGGGATAAAAACCATCGGCTGCAAATGAATTTATAAGAAAATCTAGATGTACATAGGAAAGTAGAGACTTATAAGGCTAGGCTAGTTGCGAAAGGATTTCGTCATATTCAAGGTATTAACTATGACGAGACTTTTTCACTTATAGCCATGCTTAAGGCCATTCATATTATGTTGGACATCACTGCATTCTATGAATAGGAAATATGGCAAGTGGATGTAAAAACTATGTTTCTAAATGGTGACTTAAAAGAGACCGTCGATATGTCGCAACCCGAGGGTTTTGTGGTCAGTGGAAGTGAGGGCAAGGCTTGCGAGTGGTTAAATCCATTCGTAGATTAAACAAGCTTCAAGTAGTTGGAAAAAGTGTTTTGATAAGGTAATCAAATAGTTTGATTTTTATCATAACACAGAGGAAGCGAGCGTATATAGAAAGGAATAGGACAACGCTGTCACATCTTAGTGTTATATGTCGACGATTTTCTATTGATTGCAATGACACTTCGTTATTGGAATTAGTGAAAGCTTGGCTTTCGAAGAACCTCTCCATGAAGGATATAGGACAAGCGGCCTATAAAAAGGGTATAAAGATCTATAGAGATAGATCTAACAGACTATTGGAATTATCCCAATCTCTATACATAGATAACATACTAAAAAGGTTCAGTATGGAGAATTCCAAGCGCCTAAATGTACCAATGCAATTTGGAATTGTCCTTCCAAAAATTTCAACTCTACCAACCTGATTGATGAAAAAAGGAGTTACGTATGACTAGTCAGATAGGTGTGGAATAACATTTCAAAAGCTGAAAGAATTATTATCTCTTGGACCTATTCTAATAATGTTTGAAGGTAATAAAGGTACGGTAGGCTATACAGATACTTGCAGGATTGGACTTGGAGCGGTGTTGATGTAATGAGATAGGGCCATAGCATATGCATCAAAA
This sequence comes from Allium cepa, assembly GCA_030765085.1. Classification (NCBI taxonomy): domain Eukaryota; kingdom Viridiplantae; phylum Streptophyta; class Magnoliopsida; order Asparagales; family Amaryllidaceae; genus Allium; species Allium cepa. Next base: position 796,216,203 of record CM060935.1, on the reverse strand, counting down.
CGGTTAAGACCAAATGAAACCAGATATGCTACTCATGATTTGGAGCTGGCAGCAGTATTATTTGCTGTGAAATTATAGAGACATTATTTGTTAAGAGAGCGATTCATACTCTATACGTATCATAAATCCTTGAGATACTTATTTTTATGAATATATGACAACAAAGGTGGCTTGAGATTCTAGCCGGTTATGATTGTAAGATACAATACGCTCCAGGAAAAGGAAACAGAGTGGTTGATGCTCTAAGTCGGTAGCAGCATTCCATGGTTTCTATGACAATCGTTGAATGTAATGATTTGGAGCAGTTAAGTTCTTGTAATGTTCAATTTAGGATGATGGATGATTCATCTGCTATATTGGCTGGTTTAGAAGTTCAACCAAACTTAGTTGATAGAATTCGAGCTAATTAGAAAGATGATCATGTGCTAATTGATTGAATTCAATGGTTTCAAAATGAAGAAGATCGAGATTCTTTGAAGAAGTTCAAGTTTGACTTGAATGGTAGTTTACGATCAAAAGGAAGGTGATGTGTTCCTATCATAGCTAACTTAAGGAAGGACTTTCTTGACAAATATCATTGTTCCATGTTCACTATACATCCAGGTGGAATGAGAATGTATAAAGATATGGAAAAAAAATGTATTATTAGGAAGGAATGAAGCATGGTATAACAGAGTATGTGAAGAAGTGAACAATATGTCAACTAGTAAAGGGGAACATTAAAATCCCATTGGATTACTTCAGCCATTAGAAGTACCACAGTGGAAATGAGATCAGATTCTATGGACTTTATTGATGGAATTCCACATTCGAGGTAAAGAAATGAAAGCATTAATTGATCGACTCATTAAAAGTGTACATTTTGTTAATGTATGCTCAAATCAAACAGCATAAAGCTTAGCCAGATTATTTGTCAAACATATTGTCAGAATGCATGGGGCACCCGGTAGTATAGTTAATGATCGAGATACATTTTTCACTAGCCATTTCTGATAGAGTTTACAGAGTGCCTTAAGAACACAACTCAATCTCAGTATGGCTTATCATCCATATATGAATGGATAAAATGAATGAGTCAGCGGAGTTGTAGAAGCCCTTTTGAGAGCTTGCATTCTCAAATTTAATGGTTCTCGGGAAGACTATCTTCATCTAGTAGAATTCACTTACAACAACAGTTTTCAGTCCAGCATTGGCTTGGCTCCTTCTGACTCTCTTTATGAAAGGAGTGTCATTCTCTAACTTATTAGTTGGAAACTAGTGATAGATTGATACTAGATCCAAATATAGTGCGATATATGACAGAGAAAAGCGAGTTTACCAGAGATCGTATGAAAACTGTGTAGTCTAGATAAAAGAGTTATGCTGACAAGCATAGAAAGGACATAGAATTTCAATGGAGGATTGTGTATTTGTAAAGATATCTTCGATGAAAGGAGTAATAAGATTTGAAAAGCTAGAAAATTAGCTTAAGATATATTAAACCATATCCAATCTTGGAGCGCATTGGAAGCTTAAAATATCAAAATGATTTATTTGCTTATCTATCAGAAGTACAAGGTGTGATCTATGTGGCCAAGTTGAGGCAAAATCATGTATTCGTTTTAGAGCCAAGACAATTTAAGGAGCTAAAGATTGAATCGAATATGACTTTCACCGTTAAGCCAGTACAAATTGAAGATTCAAAGGTGAAACAATTATGAAACAAAGATGCATGTTAGTAAAGGTTCTATGGTAAGACAATCCAAAGGATTATACATAGGAGACCGAGGAGCTAATAAAACGGATAAATCCTAACTTATTCTCTACAAAACCAGGTTTGATTTAAAAACAGATTATTTTTATTTTATTGAGTCATGGATGATTGGATGTTTTAATTGTTGTATATTATAGACTAGTTTTATTTAGAAATTGGGAGGATGCAATTTATTTAAAAGGGGAGGGTCTATATCAACCTGAAATTTAGCAACATAATAATTTGACAGTTAAAAATATTTTGGAAGTAAATTGAAATTTGACTGTGTAAACAAAAGAAATTTTGGATATTTTTAATAAAAGAAGAAATCTTATTTTCTCAAATATTAACAAAATAAATTAAGAAGATTACTATTCTTTGCATAATAAACCACATGAGAATGATTACTTCTTAGGAATTAGGAAAAAAGTCTCGAATAAAACAATAAAGAATTATTAATCTTTCTTAATAAAACAAAACATCATAATGATCAGTCCAATAAAACAATAGTTAAAACAAAATAGTATGATGACCTGCCTAATAAAACAAAATAGTCCAATGACCAACCTAATGAATTTTTTTTTAAATAGAATAGTATTATTACTTGCCCAATAAAATAACAATCTAAACCAAAATAGCATAATGACTAGCATAATAAAAAAATTAATATAGTTACTTGTCTAATAAAAAAAAGTATAATTACTTGTCTAATAAAAAAAAATAGTAGGGTTACACCTTGCTTATATATAAACCCCTTACCCCTTCCTCTCATTTTGTTCATTCACTCATTTCCTTCCTATTCTTTCTTACCTTCCTTGAAACGCTCCACCTAGAGACCAAGCGAAAGCATCAATCGATGAGTAAATTTCCCCTATTTCTACTTCTGCATAATTGAAATAAAGCATAAACCACAGAATGTAGAAATCAAGGGTAGTGTGTCCCCTCTTATTTTACTTTGCTATTATGTATGATGTTATTCCACCACCATTCTCTATTATTATATATTTTTCAAGGGTATGCTTTGTCACTATCTCACTTTGTTACTTTATTTTTGCAAGGGTAGGCTTTGTCACCACCGCACCTCGTTATTTTATTTTTGCAAGTGTAGGATTTACCATAACCGCACTTTATTATTTTATTTTTGCAAGGGTTGCCTCCGCCATAACCGCATTCTGTTATTTTATTTTTGCAAGGGTAGCCTCTACCACTACCATAATTTATTGTTCTATTTTCACAGAGGAAGGCTCTTCCATCATCGCATTTTGCTATTTAATTTTTGCAAGGGTGGGCTCTGCCACCACCACATTAGATTATTTTATTTTTGCAAAGGTTGGCTTTGCCACTACCGCATATTTAAATATATTATGAAATATTAATTATTTTCATATATTATGAATAGTTGATCACATATGTTATTTGATTAAGGTAAGAATATTGAGATTTAAACTTGTAACCCTTATTGACAAAGGATACACGATAGTATATAAAAGGAGAAATGATATATAATATGGCAAACCTCTTAGCGACATCGGGTTAATGACACTTTGATGGGATTACTATCAGATTGGAACTTGAATATATTAAAGCTCGTAGTGACGTCGTGTTAAAGGAAGTTAGGTGGGGTAAATATAGTATATACACTTGTGAAAAATGTTAAATATTTTAAATTAATCAATGAGTGCAATACCAGATAGAGCTATTGTGACATCCCGGAAATTTGGGGCAATATCAATTTAATAATCTGTGTAAAAAATTAAATTAATTTGATAATAATTTGAATTGATTTAAATAATCTTCCTTTAAATAAATATTTAACTGATGATTTATCTTTTAAAAACTAATAAATTGTTTTCTATTTGTAGTATATATATATTTGTATATATTATAAATAGATAAGCTCTGTTTTAAATTAATAAATAAAGTTATGTTTTCTAATTTTAATATTTCTGATAATTGGGAATTTGATTTAATTTAGTATTAGCTATTAAATAAATAATCATATGTTTTAATTACACAAGATAAAAGTTTATTTGTTTAAAAGTATTCTAGCCTAAGTCTAAATTTAAATAAAAGTTTGTTTTATTTTCTTTTTAAATATAGTTTGATTAAAAAAGGTAATTTATTAAATAAGAGGCAATTTCTTTAAAATTTGAGATTTGTTAATAATGTAATATTTTTACAAACAGATTTTAATATAGATAGGAACTATTATGTATATACATATTTTGGAGAAACTATGGTTTGAAGTTAAAATCAAATCTTTATAAAATTTGTTTATAATAAAATTAATCTTAGTTATATTTAATATAAGTAAATGACATAATAAAATATCTATGAACTTAAAAGAGAAAATAAATAAATAAAATATCTAAACATAAAATAATAATGCAAGTAGCTTGTAAATAAAGTATGCAGGCAAGAATAGAAAAGAAGACAAGTATGAAGACATAAAATAAAAGCAAACCAGGTTGTACAAATCTGAAGAGATGAATGGATCAAAGACAAACTATATGTATATTTTACTGTGTTCACAAATCAAGGGTTAGGCTGGAAATAAATGAGTACAAGATCATAAATTACATAAGACAAAATAAAGTAAAAATATATGCTTGTAAAAGAAATGCAAAAGTTAACAAAGCAAAGTAAAGTAAAAATAAAAAGAGAGGTAGCCTGTAGATTTTAAATGGCAAAGTCAAGTTAACAAAGCAAAGTAAAAGAAATCAAGGCGGATAAGATTAATGTACAAAGTAAATATCTGAACATAAGATAAGTTGTAAACATATAGTACATTAACAATAAATGCTTTCATTTCTAGCAGCAAACATGTCCATATGAATTGGATCTAGAATCATTTCAGCCCCAAAAAAATAAAATTTTGCCTGATACAAACAAAACACAAATAGTATACCTGCATGTGCTTAACCCAGATGCCACCTTCCTCTATAAACTTCTTTTATACATGCCATCTTCTTTAGTTTGTTCAAATCATAGTAAACCCAAAATATATAAAAGTAGCATTTCTATTTTGTTTATAACCTGAAGCTTTATACAACAACCATACATCGATGCTAACTAGAGGATTTAACAGAGGAGATTTCAGTTTCAAAGCTGTTCAATACCAAGGTGCTCTGTTTATTTTCAAAACTTTGGTGAGTAACACTTTTAAATAACTTGAGTTTTTTTTAAATCTGTTGCATGCTAATATTTGGATGCTCAATATATTTGTGTGAATATTTGTATATATTCTTTTCTCTGGGTATTGTGTGATGAAATTACTGCATATTGTATACCCTGCAAGATATCCTGTTGAAACTCTAAAGCTTCAAATTCAAACTGCTTTTCAAAAATCAAACAGTTGCAAGTAAAACTGCTCTGTCTTCACGCTATGGTAAATAACTTCATATATTAAAACAGAAATGTTAAATATCAGTTGCTTGTAAATGAGTATGCCTTGAATGCTTGGTTTGTGATGATTCTTCTGTGTATATATATACATAAGTACTGTTATGTACCTGTTTGACTGTGTTTGTTTAAAACTAAGATTTTGATAAAAGTCTTTACCACTTGATCTGATCCCAGTTAGGAATTAAGGCTTAAACAAAATTTGTTGTTAGTATGGATTTATGTTGAATTTTTTTTTGAAATTAAGATAAAGTAAAACCTGATTACTCTGTAAAACAAATAAGAGTAGAGCAATCTTAGAATCAGTAAGATTTCAAACATGTTAGTTCATTGATTCAGATATATAACTCGGATCCTTAAACAAAGCCTTGATTTTTAAAACTATAATAACATTTTTTAGTTGAGCCTTGAACATGCTTTACTGAGTTGATCAATTCGAGCATTTTGGGTTGCCTCTGGAAGTATCGTTGATCGAAGGGGTTGAGGTTCGTTTTGGAGGTAGATGGGTGATCGGTGAGGCCAGGAAATTGGCAGGAAGTTGATCTGTGACCGGAGGTGACGATGGTGGCTAGTTTTATTTTCTAGACCTAGTTTTGACTATGGCTGGAAATTCGATCGTTTCGAGGCCAAGGAGGGATCGAGTTCGATGGAACTCTGGGAAATGGTTGCGGGGTCATGCTCGAAGGTGTAGCCGGAGGTGGTGGTACACCGGTGGTCGGAGTTTGAAGTGCGGTGGAGTTTCCAGGTTTCGAGAGGGGGACATGTTTGTTTTCCAGGTTTGAAGTGGCGAACTCGAATTTGATTCGAGACATGGTGAGGGATTCTGGTGATCGTGTGATCATCTGGAGATAGTTGCTGATAGGAAGCAGCTCTAGTGGGTGGCCGGAGGTGGCTGGGGCCACGGTGCACGTGCACCGTGCTCATTTCGGTGTTGAAGCAACTGTGAGTGGTGCAGGGTTTTTGGCCTCGGGACGTACTCGAGTCACTCGAGTATATGACTCGAAGCAAGGAAGAGTTTGACCCGAAGTACTTTTGCTTTGGTCTCGGGTTGGATAGTTTTGCTACAGGTAGTATAAAACTGCCTGAAGTTAAATTTAAACCAAATTTAAAGCAAATTAAATTGTAAGCTAGTTGTAATCATGATGTTAAATTCAAATGAATTTAAGTTTGTCAACTAAAGTTTAAACAATGTGTAAATCTAATTTGAAGTATGAATTCGAATTTAATTTTTAAATTCAAAACTGAAACGAGATAAAGGTTTTAAATTATTTAAATGTGGATTTCAGGTTTACAAACCTGACCATTTTCAGGTTTTAAATTTCAATTTAAAATTTGAAAACTAAAATTCAAACAGAGGTTTAAATTCAAAGTTAAAAGTATAGATTCCAATGAACTTTGGAATCTTAAGGTTTTAAAATGGATTTGGATTTGGAAAATCAGTTTTTAATTCAAGTTATTAAAAGAAAGTTTAAATCAGAATTTTAAAAGTTAAATAAATTATTTAACTTGAATTTGCAAGTTAAAATACAATGTAATTTAAAAGCTAAATTTTTAACTAAAAGTTAAGTAGTTTAATTTAAAGGATTCCTTATATAAGTTTCGTATGTTAGAAATAAATGCTATTTATATTTATTTAAAAGATTTCAAATTGTGTTTAAATTTGGTTGATGTTTAAATAAATAACCATTTTGAGTCTTAAATTCAAAATGGGATTTGAAATTAAATTTGAAATGTAATGTTCTAATACACTTTAATATTAATAAAGTCATTAATAAAGAAATAAATTATCTTAGGAATAATTAAGATATTTAAATGATTTAATGAATAAGTTAATTAAGAAATGACTTATGTATTAATAATTTAGAACAATTTATAATTAGAAATTAATTAAGAAAGTAAATTAAGAAATGTTATTAGTTAATGTAGATAATTAACTAAAGGTTATTAGTTAATCAATATATGTGATTACTTTTGATAATTAATCAGATTAATTAGATAATTTATTGTAAATTGATAAGTGTATTTATTTGATAAAAGTAATTAAGAGATTAATTACTTATTGTAATTAATTTTGATAAAATGATTAATTTAACTTAATTAATTTAAGAAAATCATTTGATATATTGATAAGTGTGATTACTTAGTGTATTCAATGGAGCATAAATTACTTGGAGAAGTAATTAGATGATAATTACTGGATGTAATTAATACAAAGGATTTGTAAATAGAGTAATTTGGATAATTACTTTTGTAATTAATCAAGGGATTGATTAATGGAGATAATTAATTATGGGATAAATAATTTTATTAATATGAGTAATTAAGGGTAGTTAATTAGTGGTTGATATTAATCAAAGGTGATTAATAATTGTGTTTAATTAAAGATTAATTACTTAATGTAATTGATTTAATCAAAGTAATTTAATTTAAATCTAAATTAGAGATCGCTAATTAATATAATTAATGATGTAACTAAGAATTGGTTAATTAAGGAATAATCAATAATGGGGTGATTAATTTATGTAATTAATTAAGAATAAATGTAATTAAGTAAATGAAGTAATTAAATGTTAATTACTATAAATGATTTAGGATAATTAATTTGGGAAATTAAATAAAGGCTAATTACTCAATATAATTAGAAGATGATTAATCAAAGGTATCTAATCAAGATGAATATCTAGAGATTAATTAATTAATTAATTTGATTTATAATTAATTAATGGTTGTATAAGCAGGATTTATAGATGAAGTAATTAATTTAATTTACTTTAAATTAATTATAGATAGAAGTAGATAATTTAATTCATTTTAAATTAATTACAAATGGTATGATTATAAATCATTGCTTATGGATGAATGATATTGATATTTCATTTGATGATTGTGATCTCAGATATGAGATGAGTAATATCTATGTGATATGGATGTTTGGTTTAAGTATGATAATATTTAATTATCTGTTTGGATGATAATATTGATTATCTGTTTATGATGATGATGTGATTATCTATTGTGATATTATGAATTATCTATCTGTGTGTATTGATAATATTGAATTAAACTGTTAAGACTAAATAGACAACTTGGCCTTAAAAGACACGTTTTGGATTTCGATGAGACCGGGATCGGGTTTCCACATTTGGAACATCCGAAAACCACATCGATTCCAAATTAACGATAGGTCGTGAATCTGAAGTGAAGATGAAGATTCAGAATGCAAGGATTATCGTCGTTAACTCTGAGGGTGATTCCAAAATGAGTGTAACGAGATAATGCCTTCGGTTTCGTTCGAACCCGGAACGAACTTGTATGGATTGAATGCTTTCAACACATCGTCAGGTGGGCGATGAGCATTCTAAGAGCTATGTTCTATAAAGGTAATCGCAGCCTCAAGCCTCATCAACCGGGAATGGCTAAAACAGGGGAGGTGCAGCAAGGTTAGGTGGGTCATGCCCAAGCAGGACAAGGATATTCCCCTGTCTAGATGTCCCTTATTTTTCGGCTGTGTGGGCAGTTGGTTGCAAACAACTGCGGGGTTATCTTGTTCGGGACTGTTCAGTAAGGAATGGTTCCGGCCTTGTGTTGCAGGGGGTCGGGAGTGATTCTCGGTACGTTGATCTAGGCCACGTACTGTGACGGACGGTACCCCAGTAGCCCTGCCATTGTATGGAATCCACAATCCAATAAGTGCCAACGGTTTTGATTGTATTACCCACTTTTGTGGCTAGTAGCTGGAATTTAATCATGTAACAATTTTTGCTATTTTCTATTTACTTGAAAACCCTAGACCTATTATAATATCACTGAATTTCCTATCAAATGTTTTGGTTAGCGTAAGGTAAAAACTTACCCATGTTTATGTGTGGGGAGTCTTACGTGATACCTTTTGTTTTCAAAAGGATTTTCAAAATTAAGCAACTTTAACCTGTTACTCAGACCAGACCCATGTCTGACCCGGAGTTTATTTTTGTTTTCCATAAACTCTCGGGTACCCAAATTTTTACGGGTAGCCAAGAGATTCAGGTTAGCTTTGACGAACTCTGGAGGAGCAATGGAGCAGGAGGCTTCAGCGTTGTAGATATACTTATAGTTCCGCTGTGGTTGTATCTTTGAGTTATTTGTTTGAGTTGTACCGAATTGTATTAACTAGACAGGTGTCTATAACTGTCTAGTATGTGATGTATTATTTGTATAACTCTGATTGATGTTGTATATTATGTAAATACTTATGTGATTATTATAATTTATTCGTTCCGCTGTGAGATTCTGATGTTGTTGTTCTTTCTTGTCTATCTTTTCTATTTTCTCACCCCTTTCTTTCTTCATGACGATACGGTTTTCTGGGCGTAGGAAGCCGGGTCGTCACAGTTGGTATCAGAGCGCTAGATTGAGTGAATACCTAGGCTCTTGAGTGATTTCTTTCTTGAGAGAGCGTATTTGTAATTTTGATATATAATATATATATTTATATATATTTATTTATTTCTACCTATTGTTGGGTTACCTGTTCAGGGTTTCCAATAAGCTATAAAGGTAGATAGGTAGTGGTGTGCGTAACACGACGAGCAATGGTTGGAGTTTGAATGATTAAGGTTGGAAGTGTAATTGTCGAGACTGTAGACCTAATACCGTCTCGAGTAAGCTTTGAGTGGTGTAAGGATTTCATCGATCTCTGAAGGAAATCTGTTAAGATTCGGAGTTCATTTTTGAAGTGTAAGTTTGGATGAGCTAGAATTTAGATTGGTCGATTGGACAGAAGCCAATCATGATATCTTGATATATCAAGGTGTAGTAACTGTGTGATGAGACACAGTGACTATGGATGCCTCCGAAGATGATTCTTTGGAACAAGTAAGGAAGAGTGTCTGCTTCGGTGTTGTGGTTGTGTTCAGCTGGGTGGTTCTATTTAGGTTTGAGGTCCGAGTTTCTCGAAGAGCTTTGGATTAAGAAGTCTTCTGGCTTAGCAGTTTTTCTTGGGGTAACTTCAGAAGCAGCAGAGTGATTCCATTTCTTCGATGGATTGGCCGCATAGGCGTAAGCTGTTCTGTTGGGTAAAGAGAGAGCAGTATCTTTGGATATTAGGCTGGATTGATCGCAAAAGTGACTTGCGATAGTTTGAGTGTTCTCTTGGATTTTGAGAGATATTTTTCTGGATGTCTACAAGAAGTCATAGATTTGCTAGCATCTGAAGATTGAGTTTGGTCTCGACTGGATTTCAGGAGTGGTACTGATGGATCAGATTAGTAATAGGATGATTTTTGAGTTTGGGGAAGCAGCTCAGATTTTGGAGGAAATTCTGAGTTTTATTTTTGGATATGTGAACTTTATTTTTGGAATGTGTTGTCCAATCTGTGCTTGAGTTCATCATAAGCATTTTCATCTGTTCAGTCAGAGTTGCGCAGTGGAAGCATGGTGGCAGCTGTTTTAGTTTGGAAGCAATTGGATGTTTCAATGTTTGGATTAGAGAGTTCTACAGGAGATTTCTCTGAATCTGAGGCTAGTTTGGAGTGCACATGTTTTATCTTTTCCGGATGAAAGAAGTGAGTTCTATTTTCTGATTTGGAATAGAGTTTGTGCTCTGAGTTTGGTTTATATTGGAAAGATCATTTTGTTGGATTGTCTTTGGTCCAGTTTATTTCTAGGAGCATTAGCAAGGGTTGAGCTGATCAGGGAAGATGTAAACAGCCCAGGATCGTCCGAAGAGATTTGTGGATAAGAGACGGAGGAATTTGGATTCCGAAATCGGAGATTTGATTTTGGATAAGTGTTTGGCTTTCAGGATTGAATTGTCAGTTTGGATAACTGGAATTCGTTGTGTTTCACGTATCTCTAAGGGAGTACGTGTAAGATCTATCTCTGGTTGTAGAACCAGCAGTTCAGGGAGTTTTGGTTGTTGATTCAGACTTGTCTGTAGTCTGATATCCTGTCTTGTTTTGTAGATCTTGATGAGTGGAAGTTCTATAGCTTAGTAGTATTGTTTATTTGGGATCTGTAGAGAGAGTATCCCCATATTCATATTTGGGAAACTCGAGAAAATTCTATCCAGAATTTTGTCTGGATAGTTAGATTTGTTTGTTTGGATGAGTTAGTTGCTATGATGTTTAGCTTATGATTGATATGTGCTTGTTTTTTTAAAAAAAAATTAAATCTTTAATTAGATTATTAAATTACCTTTGCTTTAAATTTCGGGGACGAAATTCTTTTAAGGGGGGAGGAATGTGACATCCCGGAAATTTGGGGCAATATCAATTTAATAATCTGTGTAAAAAATTAAATTAATTTGATAATAATTTGAATTGATTTAAATAATCTTCCTTTAAATAAATATTTAACTGATGATTTATCTTTTAAAAACTAATAAATTGTTTTCTATTTGTAGTATATATATATTTGTATATATTATAAATAGATAAGCTCGGTTTTAAATTAATAAATAAAGTTATGTTTTCTAATTTAAATATTTCTGATAATTGGGAATTTGACTTAACTTAGTATTAGCTATTAAATAAATAATCATATGTTTTAATTACACAAGATAAAAGTTTATTTGTTTAAAAGTATTCTAGCCTAAGTCTAAATTTAAATAAAAGTTTGTTTTATTTTCTTTTTAAATATAGTTTGATTAAAAAAGGTAATTTATTAAATAAGAGACAATTTCTTTAAAATTTGAGATTTGTTAATAATGTAATATTTTTACAAATAGATTTTAATATAGATGGGAACTATTATGTATATACATATGTTTGGGAGAAACTATGGCTTGAAGTTAAAATCAAATCTTTATAAAATTTGTTTATAATAAAATTAATCTTAGTTATATTTAACATAAGTAAATGACATAATAAAATATCTATGAACTTAAAAGAGAAAATAAATAAATAAAATATCTAAACATAAAATAATAATGCTAGTAGCTTGTAAATAAAGTATGCAGGCAAGAATAGAAAAGAAGACAAGTATGAAGACATAAAATAAAAGCAAACTAGGTTGTACAAATCTGAAGAGATGAATGGATCAAAGACAAACTATATGTATATTTTACTGTGTTCACAAATCAAGGGTTAGGCTGGAAATAAATGAGTACAAGATCATAAATTACATAAGACAAAATAAAGTAAAAATATATGCTTGTAAAAGAAATGCAAAAGTTAACAAAGCAAAGTAAAGTAAAAATAAAAAGAGAGGTAGCCTGTAGATTTTAAATGGCAAAGTCAAGTTAACAAAGCAAAGTAAAAGAAATCAAGGCAGATAAGATTAATGTACAAAGTAAATATCTGAACATAAGATAAGTTGTAAACATATAGTACATTAACAATAAATGCTTTCATTTCTAGCAGCAAACATGTCCATACGAATTGGATCTAGAATCATTTCAGCCCCAAAAAAATAAAATTTTGCCTGATACAAACAAAACACAAATAATATACCTGCATGTGCTTAACCCAGATGCCACCTTCCTCTATAAACTTCTTTTTATACATGCCATCTTCTTTAGTTCGTTCAAATCATAGTAAACCCAAAATATATAAAAGTAGCATTTCTATTTTGTTTATAACCCGAAGCTTTATACAAAAACCATACATCAATGCTAACTAGAGGATTTAACAGAGGAGATTTCAGTTTCAAAGCTGTTCAATACCAAGGTGCTCTGTTTATTTTCAAAACTTTGATGAGTAACACTTTTAAATAACTTGAGTTTTTTTTAAAATCTGTTGCATGCTAATATTTGGATGCTCAATATATTTGTGTGAATATTTGTATATATTCTTTTCTCTGGGTATTGTGTGATGAAATTACTGCTTATTGTATACCCTGCAAGATATCCTGTTGAAAATCTAAAGCTTCAAATTCAAACTGCTTTTCAAAAATCAAACAGTTGCAAGTAAAACTGCTCTGTCTTCACTCTATGGTAAATAACTTCATATTTTAAAACAGAAATGTTAACTATCAGTTGCCTGTAAATGAGTATGCCTTGAATGCTTGGTTTGTGATGATTCTTCTGTGTATATATATACATAAGTACTGTTGTGTACCTATTTGACTGTATTTGTTTAAAACTAAGATTTTGATAAAAGCCTTTACCACTTGATCTGATCCCAGTTAGGAATTAAGGCTTAAACAAAAGTTGTTGTTAGTATGGATTTACGTTGAATTTTTTTTTTTGAAATTAAGATAAAGTAAAACCTGATTACTCTGTAAAACAAATAAGAGTAGAGCAATCTTAGAATCAGTAAGATTTCAAACATGTTAGTTCATTGATTCAGATATATAACTCGAACCCTTAAACAAAGCCTTGATTTTTAAAACTATAATCACATTTTTTAGTTGAGCCTTGAACATGCTTTACTGGGTTGATCAATTCGAGCATTTTGGGTTGCCTCTGAAGTATCGTTGATCGGAGGGGTTGAGGTTCGTTTTGGAGGTAGATGGGTGATCGGTGAGGCCAGGAAAATTGGCAGGAAGTTGATCTGTGACCGGAGGTGACGATGGTGGCTAGTTTTATTTTCTAGACCTAGTTTTGACTATGGCTGGAAATTCGATCATTTCGAGGCCAAGGAGGGATCGAGTTCGATGGAACTCTGGGAAATGGTTGCGGGGTCATGGTCGAAGGTGTAGCCGGAGGTGGTGGTACACCGGTGGTCGGAGTTTGAAGTGCGGTGGAGTTTCCAGGTTTCGAGAGGGGGACATGTTCGTGTTCCAGGTTTGAAGTGGAGAACTCGAATTTGATTCGAGACGTGGTGAGGGGTTCTGGTGATCGTGTGATCATCTGGTGATAGTTACTGATAGGAAGCAGCTCTAGTGGGTGGCCGGAGGTGGCTGGGGCCACGGTGCACGTGCACCGTGCTCATTTCAGTGTTGAAGCAACTGTGAGTGGTGCAGGGTTTTTGGCCTCGGGATGTACTCGAGTCACTCGAGTATATGACTCGAAGCAGGGAAGAGTTTGACCCGAAGTACTTTTGCTTTGGTCTCGGGTTGGATAGTTTTGCTACAGGTAGTATATAACTGCCTGAAGTTAAATTTAAACCAAATTTAAAGCAAATTAAATTGTAAGCTAGTTGTAATCATGATGTTAAATTCAAATGAATTTAAGTTTGTCAACTAAAGTTTAAACAAAGTGTAAATCTAATTTGAAGTATGAATTCGAATTTAATTTTTAAATTCAAAACTGAAACGAGATAAAGGTTTTAAATTATTTAAATGTGGATTTCAGGTTCACAAACCTGACCATTTTCAGGTTTTAAATTTCAATTTAAAATTTGAAAACTGAAATTCAAACAGAGGTTTAAATTCAAAGTTAAAAGTATAGATTCTAATAAACTTTGGAATCTTAAGGTTTTAAAATGGATTTGGATTTGGAAAATCAGTTTTTAATTCAAGTTATTAAAAGAAAGTTTAAATCGGAATTTTAAAAGTTAAATAAATTGTTTAACTTGAATTTGCAAGTTAAAATACAATGTAATTTAAAAGCTAAATTTTTAACTAAAAGTTAAGTAGTTTAATTTAAAGGCTTCCTTATATAAGTTTCGTATGTAAGAAATAAATGCTATTTATACTTATTTAAAAGATTTCAAATTGTGTTTAAATTTGGTTGATGTTTAAATAAATAACCATTTTGAGCCTTAAATTCAAAATGGGATTTGAAATTAAATTTAAAATGTAATGTTCTAATACACTTTAATATTAATAAAGTCATTAATAAAGAAATAAATTATCTTAGGAATAATTAAGATATTTAAATGATTTAATGAATAAGTTAATTAAGAAATGACTTATGTATTAATAATTTAGAATAATTTATAATTAGAAATTAATTAAGAAAGTAAATTAAGAAATGTTATTAGTTAATGTAGATAATTAACTAAAGGTTATTAATTAATCAATATATGTGATTACTTTTGATAATTAATCAGATTAATTAGATAATTTATTGTAAATTGATAAGTGTATTTATTTGATAAAAGTAATTAAGAGATTAATTACTTATTGTAATTAATTTTGATAAAATGATTAATTTAAGTTAATTAATTTAAGAAAATCATTTGATATATTGATAAGTGTGATTACTTAGTGTATTCAATGGAGCATAAATTACTTGGAGAAGTAATTAGATGATAATTACTGGATGTAATTAATACAAAGGATTTGTAAATGGAGTAATTTGGATAATTACTTTTGTAATTAATCAAGGGATTGATTAATGGAGATAATTAATTATGGGATAAATAATTTTATTAATATGAGTAATTAAGGGTAGTTAATTACTGGTTGATATTAATCAAAGGTGATTAATAATTGTGTTTAATTAAAGATTAATTACTTAATGTAATTGATTTAATCAAAGTAATTTAATTTAAATCTAAATTAGAGATCGTTAATTAGTATAATTAATGATGTAATTAAGAATTGGTTAATTAAGGAATAATCAATAATGGGGTGATTAATTTATGTAATTAATTAAGAATAAATGTAATTAAGTAAATGAAGTAATTAAATGTTAATTACTATAAATGATTTAGGATAATTAATTTGGGAAATTAAATAAAGACCAATTACTCATTATAATTAGAAGATGATTAATCAAAGGTATTTAATCAAGATGAATATCTAGAGATTAATTAATTAATTTGATTTATAACTAATTAATGGTTGTATAAGCAGGATTTATAAATGAAGTAATTAATTTAATTTACTTTAAATTAATTAGAGATAGAAGTAGTTAATTTAATTCATTTTAAATTAATTACAAATGGTATGATTATAAATCATTGCTTATGGATGAATGATATTGATATTTCATTTGATGATTGTGATCTCAGATATGAGATGAGTAATATCTATGTGATATGGATGTTTGGATTAAGTATGATAATATTTAATTATCTGTTTGGATGATAATATTGATTATCTGTTTATGATGATGATGTGATTATCTATTGTGATATTATGAATTATCTATCTGTGTGTATTGATAATATTGAATTAAACTGTTAAGACTAAATAGACAACTTGGCCTTAAAAGACACGTTTTGGATTATGATGAGACCGGGATCGGGTTTCCACATTTGGAACATCCGAAAACCATATCGATTCCAAATTAACGATAGGTCGTGAATCTCAAGTGAAGATGAAGATTCAAAATGCAAGGATTATCGTCGTTAACTCTGAGGGTGATTCCAAAATGAGTGTAACGAGATAATGCCTTCGGTTTCGTTCGAACCCGGAACGAACTTGTATGGATTGAATGCTTTCAACACATCGTCAGGTGGGCGATGAGCATTCTAAGAGCTATGTTCTATAAAGGTAATCGCAGCCTCAAGCCTCATCAACCGGGAATGGCAAAAACAGGGGAGGTGCAGCAAGGTTAGGTGGGTCATGCCCAAGCAGGACAAGGATATTCCCCTGTCTAGATGTCCCTTATTTTTCGGCTGTGTGGGCAGTTGGTTGCAAACAACTGCGGGGTTATCTTGTTCGGGACTATTCAGTAAGGAATGGTTCCGGCCTTGTGTTGCAAGGGGTCGGGAGTGATCCTCCGTACGTTGATCTAGGCCACGTACTGTGACGGGCGGTACCCCAGTAGCCCTACCATTGTATGGAATCCACAATCCAATAAGTGCCAACGGTTTTGATTGTATTACCCACTTTTGTGGCTAGTAGCTGGAATTTAATCATGTAATAATTTCAGCTATTTTCTATTTACTTGAAAACCCTAGACCTATTATAATATCACTGAATTTCCTATCAAATGTTTTGGTTAGCGTAAGGTAAAAACTTACCCATGTTTATGTGTGGGGAGTCTTACGTGATACCTTTTGTTTTCAAAAGGATTTTCAAAATTAAGCAACTTTAACCTGTTACTCACACGAAACCCATGTCTGACCCAGAGTTTATTTTTGTTTTCCATAAACTCTCGGGTACCCAAATTTTTACGGGTAGCCAAGGGATTCAGGTTAGCTTTGACGAACTCTGGAGGAGCAATGGAGCAGTAGGCTTCAGCGTTATAGATATACTTATAGTTCCGCTGTGTTGGTATCTTTGAGTTATTTGTTTGAGTTGTACCGAATTGTATTAACTAGACAGGTGTCTATAACTGTCTAGTATGTGATGTATTGTCTGTATAACTCTGATTGATGTTGTATATTATGTAAATACTTATGTGATTATTATAATTTATTCGTTCCGCTGTGAGATTCTGATGTTGTTGTTCTTTCTTCTCTATCTTTTCTATTTTATCACCCCTTTCTTTCTTCATGAAGATACAGTTTTCTGGGCGTAGGAAGCCGGGTCGTCACAGTTATTATCCATCCTCGCTGGATTGACTCAAGGTAGCACCCTGAGTGTGGCATACCTACCTTAGTGTCACTAGTCCAATGATCTATTGTACAGGAATTGAGTGTTGTGGCTACATGGTTTAAATGACTTGATGGATAGAAAACTATTTTTATGTAGATCGTGGAGGCTCATGTATAATATTGTAGATCATGTGGGTGCACTGACAATGCTGTTTTATAGGTAATATTCGTTACCATTGGGTGTTGATTCAGTTTATGGAATATTTGAGCTGTAGATTGTACTAAGTATTACTGGGTCTCAATACAATTTTTGGTAGTTGATCAAATTTATCATTATCATATGGTTATATGATGTGGTACTAATAACTTATGGTTAAGAAGAATCACAAATGAGTAGGTTTGCGATTGTGGTCAGATTAAATAAAAACAGAACATCTATAATATGATTTATATATGATACCTACACGAGGGTTGGGTAACTGCCATATTATGTTCTGTTTTCTTTTACTGTTTGATAACTGAGTTTACTCAAAGCTAGTTTCTAGCCCGACCCAGATTGTTATTTGTTTTAACAACCTTGGGTCAGACTATGATTGTATTTCACGATGTACTTTCATGATATCATTTCTATCTTATACTTTTTGGAGAGAAATTCATATGGTATAGATATAGTATTCCATTTCTCATATTTTGCTGCGTAGAAGATGAGGTGATCTTCGACCATATCATTAGAGACTTTAGGATAGTACTCTCGTATTAAAAAGGACAGTGACCAAGTGCATAGTTGTGTATGTACCTTTTTAATGGTGTTTGTAATAGGATATTGGCATCGGCTGTGTGCGTGTGTGTGTGTGTGTGTGTGTGTGTGTGTGTGTGTATATATATATCTTTGTGGGTGTGTGTGTGTGTGTGACTTTTTGATCATGCCGATGTCGTTGTTGATGTTTATTTTATGTAACCCCATCTCCATATTATTCATCCTGGGAAACTCGAGCATATTGCTCTATGGAGACAAAAGATATGTGCTTTACAGAGATTCAGGTACATGATATCACATATTCTTTTTGACACAAGGGAGTATATACGAGAGATCACTCTTATCATGTCCTTTACACCGTGCTTTAAGTTAACCTCCCTCTAGTACCATGGGTACCGGGCCGAGGTGTTGCAAAGTGGTATTAGAGCCTATGTTAGAATAAATTGGATATAGAAACATAAACTAATTTTAGAGGATTGATACATAGATGGTGTACTCGAGTCAAGATAACCTGTATATTAGACATAAAAGCGGGAAGATCGGCTTTTGAACTTTGAGCAACTGTATGATTGATTGTCGGGGTAAAATATAAGTATAGATAGGAAAAACTTTTTTATTCATTTATGATTCCCATCAATATTTCTCCCCTATTTCTAATATAGTTGTTTTTCACCTTCCCATACAGAAAATATGGTCAGACCCAGAGGTGATCATATTGATGTCCAGACTAGATTCGGTAATAGCCAGTATAGTAGCACTGGTACTTCTGATGTAATGATGACCATGGATCAGTGGAAGGATTTTTCAAGAGTTATATAGGATATATCAGTAGTTAGAACAAATCCCGCTCGTCACTCGAACTATACTCGACAGTGTAGTGATTATGCTAATCTAGGAGGTAAGCCAATTTTTGGGAAAGAAGATCCCATGGGTGTCCATACCTGGCTGAGATACTGTGAGAGAATATTCGATGATATGGCTCTCATAGATCCACAGAAGAGGAAGCTCACATCTAGACAACTACAAGGAAGAGCAATAGATTGGCACGATGCTATGACTTTGGAGATTCCTGAAGAAGAGATTCTATGGGAGAGATTCAAGGATATGATTAGAGATCATTTTATTCCTGAAGTAGCCAAGGAAACTCTTTTAGGAAATTTTTTATTTGAAGCAAGATAATATGACACTGTAAGAGTATGTGAAATAGTTCAATGCTTTATTCAAATATAGACTGGCATTAATTTGTACATCCCTAAAGAAGAATGTGACGTTTGTTTAAGGACCGAGGAAAGACCTTAAGGACAGACTTCTGGCTCGGTTGCATATTTTGTTTGAGGATATCATGGATATGGCGCTTCGTTATGAGAGCGTTTATGAAAAAGATAAAAAAAACATGAACTCTGGATGAATAACAAGGCTAAGGGGCAAAGCAGAAATTCTTTTACCCTAAGAATGACCAACTATTCAAGCAAAAGCAAGTTAGACCAATCCTAGATCTTAGAAAAAGACGAAGATTGGTAAATCCCAAATCATATGTTACTGATGTGCACGTAAATGTGCATATTTTTACCACCATATTTATTCTATTTGAATTAAATAAATGATCATATCGGGTATTTTAACTTGTTTTAACCAAAATTCATTTTAATTCCAAATTTTCACATATTCATCTTCATATAGGGGCAAAACGGTCATTTAAGTGCATATATTTCTTTGAGAAAAATTGATTGGAAATTTATATATATATTTTTGTAGGAAAATGGTCTCAAATAGGAGTGGTTTCATGAAGAAATATGCATGCACAAAGAATATAAAGGAATGAAGATGGAAATAATTCAAAGTGAAGATCATGGAGGACCCCACCTACCCACCTACCTTAATGTACAAATTAAAGGCTAATGCACATGCTTTTTGACTTAATGGCTTCATGTACACTTAATGGGGGATTAAGACATGTTAATGATTACTTGGCCTCCACACTTCCTAAGGGGCATTTTGGGCATTCCCCAAAAAAGTGAATTAGGGTTTCATACATGTATAAATACCCATATGTTTCATGTAACATAATCTCTTCTCTTAGTCTCTCTTAGGCCTCTTTCTCTTTAGTTTAGTTTAGATCAAAAATAAAATGAAAGCTCATCTTTCTCTTTTCATGGCTACTTAGCCATTTTTATTTTATGTAATCTTTTTTATTTTATGCAATTTAATACATGCTCTTTCCTTTTCATGTTCATTTACTTTCATGTTGTAGTGTAGATCTCTTTTATTTTATGCAAGTAGAATAATTTTTCCTTTCATTTTGCTCTCTTTTTCTCTTCTTGTTTAATGTTGTTTTCTACATTTGTTCATATAATAACAAATATGAGAGCTTAATCCCTTCAATTTAGGGGTAATGAAGCTCTCAAGTATGTAGATCCAACATTTTGTTGTTTATGCTCTCTTTTTGTGCTTAATGAGAATGATTGAAGTGGTTTAATGATGTTGTTTAGCTTTGAATTTGATAGTCTATGTTGTTTATAACAAATAGGCTATGCTTAAACAAACATAACACAAATTGCCTCTTCATCTAAATATGATTATGGCAAAGAAGTGAATGTTGAAATTGAAATTTGATAGCCTATATTTCTAAACAATAGTTAATAGGCTATGCTTAAAATAGATTTTGCTTTCAACTTTGTTGTCATATTTCATGAGAGTTAAATGTCTATTAGTGGTTGTGTTATAGTTTGATGGTTTATATTGAGCTAATTAATAGCACAAATATACCATACTTATGATAAGCACATCAACTAATTCACTAATGACAAGAAAAGAGAGATCATAACTTCATTTTGTTGATTTATATGATCTAGAGAGTGGATTTATCTCTAAATTGTTCTCTTAACTCTCATATTTTTATCATTTTCTTTTGCTAGTTTTTGTTAGTTTCTTACATTTCTAGCTATTCACTCTCGACTTCGGTATAATTTGATTGAATAGAATTTTAAAATCATCAATTCCCTGTGGATCGACCCGTATTCGCCGCGTGCTACATTCGTACACCGTGCGCTTGCGGTTATTTTTATTTCTAAATTCGTTCGACGGTTTTCTAAACCGATGGAATTTCCGTCGTCCGAACAAGTTTTTGGCGCCGTTGCCGGGGATTTGTTTTGATTTTAGTTCTCTATTCTTCGAATTATTTGTGTTTGATTTTAGTGTGTGTTTTTATTTTGTGTGTGTTTGCATTTAAAAAAAAACAAAAGAACAAAAATTTGTGTTTGTTTGATTTTTATGTGCATTGTACTTGTGTGCTAGTTTTTCTTATTTGTTTAGCATTTGCATTTCATATTTCAAAAAAAAAAAAAAAAAAAACACACACACACAAAAATTTCAAAACAAAAACAAAAATATTTTGTTTCCATTTCATTCATTGTACAGTTTACAGTTTAAAAAAAAAAAAACACTGCATTGTAATTATTTGCTCTCTCCTCTACCTCTCTGTTCACTGATCTACACTACATTTGATTTTCATTTTCACTGTCTTACACTTGCTTACTGCTTCAGACAATTACTCTTCAATCATACCATCTGCCTTGACCACTTGTTTCAGACTTCCTCCCAAACCATCACTTACATACAACTGTCCTAGCCATAACCTACCACACAATCTGTCATCAAACCCCTATTTCACCATCTTACTGCTGCTTGCCTCCATCACTGCCGAAACTCAATTTCCCACTACATCTTGCAAACCACTGAACAACAGCATACATCTCTCTCCAACCACATTCAACCATTTGCCTTCAAAAGCCACTACACCACTCCACTGCAACTCTATATTCCGCCAGTCCAAACATACTGCACATTTACATCATCCCAATACCATACCAAAACACAGCTGCAAACAATCCTCTTCACTAAACTGTGCATCATCACAACATTCAACTCACTTCCCATCACTTTTGTTCACACACTCAACCACCACTACTTCACACCAAATTAACCATCGAACTCCTCTGCTCTACCATCATCTCAGCATTCAACACTCTGACCAAACCAGACTCCAAACTGTCATCTACATACACAAACAAAACAACCATCGGCCATCTACAACCATTTCCTTCCCTGCCACTTCATACAAACTCCTGCCCAGACCACCATACGTCTTCCACGAACTTCACCCGAAGCCCAACAAATCCCCTCAAACCTGCAATCGCCGTAACCCCCAATTACGCAACCATCTGTAACTCGAACTCCAACAAACCAGAAATTGCAAGGAACTAAAACGAACTTCATCTTTAGTTGCTGATTTACAGTGGATTGAATCTTGAATTGAGATTTGAAAATTTCGATTTGAAGCTTTGTGTGTTGAGTGCGTTTGATAGGAGTTTTATTCTGAATTCACGCACGCGTGTGTTGAAAATTATTTTCAAATTGGGTGAAGATAACAGTGAGTCGCTTTGTTTGTTGTGAATTTTGTTTCTGAAATTACAATTGTGAAGTTGTTTTGTGTTATTATAGTTTGTTTGTTTTTTTTAATTTGTTTTAAGTTCTCTTTTCAAAAAAAATTTTTTTTTTTTTTATAAGTAAAACCCTACTTTCAAGTTTCCTTTCAAAAAAAAAAAAAAACTTTGGAATTTGTAAAAAAAAAAAAGTGGGGTTGTTGTGAATTTGTTTGGGTTTACTTTGTTTTCCGTTTGTTTTAGTCTTTCTTTGATATAAAAAAATTATATATATTTTGTTTTTATTTCAGATTGTCAAAGCAGAATTGCAAAAGGAGAAGACTTGTTTGCTAAAATAAATTGCTGGCTTTACCAAGCTTGCCAAAAAAAAATAACTGCTTGCTTATTTATAAGTTTCTTTTTATTTTCCTTGCATTGTATATATCTATTGTTTCTGTTTGTCTTGCATTGTTTGTTGCTTGCATTTAAAAAAAAAATTTAAAAACCAAAAAAAAAAGAAAAAAATCCATTCGTAGTTGCATTGTTAATACACGTTTTATTTCAGCTTTGCATTTCATCTTAGAATTTGATTAAATAATAACTCACTTAATTGTATATTGACAGTTGTCTTCTTTGAACAATTTAATTTCTTGGTGTCTAGGCTACGGCAGAGTAATAACCATTTATAAATATTACGGTGATTCGTAAATATTATAGTGGTTGTTCCTCTGAAGGTACTTAAACCTTTGGCTGCATTGCTACGGTGATTCGTGGTGCACCGATAACCCCTGCCCGTTACCTGGCTGAGAAATATTTTTGTTGATTTAAGACAGTGTGTGACTATACAATTTTGTGTTAATTAGGATAAATCATTTGTAATTAACCCTTGCATTCATTTAGTTGCATTAGTTCATGCATATTTAAAAAAAAAAACAAAAAAAATTCAAAATTCAAAACTAAAAAAAATTGTAAATATTCCTTTTCTTTTGAAATTTTTAAATCCTTTTCTTTGAAATTTCAAAAAAATCCATAAAAAAAATTAGAAAAACCAAAATTCGAAAAAAAAAATTGAAAAATAAAAACAAAACAAAAATCGATTTCCCTTTTCAAAAATAAATTTTCTTTGTAAATATTTTTCGTTTATAAAAAAAAACCAAAAAAAAAAAATCGTGAAAATGTCCGAGTTTCCCCACTTACGTGAGTTTTACGATAGTTGTGAAAATCAATATAATCCATACGATTTCACTCCAAATTCGTATGGATATTTTAACACCAACTATTGTTTAAACGATTCAAATTTCGAACAACAAATTTTTCAAAACAATGATCCATCCTCAAATCTCGAAAATAGCATTTCATCTTTACTTGAACTCTCTACACAACAAAATCTAAGTGTAAACGAATTATGTAACTCATATTTGTGCAATAGTTCAAGTCAAAAAAATCAAAATCTGAATTCACTTCAAAATTCAAATTATTTCGAGTGTAACCCATGCCAATTCAATTTCGAGCTTCAAAATGAATTTCAAAATCAAGACGAAAATGTGAACAGATTTTCAAATAATTTTGGCAATGGGAATAGTTTCAATAACGATATGATTGAAACCTTTGGTTGTCAACAAATTCAAAATGAAAATTTTCAAATTAATAATCATGAATTTGATTTTGTTGACCAAATGGAAAAAAATAACGGGGATTTATTACTTGAAAAATACAAAACTTTTCGTGAAAATCATAATCAAATCTCAACTTGCGAAGAATCTAATAATAATCTACCGTTTATCAAAATTGACAATTTTTGTTCTCAACAAATCCAAATTGAAAATTCTCAAGTTAATAACTATAAATTGGAGCAAATGAATGAAATTTACGATGATCACACGAATTTGTTGAGTAAAACATTGAAAAATTTTCATGAAAAACAAAATCAAATTCCAACTTGTGACGAGTCAAATGATGATCCATCTTTTACCACAATCGACGATTTTCAAACAACAACTTTTGAAACTGAAAATGATGATCTTAATGAAGTTGTTGAAAACACGGTAATTGAGTTGGATTTCAATTCTTTTGAGGGTGCGAAACTCGATTTAAACTTCGATCTTCCTTTTTCTGAAAATTTGAATACGACAACTTTGAAACTCGATTTACATGATGAAATTGTTGATAATCCAAAAAATGAAGTCAAATTTAGCGAGCATCAGTTTTATGGACTTTTTGAAAACGAGTTGTTGAATTTTGAAGGGGAAAATTTCGATCACCATTTTGGTTTTGAAATCGATACTTTGAAAGAAATTGAACTTCAACCAATTTTTCTATCTACCCCAAAAATCATCGAAAATGAAACAACTCGTACGATTTTCAATAAAATGACTTTCGTTTTTCCAAATCCACATTCAACTGCGAAATCTTTTACTATTTGGTTTTCCGTTCTTAAGCTGTGTCTCGCACATTTGACGAGACAAATGAATCGGTCTTTAGAAGACCGTTTCATTTACTTTTTGACTGTATACTTTCTCATCTCTTGTAAATAATAATCTTTATATTAGATTTTTATTTTTCTCCTTCCACTTGGGTTGACTGTGGGGACACAGTCAAAATCAAGTGTGGGGGGAGACTCATCTTCATTCTTTTTTTTTTTCATGGTTTATTTTTACTTTATAATCACAAAAACAAAAACAAAAATTTTAAAAAAAAATCCCAAAAACAAATTTTCTTTTGATTTATTTTCAAAAGAAACACTATAAGATAAATATATGGCTTTGGTTTATTAAATTGAAATTTTTGGAAATTTATTTGTCTAAACAAAAATAAAAATGAAATTTGATTACAAATAATAATGGTTTAACTAGTATATAGGAAGATTCATAGTGTTAATTATGAAGTATATCCTAATTGAAAATCTTTGTTTTAAAAAGTGGTTGATTTAAAGTAAAGGATATAACATTTTTTTTGTCTTCTTAGTTAAATGGTGCTAAGATGATTTTGCAAAACTCTCTCTCTCTTTAAAAAAAAAAAATAACATCCAAGTATTCACTCTCATTTAAAAGTCCTCACGGTTATGCATGGGTGAATTACTTGGAATCTTTGATGATGTGCTTTCATACTCATTTAAAAGTCCTCACGGTTATGCATGTACGGAACACATGTTAAAAAAAAAGACTTAATAAAAACCATCTACGGTCGATAAGTGTATGCACGAAAGTGTGTACACTCGCCATGCTTTGTACTCCCCTCACATAAGCCCGAAAGGCAGTGCATGGGTGGTATATCTGGCCTCAGTTTACCTGAGCTAGGTGTGTAATTTTTCTTGCAAATAATGAGAGAGCAAGCAATTGAAATCCTAGCACTATTTTTACTTATTTGATTTGATTTGTTATTGAAAAGAAATGAAAATACCACTTTGATAAACTTTGATAATCAACTAAGGATCCATTTTATAATTACACTTTGTTATCAACCGAAACAACAAGTTAAACTATTATCTATTTGTTATGATAACTTGATTTTTGTTGGAAATTTTGACGAGTAAATGACATAAATTTTCAAGATAATAACCAAAACCTATATTTAACTTATTCGTGTCAATTTAAAAATAAATCCTTCATTTGTAAATATTTTCATCCTGCATTTGGATTTTGTGGGTAGTATCCGCTGAAAACCCTCACGAGACAACACTCGTCCTACTGGGGACACCCAGAGGTTTAACGGCTTGTTGCATACGCTCAATGCAATCGTGCTCCTACGAAAACGGATTTATCTTAGTTTTTTTTTATTTTATTCGAGGACGAATAAAAAGATAAGTGTGGGGGTATTTGATGTGCACGTAAATGTGCATATTTTTACCACCATATTTATTCTATTTGAATTAAATAAATGATCATATCGGGTATTTTAACTTGTTTTAACCAAAATTCATTTTAATTCCAAATTTTCACATATTCATCTTCATATAGGGGCAAAACGGTCATTTAAGTGCATATATTTCTTTGAGAAAAATTGATTGGAAATTTATATATATATTTTTGTAGGAAAATGGTCTCAAATAGGAGTGGTTTCATGAAGAAATATGCATGCACAAAGAATATAAAGGAATGAAGATGGAAATAATTCAAAGTGAAGATCATGGAGGACCCCACCTACCCACCTACCTTAATGTACAAATTAAAGGCTAATGCACATGCTTTTTGACTTAATGGCTTCATGTACACTTAATGGGGGATTAAGACATGTTAATGATTACTTGGCCTCCACACTTCCTAAGGGGCATTTTGGGCATTCCCCAAAAAAGTGAATTAGGGTTTCATACATGTATAAATACCCATATGTTTCATGTAACATAATCTCTTCTCTTAGTCTCTCTTAGGCCTCTTTCTCTTTAGTTTAGTTTAGATCAAAAATAAAATGAAAGCTCATCTTTCTCTTTTCATGGCTACTTAGCCATTTTTATTTTATGTAATCTTTTTTATTTTATGCAATTTAATACATGCTCTTTCCTTTTCATGTTCATTTACTTTCATGTTGTAGTGTAGATCTCTTTTATTTTATGCAAGTAGAATAATTTTTCCTTTCATTTTGCTCTCTTTTTCTCTTCTTGTTTAATGTTGTTTTCTACATTTGTTCATATAATAACAAATATGAGAGCTTAATCCCTTCAATTTAGGGGTAATGAAGCTCTCAAGTATGTAGATCCAACATTTTGTTGTTTATGCTCTCTTTTTGTGCTTAATGAGAATGATTGAAGTGGTTTAATGATGTTGTTTAGCTTTGAATTTGATAGTCTATGTTGTTTATAACAAATAGGCTATGCTTAAACAAACATAACACAAATTGCCTCTTCATCTAAATATGATTATGGCAAAGAAGTGAATGTTGAAATTGAAATTTGATAGCCTATATTTCTAAACAATAGTTAATAGGCTATGCTTAAAATAGATTTTGCTTTCAACTTTGTTGTCATATTTCATGAGAGTTAAATGTCTATTAGTGGTTGTGTTATAGTTTGATGGTTTATATTGAGCTAATTAATAGCACAAATATACCATACTTATGATAAGCACATCAACTAATTCACTAATGACAAGAAAAGAGAGATCATAACTTCATTTTGTTGATTTATATGATCTAGAGAGTGGATTTATCTCTAAATTGTTCTCTTAACTCTCATATTTTTATCATTTTCTTTTGCTAGTTTTTGTTAGTTTCTTACATTTCTAGCTATTCACTCTCGACTTCGGTATAATTTGATTGAATAGAATTTTAAAATCATCAATTCCCTGTGGATCGACCCGTATTCGCCGCGTGCTACATTCGTACACCGTGCGCTTGCGGTTATTTTTATTTCTAAATTCGTTCGACGGTTTTCTAAACCGATGGAATTTCCGTCGTCCGAACAGTTACATTTGTAGAGTCAAGAGACACTTCGCAAATGAATGTCAAAAGGATAAAAATAGTGATACTAGGAAATGCTTCAACTGTAATGAGATTGGCCATATCATAAAGGATTGCTCAAAGCAAATCAAGTAGAAATAGGGGAAGTTATTTACTATTGAATATGCAGGCCCATCGGATTAGATGAAGGGAAAAGTAACCACAACTCTTGAAGATATGATTATGATATCTTATATATCTGTATGAGTTCTTTTTGATACGGGCGCTTCACATTCGTTTACTTCAAAAGAGCTAGTAGAGAAATTAAAGTTGGATTATACATTGCTAGAAACATCACTTAGGGTAGTAAATCCTATAGGTGGTTAACGCTACTTTAGGGATGAAATGCTATGATTTGGTTGTTGATCTATATGAATACTCCTTTGCAAGCAGTTTGCATGTTATGAGTCACTTAGGTTTTGGAATTATTTTGGAAATGGACTAGCTTGAGTCATATGATGCGCCAGTTTGTGCTAATAGAGCTATTACTCTGAAGCATCCCAATCATAGAGATCGTATTGCATTTGCAATCAACGCTACAATATTCAGGTCTTGCAGTTCACTTTATGTTATGGAATCTCAAGACAACGAAGTCGATAAGGTTCCAATTATTAGAGAGTTTGCAGATGTGTTTGATTTCGTAGAAGGATTATCCCCTCGTAGAGCTATAGAATTTCGAATAGATTTAATTTCAGGTTCTCATCCCATTAGCAGACCTCCTAGTTTAATGTGCCCTACCAAGATGGAAGAATTACAAACAGAATTAGGACTTGAGCAGAAGAACTTTATTATATCAAGTAGTTCACCATGGGGTGAGAGGTAGTATTTGTAATGAAGGCAGACAGATCCTTAAGGATGTGCATTGATTATGGGAACTTAAATGAGATGATGATTAAAAACCGGTATCCATTGCCATGGATTGACAATCTTTTTGACCAGCTGGATAGAGCGAAAGTTTTCTCGCAACTTGATTTAGCCATTGGTTTTCACCAATTATGAGTAGTTGATGATTATGTTCCTCTTACAACATTCGCAACCAGATATGGATCCTATGCGTAGCCAATTATGCCTTTCGGGTTGACGAATTCACCTGCTAATTTCACCGACTTAATAACTCGAATTTTCCTACTTGGATAAATTTACATTAGTTTTCATTAATGATATGTAACGACTCGGAATTTCACCACTTTGATTTACGAATATTTAATTAATTTTAAATATTCAAATAATAGATTTTATAATTAAAATAAACTCTTTTAATAATAAATAATGATGGTGAAGTAGTTTTCAAAAATTCTTTACAAAAATATTCAGTTCGAAGAAAAATTGAAAATGTGATAGGAAATCGTTTTTCTAATTTTCAATTTTTCTTTGGCTAAAAATTGTCAAACACAGTGTAAACTCTGGTCTAAGTAGATATAAATGCTTTCATAATTAAATTTAGGATTTTTAAGCGTGTATATATATGTGTGTGTGTGTGTAAATATATACTTAA
Source organism: Allium cepa (assembly GCA_030765085.1). Classification (NCBI taxonomy): domain Eukaryota; kingdom Viridiplantae; phylum Streptophyta; class Magnoliopsida; order Asparagales; family Amaryllidaceae; genus Allium; species Allium cepa. The sequence continues at coordinate 796,186,673 of CM060935.1, read as the reverse complement.
GTATATATTAAGAAAGATGTGACAATAGAAATATAATTAAAATGAAAAGATACTTTGTGAAACATTAAGTACAATGATGTGATACCTTATATAACACAAAGTACATTAGTAAATAAGACATGTTGGAACAAAAGAAAAGGAGGGAGACAAGAATTAAATGCAATTTGGAAGTTATGATGTGGCATGAAGTTGTGGAGGGTAAATGACTAAGGTTAGTTTGATAATTTTCTAAGTTTCATTTCTTATAAATACCACTCACCTTTCTCACTATTTCATTTACTTTAAAAAAATTCTTTCCATTTCTTACCTCTTCTTTCTCAAGCTCTTTTAAGTTTCCGTTAATGGCTTCCTAAATTAAAAATCTATTTTTCCCTTAAACACTTGAACCGGCTCCTAAACCACTTCTACTCTCTTCTATCATCACTTAGCTTCAAAATAAGACCCAAGACCCATCTCAAAACCCTTAGTTGAGCCTCCCTTGCATCTAGGCTGTGAGTTATTAGGGCTCCCTAGGTCCAAAAGGTTGGATTTTGTAGAAGGAAGCTAGGTCTGTTTGCCAATTGATGTATTATGGTTGTTTGGTTCGAGTTTGAGCTTGTTTTGTTGAGTAAAATCTCACCTTTTATAACTAAAATTCTTAGCTTTTATATAGTTCATAATAGTGATTGCTAATTTCTTTTGTTATACATAGTTTAAAGTGATGATTATGTGCTTGTTTCCCGCTTTAAAAAATGACATATGTTAGTGGTATAGAAGTGTGCGTATCTTGACTATCGCTATATTGGCACTTTTGAAAAATACAATCACTTCGAAACCTTTTGGTTTAACTGTCTGCTTGAGTTTTGTTTTACGAAGTTAGTTAAGTTTTTGAATAACAAAGAGTTGAGAATTAATTAACCATTTTAATAATAATTTAAATTTAGTTATCATTTTGATTAACGAGGATTAAGGTTAATTAATTAATTTAATAATGATGTGTTTAAAATTAATTAATTACTTTGTTAATGATACTTAAAATTAATTAATCATTTTATCTAATGATTGTTAAGGTTAATTAATCATTTAATAATGATGGATCAAAGTTAATTAATCATTTTAATTAATGGTATTTAAAATTAATTAACCATTTTTAATCAATGACTTTTAAAGTTTTTTAATTAGTTTAAATTTAATTATCTCTTTCTTTGATGACGTTTTAAATTAAATAAATCATTTTTAATTAATGATGTTTAATATTTATTAATTTATTTAATTAATGATGTTTTTAAAAGTGATTAACCTTTTTAATTAAAGGTATTTAAAGTTAATTAATCAAATTAATTAATGAAGTTTAAAGATAATTAATCATTCTTATTTATGATAGTTAATATTATTTAATCAATTTAATAAAGATGATAGTTTATATTATTGTTTGATTGGTAGTTTGGATTGGATTTCCGTTTTGGAAAACAGACGATGTTATCTTATTTGTAGGGAACCCATATGACTATGTATATTATATGTAACCATTGTTTTAAAAGAAACATTTATAGAGGGAACCTAAGGGTTTTCTCGCTAATATTTATTAATTTATCTCCTTATGCCGCTTATGTCGATGTTTAGTTGAAAATAATTATGACCTTCTATTTGAATCGTTTAAGTGTCGTTGTAACGAATTTCGCTATATTGTCACTTACTGAATATCATCCCCAAAACCTTTGTGTGTGTTGAACTTGAGCTTGTATTTTCATAAAATAAATATTTAAATTAATTAATAACTTTAATTAATGATATTTGAAATTAGTTATTCATTTTGATTAATGGTGTTTGAGTTTGACTGATCATTTTAATCAATGATATTTAGATTTAATTAATAATTTAATTAATTGTGTTTGAATTTAATGAATCATTTTAGCTAATAACATTTGAAGCTAATTAATCATTTTAGTTAATGATGTTTTAAAGTTAATTAACTGATTAAATAAAAGTGTTTTTAAAGTTAACTAACTGATTAAATAAAAGTGTTTTGAAGTTAATTAACTGATTTAATAAAAGTGTTTTTAAAGTTAATTAACTGATTAAATAAAAGTATTTTAAAGTTAGTTAACCAATTTAATAAAATATTAAAGTTAATTAACTGATTTAATAAAAGTTTTTTAAAGTATTAGTTAATTTAACAGAAGTGTTTAAAGATAATTGATTGATTTATTAAAAAGGTTTTAAAGTTTGGTTAACGATCCTTCAGGATGGTTAACATTGTTTTAAATTTATAAAGGTATTTAAATTGATTTAATATCTTATGAGATAATAAATTTTGATTTTAAAATTTATAAACGACGATTAATAAATAAGGAATTTTTTTATAAGGAATGGTTTAAAAATTAAGCTAAGTGTAAATTGTTTTGGGTTTACAGTAAACTGTTTTAATGACATTTGTTTTTTGTCCTTATTTTAATACACATAGTATTATAATTTTCCCTTTTTAAAATGAATATTTCAAAGAGTATTTTTGATGGGTTTTACTAATATTTGAAAGTGAAAATCAAGCATAAGTGTTAATAAAATATTTTAAAAGTTTGGTAGGTGTATGCAATTTAAATCCCGTCCATAAATCACTTTATTATTCCCGATAGTGGATTTATCGACTATTGATTTTGATTCTGCCATCTTCTTTGTGTTTCGTCGATTTAAGACGATTTGTTTGCTCATTTGGAGCATTTAAAGTCTTGCTATTCTTATAGTTAAGAATGTTGTCGAGACAAGTTAGACAACAACGCTGCCATAGCTTGTCCGGCTTCATTTTTTACCAGAACAGTAAAAGTTTGTTTCTAATAGTTGATTTATCGACTATCGATTCTAATACTTTCTATATACTTCGTCAATCTAAGATGATTTGTGGCTCATTTGAGCATTGGCATCCAATACTGTGGATAACTAAAACAAAGGCGAGTGGGAGCCAAGCCATGTGGGTCACACCCATTAGTGTATAATCACATTTATCTAGTGGTGTTGATAGCATGTATTCATTAATGTGAATATATTCGGATGCTAGTGTGAAGCGGGGTCCATCTTGGAAGTTCCCGAGAGCCATGCGTGTTTGGTGTGGGCTCTCAAGTATATTTTATCTAGGTATACTTTTGATGTAGAGGGGAGCAACCTTCTAGTTGCGTTGGATAAATTCATTCTCCATGTTTCGATTCGAACCTTGGAATTAATCTCATCTTCTTTTGTGTTTCATTAGTTTAAGATTCTATGCTGTGCATTTGAGCTTTGATGTCATTTATCGAAAACGAATAAATCAAGAAGCAAGTAAGGAGGGTGCGTACTCCTAATTATTGTTGGAAAAACTTCTCTTTTTCCTTATTTTTAATCAAAATTTCAAATTATTTCCTTAATTAGATTGAGAACCGCCTTGTGCTCTTCTCAATGTTTAATTATTTGTTTCCATTCTTTCAAGCTTTAGACCTTTACACTGTTTATCCATTCTTTCCGGTTTGGATTTTATTTAGATTATTTCCATTCTTTTAAGTTTGGATTTTGATATTATTTATGCCCATTACTTAAGTATGGGGTTTGTTCTTACTAATACCTAGCCTTTATATTTGGATTTTGTTTCCTGTTGTTTATTTCCACTCTTCCATGTATGAATGTTGTTTTTGTGAGGTAAAAACTCATTCCACGTTTAGCGGCATGGTCCCATAGAATTTTTATATGTTCATCATATTACTTGAGTTTTCTCACGCTGGTTTTCCATACTGATGCAGGTGTTATTTTATTATAATGCTCGGGTTAAGCCGAGTATTTTCCTAAGTTGGCTCTGGTGATATGGGGTTCTTTGAGAAGAACTGGATGTTCATTTTCCGTAGTATTTTAATTCTGTTGTATTATATTATACACCTATCAGCAATTATAAGGCTAGGATTCTATAATTTCCAGCAGATAAGGTTTATTTTTAACTCAGATGTACTCTTTATTTTAGAGTGAAAGTTTAAACAGTCTTTGTTATATTATATGTTGTTGATTCCACTATGAGATTCTGTTTCCTCTGCTCTTTGTTCTTTTCTTTTTATTTTACCCTAATAATCTGCATTTCCGATGATTGGTTGTTCGACATTTGAACATAGTGGATGTATTTGATGTCGACTTTCGATGGTCGAAAAGGTAGGTCTTTACATGATATCTTAGTCTATTCAAAGACCAAGGAAGAGCATGTAGAGCATCTAAGAATTGTCCTAGAAATTTTGAGATCGCATCAAATTAAAGCTAAATGTATGAAATATCAGTTTTGGTAGAAAGAAGTGAAACTTCTTGGACATATGGTCTTTGATAAAGGTATTTCTATTGATCCGACATAGATTGAAATTGTTCAGAAGTGGAGGAGACATGAGTCAGTTATAGAGATTCATAGCTTCTTGAGATTATTTAGATATTATAGACATTTTATTCAAGACTTCTAAAATTTTCAACCTCATCGACCCATTTGATGAAGAAAGGAGTCAATTATAACTGCTCGAGAGGTGTGAAATAGCATTTCAAAGGCTGAAAGAATTATTATCTCATGCACTTGTTCTAGTAGTGCTTGGTGGCAATAAATATCCGGTAGTCTATACAGATGCTTACGAGACAGGTCTTGGAGCTATATTGATGCTACACGATAGGGTCGTTACATATGCATCAAGACAGTTAAGACCAAATGAAACAAGATATACTACTTGTGATCTAGAGCTAGGAACAATATTATTTGCTTTGAAATTATGGAGACATTATCTGTTAGGAGAGCGATTTGTCCCCTATACGAATCATAAATCGTTGAGATACTTATTTTCTCAAAATGATCAGAATATGTGATAGTAGAGGTGGCTTTAGTTTCTAGTCGCTCATGATTTTGAGATACAATACAATACAAGAAAAGGAAACAAAGTGGCTGGAGGTCTTAGTCGGAAGTAGAAAGCCATCGTTTCTATGATGATCAGTGATTGGAATGATTTGGAGTGGTTAAGTTCTTGTAATGTACAGTTTAGGATGATGGATGATTCATTCGCTACGTTGGCTAGTTTAGAAGTTCAAACTGGCTTAGTTGATAGAATTCGAGCTAATAAAAAAACGATCATGCACTAATTAGTCGAATTCAATGGTTTCAAAATGAAGAAGATAGTGATGATTTGAAGAAGTTCGAGCTTGACTCAAATGGTTGCTTATAATCGAAAGGAAGGTCATGTGTTCCTAACATAGCTAACCTAAGGAAGGATGTTCTTGATGAATGTCATCATTCCATGTTCACTATCTATCTAGGTGGAATGGAAAAGTATAAAGATATGAAATGCATGTATTATTGGATAGGGATAAAGCATGGTATAGCAGAGTATGTGAAGAAGTTTACAACATGTCAGCTAGGGAAGTGAGAACATCAAAAAGTAAATAGATTACTTCAGCCATTAGAAGTACCGTAGTGGAAATGGAATCATATTTTTGTGGACTTTATTGATGGATTTCCATGTTCGAGACAAAGAAATGAAAGCATTTGGGTGATAGTTGATCGACTCGCTAAAATTGCATATTTTATTTCTACAAGCGAACAGTAAAAATCTCAGCTAGAGTATTTGTCAAACATATTGTCAGACTGCATGGGGTGTCCAACAGTATACATAGTGATCGAGATCCACTTTCCGTTAACCATTTCTAGAAGAGTTTGTAGAGTGCCTTAGGAACACAACTCAATCTAAGTACGGCCTATCATCCACATACGGATGGACAAACTGAATGAGTTAATGAAGCTGTAGAAGACCTTTTGAGAGCTGGATTTCTCTTATTTAATGGTTCTCAGGAAGACCATCTTCATCTAGTAGAATTCTCTTACAACAACAGTTTCTAGTCCAGCATTGGCTTGGCTCCTTTCAAACCGCTTTACGTAAGTCTGTGTCATTCTCTAACTTGTTGATAGGAACTGGTGATAGATTGATAGTAGGTCCAAATATGGTGCGAGAGATGACAAAGAAGATCGAGTTTATCAGAGATCATATGAAAACTGTTCCGTCTAGACAGAAGAGTTATGTTGACAAGCGTAAAATGGCCTCAGAATTTTCAGCTGGGGTTTGTGTGTTTGTAAAGTTATCACCGATGGACGGAGCAATAAGATTTGGAGAAGCTAAAAGATTAGCTTCAAGATAAATTGAAACATATCCAATTATAGAACGCATTGGAAGCTTAGCATATTGAATTGATTTACATGCCTATCTATCAGAAGTACATAATGTGTTCTATGTGTCCAACATGAGGAAAGTTGTATAAGATCCTAATATTATTTCGGAGCCAAGACAATCGAGGATCTAAAAATTGAACCAAACATGACTTTCACCATCCAGCCACCAGAAATTATAGATTCAAAGGTAAAATAATTAAGAAACTAAGTTTTTCTATTAGTAAAGGTTCAATGGTCAGACAATCCAAAAGATTGTACATAGGAGACCTAGGAGCTAATGAAAGGGACAAATCCTAACTTATTCTCTATAAAACCAGGTTCGACTTAAAAACTGTTATGTTTTATTTTATTAAGTCATGGATGATTTGATGTTTTAATTGTTACTTATTATAAATTAACTTTGTTTACGAATTGCGAGGATGCAATTTTTATAAGGGGAAGAGTTTGTAACAACCTGAAATTTGGCAATATAGTAATTTGATAGTTAAAAATATTTTGGAAGTAAATTGAAATTGGATTATGAAAAAAAAAAGATAATTTTGATTTTTTTAAAAAAAGAAATTTTGTTTCCTTTAATATTAAAAAAATAAATTAAGAAGACTATTACTTTCTTTGCTTAATAAACCAAACGAGAATGATTACTTTTAAGAATTAAGAAAAGAGTTTGGCCAATAAAAAATAAATAATTATTAACCTTGCATAATAAAACAAAATAGCATATTGACCGACCTAATAAAATAATAGTATAAAACAAAATTATATGATGACATGTCTAATAAAACAAAATGGTATAATGCTAGCCTGTGAAAACAATAGTATAAAATAGAATAGTTTAACTACTTGCCTAATAGAACAATAATAAAAAAAATAGCATAGTGACTTGCCTAATAAAAAAAAATAGTATAATTATGGGCCCAATAATAAAATTGTATAATTACTTATCTAATAAAATAATATTGTATGATTACATCTTTCTTACATTAACCCCTCCTTTCATTTTATTCATTCACTCATTTCCTTCCTCTTCTTCTTTACCTCCATCGAACCACTCCACCTAGAGATCAAGCGAAAGCATCATTCGATGAGTATACTTCACCCGCCTCTACTTCTGTATAATTGAAATTAAAGCATAAACTGTAAAATTATATAGAAATCGAGGATATTGTGTCCCCACTTGTTTTTCTCTCCTATTACTTATTTTGTTTTCTGATTATTGCATGGGTAGGCTCTGCCACCAACGCATTCTGTTATTTTATTTTGCAAGGGTAGGCTCTGCCACCACCGCACCCTATTATTTTATTTTTTTCCTTGGTAGGCTCTACCACCACCCCACTTTATTATTTTATTTTTGCAAGGGTAAGCTATACCACCACCGCATTCTATTATTTTATTTTTGCAAAGGTAGGCTTTGCCACCGTCACATTTTGTTATTCTATTTTTACGAAGGAAGACTCTACCACCACCGTATTTTGTTATTTTATTTTTTTCAAGGGTAGGCTCTAACACTACCTCATTCAATTATTTTATTTTTGCAAAGGTAGTCTTTGCCACCACCGCATATTTAAATATGTCATGAAATGTTAATTATATGCATATATTATGAACAGTTGATCGTATATGTTATTTTAATAAAGTAAGAATATCGTGATTTAAACTTGTAAACCTTAGTGACACTGGATACACGATAGTTAGGTGGGAATTACTATTGTATGTAAAAATATGAGATGATATATAATGTGGTAAACCCCTTAGCGACATCGAGTTAATGACAATTAGGTGGAATTACTATCTAATCGGAACTTGAATATATTAAACCCCTTAGTGACAATGGGTTAAAGATAGTTAGGTGAGATTACTGTTATATATACGCTTGTGAAAATTTTTAAGTATTGTAAATTTATCAATGAGTGATATACCAGATAAAGATAGTATCCATCCTAGTTGGATTAACTCAGAGTAGCACCCTGAATGTGGCATCCCTGCTCTAGTGTCATTAGTCTGTCAATCTGCTATACGGGCATTGAACGTTATAGCTACAAGACTTAAATGAGATGATTGATGGAGGAGTGTTTTCATGTAAGCTAGAGTAGGCCAAGAAGGGTCATGTACAGTATTGTAGATTGTGTGGGTGCACCTACAATATTGATTCATAGGTGATGTTTGGTATCATTGGGTCTTAATTAGGTCTTTGGTATATTTGAGTCATAGGTGGTAGTGGGTATCACTGGGTGTCGATTTAATTTTTGGTAGTTGATCAAATCTATCACTATTATATTAATTTATAACCGGCTATATGTTATATAATATGTATATACATATATATTGGATTTTGTATTATATGATAAATACTCTAAATTATTTTTACAATTTAATATTTGAAATAATTTTGTAATTTAACTATTTATATATTTCATAAATGCTTATACAAATAATTTATAACTAATATTTTATAATAATTATATATTAAATTTACACACACACACATTTATTTATACAATAATTCGATGCACATATATGTATGTTTAGACAACGCATTTATATACAGTGGGCGTAACATGTCTACTGTAGTGTACATCCCAACGTCTATATACAGACATGTTAAACCATGTACATATTATCCGGTTGCACATGCACGTACATACATATGTTTATACGATATACAATATATTATAAAACATTATTTTAAATTTGAATAAAATATTGTTTTATTTAAAAAAAATAGAAAAGTTCTAAATAGATTTAGACTACATAGGCCCATTAAATATCAAATAAAGAATTTTTGAAATTTATCCAATTCCTCCATTGTAGGCTAGCCCAATTCCATTATAACCTCCATTATAACCCCTTATTTATCATTATTTCAAGGTTAGTTGTACATCTAGTCAACAGACACAGAAGTACATTGGAATAGGATATACATACTTGTACAAATGTTCATGTTTGAACCTAGATATTTCTAAGTTTATATCAGCTATCAACTTATTCTTTATCCTCATTTACCCATGTAGAGCATCTCCAATGGATGCAAATTCATTCTTTTAGCAAGAGATGACAAAGCGGTCCAATGGAAGAAATACGGTAATATTCATGGAACAATTCATGATCCTGAATTGGTTCAGATGCTTACTTAATAGGCGTCTAAAGTCAAATTCCTAATAAATGTATGCATAATGCTCAAATGCTTATTTAATAGGCGCTTGATATCTTTTATTAAATAGAAGATTAATCAAATATATTAATCATTTTTTAAGATTTAATAGCGCACATATAATATTACAACATAGAAAAGAGTGATTGAAGATCTCATGTTAAAGAGTGTAATATTAGAAAGAATATAATAGTGAAGATGATAGCACATGGTATGTTCAAAAATAAAGAAATTCTTGTCGAAAGAAGGTCTTGTTGAACATTATTTAGGCGACTCCTTTTTTGGAATGGAGAGGGAAATTTTAGAGGATTCCACCCGACGAAAAAACTACTATGAGGACTATATTCGAATACAACGGTTTACAATTTTAACCCTTTCCCATAGCAAACTTCGACAACAACCCATCGAAAAATGAGAAAAAAATCAATTATAGCTCACCAAAAATCATTTTCATCGTGGTCGTGTCGAAAAAAAAGACAATTGATCATCGAAAAATTGAGGGTAGTTACAGATTTTCATTATTATTTTCAAATGGGGCAACCATTTTAGTCCCGCAATAGTTTTCCAAAAAACGAAAAAACAACCATCTCCTATGAAGTTTTGGATCAGTTTCTTTAACGATGTCCTTGTTTTGTTTGTTTTTTGGATTTACCGTGAACAAATTTCCTTTTGGTAAAAGATTCTCTTTTCTTTCAATATATTTTGGAGTAATATCACAAGTTGATAGGATGTTTTTTACTTGAAGTTTGTATAGTTGCTCAAAAGACCACTTTAGAACCATAGTATTGGCATTTTGGTAGTAGTTCAAATCGTATATTCCATGCTAAAGTGCAAAACTGTTTATTAAAAGAGAAACATAATTAGTTGCGAACATAAATTAAATATCATCCCAACCTAAGTTTCTCATGTGGCACAACTATCATCGCAATCAAAAATATCTGATTTGGTATTATGTTATATGTATTGGATTAAGTTATTGACCACTGTAAGTGTTCTTACTTCTTACTGCTGTTGTAAATCCATATCTGATACTCCAACTTTGCAGATTTTCAGTGCAAGAAATCACTAAGGGGAGAACTTGAGAAATCCAATGCTTCCAGGTACATAAACGTTTGCTAGCATTTTAGGCAGTACAAGATAAAGATTCATATCTAATATCTATAATGATTTCATATAAGTGAATAAGTATGCGTCTGTATCAATAATAACCAAACGGGAGACTGACAACTCTTAGCCTACTCTAGGAGCCTCCTCGCATGCTCTTAGCACCACTCCTACATTTATCGGTTACCTTGATGGCCATCGTGATCCAATATCCATCAAATTCAAGACAATGCAATACAATTGTCACGACCCTGCAAGTGCTCCAATTGTAACTAATTGTTGTCCCATGTGACACTGGCGCGACCGCTCTCGAATATATACACATCAAAAGCTGCGTCATGGATTCTAGTTGCGACCCCACAACCAGGCCGCTAGGATGGGTGCTACCATTTTGGTTATTCCACATCATATAATATGCGCGCACACACAATAGATAGACACACTTATGGCTCTCAGCCTGCTCACTCTCGGTACACATCATCATAAATATAGTTCCCTGTAGACTTGACCATGACCAGTGGCATCTAGTTGGAGAAAGTAATCCGCCAAGTTTCAATTCAGGCATCCCATACCACCTGGTATTACTCGAATATTTGCTTAATGTTTGTAAATTACACTCGTATAATATTATTCTACATAATGAGTCCAAAGAATAACCAGATAAGTAATACCGAAAGTCTGAACTAGACAGTATTATTGATCCGTTTATACAAATTTCTCATAACATAGAATTAGCACAACAATGACACATATATTATTTAGAAAGAAATAGAAATTTATTTATTTATCAAATATATATATAATTAATAAAAGCATTTATAAATTTTTACATAGTTAAATAGTTATTTTTTAGCTTTTTATAAATCAAAGTAAGAATTTTAATACTCACAAATAACTTTGAAACTCGTCTTTATATTTAAATTCTCATTAGTGTCATATAAAACTAAATATTACATCTGAAAATCATTTATAAATTTTCGACGATTATATGATTTATAATTAAATTTTATAATCTCCAATTTCATAAAATATATTTTTCAAATCTTTAGATTATATTCAAATTCATAAAATATGCTTTTAAAGTCCTAAAATATTAATTAGAAACCGTTTCATATTTTCTAGAATTTTATAAGATTTTATAAGTTTACTAAAAATCAAAAACTAATTTTTTTTAAATAATCAATATCTAAATTAAACAATCGATAATCGGTTTTAAATAAAACATTTCCATAAAATTAATTTCATATTTACAATTCATCGGTCTTTTATTTTCAAAACCATAATTTTATTAAATTTTAAAATTATATTTCGTTTAAAAAGGATGCATCGAACAAAAATTGAAGCTACAAGCTCTAGGGGTCGACCGCCACTCGTCGAAATCCCTCCACAAGCGACCAACCGCTAATGGAGTGGTGGTCAACCGTTGGTGTCAAATGTAGAGTGTGTAGCTCTAGGTTGCCCTTTTGGTCGCCTTTTTTCGCTATTTCTTCCCTTGGTCGAACCTATTTACAGCACACACGCGAAAACATCTCCATACACACACAAATACAAGAATTCGTGCAATAATAGACTCGTAATAAAAGGCATAGGAAGTATCAAATTCACTTGTATCAAAATTCACAATGAATGAGCTTCAAGCAAACCAATTTCCAAACATAATCAACAATTCAATTCCATCATAGTATTTAGACAAAGATTCATGGAAAACACTCACCTTGACCATGAGAGACTCTAAGTTTCTCGTTGTAGCCCTTAGCACTTCTAATCCCTCTTCTCCCATTATTGTAAATGCAAAAACCCACTCCATTAAGCTTCAAAACTCCAACTTGCTTTAACTAAGTGGTGTGGCAGCATGTTGAGAAGCATACATACATACACATATATATATATATATATAAGCTCCATAATTTTAGAATTTTATTTGATTTATATTGAATTTAGAAGAAAGAGGGTTGAAGGGTCCATAATTGTGTATTAGTGGAGAATAGGGGAGAAGGGCTTATAGTTGGAAAATGTAGCAAGGACGTAGGTTCTAGACTTGTCATGAAGCAAAGAAAGATGAATTTTTTTATTTTGCATTGATCTTAAGTCAAATGGTGATGCAGCCCAGATCGATGAAGTCTTAGGTCGCGAGCGACCTAACGAACTAAAAGGTCGCGTGCGACCTAACGGTGTAAGGAGTAACGAGATAAGAGGAAAGAAAGATGCAGTACTGGAGGATGAAGGTCGTTCACGACCTAACGCGTTGGGGTTTAAAATGTTTAAAAGACCTAGCGAGTCAATTTTTAGGTCGCAAGCGACCTATATGGAACGACCTAGCGAAGTACCGGAGCAAGGCGGTGAAGTGAGTTATGCAGAGGAGTGCAGTGAAGCGAGTTATGCAGAGAAAGGGGAACCAGCGACCTATGATAAGTCTCTGAGCGACCTAACTACCTACAAGAGCTCCTGTTTTTGTCGCTTTCTTAGGTCGCTCAACCTTTAGGTCGCAAGGTCGTACAAGCTTAGGTCGCATGATGTATAGGTCGTGTGCGTTACTTTGTTGAGTCGCTATGTTTAAGTTGCCTGTAATTAGGTCGTTTCTTTTATGTTGCTGCTGTTTTGGGTCGTTGTATATATGTGTTGAGTCGCTTGTTGTAAGGTCGTTGTGATGTAACGCTGTGTTTGTTAAGTCGCGTGTAATGTAACTCGCGTAGTGTTAAGTCGTTACTGGTGGTTCGTGTGTGTGTTTCGACAGGTCGTTACCGACCTATGTTAGGTCGTAAGTCGCGGCTATGTAGGTCGTGTAACTTGTGTTGTAAATGTTGAACCGTGTGTTGTTGTAGCCTATAAATAGGCAAGGTCGGGTCATTTGTAAAAAAGGTTGATTTTGAATAAAACTTTGTTTTGTAAGCTTTGTGCTTCCATTGAATCGGTAGTTGGGTGTGATCTCCTATCTCCACTTTCGGTAATTCGAGTGCGCTCGAATCAACAATTGTTGAAGCCAATTCACGGAATCAAGTGCGCTTGATCAACGTTCGAAGAATTGTAGATCTTCTCTCACGGTATCGTGCGCGATCAACGTGTCGAAGATAGCTAGAATTCGGTATCTTTCGAGATCAACGAATTTGGGACCTTTGGTATCATAAATCCATCGATTCATAGTGATTCAACTAATCGTTTCAATTAGTTTGACACGAAATCATCATTTCATCGTCAATCCGTATTATCCGCTGCGTTAGTTTTGGTATCAGAGCTAGACTTAGCCAATCATAGCTAAGCCGAGTCTTGCAGCCAAGGAGTTTGAAGTTTGGTGTTCATCGTGTTCATCGTGAAGTTGCAACAAGTTGGGAGTTTACGATCCATAACATTTTGGATCAAAGTTCGGAAAGTGTTTAAATTTTTGAAGAAGATTTTGAAGTGTAGAGCCGAGGTTGAAGTGTTGAGGCCGAGAGTTGAAGTTCATTTTGAAGCTTTGAAGTTGTGTTTGATTGTTTGATTTGACAATGCCTCCTAGGAGAGCTAACCGTCATCAGAATGTTGAAGCGTTGTATAGAAGAGAAGAAGCCGAGCAAATGGAACAACGTATCAATGAAAAATTTGACGAAGGCATTGGAAAATTAGAGAAACTGATGATTGACATGAATGAAGGTCAAAAAAGAAGGTCACCAATCTCGAACCATAGAGGAAACCGAGTTTCGCCATCGGTTACGGAAGCGAGGAGGGTGTCGCCACAATCTTTCCGAGATAGAAGAGAATCTTCAGTTTCATTGAGAAAAGATCACCATGAGTATAGACATGACGAGAGAAGAACTCCACGTGAGTTTGAAGATGAACCATATCGTGATGAAGAGAGACATAGTAGAAGAGACATGCGTGATCAAAGGGAAGTTGATGGTCGAGATCGATATAGACGTGCATTGGATTTTGATGAGGATGGTGAAAGAGGTAGTATGCATTACCGAGATCGAGACCAAATTCGAAATCAATATCGAGATGTTGAGGATGACCGACGATGGGAGTCGGGTATGAAGATGGAAATTCCAGAATTCAAGGGTGGAATGGTAGCAGAAGAATTTCTTGATTGGTTGTCTAGTGTTGAAGAAATTTTTGACTTCAAAGAAGTACCTGAACGTAGAAGAGTGAAGTTAGTTGCTACAAGGTTAAGGGAAAGAGCTTTAGCATGGTGGCAGCAGACTAAACTTACACGGGAGAGAATGGGAAAGTCAAAGATTGAATCATGGAAGAAAATGAAGAAACTGATGAGAGCTACATTCTTGCCATATAATTATCAATCACTCATGTATCAGAGGTTGCAGAATCTGAGGTAAGGGACAAAGGCTGTTAATGATTATGCTGATGAATTTTATCAACTGATTGCTCGAAATGGCATTATGGAGACGGAGGAACAGCTGACTGCTAGATTTGTTGGAGGGTTGAGAACGCAGATCCAGGATATGGTGAATATGTTTGATCCAAGATCTGTTGCAGAAGCACATCAGAAAGCACTTGCTTGGAAGAAACAAGGGAGACGAGGAGGTGGTGTGTTTCCAAGTTACAGTACTCAGAACAAGGGTGTTACTAGGAGTTCCAATGTTCCTAAAGTTGTCAGTAAACCAGTTGTGAAAGAGGTTGAGAAGGAAAAGGTTAACAACAGTTTCAAATGCTATAATTGCCAAGAAGTGTGCCACAAGAGTAATGAATGTCTGAAGCCGAAGAAGCGAACTATGATTGCTGAAGCGGAAGGTGAGGATGTTGGTGAAGATTATTCTACTCCAGTTGAGGAGGATGAACAGGATATCGCATCAGGAGATGAAGAATGTAATCTAATGATGAGGAGATCTTGTTGAACACCAAAGCAAGAGGATGAGACTAGTTGGTTGAGGAGTAATATCTTTCAGTCGACATGCACTATACTGGGGAAAGTGTGTAAATTTGTGACTGACGCGGGAATTTTTGTGACAATATCATTTCTACTGAAGCTGTGAGAAAGTTGAAGTTGAAAACGGAGAAGCATCCAAATCCATACAAGTTAGCATGGTTAAGAAAAGGAGGAGAGGTGAAGAAGGATAGGCGAGTTCATGTTCCATTTTCTATTGGGAAGAAGTATAAAGATGAGATCTGGTGTGATGTTGTGGAGATGGATGTTTGTCACTTGCTTTTGGGAAGACCATGGCAGTATGACCGAGCAGTGCAGCATGACGGTCGGACCAATAGCTACAGCTTTATGTTTGAAAGCGTTAATATCATTTTAGTTCCAAAGAAGAGACATCAAGAAGATAGCAAGTCGGAAGAGATTGAGGAGCTGAAAACTTTGTTGACTTTGAAGGAGTTTATAGAAGAAGTAGAGGAGAGTCCAGAGGTATTTTTGTTGATTGGACATGAAACTACTGAATCTGTTGATGTTCCAGAGGAAGTAAAGCCGGTATTGGAAGAATTCAGAGATGTATTTCCTGAAGAGTTGCCAACGGAGTTACCACCATTGAGAGATATTCAACATCAGATAGATCTTGTTCCAGGGGCAGTATTACCACACAAGCCACATTACAGGATGAGTCCTAAAGAGCATGAGGAACTGAGAAGGCAGGTGGAGGAGTTGTTAGAACAGGGGCGTGTTCAGGAGAGCTTGAGTCCATGTGCTGTGCCAGCCTTATTGGTACCAAAGAAGGATGGTTCGTGGAGGATGTGTACGGACAGTCGGGCTCTAAACAAGATCACTGTGAGATACAGATTTCCTATGCTGAGGTTCGATGATTTGATTGATCAGTTGAGTGGGGCTATTGTATTTTCGATGATTGACTTGAAGAGTGGATACCATCAAATCCGTATTAGACCGGGTGATGAGTGGAAGACTGCTTTTAAAATTAGAGAAGGTCTATACTAATGGTTGGTTATGCCGTTTGGCTTGTCAAATGCTCCTAGTACTTTTATGAGGGTGATGAACCAGATTTTCAGACCATTCATTGGGAAGTTTGTAGTAGTTTACTTTGACGATATTTCAATCTATAGTGGGAGTATGGAAGAGCACATCCAGCATTTGCGAGAAGTATTATTGATTCTATGACAGGAGAAATTTTATGCTGCAACGAAGAAGTGTGTGTTCATGACAAACAGTGTTTTGTTTCTGGGATATGTTCTGTCGAAGGAAGGCATTCAAGTGGATGAAAGTAAAGTAGAAGCTGTCAGGAGTTGGCCACAACCCAAGACAATTACTGAAGTGAGGAGCTTTCATGGGTTGGTATCTTTTTATCGAAGATTCATTCCACATTTTAGCAGCGTAATGGCACCTGTAACCGATTGCATGAAAGGAAAGAAGTTTGAGTGGTCAGAGGAAGCAGGGGTTGCTTTTGAGAAGATCAAGACACTGTTGACGACAGCACCAATTCTAGTATTGCCGGATTTTCATTTATTGTTCGAGTTACATACTGATGCATCGAAAGTTGGGATTGGTGGAGTTTTGAGTCAGAAGGGAAGACCAGTTGCTTATTTCAGTGAGAAATTGTCTGGAGCCAAGTTGAGATATAGCACTTATGACGTGGAATTTTACGCGATTGTTCAAGCTGTGAAGCACTGGAGACATTATCTATTTCAGAAGGAGTTTGTTCTTTATACGGATCATGAAGCTTTGAAACATTTGCAAGGGCAGGACAAAATTTCAGCTCGACACGCTTCATGGGTCGCGTATCTGCAGCAATTTACTTTTGTTATAAAACACAAATCAGGGATGACGAATCGTGTAGCAGATGCCTTGAGCAGGAGGAATCACTTGTTGACAACAATGAAGGTTGAAGTGACAGGATTTGAACTATTACCAGAATTGTTTGAAGAAGATCCTTACTTTACTAAAATTGTTGAGAAAGTCAAGGATGGGAGTACTGATGAGTTTGTATTGGTGGATGGATTCTTATTCAAAGGAAATCGATTATGCGTACCAGATTGCAGCTTGAGAATGAAAATTGTGAAAGAGTTGCATGAAGAAGGGCATGTGGGTAGAGATCGTACATTGTAGTTGATTTCTCAATCTTACTATTGGCCGTCAATGAGAAAAGAAGTTGAGAGATTTGTGGAGATATGCCATATCTGTCAAGTTTCGAAGGGAACAGCTACGAATGCGGGATTATATATGCCATTACCTGTGCCTACCAGACCATGGGTTGATATCAGCATGGATTTCGTTTTGGGTTTGCCTAGAACTCAAAGGGGAAATGATTCTATATTTGTTGTGGTGGACAGGTTTTCGAAAATGACACATGTCATAGCTTATAAGAAGACAGCGGATGTCGTCCGTGTTGCTCAGTTATTCTTTAAAGAGGTGTATCGATTACATGGGCTACCTGAGTCTATTGTTTCCGATCGGGATACTAGATTTCTAAGCCATTTTTGGTTAAGTTTGTGCAAGATGGTCGGAACCAAACTGAACTTTAGTAGCGCTTACCATCCGCAATCTGATGGGCAAACAAAGGTGGTTAACAGATCGTTGGGAAACTTGATGAGATGTCTTGTAAAGGATAATCTGAAGAGTTGGGATGTGAAGTTATGTCAAGCAGAGTTTGCTCATAATCATGCTATCAACCGTAGTACGGGTTTCAGTCCATTTCAGATTGTATATTCAGGCTTGCCAAAGTGGCCGTTGGATTTGATGATAGTACTACAACCGAAGGGGACAGTTAAGCGGGCTGCTGATTTTGTTGATGGGTTGACAGAATGCCATAGAATCGTTCAGGAACGATTGAAGAAGACGAATGAGAAGTATAAGCGAGCTGCGGATTTAAAGCGAAGAAGTGTTGAATTTAATGAAGGAGATTTAGTATATGCGGTACTAACGAAGGATCGTTTTCCAGTAGGAGCATACAATAAACTTAAAGCTCGAAAGATTGGTCCTGTAAAGATTGTGAAACGGATCAATGAAAATGCTTATAAGTTGAAACTGCCAAAGGATGTGTACACTTCTAACGTGTTTAATGTTAAACATCTGATACCTTATTATGGAGATGAACAATCCAATGGGGAGGAACTTTTGAATTCGAGGACGAATTTTTCCAACCAGGAGAGGATGATGCAGACCAGATCGATGAAGTCTTAGGTCGCGAGCGACCAAACGAACTAAAAGGCCGCGTGCGACCTAACGGTGTAAGGAGTAACGAGATAAGAGGAAAGAAAGATGCAGTACTGGAGGATGAAGGTCGTTCACGACCTAATGCGTTGGGGTTTAAAATGTTTAAAAGACCTAGCGAGTCAATTTTTAGGTCGCAAGCGACCTGTATGGAACGACCTAGCGAAGTACCGGAGCAAGGCGGTGAAGCGAGTTATGCAGAGGAATGCAGTGAAGCGAGTTGTGCAGAGAAAGGGGAACCAGCGACCTATGATAAGTCGCCGAGCGACCTAACGAGCTACAGGAGCTCCTGTTTTCGCCGCTTTCTTAGGTCGCTCAACCTTTAGGTCGCAAGGTCGTACAAGCTTAGGTCGCATGATGTATAGGTCGTGTGCGTTACTTTGTTGAGTCGCTATGTTTAAGTCGCCTGTAATTAGGTCGTTTCTTTTATGTTGCTGCTGTTTTGGGTCATTGTATATATGTGTTGAGTCGCTTGTTGTAAGGTCGTTGTGATGTAACGCTGTGTTTATTAAGTCGCGTGTAATATAACTCGCGTAGTGTTAAGTCGTTACTGGTGGTTCGTGTGTGTGTTGTGACAGGTCGTTACCGACCTATGGTAGGTCGTAAGTTGCGGCTATGTAGGTCGTGTAACTTGTGTTGTAAATGTTGAACCGTGTGTTGTTGTAGCCTATAAATAGGCAAGGTCGGGTCATTTGTAAAAAAAGTTGATTTTGAATAAAACTTTTGTTTCGTAAGCTTTGTGCTTCCATTGAATCGGTAGTTGAGTGTGATCTCCTATCTCCACTTTCGGTAATTCGAGTGCGCTCGAATCAACGATTGTTGAAGCCAATTCACGGAATCAAGTGCGCTTGATCAACGTTCGAAGAATTGTAGATCTTCTCTCACGGTATCGGGCGCGATCAACGTGTCGAAAATAGCTAGAATTCGGTATTTTTCGAGATTATCGAATTTGGGCCTTTTGGTATCATAAATCCATCGATTCACAGTGATTCAACTAATCGTTTCGATTAGTTTGACACGAAATCATCATTTCGTCGTCAATCCGTATTATCCGCTGCGTCAAATGGACTTCACGAAAATACTAAAACAACTATTTATCTGTTTTTTTTTCTACTAGTCAATTTTTCTACCATAACTAATTAGCTCAAAACCAAGTAGATTTCACATTTATTTTCCGTAATTGTTTTATTATCTTTACAAAATTTTATAATATTATTCCCATAACTTAACTTATTTAAATAGTTATTTTATTTTACAACTTTAGGCCCATTTATTAAATAAATTCACAATATTCAACTCTGTAAAAAATTATTTACCATTTTAACATATTTAAAATCATTCCAAAGTTAAAAGTTAACATTACTTTAAAATAATCGAATTCTCTATTCCTTAATAACTTATAAATTTAAAATATCTAATACCCTAAGTAATTCATTTCACAACCATTTTAATAAATAATTTTCTTCAATTTAATAAATATTACAAATTAAATCTTCTTTTTTTATCAAATCTCACCGATAATTATTTTATCATTAAAATTCTAATTCCATAAAATACTTTTATATTAAACCTTAATAAAACCTATAATTCCAAACCATCATTAAACTCTAAAATATTCATATATTATTATTAAAAACTCATTATTAATTTTAATTAATTGCTTCTCGACATCGGGTTGTTACAAATGGTCTCGACATATGATCTGAAGGCATTATGTAGCCTCAGAATTGTAGTATGCTTTAATGCTTTTATTTTTCCAATTGAAGGCGGCCTTGAGGCCTATGCATTCGTTAAGATGCTAGCATTGTAGTCTATTTTTTAGTGCCTGCCTAAAGGCTTGGGCTTTCAGTTTGAGCTTGGTAAGCTTGGTTACCATTACTTTTAGGGTGTTTAGACTTGGGCCGCATTACCTTACTTTAGGCTGTTTTTTTTGACACAGCCTTGGTATTTAATTTTTAAGAGAACTATATACATAAATAGCTTTCGAGCTTCAGTCGAAGAGTTATTATCTCTCGGTATTCATGTACAATGAGTACTTTTGAATACTCCTTTGTTGTTTTGGTTTTTAGAAGTCGGAAAACTAGACATTCAAGGCATAAATCCAAGTCACTCAAGATATGTTTTGCACTGCTATAAATAGGCGATCTCATGCACTTGTACAAAGATTGAATTCTCCTCCTTTGAGACATAGTTCTAATACATCTAGGTTGTTTTATGCTCTTATAAAAGCCATTAAAATATCACTTGTAAACGAAAGTAAAAAGTAGTAAAATAAGAAGTCATAGTGGACATAAATCTTTTCAATATAAAACTACTCTAGGTTATGTGTCATTTATTTACATAAACTGTATTTTAATTCTATTTGATCCTCATTTTACATTTCTAACAACACTTTTAGTGAATAACCTTCACCATAACCCCTCATTAAGGTGGACTAGAAATCTAGCCAACGGACACGCAAATACTTTGGAATAGGATATATGTGCTTATACAAATATTCATGTTCGAACATAGATATTATAAAGTTTATAGGCCTATAAACAATCAGTTACATATTTAGATAGTGTTGTATATGTATCCATATTCAAAATCATTTTCGAATATCATATATCTGTATCTGCGAATGCGGAAAGATATTAAATATTTATCGGATATTTTTCGACCAGTTCACAACTAATAAATCTAAACATATAATTAGAAACATTGATTCATTATAAATCCATTTCAGTACTAGAATATAAATAATAATAAACATGCGAAGAAAAATAATTTTGAGCAACAAATATTGATTTATATATATATATATATATATATATATATATATATATTAAATATTTTACCTCTGATAATAATAAATGACAATTCTTTTATTTACTAAAATACACAAAAAAATAACTTTAATTTTGGCAAAAACCGGACAGGTAATTATCGGATGTAAATATAACCATGTCGGCATTTGTATCCATTTTTTGAATATCGGATAATTTTTCATATTTAAAAAATGGATACAGACGGATTTTGAATTTTTCGAGTATCGTTAAGAGCCGCAATATCACCTACCAACTTATTCTGTATCCTTGTGAACCCAGTTACATTTCTACCAATAATTTGCATAAATTTTTTACGTGCTACAGTGTATTCCACATATTGATCAAATTTATGTAATCAACTTTTAAGATTTAATATGGTAAAAGAATTGCTTTTTATTTAATATATTTTGGAGTAATATCACAAGTTGATAGGATGTTGTTTGCTTGGAAGTTTCTATGGTCACTCAGGAGGCCACTTTAGAACCACAGCAATGGCATTTCGGTGGTAGTTTAAATCACATATTTCATGCTAAAGTGCTAAACTGTTTATTAAAAGAAAATTATAATTAGTTGCGAACATAAATTAAATATCATCCCAGCCTAAGTTTCTCATGTGACTCAACTGCAATATTAATCAAAAATATCTGATCTGGTATTATGATATATGTATTGGATTAAGTTATTGACCACTGTATGTGTTCTTATTTCTTACTACTGCTTTAAATCGATATTTGATACTCCGACTTTGCAGATGTTCAATGCAAGAAATCACCAAGGGGAGAACTAGAGAAATCCAATGATTCCAAGTACTTGAACGTTAGCCAGCATTTTAGGCAGTACAAGATAAAGATTCATATTTAATATCTAAATGAAAAATCAACAATTAAATGACTAAACTAACCTTCATGTGTCTTTCATCCAATTCCCAAAACACATAGGCATCTTCGGATGCACATGGCAAACTCTTGGACAACGACAATCAATGCAAACAATATAAAGATAACGACAGCAAAAATGACCTACGCTACCCCTGTCAAAATCAGGGCCAAAATCGCCATGCAATGTAAGATCACGTGTACATATTAACTGTACAACAGCTAAACAAACAAGAAATGATCAAAAAAACCGATGGATAAATACGGATTCGTAAAAGAGAACGCAGAGTCTCAATGAAGATAGAAGCAGCAGCAGCGGAAGGGTATGAGATAGAAGCGGTAGACGTAAACCACACAATCCAAACCCGAAACTCTTCCCACCCCTTCAAAGTGTGGAGCCGAGACGAACCCGAACCCGAAACCACAACATCGATCACCACCCGAACCCGCCACGTCCTGAAAAACGTAACGTTTAACGCGAAACCTCATGAAATCCTGGCTATTGCGGGTCCCAGTGGAGCGGGCAAGTCGACCCTGCTGGACGTACTGTCCGGCAAACTAACTCCGAAATCGGGCACCATATACATCAACAAGAAGCCGTACTCCACGTCAACCTTCAAAAAGGTATCGGGCTACGTTACGCAGAGGGATCTGCTATTCCCACTGCTGACGGTGAGGGAGACGCTGACGTTCGGCGCAAAGCTCCGGATCGGACACCACGATTGGGCCAGGGTGGAAGCCCTGATCCAAGAGCTAGGGCTGGGCCACGTGGCGGACACAAGGGTGGGGGACAGCGAAGGGAAGGTGAGGGGGCTATCGGGAGGGGAGAGGAGGAGGGTGTCGATAGGGGTGGAGGTGGTGCACGACCCGAGGGTGCTGATTCTGGACGAACCGACTTCGGGGCTGGATAGCAATTCGGCGACGCAGGTAGTGGGGATGGTGAAGGGGATGGCGGAGAGGCATGGACGGACGGTTGTGATGAGCGTGCATCAGCCCGGGTTTAGGATAGTGGAGATGATCGATTCGGTGCTGGTGCTGGCGGATGGGGTGGTGGCCCATTTTGGGAGGATGGAGAGGTTGGAGATGAGTTTGATGGAGGCTGGGCTTCAGCTGCCTGTGCAGGTCAATGTGTTGGAGTTTGCTATTGATTCGGTTGATGTGTTGAAACTGAAGGCTAGGAGTGTTTGTGAGAGGGATAGGTGTACTTTGAAGAAGCTCTTTCTTCTTAATAAGGCGGCTGATGATGGAACCGCGGTAAGTTTTCCAAGTTTGGGCCTGTTTCTGATTATTTCTTATAAAATCCTTTGATTTTGGATATTGTTTTGGGTTATAATTTTTGTTTTCTAACCTAGTTAATTATGAAAAAGTTCAAATATAATTTTGAAGTGCAAAATTATTTCTACACCAAGTGAGGCAAGATCCAAACACCCTTTATTCTACCACAATAGTACTTATTTGTTACTCTATGTTTGTTGAATCAAGTTTCAAGAGGTTGAATGCTAAGCATTAACTGATTATGGATGAATTCCTGAATTTTATGAACTGTCCTCAAAATTTTAATATGAAATTTCATGGACTTATAGTAAGAATTTCTTAAATCGAAAGTTTGGATTTGCTGAAGGAATGCTCCAATATTATATTTAATAAAACCGAATTTTCTTTTCCAACGGGATGCAGTACTTTTGAATGAATTTTATTATATAAATTTTACCCACATTTTAAGCTACCAGTATGAGCTAAATTTTATTATACCAATCTTTTATAAATCAAACAATTGGTACCACACATATTGCATTGCAACTGGATCTACTTATATATGATTGTTGATCGTAAAATAAGAATATAATACTGATTATTTACTTCTAACCCTGTACTCAAGTGTATTTAGTTGTAAACTAGACTTCAACTTTGTTAATTTCACTAATTTTAACTCACCCACGCGTTTTATCCATTTATTTATAATTATTTCTTTCTGAATTTTATTATTTTTAATGTAAAAAATTTAATAAACCTGTGCTCACCGTTAAATTATCAATTGTGTAGGCTTTCTAATGATAAACATTGTGGAAAAAAATTTGTATAACTTTAACCTTAAGCACGGGACCTCAATATTTTAAACACAAAGACAAGCATTATAAATTATTCATAAGGACAAACATTCTTTCAAAACTGCTATCGAACTAAAAACTGCTACCAATAACTGCAAACTGATATCTAAAAACCGCTATCGATAACTAAAAACTGATACATGAAGAAAGTTGTGGATAAAATACCGAAGGTCTGTTCTTGAAGCTAAAACACCGAGAAATTTTGTCCTTGGCAATAATTTCATGTTTAGGGGGGAGGGGGTAAAAATTAATTTCATAAAGTACATTTATAAAGTTAGTATAATTTAATTTGTTTTTTTAAAAGGGAGCACTTTTGCTTACTAAATTGTAATTAAGGTTTACTTTTAAGAGATATATGAGCATGTGAGATCCAAATGTGCTGTTCCTTCTTGCTAATTTATCTCCTGGAAGTAATCTTTAGCTAAGAGTAGCAAAGTGAAAACTAATAAAAACTATCTAATGATGTTGTTAACTACGTAAATTCGCTTCTTATTTTTTAAAAATTGTCCATAAACAGTCAAACTACCTTGCACGCCCAAAAGAACCAGCTTCAAACGCTGAAGGGATGATTTAATTACCTTCTGAAACCAAGAAGCCAGTTTAATTGCTGTCTGTATCGCGAAATATATTTAGACCCCTTTTTTATTCAAATTTGATGATTATATTAATGCACATTCTATAGATTAAATTTCTAAAGGCTATGTAATAAGATGCGTGCTAGAAGCCAAGAGTAATTACAAAGAGAATAAATCTAATTTTAAGGCTGGATATGTTTTTTCTATTTTTGCTTATTAATAGGAACTTTAGCCTTGATACAAAATAACAACTCCAAAACAATTCCTAATTTTCCATGTGTAACAAGGACATCTAACCTAATTATGCAAAATTAACGTCTTATTTGATAGTTAGCGCTGACAACCAAAGTCGGATTTTACATTAACATTTTTTTTCCAGGTAACTGGTACCTGCACATACGAACTATCATATACATATGCTAATTCAAGACTAACCGAGACAGGGATCTTGGCTCATCGATTCCTCAAAAACGTCTTCAGAACAAAAGAGCTCTTTGCATGCCGAACAATACAAATGCTTATCTCCGGTGTCATACTAGGGTCCATCTTCTTTGATCTCAAAGACGACAGAGAAGGCATCAGGGAGCGGGTAGGCCTGTTCGCCTTCATCCTCACATTCCTGCTCTCCAGCACAACCGAAGCACTACCAATTTTCCTGCAAGAACGCGAAATATTAATGAAAGAAACTTCAAATGGTACATACAGAATATCGTCTTATGTGATTGCAAATGCACTGGTCTTTGTACCGTTCCTTCTCATTCTCTCCATCCTTTTCTCGATGCCTCTATACTGGCTAGTCGGACTAAATCCACGCCTAGATGCATTTTTCTTCTTTGTGCTCCTGATATGGTTGATACTCTATACTGCAAATTCAGTTGTGGTTTGCTTTGGTGCATTGGTACCCAACTTCATAATTGGAAACTCGCTGATCGCGGGTGTTATGGGGTCTTTCTTCTTGTTTTCAGGGTATTTCATAAGAAAAGAGGCAATGCCGAGATACTGGGTGTTCATGCATTACATGTCATTGTTTAAGTACCCTTTTGAAGGACTCCTGGTGAATGAATTTGGAGGTGAAGGGAGGTGTTTGGAGTATACAATGGGAGTTTGTTTGATGGATGGGGATGATTTGCTGAGGCAGCAAGGATTAGGACAGGAAAAAAGATGGAAGGATTTGGTGGTAATTTTAGGTTTTATTTCAGGGTTTAGGGTGATGTCTTATGTTATACTTAGGCTAAGGCATGACTTGGATAAAAATGGTGGGATTAAGAGAGTTTTAAGATAATCTGATACGCTCACATATGTTGTTTTCTTTTCTTTTAATTGTAAGAAGGATGATACATGTATTGTCTATTTTTTTCGTCTTTCAAACATAATAAAGGTTTATATATATAATACGTATCTATTAAATAATAGCAAAGCAGAAGAAATTCATGCTTTCTTAGTAATTTTAGGTATTTCCCATATCACTTTATATTTACATGCACACTTAATATATTTTACAATTATTTACGGATTTCTCCTAGGGTTTTTTTTATACCATTTTACATTGAAGTTCTTATATTTAAATTTATTAAGTGATCCAAAATTTAAATCTTTTAAATAAATACAATTAAACATAATTATTAACTGATATAATAAACCATAAAAATGACAATTCAATGTGTATATCACATTCATATTGATAAAATGGTAAAACTATTTTTTCATTCAAGTTCTTAATGTTATAAATTTTCAATTATATAAAAAATTATCTTTAATTCTCTTATAATTCTTTTTTTTCAAAGTTGGTATTTCATTACAAACAAATATATACGCAATTCTTTCTTTCTAAAATTGGTATATCATTACAAGCATAAAATTATTTACTTTTCAATTTTATTTTTGTGACAAATTTTTTTGACAAAAATAAATTTTTGTGACAAATAGCCATCAATAAAATTTATTTTTGTGATAGAAATCAAACCATACTTATTAGAAATATTTTTCTATTGTATTTTATCATCTTTTAGAGGTAAATGTAAAAAATAAAATAAAGCTTTTTATTTGAAATTAAAATTATTGAGCTATGAAATAATAGATTTAAAGTCATTTTCTACATAATTAAAACAACAATGTGATTTGTAATATTTAGGTCTTATTTATATTTCCTTTAATAGTTAGATAAATATTTTATTTATCACTATGTTAGTATCATATATTTATTTTTGATAAGTATGCATTGGAAGAACTTTAAATGCATAACAATATACTGAGTCACTAGCATTACACTTCCTTTTAGGTATTTTTGGCAATTCTCGAGTGATATTTGAAATTCAATCGATACATCATTTATCCTTTAGTTAAATATCTCAAAAGCTTAAGTCAATTTCAAAATTTATTTACATAAATTTTTATTTGTAAAATTTTATAAAAGTGTTGAAGTCAAAATTAAACAAGAATACTAATTTTTATTTATTTGCATAAAAAATACTGAATTCTGAAAAATAATAAATTAATATGCAACTTATTTTTTTCAACAAAAATTATTTAATTTATATTCAAATATAAAAATACATAAATTTCATAAAAATTGTACACATAGAAATACAGTAAGTTCGATTTATAACTCATTTATCCTAACAAATTCACCATATTTTGCATAATAAATACTACTCTTCAAAATATTTATAATATTATTTTTCTACAACACACCGTGTGCAACGCAAAAGTACACACTAGTTTTTGTTAAAAGAAAAGGAACAGGAAGGAAGCTGGTGTATTTGTTAGCCTCATTTATCATGCATAGTTACCGAACTTACATTGCAACTACAAATATTTATAGTGTTAGATTTTTTATTTTATTTTTTATTCCATATTTTTTTTTTAAATGAACACACATTTTGAGTACATCAAATCAATATTTAACATTCATGAAGGACTAAAAAATAACATATGATTTGCTAGTAACTGAAGGAGAAAAGACAAACGGTTTAAATTTAGGTGTTTGATTAAAAAAAATATTTTTGATCGATTATTATACCAATCTAATTTGATGAATTATAACATAAAATTCAATCGGCATTATGAAATGATCATGGAACGGTAGTATATATAGAATTGAGCACAAGTTAAAGGGACTACTAGTGCATTATGCTTCCAAAATCATAGCAAGTCGACTGTTATTTGACAGCAAGCAAGCTTGCTATACTTGCATCCTCTCCAATTCTCTCCAATATTGGAATGATGATAGCAATGACATAAATAATAAACCGACTCGGGAAAAATATTAAAAATTTTGCTAAAAAATCGAGATGGGATGTTACATTGATCAAGCACTACATGTGGAGGCAAATAACAACCTGTAATTTCCACTGAACTAACTCTATAAATTTCAACAACGTTTGTTGTATGTAAATGCTAAAATTACCATTTATAGTTTCTCTTGCTGTATCCAATTTATATTATTACAACTTTCAAACGAATTCACAACTTACCACGAGTACTTGCGCTCCATTAATCATTAGTTATTTTTCAACATGATGTAATTGCATATCACAGAAGCACAGACGGTAAGTGATGTAAATTTGTGCACATCGTCTGTGTCAAATTACTGAAACAAATTAACTGAACAATGTTAAAAGCCTCAACTAGTTGAATTACAGGAGTTATATACCCTTAAAATAACAAAACAAAAAATAAGAAAAAAGGGGAAATAGAAGAAAAAACAAATAACCATTAGGCTCCGCTTGGGAGTTTTGTAGTATCGGCTATGACAGGTTTTGAGAGTACCAGTTTTGATCATAAATGATCGTAGTGGTTTTGATTAGTTTACAAGAAGTGTTGTTATAACCGATCAATACATGCTTGAGAGTTTAACACACACCGATTTTGAGAGTTTCCACTAAAATAACGTTACATATATATCCTTATATTTATTCTCTAGTTTTGTGAAGATTAATTCTACAATATAATTAATGGGGTTATAATTGAAGAAAAAATTTACAACCCCTCAGAACACCTTAGTTTGATGGGTTAAGAATTGCCATCAAAATCAAACTGCATCATTTTTACCGATTTTACAACCAACAAAAACCGGTGTGGAAAAAATTACAAATAAGGGTTATGATAACACCTGAATTATAGAGTCGTCCTAAATCAGTCAAAACTGGTAGAAAATAAACTCCCAAGCAGAGCCTCAAAGACTGCATTTTGTTTATGACTTAATTGATAATTCAAGAATACATGACTGCTATTTATATTTAGAATACTTAAAGTATTATATCAGGTAAGTATTATAAATGGGAAAAGTAGAAAATATAAACGATAATTTTGAAATGTTCTATAATATTCTTTAACATCCCCTCAAACCCAAGACAATAAACAATTGCAGTTTGCTAAAGCAAAAAACTATCATAAAAGAATCAACAAACAATAGTATCATCAATCCCAGAAAAATGTGAAACCAAACTGTCAAATGCCGATTAGTTAGCAACTGCCTAAAAAGATTACGACAATGAATAATGAATAGAAATAATTTTGGAAATTACTTGAGAAACAATGAATAATATTTCTACTTGAAAATAAAAGTTGAAATAATTAATAAATGGAATTATTTCTACTTGAAATAAATAGAGATGGATAATATTTGAGGAACGATGAAAAATCATTTCTATTTGAAAAAAAAGTTGAAATAATCAATAAATGGGACTAGAAATAATTTTGGAAATTTTGTTGAATTTAATTTAACAAAAGTAATTTTTCAGTTTATTTGAGGAATAATGGTTTAAAATTCAAGTTTGAAAATTAGAATTATATTTTTGAAGTCTAAAAGTTGATAGAAATTCATTTTGATAAAACAAATAATATTTGTGAAATTTTGAAAATAGAACAATTATTTTATAATTGTTGAAAATCAAGAAATGATATTTTAATATAAGAAAAATCATTACGAAAATAAAATAAAATTTGAATAAAACGCCTCGAGTAGATTTTTAAATGGGTATAAAATGTCGATATAAAGGCGGTTCGAGTTATAAGATGGTTAAGGTTATGAATTTATTTAAAAAAATAAAAATAAAATTGGAAAAAGTTTTATTGAAATAACTTTTGTACTTATCTTTATAATCAATATATTATTTTTATAATATCCTTAACCTCAAAGCTTCAATGACCTAACCCTATATATACACCACTTCTCCACTACCTTCCTCCTCAATGTTGAATCAAAGCATTAACGTAGTTGATTTCCTGCATCATCACCAAGAAAAACTAGGTTTATTTCTGTAGTAAAAAAACAAAACAAGGAAGTGATCACAATCAACTTTTTATATGTATAGTGAATATGTTTTACAGTAAACATAAACATGCAGTATATGCTATGCTATAATCATTTACATTACTTCATTGCTTCATCTTTGTTAATGTTGAGTTTAAAGTAGTACCTGTAGTGGAAAGCTCAGCCAAACCCATCCTCGAAGTCATGCCCAAATTGACCATCGAAAGGCAGGAAACAACGACCAAATCTGGTGATGTTCTGGGCAATATTGCCAAGAGATCGTTACCACTGGTCGATCACCCCAGGAATAAGTGATCCACCGGTCATGTCAAATCTGGGCAATAGCCTAGAACTTTGTCTAGTATGTGTATTATTTTGATTCTTTCTCCTTCTTTTGCTTGTTTTGAATTATTCTGACGATTTTGAGCTAGGTTTATTATAAACATATTAAAATACACTAGAATCATGGATATAAAGCTTTTGAATGGTTTTGGTAGGGTTTAAAACTTCTTGTGTATTGTTTCATTGGATTTTATTCCTAGGAAAAAAACTGAAAGTTTAAAATTCATTAAAAAAAAATCTTATTTTTGGATTTTTCAAATTTTTAAGATAATAAAAATAAATTTAAAGCATATAAAATATGTTAGAAAATTTTAATTTGGAAATTTTAAAGAAAACTGAAGGATTTAGATTTAAATTTAAAAGGAGGGTTTTAAAATATTTACATATTTTCAATTTAAAGGAAATATTGGTAAAATATCTGTTTATTGATTTGAAATTTCCAGAATCTACATTTGAATTATTTTAAGACAAAATATATTATTATAGTTAACTTTGAATTATTTAAAAATATTTTATGATTTAAATTGAAATAAAGGATTAATTCATATTTAAAATAATTCAAATAATATATGGTTTGAATGATATGAATTTTTGATGATGCGTGCCTGTGTTTATAATGTTATGCAAGTTTAATTGTATTTGAATTTGAATTCCACCAATAATCCAAGTTGTTAACTTTAAAATTCCCCGTATATCAATATTTAATGAAATATTTTGTGTCGTGCTTTATCAATGCTTATGGTATAAATGGTATTATCAATTACAAGTTAATGCTATGATGCACGAACACGATATCTATATGTGACATAAAATAGAACATGATGCCATTGAGAATAAATGGTATTTTGGGTGGTTAAATACAAATAATTTTATATAAATTTAACTTATGAAGCAAATGAAATGAGGTGAGACAACTAGGCACTAGAATCCATCCTAACGGACAGATTCAAGGTCATACCTTGAATCGTGATGAATGGTCCATCGTCACGTATTGTCCAAACGATCTGTTACATAGACACAAACACAGTGACAGACGAAATGGAAACATGAAATGAGAAAATGCTAAGAGTAATCTCATTGATGGAAATGTGGTGGAATGAAGATGAAGATTGTAGCACAATGAGGTGGGCACCAATTGTGAATGAGAGAAGAGGGTGCAAGTAATAGATCATAGGGTGCACCCGTAACGTTTGATCGGAACGTATACTGATGAAAAAGGTCATGAAATCATTTCGAGGCAAAGTCTTGTAAGGGTGAATAATGAGTAGGATTCACTAGTGATTACAGAACTCATGTATGAATAACTCGAGCAGTGAAAATTTTATTGAACAATGATTGCAGCTTATAAATTGAATATGATATGATATCCTAGTTAATTGGAGTTGCATCTATGAGTCACTTTTAATACCACCGGGACATGTGTGTTTAAACTGATATAAGCAGATTTGACAAAATATAGGTGGGTTTAGATTATAGTGCATGACATGTTTATTTCTTTGAATATTACATATATAACCCAACACCATGTGAATATATATATATATATATATATATGTAATATATATATTGTTACATTGTTATACTCACACTTAGTTTCTTGCCTGACTCTAGGTTTTGTTTTGCGACATCTCCTCAGGTTAGACTTATTATTTGTTTTCAGGATGATATCGTTTTCACATTTAGAAGTCATGCCATACGAAATTGAGGTAGATGGTATATGGAATTATGTTCGTAATTTCATAGTTATAGTAGACCTGGAGCATCAAGGACGTGCCTTATCAACTGGAGTTAGAGGAACCATCGGGGTCATTTGGAGGGAGAGCACCTATGAGACCCATCTCGAGCCGGTAGAATTATTCTAGCATGTATGTAAGTACTGTTGTATATAGTAGACTTGTGGTAGTATATGGATGTCATGGTTTTGGGGCAGTTTTGTAGATAATCTACCAGTGGATGTTGTTGTATATATATGATTTGTTGATCAACGTCCAGGCGTGTTATTGATTTGATATGTATGTATGTATTTCTGATTCTAATATGATATTTTACCTGTCATTTACATAGGATCTATGAGGAGAATTACTCAAATTTCTAATCTTCTCCTTCCAAACCTTTTTATCTAAGTTATCGAATGACAAACTCTCTTTAATAATTCGGTCACTGGTGCCGATGTATAACAACGTAGTATCAGAGCAAGATTTTATTTATTAATTCGATATGTATGTATGTATTTCTGATTCTACTGTGACATTTTACCTGTCATTTACTTATGATCTATGAAGAAAATTACTCGAATTTCTAATCTTCTCCTTCCAAACCTTTTTATCTAAGTTATCGAATGTCAAACTCTCTTTGATAATTCGGTCACTGGTGCCGATGTATAACAACGTAGTGTCAGAGCAAGGTTTTATCTTGACTGATCAAAATTATAGTCAATCAGGAATCATGTTAAAATCGGCCCAATAAAAGACAGACTTATGAAGTTGTCATCCTAAGGATACATGGGGAAGAGTCTAGGACCAAATTTCGATCTTGCCTATCTCTGGGTGTTAATTGAATTTGTAATTTGACCTCATCACTTATCATCAGGCAGGCATGGTACACCGGGCCTTAAATGTGGTCATGAATGTTGACAGTTCAATCATTCATCAACCGCTATCTTTGGGGATCGATATTTCTCTTTCTTGACTCTAACATCAGTTTTCGATCTCGCCAATCTTCGATAGTTAATCGAGACCACTCACCGACTATCATCGTTTATCTTCGGCTGGGCATATCTTGCCTTGCTATAAACGTAGTCGTGTAAGTTCGATTGCATATCATTTCCTACCTCTAGGAACCAGTGCTTCAGTTTCCTAACTCTAGGCATCCCTCGTCGAGTTTGCCTGCCCATGGGTATTAGTCCAAAATCCAAGGGATAAGGGTGAATCATTCGGTCAATATACTCCCCTGACCCGATCATAGGTCAAAGGATCTAGTCGGTACCTATATCTAGCTACCTGATTGCGCTACAAGTTATGCGACATAAGGTTTAGCTTACAAGAACAAAGTTCCATTGGTTCTAGAAGATAGATTTATTTATATACAAAGGAAATGGCCAGTTTTGCCTTATTACATTGCCCATAGTTCAATAGAGTGGTTATTTGCAAAAAAATAAAATGAATAAATCTAGGCGAAATAGCATCGTATGTGTCTGCTATTCTACGCCTGTAGAATGGGATCCCACCAAAGGTTGCTAGCTTGAAAGTTTCATCTTCAAGTTTCTGTTCACCTGCAGAGGGACCTTCTCAATTCTGACTAAGTACCCCCGTAACAGGGAGGACTCGTTTTAAAATAGGTCTCCTAGTTCAAAGGTATGATTCCTGATCTTGATGTTAAAATGTCGCTACTCTTTTTTGATGGGCGACAACCCTCGACTTCTCATTTTTCATCGACCAAGTTGAGGGACTCAAGCAAGAGTTTCTCGTTCATCTTAGGATCATAATGTTTTTTCGATGAGAAGAGGCTTCCAGTTCTATCGAAATCATAGCCTTACCTTCATAGGCCAAAGCGAATAGAGTGTGTCTGCTCAAGGGCTTATGGGTCATTTGGTAAGTGTAACACCCCGAAAATGTAGCTAAAATTTAATAAGAACTAAATTTTTATAAAACAAGGGCTAAAATGGAATTTTTGCAGACATTTGAGTTTGGCTACAAAACTTGCATCATTGTGTTCATAATGATTTTTTGGTCAATTTTCATTTGTAATACTTCAAAATTGGAGTTAGTACGAAGAAGTTATGGATGTTTGAAAATTGAAAAATAGAATAAACTTTAAAATAAAAACTTCCCAAAACCTAAATTATAACCGGTCGACCTTAGGAGTTTGATGGTCGACGGTTGGGAATTAGGGTCAATCGTTCACGTTAGATTTTGAGATTTCATTGAACGACTGAGATCGACCGAATTATTTTCCTTTGTTCCCAGGTTTTTGATGTGCATGTGAGATGATAGCAAATATTTTCCAAGGAAAATCCAACGCTCCAAAGTTATACGCGACCTCTATAAATTAACACCTAGTCTAACCCTAAATTCATTAGAAACTTACAGCCTACCAAAACTCAGCCAAAATTCTTCCTCTCTACTTCTAAACCTTCTCTTAAAAAATAAATTAAAAATCAAAGTAAGAGAGCATAAGCAAATTAGATCTAGGAGAAGGAGAGCTAATGGGCAACGATTCGTTGACAAGACGTGAAGTTTGAGCTTTAATCTAAGGTGAGTGGGAACTGGTTTAGTAAGTTGATTTATTATAGTTAAATTTAACATATTCTACTTGATTTAGGGTGTTAGTAATTATTATAAAAATTATAAACCCTAATTCTTAAATCTAATTTCTAAACCTGAAATTTGAATTATAAACTGGAACTGATATGAATTAGCTAATTTCATTTCCATCCAAGTTAAATCCTTTTTCTTATCGAATTAGAGTAGAAAATTAGTTAACTTTGAAGTAACTTAGTATACGAAACCTGTTAAAAACCTACGAATTTGAAACCAATAGAAATTGGGTAGAATCTCAAAGAAAAATTGTTCATTGTAAATTGCTTAAGGTTTACTGTATACACCTAAGCGATATAATTAACGATAATTAAAAATTGAATCAAAAATGAAGAAAACCATAATTTTTGTACTACAACCAATCGACCACTCACCCTGAGCGGTCGAACACAAGGGATTGACTGATAAGGTGTAGTGATAGACCAGTTGAGGTTCAAATTGCAGAATTCGAATCGGCCTAAGGCTTAGGTTGGTAATAAAATTATTAAACGTATAATTTGTATATATGACCTTATTATATTCATATGTGTGGTTGTTAGAAATAGTTGGGAAACTAGTCCCTTATGAGGTGAAGTTAGAACGTTGCGGTGTTGAGTAAATGCTCTATACCTAATGAGGATCAATTATTCGACTAAAGGCGATTATTATCGCAAATGACACTCACATGAGATTCTACGATGGCGTGCAACACTATCTAATGCCTAATAAAGTATATAGGCCGAGCACAAGGAGACTCCTTGGTATGCATGATTCTGACACAGTGTGATACTGTGTGGTATAAGGAGCCCAGAGCTTGCAATAAGAGGCATATACTATGGCCAAGAGTTGGACACAGATGCAGACGATGAGGCATCCCAATGAGTCGGCATTTGGGTTCCCCCTCGATATGTAGTCAAGTTATGTGTATTCGTAGTTATGGAAAATTTGTTCTCATGTAGCCTATTGGTGGTGTTTCCATGTCTAGTAGCCTAGTGGCGATGTTTCCATATCGAGTACCTCTAGGAGTAATCGTTGGTTATTGAGGTTCATCCATAGTTTGATCCTTGTAGTAGCCTACCCAAGTTGTCGTGTATATGTATGCTGGACAAAAATCCATAAGTAATAAACCCTAGGAATATACGAACAATTATAGGACACTTTAGTACACGTAGAGTAGAATTAAAGTTAATTGCACATGATCCTATATATTAAACCTGTACTCATTCACGAAGCTTTTGTCTGACCCACCATTTTCCTTTCTTTCCCTACCATAGGAGGATGGGCCATCGGGTAATTTGGCCCGATCTTAGTATGTAGAGAGGCGAGCTCATCACTAGAGTTACTTATTCTTCACTTACTCTCCATGTAACTATTTATCTTATTAGTACTTAGTATTTTCTTTATCAAATTTTTATTTGACTACGTTCTATTTTTCTGAGACCGTGTTTTAGAATATTTTCTGAGATGGATATTTTCAGTATTTATATTTTTTTTCCTTCTCCGTGGGTTTTAAAAGTATAGTATATTTGGATCATATCCGTTATATCTGTTCACTATTAGTCTCCGCAGTGTTATAAAACCCGATAGATCATATTTCTCAACATGGTATGAGTTTGAAAATCACGGTATGCTTTAGATCGGTGTGTTGGGAGGTATCGGATATCGCAGTGAGCCTACATTATCGATAGAGTTAGGGGTATGCCCTAAGGGTAATTTTATAATTTGTTACATATATCTAACTCAATAACCAATCTTGTTCAAAATCAAAGGCATTTTCTTTCTATTATATACTTGATATAACATAGTTATATTAACTAAATAATTTGGTTAAAAGTATATTTAATAGAAATTCATAAATGGTATGTTTTGTAATAGTAGTTACAAAGTGTTGTAATCCTGAGTAATTTATCACAATGAAAACTAATATACAATTTTAAATGTTCCTAGTCAAGATGTATCAAGATGGGATATCGATGTATCCATTGAGACAAGGGTACGTAACGCTCTCTAAATGTTGGATAGTGTATTAATCATGACTGTTGGGGGTACCAAAAAGTTATTAATGATAGCTACTGGATAACTATGGAATGGCTCACTTGATAGTTTTATGTTGGTTAATATAACCAAGGTCGAACAGAAAATGTCGATGTGACTGATTTACGTAGTTCTCTTGACTTGAGAATGTTGTGTATCTTTAACATGAAAGCTCCGCTTTGATTATAGTCAAATCATGGCATGATGTTCATCAAGTGACTATAGTTGGGTCGAGTGGAAGTATTGGAAGCGAAACATCATTTAAGAGAGGATTCATCTCCTCAGTTATATAGGGTTGGTTTCACGATCAACTCAAGTCAACTCAAATTCAAAGTCTCTGGTTAGAGCATTTCAGTAAGAGTAATTGTTATTATTGAACCACAGACTTTGTGTTTGGACTATAGAGTCGGATATGGGTGATGTTAGAATTTTGACCATTACCAAATTCCATTTGTCCAAAATGATATAGTTTTGACGAAGAGAATTGATGTAAATAAATGTCACAACCATGTAATGCTTAATTAACTAAACTGAATTTTACAAAAACTAAGTAAGCAATAAATTTTGCCAAAATTTCACACCACCTGCTAAGTGACATGTGAACGTTAACATTCAAATAGTTCGAAATCGCTGATCAAATTTACACCCGACGAGCCACACAATCAATATGGTGAATTCTCTTTAGACCAATGATTTAATTAGTTTATAATTATTATAAATTAATTAATATTTATGAAATAATGATTATAAAATTTAGAATGTGATTTGAGGAATAAATATTAGTTTATATCTTTATATTAGTTATAAATATATCGATGGATATGCAATATCGACAAGCAATTAAATGAGATTTAATTAGTGATATTTATTTGGGCCTAAATAGGCTATTAGCCCATGATATATGGCGATACACAGCAACATGCATGTTAGGGGTGGCTAAAATATGGGGTAGGAGGATCTTTGATGGATGGCTCTGATTTAGAAAGAATGGGTAAGAGATTTGATCCACCTTTCTCTTTATTCCTTCCACTATAAAAGAACTCATAACCCTAGAATCTTTTTTGGGCGCCATTATCATCTTCTTGCTAGCTAACCACATCTACACAGAGCTCCATCAAAGTTCATCTCAAATTAATTTCAAATCAGCAACTATTTGATAGTCAACGATCTACAATTCAAATATTAGCAGTCTACTGAATTGAGAAGAGTGCTAAGGAAGGATATTCATCATAGCAAGATATACTTCAAGGCAAAGTTATGATTTGTTTTCTTATTTTATATAAGCTATAATTCATGTATAATATTCCATTGCTTTTACATATATATCATATTTATACTCTTAGTTATGTGAGATTCTTATATGTATGAATGTGTCACATATTTAATGGTTATGTATAGGTATGCATAATATAAAAAAAAAATTAGATCTGATGCATACACAGCTGAAATTATTTATTTTAATATATATATATATATTAATTTATTGTATTTATTTCTTAAGTCATATTACACAAATTTAAATAATCTATAATTCATTATACCACTATATCATATTAAAAATAAATCTAGTATTTTATATATGCAATTTATACTAAATATAATTTTAGACAATAATAATTTTTTACGTATTTACTATTTAATATTATTTAAATCGAAATAATGTTATATAATTAATATAAAATAATATACGATTCAAGAATTATATTTTAAATTTTACAAAAAATTTCCATTATCATATTAACGTTTGGTCAAAATTCCAAAATTTATAATCAAATTTTGTATTTTAGAAAAATCATTTATAAGGCCAAAATTAATCAAATAATATAAAATATATTTTTAACTCGGAAAATTATGGAAAAAAATTGTGACTTTATATTATCATATTCGAATTTTAGAAAAATTAAAATTCAAAAAATATGTTACGAAAATATTTTTAATTTTTTCGGCTAATAAATTTATATATAAATAATTTAAAATATAATATTATAATAAATATTTTTTTATGTTGTGTATTGGATCTAAAATGTTATCAGATACACACACTCACATTTCATTTTAATTAATTTTATAATTGATATAATTATATAATATGGAAATATATATTTAAATATGTATATTTATTAATGTTTTTAGATATTACAAATATAATTATAAATAAATATGTATGTATGTATGCATGTATATTAATTTTATTGCTGTAAAACATACATGTAGAAAAAAACAACTTTGCATAATTTATATATATATATATATATGTGTGTGTGTGTGTATAAAATCATTCATCAAATTATTATCTAATTTTATATATATATATATACATGCATATACATACACACACACACAAACACACACACACACACACACACACACACACACACACATATATATATATATATATATATTTCACATTCATGTAATACATAATATATATATATATGCGAATATTAATGTTGTTTTAATATTCATTTTAAAATAACAAGTTTGTGAGTACATGCGTACATACATACATATATTTGGGCAACATATAATATATATTAGACGAGCTAGCATGTCCGTTACGATGCAAATCCTAATATTTATATACAGACATGTTATACGTTGCACAGATTGTTATGTTACACACACATACACATATTTATATGATGCATACGTATACCGTTGTACTTAATTTAAAATCTAAATAAAATAAAATTCAATCTACTAAATTATAATTTAAATGGAATAAAGATTTATATAAATTAAATTTAGAAATGTTCTAAACAAATTAGACTTCACAAGCTCAATAAACATCTAATAGAGTTTTTTTTTTGAATTTACCCATAACTTCCACTATGGGCTGATCCTGTTCCAACAATGGTATTAGAGCCCAATAGCTTATGCAATCTACTTAGTCATGTTAGGATAAACTAATTAAAGCCTGCCCATATAGTAGGATGTCTAGAAAAGTAGTATCTAAAGTTAGATTTAGGAATCAAGTACTCCACCTTACCTGGCTACAAGCCTGGTCCGAAATGATGATTCAAGCCCAAAATGTTATTCCCAATAGAAAAGGCCTATTTTGAATTGGATCTCGAACTAAATTTCAAAATTGTTTGAAAACTTAAAACATAAGATTTTAAATTTTAAAGTTAATTTAAAATAAGACATACAAGTATTATAAAAGTTATAGTATAACAAAGTTATTCAAAATGTTTTAAAAATAATAGAAATTGATTTAAAAATTTATTAAGAAGATTAATAAAATAAATAAATTAAATAAGTTTATTAATAAACAAGTACATGTATTATATATTATGATTCATGTTATGTTGTTTTAAAATGTTTGAAATAACATAAGTATACATGTATGTATATCAAATAAATTTAAAAATAAATTTAATTTAATTAAAATAGTTTAATAAAATAAAATAACTAAAAGGTTAATTATTGAAATAAAAATACACATATATAAGATATATGTGTTATACTATAAAGTTTATAGTATATAATAATTATTCAATACAAATGTCATATTAAATTGACATAAAATTAATTAAATTGTGTTAACTCGAGTTTTTAACTAAGCAGAATCAAAGGAGTTAGAACGTTCAGATTAAGCCGGAATGACTTGAGACTTGATTGAAAATCCTAAAAATACAAGACAAAGGACCCAAAGAAGTTTGAGCCAAAAAAGGCCATCTTTCCAAATCGGCACCGATCCAATCCAATTGGATCGATACTGATCTGAATTTATTGTTCATGTGAACCTAATCCCTTTACATTATAACTCTATGCCTCAACCAGGCTCATCCAACAAGTTTGGCTACGTTCTAAGCATCCACGTCTAAGAAGTGAAGGTTCATCCGCTTCAAAATACGGTTCAATCTAACCCATAGGTGAATCGTCGTCAAAACAAGTCAACAAGCTACGAAATTATACGGAGAGCATTACTACGAAGTAAGAAGCTTGACCAAACAAATCAGAGCCAAAATTTGGCTAAAGATTTGGATAGGCACTGATGCAATTGGATCGGATCGGTACCGATGCAAAAGGATGGCCAATTTTGGCTCCAAACTTTCTGAGCTCTCTTTATATGACGACTATATGCTTCTGACAAAGCAATTATCGACCCAAGAGTTTTTTGACCCCTATAAATACCATCTCATATGCAACATCTGCAAGGGAAGAGGGGGGCTCTAATCTTTGCTGAAACTCTACCATTGTTTCTTTACTCTTCTTCTCCTCTCAACAACCATATAAGGCAACTGAGATCCTTCCGGTTGTCTCGAACAATGATGGCTTGATCTAATTTAGGAAATAAGAATCATATTATAATCCAAACTCCTTTGTAATAGCAATTGATCAATA
The DNA here is from genome assembly GCA_030765085.1 of Allium cepa. Classification (NCBI taxonomy): domain Eukaryota; kingdom Viridiplantae; phylum Streptophyta; class Magnoliopsida; order Asparagales; family Amaryllidaceae; genus Allium; species Allium cepa. Next base: position 796,145,514 of record CM060935.1, on the reverse strand, counting down.
AAATCTATAAAGCTGACATAGGCTTCATTAATAGTCGAACCACTATAAAATTTGTTCTCTTTACATTTTATGTGATTTACTATTGTTTTTTCTATTTTATTTGCGTTGGTAAACTGGGCTAGTGCTTTTACACTCAATCCAGAGCGTTGATCATTTTTTGGGTTAACATTTTGGTGTTTTCATTGAGAGCCCAACTCAGGTTTAAATCTAGCTATCTGCTTTGGATCAGATGGGTTCAAGAGTTAGATTCACAATCTCTACATAGAAGATTTTCCGTTAAGAACCAATTGCATCGAGAAGAAAGAAAACTTCTTCTGGAAGATTCATAGGAGCTTTAATAGCTAGAGAAGAAACCAATCCTCAGCAAGTTGAGGTCAACAACGGCAATAATCCATTAGTCAGAGCAAATTCTAGAGCCAACACAGGAGATCAAGTGCTGGGATCTTCTATCCAGCATGAAGTTAACACTAGAGGCAAATTGAATAAGATGGTTGATGAAATCAATCAAAAGATGGAGAACAGCCAAAAAGCTATTATGGACAAATTAAATGTCATCCTAACCTCGCAATCACATGATGCTCCAAGAACCATGCCAAAGCCCGTGGCTGCCACGAAACAAAAATCTCTTCCATATCTCGCCTAAGAGAAGAAACGGAAGGCAAAAGTAAAAAGGATGGGTGGAGCTGTAAGAATCACTATACAAGGAAACGAAGGCGCACCACCAATACTGCAAAGCAGCTCGCTGTGAACTTGAATCTAGGGGCGAAAACCCCATGGCAAGGTATAGCAGTGGATCTCTCCAACTTTGAAGATGGAGAGCAACTTGACGACAATGAGTTGGAGGAAAACAATAATGTACTCAATATCGGCAGGGTGGTCCAAACTGCCCTTACCCGACCAACCACAAGCCAATGGAACTCTAAAGCAATGGCTCTCCTAAAGATAGGAGAGCCTAGGCTTCAGCCTACTTACCAAGATCGTTTGCAAAATCAAACACTTGGTATAGTCGCTGATGGCCAACCCACGAATTATCGGACATTCAAGGCATATATTGCAGACATAATCAAGCGCCTAATGGATGAAAGTAAAGATAGGAGAGATGATGAATGAGGATCTGCTCCAAGTCGAACTCCCTTTACTGATGACATTTTAAATTAACGGTGCCCTGAAAAGTTCACTATTCTGACTATTTTTCCTACGATGTAACTAGAGACCTGAAATCTCACTTGTACAAGTACAGTTGGTACGTGGACGGAGCAAATGCTTTGAATGTTGTTCGATGTAGATGTTTTCCAAATTTTCTAAAGGGAATTGTTTCCATGTGGTTCACCAGGCTCTGACCGAAATCCATCTCTACTTTCAATGAATTAGCAACAAAATTCCTTGATCAATTTAGGCTTCACATGGCATAACCAAAAGACGTGATGTCCTAATCTGGCCCATTCCACAGATGAAATGAATCTTTGAAATCCTTTGAGTCGGTTCAACACCGCGATGACTGAAGTAAGTAACCCAAATGAAGATATGGTCTTCATGGCCTTGGTCTGCGGTATCCATCACGACACTAAATTCAGAAAATGGATCGAAATGAAACAACCTACCACTAGGAAGGAATTTAACCAAAAGGCAAGCTAGTACTTGAGATTGGAAAAGGCATAGGATCTAGAAGGAAAACCTGCTAACCTACAACCAACCAACGCTGGCCAGAATGGTATGGCAGCTAACTAAGACGCAAATACCTCCGAGACGACTACAGAAAACGCTGGGAAAGATGGAAACCAGAAAAGGAAGAACCAGAATTCCAATAAGTGAAACAGAGGTAACAAGCGACTTAAAGGCCTGAGGCCTAGAGACTACACCCCACTCAATGGTACTCTAGAAAACTTCTACCTTGTGACAAAAGGGATGGAGGAGTGTAAGAAGTCGTCGAAAAAAGCAACTGAATGGAAAAATCATTCTGAAAAAACTGTTGCATCCATAAAACATATGGTCACAACACGAATGTGTTTTGTCACTTGAAGATCTTGGTTGAAGAGCTGATTTGGGAAAACAAGCTTCAGTAGTATGTGAGGAAACCACAAAATCCTAACCATGTTGCAGTACCCTAAGCTCTAGAAACTGGGAAAACCAAGCTAGAAACGACGAAGAGGGCTCAAGACGGACTGGCCAAAGACTCATCAACGAAACAATATCTGGAGGACCTCATCCTGTGTAGAAGAGCTAGAGAGAAATGGAGCAATATGTAAGCTCACTAAGACATGCTCTGAAAGATTCATGCTTTGCGATCGAAGATGGAACTCCTGCCAAGAAACAGAGAACCCTGAACGATGACATAGTATTCCGAAATTGAGACACTAAAGGAATAGAAGCTCCGACCCTCGGCCCTATGGTCATGATAGTAGAAATCGGACTAGCCATGGTTTAAGGAGTATTGGTGGATAGTGCAGCCCTGTGAATATCATGTTCAAACAAACATTTGATCAGATGAAGATCAATATGAGAGACGTATACGCTTCTTGAACAAAGATCCAATGATTCACCGGTGAACCTAAGCAACCTGTCGGAACAATTGATTTACCATAGAACTTGGAGAAGAGGACCGAATAGTCATCCTCATTCAGACCTTTATGATTGTGATGAAATATCCGCCTATAATTCTTTCTTAGGTCATCCTGCTTTGGCGGATTTCAGGATTGCTTTAGCTTAGTGGTGTCTAACCATGAAATTTCAGACAAAGATGAAGTTGGGGTGATCAAAGTAGATCAAAGTGCCGCTAGAGAATGCTACGTCGCAAAACTGTGCGAGTTTAGAAGAATAGAGAAGGGGAAGAATGTAGGGAGAACTCTCCACATTCGTGAACCTAGCAAATAGCAAATACATAGCCTCCCCTGGCTTAGGGACTAAAGCCTATTCGACAGAATTTGGATCCTAGAAAGAAGAGTTCAAAGGAGGATCGAGTAGCACCGGTAGAATTCATGGTGCCTGTTCGAGCCGATGTGGATGACCCAACTCGGTCCTAAAAATTGGATCACACCTTGGAAACAAGATGTGACATAAACTAATCAAATTTCTTCATGTCAACTTGGACGAATTCTCTTGGATACAATGCGATATGTGCAAGGTGTCGTCGGAGATTGCATGATAAATATTGATCCCAAGTATATATAAGTGAAGCAGAAGAGATGTAGCCTAGGATCCGAACGGTCCAAAGCGCTGAGAGAAGAAGTGGATAAGCTAATGGCGAATGGCTTTATCCACAATGCAACATACCCCGAATGGATATCCAACCCGGTCTTGGTCAAGAAGTCCAATAGAAAATGAAAAAATTGTATTGACTACTTGGACCTGAACAAAGCTTACCCAAAAGGCAGCTTTCCTCTGCCTAGAATCGACCAGCTTGTGGACGTGACAACTAGGCATGAATCGCTATCATTTATGGACGCCTACTAGGGATACATGTAACGATCCCTATTTTCGTGTAAAATTAAAATTAGTAATTGATATAAATTTATGAATTTAAATTGTAAATTAAATTAATTTTTCCAAGATTAAATAGGATATTTGTTAATTGGACATTGATTTTAAAATTTAATTGGAGCTTTGAAATTCTATATTTAATATCTTATAAATAAATAAAATTTGGATTTGAAAACTATATAATCTTATACTAGTAGAAATTTGTTTTCTAATTTTAAGAGACATAGGTAATATTTATTTTGAAAATTATATTTGAATTAGATATAAATGATTTTCAAAACAATTGTGTAAAACTAGATACTATTATATATGTGTTTATTTATTAAAAGCATAATTAGTTTAAAATCATTTCTTTCTTTAAATTGGTATAAGTAGAAATAATAAACAAAATGTAGATAGAACAAGAAATAAAAGTTTAAAATAATACATATATAGATAATTATTTATTTAAAAGGTATAATAGTTTTAATTCAAAAAAAAGTATAATGAACTAAGCTTAAAATAATATTGGTTATAAAGATTTGAACATTTTCATTTGAAAATAGTCGCAAATGTATAAAAGTGCAAAGTTTAAAATACATAAGAAAACATAAAAACATGTTTCATAAAATTAGAATAAAGCAAGGACCAAAACAAAATTTATGAAATAAATTGAAGTAATGTCTAAAACACAATTTGTATTGTTTTGAACACATGTAAATCATGCAATAAGGAAATTCAACAAGTGTAAGCCATGCAATATGCAAGGTTAACAAGTGTCAAAAATGGTTTTATAAGAATAAAAAAAAGTATAGATATCAAAAAAATATCAGGCCATTCAAATTCCTCAGATCTGAAAACAGAAACAAGATCAAAGAAAGAAATGAAAACCTGAAAACAAATTTGTTCAAAAAGAAAAAAAACCAGAAAACAAAATACAAACCTAAAACAATCTTCAAGCTTTGGAAGAGAAAATCAAATTTCTTCAAGTCTGGAATCAGGCAAATCAATTTCAAAACCTGGAAATTTAAAAGCAACTTCAAATCTGGGAGTTCAACTTCAAGAGAAAGCTTAAATCAACAGCAGTTCAAAGCCTTAAACAAAATTCAGCTGTAAGGAAGAAGTATCAGAGTTCAATAGATCAGAAGCAAATCAAAAGCCTGAGAAACTTAAAGTTTTTCAACATTAAGCAATAATTTTACAAAGCATTTCAAACCTGGAACCAAAATAAAAAGTCAGGAGTCCAGATTTAAGAAAAAAAAACTGTTCTCTGCTTCCATGTCAGGTGAGCAACTCCTCTTTATCAGACCTTAAACCTAGATATCTTGATGATCTTTGAAGTGTGATCTAAAATGTTTATGAATGGTGAAGTGGATTTGTTTGCATGGCTGCAAATGTCGCTTATTGGAAAATAGGGCTCTGTTGTTATCACAGGCTCAACCTACTTAATAAAAAATCAATACCTCCTCATACAATTAATTTTAGGTTATGATTCGTGAAAGAAAAGTGTTTATAACATTGTGAAGTTATTTTAAAAAAAAAATAGAGTAAAAATATATGATAAATAATTTAAAAATGTAGGATTTACAGAGAAAATACTCAAAACGGAAAATTCAAATAATTTAATTCTAAATTCTGATCATTTTATCAAATTCGTCTTGCTAAATACTGATTTTTAAAGGAAATTTCATGATTTGTAAGGATGGGAATATGGAGTTTTCTTGAATTGAACAGTTTTGGGTTTTTTGTCAAAATCTGATGATCATTGAAGTTGTGGATCTCGAGATCATAGCTGTGGATCAAGGGAACTCGGGCATAATGCGTGAAGATTTTTATGATGATCGGAGTAGAGGCGCAACGCTAGTTTAGGGTTTAGCAACCCATTTTGGGCAGTGTCATAATCGAATCAATTTATTCATCGGTGTTTCATCGAGCTGCATCGGATCGAGGGGATAAGGGTTCGTGGATCGTGGCAAAGCTCTGTCCAAATTTTCGTGGCCTTTGATGGCCTGAGGTAGCGACGCAAGTGATTTCCTAATGATCAAATTTGTCCATGGGTATGTTGAAGTGCTCGATTTCAGGTTGCTTGGGTTTTCAAGGTTCTGGAGGATCGTTTGGATTGAGATGGTCATGGATGACTTGTGGATACTCATGGCGTTGATCGAAAATGACCAGAGCAGTGGTGCACGTGCACCGGGGTCAATGATATATCTGGGTTGTTTTGTGATGAGGGGGAAGATGAAGATTTCTCGAGTATGTGCTCGAAGCAACGTGTTGAATTTCTCGAAGTAAAAGAAGGGATGGGTTGCCCGAAGTAAGGCTCGAGTATAATAGATATTGTCTCGGGTCATATATTTTTTTTGTAAACAGTTTCCAAAACTAAAAGAAAAAAAGTGTTTCAGGTTTTGAATCAAAGAACTTGTGTTTTAAATGTTTCTAAGTTTAAAGCAAAGTAAAACAAAGTTTTAGAGTTATGAAAATAATTAGTTTTGTAAAGATTTAATGTTGAATTTTTTTTAAATATATTTAAAATTAATAGATTTTAAATGATTGTCTTGATTCAAGTTTAAAGAAAAAAATAATTAAGTGTTATTCAATTATATGATCACTATTTATAAATTAATTCTAAATTTTTTTTAATCAATAATGAAGTTAAAGAGTTAATCAAAAGAAATGTTTTTGAATCACTAATTGGCTTAAATTTTGTGTTAATGTAATTAATTACAAAGATAGTTAATTATAGATTTTTAATGATAAGTTAGTGATTAATGAAAAATAATTATTTATAGGTGTTTGGATAATTAAGGATAATCAATTTCATGATTAAGCTTAATTAATTACATAATTAAGGTTAATTAAGTATTGACTCAAAAAAGTAATTAATTAATTAAAGTGGATAAAGTGATAAGCGATAATCACTTATTGTAATTAATTAAGAACGATTAATTAAAGGTAATTAATTAAGGGTATTTAATTATTTAAAAACAAATGCTTAAAAAATAAAAATAAAGTAATTAAGGATAATTAATCAATTAATGAAAGTGATTAAGGATAAATCACTTATTATGATTTTATTGATTTAATTAAGGATTAATCAATTTTGGTAATTATCTTAAGGTTGATTAATTATTGTAATTAAATAAAAGGTAATTACTTTGTGTAATTAAATAAAAGATAATTACTTAGTGAAATCAATAAAGGATAATTAAGTAAGGGTTAATTAATCAATTAAAGATGATTAATTAAATGATGAATTAAATGATTAAAGGTTAATTTTTTAAAGATTGATGAATTAAAATTAAAGGTTAATTAATTTATTATTAATGGTTAATTAATAAATGATTAAAGAATAATTAATCAAATGATTTGTAATTTATTAATGTTAATTAACCAGGATTAGTGATACATAAGTAATTAAATCTGATTTGAATTAATCAGACAATTAACTGATTTTCATTTATGGATGTTTGGATTCTATTGGATGATTGAATTGTTTGATATCCCTGATTGTGATGCTCTGTTTTGATTTGAGCTATGTTAATGTAATTTATTATCTGTGATATATATCTGTTATCTGTGATAAAGATAAGCGTTATAGTTTATACCACTTATCAAATATATTGATTGGAATATGTACTGATTGATGATGTTGCACTTTTATTGTGTAAAACCCCTGGACCACACTTATACACACAAATATGGATTGCACATGGAAATTGGTTAAGTTATAGATTTTTGAAATTGTTTAAAAATTGAATTTTTGAATCCAAATGGTTTTGGAAATAGATTGGGTTTAAAGTAAAAAGCTTTTGAAAAGGAATTTCAAAGATAAAATTTATTTTCGAATAACTTGATTTAGTTTTGGAATTTGATTTAAATTTGAATCCAAAATTTGAAATTGAATTCTATTTATGATTTAAAAAAGGGTATACAACTTTATATGGGTTTTAAATAATTTTTAAAAGCATTGTTTTGGTAATTTGAATTTAACCCAAAGATTTTAACTTATGTAAATGAAATCAGATTTTTCTGAAACGAAAACTATTTGTTTTCAAATAATAAAAGCTTTTACATAAGAAATGAACTTCCAATTGGTGTTAAAAGGGTTTCAAGTCTAAAATGAAAATGGGCTTCCAAGTTATGAATAAATCTTTGGAAACGGGTTTGAAAGCTATAAGATAAATTCTTGTTTAAAGATTTAATGAGTTAACCTAATTAAAATGGAAATCGTTTTGAAATCTAGGAATAGATCTTTGTGAAACTAGGTGAACTTTGTGAAGCGAATCTTTTTGTTTAAAAGATTTGAAATGGTAATTTGTTTAACCATTTGGAGAAAGGTTTTGGGTTTTAAAAGTTGTGACTTGACTGGAATCCCATATCCATATGCTTTAAAATAGTGCGGTCATTATTCGGTTTAGCCTGGAGAGGACCTTGTGTCATATAACCCATTCTGAATAGTGATACGATGTTATGGATTGCATTTGAAGACCGGCGTTGAAGACCGGGTATTTGCAAGAACGTTAGGATAACCTATCGATTGTCTCTGCATCGAGTAGCTACGGTATAGAGATTCCCTAAGTGATGGGAAGTCCGATCGGGATTGTGGATACCCGGATTGCAAGGGCTTCTTCGGAAGTGCCTTCGGTTCTATTCGAACGTGGAACAGACTTGTATGGTTGTATGTCCGACATTACACTTTGATATATTAAAATGATCTCTATCAAATACATTTCTGCTTGGTGGCAGAGAATTTATTCTCTTAGCTTAACACCCTTCTCTGAGACGTACGAGCTCAGAGGTTATGTAGTTGATAATTATCAGTGATATACTCCCAATTTGGTAGTGTGGCATGCTGAGTGCTGCTGTGTATCATTTGTTGATCAAAGCATGGCTTTTGTATAAAGTGTAGCTTTGTGGACGAGACTGCATCAGGACATCACACCTCGGAAATGGTCAAAACAGAAAAGATGCGGCAAGGTTATGAGGGTCGTTCCCTTTAGGATGTGTCATTCCCTTCTGGAAAAGGGTGGTATCATGGTATGGAGCCCAGATACCTAACCCATGTGATCACTGCAAATCTATTACTTTGTGATTGCTTTCTGGTTGAGAGGCGCCTCGGATAAAGGTCCCAAAGGACCGGGGGATGGTATGCTCGAGTAGTAGTTACTTAGTTATAGAGGTAACCCGGCATTGTGTTGGCAGAGTTTTGGTTAGGTTCTCGGGACGTCCCGCCAGAAGCGTACCCATGGACAGTAGGAAGTTCCTTGGCCTGACCATTTGTGGGAAATCCGAACAAAACAATACGCGCTCTGTACGGTTTTAGTTGTATAACCTGCCATGGAATGCGGCGAGAACCTCCTATTGAACATGGTAGCTACTATAAAGTGCGAAATGTCTATGCTGGCCAGGATTAATATTATACTTTCGAAATGGTTTTTCTACACTATGCACTAGTAATAATATCAAAGAAATTTTATCATATCAAGCATATTTGACTATCATAAGGACAAATCTCCTCCAATTCTGCGTTTGCATTGTGTGTGTGGCGGGAGGCCTTATGTTAGTTTCATTTTCTAAAAAACATTGCGGATTTATTTTAAAATCTTTTGTTGTTTGTTTTAAAAGATAAACTGTCTTTTTTTGTTTGCTCATACCAGTCCCATGACTGACCTGGAGTTTATTGTTCCCTTCCTAAACTCTGGGTGCCCACAATTTTCCCACACGGGCAGTCTAGAGTTGGGTTTTTCAGATAATCGAATAGTAGGTGTGAATTCGATAGCTTTCAGCCTTAGGATTTGGCAATCGCATTGGATCGAGTTGCTTCACTTCATCGTTTTTGGGAGTTTGAGCTATTCCCGGATTGGTTCTTTGGAGATGGAGATTACCGATACTGGAGTCCTTTCTTGGAGACCATATTAGAGATATTGTTCCGCTGCTAGTGTTATCTTTTCTTTCCGCTGCTATTGTCTTGTATCATATCTCTGATGTATATTGATATCTATTGTATCATCTGTTGTATCATATTGCATTAGATATTGTATCAATGTTGTATATTGATATATTCTTTTTCTTCCGCTGTGTTGTACTTAATGTGTTATAACCTCCGACGAACCAGATTCAACGTTTGGATCTGCGACATTTGAATACGAGTGTCGTATTCGGTGCCGATTTTCGAAGGTCGAGTTTGGGTCGTTTCAATACAACCAGATCATGATGCACAAACCTTACCCGGAATACACCAGTTTCATCATTGATCTGGGATTATACTGCTACGAAGTAATGTCATTCGGTTTAAAGAATGTTGGAGCAACTTACCAACGACTAGTGAATGCCATTTGAAGCATCAGATCGGGAAGCTATGAAGTCTATATAGATTATATGCTGGTTAAATCATGCATAGCTACAAATCATTTGGACAACCTTGTCGATATATTTGAAATACTCCACAAATATGGAATGAAACTCAATCTGCTTAAATGTCACTTGGGGGTAGCCTCTGGAAAGTTCTTGGGATTCATTGTAAGCGCCAAAGGCATTGAAGCGAATCCCGAATAAATTACCACTTTATGGGAAGTCGAGGTCCAAGGAAATATGAAAGAGCTAAGCCAGTTCATCTCAAAAGCAATCAACAAATGGATACGTTCGTCGATGCATTAAAGAAGGGAAAGAAGAACTTCGAATAGAATTAGGCTTGTCAAACTACCTTCAAAGAGCTACTATGACATATGGGAACTCTGCCAATCCTATCAAAGCCGGTCGACGGAGAAGACTTGTTCATCTACTTAGCAGTCTCGCCCCATAAATTAAGTGTTATGCTCGTACGAGAAGAAGATAAAGTCCAACGACCCATATATTACATCAATAAACGATTCGCTGAAGTTGAGAAGAACTATCCAAAATTGGAAAAAATAGCATATTGCCTCTTGATCGCACCCAAAAAGTCATGACCATACTTCCAGGCACACCCGATCAAAGTACTAGTAGATCTACCCTTGAAGTGGTATTGTACCCACCCTCGGAGACCTCTGGACGGCTTATCAAATGGAACATCGAATTAAGTCAATATGAAATCACTTATCATCCTTGAAGGACGATCAACAGGCTGGTTGATAGTCTTCATTGTCGAGTTTACAATATGAGATAACAAAGAAGTTACTCCAGAAGTGGAGACACACTGGAAGTTTTTCATCGATGGTACATCTTACAACTTTTGCTCGGGGGCTGGAGTCGTGCTTGAAACTCCCGGAAGATGACATGTTTGCTATTCCTTATGCTTTTAATTCCTTACAACAAACAACGAAGCGAAATATGAAGCATTGATAGCCGGGCTGAAAGTCGTAAAGGAACTCGAGATAAAGTCCATACACATCTTTAGCGACTCTAAGCTAGTTGTCTATTAGGTGAGAGGGGAATATCAATCCCGGGGAGAGAACCCCCATATCTATCTAAAGTGTAGGAATTGCTAAACGACATCGAACATTAGACCATAATTCACATTCCGAGGGAACAGAACACGAAAGCAGACTATCTAGCTAAACTGGCCAGTTTCGGAGAAGCTCAGTCATTAGGACTAGTCCCAATTAAAATGGTAACTGCTCCAAGCATAAGCGAGATGGTAATCGATTGGATTTTTGAAATTACCGAAGAACTAGAAACATGGATGACATCGATTAAGGATACCTGCTCAGAGGAAGACTCTCTACAACCAGGAATCAATGGAAAAAGCTCATTCGAAAGGCACCACGGTTCGTAGTAGATCATGGGATACTCTATCGAAGGAGATTTTCTACTACCTTGCTTAGGTGTATGACCAATGACGAAGCTCGAAGTATCCTTACGGAAGTTCATGAAGGTGACTACGAAGATCACATTGGGGGGCAAAACCTTGCAAAAAAGTTCTCCGATATGGGTATTTTATGCCAACAGTAAACGACGATGCAATAGATTATGCCAGGCGGTGCAACCAATGCCAATGATTCGACAAGATCAAAATAACCCTTCAACAGAGCCAACGCAGATGGTCAGTCCATGGCCATTCACAATCTGTGGAATTGATTTGATTGGTGTATTGCCAATAGCTAAAGGAAGAGCCAAATGCGTTATCATTGTTATTGACTACTTCACCAAATGGATCGAAGTGGAACCACTGGCCACTTTTATCACCAAGAAGTTACTAACATTGTCGCTAAAAACATTATTTAGAGGATTGGAGTGCCACTAAAATACATCATGAATAACTGGGCTCAATTCGAAAGCATTGAGTTCAAAGACATTTACAAATGCTTTCGTATCGAGAAAAAAATTTCGTTGCTGCACACCAGCAGACAAACGACCAAGTGGATGCGGTGGACAAAATCATCAAGTCCACCATCAAAAAGTGGCTAACTAAAGCTAAAGGAAATTAGGTTGATGAACTTCCACTCGCATTATGAGCTTACAAGAAAGCACACAAATATACAATCAGATACTCTCCATTCACCCTGGCATATGGTTCAGAAGCAATGATCCCAGTCGAGATAGAAGTCCCTTCTCATCGAAGGCAAAAATTTAACTAAAGGCAGAACAAGCATCTCCTGGTCAAGTCGCTCGATATGGTCGATGAGAAGAGGGAAGAAGTCGAACCAAGGATAGCTTCTCATAAGAAAAGGGTCACCCGATTTTTCAACTCTAAGGTCCGTAACCGTACTTTCGAAGCAGGAGACCTTGCCCTCAAATGGGTCTACCTTGCACCAAGAACATTCAGACCAAACAGGGAAGGGAGGTATGTAATCGACTAGAAGTTGAGGGATGGCACGTTCTAGCTAACAACCGTTGATGAATCCAAATTCCCCAAGCTTGGAACAACGAAACGCTATGTCGTTACTTTATCTAAGACTGTCTTATGTATTTCCTATTTCCTACATATAAGCCATCCCGAAATACCGGAGGCAATATATATAGGAGGAACTTGCTAACTTTTACAAATGAAATTGCTTTGTTTTTGAACCAATAAAACCATGTTAGCAAAAGTAACCTGTTGGGTCAACGGGGTCAAATCGACTCAAAACCATCCCATCGCTACTTGAGATAGTGGAACCATGCTCAAGTACGACCCTCTACCCACTGAGTTGACGGAAGCAAGTTAACTCAAACCGTTAGATCAGCGGAACTCAATCCTTGCCTTTTAAGAAACAGTGTTACTCCGGCGACACCCGGAAGGCCCAAATCAAAGCCGCATATTTTATAGGCCAGGCACCACCTGTTGGATTATGGAATCACATCCAAGAAAACACAACTACCTAAGCCGCGCATCTCGTAAACCGAGCATCGCTTCTTGGTTCGCAAAACTGCAACCAGGCAAGCCTCAATCCAACTATGCACATTACGTAAGTTGCGCACTACTACCTGGATCAACAAAATTGCATCCAAAGACGAGGAGCTATTATACTGGAAAATTCATGCACCGCCCTCAAAGCCAAGAAAATAGCACTCTAAAGAGCGATACGTATGCATGATAGCTTACGTGTTAGCATCGCGACGAAATCACTTAACAAGAACTCAAGTAATCGATGTTGCATCGGCGCCGTCGATGACTTAAGGACGTAAATCACTTAAGTACATAAATCCCTTGAGTGTGTAAATTACTCACCATGAAGACATTAAAAAGCTTCATGGATATCTCAATCCAAAAGTTCCCAAAGATAGGAGTCGCAGCATAGACCTGACTCGGGGCATCCGAAAGGCTACAAGGGGTACCCGGTCTCGTATCAAGTGTTTGGAATAAACAATCCCATGAACTAGGGGGTGAATACACCAACACTCAGCCAAAGCAGCAAACACTTTATAGTTCTGTTACTCCAAACAAAGAATTTCGACAGTGGTTGTTGGACTAAATAAAACAACGATGAACAAAAAAAGAGTGGCACAGAAAGGCAACACTGCATGGAAGATAGATAAGCAGACAAGTAAAGTTACAATCAAAATTTCAATAGTTTTATTACCTATGATGTTTTTCATGTACAATAACAAACAACGGGGGTCGTTCCCACACATCGGCTAAGAAAAGGAAAATACAAACACCACTGTTAGAGCAACAAGTAGAAATGCTAAGTGTAGACTCTATAGTTGTACAAAAAGTAAACAAAAAAGCAAAAGACAAATCATGACTTCTTGTCACTGCTTGCCCTATCGCCTTTTCCGCCTCTGATCGGCAACTTCTCGGGCTTCTCCCTCCCGAGGCGATCTCGCTCTCTGAAACATGGTCATTGGTGGACCCTCCTTTGCCTTTGTGCTTGCGGGGACTATAAGAACACTTTGACGAACTTTTTTGCTCTTCAACCTTCTCCTTCTTCGTCGCTATCATCTGCTTCTCGGTTATTGGCTCCTCGGCCTCTGCTTTGTCTGGTTGGTTAGCTTGATCCATCTGTTGTCGTGTATCAGTGGCTACTAAGCCTTCCTCTTGAGATACAGAAGGGTCATCCAAACCATGCAGCACTGCAATTTGCTCCGAGTGCGAACCGTGCCACGAGCCAGATGCAGAGATGACGGTTGAAGCAGTCATAATGGCAGCAGATCCAGCATTATGACGAGGAGGTAACTCGACAGGAAGAGTGGGTTAATCTATAATATCAGAATAAAAGGCAGTTATCTCGGCAATTTCATTAGGCGTAAATTGAAAGTCTTCAAGCATGGAAGTGATAAGTAAATTACCTGCTATAGGGGTCCATTCATGCACCACAACTTCAAAGCCTTCGTCGCTACCCTCTTTTAATGGCTGCACAATTATGGGAGAAATATATATGATCCCTGCATCAACACAAAGATGCGAAGATGTCTCAGCGAGATCTGAAGGAAAATGTCTGGTTGAAGCCTTAGCGGTGGCTATGGCATCAATAACTTCCTATTCCCTCTCTACTCTCAAGATTTCCTAGCCTCCACAAAAGCATGGTGAAATTCTTCGTTCAGATATGCCTGAACCAACTCTTCTTCGGTACAACCACCACCATGTCATGAAATCGGCATGGAATCTCTTTCCAAACTACGGAAAGTGTACGACGGAACAACGGGCCCAAGTAATTGAGACTCCCCTGATGCAGCATGGAGTTGGCATAAAAGCCTAGAATAGAAGCATCCAAACCTTCCGTCTTCTTTGTGAAGGTATCTTAGAGTTTTGAAAAGCTGGCATCCGTGCTAGCCTTCTCTACTGCTAGCTTCTTTTTTCAGCATCCAAAGTCGAAACTTGTTTGCGAAGAGAGGGAATTTCTTGGTCCTGTTCAACAATAGTTTTCTTCTGCATCTTAACCATCGTCTCTTTTATCCTCAACTCAAAGCCGCCTTATCATTTGGCACTTCTTTATTTCATCCTATATATGAGTGCGCCCCGGTCAGTGGATTACTTCAGCTTCTTAAACAAAGAAGAACTTTTGCTCTCTCTCTCTCTTGATGGCATCATCTATCTCTTTCTTCAACCCCTCAATCTCTACATCATGATCTACGAGCGGCTTCTTGTACTCATCCTTTTGAGACTTGAACGAGAGAATTTTTGGGTAATTATTTCAATTAATATTGGACAAATGCATGCAAAAAAATTTCCACCCCTCGGCTTGCTCCAAACTGCTCTGAATCGCATGGAGATGGGGTGAATAAGATTCGACATGAACTGACTTCAAATTGGGCTTATCGAAAACAACTCCCCTTAAGAACAAGTTAGGGAATGCAGCTTGCAGATGCGGGGGACCAGCAGGGAGAATGTAAGGCGCTCGCCTAGAAATTAGGAGAGAGGTGGTCATAGTAGCATGAGTGGAGGATGTCATGACACCGGAAGCACGAACATTTATCCTAGTGGAAGAAAGAAGCAGGTTCTCGCCCTTGGTCTCTTTTCGGTCTCTTTGACGGATCTTCCCACTCAGTCGTGCTCTTCCTCTTCTTATAGCCACTTCCTCGGTCTTGATCTTTCTTGACACGGTGACACTCTTCCACCTCCATATCCCTCCTTCTCTTCCTTTGCTCATCAATCTCCTGGGGAGCATAGTACTTGGAAGAATGTCTCCACGAACACTGAGACTCCAAAACTCGGTCAAGATCACTATAAAAACTGCGAGACATGATTCCTGCAGCAAATGATAAAATAGTTTTAGGAAAGAGGCATTTGATGAACTAAAACATCTTAGAAAATGATAATATTATAAAGTGTGATCCTAGTGAAATGTGTGCTGCAATTTAATGACCCCAGTAAAATACACAAACTAGATCGATCACCAACAAATGCCAGGACATCGATTCCTATAAAGATAATCTATGTAAGCTAGGAAGGCAACCCTTCTGAAGTGAAGTCATCTATCAAGTCACTCATATTCACAAAAATGCCGCTCGTATCTCCCAAGTCAATATCGGTGCCTTCCAGCAAAGAG
The DNA here is from genome assembly GCA_030765085.1 of Allium cepa. Taxonomy (NCBI): domain Eukaryota; kingdom Viridiplantae; phylum Streptophyta; class Magnoliopsida; order Asparagales; family Amaryllidaceae; genus Allium; species Allium cepa. The sequence continues at coordinate 796,129,669 of CM060935.1, read as the reverse complement.
TTGAATATAGGTTCATTCTTGGGAGAAGCTTCTTCAATGGGCTCCTTCAAAGGAGGTAAGGGAGCATGTTTAGGGCTCAACCTCAAGGCCTTGCCGCCTAAGTTGACATCACCCTCGTTAGTGTCCCAATCTATTTCTTCCTCATTTAAAGGATGCTCCTCGCTGATCTCTCCTTCCTCATTCCCTTCAATCAACCGAACTTTTCCTTTCCGTTGAATAAACTCTTCTTATTTCTCTTCTGGTATTGATGGCATTTAGAGCAGAATGTCAATCCTGACTTGAATTTAGATCTCCTCAAGGGTCTTCTATGACCCATTAGATGGGTCACCTTCTTCTTCCTTGTCATCATCATCATCTTCACCAGAGACATAGGAAGAGGAAACAGAATAGGTCCAGGTCTGCAGTGGGAAGGAGCGTTGACGAATCCAACAAACCTCCCAGGGCATCAAAGCCCACATCGACGAAGATTTTCATTTATGAGAAAGAACCTAACTGTGCGTTCCTGAGCATCGACCGCTTTCAGGGAGCTAAGAACAGCGCTGAGTTCCAAATGCTTGTTAATCTTTCGAAGAACTACAAGAAATATACGATTGTTCAGAAGACTTGTTTCAATTAAATGAAATTCCAAGCATAATGAAAGAGACTTACCCCCAGTGGTCCATAAACAGGTGAATCCCTCTGGACATTTAGCGAAAAAGAACTGATTCATGAATGAAGGAACTTTGTTGGGAAGATCCGGTATAAGTTTCCAGCTATGTTGTGCCTCATTATAGACAAGTGATGAGTTAGCCTCTCTCTTTTTGAATAATAGAAGATATTGCAACTTAGTAAAACTTGGGGAACGATTGAGCGTTCGCATGAACAGAACATATAAGCATGTCAGTATGGCATATCCCTTTGGAATAATATAGAATGGGGCCGACCCTATGTTCTGAAGTGTTGTCATTAAGAACTGATTGAACGAGGGCACTGCACCATACATACACATATACTGGTGGCAAATCACATATTTGGAAGGCGGCTTATAAGCAAATTCTCCTTTTGATAGCAAAAGCACGTCGTCCTTTAGGATACCATATTGCGAGAAAATGCTTGCAACGTCCGACGTGTAAAAATTAGAGGAGCTTTATCTAGAGGATCAAGCAAGAATCTAAAATTAGGAGGAGTGCAATCGACGATAGAGCTGATTGGAATCAGGCAACCATATTGACCTTAAGTTAGGGAAGCGGCGGATCCAGTTGGGATCGATGATCACTCCACTTTAGAAAGAGGTGAGTTTCCCTCAGTTGATTTGCACGGAGAAGATTTGCACGTCATTCTATATAAGAAAGCTTGTGTTCAAAACCGTTAGGTACGCATAATCTCTAAATTATAAACTGTGGCATATTTGATACTTGAAATGCGAAAGATAATTGACGTGTACCAACCACCATCGGATTCCAAGTATTAATCGAGGTGTGTGTGATGTATAATCTAAGTGAGAATGGGTTTGGTATTCTGAATTCTATGAACAAACCATTCCGTGTAGATGGCTCATTCACATCAAAAAGAGTGATCCATATAACCTGTTAATTTCTTTTCTTCTACACTTACCCAACATTGATCGATGATTGATAACAGATCCGTTGTCCAAAGCGACATGGAAATCCCTTTATATTCCAGGTACACCGACTGTGCAATGACAGGACCAATCCAAAATGAGCAACTACAGATCGATGGGTCCGAGTCAAGTAGAGAATTCTTAGCATAAGTCGATTTTAGTTCCTTGGAAAGTGATAACGGCATGAGCTACACACAAGACACTACCCTGAGCTATTATCACCTCCCAGAAAAACCAAAATCAATCTGCAAGATTCAGTGCCAGGATCAACTATGTAACTCGATGCAAGTTAATTCTGACTCTGTGGATGAAGATAGCAAAACATGTCGAGCACCGAGGCAAAACCCTAACTTCGTTTCGTGAAATATTCAAGACTTGATTTGCTATCTTCTTCCATAAAGTCACAATCAGCTTGAATCTTCGCTATAACCATCACCAACACAACTTCATCACTAATCGCTACATGGTATTGGATGAATCGGATCAGCAATGCCTCAAAATAGACGTAATCTCGACGGTGCGATTTGCTTAGAACAGCGGCAATGGCTCCAGGAGGCGCGGTTGATGATGCTGGTGGTGAAGATCAACGACGGTGGCTCTTTGGCATATGCAAGTTTTAGATCGGTGATGAATTGGGACCGATGGATTGACTCGGCTCAAAAAAGGTAAAATGAGAAAGGGGAGATTCGACCCCTTATATATATAAAGAAAAGATGAATATTAAAGTTCGAAAATTTGTTCAAGTACTTGGATTGGTATCAATCTGATCCGATTGGATCGGTACCGATCCAAATTTACTCCTCTGAATGTTCTCGAATTTTCCTATTCGACCTACTCGATGTTCGTATTCATTCTAGAAATTATCAAGTTAAGATCACTCCATAATTATGGTCAATGAAGATTCATAATAAAGACTGGATAGATAGCTGGTACACCGTAGTTAGCTTTTCAAGATGACTAGATATGACCAATAAAACTCCTTAAAACAAAAACCCAAAGACGAACAATTCCATAGCACACCTTGTTTTTTGATGAAAGCGTAATATGGGGGAAAATGTTAACCGGGTTTTAAATTCAAACAAATTCATTGGGAGCTATAACATTTCAATTAAGCCAGAACAACTCGAGATTTGATCGAAAAGCCTAAAAATACAAGACAAAGGACCCAAAGAAGTTTAAGCTAAAAATATACCATCCTTTTAGATAGGCACTAATCTAATCTAATTGGATCGGTACCGATCCGAATTTATGGTTCCCGGTGAACCCAATTCCTTTACATTGTGACTCTATGCCTCAACCAAGCTCTCCTAATAAATTTAGTAACATTTCAAGCATTCGAGTTCAAAAAGTGAAGGTTCATCCAATGAGAATAGGGTTCAGTCTAGCCCATGGGTGAATCATCAAAACAAGTCAACAAGCTATGAAATTATATGAAGAGCATCACTATGAAGTAAGAAGCTTGACCAAACAAATTGAATCCAATAATTGGCTAAGGATTTGGATCCATACCAATCCAATTAGATCTGATCAGTACCGATCCAAAAGGATGGCCAATTTTGACTCCAAACTTTCTAAGCTCTCTTTATATGACGACTATAGGCTTCTTACAAACAATTCCCAGCCCACGAGCCTTCCAACCTCTATAAATACCATCTTATCTGCAACATCTACAAAGGAAGAGGGGAGCTATGACCTCTGCTGAAACTCTGTCATTGTTTCTTCACTCTTCTTCTCTCTCGCAACAAGCATTAAAGGGAAATTGAGATTTTCCGGTTGTCTTAAAAAATGGTGGCTTAACTAACTTAGGAAAGAAGAATCATATTGTAATCCAAACTCCTTTGTAACATCAGTTAATCGATAAAAGCTATAAAGTGGATATAGGCTTCGTTAACAACCGAACCACTATAAAATTCTCCTGTCTCTTTAATTTTCTACGATTACTATTGCATTTCTATTTTATCTGCCTTGATAAACAGGGATGGCGCTTTCACACTCAATCCAAGATGTTGATCCATTTTTTGAGTTAACAAAATGTTAATTAATTAAATATGATTTGATTAATGTAATATTATACGTAAGACTATTATTATATAAGTAATATGGAATATAAAAGTTATATAACAATAAAACATATATAATATAAATGTATAAACTAAAGGTGGAACATTAAAGAACCTAAACAGACTTAAGGAACAAATGCATACATAAACGTACGTATATCGTGATTTCAAATGTGTCGGACACTTGAATCATGAGTGTATTCTATATGAAATACATTATTCCATAAGTTGTTATTACTCAATATAATATATTGAAGATTATGAATCTTCAATATAATATTGTCCTCTACCATATATATTAATAAATTACATGCTACTCCTTGGTTGTCGAACAGACTCAAGCTAGGTATGTTATGTGTAGTATTATTAATATGTTGAAGACGAGGTAAGATAACTATATGTATTTGTTGAGCAGACTCAGGATACATATACTATACTTATTCCGTTATGATATAGTAGGTATGGGCGAATAATTTTGTTTTGATTTATTGAGCAGACTCATGGTCGAAGTGGAATCAGGACAAGGTACCAAAGGATTTGGAGTTGTATATGATACATCCGATAAGGATTATCCATCGTCCATGGAGCTGTGACTTGTTGAGCAAACTCAAGTTCAAAATTCCAAGGCCTAACACTCACTAGTGAAGTTGAAAGGCATCTATGTTTCACTTAGGGTTTGGTGAAACATAAAAGACTAATGGGAGCCTTATTAGAAAAATGAAATGATAACATTTAACCTTTCTAATATTGAAAGAACATATGCTATATAATGTTATAATAATCTACAATAATAAATTTATGCATTTAATACGATTGATAAAACATTTGTCAATTAACATATACAAATGATTTGAATCAAAAATTAACAAATAGAAATTTAACATCTACTTACTAATATATGCTTATTACATGTTAATGTTTCAAAACTCTTGCAAGCGCCTGACTTCACAACTACAAAACACATTCGTAATTTGGTCACTTACTTTTTTATTTGATCGAGACCATGTATTGCATTCTATGAGTTTCGAACTCTAAAATCAATATAAGAATGTGGATATTTGATCCATATACAATCGCATATGTATGTTATATAGCAAACGGTTAAAGTTTGTAATGTACAACAGTTTGATGAAATTAGTTCTTATGAAAATGAAATAAAGCATAGTGCAAGATCGAGTATTCAATTTGACAGATTACCGAAGGATCATATTATGTAAGTGTAACACTAGAGCGAAGCTATAGTATAAACATAAGAACTTGATCGATGAAATGTCAGTATTGATCAGTTTACGCAAAATGCAACATATTGATGTCCTTAAATGTTAAGGATAATCAAGTGCGTTTTTTAAAGAGTTCATTATGATATTGTAGTAAGGACATTCTTTTGAATGGTTTGACCATTAGAAAGAATAACGAATATACAAGAGTAGATGAGATTTAAGGTACAGCTGGGATGAAGAGAGTGAATGATCATTTCTGCTTCATAAAGAAACATCGAAAACAAGAATTGTAATAATAATCCATATTTAATATTGGAATAAAAATATGATTTCTATTCCGAAATGTTTTTCATATAGAAAATTGTTTTCTCTGATATTTATTTCTTTGAGTTCAAGATTATGATCAAAGAATATCTGCTATAATATAGTTATAGTACATGAAATAAATAATCTATGTTAAGTGAATGATAGACCTCCAAATTTAGTATGCTATTATAGTAAAGGCAGAAATAGTGTAAGCATGATATATCACTGATTGATTGCATAAAATGATGAAAAATGTTTTGATAAAACATACCGAACATTATTTATAAAATAATGACTCTTTCTCACTGCCGACTAAAAAATAGATATAGTTATATTTCAATATGAATATTATAAATGAGAAATACGATATGCGCTTCGCGCATGATGAAGGCACCTAAATTATTTCCTACAAACTGTATTTATTAATACGTTTAAAAGAAATTGATTTCCACAAATATTTAACCATATGTTTGTGTTGAATCATACGTAGTTAATTTGAATTTTTATTTCTAAATTGCACTATCTAATTTTTGTTAGTTTAAAATTTTATTTATATTATTAATTAATAAAAAATTAATTTGTAAAGTATTTTATTTGTTAGATCCTATTTTTAAGAGATATTATGGTAAATATTTATAGAGGAAATTTTGAATTTGTAAAGGAATTTTAATTGTCAGATCCTATTTTTAAGTCAAACTAAATTGGTGCAACTGATCTACGAGCACCCTTTGATATACAGTATCAGTATGTAAAGTAAATTTCTCTCGTAGGACCGCTTTTGTTTGAAACTTCTAGTTTGAGGGACTTCACCGCTAACGAGCATCGATAAGCTGTCTTAAGAGAATAAAGGGTCTCATCAATAAATGAGATTCTCACAGAGCGGTAAACTAAGTATATTGGGGACCATACCTTGTTGTTTCTTTCCTTCATCACCCCTCTGAGATGAGCTCTGACCAAGTTCTGTCTGACAAGCGTAAAAATGGCCTTAACTAACTGCTTCCATACTTCGAGAAGGATTTGCTGCTTTCACAAGAATTAGCGCGAAAGGAGAAAACCAAAACTCTTTATTTAGTAGACCAGCCGAGAATCATCTATATTTTTTTGGAGTTCCCCGTTCCCGATTAATATACTAGAAGTAGCATATTAGAGTTAGTAGCTAGCTCTTTTATATCCCAGCAGGCATCATCAGCCCACCCAAAAAGGATAGAAACAGATACGCAGAAAGTCTACTCAGAGCGGACCCGAAGATTCGATAGAATCTGAGGTGCTTCCAGGACCTATGAGGCCGGAAACTTGATAAAGTCAAAGGTCAGGTCTAATCTGGGATCTTTCAAATAATTTGTGCCATATCTTGTACCTGACGAATAATCCATCTCTTAACCATTGGACTTGTGCATGCCCTTTTTTTCCATTCTCCATGTACATTAAGGTGGATACGACTTAATACATGCCTAATTTTGATTTGGTATCCCAGCCAGCTATCTCATTCGCTATTGGTTACAACTATTCTCTTTTTAGGTGCCCAAGAGTAAATAAGGGCCAACCCTTCGGCAAAATGAAAATGCTACTCCAGTAGACCCGAATACCGATCAACACTTATTTGATGAGTTGAAGTCATAATATCTTTAGAGAGGCATTTTTGGTATTTCATGTTGACACCAAAAAAGTGTGACACCAAATGTATTACAACTATTAACAAAGAAATATATATAAGGGTATTTTTGGAACTTCATGATCAGATCAAAAGATTTGGATTTATATTCCAACTATTAATAAAGATATTCATAATGAAATAAAAATATAATATGGTATTTTTTTTTACAACAAAAGTGATTCATTTAAAGAATATAGAAGTATCTAAAGTTATTTACAATTATTTTGGAATTATAGACTAATCCATAATTTTGAGAAATCATTTTTTATGTGATTATGAGTCATATGATACTGGTTAATTATATCTCAAATAATTAAGGCTATGCAACCATTTAGTGGAAGTGTCATAAGAGTTGATGAACTCTTTGCATTGATATGTGTAGATGTATACAATTGCAAATTTATTAATGCCAAATCGGTTTCACATACTTGGTTATTCTCATCGATGATTTATCACCAACATGGACTTGTATATTTGATAAACACATAGTATGATTATGATAAGATCATAGAGTATAAAATGGAAGTAAATAAAATAACATGCAGCAAAATAAAATGATTCGATTTGATTGAATAGGCGAGCATACTAGAAAGAGTTCAAAATGTACCTAAAAATGAATAAAGATTCAATCTCAAAAGTTGCTCCTCCTTGTGATACATAACAACATATCAATAATGAGTAATCTAACTTGGTTGGACAAAGTACGATTAATTGTGAGTGAAGTTGAGTGAACTTCTCTTTATAAGGACATGTACCGAAGAATCATACACAAGGTTAATATTATTTCATCTAAATAATAGTTTACAAAATCATAAAAGATAAGGGTTTATAATAAACCCCAATATATCATAGGCCAAGGAGTTGGCAGGTTGTGCGAGTCGAAAGTCTACATGTAATTATTATTCATAATGGATCTTTATAAATCTCCCAAAAGGAGTTTTGGAAGGACTGTCATTGGATGACATATTTATGCTTTGAACAAAACTTTTGTAAACTAAAACTAAATCAATTTTAAATAAAAGACAATTCATAAAATGTTTATAAATAAATGTTCCATTACATTGAGAAATAATTCTTGTTTCAAGAAATACCAATTTCATAGTGAAGGAATTTCTTTGAGAAATTATTTGTAGCAAAATGGAATCAAATACAATTAAGGATAAACTTACTACTATGAGGTGAACTGAAATTAACTAACATAAATGAATATATAATAATAGAGTGCCTAATAAGTATTCTTGCATATAGAATAGAAACTACAAGTTTGTTATCAATGTCGAAGATATATAATACTTGGTTGTTTAATTAAGTCATTTAGAGTATCGACTTTATAATATGGTATGAAGCGCAGATCCAAAATAGATTCCAAGTGCATTATCAAAATATAATTTTTGATAGCTGTATCCAAAGGCTTATGATCCATTGGTCGCAAATTTGTCTTTATCACAGAGACAGGTGTTGTTGGAATGTAGTGAGACACATACATGTGTGTTTTATTTAGTTAATTAACCTTTATTCAATTAAACAATTTTTATTAAAATCTATTAATTTCAAAATTTATCTTGTATACATACATGTATACTTATGTTATCTTAAACATTTTAAAATAACATATATCAACATATTTAATACAGGAATATATGCATTAATTAATTAACATATTTGATTTATTTTATTAATCTTATTAATAAATTTAAAATTTGAAGTTATATATAAATATTTTCAAACATTTTGAAAATATCATTATCCTTTCAAACATTTTGAAAACTTATGTAGTATTATAATTTTTTATAGTAAACATGTTTTATTTTAAATTTAACTATTAAATTTAAAATCTTTAACATTAATTTTCGAAATGATTTTGAAAATTAGCCCAAGGCCCAAATTAAGTTGGGCCTTTTATGTTAGGAGCAACATTTGGGCTCACTTTACCTTTCAAGCCAGGCTGATAACCAGGTAGAAGAGGGTACTTGATTACCCAATTCTAATCTTAGACATTACCTTTCTAGACATTGTACTAAGTGGAAAAGCTTAATTAATTAGCCCTAATATGACTAATTTAGACCGCATAGGCTATTAGGCTCTAATATTATTGTTGGAACTGGACCAACCCGAGGTAGAAGTTATGGGTGATTCAAACTTTTTACCCTATTGGATCTTTATTGGGCCTATGAAGTCTAACTGAATTAGAACATTTCTAAATTTCATTTAAATAAAATCATTTATTTTATTTAAATTCGAATATATTATGATATGAAATTAATTTTATTTTATTTCGTTTATACATAAATGTATCATATACATATATGTGTAAATGCATGTGTAACACAATAATCTATGACAGGTATAATATGCTCATATGTAGATGTTGGGATTTACGTCGCAGTAAATATATTAGCTCATTTTGTATGTCATGTATGTTGTCCAGTATATGCATGTATATGTGGTACAAAACACACACACACATACATATGTATGTATAAATATATTATATATAATATATGAACATAAAACATTTATATATATAAGTACATATATAGAAAGAGAGAAAACAATTATTAAAAATTATTTATAATTCAAAATTAACTTAATTTTGAAAACATAATAATTTTACTATTTTAATTTGTATATATTATGAACAAAATAATGTTTCCATCCATAAATAATTAACATAAAATAATGCATTGATGAAAATCCAAATTTTACAATTTTAGAAAATCTAGGATCATAAAATAGAGTTTTGAAAAATCTAGAGATTTTTCAAAGTTGAAATATTATTTTAAAAACCAATATATTGATTTTGACAATAATTATTTAATATAAATAATATATTATTAAGAATTAATATTTTAGAAACTCTAAGTTCATGAACGAAAGGTTAAAAAAAATTATAGAACTTTTCAGTTAAATTATTATTTTTAATAAATCATAAATAGTTTTTTCATAATAATATTAATTATTAAAAATAATAAACTTTATTGAAAGGATCCTAAATTTTTTCTATACGTTTTTTGGAATGATATATTATTTTTTTTAAATGTAAAATTGAATTTTTAATGTAATATTTATTTTACATATAATAAAAAATTCAGAATTCAATAAATGTTAATTTAAAAATATGAATATATTAATGATAATTAATTTTCAAATTTATAAATTAATATTATATATAAATAAGTGTACCAAAATTTTTAAAACATATATTTATCTTATATATTCATATATGGTATTACGAGATGGAAATATACACTAATATATATATATATATATATATATATATATATATATATATATATATATATATTAATAAATATATATAAAACAATTACTAATGACAAAAATTGATTGTGTATAGTAAACAACATTTGTCTATACATAAACAAAATGGTATAATAAACAAATTATGCACATAACCAACTGATTTGTGACAACTACATCTACTTACAAAATCTCACATAACTAAATATATAGTAGCAATATATTTAAATAGATATGAAATTGCTCATTATAGGATCATAAAATATAATTTAATTACAGTAATATGAATTAAAATTACCAATTTAATGATGCCTTTCAATCCACGTTGAGCAATGACTCCTTTCCTTTTACTGTACATGATTCGTCGGATTTCGAGTCCAGAATCACCAACCCCTAAATATCGAATAGTATTATTTTAATTTGAAATATATTTGAGAATTTTGGAGTGGATTGAGAGCTATGCTTTAACCAGTAATGTAGAGGGTAATGGCGGACAAAAAAATGATAGTCATTATTTTAGAGATACATACATACACACACACATACATACATACATATGTGTATATACATACATACATATATATATATATGTGTGTGTGGTTGTATTAGAGTGAAAGAGGAAAACCTTTTTACCCATTCTCCCTTGATCTCAACCCATTATCTTCAAGCCAATTCCCTATGCTTTAGCCACCCCTAGGCCTTCCCAAAACCAAAATTTTGCAGCCCTAATGATGGATCTTAAACCCATCTAAGCCCAAACCAAAATACTATGCAATTAAATTAAATTTACTCGCTTTTGTATATTGATCGATATATTTATAACTGTTATAAATATATATAACATTATTTATTTCTCAAATCATATTCAAATTTTATAATTAATATTTCATAAATATTAATTAATTTATAACAATTACAAACTAATTAAATCGTTCGATCTTAAGAGAATTCATCATTTCGGCTGTGTAGCTCTTGGGTTTAAATTTGGTCAGCGATTAATATCGAACTATTCTAATGTTAACATTCACACGTTACTTAGCAGGTGGTGTGACATTATGGACTAATTTATCGCTTACTCATTTTTGGTAAAATCTGACTTTTGTTTAATAAGCGTTACTCGGTAGTGACATTTGTTTACACCAATTCTCTTCGTCAAAACTATATCACTTTAGACTTATGGAAGTTGGTAATGGTCAAAATTCCAACTTCAACCACATTCAACTTTATAGTTCAAATACAAAGTCCTTGGTTCAGTAATAACAATTATTATTAACTGAAATGCTCTGGCCGAAGACTTTGACTTTGAGTTGACTTAAGTTGACTGTGATACTAACCATATATAACTGAGGAGACGAATCCTCTCTTGAATAGTGCTTCACTTCCAATAATTCAACTAGACCCAACTATGGTTACTCGATGGATGACATGCCATGATTTGGCTATAATCAAAGCGGAGCTTTCATATTGAAGATTCACAGTATTTTCAAGTTGAGACAACTGTGTAAATCAGTCACATCGACATTTTTTGTTTGACCTTGGTTATAGCAACTAATAGAAAGAAATCGAGTGAATCATTCCATAGTTATCCAATAACTATTAGTACGTAACCTCTTGGTGCTCCCAGCAGTCATGAGTAATACACTGTCCAACATTTGAAAAGTGTTACGTACTCCAGTCTCAACGGATACATCAATATCCAGTCTCGAAGCATCTTGACTAGGAACGTTTGAAATGGTGTATTTGTTTCGTTGTGAAAAATTACTCGCAGTTACAACACTTCGTAATTAATATCACAAAATATACCATTTATGAATTTTTCTATTAAATATACTTTTAATTAAGTTAATTAAGTAATATAATCACATTATATCAAGTACATAATTGGAAGAAAATACCTTTTATTTCGATCAAGATTGGTCAACAAGTTATATACATGTAACAAATTACATAATTGCCTCTAGGGCATACACCTAACTCTATCATCGGCTTCATCTCATACCTTCGTAGCACATTGAACATCTCAGATGGACCATTCATTTAGTTCATTGACAGTTTTGACTTCACAAGCATATCATCCTCATATACTTCTATAGTCTTCGATCTAGTCCCTGAACATTGAATTCACCAACCTATGATAAGTAGTTATATCATTCTTCAAACCGAACGACATCACTCGATTGTAATAGAGGCCTAAGTTCGCTTTAAAGTGGTTGTGCACTTGATCCGGAACATGCATTGCTAACTGTAGCGATCCGACTTTCTATCACCAGAAAGACGCATCACTTTTTAAGAAAGAAAGGGATAGAAGAAGAAAAGAAAGAGAAGAAAGAACAACAACACATCAGAATCTCACAGCGGAATGAATGAAATACAATATATATCATATATTTAGTATCATATACATCAGAGTACACAACTATACATCTCAATTTAGACAGTTATAATATTTTTGTCTAATATATAATACAAGAACAACTATACAGAATAACACACAGCGGAAACTCTATCTATATATCTACACGTTGAAGCCTCCTGCTCCAAAGCTCCTCCAGAATTCGTCAAGGAAAACCTGAATCACTTGACTATATTGAAAGTGAGTGGGATCTATACTAATATGAATCTTAGCAGTTATATATAAACATTGGCATATAGCTGAGTATATAATCATAGAAAAACAAAAAGATAAAATCACATCGGGATTTTACATTGGTTCAGACCTTCCGTCATATGTCTAGTCCATAAGCTTCATCTGGGAATTTCACTATCAACAAACCTCACTTCACCTAGAGGAAAAGGTTCACAAATATCGCCTGAGCACGTGATCGGGACTTTCACTTTTAAAAAGCAAAAAAGCTTTATTCAACGACTTTGATGTGTTCTTAATAACACGAATAAGCCACACTTCAGTACACCCTTCCTATAACATCCTTTGATAATTATGAAAAATGCAATGTTATAGAGAGAAAATACTGATAACTTGATAGATTTTGAAATCAGAGAGCAATATATAGAATGTAGATTTGACAGAAAAATTGGATTATAAGTCCATATTTATGAAGATGAAGAGGTCCACCGAAAGTTGATGATCTTTCAAGGGATCACAACATTTTATAAACAGACGCGCCTTTTCAGAAATAAGTGTCTATTAAAAATATAGTTTTTTTTTCCATTTCAGAAACATCTGAGCTAAAAAGTCAGCCCTCTGCTTAGTTATACAAAAAAATTCTATGAGATGAATCAGAGTTCTGAAGTTTATAGGTTAGATGTCTGAATGTATTCCACGTTCAATTTGAACCTGATTCGAACGTCTGGCCTAAGAAGGTAAGATGTGTGAGTTGTGTTCAAAAAAATAAAGGTTCGGACGTCTGATGCCCTTATCTGACGTCTTGTTAAACCTATCAGATGTCTGACATAGTTCAAAAATAGAAATATAGAGCACTTTTGAAGTTTGAATAATTGAATCAGATGTATAGGCTAAATATGATTTTCTCGAATATCTAGTTTTGTAAGGCCAGACGCTGGGTACAGATTAAAATTTGTTTGTTTTCAAACTCAAACATCTGATATGTTTTGTCAGGCATCTGAATTATGATATTTTTGAAGAACAGGAACTTGCTTTTTAGGAGATGATTTTTTAAAAATATTTTGCTATCGTGCTTGAGTGAGTGTAGTCATCAAAGGAGACTTATAATGACAACATTACTTTGATGATTTGATCTTTAATCCTTGATTTTAACAACGTGTTGTCTTCTTATTAGAAATATCCTGTAGTAAATAAATAACATTTTGCAATATATTTATATATAGCTGTATCGTCAAAACTTTTGAAAAGGCATAATTCATCATTCTCCCCCTTTTTGATGATGACAACTATATATATTTATAATATGACATATAGTCCCCCACCAAAGTTCCCTATATTATTCTCCCTCCTTGTCATTATCAAAAAGATGTAAAAGCATACCAACATCATTAATGAAAACATATGTTTCGAAATTACATAACAACAAACAAACTACATATGTTTTAAATTTCATTATCACAAACATTGACCAAGGGTTTTCACCAAATACACAAACGAACTAAAAGTTTTCACCAAGATACAAACAAAAAACAATATAGGTTTTGAAACTATATCAAACCATATCACAAATATAACAAATTGTCTTAAGATTACATAAGTTTAAAAACTATGCCAAGTACTAGAAGTATTATTAATACGAAGATTAACAAACAATAACATGAACAGGCGCATGAAACTATAAACAACCGAACAAGATAACACCATGCAATACCACCAAGCAAACTACAAATGACCCTATTATGATAAAAATAAATCTAAATTTTCAATGTAAAAGCAATATGAAATAATAAGATGAGTAATAAGTTAAACAATACCTTTTAACCACGAAGTGGTGGTAACTCCCTGTCACCCTCATCACTCTTCGTTTCATGCTCACTCCCATTTTCCTTACTAAATTCCTTGTTTGGTTGTGCAGTTGACGATCCGACTCCTTGATGTGGTGGTGGAGGAGGTGGTGTAGTGGTAGGAGATGGTGATCTAGATTTTCTTGATAATTTCTTCCAAATTTTGCCCAAGAAGTTTTTAATCCTTGACAATTCATTCTCAACTGATTTCATTTTGGAGTTACTTTTTAAAAGCATCGTTCAAGGACCTTTTACTTTTGTTATAAAATAACTTGGGTTTTAGGAATTTGTGGCATGTCAAAAGTTGCTATTTTGGAAGGTATAATTTTGATCGACTTGTCACTATTATCACCTATCATCTTTATCACTTTCTTCTTCCTCAATATCATGAATTTCTACACCTTTTTCTTTATCTCTTTCACTTGTAGTAGAAGTATATTGTACTTATTGTAAACATTCATCGTATGAGATATATCAAGGAACTCTTAAAGGCAAATTCATTAGAGCGAAGAAATTTATGCCTGCATTAATAATGGTGTCAGGATTTTCATGCATCAAAGAAACATTTTTAGCCAGTAAAAGACAAGTGATGTATGGTCCATAGAAAGTGTTTTTTCTTGCATAATTAAATAATGACAACATTTCCATCTTGACCAAATTTTTTGCCCAATTTATCTCAATACCACCAACTATAGCATATAATGCTTTGTAATCCTTATCACAAATTTGCTCTTAGCTACAAGTATGGGGGATTATAGTGTTTATAAGCATACATTCTAAAATATCCTAGGGCATAAATATTTAGAAGTTTCTTTTGTAACTTGATTTTCCCATAAGTGAGGACCTATAGAATTCCTTCTACGGTTTTCCATGTCAACATCTTTGAATTCAATTCCCTTATAGCTAGTGTTTAAGATTTTCCTGAAGTAATTATAATGTAATTTAACCACCTTACCATAAACACTTATTTCAAAGACAACCTTCTGTCCCTATGAAGAGTTACAATCTTTGATCCCATGTAAGCGTAAAATAAAAGAATGGGTAGAGTATCTATTTGGACATTATTTGAGGCAAACTTAAGTAGAGAGGTAACTTGTGCTCTATCTGTCAAAGCACGCAAATTATATGCTGGGAAATCATTAACATTATAAAAGAAACCATTAAATAACTTCATCCCAATAAGCAATTATCCCTTTTTATACCTTCCTCATCATAATGGAGCCACACTTTAAGTTGTCCAGGAGTGACTATTTGAGGTTACTCCGAGGAAGACTCTCATGTTTTCCTCTATTTTGGATTCATGGATTTGGAAATTAGCTTGGGTTCCATAGAATGTTGAATCTAGGTCGTTGAGAAATTAGGTAAACATAAAATGAGTTATAGGAGTAAAGGGGTCGTCTAAAACTGAAGAGATAGAGTTAGTGTAGTGGTTACATAAGAAAGGTGGAAATAAATTTTAAATTTCTTTTTTAAAGAATGTCCAGAAACTAGTTCAGATGTTCAAGAAGGCCTATTTAAACTTCCAATCTATTATTCGGACGTTTGAGCAGAATTGTCAGACGTATGACTGTATATAAATAATAAAATATAATAATTTAATGTTTACTTTTAAAATTATTATTTAAAAATATGTTTTCATACACACACACACACATACATTTTTATGTGAAGAGATGATTGAAATTTTTATTGACCAATTGACCTTCTCCAGTCATGATAATTGGAGGGGGTTATCGGATCGGATTTAGAAAGCGACAATCTTTGTGGATTATATTTACCCAAAGAACTAGAGTTAACTAAGTGGTCGTTGCTTATGTTATTCCTTGTTTGAGCATATCCATAGAAGGCTGAAACCATCCGTTCAACGATAGATAATTTTAGCCTTGCCTTTGTTGTTCTGAGTGAATTCTACTTTTTTTTGAGATAATAGCATCGTTCTGTCTTTTTAGTTTTCGTTGAGTGTCTTGATCTTTTCAAAAATTTCATCATGCCTCATTATCAAATAACCATCAAAGAGATGCTTCCTTAACTCTTTTTCCCTTTGGTGTATATTCCTTAAACTCAATTTTGAATTTAAAATTAGTTATATATTCATTATATATATATATATAATTTAGTTAAAATTTTCTTGTACACGTGTTTTGGAGAAAAAATTATACATACATACATATATTAATATTCGAAAATAATACACACACACACACACATATTTGATGCATCTATATTTTAGCTATAATATATCTATTTAAATAATTAATTCTATGTATATTATATATATATATATATATAATATGAATAACCTTTGAAAAAAACCAATTTTTAATAACATTTCGGTATGAAAATGAACTAAGAATAAAAAGCAATATTTAGACCGCAAGGATTATTTCAAAAAATTAATTTGGATAAACACTTTTAGGCCAAAAATAAATCTTTTTATTATATTTAAAATATACAATTTTTTATTTATAGTATCTTATTAAATTTAATATATATATCATATCCATTTTAATTATTTTTATTATATTTCATTTCATGTATATATACACACATATTAATATTTTAAATACAAATAAAATTCAAATAAGATATTATATTTAAATCTTGATTTGATTTTCAATTTGAACATGTCTTTAGCTATTTTAAATATTATTTTTTGAATTGGTTTTATAATTAAAATATATCTATACATAATTATTTTAGTATATTTATTTATTTGTGTATATATATCAAATACACTTTAAATTATATTATTTTAAAATAATACTAGACAGAAAACACATATATAATGGGTCAAATGTGTCCGTTATGGTGTAAGTTCAGCAGATAGATATGGGCATGTTAAATCGTTTACACACTATAGTTGCACATGCATGTGCACATAGACGTATTTGTTTATTTGATACATATGTACATGTAATATATCACTTTTTTAAATAAATAAAATCTTTATATTAATCTATTAAATAAAATAATGGTTTTATTTAAAATCTATTTAGATTGGATCTAAATTAATTTAGACTCCATAGGCCTAATAAGATTTAAAATGGTAAATTTTTTGAAATTCACCCATTCAGCCTGCTGTGTATTGGCACTGTTCCAACACACACGCACACACACTCTGTGTGTGTGTGTGCGTATATATATATATATAATCATCATAACGAGATACAACAAAATATAAATACGAAAATAAATTTTACCTTTATGGATCAAGCCAATAAGTTACACCTCAATTTGAGATTTATCCTTGGATCTCTAAGTAGATCCACACCCAGCTTTGCAAGGCAAGGATGAACCACTTAATTTTAATTTTAATTCTGTTTAATGTTTTCATTTAATTTGGATTTGGTTTTGGATTAGAATGAAAGATTTTATTTTCAGCCATGGCAATGGAGAAGAGGAAAGAAAAAATGATTGCTACGAAGAATGAATCAAAATGAATTAGTTGTTTTGTTATAATTGAAGGAATGAAACATTTTCCTTTCTGTCAGTTTCATTCATTTAATTGAAACTTCCCTAATCAATGCCTTTAATTCTTTCTCTCTCTCCACCACTCTTTCTTCTAACAATTTGGCCGGCCATATGTGCCATCAAATGACATAAAATTTCCATAAAGCCTACATGCAATTATCTTTTATTTGAACCTATTTAAAGTTATACCATTATTGTATGTCGATGCACATAAATAAAACTTTTATATATGCATTCAAAATAATTTCAAACAACTCCAAAACATTAAATAAATTAAATGAAAATTAACGTTTCTCGTATATTTATTAATTTGATTAATTTACAACATTTTATAAATTAAATGAATTATGTGGTTTTTCGAAGAATTCACAAATATGGTTATGAGACACGGAGGTGTGAATTCAACAACGATTGATTATAAATAATTAAATATTAAAACCACAAACCACCTTTGTTGGCGGTGTGATAGTTTAGCTAAATTCATCACTTAGAGATCTTTTCAGTAAAATCCAATTTCATATTTTTCTTAAGCGGTACCTTTAAGAAATGATTATTTACACACATTCTCTTCGTCAACTCTATATCACTTCAGGATTGTTGGAATTTGGTTTTTGTCAACATTCCAATATCATCCTTATTCAACTCAAATAGTCCATAAACAACGTCATTGGTTCATTGATAACATTTATTATTAATCGTACTACTCTGGTCAGATATTTGATTTTGAGTTGGCCACAGTTGACCGTGATACTAACCACGTAAAATTGATGAGACAAATTCTCTATTGATTAGTTTTTCACTTTCAATGATTCCACTCAAGCCCAACTATAGTTGGACCATCATTCCATGATTTCACTATAATTAAAGTGGAGTATTTACAATGAAGTTCCCCGGTATTCTCAATCCGAGTGAACTTTATAATATCATCATTATGAGATTTTATGTTTGACCTGGTTGTTTTTAACCAATAAGAAAATCTTAGATGAGTCATTTCATAATTATCCAATAACCTTAAATATGTAACCCCTTGGTCACCCCAATAGCCATGTGTAATACGCCGTCCAACATTTAGAGAGCGATACCCACTTTGGTCTCAACAGATGTATCGATATCCTTTCTTGAAGGACCTTGACCAGGAATATTTAAAACAAAATATTGTTTTATTTTACGATTAATTACCTACGATTGCAACTACTTGCAACTATAATAACATAAAAAATTATTTAATGATTTTCTTATTATATAATTAATATTAGTTGATTAATTAATTACATCACAATGTAACAAAGAATATAAAATAAAAACAAACAAGGTTAGTGTGAATAAGATAGACTATCGAGTTTGAGATATGTAACAAATTACATAATTTTTCCAAGGCATACCGTAAACTCTTTCATCCTTTGTATTATATTCAGTAATAATATACATTAAAAGAAATAAGGAAAACATTATATATGTTTTTATATATTTTATCAATTAAATGTGTACTTGGATTTATTATAAATATATATGATTTTTTCAATTTGCTTTAGAAAATAGATTTACATACAAAACTCTAGCTTATTGCTATAATCAAAAATATATTATACATATAATAATGATTTCAGAATAAGACTAAAGTAAAAAAGGTTTAAATTTCGATTTTGGAAAAAAATGTAAAATATTTCTTGTTTTAAGGTAAAAACAAATTTCTGATCTAAAGTGTGTCTATATATATATTTATAGATATATAGATATTATATTTCTATTTATCAATACACACACACACACACATTAAGTTGTATGTACGGTTAAAAAATAGATAAATTTTGTTGATGGAATCATGCTTTAAAAAAAACAATTTTTATATTTGAGTAAGTCAAATATTTTTGATATTTAATTAATGAAATGAATTAAGCATTATATATATACACTTTGGCTTGAACACTAATTTAAAATAGGACATCAATTATATAAATTATTTAATAAATATAAAATTATATATTTTCATATATATTAAATTAAATAATAGTTGAATAAATAAATTATTAAATATATAAATTATATGTATATACATATATGTTTGCGTGTGTATTCATTATATAATATTCTCATGATAAATTATTGTTACCTATGACGCTACATTATATTAGCCATAAATCCAAATGGTTAATTATACACCTATGTCATTTACTCATTATCTATACCCTATGCTAGTATCCCATGTTTATTATAGATGTAATGCTTACATTGTGAATGCGGACATACTGTAAACTAAAAAATAAAATTAAGTTAAACTAAAACAAAACATAAATTATAATTAAGTTGTAATATATAGACTCATAATTAACATTAAAAATTAACCAAATCAAAACTAAAACCCAGAATTATTTTATTAATCACTTATTTCCTGCTTTTACCCATCTACACCTGATCTAATAGACTATACACAATTTCTTGAAAATTCGCACTTAAGTGATGAAGACTGCGAAGATTTTAACATTTGTAGTATTCGTCTCTTACATGAGATTTGAAGCATTAACATTCCAAAAGATATATTCAAAAGTATTTTTTGCATTTCTTCATCAATTTGTAATTCACTTTATTTAGTATATTTTATTCGATAAACATTTTATCAATTATATTAACCATGAAAATTTAGTTTAGTAGATTATTATAATATTAATACGTTCTTATACTTATTTCAGTGGTTTTACTACATTCTTTAATAAAGTTCTCACTAGATTTTACATACCATAAAACACTAAATGACATGCAGGAATTTTTGAAAATTCCATTAGTGTGTGTTAGAATATATTTATCATGTTACTACAACTTTGAAGGTGCTCAACAAATTATAATCCCCATAAATGTTAAATAACACATAATTAGTTATATCTTAAACGTAACTTCTAACAATATATTCTTTGCTTATAATCGTCTTTGCGACCTTAGGGGTGCTCAATAAATTATAAAGTACATCAGATATTCTAACCGATTCGTTCGCGATAACCTGAGGAATATTTTTTTAACCCTTGAGAGTTCTTAACAAAGTTACAAAATGTTCTTACCCATTTAAGGAATAGATGAACATTACCATAAATATTTTATGGCTTGAGGTTGCTCAATAACCATTAGTATGTGTTGCACTCTATTTATATTGGTAATGGCGAAGAGCAACGGTATTTCAGATTCATAAGCTTGGAATAATAATAATGAGAATTATCGTTTATAAGGAGCAAGGAGTATTTGCAACACCCAACGACATCATTAGTCATTATATATATAATTATATATATGTTTTTATTCCTTGTAGTTATTATAGATTTTATTTAGATTTTAACTTTTAATTTGTTATTTATTTTTATTTTTTATATACATTACATAAGATTCTCTTATTTAATTATAATATCTACAATTTAATATTAAATTTTATATTTATATACATATTACCATTAATTAGAAATTAATTAATATTAAAACTTTATTATAATCTTTTTCGAAGTTTAAAATTTAAAATTCATATTTAATTTAAAATAATTTTGAATTTATTTACTTTTAACTTTAAGTTTAAAATTTTTAAAAGTTCAAATAAATACATTTATAGCTTCTATAATTTAAAATTAAAATAATTTTAAATTTGTCCATTTATAACCTCTGTAACTTCAAATTCAAACATCTAAAAAAATAATTTATAACCTTTATGAATAGAAATTTAAAACAAGTTTAAATTTTATCTATAATCATTATTACTTTAATTTCATTTTAAATCATTTCTAAATTACTATATTTATTGCTTTTATGAACACACGTTTTAATACTATTTTAAAATTATTCATAACCTTTATAAATTATAATTTTAGTTTTAATCAATTTTAGGTTCAAATTTTGTATATTATTTATATAATACAATTAGGCCTGATACCGTTATTGGATCAGGTGCATCGGACAACTTAGAAGAAAGAGAAAATTTCAAAAAAAATGTTACTTTTCCAATTCATGTTAACTAGATCTTATATTGTTTTATCATGAATAATATTGATAAATTGAATCATATTTAATGCTTTATTGGAGGATTTGATCAGAATATTAACCTATATTATATTATGATTACGTTATACAATTATCGATGTGATTTATATTGTCTTATTTGTTCAATTTTTTTAACAAGATAATTCATTATTAAATTGAATAACATATATTCAAAGGTAAGTTTAATAATAACATAACTTATACCTAATGATACATATATATATATATATATATATATATATATATATAACATAATAAGTATATAAATGATAATATCTAGTTAAATAATTTTAATATAAATTCAAAAGCAATTTTAAATTCAATGTTATTATAACATGTATGCATGTGCATGTATCAACATCTAAATACCAATGTCATATATAAGTGTATGATATAAAGTTAATAGTACTGGTGTGTCCAAAATTTAATACGAACTCAATGTTGTAAGTTGTACGCAAACAGTGTTCATATGAGAGAGTTATACTAGTCCGAATTTTTAGGGGTCACGTTGTAATTTATAAATTTTTAGGGTTTATTTTTTTTTACCATTCTTCTTGCTCAAACCTTAGTCGCCACCAACCATAGTTTTCCCAATTATCACCGCCACCACAGACCAACAGACTTAATGCCGCACTGAATGACAAAATCCTCGCAGCGTGCCATGTCAATCTATGCCCCTCATTCTAAGTCTGGTTGCATCTTACCGAAACCCTAGTTTGTGTTCGATCTTGCTGTGATATATTTTACTTCAGTTGAGATGATGCTAACCCCTTTGATCATTAAAAGAAATTAGGACGACATGAGGGAATGGTCGATTGCTGCTTTATGAGTTTATGGCATCGACATGCATGTTATTGGCAATGTGCACAATAAACAAAACTGTGCATGGATATGCAATAGTAGAAGAGAACTATTATTCTTAGCAAAAAATATTTGTAATCAAATTTAATTAAAAACAAAGCCAATTTAAAATCAACTTTTGATTAAAAATAATTTTAAATTTTGTGCTGGTCGAGTACACGCCCTAAACCGCCAACTTCGCCTTTGAGAATCCTATCTCTAAATCAGCGTTGGGGTGGAAAAGTCCACAATTAACGTGTAGATTTATTTCGACGAAGAGAGAATGAATTTTCTATATTTGAGAATGGAAGCATCCATGTCTATTTATTGCAGCACTGATTCGCTATGTACATATCTAGTCCAGATCCATAATTCACAGAATGATCTATTATAAATGAGATCTTATCTCACTTACTCAATTGAACCTATTTAATAAATCCATATCCACGTATACTTCGTCCTGCCTTATTTGAAAACAATTTTAAAAATTCCAGCTACCAAAATAAACTTTATATGTACATGTATATATGTTATTCATTATATTTAATTTATTTTATAATAAGAGTGATACTTAATTTAAGAAGAGCACTCATTTTCAATGTCTCAGGGATCGAATCAAGACCACTTAAACAACAATCTATAGATCTTACTACTCGAGTTAAAAAATAAAATTAATACTAGTAAATAAAAATAAAAAAATAAATATATAACAATTTTACATTTTAATAATTCAGTTTGACCCTCTAAAAATAAAAATTAATTAATGTAACCAGTATATTACTTTTTCCATAATAATAATTTATAACTTTTATAAATTACTCTAAAAAATTATTTCGTCGAAAAACTAAGAGTTGTTATCATGTGAATCCTAGGTGAACTCAGCCATAAGTAATATTTAAATAATTTGAATATTAAAGCCTCTATGGACTTTACTGAGCATTGTAGTTTGACATTAGTTCGGTTGCTTACAGAATATCTAGGTGAAATCCAGTTTCTTATCTATTGAAGCAATACCCTTAAGCGTTGATATATTGTGCACAATTTGTCTTCATCTTCATGCTATTACCTAGATATCTATAGCTCCATCAATAGTCAAAACGCTATTAAAATCCGTAGTTAATAGCGACTTACAACACCAAAGCCCTATGATTGAATCCAATAATGAGTTTTAATTAACTGATATACTTTAGCCAAAGATTTGACTTCATGTTGACTACCATTACAGTGATATTAACGTTCCAAAGGAGATTAATCCTCTTTTGAATAGCGTTTCAATATAGATAATTCAAATTATACCAACTATAGCCTTAACACGATCAGCACTGTCATGTGATTGGCCATAATCAAAGTATATTTTGGACTTTTAAGATTCATAGTATTCTCAATTCACTGCACATCATCACGTGATATATTGTATTTGACTTTTAACTTATGGATACTCCCCGTGAGTCGCTCTATAGTTATTCCAAGCAACTATACATACGTAACCCATCCTAGCGATCATGAGTAATTCATCATCCAACATATGAAGAGCGTTGCATACACCAGTCTTGACTTATATTTAGATAATCCATTCTCGATACATCTTGACTAGGAACATATAAGCACAAGTGTTTATTTTCTATAATTCAATACTCATGGTTGCAAACATATTTATAATTTCAATTTATTAAATACTTTTTCTTATGATTTTCTACTTATCTATATATAATAGGAGTACATCAAAATGAAGCTTTTGAAGTTACACAAATGCCCCACTAATATTCTATGTTGTGTCGGGATAATTTTGTCACATTAAAACGCACGTCCTGATAACTTCTCTCCATGCTGTTTCGTGCTCAAACCTCCCTTTGTCTTTCCCAATTGGTAATTTTTACATCAAGCTTCAACTCCTCCTCTACCCCAATCACGCATGTTCTAGAATCACCGATTATTTATATTAGACAGCGAAGCCATTACAAAAGATCAAGACGCTTCTCTAATTTTACCTCCTTGCTTGCTCCAGATGGAACAAACGCTTAACGCAGATTCCTCCTTTTATTTCCATTTTTTCGATTTTAGATTAATCTGCCAATTTTAGCTAATTTGGGTTGTGCTTTTTCACTTAATTTAATTTTATAAATTATTGCAGAATCGAACTGATGTAGAGAAAAGGAACAAACGAGAATCTACGTCGACAAAGAATAACCAACCAACAAAGCGTTGAATGAGCTGAAGCCCTAAATGCTTAACACAGGTTCCTCCTTTTATGTCGATTTTAGATTAATCTGCCAATTTTAGCTAATTTGGGTTGTATTTTGTCAGTTAATTTAATTTTATAACTTTAATATATATTTGAGTGACTAGGATAGCGGCACTGCCGCCTTGGCCATGTCCAATAGGAGGGAGATCGTGAGATGGAGAGCCAGAAGAAGGACAAGGCGGTGAGGATGGTGAAATGAGCCTCGACCACCGCCACAGACGCCAAAGTTGAAGGTGGAGTAGGAGAGTGAGGACGCAGGGATGAGGAGATTAAGGTTTGGGAGATTTCTGATTAGTGTTCAAGGAGTTTGAAGTCATAACTGACCATTTATCTTATTGATGAAGATGCAGTTAATTATCCTATTAACATAAAAGCAGGTATTTTCAAAATCCTAATTTATTATTATCCTATTTTGTTAATACAAATGGGAAATACGTTGTTTTCATTTTAGATATTTTATCATATATGAGCGAATCAAACTCTACCCATGGATAATCTGGAATCCAAAATGATACAAACATTGTTGGATCTCATTCAGAAAATCTAAAGCTATGCGGTTCTTTTTGGACCAAAGTACAAAAGCACGGTGTTTCAATTTTGGATTTAGAATCGTTGGATAGGAAGAAGCATTTTATTATGTTTGTTTGGAAGTGGCAAAGATAGAAAATGGATTAGTGAATGCGAGTTATATAGGTGTTCAAAAGCAGCCATAGTCGAGGAGATTATTTTCCACCAATAATATCAAAACAAGGTCAGACGGTTTCACCATTATATATTGCCTTTTCTAAAATAATGAGAATGTGGTGGTTATTTCATATTATATGAACCGTGCCACTGAAATATTCCATACAGCGGAAATTTAATTCGCTGCAAATAAAATATCAGTCCAAAACTCAAACGCTTGATTCAAAAATAGTGAATAAGCTAAGATTTTTAATGAAATAATAATATGTCAGATTTTTTACTGTAGTCATTTCTAAGCAACATTAACCATAAGGTTAATATAGACAAGGCATATTTCTTTTTAAGTTAAGCTTATGAATTCATTTTGGTAACAAGAATACTGCAATCCCACGTCATAAAGCATATTTTAATATATAAAAGTGCTTTAGCCGCTTTATACTTTGTACCTTAGTTCATTAACTTTATTTTGTATAAGTTCCATATTGTATTATACAAGGTGAATGAGAGAATTACTTCCTTTTATGCTTTAAGAAATTTGTAGTTGCAGGTTTATGATTAAATGATTAAAACTTTAGCAATTGGACTACTAACCGACAATGCAGAATTAATGTACAATCACATATATATCAAGTTAGTAATGAGCCAGTATATTTGGCAACCGCTCAGCATAAAAGTTAATTTATATTTCCATAAAAACCTTAAATTGTTAAGTGCCCATACATCTAGGGTTCTACTAGAAATGATTAATGGGCTGTCTTAAAAAAAAAATCTTATTGTTGTTCAAGTTACTTTTGTATGAAAAAGTAACTTACATCGAGATTGGCAGTTTTAGGAAGAATGTATCCGATCTGTTTTGTTTATATATTATTATGGGTCATTTTCTCTTCTTTGTAAATATTGCACATTTGTACTATACTTAATGAAATAAAGCTTACTATATTGCCATATTACCCATGTCTGTTAGTTTGGGTTTAAACTATTTATGACCTAGAAAATAGAATGCATTAACAAGAGTTGCGGTTTTGGCTAATGTACATTGGATATTTCAAAGTAAAAAAAAGGAGAATTTTGCTTCTCTACCCAGTTACTTCAAAGATAACGTAGAACAACTTATAAACTTCATTTTTTTTTCATATTTTACAATTGGTCTCATGGATTTCAAATTTTAATGTTATTCTATGTTTGGATGTAACTTTTTTCAAAAGTTTATATATTGCAGTTACTTTGCTAATATTTCTATTTCATATGATTTTATTCACTTTTATTACTATATTGACCACTCAAATCAAAGTTTTAAGATTAAAGTGGTGGGTTGCTTACAAAAAAAGTAAAATCATATAAATATGGAGAAGTTACAAGGCAACATAGATACAATCAAATATATTAATTAGTTGATGTTTATTTGTATAGCGCTCCATTTGATTATCATTGAACTTATCAACTGGCATTTGAAAAAGAGAAAATGCATGTGAATCGTGTTTATTTGTATTATAATGGTGGTTGTGGAATATTCAAATATATTTAGGTTCTCTCAGGAATGAATTGAAGAATGAGTTTGAGAACTCTTATCATAATAATTTTACGTAAATTTACAAATATCTAAATAATCTAAATTCAGTTAGATTATTTTGGTTAATGCTTTCTTTTCAAACTTATGAATCATACTATAGAAAAGAATAAAGTGTAGATCTCATAATATGTTTACCCATTCAATATTTACACATAAAGCAAATTGTTGCTCAAATATTATCTCTGCTGATGATCATTCTTTCATAATAAATAAATTTGCTTTTAGTTTTTTTACACACGTCCAACGGACGTGCCAAACGTACTGGTACATTTAATGTATTTATGACAATGTTTGTACCCAAATATAATAGTAATATAATAGAAAATAAAATCAAAATCTTACTTTATTTCGAATAAGATTTGGTATAAGAGCTAAGTTATATAATCAAATTATCTAATTACCTCTAGGGCATGACCGTAATTATTTCAAATACAAAATTTGTCTCAATTTTATATTAATTTATAAGTTAATTTTAAATTAGTTGAATTTGGAAATTAGCTAACAAAACAACTGTATTGACTACCTGTGTGAACTCGGTACTCAATTAATACTAAAAAACTTTGTGTATCGAATCCTATATGGACTTTGCTTAAGCATAATATCAAGATAACTTCAGTCGCTTATAGGTCATTTAAGTGAAATCCAATTTCTAATATTAATTAAGTTACATCTTGTAATCATACTTTATGCATGTTTACGTTTCATCATCACCGTATCATTGAGATGTCTAGAGTTTGGTGTAAGGCCCAAAACACTAATAATATCCCTAATTAATTGCATAAACAACATTAGGTCTTTTTTTCAATCCGGTTATATTTATCGATTAATTAATTTAGTTTGGTTAGAAATTTTGACTTTAAATTAACTACCAATTACGGCGATACTAGTCTTCTTTAATAATCGAGATGAATGCTCCTTTGAGTAATGTTTCACATCAAGAAATTCAGCATATACTAATTATGGTAGCAGCATGACCGCAATGTCATGTGATTGACCATGATCAAAGCATAGTCTAGTTAGTTAAGTTCAATAGTAATCTAAAGAGTACTGCACATCGTTACATGTGATCTTTTATTTTGACTTAGTTGTACTAACTTATAGAAGTCTCTTGTTGAGTTGTTCTATGATTGTTCCAAACAACCATAACTATGTAAACCCTTTATGTCCTCAAAACTCATGAGTAGTTTACTATTCATCGTATGAATAACATTACAAATACTAATCTTAATGAACATATTGATATCCTTTTGTAGATATATCTTAACTAGGAACGTTTAAGGAATAACTATTTCAATATCGATTCAAAACTTATGGTTACAAACATATTCACCACTGTAATCGATAAAATACTTTTCGTAAGGGTTTTCTACATATATATTTAATGTATATGAAACATTGCTTATATCCAATAAACAATACAAATAATAGAAAAATAAAACTAGATGCATGTTCATTTTGAACAAGATTCTCTATAAGAGTTAAGTTATATAATCAAATTACATAATTATCATGATAGACTCATAATTCCATCAACTAATAACTAGCATATACCAAGGGCGAGTATCACTAACATATATGATATTAACTGTGATAAAAAGGTATATTAGCAAGTCACATCTAGCACCATATCATACAACCATACGAAGTATGAACAAACAAAAAATGTAAAACTATGAAAGTTATTCTCTTATATTGTCCCCTAATGATTAAAAAAGGATCAAATTTACCTTTAATAGATTATGCGAAATTGAAGTTTATTTGTTATCCATGTTGTAATAAACCAATTATGTCCTAAAAGAAATATAGCAAACAAATTCATATTTGTACTAAAAAAAAGATGAAAGTTAATTTTGGTATAATACTTAGAGTAAAAAATAGTTCCACATTTGTGACGCCCCACCTCTATACTTACACTAGCAAGAACACTATTGGGTAATGCCATCGACTAGCACGAAGAATAAGGTTGTTGAGGAGCGACCATATGTGTAATTGCTTTGTGCAAGTACCGATATGTCAGATAGTATAACATGCATTTCATTTCAAGAGGAAATTCGACCTATCAAATACAAACTCAAAGCTACTACACAGAGGCTATGTGGCCTTCGGAAACAAATATAAAATAAGCACAATACAAAATCAGTCATAGATATTCATATCACTAAGGCAGAAACGGATATGAATATAACATGTAGAAGTGTACATCAAAGTAGTGGTCAAACAAAATCCACAACATCACAAAAGAATAAGTATACATCAAGGAGTCTCTATCTCGAATGTATAAAAGCAAAAACTACTAACCAGAAGTAGTTAACCAAAAGTCAGAAGCTAGTCCCTGCTAAGAGTCAAGTGGAAGCACCTGTAACACCTCGGTCTGACCCGAGTATTATCTAAGAAGAAAATTAATAAACGGATCATTCTACCTATAAATATCATATAAAATGAGATAGGATAAGAGATATAACAGAAACATATGATAACAATGAAAATCGTACAATATCTCAAATCTACTCAAAATACCCAAAATAATGTCATATTCTTTAGCTTACTCACCAAACCTCAGATGTTGACGGAACATATCAATGCAAATCGTAATAAATGGTGAAACATATATACCAGAAATCCATAATAGAAAATCCAGAAAGCATAAAAAATGGGAAAAAGGCCTATCACAAATGAAAGCATGAAAAATGACCAATACGTGTATCACAAATGGGTCGCTATCCCATAAAATGAGCCGGAGCTTCTCCAAACAGGATATAGTCCCCCTTTGCGGACTATGAGCCGAAGTTCCTCCAAACAGGGCATCGTCTCCCTTTGCGGATTATAAGCCAAATCTCCTCCATACGGGGTATTGTCCCCCTTTGCGGACTATGAGCCGTAGCTCCTCTTAACAGGGTATAGTCCCCCTTTGCGGACTATGAGCCATAGCTCCTCAAAACGGGGTGTAGTCCCTCTTTTTCGGACAAAGAGACATCGCACATCGCTAGTCTAAATCACCGTGGATCATCATTGATCGATAAGTGTACATTGCACTAAGCTAGTAAATAAATGAGTTTATCTTCATGTCCCATAACCACTGGCTTAAATTAAATATTTACGAGCAATTGTATATTTCCGAAGATGTTTCACAAGCATTTCATACCACTTGTTTTTCTAAGTCGATTAATTGGATTTCTCATACAAATGAGGTAAAGGTTTGTAAATACTATTTATTGGAAAATGGTTTTAAAAACGAGCTTTGCATTAAAAGTAACGTTGAAATCATTTTTGTGAACTAGTATAGAAAACTTTGTATTTTAAAGTGGCAAATCACTGAAATGATTGTAAAAACAATCTATCACCAAAAATTCACATATGACGACGTGAATTAAATCCATGAAAATTAATATCAAATCCATTAAATAGATATTCCCGAATCCAGAAAAGAAGTCATCAAAGTCGATAATAAATGACAATGACCAACCAGATCAATCAAAAATTGATAAAACGGAAATCTACTTAAAAATAAGCAATATGGCTGAAACTAGCAACATCAGATGTCTGGTGGTTCCCTAGACGTCTGAGCTGAAGGTCTAGAATTTTTCTAAATCACTCAGATGTATGAGCCGTAAGTCTGGAACGTTTATTCCTTTGCCTCAGACGTCTGAGCTGAAGCTCAGGGTAAAATTTACCTAGTCCATTAATGGCCAAATCAACTTCGAAGCAATCGAATGAGCGACAATGGCTAGAGATTTATGCCAAGCAATAACCCAGCCCTATAGACTCATCAATACACTCCAAACAACATGTCCAAACATCCTTAGTAGTATTTTCATAGTTTTTGACTTCAAAATACCAAAAATTGGAAAATTCACCAAACCAATTCAATTCAAAAGCAATTGTACATGAAATAGATGTTAGAATTCATACCTGACAACAATGAAAGCTATAGACCTAGATGTGAGATCAAAATCTCACCTTTAAAACTCAAAAATAACGAATGAGAAGCTTTAAAACAAGGCAAGACCAAATCCTCTTCAATACACCTCTAGAATCTTCAATCTACTATCAAAGGTGAAGTTTTTGCTAAGTTAGCTTATAGGAATTTCTGAAAATTGAAGAGAGATTGAGATGGAGAAGATGAAGAGGAAGCTTACCTAAGCTTCTCTTTGATTTTAGAGCTAGAACCTGAATTTCCTAAGAGAACTAGGGCTTAGGAATTTCTAGTCTCCTTTCTTTTCCTCCATTTTTCCTTTTGCTTGAGTGTTAGGAAATGTTATGAATGAATGAAGAGGAGTGAAGTGGGAGTTGTTATTGTAGAGGAGTTGGGTTCTTTGTTAGGTTAGTGGGCTGAAACCCAAACC
Source organism: Allium cepa (assembly GCA_030765085.1). Lineage (NCBI taxonomy): Eukaryota > Viridiplantae > Streptophyta > Magnoliopsida > Asparagales > Amaryllidaceae > Allium > Allium cepa. The sequence goes on along the minus strand of CM060935.1, from coordinate 796,097,982 downwards.
CAAAACCCCAAATGAAAATATCGAAATTCTAATCAACTCCAAACATATCGATGTTTATACTCAAAAAGGTTGCAAACGCCGTTTTGGACTTAATGGAAGTGGTCCCAAGTCCGGCTTCGACCATTTACAAAAAGTCGCATTTCGGACTTTAAATTCACCTAACGATGCTATATTTAAATAGAACATTTAAATATATAATCGTAAAATTTGCGGATTTTTATAGACTCCCCTCCTTAAAGAAATTGCATTCTCGCAATACTTAAGAAGAAAATTAAGGGTAACAACCACACTAAGGCATAACAACACAAAACAAAATTTTGAAATGAGTAGTTCACCTTAAGGAACATGAGAGAGTAAGTCTGAACGTATTCGCTCGATGAATTCTCTGGATTTCCAAGAGCAATCCTTAGGATTTGAGGACCATTGAACTTTCATAAGTGGAACATCTTTATTTCGAATGCGTTCAACCTCTGAACAATGATACGAATAGGATGTTGCTCATAAGTAAAATTAGGTGAAACTTTAATTTCTTCAATGACAACAGGCTCAAGAATAAAATCGGAATCTCTAAAGAATTTCCATAGTGGAGAGACGTGGAATACGTCATGAATAGCAAGAAAATTGAGCCGGTAATAAAAGGCGATAAGCCATGGAACCAATGCGTTCGGTGATGGAAAATGGACCAATATATCGATGTGCTAATTTTCCCGATCGACTGAAACGTACAACACCCTTCATAGGTGAAACACGAATGAATACGAAATCTCCCACAGAAAATTCCAACTTCCTTCTTTGGTTATCGGCATAGGATTTTTGTCTACTTTTAGCTTCTTTCATCCTATGACGAATAAGGTCAATCTTTTCCGTTGCATCATGAATAAGATCTGGACCTAAAACCAGCTTCTCACGGGCTTCAAGCCAACATGAAGGAGATCGGCATGGCATCCCGTAGAGTGCCTCGAAAGGTACCATCCAATACTAGATTGGAAGCTATTATTATAAGAAAATTTAACAAGAGAAACATGATCTTCCCAACTTCCACCAAAATCAAGAACACGTGCACGAAGAAGATATTCAAGAGTTTGATTCACACGCTCTGTTTGTCCATCAGACTGAGGATGATAAGCGGTGCTAAAATTAAGCTTCGTTCCTAAAGCTTTTTGAAGACCCTTCCAAAATCCACTAGTAAGTAATGCTCACGATCACTAACAATTGAAGTTGGAACTCCATGCAATTTAACAATTTCTTTAACATATAGTTTAGCCCAAAGTGGTACGGTCCGGTTGGACCGAACGGAAAAAAATGGGCTGATTTTGTAAGTCTATCTACTATAACCATAAACTATCATGTCCCTAACGAGAAAGGGTAAGACAGTCAATAAAGTCCACAGAAATTTGATCCCACTTCGAAACTGGAATGTATAAAGGTTGCAATAACCCACCGAGCCTTTGATGCTCGGCCTTTATGAGCTGGCAAGTCATGCAACGCTTAATGAAGTTAGCAATATCAGATTTCATTCCATCCCAATAATAAATTCGCTTCATATCCGCGTACATTTTACTACTACCGGGATGAATGGGAAATTTAGAATGATGAGAATCTTCTAAAATGTCTTTATGAAGATACTAATATTTGGCACAATAAGTCTGCCAAATTTTTAAATACCTCCATGAGCTTCGATATCAAAGTCTTTCAACCATCAACCTTATTTTTATCCCTACAACTTTGGCTAGAAGATCCAACTTGGGATCTTACTTTTGAGCTTCAAGGATGTGGTCTAAAAGAGAAGGATGAGCCTCAAGGCTACATAAAACAAGAGATGAACATGAATCGGATTCACGATCTCGAATCTCACAAGTGGACGAAGTCTCTAGATCATTCCATTCGGATATCATCATGGAAACAACCGCTTGTTGCTTACGACTAAGGGCATCGGCAACATGATTTTCCTTTTTGGAAGTATGGAGAATATCAAGATCATAAGATGCAAGGAATTCAAGCCAACATTGTTAACGCAAATTAAGTTCCTTTTGAGAAAATAAATACTTTAAAGATCTATGATCGGTGTAGAGAACAAATTTCTCCCCTAAAAATAATGACACCAAATTTTAAGGGCGAAAACAATGGTCGTGAGCTCTAAATCATGAGTGGCATATCTAGTCTCGGTAGGCTTTTATTGCCTAGAAGCATAAGCAATAACACATTCCCTTTACATGAGAAGTGCTCCCAAACCAACATGACTAGCATCGGTATAAATAATGAAGTCTCGGTTCCTTTCGAGAATCACAAGAATAAGAGCATCAGAAAGGAGTTCTTTTAATTTTTGAAAAGCAGCTTCGCATTTGTCTGACCAAATGTACTTAACTCCCTTCTTTGTCAAACTAGTAAGAGGCATGGAAATTTTAGAAAAGTCTTTTATGAAATGACGGTAATAGTCTGCTAATCCAAGGAAGCTACGAATTTCCGTCACACTCTCCGGTCTCTTCCAATTTCGAATCGCTTCAATTTTGAAGGATACATGGAAATTCCGGATTCAATAATAATATGTCCTAAAAATTTCACACGAGATTGCCAGAAGTGGCACTTATAAAAATTTTCTTTCAATTGATTGCTCCTAAGAGTTTCCAATACAACCGGAAGATGTTTTTCATGCCCTTACTTGGTTTAAGAATAAACAAGAATATCATCTATAAAGATGAGAACAAATCGATCGAGGAAGTCTTTGAAAACTCGATTCATAAGGTCAACGAAATAAGCTGGAGCATCTATTAAACCAAATGTCATAACAAGCCATTTATAAGATCCATAACGAGTATGGAACGATGTCAAAGGAATGTTATCCTCAGCAATACGAAGCTGATGAAAACCGGTTGCTAAGTCTAACAGTGAAAAGACTCTAGCACCGCTAAGTTGATCGAATAGATCATCAATCCGAGGTAAAAGATATTTGTTCTTGATGGTGAGATCATTAAGCTTGCGGTAGTCAATGCAAAGCCTAAGCGTACCATTGGATTTCTTCATAAAGGTAGCTGAATCTCCCCAACGAGAGGAACTAAAACGAATACGCTGTTTTGCTTCCAATTCGAATAATTGTTTACATATCCTCATTTTCCTAATTGGACATACGATAAGGAGGACGAGTGATAGGTAGAGCTACAGGGATTAGATTAATTCTGAACTCAATTGCTTGCTTAGGTGGTAATTCTAAAACGGGCTCAAATATATCGGGAAATTCACGAATAACATGAATGAGGGAAATGACATCTTCCTCATCATCATTATTGTCATCATGTGGATTTAGAGAATATAAGGATGTCGTCGAATTGGAATATGAATTTGTAGGAACAATAGAAATCTGCTTATCAGATTGAGGATGTCGAAGATGGATAGTTCTCTCGGGACGTAGGATGTGGGCTTCATAACGGTTAAGCCAATCCATTCCCAAAATCATTCCGAAACCAAGGCAACACATAACATGCAAATCGGCTCAGAAAGCATAATTAGATAAAATAATCTCGGCATCTTTACAAAATAAACTGAGTGTTGTGGATCCACCAACCAGATTCTCAATTCTCAGTGAATTCATCAAAGCCACAACATTTAAAGAAAAAGTATCAATAAGTCCATTTGATATAAAAGAGTGAAATGCACCTGTATAAAAAAGAACTCTAATAGGATGGTCACGAAACATAATAATGCCATTAATGATAGAATGAGAAATACCTTGACCAAAAGAAGTGTCGCTAGGGACTTGCACAACATTTATCTTTCCCTCTTTCTTGCTTTGAAGTTTGGGACATGAAGATATATAATGATCCGACTTTTGCAATAGTGGCAAGAAATAGGCCTTGGACACCTATTTATATAGAAGTCCTTAGAGCCACAATTGTAGCATTCTCCACGATTAGGGATTGGAGTCTTTGCTACCAAAGTTGCTTGCTTCACTTCCTTATTGGGATTAGGAATTTTGAACTTAATTAAGGGATGTCTCTTCTTATTGATGTTGAAGTTCTTCTTGGCACCCACTACTTCAGCATCACTTTCTTTATCGGCCTCTTCAAGTCGAAGAGCGATATCAACAAGCTGATTGAAAGAAACTTCTAGTTTCAGAAGTAAAGGCTTTTTAAGATTCTTATTCAACCCATAGACAAACCTTTGATTTTTCTTCGATGGGGTATTAATATAGTCGACCCCATATTTAGATAGAGATTCAAAAGATGCGACGTAATCCGTCATAGAAGATTCACCTTGAACAAGGTCAATAAAGCGTCGAGCTAAAGTTACTTTTTCGGCTTTCGGAACAAACTTCAACTTGAACCTTTCTTGGAATTGCTCCCAAGTAAGATCCGCTTCAATAATTTCCAAAATCAAAAGCTCATACCAATCTAATGCTCTTTCCTGGAGCATGCTAGAAGCCACTTGGGCTCGATGTAGATCCACAAGATTTATGCGAGAAAGAAGCGATCGCATGTTCTAAGCTAAGCTTGGACTACTATAACGCTTTCGGGACCCTTGAATGACCTTCCACCCAAATTGGTATAATCACTACACACGCGTACAAACTCAGATTTAGGATGAGTAGGCTCTACAATGGGTTCGGCAGCTTGAGCATTCTTTACAAGATCAAAAAACTGTTATCCGGAGGAGCAGCATTGGATTGACCGGCGCTGGGAAGGCCAGGTCTAACCATTTCTCTTTTTTTTAAGAAAGAAAGAAAGAAGAGGAAAAAGGTTATTCTCAGAATGAATATCAAACAAACTTGATTGAAAAAACAAGGCATCATAAAAGGAAATAGGATAGAATGGGTCTAAATATTCGGATTAAATCCTAAGGCACGATTCCTAAGGGAGATTTAGGGCAATGATCCCTGCTAGATTATTCTACATTGTTTCAAAGTTTGGCTTTGATACCAAGCTGTGACGCCCCACCTCTATACTCAAACTAGCCAAGGACAATACTGGGTAATGTTGTTGACTAGCACGAAGAATACGGCTGCTAAGGAGCGACCATCTATGTAATTGTTTTGTGCGACTACCGATATGTCAGATAGTATAACATGCCATTCATTTCAAGAGGACATCCAACATATCAAATACAAACTCAAAGCTACTACACAGTGGCTATATGACCTTCGAAAATAAATAAAAAATAAGCACAACACAAAATCAGTCATAGATATTCATATCACTAAGGCGGAAACAGATATGAATATAAAACATAGAAGTGTACATCAAAGTAGTGGTCAAATAAGATACACAACATCACAAAAGAATAAGTATACACCAAGGAGTCTCTATCTCAAATGTATAAAAGCAAAAACTACTAAGCTAAAGTAGTTAGCCAAAAGTCAGATGCTAGTCCCTACTAAGAAGTCAAGTGGAAACATCTGTAACACCTCGGTCTGACCCGAGTATTATTTAAGAAGAAAAATAACAAATGAATCGGTCTAGCTATAAATATCATATAAAATGAGATAGGATAAGAGATATAACAGAAATATATGATAACAATGAAAATCATACAATATCTCAAATCTACTCAAAACACCAAAAATAATGTCATATTCTTTAGCTTATTCACCTGATCTCAAATGTTGACAGAACATATCAATGCAAATCATAATAAATGGTGAAACATATATTCCAGAAATCCATAATAGAAAATTCAGAAAGCATAAAAAAGGGGAAAAGGCCTATCACAAACGAAAGCATGAAAAATCACCAACATGTGTGTCACAAATGGGTCGTTTTCCCATAAAATGAGCCGGAGCTTCCCCAAACAGGGTGTAGTCCCCCTTTGCGGACTATGAGCCGAAGCTCCTCCAAACAGGGTATCGTCCCCCTTTGCAGACTATGAGCCAAATCTCATCCAAACAGGATATGGTCCCCCTTTGCAGACTATGAGCCGTAGCTCCTCCTAACAGGGTATAGTCCTCTTTTTTCAGACAAAGAGACATCACACATCGCTAGTCTAAATCACCATGGATCATCATTGATCGATAAGTGTAAATTACACTAAGCTAGTAAATAAATGAGTTTAGCTTCATGTCCTATAACCACTGGCTTAACTTAAATATTTACGAACAATTGTATATTTCCACTCGAAAATTGTCACAAGATTTCAATCGAACAAGTCTAAGAACTAATCTACGAAGTAAACGCAAGCGTTTCATACCACTTGTTTTGCTTAGTCGATTAATTGGATTTCTCATACAAATGAGATAAAGGTTTGTATATACTAATATATTGGAAAACAGTTTTGAAAACAAGATTTGCATTAAAAGTAACGTTGAAATCATTTTTGTGAAAGAGTTTGAATATTTGCTACTAGTATAGAAACCTTTGTATTTAAAGTGACAAATCACTGAAATAATTGTAAAAAAAATCTATCACCAAAAATTCACATTCGATGACATGAATTAAATCCATGAAAATCGATATCAAATCCATCAAATGGATATTCTCAAAAATCCAGAAAAGAAGTCATCAAAGTCGATAATAAATGACAACGACCAACCGGATCAACCAAAAATCGATAAAACAGAAATCCACTCAAAAATAGGAAATATGGCTGAAATTAGCAGCATCAGACATTTGGTGGTTTCCCCAAATGTCTGAGCTGAAGGTCTGGAATTTTTCCATATCTCTAAGATGTGTAAGCCGTAAGTCTGGAACGTTTATTCCTTTGCCTCGGACGTCTGAGCTTTTTGCCAGACGTCTGAGCTAAAGCTCAGGGCAAAATTTATCTAGGCCATTAATGGCCAAATCAACTTCGAAGCAATCGAATGAGCGACGATGGCTAGGGATTTATGCCAAGCGACTAACCAGCTCTATAGACTCATCAATACACTCCAAACAACATGTCCAAACATCCTTAGTAGGATTTTCAGAGGTTTTGACTTCAAAATACCAAAAATTGAAAATTCACCAAACCAATTCAATTCAAAAGCAAATGAACATGAAATAGATGTTAGAAATTCATACATAACAATAATGAAAGCTATAGACATAGATGTGAGATCAAAATCTCACCTTTTAAACTCAAAAACAACAAATGAGATGCTCTAAAACAAGGCAAGACAAATTCCTCTTCAATACACTTCTAGAATCGTCAATCTATTATCAAAGGTGGAGTTTTTCCTAAGTTAGGTTATAGGAATTTCTGAAAGTTGAAGAGAGATTGAGATGGAGAAGATGAAGAGAATGCTTACCTAAGCTTCTCTTTGATTGAAGAGCTTGAATTTCCTAAGAGAACTAGGCTTAGGAGTTTCTAATCTCCTCTCTTTTTCTCCATTTTTCGTTTCGCTTGAGTGTTAGAAAATGTTATGAATGAATGAAGAGGAGTGGAGTGGGAGTTGTTATTGTAGAGGAATTGGGTTCTTTGTTAGGTTAGTGGGCTGAAACCCAACCCGAAGCCCCAAATGAATATATCAAAATTCTAATCAATTCCAAACATATCTATGTTTATACTCAAAAAGGTCGCAAACGCCGTTTTGGACTCAATGGAAGTGGTCTTGAGTCTGGATTCGACCATTTATAGAAAGTCACATTTCGGACTTTAAATTCAACTAACGATGCTACATTTGAATAAAACATTTAAATATATTATCATTAAATATGCGGGCTGTTACAACTTTACCTATAACTAATTTTATAGAACAATAAAGGATTCCAATGTACCCATGTATTTTATGAGTTTGGTTTCGTTCTTCAAGATAAATGATGGAAACCAATCTCACGGTCATATGAAAACAGAATTTTAGAAATAAGAATCAAAAAAAAAATTGAAATTGGAAAGTTAGAACAAAAATAACAAAATTAACATCGAAGTAAAGGAAAAGAAAATAAAAAATAATGATAGTTGTTTTGTTTTTTCCACCCATGCACAGTCCTTTTAATGTAAGTTATTTCATGCCTTATCATAATCTCGTATGCCACCAACTCTTCCGCCTCATCACCAACCAACACCATTCTCATCTCTGCCTTTTACATTAAATCGCTAACTCACCCCATCTCCTATGAATCCAAATTCACTAGCTACCGTTGACTTGGTCTTGAAAATTGCCAGTGTTGATCAGCCTCTACCTTTATCTGATGTGTTTCCCCTACCCTTCCACTCTCACCCTAACCTAAGCTCAGCATCCTGAATCCCATAATTCAAAGTCCAAAGCCACCAATCGCCGCTACTAAAGCTCAAACCAGAGCTGCTCAAAGGAGCTTTTCTAAGTTGTGCCTAGTTCAAGTGCCTCAAAGTTTCGCAAGCCAAAAATATGTTAGAAAGGTGAACTAACTATTCTCTTTTTCGAAGGTCAAATTACCGGTTTCATCAAACATTTCAAACAAACGCTTATTCGGCTACTTCGTATAACCACCCATTAAGCGTATATGCAAAGCATTCTCTAAGTTCTTTTTTTCACAATGGAAAAGTGTATTAATAGTGAAAATCATATATTGATGCAACTCTTCAATGAAGAGGATTTCCTTTGTCTTTGGATTAGAGAAGTTCATCCTGCTAAAATGGAAGTCTTTAGATGGTCGACCGAGTTTCATCTTTTGCATGATAGCTCGCTTTAACTGATGAAGGTTTCATTCTGGTACCTGTTGGTTCATCCACACAACAAAGAATCCCTTTAAGAATGGAGTGAGAAAATTGGTAGGCCTCCAAAAGTGGATGAGGCCACTATCAATCTCAAGCGACAAAGCTTGGTCCGTGTATGTGTGGATGTAGATCTTGCAATTACTCTTCTACACGGTATATTTTTATCTCTAAGAGGAAAAGATCAATCATTGACAATACATTAAATATGAAAATCTCCTAACATACCACTAGTAGACAACGACTGAATTCTGACGTCAATTAAAGACGCCATTGTGATGCAACAACGACGTGATGTCGTTAAAATTACGGTTAATACTAAGGCATCACTAAGACAATGATAATTATCAACACCTTAATAATGTCCTTTTCAATTTCTTTTAAGTTTTTTTCAAAAATAAGGCTATTTGTGCCAAAAATGGTCACAACACCCTATTATATGTGAAAACACCAATGTCCAATATTTAAATTCAAACAGAAAAATATAGATTAACAGATCACAGAATAGATTGCGGAAAAGTAAATGCACAAGCAAGTTTTATAGTGGTTCGGCAAAATCCGGCTTACGTCCACTCCAATAATTATTTATATTATAAGATTACAAGTATAGTTATTTTTACCTTAGAAAATTAATAGAGGAAGAGATAAGAAGTGATGAAGGAGAGCCAGCCGAAAATGTCCCTTGCAATGAGCCAACTCCTTTATATTTATAGGTGAAGCCTACATGGATATGGATGAAATTTTGGTAGAAGTACCTCCAGACTCATACGACCAGACCCTCAATATTTGGATCGATCGGACACCAAAAAATAATTTAGGCTAGTCGTTCCATGCTAACTCCAATGGAGCTATGATCGTTTTTATGGGGTCTTCCATGCCTCTAGTCCTTGCTTTCAAAATTTCGCATCATTCCGACTTACCGTTTGTGAGGTATCGATCGATCTTCACTGTTTTGACTAGAAATCAGATCATAGGATAAAATTCCATACTTCATCCTTTTGAGCTGTAATCGGTCATATGGGTTTCCCATGATGTTGGCGACTTTCTCTCCAAATTTCATGCAATTCCGACATACTGTTTATAAGATATCACGTTTTTCGTAAAATTATGGATCATTATGCAGATTTGCATAATCGTTCCAATAACGATCGGCTTTTTTTTCAAGATTTGGGATTTTTGAGCTGCAATCAATCATGGGGTGCTCCATCACGTAGGCTGATTGCTCTCCAAATTTCATGCAATTCCAACCTACCGTTTGTGAAATATTGCATTTCCCGTAAACCTATGGATCGTTATGCTGATTTGTACGATCGTTTCAATGACGATCGGCCACTTTTTCAAGATTTCATCCTTTAGGGGTGCTCCATGGTGTAAGCTACTTTGCTCTCCAAATTTCATGCAGTTTCGAAGTACCATTTATGAGATATCGCATTTTCCATAAAACTATGGATTGATATGGCTGGTTTGTACGATCGTTCTAATAATGATTGGCCTCCTTTCCAAGACTTAGGAGTTTTATTATGCGATTGTTTTTATGGCATCCACTCTTCAATATATTGATGCTCTAAAAGTTACAAGTTCATTGGCTTTATAAATTTTGAGATATTGATCGATCTTCATCGATTTACGCTGTTTTATGGATCATTCCCGATCGATCAATATAAATTCTTCCTTTGCCCATAACTCAAGCATACGAACTCCGATTGACTTGAAATTTGAAATGTGGCCTCATGTGCCCTTCCTCGTCACTACATATAACTTGCACCTTGATTGGGACCCGGTACAAATCTTCCTAACTATTGTCCATAGTTTCAAATATCATCGATCTCCGAGCCTGATAACCGTCTCTCCATGCTTCCTGCCTTAATGATCACAGAAGCCATTTAACCAACTTTTATGATATACTGCCTGATCAAAAGGCAGTGTAATATTTGCCCCTTGAAACATGCCTTGTGGCAGGAAGGTGTGTTTTGATTTGCCTTTAGGCCAATGTTTGAAACCCGATGATGACCTGTGAACAAATCTGTGATCTTGCCTGATTGTTAGTAACAACCATTCGGGACCGTTAATCAAATTTATAGTCGCCTCGGCTGATGATGATCGTATGGGATCAAGTGCCTGTTCGAGGTGAAATCTGATCGTTCGAGATCGAATGCCTGTTTGAGGCAAAATACAATCGTTCGAGATCGAATGCCTGTTTGAGGCAAAATACGATCATTCAAGATCGAGTGCCTGTTTGAGGCGAAATTTGATCGTTCGAGGCGAAATGTGATCATTCAGATCGATTGTCGTTCGAGGCAAAATGTGATCGTTCGCGATTGAATGTTTGACCGAGGAGAATGTGATGGTTCGAGATCGTGTGTCGTTTGGGGCGAAATGTGATCTTTCGAGATAGAGTGCCGTTTGAGGCAAAATACTTGTTTTTCACAGTCAAGTGAGTTCCGGAATCATTTGTTATGGCGGTTTATCGCCATCTCAGAGCATGCCTGGGGATCAATCCCGATCTCATACATGTGTAAGTGACTTAACTGTTTTAATGTGGAGTCTCTTTTACTTCATGTCATCTCAATCAAGAGACGACGACATGTTCCTTTAAGCCGGGCTCGCTCCAATTCCTTACAAAGCCTTACAAATCCGTGCCCCCAGTTTCATAGAGAGTAGTGTCGATCCATGTGAATAGATGCATGCCGATCCATCTTCCTCAGTCTGGGCTTGCTCCTAGTTTGTTCCAATCCATATCAAGCTAGCTAGTTTCTGCTCCAAATTCTAGTTTTCCTCAGCTCCTACTACTCCGACACTATGATCCATATTTCAGTGTTTTATGCTTCTCCATTTACGTGGTTTTGTGCTTTAGCTTATCCAATCTATCGAAGTAGATTCTACATCATCTCCTCATGTCTCTTTAGCATCCTTTCCTGCATAGCATCCATCATTGTTCTCATTACATCTTTGGTGATGTAGATAGATGTTCGATTTTCTCCACCTCTAGAAGAAGCCTCCTGACTCCCTCCATGATGTGTTCTATCCGCTAATGGTCTTCTTATTGATTGCCTAGACATTGCTTTCTAGATCCAAGTATCCAAGCTTTCAGATTCAAGATCCTAGCTTCCAAATTTGCGGGTGCAAGTCCTTCTCAGCGAAAGCACCAAAATGTTTGCGTAAAAAATGGTCACAAACACCCTGTTATATGTGAAAGCACCAATGTTCAATATTTAGATCCAAATAAAGAAATATAAATTCACGGATCACATAATAGATTGTAGAAAAGTAAATGAACACGCGAGTTTTAAGTGGTTCGGCAAACTCTGGTCTACGTCCATTCCGATAATCTTTTATTTATACTGTAAGATTACAAGTACAATTGTTTTTACCTTAGAAAATTAATGGAGGAAGAGATAAGAAGTGATGAAGGAGAGCTGGTCGAAAAAAGTTTCTTGCAATGAGCCAAGTCCACTGTATTTATAGGTGAAGATGTGCATGGATATGCTAAAATTTCGGCAGAAAAACCTCTAGGCCTATACGACCAGACCTACAAAATTTGGGATCGATGGAACACCAAAAATTAATTTAGGTCGATCATTCCATACTAACTCCAATGGGGCTGCGATCGTTTTTATGTGGTCCCCCATGCCTCTAGTCTTTGCTCCCAAAGTTTTGCGTCATTCCGGTTTAACGTTTGTGAGACATCGGTCGATCTTTGTTGTTTTGATTAGAAATTAGATCATAGGATATCATTCCATTCTTCATCATTTAGAGCTGTGATCGATTATGTGGGTTTCTCATGATGCTAACTACTTGCCCTTCAAATTTCGTGCAATTGTGACGTATTGTTTACGAGATATCATGTTTTTCGTAAAACTATGTATCGTTATGTAGATTTGTATGATCGATCCAAGAATGATTGGCTTATTGTCCAAAATTTGGTATTTTTGAGCTGCGATCAATCATGGTGGTGCTCCAAGATGTAAGCTACGTACTTTTCAAATTTCATGCAATTTCGACATACCGTTTGTGAAATATCGCATTTTCCGTAAAATTACGGATTTTTATGCTGATTTATACGATTGTTCCAATAACGATCGACATTTTTTCCAAGATATCATCCTTTTGAGCCGCGATTGATCATGAAGGTGCTTCATGATGTAAGCTGCTTGCTCTCCAAATTCGTGCAATTCCGACGTACCATTTGTGAGATAACGCATTTTTCGTAAAATTACGGATCGTTATGGCTGATTTGTACGATCGTTCCTATAGCGATCGGCCTCTTTCTCAAAATTTGAGAGTTTTGTCATGCGATCGTTTTTATGAGCTCCACTCTTCAATATATTGATGCTTTAAAAGTTTCAAGCGTATAGGCTTTTTAGATTTTGAAAAACCGATCGAACTTCATTGATTTACGCTGTTTTATGGATCGTTACCGATCGATCCATATAAATTCTTCTTTTATATTGATTACAGCTTGATTGGGATCTAGTCCGAATCCGTCCAACTATTGTTCATAGTTTCAAATAACATCGATTTCCAAGTTTGATAACTGTCTCATTGGACTTTCTATCTTGATGATCACAGAAGCCACTTAACCAACTTTTATGATATACTGTCTTGCCAAAATATGGTATAATAAAGGCTTAACTAAGACGTCGGCCATTTTCTATGCCTTAGTGCTGTTCAGAAAATTTGCGATTAGCGACGATCAATGAGCAATCTGCATCCCTACATTACCATGAATTTCAACCGTTTAGATGGGAATATCCAACTCGTGCGTTTTATAAACAATCAAAGCCCTTGGATTTGAAAAAGAACGAATCCAACGATTCTAAAACACAAATTTACAGTAATACACCTCGCAGTCACAGACGTATCTCATGGTGTCTCACTTTCTCCTTCCTTCATCATTCCTAGACCCAAATCGAAGGGTTATCCCCAAATTTTAGGTCCCTAATTTCTTTCATGTATTTCAATTGCAATGGCTCTAAAGAAGTAATTGGCAACAAAAGACGCTCGCAAGTCTGCTCTAATTATCGGCAACGTGATGAAATTCGACCATGTACTGGTGCTCTTCGTGAGATCGGCGATTTGGCCACTATGAGATGGAAGGCTTGCAAGACCCACTAAGTATGTACCCGGAATTGGAAGATGAAGAGCTTCTTCTTCAAATTTTCAGCAATTGATGCTCACGGTCTTCCTGACCTGACCAGCACGGGATGCCAGACCATCCCCTTTAGCTGGAGCACACCCCAAATGAACGTCGAACTCGCACATGGCGCATCTGTACAACCAGTGGCATGTACCTTCCACAACCCTAAATGTATGAAGTCGGAATGTGGCATCATTTCTTTTGTATTTATAGTCAGAGAATCAAGTTTTGTAATGCTTCAAAAGCACAAAGTTAACAATTAATCTGACAAACTTTTAGATTTAGAATAAAGAACTTCAGAACAAATGCTTATTTGCTAATGATTCGTTAATCATTATACTAGTATAATTAGAAATTAGATGGCAAAGTTTCAAAAAACATATAATATCTCTACATAATATGCAAGTAGCCATGTGATTCTTGGATAAATACTTGTTTATGTGTAGTCCACACCACATGGATCCCTTGTTATTTTGGTTGTGCATGAGATTAATTCATGGTACAATAAGTACCATATTGCTGGTTACATATAAGTCATTTGGTCTTGAGTTCTGTTTCACTGGCATTAACGTAAATTGTATATAGATAGTTTTTTTTATTATAGTAAGTGTGCATTCATCTGCAACCTTACTTTGCGTTTACATATGTGTGCAGAGTCGCAGACTATAGGTTGATGGTTTTATTCCTAAAATGGAAAAAAGAAAACAATATTTGTGCTATACGTTAGTATACCAAAACAGAGAATAATCGATTATAAACTCGTCGCACAAGTTTATAACTCAGATTTCCACTACAGTGGAATTCTGTATTAATTATTGTAACAATATGAATGTTGTAAATAAGTTACAACAACAGCGTTATACTTATTTTGAATAAATAGTATAACCAGAACGGATAGAATATAGAATAATGTATATATAAATATACAAACAAACTAGAAGTCTAACCGGATTATGTCTGAGGCTCGTCGAAACGATTTCCTTAAGAATTTTATTTCAAAATTCTTCCAAGATACAACAGACGAATTCTGCACGAGATCGTTAAGAGTATGTCAACTCTATGATATATATAGAGCAGTAGAGAAAGGAAGCAGAGGAAAAACAGAACTGTATTGGATGAAGAATGTGATCAGCATTCTGTCCTATTTATAGTTTTGTCTGCATCCCTTCAAACAGTCGCGTCCGCTCGCCAGGTCGCACCCGCTGCCTTTTGAACGCTGTTGTTCGTTAACGGGTCGCACCCGCCTGCTGCTCGTATCCATTCGATCGTGCCTCCTCAGTCGGGCCGCAACCGCTTCTGTACGCCCACGCTTCTTCAGTCCGGTCGCACCCACTCGCTTCAGGAACCCGCGTCCGCTTATGAACAGTCGCGTCTGTCCATTAGCATGTAACTGTTAAAAAACTCGGCCCAGTTTTGTAGTAAAATTAGGATCATATTAGACCCAACCCCAAATCCAAACCCAAACCCAAACCCGGCCCGGGCCGACCCGGCCTGGTTTGGTTCGGTCGGACGGACGGAGGCGGCGGCGCGCGCGCGTGTGTGGTGGAGATGCATAATCTCCCTCCTCACAACGAAGCATACATTTGGGTGCCCCTAGGCCCCAACACCTTCTTTAGAAAGCTATTAATATACTTAGCTTTCTTAGTATATTAGACGATGTGGGACAAGTATATTTCATTTACACTAGGAATTCTAACAATCTCCCACATAAATGATAATATACTTTTCCCCCACACAAAGCGAAATACCACAGAGTACATATGGAATATTGCTTTATCATGGATAAGTAGATATTTCACTTTGAACTTTCCCTAGTTAAAACTTATCGAATCTACTTGGCCAATCGGTGAATTATTTCATCTTCAACCGTCGGCCTTTATTGTATATCCAACCAATGAGCTTTACGAAGCATTGATTCTCTTCTCTTCCAATCTCTTGGTTGTGTTCATTTTGGTCATGAAAAATTTTTGGTTCTGCCAGTGTTTTAGAGAATAAAAGCCTTTTAATATTCTCATAGAGCCGACCCAGCTCACACTAACATAGGTGATCACAACCATTAAGAGTATCCAACATATACTCCACTTGTTATTTCAAAGATATGGTCATCATTAAAAAACATAGTTTTATCCTTTAAAAACTTCTGTAGGCATGCATTTATATTTTGCACCATAGGAATGGAATAGGAGTATGTCCAAACAAATGCACTACGTCTTGAGTTATTCAGAACTGGTTTTCCTATTGATCCTAGTCCGTGGGATCTCCAGTCGTTAGGATAGGTTTTCGTATAAGATAACTCTTGGTGGTTTAGGCTTTTAAACTCATTCCCCTCGATGCGCAGTCAATTTTCTCTCTTGATAAACCTTTAGTAAATGGATCCACTAGGTTATCATTTGTTCTTACATAATCTATGAAAATAGTTCCATTTGAGAGTAACTGTCTAATTGTGTTATAGCGTCGACGAATGTGTCGTGACTTTCCATTATACATAAAGTTTTGCGCTCTGCTTAGCGCTGCTTGGTTATCGCAGTGTATGCATATGGCCGGTACAGGTTTAGGCCAGAACGGAATATCTTCTAAAAAGTGACGACGCCATTCTGCTTCTTCGCCTGCTTTATCTAATGCAATGAACTCTGATTACATAGTGGATCGAGCTATGCATGTTTGTTTAGTAGATTTCCATGACACTGCTGCCCCTACTAGGGTAAAGACATAACCACTAGTTGATTTTGATTCCTCTGAATCTACAATCCAGTTTGCATCACTATATCCTTCTAAGACGGCATGATATTTTCCATCATGTAAGGAATAAGTAGTGGTATTTTTTAAATATCCAAGCACTCTCATTAGTGCTTTCCAGTGTTCCTTCTCTGAATTGCTCGTATACCTGCTCAATCGACTTACTGCATAAGCTATATCAGGTCTTGTGCAATTCATGAGATACATGAGACATCCTATTACACGAGAATATTCCAGTTGCATTACACTCTCATTAGTGTTTTTATGCAGTACTTCTGATGGATTAAAAGGTGTATTTACTCCTTTAGTTCCAAAATTTTGAAATCTTTCAATCACTTTTTCTACATAATGTGATTGAGATAACTCAATTCCATTAGGTGTTCTTATTATTTTTATTCCCAAAATAACATCTGCAACACTCAAGTCTTTCATGTCGAAATTGTTGATCAACATTTTCTTTATGGTCTCAATTACCTGAGTATTTGGACCGAATATTAGCATATCGTCCACATATAGACAGATCATCACATATGATTGTCCAAGTTGTTTGTAATAAACACATTTGACACATTCATTTATACGAAAAACATTTCTCATCATGACACTATCAAATTTTTCGTGCCATTGCTTTGGAGCTTGTTTTAGTCCGTATAATGATTTGACAAATCTACAGACTTTGCTTTCATTTACTTTGGAAATAAATCCCTCAGGTTACTCCATGTAAATTTCCTCATCGAGATTTCCATTTAAGAATGCTGTTTTTACATTCATTTGATGAATCTCTAGATTATAGATGGACGTAATTGCTATTAACATTCTTATAGAGATTATTCGTGTTACCGGCGAATATGTATCAAAAAAGTCTACTCCTTCTTTTTGACGATATCCTTCGGCTACTAATCTGGCTTTATACTTGTCGATAGAGCCATATTCTTTCATTTTCTTTTTGAAAATCTATTTTCAGCCAATTAGTTTTATTCCTGGTGGAATATGAACAATTTCCCAAGTTTTATTACTTAGAATTGAATCAATCTCACTTTGGATTGCTTCTTTCCAACACGAGGATTCAGAAGATGACATTGCTTCCTTGTATGTTTGAGGTTCGTGCTCTAATACATATGTTAAAAAGTCCAAACCAAATGTTTTGGAAGTTCTAGCCCTTACGTTTCTTCTTGGTTCATCATCCTCAATTTCATGATGAGTTTCATCTTCATGTGAATCGTTTGATTCTTCCCTTGTCCTTTTTGGGACATTATTTCCTTCATTCCTTTTGTGCGGAAACACATCTTCAAAGAATGAGGCATCTCTTGATTCCATGATTGTATTTACATGAATATAAGTTACATCAGACTTGAATACCAAAAATCAGTACGCACTACTATTTTGGGTTGGCCCAAGATAATAACAATCTACTGTTTTTGGTCCAAGTTTGACTCTCTTGGGAGGCGGAACTGGAACTTTTGCCAAGCACCCCCACACTTTGAGGTATTTAAAGCTTGGTTCGTGTCCTTTCCATATCTCATATGGAATTGTTCCTGTTTTATTGTGAGGAACCTTATTTAATATATGATTAGACAAATTTAGGGCTTCCCACCACAAGTTCGTCGGTAGACCAGAAGTTAAAAGCATTGCATTAATCATATCTTTTAACGTTCTACTCTTCCTTTCGGCTACACCTTTTTGTTGTGGTGAATATGGAGCTGTTGTTTGATGAATTATTCCATTTTCTTCACAGGATCGTTCAAATGGTGATTCATATTCTCCACCTCGATCAGATCTTAGTATCTTGATCTTTTTATTTAACTGATTTTCTACCTCAGCCTTGCATTTTATAAATGCTGTTATTGCTTCATCTTTACTATTTAAAAGATATACATAGAAATATCGCGTATAATCGTCAATAAAAGTAATGAAATACTTTTTCCCACCTCTTGTAGGTAGTGATTTAAAATCACATAAATCTGTATGTACCAAACCTAATGGTTCGGTGCTTCTGTCAGCAGATTTAAATGGTTGTTTGACCGTTTTTGGTTCTACACATGGCTCACATTTGTAGTTCTTATCTACTTGGAATTTTGAAATTAATCCCAAGTTTGATAATGTTTTCATTTTACGGAAATTTATGTGTCCCAATCTATCATGCCATAGTAAAATTTCGTGCTCAAGCAAATAAGAAACTTCAATTTTATTAAAAGCACAATCAGAATACATATTTTTGTTGCCGACAACGGCTACATTTGCCTTAAATAGGCCATCACATAAATATCCCCTTCCTATATATTCCAGCTTTGGACAGAACCATCTTGTTTGACTCGAACACCACCTTGAATCCCTTCTTTGATAGGACTGCACCAGAGATGAGATTCTTGTGTATGTCTGGAACGTGGAGCACGTCATTCAATTTAACAGTTTTTCCAGAAGTAAACTTGAAGATTACTGTGCCACTACCTTCGATCATGGAAACTGCAGAATTACCCATATAGAGTTTTTCTTCGTGATCGAATTTCTGATATTTAAAAAACATGGATTTGTCAGAACAAACATGACGAGTAGCGCCTGTGCCTACCCATCATTGGTTAGGATTCTGAACTAGATTGCATTCAGATACCACCGCCGAGAAGTTGGACTCGTCTACTTCCATGTTATCCACTATATTTGCCTCTTTATTGCGTTCCTTCTTGTGTCTGCGATCTTTAGCGGCATGTCCAACTTTTCCACAAACCCAACATTCACCATTAATCTTCTTGGTTCGTTTGTTATCTTTTGGTTTGTTGTCTTGAGCTTTCGTTTTCTTCTGGAAATTCTTCTTTTAGGTTTTGGTCTTTGACCCTTCAGCCACAAATGCCTCCTCGCTTGGTTTTGTAACTGCACGGTTGTCTGCCTCAATTTTTAATCGGACTATGAGATCCTGTAAAGAGATTTCCTTCTTCTTATGGTTTAGATAGTTGCGGTAATCTCTCCACGACGGCGGTAGTTTCCCCGTGTTGGCTTCAACCAAAAATGATTCTCCAACCTTATGACCTTCCGATTCGAGTTCATGAATGATAATTTGCAGTTCATGCAGTTGAGTGGTTACTGGTTTGGAGTCAACCATGTAGTCCATGAATTTGTCTACAATGAATTTCTTAAGACTGATATTCTGCGTCTTGTACTTTGTGGTAAGTGCATTCCAGAGTGCTTTTAATGTCTTTAAAGGCTGATATACTTTGTATAGCACCTTGTCGAGACAATTCAGAATATAGTTTCTGCATAAAAATCGGAATGCTTCCACGTATTCACTCTGCTTCCTTGCCTGGTGCAGGAATCGGTTCCTTCTCCTCGTCGCACAAGTTTATAAATTCTTAAGAAGTTATACGTTAGTATACCAAAATAGAGAATAATCAATTATAAACTCGTCGCACAAGTTTATAACTCAGATTTCTACTACACTGGAATTCTGTATTAATTATTATAACAATATGAATGTTGTAAATAAGTTATAACAATAGCGTTATACTTATTTTGAATAAATAGTATAACCAGAATAACGGAGAGAATATATAGAATAATGCATATATAAATATACAAACAGACTAGAAGTCTAACCGGATTATGTTTGAGGCTCGTCGTAACGATTTCCTTAAGAATTTTATTTCAAAATTCTCCCAAGATACAACAGACGAAATCTGCACGAGATCGTTATGAGTATGTCAACTCTGTGATATATATAGAGCAGTAGAGAAAGGAAGCAGAGGAAAAACAGAACTATATTGGATGAAGAATGTGATCAGAATTATGTCATATTTATAGTTTTGTCTGCATTCCTTCAAACAGTCGCGTCCGCTCGATAGGTCGCACCCGTTGCCTTTTGAACGCTGCTATTCGTTAACGGGTCGCACCCGCCTGCTGCTCGTATCCATTCGGCCGCGCCTCCTCAGTCGGGCTGCATCCGCTTCTGTACGCCCGCGCTTCTTCAGTCCAGTCGCATCCGCTCGCTTCAGGAACCCGCGTCCGCTTATGAACAGTCGCGCCTGTTTATTAGCCTGTAACTGTTAAAAAACCCAGCCCATTTTTGCAGTAAAATTAGGAGCATATTAGACCTAAACCCGAGCCCGGCCCAGCTCGGCCCGGTCCCGTGCGGTTCGGTCGGACGAACGGCGGCGGCGGCGCGCACGCGTGGTTGGTGGAGATGCATAATCTCCCTCCTCACAACGAAGCATACATTTGGGTGACCCTAGACCCCAACACCTTCTTTAGAAAGCTATTAATATACTTAGCTTTCTTAGTATATTAGGCGATGTGGGACAAGTGTATTTCATTTACACTAGGAATTCTAACAATCCCCCACATAAATGATAATATACTTTTCTCCCACACAAAGCGAAATATCACAGAGTACATATGGAATAATGCTTTATCGTGGATAAGTAGATATTTCACTTTGAACTTTCCCTAGTCAAAACTTATCGGATCTACTTGTCTAATCGGTGAATTATTTCATCTTGAACCGTCGGCCTTTATTGTATATCCAGACAATAAGCTTTACGAAGCATTGATTCCCTTCTTCGCCTGCTTTATCTAATGCAATGAACTCTGATTCCATAGTGGATCGAGCTATGCATGTTTGTTTAGTAGAATTCCATGACATTGCTTCCCCTGCTAGGGTAAAGACATAACCACTTGTTGATTTTGATTCCTCTGAATCTACAATCCAGTTTCCATCACTATATCCTTCTAAGACGGCAGGATATTTTCCATAATGTAAAGAATAAGTAGTGGTATTTTTTAAATATCCAAGCACTCTCATTAGTGCTTTCCAGTGTTCCTTCCATGGATTGCTCGTATACCTGCTCAATCGACTTACTGCATAAGCTATATCTGGTCTTGTGCAATTCATGAGATGCATGAGACATCCTATTACACGAGAATATTCCAATTGCATTACACTCTCATTAGTGTTTTTATGCAGTACTTCTGATGGATTAAAAGGTGTATTTATCCTTTACTTCCAAAATTTTGAAATCTTTCTATCACCTTTTCTACATAATGTGATTGAGATAACTCAATTCCATTAGGTGTTCTTATTATTTTTATTCCCAAAATAACATCTGTAACACCCAAGTCTTTCATGTCG
This sequence comes from Allium cepa, assembly GCA_030765085.1. Taxonomy (NCBI): domain Eukaryota; kingdom Viridiplantae; phylum Streptophyta; class Magnoliopsida; order Asparagales; family Amaryllidaceae; genus Allium; species Allium cepa. The sequence continues at coordinate 796,076,401 of CM060935.1, read as the reverse complement.
AAATGTTGATCAACATTTTCTTTATGGTCTCAATTACCTGAGTATTTGGACCGAATATTAGCATATCGTCCACATATAGACAGATCATCATATATGATTGTCCAAGTTGTTTATAATAAACACATTTGTCACATTCACTTATACGAAAACCATTTTTCATCATGACACTATCAAATTTTGCGTGCCATTGCTTTGGAGCTTGTTTTAGTCCGTATAATGATTTGACTAATCTATAGACTTTGTTTTCATTTCCTTTGGAAATAAATCCCTCAGGTTGCTCCATGTAAATTTCCTCATCGAGATTTCCATTTAAGAATGTTGTTTTTACATCCATTTGATGAATCTCTAGATAATAGATGGATGCATTTGCTACTAACATTCTTATAGAGGTTATTCGTGTTACCGACGAATATGTATCAAAAAAATCTACTCCTTCTTTTCGACGATATCCTTTGGCTACTAATCTAGCTTTATACTTATCGATAGAGCCATCTGCTTTCATTTTCTTCTTGAAAATCCATTTGCAGCCAGTTGGTTTTATTCCTGGTGGAATATGAACAATTTCTCAAGTTTTATTACTTAAAATTGAATCAATCTCACTTTGGATTGCTTCTTTCCAACATGAGGATTCAGAAGATGACATTGCTTCCTTTTACGTTTGAGGTTCGTGCTCTAATACATACGTTAAAAAGTCCGAACCAAATGTTTTGGAAGTTCTAGCCCTTACGCTTCTTCTTGGTTCAGCATCCTCAATTTCATGATGAGTTTCATCTTCATGTGAATCGTCTGATTCTTCCTTTGTCCTTTTTGGGACATTATTTCCTTCATTCCTTTTGTGCGGAAACACATCTTCAAAGAACGAGGTATCTCTTGATTCCATGATTGTATTTACATGAATATCAGTTATATCAGACTTGAATACCAAAAATTTGTAGGCACTATTATTTTGTGCTGGCTCAAGATAATAACATTCTACTATTTTTTGGTCCAAGTTTGACTCTCTTGGGAGGCGGAACTGGAACTTTTGCCAAGCACCCCCACACTTTGAGGTATTTAAAACTTGGTTCGTGTCCTTTCCATATCTCATATTGAATTTTTCCTATTTTATTGCGAGGAACCTTATTTAATATATGATTAGACATATTTAGGGCTTCCCCTCACAAGTTCGTCGGTAGACCAGAAGTTAAAAGCATTGCGTTAATCATATCTTTTAGTGTTCTATTCTTCCTCTCGGCTACACCATTTTGTTGTGGTGGATATGGAGCTGTTGTTTGACGAATTATTCCATTTTCTTTACAGAATTGTTCAAATCACTACAAGAAAACTGATTTTTTGTAGCGCCCAAAAACCGCCACTAAGTATTTTTAGTGGCGTTTCGATAATCGTTACGAAAAAACATGCCACTAAAAATCCTCGAGTATTAGTTGCATTTTTTTAAACGCTACCATTTTTCTTTCATAGCGTTTTTATAACGCCATAGAATTTCTTTTTTGTAGCGCCTATTTGCCGCCACTGAAAAGGTTTTCTCCTCCATGATACTTTTTTATGGCGTTATCTAAATTTTTTGTAGCGCCTGTTTAACGCCACCGAAAGGGTTTTCTCCTCCACGTTACCTTTTCATGGCGTTATATACATTTTTTATAGCGCTTAATAAACGCCAGCATAAGTGTGCTTGAGTTTTTAATCACTATTTTGTAGCGCTTAATAAACGCCAGCATAAGTGTGCTTGAGTTTTTAATCACTCTTTTGTGGCGACATTTTAACGCTACCAAAATAAATAATATCTAGTAGCGTTTGTTTCCCTCCACCTGCTCCTCCAGATTTACCATTGATCTCGCATGCAATTATATAATAACAGAATACGCAAGCACATACACTTTTGAACAAAATATATTAAACAACTACAAAATACGTATACACATTGAAGATCCACAAGATACATAGACATTCATACATCCACATACATAGGTGTCGACAAAAAGCTACCCATACACATACACAACCAAATTACCATAAGTGTTATAACCAAACTACCATAAGTGTCATAACCGTACATATACATCTGAAATAAACGTCTGAAATAACCAAAGTACCGAGCAAAACCTGAACCACCATAAAAACCTGAACTACCTGTCATTGCTGATGTCTTCAAAACCTGAACTACCTGTAAACAAAGAACAGAACAAAAGAGTGAGAAAACAAAACCTAAACTTAAAACTGCATCACCAACGTTCCACCACAATCCATACATAACTCCTCACCATCAATTATACTAAAGTAATATCTGAATAAATATACAGACATATGTATTTTAAAAATATAAATTACTAAAACTTGCATAGATAAATAGGGATGTACCTACGCATAAAAGAAATGAAATCAATTCTACAAAATGGACAAGATATGATATAGTAAGAGTATTGTAACAGTGTAACGGTCAATTAAACAAGTCTAAAACACCAAAAAGCACAACAATACACCCCATGCACGTGAGATACACAACAACAAAACTGAAACTCAAATATATGAAGACAACACACAAACACACACAACATCCATTCAATATAAACACAACAGTTCTTACAATACATAACACTATATATATAGACACACAGACACAAATGCACTCACGCATAAACATATAGCATTTGAATGCACACACACAACACAATGCAGAACACACATTGCTTAATCATGGTTACATGGCCTTAAATGATAGTTAACCGCTTAAGACAAGGTTTATATATAAAAAAAATTAATTAGTGAATAATATGGCACATCCAACACTTCTAGTTATAACTAGGAATTTACTTGCTATAAGTTTCTTGCTACTTTATGCTAATGTACCGTAATAAAATTATTCGTGCTAGATACTGTGTTAAAATTATCATCTGTTTACTCAGTAGTATGATATTGAGTAAACAGATGATAATTTTAACACAATCACACTCACACACACACAGTTGGGTAAGCACACATCCTCATAAACACACTAGCGCATATATACAAAATCGCGCACGCACCTACAGGTTACACACATACAAATTAATCAACACACACGCTCATCTGTACACACAAAAACACAGATCGTACGTAAGAACACATATACTCCAGGCAACACACACCTATATGCACACCAATACAAAACACTAAAACACACACACACTCTCTTCATGCACATAGAAATTCAAGGCAGTAGCAACACATATACCTAGCAGGCTAGCATGCACACACTCTCAAACACCATAGTTCTTGGGAAAACACAAAACAAAAGCAGCTTGCCATAGGTTTGTGAGTGGTAACACTCACCTGTAAATCACGTTCCACTCTGTCTCCTTCCACTGTTTTTCTTATCTTAGATTACGCACGCGACACAGGGCCCAAAACCTAGTAATGCGATAGATGGACTTGTGCCAGAAAAGCCTAAGAGTGTCTTAATGAACATGCTCGAATATCAGAATTTATAATAATTTCTTGGATTTTATTTTTAATTTAGAAAATGACAATAATAGGTTTTAATTAACTCCAGAAGAAGAATGAGTGAATCCTGTTAAAGTGAATATGCGTGAGATATTTTATATGATAGAGAAAGTTCTTAAGTAGATATGATATTGCATCACTAACATTCCACCACAATCCATACATAACTCCTCACCAATCACAATCATTGAATCACAATTCGAATATAACACCCCTACTTATGCACTTTTATCAGTTTACCAAAAATCTATCTGCACTTTAGCTGCTAGCATTCCTAATGTATATATAAAAAAAATTATATACCTTTCATTTTGACTTAATAATGATTTTTTCCATTGGCCAAGCTATGGGAACGCCAAAGCAATCATCCATGCACGTCAGACCCGATGTTGGTCTCCATATCTCTGCATCTGGAACTATCACCAGTTCAATCCAAACTTTTACAGCATTACGTCCCAGTGGACGACAATGGACCATCGTTATCGGATCAGTTGATGCAATACTTCCTTCCGCCACTACGTCTGCTCCACCCAAATCGATCAACTAGCATTTGGCATCCTTTTGCATGGTTGCAATTGGCTGAAAGAAAAGAGATTATTATGCACAATGTATACATGCACATTAAATAAACTTTCATACACAGTTAACTTCTTCAAATTTGAAAATTAATACTTACATTTTGCGATTTATTCATGACCATATGTGCGGATTTCATGGGAGAATTCACAACAATTTCAGTATCATCACGACTCTCATATAGTTTTTCTTGATCAGCTTCTACTTTTGATCTTGGCCATGCTATTTTCATACCAACTGCATCTCCAATGCACGACATATCAGATGTGGGTCGCCACAAATAAGCATCTTTATTTACTACTTTGTCCACCCAAATCACAACAGCAGACGGACCGAGTGGAATACCATTAACAGTATATTTTGGATCAGTGGCATGGATTCTTCCTTCGGCAATTACACCTTCACCCTCAGTTCAACCGTAAATCTTACAAGTGTCTTCGATGATGCTGGTACTCTAAAAATGAGAAGTGAAATTCAAGACTTTAGTATGCTATACAAAAACAACGAATATGTGTTAAATTTTTATTCAGATGGGGGGTGTGCTCGCTGCATTTTAGACATCAATAAGCTCGCAGCATATTACACTAATATACTTAACGTGAAAAAAATTACCGTACTGGCTGCACTACAGTTTAACCGTGTTCGCAGCGGGACCTTGATGCAAACTGATGGCCAAGCAACTACCTTATTCTTAGCGTCTGCTAAGACTGCCATTTCAGGTGTAGGCCTCCATAAATAAGTATCTGCTTTATCCACTTAATCTATAACAACGCTCCCGGCATTTGGTCCCAGACGAATGCCATTGACAACGTCATCTGGGTCCACGGACAACAGCCTCCCATGGGCAACAACTCCAGAGGTTCCATCCCAATTCAACAGCAAACATACTTCGTCGTCGCTCTACAATTAATCAACCAAAAATTAAATCAATTACTGGATTAAAAAATTAAAATATAAATTTCATTTATTGAGTAATATAAATATTATTTTTACCGAATCAGGTGAGTTCCTTCTCGAACTTTCTTTACCCTGCAGCGAAGCACGAATATAAATTAATATTTTACGAATATAAATTAATTTCCAAAAATTTACCTTCTGGTCCATCAGAGTCTGTATCATTCCCTTCAATTCTGCTATTTCCTCTCGACACCGAGACACTTGTTTATCTTTAGACTGGGCCAAAGCTAGCTTGGTTAAAGTGCAACCCCTACCCAATGCCCTTAACCGTCCCGGTTTATCTTGTCCCAGTACATGTACAAGAGCATCTTTCCAATATCAGTCTGTGACGAGCCGGATTGGGATAGGCTACCATATTTTTTGATCTCCTCCTATATAAATAAATACACATAGATAATGTACAATGGTAAAAATATCATAGTTTCGAAAAAAAATATACCAATAAAATTAAAAACAATTTTACAATAGTATTCCTAGCTTCCATGTTCACTGGTTCACCAGTTTTTTTAATGTGAGATCTAATCCACACATCAGCTCTACTTATGGACGATGGATCTACACTTTCTTTTTTCTAAAAATAGAATAACATTAAATTAATAAACTGTCAGGTATAAAATAATGTTAAATAATGCTATAGTTCATTAACTTACCATGTCTTCGGTCTTTCTAGCCATTCCCCTACGACCGGTTGTTGCGGAATTTGTGTGTACCTAAGGGCTGAATATTTCTCACTTTTTTGTTGAAAATGTTGAAATATGCTAGAATTTAACAACCAAAATCATAAAAAAAGAACTATCTAATATTTATAATGCAGGGTAAATATGTATGGTGAGGATTGCAATTTATTTGAAAATCAATTCATCATGGTCATATATTTGGTATTATTAATGCTGGATAACTCAGTGACATATACAGCATTCCATATCTACTAATAATATTTATAGATTGAACTAACTTGCAAAGTGTTTTTTTTACTTCATTTAAAATGTTCCTGTGCTTGTCATAACGCATTTGTATTTTGTACTGTCATAGGTTCCTGCAGCTAATACCTAAACAGGAACCCTCGGTATCCACCAACACTTGGACTTCACTTCTAAAGAAATTTATCGGTTGCTAACTATGTAGATGGATTTGCAGAAACATGCCAGACGAGTTCAGTAGGAATGATTTACCTTAAACTCCGGACTTGTTTTCGCCTTCACAAACTTCCTCCAATCGGTTTTGCTTTTTATGTTCGTAGGTTTCATTTTAAGTCTTTCCTCATCGTTCTCCGCTTTTTGCAAATTTCGAACCAATTTGCTTTTTGACGATCTCCAAAGTACTCCCATTTGTTGAAATATAGGTTTTCTTTGCCATTCCTCTTCCAATTTAAATCTAATCTGCAACAATACATCAAAACATGATATTAGTAAAATTTATTTAATTTAAATACGACAGATTTAATTAAATCTGAAAGGTTTTCTAAAGTTATTAGAGGGAAATTTCAATTTATAATTGGCAAGAACTATTTTTCAATTTATCCATAAGTTATTAGATGACAATTTCAATTTATAATTGGCAAGACCATGCAATATTAGAAGTCATTTTCAAAACATATTAGAGTCAGAATGTTAAATAATAGATGCCTGCTTCATACCAGAACCGACTGCCACAAAACTTCTTTTAAGTCATCACTAATATTCCTCCAATCATCAATGGTGTATGGAACCTGCTCCCGCACAAGCGGTCCAAGAAAAGAGGATAAATATACCTACCCTTGCCCTACTGGTATACCTAGATCATTGAACTCAACTTCAATTCGATCCTGACTGCACGACGGGAGTTTTTTGCTTTTGCTGGACCTCTACTGCCTCCTTTCCGAGATGTACTTCCGATTTCAGCTTCACTTTGTTTCCCAATTTCTAGCTCGGCATCAGTAGTTTGTTCAGGACGGGTTTCATTTTCTGAGCGGAGTCCTTCATTTGGGTCAGAGGGGATATCATCTAGTGGTTGTTCGTCTTCTTCATTGTGAACAGTGGCTTGCTTCTTAGCATTGTCTGGTTGTTCTTCTATTTCATTTATACTAGCTGGAACTTTACGTTTTCGCTTTGACTGTTTGTTCTTACCTTTGACTGCTTGTTCTTCAGCCTTTCTCTGCAAGTGGGTACGTACAGATGTTGTAGACATATTTTTCTGCAAGTGACAGAAAACACAGTATAAACCAATAAGCACATGTAAACAATAAGCAGCGATAAATATTAACAAACAACACTTAAATATCATCAACATGTAGCTGAAAAGAGATGTGGCAGTTTGCAAACCAAACAAGCAGGCCTAAAAGCCTTGAGATGATGAACAGATTTGTAATTTTATGAGAAAATGTACATGTAATGCAAACAGAATTGATAAGAACACTACCCATTATCAAGCAATATATGCAAACAGAATTGATAAGAACATATAATGCTTTGTCTCTGGAAGTATACAAAGATCAAAACACAAAGAACAAAAATTGAATGGTACATGCATTTGCAATAGATTAGAAAATTAAATGGTACAATCACTAAAGAAAATCAATACAAGTTCAATGAAATTTCCAAATAGCCCAAATTTAATATATAAGTTCAACCATCACTAAAGCAAATGAACAACTATGCTCAAGTAGAACATATAATCTACTCAATTATGCCCTCGCAATCCTCTCTAACATAGCAACATCTTCATCATCCGCTTCAGTTATTTCATCTTCCACCACTTGAATATCTTCCTCGATGCAATCGTGCTCCTCTATATCATTAAAACTTCTTGATGGTGCTTTCATTACAACGTACCAATTAGAAACATCGTTCTCTCTTGAATAAAATACTTGTTTTGCTTGAGATGCAAGTATGTATGGGTCTCGTGAAAATGATGCTTGATGTAAATTAACAAGAGTGAACCCATCATCATCAACTTCTACTCCATTTCCTTTATACGTCCAACGACACTTGAAAACTGGAATATAAAACAAATGATAATCTAATAAAATTATATCTGTCAATATTCCATAATAAGTGACCACATCAACCACTTGGGACATATCTTTTGCACTTGCTCTACACATAGTAGTTGCATCAAAAGTCACCCCACAATTCTGAGTTTCTCTACCTAAATCTTTTACATGAAAACGTTGCTCGTTGATGATATATCCTTTGAAAGACATGGCATCATCCTTCAGACCATAAGCAATCCATTTTAACATGTCATTATGATCCTTGGAGGTAATAGGTATCTACAACAAATTTCATTTAGCATGTAAATTTATATAGTAATATTGATAGTTGAATGAGAATATATTTGAAATCTAACTAACCTTCCTTTTAATCCAATCGACAAAACTTTTTGTATGTGTTTCCCAAAGTAAGGTCACATTTTTTGCCATGCGTTGGTCTGAATTTTCTAATTCCTCCAAATGCAAACTAGTATTGAACAATTGATTATAAGTTATATATATCATTGCGAACACATCAAAATATTTAAAACAATATAACATAAATTTACTCTATAAACGGTTCCACCACGGCCATATTCATTAACACAGCTAAATGAGCACTTTCTTTCTCATTAACTGGCAATTTAATTGTCTTCGATACTGAAATTGGACGTCCCTCTAATATTCTACTACTTTCATAATCTTCATTTCGAGCTCCTTTCTCCTCTATATGTCCTGATTTCTTCAAAAATTCATTGAAAAACAACATGCATTCTGTTGCAAGATACGATTCTGCAATACATCCCTCTGGTCGTGCATAGTTTCTGACATAATCTTTGAGTGTCTTCATATATCTTTCGAATGGGACATCCATCGAAAATGAATAGGTCCACACATTTGTGCTTCTTTTCCAAGATGAATGGATAAGTGTATCATTATATCAAAGAAAGATGGTGGAAAAAAATTTCAAGCTCACATAAAACGTCAATAATTTCAACATTGATTTGTTCTACCTTCTCTCTATCAAGAACACATTGACATAATTTGTTGAAAAACGAACATAAGCAAATTATCGCTTTTCTTGCCTTCTTTGCCATGAAACCTCTCGATGCTACTGGCAATAAATGTTGCATTAATACATGGTAATCATGTGACTTCAATCCACTAATTTTGCAATCCGACAACGAAATCTGATTTTTTAAATTTGAACAGTAGCCATCCGGTCCTTTGAAATCATACAGTCTTTTGCAAAATATTTTTCTCTCGGATTTTGACAACATATATGGAGCCGGTGGAAGATATGTTTTATTCCCACGAGGTTGTGTATGAAGCTCACTTCGAATTCCCCAATCCTCTAAATCCTTTCTACAGTTGGTTCCATCTTTGGATTTATTTCCATGCAACATTGTGCCCAATAGGCTTTCACCAATGTTCTTCTCCACATGCATCACATCTAAATTGTGACGTACTGGAAGTTCCTATGAAAACCAAAACAATAATGCATTATTGGGTTTTTCTTGTATTAAAACAATGAAAAATAAATAAATTAACCACTAACCTCCCAATAAGGCAAATCAAAGAAAATTGATCGTTTTTTCCACCGTGATGCTCTACTTCTGTAGAACTGTTAGTAGCATCATATTCATCTTCTTTGTCATAGACATGCTTTCTCTTCTTACTTTTCTCCTCTATTCCTTTTCCAAAATCATTTGGATAATCCTCAATAATGCATAGATGTTTCTCCCAGAAAGCATTCTAGGAGCACCATCTGTCTCTACGGTATTATCAAACAATGCCTTTTGTTTCCTCCGTGAATCTGAAGGAGGTAGAAATCTTCTATGACCCATGTAGGCGAACTTTCGACTATGTTTCAACCAACGAGAATGGGTATTGACACCACATAATGGGCAAGCTTTTTGCCCTTCCACACGACATCCAGTAAGATTTCCATAAGCCGGAAAATCATTAATCGTCCATAACAAAATTGCATTCAGTTTAAATAAAGTTTTACTAAATGCATCATAAGCAGTAACTCCATTAGACCACAAGTGATGCAAGTCTTCCACCAAAGGAGCCAAATATACATCAATATCATTCCCGGGTTGCTTCGGGCCTGGAATAAGTAAAGTTAACATAATATTTTCTTTCTTCATACACAACATAGGCGAGAGATTGTATGTCACAAACATTACCGGCCATCAACTATATTTCGAACTCAACATGGAAAATGGATTGAATCCATCTGTAGCAAGACCAAGCCTAAGATTGCGTGGATCAGATGAAAAAGATTTATACTTTTCATCCACCATTTTCCATGTCATAGAATCCACGGGATGACGCATTTTTCCATCGTTACTTTTATTATTAAAATGCCATCTTAATTCTTCAACCATCTTTTGAGATCTATACATTCGTCTAAACCTCGGAATAATTGGGAAATATCTCAATACTTTAACTGGAACACCTTGTATAACCTCTTCAATATCTTGATTTTTCTTTCATCTCGAGGAACCACATTTTGGACAACTTTCTAAATTTTTGTATTCTTTTCTGAAAAGGCAACAATCATTCTCACAAGCATGTATCTTTTCAAAACCCATGTCGAATGCTTTAAGAAATTTCTTGACTTCATATAAGGTTTTGGGAAGCACGTTATCCTTCGGCAGAAATAGATGTTGCACAGCTAAAAGCTTATCAAAACCACTAACGGACAAGCCAGTCTCGCATTTAAGATTATACAAGACGGTGATGGCAGATAATTTTGTGTGATCTGTGCAACCAGGATATAATGGAGTTTCTGCATCTTCCAAGTTCTTGACTAACTTATCCTCTTTTCTTCGAGAATCAACATCGTCTTTATCATCATCAAAAAAATCTTGATTCAAAAAATCTTCATCTTCATAGTGAATCATCTTGAATAGTTCATATACGTCAAACGTATTTGTTTTATTCTCTACATTTATCTCTTCACCATGGTTAAACCATACACCGTCAATGTATTTAGGATCCATTCCTTTTATAATTAAATGTTCAACGATGATTTGGTCATCATGACGACTAAGATTCCGACAATCCTTGCAAGGGAATAAAAAAATTTCTACACTTCTTACATTCCTCTTTACAGCATGCACGAAATTCATTGCTCCTTGTCGGTATTCTATACTAGTTCTATGAAAAAAGTAAAAAAAAAAAAGTGAGCTTTAGTATTAGATTATATGTTCTAATTCTCAAAATACATATTAAGTTAATCATGGTTTTATCACCTGTTTAAAAAAACCCAGCCTTTTTCCATTATCGACATTTGAAGGCAAATAAGTTTCCAATCTTTGACGTATAAATTTGTTATCTGTTGTAATCCAAAAAATAACTAGACGTTGAAGTACAAATACTTGTAGCACCATTGCATATAACCATGGTGGTTTAGTAGACAAAGGCAAAGAATTCTTTTCCAAAAATATAAATTTTACACTTATATTTTGCATTTAACCTCAGATTTACATGTATTTATAATTAATCCATGCATAACACCACACTCCTACCCACACATAACTGATCAAGTCACAACCCTCCAAACTGCTGCATAACAGTTACAGCTATCTGCCCCTCCTTTGTCAATCCATCCACAAACGCTCCACTTCAACAAACAACATTCCAGTCACTCCACTTCAACAAAACTTTTGCAAATCTCTGCACTTCACCATTACACACAGACCACTGACCAAACTTCCTCCCACCTATCACCAACAAACGCCGGTGCATTTCCGCTGCCACACATTGCTGCTACTTTCAAAAAACGCAGCAACCTCTCATCACCATACTACTCAATCCTCCTATTTTACCACTTCTCACAACATTGTTTAATTCAACCACTTCCATAAATATACTTCAACACTGCAATCACTCCCCCACTCCACTGTTAAACAATTCATTCACTCCTCACAACAACACAGTTTCATACCAGCCTATAACAATACCCACTTTCATCTCATACACACCACATTCATTCATATCACCAAGGACAATATCCACTTTCCTACATTCCTGTAGCCTGCTTCAATAACCATTCTACAACCTACTGACTACTGCACTGATACAACCTCAACCTCCTCTCAGCAAGCAACCATTGATTCACTGAACCACTTCAACAGAACATTCATATACTCAAAGAAATCAAAGCAGATATCCCAACAGATCATTGCAATTAGGGTTAAATCAACCATTTCAGTAATAGTTTAGGAAAAAATACGAAAATAAGATGCATTCAAATTCATATAAAAGCCAAATAGAATCACAAAGTCGATTTAACAGATTCATACCTAAATATACCTAATCGATTTAAAAGATTCATACCTAATTATACCTAGATCTGCTGGCTGCCGCGACTCGATGTTGAGTAAGGGGGAAACGACGAAGTTGACGATGATACTTGAGTGCGATGAAAATTTAACACGATTAAAAGGGGAAATTTCTTTTTTTAGAAGAAGAAAGCAAATTAGGGACGAGAATTTTGTTAAGTACGAGAGTAAAATGATAGGTAACGTTTATTTAGTTCGCGCGAACTCTTTTTTTTAGAAGCGGGAAACGTGAATTATTTTTTGCCACATTTATATTATTTGGTAATCTATTTTTTGTTGCATTTACAATAAAACGTCATCGATTTTTGCAAGTATAAACAGTTTTTCTTGTAGTGAATGGTGATTCATATTCTCCACCTCGATCAGATCTTAGTATCTTGATCTTTTTATTTAACTGATTTTCTACCTCAGCCTTGTATTTTATAAATGCTTTTATTGCTTCTTCTTTACTATTTAAAAGATATACATTGCAATATCGCGTATAATCATCAATAAAAGTAATGAAATACTTTTTCCCACCTCTTGTGGGTAGTGATTTAAAATCACATACATCTGTATGTACCAAACCAAATGGTTCGGTGCTTCTGTCGGCAGATTTAAATGGTTGTTTGACCATTTTTGCTTCTACACATGTCTCACATTTGTAGTTCTTATCTACTTGGAATTTTGGAATTAATCCCAAATTTGATAATGTTTTCATTTTTGCGGAAATTTATGTGTCCCAATCTATCATGCCATAGTAAAATATCGTGCTCAATAAGAAACTTCAATTTTATTAATAGGACAATCAGAATACTTATTTTTATTGCCGACAACGGCTGCATTTGCCTTAAATAGGCCATCACATAAATATCCCCTTCCTATATATATATATTCCTGCTTTGGACAGAACCATCTTGTCTGACTCGAACACCATCTTGAATCCCTTCTTTGATAGGACTGCACTAGAGATGAGATTCTTGTGTATGTCTAGAACATGGAACACGTCATTCAACTTAACAGTTTTTCCAGAAGTAAACTTGAGGATTACTGTGCCACTGCCTTCGATCGTGGAAACTGCAGAATTACCCATGTAGAGTTTTCTTCGTGATCGAATTTCTGATATGTAGAAAGCATGGATTTGCCAGAACAAACATGACGAGTAGCGCCTATATCTACCCACCATTGGTTAGGATTCTGAACAAGATTGCATTCAGATACCACTGCCGAGAAGTTGGACTCGTCTACTTCCATGTTATCCACTATATTTGCCTCTTTATTGTGTTCCTTCTTGTGTCTGCAGTCTTTAGCGGCATGTCCAACTTTTCCACAAACCCAACATTCACCATTAAACTTCTTGGTTCGTTTGTTGTCTTTTGGTTTGTTGTCTTGAGCTTTCATTTTCTTCTGGAAATTCTTCTTTTTGTTTTTGGTCTTTGACCCTTCAGCCACAAATGCCTCCTCGCTTGGTTTTGTAACCGCACGGTTGTCTGTCTCAATTTTTAATCGGACTATGAGATCCTGTAAAGAGATTTTCTTCTTCTTATGCTTTAGATAGTTGCGGTAATCTCTCCACGACGGCGATAGTTTCCACGTGATGGCTTCAACCAAAAATGATTCTCCAACCTTATGACCTTCCGCTTCGAGTTCATGAATGATGATTTGCAGTTTATGTAGTTGAGCGGTTATTGGTTTGGAGTCAACCATCTTGTAGTCCGTGAATTTGCCTACAATGAATTTCTTAAGACTGATATTCTGCGTCTTGTATTTTGTGGTAAGTGCATTCCAGAGTGCTTTTGATGTCTTTAAAGGCTGATATACTTTGTATAGCACCTTGTCGAGATAACTCAGAATATAGTTTCTGCATAAAAAATCGGAATGCTTCCACGTATTCACCTCTGCTTCCATTCCTGGTGTAGGAATCGGTTCCTCCTCCTCGAGGTACTTTTGCAGACCGAGTGTGGTGAGATAAAACAACATCTGATTCTGCCATGTCAAGAAATCATCACCATCTCCCTTGAACAGTTCAGGTCTATTGTGAGTAGTATTCTTTGAAAATTCTACTGTTGTCATCTCTCTTTTAGTAAGAAAACAGTAAAATTCTTAAGATGTTATACGTTAGTATACCAAAACAGAAAATAATCAATTATAAACTTGTCGCACAAGTTTATAACTCAGATTTCCACTACACTGGAATTCTGTATTAATTATTGTAACAATATGAATGTTGTAAATTAGTTACAACAACAGCGTTATACTTATTTTGAATAAATAGTATAACCAGAATAACGGATAGAATATAGAATAATGTATATATAAATATACAAACAGACTAGAAGTCTAACCGGATTATGTTCGAGGCTCGTCGTAACGATTTCCTTAAGAATTTTATTTCAAATTCTTCCAAGATACAACAAACGAAATCTGCATGAGATCGTTATGAGAATATCAACTCTTTGATATATATATATAGAGCAGTAGAGAAAGGAAGCAGAGGAAAAACAGAACTATATTGGATGAAGAATGTGATCAGCATTCTGTCATATTTATAGTTTTGTCCGCATCCCTTCAAACAGTTGCGTCCGCTCGACAGGTCGCACCCGCTGCCTTTTGAACGCTGCTGCTCGTTAACGTGTCGCACCCACCTGCTGCTCGTATCCATTCGACCGCGCCTCCTCAGTCGGGCCGCACCCACTTCTGTACGCCCGCGCTTCTTCAGTCCGGTCGCACCCGCTCGCTTCAGGAACCCGCATCCGCTTATGAACAGTCGCGTCTGTTCATTAGCCTGTAACTGTTAAAAAACCCGGCCCAGTTTTGCAGTAAAATTGGGATCATATTAGACCCAAACCCGAGCCCGGTCCGGTCTGGTTCGTTTCGGTCGGATGGACGGTGGCGGCGGCGCGCGCGCGTGTGGTGGAGATGCATGATCTCCCTCCTCACAACGAAGCATACATTTGGGTGCCCCTAGGCCCCAACACCTTCTTTAGAAAGCTATTAATATACTTAGCTTTCTTAGTATATTAGGCGATGTGGGATAAGTGTATTAGGAATTCTAACAATCCCCACATAAATGATAATATACTTTTCCCCCACACAAAGCGAAATATCACAGAGTACATATGGAATAATGCTTTATCGTGTATAAGTAGATATTTCACATTGAACTTTCCCTAGTTAAAACTTATCGGATCTACTAGGACAATCGGTGAATTATTTCATCTTGAACCGTCGGCCTTTATTGTATATCCAGACAATAAGCTTTACAAAGCATTGATTCCCTTCTCATCCAATCTCTTGGTTGTGTTCATTTTGGTCCTGAACAATTTTGGGTTCTGTGAGTTTTTTAGAGAATAAAAGCCTTTTAATAGTCTCATAGAGCCGACCCAGCTCACACTAACATAGGTGATCGCAACCATTAAGAGTATCCTACATATACTCCACTTGTTATTTCCAAGATATGATCATCATTTAAAAACATAGTTTTATCCTTTAAATACTTCTGTAGGCATGCATTTATATTTTGCACCATAGGAATGGAATAGGAGTATGTCCAAACAAATGTGTTACGTCTTGAGTTATTCAGAATCGGTTTGCCTATTGATCCTAGTCCGTGGGATCTCCAGTCGCTAGGACAGGTTTCCGTATAAGATAACTCATGGTGGTTTAGGCTTTTAAACTCATTCCCCTCGATGCGCAATCAATTTTCTCTCTTGATAAACCTTTAGTAAATGGATCCGCTAGGTTATCATTTGTTCCTACATAATCTATGGAAATAGTTCCATTTGAGAGTAACTGCCTAACTGTGTTATGACGTCGACGAATGTGTCGTGACTTTCCATTATACACAAAGTTTTGCGCTCTGCTTAGCGCTGCTTGGTTATCGCAGTGTATGCATATGGACGGTACAGTTTTAGGCCAGAATGGAATATCTTCTAAAAAGTGACGAAACCATTCTACTTCTTCGTCTGCTTTATCTAATGCAATGAACTATGATTCCATAGTGGATCGAGCTATGCATGTTTGTTTAGTAGATTTCCATGACACTGCTGCCCCTGCTAGGTTAAAGACATAACCACTTGTTGATTTTGATTCCTCTGAATCTGCAATCCAGTTTGCATCACTATATCCTTCTAAGACGGCAGGATATTTTGCATAATGTAAGGAATAAGTAGCGGTATTTTTTAAATGTCCAAGCACTCTCATTAGTGCTTTCCAGTGTTCCTTCCCTGGATTGCTCGTATACCAGCTCAATCGATGTACTGCATAAGCTATATCTGGTATTGTGCAATTCATGAGATACATGAGATATCCTATTACACGAGAATATTCCAGTTGCATTACACTCTCATTAGTGTTTTTATTCAGTACTTCTGATGGATTAAAAGGCGTATTTACTCCTTTAATTCCAAAATTTTGAAATCTTTCAATCACTTTTTCTACATAATGTGATTGAGATAACTCAATTCCATTAGGTGTTCTTATTATTTTTATTCCCAAAATAACATCTGCAACACCCTAGTCTTTCATGTCGAAATTATTGATCAACATTTTCTTATGGTCTTAATTATCTGAGTATTTGGACCGAATATTAGCATATCGTCCACATATAGACAGATCATCACATATGATTATCCAAGTTGTTTATAATAAACACATTTGTCACATTCATTTATACGAAAACCATTTCTCATCGTGACACTATCAAATTTTGTGTGTCATTGCTTTGGAGCTTGTTTTAGTCCGAATAATGATTTGACTAATCTACAAACTTTGTTTTCATTTCCTTTGGAAATAAATCCCTCAGGTTGCTCCATGTAAATTTCCTCATCGAGATTTCCATTTAAGAATGTTGTTTTTACATCCATTTGATGAATCTCTAGATTATAGATGGATGCAATTTCTATTAACATTCTTATAGAGGTTATTCGTGTTACCGGCGAATATGTATCAAAAAAGTCTACTCCTTCTTTTTGACGATATTCTTTGGCTACTAATCTGGCTTCATACTTGTCGATAGAGCCGTCTGCTTTCATTTTCTTCTTGAAAATCCATTTGCGGCCAATTGGATTTATTCCTGGTGGAATATGAACAATTTCCCAAGTTTTATTACTTAGAATTGAATCAATCTCACTTTGGATTGCTTCTTTCCAACATGAGGATTCAGAAGATGACATTGCTTCCTTGTACGTTTGAGGTTCGTGCTCTAATACATATGTTAAAAAGTCCGAACCAAATGTTTTGGAAGTTCTAGCCCTTACGCTTCTTCTTGGTTCAGCATTCTTAATTTCATGATGAGTTTCATCTTCATGTGAATCGTTTGATTCTTCCCTTGTCCTTTTTGGGACATTATTTCCTTCATTCCTTTTGTGCGGAAACACATCTTCAAAGAATGAGGCATCTCTTGATTCCATGATTGTATTTACATGCATATCAGTTATATCAGACTTGAATACCAAAAATCGGTAGGCACTACTGTTTTGGGCTGACCCAAGATAACAACAATAAACTGTTTTTTGTCCAAGTTTGACTCTCTTGGGAGGCGGAACTGGAATTTTTTCCAAGCACCCCCACACTTTGAGGTATTTAAAGCTTGGTTCGTGTCCTTTCCATATCTCATATGGAATTGTTCCTATTTTATTGTGAGGAATCATATTTAATATATGATTAGACATATTTAGGGCTTCCCCCACAAGTTCGTCGGTAGACCAGAAGTTAAAAGAATTGCATTAATCATATCTTTTAACGTTCTATTCTTCCTCTCGGCTACTCCATTTTGTTGTGGTGAATATGGAGCTGTTGTTTGATGAATTATTCCATTTTCTTCACAGAATTGCTCAAATGGTGATTCATATTCTCCACCTCGATCAGATCTTAGTATCTTGATCTTTTTATTTAACTGATTTTCTACCTCATCCTTGTATTTTATAAACGCTGTTATTGCTTCATCTTTACTATTTAAAAGATATACATAGTAATATCGCATATAATCGTCAATAAAAGTAATGAAATACTTTTTCCCACCTCTTGTAGGTAGTGATTTAAAATCACACAAATCTGTATGTACCAAACCTAATGGTTCGGTGCTTCAGTCATCAGATTTAAATGTTTGTTTTACCATTTTTGCTTCTACACATGTCTCACATTTGTAGTTCTTATCTACTTGGAATTTTGGAATTAATCCCAAGTTTGATAGTGTTTTCATTTTGCGGAAATTTATGTGTCCCAATCTATCATGCCATAGTAAAATTTCGTGCTCAAGCAAATAAGAAACTTCAATTTTATTAATAGCACAATCAGAATACATATTTTTGTTGCCGACAAAGGCTACATTTGCCTTAAATAGGTCATCACATAAATATCCCCTTCCTATATATATTCCATCTTTAGACAGAACAATCTTGTCTGACTCGAACACCATCTTGAATCCCTTCTTTGATAGGACTGCACCAGAGATGAGATTCTTGTGTATGTCTGGAACGTGGAGCACGCCATTCAACTTAACAGTTTTTCCAGAAGTAAACTTGAGAATTACTGTGCCACTGCCTTCGATCATGAAAACTGCAGAATTACCCATGTAGACTTTTTTTTCGTGATCGAATTTCTGATATGTAGAAACATGGATTTGCCAGAACAAACATGACGAGTAGCGCCTGTATCTACCCACCATTGGTTAGGATTCTGAACAAGATTGCATTCAGATACCACCGCCGAGAAGTTGGACTCGTCTACTTCCATGTTATCCACTATATTTGCCTCTTTATTGCGTTCCTTCTTGTGTCTACAATCTTTAGCGGCATGTCCAACTTTTCCACAAATCTAACATTCACCATTAAACTTCTTGATTCGTTTGTCATCTTTTGGTTTGTTGTCTTAAGCTTTCCTTTTCTTTTGAAAATTCTTCTTTTTGTTTTTGGTCTTTGACCTTTCAGCCACAAATGCCTCCTCGCTTGGTTTGTAACCGCACAGTTGTCTGCCTCAATTTTTAATCGGACAATGAGATCCTGTGAAGAGATTTCCTTCTTCTTATGCTTTAGATAGTTGCGGTAATCTCTCCACGACGACGGTAGTTTCCCCGTGATGACTTCAACCAAAAATTATTCTCCAACCTTATGACCTTCCGCTTCGAGTTCATGAATGATGATTTGCAGTTCATGCAGGTGAGCAGTTACTAGTTTGGAGTCAACCATCTTGTAGTCTGTGAATTTGCCTATATTGAATTTCTTAAGACTGATATTTTGCGTCTTATACTTTATGGTAAGTGCTTTCCAGAGTGCTTTTGATGTCTTTAAAGGCTGATATACTTTGTATACTTTGTCGAGAAAATTCAGAATATAGTTTCTGCATAAAAAATGGGAATGCTTCGACGTATTCACCTTTGCTTCCTTGCCAGGTGCAGGAATTGGTTCCTCCTCCTCGAGGTACTTTTGCAGACCGAGTGTGGTGAGATAAAACAACATCTGATTCTTCCATGTCAAGAAATCATCACCATCTCTCTTGAACGGTCGAGGTCTGTTGTGAGTAGTATTCTTTGAAAATTCTACTGTTGTCATCTCTGTTTTAATAAGAAAACAGTAAAATTCTTAAGATGTTATACGTTAGTATACCAAAATAGAGAATAATCAATTATAAACTCGTCGCATAAGTTTATAACTCAGATTTCCACTACACTGAAATTCTGTATTAATTATTGCAACAATATGAATGTCGTAAATAAGTTACAACAACAACGTTATACTTATTTTGAATAAATAGTATAACCAGAATAACGGATAGAATATAGAATAACGTATATATAAATATACAAACAAACTAGAAGTCTAACCGGATTATGTTTGAGGCTCGTCGTAACGATTTCCTTAAGAATTTTATTTCAAAATTCTCCCAAGATACAACAGACGAAATCTGCACGAGATCGTTATGAGTATATCAACTCTGTGATATATATAGAGCAGTAGAGAAAGGAAGCAGAGGAAAAACAGAACTGTAGTGGATGAAGAATGTGATCAGCATTCTGTCCTATTTATAGTTTTGTCCGCATCGCTTCAAACAGCCGCGTCCGCTCGACGGGTCGCACCTGCTGCCTTTTGAACGCCACTTCTCGTTAACGGGTCGCACCCACTTGCTTCTCGTATCCATTCGGTCGCGCCTCCTCAGTCGGGTTGCACCCGCTTCTGTACGCCCGTGCTTCTTTAGTCCGGTCGCACCCGCTCGCTTTAGGAACCCGCGTCCGCTTATGAACAGTCGCGTCTGTTCATTAGCCTGTAACTGTTAAAAAACCCGTCCCAGTTTTGCAGTAAAATTAGGATCATATTAGACCCAAACCAAACCCGATCCCGGGCCGGCCCGGTTCGGTTCGGTCGGACGGCGGCGGCGGCACGCGCGCGTGTATGGTGGAGATGCATGATCTCCCTCCTCACAACGAAGCATACATTTGGGTGCCCCTAGGCCCCAACACCTTCTTTAGAAAACTATTAATATACTTAGCTTTCTTAGTATATTAGACGATGTGGTACAAGTGTATTTCATTTACACTAGGAATTCTAACAATCCCCCACATAAATGATAATATACTTTTCCCGCACACAAAGCAAAATATCATAGAGTACATATGGAATAATGCTTTATCGTGGATAAGTAGATATTTCACTTTGAACTTTCACTAGTTAAAACTTATCGGATCTACATGGCCAATCGGTGAATTATTTCATCTTGAACTGTCGGCCTTTATTGTATATCCAAACAATAAGCTTTACGAAGCATTGATTCCCTTCTCATCCAATCCCTTGGTTGTGTTCATTTTGGTCCTGAACAATTTTTGGTTCTGCGAGTGTTTTAGAGAATAAAAGCCTTTTAATATTCTCATAGAGCCGTCCCAGCTCACACTAACATAGGTGATCGCAACCATTAAGAGTATCCTACATATACTCCACTTGTTATTTCCAAGATATGGTCATCATTAAAAATCATAGTTTTATCCATTAAATACTTCTGTATGCATGCATTTATATTTTGCACCATAGGAATGGAATAGGAGTATGTCCAAACAAATTCATTACGTCTTGAGTTATTCAGAACTGGTTTGCCTATTGATCCTAATCCGTGGGATCTCCAGTCGCTAGGATAGGTTTCCGTATAAGATAATTCTTGGTGGTTTAGGCTTTTAAACTCATTCCCCTCGATGCGCAATCAATTTTCCCTCTTGATAAACCTTTAGTAAATGGATCCGCTAGGTTATCATTTGTTCTTACATAATCTATGGAAATAGTTCAATTTGAGAGTAACTGCCTTACTGTGTTATGGCGTCGACGAACGTGTCATGACTTTCCATTATACATAAAATTTTGCGCTCCGCTTAACACTGCTTGATTATCGCAGTGTATGCATATGGCCGGTACAGGTTCAGGCCAAAATGGAATATCTACTAAAAAGTGACGAAGCCATTCTGCTTCTTCGCCTGCTTTATCTAATGCAATGAACTCTGATTCCATAGTGGATCGAGCTATGCATGTTTGTTTAGTAGATTTACATGACACTGCTGCCCCTGCTAGGGTAAAGACATAATCACTTGTTGATTTGATTCCTCTGAATCTACAATCCAGTTTGCATCACTATATCCTTCTAAGACGATAGGATATTTTCCATAATGTAAGGAATAAGTACTGGTATTTTTTAAATATCCAAGCACTCTAATTAGTGCTTTCCAGTGTTCCTTCCCTGAATTGCTCGTATACCTGCTCAATCGACTTACTGCATAAATTATATCTGGTCTTGTACAATTCATGAGATACATGAGACATCCTATTACAATTCTAGTTGCATTACACTCTCATTAGTGTTTTTATGCAGTACTTCTGATGGATTAAAAGGTGTATTTAGTCCTTTAATTCCAAAATTTTGAAATCTTTCAATCACTTTTTCTACATAATGTGATTGAGATAACTCAATTCCATTAGGTGTTCTTATTATTTTTATTCCCAAAATAACATCTGCAACACCTAAGTCTTTCATGTCGAAATTGTTGATCAACATTTTCTTTATGGTCCCAATTACCTGAGCATTTGGACCGAATATTAGCATATCGTCCACATATAGACAGATCATCACATATGATTGTCCAAGTTGTTTATAATAAACACATTTGTCACATTCACTTATACAAAAACCATTTCTCATCATCATGACACTATCAAATTTTGATTTCCAAGGTTGAATCAGAGTTTATACGAACTGTGTTTGCTTAGCGATGTTTGGTTATCTAATTTGAAATATCTTCTAAAAAGTGACGAAGCCATTCTGCTTCTTCGCCTGCTTTATCTAATGCAATGAACTCTGATTTCATAGTGGATCGAGCTATGCATGTTTGTTTAGTAGATTTCCATGACACTGCTGCCCCTGCTAGGGTAAAGACATAACCACGTGTTCATTTTGATTCCTCTGAATCTACAATCCAGTTTGCATCACTATATCCTTCTAAGACGGCAAGATATTTTCCATAATGTAAGGAATAAGTAGTGGTATTTTTTAAATATCCAAGCACTCTCATTAGTGCTTTCCAGTGTTCCTTCCCTGAATTGCTCGTATACCTGCTCAATCGACTTACTGCATAAGTTATATCTGGTCTTGTGCAATTCATGAGATACATGAGACATCCTATTACATGAGAATTTTCCAATTGCATTACACTCTCATTAGTGTTTTTATGCAGTATTTCTGATGGATTAAAAGGTTTATATACTCCTTTAATTCCAAAATTTTGAAATCTTTCAATCACTTTTTCTACATAATGTGATTGAGATAACTCAATTCTATTAGGTATTCTTATTATTTTTATTCCCAAAATAACATCTGCAACACCCAAGTCTTTCATGTCGAAATTGTTGAACAACATTTTCTTTATGGTCTCAATTACCCGAGTATTTGGATCGAATATTAGCATATCGTCCACATATAGACAGATCATCATATATGATTGTCCAAGTTGTTTGTAATAAACACATTTGACACATTCATTTGTACGAAAAACATTTCTCATCACGACACTATCAAATTTTTCGTGCCATTGCTTTGGAGCTTGTTTTAGTCTGTATAATGATTTGACAAATCTACAGACTTTGCTTTCATTTACTTTGGAAATAAATCCCTCAGGTTGCTCCATGTAAATTTCCTCATCGAGATTTCCATTTAGGAATGCTGTTTTTACATTCATTTGATGAATCTCTAGATTATAGATGGACGTAATTGCTATTAACATTCTTATAGAGGTTATTCGTGTTACCGGCGAATATGTATCAAAAAAGTCTACTCCTTCTTTTTGACGATATCCTTCGGCTACTAATCTGGTTTTATACTTGTTGATAGAGCCATCTGCTTTCATTTTCTTTTTGAAAATCTATTTTCAGCCAATTAGTTTTATTCCTGGTGGAATATGAACAATTTCCCAAGTTTTATTACTTAGAATTGAATCAATCTCACTTTGGATTGCTTCTTTCCAACATGAGGATTCAGAAGATGACATTGCTTCCTTGTACGTTTGAGGTTCGTGCTCTAATACATATGTTAAAAAGTCCGAACCAAATATTTTGGAAGTTCTAGCCCTTATGCTTCTTCTTGGTTCAGCATCCTCAATTTCATGATGAGTTTCATCTTCATGTGAATCATTTGATTCTTCCTTTGTCCTTTTTAGGACATTATTTCCTTCATTCCTTTTGTGCAGAAACACATCTTCAAAGAATTAGGCATCTCTTGATTGCATGATTGTATTTACATGAATATCAGTTATATCAGACTTGAATACCCAAAATCAGTACGCACTACTATTTTGGGTTGGCCCAAGATAATAACAATCTACTATTTTTGGTCCAAGTTTGACTCTCTTGGGAGGCGGAACTGGAACTTTTGCCAAGCACCCCCACACTTTGAGGTATTTAAAGCTTGGTTCGTGTCCTTTCCATATCTCACATGGAATTGTTCCTGTTTTATTGTGAGGAACCTTATTTAATATATGATTAGACAAATTTAGGGCTTCCCACCACAAGTTCGTCGTTAGACCAGAAGTTAAAAGCATTGCATTAATCATATCTTTTAACGTTCTAGTCTTCCTCTTGGCTACACCATTTTGTTGTGGTGGATATGGAGCTGTTGTTTGATGAATTATTCCATTTTCTTCACAGGATCGTTCAAATGGTGATTCATATTCTCCACCTCGATCAGATCTTAGTATCTTGATCTTTTTATTTAACTGATTTTCTACCTCAGCCTTGTATTTTATAAATGCTGTTATTGCTTCATCTTTACTATTTAAAAGATATACATAGCAATATCACGTATAATCGTCAACAAAAGTAATGAAATACTTTTTCCCACCTCTTATAGGTAGTGATTTAAAATCACATAAATCTGTATGTACCAAACTTAATGGTTCGGTGCTTCTGTCAGCAGATTTAAATGGTTGTTTGACCATTTTTGCTTCTACACATGTCTCACATTTGTAGTTCTTATCTACTTGGAATTTTGGAATTAATCCCAAGTTTGATAGTGTTTTCATTTTGTGGAAATTTATGTGTCCCAATCTATCATGCCATGGTAAAATTTCATGCTCAAGCAAATAAGAAACTTCAATTTTATTAATAGCACAATCAGAATATATATTTTTGTTGCCGACAACGGCTGCATTTGCCTTAAATAGGCCATCACATAAATATCCCCTTCCTATATATATTCCAGCTTTGGACAGAACCATCTTGTTTGACTCGAACACCATCTTGAATCCCTTCTTTGATAGGACTGCACCAGAGATGAGATTCTTGTGTATGTCTGGAACGTGGAGCGCGTCATTCAATTTAACAGTTTTTTCAGAAGTAAACTTGAAGATTACTGTGCCACTACCTTCGATCATGGAAACTAAAGAATTACCCATGTAGAGTTTTTCTTCGTGATCGAATTTCTGATATTTAGAAAACATGGATTTGTCAGAACAAACATGACGAGTAGCGCCTGTATCTACCCATCATTGGTTAGGATTCTGAACCAGATTGCATCCAGATACCACCGCCGAGAAGTTGGACTCGTCTACTTCCATGTTATCCACTATATTTGCCTCTTTATTGCGTTCCTTCTTGTGTCTGCGATCTTTAGCGGCATGTCCAACTTTTCCACAAACCCAACATTCACCATTAATCTTCTTGGTTCGTTTGTTGTCTTTTGGTTTGTTGTCTTGAGCTTTCCTTTTCTTGTGGAAATTCTTCGTTTTATTTTTGGTCTTTGACCCTTCAGCCACAAATGCCTCCTCGCTTGGTTTTGTAACCGCACGGTTGTCTGCCTCAATTTTTAATCGGACTACGAGATCCTGTAAAGAGATTTCCTTCTTCTTATGCTTTAGATAGTTGCGGTAATCTCTCCACGACGGCGGTAGTTTCCACGTGATGGCTTCAACCAAAAATGATTCTCCAACCTTATGACCTTCCGCTTCGAGTTCATGAATGATGATTTGCAGTTCATGCAGTTGAGCGGTTACTGGTTTGGAGTCAACATCATGTAGTCCATGAATTTGTCTACAATGAATTTCTTAAGACTGATATTCTACGTCTTGTACTTTGTGGTAAGTGCATTCCAGAGTGCTTTTGATGTCTTTAAAGGCTGATATACTTTGTATAGCACCTTGTCGAGACAATTCAGAATATAGTTTCTACATAAAAAATCGGAATGCTTCCTCGTATTCACCTCTGCTTCCTTGCCTGGTGCAGGAATCGGTTCCTTCTCCTCGAGGTACTTTTGCAGACCGAGTGTGGTGAGATAAAACAACATCTGATTCTGCCATGTTAAGAAATCATCACCATCTCCCTTGAACGGTTCAGGTCTGTTGTGAGTAGTATTATTTGAAAATTATACTGTTGCCGTCTCTGTTTTAGTAAAAAAAGGGTAAAATTCTTAAGAATTTATACGTTAGTATACCAAAATAGAGAATAATCAATTATAAACTCGTCGCACAAGTTTATAACTCAGATTTCTACTACACTGGAATTCTATATTAATTATTGTAACAATATGAATGCTGTAAATAAGTTACAACAACAGCGTTATACTTATTTTGAATAAATAGTATAACCAGAATAACGGAGAGAATATAGAATAATGTATATATAAATATACAAACAGACTAGAAGTCTAACCGGATTATGTTTGAGGCACGTTGTAGCGATTTCCTTAAGAATTTTATTTCAAAATTCTCCTAAGATACAACAGACGAAATCTGCACGAGATCGTTATGAGTATGTCAACTCTGTGATATATATAGAGCAGTAGAGAAAGGAAGCAGAGGAAAAACAGAACTGTATTGGATGAAGAATGTGATCAACATTATGTCCTATTTATAGTTTTGTCCGCATCCATTCATACAGTCGCGTCCGCTCGACAGGTCGCACCCGTTGCCTTTTGAACGCTGCTATTCGTTAACGGGTCGCACCCGCCTGCTGCACGTATCCATTCGGCCGCGCCTCCTCAGTCGGGCTGCATCCGCTTCTGTACGCCCGCGCTACTTCAGTCCGGTCGCACCCGCTCGCTTCAGGAACCCACGTCCGCTTATGAACAGTCGCGCCTGTTTATTAGCCTGTAACTTTTAAAAAACCCGGCCCATTTTTGCAGTAAAATTAGGAGCATATTAGACCCAAACCCAAGCCCGGCTCGGCCCGGTCCTGTGCGGTTCCGTCGGACGAACGGCGGCGCGCGCGCGTGGGTGGTGGAGATGCATAATCTCCCTCCTCACAACGAAGCATACATTTGAGTGCCCCTAGGCCCCAACACCTTCTTTAGAAAGCTATTAATATACTTAGCTTTCTTAGAATATTAGGCGATGTGGGATAAGTGTATTTCATTTACACTAGGAATTCTAACAATCCCCCACATAAATGATAATATACTTTTCTCCCACACAAAGCGAAATATCACAGAGTACATATGGAATAATGCTTTATCGTGGATAAGTAGATATTTCACTTTGAACTTTCCCTAGTTAAAACTTATCGGATCTACTTGGCTAATCGGTGAATTATTTCATCTTGAACCGTCGGCCTTTGTTGTATATCCAGACAATAAGCTTTACGAAGCATTGATTCCCTTCTCATCCAATCTCTTGGTTGTGTTCATTTTGGTCCTGAACAATTTTTGGTTCTACGAGTGTTTTAGAGAATAAAAGCCTTTTAATAGTCTCATAGAGCCGACCCAGCTCACACTAACATAGGTGATTGCAACCATTAAGAGTATCCTACATATACTCCACTTGTTATTTCCAAGATATGTTCATCATTAAAAAACATAGTTTTATCCTTTAAATACTTCTGTAGGCATGCATTTATATTTTGCACCATAGGAATGGAATAGGAGTATGTCCAAACAAATGCATTACGTCTTGAGTTATTCAAAACTGGTTTGCCTATTGATCCTAGTCCGTGGGATATCCAGTCGCTAGGATAGGTTTCCGTATAAGATAGCTCTTGGTGGTTTAGGCTTTTAAACCCATTCCCCTCGATGCGCGGTCAATTTTCTCTCTTGATAAACCTTTAGCAAATGGATCCAGCAGGTTATCATTTGTTCTTACATAATCTATGGAAATAGTTCCATTTGAGAGTAACTGCCTAACCGTGTTATGGTATCGACGAATGTGTCATGACTTTTCATTATACACAAAGTTTTACGCTCTGCTTAGCGTTGCTTGGTTATCGCAATGTATGCATATGGCCGGTACAGGTTTAGGCCAGAATGGAATATCTTCTAAAAAGTGATAAAGCCATTCTGCTTCTTCGCCTGCTTTATCTAATGCAATGAACTCTGATTCCATAGTGGATCGAGCTATGCATGTTTGTTTAATAGATTTCCATGATACTGCTGCCCCTGCTAGGGTAAAGACATAACCACGTGTTCATTTTGATTCCTCTGAATCTGCAATCCAGTTTGCATCACTATATCCTTCTAAGACGGCAGGATATTTTGCATAATGTAAGCAATAAGTAGTGGTATTTTTTAAATATCCAAGCACTCTCATTAGTGCTTTCCAGTGTTCCTTCCCTGGATTGCTCGTATACCAGCTCAATCGACTTACTTGTAAGCTATATCTGGTCTTGTGCAATTCATGAGATACATGAGACATGCTATTACACGAGAATATTTCAATTGCATTACACTCTCATTAGTGTTTTTATGCAGTACTTCTGATGGATTAAAAGGTGTATTTACTCCTTTAATTCCAAAATTTTGAAATCTTTCAATCACTTTTTCTACATAATGTGATTGAGATAACTCAATTCCATTAGGTTTTCTTATTATTTTTATTCCCAAAATAACATCTGCAACACCCAAGTCTTTCATGTCGAAATTGTTGATCAACATTTTCTTTATGGTCTCAATTACCTGAGTATTTGGACCGAATATTAGCGTATCGTCCACATATAGACAGATCATCACATATGATTGTCCAAGTTGTTTATAATAAACACATTTGTCACATTCATTTATACGAAAACCATTTCTCATCATGACACTATCAAATTTTGTGTGCCATTGCTTTGGAGCTTGTTTTAGTCCGTATAATGATTTGACTAATCTACAGACTGTGTTTTCATTTCCTTTGGAAATAAATCTCTCAGGTTGCTCCATGTAAATTTCCTCATCGAGATTTCCATTTAAGAATGCTTTTTTTACATCCATTTGATGAATCTCTAGATTATAGATGGACACAATTGCTATTAACATTCTTATAGAGGTTATTCATGTTACCGACGAATATGTACTAAAAAAGTCTACTCCTTCTTTTTGACGATATCCTTTGGCTACTTATCTGGCTTTATACTTGTCGATAGAGCCATCTGCTTTCATTTTCTTCTTGAAAATCCATTTGCAGCCAATTGATTTTATTCCTGGTGGAATATGAACAATTTTCCAAGTTTTATTACTTAGAATTGAATCAATCTCACTTTGGATTGCATATTTCCAACATGAGGACTTAGAAGATGACATTGCTTCCTTGTACGTTTGAGGTTCGTGCTCCAATACATATGCTAAAAATTCCAAACCAAATGTTTTGGAAGTTCTATCCCTTACGCTTCTTCTTGGTTCAGCATCCTCAATTTCATGATGAGTTTCATCTTCATGTGAATCGTTTGATGATTCCCTTGTCCTTTTTGGGACATTATTTCCTTCATTCCTTTTGCACGGAAACACATCTTCAAAGAATGAGGCATCGCTTGATTCCATGATTGTATTTACATGAATATCAGTTATATCAGACTTGAATACCAAAAATCTGTAGGCACTACTATTTTGGGTTGGCCCAAGATAATAACAATCTACTGTTTTTGGTCCAAGTTTGACTCTCTTGCGAGGGGAACTGGAACTTTTTCCAAGCACCCCCACACTTTGAGGTATTTAAATCTTGGTTCGTGTCCTTTCCATATCTCATATGGAATTGTTCATGTTTTATTGTGAGGAACCTTATTTAATATATGATTAGACATATTTAGGGTTTCCCCCACAAGTTCGTCGGTAGACCAGAAGTTAAAAGCATTGCATTAATCATATATTTTAACGTTCTATTCTTCCTCTCGGCTACACCATTTTGTTGTGGTGGATATGGAACTGTTGTTTGATGAATTATTCCATTTTCTTCACAGAATTGTTCAAATGGTGATTCATATTCTCCACCTCGATCAGATCTTAGTATCTTGATCTTTTTATTTAACTGATTTTCTACCTCATCCTTGTATTTTATAAACGCTGTTATTGCTTCATCTTTACTATTTAAAAGATATACATAGCAATATCACATATAATCGTCAACAAAAGTAATGAAATACTTTTTCCCATCTCTTGTAGGTAGTGATTTAAAATCACATAAATCTGTATGTACCAAACCTAATGGTTCGGTGCTTCTGTCAGCAGATTTAAATGGTTGTTTGACCATTTTTGCTTCTACACATGTCTCACATTTGTAGTTCTTATCTACTTGGAATTTTTAATCGGACTATGAGATCTTGTAAAGAGATTTACTTCTTCTTATGCTTTAGATAGTTGCGGTAATCTTTCCACGACGGCGTAGTTTCCCTGTGATGGCTTCAACCAAAAATGATTCTCCAACCTTATGACCTTCCGCTTCAAGTTCATGAATGATGATTTGCAGTTCATGAAGTTGAGCGGTTACTGGTTTGGAGTCAACCATCTTGTAGTCCATGAATCTGTCTACAATGAATTATCTAAGACTGATATTTTGCGTCTTGTACTTTGTGGTAAGTGCATTCCATCTTGTAGCACCTTGTCGAGACAATTCAAAATATAGTTTCTGCATAAAAAATCGAAATGCTTCCATGTATTCACCTCTGCTTCCTTGCATGGTGCAGGAATCGGTTCCTCCGCCTCGAGGTACTTTTGCAGACCGAGTGTGGTGAGATAAAACAACATCTGATTCTGCCATGTCAAGAAATCATCACCATCTCCCTTGAACGATTCAGGTCTGTTGTGAGTAATATTCTTTGAAAATTCTACTGTTGCCATCTCGGTTTTAGTAAGAAAACAGTAAAATTCTTAAGATGTTATACGTTAGTATATCAAAACAGAGAATAATCAATTATAAACTCGTCTCACAAGTTTATAACTCAGATTTCCACTACACTGGAATTCTGTATTAATTATTGTAATAATATGAATGTTGTAAATAAGTTACAACAACAGCGTTATACTTATTTTGAATAAATAGTATAACCAGAATAACGGATAGATTATAGAATAATGTATATATAAATATACAAATAGACTAGAAGTCTAACCGGATTATGGCTGAGGCTCGTTGTAACGATTTCCTTAAGAATTTTATTTCAAATTTCTCCCAAGATACAATAGATGAAATCTGCGCGAGATTGTTATGAGTATGTCAACTCTGTGATATTAATAGAGCAGTAGAGAAAGGAAACAGAGGAAAAACAGAACTGTATTGGATGAAGAATGTGATCAGCATTCTGTCATATTTATAGTTTTGTCTGCATCCTTCAAATAATTGCGTCCGCTCGACAGATCGCACCCACTGCCTTTTGAACGTTGTTGTTCGTTAACGGGTCGCATCCGCCTGCTGCTCGTATCCATTCGGCTGCGCCTCATCCGTCGGGCCGCACCCGCTTTTGTACGCTCGTGCTTCTTCAGTCTGTACGCGCCCGCTTCATTCGGACAGCGGCGTGCACGCGTTTGGTGGAGTTGCATGATCTCCCTCCTCACAACGAAGCATACATTTGGGTGCCCATTGGTCCCAACACCTTCTTTAGAAAGCTATTAATATACTTAGCTTTCTTACTATATCAGGCGATGTGGGACAAATATATTTCATTTAAACCAGGAATTCTAACAATTTGCAACCCAGCGCAGCTGAATCCCTTTGCTTTGAGAAGAAGGCCAACGTCAATGGATGGATGGGCATGTCTAAAGTGTGCAACAGAGATAGGCCACAAGGGTGTCAGTAGTAGGAGAAGCCGGTGCCGTTAGAGGCACAGGCGATGCCGTTGAAGTAGCCTTATGGGTAGGCACAAGCATTGCCGGTGAACTAGCAGCTTCTTGAACGTCAG
Source organism: Allium cepa (assembly GCA_030765085.1). Lineage (NCBI taxonomy): Eukaryota > Viridiplantae > Streptophyta > Magnoliopsida > Asparagales > Amaryllidaceae > Allium > Allium cepa. The sequence goes on along the minus strand of CM060935.1, from coordinate 796,044,509 downwards.
TAATTTTTGTGGAAGGTTCCTATTAAGTAGTTTACCCGTAGATGTAAAATTAGAATTAATTGAGCAAAAGCAATCTGGTCAGAATTGCTTTACCGATTATAGTACGAATAAGTAGGTTCTACGTTTACTATTTTGTCATACAATCCTAGTTTGCTGCTTAAAGAATGTAGCCATGGTATTAAAATTGATGAAGGACCAACTATAATCAAATGTTAATGGTAAAGTATGATCAAAAATTATGTCTCCTTGGCCCCAAAGTTTTTGAATTTCGGAAAAATGGCCGCCGTGGTTTTGGTCTTCACGACCTGGTGATATTCCAGCCCCCCCATCGCTTCGTTTCTTTTCTTCATCGTCGTTCTCCTCTAATGTACTCATCCCCTCGCCTTCTCTCCCCCTCCTCTACCCGCTCTGGTCGTCGCTTTAAGCATATGGCTGCTGTAGCCCCGTCTTCCAATTGGTCCATGCTGTCACTCTCTGAGTTTCCGCCCCTGCCTTCTTGTGTTCGTTCCAACTGTAATCCTATTGTCAAGGAAGCTGGCCTCGTCCCATCTGATTCTGGTGAAGTTCGCTGCCAATTTCATTCGTCTGGAGTGTCCAGTGCTTCTCCCACTGAAAATGTTTTTTCGAACGTCAACTCTCTTTGTGGCTTGGGGACGCGTGAGACTTCTGGTGCTCACGGTGATGTGGGGTTGTGTTGTTTGACTAAAGATAGTGTGGGTTTGGACCCCGCAGTTTTTTCTTGGCAATGCACCGTTAGTGCTTGTGATATTGCTTCAATGGATATTGGCCGACAGTTAAGTGATAAAAGTCTTGATGTGACGCAAGTAGTTGCGTCTCCTACCCAGCCTCTTGCTATCACTATTCCTGGTCCATCTGCTTCTCCCCCTACTTGTCAAAAGCCTTGGTCATCTCTATTTAATTCGCTGCCTCGTAATGCCGGTGACTACACTCCAATCGAATTTGATATTGTTGAAGTGGACGGAGTGAAGATCCCTCCTCCTTCGGTTTTGCAAGCAGGTGTTGATTTTTGGTCTGACTACTTGGTTGGTTTCTTTCTTGATCCGAATCACCGTCTTCGTAACCCGGCATTGGATTTGCGTAAGGCTTGGAAGCTGCGTGGTAACTTGCATGTTAAGCTGATTGATTCCTTTTATTTCCTCAAGTTTACATCGTCTGAGGATCGTCGCATTGTTCTTGGTGCGGAACCTTCTTTCTTTGCTGGTAGGCCCTTTATTATTACTCCTTGGTCTCCCTCTGTGGCACGAGCTCGTGAGCAGGTGCTTTCCGTCCCCGTTTGGGTGTTTTTCTCCCAAATCCCCTCTGCTGTTCAACCTTTGCTTGGGTTAAATTGGTTAGCTTGCAACGTTGGAAAATTGAGATGTTTTGACAGCAACACTGTTGCCAGAGAAAAATTGATGTATGCTATGGCGTTAATTGAGATTTCCCCTTTCCAGCCTCTTCCTAATTTTATTCCTATCCATCTTGCTGTTGGGCATGTTGCTGAGGTCCGTGCTCGATATGGTTGGGTTCCGGATATTTGCTCCACCTGTCACTCTTTTGGCCACCTTTCTACTGCCTGCCTGCATTCCAAATCCTCCGCGCCTCCGACGAAGATGCCTCTGCCTCGCCCCCCGCATCAGAAATGGATCCCTAAGGCTGTCTCCCATGTCCTCTCCACCCCTGTAGCTCCCTTGTCTGTTCCGGGTCTGCCTCTTTCTGCGGTCAGTCCTGCCTCGCCTATATCTGCTGTGGTCACTTCTACTGCACCTACTGTTCCTGTAGATGTTCCTGTTTCTTCGCTGATTTATTGGGATGATTCTGAGAGGTGTTGGGTTGATCGTTCATCTGACTTCAGATTTAACCCAGTGTTTGACTCTTACTTCAGGTTTGTTTCTGATGAGCAGTCGGACCTTCGATGCCTTTTTTACCGGCCTTCTGGTGATACTCTAGTTCTTGACTTGGATGGTGAGTATGCGAGCAGGAATTCCAACATGCTAGCTGATTCTTCTTGGGATCGATCTTTTGTTTTCTCTCCTGATGCTACGGGTTATGACCCATGTCTTTCCAACCTTTTCAGATCCTGCGCTGGTCTTTGTGGGAATGTCCCTTTAGACCCCTCTGATGATGGTGATACTTCCTCTTCGGAGGAGCCCTAGACTAGGTTTATTTTAGCTACCGTGACATGTCTGTCACGTACCTGTGCTGAATTTTCATTTTCCATAGTAGGTTAGGTGCTTCTACCTTTCTCCTGTACTTCAATTTTATTACTTTGGTAATAAAAGTGGACGGCCCACTATAAAACCGGCTTGCTTTGCAAAAAAAAAAAATTATAGATGTCGATTCCTTCTAGTTATGCATGTTCACGTATGATGTATGATGTGAAAGAACGTAGCTATGAGAGTCTCGATTTATGTTGATTCCTTCTATAAATTCATGTTCATGTATTAGTACAGATTATAGAAACTGGTGTCATTGTTAAATTGAATCCGAGTATATAATGCTTGTCCAACAGTAAATTGTTTGCTTCACGGGTTAATTATTGCAATTATCATTGTATGGTCGAATAACAACGTTATGCAACGTGTTACTGGGATAACATATCACATGTCAATAAACGTTCGAACCATGCTATACAAGTTTTGAACTTGTGACATCTCGCATCAAAACCGAATCATTTAACCAATTGGACAATGGTGTCTGTCTTGATTTGGTTAGTTTAACTAAATATTGCTAACCGCTGTGATCAAAATATATAAAATAAAGTTTTTGTTGTCATGTTGTCCAAACATGTTGTGAGCATGTTATTTTGACCAGTCATCTCGCAAGAATTTCTAGCTTCATGTTAATGTACTGTTGGGATCCCTCCTTAATTGGAGAGTTTCTAGAAAATTCTAGACGTTTCTAGAGAAATCTAGAATTTTCTAAAATGTTCCGGAGAAATCTAGAGAAGTGTAGAACTCTCTAGAAGCTTGTGGAAGAGTGTGGAACCCTCTGGAATATTCTAGAGATGTGTGGAAACTTCTGGAACCTTACGGAAGAGTATGGAAGAATAAAGAAGGGAATGGAAGAGTGTAGAGATTCCTAGAGGGTGTGGAGCATTCTAGAGAATCAATCTCTACCGTCGGATGCAAGTAATCTCCACCATTCATTATGGAGGTTGAGTAGTATAAATAGGAGAAGGAGCCCTATTACTAGCCATCCAAAAATCCAAGGAAGAAGCCACTTCTTAGAGTGAGAAAAAACTTTAGAGTTAGAGAGATCCTCTTTGAGAGAAAAGAGTGATAGCTTGAGAAGTCTTTATCCTTAAGCTTGAGTGAGCCACCAAGTGTTAGTTACTTTTGTAATCATATTATTGTAATCCTACTATTCTTTTGTATAGTGGAAGAATCTCCATATTGGAGAATTATAAACTCTTGTGCTTCCATTGCTACTTTTAATCTTAAAGTGCCTATCTTAACTTCACGAAGCGGGGAAGACCGAGATTTCCCCAATAGTGGTATCAGAGCCAGGTTGATCCATAGCCGTAATCAAGCTCGTGTAAGTTCAAGATGGAGGATATTGTCTCTCGTGATGGAGACATGTTCAAGCTCACAGCTAACAACTACTCCTATTGAAAGCCAATGATGGAGGACCACTTGTATTGTAAGGATTTGCATGAGCCCATCATCTACAAAAATAAGGTGGAAGAAAAGAGTGATGCTCAGTGGGAACTGCTGAACCGTAAGGCTGTTGCTATGATCCGTAAGTACATCGACAAAACTCTCTTCGAGCATGTTTCTACTTATACCAATGCCTATGAATTATGGACAAAGCTTGAGTCCATGATTCAGAAGAAAACGCCTCGCAACAAGGCCAATTTAGTTCGACGGTTGGTGAAATTGGAGTATAAGGATGGTCATAGTATGATTGAGCACTTGAATAACTTCAAGGGGCTCGAAAATCAACTAACAAAAAATGATATGAAGATTGATGATGAGCTACAAGCCCTTCTACTCCTTAGTTCCTTACCGGAAAGTTGGGACACACTTGTTGTCACGCTAAGTAACTCAGCTCCGGAAGGAAAGTTAACTATGGATACGGTCAGTGCAGCCTTCTTGGTGAAGAAGCAAGGAGAATGGAACGAGATGAGTCTATCCATCCTGAAGCTAATGTTGTTGAGAATCAGGGAAGGAATGAAACCTGTGGACGTAGTAAGAGCCGAAATCCCCATCAATCTCGAGATAGATCCAAGTCACGCTCGAAGATTGCATGCTATTACTGTGGAAGGATGGGTCACAAGAAAATGGAACGTCGAAGCTTCAAAAGAGACCAAAAGGCCGGTAATGTTAAGCCTGACCAAATAAGCCTAACAAAGAAGCAAGAAGAAAAGAGTACTACTGCCATAATATTAAAGGAAGATCTGCTATATCTCATTGGTGAAAGTAACATTCTAAACATTGCTTGTGATAAGAGTTATTGGATTGTTGATTCTGGTGCTTCCTTCCATGTTACTCCACATGAAAACTTCTTCTCATCCTACCAAAGAGGTGACTTTGGCACGGTGCAAATGGGAAATCAAGATAGAAGCAAGATTGTTGGAATAGGAGACATCACTCTGACGACAAGCATCGGGTGCAAGCTTGTTTTGAAAGATGTGAGGCATGTCCCGACCATGCGCCTCAGTCTTATCTCCGCTGGAAAGCTAGATGATGACGGTTTAATGAATTACTTTAGTGAAGGGAAGTGGAAGCTCACTAAAGGAAGTTTGACAATAGCTCGAGAAAAGAAGGTAGGATCATTGTATGTAATGCAAGCTAAGCTATGCAAAGGAGAAGTAAACATCTCTACTGATGATATGGACACATGGCATAAACGAATTGGGCACATTAGTGAGAAAGGTCTTCACATACTCGCTCAGAAACAACTCCTCCGTGACGTGAAAGGTAAACCACTTCATCCTTGTGCTCATTGTTTAGCTGGAAAACAACATAGGGTTGCTTTCCGAAGATCTTCTCCGTCCACAAGAAGAAAGAACATTCTAGACCTCGTGCACACTGACGTATGTTCGATGTCTGAGAGATCCATTGGTGGTGCTCTATATTTTGTCACCTTCATTGATAATCATTCAAGGAAAGTATGGTTGCACCTGTTAAAATCAAAGGATCAAGTGCTTGATGCCTTCAAAGAATTCCATGCTCTGGTGGAGCGTGAGACTGGACGGAAGATCAAGTGTGTACGATCAGATAACGGAGGTGAGTATAGAGGTCCTTTTGAAGACTATTGCAAGAAATATGGCATTAGGCTAGAGAAGACTCCACCCAAGACACCACAATTGAATGGGCTAGCTGAGAGAATGAACCGAACCATTGAAGAAAGAGTTCGTTGTGTGCTCTCTCATGCTAGGTTACCCAAATCATTCTGGGGAGAAGCTATAATGGCTGTGGCCGACATTGTCAACCTCACACCATCAGTTCCTTTGGATGGGGCCATTCCTGAGGTAGTTTGGACGGGCAAGAGTGCTTCATATAATCATCTCAAGGTGTTCGGGTGTAGGGCATTTGTTCACATCCCCAAAGATGAGAGAGCTAAGCTTGATGCAAAGACAAAGGAGTGTATTTATCTTCGTTCACCTAAGGATGAATTTGGGTACCGGTTGTGGGACCCAATTAACAAGAGGGTTATTCGCAGTAGAGACGTTGTATTCTTCGAAGACCAAACAATTGAAGATATCAAGAATTCAGAGAGGCCAAGATTGAGAAGCAGTAAGAACATTGAACCTACTCTGGTTCGACATGAAGATGACAACACACAAGAAAGCAGTGAAGCTGAAGATCATGAAATTCATGATGAACCAGTTCAGGAAGAACCTCAATCTAGCACTCCAATCGCACCAGAGCCAAGACGATCCTCAAGGGACAGAAGACCATCCACCCGATACAACACAGAGGAGTACGTTACGCTCACTGTTGAGGGGGAGCCTCAAAGCTATAAAGAAGCAATGAGTGATTGTCATAAAGAAGAGTGGAGAATAGCCATGCAAGAAGAAATGCAATCCTTGCATGAGAATAACGCATATGAACTAGTGGAGCTACCAAAAGGGAGAAGAACTTTGAAGAATAAGTGGGTGTATAGAATCAAGACCGAAGAGAACTGTTCAAAGCCTCGCTATAAAGCTCGATTAGTCGTCAAAGGATTTGGACAAGAAAAAGGTACTGACTTTGAAGAGATATTCTCTCCCGTGGTAAAGATGTCATCAATCCGAGTTGTACTTAGCCTAGCAGCCGTGCAAGATTTGGAGATTGAACAACTCGATGTCAAGACGGCGTTTCTACATGGTGACCTAGAGGAAGAGATCTACATGGAACTACCTGAGGGATTCAAAGTTCCAGGCAAAGAAGATCTAGTGTGCCGCCTCACAAAGAGTTTATATGGACTTAAGCAAGAACCAAGGCAATGGTACAAGAAGTTCGTCGCATTCATGGCAGAACATGATTTCAAAAAGACGGAAAGCGATCATTGTGTCTTCATAAAGAGATAGCTGCTTTAAAGAAAGATCTAAGCAAGAGCTTAGCCATGAAAGATTTGGGGCCGGCTAAACAGATTCTTGGGATGAGAATAACTCGTGATAGATCAAAAAGACTGTTATGGCTATCCCAAGAGAGATATATCGAGAAAGTCTTGGAAAGGTTCAATATGCATAAATCAAAGCCGGTTAACACTCCACTAGCTGGGCACTTCAAGCTAAGTTCGAAGCAGAGTCCGACAAGTGAAAAAGACAAGGAGGAAATGAAGAAGAAACCATACTCATCTGTAGTAGGAAGTCTCATGTATGCAATGATATGCACAAGACAAGATATCGCTTATGCAGTTGGTGTCGTCAGTCGCTTCTTCGCTAACCCAGGGAATGAGCATTGGGTTGCAGTCAAATGGACCCTCCGATATCTACGTGGAACTTCCAAAAGATGTTTATACTTTGGAAAAGGAAAACCTGTGTTAGAAGGATATACAGATGCAGACTTGGATGGTGACATTGATTCAAGGAAATCAACATCAGGATACCTAACCACTTTTGCAGGGGGAGCTATTTCATGGCAATCAAAGCTGCAAAAGTGTATTGCATTATCCACTACAGAGGTAGAGTATATCGCAGCTACTGAAGCTTGCAAGGAGATGTTGTGGGTGAAGAACTTGTTGCATGAATTGGGAGTGGATCAAGAAAAGTATGTCTTGAAGTGTGACAATCAAAGTGCAATTTACTTGGCAAAGAATTCAACATTTCATTCCCGCACAAAACATATTGATACAAGATATCACTGGATCTGAGGAGTCCTCGAGGAAAAGCAAATACATCTTGACAAGGTTCACACAGATGAGAACTGGTCTGACATGATGACCAAGGTAGTACCAACAAAGAAGTTTGAAGACTGCTGTCAAGGTGCCGGCGTACTATTACCCCCCAATTAAGTCGGGAGGGGGAGATTTGTTGGGATCCCTCCTTAATTGGAGAGTTTCTAGAAAATTCTAGACGTTTCTAGAGAAATCTAGAATTTTCTAGAATGTTCCGGAGAACTCTAGAGAAGTGTAGAACTCTCTAGAAGTTTGTGGAAGAGTGTGGAACCCTCTGGAATATTCTAGAGATGTGTGAAACCTTCTAGAACCTTACGGAAGAGTATGGAAGAATAAAGAATGGAATGGAAGAGTGTAGAGATTCCTAGAGAGTGTGGAGTATTCTAGAGAATCAATCTCTACCGTCGTATGCAAGTAATCTCCACCATTCATTATGGAGGTTGAGTAGTATAAATAGGAGAAGGAGCCCTATTACTAGACATCCAAGAATTCAAGGATGAAGCCACTTCTTAGAGTGAGAAAAAACTTGAGAGTTAGAGAGATCCTCTTTGAGAGAAAAGAGTGATAGCTTGAGAAGTCTTTATCCTCAAGCTTGAGTGAGCCACCAAGTGTGAGTTACTTTTGTAATCATATTGTTGTAATCCTACTATTCTTTTGTATAGTGGAAGAATCTCCATATTGGAGAATTATAAACTCTTGTGCTTCCATTGCTACTTTTAATCTTAAAGTGCCTATCTTAACTTCACGAAGCGGGGAAGACCGAGATTTCCCCAATAGTGGTATCAGAGCCAGGTTGATCCATAGCCGTAATCAAGCTCGTGTAAGTTCAAGATGGAGGATATTGTCGCTCGTGATGGAGACATGTTCAAGCTCACAGCTAACAACTACTCCTATTGGAAGCCAATGATGGAGGACCACTTGTATTGTAAGGATTTGCATGAGCCCATCATCTACAAAAATAAGGTGGAAGGAAAGAGTGATGCTCAGTGGGAACTGTTGAACCGTAAGGCTGTTGCTATGATCCATAAGTACATCGACAAAACTCTCTTCGAGCATGTTTCTACTTATACCAATGCCTATGAATTATGGACAAAGCTTGAGTCCATGATTCAGAAGAAAACGCCTCGCAACAAGGCCAATTTAGTTCGACGGTTGGTGAAATTGGAGTATAAGGATGGTCATAGTATGATTGAGCACTTAAATAAATTCAAGGGGCTCGTAAATCAACTAACAAAAATTGATATGAAGATTGATGATGAGCTACAAACCCTTCTACTCCTTAGTTCCTTACCGGAAAGTTGGGACACACTTGTTGTCACGCTAAGTAACTCAGCTCCGGAAGGAAAGTTAACTATGGATACCGTCAGTGACAGCCTTCTTGGTGAAGAAGCAAGGAGAATGGAACGAGATGAGTCTATCCATCCCGAAGCTAATGTTGTTGAGAATCAGGGTAGGTATGAAACTCGTGGACGTAGTAAGAGCCGAAATCCCCATCAATCTCGAGGTAGATCCAAGTCACGCTCGAAGATTGCATGCTATTACTGTGGAAGGATGGGTCACAAGAAAATGGAATGTCGAAGCTTCAAAAGAGACCAAAAGCCGGTAATGTTAAGCCTGAACAAATAATCCTAACAAAGAAGCAAGAAGAAAAGAGTACTACTGCCATAGTATTAAAGGAAGATCTGCTATATCTCGTTGGTGAAAGTAACATTCTAAACATTGCTTGTGAAAAGAGTTCTTGGATTGTTGATTCTGGTGCTTCCTTCCATGTTACTCCATATGAAAATTTCTTCTCATCCTACCAAAGAGGTGACTTTGGCACGGTGCAAATGGGAAATCAAGATAGAAGCAAGATTGTTGGAATAGGAGACATCACTATGACGACAAGCACCGGGTGCAAGCTTGTTTTGAAAGATGTGAGGCATGTCCCGACCATGCGCCTCAGTCTTATCTCCGCTGGAAAGCTAGATGATGACGGTTTAATGAATTACTTTAGTGAAGGGAAGTGGAAGCTCACCAAAGGAAGTTTGACAATAGCTCGAGGAAAGAAGGTAGGATCATTGTATGTAATGCAAGCTAAGCTATGCAAAGGAGAAGTAAACATCTCTATTGATGATATGGACACATGGCATAAACGACTTGGGAACATTAGTGAGAAAGGTCTTCACATACTCGCTCAGAAACAACTCCTCCCTGACGTGAAAGGTAAACCACTTCATTCTTGTGCTCATTGTTTAGCTGGAAAACAACATAGGGTTGCTTTCCAAAGATCTTCTCCGTCCACAAGAAGAAAGAACATTCTAGACCTCGTGCACACTGACGTATGTTCGATGTCTGAGAGATCCATTGGTGGTGCTCTATATTTTGTCACCTTCATTGATGATCATTCAACCTCACACCATCAGTTCCTTTGGATGGGGCCATTCCTGAGGAAGTTTGAACGGGCAAGAGGGCTTCATATAATCATCTCAAGGTGTTCGGGTGTAGGGCATTTGTTCACATCCCTAAAGATGAGAGAGCTAAGCTTGATGCAAAGACAAAGGAGTGTATTTATCTTCGTTCACCTAAGGATGAATTTGGGTACCGGTTGTGGGACCCAATTAACAAGAGGGTTATTCGCAGTAGAGACGTTGTATTCTTCGAAGACCAAACAATTGAAGATATCAAGAATTCAAGAGGCCAAGATGTAGAAGCAGTAAGAACATTGAACCTACTCTGGTTCGACATGAAGATAACAACACACAAGAAAGCAGTGAAGCTGAAGATCATGAAATTCATGATGAACCAGTTCAGGAAGAACCTCAATCTAGCACTCCAATCGCACCAGAGCCAAGACGATCCTCAAGGGACAAAAGACCATCCACCCGATACAACACAGAGGAGTACGTTACGCTCACTGATGAGGGGGAGCCTCAAAGCTATAAAGAAGAAATGAGTGATTGTCATAAAGAAGAGTGGAGAATAGCCATGCAAGAAGAAATGCAATCCTTGCATGAGAATAACACATATGAACTAGTGGAGCTACCAAAAGGGAGAAGAGCTTTGAAGAATAAGTGGGTGTATAGAATCAAGACCGAAGAGAACTGTTCAAAGCCTCGCTATAAAGATCGATTAGTCCTCAAAGAATTTGGACAAGAAAAAGGTACTGACTTTGAAGAGATATTCTCTCCCGTGGTAAAGATGTCAACAATCCGAGTTGTGCTTAGCCTAGCAGCCGTGCAAGATTTGGAGATTGAACAACTCGATGTCAAGACGGCGTTTCTACATGGTGACCTAGAGGAAGAGATCTACATGGAACAGCCTGAGGGATTCAAAGTTCCAGGCAAAGAAGATCTAGTGTGCCGCCTCACAAAGAGTCTATATGGACTTAAGCAAGCACCAAGGCAATGGTACAAGAAGTTCGACGCATTCATGGCAGAACATGATTTCAAAAAGATGAAAAGTGATCATTGTGTCTTCATAAAGAGATAGCTGCTTTAAAGAAAGATATAAGAAAAAGCTTAGCCATTAAAGATTTGGGGCTGGCTAAACAGATTCTTGGGATGAGAATAACTCGTGATAGATCAAAAAGACTGTTATCGCTATCCCAAGAGAGATATATCGAGAAAGTCTTGGAAAGGTTCAACATGCACAAATCAAAGCCGGTTAACACTCCACTAACTAGGCACTTCAAGCTAAGTTCGAAGCAGAGTCCAACAAGTGAAAAAGATAAGGAGGAAATGAAGAAGAAACCATACTCATCTGTAGTAGGCAGTCTCATGTATGCAATGATATGCACAAGACCAGATATCGCTTATGCAGTTGGTGTCGTCAGTCGCTTCTTGGCTAACCCAGGGAATGAGCATTGGGTTGCAGTCAAATGGACCCTTCGATATATACGTGGAACTTCCAAAAGATGTTTATGCTTTGAAAAAGGAAAACCTGTGTTAGAAGTATATACAGATGCAGACTTGGCTGGTGACATTGATTCAAGGAAATCAACATCAGGATACCTAACCACTTTTGCAGGGGGAGCTATGTCATGGCAATCAAAGCTGCAAAAGTGTATTGCATTATCCACTACAGAGGCAGAGTACATCGCAGCTACTGAAGCTTGCAAGGAAATGTTTTGGGTGAATAACTTGTTGCATGAGTTGGGAGTGGATCAAGAAAAGTATGTCTTGACGTGTGACAATCAAAGTGCAATTTACTTGGCAAAGAATTCAACATTTCATTCCCGCACAAAGCATACTGATACAAGATATCACTGGATCCGAGGAGTCCTCGAGGAAAAGCAAATACATCTTGACAAGGTTCACACAGATGAGAACTGGTCTGACATGATGACCAAGGTAGTACCAACAAAGAATTTTGAAGACTACTGTCAAGGTGCCGGCGTACTACCACCCCCCAATTAAGTCGGGAGGGAGAGATTTGTTGGGATCCCTCCTTAATTGGAGAGTTTCTAGAAAATTCTATACGTTTCTAGAGAAATCTAGAATTTTCTAGAATGTTCCGGAGAACTCTAGAGAAGTGTAGACCTCTTTATAAGCTTGTGGAAGAGTGTGAAACCCTCTGGAATATTCTAGAGATGTGTGGAAACTTCTGGAACCTTACGGAAGAGTATGGAAGAATAAAGAAGGGAATGGAAGAGTGTAGAGATTCCTAGAGGGTGTGGAGCATTCTAGAGAATCAATCTCTACCGTCGGATGCAAGTAATCTCCACCATTCATTATGAAGGTTGAGTAGTATAAATAGGAGAAGGAGCCCTATTACTAGCCATCCAAGAATCCAAGGAAGAAGCCACTTCTTAGAGTGAGAAAAAACTTGAGAGTTAGAGAGATCCTCTTTGAGAGAAAAGAGTGATAGCTTGAGAAGTCTTTATCCTCTAGATCGAGTGAGCCACCAAGTGTGAGTTACTTTTGTAATCATATTATTGTAATCCTACTATTCTTTTGTATAGTGGAAGAATCTCCATATTGGAGAATTATAAACTCTTGTGCTTCCATTGCTACTTTTAATCTTAAAGTGTCTATCTTAACTTCACGAAGCGGGGAAGACCGAGATTTCCCCAATAGTGGTATCAGAGCCAGGTTGATCCGTAGCCGTAATCAAGCTCGTGTAAGTTCAAGATGGAGGATATTGTCGCTCGTGATGGAGACATGTTCAAGCTCACAGCTAACAACTACTCCTATTGGAAGCCAATGATGGAGGACCACTTGTATTGTAAGGATTTGCATGAACCCATCATCTACAAAAATAAGGTGGAAGGAAAGAGTGATGCTCAGTGGGAACCGTTGAACCGTAAGGCTGTTGCTATGATCCGTAAGTACATCGACAAAACTCTCTTCGAGCATGTTTCTACTTATACCAATTCCTATGAATTATGGACAAAGCTTGAGTCCATGATTCAGAAGAAAACGCCTCGCAACAAGGCCAATTTAGTTCGACGGTTGGTGAAATTGGAGTATAAGGATGGTCATAGTATGATTGAGCACTTGAATAACTTCAAGGGGCTCGTAAATTAACTAACAAAAATTGATATGAAGATTGACGATGAGCTACAAGCCGTTCTACTCCTTAGTTCCTTACCGGAAAGTTGGGACGCACTTGTTGTCACGCTAAGTAACTCAGCTCCGGAAGGAAAGTTAACTATGGATACCGTCAGTGACAGCCTTCTTGGTGAAGAAGCAAGGAGAATGGAACGAGATGAGTATATCCATCCCGAAGCTAATGTTGTTGATAATCAGGGTAGGAATGAAACCCGTGGACGTAGTAAGAGCCGAAATCCCCATCAATCTCGAGGTAGATCCAAGTCACGCTCGAAGATTGCATGCTATTACTGTGGAAGGATGGGTCACAAGAAAATGGAATGTGGAAGCTTCAAAAGAGACCAAAAGGCCAGTAATATTAAGCCTGGCCAAATAAGCCTAACAAAGAAGCAAGAAGAAAAGAGTACTACTTCCATAGTATTAAAGAATGATCTGCTATATCTCGTTGGTGAAAGTAACATTCTAAACATTGCTTGTGATGAGAGTTCTTGGATTGTTGATTCTGGTGCTTCCTTTCATGTTACTCCACATGAAAACTTCTTCTCATCCTACCAAAGAGGTGACTTTGGCACGATGCAAATGGGAAATCAAGATAGAAGCAAGATTGTTGGAATAGGAGACATCGCTCTGACGACAAGCACCGGGTGCAAGCTTGTTTTGAAAGATTTGAGGCATGTCCCGACCATGCGCCTCAGTCTTATCTCCGCTGGAAAGCTAGATGATGACGGTTTAATGAATTACTTTAGTGAAGGGAAGTGGAAGGTCACCAAAGGAAGTTTGACAATAGCTCGAGGAAAGAAGGTAGGATCATTGTATGTAATGCAAGCTAAGCTATGCAAAGGAGAAGTAAACATCTCTACTGATGATATGGACACATGGCATAAACGACTTGGGCACATTAGTGAGAAAGGTCTTCACATACTCGCTCAGAAACAACTCCTCCCTTACGTGAAAGGTAAACCACTTCATCCTTGTGCTCATTGTTTAGCTGGAAAACAACATAGGGTTGCTTTCCAAAGATCTTCTCCGTCCACAAGAAGAAAGAACATTCTAGACCTCGTGCACACTGACGTATGTTCGATGTCTAAGAGATCCATTGGTGGTGCTCTATATTTTGTCACCTTCATTGATGATTATTAAAGGAAAGTATGGTTGCACCTGTTAAAATCAAAGGATCAAGTGCTTGATGCCTTCAAAGAATTCCATGCTCTGGTGGAGCGTGAGACTGGACGGAAGATCAAGCGTGTATGATCAGATAACGGAGGTGAGTATAGAGGTCCTTTTGAAGACTATTGCAAGAAATATGGCATTAGGCTAGAGAAGACTCCACCCAAGACACCACAATTGAATGGGCTAGCTGAGAGAATGAACCGAACCATTGAAGAAAGAGTTCGTTGTGTGCTCTCTCATGCTAAGTTACCCAAATCATTCTGGGGAGAAGCTATAATGGCTGTGGCCGACATTGTCAACCTCACACCATCAGTTCCTTTGGATGGGGCCATTCCTGAGGAAGTTTGGACGGGCAAGAGGACTTCATATAATCATCTCAAGGTGTTCGGGTGCAGGGCATTTGTTCACATCCCCAAAGATGAGAGAGCTAAGCTTGATGCAAAGACAAAGGAGTGTATTTATCTTCGTTCACCTAAGTATGAATTTGGGTACCGGTTGTGGGACCTAATTAACAAGAGGGTTATTCGCAGTAGAGATGTTGTATTCTTCGAAGACCAAACAATTGAAGATATCAAGAATTCAAGAGGCCAAGATTGAGAAGCAGTAAGAACATTGAACCTACTCTGGTTCGACATGAAGATAACAACACACAAGAAAGCAGTGAAGCTGAAGATCATGAAATTCATGATGAACCTGTTCAGGAAGAACCTCAATCTAGCACTCCAATCGCACCAGAGCCAAGACGATCCTCAAGGGACAGAAGACCATCCACCCGATACAACACAGAGGAGTACATTACGCTCACTGATGAGGGGGAGCCTCAAAGCTATAAAGAAGCAATGAGTGATTGTCATAAAGAAGAGTGGAGAATAGCCATGCAAGAAGAAATGCAATCCTTGCATGAGAATAACACATATGAACTAGTGGAGCTACCAAATGGGAGAAGAGCTTTGAAGAATAAGTGGGTGTATAGAATCAAGACAGAAGATAACTGTTCAAAGCCTCGCTATAAAGCTCGATTAGTCCTCAAAGGATTTGGACAAGAAAAAGGTACTGACTTTGAAGAGATATTCTCTCCCTTGGTAAAGATGTCATCAATCCGAGTTGTTCTTAGCCTAGCAGCCATGCAAGATTTGGAGATTGAACAACTCGATGTCAAGACAGCGTTTCTACATGGTGACCTAGAGGAAGAGATCTACATGGAACAGCCTGAGGGATTCAAAGTTTCAGGCAAAGAAGATCTAGTGTGTCGCCTCATAAAGAGTCTATATGGACTTAAGCAAGCACCAAGGCAATGGCATAAGAAGTTCGACGCATTCATGGCAGAACATGATTTCAAAAAGACTGAAAGCGATCATTGTGTCTTCATAAAGAGATAGCTGCTTTAAAGAAATATCTAAACAAGAGCTTAGCCATGAAAGATTTGGGGCCGGCTAAACAGATTATTGGGATGAGAATAACTCGTGATAGATCAAAAAGACTGTTATGGCTATCCCAAGAGAGATATATCGAGAAAGTCTTGGAAAGGTTCAACATGCACAAATCAAAGCCGGTTAACACTCCACTAGCTGGGCACTTCAAGCTAAGTTCGAAGCAGAGTCCGACAAGTGAAAAAGACAAGGAGGAAATGACGAAGGAACCATACTCATCCGTAGTAGGCAGTCTCATGTATGCAATGATATGCACAAGACAAGATATCGCTTATGCAGTTGGTGTCGTCAGTCGCTTCTTGGCTAACCCAAGGAATGAGCATTGGGTTGGAGTCAAATGGACCCTCCGATATCTACGCGGAACTTCCAAAAGATGTTTATGCTTTGGAAAAGGAAAACCTATGTTAGAAGGATATACAGATGCAGACTTGGCTGGTGACATTGATCCAAGTAAATCAACATCAGGATACCTAACCACTTTTGTAGGGGGAGCTATTTCATGGCAATCAAAGCTGCAAAAGTGTATTGCATTATCCACTACAGGGGCAGAGTATATCGCAGCTATTGAAGCTTGCAAGGAGATGTTGTGGGTGAAGAACTTGTTGCATGAATTGGGAGTGGATCAAGAAAAGTATGTCTTGAAGTGTGACAATCAAAGTGCAATTTACTTGGAAAAGAATTCAACATTTCATTCCCGCACAAAGCATATTGATACAAGATATCACTGGATCCGAGGAGTCCTCGAGGAAAAGCAAATACATCTTGACAAGGTTCACACAGATGAGAACTGGTCTGACATGATGACCAAGGTAGTACCAACAAAGAAGTTTGAAGACTGCTGTCAAGGTGCCGGCGTACTACTACTCCCCAATTAAGTCGGGAGGGGGAGATTTGTTGGGATCCCTCCTTAATTGGAGAGTTTCTAGAAAATTCTAGACGTTTCTAGAGAAATCTAGAATTTTCTAGAATGTTCCGGAGAACTCTAGAGAAGTGTAGAACTCTCTAGAAGCTTGTGGAAGAGTGTGGAACCCTTTGGAATATTCTAGAGATGTGTGGAACCTTCTGGAACCTTAAGGAAGAGTATGGAAGAATAAAGAAAGGAATGGAAGAGTGTAGAGATTCCTAGAGAGTGTGGAGCATTCTAGAGAATCAATCTCTACCGTCGGATGCAAGTAATCTCCACCATTCATTATGGAGGTTGAGTAGTATAAATAGGAGAAGGAGCCCTATTACTAGCCATCCAAGAATCCAAGGAAGAAGCCACTTCTTAGAGTGAGAAAAAACTTGAGAGTTAGAGAGATCCTCTTTGAGAGAAAAGAGTGATAGCTTGAGAAGTCTTTATCCTCAAGCTTGAGTGAGCCACCAAGTGTGAGTTACTTTTGTAATCATATTGTTGTAATCCTACTATTCTTTTGTATAGTGGAAGAATCTCCATATTGGAGAATTATAAACTCTTGTGCTTCCATTGCTACTTTTAATCTTAAAGTGTCTATCTTAACTTCACGAAGCGGGGAAGACCGAGATTTCCCCAACATGTACAAATAAATTGTTATGTCATTTCGAAAAAGCGCTTAACTCCTTGAAACAAAACTAACATTCACATCTTCTGATCAATAGATTGCTCAAACCAAGTATAACAAATCCCAACGTCATTTGAAAAAGGCTGTGTACATATATACATAAGCCAAATTGTTTTGAGTAAATACTCCTCTCCACTCCAACCATTTCTTCTTCTCTTCTCTCGTTTCTTCATTCTATCCCACTGTCTTCTCCTCTGCACAAATCTAAACGGCATTAAAGAAAGTCCATTAATTTAATTATTGTTTGTATAGCTCTAATTGGTAAGATGTAGCGAATAAGGGTAGCTAATAGATGCTTCACTGGCTATTTATTAGTTGTTGCGATAAATATTTGGATTTGGTTGTGATTGTTTTTTTGGGATTTTAGTTTTATCTTACAAGTTGATTCGTGAGATAACGTTGTGTCTAGTGTTTTTGATCAGTGTTGTTTCTTAGTGAACGTAAAATGCAAGAAAACTTTGCAGAGTGTTTAAACGTTTACCAAAACATTGCATCAGAAATAATTAATTCATCTTTACTTTTGGAGCCGAGAATTCATGATGTCATTTCTATCGATGTCATTGTCACGTCTTCGTAAAATTAACATCGCTAAGGCGCTACTAAAATTAGCGATGTCATTGTAACGTCTTTGTTTAATAAAAAAACTAACGCCGCCACTAAGGCGCTATTAAAATTTAGCGAAGCTATTATGCCGCTAAAACTAGCAACATCTTTGTTGAATAGAAAAATGGACGTTACGATGGCATCACTAAAATTTAGCGACGCGGGTGTGACGTCTTTTCTATGATGTGTTAGAGAGGTCAAAAAGCTTCTCAGTCGAACCTTCTGGCATAGTTAAAAAATTTAACTTGTCAAAAGCTTGTCTGAAAATCAGAATCGCGGTGTACTATCTTGACCGCCATAAGCTTGGACAAAAAAATTCATCATCTTGTAACAATCGTTAACTATAACTTAGTGGCAACATCTACTTTTGATCCGCAAGCTTCGAAAAACCAAAGAACTCAAAGTAGAGAGGGTGCACAGTAGTTCTAATGCTCATGTGAATATTTCAAATATCAAGGCAAGGCAGCCTAAAATAATCCCAACCAGCAGCTCATTAACCAGTCCTCGGCCCGCAATTTTCCCCCCTATCACATCACTCCATGCTTCTTCAGGCTCCCTAGCATAGCATGCAATGGTCCAATGCCAGTACTTTCTGCCTCAGCGCCCTCTCAGCCTTCGTCCGACAGCTGGTTGCCCAATGTGGAGCTCAAGAGCGGCTTCTTCAACAACATTCCAACCATATATTTTCCAACTTGGGCTCTAGCTTAGCCCACAGCCCAATCAACTTACATATGGTTCAACAAACCCTTACGCACGCTATCCGCTTGGCCTGCAAGGCTGCAAGCGGAATTATGTGCAATTGGGCGGGTTCTAAGAGGGAGGATATTAGAGGAGTGGGCCGGGTTGACAATCATGTGGAGGAAAATACCACCTAAACATCCCCGCAAAAGTCCCAGCAAGCGTGGACCCTTAGCAGATGAAAATGAGTCTCTTTTCCGTGAACGTCTCAATGAATTCCTCGTTGTTTTAGCTGTGAGGTTGGCAGTGCTGTGACATCGCTCAGACCATCCAAATCATGTGGTGACATGGCCACCTGCGATATGTCCCAAGGCAACCTAACAGCTTCCAAATCAACTGGGCCGGTTTTAGAAGTTTTGCTACCTAGACCCAATTCCAAAACCAACGACATTGTACAAAAATGGACGTGATTGATCCAAGTTAAATCGTCAAAATATCTTCTATAGTATATAAACAACGAGAAATAATTAACTTTATTCATGATAGTAACTCTAATTCTACAACAAAACTTATTTTACTTATTCATGGACATTTTTTGAACTTCCCAACTTGCAAAACTACTAATAATATTTTGATATTCAAGTTCGCTCATTAAAATACCTTAATCAATAAGATCATTATTCTCATCAACAAGAGTGGTACTATCCATATTCGAACTCGAACTTTCTATTTGACTATTGTTATGAAAATTTTGTTAAAAGCACCTATAAATTCATTAGCCTTTTTTCAAACCCTTATAGTATGTTTGGATTCTCGTTGTGCATTTCAAAACATTATAAAACATCGACAACTATTATATATTATTAAGGGGGTTTGCACCAACAGTCCCTGTTTTCAAAGCCCACTTACGAAACATCCCTAACCCAAAACTATTATAAAACGAGTCCTTATTTTTAGAAAACAAAAAAAACTTTCCTAAAATAACCTTATTCAAATGAAAAACCTTCTTCTAGAATCCAAGACGAAAGAAAATACGATCAAAATAAAAGTTTCTATGAGACAACGGCAAAGAAGGAGCGGTAAATGGAAAGGGGGAAAAACCAAAAACCAAAAACCAAAACAAGGTAGATCATTCGTTTGAAACAATTTAATCGAAGTAATATTAGGTGTTTTCTAATCGATTTTTGTCTTTTGCTGTTTAATCGTTTAATTATTTTTTGTTGCGAACTTAGGGTTTTGCTAACAAATTATTTTCGGTTAGGGTTTAGTGATTACTAAACCTATTTTGTCTAATATTGCTACTAAATTGCTAAAGTTGGATTTTCCTTTATGATTGAATGAACTATTTCTTCTTACTGTTATAAGTTTTGAATATTGTTGTAAAAATACACAATAACTAACACTGTAGAATGTAGTATAATTGTAAACAGAACTTTTGTTGCATATTTTTGAATTGTAGGAACAAAAAAACTTATACACATGAGTGCAGATAGACATTTAGTATGATTTTAGAAATTGCACACACACTTGCATTTTAATATATTTTAAATGGCAGTTGAAATTTAACATGGAAACTATATTTTCAGTAAATGTAAACATCCTTACACTTTTAATATTTTTGAAAACTAGCACATATATTTCAACATAACATGACTTACGGATGTACATTTAGTATAATTTCAGAAATTGCACACGTGCTTGCACTTTGATATTTTTCAAATTTAACATGGTGAATATATTTTCAATAACTGCATATATGTTTGCACTTTTAATAAGTGTGAAATTTTAATTGAGATTTGTAATGAAAAAGTAGATTTATAATGGAAGTATATTATATTTAAAACTTGCACACAAACTTGTAGATGATATGATTTACAGATATACATTTAGTATAATTATAAAAATTGCACACATAGTTGCGTTTTTATATTTTTTAAATGTAACAGTGCAGCTATGTTTTCAATAAGTACACACATTCTTGCACTTTTAATATATCTGAAATTTTAGCTGACTTGTGTATAAGTAATTTGCTAAAATAGTAAAACACTATTGCTTTTGTATTGGACAAGAATTTGTGAATGGATTTGAATTGATTTTATCAATAGTATTTTTAGTGTACAAATATGACAAAGTACATATGACATACAATCATCACCAGTGAAATTATGTATGTAGATAAGTAACCAAAGAGGAATAATAAAGATCTAAGTTAAGTAAAATAATGATACAGATATATGATGTCAGTATTTGTTTAATTTAATGTTCTTCAATTACTATTTCCATAGTATATATTTTATTCAATTAGGATCTTATGTTGATAAGTCTCAATTTTAATCTAACATTTTCTTCCGTATAGTAATTTGTTTTTTTAGTGAATAGAAAACTTTCTGGCTAACATTAATTTCTTACAGGAATCAGTAGAAATAGAGTTATCAAGTAATTCTTCTGATGAGGCTCAATCAGTTCATGAGAAAAATGAACTACAAATTGTAGAACAAAATTTAATTTTAGAACAAGAGAATGCTGAAACTGATTCAGATGTAAAAAGTAAAGAAACTAAAAGTTATAGAAATAATTTAGGTAGTTTTTTGAAATTTATAAATGGACTGGCAAAGTATTTGACGCCAGTGCATTTAAATATACTGAGAGATACTCCATTTTGGAATTTTGTGAAATTGTTCATTGAAAAGGAGTTAACAAAAAAAGATATCAAAAAAAATTTAAAAAGTTTAGATGCAATCATACAATTATATAGGCCCGATACAGAGAAATTTGAAATAGCTGGACAATTACTGGATTTTGATGTTATGCAAATGAAAGAGATTTTTAATATTCCCGTAGAAGGAATGGTAATAACAAATTTGCCTCAAAGAGAAAAGAAATACTTACCTCCAATTTTCCAAAATTTTATTAAGAAATATTTGTTGAAAAATGAAAAGATAAACAAAAAAGTGGTAGAATGATATGTATATACAGCGCTAAAACAGAATGACCCAGAAGCTGCTGAAGATGTCGTCAGATTTATTATAATGCATCTCCTTTGTACATTTTTCTTCTCAGGTAATATATTTACTTTAAACGTAGAATGTTATTTCAATGATTATATAGTATATTAAGTAATATTAATATAATTTACAGGTAGGAATTCTGAGCTGAAGTGGTCTTATGTACCGTTTGTGGTAGATTTTGATCAAATGAGAAAAACAAACTGGGCAAAATCCATTTTGGACAACTTGAAAGAAAATTTGAAAAGAAATATGGCAAATCCGAGAAGTAACAACTCATGTGTTACTGTTTTGCTGGTAAGTTTTGCTACTCTATTGTTGCTTGTAAGTAATGTATTTTGTCTCATTTTCCTTTTTTTGAATATTTGTACAAATTAGTCCGTTTAATTAAATTAAAATTGTTGAATACTACAAAACTTAGGTAAAATATGTGCAACTATACTATATTGATTGATTTAGTATTAGTTTTCTTTCTTAAATAAAAGAAAAAAAACACTGCATTTCAAAACAAGTTTCCCTTCTGTTTTATTCTCTGACTCTTTTACATTCTCAGACATTGTATTTTTCTATCTGGATTTCCCTTCTTACATTACATTTGCATTTGCATTGCATTTTTATGATTTTGTATTTTAGATTGGACAAGTGGATTTAGATGGTGTATTAAAGTTTGATGGTTTAAGTTGTGTTAGTCAATATCATAATTAGACTATACTCATAACAAACACATCAACTAATTCACAAGCGATTTAGAAAGAGAGATCATAAATCCATTTCATGTTGATTTGTATGATCATGAGAAGAGTTTGCCTCTAAATTTCCTTATGATCTCATAGTTTTAAATTTCATTTTTCTCTTGTTTTTTACAATTTTTTAGTTAACACAATTTCAAAGGTTTTTGATTGAGAGATTTAAGAAAAAATTCATATTACATTTGATATTCTGCTGTTTCCTGTTTTTGTGCATTTCATTTCAATCTCCACTTGTGTGCATTTCTGTTTGTTTTTTTGCATTTGCATTGGTTTTGTTGTTTAGGTTTACTGGCATTGTCCATTGTGCAAAAATAATTCACTTGCAAAAACTGTTTTACATTCTCTGTTCTACATTGTGCATTCCATTGCAGGAATAGCTTTACACATTGCATTTTTTGTATTCTGTTCTTTGTGCATACATTGCAGGAATAGTTTTACACATTGCATTTTTTGTATTCTGTTCTTTGTGCATACATTGCTAGTTACATTGTAAATTCACCCAACTACCCAAAACCAAACTGCACACCACTTCACACTACCTCAACCCCAAGACACAACACCAAATGATGCCACTGGCATTACCACACCAATTCTGCCTCAACTGAAACCATAGAACACTCCCACCTCAACTGCTAAAACTCACTACCTTCCCAAACAAGCACTGCCCTCATTATTACTTCAACACCCACCGCAATTCATACTTCACTGCAACCATTGATATGATACTTCTACCAACCATCCTACAGCTCTATCAAGCACTATCTACTGCACCATCAACTTCCCCCAGCACCCAAACACTAGAAACAACCTCCAACCCCTACACCCAAACACAATTCGCCATCCTCTGCCTCACTGTCAGTATTAAACCAAAGCCAATTCCATGCATACAACCAACATCCTGCAACTTCAACTGCACAGCATTAACCACAACTACCTATAACCATGCAGACTACAAACTCCCCACAACTTATCATGGACTCCACCTCCAAACACAAACCATCATCTTATACCCCTACACCTTCAACTGATTCGACCATCACCCACTTCAACTGTTCAACCAAAGTCTACCTCCACATATCTCCCGTCATCTCCCATCTGCAACAACCGACACTCGCTCCAACTCCTCTTCGCATAAACACCATCAACCTCCTACGCCTGAGCTGCCTGAACCACTACACGACCCTATCGCCTTCATCGTGACACCCAGCATCGCAAATCCCACTGCTACAACAGCATTCACCTCACCCAAATCCAAACACCACTAAAAAGCCCCATGAACCCACCATCACCGTCACAAGTTCACTGCCTTCTCCAACTTGCACTGCTCCACCTGCGAATACCACTAACCAATCACGACCACCTCCCTTCTTCATTAACCAGAACTGCGACATCGCCAAAACAACATTACATTTCCCTTCTTACATTGTTTTTTACATTGCATTACAATATTGATTTATACTTTCATTTGCATTATTCTATTGCAATTTCTCCTATCTGTGTCTATTTACTTCCCCCATCCTCTCTGGCACTGCAAATCCTCATCCTCGAGTAGTCAATTAAACGCATCTTCAACTATTTTTTGTTAACATCTCATTACCAACCAGAGACATATAGTAGTGATCATCTCTATACACCATATTTCCATCACACTTCCATAACCTACATCACCAAACTACCAAACCACCAAAACTTGCACTATTAACAATGCATTAAAATATTCCTAACCATCCTTCTGTCTTCCTATTATAACTGCATCCATGCAACTGTGAATATTACATTGCAACTGCATCAATATCACCCTGACCACACTTCTCGAAAATCTTCTGCCTATTCAAACTTCGACATTACCTTTCTCTCAATACAACAGCCACCAAAGAAATCCCAAACCACCAGCACTCTTCAACAAATCCCTTCCAAATCAACATCCACCCATAACTCTCTCTACCCCAATACAATTGCATACAAACTGCTCTGCTACCTTATCACCATTTCACGTTTAAATTTTACAACATCCACCAATAACCCTAGAACACTCCAATTGCCTAAACTACTCCATCAGTGTGCTTCATTTCACGTTATATTCTAATTTGTATAAATAGTCATTCCAAACAGAAAACACTTTCTAACCATACAAATATCTTAATTAATTTAGTATTGGACATGCAACCGAGTGGAGATAATTCAAGAAAGGGAATCATACAAAGAAGAAATGCCAACAGCAGCTAAATGGAACTTGAGTAATTTGAAGGGTAAACTTACATACAAGTTTCTAAGGAGTCTTGATGGAAATAAGGTAAAATTTTTACAATAAGAAAACTATAGCATAAATGTTTCAATAGCTCATCTTAACATTTACAAACTGTACACCTACTTGCATTATTCTGTAGTATAAAAGCATTAATATTAGCCTATGGAGAGATGCTGTGTGAAATAGAAAACTACAATAGGAAGCTATTTCCTTTTACTTATATTTACATAACTTGGATTTTAGTGATGAATAAATATTGCGTATTATTAACTGCAAAAAGGTAATTAATGAATATGGAAGAGAGTGATTCAGCCTATGTTAATATAGCTATTAGGGGTTCAGTCTGTGTCAATCAAGCAGTCTACTGACGAATCTTTCTCCATTTTTGGATTCATTTTGAGTCCGCATATTTTCTCTCATGGATCCAGAACAACATAATAAAATATACAAGGTGTAGTTGTTGTCAGTAGAATAGTTTTATAGAATATTATCAATTATATCCCAGTTTACTATTAGAACTGAAAATTACTTATTTACACGGGAAGTTGACGTCGAATATCTTCAACAATGCAAAACAAATCGAGTGTTGAGTATACTCTTTGGTCTTTTAATAATAAGATACAATACCGGCAATATGTACATATTGAATAGGCTGTTTAATTCTGTGATACAAAGTAGAAATTGCTAAGGTGAATGCAATATATGGTCATAAAGTTGTACTTACACTCAATGCACTTGGTTACTGAAATCATTATATACTCTCGGAACCATGACGTTTACTATACAATTGGTAGATTGCTACACAGATATGTATCAACAATCAATACAATCCACGTTCTACGATAATAAAAATATTGTACAGTAGAACTTCCATACATTTATGCGATCATATTATGCATTGAGGATGGGTGGGTGTGTGTGGGGAGGGGGACTGTATAGTTATATATTTTTTTCTTAGTTTTAATAAGCTTGGGAAAAAAAACTATAACATAAAATTTTCAAAAGAACATCTTAATGTTTATAAAGCGCACATTGACTTGCAATTTTCTAACATTTTAAATTTTTAATTGCAGTTTAACATGCAAATATACTATTAATTTTTTGCTAAAGTTTACAGAAATTTAAATAATATCAAGATAACACTAACTTAAATGTGAAAGAATCCACAACGTAAGTTTTACAAAGTACATATCTGCTTAAACTTTATGTACATTTCTTATAGTAATTAAATTTTACTTTTATAGTTTTTGATACATTTGAAAAATAAAAACTGTAGTATAAATGTTTTAAAAGCTAGCCTTAAAATTAACAAACTGCACATCTACTTCCTCTTTTGAAAATTTTTAAATTTTAATTGCACTTTAACATGCAAAAGTAATTATTTCGTTATTGATTATTCATTGCTCAGGTATATGAATTACTTATAATTTATTATTCTTATTAGGATGTTTATAATTAATGTAATTTTAATAATAGTATTAATGAAAGAGTAACTATATTGGTATAGTTTTATTTATTTATGTTATATTACAACAACAGGTGAATTTTTTTATAGCACATGTAAAAGAAAATTAGTTGAAAGTGAAGAGGAAATTTTCAAAATGGTAGAGTGTTTAAAAAGAGAGAATGAGTACTTGAAGAAAAAAGTACAACAACTTGAGATTGAGAATGAAGAATTAAAACAAAAGATAAAGGTTTGTCAAACAAATTCTACTGAGGCAGAAGATACTTTAGAAATGGAGAATGACATAATTTTTCAGCAACAAAACATTCTTGCTGCCGATGATGCTATAGGGGATGGTGATAAAATTGCAAGCTGGAAAAATAATGATCATGCTATTAAGGACACTGAAATGATAGGGGAGTGCTGGGAAAAAGAAAGTTTACAAGGCAAATTTAGCGTTGAAGAAATTGATGATTTGAAAACAAACGCAGATGAAAGTGAAAAACTTGAAGATTCTTTTGCAACACCTATGGCTAGTATGAATTTGAATGAAGAGGAAAATATAAAAGTGAATGAAATTGATGAAGAAAAATCATATGACAAGTCTGTACAAAAAGTATTGTCATGTAAAAGTATTGATGGAAGTGAAGAAAATTTTGGAGCAGATGCTATTGAAAGTGTGAATATGGACTGGAGTGGTAAAGAATATAGCAAAGATGAAGTGAATAAAGAAAACACCACTGAAGTTGAAGAAGTGAACAAAGTCAATGATCACACTGTTCAAAATGTAGCTGATATAGATAGTGGCAATGAAACTAAAATAAAAATGTTAGAAGTTGATATGCCAAGTTTTGAACTATTTGCAACTCAAGAAAGAGAAGAATTGGAACGTAAAACCGACTTATCAGAAAAAGAAAAGAAGAACAAAAGGCCAAAAGTATCTTCATTAACAAAAAGGGTGAGAGAAAGGAAAGATAGAATACCTAAAGTTGATGAAGAATTCACATATGAAAAAAAAGGAGGTTGGTTAAAGAAGCTAAAAGAAGAAAAGCCTTGTTACTAGCAAAAAAGCAAAAAAGAAAAATAGAAAAAACAGACTTGAAGCGGTGAAAGAAAATCAAAGGCTTAAGAAGGGGAAAACTGTTATTACTTACGGAAGAAAAGCAAAAGGATGTAAAACAGATGGAATCGAAGTAAATGAAGAAAAGCTGTTTCAAGAAGACATAGAAAATAATAAAGTAATTTTTGTTTCTCCTATTGTACCGCCAAAACCAATGGGGAAATTAGAAGATACTCCAATATTTGGTTATCTTGATCAAAACAGCTTAAATCTATTCAAACATTTTATAAGTATGATGATCAAAAGTAAGTACATATTATATTACTAGCTTACATACAAATATACTTTGCAAATAAGTGTTGACATTGAAACATGATTGTTTAAAGCTTGGCAGTTTACGAAAACTTTGATGACGGAATAAAGATTATGGGATGTGTGCTTGATGATATAATGAGGGAAGACAGCATAGACTGTTCGGTAAGTAAAATTGCTTACCTATTTTTTATTTTATTTTTTATTTTTGTTTAAGTAATCTAATAATGTTTATTGATTATGGTATACAGTATTTACAGTATATTTATCTTGTCTAAAATGTAATTTAAAGGTAATACACTAGTTTCAAGTTTCCAAGCTAAGGCCATGCTATCCAAATAATTTATACGTGAGACCTGAAGACACGGTGAGTTTGTTTTTGTTTCGCCTTATTTACAAATATAAGTCTTAATTGCTTAGTTTATTCTTTTATATAATATTATTTATATTTCTTGTGTTATAGAATTGCATATTGTTGGATTTGAAATCAACAACTCATACTTTGTTGGCTAAGCAATTGGACGAAAGAATAGTGAGATATCATAAAAAAGAACTTGAATTGTGCAAGATATTCTTGCCAATATGTCATCAACAGTCTCATTGGACACTTTTAGTACTTGATTATGAAGATATGCAGTGGAGCCTGTATAATTCAGTAAAACCAAATTCTTTTCCAAACTGGCCATATGCAAAAGAAATAGTAAAAGTGGTAAGTAAAACAACACTATCAAATATTAATATATTATATTGTTTAATAAATTAAGTTTTCTTTAAATGTGCAGCGAAAAAACATAAAGGACATGATGAAAGACATATGGCTTAGAAATGCAATTCCACAAATGAAATCCGGTAATTAAAGTAATATTGAATGCAAAGATTGCCCTCGGCAACCAGAAAATTCGTAAGTCAATTCTATAATTTTACCATGGATCATAAGCAGCAACATTCTACTTACATTTAAATCACTTAAGGTAGGTTAGGTACCCTGGAAATCATTTCATGTGCTATACAATTATCTTATGCTTCTTTCTATAGAGTCATGAGCTTTTGACTCTTCTTGGCTTAGCTAGCGTTCACCAAATAGTAAATTATTCGCCCTATTTCACACATGATCCTTTTTCCAAAGAAACAAAAGCGAAAAAAATTCTACTTTAGGTTATGGCCTTCTACATTAAGAACCAGAACCTGTAAATAATGCACAAAAAATGAACAATGTAATTAAGATCATTTGGATATTATCAATAAGGTCACATTGTTATGACTCATTCATAAGTTTTGCTTCCCCCTAACCCCAACATTCGTTGTGAGAGCAAATGTATTATGCCATTTATCTAACTTAATATATGTTAAGTTGAATTATTGTGTTCTATTCTGATTGACATTTATATGATTGTGAAGTATTGTGGGACCCAATGGGATTTTGTCTTAGTGTGACTGTTTTCCTGTTGGACTGTGATTTTGTCTTATTTTTACTTTTGATACATAGATGAAATACAAATTTTATATATAAATTTAATGCTTGTAGTTTGGATTGTGGAATGTACATTATGAAGTATATGGAAATCATCAGCAATAATGAATGGCTACCTACATCCTTTTCAAGGAAAGAAATTCAAGAAATGAGAGCCGAAATAGCGTATGGTTTGTTTACAAGTGACAGGTACAGTTGGAGTGAAGTTAAGCACCTCAGCTATGTAATGCTTCAAGATGATCTTGAACTAAAAAGAAAGCAAGTGGAAGAAACTGTTGAAAATATGTGCAAGGAGTAAATTTTGCTATGCTTTATAGTCCAATTTATGTTTCAGCTCAAACAAAATGTTACTTTTGTTTTGTGTTTCAATTGATGTCATGGTTCATACTTTTGTTTCAGAATTTTTTGCATTTATGTTGATTTCAAACTTCAATTTAATATGTGCAAAAGAGTTAAATATCAATATAATATTGTTCAAATTTTATTATTGTATGAAACTATGGTTAATTATTGAATTTGTTGTGATTCTATTTTTTGTTGTTGCGTAGAATTGTCACACATAACATAACATTGTATTGTTTTGTACTTGCCTATGGAACAAATAATAATATTATCATCAAAATAACGTTTTAGGATGCACATCATTTCACAAAGATGATTGACTCATTAGAAGTAAAGAAAGTTCTCTCTGTACATTAAAACACATGATCATTTTAGCTATTTCACACAACACTGACAGCTTTTTCATAAGAAACAACACATTGTTGTCCACTTCATTAGCTTTTAAAAGTATGTTTCATATTTCACGATCGGCCATCATTGGTTTTTTCATAAGAACACAAGCGACCGATAGGGAGCGAAATGAGAGTACACTTCGACCTCTAACCTAGAGGTCCAGTATGAACTCCAAGGAGAAATGATTTGACTATTGAATGGAGTAAATGAATACCAATAGAGCTGAGACCAGTATATTAATTGAGCGAAATAACTCTCCTCCTACTATCTCTCAGAACATTCGAGCATACTCCTTGCTTCTGGGGATATTGATCCAAAGCTGGAGTACGGTTCGTGCGCTGTTTTTCTTCTCAAGGTTATGAATTTTCCGACATCACCAAAGCTCACAGCGTTCTCTCGCTATGCTCGCGGCGCTCCTTGCTCGCGGAGTGGCATACCGAAAAATAAGTGTGATATGGAGACATGATTTGAACCTATGATCTTAAGGTTATGAGCCTTGTGAGCTACCGCTCTACCCCGCAAGAGAAAGATCGAGCAACCTCACATATTCTCCCTTTAAGTAATATTGGACTATATGTTGTGCTTCACACTTTTAATTGATAGTGTTATGCATAACCGATCCCCAATTAACATACTGGCGCCTTGTTAGTTGTCTCTGTGTGCTGGACCTGGAGGTTGCCTGCTTATCTATGTAACTGATCTTTATTCTTTAGTAACGCAGTGCTGAATAGCAAAAATCATAGGGATCTAGTAAAGATTTCCATGTGCTAAAGAGATATTTTCTACAAGGCTTATGGAAAAGTCGTACATGCCCCAATTAATAGGTTTTAGGTGACTGATCCAAGATACATAGCCTATAGTTGTTATGGGACATCGTACTATTTGTCTATGGGACGAGCGGAGCATTAATTGATAGATGGGAGAGGATTAGTGTCGATTATGCTATTAACTACCTTTCTTCGCGATAGGGTTTTCTAATCAATCATAATGAGGTGGACAACAAGCAGAAGGTAATGCCTTCGCATGCATGTAGGTTTCAATGGTCTTACGATTTGATGCGGTCAAAGAAAGAGGTAGCTACGAAAGAACCGGTCCGATTCCTTGTTCAAGAATTGGAAACTGTTCCTCCCCAATTAATATACCGACCTTGTTAGTTGTCTTGAAGTGCAATGATTACCGGGTACTAGACCTCTATTCTTTGATACTGGGAGAACGGGCAAAGGCGACCATAGAATCTGTTGGTACCAATGTTTATACTGGCCCTAACCTTAAGAGAGATCCAGGGCCTCATGTACAAAGTGCAAGGAAATTCAACTAAACAATTAGATGCGGCTTAGGTTGAGTATGCATGTTGATACAACTTCACTAGTAGTCTAAGCGGCATAGTTCATAACGCTTGTGCTTTGACGGATAATACCTCCTCGTGTTCAAATACGAGACTGGAAGGGGACCTGAGGAAGGACCATAGGTGCACGAAGACCTCTTTGGTTGATCTCAAATTATGCATCATCTCAGGAGTTGAGAAAGGAAACCTCCTATGGTTCTACTAAACGAAACGAAACTAACAGTTGAGTGGTGCACTTAGTTTCAGTAGAAACTACGTACGCTTCCATAAATAGTTACTATTAGATCAACGCCTTATCCTTTCATGTGTTGAGCATATCGAGTGAATTATATATATTTTATGCTATCTTCCCCGCCAGTATATTAATTGGTTAGATGCCCTGTCATGCATAGTTTAACGTCCTGTAAAATGGTTGAAAATAAATTGATGAAAATTAATTTCGTCGAGGCAATTATCCAAATTTTTATTTTCCTTCGGAACGGAAAAAGAACGACCCCCAGATCGAATGTAGCTTACAGGTGAACCGGGTAACCAAAGTCGCGAAAGAATGAAAGTTCGCTGGGTCCCAGAAGTGCAGGTTCGAGTCCAGCTCGTGACAAGGCCTTTTTGGTCACTTGGTCTTGCTTATTATTGAAATAATCCGTTCTCATCCTCCCTGGAACCATGGTCTCGTTGCTTGGCTTGCTTTCATGTCAGTACTTATTTTCTTTCTCTGAACTTTTAGATGGAAGCTTAAGACATGGGATTGTCTGGAAAGAAGGGGCACCTTACGCCTTGGCTCAGGCGAGCGAAGTGAGGAAAGAAGCAAATTTCCTTAGACAACAGCCTATATACTGACTCCAGGGGGGCTCGCACTATTCCGGGAAGAGATACGAACAAGGTGACCGATAGCCCAACGATACCGTGGCAACGGGAGAGAACTGCCTCTTCTAGATGTCCAGTATTCAAACCGAGTCTATTTATTGCCGATCCAAACTAGTTATACCCAGCCAGGGCACTCCTAAGTCATAGCACTTTCTAGTAAAAAGGAGGCTAGGAAATGTTCCCTCCAGAATGGTGGGATGCTTGGCATGAGTGAAATCTAGTCTTGGTTATCAGCTCACACAATTAGTATACTGGGCCGGATGTTTCTACCCGACTTGGTATACCCGCCCTATATATCCAGTTGGCCCTTGGTTTCTCTCGCACTTTCCCTTTCTATATTAGTAGCTACCTTTGACTTTCAGGTGTTAAGCATCGAACCTCTCTATTTCCATTATCCGAATTCATTGATGCCAACCCGTGTTTTTTGATAAGATTTCCGTGGAAATCGGGGATATTGATAAATGACTTATAATAAGTAATTAATTAAAATTGGATTGGATTTGAGATGTTTTTTGTGAAAAATTTAAGCTGTGTTGTCGTTCTCTATAATTACAAAGTTAGATTCCCCTAGGGAGGACTCTTGTTTAGCTCGCTACACAGCTTTTCACATAGTCGGGCTGTGTTTGCTCATTCTCGGCTTCAGATTCAAAAAACCCAGACCGATCCTGTCCAGCGCCGGAAAAGAAAGCAGAGAATAGGATTCCACTAATGTGACATCTAGAATTGGACGAGCCATGTCATATCGAATCAAGGCAGGCACCCCAGCAACATAGGAACAAGCAACCGGCTTATTTGAGAAAGCTAGACGGCTCTAGACAAGGTAGCATAAAAAAAAAGTGGATACGCGGGATAGACAAAAGCCTTGGATTAAATCCTTGATCAAAAGTCTCTGTAGATATGTCTTATATAATAATCTAGTCCGATGGCGTTAATCTACCACAAAGGGTATGTGAGTATATTACTATATAGAGAAAGAATCTAAGACGGGGACGAGAGCATCATTAGTTGACATGGTCGGAGCAACATTATTACGTATTCCCGAGCTTATAAGGTACGACGAATAGATATTAGTAGATTTGATTCCATCATATGAAGCTTCTCTACCAGCTATTAGACCGATACTCTTAATTATGTGATTCTCTACTCGGAGCAGTCATCTTAACTTAGATTCAATACCCGGTTAAAAGGGTAATCAATTAGATTCTCTATCATATGATCATCTTAACTTTGATTCGATACCCGGCTCAGGGGAATAACAACTATTCGATACCCGGTCAAAAATGTGCTATTGAGGTGCTTATATGATTTAAGGTACTTAATCAATTAAGGGGAGTTGTCGATCAATCACTTCGCAGGCCATCACTTTTTCATTAGTTACGAGGGCACTGAAGATGGAGCCTTGCCCTATGGAGTTAGTCTCTTTCCCTATGAAGACCGAAAGTGATGCATTTCTAAGTCACCGAGGAACCAAGTCTATCCCTGAGTGGTCAACCCAGTTGTTTACTTGAATTGCCTCGTGAACGTCAACCCTTTTGTCCAATCAAGTGGGTATTGGTGTTGTACCCTTAAGCTATAAGGTCTTCAGCTCTTACTACTCAGCCTAAAGCCTTGAGCATTATACAAGGACGTGCTGTAGGAGTAACGCATTTCCTTCTGGGTGGAATTGCCACAACATGGGCATTCTTCTTAGCAAGAATTATTGCAGTAGGATAATGGCTAGGAGGATTTGAAAGGCATTATGGCATTAAGATTTCCAAGCTTTAGCCAAGGTTTAGCTCAGGATCCCACTACTTGTTGTATTTGGTTTGGCCGCACATGACTTTCAGAGTCATGATGATCTTATTGAGGAATGTCTTTATCAGAATATTTTTGCTTCTCACTTTGGACAGTTAGCAATAATTTTTCTATGGACGTTCGGAAATCTGTTTCATGTATCTTCGTAAGGAAATTTTGAGTCATGGATACAGGACCCTTTACATGTGAGACCCTTTACATGTGATTCACTCATCGTTACAAAGGGAATCTTTGTAAGTTTTTTCTCCTTTTCTTATTGATATGCTTAAACTTAACAGGTTGCCTCATCTGATCTAACTTCATGTACCGAGCTTGCAACCAAGACAAACATCATAAATGGCTTCAGTTAGTGTTACATAATGCGTAGGACTTCTTGACGTAGTTAAACACATTGTGTGTTAACTTGATACACCATTCATCACATGTAGACCTAGAGACTACATTTACTTAAACCAACAACACAATTAAAGCAAGGAAGGTCAATCTTCACATTCACCATCACCCATGGTAAGTTTATTGTGGATGAGTGGCTAGAATGACGCAAGGCATGACACCCAAACAGATGTACTCTTAACTTAATGGCCTTGAGCGCAACTTGAATTCAAAGACTTGATAGTTCATATGATTTTGTAGTTCACACCAACTGTCGCATTTCGCTACATTCTTCATCAACATGAGAGCCAAGATATTCATTGCTAGAAGTCATTTAGACACTCACTGGAATAACACAAAACACATCAAAATGATAGACAGTTTTCCAACAACAATTGTCATTGGTATAAACCATGGTAATTTCTTATTTTTGCTCTACTTCTTACTTTAATTCAAGCAAAATGAAGGTAGCAAATGGAACTCACATAAACAACAAAAGTGCTAATAGCTAAAATACGTAGTTGTCGACGAATATGAGTACAATTTCATTGTTGTTCGAAAAGGAAATCTATAACTGTTTGCACCAAAAATGGTCACAAACCCCAAATATCGTGAAAGCACCTGTGTATGAATACAAATCAGCAATATTCAAACACAAATCACAGATCAAAATAATGTAGAGGATAAAAAGTGAAGAATAATAAACTTTAAATAAGGAGAAACAAACAAAAACTCAGGATTTATAGTGGTTCGACAGTCTCCGGCATACGTCCACTTCAAAGGTTTATCTTTTATTAATTATCCTTGCTGCTTACAATTGATTACAATGATTACAATGAAAGAATTCGAGTATAATAGCAATGATGAAGTGCAAAGTTGAATTCAGTAGAGACTGGACGTTAAATAGCGAAAAGATCCCTATTTTGTAGGCTTTGGGGTTCTATTTACAGGCGTAGGAGGCTGATATTTCGCTCGAACTTTGGGAGACTCATTCTGGCACGTGAGTGGGCCCACGTGATCGGTCCTAGCGAGTTTCGACTAGATATGTGATCGACACGAACCAACTTCACATCGATTAAAAAATAGTCCAATTAAGTTGTAGCTTGCCAGGAACATTCTTTAGCTTGTAAGTAAGCTCCCATGAAAATTTCATGGCATTTGGACCTGTGGTTTAGGACATATGATCAATACGAACTGGTTTTTTTGACATGAGATGTTTTCTCATCGATTCCTTTGCATCTATCCTTTTCACATTGATCTAAGGCATCTGCTTATTTGCTGATGTGACGTTACTTCCCAAGCCTGATCCAAACTTCATGCCGAGTTGAATGTTTCTTCCCTTGAATAATGGTCGTTCCTTGCTCACATCCATACTTTGCGCTCATTCGTATCCACTGCTTCGTCATTACGTTCGTACCCAACTGCATTTCGAGTCCTTTGGCTTGCACGATTGTTTATTGAGGTAGGCGGTGGTTGCTCCTGCTCCACTGCTGCATTTCGAGTCCCAACATATTGTCGCAACTATCCATTCCTTACATGCTCATCGAGTATATCCTTTAGATGCCTGTAGCTGTTGGTATCATGCCCGTCCAAATCATGGAAGAGACAGTGCCTTCCTGATGCCCTTTCACATTCGGATGGATCTCTCCTAGTCGTCCTTCGATAAGGAAAGCGATTTTGTGTCTCCATAAATATCTGCTCCAGCGTCTCGTTGAATACTGTGTATGTGGAAAACTTTGGATCCTTCCATCGCTTCCTAGCTTTTCTTGATTCGTCATCCAACTTCCTTTTTCCTTTATTTTTATCCAAGCTTCCAACAGATGACCCTCCATCCTCAGCCGCATTCATCTCTTTTAACTTCAAGTATGTACATGCATCTTCTTGTCAAAAGAATCACTCAGCTTCGTGAAAGAATTCAATGAGATTGATTCCAACGAGTTTAACTCGATCCATGATCGATACGAACCAATTTCAAAAAGATTGGGTAGATTACCCCAAAAGCTTAAAGTACATTCATAATCAATGTTTCGAATACAAAGAGTATTATGCTTTTGCATCGACAAATAAAATTAAACACTGCGATAATAGAACAACGACTCGAGTTGAGTTTTCCCATGCTCAACTAAAAAAACTTCTCGGTACGTCTAGAGCAACATTTGTCGTATTATTATCAAAAATAAATAATTTGTTGTGTTTGCAACTTATTAAAATAAAATCCACTTTTGGAAGAAGCTTAGGAGGCATACGGATTGCATATCAAGTTCCATTGTTAAAAAACTATGAGGTAAGACATCTATTTTTGCATTGGATTTAATTGTGAAAGAAATGGAAAAAATTTATTGTGTTGCTTTGAATGCATCAGTTTCCAATCATTTGAATCGACTTGTGTATGGTCTTCCATATGCACATGAGATATACAAATATCACAGTGATGTCCTTGAATGGTAGTTAATTTTGTACATGGTATTGAATTTGGACTAAATGATTTAAATATTGATTCATGAACTTTGTGTGCTGAAGCAACATCATATACAAAATATTTAATGTGGTAAAAATTATACAAAATATTGATACAACCTGAAATACAAATAAAAAACAAGTTTAATTAGTATGATTATTAGAACTAGAATCACCATCATATACAAGTTAGTATGAATAAACAATATAATATACAAATCAACATACAGATTATTATTTAAGTTTAGAAGAAAAGTCATTGTAAACATTTGATAACAACCGCCGAGTCTAAGGTTAAGTCAGCGTGACATCTCGGAGCCATATAATCATTTTTAGTAAATCTTGAACGAACGTCGTGCAACCACCGAAAGGCAAATAAAAGTGACGACTACTTATGCTGTACTAATTTGGCCATTTTCCTCTTCTTCTCTAGTTTTGCAGCCCGTGCCTGTCTTAAAAAAGCAGTTATGGGTTCTCGATCTTTTGCTACAAACAACGTAACAAATCTTACACGCATTCAATAAATAACAAACAAGTGTGCAAATATATGTACTCTCTACATACAAAATCATAAAAAGTCGATCAAAATTTATTTAAGGTCAATTGTTCGAACTTATAATCTACCAATTTCAACTAAAGGCTGACAATTCGTGGTCGTATGGTGATACAAACAACTGAATTCCAATTTCAACTTATTTTCGCAACTAAATGATGGACAACAATTGATCACCTAGTGCTTCTACAGTCATATAGCACCACGATCAATAATTGTGTACACATGATTTACTTTAATTGGTTGCATATAGTTGTCTATTGCTTAAGGAGAACAGTTATTTGTAATTGAATGGGCGAAAAAAATAAACGTTCTTAACATTTTGATACTAGTAATATCCAAGTTACCGGAGAAACTAGGTAACTACTGACACGACTATGCCATCCCCAAGTTGTAACCAATCTTTATTCGGGGCCCTAACAACAATCACACGATATCTCCATCTCTCACTTGCAACTACTCAGCTTCAGTATCATGACTAAAAGGAGATTATTTGTCATTCATTTACATCCAAAAGCTATGGTAACTTGCGAATTCAAAAATGGAACAGGGAAGAAGTGCGATAAAAAGAGAAGAAGAGGTGGAATGTTTTGTTAACAACACATTCAAGAACTGATAAGGGTATGCTTAAAAACGATTTACAGTTTTATTTTTGTATTGTATCAATTGATGTGATTAATGATGTTTAGTGTTGGCTTGGTGTTGTTAAGGACGCATAGATTTTTTATTTGATTCAACAACAAAAGAAGTACGTTGTAAACTGAGTGTATAACATCTAATCATGATAAATATTGAATGCTAGATATGTATAAGTAGAAAAACATGCAATTATGAATCATGCAACTTAACTTTCACCACGAGTTCATCATTGTTCAATTTGTTGTTATGATCTGAAAGGTAAAAAGAAAGGTATTAGTATATATGAGACTAAGGGGTGATTTCTTCCTAATGCATAATTTATTATTTTGGCAATTGCAGAACACAGTTTTAATTAACGATTATTTTTAACTCAAGCAAACTGAACTTGAGCTCTAGGTTCACTAAAACACCATTTTTGTTGGTTGTAAGTTGTTACCATTTTGAGTGTGCTTATGACACATTGATTTGACACTAGGTACTATTCTTATAACTACATCTTGTTTCAATCAGGTAACCTAATCCAGTAATATATCTAGAAGACTATAAAACTCTAAATGTAATCATAATGTTAATTTTCAAAAGACTTCACATTCATATGTAGTGGAAAAATACTTTATTGTTTCAGTTTACAAGTATATATATATATATATGCATATGTATACATACATACATATTTATATATATGCATATGTATACATATATACATACACATATATTCTGTTGAGGCTATGGGTTACTTGTAAAATACATTTGGTTTTGATCTAGTCAAGTTTGAACTAAGTTTACATATGTCAAAACATTTCTAAAACATGGACATATATTTCCAAATCAGGAAATAAATATTTTGAAACAAGCCTTTAAACTTTGTCATGTTCACCTAAAGGCCTTTGCCCTCCCCCGTAATAAACTGCTAACTGTACTTACAATGCCTATACTGTCTCGTGTAAACAGCTTAGAAAACATAGGATATCGTAACTGCTGCTAAAACCAACGTCAAAGCAATATAAATATAGTTGGTGTTCTAAGTAAGTTTTAGGAAGTTGTTTCTGCTTATACCCTTAAAAGTTTCTTTAAGGAAAGTGCAATTCATAATTTGACCCAAAAAGGGACAGTACTGGTCTTCTTTAATATATGTTTTACTTCAGGATTCAAGTTAAACAGAAGAATTTTTTAAAGCCCAAATATTATTACTTGAACATACAAAATTATACTGTAATAATAATATAAATCTATATTTATTGCACTAATATTTGTTTTTTTTTGCAACAGGCTAATGAACAAAATGATTCAGAAATGTCGGAAGAATCCAGTGAAGCCATTGGACACAATCCAAGAAAAAATCAGAAAATTTACAGAAACTCATTGAGTTCCTTTTATAAATTTATAAAGAAAATCAAGAATTATTTGAAACCTACTAATATAAATGTTCTGAAAACAACACCATTTTGGAAGTTTATCAATTTGTTTCTCACTGAAGAACTTCATCTAAGTGATATAAAATGGTCATCTAAATGTTTAGATGAAGTGATAAAAACATATAATGCAGAACAAGAAGTTTTTGAAGTAAATGGGTTTGACTTAAAATTAAAGTACAAACATGTTGCAAAGATGTTTGCAATTCCAAGCAAATGTATAGATATAAAAGAGATGCAACAGAAAAAATTTGTACCTATACCATGCAAACAATTTATTAATAAATATTTGTATGAAGACGAACATTTAGATAAAATATTAATTGAAAGAGTTGTTGTTGAAATTCTGGAAAAAAGCGACGATGAATTTTCTGAAGATGTGGCTAGATTGATTGTAATGCACCTCATGTGTTCATTTTTCTTCTCAAGTAAGTATGAACTTTTTTGTTTTTGTTTTTTGTATTTCGTCCTTAAACTAAAATATGTAAGTGAATGATGTTTTGTTTAATTCCATTTACAGACAGCAATTCACAATTAAAATGGTCACTTTTACCGTATATTCATGACTTTGAGAAAATGAAAAAAGTTAATTGGTCAAAAGCAATTTTGTTTAATTAGAAGGAGCATTTGAAAAAATT
This sequence comes from Allium cepa, assembly GCA_030765085.1. NCBI lineage: Eukaryota > Viridiplantae > Streptophyta > Magnoliopsida > Asparagales > Amaryllidaceae > Allium > Allium cepa. The sequence goes on along the minus strand of CM060935.1, from coordinate 796,005,093 downwards.
TGCTGAAGATCCTAGGAAAAATCATTCGTGTGTAACAATTTTACTGGTATTATTTTATTTCCTTAATTTTTTTTATTGTTAGTCAACTAATTGTTATATTATTTAACTAATTTTAAAGTACTAATTAGTTTAATTCCATACAGTATTGGATTTGTGATGTTTTGGAAATAATGGAAGAAAGAGAAACCTATGAAGAAGGAATGCCAACAATGGCAAAGTGGAGATTATCAACACTGAAAAAGTTGCTCAGCTCAAAGTTTCTTTCTGCAGTGGTGGAGAAAATGGTAAAAATATAATGTAGTATATTTTTAAAATAGTACACCTGATTGCAATTTTATCAATTGGCATTAAACATTACACATTTAACTGTAAACAAAAGTACATTTTCTTAAGTTTATAAAATGCACAAGTCCTAGCGTTTTCGTATAATATAAATTTGTATTTATTTTTAAAATGACAAACTAAATTTTGAATATAATTTTTTTTATAAGTTTAATTAGCTTTGAAAAAGGAAAAAAGAACCGTAGAACAAAAGTTTGAAAAATGTACAAAGTGCATACTTACTAGCGCTTTTTAAACATTTGAAAATAAATTGTGATTTAAATGCAAAGAAAATTTTTAGTGCGATATTTTTTTTCAACAAAAGATTATAAAAATTTCAACAACATTAAGACAACAGTAGATAATTTTCAAAAAACCCACAACATAAGTTCTACAAACTGCACAGTTTCGTGCATTTTATTCACATTTCTAATAATAAAATTTTAGTATGATAAATTATAATTTGAATGAAAATATGTTTTCTAGAAAATAAAAAAAATGTAATCTACCTTGAAATAAAATGGAAACTAAGTTTGTCAAAAGCAAAACATAATTTAGAAAAAATGCACAGCCTTTTGCACTTTTCATATATGTTAATTTACCATTTGACTTTAAAATTACAGTATAAACATTAATTATAAATATTATTTTCTGAGTTGTAATAGATTTGTAAAAAAATAAATAAACTGAAGCATAAATATTTCAAAAACTAACCTTAAATATTTACAAAGCATACTGTTATTTGCGCTTTTGAAAGATTTTAAATTTTAATTGCATAGTTACTTGCATTTTATGCACATTTTTTATATTAATAAAATTTTAGTATGATGAATGAAAATTTATTTTGTACAATATAAAAAAATGGCAATCAACCTTGAAATAAAATGAATGCTAAGTTTAGCAAAAGCTGAACATAATTTTGAAAAAAATGAACAGCTTTTTGCACTTGTCATATATTTTAATTTACCATTTAACTTTAAAATTACAGTATAAACTTTAGTTATAAATATTATTTCTGAGTTGTACTAGATTTGTATAAAATAAGAAAACTGAAGCATAAATATTTCAAAACCCAACTTTGATATTTACAAAGTGCACAGCTATTCGCACTTTAGAAACATTTTAAATTTTACTTGCACAGCTGCATGCATTTTCTGCATATTTCTTATACAAATTAAATTTTAGTATGATGAATTAAAATTTTAATGAAAATATATTTTCTACAATATAAAAAAATTGCAGCACAAAAATTTCAAAAACTCAGCTCAATAACAACAAAGCGCTCACCTGCTTACGCTTTTCAAACATTTTAAACTTTATTTTTAATTAAATGCAAAGAATTTTTTTACTGTAAATGTTTTTGTTTAACAAAATATTTTACAAATTTAAACAACATTAAGATAATCATAGGTTAAATTTACAAAAAACCCACATCATAAGTTCTACAAACTGCATAGTAGCTTGCATTTTATGCACATTTCTTATATTAATTAAATTGTAGTATGATGAATTAAAATTTAAATGAAAATATATTTTCTAGAATATAAAAAAATGTTATCTATGTTCAAATAAAATGGAACCTAAATTTTTCAAAAGCAAAACATAATTTAAAAAAAAATGCATAGCTTATTGCACTTTTCATAAATGTTATTTTACCATTTAACATTAAAATTACAGTATAAATTTTAATTATAAATATTATTTTCTGACTTATAATAGATTTGTAAAAAAATAAAAAAAACTACAGCATAAATATTTCAAAACCTGACTTTAATTTTTACAAAGCGCACAGCTCTTTGCACTTTTGAAATATTTTAAATTTTAATTGCACAGTTGCTTGCATTTTATGCACATTTCTTATAGTAGTTAAATTTTAGTATGATGAATGAAAATTTTAATGAAAATATATTTTGTAGAATATAAAAAAATGTAATCTACTTTGAAATAAAATGGATGCTAAGTTTGTCAAAAGAAAAACATAATTTAAAAAAATTGAACAACTTTTTGCACTTTTCATATATTTTAATTTACGATTTAACTTTAAAATTACAGTATAATCTTTAATTATAAATATTATTTTCTGAGTTATACTAGATTTCAAGAAAATAAGGAAACTGAAACATAATTATTTTAAAACCCGACTTTGATATTTACAAAGCGCACATATATTTGCGCTTTAGTAACATTTTAAATTTTAATTGCACAGCTGCTTGCATTTTCTGCATATTTCTTATATATATATATATCAAATTTAAGTATAATGAATTAAAATTTTGATAAAAATATATTTTCTACAATAAAAAAAAAATTGTAGGACAAAAGTTTTAAAAACTCATATCAATAACAACAAAGCGCACATCTACTTGCGCTTTTCAAACATTTAAAACTATATCGGAATTAAATGCGAAAAAAATTTGTGCTGTAAATATTTTTGTTTAACAGAAGATTTTATAAATTTGAACAACATTAACATAATCATAGGTTAAATTTTCAAAAAACCTACATTATAAGTTCTGCAAACTGCACAGTTGCTTGCATTTTATGCACTTTTCTTATTTTAATTAAATTTTAGTATGTATGATGAATTAAAATTTGAATGAAAATATATTTTATGGAATATAAAAAAAATCAATCTACCTTGAAATAAAATGGAACCTAAGTTTGTCAAAAGTAGAACATAATTTAAAAAAAAACACACAGGTTTTTGCACTGTTAATATATGTTAATATACCATTTAACATTAAAATTACAGTATAAACTTTAATTATAAATATTATTTTCTGAATTGTAATAGATCAAAAAAATTCTTCCATGTCTAACAAATCATATGTAGCATACAGGCAGATAAGGAAATGGATGATGAACAGATGTCAGATTCAGAGCATGTAATTTCATCGTCGAATTCAGAAAGTGCTGACAGTTGTAATTTTCAAGATTTAAAAAATAAGTACAAAAGTCTTAAAAGTTATGTTAATGACCAGGAAAAAATAATTATAGCTCTGCAGAATGATGTTGAAAATATATAAAAAAAATTGGAAATTGTACAAGATAAATCAGTGGATGAAAGCATTACAAAACGAACAGAAAATGAAGCAGCAGAGCTGCAAGAAATGGTTGTTCTGCAGAAGTTTAACAACCAACTGAACAAAATAGCTTAAGTGAAAATGAAGCAGAAGAATTAGAAACAGCGAAAGAAAATTTGGAAGATCAAGCAATGACAACTGGAAAAAATGACATACCTGTATTTGCTAATGAAGATCTACAGAAACAAGAGCTTGTACATTTTGAAAATGCTTGCTTGAGATATAACAAAAGGTAAAAAAATAAAATTGAAATAACTCTACAATATCTTTATAATAATTTTTTATTTTTCAATTTCTTTGCAGTTTCATAGTGCACAAGAACACAGACGACAACATTACAATATCTTCTTGTATGCTACGGAGATACTTGAATGAACGAATAGTGGATGAACAGGTATAATTCCTTAAATTCGTTACAAATTTACAAGCTTGAAAGTTCAAAATGTTGAATCTGTTTAAATATTTATACATACTCATTTATTATTTATTATTATAAAAAGTTATAATTTTTTTTTAAATTCTCATATAACAATGTTATTATATTATATACAGATTTTTAATTGGTATATAATAAACATTGCAAGAAAAACAAATGAGCAAAATGTCTACTTCAGATTAGATCAAGTGGTAAGTTATTATATCTCCTTGTTACTAATATTTTACATAAACCAAGTAATAATTTAGTGTGAACTTACATTTGCATACTTTGCAGGCATCACTGACAGTAAAGGCAAAAAGCAATGAACTGATCAAAAAACATTTAAGAGACAAATTACTGTCGAATGAAAAACCAATTGAACTCCTATTTTTTCCTATTAGACATTTGAATAAGCATTGGACACTTCTTGTGTACTATCTTCAGAAGCAGGAATGGCGCCATTTTAATTCTGTCAAAGCAAGACCAGATAATTATGCACAAAAAGCAAATATGATAGTAAGAAATATTTATTTTGGATTACAAGTTTAATTTTATTTACATAATTGTTAGAAGACATATGTATTATTGTCAAGTTGAACATATCAATTTATCGATGCCAAAATTATCTAAATTTTTTTTACAAGCCAAAGTTATACAAGCTATATTATTATTATATCAAGCCATATGATTATTATATCAAGCCACCATTAATCGATTTGATATTGCAGTTCATAGTAGTGCATAAGACAGTTCAAAGTAGTATTTACGAAGCATATTTGACTGTGATTTGTAAAATTATTCAAAAAAAAGAGAGTATTTATATTAAATAAAAAAATACATAACCTGTCCCAAGCTTTTAATAGCATCACCATTTTTCACCTAAAATAATTATTTATGTTGGGAGTATTAAATTTAATTCTGCTGGTTCTGTTAAAATGTACATTTTTATTTTACTATCTGCAACTACTATCATTTAGAATATACATTTTCAAAGTTCTGTAAATAATTACGTTGGCTAGATATACAAAACTAATTGGCTAAAAATTTACACTGCATTGGCATAGAAAATTGTAACATAATAGTAGGGAGTGTGATGATGCAGCTCTTTTGTCATTAAAATATAACTCTGGAGATTAAGTGTGAGATCAATTGAGTTAATGCGGAACTAATAATTATGGTAAGGAAATAATTAAACAGCGAGTGATGATAAAACCCAAGATGGCATAACCATCTCGACTTACACCAATATAAAGCAAGCATATTAAGTGATGATTTATTGTCCTAATATACATTGTCGACAATCTTGATGCACAAATACACTGAAAATTTGTTAAGCATGGTACAATTGAGGATTAAGTGACAAAACTCACCATATTAGGGATTCAGTAGTGGTTATCACAAGGGATGATACTCCACTCATTATGGGTTGAATTAAACTTATGATGGGTTAGATAATATACTAGAAAAAACAAAAGTAACAATAAGCAAAAGGTTTTTTTTTAATAACATTATTAAAGAGCTATCGTCACATCCATTCATCTTATTTAGGCTCTAATATGATGTATATACTTTTATATAGGTTTTTGTGCCTCACTTCTTGCCTCTATCAAATCTCAAGTAAATAACAATAATTAATTACCAAAATGTGTAGTGAAATATTATGTATTTCATAACACCAGATTGTGCTGTTGTTGTTCCATTACATTGCATATACTTGTCTTGTAGATGTATCATCTTGTTATGAAATATAAACATAGTAGCTTAAATACATGACACATATTTTTGGTACACAGCTAGTATTGCAGCATATGGTTATTATTTTCTTGTATGTATATTTTACAATACCAATGTTAAAAACATATTTGTTTACTGCAGAAGGAGAATGCACTTATTGCAATAAATGAAATATTGAAGGAAATGGGAATAAGTACAAAAAGAAAAAAGATGGTGCTGTTACAAGATGAAGCATCACGAAGGCAATTTCCTGACATGTAAGCAAAATATAATATATTTGTATATTTTCATTTTACAAGTTGTATAACAGAAATATTTCAAAAACCTGAATTCAAATATAATATAATCACTTTGAAAGTTCATAAAATGAATATATACAAATATATTTTAAAACACAAATAAGACTTTTTTGGTTAGACAATTCGCATACCTGATCACATTTACGCCGTGGTCTGCAAAATATTGATTAATTGGCGCAGATGCCCAATAATATATATGGACCATAGAAAATGATTTAATTTATTGTTGGGATGTTTGTCTTATCGTAGTTTAGTAAAATATGAGGAATTTATCACATGCTCGTTTATATAAATTTAGTTTAGTATATATTTGAATTGTAGGAACATTTGATATTTAGGATCAAGTAAGACAAATACATGGTTAGCCAGATATATTGTTCATAAACACATTGTTTCCCAAAAATCAAGAGTTCGAGCTATGGTTGCAGCATCAGACATATAAATTCCTGTGTACATCAGTTGTCTTTTTAAAATTTACCCAGACAAGCTACAACTTGCAAAATTTCTAAATTTGAAAGTAATGTGTAATGAAAACTAAAAGTTACGATACTTTAAAACATGTTGGGTCAAAATTTTAGGTTTTTTAATGTGAATTTTTTTTGTATTTTGGTAGCTTAATGTCAATTAATAATGTATCCAGATTTAAATATTTGTGCCTTAATGTCAATAATGCATGTAGTACCGTGCCTCCACGTATTATGGTCCCATAATCATACATCTAAACCCTGAACTTATTCTTTCTTGTGTCACTAAGTGGAATGTTTTAGTTTTTTTATCGGCAATATCATGTTTAGAGTCTTGATATGGAATAGAGTCTTACCGAACAAGTAAAGTCATTTTGTTTAACATTTAGTTCAACATATATGACCGCAATTTAGGCTTTAATGACAATAAGTGGTTGTAATGATGAAATTTGATCATGTATAATATTGATTATTATTTTTGTTGCCACTGCCATCGTCATTGTTATGATTGTTGATATTTGAAGTGGTGAAAAATGTGTCAGTACATGAACAAAATAATCACATGAAAAGTTGATTGATTAAACCTGAAAATTATTGGGTAAAATAGGAGTGACGTATTTTACAACAATCCAGTTGGGACATTCAGACATTACAAATCATAGATAAGATGGAGAAGACTGGCAAATTATTGCAGTCTATTTCATTGGAGGTTGAATGCACATTCTCCCCTTATACTGGTAACTTCATGAAATTGTGAAACTTGTATGCAATTTGGCTACTTTCAGGAAAACCTCTAATGGAATCTTTTTTAAAAAGTATACGTCGTAGGCTTTTACAGATAAAATTGCAAGTTGAGTACATTCATACTTGTGTGTATATAAGATATTTCATTGCCAATTAACCTTTAATTTATAATAAGAAGCAAAATGACAGCAATCGATTGATTCAAATTCAGGTTTTTGTACAGATCGTCATTATTGGTTTTTGGTAGTGAGATAAGATATATTATATTTAATAAGTTATATGTATCTACTCATATATGTACATATTCATAGTTCTAACTTGAAATTTGTAAACTTATTGCAGAGATACAAGTGCAATAGATGTCATCCTGTATATGAAAATTTGTTCATATAAACACTACCTGGCAACTAATCTCTCTCTTTTCCTCCTCCTCCGTTGTTGTTGTTGAGAGAGATATCTCTCTCTTTTCCTCCTCCTCCGTTGTTGTTGTTGAGAGAGATTCTGAATGATATTAGGAAAGAGCTTATGTTATTCTGATATGTGGAAACAATTTGTGTGATTTAATGCTAGTTTATGTTAGTTGTATGTATGATAAAGTACAATAGTTTGTTTGATGTCTGGAAACAGTTTTTTGATACAATGCTTATTTGTTTGATATCTCAAAACAGTTTGTTGATAAAATGCTTGTTTATTTGATATCTGAAAACAGATTGATATCTGGAAAAAGTATCATTGTGGATATGTATGTTCAATTATGTGATTGATGAATGATAAACTTTTGCTGGGGTAATATTTTGTTCTGTTATATATTTTCGACAACCAAAATGAAAATAATAGTACTCCAATTTCAGTGAATACAAATATTATCACAGCAAGCTTTTAGTCAATCTGAGTTACTGATACAGTACTTCAGCCTGTTTTAATTAAGGTATAAAAAGTGTATATTCTCTCAAGAATTTATGAACAATGTCTTAATTGCATATGGATGTTAAAAACAAATACTGACAGGCATCATTGGTTTGAGAAATGCAAATTCATGTTTTAAAAGTATAAAATATGCGTAATGCTTCAATGAGGGAACCGGTCCATATTTTTCCTTCATTAGATAAAAATACTCCTTTCCTTTATCTTTCAATCCACTATGACTACAGGCATATAACAAACTTAAGAACGTGACCTCAGTTGGTTCTGTTCATGCTTCCACCATTTCTCAAAAAGCTCTACTGCTTCAGAACTATGTCCATGAAAACCATATGCAGCAATCATAGCAGCCATAACACAAAGTCTGCCTCATTTGATTCACAGAATATCTTCATGGAATCATATATACAGCCATACCAAGAATACATGCTAACCAATGAACTTTTTAATGGTATAACTGAACTAACACCGGTTTTTTTGATAATAACATTAACAGAACAGATTTCCAAAAAACAAATTTCAAGCCAGTTTCAAATCATACAATGCTTTGAAATCTATTGAAATAAAAATCAAATTTCAAATTCAAAACAGTACATTGCCAAATAAACTCTTTCGAAATCTTCAACGTAAAACAACTGAATTATTAACTAAAGGACAAGTGCTCTTGTTGTGACCAAACTTTCGACATTTTCCACATTTTCGTTTCCTTTTAGCTTCGCCAATGGAAGGTTTTCGCTTGATAGCTGGACGACCAGGGCCACGTTTAGGAATTGGAGGACAAATGGCAGGATTTTTTGGAAGAACTTCAGGCTTATCAGTATTTGGAACAGGAGATATAGGAAAAAAATATGATGCACGAAAGTATGCAGTAGAAAAATACTAATCAATATACTGATAAACATTCAAACTTTGAGATCTAATAGCTCGAATAGCATGTGGACAAGGAAAGCCATCAATAGTCCACATATTGCAGCTGCACCAATGATGTAAAAGATCAACATGCTGCGACTCTTTAGACAATACTTCATAACAATAATCATCAGATTTCTTGACAATCCAACCACGACCCAAACTAATAAAAGAATTCAAACGCTTTTCCATAGTTGGACAAATTTCAGTTTTCCATGTTTGACTCAATTGTCGACGTTTAGAAATTTGATCCATAATTTTAATTTGAACAGAGTCTAGAAAAGATGTTATTGGAAGATGCCTTTCTTCAATGACCCATGAATTGAAACTTTCGGCAATATTAGATGCCATTTCACCGTACCTTTTCCCTGGAAAGAAACCATTTGCAAAGTGTTCAAATTTAACTCCATTAAGAAATTTAGAAGCCACATTACCCCCAAAATCTCTGAACAATTTCAATGCCCCATCAAACTTTGAATGAGTAGAAGCATATGCAACATCAACAAACAGCTTAACTATCCATTCCTTTCTAGGATCACCTCCCAACATAGCACGCAAATTGTTTTTCATATGGTATATACAATAGCTATGACAAGAATTGGGAAACAACTTCGAAACAGAAGATATAATAGCTGGATGCCTATCTGATATAAACGTTATAATTCGATCATCTGACAACATCGATTGTATATTAGAAAGAAACCAAGACCAATTGCTTTCATCTTCTCCTGACACTATAGCATGAGCTATATATTGGGGAAAAACCTGAATACAATTGAAAATTAAAGAAAATTAAATTGAATTTTCAGATAACAATAAAAATATTAGATAATTACTAATATTATAATAGAATATAACAAACGTGGTTAAAAAAAAATTCAAAACTTTAACAAAACAAAATTGTATACCATGATTTCGTTATGTTGGTTAACATATTTTAAATAGGTGTAAAATATATACTGCTTTATCAGACATGATGAAGCACAGTACATGATTACAATCCCCTGTGCATATCAGTACATGAACCTGTGTAACACAACCATTTGCATTCAAAATCTAACGGTTTCCATCTTTCTGTAACCCACCACCAACACCTGAAAATTCCAATACCATCCACTACATCCCCACTGATCAACAACATCCCTAACCCCATCACCATGCAAATAACTAATACACAACTCTGGACCATCAACTCTGTGCACCTTGCATCTTACAGCAACCACCACTACCCTCCCACGTGCGGTGCACAGCCATCAAACAATATCACATCACGCAACACAAACCACACATACATAACACATTTACAACTATACAACCCCTACAATATTCACATATCTGCCACTTTAACATATATTGCCCGACCACCATCATCTCTGTCATATAACAACCACTACTACTCCAACCACCATCATCAAACTACTTACAACCTTGCAACTTCTGTTGCCTGTGCACAATTATACCTCAACCGCCTTCATTCAGATATATGATGGTTGATAAATACTGCAGTAGCGTCACTAAACACACATTCATACATTACACATCAAACAAGACTGCTGCCTCAAAGCCTTCACTTGCATATAAACTCACACTTCACATGCATTATCACTGCAAGTTCATATCCATTCCATTCGAAGAAATCACAAAACAATCTCCACAACTACAACTGGCTGCACTTCTCAACCACCATAACCTACTCCACCATCTAACTACTACCGACATCACATTCATGTACACTATCACTTGTGATTTCTACCATATCCTTACTTCTGCAGTACCACTAACATATATCATTATACAACTCCAATACCAAACTACACCAGAACACCACTTCAAACCACACCAGATCATCACTCCAAACCACTTCAAACCACTTTATTTCTTCCTCAATCAACATTTTCAAACACTTGCCCCTGCCACATATGTACATTGCCTCAGACCACCACCTATACACTCTGATGAACCATTACCATCATGACTTAACCATCATACCCCAATCAAACTACCATTTAACTGCCATCTTCAACTTGCTTCACAGTACCTTGCAATCATTGTACTCTACCTTTCTACCCGACATACAACATCACAGTAGCTATTACTTCTACCCATTCAGCAAGTGCACACCAAACAAACCATACTACAAACCGAAACTACATTATTGCTCCTTCACCACCTACAGAACTGCTGCAAACCAGAATTGTACTACCATGTCCATATAAAAATACACACAGTTTCACTTTACCTGCTCCTCACAAAAGAATCTAAACACACATCACATTTAGTAAACTATCCTACCATACCAGCCCACTTCCTCACCATAAAACTACAACTACAGAAAAACTTCCCTTCAGACTCATCTACACACAATAGTACACCCATCAAAACCCCAAACTGCCTGTCAAGTCCATCCATTCTCCGTGCAAAGTATATAACTGCCATAAGCATTTATTGCCCCTCAACAAAACTGTCCTGCATACCCCATACAACTAACAACACATCCACTTCCAATGTGTACTTTGAACTAACATAGAATAAGCACACTATATGAAACAACATATAACATGTTTAGGAATAACAAATCGCATTTTGTTTAAAAAAAACGAGATTTCTAATTTTGATATAGGAAATTTGTTGTTTTGCTTTAAACATGTTTTTTTGCTATAAACAAAATTTTGCAAATAAACATGTTTTTTTTGTTGTTGCAGGCTCCTATGTCATATTTCAGCAAACTTGCACCCAATAAGAGGAAGAAATATAGAAGATATTAGTAGAGCTTGTTACAATAAAAAATGCAAACCATAATTTCCATCTTTGCAATATGCTATAGATAAATATATAACATCAATTCATTAGTGTACAGATAAATAAAAAAATAGAAAAATAATACATATCGTCGTTTCCATTTTTTGCAGTTGCAGACATTAAGCAACCATAATTTTTTCCTTTCATAAATGTACCATCAAGAATTATCATAGGTCTGCAATACACAAAACCTTTCTTACAACCTTCAAGACCTATAAATATTCATTCAAATTGGGAATTGTATGGGTTAAGTTCCAAATTAATATAACTTCCTGGATTAGTTTTCTTCAAAGCACCAACATACCAATTAAGCTGATGATAGGACAAAGCAATAGAACCATGAATCTCTTCTATTGCTAATTGCTTTCCTTTGTAGGCAATGTAGTAACTGAGTATGATATCATACTCATTTCTAAAATGATCAACTATGTCTTTGGTTCTAGTAAGAGGATTACTACGAATAAAATCGATCACCAATCTTTTAACAAGTTTACTTGATATAGGTGGATGATTGATATCAACAACACCAGCACCACAAGAATGAAAAAGATTACTAGTTTTAAGTACAAAATAACCTGGAAGATTAAATTTAGTTGATGCATGCACACGAAATTGGCAACCAACTCTAGAACATCTTGTAGTTACTCTAACAGTGTCATTTTTAATCATCTTCACCCTATAACCACCACGAAGACAATACAAAAGCAATTTGAGCTTAAACTTACTAACGCCTCCAGGGAATAACTGGCCATTTTCAGTAAATATAGGAATAGAACAGTCTTTCTTCAAAAGAGACTTTAAATCACAACGAGCATTACCAGTAGACATAGTGGAAGCAAAACTTGAAACATTATTTGTAGAACTAATGGTAGTAATTGCTGAATTACTACTGATATCAACATCTTCAGAAGACATGCTTAGATTAACATCAATATGAAAATAGTCTTCATGTCTAAACATAGAAAGACACAATCTAGATTGCAAGTCGGAATCTGTTTCGATAATTCGAATTTTGTTTTCCAAAGTAAAAGATAACTCCAAAGAAGAAGGTACATATTCTTGGAATACATCGCATAGACTAACTTTCAAATCATGAAGAGAAGAACCAACAGCTACTCTTTTGCTATAACTAATACCCTTATTAATGAATACAACCAAAACACCTTCACTGTTATCATCGGAACTGCAACAAAACAAAAAGAAGACATTAAATTATCAGCAGACTGCAACAACAGAAAAAGAAGATCCACAAATAATGAATAAGAAATTCCCACTGCATATTCCATGCAAGCACTGCATTTTATTATTCAGATCAACTATTAAATAATGTAAAATGAGTTTTGCATACAAGGTTTAACATGTAAACATTGATATGTCTCCAAAACCATCCCTTTTGAATTGGCTTTCGCAGATTTAATTAATTGTACAAATTTGCCAACCACATCCATCAGTTTAATAAATTTTTTGTTGATAAGTCAAACTATAAACAAATGTAGTATTAATAGCTGTTATAAAAATAGTTTCTGAGCTCTGGAAAGAAAAAATCACCAAAAACTTTTAAGGTATTAATATGTTTCGATAACTTGAAATTGCTTGATAAATTTGACAATCCATTACAAAGGCTTATCATGAAGCAAATGAACCAACATTTCATAAATACACATACACAAGACAGAACAGAGAAAATTTTGTCTTAAATATCAGCTTGCAAAAAACAATATTATAAGCATAAAATAAAATAAACATGAACAGAGTAATTTGCAAACACTAAAAAACAGTTAATAAAACAAACCTAAACTAAATTATAATAAAAAAAGAAGCATTTTAAACAAAACATGATAATCTACAACAATTCCACAGTAAAATGCAAGTAATATTACAGTTTTAATATTTAAAAGAATAGATACCTATTGTAAAGAAAGATAAACATATGAACAAAGAAGAAATGCACATAAGCAAACTGAAAAAGATAAAATGCAAGTCATATTGCAATTTTAGCATTTTAACAGAATAGATACATATTGTAAAGAAATTTACACATGAAAACAAAGAAGAAATACACATAAGTGAACTAAAAAATATAAAATGCAAGTCATAGTGCAGTTTTAGTTTTTTAACAGTATATATACATAATGTAAAGAAACATACAAATGTAAACAAAGAAGGAATACACATAAACAAACGGAAAAAGATAAAATGCAAGTCATATTGCAGATTTAATATTTTAACAGAATAGATACATATTGTAAAGAAATATACACATATAAACAAAGAAGAAATACACATAAGAGAACTGAAAAAGATAAAATGCAAGTCGAATTGCAGTTTTAATATTTGAACAGAATATATACATAATGAAAATAAATATACAGATACGAACAAACAAATGCACATAAAAAAATAGAAAAAGATTAAATGCAAGTAATATTGCAGTTTTAATATTTTAACAGAGGCAAATACAAACTACAAATCAATATAAACATATGAACAAAGAGAAGTTGCACATGCAAAATTTAAAAAACTAAACAGAATCAAATAATATGTACCTTGTAACAGGAATGTTCAGATCCATACTACCAGAAAATAGTTGAAGAAATGATATAAGCAACTGTAAACAAAACAAAAGGAAGCTAAATTAAAACAAAAATAAAAAGCAATATAAAATTACACGATCCTGACAAAATTCAATATCTAGATAAGTAAACCCAAGATCGAACACAGAATCAGAGCAAGTTACGAGAATAGGAAATTGAGAATTCAAATAATGGAAAAGGAAATTGCGAATTCAAATAGAAGCAACGCGCGAAAATGAGTAACGAGATTCAGGAGGATGAAGAAAATATGCGCGAGAACGAAATTTGATTGCAAGGAAAAAGACAAAAAGAAAAAGGTCTGTAAAACAAAACCAAGGGTATAACGGGAATAAAATAAGCAAAAGTTAATAAGATGGACTAAATTTACAAAACTAAAAAGGGAGGGATGATTTCTATACATGCATTGAAAATAAGGACTGTAGAGTCATTCCTTGTATTATTAATTATTTAAAAAGGAAAAAATCTTAAGGTAATGTCGTTTTTCACTAAATTATACAATTACATTTCCACAAACAACAAAATTTTCAACAAACACCACTACATAATGAATCACAAAATAAAAATATGCACCAAAAAAAAATTGTCATACCTTTCATAGGTTAAAATTGGTTTTAGAGAAGAAACAATCAATTGATTATCTTTTATCTATGAGTTATGATTTATCGAAAATATTTGCACATAACAGTTTAAAAAAAAAATTCCTTTTATTAATCGATTCAACAAAAAAACTTTAAAATTTCTACGAAAACACTTTTAGTTATTTATCACCAAATTCTTTATTGACCACCATTAAAAAAAGACTTATATTATGCAATTATTTCAAAAATAACAAACAATTACAAATCATCCCATATAAGAATTATCATTACTCATTCGTTGACTTGCATTAAGAATCGTCACAATTAACAATTATTCATTTCATTAGCCCAAAATAACAATTAAAATTTTGAATTATCCCAGTATGGCAAAATTTGAATTTTTAGAGAAATTAAAAATGAGTAGAAATTAGCACCTTTTTAATTTAAAGCCGAGAAAGATGGAGATACAACTGCTGCCTCCTTGTGCCCTCTTAATATGATGTCGTCGTTAATTGGTGTTGCTCCCATCTCTTCGCGTCTCACCCTGTGCTTACTACTCTGCACAAATATATTTTTCAATCGCCGTGTGCATTTTTTTCCCTAACTGCTACGTGATTAGGGGTGTAAATCAGTTGGATCAAACCAGACGAAGATGCGTTCAATTTATGTTCAAAATGAAATTGGGCCGAACATAAACCGGACTAGATTATGCTCATACAAATTTTGTTGTCTTAATTCATGTCCTAAATAAAATCAAACAGACATGATGGACGTTTTTCGGCCAGGGACTCGAACAGACACAGATGGACATTGTTATTTAGATCACATTTTATGTTTTTTAAATAGAGTTTCCATCAATTATATTATTTTTATCAGGATGCACTGAAGTATAAGTATTTTATGAATCTTTACCTAATCAACCAACCAAAACAGTTGTCATAAATAATTTGAAGAACATAATTGTAAATTATAAAAAATTCAGACGAATTTGAACGAACGCTGGTTGGATGACATTTTTGCTCGTACAAGTTTTGTTGTTCTAATTCATGTCATAAATGAACTGGCATGGACGGATGTTTTTGGACCGTGGACTCGAACGAACATCGAACACTCATACAAAATTAACGGCCCTATGAATGATTTTGTGCAAAGCGGGAGATATTAGTGCCCTAGGATTCCATGGGCCCAAAGTGGATGCTCGGCCACTTTACGCCGGCTCTGCATGTCAAACAGTAAACTTCCTTTTGCAACTCCTCCGTCCATTTTAATTAATCACTCGAGGTGTACACTTCAGTAAATAACATGCATATGCACGCTATCACACCCACCCTAAGACACTGTTTGCATGACACTTCATATGTATGTTCTCCTATTCAAAACCTCCACCTCAATCTCATCCTCTGCATTGTCACCCGTCCCAGTGCTCTCCACTTCCTACCATTGGATTAGGTGCATTGGACAGCAGGATGAAATGATAAATTTCAAAAAAAAAAGCATTGTGAAAAGTTGTTTTAGGTGTTATTATGAATATTTTTGGTAACACTAAATTATATTTAATGTTCTAGTGGATGAATATAATTTTATTGTTAGTTTTTAATTATATTATTATATATTAACATTTTTGATGTGGTATACGATATTATTATTTATTCAAAATGCTTAAGAAGACAATTCATTGTGAAATTCAATAATACTAATTCAAAGGTAAAATTAATAAAGAAAATAATTTAATATACAATGATATACAAATAATTAATATTTGAGTAATAGTATCTAAATAAATAATTTTAATATAAATTCAAATAGTAATTTTAAATTCAATGTTTATTCAGTCAATATTATGAATTAACTATTTACAGTTCGCCTTTATTCAAATATCTAATATCCGAAACAAACGAATAATATATTACTTTAATGATTTCGATTAACAATGTTAATTTATAAATACCCTAATAACAAATTAATATATGTATTAATGTCAAAATAACAATATTATACGTAGGTATAAGACATACAGTTAAATGATATTAGTGTGTCCAAAATTTTAATACAAATCCAACATCATAAGTTGTACGCGAAATAGAATTGTTATGTGAAAGTTACAAAGATTACAAGTTATAGGAGGTTTAATATAAATTGACAATTTTATTACTAACATGCAACTAAATAAACAATAGGGGCCTTCTAACAATCTTATCCGTCTGAGTCATTTAATTTTCAACCCAGCTAGGGCTTGTCGGACCTAATGCCAGTATCACCATCGAACCCTCATAGCCTGACGATCAAAACTGTACCCTCAAATGCTTCTCCGATCTAGTTTTTTCCAAACCCTAATTGCCATCAATCGCTGTCGGGCTTCATCAACTCATGACGCTGTGGGTAAATGGAGTGTCTATAACCTAATGCAGAATGGATCTTAAGGTTATCTATACACTAGAGAGAAAAAAGTATGTAATACAATTATTTAAAATTTACTTATGAATTCAAATCTCTATCTACTTAAACTGCAATAGAAACAAGTAATCACAGAATACGTAAGTAGTAAAGTAAATAACATCAGAGATATTTAAACTGGTTCGGATTGACCAATCATACATCCAGTCTTGTACTACACCATACGGAATTTCACTATTACCACTTGCATTCCATGGATAATAAGAACACCTATACAATATTGATTTCACGGGCTACAAGTTGCACCCTCTTGATTTATTGGGCTACAAAAACACCCTCTTCTCTTTACAAACAACAGTAGAACATGATAAATAAGCGTATCTTCAATGCAGATTTAGTACAATGATCCTATAGACATCCAGACATTCAATAGTAATATATCTTTGAATTTTTTGAGGAATATGATGAAATAAGAAAGAGAATGATATGAATTCAAATATAAACTCTTGTGGTTTGCAAATCCTTGAAAAATTGAAGTGAAAGTGTACGGATTTGCAAAGAGAATGGAAGAGTATGCAATGAATTTCTCTCACAAATGCATGGATATGGAAGAGTAAGAGAAAGATATGTGAAAATTCATTTTCCAAAGAAACAAAAAAGAGTGAATTTCAACAAAAACATGTATAAGATCAAACAAGCAACAATAAACTTTGACTGCTAATCAACAATTTTAACTCTTTTAGAAAAGTAACAAGCAATAATACAGAGTATACAAAAATCAAACATTCCATACAGAAGTTCATTAGGAAGTCACTTAAGCATCAGGTGTATGGCATCATCAAGAACTCATGATAGCCTTCACGAATCCTAAGGTAGTACCGTGGACAATTTCTCATGAATTCAAAGCAGATGCTAAACTAATCTCAAGTCCAACTTAGAAAGAAAAAAAAAATAGTTTCTTGTAACTCATTCAAGTGTTCGTCTAACTCGTCTTGGATAACGAAATATACTATGTTTCAGAACAATGATAAATGCAACTAACTGAAGTATTCCAAAATTTAAATCGCATATAATCTTATAAACAAATAAAATACCAGACCATACGTAACTGGAAAATCAGTTCACAATGAAGAAACAAGCAATCCACTAATTGTGCATCAAACTCAAATCACCTGTAAAGACAAACAGTTGGAATTATTCATGCAATATGTTGTAAACAATTAATTTCACAAGAAAAACATAATCATTTAAGGATATATGGCCATAAGTTCAGAAGGATCATTTTCCCTGCTATATAATGATCCGGATTATGAAATTCTTATATCATTTTGTAGCCTGTGCTATCATGTTGCTTATAGAGCTTACTTCTTTGGCAGTCTCCATCAATGAATCCTGATTTTTACCACAAGATCTAATAAGAAAAGAAAGAAAAATAAATAAAAGCCAGCGCACTAAATATGATATAAGAATTACTTGTGCAGCTATTAGGCATGCAGCATTTTTCTTGCTAGATTCCTGAAGTTCTTCAGCTATAAGCATTTCATCTAAGAAATAGTTGGCCTATAAATTAATCAAAAGCAAATGTTAAAGAAGTAATAAAGAGAAGAGAAGAAAAAATATGCTCCCACAGGGTTGAAATGGAAGAAAATTAAATAAATCACCTTGTGAAAATTAAAGATCAAACCCAGCTCGCATACCTGAAAACTGTTAGAATTCCTAAAGGTAGAATGAATGAAATATTCTTTAGTCCTACATTGCAAAAATCAAAATAGAAATGAAGTATATCAATAGCCTTCTCATGAGGAGGTTGGGGCCTAGGGGCACCCAAATGTATACTTCGTTGTGAGGAGGGAGGGCATGCTTCACCATCACACGCGCGTGCCGCCGCCGCCGTCCGACCGACCGAACCGGGCTCGGGTACGGGTCATTCTAGGCCATTGTTTAACGGTTTTGGGCTTCGGCTGAAACTGGGCTGGGCCTGGAATTTGAAAAGAAGCGGGCGGGTTGAATAGGCACAAATACAGGCGGGTGCGACGTGCGACCGTTTGGACAAATGCGGCCCGTTATGGCATTTTTCTGAAAGGATGCGGCCCGCAGAAACGGATGCGACCGTTTGAACAAACGGGTGCAGACGCGACCGTTCGAAGGGGTACGAATAACTATAAATAAAGAGGAAAACTGATCACTTTCCTCGCTAATTTTTTCCGATTCAAATCTTCTCTCTTCTAACTGCTGTTCTTATACATTCAAATCACAGAGTGATATACTCATTACATTCTCGAGCAGAATACGTCTGTTGTATCTTGGGAGAATTTTGAAATAAAATTCTTAAGGAAATCGTTACGACGAGCCTCAGACATAATCCGGTTAGAATTCTAGTTTGTTTGTATATTTATATACATTATTATATATTCTATCTGTTATTCTGGTTATACTATTTATTCAAAATAGTATAATGCTGTTGTTGTAATTTATTTACAACATTCATATTGTTATAATAATTACTATAGAATTCCAGTGTAGTGGAAATCTGAGTTATAAATTTGTGCGACGGGTTTATAATTGATTATTCTCTATTTTGGTATACTACACGTATAACATCTTAAGAATTTTACTGTTTTCTTACTAAAACAGAGATGGCAACAGTAGAATTTTCCAAGAATACTACTCACAACAGACCTGAACCGTTCAAGGGAGATGGTGATGATTTCTTGACATGGCAGAATCAGATGTTGTTTTATCTCACCACACTCGGTCTGCAAAAGTATCTCGATGAGGAGGAACCGATTCCTGCACCAGGCAAGTAAGCAGAGGTGAATACGTGGAAGCATTCCGATTTTTTATGCAGAAACTATACTCTGAATTGTCTCGACAAGTTGTTATACAAAATATATCAGCCTTCAAAGACATCTAAAGAACTCTGGAATGCACTTACTACAAAGTACAAGACGCAGAATATCAGTCTTAAGAAATTCATTGTAGACAAATTCATGGACTACAAGATGGTTGACTCCAAACCGGTGACTGCTCAACTGCATGAATTGCAAATCATCATTCATGAACTCGAAGCGGAATGTCATATGGTTGGAGAATCGTTTTTGGTTGAAGCCATCACGGGAAAATTGCCGCCGTCATGGAGAGATTACCGCAACTATCTAAAGCATAAGAAGAAGGAAATCTCTTTACAGGATCTCATAGTCCGATTAAAAATTGAGGCAGACAACCGTGCAGTTACAAAACCAAGCGAGGAGGCATTTGTGACTGAAGGGTCAAAGACCAAAAACAAACAGAAGAATTTCCAGAAGAAAAGGAAAGCTCAAGACAACAAACCAAAAGACAACAAACGAACCAAGAAGTTTAATGGCGAATGTTGGGTTTATGGAAAAGTTGGACATGCCGCTAGAGATTGCAGACTCAAGAAGGAACGCAATAAAGAGGCAAATATAGTGGATAACATGGAAATAGACGAGTCCAACTTCTCGGTGGTGGTATCTGAATGCAATCTGGTTCAGAACCCTAACCAATGGTGGGTAGATACAGGGGCTACTCGTCATGTTTGTTCTGACAAATCCATGTTTTCTACATATCAGAAATTCGATCACGAAGAAAAACTCTACATGGGTAATTATGCAGTTTCCATGATCGAAGGCAGTGGCACAATAATCCTGAAGTTTACTTCTGGAAAAACTGTTAAGTTGAATAACGTGCTCCACGTTCCAGATATACACAAGAATCTCATCTCTGGTGCAGTCCTATCAAAGAAGGGATTCAAGATGGTGTTCGAGTCAGACAAGATGGTTCTGTCCAAAGCTGGATGTATATAGGAAGGGGATATTTATGTGATGGCCTATTTAAGGCAAATGTAGCCGTTGTCGGCAACAAAAATATGTATTCTGATTGTGCTATTAATAAAATTGAAGTTTCTTATTTGCTTGAGCACGAAATTGTACTATGGCATGATAGATTGAGACACATAAATTTCCGCAAAATGAAAACATTATCAAACTTGGGATTAATTCCAAAATTCCAAGTAGATAAGAACTACAAATGTGAGACATGTGCAGAAGCAAAAATGGTCAAACAACCACTTAAATCTGTTGACAGAAGCACCGAACCATTAGGTTTGGTACATACAGATTTATGTGATTTTAAATCATTACCTACAAGAGGCGGGAAAAAGTATTTCATTACTTTTATTTATGATTATACGCGATATTGCTATGTATATCTTTTAAATAGTAAAGATGAAGCAATAACATCGTTTATAAAATACAAGACTGAGGTAGAAAATCAGTTAAATAAAAAGATCAAGATACTAAGATCTGATCGAGGTGGAGAATATGAATCACCATTTGAACAGTTCTATGCCGAAAATGGTATAATTCATCAAACAACAGCTCCATATTCACCACAACAAAATGGTGTAGCCGAGAGAAAGAACAGAACGTTAAAAGACATGATTACTGCCATGCTTTTAACTTCTGGTCTACCGACAAACTTGTGGGGGGAAGCCTTAAATATGTCTAATCACATTTTAAACAAAGTTCCTCACAATAAAACGGGAACAATTCCATATGAGATATGGAAAGGACACAAACCAAGCTTTAAATACCTCAAAGTGTGGGGTGCTTGGAAAAAGTTCCGGTTCTGCCTCCCAAGAGAGTCAAACTTGGACCAAAAACAGTAGATTGTTATTATCTTGGGCCAGCCCAAAATAGTAGTGCTTACAGATTTTTGGTATTCAAGTTTGATATAACTGATATTCATGTAAATACAATCATGGAATCAAGAGATGCCTCATTCTTTGAAGATGTATTTCCACACAAAAGGAATGAAGGAAATAATGTCCCAAAAAGGACAAGAGAAGAATCAAACGATTCACATGAAGATGAAACTCATCATCAAATTGAGGATGTCGGACCAAGAAGAAGCGTAAGGGCTAGAACTTCCAAAACATTTGGTTCGGACTTTTTTTACATATGTATTAGAGCACGAACCTCAAACGTACAAGGAAGCAATGTCATCTTCTGAATCCTCATGTTGGAAAGAAGCAATCCAAAGTGAGATTGATTCAATTCTAAGTAATAAAACTTGGAAAATTGTTGATATTCCACCAGGAATAAAACCAATTGGCTGCAAATGGATTTTCAAGAAGAAAATGAAAGCAGATGGCTCTATCGACAAGTATAAAGCCAGATTAGTAGCCAAAGGATATCGTCAAAAAGAAGGAGTAGACTTTTTTGATACATATTCGCCAGTAACACGAATAACCTCTATAAGAATGCTAATAGCAATTGCATCCATCTATAATCTAGAGATTCATCAGATGGATGTAAAAACAGCATTCTTAAATGGAAATCTCGATGAGGAGATTTACATGGAGCAACCTGAGGGATTTATTTCCAAAGGAAATGAAAACAAAGTCTGTATATTAGTCAAATCATTATACGGACTAAAACAAGCTCCAAAGCAATGGCACGCAAAATTTGATAGTGTCATAATGAGAAATGGTTTTCGTATAAATGAATGTGACAAATGTGTTTATTATAAACAACTTGGACAATCATATGTGATGATCTGTCTATATGTGGACGATATGCTAATATTCGGTCCAAATACTCAGGTAATTGAGACCATAAAGAAAATGTTGATCAACAATTTCGACATGAAAGACTTGGGTGTTGCAGATGTTATTTTGAGAATAAAAATAATAAGAACAACTACTGGAATTGAGTTATCTCAATCACATTATGTAGAAAAAGTGATTGAAAGATTTCAAAATTTTGGAACTAAAGGAGTAAATACACCTTTTAATCCATCAGAAGTACTGCATAAAAACACTAATAAGAGTGTAATGCAACTGGAATATTCTCGTGTAATAGAATGTCTCATGTATCTCATGAATTGTACAAGACCAGATATAGCTTATGCAGTAAGTCGATTAAGCAGGTATACAAGCAATCCAGGGAAGGAACACTGGAAAGCACTAATGAGAGTGCTTGGATATTTAAAAAATACCACTAAGTATTCCTTACACTATGGAAAATATCCCGTCGTCTTAAAAGGATATAGTGATGCAAACTGGATTGCAGATTCAGAGGAATCAAAATCAACAAGTGGTTATGTCTTTACCCTAGCAGGGGCAGCAGTGTCATGGAAATCTACTAAACAAACATGCATAGCTCGATCCACTATGGAATCAGAGTTCATTGCATTAGATAAAGCAGGCGAAGAAGCAGAATGGCTTCGTCACTTTTTAGAAGATATTCCATTTTGGCCTAAACCTGTACCGGTCATATGTATACACTGTGATAACCAAGCTGCGCTAAGTAGAGCGCACAACTTTGTGTATAATGGAAAGTAACGACATATTCGTCGACGCTATAACACAGTTAGGCAGTTACTCTCAATTGGAACAGTTTCCATAGACTATGTGAGAACAAATGATAACCTAGCGGATCCATTTACTAAAGGTTTATCAAGAGAGAAAATTGACTGCGCATCGAGGGGAATGGGTTTAAAAGCCTAAACCACAAAGAGTTATCTTATACGGAAACCTATCCTAGCGACTGGAGATCCCACGGACTAGGATCAATAGGCAAACCAGTTCTGAATAACTCAAGACGTAATGCATTTGCATGGACATAGTCCAACTCCATTCCTATGGTGCACAACATAAATGCATGCCTACAGAAGTATTTAAAGGTTAAAACTATGTTTTTTAATGATGACCATATCTTGGAAATAACAAGTGTGGTATATGTAGGATACTCTTAATGGCTGCGATCACCTATGTTAGTGTGAGCTGGGTCGGCTCTATGAGAATATTAAAAAGCTTTTATTCTCTAAAACACTCGTAGAACCAAAAATTGTTCAGGACCAAAATGAACACAACCAAGAGATTGGATGAGAAGGGAATCAATGCTTCGTAAAGCTTATTGTCTGGATATACAATAAAGGCCGACGGTTCAAGATGAAATAATTCACCGATTAGCCAAGTAGATCCGATAAGTTTTAACTAGGGAAAGTTCAAAGTGAAATATCTACTTATCCACGATAAAGCATTATTCCATATGTACTCTGTGATATTTCGCTTCGTGTGGGCGATATGTATATTATCATTCATGTGGGGGATTGTTAGAATTCATAAAGGTAGAATGAATGAAATATTCTTTAGTCCCACATTGCCAAAAATCAAAATAGAAATGAAGTATATCAATAGTCTTCTCATGAGGAGGTTTGGGCCTAGGGGCACCCAAATGTATACTTCGTTGTGAGGAGGGAGGCCATGCTTCACCATCACACGCGCGCGCCGCCGCCGCCGTCCGACCGACCGAACCGAACCCGGCCGGGCTTGGGTACGGGTCTACAATGACCATTCTTTTTGCTTGGCCATTGTTTAACGGTTTTGGGCTTCGGCTGAAACTGGGCTGGGCCTGGAATTTGAAAAGAAGCGGGCGGGTGATGATGGACGCGGGTTGAATAGGCACGAATACAGGCGGGTGCGACCCGGCTGAAGCAGACGCGGGTTTTGGCCTGAAGAGGTGCGACCGTTTGGACAAATGCGGCCCGTTATGGCATTTTTCTGAACGGATACGGTTTAATTCTGGCAAACAGATACGGTTTTTGGCGAACGGATGCGGCCAGCAGAAATGGACGCGACCGTTTGAACAAACGGGTGCAGACGCGACCGCTCGAAGGGATACGAATCAACTATAAATAAAGAGGAAAACTGATCACTTTCCTCACTAATTTTTTCCGATTCAAATCTTCTCTCTTCTAACTGCTGTTCTTATACATTCAAATCACAGAGTGATATACTCATTACATTCTTGAGCAGAATACATCTGTTGTATCTTGCGAGAATTTTGAAATAAAATTCTTAAGGAAATTGTTACGACGAGCCTCAGACATAATCCAGTTAGAATTCTAGTTTGTTTGTATATTTATATACATTATTATATATTCTATACGTTATTCTGGTTATACTATTTATTCAAAATAGTATAACGCTGTTGTTGTAATTTATTTGCAACGTTCATATTGTTATAATAATTACTACAGAATTCCGGTGTTGTGGAAATCTGAGTTATAAACTTGTGCGACGAGTTTATAATTGATTATTCTTGTTTTGGTATACTACACGTATAACAAAAACAAATATGTCAACCTTTCTGAATAATTTCTCAACATATTGATGAATGATTTCAAGCATCTCTAAATCATTATCGTCTGCATCAATGCACATGCAAAAGTAAACGCTGGCATATCCACACAAAGTATTTTATTAATTCATTTGTTACATTATACAAATATGAACATCAATAAGCTTAACCATATTTGAAAGCAAATTGGTAATATTACACTATATATAAAATGATACCTGATGTATACAACCTTGAACCTCCCCATTCTACAAAATTACAGAGCTTTGGCACTCGTGATAAAATTACTCCACGCTTATTGGTTGAGTTGTACTGTCAGAAATTACCAATACAAAAGAAGTGCCTCAACTCCTAATGGATCGTTCTACTTATATGCTTATAAATCTCCAACTTATTTACTTCTTGGGGCTATGATGAGTGTGGCATGACACTATAATATAATATCTACTATATCTTTTTTCTTCTGAAACTTCTATCATTTCACTAATTCTAGTGTGCAAAATAATTTTTGTTATTGTTGTACCATGTAACACAAGTTTTTACGATTAAGAGAGATCTACCATTCTTTGCGTGAATATCCGCTCTAAGAATATACTTTATAAAAACAAAGATGATAGTTATTTCATAGATTTTCGCTCACAGGAACGTTTAGATGCAGTGAAAAACTTTCCAAAGCTTTTCCCTAAATCTTTTATCATCCCAATCACAGAGAAATAAATTTGGATAGAAAATAAACAGACATGAAATCTGTATAGTCAATGCCCTGCTATTACCCCGCTACAACCCGCAACATTTCATAGCGGATTTATATGGCTACGATTTTTCCATATAGCCCCAAAATATAGCATTTCCGCTTCAATCCCCGCTATTTCCGCAATATCCCGTTATTCCCGCTATATTTTGTTATTTCCGCTATATCTACTTTAATAAAAAGAATTAAAAAATTGCATTTACACATTATAAAAATTATGAAACCAATTTATTTGATTTAATTTTTAATATATTTTCAGAAATGAAAATACTCTAGTATTCTACTAAATTCAATTATGTTATATAACAGTTTTACGTTTATTTAAAGTATATTCGCACATGCTTTTTGTTTAAAATCATTTATGTATTAATTATAATTCAATTGAATTTACCACTTATATATCTGTAAAAATATTAAGTACGAGTTTTATATGCTATTTTAGAGCTATCTGCTATATCCCGCTATATCCTCGCTGTATTCCCACTATGACTTTTTGCACCTCCACCGCTTTGAATCTGCCGAGCGCTTTAACTGCATAGCATGAAGTCAAAATTTAATACACAAGAAATTCCACATAACCACCCTCTTTATTGATTCACCAAAATTTGTTTACAATTAAGCGAACAAAATAAAACTAAACCAAATACAAATTGAACCAATAACCAAATTGAGAAAGAGAGTCTTTATTTCAATGGTTAAAATTGGTGGAGAATAACAACAAAGATGGAAGAAGAGAAAAATGTCAAATATTTTCCACCTATCCACTCTCTCTTCTAGGCTCTATTTATAACATCAATTACTTAATACCCAAGTTAATAGTATATGAAAAAAAGTAAATTGACTAGTCAATTAGAGAGAGAAATAAACATAATCAATATGCTTATTAATTAAGGAAAATAAAATCTTCTCCTTCTTTCTTTTGCATATTAGTTTTCTTTTATTTGTGATTTTGTATCACCAAAATTTAACACTCCACCTTGATGCAAAATCACATGTCTTCAACATATCAAGCATGTCATATGTAGATCTATCACAATCCATATATCTCAAACATACCAAATTACAAACCTCTACCACCGCCTAGCTACAAGTGATGCATCTCCCACCTTTAGGTGCACCATACTAATTGGTCTCAAAATTTAATACACAAGAAATTCCACAAAGATGGTGGAGAATAACAACAAAGATGGAAGAAGAGAAAAATGTCAAATATTTTCCACCTATCCACTCTCTCTTATAGGCTCTATTTATAACATCAATTACTTAATACCCAAGCTAATAATATATGGAAAAAAGTAAATTGATTAGTCAATTAGAGAGATAAATAAACATAATCAAATATGCTTACTAATTAAGGAAAATAAAATATTCTCCTTCTTTCTTTTGCATATTAGTTTCCTTTTATTTGTGATTTTGTATCACCAAAATTTAACACTCCACCTTGATGCAAAATCACATGTCTTCAACATATCAAGCATGCCATATGTAGATCTATCACAATCCATATATCTCAATCATACCAAATTACAAACCTCTACCACTACCTAGCTACAAGTGATGCATCTCCCGCCTTGAGGTGCACCATACTAATTGGTCTCAAAAGCGTTTGTAATACCACAAAGACCTATATACAATATTCTTGGATTTCCAACTCGACACCCGTCTATCACTCGATCTGAGCTCATAACGTGATTGCTATCGATCTCTCGAGCATCATCAACATGAAGACCCCTGTCTTAAATATGATTCTCAACACGATCATCGTAATCAGTGAACACATTAACCTCTCCACCTGATTGTGGACAAATCTCTCCAACCGTCACTCGCTTTCCATAGTCGACTACATGACCAATCAATCTATAAATATTTCCTTCTTTCAATACTCCTCTCATCCCTACAAGACCATCACTTTTCACTCCCAAAACTCCACCTTGAGCCTCATAAGTGCAACCACGGCGATCCAACTGACCGAGAGAAATAAGATTATGTGAACAATTTGGCGCATGTCTCACTCTAGAAACTTCTCTAACCACACCATCATGCATATGAAACCGAATAGATCCAATACCACTAGCTTTTCTTCGTTCGCTATCCTAATCATGCCAACACTCTTCTCATAAGAAAAAATCAATTCATATCGCTACAAATGTGAAAACTGGCTCCCGAATTCATCTTCCAAGGCTTCTCTTCACTAATGAAGACATCACAGGAAGTATCATTATCGGTACCTTCAACTAAGCTTGCCAGTGTATCACTATTACTATCACCATATGCAGCCTTTTTCTGATCTCTTTTGTAAGCATAACACTTGTTGCGCGTGTGACCTTTCTTATTATAATAATGACAAGTAATAACACCTTTACAATTAGCATCATTCTTTTTCCAACTGTATCCTTCTTCGAGTCCCTTGCCACCATAGCCTTATCTTGAACTAATTTCATACATGACCATTTTCTTCTAAACTCTTCATTCAAAAGAATATTTCGAACAGTTTTCAGTGAGATAGTTCCATTAGCATTGGAATTACTCAATTGAAACAACCAAAGTTTTCCAACTTTTTAAAAGCGAACTCATCAATAAAAGAGCATGTAATCATCAAATTTGACTTTCATATTTACCAATTGATTTATTACATCTTGAAGTTCATTCAAATATTCTGCAACAGACTTCTCTCTATCTAATCTCAGTTGAACCAACCTTCGAACAAGAAAAACCTTATTTGTAGCACTCTTCGACTCATAAAAAAATATCAACTTGTGCCACAAAGCCTTCGCGGATTCACAACTAGCCCATGATGGAAGACTGAATCATCAAGATGCTGACCAATCAACGAATTGTCTTCTTATCCATCTTTTTTCATTTTCCCTCCTCTACGTCAAAGAGCTTCTTCCCATCTCCATCAATCAGATCATGAAGATCGTTGAGGTACAAAACATCTTCCATCATAGGCTTCCAAATACCCCAATTTTTTTCATCCATAATAGTATATTGAAAAAGAAATCATATCTGACATCTCGATAATTTTTCAAATCCAAAATTACCCTAAGCTTTGCGATGACCTAGCTCTGAAACTAATCTGTAGTGAAAAACTTTGCGGAAGCTTTTCCCTATAAATTTTTTATCATCTAAATCACAATGAAATAAATTTGGATAGAAAATAAACGAACATGAAATCAAAAATCAGTACACAAGAGATTCTACCCAACCACCATCTTTATTGATTCGCCAAAATTTATTTACAATTATAAAATAAAAGTAAAACAAATACAAATTGAACCGATAACCAAATTAGAAAAGAAGTCTTTATCTCTATGGCTAAAATTGTTGGAGGAGAAGAACAACAAAGATGGAAGAAGAGAAAAATAACAAATACTTTTTCACTTATCCACTCTCTTCTAGGCTCTATTTATAACATCAATCACTCAAAACCCAAGTTAATAATATATAAAAAAGTAAATTGATTAGCAATTAGAGAGAGAAATAAACAGAATCAAACAGGGAAACAAAATCATCTCTTTCTTTCTTTTGTATATTTATTTCCTTCTATTTGTGATTTTGTATCACCAAAATTTTACATTAGAGGGGTGACTAACATTTGATCAAATTTAAAATTTAATAAACTTCACCCACGAAAAGAGTAGATTTGTGTTAAAGTGTACAACTGATGGATGAGAGGTGGAGGGTAGGAACTCTATCGGCACAAATCCTTTAGATCCATCCAAGTGGATGTCTGGGTTCACATTGCTAACAATTTATATAAAAAGCTTTGTCTTTTAGGTGTTAAGAAACAAAGAAAAATCACATTAAATGACCTTATCATCATTGCCATTATAGTTATTAGTATGTGTCCGTGCTTCGCACACGGGCTGTTTGTGTTATTGTATACGTTGATATTTTGTTTGAGCGTCGAAAAGCAAGAGAATTTTTGGAATTTCAAAAGGACATCGAGTAAATTAGTTCAACGAATTTTCTTTATTAGTAATAGAGATGGTAGCTAGTTAATCTGAAAATGCAATCCAACGCTAAAAATATTTAATCTATCGTCTTATATCAATAAATCTGTTGTTATTGATATTATTGTTGTACCATGTACCACAATTGAATATCATTAGTCCTAGTTTTGAACTCTACGTCTTCTTCGTTTATGAAGGCTCCTATAAGAATAATTACAGCCAACCAACTCTACGTCTTCTTCGTTTTTGTTGGTTTGTGTAGGTCATGAAAACTGCATCATCCAATGATTCTAATTATTCATCCTAATATGGAATTACTATTGAATCTCTCAGTATTACTCATAACCAAATAAAATCTAGCTACTACTTGTAGGCTTCGCTACTAAAATTATCCTATTGAGTGATTAAATAGTAGATTTCAGTGGACAAAACAAAAGATGATAATGCAACATATAGGATCATAAGAACATGTGTTACATGGTCAAACGAGTAAAATGACAAACAGACATTACTATTTCTTCAGATCGGTGACAACTTTCCACCTGAAATCCAACCTGAAACCCGTCACTTTCCACCTGAACAAGATCGTGACATACTCACCACCGCTTTCCTTCCCTTCACCTTAGCACCACCACCACGCATCTTCCTAATTAGGACATGACAAACATTCGCCTCCGCCTGAACAACAAACTCCAACACTCATATGATGTGAGGAATATGTAGGATTTGGAATCGGGAGAGGGGATTTAGTGAGCGATTTTCATTGTAAGGGTCATAGAAGATGTCTGTAAATTAGGTTTTGTGAATTGGGAAAAATGGAAAAGTCGATTTTATGAATTAGGTTTTATGAAATAACAAAAGGAAATTGTTGAATTTGGACCTGTGAGGGGAGATTTCGGGCTGAAGGAGCCTATTTATTCCTTTGTATTAAACCAGGAACTCCTCTCCACTGATGTGGACTTCTCGACTTTCCTTATTTCAAAATCCTGCTCTCAAATCTACTTCCGTCTTTTTTGTAAACTCCCGTCAAACCGTTCCACCACATAACTTTCACCCCATCTTCCTTCTTTTTCACCACGCTACTGTCAATCCAACTTCCTCTCTTCCCCGTTCAGAAACCGCCTACGTTTACTTCCTTTCTGCATCTGGGACTGCAATTCCGTCAAGCTGCTCCACCTCCCTCTCCCACTCCACCCCTACTTCCCCTCCCTTCGCTAATCTGCTTTTGGAGAAAAATACCCCAAACTGTACATCCCCTATCCCAATCGAGGTCCAATTTTACCCCTTGACCGTCCTCATCTTCCGATTTCATGCAACCAGGCTTCCTGAGGCTAGCCGGTCAAAGTCGAAGTGGTTTGTCAACCCCCTCTCACCCGCGGCTCGGTCAATGATACATGTAGGCTTTCCTATTACTTAGCAGAACTTCTTTTACTTACAAATGAATTTTCCTATTACTCGGAAATACGTAGGCTTTTCATATACCATGTGATTTTTAAGTTCACATCATTTCCAATTTTGTCAATTTTATTTATGAATCCTTGGTCTGAAAAAATTATGCACCTACCACTCGAAGGTTCAACAGAGTCTATTGCTTTATATTATACCAGGAACTTCTCTCCACTGATGCGGACTTCTCGGCTTTCCTCATTTCAAAATCCTGCTCTCTTATCTACTTCCGTCTTTTTTGTAAACTCCCGTCAAACCATTCCACCACGTGACTTTCACCCCCATCTTCCTTCTTTTTCACCACGCTACTGTCCATCCAACTTCCTCTCTTCCCCGTTCAAAAACCGCCCACGTTTACTTCCTTTCTGCATCTGGGACTGCAATTCCGTCAAGCTGCTCCACCTCCCTCTCCCACTTCACCCCTACTTCCCCTCCCTTCGCTAATCTGCTCTTGGAGAAAAATATCGCCAACTGTACATCCCCTATCCCAATCGAGGTCCAATTTTACCCCCCGACCGTCCTCATCTTTCGAATTCGTGCAACTAGGCTTCCTGAGGCTAACTGGTCGAAGTCGAAGTGGTTTGTCAACCTCCTCTCACCCGCCGCTCGGTCAATGATACATGTAGGCTTTCCTATTACTTAGCAGAACTTCTTTTACTTACAAATGAGTTTTCCTATTACTCAGAAAGGCTTTTCATATACCATGTGATTCTTAAGTTCACAACATTTCCAATTTTGTCCATTTTATTTATGAATCCTTGGTCTGAAATAATTATGCACCTACCACTCGAAGGTTCAACAGAGTCATTTATGATACATTATCACAATTGGTTATGTAATGTTATTTATCTTTTTTGTGTTGTTGTTCGATCACTTGTGTATTGTTACAATTGGGAAGCCATTTTCATATAGTCTGATTCAGAGTTCACTTACAAAGACAATTTGTAAGATCTATGCGAATTCTCGAAATTTAAAGAACACGTCATGTTAAAGTTGGCTATTTACTCCATGTCTTTATGGCATCATTATAAGCTTTTTTGTGTATCCATATTATATATTTTGCTCTTTTTGTATATGTGCACAAATTTATACTGTTCTAATTTAGATTTTAAAGATTGATGAATTCAAGAATGTTATTCCTTTTATTTGCTTTTTGATATAAATTATAGCTTATGTTGTTATCTAATATTCATTCTAAATATGGCATTTTAATTATTCAGTCAGTGATCAAATTGGTCCTAAGGTGCTACCCATGTCATATAGCACAGAAGATGACATTTGGAGCATAGGTGTGATAACATACATATTGATCCGTTGTTCAGACCCTTGTAGGCAAGAATAGAGTCTAGAATATTTCATGCTGTATTGAGAGCGGACCCTAATTTTAGTTATTCCCTATAGGCTATTGCTCATGAAGCTAAAGCTTTTGTTAGAAGACTTGCTAAAAAAGGATTATAGGAAAAGAACGATAGCAGCGCAAGCTCTAAGTAAGCCAGTATTTTTTCTTAGATATTTTTTCATGTTTTAATCCTTTCCTTTAACTGATATATGCAATTATTCATATTATGAAATTGAATAGTTTTTTGTAACTTTGGTAATGTCAGATCATCCATGGTTGAGAAATCATAACCTATAAATTCTTCTTGATATCATAATATTTAAATTTACATAAATGTATATCTGCACTAATTCTCTCAAGTGTGAAGCATTAAATGTATATTTTATTTTCCATGCTTTTCTTCATGTTAATATATACTTCCTTCAGTGTTTATTCTGTGGCTTATAAAAAGTTGTAGTGGATGTGTTAATGGGTTAAATGTGCAAGATGACTTTGAAATCGATCATTTGGTGCACAGATTTTGATTTGAAATTTGTTGTTCTATTTTCATCCAGTACCACAATGCATATATGCTTCTTTTATACATTAGTTCTTTGAGTCATTTGTGCTCATGCACTCTCACTCGCACACACAGTTGTTCATTCACAACATTTTCCAATATGTGCTTAATTTGATTTTCTCTAATACATCTAATTTAGTTTACCATGTTTACTTAGTGAAGTCCTTATCTAAAGCGCTAATCAAAGATGAGCTTTCATACCTTAAATCTCGGTTCATTTTATTAAAACCAAATAAAGTTGGTTATGTTATATTGGTAAATCTGAAATGTATCCAACATTTCATATTTTTTAGTGATTTTATCATTTTTAACGATCAAAGTGGTTTTGCTGATAATATATTATGCCATTATTTGCTCATGATATGTTGCTCGATTCATCCTAATTGTAAATGTGCTAAAGTATGAGCTATAACAACAACAATAAGGAGAGGCTCTTGAGAAAGATAATATAAAGAAGAATAATCCTTTTTACTTTTCTGACAAGTAACAATTCTATTGATAATACTGTATTCATGTCTTAATCCCCTCTGGTTTTTGCAAAGTTGTTAGTTTTGTACAAAACATTATTAAAACGTTAGGTGCACCATTGTCCACTATAGGTACGTTGCACCAAGTTACATATATAATCTGCCATAATTATTGGAAATCGTGGTGCATAGCAGTTCATCATTTATCCATATTCGTCGCTATTGGTTATCGGTTACAGCTATTACTTTTTTTGTTAACATGTTACAACCCTTATTTGTGAATAACTAACTTTTTTTGCCACAAAGTTTATGCTTTTTTAAAATAAATTTTAATCATGTTAAAATGTATGAACCCTTTTTGGCCATATTACTGAATTACTAATATTTTTGCTTCAACTATTTGTTCTTTACATCATACGTTTGAAAAGAAAAGATTGAAGGTTTAACATGTCTGATAGCTGTGTTTTGATCTCCACAATGTTTTTAATCATCTGAATTTTATGTCCTGTTTAGCGTCCACATTTATATTCCTAGGTTTGATGTTCTTACCATATCTGGTACTATTACATACTGGGATAGAGTTTTTACAATTAAATGAAAGGTCGTGATGGGCTTTATTTTGAAAATATAAAAGTTTGGATCTTCGTGTAAATACCGACGTTTCATTATGTTTATTAAATCTTTTTGACTGCATTCGCTTATGTGACCTCAAAATGATTTTAGAAATATAGTGGGTGTTAGTATGGGGATCTTTAAATATGAAAATATATTTCTTAGCCTGGCTTATTTATAAAATGTTTTTATCTCTGTGTATGGAACATATTATGTGGAGTACCTAACCATTTCCTATATTTAGCCTTTTGTTCCATTTAACAATTTACTCTTTCAATTCAAATTCAGTAGATTTCATAAGATTTGGGTTTAATGGGAGTGGAATTCTATTTTTCCAATATTTTTGTTTTGGTTTTTTTCCTTTTTCTTTCATAAAAAAGAATATAGTTCACAGTCTGATAAGCAGGATGTTGGTTAAACTTATTATGTTAATTTGCGAACATGAATGAAAAAGAGACCCTTACAATTAAGTGTGGAAAACAACCCGACTATGAACTCATAAATAAAGCAAGAAAAACATGCATTTGACAAAGCCTTTGTATATAGTGACCTCATCATTACAATTATTTGTCGAACAGGTAATGGGATAAAATATAATGCAGATGATCCGCTATTTTATTTTTCAGCCTCTACTTTAGTTTGCTACAGGTCCTACGTACAATCAGGTAGTTCCATGTTTTATTTCCATATTTATATAAAATATTTTCTCAGCTTTTTTTTGTTGTTGTGATATTGCATGTTAATCTGATGTTTGTAACATTGCAGTTGACTTATGGCTGATCTAGCATTAGAGGAAATTATAAAAAAGAATAGTAGATTGAATTGCGAATATGTGGAAATTGTATGCTCTATAATGCCACGTATCTTCAATTTTCTAATCATATTATTTTAAAACCATATTACGAGTATTGTTTATCTGAAAATGATTATCAGAAGATGTACATTTGTTTTTCTTCACGGTTGTATCCTCC
The DNA here is from genome assembly GCA_030765085.1 of Allium cepa. Lineage (NCBI taxonomy): Eukaryota > Viridiplantae > Streptophyta > Magnoliopsida > Asparagales > Amaryllidaceae > Allium > Allium cepa. The sequence goes on along the minus strand of CM060935.1, from coordinate 795,969,572 downwards.
TAGCCAAGTAGTTTCAAACTGTAAATGATCTGCTTCCTATTTTCTTAACACAAGTATAGGGAAGAATCGAGAATTATGTTACATTTAAAGAGTCGGAGAAGTGTAAGGGTGAATATGAGGTTCATCTTTGGCGATCGGTAGATATCCCAAGTTCACAAATTCTGTTCAGATCCGCACTCATAAACTGATTTATAGGAGATATGAAGGACTATTTTTCTCCCTGTCTGTTGATATTACTAATAATGAGCTAGCAAACCTGAGTGTATCCATTTATTTGTCTAGATATTATATCTGTTGTTCAAGTATGTGTCAAAATCTGATTTGGTCTTTAGTTTTCATAAGGTGTATATTTGATGTTGTATGAGTTCATCGTTCCTAGTGAGTGCAAGAAACTCCACACTACCTTCCACTTGACTGTTACCCGATGAATTTTAGTACCATTTATTTGGCTTCTGATTTTCATATTTTTTGCTTCCGCGATAAATAAAATTTCTTTCACGTTTACTTTTATATATCAAAGTTGCCAGAAAATCATATTACCGTTGCATTTCATTTGTTTTGTTTGATGTGTAGTACTGTCCCTACCTTCAGCATGTCTGCAACACTATAAACCATCGTAACTAAGTGTGGAATACATATCGTTTGAATTTATTGATTTCTAGATATTGCATAAACAATATCATAATAAAGTTAAACAAAACTATTTCCTGACACCGTACTAATTTGCAAGAGTGGAAATTATTATGTCTAATATAATTGCTGTATATTTCATAAGCAGCAGTGTATATCCAAAGGAGCAGGAGGAGCAACATCCAAAAGGTAATCCTTCATTCATGTTGCGATTGTGACCTTCGGGTCCCTTTATTTTTTCCTTCATTCCGTTTAGTCAATTATTTCTAACTGCTAACGGAAAGGATACGATTTGCCATTCTTTTTCATGTGTTCGTATAGGAGTGACTTTTGAACAAACCATCCTTTATAGTCTATATATCCGTTTACGATAATTCTAACAATGGCAAAACAAACATGCTTATATGGGAAAAAAACGTTGCAGAATCGTAGCAGGAGCTTTGCAAATAAACTTCTCTGCCAATATGGTCTGCAATGCGAATAAATGCAAACTGTACTCAAAAAACAGTTGGTGGCGACCTATGTTGCATAAATGATATCTTACCCTGATAATGCAGTATTATACTTTGGTTCAACTCATAGATATCCATAGTCTTTAACTGCATATTGTTTACCATTTGTTCCACGCCTATGTTTACTCCACTACTACCGCATATTTTGATATGCATGTCGAAGTTGCTCAACCAATCATCTAAAAAATGAAGATATTTTATAAGCTCACTCTATCAATCATCTTGAAGTATTATAAAGCTCATGACTTGAAACTTTACTATTTTATTTTATTTTATTTTATTTATACATAATGATAGTTGGCCTAAGATGCCCAACGTATGTGTGCGCTGTAAACTATCTACTTGGAAGTTTCAGATGGTCCAATCCAATCAAATGTAAATTACAAAATTAATAATGTCTTTTCCTAATATGTTACTCAACTGGCTATTTTCTTTATTTTTTATATTTTGACAATTTTTATTTCTTTAAACACTAAAACTAAATGTAGTTTCAACTGCATCTCATAAAACGGAACATGCAACCTGATGCAAATGGTTTCTATATTGAAATTCTTGAAAGATACCTAGATCTTGGACCAATTGGTGATTTGTGCATTGTTGACCTTAAGGGTTAAGGTCACGTCTATGATATGCTTCATTGAGTTACTATTCAAATTGTGACTTGCAAACTGCTGCTTCATATCGAGATGTTGTGCATTATAAGTTTATTATTCAAAATTATTACTGACATAATTATTATTATAAACGTAGAAAGATTGATAAGTGTTATTGTACAATATTTTAAATTTATTATTCAAATTATTATTGTAAGTATTGTACAAACCGCTATTTCATACCCATTATGACGGGTGACTAGAAAGTTATTCCTTTGGTGTATATATATACGGAAAAAGAAGACGTATGATTCTTTACTATACAATATGTGAATCATAAGTTTATTGCTAACTATCTTTCATACGATCTCATTACTCGAAAACATTTATACTGTTAGAAAAATGATTTTTCTCGCACACTCTATGTCACCTGGTATTTTAGATATATTTTTACATCGGTTGATCACGCTCTGACCATCTTTTGATTAACTTACTATTTACAACTATACTCTCTTCACTTGCTAATTATTTCTAAGTTGGTTGTACATTTTACCATCTTTTGGTCACTCTTCCATCCTAACATTGTATGTCTGATGTTGGGATTATAATTTACGGAGTATAACACTGCCTGTGTGCATAGCACGGGCTACTCACTAGTTTTGGTTGAATATTGGGGCGATCATTGGATTGTTAACAGTGAACGTTGGATTAGAATAGGTTAACGATGTAGATTTTGTATGTATGGCAGCGTGGATCGCAAATGCATAAATAGTTCTCATCCTCTTTGCAACGCTTGTCCGGGAACATTGTAATAATCAAGGCGTCTCTAAGATGTAGCAAATTAGTAACGCCTTATTGATGTAAATAAATTTAGCGACACCACTCCGACATCAGGTCACTACGGCGTTGCTAATATATGTCAAAAATCAGTCCTACCTCTTGTAATGATGAAAGAGAGTACAATTTTGGGTTTCAGTCCCATAAATAAAGCAGAGTAAATTTTCTCCCCTTTTATGCTACAGTTCGCTGCCTATTTGTGGTAACAGAGAACTGCATGGATTGTTAACGTCAATCTTCAGAGCTTTTAATTCCTGCCTTTGTATTATGCCACGTATCAATCATCTATGTTGCTTGTTTACTGTACACGGATTGTTGACGTGGTTTTCGGTGGGAAACTTTGATTTAGGTTTATGGAATTTGAACTTGGACTAAAAGTTTGAAATTGAAGTGGGAAGTCTAATTTTTGAATAGGCTATTACTTGTTGTGGGATTTTAATTATTTAGGGCCTCCGGGGGAGAGTTGTATTGACCAGTCCTCATTATGCTTTGTTTTTATAGGGGTGGAAATGCAGTCCAGATTGTTACCTCATCCTTTCGGTTCTTGTATTTGCTGGGTAGCACTTCTTTTAAATCATGGCACTGTTTGGTCACTTCAGTGCCAACTCAAGATTGCAGCGTATACCTATTGCTTCAATGTTAACTTAAGATTGCAACACAGTCCTACCACTTTAATATTTGTTTAAGATTGCGGCTCGTTCCTATTTCTTATAATTGCTTTAAGGACTATGCCACGGTTCTATATTACTAATATTGATTTTAAGGCCGCAACACAATCTCTACATTTTGTTGTTTCTCAAAGATTGTGCCACAGTCCCAACCTATTAATGTTATTTTCGAAACCATAACACAACCTTCATATTTGATACATAAAGATAGTGCCACAGTACTGCCCACTGGATTAAATATTAAGGTTGTAGAGCAATTCCTACACTTTGTGGCTGTCCCAAAACTCCGGTGCAACATTATAACATTAATGTTGTGCTGAAGGGAACATCGCAGTACTTATGTTTTCCCACTTCCTTAAGACTTTGATGTAGTAATATCTGGACTCTGCCTTTTTCCTTCGTTTTCTATTCGTAGTCTTCTATAGTGAAAGCATTTCTTTTTTCCGTGTTTGCATCAATTCGCCTTCAACAATGTTTGGAAAATATGGACGTGATAGAAACGTTACAAAACATATTGTTATTTTAATTATGCAAAATAAGTAATTTGATTTTTGATACATTTTTTCCTATCTCAATAATTTAATTCACAAAAAAAATCAAAAATTAACTAACTTTTACCCAAAAAGACAACAAAATACAAATAAAATTACAGTGGAAATATGATATATTTCTCTCCATTGGTTGACATAAATTACGAAGATAAATAACCAATGGTTAACATTTGTACAAAACCGCACTATCTTTACAAACTGAAAATGTTATTACTTTTCAAATTTAAAATATAATTATTCATCATTTATCATAAATTTTGATATCATTTTTAATGAAATTAAATTTTATTAACGGCGAAGCAACAACTTCGCATGCCAATTTTTGAATCAAAATTGCTACATACGTTCACAATGTTAATCGGTTTTTAAAAAAAGAAAAAAAAACGCGTATATGTTTATATGGGCTGAAATATCATATATAAAACAAAAAAAATATGTAGTAATGCTAAAGGAAAAAGGGAAAAAAAATACGAACATGTTTCTAAAATAATGATTTAGAAAGAAAAGAAAATTACGTGAAGTTGATGTTGGAATACTTCAAGAGAATCAAGGAAGATTTTGTATATGATTGTAGAAATTTTAAAATATATGGACATGATAAAATTTAGTTTACAATTTTGGTTAATATGAATGTGGTGTACAAATAAATTATCATTTTTTATGATTTATTTGACCAATTAACAAATATTTGTTCAACTAATTTATTGAAAATTTAAGTTAAGGTCGCTTAATTAATTTAAATTAAATATACCGACTTTAATGTAAACAAGTAGAGAGAACACAGGGGAACTTTATAAATATTTTTTTTGTAAAATGTTAGTATTTGAGTGTAAAATGCTAGGAGAAACTAACGATAATGTAATAATTATAACAATGATAAAATGTGGACGGTCTGAAAATAAAATATGTAAAGAATTAAGTTGAGAGAAGAAAATTTCCATAGTTAATAAGACGATGTAATTTTTTTTTCTTTATTCCATTAATTAAGAGCACAGAGGAATTGAGTTAGATTAAAATGGATATTAAAAGAGTTCTTGGCCAAATGTATAAATTTCTTACAATAGTTTAGATACATTTTTCTACATAAATAATCAAACTATAATCACTTAAATGCCACTCTTTTGATACAGAACACGCTAATAGATTTTGAAGTAAAGAAAGACGAAGTATTGTGTTATAAGCAGAAATCTCTAAGTTTGGGTATAGGGTATAACACAAGCCCAATGCCTATTGTCCTATATATCCATTTGTAACCGTTGTACTGTACAATATATAAAGGAATGTAACTACATAGTAAAGTATGAAATGAGATTACTTTTTTTAATAACACAAAGCAACATTCTCCGTCTCTTCTTTTTTCTTTTATGGTATCAGAGCCCTAGCCTAACGGCATCATCGGGCTAATATCATCGTGCCATGTCGGAACTCTATAAGAAAAGCTTCATCATGTGGACTTGGCTGCACTCATTTCTCCTTAGAGATTGTCTCATCATCAGAGAAGGAATTTCTCCCTGCAATCTTACTGCCATCATTCAAGAACCCGACTCTTGATCTACATCAGAGTGTGCCATGCCAAAAGAAATCTAGTCAGAACCATCTCATCATTCTGGATCTCTTGCTGCACATAGCTTGATTATCAAAAAGGCCTTTTGGAAGTGCTTTCATCATCTGATTCTATTCTCGATTGCATACTGAAGTACAATTTTCTTGCCAAGAATCCCGCTATATCCCACTACATTCGAAATATCGTCATGTCTGAAGAAGGAGACAATGCTTCTTCCACCACATCATCTAATAAAACCACCACATTTTCACTTATAAAACCCAAAAGCCAATTGGTTACCATACAACTTGATGAGGATAATTTTTTGCTTTGGAAGATCAAGTGGAAACTACCATAAGTGGCTATGGTCTTGAAGATTTCATCGGTGAAACTACTGCAATTCCAGCCAAGATGACTCAAGGAAAAGCTAATAAGCAATCAAGAATACATAAAGTACAAAAGAAAAGATAGTTTACTATCATCATGGCTTCTATCATCAATAAGTATGAACTTATTATCTCAAATAGTTGGAATACTGTGGAGCAAATATGGAATACTGTGGAGCAAATCTTAATTCTCAATCCACCGCAAGAATTATGCATTACAAAAGGTAGTTGCAAAATATCAAAAAGGAACATATGCCAATGAGAGAATATCTAATTAAGATCAAGACATATTGTGACTTGTTAGAAACTTCTGATCATAAAATTTCTAAAACTGAACAATCTTGACAATAATGAATGGTCTCGATGAAGAGTATGAATTTTTTATTGTCGTCATCTCTTCGAAGGAAACACTACCTAATATGCAGTATGTTCATTCCACTTTCTTGCTCGTAAAGGAAGGGTAGAACAGAGAAAATCAACCCAAACAGAGTATTCAGTCAACTATGTCTCTAATTCTAGAAATAGAATCAAGAAAGAAGCTCATACAACAGAACCGATCAAAGTCAGAGAGGGGGTTAGATTCAGAGAGGTAGAGGTAGAAGCGGAGGATGGAACAATAACAATAAAGTCAAGTGTCAAATTTGTGAGAAATTTGGTCACATTGCGAGTAAGTGCTACTTCAAGTACAATGCATATTTTAATGCAACTCAACAAAATCAAAGTATGCAAAGAAACTACAATCCAAATGCAAATGTTGCTTAACTAAACCAACTATCAAGAAATCAAACCGAAGGCTCAATAAATTAGCATATAAATTCACATAATCTCACCAGACCAGAAAACATACACAGTGAAGAGTGGTGTCCTAGTTCAGGTGCCACTAATCATCTCACAAGCAATATTCAAAACCTAAATCTTGGCAATAAGGACTACACAATTACACAAACTATATATATGTGTAATGGTAAAGCTGCAAGTATCACATATGTTGGAAATGGTAGCATTAGAGGTAAATGACAACTCTATCTTAACGATTTATTGAGAGTTCCCCAAATAAAAAAAAATCTTATAAATGTTTCACAATTTTCCACAACAATGTGTACTTTGAGTTTCACCCTAAATTATGTTTAGTAAGAGATTTATTGAATCAAGATATACTATTAAAGGGTAGGTTGTGCAAGGGATTATACAAGTTCAACTTTGGAAATTCAAGGAATTTTACTGATAAGAGAACATGGTGCAATAATTTGGAATCTAGAACTAATAACAGTAAGAATGCGTTTGACTTGTGGCATTGTAAACTAGGACACCCCAGTGTTAAAATTGTAAAACAGGTATTGAAAGACAATAATATCTCTTTTGAAAGTGTATATACTCCTTATATATATTTGCACATGTTGTCATTTAGGCAAGTGTGACGCCCCACCTCTATACCCACGCTAGCCAAGGACACTACGGCGTAATGCCGTCAACTAGCGTGGAGAATAAGGCTGTTGAGGAGCGACCTTCCGTGTAATTGCTTTGTGCGAGCACCGATATGTCAGATAGTATAACATGCATTTCATTTCAAGAGGAAATCCGACATGCCGAGATAAACTCAAAGCTACTACACAGTGGCTATGATATCTTCGAAAACAAATATAGAAATAAACATAACACAAATCAGTCACAGATATCCATATCACAAAGGCGGAAACAGATATGAATATAACACATGAAAGTGTACATCAGAGTAGTGGTCAACAAGATCCACAGCATCACAAAAGAATAGATACAAGTGCTAGGCAAAAGAACAAATATAAATCAAGGAGTCTCTATCTCGAATGTATACATAACAAAAACTACTAATCTAAAGTAGTTAGTCAAAAATCAGGCGATGGACCCTGATAAGAAGTCAAGTAGAGGCACATGTAATATCTCGGTCTGACCCGAGTATTATTTAATAAGAAAATAATAAACGGATCAGTCTAGCTATAAATATCAGATAAAATGAGATAGGATAATAGATGCGATTAAAACATATGATAACGAAATTGTCATACTATATAAAGTATACATCAACGACAACAAAAATCATACAATATCACAAGAAATCTCAAAGCACTAAAAAGAACGTCATATTCTTTATTTTATTCATCAAACCACAATTATTGACGATCATATCAATGCCAATCGAAAAAGTTAGTGAAACACAAATTCTAGAAATCGATCAATAGAATTCCAGAAATCACAAAAAGGGGGAGGCCTATCACAAAATGGGAGCTTGAAAACTCACCAACACGTGTATCACAAACAATTCGGAACATCGATACAGTACAAACGGTACATCAGATGAATCGAAAAGTCGAGACATCGATGTAGTAGAAACGGTACATCAGATGAATCGAAAAGCCGAGATATCGATGTAGTACAAACGGTACATCAGATGAATCGAAAAGGGAGACATCGATGTAGTTCGAATGGTACATCTGATGAATCGAAACACAAAACAATTCAAAACATCGACGCAGTACAAACGGTACATCTGATGAATCGAAAAGCCAAGACATCGATGTAGTACAAACGGTACATCAGATGAATCGAAAAGCCGAGACATCGATGTAGTACAAATGGTACATCAGATGAATCGAAACACAAAACAATTCAGAACATCGACGCAGTACAAACGGTACATCAGATGAATCGAAAAGCCGAGACATCGATGTAGTACAAACGGTACATCAGATGAATCGAAAAGCCGAGACATCGATGTAGTTCAAACGGTACATTAGATGAATCGAAACACAAAACAATTCAGAACATCGACGCAGTACAAACGGTACCTCAGATGAATCGAAGTCGAGACATCGATGTAGTACAAACGTTACATCAGATGAATCGAAAAGCCGAGACATCGATGTAGTACAAACGGTACATCAGATGAATCGAAACACAAAACAATTCAGAACATCGACGTAGTACAAACGGTACATCAGATGAATCGAAAAGCCAAGACATCGATGTACTACAAACGGCACATCAGATGAATCGAAACACATTAAAAGTACATGGGTCGCTAACCCACAAAGAAATGAGACGAAGCTCAATAAAATAAGGTACAGTCCTCCACGTGGACAAAGAGACATCGCACATTGCTAGTCTAAACCATAAAATGATCATCATCGATCATCATGAAGTGTCAATTACACTAAGCTAGTAAATATATGAGTTTAGCTTCATGTCCCATAACCACTAGCTTAACTTAAATATTTACGAACAAATTATAGATCTTCATTAGAAAATCTATCACAAGAGATTTAATCGAACAAGTCCAAGAATTAATCGACGAAGTAAACGCAAGCGTTTCATACCACTTGTTTTACTAAGTTGTTTAATAGATTTCTCATACAAGTGAGGTAAAGGTTTGTATATACTAATAGATTGAAAAATGGTTTTATAAACGAGCTTTGTATTAAAAATAGAGTTTGAAATCATCTTTGTAAAAGAGTTTGATTATTTACTACTAGTATAGAAACCTTTGAATTTTAAAGTGACAAATCACAAAGTTGATTGTAGAACAATAAATCACCAAAATTCCACGTTCGAAGACGTGAATTAATTCCAAAGAAATCGATTCCAAACCCAGCAAATTGGATATACCCAAAAATTCCAAAATAGAAGTCATCAAGGTCGACAATAAATGATAATAACAAATCGGAAAACCACGAATCGATTAAAAATTGGAAATCAACAACAAAATAGGCTAAATAGGCAAATAGAAGAAGGTCGGTCGACTGACTGCAAACGTCCAGTCGACTGAACCAGAAACTTGAAATTTTCATTTCCTGCAGTCAGTCGACTGATTACAGTGGCCAGTCGACTGATTGCAAGAAACAGAGACTCCTTGTATTTGAAAACAGCCCCTGGAACGCTCATGAGCTACAGCCAGTCGACTGACTGGCACTGGAGCAAATTTCCAGCCTATCAATTGAAGAGGAAACTCTTCCAAAATGCAACCGAATGAGAAATGGCGCTAGGGGTTTACGCCAATCAGCAACCCAGCCCTATAGGCTCTTCAATGCATCACCAAAAACATGTTTAAACATCAAAGTTAGGATTTTTGAAGATTTGACTTCAAAACACCCAAAAATTGGAATATTCACCAATTCAATCCAAACCAAAAGCAAATGCACATGAATAAGTGTTAGGAATTCATACCAACAATCAAAGAAAGTTATAGACATAGATGTGAGATAAAAATATCACCTTTAACCCAAAAACAAAGAAGAAGGAGCTCAATTTGCAAGAAGAAGACCAACCAATCTCCACTTCAACTCAACAAGCTTTAATCTAAGATCAAAACAAGTATTTCCTAAATTTAGGTTTAGGAATTTCTAAGATCGAAGAGAGAAAGGGATAGAGAAGATGAAGAGGAGGCTTACCAATAGCTTCTATTTGATTTTGGAGCAAGAATTCAAGTTTGCAAGAAGAAACTAGGGCTTGGAATTTCTAATTCCTCTTCCTTTCCCCCATTTTCAGTTTTAGCTTGAGTTAGAGGAGTGGGGATAAGTGAATAGAGAGGAGAGGGCTGAATTAGGGTATTAAGTTAGCTAGTGGGCTGAACCCAAACCCAAAACCCAATAGAAAAAGTAGCAAAATTTGAATTACTCCAAACATATCGAAGCTTATTCTCAAAAAGATCGCAAACGACGTTTTGAACTCAATGGAAGTGGCCTTGAGTCCCAATTCAACCGTTTGCAAAAGGAAGCTTTTCGGACTAAAATCCGACGAGCGATGTTTATATTTAAATAAAACATTAAAATATGAAATCGATAAATATGCGGGTTGTTACAGCAAGAGTCATAAACTACCATTTATAGATTTCTCTACTATTTATAACAAACCACTCGAGCTTATAGCTACAGATCTTTGGGGACAATCTCCAGTGAGCTCAGATTATGGGTTCAGATATTATATCTCATTTGTAGATGCTTACTCAAGGTTTACCTGTATATATTTTCTCAAAACAAAGTCGGAAGCATATAAAGTACTAATATAATTCATCACTCAAGTAGAAAAATAGTGCAACAATAATGTAAAAGTTATGCAAACTGATGGAGGTGTAGAATTCAAGCCATTTAAAAAATACTTTCAAAGAAAGGGAATCATCTATAGGACCACTTGCCCTCATACGTCTGAGTAAAATAGTCTTGTAGAGAGAAAACATATACACATAGTGGAGGCTGGTTTTAACATTTCTAGCACAGGGTTCTTTACCCATGAAATTCTGGCATGATGCATTTGCTACATCAGTATATTTAATTACAAACTACTAATCAAGGTTCTGAGACTTAAAAGCCTAATAGAGGTTCTACTTAATACAAAACCAAATCATTTAAGTCTAAGAACCTTTGGTTGTTTATGTTTTCCATATCATAGGCTATATAATACCCACAAACTAAGTCTCAAAGGTCTGCTCCTTCACTTTCTTAAGCTGTGCTAATAACCAGAAATGCTATAAATGTCTTAAAAATACTGGTAAAATTTACATTTCAAGACATGTTATGTTTAATGAAAATATTTTTCCTTTTGCGGATAAAGAGATCAAAACCACCCAAATGATATATAATGCTTGAGTCTCAATTCCACCAATACTCATATTCTTTAATTGGAGCACTGGGCCGAAGGATGAAGGGAATCAAGAGACTTCAGAACCATAACACACATTACCTAACATCAGGTCAGGTCATAGTTCAACTGGTTCCTTTGGTCACATCAACCAACCACCTCAAAGTAATTCCAAATCCTGAAAGAAGTTCAGAACATGATGAAAGTCATTCACCATGTTCTGAACAATGTAGTGATAATGCCAGCAGACAAGAGAGTGTTCCTACAAGAGCAGAACATCATATGATTACAAGAACTAAAAGCGGAATTTCTGAACCCAAGATATATGCAACACAATTAAGTTTCAAAGAACCTACTACATATGAGGAGGTTATCAAGAGTGACCACTGGAAATTGTCCATTGAATGAGGAGTACAGTACACTCACAAAGAACAAAACATGGAGCTAAGTGTATCTACTCAGTCACAAAAATGTTATTGGAAGCAAGTAAACTTACAAAATTAAGAGGAATCCTAATGGCACCATATCAAAGTATAAAGCGAGACTTGTTGCAAAGGGATACACACAACAATTTGAATTTGACTTCAATGAGACTTTCTCCCCAATGGTGAAGCCAACCACCATAAGAATTATACTAACCATAGCATTACATAATTATTGGAAAATCAGGCGACTAGATGCAAACAATGCATTCCTGAATGGAGATCTACAAAAGGAAGTATATATGGAGTGGCAAAAAGGATATATTTGAGAAAACATTGCAGATCTTGTATGTAAATTACATAAAGTTATCTATGGGCTTAAACATGCATCAAGGGCGTGGTATGAAATAGTCAAGCTGACATTGATCAAGTTAGGTTGCAAGTCAACTAAGTCAAACAACTCACTATATACAAAGTTAAGTGAAGGCAATACAATATACATAGTTGTGTATGTAGATGATATCATAATTACATGAAATAATGATGAGAGGATCAATAACACTATTCAACATCTAAATCAAGCATTTTCAATTAAAGATCTTGGTGACTTAAGTTAATTCTTGGGAATAGAGGTCACAAGGAGAAATACATTAGAGCTAATCTTAAGGCAGAAGAAATATATATAAAAAAAAATCTTGTTAAAGCTAAAATGAATCTAGCTAACACACTGCCTACTCCTATGACTAGTAATCTACATCTCTCCAAAGAAAAAGGCGAACACGTTACTAATTACAAACAGTATCGAAGTATTGTGGGTGAATTACAGTACGCTACCATTACTAGACCAGAAATATGTTATAGTGGTAAAAAAGTCTGACAGTCTATGCAAAAACCTCTAAAGTGGATCGAAAAGCGGTAAAACATATATTATGCTATCTTAGAGGTACACTTGATCATGAACTGTTGTTAAAATCATGTAAGGAGTTAACTGCACAAGTTTATGCTGATGCCGCCTGGACCACCAATCTAGACGATAGAAGATCTGCATCTGGATATTGTATCTATCTTGGCAACAACCATATATCGTGGTGCTCAAAGAAGCAGGCAATAGTTTATCGATCCAGCATAGAGGCGGAATATAGATGCGTTGCAAGTACAACCGGCGAGATAATATGGATTGAATCGCTACTTCATGATATCGAAAATCAACTAGAAAGTCAATTATTTGGTATGATAATCTCAGCATTGTATCTCTTTCAGCTAATGCAGTCCTCCACTCATGGACAAAATATATTGAAATCGATCCATACGTTGTTCGTGAGCATATTATTAAAGGAAAACTTTAAATGAACCATGTTCCAACTGCGTATCAAAGAGCAGATATTCTAACTAAAGCTTTTTCAGCAAAGAATTTCTCAAAATTAAAAACAGATCTAAAAGTTATTGATGGCGTTGGAGAGAAATGGGATGAGAAAACCTTAAATAAAATTGAAAGGGATCGGAGTAACAGAGTTATGAAGTAAAGAAAGACGAAGTATTAGGTTATAAGCAGAAATCTGTAAGTTCAGGTAAAGGGCATAACACAAGCCCAAGGCCTATTATCCCATATATCCATTTGTAACTATTATACTGTACATTATACAGAGGAATGTAAGTACACGGTAAAGTATGAAATGAGATTACTTTCTTTTAATACCATAAAGTAGCATTCTCAGTCTCTTCGTTCTCTTTTACTCACCTTATAGTTTTTACAAGTGAATGCATTTGAATTTTTTTTTTTTGTCCTCATCTTTATTTACAATCTAAAATGGAACAAAAATAGAACTAGCTAACTACATATCATTTCAACTATATATCTGCTGTGAATTAAAAGCCATAAAAATCAAAACCACCACAAAAACCATTAAAGAAAGCACCGCAATGATATTAGCATACGACCTCAACCCAGGCTTCGATCCCTTCAAAGTTCTATTCTTTATGGTTGGCAACGCTTCTTTAATCCCAAAAACACAAGAACTTTCATTTCTAATATTAACCTTTTCCAACCCTGCAGCATACACAATAGACAAATCAAAAAAATCGGCAACGCTGCTATTAACATTGCTATCCAAACTAGTAAGTTTAGAAGCAACATCTAAAATAGTAGAAGTGCATGAACTACACTTATTCGAACTCGATAAATTTCCACTACAGACAGATAGAATTAGAACCGAGCTTTGCATTCCAGTCCCGAAGACTAGTTATTCCAGCACAGTCCAAATGATGTACGACAACAAAACGTGAAGGGTTTGGGAAACAAGTTGATACAATATTGGAAGGTACGTTTAGAGAATCGAGATGAGTTTGGAACAAAGAGAGACAGGAGGAAGAAGATGAAATGTTAGGAAGGAAGAAGTGAGAAGTGGAGTCTGGTGGGAAGGCTGAGGTTAAAAATATGCAGAAGAGTTTGGCAAGAAGCAGTGTTAATGCTGTTGCATTGGGTGTTGTTCCATGAGAGTTTTGCCATGTAGGTTAGATCGAGTGAGCATGTTGTGTTGGATGATGTGGATTGGATTGGAAGAATGAAGTTATTATTAGTAGAAGAATTGGTATTTGAGTACTTGTTAGCTTCATGATTGTGGATATTTTTTCAACTGTGGAGTGTGGAGAGTGGTTGATAGTTGAGGATGGATGAAAAAAACGTGTCATGGTGCATATGTAGGAAAATAAATGTAAGCCGAATAAGTTCTTTTATTTATTGTGTTGTTTCTTTTGTTGCAGCCTTGGTTGTTTGGGCTTTGTTATGGCTTTATCGTAGGGATGAAATAAAAAGGGTACATCCTTGGTGCAACCGCTAAACAAGTGCATTTCCAACCGGAGGGGGTGGGAGGGGTCGATTCAAGGCAATCGACCCCAAACCCACCCCCAACCGGTTGAAAAAAGAAAATAATGTGCTTTTCTTTAGACGGCTCAAATGGTAAGACTGTGCAAATAAAGTTAGAGTGTTGCTTTATATATTATTGTTGGAGTAACACACATGACTTTACCCAGAGTTGCTTCTTAGCCGGCGAAAATAAAGCCGGCTAAGCTAGTCATCTTTATTTTCGTCTACTAAGAAGCAACACTCTGGATTGTTTTGGCAACCTCCTGGATTGTCAAAGCAAACCAAAAGGCTACAACCGACCCTTCGTTGGGGTTAGTTGCTTCCCAACTGTGACACGTTTGGGAATGCTCTAACATATATATAAAAATACATTCTTTTATGATCAGTATGACGATATGGATAGATAATAATTTTTTCAAGGATGTCAGAGTCTTTTTTTAAAGAACTGTAACAGGTGTGCATAGTGGAATTCTCTAATGTGTTCTTCTATGTAATTTGAACAAGAAATCATCATTCAAAGTGTAGACCCTTTATATGATTCTTAATATATATGTTATCATTATTCGATGTTCTTAAACTGCTAGTCAGTATAACAATGAACCGGGCAACTCGAAAGTGTTTATAAATGTCATGATCAGAAATATTTGGGACTTGAGAGTCAATTTTTAATACTTGTAATATGGAAATCACATAGTTTATTTTCAAATTTGAAATGCTTTGTCAAAACACCAACGTCAACTTCTAACCAATGAAAATCAACCAGTGCTAATATATCTGCCAATTAAGTTATTTAGTATAAAGATAGTTGTTAGGAATTTGACAGCCACTCCTCTTTCCCTGAACCAATTTTCATGCAAAAGAGGTTCTCTTTAGTAGTTCTCTTTTTTATTTATATAATTATTATTTTACAAATTTCGTGGTGTGAATTTATTTTCAACACACACTCTCACTAGTGGCGTAAGTTAAACCAAACACATAAACATTTTTTCATTAGATGAGCACGTTTGATGGTAAAGCTCACAGGAACGAGATCTTGCTTTGATTCCATATTAGTATGAGGCCTGTGCTTCATACACATACACATTAGTAATATTAAATGTCATAAACCCAATATAGTGGATATTTATGGAATTATGCAAGGCATGCCAAAATATTTTGTTGAATAAAATGAATGGCCATGTCAAGGAGGAGAACACTCGTATAATTTTATTCCACACTTAAAGCGGTGCTACCAACGAGCCTGACAAACAGTGTGACACTCCACCTCTATACCCGTACTATCCAAGAGTATTACAAAGTAATACTGTCAGATAATACGAAAAATGAGGCTACGGGAGGCACACATGTAAATATTCATTCGAACTAACATTGGTTCATATTAAAACAATAAACAAATTGCTCAGTTATATATACGCAATAATGATTCAAAGGAATAAGCACGTGTGCCTCCAAGATAGAACAATACATAATATACAGAATATGCAAAGAATACAGAGTCAGAATTGCAATAATAACATATAACATATAATATAAATAGTATAGTACAATACAAATATAATAATAATACAATATGACTCAAATGATGTCAACTAAATGTAATGCAATGAATAATATACAAATCAAAGTCAAATAAACACAGTGAACAAATATAATATAAATAACATACAACAATCCTAATATACAACTCCTCTAATATAATTTTCAGGTATAATGCCAAAAAAAAAACATTATGCCATCTCATCACCCAAATATCTCAATTTATGAAACTAGTTCAACACTAATATCAACAGATGTCATCATCAATGTAGAAACACATTAATAGAAATCTAGAAGACTATATCTAATGGGTGGATCATCCATACAATTCAACCTCACCATTTAAAACGAAATCATCAAGTGAATAGGGCTAACGCACATCAATCTTAAATATAATACCAATAAAATTACAAATCAATAGATAATGCGAGATAGCCTGTCAAATCATCCAAAATATCTAATACTTTACAAACCATAAATATAATCCAACACAATCCAAAGAACAATCAATAATCCAGACTATCTCAAAATATCAAATCATCTAACAATATGGATATAACGAGGCTGATTATACTTTGGACTCATCCTATTTCTAATATAGCCACCTCATGGGAAAGTGAATAATATATGATGATCCACAATACACTAACAATCCTGAATCAGAAAGGGAGACTAATAGGACACAGCATGCTCTAGGGACCATGACTACTCATCTCTCGCAAAGTACCGTCTATCCTTACAGTCTTCGGTTACCTCGACGGACATCGTGACCCTATCCACTAGTGGCTCGTCTACGCGTATCCCCGACCATGACCATTCTTTGCTCATTTAGGCAACAAACCGTTGGCCTATGGGACATAAGGGACTGTAGGGTGCCTACCCTACCAACTACCAATCTGGTGATGCGCATCCAAAATATCTAATAATGATGTCGTGAATCTGGAGTGCGACCCCACGACCAGGTGCCGGGGGAATACTAGCCAATCTGGTTCACTTTCGGACCATAAATGGAGTGGGACAACAAGTGGATAACATATAATTCTCATGTCCAATATCCACGTATAGCTCCAGTCATAAGATGACCCTTGGCTCCATATAAGTCACTTCATGACAATAATATACTACAGCTTTAATCCTATGCCGACGCACGACTATACCCAAAAGTCACCACGTGACTATAATATACTCACTGTAGCGAGTATCATCACATACATGAGTAATCCCCGTTTGAGTGACATTTGCATACAAATAATAATCAAATGAATAACATAATAGCGTCCCATACCACCGCATGTTACTCGAATAATTATTCAATGCTCATAAACTACGCTCAAACCATACTAGATATTTCTACATGACAAGTCTGATGAGTAACCAAAAAAATGTTACCAAAAGTATCATTCCAGACGGTATCACTGTAACGACCCAGAATTTCTGTCAGTTAAAATTCGTTTATTTAATTGAATTTAAATATTAATAAGTTATAAGTCGAATAAATTTTATTTCGAATATCTAGATTTAATTGGATAATTAAATAGATAATTTAATAGTTGAAATTACAGAAATAATTGGAAATTGGGTTTAATATGGTTAAAATTGATTTGTAAAATTTTATTTAGCATATTAGAGTAAGAATGATATTATAGAACTTTTAAAATTGAATCTAAAGTTAATTTGTGAAAATTGAATATTTTAATATTTAATTGACGAGTTAAAATAGCCATTTTTCAAACAGTCTCGGATTTTGACGAAACTAGTTTTATCGAATCCGTAATGTGATATTATTGTAAGATTTCAAATTTCGTGTCAATCGGATTTACGGTTTGTATGAGGCAAGCTAAAACGCACAGAAATTTGAATAACCGATTTAATTTTAAATCGATCGTTTATTGCCGTAACTCACACATATAATCAAATTAGCTTCCGAAACCTGTTCCATTGTGTCCGGAACGCGGGATAAACTCTAGAAACGTCGGTCAACGCTCGTAAATCAGAGTTCGGAAAAGCCGGATGAATAGTGTTCGGCGAATTTCCTATAAAAGCACCTCAATTTTTCATTTTTTGGCAAAATAAAACAAATTAGGGTTTTAAAAACCCTGGCTGCCATCTCCAAATTCGAAGGCCAGAAACGCACCCAATTCATCCCCTCCGATCTCCTCATCCATCCACTTTCATCGAAAATTTCCAACAACAAAGATGTCGGGCTCAACAAGTGATATCTATCCAACGGTGGATATTTGTTATAGTCGTCGAATGAAGCAAGAAAGCACCGTGTTTTCGTTCGTTTTTGCACACGTTTTTCACGCACTAGAGAGGGCCGAGCATGACCGGTTTGTGGGTGAAGGTGGAGTAAGGCAGGGGCTTCGAAACGTCGTAGTTTGATCAACCTATAAGCGAACGATGGCGGCTCGAAAATTTATGAAGAGATGGAGGCTATTGGGTTAAGCACGTTCGTATTCACCTGGAGGTTTCACGCGTTTGGGGAAGAAGACGTGAGTGCGGCATAGATCCTTTGATGCTGGAATCTACGGCTAATATGGATAGAGGTTTAAAAAAATTAAAAGAAATGTAAATCTATTTATATTTAAAATCGTGTGATCTTTAAAATGTTGTAACTTGTTCATACGAGGTCTGTTTTGAGCGAAACCAGTTGCGTTGGCTTCGTTTTGTCGAGCACTACGCTATGAAACTAGATTAGAGTCATTTGGGGATAGTGAGAATTTCGGGTAAAATTAAACGCGCGTTTAATTTTATTCGAAATAAAACGCTGAAATTGAATTGGAAACGAGGTGAGAACTTCTCACTCAATCGAATTGTTTCGATTTAAATTTTAAATAGTTAGATTTAAAATTGTTGATTGTTTGATTGGATGATAAACTATTATCTATTGATTGTTAAAATAGACATTATACGCCGTTAGTAAGCGGAGGTTATTTATTAAAAACATATACCACGATAATTCCATCTTGATTGGAATTGGTATTATATATGTACTTGGAGTTGATTTTCCCGCATTATATAGCGGATGAGACCCTATTGCGCCGCCTATTAAGCAGATAATAATTTATAAATCCCATATACCGCGATAATTCCGTACTGGAACAGAATTGGTATTGTGCTAATGTTTGTGGATGCAGGGAAACAGGTTGGAGGGATCCAACTGGATTCCTCAACTGTATTGATTTATTTACAGATATTGTGATATTTGTTGATTGTCATATACTGATATATGATGTCTTTGTTGTGGTGATTGACTATTTGGTGTTGTTGCATCATCGGATCCATTTTTAAAGTTTAAAATAACGATTTTGATTTTAAAAGGATTTTTAAAATGATTTTTCAAAGTATACGTTTTATTAAATTTTTGAATTGGTCATTTTAAATAATTAAAACGTTATAAATTTTTATGTTATAAAAAATTAAGATTTTTGTGAAATATAACCAAAAGGTGATTTTTAAAATAAATAGATTTATAAAATAGTTTAAATTTAGATTTTTGAATTATTATAAAGGATGTATATAAAAGATTTTTAACATTGATATTTATAATAATAAAAATAAAATAAAATATTGGAATTATAAAACGAGTTTATTAAGTGTTAAAATGAAGTATAAAATGGATTTCATTAAAAATTATAGATTTATAAATTGTGAAGATTATAAAATGAATAGATGTTGTAAATAAAAGATTTATAAGTAATTAACTTATAAACTGGATTTTGGGCATTTAAATGGGATATTAATAAAAATTGTTAATAAAGAAGATTTTATACGTTGAAGTGGTTATAAAATATAAATGGATCTTATAAGTAATAGAAGTTTTTAAAAATAACATTTTGTAAATAAATGAATTATAAGTATTTAACTTATAATATGGACTTTTGGTATATATTTGAGATATATAAATTGAATTGGATTAATAAAGGAGATTTATAAATCGAAGTTTATAAATAGAAATGGAATTTATAGACATTGTTTATAAATTCGAAATCAATGAAATTTGACAAATTGAATGTAGAAATTTATTAAAAGAAGTATATTCGCGATTTCGGATAGCGAATTATCCTTGAAATAAAATGTGTAGAAAATATTGAATTTGGTTAGTGAAGTATATTCACGATTTTGGACAGTGAATATATTATTAAAGAAAATAGATATGTTTTTGGGAAAGTGATATTATAAAATGAAGTTAATGGTTTTAAAGATGTTTAAAAAGGTATTGACTATCGAAACCATAGATTTCAACATTCATTGTTGAAATAGACGTTTTCGAGAAATAGAAGGAAATGGTGGACTATAACACTGTTGTTATAGTAAATGATTTCTGAAGGGAAATATTTTATATAGTATTGGGATTTATATATCTATCTTAATTTCGAATCCCTATACTAGTGATTTTGGGTTGTCGTAATGATGTTTTATGCAACATTCGTTTTGACTCAAATAAATGTGTTTAAGCGCACATTTTCTTTAAAGAATGAAATATATACTTAATTTCGATTTAAGTATATTGAATATTTTCCAAGTGTTGAAAATAAATGGATTTATGAATTTTTTTTATTATTTAATATAAGTATGGAAATGTTTTCCAATATGAAGTGAATGTTTTGAGATTTTATCTTTTAAAGATAAATTGAAAATGAATATTCGAAATCGATTTGAATATCGTAGATTCATAGATATTTTGGAATTGTAAATTCACTATGGAATTTATAAAAGAAAGGAAAATTTGTTTAGAAATAAACGTTGATTTATTTTTGAAGTGTGGGGATAAATTTATGGATTTGGAACGTAAATATAAAGTAAATCGGTAAGGATTTATTTAATTGGTTTGAACGAACCATGTTGAATGAAAGTATTTCCGCGTAAGGAAAATGATTAAATTTGTTTTCAAAAGAGATAAAGGTGAAAAGTGATTTGAAAATTTGTTTTCAAATAGTTGAAGTGTGTAAATTATATATCTAGTAAAGATATTTTGGAAAGTAAATAATTTGGGAAATTATTTGGAATTTGGTGATGTTGAACACGCCTATTGATAGTTAAATAATCCGACTATCAATATTTACCTTTAAATAGGTATTTGTTGTGATTGCTTGAATTTGAATGACACACTTATTTTTTAATAAGCGCTCACTATTCGTGTTAGCCGGGAAAGGACCTTGGGGTCGTATAACCCATTCCGAATATGTGATACGTCGTTATGAATTGCATTTGATGACCGGTGATAAAGACCGGATATTTGTGAAAACGAAAGGATTACCGTCGAATATTTCTGCATCGGCTGATCTCCGATACAGAAATTTATTACCTTTTGTGATGGGAAGTCCGGTCGTAATTAGTGAATATCCAGATTGCAAGGACTTCTTTGTAAGTGCCTTCGGTTCCGTTCGATCCCGGAACGAACTTGTATAGATGTGTGTCTGACGTTATAATTTGAGATGTAAAGCTGGTTTCTATCAAATATATTTCCGTTGGTGGCGGAGAATTTATTCTCTTAGCTTAACACCCTAGAGGTTATGTAGTTGATGGTTACTAGTGATACATTCCCAAATTGGTGATGTGGCATACGAAGTGCTTTTGAGCATTTGATGATCAAAGCACAGCTTTTATATAAAGCGTGGCTTTGTGGACGAGATTTCGTCGGACCTCACACCCCGGAAATGGTCAAAACAGGAAGGATGCGGCAAGGTTATTAGGGGGTAGCGCCCCTTTAGTGTATGTCATTCCTTCTGGATAGAGGTGGTATCATGGTATGGAGCCCAGATACTTAACCTATGTTGTTGCTGCAAATTTATTGCTTTGTGGTTGTTGGAAATCGAGGATCCTCGGATATAGATCGGTTACGATCAGGGAATGACATATTCGTGTCAGTAGTTACCTAGTTTGAAAGGTAACCCGGCCTTGTGTTGGCAGAGATCTGGTTAGGTTCTCGGGGCGTCTTTTCAAAGGCGTTTCCATGTGGCAATGGGAAGTTCCTTGGCTTGACCATTTGTTGGAAATCCAAAGAAACAATACGATCTTGTACGCTTTTAGTTGTAGAACCTATCATTCACTTATGGTGGTCACCACTGTTTGGATGGTGGCTATAGTAGGCATAAGTGCGAAATGCCTATGCTGGCTAAGTTTTATATCTTTACTTTCGAAATGTTTTCTACACTATGCACTAGTAATAATATCAAATGTTTCTTTTTAATGCGTATCAGGCATCTTTGACTATCATAAGGAGAAATCTTCTCTGATTCTGCGTTTGCATTGTGTGTGTGTGCGGGAGGCCATATGGTGGTCTCATTTTCTAAAAAAGCATTGCGAAATCTATTTTAAAATTTTCTTGTTCTTTGTTTTAAAGAAATATAAACTATTTTAAGTTCTCACACCAGTCACATGACTGACTCAGAGTTTATTGTTTCCTTCCTAAACTCTGGGTGCCCACTAATTTCCACACGGGCAGTCTAGAGTCAAGTTAGCAGGATATTCTGGAATTCAGGAGTTGCTGGAGGAAAGCTGGATGGCATGACGTATTCACTAGTATATAGTATTTCTTTTTCGCTGTTTGTTGTTTGTTGTTGTACACTCTGATGATGTGATGTAATGTAATAACTGATATAGTTCTTTGTTTTAAAGAATATTCATTTTATCTATTATATGTTGTTCCGCTGCGATATGTGAGATTCTGTTATTGTTCTGTTGTTTTTTTTTCTTTCTTTGTTCTTATATCTTCTACCTCTTCTTTAACCCTAATGGTACGGTTTTCCGGCCTTCGATTTCTTGGCGGTTGATACAGTGGACGTATTGATGTCCGTTTTCGAGCGTCAGAAAGTTGCATTCGTTACATTTGGTATCAGAGCATATGGTTAAGCGACAACCATGGCTCTGTTGGGAATTACTCATTAGAGATGGAGTCAGTAGTACTCTAGAATGAGTTTGAGTGTAATAATAGATACGAGCGTGTATTTGTTAGTGAATATAAATTGTTTTATATTGTGATGATTGGTTTGTTGAGTGGTATATGGATTCTGGTCAACACGAGTAATTAACGTTGTTGATAGGGATCTCTAAACACTTGTACAGAACAATTTGACACGATATTATTTAAAATAGGGTTAATGAAATAATTTTACCTCGATTATATTTTATATATAAAGGAATAATTTTTTAGAATTATTAAAGTGTATATGAATTGATTGCTTGGTTGTTGAAAATATAAATATATATAAGTCAATAAATGTTGTTTGAATAAGTTGAATTAAAACAACAATTTTTAAAGAATAATTGTATAAGCAAATGAATTATAAGTATGAAGTTATAATTAAAATGATTTACAATTGGAAAATAATCTTATATATAATAAGTGAAATTATATGAGAAAAAGATTTATAAATGTGATTTATATTCTGAAAATAAAATTCCAGAGAAGTGTTTTGAAAGGATTTGATATTTTGGAAAAATTGTTTTAGAGAAATTAAAGCTCTAAACTCTTTTCGATCGCTGGAAAATAATTCCGATGATGATCGCGACATCATTAGTGTTCATTTTCGGGTTTCCAAAAGAAGGATTGCTGCCAAACTATTTTAAATGGAAGTTGTTTGGAAAATTGGGATTTGGTTTTGGAAATTCAAAAGATAATTTGAATTGGTTTCAAAGATGGTTTTGAAAGATTGAAAAGACTCTGGAATCCTATTTAAAATATTTATAGGAATGATAAATGAGTTGATAACTTATACAATTTGAATATTGATAGAATAAATTTAACTCAAAGGATGGAGTTAAATTGAAGGAAGTATAAGCGAATCAATAAAAATCCAAGTGGTAATTGCTGAATATAAGTTGTATAACTTATGAAATGAGAAAATGTAAGTGAAACAAATTGTTAAAAAATGGTTAAACAATTTTGTTAAGCAAAATAAATCCGAATTTGAATAAGTGATATGAAATTTGACTTTGGTAAAAGTTAAATAGAATTTACTTTAGAATTGGAATCTGAATTGGATTTATAAGTGGAAAATTTAAGTTAAGTAAAATAAATTGAAATGGAATATAACTTAAGTGAAGTTGAATAAAGTCAATTTTGGTGTCAAAGTAAATTAATAAGTGAATTAATGAAGTGAAGTCATTAAGAATTTGAACTTGAGTTATATAAATGAAATTCAACTTTATATTGTTAAAGGAATCAGCAATTGAATAAATTAATGAATGGATTGAATGTTAATCAATAGAATGTAAATAATTGATATGGAATAGTGAATGTAAGTGTTAATTCATTAAAAGCTAATGTTATTGGAAATTGAATAATTGAATGGAAATCAATTTAATATAAACCAATTGAAAGTAAAAAAGTGTTAAACCAAATTGAATGAATGTAAGCGAAGTAAATAATTTGGTTATGTTGAATATACATTGGTTGTTATTTGATTGTTAATTGATTGTGTATAATTCATTAAGTGAATGAAATGAATTAATGAAATGGAAAGCTATAAATCATTAAATTCAAATTGGAAGTAAATAAATTTGAATAGAATTGAATTTGATTTGGAAGTAAACTAACTTGAATGTAAATTAGTGAATGCAAACTAATTGAAATTGAATATGAATGAATGTTAGTAAATCCAATGTTAATGAATCAAATGTGATTTAAATTGGAAAACCAATTCATTGAATATTAATGAGAAGTGAATTTATATTGATTTGGGTATGGATTTGTTGGATGTTTATTGGTTGGATAGTTGTTTGATGGTTGCATTTGTTGATTGAATGCATTGCTATATTGGCATATGTAGTTGTTGTAGTGATATATGTTGTATGTTGATATTACTTCCATATATGCATGTTTCTCATGGTTTGTTGAGTGTTTAGTAGGTGCGGATTGCGCTTGCTTCGCATTTGGAGCTCGCTTTCGCGCTATATTAGCCGTATACGCTCGCTAATAATAAATAAGATACATATCTCGGATTAAATATCGTACTTTTGCACTTTTTTTCCCTGCGGGACGCCTCATCACTTGATGAGATGTATATTTGTGATACATATACTGTCATTTTTTTTCCGGATCGAGCCGCGCAAAGGAGACTATGGCGAATTTTTCCGAAAATTTAAGGTGTTAGAATATTTTTAAGAAAATTGGGAAAATTTTGAAAACTGAAAATTTGACTTGGAATTGGAAGTTAAACGATATAGTTGATTTTGAAAAAGATAACTAAGTATGATTTGGAAACTTAGTAAAGATTTTGTAAGAAGTTTGACTACGAATTTTGGAAAAGTTAAACACTTAAGAGATTTGTAAAATCCAATTTGAATGGTTTGTTTTGGGAAAGTTAATGGATTCTGTAACTTTTTCTTACTTGGTAATTTCGAGGACGAAATTCTTTTAAGGGGGAAAGTTTGTAACGACCCAGAATTTCTGTCAATTAAAATTCATTTATTTAATTGAATTTAAATATTAATAAGTGAAATTTGTAAGCCGAATAAATTTTATTTCGAATATCTATATTTAATTGGATAATTAAATCGATAATTTAATAGTTGAAATTACAGAAATAATTGGAAATTGGGTTTAATATGGTTAAAATTGATTTTTAAAATTTTATTTAGTCATATTAGAGTTAGAATGATATTATAGTACTTTTAAAATTGAATTTAAAGTTAATTTGTGAAAATTGAATATTTTAATATTTAATTAACGAGTTAAAATAGCCATTTTTAAAAAAGTCTCGGATTTCGATGAAACCAGTTTCATCGGATCCGTAATGTGATATTATTGTAAGATTTCAAATTTCGTGTCAATCGGATTTACAGTTTGTCCGGGGCAAGCTAAAACGCACAGAAATTTGAATAACCGATTTAATTTTAAATCGATCGTTTATTGCCGTAACTCACACATATGATCGAATTAGCTTCCGAAACTTGTTCCATTGTGTCCGGAACGTGGGATAAACTCTAGAAACACCGGCCACCGCGTGTAAATCGGAGTTCGGAAAAGCCGGATGAATAGTGTTCGGCGAATTTCCTATAAAAGCACCTCAAATTTTCATTTTTTGGCAAAATAAAACAAATCAGGGTTTTAAAAACCCTGGCTGCCATCTCCAAATTCGAAGGCCAGAAACGCACCCAATTCATCCCCTCCGATCTCCTCATCCATCCACTTTCATCGAAAACTTCCAACAACAAAGATGTCGGGCTCAACAAGTGCTATCTATCCAACGATGGATATTTGTTATAGTCGTCGAATGAAGAAAGAAGCACCGTGTTTTCCTTCGTTTTTGCGCACGTTTTTCATGCACTAGAGAGGGCCGAGCATGACCGGTTTATGGGTGAAGGTGGAGTAAGGCAGGGGCTTCGAAATGCCGTAGTTTGATCAACCTATAAGCGAACGATGGCGGCTCGAAAATTTATGAAGAGATGGCGGCTATTGGGTTAAGCACGTTCGAATTCACCTGGAGGTTTCACGCGTTTGGGGAAGAAGACGTGAGTGCGGCCCAGATCCTTTGATGTGGAATCTACGGCTAAGATGGATAGAGGTTTAAAAAAATTAAAAGAAATGTAAATCTATTTATATTTAAAATCGTGTGATCTTTAAAATGTTGTAACTTGTTCATACGAGGTCCGTTTTGAGCGAAACCAGTTGCGTTGGCTTCGTTTTGTCGAGCACTACGCTATGGAACTAGATTGGAGTCATTTGGGGATAGTGAGAATTTCGGGTAAAATTAAACGCGCGTTTAATTTTATTCGAAATAAAACGCTGAAACTGAATTGGAAACGAGGTGAGAACTTCTCACTCAATCGAATTGTTTCGATTTAAATTTTAAATAGTTAAATTTAAAATTGTTGATTGTTTGATTGGATGATAAACTATTATCTATTGATTGTTAAAATAGACATTATACGCCGTTAGTAAGCAGATGTTATTTATTAAAAACATATACCGCGATAATGCCATCTTGATTGGAATTGGTATTATATATGTACTTGGAGTTGATTTTCCCGCATTATATAGCGGATGAGACCCTATTGCGCCACCTATTAAGCGTATAATAATTTATAAGTCTCATATACCGCGATAATTCCGTACAGGAACAGAATTGGTATTGTGCTAATGTTTGTGAATGCAGGGAAACAGGTTGGAGGGATCCAACTGGATTCCTCAACTATATTGATTTATTTACAGATATTGTGATATTTTTTGATTGTCATATACTGATATATGATGTCTTTGTTGCGTGATTGACTATTTGGTGCTGTTGCATCATCGGATCCATTTTTAAAGTTTAAAATAACGATTTTGATTTTAAAAGGATTTTTAAAATGATTTTTCAAAGTATACGTTTTATTAAAATTTTGAATTGATTCATTTTAAATAATTAAAACGTTATAAATTTTTATGTTATAAAAAATTAAGATTTTTGTGAAATATAACCAAAAGGTGATTTTTAAAATAAATAGATTTATAAAATAGTTTAAATTTAGATTTTTGAATTATTATAAAGGATGTATATAAAAGATTTTTAACATTGATATTTATAATAAAAAATATATATATAAAATATTGGAATTATAAAACGAGTTTATTAAGTGTTAAAATGAAGTATAAAATGGATTTCATTAAAAATTATAGATTTATAAATTGTGAAGATTATAAAATGAATAGATGTTGTAAAATAAAAGATTTATAAGTAATTAACTTATAAACTGGATTTTGGGCATTTAAATGGGATTATAATAGAAATTGTTAACAAAGGAGATTTTATAAGTTGAAGTTGTTATAAAATATAAATGGATCTTATAACTAATAGAAGTTTTTAAAAAGAACGATTTTGTAAATAAATGAATTATAAGTATTTAACTTATAATATGGACTTTTGGTATATATTTGAGATATATAAATTGAATTGGATTAATAAAGGAGATATATAAATCGAAATTTATAAATAGAAATGGAATTTATAGACATTGTTTATAAATTCGAAATCAATGGAATTTGATAAATTAAATATAGAAATTTATTAAAAGAAGTATATTCGCGATTTCGGATAGCGAATTATCCTTGAAATAAAATGTGTATAAAATATTGAATTTGGTTAGTGAAGTATATTCACGATTTTGGACAGTGACTATATTATTAAAGAAAATAGATATGTTTTTGGGAAAGTGATATTATAAAATGAAGTTAATGGTTTTAAAGATGTTTATAAAGGTATTGACTATCGAAACCATAGATTTCAACATTCATTGTTGAAATAGACGTTTTCGAGAAATAGAAGAAAATTGTGGACTATAACACTGTTGTTATAGTAAATGATTTCTGAAGGGAAATATTTTATATAGTATTGGGATTTATATATCTATCTTAATTTCGAATCCCTATAATAGTGATTTTGGGTTATCGTAACGATGTTTTATGCAACATTCGTTTTGACTCAAATAAATGTGTTTAAGCGCACGTTTTCTTTAAAGAATGAAATATGTACTTAACTTCAATTTAAGTATATTGAATATTTTCCAAGTGTTGAAAATAAATGGATTTATGAATTTCTTTTTATTTAATATAAGTATGGAAATGTTTTCCAATATGAAGTGAATGTTTTGAGATTTTATCTTTTAAAGATAAATTGAAAATGAATATTCGAAATCGATTTGAATATCGTACATTCATACATATTTTGGAATTGTAAATTCACTATGGAATTTATAAAAGAAAGGGAAATTTGTTTAAAAATAAACGTTGATTTATTTTTGAAGTGTGGGGATAAATTTATGGATTTGGAACGTAAATGTAAAGTAAATCAGTAAGGATTTATTTAATTGGTTTGAATGAACCATGTTGAAATGAGAGTATTTCCGCGTAAGGAAAATGATTGAAATTTGTTTTCAAAAGAGATAAAGGTGAAAAGTGATTTGAAAATTTGTTTCAAATAGTTGAAGTGTGGAAATTATATATCTAGTAAAGATATTTTGGAAAGTAAATAATTTGGGAAATTATTTGGAATTTGGTGATGTTGAACACGCCTATTGATAGTTAAATAATCCGACTATCAATATTTACCTTTAAATAGGTATTTGTTGTGATTGCTTGAATTTGAATGCCACACTTATTTTTAAATAAGCGCTCACTATTCGGGTTAGCCGGGAAAGGACCTTGGGGTCGTATAACCCATTCCGAATATGTGATACGTCGTTATGAATTGCATTTGATGACCGGTGTTGAAGACCGTATATTTGTGAAAACGGAAGGATTACCGTTGAATATTTCTGCATCGGCTGGTCTCCGATATAGAAATTTATTACCCTTTGTGATGGGAAGTCCGGTCGTGATTAGTGAATATCCGGATTGCAAGGACTTCTTTATAAGT
The DNA here is from genome assembly GCA_030765085.1 of Allium cepa. Lineage (NCBI taxonomy): Eukaryota > Viridiplantae > Streptophyta > Magnoliopsida > Asparagales > Amaryllidaceae > Allium > Allium cepa. Next base: position 795,940,084 of record CM060935.1, on the reverse strand, counting down.
GCCTCGGTTCCGTTCGATCCCGGAACGGACTTGTATGGATGTGTGTCTGACGTTACAATTTGAGATGTAAAGCTGGTTTCTATCAAATATATTTCCGTTGGTGGCGGAGAATTTATTCTCTTAGCTTAACACCCTAGAGGTTATGAGTTGATGGTTACCAGTGATACATTCCCAAATTGGTGATGTGGCATAAGAAGTGCTTTTTAGCATTTGATGATCAAAGCACAGCTTTTATATAAAGCGTGACTTTGTGGACGAGACTTTGTCGGACCTCACACCCCGGAGATGGTCAAAACAGGAAGGATGCGGCAAGATTATTAGGGGGTAGCGCCCTTTAGTGTATGTCATTCCTTCTGGATAGAGGTGGTATCATGATTTGGAGCCCAGATACTTAACCTATGTTGTTGCTGCAAATTTATTGCTTTGTGGTTGTTGAAAATCGAGGATCCTCGGATATAGATCGGTTACGATCGGGGAATGGCATATTCGTGTCAGTAGTTACCTAGTTTGAAAGGTAACCCGGCTTTGTGTTGGCAGAGATCCGGTTAGGTTCTCGGGGCATCTTTCCAGAGGCGTTTCCATGTGGCAATGGGAAGTTCCTTGGCCTGACCATTTGTTGGAAATCCAAAGAAACAATATGATCTTGTACGGTTTTAGTTGTAGAACCTATCATTCACTTATGGTGGTCACCACTGTTTGGATGGTAGCTATAGTAGGCATAAGTGCGAAATGCCTATGCTGGCTAAAATTTATATCTTTACTTTCGAAATGTTTTTTACACTATGCACTAGTAATAATATCAAATGTTACTTTTTAATGCGTATCAAGCATCTTTGACTATCATAAGGAGAAATCTCCCCCGATTCTGCGTTTGCATTGTGTGTGTGTGCGGGAGGCCTTATGGTAGTCTCATTTTCTAAAAAAGCATTGCGGAATCTATTTTAAAATTTTCCTGTTCTTTGTTTTAAAGAAATATAAACTGTTTTAAGTTCTCACACCAGTCACATGACTGACTCGGAGTTTATTGTTTCCTTCCTAAACTCTGGGTGCCCGCCAATTTCCACACGGGTAGTCTAGAGTCAGGTTAGCAGGATATTCTGGAATTCAAGAGTTGCTGGAGGCAAGCTGGATGGCATGGTGTATTCACTAGTATATAATATTTCTTTTCCGTTGTTTGTTGTTTGTTGTTGTACACTCTGATGATGTGATGTAATGTAATATGATGTAACGTAATAAATGATATAGTTCTTTGTTTTAAAGAATATTCATTTATCTATTATATGTTGTTCCGCTGCGATATGTGAGATTCTGTTATTGTTCTGTTGTTTTCTTTTTCTTTCTTTCTTCTTATATCTTCTACCTCTTCTTTGACCCTAACGGTACGGTTTTCCGGCCTTCGATTTCTTGGCAGTTGATACAGTGGACGTATTGATGTCGGTTTTCGAGCGTTGAAAATTCGCATTCGTTACAATCACTAAACCATTTATTCAAATTCCTCATCACATGAAAATAAATATCATAAATCAAATAAGAAAATATCATCACTATATCATATCAAAATACTATCAAATCAATATCAACGGTGAATCATAGTAACATCAGAATCAATATAAAGAAAACAAAAATCATAAATTAATATATAAAAATACTTTATTCAAATAAATGTGATTAGATGGGTTAAACCTATTAATAAAACATTCAAAAAACATATAATTTATATATATAACAAAATAAATGCCGAGAGATAAATAGTAAATACATCTTCTAAAATCAACCAATTAATTTTCTAAACTAAATAAGAATGGATAATAATTATATATTTTAGAACTATATAAATGGTTTACTAAACTAAATATAAAATACTTTATATTAATAATAGTTAGTTTCTTAACAGATTATAAAAATCAGAAAATAATAAATAAATATTTATTAATAATATTGGAAAACTCATTTTAAATCCAAAATAGTTTATAAAGTTAAATCCTATATATCTATACTATCCTGTTATTACTGAGATAGATTTTAAGCTCGCAGAAGCCACCTTGCATTTTTGTGTAAAATTTAAATCGAACTGTCGCGTTTTTACTCTTCTTCTTCTTTTATTAGTGCCTCTTCCTCTCATATCTGTAGGTTAAAGAGAAAAAAGATCTCTTTTCCCTGCTAATGGCATCTCTTTCTCTCATCTCTACTCCTAGATTTTCGATCTCAATTTTAATCAAACCGACCGTAGGGAGGTTTGCCTACTTCTACTAGCCAAAATCAATTTTCCTGAAGCCAAAAAAACATGGATCTTGTCTCATCGTGGTTTCTCTAAAAACGTGGATCTTGTCTCATCGCGGTTTCCCTAAACTTTCTCCTTTTATTTTGCGTATCAAAGATTTCAAATTCAAATATATTATGATTTTAAAATTTTAAAATTTTCAATTTCAAATCGACAATTTTGAATGTTTTGATTAATATTTAAATTTGAAATTCATATTTTCAGATTCAAATCTCAATTTATTCTTTTCCAACATATTATCACTTAATGTTTAAGTAATATTAACTATTTTTTAAAATGTATATTTCTTATCAAAGTTATACAATCGAACGGTCGGTTTCTCCACCGTTGTACGGTTATACTAGTGTATCTCCATTATCTGTTGTTATTTCATTGACACTCTTTATTATTTCATCTCATCTCTAGTGCTCCATCTTCCCTGCAATCACAGTCATGATTTATTGACGACGCGGTGCTTCCTACCAAATGCGGAATCACGCTCTAGCTGACTGGTTCAAACAAAGTATCGTTCTTTTTTCCGATGTCAAACAATGGCATGAACCCTAGATTATCTACAAAGAAAATTTATACTAATCTCGACTATTCTCAGCACAGCAGCATGCAGTCAGATCAATTGAGCTTCTTCCCTCTGCTGCCACCACTATTGCTTTTATTATAGGCAAGCCTAATTTCATATTTTGATTTTTGAGCCCGTTTGATTTATTGAATCAATTTGGAAAATGATAAATTTTTATCCCGTATTTTTCTCATTTTAAAGTGGGGCACAATCCAAATTTTTTCTTTCCTAAACGAATTAATTGGGTGACTCAATTTGCTAGATGAATTAATTCGCATTTTCAGTGACTTGATTTACTGGTGATTATTTCTCATTTTCAAATAGTCCACTTAAATTCTCATTTACTGTTATCTGAATTTGTTCATTGAACTCCATGTAAACGTAATCTGTTGAAATAATTTTCATTTGCTAAATGTGTGGCTTAGTTATTTACTTATTCACTTTAGTTGTAACTATGCTTAATTCTATTACCCTCTGTTTAATTCTTCAATCTCGAGTATTCTCACCACAACAGCATATAGTCAGATCAATTGAGCTTCTTCCCTCTGCTACCACCACTACTGCTTTTATTATGTGTACGCCTAATTTCATATTTTGATTTTTGAGCCCCTTTGATTTGCCGAATCGATTTGGAAAATGAATAAATTTTCATCCCATATTTTTCTCATTTTAAAGTGAGGCACAATCCAAAATTTTCCTTTCTTAAACGAATTAATTGGGCGACTCAATTTTCTGGATGAATTAATTCGCATTTGCAGTGACTTGATTTACTAGTGATTATTTCTCATTTGCAAATAGTCTATTTGTATTCTCATTTACTGATTTCTGAATTTGTTCATCGAACTCCATGCAAACGTAATCTGTTGAAATAATTCTCATTTGCTAAATGTGTGGCTTAGTTATTTACTTATTCACTTTAATTGTAATTATTCTTAATTCTATTACCCTCCATTTAATTCTTCAGCAAACCTACTAGAAAATCAATCATTTTGAAAGATAGTATCATTATCATGTGACAACAGAGAATATGGTGCAAGTCAAAGAATAGTCCAAGGCCCACATAAATTCCACATAACTATAAGCAAAGAATAGTCCAAGGCCCACATAAATTCCACATAACTATAAGCATGCCTCCTTTTTCCTTGACATAGGCAAGAATGCTATTAGTTTCAATTGTTTGATTTATTTTATTTTCATTTTCTTCATGTATTATATTTGGGGCAGAAGTTTGGAAGTTGCATTGTATTGTTTAAATATAAAAACAGATTCTGTGTGTGCATTTAAACTGAAAAAAATTGTTTGAGACCGTTACTTAATTATGCAATTCGATTATTTCTTAAATTATGTTCTTTATTTCGTATTTATTTTCATTTCCATGACTTTGTTCATTTTTCGTTTATATGAAGAAATGGATCCTTCCTACCAAGGAACAATTTGACATTTTTATGATCAATATGTTGCCTTACATGAAATGGTTTTTTGCAGTTATTAGACGTCCAAGCACACAAAGAAATCCCAATTATTTTCACGAGCGCTACGGCACGCGCTCCGCGCGTGATTAAGGCATCTGAATTGTTTTTCTACACATTGTATTTGTTTAGTACGTTCAAAAGAAAATGCTTTTCACAAATATTAAGTCATATTTTTGAGTTGAATCAAATGTAGTTAATTTGAATTTTTATTTTTAAGTTGTGGTATCTAATTTTTATCAGTTTAAATGTTTATTTATATTATTATTTAATAAAAAACGGATTTGTAAAGTAATTTATTTGTTAGATTCTATTTTTAAGTGATATTAAGACGTGTAAATATTTGTAGAGGAAATTTGAATTTGTAAGCAAAACTTAATTGTCAGATCCTAATTTTAAATAATGTTAAAATTTAATAATATCTGTACTAAAACATTTTTACTAAAGGAATACGTATAAATGGTAGTTTTGGAACTTCACGGTCGGACCAAAAGATTGCGCTTCCAAGCCAACTATTAATAAAGATGTAAGAATTTAACGTTCTGCATTTAAGCTTTTGTAACCCACTTAGTTCAATGTGTTATGTTCATTTTCTTGACTTTTGCCTCCACTGTGCTATTACAGTATTCAATTTCTCAGGTCGCTTATAAAATATTTCATCATCCTCCAAAAAGTAATTTTTGTCTAAATCATTCAAACAGGTCGCTTCCATTTTCTTGTTAGATTATTATAGTATCCATGAACAACTTGATATATGTTTTCAATGTTATTAATAATCTATATTATACTATTATTGCTCAGTTAGAATTCAACCGCGCCCAAGTCCCCTGAATTTTTTTCCTCAATTTTAAGCTCAAACGACACACTGGCTTTCCTCCTTTTCCTCTATTTCTCATTCTACCTTTTCCCAAACCTAAACAATATCATACCCCAACTATGGATTGTTTTTCGATTATATTATCATTGTCCTCTCAAAATTAACTGACCTCCACTCATTGAGCTTAACGCAAACAATCTTCTATGTTGCATGCATTTGTTTGATATGACAAATTGAATATGCAAATCATACTCAAGTAACTTCTTCAGGAGCTGTCTACGTCACATTATGGATCGTACTTCTTAAGATCTCTCACAATCTTGCCTCAAGCAAATATAAGTTTTTTTCTTTTGATTTATTATTGCAGTACATGCAATAGAAATGATGCTTTAGGAGAACAAGATTTTCGTTACATTTATCCATTGTTGTTATGGTGATTTTGTCATGTCAACATGTTGTATAGTTGCTTAAGTTGAAGTATTTCTAAATATGACGTATTTCTTCACAAGATTTCAAAAGATTTGAGATATTTTCCAAGTCTTTGGATTAAGCAGCATTTAGTGTGGAAATTTTTTCACAAAAAATGTGAAAAATATTTCTATTATGAAAATTTCGTATATTAAATGGGAAAAATACATTTGTCTACTGTTAATTTATATGTTAAATTTCCAATATTGAATTTTTCTTAAAATATAGATCCTTGAACCCTGCTCAACCTTCTGAAATATATACTATTATTATTTCGAATTATGATATTTAAAGTTTGAAATGCATTTTTTATGTCCATGATGATGTACATGGAATGACTTTACTTTAAGAATGTGAGGCCCAAACTAGTTTTTGACTTGACAGTCTATACGCCTTTTTTGATTTTTTTTCATGAGGTTTCTTCTTCATTGAAATTTTCTATTATATCATTGAAAGAATAATGGTTCTTATCAAAAGGTGGACACATGCTACAAAATTTGATAATTCACTTAATCATAAAAATGTAAGGAAATTTGACCATTTTGTAAGGAAATTTATGTGGTACATTAATGGACCGTTTTCTTCCTCATTATGTGGTACATTAATGGACCGTTTCTTTCCTCAACGTTTCCTTCCTCATTATGTGGTCAATAGAGTCTAAAAGGTTTTTCCTATTAATATTCTAAACAAATAAAACGGTTATAATCTAGAGTGTTAATTTCTCTCATCTTGATCTTGATGGACGATCAAGATTAAGTCGACAAATCTGGAAATTTGGTCCTCTCTCTACCTATAAATATTAACATTTGCCCATCACAGAGGATATAAAAAATACATAAAGAAATATATAGGAAAAGAGAGAGAAACCATCCCCTTTCTCAATTGAAACAACATTCGACAACATCCATTGCTGATTCGTATTTTTATTAATTCTTTACATATGTGATAATCATGTAATTCTAGATCTTAGGGTTTATGTTATTCGCAAGATATAGATTACATGTGGTATCAGAGCATGGTTTTAGAATTCATGATTATCCATCAATATATAAAACGAAACTACCATAGATATATGATATGATAATGATAATGATTATTAATGTTAATATGATTCAAGTTTAATATTCATATTATTTAAGTTGCTACAGTAATCATGATTGTCAATATTGTTCTATTTACTGTATTCTTAAATCTGGATCTGGAAAGTTTATATTTCCGCAAAAGTTGATTTTTTTTCTACTTTAATATTTGACCTACTGTATAATATGGAACAACTTATTGTATGCGAATACTTTTCAGAAAGTATACATATTGAAAACAATTGTTTTCTAGTTTGACATTAAATTCATGACCTGGAACTTGCAAGATAATTGTCTATATATGATTTGCAAAATAATTATTTATATGTTAAATTCATGTATGGAATTTACTTGGAGTTACTAGATATTTATTATCCTTGTTGTGGATTACTTGAAAGAATGACAAATGTCTATGCAAAAAAAAACATTAATGTTTATCTCTTTTCTCTCTTGTTTTATTTTACGCTTCCGTGCTTAAATTCCTTGTTTCCTCTGGTCTGATGCATGCAGTCCCGTCCACAGGCGGCTGCTGCTTGCACAATAACGCATTAAACATTAATGTTTATCATTCTTTCATGAGTATGGTTCTACTGCCTACCCACAGGAGACGCTAAATCTAACCTCTTATTATGACATGTGTTTTATTCTAATAAAGAAGCCTACATTTCTTTTATATCTGCAGTTGCAATGCCCTCAAACCTTAATTCATACGCTATGTCTATCGTCAAACTCAATGGAACCAACTACTCAGAATGGAAAGAGCAAGTTGAGTTTTCTTTCGGCGTACTTGAACTGGACATGGCTCTCCTTAAGGAAAAGCCAGCCCCACTTACTGATACAAGACGCCTGAGGAAAACAAACTCCACGATGATTGGGAATGATCTAATAGGCTCAGCATGATGTTTATGCGAATGGTGATTGATACCAACATCAAAACCTCCCTACCCAAAACTGAAAGCGCAAAAGAATATTTGCAATCTATTGAAAATCGGTTCAAGACTGCAGACAAATCCCTTGCTGGGAAACTTATGGCAGATCTTGTAATCATGAAGTTTGATGGTTCTCGCTCAATGAGCGCTCATGTCATTGAAATGATTAACCTTGCCGTCAAACTTAAGAACTTGGGATTGGTTATGGACGATGCTTTTCTCGTTCAATTCATTCTCACTAGCTTACCTCCTCAGTATGAACCATTCAAAATTCATTACAACACCATTACGGAAAAGTGGAGTCTAAATGAATTGACTAACAAACTGGTTCAAGAGGACTCTAGGCAAGGCTCGCAAGGCATTAAAGTTGCTTATTTCACTCAAGGGGTTGGAAAACAAGCTGGCAAAAAGAACAACTCACAGCATAAAAGAGCACCACCCAAATCTGATGACGCCACTCAACCATGCAAGAAGAAAAAGAAGGATGATGTCTGCAAATTCTGCAAGAAACCTGGACACTTCCAGGCAGATTGCATTAAGCGCAAAGCATGGTTCGAAAAGAAAGGTAACCCAATGGGTTTCGTAAGTCAATTCGAATCAAATCTTACTAATGTGCCTTCTTCTACTTGGTGGATTGATACTGCTGCTAACGTTCATGTTTCGAATTCTATGCAGGGATTCATTACGATCCAAACCACAAACTCAAGTGAGAATTTCATTTTAATGGGGAATAAAGATAAAGCTCCAGTTGAAGCTATTGGAACTTTTCATCTTATTTTAGATAGCGGTTATCATTTAGATTTATGTCAAACTCTTTATGTTCCGTCTATTTCTCGTAATTTGATTTCTGTAAGTGTACTTGATAAATTTGGATATTCTTTTGAAGTTGGAAATGGAAATTTTATTTTATTTTAAAATTCTAGTCTTATTGGTTCTGGAATATTAATTGATGGACTTTATAAACTTCATCTTAAACAAAATGCTGAAATCCAACTCACCCTGCATGGAAAAGAAACTAAAAGAAAGTCATCCAAGAATGATTCTTACTTCTTGTGGCATAAAAAACTAGGTCACATATCCAGTGAAAGAATCAAAAGGTTAGTGAAAGATGATGTCCTACCAGACCTAGACTTCGCTAACATTACAGCATGTGTTAGTTGTATTAAAGGAAAAACAACAAAAAAAAAACACAAAGAAAGGGGCCACAAGAAGTACACAACTTCTTGAAATAATACATACAAATATTTATGGACCTTTTGATGTTCCAACTTTTGGAGGAGAGAAATATTTCATCACTTTTATCGATGATTTTTCACGTTATTGCTTTCTTTATCTGTTGCATGAAAAATCTCAGTCAGTGGATGCTGTACAAGTGTTCATTACTGAAGTCGAAAGGCAATTAGAAAGAAAAGTGAAAATCATTAGGTCAGATAGGGGTGGTGAATTCTATGGAAGGTATGATGAAACGAGACAACATCCTGGACCTTTTGCTAGACTTCTTCAAAAACTTGGAATTGTTGCACAATACACAACGCCTGGATCTCCATGGCAGAATGGTGTAGCTGAAAGGCGAAATCGTACATACATGGAAATTGTTAGATCCATGATGATTCATGCAAATTTACCTATATCATTATGGATGGATGCATTACGAACAACTGTCTACATCTTAAATAGAGTTCCAAGTAAGGCCATTCCAAAGACTCCTTTTGAACTTTGGAAAGGATGGAAACCTAGTTTAAGACATCTCCAAATTTGGGGTTGTCCAGCTGAAGCTAGACTGTACAATCCAAATGAAAAGAAATTGGATTTTAAAACAGTCAGTGGTTACTTTATAGGTTACCCAGAAAAATCTAAAGGATATAGATTTTATTGTCCTAACCATAGTACAAGAATTGTTGAAACCGGAAATGCCAAATTCTATAAGAATGGTGAAATCAGTGGGAGTACAAAACAACAAGAAGTGGTCATTCATGAAATAAGGGTACCCATTATCTTACCCTCTATTTCGAAAGATATTGGGAATCATCTTATTGTTGAACATGTTCACAATGAGGTAAACCCAATAAATGATCAACAACTCCATAATGAAATTTTCACCAATTATAATGTTGATGAAGCACCACAGAAACTAGCATAAAGAAGATCTCAAAGACAAAGAAGATCAGCTATTCCTGATGATTACATGCTTTATCTAATAGAATCTGAAGGAACTACAGACACAATTTCTTATTCACAAGCCATTAAAGATGTTAATTCTATTAAATGGATTGATGCCATGAAAGATGAACTGAAATCTATGGATAATAATCAAGTTTGGAAAATCGTTCAATTACCGCAAGGACATAAAGCAGTCGGTTGTAAGTGGGTTTTCAAGACCAAACGTGACTGCAATGGTAAAATTGAACGATATAAAGCTAGACTTGTTTTCAAAGGTTTTAATCAGAAAGAAGGCATTGACTATAATGAAACTTTTGCTCCTGTTTCCAGGAAAGATGCTCTTAGAATTATCATGGCATTAGTAGCTCATTATGATCTCGAGTTACATCAAATGGATGTGAAAACAGCCTTTCTAAATGGAGACTTGGAAAAAGAAGTTTACATGAGTCAACCTGAAGGCTTCATAATTGAAGGACAGGAAGGCATGGTCTGCAAACTTAAGAAATCAATATATGAACTGAAACAAGCTTCTAGACAATGGTATCTAAAGTTCCACGAAATCATTACCGCTTTCGATTTCACAGAAAACATAGTTGACCCTTGTATATACCTCAAGTTCAGTGGGAACAAGTTCATATTTTTGATTCTGTATGTTGATGACATATTATTAGCTAGCAGCGACCTTGGTTTATTACGTGAAACTAAGGATTATCTCTCAACGAACTTTGAAATGAAAGATATTGGTGAGCCATCCTATGTGATAGGAATAGAAATATTCCATGATAGATCACAAGGAATTCTAGGATTGTCTCAAAAAGCATATATTGACAAAATTCTTGAGAGATTTGGCATGACGAATTGTTCTTCTAGTCCTGTCCCACTTCAGAAAGGAGACAAACTTGTTCTTGAGCAGTGCCCAAAGACTTCTATGGAACGAGAAGAAATGACCAAATATCCTTATGCATCTCTTGTAGGGAGTTTGATGTATTCACAAGTCTGTACAAGACCTGATATCAGTCATGCAGTTGGTATGCTGGGTAGATTTCAAAGTAACCCAGGAATCGCTCATTGGAAAGCTGCAAAGAAGGTACTAAGATACCTAAAGGGAACAAGGAATTACATGCTCACCTATAGAAAATCAAGTTACCTACAGGTAACTGGTTATTCTGATTCAGACCTTGCTGGATGTCCTGACACTAGGATCTGCACTCTTGGCTATGTGTACCTCGTATGTGGAGGTACAATATCACGGAGAAGCCAGAAATCTGAGATGCTTTTCGGATCCAGCACGATGGCTGAATACGTAGCATGTTATGAGGCTTCAATTCAGGGAACATGGCTGCGTAATTTCGTCTCACAATTTGGCACTTTAAGTTTTATCTCTAAGCCAGTAACTGTCTACTGTGACAATGAAGCTGCAACTTTTTTCTCCAAGCATGATAGGATAACCAAAGGTTCCAAACACATGGACCTTAAATACCTAGTACTGAAGCAAGATGTTAAACTAAAGAAAAATATTGTTGAATCAATAAGTACAGACATACAAGTGGCAGACATATTCATGAAAGGACTACCTCCAAAGACCTTTCAGAGACATACTTATAGCATGGGTCTTGCAGATAGTTCCTAATTATCTTCTTATTATGCCATTTATTTTGTACTTATCTAGACATAACAATTATTGAGCTCTTAATAATTTGGACATCTTTTATTTCTGTTTTATAATGTGTACACATTTATATTTAGATAAATGATAACAGAAATAGTCTTTTGCTTCAAGACATTATGTGACCATTAAGTTATGCTCATCTACGGTCTAGCTATGAAAGTTGTCGATGTCATAGTACATGGAAGTAAGCATGTTGCAAAATAACGTGTACACGTCATGACTTCCATTGACCACTAGATTAGCCAAGACACTTATCATAACCGTCTAAAGAAAAATTTAGCATATCATGCGCGCCTTATGAGCTTAATACGAAAACATTAATAGATTTTACTATTGACCAAGTGGGAGACTGTAAGGAAATTTGACCGTTTTGTAAGGAAATTTATGTGGTACATTAATGGACCGTTTCCTTCCTCATTATGTGGTACATTAATGGACCGTTTCTTTCCTCAAACGTTTCCTTCCTCATTGTGTGGTCAATAGAATCTAAAAGGTTTTTCCTATTAACATGCTAAACAAATAAAATGGTTATAATCTAGAGCGTTAATTTCTCTCATCTTGATCTTGATGGACGATCAAGATTAAGTCTACAAATCTGGAAATTTGGTCCTCTCTCTACCTATAAATATTAACATTTGCCCATCACAAAGGATATAGAAAACACATAAAGAAATATATAGGAAAAGAGAGAGAAACTGTTTCCTTTTTCAATTGAAACAGCATTCGACAGCATCCATTGCTGATTCGTACACAAGATGTCTGGAGGTATGTTTTATTAATTCTTTACATATGTGATAATCATGTAATTCTAGATCTTAGGGTTTATGTTATTCGCAAGATATAGATTACAAAAAAACCTTTGTTCATTGATATCAATGGGCTTTGATTCCTTCATCGCTGGATAGACAATCGACAGAGAAAACACCAGGATATCATTATTTTTCCTTTTTAGGTAGTTACTTTTCCTTATTACCATATTTAAAAAAAATATTTCTACCTATGTTGAATATCCAAATACATGTAACATTTGGGACTTGTGGGCGTAATATAACTAGTGCGAACCCGTGCTTCGCATACGGACCGCACTCAACCTCTTATCATCATAACATATTTAATTGATTTACATGTTTAATTGATTAAGAAATAGTGATCTTTTTATCAATTTTCAAATAAGTTTGCATTTTGTCTAAACTTGTGTATAAATCTTTGAAAACAGTAATGCAGATAGTACTGGTGCTTGGTAAACAATTGAAAATATGGAGAAAAAATGATTTCAAAGATAAAATTTCCACACTATACACATATAAATTATACACATATAAATTTATTGTGTGCATCAGCTATATTATATGTAACTTCATTTGGTGAGATACCTTTATCAATCATTTTCTTTAATACTTGATGTCATTGATTCCATTTGCTACTTCGGTGATAACTATCTATAAGAGCAGTGTAGGTAACAACATTTGGTTTACACTTGACCATTGATCCAAAAATGCCAAAAGCAACATTGCCACGATTCATGAGAATGCAAGTTTTGATGATAATCCCATAACTGACTATGTCTTGGAACACATTATGCAGCATCATATTATTGTAGAATGATAAGATTAGAGGATAAAGAGATTTCTTTCTGTTTTGAACGATTCTTGTGGAAAATATGCTAAATCTAAAGTATACATATTTTATGTGTGAAGTGTTGGAACTAACAACCATTATTCAACAATATTTATTTTAATGTGAAGAATATCATTGTATTTCTTTTACAGTCAAAGCAAATTCAATATAATAAGAAGCATATAATTGTATTTAATGCTTTTGAGCTTTCTGGTTCCATTTCTAATTCCATCTAACATTGTTACCGTATTTTGGTAATGTTGGATTTCACCAGACTTGACTGAATTTGTGAAAGTAGAATCAGAGGCTGGAAATTTTCAAAACAATCAACGACATAGATTAGTTAAAAGAAATAAAGTCAAACAGATTTAATAACTTTAATAATATGAATAATCCAAAAAACTATGATTTTAAAAAAATTATTTTTAGCTATCAACAATGGATATCACTGGAAAGCATATTAAATTTGAGATTTTAATAGTGAAATCGATTCTTAAATCCAATTAATGTAGAAAAAGTTATCACATTTCAAAGTTTGAAATAGAAAGAAATTAAAAACACGACGGTTCATTTCCCAAAATATGAAGGAAGCCTGTATGCTCTTGAAATCTAACTCAATAATAATATTATAGTATAGATAAGGCTGGCCTTGAAAAAAATTCAGCATAGGACAAAAGTTATTGTTATACCTTCTGCATAAATGTCAAATCCATTTCTAATAAAAATGTATCGAAAATCAAATTATTTGCAGTGAGTAATATTAGTACCAATGTCAAAGCGCGCTTTAGATGAAAAGGTTTTATGATAACTCATCTTGTTAACTTTGTATGAAAATATTATAATACAATACGATTTGTATCTACTTAAACATGGGGCTTTGGACAGTCATCATTTAGGCCCCTACTTTGAGCTGGCTTTGTCTTTAATTCAATAGGTTTTTTCCACTTCGAGAAGAGTTGAGCGGAATGTTTAATTGAAATGAAGTTGAGGATTTTTAAAATTTTACGTTACAACACAGTTTGGGCTCTAACTAAATAAGGTGTTTGAGAAGGTAAGCCATTTGGACCCTGCTCAGGGTTGGTTTTAAATTCGATTCTATACCTTTTTCTTTCTTTTTCCTTTTTGTGAATAATGAAATTGCATCTTCTAAGAGTCTTTTCATTGTCTTAATTTAAAATTCTATATAACTAAATATATGTAATTCCACTCAAATTTTCGAAATTGAAATTTTTGGTTTGTAGAAGTTAATTTAAAGAATTTAGGAATCAAGTTTCCTTTGATGCATGAGAAAGAAAGTAGTGAAATGAGACAAGTTTTTGTTTTATTTCAAAACGAGGAGAGTTTTTGTAATATGTATGGCGTATTTTATGTAACAGGAAATTCATACGATTTTGACAATATTTCTATATATATATATATAGTAATTTATGGTGTAGGAATAGAATCTATCTTTTTTTATTTTTACTACCGTGGACCTAAACATTTTACTTTGTGGACATGTGGATTTTCAATATCATAGAAGTGTTGACTTAAACGCATATTGTTAGTCATGACCAGTGTTCTGGTTACCAATTAGTGCGTTAAATCATTAATGTTCATTGCTTTGTATTTCCATATAAAATTTTAATTTCTATAAGTTTATTAAGCCTACAATGTGTGCTTCTTTTGCTAATCCGTATATGATATTTAATGTATATCTTTAGTTTGATTGATTAGGTGAGAAACTAGACCAACTAGAGGGGAAAAGAATTTTGATCAAATTCATTAGTGCTCATAGGTAGCAATACACTATCATAATGTGTTCATGGTTACTATAGATGCAATGAGTCATCAAATAAGATATATCACCTTTAAAAAAAATTCATCAAATAAGAAATGACACCTTTAAAAAACACAAGCTCAATTCGAGAATGCATACATCAGTTATCCTAGCTTTAGTTTTGGTCGGTTGTTTTTCACTAATTAAAATGATACACTCCCAAATGATGAGTTTTGCCTTTGAGAAATGAGTTCTCATCGACAATGAGTTTATTTTGGGAAGAAGGAAGTTGTATATCAAAAGATGATGTATTTATAAATAGTCAAGCAAATCCTTGCGTGGCATAAGTTCATAATTATGTTATATATATGAAGCATATAAATCATAAGTGGAAATGATTAATAATTATCATTTATCAATTTTTAGTAGATACCAAGCATCTGTATATATTTGAGACCATGAGCCTAAAATCATAAGTTGTACGTTAACTATCATACTTTATTATTTGGATCCTTATACATCAAGTTAGCATATTAGATAAAAAAGGTAGCTATGTCTAATCTTTCGACATATGCAGTTGGCGTATGCTATATATTGATGGACTTTTAGCTGATAAGGCGAGCCTATAAATTTTTGATTGTCTTGGTAATTAATTCGTAGTTTAGTAGTTGTAACTGAAATCGTACAAATTTATGATACCATTTGGTTTATATTTTGATTACTTGGTGGCTATATATTTACTATACTAAATAGCTCACAATAGCATTTTACACATTTTATAGGATGGATAAGCATCAAATCAAATATACAATGCACGGATACCTCTTGATGACCGGGAAGTAAAATTGAGCGTGTACATCCATGCGTCTTGAGTTTTTGCATGAAATATTGAAACTGGATTTATCTTGAGGGCTTTGGGTTTTAACCAAAATTTATTAGTTACCTTTTGTATACATTTTGTAGTTCTAGAAATATCTATATTTTGGCTTTTCTAACCAAAAGATGATATTATTGGCTTTTTATAATCTGAATAATAAAGGTTCACCACATGATTCCAGAACTCACGCATTAGATACAGATGTGAAAATTCCAAATGTAATGCATCTGTCAGCAAATCAGAAAAAGTGATTTTGTAGTTTTATGTATTTGTGTACAAATTGCATGTAGATTATCACTAAAAAAATATGTTCCGGCGGAGCTAAATTGAACCTAGCCCATGCTGATCTGGCACAACTCGCATTCAAATTTTCTTTTACTGATTTTTTTATCGTTGAAGTTTAGAGATTTATTAACTTACGTATCATTGTCTGTCTTGAAAAATAGTTATTTTAATAGTGCATCCTTTGTTAGCCAATAAACTAAAATAGAAATATATAAATAGCAAAATCACACTCTTCTTTTACTCAACCCATTTAAATTAATGTTTGTCCCACTCATTGTCAAGTCACACTTGAAAATGTTTACAATTTAAATATACATGCAAAGATAAATGATTAACATTCAGTATTAACTATATAGGCTTTTTTGGTTAAGATATTCATCTTATTGTTATTTTCTATCTAAACACTACTCTCAATAGTGCTTGATCGTGCAAGTTCACAGTGCATCTTCTCCATTTTCGGATCAGAATCGAGATACTTGAACCGCGGTACCAAGAATATGCTAGCATCTTGCGTTACTGTTTCATCGTTGTTTCCTTAATAAATAAAGTGGCAAAGGAGTTGCCAACTTTCATTGGTCATATGATCATGTTGTCCTGATTGTCTCATGTAGGTTACTCAAAAGTTACCAATTATTTTGTCCTTGATAATTATTGCAAAAGAAAAGTTGGTGCAGTTTAATTTCAGTTATAAGCTTATTCTATCATATAGTCCTAATTTTCTATATTTGTATTGGGGATATTTAATGTTTGTAATGAATTCCAATAATCAAAAGATATGGGCACATATGTTTGCACTTTGGATTATGAAAACCATTTTGTAATTGGCCTTTGTTCTTATTAAATCACGAAGCACACCATTTAACATGATAGATGAATTGCATTCTGGAAAATAAATTGTAATAAAACTATATAAAAAACGAATTAGAATCGCGACTAAAATAGAATTTTATAAACAAAATATTTTACTTTGGATTAAAATACAGTACCGTAAATCATAATTTTCTTCATACAGGACTTAATACTATAATTAATTATCGATAATCCTATAGTAACACAAAGTTCAACAAGAATTACAAAATTAAATATAATTATGACCCATGCACGAAGAACGGGTTCGCACTAGTATGAATAAACTCATAATTTTCTTTCTATAATCAAACTCTATCTTCAAATAATTTTCCATTACTTAATCCAATTTAATTAATTTATAATCTAATAATAATTGAAAATACACCATAAACAATAAATACATATTTGGTATTTAATTATAATTTAGATCCAATTTATAATCTAATTATTTACTATTTTATACCAATCTCAATCCTTTATATGAATAATTCATAATTGGAAAATGTTATCATGTGCCCTAAGTGCACATGTTAATATTGATTAAATTACATAGCTAACCCCAATTGTATTACAACTAATTTTATGTTATAAGGATAAAATATGTATTTGCAAATAATATTTTATTTCCTTTAGCATATAAATATCATCCTCAACATGTACCCTTAGGGCACATGTTAACAAAAGCCTTCATAATTAAACATTCACTATTAATAATTGAAACTCAATTCTTTCATTTATTATTTACAAAATAGATGGTATAAAGTACAAAATTGTACAAATAGGTACGACACTAAAACCCCATACACTCTTGATATTTCCTTATATATATCCTAGCATTTATTCTCGGTTCTCTCTCTAAGCTTTCTAGAACTGAACGTTGGCCCTAAACATAACCAATGTAAAATGAATAAAATGTATATGTTTTAGAACTCTTTTGCTTGCATTATTGAGTAAATATAGCATGAGCTTACTGGTAATGGTAATTTATACCCTCAATATTTCTTTATTAGTTTATTCCTTGTTCAGTTGAGAATTAATACTTTTGTCCGTGTCCAGGAACATTCTTCTTGCATATTTCAACTTAATCTCTGCTTTATAACTTGTGTCATCATTAAAACAATATAGTGGAATTGAATATATGCTTTATATACTCGAATGTTAACATACACGTCTTGTTCAAAAATTTATGCTTTTTGTTATACCCTATTTTAATACATTTCTACTGTTTCTAATATCAACCAACAAATGCAATTAAGTAAACAAAAGATACATGGTGCAACGTTTGGATGAATACTTACGAAAGAAAGTTCATTTTCTTCTCCCACAACTGCTCTTCTCCCACAACATTTAGAAATGCACAAACCCGCATTAATGTGCACGTCCACTCAGTGATACAGAGTTAGGAACCATGAATCCTCTTTCATCTTCGCCTATGACTTTCTCTTCTCCATCCGGATGAGCTCGCACCATTGCCAACAACCCTAGGCATCCCATCAAAACCGACTTGATCGAGGATGCTACAGGTGACTGAAAGTTGCGACCCCACTTGTCATCGCACATGCTCAAACTTCCACCAATGATGCTCCTTTCCACCACAAGCCCGATGCTACTACTGCTTCGACATCCCATCACATTTATCCCTGCCAATTTCTAACCCTAGCTCGGAACCGGCAATTTCAACCATCACCGCACTGTATCAAATTCACACTAAAATTTCTACTTTACTTCTCGAATCTAATGCCATAGATGGCATTGTTTAATTTTTTGTGCTTTGGGAGAATTTAAAGTAGTGTTTGGTTTAAAATATTAATTAGTTAATACTATAATGAAACTATTAGTTAAAGAAAATTTACGACTAATAAAAATAATCATGAAAATGAATTATTTAATTGTAATTATTAATTAATAAAAAACTAATTATCAAATGTTACTTTATATTTATTAGTATAATTTAATGTTAATTATTAACTGTTAATAATTAATATGTATATATTATTAATTTTTAATTTTTAATATTAACTATTAATTTCAGTAGGAATTATTAATCATAAATTTTTAGTATTTATTATTAATTATAAATTGTTATATATTTAATGTTAATTATCTGACATTAATTACTAATAACTGGAAAGTAAAATTAAGCATGTTGGAATATAGATTATATATAATAATTAGTGATTAGTGGTTACTTATTAATAACCATTAATTATTATAAGTTACTAGAATTGGCCCGTGCTTCGCACATGGGCTGCTTATATTATTGTAAACAGAAAGCAATGACATTTTCGGAATTTCAAAAAGACGCCAAGTAAATTAATTCAATGAATTTTCTTTATTAGTAGTAGAGATAAATGATTCACATAATATTATTAATGATTAATCATTAAATATTAATAAGTAACATAATATTATTAATGATTAGTAATTAGTAATATAGTATTATAATTAGTAACATATGATTAATATAATATTATTAATTATTAATGATTAAATATTAATAAATAATAAATAATAATTTTAAGAAAGCATTGTATTAATTAATTATTAATTATTAAATATCGAAAATTGGCAACAATCATTTATTACAAGGGCATTTACGATCGTTGTAAAATTAGCATCGATTACAATGGCCATTTTATGACCGTTGTAATATTGGCACTTATTACAATGGACGTTACTTGACCGTTGTAAAATTGGCACATATTACAACAGACGTTATGAATGTTGTAAAATTGGCACCTATTACAACAGACGTTATGAATGTTGTAAAATTGGCACCTATTACAACAGACGTTATGAATGTTGTAAATTTGGCACCTCTTGCAATGGGGATTTTGTGACCATTGTAAATTGGCATCTATTATAATGGGCATGTTGTGAACGTTGTAAAATTGACATCTATTACAATTGGCCTGAAAGGACCATTGTAATATCATTCTATTGCAACGGGTAGTCATTGCCCGTTGTAAAAAGGACATTGTATAAGGCTTCTATTACAATGGGCTGGAAGGACCATTGTAATAGCATTCTATTACAATGAGCTGGAAGGACCGTTGTAATAACATTCTATTACAACGGGAAGTCAATGCCCATTGTAAAACGGATGTTGTAATATGGTATTTTTGTTGTAGTGAAGGCTATTGTAAATATGATCCCGATTGTTGTTGGTTTGACCACTGGAGAGAATATTTCATTGAAATCAAAACCATGTTCTTGTGTGTATCCCTTTGCCACCAACCTTGCTTTTTAACTTGAATTATACCATCTGGATTTTTCTTTAACTTGCATGTCCATTTGCATCCTATTACATTTTATTCTCAGGTGGCAGTACAAGGCTCTATATCTTGCTTGATCAAATGTTTCTAGTTCATTAGATATTGTTGATGCATACATCTTTGGTTTGAATATACCACTGTTTGACCTTGTGGTCATGTGATGTTCATTCTGACTTGAGTTGCATTGTATGGTGATTCATTGCCTTGATTTGAGTTGTCCTCTGACTCATAGTTTTAAGTGTCTAATTCATGCCGACTTATACTTTGTGTTGGACTTGTTGCACCATCGGGTGGACTAGATGACTGCCTGACCTGGTTCTGGAAACACTATATGTTGTGGAGCAGAGTTCACTGTGTCCCTTTCACCTTCTTTTTGGATGCGTTCAGTGGGATGTAAAGGTATAGGAGATATAGAAACTCTTGGATTATAAATCTTCTTTGTAGTTTTGATACTTAAATCAAAATAAGGAAAGATATGTTCATTAAACACAACATGTCTGCTTATAAAAATTTTACCATTACCATCGATACATTTGTAGCCTTTCTGATTTGAGGCATATCCTAAAAATGTACATGGTGTTGATCTAAAATTCAATTTGTAAGTGTTGTATGGTCTTGTATAGGGGAAACCAGACATCCAAAAGTTTTTAAGGATTGATAGTCAGGTTTCACTTTGAACAATTTTTCTAATGGGCTTTCACCCTTTAGCACTTTAGTTGGTTGTTTGTTAATTAAATAAACTACAGCACTAAAGGAGTCAGGCCAGAATTTTAAAGATAAGTTTGCTTGAGCAAGGAGTGTTAAACCCGATTCTACTATATATCTATGTTTTCTTTCTATTAGACCATTTTGTTCTGATGTATAGGGACATGTTTCTATGAACAATTCTTCTCTCACTAAAATAGTTGTTGATTGTCTTAAGTTCTATACCACCATCAGTCTGCATTATTTTAACCCGATGATTGGTTTGTTTCTCAACTTGTGTGTTTCAGATTTTGCTTTCAAAAAATATAACCAAGTGTACCTAGAAAATGCATCTACAATTGATATGCAGTACCTATACTCATAGTCTGAGTTGACTGGAGCTGGACCTTAAAGGTCAGTAGTGGCTTATCATATTTACTTGAAGAATCAACAAATGCTAATTTGCGACTTTTACCTAGTTGACAATAGGTACATATGTAGGGTAAAGTGACATGATCAAAAAAAATTTTATTTTCTTCTAAAATCCTCTTCACAACATTTACACTAGGATGACCAAGTTTAAAATGTCATACATCAAAGTTACTCAATTTCTTCTCCGTCTGAGAGAGTTCAGAGTAATTACAACTTTCAAAATTTTCACTTAAACTGGAATTTATAGAATTAACAAGATTGAATTTATACAACCCTTCAATGCTTCACCCTGCAATAAAATTTCCTTTGTTGTTATGTCTTTAACCAAACAGTATTTAGGATAAAATTCAAAATAAACATTTTTATCACTTGCAAACTGAGATGCACTCAAAAGATTTTTCTTTATGTGCTGTGCCATCAGTAAATTGTTAAGATATAGTTTTCATTCACTTTGATGCAAGCGATTCCAGTGTGTAATTTTAATGGCCTCACCATTTCCCATGTGTATAGACTTATTACCTTTGTACTCTTTGTTCCCAATATTTAGATTGTTCAGACTATTGGTGATGTGGTTGGTTGCCTCTGAATTTGGATACCAACTCAGATTTGTTCAGATCTGGTTGTTTCATTTTGACTATTTGCTTTATTGCTGCATAGTTGATTTCTTGATTCTTATTGAATCGGAGCCATATGAGCACTGTAACTATTATTTCTCTGATTTGTTGAACTCTGGTTTGGAGTGTAATTCACATTGAGTTTGAAACAACACTTTGGTGCTGTGTGTCCAACTTTTTCACATATCTGACATCTTGGTCTGTTGCTATTACTCCACATTCCTCCGCCTCTGCCTGGTGGATTTGGTTTGTTGTTGTATTGATTTTTGATTCTATAATTTGTTGCATAATTGATTGACATGTCTGAATCTATGAGTTTCTTAAATTCTAATCTTCGTTCATGAGCAAGTAGAATAGAGTGTACATCCTCAATAGATGGTGTGATTCTTTGAGATCACTACAACAAAAGTTGCTTATAATAGCAAATTGTTTCAGCTTTTTTAACCCATATGCAATCCTTCGTTCAATAAAAATAAATAAAGAAATAGGAAACGCTGTCTACCCTCAACAATGTTTTCGGCCGCTCCATTTTCCATTTTTCATCCCGCTTCTGCTTTCATCCCGCTTCTTTTTTTTATCTCGCCTCAAAGAAGAACGAAACAAAACCCTAAACAAATTTCTCCTTCCTTTCTCTTGTCTCTTCAAAGCAAAGTTCATCCTCCGCCTTCACACTATAAGTCCACGTGAATAGCTAGTCACCGATTGATCTTTGCCTCTTCCTCCTAAATAGCTCCTTATCGCCAGAATCTCCGCCTTTGATTTCAAAAAGAAAAAAATTGATTTGAAATTCCTTTTGATTTGAAAAAATTCGCATTTGAAATTCTTTCCAATTTGAACTAATTCAAGTTCCATTTTGAATTTCCTCCCTTCCTTGTTGATTTTGGGATTTCGAATTCCTTATTTTGACTTTTTGTGTTAATATAAAATGGTATTTGATTTTTAATTGAATATTAGGGTTTACTAGCTCGATGGGAAGAACTACGTTTTTGATGGTTGGTCTTGATGAAGCTGGTAAAACAACAATTTCATACAAGCTGGTAAAAAAAGTGTGAATAAAATATCAATTATATATTTGTCTCAAAAGCATTATACTATGTTTATGCATCTATTTGGGAAACATATTGTGTTTTATAGAACATTGATAGATGGTTCCCTTAGTCTATTACTGGAGGATGTCAGACTAATGAGCATATTTCTACAAATTGATCAAAGCAATAAATGATACAGTTGATCGATATTGTAGAGTTTATTAGATCAAAGTTTGTCACTGATTGCTGATAATTATCAAGAGCTTGAGGCATTAAATATCACTAGGTGGGTGCCAGCATGTGATGATCTTTTCAGGAATCTTATGTTTGCAAATTGCATATGCTCACGAGTTTACCCAGTTCGTTAGTTTGATAACCTATAGGGTTTTGAGAGCATCGCTAAGTATAATTTATGATTCATTTTGTCATTTGGATATATTATCTAGAATTGTTTTAGTCCTTATAGGTTCAAATGTTTATAATAAAAATTAAAACATAATGATAGAAATAGGAATTTGTTAGCAGCACTTGGAAAGCTAAATTAGTGGATTCACTTTTGCTATTGAAACCTTTTATTTATATTATAATCCTTGAAACAGGTGTATTAAATTGACAGATGTTGGATTAAGCCACATACTTCTCAAATGCTCTCGTCTGCAAACTTTAAACCTATACGCTCTTTCGAGGTTGATATTCTTATGCAATGTTGTTCTAGTTAATCACATCATTTATCATAATTATTGCATGTAAACAATTTTCTTTGTTTTACGTAGTTTCATAGATGAGGCCTATGACAATATTGCATGTTTAGTGCATCTGAAGTTTCTAGATTTATGTGGTGCTCAGGTGTTTATCCATCTCTCCGGTGATTTCCTATTTCGTCATGTTTGTAATGGTTGACATATCTAGATAAGCTGATATATTTCTCAGAATCTTTCAGATCACGGTCTTTCTTCTGTAGCCATGTGCAAGAATTTGTTATCACTGAATTGACATAGTAATTTATATTTGTATATTTATCAGATAGAAGAAATAAAGCTTCTGAATTCTGATGTGACTATTTCCGGTGTGCACGTATAACTGATATGTGAGTGGAGGCCATTGCTCAAAATTGTAAGTCCCTTGAATTTCTCACATGTTTCTTTATGGGAAAAAAATTACTTGCTTCGAAAAGGGAAATTATCATTTATAGGCTATTGGCCAATAAATGAGCAAGAACATTCTATCCCGCGTCTCACTATTTTGAGTAATTAAATGCCTAAATTTCATATAACTACCATAATATATTAGCCTTCCTGTACAAAATAAAAGTCAAATTGTATTTAATTCTACCTAAATTTATATGTTTTTGCTAAAATAACTTAAATTATAGTTTTAAAATGTTATATCTAATAAAATTAAATGATATAAGCATATTACATATTCAAACTCTATTACCTTTGCCTTTTTATTTGTTGCATCGAACGTCGCATTTTAAACCATACAAGCTAATCGATTCGTTGTTTTTGCATTTGATTTCAAGATTTTTGATTTGGAGTTTTGATTTAGATTACTAATTTTGTGTTATAATGAATTTGTACATGATTTTATTTTTTAAATTTCAGAGCTTAATTTATAATATGTAAAGTAAGAAGGATTCTTTTCCCATTATGATAACTAATGAGAGTGTTTCAAAAATTCTCATTGATAAATGTCAAATTACCTTATTTGTAATCTTTAATTGTTTGTATATCCGGATATTTTTTATTTATGTACATGCTAGACACTTGCAAAAAAAAGTTGTTTCGAATTTATTTAGAAGTATATGGTGCTTATATATATAATTATATTGAAGTTGTTAAATCTTATATTGCAGCTTCTTTGGAATCACTAGGGTAACTGATAAATGTCTTGAGGCGCTCTCTTAATTCTTCACAAAAACACTTACAACTCTTGATGTAAATGGATGCACCGGCATTAAGGTATTGGTTATACCGACAATTGTACTTTTATGTTTTGCATGCGTAATCTAAGGTGGATAATTCTAATGTTGTTAGTCATTTGTATGTTCTTTAGAGAAGGAGTCGAGAAGGCTTGCTTAAATTATTTCCTAACCTAACTTGTTTCAAAGTGCACAGCTAAATTTGGCTCCTGACGTCGGCACAGATACGCTACACACGAGGCAAATATAATTCATCATCATTATTTAAACCTTATTCTTCATGAATCAAGGTTGGATTCTATCTAGATAGTCAGACTGTATTTTTGAATACTACCCTCCATGCCTCATTATCTATATTCATCTTTTTATTTGCATTTTAGCTTTTCAAATTATAAGATGGATTTTGATTGTGAGGCATGGTGAGCTAGTATTCAGAAATACCACACTAAGATGAATCTAAATCAATATATAACACTATAATGTTGTATATTGTAATTGAGTAGTGAACTGGTTGTGTAACATGTGAAAATACTACTCTCCTAAAGCTGGATATGCTATATGCATGTATCAAAGGAAAAAAACTGTATATGAAACAATTCTTCAATTTAAGCCATTAAGTCAAGGACAATGTTTAGTGAGTTTAGTAATATTGCTATAACCGGAAAGTAAGGAGTATTCTTTCTTTTTAATGGTAATTACTATACATATTTACTTGTGTTTTTCATGGGGACCCAAGCAAATCTTTTTCAACATGCCCAACATTGATTGCTTCTGTTTAATATTTAGGTTGCAGGTTAATTGTTAGATTCCATGAATTGTGCTCCTATATTAGCACAATCATTGGCAATTATCATAAACATACATTTTTCTCTTAATGTCGCAAATCTTTCTCCAAGCATTTTAACCTTTCAATAGGAAGAAATCGAATCATATGTTTATTATATATCTCTACTACCATGTAATTGTTATATGCAATATGGTTGTATCGAGAATTGAACACGATTTGCTAACACTCCTCAAATGAGTTTTAACATAACACTTGCACAGATGGTGCATATATTAAGATAGAAAGTTTGCATCAATTTTTTCCATCAAGATTAAATTTTTAGTGCACATCAAGGTTAATTACTGACATTTCTTTTGTAAGAATTCACAATGCCATATGCATTTTTTTCATGCTCATTTGTTTTGTTTTTGTTCTCTTCCTATGTTCAGACTTTTCATAATTGGTGCATAATTGGTGCTTTGGTTCTCTGTACTGCTCTTCTTATTTGGGAAAAATGCCAACCGTTTGCTATTTAGGTAACCTTTGGTTCTACTATGATTACATCCAGTTCAATATTTATTAGAATTTATATTTACCTGTTGATAACACCAACTATTTCTATGTTTTTTAAAATGGCTAGTACAACACAAAAGAATACTAAAGGTTTAGCAATAAAATTCCAGTAAACATGTTTCTCTAAAGACTTAGGGAAATAGTGTTTCTTTTAAGACATGGACAGCGGGGAGTAAACAAGAGGAAGTAATATTATATGATTATTTATGCATTTTATATAACATATAGTTTTCAATATATGATGTTAAATTTTGTTCCAATATGATTTCAAAAAAACTGAAATCTTATTCATCGAATTCTCATTATTAGTAGTTGAGATATTAAGTTTCCATAATACACAGTAAATGCCTATATATATTTTCCTATTTGATTAACAACAATGGGTTTTGGGAAACTGCAAGAAATACCCATGTTTCTGACCAGTTCAATCTCCGGATCAACACAATACAGCAAAGTAACATTAGTTGCTTTAGACATTTGTTTGCTTATTTGATGAACTTTTGCTACACATTTGGTAATACAGTCCTCTGATGTTCCATTGCATTTTTCTAGCTATGTTAACAGCTTTATGTACATTCTATCATGACTTTAAACCAGATCCCAGTCGATGGTCTTTCACTAGCTCAAGATGGTCTGTTTCGAGTATTACATAGAATTGCTATCTCTGTACCTGGTGTCAATGTATTAGCAAGGCTTATTGTCTCATCCACTCAAATTGGTTGGGTTCTTGGGAAATGTGGTTTTGTTATTTCAAAATGAGAAAACTAAATGGTGCGAATATACGCTTATAGAGCAAAGATCAAACACCACCATGTGTGTCAGGCTATGAAGAGCTTGTTCAGGTTTGATATGTTTTCCATCCTTGAGCAATATAATCTGTATAAAATAGTTAGAAACTCTAAACTGATCCATAGTAGATTTCGCTTATTTGGACTACTGTAACGTTAAACACATTCTTGAATGTACTTAGTATAATAGGGTATAGCAAAGCAGGATTGCTTAACTGTTTTATTTTTATGCAACTCAACTAGCAATCTCATTTGGCTTTTGATAGCGAAGGCCTTAGGTGTGAGCCTATCCATTGAATTGCATTGCATTTATTTATAAAAATGACTCAACATGTTCTGATTTGTGATATATATGAAGCAACTGGCATGCAAATAGTTATTTAATTATATAATGTAATAAAATTAGGTGAACTAATCTATTAGCATTTTCTTGTTTTATATGCAGGAAATGACTTCTTTAATTGAATATATTTAGATGCGATGGTTCACTATCTTATGAAATATCAGGTAAGAACTGAATATATTTATCATATTCATAATTAAAACTTACATATGGTAAAAGATGATCTTATATTTGATTTTTTTGTCATAAATCAGAAAGTACTCTATGGTATTAACTCTAGTTTTCATTTTGTATATCAGTTGCGGTCTTTTCCTTGCATTGGCATAATCTTTTTCGGTTTGGTATTGTTTGCTTATTGTCTTCTGCATTTTTTGCTAGAACAGAAAAGGTTAAATGTTTGTTTTGTTGGAGTTTGAAAGAAAATTTTAAAACTCAACAAAGAATAACGAACAATTGAAACTAAGTTGGAGTCTCCTCAAACAAAGTTAAATAAGTATTGACTGCACATAGGTATTAACGTGCAGTTTTTCAATTATTGAACTATTATTCATTCTAGTTATTGAACCAATAAGTATCTCCACCTAATCACTGCCAGCTTCAGCACTTGGAGCTAACACATTAACCTCACTTGATTTAGTAGTGGTTATAGAAGCCTTCAATGAATCTGTGCTCAAATATAATTGATGCCACTTCCATTGTCAATTGATATTGTTGGTGTTGAACCCTGACATTGCACTTCCACACCATTGTAGTTCATAATCTCTCAAGCAACTACAACATCCAAAAAACAACTTAAATAGTTGGATTTTTCAAATCATGCAAAGGAGGTATTGTTGGATTTCTCAGAATTCCAGTAATACAAAAATAGTTGTAAACATTTATATATAACAAAGTAAATTAGTTTATAAAAATTGTATAAATTTATAAAGTTAACTAATCTCACCAGGTTTTATAAAAATTATACAAATTAACTATGTTTTATAAATTAAAATAAGTTGACTAGGTTTTATTAAATTTAACTAAATTTATAAAGGTGTCTAAGTTAACTAAATTTTATAAAAGTTAAGCAAGTTTACAAAAAATTACTAAGTTTATAAAAAATTATTAAGTTTAAAAAAAATAAGTCAGTTTATAAAATTAACTAAGTTTATAAAAATTTATTAAATTTTTTAAAAATAAAATAAGTTTATAAAAATTAGTCTAGCTTTTAAGCAGTTATCAGTTGCACTTTTAAGTAGTTATCGATTTTAAGTTATTTAACTTGTTTCATAATGGAGTAGTTTATATATATATATAAAATCTAGTTTTTAGGCTTCCAAATTCTAGAAGTTCTTTTGATGAAATCCTTATACGCAGTAAAGTTTTGATACTTTCATTTTATTCATGATTTATAACGGTCATTTTTGCCACACTCAAACTCATTTCTACTAAAGGATAGTTCTTTGAAAATATATATGCTATTTTCCAAGTCCAAAGGTTGAGAAAAAGTGACCATGAGTTGAGGCTGTTTACAGAAATATACAAACGTGAATCAACCCGATTCCAGGTATTGCTATCACATTATTTCTGAAATATATAGTTATTCATCCTATACATTTTGATGAAAAATAATAATTCGATCATAACTCTCATGGATGGGTTACATTTTGTGGTGTTATTATTTTGTATGAGACCACAAATGTTTTTATCAAGAAATGTTGCATTGCTGCCTTAGCTCCTTAGAGAGAGAGTGTGTGTAGTTATCACCAAAGTTTTCATTATCGTTACATATACACACAATATAACCGTTATAGCTAATATGTTGTGGAAATCCTAGCCTCGGTACCCCCAGTAAGAGCACTAAAATAGCCATGGAAACAAAATACATTATTTATTATAAAAGTAGATGAAAGAAACTTCCTCTTACCTTATCAATCGATGTAAATAAAAATGATTAATTTATCAATCATGTATGTATTTTTAATTTGCTTGCAATTTCATTCTCATTTAATAACTAAGTTAATTTATTTTTATAATAACTAATAAGTTTATCAAACTTAACTAAGTCATGAAAATCAACTAAGTTAACTAAGTCTATAATAACTAAATAAATTCATATAAATTAATTAAGTTTAACCATAAGACATGACTGTTAGATATATAAGGTCAACATGTATTTATTCTCATTTGAGTTTGACTACAAGAATAATTGTTGTTAATTGCATGGGGTTACAGCGTGGTATTACAACCTGTTGTTGTTATCCTTATGAATCATAGGACTATATAAGCAAAACGAAATATAGATGCTGTGAATAAAAACAATAACACAAAACTTACAGACGGGCATCCAAATTATTTCATGGCCGCTCATTTTCCATTTGATGATACATATTAAGTTGAATTTAGTCTTGGTACCTTGATACATTGTTAGAGTTGTGGGTGGTTGTCGGAGTTGGAGATGGGTTGTTGGGGGTAGGCAATGCATATCGAGGCAGCAGTAGGGAAGATGGTTCTGGTTATAGTAGTTTGGCAGTGAATGATGATGTTGATATTGACAGTGAATGATTATAGTAGCAGGAAGAAGTTTTTGAAAGTGGTTGTTTGGATTGGCAGTGTGAAGGCAGCAATTGATGGCAAGGAAAAACAGCAATTGTGTGTATTGTTTGTAGCAATTGAAAGTATTGGAAGTGTGCGAGGTGATGAAATTTGTATGTATCGTTTGTGCACGGTGGTTGTTTGTTTTGTTGGAGGAATAGTGATGTATGTTTATGAACTTGGGAGATGACAATGGTATGATTCAGGGTATTCAAGCAGTGATGATGAATGGGCAATGATGTGATGGAAATGTGGAATTGATCTGTTGTGGGTTGTGGGATGTTTTGTGTTTGAAGTTTTTGTGCACTGAAGTTATATGCACTGAAGTATTGAAGCAATATTGTGAGTATTATGAGTTATATGCATTGAAGTTTGCAGGGCAATAGGGAAGTGAAACCATGGTTGCACTGGGTAGACAGTGGGGTGAATGGACTTGAGGAGGACAGTGAAGTGATGAATGTCATAGTGGTTAACATTGGATGATGATAGTGTAACAGTGAAGAGATTGGCAGTTGAGTGTTAACAGTGGAAATGGTACGTCAGTGGAAGGTTAGAGTCAGTTTGTATAGGTTGACGGTGAATGAAAGATGTGCAGTTTGGGGTGAATTATGTATGTGGATGTACAGAAGAAGATGATGGTGTGATGGTTGGAGATGGTAACAGAAGACAGTTTGATGGAGTGGTGGAAAATGAGTTGATAGTGGTGGAAATGTGTTTGTGTTGAAGGCAAGTATGAAGATGTGCAGAAATGGTTTCTGGATCCATGTATGTGTATGGAAGAAGTATGTATGCACTAGGATTTGATGCTGATCAGGAGGCGTGTGCAAATGTAAGTATTTATGCACTAGGATTTGATGTTGATCAGGAGGTGTGTGCAAATGTAAGTGATGTAATGGCTGAAGGGTGGTGGTTGAGATGTTTTGTGAAGGGTAGTTTGGGTGGTCACTATGAGTATGTATGCAGTGATAACTTTGTTGTGGCAGTGGAAGTATGGAGATGAGTTATACTTATATGAGAGATGGATATGTTGTGAAATTGAACATGTTGATGTATGTAGACAGGTTAATGGAATTGGTAGATGTGCAGTTGGTTGTCTTGTGAAGTTTGGGTAGGATGTAGGGAGACTGTGACCGTGTGTATGGTTGTGAAGGCAGTTAGAAGTGTGGTATGAGGTGAGGTGGTTTGTTTGTTCAGCAGAGGATGGTTTAGCATAGTTATGTAATAGCAGTGATAATGGGGATGTAGTGTGGTAGCAGTGGGGTATATTGACAGAGAGGATTGATGTTGTATGAGGTGCAGTTTAATGGTGGGGTTGTAACTGCTTTGTGCAGTTATGTGCAGTGCACTAGAAGAAGGGTATTAGGATGATGTTTGAGTGGGTTAGATGACAGAGTAAGGCAGAAAAATGTGGTATGTGGTAAGGTAGAAGTAAGAGAGAAGTAAGGCAGAAAAATGTAAATTTGTAAACAGACCACTTCATACGTCGATAATATGCAGCTTGATTTTACTCCAAGTAAATTACCGAGTTCGTTTATTATTTTTTTACTCTACTTCACTCGTAAATGCTACTTGATTTTATGGCATGTTGTATACTTTGTATTAGTCAATCGCCTACCGAAATAGTGTGATGAATATCTAGTGTTTGTATTATGAATCCGATTTAACTTTGTGTATACTTTTTTGATGAATTGATTCTCAAGCATTACTTTTGCTTTACAGGTAGATAGATGACTGTGATGCAAAAAAAGGTTGCAACGAGTTATGGATCGAAGTTATGGATTGAACTATTGATGACGAACTATTTATGTTTGGTGTAAGAATATTGTGTATTTTGATTATGAAATTTCATATGTCGGTTATCAAATATGTGTCCAAAATGTGGTATTGATATAATATGTTGATTTTGAAATGTGATATTGATATAATATGCTAATTTAGAAATGTGGTATATATATGCACATTATGGTTGATGTTTGCAGAAGTGCAATTAAAACATTCAACGGCATTTTTAAAATGCCGTTAAAACCATGGTTTGAGAACTCGGTTTCGGTTTCGGTCATTTGAAATTTTAGCAGTTTCGATCAATTTCGGAAGTTTCGGAAGTTTCGGTTTTTGTTTCGGTTTCGGTCTTTATTTTGCATTTTGGTATCATTTGAAATATAGACAATGATAAACAATTCAAACATAATGCAAAATGTAGTTTTTGATGAAATAAAATGTAACATATAACAACATTACATCAACCATTTCCAATTGTCCATATCAGATTCCCGTATTAAAGAAATCAACGCTTGAGTTAAATAAAATAAGTTTTTCTCAAACCAAATGAGCCCATTTATCAATATAAGTAATTTCCATTTCCAACTGCCCAACACCCTAAGCATATTAAAAGCGGTCCAATCTTCAGATCTCATTCCTTTCATTGATTACAGCTGCGAACCAAACTAGGGCAGAAAAAAATCTGTGCTCGGCTTGCTTCGATTCGAGGAAGAAGACGTGATAGAAGCTTGAATCTGGAAGAAATAAATAAGAGGTAGGATTTTGTTCTCGATTTTCTTTTATTTTCTCTCAGCCTCCCTCGACTTTGAACAGTATCTTCAGCGAGACGAGTTTGTAGGCTGGTTTCGTCTCTTCTGCCGCCGAAACCGATCCGAGTCGGTCGGAATCTCGGCGTTCCGGCCGAGACCTTATACCTTGGTTAAAACATTCCATAACGTTTTTAAAACGTTGTTAAAACATTCAACGGTATTTTTAAAAGCAGTTAAAATATTCCAGGGAAACGCTGTTAAAAAGGATATTTAACAGCGTTTATTTCTTGTGATTGTACATCCCTGACATATAACTGCATGTCAATATACAACGTACGTAAAAACGTTGTTAAAAGCTTTTACAGCATTTTTAAAAAGCTGTTAAAAGTCCTGTTTGTTGTAGTGGATGATATAACCGCCACAACTGCCTCATATTGTTCACTTAAACCACTCAAAGTGATTAGCACTTGTTCCGTTGCTGGTACCTTATGACCGGCTGCTTCATGTAGATCACATATTGTCTTAATTTTTGCAAGATGTTCTTCCATAGTTTGATTTTCCTTTCTCATACTATGTAATTGTTATTTTTTTTGATGTATTACATTTGATGCAGATTGAGAGTTAAAGATTCTTTCAACTGTTGACCAAATTCCATTTGCTATTTTTCTTCCAATAACTTATGGCAACAGTTTAACGCTTATTGATGATAACAACCATGAGTAAATCAAACTGTCCTGCCTTTGATATTTTACAAATTCTGGGTTACTGACAGTTTTGTTTTCTTCATTAGTGATGAACCTTGGTGGGATTGTATAGGTGCCAAATAGGAAATCTTCTAAGCCATAGCCCCTTACAGCGGTTTCCACTTGTACCTTCCAGAGAAGATAGCTGTCTTCTTCTAAGTGGGTTGTGACTAATTGACTTTGAGGGCCGATTACAGTTTTGGTCTAAGTTTTCAGTTGCAGTTTGATCTGAGTTGCTGGTTGCTGATGTTTCAGAACTGGTGGCCATGATGATTTATCAAGAAATAGAAGGGAAACTTAAAGAAGCATGGGCAAAAAAGAGGCAAGAAAAGGTACTGCACTTCAAGAAAAAAATCAAGAACAGAAAGAAAACCTTCAAAGATCAGGTAAATGTAGCCCCTAACCCAAATGATTACTTTCTTGATAATGAGTTTTTCAGGCAAGGCGCCGATCTTTAAGGTTTTTTGTTGATTTTCTTAGTTTTCTTGAACTAAATTTGATTTTTCTTTTCTAAGAGAAAGTCTGTTGCAGTCAGAATCTTACTTGATTCTTATGGCATGACACTTGCTTTTTTTTGTTGAAAGCACTCTCAAATTTCAATCTCAGATGATGAAATTTTTACTGATGCGATTTCAATGCTTCTGAATTATCTAGTGATGATCTCTGATGATATTCAGACCTGTCTTTGTGCCGTTAGGCGAAGGCTCCGATACCATATAAGCTTTTGTGGTCGAATTATTTTGATCTTGTGATGTTTGAGAGAGACGGTTTGAATTGCAAGAAGAAAAGCTTATCGTATTATTCATATCAAACTGATAAAATATGCTCTGTATTTATATAGGCTACACATTTTCAATAAATACAGTATTGGGCCGAACAGATATACTGGCATGTTACCCACTATCCTATATTGCTTTGAAATAAAGATAACCAGCTATCCTTCAGTTCTCACGTTATCATATTTTCTAATTGCATGTAATGATCATGCATGATGTTGCGGGACAGGAAGCTTTGTGAGACTGCAAGCGTAAATGGAGATGGACCTTAAGAATGAATGAAGTTGTGTGGGACTGTAGGCAAAATATGAATAAAGCGCTCGTGTACTGAGCATGCATCTATCGGAATTGCATAGGAAGTAAACTGCAACCGGAAATTATGTACTGAGCATGTGTGTACTGTGGATAGAGCACGAATGCATGCGAGAGTCTACAGTGAAGCAGACAGTAGTATTGTAGGTCAAATAGCCAAGGAATTGTCAGAGCTCAGAGTTTTCTCCTGAACAAGTAAGAATGGAGTCGAGCAAATTACCTAGTGTATAGGAAGTGTAGCTGAAGAGAGCTTCGAGTTTGATTAGTACATGACCGCAAGAATCAAGTGGGCTATAGAGGTTGAATAAGGACAACATGAAGTAGCTAATTTGTTGTGGCTAGCAAGCTTGTGCCGAACTGCAGCTGTAGAAGTAAGAGAAATAAGAATGGGATGATGCTGCAGTTGGAGGAGTAGCCAATCTGCATGGAGTAGTAACTGAAAACTCCGATGTTGCTGCAAGGGAACGCAAGGTTGAAGCCTGAGGTGAGACTATAAGATGCTGAAAATCATGAACTGCACGTAAAAGTTCTGATAAAATAAGGGATACAGTTGTAGCGCCGGGTAGTATACTATGGTACACATGGTAGGATAAAATAATGGAAAAGGCCGAGGTGAGACTATTTTCAATTATATACTTTTTATGCCGTTAGCCAAATAAGAAAATAATTTTAAGTATTTTCATGGTTTGATTTGTTTTATGAACCCAAAACACGGCAAACGTTAGCTTATTTGGTTTTATTCTCATGGCTGTCATTTGGAGGAAGTAGCATAAGGATACAGTTGTAGCATAAGCTAGGATACTATTGTTAAATTAAGTGTTAAAAATGCATGAAAAAATAAATAAGTTACTAACCTATACATGGATGTCTATTAATTAACTCCAAAATCATCGTGAAGTAATGAGATTAGTTACAATCCATAAATGATTATATAACATGATCAAAGATCACATATATCATTTAGTCATCTACACATCCACTGATGCTAACAAAGTAGCTTATCTGTCAAATTCCCATTTGATAGCATTAGTAAACTATAAACTAAATTATCCGCTTTCGTATTTATATAGAATCTGCCAACTGATACACTTTTAATCATGCAAGGAAATCTAACTATCAACTGCCCTAACTCTGTTTCCCATACATACATATATATTCATCAACTGCACATTCTAAGTAGTTGGCAATATAATCTTATTTTTGGCTTAATCATGTTCTCTATACAATATGAACTACAAAACTAAAAGGCGGAAGCTATAAACAAGATCGATTTATTTACCTCCAGCCATTGCAATAAAAATCTTGAAGCATATGAAACAATAAATCGAAACTAACTTTTGGAAATAGATTTCCAAAGCACGGAAAACTGACTCGAGTTCTCCTTTTATACTGCTTTTGCGAACAGTTGAGAACGTGAGAAAGAAGTGGGTGGTTATTTGAAGGCGGGGAGGTTAAAAAGGGTTGTTACCTTGATCATTGGTAACTTCACTCAATAAATGGACCACAAACTTTTCCAGAAAGTTGACCGAGTTTATTACAATATATTATTCTTTTATTATAATTATTTTTTGGAAAAGGCTTACAGTTGGCACATTAGCTAGCCATGTTTCTCTCTCTTATATATATATATATATATATATATATATATATATATATATCTTTATTCGTCAACCGCACATTCTATGTAGTTGGCTCATTATTTGTGTAAAGTGGTGGGTCAATTAGAGGAGGCTACACCGTCATTCGAGAAGTGCTAGGTAAGGGCATTTTTGTGGTCATTACTTGCATTACTATTTGAGATATGCACATATAAGCTTATAAACATTTGTGGAATACATGTTTGTAACAACTCAATATTTATAGAGTTACGGCCCTACCTGTTTGCAAGAGCTCAATATTTATTGAGTTGTGATTGGTTCTTGCTTACTACTTCGTTTCGTTTTGTTTAATACTAGTATGGAGCCCGTGCCGATGGCACATATGTGAATTTTAATTTGTATATAAACTTGGATGTTATTTGTTTCATGAATCAAAAGTTTTGTGTGTGTATATGCATATAAGTATGGAGTAGTTATATATTTTGTAATGCTTTTCAACTATGCGATTTCCAGTGAACCGTACACACAGCTTATGGCAATATATGTTGTAGTGCTGCAAATTTTGAACATTGTACACAATGTGCTATAACAAAATGAAAAGAATAAATTTTTGTTTGTGTAATGTACTTGGAAAATATAACTAATCAAGTGATGCATAGAATTTAATATTAGTTGATAACATTATTGTTCAGAAGATTTATAAGCAAATAAGCTCTTTGAGGACCTTCTATTAGATGAAGAACTAAACGATTGGCTGATGAATCAATATTGCTATTATGTAAGTCAGAAGGATGGATAAACCGTAGAAAAATCCTACGGTAATGAAAACTATTTATGATCACACCGATTCCTGAGAGATGGATTGGTCGTGAAAGGCATTGGACTACAATAAGCATGTGCCGGTAGCGGAGTAATGGTATGATCACTATTTATCATCACATCCCTTTGGAAGTTATTATTTTGACTACTAAAGTCCTCTTCATTTCTTGACATTCTTTCTTTCCGTCTACGCAACCGTTGAGCAGCTGATCGATTTGATTAGTCAACCACATTAAGTCTTATTAAGTAAAGAATTAAAATGCAAAAGCAAACAACTGTCCATTTAATTAGTCAACCACATTAAGTCTCATCAAGTAAAGAATTAAAATGTTTGTACTTTATCTCCTTGTTTGTCTCATAACTCAGATTAAAAAAACCATTGGAAATAGTTAAGCACAAAAGCCTTTTACAAAGAAAAACAGGAAAAAGCAAAATAAGGAAGGAAATGAAAGAAACAAACTGTCCATTTAATTAAGGAAAACAATCTTTCGGGTGGACCATGCATTCAATATGGAAAAATATTGTTTGACAACTCAATTAATCAGTATACTATAGTTTAAAAAAATGAAACGGTACAAATACATTTAGTGTACAAAGCTATGGTACAAATACATTTAGTGTACAAAGTTATCTAATCCACGGGTTAGACAAAAGTTTAAATCGAAGTAATTCATGTAATAAAGTAATTATGTAAAATCAAATTAGTCTCCATATCAACTAAGAATTCATATATAAAATTTATTTAAACTAAATACCAAATTAATAGTTGTAAAATATTTTATTACCATTCAACTGCATGAACACATTTGGTTAATATCAAGTACACATTATGCTAATTTAAATAATTATAAGGAAATTGTTACATAGATATAAGGCAATACTAATTATAAAATGAAAGCTGTAACCAAACTAATTATTCCAAACCAAAATTATATTGTTGCATTTAAAAATTTGAGCATTAATATTAAAGGTTGCATCAAGTAACAACAAACGTTTCAGCTTACTTATATTGAGAGAAAAATGTCCATTTAACGACAGAATAGTTTTATAAACGGAAGTAAATAATGCAATAGAATAATTATGTCAAATCAAATTAGCTTGCACCAATATTATCAACTAAGAATTCATATCTAAATTTTATATAAATCAAATACTGAATTAATAATTGTAAAATACTTTTATTACCTTTCAACTACATAGATAGAATATTTTGTTAACATCTAAATACATTATGCTAATTCGAATAATTATAAGGAAATATGTATACACATAAGCCAATACTAATTAAAAAGATAAAGCTACAACAAACTAACCATTTCAAACTAATTATAAGAAAATATAAGAAATATTGTTTTACCCTTCAATACCCATTAGCCCAAAATTTGTTTCAAAAATTTTACAAAGTATTTGTTGTCAAAGATATTATATTTTCAAACTAAATTATATTGTTACATTTAACCATTTGAGCATAAAATTTAAAAGTTCCATCAAGTAATATCAAAAGTTTTTGCCTACTTATATTGAGAAAAACTATCCAGATAATTGATAAAAACAATCCTTGTGGGTGAGCCATGCATTTAATATGGAAAAAAATTGTTTGGCAACTCAGTTAATTGGTACAAACTCTTATTAAAAAAATTAAAGTAGTAGAAACTCGTTTACTGTACAAAGTTTTCACGAAATATGGCCTATACAAAAGTTCAGTAAATGGAATGAATTCATGTAATAGCGTAATTATGTAAAATCAAATCAATTTCTACCAAGATTATCAAATAAGAATTGTTTCATCAAGTAATTTAAAGGTTTGAGCATACAATTTAGTTTCATAAATTATACTGTTACAACTGAACATTTGATATACACTTTAAAGGATTCACCAAGTAATTGCAAAGGTTTCTCCCTACTTATGGGTACACTGTTATTTAAAAAAATGAGTAGCAGAAACCCATTTGCTGTACAAAGTTTCCATGAAATATGACCTATACAATAGTTCAATAAATGGAAGTAACTCATGTAATACACTTTAAAGGATTCATTAAGTAATTGCAAAGGTTTCTCCGTAGGGTACACTGTTATTTAAAAAAATGAGTAGCAAAAACCCATTTATTGTACAAAGTTTTCATGAAATATGGGTTATACAAAAGTTCAATAAATGGAAGTAATTCATGTAATAACGTAATTACGTAAAATCAAATTAGTTTCCACCAAGATTATCAACTAAGAATTGTTTCATCAAGTAATTTAAAGGTTTGAGCATACAATTTAAAGTCACACTGTTACCATTGAACATTTGATATACAACTCAAAGGATTCATCAAGTAATTGCAAAGGTTTCTCCCTACAAATGTACACAAGGTTATTATTATTTTTCCTATATTCCTTAGACATATTGTACGAATTTATACTTTTCCCAAGACTAACTAAGAATTGTTTCATCAAGTAATTTAAAGATTTGAGCATACAATTTAAGGTCATATATTATATTGTTACCATTGAACATTTGATATACAATTCGAAGGATTCATCAAGTAATTGCAAAGGTTTCTTGATGTGCACGTAAATGTGCATATTTTTACCACCATATTTATTCTATTTAAATTAAATAAATGATCATATTGGGTATTTTAACTTGCTTTAACCAAAATTCATATTAATTTCAAATTATCACATATCCATCTTCATGTAGGGGCAAAAAGGTCATTTGTGTGCATATATTTCTTTGAGAAAAATTAATTGAAATTTTTTATATATTTTTATAGGAATTTGGTCTTAAACAGGAGTGGTTTCATGAAGAAATATACATGCACAAAGAATATAAAGGAATGAAGATGGAAATAATTCAAAGTGAAGATCATGGAGGACCCCACCTACCCACCTACCTTAATGTACAAATTAAAGGCTAATGCACATGCTTTTGGAGTTAATGGTTTCATGTACACTTAATGGGGGATTAAGACATGTTAATGATTACTTGGCCTCCACACTTCCTAAGGGGCATTTTGGGCATTCCCCAAAAAGTGAATTAGGGTTTTAAAACTTGTATATATACCCCTTATGTTTCATGTAATCTTGGCTCTCTTCTCTTAGTCTCTCTTAGGCCTCCTTCTCTTTAGTTTAGTTTAGATCAAAAATAAAATGAAAGCTCCTCTTTCTCTTTTCATGGCTACTTAGCCATTTTTATTTTATGTAATCTTTTTTATTTTATGCAATTTAATACATGCTCTTTCCTTTTCATGTTCATTTACTTTCATCTTGTAGTGTAGATCTCTTCTCTTTTATGCAAGTAGAATAATTTTCCTTTCATTTTGCTCTCTTTTTCCTCTTCTTTTTATTCAATGTTGCTTGCTACATTTGTTCATATGATGACAAATATGAGAGGCTAAACCCCTTCAATTTAGGGGTAATGAAGCTCTCTAATCATGTAGCTTCAACTTAATTTGATGTTTATGCTCTCTTTTTGTGCTTAATGAGAATGATTGAAGTGGTTTAATGATGTTGTTTAGCTTTGCATTTGATAGTCTATGTTGTTCATAACAAATAGGCTATGCTTAAACAAACAAAACACAAATTGCCTCTTCATTTACATATGATTATGGCAAAGAAGTGATTGTTGAAATTAAAATTTGATGGCTTATATTTCTAATTAATAGTTAATAGGCTATGCTTAAAATAGATTTTGCTTTCAACTTTGTTGTCATATTTTATGAGATTTAAAAGTGTATTAGTAGTTGTGTTATAGTTTGATGGTTTAGATTGAGCTAACTAATAGCACAAATATATCATACTTATGATAAGCACATCAACTAATTCACTAATGACAAGAAAAGAGAGATCATAACCTCATTTTGTTGATTTATGTGATCTAGAGAGTGAAAATTGCCTCCAAATTGTCTT
The DNA here is from genome assembly GCA_030765085.1 of Allium cepa. Classification (NCBI taxonomy): domain Eukaryota; kingdom Viridiplantae; phylum Streptophyta; class Magnoliopsida; order Asparagales; family Amaryllidaceae; genus Allium; species Allium cepa. The sequence goes on along the minus strand of CM060935.1, from coordinate 795,899,601 downwards.
AACACTCATATTTTTATCTATTTTCTTTTGTCATTTTTTCTTTTTTTAGTTAATCACTCTTTCAACTTTGGTCAATTTGATTGAATAGAATTTTAAAATCATCAATTCCCTACGGATCGACCCGTATTCGCCGCGTGCTACATTCGTACACCGTGCGCTTGCGGTTATTTTTAAATTTAAATTCGTTCGACTGTTTTCTAAACCGATAGAATTTCCGTCGACGAACAAGTTTTTAGCGCCGTTGCCGGGGAATTAGTTCTGATTTTAATTTTCTATTCTTAGGATTATTTTTGTGTGATTTTATTGTTGTGTTTGTATTTGTTTTGTGTGTTAATTAAAATTTAAAAAAAAAATTATGTGGTGTGTTTGTTGTGTGAATTTTGTTTTCATTTTTGTCTGTATGCTTGTAGCTTTTCTAGTTGCCTTTGCATTTTTATATAAAAAAATCATTTTAATTTACAAATTCTGTTTTGAACTTACAATTACTTTTATTTTCATTTACAATCACTGTACATATATTACATTGCTAACACATTGTTCACTGTGTTACATTTTGCATTGAGATTTTGCCTTTGCTGTTTACAAACCATCCACACCTCTGTTACATACCACTACATCAAAATCTATTGCTTCACAATCCACAATTTCCTACTCTTATTTCACCATTCAAACTGCCTGCATACTCCCCTCTCTGTTAACCACCCTCTCTGTAACATACCAGACAGCAAGCTCCTCCTCCAAAATCACTGTCACAGTACATCTCCTTGCCTTACTTCTAACCTTCCCCTCAAACACTCGAACATCGGCAGTTCATTCATTCAAAACAGCGATTATCACAACTTCCCACAGCACTTCTTACACCTACAAGGCCTCTGCCCCTTCATTTCACCACCTACATCTCACTACCATAAATTCCATACTATCATACATATCACAACAGTAATTAAACTACTCCTCTGCTACAAACTGTGAAAAACTGCAACAACACCATTTCAACCCGCAATAGCCAACACTTGCCTCAGATCACCACAGGCCTACCACTTCATATTTGCTGTCTACACACATTCACACAAGCTCTGGCAAGCCATCAAAACTGCTACTGTTCTTACCATTCTTCCTGCTTCCAACTTCATCAACTTCCTCCGACCTGAAATCATCACTCGCGGTTTCCAACATCGCCTGAAACCATCATATCACCACTTCCTAACTCCTCCAACCCACAAATACACTTCACATTGGCACTGCCATTGCCTACAAACTGCAACCATCAACTCACCCTCCAATTCGACCAGCATATCAACAACAACCACATACAAACTTCATATCCTACAAGCCTACCTCACTTACATCTTCCTCGCCACAAATACCTTACTCCACTGTTCCACATCACTCCCCTCTGTTCCACCATCACCACCGAGCACTGCAAACTGCAGTACACCACCCATCATCTAGCAAACACCCCTACTGCCTAGATACTTCTTACTGCAGTCAACAGCACTTCCCCATATAAAAAAAACAAATCGAATTACAAAATCACCAACCACCTTGGACCTGACATCTCCAATCGCAACCTCCTAAGCCTTCGCAATCGAACCCGCCGCAGCATACATTTCAATCACCAGAACTTGCCTCACTTCACCGTTGCAATCGAATCTACATCTCCTCAGACCACAGCAACCCTAATTCTTTGAATCAATACTCCACCACATCACGAAATCATCGCGATCCCTTAACAAAGAGCCTCGATGTTGAAAACACTATCATGAAAACGAGAACTGCTGATTTGATTAAGATTTTGAGTGGGAAGTTAAAAGTGGAATTTTTGTAGTTTAATCGCGATTTTTAAATTGAGATGTTGGGTGACATTTCCATTCTTCTTGGAATTGAGATAGTGAGTGATATTTGTGTGGGCCGAGTTTATGGTTGTGGCCTGGTTCATAACGTGAAATGTACTTTGTTTTTTTTTTCTATTAGTTTTAATTTTTAAGTTATTTTTTTGATCTATTTAAAAAAAAAAAAAAAAAACGGCGTTTAAGTTGTTTATCAGGCTGGGCTTGTAGGCTCAAATTCGATTTTCTTTCTTTCCTTTTTTTAGTTTGTTCTAATTTATTTAGTTTTCAAATTCAAAAAAAGGAGGAATCCAATAAGTTGTTTTCAATTGTTTTAATTTCTTATTGTCTTTCATTTGTTTTAAGCTTCATTCTCTTTTTATTTACAAAAAAAAATTATATATACATCTTTGTTTTATTTTCAGGTTGCCATAGTAGGAAATCCAGAAGTAGAAGAGTTGCTTGCTTCGCTCTACTTGCCCAAAAAAAAAAATGCTTGCCCTATCTATTGTTTTTATTTGCCTTGCATTGTTGTTTGCTTGTATTTTAAAAAAAAAATTCAAAATCAAAAACAAAAAACAAAAATTCATTCGTAGTTGCATTGTTAATACACGTTTAATTTTTGCTTTGCATTTCATCCTAGAATTTTGATTAATAATAACGATTAGACATCGATAACACTTAGTTGTATATTAACAATTTGTCTTTTTTGAACAATTTAAATTCTTGGTGTCTAGGCTACGGCAGAGCAATAATCAGTTATAAATATTACGGTGAATCGTAAATATTATACTGAATTGTTTCTCTGAAGGTACTTAAACCTTCGGCTGCATTGCTACGGTGATTCGTGGTGCACCGATAAATCATGTCCGTTACCTGGCTGAGAACTATCTTGTTGATTTAAGACAATTTGTGATTATATAATTTTGGGTTAACTTAGGATGAATTATTTGTAATTAACCTTGCATTCATTTAGTTGCATTAGTTCATGCATATTTAAAAAAAAAAAAAATTCAAAATTCAAAACTAAAAAAATTGTAAATATTCCTTCTATTTTTCTTTGCAATTTTTAAATCCTTTTCCTTTGAGATTTCTAAAATCCAAAAAATTAAGAAAAAAAATCCAAAAAAATATATAAAACTTTTTCTTAGAAACAAAAAGCCAAAAAAAAATCCAAAAACAAAACAAAAATCAATTTTTCATTTTGAAAAATAAATTCTACTTGTAAATATTTTTCTATATAAAAAAAACCAAAAAAAATCTTGAAAATGTCCGAGTTTTCTTTTTCTTACTCACTTGAATTTAACTGTGAAAATCAATATAATCCGTATGAGTTCACTCCAAATTCGTATGGATATTTTAGCAACTTTTGTGTAAATAATTCAAATTTCGAACAACAAACTTTTCAAAACGATGACCAACCTACACTCTTGAAAATAGCATTGAAATGATTTCATCTTTACTCGAACTTTCTACACGACAAAATCAAGAGATAAATGAGTTGTGCAATTCATATTTGTGCTATAACTCGAATCAAGGTTTTCAAAATAATCAAAATTTGAATTCATTTCAAAATTCAAATGATTTCGAGTGTAACCCATGCCAATTCAATTTCGAGTTTCAAGATGAATTTCAAATTCAAGATAAAAATGTGAACCAATTTTCAAATAATTTTTGGCAATGGAAATAGTTTCAATAATGATATGATTGAAAACTTTGGTTATCAACAAATTAGAAATAAAAGTTTTCAAATTAATAATCATGAATTTGAATTTGTTGACCAAATGGAAAAAGATTACGGGGATTTATTACTTGAAATATTCAAAAAAATTCGTGAAAATCATAATCAAATCTCAACCCACGAAGAATCAAATAGTAATCTATCGTTTATCGAAATTGACACTTCTTGTTCTCAACAAGTCCAAATCGAAAATTTTCAAGTTAATAATTACAAATTTGACTTTGTTGAGCAAATGAATGAAGGTTACGATGATCACACGAATTTGTTGATTAAAACATTGGAAAATTTTCATAACAAACAAAATCAAATTTCAATGTGTGACGAGTCAAACGATAATCCATCTTTTACCCAAATCGACGATTTTCAAATAACAACTTTTGAAATTGAGAATAATAACCTTAATGAAGTTGTTGAAAACACGGTAATTGAGTTGGATTTCAATTCTTTTGAGGGTGCGAAGCTCGATTTAAACTTCGATCTTCCTTTTTATGAAAATTTGAATACGACAACTTTGAATTTTAAACTCGATTTACACGATGAAGTTGTTGATAATCCAACAAAGGAAGTCGAATTTAACGAACATGAGCTTTATGGACTTTTTGAAAACGAGTTGTTGAATTCTGAAAGGGAAAATTTCGATCACCATTTTGATTTTGAAATCGATAATTTTGAAGAAGTTTTCAATGATAAGTTTGAACTTCAATTTGGTGAAAATAAACTTGAATTTCAATTAATTGTTTTATCAACCTTAAAAATCATCGAAAACAAAACAACTCATTCAATTTTCAATAAAACGACATTCGTTTTTCCAAATCCACATTCGACTTCAAAAAATTTTATGGTTTGGTTTTTCGAGCTTAAGCTGTGTCTCATATACTTGACGAGACAAATGAATTGGTCTTTGGAAGACCGTTTCATTTACTTTTTGACGATATACTTTCTGATCTCGTGTAAATACATTTCATTTTCATGTAAATAATAATATACGTTCCTTTCACTTGGGTTGACTGTGGGGGACACAGTCAAAATCAAGTGTGGGGGGGAGACTCATCTTTGTTTTTGATTTTTCATGATTTATTTTTACTTTTTCTTTGCAAAAAAAAACATAAAAAAACAACAATTTTATTTAAGCATTTTTGATTTATTTTTAAAGAAACACTATAGGATAAATATATGGTTTTGGCTTATTAAATTGAAATTTTTGGAAACTTATTTGTCTTAACAAAAATAAAAATGAAATTTGATTACAAATAATAATGGTTTAACTAGTATATAGGAAGATTCATAAGTGTTAATTATGAAGTATATCTTAATTGAAAATCTTTGTTTTAAAAATTGGTTGATTTAAAGTAAAGGATATAACATTTATTTTGTCTTCTAAGTTAAATAGTGCTAAAATGATTTTGCAAAACTCTCTCTCTCTCTCTCTTTAAAAAAAAATAACATCCAAGTATTCACTCTCATTTAAGAGTCCTCACAGTTATGCATGGGTGAATTACTTGGAATATTTAATTATGTGCTTTCATACTCATTTAAAAGTCCTCACGGTTATGCATGTATGGAACACATGTAAAAAAAACAGACTTAATAAAAACCACCTACGGTCAATAGGTGTATGCACGAAAGTGTGTGCACTCGCTATGCTCTGTACTCCCCTCACATAAGCCTGAAAGGCAGTGCATGGGTTGTATATTTGGCCTCAGTTTACCTAAGCTAGGTGTGTAATTTTTCTTGCAAATAATGAGAGATCAAGCAATTGAAATCCTAGCACTATTTTTACTTATTTGATTTGATTTGTTATTGAAAAGAAATGAACATACCACTTTGGTAAACTCTGATAATCAACTAAGGATCCATTTCATAGTTACACTATGTTATTAACCAAAACAACGAGTTAAACTATAGTCTATTTGTTATGATAACTTGATTTTTGTTGGAAATTTTGATGAGTAAGTAACATAAATTTTCAAGGTAATTGCCAAAACCTATATTTAACTTATTCGTGTCAATTTAAAAATAAATCCTTCATTTGTAAATATTTAAAAAAAAACTAGCATCCATCTCTTTGTAAGTAAATCTTGAATTTTATAAATATTTTCATCCTGCATTTGGATTTTGTGGGTAGTATCCGCTAAAAACCCTCACGAGACAACACTCGTCCAACTGGGGACACCCAGAGGTTTAACGGCTTGTTGCATATGCTCAATGCAATCGTGCTTCCTACGAAAACGGACTGATCTTAGTTTTAGTTTATTCGAGGACGAATAAAAAGATAAGTGTGGGGGTACTTGATGTGCACGTAAATGTGCATTTTTTTACCACCATATTTATTCTATTTAAATTAAATAAATGATCATATTGGGTATTTTAACCTGTTTTAACCAAAATTCATATTTATTTCAAATTATTACATATCCATCTTCATATAGGGGCAAAAAGGTCATTTGTGTGCATATATTTCTTTGAGAAAAATTAATTGAATTTTTTTATATATTTTTGTAGGAATTTGGTTTTAAATAGGAGTGGTTTCATGAAGAAATATGCATGCACAAAGAATATAAAGGAATGAAGATGGAAATAATTCAAAGTGAAGATCATGGAGGACCCCACCTACCCACCTACCTTAATGTACAAATTAAAGGCTAATGCACATGCTTTTGGAGTTAATGGTTTCATGTACACTTAATGGGGGATTAAGGCATGTTAATGATTACTTGGCCTCCACACTTCCTAAGGGGCATTTTGGGCATTCCCCAAAAAGTGAATTAGAGTTTTAAAACTTGTATATATACCCCTTATATTTCATGTAATCTTGGCTCTCTTCTCTTAGTCTCTCTTAGGCCTCCTTCTCTTTAGTTTAGTTTAGATCAAAAATAAAATAAAAGCTCCTCTTTCTCTTTTCATGGCTACTTAGCCATTTTTATTTTATGTAATCTTTTTTATTTTATGCAATTTAATACATGCTCTTTCCTTTTCATGTTCATTTACTTTCATGTTGTAGTGTAGATCTCTTCTCTTTTATGCAAGTAGAATAATTTTCCTTTCATTTTGCTCTCTTTTTCCTCTTCTTTTTATTCAATGTTGCTTGCTACATTTGTTCATATGATGACAAATATGATAGGCTAACCCCTTCAATTTAGGGGTAATGAAGCTCTCTAATCATATAGTTTCAACTTAATTTGATGTTTATGCTCTCTTTTTGTGCTTAATGAGAATGATTGAAGTGGTTTAATGATGTTGTTTAGCTTTGCATTTGATAGTCTATGCTGTTCATAACAAATAGGCTATGCTTAAACAAACAAAACACAAATTGCCTCTTCATCTACATATGATTATGGCAAAGAAGTGATTGTTGAAATTAAAATTTGATGGCTTATATTTCTAATTAATAGTTAATAGGCCATGCTTAAAATAGATTTTGATTTCAACTTTGTTATCATATTTTATGAGATTTAAAAGTGTATTAGTAGTTGTGTTATAGTTTGATGGTTTAGATTGAGCTAACTAATAGCACAAATATACCATACTTATGATAAGCACATCAACTAATTCACTAATGACAAGAAAAGAGAGATCATAATTTCATTTTGTTGATTTATGTGACTTAGAGAGTGAAAATTGCCTCTAAATTGTCTTAACACTCATATTTTTATCTATTTTCTTTTGTCATTTTTTTTAGTTAATCACTCTTTCAACTTTGGTTAATTTGATTGAATAGAATTTTAAAATCATCAATTCCCTACGGATCGACCCGTATTCGCCGCGTGCTACATTCGTACACCGTGCGCTTGCGGTTATTTTTAAATTTAAATTCGTTCGACGGTTTTCTAAACCGATAGAATTTCCGTCGACGAACATTTCTCCTTACAAATGTAGACTCGGTAATTATTATTTTTTCTATACTTTTCCTAAGACAAACTTATCCACATAGATGTACACAAAGATAATGAAAATATTGTCACACATATTATGGTGTTTAAAGAATATAAATTACCTTTAGTTTTCTGTAGAAGAGTTCCAACTATTTAAATATATTCAATACAGATCCAGGATCTTTCTCATTTTCTGTTCTATTTTAATGTATGATTCTCTTTCTCGGCGGATTTCCACTTCGCCTAAAGTGATAATAGAAGATGTGGCAATAATTGAGAAATTAAAGCTTGAAATGATGAGTTATGTAGATAGAATATTTGGTTAACATCTAAATACATTATGCTAATTCAAATAATTATAAGGAAACATGTATATACGTAAGCCAATACTAGTTAAAAAGATAAATCTACAACAAACTAACCATTTCAAACTAATTATAAGAAAATACATGAAATATTGTTTACCCTTCAATACCTGATAGCCCAAAATTTATTTCAAAAATTTTACAAAATATTTGTTGTCAAAGATATTATATTTTCTACCCAAATTATATTGGTACATTCAACCATTTGAGCATAAAATTTAAAAGTTCCATCAAGTAATATCAAAAGTTTTTGCCTACTTATATTAAGAAAAACTATCCAGGTAATTAATAAAAACAATCCTTGTGGGTGAACCATGCATTTAATATGGAAAAAGATTGTTTGGCAACTCAGTTAATTGGTACAAATTCTTATTAAAAAAAATAAAGTAGTAGAAACTCGTTTACTGTACAAAGTGTCACGAAATATGGCCTATACAAAAGTTCAATAAATGGAAGTAATTCATGTAATAACGTAATTATGTAAAATCAAATCAATTTCCACCAAGATTATCAACTAAGACTTGTTTCATCAAGAAATTTAAAGGTTTGAGCATATAATTTAATTTCATAAATTATACTGTTACAGCTGAACATTTGATATACACTTTAGAATGATGAGTTACGGTTATTTTATGCATCATCTGTTGTGATCCTTGAATGGGAATGTTGCGTCATGGAGGCATCTCTATTTGATGAAGGAGCGCCATTTGATAATGATAGAACTCCAAGCTTTCAATACCTTATGGCTATTTAATGCACTACTAAACCATGTAGAATCTCTCGAGGAGAACCTATAAGCAATAAAAGTAAATATAAAATAGAGCAGAATGAAAGTAAATATAAAACAAAACATTGGCTATCAGAGTACATTTGTTACATAATCCACAAATCTATCATGGAATACAGCTCTAAAAATAGTTCTATCAAAGAAGAAAAACACAGAAGTTGGACACATAAAAAAGGGAAACACCGACTACAAAAGGTATTGAGAGTGTCAAGTACTTAATAGGAAAAGGGTATTCTTCCAACGCAATCAACATACTCATAGATTATAGATGAGATAGCATGTCATGATCCGTCTTTCTATCATCAGAAAAACGCATCATGATTTAAGAAAGAAAGGGATAGAAGAAGAAAAGATAGAAAAGAAGAAACTCAACAACAATAGATTCTCACAGCGGAACGAATGAAATATAATATATCACATAAAATATTACATAGTATCATATACATCAGAGTTACACAACCCATACAACACATACTAGACAGCTATAAACATCTGTCTATCATACAACTCGAGTGCATCAATATAATATAGACATAACACTAACATAGCGGAACCATAATATATCCACACACGGAAGCCTCCTGCTTCAAATCTCCTCTAAAATTCATCAAGCTAAGCTGAATCCCTCGACTACTCATACATAATATGAGTACCCAAGAGTATAATAAAACAGAAAATAAACACTTGGGTTAGATAGGGGTCTAGTGTGAGTAAACGGTTTAAAATTGTTTAACTTTAGAAAATCCTTTGGAAAGAAAAGGTATTATGTAAGACTTCCCACACATAAACATGGAAAAGTTTTTACCTTACGCTAACCAAAACATGTGATAGGAAATCCAGTGATATTATATTAGTCTAAGGTTTTCAAGTAAATAGAAAATAACCGAAATTGTTACATCTATTAAATTCCAGCTAATAGCTACAAAAGTGGGTAATACAAATCAAAACCGTAGGGTCTCGTAGGAAGAATGGGTTTCCATCAATGGCAGGACTACTGGGGTACCGCCCGTCACAGTACGGGGACTAGATCACCATACCGAGGATCCACCCTAAATCCCCTACAACACAAGGCCGAAACCATCCCTTACTGGGCAGTCCCGAACAAGACCACCCCGTGGTTGGCGCGACCAACCACACACTAAGCCGAAATAGAAAAAGACCTCTAGACAGGGGTAAATCTCGTCCTACTTGGGCATGACCCACTTAACCTTGCAGCACCTCCCCTGTTTTAGCCATTCCCGGTTGATGAGGCTTGAAGCTGTGATTATCTTTATAGAACATATCTATCTTAGAATGCTCATCGTCCACCTGACGATGTTATGAAAGCATTCAATCCATACAAGTTTGTTCCGGCTTCGAACGAAACCGAAGGCACTATCTTGTTGCACTCATTTTGGAATCACCCTCAGAGTCAACGACCATAATCCTTGCACTCTGAATCACCATCTCGAACCTGAAAGCACTATCTCCGTCAAACTCATCTCGGAATGACCCTCAGAGTTATACTGACGAATAGTTCATACACTTCGAGTCTTCACTAAGCTCTTCTCTTGGATTCACGACCTAACGTTTAATTTGGATCGATGTGGTTTTCGGATATCCAAATATGGAAACCCGATCCCGGTCTCACCGAAATCCAAACGCCATTTTAATGTCCAAGTTGTTTAAGGGTTTAAACAATTAAACTTATACAATTAAACTTATATTCAGAATAACATAAACAGATAGATGATTCACATTATCATAATAAATAATTCATATTAACCAATCATCTCACAGAGCAGCACATATCAGAAATATCACATCCAAATTATCCAATATCAATCAATCATCCAATATCAATCAATCAATATTAATCAATCATCTATAAGCAGGTTTGATTCTCTCTTAATCAATTGGATTACCATAATCCTTCTTTCTTAACATTAATTAATTACAATTAATTAGTTAATCACCTCTTAATGATCATCCTTAATTAATCTCCCTTGATTAATTATCCTTTAATTACTTTCAAGTAATTAGCTTTTAATTAATTATGTAAATTAATTATCCTTAACCATATACAGTAATTAACCTTTAATTACTTCATTAATTACAATAATTAATGATCCTCCACTTATTACCATTAATTAACTAACTATAATTAATTGCATTAATCCTTAATTAATTACAATTAATTAATCATACTTTAATTAATCACTTTTATTAATCAACCTTGATTAATTTCATTAATTATATTAATTAATGATCCTTATTAATTAATTAACCCTTTAATTAATTACATAATTAATTTATAATTAACCATCTCATTAATTAGTCTTAATTAATCATAAATAGAAATTAACAAACTTGTAATTACTTATCTTAATTAATTAACTTCTTAATTAATTATATTAATCCTGATTAATTACACTAATTAATTAATATTTAATCACTTTATTACTTCATTGATTAATCACATTTTTAATTAATTACATTTAGTAAATAATCTTAAATTAATCATATTAATTAATTAATTAATTAGTCACATTAATTAACGAAATTAACTAAGTAATTTACCCTTAATTACTTCCATAAGTAATCATCCTCTAATTACTTTCATTAGTTAATTATTCTCTTAATTAATTACCTTAACAAGTAATTAATCCCATCATTAATTAACCTTAATTCTTTAATTAATTAATTACTCTTTAATTAATTAACTTTCAAATCAATTATATTAATTAATCCTTTAATTGATAATATCAGGTGATTAACCCTTGATCACTTTCATTCAATTACTTCCATAAGTAATTTTCCACTAATTACTTCCATAAGTAATTTCTCTTCTTTATTACATTCAGTAATTAACCATTAATTACTTCATTAAGTAATTACACTTAATTAATTCACAAAAATTAACCAAACAATTGACTAATCATTTAAAATTAATTAAATAATTAGTTAACTTCTTATATTTAAAAATCCTTAATTAATTAAGAAAATCATTTATCTTACTTAATCTTTTACTTATTAACAAATCATTAATTAACTATTCTAAGAAAATAACAGTAATTAATTAATCTTATTCATCTTTACAAATTGATTATTTTAAATTAATCAAAATCTTCATAACTTAAAACAAACTCTTTATTTTTAATTGATTTTCATAATTATCATAAAACCATATTTAAAAATAAAACATTTAGAAATCAATTACAATTAAAAATAATTTGAACATTTAATTAAATCTTTTAAATCTTTGAAATCCTTTCAAAGTTATTTAATTAGTTTAATACATAGTTATTTTGAAACTTAATTATCATATCTTAAAAACTTTTTACCTTTAAATAAAAATTGAAAACCTAGTTTAAACATATTTATTTATAATACTTTTAATCTTAGAAAGATCTTACTTAAAACTAGTTTTTTTTTTAATTTCACTTTGAAAATCTGTTAATCACCTTCTTTTAATAATAAACTTAATTTCCTTATTAAAATTTGAAAACTACTCAAGACAAACCAACCCGAGCCACGTGCTTTTCCTCTCGATCAAACACTCGATACCCAGCAATGCAACTTCTTCGAGACGTATCTCAAAACGCACGAGCCTTACACCGAGCAAGCACCTTCTTCCCAAACTTCCTCTCTTCTACCAGATACATCGTACATGCGTGCACAATGCACGGCGAACCATGCGATGCCGATCCTTCCTCCGACCTTCACCAAATCGCCGATGACCATGACGAACCACGCGACCATCCAGATCCATAAAAACGTTGCCTATTCGAAATCGAGCACCAGAGCCCAAAACTGGAACCATGATTTCGAACAAAAACCTCCCAACGCTGACGAACTCGTCACTGTTCGACCCCGCCGACCTCACCATTGAATCGCCTCGACCCCGAGCATCCATTCACCCTAACGCGATCGTCCCCGATGATCCAGTGAGAATGCAATAGTCGCATAAACAAAGGCCCTTAAATTTTCGTCGAAACCCTACTCCATCAAAATCCAATCACCTCGGCCAATAAGAAAACCCACATGCATTTTTCCTATACTCGCCATCATTCGTACCACCTCCAGACCAAAAATCAAACAACTCCTCCATGCCGTTCATCGGCAATCGCCCAAAACACCAAATTCGGACAACCTCTAAATTCTTATGAATCATCAAACAAAAAATTATGAGATGTATCTTAAAAATCATGATTTTTAACCACTAATTCATTTATGCAATCCAAAACAGAAACTAAAGTTGTTGATTTTTAACATGTATCAGTATTTTACTATTATTCCTATTTTTAAACTTATTTGCTGAAAATAAAATCCTGAAATTATTTTAAAAAACATCATCATCCATTAACAAACAACTTTTATTTAAATTTTGAAGTCTAATATTTGTTTGATTTAGAGTTTTGAATTTCCAAAAGCAAAACAATGACTCTGAAACCACAGAGGACAGGGTCATCATATATATATACAGACATGCTCACAATTCCTGTATATATATTAATCCAAACATAAACAAACTGAAAATCTTCCATGCAAAACTAACATCATTCCACGGATCATAACATGCATTGTATATAATTACAAACTAATCTGTTTTAAAAAAAACAGTTTACTCACCAGGCATGTAAAAACAGAGAGCATAGGATATGTTCTTGTTTTCTTGGAATTGCACATTTGAATTTTTTTTGGCTTAGCTGTTGAAGTTGAATTCTTTACATGCTTATTAATTGATGATTTAAGTGTTGAAACTTGCTGAATTGATGCTTTGAAGCTTTGAAACTGAAGTACTGGAATTTGATTTTCTGTTTACTTTGATTTTCAGGTTTTTTTCCAACTTCTTTCTCCTATTTTTATTTTGTTTTTAATTTTGAAAAGATGAGAAGAAAATGATTTGAGGTAGAAAAGAATTTTTCTGAAATCAGATTTTCTCGCAAAACACTAATTAGTAAAAAAAAATAGTTTCTAATGAAAAACTTCCTTGCCACTTGTAAATTCAAATCACCCTTAGCTTACACATGTTTAAATCTATAGTTATCATTTTACAAATGTCAAAAGCTAGCTTAAATTATTCATAAGTGTTAACTTCCTTTTTTTATTAATTCATTTAAGTCATAAATGTATTTATGAAGTATATTTATGTGTATAAGAAATGTTTGTCTTTTTATAAATAAGCTTTTGAATTTTAATAAATATACTAGTGTGATATTTTATAAACATTTGTTTTATAAATAGCTTATGTTTTTAAATCAAATAAATGTATTATATGTTTCCCTTTAAATTGTGAAATATGAATTTGTATTTATATTTATGTAAATGTGAATTTAGTAATTTATTTATATATTACTTATGTTTACAAGCTATTCTAGTTTAAGAGATGTTTTTAAAAAGAAAGCTTATTTAAAATTATATATATATTTATAACCATCTTAATTTAAGCACTTTTAAAGAAAACAAAATAGAACTTTGATTAAATCTTATTTAAACTATCACATTTTAAAAAAAATATTATCTTATACTGTGAAAATATAGAATTAACCTTAAATTAGCTTTTGAAAAATATTAAATTTAAAGCAAAGCTTCCAATCACAATATATATTATAATTTGAAAACATATTTCTCTTATTAAAATTTAACCAAAGCTTCCTATTATAATATACATACATACATATGTATATTATCAATAGATTATATTAAATTTCAAAACAACTTCAAATTATAACATATACTTACATATATATTACAATTTTAAAATTCATCTTTTATTTAAAAGAAAGATTTTCTATTCATAATATATATACCAAATATATATATTATAAGTAGAATAAAATTTTATTAGCTTTGAAAGATAAATATTATTAATTTTAAATTGTTTGAAAGATATTGACCAATATTACAAGATTAAATATTTATTAACCTTTAAAAGATTAAATTTACCAATTTAAATTAAAATTATAAAGGAAAATTATTGAATCAATTTAATTATTAATACAGATTATTAGATATTGCCTAAAATTCTGGGTCGTCACTTTCCTCCCCCTTAAAATAATTTCGTCCCCGAAATTTAAAAGCAAAGATAATTTAATAACCCAACAAAGATTTTAATTTCAAACAGCAAAACATACATATCATCCAGTAACTAACAACCATAGCAATCAATCAAGCAAACAAACCTAACTAATTATCCTGACACAAATCAGGATAGATCTTACTAACACTATCTAGAGTTTCCCAAGCATAAATCATTGGGAGACTCGCTATGCGGAAGCTAAACTAACTACACCACTATAATCCAGAGCTCCTCTCTTCTCTAGATCCACCAATTTGAACAAAATATCAGACTGTTCCCAAGTCTAGCTCAACTTCCAAATCCAACTGAACTGCAGATTCTACAACCAACGATGAATCATACACGTACTCCCTAAGAGATACATGAAATACAATGAATTCCTGCTATCCAAACTGGCAATTCAATCTTATAGACAAAAGAACTTATTCTATCAAGAACACAGCTAAGAAATCTGAAATGCCTCAGAGTTAGCTTTCCAATCTTATCCAATTTCTGCTTTCTTAACCAGAGAAACCTTAACAACAACGAAGTCTCCAACTTCGAATTTTATACTCCTTATCTCAAATATGCATAACTCAATAGACAATCCTGGGCTGCCAATCTTCTTCCTGATCAGCTCAACCTATGCTAATGCTTCTAGAAACAACTAGATCAAACAAATCAGTTTTCTGAATCCTACTCAACAGAAAGGTCTTCCAAGATTCGTCGATATCTAGAACACAAGCTCTACTTCCCAAGCATTAAAAGAAACTGAACCTTGCTTCCTTCCTCGCACAGCTGCTACCTTACTTCCGCTGCACAACCCTGGTTCTGAAGTAGATGAGAATACTGTTGATGAGCACGAGTACAAACTTATCCAATATATCCAAGAAACTTTGTTCATCAAATTCATAAAATCTTAGT
The DNA here is from genome assembly GCA_030765085.1 of Allium cepa. Taxonomy (NCBI): domain Eukaryota; kingdom Viridiplantae; phylum Streptophyta; class Magnoliopsida; order Asparagales; family Amaryllidaceae; genus Allium; species Allium cepa. Next base: position 795,884,043 of record CM060935.1, on the reverse strand, counting down.
GACCCATCTGACTTGGTCACCCAACCCTATAGCAGAATCCAACTCAAAAACTAATCTGACCAATCTAATTCCAAAAATTTCTGAGCTGCTACACCAACTCTTCTTTCTCCAAGAACCATTCTACTACCAAGCTAACCACCAATATCGCTTCTGGAACTAATTCAATATGGAACTCAACTTCAGATGCAGACAAACTTCTGTTTACTTCAGTAGCTCCTACTTCCACATGAGAACCCTCAATCTCAAACAAAAGATTGCCCAAGATAAATTCCCAAACTAATCGCAAATCACTTTTGCGATCCTACCTAATTCGGATTCCAAAGAAACTGTCTCTCTTTACCAACTAGAACAGCCTTAAGCTTCTCCAAACAAGGTTAACTCTTCAAGAAAGCATTCTCCATCTGCCCGGACTGCTGAAAGAAGAACGACAAAGATTCCTGAACCATCGGAGAAATGACCCACACTGCTGCTTTCAAACTCTACCTCGATGATACTGCAAAGCCAAAAGACCTTCTTGTCGGCTCATAAACACTTCCAAACTAAAACTGCTACCACAACTAACCAAAGACTTCTAATCCAAAGGCTCCTCGAATCCCAAAACGATCAGCAAACTGCACAAACGACTCCTTAAGATGGGCAGACATCCTCTCAAGAAACTCGGGCTCTAAATCAAGCATCAACAACTCGACCTCCTTAAGGGGTGACAAATGAGACCATGCCGTAGCGAAGAAACTTATAGACCTTAGTCTCATATTCCAAAATATCCAATCTCCTTGCTAGAGATCCAGATAACTTCTACACAGACGAGTCTTCCCTACGGTAGGTAAAGACCGCTCCTTAACTACTTCTAAAACTGCTTCAAGAGAAACATCTTCGGAAATACCCATGGATACTGCATCTCACCACACAGCTATCAAGATACCATCACTAGCTTCTTCACTTCTGATAGGTCCAAACTTTATAAAATCCGCTTACCCGAGCGAAATCCTAACTTACACTTCAAAGATGGACTACGAATCTTTTAAAAAGATTTCCTTCGGAGATCAGAGAGATCCTTACCCCAAGCTACAAATCTTACTCGAGATGGTATTGGGTCAACAGTCTCGACAAATACACATCTAACCTCAAACATATGAGCCTCTTCCATTAGTGGTAGTCGTGTTACACACATTCCTACCTTATCTACCTTTATAACTTATGTTAGAAAATCCGAACAGATAAGCCAACTGATTAGGTGTGTGTATATATATATATAGTTATACATAAAAATTACAAGTACGCTCTCTCAAGAAAGACACCACTCCAGAGCCTAGGTATTGCTCAACCTAACGCTCGGATACCAACTGTCACGACCCGTCTTTCTATCGTCAGAAAAACGCATCATGATTTAAGAAAGAAAGGGATAGAAGAAGAAAAGATAGAAAAGAAGAAACTCAACAACAATAGATTCTCACAGCGGAACGAATGAAATATAATATATCACATAAAATATTACATAGTATCATATACACAAGAGTTACACAACCTATACAACACATACTTGAGAGTTATAAAAATCTGTCTATCATACAACTTGAGTACATCAATACAATATAGACATAACACTAACACAGCGGAACCATAATATATCTACACACGGAAACCTCCTGCTCCAAATCTCCTCCAGAATTCATCAAGCTAACCTGAATCCCTCGACTACTCATACATAATATGAGTACCCAAGAGTTTAATAAAACAAAAAATAAACACTTGGGTCAAACAGGGGTCTGGTGTGAGTAAACGGTTTAAAATTGCTTAACTTTAGAAAATCCATTGGAAAGAAAAGGTATTACGTAAGACTTTCCACACATAAACATAGAAAAAAAATTTACCTTACGCTAACCAAAACATTTGAAAGGAAATCCAGTGATATTATATTAGTGTCTAGGGTTTTCAAGTAAATAGAAAATAGCCGAAATTGTTACATCTATTAAATTCCAGCTACTAGCCACAAAAGTGGGTAATACACATCAAAACCGTAGGGTCTCGTAGGAAGAATGGGTCCCCATCAATGGCAAAGCTACTGGGGTACCGTCCATCACAGTACGGGGCCTAGATCACCGTACCGAGGATCCACCCTAAATCCCCTGCAACATAAGGCTGGAACCATCCCTTACTGGACTGTCCCGAATAAGACCACCCCGTGGTTGGCGCGACCAACCACACACTAAGCCGAAATAGAAAGGGACCTCTAGACAGGGGTAAATCTCGTCCTACATGGGCATGACCCACTTAACCTTGCTACACCTTCCCTGTTTTAGCCATTCCCGGTTGATGAGGCTTGAGGCTGCGATTACCTTTATAGAAATCTATCTTAGAATGCTCATCGTCCACCTGACGATGTTCTGAAAGCATTCAATCCATACAAGTTCGTTCTGGGTTCGAACGAAATCAAAGCACTATCTTGTTGCACTCATTTTGGAATCACCCTCAGAGTCAACGACCATAGTCCTTGCACTCTGAATCACCATCTCGAACCTGAAAGTACTATCTCCGTCAAACTCACGAATAGTTCTTACACTTCGAGTCTTCACTAAGCTCTTCTCTTGGATTCATGACCTAACGTTTAATTTGGATCGATGTGGTTTTTGGATATCTAAATATGGAAACTCGATCCCGGTCTCACCGAAATCCAAACGTCATTTTAATGTCCAAGATGTTTAAGGGTTTAAACAATTAAACTTATATTCAGAACAACATAAATAGATAGATGATTCACATTATCACAATAGATAATTCATATCAACCAATCATCTCACAGAGCAGCACATATCACATATCAGAGATATCACATCCAAATTATCCAATATCAATCAATCATCCAATATCAATCAATCAATATTAATCAATCATCTATAAGCAGGTTTGATTCTCTCTTAATCAATTGGATTATCATAATCCTTCTTTCTTAATATTAATTAATTACAAATTAATTAATTAATCACCTCTTAATGATCTTCCTTAATTAATCTCCCTTGATTAATTATCCTTTAATTGCTTTCAAGTAATTAGCTTTTAATTAATTACACAAATTAATTATCCTTAACCATATACAGTAATTAACCTTTAATTACTTCATTAATTACAATAATTAACGATCCTCCATTTATTTCCATTAATTAATTAACTATAATTAATTGCATTAATCCTTAATTAATTACAATTAATTAATCATACTTTAATTCGTCACTTTTATTAACCAACCTTGATTAATTTCATTAATTATATTAATTAATGATCCTTATTAACTAATTAACCCTTTAATTAATTAAATAATTAATTTGTAATTAACCATCTCATTAATTAGTCTTAATTAATCATAAATAGAAATTAACAAACTTGTAATTACTTATCTTAATTAATTAACTTCTTAATTAATTATATTAATCCTGATTAATACACTAATTAATTAATCTTTAATCACTTTATTACTTCATAGATTAATCACATTTTTAATTAATTACATTTAGTAATTAATCTTAAATTAATCACATTAATTAATTAATTAATCACATTAACTAATTAACCAAATTAACTAAGTAATTTACCCTTAATTACTTCCATAGGTAATTATCCTATAATTACTTTCATTAGTTAATTATTCTCTTAATTAATTACCTTAACAAGTAATTAATCCCATCATTAATTAACCTTAATTCTTTAATTAATTAATTACTCTTTAATTAATTAACTTTCAAATCATTATATTAATTAATCCTTTAATTAATAATATCAAGTGATCAACCCTTGATCACTTCCATTCAATTACTTCCATAAGTAATTCTTCACTAATTACTTCCATAAGTAATTTCTCTTCTTTATTACATTCAGTAATTAACCATTAATTACTTGATTAAGTAATTACACTTAATTAATTCACAATTAAGTGATTATTTAAAATTAACCAAACAATTAGCTAATCATTTAAAATTAATTAAATAATTAGTTAACTTCTTATATTTAAAAATCCTTAATTAATTAAGAAAATCATTTATCTTACTTAATCTTTTACTTATTAACAAATCATTAATTAACTATTCTTAAGAAAATAACAGTAATTAATTAATCCTATTTATCTTTACAAATTGATTGTTTTAAATTAATTAAAATCTTCATAACTTAAAACAAACTATTTATTTTTAATTGATTTTCTTAATTATCATAAAACCTTATTTAAAAATAAAACAATAAGAAATCAACTACAATTAAAAATAATTTGAACATTTAATTAAATCTTTTAAGTCTTTGAAATCCTTTCAAAGTTATTTAATAAGTTTAATACATAGTTATTTTGAAACTTAATTATCATATCTTAAAAACTTATTACCCTTAAATCAAAATTGAAAACCTAGTTTAAACATATTTATTTATAATACTTTTAATCTTAGAAAGATCTTACTTAAAACTAGTTTTTTTTATTTCACTTTGAAAATCTGTTAATCACCTTCTTTTAATAATAAACTTAATTTCCTTGTTAAAATTTGAAAACTGGTCAAGACAAACCAACCCGAGCCACATGCTTTTCCTCTCGATCAAACACTCGATATCCAGCAACGCAACTTCTTCGAGACGTATCTCAAAACGCACGAGCCCTATGCCGAGCAAGCAGCTTCTTCCCAAACTTCCTCTCTTCTACCAGATACATGGTATATGCGTGCACGATGCACGGTGAACCATGCGACGCCGATCCTTCCTCCGGCCTTCACTAAATCGCCGATGACCATGACGAACCACGCGACATCCAGATCCATAAAAACGTCGCCTATTCGAAATCGAGCACCAAAATTCGAACAACCTCTAAATTCTCATGAATCATCAAGCTAAAAATTATGAGATCTATCTTAAAAAATCATGATTTTTAACCACTAATTCATTTATGCAATGCAAAACAGAAATTAAAGTTGTTGATTTTTAACATGTATCAGTATTTTACTATTATTCCTATTTTTAAACTTATTTGCTGAAAATAAAATCCTGAAATTATTTTAAAAACCATCATCATCCATTAACAAACAACTTTTATTTAAATTTCGAAGTCTAATATTTATTTGATTTAGAGTTTTGAATTTCCAAAAGCAAAACAACGACCCTGAAACCATAGTGGACAGGGTCATCATATATATACAGACATGCTCACAATTCCTGTATATATATCAATCCAAACATAAACAAACTGAAAATCTTCCATGCAAAACTAACATCATTCAACATAGCATAACATGCATTGTATAAACTAATCTGTTTTTTTTTTAAAAACAGTTTACTCACCAGGCATGTAAAAATAGAGAGCAGAGGATATGTTCTTGTTTTCCTGGAATTGCACATTTGATTTTTTTTTGCTTAGCTATTCAAGTTGAATTCTTTACATTCTTGTTAATTGATGATTTTAAGTGTTGAAACTTGCTGAGTTGATGCTTTGAAACTGAAGTACTGGAATTTGATTTTCTGTTTACTTTGATTTTCAGGTTTTTTTCCAACTTCTTTCTCCTATTTTTAATTTTGTTTTTAATTTTGAAAAGATGAGAAGAAAATGATTTGAGGTAGAAAAGATTTTTTTTAAATCAGATTTTCTCCCAAAACACTAATTAGTAAAAAAAAAATTAGTTTCTAATGAAAAATTTCTTTGCCACTTGTAAATTCAAATCACCCTTAGCTTACACATGTTTAAATCTATTGTTATCATTTTACAAATATCAAAAGCTAGCTTAAATTATTCACAAGTGTTAACTTCCTTTTTTATTAATTCATTTAAGTCATAAATGTATTAATGAAGTATATTTATGTGTATAAGAAATGTTTGTCTTCTTATAAATAAGCTTTTGAATTTCAATAAATATACAAGTGTGATATTTTATAAACATTTGTTTTGTAAATAGCTTATGTTTTTAAATCAAATAAATGTATTATATGTTTCCCTTTAAATTGTGAAATATGAATTTGTATTTATATTTATGTAAATGTGAATTAGTAATTTATTTATATATTACTTTTGTTTATAAACTATTCTAGTTTAAGAGATATTTTTAAAAAGAAAGCTTATTTAAAATTATATTTATTTATAACCATTTTAATTTAAGCACTTTTAAAGAAAACAAAATAAAAGTTTGATTAAATCTTATTTAAACTATCACATTTTTTTTAAAAATAAATAATTATCTTATATTTTGAAAATATAGAATTAACATTAAATTAGCTTTTGAAAAATATTAAATTTAAAGCAAAGCTTCAAATCACAATATATATTATAATTTGAAAACATATTTCTCTTATTAAATTTTAACCAAAGCTTCATATTATAATGTATGTACATACATATATATATATATATATATATATATTATCAATAGAATATATTAAATTTCAAAACAACTTCAAATTATAACATATACTTACATATATATTACAATTTGAAAATTCATCTTTTATTTAAAAGAAAAGATTTTCTATTCACAATATATACCAAATATATATATTATAAATAGAATAAAATTTTATTAGCTTTGAAAGATAAATCTTATCAATTTTAAATTCTTAGATAGATATTGACCAATATTACCAGATTAAATATTTATTAACCTTTAAAAGATTGAGTTTACCAATTTAAATTGAAATTATAAAGGAAAATTATTGAATCAATTTAATTATTAATACAAATTATTAAATTGATATTGCCTAAAATTCCGGGTCGTCACATATCACTTGTATGAGTATGGTATTCATATTGAAAACTAGCTACATGCATTACCAATATCAAAGAGAATTCTTCATCTGAATCCCCTAAGTCATTTGATGCCACATAGACCTCCAGGTCGAGCAATCTTTGATCAGTTTGAAAATACTATACGGGTTTCACTAGTGTGTAGATTTTGGCTGTGCTTTGTAATTCTTGTTGTGTTGCTGCAAAAATATCAAATATGATGAATGAACTATTAGTTCAGAGCTTTCCACAAACACTTAGTCTGCTTAGAACTTAAATAAATTTGTAATGAAAATGAATCATAAAAACCAAAAAAAGAGAGCATGATATCATAACCAATAACATAAACCCTAAGTCATATACGATAGGAAATCAAGGAAAAAACTGGAATAAAAACTAAAGCACGGTATATTTGGAGTAATCATGACTACTGCATTGGAAAAAATCACAAACATCATGAATCTGGATGGTTGTACATGTAGTAGGGGCAGAAAATCTTAAAAAGGCACATATTCTATACAGAAGCAAGATGGAGGAGAGAATACCACAAACTTCAATAAAAGTTCGATGGAGAAAAACTGATCAAATTAAGTTATAAATAGAGAAAAAAGTGGGTTACAACCTATTGTACGTGAAATGTGTAGAAGATGATGTGTAATAGATTAAACGTGAGGAAAGAAGTTAATAGAGGGAATAAATTTGAAGGGAGTTTCCATAGAAAGTGGATAAAGAAAAATTATATGGATTTGATTGTATGAGGAAAACCGAAAGGAGCAGTTTAAAAAGGATCATGGTTAGTAGTTAAACATGGGAACTATAACGGCCTCCCTGCATTTGTAAACGGCGTTAGTTTTTTGTTTGCCAGGATAACTAATAGCCGTTTGATGTCTATCTCCACATTAAATCTGGACCGCTCTTTGTCTTTTCCGTTAAGTCCAATCTATTTTGTTATATAGATTGTCCATACTGGTATATGAATTTAGCTTTTAGGAAGGACAAAGTGTTATGTAAATAAAAAATAGTATTCAATGTAGAATTAAACTTCTATCAATGTCTCCCTCCCTTGTAAGAAGCTATAATGTATTGAAATCGGTATACTTAACTTATTATTACTATTTAACAAGCTATTTACAGTTTACTTGTTATTACCATTAAATTCTTATTCTTGAAACCCTATGCATGTATGGCCCATTTCTAGTCGTTACTCTCTTTAGTATCCTAGGAGTTAATGGTATCCAAGGAGTTAGTGATGCTTTGGTAGATGAAGTTTCTTCTACAAAGCACTACTGTTACGATCCCTCATTTGCATGAAGTTTTAATATCATATACTAGTCATACTAAAACACAGTTGTAAATATTCATTTGTTAAATTACAGTATACATGGATGCAAAAAGGCATGGCATCTATGGATAAAACGAAAACACGATGGCTTATTTTAGGGGTAAATTTCAAAATAATCTAGAAGTTATCTATATTAAGAGTTCAGAGCTTTTAATTCAAGTTTTTGCATATGGCAGATACAGACCAATGAATTCAATAGTCTATGGAAACGAAGACTCTAAATTTTTGAATTTATGGAGCCTCTTCTGATGCAAAACAAGGTAAATTAGACAAGAAATATCATTTAATAGATAGTTTAATCTCGAACAGTATAAAATTGTGAAAGGTGGACTCGGTTCTCTTTGGGCATGTACATAACTATGATGGATGTGTGCTCTGTATATAACAATGAGTGCAAAGCAATGCTGAGAAAAGATGCTAGGGTTGGCACATGATTATAACAATTATACTGATACATGTTCTTGTTATTATAGGGATGGCAGGGTTCTCTCTTGACAAATTTCCCGATTCAGTAAGTAATCTACCATCATTTAGTTTAATTACATATAAATACTTATCTCATTGAATAAATGGTTGCTTTTATGATGTTATTCTAAAAGTTGGAGCTAATCGGGTGTATCTAAATATGGTTATGCGAGATTACATGCTACTGAAGAGGTTTTAAGTTTAGGGATGAGTGCAACTTAAGATACTTTATTTATCAAATATAAATTATAAACGGATAAATTATTCAGAAAGCAACTTTTTTAGGTTAAGCCCTCATAATTGATAACCCTTAAAGGAGATCGGTTGGATTATTGCAACCCTATGATATTGACAATTGATATTACAAATCCTACATCAAAATTTCAGTATCTAAAGTTTTTTTTATAAAACCCGGAAGAATCTGACTGTTGGTAAATTCCTGATGATGGTATAATAAAGCCATCCGCTGATCCAAACTTCCATACCCTCTGACAAATTTATGTAGGATAGGGAAGCGCATGATAGAAATCGAACCTGTTTTTTTACCAGAACCCAAGCTTCTTTCTACTGCGCCGCATCCATGGATAGTATCTAAAATTTCATTGACGAAAATTACAGCATGAGAGGTTAATTTTACTTTACAAGTCTACACTTATTCAATAAAACTACTAATCTTACTACACTAACATTACTCAAATAGCTTCAATGTAGGTGGAAATATTATCCAAGCTGCCGAATCATATAGTTTTCAAGAAAATATTTTCTTACATGAATATAGTTCAATTTTATTTTGGTTAAATATTGGGACCACTAAACCGTGTTAAAAAAGAACTAAAATCAACTATGCACAAACAATAATAAGCTTGTTCTATAAGCAGTGCAGGTCATACACTTAGCCATATTTCCCTTTTAACGTTGTTTTCAATGATACTCGCTAGAAAGGGCACAATAAAGTAAAATTTAGTCCAGTTCCATCTAGCAAATCAATATATGACAATATACAATGATACTTAGAATATTGAATTTCTAAATACAAATCAGACCAGAAAATGATGGCTATTTGACTAACATAAGGTATTACAACAGTGTCGGGCATAGATAAATAAGCAGCTCGGACTAAGAGCTGAGACATATAATGAGTAGATTCGTGAACGTTGTAGCATATAATTTAAAATTTGAAACAAGTAGTATGGCAGGCCATGGCATATAATTGTATGCCTGAAGTGTCCAAACATTATATATACATATATATTTGCATGTGCAAGATTTAGCATTAGTTCCAAATGAAATGCATGTATCGAAACAATGAAATTCTGAGAAGAGCGAGCATGAGATGGTGATACTCTAGAGGACAAACATGTAAACATTCTTGTCTGAAATAAAATTATAAAAAATAAACATAAAAAACGAAAAATAAAAGATAAAACAATAGAGATAAAAGATATAAAAGTCATTGTTTTACCAATATTATGTTATTATGCCACACATAAAGACCTATAAAATAAATAAATATGAAATGTACATAGGTCTTTAGTATTACTTCTAATAGAAAAAAATTAACAAAGTTTTATAAGAATAAACAAAATTTATAAAAATTAGCTATGTTTATAACAACAAAATAACAACAACAACAATAATAAACAACAGTTTGAATGAATTAACTAATTTTTATAAAAATTAAATACGTTTATAATAATTAACTAAGTATTGTAAAAATTAACAAGCTTAATAACAACAACAACAACAATAAACTAAGTTTGATAAAAATTAACTAAGTTGATAAGAATAAAACTAAACTTTAGTTTGATAAAAATTAACTAAGTCAACTAAGTTTTATAATTAATGATAATAATAATACAACAACCAAGTTTATAAAAATTAACCAAGTTAACTAAGTTTTATAAATAAGTTTATAAAAATTAAATAAGTTTATAATAATAATAAACTAACTAAGTTTATAGTAATAATAATAAATTAACTAAGCTTATGAAAAATTTATAAAAAGTTTGGGATAATTTATAAAAATTAACTAAGTTAATAAAGTTTAAGTTAGAGATAAATTATAAGTTTAAGTTATTAAAATATAAGCTTAAGTTAATTAAAATATAAGTTTGAGTTAATAAATAAAGTTATAAATAAACTAACCGAGCCTTTATAAAAATTTAACTACTTTTATAAAAATCAACCAAGTTTTTTAAAAATTAACTAAGTTTTATATAATTTAACCAAGTTTTATAAAAAATTAAATAAATTTATATAAATTAATTTAGTTTTATTAGAATTTAACTAAGTTAACTAAGTTTTATAAAAATTTAACTAAGTTAACCGAGTTTTATTGAAATTTGATAAGTTTAAGTTAATTAAAATATAAGCATAAGTTAATTAAAATATAAGTCTGAGTTAATAAATAAAGTTATTAATAATTAAATGAATTCATAAAAATTTAACTACTATTTATAAAAATCAACCAATTTTTTAAAAATCAACTAAGTTTTATAAATTTAACCAAGTTTTATAAAAATTAAATAAATTTATAAATTTAATTAAGTTTTATTAGAATTTGACTAAGTTAACTAAGTTTTATTAGAATTTAATCAAGTTAACCAAGTTTTATAGAAATTACTTTCTATAAAAAATAGAAACAACTCATAGAAAACAATTTATTTGTGATTAGATAAGTAAAATTACTTTTTAATAGCCACATCTTTGAAAATCTAAATATGTAATGTAGAAGGCGGTGGTTCTCACAAAGAATAATAATGGGACGATGATCCAAATGAATAAAAGGAAGCCTCGTGACTGCCTCGTGATTCACAGCACCAGAACCTTGTCTTTCATTTCATCGGTAGTGAAAAAGCGATCCGGTAGCGCCATCAAAAAGATTTCTCTTGAGTTTGACCAAGTGAACCGCCTATTACTAAGTAGTAATTCAATCAAATTACCATCGATAATAAACTGGTCAAAGTCTTCCATTATAGAGATGTCAGCCTCTATATGTGAATGTTCGCCTGTAAATCTTATCAAGTTAAAGTCTCCTAGTATCCATGGAGCGACTACCAGAAATCTAAATTCTAAACATTCTCTCCAAAGTCCCCTTTTATCAATCTTATTATGAGGTCCATAAACATCGAAAAAATTTAAAATTGAATCGTCACTTAAATATGAAAACATGGTGCATTGAATGAACATTAGTTATAATTTGCATTAGTTTAACACAGTTGTGTTTCCATCCCACCATTAAACCGCCTGAGCTACCCCTAGCCCAGAGGCAAACTCAATTACTAAGATAAAGCCCCCTAAATATTTACGGAAACGGTAATTAGGACATTCAATTTTAGTTTTTTGTAGTGAAGCTAAATCTATGTAACTGTCCTATGCACATCATTTATAATCATATCAACAGTTATCTATAACCTCAGTAAATAGCTATTCCATTTCAATAACTAGCATGCAACCTATTTAAAATTTTAAAGTTAAAAGTTACCTTTAAAATGCAGAGCTCAGTTGATCATTTGAAATTTGCAGGAAAATGTATATGCAGGAAAATGGTGCCGATGCATTTGCCAGATCTTGTTTTACTTCATGTTGAATTGATATACAGATGCATATGTTTTTCCCTGACTAAAATGCTTGCATGCAGGTAGAAGATGCAGTAGCTAATCCCTCAAATGCATGCTATCATTCCCAGGTTTGAAACAGAGTGCAGAAAATATGCAGGCTCTTCTTTGATTTTTAGGCAATGCAGATTAATGTTTGAGTTTAAGGAAGATGGGTTTGATTGTTGAAGAAGAGGAATATGCAGATTTGCTTGAATTTGAGGTATGCAGATTAGAACATGGTTTTGGAATATGCAGATTTGTGTATTTTTTTAGGAAATGCAGACTTACTTGAATTTGATTTTAAGAAGTTTGAAGATTTTCTTCTGATTAAGGAAAAAAAATGAACATGCAATATGAAATGAAGATGCAAACTTAAACAAATGAAATTTTTCAGATTTATGAAATAAAAGAAAAATTAAAACCAAATTTTAACACTTGTCTATTTTTCTAACACTTGTCAAAAGAATGCATATGAATCTAACACTTGTTTCTCTTTTAAAAGTAAATTGTTTTTAATTTACAAACTAAAGTGTGTATTAACTTAATTTAACTTGGTAGTTTATTTTTAAAATATGTGTATAAATTTACAAAAGAAATAAAAACAAACAATTTTTTTGCAAATTGAAACTTATACATATTAAAATTAAAACAATTAAAATTTTATACTTTTGAATTTAAATTCAAACTAAATTCAAAATCAAACAATATCAAATCAAGTTATAAATGTAAATTCAATTTGAAATAAAAATTACAAATCCTATTTAAAACTTATTTATAAAGACAATACACTATCAATATTGTTTTTATAAATCACTTATTATTAAATTAAAATCATTTTAAAAGAAATTATATTTTATTAATAAAATATCCATTTTATTAAACCATATAACCTTTTGTTGAATTTATTCTAAATTTAAACTCAAGCCAATTCAATTTAAAATATTTCATATTTTTGTTATCAATTTTAAAATCATATATTTATTTATGAAATAGTCTTTGAAATCTCAATACTAATTTAAAACAAAATTTTCCCAAATTAAAATGTCTATATTAGAATTTTAAAACATGATTTAATTATTAAATTAAACCAAAATCATTTATTTAATTTTGAAAAGCTTTGAATATTAAATAAGACAAAATTTCCAAATTATTAAAACTAGAAAATATGCTTTACTTATTAAAATTAAAACAATACCAATCTATTTAAAATATAAACCATATATTTATTTATAAATAGAAATCAATTTATTATTTTTAAAAGATAAAAAAAGCCAATTTAAATATTTATTGAAGAAGATTATTAAATCTATTTAAATAACCATTATCAGATTATCAATATCAATTTAATTTTAACTATAGGTTATTAAATTGATATTGTTAAAAATTCCGGGATATCACAATCCTTCCCCCTTAAAAGAATTTCGTCCTCGAAATTTAAAACAAAGGTAATTTAATAATCTTATTAAATTTTAATTTTTAAAAACACAAGCATATATCAAACATATGCTAACAACCAAAAACAACCAATCAAACAAATCTAATTATCCAGACAAATTCTGGATAGAATTTTATCGAGTTTCCCGAGGTGTGTATATATATATCGGGATACTCGCTCTAAAGAATCCAAACAATCAATACTATGAAGCTACAAAACCGCTATACAACTATATCTATAACACTAGACAAGGTATCAGACTACAAACGAGTCTGGCTCAACAACCTAAACTCCAGAACTGCTGGTTCCACAACCAGAGATAGATCATACACGTACTCCCTCAGAGATACGTGAAACTCATTGAATCCCAGTTATCCAAACTGGCAATTCAATCCTATAGATTAATCACTTAATCTCTTAGATACAAAAAAGATCCAAAACACTTCAGAGCTAACTTCACAGACTTACCCAAACTTATAGCTTACTTTTGATCGGAGACAACTTATCCAAAATTAAATCTCCGACTTCAGAATCCAAATCCCTCCGACTCTTATCCACAAAACTCTTCAGACAATCCTGGGCTGCCTACAACTTCACTGATCAGCTCAACCTTCGCTGATGTCTCTAGAAACACGCTAGACCAATCAACTTAACAAAATGATCTCCTCAAGATCAACCAAGATCAAGAACTCAAACTCAACTCCTCAACATCAGAAGACAACAACTCACTTCTCTAATCCAGAAAAGAAAAGCATATACACATCCAAACTGCTTCCGCTGCTCAACTCTGATCCGAAGTAGAAGAAAATGCTGAAGAAGAACGCAAGCACAACTCAACAACACACCCCAGAGATATGATTCAACAAATCCATAAGAAAAATTCAAAAGTTCCTCCAAAACTCCGAGATGCAACTCCGACTCAAACTCTTGGAACCATTCTACTATAAAGCTGAATCACCGGCACCACTCCTGGAATTCCAGACGATAAGAAAACTCAACTTCCAGATGCGAACAAAACTCTGACTTCTCTGAAGACATCAGAAAACTCAGATAACCCAAGAGATTACTCAAACAATCGCAAGTCACTTTTGCGAACCATCCAAACCAAATCTAAGGAAAAACCGTTCTTCCTTAACCAAATTAAACAGCTTACACTTGACTAGCCAACTCATCGAAGAAACGGGTCCACTCAACTACTTCTGAACTCCACTTCAGAAAAACTAATAAGCCAGAAGATCTCTTGTCAACACCGAGAACACTCCAAACTACACTACTGCCACAGATGCCAAAGAATTCCAAAACAAAGCTCTCCGAGAAACTCGGACTTCAAAGAAAACAGAAACTCAAGCTGACCACAGCCACAACACCGAAGCAGACTCACTTCCTTAACTTGTTCCAAATAAAACATTTTCGGGAACATCCATAGTCACTGCATCTCATCACGCAGCTACTACTTCCTAAGGTATCCAAAATACCATTACTTGCTTCTGCCCAACCAACAGATCCAAATTCTACTCATCAACTTCAAAGAATTAACTCCGAACCTTAACAGGTTTCCTTCAGAGATCAATGAAGTTCTTTATCACTATAGAACTCACTCGAGACGGTATTAGGTCTACAGTCTCAACAAATACACCTCCAACCTCAAACATTCAAACTCCAACCAATGGTAGGTCGTGTTACACACACTACTATCCCGTCTACCTTATAACTTATATTGGAAAAACCTGAACAGGTAACCCAACAGATAGATAGAAATATATATATATATATATATATATATTAAAAATTACAATTATGCTCTCTCAAGAAAGGCACCACTACAGAGCCTAGGTATTCACTCAACCTAATGCTCCCTAAAGAAAGATACACTTTAGAGCCTAGGTATTCACTCAGCCTAAAGCTCTGATACCAACTGAGACGACCCGACTTTCTACCACCAGAAAATCGCATCATCTTTAAGAAAGAAAGGGATAGAAAAGAGAATAGAAAGAAGAGAAGAAAGAAACAACATCAGAATCTACACAGCGGAACGAATAAATTATATTAATAACATAAATATTACATAGTTTACAACCATTATCAGAGTACACAGATATACAACACATACTAGACAGTTATAAACACCTGTCTAGTTAATACAACTCAATACAACAACTCAGACTACAACTCAGAGAACACATAGCGGAATACTATATATATCTACATGCGGAAGCCTCCTGCTCCATTGCTCCTTCACAATTCGTCAAAGCTAACCTGAATCCTAACCTGAATTCCCTTGGCTACTCGTAAAAATTTGAGTACCCAAGAGTTTATGAAAAAACAAAAATAAACTCCGGGTCAGACATGGGTCTGGTGTGAGTAACAGGTTAAAGTTGCTTAACTTTCAAAAACCTTTTGAAAGAAAGATATCACGTAAGACTTCCCACACATAAACATGGAAAAGTTTTTACCTTACGCTAACCAAAACATTTGATAGGAAATCTGATGATATTATAATAGGTCTAGGGTTTTCAAATAAATAAGAAATAGCCGAAATTATTACATTCATTAAATTCCAGCTACTAGCCACAAAAGTGGGTAATACAATCAAAACCGTTGGCACTTATTGGATTTTGGATTTTATACAATGGCAGGGCTACTGGGGTACCGCCCGTCACAGTACGTGGCCTAGATCACCGTACCGAGGAGTACGCCCGCTCCCTTGCAACACAAAGCCGGACTCATTCCTTACTGAACAGTTCCGAACAAGACAACCCCGCGGTTGTAGCTAGCAACCACCCACACAGCCGAATATAAAGGGACTTCTAGACAGAGGTAAATCTTGCTCTCCAGTGGGTGCGACCCACGAAGCCTTACTACACCTCCCTTGTTTTAGCCATTCCCGGTTGATGAGGCTTGAGGTTACGATTACCTTTATAGGACATATCACTTAGAATACTCATCGTCCACCTGACGATGTTCTGAAAGCATTCAATCCATACAAGTTCGTTTCGGGTTCGAACGAAACCGAAGGCATTATCTCGTTACACTCATTTTGGAATCACCCTCAGAGTTAACGACAATAACCCTTGCACTCTGAACCACCATCTCGAATATATAAGTACTATTCCGTCAACTCATTACGGAATCACCCACAGAGTTATACTGACTCATAGTCCTTATACCTCGATTCTTCACAAAGCTCCACTTTGATTCACGACCTAACGTTATTTGGAATCGATGTGGTTTTCGGATATCCAAATATGGAAACCCGATCACCATCTCATCGAAAACCAAAGCGTGTCTTTTAGGTTCAAGTTGTTTTAAAGGTTTAAAACAATTCAATTACAGTATCTAAATACTCACAGATAGATAACTCACAATCACAATTGATAATCCATATTATCAAATAACAGGTAATCCACATTATCAATATCATAGTAGATAATCCATATATCACTATCACAATAGATAACCTATGTTATTATCACAATACAATCAAACATCCATATCACACAATATTATTTATCTCATTTCTGAGATCTCATCCATTCAAGACAATCAATGTCATCCATTCATACATAAGCAATGATTTATTCATCATCATATAATTAATTTAAAATGAATTAAATTAACTATCTTTATCTTTAATTAATTTAAAATGAATTAAATTAATTACTCATCTTAAATTAATTTACAATAAATTAAATTAATTACTTATCAATATAAACCTTGCTTACTTAATCATTTAACTGATTACAATCAATTTATTAATCCATTATTAACCACCTTAATTAATCACCCTTGATTAATTATCCTTAATTACATTCATGTAATTATCCTCAATTAATTTCACAAAATTAATTATTCTCAACCAAACAGAAAATAAACTTTAATTACTTCAATTAATTAATTAATCATAATTAATTATCCTAATCCTTAATTAATGACATTAATTAATCATAATTAATCATCCTTAATTACATCATTAATTATAATAATTAATGATCCCCTTTTTACTAATTACCTTAAATAATTAACTAATAATTATTAATCATCATCACAGATTAATTACATTTAGTAATTATCTAGCTTAATTACTATATTAAATAAATTAATTATCCTTTAATTTAATTACTTAATTAATCCCTTGATTAATTATTAAATAAATTAAACCAAATTACCTCACATTTAAACATCTCCACTTAATTACAATCATGTAATTATTAAACAATTACTTAACTAAGTAATTTTCCAAATCATTAATTACATAAAGTAATTATTTATAAAACCCAAATGTTTAAAAATTTATTAAACTTAATTAATTAAAATAAACAATCACATTAAATTAAATTAATTACATTAAGTAATTAATTTCTTAATTACTTTATCAAGTAATTATACTCAAACCATTCATAATTGATTATTATTAAATTTATTAATCTAATTAATTTTAAAAATTAACCATATTAATTAATTGTTAAATAATCCTGGTTAATGACCTTCATTAACCATTCTTTAATTATTTTATAAAGTAATTAACTTAAATTAATTACCATTTAAATTATCTTTAATCATTCATTAATTAAAGTTAATTATTAAATTAATTAACCTTAATTTAAAACTTAATTACATAATTAATATTCATTTATCATTAATTAATAACTTAATTAATGATCTTAATTTTAAATTGATTAATCATTAATCAATTATTAATTCCAAATTTAATTAATGAATTAAATTAATTCATTAATCTTAATTACCTTATTAATTAAATTAAATTCTGGAATATTTATCTTAATTTAATTTTCAAGATGAAACATAACTTAATTATGTTTAAAACAATTTGATTTAAAACAAAGTACTTAAGAAATTTTCTTTTAAATTTCAATTTAAATTCAAGCTTAAAATAGAATAATTTTAAAACCTATCAAAGTTTTAAATAATTTAAAACTTATTTAAATTTCAGGACAAATCAAAAGTTTGTCTTAAAATGAAATCATAAAATTTGAAGTTGAATTGATTTCAATGTTTTAGAAATTTCCAACTCATTCATAGTTTAAACTTTCAATATAAATCTTCTATTTAAATTTAAAACTAAACTTTATTTTTAAATTTAGATTTCCAGTTTTCAAATTAATCTTTAAATCTTACTCACATTTTAAAAACCTCATTATTAATAAGTTTCAACTATTTACAAAAATGAAATAGTTAATTAAGTTAAATTTTGAAACTTTATTTTTATTTTAAAAAAACTGGGATTTGAATTCAAACTAGAAATTCAAACTTGAATTGAATTTAAACTTAAACCTTACCTTAAACAAAAACAACAGATTTTAAAATTTAAAAACCCAGATTTTAAAACAGTTTCTGTAACCTGGAAATTTACAGGTTCAACCCGAGAAACCAAAATTCTACTCCGGGTTCTAAGCTTGCCTACTTCGAGTTAGTCACAGTTCCTCCCTGCAACATCCAACCCAACATATAGTTCACCAGAATTTTCATCGCCGTGCACATGCACCGCGACCACCACCTCTACCGATCATCATAGGTGATCCAATCAACTCCAGAAGCCCACCACTACTCTAACATCAACCCAGATCAAGCAATTAATCAAAGGATCAAATTTGCCCCTAATTCAAAACCTGTAAAACAGAAAACATGTTTTCTGTCAAACCTGTCAACAGCCATTCTCTCTCTCTCCGATCACCTGCAGATCCACCTCTCTGGCCATGAACCCATCCACATACCTACTTCACATTCACCAAGTACCAAGGCACTCGAACCATCCTACACTTCTCACTGACTCCATGCTCAAACCCAATTCAAAACTAGGGTTCATACTGAAAATCAAAAACTGCAATCATCCTAATCAATTACATCCACATCTCTGATTTTTCCAAAGATCTATGATCCTTACTCTATAACTCAGAAGAATCTTGAGTTTTCTTAAACTACAGATTGCAAGAATTTTGCTCATATTCAATTTTGGTTTAAGAACAAACTGCTACTGACTCATACTCCTAAAAAAATACTAATACTTGATTTAAAAATCAAGTTTCAATTAATACATAGTTTAATGATACTGAAATACAAAATTAACTCATTAAATTTTGTGTTGTATTAACATGCAGAGGCCACATTACTTATATCTTTAACTTGCTAAAGTTTAATTATCTTTAGGTAGTAAATCAATTCACCTAAAATATTTTGATTCTAATCTAAATAAACAAACAATTTTTAGTTATTTTAAGAACAGATACTAACACAAATTTAAACAATATTTGGTGGATTCCTTTAAATAGGAAGATGAATTCAAAATCACAGCAGAGCATGGACAACATGTGTGACGACCCGGAATTTTTAGACATTTGAAATGGGAATATTTAATTTATTTTAAATATTCGAAAGTTAATTATTAACTTTAATTTCAAATATTAATAATTATCGGATAATTAATTGTTGAAGTTAATTATCAGAATTGGGTAAATTAATGAATCTGGAGTTTTAAGCCGGTTAAAAATAGTTTGAAGGCTTATAAAATTTATATTGATAGCATTAACGATAATAGAAGTTGTGCAATTGAATTTAACACTGATTTGTTCAGTTTTAAAAATACATCGTTTAAATTGAAATTAAAAATAGCCGACCGAGGCACAGTCTCGGATTTCGACGAAACCAATTCCATTGGGTCCATAATATCGTATTATTGTCGGATTTCAAATTTCGTATTGATTGGAGTTGTTATGTAAGCGTACGATTCATAAACGCGTTAAAATTTAATAAAACTTTAATTGATTTAAATAAAGGTCATTGATGTCTTCTGAAGCACGCTTCTCTTTTAATATCTACAGCCGACACAGAAACAATTTGGCACGCTCATATCTTTTCCTGTCTCCCCATTCTTTCTTTACAAGGCTGACATACTCGAGAAGGAATTGGGAACTTCAGAAATCAAATTTAATGTCTGTGAATCCTTAATAATCTCGATCTCATTCCAAATAAAAATCGCGTGCTACCTTTTCTTCATCCATGGCCGAAGCTTAAAAAAAAAAAAAAATGAGAACGAAAATGGAGGCCGCAGAATTCCAATCACGTTCGTTCTTCTTTTCCCTCTTCACTCAAATTCAATTTGAGCGAATATCATGTTGATGCGTGAGAGGAAGATGATTCTCGAGAGCACGATGGCGATCTCGTTCTTGAAGATAAGGTTTGGATTCGTTCGAAATCGCGGTTGTAGTCAAGGCGAAGGGGGTTTTGGGAGACAAGCGATGCGACTGGATGAGGGATGCGAACGCCATAGTTGGCCGAGGCTAGGGTTGGGAAGGAGGAACGCTGCATTAACCCATGGTGGCTGCGCCGACATCCTAGTGATGTTGGGTTCTAGTATTCTTCGATAGGAGTAAGTACCGCTGTTTGATTTAAATTCTTATATGTTTACATATAGATTTTAGGATATAGGTGTATACGTACATTATTACTGAGGTTTTAAATACAGTAGCATATTTCACTAACAAGAATAAATATATGTATATATGTATTCATCAGCTTGAAATTTTTTTTTAACAGTAAAGCAAATTCAAAGAGGCAGTATTGTTTTAATGAATATAGGCAGAGGAAAAAAAAATATATATATATATACATATATTTTAAAAGTACTGGTAAATTTTTATATAGATATATATATATATATATATATATATATATAGAAAGGTTGTTGGGAAAATATAGGAGTTATTTAAATCCAAATTTTTGTTTGTTATGAAAATGATTTCTCATTTTGTGTACAATTTCAAAATCAGAAAAAAAAAAGAGAGACAGTGAAGATATTTTATTTCATATACATATTAGAGAGGTGTATATATATATATACATGTATGTATAAAATAAAATAAACTCTGAATTTTTCCTGTGTGTATAATACAAATACAAGTATATAGTTACACCCTTATTTTAATAACTTACTGTAAAACGGAAGGATTATTATAAAGTTTTGGAAAATCTAGAAATTTGTAGGAAGTTTGATTTTTCAAGATCTATATAGGATATTGTTATAAATATACTTTTATAGTTACTAGATGAGAAATAAAATGCCTATATCCATTATAAACTTACTAGTTTAATTTTTAAATTGATGCATGATGGAGATTAAATTGTTTAATAAACTTAATTGATTTATTTTACTTACTAAAAGATTTTTTATAAAGGAGAATTAGTTTAAATTTAATTATTTGTTGAAGTAAATCATTAGTCGAAGATTAAATTATTCGAGTTAAAAAATAAATTTATTTAAACGGAAATTAATTGTTCGATCTATCCAAATATTAATAAAATCCGTGCAATTGTTATTCAAGGTTAAAAAGTACTGAAACGAGTCGAGATTGGGAAGGGTTGCTACAATTAAATCAAGGTGAGTTAATCTCACTCAGTTTAAATTTAAATTTAAATGATTAAATTTAAATAATTGTTTGAATGGTTGAAATTGATTGATTGATGTGCTATAGAATGATATATTCTGAAATTAGTAAATAATATTGTGCTAACATTTGTGGATGCAGGGAAACAGGTTGGAGGGATCCAACTGGATTCCTCAAATTTATTTAGATTATTTAATATTCTGTGTGATGAATATTTGATATCCTGTGATTGTTTTATGGATAACTGCAATATTGGATAGTATGGTTGGATGGAATAACTCAGTTTAAAGAGTTACCAAAATCTATAGAATTGGATTTTTGAAAGGTAATAAAAGAGTAAAATTTTGAGTAAATAATTTTAGTGAATTGGAATAAATTAATAACGAAGTGAAAATAAAATATATAAAGTAATTTATAAAATCTAACAAATATGGAATATGAGGAATTGAATTAACAGGGGAATAATAAATTTTGGAACTAAGGTGAATAAAAGTCATTACTTTAAATTTAAGGATTAAATTAAAGGTAAATAAGGAAATTGAGAAATCTGAAAATTTGTATTTTTCAGTTTAAAGATTTTAAAAACATAATTTTGAAATTAAATCTAAAGTTAATGAATTTTGAAATAAATGGAGTAAGAAAATTTATTTCATGGTAAAGAAAATAGAAATCAATTGTAAAATTGATTTAAGTGTCGAAATTGAAATTTAAAGTGTAGAGAGACTTTGAGACTTTGTGAACTGGGTTTATAAAGTGAAATAAATTATCGGTGGATATTTTAAATTATAAATTATAAATTCAAGATAAGAATTTATTAAAGGAATGAGAAATTGTTTAAAAATAAATGGAGATTTATTTTAAGAAATGGGAAAGAGAAGAGTACTTCCCTGGATGGCCAAGTAGGGTTTTCAAAGAGGTTTTAAAAGTAAATCGAAGGTTTTAATATTGTTTTAAAAAGCATGTTTGGAAAGTTTATTATTTCTAAATGTAAATTTTCGAAGTAAGTATATTTTTCCGAATCTATTATTGTAATAACTATATTAAGTAACTTAGTATTGTGTTTTAAAGAGAAAGTTTAGTTTATATTTTATAGAATGTTGTATGTAGAATATTCTTGAAGTATATATATTTTAATAGGATATTTAAAGTAGTTTTAATTTTAATGTTATAAGTATATTTTATAAAAAGTGCTTTTAAATTATTTAAATCTAAAGTATTTTGTACTTGGTGTTCCAGTGGAAATAATTTATTGGGAATGTACTCTGTGAAAGGAAAATTGGTTTTTGAAACTGTTTCCAAAGGGGTTGGAATTGGAAATTTACCTTGTAAAGATATTTTGGGATTAATAAATAATTTGGGAAAATTATTTATTTGGTTGATGGTTGTTTGTGAATATAAATTGATAGTTAAATCACCGACTATCAATATTGGCCAAATGCGCTAATCGTTTCGAAGAGACCGGGATCGAGATTTATTTCTCGATAACCACTTCGATCCGGTTTGTACGTTTCGTGCGAAAAACGTGTTCGGAGTCGAAGATGGAGCAGTGCAGTGCAAGGGCTAGTCGCTACTAATCCTAAGGATATTTCCAAAATGGATGTAGTAGGAATAGTGCCTTCGGTTCCGTTCGCACCCGGGACGGACTTGTATGGACGAATGCTTGCGAAACATCGTCAGGTGGGAGATGGGCATTCTAAGTGAAACGTTCTAAAGGTAACGCTTAGCCTCAAGCCTCATCAAATGGGAATGACTGAAAATCAGGGGATATGCAGCAAGGTTAGGTGGGTAGCACCCAAGCAGGGTGAGGTCATTCCAGTCTAGATGTCCCTTATTTCTTTTTCGGCTTAGTGGTGCGGTTGCTGATCCCAACCGCGGGGTGATCTCACTCGGGACTGTCCAGTAAGGGATGGTTCCGGCCTTGTGTTGCAGGGGATGAAGGGAGTAATCCTCGGTACGGTGATCTAGGCCCCGTACTGTGACAGGTGGTACCCCAGTGCCTAGTCATTAGTTGGAAATCCATTCTCCCTACGAGCCTTGTACGAGTTTTGTTTGTATTACCCACTTTTGTGGCTAGTAGCTGGAATTTAATAATGTAACAATTTCGGCTATTTTATAAGTACTTGTGTATAGACCCTATTATAATATCAGAGGATTTCTATAAAAAAATTGTTTTAGCTATCGTAAGGTAAAAACCCGACATGTTTATTTGTGGCATGGTCTTACGAGATGCTTTTGTTTTCAAAGAATTTTGAAACTTTAATAATAAATTGGGTGTGATTTTCTCACGCTGGTAATCCAGATTGACTCGGGTGTTATTTAACTGTAATGCTCGGGTCAGACCGAGTATTATAGGATACAGGATATGATGCTGTGGAGCTCAGGAGACGAGCTGGATGACGAAACGTACTCTCGTACTTGTATATTTATATACGTATTCCGCTGTGTTGAGTTGTTGTGTACCCATTGTATGATATTGATGTTGAGTTGTGACTGATGTATTCTGATGATGTAATATATGTAAACAGATATATTTGATTTTGAGTAAAGATTATTTACTATCTATTATATTTTATTCTGTTGCGATGGTTAGACTCTGATGTTGATTTTGATTTCTCTTCTTCTACCTCTTCTTCTTAAACCCAAATGGTTCGTATTTCTGTGCAACTTGAGTTAATTGTTGTAGAATAGTGTTGACTCAAGGGGTACGGATTTGCGGGTCGTTACACTTGGTATCAGAGCTTAGGCTAGCGACAACCTTGGCTCTGGTGGGAATTACTCAAATAGAGTCCGTAGTACTCTATTATGAGTTTGAGTGTATTAATAGATATGAGCGCGTATTTGTTAGTGAATATAAAATGGTTTTATATTGTGTCGATTGGTTTATTGAGTAGTTTATGGATTCTGGTCAACGAGTAATTAACGTTATTGATAGGGATCTCTAAACACTTGAATAGAACAATTCGACACAGTATTGTTTTAAAATAGGGTAAATGAAATAATTTTACCCAAATTATTTTTGTATATGAAAGAAATAATTTTCAGAAATTATTATAGTATTTGGATGCTTGATTGTTAAGGAATGTTAATATTAAATTATTAACACCATTGTGTAGAAATTGAATAAGAAATTGAAACTTATAACCAAAGTTGAAAAATAAATTTATATAACAAAATGAAATTTGAAATATAGATTATAAATGTAATTTTTAAATTTGAAATAACTTCATATATAAATAAGATTATAATTTTGAATTAGAATTCCAGAGAATGAAAATAAATTAAGATGAAGATTCCAGAGTAAGTTTGGAATTTTGGGGGAAAAGTTTAAATTCCTTTGGATTTGGAAATGGTTTTCAAAAGTTTTGGAGAAAAAAATAGTGGTATTATTTCGGGAATATTTTTGGATTGAGATTGAAGTCTGGAGAGATTTGGAAATTAAAAATATTTGTAATGTTGTTAAAGAGATAAAAGCACTAAACTCTTTCGGTCGCTGGAAAATAATTCCGTTGATGATCGCGACATCATCGGTGTTCATTTTCGAGTGTCCAAAAGAGGAATTGCTACCAGGATGTTTGGGTTGATGTTATTTGCAAAATTGGGTTTGGTTTTAAAATTCAAAGGGGAAATTGAATTTGCCAAGGGTTTTGGGTGCAGTTGATTTCAAAGGTGATTTTGGAAACTTGGGAAATTGTTTAAAACTCTGGAATATTATTTAAATGTTTATGGAATAATAAAAATATACTAGACTAAATAAATGTAACAGAGAAAGTATCGAATTGGAATAAATAAGTTTCGACAGCTTATAAACAAATTGAACAGTATCGAAATAAAAATTCCTGGATATAAGTAAAAATGTGAATGAGAATTGATTGTAAATAAATGAGATATGAATATAAATAAGTGTGACGTATAAAAAAATTGGGAAGTAAGATATATAAGCCAAAATGAAATTGGTTGTAATGGTAATGAAAATTCAAAACTTAACTTATTAAATAAATAGGTTGAACTCCAGTAAAATAGATTAAGAGATTCTGAAATTAAATTGTTGTATTGGAAATGAATAAAATCCTAAACCTAGATTATAAAATAAAATGAACTCCAATAAGATAATAAAGGTGAGTTGGATATAAAATCAAATATTGATTTAATGTATGTTGAATATCAAATTTTGTGGTGACAAATGTTGAGTTTGTAAATGAATTATGGGATGAATATTCGATGTAAATAATATGGAATGTTCCAAGATTAATTAATGGAATATGGAAATGGAACTCGAATTGTTTAAATAAAAATTTGAGTTGCGGATAAATGATAAAATTTGAAAGAGATGTTGAATTATTAATAGAAATTCAACTTGAAATTGTAAGTGAATTAAATTTGAATTGAAGTTGAATGGAATTGAATTAATATAAAAATGATTTGTATTGCCAATAAAAATCCAAGTAGGGATAAATTGGAAATGGCCTCATTATAAAATGAAAGGAATTCCGAAATAAATTATTGAATGTGAATTAGAATTCATACTGATTCAACGAAATATACCAGTTTAATTTAAATAAATGGAGCTGGCAATGAACTCTAGTTAAACAAAATGGAATTGAAATAGTGATGGTTGAGTTGAAAATAAAATTTAAGTGAATAAAAATAAAATTTGAAATGGTTGCAAATGAATTAGAATGGAAGAATTGACTAAATTGAGTTGAAATCAATTTAAAGTGGATACGAGCTTACGTAGTTATTTATTCACTTGTATATGGTCAAATTTCGTAGAAGTAAATTTTCATTTGAAGAAAACGGGATTAAATAAATTCTATGAGTTGATAGAAGTGAAATAAAATTTATTTTGAATCACTTGGAATAAAAATAAACTCGTTTGGATTCAAATGAATTGGAAGTAGGCAATGAAGTGTAAATCATTTAATTGGAATGTAAAATGAATTAAATGAAATGGCATTGGAATGGATTGGAAGCATTCAAAATAAATGTCGAAATGTTTCACATGTGCTTGTGGAAGTATATGATATGCATCGTTTATGAAACCCATGTTTTAATTATTTATATTTAAGTGAAATGCTATAACTTTGTGTAATTGTCACTTACATATTTATATTGAGTAAGTACAGGTTCAGGGAAGCCGTTTGGCTGGATTTGATTGCGCAATTTGTTAAAATAAATCGCCGCTTGCTTAAAAATGCTAAAATAAGGTACGCCTACGCAATACAAATAGGAAATATGGACTGTTTTTCTGTTTTCCGACCGTGTGGGTCGATGTATATTGATTTCCGGCCTGAGGCCGATGTATATATGTTTTTGTGCATCCTGCGATATCGCAGAAGTCCCTCCGTACAAAGGAGACTCTGCCAAAATTTTCCGTAAATTTTGGGAGTTAGAAATTTTTTGAAATTCTCGAAAATTTCCATTAACGGCAAATGATCTAAATTTGCTAAGCAAATAAAATTGAAATTGGATATTGAAATCTAATTGGAATGTAAATGTAAAGAGAATGAAATTGAAGAAACTAAAGAAGTAAAGTTTGCAAATAAACTTTAATTGAGATTTAAATTAATTAGTAAGTGCAACTAATACAATATTCAAAGTGGAAACCAAAATTTAAACTTAAATGAAATTGTAAAGGCAAAGAGAATGGTAATGGAAATAAACTTCAATAGTAAAATGAAGATTTATATAAGAATTATATTCAATATTCAAATTAAACTTAAGGAATGGAAAATGAAATTCTTAAGTAAATTTGGTATTGCGAAAAATTATTCCAAGAGAATAATTGAATGGAAATTAACTGAAGGTTAAAGTGATAGCTGGGAATGTGAATAAAAAGAAAATTGGTGTAGCTAAAAATAAATTGGGCTAATTACGTAAGGTGTACATATATTATTTATTCGCATAGCTATATTGATCCGGATTCGAACACAGAATTTCGAGATAGTTATATCAATCCGAGTTAGGATTTTTCACTCGATTTTCGACGGCGAACCTGGATATGGGTTGTTGATTGATTCTGGAAATTCTCTGTTATAGTTATGACTATGCAAGGAGAATGACGGTTTTCGATCAAGAAACCAGATCTGAGTCCGCACTAGGAAGTCGGGTGGACGATACTAGTTCGGAAATGGAATTGTGTGATCGAGTGAGCGATCGAATTTGGTATTGCGTACGAATGGTATATGTGCATCGTACGGGCTTAAATGAATAGATATTGAAATTTGTAAATGTTTTTGAATGTTGTGATGGATATTGTTGCTTAGTTGGATATACAGGTGTATAAAAGCAGAAGGAAATTGATGTTTGATTTAAGAAGATAAAATTTAAATGGCCCGACAAAAAGGTATGTATTTAAATTTTTATATGAAATTTGATTGGGTTTTTGGATTGAGCCACTTGGCTTTTGTTTTCTTTTTGGATTTGGGAGGCCGTAGAGCCATTTTTGTAGTAGTACCGAGCTAGCCGCGCAAAGGAGACGCTGGCGAAATTTTTCAAAAATTTAGGGAGTTAGAAAAAAATTTGGAGAAAATTTTGATAATCGAAAATTTGAATTCAATTTTAAATTTGAATTAATAAGTAATTGATATGGTTTGGGGACTTATGGATATGTTTGAAGGTTAGGAAGATAGTTGGGATGTCTTTGATAAAAGATTGTTTTGGCAAGTTGTTAAAAAGAAAAAGAAAAAAAAAACTATTTGAGTTGAGGAAATAGTTAATGGGTTATGGACCATTCTTCCTAACTAGTAATTTCGGGGACGAAATTCTTTTAAGGGGGGAGGAATGTGACGATCCGGAATTTTTAGACATTTGAAATGGGAATATTTAATTTATTTTAAATATTCGAAAGTTAATTATTAACTTTAATTTCAAATATTAATAATTATCGGATAATTAATTGTTGAAGTTAATTATCAGAATTGGGTAAATTAATGAATCTGGAGTTTTAAGCCGGTTAAAAATAGTTTGAAGGCTTATAAAATTTATATTGATAGCATTAACGATAATAGAAGTTGTGCAATTGAATTTAACACTGATTTGTTCAGTTTTAAAAATACATCGTTTAAATTGAAATTAAAAATAGCCGACCGAGGCACAGTCTCGGATTTCGACGAAACCAATTCCATTGGGTCCATAATATCGTATTATTGTCGGATTTCAAATTTCGTATTGATTGGAGTTGTTATGTAAGCGTACGATTCATAAACGCGTTAAAATTTAATAAAACTTTAATTGATTTAAATAAAGGTCATTGATGTCTTCTGAAGCACGCTTCTCTTTTAATATCTACAGCCGACACAGAAACAATTTGGCACGCTCATATCTTTTCCTGTCTCCCCATTCTTTCTTTACAAGGCTGACATACTCGAGAAGGAATTGGGAACTTCAGAAATCAAATTTAATGTCTGTGAATCCTTAATAATCTCGATCTCATTCCAAATAAAAATCGCGTGCTACCTTTTCTTCATCCATGGCCAAAGCTTAAAAAAAAAAATGAGAACGAAAATGGAGGCCGCAGAATTCCAATCACGTTCGTTCTTCTTTTCCCTCTTCACTCAAATTCAATTCGAGCGAATATCATGTTGATGCGTGAGAGGAAGATGATTCTCGAGAGCACGATGGCGATCTCGTTCTTGAAGATAAGGTTTGGATTCGTTCGAAATCGCGGTTGTAGTCGAGGCGAAGGGGGTTTTGGGAGACAAGCGATGCGACTGGATGAGGGATGCGAACGCCATAGTTGGCCGAGGCTAGGGTTGGGAAGGAGGAACGCTGCATTAACCCATGGTGGCTGCGCCGACATCCTAGTGATGTTGGGTTCTAGTATTCTTCGATAGGAGTAAGTACCGCTGTTTGATTTAAATTCTTATATGTTTACATATAGATTTTAGGATATAGGTGTATACGTACATTATTACTGAGGTTTTAAATACAGTAGCATATTTCACTAACAAGAATAAATATATGTATATATGTATTCATCAGCTTGAAATTTTTTTTTAACAGTAAAGCAAATTCAAAGAGGCAGTATTGTTTTAATGAATATAGGCAGAGGAAAAAAATATATATATATACATATATTTTAAAAGTACTGGTAAATTTTTATATATATATATATATATATATATATAGAAAGGTTGTTGGGAAAATATAGGAGTTATTTAAATCCAAATTTTTGTTTGTTATGAAAATGATTTCTCATTTTGTGTACAATTTCAAAATCAGAAAGAAAAAAAAGAGACAGTGAAGATATTTTATTTCATATACATATTAGAGAGGTGTGTGTATATATATATATATATATATACATGTATGTATAAAATAAAATAAACTCTGAATTTTTCATGTGTGTATAATACAAATACAAGTATATAGTTACACCCCTATTTTAATAACTTGCTGTAAAACGGAAGGATTATTATAAAGTTTTGGAAAATCTAGAAATTTGTAGGAAGTTTGATTTTTCAAGATCTATATAGGATATTGTTATAAATATACTTTTATAGTTACTAGATGAGAAATAAAATGCCTATATCCATTATAAACTTACTAGTTTAATTTTTAAATTGATGCATGATGGAGATTAAATTGTTTAATAAACTTAATTGATTTATTTTACTTACTAAAAGATTTTTTATAAAGGAGAATTAGTTTAAATTTAATTATTTGTTGAAGTAAATCATTAGTCGAAGATTAAATTATTCGAGTTAAAGAATAAATTTATTTAAACGGAAATTAATTGTTCGATCTATCCAAATATTAATAAAATCCGTGCAATTGTTATTCAAGGTTAAAAAGTACTGAAACGAGTCGAGATTGGGAAGGGTTGCTACAATTAAATCAAGGTGAGTTAATCTCACTCAGTTTAAATTTAAATTTAAATGATTAAATTTAAATAATTGTTTGAATGGTTGAAATTGATTGATTGATGTGCTATAGAATGATATATTCTGAAATTAGTAAATAATATTGTGCTAACATTTGTGGATGCAGGGAAACAGGTTGGAGGGATCCAACTGGATTCCTCAAATTTATTTAGATTATTTAATATTCTGTGTGATGAATATTTGATATCCTGTGATTGTTTTATGGATAACTGGAATATTGGATAGTATGGCTGGATGGAATAACTCAGTTTAAAGAGTTACCAAAATCTATAGAATTGGATTTTTGAAAGGTAATAAAAGAGTAAAATTTTGAGTAAATAATTTTAGTGAATTGGAATAAATTAATAACGAAGTGAAAATAAAATATATAAAGTAATTTATAAAATCTAACAAATATGGAATATGAGGAATTGAATTAACAGGGGAATAATAAATTTTTGAACTAAGGTGAATAAAAGTCATTACTTTAAATTTAAGGATTAAATTAAAGGTAAATAAGGAAATTGAGAAATCTAAAAATTTGTATTTTTCAGTTTAAAGATTTTAAAAACATAATTTTGAAATTAAATCTAAAGTTAATGAATTTTGAAATAAATGGAGTAAGAAAATTTATTTCATGGTAAAGAAAATAGAAATCAATTGTAAAATTGATTTAAGTGTCGAAATTGAAATTTAAAGTGTAGAGAGACTTCGAGACTTTGTGAACTGGGTTTATAAAGTGAAATAAATTATCGGTGGATATTTTAAATTATAAATTCAAGATAAGAATTTATTAAAGGAATGAGAAATTGTTTAAAAATAAATGGAGATTTATTTTAAGAAATGGGAAAGAGAAGAGTACTTCCCTGGATGGCCAAGTAGGGTTTTCAAAGAGGTTTTAAAAGTAAATCGAA
This sequence comes from Allium cepa, assembly GCA_030765085.1. Lineage (NCBI taxonomy): Eukaryota > Viridiplantae > Streptophyta > Magnoliopsida > Asparagales > Amaryllidaceae > Allium > Allium cepa. The sequence goes on along the minus strand of CM060935.1, from coordinate 795,852,292 downwards.
GGTTTTAATATTGTTTTAAAAAGCATGTTTGGAAAGTTTATTATTTCTAAATGTAAATTTTCGAAGTAAGTATATTTTTCCGAATCTATTATTGTAATAACTATATTAAGTAACTTAGTATTGTGTTTTAAAGAGAAAGTTTAGTTTATATTTTATAGAATGTTGTATGTAGAATATTCTTGAAGTATATATATTTTAATAGGATATTTAAAGTAGTTTTAATTTTAATGTTATAAGTATATTTTATAAAAAGTGCTTTTAAATTATTTAAATCTAAAGTATTTTGTACTTGGTGTTCCAGTGGAAATAATTTATTGGGAATGTACTCTGTGAAAGGAAAATTGGTTTTTGAAACTGTTTCCAAAGGGGTTGGAATTGGAAATTTACCTTGTAAAGATATTTTGGGATTAATAAATAATTTGGGAAAATTATTTATTTGGTTGATGGTTATTTGTGAATATAAATTGATAGTTAAATCACCGACTATCAATATTGGCCAAATGCGCTAATCGTTTCGAAGAGACCGGGATCGAGATTTATTTCTCGATAACCACTTCGATCCGGTTTGTACGTTTCGTGCGAAAAACGTGTTCGGAGTCGAAGATGGAGCAGTGCAGTGCAAGGGCTAGTCGCTACTAATCCTAAGGATATTTCCAAAATGGATGTAGTAGGAATAGTGCCTTCGGTTCCGTTCGCACCCGGGACGGACTTGTATGGACGAATGCTTGCGAAACATCGTCAGGTGGGCGATGGGCATTCTAAGTGAAACGTTCTAAAGGTAACGCTTAGCCTCAAGCCTCATCAAATGGGAATGACTGAAAATCAGGGGATATGCAGCAAGGTTAGGTGGGTAGCACCCAAGCAGGGTGAGGTCATTCCAGTCTAGATGTCCCTTATTTCTTTTTCGGCTTAGTGGTGCGGTTGCTGATCCCAACCGCGGGGTGATCTCACTCGGGACTGTCCAGTAAGGGATGGTTCCGGCCTTGTGTTGCAGGGGATGAAGGGAGTAATCCTCGGTACGGCGATCTAGGCCCCGTACTGTGACAGGTGGTACCCCAGTGCCTAGTCATTAGTTGGAAATCCATTCTCCCTACGAGCCTTGTACGAGTTTTGTTTGTATTACCCACTTTTGTGGCTAGTAGCTGGAATTTAATAATGTAACAATTTCGGCTATTTTATAAGTACTTGTGTATAGACCCTATTATAATATCAGAGGATGTAACGACCCGTATTTTACGTGTCGATAAATCGTAGAATTTGCAGGTCGATAGTATTGTTTGTGTTGCTTCTAGCTTGAGTCGTTTAGGAGTTGACCCGAATGCAAGTGATGAGTCGTGACCGACTCATAGATAAGTCGTAGACGACTTAAGGGAATGGACCGAGTTAAGGGTTAGAACGGCATAGTAGTTGCCGACTTATAGAAGCAGCGACTTATAGGTTAAGTCGTGCACGAGTTACGACTTATAGGGGGGACGGCTTATAGGTTTGGCCGAGATAAGGATGGTGACCGACTCACGTAAGACCGACTTAGGACTTAACGGGTTAGCAAGATGAGTCGTGACCGGTTTACCATGAGTCGGCTAGGGGTTTGGTCGGCACTTGTATTGAGTCGAGTGATAGATAAGTCGTTAGGATGTTGGTGTGATGAGTCGTTTGACTCGGAGCTGAGTTGAGTCGGCGGATGTTGAGTCGCTCATTGGTTAAGCCGTGAGTCGTAGGTCGCGTAAGGTTTTAGGACGCTGGGTTGTTGAGTCGTGTAAGTCGGCTGTGTTGAGTCGGCATGGGGATGAGTCGGGGGCGACTCAGGGGTTGGGTCGGCGACGACTTAAGAGCGACGACTCATGGTGGTTCCAGCCTATAAATAGAGGGGTTCGGCTCACTTTTTGGCACCGGTTTTTGAAGCGACGAAGTGCTGCCATTTTGAAGACTCGACTACAACATTTCTTCATCTTCTTTTCTCCATTCCAATCTAGTTCTAACATCCATCCAAGATCGAAGATCGAGATTGAAGATCCAAGAGCCAAAGCTGAAGATCTTCATCCGTTCGAGTTAGATTTCATCGATTGAAGCGAGATTTTTGCCGGATCAAGCCTTGTTCTTCGCTGTCCAGATCTGGAGTGATTAGTTTTTGAGGCGTTTGGGTGATTTGGTGAGTGGTAGTTATCTCTCACGCGGATCCAAAGGAGTATATTGGATTGGTGGTTTGTTGGAGTGTTGTAGATAGTGATTTTGTGCATTTTCCTTAGATCCAAGTATAGATCCATTGTTTGTGAAGATGTTTACCTATGCAAGTTCATTTATTAAGTTATAGAAACAAAACCCATGTTTTATATTTGATAGATCTATGCTAGAAACTTATGAATCATGCATGCTGGAATTTTTCTCATTTATTTACGAAATTGCCATTATAGTTGATATTTCTTATTAGATCTTGTTTGAATGCTTGAATGTTGGATGTATGATTGATTTGATTGTTTCAAGTTAGCTTGTAGTTGGTTTGGAACAAGAAGGTTGAAGTTGATTCAAAAGCTAAGTGGAAAGGCTCTTGAATGGTGAGAGCTGCCTGTAGCATATGAAGCGGAGGTGGAAGCTCATATGAATGGATTCGAGGATGTGGGATCTTGCCATGGTGTGAGAAGGCAAAGCATGATGTTGATATGGGACTTTGCTATGGTGTGATGAGGCAAGGCATATGTTGAAATGGGACGGGCCATGATGACGTTCCAAGATGAGAGACTTTGCTATGATATGATGAGGCAAGACATATGTTGAGATGGGACGGGTCATGATGACGTTCCAAGCACGGGTCATGACGACGTGCGAAGTTATAACTCGGTGATGCGGTCCGGGTTGGTGTGGATAATGGTTAGCTTGAGAGGCGCATGAGCTAGTATGGAAATAGTCGTCATGGAGGATGACTAGGAGGCTAAGATCTCATCGTTGTTGAAGGTTCTAGCATACTCAAGCAAGGGTACGTTGGAACGGGTCACGATGACGTTCCAAGCACGGGTCACGATGACGTGCTAGTACTCTGGGCTGATGCGTTCAGCTTAGGCACGGGTCATGATGACGTGCGGAGTTATGTCTAAAGCCGGGGTTACCATTAGCCCTTGACAGGTGGTCATTCAACTAACGGTGAAATCAAGGCAATGATAACAGTGATAGCCAGAGTCATGGATGTTTGGTTGTATCATCATTCGGTCTCAAGAGCGGTGTTTTCTGGGTACCTATCTGATCTTGGTTTAGGCCTTGGGGGTTTGTATTTGGAGAACATCGTCCTTGACTCGAGTGGTTATTGCTTTACCTTACTTATCTGCTATGTTTTGCTTACTTCTCCTTAGTGTGTGTCTGGGGGCTATCACTGTAGAAAGAGGTGGAGTGGGATGGTTTGGTTCCTATTCCTTTTATCCCTTATGCTCTTTTGGTATGTTTGATAGTTAATTTACTGCTCACTAAGACTTTGTCTGACTCAAGGTTTTATGTCTCCTCTTATTACCTTGGGCTGTTCATCCATGTTGGGATGGGCAGACTAGGTAGCAGGTGGCAGGTGCTGTGCTTAGGGTGATCCGCTGATGATGACGAAGACGGGCAGGAGGCTATGCATATTATTTCTTTCTATATGTACTGGGATCCGCTGCTGTATTTGATTGAGTGTTTTGTAGTGAGGTATTGTTGTATGGATTTGTTGAGATGATTGTATAAAACTACTGTGATGCTTATATGATGATATTTCTCTGTTATGAGGCTTCACTATATATATATATTTCTCTATTGTATTTTATCCATGCACTGTGAGTTACGATAGAGATTCTGCGATTTTATTTTACCCTGACTATCGTCCATGGCTGCCTGGCACACCTTTCAGCGCACTATTCTCTTGTTTTGGTGCGGGAGTCATGGGCGGTCGTCACATTTGGTATCAGAGCTTTGGTTAATCGATTTTAGCCAACTCTCGCTGACGTAACTGCGTATGAGAGACGTAATTGTATTTTGATGGATGATTACTATACATAATATAGTGGCTTAGAAGGATTTGAACTCCTTATGCAGTTGTTTCTTAAGGTGTTCTAATCATTCCTTTTTCTAGATACTAAAGATGAGTCGAAGAGGGAGACCAACTGCAAGGGAAGGCCGTGCTACTGAAGGAGCTGTTGATTATGGAACTATGTTCGAAGCGATGATGACTTCGATCATGAGAAGGATACCAGCTTCAGGATCATCAGTAGATGTTGGAGTTCAAGTTCAAGCTCCAAGACCAGTGGATTTTGCTAAGCTTTGCAAGGACTATACTTCTCTTGGAGGAAAAGCTTTCTTGGGGACAGAGTCGACTATTGAAGTGCAGAGGTGGATTGATGCTTGCCGAAGAATCTTTGGGGACTTGGGAATTGAGGATGCAACCAAGAGGAAGCTTGCATCAAGACAGCTTCAGGGAAGAGCTGCTGATTGGTGGAATTCCATCACCATCGATACTCCAGAGGAAGGGATCACTTGGGAGCAATTCCAAGTCAGATTTGAAGCCAAGTTCATCTCTACGGCTCAGAAATCTGTTTTGTTTAAGAGGTTTGTGGAGCTCAAGCAAGGTGGGAGACCCGTTCTTGAGAATATTTCTGAGTTTGAAGCCTTGTCCAAGTATGCCAGATCGTATATTGATTCTCCCTACCAGAAGAATGAAAAGTTTGTGACTGGTCTGGATGCTTATCTTGGGAGGCAGTTAGTGGATCATTTGGACGATCCATTTGAGAAGCTTGTGGAGAAAGCCCTTAGGCATGAGAGTTTGTTTCCTAAGGAAAGTTCTGTTGTTGCTGTAACCAGGGAAGGATCTAAACCACACCAGAATGGCAATAAGAGGAGGAAGCGGCAGCAGCAGAAGGGTAAGGATGGCCAGAAGAAGTTGAAAGGCGAAGTGACTTGCTACAACTGCCGACAGAAGGGTCATCTCTCCCGGGATTGCAAGAATCCAAAGGTGCAGTTGAAGTGCCACAACTGTGATAAGCTGGGACATATCAAGAAGGACTGTCCAGAACCGAGGAAAGATAGGCAGGTTGTGCAAGCTTATGCTTTGGGAGCTGTGCCGTCGTCTTCAAAAGCTCCTATTGCTGAAGAGAAGGGGAAGAGTGTGGTGGTTCAAGGTACTCTTTCTATTTGTGGTGTTCCAGTTAGAGTGTTGTTTGATACTGGAGCGTCGCTTTCTTTTGTTTGTGATGATTTGGTAGGCCGGTTAGGTTTGAAACCGGATATTGTTGATAGGCCATTGGTTGTGACTAATCCAGTTGGGGGTTCGACTTGTTTGTGTATGTTATGCCGTGGTCTAGTTGTGTCGAGTCATGATTGCTCGTTTATCTGTGATTGCTTTGTTCTGAACTTTACGGGGTTCGGAATTATTTTGGGTATGGACTGGCTTAGGAGGTATGCGGCAAGGATTGATTGTGAGAGGCTGGAGGTGACAGTCGGAAATGTGGAAGGGCGAAAGGTTGTGATACGATGTAAGCATGAGGAAGGCGTCTTCATGAGCTTCATGTATTCGCTGGTTGTTCCACGGAATGGACTGTCGTCGGTGCCTATTGTGAATGGATTTGAGGACGTCTTTGACGAGGTCAAAGGGTTACCGCCGCATAGGGAGATCGAGTTTCGTATCGATCTAGTTGAGGGAGCCAGACCTGTTGTGATGCCTCTTAGGCGGACGGCGCCTAGGGAGCAGCAAGAGTTGAAGGTGCAAGTTGATGACCTTTTGCAGAAAGGATTCATTCGGCGTAGTGTGTCCGAATGGGGTGCACCAGTTGTGTTCGCAACCAAAGCGGATGGATCGTTGAGGTTGTGTGTTGATTATCGTGAGCTGAATAAGGTGACTAAGAAGAACAAGTATCCGTTGCCGAGAATAGATGACTTGTTTGATCAGCTCCACGAGGCGAAGGTGTTTTCTCAAATGGATTTGGCAACGGGATTTCACCAGTTGAGAGTGGCGAAGGATAGTGTGCCGAAGACTGCTTTTACGACACCATCCGGATTTTATGAGTGGCTGGTAATGCCGTTTGGATTGACTAACGCACCAGCATATTTTGTAGATCTTATGAATAGGGTATTCAGAGATCAGTTGAATAAGTTCGTGCTTGTGTTCGTGGATGATATTTTGGTTTATTCCAAAACTGAGGAAGAGCACAAGACGCACTTGAAGATTGTTTTGGAAATCTTGCGGAAACATCAGCTGAAGGCCAAGTTTTCGAAGTGTCACTTCTGGAAGAGGGAAGTGAGGTTCTTAGGCCGTGTTATCTCTGGAAATGGAATAGCGGTTGATCCCGCTAAGGTGGCAGCAATCCAGGATTGGATTAGGCCTAAGAATGCATCTGATGTGAGGAGTTTTCTTGGATTAGCAGGATATTATCGACGGTTTATCAAAGACTTTTCCAAGATAGCTGCACCATTAACAGGATTGACGAAGAAGAACCAAGTGTTCAGATGGGATGACAAGAGTGAGCAAGCTTTCGTAATCCTGAAAGAGCGACTGACAAGTGCTCCTGTTTTGACTATTCCAAGTGGGAATGATGAGATGGTGGTTTACACCGATGCATGCGGTACTGGACTGGGAGCAGTGCTAATGCAGAAGGATAAAGTTGTTGCGTATGCAAGTCGACAACTGAAACCGCATGAAAGGAATTATCCGACTCATGATTTGGAGTTAGCGGCGATTGTGTTTGCTTTGAAGATGTGGAGGCACTATCTATTGGGAGTTAGATTTGAGTTATTTACAGATCATAAGTCGCTGAAGTATCTGTTCTCCCAAAAGGATTTGAATCTTCGACAGCAACGGTGGCTAGAGTTTTTAGCATCTTATGATTTTGGTATAGCCTATACTCCAGGAAAAGGCAACGCAGTGGCAGATGCGTTGAGTCGAAGACATGCAGGGTTGGGAGCCATGTTTTCGGAATGGAAGAATCTCGAGTATTTGGCAGGATTTGACTTCAGGCCTAGATGTGAATTGGAACCCGAGATGTTGGCAAACTTATCGATAAGACCTACTCTTGTGGAAAGGATTGGCGAGAGCCAAAAGAGAGATGATAAGCTTGTCAAGATTATCTGTGATTTGGAATCCGGATTAGATCCGGAGAAGGATAAGGGATTCGAGGTCGATCGAGAAGGTTGGCTTCGAAAGCAAGGACGATTGGTTGTTCCCGATATAGAAGGATTGAGAGATGAAGTTCTGAGGGAAAGTCATCACTCGAAGTTGACGATTCATCCAGGTGGTAATAAGATGTATCGGGATATGAAGAGGACCTACTACTGGGAAGGTATGAAGAAAGATGTTGGAAGTTTTATTTCCAAGTGTATGAACTGCCAGTTGGTGAAAGCTGAGCAGAAGAAGCCCAGTGGATTGCTTCAGCCACTAGAAGTTCCTACATGGAAGTGGGAGCAAGTGTCGATGGATTTTATCGATGGTCTACCTAGGACAAGAGCAGGGAATGAAGGGATTTGGGTCATAGTAGATCGTTTGACCAAGAGTGCAAGGTTCATTCCTGTTCGATCGACTAGGACTGCATCGAAGTTGGCTGAGCTTTATGTTAAGTGGATAGTTCGATTCCATGGTATTCCGAAGAGTATAGTGAGCGATCGAGACCCATTGTTCACTAGTGGATTTTGGAAGAGCTTCCAGGAAGTTTTGGGAACTGAGTTGTGTTTGAGTACAGCTTATCACCCTCAAACAGATGGTCAGACTGAGAGAGTCAACCGAGTTTTGGAAGATCTTCTTAGAGCATGTGTTTTGGACTTCGGAGGATCATGGGAAGATCACCTTCATTTGGTGGAGTTTGCTTATAATAACAGTTATCAGTCGAGTATTGGTATGGCACCATATGAGGCATTATATGGAAGGCCGTGTAACTCTCCGACATGTTGGTTGGAAACTGGAGAAAAGCTGATACTTGGGCCAGAGATGATTCGACAGACTTCGGATTGTATAGAGATCATTCGGCAACGAATGAAGGCAGCCCAAGATCGTCAGAAAAGTTATGCGGATAATCGTCGAAAAGATTTGGAATTCGACGTATGTGACATGGTTTTTGTGAAGATTTCTCCATTGAAGAATGTTATTAGATTCGGGAAGAAAGGAAAGTTGACTCCAAGATTTGTTGGACCATTCCCGATTATCGAGCGAATTGGAAAGCTCGCTTATAGATTGGAGTTACCAGAAAAGATGGCGGGTGTGCACAATGTTTTTCATGTGTCTTATCTACGGAAGTACGTGCACGACCCAACTACGGCGGTTTCTGCTGATAGCCGTGAAGACTTAGAGGTTGATCCAGTGGTTACGAGACCTCGTAAGCCGCTTCGTATTATTGAAACTGATACGAAACAGCTTAGGAGGAAGACGATTACGTTGCTCAAGGTACAATGGAGTGATGATGTTAACGACTGTACGTGGGAGGAGGAAGAGAGGATGAAGGCAGCTCATCCCGGACTCTTCGAGGTATTGCCCTAAAGTGTCGTGACATCTCATGAATTTGTAGCTTGTTCTAAGTCTTAGAATTCTGCATGCTAGGCTAGAATTGGATGCATGGTTTGTTGATTGCTATGGATGGTAGGCATGCGGAATAATTGTGATTGCTATTGTTTGCTTGGAATTTCGGGGGCGAAATTCCTAAGGGGGAGAGAATGTAACGACCCGTATTTTACGTGTCGATAAATCGTAGAATTTGCAGGTCGATAGTATTGTTTGTGTTGCTTCTAGCTTGAGTCGTTTAGGAGTTGACCCGAATGCAAGTGATGAGTCGTGACCGACTCATAGATAAGTCGTAGACGACTTAAGGGAATGGACCGAGTTAAGGGTTAGAACGGCATAGTAGTTGCCGACTTATAGAAGCAGCGACTTATAGGTTAAGTCGTGCACGAGTTACGACTTATAGGGGGGACGGCTTATAGGTTTGGCCGAGATAAGGATGGTGACCGACTCACGAAAGACCGACTTAGGACTTAACGGGTTAGCAAGATGAGTCGTGACCGGTTTACCATGAGTCGGCTAGGGGTTTGGTCGGCACTTGTATTGAGTCGAGTGATAGATAAGTCGTTAGGATGTTGGTGTGATGAGTCGTTTGACTCGGAGCTGAGTTGAGTCGGCGGATGTTGAGTCGCTCATTGGTTAAGCCGTGAGTCGTAGGTCGCGTAAGGTTTTAGGACGCTGGGTTGTTGAGTCGTGTAAGTCGGCTGTGTTGAGTCGGCATGGGGATGAGTCGGGGGCGACTCAGGGGTTGGGTCGGCGACGACTTAAGAGCGACGACTCATGGTGGTTCCAGCCTATAAATAGAGGGGTTCGGCTCACTTTTTGGCACCGGTTTTTGAAGCGACGAAGTGCTGCCATTTTGAAGACTCGACTACAACATTTCTTCATCTTATTTTCTCCATTCCAATCTAGTTCTAACATCCATCCAAGATCGAAGATCGAGATTGAAGATCCAAGAGCCAAAGCTGAAGATCTTCATCCGTTCGAGTTAGATTTCATCGATTGAAGCGAGATTTTTGCCGGATCAAGCCTTGTTCTTCGCTGTCCAGATCTGGAGTGATTAGTTTTTGAGGCGTTTGGGTGATTTGGTGAGTGGTAGTTATCTCTCACGCGGATCCAAAGGAGTATATTGGATTGGTGGTTTGTTGGAGTGTTGTAGATAGTGATTTTGTGCATTTTCCTTAGATCCAAGTATAGATCCATTGTTTGTGAAGATGTTTACCTATGCAAGTTCATTTATTAAGTTATAGAAACAAAACCCATGTTTTATATTTGATAGATCTATGCTAGAAACTTATGAATCATGCATGCTGGAATTTTTCTCATTTATTTACGAAATTGCCATTATAGTTGATATTTCTTATTAGATCTTGTTTGAATGCTTGAATGTTGGATGTATGATTGATTTGATTGTTTCAAGTTAGCTTGTAGTTGGTTTGGAACAAGAAGGTTGAAGTTGATTCAAAAGCTAAGTGGAAAGGCTCTTGAATGGTGAGAGCTGCCTGTAGCATATGAAGCGGAGGTGGAAGCTCATATGAATGGATTCGAGGATGTGGGATCTTGCCATGGTGTGAGAAGGCAAAGCATGATGTTGATATGGGACTTTGCTATGGTGTGATGAGGCAAGGCATATGTTGAAATGGGACGGGCCATGATGACGTTCCAAGATGAGAGACTTTGCTATGATATGATGAGGCAAGACATATGTTGAGATGGGACGGGTCATGATGACGTTCCAAGCACGGGTCATGACGACGTGCGAAGTTATAACTCGGTGATGCGGTCCGGGTTGGTGTGGATAATGGTTAGCTTGAGAGGCGCATGAGCTAGTATGGAAATAGTCGTCATGGAGGATGACTAGGAGGCTAAGATCTCATCGTTGTTGAAGGTTCTAGCATACTCAAGCAAGGGTACGTTGGAACGGGTCACGATGACGTTCCAAGCACGGGTCACGATGACGTGCTAGTACTCTGGGCTGATGCGTTCAGCTTAGGCACGGGTCATGATGACGTGCGGAGTTATGTCTAAAGCCGGGGTTACCATTAGCCCTTGACAGGTGGTCATTCAACTAACGGTGAAATCAAGGCAATGATAACAGTGATAGCCAGAGTCATGGATGTTTGGTTGTATCATCATTCGGTCTCAAGAGCGGTGTTTTCTGGGTACCTATCTGATCTTGGTTTAGGCCTTGGGGGTTTGTATTTGGAGAACATCGTCCTTGACTCGAGTGGTTATTGCTTTACCTTACTTATCTGCTATGTTTTGCTTACTTCTCCTTAGTGTGTGTCTGGGGGCTATCACTGTAGAAAGAGGTGGAGTGGGATGGTTTGGTTCCTATTCCTTTTATCCCTTATGCTCTTTTGGTATGTTTGATAGTTAATTTACTGCTCACTAAGACTTTGTCTGACTCAAGGTTTTATGTCTCCTCTTATTACCTTGGGCTGTTCATCCATGTTGGGATGGGCAGACTAGGTAGCAGGTGGCAGGTGCTGTGCTTAGGGTGATCCGCTGATGATGACGAAGACGGGCAGGAGGCTATGCATATTATTTCTTTCTATATGTACTGGGATCCGCTGCTGTATTTGATTGAGTGTTTTGTAGTGAGGTCTTGTTGTATGGATTTGTTGAGATGATTGTATAAAACTACTGTGATGCTTATATGATGATATTTCTCTGTTATGAGGCTTCACTATATATATATATTTCTCTATTGTATTTTATCCATGCGCTGTGAGTTACGATAGAGATTCTGCGATTTTATTTTACCCTGACTATCGTCCATGGCTGCCTGGCACACCTTTCAGCGCACTATTCTCTTGTTTTGGTGCGGGAGTCATGGGCGGTCGTCACAGAGGATTTCTATAAAAAAATTGTTTTAGCTATCGTAAGGTAAAAACCCGACATGTTTATTTGTGGCGTGGTCTTACGAGATGCTTTTGTTTTCAAAGAATTTTGAAACTTTAATAATAAATTGGGTGTGATTTTCTCACGCTGGTAATCCAGACTGACTCGGGTGTTATTTAACTGTAATGCTCGGGTCAGACCGAGTATTATAGGATACAGGATATGATGCTGTGGAGCTCAGGAGACGAGCTGGATGACGAAACGTACTCTCGTACTTGTATATTTATATACGTATTCCGCTGTGTTGAGTTGTTGTGTACCCATTGTATGATATTGATGTTGAGTTGTGACTGATGTATTCTGATGATGTAATATATGTAAACAGATATATTTGATTTTGAGTAAAGATTATTTACTATCTATTATATTTTATTCTGCTGCGATGGTTAGACTCTGATGTTGATTTTGATTTCTCTTCTTCTACCTCTTCTTCTTAAACCCAAATGGTTCGTATTTCTGTGCAACTTGAGTTAATTGTTGTAGAATAGTGTTGACTCAAGGGGTACGGATTTGCGGATCGTTACAACATGCATTCACAAACATATTTACCAAGCTTTTATAACACAAACATTACTAAATTATATCTAATATTATCATGCAACCTATTTAAATTTAAAATTTTAAGTTACTCACCTTAAAACAATGCAGAGCTCTATTTTCCTTTATGCAGAAACAAGAATATGCAAGCTTGCTCTATCTGATTTAAAATCTGAGTTGCAATTTGATATACAGATTTGCCTATGTATTCACTGACCCAAATGCTGGCATGCAGATCTAGATGCAGTAGATAATCCCTCAAATACATGATATCATTCCCAGGTCTTAAAAACAGAATGCAGGCTCTCCCTTTTGCCTTTGAGAAAGTGGGATATGCAAGTTTGCTTACAAATTTTTTTTATATGCAGGGTTTTGATATTGAAGAGGAGGGATATGCAAATTTGCTTGAATTTGAGGTATGCAGATTAGAACATGGTTTTGGAATATGCAGATTTGTGTATTTTTTTAGGAAATGCATACTTACTTGAATTTGATTTTAAGAAGTTTGAAGATTTTCTTTTGATTAAGGGAAAAAAATGAACATGCAATATGAAATGAAGATGCAAACTTAAACAAATGAAATTTTTCAGATTTATGAAATAAAAGAAAAATTAAAACTAAAATTTAACACTTGTCTATTTTTCCAACACTTGTCAAAAGAATGCATATGAATCTAACACTTGTTTCTCTTTTAAAAGTAAATTGTTTTTAATTTACAAACTAAAGTGTGTATTAACTTAATTTAACTTGTTAGTTTATTTTTAAAATATGTGTATAAATTTACAAAAGAAATAAAAACAAACAATGTTTTACAAATTGAAACTTATACATATTAAAATTAAAACAATTAAAATTTTATACTTTTGAATTTAAATTCAAACTAAATTCAAAATCAAACAATATCAAATCAAGTTATAAATGTAAATTCAATTTGAAATAAAAATTACAAATCCTATTTAAAACTTATTTATAAAGACAATACACTATCAATATTGTTTTTATAAATCTCTTATTATTAAATTAAAATCATTTTAAAAGAAATTATATTTTTATTAATAAAATATCCATTTTATTAAACCATATAACCTTTTGTTGAATTTATTCTAAATTTAAACTCAAGCCAATTCAATTTAAAATATTTAATATTTTTATTATCAATTTTAAAATCATATATTTATTTATGAAATAGTCTTTGAAATCTCAATACTAATTTAAAACAAAATTTTCCCAAATTAAAATGTCTATATTAGAATTTTAAAACATGATTTAATTATTAAATTAAACCAAAATCATTTATTTAATTTTGAAAAGCTTTGAATATTAAATAAAACAAAATTTCCAAATTACTAAAACTAGAAAATATGCTTTACTTATTAAAATTAAAACAATACCAATCTATTTAAAATATAAACCATATATTTATTTATAAATAGAAATCAATTTATTATTTTTAAAAGATAAAAAAACCAATTTAAATATTTATTGAAGAAGATTATTAAATCTATTTGAATAATCATTATCAGATTATCAATATCAATTTAATTTTAACTACAGGTTATTAAATTGATATTGTTAAAAATTCCGAGATATTACAGTCCTTTATAATAGATCTTACTTTATTACGTTTATCTAGATCGTTCAAACCCTTAACATTCTATCTAATATAGTAGAAGTGGAAAGTTCATTTAACACAAGAGGACTATAAGTGCTACCTAGTTGAGTCATTGGACCTGAGTTATGTAGTTGTTTTCGTTTGCAGTAGTTTTTTTATCATGTCTAGAATAATCATTTACATGCACAAAAACGTTGACTTCAATACCACCAACACTACTTGCCACATTTCCAAATTGAAACTATTCTATCTAATAAATGAAAATATGACAAGAAAATTTGCCGTAGTACTTATGACGATTGCCCTACACCTCTGGCACCCAATATAACTAAATAGTGCGCTGTTGCGGTGCCTGACCGATTTGGGACGATCATCAAGGGTTCCTCAAAGTATTTCTTATTTGTTGGCTCATTCTTGATCTGTAACAAGAATGATCGGTCTCTCATAATGAAAACTTCATCAATTAAACTAGTGTGTGCATGCGATTGATATACTTTATATACTATATAATTTTGAAAATCAGAATATATAACAAGTACGCACTCTCTCATGTGTGTGTATATACATGTACATACATACATATATATAGAGACATACACTTGATCCAATCTAGGGTGATAACTCCTTCCCTATCTCTACTGAACTACGACATCGACTTAGGTTAATCGTGCAACCTAAAGCTTTAAAACCAAATGTGACGACTGCCTTACACCTCCAACACCCTATATAACTAAATAGTTTGCTGCTATGGTGCCCGATGTGAGATGATCATCAAGGGTTTGAAAAGAAATAAAACCTTACAAAGCCTATCATATATCTCACATCGTACGAAATGAAATATAATATACATCATAGATATAAAACAGGAGAGACAATAATAACTAAGTGATAAATATCAAAATATAGATCCATAGAGCCATACAAAATAATAATATAGTTTATACAAAGTGGAAATAAACTCAAATAATCGTCTCATAATAATAAGAAAATGGTGTCAAGGCTCCACAATGTTGCACAGCAGAATAAGCATAGTAATCCATATATAATACGAGAAGCTCCAACGTGCTCATCCTTTATACTACACTGCACTGCATATACTTAGACCTACAATCCAGTCTACTCATTTAAGAGCATTCGAGATAATAAGAAGCATAACATAAAACCTTGAGTCAGATAATAGTCTGGTGTGAGCGATAAGTGAATCTTAAAATACTACACGAGTCAATATAGTAAGAAACAGGGGAATAAGAGTCATATCTGACTTGTATCTACATCCAAAGAGTTAGCATATAACATCTATAACATGCTACTCTACTATAATCATCAGATGTACTACTTCCTAAGTACAGTGTTTAGTGTTTAGGCATCCACGTCCTAAATACCTACATCAAGTGACATCTTTAGTGTGATAAACTACCAGAGAAACAGTCAAAGAAAACATACCATCCATCAAACAATACTCGCTACCACTCAATATGATTGGATGTAAGATGACTCATGGCATGATGATAAACCAGAGATCCAATCGAATCTCGGTTCCATAGTATTCAATCCATGACACTTCATAAGGCTAGAAAATATACCCACAGACATAAGGTCCAGGGTAATCTGCTATCATAAGATCTAGACACGATCATAATCCAAGTGGGAGCTACCCACATACCCCTCTCGATATGAGCATACAGGAAACCTCCGAGTATCTATGATCCTTTTGCACACGCCTACATAATGGAACATTTTTATCATCCCATTCTACCCATCTTCGTCGCAGAACACAGTTACAATTCCACTCATGGGCTCTCCTCATTGAATATACCCTTTGGATAATCACTTTGACTCCAGTAATTTAGCCACTATCATCGAAACTTAACTCCATCTTCCATCGAGTCGCCATCAATGCGGTTTCGAAGCTATCACGTCGAAGCACTCCAATATCGCTTTGTTTCTTATCCATCGGCCTTCATCGTGCTACCGCATCAACATCGAATGACGGTTGAACGAACGAACACCTTCAGCATGACCCGGAGACTATACACTTCATCTCCAAGAAGTTCCACCCTAATCTGGTTAAAAGCAACAAATCGCCACCAATCGAAACTTCTTGGCACCGAGTAGTGTAATTAGCTATTATTTGGGTTCCTTCACTTCCTCGAAGCCCTTCTCCTCTAGTACTCCAACTTCCAAGTGGTCAAACCCTGACCATTTTCTAGAAAAGTACTCGGGGTTGACCCGTTTCTACTTGGTGTCGAGTCCAATATTTAGTCAAAAGTTGGCTTCTTACTCCTAGAACTTCGCTTCTTTTCCAACCCAAAGCTTAACCCGAAGCATTCCTGCATTTTCCCCAATCAAGCCGATCCAAACCATTTCCATCGATCAAAACCACTCATCATCGACCATTTACCCTTGATCCAAACTTGATGCAACTTGAACAGTGAGCTCCTCCCATTCTCCAAGCTCCTCTTTAAGTTTCATCCAATTTCGACCATCTTTTCCTTCGATTTGTCCAACTCGATAAACTCTTTTATAACTACTGTAACGACCCGCCGCTCTGACCGCCTCTAGTCGGTAATTAAACCAACTAGAAACGTTCAAAATGACGGATTGTTAGTCATTTTATAGAGTTTAAACAGAATCAGCCACAGAATCACAGAATAATCATAATATTATTCATAAATGAATTTTTCTTACATACATCAGAGTTTGTACAATGCATTAAATTTTTATACAGCGGAACAATTTATCTATATATATATCTTTTAGAGTACAAAGAAAAAAAAATTTCGAAAAACTTCAGTGAAGTGCTTTCCCCTCTCTCTAACTTCGCGGCCTGAAAATCTTCAAGCTGTAAAAATACTCGGTCTGACCCGAGCGTTAATTGCAAAACACAAAACACTCGAGTCAGGATTAATCTTAACTCAAGTGAATAAATTTGTAATGAACTGAATAAAATGGTAACAGAGATGACGAATCAATTTTATCTATTATGGATTTTTTATATTAACAACTTTAATAAAAAAAATTTAAAATCTGTCAATCCCGTGTGGCTGCAGTACACACGTATACTTTGCACACATGTGCACTGCCTCGCCAACACGCGTGCAAGCGCAAATCGGACAAATCGCTGCAAAGAAAATGCTCAAGGCAAAACTAGTGCCAACTTGAACAAAAACAGTAAGCAAACAAACATGCAGCGGCAAGCATGCAATCCAGATTGTGTACAGGGCAGTGAAGCCTGTATAATTTACAGTGAAACAAGTGCATGGAGCAGCAGACACAACAAACACAGAGGCAACAGCGATGAATCGCAGAGCCAAACAAGTACAGGGGAACAGGTGATACAAGCTACAGTTAAGCATGTCATGGATAAACAGTACAATGCCACTGCAGATATAAGGTCAAAGACCAGATCACATCGAAGTGCAACAGAGCTTACGGCAATAACTTCAAGATACAATATAACAAGCTGCAACTGATGATCAAACAAAGGGATGCAGGCCAAACTACAGTGCAACCGAGAAGCACACAACTGTGTGTATACAAATGATCAGTGAGATAACCCAGGTACAAACAATGCAAATCAACACAGCAGCTCAAAGACAGAGCATATGCAAACGCATCAACTCAGGTGGACATATCAAAATTTTGGAAACACAAAGTATTCAAATGAACACAGTAAGCTACATGATGATCTCAATATAGCAATGACAGAGTACATGCTAATGAAGGTCACAAATGTACATAAGAGAAGAACATCAACAATGACCAATGTGCACAGGTCAGAAACCCCAAATGTTCAAGTGTCACAAAAGTTCAAGTGACAAAATGCAAAGAGCAACAGTGAGTGGCAATGAACCATCAAGAGACTCTATGAAGTCAAAATATGCAACTACATGGACATAAAGGTCAATGCACTATGTAGAAATGATCAAGAGTCAAAATAGAGACAAGGTAAATCAAGGCAGTGCATCAAATGACCAAGCTACAAGTATGGCAGTGAAACAACTCAAGAGATCAACATCAATAAACCAAAGTGCAGACAAAAAATTTCATTTTCAAAACCTTGAATTAAGTCTTCAACTTAAACATGAATTTCATTAAACATGAAAACTGCAACTTCTCTGTTATAAAACCCTGCAAACTGTTTTAATTTTTATTTAAAACTGAATTTAATTTTAAGATTTCACTTTTAAAAAAACTTTGAACTCAAAACTATATTTGAATTCAGATTCAAATATTACCTGAATCAAGTTTCAACTTAAAATATGAATTTATTCTAAAATTTAAAACTGCAAAGCTTCTCAGGCTTAAACCTGAACTGTTTTCAAGTCTTGATTCACACAGAATTTAAATCTTACATTTGATTTTTAAAAACTGCAAAATCAATTCAGTTTAATCTTACATTTGATTAAATTTTAAATCTTTAAAATAAGAGTTTCATTCAAGATTTTAAAAACTGTAAAATTACAGACTTTTAAAATCTTGCAACCCATAAACCCGAGACACCTATGATCTTACTTCGAGTTCCAATCTCCGATGCTTCGAGTCAAAAATAAAATCACCCGAGTACCACTTTGGGTCAAAACCCTGCTTCGAGTCTCATTCACAAAAACTCGAGTACAGGTAAAGGAATGAAATACAAACCAAACTCAGTAAATGGTAAAATTACTGCAGACTCTAGACAAACAGAGACATACTAAACAAAATTAAGTGGTCCAACCCCTATACATCTCAGGTCAATGCAAACTTCAATGGGTGTTACCAGGTTGGAGTGGCAACTGGGACAGCTCAACCAATCATGTGAGATAACAAATACAACAAGATCAATGCTCAAACTACTACACAATGTAAATGAAGACCTCACACAAGTATACCCAGTCACAAATATATGATCAGTGGCTACACAGTGCACAGGCAATACATGAAATTAAACATTTGTATTAATGAACTTGAACAGAGATCTTAAGCAATCATCAAACTGAAGTAACACTTCCAGTTTCAATATTCAGAGTATCATATATACATATATGTCCTATTCACAGAGATATAAATAAACAGCAAACTTATACTACTATTTTTTTTTTATTTTTTTTTATTTTTTTTATTTAAGAAGATGAGTTACTCACAGAAAACAAGATGCAATATTTCATTTTGCAGATGGCCAGAGAAAGGAGTATATGTAGATTCACACAAATATTTTAAGCATCCAAATCATTTTACTTTGATTCATTTCAAAAAAAAGAAAATAAAAGTACAAGTTTAAAACAAAATTGTAGTATCTGTTCTCATCAATTTAAATTAGAGTTAAATAGCATTTGTTCTTAACAGTTCAAAACAAATTAACAGCATCTGTTCTTATCAATTAAAATATAAAATCATCAAGTAGCATCTATTCTTATCAGTTTTAAAAAAACATGAAATAGCATCTGCTCTCATCAATTTAAATAAAAATTTATATAGCATTTGTTCTTAACAGTTTAAAACAGAACATGAAATAGCATCTGCTCTTATCAGTTTAAACTTAAAACAATAATTTGGGTAGCCTCTGTTCTCAACAGTTCAAAACAAATTAACAGCATCTGTTCTTATCAATTTTAAAACAATAATTTGGGTAGCCTCTGTTCTCAACAGTTCAAAACAAATTAACAGCATCTGTTCTTATCAATTTTAAAACAATAATTTGGGTAGCCTCTGTTCTCAACAGTTCAAAACAAATTAACAGCATCTGTTCTTATCAAATTTTAAACGCAAATTCACAAAGCATCTGTTATTATCAATTTAAACGCATCTGTTCTCATCAGTTGAAAATTCAAGCAAATCGAGCAAGTGACAGCAAATAGCATCTGTCCTTAACAGTTTAAACGAAAATTCACAAAACATCTGTTCTTGTTAGTTCAGATTCAAGTAACCAAGCCAATGATAACAGATAACACCCAAAAACATAGCATGCAACCAAGCATTCAATTCCACAAATTTAAGAACTTGTATTAAAATCAATCGTGAGTAAAAAAAAACTCACCTTTGCAAACGAATGAAGAGCACGCAAGAGATTTGAAGCAAGAATGAAGCCGAAGCCCTAATTTGAAGGCGAACGAAGACGAATTGGAGAGGCCGCCATTAAATTTTCTTCGGTTTGAAATTGTTTAGGGTTCGAATGAATTGGGGGAAAGGGTGTCGTGTTTTTAAGGAGAAGAGAACGTGTGTTTTAGGGTATGGTTTACGGCATGGAACACGGCATGTTTTTAAGAAGGGGATGGAGACGTGAAAAACTGCGTGAATCAAGGCATGTGAAGCGGCGTGTTTGTAGCTGAAAGGAGTAAGGCAGTATGTTTCTTTTTATATTTATTTTATTTTATTTTGTATCTTTTCTTATTTTATTTTTTTTCATTTTATATTCAATTGTTTTGTTTAATTTTTTTCTTAAATAAACTTATAAACGTTTTGCAGTTCAATTATGAAACATAAATTTATATTAACGTGTTTTACAATTTATTTTATATTGATTAAAATTTTATTCCTTTATTTAAGTTAAAGAAAAATGTTATTTATAACTAACCACAAATTTATAAATTTAAATAGCAAAAATTCTTAAATCCAAATTATTTTTCTAAATCATTAATTCAAATTTAAAATATAAGTTCAATATTAAATTTCAAAGTCAAAATTAAATTTTCTATTCAACTTTAAATAGATTAAATTCAAAAATTTAATCGTCAAATTTCGTAGTTTTATTGGAATTCAATTTAAATTTATCTCAAATATTTAAAATTAATTAAATATCTTCATTTTTAAATTGTTAAAAATTCAGGATCGTTACAATCTCCCCTACTTAAAAGAATTTCATCCCGAAATTATAAGTTAGGAAAAACGTTTGCTAAAATCTCACCGATATTTATATCCTACAAAATTTTACCAAGTTTCAAACTCATAAATAAATATAGGATTCATTCCATTTATTTCATTTCACTAGTTTTGTTCATCGATTTCAATAACCAAGACACAAAGGTCTTTTACCAAATTTTTGACTTACAAAAACTCATATTTTTAAACTTTAAATCTTTCATGCTAAATATTTGCATAATATATATTTATCCAAAACTGTGGACTTTCAAGATATTTTAAAGATCTTCTTCCTTAATTCATTAAGTTAGAATTATGTAATTCTAATTTTAGATTATTGATTTTCTATTCAAAGTTTTGAAAATACTTGATAACTCGAAGTTTAACAAGTCCATCGTCGTTCTCACAGACTTTAGGCATACGCTGGCCAGGCGCAAGACTAAAAATCTCCAAGTACTAAACATACTTGCTTCAACTTCCAGTGAAAATACTTTTTTAAAAATTCTTTTAAAAATGGATATGGAAAGCACGTTCCCCCATGGATCACAGTTTACCCGGCGGTTTCGCTACCATCTCAGTAGAATCGCTTGTAATCTCAGATTTCTCATCACTCCTGAATTTCGCCATGGTTATCGCCTTAGATCGCGGTCCACACGGCGGTTACGCTACTATCTCAGTAGAATCGCTCGTAGCCTTAGGCATCACGCCCCTCGAATTTTGCTTCGGTTTCCAGATCGCAGTTTACTCGGCGGTTGCGCCACTATCTCAGTGGAATCGCTTGTAACTGTAGGCATCACGCCCCACGAATTACGCCAGCATCAATCACATAATCCCAAACACGATGATCCATCGTGGGGGATATCATATCAGTCCCATTGGACATTCCACTAATGGAATTCTACGTAGCTATGATTTACAATGGACACTCCACCGAGTTCCATTCACCTTCACACATAATAATTGGAAGGTACATTTCCATATCCTCAGTTTTTAGAAAACATATGTCATATACATATAGTACTTCATTTGACATTTCGTACATATCATATCTATGTAACCCTACACAGGATTTTCATAATAATGACTTTCTAAACTGATAGTTTTCGATTATATTCACATATATAAGTTACGAAAACTCAATTCACATTCACAACAAATAGAGGATTCCAAATTTTCTATCACGTTTAAAATTTTCCTCTAAATCGATTTGAAAATTTAAGGTTATCTCAAACCTAATTCACATTCACAATCCAATTCATTATCGACTTCACATTCGATTTGGATTTCACGTTACATCGTCAATTCTCAACACATAATTGATGTCTATCGATATATAACCTCTAAGCTCGTACGTCTCAGAGAAGGGTGTTAAGCTAAAAGAATAAATTCTCCGCCACCACAGATATATATTTAATAGAGATCAAATGATATGTCATCAATTCACAATGTTAGACATACAATCCCAATCGACTATCCAAAATTCAAAGTTGAACTTATATTGTTTTTGGTGTCAAAGTTAAACTCAATTTAACTCAAAATTCAATTCTTTGAAAAATTTCCAAGTTGAACTAATCGTTCAAATTTCTCAAAATAATATCTTTACAAGATATAAAATTTTCACACCTAGCCATTTGAAACAAATTTCAAATATTCATTTTTCAATTTATCTTAAAAAGATAATATTTCAAACCTTTCATTTCATATTGGAAAACATTTCCATACTTATTAAATAATAAGTAATTCACAAATTCTTTTATTTTCAACTCTTGGAAAATATTCGATATACTTGAATCAAAATTAAGTATATATTCCATTCTTTAAGGAAATCATTCTTTTAAACACATTTATTTGAGTTAAAACGAATGTTGCGTAAAGCATCGTTACGACAACTCAAAATCACTAGTATAGGGATTCGGATTTAAGATAGATATATAAATCCCAATACTATAAACAACATTTCCTTCCGGAAACCCTTTACTATAACAACAGTGTTATAGTCCACCATTTCCTTATTTCTCGAAATGCCTATTTCAACAATTGAATGTTGAAATCTATGTATTCGATAGTTAATGCATTTTAAAACATCTTTAAAACCATTAACTTTTTCAACTTCAACTTAATTCATAGTTTGAATTCTTCATACTTTTCATAGTATTAGTTTTAAACCGATTCCAACTTTTCAATATTAAGTTTTCCATTTAATTTAATTTTCCACACGTTTAAATTCAAATTCATCATTGAATCTATTAAACCTATTATAGATTATCATGTTGACAACTTCAAATTTGAAATCTAAATTTCATTTGAACTTTGCATTTACTTTCTATTTCCAAAATAGTCAACTAGTTCTTTAGTAAATTATTCATCAATTTAGTTCCATTAAATTCATATTTCCACGTTAACTATTTTAGGCAATAGTTTTAACTTGAAATATAAACTTCACATCAAAGTCAGTTTGATTCATACAGTTAAATCAACAATTAAATTTCATTTCATAATATCACTTCCCTAAAACATATCTGTTTTATTCAATAATATATTCACTGTCCAAAATCGTGAATATACTTATCTATTCAATTCAGTGTTTCTACACTTTTTATTTAAAGGATTATCCACTGTCCAAAATCGTGGATAAAATTCCCAACCAACATTTACTATAACAATATTTAACTTAAATGATAATTCGCTGTCCAAAATCACGAATATATCTCCTTTAATAACTTCTACTTTTCATTTATCAAATTCAATTGGTTTCGAATTTATAAACAATCTTCACAAATTCCATTTCTATTTATAAAACTTCGATTTATAAATCTTTTTATTAATTCAATTCAATTCAATTTATATAACTCAGTTATATACCCAAAATCCATTTATAAGTTAAATACTTATAATTCATTTATTTACTAATTCGTTCTTAACAACATTTGAAATCAATTTCAAAAGAATTCAGAATCAAATTCTCAAGTTATAATTCAATAATTCTCTTGGTTATAACCAAATTAACATATCCTTTTATTTCACAATTATTACTCGAAATATTCAAGTTATTCGATTTAAACCAATTTAAACCAATTCATTAATTCACTTAACTCATATTTCATTTTTCATAAATCTCAATAATTCGATAATGAGCTTCCGAACGATTGAAACTCAAATCTAATGAGACCTCACCGAATATAAACTATCGCACTTAAATTTAGAGAAGGGAATTTTCAAAATAATTCTAATTTTCAAAATACCTTTTATTTTAAAGAAAACAACTTTAAACTTCTTTAAATTTGAAAAGCACTTTCTTTATAGTGGTTCTAGTAACTATTCATATTAAACATCATAAACTGAGCTTTGAGTAAACCAAAGCTCTGATACCACTTTTTGTAACGACCCGCCGCTCTGACCGCCTCTAGTCGGTAATTAAACCAACTAGAAACGTTCAAAATGACGGATTGTTAGTCAGTTTATAGAGTTTAAACAGAATCAGCCACAGAATCACAGAATAATCATAATATTATTCATAAATGAATTTTTCTTACATACATCAGAGTTTGTACAATGCATTAAATTTTTATACAGCGGAACAATTTATCTATATATATATCTTTTAGAGTACAAAGAAAAAAAAAATTTCGAAAAACTTCAGTGAAGTGCTTTCCCCTCTCTCTAACTTCGCGGCCTGAAAATCTTCAAGCTGTAAAAATACTCGGTCTGACCCGAGCGTTAATTGCAAAACACAAAACACTCGAGTCAGGATTAATCTTAACTCAAGTGAATAAATTTGTAATGAACTGAATAAAATGGTAACAGAGATGACGAATCAATTTTATCTATTATGGATTTTTTATATTAACAACTTTAATAAAAAAAATTTAAAATCTGTCAATCCCGTGTGGCTGCAGTACACACGTATACTTTGCACACATGTGCACTGCCTCGCCAACACGCGTGCAAGCGCAAATCGGACAAATCGCTGCAAAGAAAATGCTCAAGGCAAAACTAGTGCCAACTTGAACAAAAACAGTAAGCAAACAAACATGCAGCGGCAAGCATGCAATCCAGATTGTGTACAGGGCAGTGAAGCCTGTATAATTTACAGTGAAACAAGTGCATGGAGCAGCAGACACAACAAACACAGAGGCAACAGCGATGAATCGCAGAGCCAAACAAGTACAGGGGAACAGGTGATACAAGCTACAGTTAAGCATGTCATGGATAAACAGTACAATGCCACTGCAGATATAAGGTCAAAGACCAGATCACATCGAAGTGCAACAGAGCTTACGACAATAACTTCAAGATACAATATAACAAGCTGCAACTGATGATCAAACAAAGGGATGCAGGCCAAACTATAGTGCAACCGAGAAGCACACAACTGTGTGTATACAAATGATCAGTGAGATAACCCAGGTACAAACAATGCAAATCAACACAGCAGCTCAAAGACAGAGCATATGCAAACGCATCAACTCAGGTGGACATATCAAAATTTTGGAAACACAAAGTATTCAAATGAACACAGTAAGCTACATGATGATCTCAATATAGCAATGACAGAGTACATGCTAATGAAGATCACAAATGTACATAAGAGAAGAACATCAACAATGACCAATGTGCACAGGTCAGAAACCCCAAATGTTCAAGTGTCACAAAAGTTCAAGTGACAAAATGCAAAGAGCAACAGTGAGTGGCAATGAACCATCAAGAGACTCTATGAAGTCAAAATATGCAACTACATGGACATAAAGGTCAATGCACTATGCATAAATGATCAAGAGTCAAAATAGAGACAAGGTAAATCAAGGCAGTGCATCAAATGACCAAGCTACAAGTATGGCAGTGAAACAACTCAAGAGATCAACATCAATAAACCAAAGTGCAGACAAAAAATTTCATTTTCAAAACCTTGAATTAAGTCTTCAACTTAAACATGAATTTCATTAAACATGAAAACTGCAACTTCTCTGTTATAAAACCCTGCAAACTGTTTTAATTTTTATTTAAAACTGAATTTAATTTTAAGATTTCACTTTTAAAAAAACTTTGAACTCAAAACTATATTTGAATTCAGATTCAAATATTACTTGAATCAAGTTTCAACTTAAAATATGAATTTATTCTAAAATTTAAAACTGCAAAGCTTCTCAGGCTTAAACCTGAACTGTTTTCAAGTCTTGATTCACACAGAATTTAAATCTTACATTTGATTTTTAAAAACTGCAAAATCAATTCAGTTTAATCTTACATTTGATTAAATTTTAAATCTTTAAAATAAGAGTTTCATTCAAGATTTTAAAAACTGTAAAATTACAGACTTTTAAAATCTTGCAACCCATAAACCCGAGACACCTATGATCTTACTTCGAGTTCCAATCTCCGATGCTTCGAGTCAAAAATAAAATCACCCGAGTACCACTTTGGGTCAAAACCCTGCTTCGAGTCTCATTCACAAAAACTCGAGTACAGGTAAAGGAATGAAATACAAACCAAACTCAGTAAATGGTAAAATTACTGCAGACTCTAGACAAACAGAGACATACTAAACAAAATTAAGTGGTCCAACCCCTATACATCTCAGGTCAATGCAAACTTCAATGGGTGTTACCAGGTTGGAGTGGCAACTGGGACAGCTCAACCAATCATGTGAGATAACAAATACAACAAGATCAATGCTCAAACTACTACACAATGTAAATGAAGACCTCACACAAGTATACCCAGTCACAAATATATGATCAGTGGCTACACAGTGCACAGGCAATACATGAAATTAAACATTTGTATTAATGAACTTGAACAGAGATCTTAAGCAATCATCAAACTGAAGTAACACTTCCAGTTTCAATATTCAGAGTATCATATATACATATATGTCCTATTCACAGAGATATAAATAAACAGCAAACTTATACTACTATTTTTTTTTTATTTTTTTTATTTAAGAAGATGAGTTACTCACAGAAAACAAGATGCAATATTTCATTTTGCAGATGGCCAGAGAAAGGAGTATATGTAGATTCACACAAATATTTTAAGCGTCCAAATCATTTTACTTTGATTCATTTCAAAAAAAAGAAAATAAAAGTACAAGTTTAAAACAAAATTGTAGTATCTGTTCTCATCAATTTAAATTAGAGTTAAATAGCATTTGTTCTTAACAGTTCAAAACAAATTAACAGCATCTGTTCTTATCAATTAAAATATAAAATCATCAAGTAGCATCTATTCTTATCAGTTTTAAAAAAACATGAAATAGCATCTGCTCTCATCAATTTAAATAAAAATTTATATAGCATTTGTTCTTAACAGTTTAAAACAGAACATGAAATAGCATCTGCTCTTATCAGTTTAAACTTTAAACAATAATTTGGGTAGCCTCTGTTCTCAACAGTTCAAAACAAATTAACAGCATCTGTTCTTATCAATTTTAAAACAATAATTTGGGTAGCCTCTGTTCTCAACAGTTCAAAACAAATTAACAGCATCTGTTCTTATCAATTTTAAAACAATAATTTGGGTAGCCTCTGTTCTCAACAGTTCAAAACAAATTAACAGCATCTGTTCTTATCAAATTTTAAACGCAAATTCACAAAGCATCTGTTATTATCAATTTAAACGCATCTGTTCTCATCAGTTGAAAATTCAAGCAAATCGAGCAAGTGACAGCAAATAGCATCTGTCCTTAACAGTTTAAACGAAAATTCACAAAACATCTGTTCTTGTTAGTTCAGATTCAAGTAACCAAGCCAATGATAACAGATAACACCCAAAAACATAGCATGCAACCAAGCATTCAATTCCACAAATTTAAGAACTTGTATTAAAATCAATCGTGAGTAAAAAAAACTCACCTTTGCAAACGAATGAAGAGCACGCAAGAGATTTGAAGCAAGAATGAAGCCGAAGCCCTAATTTGAAGGCGAACGAAGACGAATTGGAGAGGCCGCCATTAAATTTTCTTCGGTTTGAAATTGTTTAGGGTTCGAATGAATTGGGGGAAAGGGTGTCGTGTTTTTAAGGAGAAGAGAACGTGTGTTTTAGGGTATGGTTTACGGCATGGAACACGGCATGTTTTTAAGAAGGGGATGGAGACGTGAAAAACTGCGTGAATCAAGGCATGTGAAGCGGCGTGTTTGTAGCTGAAAGGAGTAAGGCAGTATGTTTCTTTTTATATTTATTTTATTTTATTTTGTATCTTTTCTTATTTATTTATTTTTTTCATTTTATATTCAATTGTTTTGTTTAATTTTTTTTCTTAAATAAACTTATAAACGTTTTGCAGTTCAATTATGAAACATAAATTTATATTAACGTGTTTTACAATTTATTTTATATTGATTAAAATTTTATTCCTTTATTTAAGTTAAAGAAAAATGTTATTTATAACTAACCACAAATTTATAAATTTAAATAGCAAAAATTCTTAAATCCAAATTATTTTTCTAAATCATTAATTCAAATTTAAAATATAAGTTCAATATTAAATTTCAACTTCAAAGTCAAAATTAAATTTTCTATTCAACTTTAAATAGATTAAATTCAAAAATTTAATTGTCAAATTTCGTAGTTTTATTGGAATTCAATTTAAATTTATCTCAAATATTTAAAATTAATTAAATATCTTCATTTTTAAATTGTTAAAAATTCAGGATCGTTACAACTACCTAGCTTAAAGCACTTGCAAACCATATCGAAGCGCAACATACAACAAAGAAATATCATCCATATGCATCCTTGTACACACTAAATTCATCCAAACATGATAATCATACAATTTCACTGATACGTCAATATGATCAAAAAGGGTAGCAAAACCATTTTAAAACATTTATATTTCGACCGTAAATATATATAAAAACTTGATTGAAGTAAGAAAACATTTTAGGATCAAAATCATGTTAAAAACATTAATTTTTAACTATATAAATATGCATAGGATAGTGACAGGTCAAGAATCACTCACCTAGTACCCAAAACTACCACTTATCATCTTAGATCTAAGATGGACAACAATGAGAATGAATTCAAATCAGACAAAATTGATAATCTCCAATCCCCCTATACTAATTACCCCTATAATGATGATTTAGGCTAAGATTAGTAAGAAAAAGGTAAACTTGCAACTTTATGGAATTATGATTAATGGAGGTTTAGAGCTATGTTAAAGAAGATAGAAATGACTAAGAATGATCACATTAATCCCTCTTAGGCTCTATTCCCAAAATGGATTAATGGACCTAAGTTTAGGTTAGTCTAATTTCCCAATCATGCAGGCCACAAGCAGCTAAAACTTAAAATAGTCAAAACTTTCAAATGGTAAGTCCATTTTACTATAATAACAACTTACGGAATGGGAAACCATTATCACAAAATAATGGAAGTGGTTTTAAACTCTAATTCGGCTCTTATTAGAAATTATAGTTCATACAAGATTTTCAAGGTCAAAATGGCCACATAGAAATTTGAAAAAATAATGATGTGTAAAATGTCCTTAAAAAATTATTTTTTTAAATTTTAGAGTCATACAACCTCATATAAATAAAATAAAATTATTTTATGATTGTTTGACACGTAAAGTACAGGTCATTACAATACACCATTTGGAAAGCATCCCATATGGAGGAAAGTATTACTGTCCATAAAAAAGAAGCAAATATTCCAAATATTCTAAATAAAATTTAAAATGTCGGGCATAACAACACCCTCTGTCCACAGCCTTTTCAACTCTTCAACTGAATGTTGTATGTAACGACCCGTAATTTCGCTACTTCGAAAATGAGAGACTTTACTTATTTTTAAATTTAAAAGGAATTTAAATATTAAAATAAATATGCTATATATAGTAAATAAATTATCTATTCCTATAGTTAATAAATTAAAAAGTATAAATTCGGATTTTAGAACAAATCGACAAAAGTTAAGTATTGTTAAAAATATATAAAGGCTTAAATAAATAGGTATAAATATTTATTTGCAAAGATAAATCTTATTTAAAGCATATAATAAAGATAGGGGGAATTAATTTAAAGGACAAAAATTTCTATATTTTTTGCCTCAAGGACACCACCTCAATATTTTTACCACAAGGACAAACATTCTTTTAAAAATTATTCATAAGGACAAACATTTTCCAAAATTATTCGTAAGGACAACAAAACTGATACCGAGCTAAAAACTGATACCTAAAAACTGCTACCGATAACTACAAACTGATACCTAAAAACTGCTATGAATAACTAAAAACTGATACCTACAGAAAGTTGTCCTTCATGATAAAATATTGAAGGTCTGTCCTTGAGGCTAAAAAGCTGTGAAATTTTGTCCTTGACAATAATTTCCTGATAAAGATAATAAAAGTATATAAAAAGATTTAAAAGAGTATCGATAATCGTTTTACAAAAATAACAAAAATCTGTCGTATTTTGTCAGTTTTACTACGCTGTAAAATTAGATATTTTGATATTAATTAAATACGATTTTAAAATATAAAGAGACATGGTTTTATTTATTTAAAGAAGTAAAATTTTTATTTTAAAGTTTGGCTTACTTCAATATATAGCTTAATAAAAACATCAAATTTTGACGGTAAAAATTGTCGACAAAAACACCGTTTCAACCAAAACAAGTTGTCGACAAGTTGTTGCAACTTGTTACATTTTTTGACACATAAATACAACTTTACAAACTATTTAAACACTTTACATTTAGCACTAAAAGACAAAAAGAGTTTATTTTTGAAAAGTTAAGTTAAAATAAATAAATTTAAAAAGACATGATTTGACATAAAAACAACATCATTACTAAACCATCTTTTCTCATTAATGCATAAGACTTATCTTACATGGAAAAGGAGCAAATGTTATTTTAACATTTTAAAGATTAAGAAAATGAGACAAACATCATTTCATTAAGTACAAACCATTAATGCAAATCAGATCAAGCAAAAGTCTTCTTTCTTTTTAACACAAAGTTTAAGAAAAAGTGACAAACATCATTTCATTAAGTACAAACTTACATCCTACCATCATTTCACAATTAATACACTTTTTATCATGTTAAGCAAAAGTCAAAAAGTAAGGCAAGGGTATTTATGACATTAGCCACTCAAACTCCACTTATAAATACAAGCCTAAACCCTTCTTTCTTCACTACATTCTCATTTTACAAATTTTCTAAACTCTATTCTCTTCCTTTTCCTTTACTTCCTCCTTCTTCCTCCATTTCCATGGCTTCCTACTTCTCCATTTCCCTTCTACCTTCAAGCTATCACCTACATACTCCAAATCATCACCTTACATCACCAAAACCAAGCTTAACTTCCACCTACACACCTCCTCCTCACCCCTACACCCCAAAGTTGAGCCCAAACCCACCAACCCGAGCTCCTACACCCCCTAGGCCGAGCACCACATACCCCAAACCCTCCTATACGCCTAAACCCAAGGCCACACCCACCTCCACACCAAGGTCGTACTCCCTCTCTTCCATATAAAAAAAGAAAAGAAAAGAGAAAAGAGAAAGAAAAACAAAAGGAAAAACAAAAGCGTTCGAAAAGGAAACGACAAAAGACGAGACGTTGGAAATAGCACGTTAGCGAGAGACGGAAATCTTACGTTAAAGTTTGACGGAGTGGATATGAAGGTGAGAAATTCTCACCACTTTTTGAATTATATTGATTATCATGTTTAATTGTTATGTTAGATGATCACTATTTGATGATATGGATGTTTGATTGATTGTTTGAATATGTTAGATAATACATAGTAATGTTACGACATTTACCGTATTGAATATGTTAGTGTTATATGATTGTTGTATGGTTGTGATGATAATTTGGACATCAAATTTCTATTAATTAAGTAAACCCTTTATTTAATAAGACCACATTTTAGTAATATGAGATATTGTGGAAAAATAAGTCTCTTTTCATTTAGAAGTGAAATTAAAAATAAAATAAAAGAGAATTTGAAATTTGAAGTGAAACGGATTTGAAAAGGATATTTAAATTGAAATTGAAATTGAGATGAATAGTGAAATTGAAATCGATTTTGAAAAAATGAAGTTTAGTTTGAGGTTGAATGGAAGTTTAGTTTGAAATTGGATTTGAAATCAAAGTTTTAAATGAGTTTAATTTGAGATTAGAATTGAAATTGAGTTAAAATTGGAATTTAAAATTTAATATTAAAATAATGGGAATATAATAATATTAGAATGTGGTAATAGTGAAAATATATTTTAAAAACTTTAGAAAGTGAAAATATTGATTTAAAATGATTTGTAATGATTTTATAAGTGTTGAAACCCAATTTGAATAGATTGTTTCAAATATTGAAAAATAAGTTAAAACTGGATGCGTCGCGCAATGGTAGTTTGCGATTTCGCTTCAAAAAATTCAAATGAGTGTATAAAGTGGAATATGGCTCGGAATTCTTCGAGATAAGAAAATTCCGAACTATTATATTCATATCTTCTAAACAAAGAAAGAAAATCAAAGTTTCATCGAGTAGATTTTGAAATAAGTCCAAATCAATTTTCCAGAAAAATCGCGCTAGTGCAGTTAAGTGACCGTAACATGAAATGTGTTTAAATGGATGTTTTTAATTATTAAAAAATATGCAATAGATTTGATAAATCTATTTAAATGATTTAAAAGAGATTTAGATTGGAAAATATGAATTATCGAATGTTTAATTCAAATAAGCTTATTTAGCACTTTTCGCAGCACTTTTCTGCTGCGAATTCTAAAACTTTTGAAATATGAGTTTAAATGTAATGACGTTTCCAGAATAAATTGTGAATGTTTTAAAAAGGATAATTAAGCGTTTTTGAAAGATAATTTGAAATATTTATAAGCAATTCCAAAATAAAGTTGAAAATCTGAGTATGCGGAAACGACTAGTACATTTGTCCTGCTTGTGAGATCTGAAAAGATAAAACAAGATGTTTAACTAAGGTTAGGGATGGAGCAACCAGCGTCCTAAACTTACCTGGCCTATGTTTTCTTTTCTTAGGCGAAGGGTGGAACGGATAGAAAGGAAAGCCCGGATGCTCTTAAATAAAAAGATTCTGTTAAGTTTTCCAAAATAATAGAAGATTGGTATTATCTAAAAGTTATGCAATCTCCAAAAGTGAATGATTTCTATGATCCTATTTACTTCAAAATGTTTGTTAAGATTGATTTAGGGTTTATCGTAAACGATGTCTTAAATAACATTGTTTTTGACCCAACTAAAAAGTAAAGAAATTTGGATCAAGAATTAAGTAAGGAAATTTGAGATATTTTCCAAAGAAAAAGAATGAATTTCTTAAAAATTATCCTAAGTCAAAAGAAAGAGATTTTGAAATCATCCGAAAAGAATTAAAGTGAAAAGAGACTTAATTAATCATGTATACTCATATTCACTTTTTATCGATAATTGGATTTCGAAGAAACCGGGGTCGGATTTGAAAATTCCATTCTGAAAACCACTTCGAACCAATGTATATGTTTGAACATGAAGACATATTAAAGACGATGATTATTGAAGACCGTGAATCTTCATAGCGTGAGGACTACTTGTTGGTTTGCTCGGGGTCGCATCCATTATAGAGTTATATATAGCAGTGGTCTCCTTGTTGTGGAGATATTTTGGATTGCAAGGACTACTTGCTACTAGTGGTAGTAGGAGAGTGCCTTCGGTTTGTCCTGTTCCTGAACAACTTGTATGGACGTTTGTCTGACATTGCATTTCTAAAGATTACGTACATTGGTTTTTACGAACGTACATCAGCATGGCAGAGAAGACAACTTCTCTCAGCTTAACACCCTTCTTGAGACATACGAGCTCAAGGGTTGTATTTTTATGGAAGACAATTAGTAGTTAACAGAAATGGCAATGTGTCATTCAAATATGTGACATGTGATTTGTGAAAAGGTAATCGTAGCCTCAAGCCTCATTAAATCGGAAATGACCGAAACAGGATTAGATGCAGCAAGGCTAAGTGGGTCATTCCCAATTAGGGTATGGTCATCCCCTTCTAGATATATTTCTTTCCGCTATGACGTCGGGGTGTCAATTAATATGGTGTATGCTATGAGGGCCCTCGAATAAAGGTCGGTAACGACCAGGGGATGACATATTCGGTACTATCTAGTTACAGAGGTAGGCCGGTCTTGTGTTGGTAGAGGATCCTTTGTGATGGTCCTCGGTACATCCATCTAGAGGTGTACCCCTTCGGAAGGTAGATCCTGCGCCTGGTCATTTGTATGAAAATCCATTCTCTAATATGAACCTACGGTTTTGTTTGTATTGGAGTAATGAATAGCCTCGAAATGCTATATGGGTAACCATTTCGGATAAGATTAATAAGTTTATTTGCAAATGTTTTCAAAGAGATGTCATTAGAAATAATATCAAAGGTTTTGATATAAAAGTGTTTTAGTTACCATAAGGTAAAAACCCGTCTGTGTTTATGTGTGGGCGTGGTCTTATGAGATACTCTTTATTTTCAAAGGATTTATAAGAGACTCATATATGGCACTGTCATTTATTATTGAGTTTTTCTCACGCTGGTTTATCAAGCCTGATCCGAGTATTTTCAATACTCGAGTTAGATCCGAGTAGTTTCAGGTTTAGTCGAAGATGGTTGGAGTTTCCAGAGGAGAGCTGGAGATATTCGTCAATGTATGGACATACTCTATTATCTGCTTTACTTAGTGTATTTTGTTTGATGTTTGTCAGCATTTGTAAGGGCAGGTTTTATAAATGTCCAAGCTGAATCTAGGTTTGACTTTGATATTGTATTTTAAAATTTTCCGCTGTAAAGATTATTATTGAAATAATATATGCTATTCCATTCGTATGAGATTATGTTCTGTCTACTTTTCTTATTTACCCTTAAAGGTCCATCTTTTTGTGCAATTTGAGTTAGACATGTGTGGTTTATTGTCGATTCAAAGAGTATGGAAAAACGAGACTTTACATTGTAAGTATATATATGTCCTGTTTTTTGAGTTTTTAGGTCTAGAAACGATTACAGTTAGAGACATGTATGGATTCTTTATACCATCTTGGAAGGAAGATTGTAAGGTGTTATAATTAATATTATTATTGATACTTATAATATGATGTATGATACTTACACATCATATTATATATGATGTTCTATAATATTATTATTGATACTTATAATATGATGTATGATACTTACACATCATATTATATATGATGTTCTCTCTTCATATATAATATGATGTGTAAGTATCATACATCATATTATAAGTATCAATAATAATAGAGAGAACATCATATTATATATGATGTTCTCTACATCATATATAATATGATGTGTAAGTATCATACATCATATTATAAGTATCAATAATAATATTATAGAATAATATTATTTATGATACTTATAATATGATGTATGATACTTACACATCATATTATATATGATGTTCTCTCTGAGAACATCATATATAATATGATGTTCTCTCTTATTGAATAAGGCTTACCAAATGAAGCAAATGGGGCTAAATCATCCTTGCATAAACTAAGTCTTAGATTACGTGATTCTATAACAAAATCAGGATATTTTCAATCGAGATGTTTCCAAGCTTCACCATCTGAAAAATGGCATAAAACACCTTCATCTCATTGTCATTCACTATGTCATCGCATGTGTAGTAGTAGCAGATGCATATATAATTTTGCAGCCTTGGTGTAATCCGGAAATAATGCGTTTTGGTGAAAGGTACATCTTTACCACTGCTTTTCATCGACTTATACCTAGGTTGTTTGTAAAATTTACACAATGTCAGATTTTTGTCTTTCTTCCAATAAATAATGCATCCTTTTGGACACATGTCAATTTTTTATATGGCAATCCAAAGGTAGAGACCTTTCTTTTAAGGAAGTACACATTCTCCGCCAACACATTATCAGGTTAAAGCATTTCCTTACACAAGCTAAGATTACATTCATTAGGTTTTTCGATGAATTATATTTAGATTTTATGGCGATTAACTAAGACACTGTTGCCAAGCGTGCCATTTTACAACCTTTATAGAGTGTTAATTTCGATACTTCTAACAAATTGAAAAATAATTTCGCTTTTGAGCCAAGATCTTATGCCAAACCTAATTTATTAGTCTACATATCAAACCAATAAAATCATGAACCATTTCTATCATTTTATTTTGTAGATCCATATTTTCTTCAACAGGGGGTTCATTACAATCTACGTCCATATTTACAAACTCATTTTGTATAACGTGATATTCTTCTCCATGATATATCTGCACATGATAGTCGGGCGTAAAACCATATTGATTTAAATGTAATATCAAATTATAATACTCTATATGTTTTAGGAAATGACATTTTGAATATGGACACTAGACTTCTTTCGTATTTATTTTGTACAAGATGACACTTTCATGAATGCATCCACACCATTTCTAAAGTGCAGTGGTACCATTCCTTTTTTTACCTTTCATGTACATCCAAGTTCGATCTTTAAAATAATCCATCTTTTATACTCTATATATAAAATAACATTATTTTTAACTTAATAATATTTTATTCTCAATTTTTTAATAAAACCAAACGTTAATAATAACATTACTATCATCTATTTAATAAAACCAAACATTAACAACATTATTAGTTTTATTATTAATTTTAATAACATTGTTAATTTTATTATTACTTTAAATATCATTATTTATTTTATTATTAATTTCAATAAAGAATTAATTTCATTATTAATTTTATTACAAATTTAAATAATATCACTAATTTAATTATTAATTCCAATAATAATATTAATTTTAATTTTTAATTTAGATAACATTATTACTTTTATTATTATTTTTAATGACATTATTAATTTTATTTTAAAATAATTTTTAAGCAATGAGATTTAGATTGAATTTCAAAGCGACTCAACATAGAGATTTCTACACTATTTTTAATGGCAAACCATCCTACTTTTCATTACAAATGCAATGATATTTACGTTTTGTAAATTATTTCGAATCGATCGATTAACAAAATTTTGGGAGCACTTCCTTTATTCTCTGTATCATACGCAAAAGAGCATACGTGGGAAACAAGAAGGAAGTGGTATCGAATTTTTTTTAAGCATTCAATTTGAAATATTGATTTGTGAAACATAAATATCATTACATTTGTTACTTGTTCAATACCATGGCAAATCGAAAATTAATGTATTACATGAATATCAATTTCTATCTTAGTTAAAGAACAAATATCTATATGACGATCATATAGAATACTTGTCAGATGGAGCAAAATTAACATCTTTGACGTTTCATTAATAATACCAACAACGATTTTATCTAACAACTTCATTATAATACCAACGATCAAATCTTGTACGAATTATCATACCAGTGCATATATGTTAACGATCATATACATATATGTTAATGATTATATACTAACGAATTTAAACCAACGAACCTATATCACATACAAACCTAATCAAATCATAGCATTGAATAAAAATGAATCAGAGCATTAAGTCGTACCAATGGAGGATGATGCTTAGAAAGCAGTGTCGGCTGGGTGCTTGAGGAGGTGGTGCATGGGAGAGACGGTGGCTACAAGGAGGAGGCGCCTTGGAGGAGGTGCTTGGAGATGCGGTGGCTATAAGGGGGTGGCCAGGTGCTTGGGGAGGTGTTGTTGGATGAGGCGACAACTTGGTGGCTTAAGTGCTTAAGGATAGAAACTTCAAGACAAAGAAGATAGTTTGGAGGTGTGACGAGGGAGGGGGCGATAGGAGGAGTCTTTTTATTTTTAATTTAGTATTGGAGTATGGTACGAAGTAGAGAGCATCGGTTGATGGAGTACGGTTAGGAGCGACGTAGTTCCAACGCCATTTTTTGGGCATCGACAAGGCTTTTGTAAGCTTTTGTAGGTAGATAAATATTGATGCAGTGCTGAACCATGATTTTAGTGTCGGTGCGGCATTGGTAATATCCCATAGGTAGACAGTACATTTCTAGTAGTTGTTTTTTTTTGATATTTTTGAAACACACGATGGTTATATTCATTGAATAACAATTATTAAATAGCATGTGTGTGTGTGTGTGTGTATTTTTAATGTAAAATATGGTTATTTCATTATGTGTGTGTGTATTATTTTTAGTGTAAAATACGTTTGTAATTAAAGTTATATAAGGTCGAAAACTAATGTTAAGGACCTCTATCTCAAGTGGTTGGAGGTGTAACTCTTTAGACAAATGTTCTAGAGGTCATGAGTTTGAGTCTCTGAGATATCATAATAACTATCAGGTTTGAATAAAGTATCACTTTTATTATCAAACTACATAATTGAAAACTAATTAATTAATATAAATGAAAAACATTACTGTCATTTCTGAAAAATTTACGTAAAATTTTAAATTGACTTACTAAATCAAACTTTAAAACAATTTTTTTTGCAATTATTATAATTTTTTTAAATTTGAATCAAAGTTACTTTGAATAAATAGAAAATTGTACTTTTAAACATAATGATTGAAATTAAATTTACTGGGTTTGGTAATATATTTTTAACATTGAATTAGAATTGGTAACTTGAATAATGGAACCAAGGTTGTAAACGTTAGACTATTTTTATAGTTAAATCATGACATGACATCCATCGAATGACTTTAGTTGGGTCGAATGGAAGTATTGGAAGTGAAATACTATTAAAGAGAGGATTCTTCTCCTGGGTTATATGAGATTAGTTGTAACGACCCAGAATTTTTGAACAATTTAATTTGTAAACATTTAATTTATTTTAAATATTTAAATGATGATTTGACTTGAATTTCAAATTATCAGGATAAATTGGCGACTAAATATTAGAATTTAATCTGTTTAAAGTTGAACTGCAAAACGTTTATATATTTACTAAAGAAAATTTATACAAAACAATTGAATTTAAAATAAAAAAAAATATAATAATATATATAATAAAAAAAATAAAAAAAATAAATAAGTATACATTACCTTACCCCTGTCAGCCAAATTCACGCCTTAACTCACGCTTGCAACCATGCCTTCCATCACGCATTTCCTCTGTAAAACCACGACCCCTCCCCCATCATTTCATTTCATACGATAGAAGAAAAAAACAGAAAAAAAAATGGCGGCCGAATTTCGTTCGATCTGAAAATAGGGCTTCACCTCTTCAATTCCAATTGGGGCTTTGATTCAATCCGATTGATGTTGCTCTTTGCTCGCGCTTGTTTTCTGATAATTGATTTGCGTTGTTCCAATTCGCTTCGGTGAAAGGTGAGTTCTTTGCTCACGATTGATTTTAATTCAAGAGTTTAAATTTGTTTGAATTGGATGTTTGGTTGCATGCTATGTTTTGGGGGGTTATTCGTTATCAATTGCTCGGATTTTTTTTTTTGATTTAAACCGATATGAGCAGATTTGTCACTTCATGTTGGTTGTTGGTTGTTATTCGCTATCATTTGCTCTGATATTTTGATTTTAAATTAATAAGAACAAATGCTATTTGATATTTGTTATTAAACTAATAAGAGCAGATGCTATTGATTTTAATTTTAAACTGGTGAGAACAGACACTATTTGGAATTTAATTTAAATTGATAAGAACAGATGCTATTTGTAATTTGTTTTAAATTGATGAGAACAGATGCTATCAATTTGTGATTTGTTTTTAACTGATGAGGACAGATGCTTGTTTTTGTTGTTGCTGCATGTGATGGATGCATGCTCGTGTATCTGTATATATATGCCACCTCTGTTATATTATGCAGTTTCAAGAGAAAAAAAAATATAATACTGTGAGCAAACTATAATTTAAAGTTTTGAATCTTGGTTGAATTTTTGATCTGCATGTGTTATATGGAAGTGAATTTTGTTTGGATGTATGTGTTTACATATGGAAGTGGTGTGCATGATTTTATATGGATATATATGGAGCTCTTTTGGGCATAGCAAGGCTGCAAAAAAAAAAAAAAAAAAAAAATCAAAAGAAATTCAATATCTCATTCTATAATCAATATTAGATTCTGATTAACAAAAGAAAGATGATTGAAATTGTGCAACATCATTTTTAAAAAATAACCTCTAAAATTTATATTAAGAATTTACCTCAGGAATTTATGATTTCTAAATATAAATGTGAACAGAATTTTTAAACTTAAAAACTAGAATCTGTTATAGTTTGATGATACTTGAGAGAAGTTTGTTGTGATATGTTTGCATGTGAAATTTGAGCAACTTCATTAAAAAAAAAACTCAAGGAAAAAAAAGTCCTGTTAACTTGTGCACTGTCTTGAGTTTCACTGTCATACTTCCATGTATTCAGTTGAGTTGATTGTTGCACTTTGGTTTTGCATTTGTGTATTTTGCTTCCATTCTAGTTGTTACAGTCCTATGCAGTTGCTTGTGGTCTTGGCCATGTTGGTTTAGTTGAGTCTGTTGCATTTGTTAGTTAGTCGTGCACTTGGTCTCTTCACTGTGTTGCACATTTGTGGTATTGCTTCATGGCCAGTGGAGTTCTTATTCAAATCTGCTGTGTCACTTTTGCAGTTTGGTCTTGCATTTGATATTGTTTATGTCTTCATGTTCATGTGTGTCTTCCCATTCACTGGTACCTTTCATTTTGTCTGCACTGTCCACTGCAGTTTTCCTCATTTATGCATTTAGACTTGACTGTTGCACTTGTAGTTGCATTCCATTTTGTTGCACTTGAACTTAACTATTGTCTGCATTGTCCACTTATGTACATGCTTGGCTTTGTGGTCTTCATGTTGTGCTCTCTGAGTTGATTTGCATTTTTCCATGCTGTTATCTATACTCATGTTCTTGCAGTCATATTGGCATGGAGTTGCATTAATACTGTTGGTCTTTTATAGCATTGAGTTGCACTGTATTTGTCCTGTCCACTGTTTCATTTAGTTTGCATTGTTCATTGTATAGTTCTGGATGTATTTATCATCTTCACTGTGTTGTTCACCATGTTGTTACAATATTTTAATTAGGCAATGATGTTATCTGTTTCCTATGTTGTTTGCAACTGTGTTGCACTTGTATCACTGGTATTTGTAGTTGTCTGCATATTGGTTGTTAGTACTTTGGTTGTCACTGGTGTATTTGAGTTGGGCTTGCCTGTTTAGTTGAGTTGCAGACTTTGACTTGTTTCATTTTTGAAGTTGAATCTTGTTTGCTTACTGTTTTTGTTCAAGTTGGCACTGGTTTTGCCTTGAGCATTTCTTTGTGGTCTTTGTGATTTGCACTTGCACACTTGCTCTTGTTGGCTGTGCACACGAGTTGGCGAGGCAGTGCACATGTGTATAAATATACGTGTGTACTGCAGCCACACAGGATTGACAGATTTTAAAAATTGAAGTTGTTAATATGAAAATCCATAATAGATTTAAATTGATTCATGTGATTCGTCATCTCTGTTACCATTTACTTCAATTCATTGCAAATTTAATTACTTGAATTAAGATTAATCCTGACTCGAGTGTTTTTGTGTTTGCAATAAACGCTCGGGTCAGACCGAGTATTTTTACAGCTTGATGATTTTCAGGCCGCGAAATTAGAGAGAGTTGGGGAAATTGCTTCACTTTAGCTTTTCGAAGAATTTTTGTAAGTAAATAAATTGTTCCGCTGTATAAAATTTAATGCATTGTACAAACTCTGATATATGTAAGAAAAATTATTTATGAGAAATATATGATTGTTCTGTGATTCTGTGGCTGATTCTGTTTAAACTCTATAAACTGAACAACAATCCGTCATTTTGAACGTTTCTAGTTGGTTTAATTACCGACTGGGGCGGTCAGGGCGGCGGGTCGTTACAAAAGTGGTATCAGAGCTTTGGTTTACTCAAAGCTCAGTTTATGATGTTTAATATGAATAGTTACTAGGATCACTTTAAAGAAAAATGTTTTTCAAATTTAAGATAAGTATGAAATTGTTTCTTTAAAATGAAAGGTATTTTGAAAGTTAGAATTATTTTGAAAATTCCCCTCTCTAAATTTAAGTGCGATAGTTTCTTTTCGGTAAGAACTCCTTAGATTTGAGTTTCAATCATTTGAAAATCCATTATCAAACTGTTGAGATTTATGAAAAATAAAATTAAAGTTAAGTGAATTAATGAATTGGTTTAAATTGGTTAAATCGAATATTGTGAATATCTCCGAAATAACTGTGAAATAAAATGATATGTTGATTTGGTTATAACCAAGAGAATTATTGAATTATAACTTGGAAATTTGATTCTGAATTCTTTTGAGAAATTGATTTCAAACGTTGTGAAGAACGAGTTAATAAATAAATGGATTATAAGTATTTAACTTATAATATGAACTTTTGGTATATAACTGAGTTATATAAATTGAATTGAATTGAATTAATAAAAAGATTGTAAATCGAAGTTTTATAACTAGAAAAGGAATTTATGAAGATTGTTTATAAATTCGAAATCAATTGAATTTGATAAGTAAATTGTTGTAGCTTATTAAAGGAGTTATATTCACGATTTTGGACAGTGGATAACCCTTTAAAAATAAAAATAAGTTGAAGAAATGATGAAATTAGTTGACAAAGTATATTCACGATTTTGGACAGTGAATATATTATTGAATAAAACATATATGTTTTAGGTAAAATGATTGAATAATCCAACCTCTGCTAATAAGCATTGCAAATATTGATAGGAAACTTTGAAAAAACCTTGTTAATTATAATGGCGAAAACCGAAGCACAAAAAGCAACACGCCGTGAACAAAGAGCAATTGCTCGTAGAGAAGCAGAAGCGACACGTGCGGAAATTGAAAGGAGATTCAGTGAAAGGCAAGCACCTGGTCCATATGATGAGGTTATTTGCTATCGATGTCATAAAAAGGGACATTATGCCATTAAGTGCCGAAAGAGAAGAAAGAAAAGGAATATGGATGTCCGATTCGCTCGTCCTGAGATTGTGTGTTTTAAATGTCGGGAGAAAGGGCATTTTCTTAGTCATTGCCCTAAAGTGAAAAGGAAAAAGTGCGTACTCGATTTACCCGTCGATAGATTGACAATCTGCTACCATTGTCGTCAGACTGGACATATAGCCAGAAACTGCACCGAAAGACAGCAGGGAAAGCAAGCTATAGCCCGACCAGCTAGAGCAAAAAGTGCTAAGGTGATAGATAAGGATGGAAACATCTCATATTTTTGCAATAACTGTAAGGATTGGGGACATGTGGATTTTGAATGTGTTAATTCTCCTTTAACACAACATGAAACAGTGTCATCCGAAGATGAAAGTTTGGCAAAGATGCATACTACCGGACAAGAAGTCGATAGTCCTTAATTATTCTGTATCTTAAACCAACCAATATATTTTGTAATACTATCTTTTGTAATCCAAAATCTTCTGTGTACGTCTTTTAAAAGTATTAAGCTATGTAAAATTTTGTACGGAGAAAATATTTTAATGAAATAGCATATTGGGAAGGAAATTTAATTGTTGATTTAACTGAATGAATCAAACTAAGTTTGATGTAAAGTTTATATTTCAAGTTTAAAACTATTGCCTAAAATAGTTAATATGGAAATATAAATTTAATGGAACCAAGTTGATGAATGACTTACTAAAGAACTAGTTGATTATTTTTGAAATAGAAAGCAAATGCAAAGTTCAAATGAGATTTAGATTTCAAATTTGAAGTTGTCAACATGATAATCCATTATAGGTTTAATAAATTCAGTGATGAATTGAATTTAAACGTGCGGAAAATTAAATTAAGTGAAAAACTTAATATTGAAAAGTTTGAAATTGGTTTAAAAATAATATTATGAAAAGTATGAGGAATTCAAACTATGAATTAAGTTGAAGTTGAAATTGGAAAAAGTTAACGGTTTTAAAGATGTTTTAAAATGCATTAAGTATCGAATACATAGATTCAACATTCATTGTTGAAATAGGCGTTTTCGAGAAATAAGGAAATGGTGGACTATAACACTGTTGTTATAGTAAATGGTTTCCGGAAGGAAATGTTGTTTATAGTATTGGGATTTATATATCTATTTTAAATCCGAATTCCTATACTAGTGATTTTGAGTTGTCGTAACGATGTTTTACGCAACATTCGTTTTGACTCAAATAAATGTGTTTAAAAGAATGATTTCCTTAAAGAATGGAATATATACTTAATTTTGATTCAAGTATATTGAATATTTTCCAAGTGTTGAAAATAAATGAACTTGTGAATTACTTATTATTGAATAAGTATGGAAATGTTTTCCAATATGAAATGAAAGGTTTGAAATTTTATCTTTTAAAGATAAATTGAAAAATGAATATTTGAAATTTGTTTCAAATGGTTAAGTTGGAAAATTATATATCTTGTAAAGATATTTTTTTTGGGAAATTTGAACGATCAGTTCAACTTGAATATTTTCCAAGAAGATTGAATCTAGAGTTAAATTGAGTTTAACTTTGACACCAAAAACAATATAAGTTGAGCTTTGAATTTTGGATAGTCGATTTGGATTGTATGTCTAGCATTGTGAATTGATGACATAGCAATTGAACTCTATTAAATATATATCTGTGGTGGCGGAGAATTTATTCTTTTAGCTTAACACCCTTTTCTGAGACGTACGAGCTTAGAGGTTATATATCGATAGACATCAATTATGTGTTGAGAATTGACGATGTAACGTGAAATCCAAATCGAATGTGAAGTCGATAATGAATTGGATTATGAATGTGAATTAGGTTTGAGATAACCTTAAATTTTCAAATCGATTTAGAGGAAAATTTTAAACGTGATGAAAAAATTTGGAATCCTCTATTTGTTATGAACGTGAATTGAGTTTTCGTAACTTATATATGTGAATATAATAATTCGAAAACTATCAGTTTGGAAAGTCATTATTATGAAAAGTCCTGTGTAGGTTTACATAGGTATGATATGTACGAAATGTGAAATGAAGTACTATATGTATATGCCATACGTTTTCTAAAAACTGAGGATATGGAAATGTACCTTCCATTTATTATTTGTGAAGGT
Source organism: Allium cepa (assembly GCA_030765085.1). Classification (NCBI taxonomy): domain Eukaryota; kingdom Viridiplantae; phylum Streptophyta; class Magnoliopsida; order Asparagales; family Amaryllidaceae; genus Allium; species Allium cepa. Next base: position 795,807,868 of record CM060935.1, on the reverse strand, counting down.
GATTGGAACTCGGTGGAGTGTCCATTGGAAATCGTAGCTACGTAGAATTTCCATTAGTGGAATGTCCATTGGGACTGACTGGGATCCCCCACGATGGATCATCGTGTTTGGGATTATGTGAATTGATGCTGGCGTAATTCGTGGGGCGTGATGCCTACAGTTACAAGCGATTCCACTGGGATAGTGGCGCAACCGTCGTGTAAACTGCGATCTAGAGGCCGAAGCGTAATTTGAGGGGCGTGATGCCTACGGTCACGAGCGATTCTACTGGGATTTTAGCGTAACCGCCGTGTGGACCGCGATCTAAGGCAACAACCATGGCGAAATTCAAGAGAGATGTGAAATCTACAGTTACAAGCGATTCTACTGGGATAGTAGCGCAACCGCCGGGTAAACTGTGATCCATGGGGGAACGTGCTTTCCATATCCATTTTTAAAAGAATTTTTAAAAAGTATTTTCACTGGGAGTTGAAGCAAGTATATTTAGTACTTGGAGATTTTCAGTCTTGCGCCTGGCCAGCGTATGCCTAATGTCTGTGAGAACGACGATGGACTTGTTAAACTTCGAGTTAGCAAGTATTTTCAAAACTTTGAATAGAAAATCAATAATCTGAAATTAGAATTACAAAATTCTAACCTAATGAATTAAGGAAGAAGATTTTTAAAATATCTTGAAAGCACACAGCTTTGGAAAAGATATGATATGTAAATATTTAGCATGAAAGATTTCAAGTTTAAAAATCTGAGTTTTGTAAGTCAAAAAATTTGGTAAAAGACTTTTGTGTCTTGATTATTGAAATCCATGAACAAAACTGCTGAAATAAAATAAATGGAATGAATCCTATAATTATTTGCAAGTTTGAAGCTTGGTAAAAATTGTGTAGGGTATAAATATCGGTGAAATTTTAGCAATCGTTTTCCTTACTTATAATTTCGGGACGAAATTCTTTAAGGAGGGAAGATTGTAACGACCCAGAATTTTTGAACAATTTAATTTGTAAATATTTACTTTATTTTAAATATTTAAATGATGATTTGACTTGAATTTCAAATTATCAGAATAAATTGGCGATTAGATATTAGAATTTAATCTGTTTAAAGTTGAACTGCAAAACGTTTATATATTTACTAAAGAAAATTTATACAAAACAATTGAATTTAAAATAAAAAAAATATAATAATATATATAATAATAAATAAAAAAAAATAAGTATACATTACCTTACCCCTGTCAGCCAAATTCACGCCTTAACTCACGCTTGCAACCATGCCTTCCATCACGCATTTCCTCTGTAAAACCACGACCCCTCCCCCATCATTTCATTTCATACGATAGAAAAAAAAACAGAAAAAAATGGCGGCCGAATTTCGTTCGATCTGAAAATAGGGCTTCACCTCTTCAATTCCAATTGGGGCTTTGATTCAATCCGATTGACGTTGCTCTTTGCTCGCGCTTGTTTTCTGATAATTGATTTGCGTTGTTCCAATTCGCTTCGGTGAAAGGTGAGTTCTTTGCTCACGATTGATTTTAATTCAAGAGTTTAAATTTGTTTGAATTGGATGTTTGGTTGCATGCTATGTTTTGGGGGGTTATTCGTTATCAATTGCTCGGACTTTTTTTTTGATTTAAACTGATATGAGCAGATTTGTCACTGCATGTTGGTTGTTGGTTGTTATTCGCTATCATTTGCTCTGATATTTTGATTTTAAATTAATAAGAACAAATGCTATTTGATATTTGTTTTTAAACTAATAAGAGCGGATGCTATTGATTTTAATTTTAAACTGGTGAGAACAGACACTATTTGGAATTTAATTTAAATTGATAAGAACAGATGCTATTTGTAATTTGTTTTAAATTGATGAGAACAGATGCTATCAATTTGTGATTTGTTTTTAACTGATGAGGACAGATGCTTGTTTTTGTTGTTGCTGCATGTGATGGATGCATGCTCGTGTATCTGTATATATATGCCACCTCTGTTATGTTATGCAGTTTCAAGAAAAAAAAAATATATAATACTGTGAGCAAACTATACTTTAAAGTTTTGAATCTTGGTTGAATTTTTGATCTGCATGTGTTATATGGATGTGAATTTTGTTTGGATGTATGTGTTTACATATGGAAGTGGTGTGCATGATTTTATATGGATATATATGGAGCTCTTTTGGGTATAGCAAGGCTGCAAAAAAAAAAAAATCAAAAGAAATTCAATATCTCATTCTATAATCAATATTAGATTCTGATTAACAAAAGAAAGATGATTGAAATTGTGCAACATCATTTTTAAAAAATAACCTCTAAAATTTATATTAAGAATTTACCTCATGAATTTATGATTTCTAAATATAAATGTGAACAGAATTTTTAAACTTAAAAACTAGAATCTGATATAGTTTGATGATACTTGAGAGAAGTTTGTTGTGATATGTTTGCATGTGAAATTTGAGCAACTTCATTAAAAAAAAACTCAAGGAAAAAAAAAAGTCCTGTTAACTTGTGCACTGTCTTGAGCTTCACTGTCATACTTCCATGTATTCAGTTGAGTTGATTGTTGCACTTTGGTTTTGCATTTGTGTATTTTGCTTCCATTCTAGTTGTTACAGTCCTATGCAGTTGCTTGTGGTCTTGGCCATGTTGGTTTAGTTGAGTCTGTTGCATTTGTTAGTTAGTCGTGCACTTGGTCTCTTCACTGTGTTGCACATTTGTGGTATTGCTTCATGGCCAGTGGAGTTCTTATTCAAATCTGCTGTGTCACTTTTGCAGTTTGGTCTTGCATTTGATATTGTTTATGTCTTCATGTTCATGTGTGTCTTCCCATTCACTGGTACTTTTCATTTTGTCTGCACTGTCCACTGCAGTTTCCTCATTTATGCATTTAGACTTGACTGTTGCACTTGTAGTTGCATTCCATTTTGTTGCACTTGAACTTAACTATTGTCTGCATTGTCCACTTATGTACATGCTGGGCTTTGTGGTCTTCATGTTGTGCTCTCTGAGTTGATTTGCATTTTTCCATGCTGTTATCTATACTCATGTTCTTGCAGTCATATTGGCATGGAGTTGCATTAATACTGTTGGTCTTTTGTAGCATTGAGTTGCACTGTATTTGTCCTGTCCACTGTTTCATTTAGTTTGCATTGTTCATTGTATAGTTCTGGATGTATTTATCATCTTCACTGTGTTGTTCACCATGTTGTTACAATATTTTAATTAGGCAATGATGTTATCTGTTTCCTATGTTGTTTGCAACTGTGTTGCACTTGTATCACTGGTATTTGTAGTTGTCTGCATATTGGTTGTTAGTACTTTGGTTGTCACTGGTGTATTTGAGTTGGGCTTGCCTGTTTAGTTGAGTTGCAGACTTTGACTTGTTTCATTTTTGAAGTTGAATCTTGTTTGCTTACTGTTTTTGTTCAAGTTGGCACTGGTTTTGCCTTGAGCATTTCTTTGTGGTCTTTGTGATTTGCACTTGCACACTTGCTCTTGTTGGCTGTGCACACGAGTTGGCGAGGCAGTGCACATGTGTATAAATATACGTGTGTACTGCAGCCACACAGGATTGACAGATTTTAAAAATTGAAGTTGTTAATATGAAAATCCATAATATATTTAAATTGATTCATGTGATTCGTCATCTCTGTTACCATTTACTTCAATTCATTGCAAATTTAATTACTTGAATTAAGATTAATCCTGACTCGAGTGTTTTTGTGTTTGCAATAAACGCTCGGGTCAGACCGAGTATTTTTACAGCTTGAAGATTTTCAGGCCGCGAAATTAGAGAGAGTTGGGGAAATTGCTTCACTTTAGCTTTTCGAAGAATTTTTGTAAGTAAATAAATTGTTCCGCTGTATAAAATATAATGCATTGTACAAACTCTGATATATGTAAGAAAAATTATTTATGAGAAATATATGATTGTTCTGTGATTCTGTGGCTGATTCTGTTTAAACTCTATAAACTGAACAACAATCCGTCATTTTGAACGTTTCTAGTTGGTTTAATTACCGACTGGGGGTGGTCAGGGCGGCGGGTCGTTACAAAAGTGGTATCAGAGCTTTGGTGTACTCAAAGCTCAGTTTATGATGTTTAATATGAATAGTTACTAGGATCACTTTAAAGAAAAATGTTTTTCAAATTTAAGATAAGTATGAAATTGTTTCTTTAAAATGAAAGGTATTTTGAAAGTTAGAATTATTTTGAAAATTTCCCTCTCTAAATTTAAGTGCGATAGTTTCTTTTCGGTAAGAACTCCTTAGATTTGAGTTTCAATCATTTGAAAATCCATTATCAAATTGTTGAGATTTATGAAAAATAAAATTAAAGTTAAGTGAATTAATGAATTGGTTTAAATTGGTTAAATCGAATATTGTGAATATCTCCGAAATAACTGTGAAATAAAATGATATGTTGATTTGGTTATAACCAAGAGAATTATTGAATTATAACTTGGAAATTTGATTCTGAATTCTTTTGAGAAATTGATTTCAAACGTTGTGAAGAACGAGTTAATAAATAAATGGATTATAAGTATTTAACTTATAATATGAACTTTTGGTATATAACTGAGTTATATAAATTGAATTGAATTGAATTAATAAAAAGATTGTAAATCGAAGTTTTATAACTAGAAAAGGAATTTATGAAGATTGTTTATAAATTCGAAATCAATTGAATTTGATAAGTAAATTGTTGTAGCTTATTAAAGGAGTTATATTCACGATTTTGGACAGTGGATAACCCTTTAAAAATAAAAATAAGTTGAAGAAATGATGAAATTAGTTGACAAAGTATATTCACGATTTTGGACAGTGAATATATTATTGAATAAAACAGATATGTTTTATGTAAAATGATTGAATAATCCAACCTCTGCTAATAAGAATTGCAAATATTGATAGGAAACTTTGAAAACACCTTGTTAATTATAATGGCGAAAACCGAAGCACAAAAAGCAGCACGCCATGAACAAAGAGCAATTGCTCGTAGAGAAGCAGAAGCGACACGTGCGGAAATTGAAAGGAGATTCAGTGAAAGGCAAGCACCTAGTCCATATGATGAGATTATTTGCTATCGATGTCATAAAAAGGGACATTATGCCATTAAGTGCTGAAAGAGAAGAAAGAAAAGGAATATGGATGTCCGATTCGCTCGTCCTGAGATTGTGTGTTTTAAATGTCGGGAGAAAAGGCATTTTCTTAGTCATTGCCCTAAAGTGAAAAGGAAAAAGTGCGTACTCGATTTACCCGTCGATAGATTGACAATCTACTACCATTGTCGTCAGACTGGACATATAGCCAGAAACTGCACCGAAAGACAGCAGGGAAAGCAAGCTATAGCCCGACCAGCTAGAGCGAAAAGTGCTAAGGTGATAGATAAGGATGGAAACATCTCATATTTTTGCAACAACTGTAAGGATTGGGGACATGTGGATTTTGAATGTGTTAATTCTCCTTTAACACAACATGAAATAATGTCATCCGAAGATGAAAGTTTGGCAAAGATGCATACTACCGGACAAGAAGTCGATAGTCCTTAACTATTCTGTATCTTAAACCAACCAATATATTTTGTAATACTATCTTTTGTAATCCAAAATCTTCTGTGTACGTCTTTTAAAAGTATTAAGCTATGTAAAATTTTGTACGGAGAAAATATTTTAATGAAATAGCATATTGGGAAGGAAATTTAATTGTTGATTTAACTGAATGAATCAAACTAAGTTTGATGTAAAGTTTATATTTCAAGTTTAAAACTATTGCCTAAAATAGTTAATATGGAAATATAAATTTAATGGAACCAAGTTAATGAATGACTTACTAAAGAACTAGTTGATTATTTTTGAAATAGAAAGCAAATGCAAAGTTCAAATGAGATTTAGATTTCAAATTTGAAGTTGTCAACATGATAATCCATTATAGGTTTAATAAATTCTGTGATGAATTGAATTTAAACGTGCGGAAAATTAAATTAAGTGAAAAACTTAATATTGAAAAGTTTGAAATTGGTTTAAAAATAATATTATGAAAAGTATGAGGAATTCAAACTATGAATTAAGTTGAAGTTGAAATTGGAAAAAGTTAACGGTTTTAAAGATGTTTTAAAATGCATTAAGTATCGAATACATAGATTTCAACATTCATTGTTGAAATAGGCGTTTTCGAGAAATAAGGAAATGGTGGACTATAACACTGTTGTTATAGTAAATGGTTTCCGGAAGGAAATGTTGTTTATAGTATTGGGATTTATATATCTATTTTAAATCCGAATTCCTATACTAGTGATTTTGAGTTGTCGTAACGATGTTTTACGCAACATTCGTTTTGACTCAAATAAATGTGTTTAAAAGAATGATTTCCTTAAAGAATGGAATATATACTTAATTTTGATTCAAGTATATTGAATATTTTCCAAGTGTTGAAAATAAATGAACTTGTGAATTACTTATTATTGAATAAGTATGGAAATGTTTTCCAATATGAAATGAAAGGTTTGAAATTTTATCTTTTAAAGATAAATTGAAAAATGAATATTTGAAATTTGTTTCAAATGGTTAAGTTGGAAAATTATATATCTTATAAAGATATTTTTTTTGGGAAATTTGAACGATCAGTTCAACTTGAATATTTTCCAAGAAGATTGAATCTAGAGTTAAATTGAGTTTAACATTGACACCAAAAACAATATAAGTTGAGCTTTGAATTTTGGATAGTCGATTTGGATTGTATGTCTAGCATTGTGAATTGATGACATAGCAATTGATCTCCATTAAATATATATCTGTGGTGGCGGAGAATTTATTCTTTTAGCTTAACACCCTTCTCTGAGACGTACGAGCTTAGAGGTTATATATCGATAGACATCAATTATGTGTTGAGAATTGACGATGTAACGTGAAATCCAAATCGAATGTGAAGTCGATAATGAATTGGATTATGAATGTGAATTAGGTTTGAGATAACCTTAAATTTTCAAATCGATTTAGAGGAAAATTTTAAACGTGATGAAAAAATTTGGAATCCTCTATTTGTTATGAATGTGAATTGAGTTTTCGTAACTTATATATGTGAATATAATAATTCGAAAACTATCAGTTTGGAAAGTCATTATTATGAAAAGTCATGTGTAGGTTTACATAGGTATGATATGTACGAAATGTGAAATGAAGTACTATATGTATATGACATATGTTTTCTAAAAACTGAGGATATGGAAATGTACCTTCCATTTATTATTTGTGAAGGTGATTGGAACTCGGTGGAGTGTCCATTGGAAATCGTAGCTACGTAAAATTTCCATTAGTGGAATGTCCATTGGGACTGACTGGGATCCCCCACGATGGATCATCGTGTTTGGGATTATGTGAATTGATACTGGCGTAATTCGTGGGGGGTGATGCCTACAGTTACAAGCGATTCCACTGGGATAGTGGCGCAACCACCGTGTAAACTGCGATCTAGAGGCCGAAGCGTAATTTGAGGGGCGTGATGCATACGGTCACGAGCGATTCTACTGGGATAGTAGCGTAACCGCCATGTGGACCGCGATCTAAGGCAACAACCATGGCGAAATTCAAGAGAGATGTGAAATCTACAGTTACAAGCGATTCTACTGGGATAGTAGCGCAACCGCCGGGTAAACTGTGATCCATGGGGGAACGTGCTTTCCATATCCATTTTTAAAAGAATTTTTAAAAAGTATTTTCACTGGGAGTTGAAGCAAGTATATTTAGTACTTGGAGATTTTCAGTCTTGCGCCTGGCCAGCGTATGCCTAATGTCTGTGAGAACGACGATGGACTTGTTAAACTTCGAGTTAGCAAGTATTTTCAAAACTTTGAATAGAAAATCAATAATCTGAAATTAGAATTACAAAATTCTAACCTAATGAATTAAGGAAGAAGATTTTTAAAATATCTTGAAAGCACACAGCTTTGGAAAAGATATGATATGTAAATATTTAGCATGAAAGATTTCAAGTTTAAAAATCTGAGTTTTGTAAGTCAAAAAATTTGGTAAAAGACTTTTGTGTCTTGATTATTGAAATCGATGAACAAAACTGCTGAAATAAAATAAATGGAATGAATCCTATAATTATTTGCAAGTTTGAAGCTTGGTAAAAATTGTGTAGGGTATAAATATCGGTGAAATTTTAGCAATCGTTTTCCTAACTTATAATTTCGGGACGAAATTCTTTAAGGAGGGAAGATTGTAACGACCCAGAATTTTTGAACAATTTAATTTGTAAATATTTAATTTATTTTAAATATTTAAATGATGATTTGACTTGAATTTCAAATTATCAGAATAAATTGGCGATTAGATATTAGAATTTAATCTGTTTAAAGTTGAACTGCAAAACGTTTATATATTTACTAAAGAAAATTTATACAAAACAATTGAATTTAAAATAAAAAAATATAATAATATATATAATAAAAAAAATAAAAAAAATAAAAAAAATAAAATAAATAAGTATACATTACCTTACCCCTGTCAGCCAAATTCACGCCTTAACTCACGCTTGCAACCATGCCTTCCATCACGCATTTCCTCTGTAAGACCACGACCCCTCCCCCATCATTTCGTTTCACACGATAGAAGAAAAAAACAGAAAAAAAATGGCGGCGAATTTCGTTCGATCTGAAAATAGGGCTTCACCTCTTCAATTCCAATTGGGGCTTTGATTCAATCCGATTGATGTTGCTCTTTGCTCGCGCTTGTTTTCTGATAATTGATTTGCGTTGTTCCAATTCGCTTCGGTGAAAGGTGAGTTCTTTGCTCACGATTGATTTTAATTCAAGAGTTTAAATTTGTTTGAATTGGATGTTTGGTTGCATGCTATGTTTTGGGGGGTTATTCGTTATCAATTGCTCGGATTTTTTTTTGATTTAAACTGATATGAGCAGATTTGTCACTGCATGTTGGTTGTTGGTTGTTATTCGCTATCATTTGCTCTGATATTTTGATTTTAAATTAATAAGAACAAATGCTATTTGATATTTGTTTTTAAACTAATAAGAGCAGATGCTATTGATTTTAATTTTAAACTGGTGAGAACAGACACTATTTGGAATTTAATTTAAATTGATAAGAACAGATGCTATTTGTAATTTGTTTTAAATTGATGAGAGCAGATGCTATCAATTTGTGATTTGTTTTTAACTGATGAGGACATATGCTTGTTTTTGTTGTTGCTGCATGTGATGGATGCATGCTCGTGTATCTGTATATATATGCCACCTCTGTTATGTTATGCAGTTTCAAGAAAAAAATATATATATAATACTGTGAGCAAACTATACTTTAAAGTTTTGAATCTTGGTTGAATTTTTGATCTGCATGTGTTATATGGAAGTGAATTTTGTTTGGATGTATGTGTTTACATATGGAAGTGGTGTGCATGATTTTATATGGATATATATGGAGCTCTTTTGGGTATAGCAAGGCTGCAAAAAAAAAATCAAAAGAAATTCAATATCTCATTCTATAATCAATATTAGATTCTGATTAACAAAAGAAAGATGATTGAAATTGTGCAACATCATTTTTAAAAAATAACCTCTAAAATTTATATTAAGAATTTACCTCAGGAATTTATGATTTCTAAATATAAATGTGAACAGAATTTTTAAACTTAAAAACTAGAATCTGTTATAGTTTGATGATACTTGAGAGAAGTTTGTTGTGATATGTTTGCATGTGAAATTTGAGCAACTTCATTAAAAAAAAACTCAAGGAAAAAAAAAGTCCTGTTAACTTGTGCACTGTCTTGAGTTTCACTGTCATACTTCCATGTATTCAGTTGAGTTGATTGTTGCACTTTGGTTTTGCATTTGTGTATTTTGCTTCCATTCTAGTTGTTACAATCCTATGCAGTTGCTTGTGGTCTTGGCCATGTTGGTTTAGTTGAGTCTGTTGCATTTGTTAGTTAGTCGTGCACTTGGTCTCTTCACTATGTTGCACATTTGTGGTATTGCTTCATTGCCAGTGGAGTTCTTATTCAAATCTGCTGTGTCACTTTTGCAGTTTGGTCTTGCATTTGATATTGTTTATGTCTTCATGTTCATGTGTGTCTTCCCATTCACTGGTACCTTTCATTTTGTCTACACTGTCCACTGCAGTTTCCTCATTTATGCATTTAGACTTGACTGTTGCACTTGTAGTTGCATTCCATTTTGTTGCACTTGAACTTAACTATTGTCTGCATTGTCCACTTATGTACATGCTTGGCTTTGTGGTCTTCATGTTGTGCTCTCTGAGTTGATTTGCATTTTTCCATGCTGTTATCTATACTCATGTTCTTGCAGTCATATTGGCATGGAGTTGCATTAATACTGTTGGTCTTTTGTAGCATTGAGTTGCACTGTATTTGTCCTGTCCACTGTTTCATTTAGTTTGCATTGTTCATTGTATAGTTCTGGATGTATTTATCATCTTCACTGTGTTGTTCACCATGTTGTTACAATATTTTAATTAGGCAATGATGTTATCTGTTTCCTATGTTGTTTGCAACTGTGTTGCACTTGTATCACTGGTATTTGTAGTTGTCTGCATATTGGTTGTTAGTACTTTGGTTGTCACTGGTGTATTTGAGTTGGGCTTGCCTATTTAGTTGAGTTGCAGACTTTGACTTGTTTCATTTTTGAAGTTGAATCTTGTTTGCTTACTGTTTTTTTTCAAGTTGGCACTGGTTTTGCCTTGAGCATTTCTTTGTGGTCTTTGTGATTTGCACTTGCACACTTGCTCTTGTTGGCTGTGCACACGAGTTGGCGAGGCAGTGCACATGTGTATAAATATACGTGTGTACTGCAGCCACACAGGATTGACAGATTTTAAAAATTGAAGTTGTTAATATGAAAATCCATAATAGATTTAAATTGATTCATGTGATTCGTCATCTCTGTTACCATTTACTTCAATTCATTGCAAATTTAATTACTTGAATTAAGATTAATCCTGACTCGAGTGTTTTTGTGTTTGCAATAAACGCTCGGGTCAGACCGAGTATTTTTACAGCTTGAAGATTTTCAGGCCGCGAAATTAGAGAGAGTTGGGGAAATTGCTTCACTTTAGCTTTTCGAAGAATTTTTGTAAGTAAATAAATTGTTCCGCTGTATAAAATATAATGCATTGTACAAACTCTGATATATGTAAGAAAAATTATTTATGAGAAATATATGATTGTTCTGTGATTCTGTGGCTGATTCTGTTTAAACTCTATAAACTGAACAACAATCCGTCATTTTGAACGTTTCTAGTTGGTTTAATTACCGACTGGGGGCGGTCAGGGCGGCGGGTTGTTACATTAGTATTATGGTCAACTAAAGTCAACTCAAAGTCTTTGGCTAAAGTAGTTCGGTTAATAATAATTATAATTATTGAATCAAGGACTTTGTGATTGGACTATAGAGTTGAATATGGACAATAATGGAATTTCAACCATGCTAAATTCCACAAGTCCAAAGTGACGTAGTTTTGACGAAGATATGTAAATAATAGTCATTACGGGTAATGCTTAATAAAGTAAACTTGGATTTTACCGATACTGAGTAAGCGATAAGTTTTACCATTATGTCACACCAATTGCTAAGTGAAGTTTGAGCATTAATATTCAAATAGTTCGATATTAATCGTTGATCAAATTTACAACTAAGAGTCACATAATCGAAATGATGAATATTCCTTTTACCATCCAATTTAATTTTTTTGTAACTGTCATAAATTAATTAAGTTAATTAATATTTATGAAATATTAATCATAAAAGTTTATTTGATGTGTATTGAACGATATTAAATAGTGTGTATACAATAGTTATATAGACATTAATGGATATACGATATCGATACGTGTTAAAATTAGATTTAAATGCAATAAATATTGTTCGGGCTTGAAGTAGATTTGAGGCCCATACAAGACTTGCTATTTTTCGACCATGTTGGGAACATGATGAGGCCGACCATTAGATGGCTTATGTGGTGGGGTTTGAATGTTTAAAAAGAAGAGAATGGGCAAGAGAAAATTAAGGATTTCGAACCTACTTTTGTTTCTAGTCTATCCTTTATATAAGTATCGTAACCTCACTTTTAGAAATTATTTTTCTAGCCACCATCTCTTACTTTTCTAGCCAAAAACACCCTTATACTTTCCTAAAATTTTCAAGCAATTTAAATACAGACAAAATCAAGTAATTGTTGGTGGTAAAGGCAATTCGGGAGCTAGTAACTTTAGTGCTGGAATTAGATATAAGGTGTTCACTTCTTCGTTTCAACATGCGAACTTTAGGCTTTGGCGAAAGGTATTCTTCTAGTTTAGTAATATATAAAAATATTAATATGATAATTTTTCCTTATATTGCTCTATTAGAAATACCATGAATCAGTATACCGATGGATTGTCACATGTTGATGGTTGTGTGTATAAGTGTGTGTGCGTATGTATTAAAGTAATTATGCACATGTTCTTTTACATGCTATCGGCTAGAACTAAAAAACAATTATCCTCAAAATTTAAAAATAATAGTATTAAATGGCTTTAAATAACAAATCAAATTGAAAAAATTTAGTACAACAAAATATATGTTTTAAATTTTTACAAAATTTAATTTTGTTAGAAAGGCCTTCAGCAAAAATGTTTTTAATATTTTTTTAAATATACTATATGTATATATTTATAAATACTATTATTTGATTTAAAAATTGATAATATAAATAAAATGTGTACATATTTATAAATAATAAAATTATGTACAAAACGTCATACAACATATTTTAGAAAATTTGTTTTTCAAAAATAATTTTTATTTATTTTATTATTAATTTTAAATGGTTTTATAAATAATAAAATATCTAAAACTAAAGAAAAATGAAAAAACAGGGCCATAAGCATTGTCGTAAATATTTGTTAATATATTTATTATTATCGTTTGTTTTATACATATATTTAATTAAATCACCAAATATATGTTCGTATATGTTTCTTATGTATGATAATTAAAAAAATTCTATTCGCTCTTTATGTTTTAAAATATATATATATATATATATACACAAAATTAATTTTTGAAATAATATTTAAAATAATTATCATATATATAAAATAAATATATTTTAAATAAATTATTTACAATTACTATTTCAAAGTGTATATATATTATATCTGACATAATATTATTTTTATAACAATGTGATGCACATGTATACGCATATTTAGACAATCCATTGGTAAATACGATAGATTAACATGCCGGTTGCGTTGGAAATACCTTCCTCTATACAAGGGCACGCCAAACCTTGTACATATCCTATTGCATGTGCACGTACACACATATGTGTATACGATACATATATATAAAATATAATACATATTATATATAATAAAATTTTATTTATAAAATTAAATAAAATAGTGATTTTACTTAAAAGAAGTTTAAAAAATTTCTGAATGAATTTAGACTACATATGCCCATTAAAGATCAAAATAGGTTAAAAAAATTGAAATTTACCCAATTACTTCGTTGCGGGATGCTCTTGTTCCAACAATGTTATCAGAACCCAATAGCCTCTGCGGTCTAAATTAGTCATGTTAAGTGTAATTAATTAAACTCATAACCTTGATAGCAGGGTGCCTACAAAGGTAGTGTCAAAGGATTGAGTTTGGGTAATCAAGTACCCTACCTTACCTAGTTACTAGCCTGGCCCGAATAGATATGTGAGCCCAAATGTTGCTTCCAATAGAAAAGGCCCAATTTGAATTAGGTCTTGGGCTAATTTTCTAAATTGTTTTGTAAATTAAAAACATAGATTTTAAATTTAAAAGTTAAATTTAAAATAAGACACACATATATATATATATTATAAAGTTATAATATAATGAAAATTTTCAAAATGTTTTAAAAATAAATATAAGTTAATTTTGAAATTAATTTTATTAATATGATTAATAAAAGAAATAAATTAATTAAATAATATATATAAATATGCATGATTAATATATAATGATATATGTTATGTTTTCTTGAAATGTTTAAGGCAATATAATTATATATGTGTGTGTATAACATAATTTTCAAGATTAATAAAATTTAGTTAAAATTATTCAATTAAATAAATAAATTAATGGTTAATTAATAAATTAAGATATATATATATATATATATATATATATATAATATGTGTATTACTATAAAAGGTTATAGTAAACTAATATTCAATATAATATGTTAAAATTGAATAATAAACAATCAATTAAAGAGTTAGTTAATTTAAATTACTTAAATATGATTTGATTAATATAATGTCATATATAAGATCATTATATAAACTAATTAAAATTTTTTTTTTTATAATAATTAAACTTATATAACATGAATGTATAAGCTAAAGGTGTAACATTATAGAAAACCTAAATAAACTTAAGGAATAAAAACGTACAAAAATGTACGTATACTATGATTCCCGATATGTTCAATGCTTGAATAACGAGAGTATTTCATTAGAAATACATTCTTATATAAGTTGATATCACTCTATATAATATGTTAAGATTTTGAATCTTTAATATAATGTTGTCTTCTACTATAAATATTAATAAATTACTTGCATACTCCTTGGTTGTTGAGAAAACTCAAGCTAGGAATGTTATGTGTGATGTTATTAATATGTTGAATAGACGAGATAAGATAACTATATGTATTCGTTAAGCAAACTCAAGGCACATAAACTATACTTAGGCCACCACGATATGGTAAGTGCGAGTGAATAATTTTATTTCGATTTGTTGAGCAAACACAAGGTTGAAGTGAAATTAGGACAAAATACCACGTGTTAAGAGTTGATTATAATACAATTGATAAGGAGTTATCCATCATCTTTGGAGGTATGACTTGATGAGTAAAATCAAGGTTAACATTCTAAGACATATAAGTCCTAACACCTTATAAGCAAAGTCGAAATACTTCTATGTTTTGACCTATGGTTTATGGAAACATAAAAGACTAGTGGGAGTTTATTAGTAAAATAAAACATAAAGTTTAACCTTACCAATATTATAAGAACATATACTATGATATTGTCCTAATAATTTACCATTTAAAACTTGCAGAAAACGTCAACTCCAAAATTATTTTCTAAAAGTGACAAGCTTACCGAACTCAACTATATCGATTGGCTAAGAGAGATTAAGATAGCGTTGACTTACGAGCGTCTTTGGTCAAGTATTACCTGGGATCCTAAAGAACAACCAATTGATGATGCGAACCTGAATTTAGACTTGCTTAAGAGAAATGAGTTTTAGAACTTAAGATTGCCCAGTTTTCATGCTACCTACGTTAGACAAGTCATTGTAGAGGTAGCATGAAAACATCTTTGTTCCATGAGATATTTGATAGTCTCAAGGCCTTATTTGGTAAGCAGTCATGTTGTGCAAAGTATGAGCTTACGAAGAAGTTGTTCAATACCAAAATGACTAAATGACAAAAAGTGGACGATTACATACTGATGATGAAGGGCTTTATTGACAGGTTTTCATAATTGGATGTAGCGATAAGAAACGAGTTACATGGTGATTTGATCCTTGGTTCTCTTGCTCCTTAGTGTGAACTATTCATATTGAATTACAATATGAACTAGTTGAATGTGAATCTCATGGATCTCCTTAATATGTTGAGGTCGATCGAGTCTACATCCAAGGATTAAGGAGATGTGCCTGTTGTAAAGGTGGCGCATCATCTTCGAAGGGTTCGAAGAAGCGGAAAAGAGAAGGTAAAAAGAATAAGAAGATTAAGAAAACCTATGAAAAGGGTGAATACCATTGCCATAAGAAAGGCTATGAAAAAAGAATTGTCCTGGGTACGTAAAGATTGTTAAAGAAAGAAAGCAGAACGGTTCTGCAGCTTCATCAGATATATTTATGATTCGAATTATTTTGCAATCAATAAAATGTCTTGAGCTTTAGATACTAGATCTATAATTCATATATGTAATTTGTTAAAGGGGCATATGAGCAAGCAATGCATGGCAAACGGAGAGATGAGGCTCCATCTGTAGATGGAACTATTGTAGATGCAACAGGTAGGAAATTATCATTTATTTTTGCCCAATGGAGTAGTATTGATATTAAATAATTGCTATTTTGTAAAAGACTTTATTTGTAGACAGATTATCTATGTCTGGATATATATATATATATATATATATATATATATTTCATTGTGCAAATAATGAATGAACATTAGTTTGAATGTAAATAAGGTATGAGATGCAATGGTGTTCTTGAAAATGACATTTATGTGATCAATACTAATTATGTGTGTTCTGTGTGTAGTTCTTCTAAAAATATACATTATGATTATCTTTGGAATTGTCAGCAAGGTCTTATTAGTGGGAATGACTACACAAACTGAAAATCAAAGGTTTTCTTCCATCATTTGATTCTGAATCATCTGACACGTGTGAGTTATTTCTCAAAATAAAACACCCCTTTAATGGGAGCACTAAAAATATTAGTGAACACTTTGGATTAGTACATAGTGATGTATGTGATCTAATGCCTGTAATCATCAAGGATAATAGTTCTTACATTGTTACCTTCACCAATGATTTCTCGAGACTAGGATATGTGTATCTTATGAAGAACAAATCCGATATCTATTATAAATTTGTTGAGTATAAGAATGTAGTTGAAAATCAAACGAACCAAAAGATAAAAGTTCATCAATCCGATCAAGGAGGCAAGTACGTTGGACAAGAACTCCAACAGTACTTAAAAGATAATGAGATTATCTCTTAGGTTACTCCACTTTATACTCCACAAGATAACGGTGTGTCTAAGCGAAGGGACCGAAACCTAGTAGATATGGTTCGTTCCTTGATGAGTAAAGCCGAGTTACCTCTGTTCTGTTGGGGATATGTGCTGGAAACTGCAACGCATATGTTTCTTTTGTTGCCCACTAAATCTGGGCCTAAAATACTATATGAGATGTGGTATGGCAAGAAATCCCAACTCAAGCATTTGAAGGTGTGAGGTTGTATGATCTATGTTAAGAACGTTGGTCCGAATAAATTAGAGGCAAGATTGGTACTATGTAAATTTATAAGGTATCCCAAAAACTCAGTGTGATATATATTCCACAGTATCAAAGAACAAGAGGTTATTATTTCTTGGCAAATTGACTTTTAGGTAAAGGAATTTCTATAGAAGGAAATTAATAACAAGGTTGCAGACGTGGATGAGATCCAAGAAGCTAACACTGAGGCCAAACCAATGAGTGAATCGAGTTCACCTATATACGAAAACTTGCAACCTATTAGAATGTCTAGTAGGGAATCTTACGCAACAGAGAGATACTACAATTTTCTCATGGATGGCGAAAACGAGGACTGTGTCTTAGTTGATGATACTCCTCTATCTTTCCAATAAGCACTGCAGAGTAAAGATTCCATATTCTGCCTTGGAGCGATGAAATTCGAGATGGATTCCATGTACGAAAACAAAGTATGGACTTTGTCGGATGTATCTGAAAGGATAATACCCATCAGTTGCAAATGGATTTTTAAGCAAAAATAAGTACATATGGACAAGTAAAGACTTATAAGGCTAGGCTAGTTGCTTAAGGATTTCATCAAATTCAAGGTGTTGTTTATGATGAAACTTTTTCACCGTAGCCATGCTTAAGTCCATTCGGATTATGCTTCCCATTGCTGCATTTTATGACTAAGGAATATGGTAAATGTATGTAAATATGGTATTTTTAAATGGTGATTTAGAAGAGATCATTTATATGTCGCAGCCCAAGGGTTTTGTGGCAGTAGAAGCGAGGGCAAGACTTGCAAGTTGTTAAATCCATTTATGGATTCAAACAAGCTTCAAGAAGTTGGAACAAGTGTTTTGATATGGTAATCAAACAGTTTGGTTTTTATCAGAACACAAAGGAAGCGTACGTATATAGAAAGAAATAGGGAAACGCTATCGTGTTCTTGGTGCTATATGTCAACTATCTTTCCTTGATTGACAATGACACTTAGTTACTACAACCAGTGAAAGCTTAGCTTTCTAAGAACTTCTCCATGAAGGATTTGGAAGAAATAACTTATATACACTAGGTATAAAGATCTATAGAGATAGATCCAAGAGGCTATTAGGATTGTCCCGATCCCTGTACATGGACATCATACTCAAAAAGTTCAATATGAGGAATTTCAAGCATAGAATTGTTCCAGTGCAATCTGGAATCGTCCTTTCTTAGAAGGACATGTTGGATATGGCAACCCGCAATGGAAGAAACGAGTGAATTTCAATTTTTTTATCGTTTTGGATCATTGTTGAGCCTTTGAAGTCTAATTCATTTAGAACTTTTCTAACTTTTTTTAAATAAAATCATTATTTTATTTTATTTTATAAATAAAGTTTTAATTTATATTATTTTGTATTATGTTCGAATATGTGTATCATAGACATATATGTGTGTATGTGCACGTGCAACATAATAAAGTATGCATAGTTTGACATGCCCGGTATGAGTGTTAGCATTTACACTACAACGGACATGTTAGCCCCTCTAGTATTCTATGTGCTGTCTAAATGAATACATATACATACACACACACACACACATATACATACATATGCATCAAATGTTATATATATTTATATAAAATTATACATATGTAAAATACAGTCATGTATATAATGATAATTGTAATAATTTATATAAAATAGTGTATTTATTCAAATGTTCATTTATATTAAATGGCAACATTTAACAATTAACATAAATTATTATTTTTGATTTTTTTTTGTTTTTTAACTACTTCTGCGAACACGAAAACAAGATTAATTTTCTTAACTATAAATATATATAAATATATAAACACATATGCACACACACACACACACAGATATATATATATATATATATACAGTAAAATTGATGCCAACTGACTTTAAGTTCATGGCACAATAAAATTAATTTTTTTCACATTTATAAAACAATTTTTAAATAAATAATTTAAAAGTGGCCAAACTAATTATTAAAATTATTAAAAATTCATTTTCAATATCTAAAAATTATTTAATGTATTATATAAAATTTTATATTTAATTCCAAATTATATTAAAAATATATATATAATCAATTTCTTGTTAAATATATAGTTATATTAATATTTAAATATAAAAAACTATAAATATATATTAAAATAAAGTAACATTCGCTGTCAAATTATTGTTGTGCAAAAACAAAATTTTAGAAATTTTAAAATGATTGTTATATGATTTTAATCTTTAGGATATAATTTATTAATTAATAAAGTCATATATGATATTATTTAATTAAAAACTTATTTTTTTGTCTTTTTATTTGATGCCATGAGTTTATTACAAACAAACATATAAAATAATTTTTTTAATATGTAGATGCACGAATATATTCAAATATCTAATATGTGATAGAATATCGATACATTAGATTCATAATATATTCTAACAACCTACAATATTATACAATAATAAGTAATATTATTAAATGAATCAGGAAACAAGTTGAATACTTTTCACCAAGGCCTAGATATCTCACTTTTAAATAATGAAATGGCTCCACGAATTGAATTCCCAGTTCTAGAGTTGCTGCCACCCAAAATGCTTTACCACAGATGATCAAACCAAATAATTTTGATTTTATTTGAGCTTGGATTTATTTTGTATTCAAATGGGGTTTCCTGGTCAGAATTCATAGAGGAAGAGGAGAGAAAATATATCGAAAAAATGATATGGAGAGTGGCATATAAATAGGAAGTCAAAAGAAGAAAAAAGTGAATCTTATCCTTATCTCTCGTGCCAATTCCACTCGTTTAAACCATTGAGAAGCATCCCTCTTTTGCCAACATTTTGTTGGCATATCCAAGCTATTTTGGCTAAAATTGCACGTTCCATATGGACCTCAAAGCTAATTCCAACCCAAACAATGTTTGTTACATTTAAATCTAAATTCAAACGAGCATCTATATTGTATATCGATTAATATATGTATAACCATTACAAATACATTGTTTGGCATTGTTCAACACATCAAATAAAAAACTTTGTAATTAATGTTTAATAAATATTAACTAATTTATAAAAATTACAAATTAATTAAATCAGGTCATAAAAGAAGTATTATCATTTCGATTGTGTGACTCTCAGGTGTAAATTTGGTCATCGACTAATATCTAACAATTTGAATATTAATGTTCATACGTCACTTAGTAGGTGGTGTGACATTATGGCCAAATTTATCCCTTAATTGGTTTCAATGAAATCCAATTTCACTTTAATTAAGCTTTACTCGGTAGTGACAAATATTTACATCAATTCTCTTCGTTAAAACTATATCACTTTGAATTTATGGAGTTTGGTAGTCGTCAAAATTCTAATATCATTCATATTCAACTCAAGAGTCCAAACACAAAATCCTTGATTCAATAATTGTAATTATTATTAACCGAATTACTCTGATAAGAGATTTTTCGAGTTAACTTCAGTATAACGTGGTACTAATTCCATATAGCTGAGGAGACGTATTCTTTTTTGAATAGTATTTCACTTCCAATATTTCCACTCGACTCAAATATAGCCAGTCAATGGATATAATGCCATGATTTGACTATAGTCAAAGCAGAGCTTTCATATTGAAGATCAACAATATTCTCAAGTCAAGAGAACTGTGTAAATAAGTCACATCGATATTTTTTGGTTGACCTAAGTTATATTAAACAACAAAAAAACTATCCAATGAGTCATTCTATAGTTATCCAATAACTATCAGTACATAACCCTTTGGTGCCTCCAGTAGTCATAAGTAATACACTGTCCAAAGTTTGGAGAGCATTACGTACTATAATGTAACATCCCCTATTTATATGTCCAAAACTAAGTGCTATAGATGCTACAGTCATCTATAGTATTAGCTTCCGACGACTAAATACGGCTATGTTATTGGTATCACTAATATCTGAAGCACTTGAATATGAAACAAAACACATATTTCGAAAAAACAACATTTACTTCATTCCATTTCAAAATCAAATGTTTCACATTCACAACGCATAATCCCCAAATCGTTCCCAGGCATAGATCAAATATAATTATTACAAATTATGCCAAGAGCGATATATGAAGATTCCCCCTTGGTTGACCAGAGTTATATGAACATAATAGATCTAATACAAATAACACAGCGGAAAATCCATCAAAACATAACAAGAACTACAAATCCTAAGTAGCTATCTGTTGCCTCTTGCATGCCTCCACTAGCTTATTTGTCAACATTCTAAAACCTAAAAAGGAACCTTAACCCCTCGGCCTGCTTAAATCAATTTGAGCACCCGAGAGTTCAAAGGAAAACATAAACTTTGAGTCAGACATAAAGCCTGGTGTGAATAATATTATACATTCCGGAATAATTATGTTAAGTGAGACCACGTCGCTTGGCGGAATGGGTTTCCCCTCACTAACATCCTTTTAAAACATATCTTTGCAAAACCTTTCATAAAACCATATACTGTGCACCTACATCCACAATGATTATATACTGTAAAGCAATCATTATGTAAACATACATGAATATCAGATAATAATGAACTATCTGTTCAAACACATAAGTTTTATTTGGATTACTTTTAACCTTTGGCTGACACTGGCATACTAGACAATATAATCAAAATTAACCTAACATTTATTAAATATTCTTCTTCTGGATTATCTATCCTTAACTATCTGTTAAACATTTTCCATTTAGACCGTCTGTCCTTAACTATCTGTTAAATACTTCACTTCTGCACAGTGTGTCCCTAACTTAATCATCCCTTAGCTTTTCCCGATCCTAATGGTTTTTCGGGCTTACTAATAAACTATATGTATACAAACATATATTTCTTTCGGTTTGTAACCATAATTTTAGTCTACCTATAACAAAGCCCTACACACTGAAATCTTGGCAACTATTAGCTGGGACTATTAGCTAATGTATAGGGAGCAACCCGATACCAATGCCATCTGGTTTTCTAATATCTGAGTCATTTTCACTTAAGGATCCCCTCCCATAATTTTCCTTGAAAACAATTTCAAAATGATTTTAATACTTTAAATCAAATTTAAACAAGGAAAAGTATATCATCTTTATACTTTACTCAAAATCATATCACCATGTCATATATATATATATATATATATATATATATTCATTCTTTACTCGAAATTCAGTTCATGAAAACATGTAACCATTTGAAGGACCCTCTTTCTAAACTTTTGAAATCCTCTCTTTCAAAATCAAACACTAAACGTTTCAAAACTACTCTTCAAACTTTTCAAAACCATTGAAAAGTAAACCTTTCGAAAGCTATAAAACTTTGGACATTCTTCTTTAAAACCACTTTAAAACATTGCCTTAGAAAAACTTTGGAAAATCTTCCATCTCAAACCTTTCGAAATCATTCACTTAAACCTTTCGAAGTCATTCACTAAAACCTTTTGAAATCATGTAACTAAAACCTTTCGAAGTCATTCACTCAAACCTTTCGATACTATTAAACTTAAACCTTTTGAAGTCAATCATCAACCTTTCAAAATCATTCAACTAAAACCTTTCGAAATCATTCAACTAAAACCTTTCGAAGCCATTCACTAAAATTGTCTAAAATAATTAAAAATAGATTTAAAATAGTTTGGAAGGATTTAAGATAGTTTTAATAGTTTTAAAATAGATTAAATAGATTTGAAATATATTAAATAGATTTAAAATAGGTTAAATAGATTTAAAATTGATTAAAATGGGTTAAATAGTTCAAAATAGGTTAAAAATAGTTTAAATTGGATTAAGTATATTAAAGTAGATTAAAAAAAAATAGTTTCAATTGTTTAAAATAGTTTAAATTAGGTTAAATTAGTTTAATAGTTTAAAAATCTTAAAATCAAGACCTTTAAATGATGTTTGTTTAAATAGTTTATATTAAAATAATAAATTTGAAAATTTACATCAAATTTAACTCAAAAAATCTGGACCATAACTAGATTTCAACTCAAAATCAAATTTCAAATCTTGAAGTATCAATTTAAGCTATTCCAATTTTAATAGATTTCAAGATTACAACTTCAAACGTTTTCAATAACTCAATTTCGATAAATTTCGTCTACACTTTAGATTCAACTTTAAAATTTTAATTTTAAATACTTAAGAAATTCATTTAAAACAATTTCAAATTTTCAAATTTAATCCTTTAAATAATTCATTTAAAACAATTTAGTTTATATAATGAAATTCTTTTTCAAAATCTCATTTAATCGATTTCAAAGTTTAAGGATTTGAAACCATTTAATTTAACCAATCCGGTGTCCGTATATAATTTTCTACCCTATGGTCAAGTGATACGAATATTTATCATTACAATCCGTAAATATTTAAATTTACGGGTATATATTATTTCAACCCACAATTCCAAATATAACTTCAAATCCATGAAATTGCTCGAGTCTATCATTTCAACCCATAACGATTTCACCCTAATCCATCATATCATTCGGGTATGTATCATTTCAACCCATAGAGAACTTGCCGTGTTATAACAATACAAAATAAACATTCAGTCATCCATTATCAACAATCAAACATCCATCACAATCGTCATCCCAATCAACAGTAAATTACAAAAATTTACTTGTTATCAATAACAGATATTAATTGGAAATTTAAAACTCAATATTAAATTAAATGATGATTAAATTCAATAAAAATCAGATTTAACTGAAATGACAATTTAAATATACCAAACATCAACCAATCAATTTCAAATCGCATCATATATTAAATTTAACTAACATAAGATAATTTAGTAGTTATGAGTGGGTCAAAACACTCAACTTTGATTTCAAATCGATTTGAAATCCAAATAAAGGCTCAAAATTCAACAATCTCAAAATTTATTCAAACTAGTTCCAAAATGTTTGAAATTTCAATACGATCGTAGTGGAAAAAACCACGTGTAAATCCGACCTCATACGTGAAAGTTATGATAATTAGAAGATTGAAATCAAAATTTAAACAAAAAAATAAAAAGAAAACATACTCGTTCAACCTGGCCATGTCACCCTCACACGTCACAGCTATCTCGTGCCATTGAATGCACCCAGGCACCAAAATCCTAGCCTAGAACGGAGATGTAGCCGCCATGAAACACCCCACACCCCTTAATATACCCAATAGGGCACATTAAAAGGCATGGTGCGTTGTAGGTGTAACTGAAACTAACAGAGACTAAGATTCACAAGACAAAAACAGGTAAAAATAGCAGAAATTAAAATAATACTTATTTAGAACAAAAGCTTCATAATTGTTCATAAACCAAATAAGTCAAATATTGAATATAACATACATGTCTCAAAGCCAAAATGTCTCATGAAATAAGAATTCATAGTCTCAAAATAAGAGTACATAATATTCCTAATAATAAACCAGTACACAGAAAGAGTTAAAACTAGAATAAAAGAAATACATGGTAGAGATCTTCTCCCAAAATCCTCCAAGCAATCGCAATCTACAGCCCATTTCCTTGATTGCCCATTGGGGAAAAAGGGAAAATAAAGGAGTGGGTCAGACTAAAAGTCTGGTGAGTGCAAGTAACTACTATAATCTTTAAGCAAAGTAAAGGTAATAGACTCTTCAATAGTTCTAATATATACAAAAGAAAAAAAAAAGAAACAAGAAAGAGATAAACTGGAAGATACGATTAAACTATTACAATTGATAAGATAGGTCAGCTTTTATTGTTTGCACTTGTCTTTGGTAGCTGCTTGATTAGGCTGAATCCTAATCTTATAATTAGGCTGCAATCCTAATTCTACCCTTTGATCGGCTTGCTACTCCATAGACTTTACTACAGACTAGACGCTATATACCTCCCTACACACCAGCCAACGGTAACTACGAAAGATACACAAAGCACCCGCTGTGGACTAGACGATACATAGCTCCCTACACAGAAGACAATGGTTCCTACGAAAGACACATACACTAAGCGCTTAGAACTCATAGCGATTACTGAGCACGGAAATGGAAGTCGCACGCGTAAATGCCACCATGCTCATGCTACCTGTTGCTCCATTTATTGGGTCGTATTATTACCTTGACTCAGCATAAGCGTGCCCCTCGTCTCATTCCACGATTATGTGAAACACTATATCCATTGGAAATATGGGGGAATGTTACCGGTACTGGCCCGTCATCCAAAATATCTAATAGCGCCCTTGTCCAAATCCCCCGTGATTTGAACATCTCTATATTGACCAATTACTACCACTACTAGCATAAGCATTCCCCTCGTCTCACTTCAGGTTTATGTGAAACACCGTAACCATAGAAAATAATAGGGGAATTCTATTTGGTACAGGTCATATTTTAATTCTTTGCTTATTAACTTAGATAAATTATTTAAATAAGCTTTTACTCTTGTTCTTACCATCTATACTTATTAGTTTATCCTAAGTCTTAAAATAAGCCTTATTCTATTCTATTTTTTATTATAACCTATGTTATAATCGTGCTTATTACTTAACCCAAGGTCTACGTGTGAAAATAAGCTTCTTTTATTCTTTGTTTTATTTTTAGTTATTATTCTAAGTTATAACAAGGCCAATCTCTTTATTCGGCTTAATTAATATCATAATTAGACATAATTTCAGTCCAATTCCATTTATATTACAGTCTTTATAATTTACATCTTATATTCCATTATTTCAGATTTCTTATAATTTAATCCAATTTTGTGTTAATTCTATTCTAATCCATACGGGAAGAAGCAGAAGAAGGAATAAAAGAAGACTGAAAAATAGAAGGAAATCCAAGACGTAAGAAGAAGATGTAAATAACGCATAAATAATAGTAAATAAACTAAAATACTGTAAATAAATGGAAAAGCTAGGAATAAACTAAAATTAACTGAAAGTAATTCCAAAAACTGTAAATAAATTACAAAAAAGGTTACTCCAAAAATTGTAGTAAAACTACAACTATTGAAAACTCTATTATTTTAAATTACTTAAAGAAATTTAAAATAATTACAATGACCCACCTATGGTCCTTAGCTCTTCCCTTTGGGCCTTCGTGGATCCACTTGGGGTTGTTAAATATTTTATCTAAAACAATTTCCTACTTGGAAAATTATTCCGCTTAGGGTCCTTCCTGAATAGGTGAACCCAATTGGAGAAAATCTTAGAATGAGAAGACGTGCTGGCCTAGGATTCTATTTATAGGGTTAGAAGTGGATCTCAGACCATTGGATTTGGGGATTGAATAGGATGCAACCATGTCGTAGCTGAATATGAGCCATCAAATGTAAGAATAGATGGGCCGGATTGAAATAAAGAATGCAAAACACGTCATTGAAAGCCTCGGGAACGAAGAAATTTTTTCATCGTTCTTGAACACAGGCGGGTCGACCAGGCGGTCGACCTCGCTTGCACCCAGGTCGATCGGCCGGTTGACCTGGCCTATATATACATGTATATATATAATCTGCTTATTTTTTTAAATTCATATTTCGTTCATTTTAGCTCGGATTCTGACGTTCTATATATGAAAATTGACCAGAAAATTACCATAGACATAATGGTACAACTCTCGTGGCTCAATTCTAATAATTTTACAAAGTTATTTTATGATTTAACTAATTAACGAATTAATTATCATGGGTTAAAATTATGGGTTGTCACACGCCACCCTCGATGATCATCGTGTCGCCTCATGCCACCTCCAAGTGGAACATCGCCATCCTCCAAGGTCAACGACCCCCTCATGACCATCCCACCATCACAGATCTCGCCCAAAGAGGACGACCGCCGTTTATACTCCTTAACCTAATCGAATTTTTCATGAGGATTTAGCCATTATTTCGACGAGCGAGCCACACCGAGGGACATCGAGCGAAAATCTCCACAACACCATACCCTCTGTTCGGCGATCCATTGTCGTTGATCATCCTCCAATTGAACGGCCGAGATTAATCCCTCAAACTATGGACACATAGGGATGCAAATTGAAAATAAACTGCAGATCTAACTTGCGCTCATCAAGAGCTTCGAATCGGTATGTAATATGAAAGGGTTTCGAGAAGTTTGATTTTGAAATTGAATTTGAAATTGGAATAGGGTTTTGAAATTGGAATATGTTTCTACCATTAGAAGGATGAGATAGTCAGATAGAATTGTATGTACTGTAGTCAGAAATAGAAAGGCTGCTAGGGTTTGAAAAGATCTACTTATACAAACAATGCCTGATAAGAATGAATAACACCTGAATTGATTTGAATAGACAATAACAACCCGAAAAGCCCGTTATGCCTTCGAAACAAAAGTGGGTCATCCCATATATCAAAATAGATGTTATCAATTTTTTTAAACTCAATGGAACAGGTTTCAGATCCTAATTCCATCATATAAAGAAGTTAGCTTCAAAATCGGTTTATTTCAGATTGAATTCAATTAAATTGATTTCTACACGTTTTAAACCCGTACAATCAAATGACAAGTCTGACCGCTACGAAACTTGAAATCCTACAATAGTTCATCATTACGGATCTGATGAAACAAGTTTCATCGAAATCCAAGACAGTGGCCAAAATGACTATTTTCAGATTAATTAAATAAATTATTATTAAATAAATTAAATCACTTTTAACTTCAAATTTTATAATTAATAAATTTTATCATTTCTAATTGCACATAAATTAACAATCTTTTAAAACCAATTTCCCTTGTCAAATGCAATGTTAACTATTGCACGAATTACAATGTTCAAGTTCAACGGTAACAATTTATTAATTAAAATTTAAAATCAAAATAAATAAATTAATTTTGATTTAAATCTTATTATTTAATCAATTATTGAATTGTGAATATAATTGATATTGCTATACATTTTATGACATTCACATTTTACAGTTATTGTCTTAACTCATGTTAACGCAATAGTTTAATTAAATTTAATTGCAAGTGATTTCCAATTTAATTTAACAGATTATATAAATATGTAACAAATAACAATTATCATCTTTTACTTAATTTAATCATATTTATATGTGTGAGAAATGCGGATTACGGATCTTAACGCTGGAATAACACTAGAGGGGGGCTGAATAGTGTTTTATGGATTTTCTAAATCTTTTTGAAACTTACATAATTTAATCACCATCAAATGCAATTCACAGACACAGATATAATCCTAGAATCAGACGCAGATGCAAATACTAAAGAAAAGCAATAAAACAAAGAAAACAACAAGATTTTATATTGGTTTGGAGTTACCCTACATCCAGTCCCGTACAATTGTATAGATTTCTTATCAAAATAAGCTCCCAGATTACACCCTCGGTTTCAAGGCTACGAGTTACTCCCTCCTGTATTCGAGTTCAGGGCATCTCTCTTGATTTTCGGGGTATCAATCACACCCAATTGATTTCAAGGCTCAACCTCTCCTTTTACTCAACTGTTTGATTTACAAAAGTTCCTATAACTTTGAATAGAACTGAGATCTTATGGAGAGAGTGGCAGAGAATCAAACAAGAGATAATCAATTTTGATTCACTTGGTATTTCGGCAGAGTATAGTTTAGGATTCTTTAGAATAAATGTGAAAGATGAAGAGGAGAGAAAACAAGTAAAAATTATGATTAAAATTCGTTCAAAAAAAACATATATATATATATATATATATATATATATATATATAATAAAGCAACTATCATATCTCTTCATGAAAAGATACGACAAATAGACACTTATTTTGAAAACTTGAAATTTGAATTTGACGGAAACCATGTCGACATTGGGGGTTGAGGGATGTCAACATGCTGAAGGCAAAAATGATGTTTTGATTTTCTTATCAAAATTGGTTTCTATAATTTGTCAAAACAATTTCTAAACTTTGTAAATATATATTTGAATATAGTTTAAACATATAAAAGAGCTTAGAAATTAATTTTTAATATATATAATCTTAATCTATAAAGTGATTTAAAATCTGAGTATATAACTATTTTAAAGCTAAATATTTTAAACAAGAGATAGTTCAAAATCAAGGACAATATTGAAATCAAAAATATTAAAAATGATAAAGATAATTTTGAGGCTAAATATTTCAAACAAGAGAGATGTCTTTTTGAAAAGAAAGTTTTGAAAACATTTAAAATAAGAGATATATTTTTGAAAAACATTTTTATAAAATTAGTGGATAACAAAATAGGACCACTATATTTTCCACTAGATATTATCGTGGGTTCCATCCTACTAGGATTCCATTCCACAAATAAATTTCGAATAAAAATGTAAGTGTTTTCAAGAAGTTTTAACATAATTCTAGACTCAATACTTATCTTATTCTCTTGAAATCTTGAACTCTTGATATCCTGATACTCATTAGTATTCAATTTTGATATCTTCAGTCTTGAATCTCTATACGTACAGTCTTCATTCTTATTACCTGCATGTTTATATGCTGCATATACATATATATCTAAACCATAACGTTAGTATGTATATTTTATAACAAGTCCTAAGGTTGTTGTCATCAAAACCATTATCTCAAGGACTAACAATAAGTTTATTATCTACAAAAAAACGTAATAACTACTTACACAACCCTGGTTCAACCAATTATAATTAATTTCATATTATTTCTCCAATTAATACAACATTCGGCTTATCTTCTTATTTACAATTTATAACCAATTTTTACATTTTCAATCATTTCAATTAATTAGAATTGCATAAAAATAGTTATCAATTGCTTTAAATTAACATTACTACATTTCATTTTAGTTATTCTCTCATTAATAAATCTTAAAATTTTAAAATTTCATAGCACCAAATTCTAAAACTTGTTTAATTAATAGATTTAATTATAGAATATTACGAGTTGTTAGACTCTCTCCACTCAAAACTTTTCATCCTCGAAAAGGGAAAGAAGGAATTAAGAAACTAATATATTTTATTCAAAGCATTCGATATATAAACAATTATTTTACTTAATTAAGTATTTAAATAAAATATACAAATTTATAAACAATTAAACCCTTTCATATACAAGTTAACTAAAAATTTGAAAAACATTTCCACTTTTACAAAAAAATTCCAAGTCCAAAATTCACGGAAAATTTCGACAGTCTCCTTTTTATGGAGAGGTCTGGGAGAAATAATAATATCAATAATAACAATATACCATATTTCAAAACAAAATATCCCAAACCATGGGAAAAAAATAATAATTTCGCTATAAAATCGTAATTCAAGAATGTACCTATGTATCGGGCAAACAACGCTTATTTAGAAAACCAAAAGCAGTAGCTATTGCTTCCATATACCTTTATTTCACATATATAATCCAAAGAAGTTAATAATTATGTAAAAGAGAAATAATTAAATTGTTCCAATTAATAAAAAAACAAATCATCTCAACATACAATAGTTACTTACAAACAAAACCATACAATCATCACATGCAATAAAAGTAGTCAACCATCTATCCATAACATTCAAACAAATGGTTTGTTCGGGTTTAGAAACTTTTAATCGTATAAAATGATAAATAAATACTAAGTATATCATACACTCATTAGTCTTAGATAAAACTTAATAGATTATTTATACAGTTAGAAGTATCTTTTCCCGACCATCCGCTAAGCCAAAACAAACAATAAATTCAAATGTCGTTTAAGTTTACTCTTATAAATCTCCTTCCATATCGTTTACTATTCATTTCATTTTTTTCATACAATGATTATTTCCTTTAATTTACATTCATTACTAATCCATTTTCCATTCACTCATACAATGCCAAATATTTTCTCTTTTCATTGCTTTACATTCATTTGCTTACCTAAGTTATTTCCACTTCAATTATGAGATTATCCATTATTATGTTAGCCTCTTTCCAATTTACTTCACCGTTAATAGATTATTTCTTTTTCACGTTCATTTTTTTCCATATATAGTATTATCGAATATTAAATCCATTTCTAAATCATTTCAACATTTTCTGAAGTTATAATCATTTACTTAATATAGGATTCACCCTTACTATTCACTTTACTTATAAATGGCTTCAATCATTAACTTAAGTTTATAATCATTTACTTATAATATTCACTTTTCTATTAAATTTAATCAGTAGCATTTCAAATTATTAATTTAAGTTCATAACAATTTATAACATCAAAATTCTTATTTATAGAAGTAATTCGATTGAACACTTTTCATTATTTAAGTTTCACTTGTATAATATTCTATTACCTATTCTTATTTAACATTACAACTTTTAACATTTTGGTAAGTTTTATATATATATATATATATATATATATATATATATATATATATATATCTGTGTGTGTGTATGCATGTCTTAAGAATGTAGTGAATGTTACACAAGTCCATCTTATTCCTTTTAGTTAACAAAATGTTCTACATTTTCTATATTTCATATCTTTTTAATTTATAGATGACAACCTTCAATTTCTTTACATTCCATTATCACTTACTCTTCATTCCTTCTTATTATTATTTTTCCATTTAGAAGTTTCCAATTATTAAAATAGTCAAGGTATCATTTCATTACAAAAATTGAAATTTCTAATTCACAAAAACTTAAGAACTAAATACCGAGTTCCATTTTCAAATCATTTAAAACAAAATATATGTAATCATATCTTTTATATATCTAAATCCTATTTCGAAATTAAAGTTTATTCATCAAAACAAATGTGGAGTAAAACTACTACAGTGGTCTTTCCATTTTGAAACCCGAAAATCAACGTCAATGATGCATGCACTCGTCACCGAAATTATTTTCTAACGACAGAGAAGGCAGTATAGAACTTATTTCCTTTCAAAATTCCTTTAAAGCATTTCTTTCAAATCACATAGAAATATTTATATCAGAAATTACTCCCAAATAATTCTACTATCATTTTTCAAAATCTTTTGAAAGCAAATTTTCAAAATCTCGGAACTTAAGTTCTCATATTTCAATTTATATTCATTTTATTTGTAAATTTTATCTTGCAACCATTCTTTATAAAATTTTACTTCCTAACACATAAACAAACATATCATCTACAATTATATACATTTATAAAGATTATTCTTTTATATATACAATATAATACTAGGCAAAATAACTTCATTTACCTATATTTCAAAATAAATATTGTGTCAGTTTTCCATATTAAGCGTTTAGAAACTATCAACACCATTGCATCCTCTGTACCGATTGAAATTTATAAATACTAAACGGAACAAATTAACATAATACAAGACCTTTTATAGCACTAACAAATACGCTCTCTCATATATATACACTCAACGAATCATCCTAGGATATTACTACCCTATCTTATACGAGTTAGACCCCACAACGCTAAGGTTATCGCTAAACCAAAGCTCTGATACCAAAAGTAACGACCCACCTTTTTGGACTGTTTAAATCGACAATCAACCACACACATATTATTCAGACCATTCAAAAGTGAGGATTGTTATGAGGTAAATAAGAAAAAAGAAGATAAAGAAAAAAGAATAAACACTGAATCTCACAGCGGAACGACATAATATAATAATCAAATAAACAGTTCATGAAGTTGTTTTATAAATAACATTTGATTATACTTTTACAATACAGAATCAAAGTTACATACAACAAAAATAAATAACAATGCAGCGGAGCAACATGATGTAGTGAGAGTAATATAATAAATAATAATATTATTAAATCTTCGTCTTCGTCCTCCATAAAGCAGTCTTCGATACACTGAAAATGTCAGACCGACCCGAGCGAATTGAAAAGACAAAACACTTGAGACAGAACTAAAAGGTCTTATGTAAGTTAAATCAATAGTAAATAAATATGAGTGCAATGGCGTCAGAGATGTTTACGGGGTTTGACATGTCTAACGTGAGTGTAGTAACTTAAGAGATGTTTGGGATTACCATCTCCTAAGGATCCGTTAAACTATTTACATACATAGTACAATACGCTATTATAATAGTGTCTACAATGAAGTAAAGTACTAAAATAGTGTTAAAGCGTTACCCATATCCCACTTAACACATTTTATATAATTTCGTAGTCTATACAGTACTATAAACTCCACCGTAAAATGGTGAGTTTCAGGGAGCACTCCATAGGTGCGATACAAACCAAACTCGTAGAAGGCGCAATAAGGCATGTGATACGGCACACGAGGCAATGTCAGGGTAGGATTCTACCGTTTTGCGGATCTGGACTGCTGGTAATGCATAGCAGCTTCAACCGCCCACATCGGAACACACTCCCATAATACAAAATCGAGGGATGGCCACCAATTCAATCACAAGTCATAATATGTCACAGAAGAAGCATGTCCGATCGTAGATGCGACCTCACTTGGTCTGGCGTGGCTCGTATTATAGTCACATCAAGTTCACTCGTGGGTGTCAGGGGTAGGTAAATACTTTATATAGAGTCGTTCGCCAACAATCCTACTTTATTATGGAATCTCCACCACGTACAAAGTTGTTAAAAGTGGTTTTCAGTATAAGTAGAGAGTATGAACATATCCGTTCGCGGTCTCTTTAACAACCAAAGTCCTATATCACACCGGATAGTTCTTTTACATTTTCAAAACCGATTCATAATTGATATCAAAATATCATATTTAATTTCAAACCTTATCACTTCGAATCAAAAATTATATTTAGTTTCAAAATCATATTCACTTCCGAAATCATATCTATAAGATAGGTTAATTAAATCCATTTTCAAAATCATTATATGGAATCAAATATGTCATTTCACTAGTAAATATCATTTCAAATACCAACTTATGTTCTAACATCATTTAACCATATTCGCTATAAAATCAAAGATTTAACTATAAACACTTCCACTTTACACCATTTGAAATTTAGAACACAGTTTAGATAGTTATGAATAGTTTAAATAGTTTAGCATATTTTAAAATAAAATTTTAAATAGTTAAAATACTCTAAAATAATTAAAAATAGATTTAAAATAGTTTAAAAGGATTGAAGATAGTTTTAATAGATTTAAAATAGATTA
Organism: Allium cepa; assembly: GCA_030765085.1. Lineage (NCBI taxonomy): Eukaryota > Viridiplantae > Streptophyta > Magnoliopsida > Asparagales > Amaryllidaceae > Allium > Allium cepa. Next base: position 795,773,749 of record CM060935.1, on the reverse strand, counting down.
AATAGATTTAAAAAAGATTAAATATATTTAAATAGATTAAATAGATTTAAAATAGATTAAATAGATTTAAAATAAATTAAATTGATTTAAAATTGATTAAAACGGGTTAATTATTTAAAAATAGGTTAAAAATAGTTTAAATTGGATTAAGTAGATCAAAGTATATTAAACTAAATTAAAATAGTTTAAATTGTTTAAAATAGTTAAAATAGTTTAGATTAGATTAAAATAGTTTAATAGTTTAATTTTCTTAAAGTTAAGACGTTTAAAATGATGTATCTTTAAACAGTTCATATTAAAATAATAAATTTGAAAATTTACATCAAATTTAACTTAACAAATCTGGACCATATCCACATTTCAAATCAAAATCAAATTTCAAATCTTGAAGTATCAATTTAAGCTATTCCAATTTTAATAGATTTCAAGGTTATAATTTCAAACGTTTTCAATAACTCTATTTCGATATATTCCGTTTATACTTCAAATTCAAGTTTAGAATTACAATTTTAAATCCTTAAGAAATTCACTTAAAACAATTTCAAATTTTCAATTTTAATGCTTTAAACAATTCATTTAAAACAATTCATTTTATATAAATCAAATTCTATTTCAAAATCTCATTTAACTGAATTCAAAGTATAAGGATTTAAAATCATAAAATTTAACCAATTCTGTATCCGTATATAATTTTTCTTCCTATGGTCAAGTGATACACATATTTATCATTGCAATCTGCAAATATTTTAAATTTTACGGATATGTATTATTTCAACCCACAATCCCAAATTTAACTTCAAATCCATGAAATCGCTCGAGTCTATCATTTCAACCCATAACGATTTCTCTCTAATCTATTAGATCGTTCAGGTGTGTATCATTTCAAACCATAGGGATGTATAATAATATAAGATAAACATTTAGTCATCCAATATCAACAATCAAACATCCATCACGATCATTATCCCAATCAATAGTAAATAACAACAATTTACTAATTATCAATAACATATATTAACTAGAAATTTAAAATTCAATATTAAATTAAATGATGATTAACTACAATAAAAGTCAGATTTAGCTGGAATGACAATTTAAATATACCAAACATCAACCAATCAATTTCAAATCGCATCGTAAATTATATCTAACTAACATAAGATAATTAGTAGTTATGAGTGGGTCGAAACACTCACCTTTGATTTCAAATCGGTTTAAAATCAAAATAAAGGCCTAAAATTCAACAGTCTCAAAATTTGTCCAAACCACTGTCAAAATGTGGAATTTCGATGCGATCATAGTGGAACAAACCACGCATAAATCCTACCTCGTATGTGAAAGTTATGATAACTAAAAGATTGAAATCAAATTTTAAATAAAAAAATAAAAAGAAAACAAACTCGTTCAACCTGGCCATGTCACCCTCACAAGTCACAGCTATCTCGTGCAAATTAATGCACCTAGGCTTTGAAACCCTAGCCTCGAATAGAGATGTAGCCTCCACCCTCGATGATCATTGCGTCGCCTCGTGCCACCTCCAAGTAGGTCGCCGCCTTCCTCCGAGGCCAACGACCCCCTCACGACCATCCAGCCATCACCGATCGCGCCCAAAAAGGAGGGCCGCCATCTATACTTCTTGACCTAATCGAATTTTTCACGACGATCTGGGCATCGCTTCGACAAGTGAGCCATGTCGATGGACATCGCGCGAAAATCTCCACAACATTATACTCTCTGTTCGACGATCCATCATCGTTGATCATCCTCCAATTGAACGGCCGAGATTAATCCCTCAAATTATGGACACACAGAGACTCAAATCGAAAAACAAACTGTAGATCTGGCTTGGGCTAGAGAGCTTCAAATCGATATATAATCTGATAGAGTTTTGAGATGTTTGATTTTGAAATTGAATTTGAAACTGTAATAGGGTTTTGAAATTGGAATATGTTTCTGCCATTAGAAGGATATTGTCAGATAGAATAGTACGTACTGTAATAAAAAATAGAAAGGCTGCTAGGGTTTGGAAAGATCTACTTATACAAACAAAGCCTGATAAGAATGAATAACACCTGAATTGATTTGAGTAGACTATAACAATCTGAAAAGCCCGTTCTGCCTACGAAACGAAAGTGAGCCATCCCATATATCATAATAGATGTTTTCGATATTTTTAAACTTAATGGAACATGTTTCAGGTCCTAATTCCATCGTATTGGTTTATTTCAAAACAGACTTCTACATGTTTCAAGCCTGTACGATCAAACGACAAGTCTGATCGCTGTGAACTTAAAATCCTACAATAATTCACCATTACGGATCTGATGAAACTGGTTTCGTCGAAATCCGAGACAGTGACCAAAATGGCTATTTTCACGTTTAGTAAATTATTATTAAATTAATTAAATCACTTTTAATTTCAAATTTTATAATCAACAAGTTTTATCATTCTAATTACACAGAAATTAACAATCTTTTAAAACCAATTTCCCTTGTCAAATGCAATGTTAATTATTGCACGAGTTGCAATGTTCAATTTCAACTATAATTATTTATTGATTAAAATATAAAATCCAAATAAATTATACATTTTGATTTAAATCTTATTATTCAATCAATTATTGCCTTATGAATATAATTGACATTACTACACATTTTATTACATTCACATTTTATAGTTAACCTTAACTCATATTAACGTAATATTTATTACATTTAATTACAATTGATTTCCTATTTAATTCAACAGATTAAATAAATAGGTAACAAATAATAACTGCCACCTTTTACTTAATTTAATCATATCTATAAGTTTATTATCTACAACAAATGTTATAACTACTAACACAATGCTGGTTCAACCAATTACAATTGATTTCATATTATTTCACCAATTAATACAACATTTGGTTTATTTTCTTATTTACAATCTATAACCATTTTTTTACATTTTCAATCATTTCAACGATTGGAATTACATAAAAATAGCTATCAATTGCCTTAAATTAATGTTACTACATTTCATTTTAGTTATTCTCTCATTAACAAATCTTAAAATTTTAATTTTTCACAACATCAAATTCTAAAACTCAATTAATTAATAATTTAATTATCAAAAATTATGGGTCGTTATGACATCTGCCACCTTGTTTCCTTTTCTGGATGTGTACTCAATTCCCAAATCATAAGCATCAATAAATTTCAACCATCTCTGCTGTCTCATGTTCAGCTCCTTCTAAGAGAACAAGTACTTCAACAACTTATGATCAGTGTAAAGCTCAAATCACGCTCCCAAAAGATAATGCCTTCATACCTTCAAAGCAAATATAACGACAACTAACTTCAAATCATGCATAGGATACCTAGCTTCATGTGGTTTGAGCTGTCTAGAAGCATAAGCAATCACTTTACCGCTTTGCATCAACACAGCTCTTAATCCAGTTCCATATGCATTATTATGAACAACAAAATCTTGATTCTCCTTCAGAACCACTAACACCGGTGCATGGGCCAATAAGTATTTCAAGCTCTGAAATGCTTACTCATGCTTATCAGTCCATACAAACTTCATATCTTTTTGCGTAAGCTTAGTCATTGGTGCAGCTATCTGTGAAAAATCCTTTATAAATCTCCGATAATATCCAGCCAATTCAGGAAAGCTGTTAATCTTGGTCACCGTCTCGGGTCTCTTCCAATTATTCACCGTCTCAATCTTAGTCGGATCTGTAGACAACCCTTTCTTTGAGACGACATGACCAAGGAACTTCACTTCCTTCTTCCAAAAATGGCACTTTGAAAACTTAGCATTCAACTGATGCTCCCTCAACGTTTCGAGCACGGCTCTAAGATGAACTTCATGCTCCTTCTCATCCTTAGAGTATATCAAAATGTCATCTATAAGACCGACACTAATCTATCCAAGTGCTCTTGGAAAATTTTATTCATCAGATCCACAAAGAACGCCAACGCATTAGTTAGTCCGAACGACATAACTAACCATTCATACAATCCATACCTTGTCCTAAACACCGTCAAAGGAATACTCTTCCACTCTAGGATGATAAAATCCTATCATCAAATTCAGTTGAGAGAATACCTTGGCTCCACTTAACTAATCAAAAAAATCATCAATTCTCGACAATGGATATCGGTTCTCTATAATCTTCTCATTCAACTTATGATAATTGATACATAGCCTCAAAGATCCACCCGACCTCTTCGCAAACACTATGGTAGCCCCCAATGGTGAACTACTTGGTCAGATAATACTCTTGCCTTCTAAATCCACCAATAGCACCTTCAATTCTCTCATCTCAGTGGGTGTCATCTTGCTCGACGGTCTACTCACGACTGTGCTCCAAAAACCAAATCAATTTAAAACTCTATGGCTCGTTTCGGTGGCAGTCCAACTACTGGGTTAAATGCGTCAGTAAATTATCTAACTACAAAGACTCAATGCAACTCATCCTCTGACTCCATAATACCCAATAAAGCATTCACTTCACAACAAGGGTTCTAAACGTTATAAACTATCCGATCACTACAATCCGGGTGACTAAGTAATATTTTCCTATCATGGCAAAATATCCTAGCATCATATTTACTTAACCAATCCTTCCTAAGGATAATCCCAAATCCCACAAAGTCAAACACATGCAAACGGCAATCAAAAGTATGGCCTAGTAAATCAAACTCTAAATAGTCATACCTCATCCCAAGTGTTGCATACCCTCCTATCAGATTTGCAACCCTTAAGGAAGTGACTAAGTATGAGGGTTCTAGTTTAAGCCTATCTACCAAACATCGAGAAATAAAAGAATGAGATGCTCTACTATCAAATAGAACACTAACATACATACCATGAATCTGCAGGGAGCCTCCCAAAACAGCCTTCCCTCTGTCCTACACAACTGGCATTGAGGTTGTAGACTCCAAAGCATAAACTTGCCCCCTTCCTTCTCTTGTAGGTTATGGGCACTTGTTCTTGATATGATCGATTCGATAACAATTAAAAAATCTAACATTCTTCTTTCCACAAGCCTCTTTTCCTTTTCCTTTACCAATTCGACAATCATTGGCATAGTGTCCCTTCTTGTCCATTTGTAGCAAACCACTTCAGCCTTTCCTTTCTTCTGTGCTCCCCCTTTCTGAGCATTCTAGAAAACTTCCTTTTCTGGCCCAGTCCCATCTAGGCCTCCTTCATCTTCTTCCTTAAGAAAGCCAATGCCTCTTCTTGCCTTAATTCCATCTCAACCACAACATCACTGGGATCTCTCAAATGCAGCAAAGGGGCACTTATCAATTCTGGCCTCAAGCCTCTTATAAACTTTTCATTCCTCCTGATCACAGTGCCTACCAAAGCATACGCATATCAGGAAACTCCTCAAACTTCCTCGCATACTCTAAGATGGACATATCTCCCTGCTCCAAATCTGCAAACTTCCTAACCCATGCTGACTGTGCCATTATAGACATAAATATTTCTGAAAACCTTCTCCTAAATTCCTCCCAAGTTATGGTTTCCTCATCAACTCCAGCAGTAACAGTATTCCACCAGAATAGAGCAGCTCCCTGCAGCTGCCTTGAAGCCAATCTCCTTTTATGTGCATCTTCGATCCTAAGTAACAAAAAATTCTCTCGTAATTAGCCAATTTTCCACCCCGATCGCATCTTCTGTACTAATAAATAGCTTCCCTCCAAGCCTAATGTAATATCTACTCAAGTTAGCATACCAATTGACCATCAGAACTTCCTGAGCTCCACCACCAGTAGCATTATCTCCGACAACTTCGACTGTTATTCCAGCTTGCACGTATTTATAAAGAACTAATACACTGCTCCAATGTCCATTTGGGGAACTCTTGCACCAACAGTTTCAGCTTGTGCCAGACCGGGACCTCTCCTAGTATTTGGTCGGGAATTTCCATTAGTGGTGGTGCTATCTTCTCCAAGATTTACTCTGCCTCTTCTTCCCTCCATATCTGTATTCAAACCTCGTGAGATACAGATGAATAGCCTAACTAAGATAGGATTCTAGAGAGATAGTTTATACTCATATATATGGCAAATACAAGTACGTTACTATAACGTTATCCCATACCCCGATCTTAGCTCTAATTTCTAAGGATTATGTTTTCAAAAGTCAATTTTTTAGTTAAAATATTTCATAAACTATGCTCTGATACCATGATGTAACATCCCCTATCTAGAGGCCCAAAACTAAGCACTACAGATGTTGCAGTCATCTATAGTATTAGCTTCCGATGACTAAATATGGCTATGTTAATGGTATCACTAATATCAAAAGCACTTGAATATAAAACAAACCATAGATTTCAAAAAAACCACATTTACTTCATTCCATTTCAAATTCAAAAGTTTCACATTCACAACGCATAATCCCCAAATCGTTCGCAGACATAGATCAAATATAATTATTACAAATTATGTCAAGAGCGGTATATGAAGATACCCCATTGGTTGATCAAAGTCATATGGTCATAATAGACCTAATACAAACAACATAGTGGAAAATCCATCAAAACATAACAAGAACTACAAATCCTAAGTTGCTATCTGTTGCCTCCTACATGCCTCCGGTAGCTTATTCGTCAACATTCTAAAACCTGAAAAAAAACCTTAATCCCTCAGCCTACTCAAATCAATTTTGAGCATCCGAGAGTTTAAGGGAAAAACATAAACTTCGAGTCAGATATAATCTGGTGTGAAGAATATTATACTGTTGTTTTCACACGAATCTATGACTACGACTACATCCGAACTCAAGGACTCAAAGCATGGTTCGTATAGCTATATATTTTAACAAGAGTTATCAAATATGTATTTAGAGTCTAGTTTAATGCTTTGTTAAAATCTTTCCTCAAGAATCATCATTCACGTTCAAATAAACTTGCATGCATATTTTAATCAAAATCATGTTTTCAAAATGCATGGAGCAGGGCTCGAACCTGGGTCACTAGTTTAGAAGGAAAGTGCTCTAACCAAACAAGCTATGGTAATTTTTATTTATCAATAGAATTCAGTCCACTGAACAAGGTCATTCAGTCGAATGAATATCTATAAACAGCCTATTGAACTTGTGAACTTTCAAATACACATGTACGATTTAAATTCAGTCGACTGAATCTTCTAAGGCAGTCGACTGACCACTGTATAACTATCATATTTTCTGAATAGACACTTCCTTTCATGAACAGCCTTCTCCGACGTGAAGAGTTGCAGCAATTGCTATTCGTAGAGATCTATTTACAAGCAGTTGCATCTCCTTAACTACTATATATGTATTTGTTTTCTAATGATCAAACAACCTAATTTTCTAATCTCTTTTTGATCTATAGCACTTTGTAACCTTGAGTTCATTATTTACAATGTCTCATACAATCTTTGCTTACATATTCTCTTCTATAACTTTCAAGCAATATTGATCTTCCTATTCTTCATACACACACTAATATACACATTTATCTTAAGGAAAAGATTATAGAAAGGGTGTACTACAAGTGAAAAATCCGTGTTATTTAGAACACACAAAGTCAATTTAATCCAGTCTGTAGGAAATTCCTGTTCAGTTGCACAGGTAGTCAAGTCCTGTTCTGTTGCTCAGGAGGTCAAGTCCTGTTCGGTTGCTCAGGCAATGTAAGCTTTTGGTTTATATAACAAACATACCCCGACCTCTTTGGCCATTAGTCTTTCGACTTAGAACCCTTCGACTTTGTCTAATTCATTACATACCAAGTATCTTAATATCATATACATTGGTTTGATCTTGTCGAAAGCTTTGAACCTCTCAGCCTTGTCGAAAGGCCTGGGTTGGAAAGTTTGTTGCCGTAAAGGCTGAAACATGCTAAAAGTATGTTTTCTTTGTTTTTCAACATAAAAAGGATAGTTTTTCAACTAACCTGCCTTTGTTTGTAAAATTTTCATTGGTTAAAAAATTCTTATTAGAAATATGCTGCCATTATTTTTTGAATTAAATAATAATTTCATTTTATAAGATGCCCATTCTCCTCAATTAAATATATAAAACATTTAAGTCTCATACCTTAGATAATTTTATATACTCATCAAATAACTTAGGAAAAATCTAGAAAACCCCAGAAAATCTATTTTAATATGATTTCCAACATATAAAAATTTCATGCCCAAATAATTATTTATTTAGCCCTAAATAATTTATAACCCAATAAATCATTTTCTTTACAAGAAAATTAATATAAAATTCACATAATTTCAGAAAATTATGAAAATTGAAACCCATCTATAAATTATCATTTTTGATCTATATTTAATTTTTTAAGGCAGTTGATGTCATTTAATAATATCAAACATGTAATAAAACTAACACGAACATATATAATTCATCTACAAGCACATATATAACTTTAACCATCAAAACATGGCATATACTTACAAGAACATTTTGGATCTAGTCTTAAAACGAAAAACCAAAAGAAAATGGGACGTAGTAATTATTCACCTTAGCTTTGAGATAATAGATATGAGATTTGATGTTGATTTAGTTGATTTTCTTCCTTCTTTTGAATCCTATCTTTAATCATCTTCTTGAGAATGATAATGGTGGTCGGCCTTAGTATTTTTAGTTTAAGTAAAATGAATTGAACGGGAGCATTCTATCTCCTAAGAGTTTAGGGTATAAGCTCCACCTATTTCCCCTATTGCCCTTTTCATATCCTAACACGTTAGCATAGGTTATTTCATTTTAGTTTGCACATTAACATGGCACGACTACCCTTAGCTAATCAATTATCAACTTATTAATCTCCAAATTATTTATTTAATCTATCTAATTAATTACTTTAAATAATGTTATAAAAATATGGGGCGTTACACGTAGTTTTAACGAATGCATCGATATCCAATTTTCATGCATCTTGACTAGGAATATTTAAAATGATGTATTATTATATTGTGATATAATACTCATGATTGCTACTATTTGTAATTGCTATCACAAACACATCATTTATATATTTTTTATTATATATATATTTTAGTTAGAATATAATCATTTATAACACATTATAACAAATATGTATTAGAAATTAAAACACCTTTGTTACGAATAAGAATTGATTACATAGTTAATTAATTTTCAGTATACTACAAAATTGCCACTAGGGCATATTCCTAACTCTATCGGGATGCTTCTCATATAAATGAGGAGACATAACATATGAAGAGGATTCCCTATGCTTCAACCATAGAATCCATAATGTATGTCATGCGATGTACTAGACCGTATGTGGCATATGTATTAGCATGCACAATACTAGTCTAATCCTGGAGAAAAGTTTGAATGGCAATAAAATGAATACCGAAGTATTCAAGTAATACCCAGGACTTATTCCTTATATATGGGAATGAAGACCTTCTAATAAAGGGGCATACTAAATCTAGCTTTCAGAGCGACATCGATGATTATGAATTGGTATATGGTTATGTCTTTACACTTAACGCGGGAAGGGGGGGCATTAGCTGGAAAAGTTCCAAGCAAGAAGTAGTAGCTGAATCGATGATAAAGTCCAAGTACATCACCTTTAATGAAGCATCTAAAGATGCAGTCTGATGCGCAAGTTTTTAAGTTGGGTCAGAGAGATTCTTGATATTGAGAATCCGATGACATTGTTCCGTGACAACCATACGACCATACAGATCGCAAAGGAGCCCAGAGTATATAAGAAGTCATGGTATATTCTTCGAAAGTTTAAGCTCATTGAAGAATTCATTGAGAAGTAGGAATTCTTGATACAAAGGGTAGATACCAATAACAACATAACAGATCCATTCACTAAGGGTCTAAGTAAATCGGTTCTCGAGAAGTTGATCGAAGGGATTGGACTGAGATTCGATAATCGGCCTCAAGTGCAAGTGGGAGATTGATAGAGTTTGTGGTATGCCATAGGGGAAATTTTGTAATTTATTTTAAATTATTAACTTTGTAATCAGTTCTTGTTCGTAATGAAGATGTTTTCTTTCTGTTATATGTTTGTTACAATATGTTATAAATAATTAAATGTTTAATTACAATATATTTAATAGAAAATCAGTAAATGATGCGTTTGTGATAATAATTACAAATAAACCTAATCATGAGTATTGTATCACAATATAATAAACGCATCATTTTAAATATTCCGAGTCAAGATGTATTGAACCTAGATATCAATGCACCCATTGAGACTAGAGTATGTAACCCTTGCTTTTAGAGCTAATTTTTCTAGCCTCTATCTCCTCCTTTACTGGCCGAACACACACCCTCCCTCTCCTTAAATTTTCAAGTAATTTAAATAGAAATTAAATCAAATAATTGTTGGTGGTAAAGGCATTGTAGGAGCTAGCAACTTCAGAGTTGGAAATGGACTCAAGGAGTTCACTTCTTCTTTTCAACGTGCTAATCTTTGGTTTTGGTGGAAGGTGCTCTTCTATTCACTATTATATATACACATTTATATGATAATTGTTTCATATATTTCTCTGTTAGAAATATCATGAATCGACATACTGATTGGTTGTCGTATATAAATGGTTATGTATATAAGTGTAAATATATATTTAATTTTCTTTAATGGACATTTGCTTATACATGCTCTCGGACTGGAATTAAAAAAATTATTATTTTTGAAATTTAAAAATAATAACATTAAATGATTTTAAATAATAAATCTAGTTTAAAAAGTTTAATACAGCATAATATACGCTATAAATTTTTAGAAAATTTAATTTTGTTAGATAGGCTTTCGACAAAGGAAAAAATTTTAGCAAGGCCGACAGGGTTGAATGGACCCCTACCATTTTATTGATCCACCAGGGAAAGAAGAAAGCAAAATACAAGAAACAACATAAACAAAACAAAAACCGACAAAGAAAGGGGAGAGAGAGGATCGAACAAGGAAGAAACAAAAAAGGAAAAAAAAGGACACAACAAACACTACAATATTGATTGGAAAACCAGTCAGAATAATCTTACATTATCTCCAGGCTCAAATGGTAGATTATAATCAAGTATTCATCTCCTTACTTCAAACATTATAAGGTCTATCAATTTCCTGATAGTTATGCTCCGCTCCGCTTTGAAAACTCTGATGTTTCATTCCAACCAAACAAGGTGAACAAATTTCTTGAATAGTATAACATATATTTTAGAGCAATCATCTCTTGTAGCACATACTCTATGCAGAACCTCCCATTCATCATACTTGTTCAGTCCTACATTTTTGATGCCCAATCTATTCTTTGCACTAATCCATAAGATGCTGATTATACGACAGTCAAAATAAAGATGTTTTATGGTTTCTGGTTGCTCATTACAATAACTGCATCTAACAGCAACGTTCGTTCCTCTGCTAATAATTTTGACATAAGTAAATAGAACATTGTTAATTACCTTCTAGAGCAAATGATTGTCCATGGCAGGGCTCTCTCTTCTCCATACTGTAGCGTGCCATTTGCAACTGGATGGTGTTGATTCACGTGTCAATAAGCTGTATGCAGACTTGGTTGAGTCCCTTCCAGAGTAAAAAAATAATTTTTTTCGCAAATATATATATATATATATTATATTTACAAATATATTATTTAATTTAAAAATTAATTATATAAATAAAATAAAATGCGCATGTGCATATATATATATATATATATATATACAAAATAATAAATTTAAAACATTTCATGCTATATATTTTGGTCAATTTGTTTTCGAAAATAATATTTATTTATTATTAATTTTACATGGTTTTATAATTAATAAATATTTAAATAATAAAAATATATAAAGTAAAAAAATATGGGCTGTGAGCAGTATAATAAATATTTGTTAATATATTATTTATTTATTTATCATATATATTTATTTAATTGAACCACTAATTATATGTTTTTATATATATTTTGCATATACAAAATTAATTAAAAAAAATTCTATTTGGTATTTATGTTGTAATATATACGCATACTCAAAATTAATTTTTAAAATAATATTTAAATTAATTTTATCATATATATATTTATTATAAATATATTTTAATAAATTATTTACAATTATTATGTAAAAGTGTGTGTGTGTCTATATATATTTTATAACTTACATAATTTTATTTTTCATAATAATCTGATGCACACACATATATATACAGATTTAAATAATCCATTTGTATGCACGGGGGGTTAATGCATCTGTTGCACTGTAAATCCCAGCATCTATACACGGGCATGTCAAATCATGAGTTGATTATCTTGTTGCACATAATATAAAACATAATGCATATTATAAAAAATAAAATTTCATTTATAAAACTAAATAAAATATTGATTTTATTCAAAAGAAATTTAGAAAAGTTCTAAATGAATTTAGACTACATAGGCCCGTTAAAGATCTAAATATGTTAAAAAATTGAAATTTACCTAATTACTCTGCCATGGGCAGGCTAAGTTCCGATAACTATCACTATCTACTTTCAAAGTCTCACATCGAAAGAAAATAAATATAATATATATATATATATAATTACAGTAGTCAAATCATCGTAATATTGTCTAGAAATACGTTTGTTTGAATCATATAAATACAACCTAATCCACACATATAGTCAACTCCATGCAACATAACCTATGTATATCATATACACAATATATAAATTAATACCTGATCCTGATACAATCTCATCTCCAAACTCCATCAACTTGGATATATATATATATATATATATATATATATATATATATAAAGGAAAATTGCAGGGGGTTGGACATTATTTTGGTGAGTAAGCCATAATATACTCTACATATACTAAAAAAATGATATTATAACATAATATGAGTGTATCGTCTGGCTACCATACATTCCGTCACCACATCATATTTGAATGTCTTATGCATCTGATTGTATAACATCGTATCTATATGAACTCATGCCCTGCTCTGACTTCATGCCTTATAGGGCTGTATGTTACCATTCGTCTCCTAGATCGCGTATAGGAATAACTTCCTAGGATTGTCTAAAGCCTATAGGGTCGCCTGTTGTTATCGTGCGACCTAAATGTGCTCACACCCTAGTCCGCCTGTAGCCTACAGGGTCGCTTAACATCCACCTCCTCCCATGGCCTATCGTAGTACTACAAGAGAGCAAAATCATCATGCTTGGACCATCTATCCTGCACCCAGACTTGTTTTTGTCCGCATCCACCATCGTATCATAATACGTTTACATCGCTTCAAATAGCATCCAAATTCTCATACTCATTCACTTTGTATCACCATCATTCATCTCGTTACTAGCCTCAGATCACCTTCTATAACACAAGAGAAACAAGATTCAAATCATTCATTATTTATTTATATAGGCTCTTTGGGGTCAAGGTTCAGTCTAAATTTATAGTGCACCGGTGGATCGGTTGGCACTGACCAGTGCATTGGTATACATGTTTTCTATAGGTTCAAACTTTGGAAATTTTGTGTTTTCCTCGTTGTTTCCACCTCCGCCTCTAGTCGCCTCCACTTTGCCTCTGATTATCTGAGAATGTGCCTGTACCCTAGCTTTAAGTTTCTAAGTCCATTTCAACACTTTATTTTGCTAATTCATTATAAATTCTTTAGAGATACTTGATTATATGAAAACCTGTTTCTAAATGCTATTATCATTCAAATCCCTCCCCAATTCCTTTTAAATCTAAATTTAACTTTTAATATATTTTTTCTAATCAACTGCATCCTATATATCATAATTATAATGTTATAATTCGATTATACGAGGAGGAAAGAATGGATAACTCATCAAAATTCCAAATTTCTCTTGCCTTCGCTGTTCTTTGATTTTTTGGCCATAAACCTTCAATTTTTGCCCAAACTACTTTTCAAAATCGTAGCTCACATCAATATGATCGTTTTGATAGTTGGATTGTTGAATTTTATTAAGAAACAAAGGAGGTATGCCATTTTGAAGTAAGAAGCTGAACTCGAAAAATGGGTTACGGGATTTACATTATTAGCCCTTTTTGTCACGCCTGCTGCGCGCCCATGCTATAGAATTTTTCCTACCAATCACTTCCAATTTATAGTCCTCTTCGATAGCTTTTACAAAGCTACTATTTTCTTGAATTTTCATTAAGATACAAGAGAGATATTGCATTTCTATCATAGGTATGTCAAGAAGGAAGAAGAAGAAAGAGGGAGTAGTCGATTGGTTTTTTTTTTGAAATGGGGTATGTGACTTTTGGCGAACGAGACAAACCAAAATACTATGTGGATCAGAAAAATGAGACGGTCTCAATGGCGCTAGTTTCATCCTCAAGTTCCAAAGTTAGAAAAATGACCATTTCATCCCCCTTATTTTTTAATTTATTTAATAAATCCATTAGATTCAATTATTTTCATATTATCACATTATTAATATTTATTTAGAATATTACTATTTTTCCCAGGGTATTTCATTTCCCCAATTTCGTCCTTGGAATCCCCAAGGGACAAAGAATGTATCACACTCTCTCGTATCACTCAAATACATAAGTATGTAAAATTAAATCCAACCATTAATTTAAATAATCATCCACAAAATAAAGCAACCAATCAAACCAAACACTCATACACAGCATTTACTAATTTGAAATAAAATTCATAAAATATGTGCACGTGTTCTATTAGCGACATAAATACCTACATGGTGTTTTTGTACTTTTATGATATGCAACCAATAGTTTAGCATCATGATATGTAAGAAGATGACATATGGAATTATATTTGCAAATATTTAACATTTGGGCCGTTTTATATGAATGATATGATATGACATATAGAGCATGTATGCAAGCATCGTAGGGTGAACATATAAATTCTATATATATGCACAATCAATCACATTACCATATCATATGGTGTATATATACATGATAAATCATAAAAATAAAAGTATATAAAACACATCATATTTATAGTACAATCCATACATAAAAAAAACAATCAATCCAAGTAGTTATTCAATCAAACCTAGATATTAACTAAACTACAACCAAGCAATAGAAAACAATTTAGAAAGGAATTAAATTGAAAAGGTCGGATCTACTCCTCCACTTTTCAATTATCCCTGACCAAATTGTTCTTCCTAAAATGTAACACCTCGTAATTCTAACGATAATAACTAAAAAAATTAATTAATAAACAACAACACCGAAAAAATTGAGTTTTTACAAATGTCAGAATTTTGCTATGTAGCTTGCACCATTGGATTCGTAGCGATTTTCTGATCAATTTTTACATATAAAATAAAAGAGTTATTAACACTAGAATTTTTTGAATCAGAAATAATTATATATGTAATTTAGGTAATAAAATGTAATTAACAAAACAAACTAATGTTAATGGTAACTTAGCCTTTAAATAAATTACCGTTAACGAAAAATAAAAAGAAATTGTGTTGGACGAAGGGAAAAGGAATTAATCAACAAATATAATGTTCGATAAGTATTTAACCTAAGTAAAACCGGTCGGTCGACCCTTAACTTGGACTGGTCGATTAGTAGGGGATCGGCGGTCGACCGATGGTATGTGTCGGCTACGAATTTTGACATGGCCAAACCACCCGGATTAAAAATAATTTAATCTATATGGCTGGCATTGATTCGAACCCCCATAAATACGGACCTACCCCTCACTTTTCTTCTCACATTTTCTGAAGCGACGACGAAGCTCTGTCATTTTCTCTTCTCCATAAATTTTTTAATTCTAAATAAGACTATAGTTTATATACATATATACAAGTAGAGAGTAGTAGAGGATAATTGAAAATAAGAATATGGTTGATTTAAATCATCAAAGCTAAAGTAAATTATAAATCCAAGTCTGAATTTAAATTAAATCCAAATCTCCTCTCAGATTTACTGATAGATATATGTATACTTGTGGTATATGTTTTCAAGTAGGGAGAATAAGGGGAGTCAAACTGGAATACTAGATCTAGAGATTTGGAAAGATAAAAAGGTGAGTGGAAAATTATATATTTTAATATAATATTGGATTTATATCATTGTACATCTGTTAGTATATGCCTAAATTTAATTTTGGAGTTATAGGCCTAAATGTAATTTTGGAGTTATAGGCCTAATTATATATATATATATATATATATATAATGAATTTATAAACTCTGTCTACACAATCTGTCATCAATTACTTTTATTTAATATTGCATGTACTTGAATTTGGAAAATATTAGGTAGTAGTAGTCGCTAAATTTGATAAAGTATGTAGTTACAGATTTGTTGGTTAAATGGTTTATGCAAGTAAATGTAAATTATCACAATAAATACTTAGGATTTAAGTAATATTTAATTCATTGGAATGTTGGATATTACAATATAAATTTCTATAAATCATCAGGTTCAGAGTCATAAATAAAAATGTATCGTTTGAATTACGGCTAAAACAAGGAGATGTATAAAATATGATATTTACCATATTCTGTATTGTTTATTTCAATAACAACAAAAATATAATTCCTTGTTATTCCAAACATAACACAAAATCCCATGGTGAATAAGATATAGAGATTTACAGTGTTAATCATTCCTTTTAAGGGCAATGTAATTCCAGTGTATTAAAATGAAGAAATCCCTAAGTATGAATTAAAGAATTTTAGTTGTGATAATAATAGTGGTTAAATTGTAATATTAATCCATACATACATACATACATATACATATACATATATATACACACATACATATACATATATACACATACATACATATACATATACATACATACATACATACATACATACATACATACATATATATGCGCAATAACAATATGATAAAAAACAAATAGTAAATAATAAAAAGGTAGGAAAGTAATAAAATGAATAAAGGCAAGAAGTATATAAAATATATGGGTATGGGAAGTCCACAAAACAAGGAAGGATAGTAAGGTTTAAAAACGATAGAAATAAAGATTCAGTAATAAGAGAAGAAAGAAAACAGTAAAAGATACTTAAATCTTTTAAGTTCAAGGAAAGATATAAATAATATTAGACCAAGACTAGTGAAATAAGGAGCCAATTAAAAAAAATCGAATATGAGTAGCAGAACATTGGAGGCATAATATTAAAATATGAATGAACACATACACACACATACGTGCACACGCACTACACATACACACGCATCCTCAAGTATATGTTTATGATGGGTGTGAATTATCAAAGTGGCTAAAGCTTAGCTTAGATAAGAATGACATGGTCATTAAAATGGGCTGGAATGCGAGGTTAGTAATGTTACACAACAGAAGTCTATCCACTATAAGGAGCTACTAGTGGTTATGTATATATTATATTGATATTGGACATATCCAATAGCAGGACACATGGAATTATACATTCGCATATAGGTGAAGGAATACAAAAGTCGAGTCGGCTTCAGTCTTTTAGGAGGTATTGCCTTGATTGTATCAATCTAAATGGGACGGTGAGCAAGGCTTGATGCCATGTCAGTATGTTTGGTACCATATTCGAGGGTAGGAGATATACATAGGTTGAGAACGTTATTGGTCTTGAGCGGTCAGTGGAAAGACGAGGGTCACACCTAAACGGGTTGCATCTCCTACTAGTGCAGATCAAGTTTAGGTCATGCACTATCATAGTTATTTGCTAGTTTATTTTTTATGAGGCAAGGATAGATAACCCTTAAGAGAGGTCTTTCAAATGATTAGGGTAGTCTAAGAAGCTGAGTCCTCAATAGTTTGTGAAGCTGAGTTCATAATATGAAGCATTTAGGTAAATCCCCCAGGAGGTATAAAATATGACTAAACTATTGTGATTCCATTATTAGGCACTATGGGAGTTCGTTGGTATGTATGACGGTGAGGACGTGATCATGATACTGTGTTGATGATGGATCCTGACGAGGTGCTGGGTTAGGGGTACTTGCGAGGATAGTATCTTGGTTCAAAGAGGAACTGTGGTACTTATATAGACACAAAATCAAAAACACATGTATGTAGATATTTCCTACCTAGGGTAGAAGGGGCATATTGTACACATGCTTGAAGTCGAAACGATTAAGTAAAATATTAGTCATAACATGTGATGGAAGGAAATCAACATAAAGTAGTGTTATGTATAAGGTGTATAATTTACCAGTCATCAGAATGTTGTTCTAACCCCCTCCCCATTACAACCCATAGGATAGCTTTAGAGGAACAGATACTAGTGCAAGGAGGGAATTATGGAAGGATAGATTTCCTATGCATGATGACATTGACAGACACCAAATAGCACGGGTGTCAACCTTGGCAGTAACTATATGTTTTATTATACTTTACTATTCGGTATGTCTTTATTTCGATAAGTGCTCTGATAAGTATTTATTTATTTGCAGGACACCAAACCAACTATCCATGCTTCGGTGGACTTGGATTTTCGATTTAGCGAAAATTTCGGCCGACTAGGGTTCGAGTTGTTACATTTGGTATCAAAGTCTAGGTTAGTCGATCTTAAGAATTAGGATACATTAGGTGAACATATTCATAATTTTACAATAATTATATATGTCATATTGGAAGACATTGACTTAAGAAGAGTATGAATGCGACTTATGGAAGAGTCTCTGAAGGTGGATAATACTTGACTCCCTTGTAGAGCATAGATAGCCCTATGGCTGTAGTTCCCTGTTGGATTATCGATTGATGATGTACATTTGATCGAGATAAGGGGAAAGTACAAATCTATATGTTGCAGATATCTGAAAGCAAGAATTAAATAAGTTCTTGAATGAAGGTGTGTAGTAATCACTCCAAGACGATAGCCGAATTTTTAATATATTCTGAAAGAAAAGTCATAAAGTAAATAGAGAACAAAAGAAGTCCAAAGGAAGAGAAAAACAAAAATCCAATCCGAGTCCGATCCCATATGAAAGAATTTATTTTAATATAAAAGTTTGAGGAAAATATGTAAATAATATATTTGAAATGGTTTTCAAAGGAATTATTCGAAGATTGAAAAACCATATTTTTTGAAATTAAGTAAATATCAAATTTTCGAAAAAATAAAATATCTACATTTTTTTAGATAAAAAGTTGCAGTATAAATAAAATTAATTAAATCAAAATTTTCAGTAAATTGATTTTTATAAAAAGTTATTTGTTTGAAAAAATTATGTCATAGAGCATATGTAGCTTGTTGATGTTTCAGATATGAAAGAAATTAAATGGTAAAATTCTTTTTTGGAGTGAACAATGGGAAGTGGTACTAGTTTTGAATGGGATGAATAGTAATGGAAAAGAAATTGAAACCTAAAAAAATAATAAAAACCAAGCAGTAGGGAGATGCACCACGATGGGTAGATATAAATTTCTTAGAGAAACCAGAGCGAAGACGGAGAAGACAGAGATAGAACGAGTTAGGTAATAGTTAATATTCGATTTGGTCCAAAATGATCTAGGTTAAACCTGGCCTAGATACGCATGAGTGGTCGACCACTTGGGATGATCGGTCGACATGTAGTGGTCAGCCGCCCTTATAATGGGGATCGACCGGTAATGATTGTGGTGCGTCATATTCAGCTTCCAGATCACTACAACAAAAACACTTTTTTACAATTTTCATTTTACAGCATTTGTACAGTAAACGTTGTAGAAAAATCCCGTTTTACAACGCTGTGGACAAAAACGTTGTAAAAACCTTCATTTTTACAACTTTTTTTTAAGCAAAACGTCGTAAAAATGGACTTTTTACAGCGTTTTATTCAAAATGGTTTTAAAAACTTGTTTTTTACAACTTTTATTCGTAAATGTTGTTGTATTGCACTTTTAACAACATTTTTAAAAATGTTGTAAAAATGTTATTGTTTTTACAACTAGAACCTACAACAACTTTTTTAAAGTAGTTTTACTCCTAGATATATGTTTTTTTTTTGAATCTTTTTAGTTTTGTTTAAAATATTATAATAATTAAATTATAATTAATAACAAATGTTTAATGCTTACTTAAACAATTTATAAGTGGTAATTTATAATTTATAATTTATAAATGAAAACTTATTATAATTAATAAGAAATAAATATTAATAAATAACTAGTAATTGTTATCTATAATCAATGAATATTTTCTACATTTATTTATTTATTATAGTTAATTATGAATAATTACTAAATTGCAGTTAATAATTTATACCCTAAAATCTCGTTTCTCGGAATTTTTCATAACTAATAAAAGAAACATCCAGCACCACCACCAAAGCCGAAATAACAACAGATTGTAATTGTGGATTATATGTCATGAATCAAAATTTGATATATAAATTGTTTCTGACCATGTTTGATCAATGTATATATATTTTATCATGTTGTAATTGTTCGAAATTATGTTTTGGATTTTATCATATATTTTACCATATATATTTAAATTTATGTTTTAGATTTGTATTTTCTAGAATAAGTGGATGGAGTTATTTCCTACTATCATGAGCAAAGCGAAAACGTTGCAAATTATTGCTGAAGGGATATCTAGTCATGGCAATAGCTCTCTTCATTTGGTAAATATCAAACCTTTGATCATACTTAATTTTGTGAAAGGCTGCAATATTGTTAATGTTATATCGAGACTTGATTTATAATTTTGACTTGTGAAGATGTTTGCGGAGTTTCATGTTCTATCACCATTAGTGCCTCCACGTGAGGCTCACTGTGATGCCCCATCCCGAGACCCACATTATCAAAGAGTATTACTGGGTAATACTGTCCGTTAATGTGGAGAATAGAGCTGGTTAGGAGCGACCATCTATAGTCTTGTCTTAAATATCTATTGAATATGTCGATTAGTGCTCTATATTTTTTCTTTGATATCTCAAGTGGATCGATATATCCAATAAATGCTTAATACGAAAATACAGGTGGCTATAGGATCTATCATAACAAAATACAACAACCCAAATGAATAACACATCAAAGAACAATAAATAGATATATATACATATATACTGATACTTTCTAATACGATACAAATGATACATCATATGTGGTATGATGACCACAATATACACAAGAGTCAAAACAATATACATATCAGAGTAACGACCAAAAAGACTACAACACAAAGGGTAGCAGATAAGTCCATGCCGAAGAAGAATATGCTAAGTCCGAATGTACCTAACCTAAAACATCTCGTTCTGACCCGAGTATAAAATACAAGGATTAGTCTAGCTAAACACATCAGCTTATAAGGATAAGCAATGATAGATGCATAAGGATAAAGGTAATGTTCTTCTTAAACAAGAAGTAACAATACCGAGTATAAGCATGGGTATAAGTATGGTACGGTTACTTTAAGTGATGATACGATATCATTTACACAAACATATAATCTCAAAACAGATAAGACAATCTATAAAATGTTAAATATAGAAAGCCTCATATTATCGGCATATCACAAATCATCAATAGTGGTTTAGGGAAAAATATAACTCCTAAAAAGGAGAAATCCCAAACCCGGCATATCAACAACTCAAAGAATCTCAAATGAAATCACCATTTCAAAAATACGCCATAAGGAAACTAAATATAATTCTCCAACATAGGAGAATATAATCCCAAATAAACGCTAAAAGACAAATCTCATGTAATAACGCCAATAGGCAAATCTCAATAATAACGCCAAAAGACAAATCCAAAATAATGCCAGTGTAGGCAACTCAAATCACAAAGATAGAACTCCCAAGAGTTCAAATTCCCAAAAGGTAATTCCCATAAATATATCGAATGGTTCAAATGACCTATTCCGAAAAAGGCGACACATTAGGGAAAATAGTCAAAGAAATCATCTCAAAAGTATTTGCACATGCATGTAGCCAAAGCCCTGCCAAGTATTGTTATCTCAAATAGGTACCTCGCCCGAAGGCAAAACATCACAATGACAAATACGTCGCAATGGCAAATACGCCACAATGGTAAACATCTCGAAGACAAATATGCCACTATGGTAATGACCCGAAGATCCAATACTGGCATGCCACAATGCCAAATATGTCATAAATTCTCAAATAGACACCCGAATAGTGTTAAACTGCGTCCCATACCACACGCTCGCACTAAATGGTTTACTAACCGCTAGTAAATTTCACACTCAAAGCAGTAAAAAGTTTACCTCATCTTGTCGGTAAACTCGACCCGAAGGTCAAAACGATCAAACGGACAAGTCAGGAATTAACCGATAAGATAAACGCATGTGTCCCATACCATATGTTTTACCAAACCATTTAATTCTCCTTCTCATTCGCTCAAATAATGCAAAAACGTGTATTTTATATATAAAATAATTTACTTGAGAAAACAAGCTTTTAATACCTACTTCGAAAGCCATATTTGAAAATTCCCTTATTATCGGGAGTAAACTAATTATATATTTTAAAATATTTTAAAAAAATATCATATATTAATAATTTAAAATGTCCATTTATTTTAAAAATTATTTCAAAAAGGTTTGGAAAAATCCGTGCTCAAAAATGAATAAAAACCCAAGAAATCACTCAAATCAATATCCGAATTCAATTCAAATTAAATTTAATCCAAAATTTGAATTTCAAAATCTCCAAAATTTGGCTAGTCTACTGATAGACATCATGTCCTCAAAACATTTCAGGAATATCAAAAAGCATGAAGTAAAAGTCAAAAGTCAAACTTTGTATCATGAAGTAAAATAGTTTCGACCACCTAAATCTCATAATTTTACAAAGTTAAAACATGAAAGTTGTAGGCAAAAGTCTCAGCTTTCAAATAAGAAAAAGATCATTTAATTTGAATTTACGGTTTAAAAGTTACGACCGAATTAATTTTCAGATTTAAATTCATTTTCGCTGTCGTTTATTCTCAGGACAGCGATTAAAATTATGATTTTGACTGTACAAAGTCCAAAATTTAACAAAAGATAAAACATGAAAGTTGTAGCTAAAATTATAAGCTTTCCAGAACATTTAAAATTATCAAATTCCGATTGAAGAGGCAAAATATATGACCAAGATAATTCTGTGTTTCAAAGTTAAAATTAAAAACACAGGACAGAGAGGTTACTTTCTCTTAAAACACATATCACGGTTGGAAAATATAGATATACAGAAAATGATAAAGATTAAAGTTTTTCCATATAAATATACCTTCCAACTGGAGAAAACCTCACTTAATTACGATTTACCATTCAAAAGTTATGGTGATTTTAGTTTTAGTTTTCAACTCGGAAAATCGACAGAGTAGAGCATGTGTATCAGTTTCAAACCCAATTTCGACTCTATAGATCATAGAATTTGCAAAAAATTGCAGCATAAAAGTTGTTCTTAGCTTTCTAACAAAAAAAATACATAAATCAGATTTATGGCTAAAAAGTTATGGCCATTTTACTGTCAGATATCAACTCAGGGAATTTGAAATGGCCGTGCTATAACATCAGTTTCAAACTTAATTTAGACCCTTATAGGCATAGAATTTCAAAAAATGATTAAAATAAAACTTATAGCTTATTTAAATATCTTTCTCCCACAAAAATAAAGAATGAATTAGGTTTATTCTACATTGAGATATTGCTTTTTTACTACTTTAATGTTCACAAATAAATTTTAGCAATCACATTGCAAATTTCCACAATTCAATCAAATTACTCAAACAATTCAACTGTTTGTTGATACATATCATTCAATTCAAAGAATTAAGACTTTATAGAGATAGAAATGTGAGTTTGCAATTCACCTTAGAAATTTTGAAGAGCAAACCCTTGGAATTTTAAAGAAAGATGGAAAATTGCCTTTGATTTTTGCTTCTAGAATCTGAAAAAGAAGTTTGTGTAGGCATGCAAGCACCAAAACTCAATTACCAACAACAACTCGCAAAAATCAAAAATAGATGAGAGGAATTAGGTTTTTGGGTTTTGTCTTTGATTACCTGAAGTAAATTGGCTTTGAGTTGATTATTACAGCAAAAGATTGACTAAAATTGAGGATTTTGGCTTTTGTTTTGAAAGAGGAAATGAGTTTATCTTCCTTTTTCTTACTTTACACGAAGAAGAAAAAATATAGTATGTTCTAGAAACGAGAAGGAGAAGTTTCTTCTTTTCTGGTTATGAAATTTAATGGGCTAAGACCCAACAACTAAATTAATTTAGCCTCTAAATGAAATTAACGTACTAAAATCACTTATACACTAATATATTTCAAGTTATAACAATTATATGTAAATGTTTTCGCTTCTATAAAACCACACAACATATTTTATATTCTAAAATTTATTTTACAACAAAATAAAATTTATTTTTGATCTAAAAATTATTTTCGTTAATAAAAATTCTTATTTTAATTAAATAAACAATTTACACAAAGATCTGCATAAAAGCACCATTTTCAACTCCAAAAATTCTACAAAAATAATTTTCTTGTATAATAAAATGCAACAAACCATTTTAACATCATTCTTACTTCCCAAAAATTATTTTTTATCCAATATTTCGCCTTTTCATTTAAAATAAACAACATATTAAATTAAATACTTCATTAAAAAAATCAATAAATGCCACATTTGGCAATAATTTCTAGAATTATTGCATTTTCTCAAATTACAATCATATATTGTTCATTTAGAATCCAGACAATCAAAATATTTTTTTAAAAAACCCCGTTCTTAACATTTTATATTTATTTGAACAAATTATTATTGAATTAACATATTTTCTTTTATTTAATCCAATAAATTACTAAATTAATATATTCATTTTCCACCATTTATTACCAACATTATCATATTAATTCCATTTATTCTTTCCAAATTCATTGTTTATAAACAATTTTAAATCTCCAATTTATTTTTATTTCTCCATTTTTAAATTGTAACCACTGTTATAATTAAATTTCTAGATAATCACCAAAACCAGGGTTGTTACAGACTCCTCCCTTATAAAAATTGCGTCTTCACAATTTCAAGAGACGAACTGTAAACAGCACGATTTAATTTCATCAAGCAAAGAGAAAATAAACAAGCTTGAGTTTTTTAAAAAAATTCTCACCCTCAACTTAAGCTGATAGAAAACCAAGATAAAATTGCTCAATAAATTCAATGTTTCCCAAGTGTAATTACTGAGATTGGAGGACCACTGATTTTCTATGAGCAATACATCATGATTTCGATGGCGTCTCACCATCGAAACAAGAACACAAAAGACCAATCGAGTGAGATTGATTTCTTAGAAGCTTCTCGAATAGAGTCGGGATTTTAGTATTATCGCGAACTCCAATCAACAAGATAATTATCGACATGACTTTCCATATGTTGCTACGGAAAGAGCCACATTGATTATAGATTGACGACAATAGAGATAAGAAAATTCGATGAGAGGTGGTTATTCAAATGCCACCAAATTCGGACGACCACATAATTGCAAGTCGTTAGACCATTGCATTAAGGCAAGATAACCGCAAGGAATCAATATATATGTATGTATGTATATTAATATTAATTTACAATAAAAAATTCTTATAGTTTCAAAATGCATTGTCTTCATAATCATAATCTCAATTTTTAGTACTTGAAAATTTACAAAATTCTTATTTAAATTTTAATTTAAACTCATTGCACTTTATTTAGAGTAAATAAAATTTAAGTTGTTTATTCTCTAACTCTTCTATAAATAATTTTAATTTGTAACACATATTTTTTTTCAAATTTGTTTCTTAAATTTTCTAAGTGTTAGAAATTTTTGGAAAAGTCGACGGAGTCTCCTTTGTACGGAGGACCGTATACAATATTATAAAAATGTTTTACATAATATACATCCACTATTAGGTCGGAAACACAAAATATATCATTATTTAACTCTTTAAAATTAATCCGAAAACATACCTATCTTTTTAGTACTTTAAAGCGAGTTTGTACAAACTTATATATTCTTTTGTTCAAAATATTTCCAACCGTCTTCTTTTCACCTGTACTTAACTCGAACAGATGATATTAGTTCATGATTATAAAAAGAAGTGCTACACTTAACTATTAAGGGAAATAGAATAATTTTATTTCAGACATGCTACAAAGAAGACCTGTTTTGACCAAGCAAACAAATTCTGCAAAAATTTATAGAATAAAAGCTGCTACTAAGTCTAAGATTTCCAGAAATGTAAAGATCATCAAAATCGGATTTACGGTTTGAAAGTTATGTTAAATTTACTTTCAGCTTAATCTTAGAGAATTTTGTAATAGAGCGGAACTGCCTATCCACTTTCAAACATATTTTAGACTCAGTAAAAAGCAAAATCTTTTAAGGCTGTAATAGAAACATTATAGCTTACTGAAAGCTCTTTAATTTGCAAAAAGATTAAACTCATTTGGAGTTATAAATCTTAAGTTATCGCTGTTTTAGTACAGCATATTTCCAAACAAAATTTTAGCTTTTAAATCAATTTGAAATTTGAAATTTTCCCGAACCATTTTAATCTCAAACTACATTTTCAAACAAGCGTTTTCCTGTATTATTTATTAAATGATCTTCTTTATGTAATCATCATAAAACATTTTATTAAGTGGGAATATTTTCATTACTTTCCAAAATCTACTTTAAAATAATTAACTTGAAAACTCATTTTGGAAGAGATGACTAATTTTTTTCATTAGCAAGAGATGATTATTGATTATCCACCAAAATAAATTTTTGGGATATATATAAAGTTTAAAATTATTCTCACAATCTAAAATGGTAATACTACATGAATTGTTCATTTATTAAAACTAAATTCATTTCCACGTGTCACAAAGATTAATTTCTATCTAATTATCAACATAAAACTAATTAAAGTTGATAATTAATTCAAATTTGTTTTCAAAGGAATTTTGCAATTTGAAACCCACAATTTTTAATACCAATTAAATTAAAATAAAAACTGGCTTACAATTTTATACTAAATGTTCTAAACTAACACTTCTTTATTTTCTCTTAAGATAGAGTTTTACATCTATCCTCTACTATTACTCAAATAACTAAGTGTCAAAACAAATTTTACAGTCATCATTAATAAATTGTACTAAAATATTCAATTAATATTTTAATTTTCAAACCAAAGTATTCTTTTACTTTAAATACATCATTTTATTAATCAAAGCATCAAATGGTATTTCTTCTATTTATGACATCCCCTTAATTAGACTTATTCACTTTTACTTACCAAAATTACATTTTCAATTTCTTAAATTTTAAATAATGTAAATGTATTGCCTCACCATTGATTTTACAGTGAGTGGCCCTATCGATTGGCTACAGAGTTGATCAAATAATGAAAACTGCCTCGCCGCTCATCCAACACTCACTATGATTCAATGATTTCATTAAACGTTTAAAATAAAAATTAATACTCCACCATATTAATTATTTTTAAAATTTACTTATTAAAACTCAATTTACCATGTTTGACTGTCTCATCACAGCATTTAGGAAATTCCTATCTACAACATTGGCCAAACGCATCGACCAAAATTCTTAAAGCATTAGACGGACAACCCAACACAAATTCATTTTCATTAAAAAGAAATACCTCATATATAATACTCAAAATATTCTTTGTTTTTCCCAAAAACAAAATCCAATTTCTCTTAGAAACACATCTTCAATTTGAAAGATTTGAAAACTCAATTATAATTATACTCAAAATCAAGGAACACAAATAAAGCTCACCGAGATATTCCTAGAATACTCGATCCTCAAGATTGATGGAATAAACCAGAGTGTTCCAAATGGTATAATGAATCACTCACAAGACTCGTAACGAGTGCGGAAGGTGGTAAGAGTAACGCTATCTTCTGCGACTCGTAGCTTATGAAAAATCGGTGTAGGATCAAGCTAAGGAATGACCCTAGCACTACATAGTAGATTAAAAAGAGAGAAATGATATATAAAAGCAAGGGTAAATATTTTTTCAAACGAGGAGAAGTAACATTAACAACAAATTATTACTTCGAGTGAAGTAATGCCACAAAGTATATCAACAAGTGAGTATCTAAAGAGGATATCTCAAAAGGGGTAAAAATGGAAATATCAAATAAATTCATTGAATCACCTCATTTCCTTATTGGACATCTTCGTGGAAGGATGACCTAAAGGCTAAGAATAGGAAAGGAGGTCAATACAATACTCGATTGTCTGATTGGGTGTCATACTCGTATTAAAGTGGACCCATAAAGAATAATCCCGATGGATTACTCCTAAGATAAGATATCATAAATAATTATGGAATACTATGGAATAAAATATATTCTTAGACGTATCCCAAATTATCTACTTCAAAGAACTAAGGGAAGGCTAAGGACACAAAGAGTAAGGGATTCATAACACTTGTATTACACTTAGATGTACCGTAATATGTGTTTCTATTCTGTGTTTATCATACTTTGTTCTAAACTCGGCTTTGATACCAAGCTGTGACGTCCCACCCCGAGACCCACATTATCAAAGAGTATTACTGGGTAATACTGTCTCCTAATGCGGAGAATAGGGCTGGTTAGGAGCGACCATCTATAGTCTTGTCTTAAATATCTTTGAATATGTCGATTGGTGCTCTATATTTTTTTCTTTGATATCTCAAGTGGATCGACATATCCAATAAATTATTAATACAAAAATACAGGTGGTTATAGGATCTATCAGAACAAAATACAACAACTCAAATGAATAACACATCACAGAACAGTAAATAGATATATATACATATATACCGATACATCCCAATACAATAAAAATGACACATCATATGTGGTATGACGACCACAATATACATAAGAGTCAAAACAATATACATATCGTAGTAATGACCAAAAAGACTACAACAAAAAGGGTAGCAGATAAGTCCATGCCGATGCAGAATGGACTAAGTTCGAATGTACCTAACCTGAAACATCTCGGTCTGACCCGAGTATAAATTACACGGCTCAGTCTACCTAAACATATCAGCTTATTAGGATAAGCAATAATAGATGCATAAGGATAAAGGTAATGTTCTTCTTAAACAAGAAGGAACAATACTGAGTATAAGCATGAGTATAAGTATGGTATGGTTACTTTAAGTGATGATATGATATCACTTACACGAACATATTTTATGTTCTAAAATTTATTTCACATCAAAATAAAAGATATTTTGATTTAAAAATTATTTTCATTAATAAAATTCTTATTTTAATTAAATAAACAATTTACACAAATATCTACACAAAAACATCATTTTAAACTTCAAAAATTACACAAAAATAATTTTCTTGTATAATAAAATGCAACAAACAATTTTAACATCATTCTCACTTCCAAAAATTAATTTTATTATCCTATATTTCACATTTTTAATTACAATAACCAACCTATTAAATTAAATACTTCATTAAAAATCAATAAATGCTACATTTGGCAATAGTTGCTAGAATTATTGCATTTTCTCAAATTACAATCATATATTTCTCATTTCGAATCGAGAAAATCAAAATAAAGCTTTTTAAAACTCTATTCTTAACATTTTATATTTATTTCAACAAATTATTATTGAATTAACACTTTTTTCTTTTATTTAATCCAATAATTACCAAATTAATATATTCATTTTCCACCATTTATTACAAATATTATCATATTAACTCCATTTATTCTTTCCAAATTCATTGTTTATTCAAAATAAATAATTTTTTTATCTCCAATTTATTTTTAGTTCTCTATTATTAAATTATAACCATTATTATAATTTAATTTCCAAGCAATCACCAAAACCAGGGTTGTTACACTCACTTTATTAGATATTGTCAACAAAATGTCGATGAAGGAACTTGGTTGATTGTTGATTTTCCTATTGATGGATTTCATGGACTCAAAATGCCCATAACTCATTATGGAAGGTGGCCATCTGGACGTATCATTTAGGACTTAAGTAGGCTTATCATTTCATTTCATTTCATTGTTTACTGTTGGGAAATTTTACTTTTTCTTAAGACTCGAAAGACCAAGTTTTCTTTTACATCCCAAGGGATTTATGTTCCCTTATTATACATTTATATCTGATCCATAACATATGTATACTAACAATTTTCTGTGTTATAGACACATACTCATTTCTACCATATAATATGGTAAAATCAAAGATCTTTGATTTTATTTAAAAAAAATTATCTACAGGTGACTTGGGTCGAACATGGAGATGTACAAGATACCCAAGTCCATCAAATATTTGAAACTTGTTAACAGCGGCGTTGCCTTTGGTACAACGAGATGGCTCTCCCTCTTTTGAACATCAACAAGCACATAGGAAATTAGTACACAAATGTTCAACGTATGTAGGCCGTGCAACCTAAACAGAACCATACACTCTCCTTTATATTCAACTCGGCAGTCTTGCTCTTACAGCCACATATACAAAACTTTTCCAACTCTATTCCATTATCCAGTCATGAGTACCCAAGCCCAAAACCCTCACTTTGTCTTGGTCCCATTCATGGCCCCAGATCACATGATCGCCATGCTTAACATAACCCGTCTCCTCATTGACCACACCATCCATGTTAGTTTCATTACAATTCCAGTAAATGAAACACGTATAAAACCCATACTCCATAACACCAATTCCAAAATTAAACTCATTAACGTTGTAGAGCTTAACTTCCATACAAAGAGTTCGGGCTACCCAAAGGCCGTGAAAATGTAGACTTGATCACCTCTGCTGAACATTACCAACTTTTCTTCCATGCTGCCAGATGCATAGTAGCTTCATGGCTATATAAAGGATGCATGGCCTAAAGTGCACACTATCTCATCATGGTAGTATTAGTTTCTAAAATAGTCATATGTGGTTGCTTGGCACAAGGATTTCGTCATCGTTGTTGATTAGACCATTGTGCGTTGGTATGTTTTGATCTTTTTGTTTGTATATATATGGTCCAACATATATGTTTGTGTTGGAAACTATGATATTTTGTCTGCGTTGTATTGAAGCAATGATATTTTGAATGTATGATATTTTACCTGTGTTGGAACATGTGTTAGCTTATTTCGAATGAAGCGGTTTGGAAGGGTGTTCCATTTTGTTCATGTTTTATATATTTAAGTTAATATGGTAACATTATTCTATCTGCTTTAATACTATTCTGAGATGTAGCTGGAGCATGGAACGCATATATAGCTTTTGAAAAAATTGTAGTATATGTTTCACAATATTTAAAAAGCGTTGTTAAAAAACATATCGCAATAGTAATAAAAAGTTGTTAAAAAACTATATTACAATGTTCATTAAAAGTTGTGATAAGCTTTTACACAACAATTTGCTGAAGTTGTAAAAAGGGTTTCCGATATTTGTATTAGTGATTTACAACATCAGATAAAAGTTGTAAAAGTCTTTATTACAACATCTCAAAAATGTTGTAGCAAAGTTAATAGCAACGTTTTTATACAACGCTAGAAAAAAGTTATAAATTACTTTGACTTATTACAACACAGCCTAAGATGACGTTTGTAAAAACGTTGCGATACCCTTATTACAACGTTTTTTTGATCTTGGAATAAGGTATTTTTGTTGTAGTGGATCGAGCTGCCTTCATTTTTCATGAACCCTCCTCCTTCCCAAAAGCGACAGAGATCCCCTCCTCCTTAAAGCTTCCAACCACCTTTATCACCCTCGCGCTGATGATGTCCATCCCCTAAAAAGAATTATATAGTTTCAAACTTGTCGGTTAAATTGTTTATGCAAGTAAATGTAAAGTAGAAGCTGTCACTATAAATAATTGGGATTTACGGAATATTTTAATTCGATATAATGTTGGATTTTGCAATTTAAATTTCTATAGATTATCAAGTTCAGATTCATAAATAAAAGTATATCGTTTGAAGGAACAAGGAATACATCTAAAAAAAGAGATGTATAAATGAAGATATTTATCATTTTGTACTGTTTGTTTCAATAATTACAAAAATATAATTCCTTATTATTCCAAATGTAATACAAATTCCCTTTTTAGATAAGATATATAGATTTACAATGTTAACATTTTCTTTTATGGGCGATATAGCTCCAATGCATTCAAATACAGAATTCCTTAAGTGTGAATTTAAGAATTGTAGTTATGATAATAATAGCGGTTAAATTGTAATATATATATATATATATAAGATAAAAATCAAACAGTAATGATAAAAAGGCAGGAAAGTAATAAAATGAATAAAGGCAAGAAGTACATAAATATACGGGTATAAGAAGTCCACAAACAAGGAAGGAAAGTAAGGATTAAAAAGGATAGAAATAAAGATTCAATAATAAGGGAAGAAAGTAAGTAGTAAAAGAAAGTTAAATCTTTTAAGTTCAAGGAAAACAGTGATATTAAACCAAGATTAACTAAAGAAGGAGTCGTTTAAGTGAAAATAACTGAATATGAGTAGTTGAACATTTGAGGCGTAATAATGAAATAAGATTTGGGGTCCCAAACCCAAATGAGACCGAGTGGAAAAATATTAGGGAGTAGATACGAGAGATACTTAAGGAGCAGCGGTGCCAGAGTCATGAGCTTGGGTGCATAACATCTATACTTTGATCTTTTGGTGGCAACCGCGGTTCTAGCTCTCATAGAGGACCATTTCCTAGCCCTTAGATGGTAGTAGTATTTATAGCAGTAGAAGTTATTTCCTTCTAGCATTTGGTTTTCTAGATTTAGGTTGTAAGCGTTAGCTGTTTCTATTTGTATAAAATGCGTACAATTTTAATGAAAAATGTTCCTTTTTATTTGTTTATTGTGTTGACCGCAGTATTATTTGGAACTGTAAAACAGGGAAGTTTCATGAAAGAACTAAACTAATGCAAAAGAAAAGCAAATAGGAAAAGACTAGAAGTTATTAAAAATTATTTAATTAACTACTAAAAGAAATTTTTATGTTAAGTCCCAAAAAGTAGATAAAATTTTGGAAGATAAATTTTAACAGGCAAAAGGTATGGAAAGGTTGTTGCAGGGCCAAGGGTCATTGTCCCTATGCCTTAAAAGCTAAAATTTATATAAACTTGTGTGCTTGTTGTTATTCAAAATTAAAAGAAAAGTTTTTCAAATTGACATTTACCACATAATAGAATAGTCCATTATGGACGTTAAACTATTGACTAAACTTGACCGCGTAGGATGTGACATGAATTGTTTTGAAAAAAAATATACTTTTGAAAGTTTTGTTCAAAATTCATGATTTTAGAGATAAAATACTTTTATGAATTATTTTGAGAAAAACGATGATGGACTTTTTAATTGTTTAAAGTTCTTTCAAATATTTCAAAATTTTAAATTAAAAAATTGAGCGGGAAAGATTTTTTTTTTTTGATTTTTGAAATGACATATGCTTAGCATAGAGAAAAGTTGATAAGATAATAAGTACGAATTTCAGCGGAAGTGATAGTAAAATAAGATATAGATAGTAACGAGGGAAAAAAACCGTTTTAGCTATGAAATCTCTTTCTCCATACCTTATCGGTAGGTGAACAAAGCTAGTTTAAAAATAACTTTAATCTAAAATTTTAAAGATTTAAAATAAAATTTATTTACGTGGACTATATTTGGAAATGTTGGCAAAATAGATCTGTGCATAAGCAAAGGTTCCAAGGAACATTGGAAGAATAGTACGCAAGAGAAAGATGGAAATATGGAAGCCTCCATCTAAATTCTTTTCCGACATAAAGAAAATAGGTTTAGAAAAATGAATTTTTCAAAACTTTTGATGTTAGTAATGGTGTACTAGGATTTTGGTTGGTGGGGATTTGATGAAAAATTGGTTGAACATATGAAGTTAAAGCGTCTAGCGGTTGTTAGCGGCAAAGGTAAAACTTATGGCGGGGATAAAGTGGGATATAGCAGGGATATATAGGATGTGCAAAAACTTAAGTAGATATAAAACAAAGTATTTAAATTAATTTATTTTCATTTCCGCATCAGTGTAGGAAAATGAAATATTTTTAAATCTTATATAAAAAACCAATGAATATCATGATTTATGTGAACTAGATTTGTCGACTGCAATAGATTTCTAACTTATATTGAGCACTTATTGCTTAAATTAGTTTTTTTACTCTAACTTTATTGATTTATTTTAAAAGATATCTAGTCAAATTAATATTTATATATTAATATTGCTAAAGCGGATGCTATAAAGCTTTTATTTAGCGAGTGTAGTAGAAAATGGAGTGGTTTAAAGCGGATCTACTATTTATTAGCGCTAAATTAAAATAACATAGCGGTTGAAGAGCGCTATACGCTATAGCAAGTATTTTGCGGGGCTTAACTGCACAGGTTTGAATTATACTTGTATTCATAGAAGTGGGAAAATTTGGTTGCAAAAACAAACTTTTCAATTTTCAAAATTTGCATACATATCGAACTACATGTATATATAGATTGTTCACACCATAGTTTCAAATTTTTTAAGGAATGCATTTACATAGGTAGGAGTTATCGATTAGAATTCTTTGATTACATATTATACTTATTGTGATATACCATGCACCTGTACACTATAGGTTGCAAAATTGGTTGCACATGAATTGGTTGGTTAGTTTATAATGGTTGCACGTTATGTTATATGGTTCAGACCTTGAGGAATTGCGGGGATGAAATTTATTTAAGGGGTAAGAATGTAACACTCTATAATTTTAATGATAATTAACTAAAAAAATTAATTAATAAATATTAACTTTGAAATATAGAATTTTTATAAATGTCAGAAATTGGCTATGAAATTGCATTGTTGGGTTCGTGGAAATTTTTTGATCTATTTTAATAAATAAAGATTTCCGATCGAAGTTGAAACGAAATATTTATCACCGTTAGAAGTTTTTGAATTAGAAATAGTTTTGTACGTAATAAAAAATAAATGCTAAAGGTGCTTAGCATTTAAGTAAATTAATGTTAATAAAAATAGAAAGAAATCGTCTTGGACGAATGGAAAAGGAATGAAGTCAACAATTATAACGTCTGATAATTAATTAACCTAATTAAAGCCAACTAGTCGACACCTAACTTTAGCCATTCGACCGTTAGTGGTCGACCAGTAGGGGATCGATGGTCAATCGGTGGTATGTGGCGGTTGTGAATTCTGACATGGTCGAGTGGATCGAATTTTAAATAATTTAATATAACGACTAGCATTGAATCGAACCACTATAAATATAGACCTAACCCCTAACTATTCTTCTTATATTTTCTAAAGCGATGACAAAGCTTTGTTATTTTCTCTTCTCCAAAAATTCTTAATTCAAAACAAAATTTTAGTTTATATACATGTGTATAAGTGGAGAATAGTAGAGGATAATTGAGAAGAAGTGTAATGACCTGGAATTTTCGATCCGAAAACTCCAGATAGTTAGGAAAACAAGAAAAGAGATAGAAGTAAAAGATGAAATAGAAACACCAACATCTCACATTTCGCAGCGGATAAAATATAGTAACAAGTAATAATCTTTACACAAAGAAAGCTGAATCAGTCAATTACATTATAATACATCAGAGTTACAATATTTCTCAATCACTGGACAGTTTAAAACAACATGTCCTAGATATACAGCTATATATCACAGCAAAAACACTGCATATGATCCTGCCATCCAGCTCGCTTCTTGAGCTCTAGAACGTCCTTACTTGGAAATCCGTAATACTCGGTCTGACCCGAGCATTACATCAAAGTAACACCCGGGTCAGGCTGGAAACCAGCGTGAGTAAACCCATCTAAAATGAATGACAAAAGCATACAACTTAGATATATATAACCCGGGTAACTTCTATCAATTACAAGTTCAAAAATTGTTATAGACATTACTTATTCCACTCACAAATTTCGAAGTACCAAAACTTGGATTAAATAGTCCAATTCACTTAAATCATTTCATTCCAGCTTATTGATTTCACATATCAATCCATAATGAATCGAAGTGGTTTCAGGTATTTACGAATACCCGACTCCGGTCTCTTCGAATCCAATGTCATCTAAATCCAAGTTTTTAAGTTTAAAACAATACAATTCATATTCAGAGTATCATACCACATAACAATTCATCACCGATAAATAACTCACAATATTACTGTTTAACCTATTATATCACAGCATATATAGACTGCCTACCAGAGACATCAGCAACCGTAGTAATCGAATATCATTCCATCATCCACAAGCAAGATAAATTAGTCATACCATTTCCAATTAATTTAATTAACTACCAATGAATAAAATTAATTACTTATAATTCTTGCTTATTTATCATTAATTAATTATATTCAATTAATTAATCACCCTTTAATTATCCATCTTGATCAATCATCCTTGATTAATCATTCTTTAATAAGGTTAAGTAATTAACCTTTAAATTAATTACACAAATTAATTAACCCTCACCCATTCACGTTAATTACATTTATCCTTGATTAATTACTCAAATTAATTATACTATAATCACTTACATTGATTAATTATCCTTTAATTAATCACACTCATTAATTGACTAACCCTTAATTTATTTCTTTAATTAATCAAATTAATTATACTAAGCAATTAATTCTTAACTACTTCCCTCAAGTAATTTACCTTTAATTACTTTCATCAAGTAATTATTTCATTGGTTAATTATCCCTAATCAATTAACCTTTAATCATTAATTAATTTAACCTTCAATTACCAATTAAATTAATTAATCCTTAACCAATTTATCTTAATTACTTACATTAATAAATCCTTAAATTAATTAATTCTTTAATTAATCACATTGAGTATTTAATCCTTAATTACTCCTATTTAATTACTTCCATAACTAATTATGCTCTTTAATTAATTATATCCCATAATTATACATTAATCTCTTACACTAATTAACCACTTAATTAAGTAATTAATACTTAATCCACATCATAAGAGATTATTCTTAATTAATTTATCCAAATAGTTTATCTTAATTTAATTACACTAATTAATTATTCTTAACTAATTAGTTAATGATTCCTACATCAATTGTTATTCATTAACTATCCATTATTAAATAATTTTACTTTGATTATTAACATTAATCAAATAACCCTGATAAATTACATTGAATGATTAAATTCTAAATTAAATTTCCAAATTAGTTATCTTTTAATCATTCATAACTCTAATTAAAATAAATTCTTAAATTTAATTTGACTTAATTACATCATTAAACAAAACAAACAAAGGTTTGTTTAAACCTTTCACTTAACAATTTTAAACAAAAGAATTGAACTTGGAAAAAAAAACTTGTTTTTATTTTTAAAAAAAAATTCTTCTTCATCCTCTGGAAATCCGGTTTCACTTTCCTTTAAAATTAGAATCCTGCTAACAATTCAAAACTAAACCGAGCAAAACTATCAAACTCGAGCAACCCAAACAAAACACCGAGTCACCCAAGAAACTGCTACTTCGAGACGATCACGCATTCAACTCGAGTTTGGCCCAAGCTACCCTACTTCTTCCCCAGACTCATGAAACCCAGAACCAAAAATGCACCGTGCACATGCACGTCGCTTCCATCCATCTCCGACCATCTTTCCAGACCCAGACCATTCGACGATGGCCTCGACAATCCCTTTGATCTCCCAGTCGCTATGATTACCCAGAAAATCAAAAACAAGCACTTCATCACAAACAAGAATTCAACCCAGGTCGACATCTTCCCCTGCCGACGTCAACCTTCTTCATCGGAGCCCATACCCTTCCGTCCAGATTAGCGTCACATAGCCCCTCGTCGTTTCCACACTTCGCGATCGAGCCCAATGCCCCATCAACGTCACACAAACCTCAACAATGTCATTGACATATACAGGTCCTTAACCCTAACCTGACGTCGCCTAGCCACACCGATGGCTTAAAAATTCGAGCACCATTTTTCCACGAACTAATTTTGTATTTAGGCCATTTTTGCAAACAAATTACAAGAATAGCCTAGTTTGCAAACTATTAACGAAAATAGACCAGTTTTGGCCATGTAGGGCTCCACGAGTGCTGGCGGCATCTCAAATGCCGCCAGTACACGTCTTTGATGCATAATAACACTGGCGGCATTTCAGATGCCGCCAGTTAGCGGCATCCCAAATGCCGCTACATCTGATGCCCTCTGTTATGTTTGCAGCCCTTCCTCAATACCACCCCACTCCTCATTCTCTCCACTCATCTTCATAAAAGAACCAAACCCAGCCCTCCAAATCACCAAAAATCAAAATTTCAAGCTTCCAACAAACAATCCACGGGAGGAATAACATCTAATTCTTCCTCTTCGCCAAGTTATTAGCTATAGCAGGTATGTTTTTTGTGGAAACCCTAGTTTCATTTTTTTTAATTTTATTTGCTGTTTGGTATCAAATGATAATAGTTTACAAGTTGATTGAATAAATTGTAGAATGACTCCCAAGTGTGTACCGACCATACGTTATTTCGATGGCGAATTGATTGTTGATGAAGTTAATTGTGGAAAATATGTGAGGGGGTCGTGTAAGCCAGCTAAAGTGTTGAGAGGTTATAATTTGATGCAGCTGAATGAATCGATCTATAAAGCGACCAAGATAAAATCTGAAGAATTTGACATAGAGGTAGTGTGTAATTGGCCGACAGACTCGGGATCGAAAGCCATAAAAATAGCCGATGATGACGATGTCGAGCTAATGTTTTCAGCGACATCGAAATCAATTGAGCTGTTTATTGGAAAAATTAGGCGCTTGCAAGTAGAAGAACCCGTACGAGAACAAGAAGTTAACAGTGTTATTGAGGAGCACCGAAGAACGGTTGAGGCAGTAAGTATAAGCCGTGGAGACGCGTCATCGAGTTTCATTAACCCGACTATGCCAGCGATGTACAGTCAACAACAAGGTCTGTATGGATATCCTTCGTGTACGACCTATCCACAGAGCATTCAGTATACGTACCCCTATCCAAGTCAAGGAAGCTTTACGCATTTGCTCGGAAGGTGAAGCATTTATTTATGGAAATTTGGTCCTATTAATATGATAGTTGGGCGCAACTTAACAATTTTTTTCGTCTTCTTTGCAGTTATCTTCCTTGTCGACCAACACCGCCTAGTCCCGCTGGACCATCACAATGCCATATGTCTCAATTTATGTATCCAACTCCGCCCGAATTATATGATCTTAATCAGAGGTATGTCTCATGAAAAATCAAATTTGTGTAGGTAGTAATTACGGTAATAGTTTTAAAGTAATACGTATGTTTGAATAGCAGATTCATTGCGAACGATACTGCATTGTAATCTAAGACGTCAAACTCGTTCCGGTAGAAGGTTAAATTGCGTATGGGGGTCATTTTTGTATTCTTCGGGCCAATCCACCTGTAATAGCAACATGTTATACGAAATTCAAATTTACCGTGTCGATACAACAAAACTAACAACACCGTTTTACCTCGCTCCGTAAGGCTTTGAATTGTCAATTATTTGCGTTTTCATAGATATACGACCAATCGGAAGGTAGGTCCATGACCAAAGCTGCAAGTGGGAAACTTAATTTTAGTTACGGTTTTACAAAATACTCAACTATGCACAGCGAATGCCTATGTCCGTACCTGAAGTAGAGTCATACAACCTCCGGCGGACCGTTGTTGG
The DNA here is from genome assembly GCA_030765085.1 of Allium cepa. NCBI lineage: Eukaryota > Viridiplantae > Streptophyta > Magnoliopsida > Asparagales > Amaryllidaceae > Allium > Allium cepa. The sequence continues at coordinate 795,734,099 of CM060935.1, read as the reverse complement.
ACCAACGCAACTCTCGTAAGCTCCGTATAGGTGAAAGCAAGCACCGCACTACCCCAGGAGTATTGCCGACATGAATCGAAGTCTTCTAACAATGGAAGTCATTGAAGGGCCACTCTTGTCTTCGATCGATCACAAAAAAGACGTTGCGTGATGATGTGCAACATAATACCGCGGGCCCTCTGGGCAATCTGCAAAGGAGAGGCACGACGTGGAATATCACCGGCCAACTGCTCCCTAAACCACGTGGCCAATATCGAATCATTTCCCCACCTCACGTCTTCTGGAGGAGCCAATCCAAGCAAGGGCTCGCACAAATCCATATAATTTCTTGGATAATCCAGTTTCAGGATGGGATCCCCGTTAATCGGTAATCCAAGCAATACAACTACATCTTTCAAAGTTATTGTCATCTCACCTACTCTAAGATGAAATGTAGACGTCTCCGGTCACCATCTATCGATCAAAGCCGTCAAAAGATTCTGGTCGAGCTGTGTATATCCCAACTTATTGACAACACCAAATCCAGCTCTGTCTAACAATTCCAGCACGCCTGGATGCGCTGACGTGACGAATTTTAAAGTTGATGAATGGTCAATGAAGCCGTCCGGCTCATTCGCCTATCGATACATAGTAACAGAGCAAAGAAATTAAGGTATTTACCACCAATTTGCAGAAGTAATAACAAATTATTTGACCTTGTACCTCCATCATATCGATGTTGTTTGTGCGGTGTTGAGCTTGGAGGTAAAGCACACTAGGATCGACCAGTCCGAGTGCCATTTCATCGTATTCTACCACAATAACATTGCATAATCATACTCAACTTCAATGGGTATAGAACCATAGATTTCCAACTATACAACTTCGTTGTATATGATGTAAAAACAATTAAACATATGCTCTAGGTGAGTACTCAACTTCATTGTACTATTCAATCATAGATTTGCAATCATTGAACAATTTTAGCCCTAAACCCTAAATTGAAAAAATGACAATCAGAGACCAAATCGATAGATTTCATACCTATAGGATGAGCTTGGGACAATGATGAAGCCATAGTTCAAATTCTAACTAGATTTTGGTAGTTGGAAGCTTGAAATTTTGATTTTTGGTGATTTGGAGGGTTGGGTTCGGTTCTTTTATGAAGATGAGTGGAGAGAATGAGGAGTGGGGTGGTGTTGAGGAAGGGCTGCAAACATAACAGAGGGCATCATTTGTAGCGGCATTTGGGATGCCGCTAACTCCCGCCAGTGTTATTATGCATCAAAGACGTGTACTGACGGCATTTGAGATGCCGCCAGCACACGTGGCGTCCTACGTGGCCAAAACTGGTCTATTTTCGTTAATAGTTTGCAAACTAGGCTATTCTTGTAATTTGTTTGCAAAAATGGCCTAAATACAAAAATTTGTCCTTTTTCTAATGATCCGCATACCTCACACAACGCTCACACCTAAACACGCCGTCACTATCATTGATCGTCGAAAATCAACGAATAAGCAAAATCTGATCATCTCGACATTCCTCGATGAATACTAACTTAAAAATCATGATTGTTCTTCCTAAATTCATCATTTACGAATTTGGATCAGATTTTAAAATCAAAACTTGAAAATAACAACATCGATTTTTCACCTATTTCTGATCATCACTATATTTCCTTTTTTGAACTAATTACAAAATTACAACTCTTGTAACCCATATTAGATTTGTTATTATGTAGTAATAATCATACTTTGTTCAAAGATCCAAGATTTAATCTACTTGATTGAAGAGATATGAAATTTTCTTTAGAAAGTTAAACTCTGTAAGTAAGAACAGAGAAGTGTACATGTATACAGGAAAACTTATATGAATACACAGATATTTCATATCTCAACACGCATTCACAGTCAACACATAAACAAATTCACATCATCACAACATAATTTGTCGCATGCATCAAGTTAATCATAGATTTTCAAAATTGTTTAAAAAGACAGATTTACTCACTTATGTATGAATCAGAGAAAGCCTAGGAACTGATCTGTAGCTCGAACGGCAAGCTTAAATTAATCTGGAAACTTTGTTTATTGAGTTTCTTCTTATCTTCGAGTTTCCAGGTTGAAGATTTTGATTTGATTTGTTTTTCGGTTTCAATTTCCAGTTTTGAATTTTTTGGTTTATTGGATTTCAGGTTGAAGCTCTTCTCTGTTTTTGAAATATTTACAGTTCATTTTTTTTATTTAGAGGAAGAAGAAAGAAGATCTAGAAAATAATCACCAGACTAGTCCTTAAACACATTTTTTTCAAATTAAAGAAAGCTAAGGCCATTTGTAATTGCATGATATCTTTTAGCTTACACATCAATATGCACTCATACAAAGTGTATAAATGTTTTTATATTATAGTTCCTATTTGCTTTATATTTATATATGTTTAAAAAAAAATTCTCTTATTTATATTTATAACTTTTAAAGAAAAAGATTTAAAATCAATTAATAATCATATATATAAATATTAGTTGTAAATCTATTTTTAAGATACCATTTACAAGAAATAATTTAAAACCCTATATTAATTTGATTCTTATAGGCTTAAGTCATTAATACTTAGATTAATAATCACATATATATGTACACACACTTATACTTGTATATGTAAAAACTTACAATTTTAACATCATAAAGTTTTCATATATCTATTTATATATTTTTATTAATTTACTACAAGAGTTATAAATTTTCCGATATTTATAATCCAGCATTTATCATAACTCAAATCCATTTATATACATCCAGATATTATTAATTGCTAGAATTTATTTGTGCAATTAACAAATTAATATTTTAATAAATTTAATCCTGTTAATTACCAATTAACAGACGTCCAAAAATCTGGATTATTACATTACTCCCTCCTTTGAATCTTTTCGTCCTCGAAAAGGAACGAAACCAGAATTTATTCAATACTCAAAATCGGATAAATTCATTCTTTGATCATTTTTAAAACACTTTTAAAACCTATATAATATTATAAAATAGTTTTATAAAAATACTTTTTATAACTCGATGTCTCAACCAGTCCTTGTTCTCATAGAAATTTGGTCACACGCTTATCAGGCGTATGACTGAAAATCTATAAGTACTTGGTAAAACCGTTTTCCACACCTAGTGGAAATATTTGGAAAATAATTTTATTGAAGATATAGAAAATATTTTTGAAAATAGAGGAAACATCTTTGGTGAGAATGCTTTGAAAATCATTACCCCATCCATGGTCGCAGTTAGCCCGATGGTTACGTTGTCGTCCCGGCAAAATCCATAGATAACTATAGGCCTCCGCGCCCCTCAATTACGCCATGGAACCCCCTACAGATCGCAGTTACATCCAGGCTTACATTGCCATCGCAGCAAAAGTCCATGTAACTATAGGCCTCAGCGCCCTCGAATTTTGCTGCAAAAGAATAAAACTTCTCCACTCCCAAGTAGGTCACAGTATACCGAAGTAAAATCAAATGTAGACAGTTGGCTCTCAGCAGCACACACAACTTTCGCTATGTTACCATAGGTCACAGTCTACCAATATAAAATCAAACACAGACTGTTGGCTCTCAGCGACACACACCACTTTCTCTATGGTCTGTAGTAGATCGTAGTGACAGCGAGTTACATTGTCGTCACAGCATACCCAAATGCCTTTGTAGGCCTCACCGCCCACGACTTTCACTACACGCTACACATAATCCTCAGGAACTAGTTTTTTCCAGACTCCTCACAGGATCAACTTTAGAACCTCTCCCTTTGAGGCTCAAGGCAGTACCAACCTATGATACTCCTGAGAAGTTCATTTTAAGGGAGCGCCTTTTTCTCCAGAGCCATTTTCAAAACACTTTATACTATACACATATAGTATCTTCCAAATCGTACACCTAGTATGAATCTCATATAAATATTCTTTCTCAAAATCGATTATCCCAAAATAGATAATTCTCAACTAGGCTTTCCAAATCTCCAAAATTAATTTTTCTCCAAAAATTAAAAGCCTTTCCAAATCCATAGGTTCCAAAAACCTTTTCTCAAAATCATTCTCATAAGATTCTTTACATATATATTTATGTAAATATATATAACTTCTAAAAATCTTTGGATCACTTCAAACTTGTATAAAACCTCTTTTATACTTCAAATATTTTCAAAACCCTTTTCTTCTGGCTATACATTCAACAAGGGGAGATTTATCTTATATAACAAAGATATATAACTTTGTTTATCCCAAATCAAATATTCAAATTTCATTACTCTATAAAGTCATTAACCATATTACTTACTTCCAAAAAGTAAATTTCTACCATAGAAATATCCAATTTCCACTTTACTTCATCATATATTTCACAAAATATAACTTTCATTTCAAAAACCATTTCACATTTCTTATCCACAGATTTTCAGTATCAATTTTATTCAAACCAGTACGATGTACACATATCATCCGTATGCTATATCAATCTGATCGCTCACTCGATCACACAGTTTCACTTTCGAACTAGTATCGTTCACCCGACTTCCTAGTGCGGACACAGATCTGGTTTCTTGATCAAAAACCGTCATTCTCCTTGCATAGCCATAACTATGATAGGGAATATCCAGAACCAATCAACAATCCATATCCAGGTCCACTATTGAAAATCGACTGAAAAATCCCAACTCGGATCGATATACTATCTCGAAATTCTATGCTCAAATCCGAATCAAATCATTATGCGAATAGAATAATATACGCACATCCTACATATTTATCTTCATTGATTATTAGCCAAATCAATCTCCTTTCTATTCACATCCCTTTTTATCTCTATCCAATTTATTCTCTATTCCCATTTGGATTATCACTAAAATTCTTATCTCAATTGGGTATTCAATCTTAAACAGTTCGAACTCTGACCAACTTACATTTAGAAAATAGCTTGAATTTTTATTTTTTAAAGAGATAAGTAGATGAAAAATAATTATTAGTTTGTAAATTAGCTGCAAAATAGTTAAGTAATTGTAAAATAGTTTGAAAATAGTTAAATAGTTATAGAAATTTTAAATAATTGAAAAATAGTTGTAAAATAGTAATTAATTATAAAGCAGTTGAAAAACAGTAATTAGTTTATAAAACAATCGATTTTTTTTTAAATAGTTCCAAAAGTAATTGTAAAATAAGTATAAGATAGTTTGGCTTTAAAAAGAAAAGTTGTATAGTAAATAGTTTGGAAAAATAGATTTGTATTAAAACAGTTTATGTTGAAAATAGTCCAGAGTCAAACTATTCAATTCCCAACCTCTATTTCCAATCAATTCAATTTAAATTCCACTTCCATTTAAATTGACTCAATTCCAATTTTAAATAACTTCTATTTCCATTGAAATTGATTTATCTCCAATTAAAGTTGAATTAATTCTTAATTTCTTTCCAATTTCAAATCAAATTCTAGTTGAATTTTAAACCTATTCAACTTTAATCACAATTCCAAATTATTTAAATTAATTTGGACTAATTTCAAATTAAACCCATTTCAATTTCGAATTAATTCCAATTTGATTTAATACCAATTCCCATTTGAATTTGAACTCATTCAACTTCAATTTCATTTCAAATTAATCCAATTCAAATTTTCCCTTTGAATTTTTAAACTTATCCATCTTCAATCACAATTCCAATTAATTCATATCAAATTCAATTGAACTAATTCAATTCAAATTTCAAATTTAAACCATTCCGAATTATATAAATTCGAGTTAAATTTTTAGATGTTGATTTAACCCTTTAAATCAAATCAACTTGTATCTTTGAACCATTTAATTATGAATTCAAATTCCATTTTATCTTAATAATGGATATATTACCATACACCATTTCTTCATTTATTTAAGCAAATCCAATTTCAGCTTAAAGATTACTAATAACAATAGGATGGTATCATTATTTTATAACATCCATCCATTTCCAATTTCTAGATCTCAAACCCATTTTGAGATCACACAAACTCCCAATTCAAATTAACCATTTAACTTCCCAAGTTAAATCCCAATTTCATCTTGAAATTTCCAAATCAGGTTGTTTATTCAAACTTATTTAACTTCTTCTAAGTTAAATTCAATTTAAATCCCGTTAACCTTACTCAAATTTTAATTCCCACTTCAATTTCAAAAATTTATATTACTTTGGGTTTTCTCATCTCATTCCAAATTTAAAACTCAACATTTAGAGTTTATTTCAAACCATCTTTGATATTATGTATATTCCTCATATATACATACTATTTCCTTTACACACCAAGTTATACTTTAAATTTTAAACCATCCTTGGTTTTTAACTAAAATAAATTTATTTAAAATTTCCAAACAACTTCTTATTTAAAATAAGATTATATTCAAAAATAGTCTGAATTATATTATTTATTCTTTTCTTTCAACACTTTGAAACAATTTCAATGTTTCTAGACCTAGGTTTTAAAACTTTACAATTTAAAAACTACTTCAGTTTATAGTTATACTCATCCTAAAAGTTTACTTCATTTTTGTTTACACATTAACAAATATTTCATGATTAACCACAACAATCCTCTATGATAATATCCAAGATTATCATATCTGGGAATCAATTCATTATTATCTTACTCTAAAGCTCCTTTCCAAATTCAAGATTTAAATTTCAGTTTGAATCAATTTCAAACTTATCTTTATTTAATTTCAATTTGGTTGTATTTCTATTACCACTTAATTTAATTCCAATAATTTAACAACCAATCACCTTAATATTTATTAGAAAGAAATACTGCTTTATATATCAAAATATATTCTTATATGAAACCATTTAAAATCTTTATATAAGAAAATAACAAGTACGCTCTCATATATATACACACTCAACTCATTCTACCATTGACCCTATCCTTAATGAGTAATCCTACCAGAGCCAAGGGTCTCGCTTAACCTCGCTCTGATACCAAATGTAACGACCCAGAATTTTCGATCCCGAAAACTCCAGATAGTTAGGAAAAGAAGAAAAGAGACAGAAGTAAAAGATGAAACAGAAACACCAACATCTCACATTCGCAGCGGATAAAATATAATAACAAGTAATATTATTTACACAAAGAAAACTGAATCAGTCAATTACATTATAATACATCAGAGTTACAATATTTCTCGATTACTGGACAGTTTAAAATAACATGTCCTAGATATACAGCTATATATCACAGCGGAATACGTTCCTGCCATCCAGCTCGCCTCTTAAGCTCCAGAACGTCCTTACCTAGAAATCTGTAATACTCGGTCTGACCCGAGCATTACATCAAAGTAACACCCAGGTCTGGCTGGAAACCAGCGTGAGTAAACCCATCTAACATGAATGACAAAAGCATACAACTTATATGTATATAACCCGGGTAACTTGTATCAATTACAAGTTCACAAATTGTTATAGACGTTACTTATTCCGCTTACAAATTTCTAAGTACCAAAACTTATATTAAATAGTCCAAATCACTTAAATCATTTCATTCCAGCTTATTGATTTCACATATCAATCTATAATGAATCGAAGTGGTTTCGAGTATATACTAATACCCGACTACGGTCTCTTCGAATCCAGTGTCATCTAAACCCAAGTTGTTAAGTTTAAAACAATACAATTCATATTTAGAGTATCATATCACATGACAATTCATCATCGATAGATAACTCACAATATTACTGTTTAACCTATTATATCACAGCATATATAAATTGCCTATTAGAGACATCAACAACCCAAGTAGTCCAATATCATTCCATCATCTTCAAGCAAGATAAATTAGTCATACCATTTCCAATTAATTTAATTAACTACCAATGAATTAAATTAATTACTTATTACTTATAAGTCTTGCTTATTCATCATTAATTAATTATCTTCAATTAATTAATCACCCCTTAATTATCCATCTAGATCAATCATCCTTGATTAATCATTCTTTAATTACATTAAGTAATTAACCTTTAAATTAATTACACAAATTAATTAACCTTCACCCATTCATCTTAATTACATTTATCCTTGAGTAATTACTCAAATTAATTATATTATAATCACTTACATTGATTAATTATCCTTTAATTAATCACACTCATTAATTGACTAACCCTTAATTTATTTCTTTAATTAATAAAATTAATTATACTAAGTAATTAATTCTTAACTACTTCCCTCAAGTAATTTACCTTTACTTACTTTCGTCAAGTAATTGTTTTATTGGTTAATTATCCCTAATCAATTAACCTTTAATCATTAATTAATTTAACCTTCAATTACCAACTAAATTAATTAATCCTTAACCAATTTATATTAATTGCTTACATTAATAAATACTTAAATTAATCAATTCTTTAATTAATCACACTGAGTATTTAATCCTTAATTACTCCCATTTAATTACTTCCATAAGTAATTATGCTCTTTAATTAATTATATCCCATAATTATACGTTAATCTCTTACACTAAGTAACCACTTAATTAAGTAACTGATACTTAATCCACATCATAAGAGATTATTCTTAATTAATTTATCCAAATAGTTTATCTTAATTTATTTACACTAATTAATTATTCTTAACTAATTAGTTAATGATTCCTACATCGATTATTATTCACTAACTATCCATTGTTAAATAATTTTACTTTGATTATTAACATTAATCAAATAACCCTTATTAATTACATTGAATGATTAACTTATAAATTAACTTTCTAAATTAATTATCTTTTAATCATTCATAACTCTAATTAAAATAAATTCTTAAATTTAATTTGACTTAATTACATCATTAAACAAAATAAACAAAGGTTTATTTAAACCTTTCACTTAAGAATTTTAAACAAAAGAATCGAACTTGGAAAATAAACTTGTTTCTTTTTAAAAAAAATTGTTCTTCTTCATCCTCTAGAAATCTGATTTAACTTTCCTTTAAAATTAGAATCCTGCTAACAGTTCAAAACTAAACCGAGAAAAACTATCAAAACTCGAGCAACCCAAACAAAACACCGAGTCACCCAACCAAACTTCTACTTCGAGACGATCATGAATTCTACTCGAGTTTGACCAAGCTACCCTACTTCTTCCCCAAACTCACAAAACCCAAAACCAAAAATGCACCGTGCACGTGCACGTCGCTTCCACCCATCTCCGACCATCTTTCCAGACCCAGACCAGTCGACGATGGCCTCGACAATCCCCTCGATCTCCCAGCCCCTATGATTGTCCAAAAAATCAAAAACAAGCACTTCATCACAAACAACAATTCAACCCAGGTCGACATCTTCCCTTGCCGACCTCAAACTTCTTCACCGGAACCCATAAACTTCCGTCCAGATCAGCGTCACATACCCCCTCGTCATTTCCACACTTCGTGATCGAGCCCAATGCCCCGTCAACTGGTCTGATAAGGATTCCACACTTCACCTATTTCTAATCATCACTATATTTCCTTTATTTGAACTAATTACAAAATTACAACTCTTGTAACCCTTATTAGATTTTCTATTATGTAGTAATAATCATACTTTGTTCAAAGGTCCAAGCTTCAATCTACTTGATTGAAGAGATATGAAATTTTCTTTCGAAAGTTAAACTCTGTAAGTAAGAACAGAGAAATGTATATGTATACAGGAAAACTTATATGAATACACATACATTTCATATCTCAACATGCATTCACAATCAACATATAAACAAATTCACATCATCACAACATAATTTGTCACATGCATCAAGTTAATCATAGATTTTCAAAACTGTTTAAAAAGACAGATTTACTCACTTATGTATGAATTAGAGAAAGCCTGGGAACTGATCTGCAGCTAGAACGGCAAGCTTAAATTGATCTGGAAACTTTGTTTATTGAGTTGCTTCTTATCTTAGAGTTTCCAGGTTGAAGATTTTGATTTGATTTTTTTCTGGTTTCAATTTCCAGTTTTGAATTTTCTGGTTTATTGGGTTTCAGGTTGAAGCACTTCTCTGTTTTTGAAATATTTAGAGTTTATTTTTTTTATTTAGAGGAAGAAGAAAGAAGATCCAGAAAGTAATCACCGGCCTAGTCCTTAAACACATTTTTTTTCAAATTAAAGAAAGCTATGGCCATTTGTAATTGCATGATATCTTTTAGCTTACACATGTCAATATGCACGCATACAAAGTGTACAAATGTTTTTATATTATATTTCCTATTTGCTTTAAATTTATATTCATTTAAATTTTTTTCTCTTATTTATATTTATAACTTTTAAAGAAAAAGATTTAAAATCAATTAATAATCATATATATAAATATTAGTTGTAAATTTATTTTTAAGATACCATTTAGAAGAAATAATTTAAAACCCTATATTAATTTGATTCTTATTGGCTTAAGTCATTAATACTTAAATTAATAGTCACATATATATATGTGCACACACTTATACTTGTATATGTAAACACTTACAATTTTAACATCATAAGGTTTTCATATATCTATTTATATATTTTTATTAATTTACTACAAGAGTTATAAATTTTCAAATATTTATAGTCCAGCATTTATTATAACTCAAATCCATTTATATACATCCAGATATTATTAATTGCCAGAATTTATTTTTTGAATTTACAAATTAGTATTTTAATAAATTTAATCCTGTTGATTACCAATTAACAGATGTCCAAAAATCTGGATTATTACTAGAAGAATAGTGTTAAATAAAATCATTAAAGCCAATGTAAATTATAAATCTAGATTCGAGTTTAAATTAAATCCAAATCTCTTCTCAGATCTAGATTTCTGATAGATATATATATGCTTGCGGTATATGTATTCAAACACGGAAAATATGGTGAGTCAACTTGAAATAAAAGGGATTAGATCTAGAGATTTGAAAAGCTAAAAAGGTAAGTGAGAAATTATATATATTTTATATAATATTGGATTTATATCGTAATATATCTATTCCTATATGCATAAATGCAATTTTGAAGTTATATGCCTAAATTTACACATATAATGAATTTATAAACCATACCTACATATTTGTGATTGATTACTTAGATTTAGTATTGCATGTACTTGAATCTAAAAAGTATTGGGTAGTAGTAGTCTCTGAATTTGATAAATTATGTCGCAGTTCCAGATTTATCGACTAAATGGTTTATGCAAATAAATGTAAATTAGAAGTTATCACAATAAATTATTGGCATTTAAATAGTAATTTAATTCATTGGAATGTTGAGAGTTGCAATGTATTTTTTTTTTTATAGATTATCAGGTTCAGACTCATAAATAGAAGTGTATTTTTTGAGGCAACGAGGAATATGCTTAAAAGAAAATGATGTATAAAATATGGATATTTACCATATTTTTTACTTTCTATTTCAAAAAACAACAAAAATATAATTCCTTGTAATTTCAAACGTAACACAAAGTCTCTTTTTGGACAAGATATATAAATTTACATTGTTAACCTTTCCTTTTGAGGATGATGTAATTCCAATGCATTAAAATGTAGAAATCCCCAAGTATGAATTAAAGAATAGCGATAATAATAATGGTTAAATTGTTATACACACATACACACGAAGTTAGGACATGATAGAAATCAAATAGTAAATGGTAAAAAGGTAGGCCAATAATATAATGAATAAAGGTAAGAAGTATATAAAATATACGGGTATGAGAAGTCCAATAAAAAAGGAAGGACGGTAAGGGTTAAGAAGGATAGAAATAAAGATTCAATAATAAGAGAAGAAAGTAAATAGTAAAAGATACTTGAATCTTTTAAATCCAAGGAAAATGGTAAATGATATTAAACCAAGATTAATGAAACAAGGAACCAATTAAATAAAAATAACCGAATATGAATAGCTGAACATTGCAGGCGTAATAATGAAATAATAATGAATATATATATATATATATATCTGTGTGTATGTGTGTGTGGGCGCGCGCACGCTTGTGTGCATGTATATTTGTGACATCAAGTATATGTTTATGACAGGTGTGAATTATTAAAGTTAGCTAAAGCTTAGCTTAGATATGAAAGAAATGGTCATTAAAATGTGTTAGAATGCGAGGTCAATAGCTTTACATGGCAGAAATCTGCCCCTTGCAAGGGCCTACTAATGGTTGTGTGTACATTATACTGATGTGGGACATATCCAACTGTAGGACTTATAGAATTATATGTTCGTGTATAGCTGAAGGAATACCCAAGTATAGTCTTCTTCAATCTTTTAGGGGTACTACCTTGATTGCGTTAGGAAATCTAAATGGGATGATAAGCAATGCTTGGAGTTACACTAGTGTGTTTAGTACCATATTCAAGAGTAGGAATTGTACGTAGGTCGAGAACATCATCGGTCCTGAGTGGTTAGCATAAAGACGTGTTATACCCAAACAGGCTATACCTCCTACTAGTGTAGGTCACGTTTAGGCCATGCACTACCATAGTTGTTTGCTAGTTTGTTTTTTAGGTGGGCAGATTAAATAACCCTTAAGAGAGGTCTTTCAAACAATTCAGGTATTCTGAAGAGCTGAGTCCTTAGTAGTCCTTGGAGCTGAGTCATAATATGAAGCATTTAGGTAAATTCCCAAGATGGGATAGAATACGACCAAACTATCGTGATGTCGTTATTAGGCACCATGGGAGTTCCTTGGTATGCACGATGATAAGGATGTAATACTGCATGGATGATGGATCCTGACGAGGTGCTGGATTATGGATACTAGCAGGGATAATATCTTGGTCCAAAGGGAGAATGTGTTCTATATATATATATATATATATATATATATATATATATATATATATACATATGTATGTATGTATGTTGATATTATCCACCTAGGATAGATATAGCGCATCGTACACGTACATGGAGTCAAGACAACTAAGTAAAATATCAGATATAACATGTAATGGAAGACAAATGACATAAATGAGTGTTATGTATAAAGTGTATAATTTACTAGTCATCAGAAAGTTGTTCTAACCGTCCCTCCTCATTATAACCCACATGATAGCTTTAGAGGAAGATGTACCAATGCAAGGCGGGAAAAGTGGAAGGATATATTTCCTCATGCATGCTCGATAGTGACAAGGACACCAAATAGAAAATGTTTCTACCTTGGTCAGTAACTATATGGTTTTATGCTTTACTATTCCGCTATGAGCTTGTATCGGTAAGTGCTCTGATATGCATTTATTTATTTGCAGGATGCCAAACCGATAATCTGTATTTCGATAGACTTGGATTTTTGCTTTGGCTAAAATTCAGGCCCACTCAGGTGCAAGTTGTTACATAAAATGATCCAACAAAGTCTACTAGTGACATAACTCATCCAAAAATACGAATATAAGTCGAGTGTGTGTATTTACAACTTCCCCAATCCCTGCTACCATCTCAAATAAATAACATCACAATGTGTAATAAGAGGTAGCCTTAGCACCAATATGCCCCCAATCTAGCAATAGTTTCCTCGATTCATCTTTTGGATTGCTAAGGTAAGGCAACTCAAAGTGGACGATGTCTTACATAAACGAGTTTAAACAACTCGAATCACAATACTATTCCTTCTCCGCCTAAAAGCATCCAAAATGATAGATGTCTTAGCCGGGTGAATACAACATATCTCCCATTCAAACCCTCGATCCAACACAAACGGTAGCATTATGCTTATGTTATCACTTCTCCAAATATACAACAAGTTCGATACTCAATACCTCCTCAACATTCCTAACATTCCAATCCTATGTTTTTAAATAAGAGAAACCATGTAAGCATCCAAACAAAAGAAATCATATTCTATTATACTAATAAACCATAGCAACTAAAACCCTAAATCTAAGTGAAATCCTAACCTAAGAAAAATTGTTAACCTGAGATAATGATAGAGTAAAAGAATCGACCATATAATACATTGTCCACATGCACCTCATATGCAACGTAAACTCTTACCTTTTAAGTCGTTACTCTAAAGAGTTTCTTTGAATAGATAGATTCTTTCCAATCCAAGGGATGGTTGAAAAAAAGTAATCTATCTATTTTTCTTTTAAAGTCACATCTGAATCCTTCAAAATTCCATTTTTCATAAAATCACCTCAGCATCTCTTATGCATGCTAACCATAATACTCTTTTCTTAATCGTTTCAAAGAAATTTCGATGGTATTTTTTTTACATCATTGTCCATTTAATAAAGTGCATTTTTCTTAAATTTTCCAAATTAGGTTTGTCTCAATAGCTCAAAATCCATTATCGAAATCCTTTATCCAAATTCTTTATCCCCATCAATCAAAATATTTCCCATTTAATCCTTACCACTAATCTATTTTGGAATATAGTTTATTGACAGAAGTTACAACCCTACATAATTATTTATTCTCAAAATTATATCTATCTATACGATTCCAAAAACTTCATTCCTTTTATCAATAATACAAACATATAACCTTAATACCCGTCTATATATGTGCATAACTACAGACTCATCCATCGTACCAAAATATTTAACTTTATAAAAGTTTTTTACCAAATCAAATTCAAAATATCCTTTACAAACAAAAATCCATACTCAATACCAAATACAACAAAAAAATCCAAGCTTAAACCATCCCAAATAAATGGTATCTTTTCTCAAATAAAATTTCACCGACTTAGTATTTTTTTCATACTACGGATGAGACAACTCAACAGAGATGGCATCTCACGATATAAATCAAATCAACATAATACCAATTAATCATGGTAACATCTTACTTTAAAATATATCTAGGAATATCATAGCCTAGTGAGCATTCTATCAAACACATGTCATATCCAATCTAAATCACTAATTGAAGTTACAACCATCACTCATGTATCAACATATACAACTATTACCTTAAACATATATGGCAAGACAACAATCACTTGCTTAGAGAACAATACCCATCCAAGTCAAATAACAACAAATGGTGTAAAGTTACCTACCACATCAGGCCGATGACACCCATCCCCAAATCAAATCAAATAATCTACTTTTTCAATAATATCAGACAACAAAGCATCCTAAATTTCATTCACTTCCATCTCTGACCATTACCGCAATGATATAGAAAAAATGTAAATATCAATTATTTCGTTTCTTCATTATGGAATGATCGTCGAGTTAGATCGCATAGTACCATCATTGGGTCATCAGACACTGTATTAAAATATACTCTTGGCCTCATAATAAAAATCTTCATCCATATATCAAAAATATTTCAATCAATTGGTTAATGGAACCCAATCAATTAAAATTCCAATCTCACTTACGCCTCTTACACTATCAGCCTTCTGAATGAAATTCTATTTCAACCACATTTTTAAAAACATTCAAATGTCAACTAAGTATAATTTAGGCCCAAATCTACTTCGTATAAATCTTGACCACTTTATTTTTTTATCTGGTAAGCGTCTTTTTTTATAGTGCTTCAAAGCATTAATTTGGATTTAATTCCGTCTTTCTATCAATAACTACATTCTTTCTTTCGATAACTTGGAAGTTCTCCTATCCAACTTCTGATACTCTTATAGTGTCGCATGCTTGAGTCACATATCCATATATCTTATTAATTCTTATTTCTTTGTGGGGGGGGGGGGAGTTTAAAATCTTCTTCGACGACATGCAAAATTTTGTCTCCATTTAACCCCATATGACTATCGGGATCAGGACTTATGACAATATAGTGCCTATTCTGCTAATCCTTATACAAGCCACATTCCTCTCATCACATTCCTTATCCCAATTCATAACTCATCTTCTTTCACGATCTAAATTCCTTTCTCTACAATAGATAGTATCGTATTTTCACTTGGGCCACTTCTAGTGCATAACCTTTCTCTTTCATATTAGCTTTCTAACCCATCAAAAGATTCTTAATTTAACAAATTTCAAAATACCATTTTTCATATTTTAAAATAATAGTAGAAAGATTTACTGATCGAAAATTCTTCAGCATACCAAAATTTTAAAACTTCCATTAGCCTTTAAGATACATCATCACTTTTAAAAAATTTCTTTGACAAAACATCTCCTTTACATAAAATCCTTAAGATAAAAAAATTTAATCAACATTTACTCTGTCTTTATGTTTTAGTTTCAACAACCAACTATTTTCCTTAACTTCAATAATTTAATATTAACCACGAAAATTACAACTAAATTTTAAATAAACTATATTTGTTTTTTTAAAATACTCTTATTTTATTTAAAAACATTATTTCAAATAGTTTATAGTCATCTTATTATATATAAATATAAATTAATTTAATTTGTAAATAGAAAATTTATAACACATTTAAATAACTCATCCTATATATATATATGAAAATATAATTTAAAATTCACTTTAGCTACTTACTATATTTATATCAATCTAGAAAGTTATTTCCGTGACCTTAAATCATATTTTATTATAAATGTGTTCAAAAATTTTAATTCACAAATCCTTCAATTTCTTATTTAAAAAATGAATATATATCAAGTGATGATTAGAAATAGGTGAAGTGTGGATTGCTACGAAACATGAAATCCTAAATAATTCACTATTACGGATCCAATGAAACTGGTTTCGTTGAAATTTGAGACAGTGGCCAAAATGGCTATTTTTACCCGTTAATTAAAATATAAAATTTCAATTTCTATTTATTTACTATTAAATTCAATTTTAAAAGTAAACAATCTTCATTCTTGTTTAAACTAAATCTGAATCAACTTCCTATATCATTTTAATTCATATTAAATTCAGGATTCAATTATTTAAATAATTGCAATATTAAATTTAAACAATTTTATTTATTCAATAAATCACCATATTTTGAAATATAAGTTATTTAACTTATAAAATTTAAATTTTAAAATGAAGTCAAATAATAAAACAACTATTTCCATTTTATAATAATTCAACATTAATGCCATTACTACAATTCAATATTATTTAATTTACTTCCTAATATAAGTTATAGTCTCGTATCTTCTTGAATTTTATTACTCAATATTTTATCCAAGTTCATGTCCAATAAATTACATTAATAAATCATTAAATTTTTATTTCTAACCATTTTTATTCAACAATTATATAAATTTAATAACTTAAAATAGTTAAGAATAAGGGTCGTTACATTCTCCCCCACTAAAAATTTTTCGTCCTCGAAAAGGGGTTAAATAAGGAATTTAACATTTGATATATTTTATTCAAAATTATCAACTTACAAAACATTAAAATCTTATTTAGAAAACCTTTAATGTTCTCGCTACGCCATCCGATATCGGTTTTACGGAAATTACAACTTGTATATAAAAACAAGTTATAAAATTTTTTAAATCCTGAATTTTTTTTAACACCTAGATTAAAAGAAAATTCCGGTAGAGTCTCATTAGCATGGCTTGATCGAATTTTTTTTACAATATAATATATATACCAAATATATCAATTATATATCATCTCAGTAATGAGGCATCCCTTAGGGAAAACGTTATAAAAGTGCGGCACGTAATCTGATATATGTACCTTATTATTTTTAATACGAGCGAGTTCGCTCATATTAAGCATGCAAAGTAAATAAAATCCGTGCATACATCCAAACAATCTTCGTATGTACCTATCTCAACTCAAGTTAGAATATTAGTCATTTATACTAAGATATAGAACATGTATAAGTTTAATAAAACCATATAACATAAATTTTGAATCCAAATCATAAGCATAAACACCAATACATAACAAAACAATCAATGTGCTGCCAAATGCAGTGATAACACTTGTTTACAACAAAAGAAACCATCCAACAAATAATGTTCGCTCAATTATTCATAATCATTACAATTTACATTTATCTTATGTCAATATTTGATTTATACACTTCATTCATTATTAACATCCAACTTTTATTAACATTCAATTGGTTCGCTTTCAATTTATTAACATTTAATTGGTTTACTTCTAATTTATTTACATCTATTTCATTAACATCCAGTTTATTCGAATTTCAATTATTTCACTTATATTTAATATATTTCTTATAAATTCACTTATGGATTTCATTTAATCTTATCAAAATTAAGTTTTATTTCATTACTAATTAGTATATTCTCTTTAATACTAATATTATTTATAAACCATTTCACAAACCATTTAACTTTATTATTGCTTCATAACTAAAATTCATTTTATAGCTTAAGTGGAACTAATTCACTTTACTAATTCATCTAGTTTCATTCAAATCCAATTCAATTCATTAATCTCTGTTAAATTAAACTTTATTTTATATAATCCATTACTCCGTTTATTTGACTTTATTTAAGTTAAAAAAAATTATCATTCACATTCAACCAATTTAAAATTTATTATTAGCTTAATATTTCTCAATTCTATAAGTTATACAAACTTATTCACTTAAAATTTCATTTCATTATGTTATCTAATTCATTTCAAATACAATTCACTTTCATTTAAGCTTTCTTGAGTTAAAATTCATTTACTTCACAATTCAAATTTTCTTTTGTTTGTTTAACCAAAATATTCAACCATTTTAAAATTCGACTTTATTTTCCTGCTCAAATTTATAAGTTATAACTTTTTTTTTTATCGATGCTATTTCAATTTATAAGTTCAAAACTATTTTCTTATATTTATCAAATCATACTAGGAATATTTTTTTCACAATCGAAACTTGTTTTAACTGGAAATAAATTTCTTTTGGTAGCAATTCTGACTCAGAAACTCGAAAATGAATATGGACAATGTTGTAGTCATTCCCAAAATTATTTCCCTCTAACCAAAGCGAGTTCAATAATTTTATTTCTTTTAAAAATATTTTAAAAATAAATTTCTAGTCAAAACTCTTTCAGACAATATTACTGTTAATTTTTAAGGCTTTGAAAACAAATTTTGAAAGCAACGGGATTTAAATTCTAAAATCCTCAGCTTTTAAATCCTTTACATTTAAAATATAGCTTATACTATTCCATTTCTTTATTATGAAAATATTTCATTAATTTACATATTTTTTATTTCAAACAATTTTTATTGTACTTAGATTTAAATTCAATTTAATTATCGAATGCTTCGTGAGATAGAGTTCACAAACTATTCGTTTTTAGTTTAATTCAACCAATAATCGATAATAACCATATATTATCATCTCCTAACAACAACTTCATTAATAATTATACAACTTTATGAAAGTTATCATTTTATATATAAAATATAATTTAGGTAAAATAATTTCATTTACCCTCTTTTAAAACAATATTATGTCGACTTGGCTCATTTAAGTGTTTAGAACCCCTATCGAAAACATGGCATCCCATGCACCAATCAGAATTCATAAACAACTCAATGGATAAGTAAACACAATATAAAACATTTTATAACACTAACAAGTATGCTCTCTCATATATATACACGCACGTAAACAAACTCATTCTGGGTATTACTATTCTATCTCTAATGAGTCAAACCTTACAAAGCTAAGGTTGTCGCTAAACCAAAGCTCTGATACCAATTATGATGACTCACATTTCGAAATTTTTAAATCGACTATAATCCACATATGTCCAACTTAAACAATATGAAACATAGATAATCAATAGGGTTAATTAAGAAAAATAAGAAAAGAAGAAGGACAAACACAAAATATTGCAGCGGAATGAAAAAATATAATAATCAAATAAACAGTTCATGAAGCTGTTTATACTATACATTTGATTATAATTTATACAAAATTTATCAGAATTATATATACTACAGAGCAATAGGATAATGCAGCAGAACACAATATGGTGAATACTAATGAATAATATACCAAATCTTCATCTTCGTCTTCCAGAAAAATTATCTTCAACGCACTGAAAAACTCAGGCTGACCCAAGCGTAATAAAAAGACAAAACACTCGAGTCAGGACTAAAATATCCTTATGTGAGTCAAATCAAATTAAATATAACAGGAGTTTAATAGTGTCAAAGATGTTTACAGGATTTCACATCTTCTATCTAGTATATAACGTGTGTGCAACAACTCAAGAAAAGTTAGGTGATTTTCCATTTCTTAAGGATCCGTCAAAATATTTATATTTTTTAGAATACGCTATATATAATGTCTAATCGGTAAAAAAATATTTTTGTTAGCATTAAGGCTTTACATTAATCCCTCTTAACGTGTTTTTAAGCATTGTCATACAATTTGCATATAACGCCCCAGTAGCATGTCGGGGGATAGGGGTGGGCCATGATACGACAACACTAAACCAAAATTGTAGCGGTCTCATGTAGGGATAAAAGTATGACAAGGCACGTGAGGCAATGTCCAAGGTAGGATACTACCAATTTGGGTCGCAGGGCAGGTGGTAACTGATGTGCATGTAAATGTGCATATTTTTACCACCATATTTATTCTATTTAAATTAAATAAATGATCATATTGCGTATTTTAACTTGTTTTAACCAAAATTCATATTAATTCCAAATTTTCACATATTCATCTTCATATAAGGGCAAAATGGCCATTTGTGCGCGCATATTAATTTGAGAGAATTTAATTGAAAATTTGTATAATATTTTGTAGGAATTTAGCTTCTCATATTAGTGGGTTCATGAAGAAACATGCATGCACAAAATGGATATAAAGGAATGAAGATGGAAATAATTCAAAGTGAAGATCATGGAGGACCCCACCTACCCACCTACCTTAATGTACAAATTAAAGGCTAATGTACATGCTTATGGAGTTAATGGTTTCATGTACACTTAATGGGGGATTAGGACATGTTAGTAATTACTTGGCCTCCACACTTGCTAAGGGGCATTTTGGGCATTCCCTAAAAAGTGAATTAGGGTTTCAAAACTTGTATATATACCCCTTATGTTTCATGTAATCTCACCTCTTACTTTGTCTCTCTTAGGCCTCCTTCTCTTTAGTTTAGTTTAGATCAAATAAAAGAAAGCTCTCTTTCTCTTTTCATGGCTACTTAGCCATTTTTATTTTATGTAATTTTCTTTTCTTTTTATGCAATGTTAATTAGTGTTTCCTTTTACTTACATGTTCATTTTCTTTCATGCTAGTAGTGTAGTTTTACTTTTATGCAAGTAGAATAGTTTTCTTTTCATTTGCTTTCATTTTTCTTTCTTTTTGTTTTCATGTTGCTAGCTACATTTGTTAATAAAATGACAAATATGAGAGGCTAAACTCCTTCAATTTAGGGGTAATGAAGCTCTCTAATTATGTAGCTTCAACTATTTATTAATTCATGCTCTCTTTTTGTGCTTAATGATTATGATGATGGAAATGGTTTACTAGTTGTTTTTGCTTTGAATTTTGATAGCCTATATTGTTGACACCAAATAGGCTATCCTTAAACAATCACTAACACTAATTGTCTCTTCATCAAAATATGATTATGGCAAAAGAAAGTGGTTTGAAATTAAAATTTGATGGTCTATATTTCTAATCCATAGTTAATAGGCATACTTAAAATAGATTTCATTTTCATTTTCATGTCATTGTCATCAAAGTTAGTAAGTGCTTTAAGAGGTGTGTTATAGTTTGATGGCTTATGTTGGCTAATCAATAGCACAAATATGTCATACTTATGATAAACACATCAATTAAAGCACTAATGACCATAAAAGAGGGATCATGATTTCGTATGTGTTGAACTACATGATCTAGAGAGTGGATTTACTTCCTAAATTGTCACTTAACTCTTATATTTGCTTCTCTTTTCTTTTAGTTAGTTCTCTAATTCTCTAGCTTAATTTTCACTCGACTTTGGTTTAATTTGATTGAATAGAATTTTAAAATCATCTATTCCCTACGGATCGACCCGTATTCGCCGCGTGCTACATTCGTACACCGTGCGCTTGCGGTTATTTTTAAATTTAAATTCGTTCGACGGTTTTCTAAACCGATAGAATTTCGTCGACCAACAAGTTTTTGGCGCCGTTGTCGGGGATTTGCTTTGATTCTTAATTTTCTATTCTTCCGATTATTTTCGTTTGAATTTTTATGTGTTTTATTTTGTGTGCTTGTTTGTAACAAAAAAAATATTGTTGTGTGTTTGTAGCTTGCATTGGTTTGTGTGATTATTGTTTTCTATTTGTTTTGCATTTGCATTGTATATATTTTAAAGAGAAAAAAAACTCCACAAACATTTCTCCAAATTTGCATTGCATTTCATTTCTTATTGTACAAATTTACATTGCATTCTCATTTTTCAATTACACTCACATTTCATCAATTTCTATTTTCTATTTACATTTTACCCTTCTCGGTTACTGCTACACTGCATCTGTTTTCTGTTTTCCACACAGTGATACAAGCAATCACCATTCCCTTCCATTGTTGACATTGCTGACAGTCATCAACTTCTTCTCCATACTTTACTCACTGACTTGCTTCAAGTCTAACCCACTGTCCATTGCCTTACTGCCCAACTTAAACTTCTCCCAATTACTTCAACCCTGCTACCATCACTGCCCTGTTGCTCAACACACTGCTGTACAACTCCATACATCACCACTTCCAGTTGTACAACACCATTACAACAACCACTACCATACCATACCACAACCAAAACATCAACCTTCATTCACTTATACTCCCACTGACAATCTCCTTTAAACCACTCCTCAAAACTTCAACCAATCACTGCACTTCATCTACTGCCATACATAGCCTGAAGCATTTCAGTCATACACCAAGACCAGTACCATCTCATAACAGCCTCTACAACCCCTATTCATCAACTTCCCACTTGAAACACTCTACTAACTCTCCATCTCCAACTCCGCAAACCACTATTCAACTCGCAGCAACCCTCTCTGTCAAAACATCGATAATCACTGCCTTGTTCTCTCCACCATATCGCTTTCTTCCTACTGCACACAACAGTGACCAATTCACACTGCCTCTCCAGTCACTTGCCATAACAATTCCTTGCAACAACAACACTTCCCAGAAAACCACCACAACAGACATAAAATAACTCCTCCGACACTTCATTGCCTCTGGCCGTACCACATCAACTCTTCCACCATCCAACCTGCCACTACACCCCCTCCACCAAAACAGTGCTTGTTGCCTTCACCTATTCTCTCCACTGAACACTTCTCTCTGCTCACCAAACAACACTGCATATCCACTTCTAATTCATCCATCTGCCTCAATCAGACAATTACCAAACTCATCTACTATAACAATCGCGGCTAGCTACATCAAATTCACATCGTGAACCACCGATAACCACCACAGCGAATCAATTCTACGGCAGACTCCCCTTCATCGCTTCAAACCCCCAATCACTCCTTTGAACAACCGTGACCAATCAAGCCAAATTGATCGCCTTCATCCCAAGCTTCAACAACTTCGAGCAACAAGTCCCCGCGAACAACCAATTGCCACCTCCTCTAACCACCTCGACCGCATACCCATACAGTTGCAGGTGAACACCCATCGCGACCTAATCCCTAGAACACAACCGTACTTCCTCCTATCCCCCAGTTCACATGCAACCCACGGTAACAACCATAAAGATCAAAACCACGAATCATCGACTTCAACTCAACTATACTTCATCACCACGAATCAAACCCAAATCGCCTCGCAAACCCAATTTCGAACACCCTCAACTAGCGATTTCAACTTCGATTTCCTAAAATTAATTTCGATTTCAAACTAGTTTTTGATTTTTGAGAATTGCATTTTCTCTATGGATAGAGTTATAAAAAAAGGGGTTAGGCGGTGTGAACTTGATGAAATGGTAATGTATTAACTTTGGGCCGGTTGGACTTTTGTTTGGACGGAGAGTTATTCGTCTAGACATTTTCATTTGTTTTTAGTTTAGTTTATTTTTTTTTGTTTTTGTTTTTGTTTATTTCGTTTAATTTGTTGGGTGGTTTTTAGTTGCTTTAGTGTCCCTTGTGTTGTTTTGAGTAGAATCTTTTGTTTTAATTTTTATTTTTTTGAGTGTTAAGTAGTTTGTTTTGCTTCTTGAAAAATAAAAAATAAATACCAAGTTGTTTTAAAGAAAAAGTGTTTTCTTTTGTTTTAGTTTTGTATATATAAAAAAAAAACAAAAACTTGTATATATATCTTGTTTTCATTTTCATGTTGCCAAAGCAGATTGGAGGAGAAGCTTGCTTAGCCCTGCTTACCAAAAAAAACCTGCTTGCTTCCAATATCTATTGTTTTTTTTATTTTTGCCTTGCATTGCTGTTTGCTTGCATATTTATTTAAATAAAAATAAAAAGAAAAAATCAAAAATCCATTTGTAGTTGCATTGTTAATACACATTTAATTTCTGTTTTGCATTTCATCTTAGATTTTGTTTAGTAATAACGGTTAGACATTGATAACACTTAATTGTATATTGACAATTTGTCTTCTTTGAACAATTTAATTTCTTGGTGTCTAGGCTAAGGCAGAGTAATAATCATTTATAAATATTACGGTGATTCGTAAATATTATAGTGGTTGTTCCTCTGAAGGTACTTAAACCTTCGGTTGCATTGCTACGGTGATTCGTGGTGCACCGATAAATCCCGCCCGTTACCTGGCTGAGAACTATATTGTTTATCTAAGACAATTTGTGATTATACAATTTTGGGTTAACTTAGGATAAATCATTTGTAATTAACCATTGCATTCATTTAGTTGCATTAGTTCATGCATATTTAAAAAAAAAATTCAAAATCCAAAACTATAAAAATTGTAAATATTTCTTTTTCAAAAATCCAAAAAAAAATTAGAAAAACCAAAATCCAAAAAATAATAATTATAAAACCTTTTCAAAAACAAAGAAAAAAATTTGAAAGAAATATCAATTTCCCTTTCGAAAAATAAATTTTATTTGTAAATATTTTTCCTTTGTAAAAAAAACCAAAAACATTCTTAAAAATGTCTGAATTTCCATATTCACTTGAATTTTATAATAGTTGTGAAAATCAATATGATCCATATGATTTCACTCCGAATTCGTATGGATATTTTAACAACAACTATTCCTTAAACAATCCGAATTTTGAACAAGAAGTTTTCAAGACGATGACCAACCCTCGAATCTCGAAAATATCAATTCATCTCTACTTGAAATCTCTACACAACAAAATCAAATGATAAATGATTTGTGTAATTCATATTTGTGCAATAACTCGAGCCAAGGATTTCAAAATTTAAATTCACTTCAAAATTCCAATGGTCTCGAGTATAACCCATGTCAATTCAATTTCGAGCTTCAAAATGAATTTCAAAATCAAGACGAAAATGTGAACCAATTTGCAAATAATTTTGGCAATGGGAATAGTTTCAGTAACGATACGATTAAATCCTTTGGTTATCAACAAATTCAAAATGAAAAATTTCAAATTAGTAATCATGAGTTTGACTTTGTTGACCAAATGAAAAAAGATAAAGGGGATTTATTACTTGAAAAATATAAAACTTTTCGTGAAAATCATAATCAAATCTCAACTTGCGAAGAATCAAATAATAATCTACCATTTATCGAAATTGACAATTCTTGTTCTCAAGAAATCCAAATAGAAAATTCTCAAGTTAATAACTATAAATTGGATTTTATTGAGCAAATGAATGAAATTTACGATGATCACACGAATTTGTTGTTTGAAATATATATGAAACAACGTGAAAAACAAAATCAAATCCCAACGTGTGATGAGTCGAGTGATAATCCATCTTTTACCCAAATCGACAATTTTCAAATAACAACTTTTGAAATTGAAAATAACAATCTTAATGAAGTTGTTGAAAATACGGTAATAGAGTTGGATTTTAATTCCTTTGAGGGTGTGGAATCAAATTTAAAATTCGATCTTCCTTTTCTCGATTTCGAAAATTTGAATGCAACAACTTTGGATTTTGACCTTGAGACATGTAATAAAATTGTTGATAATCCAACAAAGAAAGACGAATTTAATGAACATGAATTTTTTGGACTTTTGGATGGCGAGTTGTTAAATTCCGACGGGGAAGACGACAATCACCATTTTGACTTTGAAATCGATAACTTGGAAGAAGATTTTAATGATAAACTCGAATTTCAATTTGGTGAAAATAAATGTAAATTTCAATCAATTGTTTTATCAATCCAAAAAATCATTGAAAACAAAACAACTCGTACAATTTTCAATAAAACAACATTCGTTTTTCCAAATCAACTTTCATCTTCGAAATCTTTTACGATTTGGTTTTCTACACTTGAGCTATGTCTCGCATACTTGGTGAGACAAATGAATCGGTTTTTGGAAGATCGATTCATTTATTCTTTAACAACATACTTTCTGATGTCTTGTAAATAATCATCTTTTCATTTTCATTTAAATAAAGTTTATGTTTTTATTTTCTCCCTCCACGTGAGTTGACTGTGGGGACACAGTCAAAATCAAGTGTGGGGGCAGACTCATCTTCATTTTCGATTTTCCATGATTTATATTTACTTTTTCTTTGCAAAAAAATCTCAAAAAAAACCAATTTCATTTAAGCATTTTTGATTTATTTTTAAAGAAACACTATAGGATAAATACATGGTTTTGGCTTATTAAATTGAAAATTTTGAAAGTTTATTTGTCTTAAAAAATAAATAAAAATGAAGTTTGATTACATATAATAATGGTTTAACTAGTATATAGGAAGATTCATACGTGTTAATTATGAAGTACATTCTAATTGAAAATCTTTGTTTTAAAAAGTGGTTGATTTAAAGTAAAGGATATAACATTTTTTGTCTTCTAAGTTAAATGGCGTTAAGATGATTTTGCAAAACTTTCTCTCTCTTAAAAAAAATATAAAAATAAAAAATAATAATATCCAAGTATTCATTCTCATTTAAAAGTCCTCACGGTTATGCATGGGTGAATTACTTGAAATCTTTGATTATGTGCTTTCATACTCATTTAAAAGTCCTCACGGTTATGCATGTATGGAACACATGTAAAAAACAAACATAATAAAAACCACCTACGGTTGATAGGTGTATGCACGAAAGTGTGTGCACCCACCATGCTCTGTACTCCCCTCACATAGGCCCGAAAGGCAGTGCATGGGTGGTATATCTGGCCTCAGTTTACCTGAGCTAGGTGTGTAATTTTTCTTGCAAATAATGAGAGAGCAAGCAATTGAAATCTTAGCATTACTTTTACTTAGTTGATTTGATTTGTTATTGAAAATAAATGAAAATACCACTTTGATAAACTTTGATAATCAACTAAGGATCCATTTTATAGTTACACTATGTTATTAACCAAAACAACGAGTTAAACTATAGCCTATTTGTTATGATAACTTGATTTTTGTTGAAATTTTGACGAGTAAATGACTTAAAATTTTCAAGATAATGACCAAAACCTATATTTAACTTATTCGTGTCAATTTAAAAATAAATCCTTCATTTGTAAATATTTTCAAAAACTCACATTCATCTCTTTGTAAATAAATCTTGCATTTTGTAAGTATTTTCATCCCGCACTTGGATTTTGTGTGTAGTTTCCGCTGAAAACCCTCACGAGACAACACTCGTCCTACTGAGGACACCCAGAAGTTTAACGGCTTGTTGCATACGCTCAATGCAATCGTGCTCCCTACGAAAATGGATTTATCTTAGTTTTTCTTTATTCGAGGACGAATAAAAAGATAAGTGTGGGGGTATTTGATGTGCACGTAAATGTGCATATTTTTACCACCATATTTATTCTATTTAAATTAAATAAATGATCATATTGGGTATTTTAACTTGTTTTAACCAAAATTCATATTAATTCCAAATTTTCACATATTCGTCTTCATATAAGGGCAAAATGGCCATTTGTGCGCGTATATTAATTTGAGAGAATTTAGTTGAAAATTTCTATAATATTTTGTAGGAATTTAGCTTCTCATATTAATGGGTTCATGAAGAAACATGCATGCACAAAATGGATATAAAGAAATGAAGATGGAAATAATTCAAAGTGAAGATCATGGAGTACCCCACCTACCCACCTACCTTAATGTACAAATTAAAGGCTAATGTACATGCTTATGGAGTTAATGGTTTCATGTACACTTAATGGGGGATTAAGACATGTTAATGATTACTTGGCCTCCACACTTCCTAAGGGGCATTTTGGGCATTCCCTAAAAAGTGAATTGGGGTTTTAAAACTTGTATATATACCCCTTATGTTTCATGTAATCTCACCTCTTACTTAGTATCTCTTAGGCCTCCTTCTCTTTAGTTTAGTTTAGATCAAATAAAAGAAAGCTCTCTTTCTCTTTTCATGGCTACGTAGCCATTTTTATTTTATGTAATTTTATTTTCTTTTTATGTAATGTTAATTAGTGTTTCCTTTTACTTACATGTTCATTTTCTTTCATGCTAGTAGTGTATGTTTACTTTTATGCAAGTAAAATAGTTTTCTTTTTATTTTTCTTTCTTTTTGTTTTCATGTTGCTAGCTACATTTGTTAAGCAAATGACAAATATGAGAGGCTAAACCCCTTCAATTTAGAGGTAATGAAGCTCTCTAATTATGTAGCTTCAACTATTTATTAATTCATGCTCTCTTTTTGTGCTTAATGATGATGATGGAAATGGTTTACTAGTTGTTTTTGCTTTGAATTTTGATAGCCTATATTGTTGACACCAAATAGGCTATCCTTAAACAATCACTAACACTAATTGTCTCTTCATCAAAATATGATTATGGCAAAAGAAAGTGGTTTGAAATTAAAATTTGATGGTATATATTTCTAATCCATAGTTAATAGGCCATACTTAAAACAGATTTCATTTTCATGTCATTGTCATCAAAGTTAGTAAGTGCTTTAAGCGGTGTGTTATAGTTTGATGGCTTATGTTGGCTAATCAATAGCACAAATATGCCATACTTATGATAAACACATCAATTAAAGCACTAATGACCATAAAAGAGAGATCATGATTTCGTATGTGTTGAGCTACATGATCTAGAGAGTGGATTTATTTCCTAAATTGTCACTTAACTCTTATATTTGCTTCTCTTTTCTTTTAGTTAGTTCTCTAATTCTCTAGCTTAACTTTCACTCGACTTTGGTTTAATTTAATTGAATTGAATTTTAAAATCATCAATTCCCTACGGATCGACCCGTATTCGCCACGTGCTACAGTCGTACACCGTGCACTTGTGGTTATTTTTAAATTTAAATTCGTTCGACGGTTTTCTAAACTGATAGAATTTCGTCAACGAACAGTAACGCATCATAGCCATGATACCCCACCACGTACATCCATCCCATATCGAGTCAGTGGGAGGTTATTCCAAAATCAAAGTGCACCAATCAAAACCAACATCAGAAGTAAAAGTATGGACCAAGTTCAAGAAGAAAATCAAAGAACGGATGTCTGCTAGGGGTAGTTAGCCCGCTTTTCCCTGTCAAGCTGTCCTGTTTTAGTCTTTTCAAATTGGCACAAGTGTCAGGGTATATCCATCATCGTTCTCTTTCTTCAAATCCACAAATGTACGCCAAATCCAACCAGTCCGTTCTGGAGTCTCCTTCACGTACACAGTTGTTAAAGCGGTTTCGTCATTGACAGAGAATATACCAATAAGAGTCCCCGGTCTCTTTAACAACCAAACATCGTTTTGCACACCGGTTGGTACTTTTACATTTCGAAAATGATTCATACCTGATATCAAAATATCATATTCGCTTCAAAATCAATTTCATTTCAGAATTACCATATTCACTTAAAAAATCATA
This sequence comes from Allium cepa, assembly GCA_030765085.1. Classification (NCBI taxonomy): domain Eukaryota; kingdom Viridiplantae; phylum Streptophyta; class Magnoliopsida; order Asparagales; family Amaryllidaceae; genus Allium; species Allium cepa. The sequence goes on along the minus strand of CM060935.1, from coordinate 795,704,308 downwards.
TTTTTACTTCAATAATCATTTCAAATTTCAACTTAACTTCATCTAAACCCAATTCGCAATTTATATCCATGATTTAAATATAAACAGTTCCTACTTCGTTCTTTTTGAATTTTTAGAAAATATTTGAATAGGCTAAAATAATATTGAAAGTTAAAATAGTTTAATAAAAAATAGTATGGGTATTGAAAATTATTTATAACGTAAAATAACATAGAAAATCAAAATAATTTGAATATTTAGAAAGACAGATTTTAAACAATTTATATTAAAATAATTTATTTAAAAATAGTTTTAAAGTCAAATTGATTCAATTCCAAATCTTTTAATTCAAATCATCTCCAATTTCAATTCCATTCATATAGACTCAATTTGGATTTCAATTCGAATTAACTTCGATTCCAATTCCAAATTAAAATCAATTTCAGTTCCAATTTTTAATTCGAATTATTTTCGATTTTGATTTTTCACTGATTCGATTTAGAAGCTTGAATTTCAATTCCATTCCCAAATTTAACCCGCTTCAGTTCATATGAATTCCGAGTTCAATTTCAAAATATCGATTTAAATCACTTAATTAAAATTAAACTTCAATTTTCGAATTTAGATTCAAACCTTCAAATTAATTCCTTTCTCGAGTTCAAATTTAAAATATTTATTTATATCACACTTTTAAATAACTTCGAAGTTCAATTAAAAGTTCAAATCTTTCAAACAATTCAATCTCAATAATTCAAGTCATATTTCCATCATGACTTCAAATTCCAATTAAATTCTTTAAAATAATTTCTTTAGCTAAATTTAATTTCAACATTTCATACTCGAATTTGAAATTAATTCAATCTTAATAAGTTCAATTGTTATTTCTTTAAATCAAAATCATTTAAATAATTTCAAAACCAAGACTTTTAAAATTAATTAATTTAACCAATCCGGTGTCCGTATATAATTTTCTATGCGATGACCAAGAGATCGGTTATTTTAATTTTAATTTTAGAGATGGATATATATCATTTCAATCCAAAATAAATGTCATAGGTATATATCATTTCAACATTTTTCTTAATTTATTTGAAATAATTCAATTAACAGTTTCATATACTGTTAATAATTCACAGGGTGATAACAGGATATATATATATATATATATAAACATCCAAATCATCCAAAATATCAATCCATAGCATCCATCACAATCAATATCCCGAAACAGCCAATATATCACTACAATTAACTAGTTATTAAAAATCGAGAATTTCACTAGCAGTTTAATTCCAATTCAATTTAACTGTTAATTCAGAATTTCTAACATTAAATTTCTATGTCGATTTTCATGTCAGTTAATTTTACCAAACAACAATCCATAAATTTAAATCACTTCAGGATTTCAGTTTAACGAATATAAAAATAATTTAGTCATTCGTGAACATTTAAAACACTCACCTTTTATTTTAAACTAAAAATATTTCAGCTTCAAATAAATTCTAATTTGACTTCAAGCTGTAGACGACGTCGATACGGTCGCATCACTACTCGTTTCACTCGAAATAGACTTCATATGCAAAAGATATACGATTATTAATATAACGATTATAATTAACATATAAATTAACTAATTTAATTTACTACAAAAAGCAAACCCTTTCTTCCTTTCAGCAGCTACCTGCTTCACGCCGCTTCTCTTCCCAGACTAAAATCACGACTCGACTTCACTATTTTTTTATGTGATCTAACGCCTGCCGCTAGAAATCACCACGCATCGTCCTAAGGGCACGCCGACCAAGTCGCCTTCGCCTCCATAAACTACGTGCACGCTCACGTGCAGTAGATCTAGATGGAAACCCTAAAACGAGGATGAAGGCAGCACCATCGATAATGCTCCATCGCATGCCCTTTGCCACAGGAATGCATGCGATCGTCTTATCTCCTAATCGCGACCATTTCCTTTTCTTATGACCTGCCAGAATTCGAATGAAAGGGAAAAAATATGGTAAGGTAGGAAAACAAAATTGTGGCAAAGCTTACGAAATGTTAGGAGATAGGAAAGAAAATATATTATTTAATTAGAAAATATCTTGCCCGATCGACCTGCGAAATTCCTAACTCCAAACAAAACATGCCGCCTGAGATTCTATATGTTATACCCTTATTCCGAACGCAATGGAACTAGTCTCGAGACCTAATTCGATCATATGCTGAAGATGACTTTCAAAATCAAATAATTTTAATTAAATTATGAAATTAAATTCTATGCATTTCAAACTCGCACGGCCAAACAAGTCTGATCGCTATGAGATCTGAAATACTACAACAATTCACTATTACAGATCCGATGAAACTGGTTTCGTCGAAATCCAAGGCAGTGGCCAAAATGGCCTATTTTTACCCATTAATTAAAATATAAGGTTTCCAATTTCTATTTATTCACTTTTAAATTCAATTTTAAAAGTATACAATCTTCATTCTTGCTTAAATAAATTTTCAATCAACTTTCTATATCATTTTCATCATATTAAGTTCAGGATTCAACTATTTAAGTAATTCTAATATAAATTTAAACAAGTTTAGTTATTCAATAAATCATCATATTTTGGAATATAAGTTATTTAATTTATAAAATTTAACTTTTAAAATGAATTCAAATAATAAAACAACTATTTTCATTTTACAGTAATTCAACATTAATGCCATTACTTACAGTTCAATATTATTTAATTTACTTCCTAATATAAGTAAATCTCATATCTTCTTGAATTTTGTTATTCAAAATTTTATCCAAGTTTATATATAATAAATTACATTAATAATTCATTAATTTTTTATTTATAACCATTTTATTTAATAATTATATTAAACTTAACAATTTAAAATAGTTAACAAATACGGGTCATACACAATACATGACCGGCCTATCCCTTGTTGGATGGTACCGAATAAGATCATCCCTCCGTTAGGATCGGCAACCGTACCGAAGCATACATAAGTTGATAGTAGGGGCTCTAGATAGGGATGACCTTACCCTAATGGGAGTGACCCACTTAGTTTTGCTGCATCTTCCTTGTTTTAGTCATTTTCGGTTGATGAGGCTGGAGGTTACGTTTACCTTTACTAGAGTACTGCCACTTAGAATGCTGCATGGCCTTCCAAATGTTGAGACAATGTCAGCATCCATCCATACAAGTCATTCAGGAGATGAACGAACCAAGGCACTATTTCCACTATACCCGTTTTGGAATAACCCTCAAGGTTAGTTGCAAATAGCCCTTGCATTTCTAAGTCTTCACCTTAGATCTTGCCTTTACTATTTTCAATTTGAATGATTCCGTTGGTTCGAAGTGGTTTTTCAGATAACAACTAATATCCAATCCCGGTCTCCCTAAACCAATGTTCGATAATTTAAAAGGTCAAGTTGTTTATAGTGGACCATTCTATTATCAGGGTGTAAAGATTTACATATGAACATACGCTCCATATGCTTAGATTATCATGACCCGCTTATTGAAATTAACCCCCTGTATTCATCTCGAAGTGAGATATTTGTGATAAGTATAAGTCGACTTACTTTCAATAAAACATGTCATTGTTTTATTACAACTACTTTAGCTCATTTGGCTACTTAATAGCATGGATAAAAGATCCTTGGTTTTAAAACAATTTACTTAAACAAGAAAGTTTGTTAAAAAATAAATAACCGATAGAGTTTAAAAGGGAAATTTAAAATAAATAAACTTTAATTAAATCATAAGTTTAAAATCAATTAAACTTTAATAAATCTTAATTAAATCAAAATTAAATCATTAATAACCCTAATTTGTCTTTAATTAAACTTTAATAAAACTTAAATAAATAACATTCATTTAAATATTAAACTCTGATTAAGTGGATAATTAATTAGCCTTTAATTAAGTAATAATTAATTAAATCTAACTCTAATTAGATAATTACATAAAATAAACTTGAGTAAATAAAATTAATTTCGTTTTATCTTAATTAATCATTATTTAAAACTTATTTAATTAAAAATATTTAACTTAGTAAATAATTTCTTAAACTCTAATTACTTAACCTAATTACTTAATCAATTAATTAAATAATAATTACCCTAATTAATAAATTAAATAAGTAAATTATTAAATAATTAAACTTAGACATTTTGACTTACTTAATTTATTTGAAATGAGTTCAAAAAATAATCTAAAAGAAAACACTTTAAAACTTGAAATTGTGAAATTTTCCGAACTGCGTCCATAGCGACCATCGCTATAAACACGGTTCACTAGAATTGATTTCTTGGTGAAAACTTTACTTCAACTCTAGCTATTACATATTATAAAATGCAATTATAATATTTTTGAAAACTTAAACAAAAGGTGAAAAATTAAAAAAAAACATTTCAAAACCAAAAGCTAGAAAAAGAGTTTTTGTTTTCAAATCGGATATCCAGTCCTTTACGACTTTTCAAGGTGCTAACTTCATCTCGTTTACAACACATACACCTTTTTTTGTTACATAAACACACTATCATCATATCATAATCAACCATTCACACATCCATGTCCAAAACATATCATTTAACAACTAAATCACAAATCAAAGCTCAACTATAAACATATAATCATATACCATCAACACAACATGGCAATTCAACACAACAACCACTATATTGTCAAAATCAAGTAACTTTGTTTTCCAAAAAAAAAAGTTTTACTCACCGAAAATTTCATTAAATGAAGACGAACTTTTGCCAAAACTTGAAAACACTCTAGAAACTTGCAAAAATTGAAATTTCGGTTGCTCGAACACTTGAAATGGGCTTTGCCAAGTGGCTTTGGGCTCAAGCTAGGCCTTGTTTAGCTCGGCCATGGGGTGCTTGGGTGCATGGTTGCTTTTAGTTTGGAAAAGAGAAGAAGTAGAAATGTTTTTATGAATTAAGAGGTAATTTTAGCCAAAAGAAGTGATTTTTCTATTTTCAAAAATTATGAAGAGCAAGCCATGATGTTTTGCCTAAGCACTTAGAATTTTAATGTAGAGAAAGGGATTGTAAATGAAAAAAATAAAGGTTAGGGGATATATATAGGCTTAGGAAATTAATTAAAAAATATATATGTGCTTATTATAAAATATATATATGCATGCATCTCCACTTGTCTCCCCCTTTCATTTCGTTCACACATGTACCCTCCCTCTCCTTGCACTATTCATACCATGTCCCCTTGTACTTATGTTAAGGAAGAGCATTTTTATATATGTTATGTATATATATTTTTATTAAATATTGTTTATTTGTATGTTTAAGGGAGCATATATGTACACACATATGTACACGTACACACCATGTTTAAAATGGTTTGTAATGTGTGCACGTATGTTTAGAATAGTGCTATAACATTTTAATTAACTTTAACTAATGAAAAATCAATATTTTGGAAATAATTTTCGGTCACACTTTCTATTTCTCTATAAACTATATATATTGGTAAACAAATTTTGAAAACTATTTTATCATCGTTAGTTATTATTTAAAATATTTTTGTTTGTTAATAAAAATTCATTTATTAATTATTTAAAAATATAATTAAATGTTCATTTAGATAACGATTAAATTATGGGTCGTTACAGTACTCTCACCTCACATGTCGACACATACTGGTAATTTCATAAAACAATTTTCCCTCCTAAATTCAAAATTTGAAATGCAACTATATAACCACTAAATTTTGAAATTAAACCCATTTATCTGTCTTTCTATTCTGTAAATTCTAAATAAAAAAAATTAAAGGCTTCCTCGAGTTCCAAACTTCCAAGAGAAGAGGATGCACCCTTTTCTTTCCAAACTCCCACTCTAGACCCCTTCCCAACCACCATCATGGCCAAAGTAACCCAGATTGAAGAAGACCTAAAGCATACACTCAATATGCTTTCAAAAATAAAGGTTTTTCAACTACGCCTCTTGAAAGAACAAAAGAAGCAAAGGCAGATTCTTCATAATCTCCATAAACATCCATTGGATAATCCATCGAATCCAATTATAATCGAAAAGGATAATCCCAATCTTGTCATTCATAATCCTTTGTATGAGGTAGAGGAAGAAGAGGAAGAGGAAGAGGAATAAGAAGAAGATGAGTCAAATGTGTGTGTGAAGTATGCATCGATCGAAATGGAAATCTCGATGAAAAAAGGAAACTTTTATCTTCACTGCCCTTTCTGTCCTATCCACAAGTTCCTCATATTCAAAAGAAAACCATAGACTTAAGTTTAGCATGTATTAGTTTGGTTTGTTAAGATTTGGTTTGATTTGGTTTAGATTGTTTAAATTTCTATGATTGATTGACTTGTACATATTGGATTTGTTTGAATTACATAAATAAAGTCTATCTTATTATCAGACATCATTATGCTTAATATAGAATAGTGTATTATTTATCATATATTCATTATATATCATCATATATATTATTTTTAATTGCTTTTGAACGTATAGTTTCTACGTATTTCATTTATGGGAAGTTTTTACCTTTTCACCCATTTTTATTGATGGCAAAGGGGGAGAAAATAAAATATATACATATGCATATATTTAGGGGGAGTTATCTAACTCAAGGGAGTTATACCATATTTTATATACATAATATTAATGGTTGTCATCGTCAAAAAGGGCGAGATGGTTAATACATCAGTTATTGATTTTGATGATAATAACCTTGATAACAAAAAATACTTATATATAATATGGATACTAATGTTTTGCCAAGTTTTATAGTATATATTGTAGGATATAATACAGATGTTGAATCAAAGACTGTACAGTACAAAGACTCAAAGAATGGACATGAAGACTCATGAGTATAAAGACCAATATATGAAGATTACAAGGCTATAGTATAGTATATAGACTCATAGAATATGATTAAAGTCCTTGGTAGCAATCTTTAATCTTTATTTCCCATTTTCTTATCCTTTATTTTTAGAACCAAACTATATTTTTACAATATATTTAAAATATTTTATAAATTTTTTTCAAAGTTTCAAATGTTTATAAACTATGTTTAATTATTTTATAAAGTATCAAAATATTTTACAAAGCATAATATTTTCAAAACATTTTAAAACAAAATAGTTTTCAAATTTCAAAGGGATACGTCGACATACCGATATATAGTATGTCGATATACATGCCGTAAATTTTAAATTCAAATTTTGAAATGAGGTGTTTATTTGTCATAACCTTTTGCGAATGGACATTTTTGTTTATTCTCTATATATAAATGGTTTCAAACGAATTTTTTAACAACTACTTTTCGTTATCTTCTCTTCTTTTACTCTGCTAAAGTTTCTAATGAAAAACTTGTTCAAATCCTATCAATTTCACCCAGAATCAATTCAATCTTCATTTTATTTATTCTCTATTATCTACTTTCTGATTTCAATCATGTCTCTCTGTCTATCAAAGATCAAAGTGTTGTCCAAGAGGCTATAGGATCAATAATTGAAGTAGAGAATCAGAAAAGTTACCGAAAGAAGAATGAAAAAAATGAGAAACTCAATTGTACGTAGAGAATGAATTAGAGAATATGTTTTGTTTTAAAGAAGGAAACCTTTCCCATTCTTTAGTCAAAACTTCTCTAATTAAGTCGCTTGATTAACTTTCTCTTTTCACTCCTATTTCTTTACTTGTATGATGGAAAATTACATGCCATCAAAGGACATAAGATTCAATAAATTAACACATGTAATTATCTTTTATTTAATTACAACGATATCATATACCAATGCGTGCAAATATAACTTTTATAAATGCATTCGAATAATTACAAACAACTCCCAAACATCTAATGAAATAAATAATAATTAATATTTCTCAAATATTAATTAATTTAATTAATTTACAACCTTTTATAAATTAATTAAATCATGCGGGTTTTTTTTGGGGAATTCATCATTACGGTTGTGCGACTCAAAGGTGTAAATTCAATCAGCGACTAATATTGAACAATTCAAATATTAACGTTCACACGTAACTTAGCAGCCGGTGTGACATTTTGGCTGAATTCGTCGCTTACACATCTTTTGGTAAAATCCAATTTTACTTATTATAAGCGGCACCAATGACAAATTTTTACATCAATTCTCTTCGTTAAAACTATATCATTCAGGATTTATGGAATTTGGTAATGGCAAAATTCCAATATCATCCTCATTCAACTTTATTTATTTATAAAACTGATTTGGTTTTAGTTTAAAAAAATTATGTTCGAAACAAAAATATGTCATCCAATGACAATCTTTTCAAAATCCTTTTAGGGAGATTCACACAAGATCCCTCACGAACAATTATTACATGCAATCTTTCGACTTGCACAACCTGCCAACTCCTTGGCATAAGATATGTTGGACTTTCTTATAAACTTTTATCTTGTAAAATTTTGTAAACTGTTATTCAGATGAAATAACATCAACCTTGTGTACTACCTTTAAGTACATTACCTTATAGAAAGATACTAGCTCAACTTCACTCATAATTAATCGTACATTGTCCAACAAAGTTCGATTACTCAATATCAATGCATCATTATGTTTCACATAGAGGAGTGATTTTAAGATTGAATCTTTATTCATTTTAGGTACATTCGGAACATTTTCCAATATACTCACTCATTCGATCAAATAAAATCATTTCTATCACATGTTATTTTATTTACTTCTGTTTTATATTCTATAAGCTACCATTGGCATACTACATGTTTATCAAATACACATGCCTATGTCGACGATAACTCATCAGTGAATATGACGAAGTACGTGGAACCATTTTGGTATTTATAGAATTATGATTGCATACATCTATATATGTCAATCCAAAGAGTTCATCAATTCTTATGATACTCCCACTGTGACGACCTAGAAATTTTTAACATTTGAAATGGAATATTTAATTGATTTTAAATATTTGGAGGTTAGTTTAACTTGAATTTCGAATATAAATATGAATTTGGTAATTAAATTATTGAATTTAATTTATTGAAGTTGGATAAAAATTTGAATCTTTAGTTTTAAGCTGATTAAAAATATTTTTTTTAAGGCTTAGAAAATGTATATTGATATACTGAAGATAATGGAAGCTACAGAATTTAATTTGGAAACATTTTGTTTAGTTTTAAATTTATATTGTTTAAATCGATATTTAGAAATAGTATTCCAGGGCACAGTCTCGGAATTCAACAAAACCAATTCCATTGCATCCGTAATATTGTTTATTATCGGATTGCAATGTTCGTAGCATTCGGAGTGATCGGTTGGCCGTACGACAAGCAAACGCGCTGAAAATTTTATCGAAATTTAAATTAATAACCGAGTTCGAAAAACTATCTTCTCCATACGATCAAAATTTGGACTCGAAACCTTTTCCATTGCGTTCGGAATAGGCGTATAACATTATAAATGCCTGGCGGCATGTCTCGATTGGAGATCGAGATTTTGAATTGCGAAAACCAAGACGATTTGAATTTGAATTTGAATTTAAAAATAAAAATAAAAATAATATATTCCCATTACTGTAGCAACGAACAATTTGCTTCTATATTCAACACTTGGTAGAAGTTTTTACACGTGTTCTTCAAATCAAAGCCGTGTGTTTTTTATAAAAAACAAACGAAAACATTTTCTTTCGTTCAAACAAAAGAAAAAAATGGCAGAGCAATAAAAATTCAAGACTAAGGCCGACGTATAGCCTCGTTTCAAATCGAAATAAAATTCCTAAAGAAATCAAGATTAGACTTTGGCTTTGGCTTGAACAAAAATCGCGATTTCGATCTGAGCTAGGGCGAGGCGCGTGGTGTTTGACAATATCTCATTCTAGTTAGGTTTCGATGGCTTGGCAAATCGATTCAAGGATAACTCTATGGGAGTTCGCGATCGAGTGGGGGGTGGCGATCGCTTTCGAACGAGGCATGCCTGGAAGCGACGACATCGAGGTTTCAATTGCGAAGCAAAACACGGAGCGGTGGCATGGGGGTTGGCTTCAGCATGGAAAGTGGCGCGATTTGCTCGGTGTCGCAAGGGACTCGGTCAGAGTTCGATGAAACCCATCTCGAGACAAAGCTGTGTCGCGATTTGTGGATATCGAGCAACTCGTGATGAGGGGTTCCTGTGCGTTGTGGGGAAGATTGCTATTGTTGGATGGAGTATTCAGATTTTCTGACAGTAAGGTATTTTGACAATCTATTTGTAAATTAGGTAATTATGAATTTATTATAGGATGAAATCTATAACAGGAAACAAAAAGAAAAAAATTATTACAACAGTTATAAGCAATTCTGTTTTATATATATATATATATATATGTAGGTCAGGAAAGTATGGACAGCAAAATAAAGTTTTGTATTTTTTTAGAATAATAATAATAGTGATGATATGGATGAACTAATTAACTTTTAAGGTAATTAGTATATTTGTTTGGAAAACTAGGACATAGTTATAACCTGCCATAAAATTTATAAATTTGGAAAAAGGAAAATTTAAATTAGGTCTGTCCAATTTTCATTAGAAAAATTGGATTAATTTTAAAATTATTAGTTGAATTAAAATTTTAAAATGGAAATTGAGTTATTCGATTTATTTCGAATATTAATTGAAATCATACAATTGTTATGCAAGGTCTAAAATCGAGAAACATACGAGAATGGAAATGGATTGCATGCGTAAGCAAAAGGTGAGATCTTCTCACTCAATCAAATATTTTTCTGATATAAATTTTGAATAGTTAGATTTAAAATTGATTGACTGTATGCCGGGATGATTAGTTTATTATTAGTTATATTAGTTGAGACCCTATGCGCCGCATAATAGCGGATGATATTTTATAAATCCCATATACCACGATATTCCACCTCGAAGTGGAATGGGTATTTAATTGTTGTGCTAACGTCTGTGGATGCAGGAAAACAGGTTGGAGGGAGCCAACTGGATTCCTCGAATATTTGAATTAGTTCCAATATTGTGTGTTGATTATTTATAATCCGTGTGTGACTATTTGTGATTGAAACTGTTGAAGGTTATAATTTAGCTGAATATATTTTTGGTATCGTAGGATACCAGAAATAAATCAAATTGGATTTTTGAAATTTAGCAGAAAATTTATAGTAAATTAATTTTAGAAAATTGAATAAATTTAAAAGAAAGAATTTGTTTCAAAAGATAATAAATTTGATGTTTGAAATAAATTTGAGAATTAATTTGAAATTTGATTTGGTGTTTTGAAAATAAATTAGAAAATCAATTTGATATTGATTTGGTAAAAATAATAACATTTTGGGAATCGATTTAAAAATCATATATCAGTGAATATTTAGGAATTCACAATGGGAATTTAAAAAGGAAAGGGAAGTTTGTTTAAAAGATAAATATCGGTTTATTTTTAAGTGTGGAAAGAAATTTACGGATTTGGAATGTAAATTTAAATTAAATCGAGGAAGGTTTATTCAGTGACGTAAATGAACCATTTTGTAATGGAAAGAGAACTCTTTCCTAGAAAGCCGAGTATATTTTTAAAATAGCTTTTGAAGTATAAATTGATTTGGAAAAATATCATTGGAGGAATTATTTTTGGGAATCATTTTAAAACTTTGAAGTAAAGATGTATTTAAATAATTATAGAAGGGATTATTTTAAAGATTAAATTGATATTTGATTTAGAAAATAGTTATTTAAATGTTTAAATATTTATACTCTATCTACTTGTGTTATTTTAAAATTAGTTTGGACTTGAATTTTTATATGAGATTTTAATATAATATCTTCATAACTAATGTTTTAAATAAAGTGTTTTAAAATAGTTTTTATTTTGAATGTTCCAAGTATATATGTTTGGATAAGTAATTTAAATTATTTTAAATTATTTGAACTCGACAGATTTTCAGTGGGAATAAATATTTGGAAATGTATTCCGCGTAAGGAAAAATGATTTGAAATTTGTTTTCAAAGTATTGAAATGTGTAAAGTAATTTGAAATTTGTTTTCAAATGGTTGAAGTGTGAAATATATCTTACTAAGATATTTTGAAAATAAATAATTGGGGAAAATTATTTAAATCTGGTAATTGTTATGAATGTTGATTGATAGTTAAATAACCGACTATCAATATTTTCCTTTAAATGACATTTGAATTTCGATGCAACCGGGGGTCGGATTCCAAATGGATATTCGAAACCCACATCGAACCTTTGCGATTGTGATGGATCTTTTGTTTAAGAAGATCAACGTGGAAATTGTTGTGATTTGTTGAAATCTGATTGAACATTTATTTTTAAAAATAAGCGCTCATTATTTGGATTAGCCGGGAGAGGACCTTGTGTCATAAAACCCATTCCGAATAATGATACGACGAAATAGGATTGGATTTGAAGACGGTTTTGAAGACCGGGTATTTTCGAAGACGAAAGGATTACCTGTCGAATGTATCTACACCGGGTTGCTCAGGTATAGAGATTTTATCACCTTTTGTGATGGGGATTCCGGATGTGATTAGTAAATATCCCGATTTGCAAGGGCTTCTTTGAAGTGCTTTCGGTTCCGTTCGATCTCGAAACGAACTTGTATGGATGTGTGTCTGACGTTACACTTTGAGATGTAAACCTGGTATCTATCAAATACATTTCTGTTGGTGTCGGAAGATTTATTCTCTTAGCTTAACACCCTTCTCTGAGACGTACGAGCTCAGAGGTTATGTAGTTGATGGTTACTAGTGATACATTCCCAATTTGGTAACATGACATACGAAGTGCTGCTGATCATTTGTTGATCAAAGCATGACTTTGTGAAAGGTGTAGCTTTGTGGACGAGACTTCATCGGACCTCACACCCTGAAAATTGACGAAACAGGAAAGATGCAGCAAGGTTATGAGGATCGCGCCCTTTAGGGTATGTCATTTCCTTCTGGAAAAGGGTGGTATCATGGTATGGAGCTCAAATATTTAACCTATGTGGTTGCTGGAAATCTATTACTCTTTGTGGTTGTTGCTTTGTGGTTGAGGATCCTCGGATAAAGGTCGCAAACGACCGAGGGATGGCATATTCGGGTAGTAGTTACCTAGTTACAGAGATAACCCGGCCTTGTGTTGGCAGAGAGTTGGTTAAGTTCTCGGGACGTCCCTCCAGAGGCGTACCCATGTGGCAGTAAGAAGTTCCTTAGCCTGACCATTTGTTGAAAATCTAAAAAAAAAATACAGGCCCTGTACGGTTTTAGTTGTATAACCTGCCATGGAATGTGGTGGTAACCTGCTATTGAACATGGAAGCTATAGTAGGCGTAAAATAATGGTTGTATGCTGGCTAAGATTAATATTATACTTTCAAAATATTTTTTGCACTATGCACTAATGATAATATTAAAAAGATTTTGTGTATTAAGAATGTTTGACTATCATAAGGAGAAATCTCCTCCAATTCTACGTTTGCATTAGGTGTGTGGCGGGAGGCCTTATGGTAGTTTCATTTTCCAAAAGAATAACAGATTTCTTTTTATATTCTTTGTGAAAATAACTGTTTTTAAGATCTCACACCAGTCTCACGACTGACCTTGAGTTTATTGTTCCCTTTCTAAACTAGGGTGCCCATATTTTCCACACGGGCAGCCTAGAGTTAGGTTATCAGTTATTCAGAAGCGAAGTCAGAGAAGAGATGCTATGAAGATCAGGATCACGCTGGATGGCGAAGCGTATCATTATACTATGTAGTGCCCGTTGCGTTTGGGTAATTGCGAGTCAAATATTTCTTGTTCACAAGTTATTATAACTGCCAGTGTTGTGTGTTGTTGTAAACTCTGGTGATGTATTGTAATAACAGATATAATTCTTTGTTTTAGAGATTATTCATTTATATAATATATGTTGTTCCGCTGCGAAATATGAGATTCTGTTGTTGTTTCTGTTCTTCTTCTATCTTCTTCTTCTTAAAACTCTAATGGTTCGGTTTTTCAGCGTTCGATGGTTCGGCACTTGATACAGTGGACGTATTAATGTCGACTTTCGGGCATCGAAAAATCGGGTCGTTACACCCACTAAATGGGTGCATACACTTTATTGTTTGAGATATAATTAACAAGTATCATATGATTCAAAATCATACAATAAAATTATTTCTCAAAACTACCGCTTGGTCTATAATCCCATAACAACTATAAATAATATTAGATACTTTGGTATTTTCCAATGCACCACTTTTGTTATAAAAAAATTACCATGTTATAGTTTTATTTCACAAAGAATATTCATATTGAAATATAGTTATGTCCATTTTGTTCAGTCGATACTGAAAAATAATCATTATTTTATAAATAATGTATGGTAAGCTTCACATAAACAATTTTTGTACTACAATGCAATTAATAAGTGTTATTTTTCATGCTCACACTATTTCCACCATTACTATAATAGCATACTAAATTCGAAGGTCCGTCATTCACTTAATACAATTTGTTTATTTCATACACTACAACTATTACTGTAGAGAGTTTGTTGATCAAATATCTTGAGCTTAAAGAAATAAATCTCATAGAAAACAATTTTTGTATGAAATACATTTCGGAATAGAAATCATATTTCCTATTCCAGTATTAAGTATCAATTATTATTAATATTTCCACTCACAATGTTCCTTTATGAAGCAGAAATGACCATTCGTTCTCTTCATCCCAACTATACCTTAAATTACATCTATTCTTATAAATTTGTTTTCCTTTCAAATGGTTAAACTATTCAATAGAAAACCTTACTACAATATCATAAATAACACTTTACAAAAGCGCACTTGATTACCTTAACATTTAAGGACATCAAATATGTTGCACTGTAGGTAAACAGATCAAAATGATATTTCAGCAATCGAGTTCTTAGATCTATCTTGTAGTTTTTGGTCTTGTGTTACATTAACACAATATGATCCCTTTTATAATCAATTAAGTTGATTGCATGATCTCAAAAATACCGTTTAATGGCTTTTCCAATGAACTATATTCATTGAAGTATCGTACATTATGAACTATGACCATTCACCGTATAACATTTATAAGTGATAGTATATGGATCGAATATGCATAGTCTTGTATTTCTTTTAGAGTTCGAAACTCATAGAGTGCAATACATAGTCTCAACCAATTAAGCACGTAAGTGACCATTTTACAAATGTATTAAGTAGTTGTAAAAATTAGACACTTGCATGGGTATAGAAAACATTAACATGCAATAGATATTTAATAGTAGGTATTATATTTTCATTTGTCAACTTTCAATTTAGTTCGTTAGTATATGTTAATTGATAAATATTTTATCAATCGTATTAAATGCACAAATTTTTCATTCTAGATAACTATGACATTATTTAGCATATGTTCTTACAATATTAAAAAAGTTAAATGTTACCATTTCTTTTTTTAATAAGGCTCCCACTAGTCTTTTATGTTTCTCCAAACGCTAAGATGAAACATAGAAGTCTTTCGAATTCACTAGTGGATGTTAGGATTCGTCTATCTAGGAATTCTGACCTTGAGTTTGCTCAACAAATCATAGACCCACAAACGATGGATAACTCATTATCGGCTGTATCACATACAACTCCTAACCCATTTTTCCTTGTCCTAATCACATTTCGACCTTGAGTTTTCTCAACAAAACAAAAAAGATTATTCACTCGTAACTACCATATCGTGATGGCCTACGTATAATGTATGCACCTTGAGTTTGCTCAATAAATACATATGGTTATCTTACCTTATCTGTTCAATATATTAATAATACTACACATAACATTCCCAGCTTGCGTTTGCTCAACAACTAAAGAGTATGCAAGTAATTTATTAATATATATATATATATATGTATGTATGTATGTATGTATGTATGTATGTATGTATATGGTAGAGGACAACATTATATCAAAGATTCATAATCTTCAATATATTGTATTAAGTGATATCGACTTATGAAATAATGTATTTCTTATGAAATATCCTTATGATTCAAGTATCAGACACATCAGAAACCATTGTATACTGCATTTATATATGTATTTATTCCTTAAGTCTATTTGGGTTTCTTTAATGTTCCACTTTTAGTTTATACATTCATATCATATAAGTTTTATTGTTTAATAACTTTTATATTTCATATTACTTATATGATAGTCTTTTGTATAATATTTCGTTAATTAAATCTTATTTAATTAATTTAAATTAATTAACTCTTTAATTAATTTTATATTAATATTCCAATACAACTTTTATATTGGACATAACAACTATAACCTTTATAATGTATACTATGACCTTTATACTGTAAGACATATATCTTATATATGTGTATTTTTATTTAATTAATTAACCTTTAATAAATTTATTAATTAATTTATTAATTAATTTTTTTAATTAAATTATATTAGTTTCAAAAATTTATCTTATATACATACATGTATGCTTATGTTATCTTAAACACTTTAAAATAACATAACATATATCGACATATATAATACATGCATATAAGTATTAATTAATTAACTCATTTAATTAATTTATTTTATTAATATTATTAATAAATTTCAAATTTTGAAATTAATATCTAAACAGTTTCAAACATTTAGAAATTTTCATTATCTTTTCAAACATTTTGAAAATTTATGTTATATTATAACCTTTTATAATAAACATGTTTTTATTTTAAATTTAACTTTTCAACTTAAAATCCTGTCTCGGTTTTCAAAACTATTTTCATAATTAGTCCAAGGCCTAATTCAAATTGGGCCTTTTCTATTAGAGGCAACCTTTGGGCTTACATCACTTTTTAGGCCAAACGGGTAACCAGGTAGGACATGATACTTGATTCCCCAATTTCAATCCTATACATCACCTTTCTAGACACCGTACTAAGTGCATAACCTTAATTAGTTAACCCTAGCATGATTAATTTAGACTACATTGGCTATTGGACTCCGATACCATTGAAGTAGAGAACCAGAAAAGTTACAGAAAGAATAATGAAAAAAATGGAAAACTCAATTGTACATACAAAATAAATTAGAGAATATATATTATTTGAAAGAAGGAAATCCATTGAAGGAACTGGGCCAGCCCGCAGCGGAAGAAATGGGTGAATTTAAATTTTTTTACCATTTTAGATCTTTAATCAGTCTATGAAGTCTATATTCATTTAGAACTTTTCTAAGTTTCTTTGAAATAAAATCACTATTTTATTTAATTTATAAATTAAGTTTTACTTTAATTTAATGTGTATGTAATTAGAGTATATCAAATATACTCTTGTGTACATATTTATGTGTAATGGAATGAATGTATCAAATACATTCATGTTCTGAAATATAAGTGTAACATATAAGAAGTGTAAATTTGTGTAACTAAGCATGAAAATTTTTAGAGAAAGAACTGGGCCATCCCCCGGCGAAAGAAATGGGTGAATTTCAAAAAAATTAGCCATTTTGGATCTTTAATGGGCCTACGAAGTCTAAACATACTTAGAAATTTTCTGTGTTTTCTTTGAATAAAATCTTAAAGTTTAAAATTTAGTTTAACGTGTATGTAAATTAGAGTATATCAAATATATTCTTATATGCATATTTGTGTGTACGATAACTTATTAAATTTATTTAGAGAATGAAAATTTTCATTTCCTATCTCTTAAGTTACAAAAAAGTTACAGAAAGAAGAATGAAAAAAATGAGAAACTTAATTGCACATACAGAATTAATTAGAGAATATGTTTTATTTGAAAAAAGGAAACCTTTCTCATTCTTCAATTAAAATTTCTCTAATTAATTCTTTTGATTAACTTTCTCTTTTCACTCCTATTTCTTTACATGGTAAGGCTGAAAATTATATACCATAAAATGGCATAAGATTCCATAAATTAATGCGTCTAATTATCTTTTATTTAATTGCAATGATAGCATATATCAATGCGTGCAAATATAACTTTTATAAATGCATTCAAATAATTACAAATAACTCCCAAACATCAAATAAAATAAATAATAATTAATATTTATTAAATACTAACCAATTTAATCAATTTACAACCTTTTATAATTTAATTAAATCATGCGTTTTTTTGAAGAATTCATCATTACGGTTGTGCGACTCAAAGGTGTAAATTCAATCGGCGATTAATGTTGAACAATTCGGATATTAACGTTCACACGTCACTTAGTAGGTGGTGCAACATTTTGGATGAATTCATCGCTTACACATCTTTTGGTAAAATCCAATTTTACTTATTATAAGTGGTACCTAATAGTGACAATTATTTACACTAATTCTCGTCGTCAAAACTATATCACTTTGGATTTATGGAATTTGGTAATGGTCAAAATTTCAATATCATCCACATTCAACTTTATAGTCCAAACACAAAGTCCTTAGTTCAATAATAACAATTATTATTAACCAAAATGCTATAGCCAGAGACATTGACTTTGAGTTGACTTGAATTGACCATAGTACTAACCTCATATAACTGAAGAGACGAATGCTCTCTTGAATAGTGCTTCACTTCCAATACTTTCACTTCACCCCATATAACTGTATGAAATCTCTGGTGGGATCCCTCTTATTCCCTACTTTTACTTTATTGCATTTATTTATCATTATTTGCATTTGTGATTATTCATTTTGCATTATTTAATAATAATCTTCAAAAAAATAAAAAGATTTATAAAAATTAGAAAACAATATTCATCCTCCTCTAGTGTTTAATCAGCCTTAAGATCCATAATTCCGCAATCCACATGATCGTTACTGAGAGTCACCGGATTGCATTTGTATCGCATACATGCTCTAGGCCATGTAGCCTATGCTCTGACTCGTTTCCGTCCATGTCCATTGTCGTATTACATTTCTGTATCACAATACATATATATAGCCACTTCAAATAACAATCATATCATCACACACATTAGTTCGCCACGTCGCACGATCATTTATCTCGTTATTAGCCTCAAATCATCTTCCAGAAAACAAGAGTTGAATCATTCGCTATTTATTTATATAGGTCCTTTATTGTCAAGGTTTAGTTTGGCAAATTTATAGTGCACCGGTAAACCGGTTGGCATGGACCGATTCACCGATGTACGTGTTTTATGCAGGTTTAAGACTTTAGAAAATTTGCGTTTTCCTCATCGTTTCCTCCACCGATCATCTCCGCTTCGCCTCCAATCGTTTGAGAAGTATATACCCTAGCTTTAAATTTCTATGTCCCTTTCATCACTTTATTTCATCAATTTGGCATAATTTCTTCAGTTTTACATAATTATATGAAAACCTAGTTTCTACGTTCTATTATCATTCAAATCCTTCCTAGATGCCCTCTACATCCGAATTTAACTTTTCATACATGTTTGTCTACTCTACTACAGCCTATATATCATACTTATAATGTTATGATTCCATTATATTGGGAGGAAAGAACGGATCACCAACAAAAACTCCAAAGTTTCTCCTGCCTTGCCTGTCCTTTCATTTTTATATGGAAACCTTCATTTTTCATTCCAAATCATTTTCCAGTTTGTAGTTCCCATCCATACGGTCGTTTTGATAAGTGGATCGCCGAATTCGATTAAGAGACAAAGGAGATGTGCCATTTTGAAATTCGATGTTAAATGTCAAAATGGATTATGGGATTTACATCATTAGCCCTTGCTGTTAGGCCTGCTATGCTCCCATGCTCTAGAATTTCACATGTCAGTCACTTTCAATTTGTACTCCTCTTCAAAAGATTTGCAACGCCGCTGGGTTCGTGAATTTTTATTGATATATGAGAAAGATATTGCATTTTGATTTTAGATAGTCATGTGGGAAGAAAGAATACTCGGTTGGTTATTTTTGAAATGTGATACATGACTTTTCAGTTATAAGGAGGGAAAAGTTATCCGCTCAATTTTAAATTTCAAATCGGATTTTTGACGCCCGTTCAACCAATACGGTTTCGTCTATAATTTCTTCATAGAACTCCAAACAAGGTAAACAAAAGTACTACGTAGATCAAAAAAATAAGATGGTCACAGTGTTGCCAGTTTTGTTGTCAAATTGCAAACTTGAAAAAATGGTCATTTTGTCCCCCGTTATTTTTAATTTATTTAACTATTTCATTAAATTCAGTTGTTTTTATATTATCACATTATTAATATTTATTTGAAATATTTACTAATTTTCCCATAGTATTACATGAACCCATTCCTCTCATATAATATGGTCGGCCGATATAATAATTAAATAATACTTATTTAATTATTTTTGGTAATATTAAGTTAATTAATTTAAATTTTGGCTCATTTAATTTACTAAAGGCCCATTTAAAGTAAATAAATGCATGTAACGCAACACTTACTCATTTTATTTATTAATTTAAGCATTTAATTAAAAAAATTATTGTATAACCTTTATATAATTATCTCCATAATTATTTACAATATTTTTTAATTATTCATTTTAATTTATGTTGGTCGAATGCTGAGAATTGAGGTTGTGTAACTCCTAGGTATGAACTCAATACTTGGTAATATTTAAATATTTAAATCTACATGGGCTTTGTTGATGTATAATTATGGATACGAGTTCAGTCGTTTAAATACACCATCTAGATAAAGGCCTTCCAACCTAACTAATAATAAATCAATATGTACATTTGAATTGCTAGTCATACAAACTAGTAAACTTCACATACATAGCTAAGTTAATCTCCTACAACGGCTTATCCTTTTTCGATAACTTTGGTGGCGTTCGAATGCTAGAAATAAGAAGCTTTAACTTCTCCTATGTCTTTGAACATAAAGTACGATGTACTCGATGTGGCAATAGAAATCAAGACATTTTTATAATTTATCGAAGTAATATATTTTCTACATTTTGTTATATTTAATAATTTTCTTTCAAAAATAACTTCTAATTATTATCAAAAAAATATTTGGTTTTTGTCATCAATTTTTACATTTAGATGCTTCAAAATGCTACCAAATTGATTTTTAAGTCTTGCAGTATCAAATAAATATTAATCTAAATGAGTATTACAATATATTCAAATTTCAAATCGTTTGATCACAGACAATACAAAATTTAACTATGACTAGAAAATATATTTATTACTTTTGAAATTTAAACAATTGATTTAAACTACAAATTTACAATTTTTTTAAATTTTGGTTTGTTTTGAAAACTAATCATGCAAATAGCCACTTTTGAAACATTTATAAATATAGACCACTTTTGGCCATGTCAGCATCACATTATCAAAAATATACTACCAACATTTCCAACGTCGCCAACATATATGTAATTTTTAAGTTCATTCTGGCGACATCTCAAAATGCGCCAGTATTATTTTAGAGGCATTCTCAAATGCCGCGTGTAATTTTATCCGTTTAATGTGTGCACATTTTAAATAGCACATGTTTTCTGAACCCTGTAAAAATAAAATACATACCGCATTTAAAATATTGTCGATGCATTTTTGCCAATATAGCGTTGGCATGAACAAAAACAGTTTATATTTATAGATAGTTTTATAAGTAACCTATATTTGTAAATAGTTTTAGAAGTGGTATGTTTATGTGATTGAGTTTTATAACAGGCCTAAATTAAAAAATAAATTATGTAAAATATAAAAGTAAACATCGAAGATGTATGTTAGTTTGATCGAGAAATGTATTTTAGAAATATAAAAAGCAGAAATGGCATATACCAACGATACATTTAGATGAACTTAAATAAGTTACTTTCTTACGTTTTGCAAGCCAAACTCACTAAAAGCATATAAATAACTTATTTAAGTTTGTTCAAACCTATGTTATATTAAACGCTAAGCGAGGCGAGACGATAGAAGTCTCGCTTCGCTTAATGTCGCTTAAGCGCCGCTTAAGCATTTCCTAAGCATTGCTTAATATTTAACACATATTATTCATATCATAAATTTATGTAAGGATACTATGTTAAGTGCATCATCCGTGTATTCACAAATTAATCGCAAAGAAGTAAAGTTAACATATAAATTTATAGGTTGCAAAAGGTAGATTTGACTTTCATTATTCATTAAAAGTAAGTATACTCGAGTTAAGTACAAATGGTGCACATTAGGCAAATAAATATAATCATATTTTAATGTAGAAAACTACTCACCATTAATCGCCCCATATGGTAGAAAATGAGAAAATTTTATTTGGGATTATGACAATTTTGCTATGATCCAATTTTCTTTTGTTTTAAAAATAATACCTTTTTTTACCTAGTAGCGTTTAATCACCACTTAAATTTAATCGAAGAGCGAATAAGCCAATTAAGTGCACTTAAGCGCTCCTCGCTTTAATTCTACTGCCTTTACAAAAAATTAAACGTTGTACAAGTGTTTAACACTTAAGCGCACACTTTTCAATATATAGGTTCAAACGAACTACAAGTATGGTGGTATTCCAATTTTTTTATAAAGAGCATTGCTTTTTATTCAATAAAACAATAGAAATAAATAGAAAAAATATGTCGAAAGTGCATAGGGATATTCTTTCACTCGCCGGCATCTAAGATGTTAAATTAACCTAAGAATTAAAATTAAAAAAGAGAAAGAAAAATGTGATGTTGAAAAGATATATATGGTCCCTACGCTACACTAGCATTTACATAGTTAAATCTAGTAAATATTAGGCATGCATCCCTAAAACCAAACTTAATTCAAAGCGGATCTTTATAAAAAAAATTACTTTCTACGTCCTTGCTTTTGTTTTCCGCCTATGTTTTCCCTAAATTACCCATACGCTTCAAAGTCAAGCTGCGGTTCTTCTTTTTCTTCAGTTTCTTCTGATCAAATTGAAAGCCGAGCTGAGTTTTTTTCAGATAAGTGTTTATTTCTCAATTTTAATGAAAAACTGCAACCATTCAAAGAAAAATCAATCTTTTTTACAAAAATATGAATTGTTGTTGATTTTTTATGGATTGTTAGTATTGTATTGATGTTTAAATTCGTTAATAATAATAAGAAATGATTGCAAATTAATGTTTGAAGTTATGTGCATAAATACTGCATACAGGAAAATAGATGCATGGAAAAAGTTGCGAAAAAATTTAGTCTCAGGGTCAGCAAATTTGCTTTTTAGTCTGAAGGAAATTTGTTAGTATAAACAGAAAATGATAGTTACAACTATCATTCTGATTTACACTAAAAATGTTTTTAAGCCTAAAAAACAAACTTCTTTCCCTATAACTAAATTTTTCTACGACTTTTTCCTTGAGCCTAAAATCCCCTACTGCATATATTACAATTTTTGCAGTTTTATCTGCAATTATTCTCAAATTTGTAGAGAACTTTGTAGATATTGAGAATACATGTATAAAAACTATAACTATTATCAATATTTGTAGTAAAACTTCAAATTATAAAAATAAAAATGTAAAATTTTTCAGCAAATAATTGCTCGTTATTATACAAAGATTCTTAATACTTGCAGTTATTGCTGCAGTTAATCTTAATAATTGCAGAAAACTCTACAAACATTGAGAAATTTTGTTTAAAATACTGCAAATATGAACAGTGTTTGGAGTAAAAAATGTAATAATATATGCAAATATTCTTAATTATACTAAGAAATAATCCGCAATAGTTTTTCATCAAATATACATAATCTTTGCATTTTTCTACAAAAATAGAGTATAATTGCCGAAAATTCTACAATTATTCTCAATATTTGCAGAACTTGATGCAAATATCGAGTCTACTTGTAGAAAATACATCAAATATTGTTACTATCAACAACAGGAAATGTAATACCCAAATATACATAATATTTGAATTTTTAGTTCGATAAAGAATATATTTATCTTTTTATGCAATTATTCATAATTATTGTAGAGATGTATGCAATTACTATGAATAATTGCATGTTTGTCTGCAATTCTTGTGAATATTTGAATTATTTATTGTTGAAGTGTATGCAAATATTGTGAATAATAACATAAAATATATCAACTAATGTTTGTTCTTATAGAAAATTATAGTAACCAAGAATAATATTCATACAGTTTTTTCCTACAAATATTTTTAATAGTTGTTGGAAAATCAGAAAATTGCAGACATTGGTGCAAATTTTCATAATAATTGCAATAAAGTCAGCAAATATTGAAAATATTTGCATATAAATATGCACTTATTTAGGTACTTTCCTCTTCAATCATTCACTTAAAATTTAGCAAATATTCATAGTATATACTTATGGAAAAATCGTCAATTATTCCCTTAGAATCATTTGTATTCATCTTTGTATGCAATTATTCAAAATAGTTGCAAAGATATATACAATTATTATGTATAATGTAGGATCAATTTCACCCTAGAGGGGGAGATGGATAGGGTGATACTAAAAGTAATAAAAATTAATGCGGAAATATATATAATAATTGCAGTACAGATAATAGCAGAATAATAAAAGCAGAAATAGAATAACACAGATTTATCCAGCTCCGGCAAAACCCTGCCTGTGTGCTTCCCCCAAGGTTTCTACTAGAAATTAAGTAGTCAGACGCTTACACACGTAAACTTGCGATAACCGCTATCGACTAACCTAACTCTACACTTAAAACCCTACCACAACTCAACCACTGAGTTGCGAATTCTTGAACTACACCACCGTAGTTCGTCCCTAGTCACACGACTAGAATTTACACAAATTTTAAAGAAAAATACAAATAAAAGAAAACACAAAACGCTATATAAAATTTTAGCCCAAAATAAAATAGAGCCGGCCCAAAAAATCTCTTTTATTTTATTTCTTCTGTGTTAAAATTTTGGCCAATCTTTGTCTTTCCTTCGTTCCTTTTCAAAAGGCTAGAGTTCTATGATGAAGCCGCCGCTTTGTTCGAATTGATTGTTAATGCTTTGACTGCTTCTTTGATCGATTAACTTATTCACGGCTGCTTAAATTAAATCGAGATCGAACTGATGCTCTGAGTTGGTAGGTTAATTTTGCTTCTTTTAATTCTCTAATTTGATTCAAGTTACAAATTTGTATTTGATTTACAAGTATGCTCTAGATTTTTGTCTCGAACTCGAATCTGATAATCAATTGCCGATGATGATATGGGAATTTATATAGGGATTGAAACCCTAAATTATCGTTCGTATTTTCAATTTGAATTATTCAAATAATTTTGTTCGGCCATTTGTTTTTGCTTGAATGCTTATGATGTATTTTGACTATTTCAATTCCTATATTGCTAGAATTTCTTTGAGTCGGTTCCGTTCATTTCACTTATGACTACGGCTACTTGATATTGACTAAGTGAAGATTGACTTGTTCAATTCACTAACTTGTTGGATTCGTGTTCCATTCTTGCTGGCTTTGACCCGTTCTATTTTGATACATATATTCGAATTTATGCAAAAAAAAATTCTTTGAATCGAGACTTGATAATCTCTGCGACTATATTCACATTGCACTGTTAATAACTCCACACATATAAATTTGGTTCTGGTCTTGTTACGAAGTCTGGTGTAAGTTGCATATGCGTTTTTGTCATATTACAACTGATTCATGTATGTTGGTTTGATGTGGAGTTTCATGTCCAGTTTGCTTGCAAGTTTTCAGACTTTGAGTCTTTGAGCTTCTATCCATTTATGCTAGTGTCTGACCTTTTCTTTGTATATTTGTTGTCAGGTAAATTTTGGTTGAGTCTTGGTTCTGGTTACATGTGATGTTCATCATGTGTGTACATGCATATATGTATGTATATATGTGTATGTCCTGAGCATATCGAACTATTGTATGCATTTCTTTGTCTGATTCAATTTAAGTCTGGTTGCAGTATTGTTTTACTTGAAACTTTCTTTTTGAAAGTGCTCTTGTTCATATTGATATAATGCTTGTACTTGTCCATATGCATATGTATACATATGTCACTTTGTTTGCTGCTTCACTGATCTGGGGGATTGTGTGGCTTTGCATTCATATTGATCTTCCTGTATGTTGTTGTCTCCTTTGGTGCCTTTGAGCATGTTTGAAGCTATTTTCTTATACTTGCATTTCATGTTTCCTCAAAGTTGCATTCAATCGAGTTATACTTGCTGTTTACATATCCATTCTGGTCAGATTGTATATGAGTCTGTTTTGACATGTTCACTTCTGAACTGTAGTCTTGTTCCGCTTTCATGTTGAAAACAAATGTTTGCATCTTTACTTTGTTGCACATACATGTTGCTTCTGTCTGAATGCTTGCATTTGTGTCTTCATGTTGCATTGTTGAAACTGAGCTTGCTGTTATTGTGTGCTCTGACTAGTTTGGGTTCATTCATGTTGAACTGCTTTGACTGCTTCCTTTTGAAATGTTTTCAGGTTGACTTTGTTATCATGTGTTCATTGAGTCATGTTTATGTCTGAACATTTCCTTTGTTTGGTTTATATGCATATACATTTTGGTTGAGTTTAGTTGCATATGTAAGTTCATGCCATGATGTAGTTTCGAGTCTGTGCATGTTGTTTGGAGCAGTTCTTCATGTGTACTGAACTTCATGTGTACATCCATTTGCTATGTATGCTTGAGTCTCTGTTTTATGTGGTCTGCACTTGGTACTTAGTACATATGGTGGTCTAGGTTCATATCTATTCACTATTGTCTCTGTTTCATGTAGCTTGTTCTGGTGCATGGCCCTGATTTGGTCCAATATGTTTGAGTGTGGTTGCATATTCATTGTGCCTCTAGTTGTGATGGTCTGTTGGTTTTGATGTAGTGTTGTCCGTGCTTATATGTTTGGTTCTTTGGCATTGTGCTTTGTATTTTAGTTCCATTATACATATACTTGAATTTTGTAAACATGCATATGTCTTTGAGCTGCATTCTCTGTTGCTTCAAGTTATATTGAGATTTGGTTTCTTTCCTTGTTCATGTGTAAGTTTCTAAAACTATATACATGTATACATATATATGCATATATGTATATATGTGTATGTGACACTGGTCTTTGTTGCAATTGAGTCTCATTCCTTGTGCATTTTGAAATCTTTGTCCTTTTGTCTCATACCATTGTGTGCCTCAGTTCTGGTCAGTTGAGACTGCAGCGTGGTTTCACTTGTATGCTACCTATTCTGGTTAGATGCACTTGTATATGTTGTTTTGATTTTGAAGACTGGCCTGGTTTTGGTTAATACTTCATGTGTGCTAATGTCTCTTGGCTGAAATTCGAGATGTTGAGGTAGTGCACATGTGTACATGTACACATGTGTATATGCAGGCTCTAGTGTATTTGAAACTTTGTGACTTGTTTTCTTATTGAACCTGAGTTGAATCCAGTGTCGGCTCAGGTTTGACCTTGGGCTCACCTGTCCCTGCGGTTTTATCAAGTGTATATCGGTATGCACGGCCTTGTGGCATGTACAATGATACACCGTGCATGTCAAAAGTTGTTCGTGTATGATTAATTCAAAAGAAATGATGACGAAAAACCCAAATAACCGAGGCAAATAACATTTTCAAAACACACACTTCATTTTGAACTACAAAATATTTCTATTTCTTTTTTACTACGTTATTGTTTATTTTGCAGATAGCTTAGATGCTGGATTCAGGCTGGAACAGAGTGGAAGATAAAATACGAGTGAATGAGTGATATGTAGTGAGGTGAACATTGTAAAGTGAAATTTGTAATGTAATCGAAATTGTATTGTAATTGAAAATGTATATATGTAGTGAGAGCTCAAATTTGTACTATTCAAAATTCTAATAAAATTATTGTTTGAATAAAATATTTGTTTGAATTTAAATTATGTGTTGTTTATTTTATTCAACACATATTTATTTAATTATGTGAAAAAATAAAATAGTACAATAACAAATATGTTTAAATGAATATATATATATATATATATATATATATATATATGTTTATTATCATCAAACAAAAATCTTATAGTAGCATATTCAACAATCTCCCCTTTTGATGATAACAAACATATATTAAGATTTTGAATTTATTTAATGTATTTGATCTTTAATGAACTCTATTTGCTTCCCCTATTTGAATGCTCCCCGTACAACCAAGCTCCCCCTTCATATATGCATAAAGATAAATAAAAATAAATAAAGATATGAAAATGAACCTAGATGGGAATATGTAAATAAAATATTTGAACTTTATTTGCAAAAATCTTAACTTTTCTCTCCCCCTTTTATTATTAGCAAAAGAATAATAGTGTTAGAAAAATAGAGATAAAGTGATAGACATTAATACAACATTAATATCCAATCGAGTATAAATATTAAATTTCAACAGAAAATGAAACAAAAATCATAAATTCTCTATCAGGTGCATATTCCACTTTAAAGTGATATGGGTGGTGTCGGCATACACAACCATATAGTTGTGTCTATTCGTGGTACATTTATATTAGAAATTTGAATATCTACTAACCACGCATAACCGTTAAGACTTTTAAACAAGATTAGTAGTATTCCTATTTTTTATATAAAAAAATTAATTTCAAGCATCTTCTTACCACGCATAAGCATGAGGACTCTTAAATAGGATTATAATCAACTTGTTTATTTAACAATCAATTTTGATATGTGTTCCACGCATGCATGCATAGCCGTGAGGACTTTTAAATGAGCATAAAAGCACATAAACAAATGTTCCAAGTAATTCACCCATACATAAACATGAGGACTTTTAAATGAGCATGAAAGCACATAGACAAATGTTCCAAGTAATTCACCCATGCATAACCATGAGGACTTTTAAATGAGAGTGAATACTATGGATAATTTTATCACTAATTAATTAAAAAATGAATAATTTCCTGTTTAAAATACCATATTTTGACATACTATATTGGATTTTGATGAGTGATGGTCGTTAGAAATATGATAGAAATAGAGATGGTCATGGAATTTTTATCAATCAAAGTTATTACAAATTCTTTTAAATTTTTAAAGAAATTTACTACATATACTGTCTCAAGCCATAATATATGATTAATATCAACACTCATGATTTATATTTTAGTCACTATTTATCTTTTGATAATCATTAGGCAGTCAAATTAGTTAACATAGGTATTTAAGATCAAAATCAAAAATATAAAATCAAATGTCTAAAATGCCTAAACTAGACGAAGTCAACAAAACCTACTTCCTGGAAGGGGTTTTGAAAAAAAGTCTACTAATCGAAGATCAGTTGAAATAAAAAATATGCAGATATTTTCGTTGAAAATGATGCGACTAATGAATGTCTTAACATAAAACACGTTCCACTAGTACTTTTTCTATTAACTAGACTACTGGTGTAATCTGCATCTAAAATTCCCATTGACTCAAGGCTATCATTAGATAGATATCATAGACCAAATCGTGGAATTTGCAGCAAATACCTTAAATCCTTTTTATAGCTTTTGACTGAAATTCTTTTGGATTTGAATTGAAAACTTGCACATAAACAACTGGTGAAAATAGTGTCAGATCTAGAAGCAGTAAGATAAACAAATATATCCACGCATACCTAGAGTAATCATCAATCAATACAAAACAACATCTCTTATCACCTAAACTTATAATATCGTTAGACCAAACAAATTTATATGAACTAGTTTAAAGATGAAAAGATGAATAGTCAACATTTTTGCACAAATTAGAATCAAAATCAACATTTGTTTCCATAACACATAACTGGCTGAATTAAATCAGATTATGGTGCAGATTTTCACATTTAATATATCGTTCAAGATAAATGTAATATTGCCTATTTTACCTTTATGATAATTTTTCGTTGTTACCCATTGTGATTCTTCCACCATTGTGATACTAAGGAACTTTAATTTGTCGTCCCTCGTAAGCCTGGAACAATCGGAATCCACGTAATACTGTTGTTGTTCCTTAGTCTACCACCATTCCTATACGAGGAAAGATTTTTTTGACCTATTTATTTTTATAGGTCCATGATTGTTAGTGATAAATGATTTTGAAAAATAAGTTTGTGTAGACCAAGACAATTTATATTTGTTCCTTTTGGCACCCAGATTTGTTTGACTTGGAATTGACTTGATTAATTTCACTTCTAACATGTTCAAATTGATTATACCTAAGTCCTTGTCTAACAGTATTTACATTTTGTTTCCCTGATAACATATTTAGTGATTTTTATCCTTTGGAACATTTTTCTAAAGTTGTAGACAATTGTTGGACTTGTGTTTTGAGAGATTCATTTTCATTCAATAATAGAGTGCACTTTTTAATAGAATTTTCTCTCTTGATATTTTCACTTTCTTTCAAAATCAAAATTTCATTTTCAAGCGATTTAATTTTAATTTTCGATTTTTTAATTTTTTCTTCGAACGATGGACACTTGTCACACTTAGGGCTTTTATTTCGATATTTTTAACTATTTGGTAAAGTAGTTTATTTAATTCTATCAAACTATCTCTTTCTGATTCAGTTTTAGAGTACTTCTTCCTAAGTCATTCAAAACAGCCATTTACCTCATGAAAATATATAAGTAATTCCAAATGAGTAAGTTTCGATACCTCACTTGGCTCGTCGTCATCACTGTCAGTTGTTTCTCCTTTAAGAGATAATTTTCTTTTTCACTCTCACTACCAGTGCTTTTATCAGCTTCATTAGTTTCGTCCCAATTAGCTGCAAAACTTCTCCTTTTAGGTTTCTTTCCTCGGCTGAGTCGATTCTGAGGACAATTTGGCTTGGTATGATCGGGTTTACTATAATTATGAAAAATGATCTCCTGCACTTCTGGTTATCAAGAACCTTTACTATTCTTCTTTTTAGTTGTTGATTTAGAGCTAGATTTTCATACTTGTGATTCCACCTTTTGAATCTCTTTATTAACAGAGCCAGTTCAACTGCTCCATCGTCGTCGTCGTCACTTTCAGTTGTTCCTTTGAGAGCTACTTATTTCTTTCGAGTATCACCTGCTTCACGTTCCTCCTTGAATTTCATTTCTAACTCATAAGTGGTGAGATGTCTGATGAGTTCTTCAACTTTGATTTGTTTCAGAGCAGTAACTTTTGCTTTAAAATTTCATGGAAGGACTCTGAGGATTATTTGGACTATTTTCAATTCTGTGTATGGTTTTCCAAGAGCTTTTGATTGTATATTAGAAAGTCGTCCATACGTCTCTTTAACATTCACATCCTTGGCTATTGTGAAGTTCTCGTATTCGCTACCAAGCATGGCAAGATGAGATTCTTTGACTTGAGATGTTCCTTCGTGAGTCACTTCAAGTGTGTGCCAGATTTCCTACGCAGTTAGACAATGTGAGACATGATTAAAATCAATTTGATCTAATGAACAGATAATAGAATTCATAGCTTTAGCATTAACATTCTGTAGTTTATTTTCAAGGTATGCCCATTGATCCATAAGTTTTTCAATTTCTTAATTATCTACCACTATAGTTGGTGTCCTATATCGCGTCTCAAAAATATTCCAAGCATCGATGGTTTTTAGAAAAAAAATCTTTCCAATATGCATATTCACCATTAAGCATAGGTGGTCTAACTATGGACTGACCCTCAGCAAAAACATTATTAAAAGAAGCCATTTCAAATTTTTAAAATAAAAAATTATTTTTGTTCCTAGCTCTGATACCACTTGTAGGATCGATTTCACCCTAGAGGGGGGGTGAATAGGCTGGTACTAAAAGTAATAAAAATTAATGCGGAAATATATATAATAATTGCAACACAGATAATAGCAAAATAATAAAAGCAGAAATAAAACAACGCAGATTTACCCAGCTTCGGCAAAACCTTATTTACGTGCTGCTCCAAAGGTTTATACTAGAAATTAAGTAGTCGGACGCTTGCAAACGTAAACTTGCGACACATGCTATCGACGAACCTAACTCTACGCTTAAAACCCTACCACAACTCGGCCATTGAGTTATGAATTCTCGAACTACGCGTCTCTAGTCACATGACTAGAATTTACACAAATTTTAAAAGAAAAATACAAATAATACAAAACGCTATATAAAATTTTAACCCAAAATAAAATAGTACCGACCTAAAAAAATTCCTTTTATTTTACTTATTCTGTGTTAAAACTTTGGCCGATCTTTTTCGTTCTTTCGTTCCTTTTCGAAAGGCTAGGGTTCTGTGATGAAGCCGCCTTTTTTCTAAATTGATTGCTGATGCTTCGAATGATTCTTTGTTCAATTAACTTGTTCACAGCTGCTTCAATTAAGTCGAGATCGAATTGATGCTCTAAGTTGGTACGTGAATTTTCCCCCTTTTAATTCTCGACTTTGATTCGAGTCACAAATTTTTATTCGATTACAAATATACTCTGGATCTTTGTCTTGAACTTGAATTCGATAATCAATTATCGTTCATGATGTGGGAATTTATATAGGGACTGAAACCCTAAATTATCGTTCGTATTTTCATTTTGAATTCTTCAAATAAATTTGTTTGGCCATTCATTTTTATTGAATGCTTGTGATGTATTCTGACTATTTCAATTCGTATATGTTGTGTGAATTTCTTTGAGTCGGTTCCATTCATTTCACCTATAACTAAGGCTATTTGAATTTGTGATAATATGGTTTATGACTTTTGTCTTGGTGAAGATTGACTTGTTCAATTCACTGACTTGTTGGATTCGTGTTCCATTCTTGCTGGCTTTGACACGTTCTATTTTGATACATATATTCGAATTTCTGCATATATTTTTTTTCTTTGAACCGTGATTTGATTTTCTCTATGACTATATTCACATTGCTACTGTTAATAACTCTACACATATAAATTTGGTTCGGGTCTTGTTACGAAGTCTGGTGTAAGTTGCATGTGTGATTTTTTCATATTACAACAGATTCATGTATGTTGGTTTGATGTGGAGTTCCATGTCCAGTTTGCTTGCATTGTTTTCAGACTTCGAGTCTTTGAGCTTCTATCCATTTATGCTGGTGTCTGGCCTTGTCTTTGTATATTTGTAGTCTGGTAAATTTTGGTTGAGTCTTGGTTCTGGTTACATGTGATGTTCATCATGTGTATACATACATACATACATATATGTATGTATATATATGTATGTCCTGAGCATATTGAATTGTTGTCTACATTGCTTTGTCTGACTCAGTTTAAGTCTGGTTGCAATGTTGTTTTGCTTGACACTTTCATTTTGAAATTGCTCCTGTTCATATTGATATAATGCTTGTATCTGTCCATATTCATATGTATACAGATGTCACTTTGTTTGTTGCTTCACTGATCTGGTGGATTGTGTGGCTTTGCATTCATATTGATCTTCCTATATGTTGATGTCTCCTCTAGTGCCTCTGAGAATGTTTGAAGCGGTTTGCTCATACTTGTATTTCATGTTTCCTTGAAGTTGCATTCAATCGAGTTATACTTGCTATTTACATAACCATTCTAGTCTGATTATATATGAGTCTGTTTTGACATGTTCACTTCTGAACTATAGTCTTATTCCACTTTCATGATGAAAAAAAATGTTTGCAACTTTACTTTGTTGCACATGTATATACATGTTGCTTCCGTCTGAATGCATGCATTTGTGTCTTCATGTTGCATTGTTGAAACTAAGCTTGCTGTTGTTGTGTGCTCTGACCAGTTTGGGTTCATTCATGTTGAACTGCTTTGACGCTTCCTATTGAAATGCTTTCAGGTTGACTTTGTTATCATGTGTTCATTGAGTCATGTTCATGTCTGAACATTTCCTTTGTTTGGTTTATATGCATATACATTTTGGTTAAGTTTAGTTGCATACGTGAGTTCATCCATGCTGCAGTCTCGAGTCTATGCATGCTATCTGAAGCTGTTCTTTATGTGCACCGAACTTCATGTGTACATCCATTTGCTATATGTGCTGGAGTCTCTGTTTTATGTTGTCTGCACTTGATACTTTATAGAACATATGGTGGTCTGGGTTCATCTCTATTCACTGCTGTCTCTGTTTCATGTAGCTTGTTCTGGTGCATGGCCCAGATTTGGTCCAATATGTTTAATTGTGGTTGCATATTCATTGTGCCTCTGGTTGTGATGGTCTGTTGGTCTTTATGTAGTGTTTTCAGTGCATATGTGTTTGGTTCTTTGGCATTGTACTTTGCACTTGAGTTCCATTGTACATATACTTGAATTTTGTGAATATGCATATGTCTTTTTGAGTTGCATTCTCTGTTGCTTCAAGTTACACTGAGATTTGGTTTCTTTGATTGTTCATGTGTACGTTTCTAAAACTATATACATGTATGCATATGTATGCATATATGTATACATGTGTATATGACACTAATCACTGTTGCTGAGTTTGATTCCTTGTGCATTTTGAAATCTCAGTCCTTCTGTCTCATACCATTGTATGCCTGAGTTCTGGTCAGTTGAGACTACAGTGTGGTTCCACTTGTATGCTACCTGGTATGACTAGATGCACTTGTATATGTTGTTTTGATTTTGAAGACTGGTCTGGTTTTGGTTAATACTTCATATGTACTGATGCCTCTTGGCTGAAATTCAAGATGCTGAGGCAGTGCACATGTGTACATGTATACATGTGTATATGCAGGCTCTAATGTATTTGAAACTTTGTGACTTGTTTTCGTATTGCACCTGAGTTGAATCCAGTCTCGCCTCGAGTTTGACCTTATGCTCACCTGTCCCTGCAGTTTTATCTAATGTATATCAGTGTGCCCGACTTGTGGCATGTACAGTGATACATTGTGCATGTCAGAAGTTGTTCGTGTATGATGAATTCAAAAGAAATGACGACGAACAACCAAAATAACTGAGGTAAATAATATTTTCAAAACACACACTTCATTTTGAACTGCAAAATATTTCATTTTCAATTTTACCGCATCATTGTTTATTTTGTAGATAGCTTAGATGCTGAATTTAGGCTGGAGGAAAGTTGAAAATAAAATACGAGTGAATGAGTGATATGTAGTGAGGTGAACATTGTAAAGTGAAATTTGTGATGTAATCGAAATTGTATTGTAATTGAAAATGTATATATGTAGTGAGAGCTCAAATTTGTACTATTCGAAATTTTAATAAAATATTTGTTTGAATAAAATATTTATTTGAATTTAAATTCTGTGTTATTTATTTTATTCAACAGATATTTGTTTAATTACGTGAAAAAATAAAATAGTACAATAACAAATACATATGAATATATGTATGTTTATTATTATCAAACAAATCATATAGTAGCATATTCAACATGTAATTGCGTGTATGTATGCAGTTCTTCTGAACAATTTGCATGTATATTTGAAAAATCTGCAATTATTCTCAAAATTATGGAAGTTGATGCAAATATTATGAATAACAATAGAAAATAACTATTGAAATATCTGCAATTTTTAAGAATATTTACAGACATTGGTGAAAATATTGAGAATAATCGTAGAAAAGTAGCAAATATTGGAAATTTTTGCATATAAATATGCATTTCTGTAGGAATTTTTCTCTGTAATTATTAATTTCAAATTCAGCAAATATTCATAATATTTGTAGCTCCAACATATATTATTGCATTAAAAAGATGAATTTAATCTTCATAATTAAGAATACATGCATAAAAACTGCATTTATTGAGAATATTTGCAAATATGTGCATTAAAAACTGCAATTACTAAGAACACATGCATAAAATTCTGTAAATATTCATATATTTGCAATTTTTCCACAAGTATTCTGAATATTTGCAGAAAAATATGTAAATATTGAGAATATTTGCATAAAAAACTTCTAATATTATCAATTTTTGCATTAAAAAATCTAATGCAAATGTTATGAATAATTGCAGTCATGGCTGCAATTATTCTTAATATTGTTGAAAAATTTGCAAAATTTGAGAATATTCATTTATAACACTGCAAATATGTTTAGTATTTTTGCAAAAATTATAATAATATATGTTGAAGTTGCAAGAGTTTTTTAGCAAGTATTCATAATTTTTACTTTCTCATGCCATTATAATGAATACTTGAGGATATTGCTTTGATTATTCTGAATAATTGCAAAAAAATCAGCAAATATCGTGAATTTTTGCTTATAATACTACAAATGTGTACAATTTTTGCAGTATAACATGTAATAATATATGTTGGAGTTGTAAGAGTGTTTTATCAAGTAATCAAATTTTTACTACAAATTTTCTATGTATTTGCAACTAAAATTGCAAATATTAAGAATATTTGCAAAAAAAACTACAAATATTATTAATATTTGTAATTTTAGCTGCAAATATTTAAATTTGTTGTTGGTATATTACAACTTTTTAATTTTGTGAAGAATGAATTTGTTTTCGTACAAATTATCGTTTTCTTTTGCTATTTCGGTTTTACTGTTTGATTTTGATGTTCTAATTGATTATACTTTTCATTGTTTGATTTTAGAATCTTCTCGATTAATTAAAATGAGTATTTGATTTCGTTTTTCTTTTGAAATCAATCTTCGAGTCACCTTGATTTCAGTTTATTCATTAGATTATGATTTAATTTTGTTTATTAATTTCATTTTCCCAGGAAGGATGAAGTGGATAGTGAAATTACAACGGGAGGATATTTTTGTCTTTTAGACGGTTGGATTTAAAAAAAAGGACTGGAAACTTATTAAAAAAACGTAGGTATGTTTTGTGTATTTGAAAACTTATCAGGAATGTATGCAAACTTATCAGGAATGTATGCCAAACGTAGGTATATTCATTGTGCCTTTGGTTGTGATGGTCTGTTGGTCTTTATGTAGTGTTGTCAGTGCATATGTGTTTGGTTCTTTGGCATTGTGCTTTGCACTTGAGTTCCATTGTACATATACTTGAATTTTGTGAACATGCATATGTCTTTGA
Organism: Allium cepa; assembly: GCA_030765085.1. NCBI lineage: Eukaryota > Viridiplantae > Streptophyta > Magnoliopsida > Asparagales > Amaryllidaceae > Allium > Allium cepa. The sequence continues at coordinate 795,667,462 of CM060935.1, read as the reverse complement.
GTTGCATTCTCTGTTGCTTCAAGTTACACTGAGATTTGGTTTCTTTGATTGTTCATGTGTAAGTTTCTAAAACTATATACATGTATACATATATATATGCATATATGTATACATGTGTATATGACACTGGTCACTGTTGCTGAGTTTGATTCCTTGTGCATTTTGAATTCTTAGTCCTTTTGTCTCATACCATTGTGTGCCTGAGTTCTGGTCAGTTGAGATCACTACATTGTGGTTCCACTTGTATGCTACCTGGTCTGGTTAGATGCACTTGTATATGTTGTTTTGATTTTGAAGACTGGTCTGGTATTGGTTAATACTTCATGTGTACTGATGTCTCTTGGCAGAAATTCGAGATGCCGAGGCAGTGCACATGTGTACATGTACACATGTTTATATGCAGGCTCTAATGTATTTGAAACTTTATGACTTGTTTTCGTATTGCACCTGAGTTGAATCCAATCTCGCCTCGAGTTTGACCTTGTGCTCACCTGTCTCTGCAGTTTTATCAAGTGTATATCAGTGTGCCCGACTTGTGGCATGTACAGTGATACACTGTGCATGTCACAAGTTGTTCGTGTATGATGAATTCAAAAGAAATGATGACGAACAACCTAAATAACTAAGGCAAATAGCATTTTCAAAACACACACCTTCATTTTGAACTGCAAAATATTTCTTTTTCAATTTTACCGCATTAGTGTTTATTTTGTAGATAGCTCAGATGCTGGATTCAGGCTGGAGGAAAGTTGAAAATAAAATACGAGTGAATGAATGATATGTAGTGAGGTGGACATTGTAAAGTGAAATTTGTGATATAATTTTTTTTTTGAACTGGTACTTTATATACAACAAATCAATGAGACAACATATCCCATGTCAAATAAACGTTCGAAAGCAAGTTTTGAATTTGTGACATCCTACACCAAGCCGAATCAATTAACCACTTGGACAATGGTGCTTGTCGAAATTTGTGATATAATTGAAATTGTATTGTAATTGAAAATTTATATATGTAGTGAGAGCTCAAATTTGTACTATTCGAAATTCTAATAAAATATTTCTTTGAATAAAATATTTATTTGACTTTAAATTCTGTGTTATTTATTTTATTCAACAGATATTTATTTAATTATGTGAAAAAATAAAATAGTACAATAACAAATACATTTAAATGAATATACGTATGTTTATTATTATCAAACAAAAATCATATAATAGCATATTCAACATATAATTGCATGTATGTATGCAGTTCTTATATATGAATAATTTGCATGTATATTTGAAAAATCTGCAATTATTCTCAATAATTACGGAAGTTGGTGCAAATATCACGAATAACAATAGAAAATAACTGTTGAAAAATCTGCAATTTTTAAGAATGTTTGCAGACATTGGTGCAAACATTGAGAATAATCGTAGAAAAGTCAACAAATATTGAAAATTTTTGCATATAAATATGCATTTCTGTAGGAATTTTTTTCTGCAATTATTAATTTCAAATTCAGCAAATATTCATAATATTTGTAGCTCCAACATATATTATTGCATTAAAAAGATGAATTTAATTTTCATAATTAAGAATACATGCATAAAAACTGCATTTATTGAGAATATTTGCAAATATGTGCATTAAAAACTGCAATTACTGAGAACACATGCATAAAATTCTGTAAATATTCATATATTTGCAATTTTTCCACAAGTATTCTGAATATTTGCAGAAAAATATGTAAATATTGAGAATACTTGCATGAAAAACTTCAAATGTTATCAATTTTTGCATTAAAAAATCTAATGCAAATATTATATGAATAATTGCAGTCATGGCTGTAATTATTCTTAATATTGTAGAAAAATTTGCAGAATTTGAGAATATTCATTTATAACACTGCAAATATGTTTAGTATTTTTGCAAAAAATTATAATAATATATGTTGAAGCTGCAAGAGTTTTTTAGCAAGTATTCATAATTTTTACTTTCTCATGCCATTATTATGAATACTTGCGGATATTGCTGTGATTATTCTGAATAATTGCAAAAAAAATCAGCAAATATTGTGAATTTTTGCTTATAATAATGCAAATATGTACAATTTTTACAGCATAACATGTAATAATATATGTTGGAATTGTAAGAGTGTTTTATCGAGTAATCAAATTTGCTACTGCAAATTTTCTATATATTTGCAACTAAAATTGCAAATATTAAGATTGCAGAAAAAACTACAAATATTATTAATATTTGCAATTTTAGCTGCAAATATTTGAATTTGTTGTTGATATATTACAACTTTTTTAATTTTGTGAAGAATGAATTCGTTTTCGTACAAATTATCGTTTTCTTTTGCTATTTCGGTTTTACTATTTGATTTTGATGTTCTAATTTATTATAATTTTCATTATTTGATTTTAGAATCTTCTCGATTAATTAAAATGAGTATTTGATTTCGTTTTCTTTTTAAATCAATCTTCTAGTCACCTTGATTTCAGTTTATTTCCTAGATTATGATTTAATTTTGTTTATTAATTTCATTTTCGCACGAAGGATGAAGTGGAGAGAGAAATTACAACGGGATGTTATTTTTGTCTTTTAAATGGTCGGATTTTAAAAAAAGAGGGACTGAAAATTTATTAAAAAACGAATGTATGTTTTGTGTATTTGAAAACTTATCAGGAATGTATGTCAAACTTCCCTTGAATCTATTTCAAAGAAATAGTAGGGTGCACTGGCCAAACGTTTAGTCATGCATGAATGAGTTACTGTTTCTGTGAATGGTATTTTGAACAAAACAAAGAAAAAACAATTAAAAAGGTCAATGAATGAAACATGCAGCGTAAGAAGACAGGTGATAAACGAAAATGTATTACTATATCCTGAACTTAATGGGATCCCTACAGCTGAATCAAAAATCTAGAAAAGCTAAACCTTGGAACAAGTTTAAAACATCAAACTCCATTGCGCTTTCTTTTCCCGATCACGACTTCTGCTAAAATCTCCTAATTTACCCGAATAACAATTGCAATACGCCTTGATCTGTGTGGCTGATTAACCCCTTCCAAAAATGTCCATAGATTCTACCAAATTAAACACAAAAAATATATATAGATCATGACATGGAATGCGCAAGAGGCCTTTCACTCAAATTATTCTCATCATCCCTGGACTTCTTGTTATTATCTTTTAAAGAAGCCGCGTTCTGCATTCCAGGCTGCGCAGTTGGTGGCTGAGTGACGAACATCCCTTTCATAGAGCGATAAAAGCAAGTGGCGAACCAAAACATCCATGGAATGGCGACTAATGTCATTCCAATGGCAGGTAGCAACACGTTGGAGGAGGTGGAATCTGAGAGAACCATGGAGAGGATTAGAAGAGTTACCCCAGATGCAATGAGCACAAAAAATATTACTGTTACGAACCACACTCGGGCACTCGTTGGCCTTTCTTCCGTGCCTGTCTGCATTTTTTTTTCCACTGTTGCATCGATCTGCATGCACACGTATATAGACAATGTTTTCTATGATATGTTTTATTATTTTGATGTTTTGGCTGTCTTGATGATGGTTAGTTTCAGATTGTGGAAAGTTGGAAGGAATATGAAAATGGAAAATTATGTTGAATGGAGATAAAGGCGGGGAAACACAAAGGATTTGCTATATTTGATTATATTTATCTTCTTTGTTTAAGGGATAAAATATAAAGTTTAACAGTTTGATCAGCTTCGTTATTTCCATTTTCCATGCTTGTTTAATTTATATGTTTGGTCTACTATACCACTTTCTTTTAAAAAATAAATAAATTAAATAGACCCATGGCCCAACGGATAACAGAGTATTAAATTCGTTACATGTATTTACGCCACACTCATACAACAAACAAAACAGGAGTCGCACTCTTCACTCTTTGTTCACTCGTACTCAACTAAATAAACCCCGAAGCCCTAAAAACATAGGGTTTGAAGAAGTTTAGGTGATTCAATCCAATCCCAGAAAAATGCTTGTAATTGCTGTCAAGGGGGATTCGATATCCTCTCCTTGTTATTTTCCCTCATCTGGAACCACTAATTTGAGATTAAATCCCTTATATCGTCTGAAGCTATGTGTTTATTTGGGTTTAGCTTCTCTTGACCTTGAATAGGTTCGTTCGAAACCAAGACATTTTTACTTACCCGATAAACTACCTATGGTAATAGCTACAGACAAGGAATGAGCATTGATAAATGAAATTAAAAACGCTTTTCCGAAAGCAAGATTAATAATGTTCCTTTGACATATAGGGAATGATATGATTGTTAACTGTAAGCCAGAGTTTCAATCCGTTTAAGTATTTGAAATGTTTTTACAAAATTTGAAAAAGGTTATTCATGCATCGTCCGAAAAAGAATTTTATCAATGTGTAATGAACCCAAAGAAAGATTGGGTAGAGTACACACCCATAAAGTCTTAAGTACATTGAAGAACATTGTTTGCCATGAAAAGAGTATGTTGCATATGCATGGAGAAATAAAATCAAACATAGTGACAATAGGACAACTAGAGCGGAATCTTCGCATGCACAAAACATCATGGTACATCGAAAGCTGCATTTGTCGTAACTTGGTCTAAAGTGTAATATGGTGTGTTTACAACACTAGCGACTTTTGAAAGAAGCGTAAAGTAGTCCAAAAAACACAATAAATTCCCTAATTTAAAGAAATTTGAGGCAGAACTTCCTTTTTTGTATTGGATTTGATTGTCAAAGAATTGGCGAAGATGAAAGGAATTGCTATTGATGATTCAGCTTGCGATCATTTGAGCCGAGTAATGCTTGGCATTCCTTGTGCTCATGAGTTGTATTGATGCTACATTGATGGCCATGCTATTCGTCTTTAAGTGGTAGATGAACACAGGAGAAAATTGAATTACATTCCACAAGTTGAAGATTCAATGGAATTACTTCATATACCTGAATTTCAATACTTCAAATGTTATTCGATAATGCCACTATTGAGAAAAAGAAATTCATGCTAATCAAGTCAAAGGAGATAACATTACCATCAACAACATCACTATTGGAGCCTAAAGCAATCAAGCAACTTCATATACCTGAATTTCAATACTTCAAATGTTATTCGATAATGCCACTATTGAGGAAAAGAAATTCATGCTAATCAAGTCAAAGGAGATAACATTACCATCAACAACATCACTATTGGAGCCTAAAGCAATCAAGCATAAAGGAAGACCGATCGACAACAAAATCAAACTAACTGCAAAACAAAAAAACAACTAAATTCTACAAAGCGTTATCCCTCCACCTTTGAGTATGCAAAAATATGTGACGAAAGACTTTCACAATCCAGTGTGAATACAAAGTTACAGCGAAAGAAAAAAATCCAAAATTGAACATTTTTCTAAGTTGTAAGGAAATGATAAATTCTGAATTTAATTTTTTAGCTCTTATATCAAATTTTCTACATCCGTATATTGTTAATGTTGAAGATGTAGTCGACAATGGTGATTGTGAATTCAGATGTGTTGTTGAATAAGTCGAAGAATTGAATTCCTACTGGATAGAAGTAAGGAAGCTTTGTTAGAACATTTAAACAAGCATTGAGAATTATATGTTAGACATTTTGATATTTCTCTTTGTGAACAATTAAAAGATTCCATCGATTGTTATGCAAGTCGATGTTTTGAAAACAATTGGATGATTATGCCTGAAACTGGGTATTTAATTGCTAACTCATTCAATTGAGCAGTGGTTTTCATATCTAACCACCAGTGTTTGACATACTATCCACATCAGACCGCTCCAAGTGTAGTGGAGAAACATCGATTTCTTTGTTTTCTCATATTCTTGATTACCCTTTGTCAAAGTAACTTTGATAGATGAAGCACCAATTCTCCCTATGGCTAGTTTTTTATGTCGATTTGCATCTCCAAAAGCAAAACCGTGGAGTGAATTTCATGTTGACTGACAATTAGAATTGTCAAAATAAAACCACTCGATTTTTGTAATGAAACTATGGAGTGGATTTTATGTTTTGTAATAAAACCATGTCGGTGTAATGAATGATTGATGTTTTTTTGGTATACAGAATAGTTGTTATTTTTGGTTTATTGTCATTACCATTTAGTTTTGTAGTGAGGTGAAACCTTGGCGCAACAGTTAGGTCATCCGCATGGTGATCTGAGAGTCCAGATTCGAGTCTGGAAACAGCCTCTTCGCAATGCGAGGGAAATGTTGCGTACATTATCAACCTCCTTGGGGCCCGCTATCGTGCGGGAGTCTCGTGCACTGCGTTCCACCTTTTTTACCAGTTGGTTTTGTAATGTTTGGTATTGTTATGTTTGTTTTGTTAGTATATCTGAAGTATTTAATCTGTTTTTACAAAGTTGGATTTGATCATTGATGTGTATTGTTAAAAAATACAATTCATTCGGCTATTTAATACCGATCAATACAAGAACCATGTGGCTACTTTTAAGTGCATAGATATAAACAATTGTTTGGATATAAAAAAACTTACGGTGGTGTCATGCTAACTAAAATATAAAACTATGGTTTACCACCACCGAACGTTTTGGTGTACATTTAGCTTCAATGAACGTCAATATATTATCCTTGAAGAAATGGAATGGTCGGCCATATATCACTATAAGATTTTACTCTTTGTCATCTAGTAAGGTTTTAAATTGTGGCAACTAAATTTCACCATGAATTTAAACAAAGCCACGGTATGATATGGTCATGCGATGTTGTATACTACCGACCGGTATGTTGGTCAAATTACAAGGCTATGAACAATCATGCTTGGAATGAAAATCCACGACCGTATACTACTGACAAGCTCATTAGTAAAAGTACACAACTATATATTACATGGCTGCATATCATTGTGCTTGTAGTAGAACTCCATGACCATATATTACTGACTAGTATGTTGATTGTACTCCACGGCTATAATTCATCGAACATTCTATACAACTCCACGACCATATACAACCGACCTGTACTCCGCAATTATTAATCTGATCCCCTCACCCACCTCTAATGTACTCTCACCAACCAAATTACATGCATATTACATGTTATACAACTCCACGACCGCATTACATGCTATACAACTCCACGACCGCATTACATGAAGATTACATGCTATATAACTCCACAACCATATTTCATGCAGATTGAACCAAACTAAATCGTACAACTGTTTCTCATCTAAACCATACAAATGATAATCATTGACATATACACTTCAACGTTTTATCAGGCATATACATTTCAGATATATACTGATAAAATGGTATAATCAGTACCCCTAACAACTTCAGACATATACACTCCACGATAGATTACACTTTAGATACATACACTTCAGACATATACACATCAATGACAGAATCAACACGCCATATAAGCACGTAAATCGATCAAGTAAAAAACAAAGTAATACACAAAAGTAATAAAAAAACCAAATTAACACACAAGTAATAAAAATCCAAAGTAGATACCACTAACAAAATAATGTAACATTTCATACACCATTTGTTCCAAGCACCATAGAAAATACAACTAGATTTCATATTGTAACAGCCCGCAAATCCGTACCCCTTGAGTCAACACTATTCTACATTAATCAACTCAAGATGAATGGAAATACGAACCATTTGGATTAAAGAAGAAGAGGTAGAAGAAGAAAAATAGAAAATAACATCAGAATCTAACCATCGCACCAGAATAAAATATAATAGATAATAAATGATCTTTACACAAAAACAAATATATCTGTTTATACATTACATCATCAGTATACATCATCAGAGTTCAACAACATTAATAATATACAACAGGATACACAGCGGAATAATAATCAAATACGGAATTACGTATCGCCATCCAGCTCGTCTCCTAAGCTCCACAACATCATATCCTGTATCCTATAATACTCGGTCTGACCCGAGCATTACAGTTAAATAACATCCGAGTCGGTCTGGATTACCAGCGTGAGAAATCACACTCAACTTGATTATTAAAGTTTCAAAATCCCTTCGAAAACAAAAGCATCTCGTAAGACCACGCCACAAATAAACATGTCTGGTTTTTACCTTACGATAGCTAAAACACTTTTTATTAAAATTCTCAGATATTATAATAGGGTCTATTTACAAATACTTATTAAAATAGCTGAAATTGTTACATGGTTAAATTCCAGCTACTAGCCACAAAGTGGGTAATACAATCAAAACTCGTAAAAGGCGCGTAGGAAGAATGGATTTCCAACTAATGACTAGGCACTGGGGTACCACCAGTCATGGTACCTGGTCTAGATCAGTATACCGAGGATGACTCCTGACCCCCTGCAACACAAGACCGGGACTATCCCTTACTGGATAATCTCGAGTAAGATCACCCCACGGTTGTGATCAGTAACCGCACCACTAAGCCGAAATAAAAGGAACATCTAGACAGGGATGACCTCACCCTTAAGTGGGTGCTACCCACCTAGCCTTGCTGCATAACCCCTAATTTTCAGTCATTCCTGGTTGATGAGGCTTGAGGCTAAGCGTTACCTTTTAGATCGTTTCACTTAGAATGCTCATCGTCCACCTGACGATGTTCTGAAAGCATTCATCCATACAAGTCCGTCTCGGGTTCAAACGGAACCGAAGGCACTATTCCTACTACATCCATTTTGGAATAATCCTCAGGATTAGTAGTGACTAGCCCTTGCACTTCATTGCTCCATCTTCGACTCCAAACTCGTTTTTCCAGAAAACGTATAAACCGGGTCGAAGTGGTTTTCGAGAAATTAATCCCGATCCTGGTCTCTTCGAAACGATCAGCGCATTTGGCCAATATTGATAGTCGGTTATTTAACTATCAATTAACATTCACCACAACCATCAAACAATAAATAATTTCCTAAATTATTTATTTATCTCAAAATATCTTCGCAAGATATATTTCCACTTTTCAAACCCTTTTGAAAACAGTTTCAAATTACCTTCCTTTTACAGAATAAATTTCCCACATATTTCTATTTCCACTTAAATCACCAAGCACAAAACTTTAAAATTTTAAAATAATTTAAAAACACTTTATTGTAAAATATGTTTTACGTTTAAATTTAGAGAAAACTACTTTAATACTTTATTTATATATATACTTTAGGAATATTAAAAATAAGGTAACTTTATAAAATATAAAACTATAATTTTTCCTTTAAAACAAAATACTAAGTTACCTTTAAATAATTACTACGATAATAGATTTGAAAAATACTTACTTTAGAATTTAAACATTTAGCAATAACAAATTTTCTAAAACATGCTTTTTAAAACAACATTAAAACTTTTATCTTATATTTAAAAATTTACTTTGAACGTACTTGGCTATCCAAGGAAATATACTTCTCTTCACATTCTTTAAAAATAAACCACTACTTACTTTTAAACAAATGTTCCCATTCCTTTAATAAATTCCCATCGTGAATTTATTTTCCGAAGTATCCACTGATATATTACTTTGCTTTTATAAACCTGGTTTATAAATTTCATAGCCACATTCTCCTTTAAAAATCCCGGTTTTACATACTTAAATCAATTTCCAAATTGATTTCCAATTTATCCCATTTATTTCAAAATCCATTAATTTCAGATTTTATTCCTTAATTATGATTTAAAATACTTTTAACTAAAAATACCAATTTTAGATTTCTCAAATTACTTCTTTATCCTTTTAAATAAATTTTAAACTTTGAATTTTAAAATAACTCTTTATTCCTTTAAATGATGTCACTTAAGTTTACAATTCATTAATTTCTGTTTATTCAAATCCCTTTTCTTCATACTCGAAATTATTTATTAGTATTTTCATATCACTTTCATTCCTTTTCAATTCATTCTTAATTTATTTGCTATAATTATTTTACTTAAAACTCCACTCTTTTATTGTCTTTCCAAAAAAAATCCAATTTATATATTTTGATAACTCAGTGTACCGAAATATATTCAAGCAAACCATAGCATTCAATATTCCAATATAATTCATCATATAATATCAAATAATCACAACAGAGAATATTAAATAATTTAAATAAATGTTGAGGAATCCATTTGGATCCCTCCAACCTGTTTCCCTGCATCCACAGGCGTTAGCATAATATAAAATACCAATTCCACTTCGAGGTGGAATTTCGCGGTATATGGGATTAATATAATATCATCCGCTATTATGCGGCGCATAGGGTCTCATCCTCTATATAATGTGGGAAATCAATCATTCCAAGATGTAATATATAGTATAATATAGCATATCAAATCAATTCAACCATTCAACCAATTATTTAAATTTAAATTAAACCAGATGAGTGAGATTAACTCACCTTTGATTCTGTTAGCAATCCACTTCCATCTCGACTTGTTTTCCACGATTTTCAAACCTTGTATAAACAATTATACGATTTTTAATATTTGAAATAATCGAACAATTTATTGCCATTTAAATAATTTAATTTAACTAATAATTTCCCTTAAAAAAATGTTTAGTGGCTAAAATAATAAGTTTTATTAAACAAATTAATCTCCATTATTTTAAAATTAAACTAGTGAATGAAAATAGGTATATGTGTATATTCATTCCCCTTTGAAACAACATTTATATATATACTTAAAAATAATTTGTAGATCTCAAAAACTCTAATATAAATATACTTTCAACATTCTTTTTTTTAATTCCTATTTTCTCTAATAATCCTACCTTTATATACATATTCTGTTTTACCTATATATCAAAATGTTTGGGTATATTTACACACACACACATATATATATGCATTTATTATTTCCTTCTGTTTATACATATACACACACATATATATGCCGACTTTGAAATTAAAAACTTGTCTTACTGTAAAGATTCATTTCTGCTTATATGCTATTTATATATACACTGCTAAATGAAAATAAAAATCAATTTTTACCTCACTGTTAAACACAGCATACACACGAACGCTCCCCAACCCGATACTACTTCGTCTCATCTTCACGGCTTTCACGTCGCCGATGAACCCATGCCAAACTCAATTGCCATCGCTTCTTGCATGAATCCACACCAATCGAGCCTCCATAAGATCGCCTCTTCCCTCTCGTATCCATCGACACTCTCACCTCAGGCCACGTGCCCTCGCGCAGCCGTTCTTAGTCACCGATCTCGCGCAATCGCCTCAATCGCCATTCGATTTGCGAATCTCAAAGTCGATTTGAAAATGAAAAGAGCGCGGCCATTTTTCCCACCAGGGTTTCGATTTGAAAATAGATCTGAAAGGAGGGGAAGGTTGTTGAACGAGAACACAGCAGTTATTATATTTTTTTGGCCGATTCCATTTGATTTTGATTTCGATTTTTGGGAAAGAAGGGAAATGGAAGTAACGGGTTTTGAATTGAAGAATGGGGCATTAGAAAATTTAGTCTGGCCATTTATTTTTGGTTTTGAAAGAAAGATGCTCGGCTGTGAATTATAGAGGGAGACGTGATTTGAAAAGTTTGTGTGAAGAAATTGCTTTGCGTATAGAATACGCCTTGCTACAGTAATCTGGACTGAGGCCAGAAAGTTTTGATGTTGATATAGCTTTGACTGGTCAATGTATGTATATATATATATATATATATATATATATATATATATATTCTAAATCGTCTCGAATTTGCAATTCAAAAACTCGACCTCCTATCGAGACGTGCCCTAGGCGTTTATAATATCATACCCCTATTCTGAACACAATGGAAAAGGTTTCGAGTCCTATTTCGATCGTATGGAGAAGATAGCTTTTTGGACCCAGTTATTATATTAAATTTTGATCTAGTTTTCAGCGAGTTTATATATCGTACGCTCACACAACAACTCCAATCACTACAACAATTGAAATGCGATAATAATACACTATTATGGATCCAATGGAACTGGTTTCATCGAATTCCGAGATTGTGCCTAGGAAGGCTATTTTTAAATTCAATTTAAACTATATATTTTTAAAACTGAACAAATCACTGTTAGATTCAATTTTAAAACTTCTATTATCCTCAACACTATCAATATAAATTTTACAAGCCTTCAAATTATTTTTAACAGGCTTCAAACTCCATATTCAACATTTTACCCAATTTCAAATTATTAAATTCAATATTTCAATTATCAAATAAATAGTGATATTTAAATTCAAGTTAAAATTAACCTTTCATATATTTAAAATAAATTAAATATCCCCATTTCAAATGCTCAAAAATTCCGGGTCGTCACATTCCTCCCCCCTTAAAAGAATTTCATCCCCGAAATTACTAGTTTGGAAGAATGGTCCAATACCCGTTTACTTTTTCCAAAAACCAACAATCCAACATCCTACCAACTATCTTTTATAAAAGACCCATTATCATTCTTACTAACTTCCCAAACTCTCCCATAGTTTTCAAACAATATTATTTGCTCAGTCATTCAAATTTCAATTTAAAACCAAATTTAAAATTATCAGAATTTTCTCAAAAATTTTCTACTCAAAATTTTTCTATCTCCCTAAATTTTCGAAAAATTTCGCCAACGTCTCCTTTGCGCGGCTAGCTCGATACAACTACAAAATGCCCCTACGGGCTCCCAAATTCCAAAAGAAAACAAAAATCCGAGTGTCTAGATCAAAAACCCAATCAAATTTCATACAGAAATTTAAACACATACCTTTTTATCGAGCAATTCAAATTTATCTTTTGTAACCAAAACCAATTTTCCTTTTCCCTTATAATACATGTATATCCTATTTAGCAATAATATCCAATCACAACATTCAAAAACATTTTATTGACTTCCTTACAAAATTTCCACTATTCATTCATTCAAGCCCGTACGATGTACCTATATCATTCGTACGCAATACCGAAACCGATCGCTTACTCGATCACACAATTTCACTTCCGAACTAGTATCGTCCACCCTACTTTCTAGTGTGGACTCAGATCTGGTTTCTTGATCAGAAACCGTCATTCTCCTTGCATAGTCATAACTATGATAGAGAATTTCCAGAATCAATCAAAATCCATATTTAGGGTTCGCCGTCGAAAATCGAGTGAAAAATCCTAACTCGGATCGATATAACTATCTCGAATTATCCACAATTATCCCATTTCACAACTTTCAGTTTTAATCTTCATTCAATTATTCACCTAGAATAAATTTTTTCAATACCAAATTTACTTAAGGATTTCACCATTCATTTCTTAAGTTTAATATAAATATTTTATACACTTTAAATATTTATTTTTATTTCTCCACTTTAGTTTATATCTACTTCTATTCAAATTGGTTCACCCATCTCCATATGAATTTAATTTATCTTCAACTCTGAATATTTAATTTTATCTTCCATTTACTGATTTATATCATTATTTTAAATTAGTTGCATTCCCTAATTTATTTCAATTTCGAATCAGAAATCGTTTTGTCGCTAACTAAAATTTTCCCAAAATTTTCAAAAAAATTCTAACTTCCAAAATTTTCGAATTTTTTTAGAAGAGTCTCCTTTGTACGGAGGAGCTTTTGTAATTTGACAAAATATATAATTATATATACATCGACCCATACGGTCGGGAAAAAAAAACAGTTCATATTTCCTATTTTTATTGCGTAGGCGTATCTTTATTTAGCATTTTTAAGCAAGCGGCTTATTATCTTAGCATTTTGCGCGAACAAATCTAGCCAAACGGCTTCCCGGTACCTGTACTTACTCAATTCAAACATATAAGTACTAAATATATGCAGTTTATTAACATTTCACTTACTTTCAATAGCTAACGCATAAATTTTACATATAATGCACGTTATATAATTTCCATAAGCACATATAAGGTTTCGACACTTATTACAATTGCTTACAACCAATTCTCAAACCATTCCATTCAGTTTAATTGATTTACAACTTACTCGCTTTTATTTAATTCATTCTAAGCAAAAAAAACTCATGTTCATTCCAATTGATTTCAAAATCATCCTATTTCACTTCTAATAATTCATCGAATTTTATCTAATCTCATTTACATCAAACGATCCATTTTCTTATGCAATTCAATAATATTAATGTGAATAAATGATTACTCAAACTTTATAACCATTTAAATTGATTCCAACTCAATTTACACTTGATTCCATCCCATCTTAATTTATTCACAAACTTTTCATTGCATTGTCTTTTATATCCAAAAAGTTTGATTCCAAACCAATTTATTAAACTCGACAACCAATATTAAATAACCATCTCACAATTTACTTAAGTTATTTATTTTCTTCAAACTATTCCATCCAATAACTTAAGTTTATTTTATTCCACCAACCTCCATTTAAATCTTTGTTTTGATTTTTCCTTTGATCAAATCTCCAACCATTTTACTAATTTATTCGATTACCTTATTCTTTTACACATTTTTAAATTTTAATTCACATTAACAATTCATTATTGAATTTAATAATAATAAGGTCGTTCAATTTATGCTTGAGTTGGATTTTCTTTTTTTTTTCTTTTTTTTTTCATCTATCTTTAAAACCATTTTATTTAATTTTCTTGAGTTCAATCTTACATAATATCACAAGTTTAGATTTTTCCAGAATACCAATACTTTTATTACGGCTTATTTATTCCCTTTTTAAATTTTTATAATCTACTCACTTAATAATATTCATTCTTCCTCATCTATTTACAATCAACCCCGTTCATATTTTATAATTTTTTTAACTCGAGATTATATATTTAATCTGGCCAAGTATATATTTTTATTCAAATTTTAACTTTTATAAGATTTCTCACTTATTTTAATCTAATTCTTCTTAAATTAAATTTCTATTCTAAACATATTTCAAACTTATATAAGTTCCCAAATTTATTCTTTAAGCATTTCCAGCTTATTTCCAGAGTTTTAAGCTATTGCTTAAACATTCCAAAATATTTTAAACCGACTCCAGAATTTTCAATAATCACATAAGTATTTCAAAATCCTTTTTGAAATTATTTATATCCAAAATCCTTTGGTAAATTCAATTTATCTCTATGAATTTCAAAACCAACCTAGTTTTGCAAACAATTCCAATTCAAACAATTTGGTAGCAATTTCTCTCTTGGATACTCGAAAATGAACATCGATGATGCTACAGTCATCACCGAAGTTATTTTCTAGCAACCGAAAGAATTCAATGCTTTTATCTCTTTTAAAACCCTTCAAATATTTTTAAATTCCATATCTCTCTAGATTTCAAATCGGATTCAAAAATATTCTCAAATATATATTATTTTTCCCAACTTTTTGAGAATTATTTTCAATTTCAAAGGAATTTAAATTCCCAAATTTTCAATTTCCAAATCCTTTAAATTTATATTCAAACATTACTTTAGAATTTTATCTTATTTTAATTATTAATCACATTATAATTCACATTTATAATTTACATTTACAAATTTCATTTGCGTATGAATTTGTTTCTAGTTTTTAATTATGGTTTCAATATCTTATTCAATTATAATTCACATTTACAAATCCCATTTATTTATTAATTTATTCCTTAATTTTTTGGTTATTATTTCAATTTCTTATTCAATTCTCATACAACAATGATGATAATTTAACATTATCACTTTCTAACAACCAAGCAACCATATATAACTATAATAATTTACGAAAAATCATTTCTTTTATATAAAAAATAATTTGGGTAAAATTATTTCATTTACCCTATTTAAAACAATACTGTGTCGGTTTATCTTGTTTAAGAGTTTAGAAACCCATATCAATGACATGGCGCCCCATATATCGACCAGAATCCATAAACACTCAACAGACAAGTCAACACAATATAAAAACAATTTTATATTCACTAACAAATACGCGCTCATATCTATTAATACGCTCAAGCTCATTCTAGAGTACTATGTACTCTATTCTATGAGTAATCCCCACCAGAGCCAAGGTTATCCCCAACCTAAGCTCTGATATCAACTGTAACAGCCCGCAAATCTGTCCCCCTTGAGTCGACACTATTCTACATCAATCAACTCAAGATGAACGAAAATACGAACCATTTGGGTTAAAGAAGAAGAGGCAGAAGAAGAAAAATAGAAAATAACATCAGAATCTAACCATCGCAGCAGAATAAAATATAACAGATAATAAATGATCTTTACACAAAAACAAATATATTTGTTTATACATTACATCATCAGTATACATCATCAGAGTTCAACAACATTAATAACATACAACTAGATACACAGCGGAATAATAATCAAATACGGAAGTACGTATCGCCATCCAGCTCGTCTCCTGAGCTCCACAACATCATATCCTATAATACTCGGTCTGATCTGAGCATTACAGTTAAATAACACCCGAGTCAGTCTGGATTACCAGCGTGAGAAATCACACTCAACTTGATTATTAAAGTTTCAAAATCCCTTTGAAAACAAAAGCATCTCGTAAGACCATGCCACAAATAAACATGTCGGGTTTTTACCTTACGATAGCTAAAACACTTTTTATTAAAATCCTCTAATATTATAATAGGGTCTATTTACAAATACTTATTAAAATAGCTGAAATTGTTACATGATTAAATTCCAGCTACTAGCCACAAAGTGGGTAATATAAACAAAACTCGTAAAAGGTGCGTAGGGAGAATGGATTTCCAACTAATGACTAAGCACTAGGGTACCACCTGTCACGTTACCTGGTCTAGATCAGCATACCGAGGATCACTCCCGACCCCCTATAACACAAGACCGTGACTATCCCTTACTGGATAATCCCGAGTAAGATCACCCCACGGTTGTGATCAACAACCGTACCACTAAGCCGAAATAAAAGGGACATCTAGACAGGGATGACCTCACCCTGAAGTGGGTGCTACCCACCTAGCCTTGCTGCATAACCCCTGATTTTCAGTCATTCCCGATTGATGAGGCTTGAGGCTAAGCGTTACCTTTTAGATCGTTTCACTTAGAATGCTCATCGTCCACCTGACGATGTTCTGAAAGCATTCATCCATACAAGTCCGTTCCGGGTTCGAACGAAACCGAAGGCACTATTCCTACTACATCCATTTTGGAATAATCCTCAGGATTAGTAGCGACTAGCCCTTGCACTTCATTGCTCAATCTTCGACTCCAAACTCGTTTTTCCACGAAAACGTACAAATCGGATCAAGTGGTTTTTGAGAAATTAATCCCGATCCAGGTCTCTTCGAAACGACCAGCGCATTTGGCCAATATTGATAGTCGGTTATTTAACTATCAATTAACATTCACCACAACCATCGAAGAATAAATAATTTCCCAAATTATTTATTTATCTCAAAATATCTTCGCATGATATATTTCCATTTTTCAAACCCTTTTGAAAACAGTTTCAAACTACCTTCCTTTTATAGAATAAATTTCCCAAATATTTCTATTTCCACTTAAATCACCAAGCACAAAACTTTAGATTTTTACAATAATTTAAAAACACTTTATTGTAAAATATACTTTAACGTTTAAATTTAGAGAAAACTACTTTAATACTTTATTTATATATATAATTTAGGAATATTTAAAATAAGGTAACTTTATAAAATATAAAACTAGATTTTTTTTTCCTTTAAAACAAAATACTAAGTTACCTTTAAATAATTACTACGATAATAGATTTGAAAAATACTTACTTTAGAATTTAAACATTTAGCAATAACAAATTTTCTAAAACATGCTTTTTAAAACAACATTAAAACTTTTATCTTATATTTAAAAATTTACTTTGAACGTACTTGGCTATCCAGGGAAATATACTTCTCTTCACATTCTTTAAAAATAAACCACTATTTACTTTTAAACAAATATACCCATTCCTTTAATAAATTCCCATCGTGAATTTATTTTCCGAAGTATCCACTGATATATTACTTTGCTTTTATAAACCCGATTTATAAATTTCATAGCCACATTCTCCTTTAAAAATCCCGGTTTTACTGTAACGATTCGGATTTTTTGTTGCTGAAAAACCAAAATGTTAGGGTTTAAGAAGAAGAAAAGAAAAAGAAAGAGGTAGTAGGAGAGAGAAAAGGATAGAAAATAGAACGGGACAGAAAGAAAACAACAGAACAACATCAGAATCTCACAATTCGCAGCGGAACAACATATAATAGATGAATGAATAATCTTTAAATAAAGAACTATATTAGTTATTTCATTACATCACATTTCATTACATCATATCATCAGAGTGTATCACAACAACAATAAACAAACAGCGGAAAAGAAATACTATATACTAATAATACGCCATGCCATCCAGCTTGCCTCCAGCAACTCCTAAATTCTAGAATATCCTGATAAACCTAACTCTTGACTGCCCGTGTGGAAATTGGTGGGCACCCAGAGTTTAGGAAGGAAAACAATAAACTCCGAGTCAGTCATGTGACTGGTGCGAGAACTCAAAACAGTTTATTTTTCTTTTAAAATAAAGTACAGGATAATTTTAAAAATAGATTCGCAATGTTTTTGAAAATGTAACTACCATAAGACCTCCCACCACACACACAATGCAAACACAGACTTGGAGGAGATTTCTTCTTATGTTAGTCAAAGATGCTTGATACGCAAAAATCAAATCAATTTTGATATTATTATTAGTGCATAGTGTAGAAGACATTTCGAAAGTAGAATATAAATCTTAGCCAGCATAGGTACCATTATATTATGCTTACTATAGCTACCATATTAGATGGCAGGTTCTACAACTAAAACCGTACAAGTCTCGTATTGCTTCTTTGGATTTCCAACGAATGGTCAGGCCAAGGAACTTCCCATTGCCACACGAGAATGCCTCTGGAAGGACGTCCCCGAGAACTAAACCGGATCTCTGCCAACACAAGGCCGGGTTACCCCTAACAGGGTAACAACTGACACGAGTATGCCATCCCCCGGTCCTTTGGGACCTTTAACCGAGCGCTCGTCGTCAACATCACACCATAATAATAAGTGTTTCAACATGAGTAAGCATCTGGGCTCCATACCATGATACCACCCTTTTCCAGAAGGAAATGCACATACCCTAAAGGGAGCTACCCCTCATAACCTTGCCGCATCTTTCCTGTTTTGACCATTCCGGGGTGTGAGGCTCGACGAAGTCTCGTCCACAAAGCCACGCTTTATACAAAGTCATGCTTTGGGTCAACAAATGATCATAGAAATGATCACAAAGATAAACGATCAAATAAATGATCCTATCACAAATGATCAACACAATGATCATTTCACAGCAACACTCAGCATGTCACATTACCAAATTGGGAATATATTGCTGATAACCTTCAACTATATAACCTCTGAGCTCGTACGTCTCAGAGAAGGGTGTTAAGCTAAGAGAATAAATTCTCCGCCACCAACAGAAATATATTTGAAAGAAATCAGCTTTATATCTCAATTTGTAATGTCAGACATACAATCCATACAAGTCTGTTCCGGGATCGAACAGAACCGAAGGCACTTACAAAGAAGTCCTTGCAATCCGGATAATCTCTAATCACGTCCGAATTTCCCATCACATATGGAGATCTCTATACCGGGGATCAGCCAGTGCAGAGACAATCAACAAGAAACCCTTTCGTTTTCGAAAATATCCGGTCTTCAACACCGATCTTCAAATGCAATTCATAACGACGTATCACATACTCGGAATGGGTTATACGACCCCAAGGTCCTTTCCCGGTTAACCCGAATAGTGAGCGCTTATTTTAAAAAAAGATAAGTGTGGCATTCAAATTCAAGCAAATCACAACAAATACCTATTCAAAGGTAAATATTGATAGTCGGTTATTGAACTATCAATGGACATACACAACATCACCAGATTCCAAATAATTTTCCAAATTATTTATTTTCCAAAAATATCTTTACAAGATATAAATTTTCAATACTTCAAAAATAAATCGATATTTATTTTTTAAACCCATTTTCCCAATTTCATTTACAAATTCCATATTGAATTTATATTTCCAAAATAACTATGAATATACGTTTTCAATTATTCATTTTCAATTTATCTTCAAAAAGATAAATTCTCAAAATATTCACTTTATATTGGAAAACATTTCCATACTTACTTAATAAGTAATTCACAAATCTTTTTATTTTCTACACTTGGAAAATATTCAATATACTTAAATCAAGATTTAGTATATATTTCATTCTTTAAGGAAATCATTCTCTTAACCATATTTAGTTGGGCCAAAACGAATGTTGCGTAAAACATCGTTACGACAACCCAAAATCACTAGTATAGGGATTCGAAATTAAAATAGATATATAAATCCCAATACTATACAAAACATTTCCTTTCGGAAATCATCTATTATAACAACAGTGTTATAATCTACCATTTCCTTCTATTTCTCGAAAACGTCTATTTCAACAATGAATGTTGAAATCTATGATTTTGAATCTTAATACATTTAAAACATCGTTAGATCGTTTTAATTCTATTTAAAACATCACATTCAAAACCATTTCTTTAACATGTTATTCACTATTCAAAAATGTGAATATACTTGTTAACCAATTTTATCATTTCTATTCATTTTTATTTATAAGGCTTATTCAATGTCTAAAACGTGAATATAACTCCATTAATAAATTACAACAATTTACTTATCAAAATAAGTCGTTGCGAATTTATAAAATAATGTTTATAAACTCCATTTCTATTTATTTTATAAAACTTCCTTTTATAATTTCCTTTATTAATCTATTCAATTTCATATCTCAATGATATACTAAAAGTTCATATTATAAGTTAAATACTTATAATTTATTCGTTTACAAAAACTTTCCTTTAAACTTACCAAATTTATAAATTTTATAACTTATAAGATTCATTTATTTATCCAAAATCTATTCTTTTAAATAACTTTACAAATTTTATAAACCTACTGTTTATAAAATTCCATTTATAACTTCACCGTTTATAATTCTATGAATTTCATTCATTTATGAAATTCATTCACAATTCATTCTAACACTTATAAAAGCTCGTTTTACAATTCCAATATTTTTAATTTATAAATATCAATTTATATATCTTTTATATGGATCAATTTATATTATTCTTTTAAAACGTCTTTAAACTCCTTTATAATTTCATCATTCTCTTAGATTTACAAAATTGTCAAATTTCATAAATCCTATATTTAAACTTTTTATAATAAATTCAGAAATCCCAATTTTTAACTATTTTATAAAATCATCAATCCCATATTTTCAAAATTTGACTTTTAACTATATTTTTCAAAAATCATAATTTTTATACATTAACATTATAACGTTTATTTATTTATGATGAATTAATTCCAAAAATATTTTTATAAACGTATACTTCAAAAATCACTTTAGAAATCCCTTAAAATCAAAATATTTTTAAGTTTCAAAATTGGATTCGATTATGCAACACATCAAATAGTCAATCACGACTTTCCAATATCATATATCGATATGATAAACAATCAAATATCACAATATCTGAATCAAATAAATATTTGTGAGGAATCCAGTTGGATCCCTCCAACCTGTTTCCCTGCATCCACAGACATTAGCACAATACCCATTCCACTTCGTGGTGGAATATCGCGGTATATGGGATTTATAAAATATTATCCGCTTAATAGGCGGCGCAATAGGGTCTCATCCGCTATACAATGCGGGAAATCAATCAACTGCAATATATACATATGCCAATATATATATATTGCTAATATATATATAGATATAACCTACTATATCTAATATCACAACCAAATAGCAATCAATAAATAACTGCAAATCCAACTTTAAATTTTTGAGTGAGAAGTTCTCACCTTTGCTTTCATTAGCAATCCATTATTATTCCAGCTTGTTTCCTTCACAATTTTGACCTTGAATAAGCAATTATATAAATTTATTAATATTCGACCAAATCGAATAATTAATTATCGTTTAATTAAATTTTAAACTAATTTCCTTTCATAATCTCTATTCAATCTAAATTTTCTTTGATAATTTCATTTACTGTATATAAACATTATACGATTTACAAATATTTGAACTAGACGAAAAATTTAATTTCTTATTTAAATAAATTTAGTTAACTAACAATTTTCACTTTAAGCTTTATAAATTCTACTTTTTTGTTTAAATTTTTAACAATTTCCTTTTTAATAAATTATTTTAACTAAAATAATTTATATATTTCAAAAATCTAATTTTAAATAACTCCTTAACATTTAAACAAACTTCTATCGGATATTTAAATTAACCAATGATTTTGCTTTAAAATAATTTCCTAATTTCAAATTATGATGTTAAATTTTTAATATTTAACTTACTGTAAATTAAAATCTCATTTACACATATGTTTATTTTCTGCTTTACAACTTACTGTCATTATTTTATTTTATTTTTAAATACTTCAAAATTATTATACAGTTAACATTTTATTTCAACTAATATTTCATTATCACTTCACATATCACAATATAAATTAAAATCAAATCTTATACCTTTACTGCTACGAACCACCCACGAATCCATCAGCGCCGTCCCCATCATCTCGTGTGCGCACCGCCGAGCCCTAGCCTCGCCTCACGTTCGCCAGGTCGCCACGGCCTCGAGCCAAATTTGAGACATCGCGCTGCTATCGCAGTATGAAGTCGCCACCACACTCGACCGAGCTTGCCTTCCCCAGTCGCCGCGTGCACCACCGCGCCCCAAATCGCCGCCACCTCGTGCCGCACTTACTTCCACTGCACTCGGCATCGAGCTACCTCGTCTTCTCACGCGAGCAGTCACTCGCGCCTCCCTGCTTCCTATGCCGAGATCGAAAGGGCTTCGGCCATTTGTTTTTTTTTCTTTTTTTTTTTTCACTGCGTTCGATTTGGAAATTGAAGGTCGAAAAAGAGGGGAGAAGGGGAAGCGAAGGATTCAGCTTCGATTTTTTTTTTTTTTTTTTGAAATGAATAAGAGCGGCCATTTTAGTTTATCTGAGAACTTGATTTTTTTTTCTTTCGTTTGAAGCTGAAGTGGGATTTTAAAAGGTGAAGGAGGATGGCACGGGGTGATTTAAAAATGGAAGAAGGCATGGTGTACACGATTTAGCCGTGATTCTAAGCGTAGTTTTAGGAAAGATAACGTGTGTACGTTGACTAAATTTAAAAGTTTAAATTTAAATCGAATTCGATTTAATTTCGACGCGTTTATATGTCGTATGCTCACATAACAACTCCAAACGCTACGAAATTTGAAACCCGGCCATAATACAATATTACGGACCCAATGGAACTGGTTTCGTCGAATTCCGAGATTGTGCCTCGGACGGCTATTTTTAAATATCGATTTAAACGATTAAAATTTCAAAACTGAACAAACCAATTCAAATTCAATTCTGAAGCTTCTATTACCTTCAATATTATCAATATGAATTTTACAAGCCTCTAAAATATTTTAAATCGGCTTAAAATTGAAGATTCAATTTTTTATTCAACTTTCAATAGATTAATTTCTAAAATTCAATCGCCAAATTGATTCTGATAATTTGAAATTCAAGTCAAACTACCATTCAAATATTTAAAATTAATTAAATATTTTCAATTTAAATTGTTCAAAATTCTGGGCCGTTACATTTACACACTTAAATCAATTTCCAAATTGATTTCCAATTTATCCCATTTATTTCAAAATCCATTAATTTCAGATTTTATTCCTTAATTATGATTTAAAATACTTTTAACTGAAAATACCAATTTTAGATTTCTCAAATTACTTCTTTATCCTTTTAAATAAATTTTAAACTTTGAATTTTAAAATAACTCTTTATTCCTTTAAATGATGTCACTTAGGTTTACAATTCATTAATTCTGTTTATTCAAATCCCTTTTTTTTCATACTCGAAATTATTTATTATATTTTCATATCACTTTCATTCCTTTTCAATTCATTTTTAATTTATTTGCTATAATTATTTTACTTAAAACTCCATTCTTTTATTGTCTTTCCAAAAAAATCCAATTTATATATTTTGATAACTCTGTGTACCGAAATATATTCAAGCAAACCATAGCATTCAATATTCCAATATAATAATATCAAATAATTACAACAGAGAATATTAAATAATTTAAATAAATGTTGAAGAATCCAGTTGGATCCCTCCAACCTGTTTCCCTGCATCCACATACATTAGCACAATATGAAATACCAATTCCACTTCGAGGTGGAATATCGCGGTATATGGGATTAATAAAATATCATCCGCTATTATGCGGCGCATAGGGTCTCATCCGCAATATAATGCGGGAAATCAATCATTCCAAGATGTAATATATACTATAATATAGCATATCAAATCAATTCAACCATTCAACCAATTAGTTAAATTTAACCATTTAAATTTAAATTAAACCAGATGAGTGAGATTAACTCGCCTTTGATTCTGTTAGCAATCCACTTCCATCTCGACTTGTTTTCCACGATTTTCAAACCTTGTATAAACAATTAAATAATTTTTAACATTTGAAATAATCGAACAATTTATTGCCAATTAAATAATTTAATTTAACTAATAATTTCCCTTAAAAAATGTTTAGTGACTAAAATAATAAGTTTTATTAAACAAATTAATCTTCATTATTTTAAAATTAAACTAGTGAATGAAAATATGTATATATGTATATTCATTCTCCTTTGAAACAACATTTATATATATACTTAAAAATAATTTGTAGATCTCAAAAACTCTAATATAAATATACTTTCAACATTCTTTTTTTTTAATTCCTATTTTCTGTAATAATCCTACCTTTATATACATATTCTGTTTTACCTATATATCAAAATGTTTGGGTATATTTACACAGATATATATATATATATATATGCATTTATTATTTCCTTCTGTTTATATACACACACATATATATATGCCGACTTTGAAATAAAAAACTTGTCTCACTGTAAAGATTCATTTATGCTTACATACTATATATATACACTGCGAAATGAAAATAAAAATCCATTTTTACCTCACTGTTAAACACAGCATACACACGAACGCTCCCCAACCCGATACAACTTCGTCTTAGCATCGCGGCTTTCACGCCGCCAATGAACCCATGCCGAACTCAACTGCCACGGCTTCTTGCATGATACCACACCAATCGAGCTTCCATAAGATCGCCTCTTCCCTCTCGAATCCATCGACACTCTCGCCTCAGGCCACGTGCCCTCGCGCAACCATTCTTAGTCGTCGATCTCGCGCACTCGCCTCAATCGCCATTCGATTTGCGAATCTCAAACTTGATTTGAAAATGAAAAGAGCGCGGCCATTTTTCCTACCGGGGTTTCGATTCGAAAATAGATCTAAAAGGAGGGGAAGGTCGTTGAACGAGAACACTACAGTTATTATATTCTTTTTCACCGATTCCATTTGATTTTGATTTCGATTTTTGGGAAAGAAGGGAAATGGAAGTAACGGGTTTTGAATTGAAGAATAGGGCATTAGAAAATTTAGTCTGGCCACTTATTTTTGGTTTTGAAAGAAAGATGCTCGATTGTGAATTATGGAGGGAGACGTGATTTGAAAAGTTTGTGTGAAGAAATTGCTTTGCGTATAGAATACGCCTTGCTACAATAATCTGAATTGAGGCCAGAAGGTTCTGATGTTGATATAGCTTTAACTGGTCAATGTATATATATATATATATTATATATCTATATAATATATAATATATATATATATATATATATTTTTCTAAATCGTCTCAAATCTACAATTCAAAAACTCGACCTCTTATTGAGACGTGCCGCTAGGCGTTTATAATATCATACCCCTATTCTGAACACAATGGAAAAGGTTTCGAGTCCTATTTCGATCGTATGGAGAAGATAGCTTTTTGGACCCAGTTATTATATTAAATTTTGATCTAGTTTTCAGCGAGTTTATATATCGTACGCTCACACAACAACTCCAATCACTACAACAATTGAAATGCGATAATAATACACTATTATGGATCCAATGGAACTGGTTTCATCGAATTCCGAGATTGTGACTAGGAAGGCTATTTTTAAATTCAATTTAAACTATATATTTTTAAAACTGAACAAATCACTGTTAGATTCAATTTTAAAACTTCTATTATCCTCAACACTATCAATATAAATTTTACAAGCCTTCAAATTATTTTTAACAGGCTTCAAACTCCATATTCAACATTTTACCCAATTTCAAATTATTAAATTCAATAGTTCAGTTATCAAATAAATAGTGATATTTGAATTCAAGTTAAAATTAACCTTTCAAATATTTAAAATAAATTAAATATCCCCATTTCAAATGCTCAAAAATTCCGGGTCGTTACACATATGCATTGAAGATAATTAAAAACAGTTAGATAAAATACATTACAACTTCACACAACATTTTTCATCCTCTCCCATCATGAATCTCCTTCTAACATTTCTTCCTTTTATCCGGTTCATTTAGGGCTTCTACCAAAACGTCCACAGCATGTCCTTATGCATTCAGCAAAGTCATAACTTCTTTTGGACGACAATCAGTTAAAATTCTTCTCCGGCAAGTTAATTGCTTTACCCGTAGCCAGTCTCAGTCAATTTATAAACAAAATAGGATGAATGTTCATTCAAGTAAAATATTAGTACAATACATTATGTAAAGTTGTCAACATTTATCAACTTGTAACAAACGTCAACTTTTCCACTATTGCATTGCCTCATTTCATGAATTTGAACAATTGGATGTGAAACACTAACATACCATGGTTGAGATGCCTGACTCTGCTTCTTGGTGACTCTGGTTGATTTTCGCATTATGGAGAATTGCCAAAGCCAGCTTCTGAAGACAATGATGAACAAGGAAAGAAAAGGGAAAACAGGGTTGTAAGAATTAGTAGCCTGATTTATATATTTAATGGTAAAAAATAGTATATGTGCTGAATTTATATGGTGCTCTCTGGAAATGCTATTAGTAAGCACTTTTTTGGTGCTTTTAGAAACACAATATTTTAGTGTATATCAGTTAGAATAATTGAACGTCATGCAATGTAAAACTATAATTAAAGCGTAACTTTTAAACTATTAGGAGTTTGGATTTAATTCACTTTCTAATGCATATAATTTTCAAGTAAGTATAAATCGAGTATAAATATGTCAAAAATGGAGTTAAAGCCAAGAGATCATGGCAAAAATGAATTTCTAAAATAAATGAACAGCTTAAATAGATTGCAAATCAAAAGTCCATTAAGGCCTAATGACTCAATTTTGAAATTAGATATATAATTAGAGTTAACAACCATTGGTTTTCATTATTCTGTCATATCTTATTCTTCTTTCTAATCATCCAAACCACCATTAATCATTCGAAGCCAAAATCTACCATAAATAAATCGTATAAATCTATAGAAATAAGCAAAAGTCTAGAGAAGGCTAGAGAATTAGAGAGAGATATTCAAATTTAAATTTCATCGTTATTGGATTTTTAGATATGTAGAAAAAGGGATTTCTTCATCGTTCTAACTACTTTTCAATGCTACTTGTTTGTACCTAGTTGGTGCTTCCACAATATTTACTTAGCTTTCAAATTAAATATAGGCTTAAAATGTATTTTTCATTTTGTCATCTATTATTTAGACCTAAATTGTGATGATATAATGTTAGGGAAATGATTAGAGTTTTTTAACCATGCAATCCATTAATACCTTGCTGTTGTTAGTTTTTGGAGTAAGAATAATAAAGGGCAACAAAACATCGTTGTGTCATGGATAAGTCATCGCCATGAAAGAAAATTTTAGTATGACTATGGAGCAATTGATATTGTTGTCCCTTGTCCAAGGTTGATACAATGATCCTTTGAACTTATGCACTCAAGGTTGAAGGAATTAGAGAATTGTAGAAACCATTGTACATGAGTTTTACTTGTATTCCAAAATTGATTTTGCTTTTAATGAAATTTTGAATGGAATGAGACGAAGAAGGTGGATTTATTTACTATATTGTTTATCAAATGAAAAAGAGGAAAAAATGTGGATGAAGGAGAAAATGAATTGTTTCCTCTTTGTTGAAAAATGAGTTGGTCTAAAAAATAAGTAGTAAAAAATTCTAACAGTCGCCTATTAATGCAAAATACAAAAAGTCGGGCAAATTAAAAGACTAGGTTTAGTTGTAGTTATCCAACAATTCCCTACTAACTATAAGAAAATGAAAATAAAAAAACATACTGGATAAAGTGAAATTTTATGTGTAATTACCCATGTCATTCGATTGAATTGGTACATAAAGTGAGTCTAAAACTTTATCCGAGTAGTGCATTTCTTGTTGAATCAAAAATATTTTTGTTGAGACTTCACATGTGTTGGACTTCCAATTTCTACAGATCAGCGATAAATATGTGCTTTTAATCATCATGCGCCCACCTTGGAAACTCATGAGTGCTCTAGAAAGCTATAATCTCTCGTAGAAAGTGGCCCACCTTCACACCCAAGTAGGTGAGTCCGTCAAGGGCTCTACTCTAGTACTACCGCTTATGGCTATGGGCTTATTAAGAGTAATATGCTTAATCTCAAAAATAAATAAAATTAATTCATCGAGTACTTCTCAAAAGAACCATATATTGGCTATGAATTGTACATGAGTAATAAGGAAAAACCTCAAATAAATCAATGGAATCCATCAAGTGCATTTCAAAGCACCACCAATGTTGGTTATGGATTTGAAAACAACAAATGGGCTCAAACTATGATAAACCATTACATCCATCAAGTGCATCTCATAAGCATTACCAAAAAAACTGGATATTAAATATGTAAAATCAAATAAGATCAAACTCATATCCAATAGTGAAATCCAATAAGCGCGTCTCAAAAGTACCACTAAAAGCTGGTTATGGATTATATAAAAATAAAGAAGCTTAAACTCATATCAAATGGTGAAATCTATCAAGTGCTTCTCAAACTCACCGGCAAAAACTGATCAAGGAATATATAAAAGCAAATAATCTCAAACTAATATCAAATTGAAGAATGCATCAGTGCATCTCAAAAACACCACCAAAATTTGGTTATGGATTATATAAAAGTAAAGAAGCTCAATCTCATATTAAAAAGATGAACTCATCAAGTGCATCTCAAAAGAGCATAGTAACATCTCATCTCTATACCCATAATATCAAAGAGTATTATTAGGTAATAGTAGTATGGAGAATGATGCGAACTCGGGCTGTCACATGTGAATATTCCCTTGGACTAACATTGGTACGTATAAAAAATTTCATATAACACATCCATATGTTCTCGGTACTGGTCCAAAATAATAAACATATATGTTACTATGATAGAACAATGCACAATATAAAATAAATCATAGAGAACATAGAGAGTCATCAGTGCAACGATAATATACAATAGAATATAAATATACAAGTCTAAGCGGGTTTACAAAAATAGTCAGATGCCCACTATCTATCAAATAAACGCAATGTACATGTCCAATCCATACATTTCATCATCATCAACATACATGAGGCTACACAAGTAAATAATGATACACTAGGCAACTAATAAAGTAGTCTCCAACTATGCCCTACAATCTCAAGATGGTTGCTTCGTCCTTGAACCTTAAATGTCTTAGACTCGTCCAAGTATTATATAAATAACAAACGAGCCAGATTATGTCCAAAATGTGGATGTCAATATATTAACCACTGGCATGATGTATATAAGTGTATTACAAATAACCTGTGTATCTCAAATGTATCTACAACATCCAAAACCATGCACATAAAATGTCACCCATTGAAATGAACAATCAATCATCACTTCAAATGACATAATAATGAAATGGGTGGAGCATCATCAAACAAACAAATATATGTTAGTCCTTGAGAAGTTGGTTTTGATGACAACAACCTTAGAATAAGATTATTAAATATAAATACTAACATTATAGTTTAGATATATATGTATATGCAGGATATAACTATGCAGGTACCAAGAATGAAGACTGTACAGTATAGAGATTCAAGATATCAAGATTGAAGACTCATGAGTATCAAGATTATCAAGAGTTCAAGATTTCAATATAAGTAATTTAGTTAAGAATTATGTTACAACTCCTAGAAAAGCACTGATATCTTAAAATCCATTTTATTCGTGGAATGGAATCCTCTTCGAGCCCGTTAAAGGGATGGAACCCTAAGTAGGATAGAACCTATGAAAAATCTAGTGGAACATTTTTTTGTATCCACTAACTTTTATTCAAATGTTTTACAAAATTATATCTTGTTTTCAAAATGATTTCAAAATCTTCTTTTTTAAAATCAAAAACATTTATCCTGGTTTTAAAATACT
Organism: Allium cepa; assembly: GCA_030765085.1. NCBI lineage: Eukaryota > Viridiplantae > Streptophyta > Magnoliopsida > Asparagales > Amaryllidaceae > Allium > Allium cepa. The sequence goes on along the minus strand of CM060935.1, from coordinate 795,637,023 downwards.
TTTAGCCTCAAAATAATCTTTATTTTCAATATCAAATTATACTTGGTTTTAAACTATCTTTTTAATTATAATATATTTAACTTTTAATATTTGTACTTAGATTTAAATATAAAATTATAGTAAAATTTTATATATACCAAAATATTATTCTCTATACTTACTTATGTATTTTAAATATAGTTAAGTATATTTATAAAGTTCAAAATAGTTTTAATACAAGATAGAAGTTATTTTCAAAGAAAAACAAATTACCAAAAATTACTTGGGCCCGTCGATAACCCCAAGGAATCCTTGTCGATAAGGTGGCAGTTTATTTCAAAAGTTTGAATTTCAAAGGAAGTGTCTATTCGTCATATCCTTTCACGAATGGACATGGCTGTTGTTCTACTATAAATAGGGGCTGTTTTAAATGAATTTACAATTCACATATTCTCTATTTTCACTCCTCTTCTTCTTCCATATTTCTTTATATACATTTTTACCATTACTCTGCGAAAATCACCATTGAATTTAACTAGATCATCTCTGGTTTGATTCTCTATCACTATCTTAAGAAGATCTCAGTGCTATTCAGAGTTATAGACTTCTTTGTAATCAAATGAGCGAGAAAAGGTATGATTGTAGCTTGGAAAATCAATTGGGTGAACTTGTTGCCCGTAAAATCAAGTATCTCTACCCAGAGGATTGTGAATCTGGAGCGGTGTACCTCGTGGCCTTGAAATTGAGGGTGTAATTGTAAGAATTGATTTTGAAAGGAAATCCATACTTGTGTCGCGGGACTGGATGTAGGTAACTCCAAATCAGTATAAAATTCGATGTGTTCTTTCCTTTATTGCTTTTACTTTATATATGCATATGTGTTTGATTCTGTGATCATATCTGTGTCTGAATATTGCATACATTTGTGTTCAAATTAATATAAACTCAAAAAGAATTAGTAATTCTTTAAAACACTATTCACCCTCCTCTAGCGTTTATTCTAGCCTTAAAATCCATAATCCGCATTTCTCACATTTGGTTTCAGAGCAAGGTTTTTAAAGTTTCATAATATGAATTTTGAAAAAGCTTTTAAAACGGCTATGTTTAAAAACTAGTTAATATCAGTTTAGAAATATTCAGATCATCATTGTTTCATGAGTCTGCATATAATCAATATTCAAATTCAAGTTTTCTACCAAAATTGGATGATGTGCAAGAAACATGTTTTATGGGTATTGAGGAATCAATCCACAATGGACAAATCGTGCATATCAAATAGAATAAATGGATACTCGATAGTGGATGCTCTAGACACATGACTGGTAATCCCGATATGCTGAATGATATAATATACAAAGACGGAGGACTACTTAACTTTGGAGACAACTCAAAAGGATATGTGATTGGCATCGGCAAAGTCGGTAACTCTAAAACTCCTATTATTACTAACGTTTTGTTAGTTAAGAATCTAAAACATAATCTGCTAAGTATTAGTCAGTTTTGCGATAAAGGATATAAAATTAAATTTGAAAAAGATAAGTGTCACATTGAAGATAATAATTCAACCATAATATTTGAGGGAATGAGGAAAAAGAATATTTATATTCTTAGTATGAAAGTTTCAAATGATAACCTGTGTCTTTTGGCAAATACAAGTGACCCTTGGATTTGGCATAAGAGATTTGGACATTTGAATTTTAAACTCTTATCTAGACTGTCAAGATATGATCTAGTAAGAGGTCTCCCTCAAATGAATTTTAAAGTAGATAGTTTATGTGATCCATGTCAATTAGGAAAACTTAGAAAAAGTTCCTTTAAATTAAAAGATATGATTTCAACTTCAAAACCTCTTGAATTACTTCATCTTGATTTATTTGGTCCATCTCAAATTCAGTCAATAAATCATAGTAAATATGTTTTTGTAATTGTAGATGATTATTCTAGATTTACATGGACAATATTTTTGAAACATAAAAGTGATACTTTTGAATGTTTTAAGAACTTTACAAAAAGGATTCAAAATCAACTTTCTGTAAAAATTATAACCATCCGTAGTGATCACGGTGGTGAATTCGAAAATGAAAAGTTTGAGGAATTCTGCAATAAAAAGGGAATAACTCACAATTTTTATTTCCAAGTACTCCACAACAAAACAGATTAGTAGAACGTAAAAACAGGACGATTCAAGAGTGTGCAAGAACTATGCTTTCAGATTGTAAATTACCAAAGAATTTTTAGACAGAAGCAGTTGCTACCGCCTGTCATATTTAAATAGAATTTTAATTAGACCTTTAACTGATAAGACATCTTATGAACTTCTTCACAGAAAGAAACCTAAAGTATCTTATTTTATAATTTTTGGAAGTAAATGTTTTATTTTAAATACAAAAGATAACTTAGATAAATTTGATCCTAAATCCGACAAAGGTATCTTTATCGGATATTCTAACAGAAGTAAAGGATACAGAGTGTTTAATTTAAGAACTAATACCATCGAAGAAACAATGCATGTTTCATTCGATGAAAGTCTCAAAAATTTTGAAGATACAAATGATGAAGAGGATTTATTCACTCAAAATCAAGAGTCAACTGAAACTAATAATGAAATTAATCATCCTAATAAAAAGACTAAACTTTTAAAAGATCATCCTATAGAAAATATACTAGGAGATATGCAATCTGCTGTTACAACTAGAAATCACTTAAGTAAAATGAGCAATGTAGCCTTTATGTCAACTATTGAACCCAAAAATCCAAAAGAAGCATCAACTGACGATTCATGGATTTTGGCTATGCAAGAAGAACTAAATCAATTCACTAGAAATGATGTTTGGGAACTTGTTCCTAGACCTGAAAATAAAACTATAATTGGAACTAAATGGATTTATAAAATAAAATGAATGAACAAGGTAAGGTTGTTAGAAATAAATCTCGGTTAGTCGCTCAAGGTTATTGTCAAGAAGAAGGAATAGATTGTGATGAAACCTTTGCTCCCGTAGCAAGATTAGAAGCCATTAGGATTCTACTTGCTTTTGCAAATCATAATATTTTCAAATTATTTCAAATGGATGTTAAAAGTGCCTTTTTAAATGGATTTGTAAAAGAGGAAGTATATGTTGAACAACCACCACTTTTTGAAAATGAAAAATTACCAAATCATGTTTACAAACTTAAGAAAGCTCTATATGGTCTAAAACAAGCTCCTAGAGCCTGGTATGATAGACTAAGATCTTACTTATTACAATCAAACTTTGAAATTGGTAAAGTAGATAATATTCTTTTTATTAAAAGAAAAAAATGATATTAAACTAGTACAAGTTTACGTAGATGATATCATTTTCGGATCAACTAAATTTGAAATGAATAAAGAATTTTCTGAAATAATGATTAAAGAGTTTGAGATGAGTCATATGGGTGAATTAAACTTCTTTCTAGGATTGCAAATAAAACAATTAGATAATGGTATCTTTATCAGTCAAGAAAAATATGCTAAAGACCTAGTTAGTAAATTTGGTTTGACTACTGCAAGTGGAAAATCCACTCCCATGGCAACCAGTGAGTACCTAAGTAAAGAAGATCTCTTGAAAGATGTAGATCAAAAATTATATAGAGAAATGATTGGATCACTACTCTATATCACTGCTAGTAGACCAGATATCATGCATAGTGTTTGTCTCTGTGCAAGATATCAATCCCAACCTAAAGAGACCCACTTAAAAGCTGTAAAACGTATCATAAGATATGTTAAACACATCTTTAATTATGGCTTATTTTATCCTAAAAATAATTTTTTTTGAATTAATATCTTATCGTGATGCTGATTATGCTGGTTGTAAATCAGACCGAAAAAGTACAAGTGGAACTTGTCACTTTTTGGGGCATTCTCTGATTTCCTGGTTTAGTAAAAAGCAAAACACGGTTTCTTTATCAACAACCGAAGCAGAGTATATTTTTGCTGCTTTGGCTTGTTCTCAAATAATATACATGCAACAAGGGCTATAATGAGGAGGACGACAGACCAAATCGAAACTTTAAAAGATTTTGGCTTAAACATCTCAAAATCATCAATTTATTGTGATAATGCTAGTGCAATAAATTTATCCAAAAATCCTACTCATCATGCTCGAACTAAACATATTGATATCAGACATCAAGTAAGGAAGTAATTACTCTCGATTATATCAATTCCGAGAACCAAATTGCTGATATCTTAACAAAACCCTTAAATGAATCTATATTTACTAAATTAAGAAGAGAATTGAGTATTTGTTCAATAACTGAAATATAGAATATAAATAACAAAGTATAATTAAAAATTAAAATTAAATTAATCCAATATCCAAAATATAAGTACCTTGTCGACAACCCTCCTTTACTCCTGTCAACACATAACGATTTTTTTCTTTTGAATTTTCCCACCAAAATTCAAATGGGTGGTTATATATTCTTCTTATTTCGAAATTTTGTTCATTCTTTCTATTATTTATCTGATCTAACTTCTGAAAACAGTAAAACTATGGCCTTCTCCTCCAAATCAAATAAAAATTCAACCTTTTCGTTCCCTTCTCCTTCTACTGGACCATTTCAACGAACTACGCTTGCACGAGTAATAAAAATGGAGGATTCCTTGAAGGATGCACTGCACCTTATGACTAAAATTCAAGTAGTGCAAATCAGAATGGCCAAAGAACAAGAATGGCAAGGCAAAATCTTTAGAAACTTGCAAAAGTTTCAAATGGACAATCACGCTAGTCCCATCTTGATTGATGAAGAATCTTCAGGTGATCAAGTGCAAGAGGACAGCGAGGAAGAAGAAGCCCTCATGGAAGAAGAACACGCTAATGATGACGACAAAGTTGTTTGCATTGGCGAAGTGTGCTTTGACAAGGATGGAAATCTAGTCGAACAACGTGGAAATTTCTGTTTCCACTACCCAAATTGCTCGGTTCATAGATCTCCCATTTTCAAGGATACACATTAATTTCTTTTCTCTCTTTCTTATCGTTATATGATCTTTCTTACGTTTTCTACGCAAATATAAATATAACAATATATAATTAATAAATGATTTATGTTCTTATATTTGAATTCTCACATTATCACTATTATAAGTATTATCATATATGGATTCTTAGTTAGGATAGTTAGCAATTAAGTGCTAAGTTTTAGTTTTAGAATTAAGTGTTGATTATTTATGATAACACTATCATTATAATCACATGTCATAAAGTATTAGATTAAGGGGAGTTATATAGTTTGGAGTTAGTTTTTGTTGATGACAAAAAGGGAGAAGTATAAAATAGGATAGTTAGACATAGATTAAGGGGAAGTTGCTAGTTTTAGAGAAAGTTATTAGGATAGAAGTAATATTTTATAAACAAAGGTTGTCATCATCAAAAAGGGAGAGATTGTTAGTCCTTGAGAAGTTGGTTTTGATAATAATAACCTTAGAATAAGATTATAAAATGTAAATACTAACATCATAGTTTAGATATATATGTATATGCAAGATATAACTATGAAGGTACCAAGAATGAAGACTGTACAGTTTAGAGATTCAAGATATCAAGATTGAAGACTCATGAGTATCAAGATTATCAAGACTTCAAGATTTCAATATATAATTTAGTTAGGAATTTTTTTAAAACTCCTAGAATAGCACTGACATCTTAAAATCCATTTTATTTGTGGAATGGAATTCACTTCGAGCCTGTTAAAGGGATGGAACCCTAAGTAGGATGGAACCAACGAAAAATCTAGTGGAACATTGTTTTGTATGCACTAACTTTTCTTCAAATGTTTTACAAAATTATATCTTATTTTCAAAATGATTTCAAAATCTTCTTTTTTAAAATCAGAAGCATCTATCCTGGTTTTAAAATACTTTTAGCCTCAAAATAATCTTTATTTTCAATATCAAATTATCTTTGGTTTTAAACTATCTTTTTAATTATAATATATTTAACTTTTAATATTTGTACTTAGATTTAAATATAAAATTATAGTAAAATTTTATATATACCAAAATATTATTCTCTATACTTATTTATGTATTTAACTATAGTTAAGTATATTTATAAAGTTTAAAATAGTTTTAATACAAGATAGAAGTTATTTTCAAAGAAAAAAAATTACCAAAAATTACTTAGGCTTGTCGACAACCCCAAGGAACCCTTATCGACAAGGCGACAGTTTATTTCAAAAGTTTGAATTTCAAAGGAAGGTTTATTCATCATATCCTTTCACGAATGGACATGGTTGTTGTTCTACTATAAATAGGGGCTGTTTTAAATGAATTTACAGTTCCATATTCCCTATTTTCACTCCTCTTCTTCTTCCATATTTCTTTATATACATTTCTACCATTACTCTTCCGAAATCACCATTGAATCTAACTAGATCATCTCTGGTTTGATTCTCTATCACTATCTCAACAAGATCCCAGTGTAATTCAGAGTTATAGACTTCTTTGTAATCAATTAAGAGAGAAAAGATGTGATTGTAGCTTGGAAAATCAATTGGGTGAACTTGTTCCCTGTAAAATCAAGTATCTCTATCCATAGGATTGTGAATCTAGAGCGGTGTACCTCGTGGACTTGAAATCGAGGGTGTGATTGTAAGAATTGATTTTGAAAGGAAATCCGTACTTTTGTTGCGGGACTGAATGTAGGGTAACTCCGAACAAGTATAAAATTTGATGTGTTCTTTCCTTTATTGCTTTTACTTTATATCTGCATCTGTGTTTGATTCTGTGATCATATATGCGTCTGAATATTGCATACATTTGTGTTCAAATTAATATAAACTAAAAAAGATTAGTAATTCTTTAAAATGCTATTCACCCCCCCCCCCCCCCTCTAGTGTTTATTCTAGCCTTAAGATACATAATCCTCATTTCTCACAATATCGAACAAGAACAACCGTCTATAATGTACATCTCGACCACTGGCCTTAATAAGAGACTAGAACTCTCGACTGCATGGCCCTATGAGATATAAAACTATATGATATACAGACTTATAGTATAACACAAAAACATGACATAACACTAAAATAAATACAACAATCTATCTCGACCAACAGTTCTGATAAGAGGAATACACTCAACTGAATGACCCTAGAAGATACATATACAACACATTAATGTATCTCTCAACCAAAGGTTTTAAGTGAGATTGACAGGTAAGAACACAAGTCTTCAATGTCATAAAAAGACAATATGTAGCTGCCTTGGGTTAGGTTATCTCAAATGATAGATGAGCATACTACCAGTCTCTAATGTCAAATAGTTATAATCTCTAATGAGGCAATTGTTGGAACCAGGTTAGTCAAAAGCGGATGAAATATGTAGATTTCAAAAATATTCCTACTTTGGATCTATTTAGCCTATGAAGTCTAAAAGATTATTAGATCCAATCTAATAATATATTTAATAAAATCATATTTTATTTGATTTGGTTAAAAGGAGTTATAAATTTAATTTAAATAAATATATAGTATAGTAAATGTATCAAATACATTCATGTAAGCAGCATATAAGCAATACATATATGAATGTAAATAAACATGTATAAGTTTAAAGAAAGAAACCTTTTGTTTCTTTCTCTTAAGGTAAATAATTAATTAAGGGAAGATGAGGCTATAAATGTAGAGAGAGAAACCTTTCATTCCTCTCACTCGCTTTAATAGATAAATTGATATATTCATGACATTTACTACTGAATTCACATATACCTTTGTTGTCCAATATTTTAACTAATATATATGTATATGTATGTATGTATGTATGTATATGTATATGTATATATATCTGTATATGGATCTTACATACGCACATACATATGTGTGTGTATGTAAGATCCATATACAGAGATATATATACACATATACATATACACATACACATACATACATACATGTTAAAATTTTGGACAACAAAGATATATGTGAATTCAGTAGTAAATGTCATGAATATATTAATTAATCTAATTAAAGAGAGTGAGAGAAATGAAATATATATTAAAATTAAGATTAAGCAGTTTACACACTATGAATGCAGAACTTAAAACAATGTCTTATTTGATAAGATTTTGAAACTAAATTAATGGTTACATATAAGAATCTATTTTATTAAAGTTAAGTCAAAGGGATATGCAATTATATGTGTGTGTATCTGAAAATTATAGTCAGTAAAACAAAATCCAAATTTAACAAAAGAGTTAAAAGTGGCATGTGATATTTTGCATAAAAATTCGCTTGTAATAGTAATAAAAAAAATCTTTTTTAAAAGTGTACAATAATGAAAAGATTTATATCCAAATCAACAACCATACAAAACTTGTACTCATGTTCCAAAATTATTTCAAATAACTAACATGTGTATTTTGTTCAAGTTTGGATTTTCTGTAACAAGCAATAAACATTATATTAGGTGATTTAACATTAGATTTCAATAAAATTGCTAATATTTCCTTTTTTTAACCAAATTATGAATTTCAAGTCTACCTAAAAATTTATGTTAACAACAAGCAAAATTATTTCAATCTGACTTGAGAGAGAGCCTGCAATTTTCAGTTTTACAATCTGGAATTAAATTTTATGCAAACCAATTATTTCAAAATGTTATTCAAATAAGAGTTTCTATATGAAAGAATTGGACAACACAGTCATGTATAAATTGTGACATTGAAAAACAGATCTAATTAAACACATAACATAAACAACTAAACTAAATAGGGGTAGATCCATAATAACTATTATTGGTGACATGTGAATAACAGAGAATGTAAACAAGATGATTTGAATCATATTAACGTGATGAGGATAAAGTTGGTTCAAGGAATAAACAAAATATTCAATATACTATCCAAATACATATGAATGAATGAATGGAATAGGTGAAGAATATAAACATATAATCAAAATGAAATAATATACGAATAAAGAAAGAGTTTACTTTTTCAAAGAAGCCAAGAGAAACATCTTGATTTAACATTTCTCCTTAGATCTCAAGCAGATCACCACGCAGCTTTGCAAGAGAAGGATGAACGACTTATTTTTATTTTATTTGATGTTTGCATTTGGTGTTGGATTTGATAAAAAAAAATTGGAAATATTAACTTTATTTTTAGCAATGGGAAGTTAGGAGGAGAGAAGAGAATAGAGAATAAAAATGAATGTCTATAGGAAATGAATTATGGATTTGTTTTTAATTGAAAGAATTAAAACATTTCCTACTCTTTTAATTAAAACTCTCTAATCGATTCCCTTAATTTTCTCTCTCTCTCTCTCTCCATATTCCTCTCTGTTCATATGATATGGATGAAATTACTTGCGATCAAATTGTAAAAAATTTCTATAGCACTTTTCATGCAATATCTTTTATTTAACCTTGTTTAAAAATATATAGATATCATATATCGATGCATGCAAATGTAACTTTATATTTACATTCAAATAATTCCAAATAACTCTCAAAAATCAAATATATTAAACAATAATTAATATTTATCGAATATGAAATTATTTAATTAACTTATAATATTTCATAAATTAATCAAATCATGTGGTTTTTGGAAGAATTCACAAATATTGTTGCGTTACTCAAAGGTGTAAATCCAGACAACAATTAATGTTGAACAATTCAAACAATAACGTTCACACGTCACCTTAGGCAGTGGTCATTTTGGACAAATTTATCGCTTACACATCTTTACTGGTAAAATCCAATTTTATTTATTAAGTGTTACCCGGTAATGGCAATTATTTACACTAATTCTCTTCATTAAAACTATATCACATTAGGACTTATGGAATTTGGTAACAATCAATTCCAACAGCATCCACATTCAATATTGCGAGTGTAAACACAAAATCCTTTGTTCATTAATAACAATTATTATTAATCAACTACTCTAGTCAAAGAGTTTGATTTTAATTTGACTTTAGTTGGCCCCATGATACTAACTTCATATAACCAAGGAGGTGAATTCTCTCTTGAATAATGTTTTGTTCCCAATGTTTCCACTTGACCCAACTATAGTCGTTTGATGGATGCCATGCCATGATTTAACGATAGTAAAAGCAAGTTTCCACATTAAAGCTAGAGAGTATTCTCAAGTTGAGAGAATTGTATAAAGTTATCACAACGATATTTTATGTTTAACCATAGTTATATTAACCGACAGAAAACTATTGAATGAATCATTCCATGTTTATCTAATAACTATCAGTACCTAACCCCTTGGTTCCTCCAACCATATGTGTAATACAATGCCCAATGTTTGGAGAGTGTTGTGTACTTTAGTCTCAATGGATGTATCGATATCCAGTCTCGATACATCTTGACAAGGAATATTTAAACAGTATGTTTATTTTATTGTGATAAATCACCTATGATTATAACACATTGTAACCACTATCAAAAAATACCTTTTATGGAATTTCTTTACTATATATAATTTTACTAAATAATTATTATAACATATTATATCAAGTATATAATAGAAAAAACCTTTTATTTCAATAAGATTAATTATTGAGCTAGATATATATAACAAATTACACAATTGTCTATAAGGCATACTCTTACTATATCAATCTTCCACTTGCATTTGGGGCCTGTTAATGCCAAAAATGGGCATCAACACCCAATAGAATCTCATAGAGATTAAACGATGGATGAAATTATAATATAGCAGAAAAAGTAAATGAACACACAGAATTTTGTTGTGGTTCGGCAATCTTGTCCTACGTCCACTTCATATTTTTATTGATCTTCCATTTTGTTTTGATTACAAGAATGTTTGGATCAGTTGGGATCCATTAATGCGAAGATGAAGAAATAATAATGGCCAAGCTTAGGCAACATAAAAAAGGATCCTCTTTATCGAGAACTTTAACTGTATTCGTAGGAGCAAATGTGCATGAATCGGGCTAAAAGCTTGCCAGAAGAATCTCTAGATCGTAGGGATCCGCCATAACGACCGGTGGTTCTTACTCGACGTTTTAGAATGTTCGGTACAAATTAGATCGATTGTTATTTTTTCTTCCAATTGTCGTGCGATCATTTGTAGGGGGTCCCACATGCCTTTAGATCTTGCTCCAAAAATATGAAGTCATTCTGAGTTGTAGATTGTGAGATATCCATCGATCTTTATCGAACATGGCACCTTGGCAATCTTATGTTGATCATTTCGAACGATCGGTAGTATACGATCAATGAAAATGCAATTTTATGAATTTTCTCCTACGACTGTTCTTGTGGGCTTAACTCTTCAATATATTGATGTCTTGAAGGTTTCAAATACATTGAGATATTGATCGATCATCGTCGATTTACTTTGTTTTATGGATTGTTCTAGATCGATCCATATAAATTCTTCATTTTTCCATAAGTCAAGCGTACGAACTTCGATTGGTTTAAAATTTAAAAGGTAGACTCAACGGGCCTTCCTTGTTATTTTATATTGATTGCACCTTGATCAGGACTCAGTCTTAATCTACTGGACCATCTTCCATAGTCATTGATTCTCAAGATTGGTAACTGCCCATTTTTAGCCAAAATCTACGGTATCACGGCCTTGCCAAAAGGTGGGATAACATTTTCCCCCCGAAGTACGTCTTGTTTGAACATGACATGTTTTGAATTGCCACAATCTTCAATTGTTGTAAAGGATTCCATCCAGTTTATTGAATGGTCATCATCTTTCCGTTAATTTATCTCCCCAAAGTGTTGTATCCCTCTCTGATCGTCATGATGCTTGGTCGATTACCAATAGTATAAATTCAGGATTGTAATCTATTAGTTGCTATTTTTGTCCAGCCTTTTCTCGAATAACTCCAGGTGAAAATTAAATTTTCGTCATTTCCAAGAAATCAAAATTTTAGAACATACACGTGTACGTTTAGGCACACGTTCTTATCATTGGCTCCCGGATGCATTTGTACGCTTACGAATCATCACCAATTCCTTATAATTCAATTGCAATTAGATTGCAATTCCTTGTTTTTATATATATATATATATATATATATATATATATATATATATGAAATAGGGGTCGTAATAAGTCACTCAATGAGATGAGACTTCAAGTTCTACAGGGATGACGGCCTCAGAGCCGCAAGCAAGGGCGAATGGAGTATAGCCAATCGTGGACTTGTGGGGGGTTTTGTAATCCTGTAATGTTGTTAGGAGTTTATCCACCCACTTGCCTCTATTCTTTACCAAACATTTCTTCAAAATGGACTTTATGATTTTGCTCACAGCTTCAACTTGTCTGTTTGCTTGAGGTTAAGCAACTGCCACAAATCTATCTTCAATATGATGCCGATGGCAGAAGTCTTTGAATTCAGTGCTATCGAATTGGGTTCCATTATCAGTTACAATAGTTCATAGAAGGCCAAAACAAGAGACGATGCTCCAGACAATGAATTTGATTACTTTCTTTATCGTGATCGTAGCTAAATGTTCAGCTTCAGCCCATTTGGTGAAGTAATCCACTACTACGATGTCATGCTTCGCTCCATCTTTAAAGATCAGTAAGGAACTGATAGTATCAACGCCCTAAGTGGCAAATGACCATGTACTGACCATTCGTGTAACTTCCATTGGCGGAGTTCTCTTGCAAACTTCTAGCACTCGTCGCATTGTTTAGCATGATCTGGTGCATCTTGATTGACAGTTAGCTAGCAATACCCATAGCGGAATATTTTCTTTGTCAGGGTTTGCCCCTGGTTTGGTCGCCACATTCTTCTTCATGGAATTCTCTCAAGACTCATTTGATTTCATGATGTGCGATACATCGAAGCAGGGGAATGAAGTAGCCTTTTCTATACATGACTCCTTCTTCGATGATTAGCGTGAAGCTTTGTGAAAGATTTGTCGTTCTTCATTCCTCTATCCGAGAAGGATCCCTCATTGCAGATAACCTTTAACATGAGTCATCTACAACTCTGCTTCTGGCTCCGTCTCCAGAACCCAATTAATCTCCATCCGATCGATGCTCAAAGCAGTTAGTACATTAATCGGGACAAAGTCCATTTATTGCACATTCCCAAAACTGGCCAGCTTGTCTAGTAATTTGCCTTTCTCATTTTGTATCTCTAGGGATGCGTGTAATGGTGTAATACTGAAATCGGCCAGCAGCTCTTAGACCCGGTTGAGATAAGGAGCAAGTCACTACCCCTAGCCTAATAATCTCCCCCGGCTTGGCATACCACTAACTGGAAATCATAAAAGATTTATAAAGTTTTCACTCCCAGTTCCCTGGCAAGCTTGAGCGCGATGGTCAAGGCTTCATACTCAGCTTCATCTTTTGTTGCAGGGAAGTCGAGTTTATGGGCATAGTAGATCAATTATTCCTCATAAGTCACTATCACAACTTTAACACTAGAACATCGATCATTGGATGCTTCATCCATGTACATTTTCCATTGGTTGGATGGTTCTCCATTGCTCTCTGAAGAGTCATTTGGCATAGTGAATTCAGCTATAAAGTCTTCCAATGCCTGTCCCTAGATAGCTCTCCAAGAGAGATAGGTAATGTCAAATTAACTCAGCTTGATGTTCCACTTGAGCAACCTTCTAGATGTCTTAGGTTGCTGTAGGACCTGTCGTAATGGCTGGTCGGTGTAGACGTTGATGGGGCGAGCCTAGAAGTAAAAGCGAAGCTTTTGTGACACAATGAACAGGCAGTATGCGAGCATTTCCATCTTCCTATAGTTTCTCCCAGCACTTGTCAATCGCTTTCTAACATAATAAATTAGCCTCTGGATCCGATTCTCTTCGCGTAATAGTGCATCACTTATGGCATGTACCGACAACGCTAAATAGATGAATGAGTATTCACGATCCAGTGGCTTGGATAGGATGGGAGGTTGCTCTAAGTAATCTATCAGAGCTTGAAACGCATCAATGTAGTCGTGCATCCACTCAAAGTTTCTCTTCCCTCTCTTGATTAGGTTGAAGAATAGAATTCCCTTGTCAATGGCCCTGGAGATGAATCGACTTAAGACAGTGATCTTCCTATTTAGACTCTATACTTGCTTGATTGTCTTCGGTACCGGGATATTTTTGATTGCCTGAATTTTCTTAGGATTGGCTTCAATTCTGTTAGAGTTGAGCACGAAACCTAATAACTTTCCTGACACAATGTTGAAAGAGCATTTTAAGGGACTGAGCTTCATTTCACATCTTTAGAGAATATTGAATATCTCTACCAAATCATCAATGTGGTTGTTTAATTTTCGTGACTTCACGAGCACATCATCCACATATACTTCTATTGATTGCCCAATATTGCCTTTAAACATTCGATTGATCGGCCTCCGATAAGTTGTACTAGCGTTCATAAGTTCGAATGGCATCATATAGCTTTAGATCGGTAATGAAGCTGGTGTGCTCCTGGTAAGGCATATGCATCGGGATCTGGTTGTATTCGGAGTACACATCCATAAACAAAAGCAGTTCATATCCAGCGGTTGAGTTTATCAGCTGGTCAATTCTCAAAAGTGTAAAGTGTCTTTCGGGCATGCCTTATTTAGGTCGGAGTAGTCGACGTACGTCCGCTAGTTTCCATCAGCTTTTCTCACATGAATTGGATTGGATACCCATTTCGGGTAGAGGGCCTTGTGGATAAACCCATTTTTTAGTTTATCCACCCCCACTTTAAGTACAACAATCTTTCCTGATCCATACCACGTTGCTTTTGCCGTGTCGCTTTTGTTTCACTGGGACATGCCTCAGGTCGATGTTTAATGCATGGCTCGCAATAGTCGGTGAGATCACACACATGTCAGAAAGGGTCCAAGCGAACACATCAAGATTCGTTTGGAGAAAGCTAGCTAATTTCTTCATCATCGCTGCATTGAGCTATGATCCGATCTTCAGTACCTATTATGGGTCGCCATGGCTGACCATAATGTCGATCGTTAGCTCAACAGGTGCAACCTTGGATTCCTTGAGTTCAAATGTAAATGTTTTGCGTAACAATCATTGTGAAATCCGGTTAGCACGGTTACTATGGTAAAATCCCTATGTCTTGTCATGATTTATTAAATATGATAGCGTAGGGCTCTAGTTGCTTTGAGCGATCATCTACAACTGGCCGAAGATCAGGTTTAGAAGCACGTTGAATCAAATGTCGAATGGGTTCATCCTCGTGTTGTGCACAACTGCATAGCTAGCTCTTACTTTGAGTTTGAATCTGCTTGTATATTCAAGTAATGCACTCGTTACTCGTCATTTGGGTTAGAGTGATGGTCAGTTGCCCATGAGTTTGGGCATCGATTCAACGATTCTATCTCTAACCATCCTTCCAGTTATAGCCTTGAGTCATTGTAAACACTAGGTATGAGTCACAATATTGAGCTATCGTAGTCAGTCTTTGGATGATCATACTTCTACTCCCGGTCTTGGGTTGATAAATGTACTGCATGGACAGTCGAGTCTCGTCCTAGTCGTTTTTATACTCCCACTTAAGCTTCAAAGACTTAGAGTTGGTCGATGAATGGTCAGTTCACATTCATTTTGTTCCTCGCTCGTGCCTTTAATCTGGGGGCATACATCAATAAGTAGGAAGGCAAGTTATGTCCACTTTAGCTTTATACTCTTTCATGCTGAATCATGGGATCGAGTTACTTGATGGAAAGATGACTTGCACCTATTTTGTTTCTTCCTTCCTTGGGGAAGACTATGATGCTCCATTTGATTTCAAGCATGAGTTGGATATAGGATGGTCAATGCCATCTACTTTTGACGCAGATGTCACCATACTCTAGGTAGGACCAAAGAATAGATGGTCAAGTCACATTTAATTAGCGATTGATGCTCTTCCTGTCAGACCAAGGTTAAGGATCAGTGTGCGGACCATCGAGTCATGCCCGTTTCGTGTCGCTCTTTTAGTCGGATCATGGTAAGATTCAATGAATGAACAGATTCAAAGTTGCATGGTCAGTCACGCCCATTTTGATTCATATTATCCCGTCAGATCTAGGGACAGAGTTGGCTCAGGAGTGGTGGAGTCATGCTTATCTAGTTTCACACTCCTCCTTACGGATCAAAGGAAGGTAATGGAAAATGAGTGGCTAACTTGCACTCATTCAAGGTTTATTCTCCTATCCATTCCTTGGTGACTGGAGTTATTCAATGGACGTTCAGGTCACATCCATTTGTGGTTGGTGTAGATCGTTATTAACCCTCGATCTAATGGTATGATTTAGTCAATCACCCGTAACTTCGGATGTCATTCTAATTGGTTTTGTGTTAAGGCCTCCCAGTCCTTGCCTTAAGTCATAAAGAATACCAAGTCGGAGCTATAGTAAGCTGTCGTATTTAGCTTTTAGTAATTTGTACTCGTACCCTCAGTCTTGGGTTAGTGGAGTTAGTTCATAGATGGTCGGATTCCATCCGTAGTGAGTTTATACTCCTCTTGTCGAGTTCAGGTCGAATTTTATGGAATAGTGAGTGGTCAAACTACACTCATCGATTTATTTATACTCATATCCGCACTTTGGAGATATGTTGGCGGGTGGTCGAATCACACCCAACTTGTGTTTATTCTTCTGTCCACACTCTGGGGACTTAGAGTTATTTCGAAAAATGGTCAAACTACATTTTCCTTTGTCATTTCTTCTCGCCCCAGATGAGGGGCAGCAGTCGAAGAGTGGTCGTTCCAACCACGTTTAATTCAATTTCATGTTGTCCCATTGAATTATAGGAAGGAATCGGTTAGCAGATGATTGATCTGTATTGTGTTTCCTTTCAGTTTGTAGGCGAGAGTTATTGGATGAATGATCGAGCCACGTTAAATTTTTGTCACAACTCTTATCCACGTTTTGGGGACCAGAGTCTGTCGATGGGTAGTTAGTTGCATCCATTAGGTGTTTATACTCCAACTCGCACTCCAGGAGCTAGATTTATCAATGGACGGTCGAACCACATCCATGTTATTCTTATGTTTATACTCTGGTCCGTGCTCTGGGGACCGGGGTCAGTCGATGGACGGTCGAAAGACATCCATCTTTTTTGATTTGGATTTTGGGCTTGCCGATGTCTAGGCAAGGCTTCGATAGTTTGCCATACTTCAGGTATGAAAAAGGTCACAGATGGATGTATCACACCCTCCTTGGATTGGATGGTCTAAATACGTTCAGTTTAAGCTTAGGATCTCTACTTCATGTATCCAGGACAGGAGTCGATGCCTGTATGATCGTACTATGTTCTACTTTCATTTAGATCTTGTTTGTCGAGCCTTAAGAGTGAGATGAGTGTTTTGGCGAACTCGGTGCCCGAGCAGGGGAGTAGATGGTTAGACTGCATCCACTTTGAGTTGTGTCTTTGCTCCTAAGCCAGAAAAATAGTTGGAGAGTGGATGGCCGAACCGCGTCCACCTTTTGTGTTTATACTCCAGTACGCACTCTAGGAACTAGAGTTGATCGATGGATGGTCATAACACGTCCATCTTTTTGTATTTATACTGCAGTCCGCACTCTAGGAACTAGAGTTGACCGATGGACGGTCGGACCGCATCTATCCTTTTGTGTTTATACTCAAGTCCACACTCTGGGAAATGGAGTTGATCGATGGTCGGTAGAATCGCATCCATCTTTTGGTGTTTATAATCCGGTCCGCACTCTAGGAACTTAAGTTGATCGATGGATGGTCGGACCACGTCCATCGTTTTGGTGTTTATACTCCTGTCCACACTTTGGGAACTAGAGTGATATGATAGGCGGTCATTTGCACCCATTTTTGATTTGTTATCCACCTGTCAATTCGAGGTAAGAGTTGTCGAATGAATGGTTGAATCATATTCATTTGTAGAATGGAATTCTGCCCCGGCATCAAGGATTGAACTTAGCAAGTGAGACGATCGACTCATATCCGCTTGGTGATTGTAGCTTGTTAGCACCAAAATTGGTCACTAACACCCTTAGAAAGATTGTGTAGAGAGACTAACGAAGAAATTAAATTAAAATAGAGAACAATGTATGAATTTAAATGCACATGGCAAGAACACCAAATTTATAGTGGTTCAGTGTAACTGCCTACGTCCACTTTGAAGTTGATTTCTATTGATTTCCTTGGTAGTTGATTACAGATACAATCCGTTTCCAATTACTTGAATGCAATTGCAAAGTAAAAGATTAAATCTTGAATGAGCGTTGAATGCAGCAGAGTTTCCCCGGCGTTCCCAAAAAACTCTCCCCTTTTCACTGTGCCCGTGCCACTTTATTTATAGACGAAGATGGGTTGGACTTCCCTGGTGGACCCATTGGATGAATATCTCGGCCCAAATAGAGTAATCTCTGTGTGCCGACCCATAGATACCGAACGTCGAATGTCGGACAAGGCATGAGTGCCGAACAGTCTTCTCATGTCGAGCGCAGCGAGGCCGAACACTCTGAATGTCGTGGGAAGCACTTGCACCGGACAATACTGGAAGCCGAACCAGTGACTTAGCCGAACGATGTTTGTATGCCGAGAAGAACTTAGGCCGAACGATATTTTGGCCGAACGTTACCCAGGCCGAACTATGTCTCGGCCGAATGATCCTTAGGCCGAGCAATAGTTAGGCCGAACGGTAGTTGATGCCAGACAATCCTGCCATGCCGAACGTTCTCACATGCCGAACGTTATTCCACACTGAACGTCTCTTAATGCCGAATGCTCTGTCATGCCGAACGTTCCATAGACGCCGAACGAACTTGGATGCCGAGTGCCTCTTGAATGCCGAGTGCTCCCGAATGCCGAACGGTCTCGGGATGCCGAACAAGATTCAGGCCGAACCTTCATGGATGCCGAACCTTCATGGATGCCGAGCGTTCCTTGTATGCCGAACGTTTAGAATGCCGAGTACCAAGTTGCCTGGGCAAATCTCCAGGAAACATAGCTCTTCATGTCAAGTCAAGAAAGGGAGTAGGCGAAGACTGGCTGGATCACATTCATTCTTTGGTTGGACGATCAGGTCTCGTAAAATTTGCTTCGTACTCTTCCTTACAAGTGGACGTAGAGATTTATTGGGTGGATAGTCAAGCCACATCCACCTTAAACTGCAGTTGTGTCCTCGTGTCGAGGACGGTGGTTGATGAGTAGACGGTCAGTCGCGCCTACTTTTAGTCGAGCTCCTAGACCACCTCTTCTGTCAAGGGCGGGATTTAATATGTAGACGGTCAAATCACATCCACCTTAGTTAGGCCTCGGTCTTGTTGAGCTTTAGGAGCGGCATAAGTACTTTAGCAAACTTCAAGTCAAACGCGGAAGTTGATGAGTGGACGATTAGTCGTATCCACTTTTCACTAGATTCTCACCTTGTCGGGCTTTGAGTTATGCAAATATGTTCTATAAGAATTCAAACACAGAGTAGGAAGTGGATGGTCAAGTCACGCCCGCTTTCCATTTCGAGTCCTTACCCTCAAGTCAGGGGCATATGGAAATTGATGAGCGGTAGAATCACACTCATCTTAATGAAACTCCAAAGGTCCGATCATGGTCCATGGATATTCATTGGCTTCCAACTCTAAGTACTTGGTCACCTGCATCATTTGGAAGTAGCTTAGTTCAAGTTGGTCGTAGTTCACAACATAATTGAAATTGAAATAAATCTTATTGGATGAGTGAGGCAGCATCATATGCTCGCTATGCCACTTTGCCCGAGCCCTTCTTAGTTGGAAGTCGATCGTAGGTGGTCGAATTGATAATCAAAGTGCTTTATTGATTGGATGTCCCCTGCCCTCCATTCTACGATGCTTGCATATATTGTTGATGCTTTCCTTTCTGGTCATATCTTAGGGATGTTTGCAACCGCCGGTGGTATGACCATCTGTATCTTGAAAAATACAGCATTTTAAGGATTTCTTCTGGCTTTCCGTGGAATCTCTCGAGGAAGGTTTCTAGTACTGCTTCGAGTCATGATTCTTCATGTAGATGTTTTCAATTGAATCATTCAAAGGAGTATATGAGTCGAATTTTGAGATTCTGGGTCATCTCCTAGAATCCGAGTCCTCATGTATGACCTCAATGTTGCCCTCGCTTTGAATTCCTTCAGCCAACAGGCATGCATTGTTCTTTCTCCTTGTCTTCTCTACCTCCTCCTTGCTTAGGCTCTTATTCAATTTTTAACATAAATGATCTGAGGTCATAGGAGGCTCTCCAGCTTACTAGTCGCCAAAGTCTGTCTTGGGTCGATTCACATGCATTCTGAATTGCTCGAAAAACTTCTTAGCCAAATGATTGAGTGAAGAAATGGATTTGGGTGATAATCACATAAACCACATGATCGCTACACCTTCAAGAAATATATGAAATCTGCATTCGATGGCGTCTATCGCTCTGGCAAAATTCATATTCTACTCGAATTCATGAGATGTAGTCAAGGGTCGGTTTTCCTTGAGTAAGCCGACATGATTGACACATTAAATCTCCTCGAATATTTTGCACACTTGATGAAAGTGTCTGTGTTATAGGATCGTGTAATATTAAGTAAACAGTAAAAGCAGTAAAGTAAATGACACCATAGATTTTTATACTGGTTCGAACTCCCGTTCTACGTCCGGTCCCAGACTCCTTCTGTATTTAAACTAGCAACCCTCACTTAACCCAGAGGAATAGGTTTACACCGCCTGAGCAACCGAAGAGGAATTCTATCGCCTAAGCAACCGAATATGACTTCTACCGCCTGAGCAACCGAATAGGACATCTTTACAAATAAAAAAAGTATCTGACTATAATGTGCTCTTTGAATAGCACTAATAAGTCAATTAAGTACAATCTTCCTATAATCTTCTCCTTTGTGATATATAGTGTAATGTGCTTGAGAATTATGGAAGATAGAGTGATCAATGATCAGAGAATATAAGCAATTTGAGTGCAGTTTCAAAACTAGAGAATAGATAAGAATTCAACAATATTAAAATAGTTTTCAGTGAATCGTTTGTTGAATTCTGAAATCTGTTCATAGTGTGTAAAAGATTGCAACCATAGATGAAAAATATATTGAAAAGAACAGGTGCAACGGTTGATTTTGAAGACGTTACTCTTTGATGAAGGGAAGCGTCTATTCATGAAAATAGCAGTTGGGAATATTCAGTCATCTGAATAAAATAATTCAACCATCCGAATCAAATTAAAACGCAAACAACAAGGTTTTAGGCTATTTCTGGCCTTATTCAACTGGCTGAATATTGTGAAACAGTATTTTTGTTTCAGCATTCGGCCAGCTGAATAAATATATTCAACCGGCTATTTTTAGCCAGCTGTGCAAGTTCGTGCATGGTGTTTATAAATTTATATATATATACACACACCAATTCAGGAGAGATTTTAACAAAATTCTAAATGAAATAAAGACTCTAGATACAAAATAATCAGCTTAAAAACTCTGAACATGAATCTGCAACAAATTTCCTACAAAAATGAGTAGTATACATAGATATTTTATATAGCTTGCCATAATCAAAATGATGTAAAATAGAGATTCCAACATTCTCCCCCTTTTTGATGATGACAACTATATAATCACTAATATAAATATTCATAATATTGTTACTCCCTCTATCAATATGCATAATTATTTAATTTACTTTAATTCTCCTCCTTTTTGATGATGACAACTATATAATCACTAATATAAATATTCATAATATTGTTAGTCCCCCTATCAATATGTACAATTATTTAATTTACTTTTCTCCTCTTTTGTCATCGACAAAAAGAAAGACAATAATGCAAGAAGAATATTATTGAAATAAAAGCAATATATATAACATTTATTTGAGATAGCATAAAATATTCATACAATTAAAACAACCATAATTAAAACTTCAAAACAAACATAATTAAAACAACCATAATTAAAATTGGCTAGAGAAAGAAGGATCATCATTATCAGGACTCGAACTCGAAGAAGACCACTGAAATAGGGATGGGTTATAAGCTTCGGTGGATGTAGAACTAGAACAAGAAAGTTTATCCCATATTTTATTTAGAAACCTTTGATCGAGTTGAATTTTCTTTCCATTTTCATTTCAAGAGACTTAATTTCTCGATGAAGTTTCAATTGATTCCGGGAGAGGGTGATAATAGCTTGTCTGGAGGAAGTTTCCGGGCCAATCACTTTAATTGAATCATCGTCCTCTTCTTCTTCTTCATGTTGAGTATGAGAAGAGGAATCAATACTAGTTTCATGAGGTTGTGAAGTACCTTGTTGAACATTTTGAGACCATTGTTGAAAGGAGATGATTTGTTGTGGAGGAGGTCGGTGAGGAAGACCCATCAATCCTAAAGTTTTTGCGCCTAACTCACTAAAACTCGAAAATTCGGAGTCGAGCATTGGAACGCTGACGTTGAGAAGGATATGCATAATATAAGCATCATAATGGATGGTCTTATATTTTCTTTGGATTGTGATGTCTTGAAATTCATCCAAAATAATTTTTCCCCAATTCACTTGTTGGTTAGAGTAGATTGAATAAAGAACTTGGAAATCTCTTTTATAAAACTTTTCATAACCCCCCCTTCTTGGTTGTAGAGAACGAATAAATGCACGGTGAATGAGGTGTGCTTGAGGCCTTAAGAAGCTAGACTTTATAGTACTCAAATTTGTAAGTTGATCGGACAAGAAACAATGTGAAACCTCATCTCCATGATCTATATCAACTTCATCAATATCAATGCCTTGATAGGGACAATTTAGAATATTACCTAGTCTTTATAAAGGTAAGAAAAATTTTAATGCCACAAACTATTGGCCAAACACAATCTTGCCGATTTTGAGGATTATGGTGATCTAAATTCAAATTAGAAAGAAAGAATTTGATCAAAAGATGATTGATTTTGACATTATTTGGAGCATACCCTATCATACTATCAAAGTGGAATTGCTTCGCCAATTCTCTAATTTGGTAGGCCGTAAAATCTGGAAATTTCATGAAAGCTCCTTTGAAGATATTAGAGTTCTTCATAGAATTGTACCAGGAAATTGCAACATCATTCTATAGCCATTGTCGAATCTGATATCTGGATGGTCCGGAGGTTGATTCTCTAGTGTGTTTGGATCTCGGTGCCATTAGAGAGTAAAAAGGGAAGATAAAAGTTTGAAAAGCTTGAAGAAGGTGGCTAGGGTTCTGAAATGGATGGGTAAGAAATGAAAAGTTGAATATATAGTAGGTAAAAAGCAAGGGCAAAAGTGGAAGAAAAGAAAGTAGAGGCAAGTTAGAAAAATGACTCAGATGTAATTCAGCCGGCTGAATAAATTGAATCAGCCGTCTGAATTGCTCTGAGTTTGAACCCGCAAAAAAATAGTTCATTTTTAACCTAATTCAGACGGCAGTTTTATTTATTCAGCCGTCTGAATCTGGGGATAAATTGTTCTCCCCAATAGTATTCAACCGTCTGTTTTGTAAAAAAACAGCTGGCTAAATTTGTACAGTAACTCATATCAACCTATTGTTTATAACAAACAATATATCTAAGTATATATTTTGAATAGTACAATTTCCAAACAATTAGAAAAGAATAATAACACATTAACAATAGCATAAAAAAATTAAAAAGATTTAGAAGAAGAGCTGGGAGTGTGATATGCATCTTCTTCTATTTTAGTGTTCTCTTGAAATGGTCGAAGTGGTGACCATCTATTGTCACGTTCCCAAGAATTTGGAGATATCGGTGGACGCTGCAGTGATGGTTTCCAAGGATTGTGACGATTTGGAGAATGAACAGGAGACGGTTGATAAACTGTGTTTTTGGAGGAAGAACCACAGAATTTTAACGCGACTTGTTCCAAAAAATTAACCGCTTGGCATTAACTTTTTGTTCACAGTACAGTTTGCGTTGTAATTCTAGTGCTTCTCATTGGTAGTGATGAATATCATCTATTTTCTCTTTTATAGATGGTGAACTAAAGAATAGAGACCGTCTCATTCTTTTAATATGTGGAGTATAACCAGTATGTGTGGAAGGAGGAACAATCAGAACTGGTTCATAAATTGGTATTGGAGTTGGTAAATTTACTGATCCTGAAGAAGGAGAAGTATAAGAGAGATCAGAGGATTTTGAATTGTGCTGTGACGACATTTTGAGAAAAGTATTTGAAACTTAAATTTTTATTTGAAAGTTAATGCAAAAAGAAGATAGAATAGCATATATATATATATATATATATATATATATATATGTGTGTGTGTGTGTGTGTGTGTGTGGGTAGAGTCATGTATAAATATAAGGAATTTTGTGGTTAAGATTATAATAGCCAGAGAAAAAGTTGGATGAAAAAAAAATGAATGTAAGGTAAATAAAAAATACAAACCAACTGAAATTTTATAAAAAGACAAAGTAGAGTAGTGGTAGAACAATAGACTACCAAGTAAGAGATCCTGAGTTCGAGTGCTGGAAGACCCTTTTTTAAAAAAAAAACTTATAAATCCTTTATCGATACAATTCCTAATTCTCTTCTTAATTTTATAAGTACATTTTCATTTAAAGGTTTTGTAGATATATCAGCCAATTGATTTTCAAAGGATACAAATTCCAGTCTGACCAAATCCTTTTCAATATTATCACAAAGAAAATGATGACGTATGTCAATGTGTTTAGTTCTTGGGTGATTTACAGGATTTTTGGATAAGTTTATACGCTAGTATTATCATAGAAAATTTTTGATTTAGATAAGTTAACACCAAAAATTTAAAGTGTTTATTGCATATAAATGACTTGAGCACAAGCTAAAGCAGCAGAAATATATTCTGCTTCACAAGTTGAAAGTGAAACACAATTTTGTTTCTTGCTAAACCAAGAGACTAAGGATTGTCCAATGAAGTGACAAGTCCCACTTTACTTTTTCGATCCATCCGACATCCTCCAAAATCAGCATCACTATATGAAACTAACTCAAAAAGGCATTCTTTGGGATAGAAAAGTCCAAAATCTTTGGTTTTGCTTAGATAACGCAACATGCGTTTCACTGCTCGCATATGTGATTCTTTAGGATTTTCTTGGGATCGAGCATACAAACAAACACTCATCATTATGTCAGGTCTACTAGCTGTTAGATAAAGTAATGGTCCAATTATACTTCGATATAATTTTTGGTCAACACTTTTTCCATCTTCATCTCTATTGAGATGAACTGTTGTGTTTATTAGAGTTAGTTTAGCAGATGAGTTTTCCACATTAAATCGTTGAATTAGATTATTACAATATTTTTCTTCATTAATAAAAATTCCATTTTAAATCGTTTAATCTCGATTTTACATCGTTTTGATTATGACAAGCTATGTAAAATATTCTGTATATACTACTAATTTTTGCAGGAGATTTGTTGCAGATTCATATTCAGAGTTTTGAAGCTGATTATGTTGTATCTAGAGTCTTTATTTCATTTAGAGTTTTGTTAAAATCTCTCCTGAATTGATATATGTATATGTCTATATACATATATGCACGAACATGCACAGCTAGCTGAAACAGCCGCTGAATACATTCATTCAACCGGTTGAATGCTGAAATAAAAATATTGTTTCACAATATTCAGCCGGCTGAATGAATATATTCAGACAGCTGAATAAGGCCAGAAATAGCCTAAAACCTTGTTGTTTGTGTTTTAATTTAATTCAGACGGCTGAATTATTTTATTCAGACGGTTGAATATTCCCAACTACTATTTTCATGAATAGATGCTTCTCTTCATCGAAGAGTAACGTCTTCAAAATCAACGGTTGCACCTGTTCTTTTCAATATATTTTTTCATTTATGGTTGCAACCTTTTACACTCTATAAATAGATTTCAGAATTCAACAAACGATTCACCGAAAACTATTTTAATATTCTTGAATTCTTATCTATTCTCTAGTTTTCAAACTGCACTCAAATTGCTAACATTCTTTGATCATTGATCAGTCTATCTTCCATAATTCTCAAGCACATTACACTATATGTCATAAAGAGAAGATTATAGGAAGATTTTTCTTAATTGACTTACTAGTGCTATTCAAATAGGACAATACAGTCAGATACTTTTGTTATTTGTAAAGAAGTCATGTTCGGTTGCTTAGACGGTAGAAGTCCTATTTGGTTACTTAGGCGGTAGAAGTCCTGTTCGGTTGCTCAGGCGGTGTAAACCTATTCCTCTAGGTTAAGTGAGGGTTGCTAATTTAAATCCAGAAGGAGTCTGGAACTGGACGTAGAACGGGAGTTCGAACTAGTATTAAAATCTATGGTGTCATTTACTTTACTGCTTTTACTATTTACTTACTTATTCCGCACAAGTAGGTTATCCATATTACACCTATAACACATGCACTTTCATTTGGTATTAGAGCATTGGTCGTCATATAACCATAACATAGTTATTTGATAATGTCATAATATGGAAAATAACACCAACACTGTTGTTAATTCTACCTTTCTAGAAGGCCAATCTACTACATGGACACCACTGTTTAACTGAATTAACTATGACTATTGGGCCACTAGAATGAGAATCTATATACAAGCAAGTAGTCATGAAACCTGGAACATTATGCAATCTGAATATATTATTCCTACTACTGAATATTCAGAATGGTCTAACAAACAAAAATTAGATGTCATTACAAATGCTAAAGCTATTAATATGTTGTATTGTGCATTAGACAAAAATGAGTATTATACGCAGAATATTTTATATAGTTTGTCATAATAAAAAAGATGTAAAATTGAGATTCCAACAACTGAATGGCCTCAGTGAATAGGTTTTGACTGGGGGAGATGCTTCATTCGTCGTCAATTCGGTTTGCTTTCAAGTTATAGCTGCTTGTGAATGATGTATGCAAGATTATCGAACGTTTGAATGGTTGAGAATGCTGGTCGACGAATCAATTAGGATATGGTCATTGATCGGTGATGATCCCCAAACTGTCACCCGAATGGGGCACGATCCATATAAGGCAGTAAGGAGGGCCCTTTGATGTAGCATACCTAGTTTCAAGTCATTTAGGGTCAGTATGCCCATGATATGAGCAAAGCAAGATGGATCAATATTGACGGATTGGTGGTAATTTACTTGGAGTCGGATCAGAGAAAATCTGTTATTTGCTTGGAGTCAGCAACTAGTCTGCTTGGAGTCTCTTAATTCAAAGTGCAAGGTCCGTGAAGGACGGTGCTTGGAGTCATTTTGGCGTTTTCTTAGAGAAAATCTTGGTTTTACTTGAGTTTGGCTTTGGGCCAAAGTTTCTTGGGTTTGCTTTGAGTCAGATGGGTGATTACTTCGAGTAAACCTTGATGTGAGCTTTTCGATGACCATAGCGGTCAATTCAGGCATTTGGAAGTTGATTAATCATGGGTATTCGCAATCCACCCTGGAAGTTTGATCCAACAATCGATCCTAGTTTTTGTCATATCAACATGGTTCTTCTACCTTTGCGAGTTTCTTTTGTGTAGCGTCTCCTCATCTATTCCTTGGTTGCAATTCAAAAGCTCCCACTTGATCCCCTATGCCTCGGTCAGCCACAGGACACAAGGGAAGTGAATAAAAAGCACCATCTTTAAGACTAGTTCCGAATGTAGAATGTCTGGGCACTACATTGCGGCATGGGTTCTACTTAGCGGTAACCTGGAATGATCGGTTGTAGTAACGATCGGTTAGAATTGAAAAACGAACGGTTGGAATGCCAAAGCGGTGGAACGATTGGTTGTAGCAATGATCGATTAGAATACCAAGGAAGTTTGAATGATCGGTAGAAATGGTAACCTGGAATGATTGGTGGTAATGATCCTGTGGGAACAATCATTGCGACGATCTTGGAATGATCGGTGGAAGCGATGTGGGAACGATTGGTGGAGACGATCTTGGAACAATCGGTGTAAGCGATGTTGGAACGATTGGTGGAGACGATCTTGGAACGATCGGTGTAAGCGATGTTGGAACGATTGTGGAGACGATCTTCGAACGATCAGTGTAAGCGATGTTGGAACGATCGGTGGAGACGATCTTGGAACGATTGGTGTAAGCCATGTTGGAATAATCGGTGAGGAAAATATGCTCCTAGAAAAACGATCAGTGGAAACCATCTATTGGAATGATCATTGGAAATAACAATTGCTGAAAATAATGATCGGTGTAATTGATCGGTGAGAAGGATTGGGTATAAACGATCGGTGTAAATGATTAGTGGGAACAATCTATTGCAATGATCGTTGGAAATAATGATCGGTGAAAATAATGATCGATGTAAATGATTAGCTAGGAAAATGAACGTACAAAGAATGATCGTACAAATCATATTGATGGGAACAATTGTATAGAAACGATCAGCTCGGAAACGTATGGAAACGATCAATATAAATCTGTAGAGTGTGGAAACGATTGGCATATGGATCATAGTAGAGAACAATCGGTTGTTGTAATTTTTGGAATGTGAAGTGTTACGGATCTATCGGTTGGAGGAACGATCGTCTTTGAACGATCGATAGCTTGGAGCTCCATGGGAAGCTCATACATCCATGGATCCCTGTTATGCTCCATCTTCCAAAAGATCGGTCATTGTGTTATCTACTGCTTCAATAACAGTTTGTGAGGAGGTAGTAATGACCTTCTCCTTCATAAGAGCATTGCAGTTAGTTCCTTATAGCCTCTTTCGAATCTGAGTAGAATCGAAAACTTTTCGTTCGAAAGATGGATCTATCTCATGAACATGAAAATCCACCAGTACAAAATGAGATCTAATCAAGCTGAGAATTCATTTCTTAGTGTAAGCACCAAAATGTTGACGCCAAAAATGGGCATCAACACCCAATAGAGTCTCGTAGAGATTAAATGGTGGATCAAATTAAAACATAGTAGAAAAAGTAAATGAACACATAGATTTTTATAGTGATTCGATAAACTTAGTCTATGTCCACTTCATATTTTTATTGATCTTCCATTTGATTTTGATTACAAGAATATTTTCATCAGCTGGAATCCATTGATACAAAGAAATAATAATGGCCGAGCCTAGGCAGCAGAAAAAAGGATCCACTTTATGGAGAATGGTAGCTATATTTATAGGGGAAGATGTGCATGGATCGAACTAAAAACTTGCTAGAAGAATATCTAGATCCATAGGGGTCCACCATAACGGTCGATGGTCCTGACTTGACATTTTAGAACGATCGGTACAAATTATACCAATCATTATTTTTGCTTCTAATTGCCATGCGATCATTTGTGGGGGGTCCCATATGCCTCTATACTTTTCTCCTAAAATATGCAGTCATGCTGAGTTGTAGATTGTGAGATATCCATCGATCTTTGTTGAACATGGCACCTTGGCAATCTTATACCCATCGTTACGAACGATCGCTTGTTAACGATCGACGAAATTGCAATTTTATGAATTATGTTCTGCGATCATTCTTGTAAGCTCCACTCTTTAATATAATGATGTCCTGAAGGTTTCAAATGCATAATATTTTGTAGATTTTGAGATATTGATTGATCTTCGTCGATTTATGTTGTTTTATGGATCATTCTAGATCGATCCAAATAAATTATTCATCTATCCATAACTCGAGTATACGAACTCTGATTGGCTTGAAATTTAAAAGGTAGCCTCATGTAGCCTTCCTTGTCACTTTATATTAATTGCACATTGATCAGGATCTGGTCTGAATCTCCTCAACCATCGTCCATAGTCTTATATATCATTAATTCTCAAGGTTGGAAACCACCCATTTTTAGCCAAATCTAGGTATCACGGCCTTACCAAAAGGTGGGATAACATGGTCACTTATGAATCTTATTCCAACTTCGTCAAAAGGTTTTCTCAAAAACAACTTGATCTGTCCCTCAGTGAATGGGTCTGCTATGTTGTTTAATTGTCTACTCTATTAATCAACTCTCTTTGATACTGATAAATTACCTTTATCATATGGAATTATTTGAAGTATGTCACTTGACTTTTAGTGAGCTCTAGGTTCCTTTACAAACTGTATCGCGACACAGTTATCATATAACAATGTCATGAGATTCTCAACACTCGAAATCTCCCCTAGCTAAGTTGTAAATTTATGCATTTATTTATGCTTCTTATATTATAGTAGCCTTTGGTTGAGTTAGCTACTACTTATTGTTTGGAACAATCCAACTTAAAGGTTCTTAATTAAAGTTTGAAAATGAATTTAATATTGACATATTATACTCGATGGCACTTATGAAGTTCGAGTCCTATCACTCCTTAGGAGACAGTTGTTTCCGTATACAATTTTCTAGTATTTTGTAAATACTCGAAAGCACTCTAAACTACCTTTTGGTGATATTAATTTGGATTTGATATTTGTTTGATGCATCAAATGCATATGCAAGATATGATATTGTAGACAATACAACATGTATGATAATTCCTATTGTTAATGCATACATAATCCATTTTACATGTTCCATTTTTAAACAAGTTAATATAGTTTCTTTGTATATCGTTTGGGACATTCCCAACATTCTTTATACTTATTATAAAAGATATAATTTACAAATCTAATATCGAGTATTCAACAACCATATTACTACTGATTTTAACATAAGTAAATCGTTAACAATCAGAAATATGTTGTTTGCTTATAATTTTAGAAATATATATGTACCATTTAACGTTCTTTCTTATGGGCACACGCTTCCTTTGCATTTTGACCGAAAATCAAACTATTCAATATTTCTATCAAAATATTTATTCAATTTGATGCTTATTGAATGATACTTTTGTATCATTTCTTAGATCATATCCGAATAACTCACAAAGTCAATATCGCTTCCACTGACTTCGAGAAATTTTAGTTTTTATGTACCAACAACCTATTTTAAATTATTATTTAGAAATTTTCATTTCAACACATACGTACCAAAACAAAAATTCATACCAAGCGATAATTTTATAAGTAAATTATGAATCATCTTGAGTGCATTGAAAGGCAAATCAGTTATGTTAATTTCAACAATTGAAATTTACGATTTTATTCTTATCAATGCTGCTCTCCATATTCCAACCACATCAGTCTTTCTCTTAAAGAAACATTTGCGGCTAATGAATCATATTTCTTCCGGTACAGGCATCAAATCACATTTTGATAATATGCCCGGAATCCTTTCGGATTTGTGGATTATACCATATGGTAGAGTCAATACTCTAAATGGTTTAATTGACTATTGAGGATTATTTATTCTCGATATTTGATAAGAAACTCATAATCTTTCTTCAATGTGAAAGAATATTCATTATACATTCTAATGCATGAAAAACTAAATGAAAAAAGTTTTATTTTTATAGAAAAATCAGAAAAAAAGGTGACACTATATCCAAGATTAAAGAAAAAAATTTCCAAACTTAAAGAGAAATTTGTTAAAGAGAAGAATCTTTCCTTTCCCATGTAGACGCTATAGGATGGAAGGATTCGAACCTTCAAATAACGGGACAAAAACCCGCGGACGGCCCTCTTATTCCCACCCTTTACGGAGAAGAAGAAATTGCATCGGTTTTAAACCAACTATAAGAAAATAGCATTCCTGTCATGTAACATATTTCACCTCTGATATTCCCAGCGCCGTAGTAATTAGTCCACCTACCTTATTGTCTTAGCGACCTTCCTCCCGCTCGGATTAATATACTTGGCCTGCCAATTAATATACTATAGGTTTAGTTAATTTCATTTCATTCATCGTAACCAGTTTTAACCTTGAATCATATGTAAATTCATTTTACTACCAATAATTTCCAAAAGAAATCCCTTCACTATAAAATTCGCATTATGAAACAATAGTTGTTTCTTAATGCGACGGAATGGGTATTTATAAACGCTTTATGAATTGCATTATATATAAACTAATTTGGTTTTATTTTACAATATTTATGTCCAAATCATAAATTGATCATCTAATGATAGTTGTTTTCCAAACCACTTTTAAGGCTCTTCGTACAAGAACCCCCATGAACAATTATTACGAGCAATCTTTCGACTCGCACAACCTGCCAACTACTTGACCTCGATATGTTTGGGTTTCTTGTAAACGCTTATCTTATATGATTTTGTAAACTATTCTTTGGATGAAATTAATTTTTAACCTCATGTACTACTCTTAATTATTCAACCTTATGTAAAGAAGTTAACTCAGCTTCACTCACCATTAATCATACTTTTCTCTAGAAAAGTTTGATTACTCCTTACCGAATTATCATTATGTATTATAGGGAGGAGTGACTTTTGAGATTGAATCTTTGTTCATTTTCAGTTACGTTTGGAACTATTTTCAATAAACTCACATATTCGATCAAATCGAATTAATTTTATTTTCTATTGCATGTTATTTTATTTACATTCGTTTTATACTCTATGAGCTTATCATATAGAAACTACATGCACACCAAATACATATGTGATAATCATCAGTGAATATAACGACGTACGTGGAACCGTTTTTTTATTAACATACTTGCGATTACATGCATCTATATATGTCAATTTGACACGTTCACTAACTCTTATAATGCTCCCACTGAATGGGTGCTTTTCCCCTAAATGTATAAGATATAATTAACTAGTATCATATGAGTCATAATCATATAATCAAAAATTATTTCTCAAAACTACGGTTTAGTCTATAATTCCGAAAAAATTGCAGGTAATTTTATGCCCTTATGTATTTTCCAATGCATCACAAATACAAGTACTATAATTTAATTTTATAATGAATATTAATAATATTCATATTGAAATAAAACTATATCTATTTTTTAGTCAATACTAAAAAATAATTATAATTTCATAAATAATGTTTGGTATGTTTAACGAAAATAGTTTTCATAACTTTAAGCAACCAATAGTGTTATATGGAATGCTCCTATTATTTCTGCCATCACTATAACATCGTATAAAATTGAAGCTCCATTAAACCACTTAATATAGGATATTTATTTCATTTGCTATAACTGGATTACAATCAAGAATTTTTAGATCAAATATCTTAAATTCAAAAAAACAAATCCTATAAAAAACAATTTTCTATGTGAAAATACATTTTGGAATAGAAATCATATTTCTTATTCCAATTTTAAGTATCAATTATTAGTTTATAATTATTGTTTCCAATGTTTCTTTATGAAGCAGAAGTGACCATTTACTCTCTTCATCAAGTGTGCCTTAAGTTACATCTACAGTTGCACATTCACCTTCCTTTCTAAATGGTACATTCACCTTCCTTTGTAAATGGAAAAGGATACTCTTATTATAATATCATAAAGAACACTTTACAAAAATCCATTTGATTATCCTTAACTTTTAAGGATATCAAATAAATTGCACTTTACGTAAAACAATCAAACTGACATTTTAGTGATCAAATTCTTAGATCTATCTTGTAGCCTTCGGTTAATTGTTACATTTAACACAACAAGATCAATATTGTAATCAATCGTATTAAATATATGATTTCACACTATAGTTTACTTGCTTACTTTAGTGAACTAATTTCGTTGAGTTTTCATACAATACAAATTACGGCCATTCATTATATAATGTTTATATGTGATTGTACATGGATCAAATATCCATATTCTGTGTTGCTTTTAGAAATCAAAACTCATTGAAGACAATACACAGTCTCAAGCAAGTAAACTAGTAAGTGACCAAGTTATATACGTATTAAGTGGTTGTATAAAAAGGCGCTTGCATGGATGAATATGCAGAAATTTATGGGTAAGTATATTTTATATCTCTTTTGTCAATCTTTACTTCAGTTCATTTTTATATCTTAATTAATAAACATTTTATCAATTATGTTAATTACACAAATATATCAATGTAGATTATTGTAATTTTATATAGCAAATGTTCTTATAACATTAGTAAGGTTAAAGGTTACCATTTCATTTTTCTAATATGGCTCCCACTAGATTTTTATGTGTCTTAAAACCCTAAGAAAATATAGAAATCTTTTGATTTCTTTAGTGGGCGTTAGGATTCACATGCCTTGGGGTTCTGACCTTGATGAATATTAACAAATCATAGATCCGCATGCGATGGATAACTCCTTATCGGCTGAATCATATACAACTCCTAACCCGTTGTCCTTGTCCTAATCTCATCTCAACCTTAAGAAATATCAACAAATCAAAAAAGAAAATTCACTCGTACCCACCAATTCATGACAGCCTAAGTACAATGTATTTACCTTGAGGAATATCAACAAATAGGTAGATATATCTTAGATCGTCTAATCAATATATTAATAGTACTATAGATAATACACTTAGCTTGAGGAATATCAACAACTATGGATTACGCAAGTAATCTATTAATATACAAAAGGTAGAGGACAACTTTATATAAAGATCCATAATCTTTAATATATTTAATTAAGTGATATCAACTTATGAAATAATGTATTTATTTTGTAACACCCTCATGATTCAAGTGTCGGACACGTTTCAAATCACGGTATACATACGATACATATGTATTTATTCCTTAAATCTAATTTGGGTTTCTATAATGTTCCACCTTTAGTTTATATATTCATATTATATAAGTTTCATTATTATATAACTTTTATATTTTACTTAGCTTATATAACAATCTTGTGTATAATATTATATTAATTAAATCATATTTAATTAACTCTTTAATTAATTATTATATTATTCAAATACAACATATTATATTGACTATATACTATAAACTTTATAGTAATACATATATATCTTATGTGTATTTTAATTTATTAACTAACTTTAAATAAATTTATTTAATAAAACAATTTTAACTAAAATTTATTTATTACGAAAATTCATTTTTATACACGTGTATACTCATATTGTTTTCAACAATTCAAGACAGTATAACATATGTCTTTATATATATATTATACATGTATATATATTTAACCAATTAACTTATTTAATTAATTCATTCATTTATTTTATTAATCTTATTAATAAAATAATATTTTCGAAATCAATTTTATAACATTTTCAAACTTTTGAAAAATTATATTATAATTTTTATAATATGTGTTTTATTTTAAATTTAAAACTTTTATTTTAATTTCATTTTTTTCTAAATTAGCCCAAGGCCCATTAAAATTGGGCATTTTCTATTAGGGGCAACCTTTGGGCTCATTTCACTTTGCGGACCAGGCTGGTAGCCAGGATGGCAGTACTTGATTATCCAAACCCAAGCCTAGACACTACTTTTTTTTAAAGATTCTAATAAATTGGTCAGTTTAATTGGTTAGCCCTAGTATGACTAACTTAGACCGCATAGACTATTGGACTCTACTAACATCAATGGAACCAAGCCAGTAAGAAGTGGGTAAAATAGGTAGATTTCAAAAAAAATTCTATTTTGGATCTATTGGGTCTATGAAGTTTAAAAGATTATTAGATCTAGTCTAATAATGTTTTTAATAAAATCAAATTTTATTTAATTTGGTTAAAAGGAATTTTAAATTTAATTTAAATAAATATGTAATATAATTAATGTATCAAATACATTCATATATATGAATGGTATTGGGAACATATAAGAAGTACATATATGTATGTAAATAAACATGTAAAAGTTTAGAGAAAGAAACCTTTTGTTTTCTTTCTCTTAACTCAAATAATTAATTAATACAAATGTAGAGAGAGATACTTTTCATTTCTCTTTTTTTAATTAGATTAATTGACATACTAATAACATTTACTACTGAATTCACACATGCCTTTATTGTCCAAAATTTAAACAAACACACATACACACACACGCATACACTTGTTTGTGTGTGTGGGGGGGGGGGGGGAGGGGGTCTTACATATATACATATACATACGTATGTATGTATGTGCATGTTCGTACATACTAAAATTAAGATTAACCAATTTACATACTATGAGAACAAAACTTAAACCAATATCTAATAAGATAAGATTTTGAAACTAAATTAATGGTTACATATATGACTCTATTTTATTAACTTTAAGTCGAAAGGACATTGTAACACCCCTAATTTTTAATACCATTATTCAAGAGATTTAGTTAGATAAATTAAATAGAATAATGCAAATATTAGAGTGATAAGGGGATTAAGATTTGAAAATTTATTTAGAGGCCGGGCTTAATTAAATAAATGGGCTTATGAATGGTTTTATATGTTAATTAATTAACACAAAGGCATATTAGGAATTGCGCACCATAATTCCATTACCCTAAAATCTTGTTTCCTTTTCCATTCACGTTCATTCTTACAAAATGCAAAACGTAAACAAAAAGAAAAGCAAAGTTGACCATTAATTAAGAAATAAAAAGGGAAAAATCACATTAAAGCTAAAGAATCAAGCTAAGGGAATTAATCAAGGATCAAATCACAAATTCCTTATCCTAATCAAGGTGAATAATAACCTAAACCTACTCTATTTTGTTTCTATGATCATTTGATTTTCGAGTTTAAGTTTAAATCCAATATGATAATGTTAGATGATGATATGCTTGGATTTTATAATAAGTTTGATTCAAACAAGATTGGTTGACAAGTGTTTTAAGCGGTTTTAAGGCTAAAATCGTTTATTTTAGATTTCAGATGCCATTAGAGATTATAACACAATTTGGAGTTGGGTTTAATTTTTATAATTTTCTAAGCTATGGAAAAATTATTATAAATTTTTAAAGAAAAATATGAACAATTGGGTTTATAAATTGATTTCAAAAATTATATGAAGAATTTGGGTCTGATATTTAGATATGTAGATAACATATTAAAAGTGAATTTCTGTGATTTTTGGAGATTTTTCCAAAGTGGTTTACTATGGAAATTAAATTATTTGGAAGGAGGACTTAAATGATTTAATTATTTTGCTTAATGGAAGGGCTATTTGTTAAATTAATTTTTATTTTGATCTGAAATTATGCGATAGTTTTATTTTAAGAAAGAATTTGAAAGTTCATGGCAACCAATTAAATGTTTACAAATATGTAGGTTAGTTAAAAAGCATTTACTTTAAAAGCATTTACTTTAAAAGCATTAAAACAGTCTTTACGTAGAAATTTTGTTTTGCTTATTTCAGTAGTACCTTTCGACCCTGTACTTCCACCTTAACCAAGTCAAAACCCACTAAGTTGAAATTAATACACAAGGTATCAATACGTTGTTACGTAGTGGATTGGAAGAAAAGACGGAATGTATGGTGTCGAAACCATGCTTCCGAAGGGGACGAAACCAGTTAGCTTTTGAAGGTCTCTATTATATCATCTAAAGAAAAGCGCTTGCCTTGTTTTAGATGAATACTTTCAAAGGAGTCAAAACCAATGCTTTTAGTAGGGTTTTTAAAATAGTTTTCTTAGAATTGCCATGTTGTTAAATTAATGCATTCGAAAGGGGTAGTTTCCACCTAATTGAAACCCTGCTGCCAACCTTATGCGTTTCGACTCGAGTGAAGTCATTAACTAGATCGAAAGGTAGCTTTTGTTTTCTAAGTATAAGCCATTTCCTAAAGCTTTCAAAAGGGTTTAATAGTTTCGAAGGCAATGGCTTCGATAGAAGTTTCGAAGCTAACCTTCAAATGTTTTACATAAATGATTTAAACTTTCAAAAGGACGGTTCCAAAGCAATCTTTTTTCCCCAAACCCTTTTATATGAAGTAAAATGGTTTCGAAAGGGGTACTTCCATTTATATTTACTTTCACCCAAAAGATATTTTTAGAATAAACCCAATGGTTTTGAAAGGGATACTTTCGAATGATTTCGGAAGGGGTACTTTCAATGGTTTCAAAGCCATGCTTCTAAGAGTTAATAAATATTACTTTAATACTTTCGAAAGGTAAGTGTTGATGGTTTCGAAAGAGATGATTTAAAGCGTTTTAAAAGATGTAGGCTCAGTGTTTTGAAAAGAAATTTTGAATGCTTTCAAAGGAGGTTATCCTATGGTTTCAAAAATAAAAGTTATAGGTTTTGAAAGCCTTAGTTTTCAAAACAATGAATCCAATCTCATTTTTAAAGGAAAACCATGACATAATAAAGGAGTTTTAAAATGGCTTTTAAATATAAAGTTTTTGAAGAAGTATTCCTTGATAAAATAATAGGTTAAAAGGATTAACCCTGTTTATGTAAAAATGATTTCAAGGATATTAAGCCATGGATGTTGGTATTATTATGTTATTATGTTTGCTTATTCTAATATGTATATATATATGTATGTATGTATGTATGTATTCATATTATAATGTATCCATAACTGTATTTTGGGGAGATAAAGGGTAGAATAACCAGTTAGGTTGACCCAATAGTGATTTTAAATTGAGTTAATTCCTGAATGAGTAGAATTGCATCTAGGAGATCATGAAGACCAGAACATAGGATGCCTAAACACTGATTAAAGAAGTTGCCAAATAGATAGGTTCATAGTAAACCTATGAAAACTATGATTAGAAAGAGTTATTGGCAGAGGCTAATAGGTTTATAGTAAACCCATGAAAACTATATCTGGAATAAGTTATTGACAGAAGTCAATATGTTCCTAGTCTACCTATGAAAAACAGGATAAGAGGGAAGTTATTGGAGATACCAATAGGTTTAGGGAGAACTCATGAATAAGGAAGTTATTGGCAGGGGCCAATATGTTCTTAGTGATCCCATGAAAACTATACAACTGGACAGGGAGTCCATAAGCTTTAAATAGGTTATTAGTAAGCCCATGAAAACTAATAGGTTAATAGGGACCCTAGAAACTAACTGAGACACATAGTCAAAATGAATGGGGATGGGTAATCCAGAATTGATTTTCTTGTTTGCATATCATCATAATATCTTGAATTGTTTTGTTTTAACCATTATGGATACATGAGCACAGTATATGGTTTTTATAAAGATTTGGATGAAATATTAGTGAGTGGAAAACCCGTTTCGCTAAGCGGCGTGGCCCTACTAGATATCTAAATGGTTTGAGATGGTATGTTATTATGCATATCAAGCTTTATGTCCGATTCGAAGTTTATGTTTTCCCCTTGTACTCTCGAGTGCTCAATTAACTTTGAGTAGTTTGAGAGTTGAGGTTTTCATACCTCATTAGACGAAAAAGCTTCCAGAGACGTGCAGGAGGCAAGCTAGATAATAAGAGTACTTTTTTATTTTGATTCTGCTATTTTTATTCTGATCATTCAAGGGGGCATCTTCATATGTCGCTCTTGTCATATGTTGTAATAATTATATTTTCTCTAATTGTGGTTCTCAAGTCTGAAGATTATGTAATGAATTTGAAATGTTTTGAGTAGGAATGTGAAAGTTATTTAATGATTTTAAAAAAATTCCATATCCATGTGTTTCTGTTATATCAATGCATCTAACATTACCGTGTTTGGGTGCCGAGGATTAATAACGATGGACGACTGTAGCATCCGTAGCCATTAATTTTGGACCTCCAAGTAGGAGATGTTACAAGTTGGCATCAGAGCCTAGGATTATGAAAACTTAAAAGAAATTTAAACCTAAAAGACTTTTCGAAACATAATCCAATGAATTAGAAAATAAGATCGGAGTTTGGGATAACGCTATATTAACGCACTTGTATTTGATATATGTATATATATAAGTACGTATTCCCCTCTCTTTTAGACCGTTCTTCTGTGTCTTACTAAGGATCGTGTACAAATTTACGAGAAAGAAGACATGGAGGCCGGAAACGGAAGAGGAAATCTCGGTAGAGGAAGCACCACAATAAAAGAAAATGTTCGATCCACCAGGAGGAACCCGAGTCGATAGGCTAATGCTAAGTAAAATACAGATGCCAATGTAGGTGCTAGAAATCCAATAGTGGATATGAGGGCAATGTATTAGTTCTTCGTCAATCTGATGCAAGCATGAACTGCTGTTGGAGTTGCTGGGAATGTTGGAGGAGCTAATCTTGTGGCTCCAATTGTGAATAACTGTGCTAAGTTAAGTAGAGACCACACCAGTCTTGGTGGAAAGCCGTTTATGGGAATAGAGGATGCCATAGAAGTTGAAAATTGATTGTTGCATTGTGAGAGAATCTTTGCTGATTTCGGTTTGGATGATGAGCAGAAGAGGAGACAAGCCTCTAGGCAGTTGCAAGGGGCATCACTTTATTAGTGGAATAGTGTTACCGCCGGAGTTCCGGAAGAAGAGTTGACTTGGGTAGAATTCCAAAGTAGATTTGAATGGCGATTTTTGTCTAAAATTGCTAAGTCAGCGTTGTTGAGAAAGTTTATGGATTTGGTGTAGGGAGAGATGTCGGTAATCGAGTATGCTACTAAGTTTGATGAGTTGTCCCAATATGCGTATGCTACTATAGACATCATCATAAGGAGGAATGAGAAGTTCATTTGGGGTTGAGGCCCAAGATTACTAGGGAGACCCTACCACATCTCTGAGATCCTTGTAATGTGGTTGTGGAGATGGCAATTCAACATGAGGAAATTCTTGCTATTTATGGGAAAGAAAAGCCAGTTGAAACCCAGGGTTCTTAGGGAAAGAAGAGAAATTTCTTTAAGAAGAAGGGAGAGGCTGCCCAAAGGCTGATTTAGTTTGCCTTAAATGTGATAAGAAGGGCCATTATGCTCACGAGTGCCGGTCAGGCAAGGGGAGAAGGCTAGAGAAAAGAAGAATGTGAAGTGTTTCGATTGTGATTAGGTTGGACATTATAAGAATCAGTGCCCAGAACCAGTCAAATCAGACAAAGGAAAAGTTTTTGCTGTTAGACCATCATCTGCTAGGCCAACTACAGCTGGAAAAAGGAAGACTGTGATGTAAGGTACGCTTATGATTCAGAGTATACCAGTTAGGGTACTATTTGATACTGGTTCATCACACTCATTCATATCTCAGTGTTTAGTTGATAGATTATGCTTAGAACCCATATACCTTGTTACTCCCTTAAGGGTTGCGAATTCGATCGGAGCGTATGCAACTCTAGAAATGAGATGTGACTAGTTAGAACTTGATTTAGGTCATAAGTTTGCATGTAGTCTGTATGTTTTTTATTTCATAGATTTCGAGATCATCTTGGGTATGGATTGGTCGGGTAAGTATAAGGCTAGGATATTTTGCCAGAATAGGAAAA
This sequence comes from Allium cepa, assembly GCA_030765085.1. Lineage (NCBI taxonomy): Eukaryota > Viridiplantae > Streptophyta > Magnoliopsida > Asparagales > Amaryllidaceae > Allium > Allium cepa. The sequence continues at coordinate 795,595,986 of CM060935.1, read as the reverse complement.
TATTATTGAGACACCTTGATAGTTATAACCGAATCATATTCTCAGAGGAAAATATGAGAAGAGTAGTTGTGCTTTGTTAAGTGCCATGGAAGTAGGAGAGGAGTTGAGTCAGGTTCGAGTAGTAAGAGAATTTGCAGATGTCTTTGAGCCGGTTACAGGACTACCACCGAAACGAGCTATTGAGTTTCGAATAAATCTTGTGCCAGGAGCTGAACCTGTTAGCACACCCCCTAGCAGAATGACACCGACCAAGATGAAGAAATTGAAGTTGCAGCTAGTGGATCTAGTAGGAAGGAATTTTATTAGACCAAGCAGTTCGCCTTGGGGAGCTACCGCGGTGTTCGTGAAGAAACCGGATGGGTCGTTGAGGATGTGTATCGACTATCGTAAGTTGAATAGGAAGATTATTAAGAATAAGTACCCTTTGCTGAGAATTGACGACCTATTTGATCATTTTTTTAAAGCCAAAGTGTTTTCCCAGTTGGATTTGACGACAGGTTTCCATCAGTTAAGAGTAGCAGAGGATAATATTCCATTGACAACATTTCGGACTGGGTATGGTTCGTATGAGTGGTTAGTAATGCCATTCGGATTAACGAATGCACCTGCTTTCTTCATGGACGTGATGAACCTAGTTTTCCGAGAGTACTTGGATAGATTTGTATTGGTATTTATAGATGACATTTTATTATACTCTAAGGATGAAAGAGAGCATGAAGATCATCTTAGTGTAGTGCTTGAGACGCTAAGGCAGCATTAACTAAAAGCAAAGTTTTCATGTGTCGTTTTTGGAAGAAAGAGGTTAAGTTTCTTGGTCAGTGGTTTCAGAGAAGGGTTTATCAATCGATCTAGATAAGATCGAAGCTGTTAACAATTGGAAGAGACCAGAGATGGTGACTGAGATTAGAAGTTTTCTTGGTCTTGCTAGCTATTATTGAAGATTCATCAAGGATTTCTCGCGAATAGCAGCACCTTTGACCAATTTAACTAGGAAGGATGTGAAGTATGTCTGGTCTGACAAATTTAAGGAATCATTCCTTAAGTTAAAGAATTACCTATGTTAGTAGTTCCATACGAAAACCAAGGTTTGGAGGTGTATACCGATGCATGTAGGACTGGATTAGGAGCTGTGTTGATGCAGAAGGTAAAGTTATTACCCATGCTTCACAACATCTTAGACCACATAAAGCGAGATATCTTACTCATGATTTGGAGGCATTATCTCTTAAGGGATAGATTTGAGCTATACAAAGATCATAAGTCCTTAAAGTATTTATTCTCTCAAAAGAAGTTGAACATGAGACAGTAGAGGTGGCTAGAGTTTTTACCAGTTTACGATTTTGGTATAGAGTATAGACTTTGGAAAGGTAATAAAATAGAGGATGCTCTTGGCAGAAGACATCAGAATATGGTGATAGCTATGTTGGCAGAATGGAAAGATTTAGAAGTTTTGACTACTTATAGTGTGTAGTTGAGATCAGCTGCTAGTTCTAGTCAGAGCACTGCCATGTTGTCCTGTTTGGAAGTTCGACCAGTGTTGATCGAAAGAATTGCTTCTAGGAAGAAGGAGGATCCATTATTAGCCAAGAGGATTGAAAGGCTTGAGGTTGGAACTGAGATCGATGATCTAAAGGATTTTGGTCTTGACCAAAGAGGATGGTTGAGAAAGTAAGAACGGTTGTGTGTTCCGAATGTTGAGGACTTAAGGAAAGAAGTTCTTGAGGAATGTCATCGGTCAAAATTTACAATTCATCTTGGAAGGACCAAGATGTATCAAGATATGAAGAGGAGCTTCTATTGGGACAGTATGAGGAGGGATGTTGGCTTATAGGTTAGGCGGTGTGCAAACTGTTAACAAGTGAAGGCCGAACATCAGAAGCCGAGTGGGTTACGTCAACCTTTGGAGATTCTAGTTTGGAAATGGGTTTCGATATCCATGGATTTTATAGATGGGTTGCAAGGTCAAATAGAGGAAATGAAAGTATATGGGTCATTGTGGACATGTTAATCAAGAGTGCCCATTTCATTCTAGTTAAGTCAACTGGGATGATACCTGTTTTAGCTAAGTTGTTCTCAAAGAACATACTTATACTGCATGAGATTCCTAGTAATATAGTCAGTGACAGAGATGCTTTGTTCACTAGTGAATTCTTGAAGAGTCTACAGGATGTGTTGGATACCAAGTTTAAGATGAGTACTGCATATCACCCTCAGACGAATGGGAAAAAAGAGAGAATCAATAAATTATTCGAGGATTTGTTAAGAGCTTGTGTATTGGACTTTGGTAGATCTGGGGAAGATCACGTACACTTAGTGGAGTTTTCTTATAATAATAGTTATCAGACTAGTACAAGAATGGCGCCTTTTGAAGCTTTGTATGGAAGGCTATGCAAATTACCAACATGTTGGTTGGAAACTGAAGACAAATTAGTCTTAGGTCTCGATCTTGTTAGAGAGGCGACAAAGAAGATTGATTTGATCTGAGAAAGGATGAAGGAAGCTCAGTACAGACAGAAGAGTTATACAGATAAGAGACATAAAGACCTAGTATTCTTTGACGGAGGTAAGGTTTTGATTAAGATATCACCGATGAAGGGTGTGGTATGATTTGAAAAGTCAGGGAAACTAGTGCCGAGATATGTTGGTCCATTCTAGGTTATATAGAGGATCTGAAAGCTCTCATACAGGGTAGAGCTGCCAAGCAATATGGCAGGTATCCACATTGTCTTTCATGTGTCTCATCTTTGCAAGTATGTGCATGATCCAGAGACTACTATTCCTATGATAAGGTTGGAAGATTTGATAGTAGAGCTTAATTTGAATTTTGTTAGACAACCAGTCCGGGTTATAGCGAGAGATGAGAAAATGTTGAGGAACAAGACGGTCAAATTGGTGAAAGTTCAGTGGAGCAACAATGAGAAGGACTGTACTTGGGAGACAGAAGATATGATTAGATATACTTATCCCGATCTTTTTTGAGGGTATGTCTATATTAGCTTTATATAGATAGTTGCTAGCCAGGTCGGCTAGTATGATTGTTAGGATTTGTTACAGATGATTGCTATGTTAGTATTTAGTCGTTACTGAATTTAGAGGATGGAATTCTTTAAGGAGGGGAGCCTGTAACACCCCTAATTTTTAATAACATTATTTAAGAGATTTAATTAGATAAATTAAATAGAATAATGTAAATATTAGAGTGGTAAGGTGAATGAGATTTCAAAATTTATTTAGAGGCTGAGCGTTTTATATGTTAATTAATTAACGCAAGGGCATATTAGGAATTGCGCACCATAATTCCATTACCTTGAAGTCTCGTTTCCTTTTTCATTTACTTTCATTCTTAGAAAACGCAAAATGCAAACAAAAAGAAAAGCAAAGCCAGCCATTACTTAGGGAAGAAAAGGGGAAAAAATCAATTTAATGCTAAGGAATCAAGCTAGGGGAATTAATCAAGGATTAAATCTCAAATTCTTTATCCTAATCAAGGTGAATAATAATTTAAACCAACTCTATTTTGTTTCTATGATCATTTGACTTTCGGATTTAAGTTTAAATCCAATATGATAATGTTTGATGATGATGATGATATGCTTGGATTTTATGATATGTTTGATTCAAACAAGATTAATTGGTAAGTGTTTTTTATGATTTGAAGGCTAAAATCATTTATTTTGGATTTCAAATGCCATGAGGGATGTATATGTTATGTAAAACATTAATTTGGATTATGGTTTTAATTTTTACAATTTTCCAAGCTATGGAAAATTTATTATAGTTTTTTAAAGGAAAATATGAACAATTGGGTTTATAAATTGATTTCAGAAATTATATGAAGAATTTGGGTCTGAAATTTAGGTATGTTAGATAACATTCTAAAAAGTGAATTTCTGTGATTTTTGGGGATTTTTCCTAAGTGATTTACTATGGAAATTAAATTATTTTAGAAAGAGGACTAATATGGTTTAATTGTTTTGCTTAATGGAAGGGCTTATTTGTTAAATTAATCTTTGTTTAGATCTGAAATTATGCGGCGGTTTTATTTTAAGAAAGAATTTGAAAGTTCATGGCAACCAATTAAATGTTTATAAATAGGTAGGTTAGTTAAAAAGCATTTACTTTAAAAGGCATTAAAACACCCAGAAATTATGTTTTGCCTTTTCAGCAGTACCTTTCAACCCTGTACTTCCACCCCAATCAAGTCAAAACCCACTAAGTCGAAACCAATACACAAGGTATCAATACGTTTGTTAGTGGATTGGAAGAAAAGGCGGTAAGTATGGTGTCGAAACCATGCTGCCGTAGGGGAAGAAACCAGTTAGCTTTCGAAGGTCTCTGTTTTATCATCTAAAGAAAAGCGCTTGCCTTATTTTCGATGAATGCTTTCAAAGGAGTCGAAACCAATGCTTTCGAAAGGGTTTTTAAAATAGCTTTTGAAAGAGCTGCAATGTTTTTAAATTAATGCATTCGAAAGGGGTAGTTTCAACCTAATTGAAACCCTGCTGCCACCCTTATGCCTTTCGACTGGATTGATGTCATCAACTAGATCGAAAGGTAGCTTTTGTTTTATAAGTATAAGCCACTTCCTAAAGCTTTCGAAAGGGTTTAATGGTTTCGAAGGCAATGGATTCGAAAGGGATTTCGAAGCTAACCTTTAAATGTTTTACTTAAATGATTTAAGCTTTCGAAAGGATGGTTCCGTAGCCAGCAGCTTTCCCCAAACTCTTTTATGTGAAGTAAAAAGGTTTCAAAAGGGGAACTTCCATTTATATTCACTTTAACCCAAAAGATATTTTTAGAATAAACCCAATCGTTTTGAAAGGGAATTAATACTTTTGTAAGGTATGTTTTTATGGATTCGAAAGAGATGATTTAAAGTGTTTTGAAAGGCATAGGCTTATTGTTTTGAAAAGAAGATTTGAGTGCTTTCGAAGGAGGTTATCCAATGGTTTTGAAAGTAAAAGTTATAGGTTTTGAAAGCCTTAGTTTTCGAAACAATGAACTCAATCTCATTTTTAAAGGAAAACTATGGCATAATAAAGGGTTTTAAAATGGCTTTTAAATATGAAGTTTTTGAAGAATCTTTCCTTGATAAAATAATAGGTTGAAGGGATTAACCATATTTATTTGAAAATGATTTCAAGGATATTAAAGCACAGGTGTTGGTACTTTTATGTTAGTATGTTTGCTTCTTCAAATATATATGTATTCGCATTATAATGGACCCATAGCTGTATTTTGGAGAGATAAAGTGTAGAATAACCGGTTAGGTTGACCCAGTAGTGAATATAAATTGAGTTAACTCCTGAATGAGTAGAATTACATCGAGAAGGTCAAGAAGACCAGAACATAGGATGCCTGAACACTAATTAAAGAAGTTGTCGGATAGACAAGTTCATAGTAAACCCATGAAAACTATGATTAGGAAGAGTTATTGGCAGGGGCCAATAGGTTTGTAGTGAACCCATGAAAACTATATCCGGACTAAATTATTGACATAAGTCGATAGGTTATTAGTGACCATAGAAACTAACTGAGACAGATAGTCAAAATGAATGGGGATAGGTAATCCAGAATTGGTTTACTTGTTTGCATATCATCATAATATCTTGAATTGTTATGTTTTAACTATTTTGGATGCAGGAACACAGTACATGGTTTTTATAAAGATTTAGATAAGATACTAGTGAGGGGAAAACACGTTCCACTAAGCGGTGTGGTCCTACTAGATATCTATTTTAGATGGTGGGTTATTATTCCTACTAGGATTTATGTCTCACTCGAAGTTTATGTTTTCCTCTTAAACTCTTGGGTGCTCAATTAACTTTGACTAATTTGAGAGTTGAGGTTTTCAGGTACCTCATTAGCTGAATAAGCTTTTGAAGACATGTAGGAGGCAAGCTAGATAATAAGAGTTCTTTTCTATTTTGATTCCTCTTTGTTTTGTTGTAAAGGCAAAGTTGTTTACTTGCCTAGTTATATGTACTCTGATCATCTAAGGGGGCATCTTCATATGTCGCTTTTGACATATGTTGTATTTTCTCTAAACATGGTTCTTGAATCTGGGATCATGTAATGAATTTGAAATGTTTTGAGAAGGAATGTGAAAGTTATTTAATGATTTTAAAAAAAATTCCATATGCATGTGCTTCTGTTATATCAATGCATCTAACATTACCATATTTGATCGCCGAGGATTAATAACTATGGATGACTACAGCATCCGTAGCCGTTAGTTTTGGGCCTCCAAGAGGGGGATGTTACAGACATACAATTATATGTGTATATATATATATATATATACAATTATATGTATATATATATATATATATATATATATGAAAACTATGGTTAGTAAAATAAAATCCTACCTTAAAAAAAGGGTTAAAAGGGACATGTGACATTTTGCATAAAATTTCACTTATAATAATAAGAAAAATTTCCTTTTTTTAAAGTGTACAATGATGAAAAGATTTATATCCAAATCAACAACAATGCAAACCTTATACCCATGTTCCAAAATTGTTTCAAATAAATAACACATATTTTTTTCAAGGTTGGAATTTATGTAACAAACAACAAAATTATAATGGTAATTTAAAATTAGATCTCAATCAAATTGCTAACCTTTCCTTTTTTTTAATCAAATTATGAATTTCTAGTCTACCTAAAATTTTATGTAAACAATAAACAAAATTATTTCAAAATGACTTGAGGGAGAATCTTCAATTTTCCAATATAAAACTAAACTTTATGTAAACAAATTACTTCAAAATGTTATTCAAATAAGAGTTTCTATATGAAAGAATCAGACAATATAAGCATGTATAAGTTGTGACATTAAAAAGCAGATCTAATTAAATACATAACATAAACTACCAAAAAATAGGGATAGATCCCTAATAATTATCATTGGTGACGTGCGAATAACAGGAATGTAAACAAGATGACTTTATTTGTATTTACTTGATGAGGATAAAGTTGGTTCAAGGGAATAATCAAAATATTCAAAACATTGTCCAAATACATACAAATGAATGAAACAGATTAAGAATAGAAACACATAATCATAATGAAATAATATATGAATAAAAATAGGAATACGCCTTTTAGATGAAGCCAAAAGAAACACTTGATTTGAGATTTCTCCTTAGATCTCAAGTAGATCACCATCCAGCTTTGCAAGAGAAAGATGAACCACTTATTTTTATTTTATTTGATGTTTGCATTTGGTATTGGAGCTGATAAATTTATTGAAAATGTTAATTTGATTTTTAGCTATGGAAAGTTAAGAGGAGATAAGAAAATTAGAGAATAAAAGTTAATGTTTGTGGCAAATGAATTATTGGATTTGTTTTTGATTGAAAAAATGACAACATTTCCTTTTCTTTTTATTAAAACGTCCTAATAAATTCTCTTAATTTTCTCTCCCTCTCCCTATTATTCTTTATTCATATGGTATGGCTGAAATAACTTGCCATCAAATGGTACAAAATTTCTATAAGTCTTTTCATGCAACTATCCTTTATTTAAACTTGTTTAAAAATACATAGATATTGTATATCGATGCGCGCAAATATAACTTTTATATATGCATTCAAAAAAATACCAAATAACTCCCAAATATCAAATAAATTAAAAAGTTAATAGTTCTCAAATATTAATTAATTAATTTAACTTACAACATTTTATAAATTAATTACATCTTGTGGTTTTATGAAAAATTTACAAATACAGTTGTGTGAATCAAATATGTAAATTCAGTCAGCAGTTAATATTGAGCAATTCAAACATTAATGTTTACACGTCACCTTAGCTAGTGGTGTTACATTTTGGCTGCATTTATTGCCTACACATATTTGCTAGTAAAATCAATTTTACTTATTTAATCATTATTCGACAGTGATAATTATTTACACCAATTCTCTTCGTCAAATCTACATCACATTAGGACTTATGGAATTTGGCAATAACCGAAATTCCAACATCGTCCACATTCAACTTTTTAAGTGCAAACACAAAATCCTTGATTTAATTATAACAATTATAATAATCATAGTACTCTAACCAGTGACTTTTACTTTGAGTTGAATCCCATGATACTAACCCCATATAACCGAGTAGATAAATTCTCTATTGAATAGTATTTCACTTATACGGTTCCACTTGACCCAACTATAGTCATTTGATGGACCCCGTGGCATGATTTAACACTAATTAAATTAGTGTTTTCATATTGAATCTTGATAGTATTCTCTAGTCGCGGGAATTATGTAAAATTATCACATCGATATTTTCTTTTTGACCTCGGTTATCCAATAACTATCAATATGTAACCCCTTGGTACCGACAAGTGCCATAAGTAAAACACTGCCCTATAATTGGTGAGTGTTTCATACTCTAGTCCCAATTAATGTATCAATATCCAGTCTCAATAAAACTTGGCTATGAATATTTAACACGGTATGCTTATTTTATGGTGGTATATCATTCATGATTACAACATGTTGTAACTACTATCACATAACATACCACTAATGGATTTTCTATATTAATTATACTTTTAATAAATAATTCATATAGCATATTATATCAAGTATACAACAGGAAGAAAACACCTTTTATTTTGAACAAAATTGGTATTGAATAATATATGTGTAACAAATTACATAATTGCCCCTAGGGGATATCCTAAACTCTATCGGTAATAACATCAAATGTCTCATACATAGTGAATTTACTTAGGTCATCCATGTGGGAGACTGATGTAATGCAACACTGCTCTAGGAAACGCTAATGACTTCAGCCCGTTTCTCACTATCCCTTAGTTACTCTTAGAATCATGAAACTCATATTCATCACATGTCAAAAACAAATTGCAAGTCTACATTGTGCATGAATCACGACTCCTACTTACCCTCAGTAATGGACTGTTAGTCCTTAAGTGACGTCAAGGCCATGCCCATAATGAGAGTAATAAATCTTAGCCTACAAACTTAACAAAGTGACATCACGGATCAAGAGCGCGATCTCATAATCAAAACCACAAGGATAGATACTGGCCTATTGGCGGGTCTTAATCACGGGCTCTCTGTAGTGGTGTGAACTCTATGACGTAGATTCACAATGAATTCTCTCAACTAGATGATTCCTAATGGGAGTAATAATAAGTACTCGCGACTCCATGCATCTAAATAAGAGTATCTCAACACAACAAATCCTTGAATACTAGTCCCGAGAGTAAATAATAATACTTGAGTAGTTAGTGTAGGAACCGGGTTAGTCAAAAGCGGGTAAAACAGATAAATTTCAAAAAAAATATTCTATTTTAGATCTGTTAGACTCTAAAGTCTAAAAGATTATTAGATCCAATCTAACGAGGTTTTAAATAAAATCTTATTTTATTTGAATTGTTTAAAAGGAGTTCTGAATTTAATTTGAATTTAAATATATAATAATGAATGTATCAAATACATTCATGTGTGTATATTGCAAGAGTAATATAAGTAGTGTACATAGTTAATGTGTACATATATAGGTATTGGAATTTACACCGCAACGGACACATTCGCCCTTTATATATGCCTTTGTTGTCCATAGTTTATTTTAAAATTTAAAAAAATAACAAATATGTATATAAATCGTTTACTTATATTTTCCTACATATAATATGTTATAAAGTTAGTCTAAATAATCAAAACTTTACATATATTCAAAATGTCAATCAATTATGATAAAGTAAGCAATTAATAAAGAGAGGAAAAGGTGGAGAAGTTATTTCCTTTCATTTACTTATCTTTAATGCTATTTCAAAACAATGTGAACATGCAAACACATATATGTATGCATGTGTAAATAACTACAAACCATGTTTTTAACTTAGAATAACACACGCGCGCGAATATATATATACATATATATATATATATATATAAACTTTGTACTTTGTTATATATTTTAAAATAAATGTAACAAAATGAAATCTACTTTAACTCAAGAAGGATTCGAAGGGTTTATGATGTTTTGCATAGAAGTGCACTTATGTTTTTTCTTTTTTGATTGAAACAACATTTAAACAAATGTCAATAACAACAAAAAATTATATTCAAAACAACAAATATGTGAAACATGTATCCAATCTCCAAAGTAATTTTAAATTATTTACGTATATAGTTAATTTATATTTGTGTATATAATAAGGTTACAAAATAAGTAAAATTAGTTTCCAATCCAAAATTGTTTGTTTTTTTGCCTTTTTATTATTAAATAATAATTTCTAAAATAATGAAAAAATTAGATTGGATAACTTAGGCATATATCAATTCATTATAAAATGACTTAGATCTAAATTATACATATAATATGAACATTTGATGGGAAAATTTGCAGCAAATGTAGGATCTAAACATATTATCATGATGAACAACAATTAATTAACATATATCAGATCTAAGCTTTGGGTTAACATAATGAACAAATAATGAGATTAGATGTAGCATGTGTTAAAACCTCCATTCTATGGTTTTAATGGCAAATTATACAATCACATATATTACATATCTTATTGAAATTACAGGTATATACTACAAGAGATCATCATGCTCAAGATATTGGGACTCGAAGACAAAGAAAGACTTATGGACCATGTTATGATTAGTAAGATTATAGTAGTGTATTAAAAGTTTTAGACAAACATTGTAAGGTTTCCTTGAGTATGTACGCACACACAAATTCATATACATAAAATTGGCATAAAAACATTCAAAATCGGTAGTAAAATCCTTTTATAATCTAAAAATGCCATCCAAAGGCGTCTGTGGATAGGTTCGGGAAAATTATTTCCTAAAGCCACGGACGTCTGTCATCTGGAAACTGCTATAATTTGAAAGGATGTCTCAGTTCATATTGAATAATAGCATCTCTTCTTCAATGGTTACAACTATTAATAATAGTAACAAGTCCTCATTTGCATCTCTTTAGACCTATAAATACTTCAAAGATTGAGAATTGTTGACAACCTATTCTCTTGATTTCTCATTAACTTTCTATTTACAAATTCGTGCATCTCTTGCTTACATAGTCTCAATCTATCATAATCAAAATACCATTTTGGTTAAACACTTCCTACAACTCAAAGTATTCAATTCACATACTCAAAGAAGGTCATCAGAAGAATTGTACTATTAGTCAAAATCCGTGTTGTTTAGAACACACGATTATCAGAGAAATACTTTTGTATTAGTCTATTTCTCCGGGCGAAATGAGGGTTATTTGGTCAACAAAAATACCGAAGGGGAGCTTCGGCACTAGACGTAGGATGGAAGGTCTGAACTAGTATAAAATATCTGGCGTACTCCCTTTTATTATCTATCTAATTTATACTATGTTTATTTACTCTACTTAGTATAATTATTAGTACATACTTTCACATTAATATATAAGTTGCTTTATATAAGATCTTATACATTTTCATTTGGTATCAAAGCACGGTCATTTCAATCTACAGTAACACGTAGTTGAAAAATTGTTAATATAGCAAGCACTTTCCAAGAAGTTCAATCAGCTGCTCGTCCTCCACTGTTTACTAGTTCTAACTATGCTTACTGGTCAACTCATATGAGAATTTTTATGAAAGAAAATGGGTTAGAAATATGGGTAGCAACTAAAAAAGAAATATGAAGCACCTAACACCGACATTAGCACTTGGACTGATGCATAAAAAAGCAGCGGCCTCTAACAATGCCAAAGTTATGTATGTATTGTTTTGCTTACTTGATAAAAATAAGTTTTCGGGTGTCATGCTTTGCACCACTGCATATGATATATGCGCACTTAGAAATCACACATGAAGGCACAACTAAAGTCAAGCAAACTAAAATCTCTATTTTACAAAACCAATTTTCATCTTTCAAAATGAAAGCAAAAGAATCAATTATTGATATGTATGCCAGATTTCTAACCATTCAACACGATCTCATGGCATTTGGAGCCAAATTCATAGATTTTGATTTAGTCGCACGAATTTTAGACTCTATGACAAATGAATGGAAAAGAAAAGTTTTAGCCATCAAAGAAGCTAATAATCTTTCTCAACTCAAAGTCGAAGAGCTAATAGGAAATTTGATGTCGTATGTAGCTAACTTGTCGGATAGAAAGGATCAAAATCATAAAAAGAAAACCATAGCATTCTAAGCAAGTAACAAAGATTTAGACTTAGATGAAGATGAGATAGATTTTATTGCTAAAAACTACAACAAATTCAAGAAAAACAGGAAGATGACTAGATTTCAAAATGGTGGCAAACAGAACTCCTCAAATCAAACATCAATTAAATGCTATGTGTGTGACAAATTTGGTCATATGAAGAAGGATTGTCCATAGCAAAATAATGATAAAAAGAAAAGCAAGTTTGAAAAATTCAAGAAAAAGAAAAGAGCTTTTCAAGTAACATGGGACGATTCAGATTCATCTTCTTTATCTGACAGTGATAGTGAAAGTGACTCGGAACAAGTGAATGTGTGTTTTATGGCAAACAGTGATGAGTTATGTCCTGAACTTACTTATGATGGAACAATGAAAATTAGCATTGAATTAGATGGTAAATATAGAGAATCAAAAAAATTAGATAAGGAATATGTAGGAAAGTTAACAAGAGTAGAATTAGAAAGTGGATTATTAAAAGATGAAAAAATTATCATAGAAGAAGAACTAGAAATTACTCAAAAAAATGTGCAGCGTTATTATCTCAAAATGACATCTTATTACATGATCTACAAAAGTATAAGTTAGAAAAAGTTAATCTTAATAAAGAAAAACTAGATTTATAAGCATGTTTAGATTCTAACAATATTGAAATTTGTGATCGCAAAAGTAAGTTAGATAAAATAACAAATAATGTGACAAAATTCAACAATTGAATTATTTTTTAAATTTGATTAAAATATCTAAACCATCAGGAAACTAAAATGGATAGGATTTTAAAAGCAAACAAATGTCAAAGAAATATAGTACATTATACACCAAATTCAAAAGCCAAAGTTAGAAGCTAAGATTAAGAATTCATACACAAGTAGTTCAAGATATGGATTTCTAAAGTAAATAATAAACTAATTAGGTAAAAGTATATTCATAAATACTTAAAGAAAGTTGTATATAATAATAATTACATTTCTAAAGGAACCAAATCCTCTTGGATATGGCTACCTTCTTCCACTAACACATAGGACCCTAAGCGAAGAATATGGGTACCAATTAAACATTTCTTATTTTGCAGGTACCCAAAATTAAAATAAAAAGTAAAGAGAAATGATACTTGATACTTGATAGTGGTTTCTCTAAACACATGACAAAAAAAAGCTCATACGTTACCCAATAGACCATATATCAACAGTGGCACTGTGACATTCAGAAATAATTCAAAAGGATTTGTCATCGGCATTGTGGAAGTCATCAATATCTGTATTTCTAATTCACCTATTATTACTAATGTTTTATTTGTAGAAAATTTGAAACACAACTTATTAAGTATAAGTCAATTATGTGATAAAGGATTTAAGATTGATTTTGAGAAAAACAAATGCAATATCTTTGACCAAAATAAAAATCTAATTTTTGAAGGATTTAGAAATCAAAACATGTATGTTTTTAACATGAATGTTAAAAACAATACTAATTTATGCTTAGCCGCAAATCATGATGATCCATGGTTATGGCATAAACTTTTTTGTCACATAAATTTTAAGAATATCAACAGACTGGCTAAAAATGAATTACTTAAAGGATTAACAAAAATCAACAACAATGTTAAAAACCTATGTGACGCTTGTCAATTTGGCAAATTAAAGAAATGTTCTTTTAAATCTAAAAGGGAAATATCCACAAAGCAATCTCTCGAACTACTTCATATAGATTTATTCGGACCGACTCAAGTGCATTCAATACATAACAAATATATTTTTGTAATTGTTGATGATTTTTCAAGATGTACTTGGACATTATTTTTAAAACATATAAGTGACACTTTTGAAGTGTTCAAAAATTTTCCGAGATGAATTTCAAATTTGATGAACTTAAGGTATACGTATCGATCATAGAGGTGAATTTGAAAATGAACTATTTACAAATTTTTGCAACAAAAGGGAATTAGTCATAATATTTCACTTCCGTGTACACCACAACAAAGTGGTGACGAAGAAAGGAAAAATCGAACTTTACAAGAACTTGCATGAACTTTACTAAATAATAGAAATGTCCCAAAGAGTTTTTGGGCTAAAGCTGTTGCTACCGCATGCTATGTATTAATCGTGTAACACTTGGACCAATGACTAAAAACACATGCGATGAAATATTTTTCAAAAAGAAATCTGAAGTATCAAATTTTTGAGTATTTGGATCAAAAATTTTTATTTTAAACACAAAAGACTATCTAAGAAAATTTGATTCTAAAGCCGATGAAGGAATTTTTGTTGGCTATTCGGATCGAAGTAAAGCATATAGAATTTCTAATAAACGAACAAACATTATAGAAGAAAGTCTTCATGTTTCTTTGATGAAAACTTTAGAAACAATAAAAATGATGATGAATAAGTTATAAATAAAACTAGTATACCTATACATGAAAATAATAATAATAATATCAATAACAATAATGATAATATGATAGCGTCACCACCTATGATACTAAAAGACCATCCAATTAATAATATTATTGGTGATTTAAATACAAAAGTATCGGCTAGAAAATAGTTAAATCAAATGAGTCAAGTTGCATTTATATCAAATTTTGAACCCCAAAGTTATAAAGAAGCATCAAAAAATGATTTTTGGAAAATACAATGTAAGAAGAACTTAATCAATTTGAAATAAATAATGTATGAGAACTTGTACCGAGACCAAATGATCCATCTTTAATTGTAACAAAATGGGTTTTTAAAAATAAAGAAAATGATAGAAAAATTATTCTAAATAAAGAAAGATTAGTAGCACAAGGATATAATCAAGAAGAAGGAATTGATTATAAAGAGATATTTGCTCCAGTAGCACGTCTCGAAGCAATACGAACAATACTTGCTTTCCCGTGTCATCATAATTTTAAACTTTTTCAAATGGACGTAAAAAGTGATTTTCTAAATGGCTTTATTAAAGAAAAGATTTATGTTGAACAACCTCAACTATTTGATCATGAGAAATATCCCGATCATGTATTTAAACCTAAAAAGGCTCTATATGGATTAAAACAAGCACGTCATGCTTGGTATGAAAGATTAAAAACTCATTTACAAAATTCCAGTTTTCAAATTGGTTAAATAGACCATACTTTAATTATAAAACAAGAAAATAATGACATATTAGTTGTATAAATATATTTACGACATTATATTTATCAACTAATGAAGAATTCTGTAATGAATTTTCTGACATTATGAAAAATGAATTTGAAATGTCACATATGAGTGAATTAAACTATTTTTTGGGTATGCAAATAAGACAAATAGAAAATGGAATTTTTATAAATCAAGAAAAATACCCTCGAGATCTATTAAAACGTTTTGGAATGGAAAATATCTCAAGTAAACCGACTTCGATGAGTACTACTCTACATTTAGATAAAGATGAAAATGGAAAAGATTTTGATCAAAAATTATATCGAAGCATGATAGGATCTCTATTATACTTAACGACAAATAGACTGGATACTATGATGAGCGTAAGTTTATATGCAAGATTTCAAGCACAACCTAAGGAGTCACATCATTGAGCGGTTAAAAGAATTGTACAATACTTAACCTACACCAAAGAATACGGACTTCTCTATCTTAAAGGCAGCTCTTTTGAACTCGTATCATATAGTGATGCAGATTTTGGTGGTTGCAAGACAGATAGAAAAGGTACAAGCGACACATGTCATTTCATTGGTCAATCTCTGGTTTCGTGGTCTAGTAAAAACTTAAACTATGTCTCTCTCTCAATATGTGAATCCGATTATATATCAGCAGCCATAGCCTGTGCACAAGTAATATATATACAACAAATTCTTCAAGATTTCGGCAAAATCATAACAAATTCTCCCATATATTGTGATAATACTAGTGCTATAAATTTATCAAATAAATCCTATTTATCATTCTGAGTAAAACACATTGATATGCATCACCATTTCTTAAGAGATAATGTTGAAAAAGGAATTATACCATTTGAATTTGTATGTACCGAAAATCAAACTGCGGATATTCTTACCAAACCACCAAGCAAACTAACTTTTATAAAAGTAAGACAAGATCTAGGAATTTGTTCTTACAATGAATTAGTAAACTAAGATATTTAATTTATATAACTCAAATAAGATGCATGAAATAATTTTGTAAAATTGTTTACAAATAAATTTATCGCTATAAAAACTTGTTAACTTCTGCTAAATTTTTATGGTTATAATTTCACTACCGTAACAAATAAACTTCCAGAAATAGTAAAAAACTTTTATATAAAGAAATATTTTTGCAAACTAAATACATATATTTTTACAAACCTCCGTTTGTAAACCACTTTTATTCAAAATCTCTTCTGATCACGACTCCACTTGTTCGGCTATCGACTTTAGCTCACCTTCATCGAATAGCACCTATGTATCACCAACAAAATCCATCTCCATCAATTCGATCAGCCTCTCTAAACATTATTGCATCACCTACGTATCACACCAGCTTTTCTCCTAAGGAAAAGAAAGCCAAATGGTCAATTGATCCAGAATCGACATACTCTTAATAACGAAGTTGACGAAATATACCACTGTCAATAAAAATGATGGGAGTTCAATGAGAAATGCATAATGAGTAACGACATCAAGGATCTCATCTTAACTTTCTTGAAAAATGTATTCAAGCAATTTGTGGACATTTACTAACAAAAAATTTCATACATAAAAAATCTCCTCGTCTAAAAGAAACTCCTGTAAAAGCTTATGACACTACTCCAAGAAAATTATGTAAGCCAAGACCATCAAACCAAGACTAGATTGATACTTCAGCTCGCCCAAGTTGGTCTCCACTAAGGCCGTTAGTTGAAGAAACAAAGGTTGAGCCGAATTCATGGGATTTATTACAAATTAGAAAGTCCGACCCTCTAATAGAAACTAAAATTATGATAGCATTCGTCCAAAATATTTACTTAATATTGTAATTATATATATATATATTGTTGTATGAAATTTTTTTCATTAAAAGTTAAACAATTTTATTTAAAAAACAAGTATATTTTGCAAATATAGGTCATAGACGTCTGTGGACAAAATCATAGACGTCTGTCACTGGTTTTGGGAAAATATTTCCTGAAACCATAGACGTCGATGATAACTCAATAGACGTCTGTCACTGGTTTCGAGAAAAAATTTCCTGAAACCACAGACCTCTGTGATAACCCTACAGACGTCTGTCATCTGCCTCGGGTTTAACCTGCAACAACCCCTATATATTCATATTTTACCCTCTTTTAAATATTTACAAAACTATCTTCAAATCTAAACTAAAACCCTAATATCTAGAACTCTAATTCCTCAAAAACGGCTCCCAAGGAAAAAATTCATGTTAGCAAAAGATCGAAGAAAGGCCAATCTTCATCCTCTCAAACCCCCATTGTAACCTATTATATGGGTTCTTAGCCCAACAGGATCTAACAGGAGACAGCACACTCTGGTGTTATCGAATTGGTTTAGAACTTAACTAGAAAGGCTAAGGCAAGAAGTTAATGAAAGCTAAGTTATAACATTAAGGCAACAATTGGGATCAACGAAAATGAGAGATCAGCATTCTTTTAGCCCAATTAGTAGTTGAGCACAAACAGCTAGTAAATTGTCATTAAAACGGAACCACGATGACTATGGAAACATCTCCAATTCTGAACCCCAAAAGAATCCTAAGTGCTTAGATCATCGGCAACCCAAACCTCTTTCTGATCCAACAACAAACTACCTAAGGATGCAATGAAGGAATGACCAGGACATTAGCTCGCAAAATGAGCCAGTCTATGGGTCGCCAACGACCAATGGTATTGCCTCGGTTTGCGAGCCAAATCCCCGTTGGGTCGTTCCCTACCTACCTACGAGCAGAGATGAAGTGGTCTGGCCCAGAAGCTCTCTGACCCATATAAATACCATCCTACCTACAACATAAATGGGATCTTCTTCGGACTAGTTGCTGAAGCTCTGCTGGGATTATTCTTCACTCTCTACCTCCCCCACACCAATCTCCAAAGGAATTCATTGTGATTCTCCAATGGATTCCACCTTTGGGGATTCAATCTTGCTAAAGATAATCAAAGCCATATAATCGAACATCTCTTGTAACAACAATCAGTCTATAGAAAAACTGTAAAATGGACATAGGCTTCATTAACAGCCGAACCACTATAAAAATTATATGTCTTCTTTCTTTTACTGTTCTTTTTTTATATCTGTTATCTGCGATATTTCTCTGTTAGAACAGGGCTGGTGCTTTCAAATTCAAACTAGGGTATTGGTCTATTTTGAGGTTAACATTTTGGTGCTTTCACTAAGAACTCCGACTCAGGATCCAGATCTAACTATCTGCTTTGGATCTCATAGGTCCAGAAGTTAGATCCTTAATCTTCGCTTAAAGAATCCACTATTTAGAATCAATAGCTTCTGGAAGAAGAGGAACTGCCTTTGTAAGGTCTAAACGGGTAGTAGTAGCTGGAGAACATGTTAATCCCCAACAAACCGAAGTGAATGGCGCTAACTTAGGGAATCAGGCGCCAGCCTCCTCCAGTCAGCATGAAGTTGTTACCAGGGATGAGTTAAATAAAATGGTTAGTGAGATCAGCCAAAAAATGGAGAGTGGCCGAAAGGATCTAATGGATAAGCTTAATACTCTCCTAACCCTACAGTCAAATCCCGCTTCAAGGACTATGCCCGAACCTGTGGCTGCTATGGAACAAGAGAATTCCTCCCTTTCTGGTCTACATAGAAGAAACGGAAAACAACGACAAAAAAGGGTGACAACAGGACTTAACGTGGATAGAAATGCAAGTACTCCGTATGCCACAAGGCAACCTATTTTGAATTTGAGTCAAGGGGCAGAACCCCCCCTAGAAGACATAGCCATGGATTTTTCGGACTCAGAGGACAGAGAGCCAGACGATAAATTGAAAGAAAATGCCAATGCATTTGATAATGCAAGGAATACCCAAACTGCTCCAGTTCGACCAACAATAAGCCAATGGAAGCCTACAGGAGTGGCTCTCCCGAAGAAAGGAGAGCTTATGTCTCAGCCCACTCACGAAGACCATTTGCCAAGTCAAACGCTTGGCGTAGTGACTGTTTGTTGTCCTCAGGACTACCGGACATCAGAGGCATACATAGTGGACATGGTTAAACGATTAATGGAGAGAGTAAAGATAGAAGAGATGATGAATGGGGATCTGCACTAAGTCGGACTCCCTTCACCGATGAAATCTTGAATGAGAGATATCTAAAAAAATTCACAATGCCAACAATTTCGTCCTTTGACGGGATAAAGGACACGAAACCTCTCTTGTATAAATATAGTTGGTATATGAACGGAGAAAATGCATTTGAAGCTGTTCGGTGCAGATACTGTGCCGCCAAAAGACGTCATGTCCCTATCCAGATTATTCCAAAGGCATAACGAATAACTAAAAATTTTCATGAATAGGTTTAACGCCACAGTGACGGAAGTAAACAATCTCGATGAAGACATGGTTTTTATGGCATTAGTCCGTGCCATTCACCCATAAACTGAATTTGGAAAGTGGATTAAGATGAAGCAACCTACCACTAGGAAAGATTTCAATTGTAAAGCAAATCAGTAACTAAGGTTAGGGGAAGTGTAGGAATTGGAAAGGAAGTCTACTATGTACAACCGGCAAACGTCAGGCAAAGCGATGTAGAAATGAATCAAAATGTGCACACTTCTCAAATTACTGAAGGAACCACTGGGAACGATGGGAATTCAAAGAGGAAAGATCAAAACTCAAATAAGAAGAATGGGAATGACTGCAATAAAAATATCGAAGGGTTTAGGCCTGATGGATACACTTCCTTGAGCGACACACCAGAAAACATTTTTCTCGTAATTCAAGGAACCAAGTAATGCAAAAAAGCCATCCAAAAAGGAGGAGAACGAATAGCAGATGCACACAGGGAAGTTCTTCCGCTTCCACGAGACACACGGCCACAATAAGAACGAATGTCGCCACCTAAAGAATCTCATTGAGGAACTGATCTAGAACAACAAACTCCAAGAGTACGTAAGAAAACTGCAAAACCCCAATCAATTTGGAACTCCTCAACACCTAAGAGAATGAAGGAATCAAGCAGGAACCAGTGAAGAAGGGTTGAAATGGACTGACCAGAAACTCATCATAGGAACAATATTTGGGGGACCTCATCCCGCACAAAGAAGTTGGAAAGAAATGGAGCGGTATGCAAGTTCGTTGAAGCATGCTCCAAAGGAATCATGTTTGGATGTGGAAGACAAAACTCTAGTTAAGATGCAAAGGATCTTGAATGATGATATTGTTTTCGAAATTGGGACACAAAGAGATCGAAGCTCCAACTCTTGATCCGATGGTGTTGATGGTAGGAATTGGATCTACTGTAGTTCGATGGGTGTTGGTTGTCAGTGGCAGCTCCGTTAACATTCTCTTCAAACGCACTTTTGATCAAATAAAGATTGGCATAAAAAGTGTGTTCGTGTGCCAAACAAAGATTCAGGGGTTTGTTGGTGAAGCCAAATAGCCGGTGGGAATAATTTACCTACCAATGGAGCTCGAAAAGGGTGTGCGAAGGGTCACCCTCATTCAGGCTTTTGATCGTGGATGAAATGTCAGCATACAATGCCTTCTTAGGACGGCCCACATTATTCGACTTCAGAATAGCACTGGCTAAATGGTACATTATAATGAAGTTCCCTACAGAACACAGAGTCGAAATTATGAAAGGAGACCGAAGCACCGCCCAGGAATACTACATTACAGAATTGCGTGAGTCAAGAAGAAAGGAAAAAGGAAAGGATGTGGGGAAAACCCTCCACATCCATGAACCCTCCAAATAGAAACAGAGCCGCCTCTGGCTTGCGGACCATAGTCGATTCAACAAGGCTTTGGACCCTAGAATGAGGAGCTCAGGGGAGGATCGGGCAGCACCGGTAGAATTGACGGTGTCTGTCCTAGTTTGTATGGATGACCCAACACGGGTCCTGAAAATTGGGTCGTAGCTTGGAGATAAGATGCGGTCAGAACTAATCAAATTCCTTCAAGCTAATTTGGACGTATTTTCTTGGACACACTCCGATATGTGTGGGGTATCACCTGAAATTGCCTGCCACAAACTCAACATTGACCCCAAATTTACGCCAGTGAAGCCAAAAAGGCGTAGCTTGGGCCCTGAATGGTCCAAGGCACTGACAGAGGAAGTAGATAAACTGATGGCTAACGGCTTCATCCGAGATGAAAATTACCCTGAATGGGTATCAAACCCAATCCTAGTCAAGAAGTCTAATGGAAAATTGCGAAGTTGTATTGATTTCTCAGACCTAAGCAAGGTTTATCCGAAGGATAGCTTCCCGCTCTCTAGAATTGACCAGATTGTGGACAAAACGACGGGACATGAACTACTATCATTCATGGATGCGTACTCAGGCTACAATTAGATCCTGATGCATGAGCCTGATCAAGAGAACACCAGCTTCATCACCGATTTGGGATTGTACTACTACGGGGTAATGCCATTTGGCTTGAAAAATGCAGGGGCAACGTACCAAAGGCTAGTGAATACTATGTTCAAACGCCAGATTGGAAAGACTATGCAAAATTTACATGGATGACATGTCGGTCAAATCTCGAGTAGCTACTAACCATCTAGACCACCTTGCTGAAACGTTTAAGATACTCCGAAAATACGGGATGAAGCTCGACCTGCTCAAATGTCGCTTTAGAGTGGCCTTTGGGAAATTCTTTGGATTCATGATCTGGGCATTGAAGCGAATCTAGAGAAAATAATGGCGTTACGGAAAGTCCAACTCCCTAAAAATAAGAAGGAACTTCAAAGCTTGAGTGAAAAAGTTGCAGCACTGAGTCGATTCATCTCAAAAGCTATAGACATGTGCATACCATTCTTCGATGCACTGAAGAAGGGAAAGAAAAACTTTGAATGGTGTGAAGCTTGTTAGACATCTTTCGAGGAACTGCTATGGCACATGGAAGCTCCCTCAGTCTTATCAAAGCCGGTGGATGGAGAAGATCTATTCGTTTATTCAGCAGTTTCCTCGCATGCATTGAGTGCAGCACTCGTGTAGGAAGAAGTGAGAATCCAGCGGCCTGGGTATTACATTAGCAAATGATTCACCAGAGCTGAAAAGAATTATCCAAAACAGGAGAAGCCAGCGTACTGCCTTTTGATCGCGTCTCGAAAATTACGACCATACTTTCAGGCTTATCCAATTAAAGTATTGACTGACCAACCCCTGAAGCAAGTTTTATACTGCCCAGAAACTTCCGGACAACTACTCAAATGGAATTAGAGCTAAGCCAATATGACATCACATATTCCCCCAGGAAAGCCATCAATGTGCAGGCATTGGCCAACTTCATCGCCAGATTTATTATAACTGATGACGAGGAAGAAGTCCAGTTAGAAGTAAGTACCCAATGGAAACTCTTCGTTGACGGCGCATCCAAATTTTTTTTTTCGGAAGCAGGGGTAGTGCTTGAAACCCCCGAGGGGTGAGACATAACTATACTTTGCACTTGGAATTCCCAGCAACAAACAACGAAGCAGAATACGAAGCACTAATTGCCGGACTGAAGGTAGTGAAGGAAATCAAGTTAAAATCAATTCACATATACAATGACTCTCGGGTGGTTATCTGTCAAGTAAAAGGGGAGTACCAAGCGTGTGGAGAAAATCTTTCTCTAAGCCTGTCTAAAGTACAAGAACTGCTAAGCGACATCGAGCACTACACTATAACTCACATCCCATGGGAGCAAAACACCAAGGAAGATAATTTGGCTAAGCTGGCAAGTTCTGGAGAAGCTCAGTCGTTAGGGTTGGTCCCGGTTGAAACTCTAACCAACCCAAGCATAGATGAAATGGACGTAGACAGGATTCTCGAGACCACTGCCAAACCTGATATATGCATGACGCCGATAAAGTACTATCTACTTGCAGGAACCCTTCCAACTGACCGAAATCAACGGAAGAAGCTCTCCGGAAGGCACCACGGTTCATAATACACAATGGGATACTCTATGTAAGGGGATTCACGACCCCTCTCCTTAGGTGTGTGACCGATGATGAAGCACGAAGAATCCTAAAGGAGGTACATGAAGGCGAATATGGAGACCACACTGGGGGCAGACGCTCGCAAAGAAAGTCCTTCGGTATCGGTATTTCTAGCCAACGGTAAATCGCGACACAGCAGATCATGCACGGAGATGCAATCGCCGCCAAAGTTTCAACAAAATTAATAGAGCTCCCTTAACGAAGCTAACGCAGATGGTCAGTCCATGGATGGGGGATCGACTTGATTAGCCACTATAACCACAAAGAAAGTTATTAACTTTGTTACTAAATACATCATTTGTAGGTTTACTCTGCCGCAAAAAATCATCACCGACAATGGAACTCAATTCAAAAGTGCCGAGTTCAAAGACTTCTTCAGGCGCTTCCGAATCGAAAAAAGCTTCTTCGCAGTGGGTCATCCGCAAGCAAATGGGCAAGTGGAGGCAATCAACAAGATCGTCAAGTCCACTATCAAAAAGTGACTAATAAAAGCCAAAGGAAACTGGGTTGATGAACTTCCACTAGCACCATGGGATTACAAAACTACTCACAAAGTGGCAACTGGCCACACTCCGTTCGCCCTAACATACGGTTTAGAATCAATGATTCCTGTTGAATTAGAAGTCCCCTCGCACCGAAGATAGAATTTCAACCAAAAGTTGAACGAGCAGCTCCTACTCGAATTACTGGATATGCTAGATGAAAAAAGAGAAGAAGCAGAGCTGAGAACCGTCGCCCACCAAAAAAGGGTCGCACAGTACTCAAAATCCAAAGTTCACAATCAAACTGTCGAAGTGGGAGAACTTGTGATCAAGCGAGTTTACCCCATTCTGGGGGCCTTCAGACCAAACTGGGAGGGACCATATGTCACTAATCAAAAACTAAGAGACGGGACTTTCAAACTAGCAACCTTCGATGGAGCTCAAGTTGCCAGGGCATGGAATAGCGAATTGGTTCGCCGTTACTTTGTCTGAAAGCTATCTTATGTATTTTTTATTTTCCAGCAAATAAGCCATCCCGAGACATTGGGGGCATTGTATATAGGCAAAAACTGCACTCTTTCCTTAATAAAGTTTGCTTCTTAAACCAACAAAACCATGTTCATAACGATAACCAGCCGGGCCGACAGAAGAAAATCGACCCAAACCGTTAGATCGGCTGAACCCGATCTTGGCCTTTCAAAAGCCGCTGTTGCTCCGGCAACATCGAAAAGGCTAAAATCAACACTCCTCGCGTTGCCCGAAGATAGGCAACACCGATGAGTGCTAAAAGCTGCGCATCCCATAAGCCACGCACTAAAATAATAACTACTCACATTGTCCGAAGATAGACTACACCGAGGAAAAACAAAAGGCCGCGCATCCTATATGTCGTGCACTAAAATAATAACTCCTCACGTTGCCCAAAGATAGCCAACATCGAGGAAAAAGAAAAGGCCGCGCACTAAAATAATAACTCCTCACGTTGCCCGAAGATAGGCAATGCCGAAGAAAAATGAAAAGCCACGCACTCTATAAGCCACGTACTAAATTTCAAAACACTAGCTCCTCACGTTGCCCGAAGATAGGTAACTCTGAGGAGCGTGAAAAATAGCGCACCGATTCTTAAAACTTAAACCCCTCACCCTGCCCAAAGATAGGCAGCATCGGGGAGGACTAAAGCACACGCTCCTCCAACAAGATTGGAATGCCACAAACCAAATGAAAAGCCTCAACTATAGACACTTAAGGGATAAAACTGCCCTTAATTAACCTATGCACCATGTGCCTCTGAAAAAACGCGTGTATTGCATACTTGTTAAAATATCACAAGAAGCTTGGATTGCATGCTAAAGTTGCAAAACTTCCCAAAAAAGGAGAATCGTGTCGTAATTTAGCCAAATTTTCAATAAAGATTATGTAAAACCTAAGTTATCGATTATCTGGAAATTAATTGAAGTAAAAAGCCCTATGAACTGGGGGGCATACACCGGTACTTGGAAAGAAACGTGTGAAAAAAATAAGTTCGCAAGTTCTGTTACTCCAAACAAAGAGTTTCCAAAGAATTTTTAAGTTCACAAGTTCTGTTACTCCAAACAAAGAGTTTCCAAAGAATTTTTAAACAAAGAAGTTAAAAAGAATTTCTAAACAAAATTTTTCCAAGTTTTGTTACTTTCTAAAGTTCTATGAATTCCTAAACAAAAATTTTCAAAGTTCTGTTAATTTCTAAAGGTTCTATCGACTTCCAAAGTGCTGCTAATGTCTAAGTCCTATTGCTTTGAACGAAGGGCTTTGGCTATCATCACAGAACTGGGAAAGTATGAAATAAAACAAACACAAGTACATAGAACACAGATGAACTGACAGATAAGAGTATAGTTAAAATATCAATATATTGCATATAATTTTCTGGACACATGGTCAAAATGTGGAGGTCATACCCACACAACACCGGCCAACCAAAATAAAATACAGACTCTACTGTAAAGACGCAAAGTGCAGACTCTGCACTTGAACATAATGACTCAAAAAGAAACAAAAACAAGTCAACCTTATTGCAAGCTGTTGACCAAAATCAAGTTAACCTTCACATAAGTCACTCAACATTTCTTGCCGCCGCTCCCCATTCCACCCTTGATTGGCAGCTTCTGCTTCTTCTCAACCGTGGTGTCTCTACTGGTAATGTCAATGAATAGCTCGGTGGCATTGTACTCATCTTCCTCCGAAGCCTCTCCCTTCGTCTTTCGCCTTCGAGATTTGCGGGAGCTTTTGGAGGCTTTGATCGTTTCAACCTTTTCCCTCTTGATGTTAACCAGCTCGTGCTGAGTCTTCTACAGTAGCTCCATCTGAGTCTCTTGCTCTTTGACCTCTGTAGTTGTTATATCACCTTCTAAAGACACAGAAGGATCATCCAGGCCATGGAGCGCAGTTATCTTTTCGACCTCTGGCCCCGGCTGCGAGCCAGACACGGAAGTGGGAACCGAAGCAAGAATAGAAACAACCATAGAAGATGTGGAAATGGCTACAAGCTCGAGTGCCGAAGTAGCTCGAATGTCAACAGGAAAAGTAGATGGACTTATAAGATCAAAAATAAAAGCATTAAACTCCTCTTGCTCTTGTGGCGTAAGTTGGAAACTCCTAAATTCAAAGGAGACATGGACATTACCTATGCCAAAGGAATGCTCGAGAATGTCTATTTCGCATTTACACCTTTCCCTCTTTCGATGGCTCCACCACCTAAGGAATAATTTCAAGCCCTGAACTCGTTGGCTGGTCGTGGAGCTGCTTGTAAGTCTACAGGGTGGATCTTGTAGTGTGTATGCAAGTATATGTTACAAAATATATGATGCAACTAAATCAATAATAATCTAAGTAACTATAGAATAAGCACACCAGGATTTTGTACTAGTTCGGACCTCTCATCCTACATCCAGTCTTGAAACCCCCCTTCGGAATTCGACTATCAAACACCCTCGCTTCGCCCAGAGGAATAGGCTTGGTTACAATAAATTATTCTTATCAAATATGTGTTCTATAATACGGATATTGACTAATAAGTACAAATGCTTCCAATATATATCTAGAGAATATTGATTGTGAAGAACTGAATATATGGAAGAGTGAAATACAAGTATAGATTGCTAGAGATCAAGAATATAACAGAGTATGTAAGTAAAGAGCGCAAGTGAGTAAGGTAAGTGTTCTCTTTGACTCTTAATGTTATATATAGTTGTAGAGAGGTTCCTTGAGTAGTTGCATCCATTAACAAGTGCTCTACAGTTGCTTCTGTTGATGGTGAAGAGTTGCAGCGAAGAGAATCGAAGATGTCTATTCAAATATGGCGGTTGAAATTTGAATTTAAATTCCGACGAAATCAGGCGTTTGGTATTTGTATCAGACGTCTGACACTATATATTTTTTGTATATAGTAGACTTTCAGACATCTGAGTGCATCTACCAGACGTCTGGTTCTGTCTGTTTTGGTGTTCCAGAGGCTTTTCCAGACGTCTGGCTTGTGCATCCAGACGTCTGAAATCTGTGCATGTCTGTTTTGTGCATCTTTCTTGTTGCTTCTTTGATCCTATCGACTTGTAGTCTCTTGTAGCATTCTTTGAGCCTCGTTCTTGTCTTTCTAGTGATGTTGCTCTAGCAAGTACCTGTATATAAAAATATATATGCATATTCTATTTCCATTGTACAGTTATTGTCATCGAAACCGTAGATTTGATTTCCTAACAATCTCCCTCATTTTGATGATGATAACTATACAATGTACTTATATATAATTTTATGAATCTTCCCCTGAATATGTGCTTTCCATAATTTATTTGTGATCTTTATTATTTCTCCCCCTTTGGCATTTTCAAAAAGGGTATATAACTTTTTAAATTAGAAATTATTAAATATCGATCAATTGTTGTAATACAGAGATGTACACAGAAATAACATACCAAAAGAGAAATTTCATTAATTTACAATAATCGAGTACATTCATAGATTTTTAACGATTTTACATAAGATGGAGTACTAAAAATCTATGAGTCTTTTGGGGAAGCTTTTTGTTGACCATCTCCTTTATCTTCATTTTTGGAAGATCTAGGTAGCTTCGTAGGAGATGTCGGAACTTTTTCTGGAGGTTCGTTCTCCTCAAAAAGTTTGGAATGTTTCGAAGGAGGAGAAGGCACTGGGGTTGGCCAATCTTCAGAAGGCGGTGTAGGGCCACGAACCCTTTGAAGAACCTCTTTGAAAACCGATAATACAGTTGAAAGTGATGTTTCAACTGTAGCTAGGCGTGTGGCAAAAGATGTTTCAAAGCTGTCAATACGCTTGGCCAAAACTTTTTGATTTCGAGACAAGATATGATAATTTTGAAGAGTGAGATCTCGAATACTTTCATTGGATTCGTCTCTGTTCGAGTCTCCAAAATCTCATCGTGGGACGTATAATCAAATGGTTGAGGAGGAGGAGGAGGAGCTCGCTATGTTGTTCCACCTCTTGTGATGGTTCATGGTGTGGTTGAGGTGGAGGCCCAGCTTGTCTGGCTTGACGACGTTGCGTCCACTCGTCAAATGACATAAACTCCGGAGGGTTTTCCGGTAGGTGCATTAGTGAGAAAAATTTCGTGAAAGCATATTTTGGAGAAATTTCTTCAAAAGTAGATAAATAGGAGGGGATGTTGTGAGAGAAGTCTCATGATGTATGTGGGGCAGATAATCGATGGGCGTGATCGAGTCCAAAAAAGTTTGAGCTCGTCAAATATAAATTTAGCCTAATTTACCCTTGTTCCTCTAAATAGAGCATACAGGGCCTTGTGTTCTAACTTCCGTTATCTGCTCATGACTTCCAAGCCGCGGAGTGATAGTGTTGATGATCATTCGAGTAAGAAGTCTTGCCTTAGGTCATAGATATTTGGATGCGAATTTAGGCATTTCATCCTCCCATATTTGATGTGTTATATTGTCCCTTGGTTTGAAACGCATATCGGGAATATTATATAAATCTTCGCCTATGTCAGAACATCCGAAAGTTTTGCCTATTATTCCTAGAGTGAGCCTAATCATGTTGCCATAAATGGTAGATCATAGCCAATTATCTTCGTTTTCAGTGTTCCAAACCACTGTGCTATCCAAGTTAGCATAGAAGAGAAATATAGCCAACTGATCAATTCGGATGTTATTGGGATTGAAAGATATCAAAGTTTCTAAATCGTCCTTCTCACACATTTCATCTAAATCATACATTGGGAACTTGAGTAAATTATAAAAACGGACCTGTGTGGAGTTTCTTCTTCTGAATATCTTCATATCTCTTGAGTGAATGAGGCACTCGATTCATCCGTCGTTCAATTTGATCATCTGAGCAAACTTGAGGATTTGAGGAAGTTGCTTGGTCTTGTTTTCTCTTAGAGATTTTAGTATTTTTTGTTTTAGGAGCCATCAAATTCGTTCAAGTTTGAAAGGGAAATGATTTCTGGGAAAAAATCGATATTGAAGCAAGAATAAAATGAAACGAAGTGAGAAAGGGTAAAAAAAATAGACGTTATTTGGGCGTATAAATGTGTCGATTGAATTTCATACTTGTGGAAGGTAATTCAGACGTCTGATTTTACCTAGTTTCAAGACAGTAAATAGAATCAAACGTCTGGTTTATTATGGTAGACGTCTGGATTTGGTCGATTTAAAAAAATTAATAGTCAGAGAGATTTTTCATACATTTGTTTTTATTTTCAGACGTTTGGAATAGATCGAATTTTTATTTCTAAATGACAGATAGTTTTTTCAAACATTTGGTATAAATAGTAGACGGCTGAATTTTTATAATTTGATGACAGAGACTTTATTAAGACGTCTGGTTCATAGTTCAGACGTCTAAAATAGTCTGGTTTCTATTTTTTGTAACAGAGACAATTTTCAGACGTCTGGAAGGTTTTATCAGACGTCTGACATATGCACGAAGGTGTAAAATTGGTGTGATATCAGAGTGTCAGATGTCTGAAGGTAATGTCCAGACGTCCGCAATGACCAAATTTTCTAATATTAGCCTAAATTTGAAGGGTGTTGCTTATTTTTCGACCTCTTATTTTTTTAAAAAAAATATAGTATCATATTTGTGAAACATAATTACAAATATACGTAGATACAAATACAATGAAAATAATTTAATTTATTTAGATGGCGATGGAGTTTTGCAATTTTCAGACTTGTCATCCCTCCATGGCTTGAGTGGAGACCATATTTCTGCGTTCGTAGGTTCTCGGGAAACCAAAGAATCTCCTTAGCGAAGGATCCAAACGCATACGATACAAGGATGAGGCATCCGAAGAACTGCAAGGAATCGAAAGTGGTTCATGCACATCCTTCTCCCGTGAGTTACAAAATTTTATCGCTATTTGTTCCAAAAAGCTTAGTCGTCGTGCCGTGACTTTTTGTTCAAAATATAATTCTCATTGTAGGTCTGTTTGTTGCTTTTGATAGTGATGTACCTCATCGATTTTTGTAAGCCTACAGGTGGATCGTGTAGTGTATATGCAAGTATATTTAACAAAATATATGATGCAACTAAATCAGTAATAATCTAGGTAACTATAGAATAAGCACACCATGATCTTATACTAGTTTGGACCTCCAGTCCTACGTCCAGTCTCGAAGCTCCCCTTCGGAATTCGACTATCAAACACCCTCGCTTTGCCTGATGGAATAGGCTTGGTTACAATAAATTGTTCTTGTCAAATATGTGTTCTATAACACAGATATTGACTAATAAGTACAAATACTTCCACTATATATCTAGAGAGTATTGTCTGTGAAGAACTGAATATATGGAAGAGTGAAATACAAGTATAGATTGCTAGAGATCAAGAATATAACAGAGTATGTAAGTAAAGAGCGCAAGTGCGTAAGGTAAGTGTTCTCTTTGATTCTTGATGTTATATATAGTTGCAGAGAGGTTCCTTGAGTAGTTGCATCCATTAACAAATGCTCTACAGTTGCTTTTGTTGATGGTGAAGAGTTGCAGCGAAGAGAAGCGAAGATGTCTACTCAAATATGGCAGTTGAAATTTGAATTTAAATTCTAAGTTCGAAATCAGACGTTTGGTATTTGTATCAGACGTCAGACACTATATATTTTTTGTATACAGTAGACTTTCAAACGTCTGAGTACATCTACCAGACGTCTAGTTCCGTCTGTTTTGGTGTTCCAGAGGACTTTTCTAGATGTCTAGCTTGTGCATCCAAACGTCCGAAATCTGTGCATGTCTGTTTTTAGCATCTTTCTTGTTGCTTCTTTGATCCTATCGACTTGTAGTCTCTTATAGCCTTCTTTGAGCCTTGTTCTTGTCTTTCTAGTGATATTGCTCTAGCAAGTACCTGTATATAGAAATATATATGCATATTCGAGTTCCATTGTATAGTTGTTGTCATCGAATTCGTAGATTTGATTTCCTCGTATATCTATATGTTTAGTTCGTGAGTGATTTACAGGGTTTTTTGAGAGATTTATTTCACTCGTGTTATCACAATATATTGGTGATTTAATGATAACTTTGCCAGAATCCGTAAGGGTTTGTTGCATGTATATCACTTGTGCACATGCTAGAGCTGCTGAAATATTTTCGGCTTCGCAAGTAGATAAGGAGACACAATTTTGCTTTTTGCTAAACCATGAAACTAATGATTGTCTGATAAAGTGACATGTTCCAGTAGTACTCTTACGATCTGTTTTACATCCACCAAAATCCGCATCACTATATGAAACTAGTTCAAATGATGAAACTTTAGGGTAAAACAAACCGTAATCTCTAGTACTAGATAGATATCGTAAGATACGTTTAACAGCTCTTAGGTGAGATTCTTTTGGTTTTTCTTGAAATCGGGCACAAAGACATATACTCATCATAATATCGGGTCGACTAGCCGTCAAATAGAGTAAGGAATCGATCATGCTACGATATAATTTTTCATCGAAATCTTTTCCGTTATCATCTTTTTCCAAGTGAACGCTAGTACTTATCGGTGTTGGTTTGCTCAAAGTTTTACCATTTCGAAACGACGTAATAGATCGTTACAATATTTTTCTTGATGAATAAAAATACCATTTTCGAGTTGTTTTATTTGTAAACCTAAGAAGAAATTTAATTCTTCCATGTGAGACATTTCAAATTCATTTTTCATAATATTTGAAAATTGATTACAGAGATTTTCGATAGTTGAACGTAAAATAATATCATCTACATAAATTTGCATAATTAAAATATCGTTATTTTATCGTTTAATAAATAAAGTTGTATCGATTTTACCTATTTGAAAACTAGATGTAATTAAATGATTTTTAAGACGTTCGTACCATGCACTAGGGGCTTGTTTTAAACCATAAGGCTTTTTTGTAATATAAAAACATTGTTAGGATATTTTTCGTGAACAAACAATGGAGGTTGTTCAACATATACGTTTTCTTTAATAAAACCATTTTAAAAAAACACTTTTGACATCCATTTGAAATAATTTTAAATTGTGATGATTTGCAAAAGCGAGTAATGTACTTTTGGCCTCTAGTCTTGCTACTGGAGCAAAGGCTTCGTCATAGTAAATACCTTCTTCTTGATTATAACCTTCAGCAACTAAACATGCTTTATTTCTAACAATATTTCCGTTTTCATCTGCTTTGTTTTTAAATACCCATTTTGTTCCTATAACCGATTGATTTTCTGGTCTTGCTACTAATTCCCAAATATTATTACATTCAAATTGATTTAATTCTTCTTGCATAGTTATTATCCGAATGTTATCATTTGAAGCTTCTTTATAATTTTTTGGTTCAAAATTTGACACAAATGCTATATGGCTTATTTGATTGAGTTGAATTCTAGTTACTGTAGAGTTGAGTCTCCAATGATATTATTTTTTGGATGATCCTTGAGAATTCTAGGAGATGATATTAAAGTATTATTCTGCACATTTGTCTCAAGAGAATTCGTTGTATTTGTTACTGGAATTATTTCTTCATCGTCATTAGTATGATGATTAAGAAGATTTTCATCGAACGAAACATGTAAACTTTCTTCAATAGTGTTATTTCGTTTATTAAAAATTCTATATGCTTTGTTGCGATCCAAATATCCAACAAAGATTCCTTCATCGGCCTTCGGGTCAAATTTTACTAAATTATCTTTTGTATTTAATGTAAAACATTTTGATCCGAAAGTTCTAAAGTATGATACTTTAGGTTTTCTTTCAAAAATATTTCAAAACAAGTTTGTTTAATCATAGAACGTATGGTTACTCGATTCAAAACATAACAAGTCGTGGAAATAGCTTCAACCCAAAAATGTTTTGATAGACCACTGCTATCTAATAGTGTTCGTGCACATTCTTGTAACATATGATTTTTTCTTTCTACTACACCATTCTGTTGAGGTGTATGGGGAAAATAAAAATTATGACTTATTCTTTTTTTATTACAAAAATTAGTAAAAAGATCATTTTCGAATTCTCCACCGTGATCACTTCGAATATTTTTAATTTTCAAATCCATTTGTGTTTTAATTCTTATAGCAAAAAATTTAAACATACCAAAGGTATCACTTTTATTTTTAGAAATAAAGTCCATGTACATCTTGAAAAATCATCAACTATTACGAAAACATATTTGTTGTGATTTATAGATCGTACTTGCGTTAGACCAAATAAATCTAAATGTAATAATTCTAATGGTTGTTTTGTAAAAATATTATTTTTAGATTTAAAAGAGCTTTCCTTTAGTTTTCCAATTTGACAATCGTCACAAAATTTGATACTTTGTAATTTATTTTAGGTAACCTCTAACAAGCTCATATTTTGATAATTTATTAATATATTTAAAGTAATATGAAAAAATCGTTTATGCCACAACCATAGATCGTTATGTTTGACGGTTAAACACAAACTTGAATTTTTATTTTTATTCATGTTTAAGACATAAATATTTTTGTTTGGAACGATTTTTTTCAACAAGAATGACTAAAATGGAAAAAACTTTAGAAAAGGTTGTCTCCACTTTAGGAAAAATGATGAGAAAAGTACATGGTAGATCATCTTCTCGATCATCATCTTCTCATTCACCTACACCACCTTCTCGAACATAAACACTAATCTATCATGCTCATACATCTCATGAAGGAACTTCTCAAGATATAGGAAAGAACATTAAGCAAGAACAATCTAAAGAGGAGGAAGAAGATGGTGATGATATGTCCTTGTATGACCCTAGCCAATCTTACCATCAACATTATATAGCTTCTAAGGACTTTCAATTTAAGAAAATGAAGAATATAATGATCAAACTCAATGGCTGACCGAATATGAACAAGATCCATCCGCATACTGGGAATATTATTAAAATTATGGTGGATTGTCTTATTCTTCAAACTCATATCACTATCTTCTTTTAATTTCTCTTTTCTTTTTTGAACTATGTTATTTAAATTTTAATTTGTTTTGAACTATATTAAAACTCATGTTTGTTCTCCTTAACTTATTTTATGTTCTATTTTTTGTTTAACATGTCTCTGTTTATATATCTATTTTATGTTTTTGTAATTTCTTTTCTTCTGTTTTGAAAATAACAAAGGGGGAGAAATATATGCATATACGTAGGGGGAGCCAAAATTAAGAGGGATTTATTTTATCATAACTAAAGATTGTATAGTTGTCATCATCAAAAGGTGGAGAATGTTAGAACCTCCATCCTATGGTTTCAATGACAACTATACAACCACATATATTACATATCTTGTCAATATTACAGGGATATACTACAAGAGATCACCATGCTCAAAGATATTGAGACTCGAAGACAAACAAAGACTTATGGACCATGCTATGATTAGTAAGGTTATACTAGTGTATTACAAGTTTTAGATAAACATTGTAAGGTCTCCTTGAGTATATATGCACACACAAATTCATATACATAAAATTGGCATAAAAACATTCAAAATTGGCAGTAAAATCTTTTATAATTTGATGTCATCCACAGACGTCTATGAAAAATCCACAGACGCCTATGAATAGGTTTGGAAAAATTCTTTCGTGAAGCCACAGACGTCTGTGGAAAATACACAGACGTCTGTCATTTGGAAACTACTATAATCTGAAAGGATGTTTCATTTCATATTGAATAATAGCATCTCTTCTTTAATGGTTGCAGCCATTAAAATAGATAAAGTTTGATTAACAGTAACAACTCCTTATTCAGATCTCTTTAGACCTATAGATACTTCAAAGATTGAGAATTGTTGGTAACCTATTCTCCTGTTTCTCATTGACTTTTTATTTAAAAATTCATGCATATCTTGCTTACATAGTTTCAATCTATCATATTCAAAATACCATTTTGGTTAAACTACTTTCTAAAACTCAAAGTATTCACATTCACATACTCAAAGGAGATCATAGGAAGAATTCTACTATTAGTCAAAATCCGTGTTGTTTCGAACACATGATTGTCTAGGAAATACTTTTGTATTAGCCTATTCCTCCGGGGGAAGTGAGGGTTATTTGGTCAACCGAAATACCGAAAGGGAGCTTCAGGATTGGACGTAGGACAGGAGGTCCGAACCAGTATAAAATATTTGGTGTGCTCGCTTCTGTTATCTATCTTATTTATACTTTGTTAATTTACCATACTTAGTATAATTATTAATACATACTTTCACACTAATATTATAAGTTGCTTTATATAAGATCCTATAAATTTTCAACATGTATAGGATTTAAACTTGATTAACGTGGTGTATATATAGTAAAATAAAATTATTATTATATAAATATGAAGTCTAAGATTTGCACCTTGAATGAAGAATAAAACTTCTATTCGATGGAATCAACCTCTTGATTTTGCAAGGATCTAGAGGCAAACACCACCTTAAATGCTATTGACTTTATTTTCGTTTGTTTTTGGGAATTTTTTTTATCATGGAGACCATTACGGGAGGCGAGAAGAGCAAGAGAAAGAAAATAAAAAAATTTGTCAAGAAATGAATGTTGGATTGAATAAGAGAGAATGTGTTTTAAAGAAAACATTGAAACCATTTTACTCTCTCCATTAAAACCTTCTCTATTTAATTCATAATTAAATATCATCCAATCCTCTCCATCCCCTTCATATTTTCGGTAGAACAAATAAAATTAAAGAGAAAAGGCAAAAATAATTACAGAAATGATATTTAAGTGAGTCATAAAGAGGAGTAAAAGATGGAGATTAAATTCTTACTTTTAGTTGCTCCTTTGGATTTTCAAATCGCATTGAATCCTCTCCCCTTTTCATCATGCATGTAGGCCTCAAAAAATAATTCCTAAAACTACTAGCGATTATTCTATTTAAATCCATTTTAAATATTTTATCAATACCATATATTAATACGCGCATTTATGACTTTATGTACACACTTTATTAAATGCTAACGGTATTCAAACAAATCAAATAAAGTTTAATAATTAATATTTCATGAATATTAATTAATTGAATTAGTTTACAATATTTTGGAAATTAATTAAATTGTGTGGTTTTTCAGCGTATTAATCGTTATGGTTGTGCTTCTCAAAGGTGTAAATTCAACCAGTGATTAATATTGAACAATTCGAAAATTAATGTACACAATGTACACACATCACCTTGGCTAGTGGTATGACATTTTGGTTGAATTTATCGCTTACACATCTTTCTGGCAAAGTCATATTTTACTTATTATAAGTAATACCCGATGGTGACAATCATCTACCCCGATCCTTTTTGTCAACAATCTATCACAATGGGACTTATGAAATTTGCTAATGGTCAAAATCTCAATACCTTCCATATTCAATTTAATAGTCCAACCAAAAAATCTTTGGTTCAATTATTATTAACCGTACTGCTCTAGCAAGATACTTTGACTTTAAGTTGACTTAAATTAATCCCTTGATACTAACCCTATATAACCGAGGAGACAAATTCTCTCTTAAATAGTGCTTCACTTCCGGTGCTTCTACTCAACCCTAATATAGTCATTCGATGGACGCCATGTCATGATTTAACTATAATCAAAGCGTAGTCCACACTGAAGCTCGATAGTATTCTTAAGTCAAGAGAACTATAAGTTAGTTACATCAACATTTTCTGTTTGACCTTGGCTATATTAACCAATAGAAACTATCGAGTGAGTCATTCCATAGTTATCCAATAACTATCAGTACGTAACTCGTTGGTGCCCAAAGCAATCATGAGTAATACACTACCCATCATTTGGAAAGCGTCATGTACTCTAGTCTCAACAGATGTATCCATATCCAGTTTCAATACGTCTCAACTAGGAATATTTAAAATGATTTGTTTATTTTATTGTGATAAATCACACATGATCACAACATATTGTAACTACTATCATTAAACAAACCATTTATGCATTTTCTATTAAATATATTTTTAATTAAATTAATTAATTAATATAAACAATAATAAATTACCTTTATTTCAAACAAGATTGGTTATCGAGTTAGATATATGCAACAAATTGTATAATTGCCCTTAGGATATACCACTATCTATTAGTTAATCCTTAGGATACATATGTAAATTTTTCAATGTAACTCTAACTTGTAGCCCTTGGAGAGTAATAGACACTTGACTACTAATCTCTATAAAAGATTTACTTCTAGACGATATAATAAATCCCTAACTCATGACATAAACAAAAGTGACATTTACTTACATAGAACAATCGAACAAATATCAACTCAGGCGTCCCATGCTACGTAGTGTTACTTGCTCATTTACTCAAGGCTAGTGAATTATATTTGCATCGCATGATTATTTCATGTAACAAGTCCAAGGAATAACCAAAAAAAAAATATTATCGAAAGTCTCATATCGAATGGTATTATAACTTATCCTCGTCACATAGCAAATATAACCAAACAAAACCCATAATGCATTTAAATAAAAGTTTTGATTTATAAAAAAATATTTCGAATGTTCCAAAAGCCTTTATATCCTTTAAATAGTTAAAATATTATTTTTCTCTCACTTTTATATCAAACCATAAAAAAGGATTTTAATTCTACAAATAATTCCCAAAACTCTTTTTTACCTTTTAAAATCTTAGAACCTCTTACATAACCAAATATTACTTACAAAAATCTTTCCATAATTTCACTGTAATCAAATATGATCTTTCATTTAATTTATAAGCTTTAAACAAATTTCCTTTTTATTCAAATCCATATAATATATTTCCCAAAAGCTCTTGTTTATACTCATAAATCATGAAATATACAATATAAACTACACAATATAATTAGAAACCAATTCATATTTTTCCTAGAATTTTATATGATTTTTAAATAATTATTTGAAGTCAAAAATCAAATTTTCCTTTAAAAATTAATGCTTTAATTATATATTAAAATAAAACTTTTCCTTCAAAATAATTCCATACTTGCAATGAGCCAACTCTCAACTTTCAAAATCAAAATTTAATTTAAAAGAATATATATATATATATATATATATATATATATATATATATATATATATATATATATAAAACGAAACACACATAGGCAAGGGCCTATAAGACTTCTAGGTTGTGCACAGGTGGACCGGTCATGACCTGGAACGTGAATTGTTCAGGTCATGTGGCCAGTTTTCTGCTACTCTTACCACTCTGCGCTCCTCCATCTGAACCATATTTTCAAACCATACACTACATTATATCCCCACAACCCAAACATTTCCATATCACTCAAATCAATCATAGAAAATGCAAAACAATGGTTTCATTAACAATAGGAAAGCAAACGACTTTCAACGCTTCAACCATGCACACAATCAAACATTCCAAATATATATATTCATGAGTGGAAAACACTCACCATAGCTAAAAGAAACGGCAATCTTCCTATTGCTCTTTATAGCTTCACCAAAACCCAATTTTCACCTTTATCTCCAGTTTCCACCAAACCAAAACTAGCTCAAAACTTGAATTTAAAGATTCCTAGGGATGTAGAATCATGTAGAGAAGCTTGGTTTCAAAGTTCATAATTTATGGTAATTTATTTGATTTGATTTTAATTTTTAAAGAAGCGGATTAGGTTTTCATAATTGAGTTTATGAAAGATAAAGGCAAAAGTAGTATATGGGAAGTGATTTGTATGCAAGATTGAGTATTCTAGACTCCTCTTGATAATGTAAAGGAGAGGAGATATTTCTAAGTGTAGAAATAAGCCAAATGGGCTCATTTTATTCACTTATTTTTTATTCTTTTACTTTCTTTTTCTTTACTAATTTATATTTCTGCCAAGGTCCATTATCTTGAATCTCCAGATAAAATTCATATTTATTTTCCTTAAATATTTACTACCATTTCATAATTTTTACATTAAATATTATTTACAATTGTTACCCATTAAATAATTATATCCATATTTACCTTATAAAGCCTAATTTCAATAATACATTAATAAACTACTTTTGTAAGTAAAATAACATTATCTCCTTTTAAGAATAATTTATTTATATTATTTATTTTTAATTTTTGTCTTTATAAAAATTAATTAACCATTTTTACTATATCTAAAAATCACTTTGACCTTTAAAAATATCCAAACCCATTTAAAAATCAAAATTTACTCTAGTAAATTATTTTTATTACTTTATAAAATAATTTTCCACGTAATTTCCAAATTATTTATTTTTGTTCACATTTTATATTAAAAACCCCTTTTTATTTTAATAAAATTTTATTATAAATCCCAATTAATCCCTTCTCAACTACGGGTTGTTACAATATTCCTCCTTAAGAAAACTGCATCCTCGTAATTTTCTATAAGGAAAATCTTATCGGGCTAATACTTCTAGCTTTACTTTACTCATCTACAATTAAAACAAACATGCAATCATCCAAAGCGATCAAAAACATCCAATCTTAACAATTATTAGACCCTTCATTTGCTGCACGCTACAGTGGATTATCATCCCATGCCCATCGTCTATGGCCATGAGCTATTAATCGAACAACTCAATTAGGATGATATCAAGTCTCCTAAGAAAAAAGCACTTTAGATGTTGAAATGTTTGGAAATCTTCGGAGTAATCTCTTGTTATGAAATGTATTTCGAAAATTCCACAACTCAAATTACATCACATAAGCATCTTATATCTATAACATTCCATCACAGATCAAACATCTTTATATTTATAAACGCAAAGTCTTTTAGTTAACTTCAAGGTGTCAAAAAATCTAGTTATTTCTTACTTTTCAAAACTTTCTTTTCAATACATATATACAATATAGAGGACCCAAAATTATTCATAAATCTCAAGACTCAAATTTTGGGAAACTCTTTTCTTCATAAAACATGTCCTCATATTTAAATCTCAATTCCACAAAACAACTCTCAAATTTTGTAAGCACTTGAACAAAATCTGTGCATACAGTCATGATTTTTCTAAAATCACAAACCATCAAAACACACTATGGTTTAAAATTATGATCAACAACTTTAAAATTTCAGCTTAGAATTTTTTCTAGTATTTACAATACTTCAAAACCTCAAAAGGTGATTAATGAAAAATTTGTTTTTAATGGAAAAACCATTCATAATAAAGAAAGATTATCCAAAATCTGAACATGGGATTAAAACTTAACATAGCATTGAAAATTCAACTCTAAAATTCCATCCAAAATTTAATTCTAATTAAATTCGGTTTTGACTTTATTTCAAATAAGCTTACAAAAACGTCTTCCTAATAATCATTTAATTCAAAAGCTTAACTTACCAAAATATTCTTTTACTTTCAAAAGCTTATTTTTCCTTAAATCAAAATTTTTACAACTCTTTAATGGAAAGTCCTAACAAAATATATTATGAATAAGACAATTACTTCCACTTGGAAAAACTTTTTTAATTTCATAATACTAAACTCATATTATTTGCTTTCATGTATTATTGAAATGGTTTATACTATAAAAAGTACGTTTTTTCTAAAATAGTATTTAACCATCGCTTAAGGAAAATCTTATTGATGCATGCAATTAATTACAACACATAAGTTCTTGTAAAATTCTTTTCAACCTCATAAATTTCAAATTCACAAAATACCTTCACCCTTTGAAAGTTTATAACATTACATCTAGAATTATACTTTACCCGTATATTTCATGAAATCCATACTTTTTTCCAAATATTTGTGAAATACCTTCTCATTTTAAAACTACTTCCTCTGGTTATATAAAATTTTCTTCAAATATTTACTTCACTACACTCTTCGAACTTTTCTCCACTAAATATTTATTATTCACATAAAAAATTTCAAAACAATCCATCCTTCACACAAGCTCTAAAATACCATATTAGTCCCAAAAATTTATTTTGAGTTGAAAACTTCTAAACTTTTATGTTACAACGTATAACATTACAACATTTTCACAACATTCATTCAAGTCATAACCAATCATACAACATGGTAGGCCTACAATCACAACATTACATCCCATTCAATTTTAAATTCTAAAATATCTATAATTTAACGATGATGCCCCACCATGAATTTAAACGACTCACTTTGCTGACTGGTTGCAGTGTTGATCGTGTTATTAATGTTGTTTCACCATCGATCGTAGTCGTCCGCTAATACTGGATAGCTGCAATCATCACATATATACCAAAACTTATAAAAATACTTTTATTGATTTCGAAACAATTTAATTTATAAAATAATACACCTATATCCTCATATCAAAATATTTACTTAAACATCCTTTAAGAT
Source organism: Allium cepa (assembly GCA_030765085.1). NCBI lineage: Eukaryota > Viridiplantae > Streptophyta > Magnoliopsida > Asparagales > Amaryllidaceae > Allium > Allium cepa. The sequence goes on along the minus strand of CM060935.1, from coordinate 795,554,410 downwards.
ACAACTTTTTATTGAATGATATATATATTCCTCATTAAAATGTTTTTCGTCATTTCTCTATCATCTTTTTTTCTTTCAAAATACGGCTTAAGATTATTCTTTAAAATATTGTTTCCCTTTTAAACCAATAATTCTTTATTTTCGAAAACATCATACACATTTTAAAATATCTTTCATAACATTCTAATCTTTTCAAAACATTAAATATAAATTTCCCTAAAATATTATTTCAAAACATTGGTTTTAACATAGCTCGAAATATTTTACTTCTTTCCAAAATATTATATCACCTATCAAAAAATTGCGTCCAAATGTCTCATCCTAGTATTTTGGAATCCCTATTGATAACGTTGATCAGTCGTATCGACCAGGATTCTTAAACACTCAATGAATAGATTACATTATATTAACTTTAAAGATTCCTTTAATATTTAGTAATAGATATACTTAAACAACTTGATCTTTATAAAACGGTCGCTTGCTTCTAATAAAACATCTTTCCAAAATTATATATTCCAATATACTTGCTTGGTAAAAATAATTATTTAATTATATTAAAATATTATCTAAATACCATATATATACATATACTTTACCAAAAAGATTTTTAATCCAACGTATGCTTGCTTGTATTAAAATATTTACAAAATAATCTTTATAAACAAAATAAAATAATAATTTACTTACAACAGCGCAATTAACCACTTATAAAACATCAATGCATAAAAACAAGCAAGCTTTTGAATTAAAATTTAATCTTAATATATTTTAATGAAATATTATATTATACTACTTTATGAGAAAGCGATTCCCCTTATCCCTTGTGGCAACTTCACTACCGAAGACACCACAAGGTTTGTCACTAAAACTCATATAGGATACTAGCCTAGAGTGGTATCTCCTACTAAATACCTCACTCGAGACTGATCCAACAAAGATCAAACAATCAAAGTGTTCACATAATAAAAATCCTAACATCATCCATCCAACCAATATAGCCAAATAAATATACTACTTAGCGGAAGAAAATCTATTTCAACTAAAAGTTCTAATGAGAGGTACTACTATCAATTAAATGGCCCTAGGAGATTCATATACAACACATCAATTGAACTCTCAACCAAGGCTCTAAGTGAGAATGACAAACAAGCAAACGACGAGTCTACAATGTCATAGGAAGACAACATGCATCTGCCTTGGGTTAGGTTTTCTCAAATAATAGAGGAGCACGCAGCCAATCTCTAGCTAATGTCAAATAATCACCGCCTTTAGAGAGTGATAACATCAAATGTCTCATAAATAAAGAATGTTCCTATGTCATCCAGATGGGAGAACAATGTCTTGCAACACTACTGTAGGTAACTATAATAACCACAACATGTTTCCCACAGTCCTTAGTCACTCCTAGAATCATGACACCTATATCCATCGCATGTCATAAACACACTGCAATCAACGTTGTGCATTGGTCACAATTCCTACTTGCCCTTAGTAAAGGACTATTGGTCCTTAAGTGATGTTTGGGTAATGGCTCTAATTAGAGTAATAACTTAGCCTACAAACTCAACAAAGTGACATCACGGATCTGGAACATGGCCCCGTAAGCAGGACTACTAGGATGCATACTAGCTTGTCTGGCGGGTCCGAATCACATGCTCTCTATATTGGCGTAAACCCTATGACATAGATTCCCAATGAATTCTCTCAACTAGATGAGTCCTAGTGAAAATAATAATGAGTACTCTCGACTCCGTGCATCTAAATGAGAGTATTTCAAAATAATAAATCCTCGACTACCAGCCCTATAGTTAATCCTTGGAGGATAAATCTATAAATTCCAATGTAATTCCAACTTGTAGCTCTTGGAGAGTAATAAAATGTCAAATACTAATCTCTATAAAATAGTCACCTCTAGATGATATTATAAATCCCTAACCCATCATACAAACAAAAGTGACATTTACTTACAAGGAATAATCAAAGAAATATGGCTCAGGCATCCCTCACCACCAGGTATCACTCGTTCATTTACTCATGGCTAATAAATTACATGCGCATCACATAATAATATTCCATGCAACAAGTGCAAGAGAGCCAAAGAAATATTACCGAAAGTCCCATACCAGACGGTATTATAACTTCATTTATTCAATATTCTCATCACATGGAAAATATAACCCAACAAAAACACACAATGTATCAAGAAAAAAATGATTTATAGAAAACTATTTTGAATGTTCCGAAAGCCTTTATATCCTTTAAATAGTTAAAATGCTATTTTTCCCTCTCTTCTATATAAAACCATAACTGAGGATTTTAAATCTACAAATAACTTCCAAAGCTCTTTTCTACCTTTTTAAATTTTAGAAACCTTGTACATAACCAATTATCACTTACATAAATCTTTCCATAATTTCACTGTAATCAAATACGATTTTTAATTGAATTTATAAGCCCTAAGCAAATTTCCTTTTTACTTAAATCCATGGAATAAAACTTCAAAAAATCTTATTTAAGCTCATAAATCATGAAATATACTTTATAAACTACACAATAATAATTAGAAACCTTTTCGTGTTTTTTTTAGAATTTTATAGGTTTTTTGAATAATTATCTAAAGTTAAAATTCAAATTTTCCTTTAATAAATTAATACCTTTAATTATGTAATTAGTATCAATTTAAATAAAACTTTTCCTTTAAACTAATTTCATGATTGCAATGTGTTAACTCTCTACTTTTGAAAAAAAATTCAATCAATTTAAAAGACTGCACATAAACACATATTCATATATAGAAGTGTGTGTGTGTCAAAATAAAACACACATAAACTCAAGCCCGGGGCAATTCTAGGCCGTGCAACAATGCACCATGCACCGGTGGATCGATCGTGACCTGGAACCTGAATTTTTCCAAACCATGAGGCCAATTTTCAGCAACTCTAACCACTCGACGCTCATACGCCTGAACTCCATTTCCACACCATATACTACACCACATTGTAGCAGTACAAATGTTTTCATATCACTCAAATTCAATCATATAAAATGCAAAATAATAGGTTCATCAACAATAGGCAAGCAAGCTATTCTAAACACTTCAACCATGCATATAATCAAACATTTATGACATAGATTCATGAGTGAAGAATACCCACCTTAGCTAGAGAAGCACTAATCCCATTGCACTTCACAGCTTCACCAAAACCCAATTTCTCCCTTTATCTTCAGTTTCCACTAAACTAAAACTTGCTCAAAACATGAATTTGAAGATTTCTAAGGGTGTAGAATCATGTAGAGAAGCTTGATTTCAAATTTCATAATTAATGGTAATTTATTTGATTTGATATTACTTTTTAAGGAAGAGGATTAGGTTTTCATTATTGAGTTTATGAAAGAATGAGGCAAAAGTAGTAACAGAAAGTGATTTATATGCCAGATGGAGTATTCTAGACTCCTCATGATAATGCAAAGGAGTGGGGATATTTTTAATTGTAGAAATAGGCTAAATTGGCTCATTTTATTCACTTATTTTTATTTCTTTCCTTTTTTTCTTTGCCGGTCTATTTTTCTACCGAGTTCCATTAACTCAAATCTCCAAGTAAAATCATATTTTTTTCCATAAATATTAAACTATCATTTCATGATTTTTACAATAATAATTATTTATAATTTTTACCAATTAAATAGTTATTTCTATATTTACCTTATAAAGCTCAATTTCAATAATACATTGATAAAATCCTTTCATAAGTAAAATAAAAATTTATTTTTTTAAGAATAATTTCTTTATCTTATTTAATCCTAGTATTTGACTTTATAAAAATTATTTAACCATTTTAAATATATTTAAAAATCATTTTTCTCATAAAAAATATCCAAATCCATTTATAAATCAAATTTTACTCAAGTAAATTACTTTATTACATTATAAAATAATTTCCCACATATTTCCAAATTATTTCTATTTATTCACATTTCAATATTAAAACACCTTTTTAATTAATTAAATCTTAATTATAAATCTCAATTAATCCCTTCTTGAATACAAGTTACAACCATTAAAAATTTGTTATGTATTATAAAAGAAAAGAAACTCAAAATCATATCAAATAACAAAATCCGTCAAGTGCATCTCAAAATCACCAATCAATTATGGATTATATAAAAGTAAAAGAACTTAAAATCATATCAAATAGCAAAATTTATCAATAGCGTGGCAAAAGCACTACCAATAATTGGTTATGTATTATATAAAAGAAAAGAAGCTTAGAATTTCCATCCAGCCTTGTGAAAAGGCCATATTTGAATGCATTAGGTTGATTAAACTGAGAAGTTATCAAGCAGGAATCCAGAGCAACAACAGCCAAACTCAAGTGTAATGACCCTAATTTTGACTGACATTATTTAGGTCATTTAATTAGATAAATTAAATGAAATAATGTAGATAGTTAAGGGATTGAGATTTGTAAATTAATAAAGGAGACATGCCTTAATGAATACATAAGCAAAAGATAATTAAAGATAAATAAACAGAAGGAATATGATAAGGGAAAAATAGGAATTATCTTTGTTCTTATACTCTAAACCCTCATATCCTTCATTTCTCACTCATTTCAACACTAATAAACAAAAATAAAACTCTAAGAGCTTGGCCAGCCACCATTAAGAAGAATTAAAAGAAGATAAGCTAGGAATCGAGTAGGAAGCTTGAAGAAATTAATCAAAGAGAAAACCTCAAATTTCTTAACACTAAGCTAAGGTGAATAATAGATTTACATCTCATTTTGACTATGATTTCAATTTTACAATTATGGTCGAACTATTTTTAAAATAATATGCCATGTTATATTTGTTTATATATATATATATATATATATATATATATATATATATATGCTTGTTGATGATTTATATCGTTTCATATAGACTTCATGATAAGTTTAGAATGGAAGAAACCAATTAAATGACATCCAAATGACTTGCGTTTTAGAGATATGATCAAAACGTTATTTTAGAAGTGGTTTTCAAGTTTCATAATTTTCTAAGTTATTATGGAATTATTATGAATTTCCTTTGAAAGAAAGTAGTTAATATTGGATTTAAATTATTTAAAGCAAGTATATAACGGTTTTGGGTTCGAAATTTAAATATGTTAGAAAACATATTAAAAGTGACTTATGGTGATTTTTGGAGAATATTCCTTAGTATTTTACATAGTTATAAAATTATTTAAGTTAAGGGACTTAAATGTTTTATATGCTTATTCAAGGAGACGAGCTTATTTGCTAAAACATTTTAATTGAAAATTTCTGAATTCGGCAGCCTTTTTAGAAAAGGATTTTGATAAAGATAAGGCAACCAATAACATATTGACAATTAAGGAAAGTAGGTGAAAATAAATTTCTTTTAAAGGCCAAAGATCAGTTTTTCTTGGATTTACTGCTTCGCCACTTCCAACTGTTAGCGTTCGACGCCATACCTCTACTAAAGAACCCATTCGAAACCAAAACATATGGTATCAAGCAATTGATACATAGTGCATTGGTGAAAGGTGGAAGGGATAGTGTCAAAATGTTGCTTTCGAAAGGGTAGGAGCTATTCTTATTAACTTTGAAGTACCTCTGTTTATAAATGATGCTTTCGAAGGAGTTGAAACCAACTACATTAGCTTTTGAATCAATCAACTTGCCTTTATTTTAGGAAAGAGCTTTCAAAAGAGTTGCCGCCTTTTTGTTTTTAAGCTTTCAAAAAGATAGCTGCTTTGAACTTATTCGACACCCATGCTGCCGCATTCAAACCTTTCGAAACAATGCTTTCGAAAGTGTGCTTTTTCCTTTGTTCTTTTATGACTGCATTCTCGATGCTTTCGAAAGGGTAGTTAGCTGCTTTCAAATGGTTTTGGAGGCAATGGTTTTGAAAGTGTTGGTTTCAAAAACCATCCTCTTTATTTTACTTGGGATTAATGCTTTCTCCCCTGTTTTTTTATGACCCCATAGTTATATTATATATTAAACCCAAAGGTTTCAAAAGGAATGGTTTTAAATGTTTTGACAATGTTTCCATGATTTTTTACTTGAACCCAATACTTTCGAAGGGTATATAATATATGTTTCAAAAGGGAGATCCCCAATGTTTTCAAAAAGGTTTATTTGAAATGTTTGAATGGAGGGTTTCCAATGCCTTTGAAAGACAAGTTTAAATGGTTTTAAAAGAGGATGTCTGAGGTCTAAGTAAAGCTTTCGAAAGTTTTATTTTCAATGATTTCAAAAGGCATTGTTTGAGGTTTAAACAAAATTTTCGAAGGTTTTACCTTGGCTTCCTTAAATTTTTTGAGTTAAAAAGGGTTTTAAGTTACTTTGAAGGGATAGATAATCTCATTGATTAGATTTCATCAACATTGTTTTGTGTAAAGTAGATATCATGGCATAAGTGTTTTAAGTAAAGCAAAGTATATGATTTCCTTGTTTTATAAAGATATGATTATAAAGGTAAATCATTTATAAAGATTATTTACAAGGAAATGAAATTTTAACAGGTAGTTAAGCCTACGTATATGACAGGAAATGGAATTTGAATAGGGTAGATTACCCTAAGTTTATGACTCAGATATGAAAAGACCAGATGTGACTGTGTAGGATCGCATCCTATATTTTAGCTAATAGCCCCTAGCTAATATAAGTCCAAAATTCCAGCGTGTAGGGCTTTATCATAGAAGGGGCTAAAATAATGTTACACGCTAAAGGGAATATGCAGAGTAAAGACAGGTTATTGGTGAGCCCGCAAAACCATTAGGATCAGTTTGCCCTAGAAGAGGATGGTGAAGGGAAGATAGCCTAGTAGTGTGTGTAACATAAGTTAGATTTTGATTATGTCTAGTAGGCCTGAGTCAACCAATGGTTAATGGTTAGCCAGATAAAACTATAGCTTGGGCATATAGTCCATTGATTTCCTGATTTTTATACATAAATGTATTTGTTATTATTGTTATAATCAGTTTGAGTACAGGACTTTGATTTGCAAAAGATGTCCTTTTAATGGGAAATTAGTGAGGGAAAACCTGTTCCGCTAAGCGGCGTAGTCTCACTTAATATCAGTAAACCGAGATATAAGAGTATTATTCACACCAGGCATTATGTCTGACTTGAAGTTTATGTTTTCCACTCAAACTCTTGGGTGCTCACAATTAATTTGAGTAGATCGAGAGTTAAGGACTTTTCAGGTTTGGTAGGTTAGACGAATAAGCTTCCGAAGACGTGCAGGAGGCAAAACTAGCTATATAGGAGCTATTTAGTGTTTTTTCTGCTGTGATATATTTATAACTGATATGTCTGTTTAGTACTTTGATCATCCAACGGGGCATCTTCATATGTCACACTTGGCGTAATTTGTAATAACTATATTTGACCTATACTTGGGAATCGTTTTGGGATTATGTAATTGAATATGAAATATTGATTTAAAATGTAATCGAAATGTTGTTTTGAAATTTGTGTTGATTTTATTTCATATTCATGTGCTTCTGATATTATGAATATCATTAACATTACCATATTTTATCACCGAAAGTTAATACTATAGATGATTGCAGCATCTGTTGCACTTAGCTTCGGACCGCAAGATAGGGGATGTTACATCAAGTATCAAAGGAGACCGAGGAATAAAATCCAAAGATAACATAAAAATTTTAAATAAAGGCCAACACACCTCCTGTAAAGATCACCAAACTTAAAACTTCACCGTTCAAGAGAAGTACTGGATCAGTATCGAATCCTGAACAGGGATCGAGACCGATCTCTAAAAACTTCCCCAAACCAACATACATCTCGTGTTATGACAAGGAAAACTAGCTACAAGTTCCCCATACCAGCTTGGGATTGCTCGGTAGCATGTCTCAATTCAAGCGATCAATGGACAACTCATACACTCATGCCCAACCTTCGAACCAAGACATTCAATCAAATCCAAGCCCATAATAATGCAAATGAAGCAACAAAGATAAGGATACCAGTTAAATGAACATTCAGAAGAGGAAAGAAGATATCCAAAAAACAATTTTACCGATCGGTACCGATCACTGACTTTAGATAGATACCGATCCCTGAGTATTACTGACATGGCCACTACCTCTTCGGCTTAACTCCCTCAGTATATGGAAACATGGGCGAGTGTTCTTCGTTGACCTACAGCTATAAATAGAGGAGGAGGGGCATTGTTTGAGGGATCGTTTTACCTATTCAACCAATTCTTGTATTATTCTTGTAATTTCACGGATCATCACCGATCTGCAACAATAGTTTTATAAAAACTCATTAGAAATCCTTAACAAAATTTAAGTGGACGTAGATCTTTGATTAGCCGAACCACTATAATTGTCTTCTGTTCTTATTTCCTCATTTTCAAGTTATTTTCTTCATTTATTTCTGTAAGTTTCATATTTGGGTGTTTGTGCCAATTTCTGGCGTAAACATTTTAGTGTTTTCATTGAGAACGTATCGATCTCTGAACATTAGGATCTATTTTCAACTTTTGGGTTGTTTAACTCCATAAAGTAGATCCATTAGTTTTGTTGCTGTAATTCATGAATATTTAGATTTCTTTAGAATCTATTACAAGATTAATTGAAGTTTTGTCCCAATGGAAGGAGAAATCTTCCACCTCCAAGACTTCCCGCTGATGTTGAGAATGTTGGCTCTCAGCATGTTGAAGAAGTTGCTCAACCCATAAAAGCTGATGTTCAGAATCTCTTGGATATGATAACGCTGGTTGAGATTAATAGGATGATGAAGCAAATGAATGACAAGGTGCAAGAAAGTCAGGACGAATTGAGGAGGCAAATAAAGGAGAGTCTTGACTTACTAAATCTGTTAACCCATAGTTGTAGAAGGAGTAGAAGATATTTATTGCCTACTGACATGGAAGATAGTTCTTCTTCATCTGCTAAAATCATCAAGATGGAAACAAAAAAAATGAAGCAAAAAGAAATAGGTATTTCGAAGGATAGGTTGAATGATGCTCGAAATGAAGGATTGTGGATCGGTACCGAACTGCATTCAAGGATCGTATCGAACCCCTAGCTCTTAACTTAGAAGATGATGTTTCGTTGATTTGGATGGTCATGTTGTTGACGGTCAGAATGCGGAAATTTAGGTAGTTGCTACCGATCTTCCTTGTAGAAACCACAGTAATGTGTCAATTGGACGAACGGTTCTCCCGGAGATATAAGAACCCAGGTATTACAGAACTAATCAAGACCATTTGCAGAGTCAAGCACTTAGAGAAGGATGTGATTATCGCCATTCGATAGATCAAGTTAAGCCCATGTCACTGGCAGATATGGTGAACAAATTAGTGAGTGAAAACCAGCATAGAAGTAATGATGAGTGGGGCCCTTCCCCTAGAAGGAACCCATTCACCGATGACATACTGTGTAAGGAGTACATCCTTAATGGTTCGCAATGCCAACACTACCATCCTATAATGGAACCATATATCCGAGGTAGCATTTGTTGAAATATGAGTGGCATATGGGCACAGTAAAGGTGATGGATGTCGTGACATGTAGATGTTTCCCCATCTTTCTTGAAGGAGTAGCTACGATGTTGTTCTTCGGCTTTCGCCAAGATCCATATCATTCTTTGATCAGTGGGCAAGAAGGTTTATCGAATAATTTCACTTGCCCACTACTCATTCGATGGATGTGATATCGCTATCGAATCTTTTCCAAAGTAGCAAAGAGTCGTTGAAAAACGTTTAAGCAGGTTTAACATGGTAGTGACGGAAACGAGTAACGCTAAGGTAGGCATTATGTTAATGGCTTTGATCAAGGGGATACCTCCTAATGCTGACTTTGGAAGATAGTTGAAAATGAAACCCCCACTGATCATGGATGTTTTTTACAGAAAGGCGACTCGATTCTTGCGCTTGGAAGAGGCAAGTACGACTGCCAGAAATGGTAATGGTGAACAATCGACTGAAGTGATACAGAGTAATGTAGCTATGAATAAATTCGACGGGAGTTCCGAGAATGTAGTTATGAATGTGGGAAATAAAAGTAACAACCAGAAGAAAACGAATCAGGGTGATGGAGGTAGGAAACTTGATTTCAAGAAGCGTCCTAAGTACGAAATTATACATCACTAAACAATTCGATTAAGAATATATACCTTGCGGCGCGAGGTATTGACAGTATAAGAAGCTGCTCCGAGGGAGTCGACTGAATGGGAAAAAAGGTATGCGAAGATTTATCGCTTCAATGAGACCCACGATAATAACATGAATAAATGTAAGCACTTGAGGGATGTGATTAAAATTAGATCCAAAGAAAAAGCTTCAGTAGTATGTGAAAGCCCTGCAGGATAGCGGGCAAGAGAATGCTCGACCCCAGGGGCAACTACTCCAAAGGGATCAGACTGGGCCTAGTGATGATGAACCTAGCCAGCTTGAAAAAAAATAGATTATTAACACGATTTCTTGTGGACCTCATCGGACTGCAAAGAGCTGGAACAAGATTGACCGATATGCAAGTTAACTCAAAAACATAACCAATGATATTGTGTTTTGGAATAGGGATGTTGACATGGTCGAAACGCCTACGGTAAATCCCATGGTGATTTCAACCACGATTGGGTCGGCGACAGTGAGGAAGTTGTTAGTTGATTGTGGTAGTTTGGTGAATATTCTATTTAAGAAAGCTTACAATTAGATGCTGATGGATGGCCAGGATCTAAAGCCGTGTAAATCCTAAATTCAGAGATTTAATGGAGTAGCGATAGAGCCTGTGGTTGTGTATATTTATCGGTGGTTCTAGGTGAAGGTGACCGCAAGGGATTGCGTGTTGTGATGTTATTGGTGATGGAAATTTTTTTCTACCTATAACACTTTCTTGGGCCGACCGGCACTAGCTAGCTTTTGGGTAGCCCTTACCACATGGTGCTCAACAATGAAATTTCCTACGGAGAACGGGGTAGAAGTCATTCAAGGAGTCCAGTGTGTCAGACGTAAATGCTACATCGTAGAGCAAAAGGAAGCAAAGCAACGCGAGAAGGGAAAGGACATAGAGAAGAATCTCTACGTCAAGATGTTGGACGCATAGCTACCACTACCTAAGCCCTGGCTCGGTTAGAATAGTAGGTTCCTTAAAGATATGTATATGAGAAAAGAACCATAGGATGGGAGGGCGGCCCTTGGTGAGTTGATGATCTGCATCCCATTCAGTCAGGATGATCCTACATGGTTCCTGAAAATCGGGCCCAGCTTGGCATGAAGATTGGGAAGGAATTGACAGATTTTCTCCAAGAAAACATAGAATTTTTTGCCTGAAGACATTCTGACATGTATGGAATATCGCTGGAGATAACATGCCATGCATTGAATGTGAACCTTAGGTGTCTCCCAGTGAAACAGAAGCGGCGTAGTTTGGATCCGGGGCGATCTGCTGTGCTGAATAAAGAGGTGGATAACCTAAAATACAACGACTTAATCCATGATGCTCTATACCGGGAGTAGGTATCCAATTCGGTCTTCTTCAAGAAGTCCAATAGGAAATGGAAGACGTGCATCAATTATTCAAACTTGAATAAAGCATGCCCAAAAGACAGTTTTCCACTACCGAAGGTCGACCAACTTGTAGATTCAACCACTGGCCACCAATTACTGTCATTTATGGATGTTTACTTCGGCGCCAATCAAATTACAATACGCATTCCAGAGTAGGAACACGCTAGATTCATAACTGATTTGGGACTGTATTATTGCCTTGTGATGCCTTTCGGCCTAAAAAATACTAGAGCCACCTAGCAGAGACTGGTGAATTCGATGTTCAAAGATCAGATTAGACATTCAATGGAGGTCTATTAGACGATATGCTAGTGAAATCGTGACAGTCGATGAACCACTTAAAGGACTTGTCAGAAATGTTCGATGTGCTCTAGAAATATGGATGAAGCTCAACCTATTGAAATATTCATTTGGGGTTGCGTCAGGAAAGTTCTTGGGTTTTATTATAAACTCGAGAGGAATTGAGGCTAATCTGGAGAATATTGAAGCCTTGAGAAATGTCAAAGCCCCAAAGACGATAAAGGTGGTGCAGAGTTTGAACGGGAAAGTTGCCACACTGAGCCAGTTCATCTTAAGGGCTATAAAAAATCATACCGCTCTTTGATGTCCTCAAAGTGAGGAGGAAAAACTTCGCCTAGACGTAGGAATGCAAGGGTGCCTTCTAAGCCTTGGTCATTCACTTGGAAAGACTGCATGTCTTGTCAAAGCCTTTGGAATAAGAGGAATTATTCGTTTATCCAGTAGTATCTGTTCATGGTTTGAATGCTGCACTCATATGTAAAGAAGCCAAAATCCAGAGGGCGGTATATTACATCAACAAGAGATTAGCGGGAGCTAAAAAAATTATCGTAAGTCGGAAAAACTAGCATATGTCAGGTTGATCGCATCGAGGAAGCTCCATCTATACTTCCAAGCTCATCCCATCAAGGTGTTGATTAATCATCCCTTAAGACGAAACATGCAATGGTCTGAGACCTCTGGGAGATTCTTGAGGTGGAATATTGAACTAATTCAGTATTATATATCGTATCAGCCCAAGAAAGCGATCCAAGGCTAGGCGTTAGCCGATTTCGTTATCGAGCTCACTGCTCGAAATGACAAAGGAGAAAAAATTGCAGAGTGGAGCGCTCAATATAAATTGTACACGGATGGAGCATCCAATAAACGTTGCTTAGGGGCATGAGCAGTTTTGGTGAACCCCGAGGAACGGTGGGTTTGCTACACCTTAAAACTTGAGTTCCTCGCAATGAATAATGAGGCCAAGTATGAAGCGCAAATTTTAGGATTCAAGAAAACAAAGGAATTGGGTGTCAAGACCTTGCACATATACAATGACTCTCAGTTGGTAGTTTGCTAGGTGTTATCCCACTTTCTGATAGGCAGTACAAAGACGAATCTGGCGAGTCAAACTTTGAAGTTTTCAAGGCAAGACGCCCAGAGAGATAAACACAATGCCCAAAACTCAAGTACTATCAAGATCGCAATACAAATCCACCACAAAAGTTTGGCATCTGAAAATCCAACAAGTGTTGGATCGATACCGATCCAACACCATGGTTCGGTACCGATCCAGCCAACCTCCCAAAACCATCTCAACTTTTGTCAACCTATCCTATTTGATACTAGAAGCCTATTCTAAGTGGTTTTTTTACAATTCCCTGCAACTCTCTATCGATCTCCATGAACTCTTGAATTAGCAACTCCGTTCTTCCATGATTCTGTCATTTGGACTCCAAAACAAGCTAATATTGGTGCATACAACTATGGAATCATGAAGCTAATTACAGAACGGATCAAACTTAAGAGTTTAAGATGACTAGATTGGCGATCTTACGGAGTCGTATCGACCCAGGCTCTTGGAGTTGTACCGACTCATATAAGTTGATGAGGTAGCGCCATGCTTTCGTGGAGAAATAGTTTAAGGCATGGAAAACTATGTGGAGATCTTCTGCGCAAGATTTTTGGCTCCCTGCCTCTTAAATGGAGGGGTAGGGCTCATTTTTCAGGATCTTTTGGCTCTTACTCTCCGTTCTCTAATTTCCTGTAACCTATGTTGGAGTTGTACTGACCCGTAAGAACTTCTACCTCTAAGTCAAAATATAAGCAATAAAATCACTAAGTGGACGTAGGCCAAGATTAGTCGAACAACTATAAATTTTTGTGTATTCTTTTCTTCTCGTTTTTCATTTATTTTCTTCACTTTTTATTCTCTACTAAATATATTGGGTGTTTATGTCTTTTTTGGTCCAAACACTAGGCAAGGAAGGAATTTCAAGCAAAGGGCGCTAGGCTAGCTCCTTATTTGATGAAGGTTCTGGAACTGTTCAACGATTTTGAGTATTACACTATAACATATATTCCCGGGGAAGAAATGCAAAAGTCGAATCTCTAGCCAAGTTGGCAAGCTCTAGGGATGCGGAACTCATGGGTTTAGTTCCAGTAGAGGTGTTATCGGCTCCAAGCATTAACCAAATGGATGTTGATTGGATCTTGAAGGCCGAACCTGAGAAAGAACCATGGATCACCCCGATCAAGGAGGACTTACTGAAGTGAACCCTTGTGGATAGAGGGAGAAAACGGAGGAAAATATTGTGCTAGGATCCGCGGTTTATTGTCCATGATGGGCTATTACACAGAAGAGGTTTCTATGTTCCCCTATCGTAATGTGTTGCCCACAAGGAATCCCAGAAGATCCTTGCGAATATTTACGATGGAGCCTATGGCGACCGCAATAGGGGGCAAAAGTTAGTGAAGAAGGTTCTTCGCTACAGATAGTTTTAGTCGACTATCAATAAAGATGTAGCTAATTACACTAGAAGGAGTGATCGATGTTAGAGATTCACTAAGATTCCTAAATCCCCACCTATGGAAATTACGCTGATGGTCAGCCCGTTATAACGACCACCCTATACCACAGGCACCAATAGTATATAAATAATGCACTGTTGTCGTTTTCGGTCGATATAGGACGATCATCAAGTTTGAAATAAACCAACATAGCATATATCCTTTCATATCTCATAACGCATGGATACAATATACTATCACAGATATAACAGAAGAGACAGTAATAACTATGTGAACAAATCATCATCAGAGAAATATATCCATAAAGTTATATATCGAATGCAGTAGAGTTTATACAACTAAAGTAAACTCAAATAAACTGTCATAACAATTAGTAACAACCAAGCACTGTCATAGGATCCACAGTGTTGCTAAGCGGAATAAGCCTAGACTCCAAGTATGTATATAATATGAGATAGCTTCATCCAGGTCGTCCTACGAATATTCACTGCATCACCTAGACCTGGTATCTAGTCTACTCATTTAAGAGTACCCAAAATAATAAGAAACAAAGCATAAAACCTTAGATGAGACAACAGTCTGTTGTGAACGGTAAATGAGTCTCAAAATATTATATAGGTAAATATGTTCAGAAACAAGAGTACACGAACCATACCTGACCAGTTTATGCAACCAAGGAGTTAGGATACAACACTACGATATGCTAATTTACGATATCATAAAGATATACCACAAACCAAATAAAGGATATTAGTCATCTAGGTATTCCGATCTCAAATAACTACTTCCCTTGATATGCATGAGTGATAGCCTACTAAAAAAAGCTACCAAAGAAACCATAGCATCCATCAAACAATCCTAACTATCACTCCATGTACTCTAAATATATGATAACTAGTATGAACCCTAAGCCGGGACTAACTGAAATCCCAGTTCTCTATTGTACTCTTGTATCTCGTAGCCCAAAGCTGTATAGCTGTCTCACAGACCAAAGCTGGACGCTAGACCCAAAGCTATAGGTCCCTTCATTGACCTATGGGCATCCTTACTTACAATACTACTGCTTCGAGTACAACTGAAAAGTCTCAGAGCCATCAACAATTCCTTAGCACATACACCTGAGTCCACTATTGCTCCATTTGGATACCGAGCCCTTCTTGCTTGATCCATTTTCCATTACTCATGAGAAACCCTTCCTTATTTCCCGATCATACAACCCACCCCTTTACGAGCACTATCTTCGGAACCTACTCCCAACACGAGCCAACATCAAAAGACTATAGCTTTTCATTATGCCATTATACCATCATCCAACCTAATACGAACAAGCCAACACCTCCAACACGATCTACAGGGCCTCTGCTTTACCTCCTAGAAGTTCCATCCCATTTGGACTTAACCCAAAAAGTCAGTTCTGATCTCCCAACTCGATGCTAAGCTCTCTACTTAGCCAACCTATGGCTAGTTTTCTTCCACTCCTTCCTTGCTCATGTACTCCATGTCCAGATGCCTTGACCTAGACATATCTACACTAATCAAGTCATCATAGAACAAGTCCTTTCTTCAAAGCATCCGACTTTATATTCAAGAAACAAGTCGTCATAGCCTCTAGCACTTAGCCAAACAACACATATCAACGCCGACCTTTCAACTCAGTGCCGACTTGTGTAGATAATAAATTGGAACTTGCACCTTAAATCGCGAGCTCTTCCAATACTCCAGAGCCTCCCCTTCAAGTTTCGTCCAATTCCAACCATCTTTGCCTTCGATATAATCAATTATCTAACCTATCTTTCTTTGTAATCACAACATTAACAAACAACATCAAAGCACAACATACAAGCATAGAACAACGTGCACATTCATCCATTCAAGCAATCAAAACATAAAAATATGATAAACAAGCCAATTCTTATCTACATCTACAGTTTATATGAATATATGAACATGAATGAAGGTAACTCCTAATCAAATTCAACATATATGCATAGACTAACATGTGATTAGAGTTAGAAAAGGTCTTATGGCTAAAAAATCAATTTGAACATGTTAAATCATGTAATTTTACCATATAAACATATGCAGCATAGTGAGAAGGCATAAATCACTCACCAATTATCAAATCCAACCAATTTGTATGCAAATCTAATCCGTACAATGAATAAAAGTACTCCAAATCAAGCAATTCGTCGATACCTAGCTTCTAATTCACAATCCAGTCTCTAATCCGCAATCTAGTTTGATTTAAAGAGCAGTTTGGGTGATTTTGGATGAAATTAGAATGGGTCTAGGGCTAATTAGCGTTTAGACCTGATTTAGAATGAGAGAGAAAAATTTTAAATGACTCTTCAGCCCCTAATTTATAGTATTCTCTAATTAGACTAATGAGCTCACCAATGAGCTTAATTAATTACACATTAATCCTGACTAGTATTTTTTAAGACTAAAAGAGGTATAACTTCCTAACCGTAAGTCCCATTTTTTATTATGATCAATTTACGAAATGGGAAACCATTATCCTGAAGTAATGAAACTAGTTTGAGAACATAATTCAACTTCTATCAAAAGTTATAGTTCAAACAAGATTTTCAGGGTCAAAACAATCACATCAAAATTTGGGGAAAATCATAAGTGTGTAAAATATCCCTAAGAGTCATATCCCAAAATTTGATGGTCTATATTTCTAATCAATGGTTAGTAGGCCGTACTTAAAATAGGTTTCATTTTCAACTTCTTGTTATTTTTCATGAAAATTAAAAGTGGTTTAAATGTTGTGTTATAGTTTGATGGCTTATGTTGAGCTAATTAATAGCACAAATAGACCATACTTATGATAAACACATCATTTGAATTCACTGATGATAAAAAAATCATAATTTCATTATGTGTTGAACTATGTGATCTAGAGAGTGGATTTATCTCTAAATTATCATTTTATTCTCATAGTTTTAATTCACTTTTGTAGTTGTTCTTTTATTAGTTTTTACATTTTCAATTTGTAGTTAACAACATTCTCAAACCTTTGGTTAATTTGATCGAACAGAAATTTAAAATCCAACAATTACCTACGGATCGACCGATACTTGCCACGTACTAACATTTGTACGCCGTGCGCTTGTGGTTAATTTTATTATAAATTTGATCGACTAATTTTCTAACTCGATAGAATTCGGCCGATGAACAAGTTTTTGACGCCATTGCTAGGAAATTTGCTTTGATTTTATTTTCTACTCTTCGAATTATTTTTGTTTGATTTTTATGTGTTTTTATTTTAAGTGTGTGCATTTAAAAAAAAAAATATCATGTGTTTGTGTGATTTTTGTTTCCGTTATTTTGTGTGCATGTTATTGTAGCCTTTCTAATTGTTTTTCATTTCAAAAAAAAAAAATTACTACACGAAGTCATTTGAAAAGGAAAAAAAAAATCTTTTCGTTTTTGATTTCAATTACAAATTTTCCATTTACATTCTGAATTTTGAATTTACATTTTCAAAACTGCCTATTTACAAACTATTAACTATTATCTGGCCATCATTATCAAACCGACCGTTAGGGAGGTTTGCTTGCTGTCACTGGCGAAAATCAATTTCTCTGAAGCCAAAATTACATGCCCCGTTTCTCTCTACTGTTGCTTCCTTGTACTCTTTCCGCATTCTTTTCCTCCATTTTCGCCGTCTTCTTCTCCGATAACTCTTCTTAAAATATCTCTAACTGCCTTGGTTAAAACCTAAATTCTCAATTTTCCCTAAATTTCAATTATCACCGAAATCGCCTTCTTGTTGAGTCCATTGACAACTCCAAATCGCTTGCATTGCCCTTGCCTAAAATCGTTCTTTGATACAAAACGCGATCCAGTTTCTTCCCAAATCAATTTCTATAAAACCCTAAAAGATCTGATTTTCCCAAAATCCAAAAAGCAAATGGCTCGAGCAATTGAAGATTTCAAAATTTCCGCGTATGGAGAAAACCATGATCTGGAAGGAGTAAATTCAAAGGCTAAAAAAAGCGCTACTAGCGAGGCCTCTAGGAAACGGAAAGCAAATTTTTTCTGAGATGAGTACCTAAGTTCTCAATCTTGAAAACAAATTCATTAATTTGGAGATAAAACGCCGCCTGGATACTACCTCCATCATCAACAATGCCGCACGCAGATCATTGATTTTGCCTCCACGATCGAAGATCAATGCTTATCGCCGATTTTGCCTCCACGATCGAACACTTATTTTCGATTTTGCCTCCATTGATCAATTATCGATTGTAAAAGGTATTTACTTCCATATTTAGCTTATTTCATATCATTGTTGAATGATTTCGAGTTTATTATATTTTAACTTGGTTATTGTTTGTCCCTATACTTTTTTGGATAATTTAATCCAGTCTGACTTTGTGAAGTTAATCCACCACTAATTCTATGACCAACCATAATGGGTATTTTATGTTTGATTTCAATTTTGCAATAAAAAACGAGTTATTACGATACTTAGGTTTTCATGCCAATTTCTGATGGAATTCAAAAAGTATGACCGCAGCATCATCTTTAATAATACTTCAAGTTCTATGATACCTAGGTTTACAATTTTCTTATTCTATAACGACCTCCCCAACAACCGACATGGTTATTTATCAGCCTCATAAGGTATTTTATAATCCGACTATCAAAAAAATTGATTTTTTTATGTAGAAGCTTTAGATTTTATGGTTATTTGCCAGCGTCGATATGATATTGATTCTCGCACTTTTTCTATATCTCGTTCAATTTCACGTCCTTTAATTCGATTGAGTTATTTATGAGAAAGTTGAACGTTATGTTATCTATTCTTGAATTGTAGTTAATTTCATGTTCATTGTAAACTTACATGTCGTGTAAAAATCAAATTTTACTCTTAGCTAAGAACTTCATTATGAGCTTAAATATATTCATTTTTTTTATTCCTGTTCAATCTACAAACGATTTTAGGTGGGTCTTTGATCTGTTAGTTTATAGTGTAGTTTGGTATTTTGTTTATTTGGATTTCTATTTTCAAAACAATTCACTGCCCAACTGGTTACTTTTTTTTAATAATATTATTATAAGATATTAATATTTTCATGTTTAATGTCTAGATTTATATCATGTAGGAGTTTTATGTCCATGTTCGTTTAGTTTTTTTTTTGTTGGAGCTTTCTGATGTTTAGATGTTCCTTTAACCAATTTGGGCAAGTTTCATATTTGAGTCTGCTATGACATTGTAGAATGATGGAAAGATGTAAACAAAAAAATCTCAATTTAAACCCCACCAAACAGTCACGTAAAAAACTTGTAGCTATTTTTTCCAACCTTCTTGCATTTCTATAACATTTCTATCTACAAATTTTGTGTTCATATTAAAAACAATTGATATTTAATTAATTACAGGGCACTTTAGCAAGATTGAATTGATACGATGGTCATATAGCTTCCTTTAGCCACAATTTTATACAATTGATATGTCTCTTTTATATTATATTTTTTTTCGAAGAAAGAGTAATCTTCGATAAGAGGAGACACTTGATTTATATTTTTTATATTTGTTTACCAAGGTTGGTTTCTTGAAGTTACTGTTAATTTTCATTTGAATGGTCCATGTTCAAAAACAAATTAATGTTTTCGTAATATTTTTCTCAATTATTCAATGTGCGGTAATCTTTAAAAAAACACATCCTGTAGTTTATGAGACATTCTAAGATCCTTCAGATTCCATCAGGGAAACATGTGCATAGTGTAATTGGTTCAAATTAGTAACATTCAGCATGAAATTGTTGGTTACATTTGGATTTAGGAAAGAATGCATGATGTCTATGCTTTTTTAAAGCATCTGAAATTCTTTCGTAATTGACTTCATGTAGCATTTTAATTGAACTTTTGGTATTTATTTTTAGTTTTTACTGTCATAAATTTTGTTGTGAATATTGTTATTTCTGCTTCTTTTTTGGCACATGGATGCCATTTTTGATTTGGTGAAAGAAATTTCTGGTAAATTCTAGTACAAGCAAATGTATAACAACTTATGTGTACCAGTTGAGAAACTAGTTTTAACTCAAATAAAATTGTAAGAGTTGCATAAGAGCAATGCAGTACTTCAGCTTTTAGCAGCAGTGTAGAGCATTTAACTTTCTTTAATTGGATTTTAATGTAATGACCTGTCTACTGTTAGAAAAAAAACATTTAATAAAGCTTTTAGTATTTCTTTTATATTGTATTTTGGATTTTATTTTGATTTAAAGAATAGAGGATTTGTATTGGAGAGAAAAGAAGATAGATTATAGTCCTACATTGTGTCTACATAGAAGATAAATTCATGTAAATAGAAGTTTGGTGAGGGAGAGATTGTGTCCTTTTAGCATCAAAAGAACATCAGAAGTGTATTTTTTTTGAACTGCAAAGTCAGGCACAAACCATCGTCATTGGTCTGATCATTCCAAGTTGAGTTGTACTTGTGGGTTGGGTCATTTAGCTCGAAAACACAAATTCTAAAGGGCTAAATAAGAGTGAAAATTCAACCGCGTTTTCTTGTGGTTAGTAAATAATAATAATATTATTATTATAGTAGAAGATGTAGGTATATTAGATGGTTGAAAATAGTATTTGAACACTTATTTAGTAGAGAAACCTAAAGATGAAGCAGAACAAATAGAAAGTAACATGGGGATGATTGATAAAATATGAAATTAAGTAGCTGATGATTTAACTAAAGAAGAAGAAAAAAAGGCAGTAGACCTAGATAATATACACACAGAGGTGTGGGAAACATAGAGGTGTGGGAAACATTTGAAAATGATAAGGAATTGAATTGGCTTACAAAATTATTTATTAAAATATTGATTGAATGTAAACATTAAAGGAGTGGAGGCAAAACATGTTGATATCATTTTTAGAGATAGGGAAGATGTACAGAATTGTGGTAATTATAGAGGAATTAAGCTAATTAGTTATACAATAAAGCCGTGGGAGAGGGTGGTATAATTAGTAGGAAGTGAATTATCGGTATCGAACAAAGAGTTTAGTTTCATGCCAAGTCGATGCTCTACTTGTACTCACATGATTAATAAAGCAGTAAATGATTCGTTCAAAATGCTTTTCCGTTCTTAGTAAGAGTTGCATTTGCTCTTATTTCAGGTATCTAAAATTTTGTTTGTTCCTACTACTGAGCATGTGCAAGTAAGACAATTTACTAACTATTGGATTATACAATTGGTATATCCTTCTGTGTTTATTTTCCTCCGTGCTATATTAGAGTTATTTGGATTCTATTATGTTCCTCCGTGCTATAAATTTACCATAACTTTTTTTAAGAAAATTATATAATTAAACGGTCGGTTTTTCCACCGTTTTGCGGTTATACTAGTACATTCACTACAGTGAACAAAATCCCCTCTACAACCACCCACGACCAGGCATAACTGTTGCATATAAACCTTCGTTGTGCACTACACCACAGGCTTCATCATAGGCTACATCACCATACTGCCTGCCTCACCACCATTTCAACAGAGCAGTCAAATACCTTCACCTCTTCTCATAACAGCAGTCAACTACCTTCACCTCTTCTCATACGACAGCAATATTACATCACCCATTTGAAATTCACTGATCTGCAAACAACATAAACAGCCAAACCGAGTCAGTTCGCCACAACTGCCAAACTCTCCTACCACACAACTGCACATACCAACATTTTTACCACTGCCAAACAAAACCATTCACAACAACAACTGCACATCAACCCTTCCACATTTCTGCACTACTGCTTCTCACACTCAACCACTTACCACAACAACTCATCACAGTAAGTACTCCTGTCAAAACTGCTGCAGCAACTATCATCAATAACTGCCTGCACACCCTCTGACCTCTGTTCTATTCACTTCTTCTATAACTGCCTGCACACAAAGTTGCTTGCCTCCATGGATTCACAACAGCTCCTCAATTATCACCATATTACCACCATGCCACAGTCCCACAGCCACAAGACAATCATCATCGTTCAACTTCTACCTCTCTCTACTGTCTACTGTCTCTGTGCACCATCCAACAAACTTGCCTTTTTCCAAAGCTTCATGCACCAGCACTCACCACCATCACTTCCCACTTCAAGCAACTGTCAAACTGCATGGCCCATCTGCATAGCCGCCGCCCCATAAACCATCAACCTCTGACCATCCTGCTTTCACTCATACAAAACTCTAACCAAACACACACCCATATCAACATCAACCATCTTCCTTTCAACAACAAACTATCATAACACCAGTTGAACACTTCAACATCATTTTGCAGCAGCCTACATTTCAAAACTGCAACACCACCTTCAACCAGGCAGCCACCCTACAAATTCATCCCACTGCAGCATCTCAACTTCGAACCCAAAGACGAACAGCCGCAAACAACCTCTAAGCGCCGCAACCAAAGTCGAACAACCGCGACCTGATACGACAATCAAACTCAGCTGAATCTATCCCCTCGAACTCGCGACATACTAATCGAGCAACTCTTCCCACTTCATTCAAATCGCAGACCCACCTGCTCTTCCGTTTGAATCGCTCCTAAATCCCCAACCTTTTTCGACGCCACACTGTTCTGCAACCCCGATTGCAATCGCCACCAGTCCAAATCCAAGGCGACCATCCCTCTCAAATCCATATTCGGGGTATCGATTGTGATTACTGGCATTAATTTTGTTTATTGGAAATTTTCTTATCTGAGTGTTTTATGAAATTCGATTTCGACTTTGAAATAAAATAATATGGGTTCGGGTTTGCAAGTTCAATGACGTGGTAGCTAATAGAAACTGGGCCGGGCGTCTATGCTTCTTTTCTTCTTTGTGCTTTGATTTTTTTATATAAAAAAAAGTAACAGAAAAAGAAAATAGAGTTTTTTTTGTGTTTGGATTGGTTATTAGTGGATAGCATAATTTTCTTTTAGTTTTCTGTTGGTTTAAGTTGTTTTATTTTTCCTTTTTTTTAAGTTTCTTCTTGATATAAATAAAAAAAACCTTTATAAATAAAAACATAAAAAAATTGTGTTTGTTTTAATTCGTTTTAATTTTGTTTTAATTTGGTTTAGTTTCATTTGTTTTGTTTTATTTCATTTGTATTTTGTTTTCATTTATTTTAGCTTCTTCGTAGATATATAAAATAAATAAATAAACATTTGTATGTATCTTGGTTCACTCCTTTTCAGTTTGGCAAAGCAGATAGGAAAAGTTGTTTGCTTCGCTCTACGGCCAAAAATAAATTGTTTGTTTGCTTATAAAAAAATTTCCTGCTTTTAACCCATATCTCTTGTTTTTATTTACTTTGCATTGTAGATTGCTTGCATTTTAGAAGAAAAATTTATAAAAAAAATTCTAAAACAAAAACAAAAATAAATTAGTAGTTGTATTGTTAATACACGTTTAATTTCTACTTTGCATTTCATCCTAGAACTTTAATTAATAATATCGATTAGAAATCGATAACACTTAATTGTATATTGACAATTTATCCTCTTTCGACAATTTATTTTTTTGATGTTTAGGCTACGGTAGAGCAATAACTATTTATAAATATTACGGTGATTCGTAAATATTATAGTGGTTGTTTCTCGAAAGGTACTTAAACCTTCGGCTGCATTGCTGTGGTGATTCGTAGTGCACCGATAAATCCTGCCTGTTACTTGGCTGAGAATTATCTTGTTGGATTAAGACAAAGTGTGATTATACAATTTTGGGTTAGGGGCTACTCAGGATAAATAATTTGTAATTAAATCCTTGCATTCATTTAATTGCATTAGTTCATGCATAATTAAACAAAAAACAAAAAAAATTTCAAAATCCAAAACTAAAAAATTGTGAATATTCTTCAACACAGTTCTTTTTTATCCTTTTCTTTTGAAAATTTTCAAGATCAAAAATCCAAAAAAAAAATTAAGTTAGTTTTTTTTATAGAAAACAAAAATCTAAAAAAATAAATAAAAACCATTTCAAAACAAAAATAAAATTTTCCTTTTGAAGAATAAATTTCTTTTGGTAAATAGACTTCTTTTATAAAAAAATCCAAAAAAGAAAACTATGGAAAATGTTTGAATTTCCATACTCACATAAAGTTTACAATAATTGTGAAAATCAATATAATCCATATAGTTTCATGTCAAACTCGTATGGATATTTTGACGACAGCTTTTGTACGAACGATTCGAATTTTGCACCACAAGATCTTTAAAATAACGGTCAACCCTCAACTCTTGAAAGATGTATTGAAAAAGTTGAATCTTTACTTGAACAACATAATCACATGAATGATATGCTGAATTCATATCTATGCAACAATTCAAGTCAAAGTTTTCAAAATAATCAAAATTTGAATTCACTTCCAAATTCAAATGATGTCGAGTATAACCCATGCCAATTCAATTTTGAACTCCAAAGTGAATTTCAAAATCACAATGGAAATGTGAATCACTTTTCAAATAATTTTGGCAATGAGAATAACCTTAACCACGATGCGAGTGAAAAAATTTGTTCTCAACAAATTCAAACTGAAAATTTTCAAATTAATAATCATGAATTTGATTTATTTAAGCAACAGAAAAAGATTACGAGGATTTGTTGTGCAAAACCTACAAAAAATTACGATAACAACAAAATCAAATCCCAATGTGTGAAAAGTTGAGTGATTATCTATCTTTTACCCAATTTGACAATTTTCAAACAACTTTTGAAATTGAAAATGATAACCTTAACGAAGTTGTTGAAAGTACGGTAATTGTTTTGGATTTTAATTCTTTTGAGGGTGAAAAACTCGATTCAAATTTCTATCTTCCTTTTTTCGATTTTGAAAATTTGAAATGACATACACAACAAAGTTGTAGATAATCCAACAACGGAATACGAATTTAATGAACACGATTTCCTTGGACTTTTTGAAAATGAGTTGTCGAATTCCAAATGGGAGTATTTAAAACACCATTTTGATTTTGAAATCGATAATTCCGAAAAATTTGTCAATGATGAGTTTGAATCTCAATTTGGTGAAAATAAACGTAAACTTCAATCAATCATTATATCTACCCCAAAAATCATCGAAAATAAAACAACTCATACGATTTTTAGTAAAACAACACTCGTTTTCCCAATTCATCATTCAACTTTGAAATCATTACAGTTTGGTTTTTCGAGCTTAAGCGGTGTCTCGTATACTTAACGAGACAAATGAATCGATCTTTGGTTCATTTAATTTTTAACGGTATACTTTCTGGTCTCGTGTAAATACCGTTCGTTTTCATGTAAATATAGGTCATCTTTTTATTTTTGTTTTATTTTTCTCCTTCCACTTGGGCTGACTATGGGGACACGGCCAAAATCTAGTGTGGGGAAAGACCCATCTTCATTTTTTTAATTTTTCATAGTTTCTTTTTTGCATTTTCTTTCAAAAAGCTCAAAAAACAATAACAAAAACAAAATAAAAATCCCTTTTTTTTCATTTTTTAATTGCTTTTGAAGAAACACTATAGGATAAATAAATGGCTTTGGTTAATTAATTTGAACTTTTTGAAAATTTATTTGTCTTAACAAAAATAAATAAAAAAGTTTGATTACAAATAACGATGGTTTAACTAGTATATAGGAAGATTTATGGAGATCATTATGAAATATATTCTAATTGAAAATCTTTGTTTTCAAAAGTGGTTGATTTAAAGTAAAGGATATAATATTTTTTTGACTTCTAAGTTATATGGTGCTAAGACGATTTCGCAAAACTCTCTCTTCAAAAAAAATTCTTTTATATATGTATTTTTTTTAATAAACACCTAGAGTCATGTGTTCACACTCGTGTATTCACTTGTCATGCTCTATACCCATCTCACGTAAGCCCGAAAGGTAGTACACGATCGGTATATCTGGCCTCAGTTTATCTGAATTAGGTGTGTATAAAACAAAATTCTTTTTAATAACGCCTACAGTCGATAGATGTTCACATTCGTGTGTTCACTCGCCACGCTCTGTATTCCCCTTGCGTAAGCCTACAAGGCAGTGCATGGGTAATATATCTAACCTCAGTTTACCTGAGTTAGGCATATGTAAATATTGTTAATATCAATAAAATTTTCAAATAAGAAAGAGTAAGCAACTAAAATCCAAGCACCATTTTAACTTATTTGATTTGACTTGTTATTGAAAAGAAATGAATATTCCACTTTGATAAACTTTGACAACCAACTAACAATACATTTCATAGTTACACTTTGTTATCAACTGAAATAACGAGTTAAACTATAGTCTATTTGTTATGATAACTTCTTTTTTATTGGAAATTTTGACGAGTAAATGACTAAAATTTTCAGGATGATAATCAACACCCATATTTAACTTATGTATGTCGATTTAAAAGTGAATTCTTCATTGTAAATGTTTTCAAAAACTCGCATTCATCTCTTTGTAAATATATCTTGCACTTTGTAAATATTTTCATATCGCATTTGGATTTTGTGGGTAGTATCCGCTGAAAACTCTCACGAGACAACACTCATCCTATTGGGGACACCCAGAGGTCTAACGGCTTGTTGCATACGCTCAATGCAATCGTGCTCCCTACGAAAACGGATTTATCTTAGTTTTTCTTTATTCAAGGACGAATAAAAAATAAGTGTGGGGGGTATTTGATGTGCACGTAAATAAGCATATTTTTACTTTCTTATTTTATCGAATTAAACCAAATAAATGATCATATTGGGTGTTTTAACATGTTTAAATCAAAATTCAAATTATTTTTAAATTGTCACATATTCATCTTCATCTATGGGAAAAATGGTCATTTTCGTGCATATATTAATTTGAGAAAAATTAATTGGAATTTATTTTATTATTTTGTACGAATTTGGCTTCATATACAAGTGGTTTCATGAAGATACATGCATGCATAAACGAGAATACAAAGGAATGGAGATGAAAATAATTCATTTCATGGATCATGGAGGACCCCACCCACCTACGTTAATGTACAAATTAGAGCTAATCTACATGTTTAAAGGCCATTAAATCTTCACACTTAATGGATGATTATTGGATGCTAATGGTTACTTGGCCACCACACTTCCTAGAGAGGTAGTTTAGGTAGTTCCCAAAAAATGAACCAGGGTTTCCAAACATGTATAAATACCCCTTATGCTTCATCTAACATCCTCTCTTAGTCTTCTTTTAAGCTCTCTTCTCTTAGCCTCCTTAGTTTAGGATCAAAAATAAAATATAAACTCTCTTTTCTTTTCCATGGCTACTTACCCATTTTGATTTCATGTAATTTTTCTGTTTTTTATGCAATATTAATTAGTGTTTTATTTTACTTACATGCTCTCTTTCTTTCATGCTAGTAGTGTAGATTTTATTTTATGCAATTAGATTAATTCTTTTTTTCATTAGCTTTCATTTTCCTCTTCTTTTTGTGTCATGTTGCATGCTATATTTGTTGATTTGATAACAAATATGAGAGGCGAAACCCAACAATTTAGGGGTAATAAAGCTCTCTAATCATGTAGCTTCAATATAGTTTGATAATCTTTGCTCTCTTTTTGTACTTCATGGAAAGTTGATGTTTATGTAATTTTGTGTTTGGTATTGAGTTTGATAGCCTATGTTGTTCAAAACAAATAGGCTATGCTTAGTCATATGAATCACAAATTGCCTCTTCATCTACACAAGATTATGGAAATGAAGTGAAATTAAATCAAAATTTGATGGTCTATATTTCTAATCAATAGCTAATAGGCCATGCTTAAAATAGATTTCATTTTCAACTTCTTGTTATTTTTCATGAGAATTAAAAGTGGTTTAAAAGTTGCTTTATAGTTTGATGGCTTATGTTGAGCTAATTAATAGCACAAGTAGGCCATACTTATGATAAACATATCATTTAAATTCACTTTTAACCAAAAAAGAGATCATAATTTCATAATTTGTTGAACTATGCGATCTAGAGAGTGAATTTATCTCTAAATTGTCATTTTATTCTCATAGTTTTCATTCACTTTTGTAGTTATTCTTTTGTTAGTTTTTACATTTTCAAGTTATAATTAACAACATTCTCAAATCTTTGGTTAATTTGATTGAATAACAATTTAAAATCTAACAATTTCCTACAGATCGACCTGTACTTGCCACGTACTGACATTTATATGTCGTGCGCTTGCTGTTAATTTTATTATAAATTCGATCGGCTAATTTTCTAACTTGATAGAATTTGGCCGACGAACATTGAACTACATTCATTAAAGGAGAAACCTTTACAAATACCATATCTATTATAGAAAACTTTAACTCTCTCCATCTCTGGTTCATGTAGCTTTTCTATCGATCCTAAGCAGCTTTCATTCATTGCCGAATGATCCCAATCTTCTCTGAAGTCTCTCTAATCATATCTAGCCCAAGTATCAGTTTCTCACCAGCTTCCCACCAACATGAAGGAGCGTTACATCGTGGACTATATAATCTTCATATAAAGCCGTACCAATACTCGAATGATAATTGTTGTTGTATGCAAACTCCACCAAATGAAAATGATCATCCCATGATCCATCAAAGTCTATAATGCATGCTCGCAAGAGATCTTCTAATATACAATTTATTCTTTCGGTCTGCCCATCCATTTGTGGGTGATAAGCTGTACTAAGATGCAGCTCTGTCTCTAACACCCCTTATAAGCTCTTCCAAACCCCACTAGTGAACAATGGGTCTCGGTTGTTCATATTGCTCTTTAGCACACTGCAAAAGCATATTATCCACTTTACATACAACTCTGCCAGCTTGGATGCTTTTCTACTTGACTTGATAGGTATAAACTTTGCACTCTTGGCAAGCCGATGTACTATGACCCAATGCCATCATACCATGCTCAAATCCTCAGCGATCCATTAATAAAATCCATCGATACTTGCTCTATTTTCACTTAGGAATCTCTAATGGTTACAACAATCCACTAGTTTTCTTCTGCTTTGCCTTTACCAACTGATAGTTTATACATTTCGAGATGAATGCCCTTGCATCCCTCTTCTGACCTTCCCAATAATAGGTTCATTTCATATCTCGGTACATCTTCTCACCACCGAGAGAAATAGTCAATCTAGAATGATGACACTCTCTTAGCACTACTTCATCTGGCAATCCACCAACATTGGGAACAAATAATCTTCCATTCTTACGAAGCCAACTCTCTTAGTCAAGTTCGTGTCGCTTCATTTCTTCAGATTCTACTCCTATAATCTTTGTTGTGATCTCTGCAGGCCTAGCATCTCACTTTTTACTAGCATAGATCCTTTCAATTAGTGTAGGTCTAATCAATAAGCTTGCCAACATTTCAGGTTCTAGCTCGCAGTGAGGCCTAAAATCAAATCCAGCAATATATTCTATCTGCTTCCGAAGAACATTGCTCCTAACCCAGCATGTCTTCTACTTAATGCATCGACGATTGTATTTCCTTTGCCTAGAGCATAGGAAATACCAAAATTATAATAGGCCAAGAATTCTAACCACTGTTGCTGATGAAGGTTGAGATCCTTCTAAGAGGAAAGGTACTTTAAGGATTTGTTGTCCGTAAACAGCTCAAACCTCTATCCCAATAGATAGTGCCTCCACATCTTCAAAGCAAAAACAACTGCAGTTAATTCCAAATCAAGAGATTGGTAATTCCTCTCTTGGGCTTTAATTGTCGACTTACATAGGCAACACCTTTCCCTTTCTGCATCAACACTGCTTCCAATCCAGTACCACTAACATCGATTTATACTGCCAACAATTCATTTCTATTTGGAATGGTCAACATCGGTGCAGTCGTTAACCTCTCCTTCAGACTCACAAATGCATGCTCACACTTCGCATCCTTAAAAAATGTCTGATTCTTCTTCGTCAAATTGGTCAACGGTGCCGCTATCTTTGAGAAGTCCTTTATGAAGCGTCTATAGTATCCCACCAATTCTAGAAAACTTCTCACGTTCATAGCATTCTAAGGCTAATTCCAATTTTGGACCGCTGCCACCTTCGTAGGATCCACAGCTATACCCCGTCCCAAAATGACATGACCCAATAATCTCACTTCTTTTCTCCAGAAGTGACAGAGAACTTCACACTCAACTTGTGCTTCCATAATTTCTCTAAAACAAAGTGCATCTTATGCTCCTCTTCAGTTCTGGAGTAGATAAGAAATCATCCATGAATACAAGCAAAGACTTATTCAATTGGTCTTTGAAAACCCTATTCATAAAATCCACAAAGTATGCCGGAGCGTTGATTGACCAGAATGGCATCACCAGCCACTCATAGAAACCCGAAGGTGTACGAAACACAGTAATAGGCACACTCTCCTTTGCTACTTTCAACTGGTGAAATCACATCGCCAAATCCATTTGGGAGAACTCCTTCGTAGCATGTGATTGATCAAACAAGTCATCAATACGTGGTGGTGGATACTTGTTCTTCTTCGTCAGTTTATTCAGCTCACGATAATCCACACACAACTTCAAAGAGCCATCTTCTTTCATTGCGAATACTACAAATGCACCCCACTCAGATATGCTTCTTTGAATGAATCCTTTCCTCAATAGGTCATTCACTTGCACCTCCAATTCCTTCTGCTCTCTAGATGCCATATGCCTAAAGGCATAACTATTGGTCTAGCTTCCTCCACCAAGTCTGTCTGAAACTTGATCTCTCTATGCGGCGGCAATCCAATCACTTCCTCGAAGACATCCAGATACTCTCTAGTGATAGGCACTAATGAAAATCCTTCCCGTGGAACCTCAAACGAATATAGAAAGCGAACCATCATCCTATCCTCTAGTAGGTAGCTAATCACTACCGTTCGCCCATCCACATCCTCGATTGTTACCAACAGCTTCTCGCAATCCACTATGGTTGCATACTTCCTAAGCCAGACCATATCCAAGATAATCCCGAACCAAACATATTTCAAAATAAAACAATCACAGACAAAAGAACATCTAAGACTCGATAAAACTAGGCCACAACAAACCATTCAAAGACTAATAGAGCCTTCAATATGGTTCTTCATGATTAGGGATCGGTCTACTATCTCAGGTTCCAATCCTAATCTATCTACTAGATTACGACAGATGAATGAATGAGAAGCACTAGTATCAAAAAAAACTAGAACAAGAACATCACTAATAGAAAGCATACCTTGAATGATGACTCTGTTCCCCTTCTCCTTTGCTGATGAAGCACTCAATAAAGTCAGGACAATGTCCAAAGCATATGCTTTCACTACCTACTTATCCTTCGTGGCTTCTGGACAATTCTTCTTCAAATGCCCAGGGTTGTCACAGCTATAACATTCTGCTTCTCACTCGCATTGCAATATTTAATCAAATGCCCCTTTTCGTTACATCCATAGCAAGTAGGTTCCTATTTATTCTTCTTCCTACCACCCTTTCCCTAGGACCGCTTTCTCTTTTCTTTCCACTTCCTTTCGAATTCACCACCTTGCTACGGCTTTGGCTCTTCTTTCTTAACAAAAACAATAATAGCAGTCTTAGCCTTAGGGTATAAGCTCTTATGGTGAAGCACCTTCTCTACAAGCTTCTCAAACGGCTCATATATGCTCCACTAGCTTTTCTCCTAAGTATACATCCAAACCAATGATGAATTCTCATTCTACCCCATATTCAGAAACTTTCATCTCTCCCTGCTTTAAATTGACAAATTTTCTCAACAGATTTGACTTTTGAGCAGCCAGAATAAACTTCTCCTCGAACCTTGATTTGAACCGATCCTAAGAAAATTAGGCATCTTCCACCTCCATATCACCAAAGATGCGCTCATAAGTATCCAACCAATCTAGCACTTCTATTGCTAACCCCGTCCCATAGAATAGTTTCTTTTCAAGAATAGATAATCTTTATTCAGCTTGGCGAAATCAACCCTAGGCACTTGCATGGGAGCACCTCCACCTATCACCACTCCAGGAGCATTCCTCATCATATTAGCCATCATAGTATTGAGCATGGCTTGGATATCGGTGTAGCAGCTTCTAATCCCGCTCTTCCTCTACTCTTAAAGTAGAATTCCTCGTAATGTTACTTGTATGTCGGCTCATTCTAATCCGTAACAAGAATGATTAGTCTGTCATAAAGAAAATTGTGTCTACAATGCTCATGTGCATGCGACTTATACTATATATAGTACATTATTACATAGCTTTAGAAAACAAACCTATAATAAGTATGCACTCTCCCGTATATATGTAGACACACACACACACTCGATCCATTCTAAGGCGATAACACCTTCCCTATCTCTACTGGATCATGCTATCAATCCTAGTTAATCGTGCAATCAAAGTTCCAATACCAAATATGATGATCGCCCTATACCACCGGCACCAGTAGTATATAAATAGTGCGTTGTTGTTGTTATAATAGAAGATACAGTAATAACTGTGTGAACAAATCATCATCAGAGCAGTACATCCACAAAGTTATACATCAAATGTAGTAGAGTTTATACAACATAAGTAAACTCAAAGAAACTATCTTAATAATTAGTAATAAGCAAGCACTGTCACGGGATCCATAGTGTTGCTAAGCGGAATAAGCATAGATTCAATGTAAGTATATAATATGAGATAGCTTCATCCGGCACGTCCTCCAAACAACTACTGAATCACCTAGACTTGTTATCTAGTATACTCATTTAAGAGTACCCAAGATAATAAGAAAAAGCATAAAACCTTGGACAAGGCAACAGTCTGGTATGAGCGGTAAAATACTATAGAGTTAAATATAGTAAGGAACAAGGGTACATGAACCATACCTGACCTGTCCCTTCAACCAAAGAGTTAGCATACAACACTATAATATGCCACTCTACAATATCATAAACATATACCACAAACCAAATAAAGGATATCAGTCTTCCAAGTATTTCTATCCCCAATACCTACTTCCCCTGATACCTATGAGTGATAGTCTTTTAAAGAAAGTAACCAAAGTAACCATAACATCCATTAAACAATCCTAACTATCACTCCAAGTGCTCTCAATATATGATAACTCATATGACCCCAAGCCAGGGTCTAATGGAAATCGGTACTCTCGTCTCTCGCTGCCCAAACCTAGACACTAGACCAAAGCTACAGGTCCAAGGTATACATGTCCCTTCATTGTCATGGATGTCCCTACTTACAATACCCCTGCTTTGAGTATAACTGAAAACTCTCCAAGTCATCAACGATTCCTTAACACATACACCAAAGCCCACCTTTTCTCCATTTGAATATCAAGCCTTTCTTCCTCAATCTAGTTTCCATTATTCATGAGCTACCCTTCCATACTCCCTGATCATACGGCCTACCCCTTTACGAGCCGCCATCTTCAGAACCTACTCCCAACATGAGCCAACATCCGAAGACCATAGCTTTTTATCATGTTGTTATATCATCATCCAACCTGATACGAACAAGCCAATAACTTCAGTATGATCTACAGACATCTACTTCAACTTCTAGAAGTTCCATACCATTTGGACTTAACCTAAGAGGTTGGTACCGACCTCCCAACCTGGTGCCGATCTCTCTACTTAGCTAACCTATGGCTAAGTTTTCTTCCATTCCTTCCTTGTTTCTAATATTACATACCCAGATGCTTTGACCCCAACTTCTCTACACAAATCAAGTCATAATAGAACAAGTCCTCTCTTCAAAGCATCATACTTCATATTTCTAGAAATAAGTCGTCATAGCCTCCAACACTTAGCCAATCACCAATCCATCACCTTAGGAAACCTCTACTAGCAACACCCTTGCTCTTCCCAAAGTCACCACCATCATGGACAAAACAATACATGTCAGCATTGACCTCTCAAATTGGTGCCAACTTGTGTAGATAACAAATTAGAACTTGCACCTTGAACCACGAGCTTTTCCAATACTGCAGAGCCCACCTCCATGTTTCTCCAATTCCAACCATCTTTGCCTCCGATATGCTCAATTCTCTAACCTATCTTTCTATGTAATTACAAAACTAACAAACAACATCAAAGCATAGCATACAAGCATAGAATAACATGCACATACATCCATTCAAGTAATCAAAACATATGAATATGATAAACAAGCCAATTCTTATCTAGATCAACATTTTATATGAACATATGAACATGAATGAAGGTAACTCCTAATTAAATTCAACAAATGTGCATAGACTAATATGTAAATTGAGTTAGAAAAGGTTTTATGGCCAAAAATCAATTTTAAACATGTTAAATCATGCAATTCTACCATATAAACGTATATAGCATGGTGAGAAGGCATAAACCACTCACTAATTACCAAATACAACCAATTTGTATGTAGATCTAATGCGAACAACAAAGAAAAGCACTCCTAATCAAACAATTTGATGATCCTTAGCTTCTAATTGAGGATCCAATCTTTAATCTGCAATATTGTCTTATTTAGAGAGCAAATTGGGCGATACTAAATGAAATTAGGATGGATTTGGGACTAATTATGGTTGAAACATGATTTAGAATGAGAGTAAAAAAGTTTTAATTTGACTCTACAGCCCTCTATTTATAGTATTCTCTAATTAGACTAATTTTCTTAATTAATTACACACTATTCCTAACCAGTAGTTTTCCAAACTTAAAATAGTCATAACTCCCTAACTGTAGTTCCGCTTTTCCATTATGCCCACTCTACAAAATGGGAAATATCATTCTGAAGCAAAGGAATTGATTTGAGACCCTAATCAGAATCCTAGCAAAAGTTATAGCCTAAATAAGGTTTCAAGGTAAAAATGGTCACTTATAAATTATGGAAAAATCATAGGTATGTAAAATATTCTCAGGAGTCATATCCCAAAATTATTGAATCATACGATCTCATACGAATAAAATAAAAATATTTTACTATCCTTCGATATGTAAAATATAGGTTGTTACACCATGGTCGTTTGTAGTATAGGGAATAGATATTGTTTGACTGCTGCTAATGTCGAAGGGCAGGGCAAAGTACACCATTGTTGTGCTTGATTATTTTATGAAGTGGGCCGAGGTGGAACCTCTTGCCTTGATCACCATAAAGAAGGTAATCAACTTTATAGTGAAGTATATTATCTATCAATTTGGGACCCCACAAATGATTATTTCTGAAAATGGGACCTAATTCAACAGCATTGAATTCAAGAACTTCTGCAGCAAGTATTGGATTGAGAAATATTTTCTTAAGTGGCGCATCTGCAGATGAACGAATAGGTGGAAGCGTTAAACGAAATCATCAAGTCCATTATGAAAAGGCAATTGACAAAAGCCAAAGGCAAGTGGGTTGATGAATTGCCACTATTACTTTAGGCATACTGAACAACCCACCGATCCACTACTGGTTATACACCATTCGCTTTGGCCTACTGATCGGGGGCCATAGTTCCAATTAAATTGGAAGTGCAATCTTATCGAAAGATCCACTATGATCCTAAAAAGAATGTGGAACCCTTGCTCGATTCACTTGATATGATCGATGAGAAGTGCAATGAAGCTGATTTGAGAGCCGCAACTCAACGAAGGCGAGTAGCCTAGTATTACAACACAAAGGCCATGAACCATACCTTTAAGATCGATGATCTTGTTCTTAAACAAATCTTCCCCGATCCAGTGAACATAGGTCTGACTTGGGAAGGTCTGCCGCTATCGAGCACATGTTTGGAGATGGAACGTTCAAGCTAGTGACTGCAGATGAAATTTCACTTCGGAACACATGGTATAGCAAACATTTACGTTGCTATTTCACTTAGAACTATCTTTGTACAGATCTTGTTAATCTTAATGTAAAGAGGCATGATTTGTTGTTCTTGTGAATATGAAATGAATTGGCTCTAGTATCTATAAATTTACATTCGCACTAGCTATGTTTTGTGTTATTAATGATAGCATGATTGAATGATGCATACTTATATAATACATAATGTAGATGTTTACAGATAGGTGCCAATCAAACTTTACAGTCTATAACCAAACCTGAGGAACGGAACTGTTCCAGGCATCTAGAGTAGATGCTAAATGACTTCTTTAATCCATGACTTAGACATTGGAGTATAAATACATGGGGAGCCGAATGAGATAGTTCACCCTAAGCATTGTTGTCCAGAATTGGCAAATTAAATTATTTATTCCCTAACAAAGCTCTCGCTTGGAATTTGGCGGAGCTCAAACTCCTCTCCAAATGGAAGATGAGGCCAAAGATCTACGCTCAGATTTAGATGAGATCTCCCTTAAATATCTGAAAAATGGACACTTAAACCACTATTTAATGTGATCGGCCCTGGTCAACGCCCAGAGTTAGGCGAGATTAGGTAAATATATCCGCAAAATGGATGTCCAAACTACCACTCTCGGCAACCAATTTTGTCATGACTCGAAATAAAGCTTGGCCAAACAGGAATGCCCAAAGATAGGCATCTAGGCCAATACTTCTTCGAGATTGGAAATAATGTAATTTAGGACATTACCATTGGTTGAACAAAATAAGATAAATGATAATAAAACAAGATATTGATTAAACCATGTAAACATATAGACCCAAGGTTTGAAAAGAAAATAAGTCTAATTTTTACTAACATACCGCTTAAACAAAACATGAGGGCCGTACTCGCAAAACTTCAGCCTATTTACACGGATCTTTGAACAAAACAAAAGATGAAAAAAGGAAGGATGCAACTAAATCATCTTCCTTCTCTTTGACTCCTTCATCTCATCGGAAGAGTGCGCTCCATACTCATCAGGATTCTCCTACTTCTATCTTTGCCTTTACAGCACTTCAGAAGGTCACTTCTAGAGAACTCAATAGGCACATTTTGAACACCATTAGAAGTATGGATGATGCTTGGGGCAAAAATAGTCTGACTTGGAAATAAGATAGACAAGGGAGGAGGTAGATCAACATCTTTTTCTTTCTTGATCTCCTTGGCCATTAGGACTTAAGTTCCAAGCATCTCTTCCATTGTAGGGCTCGAAGAAGGATCAAAAGCCCCCAGTTATAATGATGTCCTCCTCTTCCTGTGCCCCGTGGAGGTCACCCGTCATCTCCTCTTATAAAGCATGAATCATCTCAGCACCGGGATGGCGGTCTTGCATGCTGGAACGTTTAGAATTATTTGAGAGGCAGACACAACAATTGATACAGTAATTACAACTTGTGTCCCCGTTGTCAGATTTTCTTCGACAAAGGGACAATTGAAGGCTTCCCTCAAAATTAGAAAAATGCAAAATTAGAGATTAGCGACATTAACCGATGTTATGTGAGCCCTCTCAAATACAGGTAAGGTCAGTGATATAACTCTAGGGGGTGTGAGCTCGACATGGGATGGAGTACCACTAGAACCTCCATCTAGAATAGGAGATAAAGTATTTGAATTTTGGAATTGAG
This sequence comes from Allium cepa, assembly GCA_030765085.1. NCBI lineage: Eukaryota > Viridiplantae > Streptophyta > Magnoliopsida > Asparagales > Amaryllidaceae > Allium > Allium cepa. Next base: position 795,516,626 of record CM060935.1, on the reverse strand, counting down.
GCTAATTAGGATTGTATCAGGCATCCGATGGAGATATCAAAGTAGTTGAGGTTCCCAAAGTAACATCCACTACCGAATCAAGAAGAGCGGACCTAGAAACCTCAACAACTAACTCTTGGTGTAAAATAAGCTCACTAGCCATAAGTGCCTTCAGATCCTCTTCATCAAGGATGTCGAGTTTCAACCATTCTACGTCAACATCAGCTCTACAAGAAAGCTCTCTTTCTTATTCATAATCTCCTCCCATGCCAAGGCCAAAGACTCGGGATACCCTTTGTCAAGCCACTTTAAGTTTTCAAACTTAATCACATTTGCGTTATAGTGAATGAGTATGGGCTCGAGCTCATCCTTAACCTGCTTCTCTGTGGCCTCAACCTACTTCAAACATCTTTCGCTTGGACCACTTTATATTGTTCTCCCTTGGCGAGCATCTAACAACTCCTCACAATAGCCTTGGGCCTAGACGAGAGCATTGCCTTTCTCTTTCTTCTCACTCTCCATCTGCTCCTTCAACTTCTCTACCTGTTTCTTAAGTTGCTCATTCTCCAACAATAAATTGTGGCTCCTATAGTGAGTTGCCTTGATTTCTTTTTGATGATTTTGATGCTCTAACTTTGCAAACTTGGTCAGGTCCTCCACTTGCTTCTTAGCTCTAATCAATGATGCGTTGAGCTTTTTAACTTATTTCTCGAAATGGGAGATGATGCATTTGTCTTATTCTTGCAACAGCTTCACTCCATCAAGCTCCACCTTTCTTTTGTAAGCACCTTTAGAGATAACCTTAGCTAACTATCTCCATTTGAAATACTGATCATACATATCATCGACATAAGCCACAGTATTGGTTCCGATATGCTGTGGAATGTCCTTCAGATCGGGGATGAACCTGATGCCATCAAAATAGATTTTGGTAAAGTATGGTTCAAATCATCCATAAAGGCATTAGAAGGGATCTCCTTATATATCTAAATGGATCTCTTATCAAGGTTCGAATGAGAAATATTAGAAATAGTTGAAACTGATGGCTGCTCGAAATGTCATGGCATATGAGAGGACGTCATTGGCTGCGTCGATAAAGGAACCAAAGCAATAGGGTTTGGTATCTCAATGGATGGGACATGATCAGGTTTCGTCAGGTATGGATCCAAACTATGGGGCAAAGGTAACCAACTCCTGTATCATCAAGATGACTTGCGAGATGTATAGCCTCTCTCTTGACTCCTACGATCTCGGCCTAAATGCCTCCCTGAATCGAAAACATAAGTAGAATCATGAGGACAACTAGATGATCCATGTATCATTTGCTTACTCCCTTGTCTTTTGATAGTATCATACATACCTCTACACTCCATTCAATTTGCCAGTGAAACATAAACAAATTAGCACTAATAGGATAAGAAGATGATGCAAACTAATTAAGGTGTGGTGTCATGTAAGTGTGTATGTGTCCTAGTGCCTCCTTACATACCATGGAATTGAAGTTTGCTAACAGGGGTGATCTCCTTTGCTGAGTAGCGGGCACTTCATCTAGTAGATGGATAGGAGATCCTATATCCCTGATATTGATGTTGCCCAAGCAAAAAGAACCAAATTCATCGAGAATTTGTCCAAGGGACTCATGGATGTCTTTATGGGGTGGAACAAGGCTTCCCTCCATCATAATGGCCAATGGAGGTTATACAAATGTCCAAGACGAGATGATCTTTATCTTTAGTCAACGATCTATGAGGAATGCTTGATCATCACCACCGATACAACTAAAAGATTCACGGCCAATATCAGCATCCTTATTTTCTCCACTATCGCTTCCTCCTTCCCCAGCATGTTCACTCCTCGCTCCTCCGTAGTCCCCAACCCTTTAACTTGCTTTTGGATCAACGCTAGGGCTAAGAACTAGGGCCACCTCATGGCCTTTATTAGCGTCCGTAGTAGTGTGGTATTCTTGTGCTGAGTCATCGTTGATGTCGTCGTCATCCTCTATAAGTTTTGGAACATGGCCAACACTACGACCTTCTTCCAGCAAGCCATAAGCACACAAATTCTCGTCCATAAGGAGTGCTTCCATTTCCCTCTCTTTATGCGGGACTTGATATAAATCAACTAAGGTTCTTTCCAGAGCATCATCGCCAGGCCTTCTCGGATTATCTGCAAAAAAGGAATGATGATTGGAATAACTGAAACTGTAAAATTTGTATTAGAAAAGAAGGATAAAAGTAAGACTTACATTTAGCCATCTTTGAGCAAAGCCAGGTAGGCAAAAAAACAAATAAAAATCGTCCTTTAAGTAGCTTAGCTTGTTCCAGAGGCCCATCACTATTCGACAGCTCTCAAAAGGTTCAAGATATATAAGCAAAGTGGATCCTTTTCGATGTTTGAAGCTATACAAATAGCAGATCTATCGACTGCTGGGCTCGTGGTTTAGATGGTTGATGAAAATAATATACATGTTATTTAGGAAAGCATAGCTATTATGGTGCAGTTGGGCCGGAGCTAATTTCATAACCTACAAAATTGTGCGGATGAAGTTGTTGAATGGCAAGACATAACCATCCATACACATATTTTGGTTACAAGCCATATATCCTACTGGTGGAAGATGCATCCGTTGATGGTGTGATGGAACCAATACGTCCCCGTAAGAGATACCATGCCACTTGCATATTCTTTTGAGAGATGTCTCATCAAATTTCAATGCTAGGGAATCTTGAGGATCATTTGAAATAATTACATCGCCTATATCAACATCAGGAGCAGCCCCAACTGCGGCCTCCTTGGCTGGCACAAAAGGAGTTATTTCCATCGGTTGTACTTCTTAGTGACCGGTCGACTGAGGAGTATGTCTTGCTACAGGTTGTATTGTAGAGCTAGATTATATGTTGGACTTGGAATGTGCAAATGCCGAAGGACCCTCGGCCATAATGGAGAGATGCTCAGAAAGCCTACAATCCATAATTATCAAAGTTTCACATGTAAGTGATGTCAAGCACATTAGAAGCTATGATTTTCATGTTGAAAAAGAGCCCTATATAGTCAATGCACGAAACCCAATGGATATCAATGTGTGTTGATCATTCAACTCTTATACATCGTCAGGGACAAATACGGTGCATCTAAAATGAGCATTGTGTGTGTTTAACGTCGTGTAGGTCAAGTATGTCATTTGACAAAGAGATGAACATACGGTTCATCCAAACATTAATGTACATTCAAAGAGGCTATTATCAGAAACAATCTCAATGGATCACGATTACTAGCTACCATCCAACCAAGATTGCCTTAGGAACTTGTTAACTTATTTGATCTCTTCTTTGACTTAGAAAATTTTTACATTGGAAAATTTGAGATTTCAAAAGTCAAAAGAAAGCCTGAGCCAAGCCAAGAGTGCCATGATTGCAACATCCCCTAGCTCAAATTTCTACATCAGAAATTCCAAAATCTAGGATTGGTGCCAAATCATGCGAGCAAAGGGATGGGGTTCTCGTTCGTTGTTGGAGGTAAACAATGGTCAACCGATGGTTTCCTAGGCGAGGCCATGCCATCACTTACCTGAATCGAATCACCATGGTTCAGTTTGAGTCGTTCATGTTTTGGTTCTCAAGTGTTGGAGGTAGTTCGGTGTACGAGGAGATGGCATAAGAGCTAGAATGGTGGCGTAAGCGTCTACGGAGGAACAAAGCTTGATTGGTAGTGGCGACAGTGATCCAAAGTCAAAGTTGGATCCAGATCTAGAGCTTGATAATGGAGGCCTTGGCAATGAAAGATCTTGAGACAAATGAGTGATATTCTCAAGTGTTGGCTCGGTGTTTATAAACTCATCGACCCATGAATTTAGGATTTTAAGTTAACTAAGCTTAAGGCAGATTGGTACCGATCCATGGTTCATGGATCGGTATCAATCTATGTAATCATAAAAAATTAGGATGACGTGATGTTACGCCTACATGTGCATGCACGTGTAAGTGTTATGTTAGACAATGGACAACCAATGGGATGAGGTCGAACTTGTACATACCAAAGAAGGAATTTTTCGAAAGCTCCACGGACTTCGAATGATGAACTTGAATCCAAACTTTATCTTTTATACCATATGGAAGCTGCAAACTCGAAGCATTATAAGGATTGATAAAATAAGAAGCGGTACACTCCACGAAAGTAGTTCGGTGAAAAGGTGGAGTCAATTCGAAGTAAACTCAAGACCAATGATGCAGAATCTTTAATTTCTCTTATCCCAGATCACATCTTGTTAAAACAAGATATACTTTAAGGGGGCAAATGTTATCTAGCCTTGTAACCAAGCCTAACTCAAGTGTCAAAGGAGATCGAGGAATGAAATCCAGAGGTAACATAGAATACGCCTCCTACAAGGATTACCAAACTCGAAACTTCACCATTTAAGAGAAGTACTGGATTGGTACCAAACTATGAATAAGGATCGGTACCAATCCCTAAAAACTTAACAAAACCAGCATACACCTCGTGGCATGACAAGGCGAAGTAGCCACAAGTTCCCCCATACTAGCTTGGGATGGTTCGATAGCATATTTAAATTCAGGCGATCAATTGACAACTTGAGCACTAATGTCCAGCCTTCGAACCAAGATATTCAATCAAATTTGTGCTCATAGCAATGTAAATAAAGCAATAAAGTTGAAGATGCAATTCAAACTAACATTTAGAAGAGGAAAGAAGAGATACAAAAAACAAGTTAACGAATCGGTACCGATTCCTGACTTGGGATCGATACCGATCCCTGAATATTATTGATGTGGCCATAATCTCTTCGGCTTAACTACCCAGAATGTGTAAACATGGAAAAGAACGTGGTGAGTGATTTTCGTCGACCTACAGCTATAAATAGAGGAGGAGTGGCATTGATTAAGGGATCTTTTTAGCCGTTTAACGAATTCTTGTATTATTCTTGTAATTCCGAGGATCAACATCGATCTGTAAGAATAGTTCTGTAAAAACTCACCAGAAATCCTCAACAAAGTATAAGTGGGCATAAGTCTTTGATTAACCGAAATAGTATAATTGTTGTGTGTTCTTATTTTCCTCATATTCAAGTTATTTTCCTCATTTAATTCTCTAATTTTCATATCTAAGTGTTTGTGCCGAATTCTAGTGTAAGCAAAAATCATATCAAATTGAAAAATCCATCAAGTGCGACTCAAAAACACCATAAAAATTGATTACATATAACAAGTCAAAACGAAGGTCTCTGTGAGCTCTACGGCTTTGATGGCTTAACGACGTCAATGCATAGTTTCATACCCAAAAAACACTATCTGAATCACTTTCAGGCCTCGGACGATATAAAAGAAAAGAAATTATAATACCATATCAAATAGCACAATCTATTAAGTCCGCTTTAAAACAATCAAACTCATAAACACAAAAATAGAAAGGGAAATTGTAATCATGTCGTGTTGTTTGACCACTAATGGGTATTCATCACATTTTTCACTACTTTAGACATGAGGCATATTTCTCTTGAAGATTCAAGGACTAATTTCCTTTGAAAATAATTTAAAATGGGGATCTTTCAAGTTCCCTTTGATCTCATTCATTTTGACAAGATCGCTCATTTCAATAATTTGTTAATTGTTTAGGTATGAGGTAGATAAGCATTCTCTTTTCATTAATGGAAATAAAATGTTCATCCCTGGGGTTATGGGTGGATCCGCTCACATCATAAATAATGACATGTTTAATAGTTTAAGAGAAACATACCGAATTCATCGATTTTAATGTATTAACTATGTCCCTTTCTTTTTATTAATATGAGTTCTAATTAATGGAAATACAATGTTGTCCTGTTTGGAAGTTCGACTAGTGTTGATCAAAAGGATTGCTTCTAGGCAGAAGGAGGATCCATTATTAGCCAAGAGGATTAAAAGGCTTGAGGTTGGAACTGAGATTGATGATCTAAAGGATTTTGGTCTTGACCAAAGAGGATGGTTGAAAAAGTAGGGACGATTGTGTGTTCCGAATGTTGAGGACTTAAGGAAAGAGGTTCTCGAGGAATGTCATCAGTCAAAATTTACAATTCATCCTGGAGGGACCAAGACGTATCAAGATATGAAGAGGAGTTTCTATTGGGAAGGAAAGAAGAGGGATGTTGGCTTGTAGGTTAGGCGGTGTGCAAACGGTCAACAAGTGAAGGCCGAACATCAGAAGCCGAGTAGGTTGCGTCAACCTTTGGAGATTCTAGTTTGGAAATGGGGTTCGATATCCATGGATTTTATAGATGGGTTGCCAAGGTCAAATAGAGAAAATGAAAGTATATGGTCATAGTGGACAAGTTGATCAAGAGTGCCCATTTCATTCCAGTTAAGTCAATTGGGATGACACCTGTTTTAGCTAAGTTGTTCACGAAGAACATAGTTAGACTACATGAGATTCCTAGTAATATAATCAATGACAGAGACGCTTTGTTCACTAGTGAATTTAGGAAGAGTCTACAGGATGTGTTGTATACCTAGCTTAAGATGAGTACTGCGTATCAACCTCGGACTAATGAGCAAACAGAGAGAATCAATAATTTATTCGAGGATTTGTTAAGAGCTTATGTATTGGACTTTGGTAGATCTTGGGAAGATCACCTACACTCAGTAGAGTTTTCTTATAATAACAGTTAACAGACTAGTACAAGAATGGTGCCTTTTGAAGCTTTGTATGAAAGGCCATGAAAATCACCAGCATGTTGGTTGAAAACCAGAGACAGATTATTCTTAGGTCCAGATCTAGCTAGAGAGGCGACAAAGAAGATTGAGTTGATTCGAGAAAGGATGAAGGAAGCTCAGTCCAGAAAGAAGAGTTACATAAATAAGAGACGTAAAGACCTAGAATTCTTTGTCGGAGGTAGTTTTTCATTAAGGTATCACCGATGAAGGGCGTGGTATGATTTGAAAAGTCAGGGAAACTAGCACCAAGATATGTTGGTCCATTCCGAGTTATAAAGAGGATCGAAAAGCTCGCATACAAGGTAGAGATGTCGAGCAGTATGGCATGTATTCGTAATGTGTTTCATGAGTCTCATCTTTCCAAGTATGTACATGATCCATAGACTATTATTCCTCCAATAAGGTTGGAATGTTTGATAGTAGAGCCTAATTTGACTTTTGTTGGACAATCAGTCCGGGTTATAGCGAGAGATGAGAAAAGGTTAAGGAGTAAGATAGTCAAATTGGTGAAATTTTAGTGGGGCGACAATGAGAAGGACTATACTTGGGAGATTAGAAGACATGATTAGAGATAATTATCTCGATCTATTTTGAGGATATGTCTATATTAGCTTGATATAGATATTTGCTAGTCAGGTAGGCTAATATGATTGTTAGGAGTTGTTACAGATGATTGCTAGGTTTGTATTTAGTCCTTACTGAATTTCGAGGACGGAATTCTTTAAGAAGGAGAGCCAGTAACACCTCTAATTTTTAATAACATTATTCAAGAGATTTAATTAGATAAGTTAAATAGAATAATGTATATATTAGAGTGATAAAGTGATTGAGATTTGGAAATTTATTTAAAGGCCGAGCTTAATTAAATAAATGGGCTTATGAATGGTTTTATATGTTAATTAATTAACGCAAGGGCATATTAGGAATTGCGCACCATAATTCCATTACCTTGAACTCTCGTTTCCTTTATCAGTTACTTTCATTCTTAGAAAACGCAAAATGTAAACAAAAAGAAAAGCGAAGTCGGCCATTACTTAGGGAAGAAAAGGGGAAAATCAAATTAATGCTAAGGAATTAAGCTAAGGGAATTAATCAAGGATCAAATCTCAAATTCCTTATCCTAATCATGGTGAATAATAATCTAAACCATCTCTATTTTATTTCTATGATCATTTGATTTTTAGGTTTTAAGTTTAAATCCAATATGATATCATTGGATGATGATATGCTTAGATTTTATGATATGTCTGATTCAAACAAGATTGGTTGATAAGTGTTTTATACGATTTTAAGACTAAAATCATTTATTTTGGATTTCAAATTCCATGAGGGATTTATATGTTATGTAAAACATTAATTTGGAGTTGGGTTTTAATTTTTGTAATTTTCCAACCTATGGAAAATTTATCATAATTTTTTAAAGGAACAATCGGGTTTATAAACAAATTTCAGAATTATATGAAGAATTTCAGTCTGAAATTTAGATATGTTAGATAACATGCTAAAAGTGAATTTCTGTGATTTTTGGGGATTTTTCCTAAGTGATTTACTATAGAAATTAAATTACTTTAGAAGGAGGACTAATATGATTTAATTGTTTTGCTTAATGGAAGGGCTTATTTTTTAAATTAATCTTTGTTTTGATCTAAAATTATGCGGCGGTTTTATTTTAAGAAAGAATTTGAAAGTTAATGGCAACCAATTAAATGTTTACAAATAGGCAGGTTAGTTAAAAAGCATTTACTTTAAAAGGCATGAAAATAGTCTATCCAATAATTATCAGTATGTAACCCCTTGGTGCCGACAACTGCCATGAGTAAAACACTGTCCAACATTTGGAGAGCGTTTCATACTCAAGTCTCAACGAATGCCATGAGTAAAACACTGCCCAACATTTGGAGAGCGTTTCATTCTCAAGTCTCACCGAATGTATCGATATCCAGTCTTAATACATCTTGACTATGAATATTTAAAGCGGTATGCTTATTCTATGGTGATAAATCATTCATGAATACAACAATTGTAACTACTATCACATAGTACCATTAATAGATTTTCTATATTAATTATAATTTTAATAAATAACATAGCATATTATATCAAGTATACAATAGGAAGAAAGCACCTTTTATTTTGAACAAAATTTGTATTGAATAAGATATGTGTAACAAATTACATAATTGCCCCTAGGGCACACCCTAAACTCTATCAGTGATAACCTCAAATGTCTCATACATAGTGAATTTACTTAAGTCATCCATATGGGAGACTGATGTACTGCAACACTGCTCTAGGAAACACTAATGACTTCAGCCCATTTCTTACTATCCCTTAGTTACTCCTAGAAACATCATGTAAAAAACACATTGCAAGTCTACGTTATGCATGAATCACGACTCCTACTTACCCTTAGTAATGGACTGTTAGTCCTAAAGTGACGTCAAGGCAATGTCCATAATGAGAGTAATACTCTTAGCCTACAAACTCAACAAAGTGACATCACGGATCAAGAGCACAATCTCGTAATCAGAACTGCTAGAATAGATACTGGCTTATTTGGTGGGTCTTAATCATAGGTTCTCCACAGTGGTGTGAACCCTATGATGTAGATTCACAATGAATTCTCTCAACTAGATGGGTCCTAATGGGAGTAATAATAAGTACTCACGACTCCATGCATCCAAATAAGAGTATCTCAACATAACAAATCCTCAATTACTGGTCCTGATAGTAAATAATAATACTTGAGTAGTTAGTGAAGGAACCGGGTTAGTCAAAAGCGGGTGAAACAAGTAAATTTTAAAAAAAAAATCCTATTTTGGATCTATTAGACTTTGAAGTCTGAAAGATTATTAGATCCAATCTAAAGAGTCTTTAAATAAAATCTTATTTTATTTGAATTGCTTAAAAGGAGTTTTGAATTTAATTTGAATTCAAATATATAATAATGAATGTATCAAATACATTCATGTGTGTGTATTGCAAGAGTAACATATAAGTAGTGTACATAGTTAATGTGTACATATATTGGTGTTGGAATTTACACCACAACGGACATATTCGCCCTTTATATATGCCTTTGTTGTCCATAGTTTATTTTAAAATTTAATAAAATAACAAATATGTATATAAATCGTTTACTTGTATTTTCCTACATATATTGTGTTATAAAGTTAGTTTAACTAATCAAAAGTTTACATATATTCAAAATGTCAATCAATTATGATAAAGTAAGCGATTAATAAAGAGAGGAAAAGGTGGAGAAGTTATTTTCTTTCATTTACTTATCTTTAATTCTGTTTCAAAACAATGTGAACATGCAAATACATATATGTATGCATGTGTAAATAACTACAAACCATGTTTTAAATTAATATATATATATATAAACTTTGTACTTTGTTATATATTTTAAAATAAAAGTAACAAAATGAATTCTACTTTAATTTATGAGGGATTCAAAGGGTTTATGATTTTTTGCATAGAAGTACACTTATGTTTTATTTTTCTTTTTTAATTGAAACAAATTTTAAACAAATGTCAATAACAACAAAAAATTATATTTAAAACAACAAAAATGTGAAACATGTATCCAATCTCCAAAATAATTTTAACTTATTTACGTATATAGTTAATTTATGTTTGTGTATATAATGAGGTACAAAATAAGTAAAATTAGTTTCCAATCCAAAATTGTTTGTTTATTTGCCTTTTTTATTACTAAATAATAATTTCTAAAATAATGACAAAATTAGATTCGATAACTTAGGCATATGTCAATTCATTGTAAAATTAATTAGATCTAAATTATACATATAATATGAACATTTGATGGAAAAATTTGCAACAAATGTAGGATCTAATTATACTATCATGATGAACATACAATCAATTAACATATATCGGATCTAAACTTTGGGTTAACATAATGAACAAATAATGAGATTAGATGTAGCATGTGTTAGAACCTCCATACTATGGTTTTAATGGCAACAACTATACAATCATATATATTACATATCTAATCAAAATTACAGGTATATACTAAAAGAGATTGTCATGCTTAAGATTGGGACTTAAAGACAAACAAAGACTTAAGGACCATGCTATGATTAGTAAGGTTATACTAGTGTATTAAAAGTTTTAGACAAACATTGTATGGTCTCCTTGAGTATGCATTCACATAAAATTCATATACATAAAATTGGCATAAAACATTCAAAATTAGAAGTAAAATCCTTTTATAATCTGAAAATGCCATTCATAGGCGTCTGGGGATAGGTTCAGGAAAATTATTTCATGAAGCAACATGCGTCTGTCATCTGGCAACTGCTATAATTTGAAACGATGTCTCAATTCATATTGAATAATAGCATCTTTTCTTCAACAGTTACTGCTATTAATAACAGTAATAACTCCTCATTTTCATCTCTTTAAACCTGTAAATGCTTCAAAGATTGAGAATTGTTGATAACCTATTCTCTTGATTTCTCATTAACTTCTATTTACAAATTCGTGCATCTCTTGCTTACATAGTCTCAATCTATCATAATCAAAATACAATTTTGGTTAAACCACTTCCTATAACTCAAAGTATTCAATTCACATACTCAAAGAGATCATAGGAAGAATTGTACTATTAGTCAAAATCTGTGTTGTTTGGAGCACACGACTGTCAGAGAAATACTTTTGTATTAGCCTATTCCTCTGGGAAAAGTGAGGGTTATTTGGTCAACGGAAATACCGAAGGGGAGTTTCAGCACTAGACGTAGGATGAAAGGTCCGAACTAGTATAAAATATCTAGTGTGCTCGCTTTTATTATATCTTATTTATACTATGTTTATTTACTCTACTTAGTATAATTATTAGTACATACTTTCACATTAATGTATAAGTTGCTTTATATAAGATCCTATTCATTTTCATTTGTTATCAGAGCACAGTCATTAAAAATTATTAATATGGCAAACACTTTCTAAGAAGGTCAATCAGCTGCTCGTCCTCCACTATTTACTGGTTCTAATTATGCTTACTGGTCAACTCGTATGAGAATTTTTATAGGAGAAAATGGGTTAGAAATACGGCTAGCAACTCAAAACAAATATGAAACACCTAACACCGACATTAGCACTTGGACTGATGCATAAAAAGCAGCGGCATCTAACAATGCCAAAGCTTTGAATATATTGTTTTGCTCACTTAACAAAAATGAGTTTTCGCGTGTCATGCATTGCACCACTGCATATGATACATGCGCACTTACAAGTCACACAAGAAGGCACAACAAAAGTCAAGCAAACTAAAATCTCTATTTTATAAAATCAATTTTCATCTTTCAAAAGAAAGCAAAAGAATCAATTGTGGATATGTATGCCAGATTTCAAACCATTCAACACGATTTCATCGCATTTGGAGTCAAATTCACAGATTTTGATTTAGTCGCACGAATTTTAAACTCATTGAAAAATGAATGGGAAAGAAAAATTTTAGCTATCAAAGAAGTTAATGATCTTTCTCAACTCAAAGTCGAAGAGCTAATAGAAAATCTGATGTCGTATGAAGCTAACTTGCAGGCTAGAGAGGATCAAAATCATAAAAAGAAAAACATAGCAGTCCAAGCAAGTAATGAAGATTCAGACTTAGACGAAGATGAGATTGATTTTATTGCCAAAAACTACAACAAATTCAAGAAGTTCGAGAAGATGACTAGATTTCAAAATGGTGGCAAAACAAACTCCTCAAATGAAACATCAATTAAATGGTATGGGTGTGACAAATTTGGTCACATGAAGAAGGATTGTACATAGTCAATAATGATAAGAAGAAAACCAAGTTTGAAAAATTCAAGAAAAAGAAAAGAGATTTTCAATACGTGGGACGATTCAGATTCATCTTATTTATCTAACAGTGATAGTGAAAGTGACTCGAAACAAGTGAATGTGTGTTTTATGGCAAACACTGATGAGTACGTCCGGAACTTACTTATGACGGAACAATGGAAATTAGCATTGAATTAGATGATAAATATAGAGAATCAAAAAAATTAAATAAGGAATACGTAGGAAAGTTAACTAGAGTAGAATTAGAAACTGGATTATTAAAATATGAAGAAAAAAAATCTTAGAAGAAGAACGAGAAGTTAATCAAAAAAATGTGCAACGTTATTATCTCAAAACGGCATCTTATTACATGATCTAGAAAATTATAAGTTAGAAAAAGTTAATTTTGATAAAGAAAAACTAGATTTACAAGCATGTTTAGATTCTAGCAATATTAAAAGCAAGTTAGATAAAATAACAAATAATGTGACAAAATTCAACAAAGGAAAATAAAATTTAGAAAATTTGATTAAAATATCTAAACCATCTGGAAACTGAAATGGATTGGGTTTTAAAAGCAGACAAATGTCAAAGAAATATAGTACATTGTACACCAAATTCAAAAAGCCAAAGTTAGAAGCTAAGGTTAAGAATTCATACACAAGTAGGTCAAGATATGGATTCCTAAAACAAATAATAAACTAATTAGACAAAAGTATGTTCATGAATACTTAAAAAAAGTTGTATATAACAATAATTACATTTCTAAAGGAGCCAAATCCTCGTGGATATGGCTACCTTCTTCCACTAACACATAGGACCCTAAGCGAAGAATGTAGGCACCAATTAAATATTTCTTATTTTGCAGGTACCCAAAATTAAAATAAAAAGTAAAGAGAAATGGATATTTGATAGTGGTTGCTCCAAACACATGACTAGAAATATGTAATAATTCAAAAGGATTTGTCATCGGCATTGTAGAAGTCATCAATATCGGTATTTATAATTCACATATTATTACTAATATTTTTTTGGTAGAAAATTTGAAGCATAACTTATTAAAAATAAGTCAATTATGTGATAAAGGATTTAAATTGATTTTGAGAAAAACAAATGCAATATCTTTGACCAAACTAAAAATCTAATTTTTGAAGGGTTTAGAAATCAAAACTTATATGTTTTAAACATGAATGTCAAAAATAAAACTAATTTATGCTTAGCCGTAAATCATGATGATCCATGGTTATGGAACATAAATTTTAAGAATATCAACAAAATAGCTAAAAATGAATTAGGCAAAGGATTACCAAAAATCGACTACAATGCTAAAAAACTGTGTGACACTTGTCAATGTAGTAAACTAAAGAAAGGTTCTTTTAATCTAAAAAGGATATCTCGATAAAGCAATCTCTCGAACTACATCATATAGATTTATTTGGACCGACTTAAGTACATTCAATATATCATAACAAATATGTTTTTGTAATCGTTGATGATTTTTCAAGATATACTTGGACATTATTTTTAAAACATATAAGTGACACTTTTTGAAATGTTCAAAATTTCTGCTAAACGGATTACAAATTTGATGAACTTAAGGTATACAAAGCGACCATAGAGGTGAAATTTAAAAATGAACTATTTACAAATTTTTGCAACAAAAAGGGAATTAGTCATAATTTTTCATTTCCGTGTACACCACAACAAAGTGATGATGTAGAAAGGAAAAATCGAACTTTACAAGAACATGAACGAACTTTACTAAATAGTAGAAAGTCCTAAAAAAAATTTGGGCTGAAGCTGTTGCAACCACATGTTATGTATTGAATCGTATAACGCTTAGACCAATGACTAAAAACACATACTATGAAATCTTTTTGAAAAATAAATTTGAAGTATCAAATTTTCGAGTATTTGGATCAAAATGTTTTATTTTAAACACAAAAGACTATGTAGGAAAATTTGATTCTAAAGCCGATGAAGGAATTTTTGTTGGCTATTCGGATCGAAGTAAAGCATATAGAATTTTTAATAAACAAACAAAAATTATAGAAGAAAGACTTCAGTTTCTTTGATGAAAACTTTAAAAATAATAAAAATGATGACGAAGAAGTTATAAATAAAAATAATATACATATACATGAAAATAATAATAATAATAATAATAATAATATCAATAACAATAATGATAATATGATAACGTCACACCTAGGATATTAAAAGACCATCCAATTAATAATATTATCGGTGATTTAAATACAAATGTATCGACCAGAAAACAGTTAAATCAAATGATTCAAGTTGCATTTATATCAAATTTTGAACCTCAAAATCATAAAGAAGCATCAAAAAACGATTTTTGGATTATGCAATGCAAGAAGAACCTAATCAATTTGAAATAAATGATGTATGGGAACTTGTACCGAGACCAAACGATCCATCTTTAATTGGAACAAAATGGGTTCTTAAAAATAAAGCAAATGATGGAAACATTATTCGAAATAAATAAAGATTAGTAGCACAAGGATATAATCAAGAAGAAGGAATTGATCATGAAGTGACATTTGCTCTAGTAGCACGTCTCGAAGCAATATAAACATTACTTGCTTTCGCATGTCATCATAATTTTAAACTTTTTCAAATGAACGTAAAATGTGCTTTTCTAAATGGCTTTATAAAAGGAAAGATTTATGTTGGAAAACCTCAACTATTTGTTCATGAGAAATATTCCGATCATGTATTTAAACCTAAAAAGGCTCTATATGGATTAAAACAAGTACCTCGTGCTTGGTATGAAAGATTAAAAACTCATTTACAAAATTCCAGTTTTCAAATTGGTAAATATACTCTACTTTGTTTATAAATGAGAAAACAATGACATATTAGTTGTACTAATATATCCGCGGGCTTGGTGCGTTGGTGGGGTGATACGCCTCCCAAGTGGGAGGTCTCAGGTTCGAGTCCCACCTTGTGTGGGAGGAGAAATGCCTTTCACATGGGAGGTTGTTTCACTTTCGCGCCTCTTGCACCAAGTCAACCGAAAGGTCTGGCTAGCCTGGAATAGTGGTTGTGGCAGGCCTTCCATCTATTCCCTAGGTTTACTGTTCAGGAACCGCATGTCGGTAGTGATTGACCAAGTTTTCCCTAGTTTCAATATATATATATATATATATATATATATATATATATATATATATTTACGACATTATGTTTATCGACTAATGAAAAATTATGTAATGACTTTTTTGATGTTTTGAAAAATGAATTTGAAACGTTACATATGAGTGAATTAAACTATTTTTCAGTATGTAAATAAGACAAATAGAAAATGGAATTTTTATAAATCAAGAAAAATACTATCGAGATTTATTAAAACGCTTTGGAATGGAAAATATCTCAAGTAAACCGACTTCGATGAGTACTACTCTACATTTAGATAAAGATGAAAATGGAAAAGATTTCGAGCAAAAATTATATTGAAGTATGATAGATTCTCTATTATACTTAACGACAAGTAGACCGGATATTATGATGAGTGCATGTTTATGTGCAAGATTTCAAGCACAACATAAGGAGTCACATCATTGAGCGGTTAAAAGAATTCTACAATACTTAACCCACACCAAAGAATATAGACTTTTCTATCTTAAAGGCAACTCTTTTGAACTCGTACCATATAGTGATGCAGATTTTGGTGGTTGCAAGACAGATAGAAAAAGTATAAGTGACATGTGTCATTTCATTGGTCATTCTCTGGTTTTGTGGTCTAGTAAAAACCAAAATTATGTTTCTCTCTCAACATGTGAAGCGGAGTATATATCAGCAGCCTTAGCCTATGCACAAGCAATATATATATGCAACAAACACTACAAGATTTCAACATAATCATAACAAATTCTTCCATATATTGTGATAATACTAGTGCTATAAATTTATCAAATAAACCCTATTTATCATTCTCGAACAAAACACATTAATATTCCTCACCATTTATTAAGATATAAGTTGAAAAAGGAATTATACCACTTGAATTTGTATATACCAAAAACCAAATTGCATATATTTTTACCAAACCACCGAGCAAACTAACTTTTATAAAAGTAAGACGAGATCTAGGAATTTGTTCTTACAATGAATTAGTAAACTTAGATATTTAATTTATATAACTCAAATAAGATGCACGAGATAATTTTGTAAAATTGTTTACAAATAATTTTATTGCTATAAAAACTAGTTAACTTCTGCTAAATTTTTATGGTTATAATTTCACTACCCTAACAAATAAACTTCCAAAAATATTAAACAACTTTTATATAAAGGAATATTTCTGCAAACTAAATATAAATATTTTTACAAACCTCCGTTTGCAAACCAATTTTATTCAAAATCTCTTCTGATCACGACTCCACCTATTCGACTATCGACTTTAGCTCACCTTCATCGAATAACACCTACATATCACTAATGAAATCCACACCTCCATCAATTTGATTAGACTCTCTAAACATTATTGCATCACCTATGTATCACACCAGCTTTTCTCCTAAGGAAAAGAAAACCAAACGGTTAATTGATCTAGAATCGACATCTCTCAACAACAAAATTGATGAAATATATCACTATCAATAAAAATGATGGAATTCAACGAAAATGTATAACGAGAAACGACATCAAGGATCTCATCTTAACTTTCTTGAAAAATGTATTCTAGCAACTTATGGACATTTACTAACAAAAATTTGCATATATGAAAATTTTCCTCGTTTGAAAGAAACTCATGTAAAAGCTTATAACATTACTCCAAGAAATTTATGCAAGCCAAGGTCATCTAACCAAGATTTGATTGATACTTTATCTCGTCCGAGTTGGTCTCCACTAAGGCCGTTAGTTAAAGAAACAAAGGTTGACCCGAATTCATAGGATTTACAACAAACTACATAGTCCGACCCCTCTAACAAAAACTAAGATTATGGTAGCATTCGTATAAAATATTTACTTTATATTGTAATTATATATATATATATATATATATATATCTGTAACATCCTAAAAAATTATCAATTAAAATTAATAATATATATTTCAAACTCTTGGAATTTAATTTGAGATTAAATTGAAAGAAAAAAAATCTCAAACAAATAAAGTGAGTGATAAATTATATATGAATAAAATTCCAATTTATTTTGAGTTTAAAATTATTGAAATAATGAATGTTTTAAAAAGTCATTTGAATTTAAAATTTTATACATATATGTATATTGCATATATGAGTAGGATTGAATACATATTGAAATTGAATTTAAATTTTTCAAGATATGTGTGAATATATTAATGGACAAAAATGGTTATATTTCAAGTTTGAATTGAAATTTAAATTTAAATTTAAGATAAATGTTTTTAGAAATAAGTGGCATTTAAAATCATTAAGATGTAATGTATATAATGTAAATATTGGTTAAAAACAACTCTTTTAACATTGTGTATATATACATACAAATGAATAAAGGGGTACATTTATTTATAAAGTGGATATGATATAAAAAATTATAAAAACTCTTTTGTCTTGTAAAATCACAAATGCTAAATATACATATGGGAGATGGAGTAAAGAAATTAACATAATTGAGATCTCATGATTATTGTTTGCAAATGCCATTCCATATCATTGCAAGAATAAAATAATAGAATTAAAAGATTATAGAAAACTTTTCAGCTTCCAATTTCAAATTATTTAGCCTCCAAATCTCTGAAAGTACAGAAACCAAAAGATTAAGCATCACAAATCTCAGTATTCAAAGGCAATAGTAAAAATCAGAAAAAGAAAGAAAAAACTGCCAACCTTTTTTCTTCAACTCAAAAGTTAAAATCTGAAGTTCTTTCTAAACAACAAGCTGTAGTGTTACATTCCATCTCTCGGGTAAACTCTATACTTTATAGTTTAATGAAATTATGATTTTAAGGTCACGTTTT
Source organism: Allium cepa (assembly GCA_030765085.1). NCBI lineage: Eukaryota > Viridiplantae > Streptophyta > Magnoliopsida > Asparagales > Amaryllidaceae > Allium > Allium cepa. Next base: position 795,498,153 of record CM060935.1, on the reverse strand, counting down.
AACAACAAAACTCAAAACTGCGAATTAGTTTAAAAAAAGGGAGCTTCAGGTTTTGCCAGTGCAGTAATTTTTGAAATAATTTAAAGGCAAGTAACTTTCTTTTTAAAATTTGAATTTGAAGTTATGATCAGTAATGAAGAAAGAATTTAAAACAATAATATCAATCAGTTGCAGGAGAAATCAAGCTCAAAGATTAAATCTATTTCTGGTCTTCAAGTTGTAGAAAAAAAAGCTTTCTCCGTTATATAGAAGAATTCAACTGTAAGTGAATTAAAATTGTTGTTGTTGATGAATTAAGTAAATGAATACAATAAAGAATAAGCAAGAATTTTTATTTATAACTTACAGATCTAAACTCCAAAATTTAAAGTAGGAAAAGAAGAAAAAATTTACAGGCTTTCATCCTTCTTTTGAAACTGTTAGGAGCTTTTCTGTCTTCAGGAAAAAGGTGAGTAAACCTTTGATTTTTTCAATCATTTGTTGTTATGTGAATGCCTGAATGATGTAGGAAAGTTTAAACTTTGGTTTGCATGCAAGAATTTGTGAATATATGGATGAATTTTGCCTGTGCATGTTGTTGTACAGGGTTGTAAATTCCTGTTTTAGCTTCAGTATATAAAAACCTGTCAAAACCCCAATTTCTTTGTTTCTAGCTTTGTTTAGATTAAAGTGTTAAAATGACAAGTGTTCAGATTCACTTAAATTGAATTTTGAAAATAATTGTATAAACCAAAATAAAAAATGCATGCCTAGGAATATTATTTTCTTCCCTGTTTCCTTTAACTCTCTGGTTTACAGTGTGAACCATGCCAAACTCAAACCCCCCCTCTTTCACTGTTTTCTGTTGAATCTGAATGATAACAAATTAGAGTATTGTTTGGACATGCATTATGTTTCAGTAACTAATCAAAGTGAAGCAATATGTTTGTTCTTTCTTGGAAACTGTGAAAACATAGTCACATCTAACTCTCTGGTTTACAGAGTAAACCATGGCAAATTCAAACCCCTCTCTCCCTCATTTCTTCTGAAAAATGGATTGAAAACAAGTTGATGTATGGTTTTAACACTGCACTATATTTCAGTAACAAATTAAATCAAAAGTTATATAGTTTTTTCTTGAAACTATGAAGAACACGGTCAAAATCCAAATAGGCAAAAATTCGAACCTCACATATTTTAATTTCAGTAATACTATGTGAACCCCCCTTTAAAAATAATGGTTTTAGAAAGCAAAATGCATAATTTTCATTAAGTTTTCATCGAGATATTTGGGTTGATCAGAAAGTTGAACTTTTGCCAAATTCTAATGATCTAAACGTTCGTGGGCCTCGAGTTCGTCGTCACAGCTGATTGAATGTTCGACATCATTAGAAAAATACCGGTGGAATTTATAAAACCTTAAAAATTTAATTCGAGATCAAATTAGGGTTTAAGAACCCATTTCGGTTCATGTTTGAAATGATGGTGCTGCGCCATCATAGGGTGATCGGACTTCGTGCCTCCGGTGCCAATCGCGGCGTCGCACGTTGATGGAGCTTGGGTCAAATTTTGGTGACCACTGACAGTCAAAGGAGGTGGGGCGAGACCCTTTTCTGATGATGTCCTACTGGGTTTTTTGGGTCGAGACGACTCGATTCTTATTTTCGGAATTTATCCAAGTTTTGGGTGTTTGTGGGGTTTAGGGGGATGGTCGTCGACTCGATGGTGGTTGCAGCTTCGACCAACGGTGATGATCCTGACCGTGCACGTGCACGTGGTGGTTGTGGTATCAGTTCTGATGGGTTGGGAAGAAGAAAGGAGTAACTCGAAGCACTACTCGGGGAATTAGGGAGAAGGCTCGAAGCCAAGCTCGTGTCATTTAAACGTTGCACCGGGTCGTTTTAAAACTTTAACAAATTTTAGAGGATTTTTTTTTATACGGGTTAAATTAGGTAAAAAATCGAAGCGGGGGGCATTTTTCTCGGGGGCGACTCGAGACGGCCTCGGGTTGGCTATGAATCAGCAAATTCCAGTTTCAACGAAATTTTGAAAAACATAAGTTAAAAAAAATTCTGAATGCATTCTTTATTAAATAAAAAAAATCGTTAATGGAGGATGTAGTAAATGATATTGAAATGTTTTTTTTGAAATTAATGGAATTCAAAGATATTTCAAATTCATATTTTTAAACAAAAATTGTTTTACATTTAACTGAATACAAATTTAGAAGTAAATCAAATATTCAAGTGTTAACTTAAAAACCAAATTTATTAATAATGATGAAATAGTAATTAACAATTAATGTTTTGTAATGATTTTATAATTAATTAATAATTAATTAAAGAATAGTCAATTAATAAAAGTAGTTAAACTTAATTAGTGAACAAATTAAGAATTAACAAATTAAGATAATCAATTAAAGAATAAATAATTAATAAAGCCAATTAAGATTTAATTAATTCATAGTTAAGTAAAATTAATCATTGATTTAAATTAATTAATAAAGATAATTATCGGGTTAATTCACTTAAATCACATTCACTTTAATCGAAGATGATTGACTATCACCAAATATCCTGTACTGGATTGATATTTCTGTTGTGATACTGTGATTGCTTTGTGCTGAACTGTGATTTGTGATTTGTTTCTATATGTATGTGAAAACCCCTTTTGCCCGTAAAACGACATCTAAACTTTGATGCAACAGGGAGTCGGATTCCTGTTAGTTATCCGAAGCCCACATCGAACCCTGAATGTGAATCCTTGTAATTGATACACCCACGTGTTCTAAAATTAAGCGTTCACTATTCGGATTAGCCGGAAGAGGACCTTTGTGTCATATAACCCATTTCGAATAGTGATTCGACGAAATGAATAGCATTTGAAGACGGTGATGAAGACCGTGTGTCTTCGAAAACGATAGGATAACCTATCGATTGTCTCTATACTGAGTTGCTCCGGTATAGAGATCTCCACTTGTGATGGGGAGTCTGATCGGAATTGGGGATGCCCGGATTTGCAAGGGCTTCTTCCTTTATTGGACGAAGTGCCTTCGGTTCTATTCGAACCCGGAACAGACTTGTATGGTTGTGTGTCTGACACTACACTTTGAGATTTAAAGCCAATTCCTTTCAAATACATATCTGTTTGTGGCGGAGAATTTATTCTCCTAGCTTAACACCCTTCTCTGAAATGTACGAGCTTAGATGTTATGTAGTTGAAGGTTATCAACAATATACTCCCAATTTGGTAGCATGGCATGCTAAGTGTTGTTGTGTATGGATGATCATTTGTTGATCATTTATGATCAACGCATGGCTTTCGTGTAAAGCGTAGCTTTATAGACGAGACCTCATCGGACCTCACACCCCGGAAATGGTCGAAACAGGAAAGATATGGCAAGGTTAGGAGGGTCGTTCCCTTTAGGGTATGTCATTTCCTTCTGGAAAAAGGTGGTATCATGGTATGGAGCACAGATACTCCACCTATGTGGTTGCTACAATCTCATTTACTATGTGGTTGTTGCTTTGTGATGGAGGGCCCTCGGATAAAGGTCGCAAATGACCGGGGAATGGCATAATCGTGTAGTAGTTACCTAGTTACAGAGGTAACCCGACCTTGTGTTGGCAGAGAACTGGTTAAGTTCTCGGGATGTCCCGCTAGAGGCGTACCCATGTGGCATAGGAAGTTCCTTAGCCTGACCATTTGCTGGAAATCCAATTCCCAATATGAACCCAGTACGGTTTTAGTTGTAGAACCTGCCATTTAACATGGCAGCTATAGTAGGCATAGTATCATGGTATATATGCTGGCTAAGATTAATATTCTATTTTCGAAATGTTTTTCACACTATGCACTAGTAATAATATCAAAGAATTTTCCTCGTATTAAGCATATTTGACTATCATAAGGGGAAATCTCCCCCAAATGTGCGATTGCATTGTGTGTGTGCCGGGAGGCCTTATAGTAGTTTCATTTTCCAAAAGCATGAACGGTTTTCTTTTAAAATCTATTTTATTTAAAAGCAACTATCTTTGTTTACTCATACCAGTCACATGACTGAGCAGGAGTTTATTGTTTCTTCCTAAACTCTGGGTGCCCATTATTTCCACACGGGCAACCTAGTAGCAGGTTTTCCGTATTTTGGTGTTAGCTGTCTTTTGGAGTCTTTTTGGTTTGGAGATTATCGTTTTTTGGAGGCTTTCACCTTGGAGATATTTCGGAAGCTTTTGGATCTCAAGGTGCTTAGTTTGAATGTTCTCTATCACTCTATTACCTTGAAGACTTTTGGCATATGATCTCTTGTTGTTCTATTATGATGTCCTATTTGGAGTTGTGATATATGTATTATGATACTCTGATGTTGTATCTGTGATGTAATGCATGATATACATTTTGTTTCCGCTGTTTTATTTTCATCTAATGTTGTCATAAGCTCCATCCGACTAGAGTTCGGTGTTTGAATCTTTGGCAGTCGAATACAAGTGAGGTATTTGATGTCGATTTTCGAACATTGGATTTCAGGTCATCACATGTGGTGTCAGGGCTAAAGGTTGAGTAGGAACTTTAGCTATGGTGTATAACACATTAGATGGCTCATTAGAAATAGGGTGAAGTATACCCTAGAATGAGTATAACCAAGACCGAAAACTCTAAATTTTCTTAGTCTATTTCCTTTAACTGCTGATATTCCTTAAGATACCTCGTCTGAATATCTAAATCAATTTTCTTACAAATTACAGATAGTAAGGATGAGAGGACGAAGAGGAAGAGCTGGGGGGCGAGGAAATGCCAGAGCACCTAGCCAAGTTCCCCCAACACTAGAAGCAGCTTTATCTACCCAGCATCATCCGAATCTGGCTGATTTATATATGAGTTTCTCAAGGCTTAGTGGTAGGCCGTTCACCGGCAAGGAGTCGATTGTTGAGGCCCAAGCATGGATCAGATCATATGAAAGAATTTTTTAAAGGGCTTAAGCTGTAAGATGATCAGATGCGACTCATAGCCTCTTGGCAACTTCAAGAAGAAGCCTTAGCATGGTGGGAGATAGTCACTGTTGATGAGCCAGAAGACGAGTTTACTTGGGAGAGATTCAAAGAAGTATTTGGGAAGCGCTACATGCCATCAGCAGGGATTTCTCGAATGTACCAGGAATTCATGGACTTAAAGCAGGGGAGTTTGTCATTCGAGGAGCATCTAAACAAATTCAATGAATTGTCTCGTTTCGATCCAGAATTGGTGAACACACCTTTGAAGAAGAATGAAAGGTTCATTCGTGGGATGAATAAAAAGTTCCATGAAAGGATGACTGGCCACGTCAAAGAATCCTTTTCAGATTTGGTTGATATGGGTTACAGATATGCTACACTTGACATGCAAGAAGCGCCGGTGGAGAAAGGAAATTCGAGCAATCAAAATTGGAAGAAGAGGAAATTTGGAGGCAAGAAACCATGGCACGGTAAGGAGAAAAAGAAGAGCAATCAGGGGAGCACAGCAGAGAATGTCACTTGCTATAATTTCTTAGTGAAAGGCCATTATTCTAGCAGATGTACGAAACCTAAGAGACAAGTCAATCAATCTGTTCAAGCAAAGCCCAGGAAATGCTATTATTGTCAGAAATTGGGACATGAAGTTAAAGACTTCCCAGTCATGAAGCAAGCTCAGACAACCAAGGTGTACACAATCAAAGACAAACCTGCATCTTCCAAAGCAAAAAAAGGGAAAGGAGTTCTGAAAGGTAATCTCACTATTTATGATAGCATTGTTAGAGTTCTGTTTGACACGGGCGCTATACACAGTTTTAACTCTTAGCAAGCTATTAATGAATTAAATCTTGAACCAGATTTTGTTGATCAGCCAATATGCGTAAAGAATCCAGTTGGAGGTCTCATGAACCTTTATCTTTGATGTAGAGACGTTCCTGTCTCATATTTTTGCTACCAATTCCCTATTGGTCTCTTTGTTCTTGATTTTAACGAGTTTGAAGTCTTACTCGGAATGGATTGGCTAGCAAAATATGAAGCCAAATCGAATTGCAATAATCGATTGATTTCAATCAAAACCAAATTTGGAGATTTCATCGAGATTTCTTGTGAGGTCCCTAGTCCTAAAAGAGAAGGGTTGATGTATAATTCGGGTTATCCTGAACCCGGTCTGGAGTCCATACCCATTGTTAGAGATTTTCCAGATGTGTTTGAAGAAGTGAAATCTCTACCTCCACACCGAGAAATAGAATTCAGAGTCGACCTAGTACTCAATGCTCGCCCTGTCGTTCATGCAAGCCATAGGATGGCATCGAGGGAAAGGGTTGAATTAGTCCAGCAAACCAATGATCTACTAGCAAAATGGTTGATTCGACCTAGTGTTTCTGAATGGGGTTTAACCGTCGTATTTGTTGCTAAATCGGATGGATCTTTGAGATTGTGTGTGGATTACCGCGATCTCAATAGGCTGACTCTCAAGAATAAATTCCCAATACCCAAAATTGATGATCTATTTGATCAATTGCACGGCGCTTGTTTCTTTTTGAAGATGGATCTAGCCCAAGGGTTCCATCAACTACGAATCGCCGAAGATTGTGTTCATTTGACTGCCTTCAGGGGTCCCAATATGTTCTATGAATGGTTAGTCATGCCTTTTGGGCTAACCAATGCTCCAGCATACTTCATAGATCTTATGACTCGTGTGTTTCGGAAGGTATTGAATAAATTTAAGCTCGTGTTTATTGATGATATTTTGGTCTATTCCAAGACCGAAGAGGAGCATGCCGAGCATCTCAGAATCGTTTTGGAGATATTGAGGAGAAATATTCTATTCGCAAAATTTCCAAATGCCATTTCTGGGTCAAAGAAGTTAAATTTCTCGGCCATATTGTTAATGAAGAAGGGATTTCTGTTGATCCTAGCAAAATTTCTGCTATTTTTGATTGGAGGAAACCTACTACCTAAAGGAAGTTCGAAGCTTTTTGGTTTCGCAGGTTATTTTCGGAAGTTTGTTTAGGACTTTTCTAAGTTAGCTAGTCCGTTGACCAAGCTAACAATGAAGAATGCAAAATTCAATTGGACTCCAAAATGTGACGAAGCTTTTCAGGAGTTGAAGAAGAGATTAACCACTGCTCCTGTTCTCGCTATTATCAACAGAAACCAGGGTTTATCTGTTTATACTGATGCTTGTGGTGAAGGTTTGGGTGCAGTATTGATGCAGAACGGGAAGGTAATTGCCTACGCGAGTAGACAATTAAGTCCTCATGAAAGAAACTACCCAACCCATGATTTAGAGCTTTTAGCTGTTATCTTCGCTTTGAAAATATTGCGGCATTATCTTCTGGGTGAGAATCTTTTCAGCTTTCTTAACAATCTACGAATTTATATTAACTTAACTTAACAATATACTTATTGGACTCTCTTTATTCTAGGTGAAAAATTCGAATTATTCACCGACCACAAATCTTTGAAATATCTCTTCACCCAGAAAGATCTGAATTTGCGACAACAACGTTGGTTGGAATTTTTGGCATCTTATGACCTAGACATTCTATATACGCCCGGAAAAGCCAATGTAGTTGCCGACGCCTTGAGTAGAAAGCATGCTATTTTTGCTCACCTTGTCATTGCTCCTACTCTTCTTGAGACAATCGCCAACAAGCAAAAGAGGACAAGTTTCTTCAGGCAATATATGGGAGAATTCGTCGAGGCGAAGATTCTAGTTTTGCAATTGATGATAATGGGATTATAAGATTGAAGGGCAGACATCCCTGATCTGAAACGCGAAGTTTTGGACGAATGCCACAAGTCTAAACTTTGCATCCATCCAGGAGTCAATAAAATGTATCGTGATATCAAAAGAACTTTCTGGTGGAAGACGATGAAAAGGGACATATCTATATATGTGAGTCGCTATGCTACTTGCCAACAAATCAAGAGCGATCAAAAGAAAATGGCGGGTTTACTTCAGCCTTTAGAGGTACCCAAGTGGAAATGAGACCAAGTATCGATGGATTTCATCGACGGTTTGCCTCATACTCGGAAAGGCAATGAAGCAATTTGGGTCATTGTGGACCGTTTGACTAAGACAGCCCACTTCTTGCCAGTGAAATCTACCCGCACGGCAGTGAGTTTAGCAGAATTATATGTGAAAGAAATTGTCCGTCTCCACGGCATTCCTAGCAGCATAGTATGTGATCGTGATCCGATCTCCACTAGTAGATTTTAGGAGGCATTTCAAGACGCATTGGAAACAAAACTAAATCTCAGCACTACTTATCACCCACAGTCTAATGGGCAGACTGAGAGGATCAACCGAATCTTAAAAGACCTATTGCGTGCCTGTATACTTGATTTTGGTGGTTCTTGGGAGGACCATTTGCATCTGGTCGAGTTCTCTTATAACACTAGCTATTAGGCCAGTATAGAGATGGCTCCTTTTGAGGCTTTATATGGTCGTCCGTGTCGATCACCGGCATGCTGGATTAAGACAGGTGATAGACTCATCCTTGGACCGGATATGATTAAGGAAGCCACACAGAAAGTTGATTCTATTCGGAATAAATTGAGGATAGCTTAGAGTCGTCAAAGAGTTGTTATGATCGTAGAAGAAGGGATTTGGAATTCCAGATTGGGGATTCTATCTTTCTTAAAGTATCTCCAATGTGAGGTGCATTGAGGTTTAGGAAGACCGGTAAGCTGGCACCACGATATATTGGTCCTTTTCCTATTCTGGAGAGGAATGGTTCTCTAGCCTATCGAGTGCAGTTTCCTACCTGGTTATCTGGCGTGCATGATGTATTCCATATTTCTAACCTTCGAAAGTATGTGCACGATCCAGATAGTATTATTGAAGAAGCTGCTCAACAGGATCTCGAAATCACTCCTAATTTGACAGTTAAAAGAGAACCGATAAAGATTGTGGATCGTGAAGAAAAACAATTGAGAAATAAAGTTGTGAAGCTAGTTAAAGTTCAGTGGAGTGGCAATCCGAAGGACCGCAGTTGGGAAACTGAAGATAATATGCAGAAATCATATCCCAATTGCAGAGTGGATATCTCAGTTTAAGCTGGTAAGCCATTTCCTTATTCTTTCTGAATTCGTATATTCTTTATTGTTTTTCGATCTCTTTCAATTTCGAGGATGAAATTTTCTTAAGGAGGGGATATCTGTAACATCCCAAAAATTTATCAATTAAAATTGATAATATATATTTTAAACTCTTGGAATTTAATTTGAGATTAATTGAAAGAAAAAAATCTCAAACAAATAAAGTGAGTGATAAATTATAGATGAATAAAATTCCAATTTATTTTGAGTTTAAAATTATTGAAATAATGAATTTTTTAAAAAGTCATTTGAATTTAAAATTTTATACATATATGTATATTGCATATATGAGTAGGATTGAATACATATTGAAATTGAATTTAAATTTTTCAAGATATGTGTGAATATATAAATGGACATAAATGGTTATATTTCAAGTTTGAATTTAAATTTGAATTTAAATTTAAAATAAATGTTTTTAAAAATAAGTGGCATTTAAAATCATTAAGATGTAATGTATATAATGTAAATATTGGTTAAAAACAATTCTTTTAACATTGTGTGTATACATACATACAAATGAATAAAGCGTACATTTATTTATAAAGTGGATATGATATAAAAATTTATAAACTTTTGTCTTGTAAAATCACAAATGCTAAACGTACACATGGGAGATGGAGTAAAGAAATTAACATAATTGGGATCTCATTATTATTGTTTACAAATGTCATTCCATATTATTGCAAGAATAAAATAATAGAATTAAAAAATTATAGAAAACTGTTCAGCTTCCAATTTCAAACTATTTAGCCTCCAAATCTCTGAAAGTACAGTAACCAAAAGATTGAGCATCACAAATCTCAATATTCAAAGGCAACAGTAAAAAACAGAAAAAGAAAGAAAAAGCTGCCAACCTTTTTTCTTCAATTCAAAAGTTAAAATATGAAGCTCTTTCTAAGCATCACGCTGTGGTGTTACATTCCACCTCTCAGGTAAACTCTATACTTTATAGTTTAATGAAATTATGATTTTAAGATCAAGTTTTAACAACAAAATTCAAAACTGCAGATTAGTTTAAAAAAAGGGAGCTTCAAGTTTTGCCAGTGCAGTAATTTCTGAAATAATTTAAAGGCAAGTAACTTTCTTTTTAAATTTTGAATTTGAAGTTATGATCAGTAATGAAGAAAGAATTTAAAACAATAACATCAATCAGTTGCAGGAGAAATCAAGCTCAAAGATTAAATCTATTTCTGGTCTTCAAGTTGCAGAAAAAAAGCTTTCTCTGTTATATAGAAGAATTCAACTGTAAGTGAATTAAAATTGTTGTTATTGATGAATTAGGTAAATGAATACAACAAAGAATAAGCAAGAATTTTTATTTATAACTTGCAGATCTAAACTCCAAAATTTAAAGTAGGAAAAGAAGAAAAAATTTACAGGCTTTCATCCTTCTTTTGAAACTGTTAGGAGCTTTTTTGTCTTCACGAAAAAGGTGAGTAAACCTTTGATCTTTTCAATCATTTGTTGTTGTGTGAATGCCTGAATGATTTAGGAAAGTTTAAACTTTGGTTCGCATGCAAGAATTTGTGAATATATGGATGAATTTTGCCTGTGCATGTTGTTGTACAGGGTTGTAAATTCCTGTTTTAGCTTCAGGATATAAAAACCTATCAAAACCCCAATTTCTTTGTTTCTAGCTTTGTTTAGATTAAAGTGATAAAATGAAAAGTGTTTAGATTCACTTAAATTGAATTTAAAAATAATTGTATAAACCAAAATCAAGAATGCATGCCTGGGAATGTTATTTTCTTCCCTGTTTCCTTTAACTCTCTGGTTTACAGTGTAAACCATGCCAAACTCAAACCCCCCTCTTAGTATTGTTTGGACATGCATTATGTTTTAGTAACCAATCAAAGTGAAGCAATATGTTTGTTCTTCCTGGAAAATGTGAAAACACAGTCACATCTAACTCTCTGGTTTACAGAGTAAACCATGGCCAATTCAAACCCCTCTCTCCCTCATTTCTTCTGAAAAATGGATTGAAAACAAGTTGATGTATGGTTTTAACACTGCACTATATTTCAGTAACAAATTAAAGCAAAAGTTATATAGTTTTTTTGGAAACTATGAAGAACAAAGTCAAAATCCAAATAGGAAAAAATTCAAACCCACGGATTTTAATTTTAAGTAATACTATGTGAACCCCCCTTAAAAATAATGATTTTAGAAAGAAAAATGCAAAATTTTCATTAAGTTTTCATCTAGATATTTGGGTTGATCAGAAAATTGAACTTTTGCCAAATTTTGATAATCTAGACGTTCGTGGGCTCGAGTTCGTCGTCACAGCTAGATTGAATGTTCGACATTAAGTAATACTATTTGGGTTGATGGAGCTTGGGTCAAATTTTGGTGACCGCTGACAGTCAAAGGAGGTGGGGCGAGACCCTTTTCTGATGATGTCCTGCTGGGTTGTTTGGGTCGAGATGACTCGATTCTTGTTTTCGGAATTTATCCAAGTTCTGGGTGTTGTGGGGTTTAGGGGGATGGTCGTCGACTCGATGGTGGATGTAGCTTCGACCAACGTTGATGATCCTGACCGTGCACGTGCACGTGGTGGTTGTGGTATCAGTTCTGATGGGTTGGGAAGAAGAAAGGAGTAACTCGAAGCACTACTCGGGGAATTGGGAGAAGGCTCGAAGCCAAGCTCGTGTCATTTAAACGTTGCAGTGGGTCGTTTTAAAACTTTAACAGATTTTAGAGGAAAATTTTTATACGAGTTGAATTGAGTAAAAACTCGAAGAGGGGGCATTTTTCTTGGGGGCGACTCGAGACGGCCTCGGGTTGGCTATGAATCAGCAAATTCCAGTTTTAACGAAATTTTGAAAAACATAAGTTAAAAAAAAATTGAATGCATTCTTTATTAAATAAAGGAAGTTGTTAATGGAGGATGTAGTAAATGATATTGAAATGTTGTTTTGAAATTAATGGAATTCAAAGATATTTCAAATTCATATTTTTAAATAAAAATTGTTTTACATTTAACTTAATAAAAATTTAGAATTAAATCAAATATTCAAGTGTTAACTTAAAAACCAAATTTATTTATAATGATGAAATAGTAATTAACAATCAATGTTTTGTAGTGATTTTATAATTAATAATTAATTAATTAAAGAATAGTAAATTAATAAAAGTAATTAAATTTAATTAGTGAACACATTAAGAATTAACAAATTAAGATAATCAATTAAAGAATAAATAATTAATAAAGCCAATTAAAATTTAATTAATTCATAGTCAAGTAAAATTAATCATTGATTTATAGTAATTAATAAACATAACTATAGGGTTAATTCACTTAAATCACATTCACCTTAATCGAAGATGATTGACTATCACCAAATATCCTGTACTGGATTGATATTTCTGTTGTGATACTGTGATTGCTTTGTGCTGAACTGTGATTTGTGATTTGTTTCTATATGTATATGAAAACCCCTTTTGCCCATAAAACGACATTTAAACTTCGATGCGACAGGGAGTCGTATCCCAGTTAGTTATCCGAAGCCCACATCGAATCCTGAATGTGAATCCTTGTAATTGATATACCCACATGTTTTAAAATTAAGCATTCACTATTCGGATTAGCCGGGAGAGGACCTTTGTGTCATATAACCTATTCTGAATAGTGATTCGACGAAATGAATAGCATTTGAAGACGGTGATGAAGACTGGATGTCTTCGAAAATGATAGGATAACTTATCGATTGTCTCTGCATTGAGTTGCTCCGGTGTAGAGATCTCCACTTGTGATGGGGAGTCCGATCGGAATTGGGGATGCCCGGATTTGCAAGGGCTTCTTCCTTTATTGGACGAAGTGCCTTCAGTTCTATTCGAACCCGGAACAGACTTGTATGGTTGTGTGTCTGACACTACACTTTGAGATATAAAGCCGATTTCTTTCAAATACATATATGTTGGTGGCGGAGAATTTATTCTCTTAGCTTAACACCCTTCTCTAAGACATACGAGCTCAGAGGTTATGTAGTTGAAGGTTATCATCGATATACTCCTAATTTGGTAGCGTGGCATGCTAAGTGCTGCTGTGTATGGATGATCATTTGTTGATCATTAATGATCAAAGCATGGCTTTCGTGTAAAGCGTAGCTTTGTGGACGAGAAATTTCATCGGACCTCACACCCCGGATATGGTCGAAACAGGAAAGATGCAGCAAGGTTATGAGGGTCGCTCCCTTTAGGGTATGTCATTTCCTTCTGGTAAAAGGTGGTAACATGGTATGGAGCCCAGATACTCCACCTACGTGGTTGCTGCAATCTCATTTACTATGTGGTTGTTGCTTTGTGATGGAGGGCCCTTGGATAAAGGTCGCAAACGACCGGGGATGGACATAATCATGTAGTAGTTACCTAGTTACAGAGGTAACCCAGCCTTGTGTTGGTAGAGAACTGGTTAAGTTCTCGGGACGTCCCGCCAGAGGCGTACCTATGTGGCATGGGAAGTTCCTTAGCCCGACCATTTGTTGGAAATCCAATTCCCAATATGAACCTAGTACGGTTTTAGTTGTAGAACCTGCCATTTAACAAGGCGGCTATAGTGGGCATAGTATCATGGTACCTATGCTGGCTAAGATTAATATTCTATTTTTGAAATGTTTTTCACACTATGCACTAGTAATAATATCAAAGAATTTTCCTCGTATTAAGCATATTTGACTATCATAAGGGAAATCTCCCCTAAGTGTGCGATTGCATTGTGTGTGTGCTGGGAGGCCTTATGGTAGTCTCATTTTCCAAAAGCATGAACGGTTTTCTTTTAAAATCTGTTTTATTTAAAAGCAATTATCTTTGTTTACTCATGCCAGTCCCATGACTGACCCGGAGTTTATTGTTTCTTTCTAAACTCTGGATGCCCATTATTTCCACACGGGCAGCCTAGTAGCAGGTTTTCCATATTTTGGTGTTAGCTGTCATTTGGAGTCTTTTTGGCTTGAAGATTATCAGTTTTTGGAGGCTTTTACCTTGGAGATATTTTGGAAGCTTTTAGATCTCAAGGTGCTTAGTTTGGATGTTCTCTATCACTCTATTACTTTGAAGACTTTTGGCATATGATCTCTTGTTGTTCTATTATGATGTCCTATTTGGAGTTGTGATATATGTATTATGATACTCCGATGTTGTAACGGATATTATGAGTGACGACCCGTCTTCCACTAACCAGAAAGACGCATCATCTACTAAGAAAGAAAGGGATAGAAGAAGAAAGGAAAGAAGAGAAAGAAGAAACAACACTAGAATCTCAACAGTGTAACGAATAAATTATATTAATAACATAAGTATTTTCATAATATACAACATCAATCAGAGATACACAACATACACATCACATATAATAGACAATTATAAACACCTGTCTAGTATTTACAACTTAATACAACACAACACAGAGAGCACACAGCGGAAAACTATATATCTACAACGCAGAAGCCTCCTGCTCCATTGCTCCTCCAATATTCGTCAAAGCTAAACTGAATCCCTCGGCTACGTAAAAATTTGAGTACCCAAGAGTTTTAGAAAACAAAATTTGAGTACCCAAGACTTCCCACACATAAACATGGAAAAGTTTTTACCTTACGCTAACCAAAAAATTTGATAGGAAATCTGGTGATATTATAATAGTGTCTAGGGTTTTCAAGTAAAATACAGAAATAGCTGGAATGCTTACATCTCACGTTCCAACATAGTGGGCACAACTAATACGTACAGCACTTATTGGATTGTGAATTCCATACAATGGCAGGGCTACTAGGGTACCGCCCGTCACAGTATGTGGCCTAGATCACCGTACCGAGGAGTACGCCCGCTCCCCTGTAACACAAAGCCAGAACCATTCCTTACTGAACAGTCCCGAATAAGACAACCCCGCAGTTGTTTGAAACCAACTGCCCACACAGCCGAATATAAATGGACTTCTAGACAGGGGTAAATCTTGCTCTCCAGTGGAAGCTACCCACGAAGCCTTGCTGCACCTCCCCTGTTTTAGCCATTTCCGGCTGATGAGGCTTGAGGCTACGATTACCATTAGAGAACACATCTCTTAGAATGCTCATCGTCCACCTGATGATGTTCTGAAAGCATTCGATCCATACAAGTTCGTTTTGGGTTTGAACGAAACCGAAGGCATTATCTCGTTACGCTCATTTTGGAACCACCCTCGGAGTTAACGACGATAACCCTTGCACTCTGAATCTCTATCTTCACTTGATATTCACGACCTATCATTAATTTGGATCAATGTGGTTTTCGGATATCCAAATATGGAAACCCGATCCCGGTCTCATCGAAATCCAAAACGTGTCTTTTAGGTCCAAGTTGTTTTAAAGGTTTAAAACAATTCAATTCAATATTATCTATATACACTCAGATAGATAATACACAACATCACGATAGATAATCAATATTATCATCACAACAGATAATCCATATTATCATTCCAAACAGATAATTCATATCATCAACTCAATGCGACCATAGCATCCAAATCACACAACATTACTTATCTCATGTCTGAGATATCAACCATTCAGGGTAATCAGTATCAATTAACATTCATAAGCAATGATTTATTAATCATCATTCTATAATTAATTTAAAATGAATTAAATTAATTACTTCTTCCTTAATTAATTTAAAATGAATTAAATTAATTACTCATCCATATAAATCTTGGTTACATATTCCTTAATTAATTATAAATCAGTTAATTAATTACTCTCAACAAATTACCCTAATTAATCATCTTGATTAATTATCTTTTAATTATATTCAAGTAATTAACCTCCAATTAATTTTACAAATTAATTACTCCAAACCAAATTCAGTAATTATCCTGTAATTACTTTATTAATTAATTAATTATAATTAATTACATTAATCCTTTGTTAATTACATTAATTAATTCCTTCATTGATTTAATTGTACTTAAATAATCCATCCTTAATTACATCATTAATTATTTAAATTAATGATCTCTAATTATTTATTAATAATTACCCTATTCAATTAATTACCAATATCCATATTGATTAATCACTCTTGATCAATCACATTAAGTAATTAACTTAATAAATTTCATCTCTTAATTACTTTAAATAAATCAATTTTCAAAACCTAAATTAGTTACAATAAGTAATTAATTATTAATTACTTCCTTTAAGTAATTATTCTGCAACTAATTACATATTAATTACACAAAGTAATTGAATTCCAAAACTCCTCCATTATCCAAGTATTCTTCAATTAAATTACATCATGTAATTTATCATATTAATTACTTCACTAAGTAATTATTCATTTTTAATTACATTGGTAATTACTTCTCCAATCAACCAGTGATTAATTTAAATTAATTAAACTTAATTAATTAACTAAATTAATCAAAATAAACTCAATTAATTACAACTAGTAATTAATTTCCTAATTACTTTCATTAAGTAATTACACTTAAACAATTATCAATGATTATCTCTAAATTAATTAATCCAATTACTCATTAAAATTAATTACATTAATTAATTATAAAATAATACTAAGTTAATGACCTTCATTAACCAATAGCAAATCTTTAATTACTTCTCTAAACTAATTAGCTGAATTAATCAATGTTAATTACAAATTAATTTATCTATAAAACTCATTAATTAATCTCTAATTATTAAATAAATCAAGTGATAATCAAAACTTAATTAATTATTAATTACTTGATTAATAAATTCAAATCATTTATTAAATTAAATCAAATCTTATTTAATTAATTGATTTCTAAATTACAATTTAATCAAGATTACTTAACTTACTTAATCCTTTAATTAATTAAATAAAACCCTTAATTATATAATTAATTAACCTAATTAAATAATTAATTACATTAATTAATTACAAAACTTAATTACCTTGATCAATTAATAAATTATTAAGTTCAAATCAACTTAATGATAATCATTAATCTTATTAATGATTTAATTATCACTATCAAAGTAATTTAAAAATAATTTGCTTTTAAATTTTCTCCAAATTCCATTTTAAATTAAAATTAAAATTAAATTAAATTTAAACTTAAACAAGACTTAATTATTTAAAACCCTTTTATTTCATATTAAAGAATTACTTAAGGTATTTTAAAAAAATAGTTTAACCCATAATCAATTTAAATAAATTTAAATTATACTTTAAATATATCCAAGTGATTTTGAAACATTTAAATTTAAAATCTTATTTCATTTCAAACTAGAATTCAAATCATGTTTCAGATTCAGATTCAAAAATTTAAATTTTAAATCCTGTTTTAAATTTCATTTCAGATTTATAAAACATATGTTATAAAATACTAAAATATTCAAACTTAATTATAACATTAGAATTTATAAACTTATTTCCTTTTGAAAACTTTCAGATTTAAATTTCAAATTTGAATTCAAGATTTCAAATTCAGATTTTAACTTAAGTTTAAAATCTTATTTTAAAATCTCATTTCCAGATTTTAAAACCTTATTATAAATATTGTAAACAAGTTCCAGTTGTAAATATTCCATTTATAAAATTTATTTATTTCGAAACAAGAATTTAAATTTCATTTTGAATTCATATTTAAACTTGATTCAACTCCAGTTCAAATATTGCTTTGCTTCCCTTTAATTTAAATTTTGTTTAAATTTTTCAAAAACCTGAAACTGTCAGGTTTTCCTGAACAAAACCTGTAAACTGATATTACTCGAGCCATACCCCTTTTTACTTCGAGTCCTTTTGCCTTGCTGCTTCGAGTCACATACTCGAATGACTCGAGTCTTCCCCGAGTTAAAATTCCTCTGCACACACACAAAGTTCAACAGAACTTCAACTGCACGGTGCACGTGCACCGTGGCTCTGGCCATCTCCGGCCATCCACCAGCACTTCAAACAATCGACGGCCATCGCCTAATAATAAAACGGCCCTTTAAAATCACCATATTTTCTCGAATAAAAATCGAGTATGCAAACTTAACCTGTATCACTTCAAACCTGGAAACACAACATTCCTCACAAACTCCAAACCTGTCAACGACGAAACCTAACTCTTCCGACCACCATTAGAGCTGCTACTCCTTCCATGCCTTCATCATCGACTCAGCTACCCTCCTTCAAAACCCCTTAGCACTCGATAACACATTGAGACAGAATTGACCGAATTTTAAAACTTGCTCATAAACTAGGGTTACAGAACTTAATCCTTCACCACTACTTACCAAATGACCTGTACACCAATTTGATAATTTTTCTGAAATGTCTAATCACTCTTCTTCATACAGAACAAGTTTCAAACTCCCAAAATCTCAAAATCATCAGATTTTTCCCAAAATCAACTTTTAGTTCATCACAGCACTACTCCCCAAATCCCAAACTAAATATTATGTTTTCTGATTTAAAAATCATGTTTTCATATGTGGTTTCAGATCATAATCTTAGTTTAATAGATTAAGGAATTTATGTTTTAAACAAATTCATGTTTCCTGATCATTTTTTTTCGTTTCCAGAGCAGGTTTGATTTCATTTTAACTTAATTAAAATTTAAGCTTAAACTTATGATTCAAACAAACTATTTTTTGTTTGTAACCTAAATCATAAAAATGGCTAGATCCAGAAGGAGGGGTTTTAAATTAAAAATAAAAACTGAGTTTAAGCAAGGAACAGAGGGGTCAAAAATACTAGCAGACATGCACACATATCAATCCAAATATTCATACACAATCAAATTTTCCAGAGATAACTTAAGCA
Source organism: Allium cepa (assembly GCA_030765085.1). Classification (NCBI taxonomy): domain Eukaryota; kingdom Viridiplantae; phylum Streptophyta; class Magnoliopsida; order Asparagales; family Amaryllidaceae; genus Allium; species Allium cepa. Next base: position 795,479,311 of record CM060935.1, on the reverse strand, counting down.
ATCAATATTATACTTGATTAATTTTCAAAAATGTTACTCACCTGATTTTAACAGAGGCAGCCTCCTTATTATTATTTTTTTGAAAAGATTTGAATCTTGTCCTTTTTGATTAAATGTTGTAGTGCCTATGATTCTTTAATTCTTGATAAAGATGCAGACTTGAGATCGCTTACATTTGAAACTCTAACCAAAATTAGATGCATGCAGCCCTTTATGACATGCTAAGCTGATGGTCATTTCCAGAGGAACAAAAATTTGCAGGAATTTGTTGTGCAGTTTTTAAATCTTCAGGTTGCTTGCATTTGAAATTTTGAGGAGTGAAAATTTTAAGATTTGCTTTGAGTAATTTTTAGATATGCAAACATTTGATTATTGAAGAGTTGATTTGAGGGATTTCGGATTTTGTTTGATAATTCCTTTGAGGCAGATTTTGTTTTTGAGAGGAAGTTTGAGTTTCAGATTTTTTATTTATTTTTCTTTCTTTGATACACTAAGCTTTTGAGTAAAAGATAGGGAAAAATGAAGAGAAAGAAATTATGGTTTATAAGAGCTGAAAATTAATTTAACAAAATAAATAAAAGAAAAATAGAAATTAAATGACACTTGTCATTAGAGTCATTAACTACTTAACACATGTAGCTTAGATTACTAAATTGTTAACACTTGTCTTTTATTTAATTTAGTAATATTTTTAAATGTTTATAAAGAGTTTTCTTAATTTATTTTATACTTATATAAATATATATGATTTTCTTATTTAAAGAAAGTGTAAATAAAACAAATTATAAACTAAAACTTATTCAAATATTTTTATGAATCCATTCATTTGAATTTAAAAATAAAATTCCAAATCAAATTAAACTTTTGAAATCGAAAATTAAAATCAATTTATTCAATTTAAAACGAAGATTCTATTTTCTTATTTTAATTCTTTTTATATTTATGGAAAAATGATACATTTATTAATATGGCTTGAAAATAATCAATTTAACAAATTTTATATGATTTATAAAAAGATTATAAATCACTTTTATTAATAAATGAATTTAAATCATATGTTATTTTATATTTTAAACTTATATAAAATATTTCCAAATCATATTTATCAATTAATATTTAAAAAGAAATAAAACAAACTTTTTATTTAAATTTTAAAAAATTAAAGTAAGATATAATTTTAAACAATATAACATTTATTACAAATCATATAATTATTAATTTAAATAACATCGAAAAACTTAAAATTAATTTAAAACATAATTTTCCAATTATTAAGTATATTATTAGAATTTAAAAACAAAACTTTATTTATTTATTAAATTCCAAAACAAAGATTAACTATAATATATATATAAATATATATATATATACATTAATTAAAAACATTTATTTAACTTTTAAAAGATAAAATCACAAATTAAATATTTACTTATTCAGATTATTAAACCAATTCATAGATTATTAACCAATTATCACCAAATCAATTTAATTTTTATATAAAGATTATTAAATTGATATTGTCAAAAATTCCGGGATATCACATTCCTTCCCACTTAAAAGAATTTCGTCCCCGAAATTTAAAACAAAGGTAATTTAATAACCTATTCAAGATTTTTAATTTTAAAAACCAAGCATATGCTAATAACCATAGCAATCAATTTACCCAATCAAACAAAATTAACTATCTAGACAAAATTCTGGATAGAGTTTCCTCGAGTTTCCCAAGTAAACACCAGGATACTCGCTCTATAACATTCAAACAATCAACATTACTAAGCTACAAAACTCCAACTCATCTAGATCTACAACTGAACAAGACATCAGACTACTGACAAGTCTGACTCAACAACCAAATCTCCCAGAACAGCTGATTCCAAAACCAGAAATAGATCATACACGTACTCCCTCAGAGATGCGTGAAACACATCGAATCCCAGTTGTCCAAACTGGCAATTCAATCCAGAAAATTAAACCCTTATCCAAAACAGAACACAGAAGAAATCCAAAACATCTCGGAGCTAGCTTACCCAACCTTACCAAAATTATAGCTCCTAAAAACTGAGAAAACTTATCCAAAATCAGATCTCCGATTTCAGATCCACAAAACTCTTCAGACGATCTCAAGCCACCTACCTCCTACCTGATCAGCTCAATCCTTGCTGATGTCTCAAGAAATAAACTGGACCAAATCCAATCCACCAGAATGATCCTCCACGATCAACCAAGATCAAGAACAAACTCCACTCACAATCATCAAAAGAAAACAAACTTCTCTTATCCGGAAAAGAAAAGCAGATGCACTACCAAACTGCTTCCGCTGCACAACTCTGATCTGGAGTAGAAAAGAATGCCGATGAAGAACACAAGCACAACTGGACAGCATAACCAAGAAGATCTCTGATAACCCAGAGAAAACTCAGAAGTTCCTCCAATCCTGAGTTGCTTCAACGAACTCCATCTCAAGGAACCAACCTTCAACTAGTTGAACCACCGGTACCACTTCTTGGAATCCTAGTCAATAAGAAAATTGAATCTCTAGATGCGGACAACCTCTGACTTCCCTGAATATATCCAGAAAAATCTCCAACAATCCAAGAGAATACTCAATCATCGCAAGTCACTTTTACGATCAACCCAAACTAAAATCCAAAGAGAACTGTTCTCTCTTTACCCATCAGAACAGCTTATGCTGGTCTTGTAAATCCATCGAAGAAATGGATTCACTCAACTGCTCCTGAACTCCACCTCCAGAAAACTGCTAAGCCAGAAAACTCTGCCGACACACAGAACACTCCGAGCTGCACTGCTGACACCAATGCCAAAGAATTCCCATTCTAAAGCTCTTTTTTTTAAAAACTCGGACTTCAAACCAAACAGAAACACCCTGCTGAACTCAGCCACAACACCGAAGCAGACCTACTTCCTTAAACTTGTTCCAAAGAAATCATCTTCAGAAACATCCATAGTCATTGCATCTCATCACGTAGCTACTATTCCCTGAGGTATCAAGATACCATCACTCGCTTCTGCTCAGCCAACTGATCCAAACTCTACTCATCCAACTTCAAAGACGAACTCCGAACCTTAACAGGTTACCTTCAGAGATCAAAGAAGTCCTTACACCACTGCAAAGCTCACTCGAGACGGTATTAGGTCTACGGTCTCGACAAATACACTTCCAACCTCAAACATTCAAACTCCAACCAATGGTAGTTGCGTTATACACACCACTACCCCAATCTACCTTTATAACCTATATTGGAAAACCGGAACAGGTAACCCAACAGATAGGTAGAAATAAAATAAATATATATAAATATATTAAAAATTACAAATACGCTCTCTCAAGATAGACACCACTCCAAAGCCTAGGTATTCACTCAACCTAATGCTCTGTTACCAACAGTGACGACCCGTCTTCCACTAACCAGAAAGACGCATCATCTATTAAGAAAGAAAGGGATAGAAGAAGAAAGGAAAGAAGAGAAAGAAGAAACAACACTAGGATCTCAACAGCGGAACGAATAAATTATATTAATAACATAAGTATTTACATATTATACAACATCAATCAGAGATACACAGCATACACATCACATATACTAGACAGTTATAAACACCTATCTAGTATTTACAACTTAATACAACACAACACAGAGAGCACACAGCGGAAAACTATATATCTACAATGCAGAAGCCTCCTGCTCCATTGCTCCTCCAATATTCGTCAAAGCTAACCTGAATCCCTCGGCTACTCGTAAAAATTTGAGTACCCAAGAGTTTAAGAAAACAAAGATAAACTCCGGGTCAGACATGGGTCTGGTGTGAGTAACAGGTTAAGGTTGCTTAACTTTAAAAACCATTTGAAAGAAAAGGTATCACGTAAGACTTCCCACACATAAACATGGAAAAGTTTTTACCTTACGCTAACCAAAACATTTGATAGGAAATCTGGTGATATTATAATAGTGTCTAGGGTTTTCAAGTAAAATACAGAAATAGCTGGAATGCTTACATCTCACGTTCCAACATAGTTGTGCACAACTAATACGTACGGCACTTATTGGATTGTGGATTCCATACAATGGCAGGGCTACTAGGGTACCGCCCGTCATAGTACGTGGCCTAGATCACCATACCGAGGAGTACGCCCGCTCTCCTGCAACACAAAGCCGGAACCATTCCTTACTGAACAGTCCCGAACAAGACAACCCCTTGCAACCAACTGCCCACACAGCCGAATATAAAGGGACTTCTAGACAGGGGTAAATCTCGCTCTCCAGTGGAAGCTACCCACGAAGCCTTGCTGCACCTCCCCTATTTTAGCCATTCCCTGTTGATGAGGCTTGAGACTACGATTACCTTTGGAGAACACATCTCTTAGAATGCTCATCGTCCACCTGACGATGTTCTGAAAGCATTCGATCCATACAAGTTTGTTCCGGGTTCGAACGAAATCGAAGGCATTATCTCGTTACACTCATTTTGGAACCACCCTCAGAGTTAATGGCGATAACCCTTGCACTATGAATCTCCATCTTCACTTGATATTCACGACCTATCGTTAATTTGGATCGATGTGGTTTTCGGATATCCAAATATGGAAACCTAATCCCGGTCTCATCGAAATCCAAAACGTGTCTTTAAGGTCCAAGTTGTTTTAAAGGTTTAAAACAATTCAATTTAATATTATCTATATACATTCAGATAGATAATACACAACATCACGATAGATAATCAATATTATCATCACAACAGATAATCCATATTATCATTCCAAACAGATAATTCATATCATCAACTCAATGCGACCATAGCATCCAAATCACACAACATTACTTATCTCATGTCTGAGATATCAACCATTCAGGGTAATCAGTATCAATTAACATTCATAAGCAATGATTTATTAATCATCATTCTATAATTAATTTAAAATGAATTAAATTAATTACTTCTTCCTTAATTAATTTAAAATGAATTAAATTAATTACTCATCCATATAAATTTTGCTTACATATTCTTTAATTGATTATAAATCAGTTAATTAATTACTCTCAACAAATTACCCTAATTAATCATCTTTATTAATTATCTTTTAATTATATTCAAGTAATTAACCTCCAATTAATTTCACAAATTAACTACTCCAAACCAAATTCAGTAATTATCCCGTAATTACTTTATTAATTAATTAATTATAATTAATTACATTAATCCTTAATTAATTCCTTCATTGATTTAATTGTACTTAATTAATCCATCCTTAATTACATCATTAATTATTTAAATTAATGATCTCTAATTATTTATTAATAATTACCCTATTAAATTAATTATCAATATCCATATTGATTAATCACTCTTGATCAATCACATTAAGTAATTAACTTAATCAATTTCATCTCTTAATTATCTTTAAATAACTCAATTTTCAAAACCTAAATTAATTACACTAAGTAATTAATTATTAATTACTTCCTTTAAGTAATTATTCTGCATACTAATTACATCTTAATTACACAAAGTAATTGAATTCCAAAACTCCTCCATTATCCAAGTATTCTTCAATTAAATTACATCAAGTAACTTATCATCTTAATTACTTCACTAAGTAATTATTCATTTTTAATTACATTGGTAATTACTTCTCAAATCAACCAGTGATTAATTTAAATTAATTAAACTTAATTAATTAACTAAATTAATCAAAATAAACTCAATTATTTACAATTAGTAATTAATTTCCTAATTACTTTCATTAAGTAATTACACTTAAACAATTCTCAATGATTATCTCTAAATTAATTAATCCAATTACTCGTTAAAATTAATTACATTAATTAATTATAAAATAATACTAAGTTAATGACCTTCATTAACCAATAGCAAATCTTTAATTACTTCTCTAAACTAATTAGCTGAATTAATCAATGTTAATTACAAATTAATTTATTTATAAAACTCATTAATTAATCTCTAATTATTAAATAAATCAAGTGATAATCAAAACTTAATTAATTATTAATTACTTGATTAATAAATTCAAATCATTTACTAAATTAAATGAAATCTTATTTAATTAATTGATTTCTAAATTAAAATTTAATCAAGATTACTTAACTTACATAATCCTTTAATTAATTAAATAAAACCCTTAATTATATAATTAATTAACCTAATTAAATAATTAATTACATTAATTAATTACAAAACTTAATTACCTTGATCAATTAATAAATTATTAAGTTCAAATCAACTTAATGATAATCATTTATCTTATTAATGATTTAATTATCACTATCAAAATAATTTAAAAATAATTTGCTTTTAAATATTCTCCAAATTCCATTTTAAATTAAAATTAAAGTGAAATTAAATTTAAACTTAAACAAGATTTAATTATTTAAAACCCTTTTATTTCATATTAAAGAATTACTTAAGGTATTTTAAAAAAATAGTTTAACCCATAATCAATTTAAATAAATTTAAATTATACTTTAAATATATTCAAGTGATTTTGAAACATTTAAATTTAAAATCTTATTTCATTTCAAACTAGAATTCAAATCATGTTTCAGATTCAGATTCAAAATTTTAAATTTAAAATTCTGTTTTAAATTTCATTTCAGATTTATAAAACATATGTTATAAAATACTAAAATATTCAAACTTAATTATAACATTAGAATTTATAAACTTATTTCCTTTTGAAAACTTTCAGATTCAAATTTCAAATTTGAATTCAGGATTTCAAATTCAGATTTTAACTTAAATTTTAAATCTTGTTTTAAAATCTCATTTCTAGATTTTAAAACCTTATTATAAATACTGTAAACAAGTTTCAGTTGTAAATATTCCATTTATAAAATTTATTTATTTCGAAACAAGAATTTAAATTTCATTTTGAATTCATATTTATACTTGATTCAACTCCAGTTCAAATCTTGCTTTGCTTCCCTTTAATTTAAATTTTGTTTAAATTTTTCAAAAACCTGAAACTGTCAGGTTTTCCTGAACAAAACCTGTAAACTGATATTACTCGAGCCATACCCCTTTTTACTTCGAGTCCTTTTGCCCTGCTGCTACGAGTCACATACTCGAATGACTCGAGTCTTCCCCGAGTTAAAATTCCTCTGCACACACACAAAGTTCAACAGAACTTCAACTGCACGGTGCACGTGCACCGTGGCTCTGGCCATCTCCGGCCATCCACCAGCACTTCAAACAATCCACGACCATCGCCTAATAATAACACGGCCCTCCAAAATCACCATTTTTGCTCGAATAAAAATCGAATATGCAAACTTAACCTGTAGCACTTCAAACCTGGAAACACAACATTCCTCACAAACTCCAAACCTGTCAACGACGAAACCTAACTCCTCCGACCACCATTAGAGCTGCTACTCCTTCCATGCCTTCGTCATCGACTCAGCTACCCTCCTTCAAAACCCCTTAGCACTCGATCACACATTGAGACAGAATTGACCGAATTTTAAAACTTGCTCATAAACTAGGGTTACAGAAATTAATCCTTCACCACTACTTACCAAATGACTTGTACACCAATTTGATAATTTTTCTGAAATGTCTGTTCACTCTTCTTCATACAGAAGAAGTTTCAAACTCCCAAAATCTAAAAATCATCAGATTTTTCCCAAAATCAACTTTTAGTTCATCACGGCACTACTCCCCAAATCCCAAACTAAATAATATGTTTTCTGATTTAAAAATCATGTTTTCATATGTGGTTTCAGATTACAATCTTACTTTAATATATTAAGGAATTTATGTTTTAAACAAATTCATGTTTCCTGATCATTTTTTTTTTGTTTCCAGAGCAGGTTTAATTTCATTTTAACTTAATTAAAATTTAAGCTTAAACCTATGATTCAAACAAACTATTTTTTGTTTGTAACCTAAATCATAAAAATGGTTAGATCCAGAAGTAGGGGTTTTAAATTAAAAATAAAAACTGAGTTTAAGCAAGGAACAGAGGGGTCAAAAATACTAGCAGACATGCACACATATCAATCCAAATATTCATACACAATCAAATTTTCCAAAGATAACTTAAGCAATCAATATTATACTTGATTAATTTTCAAAAATGTTACTCACCTGATTTTAACAGAGGCAGCCTCCTTAATTATTTTTTTTGAAAAGCTTTGAATCCTGTCCTTTTTGATTAAATGCTGTAGTGTCTATGATTCTTTAATTCTTGATAAAGATGCAGACTTGAGATTGCTTGCATTTGAAACTCTAACCAAAATTAGATGCATGCAGCCCTTTATGATATGCTAAGCTGATGGTCATTTCCAGAGGAACAAAAATTTGCAGGAATTTGTTGTGCAGGTTTTAAATCTTCAGGTTGCTTGCATTTGAAATTTTGAGGAGTGAAAATTTTAAGATTTGCTTTAAGTAATTTTTAGATATGCAAACATTTGATTATTAAAGAGTTGATTTGAGGGATTTCAGATTTTGTTTGATAATTCCTTTGAGGCAGATTTTGTTTTTGAGAGGAAGTTTGAGTTTCAGATTTTTTTTTTTTTTTGAATTTTTCTTTCTTTGATACACTAAGCTTTTGAGTAAAAGATAGGGAAAAATGAAGAGAAAGAAATTATGGTTTATAAGAGCTGAAAATTAATTTAACAAAATAAATAAAAGAAAAATAGAAATTAAATGACACTTGTCATTAGAGTTATTAACTACTTAACACATGTAGCTTAGATTACTAAATTGTTAACACTTGTCTTTTATTTAATTTAGTTATATTCTTATATGTTTATAAAGAGTTTTCTTAATTTATTTTATACTTATATAAATATATATGATTTTCTTATTTAAAGAAAGTGTAAATAAAACAAATTATAAACTAAAACTTATTCAAATATTTTTAAGAATCCATTCATTTGAATTTAAAAATAAAATTCCAAATAAAATTAAACTTTTGAAATCAAAAATTAAAATCAATTTATTCAAGTTAAAACGAAGATTCTATTTTCTTATTTTAATTCTTTTTATATTTATGGAAAAATGATACATTTATTAACATGGCTTGAAAATAATCAATTTAACAAATTTTATATGATTTATAAAAAGATTATAAATCACTTTTATTACTAAATGAATTTAAATCATATGCTAATTCATATTTTAAACTTATATAAAATATTTCCAAATCATATTTATCAATTAATATTTAAAAAGAAATAAAACAAACTTTTTATTTAAATTTAAAAAAATTAAGCTAAGATATAATTTTAAACAATATAACATTTATTACAAATCATATAATTATTAATTTAAATAACATTGAAAAACTTAAAATTAATTTAAAACATAGTTTTCCAATTACTAAATATATTATTAGAATTTAAAAACAAAACTTTATTTATTTATTAAATTCCAAAACAAAGATTATCTATAATATATATATATACACACACACACATTATAATTAAAAACATTTATTTAACTTTTAAAAGATAAAATCACAAATTAAATATTTGTTTATTCAGATTATTAAACCAATTCATATATTATTAATCAATTATCATCAAATCAATTTAATTTTTATATAAAGATTATTAAATTGATATTGTTAAAAATTTCGGGATATCACATTATGATGATGTTGTATCTGTGATGTAATGCATGATATACATTTTGTTTCCGCTGTTTTATATTCATCTAACGTTATTATAAGCTCCATCCGACTGGAGTTCGGTGTTTGAATCTTTGGCAGTCGAATACAAGTGAGGTACATGATATCGATTTTCGAGCATTGGATTTTGGGTTGTGACAATATATATATATATATATATATATATATATTGTCGTATGTGTTTTTTAATAAAAGTTAAACATTTTTATTTAATAAAACAATCTGTGGACAAAATCATAGACGTTTGTCACTGGAGGAAAATATTTCCTGACACCACATACGTCTGTGATAACCCCACGGACTTCTGTCACTGGTTTCAAGAAAAAATTTCCTGAAACCACAGACGTCTGTGATAACCCTATAGACATTTGTCATCTGCCTTGGGTTTAACATGCAACCACCCCTATATATTCATGTTTTACCCTATTTCAACTATTTACCAAACTATCTTCAAAACTGAACTAAAACCTTAATTTCTAGAACTCTAATTCCTCAAAAAAGGCTCCTAAGGAAAAATTTCCCGTTAGCAAAAGATCGAAGAAAATCCAATCTTCATCCTCTCAAACCCCTATTGTAACCTGTTATATGGGTTTTTAGCCTAGCAGGATCTAACAGGAGACGGCAGAATCTGGTATTATCGGAATGGTTTATAACTTAACCAGAAAGGCTAAGGCAAGAAGTTAATGAAAGCCAAGTTATACCACTAAGGCAAGGACTGGGATCAACGAAACCGAGAGATCATCATTCTTTTAGCCCAATCGGCAGCTGAGCACAAACAGCTAATAAATTGTCATTAAAACTGAACCACGATGACTATGGAAACATCTTCAATTCTGAACTCTAGAAGAATTCTAAGTGCTCTAATCATCGGCAACCCAAACTTCTTTCTGATCCGATAGCAAACTACCTACGGATGCGATGAAGGAAAGGCCAAGACATGAGCTTGCAAAATGAGCCAAGTCTATGGGTCGCCAGCGACCCATGGTTTGCCTCAATTTGTGAGCCAAATCCACCTTGGGTCGTTCCCTACCTACTTACGAGCAGATGACAAAGTGTCCTAGCCAAGAAGCTCTCTGACCCATATAAGTACCATCCTACCTACAACACAAATGGGATCTTCTCTGGATTGGTTACTAAAGCTCTGTTGGGATTATTCTTCACTCTCTACCTCCCTCACAACAATCTTCAAAGGAATTCACTGTGATTCTCCAGTGGATTTCACCTTTGGGGATTCAATCTAGCCAAAGACAATCAAAGCCTTATAATCAAACATCTCTTGTAACAACAATCCGTCTATAGTAAAACTATAAAGTGGACGTAGGCTTCATTAACAGCTGAACCACTATAAAAATTCTCTGTCTTCTTTCCTTTACAGTTCTTTTTCTATATCTATTATATGTGATATTGCTATGTTAGAACAGGGCTGGTGCTTTTAAATTCAAACCAGGATATCGGTTCATTTGTTAGATCAACATTTTGGTCCTTTCATTGAGAACTCCAACTCAAGATCCAAATCTAGCTATCTACTTTTGATCCCATAGGTCCAGAAGTTAGATCCTTAATCCTTGCTTAAAGAATCCACTATATAGAATCAATAGCTTTTGGAAGAAGAAGAACTGCCTCCGGAAGGTCTATAGGGGCAGAAGTAGCTAGAGAAGATGTTAATCCCCAACAAACCGAAGTGGATGGCACTAACTTAGGGAACCAGGTGCTAGTCTCCTCCACTCAGCATGAAGATGTTACCAGGGATGAGTTAAATAAAATGGTTGATGATATCAACCAAAAATCTCTAATGGATAAGCTTAATGCTTTCCTAACCCTACAGTTAAATCCTGCTCCAAGGACTATGCCCGAACTTACAGTTGCTATGGAACAAGAGAATTCCTCCGTTTATGATCTATAAAGAAGAAACGGAAAAAAAACCATAAAAAAGGGTGACAACAGGACTTAACGTGAACGGAAATGCAAGTATTCTGTATGCCACAAGGCAACCTATTTTGAATTTGAGTCAAGGGGCATAAACCCCCGTAGAAGACATAGCCATGGAGTTTTCTGAATCAAAGGACGGAGAGCCAGACGATATATTGGAAGAAAACGCCAATGCATTTGATAATGCAAGGAATACCCAAAATGCTCCAGTTAGACCAACTGCAAGCCAACGGGACGTTGTAGGAGTGGCTCTTCCGAAGATAGGAGAGCCTAGGTCTCATCCCACTCACCAAGACCATTTGCAAAGTCAAACACTTGGCGTAGTGACTGATTGCTGTCCTTAAGACTAGTGGAAATCAGAGGCATACATAGCAGTCATGGTTAAACGATTAATGGAGGAGAGTAAAGATAGAAGAGATGATGAATGAGGATCTGCACCAAGTCGGACTCCCTTCACCGATGAAATCTTGAATGAGAGATATCCAGAAAAATTCACAATGCCAACTATTTCGTCCTATAACGGGACAAAGGACCTGAAACCTTACTTGTACAAATACATGTGGTATATGGACGGAGCAAATACATTTGAAGCTGTTCAATGCAGATGCTTCTATCTTTCTCGATAGGGTTACGTCAATCTGGGTCACTAGGCTTCCACCAAGATCTATTTCTACTTTTGACCAACTGGCGACAAGGTTCCTTGATCAGTTCAGACTCCATACTGCACATCCAAAAGACGTCATGTCCCTATTCCGATTATTCCAAGGGCATAACGAATAACTGAAATCTTACATGAACAGTTTTAACACCACGGTGACGGAAGTAGGCAACCCCAATGAAGACATGGTTTTTATGGCATTAGTCCATGCCATTCACATGGAAATTGAATTCGAAAAGTGGATTAAGATGAGGCAACCTACCACTAGGAAAGATTTCAATCGTAAAGCAAGTTAGTACCTGTGGTTGGAGGAAGCGTAGGAATTGGAAAGGGAGTCTACTGGTGTAAAATCAGCAAACGTCTGGCAAAGAAATATAGCAATGAGCTAAAATGCGCACACTTCGTGAACTACTGAAGGAACCACTAGGAAAGACGGGAAGTCAAAGAGGAAATGTCAAAACTTAAATAAGAAGAATGGGAATGATGGCAATAAAAAGCTCAAAGGGTTTAGGCCCAATGGCTACACTCCCCTGAGTGACACACCAAAAAACGTTTTTCTCGTAATTCAAGGAATCGGGGAATTCAAAAAGTCATCCAGAATGGAGGCGACCGAGCAGCAGAAGCACACAGGGAAGTTCTACCGCTTCCACAAGACATACGGCCACAATACGAATGAATGCTGCCAACTAAAGCATCTCATTGAGGAACTGATCCAGAACAACAAACTCCAGTAGTACGCAAGACAACCATAAAACTCCAGTCAATCTGCAACTCCTAAACACCCAAGAGAACGAAGGAATCAAGCAGGAACTAGCAAGGAAGGGTTGAAACAGACTGACAAGCGACTCCTCATCGGAACAATATTCGGGGGACCTCATCTCGCACAAAGAAGTTAGGGAGAAATGGAGCGGTATGCAATTTCATTGAAGCATGCTCCGAAGGAATCATGTTTGGTTGTGGAAGACAAAACTCCAGTTAAGATGCAAAGGATCTTGAATGACGATACTGTGTTTCGAAATCGGGACACAAAAGGGATCGAAGCTCTAACTCTTGATTCGGTGGTGTTGACGGTAGTAATTGGACCTGCTGTAGTTCAGCGGGTGTTAGTTGATAGTAGCAGCTCCGTTAACATTCTCTTCAAATGCACTTTCGATCAGAAGAAGATTGGCATAAAAAGTGTGTCTGCGTGTCAAACAATGATTCAGGGGTTTACTGGTGAAGCCAAACAGCTGGTGGGAATAATTGACCTACCCATGGAGCTTGGAAAGGGTGAGCGAAGGGTCACCCTCATTTATACTTTTGTGATCATGGATGAAATGTTAGCATACAACGCCTTCTTAGGACGGCCTGCATTAGCCGACTTCAGAATTGCACTGGCCCAATGGTACCTTATAATGAAGTTCCCTATATAACACGGAGTCGGAATTATGAAAGGAGACCAAAGCGCCACCCGAGAACACTACGTTGCAGAATTGCATGAGTCAAGAAGAAAGAAAAAGAAAAGGATATGGGGAAAACCCTCCACATCCATGAACCCTCCGAATAGCAACTACAGAGCTACCCCTGGCTTGTGGATCATAGCAGATTCGACAAGACTTTAGACCCTAGAAAGAAGCACTTAGGGGAGGATCGGGCAGCATCAGTAGAATTAACGGTGTCTGTCCCAGTATATGGATGAGCCAACACAGGTCCTGAAAATTGGGTCACAGCTTGGAAATAAGATGTGGTCGGAACTAACCAAATTCCTTCGCACTAATTTGGACGTATTTGCTTGGACACACTCCAATATGTGTGCGGTATCACCTAAAAATGCCTGCCACAAACTCAACATTGACCCCAAATTTATGCCAGTGAAGCAAAAAAAGCGCAACTTAGGCTCAAAGGACTAAGAGAGAAAGTAGATAAACTGATGGCTAACGGCTTCATCCGAGATGCAAATTACCCTGAATGAGTATCAAATCCAGTCCTAGTCAAGAAGTCCAATGGAAAATGGCGAACTTGTTTTGATTTCTCAGACCTAAACAAGGTTTGTCCGAAGGATGGCTTCTCGCTCCCTAGAATTGACTAGCTTGTGGACGGAACGATGGGACATGAACTGTTGTTATTCATGGATGCGTACTAAGGCTACAATCGGATCCTAATGCATGAGCCTGACCAAGGGAACACCAACTTCATCATCGATTTGGGATTGTACTGCTACAGGATAATGCCATTCGGCTTGAAAAATGCTGGGAAAACATACCAAAGGCTAGATGAATGCTATGTTCAAGCACCGGATTGGAAAGACTATGGAAGTTTACGTGGACGACATGTTGGTCAAATCTCGAGTAGCTGCTAACCATCTAGACAACCTCGCTAAAATGACTGAGATACTCCGAAAATACGAGATGAAGCTCTACCCTCTCAAATGTCACTTCGAAGTGGCCTAGAGGAAATTCTTAGGATTCATAGTAGGTGCTCGGGGCATCGAAGTGTATCCAGAGAAAATAACAGCTTTACGGGAAGTCCAAGCCCCTAAAAATAAGAAGGAACTTCAACTTAAGCGAAAAAGTTGCAGCACTGAGTCGATTTATCTCAAAAACTATGGAAAAGTGCATACTGTTCTTCGACGCACTAGAAGGGAAAGAAAAAATTTGAATGGAGTGAAGCTCGTCAGACATCTTTCGAGGAACTACTATGACATATGGAAGCTCCCTCAGTCTTATCAAAGCCAGTGTATGGAGAAGACCTATTCGTTTATTTAGTAGTTTCCTCGCATGCGTTGGGTACAACACTCCTGTGGGAAGAAGCGAGAATCCAGCGGCCTGGCTATTACATTAGCAAATGATTCACCGGAGATGAGAAGAATTACCCAAAACTGGAGAAGCCAACGTACTGCCTTTTGATCGTGTCCCAAAAATTACGACCATACTTTCAGGCTCATCCAATTAAAGTATTGACTGACCAACCCCTGAAGCAAGTTTTATACCGACCAGAAACTTCCGGACGACTACTCAAATGGAATATAGAGCTAAGCCAATATATCGCATATTACCCCAGGAAAGCCATCATTGGGCAAGCGTTGGCCGACTTCATCACCGAATTTACTATAAGGGACGATGAGGAAGAAGTTCGATTATAAATAAGTATCCAATGGAAACTCTTCGTTGACGGCGCATCCAAAATTTTCTGTTCGGGAGCAGGGGTAGTTCTTGAAACCCTCGAGGGGCGAGCCATTAGCTATACTTTACACTTGGAATTCCCAGCAACAAACAACGAAGCAAAATACGAAGCACTAATTGATGGACTGAAGGTTGTGAAGGAATTCAAGATAAAATCAATTCATATATACAGCGACTCTCAGGTGGTTAACTATCAAGTGAAAGGGGAGTACCAAGCGCATAGAGAAAATCTTGCTCCAAGTCTGTCCAAAGTTCAAGAACTGCTAAGCGACATCGAGCACCACATTATAGCTCGCATCCCACGGGAGCAAATCACCAAGGCAAATTATTTGACTAAGCTGGAAAGTTCCGAAGAAGCTCAGTTGTTAGAGTTGGTCTCGGTTGAAACTCTAACCAACCCAAGCATAGACGAAATAGATGTAGACGAGATTCTCGAGACCACCACCAAGCCAGATACATGTGTGACGTGGATAAAGCACTATCTACTTGCAAGAACCCTTCCAACTGACCAAAATCAATGGGAAAAGCACCTTCGGAAGGTGCCACGGTTCATAATACAGGATGGGATACTCTATCGAAGGGGATACATGACCCCTCTCCTTGGATGTGTGACCGATGATGAAGCACGAAGAATCCTAAAGGAGGTACATGAAGGCAAATGTGGCGACCACACTGGGGGCATACCCTCGTAAAGAAAGTCTTTCGATATGGGTATTTCTGGGCAATGGTAAATCGCGACGCAGCAGATCATGCCAGGAGATGCGATCGCTGCCAAAGGTTCAGCAAAATTAAGGGGGACCCCCCACGGGCTAATGTAGATGGTTAGTCCATGGCCTTTCGCAATATGATGGATTGACTTGATTGGCGTCTTGCCAATAGCAAAAGAAGGGGCCAGATATGTAGTAGTTGCCGTAGATTATTTCACAATGTGGGCCGAGGCGGAACCGCTGGGTACTATAACTACAAAGAAAGTTATTAACTTTGTTACTAAAAACATCATTTACAGGATTAGTGTGCCAAAAAAATTCATCACTGACAATGGAACTCAATTCAAAAGTGCAGAGCTCAAAGACTTCTGCAGGCGCTTCGGAATCGAAAAAAGCTTCTCCACAGTGGCTTATCCGCAAGCAAAGGAAGCAATCAACAAGATCATCAAGTCCACTATCAAAAAGTGACTAATAAAAGCTAAAGGAAACTAGGTTGATGAACTTCCACTAGCACTATGGGCTTACAGAATTACTTACAAAGCGGCAACCGGCCACACTTTGTTCACCCTAGCATATGGTTCAGAAGCAATGATTCATGTTAAATCAGAAGTCCCCTCGCATCGAAGGAAGAATTTCAACCAAAAGTTGAACAAGTAGCTCCTACTCGAATCGCTGGATATGCTTGATGAAAAAAGAGAAGAAGTAGAGTTGAGAATCGTCGCCCGCCAAAAAAGGGTTACATGGTACTTCAACGCCAAAGTTCAAAATCAAACCTTCAAAGTGGGAGATCTTGTGCGCAAGCGAGTTTACCGTGTTCCGGAGGACTTCGGACCAAACTGGGAGGGACCATATGTCATTAATCAAAAGCTAAGAGATGGAACTTTCAAACTATCAACCGTCGACGGAGCTCAAGTTCCTAGGGCATGGAATAGCGAATTGCTTCGCCGTTACTTTGTCTGAAAGCTATCTTATGTATTTTTTATTTTCCAGCAAATAAGCCATCCTGAGACACGAGGGAATTGTATATAGGCAAAAATTACCCTGCTTTCCTTAATAAAGTTTGCTTCTTGAACCAACAAAACCGTGTTCATAGCATTAAACCCGCCGAGCCGACGGAAGAAAATCGACCCAAACCGTTTGATCGGCTGAACCCGATCTTAGCCTTTCAAAAGCCGGTTGCTTCGGCAACATCAAGAAGGCTAAAATCAACACTCCTCGTGTTTCTCGAAGATAAGCAACAACGATGAGTGCTAAAAGTTGCGCATCCCATAAGTCACGCACTAAAATAGTAGCTCCTTACGTTGCCAGAAGATAGGCAATACCGGAGCGCATCCTATAAGTCGCACACTAAAATAATAACTTCTCACGTTGCCCAAGATAGACAAAACCTAGGAAAAACAAAAGGCCGTACATCCCATATGCCGTGCACTAGAATAATTACTCCTCGCATTGCTCGAAGATAGGAAACATCGAGGAAAAACAAAAAGCCATGCACTAAAATAATAACTCCTCACGTTACTCGAAAATAGGCAACACCGAAGAAAAAATAAAAGCCACACACTTTATAAGCTGCGTACTAAATTTCAAAACACTAGCTCCTCACGTTGCCCGAAGATAAGTAATTCCGAGGAGCATGAAAAATCGTGCACTGATTCTTAAAGCTTAAACTCCTCACCCTGCCCAAAGATAGGCAGCATCGGGGAGAACTAAAGCACACACTCCTCCAACATGATTAGAATGCCACAAACCAAATGAAAAGCCTCAACTACAGACACTTAAGGGATAAAACTACGCTCAATTAACCTATGCACCATGTAGCTCTAAAAAAACAAGGGTATTGCATATTTGTTGAAATATCACAAGAAGCATGGATTGCATGCTAAAGTTGCAAAACTTCCCAAAAAAGGAGAATCAACTCATAATTTAGCCAAATTTTCAATAAAGATTATGTAAACCCTAAGTTACTGACTATTTGAAAATTAATTGAAGTAAACAGCCCTGTGAAATGGGGGCATACATCGGTACTTGGAAAGAAACGTATGAAAAACATAAGTTTACAAGTTCTATTACTCCAAACAAAGAGTTTCCAAAGAATTTTAAGTTTACAAGTTCTGTTACTCCAAACAAAGAGTTTCCGAAGAATTTTTAAATAAAGAAGTTAACAAAGAATTTCTAAACAAATTTTTTCCTAGTTTTGTTATTTTATGAAGTTCTATGAATTCCTAAACAAAAATTTTCTAACTTCTGGTAATTTCTAAAGGTTTTATCAACTTCCAAAGTGCTGTTAATCTCTAAGTCCTATTGCTTTGAATGAAGGGCTTTGGCTATAATCACAGAACTGGGAAAGTATGAAATAAAACAAACACAATTACACAGAACACAGATGAACTGACAGATAAGAGTACATCTAAAATATCAATATATTGCTTATAATTTTTTGTACATGTAGTCAAAATGTGGAGACCGTACGCATACAACCCGGTCAACCAAAAGAAAATACATACTTTACAGTGAAGATGCAAAATGCAGACTCTACATTTGAATAGAATGACTCGAAAAGAAACAAAGAAGTCAATCTTCCTGCAAGTTGTTGACCAAAATCAAGTTAACCTTCACACAAGTCACTCAACATTTCTTGCCACCACTCCCCATTCCGCCCTTAATCGGCAGCTTCTGCTTCTTCTCAACAGCGGTGTCATACCGGTAATGTCAATAAATAACTCGGTGGCATTGTACTCATCTTCCTCTGAAGCCTTCTCAGGAGAGGGTACTCATCTTCCTCCGAAGCCTTCTCAGAAGCCTCTCCCTTTGTATTTCACCTTCGAGATTTGCAGGAACTTTTAGAGGCTTTGATCGCTTCGACCTTTTCCCTCTTGACGGTAACTAGCTCATGCTGAGTCTTCTACGATGGCTCTGTCTGAGTCTCTTGCTCCTTGTCCTCTGCAGTTGTTATATCGCCTTCTAAAGACACAGAAGGATCATCCAAGCCATGGAGCGCAGCTATCCTTTCGGCCTTTAGCCCTGGCTGCGAGCCAGACGTGGAAGTGGGAGCCGAAGCAAGAATAGAAACAACTACAGAATATGTGGAAGTGGCTGCAGGCACAGGCGTCGAAGTAGCTGGAGCGCCAATGGGAAAAGTAGATGGACTTATAAGATCAAAAACGAAAGAATTAAACTCCTCTTGCTCTTGTGGCATAAATTGGAAACTCCCAAATTTGGAGGAGATAAGGACATTACCTACGCCAGAGGTATGCTCGAGAGTGTCTTTTTTGAATTCACCGCCTTCACCCTCTTTCGATGTCTCCACCACCTGAGGAATAATTTCAAGCCCTGAACTCATTGGCTGGTCGTGGAGCTGCTCTGATAATTCGCCCACACCGAAAATAGAAGGCTCGGTAAGCACATCGATGGAGGACGTTAAAGCAGCATCGGTGGCCTCCTTCTCTCTTTCAACTTGGAGAATTTCCTGGCCCTCAAGTAACGCCTTCTTGGGTTTGTCATTGAGATAGGCATCTCGCATCTTGATCGGAATAAACATCACTGCTATCGGCAAAACGAGATAAGATTTCCTCCCAAAAAAGAGCAAGAGTGCGCGAAAACTTCGGGCCAAGATAGTTGAGACTTCCTTGATGCAACAGAGAGTTGACATAGAAATTCAGAATATTCGCATCCAGCTTCTCCATTTTCCTTTCTAAAGCACTTTGGGGATCTAAGCAATCCACTGGTACAGCAGCTTTCTCAACTTCAGCTGTCTTGTCGGCACTGAGCTGTGTGACCTGAGCCTATAACTTAGCAATGATCTCAGCCTAGTTGGAAATAGTTTTGTTGTACCCTTCAACGATAAGGTCACGATCAACGATAGTCTTTCTTTGAGCCTCAATCGTTGCACCGCAAGAATTCACTTCTTTAACTTCTCCTCCTCGGCACAAGCTTTTTTGATCTCATCTCTATAGACGATTTCTATTTAGCTAAGGGCTTCTCTCACCTCTTTCAGTGTATCGGCATTTCTCTTGCTATCCTGCAGTGCCGTTTCTTTCTCTTCCTCTAATTGCTTAATCTTGGCATCACGCTCACCCATCATCTTCTCAAATTCATCTTCCTACGATTCGAAGGAGAGGATCTCTTGATAATTATTTCTGTTTGCATCCGCTAGCTGTTTACAGAGCTCCTCCCATCGTTTGGTCTGTTCTAGGTCGCTTTGGATAGCTTAGAGGTATGGTATGAAGGAATCCCTGTGAACAGGGTGGAGATAGAGGTCAAACTTGACCCCTTTTAAAAAACAAACAAGGATCACTGCCTCAAGTTTAAGGGGACCTGAAGGAAGGACATAGGTAGGTCTTCGGTAGGGGCAAGAAGCAACAGGGGCAGCAGTGACAATGGAAGATGAAGATAAATGAGTTGAAGGCGGAATTAGAGTAGAAGTAATGGGTATTTCTTGGCCCACGGAAGAGTGTTTTGAAGCGAGCTCTGAAGAATGAGGGCGATGTTCAAACTTTGACTTTTTGACGACTCGCCTCTTTCCTCAAGAGATCATCTCTTCTCATACCCGCCTTTATATGATAGGGCTTGGTCTCTTTCTTCTTGACGGTGGGTTTCAGCTTCGAGCGCTTTTCTCCGCCTACATTCCTCCTCCGTCTCTCGGATTTGATGGCAGCAGGAGGAGCGCTTGGGATACCGCTGTGAATCGGTGAAGTCTTCGAAGTCGTCATAAAAGCCTCATCCCATCGTCATACCTTAAATGAGGCATACATAAAAGGTCTTGGAAGAATGAAAGTAAGTGTAGCACAACAAATATGAAGAGATAAATGGAAGTGAGTGTAATCCTAATGCAATGTGTAGTGTGTTTCTAGTATGGGCCTAAAACGGCGTCATGAACCGGAACGAACAACCGAAGTAGAAGGGATCTGTGACGCCCCACCTCGAGATCTACATTAGTAAAGAGAATTACTAAGTAATCCTGTCTACTAATGCACAGAATAGGGCTGGTTAAGGGCGATCATCATAGTAATACGTTAGTTAAGATTAATTAATTAAAATAATTAATTAAGGAATGATTAATTAATAAAGGTAATTAAGATTTAATTAATTAACAATTAAGGATTAATTAATTAGGATAATTAATTAAGGAATGATTAATTAATAAAGGTAATTAAGATTTAATTAATTAACAATTAAGGATTAATTAATTAATTAAGATAATTAACTAAGGAATGATTAATTAATGAAGGTGATTAAGACTTAATTAATTATAATTAATCATTGATTAAAGATAATTAATGAAAATAATTATGCGATTAATTAATTTAAACCACATGATTTATTCATCTTAATTGAAGATGATTGATTACTATTGAATATTGTGTATTGGATTGATATTTCTGATATGTGATTGTGATGCTATGCAATATGAATTGCTTTGTGCTGAGCTGTGATATCTGTGATGAATATATTTCTGTGTGAATGTGAAAACCTTTGGCCCGTAAAACGGCATTTGAATTTCGATGCGACATGGAGTCGGATTCCAGTTGGTTATCCGAAACCCACATCGAACCTTGGTAGTGAATCTTTGTGAATGATATATCCATGTGTTTTAAATTAAGCGCTTACTATTCGGTTTAGCCGGAGAGGACTTTGTGTCATATAATCCATTCCAAATAGTGATACGACGAAATGGATAGCATTTGAAGACGGTGGTGAAGACCGGGCATGTTAGAGAACGATAGGATAACCTGTCGAATGACTCTGCACTGAGTTGCATTGGTATAGAGATGTCCATATGTGATTGGGAGTCCGATCTGGATTGTGGATGCCCGGATTGCAAGGGCTTCGTTGGAAGTGCCTTCGTTTCTGTTCGAACCTGGAACAGACTTGTATGGTTGTATGCCTGACATTACACTTTGAGATATAAAGCTGATTTCTTTCAAATACATTTCTGTTGGTGGTGGAGAATTTATTCTCTTAGCTTAACGCCCTTCTCTAAGACGTACGAGCTCAGAGGTATGTAGTTGAAGGTCATTAGTGATATACTCCCAACTTGGTAGTGTGGCATGCTGAGTGTTGCTGATCATTTGTTGATCGAAGCATGACTTTTGTGAAAAGCGTAGCTTTGTGGACAATACTTCGTCGAACCTCACAACCCGGTTATGGTCGAAACAGGAATCGTTGCGGCAAGGTTATTTGGGGGTAGCGCCCCCTGAGGGTACGTCTATTTTCTTCTGGATTATAAGTGATATCATGGTATGGAGCCCGGATACTTAACTTTGTGGTTTCTGCAAACATATTACTTTGTGGTTGTTGGTTGAGAAGCGCTTCGGATAAAGGTTGGTAACGACCGGGAGATGGCCTACTCATGTCAGTAGTTACCTAGTTACAGAGGTAACCCGGTCTTGTGTTGGCGGAGATCCGGTTAGGTTCTCGGGGACGTCCCTCCAGAGGCGTTCCATTTTGTGTAGGAAGTTCCTTTGCCTGACCATTTGTTGGAAATCCAATCATCCAATACGAGCCCTGTATGATTTTAGTTGTAGAACCTTCCATTTAACATGGTAGCTATAGTAGGCATATTGTAATGGTACGTATGCTGGCTAAGATTAATATTATACTTTCGAAATGTTTTCTAAACTATGCACTAATACTAATATCAAAAAAGTTTTCTCGTATCAAGCATGTTTGATTATCATAAGAAGAAATCTCCTCCAGTTCTGCGATTGCATTGTGTGTGTGTGGTGGAAGGTCTTATTGTAGTTTCAATTTCCAAAAGCACATCCTTTCTTTCATAAATTGTTTTTATTTCAAACAACTGTTTTTGTTTACTCATAACAGTCCCATGACTGACTCGAAGTTTATTATTCCCTTCCTAAACTCTGGGTGCCCATGATTTTCACACGGATAGCCTAGAAGCAGGTTATACGTGTTTTATGCAAGCTTGGATTTTGAAGTCTTTCGGGAGCTGTCGGATTCTGGAAAGCTTTTGCCTTGGAAATCTTTTGAAGTGTTGGAGTTGTTGAAGACCGTATTGAAGTGAAGTATGTTGGAAACTTGTTGAAGTTTCTATTGTCATTTTATTATTGTATCATTATGTGTAGCACTCTGATATTGGTGATCGATGTTGTAATGGATATTGTATCAAAGTTGTATATGTGTTGTGATCAATGATATTCATTTTTCCACTGTTTATTTTCATCTAATGTTGTTATAAGCTCCATTCGAACTGGAGTTCAACGTTTGAATCTCTGGCAGTCGAATACAAGTGAGGTATTTGATGTCGATTTTTGAACACTGAATTTCAGGTTGTGACAAGATAATGAGCGCAATATTTAAAAACATATGGATATATGGATCTCAATTAAGTCACAACCAACAAGTTTTAGGCATGAAGCTTAATCTTAGCACAGCTTATCACCCACAGTCTGATGGACAGACTGAACGAATGAACCATATTTTGGAAGACTTGCTTCGTGTTTATATCTTAGATTTTGGTGGTAGCTGGGAGGATCATCTTCCTCTAGTTGAGTTTGCTTATAATAATAGCTACCAATCTTCTATCGGCTTGGCTCCTTTTGAAGCCTTATATGGAAGGCCGTGTCATTCTCCATCTTGTTGGCTTGAGTCGGGGGAAAAACTTATTTTAGGCCCCGAATCTATTCGAGAATCATTTGAGAAGATCCATCTTATTCGTGAGAAAATAAAACAGGCATAGAGTCGCCAGAAATCCTATGCGGACAACCGTAGGAGGCCTCTTGAATTCTCACTGGGTGACCTTGTTTTTATTCGAGCTTCTCCTCTGAAAGGAGTGGTGCGCTTTAGCCAGACCGGGAAATTGGCACCACGCTATAGTGGGCGATTTCCTATTATAGAGCGTATCGGTCTGGTTGCTTAACGTGTAGCACTTCCCGATCGGTTTTCTGGAGTTCATGACGTATTCCACGTTTCTCAGTTAAGAAAGTGTCTACGAGATCCAGATTCCGTGCTTGATACTCGTGCTGTAGAAAAGTTGAAAGTCTCTCCTGATCTATCTTATGTGCAGCATCCTCTGAGAGTACTTGCTTTGGAGACTCGACGTCTTCGGAACAAGAGTGTCCCGCTCATGAAGATTCAATGGTCCGATGATCCCAATGACTGCACTTGTGAAACCAAGAATTCATCGAGCGACCGTATCCTAATTTCTTATCCTCTCTCTCCGATGGTAAGAATTTTCCATTTTAATCTATCTAAATTTCCTTTGCTTGATGACATAAAGTGTGTTTTCTTGGATATAAAACTATGCATTGACATCGTTAAGTCATCAAAGCCGTATAGCTCACAGAAACCTTCGTTTTAACTGGTTATGGCTCCCGTAATTCCAAAAGAGTGAACTGTTATGGCTGCCCGAAGGATCGATATCCCCTAGGCGCAACATCTATGGTGCAAGGTGCAACATCAATCCATAATGCTGAAACTGCACGGTACGACTTTTAGAAATGAGTGCATGGATTTGAAACAGAATAGTACCATAGTGCACCACTCTCCAGCGATGGCAAATCGGTGCACAGCCATGTTGATCCTGTTTTACCATAACATTCACGTGAAGAAAACGAAGGGTAAAAGAAAAACTTTCGAGGCCTGAAAGTGATTCGGATTTTTTTTTTGGATATGAAACTATGCATTGACTTTTTTAAGCGATCAAAGCCGTAGAGCTCATTGAGACCTTCGTTTTGACTGGTTATGGCTCCCGTAACTCCAAAAGAGTCAACCGTTATGGTTGTCCGAAGAATCGATATCCCCTGGGCGCAACATCTACGGTGCATGGTGCAACATCCATCCATAATGCGGAAACTACGTCGTACGACTTTTACGAATGACAGCACGGATTTTAAAAAGAATAGTACCATAGTGCACCACTCTCCTGCGATGGTAAATCGATGGCCAGCCACGTTGATCCCGTTTTACCATAAAATTCACGTGAAGAAAACGAAGGGTAAAAAAATACTTCCAATACCTGAAAATGATTCGGATAGTGTTTTTTTGGAATCAAACTATGCATTGACATCGTTAAGCCATCAAAGACGTAAATCTTATAAAGACCTTCGTTTTGACTGGTTATGGCTCCCATAACTCCAAACGAGTCAACTGTTATGGCTGTCCGAAGGATCGATATCCCCTGGGCGCAACATCTACGGTGCAAGGTGCAACATCCGTCCATAATGCCGAAACTGTGCTATACGACTTTTAGAAATGAGTGCATGGATTTGAAATGGAATAGTACCATGGTTCACAACTCTCAAGCGATGGTAAATCGATTTCCAAGCACGTTTCTCCCGTTTTCCGTAAAATTCACCTGAAGAAAACGAAGGATAAAAAAACTTTCGAGTCCTGAAAGTGATTCAGATAGTTTTTTTGGGTATGAAACTATGCATTGATGGCTTATAGAAATCAAAGCCGTAGATCTCACAGAGACCTTCGTTTTGACTGGTTATGGCTCCCGTAACTCCAAAAGAGTCAACCGTTTTGGCTTTCCGAAGGATCGATATCCCCTGGGCGCAACATCTACGGTGCAAGGTGCAACAGCCTTCCATAATGCCGAAACTGCGCCATACGACTTTTAGAAATGGGTGCATGGATTTAAAATGGAATGGTACCATGGTGCACCACTCTCTAGCGGTGGCAAATCGATGGCGAGCCACACTGATCCCGTTTTACCATAAAATTCACGTGAAGAAAACAAAAGGTAAAAAAACTTTCGAGACCTGAAAGTGATTCGGATAGTGCTTTTTTGGGTATGAAACTATGCATTGACGTCGTTATTCCATCAAATCCATAGAGGTTACAAACACCTTCGTTTTGACTGGTTATGGATCCCGTAACTCAAAAAGAGTCAACCATTATGGTTGTCCGAAGGATCAATATCAAAGGACGCAACATCTACCATGTAAGGTGCAACATTCGTCCCTAATGTCAAAACTGCACCGTACAAATTTTAGAAATTAGTGCATGAATTTGAAACAGAATAGTACCATGGTGCACCATCCTCCGGCGATGGTAAATCGATGGACAGCCACGGTGATCCCGTTTTACCATAGAATTCATTTGAAGAAAACGAAGGGTAGAAAAAACTTCCGAGACCTAAAAGTGATTCAGATAGTGTTTTTTTGGGTATGAAACTATACATTGACATCGTTAAGCCATCAAAGCCGTAGAGCTCACAGAGATCTTCATTTGACTGGTTATGGCTCTCGTAACTCCAAAAGGGTCAACCGTTATGGCTGTCCGAAGGATCAATATCACCAGGGCGCAATATCTACGGTGCAAGATGCAACATCCGTCCATAATGCCGAAAATGCGCCGTACGAATTTTACAAATGAGTGCATGGATTTGAAATGGAATAGTACCATGGTGCACCACTCTCCAGTGATGGTAAATCGATGGCCAGCCACGTTGAGCCCTATTAGTCAAATCGATAATTTTATATTAATTTTTCTAAAGAAGGTGCTAAAATGCCTTGATATAGTGGATGTAGTGGAAAATAGCGGGGTTTAAAGTGGATCTACTCTGTAACAATTCGAGATTTTCGACCCTCGAAAATTGACATTAATACGTCCACTGTATTGCATGCCGAACAATCGAATGTCAGAAAACCCGATTTATTAGGGAAAAAGAAAGAAGAAAGAAGACAAGAAGAAAGAAAAATAATCAATGCATAATCTCACAACGGAATGAATAATCTATAATTTACAACAAATATTTATACAAAGAAGAAATGTAATATGCATACACCAATCAGAGTATACTAACATATTTCAGCCCGAACAGTTATAACAGCATGTCTTTACATTTACTTATAAATACAACCAACAAACAACATAGCGGAACATAAACAAATATGTAGATACGTCTTAGACCTCCAGCCCTTCTCCTTCTCCTGAGCTCCAACGCATTCAAAACAATCTGTAAAAATGCTCAGTCTGGCCCTAACATTATAATAAAATAACACCCGAGTCGGTCTGGAAATCCAACATGAGAAAACACATCCAATTGGATTTAAAGTTATAAAAACCTTTGAAATCAAGAGTATCTCGTTAGACCACGCCGCAAATAAAGACGGATAGGTTTTTACCTTATGATAACCAATCATTTCACATGAAATTTTATGATATTATAATAGTGTCTAAAATACAATTACTTATTAATCATAGCCGAAATTGTTACGTTAACGAAATTCCATCATAATAGATATACAACTAAAACCATAAAAACACGCATTAAAAAATGGATTCTATACAATGACTGGAACACTGGGGTACCGTCCGTCATGGTGCATCTCCAAATAAAATCAGACCGAAGACTTTGCCAGAATCCCCTACCAACATAGAATCGACCTACCACTTGACTGGTAGTACCGAATATGATCACCTCTTCGTTAATGGGGCCATAAAGCATATAAATGAGAGATACTATAAACTCCAAATAGGAATGATCATGCCCTACTTGAAAGAGACTTACTTAGCCCTGCTGCATCTCCCATGTTTTATTTGTTCCCGGTTGATGAGACTTAAGGTTATGTTTTACCTTTTATATAGCACTTCCCACTTGGAATGCTAACGCTACCCTCCAGGCAATAATACAATGTCGGTATTCATCCGTATAAGTTCGATATTAGACTGAACGAAATGCTTACGAGCTCCATCGTCAATTCCACCGTCTTCAAGGTATCTTCACTTCGAAGTGCTTGAGTTGATCAAATTGGTTTTTGGATAACATATCCGATCTCGGTCTCTTCGAAACAACATTCGATAATTTCTAGTAAAAAAACCCCAACTCTTTAGGAAATAAACAGTCAAAGATAAGAGCAAAGATCACCTCCAAACCATTAGTAGGCGAATTTCCTTATTATTTATCCTAAGAGAACGAAACGAGATTTATATGCATAGTACAACATCATTGGAGATGACTATGCCATATAACTCACGTGTTTTCCCTAGATGTTTCCAAAGTTACTTTTTGGATCCAAATTCGGTAGTCGGTTATTTAATATCGAATAAATAAACATCCAAATTTTCAGGGATTTATTTCGAAAGGAAAAACCAACATTTATTAAGCATATAAGCAACCATAAGCCTCTTTAATAAAAAAATTCGTTTATTAGATTCATCTTGTAAATACTTGTATCAATATACTTTTACAAAGATATATTCACAAATTACAATATTTTCAACACCTGGAAAAATATCAATATACTTATCTCAATAGTATAAGTATATTCATAAAATAGAGAAGGATTTCCTTTATATAATTCTCAAATCATTTATAAATTTCTTTATAAATTTCTAAAATCATTTATAAACTATTTATAAATCCCTAAAACCATTTATAACTTATTTATAAATTATTTCTCAAGTCATTTATAAAACCCTTTATAAATCTATGCAATTATTTATAAAATTCCTCTTATGATTGTATAAATCCATTTCTACAATTCGTTTATAAATATCTAACCATTTATAAAACTCCGCCATCTCATGAAAAAAATCCCCCTTTAAGTCTTCAAACCATTTCATAAAACTTCCCTTATAAACCCTAAGTATATTTATAAACTCTATTTATAAGTCTCGAAAACATTTATAAATAAATAAAATCATTTACGTTAAGACACTGTTGTGTAATAATAATTATCAACAACAAACATTATAAATAAATAATTATTATTAACTTCAAAAACATCTTAAAAATAATATTCAATTATTTCAAAACATCATTAAACAATAATAATTAATCTTTATCATGACTATAAATAATAATAATTAACTTCCAAAATATTATTAATAATCATTATTGTTAGTTTCAAACCAAATTAATAATTGAATAATTAACTTTTCAAAATAGTAAAATATTGATAAACGTCTTTTAAATGACATTAAATATAAACAAAAACGTTAAACAGTATTAATTATAAATAAATAGCTTTAAGACAATATTAATTATAAATGAATAAAATAATGTTAAATATAATAAATAACTTATTAACACAATGTTAAATATAAATAAACAACTTAGAAAAAGATAGGTAAATAGGTTGGAATAAAATAGAAATTAAATCCTTCAAAACAAAATATTTTCAAAAACCAATTTCGAATTTAAAATCATTTCCTATGTCAAAAGTCAATTCCAATTCAAATAGCAATTTATAGTATTTTTAAAATACTAATCCGGCGCCATAATTATCCAACGTTTAACCAATATCGATGTTGATCTTTATTTAATCACTACGTGGTTTAAATTTTAAATGTATAACAATATCATAACCAATAGTGTGAAACAATCAGGTTTGATTTTCAATGATTCACATAACGGGAATAATATTTAAAAGAATTCAACAATGGCGAGAATCCCATTGGATCCCTCCAACCTGTCCCATTGCGTCACAAAATAGTATACAATTATATAATATGGATCATTCGCTACTAGACGGCTATATAAAAAAGAGTCATCTGCTCCAAGGGCTTGAACAAATCCAAACCAACTAATAAAACAATAAATCATCCAAACATCCAATCAACATTTTTTATCAACTATATAATATTTCTGAGTAACCAAAAAGGCGAGATTAACTCATCAAAAATTTTGTGGTCCCCGAGGCGTTCCAGTTTTGTCAGAAATCAAACGACATTCAACTTTAGTGAAAAATTCAACTAGCTTCGATGTAACGAACGGGATTTTCGACTCACGAAAGTCGACATTAATACGTCCACTGTATCAACTACCGAGCAATCGAAGGCCGAAAAACCGTATCGTTAGGGTTAAAGAAGAGGTAGAAGATAGAAGGAAAAAAAAGCAGAACAATATCAGAATCTCACAATCGCAGCGGAACAACATATAATAGATAAATGAATAACCTTTAAACAGAATCACTATATCAGTTATTACATTACATCGCATTTCATTACATTATCGGAGTGTACAACAACAAACAGCGGAAAAGAAATACTATATACTAGTGATATGCTTCACCATCCAGCTTGCTCCTGAACTCCACAACATCTCCTGAATTCCAGAATGACCTGATAACCTGACTCTAGACTGCCCGTGTTAAAATTGATGGGCATCCAGAGTTTAGGAAGAGAACAATAAACTCCAGGTCAGTCATGGGACTGGTGTGAGAACTTAAACAGTTTATCTTTAAAAACAAACAAAGAAGTATTTTAAAATAGATCCGCAATGCTTTTAGAAAATGTAACTACCATAAGGCCTACTGCCACACACACAATGCAAACGCAGAATTGGAGGAGATTTCTCCTTATGATAGTCAAACATGCTTGATACGCAAATTTTCTTTGATATTATTACTATAAGTGCAAGATGTAGGAAAACATTTCGAAAGTACAATATTAATCTTAGCCAGTATAGGTACCATTATAGTATGCCTACTATAGCTACCATATTAGATGGCAGGTTCTACAACTAAAACCGTACAGGGCTCGTATTGTTTCTTTGGATTTCCAACAAATGGTCAGGCCAAGGAACTTCCTATTGCCACATGGGTACGCCTCTGGAAAGACGCCCCGAGAACCTAACCGGATCTCTGCCAACACAAGGCCGAGTTACCCCTAGCTGGGTAACTACTGACACGAGTATGCCATCCCCCGGTCGTAACCGACCTAAATCTCGGATTCACCAACAATCACAAAATAATAAGTTTGCAGCAACAACATAGGTTGAGTATCTGGGCTCCATACCATGATACCACCTCTATCCAGAAGGAACGACATACACTAAGGGGGCTCTATCCCCTAATAACCTTGCTGCATCTTTCCTGTTTTGACCATTACCGGGGTGTGAGGTTCGACGAAGTCTCGTCCACAAAGCTACGCTTTTCATAAAAGCCACGCTTTGATCAACAAATGATCAGCAGCACTCAGCATGCCACATTACCAAGTTGGAAATATATCACTAGTAACGTTCAACTACATAACCTTTGAGCTCGTACGTCTCAAAGAAGGGTGTTAAGCTAAGAGAATAAATTCTTCGCCACCAATAGAAATATATTTGTTAGAAACCAGCTTTACATCTCAAATTGTAACGTCAGACATACATCCATACAAGTCCGTTCCGGGATCGAACGGAACCGAATGCACTTCCAAAGAAGCCCTTGCAAATCCGGATATTCACTAATCACGTCCGGAATTCCCGTCACAAAGGGTGATAAAATCTCTATATCGGAGATCGGCCGATGCAGAGTCCTTCGACGGTAATTCTTCCGTTTTCGAAAATATCCGGTCTTCAAATGTTATCCATTACGACGTATCACTATTCGTAATGGGATTTATGACCCAAAGGTCCTCTCCTGGCTAAACCGAATAACGAGCGCTTATTTTTAAAATAAGTGTAGCATTCAAATTCAAGCAAATCACAACAAATACCCATTTAAAGGTAAACATTTGATAGTCGGTTATTTAACTATCAATAGATAAGCACAATCATCACCAAATTCCAAATAATTTTCCAAATTATTTATTTTCCAAAAATATCCATTCAAGATATATTTTCCACGCTTCAAAATAAATCAATGTTTATTTTCAAACAAATTTCCCTTTCCTTTATAAATTCCATGTGAATTTAAATTTCCAAAATATCTGTTAATATATGATTCTCAAATCGAATTAAAATATTAACTTTCAATTTATCTTTAAAAGATATAATCTCAAAACATTTCACTTCATATTGGAAAACATTTTCATACTTATTTAATAATAAGTAATTCACAAATCTATTTATTTTCAACATTTGAAAAATATTCAATTTACTTAAATCACAATTAAGTATATATTTTATTCTTTAAGGAAAACATTCTCTTAAACACATTTATTTGAGTCAAAACGAATGTTGCGTAAAACATCGTTACGACAACCTAAAATCAGTAGTATAGGGATTCGAAATTTAGATAGATATATAAATCCCGATACTATATAAAACATTTCCTTTCGAAAATCATTTATGATAACAACAGTGTTATAGTCCACCATTTCCTTTTTATTTCTCGAAAACGTCTGTTTCAACAATGAATGTTGAAATCTATGGTTTCGATACTTAATACATTTTAAAACATATTTAAATCATTTTAATTCTATTTAAGATATCACTTCCCAAAACATTTCTTTAATATATTATTCACTATCTAAAATCGTGAATATACTTCGTTAACCAAATTCAACGTTTCTACATATTTTATTTTTAAAGGATTATCCACTGTCCAAAATCGCGGATAATCTCCTTTAATAATCTAAAATAATTGACTTATCAAAATAAGTCGATTTCGGATTTATAAAACAACGTTTATAAATTCACATCTATATAATTTTATAAAAACTTCAACTTATAAAATCCCTTAATTTACAAATTTTATAAATCTCATTTAAATGCCAAAATCCTATTTATAAGTTAATTTCTTATAAATCTTTTATTTTACAAAATCTATTCATTTTATAACTTCACAATTTATAAATCTATAAATTTCATTCACTTATGAAATCCATTTATACTTCATTCTAACACTTAAAACTCGTTTATAATTCCAATATTTTAATTTATAAATTTCAATTTTATAAATCTTTTATATAAACCGTTTATAATGATTCATAAATTCCAATTTAAACCATTTTACAAATTAATCAACTACTTATTTCAATAATCACATTTTGGTTATATTTCACAAAAATCTTCATATAAAAATCATAACGTTTATTTATTTAAAATGAATAGATTCCAAAATTCAATAAAACATATACTTTCAAAAATCACTTGAAAATCCTTTTAAATTCGAAATCGTTACTACAACACTTTTAGAACTCCAAAACTAGGCCCAATGCTAACAACAGCACCAATAAATCAACCACGACATCCAAACATCATACATCAATATGATAACAGAATATATCGCAAATATCTGTAAATAAATCAATACTGTTGAGGAATCCAGTTGGATCCCTCCAACCTGTTTCCCTGCATCCACAGATGTTAGCACAATACCAATCTCGTTTCAATACGGAATATCGCGGTACATGGGATTTATAAAATATTATCCGCTATTATGCGGCGCAATAGGGTCTTATCCGCTATATAATGTGGGAAAATAAACTCCAAGTACATATATAATACCAATTCCACTTCAAGATGGAATACCGCGGTATATGTGTTTAATATAATAACCTCCACTTAATATACGGCGTATAGGGTCTATTTCAAAACAATAGATAATAATTTATCATTCAATCAAACAATTAAGCAATTTTAAATCTAACTATTAAAAATTTAAATCGAAACAATTCGATTGAGTGAGAAATTCTCAGCTTGTTTCAAATACAGTTGCAGTGTTTTATTTCGAATAAAATTAAACGTGCGTTTACTTTTACCCAAAATTTACACTAGCTCCAATCGACTCCAATCCAGCTCCATCGCGTAGTATTCGTCCATACGATTCCAACGCAATTCGTTTCGTGTGAAACAGACCTCGTATGAAAAAGTTACCCAGTTTTAAAGTTTATACGATTTAATATAATTCAATTTCATTCTCTATTTTATACTTTTAAACCTTGAAAATTCCTGGCCGTTAGATTTCAAGCTTCATCAATCAGGGCCGCGAATTTCTTTTCTTCTCTATCGCGTAAAACTTCCCAGGTCATACGAACCCATCGGCCGCCCCATATTTTCGAAACACGCAACCACTACGCTCGACTAGACTTCGATCAGAGCATGTCGTTCCATTTGCCTACGCTAGCATCACCCTCGGCCAGAGGCGCTTGAAGCTCGGCCCCCCATGGACGTGGAAAATCATGCACAAACGCCACCTCTTTGAATGCAAATTGTCGACGATTCGTCGGCTTGATTTTGATCATCACCGTTGTATTCGTAGAGCTTGAGATGCTCTACGATATTGGAGCTGAGGGTTTTTGATAATACTTTACGGATTAGAAGAGAAATCGAGGGGAAGAAGGAAAAGTTTCGGCCATTGAACGAAGGAGGCGGCGGCTGTAACCCTAGGGTTGATTATTTTTGCAAAAGTGAATATTGGGGTCCTTTTATAGAAAAATGGCAACGCACTATTCATCCAAAAAATTTCCGAACTCCAAATGAAGCGTGCCGCCTGGCGTTTATAATGTTTTACCCCTATTCCGAACGCAATGGAATATATATCGGGAGCCAATTCGATCAAATTTGAAAGATAAGTTTTCAAATCAAATTATTTTAAATTTAAAATTCACTCAAACCGATTTCTACGCGTTTTAGCTTGCCCTGGACAAACCGTAAGTCCGATTGACACGAAATTTGAAACCATGCAATAATATAACATTACGGATCCGATGAAACTAGTTTCATCAAAATCCAAGACTGTTTGAAAAATGACTATTTTTTTCTCGTCAATTAAATATTAAAATACTCAATTTCCACAAATTAACATTTAATTCAATTTTAAAAGTTCTATAACATCATTCTAACTCCAATATGATTTAATACAACTTTACAAATCAATTTTATTCACATTAAACCCAATTTTCAATTATTTCTGTAATTTCAAATATTAAATTATCGATTTAATTATCCAATTAAATCTAGATATTCAAAATAAAATTTATTCGACTTGCAAATTTTACTTGTTAATCTTTAAAATCAATTAAATATACGAATTTCAAATGACAGAAATTCTGGGTCGTTACAAACTTCCCCCCTTAAAAGAATTTCATCCTCGAAATTACCAAGTAAGAAAAAATCTTGAAATCCATTAACTTTTCAAAACCATTTGTTCAAATTAAATTTCAAATTCACCTAAGTGTTTAACTTTCCCAAAATCCAATAGTTAAAATTCTTATAATAACTTTACTAAGTTTTCAAATCATACTTAGTCATTTTTCAAAATTTTCCAATTTTCTCAAAAATATTCTAACACCTTAAATTTTCAGAAAATTTCGCCAGCGTCTCCTTTGTGCGGCTCAATCTGAAAAAAAATGGCAATATATATCATAAATATACATCTCATCAAAGTAATGAGGCATCCCGTAGGGGAAAAAAGTGTAAAAGTACGATATGTAATCCGAGATATGTACCTTATATATTATTAGCGAGCATATACGGCTAATATAGCACGAAAGCGAGCTCCAAATGCGAAGCAAGCGCAATCCACACCTACTAAACACTCAACAACAATGAGAAACATGGATATAGAAAATAATATCAATATAAAACATACCAGTACAACAACTACATATGTCAATATAGCAAATGCAACAGAAGGCAACAAATCCAACCAATAAATCAACTATCATCCAACAACAATTCTAATCATCAAATCAATATACATTCACTTCTCACTAATATTCAATGAATTGGTTTTTCATCTAATCACATTTGATTCATTATCATCGGACTTTACTAACATTCATT
The DNA here is from genome assembly GCA_030765085.1 of Allium cepa. Taxonomy (NCBI): domain Eukaryota; kingdom Viridiplantae; phylum Streptophyta; class Magnoliopsida; order Asparagales; family Amaryllidaceae; genus Allium; species Allium cepa. The sequence goes on along the minus strand of CM060935.1, from coordinate 795,443,781 downwards.
TATTCAATTTTTCATTTAGTTTATATTCACTAATTTACATTCAAGTTAGTTCACTTCCACTTTCAAATCAAATTTCATAGCTTCCAATTTTATCAATTCAACTTCATTAACACTTAATGAATTATATACAATCAACTAACCATCATCTAACAAACAATGTATATCCAATATTACCAAATTCATTCAATTTTCTTTACTTTACATTCAATTTGTTCATTAATTCAATTGCTAATTCATTTTACCATATAAAGTTGAATTTCATTTATATAACTCAAGTTCATATTCATCACTTCACTTTATTAATTTACTTCAATACCAAAATCAACTTCATTCAATATTACTTAAGTTATATTCCATTTCAAACATCATTTGTTTAACTTAACTTAAATTTCCAGTTATAAATCCAATTCAGATTCCAATTCTAAAGTAAATTCTATTTAACTTTCCTTTAGTTAAATTCCAAATCATATATTTATTATGCTAACCCAAATTATTTATTATTTACCAAAGCCAAATTTATTATCTTATATTATAAGTCCAAAACTCGTTTCACTTATACTCAATAATTACAACTTGGATTTTAATTTCAAATTTGTTTATCACAACCAAACTTCAATTTTCAATTTACTATGGTAGCAAATCCATCACACAGAAACTTGAAAATGATACTGATGATGCTGCAGTCATCACCCTTATTATTTCCTAGTAACAGTAGTGAATTCAGTGCTTAATATTCTTTCAAAAAAATTTCTTTTTATTCATAAATCACATTTATAAATCTTTTTCTTATAGAATTTCACTATTCCACTTCACTTACATAAGATTATTCCAAATTGATTTATCTTACTTAATAACATCTTTAACTTTGAAAAACAACTTTCAAAATAGACGCGATTCAAAACTTTCAAATTCATAGTTCGAATTCATTTTTATTTACAACTCATATTTATAAATATATTCATATAGTTTCACTTACTATATATAAGATTATTTCACAATTGTAAGTCACTTTAATTATAATTTCCTACTTAATAATTCATTTGTTTATACAATTTTTCTTTTAATTAGATTATTCAAACATCTTTTAATCAACTTATATATATATATATATATATATATATATATTCTTACATTTTCAACAAACAAACAATCAATTTATATACACTTTAATAATTCTAAAAAATTATTTCCTTTATATATAAAATATAATCAAGGTAAAATTATTTTATTTACCCAATTTTTAAAATGGTACTATGTCGACTTGCCGCGTTTAAGAGTTTAGAAATCCCTATCGAAAATATGGCATCCCACATACCGACCAGTATTCACAAACAGCTCAACGGATAAGCAAACACAATATAAAACAATTTCATATTCACTGAAAAATATGCGCTCATAACTATTATTACACTCAACTCATTCTAGAGTAGTACTGACTCTATCTCTAACGAGTAATTCCCAACAGAGCCAAGGTTGTCGCTTAACCATATGCACTAATACCAGATGTAACGAACGGGATTTTCGACTCAGAAAGTCGATATTAATACGTCCACTGTATCAACTGTCGAGCAATCGAAGGCCGGAAAACCGTACCGTTAGGGTTAAAGAAGAGGCAGAAGATAGAAGAAGAAGAAAAGAGCAGAACAATATCAGAATCTCACAATCGCAGCGGAACAACATATAATAGATAAATGAATAATTTTTAAACAGAATCACTATATCAGTTATTACATTACATCACATTTCATTACATTATCAGAGTGTACAACAACGAACAGCAAAAAAGAAATACTATATACTAGCGATACGCTTCATCATCCAGCTTGCTCCTGAACTCCACATCATCTCCTGAATTCCAGAATGAACTGATAACCTGACTCTAGACTGCCCGTGTTAAAATTGATGGGCACCCAGAGTTTAGGAAGAGAACAATAAACTCCAGGTCAGTCATGAGACTGGTGTGAGAATTTAAACAGTTTATCTTTAAAAACAAACAAAGAAATATTTTAAAATAGATCTGCACTGCTTTTAGAAAATGTAACTACCATAAGGCCTCCTGCCACACACACAATGCAAACGCAGAATTGGAGGAGATTTCTCCTTATGATAGTCAAACATGCTTGATACGCAAATTTTCTTTGATATTATTACTATAAGTGCAAGGTGTAGGAAAACATTTCGAAAGTACAATATTAATCTTAGCCAGCATAGGTACCATTATAGTATGCCTACTATAGCTACCATATTAGATGGCTGGTTCTACAACTAAAACCGTACAGGGCTCGTATTGTTTCTTTGGATTTCCAACAAATGGTCAGGCCAAGGAACTTCCCATTGCCACATGGGTACGCCTCTGGAAAGACGCTTCGAGAATCTAACCGGATCTCTGCCAACACAAGGCCGGGTTACCCTTAGCTGGGTAACTACTGACACGAGTATGCCATCCTCCGGTCGTAACTGACCTAAATCCCAGGATTCACCAACAATCACAAGATAATAAGTTTGCAGCAACAACATAGGTTAAGTATCTGGGCTCCATACCATGATACCACCTCTATCCAGAAGGAACGACATACACTAAGGGGCACTATCCCCTAATAACCTTGCTGCATCTTTCCTGTTTTGACCATTACCGGGGTGTGAGGTTCGATGAAGTCTCTTCCACAAAGCTACGCTTTTCATAAAAGCCACGCTTTGATCAGCAGCACTCAGCATGCCACATTACCAGGTTGGGAATATATCACTAGTAACCATCAACTACATAACCTTTTGAGCTCGTACGTCTCAAAGAAGGGTGTTAAGCTAAGAGAATAAATTCTCCGCCACCAACAGAAATATATTTGATAGAAACCAACTTTACATCTCAAATTGAAACGTCAGACATACATCCATACAAGTCCGTTTCGGGATCGAACGGAACCGAAGGCACTTCCAAAGAAGCCCTTCCAAACCCGGATATTCACTAATCACGTCCGGAATTCCCGTCACAAAGGGTGATAAAATCTCTATATCGGAGATCGGCCGATGCAGAGTCATTCGACGGTAATCCTTCCGTTTTCGAAAATATCTGGTCTTCAAATGCTATCCATTACGACGTATCACTATTCGGAATGGGATTTATGACCCAAAGGTCCTCTCCTGGCTAAACCGAATAACGAGCGCTTATTTTTAAAATAAGTGTAGCATTCAAATTCAAGAAAATCACAACAAATACCCATTTAAAGGTAAACATTTGATAGTCGGTTATTTAACTATCAATAGATATGCACAATCATCACCAAATTCCAAATAATTTTCCAAATTATTTATTTTCCAAAAATATCTGTTCAAGATATATTTTCCACGCTTCAAAATAAATCAATGTTTATTTTCAAACAAATTTCCCTTTCCTTTATAAATTCCATGTGAATTTAAATTTCCAAAATATCTATTAATATACGATTCTCAAATCGATTTCAAATATTCACTTTCAATTTATCTTTAAAAGATATAATCTCAAAACATTTCACTTCATATTGGAAAACATTTTCATACTTATTTAATAATAAGTAATTCACAAATCTATTTATTTTCAACATTTGGAAAATATTCAATATACTTAAATCACAATTAAGTATATATTTTATTCTTTAAGGAAAACATTCTCTTAAACACATTTATTTGAGTCAAAACGAATGTTGCGTAAAACATCGTTACGACAACCTAAAATCACTAGTATAGGGATTCGAAATTTAGATAGATATATAAATCCCAATGCTATATAAAACATTTCCTTTCGAAAATCATTTACGATAACAACAGTGTTATAGTCCACCATTTCCTTTTTATTTCTCGAAAAAGTCTGTTTCAACAATGAATGTTGAAATCTATGGTTTCGATACTTAATAAATATTAAAACACATTTGAATCGTTTTAATTCTATTTAAAATATCACTCCCCAAAATATTTCTTTAATATATTATTCACAGTCTAAAATCATGAATATACTTCATTAACCAAATTCAACGTTTCTACATATTTTATTTTTAAAGGATTATCCACTGTCCAAAATCGTGGATAATCTCCTTTAATAATCTAAAATAATTGACTTATCAAAATAAGTCGATTTCGGATTTATAAAGCAACGTTTATAAATTCACATCTATATAATTTTATAAAAACTTCAACTTATAAAATCCCTTAATTTACAAATTTTATTCAAATCTCATTTAAATGCCGAAATCCGATTTATAAGTTAATTTCTTATAAATCTTTTATTTTACAAAATCTATTCATTTTATAACTTCAGAATTTATAAATCTATAAATTTCATTCACTTATGAAATCCATTTATACTTCATTCTAACACTTAAAACTCGTTTATAATTCCAATATTTTAATTTATAAATATCAATTTTATAAATCTTTTATATAAACCGTTTACAACGATTCAAAAATCCCAATTTAAACCATTTTACAAATTAATCAACTACTTATTTCAATAATCACATTTTGGTTATATTTCACAAAAATCTTCACATAAAAATCATAACGTTTATTTATTTAAAATGAATAGATTCCAAAATTCAATAAAACATATACTTTCAAAAATCACTTAAAAATCCTTTTAAATTCGAAATCGTTACTATAACATTTTAAAACTCCAAAAATAGTCCCAATGCTGCAACAGCACCAATAAATCAACCACGACATTCAAACATCATACATCAATATGATAACATAATATATCGCAAATATCTGTAAATAAATCAATACTGTTGAGGAATCCAGTTGGATCCCTCCAACATGTTTCCCTGCATCCATAGATGTTAGCACAATACCAATCCCGTTTTAATACGGGATATCGCGGTATATGAGATTTATAAAATATTATCCACTATTATGAGGCGCAATATGGTCTTAACTGCTATATAATGCGGGAAAATCAACTCCAAGTACATATATAATACCAATTCCACTTCAAGATGGAATATCGCGGTATATGTGTTTAATATAATAACCTCCACTTAATATACAGCGTATAGGGTCTATTTCAAAACAATAGATAATAATTTATCATTCAATCACACAATCAAGCAATTTTAAATCTAACTATTAAAAATTTATATCGAAACAATTCGATTGAGTGAGAAGTTCTCACCTTGTTTCAAATACAGTTGCAGTGTTTTATTTCGAATAAAATTAAACGTGCGTTTACTTTTATCCAAAATTTACACTAACTCCAATCGACTTCAATCCAGCTCCATCGCGTAGTATTCGTCCATACGATTCCAACGCAATTCGTTTCATGCGAAACGGACCTCGTATGAAAAAGTTACACAGTTTTAAAGTTTATACGATTTAATATAATTCAATTTCATTCTCTATTTTATATTTTTACACCTTGAAAATTCCTAGCCGTTAGATTTCAAGCTTCATCAATCAGGGCCACGAATTTCTTTTCTTCTCCATCGCGTAAAACTTCCCAGGTCATACGAACCCATCGACCGCCCCATATTTTCGAACGACGCAACCACTACGCTCGACTAGACTTCGATCAGAGCATGTCGTTCCATTTGCCTACGCTAGCATCACCCTCGGCCAAAGGCGCTTGAAGCTCGGTCCCCCATGGACATGGAAAATCGTGCAGGAACACCACCTCTTTGAATGCAAATTGCTGACGATTCGTCGCCTTGATTTTGATCATCACCATTGGATTCGTAGAGCTTGAGATGCTCTACGATATTGCAGTTGAGGGTTTTTGATAGTAGTTTACGGATTAGAAGAGAAATCGAGGGGAGAAGGCAAAGTTTCGGCCATTGAACGAAGGAGGTGGCGGCTGTAACCCTAGGGTTGATTATTTTTGCGAAAGTGAATATTGAGGTCCTTTTATAGAAAAATGGCAACGCACTATTCATCCAAAATATTTCCGAACTCCAAACGAAGCGTGCCGCCTGGCGTTTATAATGTTTTACCCCTATTCCGAACGCAATGGAATATATATCGGGAGCCAATTCGATCAAATTTGAAAGATAAGTTTTCGAATCAAATTATTTAAATTTTAAAATTCACTCAAACCGCTTTCTACGCGTTTTAGCTTGTCCCGGACAAACCGTAAGTCCGATTGACACGAAATTTGATAACATTTCGGATCCGATGAAGCTGGTTTCGTCGAAATCCGAGATTGTTTGAAAAATGCCTATTTTTCTCTCGTCAATTAAATATTAAAATACTCAATTTCCACAAATTAACTTTTAATTCAATTTTAAAAGTTCTATAACATCATTCTAACTTCAATATGATTTAATACAACTTTACAAATCAATTTTATTCACATTAAACCCAATTTCCAATTATTTCTGTAATTTCAAATATTAAATTATCGATTTAATTATCCAATTACATCTAGATATTCGAAATAAAATTTATTCGACTTGCAAATTTTACTTGTTAATATTTAAAATCAATTAAATATACGAATTTCAAATGACAGAAATTCTGGATCGTTACATTCAATCTCTACCAAATCACCTTCATCGCATAATATTCACTAATACGATCCCAACGCAACTCATCACGTTCGATTTCGACCTCGTATGAGAGAGTTACCGACTTTATAAGTTATTAGAATTAAATAATATAATTAAAAACTTAATTTCTTTTTCAAACTTAATCACTCCCTCTAATTATTCTCCGCTACCAAACGCATCTTCCTGCCTGTGATCGAGATATCATAGCTCCATGGCCGTGCAAAACTATGCAACGACACGGAGCTCCGGTCCTCGAATCCAAATTCCGACAGCGCCATCGTCCTTCTTTCTGTGGAAGCTACTTCCCTATCCCCCTAAATCCACCTCCGCACTTGCCATGTGAATTGTGATTGCCAGCCCCCCTCCCCTCTGCTACAGTGGACGCGGCTGTCGATCCTCCACCGTGAGTTACAAAACTCCACCTATGAGTGCAGTACGCCCAGTTAACCCCAAATATGAGCTCCAATTTGCGAATCAATGACTAGAAATTCCTAAAACATCAACCCTAGTTTGTAAAATCCAAAACATTCACTGTAAAAAGTCGAGCCACAACCCAAATATTGATCGTATTAAATCTAAGCTTATCGGCTTAAAGCACCGAACGATATAAACTCCATGGATCAAATTTCATGATTTTTAACAGAGGAATTTATTTGATTTTGATTTTAAAAAAAAAAGCCTTTTTTTTCTTGGTTCAGAAAAAATTATAAGGAAGAAGGTAAGGCATAGATGTAAGGTAGGGGTGGGCATTTAACCGACTTGACCGACTTGACCGACCTTAACCGAACCGTTTTAACCGACCAAATCGATCAACCGAACTTTCGGTTAACCGACCGACATTAACCGATCAAAGTCGGGTCGGTTAACGGTTAACCATATCATGTATTTCGTTTAACCGTTAACCGAAACTTTTTTCACCAATTTACCCAGTAACCTAAACCCGACCCACCCAACATTCTATGACCTAAAGCTAAACATCCATGCCGCTTCAAAAATCATTTATTTTTGCTTCCATAGAACACCTAGATATACAAATTTCACAAATCCCTAAATCTACCAAATTCAAATCGATAAACAAATTTGCAACGCTAGTGTGCCACCGCCTTCGTCTTGTTTCTGTGCTGCCTGGCCCGTCAATTTGAGCAATGCTGAATTCTAGCATGAAGAGAAAGAACATGAGTTTGACTAGTTAGTTTGCATAATATTAAGTTTGAATATATTCTACAATCATGTGTATGTAGTTTGCATATGATGTTTGTATATTTAGTTTTACCTGCTTTAAAATTTACAGTTTAGCATTTCTTATCTCTTTGGTTTTTGGAACATTTTTTTAGTTTTGTGCTTCTAGAATGGCTGTAAAATAGAACATCATCACGCTTCATTTGAATATTCTTCTTGTGGCAACATATACTTATTAAATTGGTTTGCTTAGTTATGTAATTAATATTTATACAATTCACCTATTTTGTTAATCAAATAATTTAGAAACTAACTTGGTTAATCAAATTGCAATTTTGTTTCTAATGCAAATCGATCATTGTACTGTCATACAAAGACATTTGTACCTATATATGTATATAATACATGAATAGCGGTGACTTATTTTAGCAGGCAGATATGTTAGCAAAATCCTCATGTTGGTTTATTATTGTTGCAATTTATTTAATCAACAAAGGTCCTTTTGTTTTCCTTTTCATATTTTGAATTGTATGTTTCTACCTGTCTCTGAAAGAAGAAATTGAACCGGACAGCACTGTTTAAACCCTTTATAACTCAAATGTTGGTTGATTAAATTAATGATATGCTCCTATACATTCTTATTGATAACCAAAAATGTAGAGCAGTTTAAGTATATTGCTACTGTTGAAAAGGGACCATTTACCTATAATTATTCTTTATGTTTATGTAGTCAGCATGTCGTGCAAATATAACATTACCGCTATACAATGTAATAAAGCATAACCCAAAAGATTCTACCATCAGAACTTAGCCTTTGTCTTTCATCTTGTGAGAATACATTTATTTAATCTTATTTTGTCATTTATTATCATCTCTTTGTGTTTAGCCTAATTTGCAATAGTTAATAAGCAGTGAAAATATTGGAAATCCTGCAATTTTGTCTTAGTCAAATTGTATATAGATCTTTGAATATCTACAAAAAGCGAAAGTAAAATATTTGGTGAATGTAATTGTAGCGCAATGCTCATTACTCACTAGCTTTCGGTTCCACCTGTTTATGCTTTCAAGCACGTAGCGCAATCCTGCCATTTTGTATTAGTCAAATTGTATATAGTTTATGCTCACATCGGTTTGTCCATTATATTACATGGTTCCATCATTAGTTTTAGTTCACGTCCATTATTTCAGTTTTAGTTTATGGTCACATCCGTTTGTCCATTATATTACATGGTTCCATCATTAATTTTAGTTCATTCATACTGCCTAGGGTCAAAATGCACTTTATTTCACAACATGCTTATTAGCTCATGTCAAAATTCAACTTGTCAGTACATTTGCTCAATTTTAGTTTATGAGCATGCTCATTATTTTCCAAAACATGTTCATTTTCTCAGTTTTAGGTCTTTGCTAATTGGTGAATTGGAGACCGCTCAAAATTCAAACGCAATTTGGATTTGAAGAATGTTGCTTGGTTTTAGTTTATCACCAATGTGTATTATTTTGATTTATGATGTGTATTCACTGTGTTGAACACTTGAACTGCTGTATTTGGAGTCTTTCTCTATGTTAGCAACTCAGTATGTCTTTCATCTTCAAGTGCCTTGGATCAAAGTTATGTAAGTATTGTGTATGTTATTGCAGTATTGCTTGTAATATCTCATGTACCGTGTGTGCTTGAGATTATGTTTATGATCAGTTATGTAGTATTGTAATATGTTTAAATTGTAATGTTGCGTGTAATATTTCAGTGATCTAATCTGAGTTATGAAGTTAGCATAGCCTATAATGTTTCAATGATCTATTTTTATTTGTAAAACTGAGAAAAATCAGTAATCAGCCAGTAACCAATATAAGTTGAACAGTTAAGGGATTAATCGGTTAACCAGTATCACTTGAAAGGTTAACTGATTAATCGGTTAACCGCTAAGAATCATCGGCTAACCGCGGTTTAAAATGTTCGGTTCGGTCGATACTACCACCAAGATTAACCGACCATCGGTTAACCGAACCGTCAATTAGTTATGGTTAACCGTAAAAATTAACCGATTTTGTCGGTTAACCGACCGTGCCCACCCCTAACTCAAGGTATGGTATGGACTGGAGCATGGAGTGTAGGGGATTATTAAAATAGAGAATATACATACACACACATTAATAAATAAAATCAAGCTTTTAAACGTCTGAAAATTTCGAAACAATGTCAAGACGTGCCGCTTGGCATTCTATATGTAATACCCCTATTCCGAACACAATGGAACTATTCTTGAGGCTTAATTCAATCATATATAGAAGATAGCTTTACAGACGCAGTTATATTATAATAATTCTGTAATTAGTTTCCACGTGTTTCGAACTCGCACGATCAAACAATACATCCGATCGCCATGAAAATCGTTAACATACAATAGTACATGATTACGGATCTAATGGCACTGGTTTCGTCGAAATCTGAGACAATGTTCCGGAAGGCTATTTTCATAAGTTAATTAATACGAGTTATTATAAAACCAAATAAATCACTTTATACCCAAATTAAAATTTTAGCATTATCATTCTTGTTATTTTAAATAGATTCAAATAAGATTTTCAGATCAATTTCATTCACATAAAATTCAAGATTTTATTATTTAAACAATTTCAAATATTCTATTGACCATTATATTTGAAATTCAAGTTGTTTATTTTTTAAACTGTTATTTTAATATTTAAAATCAATTAAATATTCCAAAATCAAATTACTAAAATTCTGGGTCGTTGCATTTTTCCCCTTCAACGAATTTTGTCCCCGAAATTTCCAAGGTAAGAAAAATGCTTCTAACCCATTAACTTTTCAAAACCAATTAGTTGAAATAGATTACCAAATTCTTTTAAGCTTTTAACTTCCCAAAATCAATTTGTTGAAACTTTGCTACCACCTTTTCTAAGTCTTTATATTCATTCATAATCATTAATTCATACCATTCCAAGTTATAACATAAACATTAAATTTTAGTTATTAAAAATTTCCTAACTCTCTAAATCTACAGAAAATTTCACCAGCGTCTCCCTTGCATGGTTCGATCGGAAAGATTTTACGATATATATATATATATATAATCAAAAAAATTCATCTCATCTTCAAGGATGAGGCATCCCGTAGGGAAAAACATAAAAATACGATATGTAATCTGAGATGTGTACCTTTTATTAATATTAGCAAGCATATTCAGTCAATACCTAATGCGAAAGTGAGCTCAAAATGTGAAGTATATGTCATCCGCACCTACTAATTACTCACCAACTAATGAGAACCAATATAGGGAAAGTATATCAATATCTAACATAAATTATTAAATAACCATATGCAAATGTAACAAATGTAACCAGAGAAACCATCAAACAAACAGTATTCATTCAGTTAATTCATAACCATATCAATTTGCATTATCCAATGTCAACTTTTAATTTATTAAGCTGGTACGATGTACATATACCATCCGTACACAATATCAAATCTGATCGCTTGCTCGATCACACAACTTCACATCCAAACTAGTATCGTTCACACAACCACTCTAGTGCTGACTTGGATCTCGTTCCTTGATTAGAAACCGTCATTCTCCTTGCACAGCCATATGCTATGATAGAGAACTCCAGAATCAATAAAAAATCCATATCTAGTGCTCGCCATCGAGAATCAAGTGAAAATTCTAACTTGGACCGATCTAAATCATCTCGAAATTATGTACTCGAATCTGGATCAAACCATTTGCAAATAAAATAATATATGCACAATTTACGCATTCATTTCAATTGGTTTCTTTTTATATCTCATTATTTTATTTACATTCATTTATTAATAATCATTATTCACATTGCTTTATTTACATTCATTTACTACTTAGTATATTTCCTTTCAATATAAATGTCACTTAAGAACCATTCCATCAAATTTTCATAAGTTTATTATTATCACTTACATACTTAAGTTCATATTCAATTTACTAATTCCTTTCATTCAGTTCAAATCAAATTCAATTTTATTTGACTCATTTCATTCACTCGCTTTAACCACTACTAGAAAAGGCTTCAATTCCGACAGCATAGACCGACGGCTACCGACGGCCTTTTTCCGACGGCCGCCGACGGGCCGTCGGCGGCCATCGGAAGCCGTCGGAAAACTGCGATTATACCTTCAGCCGAGAGCTCTTCTTCTTCCCCCAACCATACGAAAATTATTTCCAAAATCCCTCATTTTCCCTCTTCAAGCTTCCAATCCTTAATTTCGAGCTTCCGGATCCTCCACGGCTGCCTATTCAAACTCCATTACTCTTCATCTCAGGTATAATCTCTTATTTTTGTAAAAAATTCAGTTTTTACCCTATTTCTAGATTTGCATAAATTGGTAAATTAGGGCGAATTAGCGATTGCAATTGTTTCCAATAGCGTAGTAGTGGTTTATAGCATCACATGGTATACCGATTTAATCTTTTATCGTGAAATTGTGAAAAACACCTATAATTTGGGGTTGTTCATGCATATGTAAATTGTTGTGTATGCCTTAATTCGGCGATTGTATACATTATTTGGAATAAGATAAAATGATTGAATGAACTAGGAGTATTATATTGTGCACATATTTACTTATGAAACAAAAAAATGCATTATTCTAAATTACAATTGTGTGTATTGAAAAATGATAAAAATGTTAAAACAGCCTTAAGTTGATGCGTAATACGTCGAATAACTGTGTTAAATTAATATATATTTTTGTAAATGTGAACAGTGAGTAAAACTGTATTTTTTCGTAAAATGCATGCATGTAACTGACAAATGTCCCTTAGAGAGTTTTTGGCTCCGTCTGACGAGTGTTGTACATGATCGTTGTATAAATAGTCGTTTTTTTCAAAAAACGACCATTTATATTCATCTGGTACAATGTTTCTTGGATTTGTCCCTGTATTGGACAAGTTATGAACACAGTAAGAATTTACATTTTGTATACTATTTCGTCTCAAACGGTTCATAAAATTTCGGCCTAACTTTTCTTTTTTGTTTCCTGCGTACACGCATTTGTGTACAATGCAGGGAACAAAAGGGAAATGCTGCCGAAATTTAGTTGAATCGTTTGAGACGAAGTAATATACGAAATGTAAATGCTTACTGTGTTTGTAATGGGAAGTAGGATGCCTGACCAATGAAAAAAAAATTATATATATATTTAAATCGTTACGTTAAAAAATGAAATGTGCCCTATTTGAAAATATTTTTAAATTTGTGAAGTTGTTCTTTAAATTCAAAATATTATACGAACATGAAAATAATCTTTTTCCAATATGTATTCTTCAAAATAAATATTAAATTTTGAACTTCTCATTTTGTCAAATAGGAAAAATGATTGATTATTTTGTTGATCGAAGGAGATGGATGTACCAAAGAAAAGGACTGAGGGGCTCAATAAAAGAAGATTTTTATAATGGTATAAATGTGTTTGTTGAATTCGCCTTAAGTAATAACGGAAACAATCCAGAAATTCGTTGTCCATGTAGTAAGTGTAGACATTTGAAGTTTTTGTTACCAGATATTGTGAAAGTTCATTTGTGCCAACACGGTTTCACACTCGAATATTATGTTTGGGATCGGCATGGAGAAGTTGTAGCAAATACTTCTGTAGAGTCTGAAAGTGTCGTTAACGAAATAGTTTCAACGACCCGTATAGAAAGTATGGTCGATGATGCAGCACGATCAATGTTTCCTATGGTTGAAGTTGACGACGATGATGGAAATGTTGAAGAACCGAATATTGAAGCTAAAAAAATTTATGATTTACTAGATGCAGCTAAGAAACCTATTTGGGATGGTTGTAAAAGCGGCACGTAGCTGTCAGTAATCGCAGAATACATTGCGATGAAGTCAAAATACAACATCACTGAAGCTGGGTTTACGGCTGTTGTACAAGCTGCAAAAAGACATATGCCGCCCGATAATCTAATGTGTGAAAATCACTACGAAGTTAAAAAACTTATGTCGGCTTTTGGTTTACCGTATCAGAAAATAGATACATGTTTAAAAGGATGCATGTTGTTTTGGAAAGAAGACGCAAACCTTAGAAATTGTAAAGTTTGTAACCGGGAGAGATACAAACCAAGAAAAAAGAAGGGTAAGGAAGTTCCGTACAAGCGTATGCACTACTTACTCATAACTCCAAGACTTCAAAGATTATATGCATCTTCTGTAACTGCGTCTAATATGAGGTGGCATAGCGTGAGAATGGAGGAAGAGGGTACGTTGACACATCCGGCCGATGGAGAAGCATGGAAGCATTTCGATAAAACGTATCCAAATTTTGCAGCGGAGAGTCGAAATGTTAGATTAGAATTATGTACGGACGGTTTTTCTCCATTTTCTCAATTTGGTTCTAAATATTCATCCTGGCCCATTATCGTCACACCGTATAATTTACCTCCATGGATGTGCATGAAAACGCAATATATGTTTCTTACTGTTGTCGTTCCTGGCCCCGACGATCCAACACAAGGAATCGATGTATATTTACAACCGTTGATTGAGGAGTTAAAAATACTGTGGAACGAAGGAGTAGAAACATACGATGTGTCAAAGAAGAAAAATTTTCGTATGTTTGCTTCTTTGTTGTGGACTATAAGTGATTTTCCTGCCTATGCAATGCTTTCGGGATGGAGTACTGCCGGTCGTCTAGCATGTCCATATTGCATGGATGAAACACGAGCGTTTTCTTTACCTCATGGTAAGAAAATTTCATGGTTTGACTGTCATCGATATTTTCTCCATGTAAATCATCCCTTCAGAGGAGACAAGAAAAACTTTTTAGCTAATAGAGTAGAAACCAGACAACCGCCGACGATATGGTCAAGCGAAGACATATATGAACTTGTTAAGGACTATCCAAAGATATATGAAACGGGGGAGCAAACAGAAATTGAAGGCAAATCAGTTGTTCATAACTGGTGCAAACAAACTATTTTTTGGGAGTTGCCGTATTGGAAACATCTTCTGCTTCGCCATAACATAGATGTGATGCACAATGAGAAAAATGTATTTGATAATGTGTTTAACACAATTTTGAACGTGAAAGGGAAGACGAAGGATGATTTGAAATCAAGACGTGATATAGAAGAATTATGCAAACGTCCCGAGCTTCATATGAAACCAAATGACAGTAAAAAACCAAAAGCTTGTTACGAATTAGATAATAATCAAGTTAAAGTTGTGTTAAAATGGGTGGAAGGGTTAAGATTTCCTGATGGGATATCATCAAATCTTCGTAGATGTGTTGACTTTAAAAATGGTAGATTGAGCGGAATGAAAAGTCACGACTGTCACATAATAATGGAAATTTTATTTCCCGTTATGTTTAAAGAACTACTGCCGTTAAAAGTTTGGAAGGTAGTAACGGAGCTTAGTATGTTTTACAAAGAGCTTTGTTCGACTACTTTAAAAGTGCAACGTTTACGTAAACTTGAAGTGGACATTCCTATATTGCTTTGCAAATTAGAGAAAATATTTCCGCCAGGTTTTTTTAATGTGATGGAACATTTACCTGTTCATCTTCCATCTGAAGCACGACTTCGAGGTCCTGTCCAATACGGATGGATGTATCCATTTGAGAGGTATGTAATATGTTATAACGTAATTTAATTGCATTTGAAAGATGAAGTTAATATAAATTAATTTTGCATAGATATTTGAATCATCTGAAGAAAAAAGTGAGACAAAAAACACGAGTTGAAGGTTCGATATGTAAATCTTACATCGAAGAAGAAGCTTCGTTCTTTTTCTCTCACTATTTCAGTGACCATGTGAATATTTCATTTCAAAGTGTTCCTCGTAATGATGAAGGCGACGAACAAGAGTCCTCTCAAGCAATGTTATCTATTTTTAGACAACATGGTCGGTCTTTTGGAAAATGTGTGGAAATATGGCTAGACAATAGAGATCTTCGTGTAGCACACACTTATATTCTTCTAAATTGTGCCGAGGTTGCACCGTTTGTTAGGTAATCTGAAATAATAATTTTCGTTTTATTCTTTTCTGTAATGCATGCGCGTGTATAACCTAATGTAATAATTTGTTTATATAAACAGTGTTTATGAACGGGAACATCCGAACGGAGATCTCAGTAAAGAATTTTCCCGTTGGTTTTCAAATTACGTTTATGAGCCGAAAAATTGTGTTGTTGACGAAGGGTTGAAACATCTTGCAATGGGACCAAAAAGAGTGGTCAAGACATATCCAATATATTTCGTCAATGGATACAAATTTAACACCAAAGAACACGGTGCAGAAAAATTAACAAATAATATTGGTGTATTTGTTAAAGGTAGTGACGATCCAGAAAACCATCTAAATGATTTTTATGGCGTTCTAACACAAATTTTGCAACTGACATATTTCTCAAGACCCGCGGAGGAGGTGTTTCTATTTAGATGCAATTGGTTTAGCAATGTTCCAGGTTCTGGAATTAATGTGCACAAGGATTATAATCTTATCGAAATAAAGCATACATCGCACTATCACAAGTATGATCCTTTTGTACTAGCCAAACAAGCATTGCAAGTTTATTACGCTCCTTATCCGTCTCTAAAAAGAGATAAAGCAGATTGGTCTGCAGTTTTTAAAACAAAGGCCAGATTCACATTCGATGGGAAGAATATTCCGGACGAACAAGCTTATCAGGCAGATCTTGAGTAAAATAACGAAATAATAATTACAGACGATCATACAGATTTTGGTCCTTTGATCGATGAATCAAATGTTTTGGTAGAAGCGTTTGACAGTGCAGAGGAAAATATCGTCGAAAACGAGACCGAATCTGAATCAGAAGACACTGATGACTGATATAAATTTGAATCTGTTTTTTTGCAATTGATGTAACTATGTTGAATTCTTGATGTATTATGAAATTGATGTAACTATGAAACTAAATCCGTTTACTATTGTTTTATGTTATTTCAATTTGTCATTTATTTAGCAATTTTTATTAAAAATGCAATGAACTCTGCTTATCGTAGGAAGAGTACACCCATTATGAATCAGGTATAACAAACTTACATTTCTATTTCCATTTCAGTCATTATAATTAAGCAATTTATACCGTTGATGTCATTTTCATATGAAATATATTTCATTATCATGATTTTATTCTCTTATATAATGATGTGTAAACGTCACAGGTTTATCATTATGTCACATAGAGGGAGGAGCTCTTCCCGTTCTTCAGGAGGCGATGGCAGTGGCCCATCGCAAGCGCCACAGCGTCCAGTTGTATCGTTAGTCCCTAAAGCAGATGGGTAAAAATTAAATTTTATTCATCATCTTATTTTTTCTATACTATACGTACGTACTTATCTGTATCGTACTTAAAAACAGGGGGTTCGAGCTACTACCCACTAAGGTAGTGCTGGACGTCTCCAGAGCAGCATATTGTAGTAGGATGAGTGCGTGCTGGTCGAAGTGGGATACCATCCCTCCGCACATCATAGAGTGCATATGGCAGGATGTCCTAGTATGTGTAATTTTTATGTTTTCCACTTTTAATTCGTTTTTGTCGTTTTTCTACCGTTTATCGTTTAAAGTGTAATCTTTTTTTAACACAGACTGAGATAGACATCCAGACAGATGATATGCAGCTGGCACGAGCATACTGGATGAGGAAGATGCGAAAGAACTATAGGGACACGATATCTGAGGTTAAGAAATCCGGGAAGAGACCACGGAGGATGGGGGAGAGCGTGTGGCAAGCTTGGTTGAGCTACTGGGAGACGGACGAGGCGAAGGCAAGTATACTAATTTTTTTTGAATTATTAATTTAACGTGATTGGAAAATAATGTATCAAATTTTGAATGTACAGGCAGAGTCGGATAGAAACTCTGCAAATAGAAATAAGAATCCCGTCACTCATCGCAGAGGATCGAAGTCGTTTCAGCAGTATCGGCAGGAGTTGGTAAATTTACTGAATAATAAATGTAAATAGTTTATGCTATATGATTTTAAATGTATAATAATTGTATGTAACAATCAACTTCAGGAGGCCGAGGCACATGGTCCTGTCAGCTATATGGACGTGTTCACCCGTACGCATGCTGTCGAGCATGTTAATCCAGACGGGACTATTTCGTACACATGGCAGGACGATAAATCCAGTAAAAGCCATGTAAGCATATTTCATTTTATTCAGTATTAGTAATTGTTTTAGTTGTCAAATTATTATGAAATAAGATATGATATTATTAATTTGTCAATGCAGGAGATGTTTATGGAGCAGCGACAGAAACTCCTTTCTGATACGGGTCGAGAGCAGCCGACGACCGATGAAGAGGACGTTATTTTTGAGTCCGTTATGAGTCCACCAGAGCATGGTCGACGATACGTATTTGACAATTTAGCGGTAAATAATTTACCTTTTCTTAAAATACTTAAAATATGATATTTTTACCTTTTCAAAACAATAAACTTTGATTTTATTTATTTTTCAATTATTGCAGTCCAGTAGTCAGAGTAGGGGACGGCGGAGTAGACCTCAGAGCGAGCTAGCACGTATAGAAGAATTGCAGACTAGAGTTCAGCAGTTGGAGGAGCAGAACCGCCAACAGGCCATGCAGACGACACAGTTATTTGAGTACATGCAGCAGTTTGGTGGCCGCTTCCCTTCATCGGCTGGCTCTGGATCTGGAGCAGATTGATTCATTGCTTTCTGATTCGTTCGTGCAGGTATGTTTTGTTTTAGTGTAGAATGATTTGGTAGATGGAACAATTAATTGTTGATATGTATAATTATGTATAATACACTTTGTTCTGTAGCTGTATCAGGATATGCATGATTGATAGAACAGTTATTGTTAGGATTATTGTTAATGTTGGAATGTTATGTATATTTTGTATTTTATTTTTATTCTAATTTTATTTATTTCTGTGTTTATTGAATATTTTGGAGTATTGGTTTGCATGTTTGGTTGGATTATTGTTTATTGGATTGTGCAGTATTGATATTGTAGTGTTTGGAAGAGAAATGTGATTGGAAGGCTCTATTTGCAGCAGATTTTAAAAAAAACAGCAGATTTCCGACGGCTCCCGACGGCTTACAGGTCAAAATTTCCGTCGACTACCGACGACTCCCGGCGGTCTGTAGCTTCAGATTTCCGGCGGTTTACGACGGCTTCCGACGGGCGACGGAAGCTGTCGGAAACTGCCGGAAGTTGTCGGAAGCCGTCGGTAATCTGTACGGCAGCCCCCGTCGGTAGCCGTCGGAAGTACTGCTCCCCGACGCCGTCATTTCCGACGGCCGCCGACGGTTTTCAGCCGTCGGAAATCACGTTTCCCCTTGCAGTGAACTTTACTCAAATCTCTTCTCAAAATTCATTTCATTTAACTTGAGTTAAATTAAATTCATTTCGTACTAGCATTTATATTCAACAATTTAAAATTTTGTTTTACTTACTAATTCTTAAATTTTATAAGTTATAAAACTTATTTTCTCATATTTTCATAAAACACTCAATGAAATTTTTTAGAGTTTAAACACCCTTTTCTTATTTCAAATTATTTTGAAACAATACTATTAGTAATTTCTTTTTATTTCCAATCATAACTTTGAATTTTAAAATCTAAACTAGTTTTACTAAAACAAAACTCCAATAGAAGAAATTCCTCTTTTGGTAATCCAAAAATGAATGTCGATGATGCTGCAGTCACCATTGAAATTATTTCCCAACGACCAAAATGAATTCAGTGCTTTCTATTTCTTTAATCGTTTTAAAATATTTCTAAACAAAATATTTTCAAAATAATACTATTAATATTCTTCCAAAACCTTTGGAAAATAATTTTCAAAATCATCGAGTTTTAAATTCTCAAATCCTTAGCTTTTAATTCTTTTTATTTACGAATCATACTTATAATTTCCTTTATATATATATATATATATATATATATATATATATATATATTTCACTATGGTTATATAAAACCATTTCTTAATTGTTTATCTTTGTTTACATCATAGTAACAATTTTATTGGAATACAAACAATAAACAACAAATGATAACAATCAAATATTACCATTTACTAACAATCAAACACACCATATACTATAATAATTTTCTGAAAATCTTTGCTTTACATATAAAATATAATCAAGGTAAAATTATTTCATTTACCCAATTTCAGAACAATACTATGTCGAATTGCTCTGTTTAAGTGTTTAGAGATCCCTATCAATAATGTTAATTACTCGTATTCACTAGAATCCATAAGCCACTCAACAGATCAACCTATACAATATAAAACATTTTTATATCACCAACAAGTATACGCTCACACAAGCACACACACACAAACACACAAGCACACAAGCACACACACACACACACTGAAACTCATTCTAGGGTGCCATTGACAATATCTATAATGAGTACCCCATAAAAGGTAAGATTCTCGCTTAACTTTCAGCTCTGATATCAAATTTAACAACTTGGGAATTTCGACCCTCAAAATCGACACTAATACATCCACTATATTGTGTGTCAAGCAATCGAACGGTGAAAAACCTGATTTGTTAGGGAAAAAGAAAGAAGAAAGATGACAAGAAGAATGAAGAAAGAAAACTAATCAATACAGATTCTCACAGCGGAACGAATAATATATAATTACAATAAATTTTTACACAAAAAAGAAATGTAATGTATATACACCAATCATAGTACATTAACCTATTTTAGCCTCGACAGTTATAACAGTCTTTCCTTGCAATTGCTGATAAATACAATCAACAGACAACATAGCGGGATAAAAAGAAATATGTAGATACGTCTTTGACCTCCATCCTATCTCTCGAGCTCCAATGCATCCAAAGCAATCTGTGAAATTGCTAGGCCTGACCCAAGCGTTATAAAAAAATAACATCGAAGTCAGTTTGGAAAACCAGCGTGAGAGAACACACCCAACTGGATTTTAAAGTTATAAAAGCCTTTGAAATCAAGAATATCTCGTAGACCACGCCGCACATAAACACAGACATTACCATACAATAACCAAACTATTTCATATGAAATTCTCTGGTACTATAATAGTGTCTAAAATACAGTTACTTATTAATCATAGTTGAAATTTTTACAATAATTAAATTTCGACATAATAGGTATACAACTAAAATCGTAAAGGCGTGTATTGGAAAATGGATTCCATACAATGACTGGGCTATTGGGATACCGCCTATCACGGTGCATCTGTAGATAAAATAATACCGAGGACCTTGCCTGGGTCCCTTGCTAATGCAGAACCGACCTACCACTTAACTGGTAGTACCAAATATGATCACCCCTCTGTTAATGGGCTTCGAAGCATACAAATGAGAGATAACATCGACTCTAGATAGGAATGATCATACCCTACTTGGGAGCGACCCACTAAGCCCATCTGCATCTCTCCTATTTGAGTCATTCCCGATTGATGAGGCTTGAGGCTACTTTTAACTTTTATATAGCACTTTCCACTTGGAATACTAACACTATCCTCCAAGCAACAATGCAGTACTGGCATTCATCCATACAGATTCATTCTAGGATAGAATGAAATGCCTGAGAGTTCCATCATCAATTCCATCATCTTCAAGATACCTTTACTTCGAAATAGTTGAGTTGGATTGAAGTGTTCGGTCCCAATCTCTTTGAAATAACATTAACATTCAATAATTTCCGATAAACTCAACCCTGCTTCTTTAGAAAATAGACAGTTAAAGATAAGAGCGGAGATTACCTCCTAACTGTTAATGGACGGATTTCCTTATCGTTTGTCCTAGGAGAACGAAATGAGATTTATATGCACAATGCAACATTATCGAAGATGATTATGCCATATAACTCACGTGTTTCTCCTAGATATTTCCAAATTTACTTTTTGGGTCCAAATTCGATAATCGGTTATTTAACTATCTAATAAACAAAAATCCAAATTTTCAGGGATTTATTTCAAAAGGGAAAAACCAACATTAATCAAGCACATAGGCAACCACAAGCCTCCTTAATAAATCATTTCATTTATTAAATTCATCTTGTAAATACTTGTATCAATATACTTTTACAAAGATATACTCATAAATTCCTATATTTTCAACACTTGGAAAAACATCCATATACTTATCTCAATAGTATAAGTATATTTATAAAATAAAGAAGGATTTCCTTTTATACATTTCTTAAATCGTTTATAAATTCGTTTATAAATTTCTAAAATTGTTTATAAACTATTTATAAATCCTAAAACCATTTATAACTTATTTATAAATTATTTCTCAAATCATTTATAAAACCCTTTACAAATCCATGCAACTGTTTATAAAATTCCTCTTATGGTTCTATAAACCCATTTCGAAAATTGTTTATAAATATCTAACCATTTATAAAACTCCTTCATCTCATAAATAATCCTCCTTTAAATCTTTAAACCATTTCATAAAAATTCCTTTATAAACCCCAGGTTTGTTTACAAACTCTATTTATGAATCTCAAAAACATTTATAAGTAAATAAAAAATCATTTACTTTAAGACACTATTATATAATAATAATTAATAACAATAAATGTTATAAATAAATAATACAGCAAATAGTCACATGGAAGAAGTTGCAAAAAAAATTAGTCTTAAGGACAATAAGTTTTTTCTTCTGAAGGACACTTTTTAGCGTGAACAGAAAATGATAGTTACAACTATCATTCTGTGATTTACACTAAAAAGTATCTTTCGGTCTAAAAAACAAACTACTTGTCCCTAAACTAAATTTTTTCCAACTTTTTCTCTAAGCCTAAAAACTAATAATTATTAACTTCAAAAACATATTAAAAATAATATTTTATTATTTCAAAACATTATTAAATAAACAATAATAATTAATCTTTATAATTACTATGAATAATAATAATTAACTTCCAAAATATTATTAAGAATTATTATTATTATTAATTCCATACCATCTTAATTATTTGGATAATTAACTTTTCAAAATAGTAATATATTGATAAATATCTTTTAAATGACATTAAATACAAAAAAAAATTAAAAAAATTAATTATAAATAGATAATTTTAAAACAATATTAATTATAAATAAATGACTTTTTAAAACAATGTTAAATATAATAAATAACTTTTTCAAACACTGTTAAGTATAAATAAATAACTTAGAAAAAGATAGATAAATAGGTTAGAATAAAATAGAAATGAAATCCTTCAAAACAAAATATTTCCAAAACCCAATTTCGGTTTAAAATCATTTCCTCTATCAAAACCCAATTTCAATTAAAATGGCAATTTATAGTATCTTTAAAATACTAATCTAAGGCCAATAACTATCCAACGTTTAATCAATATCGATATTGATCTTTATTTGATCACTACAAGGTTTGAATTCTGAATATATAATAATGTCATAAACAATAGTGTCAAATTTCAGGTTTGATTTTCGATGATTCACATAACAGGAATAATATTTAAAACAATTCAACAATGGCGAGGAATCCCATTGGATTACTTTAATTTATCCCTCACATCACAAATAGTATATAATTATATAATATGAGTCATCCGATACTAGGCGGCTATATATAAAAGGGTCGTCCGCTCAAGGGGCGGGAATAAATCCAAACCAATTGATAAAACAGTAAATCATCCAAACTTCTAATCAATAATTTTTATCAACTATATAATATTTCTGTTAACCTAAAAGATGAGATTAACTCACCGAAATTTCTGTTGTTGCAGAGGCATTTCGATTTCGTCAGAAATCAAACGACCTTCAATTTTTATGAAAAATTGAACCGGCTCCAATCTCTACCAAATCAACTTCAACGCGTAGCATTCGCTAATACGATCCCAATGCAATTCATCGCGTTCAATTTCGACCTCGTATGAGAGTTATCGACTTTATAAGTTATTGGAATTAAATAATATAATTAAACACTTAATTACTTTTCTAAACTTAATGACTTGCTCTAATTATTCTCCCCTACCAAACGCATCTTCCTACATGTGCACGAGATATCACAGCTCCATGGTCGTGCACAACCACGTAAGGATACGGAGTTCCGGTCCTTGGATCCGAATTCTAACGACGCCATCGTCCTTCTCTCTACGGAAGCTACTTCCCCATCCACCTCTGCACTCGCGGTGTAAACCGCGATTGACATCCCCTCTGCTATAGTGGATGCAGCCACCAATCCTCCACCATGAGTCACAAACTCCACCTCCGAGTGCACTACGCCACGCTAACCCCAAATCCGACCTCCAATTCACAAATCAATGACCAGAACTTCCTAAACATTAACCCTAGTTTGCAATACCCAAAACATTCACTGTGAAAGTCAAGCCACAACCCAAATATTGGTCGTATTAAATCTAAGCTTACCGGCATCAAGCACCAGCCGATATAAACTCCATTGATCAAGTTTCATGTTTTTTAATGGAGGAATTTATTTGATTTTGATTTAAAAAAAAGAAGCCTTTTTTATTCTTGGTCAGAAAAAATTATAAAGAAGAAGTTAAGGCATAGATGTGCAGGGTAGGGTATGGTATGGGCTGAAGCATGGAGTATAGGGAATTATTAGAATAGAGAATACATACATACGTACGTACATACATACATACATACATATATATATATATATATATATTAATAAATAATAAAGATTTCAGATGTTCAAAAATTTTGAACCTCTATCGAGACATGATGCCTGGCGTTCCATGTGTAATACCCTTATTTCGGAAACAATGGAACTAGTCTGAGGCCTAATTCAATCGTATATAGAAGATAACATTTCAAACCCAGTTATATTATAATAATTTCTGTAATTACTTTCTACGCATTTCGATCTCACACGACCAAACGATATGTCTAATTTCCACCAAAATCGTTAACATACAATAGTACACTATTATGGATCCAATGACACTAGTTTCGTCGAAATCTGATATAGTACCCCGAAAGGCTATTTTCACAACTTAATTAAAACGAGTTATTATAAAGCCAAATAAACCACTTTATTCCCAATTAAAAGTTTAGTATTATCATTCTTATTATTTTAAATAAGCTCAAATAAGATTTCCAAATCAATTTCATTCAAACAGAATTCAAGATTTCATAAATTAAACAATTCCAAATATTCAAATAACCATTATGTTTGAAATTCTAGTTGTTTTACTTTTTAAACTATTATTTCAATACTAAAAATCAATTAAATATTCCAAAATCAAATGACTAAAATTCGAGGTCGTTTATAGTACTATATTGAAAAAGCATGGTTGAAGAGCGCTATGGGTTATAGCGGGGATCTTACGGTGCTTTAGCGGGGCATTAACTATATAGACGTAAATACACCATAATTTTTATTAATTGCTTATTTATGAGGGACAACGGTATAAGTCTAACTTTGTAGTTTCCTATGTCTAATGCCAATTATCTAATAGAATAATTATAATGTTTGAATCAACCATAATAGAGACAAATGAAGTTACAAATGTGCTTTTATATCGTATTTGGAACTACACATTTAGAGCTAAATACTCATTTGCCTCTCTTATTTGTTGGGGTAAATTTATACAAATTTTGTCTTCGATTATTATATTATAGGAACTTTTAACGTCTTTACCATATCTTTCCTAATATTCTTATTTTTTTAATTTAGCATGAAAATGCAATTTATTAAACGTATTATCATTATATGTTTAATTCAAACTAATAATAAAATTGCTATATATATATATATATATGCGTGTGTGTGTATGTATGTATGTATGTGTGTATCTTATACATAAAGCAAATACTTTAGTCAAAGGGTCAAAATGAATCTATAACGACCCGAAAATTTTAATGGATTTTTATAACGTAAATTACTGGAATTTTTTGTGAAATTTAAATAATTTAATTTTGAAATATAAATTTGATATTTAGAGTACACCTATTTAAACATAGCAAATAGTAAATTTTCATTCGATAATATGAAAGTTTATTTTATTGTGTAATTTTATTTAAATTCATATCAGTTAATATTTGATGATAATAAAATGTTTTCCAAACCTGAATATTTTTATAAAATAAATTTGTAAATCATCTTCTGAGTGAGTCATCATATTTCGTTTCTCCAAATTTGGACTGCTATTGCCCCGTTTATCTTATTTTCGGCAAAATAGCAGCATTTTCGGTACCGATTATCTACTTTTGAGAGGATGATTGGATCGCACCTATCTATATGCCATTCTGAGCGTATCGTCATGCTAATCTCTGCAGTATATTCATTTGTGTGTTTCGGAGTTCGGTACACAATGGAATCTGCGGAAACGGTAACCGTATCTGTACCCGTTTTCGTGCCTTTTTGATTCTGTTACCATTCAAATTTTCAAACGGTTAAATTAAACAGCCACTAGCATTAGCTGTTACCATTCCCATCACTTCAATTTATTGCTTTGCTGGTTCGTTCATATTTTGGTTCACTAATTCATTTCTCTTCGTTTCCTTCAGCTTAATAAAATAATATAAGATGAAAGCTTACACCTAAAGCAGTCTTAGCTGTACATTTAAAGCTTAATATATATATATATGGGTATGCGTGTACATATTCCGAAGTCTGTTCATCCCTTCTTCACTCATTTGCTTCTTCCGTTTTGCTCCATTTTGAAGAGAAAACAAATATACATTTATATAATAAAAAGTAATAACACACACATACACACACACACACACATATATATCTTCCACTTGCCTGTAGCCAAACGTCCCCCCCCCCAAACGCCAACCTCCTCCAACACTTGCTTCACCTTTCATCTGTTCGGCCTTCACCCACCATCAACCCCACGTGATCAACCTTCACCGACCATCGACCAACCCGTATTTCTCCAACCCCACTCTTTCATCCACGCAAACTCTCCTACTAAAAAAAACCATCGCCTTCCCTATGACCGCCATCTCCCACCCTAACGACCTCACCACCATGCCACGTCCCATCCACTTCGTAGCCACTAGCCGAACCTCCACCTCACCTTCACCACACAAACGCATGCTCCACCAAGTTGCAGACTTCAATATTGTTGGGGCCGAGATCCATCAGTTGTTTTTCTCTCTTACTCACTCACCAATCCTGCTTGTTGTATGTAAGTATATATATATGTACACATATTTATACAGTATATCTTCAAGCACACTTGATTTGCTAAGAGCATTGCTTTCAAAACATAATTGGTCTGCATGTGTATATGTTTCGTATAATGTTTGTTTGTCTGCATACATTTGCTTATATACCATGTTTATAAAAAAAGAAAAAAAAACGTGATTATATATATAATATATTGTTTACAATGTATATATAGAGGCACTGTATTCTAGATTATAAGTAAGTATTGTATGTCGATTTTAAACAGTATATATGTTTAAAGTATAATATATATGTTATATATTATAAAGAGGAGCAGTATTACATAATATATTATAAAGCTACTGATAAATTAGTCTGCTTGTTTTAAAGGCTATATTGTATAAGTTTTGCTGAGTACAGTAATATATTAATATATATTGATGATTTCAAAGTATTATACATACATAAGCTTTATATACAGATTTATATTCTATCAACAACGGATAAGTTAGTTTATAAACTGTGATCTGTTTTGGGTTTATAACTGTGTAAAGTTTGTACAAATTTTATCTTAAATATTGATTTTTAAAGATAATATATATATATATATATATATGAATTTATATGTTAGTATTTGTGAACTTAGTTTTGCAATTTATATATATATATAGATAGATTTTATTTTATAGGCGTTGGAGTTAAATATTGATTTAAACATACATATATATCTTATTTTAAATATATGTCTAAAAAAATTGGTTTATAGAAAAATTATAACATATATTTGTTTCAAATTACATCAAGATGGCTCTGATTCATTTCTATCAATTTCTATTTATCAGCTCTATCCGTCAAATTCGTGTCCATCTTGTTTCGTTTGGAATTTGTTTTTGGATTCACAACTCGCTTCCATCCTTGTTCATCCCTAGCCTCGAAAGGTGAGCAATCACTCACGATTAACGTTCTTATATTTATTAAATTTGATTTCAATTGGAAAGACAATTGAAATATGCTACTGTTAGTTAATTAAATTGTTATATATGTTATCTGTATCTGTTCACCTATGGGATATGACACCATATCTTGTTGTTTATATTATATTGTTATTGATAATATATGCATGTTATTATTATTATCATATCTGTTATCACTCTACAAGTTCCCTGTTAGTATAGAATTCCCTATGGGTTGAAATGATAAACCCAAGCAATTTTCATTTGAATTGAATTTGGGATTGTGGGTTGAAATGATATATATTTAAATTACGGATTGAAATGATAAATATCTGTATCACTTGACCATAGGATAGAAAAATATATACAGACACCGTTGGTCTATATACATATTTTAAAATGATTTCCAAGGTTTTTAAAAGTGAATATTTTGGTTTTAACAAATAAATGATTTTAAGATATTATATATATGTTATTTATAAAGGTTTAAAATTTAGATTTTTTTAAATTTATATGTTTTG
Organism: Allium cepa; assembly: GCA_030765085.1. Taxonomy (NCBI): domain Eukaryota; kingdom Viridiplantae; phylum Streptophyta; class Magnoliopsida; order Asparagales; family Amaryllidaceae; genus Allium; species Allium cepa. The sequence continues at coordinate 795,415,485 of CM060935.1, read as the reverse complement.
AAAATTGTATGGTTATAAATGAATTTAGAAATTATATTTCAAATATAAAGTTTATAATAGAAATTGGTTCGAAATTATATTTATTTAAGAATTATACTTAAATAGGTTGATTTGAAATTTATTAAATTTGAGATTTTAAAGATATGACTTTATAACTTGAATTTGATTAAAAGCAAATTAAATGAATATTTCAAATTTACATAAATTGAAATGGTATATTTAGTTTTATTTAAAAATATGAAAATTTAAGGTTTATTAAAATGATATTGGATTTATTAAGTGAATATTTCAAAACTAAATAATAATGAAGTTAAAATAAAGAGATATATGGAATTATCAAATGTAGTTTTGAATTTGTGGAATATTTAAAGCTTTGAAATATATTGAAAAATAAATGGTTTATTCGGTGGTTCAAATCTATACTTGAATTCGATTTAATTTGAAATGGTTTGTTGAGAGACTAAATTGAATTAAAAGTTAATGAATTGAGATTTAATTTGAATTTTGGAGTATGAGATAATTTGAATTGATTTGTGAAATTTGATAAAGCTATTTTATTTTATAAAGTATTTTTAAAATTATATTTAAAACTGTTTACATATTTTACTTTATAAATTATTTTAATATAAACTATTTATATATAGTAATTATTTTAATATAAACTATTTTTGCTTATAACTATTTTAGATAAACTATTTTATTTTATAAACTACTTTATTTTATATACTATTATTAATATTCAAACTGTTTAAGGAAAGTCATTTGATTTCCAAAATGTTATGATTCCCAAAGTATTATAATTTCAAGTGTTTTGGTTTCGAAAGTGTTACAACTTTAAAAAGTATTGTAGTTTGGAAATGAATATATTTGAAGTGAAAAGTGATATCGCATTTATATGGTTTTGAAATGGAAGTGATATTTTTGATTTTGAAGTATAAACTATTTTGAAATGGCCACGGTGTTATAATAACAATTGGTTATTAAAGAGACCGGGATCAAATATTTTCATACTCTCTGCCAATACTGAAAACCACTTTAACAACTGTGTACGTGGTGGAGATTCCAGACTGAAATAGGATGGTTTGGCGACGATTCTGTATGGTATTTACGTAGCCCTGACTCCCGTGAGTCAGCTTGATGCGGTTAAAATAGGAGCCATGGCGGGCCAAGTGAGGTCATTCCGTCGATCGGGCACATTTCTTCGATTCCATTCTATGCTTTTGTGACTGATTAGGTGCACCCATTGATTTAGGAGTGTGTCATGAGGTGGGCGGTAGTAGCTGCTATGCGTTACCATCAATCCAGATTCGCAAACGGTATATCTACCCTGGCATTGCCTCGAGTGCCTTGTCGAATGCCCTATCGCGTCTTTTACGTGTTTGTTTTGTACCGTATTTATACGGTGACCTCTTGGTAAACCTCCAGTTTATGGAGGAGCTTATGCCATCGTATAGACTATGGGAATATATAAAATGTGTTAAATGGGATATGGGTAACGCATTAACGCTATTTTAATATCATTTACTTTGCTATAGACATATTATAATAGCGTACATTACTACATAGTAGAAAGTTTCACGGATCCTTAGAGGATGGTTATCCCAAACATCATTTACTTGAGTAGGATTTATTGATATAAGAATGTTAATCCCGACTCGAGTGTTTTGTTTTTTGCTTTACGTTCGAGTCAGACTGAGTGATACAACATTTGACACTCACTTTTGGAGTTGGAGCTTCGCTTGGAGATCCATCTATCTATTCAGCTTGCAGTTATTCAGTTGATTCCAGTGATGTATTCAGATTTTTGTATTTGATTATTGTATTCGAGACTTCTGTTGTATCTCGTTTAACTCTGATATATATATATAGTAGCTTTATGAACTACTATTCCTTTGTTTTCGCTGCTTATTGTTATATTATTCTGTGTCTGTGATTTATTTATTTATTGTATATATTTAGTTTCGCCAAATTTAAATTAACAATACGATATTTTGAGCAATTCAAGTCCGACATGTATAGATGTGACTGCACGAAATACCGGGTCGTTACAGTTGGTATCAGAGCTCTGGTTTTAGGAAAAACTTAGCATGTATAGTAAAATTTAATTATAGTAGCTAGAATCTCTCCCTCTTTGATTCGGATTTCTTTCAAACTTTGGAACCCTACCTTTGGTCTGAAATCCATCTTGTCTCTCCCTATTCGTGTCCCTTGATTCTGGATCATCCCATGGATCCACTGTACGATTTGTAAAGGGGTGAAACTCCTTTACAATAGGCATTGATTCACTGGAGATCTCTACACCCTCGATTTACGATGTTGCTATCTCTTACTACCCTCTTGTGATTGATCTTATTCTTGAAGTTGCGGTTGACCCGGTTAAGATTGTCTACGATTTATATAAGTCTATCCATTTTCCTTGTTTGAAATTCTATCATCTTATCCCCTATCGAGTCTATCTTCTAGTTTGAATTCTTTTGATTAGAATCGCTCAAATTTGAATCTCTATCCTTATTTTGTAATCTATTCTTGTATCATCGAGTGAGGGAGTGTATTTGTATTAATATAAAGATATTTTATATATTGTGTCGTTTGAGTTGTTAAGTTTGAATTTTGGGTTCGGTCGATTCGTCTGATCAACGCTATCGATAGGAATTCCAAAACACTTGAACAGAGCAAACAGACACAATATTGTTTTCAAATTTGGTAAATGAAATAAATTTTGTATGATTATATTATATATATATATATATAAGTATTAACCTTATGAAATTCAATAATTAAACAAATTGGTTATTTGAAGTGACAATACTTGATTTTCATTTATTGTTTGGTAAACCATTGAATGTTGCAACATGATATAAACAAATGAAAATATAAATATGGTTTATAAATTTATTTGGGATTGAAATGAATCTAAATTAAGAATTTGAGAATTAAATTTTTGGTACTTTTCAAATTTATTTTCAAAGTTTTGAAAATATATATATTAACTGGCGTATTTTGAATAGAAATTGTTTCCAAAGAATTTTTAAGGAGTCAATTAGTACTCTCCTCATTGTCACTGGAAAATAATTTTGGTGATGGCCGCAGGCATCATCGACATCCATTTTCGAGTCTCGAAGTGGAGAGGCCCCTTAGTAGCTTTACTACACTTTTGTTTGGGGAAAATGGATTTGATTTAAATTTCTTGTGTATACATTGATTTATAATATGTGTGTGTGTGTATGTATATAATTATTTAGAAATAGTTTGAAGTGAAACCAGAAATTTAACTCTTAAATTCTATATTGGGTAAGGGTTCTCAAATTTTAAAATAAAGTAAAATTTTGAATAATGGATTGTTTAAAATGAGAAGTGAAATTTAAAACAACTAGAAATAGTTGAATTTGAATGAAACTTATTTGTATAATACTAAATTACATCCTAGTATATATAGCTTACCTAAAACATTCAAAAGTTAAAAGGTTAGGGTATAATAAAGGGGTTGTACAAGAAGAAAACTTAAGTAATAAACTGTTCAAACTAAAATCTGGCTTGATATAAATGTGGTAGGTAGAAGGAAAATATGTATAGTATTTAATTGCACTCATAAACATTAATATAACTTACCTAGAAAAGTTTAAAACGTAATTAGAATGTAATTGGATAGTATACACTATGATATATAAGTAATGGCTTATCAAAAAGGATATTTTGTTAAGAAATAGTATAAATAATAAATTGGATAGTAAATTGAATAAAAAAAGAGAATTAATTTGGTGAATAACAAATGGTTGTAATAAATGTTTATACACGTAATATATGTTGCAAAATGTACATTAAGTGGAGTAAATTAAATAAATAAGGGAGAATGCTAGTTAAGCAAGTAAATGTGAACTTAAGAATAGTGCAATTGAAATTTTAACGGAAATCAGCTTAACTAGGGTCAAACCGATTTAATAAATAAATAAACGAGTTAAATCAAATAAATTTTGTTTTGGAAAGGAAATTTTGTAACAAATGCTAATAAATTGAAATCAAGTCTATTGATTGAAATACATTAAATTGAATCAATAAAATATGAATATAATAAATAGTTATTGATTTAATAAAATAGATTAAACCAAATTGTCGAACATTAATTTATTTTGAATAGTTGAAGTTGAATGTTGAGATGGAATTAAATGTGGTTGATCAAAGATATTTATTATATGAGTAAAATAAAATAAATTTTGTTGTGAAAATTATGCAATTAATGTTAATCAATTGAATGAAACTATATGAAAATGAAATCAATCAAATGTGAACACCATAAATTAGATTGATTAAATAAAATGAAATGGAATCAACTAATTGAATATAAACCTATTTTTAAAAATATGTAGTTTATATGGTTTTAAATTTATTGTTTATTTTATATTTCAAAACTATTTTTCTCCTGGTTGTTTCTATTCTCCTACCTCCTTCCTTTTCGAGGACGAAAAGTTTTGAGTGGGGAAGAGTGTAATGACCTGAAAATTTTAATGGATTTTTATAACGTAATTTACTGGAATTTTTTGTGAAATTTAATAATTGAATTTTGAAATATAAATTTGATATTTAGAATACGCCTATTTAAACGTAGCAAATGGAAAATTTTCATCCGATAATATGGTAGTTTATTTTATTATGTAATTTTATTTAAATTCATATCAGTTAATATTTGATGATAATAAAATGTTTTCCAAACCTGAATATTTTTATATAATAAATTTTTAAATCATCTTCTGAGTGAGATGTCATATTTTATTTCTTCAAATTTGGACTGCTATTGCCTCGTTTATCTTATTTTCAACAAAATAGCAGCATTTTCGGTACCGATTATCGGCTTCTGAAAGGATGATTGGATCGCACCTATCTGTGTACCATTCTAAGCGTCTTGCGTGTTGATCTCCGCGATATATTCATTTGTGTGTTTCAGAGTCCAGTACACGATGGAATCTGCGAAAACGGTAACCGTATCTGCACCTGTTTCCCTGCCTTTTTGATTTTATGACCATTCAAATTTTCAAACGGATAAATTAAACAGCCACTAGCATTAGCTGTTACCATTCCCATCACTTCAATTTATTGCTTTGCTGGTCCGTTCATATTTTGGTTCTCTAATTCATTTCTCTCTGTTTCCTTCAGTTTAATAAAATAACATAAGATGAAAGCTTACACCTGAAGCGGTCTTAGCTGTACATTTAAAGCTTAGTGTATATATGGATATGCGTGCTCATATTCCAAAGTATGTTCATCCCTTCTTCCCTTATTCTCTTCTTCCGTTTTGCTCCATTTTGAAGAGAGAGAAAATATACATTGATATAATAAAAAATAATAACACATACACACACACACACACACACACACACACACACATATATATCTTCCACTCGCCTGTAGCCAAACGTTTCTCCCTCCAAATGCCAACCTCCTCCAACACTAGCTCCACCTTTCATCTGTTCGACCTTCACCCACCATCAACCCCACGTGATCAACCTTCACCGACCATCGACTACCCCGTGTTTCTCTAGCCCCACTCTTTCCTCCACGCGAACTCTCCCACTAAAAAAAACATCGCCTTCCCTGTGACTGCCATCTCCCACCCTAACGACCTCACCACCATGCCGCGTCCCATCCACTTCGCAGCCGCTGGCCGAACCTCCACCTCACCTTCACCACACAAATGCATGCTCCATTAAGTTGCAGCCTTCAATTTTGCGGGGGCCAAGATCCATCGGCTATTTTTTTCTCTCACTCACTCACTCACCAATCCTGCATGTTGTATGTAAGTATATGTGTGTATGTATATATATATATATATATATATATATATATATATATACAGTATATCTTCAAGCATACTTGATTTGCTAAGAGCATTGATTTCAAAAAATAATTGGTCTGCATGTGTATATGTTTTGTATAATGTTTCTATGTCTGGGCATATATTTTCTTATATACTGTGTTTATAAAAGAAAAGAAAAAAACACGATTATATGTATAATATATATTGTTTACAATGTATATATATAGGCACTGTATTCTAGATTATAAGTAAGTATTATATGTCGATTTTAAATAGTATATATGTTTAAAGTATAGTGTATATGTTATATATTATAAAGAGGAGCAGTATTACATATTATATTACAAAGCTGCTGATAAACTAGTCTGCTTGTTTTAAAGGCTATATTGTACAAGTTTTGCTGAGTACATTAATATATTAGTATACATTGATGATTTCAAAGTATTATACATACGTAAGCTTTATATACAGATTTATATTCTATCAATAATAGATAAGTTAGTTTATAAACTGTGATCTGTTTTGGGTTTATAACTATGTAAAGTTTGTACAAATTTTATCTTAAACATCGATTTTTAAAGATTATATATATATATATGTATGTATGTATGTATGAATTTATATGTAAGTGTTTGTGAACTTAGTTTTCCAATTTATATAAATAGAATTTATTTTATAGGCGTTAGAGTTAAATATTGATTTAAACATATATATATATATATACACATATAAATGTATTAACAAAATTGGTTTAGAGAGAAATTATAACATATATATGTTTCAAATTACATCAAGATGGCTCTGATTCATTTCTATCAATTCCTATTTATCAGCTCTATCCGTTGAATTCGTGCCCATCTTGTTTCGTTTGGAATTCGTTTTTGAATTCACAACTTGCTTCCATCCTCGTTCATCTCTATCCTCGAAAGGTGAGCAATCACTCACGATTAACGTTCTTATATTTATTAAATTTGATTTCAATTGGAACGACAATTGAAACATGCTGCTGTTAGTTAATTAAATTGTTATATATGTTATTATCTGTATCTGTTCACCCGTGGGATATGACATCATATCATGTTGTTTATATTATATTGTTATTGATAATATATGTCTTTTATTATTATTATTATTATTATCATATCTGTTATCACTCTGCAAGTTCCCTGTTAGTATAGAATTCCTTATGGGTCAAAATGATACATACCCCAACGATCTTGTAGAATAGAAGAAAATCATTATGGGTTGAAATGATAAAGCCAAGCGATTTTCATTTGAATTGAATTTGGGATTGCGGGTTGAAATGATATATACCCGTTTATATTTAAATTACGGATTGAAATGATAAATATCTGTATCACTTGACCATAGGATAAAAAATTATATACAAACACCGTTGGTCTATATATAATATTTTAAAATGATTTCCAAGGTTTTTAAAAGTGAATATTTTGGTTTTAATAAATAATTGATTTTAAGATATTATATATAAGTTATTTATAAAGGTTTAAAATTTAGATTTTTTTTTAAAATTATATGTTTTGAATATTCTATGGTTATAAATGAATTTAGAAATTATATTTCAAATATAAAGTTTATATTAGAAATTGGCTTGAAATTATATTTATGTAAGAATTATACTTAAATAGGTTTGAAATTTATTAAATTTGAGATTTTAAAGATACGACTTTATAACTTGAATTTGATTAAAAGCGTATTAAATGAATATTTCAAATTTATATAAATTGAACATGGTATATTTAGTTTTATTTAAAATTTGAAAATTTAAGGTTTATTTAAATGATATTGGATTTATTAAGTGAATATTTCAAAACTAAATAATAATGAAGTCAAAATAAAGAGTTATATGGAATTATCAAATGTAGTTTTGAATTTGTGGAATATTTAAAGTTTTGAAATATACTGAAAAATAAATGGATTATTTGGTGGTTGAAATCTGTACTAGAAATCGATTTAATTTGAAATGGTTTGTTGAGAGACTGAATTGAATTAAAAATTGATGAATTGAGATTTAATTTGGATTTTGGAGTTTGAGTTAATTTGAATCGATTTGTGAAATTTGAGGAAGCTATTTTATTTTATAAAGTATTTTTAAAATTATATTTAAACCTATTTATATATTTTACTTTATAAATTATTTTAATATAAACTATTTCTATATACTAATTATTTTAATGTAAACTATTTTTACTTATAACTATTTTAAATAAACTATTTTATTTTATATACTATTATTAATATCTAAACTGTTTAAGGAAAGTAGTTTGATTTCCAAAGTGTTATGATTTCAAGTGTTTTGGTTTTCGAAAGTGTTACAACTTTAAAAAATACTGTAGTTTGGAAATGAATATGTTTGAAGTGAAAAGTGATATCATATTTATATGTTTTTGAAATGGAAGTGATATTTCTGATTTTGAAGTATAAACTATTTTGAAACGACCACGGTATTATAATAACGATTGGTTGGTAAAGAGACTAGGATCGCATATTGTCATACTCTCTGCCAATTTCGAAATCACTTTAACAACTGTGTACGTGATGGAGATTCCAGAATGAAGTAGGATGGTTTGGCGGCGATTTTATATGGTATTTACGTAGCCCTGACTCCCATGAGTCAGCTTGATGCGGTTAAAACAGGAGCCACACCGGGCCAAGTGAGGTCATTCCTTTGATCGGGCATATTTCTTCGATATCATGCTATTTCTTTTGTGATTGATTGGGTGCACCCTTTGATTTGAAAGCGTGTCATGAGGTGGACGGTTGTAGCTGCTATGCGTTACCACCAGTCCGGATCCGTAAATGGTATATCTACCCTGGCATTGCCTCGAATGCCCTGTCGCATGCCCTATCACGCCTTCTACGAGTTTATTTTGTACCGTACATATGCAGTGTCCTCTGGGTAAACCTCCAGGTTACAGAGGAGCTTATGCCATCGTATAGATTATAGGAATATATAAAAATGTGTTAAGGGGGATATGGATAACGCCTTAATGCTATTTTAATATCTTATACTTTACTATAGACATATTATAATAGCGTATATTACTACATAATAGATAGTTTCACAGATCCTTAGAGGATGGTTATCCCAAACATCCTTTAAGTTACTTGTATTTCAGTTGATATTTCACTCGAGTGTTTTATGTTTTGCTTTACGCTCGAGTCAAATTGAGTGATACAACATTTGAGACTCACTTTTGGAGTTGGAGCTTCGCTTGGAGATCCATCTATCTATCTTTTCAGCTTGCAGTTATTCAGTAGATTCCAGTGATATATTCATATTTTTGTATTTGATTATTGTATTCAAGACTTCTATTGTATCTCATTTAACTCCGATATATATATATATATAGCAGCATCATGAACTACTATTCATTTGTTTCCGCTGCTTATTGTTATATTACTCTGTGCCTGTGATTCTGTGATTTATTTACTTATTGTATATGTTGAGTTTTGCCAAATTTAAATTAACAATCTGATATTTTGAGCAATTCAAGTCTGACATGTGTGGATGCGAATGCATGAAATACCGGGTTGTTATAGAATCCTTTTTGGCATTCCCAAAAGTGTCCATCTTAATTTGTTCCAACAATATATGGCGTTGGGTTATTTATGTAAATTCTAGCAACTATGTAGTGGACATAACTGTCTTTCACGTCCTACCGCATTAGTTTCTCTCCAAATGATAATAACTTCAACAAGAAATCAATGGTAGAAAAGATCGAAAAATTGCAACAGAGGCCGATGATATTTCTCAAAGTAAGATCTAAAACTTACTTTAATGACTTGGTTTCTAGGGTTTTATCTTCCCTCTATTAGGTTAAGATTCAACTTTCTGATTTTTCTGTTTGGCGATTTATGTCCAACTCATTTTGTTCATTATCTTTCTTTTCAATTTCAGTTTTTTAGTCTCTCACTCCTTCTACTAAAATGAATTAAGAAAGAAAAATCCAAAACCCCAGCTAAAGTTATTGGGGTTTAAGCAGCGGTTTTATTTCTCATTCTCCTATGTTAGTGTTTTTGAAATACTAAAGGAATAATTGTCTATTTGTACGGATTACATTACACATGTAACACCAATTATTCCTACTATTTGTATGGATTATCTTGATGTATCTTTATTTTCATTTGTTGAAGCTCCTTGCGTGTAAACCTTAATAGCAATTTTCAGGTTTATTGTGTCATGCTTTATTCATTTTATTGCTTCACCTTTTGATTTTGCAACAATTTGACAGTAATCTATTTTGATAAAGGTTCATTAAATTTTACACAAACATCAGATGCAATCTATAGACATCACGGTGGCTTTTTTTTATGAAAATACTAGAGCATAATTTTATATATCATAGTTTGTCATCTTACAATAGAATCCGAGTTGTTTGTTTCAGTTATCTTGGTTACTATGCTATTTGCTTTAAGTATGCATAAAAAAACACAATTGTACATAATCCAAGTTGTTTGTTAGATTTAAGAACGTGTGTCGTGTAAATCGGATCATCAAATACATCCTATTAATACTGCCTTTTAATGAAGGTTGTTGGTTCTTATTACTTTTACTGAAATATTGTAGAAATTAATTTTGCAATTCTTTGTATCCATTGTTTGCCCAATTTTATGCAATTAATATATGGTTATTCAATACCAATAGTTTGAGATTGGTGGTTATTTTAATACAGAATGTAAGAATTATATCGCTTTACACTTATTACGTTAACCATACTCAAAGCAATTACTATATTTGTTATATTTATTGTTAAAATTATATCATATCTTTACTTTAATAGGACAAGATTGTAATTTTTTGTGCCTTGCTTTTGTGTTTTGATTAATTAATAACTACCCTTTAAGTTAACTTTTCTTATGTTGAAATTTGTTGTTAGGAGTAAGTATGTTTGTCATTTATACCCTGAATCAAAGGAGTGGTTCAATTTTTTTCACGAAATAAATGATTTTGAAGGTAATATGCCATGTATGTTTTTTGTACTAAATTACCACGATTAACGAGTTATGAAAATTATCTTATTCATTGTCTCAAACTTGCATTTTCTTACTTCGGTTATCATTTATCTATTTGATTTTGTATAATGACATACAAAAGTGTGTTGTCTAATGTATTCATGTAACGAACTACCTTTTTGGATAGTTTAAGTCGACAATAAACTACATATGTTTAACTCAAACCATTCAAAAGGTAGGATTGTAAATGGGGTAAACAAGAAAATAAGAGAACAAAACACAGAATCTAACAACAGAATGACAAAATATAATAATCAAATAAACAGTTCATGAAGTTGTTTTACAAATACATTTGATTACACTTTTACAATACAATCAGAGTTATACATACAGCGGGCATAATAGGATAATGCAGCGGAACAACATAATACAGTGGAATAATACTAATAATATAATATATACCAAACTCCGTCTTCGTCCTCCAGAAATAGAGTCTTCAACAATGAAAAGCTCAGACTGACCCGAGCGCGATGAAAAGACAAAACACTCGAGTCAGAACTAAAAGATCTTATGTAAGTTAAATCAACAGTAGGTAAATATGATTGTGATGGATCCAGAGATGTTTATGAGATTTTACATTTCCTATCCAGTGTATAACGTGCATGTAATAACTTAAGAGATGTTTCGGGATTTCTATCTTCTAAGGATCCATTAAACTATTTATACGTAGTAATATACGCTATATATCTAATGTCTATCAGTAAAGAAAAGTATTAAAATAACGTTAAGGAGTTACCTATTTCCCCCTTAACACATTTTTATAAATGTCGTAGTCTATACAATACTGTAAACTCCACCAAACCGGTGGGCTATCAGGGAGCACTCCATAGGTACGACAAAACATAAATCGTAGTGGGCTCGATTAGGCGTATGACAACGCACGCGAGGGGATGCCCATGGTAGGATTCTACCGTTTTGCATGTCGGACTGGTGGTAACGCATAGCAGCTAGTACCGCCCACCTCGAAACACACTCCTATAATCAACTCGAAGGTGGCTACATAATAATCATAAAGTAACAGATATGGTATCGAAAAAGCATGTTCGATCGGAGGAGCGATCTCACTTGGCCCAGGATAGCTCCTTTTTTAGTCATATCAAGCTGATCTGAATGTCAGGGTTACGTTCTTGCCTCATACCAGTAGCGTTCGCCGAACCATCCTACTTTGTCCTGGATTATCCACCACGTGCACATTTGTTAAAGTGGTTTCATTATTGGCAAAGAGTATACAATATCCGACTCTGGTCCCTTTAACGACCACTCGTTATATTTTTCACACCGTGGTCATTTTATAAAACATTTACAATAATAAATCCAAAAAACAGTTCATACTTTCATATCAAGATATCTATAAACTTATTCCAAAAGTATAAATAAATTTATAAATACAGAGGAAGATTTCTTTTAATCAATCTCGAAAATAATTTATAAATCTCTCCTAAACCATTTGTAAAGTATATATATGCTTTAAAACCAATTATAAGTCTATTTATAAATTCCAAAACAGTTTACAATTCTTCCCCTTGTTAGAAACCTCTACGCAAATTCTTTTAAAACACTTCCAAATCGCTTTACACAAGTTCTTTTATAAAACCCTTTATAAAATCCTTTAAAACCTTTATAATCCTTTATAAATAAAAATCTTTTATAAAATCCTTTTACAAAATCCATTATAAAATCTCTTACAAAACTTTTATAGATTCCTTACATAACCTTTTACAAAATTTTAAAATCATTTACAAAAATCTTTTATCTACTAAAGTTATTATAAAAGTCTATATTTATTATCTTATATCAAAAATATATTTATTATATTAAATTACATTTAAATATATATATATATATATACTAAAACTATATTAAATATTTTCTTAAATCATAATTTATATACATCTCTTAAAACAATATTAAACATTTTAGAAAATGAAATTTCAAAATTAGTTAAATTATATATTTAAAACTAAATAAAATTATAAGTAAAAAATCTTAAATTTACATTTAAAACCATATACTAACCTATAATTTGAAACTTTTAAAACACATAAATTATTTTCCAAACCAAAATTTTAAATAAAATCATTAAATAAAATTTAAAATAAAATTTAAAAATCAAACATACTTTAGCATTTTGAAAATAGTTTAAAACCGACTCATGTTGTCCGTATATAATTTTCTACCATATGGTTAAGTGATTGAGTATGTATCGTTTCAACCCAAATAGTTGAACTCCTGGGTATATATCATTCCAACCCGTATCCCAAATCAACAATTTCCAAATTAATAAAATCGTTTGGGTTTATCATTTCAACTCATAACGATTTTCCTAAATCTATAAGATCATTCAGGTATGTATTATTTCAACCCACAATGATAACATGGATATAAACATCCAATCATCTAAAATGTCAATCAACAAAAATCCATCATAATCAACATCCGAATCAGCCAATAAATCACAACAATTAACAAGTTATCATTATCGGGTATCTAGCTAACAATTTAAACAATATTAATTTAAATGGCAATTTAATTCCATAAAATTCAATTTCAATTAAAATGTAAAATTCAACTACCAAACAACAACCTATAATATTCTTATCACATCATAAATTTAATTCAACTAACATAAGAAGGTTAAGTACTCGTGAGTGGGTTAAATCACTCACATTTGATTTATAACCTATTTAAAGTCCAAAAATCCAATAGTCTCAAAATTCAACCAGTTTCATGTTGTTCGAAATTTCCGTACGATCGCAGTGGAAGAAACCTCGTGTCAGACGGAGCTCATATCAAAAAGTTACGATGTTTAGAAGTTTGTAAAATTTAAATTTAAAATGAAATAAGAAGGCAAAAATGTAATAACGTTACCTCTCCAACCCCTCCAATCATCTCGTACGCATGAACATGCTCTAGCAGCCCACGTTGACTGCCCATATCTCCCCCAACACGCCGCCGTAGGCCACGCCGCCACCTCCACTGACCTCGCCTTGCCACGCCGCATCACCCCATATCCCATAGGCCAGCTCCGTCGTCCCCTATGATGTCGCGCCGCAGCCCACATGAACTAGGGTTTAGAGCCCTAATTCCTAAATTTCGACTACCTCCATCAACAATAAGTAATGCGACCACCACCTATCGACCCCATGAAGCGAGCTCTATAAAAACTGTGACGCCCCACCTCTATACCCACGCTAGCCAAGAACATTACGGTGAATGCTGTCAACTAGCACGGAGAATAAGGCTGTTGAGGAGAGACCATCCGTGTAATTGCTTTGTGCGAGCATCGATATGTCAGATAGTATAACATGCAAATCTTTTCAAGTGGAAATCCGACATGCCGACACAAACTCAAAGCTACTACACAGTGACTATAATATCTTCGGAAACAAATATAGAAACAAACATAACATAAATCAGTCACAGACAATTCATATCACAAAGGCGGAATAAAATATGAATATTACACATAAAAGCGTACATCAGAGAAGTGGTCAAGCAAGATCCACAATACCAAAAAGAATAAATACTAGTGCTAGACAAAAATATTTATACATTAAGGAGTCTATATCATAAATGTATACAACAAAAAGCTACTAAACTATAGTAGTTAGCCAAAAGGTCAGATGATGGTTCCGGATAGGAAGCCATGAGGAAGCACCTGTAAATCTCAGTCTGACCCGAGTATTATTTAATAAGAAGATAATAAACGGATCAGTCTAGCTATAAATATCAGATGAAATGATATAGAATAAGAGATATGACTAAACGCATAATAATCACAATACCAAGCTGTGATATATATATAAGTAATTGAAAATCAACAAGAGATTAATCAATATCGCAAAGATCTTCTCAAAGATAAAAAGGAATGTCATACTCCTAATTTCATTCACCAAGCCACAATAAATGACATACATATCCATGCCAATCATAAAAGTTGGTGAAACATAAATTCCAGAATTCAACACACGAAATCCAGAAATCACAATCAAAGGAAACAACGACGTCGTACAGCGGGACATCCGATGAACCAAATCACAATCAAAGGGAACAACGACGTCGTACAGCGGGACATCCGATGAACCAAATCACAATCAAAGGGAACAACGACATCGTACAGCGGGACATCCGATGAACCAAATCACAAAGACATTGCACAATGCTAGTCTAAACATAAAATGATCGTCATGATCAAAGAGAAGTGTCGATTACAGTAAGCTAGTAAATATATGAGCTTAGCATCATGTCCCATAACCACTAGCTTAACTTAACTATTTACGAACAAATTGCAGGTCTCCACTAGAAAATTGTCACAAGAGTTTCAATCGAACAAGTCCAAGAATTAACCGACGAAGTAAACGCAAGCGTTTCATACCACTTGTTTTACTAAGTTGTTTAATTAGATTTCTCATACGAGTGAGGTAAAGGTTTGTATATACTAATAGATTAAAAGTGGGTTTGAGAAAACGAGCTTTGTAATAAAATAGTGTTGAAATCATTTGAAGAAAGAGTTTTGATATTTACTACTAGTATAGAAAACCTTTATATTTTTAAAGTGACAAATCACAAAGAAGATTGTAAGAACAATCAATCAATAAAATTCACATTCGAAGACGTGAATAAAATCCAAAGAAACCGATAAAGAATCCATCGAAATGGATATTCAAAAATCCCTAAAAAGGAGTCATCAAAGTCATAATAAATGATAACAACAAATAGGATTATCACGAATCGATTTAAATTGAAATTCTCAAACAAAAGGCAAGAAGGCAAAATCACAACAGTTTCAGACGTCTGAAACAAGTGGTTCAGACGTCTGAATCTGGAAATATAAAAATTTCCAGAACACAATTCAGACGTCTGAAATAGGCATATTTTAGCCTATTTTCTTTCTGTTTGAAATAGAACCAATTCAGACGTCTGAAATCCCAAACTCAGACGTCTGAATCTGGGGATAGAAAACTTCCCGGACAATATTCAGACGTCTGAATATCACGTTTCAGACGTCTGAATCTGGGGTTCAGGGCATTCCCTGAACCTAGGCCATAAATGGCCAAACGAATATCGGAAACGACCAATCAAGCAAATAGCGATAACTAAGGAATTACGTCGAACGACAACCCAGCCTAAACGGCTCTTCGATACGCTTCAAATATCAATGTCCAAATATCCATAAAAGGATTTTCATAAATTAGACCAAAACACCAAAAATTGGAATATACACCAAATCAATCCAAACCAAAATCAATTGCACAAGAATAAGTGTTTGGAATTCATACCTAACAATCGAAGATAATTATAGACTAAGATGTGAGATAAAAATCTCACCTTTGAACCCAAGTCAATGAAGGAGAAGCTTTAAAAACAAGCTAAGATCAATTCTTCTTCAATAACAACTCAAGGAGCTTCAATCTAAGCTTAAAAGAGAAACATTTCCTAAATTAGGTTTAGGAATTTTCTGAAATCAAAGAGAGAATGAGTTGGAGAAGAAGAAGGAGATGCTTACCAATAGGTTCACTTGAGTTTTGAGCTAGAAGATGGATTTGCTAATGGAAACTAGGGCTTAGGATTTCCTAATTCTTTTTCTCTTCCACCATTGTTGAAAGCTTGAAGAGTTAGGAATTAGAAATGAAGTAATGAAGAGTTGGAGGGGGTTGGGACCGAATACATAAGTGGGCTCAGCCCAAACCAAAACCCTAAGTGAAAAGTAGCAAAATTCAACTTTCTCCAAACATATCGAAGCTTATACTCAAAAAGGTCGCAAATGGCATTTTGAACTCAATGGGGGTGGTCTCGAGTCCTAATTCGACCGTATGCAAAAAGTAGCTTTTCGGACTAAAATCCGACTAACGATAAAATATTTAAATAAAATATTTAAATATAAAATTGATAAATATGCGGGTTGTTACAAAAACGCTCAACCAATTTCAGAAATCGTTGCCCGAATCAAAAAGTCCCAATTTGCATTTAGGGTTTGATTGAAATTAAAATTAGAGTTTTCTACCATTGGGCAGGAAAAGGAGATAACTGAACAGATACGTACAGAAAAATGGAATAGACAGCAAGGGTTTCAGGAAATATCTTTTATATAGACAGAGATGGATAAGAACGAATGGACATATCGAATTGGGTCGAAACGATAACAATGACCTAAAAAGCCCGTTTCGTTTCTAAAGTGAAAGTAGGTCATTCCATATATTAAAATATAGGTTTTCGATATTTTTAAACTCAATGGAACTAGTTTCAAACCTCAATTCCATTGTCTACAGAAGTTAGCTTTGAAACTCAAATATTTTTAATTAAATTAATTTAATTGATTTCTATGTGTTTCGAGCTCGCACGATCAAACGATAAGTCCGATCGCTACGAAACTTGAAGTCTACAATAATTCACCGTTACAGATCCGATAAAACTGTTTTCGTCGAAATCCGACGAAATCCGAGACAGTGGCCAAAATGGCTATTTTTTACACGTTAATGAAATAAGTTATTATTAAATTGATTTAAACACTTTTAAATTCAAATTTAAAAGTTAACAATCTTATCACTCTTGATTACATAGAAATTAATAATCTTTAAAATTTAATATTCTATGTTAATCTCAAGATTTAAACATTACAATAATTTTAGCGTCAAATTACAACTGTAATAAAACCCTAGTTAATTATATTTTAATTTCAATCAAATTCTTTTATTTTGATTTACACTCTTATTATTGAATCAACATTAAATTTATTCCTTATTAACAATTATAACCAAATTAACTTTACAATTATTTTAATTGATTGAAATTACATTAAAATAGTTGTCAATAACATTCAAACAACAATATTAAATCACATTCTATTTATTTTTCTCATAAATAAATCATAAATTTAATATCTCACAATATTAAATTTTAAAATCTTATTTAATTTAATGGTCTTAATTATCAAAAATACGGGTTGTTACATTCACCCTCACTTAAAACTTTTCGTCCTCTAAAAGGAACAAGAAGGATTAAGAAACTTGATACAATTTTATTCAAAATAATCAATTTATAACAATTTAACTTACATATTTAAGTTTAACAAAATTTGAAAATAACTCAGCTTTTAAAAAAAATTCTAAGTCCTAAGTTCACGAAATTTTTCGACAGAGTCTCCTTTACGCAGCTAGGTCTGGAAAAATAATAATTTCAATAATTTCAATATATACATACATATATATATGTCATATTTCAGTAATAAAACATCCCAAACACGAGAAAAACAATAAAAAAAATATCATTTCAAAAACCGTAATTCGAAAACGTACTTCTTTGTCGAGAAACAACATATTTATGGAACCAAAAGCAGTGGTTATTGCTGATATAAACCCGTATTTCACTTATATACCCCAAAGAGTTAAAATGATGTAAAAGTTTATATACTAGTTGTTTCAAATCAATAACACAAGCAACATACAATATACCATAATCATATGCAGACAAAAAGAAGTATAACGATCATACACAACGAAGGAAATTATCAAACAATCCATAGCAACCAAATTCAAGGTTTGTTAAGGTTCAGATACTTTTTCATTCTACAAGGGTGATAAATAACTACCAAGTATACGCTCAATAGCCTTAGATAATTACCATAGATTATTCACACATCCTTAAACAATTTGAAGTATCATTTCCTAAACTTCTCATCAGCCAAAACAATAAAAGAATTTAAGTATTATTTAAATTTGCATAATGTATATAAATCTTTTATACACAATATCAATTCTAATCGCTTGTTTGAATGCATACATTCCACTTTCAAACTAGTATTATTAACCCGACCACTCTAGTGCGGACTGATTCGATTTTTTAGTTCGAAATTTTCGTTTTTCTTGCATAGCCATAAATCATGATAGAAAAACTTCAAATTCGTACCAATTGATCTCCGTCAAGAATCTAGCAAAAAATTCTAATTCGAACAGGTGTGAATTACTAAAAATATTGTATTCAAATCTGAATCAGAACTGTTATGCGAATAAAATGATTTACGCACAATTTGCATATTTTATTCTATTGATTTCTTTTCACATCATTATTTACTTTTCATTTGTTTTAATTCATTCATGCAGTAATTATCTTTTATTAATTTTCCTTCATTACTTACAAATTTATTTCACATTCAATATTTGAAATCATCAGTGGATCCATTATTAAAGTATTATGTACATTTCATTGCAGTTTATTTCACATTTATTATTTACTTATAACCTTGATATCCATTTTAATATTAATATTCATCAATGAATCATTTCAGTTATTTTCTTGAGTTTATAATCATTTACTTAAATAAAATTTACCATTCAATCTAATTATAAATCACTTCAAACCATAAACTTAAGTTTATAATATTCTCGTAACAACTTAATTCTTTTATTTATAAATAATATGTTTATTTTGAAGCATTTTTATTATTAAGGTTTTACTTGTATAATATTCTATTACATATTCACATTAACTTTTCAAATTTTAAACATTTTGGTAAGTTTTATATATGTTTTAGAATTTAATTGAATGCTATACAAATTTATCTTATTCATTTTAGTTAGCAAAAAATATTCAATAATTTACATCTTCTATCCATTACCCTTTAATTTACAAGTGACAAATCTCCAATTTCTTTACAGTTTCATTAATCACTTATCTTCTAATTACTCATTTTTCATTTTAGAAGTTTCGATTATTAAAATTTCACTTTGTTTCTACAACTAAAAATCATTAATCTAACAAGAACTTAAGAACTAAATACCGGGTTCCATTTCAAATCATTTTGAAATAATATATATACATATCTTTTATATATATCAAATCATACATAAGAATATAAGATTAAAATTTGTTTATCAAGATAAATGTGTAGCCAAGCTACTATAGCGGTCTTCTCACTTTGAAACTCGAAAATGAATGTCGATGATGTCGTGGTCATCATCGAAATTATTTTCCAACGACAAAAGATGGGAGAACAGAACTTATTTCCTTTTAAATTCTTTTAAAACATTTCTTTCAAATCACATTGAAAATATTTATATCCGAAAATACTTCTAAATAATACTAATATTATATTCAAAAATCTTTTGAAAACCAATTTCGTAACCTCGGAACTTAAGTTCTCGAATTTTCAATTTATATTCACTTTATTGGTAAATCCTATTTTGCAACCAATATTTATAAAATTTCACTTCCTAATAAACAAACATACCACATACACTATATTCGTTTATAAAGATCATTCTTTTATATACAAAATATAATACTAAGTAAAATTATTTCATTTACCTATATTTCAAAAAACAATATTGTGTCGGTCTGCCCTATGAGGTGTTTAAAAATCCCTATCGATGTCATAGCGTCCGATGTACCGACCATAATTCATAAATACTAAACAGAACAAATTAACACAATATAAAATATTTTTATAGCACCAATAAATATGCCCTCTCATATATATGCACTCAAACAACTCATTCTAGGGTATTAATAACCCTATCTCTAATGAGTTAACCCCGAACAGGCTAAGGTATCCATAAACTAAAGCTCTGATACCAACTGTAACGACCCACCTTTTTGGACGGTTTAAGTCGACAATAAACCACACATGTCCAACTCAAACCATTCAAAAGGGAGGATTATCAATGGGGTAAATAAGAAAATAAGAGGAGAGAAAGAAATACAAAACACGGAATCTCACAGCGGAATGACAAAATATATTAATCAAATAAACAATTTATAAAACTGTTTTACAAATACATTTGATTACGCTTTTACAATACAATTAGACTTATACATACAACATGTATAATAGGATAACGCAATGGAACAACATGATACAGTGAAATAATAGTAATAATATAATATATACCAATCTCCGTCTTCGTCCTCCAGAAATAGAGTCTTCAACACTGAAAAGCTCAAACTGAACCAAGCATAATAAAAAGAAAAAACCATTCGAGTCAGAACTAAAAGATCTTATGTAAGTTAAATCAGCAGTGGGTAAATATGAGTGTAATGGCTTCAGGGATGTTTACGAGATTTTACATTTCCTATCCAATGTATAACGTGCGTGCAATAACTTAAGAAATGTTTCGAGATTTACATTTCCTAAGGATCCGTTAAACTATTTATATGTAGTAATATACGCTATATATATAATGTCTATCAGTAAAGTGTTAAAATAGAGTTAAGGTGTTATCCATATTCCCCTTAACACATTTTTATAAATGTCGTAGTCTATACAGTACTGTATAACTCCACCAAACCAATGGGCTATCCGGGAGCACTGCATAGGTACGACACAAACCAAAATCGTAGTGAGCTCGATAAGGAATCTGACAAGGCACGCGAGATAATGCCCAGGGTAGGATCTACCGTTTTGCATTCCCTGACTGGTGGTAACGCATAACAGCTACTACCACCTACCTCGGAACACACTTCCATATTCAAATCGAAGGTAGCAATCAAATTAGTCACAAAGTAACAGATATGGTATCGAAGAAGCATGCCGATCGGAGAAGCGACCTCACTTAGTCCGGGATAACTCCTATTTTAGTCATATCAAGCTGACCCGAAGGTCAGGGTTACATTCTTACCTCATACCAGTAGCGTTTGTCAAACCATCCTACTTCATTCTGGATTATCCACCATGTGCACAGTTGTTAAAGTGGTTTCGAAATTGCTAGAGAGTATGACGATATCCGACCCCGTTCTCTTTAACAACCAATCGTTATATTTTTCACACCATGGTCATTTTATAAAACATTTATAATAATAAATCGGGAAACCAATTCATACTTTCATATCAAGATATCTATATACTTATTCCAAAAGTATAAATATATTCATAAATACCGAGGAAGAATCAATCTCGAAAATAATTTATAAATCTCTCTTAAACCATTTATAAACTATTTATACGTTTTAAAACCATTTATACAGCTATTTATAAATTCCAAATCAGTTTACAACACTTCCCCTTTTCATAAACCTCTACGTAAATTCTTTTAAAATGCTTCCAAAACCCTTTACACAGGTTCTTTTATAAAACCCTTTGTAAAATCCTTTAAAACCTTTATAACTCCTTTATAAATAAAAATCTTTTATAAAAATCCTTTATAAATATCTTTTATAAAATCCTTTTACAAAATCCATTATAAAATCTCTTACAAAACTTTTATAAATTCCTTACATAACCTTTTACAAAATTCTAAAATCTTTTACAAAAATATTTTATCTATAAGTTATTATAAAAGTCAATATCTATTATCTTATATCAAAACTATATTTATTATATTAAATTAAATTAAATACATACATATATATATATATATATATTAAAACTATATTAAATAATTTATTAAATTAAATTTTATATAAATCTCTTAAAACTATATTAAACATTTTAGTAAATTAAAATTTTAAACTATTGAAATTATATATTCAAAACTAAATAAAATAATAAGTAAAAATTTTAAATTTACATTAAAACCATATATTAACCTATAATTTGAAACTTTTAAAAATATAGTATAAATTATTTTCCAAAGATAAACTTCTAAATATCGTTAAATTAAATTTAAAAATCAATTTATGAATCAAACATACTTCACCGTTTTGAAAATATTTAAAATCGACCAAAGGTGTCCGTATCTAATTTTTTTACCCTATGGTCAAGTGATTGGGTATGTATCATTTCAACCCAAATAGTTAAATTTTCTAAATATATATCATTTCAACCAGTATCCCGAATAGACAATTTCCAAATCAATAAAATAGCTTGGCTTTATTATTTCAACCCATAACGATTTTCTCTAATCTATAAGATCATCCTGGTATGTATCATTTTAACCCATAATAATAACAACAGGGATATAAACATCCAATCATCCAAAATGTCAACAAATAAACATCCATCACAATCAACATCCAAATCAGCCAATAAATCACCACAACTAGCTGGTTATCATTATCAGGTATATAACTAACAATTTAAATTCAATATTAATTTAAATGGCGATTTAATTCCATAAAATTCAGTTTTAATTAAAGTGTCAAATTGAACTACCAAACAACAACCAATAATACTCTTATCACATCATAAATTTAATTCAACTAACATAAGAAGGTTTAGTACTTGTGAGTGGGCTAAATCACTCACATTTGATTTATAGCCTATTTAAAGTCCAAAATTGCAACAGTCTCAGAATTCAACCAAAACCAGTTTCATTTTGTCCTGAATTTTGATACGATCGCAACGGAAGATACCGCATGTCACACGGAGCTCGTATCAAAAAGTTATGATAGTTAAAATTTGAAAAGTTTAAATTTAAAATAAAATAAAAGGGCAAAAATGTAATAATGTATACCTCTCCAACCCCCAATCATCTCATAAGCGAATGAACCAATGAACATGCTCCAGCCGCCCACGTTGACCACCCATATCTCCCTCTACACGCCGTCGTAGGCCGCAACACTACCTCCACTGACCTCGCCTTGCCACGCCGCATCACTCCATAACCCATTTGCTAGCTCCGTCGTCCTCTATGATGCCGCACCACCGCCTACATGAACTACGGTTTCGAACCTTAAATCCATAATTCCAACCACCTCCATCAACAATAAGCGATGCGACCACCACCAATCGACTCCATGCAGCGAGCTCTACAAAACCCCTCAACCAATTTCAGAAATCGTTGCCCGAATCAAAAAGTCCCAATTTGCATTTAGGGTTTGATTAAAATTAAAATTAGGGTTTTCTGCCATTGGAAATGAAGAGGCGATAATTAAACTATAGAAAAATGGAATAGACGACCAGGGTTTCAAGAGATATCTATTTATATAAATAGATATGGATAAGAACGAATGAATATATTGAATTGGGTCGAAACGATAACAACGACCTAAAAAGGCCGCTTCATTTCCGAAACGAAAGTAGATTATCCCATATATCAAAATATAGATTTTCGATATTTTTAAACTCAATGGAACTAGTTTCAACCCCGATTCCATTGTATGTAGAAGTTAGCTTTCAAAATCAAATATTTTTAATTAAATTTATTTAATTGATTTCTACGCGTTTCGAGCTTGCACGATCAAATGACAAATATGACCGCTACGAAACTTGAAATCCTACAATAATTCACTGTTACGGATCCAATGAAACTTATTTCGTCAAAATCCGAGACAGTGGCCAAAATGTCTATTTTTTACACGTTAATTAGATAAACTATTATTAAATTGATTTAATCACTTTTAAATTCAAATGTAAAAGTTAACAATTTTATCACTCTTGATTACATAGAAATTAATAATCTTTTAAAATTTAATATTCCATGTTAATCTCAAGATTAAACATTACATTAATTTCAGCGTCAAATTACAACTGTAATAAAACCCCAGTTAATTATATTTTAATTTCAACCAAATTCTTTTGTTTCGATTACATTCTTATTATTGAATCAACATTTAATTTATTCCTTATTTACAATTATAATCAAATTAACTTTACAATTATTTCAATTGATTGAAATTACATTAAAATAGTTGTCAATAACATTCAAACAACATTATTAAATCATATTCTAATTATTTTTCTCATAAATAAATCATAAATTTTAATTTCTCACAATATTAAATTTCAAAATCTTATTTAATTTAATAGTTTTAATTATAAAAAATACGGATCATTACAATTCCTTTTCATTTTCTTTCTTTAACACACAAGGGGCAAAGTGGACAAGAGTTGGAGATGAGGTTAACACTACAACAAAATATTAAATTTAAGACAAATTTTAGAGACCCAAAATAATTTTGTCTTTAAATGAGGTCTAATTAAAGACCAAATAATTGTGTCACTAATAATTACTAATAAAATGAAATTATGGTCTTTAGTGGGTCTCAATATAAAATGCTTTTATTAATTACTATAAAAAATTAAGCCATAGTCTTAAGTTGGTCTCAGCAAAAATAAAAATAAAACGTTTAATCAATAAAGTAGGTAACGAGGTCAATTCCTTCAATTACTCCTCCACCACGCACGTTAAAAAAAAAGAAATTGGAAACCCTCGTATTCCTTCCGCTCGAAAAAAATACGCCGCCTACAGAAATTTACTCCCCCAAAAAATTTTGAACTCGTTCCTCCTTCAAGCAAATCTTCTAATCACGAATCAACATAAGGTAGCACAGGAGCTGTCTATGTATATACTTGAAGAAAACACAGGTTCGTCTTTCGATTTACCAAATTCTGCTACTTGTTTTATGCCGATTTATTTGATATGACTGCAATTCGACAGTTACAATTAATTTTCTGTTTTTTAATTTTCTTTTTCGTCATTTTGCGTTTGAAGAATCACTCCAATATCATCTTAGTCTGAAAGTGGATCTTCGATAATACAACCATGGATTTTTTTGGTCGAATTTTAAGTTAAGTTTTTTTTTTAACATCTTATTGGTTATAGGTTGGTGTTATGGACAAAAATCAGATTACAAGGAAGTTGCTTTTTACTTTCGTGCAACATATGAAAAATAGTAGTTGTTAACTGGAAAATAAATATACCTTTACTGTGCAAATTGATAGTTGACTGTAGTGGGTGATATTTTGCAATGTGTCTTTACTGCAATTTTTGATTTTGAGTTATTTTTATCAAATTAGGAAGTGGTTTACAGGAAATTATAGTTGCAAATGATTATAAGAGGATATCATAGAGAGATATATTATGACGTTGATTTGTTCATGCTTTGCTTTTATCCTTATAATTCTATAAGGCTAGAATAGTAACGTGGAGAAAGTCAGTATAAAGCACATAAGGTTTAGAAAGAAAATAAAATTATGGTAAGTAATAGTAGCTCTAAACATTAACATGCTAACATTTTCCAATGCTTTCTTTCCAATTTTTGTGGTAATGTTGTTTGATCAACTCATATTTATAGTTGAAATTGAACGAGTTTTTCTTTTCGAACCTAATTAATTTGTGCATTGAACATAAGTTACATTTCATTAAAGAACCAATCATTCTACATCATTTATAGGAATTTAAATATATATTGTTGAGTGCATCATTTAATCTGTCCTTGTTTAGAACAAATAATATTCAGATGGGAAGTATTCAAGCAAATTTAATGAAGCAATCATTAGTTTATTGGATGTATGATTTATTTTAGAGTACTAATTTATCATTCCAAACGTCTGAGATTCTCTCTTTTTTTTAGGATTTTTGTTTTGTTTTTTCCTCTCACAATCAAACTAAAAGCGTGGGAAAAAACAGCAAACGTACAAGTTAATAAGATAGAATAATTTTACAAATTTAATATTTAAAATTTGTCTCAAATTTTAGGGACCCAAAACTTTTTGGTCTTTAAATAAGGTCTAATTAAAGACAAAATAATTGCGTCACTAATTATTACTAAAAAATTAAAATTAGGGTCTTTAGTGGGTCTCAACATGAAATGCTTTAATTAATTCATAAAAAAATTAAAACATAATCTTTAAGTCAGTCTCAACATTAAAAAAACGTCTATAATTAAATAGATGTAACCGTTTCCACCCAAAATGATAGGAAACCCTCGTTAAAAACGTTCTATTAATTACAGCCTCACCCCACTCACGCACGAAAAAAAAGAGAAAAACCCTCGCCGCTCAAAATCGCAGTAAGCTTCCAGAAATTTTCTCCAGTTAAAAAATTAGAAATCGATCTCTTCAAGCAACCACTGCTCTAATCACGATTCAACAGGGAAATCGATCCTTCTTCAAGCGACCATTGCTCTAATCACGACTCAACGTAGATGCGCTATCGATTTGTATATTTGATGAAGATATAGGTTTGTGTTTCAATTTGTAATTGATCTGCTGCGTACTTGTTTATGCGGATTTCTTTGATGACGATATTATGATTAAGTTTCTGATTTTTACTTTTCTTTTTCCTCATTTTGACTGTTGTATCCTAAAAAATTGGTTTTTAGAGTAATTTGTCTTATCCAACTCATTCCTGATAGCCATATTTAAATTGTTACAGTATGGTACAACATACATGTAGAGTGTTGTTCCAGTCTATTTGTATTGTATATATAGCATATAAACGTAGTCGTGTTTTAGCTTACGGGTTTATATTAGGTTAAGATATCGACATTCATTTTTATTCTTTTAAATCATTGGACTTCTGCCTTTTGTTTAGACCATTCACATATACTTTGCATTTGAACTTACAGAACTTTGGACGCTAGTTTAAAAATAAATAAAAATAATGCGACATGTCTGTATAATGAAGGCAACACCTACCCAACAATATCAAATGTAAGCATATTATAGTTAAATTATTATAATTTTAATCAATGTTTCTTTGGATTTACCCTTGTTTGGAAGAAAAAACAACAGATAATTTTATTGCCATTATGCTACTTTATTATCCAGTAGGTTAACATTTAGAGCCCATTTTCTTTCTACCACAAACTAATCTTCAAACATGTCTTTTTAATTTAAAATGTGTCAAAGGGAAAAAACTAGCATTGCATTCCTTTTACATGGATACGTGGTTGCGCAAATGAATGTTTCCTGAACTGAGCGTTATGATGTGCACCCTTATGATTTATGATAAATATACCATACTTTTAACATACGTCAAATAAATGTTTCAGCCTGCAGGAGCTAGTCTGCTACTGCATTGACAACAAAGTAATAGTACATCCCTGCTTAAATAAATGGGCGACGTTTTGATTAGATAATATTTGAATTATATTGGTAGAGTACTTAAATACATGAAAGTTAAAAAAACTTTATAATAGTACGCCAACTAACAATTAACCCAGTGTCAGATTTTAGACAACATATACACACACCTACTTTCCTGTTATATTTTAATGAAATTCAATAAAAGCCATACTTTATTTAGGGAAAACTGCCACTGTTCTTTGACAACGATAGAAGGAAGGGCTTTGACAGGTTTTAATCATAAATAAGATATGCTTTTGCCAATTAGAATTATCTTCTAAAAGATTGGGAAGTAATGGCATCGCTGTATTTAAATCCAAGTTGTGCATGTTACCTTGTTTCTACATGTATAGTAATATCTTTGATCATTAATCATTTTCGCCTAAACAATAATAATATTAGGCACTACTGGTAATAGAAATCAAAAGAACAAAAATAAAATAGTATTTCACAACATGCGATTAACCTATCAAACATATTTCTAAGTTATGAGGAGAAATTGAAGATGTCCTTGGGTAAAAGTAAAGTGTCTACATTTAAAAGACAAGAATTGTCGGTTTCATTTGCTCTGCTCAGTATGGAGAAATGACCATTTTCATTAGAAAATCATATACTCTACAACTCTGTGGGTGCTTCCCAAAGTTTGATTCTAATATATTTTCTGTATTTTCCACCAAGCCATCAAACAGTAAAGTTAGCTTAATCTCAAAAGTTACTTTCAAAAAGAGACATCTGACAGGTCATTATACTTTATAAAGAAACTTTACGGGCTATAGCCATGGTATTTACTCTTTTATTATGTGCATCTTAATAATATTCTTCTTTTTAGAAAAGAAAAGAAAAGAAGAAGATTGACGTGCCAATGTTTTTTTTTTCATTGTTGTTATACAGTTAACCTACTAAGCTCTCTATCCGTCTTGGTTTGTAACACATTTTTGTATGAACTTACGTTACAACAAAATATTAATTTTAAAACAAATTTTAGCGACCCAAATCTTTTTTGTATTTAAAGAAGGTCTAATTAAAGACAAAATAATTGTGTCACTAATTATTACTAAAAGATTGAAATTATGGTCTTTAGTGGGTCTCAACATTCAGAATTCTTTTCATGCAAATAAACTATGAATTCATTGAGTTCACAATTCATGATTTATATCTTGGTTTGATTCAATTGTTAAATTCATGATTTAAGATTTGAAACTCATTTTGGTAACTAAACCCTGTAGTATATTCGTAAAGTCGTACATTAGATGATACTGATATTGATCTATTCATGGTAACACTAAGCTGCATGTTTTTTATCTTTAATATATTTTATGGATTATATGCTTTGAATCATTATTTGTTTTTTAAAAACATTTTACTACCAATTAAATATTAAGTAAGTTTTATTTTTATGTAGGATTAATCTCAAAATGAGTGACCGTTCATGGATGTATCGTGGCTTAAAGATGGATATATAAATCTAGAATTTGTTAACGGTGTCAACAAATTTATTGATAATGCGTTTTTACAAGTAAATCATGGAGGAACTATTAGGTGTCCATGCTCCATGTGCAAAAACAAAAAATTTCAGTTAAAGGAAGAAATTTCAAAGCATTTATTACTAAATGGTTTTGTTCCGCTTTATTCTAAATGGATTTTCCATGGAGAGGAAGAAGTTGATGAACCAACAATGTCAGAGTCAGATACAAATATTCCAAATTTTGACAACCCATATAAAGATATGGTGTTAGATGCGATGGGTGTTGGTTATGATGTCGAAGAGCAACCACCAAATGTTGAAGCTCAAAAGTTCTTACATATGTTAAAAGCGGCCGATGAACCACTTTGGGATGGATGCAAAAAAGAGACAAAGTTATCCGCGTGTGCAAAAATGATGGCTCTTAAATCTCGACGACGTATGACAGAGACGTGTTTTAAGGACATGAGTGCACTAATTGACAACATGCTACCTGAAGGGCATAAGCTAATTCAAAATTTTTATGAAGCTAAAAAAATGTTGAAACCACTTGGACTTGGCTATGACAAAATTGATGTTTGTCAGAATTTTTGCTTGTTGTATTACAAAGAAAATGATATGAAGGTTGAATGCGATATTTGTAAAAGTCCTCGTTACAAGATCGAAGGTGTAGGAAATAATTGCAAAAATATTGCTGTAAAACAACTTCGATACTTTCCAATTATTCCGAGATTGAAAAGGTTATTCATGTCTCCAAATCATGCTAAAGACATGACATGGCATTATTATAATAAATCAAGTGATGGTTCAATGGCTCATCCAGCTGATGGTGAAGCATGGAAAGAATTTGATCGTCGACATCCAGATTTTGCATCATCTGATCGAAATGTTCGATTGGGTTTATGTACCGATGGTTTTAGTACATTTGGAACTTCCGCAAAAGTTTATTCATGTTGGCCGGTGATTTTGACAGTTTACAATTTACCACCATGGAAGTGCATGAAACAACCATTTTTGTTCCTAAACATGATCATACCTGGACCTAAAGGTCCTGGTAGGAATTTAGATATTTTCTTACGACCTTTGATTGATGAACTTTTAGAGCTGTGGGAAGGTGTTCTTGTTTATGATGTGCACAAAAAAGATAATTTTTTCTTGAGAGCAGCTTTGATATGGACAATTAGTGATTTTCCTGCGTATGGTATGTTGTCCGGTTGGAGTACACATGGAAGATTGTCGTGTCCTTATTGTATGGAAAAAACAAAGTCTTTTACTCTTCAGCATGGAGGAAAGGCTTGTTTTTTTGATTGTCACCGACAATTCTTGCCATTAAATCATCCATTCAGAAGGCAAAAGGACAAGTTTAAAAGGAATACCATTGAACGTGATATACCACCTTCTCGGCGTTCTGGTGTTGAGATGAGAGATATAGTGTCCACTTTGCCTAATGTTGTATTTGGATTTAAATCAGGTAATCAAAAAATACCAGGATTTGGTGAATCACATAATTGGATACGTAGGAGTATATTTTGGGATCTTCCTTATTGGGAATCAAATTTGATTCGTCATAATTTAGATGTGATGCATATCGAAAAGAACTTTTTTGACAACATATTCAACACGTTGATGGACACCGATAAAACAAAAGACAATTTGAAGACTAGACTTGATCTTGAAACAATTTGTAGCAAACAAAGGTGGATGAGTTTAATTCAACATTCTAATGGTAATTATTACAAGCCAAAGGCTCCTTTTTGTCTTCCAAAAAAAGATCAAAAAGTTGTTTGTCAGTGGATTAAAGGCATAAGTTTTCCAGATGGATATGCCTCTAACATTCAAAGATGTGTCAATGAGTCTGAAACTAAAATTACTGGATTTAAAAGTCATGATTGTCATGTATTCATGCAAAGACTTCTTCCTACTGCTTTTCGGTCATTTTTGCCAAAAAATATATGGGAAACGTTAGTGGAACTTAGTAATTTCTTCCGTGATATTTGCGCGAAAACTATAAATGTTGAATACATGAGTTTGATGGAAAAAAATATCATTGAAATAGTTTGTAAGCTTGAGAAAATATTTCCTCCTTCCTTTTTTGATTCCATGGAGCATCTACCCATTCATATTCCGTATGAAGCAAAAGTAGGTGGTCCCGTTCAATATCGATGGATGTATCCTTTTGAGAGGTACGTTCGTTATTTTTTCAACAATCTTATGGGTTATTTTCTAACTTTCATGTATGGTCTAGGTATTTATATTATCTGAAAAAGAAAGTGGGTAACAAGGCGCATGTTGAAGGGTCCATAGCCGAAGCATATCTTATTGATGAGATATCAAATTTTACATCCTGTTATTTTGGTCCGAATGTTGAAACTATATGGAATCAAGCTCCGAGAAATGATGACGGAGGAGAGATTATGGCTGATGAAAAACTATCTATTTTTTGTCATTCGGGCAGGGTGTTATCCAATGCATTCGTTAAGAGGAGACTGACCCCAATAGAGCATCATGCTATGCATAAATACGTAATTTTCAATTGCCCTGAATTGAAAGATTTGATGATGTAAGTAATATCGAATATCATTATAATTAGATATGCATACTATAATTTACCAACAAAAATATATTTTTGTGCTTAGAAAATGCAAAGATGAATTAAGAGGTCAATATTCACAAATGGATGAGAATTTCATTGATACGACGTTGGAATCTATATTTCCTGATTGGTTAAAATCAAATGTAAGTTTTTTTAAATGGTTGTAAAATTAATTTTTTTACATACAGCTTTGATATATAAATTGTTCGCTAACCATGTGTATTTACTTAATAGATTTCATTCCAACCAAATGGTATTATGCATCAACTATATTTACTTGCAGAAGGACCAAGTTATTTGGTGGAGTGTTATAACGGTTACTTTGTAAATGGTTATAAGTTCCATACAATGCAGTATGGAAAGCACAAAAAAACAATGAATAGTGGCGTATGTGTGAAAGGAAGTTGTTATGATGATCTAGAAAGTGATTATTATGGGATGATTAAAGAAGTTATTAAGCTGACATACCTTGGAGAGGAGAATGAAATTTTTATGTTCAATTGTGATTGGTTTGACACACTGTCAAGAGATGGGATAAGAGTGCACCATACAAATGGATTGATTGAAGTAAAAAATAATTCTCGACTTCAAATAGAAGACGTGTTTGTCTTTGCACATCAATGTCAGCAAGTTTATTTCACATGCCAACCTGGAAATACATCAAACGAATGGTTAACTGTGATTAAAACCATTGCAAGAAATCGGTTTTCACACAATGTGTTCAACTCAGAGGAGAATACAGATGTGGATCAAGCAGACGAGATATCTCGACCCCCTACTGTTATTTCGGATGATAGTCTTGATCAACCATTAACAATTGAACAATATGACATCATTGATAATGAAGAACTGGTTCATGAAATGGAAACGCCAGAGAGCAATAGTGATGATTCAGAAGAGGATATAGAAGTTGATAGCGACGACGATGATGTTGATGCAAGTGATGATGAAGAGAGCGATGATGAAGTATCTATTGAGGATGAATACTCTCCCTAGCAGCATTAAACTATTATTAGATGTTATGATTATTGTTTTTTAATTTCTTGTTGTCCACTAATAATTTTGTTTTCATCTTTTGTTGTTTCAAACTTGGTACATTGCAAGTTGGAAAATGTTTCTAGATTACTTAATATTATTTCTTCCATTCTAGATTGCATGCGTATGTGAGTAATATATTATACATTTGTGATGATTTTTAACGAACGTATATTTTATTCAGCCCACTGCTCTAGGGGCTATATCAGCGATTGATTTCTAAGTGTCATCGTACACCTAATTGGTTATTTCCAATTATGTAAATCAATATTTCAAACTGCATTCAAAAGTAAATTCGACAAGTAAAATAGTAATAATACCCTACACAAATCTTTTTTCCTTTATCTAGAAACTGTTGACAATATCATATGCTAGTGAAGATTAACTCATTTACTTAATCATATATTCCGCTACTACTTTATCTCTATTCAGGTTAATATAGATTTTCATTTGGATTTAGCGTACATTTATTTTTAGTATGCACATGACATAAAAATTAGAACTTTAGTTACTAAATATATTGGGTATTGTTCTATCTTCTAACATACAATATGGATTTTTTAGCATACAGGCGTACACCATAATGTTGCTGACAACACCAAGGACAAAGCTTAAAACTTCATTGTAGTGCATACTTCGTCGACGTGCTTCGGTGAGAGTTTTTATCCTTTGCTTTGCAATTATAACATAAATATACAAGATTTACTTATGTTACGATAATGATTCTTTATCTAAGCTTTATCCAATATTTGACATTCTATTATCTGATTGTAATATGCCAATTAAAGCAAATAGTTTGCATATTGATTTCAAACAAAATGTTCATGGTTTAATCTGTTTTTAGCAGTGATATATAATGTAATATAGTGAGAAATAGACAAGAACTATTTGTTGCATCTTTGTAAGCTGGTATTGTTTATTAAAAACAGTACTAACAGTAATGATGAGATTTTGTACTAATTGGATTTTGTATAGGCCTAATGGTAGGTACAAAGTTTCGAGGCCTCATGAGAAAGGTAGCTGGTACAGGAGGTAGACAAATCTCCGAAAGATCTAGACGAAATGATAGTTTATCTAACATCGATGTAAACCTATCAAACATATATGAGGGTGGAATGGAACCCATGGTGGGAATTGGACGAGAGCAATGCGTTGAAAGAGAAGAAAGAGAACGCTCATCGACTTATGAGAATAGAGTAGGAAATACTGTGGAAGTTGAAGGAGATCAAGGTTTTGAAGCAGAAATAGGTGTCCAAGAAGGAAACGATGCACTTGAAATTGGAGAACATGAGGCGGACGAAGCTGAGACAGAAGATATAGTTGATGAACGGGAGTATATTCCGATCAGAGGGTATGATACTCCAATTGATCCTATTACGCAAAAAAGGCCACTTGAATGGAAAGGAACCCAGTAAGTTTTACATAATTTTACATTTACATTAAAAAATAATGTATATTGCATAGTTTATATTTCTTTTGATTATTACAGATTTAAGAATAAATCCGCTGCACGTCTTATTGGATCTATCTGGGATATGCGATTTACCGAACCATGGTATGCATTTTCAAAAGTTCCTCAGGAGAAAAGACTGCTGTTATTTAATGAATTTAAGGTATCTCAATATTGTTGACTATGTGTTAAATAAATATTCAATTTGTAACATTTCCCTATATTCATTTTTAAAAACTACAATCCTCATTTTTCACAATACTCACCCCTTTATGCAACTCATGACATTCAAGTTGTGCACCTCTTTCTACATTTTCATTTTTTTATAATTTCACTTTGCGCACTATCATTACATTATAAATAATGCATTGTGCGATTTACCAATGACTGGTTGAAAGCAAATTTTCTTAGCAATGGATTGCCCACCGACTATTCATCATTAGATTCCCTTTTTGCATAGCCACTTGAAGCTATTTGTCAGAACCTCCGTAATTACCTTCTATTGTAACAATTTATTGACCTTGACAACGATAAGTTTAATTTAATCTCAAGTTAGCTGCAACGTGTGTGCTTGTATGAATATACAGTTACTAGGTTGCAGCTATACAATCAGCGAAGCAATTTGCAGCATCTTAAATTTTAATTTCAATCATATTTCTTTTATTTTGCAGAGGGCATACACTTATGACGTTATTTACGAGCACAAAGTTTATGAGATGTGGCAAAAGAAAGCAGCTTCTATTTTGAAAAAAAAACTAAATCGTGCACGACAAAGAGCCAAAAGATTAAAGCAAACCACAAAGATGACTGACTGTCGAGACACCCCTCCTGCATGGATACAGGCAGATGTATGGAATAAAATGATTGACATTGAATGGCACAAAAGCGCATATGATGATAAATGTCAGAAGATGAGAGCCAATCGTTTGACACCAAAAGAGGGGACACACACACGTCACACAGCTGGATCTGTGTCCATTGTTTCACATGACGCGCAAGTGGTATGTATTTAATTAAAAGTAACAGAATAGCTTCATATTTTTATGAGTTGCGTTGTGTTTACTCAATCTCGTATTTGAACTCTGATTACATTTGCGCTCAACTTGTACTAATTCTCCTCCTTATGTCAACTGCTGTTGTACTTTTTAGCATTGCATTTTTGACTATTTTACGCAAATAAAACAAAAGCAGCGAACCACCTTAACACCCATAGTTTTTTCTGGCATTTTCCGCTCTTCTTTATTTATTACAGTGTACTGATCAGCTGACACAATACGAAGACCCATTAAATGCAACAGCCATCGTAAATTATCTCCAGCTTTCTATACGGATTTCCTTTATAACAATATTGCTAAACTGTAGTATTATTTTATCTCTGTTCATTAAAGACTACCAGCTGTCAGCAGTTGTTTTTGATTCCTGCATGGGTTCCCTGTATTGCTCAAAACCATTTTCAACTATGTACCACACAGTAACATAACGGTAACATAAATAGGAAAGTAAAAATATTAATAAAACTTGTGTTAATTAGTTGTTATGTATTGACATCGAGAGAAAATTTTCCTAAACATATAATAATCTATGGACCTAATTAGTTATCAGATTTGCAGGAGTTCAACATTTAATTTACCATATGCTCATAAACATCATATTCAGCATCGTATTAGCTGTTCCATATAAAAACAGAAAATTACTAAATAAACAGGTCTTTATTTCTTTACTGCAATTTTAAATGCTACTTTCCTTGTCCAATAGCCAGTTTAACACTCAGAATTACATATTAGGTAGAGGGTGGGAATTATAAAATCCATCTATGATTCTCATCGGTATGGGAAAATACAAAATACTACCATATTTCATATGCTACTTTTCTGCTTGCATACTAAGGCCAACCCATTAATCAAATAATCATATTTGTATATGGATATAGTTTTCCGATCATAGCACAAGTGCTTGCTGCGTTATTCGATATGTTGCTAATCTCTGTATTCTCGATTTATAGGAACTTGAGACTGGTAAACCGATGAGTTTCGAGGAAAGTTTCGTGGCTTGGCACACTAAGAGAGAGAAAGCTAAGGAAAAGGGTAAAGCAAAGCGAGCTTCAGTATCAACTTGTGAATTTGTTGACAACAAGTCGCGGAAAGTCTATGTGAGTTATTTTAAATTTTATTAATCTTGTTATGGTCTGTTGTAGGTTGAAATCTAAACTAATTCATTTGTTCGTCATTGGAATTAGTCATTGAAATTAGCATGCACATTTTCTTACTATGATAGCACAAAGTTTTGGCTTTAGTGCTTATGAAAACATTGTAAATCAAGCCTTTTTCTTGAGACAGTATAAATTATAGGTTGTGCTGCTTAACCTGAAATATTATTGCCAAACAAACTTACATTTCATGTAAATCAATAAATTTCATGCAACTCAATTTGTTTAGTGCCTATTAACTAAGTTAAAAACTCAATTAAGTCAATTTTTTAACTAGTTTAAAACCGAGTTTAACTTTGGTAAAAAAAGGAGTTAACCAAGAATTTAAATTCGGTTTTAAACTGAGGTTGAACTTAGCTAAAACCGAGTTTTAAAATTTGTTTAAAACCAAGTTTTAAAATGAGTTTAACATCGAGTTTAAAATTCAGTTTCTTAGTTTAAACTGAGCTTTAAACTTAGAAAAACTGAGTTTAAAACTTAGTTTTAAACTGAGTTTTAGCTCATTTAAACTCAGTTTAAAACTCAGACGAAGTTTTAAACTCAGTTTCTGAGTTTAAACTGAGTTTTATACTCATTTTAAAACTGAAGTTTAAACTGAGTTTAAAACTTAGTGTTTAAATCTCAGTTATAAAACAGCTAATTTAAATTGAGTTTTAAACTCAATTTATAACTAATTTAAACTCAATTTCAATAGGTGAGAAAACTAGTCACAAAAGATGATAAAAAAATGTGGTTTACTTCATTTTCCACTTATGTTTGGGGTTCATATATTATTAGTCCTAAACAATATCACATTTGTTCAACTCAGTTAAGTCAATTTTTTAACTAGTTTAAAACCGAGTTTAACTTTGGTAAAAAAAGGAGTTAACCAAGAATTTAAATTCGGTTTTAAACTGAGGTTGAACTTAGCTAAAACCGAGTTTTAAAATTTGTTTAAAACCAAGTTTTAAAATCGAGTTTAAAATTCAGTTTCTTAGTTTAAACCGAGCTTTAAACTTAGAAAAACTGAGTTTAAAACTTAGTTTTAAACTGAGTTTTAGCTCACTTAAACTCAGTTTAAAACTCAGACAAAGTTTTAAACTCAGTTTCTGAGTTTAAACTGAGTTTTAAACTCATTTTAAAACTGAATTTTAAACTGAGTTAAAAATTTAGTGTTTAAATCTCAGTTATAAAACAGCTAATTTAAATTGAGTTTTAAACTCAATTTAGAACTAATTTAAACTCAATTTCAAAAGGTGAGAAAACTAGTCACAAAAGATGATAAAAAAATGTGGTTTACTTCATTTTCCATTTATGTTTGGGGTTCATATATTATTAGTCCTAAACAATATCACGTTTGTTCAACTCGGTTAAGTCAATTTTTTAACCAGTTTAAAACCGAGTTTAACTTTGGTAAAAAAAGGAGTTAACTAAGAATTTAAACTCGGTTTTAAACCGAGGTTGAACTTAGCTAAAACCGAGTTTTAAAATTTGTTTAAAACCAAGTTTTAAAATGAGTTTAAAATCGAGTTTAAAATTCAGTTTCTTAATTTAAACTGAGCTTTAAACTTAGAAAAACTGAGTTTAAAACTTAGTTTTAAACTGAGTTTTAGCTCACTTAAACTCAGTTTAAAACTCAGACAAAGTTTTAAACTCAGTTTTTGAGTTTAAACCGAGTTTTACACTCATTTTAAAACTGAATTTTATACCGAGTTTAAAACTTAGTGTTAAATCTCAGTTATAAAACAGCTAATTTAAATTGAGTTTTAAACTCAATTTAGAACTAATTTAAACTCAATTTCAAAAGGTGAGAAAACTAGTCACAAAAGATGATAAAAAAATGTGGTTTACTTCATGTTCCATTTATGTTTGGGGTTCATGTATTATTAGTCCTAAACAATATCACGTTTGTTCAACTCAGTTAAGTCAATTTTTTAACTAGTTTAAAACCGAGTTTAACTTTGGTAAAAAAAGAGCTAACCAAGAATTTAAACTCGGTTTTAAACTGATGATGAACGTAGCTAAAACTGAGTTTTAAAATTTATTCAAAACCAAGTTTTAAAATGAGTTTAAAATTCAGTTTCTTAGTTAAAACTGAGCTTTAAACTTAGAAGGTCTTATACATCACATAAGGTTTTGTTTTTTACATTTGAATTTTCATAGAATTTGTGCCATAAATAAATAGCATGTTACAATAGCTACTTAGCTAGCTGTAAAATTTAATTTGACTATATGTAATTATATTTCATTTTATAAAATAGGCGACATAACATCCGTGGGCTGAGCTATACTCTGTATCATATATTAACTTTTGTGGCCAACACCTAGCATTGCACTTGCTTAGTTTCTAAAAATGATGTTCCCCATATGTAGTGATTTATGAATGTTTATGTATTGAGACAATATTTTCAACTACATTTGTATAATATTGAACTCCCAAACTAACTGGAAAAAAAGTCAAACATGATATAAAGTCTTTTTTTGTTTATTAAATGCTACCATCATTTTCTACCAAAGTAGATAATAAAATTAACATGATGAAATCTGCAGTTTGTATTATTATGGCGTGATACAACAACTGATAAAGTTAAACTTAAAAGGTTATCATATTTAACTCTTCTCTAATAAATTTTATTTTATATTAGTAACATTTTTAAAAAGGAGTTCAAGCATGTGATAATATTATGTATTCTTATTATTCCTTTGGTCAGTGTAATCATATGGTCTGTAGAATACTTTTGCTTTCACGTATGTCTCACGCTTACACTTCCTAATATTCCAATACTTCCGTGCAGGTCAGTAGAATACCTTTGCTTATTCCTTAAATATGATATTTATTTATCTTTTTGATGTTTTGCACCATGGTTTTCGAATAATTAAAGTCATAAACATAAAGTTACAATGTGTAACACAGTGTTATATCAAAACGTTGCTAATTGTGAAATTCTTTCTTCTTCAAAAAATGAATAATTAGAATACCAATAAAATAGGATAGAAGCCATACCTGAAATGATTGATTCTCTTCGAACATTTTCATAAACCATGTGTTTATTTTTGAATTTTGATGTACACTTTATCCTCGCCAGAGTATGTGTTATGATCAATGAGATCGGAAAATTAAGATAATTTGCTCTAACTAGAAATAAACACCATCGTAGCGTAAGTATGTCTTATTATACAGCAACGTAAGTCGACATGTCTCCAACTAATGGGCAAATTGCCAAATGCTGCCCATCCCACATCATATCAAATTATTATTGTATTGAATGATTTGATACTTACAGAGCCTGGCCTCCTGTTTCCAAGTCTGCACGTACTTACCCCAAATATAGATTTACTTCTCTGATCATCTACATATATATGCAGTCACGTATATGATATATGTATATCGAGAAATGTATTTTGTCTCTTTCCAATAAAAGAATTCTCTAACGGGGAGCATGACAAAATAATACTATGTACAACGACTAGTAATGATTAATAATAAAGAGAACAGCCAATGCACAGTGTAGTTTTGTCTCAGTAAGAAATGAATAAATATCTGAGCTTTTGCAAATTAAACTATAATACTTCAAAATACAGGTAACTGACAACCACAAGCTGAG
This sequence comes from Allium cepa, assembly GCA_030765085.1. NCBI lineage: Eukaryota > Viridiplantae > Streptophyta > Magnoliopsida > Asparagales > Amaryllidaceae > Allium > Allium cepa. Next base: position 795,375,586 of record CM060935.1, on the reverse strand, counting down.
AAAAGGAAATGAACCTGACAAACAGAAACGTTTTATTTAAACACAAACGGATTATAACTATCATCGTAAACTAACAGAATTATGCATGAGGCATGGTTTGGACATATCAAGGCTGTGGACATAAGTTTGAAGTCATGTGGCAGATGATATTATTTTTATTGTACCTGTTCCTGTTAATTAAGGTGACAGATGATATTATTTTTATTATATTGTACTTATTCCTACTACTGTGTATTCCTATTTAAAATTATGCTACATATTTCACAAGACGTAGGCTGTCACTTGCCTAAGTCTACTGATTGTGGAATCAAGTCATATACATGACTTCTTGAATTATACATAAGCTTCACGTATTTGGAGAAAAGCACTAGATAACAATGTTTAATGAGTAATTAAGCAATATTAAACCAGTTTACATTATAAACTGAGTTTAGGCTTAGTATGAAAACTGATTTTAAATTCTGATATGAGTTTACACTCGGTTTGAAAACTAATTTTACACTTTAAGTCACATTAGTTTGGTTGGCATTTGTAAGTACAGCTAGCAGAGTAACTCATCCACACTTTTAACTTATGTTTGTCAACATTTTACTTTATCTCATTTATTAGATGTTGCTATCCAACAAGCCTATATGTTGTTACCCTTTTAACCTTTTCAGGAAACATATATGAAGAAAAAAGCCGAGCTACAAGAAGATGAAAATGTATGGAATCCAAAACTTTGGGTTGAGTCATCCGGAGGCCTTACAAGAGGAAGGGTTTACGGAGCACCTTATGTTGATACAAATACTATATTGCGTAATAGTTCTCAATCCAACTGTCTTGCAGATCGTGCACATCAAGAACAAACTGTAACGTCCAGTAGCATGTTATTAACATCGGAGCTTAAATCAGTAATAGAAAGAGAAGTGCAATTGAGAGTAACTAGCTTGCTTGGTTCAATTAATCCGACCAATCTTCAAAGCATAAACCAACAATCATGGTCATTCAACCAACCATCCGGTCAAACACAACACTTGGGTCAGTTCTCTGTACAGCCGTCAAGTCAAATCCCACAACCGCTTGCTCAGCCATTCGCGCCACCATCCGCTCAATCGTTCCCACAGCCATCAAATCAAGTGTTGCAGCATCCTCCTCATCCATTTCTACAACCTTCAAGTTTTCATGCTCAGCCATCATGTCAAGTCCTACATCCATGTGATCAACCGTTTCCACAAATTCCTAACCATATCCCGCAGCCATCAGGTCAGTCTTCTCAACAGCTTTATCAAATGATACAACCATTAGTTCCTTGTCAACAAACACCCGAACAATATCAAACAACGAATGTGCCTTTTCAATCTACTTTTGGAAACATTTCAGAACAAGTTGGATCTTTCATGCAACTATTGAGGCCTATTACACAAGATCAATCTGATCATAATCAACTTGGAAATCAAGTATCAAACACTCAAGGAAACGTTGGATCGCAAAATGAAAATGATGTGTGAATTGCATGTTAGCTTCTGAAAGTATAAAGTATGCTCTGTTGGAACTGTCTTTTCTTTTCAACGTCTATTTTAGTTTTAGTTTTGTTTGGATCTTGTTTTAGGATTATAGTTTATAGGGTCCAATTTAGATATGTTGCTTTTTGAATATGACATCTATGCTTTGAATATTATGTAATTTTATTTTCTTGCAATGAACTGCAGTTTGGATATGTTGTAAGTAGACATGTTGTTTGTATGGTCCAGCTTATATATTATGGTCTTTGGATATGCTGTAATTAGATTTCATTTTTGTACGGTCCAAGTGATACATTATGCAGTCTGTAGATTTGGTACATCAGCTTGCTTTTTTCTGTACAGTCCAATTGAAATATTATGCAGTCTGTAGATTTGTAGATAAGCTTGCTTTTTGTACATGATCTGCAAATTTAACATGTATTTTGCTATTTGTTCTATTTGACATTGTATATTTACTACTCATTGATCTATGATGAAAACTATAATAAAATAATGTTTCATTTTTTCTATATATCCAACTGGTTTATAATAACCGGTGTATTTATGACTGAATTGAAACCTTGAACATGGTTTCTATAGTTGTACAAGAGACCCATAAAATTGTCTCTAACTAGTTTTTAATGTAGGCGTGTATTTGAGACCCTTTGTGAGGTTACTAATATTTTAGAGACAAATGTTTGTGGTCTCTGTTTATTTAGAGACCTGATTTTAGAGACAACACTTATCTGTCTTAAGTTGGTTACAAATATAAATTAGAGACAAAATCTTGCATTTAGAGACAAAATACAAGAGTCTTTAAAAATCCATTTTTTTGTAGTGTAAGGCATAGGTATATAATTGACGAAGGAAAAGATGATAAAGGAGAGTTTTTCAACTTAACTGCGATGTAATTATTTGTCAATCTATTCTTTTTGACTTATTTTTCTACGTAGTATTGTTGTACTTTTTCGTACTATATTCGAATTGGTTGAATTAGTATATAATTGGCGAAATAGGAAAATTTAGATACTCACAACTTTTATATGTAGGCATGTGTTCTCATCATGAATTTTTAGATATAAACTATTCGCATTATCAACTTTATGCACGATTAGTTAGGTAAATATTGACATATAAAGATGTATACATGCTTCGACTTAATTTGTTCTGATTAGTAATTAACATGCATCTTGTTTCTCATCCTCACATTACATTAAATTAAAAGGTTTAGTTGTATAAATTAAATATATTGTCCTCTTTGCTGTATTATATTTTAGTAGCTGTATATTTAGCATAAATATATTAATTTTTCAGATGCTAAATGCTTTTATGGCTCTACCTAAATGGTGTTATTATGTTTGGTAATAAATAAAAAAGCTAACATAATTAATCAAGTATTACTATATTAGTAAAGGTTTATTAATTGCTTTGTTGCCTATTATTATTATACATTCAATGTGCCTTAATATATTAATGGTAATAAAGCAATTTTCTTTTTTATTGAGTATTTATTATTTCCAAACTTTCATGATCATAGTACAGTAACTTTTAATGACATATATACATGGCATGGCTTTCCAACAAAAATATAAAATCCAATAAACCTTAAAGATACCAAATAATCAAACAATACCTACAAACATATATAACAATACAAGAAGAAAAGGCAACTTCATTTTCAAAATAGTAATTGCTGCCTACATTCCACAAGCTTAACCAGAAAAGGCAATACCATATTGAAGCAATTGCCCAAATTAAGTACTTATAGATCAATAACCAATGAATGTTTTTAACACTGAAGCAACATATCTATGAGGTAGAGACAGTCCAATTCATATTCATTTCCAAATTTCATCATATTTTTTATGCTGATAATTTTGCTATAAACATAAATATATGCTGAGAATGTTGCCTCTCTATGTTCAAGGTCCAGCACTTTATTTCAAGTTTACAAACTTAAAATGTAGCATGCCATCATTTGCAACCTTATGGATCCTTGTTATAATGGATATTGGTATTTTATCACTAGAAGCCTAGAAAGATGTATACTTGTAAAAACTTTAAGCACACGTAATTGTTGACTACTGTGATTGGTTTTTATTATTTTACTGAAATATCATGTGTAGAAATTAGTTGGGTAATCCTTTGTATCCATTGTTTGTTCATTTTTATGCAATTAATATATTTTTATCTTAGTACCAATAATATGAGATTGGTGGTTATTTTAATATAGAATGCATGTAAGAATTATATAACTTTACACTTATTACTTTGCCATACTCAAAGCAATTACCATATTTTTTAATGTATTCCTAAAATTTATATCATGGCATTACTAGGACAAGGTTGCTATTTTTTACGCCTTGCTTCTGTGTTTATATTACTTAATACCTACCATTTAATTTAATTTTGTTATGCTGAAATTGTTTAATTCCATTGCCAAGTATAGGTATGTTTGTCATTTATGCCCTAAATCAAAGGAATGGTTCCTTTTTTTTGCGGAATAAATGATTTTGAAGGCAATGTGCCATGTAACTTTTTATGTGCTTAATTAGTATAGTGAACGACTTATGAAAATTATCTTATTCATTGTCTTATATTTGCATTCTATTAATTCAATTATCATTTACCTTTTTGATTTTATATGACAGCCTATAAAGTGTGTTGTCTAATGTGTTCATTTTCATTTTCTATCTTTAACACCGAGTTGTTGGGGATAAAGTGGACAGGAGTTGGAGAGGAGGTTGAGGCATAGGTATATGCTTGACGAAAGAAAAGATGATAGAGTTTTTCAAGTTAAATGTGAGGTAATGTTTTGTCAATCTATCCTTTTTGAATTATTTTCTATATAGTATCACTGCACATTTTTCATACTATACTCAAATTAGTTGAATTAGCATATAATTGGTGAAATAACAAAGACTTAAATGCTCACAACTATTGTATATAGGCATTTGTTCTCATGATGAATTTTTAATGTAGACTATTCGCATTCTCAGCTTTATGCCCGATTAGTTGGACAAACATTTACATATAAAGATGTATACATGCTTCCGCTTAATTTATTTTAATTCATAATAAGCATGCGTTTTGTTTCTCATCCATGGCAAATTTTATTTCAACCCGAGTATTTATTTAGTAGTCTTCCAAAAATTAAAAAAGTCTGTAAACCCAAAAAGATCGCATACTTCTTCATCACTGAAAAACGGTACAATATGTAGAAAACAAGTATCAAACGCTAAAAAGTTCAAATAGAAAAGAAAAAAAATGAACTACCACGCAAGGTGACTCCATGATTCGTGTCAATAGCACGTTGGTTTTCTGCATGGATGTGTAAAAATTCATGCAATTATTTGCGCGATTAAACCAGAAACCTAGTATACCCCCTGCGTGAATAATCACCAATTCCCATAATCGACGGTCTACAATTGTATTTGCAAAAAATTAAAAACTTTTCAATTTTTTTTGAATTACGTGCTATGATTGCGTTAACAATTTATTATCCTCTTCAAAATCAATCAGCTAGTAGTGAAAAATTAAAAAATTTCTTCATTAATTTAGAAACCAGGGTTTTGAATAAGCAGTGTTTTAGACAGTAAGAAACCGACATCAGAAAATAGTGGAATTGAGAAGAAAGAAAGTGTGCAGCTTTCTAAGGGTATTTTAGTTTTTAAAAATTTATTTATTTTAGAGAGGCTACTAAGTAATTATTGTGTTGAAATAGAATTTGCCCTCATGCTTTTGTTACAATAAATTAAAAGGTTTTCTTATTTGTAAAAATTAAATATATTATCCTCTTTACTATATTAGTATTTAGTAGTTGACTATTTAGTATAAATATCTTAATTTTTCAGATGCCAAATGCTTTTATCGTTTTACCCAAATTGCGTTATTATGTTTGGTAATAATACAAGCTGCAAACATATTTAATCAACTACTACTAGATTGGTGAAGGTTTATTAGTTGCTTTCTTACCTGTTATGAATATACATGCATTGTGCATTAATATATTAATTAATGGTAATAAAGCAATTTTCTTTTAACTTGGTGGAACATTTATTTGTTTTCAAACTTTCATGATTATAGTACATTAATTTTTAATGACATATATACATGGCATGTCTTGTCAACAAAAAAAATAAAATCCGATAAACTTTAAAGATACCAAATAGTCAAACATTACAAAGTTTTATTTATTTCTAACTTGACTACTGGAAAAAAATATTATGATTTGCATACCTGAAGCGCATGCCATTGTTACGAATGGTTTTCCTTCTACTACATGAAACACATCCTTAAAAAACAATGATGCTTCGTTTATACCTTTTCAAATTCCTAATCTCCGGTTTGGTTTGATTTATCACCGAATATACAACAAACCTAATGAGCTTAAAACTTCTTTATTGAACTTTTGGTTTCTTTATAGGTTAACAGAATCACCACAAGTCACATAAGTTGAGACAGGACCAAACATTGCACTGAATTCGAAATAAACAAATCAGAGAAGATTTAGAAAATAAGAGAAGACAAAGAAGTTGTCAAAACAAGCAACTGAAGCAAAAATGGTCGCTCTAGTAAATCGGAAGGTGGAGGACAAAGCAAAAAAATTCCATTTGTAAGTAGTAAGGAGGCAAATTTTTGTTAGTTTAAAAAAATATACAAATTTTTGTCCTTTAAAATAATTCCCCCATAACAGGAAATTGCCTGTAGGATTTGCTGTGAATTTGCCACCTAAAGTAGTTAAGAGTCCTAGTTGTTTGGTCTGTTAGTCGGATGTCATAATACCGTTTCTATTTGTTAGTTGTTTGGAAAGGCGATGGTTTACATTTATGTTAGTTTTTCTATTTGTTACAAGATTATGTAAAATCCTGCATATATTTTTCATTGTAGATGATAACATCGAGGTCTTATTATTTATATTTTTAATTTTTAATACTTTTCATTTTCCTATTTCATGCTATGTTCATTATAGTATAGAGACAAATAATGCATTATGCGCTAAATGCATATAATCTCAAGCACCATACCTGAGTTTCAGTAGATATCATCACACTTTCCGTGGTTTGAATTTAGAAAAACATAGATAGATGATTTGTAGAGCTATATATGTTCTACCCAATGTTTGTTTAGTTGTGGTCGACATGTATAAGATAATATAAAATTATTGTTATAAATAGTGCTCAAACTTCACTGTTAAGAAACATAAATTCAAGTTTTTGTTATAGGAGAATCCACAAACCATCCTTTATAGTAGTTATGTCGCTAATAAACTGAATTAGCTTTCTTAATGTTACTCTATATTCAGAATTTTATAATGTTGTTTTCCTAACGATCAAATATAGTACATAACAACCTGACTGTCAGCGAACTCACAACACCTTCAATTGCTGGACTCCCTTAACCTCAAAACGGTATCAAATGCTAAAGTTTAAAGTTGCACACTAACCTACCGACTACAACAAGAAACACAGAAGAAAAATAGCCGTAAACGGTATAGAGCTCAAACAGTTAACGCATGCATAGAACAAACCATGTTTTATAATACCGATTCCTTCTGCGCACATACATCACACGCGCCAAAGTACTCGTAGACACACACACACACATACACGAGTGATATGGCACGCGCTTCACGCGTGAATTGTTTTCTTTGTAAATTGTATATGTTTGAATCAGTCAAAAAAATGATTTATTTTTATTTTCAAGTGATATTAAGATTTGTATATTTGTAAAAAAATATTTTGTATTTATAAAAGAAGTTTAATTTTAGAACTTATTTGTAGAAGTATTTTGAATTTGTAAAGCACGTTTAATTGTTAGATCCTATTTTTAGGCGCGTTTGAATTTGTAAAAGAAGTTTAACGTTAGATCCTATTATTAAATGATTAAGATTTGATAATATGTGGAGAGGAATTTTTGGTAATTCACGCTGAAAAGTGTGACACCAAAACTATTACAACTATTATTAAAGAAGCATTAAGGCACACGCTTCGCGCGTGATAATGACATGTGTCTTGCATATGAATTATTTTTCATTAATATGTTCAAGAAAAAATGGTTTGCACAAATATTTAACAATGTTTTTACGTTGAAATAATGCGTAGCTAATTTAAACTTTTATTTCTAAGTCAAAACATCTAATTTTTATTATTAGTTTGAATTGTATTTATATTATTAATTAATAAACAACGAATTTGTGGTTAATTAAAGAAAAATGTTTATTTGTTAGATCCTAATCTTAAGTGTAGATGGACATTTTGAATTTGTAAAAAAGTTTAACCGTTAGATCATATTTTTAGGGGATATTAAGATTTGTTAATATCAGTAAGTTTAGTTGGTAGATCCTATTTTTAAGGACTATTAAGATTTGTTAATACTATAGAGTGACATTTTTGGTAGTTCACATTGACGCCAAAAATGTGTGACACCAAAGCTATCTATTAAATAATAGTAAAGCGGAAGAAATTCAAGCTCTCTCATTAATCGTGGGAGTTTTCTTTACTCTCCTTAATTTTCTCTCGATATTTTAATTTTAAATTTTTGTAATTTATCACTTCATAATTATTCTACTAAACTTCTAATGCCAATCTATAATCAAATACATACTTTTAAAATTTTCGAAGATTATTCACAAATGCTTTCTTAATTCTCTTCTAATATTTTACATTTAAGTCCATACAATTAAACTAATTATGTAATTAAAAATTTAAACCATTTGATAAACTCAGTTATCTAACATTAGATACATCATGTAGATTCTAAAATATGAAAATTTCAACAGTATATCATAGTAACATCAACAAACTGGTAAAACAAAATTTTCATTTGCATATAAAGAAATATAAATCACATAGCATAAATTACACATCAACAACAATAACAAATTTATTTTATAATTCGTTTATCTCAATGAAGTTATCATGTATTGCACTGAAAAATTATATTTTTAACTTTAAACACCTATATTTTAAATTCTCATGGTTACTTACAAACCCTTCACAGTTCTCTTCTAATATATTTTTACTCATATACATGTATTTAACCAATTATGTAATCTTTATTTTAAATCATTCAAATAAATTCAATTTACTAATATTTAATAGTTCATCTAATAAATCTTAAAATATATATCGATTTAAGTATGCATACAACACAAAAGCGCGCGCGCGAAGATGATAAAATTGTTGTTTTTATTCATATATAAAGATATATGGATCGCATAACATAAAATGTAAACATAAATGTAAACATAAATGTAAACATAAACAATAATATATTTTCAATTTATAATTCATTTATCTCAAAATAATATCATACATTTTTATTACAAAATTTCATTTTTGACAACTTTTAAAGGATAAATTTCTAATTTACTATATTAGAATGTGGATGCACGGATTACTCTAATACAAATTAGGTCATATCGACATTCTAATTTTCAACATGATATTAAAACTTACCGAACTCACAACTCAAATTAACGCAACATTTTTTTGTTATTGCAAATATTGAAGTTGTAAACATGACACTCCTACAATAATGTGGAATTTATGATTAATTGCTAAGTTAAAAAAAGTTTTACTAATTGAAATCTCAGATAATGAATAAAAATGTTCATTTCAGATAAGTTGATCGTAAGATATTTTTCTCAACTACAACTACATACAAATTTCTTCTCATTTTTTCACTTCTTTCTAACTTTCAGCTCCGTATATCAAATTAGTTAAGCCGATTACTGATTTAAAATATTTAAATATATTCAACTACATAATATTCATTATTCATTGTAAATCGTTAAAATTATATATATAATATTCATATTAATAGAAACGAAAAATTCAATTTTTTTCATCCGTTTATATAAAAAATACTTGTATCACATAGCATCAACTATTTACATATATAATAATAACTATATATATTAGCGACCCTTTACCTTACATCCAAGTGTTGTATGTCATTTTAAATTATAATTTTTTTATTTCAACAAATTTATCATATACTTAAAAAATTCAATTTTAATAATAATTAAAATTTAAATATTACTTTTTAATATCGTTACCGTGTGCAACGCACGAGTTACACACTAGTTATAACTATTATTAAAGAAAAGATGTGTATAACAACACGGTTATGCCAATTCATATCTAACTACATGGTTATGCGTACATCATATAGTTAGGTGTATGGGATCCAATCAAGTCCCAGGAGGGCCCGCCCTTGTATTTTCTGTAGTAAATTACAGTTTTACCTTGGTTTCATCATTTTTCATTAATATGTTCAAGAAAAAATGGTTTGCATAAATATTTAACAATGTTTTTACGCTGAAATAATGTGTAGCTAATTTAAATTTTTATTTCTAAGTCGAAACATCTAATTTTTATTATTAGTTTGAATTGTATTTATATTATTAATTAATAAACAACGAATTTGTGGTTAATTAAAGAAAAATGTTTATTTGTTATATCTTAATCTTTAAGTGTAGATGGACATTTTGAATTTGTAAAAAAGTTTAGGGATATTAAGATTTGTTAATATCATGTAAGTTTAATTGGTAGATCCTATTTTTAAGGACTATTAAGATTCGTTAATACTATAGAGGGATATTTTTGGTAGTTCACATTGACGCCAAAAAAGTGTGACACCAAAGCTATTATAACTATTATTAAAGAAGAAGCAATAAGACACGCGCTTCGCGCGTGATAATGATATGTGCCTTGCATATGAATTATTTTTCATTAATATGTTCAAGAAAAAATGGTTTGCACAAATATTTAACAAGTTTTTACGTTGAAATAATGTGTAGCTAATTTAAACTTTTATTTCTAAGTCAAAACATCTAATTTTTATTATTAGTTTGAATTGTATTTATATTATTAATTAATAAACAACGAATTTGTGGTTAATTAAAGAAAAATGTTTATTTGTTATATCCTAATCTTAAGTGTAGATGGACATTTTGAATTTGTAAAAAAGTTTAACTGTTAGATCCTATTTTTAGGGGATATTAAGATTTGTTAATATCAGGTAAGTTTAATTGGTAGATCCTATTTTTAAGGACTATTAAGATTTGGATAATATTCATAAAGGGGCATTTTTGGTAGTTCATGCTGACACCAAAAAATGTTACACCAAGTGTATTACAACTATTAATAAAGATATTACAACTATTATTAAAAATATTGCTCATCAAACGGTCAATTTTCCACCACGATTGGATTTGTTGGAAATAAAGAAAACCACGAGAAGAAAATAATAATCAATTGAAGTGCACTAAATAAGTGTTTTAAAAAGGTGCATTACTTTTATAAAGAATTATTGATCAAAAAGAATTTTATTCCATTTAACCATTTAGATTATCACTTTAATTGTTCCATAAAAATCGCCATTTGTTAATGGTATGTTTTTGGATGATGGAATTGGTATATTTCAGTTACCATGGTAGACCTAACTCAGCTGGCCAATTGCATTTTCCCTCCAAATTCATTTATTTGGTTTCCCTAATTTCGCCGATTTATTTTATTATTTCCCAAAACCTTACAATTCTAAGTTCTCCTGCTTATCGTCCGATTTCAATCCTCCTAAAATCAAGTTGATGGAATTATGCATTGCTTCTAAGGCTTCGGTTCCGCTTCCTCCTCCTCATCCTCCTCAGGCGACGAGTAATTCAAAGGATGCGGATAATGTGGCAAATAATTCATTGAAGGAGTCTACGTGTTATGCAAAACGGCAGTTGATTTCTGTGGAACTGAAGCCTGGGCAGACCACGATTGTATCATGGAAGAAGCTTCTTAAAGAAGATCAAACAAAGAATCAAAAGTCTAGTAATTCGATTGTAACAACTGATGTGATGGTTGGATCTGAAAGTGGCCTGGTTGCTGCTGCTTTTCCGGTATCCGCTTGAATTCTGCCTTTCTTCTTTGTTTTGATGAATTGGATAACGATTGAAGTTGATTATTGATTTTTTTTACTGACAAAGTGTACTATATATAGTTGGGCATTTCATGAAACTTTTTAAACAAGCAAAATATTATCTGAACTTTGGTAATCAGACCCTCTGTAAATAGTTAAAATGGCATGCGCATATACTATATGCCTTAAGGGGAGAATTCTGCAGCTTCTCCCCAACCTCCAAAGCATCATTGAACATTCACAAATGGTAATTCTGTTGTTTCAGCTCCTTTTGCTTAACCACTGGACATCAACCTCAATATGCACAAACCAAACATTCAACGCTGGAAAAAGAAAAAGACTCTTCCAACTTCAAAATATTTAATATTTTGTTGAATATAAATGAAGATGAGTAAAACGGTAACACCAATTGACTATAACAACATCGAAGATAGTTATCATGTCACTCTTGCTTCTCATGTCACATCTCATGTTCCTACCCCCTCTCCCACTCGACCTCCTCTTGCGGGGGGAGAGCATGTACCAATGGATCCACCATTATCTCCTTTAGCTTATTTGCAAGCATTCACCGACCACCACTATGTCCCCCCTTTCACTACCTTTGAAATCCCTTCCTATCCGTAACACCTATATTATCAAGCTTTTTGTACGTCGTATATCTACTTTTTTTGAAACATTCCCGGTAGTTTTAGTAGATGGAGATGGAATTGTTCGGGCAGATGTTCCTTTTCGAATGGCAGAATCAAAGTATAGTATCGAACAAGTATAACTGTTGAGTTCTATGGTGATGAACTTAAATGGAGTCAATTATAGCGATCCTGCTACCGTGGAAAAAATATGCTAAGCACACACAATTATGCGAAAATTTTGAATTAGACCGGGCTACTTTAAAATCTGATTGTGTTTTTCGTAGTAGTCCAAAGGGTTGGTTCGTGTTGGTGCTTTATTGCCAATTCTGTTCATTGCTTCATCACCTTTAGAATCACAATTGACAAATCAAGGCAACAAAGTAAGGAGAATCAAGATAATAAAACTTAACAAAATAGGAAAATAAATAAAATTTATGCAAATCCGAGCATCAAACAGTACAACGCATGAAGCAACTCTGAGAAATTTTAGTTGCGGTATCAAGCACAAATACACAAAAAGTAGAAATTTGGAACTAGGAAAGTAAGTGAACACAAGAATTTTACTTGGAAATACTTCAAACAAGTTGAGGTAAGAAAACACAAACAAATAGTAGAAAGGCTTTATTATGGATTGAGATTATAACACTTCTTTTTGAAATAAGAAGAGCATTATTTATAATACCATCTCTCTTAACGAGGAGAAGCACATTCTCACTTATAAAAACACTTAACATTTATTCTCGCTTCTAAGATGGGGACTATACCATTGAACTGGAATGGTGTACGCATTTGCATTGTAGAAGCATGCTAATTTGACCGAGATAGGAAGATAGAATTGTGCAAATTTTGGAATTTAAATGCTTAAGTTTTAAAAATTAATGTTGTAAAATTTTGTGAATTTCATGTTTCGAAAATGTAATATTTTGAAATTTAAATAATTTATAATTTCAAACAGTCAATTATTGAAATTTTAGAGTTCTCAAAAGCTTTTTAAATAAACAATTGAATATTCAAATTTTGCTAGATAAATAAAAAACTTGTTTTTCTAAACAATTTTAAAAGGTATATTCTAATTTTCTACTGGGAAGAAACCTTATGTTCATTCCTTTTATCAATTATTTTTCATTCTAAAACGTTATCTCTATAACTTCCCTTGTTCAGAATTTTTTTTTTCTACTTAAACAATCATAAATCCCTCCAATCATTAAAATAATACGCAAGCCTGTCTTTTTCACCATTCCTTTCCAATTTTAGTTCTTTGTCAAGTAGTTTGCATCACAACGATAGTAATAATTTGTTATTATAAATTCACTTTTACTCTCATATCACCTACCTCATCAATTACATTCTTTATGGATCGTGATTCCCTTTCCATTTGCTTTCATGATACGACTTTCTTGCAGTTCATTTTTCTTTACGTTTGTCTTTTCCTTCTCTTTCTCAATGCCACGAATTGTCCTGTTTTTATCCTCTGCCAACTATGAAGTCTCCATCATTTTTTATAGTGCTTCAATTAGTGTCGAAGTTTTTGACACTGTACATTCTCTTAAAGGTGTACCTCAAACCTTCCCACACACTTATCAACGGTGTCACATTTTCCGCGCATGAAGCATTGAGCGCCAGACAGTTGCATTCCTAACAAAACGGGCATGATGGCATCTTTAGTTTGCTTTGTTCACTCTTTTCATTATATTTATTTATGGACCTATATGGGATAAATTTCTATCTATTGTTTTAGCCTTTTGGGCATCTGAGGGGGTAAACCTCAAATCTTGCAAGTCACTTGAAATCTACGATTGAATATTTTGGATGATGTTCAAGCAGCAAGTGAGAACTGTCTTTTAAATAGATATTGAGAGTAACAGTACAAGGATTATTACTGAATATGAGCAGAGCCCAGAGGGCAGAGGTGTTAAATTTTGGGACCATGAGCATAGTTAAGGATATAACCAGAATGGAATTTAACGACTTTGAGAAAAATATATTCACTGTTGACTCACGTAGTTCTATGACCAGATTGGAAGAATACAAGGGAAACCACTTAATGACATAATTGGCATATTGTTGTATTACTGAAATACATGATGTATGTGCTCATTAATGTGATTATTTTCTGCAGTAAAATAACTTTAAGAAGCCTTTGCCCAACTTTCAGTGGGTGAACTACATCCATATTCCTCTTTTTTATTCAGCTTTGTTGAGTGCACTGTCATGAGATCGATCCTGGTAAAGGTCACCTTTGGTAGTTGCTTTCCTTGACATAAGTTACTAATTTGTACCTTTTCATGTTTTGGATTTACAGGTTCAACCTTTAGTAAACAAACATGAACCAGAGCCTTCGAATCGTTTTAATGCTGTGATTGAGAAGATTGAACGGTTGTACATGGTAAAAGAATACAAGATATATATCTTTTTACTCAAAACACTACTATTTTTTTTAGTATAAACTGATTTTTAAATGTTTCCTTAAACAAACCAGGGTAAGCATAGTAGCGACGAGGAGCTTGACGATGTCCCCGACGATGATCAATATGATACCGATGATTCATTTATAGATGACGCTGAATTGGTATATCTTTTGATTCTTGTTTACCTTTTTTAAAGGTTACATTCTGTCCTACACAATATACTGTTATGAATTTTTTTTGTCTTCATAAAATATCAAACTGCTGCTGGCATCACGCTTTGCTTTCATGTTCTCACTTGCCGACTTTGGTCTTGCTTATTTTTGTGTGTTGTTTGCAGGATGAGTACTTCAAAGTCGATAAACAGTCAACCAAACATAATGGATATTTTGTCAACAAAGGGAAGTTGGAGGGAACGTAAGTTTTTGAAAAATTCACCCAATTTTTTATATGAAAGGTTACTTCCAGGTCAACTCTAAAACGCAACCAAGATGGTCAATAAGTACAATGATAATTGTGCATGCATTGCATTTTTTGTTTAATAACAAGAGTGCTAATTTATTCAAGCAGAGCACTCATTACGGTGTCTCAAGTACTTGAACCCATGACTTCTAGAACCTTTGTGTAAAACACCACACCTCTAACCGCTTGAGCTAGAGATCATTGATCACCATTTTTATTAAGTAATGCATGCCAAAGGATCTTTCCAGTTGCATTTTATGTTAACCACTATTTGCTTAATGATCTTTCTGAATATTGAATTACCGATAAGTGTTTTATTATACTAGCATATAAAATTTGTGTTTTCCAGAAACTGTAACCATCTATTGTTTTTCTTTTTTTTAAGAATAAGAGTGTTAACTTATCTAAGCACAATACTCATTTTTATGTCTCGGGGGTTTGGACCCATGACCTTTAGAACTTTTGTCAAAAGTGTCATATACCTCCAACCAATTGTTATTATGCATATCTTCATTTCAGAGAATCTAGATCATCGCTTAACATGGCACCAGACAAGAGAAGAAGAAAAGTTTCAGCTGATGTTGGCATTGAATCCCAAAGTGCGCATATCAAGAAAGCATCTAATGCGAGGATGAAAGTGGGTGGAAGAAAAGTATCTTTATCAGGAACAAAATCGCAAAATTCACTCAAAATGGAGACTGTAATGAAAGATAAACGAAATGTTTCTTCAGGGACTCAGAAGATAATTTCCTTGGATTCTTCAACCAACGTGGAAAAGATTTCACATATAAAAATTTCAAAAGATTCCGACAGCCTCAAATTTGGCCCTGCTCATAAATCAAAGTTGCAAAATAATTCAATCCACATTCTGCGTCAGTCATCTGACAAAAAGGATAAAACTGAGTCACAATCAAAGAAGTTGCTGGACAACAGAAAAGAACCAGAAAAGGTATTAAAGATAAACTATGTAGATTTCAATGCATACCCTAACATGCAAGCAGTGGTATAAACTTTTTCAAGTTATTGAGATCTTTAATATCATGATGAATTTTTTTTTACTAAATATTATGGTTTTTTTTTTGGCCAAGTTTGTCCTTTCTCAAAACACATTAATAATAAAATCTGACATCCTATTAATTGGAAACCTTGGCAGCCCTGTATCTCCTCAACCTTGCCAGTTCAACTATAGTGCATATCATGACTGCATTTTTATAAATTTAATTCCAAATTTGGAACCCTATTATCTAGTATTTCAAATCTCACTATTTATCTTCATAATTAATGCAAGTTTTGTGACAATACCTTGAAGCTGAAACTGCTTACTATACACATGTCCCAGTTCTAGTGTACAGTTAAAAATAGTGAAGTACTTGTATGGCTTAATTAGTCGTATCATATATGTACACTGACTTGTCTTTGTTTCTGACAATAACATACCCACCTATAAAAGTTCTGTAGGGTCTCATGTTTACTTCTATTATTGTAGTTAGCTTTTTGTACGATATGATTATCATATAAAGCAATACGAGAATTCCACATCATAACATGGATATGCTATATAGGCACAATACAGAATAATTATAATTCAGCCTTTCTTAATTTATGTATAATTAATTACAGTAGTACGACTTCATGTTTATGCAAATTAACATTTTTATGTAGGGATTGTAAAATCTGCCCGAGAGCCAACTAGCACCACTCTACTATTCTAGCAGTAGTACCCAAATTCCCTGGACCTGCTTACCTGTTTGTAGAAACTAGGCTATTTCTTTTTATCACTATACCTTGTGGAATTTTGTTTGAACATATTTTGCATGTAACTCATTTTTAACCCCACCTTCCTTCCTCATTAAAACACACACAGAGGTAGGTATGCATGAATGCATGCATGCATATGTGTTTGTGTGTGCGTGTATTTATATGTATAATGCATGTACTAGATAGTAGCAAGTATATTTCAATTCTGCTTCAATATAGAATTCTCTATAAGTATATATTCGTTGTGTTTAAGTTGATTTATATTCAAGCCATGTCATTTCTAAGCTTTGGTTTATTCAGCTATAGAGAAAACAAAAAATTGAAGTCGTGTTCTGCAACTACGTATATGTATCATTGACCATTTACTGTAATTTGATCTATATATTTTTGCTACCAACCTTCATCTGCGCAGATGGATGGCTCTGCTATAAAACTTAAAGGTAGCGCACTTGAGAGAGCGATCTATGATCTGGAAAAGGTTGTTGCACTATGTAAGTATTAATAATTGCATATCACTTGTCAGTGGGCACTTATTTTGGCTTTCTGTGAGTGGAATTCTGTCAAAAACATTTTTCAGGCATACCACCGAAAGATGATATAAAAGACATCGACCCCGAATCACAACATACAGTGAAAAAGAGGCTACCTCCAGATGTTAAGCAAAAGCTTGCCAAAGTTGTTAGATTATCGGTAATGTGCCTAATACTTATAAAATCATGTTTTACTTACTTCCTTTAATAGTGTTTAACCTGTTTTTCCATTTGCAGTAAATTCCTCACCCTCGTAAGTCATGACCTTAACCTATACGTAAGGTCTGATTTTGTCATTACTGTACATATTAATTTGTCGCATCCTCTGTTGCCATGAACACCATTTGTAACATCTCGGTATTTTCAACCATTCACATCCGCTCACGTAGGACTTGAATTGCTCAAGATATCAAATTGTTAATTTAAATTTGGCAAAAAACTCAGCATATACAGTAAATAAATAAATCACAGAATCACAGACACAAAGTAATATGAAATAAGCAGCGGAAACAAATGAATAGTAGTTTATGAAGCTGCTATATATATATATATACATATATATATATATACATATATATATACATACATATATATATACACACACATATATATATATATATATAACAAAATTAAACAAGATACAATAGAAGTCTCGAATACAATAATCAATACAAAATCTGAATATATCAGTGGAGTCAATTGAACGACTGAAAGCTGGATAGATAGATGGATCTCCAATCGAAGCTCCAACTCCAAATGTGAGTCTCAAATGCTGTGACACTCAGTCTGATCTGAGCGTAAAGCAAAACACAAAACACTCGAGTCGGGATTAACATTCTTATATCAATAAATCCAACTCAAGTGAAATATCAACTGAAATACAAGTAACTTAGATGGTGTTTGTGATACCCATTATCTAAGGATTCGAGAAACTATCTACTATGTAGAAATATATGCTATTAACAACTAAACGTCATTATGACACCGTGGTCATTCCAAAATAATTTATACTTCACAACCAAAATATCATATCCATTTCAAAAGCATATCAATACTAGGTCTGTCAAATGGGTTGGGTTGGGTCAAAATGGGTTGGGTCGAGTTCGACCCAACCCATTTATGACCCATTCTCTTTTACCCATTTATGACCCATTCTCTTTTACCCATTTATGACCCAACCCATTTATGACCCAACCCACTTAATAAGCGGGTTACCCATTTAACCCATTTAAAGATTTAAATTTAACTAATAAAAAACAAATAAATATAAAATAATTCTAATTTCAAGTTTTAAGTTTTGAGATCCGACAAAAATTTAAAATTTTAATTCTAATTTTCGTTAAAATTCAAATATAGGGATGTGGTAGCTTATTATTTTCTAAATACAACTGTCGGTTTTCTTGAAGAACTACAGTGTGCGTTCATTTGATAAAGTGACCGAGTGTTACATACTATCCGTAATTTAGGTGGTAGTTAATCGATCGAAGTCCCGCCTGATTCTGAGTTAGAACGAAAGAGTTATTGCAGTCTGAACAAAAAAAAGCGGCTTCTGCACTAGGCGGAGTTCAATATGCAGATGTGGCAGCCTGTTATTTTCTAAGTACAACTGTCAGTCCCATTGGAGAACTACAGTGTACGTTCACACGATGAAGTATCCGAGTGTTCCATACTGTCCGTAATTTAGGTGGGAGTTGATCGGTCGAAGTCTCGCCTGATTCCGAGTTAGAACGAAGGAGTTATTGCAGTCTGAACAAAAAAATAGCGGCTTCTGCACTAGGCGGAGTTCAATATGCAGGTGTGGTAGTCTGTTATTTTCTAAGTACAACTGTCAGTCCCCTTGGAGAACTATAGTGTGCGTTCACATAATCAAGTATCCGAGTGTTACATACTGTCTGTAATTTAGGTGGGAGTTGATCGGTCGAAGTCTCGCCTGATTCCGAGTTAAAACGAAGGAGTTATTGTAGTCCGAACAAAAAAAATAGCGGCTTCTGCACTAGGCGGAGTTTAAATATAGGGATGTAGTAGCCTGTTATTTTCTAAGTACAACTGTGAGTCTCCTTGGAGAACTACAGTGTACGTTCACACGGTGAAGTATCCGAGTGTTACATACTGTCCGTACTTTAAGTTGGAGTTGATCGGTCGAAGTCTCGTTTGATTCCGAGCTAGAACGAAGAAGTTATTGCAGTATGAACAAAAAAATAGCGGCTTCTGCAGTAGGTGGATTCAAATATGAGGATGTGGTAGCCTGTTATTTTCTAAGTACAACTGTCAGTCTTCATGAAAAATTATAATGGATATTCAAAATTCTTATTTCTTAAATTTATATTAAAATTTAATATTTTTAATAAATGGGTAAATGGGTTATCCATTTATAATACTTTTAAAAATGGGTCAACCCAACACATAACCCATTTTATGATATTCATAAATGGGTTGACCCAACCCATTAATAAGTAGGTTAAATGAGTTGGGTTAATGGGTTGGGTCAAATTTTGATAGGTCTAATCAATACAATATCAATTTTCACTCCAAATATATTCATTTTTAAAATCATAGCACTTTCAAAGTTATAACACTTTAGAAATTATAAAACTTAGAAATTATAGCACTTTGGAAATTACAACACTTTGAAACATAACTTCCCACTTGAACAATTTAGATATTGATAATAAAATAGTTTATAAAATAAACAGTTTATATAAAAATGGTTACAAGTTAAAATAGTTTATATTAAAATAATTAGTATATTAAAAAAGTTTATATTAAAATAGTTTATATTAAAAATAGTTTATATTAAAATATATAAATAGTTTCCTCAAATTTCACAATCGATTCAAATCAACTCGAATTCCAAAATTCCATTTAATTCAATCTCAATTCTTCAACTTCAATTCAAATCAGTTTCTCAATAAACCATTTCAAATTATATCATTTGAAAAACAGATTTGAACCATAAAATAAACCATTTCAATTTCAATATATTTCAAAGCTTTATTATTCAAACATTTTCAAAACTAGATTTGATAATTTCATTTATATCAAAATTTAACTTCGTTATTATTTAGTTTTGAAATGTTAACTTAATAAATCCAATATCTTTTAAATAAAACTTCAAATTTCAAATAACTGAATATTCCTTTAATTTATTTAAACTTGATATATTCATTTAAATCAACTTAAACCAAAATCAAGTTATAAAATCATATCCTTTAAAAATTTCGAATTCCATAAGTTTCAAATCGATTTAATTAACTAAATTCTTAATTAAATACCATTCCAAATCAATTTCAAATCTATCTTCTCAACCTTAATTTATTAAAAATTATTATAAACTCTATATTTAAAAATAAAATTTTAAATAATACTTAAACATATTATATATAAATTAAATCAAACATTATTAAATCAAAGCTTATTATCAAACTTATTTTATAATAAAAATAATTTATACATATTTAAAATAGTAAAATTATAAGTAAATTCTTAAATTTATAATTTCAAAACTAACTTATTATTTTAAAATTTTCAAAACATATAAATTTAAAATCAAGTATTTAAACTTTATAAAATACATTTATATATAATATCTTGAAATCAATATTTATTAAACCATATATTTCTTTCCAAAACCATAGAAATCATTTTCAAAATATTTATATATAGACCAACGGTGTCTGTATATAATGTTCTATCCTATGGTCAAATGATACAAATATTTATCATTTCAATCCGCAATTTAAATATATACGGGTATATATCATTTCAACCCGCAATCCCAAATTCAATTCAATGAAAATCGCTTGGGTTTATTATTTCAACTCATAACGATTTTCTCATATTCTAAAGATCATTCAGGTATATATCATTTCAACCCATACAGAATTCTATACTAATAGGGAACTTGCAGAGTGATAACAGATATGATAATAATATAACAGACATATATTATCAATATAAATAACAGATAATGATGTCAGATGTCATAGGTGAACAGATAGCATATATATAGCAATGTAAATAACTAACAACATATTTCAATTGTCGTTTCAATTGAAATCAAATTTAATAAATATAAGAACATTAATCGTGAGTGATTGCTCACCTTTCGAGACTAGAGGAATTTGACAACGAAGTAAATTACGAATCCAGACGCGAATTCCAAAGCAAAGTGAAATGGGCACGAATTGACGAACAAAGCTGATCAATAGGAATAGACGAAATCAAATCAGAACTGGATCGATGAATATAATTGGTATAAGTGAACTTACATATAACTATACATATAACTATATATGAAAAAATCATATTTTAAAATTCACACATTTATATTGAACATATATGTATTTCAAATTCTATTATTCAAATTAATACACATATATAGAAATCAAACACATACATGCAATATATATTTTGAAATAAATACATATATATACTTATTAAAATGCAAAATACTCACATGTTATATCTTTTGAAATTAATATTTATAATGAAATTTATATAAACTTGCTTTATTTAATATAACAAATGGATATATGCATATATATATACACCCTATTATAAACTGACTTATATATATATATATATATATATATATATATGAACATATAAAATAAACAAGAAATTTATATGCACATGATATTATGTATCAAAAACTTAGCAATATCTCAGGTTAAACAGATAATAATATAAAGACGTACCTAACATATAATATAATTTATAACAGAGACAACTTATATCATTTTAACCCAGTACTGTCATACCTATATACAAACAACATAACTATCAACATATATATAATATATATATATATATATATATATATATATCGAACATATAAATATATATACTAAAGAAAGAACAAATAATATATATAACTACTTTAAAATAGACATCTACACGTATGCAGTTGCAATATATATATATATATATATATGACTTATATTTATAACTATAATATATATAAACAAACAGAAAAACACCTATATATACCTTTGTTTCAGTAATTCAAACCAAGAAGAACAAAATATACAGCAACAAAGCAATTCTTTTTTATATATATATATAAACTATATATGTATATAAAAGAACAGACCCATATATATACCTCACAAGAAAAGAAAAAAAAACTCAGCCGAAGCTTAGGGAGGAGGAGGGAGCACGGCCCGATAGGTAGGAGAAGCGAATTAGAGGTGATGGTGGAAGGGAAGGTGGTTGTACATGAGGAGAGGGGCAGTTGCGAGGTGGCTGCTACCGCTAGGGTGGGTCAGCGTGGCTACACACGGCGAGGAGGAAGAAGTAGGGTGGTTGAGGATCGGCTGAGGTGGAGGGAATTTGGAGATGAGGCCGGTGAAGAGACGCATAAAGGTGGGAAGCTTGAGGGGGAGGGAGAGAGGGTGATGCGCTTAGGGGTTGGGTTGGAAAAATATGGCAGGGGAAGGCCAAACTGCAGTTTCTCTTATTTTATAAAACATGAATAGTAAAGAATATGAAACGAAAAGTAATTATAAATTTAAAGATCCATGGAAATATCAAAGGTCACTAAGTTGATATCAGCGAAATAAATGTAGGTGGCTATCAGGTTTACACGGCTGAGGAGTTTGATGAGTTTAAAAGACAAAGGAGAACAAAATGCACGAATATGTCACCGATACGATCAATCGATATGCTGACGTTGCCGTGTATCGGGCATCAAAATACAAAAATGAATATACCGTAGAGATTAGTACGACGAGACAATCAAAACGGTATACAGATATCAGTGGCTCGATCATCCGATCAAAAGTCGATAATCAGTACCGAAAATGCTGCTAATTTATCGAAAATAAGATAAACGAAGCAATAGCAGTCTAAATTTGATGAAACAAAATATGACGTCTCACTCAGAAGATGATTTACAAATTTATTATATAAAAATATTCAAGTTTGAAAAACATTTTATTATCATCTAATATTAACTGATTTGAATTTAAATAAAATTATACAATAAAATAAACTTTCATATTATTTGATGAAAATTTACCATTTGCTGTGTTTAAATAGACGTATTCCAACTATTAAATTTTATTTTCAAATCCAGACTTTTTAAAATTTCACAAAATTCCAGTTAAATATATTATTAAAACTATTAAAATTACGGGTTGTTACACTCTTCACCACTCAAAACTTTTCGTACCCGAAAAGAAAGAAGGTAGGAGAATAGAAACAACCAGAAAGAAAATAGATTGAAAGACAAGATAAACAATTAATTTAAAACTATATAAATTTCAATTTGAATAAATTAATATTCAATAATTTAGTTAAATCCATTTATTATATCCATAAATAGTCATTCGATTCAAATTTGTTTGTTCAAACTGTAAATTCAGATCATAAAAATTTCATGTAGTTTTAAATTGATTTCCATTCACTTATTTATATAAAGATCAATTACTTACATAATTTGTTTTCCATTAAAGATTTAAATCATAAATGAATCATTTCATAAAATATTACTTAAGCTTCTATTGCCTTACTTAAGTTTATAACCTAATTCGGTTATTGTATAAAAATTTAAGTTTTCGGTATTCGCCCTTGAAGAGAAAAGAAATATTTCAGTATATCTAAAAAAATTCAATTAATCATTTAACCTCATTCACTTAATAAAATATAAGATATATTAAAATCATCCTCGTAGCATTATGCAAAGATTTTTCAAAAGTCCAAAACAATGTTAGAAATTTATATCAAAACATTATAATAAGCTTTAAAATAAAGTTTCTTAAATCCGATAATTTATTAGACTCGTTATTTTTTTAAAAATAAGTATAAACTCAAAATTATTAAACTGAAACTAATAATATACTTCAAATCTTACATTAAATTTCTAAATCAAAGTATAAAATTTCATATCTTCATAACTAATTTTACACACTTGTTTAAAATGAATATTGAAATCATGGAAAAACATTTATGGTTTAATACAAAATTTCAAACAACAAATAAACCAATAAATACACTATTAGTACTTGGAGATCAAGTAAATATTCCAAACTATACTTCCAAAATAGAGATTTAAATTTATTTGTCAAGTATATTACTATAAATAAACTTCGCAAATCAAAATTTTCCGTTTATATAATATCTTTAAATTACATTCAAAGAAACTTATATAAATTTTACTTAAAATATTTATTTGAAAGCTTCATTTGCAAATCAATTATCTTTACTACTTTAATACTTTTCAAAACTCATTTATAAAATTTCTTGCTTCATTTATAAATGCCATTTAAATTTTTAAATAACACATTTATAAATATATGTAAACTATTTGAAAACAATTATTTACATCATTACTTATATTTACAAAGAAGCTATTGAAAACATTAACCCATAATTCATAAATTCATTAATTTTATCTCAAGATACTTTTCAAACATTATTAATAAATCAATAATCATTTACTTTAAATACGTTTTATTTAATTAATAACTTCTAAAATATTTATAGCACTAATAGTTTACTATTAAACCATGTAGTATATAAATAAACAATATTTTAAACATTTTAAATTATTTAGAAAGAAAAATGATCAAAATAACCTTTATATAATACTTTGTCAAAATACTTTTATAACTCGACGTCTTAACAGGTTTATCCTCATTTTTGCAGACTCTGGCCATGCGTTGATCATGCGCAATGTTAGAATTCTCTAACTACTTAGTAGACCTGTTTCAACACCCAATGAAAAATACTTAAAAATAGGTATGAGAAGTACCGCTCAAAATCCAATGTCAAATGATGATAATACGATAGCAATGGTCCGCTGCTGATCCAGTATTTACGCAATGGACACAAAACTTTTCAGAAGATCCTTCCATCTTCCGGATTCCAGAAAAATATCGTAGCCAGTTCGTAAACAAGGGACCATTGACTCCTGCTGCGGTGGTACGCTGCTGATTCAATGATTTACGCAATGGATGCACTTCCTTCCCGGAAAATCCATAAGCAACAGATCCCAGGATCGAAAGCGCCTCCACTGGATAAACTAAAGAATCATCTACCTTGAAAAAATTGAGGAACTCATGAGTTTAAATCCGGACAACCATATCAGTTCGAATCCATTTCTGAATTCACCCAAGTCCATTAGGGTTTATCAGTCGAATCCATTTCTGGATTCCCCAAGTCCATCTGGATCGAACCATATCATACTATACTTCTTCGCGGAGGGTACTTCCCCATACCTCTTATTTCAAAATATAACATACCATATATAATACCCTTTCAAAATCATAACTTCAAATATCGCACTTATATAAATTCCAATATATATAAGATTTCATTTTAGATAAAGTACTTTTCAAACTCAATAATCTCAAATATATCAAATCATTCTTATATAAATTTCGTTATATATAAGATTTATCTCTTCAGATCAAATACCTTCCAAAATTTACAGTTTCAAAGTCATTTGTACTTATATAAAGTCCGTCTTATACAAAAATCAAAAAAAATTCAAAAAAATCAATTTCACTGTATGAAACGCCATACGAGATTCAAAATTAGAGGAGTCATGATCGAAGAGAACTCAAATCACGAAAATAGACTCGGTAGGAAGATATGATAATTAAATTACAAACGAGGAAGATTGATAGCCTTGTATTAATCGTGGGTGACCTTAACCGGGTCAATCGTTACTTCGAGAATAAGATTGATGCAGAATTCTGAGACAAACTGTCATTCGATAGCAAGAGATAGAATTCAAGCATAGTAAAAGATAGCAGCATCTAAACATAAGATACAGAAATCCCCGGTGAATCAATGCCTATTGTAAAGGAGTTTCATCCCTTTACAAATCATTCAGTGGAGCTATGAGATGCTCCGAAATCAAGAAAACACGAATAAGGAGATAAAGATGGATTCCAGAACAAAAGGGGAGTCCCGGAATTCAAAGGAGATCCGAATCAAAGAGGAAGAGATTCAAGCTAGAACGAAAGTGATTCCGTAATTAACTTTACTCCATATGCTAAGTTTTTGCCTAGAACCAGAGCTCTGATACCACATGTAACGACCACCTGCCAGTGGGGTAACGCCCACCGTAGCATACATTGGTATCTGTGTTCTGTCTTTACGGCCAGCCTCTCGATTGCACCAACCCCTGTAGGGACATGTAGGAGTAAGAGTCATCCGCTTGCTACCAAACCAAATGCGAGAACCCCTATCATGCTGCACCCTCCAAGTGTATAGGCAGGCGCATGTCGGACTTGAATTGCTCAAGATGCCAGATTGTTAATTTAAATTTGGCAAAAAAATCAGCATATACAGTAAATAAATAAATCACAGAATCACAGACACAGAGTAATATGAAATAAGCAGCGGAAACAAATGAATAGTAGTTCATGATGCTACTATATATATAACAAAATTAAACAATATACAACAGAAGTCTCGAATACCATAATCAATACAAAATCTGAATATATCAGTGGAGTCAACTAAATGACTGAAAGCTGGATAGATAGATGGATCTCCAATCGAAGCTCCAACTCCAAAGGCGAGTCTCAAATGCTGTGATACTCAGTCTGACCTGAGCGTAAAGCAAAACACAAAACACTCGAGTCAGGATTAACATTCTTATATCAATATATCCAACTCAAGTGAAATATCAACTGAAATACATGTAACTTAGAGTATGTTTGTGATACCCATTATCTAAGGATCTGAGGAACTATCTACTATGTAGAGATATACGTTATTAACAACCAAACGTCATTATAACACCGTGGTCATTTCAAAATAATTTATACTTCACAACCAAAATATCATATCCATTTCAAAAGCATATCAACACGATATCAATTTTCACTCCAAATATATCCATTTCTAAAATCATAACACTTTCAAAGTTATAACACTTTAGAGATTATAAATCTTAGAAATTATAGCACTTTGGAAATCGTAACACTTTGAAACATAACTTCCCACTTGAACAATTTAGATATTAATAATAAAATAGTTTATAAAATAAACAGTTTATATAAAAATAGTTATAAGTTAACATAGTTTATATTGAAATAATTAGTATATTAAAATAGTTTATATCAAAAATAGTTTATATTAAAATATATAAATAGTTTCCTCAAATTTCACAATCGATTCAAATCAACTCGAATTCCAAAATTCAATTTAATTCGATCTCAATTCTTCAACTTCGATTCAAATCAGCTTCTCAATAAATCATTTCAAATTATATCGATCTGAAAAACAGATTTGAACCACAAAATAAACCATTTCAATTTCAATATATTTCAAAGCTTTATTATTCAAACATTTTCAAAACTAGATTTGATAATTTCATATATATCAAAATTTAACTTCTTTATTATTTAGTTTTGAAATGTTTACTTAATAAATCCAATATCATTTAAATAAAACTTCAAATTTCAAATAACTGAATATTCCTTCAATTTATTTAAACTTGATATATTCATTTCAATCAACTTAAATCAAAATCAAGTTATAAAATCATATCCTTTAAAAATTTCAAATTCCATAAGTTTCAAATCGATTTAATTAAATAAATTCTTAATTAAATACCATTCCAAATTAATTTCAAATCTATCTACCCAATCTTAGTTTATTAAAAATATTATAAACTCTATATTAAAAATAAAAATTTAAATAGTACTTAAACATATTATATATAAATTAAATCAAACATTATTGAATTAAAGCTTATTATCAAACTTATTTTATAATAAAACTAATTTATACATATTTTAAAATAGTAAAACTATAAGTAAATTCTTAAATTTATAATTTCAAAACTAACTTATAATTTTAAAGTTTTCAAAACATATAAAATTAAAATCAAGAATTTAAACTTTATAAAATACATTTATATATAATATCTTGAAATCAATATTTATTAAGCCATATATTTCTTTTCAAAACCATAGGAATCATTTTCAAAATATTTATATGTAAACCAACGGCGTCTGTATATATTTTTCTATACTATGGTTAAGTGATACAGATATTTATCATTTCAATCCGCAATTTAAATATATACGGGTATATATCATTTCAACCCGCAATCTCAAATTCAATTCAATGAAAATCGCTTGGGTTTATCATTTCAACCCATAATGATTTTCAAACCCAAGCGATTTTCTGCTATTCTAAAGATCGTTCTGGTATGTATCATTTCAACCCATAGTGAATTCTATACTAATAGGGAGCTTGCAGAGTGATAACAGATATTATAATAATATAACATGCATATATTATCATTATGAATAATAGATAATGGTATCAGATGTCACAGGTGAACAGATAACATATATGTAGCAATGTAAATAATTAACAACAGCATATTTCAATTGTCATTTCAATTAAAATACTCACATGTTATATCTTTTGAAATTAATATTTATAATGAAATTTATATAAACTTGCTTTATTTAATACATATAAACCAACATATGTATATTATAAATTACAGACAACTCTATATATAACAAATGAATATGTGCATATATATATATATATATCCTATTATAAACTGACTTTTATATATATACAGAACACATGAAATAAACTAGAAATTTATATGCAACACACACACACATATATATACTCGAACATATAAATATATATACTAAAGAAAGAACAAATAATATATATAACTACTTTAAAATAGGCATCTACACGTATGCAGTTGCCAAAAAAAATATACGACTTATATTTATAACTATAATATATATAAACAAACACACAAACACCTATATATACCTTTGTTTCGGTAATTCAAACCGAGAATAACAAAATATACAACAACAAAGCAATTCTGTAATATATATAAACTATATATGTATATAAAAGAACAGACCCATATATACCTCACAAGAAAAGAAGAAAAAAAATACTCGCCCGAAACTTAGGGAGGAGGAGGGAGCACGACCCGGTACGTAGGAGAAGCGAATCAGAGGTGATGGTGGAAGGGAAGGTGGTTGTACATGAGGAGAGGTGCAGTTGCGAGGTGGCTGCCATCGCTAGGGTGGGTTAGCGTGGCTACACACGGCGAGGAGGAAGAAGTGGGGTGGTTGAGGATCGGCTGAGGTGGAGGGAATTTGGAGATGAGGCCGGTGAAGAGACGCATGAAGGTGGGAAGCTTGAGAGGGAGGGAGAGAGGGTGATGGGCTTAGGGGTTGTGTTGGAAAAATATAGCAAGGGAAGGCCAAACTGCAGTTTCTCTTATTATATAAAACAAGAATAGTAAAGAATATGAAACGAAAAGTAATTATAAATTTAAAGATCCATGGAAATATCAAAGGACACTAAGTTGATATCAGCGAAATAAATGTAGGTGGCTATAAGGTTTACACTGCTGAGGAGTTTGAGGAGTTTAAAAGACAAAGGAGAACAAAATGCACGAATATGACACCGATACGATCAACCGATATGCCGACTTTGCCGTGTATCGGGCATCAAAATACAGAAATGAATATACCATAGAGATCAGCACGACGAGACGATCAACACGGTATACAGATATCAGTGACACGATCATCCGATCAAAAGTCGATAATCAGTAACGAAAATGCTGCTAATTTGTCGAAAATAAGATAACGGAGCAATAACAGTCCAAATTTGATAAAACAAAATATGACGTCTCACTCAGAAGATGATTTACAAATTTATTATATAAAAATATTTAAGTTTGAAAAATATTTTATTATCATCTAATATTAACTGATTTGAATTTAAATAAAACTATACAATAAAATAAACTTCCATATTATTTGATGAAAATTTACCATTTGCTGTGTTTAAATAGACGCGTTTCAAATATTAATTTTTTATTTCCAAATTCAAATATTTTAAAATTTCACAAAATTCCAGTTAAATATATTATTAAAACTATTAAAATTTACGGGTCGTTACACCATTGCTATAGAACTGATGATCATCAAATTGTTTTGTAACACAATGGATCCCGAATTCAAGTAATCACCACTCTGATAATTTCATGTGTTTCTTTGATGTTCTTGTTCTTCACACCACCGTTTTCCTGTCATAACTGCGCTTGCTTTATTTTTGTTCGTGAAACCAGAAACAACACCATGGTCTGTTATTGGATATGAGGCTAGTAATTCAATCTTCATATTTACAAGTTTCTAACAAATTGTTATTGTAATTATTGCCTAGTATTCTTTTTATATCTAACTCTTATTCGTAATTGAAATTCTCTAATAGGGGTATCCACATTTTGTCTTTAGGATATAATAAAAATGATGATTTACACCTATTGTATGTATTGAAAGGTTGAATTTATACCTTTTCTATTATATGTAACTTGTGAACTGTTTGGATTTAGTGCAGCATACATCATAAAAAGAATCGACAATATAAGTTCCAAAAAAAAAAAAAAAAAAAAAAATCTTGAAGCAAAATAACGAGTTTATATTTTATAGTTTTTAAGTTGCTACCTTTAGTTGGCTTTCAGCCATACGTGCTTAGGGGTCTCTTCTATTTACTGAATCATTTGCATGAAGATCTGGGATGAAATTTGTTTCTGCTGTAATATAAACTGGGTTGAACTCGATTATAGTGTTATGCTTCTTACAAATTGATTTTGCACTTCTAAAAGTATTTCTTTCCTTCAAGCTGATTGCAGTCCTGATCATTTCACATTATTAACAAGTTCCAAGCTTGTGTTTTTTTGCAAGGATACTCTGATGATCTGTCAGTACATTTTTTTACTATGTCGTTCTGATTCAATATTCTTTTAAAGCACCTTCAGTTTTCACAGGTTTCTAGAGTTAACATATTTAAATACTATAGGTTTTGGGTAACTTGAAAAATTGAAGTTTGAAGGCATTTCTTAATTTGAATTTAGTATATATGTTTCTTTACCTAATGTGCAGCTGGTTTACACCATAATGTGGATATGTATCTTATTCTTCATTGACCAATTAAAAGATTCATATCTAGATGCATATGCAGGTGAACCAGAACAAGATATCAGAAGAGGTTTTGATAGATCGGCTCATGGGTATCGTTGGTCACATAATTCAACGCAGATCTTTAAAGGTAATAACATTTATATTATATGTCTATTATTTCATAAGAATTTATAAACTTCACCCTTCTCTTTGGTTTATTTGTTAAGCCAATGGTGCTTCATTACATCATGCTTTGTGCATACGAAATTTCTGATATACCTTTGCTTGCTAAGAGCTGAACAATCAGAAACTTGGAATAGTATTGTCTAAGTTTCTGAAGATACGATATATCAGCCACGATATATGTAAAAGCAATTTTTGGTTGTTTCTAGGTAATGGCACCACTATATAAGGATTTCATGTTATGCTTTATACACCTAGGTATTTCAAATAGGATGATGTGGACAAGGAATATAATTCTTGAGAGAGGAAGGTGTTTTCTTGTTTGTATGTGTGTGATATAGATATGCGACAGATTATGATAAATTGAAAGAGTATTTGTGTAACTATGACGATGGTTAAAAGGATGACACACTGGTGAGCCATATATGATCACATGTATGGTTTAGCTTTAAATAATATTAGCATTACATCTCTACCAATTTTAACAAGAAGCCAAACGTTGGGACCATACTAGCAAATACTTCATCATCGTCTCACAAATAATTATGCAATTAGCTCATTCTCCAACAACTTGTAAATTTGAGTGCTTCATACCCAGATCTAAATTAACACATGGAGAATATTTTTCGATTTGTATGTCATTGCTTAGAATAAAAGTGATATTTTATTCAAGCAGAGCACTCGTATTGATGTCTCGAGGATACCAGCTCTTGTATGCCGTTGCTAGCAAAATGCACTTATATAATGGTTAGAGTTATAAATCTCGTCTGAGATCTCGTTTCTGCATTTGGACGATGAAACATCAAATCTCATCCATATCACGTTCGATACTTATCTAACCCGAAATATTAAAATTTCAACCAAAATCCAGATCCTAGATCTAGTTTGAGAATATGTGTTTTTCTTTTATATATAGCGTTTTACTTTTATATAAGATACGAAATTATCCTACCAACTATTATTATTTAATTATATCTCCTCTAACTTTATTTTCTTCTTTTTATACGAATAGTTGGAACAAATGATTTTGTGTTTTTTCCCCTTTTTTCAATGTTTAAATGAGAAAAGTTCATCACTACCAAATTTGTCCAGCCAACACTCTTTTCAAAATAAATAAATGTAATAATAATGGTATATCTTTGCGGTTAAGCAACCGTTAAACTCATGAGTTACTGCGAGACAGTCTTGAGAAGTGCTTTAAAATCAAATATGTCAATTTTGGATGTATATCCGATATACACTCATCTAGTTAAAGGTCTCTTCTAGTACGAGACATCGTGTGTGAAATGGAAATCCTAAGATGAGATGTAAGTGATGAAAGTCTATGTGGATCGTATATGTATGTAGTATATGACAAGTACGTGTATGATAATATGAATTGCACAGAGTAATAATGCAGGTAAAATTAAAATTAACCACACTAGAGTTTTTATACTGGTTCGGACCTCCCGTTCTACGTACAGTCTCGAAGCTCTCTTTCGGAAATACACTAACCAATTGTCCTCGCTTTGCCCGGAGGAATACGCTTTTATACAAGAATATTTCTTTGACAAATGTGTGTTCTATGCAACACTGATTTTGACTACAAGTGCAACTTCTTCCTATAATCTCCTCGAGTAGTATGTAGTTTAAGCTTTTGATATAAGGAAGAGATAAAAGTGTGTTTTTGAGTACTTTTGAAAATCACAGAAATATTAGAAAATAAAGCAAGAAAGTTCAGAATGACAAGTTAATTGTAACTTCCAATTTCATGTTTATTTATAGATGGTGAAGAGTTTGTTTGAGAAGTAATGACTTTTGGTTCATTCTATTTCATTCCAAGAGTTACAATGTTTGAAAAGAAAGAGTTATGACCAAAACAGGAGGATGCAACTCTTTGATTGAAGAAGACGACTTTTGGAGAAAAATGGTTGTTACATTTGTGCCAGACGTCTGGCCATTTGTGCCAGACGTCTGGCCATTTGTGCCAGACGTCTGGTTTGTTAAAAATTTAAAACTAGAATATGTTGCCAGACGTCTGAGCACATACGCCAGACGTCCGACACATGTATATTCTGTTATCTTCTTTTTTAAGTAATTTGTATGTGCAAATGCTTGTAAAGATTACACAAGGAGATTGTACATATCATCTATTTACGATCTTAACAGAATGTACTAATATTTCTCAATGTAATAATCCTTGTGTCGGTCTTCAAGTCTTGATCGCGAAAGTCTACCTGCATATGGATGATATATATATATATATATATATATATATATATATATCTATGTATATTGAATGCAAGTGCTTGTATAGTTGTCATCGAAATTGAGGTTCTAACATTCTCCTCCTTTTTTGATGATGGAAACTATACAATTTATCTTATAAGAGGCTCCCCCTTTCTTTTGTAATATATCATCTTCCCCTTTGTCATTATCGAAAAAGAGTTTATGAAATAATAATAGGACAATATCATAATGTTAATAATAAAAAAGGTAGTTTATACAAGCAGGAATAAAAATTAGTAGCTAACTTATTGAGAAGAAAAATAACCCCCAAGATTAGACGCAGTGTCATCATATTCGTTATGTTTCCATTGCGACTGATCATGATATTCTTCATTTTCTTGAATAGAAAGTCCTTGAAAGATGACAAGTGTTCGTGATGTTGGGCTTCTTATGGAGGCTAGGAGAAATTTTCACTTTTCTCAATGTCCACAGTGATTGGAGCCTTTTCAGGAGCATGACTATGTAGAGGCTCCTCCACTGTTCGAATTCTGGATTGATGTTCATGAGGTAGTGGAGGTGGTGTAGGAGACGGAGATATGAAGATTGTGAAGATGATTGTCCGCGAACTTTCCGCAACCTTTTCTAGAGTTGAGACAACTTTTTCTAAAGTCTTTTCGACCTTAGTCATCAGTGTAAAAAAGATCGCTCGATGCGAGAAACTTTCTTATCCAAGACTTTTTGATTCTGAGATAGAATACATTGGTTTTGAAGTGCTACATCTCTAATACTTTCACCCTGTCCTGCTGCAATTCGAGGCTTTTGTATTTCGGAATCAGAGTGATAACCTGTTGATTCAGAGTGTCTTGATGCAGAGGTAGGTTGTATATGAGTAGACTGTTAGGGTTGAGGTTGGTGTTGATATTCAACAAATGGTGTAATATTTGGAGGATTTTTCAGGAAGATGCATTTAAAATAGTAAGCGAATTCCACTTTCCTTAACATGAAGTTATTCATATTGTGATAAGAAAGAAGGCACATTGTGCGCATGAAGAATTCACATAATTGGAGCATAAATGATTGTTTGACGAACTGGTGTTCAAAAGCTTTTAATTTGGTCAAAAATATATCGAGATCAAATTTACTTTTGTATGATCGAAAATAACATATAAAGCTTTATGGTTATGGTCATATATGTACTAATGACTACCTAATCTAGGGAGTATGGTATTAACGAGCATACGATTAAGTAGTTTAGCTTATGGACGAAAATAGGTTGGTGTTAATTTTCTCATGTCATCTTTCCAAATGAGATGTGTAATTGCATCTCTTGGCTGGTACCTTATATCAGGTATATCTTGTAATCTAATTCCTGTATATGAGCATTGTAATATTTGTCCAAGTATTTCAACGTTGAATTTGATTATTTTCCATAAACACTTGTCCAAATTCAATTTTTGGGATCAGAGGGGTTCCAAATATGAAGTGAACATAAATTTATGAAGAATAAAATGACAGCTAATTGATCAATTTGACCCGAGTTAGAATCATAATTAATGAGACGGTGAATTTCAGCATCACTCGTCAAATCATCGATTCCGTAGTTAAAAAATCTCCTCGGCGGGTAAAATGGACCACAACGAATTCTTTTCTTTTCCAATTCTTGAAGCTTTTGCTTGCTATCTTGTTCCACCATCCAATCATCAATGATTTTGTCAGTTACAAAATGTTGAGAAAGTTGTTGAGAGCTTTGGCCTGTCTTTTTACGTTTTGGAAAAGGTTTTTTAGATTTAGGCATATGGAGTTGAAGTTTTTGGAAGAAGAAAGCAAATTGATTTGGGGCTTAGGGTTTTTGCTGTAGGGTTTTGGTGAAAAAGTTGTAAAAAATGAAAATGATGATTTATAGATAGGGCTAAAAGGTGACTTCGGAGTACGGACATCTGTGGTGTTAATCAGACGTTCGGTCATTTAGGAAATTTTGAGGCAGAGACTTGGATCAGATGTCTAAGTGTAATATCAGACGTCTGAGCTGAGTCATTCAAGTTTTCCAGAAACATGATCCAGATGTCTGGTGGAAGTCACAGACGTCTGAGCCGAATGAGATAATTTTTCAGACAGTTGTTCCAGACGTCCGGCAAGACAACAGACGTTTGAGCTGGAATGTAAGTCTGTTGTTAGTAGAATAGTGATAATTTAGTTTTTAGAGAAAGTTGTTATAGATATAACTTTTTGTTTAAGAACAAGATATAAGTTATATTCTTGAATGGTTTCAATCTTATTACAACTTAGAATATAAATATTATATATATATATGAAATACAATTTGTAGAAGAACAGAGTCGCTTTTTCTCTCATGAATTTGGCTTTGCCTTTGTATTTTCTTTTGATGCTCATATTGGAGACGAAGAAGGAGGTATTGGATTGAATTGGTCTTCAGATGTTCCTTCTCCCCATAGTTTACGTGGAGTTATTTGACGAGCATGCGGAGGAGTTTCGGTTAGACGAGGAGATCGTACATAAACACAATTCTTAGTAGGAGAATGTCCACATATGGAAAGGGCATTTCTCCAGAAAATTTAAATGAGCTCTCTGGCGTCTTTATTTCATAATACATTTCTCTTTGTACATCCATCATTTTTTTGGATAATGATGGATTTCGTCGGCTTTGACAGAGAGAGATGATGTTTGAACATTAACATCATGTTTGGCTTTCTTTCCTTTTGGAGAGTAGCCAGTCTGTCATCTGGTGGTCGGTGTTAATGAATTCTAAAGAGATTATTTCTTTTTCTACTTTATCTCTAAGAAAACGATGTCTGATATCAATGTGTTTAGTTCGAGAATGATTTATAGGATTCTTAGATAGATTAATTGCACTTGTATTATCACAATATATCGGATAACAAGTTATAGTTTTACCAAAATCGTGAAGTGTTTGTTGCATATATATTACTTGTGCACAAGCCAGAGCAGCAGAGATGTATTCTGCTTCACAAGTTGAAAGAGAGACACAATTTTGCTTTTTGCTAAACCATGAAACTAAAGATTGACCGATAAAATGGCAGGTACCACTTGTGTGTTTTTGTCCGTTTTACAACTTCCAAAGTCTGTATCGCTAAATGATACAAGTTCGAAAATCGTACCTTTAGGATAGAATAAGCCGTAATTTTTGGTGTTGGATAAGTAATGTAAAATTCGTTTGACTGCTCTATGATGTGATTCTTTTTGTTGAGCTTGAAAACGTACACATAAACAAACACTCATCATTATATCGGGTCGACTAGCTGTTAAATATAATAAAGAGTCTATCATACTACGATAAGATTTTTGATCAAAGTCTTTTCCATTTTCATCTTTGACTAAATATAAGGTTGTACTCATAGGAGTTGGTTTACTAGTACTGTTTTCCATTTCGAATCAAGTAAATCCTTACAATACTTTTCTTGATTTATAAAAATGCCATTGTCCAATTGTTTTTTGTAATCCAAGGAAAAAATTTAATTCACCTATGTGTGACATTTCAAACTCATTTTTCATTATTTCAGAAAATTCATTACATAAACTTTCATTAGTTAATCCAAATATAATATCATCAACATATATTTGTATAACTAGTATATCGTTATTTTTACGTTTTATAAATAATGTAGTGTCTATTTTGCCAATTTGAAATCCAGAATTTTGTAGATGAGTTTTTAATCGATCGTACCAAGCACGTGGTGCTTGTTTTAAACCATAGAAAGCCTTTTTTAGTTTAAAAACATGATCTGCATATTTTTCATGAATAAATAATGGTGGTTGTTCTACAAAAACTTTTTCTGTAATAAAACATTTAAGAAGACACTCTTAACATTCATTTGAAATAATTTAAAGTTGTGATGATACGCAAAAGCAAGTAGAGTACGAATTGCTTCGAGACGAGCTATGTGAGCAAACGCCTCTTCATAATCAATTTCCTCTTCTTGATTGTAGCCTTGAGCCACTAATCTTGCTTTGTTACGAATAATATTTCCATTTTCGTCTGCATTGTTATTTGAAAACCCATTTTGTTCCTATTACAGATTGATCTGATGGTCTAGGAACGAGTTTCCATACATTATTACGTTCAAATTGATTTAATTCTTCTTACATTGCTAAGATCCAAGAATCATCTTTGGATGCTTCTTTATAATTTTTAGGTTCTGTATTTGAGTTAAAAGGAACATGACTCATTTGATTTAAGTTATTTCTAGTGACTCGAGAATTTAAGTCTCCAATTATATTATCCAAATGATGATTTTTTAATGCTCGTATGAGCGATCTTAAAACATTTCCATTATTATCAGAGGATGAATTATTCATATTATTTGTATTTTTAGTTGATTTTGAGTTAGAATTTTGACTTCTTCTTCTTTAATAGTTTGTTGGAAATTTTCATCAAAAAACACATGTAAGCTTTCTTCTATAATATTTGTTCGTTTATTATAAATTCTCTAAGTTTTACTATGATCTGAATACCCAATGAAAATTTCTTCGTTGGCTTTGGGATCAATTTTTTCAAAATTATCTTTAGTATTTAAAATAAAACATTTTGATCCAAAATTTTTGAATACGGAACTTTTGGTTTCCTTCCATAAAATATTTCATAACATGTATTTTTAGTCATAGGTCGAAGTGTGACACGATTTAATACATAACAGGCAGTGACAATGACTTCAGCACAGAAATGTTTGGGTAGATTACTACTATTTAGTAGTGCTTGTGCACATTTCTGTAAAGTTTTATTTTTTCTTTCAACTACACCATTTTGTTGTGGTATTCGTGGAATCGAAAAATTATGATTAATTCCTTTTTTGTTACAAAAATTATTGAAAAATTTATTTTCGAATTCTCCCCCATGATCACTGCGTATATTTTTTATTTTTAAATCCATTAAGTTAGTAATCCATTTTGCAAAGATTTAAAACATTCCAAAAGTGTCATAGCGTCCAAGTATATCTTGAAAAATCATCTACAATTACGAACACATATTTGTTATGATTTATACTACGTACTTGTGTTGGTCCAAATAAATCTAAATGAAGTAATTCTAATGGTTGCTTAGTAGATATTTTATTTTTAGATTTGAAGGAACTTTTCTTTAACTTGCCCATTTGACAAGCGTCACATAACTTTTTAATTTTATAATTAATTTTAGGTAGACCTCTAACTAGATCATGTTTTGCTAGTTTGTTGATATATTTAAAATTTATATGATAAAAACGTTTGTGTCAAATCCAAGGATCATCATGATTTGCGGATAGGCATAAATTCGAATTATTTTTAACGTTCATATTTATGATATATGTATATATATATATATATATATATATATATTTCGATTTCTAAATCCTTCAACGAGTAAATTTTTGCTTTGATCGGAAATTTTACATTTATTCTTTTCAAATTTTATTTCAAACCCTTTATCACGCAACTGACTTATACTAAGAAGATTATGTTTTAGGTTTTTTACTAATAAAACATTTGAAATAATAGGAGAGTTAGAGATACCGATATTGATGACTTCTCCAATGCCAATGACGAACCCTTTTGAATTATCGCCAAAAGTTACAGTGCCACCATCAATGTATTTTATATTTGATAGCATGTGAGCATTTCCTGTCATGTGCTTGGAATATCCACTATCTAATATCCATTTCTCTTTATTTTTGTATTTGGATACCTGCAAAAAAAAAAATTAAATTGGTACCACTTTTATTTTTGGGTCCTAGGTATTAGTTTGTGAGGGTAACCATACCCAAGATGGTTTGGTTTCTTTAGAAATGTAATTATTATCGTGAATTACTTCTTTCATATAATTACATATATATTTTTGTTTAATTAGGTTGTTATTTGTTTTAAGAACCCATATTTTAATCATTTTTGAATTTGTGATTAATTTCTTATTTTTGGAAAAAGGTTTTATCTTAGTATAAATCTTAATACACTTTGTAATTTTTGTTTTATTCTCAAATCCTATTCCATTTCGATTTTTGAATGGCTTGGAAATTTTAATCAAATTCTCCGAGTCTTGTTTTCCTTTGTTAAATTTTATAACATTAATTGTAATTTTATCCAATTTGTTTTTAAGATCAATATTTTCAGATCTTGAAATTTCTAGATTATCGTTTAAGATAATGTGCTCATTATTAATTTTGTTATTTTCTAGTTTAACTTTTCCTTGTTCACAGGATAAAACATTATTTTCAATAGGAAGACTCTTACATTTTTCTTGAGCATTTTCTAATTATTCTTCTATAAAATTTTCATCTTTTAATAACTCTATTTCAAGTTCTAATCGATTTATTTTAGCAACATATTTCTTATTTAATTTTTTAGTTTCTCTATATTTGTCATCGAGTTTCATACTTATTTCTAAAATTTCATCATAAATAAGATTGGGACATACCTCATTAGTGTGTGCCATGAAACATACATTTGCTTGCTCTGTATCACTTTCACTGTCACTATCGGATGAAGAGGAAGAGTCAGAGTCATCTCATGTGACTTAGAATGCCTTTCTCTTTTTCTTAAAGTTCTCAAACTTATTTTTCTTTTTCTCGATGTTGAGTTTTGGACATTCCTTCTTCATATGTTCGAACTGATCACATCCAAAGCACTTAATCGAAGTTTGATTTTCCGTTATTTTGGAATCTAGTCATTTTCTTGAATTTCTTAAATTTGTTGTGGTTCTTGGCAATAAATACAATTTCATCTTCATCCAATTCAGAATCTTCATTACTTGCTTGAAATGCTATGTTCTTTTCATAGTTTTTCCTTTCTGGCCTGCAAATTTGCTTCATATGACATTAAATTTTCAATCAACTCTTCAACTTTGAGTACAGAGAGATCATTAGCTTCTTCGATAGCCAGTACTTTTCTTTCCCATTCAATTGTTAAAGAGTT
Organism: Allium cepa; assembly: GCA_030765085.1. NCBI lineage: Eukaryota > Viridiplantae > Streptophyta > Magnoliopsida > Asparagales > Amaryllidaceae > Allium > Allium cepa. Next base: position 795,335,175 of record CM060935.1, on the reverse strand, counting down.
GAGAATTCGAGATACTAAATCAAAATCAGTAAATTTAACTCCTAGTGCCATAAGATCGTGTTGTATAGTTTGAAATCTTGAATACATGTCAACAATTGACTCATTTTGATAGATGAAAATTAATTTTGTAAAATTGATATTTTTGTTTGTTTGACCTTAGTTGTACCTTCATATGTGACTTGTAAAATACGCCATGTATCATAAGCAGTAGTACATAACATAACACGTGAAAATTCATTTTTATCAAGAGAGCAAAATAGTACATTCATAGCTTTAGCATTATTAGAAGCAGCAGTTTTTTGTGCATCTGTCCATGTGCTAATATTTGTTTCAGGTGCTACATACTTAATTTGAGTTGTTGACCATATTTCCAAACCATTTGTTTCCATAAAAATTCTCATTCGGGTTGACCAATATGCATAATTAGATCCAGTGAATAGCGGAGGACGTGCAGTTGACTGACTTCTTGAAAGATACTTGTCATATTAACAATTTTCAAACACGTGTTACTGTGATTTGAACTAACATTGCTTTGATACCAATTGAAAGTCTTTGTGGATCGTATATGTATGTAGTATATGACAAGTACGTGTATGATAATATGAATTGCACAGAGTAATAATGCAGGTAAAAATAAAAGTAATCACACCAGAGTTTTTATACTGGTTCGGACCTTCCGTCCTACGTCCAGTCCCGAATCTCCCCTTCGGAAATACACTAACCGATTTCCCTCGCTTTGTTCGGAGGAATAGGCTTTTATACAAGAGTATTTCTTTGACAAATGTGTGTTCTATACAACACTGGTTTTGACAACTACAGCTTCTTCCTATAATCTCCTTGAGTAGTATGTACTAGTTTAAACTTTTGATATAAGGAAGAGATAAAAGGATGTTTTTGAGTGCTTTTGAAAATCACAGAAATATTAGAAAATAAAGCAAGAAAGTACAGAATGACAAGTTAATTGTAACTTTCAATTTCATGTTTATTTATAGACGGTGAAGAGTTTGTTTGAGAAGTAACGACTTTTGGTTCACTCTATTTTATTTCAAAAGTTACAATGTTTGAGAAGAAAGAGTTATGACCATAACAGGAGGATGCAACTCTTTGATTGAAGAAGATGACTTTTGAAGAAAAATGACCGTTTCCCAGGTCAGACGTCTGGCCATTTGTGCAAGATGTCTAGTTTGTTAAAAATTTAAAACCAGAACATGTTGCCAGACGTCTGAGCACATACACCAGATGTCTGACACATGTATATTCTGTTATCTTCCTTTTTAAATAATTTGTATGTGCAAATGCTTGTAAAGATTACTTAAGAAGATTGTACATATCATCTATTTACGATATTAACAGAATGTACTAATATTTCTCAATATAATAATCCTTGTGTCGGTTTTCAAGTCTTGGTCGCGATAGTCTACCTGCATATGGATGATATTTATACCTATGTATATTGAATGCAAGTGCTTGTATAGTTGTCATCGAAATCGAGGTTCTAACAAGTGAATCCAAATTTTAAAAACATGATTATGGTGGGCTTTGTCAATATGTGCTCTATTGTTTTTACAATTTTTTTTGTTTGTTTCTTAATTATGGATTATACCTTTTGAAAAGCACATAAAATAAAATAACGAATGTACATGCACTGTGCATGTCAGTATGCTAGTGTAACATGAAAATAATTTTAATTTGTCAATATATCATTATTTGAATGCTTATTATTGAAGCAAGCTACTTATGCTACTAGGTGAAAATGGCAAGATAAGTCAAATGTTACATGTTACGGTGGGTGGACAGGACAATTAATGCATATCTAAATTCACTGTCATTTGTCTGTAGAAACATTTGGGTATTATGATGAAACCCTGTTACACTGTACATAATTATAGCAGGGATCATTAGTGAATCTATCAAAAACATCTTATTTAAGTCGATGGTCTTAAAAGCACGTTTAAGCGACTTATGCTACTAGGTGAAAATGGCAAGATAAGTCAAATGTTACATGTTACGGTGGGTGGACAGGACAATTAATGCATATCTAAATTCACTGTCATTTGTCTGTAGAAACATTTGGGTATTATGATGAAACCCTGTTACACTGTACATAATTATAGCAGGGATCATTAGTGAATCTATCAAAAACATCTTATTTAAGTCGATGGTCTTAAAAGCACGTTTAAGCGATAATAACTTTTTGGTGCCCTTTTTTGACAAAAATTTAATGTTGAAAAGGGAAATGCACCTAAGTGATGCTTAAGTGATGCCTAATGAACTGATTAAGGGTGCGATTGCAGTCTTTATCTGGCTAGTTCAAATTTTCGACGGGTCGGACGCATCAGTCTCGTTGGAAATTGGAACGGGCAGAAAAGAAACTTGCTCCATTTCTTCTACTCTAGGAACATGAATGGTTTGGGAATGCCACGTCGTTCCCAGTTCATATTCGTTTTAACTTTAGAAAACAAAATAATAAATAATAAAATTTTAAAAATAAATAGTAAAAATTCAAAAAAATATTCAATTTTTAAAAAGAACAGTAAATTAATAAACATATTTTTGTAAAAAATAAATAATACAATATTGATGACAATGTGATTTCTTTTTCCGAAAAAAAATAAAAAATAAAAAAAATGTGCCAATAACATATACCCTTTTTTCGATGGGGTGCTGTAGATGGCGCTGCCGCTTGACCCCAGGACCTGACCTGCCAGGTTGACTGCCGTACATAGGGTCGTTGCCCTTGCACTTTCACCGAGAGAGGTTGCTACTCCTATGGACCCGAGAAATCTATGTAGTGGCAAACATTTCCTAAAAAAGTCATTATTCACTTTCAAGCCCTGTATTTTCTTTCATGTGTTCATTTTATGTTCGTTGTATCATTTTTTTTCCAATCCCGCTGAACCAATTTCTTTTTAATGTATTCATTTTTAATTTCACAATTTTCACATTAATTTACAATTTAATACCAATCATTATCATTTATTGAAAAATACTTAACAATTTAAAACAAAACATACAAATAAATATAAACATCCATTCCGCTTTCGCTGCACAAAAACATAATCCCCTTCAATCGAATTTTCTCCTTTCGTGCCTGGTTTAGAGTACCCTTTTCGTATGCCCCTTTTGGCGCACCTTAAGTGTTTTAACCAATGAATTCAATTTTAGTTTGTTGTATTTCAAGCTGGCATAATAGTGGTACATTGGTCTGTTAAAGTGTAGCATTAGAGTATACAAAATAAATTATACAACAAAATTGAAGGTCGCCGAAAGATAATCTAAAGATTTTATTTTTATTTTTAACTAAAGATGATTTATGTTTGAAGGTTGAGAAAAATAGTTATGTACACTAAATGAAAGATAAGATTCTATGTTCATTCTACATAAAAATTGAGATCGACTCTTTAGTTGTTATGCACTCAACATTTGAGCACTTCTAGTTTTTGTTAGTAGGTAGATAATTTATTCTGCTTTTGATTAATTGTTGATAATATAAATTGTGATGCCTTTTGCGTTCAAACTTTCAAATATGGTGTATAATTAAGATCCATTTTTATATTTTGTTCAATTGCTTAATACAGTTTTTCATGCATAAAAGTACGAGGATTGAAATTTATTTTGTACATAAAGATCTGAACTATCAATTTCCAGTATTTATATCACACAAACTAAACTCTTAAGTCTTATTAAGCAGGGCACAGACTAATCACCTAGTCTTGTCTCACATCTAAGATGGCGCAGATGAAGATTGAAAAATGTTTTTTATGCTCCAAGTGGAGTTTCAAATAAACTTCCTAAATTACCTAGGAAGAGGTAGTATGGAATCTGTATCAGGAAGTCAGATATAGGGAAGGGAAACTAAGCAAGCTGATGTTGGCTTATTATATTTCAATGCACTAAATGTTGGATACCTGTTTGTATTTAATATTCATCATAACGTAATAAAGTTGCATAAAGGTACAAATAAACTTTTTTTTATATACCTAAAACGATTATATAAATAGTGTTTATGCTATCAATAAAAGACTGCTGTAAGATAGAAGCAAGATGCTTATATATATATATAATTAGACCATTCCCAATGTCGTGATCAGCTCAGCCACAAATTTCTCATAAAAATATTAGTTGCTAACCCCAACGTGTAATATTAACATAAATTTAACCAAAACTATACACCCAAACACAAAAACTCCACCATGAAAAATATATGCACCAATTTATGGTAATATTATACTGGTTTAAATGATATGGTCTCATCCGTATTTAGTACAGTGGTAAGACTAGATTGCTGATCTAGTGATCCTATGATCGAATTAATTGGGATCATTAATCAGTGTTAAAAACAATAATTATGATATGACCTCCAAAGGGTAAAAAAAGGACAAATTTTTAGATTAGGCCCTCCAAATAACTTTATTTCAACATTAGGCCTCATTTCAAACTTACTGCAAAAATAGGCCTCGTTTATTTTCTCCAGTGTTTTATACTTGCGCAATCCAAATATGCGCAAGTGTAAAAAAAAAATTTCAAAAATTATACTTGCGCATTCCATAAATGCTCAAGCACAAAAAAATTCCTTCAGTTTTTTATATTTGCGCAATCCAAATATGCGCAAGTGCAAAAAAAAAATTTCAAAATTTACACTTGCGCATTCCATAAATGCTCAAGCACAATTTTTTTTTTGAAAAATAACACTTGCGCAATCCAAATTTGCGCATATATATTTTTTCTTGAACAAAAATACACTTGCACAGTTCATATTTGCGCAAAACGAGGCCTATTTTTATAATAATTTTCGATTCAGGTCTAAAATTTAAATATGTTTTTTGTTCGGGCTTGATTTGAAAAATTGTCCGTAAAAAAATGCATATAAAATTGGTGTAAAATGGCATTCCCTTTGCTGTTTATATTTAGTATTTGCCCTCCTAACCTATACATAGGATCGCGCTGGCCCATTGGTGAGCTGTCATTCGACTGTGAATAAAACGACCAATATTTTGTTGTTTTACTCACTAGCCTCTATGGTTGAAGTGTTTTGTTAAATTTCTCTGAACAACCATGTGTTGACTTGTTTGTGGTTGGTTTATAAATTGGTAACACTACTCACCAACCATCTGTTGAATTTCTTGAGACCTAGAAACTTATTTTTAACAGTTAGTTATATTTGTTTCAGAGAAACATGAGAGAAATGGCTGAATCAGTTTTGCCAGGGAAGCAAGCGAAAATTGACAGATTTGAACATATTAAGAAAGAAATCAGTGGAATGATAAAGGCACATATGTCATTCTCCAAGTCTAAGGTAAAGTTATGGTTTCTAACATGTTCAAAGTCAATGAACCCAAGTGAGAAGATTGATTATTATATCAAGTCTTTGTGAATATCACTGCTCTTCTCATGCTAATAACTGACATATTTTTGCTTGATATGAAATGCTTGAATCCAATGAATAAGACTCTCGAAGGTTTGGAACCTTCATTTCAAAAATAGACCGTACCCAACTGGTGGAAGCACAGTAGCTGACATTTACTGTGCCACCAAGTCTGCCCTTTTTTGGGGTTCATTTAAGGTGTTTAACATGGGACTTCATCTTCTGTACGTTTGTTCTAATATGCACTTTTCTTCATGGGCTGAACAGGATGGTTCTGCTGATGATTTTCAAGATAATGGTAACAATGAAAGAAAATTTCACAGAAAATATGTCATGGACAATGTACTAGAAGACAGAATATGCGAGCTATATGACTTGTATACCGAGGTGATAATTACGCCATTTACTGTTAAATTTGTGTTATGATCACTCATTGTCGATACTATGGATTTAATGAAATAATACATTTGTCAGATATGTTTGATATTATGTGATTTTTCAAACAAGTTATTCCCTCGGACACACCTTTTTAAAAATAATAATAATAATAATTTATAACCAGTCCGGAAACAGCCTCTTTGCAATGCGAGAGAAAGGCTGCGTACATTATCGATCTTCTCAGAGCCCGCTATCGTGCAGGAGCCTCGTGCACTGGGTTCCACTTTTAAATAATTTATAAACAGATCATAGACGATAGTTACCACTTCTTTTTTGGCTTACCTATTTTATTTTATTTTTGTCTGATAATAGAGAATGGACAATGACAAGGATTTTCAGCCTAAGGAGATCTATAGAGAGGTAATACAATTTCTATATGTTTGCATTTAATACCAATATGCAAGTGTTTAAACTCTAAACTGTCTGAAAAGTCAGTTGTTTGTTTAGTTCTAAACTCTAAGAGTAAAAGCATCTTCTTTCCGTATTTAAATTATTAAGGGTTTTACAGTTTCCTATGTTTAGTTGTTATTGTTTAAGGTGTCAGCCATATGAAAATCAAGGCTCAGTTGTCAATTTCTTTTCCAGAAATTTGTCTGAATAGCGAAACCTGGCCATTCAACAAAAAATATGTGTGGCATTCCCTTTCTTTATTTTGGCTAGCAAAAAGTTTCATTCCTTGTGCTAATTTTTGTTTTTCTTCAGCTTGAAGAGTTGTGGCCTAAAGATTATGTGGACGGTAATGCAATCAAAGACGCCATAGGTAGATCGAAGGACAGAAAGAAAGCACAACTTCTTCAACGCAAGGTCTGTTAAAAATCTTCATGAACCTTCTTAATTTGTTTACCTAGTTATCGTTTCCATCTTGTTTCTGTGACTGTATATTCTTTCACTCTCCATCATCAATTAATTTATCTCAATAAATATGAATCTGTCAACGATTATCAAATGTATTTGTCAAATTTGATTCAGTACACGTTATACTAAATATTAGCCATGGGAATTGAAATGTAAAAAAGTGTGGAGCCATTGCTCTTTAGGATGACAGATACTTAATTTGTAAATCTTTATTAATAATTGGAATAAAGTTACGATTTCTCAGTTCGATGTTGAACTTTCAAAAATGTCTTTATATGCAAATGTGGTTTGAAGTTTGAATCTCGTTCAGGACAAGAATTAACATTAATTTTTAAATGATGATTTTGATATATAAATGCGGTCATAAGTTTAAATCTCAACCTCGGCAAAATGTTTATATTCTGCATTCTTTTCATTTTTGATTTATATTTATTAGAACTACATATAAATTTGTAATTTAAAGTTTGCAGATTACTATGAAAGGGTATTTTCGTATGCACGTACACCGAATGTGCTAGAAAATATCGTTATGTATAATTTTCCTGAATGACAGAAAAATATAGAAACATTGTTAAAACTGGAGTAAATAATACTAGGGGTTCAAAGTTCAAACTTAAGTCAGAGAGAATTATAATATTCCCATATCCCAGTAAACATCTACTATGTGCTTTTACTCTAATCTGGATTTACTCATATCATGTTGTATTTTCTAGTCTAAAATTCATTCTAGAATCCCTGTAGATATTCAGAATTTACCTATATTCTTTTTTGTCTCAAGTGGTTTGGTAACCTATCCTACTTATGTAGAAATTCTACTCCCCATCCTATATTATTCCTGATTTCTGATGTAATACAACCTTGTTAATCATGTTCCTGCAATATGAAATTCAACATCCACGTTCTTTGTTTTGTTAGGCCTGTGACGCAATAAGAATCAAGAGAAAGAAGCTAATGTCAGCGTCAGGAGCAGAAGAAGCAAATATTGGTGCTAGTACACAGCAGCAACCCATACAAGGAAAAATCACAAATGCAGCAGAAAAATATGTTATTAACCAACCTGTTCCATCAACAAATGATTCTATTGGTCATAAAACATCAAAACATCAAGAAAAAGCTAAAGTTAGTGGTAGCACTAGCAAAATGGGAGCAGCTTCCCAAGAAGTAAAAAAGAAGCTGAAAAGGAAGCCTGAAGTAGACTTAAATGAAATTCATCTGCGTCCATCAAAACTGCCTAATCATGGAAATGATATCCATCCTCCTAAAAAAAGAAGTAAAGGAAATGAAGTTCAAAAGAATTCTGAGCGCAAAGTTTATGGCTCAAATGCATCTATTTGTCCTAAACCAAATGCTTCGTCTCTCTGTGCTCTCTGAGCTACAATGCTAGAATCAGAATTTTGGAAGAAGCAGGAATATCAGAATACGTTGTTTTGCTTATTTTAGTTCGATGATATCCTGTTTTTAGGCTTTATTGGTTAATTTTGTACATAAATTACAAATGAAGGGCATTGTTGACGTTGGTTTCGTTTTATCATCTTTTTTGATGTCATTCGACTCTGTTTGCTCTGAGTACGTAATTGCTTTGATTTCCTGATGGATGTCGTGGAATTCTCGTTATGGTGCTCAATTTTGTAGTTTGTTGATGCCAGTAAATTTGGTCCTTCGAAGTGCGTACATGGTAATGATTTATGTACGCTTTTTGGAGTTCACACCAAAGAATCACATCAACGCTTTTTGGAGTTCACACCGAAGAATCACAAGATGTAAACTGCTGATGAAATTATGGACTCTGAAGTGCACATCAATTGCTTCTTCATTGGTTAGTGATGCTCTTTTAAATCCAATCTCCTGGTTACATCTTTGTTATTATTATTTAAATTTGATGTCTTATACAACGAGTTTATATATACTTAAGTTGTCCGACCTTTAGCTTGCTATTGTTTTAGAAATTAAAAGCATAATGGAAATTTTAGAGGTTTTCATATTTGAAACTAATTTTAATTAGTGGGGATGATATTGTACAAATTTATAAAATTAGATTATAAATTGTTAATTTTGTATTGCAGAATGTATGAGATTACAAGTTTTATAGACGCATATACGTACATACCTATTCGGGCAAAAATGAGTAACATCTCAATTTCCTCTTGATTTTCATTACGTGTTCCAAATTAAATAATATATTTTTTCTTTTCATATAATATATTTTCTCTTTTCATCTCATTATATTATTTAAGGACAAATTTTGATTCTATGCTCGAGGAAATAACAAATTATGCATATAGGCTTCGGAAAAAACTAATTAGCAAAATAGGCCTCGTTTGGTTTACATTTGCGCAAATATGGAGTGCGCAAGTTTTATTTATTTTAAATATAAGTTGCGCATTCCATATTTGCGCAAGCTGTGTTTTAAAGCTTGCGCAAATATGGAATGCGCAAGTTTGTTTTCGGGCATCAAAAAGACAGAGAGCTGAATCTATATTCATTTCTTTCCCATTTCTACTTTCTTCCCCAAACCCTCCTCATTTCTCAATCCAAACCCATTTCTCTTCCATATCCAAATCCACAATCACCTTATTTACCAAATAGTTGCTAAGCTATATATGGAATCATCTTCTTCATCGTTACAAAACAAATGTAATAATTAATGTTTTTGACAATTAAGATATAATTTTGCTATTGTTGATGTGGATGAAAATGAAGAGTTATTGATGGTAGTTGTGTTAATTATTAGAGAATGGTGTTGTTATTGAAGTAGTTGTTAGTATTTAACGAACTAGGAAACCCAATTTAAGTATTAGTAAACTGAAATCCTTAATTTACGCCTTAATTGTTTATTATGACGGTAGACATTAATGATTGGAAGATAGACGATGAAACATTGATGAAACATTTTGATGAGGTTGAAGGGAAAATCGGAGTTGCAAGTTCAAGTCACATTGACTTTGATGTCGATCATGTTTTGGAAACACAGTTCGAAACAGTACCGTGTAAATTTCATTCAGGATCATCAACCTTACACACTCGTTTACGTGAAGTTGTTTCTGCGGAAATGCCCGGTCATCAACATACAGTTGACGGAAATTTGCTGACGCGTATACATCATGTTAGTCCATCAATGCCAAGGGGTCAACGACCATTTCCAAACTGTTATTGCGGAGATATGTGCATAGTGGTTGTTTGCAGAAAAGAAAAGAATGTCGGACGAAGATTTTTCGGGTGTAGTTCGTACAACGAACATAGATTGAATCCCCGTGAATATGATTGTTGCAATTATTTTAAATGGATTGATCAACCCCTCTGCGAAAGGGGACTTAAGTATGCCCACGAACTGCAAGCTGAAATTAGTCGTTTGAAAAGTGTGAATGAAGAACTAAGGACAAACAGCGGAAGGCATAGAATGTGGTAGATGTTAGAGAGTTGGTTAAGTTGGCATATTTGGATGTTATGTTGAACCGTTGTATCTATATTATGTTGTTGCGAAAATGTTTCTATTTGTTGTAACCCGTAACGTGTGGAAGGTAGATAGTTTATTATGTTGTTGAAATGCATTTGATATTGTTGACTTTGTTGATGAAATATATTGGTTACGTTGTTATATTAATTTGCATATTTGTGTTGTTTTAAAAGATTGAGTTGACTGCTTTTGGTTGAAGATTGACTGCGGAAGCAAAATATATCTAGAAAAATAGGTAATAATTCATCAAATTGATGTTTATAGTTATGTCAGTGAACAAAAATTCTGACTGTGGTATTGAAACTTATTTTGCAGATAATGTCAACGGTTCCGACTATATTTTACTTTGATGGCGAATTGTTGGTTGATGATGAAGGTAAACCTAGATATGTGGGTGGAAAACGAAAAGGATCTACAATAAAAAACCATTGTAGTTTCGAAGAGCTTAAACAAAGGGCATATGAAGTGACAAAAGCAAATCCTGTGATATACGATTTAAAATTACCGGTCAAATGGGTTCGTGATGATGGTGCATCCGCTATTGATTTGGAGGACGACGATGATTTGAACTCCACCTTTTCAGTTGGGATGAGAGTTATAGAAATCTACGTTGTGAGAGTGGAACATGAAAATGTGGTTGAAACACAAGCGCCAGTAATCTCTGGGGGTGAGTATATGCATACCACACAGTTACAAGAAACACAATGGTCGTCATATCCATCGTATCTTTCAAGCCATCCAGGTGAAGAGTTTACAAACTTACTTCACAGGTACAACGGAATGGTTGGAGTCTCTTCTAGTCAGGAACAAAATATGATGCAGAACGCTATAAATCAAAATCAGTCGCAAGCATTTGAAAAGTAAGTACTATTATACGTTGGCACTTGTATTTGACTTACGTTAATGCAAAAGATATGACGGTTGTTTTTGGTATTCCTAGGGGCCTAGATGCATTTACTGGTTGTGACGACGACGATGCCGATTATCATGTTAATACTCCACAAGAGATTTGTGGGAAATTGGATAGCATGGAAGTAGCTTGTGCGGATGATGAGGATAGAACTTGGATACATCAAGTGGAAGTTAACAATGATGCAATCATATATGCAGACATTGAGGAGGCTGATGATGTAAATGCGGAAGAAGAACAAATCACATATGAAGAGGCTCTGGCCGATGATTTATGCACGGCATCAATGATGGCGAAATCAATAATGGAAAATTGTCAACTAGACGTGAAAGTTTTTGGAAGAGAATGTGTGGAGAAAGGTCCACGAGTTGGGCTGATTTTTGAAAGTAAGCAGAAACTTATTGAACAGTTATGTGAATGGGCGATTAAATGTTCAGTTTCGTTTCAAGTTCTGAAATCGCGTGCAAATCAATACACGGTCCGCTGTGATGTAGAAGAAACATGCCCTTGGCGTGTTCATGCAAGCCTTTCGGTAAGAAAAAATTCAAATTGGTGGAAGATAACTACATATGGCGGCGATCACACTTGTTTAAATGCAACCATCAACTCAAACCATCGACAGACAACTGCTAAGTTTATATGCAGTAAAATACTTCCATTGATTAAAGCTGAAACAAACATGACTGCAAGAACTGTTCAAGAGACAATGTCCAACATGTTTCATATTAAAGTGAGTTATTTTCGAGCCTGGCACGGACTGCAGAAAGCTGTTGCAATGATTTATGGCGATTGGGAATCGTCGTACGCGGAATTGCCGAAATATCTTAGAGCCCTACAACATACCAACCCCGGAACCGTATGTTATGTTATTCATAGTCGTGGTGTTTTTGATGGTGCTTTTTGGGCTTTCGTACCTTCTATTCAAGGCTTCGACCACTGTCGACCTATATTGTCTATTGATGGCACTCATTTATACGGAAAATATCTTGGTACATTACTAGTAGCAACTGGGATGGATGCAAATCAAGGGCTATTTCCTTTAGCTTTTGCTATTGTACAAACAGAGTCGTGGCAAACGTGGAGTTGGTTTATTCGTTGCATATGGAATTATATTCCATCTGTACGTACTAGATGTATCACATTTATCTCGGATCGTATGAAAGGAATTCCACGTGCGCTTAGAGAAGCTTGGCCAATTGAACATCATCATCGCTTTTGTATCCGTCATATTAAAGCTAATTTCAAGAAAGCGGGGTTTGGTACGGATGAGCTACAAAATTTATTACACGCATGTGCCACGGCATCAGAGGTCCTGAAATATAATGATCTTCGAAAACAGTTGAAGGATGTAAATCGAGATGCCGATGCGTGGATTGAAAGAAGTTTGAAAGACCAGGAATCAAGCTGGGCTCTTTGTCATGACGGGGGAGTAAGATTCAATATGATGACGACCAACGTTTCCGAAAGCTTTAACGGTGTGCTCAAAGGAACTAGGAATTTACCCGTTAGATCATTGGTTGCATGAACGTTTCATCGACTGAACCATTACTTTGTCGAACGACGAACTCAAGGGGAAGAGTGGACATCGCAACTCGCACCTAGGTGGGAAGCACTAGCGCGGAGAAGAATGGAAGAATCTAGGCTCATGTCTATAGAGAGATACAACTTCGTTGAATGGCAGGTGAAAGATGTGCATATGTTTGACTATACGGTGACTATCGAAAATAATGTTGCCAAATGTTCGTGCAACATGCCGACATTAGATCATTTTCCGTGCTCTCATGTGTTAGCTGCTTGTTCACGTGGTTCGGGTGGTGCTAATAGAGCGTATTTTGACTTAATCTCCCCGTGGTACACGAAGGCTATGTATTCCGCAGCTTATGCTCCTTTATTCCACCCTGTACCAGATAGTCGACATTGGAACGTCTACGATGGCCCAATTATACAACCACCGTCTGTACGCAGGAATTCAGGTCGTCCTCGATCTATTCGATTAAAAGGTTTCATGGATCCGCCATCTTCATCCGGCCATAACAGATGTAGCAAATGTGGTACTATTGGCCACAAGAAGAAAACTTGTCCACGATGAATTGTAATAGAAGTAGAACGTATATGGTACTGTATGAATTTTATGATTTGTTATGTAATGATGTTGTCATTCGAATGGTGTTTGCGTGGTATGTAGAATGTTCTTAGCACTTTTTGTGTGCTAGTGTATAATGTACGGCATTGAAATTGTTCTCTATCTTGGACAGGGTCAAAAACACGCTTGCGCATTTATGGAATGCGCATGCAATATAGCATGCGCATTTCATAAATGCGCAAGCGTGTTTTCAAAATAACCCGAAAACAGCCTGTGCATATGTGGAATGCGCAAGCTTTATTGAAAATAAAGCTTGCGCATTCCGTAAATGCGCAAGCTGTTTTTTGGGGTTGTTCAAAACAGTGAGCTGCTTTGCCTCCCCCTACACCAAAATTTTGCAAACTCTCAACTTCACAAAGCATGCACACAACATTCCATTAACATTACCATCTCCAAACAAAACAAATAGCATGATTCAAGTGACAAAATAAATAGATTGACAAAATAAATAGATTCAACCTACAATAACCCCTTAACCAACCAAAAAAAAACAACAACAATAAGACCGACAAAAAGCTCAAGTGATGGTGTTGTCTTTCTTCTTCTTCTTCTTCCGCTTGTACACGATGGGAGCCGATCCTTGGCCTTCTTCGAATGTAGGAGCGGGTGTCGGCAATGGAATTTCTTGTTGCTGGCTTTGCCCGAAAATGAGTTCTTCTTGTTGAATTTCCCATTGCGTCGCCTCATGTGCATGCTCGTATGTCGAATGTCCAGCATATTCGAATTGTTGTTCTCCTTCATGCCAAACGGGTCAGTCAGCATGAGTTTCTCCACCGGTGTATTGCTGCTCTACCTCGGGCCAAGCGGGCCATCCAGCCGTAGTTTCTCCACCGGGATGTTGTGAAGTCTCCCCCTCCACGTGTGCCTCCTTCCATTGGACTTGTCCACCCGCTACTGTGGTATGTGTCTCCTCTGTATAACGTGGTGGCTCTTCTACAATGCGCAGTGGCTTGACCGGCCTTCTTAGCTTGTTCCGACCCAAAATTGTGTCAAATATTCGTCGTAGATCAATACACTTACTTTTGACCTTGTCTGGCTCCATATGACTTTCTTTTATTTCGTCCACGACATCCAAACCGCTGTATATTCCGCTTACCTAAATCAATAGTCATAACAATGCATCAATATGATATACAAATAGAACTATAAAAATTTTGAACTGACAATACTTACCACATCACGTTCTAGAGGAGCACGGGGAGTGTACGCAACCAACTTCCTTGCCGATTTTTTAAGAATATAACGACGAGTAATTCGCCAATACCAATACTCGTACTCGCTCAAAGGTGTCGGAGGCTCGCGTGCTCGTTCGGCACGATCAATTCTTGATTGCCAAATAGCAATACTTTCCGCCAAAAATGCCATCCAGCTAGTGGGTTCTGGGTCAAGGGGGACGACAGGATCGAGAATGTGTTGATAATCGAAGGAAAATTGTCTCATAACCCGATCGGGTGCATATAACTCAAAGTCTAAAAATAGAATCAGTCGGCTTTTAGCAATCCAACCGGCGAACGCATACTCAATTTCCGGATGTCCAAACTTATTCACTAATGAATAAGGTTCTCATGTAACCGCATCATCCGCCAACAAATCCAACTCATTACGGTAAAACTGTACATTTCTTGGCGTCTCACGCCAACTCCTAGCACAATTCCACCTAGCCCCGAATGGAAGATACGGATCTAAGTCGGTAGGAATTCTAATAGACGGTCGTCCAATAGCAATATGCGACATGACCATAGTTGCAGCAACGTTGCAGAACCCCCTAAAACTTTTCGACGTTGCAAGGCAACCTGTGACAACTCACTATACAAATAGCATATAACAACACTACCCCAAGAATGATATCCACAGTCAGCTAAATCGTCCAAAAAAGATAGAAATTTCAAACTTATTCTCCCTTTCGAATGATCGGGAAATAATCGGCAGCTCAAAAAATACAATATCACGGCACGAGTGCGGCGAAATATATCTAAATCGGTCGCCCCTTCGGGCAGCGGTTCGGAAAATTCACTTTTAAACCAAGTCATTGATAACTCACTTTTAGACTTAACCGCCTCTCTAAGAGGAAAATACCAAGCAAGTCATGAGCCAATTCGATGTAATCGATATCTAAATTTTGCAAACATACCGGACGACCGTCTGCTTTAAGACCGAAAAGAAAATGCACATCCGCTAGAGTCACTGTCATCTCCCCGACTCTCATATGAAACATATTTGTTTCCGGCCTCCATCTATCGCATAAAGCGGTAATAAGGTGATGATCAAGACGAATGTAGTCGATTTGCATAGCTTGCCAAAATCTGAAGATTCGTAGATTCGCCTCCAATCTTGGATCTTTAAAATCGATCCCCTTGAGTTTGCTTGAATGATCGCATATCTTCACAGTTTCAACACCCTGAAATGTATAAAAAACAACAATCGTTTATCCCCTGAAATGTATAAAAAACACCATTATCAAACATTTACCTCCATTAATGCGTCGTTTTGGCTTCTATGCTGTTCTTGAAGATAGAGAACACTTCTATCTTCGGGCCCGGGAGACAATTCTACAAACAACAACAATCGTTTATCACTACAAAATTTTTGTACAAAGCTAGGGTTTTGGCTATATGAAGACTACATATCCTTTTGCATTTTCAAGAAATAAACCAACAATTATAGTACATTGAACTCGACATCATCATGACTACCAATTCCACTAACAACATCAATCATTTTTAAAGTAGTAATCAATTTACAATCAAAATAAAATTACCTTTAATCAAAAAAGAAGATGAAGAGCTTGCTTCCATTTTTTGCTAAATCTAGTGGTTAATTGAAGTAATAGATCAAAGGGAATGTTTTAGAGTTGATAGATGTAGATTTGGAATGGGTTGGAGGTTGGAAATGGGGAGGGTTTTGTTAAAATTTGAGTTTGGGGAAGAAATGGAGAATGTTTTCAGCTCTCTGTCATTTTGATGCCCGAAAACAAGTTTGGGCATTGCATATTTGCGCAAGCGTTAAAGCACAGCTTGCGCAAATATGAAATGCCGCAAGTTATATTTAAAATAAATAAAACTTGCGCACTCCATATTTGCGCAAATGTAAACCAAACGAGGCCTATTTTGCTAATTAGTTTTTTCCGAAGCCTATATGCATAATTTGTTATTTCCTCGAGCATAGAAGCAAAATTTGTCCATTATTTAATTCAGAGCATGTGATTGACGTGGGAGAAAATTGAGTGCAGCCGATCATTGTCGTTCACACATATGCACACTTATATTATTTTTACAGAAAATTATTGATAAGGACAAAATTTCTCAGCATTTTAACCTCAATGGCAGACCTTCAGTATTTTAGCCTGAATGACAACTTTTTTAGATATCAGTTTTTAGTTATTGATAGCAGTTTTTAGGTATCAGTTTGTAGTTATCGGTAGCAGTTTTTAGTTCGGTAACAGTTTTGGAGGAATGTTTATCCTTATAAATAATTTTGGAAGTATGTTTATCCTTATGAATAAATTTTAAAAGAATGTTTTTCCTCGTGTCTTGACGCTAAAAATATACAAACTTTTGTCCGTTAAATTGATTCCTCTTTACAGCAATTCAAAATATATAAAAGGACCATTGTGTAAAAATTTAAATCTAATGTTGATTTTCTCAAAATTAGATTTCAAATTATTGACTTCTTTGTTAACATCAAAGTAAAATAAAATGATAATAAAAGAAAAGAAAAGGAGAAATAAAAAAGGTGTATAATACATTAAACCAAGGAGAAATTGGTTGTTAAATCTAGTTGAGATAGGGTCAAGTGTCTACTGCTTAACAATTAATAAAAAGCAACTTGAACAGGAATGAGATAAACATGCATCATGGCAATTAATAAATGATGTCCATGTCATGTTCAGAATCAATTTAAAACATGTATAAGAGTTTAAAATACATCAAGAATTCATATAAAATAAATTGAAAGTGTCCATATATTACAGTTCATGTTCTCCATTCACGCAAGCACAAAGCTTGTACCTCTTCAACTCTAAAAATGATGGCATCCACACAAGTTTGACGTTGTCTCCTTGACGTTCAAATATAAAATACAGTATACATCTTTCCTTTCTTTATGAATCGAAGAGGAGACAAAGCTGAAAGTATAAGCATCATCAACAATGGCTGGAAAAATCATGAAATATTTGCTAAAACCAACTTCATTTGCCATCGTAACAAACAACAAAAGCACCATACAAACCAAAACATCAGCCCCAAATCCAATGGCCTTGACCGTGACGAAAGAGAGTAAAGAAGAGCCAACGTCTCCAAGGGTATCATGCATGGGTCAAGTGAGCAGACATAAGAAAGATAAAAGCAAGAAGAAGGAGAAGAAAACCAAGAAAAGCAGTAAGCAACACAAGCCAAGCACACTAAATGAAAAAGATGGTGTCGATGACGACGATGATTATAATCAGTGGTGCAAGGCAAAGAAGTTAATCAGGGTACAAGGGAGGCAAACAGGGGAAGTGGTATTGATGATAGAAGCAGAAGTGGAAAAGAGGAAAGAGGTCAATCTATGGAAGAGGAGAACACATGTTCCACCTACCCGTCTAGAGGTGCCTAGTTAAATTTTGTCAAATGTTACAGATGAAAGATGCAGAGTTTGAAACATAGATCTAAAGATGCATGCGCATCTTTTCAAGGGAGAAACATCCCTCCCCCAATTAAGCTTATTTCCTTGCGCCTTTTTCTGTAAATTGGCAGGCGTATGCATGACGATGATTTGATTGTATGGGTGTTTTGGTTATGAAGGTTTCATCAAATCTTAAACTTCATATTTGCATCTCGTCTCTTCATTGTTTTCATTTTGTTTGTTCTTTAAAACCTCCTCCTAAATCTGGGCCGGTAATAAGAATTAATGGGATTTGGGCAGAAAATGAAATCGGGCCTTCACATCATTTTTCATATTTTAGATGAAAAATAACTCTACATGCATTTTTATATGCAAAATCACTAATTATATTTATGTCATCAGCCAAGTCTAGTATTTCTTTCTGAATAGATAATAGGACAATTTTTCGATTTAGGCATCCGAAAAAAACAAAATGTAGAAGTAGGTCTCGGTAAAAACTAATTGTCAAAATAGACCTCGTTTAGTTATAACTTGCGTATTTATGGAATGCGCAAATTATAATTTTTTTTAGGTAGAGCTTGCGCAATAAATAATTGCGCAATCCATAATTGTGCAAGCATCAGTTTAAAACTTGCGCAATTGTGGTATGCGCAAGCTTATTTTCGGACATCAAAAAACAGAGAGCTGAATCTGAGATTCATTTCTCCTTCAAACTCAATTTTTAACAAAACCCCCCATTCCCAACCTCCAACCCATTTTAAATCTAAATCTCTTAACTCTAAAACATTGCTTTTGATCTATTGCTTCAATCAACCACTAGATTAAAGCATAAAATGGAAGCAATCTCTTCTTCTTCTTTGATTGGAGGTAATTATATTTTAATTGTAAATTGATTACTACTTTAAAAATGATTGCTGTTGTTAATGGAATTGGTAGTCATGATGATGTCGATGTCAACATGCTCTAATTGTTGGTTTCTTTGTTGAAAATGCAAAAGGATATGAAGGCTTCATATAGCCAAAACCCTAACTTTGTACAAAGTTTTTGTAGTGATAAACGGTTGTTGTTGTTTGTAGAATTGTCTTCCGGACCCGAAGATAGAAGTGCTCTCTATCTTCAAGAACACCATAGAAGCTAAAACGACACATTAATGGAGGTAAATGTTTGATATTGATAAACCGGGGAAATGCAAATATGAAGCACCAATTTTATTTTATTTTATACATTTCAGGGTGTTGAAACCGAGAAGATATGCGATCATTCAAGCAAGCTCAAGGAGATCGATTATAAAGATATAAGATTGAAGGCGAATGTACGAATCTTCAGATTTTGGCAAGCTATGCAAATCGACTACATTCGTCTCGATCATCATCTTATTACCGCTTTATGCGATAGATAGAGGTCGGAAATAAATACGTTTCATATGAGAGTTGGGGAGATGACAGTGACTCTAGCAGATGTGCATTTTCTTTTCGGTCTTAAAGCAAACGGTCGTCCGGTATGTTTGCAAAATTTAGATATCGATTACATCGAATTGGCTCATGACTTGCTTGGTATTTTTCCACCTAGAGAGGCGGTTAAGTCTAAAAGCGAGTTATCAATGACTTGGTTTAAAGTGAATTTTCCGAACCACAACCCGAAAGAGCGACCGATTTAGATATACTTCGCCGCACTCGTGCTGTGATATTGTATTTTTTGAGCTGCCGATTATTTTTCGATCATTCGAAAGGAAGATTAACTTTGAAATTTTTACTTTTTTTGGACGATATAGCTAACTGTGGATATCATTCTTGGGGTAGTGCTGTTCTATGCTATTTGTATAGTGAGTTTGCCACATGTCGCCTTGCAACGTTGAAAAGTTTTAGGGGGTTCTGCAATATTATTGCAACTATGGTCATGGTCGCATATTGCTATTGGACGACCGTTTATTAGAATTCCTACCGACTTAGATCTATATCTTCCATTCGGGGCTAGGTGTAATTGTGCTAGAAGCTGGCGTGAGACGCCAAGAAATGTACAGTTTTACCGTAATGAGTTGGATTTATTGGGGGATGATGTGGTTACATGGGAACCATATTCATTAGTGAATAAGTTTGGACATCCGGAAGTTGAGTATGCGTTCGCCGGTTGGATTGCTAAGAGCCGACTGATTCTATTTTTAGACTTTGAGTTGTATGCACCCGATCGGGTTATGAGACAGTTTTTCTTTGATTATCAGCACATTCCCGATCCTGTCGTCTCCTTTGATTCAGAACCCACTAGCTGGATGACATTTTTGGATGAAAGTATTGCTATTTGGCAATCAAGAATTGATCGTGCCGAACGAGCACGCGAGCCTCCGACACCTTTAAGCGAGTACGAGTATTGGTATTGGCGAATTACTCGTCGTTATATTCTTAAAAAATCAGCAAGGAAGTTGGTTGCGTACACTCCCCGTGATCCTCTAGAACGTGATGTGGTTAGTATTGTCAATTCAAAATTTTTATAGTTCAATTTTTATATCATATTGATGCATTGTTATGACTTATGGTTTAGGTAAGCGGAATATACAGCGCTTGGATGTCGTGGACGAAATAGAAGGAAGTTATATGGAGTCGGACAAGGTCAAAAGCAAGTGCATTGACCTACGACGAATACTTGACACGATTTTGGGTCGGAACAAGCTAAGAAGGCCGGTCAAGCCGCTGCGCATTGTAAAAGAGCCACTGCGATGTACAAAGGAGACACATACCACAGTAGCGGGTGGACAAACCCAATGGGAGGAGGCACACGTGGAGGGGAAGACGTCACAACATCCCGGTGGAGAAACTACAGCTGGATGGCCTGCTTGGCTCGAGGTAGAGTAGCAATACACCGGTGGAGAAACTCATGCTGACTGTCCCGTTTGGCATGAAGGAGAACAACAATTCGGATATATTGGACAGTCGATATACGAGCATGCGCAAGAGGCGCCGCAATGAGAAATTCAACAAGAAAAACTCATTTTTGGGCCAAGTCAACAACAAGAAATTCCATTGCCGACACCCGCTCCTACATTCGAAGAAGGCCAAGGATCGGCTCCCATCGTGTACAAACGGAAGAAGAAGAAGAGAGACACCATCACTTGAGCTTAGACGGATTCGTGGTTGACGTTGTTGGTCTTATTGTTGTTGTTTTTTTGGTTGGTTAAGGGGTTATTGTACGACTTGTTCAATCTATTTACTGTAAGACTTGTACGTTTCTATGTTATTGTACGACTTATTCAATCTATTTATTTTGTTAGTTGAATCATGCTATTTGTTTTGTTTGGAGAAGGTATTGTTAATGGAATGTTGTGTGCATGCTTTGGGAATTTGAGAGTTTGCAAATTTTGGTTTAGGAGTATGGAAGAGCAGCTCACTGTTTTGAACTGACCCAAAAAACAGCTTGCGCATTCCATATTTGCGCAAGCTGTTTTCGGGTTATTTTAAAAACACGCTTGCGCATATATGGATTGCGCAAGCTATATTGACAACATAGCATGCGCAATCCATATATGCGCAAGCGTGTTTTTGACCCCGTCTAAGACAGAGAACTCTTTCAATACCGTAAATTACAAACTTTCACACAAAAAGTCTTAACAACATTCTACATACCATGCAAACACCATTCGAATGATAACATCATTACATAACAAAGTCAACAACTCATACAGTAACATAGACGTTCTATTTCTATTACAATTCATCGTGGACAAGTTTTCTTCTTGTGGCCAATAGAACCACATTTGCTACATCTGTTATGGCCTGATGAAGATGGCAGATCCATGAAACCTTTTAATCGAGTAGATCGAGGACGACCTGAATTTTTGCATACAGGCGGTGGTTGTATAATTAGACCATCGTAGATGTTCCAATATCGACTATCTGGTACATGGTGGAATAAAGGAGCATAAGCTGCGGAATACATAGCCTTCATGTACCACGTGGAGATTAAGTAAAAATACGCTCTATTAGCACCACCCAAACCACGTGAACAAGCCGCTAATACATGGAAGCATGGAAAATGATCTAATGTCGGCATGTTGCACGAACATTTGGCAACATTATCTTCGATAGTCACCGTATAGTCAAACATATGCACATCTTTCACCTGCCATTCAACGAAGCTATATCTCTCCATAGACATGAGCCTCGATTCTTCCATTCTTTTCCGTGCTAGTGCTTCCCACCTAGGTGTGAGTTGCGACGCCTACTCTTCCCTTTGAGTTCGTCGTTCGACAAAGTAATGGTTCAGCCGATGAAACGTTCGTGCAACCAATGATCTAACGGGTAAATTCCTAGTTTCTTTGAGCGCACCGTTAAATCTTTCGGAAACGTTAGTCGTCATCATATTGAATCTTACTCCGCCGTCATGACAAAGAGCCCAGCTTGATTCCCGGTCTTTCAAACTTCTTTCAATCCACGCATCGGCATCTCAATTTACATCCTTCAACTGTTTCCGAAGATCATTATATTTTACGACCTTTGATGTCGTAGCAGATATGTGTAATAAATTATATAGCTCATCCGTACCAAACCCCGCTTTCTTGAAATTTGCTTTAATATGACGGATACAAAAGCGATGATGACGTTCAATTGGCCAATCTTCTCTAAGCGCACATGGAATTCCTTTCATACGATCCGAGATGAAGGTGATATATGTAGTACGGATGGAATATAATTATATATGCAACGAATAAACCAACTCCACGTTTGCCACGACTCTCTATGTACAATAGCAAAAGCTAAAGGAAATAGCCCTTGATTTGCATCCACCCCAGTTGCTACTAGTAATGTACCCAGATACTTTCCGTATAAATGAGTGCCATCAATAGACAATATGGGTCGATAATGGTCGAAGCCTTGAATAGAAGGTCCGAAAGCCCAAAAAGCACCATCAAAAATACCACGACTATGAATAACATCATATGCGATTCCGGAGTTGGTATGTTGTGGGGCTCTAAGATATTTCGGCAATCCGCGTACGACGATTCCCAATTGCCATAAATCATTGCAACAGCTTTTTGCAGTCTGTGCCAGGCTCGAAAATAACTCACTTTAATATGAAACATGTTGGACATTGTCTCTTGAATAGTTCTTGCAGTCATGTTTGTTTCAGCTTTAATCAACGGAAGTATTTTGCTGCATATAAGCTTAGTAGTTGCCTGTCGATGGTTTGAGTTGATGGTTGCATTTAAACAAGTGTGATCGTCGCCATATGTAGTTATCTTCCACCAATTTGAATTTTTTCTTACCGAAAGACTTGCATTGTGATGACCCGACTTCCTATCTCCAGGAAGTCGCGTCACCAATAAAGAAAGAAAGGGATAGAAGAAGAAAAGAAAGAGAAAGAAGAAACACAACATCAGATAACTCACAGCGGAACGAATGAAATATAATATATCACATAAAATATTACATAGTATCATATTACATCAGAGTACACAACCTAAAACAACACGTATTAGATAGTTATAAACATCTATCTAACTATACAACTCAAGTACAACAGATACAGATACCAAACAAACACAGCGGAACCATAAATATATCTACACGTGGAAGCCTCCTGCCCCATATCTCCTCCAGAATTCATCAAGCTAACCTGAATCACTTGACTACTCATACATAATATGAGTACCCAAAATTTTAATAAAACAGAAAATAAACACTCGGGTCAGACAGGGGTCTGGTGTGAGTAAACAGGTTAAAATTGCTTAACTTTAGAAAAACCTTTGAAAAGAAAAGGTATCACGTAAGACTTCCCACACATAAACATGGAAAAGTTTTTACCTTACGCTAACCAAAACATTTTATAGGAAATCAAGTGATATTATAACAGTGTCTAGGGTTTTCAAGTAAATAAGAAATAGCCGAAATTGTTACATTCATTAAATTCCAGCTACTAGCCACAAAAGTAGGTAATACAAACAAAACCGTATGGTCTCGTAGAAAGAATGGGTTTCCATCAATGGCAGGGCTACTGGGGTACTGCCCGTCACAGTACGTGGCCTAGATCACCGTACCGAGGAGTACGCCCGCTCCCCTGCAACACAAGGCCGGAACCATCCCTTACTGGACAGTCCTGAACAAGACAACCCCGGCAATTGTCATGAATCAACCGCCCCACACAGCCTAATAAAAAGGGACTTCTAGACAGGGGAAAATCTTGTCCTGAAATGGGCGCTACCCACCTAGCCTTGCTGCACCTCCCCTGTTTTAGCCATTCCCGGTTGATGAGGCTTGAGGCTACGATTACCTTTATAGAACACATCTATCTTAGAATGCTCATCGTCCACCTGACGATGTTCTGAAAGCATTCAATCCATACAAGTTCGTTCCGGGTTCGAACGAAACCGAAGGCACTATCTCGTTGCACTCATTTTGGAGTCACCTCAGAGTCAACGACCATAGCCCTTGCACTCTAAATCACCATCTTGAACATATAAGTACTATTCCGTCAAACTCAGTACGGAATCACCCACAGAGTTATACTGACGTATAGTTCTTACACCTCGAGTCTTTACTTGCACTCCACTTGGATTCATGACCTAACGTTTAATTGGAATCGATGTAGTTTTCGGAAATCCAAATGTGGAAACCCAATCCCGGTTTCACCGAATACAAACACCATTTTAATGTCCAAGTTGTTTAAGGGTTTAAACAGTTATACTTATATACAGGATGATATAAACAGATAGATGAATCACATTATCACAACAGATAATTCATAACAACCACTCATCTCACAAAGCAGCATATCACATATCATTGATATCCAGATCATCCAGTATCATCCAACATCCAATATCAGTCATCCAATAAAACCAATCATCCAATATCAACTAATCATCCAAAGCAGAATTGATTAACTCTTAATCAATTGGATTACCTAGATCCTTCTTCATTAATTTATTCCAATAAATAAATAAATCATCACTTAATGATCTTCATTAATTAATCTTCCTTGATTAATTATTTTTTAATTACATTCAAGTAATTATCCTTAACTATATATCTTTAATTACTATCATTAATTACAATAATTAATGATCCTACATTTACTTCCATTAATTAACTATAATTAGTTACATTAAACCTTAATTAATTATAATTAATTAATCACGCTTTAATTAATCACTTTTATTAATCATCCTTGATTAATATCATTAATTATATCAATTAATGATCCTTATTAATTAATAATTACTTAAATAAATTAAATAATTATCTTATAATTAATCATCTTATTAATTAGACTTAATTAATCATAAACAGTAATTAATAACTTGTAATTACTTAATTAATTAATTAACTTCTTAATTTATATTAACCCTTTGATTAATTAATCTAATTAATTAATCTTTAATTACTTCATTAAGTAATTATTAATGAATTAAATTAATGAATAATCCTTAATTAATTACTTTATTAGTTAATTACATTTTAATTAATTACACTTAGTAATTAATCTTAAATAAATCACATTAATTAATTAATTAATCATATTAATTAATTAAATAAAATAATTAAGTAATTGATCCTTAATTACTTACATAAGTAATTATCTCTAATTACTTCATTAATAAATCTTGATTACTTTCTTAATTAATTACTTAACAAATAATCAATTCTATTATTAAATAATCCTTAATTCTTAATTAATTAATCTATAATTAATTAACTTCAAAACAAATTATATTAATCAATCCCTTAGATTAATAACATTAAGTGATTATCCATTAATCACTTCCGTTTAATTACTCCCATGAGTAATTTCCCATTAATTACTTCCATAAGTAATTACCATTCTTAATTACATTCAATAATTGACCATTAATTACTTCATTAAGTAATTACACTTAATTAATCCATAATTAAGTGATTATTAAAAATTAAATAATCAATTAACTAATTATTTAAAATTAATTAAATAATTAATTAATCTCTTATATTTCAAAATCCTTAATTAATTAAGATGACATTATTCTAAATTAAACTTTACTTATTAATAAATCATATTTAATTAAGTGTTTTTAAGTTCATAACAAAATAATCTGACCATATAAATAAATTATTTGAATTTAGATCAAATTTTAATAACTTAAAAACCAATTATTCTATTTGGTTTTCAAAATCATAATAATAACCTTATTTGAAAATAAGGCATTTAGAAACCATTTTTAAAATTTAAAATACTTAAATTATCTAATATTAAACTTATTCAAATTAATTAAAATTTGAAAACTTTAGTTATTAAAACCTTATTTTAAAACTTTACTTAAGACTTTGATTTAATACCTTAAATTCAAAATACTTCTTTTAAATTGAAATTCAAAATTAATTAGATAATTACTTTCCAAAAGCAATCCTTTTAAAACAATTTAAATTTGAAATAAATTCAATTATCACTTTTAAAAGTTTAAATTACATTTATTCCAAAAATAACAAGTTTTAACCTTGTATTTTGTTCCCTTTATAAAACTTGTTTATAGTTTAAAGTTTGATTTCATTTTTATCTTCAACAAGTTCAATTTGCAACTTCATATCAATTTACAGAACTAACTAAAAACGACACCCTAAAAATACTTGAGACAAACTCGGCAATTACACGAGTGCTACCCCGAGAAACCTCCAGCCCCTTCCCACTTCGAGATCAACCCGAAGAAATTGCGAGCGCTCGTTCGAGTCTTCACTCGTCTTCCCCAAAAGCTCCACTTCCAGTGTACACAACGTACACTTGTGCACGTGCGCGACCATCTCCAGCCAAACTTGGTCGTCGCGACCATCGGCTTCGGTCACCTGAACGCACGCGATCTCAAAAACCAACCCAAATCGAACCAATTCACACGAAACAAAATTTCAACCTTCACATGGCAAACTGCAGCAAACTCGAACCCCAAATCCACATCGTCAACGACCATCAATCTCGTTGAACTTCGCCGTCCTCACCTCAGAACACCACGACCACGAGCTTCCTTTTCCCCCTGACGCGAACGCTTCCGGTCAATCACTCACGTCACAATTTCTTCGACAATCAAACCGAGCCAACATCAAAACAAAACCCTAGTTCATCCAAATCCGAAAAATTTACTCAATGAAAAAAATAAATTGTATTTTTCCCAACATCTACAACCTAAAAATAAGCTTTGATCAAAATTCAAGCTTCAATCATCATGTTGTTCATCGGCAAATTACCAAAGTTCCTAAAACAAACAAACCCAAAATACACACTAAATACCCAACTAGAAATTATGTAATGCATGTCCAAATTCATGATTTTTCATCTCGATTACATGCATGTAATCGTGATTTGAATTTAAAGCAGTTGATCTTTGACCAAAATTTAAGTTTCACTGCATCTTTTACATTTTTAAGATAAAAACACAATAAAATTTTCCAATTTCATTTTTATAATTAATATCACATCATTATATACATTTCTCTTTAAGAAATCAATGTCTAAAACTTAATGCAAGAGAAGAAATGAAATTTACAAGTTTATTTAAAACCTGTAAAATTACAGAGAGTAAACCACTTTATACATACAGGCACTTCAATATTTTAAACATGCATTACAACCAGAACATATACAACCAATATTATCACACAAGTTCAATCATATGCATTAAATTAAAAGTCACAAGTTTAAACTGTTTTTAAATAAGTTAACTCACCTTTAATACGCATGGCAGATTTGTGAATTTTCTTCTTCCAGGTTTGAACATCTTATCTGAAAAATAACTTTGATTTTGCTATTAGTTGAAAATCCTTTTGCATGCTTTCTAATTTTTTGTTTTAAAAGTTGAAACTGCTGATGCTCTTGATCTTCATCCCATTTGAAATGCAGTTTGTAAATTTGCAGGTTGAAGTTTGAAGTTGCAGTTTTGATCATTGCAGATTTTAAAATTTTCTTTTGCTTTTCATTTGAATTGCAGTTTTGAAGTCGCTGATTTGTAAATGGATGTGAAAAACTTGCTTTTGATTTTAATGTCAAGTTTTTGAGAAACGTTTCTCTTTTGAACTTAAGAAAAGAAGATAAAGGAAAAAGAGTTTTGTAAAAACTAGTTTCTTCTTAAAAACATTTGATTAAAAATTAAAATAAGAATAGTGCCACTTGTTTCTCAAGAATTTACACTTGTCACAATAATATTAAATTTTCTTACATGTGTTTCAAAGATGATTAACATGGTTACATTTGTACTTAAGCATTTTTTAATTAATTTTTTACTTAATTTAAATGTAAATATAACATACATATTTAAATTTACTTTATTAAGGAAATATTCTAAAACTAGTTATAATATAAATATACATCTTATACATGTATTTAAAATCTAAAACATATATATATATATATATATATATAACCTTTTATATTTAAACACCTTTGAAGAAAACACAAAAAAACTTTATTTAAACTATCATTTTTAAAATAAATAATTGTCTTATATTTTTAAAACAAATTGAATTAAACTCAAATTTACTTTTGAAAAAAAATAATTAGTTTTAAAACAAAGCTTTAATTTAAAATTCATACATATATAAATTAATAGATTAAATTAAATTTCAAAACAACATCAAATTATAACATATACATACATATATATTACAATTTGAAAATTCATCTTTTATTTAAAACAAAGGATATTCTATTCACAATATATATCAAATATATATATTATAAACAGAATAAAATTTCATTAGCTTTGGAAAATAAATCTTATCCATTTTAAATTGATAGAAAGATATTGATCAAAATTACCAGATTAAATATTTATTAACCATTAAAAAGAATAAATTTACCAATTTAAATTGAAATTATAAAGAAAAATTATCAAATCAATTTAATTATTAATTCAGATTATTAAATTGATATTGCCTAAAATTTCGGGTCGTTACAATCCTCCCCCCTTAAAAGAATTTCGTCCCCGAAATTTAAAAGCAAAGGTAATTTAATAACCTAGCAAAGATTTCAATTTCAAACAGCAAAGCATTCCTAATATCCAGCTACTAACAACCATAGCAACTAATCAAACAAACAAACCACTACAAGAAAAACCATTTATAGTTGCAAAAATTTGTTGCATTTCCGTTAAATGCAACCAATAATATTTTCACTAATAACATAAACGGGACCAAAAACATTTCGCGTTCCCGCCTTTCCTAAAAATTTCCGCGTAAGCTAAATAAACGTGACCAACCTAAATCCATTTGTATACTTAGAAAAATTTATTATCCTCTTTTACTTTTACCCCTTCGCTTTCTACTGAAGTAAAATTTCCCCCTTTTAATCGAGCTCAAATTTCATAGTGTTGAAAAGTTTGTCCCTTTCATCGTCGATTCCATTCGTTGTACTCCACTCAACGTCGTCGCGGCGGCTAGCATAAGTTTCTCCTTACAGTACAGGTATATTTTGGTACGAATTTTTTAAATCGATTTTGTTGCTCAATTTGATTTTATATTAATTTGAATGCATCGTATTCTCAAATTTTTGTCTAACTTGAGCAGTTTATTTTATCCTAATTTGAGCAGTTGATTTCCCTTCGTCATCATCGTGCTACTCCTCTCCTCTCCACAGTCAATCGATTCCTCTTTCTATGTACTGCCATTTGATTGAGATTCTACACAAATCTTAAATCCGTATATTTTGGCTTTCATTTCAGCAAGCTATCGAAACACTGTTTTACTAAAACCTGTGACACCCTTAATAAAATATATTAAATGTCCCGCATTCGGTTTTGATGGTAAAACAAGCTTAAATGTTATCCCATTGTTTCATGTTTTTCTTCAATAACTAAATTTCATTCCTGAACGTGGCATTGGTATATGATTAATACAAGAGATGTTTCTTTGTGATAATTTAGGAGTTTGGGTGCCAAATTTGATTTGTTCAAAATCAGTTTATGTTAGAAAATGTAGTTTATTATCCTTACTATGGGCGTGTTACCAATGTTCCAGATAGTGTATTATTTGTAAGATGCTTGGTTGTTTTTTTGGGTAATAACTTCAACGTCTAGTTATTTTTTTGATTACAATAGATAACCAATTTATACGTCAAAGATTGGAAACTTATTTGCCTTCATATGTCGAAAATGGAAAAAGACTGCGTTTTTTTAAGCAGGTGATAAAACCATGATTAACTTAATATGTATTTTGAGAATTATAACATATAATCTAATATTAAAGCTCAATTTTTTTTATTTGTTTTACTTTTTTCGTAGAACTAGTATAGAGTACCGACAAGGAGCAATGAATTTTGTGAATGCTGCAAAGAGGAATGCAAGAAGTGTAGAAATTTTTTTATGCCCTTGCAAGGATTGTCGGAATCTTAGTCGTCATGATGAACAAATCATCGTTGAACATTTAATTATAAAAGGAATGGATTCTAAATACATGGGTGGTGTATGGTTTAACCATGGTGAAGAGATAAATGTAGAGAAGAAAACAAATACGTTTGATGTATATGATCTATTATTATTTTTTGAATACCCATTGTTTCATGGATTCACTATGAAGATGAAGATTTTTTGAATCAAGATTTTTTTGATGATGATAAAGATAATGTTAATTCCCAAAGAAAAGAGGATGAGTTACTCAAGAACTTGGAAGATGGAGAAACTCCATTATATCCTGGTTGCATAAATCACACAAAATTATCTGCTATCACCGTCTTGTATAATCTTAAATGTGAGACTGGCTTGTCTGATAGTGGGTTTGATAAGCTTTTAACTGTGCAACATTTATTTCTGCCGAAGGATAACGTGCTTCCCAAAAACTTATATGAAGTAAAGAAATTTCTTAGAGCATTCGACATGGGTTTTGATACATGCTTGTGAGAATGACTGTTGCCTTTACAGAAAAGAATACAAAGATTTAGAAAGTTGTCCAAAATGTGGTTCTTTAAGATGGAAGAAAAATCAAGATACTGAAGAGGTTATACAAGGTATTCCAGTTAAAGTATTGAGATACTTTCCAATAATTCCGAGATTTAGAAGACTGTATAGATCTCAAAAGATGGCAGAAGATTTAAGATGACATTTTAATAATACAAGCAACGATGGAAAAATGCGTCATCCCGTGGATTCTACGACATGGAAAATGGTGGATGAAAAGTATAAATCTTTTTCATCTGATCCACGCAATCTTAGGCTTGGTCTTGCTACAGATGGATTCAATCCATTTTCCATGTTGAGTTCGAAATATAGTTGCTGGCCGGTGATGCTTGTGACATACAATCTCTCGCCTATGTTGTGTATGAAGAAGGAAAATATTATGTTAACTTTACTTATTCCTGGCCCAAAGCAACCCGGGAATGATATTGATGTATATTTGGCGCCTTTGGTGGAAGACTTGCATCATTTGTGGTGTAATGGAGTTGATGCTTCTGATGCATTTAGTAAAACTTTGTTTAAACTGAATGCAATTTTGCTATGGACGATTAACGATTTTCCGGCTTATGGAAATCTTGCCGGATGTCGTGTGAAGGGGGGAAAAGCTTGCCCATTATGTGGTGTCAATACCCATTCTCGTTGGTTGAATCATAGTCGAAAGAGCGTCTACATGGGTCATAGAAGATTTCTACCTGCTTCAGATTCACGGAGGAAACAAAAGGCATTGTTTGATAACACCATAGAGAAAGGTAGTGCTCCTAGACTACTAACTGGGAGAAACATTTATGCATTGTTGAAGGATTATCCAAATGATTTTGGAAAAGAAAAAGAAGAGAAAAGTAAGAAGAGAAAGTGTGTTTATGATACAGAAGATGAAGACGATAATACTAACGATTCTACAAAAATGGAGCTATAGAGGTGGAAAAAAAGATCAATTTTCTTTGATTTACCTTATTGGAAGGTTAGTGGTTAGTTTATTTATTTTTCATTGTTTTAATAGAAGAAAAACCCAATAATGCGTTATAGTTTTGGTTTTCGCAGGAGCTTCCATTACGTCACAATATAGATGTGATGCATGTGGAGAAAAACATTGGTGAAAGCCTATTGGGCACGATGTTGCATGGTAATAAATCAAAAGGTGGAACCAACTGTAGAAAGGATTTAGAGGATTGGGGAATTCGAAGTGAGCTTCATGCACAACCTCGTGGGAATAAAACATATCTTCCACCGGCTCCATACATGTTGTCAAAATCCGAGAGAAAAATATTTTGCAAAAGATTGTACGATTTCAAAGGACCAGATGGCTACTGTTCAAATTTGAAAAATTGGATTTCGTTGCAGGATTGCAAAATTAGCGGATTGAAGTCACATGATTACCATGTATTAATGCAACATTTATTGCCAGTAGCATCGGGAGGATTAATGGCAAAGAAGGCAAGAAAAACAATAATTCGCTTATGTTCTTTTTTCAACAAATTATGTCAACGTGTTCTTGATAGAGAGAAGGTAGAACAAATCAATGTTGAGATTATTGAAGTTTTATGTGAGCTTGAAAAATATTTCCCACCATCTTTTTTTGATATAATGGTACATTTATCCATTCATCTTGGAAAAGAAGCAATAATGTGTGGACCGGTTCATTTTCGTTGGATGTACCCATTCGAAAGATACATGAAGACACTTAAAGACTATGTCAGAAACTATGCACGACCAGAGGGATGTATTGCAGAATCCTATCTTGCAAAAGAATCCATGATGTTTTTCTATGAATTTTTGAAAAAATCAGGACATGTAGAGGAGAAAGAAGCTCGAAATGAAGATTATGAAAGCAGTGTAATACTCGAGGGACGTCCGATTTCAATATCCAAGACAGTTAAACTGTCAGTTAATGACAAAGAAAATGCTCATTTAGCCGTGTTAATGAATATGGCTGTGGAGGAACCATTTATAGAGTAAGTGTATGTTATATTGTTTTAATTATTTTGATGTGTTCGTAATGCTATATATAACTTATAATCAATTATTCAATACTAGTTTGCATTTGGAGGAATTAAAAAAGTCAGACCCACGCATGACAAAAAATGCGACCTTACTTTGGGAAATGCATACAAAAATTTTTGCCGATTGGATTAAAAGAAAGGTTAGTTAGATTTCAAATATATTCTCTTTTGACTATTAATCTTACTATAAAATATACATGCTAAATAAAATTTGTTGTAGATACCTATTACCTCCAAAGATCATGATGACATGTTAAGATGGATTGCTTTTGGTCCGAAGGATGATGCCATGTCTTACAACGGATATATCATCAATGAGCAACGTTTTCATATACAACATGTAGGGAGAGAAACTCAGAATTGTGGGGTGACTTTTGATGCGACTACTATGTGTAGAGCAAGTGCAAAAGATATGTCCCAAGTGGTTAATGTGGTCACTTACTATGGAATATTGACAGATATAATTTTATTAGACTATCATACGTTTTATATTCTCGTTTTTAAGTGTCGTTGGGCGTATAAAGGAAATGGAGTAAAAGTTGATGATGATGGGTTCACTCTTGTTAATTTACAGCAAGCATCGTTTTCACGAGATCCATACATACTTGCATCTCAAGCAAGACAAGTATTTTATTCAAGAGAGAATGATGTTTCTAATTGGTATGTTGTAATGAAAGCACCATCAAGAAGTTTTATAGATTTAGAGGATCACGTTTGCATCGAGGAAGATATCCAAGTCATGGAAGGCAGCGAAATAACTGAAATGAATGATGAAGATGTTAGTTATGTTAGAGAGGATTGCAAAGGCATACTTGAGTAGATTATATGTTCTACTTGAGTAGATTATAAAATTTGTTATACTATCATTTGAAAAATGTATTACAATCAAGTAGTTTCTTTTCCTTGTTTCATGACAGCTTTGACATTTACCACCTTTGCGCTGTTTACTACTCAAGAATCAAAACCTAACATTAAACCTTACATATATGTCATTTGAAGATGTATGGTCAGCTTCTGATTGAGAATCTTCATTTCTACTCTAGCACGCATCATTTCTACATATAACTCATTTTTTTCTACATTAATTTTGTAATATATTTCTTTTTTTGTCTGACTCTATTTGGATTTGATATGTCAAATCTAATTTAATATTATGTTTATGTTGAATTTAATTCCATTCAGCTAATGTTTGTTTGATAATCTTCCCTTGACATATGTGGTACATAATTGGAAGTTGGGCATATTTTGTTGTTTTTTGATAGATTTAGTATGTAACTACAACAGTGTATTCATATTGCTTTATGAGTTATATGATATCAAATTATGATTTGGGCATGTCCTCTCCCAGACTCAGATCACAAGGTACTATAAAACTGTTTATGTAATACAATTTTCCAACTTTGGAATATTTTCATTTACATAAGGTACATATTAATACAATAGTGACTGATAAGGTAAGTGGGTAGTTAGTCTACATATGTGTTTGTGTGTACTGTGTATTCATATTCCTTTATGAGTGTGTTGTGCTTTTTTTTATTAGATGTTAGGTGCCTTCATTTGTAAATGCAAGCATAGAAAACATATTAATATACATTTACAGAAATTATATGTTTTGATTATTCCATTATTAAGTATTAATGTGATTATTTACATAGTTTACATTACAGAGTTCATATACATGTATTAATAACTATTGTATTCAAGGTTACATAATAGATACTGTTAACTGTCCTTTATATGAAGTATTCTCAAAATAAGTTACTATTTTTTGTTTCATTTGCAGAAAAAAGATGCATTCAAGCTTTGTACGTACTCGCAACCAGAGAAAGGCTGATGAGGAATCTCAGAAGGATAAGTCAAAGCGGAAGTATAATCCAAAGAAAAAAGTTAAGATTCTAGCTGGTGCTTGCACCGACAGTGAAGAACCAACAGTCAACGCTAAGAAACAAGCCATTTTTTGCAATGAAGACAAAGAACAAGAGTCACATGTTACCCCCTCCGATCCAAATGTAGAAGGACTTCGCTCAGAAAATGAAATCCTTCCTGAACAAACTGATGATGCTGAGGGAGAAATTGGGAGAGCAAGTGAAGCTGAATCCAGAATTACATCTCGGAAAAGAGGCGGTAGAGGTCCAGCAAAAGCAAAAAGACTCCCGTTAAGCAGTCAGGATCGAATTGAAGTTGAGTTAAATGATATAGGTATACCAATAGGGAAGGGTCAGTACATTTATCCTCTTTTCTTGGACCGCTTGTGCGGGAGCTGGTTCCATACACACTTGATGATTGGAGGAATCTAAGTGATGAGTTAAAAGTTGTTTTGTGGCAATCATTCAGGTATGAGATAAAAATTGTTTTTGTTGTTTATACATCTGTTTGCAAGTTGCTACATTGCTACATTGTTACATCACGTATTATAGTTATAGTTGAAAAAAATTGTTTGATACATACATATGGCTGTTGTTTGATTTTAGTATCATGTTTTCATGTATTCTTGCAGATTAGATTTAAACTGGAAGATGATTGGCAAAGAAAAGCTGTATTTCAGCAAATGGGAGTAATTTGGAGATCGTCAAAAAGTAAATTGGTTCGAAACTTAAATAAAGCGGAGAACGAAGAGGAAAGACTAAAACTGAAACCTACCAACATCAAAAGCATGAACGAATGGAGAAAGTTTGTGAAGGCGAAAACAAGTCCGGAGTTTAAGGTAACACTATTCACTATTTTATTTGCTAGAACACTTTAAAAGTTAATGATTGGGATCCAATAAAACATATGGTTATTTGCACAGCAGAGTTGATTATCATTTTCAAAGAACAATTTTATTATCCAATAACACATATCTTGTTCACTTGATTATCATTCTGCACACATTTCTTGTTTACTTGAATTTAGTTCAGTTTAGTGCTGTGCGTTTGGTTTTGTATTGTGTTTTTTTGAATAAAAAATTTGTTGGATTTGTTTTCATCTTGCATTGGAATTTTCAACTAGTTTGCTATTACATTTCATTTCCTGGCTTTTGCGTTTCGTTTTCTGTTTTACATTGCTGTTGCATTTCATACTTCAACAAGCTTGCATTGCATATACCCAAAAACAAAAATAAAACAAAAAACATTGCATTGCATCTTAGATTTTAGTTTTCATTTTTACATATCTGTTTCTTGTGCTCGCTGTTTTCACTTGATATTATGTTAACTGTTTTATTTCATTTGTCTTTTAGTTTCTGATACA
Source organism: Allium cepa (assembly GCA_030765085.1). Lineage (NCBI taxonomy): Eukaryota > Viridiplantae > Streptophyta > Magnoliopsida > Asparagales > Amaryllidaceae > Allium > Allium cepa. The sequence goes on along the minus strand of CM060935.1, from coordinate 795,299,288 downwards.
TTGAATTTTCCTCTACTACAAGCAACTGTTTTCAAGTTTTTGTTCTCTATTTACAAAACAAAATATCCATGTTTCTTCTTTACATTGCCTTTATCAAACACTTCTCAAACAACTTCTCTCCGTCACTCTTCACTTCCTCAACCAAGCTGCCATTATCCTATAACAATATATCAACTTCTCTCTGCCACTCTTCACTTTCTCAAACAACGAAGCTGCCATTATCCTATAATAATATATCAACAATATATCTTTCTACTTTACAGAAAAGAAGTGAGAAATATTCAGCCCTTAGGGATAAACAACTTCCACACACAACTGGTCGTAAGGGAATGGCTAGATTGACCGAAGACATGGTTAGTTAATTAAGTATAGCTTTATTTAATATTATTTTATACCTGTCCGGTTTTTTATTTAATGTTATCCTAAATTTAGAAAAAAGAAAGTCCAAGTCCATCGTCCATAACTAGAGCTGATGTTTGGATTAAATCTCACATAAAAAAAAATGGTGAACCAGTGAACGCAGAAGCTGGAAATGCTATTGTAAGTTTTTTTTATTTTATCTGTATATAAAAAATTGTCCGAAAGTACGATAATTTTACCATTGTACATTATCTATTTGTATTTATTTATGTAGGAGGAGATTAAAAAATTTGGTAGCCTATCACGTTCCGGTTCGTCACAGAAAGTCGGTGGAGATGCTCTTGTACATGTACTTGGACAAGATAAAACAGGACGGTTAAGGGCATTGGAAAGGGGTTGCACTTTAACCAAGCTAGCCGTGGCCCAGTCCAAAGATAAACAAATATTGCAGTGTCGAGAGGAAATAGCAGAAATGAAGAGTATGCTGCAGGTTCTGATGAACCAGAAGGTAAACTATTAAAAGTAATTTATATATGTAAAATAAAAAATTCAAAGCGCCATATAATTTAAAATACTAAAAAGAACAAATTTATTCTCTCTCACAAACTTATTATATGTTCTCTGCCATTTTAAGTATGGTCATTTTAATTTTAGCAACTCAATTTTATTTTTTTCACTTACTGGTTTCGATAGCCATATTAATTTCATCCCATCATTTATAGTTGTAAAATACATTAACTGATCAAAGTCCGTTTAGTAGTTTTCGATAGTCAATTAAACGCCTACATTGCATTTAATTGAGTGCTTTTAAGATTAAAATATCCTGATATTAGAGCTTTGCTGCAGGGTGTAGAAAGTTCGAAAACAAGCACATCTGAATTGGTAAAACTAATAATTATATTACTCAAGAAATAACATTTAGATTTTACAATTTGATCTAGCGATTGCTATAATTTTTGGTTGAATAATTGCAGAGCAATGACGATGTATGTTCGATGTTTAATTGGGATGGAAACTGTGAAGTTGTTGCCAATGGGAGGGTGTTGTCCAGGGACCCAATTGCGGTTGTCAATGGCATTAATGTTGGACCAAATGCTGTGAGTGTTATTGTAGATATCGTGGACAAACCAGATACTTATTTATGGAGGCCTACACCTAAAATAACAGTATTAGCAGACGCTGTGAATAAGGCAGTAGCTTGGCCATCAACTTGCATTAAGATGGCGCTGCGAGTAAATTTGAACGACGTCAGTACGGTAAATTTTACACTTCTCATACTAAACTGTTGAATTACACTTCTCATTGAAACATACTAAAGTTTTAGTTTTAGTTTTACATATTAGTACCCCAAATTAATCCATTTGTATATTTATTTATTTGTTAAAATTACACTTCTCATTTTATAACCTGTGAATGATTTGATAAGTAGAAATTTATTTGTTTGTTAAAATAAACCATCTTTATATTTATTTGTTTGTTAAAATTACACTTCTCATTTTCAGAGTAACAGCACTGTCCAAGACGACAAATGCAGGATTTATGGTTGGAGTGAGGGTGAAGGGGTAGTTGCCGAAGGAAGAGTCTACTCCAGAGAGCCATAGTATGTTGTTAATGGTATTCCGCTCGGTCCGTCTGCCGTTGTGATTTCGGTCGACAAAGTAATAAATAACGATGCTTATTTTTGGCGTCCCACATGTGATATGTCATGCATTGGACATGCACTTGGTAGGAAAGTTGCATGGCCAAAATCAAAAGTTGAAGTTGATAAAGAAAATGTAAATGACAGTGTAAATTATGCGACTTCTCCCATGAAATCTACACCCGTGGTCATGAAGAAATCAGAGCATGTAAGTATTAATTTTCAAAATTGAAGAAATTACCTGCGTATGAAAGTTTATTTATTATGTGTATGTATATATTCTGCATAATAATCTCTTTTTTCCAGCCAATTGTACAGTGGACAAAAGATAGCAAATGCCAGTTGTCGATTTAGGTGGAACAAACGTAGTGGCTGAAGGAACTGTTGCATCAACTGATCCGATAACGCTGGTCCATTGTCGTCCATTGGGACTTAATGCTGTCAAAGTTTGGGTTGATATTGTGAGAGATGCAAATGCAGAGCTATGGAGACCAACGTCGGTGTTGACGTGCATGGAAGATGCACTTGGAGTTCCCATAGCTTGGCCAAAGGAAAAGTCATTCTGAAAACAAACTGAAAGGTATATAACTTGTTCATCATAAATGTTTTCAAACTTTGATTCTAATACCCTGAAAATATTCCTAGATAATCGACTATAAAAATTAGTTATACCACTCAATAAATATTGGTGTAGAGCTAGAAAGTGATTGAATTGGTGATTGTCGGATTTTGATATGTTGTGGAGTTAGAGTTTGTATTCCAGGGTTTGGTGTTGATATGTTGGCAGTGTGTTGTTTAATGACAGCGGCGATTTTGAAAGTCCCGACTTGGTCGGTGGTCTATCAGGTGATGGTTTTGGGTCAGCGAGGGGTAGCAGTTTGGTTTCAGGCGATTTGTGGTGGTGATTATGGTGAGGCAGATCGTGGTAGCGGGTTGGATCGATTGTCGCAGCGATTTGGGAGGAAGTGCAATGGTGTTGTAGTGATGCTCGCAGGCAGGGGAGGTAGGGGTTATTGATGGTTGTCAGGCAATCTTTGATGGTGCTGCTTTTTTGGTCAGGGAGAACAGTTGTATTGAGATGGTCGTGGTGTGTCAGTAAAGTATCAATGAAGAATTGTGGTTTCTGGGTTTGTAGCTGTAGGAGACAGAGGAGGGGGGGGGGGGGAAGTAAATGGTTGGGAAGTTTTCTTTGTGTGGAGGAGTAGTAGGTGGTGACTGCAACAGAATGTATGGGAGATAGGTGATGCTGGTAGTTCAGTGATGAGGAGGATGATGAAATATCTACCGTGGGAAGCAATGAAGTAGAGTTTGAGATGAATGATGATGGAAGTTTAGTAGATTAAAAGTGTATATGTAAATGCCTATAGTGACTGTGATGCTTGGAGGTTATGAAGTATATTTGGTAAATTGAAGTCTGTGGAGGAGATGCAGTGGGATGTGTTGAAGTGGTGAAGTGATGATGATGGTTTTATGAACTGGTATGGTCTTGGTTAGGGCTAGGAGATGTCAGAGATTGGTAGAATGGCACTGGATACTGTTGTAAGGCAGGGGTAATATTTGAGCACTGTGATGAAGTGAATGGCTATGGGCAGTGGTTGTTGTAGTAGTTGAGATTGTTGTAGTTGGGTGAATAAGGCAGTGATGTTTGTATTTGCAATTTAAGGTTGTATATGCAGTGTCAATTTGAGTTGGTATATGTAGTGTTGATTGTAACTACAGCAATTTTTTATCTTTGATACCTTCACCTCACAAATATTTAGTAACATGATTATTATTGTTTACAGGTAGATAAATGTTTGTGAAGAATTCAAGCATCAGCACTGGTTTTTGGTGTGGTAGCAGCACATGTATGTAGTTTGGTTGATTAAAACTGTTATGAAACTATTATGAAACTAGTATGTATGGTAGCAGCACTAATTTAGCTGCATGTACTATTATCAAACTGTTTGTGGTAGTTTGATTGTGTAAATGTATGGTTAACCTTTTGTCTTGACACTAATGTTATGATATAGTGGTGATTATGTAATTGCTTTTGTTTGTGTTATTGTGGTTCATTGAATGTGTTATTTTTGAATGTGTATGTGTTTATATATTACGTTATTGTATAAGTTTTGAAGTACTTGAATTGGAGGCGAAATCAGGGCAGTCGTGGAACAGCAGGCAATAAAATTGAAATATGCGGTGGCGGAGAAAAAACGCCACCAAAAATATATTTTTTGTAGCTTTATAAAGCGCTACAGAATCAGCAACTATAGTAAGTCAGATAACCTCCGTGGCGTTCAAAAAACGCTGCAAAAAATAATAATAAGTGCAACAAAAAAATAAGATAGTAAACGACACCTTTTCGGTGGCGTTTCTTAAACGCTGTAAAAAGATCTTTAGTAACGTTTAAAAAACGCTACTTGAATAAGTTTTGAAGTACTTGAATTGGAGGCGAAATCAGATGCAGTCGTGGAACAGCAGGCAATAAAATTGAAACATGCGGTGGCGGAGAACAAACGCCACCAAAAATATTTTTTTTGTAGCGTTTATAAAGCGCTACAGAATCAGAAATTATAGTAAGTCAGATAACCTCCGTGGCGTTCAAAAAACGCTGCAAAAAATAATAATAAGTGCAACGAAAAAATAAGATAATAAACGACACCTTTTCGGTGGCGTTTCTTAAACGCTATAAAAAGATCTTTAGTAACGTTTAGAAAACGCTGCCAAAAATTCATTTATAGTGGCGTTAAAATAAATGCAACAAAAAATCATGGATTTTTAGTCGCATGTTTTCTGGCGGCGTTTATCAAAACGCCACCAAACTTTTTGTAGCGTTTTTTGAGCGCCACTAAAAATCAAATTTCTTGTAGTGAACTTAACTAAATATCCTGACACAAATCAGAATAAATCTCAAATACTATCTAGAGTTTACCAAGGATAAATCACCGGACTCGCTCTACAGAAGTTAAACAAACTACACTGCCAAAATCCAGAGCCCCTCTCATCTCTAGATCTATCAATCTGAACAAAACATCAGACTATACTCAGGTCTAGCTCAAGTTCCAAATCCAACTGAACTATAGATTCAACAACCAGCAATGAATCATACACATACTCCCTCAGAGATACGTGAAATACAATGAATTCCAGCTATCCAAACTAGCAATTCAATCTTATCTTATCAAAATACAGATAAGAAATCCCAAATGCCTCAGAACTAGCCATCCCATCTTACTCAATTACTGCTCTCTTAACCAGAGAAATCTTAACAACAATGAAGACTCCAACTTCGAATTCCAAACTCCTTATCTCATATCTGCATAACTCAACAGACAATCCTGGGTTGTCCATCTTCTTCCTGATCAGCTCAACCTATGCTGATACTTCCAGAAACAACTAGACCAAAGCAAACCGGTTCCAGGATCCTATCCAACAGAATAGTCTTCCAAGATCCGTCGAAATCCAGAACTCAAGCTCTACTTCCCAAGCAATAGCAAACTGAACTTACTTCCTTCCTTGCACAGCTGCTACCTCGCTTCCGCTGTACAACTCTAATTCTGGAATAGATGAGAATGCTGTTGATGAACACGAATACAAACGTATCCAATATATCCGGGAAACTTTGTTCATCAATTCCATATAATCTGAGTGACTCATCTGACTCGGTCACACAACCTTATAGTAGAATCAAATTCAAAAACTAGATCTGACTAATCCAAATTCCAAAAATTCTGAGCTGCTACACCAACTGTACTACTAGGCTAACTACCAAAATCGCTTCTGGAACCAAAACAATATGGAACTCAACTCCAGATGCAGACAAACTTCTGATTACATCAGTAGCTCCTACTTCCACATGAGAATCCTCAATCTCAAACAAAAGATTGCTCAAGAAAAATTCCCAAATTAATCGCAAGTCACTTTTGCGATCCAACCTAATTCGGATTCCAAAGAAACTGTCCTCTCTTTACCAATTAGAACAGCCTTAAGCTTTTCCAAATAAGGTTAACCCTTCAAGAAACATTCACCAACTGCCCGGACTGCTGAAAGAAGAATCAAAAAGATTCCTGAACCATCGGAGAATCGACCACACTGCTGCTTCCAAGCTCTACCTTGAAGATACTGCAAAGCTAAAAGACCTTCTCGTCAGCACACCGAACACTTCGAGCTGCACTTCTACCACAGCTAACCAAAGACTTCTAATCCAAAGGCCTCTCAAAAACCAAAACCATCAACAAACCACACAACGACCTTCGAGATGGCAGACACCCTCTCAAGAAATTCGTGCTCCAAACCAAGCATCAACATCTCGCTCTCCTTAAGGAATGACAAATGGGACCATGCCGAAGCGAAGCAACTTATAGACCTTAGTCTCATATTCCAGAACAGCCAACCTCCATGCTAAAGGTCCAGACAACTTCTACGCAGACGAATCTTCCCTTGGGCAGGTAAAAACAGCTCCTCAACTACTACTAAACTGCTTCAAGAGAAAACATCTTCTGAAATATCCATGGATACTGCATCTCATCACGCAGTTATCAAGATATCATCACTTACTTCTGCACTTCCGACAGATCCAAACTTACACTTCAAAGATAAACTCCGTATCTTTTAAAAAGATTTCCTTCGGATATCAGAGAAATCCTTACTCCAAACTAAACTCATTCGAGACGGTATTAGGTATACGGTCTCGACAAATATACTTCCAACATCAACATTTGGACTTCTTTCATCAGTGGTAGTCGTGTTACACACACACCACTACTCCATCTACCTCTAAAACTTATGTTGAAAATCCAAACAGATAACCCAACAGATCAGGTTTGTATATATATATATATATAGTTATATATAAAAATTACAAGTACGCTCTCTCAAGAAAGACACCACTCCAGAGCCTAGGTATTCACTCAACCTAATGCTCTGATACCAAATGTGACGACCCGACTTCCTATCTCCAGGAAGTCGTGTCACCAATGAAGAAAGAAAGGGATAGAAGAAGAAAAGAAAGAGAAAGAAGAAACACAACAACATCAGATAACTCACAGTGGAACGAATGAAATATAATATATCACATAAAATATTACATAGTATCATATTACATCAGAGTACACAACTTAAAACAACACGTATTAGACAGTTATAAACATCTGTCTAACTATACAACTCAAGTACAACAGATACAGATACCAAACAAACACAGCAGAACCATAAATATATCTACACGTGGAAGCCTCCCGCTCCATATCTCCTCCAGAATTCGTCAAGCTAACCTGAATCACTTGACTACTCATACATAATATGAGCACCCAAGAGTTTAATAAAATAGAAAATAAACACTCGGGTCAGACAGGGGTCTGGTGTGAGTAAACGGGTTAAAATTGCTTAACTTTAGAAAAACCTTTGAAAAGAAAAGGTATCACGTAAGACTTCCCACACATAAACATGGAAAAGTTTTTATCTTATGCTAACCAAAACATTTGATAGGAAATCCAGTGATATTATAATAGTGTCTAGGGTTTTCAAGTAAATAAGAAATAGCCGAAATTGTAACATTCATTAAATTCCAGCTACTAGCCACAAAAGTGGGTAATAAAAACAAAACCGTAGGATCTCGTAGGAAGAATAGGTTTCCATCAATGGCAGGGCTACTGGGGTACCGCCCGTCACAGTACGTGGCCTAGATCACCGTACCGAGGAGTACGCCCGCTCCCCTGCAACACAAGGCCAGAACCATCCCTTACTGGACAGTCCCGAACAAGACAACCCAGACAGTTGTCGCGACAACCGCCCCACACAGCCAAATAAAAAAGGACTTCTAGACAGGGGAAAATCTTGTCTTGAAATAGGCGCTACCCACCTAGCCTTGCTGCACCTCCCCTGTTTTATCCATCCCGGTTGATGAGGCTTGAGGCTACGATTACCTTTATAGAACACATCTATCTTAGAATGCTCATCGTTCACCTAACGATGTTCTGAAAGCATTCAATCCATAAAAGTTCGTTCCGGGTTCGAACGAAATCGAAGGCACTATCTCGTTGCACTCATTTTGGAATCGCCCTCAGAGTCAACGACCATAGCCCTTGCACTCTAAATCACCATCTCGAACCTATAAGTACTATTCCGTCAAACTCATTACGGAATCACCCACAGAGTTATACTGACGTATAGTTCTTACACCTCGAGTCTTTACCTGCACTTCACTTGGATTCACGACCTAACGTTTAATTAGAATCGACGTGGTTTTCGGATATCCAAATGTGGAAACCCGATCCCGGTCTCACCGGATCCAAACGCCATTTTAATGTCCAAGTTGTTTAAGGGTTTAAACAGTTATACTTATATACAGGATGATATAAACATATAGATGAATTACATTATCACAACAGATAATTCATAACAACCATTCATCTCACAAAGCAGCATATCACATATCATTGATATCCAAATCATCCAGTATCATCCAACATCCAATATCAGCCATCCAATAAAACTAATCATCCAATATCACCCAATCATCCAAAGCAGAATTGATTAACTCTTAATCAATTGGATTACCTAAATCCTTCTTCATTAATTTATTACAATAAATAAATAAATCATCTCTTAATGATCTTCATTAATTGATCTTCCTTGATTAATTATCTTTTAATTACATTCAAGTAATTATCCTTAACTATATACAGTAATTAATCTTTAATTACTATCATTAATTACAATAATTAATAATCCTACATTTACTTCCTCTAATTAACTGTAATTAATTACATTAAACCTTAATTACAATTAATTAATCACACTAGTTAATCAATTTTACTAATCAACCTTGATTAATATCATTAATTATATTAATTAATGATCCTTATTAATTAATAATTACTTAAATAAATCAAATAATTATCTTATAATTAATCATCTCATTAATTAGACTTAATTAAAAAGTAATTAATAACTTGTAATTACTTAATTAATTAATTAACTTCTTAATTAATTATATTAACCCTTTGATTAATTAATCTAATTAATTAATCTTTAATTACTTCATTAAGTAATTATCAATAAATTAAACTAATAAATAATCCTTAATTAATTACTTTATTAATTAATTACATTTTAATTAATTACACTTAGTAATTAATCTTAAATAAATCATATTAATTAATTAATTAATCATATTAATTAATTAAATAAAATAATTAAGTAATTGATCCTTAATTACTTACATAAGTAATTATCTCTAATTACTTCATTAATAAATCTTGATTACTTTCTTAATTAATTACTTAACAAATAATCAATTCTATTATTAAATAATCCTTAATTCTTAATTAATTAATCTATAATTAATTAACTTCAAAACAACTTATATTAATCAAACCCTTAGATTAATAACATTCAGTGATTATCCATTAATCACTTCCGTTTAATTACCCCCATGAGTAGTTTCCCATTAATTACTTTCATAAGTAATTACCATTCTTAATTATATTCAATAATTAACCATTAATTACTTCATTAAGTAATTACACTTAATTAATCCATAATTAAGTGATTATTAAAAATTAAATAATCAATTAACTAATTATTTAAAAATAATTAAATAATTAATTAATTACTCTTATATTTCAAAATCCTTAATTAATTAAGAAAACATTATTCTTAATTAAACTTTACTTATTAATAAATCATATTTAATTAAGTGTTTTTAAGTTCATAACAAAATAATCTAACCATATTTATCTTTATAAATAAATTATTTGAATTTAAATCAAATTTTAATAACTTAAAAACCAATTATTCTATTTGGTTTTCAAAATCATAATAATAACCTTATTTGAAAATAAGGCATTTAGAAACCATTTTTAAAATTTAAAATACTTAAATTATCTAATATTAAACTTATTCAAATTAATTAAAATTTGAAAACTTTAGTTATTAAAACCTTATTTTAAAACTTTACTTAAGACTTTGATTTAATACCTTAAATTCAAAATACTTCTTTTAAATTGAAATTCAAAATTAATTAGATAATTACTTTCAAAAAGCAATCCTTCTAAAACAATTTAAATTTGAAATAAATTCAATTATCACTTTTAAAAGTTTAAATTACATTTATTCCAAAAATAACAAGTTTTGACCTTGTATTATGTTCCTTTTATAAAACTTGTTTATAGTTTAAAGTTTGATTTCATTTTTATCTTCAACAAGTTCAATTTGCAACTTCATATCAATTTACAGAACTAATTAAAAACGACACCCTAAAAATACTCGAGACAAACTTGGCAATTACACGAGTGCTACCCCGAGAAACCTCCAGCCCCTTCCCACTTCAGGATCAACCCGAAGAAATTGCGAGCGCTCCTTCGAGTCTTCACTTGTCTTCCCCAATAGCTCCACTTCCAGTGTACACAATGTACACTTGTGCACATGGGCGACCATCTCCGGCCAAACTTGGTCGTCGTGACCATCGGCGTCGGTCACCTGAACGCACGCAATCTCGAAAACCAACCCAGATCGAACCAATTCACACGAAACAAAATTTCAACCTTCACATCGCAAACTGCAGCAAACTCGAACCCCAAATCCACATCGTCAACGACCATCAATCGTCGTTGAACTTCGCCGTCCTCACCTCAGAACACCACGACCACAAGCTTCCTTTTCCCCCCGACGCGAACGCTTCCGGTCAATCACTTACGTCACAATTTCTTCGACAATCAAACCGAGCCAACATCAAAACAAAACCCTAGTTCATCCAAATCCGAAAAATTTACTCAATGAAAAAAATAAATTGTATTTTTCCCAACATCTATAAAAACAAGCTTTGATCAAAATTCAAGCTTCAATCATCATGTTGTTCATCGGTAGATTACCAAAGTTCCTAAAACAAACAAACCCAAAATACACACTAAATACCCAACTAGAAATTATGAAATGCATGTCTAAATTCATGATTTTTCATCACGATTACATGCATGTAATCGAAATTTGAATTTAAAGCAGTTGATCCTCGACCAAAATTTAAGTTTCACTTCATCTTTTACATTTTTAAGATAAAAACATAATAAAATTTTCCAATTTCATTTTTATAATTAATATCACATCATTATATACATTTCTCTTTAAGAAATCAAGGTCTAAAACTTAATGCAAGAGAAGAAATGAAATTTACAAGTTTATTTAAAACCTGTAAAATAATAGAGAGTAAACTACTTTATACATACATGCACTTCAATATTTTAAACATGCATTACAACCAAAACATATACAACCAATATTATCACACAAGTTCAATCATATGCATTAAATTAAAAGTCACAAGTTTGAACTGTTTTTTAATAAGTTTACCCACCTTTATTATGCATGGAAGATTTGTGAATTTTCTTCTTCCAGGTTTGAACATCTTATCTGAAAAATGACTTTGATTTTGCTTTTAGTTGAAAATCCTTTTGCATGCTTTCTAATTTGTTGTTTTAAAAGTTGAAACTGCTGATGCTCTTGATCTTCATCCCATTTGAAATGCAGTTTGTAAATTTGCAGGTTGAAGTTTGAAGTTGCAGTTTTGATCATGGAAGATTTTAAATTTTGCTTTTGCTTTTCATTTGAATTGCAGTTTTGAAGTTGCTGATTTGTAAATGGATGTGAAAAATTTTCTTTTGATTTTAATGTCAAGTTTTTGAGAAAAGTTTCTCTTTTGAACTTAAGAAAAGAAGATAAAGGAAAAAGAGTTTTGTAAAAACTAGTTTCTTCTTAAAAATATTTAATTAAAAATTAAAATAAGAATAGTGCCACTTGTTTCTCAAGAATTTACACTTGTCACAATAATATTAAATTTTCTTACATGTGTTTCAAAGATGATTAACATGGTTACATTTGTACTTAAGCATTTTTTAATTAATTTTTTACTTAATTTAAATGTAAATATAACTTACATATTAAATTTACTTTATTAAGGAAATATTCTAAAACTAGTTATAATATAAATATACATCTTATACATGTATTTAAAATCTAAACCATATATATTTATAACCTTTTATATTTAAACACCTTTGAAGAAAACACAAATAAAACTTTATTTAAACTATCATTTTTAAAATAAATAGTTGTCTTATATTTTTAAAACAAATTGAATTAAACATAAATTTACTTTTGAAAAAAATATTTAGTTTTAAAACAAAGCTTTAATTTAAAATTCATACACATATAAATTAATAGATTAAATTAAATTTCAAAACAACATCAAATTATAACATATACATACATATATGTTACAATTTGAAAATTCATCTTTTATTTAAAACAAAGGATATTCTATTCACAATATATATCAAATATATATATTATAAACAGAATAAAATTTCATTAGCTTTGGAAAATAAATCTTATCCATTTTAAATTGATAGAAAGATATTGATCAAAATTACCAGATTAAATATTTATTAACCATTAAAAAGAATAAATTTACCAATTTAAATTGAAATTATAAAGAAAATTATCAAATCAATTTAATTATTAATAAGATTATTAAACTGATATTGCCTAAAATTTCGGGTCGTTACAATCCTCCCCCCTTAAAAGAATTTCATCCCCGAAATTTAAAAGCAAAGGTAATTTAATAACCTAGCAAAGATTTCAATTTCAAACAGCAAAGCATTCCTAACATCCAGCTACTAACAACCATAGCAGCCAAACAAACAAACAAACTTAACTAAATATCCTGACACAAATCAGAATAAATCTCAAATACTATCTAGAGTTTCCCAAGGATAAATCACGGGGAGACTCGCTCTACAGAAGCTAAACAAACTACAATGCCAAAATCCAGAGCTCCTCTCATCTCTAGATCCATCAATCTGAACAAAACATCAGACTATACTCAAGTCTAGCTCAATTTCCAAATCCAACTGAACTACAGATTCAACAACCAACAATGAATCATACACGTACTCCCTCAGAGATACGTGAAATACAATGAATTCCAGCTATCCAAACTGGCAATTCAATCTTATCTTATCAAAACACAGATAAGAAATCCCAAATGCCTTAGAAGTAGCCATCCCATCTTACTCAATTACTGCTCTCTTAACCAGAGAAATCTTAACCAACAATGAAGACTCCAACTTCGAATTCCAAACTCCTTATCTCATATCTGCATAACTCAACAGACAATCCTGGGTTGCCCATCTTCTTCCTGATCAGCTCAACCTATGCTGATACTTCCAGAAACAACTAGACCAAAGCAAACCAGTTCCTGGATCCTATCCACCAGAAAAGTCTTCCAAGATCCGTCGAAATCCAGAACTCAAGCTCTACTTCCCAAGCAATAGCAAACTGAACTTCCTTCCTTGCACAACTGCTACCTCGCTTCCGCTATATAACTCTGATTCTGGAATAGATGAGAATACTGTTGATGAAAACGAATACAAACGTATCCAATATATCCGGAAAACTTTGTTCATCAAATCCATATAATCTGAGTGACTCATCTGATTCGGTCACACAACCTTATAGCAGAATCAAATTCAAAAACTAGATCTAACTAATCCAAATTCCAAAGAATCTGAGCTGCTACACCAACTCTACTACTAGGCTAACTACCAAAATCGCTTCTGGAACCAAAACAATATGGAACTCAACTGCAGATGCAGACAAACTTCTGATTACATTAGTAGCTCCTACTTCCGCATGAGAATCCTCAATCTCAAACAAAAGATTGCTCAAGAAAAATTTCCAAATTAATTGCAAGTCACTTTTGCGATCCAACCTAATTCGGATTCCAAAGAAACTGTCCTCTCTTTACCAATCAGAACAGCCTTAAGCTTTTCCAAACAAGGTTAACCCTTCAAGAAACATTCACCAACTGCCCGGACTGCTGAAAGAAGAATCACCAAGATTCCCGAACCATCGGAGAATCGACCACACTGCTGCTTCCAAACTCTACCTTGAAGACACTGCAAAGCTAAAAGACCTTCTCGTCAGCACACCGAACACTTCGAGCTGCACTGCTACCACAACTTACCAAATACTTCTAATCCAAAGGCTTCTCAAAAACTAAAACCATCAACAAACCACACAACGGACCTTCGAGATGGCAGACACCCTCTCAAGAAATTCATGCTCCAAACCAAGCATCAACATCTCGCTCTCCTTAAGGAATGACAAATGAGACCGTGCCAAAGCGAAGCAACTTATAAACCTTAGTCTCATATTCCAGAACAGCCAAAATCCGTGCTAAAGGTCCAGACAACTTCTACGCAGACGAATCTTCCCTGCGGAAGGTAAAAACTGCTCCTCAACTACTACTAAACTGCTTCAAGAGAAAACATCTTCTGCAATATCCATGGATACTGCATCCCATCACGCAGTTATCAAGATATCATTACTTACTTCAGCACTTCCGACAGATCCAAACTTACACTTCAAAGATAAACTCCGTATCTTTTAAAAAGATTTTCTTCGGATATTAGAAAAATCCTTACTCCAAACTAAACTCACTCGAGACGGTATTAGGTCTACGGTCTCGACAAATATACTTCCAACCTCAACATATGGACTTCTTTCATCAGTGGTAGTCGTGTTACACACACACCACTACTATATCTACCTCTAAAACTTATGTTGAAAATCCAAACAGATAACCCAACAGATCAGGTGTGTGTGTGTGTGTGTGTGTGTGTGTGTGTATATAGTTATATATAAAAATTACAAGTACGCTCTCTCAAGAAACACACCACTCCAGATCCAAGGTATTTACTCAACCTAATGCTCTGATACCAAATGTGATGACCCAACTTTCTATCTCCAGGAAGTCGCGTCACCAATGAAGAAAGAAAGGGATAGAAGAAGAAAAGAAAGAGAAAGAAGAAACACAACAACATCAGATAACTCACAGTGGAACGAATGAAATATAATATATCACATAAAATATTACATAGTATCATATTACATCAGAGTACACAACTTAAAACAACACATATAGACAGTTATAAACATCTATCTAACTTTACAACTCAAGTACAACAGATACAGATACCAAACAAACACAGCAGAACCATAAATATATCTACACGTGGAAGCCTCCTGCTCCATATCTCATCCAGAATTCGTCAAGCTAACCTAAATCACTTGACTACTCATACATAATATGAGCACCCAAGAGTTTAATAAAACAGAAAATAAACACTCGGGTCAGACATGGGTTTGATGTGAGTAAACGAGTTAAAATTGCTTAACTTTAGAAAAACCTTTGAAAAGAAAAGGTATCACGTAAGACTTCCCACACATAAATATGAAAAAGTTTTTACCTTATGCTAACCAAAACATTTGATAGGAAATCCAGTGATATTATAATAGTGTCTAGGGTTTTCAAGTAAATAAGAAATAGCCGAAATTGTTACATTGATTAAATTTCAGCTACTAGCCACAAAAGTGGGTAATACAAACAAAACCGTAAGGTCTCGTAGGAAGAATGAGTTTCCACCAATGGCAGGGCTACTGGGGTACCGCCCGTCACAGTACGTGGCCTAGATCACCGTACCGAGGAGTACGCCCGCTCTCCTGCAACACAAGGCCGGAACCATCCCTTACTGGATAGTCCCGAACAAGACAACCCCGGCAGTAGTCGCGAATCAACCACCCCACACAACCGAATAAAAAGGGACTTCTAGACAGGGGAAAATCTTGTCCTGAAATGGGCGCTACCCACCAAGCCTTGCTGCACCTCCCCTGTTTTAGCCATTCCCGGTTGATGAGGCTTAAGGCTACGATTACTGTGACATCCCTGAAATTTGGGACAATATCAATTTAATAATCAGCATTAAAAATTAAATTGATTTGATAATATTTGTTAATAATATTGAATTGATTTAATACTCTTCTTTAAAATAAATATTTAACTGATAGTTTATCTTTTAAAAGCTAATTTAATTTGTTCTCTATTTATAATGTATATATATGTGTATATATATTGTAAATAGTTAATCTTTGTTTTGAATGTAACAAATAAAGATATGTTTTCAAATTCTAATATTTTTGATAATTTGGAAATTAGATTTAAATTTAATATTAAATAAGTAACAATTTGGCTTTAAAGATTAAGTTAAAATTTGTTTAAATGATTTTAACTTAAATTTAAATTTAACAAAGGTTGTTTTGTTCTTGTTTTAAATCTAGTTGATAAAATAAGAATTAATTTATATAGAGATGATTTCTTTATAAATTTATTTTAATTTGATAATGAGATTTATTTATACTATAATATCTTTAAAAGTAGATTTTAAAATAAATAGAGATTGTTATATATATATACATATATTTGGAAGGAACTATGGTTTGAAGTTTAAAATAAAATCTTGCAAAAATTGTTTATAATAAAATAATAATAATCTGTAAACAAAAATACGGGCTTTGAACTTAAAAGAGAGATAATATAAGCAATCATGTTAAAAATAGAATTAAATACTTACGTTAAATTTTATAACAAATGACTATAGCAACTTTATATTTATAAGACAAAAGTATATATGTGAACATAAGATATAAATATACAAGTTAACATTATAACTATAATAACCATAACAACTTTCAAGTAAAAACTTATGTAAATTCTAGAGAACCTTATATAGGAAGCTTAGATATGCTGGAAAGAAAAGAAATGTCTATGAACTCACATACATAAATAGGACAAGTCTAAATGTATGCTACAGGCAAGTAATAAGTAAAAAGTAAAGTATTGCAGGCAACAAAACATAGGCAGGCAAGTATAGTTATAATAGATATGTATGTTGCCAGGTAAGAATGAAGATAGCCTGTAGGATAAGTATGAAAATACAAATGTGCAGGCTAAAGAACAAGCTAAAGTAAAATATCTAAGGATAAAAATGAGTAATAGGAGACATAAGTACATTAACATTAAATGCTTCATTTCTTAGCCTGCAAACAAGGTCATTTCGAATTGTATAAAAAAAAATCCTTCAGCCTCCAAAATGTTAAAATATCTCTGATCTAGGTACCTGCTTTTGCTAACCAGTAAGCACTTACCTCTGTAATAATCTTTTCTATATATATTCTCAGTTCAATTCGAATCAACATAGCTAAATCAGAAAATAGTAAGTTTTCTTCTACAAACTTAAAACATGAAACAAACTTAAATAATATTTCCACTAAACAAGCAAGCCAGTACATTAGTTTTCTTCAACCTGGAAATTGTTACTGCATACAACTTCAACTAAACTAAGACAAGGAGGTTTAAAGGGAATCAAGCAAGACACAGTTTCAAGTTAATTGCAAGCTTTCATGTTTTCAAATTCAAGTCTCTGGAATCAAAAATAAAAGCATGGAAATTTAATTTCATTTCAGTTTCAAGGCCCTCTGCATTTTGAGGTGAGTAACTTAAATTTTAAAATACAATGTAATTTAAAAAGCTAATTTTTAACTAAAAGTTAAGTAGTTTAATTTAAAGGCTTTTCCTTATATAAAATTTCATATGTAAGTAATAAATGTAATTACAAGATTTTAAATTGAATTTAAATTTTGTAAATGTTTAAATAATAATCATTTTTGAATCTTAAGTTCAAAAATGGAATTTGAATCTTAAATTTAAAGGTAATGTTTTAAACACACTTTAATATTAATAACATCATTAATAAAGGAATGAACTATCTTAGAGATAATTAAGGTAATAAGTGATTTAATTAGTAAGAAAATAAAGGAATGATTTATTATTAAATTTATAAATTAATGATTTAGAATTAGAGATTAATAAAGAAGTAAATTAAGAAATGTTATTAGATAATTAACTAAGGATTATTTATTAATTAATTAATGTGATTAGTTTTATTAATTAACTAGATTAATTAATTTAGATAATCTATTGTAAATTGTTAAGAGTAATTACTTGATAAAAGTAATTAGAAGATTAATTACTTATTGTAATTAATTTTGATGTTATGATTAAATTAAGTTAATTAATTTAGTTTAATTAATTTAAGAAATCATTTGATGGTTTGATAAGTGTAATTACTTGGTGTAATTAATGGAGCAGGATTACTTAGGGAAGTAATTAGATGATAATTACTGAACGTAATTAATACAGGATGAATTGTAGATGAAGTAATTTGGGTAATTACTTTTGAAGTTAATCAGGGATTAATTCTGGAGATAATTAATTATGGAATAATTAATTTATTAAATAAGTAATTAAGGGTAGTTAATTACTGGATTGTTATTAATCAAGGGGATTAATAATTGTGTTTAACTTAAATAAAGGAATTTAATTTAAATATAAACTAGAAATCATTAATTAATGTAACTAATGATATAATTAAGAATTGTTTAATTAAGTAATAATAGATAATGAAGTGATTAATTATTGTAATTAATTAAGAATAAATGTAAGTAATTATATTTAATTAATAAATGAAGGAATTAAATGTTAATTACTATGAATAATTTAGGATAATTAATTTGTGAAATTAATTAAAGACTAATTACTTATTTTAATTAGAGATTGATTAATCAAAGGTGTTTAATCAAGATGAATACTTAGAGGATGATTAATTAATTTGATTTAAAATTAATTAATGATTGTATAAGCAGGATTTATAGATGAAGTAATTAATTTATTTTATTTTAAATTAATTAGAGATAGGAGTAATTAATTTAATTCATTTTAAATTAATTACAAATGGTGTGATTATAAATCATTGCTTATGGATGAATGATACTGATATTCATTGAATGGTTGTGAACTCTGATATTAGATGAGTAATATCTATATGATATGGATGCTTAGTTAAAGTATGATAATATGGATTATCTGCTTGTGATGATTATCTGTTTGGAATGATAATATGAATTATCTGTTTATGATGATGATGTGATTTATCTATTGTGGTATGTGAATTATCTATCTGTGTGTATATAGATAATTAAATTGAATTGTTTTAAACTTTAAGACAACTTGGCCTTAAAAGACACGTTTTGGATTTCGATGAGACCGGGATCGGTTTTTCCGCATTAGGAACATCCGAAAACCACATCGATTCCAAATTAACGATAGGTCGTAAATCTGAAGTGAAGATGGAGATTCAGAATGCAAGGGTTATCGTCGTTAACTCTGAGGGTGATTCCAAAATGAGTGTAACGAGATAATGCCTTCGGTTTCGTTCGAACCCGGAACGAACTTGTATGGATTGAATGCTTTCAACACATCGTCAGGTGGGCGATGAGCATTCTAAGAAATATGTTCTATAAAGGTAATCGTAACCTCAAGCCTCATCAACCGGGAATGGCTAAAACAGGGGAGGTGCAGCAAGGTTAGGTGGGTCATGCCCAAGCAGGACAAGGATATTCCCCTGTCTAGATGTCCCTTTATTTTTCGGCTGTGTGGGCGGTTGATTGCAACAACTGCCGGGGTTTATCTTGTTCGGGACTGTTCAGTAAGGAATGGTTTCGGCCTTGTGTTGCAGGGGATGAAGGGAGTAATCCTCGGTACGTTGATCTAGGCCACGTACTGTGACGGGCGGTACCCCAGTAGCCCTGCCATTGTATGGAATCCACAATCCAATAAGTGCCCACGGTTTTGATTGTATTACCCACTTTTGTGGCTAGTAGCTGGAATTTAATAGATGTAACAATTTCGGCTATTTTCTATTTACTTGAAAACCCTAGACGTATTATAATATCACAGAATTTCCTATCAAATGTTTTGGTTAGCGTAAGATAAAAACTTTTCCATGCTTATGTGTGGGGAGTCTTACGTGATACCTTTTTATTTTCAAAAGATTTTCAAAGTTAAGCAACTTAAACCTGTTACTCATACCAGACCCATGTCTGACCCGAAGTTTATTTTTGTTTTTCATAAACTCTCGGGTACCCAAATTTTTACGGGTAACCAAGGGATTCAGGTTAGCTTTGACGAATTCTGGAGGAGCAATGGAGCAGGTGGCTTCAGCGTTGTAGATATATATATATAGTTCCGCTGTGTTGGTTTCTCTGAGTCTTATTGTTTGAGCTGTAATGTATTGAGGTGTGTTAACTAGACAGGTGTTTATAACTGTCTAGTATGTGATGTATTGTCTGTATAACTCTGATTGATGTTGTATATTATGTAAATATTTATGTGATTATTATATTTTATTCGTTCCGCTGTAAGATTCTGGTGTTGTTGTTCCTTCTTCTCTATCTTTTCTATTTTCTCATCCCTTTCTTTCTTAATAACGAAACGTCTTCCTGGGCGTAGGAGGGCGGGTCGTTACAGTTGGTATCAGAGCGCTAGGTTGAGTAAATACCTAGGCTCTTAAGTGTTTTCTTTCTTGATAGAGTGTATTTGTAATTTTGATATATATATATTTATATATTTATTTCTACCTATTGTTGGGTTACCTGTTCGGGTTTTCCAATAAGTTATAAAGGTAGATAGGGTAGTGGTGTGTAACACGACCACCAATGATTGGAGTTTTGAATGTTTGAGATTGGAAATGTATCTGTTGAGACTGTAGACCTATTACCATCTCGAGTAAACTTTGGATGGTGTAAGGATCTCATGGATCTCTGAAGGAAATCTGTTAAGGTTCGGAGTTCTTTTTGAAGTATAGTTTGGTTGAGCTAGAGTTTGGATCTATCGATTGGGCGGAAGCAAGTTATGATATCTTGATACCCAAGGGTGTAGTAGCTGTGTGATGAGACACAGTGAATATGGATGTCTCCGAAGATGTTTCTTCGGAATAAGTAAGGAAGTGTTTCTGCTTCGGTGTTGTGGTTGAGTTCAGTTGGGTGTTCCTGTTTGCTTTGGAGTCCGAGTTTCTCGAAGAGCTTTGGATTAAGTAATCTTTGGCTTCTGGGTCAGCAGTGGATTTTAGAAGCTGCAGAGTAGATCCATTTCTTCGATGGATTAGCCACACAAGCGTAAGCTGTTCTGTTTGGTAATGATAGAGCAGTTTTTTGGAATTAGGCTGAATTGATCGCAAAAGTGACTTGCAATAGTTTGAGTGTTCTTTTGTGTTTCAGAATTTTTCTGGATGTCTTCTAGAAGTCAGAATTTGGTCAGCATCTGGAGACTGAGTTTGGTATCGACTGGATTCCAGGAATGGTACCGATGGATCAGCTTAGTAATAGGATGGTTTTTGAGTATGGTGAAGTAACTCGGATTTTGGAGGAACTTCAGAGCTTTCTTTTGATCTGTGGAGCCCTAATGTTGGGATGTGTTGTCCAGTCTGTGTTCGGCTTTAGCATTTTCATCTGTTCGATCAGAGTTGCGCAGCAGAAGCATGGTGGCAGCTGTTTTAGTTTGGAAGCAATTGGATATTGCAGTGTTTGGATTAGAGAGGTTCTACAGGAAATTTTTGGGGATCTGAGGCCAGATTGGGAGTGCATCTGTTTTATCTTTTCCATATGGGAGAAGTGAGATCAGACTTCTGATATTGAAAAAGAGTTGTGTTCTGAGTTTTGGGTGATCTTGAAAAGATCATTTTGTTGGATTGTCTTTGGTTCAGTTTGTTTCTAAGGGTATCAGCAAGGGTTGAGCTGATCAAGAGGATGTAGGCAGTCCAGGATCGTCCAAAGAGTTTTGTGGATAAAAGTTGGAGATATGATTTTGGATAAGTGTTGGGTTTTCAGGATTGAATTGTCAGTTTGGATAACTGAAATTCGTTGTGTTTCACGTATCTCTGAGGGAGTACGTGTACGATCTATCTCTGGTTGTAGAACCAGCAGTTCAGAAAGTTTTGATTGTTGAGTCAGACTTGTTTATAGTCTGATATCTTGTCATGTTTTGTAGATCTAGATGTATGTTGCTTAGTAGTATTGATTGATTGGATTCTGTAGGGCGAGTAACCCGATATTTATACCTGGGGAACTCTAGATAGATCTATCCTGATTTTGTCTGGACAGTTAGATTTGTTTGTTTGGATGAATTGGTTGCTATGGTTGTTAGCATATGATTAATATATGCTTGTGTTTTAAACTAAATATTTAAGCAGATTATTAAATTACCTTTGTTTTAAAATTTCGGGGACGAAATTCTTTTAAGGGGGGAGGAATGTGACATCCCTGAAATTTGGGGCAATATCAATTTAATAATCAGCATTAAAAATTAAATTGATTTGATAATATTTGTTAATAATATAGAATTGATTTAATACTCTTCTTTAAAATAAATATTTAACTGATAGTTTATCTTTCAAAAGCTAATTTAATTTGTTCTCTATTTATAATGTATATATATATATGTGTGTGTATATATATTGTAAATAGTTAATCTTTGTTTTAAATATAACAAATAAAGATATGTTTTCAAATTCTAATTTTTGATAATTTGATTTAAATTTAATATTAAATAAGTAACAATTTGGCTTTAAAGATTAAGTTAAAATTTGTTTAAATGATTTTAACTTAAATTTAAATTTAACAAAGGTTGTTTTGTTCTTGTTTTAAATCTAGTTGATAAAATAAGAATTAATTTATATAGAGATGATTTCTTTATAAATTTATGTTAATTTGATAATGAGATTTATTTATACTATAATATCTTTAAAATTAGATTTTAAAATAAATAGAGATTGTTATATATATATATATATATACACATATATTTGGAAGGAACTATGGTTTGAAGTTTAAAATAAAATCTTGCAAAAATTGTTTATAATAAAATAATAATAATCTGTAAACAAAAATACAGGCTTTGAACTTAAAAGAGAAATAATATAAGCAATCATGTTAAAAATAGAATTAAATACTTACGTTAAATTTTATAACAAATGACTATAGCAACTTTATATTTATAAGACAAAAGTATATATGTGAACATAAGATATAAATATACAAGTTAACACTATAACTATAATAACCATAACAACTTTCAAGTAAAAACTTATGTAAATTCTAGAGAACCTTATATAGGAAGCTTAGATATGCTGGAAAGAAAAGAAATGTCTATGAACTCACATACATAAATAGGACAAGTCTAAATGTATGTTACAGGCAAGTAATAAGTAAAAAGTAAAGTATTGCAGGCAACAAAACATAGGCAGGCAAGTATAGTTATAATAGATATGTATGTTGCCAGGTAAGAATGAAGATAGCCTGTAGGATAAGTATGAAAATACAAACGTGCAGGCTAAAGAACAAGCTAAAGTAAAATATCTAAGGATAAAAATGAGTAATAGGAGACATAAGTACATTAACATTAAATGCTTCATTGCTTAGCCTGCAAACAAGGTCATTTCGAATTGTATAAAAAAAATCCTTCAGCCTCCAAAATGTTAAAATATCTCTGATCTAGGTACCTGCTTTTGCTAACCAGTAAGCACTTACCTCTGTAATAATCTTTTCTATATATATTCTCAGTTCAATTCGAATCAACATAGCTAAATCAGAAAATAGTAAGTTTTCTTTTACAAACTTAAAACATGAAACAAACTTAAATAATATTTCCACTAAACAAGCAAGCCTGTACATTAGTTTTCTTCAACCTGGAAATTGTTACTGCATACAACTTCAACTAAACTAAGACAAGGAGGTTTAAAGGGAATCAAGCAAGACACAGTTTCAAGTTAATTGCAAGCTTTCATGTTTTCAAATTCAAGTCTCTGGAATCAAAAATAAAAGCATGGAAATTTAATTTAATTTCAGTTTCAAGGCCCTCTGCATTTTGAGGTGAGTAACTTAAATTTTAAAATACAATGTAATTTAAAAAGCTAATTTTTAACTAAAAGTTAAGTAGTTTAATTTAAAGGCTTTTCCTTATATAAAATTTCATATGTAAGTAATAAATGTAATTACAAGATTCTAAATTGAATTTAAATTTTGTAAATGTTTAAATAATAATCATTTTTGAATCTTAAGATCAAAAATGGAATTTGAATCTTAAATTCAAAGGTAATGTTTTAAACACACTTTAATATTAATAACATCATTAATAAAGGAATGAACTATCTTAGAGATAATTAAGGTAATAAGTGATTTAATTAGTAAGAAAATAAAGGAATGATTTATTATTAAATTTATAAATTAATGATTTAGAATTAGAGATTAATAAAGAAGTAAATTAAGAAATGTTATTAGATAATTAACTAAGGATTATTTATTAATTAATTAATGTGATTAGTTTTATTAATTAACTAGATTAATTAATTTAGATAATCTATTGTAAATTGTTAAGAGTAATTACTTGATAAAAGTAATTAGAAGATTAATTACTTATCGTAATTAATTTTGATGTTATGATTAAATTAAGTTAATTAATTTAGTTTAATTAATTTAAGAAATCATTTGATGGTTTGATAAGTGTAATTACTTGGTGTAATTAATGGAGCAGGATTACTTAGGGAAGTAATTAGATGATAATTACTGAACGTAATTAATACAGGATGAATTGTAGATGAAGTAATTTGGGTAATTACTTTTGAAGTTAATCAGGGATTAATTCTGGAGATAATTAATTATGGAATAATTAATTTATTAAATAAGTAATTAAGGGTAGTTAATTACTGGATTGTTATTAATCAAGGGGATTAATAATTGTGTTTAACTTAAATAAAGGAATTTAATTTAAATATAAACTAGAAATCATTAATTAATGTAACTAATGATATAATTAAGAATTGTTTAATTAAGTAATAATAGATAATGAAGTGATTAATTATTGTAATTAATTAAGAATAAATGTAAGTAATTATATTTAATTAATAAATGAAGGAATTAAATGTTAATTACTATGAATAATTTAGGATAATTAATTTGTGAAATTAATTAAAGACTAATTACTTATTTTAATTAGAGATTGATTAATCAAAGGTGTTTAATCAAGATGAATACTTAGAGGATGATTAATTAATTTGATTTAAAATTAATTAATGATTGTATAAGCAGGATTTATAGATGAAGTAATTAATTTATTTTATTTTAAATTAATTAGAGATAGGAGTAATTAATTTAATTCATTTTAAATTAATTACAAATGGTGTGATTATAAATCATTGCTTATGGATGAATGATATTGATATTCATTGAATGGTTGTGAACTCTGATATTAGATGAGTAATATCTATATGATATGGATGCTTAGTTAAAGTATGATAATATGGATTATCTGCTTGTGATGATTATCTGTTTGGAATGATAATATGAATTATCTGTTTATGATGATGATGTGATTTATCTATTGTGGTATGTGAATTATCTATCTGTGTGTATATAGATAATTAAATTGAATTGTTTTAAACTTTAAGACAACTTGGCCTTAAAAGACACGTTTTGGATTTCGATGAGACCGGGATCGGTTTTCCGCATTAGGAACATCCGAAAACCACATCGATTCCAAATTAACGATAGGTCGTAAATCTGAAGTGAAGATGGAGATTCAGAATGCAAGGGTTATCGTCGTTAACTCTGAGGGTGATTCCAAAATGAGTGTAACGAGATAATGCCTTCGGTTTCGTTCGAACCCGGAACGAACTTGTATGGATTGAATGCTTTCAACACATCGTCAGGCGGGCGATGAGCATTCTAAGAAATATGTTCTATAAAGGTAATCGTAACCTCAAGCCTCATCAACCGGGAATGGCTAAAACAGGGGAGGTGCAGCAAGGTTAGGTGGGTCATGCCCAAGCAGGACAAGGATATTCCCCTGTCTAGATGTCCCTTTATTTTTCGGCTGTGTGGGCGGTTGATTGCAACAACTGCCGGGGTTTATCTTGTTCGGGATTGTTCAGTAAGGAATGGTTCCGGCCTTGTATTGCAGGGGATGAAGGGAGTAATCCTCGGTATGTTGATCTAGGCCACGTACTGTGATGGGCGGTACCCCAGTAGCCCTGCCATTGTATGGAATCCACAATCCAATAAGTGCCCACGGTTTTGATTGTATTACCCACTTTTGTGGCTAGTAGCTGGAATTTAATAGATGTAACAATTTCGGCTATTTTCTATTTACTTGAAAACCCTAGACCTATTATAATATCACAGAATTTCCTATCAAATGTTTTGGTTAGCGTAAGATAAAAACTTTTCCATGTTTATGTGTGGGGAGTCTTACGTGATACTTTTTTATTTTCAAAAGATTTTCAAAGTTAAGCAACTTAAACCTGTTACTCATACCAGACCCATGTCTGACCCGAAGTTTATTTTTGTTTTCCATAAACTCTCGGGTACCCAAATTTTTACGGGTAGCCAAGGGATTCAGGTTAGCTTTGACGAATTCTGGAGGAGCAATGGAGCAGGTGGCTTCAGCGTTGTAGATATATATATAGTTCCGCTGTGTTGGTTTCTCTGAGTCTTATTGTTTGAGCTGTAATGTATTGAGGTGTGTTAACTAGACAGGTGTTTATAACTGTCTAGTATGTGATGTATTGTCTGTATAACTCTGATTGATGTTGTATATTATGTAAATATTTATGTGATTATTATATTTTATTCGTTCCGCTGTGAGATTCTGGTGTTGTTGTTCCTTCTTCTCTATCTTTTCTATTTTCTCATCCCTTTCTTTCTTAATAACGAAACGTCTTCCTGGGCGTAGGAGGGCGGGTCGTTACAGTACCTTTATAGAACACATCTATCTTAGAATGCTCATCGTCCACCTGACGATGTTCTGAAAGCATTCAGTCCATACAAGTTCGTTTCGGGTTCGAACGAAACCGAAGGCACTATCTCGTTGCACTCATTTTGGAATCACCTTCAGAGTCAACGACCATAGCCCTTGCACTCTAAATCACCATCTCGAACCTATAAGTACTATTCCGTCGAACTCATTATGGAATCAGCCACAGAGTTATACTGACGTATAGTTCTTACACCTCGAGTCTTTACTTGCACTCCACTTGGATTCACGACCTAACGTTTAATTGGAATCGACGTGGTTTTCGGATATCCAAATGTGGAAACCCGATCCCGGTCTCACCGAATCCAAACGTCATTTTAATGTCCAAGTTTTTTAAGGGTTTAAACAGTTATACTTATATACAGGATGATATAAACAGATAGATGAATTACATTATCACAACAGATAATTCATAACAACCATTCATCTCACAAAGCAGCATATCACATATCATTGATCCAGATCATCCAGTATCATCCAACATCCAATATGAGTCATCCAATAAAACCAATCATCCAATATCAACCAATCATCCGAAGCAGAATTGATTAACTCTTAATCAATTGGATTACCTAAATCCTTCTTCATTAATTTATTCCAATAAATAAATAAATCATGTCTTAATGATCTTCATTAATTAATCTTCATTGGTTAATTATCTTTTAATTACATTCAAGTAATTATCCTTAACTATATACAATAATTAATCTTTAATTACTATCATTAATTACAATAATTAATGATCCTACATTTACTTCCATTAATTAACTATAATTAATTACATTAAACCTTAATTAATTAAAATTAATTAATCACACTTTAGTTAATCAATTTTATTAATCAACCTTGATTAATATCATTAATTATATTAATTAATGATCCTTATTAATTAATAATTACTTAAATAAATTAAATAATTATCTTATAATTAATCATCTCATAAATTAGACTTAATTAAAAAGTAATTAATAACTTGTAATTACTCAATTAATTAATTAACTTCTTAATTAATTATATTAACCCTTTGATTAATTAATCTAATTAATTAATCTTTAATTAGTTCATTAAGTAATTATTAATAAATTAAACTAATAAATAATCCTTAATTAATTACTTTATTAATTAATTACATTGTAATTAATTACACTTAGTAATTAATCTTAAATAAATCACATTAATTAATTAATTAATCATATTAATTAATTAATTAATCATATTAATTAATTAAATTAAATAATTAAATAATTGATCCTTAATTACTTACATAAGTAATTATCTCTGATTAATTCATTAATAAATCTTGATTACTTTCTTAATTAATTACTTAACAAATAATCAATTCTATTATTAAATAATCCATAATTCTTAATTAATTAATCTATAATTAATTAACTTCAAAACAACTTATATTAATCAATCCTTTAGATTAATAACATTAAGTGATTATCCATTAATCACTTCCGTTTAATTACTCCCATGAGTAATTTCCCATTAATTACTTCCATAAGTAATTACCATTCTTAATTACATTCAATAATTAACCATTAATTACTTCATTAAGTAATTACACTTAATTAATCCACAATTAAGTGATTATTAAAAATTAAATAATCAATTAACTAATTATTTAAAATTAATTAAATAATTAATTAATTAATCTCTTATATTTCAAAATCCTTAATTAATTAAGATGACATTATTCTAAATTAAACTTTACTTATTAATAAATCATATTTAATTAAGTGTTTTTAAGTTCATAACAAAATAATCTAACCATATTTATCTTTCTAAATAAATTATTTGAATTTAAATCAAATTTTAATAACTTAAAAACCAATTCTTCTATTTGGTTTTCAAAATCATAATAATAACGTTATTTGAAAATAAGGCATTTAGAAACCATTTTTAAAATTTAAAATACTTAAATTATCTAATATTAAACTTATTCAAATTAGTTAAAATTTGAAAACTTTAGTTATTAAAACCTTATTTTAAAACTTTACTTAAGACTTTGATTTAATACCTTAAATTCAAAATACTTCTTTTAAATTGAAATTCAAAATTAATTAGATAATTACTTTCAAAAAGCAATCCTTTTAAAACAATTTAAATTTGAAATAAATTCAATTATCACTTTTAAAAGTTTAAATTACATTTATTCCAAAAATAACAAGTTATAACCTTGTATTTTGTTCATTTTATAAAACTTGTTTATAGTTTAAAGTTTGATTTCATTTTTATCTTCAACAAGTTCAATTTGCAACTTCATATCAATTTACAGAACTAACTAAAAACGACACCCTAAAAATACTCGAGACAAACTCGGCAATTACACGAGTGCTACCCCGAGAAACCTCCAGCCCCTTCCCACTTCGAGATCAACCCGAAGAAATTGCGAGCGCTCCTTCGAATCTTCACTCGTCTTCCCCAAAAGCTCCACTTCCAGTGTACACAAAGTTCACTTGTGCACGTGCGCGACCATCCCCGGCCAAACTTGGTCGTCGCGACCATCGACGTCGGTCACCTGAACGCACGCGATCTCGAAAACCAACCCAGATCGAACCAATTCACAAGAAACAAAATTTTGACCTTCACATCGAAAACTGCAGCAAACTCGAACCCCAAATCTACATCGTCAACGACCATCAATCGCCATTGAACTTCGCCGTCCTTACCTCAGAACACCGCGACCACGAGCTTCCTTTTCCCCCTAACGCGAACGCTTCCGGACAATCACTCACGTCACAATTTCTTCGACAATCAAACCGAGCCAACATCAAAACAAAACCCTAGTTCATCCAAATCCGAAAAATTTACTCAATGAA
Organism: Allium cepa; assembly: GCA_030765085.1. Lineage (NCBI taxonomy): Eukaryota > Viridiplantae > Streptophyta > Magnoliopsida > Asparagales > Amaryllidaceae > Allium > Allium cepa. The sequence goes on along the minus strand of CM060935.1, from coordinate 795,269,884 downwards.
AAAAATAAATTGTACTTTTCTTAACATCTACAACCTAAAAACAAGCTTTGATCAAAATATAATCTTCAATCATCATGTTGTTCATCGGCAAATTACCAAAGTTCCCAAAACAAACAAACCTAAAATACACACTAAATACGCAACTAGAAATTATGAAATGCATGTCTAAATTCATGATTTTTCATCACGATTACATGCATGTAATCGAAATTTGAATTTAAAGCAGTTGATCTTTGACCAAAATTTAAGTTTCACTGCATCTTTTATATTTTTAAGATAAAAACATAATGAAATTTTCCAATTTCATTTTTATAATTAATATCACATCATTATATACATTTCTCTTTAAGAAATCAAGGTTTAAAACTTAATGCAAGATAAGAAATGAAATTTACAAGTTTATTTAAAACCTGTAAAATAACAGAGAGTAAAATACTTTATACATACACGCACTTCAATATTTTAAACGTGCATTACAACTAGAACATATACAACCAATATTATCACACAAGTTCAATCATATGCATTAAATTAAAATTCACAAGTTTAAACTGTTTTTAAATAAGTTTACTCACCTTTAATATGCAGGGCAGATTTGTGAATTTTCTTCTTCCAGATTTGAACATCTTATCTGAAAAATGACTTTGATTTTGCTTTTAGTTGAAAATCCTTTTGCATGCTTTCTAATTTGTTGTTTTAAAAGTTGAAACTTCTGATGCTCTTGATCTTCATCCCATTTGAAATGCAATTTGTAAATTTGCAGGTTGAAGTTTGAAGTTGCAGTTTTGATGATTACAGATTTTAAATTTTGCTTTTGCTTTTCATTTGAATTGCAGTTTTGAAGTTGCTGATTTGTAAATGGATGTGAAAAACTTGCTTTTGATTTTAATCTCAAGTTTTTGAGATAAGTTTCTGTTTTGAACTTAAGAAAAGAAGATAAAGGAAAAAGAGTTTTGTAAAAACTAGTTTCTTCTTAAAAACATTTAATTAAAAATTAAAATAAGAATAGTGCCACTTGTTTCTCAAGAATTTACACTTGTCACAATAATATTAAATTTTCTTACATGTGTTTCAAAGATGATTAACATGGTTACATTTGTACTTAAGCATTTTTTAATTAACTTTTTACTTAATTTAAATGTAAATATAACTTACATATTAAATTTAGTTTATTAAGGAAATATTCTAAAACTAGTTATAATATAAATATACATCTTATACATGTATTTAAAATCTAAAACATATATATATATAACCTTTTATATTTAAACACCTTTGAAGAAAACACAAATAAAATTTTATTTAAACTATCATTTTTAAAATAAATAGTTGTCTTATATTTTTAAAACAAATTGAATTAAACTTAAATTTACTTTTGAAAAAAAATATTTAGTTTTAAAACAAAGCTTTAATTTAAAATTCATACACATATAAATTAATAGATTAAATTAAATTTCAAAACAACATCAAATTATAACATATACATACATATATATTACAATTTGAAAATTCATCTTTTATTTAAAACAAAGGATATTCTATTCATAATATATATCAAATATATATATTATAAACAGAATAAAATTTTATTAGCTTTGGAAAATAAATCTTATCCATTTTAAATTGATAGAAAGATATTGATCAAAATTACCATATTAAATATTTATTAACCATTAAAAAGAATAAATTTACCAATTTAAATTGAAATTATAAAGAAAAATTATCAAATCAATTTAATTGTTAATACAGATTATTAAATTGATATTGCCTAAAATTCCGGGTCGTTACATGCATGAACATGCCAATGACATGTTTCTTCTACATTACAACGGACCATGTATTGATTTGCACCCGATTTCAGAACTTGAAACGAAACTGAACATTTAATCGTCCATTAACATAGCTGTTCAACAAGCTTCTGCTTACTTTCAAAAATCAACCCAACTCGTGGACATTTCTCCGACATTCACTTCCAAAAACTTCCACGTCTACTTGATAATTTTCCATTATTGATTTCGCCATCATTGTACATAAATCATCGCCTATAGCCTCTTCATATGTGATTCGTTCTTCTTCCGCATTTACATCATCAACCTCCTCAATGTCTGCATATATGATTGCATCATTGTTAACTTCCATTTGATGTATCCAAGTTCCATCCTCATCATCCGCACAAGCAACTTCCATGCTATCCAATTGCCTACAAATCTCTTGTAGAGTATCAACATGATAATCGACACCATCGTCGTCACAACCAGTAAATGCATCTACGCCACTAGGAATACAAAAAACAAACGTCGTATATTTTGCATTAACGTAAGTCAAAATACAAGTGCCAACGTATAATAGTACTCACTTTTCAAATGCGACTGATTTGGATTTATAGCGTTCTGCATCATATTTTGTTCCTGACTAGAAGAGACTCCAGCCATTCCGCTGTACCTGTGAAGTAAGTTTGTAAACTCTCCACCTTAATGGCTTGAAAGATACGATGGATACGCCGACCATTGTGTTTCTTGTAACTATATGGTATGCATATACTAATCCCAAGAGATTATTGGCGTTTGTGTTTCAACCACATTTTCATGTTCCACTCTCACAACGTAGATTTTTATAACTCTCATCCCAACTGAAAAGGTGGAGTTCAAATCATCGTCGTCCTCCAAATCAATAGCGGTGCACCATCATCCCGAACCCATTTGACCGCTAATTTTAAATCATATATCACAGGATTTGCTTTTGTCACTTCATATGCCCTTTGTTTTAGCTCTTCGAAACTACAATGATTTTTTTATTATCGATCCTTTTCGCTTTCCGTCTACATATCTAGGTTTACCTTCATCATCAACCAACAATTCCCCATCAAAGTAAAATATAGTCGGAACCTTTGACATTATCTGCAAAATAAGTTCCAATACCACAATCATAGTTTTTGTTCACTGACATAACTATAAACATCAATTTGATAAATTATTACCTATTTTCTAGGTAGATTTTGTTTCCGCAGACAACCTTCAACCAAAAGCAGTCAAGTCAATATTTAAAAATACCTAGCCAAGCAAATCAATATAATAACGTAACCAATATATTTCATCAATAAAGTCAACAATATCAAATGCATTTCAACAACATAATAAACTATCTACCTTGCACACGTTACGGGTTACAACAAATAGAAATATTTTCGCAACAACATACTACAAATACAACGGTTCAACATAAAATCCAAATATGACAACTTAACCAACTCCCAAACATCTGCCACATTCTAGGCTTTCCGCTGTTTGTCCTGAGTTCTTCATTTACACTTTTCAAACGACTTATTTCAGCTTGCAGTTCGTGGGCATACTCAAGTCCCCTTTCGCACAAGGGTTGATCAATCCATTTAAAATAATTGCAACAATCATATTCACGAGGATTCAATCTATGTTCGCTGTACGAACTACACCCGAAAAATATTCGTCCATCATTCCTTTCTTTTCTGGAAACAACCACTACACACATATCTCCGCAAAAACAGTTTGAAAATGGTCGTTGTCCCCTTAGCACGGATGGACTAACAGGATGTATACGTGTCAGCAAATTTCTATCAACTGTATGTTGATGACCGGGCATTTCCGCAGAAACAACTTCACGTAAACGAGCATGTAAGGTTGATGATCCTGAATGGAATTTATACGGTACCGGTTCGAACTGTGTTTCCAAAACATGATCGACATCAAAGTCAATGTGACTTGAACTTGCAATTCCAATTTTCCCTTCAACCTCATCAAAATGTTTCATCAATGTTTCATCGTCTATCTCCCAATCATTAATATCTACCGTCATAATAAACAATTGAGGTGTAAATTAGGGATTTCAGTTTACTAATACTTAAATTGAGTTTCCTAGTTCGTTAAACACTAACAACTATTTCAACAACAACACCATTCTCTAATAATTAACACAACTACCATTAATAACTCTTCATTTTCAACAACTTCAACAGTAGTAAAATTATATTTTAATTTTCAAAAACATTAATTATTACCTTTGTTTTGTAACGATGAAGAAGATGATTTCATATATAGCTTAGCAACTATTTGGTTAATAAGGTGATTGTGGATTTGGATATTGAAGAAAAATATGTTTGGGTTGAGAAATGGGGAGGGTTTGGGAAAGAAAGTAGAAATGTTGATAAATGAATCTCAGATCTGCTCTGTCTTTTTGGTGTCCAAAAATGAGCTTGCGCATTACATAAGTCCGCAAGCTTTAAAATAAAGCTTGCGCATTTATGGGATGCGCAAGTTATAGTTAAAAAATTTTAAAGTTGCGCACTTCATATTTACGCAAGTATAAACCGAAACGAGATCTAGTTTGTTAATTAGTTTTTTCTAAAGCTTAAAAACATACTATGATATTTTCTGAAGTCTACTAGCAAAAATTGTCCTAGATAATATAGTTAATCCATTCACTGTGTCTTGCATCACGTTGTTTTAGATTTGTATTTTTTTAATCATTTTAATTTGTGGAAAGCAATAAGATTATCTCCAAAATTTTATGAAAAATGATAATTTAAATTCATAAACTGAGGTGAAAATCAATATATTTAGTCATCGTAGAAAATTGAAATGAAGATGCAACAGTACACTTGAAATAATACGTAAATTTCCTTTCACTTCAATCAGAGACCACTACAGACATAATATAAATTCATAACAACAGTAACAAAATAACTTATATATAAGAAAAAATGGACCAATTCAGAATGATACTAAATTATCGATTAACTTTTAATAATTCTTCTTCATTGTTTTTCAGTAGCAGTAATTCAATCAATTTTTTATTTATAAAGAAATAAAAATAAAATCAAAACAATAACAGGTGATTGTACTAAAAAAAAAGTGCATATATCTGAGCATACTTATGTGGATGATTATTGGATTCGTAATAGTATATGGCATTGATAAATTAATTGATTTTAGATTTGCTTTGGAGATTTCAAAATCTGGTTCTTGTTACAACCCTTTATATAAATTAATATGACAGTAATTCATGCAAAAGATTATTCAGCATGCCTTTTTAATAATTTTCAAATAGTTACCCTTTGATCAATGAGAAATTGGATTTTTTTTCGATTTGGCCTCGTTTTTAAACATATTATCGCAAATAGCCTCGTTTTAAAACTAATATCAAATATAGTCCTGTTTTGGCTAGCTCAGCGCCGAGCGGGTCAAAATGCACTGGCGACTTTTCAAAAGTCACCAGTGTAATTATTATTTTTGCGGCTTTTGAAAAGCAGTCGGTGTTTTTTTTTTGAATTTTTTTTTACACTGGCTCATTTTCAAAAGTCTTCAATGTATTTTTTTAAAAAAAAAAATTATACTTGCGACTTTTGAAAAGTCGTCAGTGCATTTTGGTCAGTTTGACGCTGAGCTGGCCAAAACATAGCTATATTTGGTATTAGTTTTAAAACTGAGCTATTTATGATAATAAGTTCAAAAGCGAGGCTAAAATGAAAAAAAATCCTGAGAAATTTAGAGGGTGAAGCGACAGATGTATTTATTGGACAATGATGAACAATTTGAAGTAGGATTTTTACTTCAATTTCAAATATAAAATGAGCTCGTGACAAACATTAAGTGATAGGCTGAGAAAATAGTACTATAACCTGATATAATAAAATGGGGGCCTAGGTCAGACCTGTCAGCCCCTACTCAAGGCCAGCCTTATTTTAGAAAGAAAATACAATAAGAATTTTTCTCGACAAAAACAGTACAAGTATTACAATCTGGTTGTACAACAATGAAAATCATCTCAAACTTACTAAAGTACAAATATTGATCTAATTTTCAACGTATCGAACTACACAAAGACAAATAAATATTTTGTATATACGCAATTTTAAATATGCATTTATTTTAATTTTTTTATTCTTGCTTGTGCACTTTGAAAGCGTTCAAAACATGAAAGTTTCTAAACCGGTGAAAGTCTATCATTGCAGTAAGTTTTTTTTTTCTTTTTCTAGTCTATTTGTAAAATCTACAAAACGTTGATTGTTTGGGTGATACATCGAGAAGAAGAAATAATAAGCTTCATTAAAGAGGTATATGATTAGGCCTTGATGGTACGAGTTTCGGTCCAAGCTTAGCCCAAACCCATCCCTGTTAATACGGATATGGGTTTAGCCCAAACTACCTAGGTCCGTTCCTGTTACTATTTCGGTTGGGTATGGTTTTATCAAAAACCCGATTCGGTTTGAACCTGATCCGACTACTAGTTTTCTATAGTATCAAGCATGAGTGTTTATGTAATTTATTTACCATTTTCTTTATCTGTCTGATTGTATATGCATTTTATAAAAATTGCAAGTTTAATGTACGATTTTAGCACAAATATTATGAGTACGATATATGGTATCACCTAGCAAGTTTGAAAAACTCGACAGGTCAGGCTTGGATATTGGTTTTGAAATACCTGTGGGTTTTGGGTTGGGCTCGAATTTTGATTATTGTAATCGGGTTGGAGTTACTAACCTATTACTTGAAAAACAAAGATAAACTCATTAATTAAAACCGCATATGAGCATGAATATGTTTAGACGAGATATGCGTTTGGTTTGATGATGAAAATTGTTAAAATGAACTAAAACTAATAGAAATGAAAATCAAACCAATCCTATTGAAATAAGTCTGGTTGGTTTGGTTGTTATTCGATTTAAACGAACTAAAAATGATTCACATTTTGCAATAACATCTACCTTAAAATAAAACACAAATACATGATTAAAGCATTCCTATTTAATATTAATTCTTATGATTTTAACGGTAATTTTGACATGTATATAACAAATAAAATATATTTAAACCATTGATCTAATTTAAAAATTCATTACAGCATTAGTAACTCTGGTAGCATGATAATAAAGGATCGGTTAAATTGATTAAACCGATACCAAATTAATACTTTTACGGATTCGTTGTAAATCAATCTGGTTTCAAATCTGAACCAAACTGCTCAAAGTAAATTTTTTTGGTTGGTTATTTGGTTTTAAAAAGGTAAACCAAAAAAAAATCTTTGCTGGCAGGAAGGATACGTATAAACTAATCATCAAACGCAATCCTAAAACAACTTCTCGAAGAAACTGATGAGAAGTCAATGAATTTGCTCATTAAACCATTAAAATTACGCAATTGACGAACAAACTGTACGTTTCAAGCTTACATTTGCATTTCCAGATATACTCTTTTAGCCGTAACTCTTTGACTTCAAAGCTATCGACGTATACAGAAGCTAAAATGCAGCTTTCTTTTGCTTACTGTAGTTTGAATGTATGGAATGAACCAAAAATTACATCATGTAAGGTTTTCAAAACACGAACCAAAATCGTAAATAGTATTTTCAAATTTTAAATCAAAATGACCCTAGTTTCAAAACATAAAAATAAAATAAGAATAATAATAATAAATAAGTAAAAAAGGAATACCTTTTTTATTGCAAAGCTAGCGAGGTTGACTGGACACATACCAGTTTATTGCAGAAGAATGAAAAAAAATTCAAACAAGCTTTGGATCAAGCTAGAAGAAAAAAAAAAACAAAAGAAAAAAAAAACAAAGAAAAACAGAGCTAATGAGCCCAACCATGTATCATGACAGCGGAGTAAGGCCTAATGCTCCTCTTCAATTGCATGAAAGTTCTAGCGCTGACTTCATACCAAAGTGTTTCAACATTTTTCCTTCGATTCTCAAACACAATAGAATTCCTTTCTCTCCAAATCACATCCAAATATATTTTCAAGATAACAACCAAAACTCTTGCCTCATCATTCCTCCATCTTGTTGCTTTATAAATTATACTCCAAACAATGCTAGAGTTCGCAGAGGTTAAAATACACACCGTTTTATAACTAATTCTATTCATCATGAAATTTAAAGTCGGGCATTCAAAATAAAGATGATCAATTGTTTCCTCACACAAATCACAAAACATACACTCAGTGAAACATGCCATACCATACTTGTTCAAAACACTCCTAGTCATCAAAGCATTGCTTACAACCTTCCACATCATAAGATTTTTTTTCATATTTTACCATTTATACACACTTTACATTATAAATTAATTTTGATGTTCAAACGGCTGGATATCTTTGGAGTTTTTAGGGTGATAATGAAGTGAATACATCTGATTTTATGGATCTATATAACAGATTCTTTCAAACAATAATTCAATCCAGCAGGTACAAACGGATTATCGAATTATCGATTTTCATGATTTGATAAAGTCTTATAAGATTGTAATCTAATATAATCTTTACGACTTTTATCCAATCAATAAACATGCTAAACTTTTGGAGCCGGATGATGCAATTTAGTGGAGATGGAAAATGAAGAAGGAGAAAAGGAAAAATTGTTAGTTAAAAAAGATTTCGGCCTTCCCTATTTGCACGCAGCGAAGAGACACCTTCAACAGTCGTCCGTTTGCTGTAACGATCGTGTCCGTTCAATCTTTGCATTCATTAAACTGCGCCACATGGTTCACACAATCCTATCGCCCGCCTTTCAGATTCCCTCCATTTGCAACTGTGGGTTTTCGAAACATCGTTGAAAAGCTGTCCAAAAATATATTCTGGATCCAAACACAAATTCGACTTGGCTCCTCTCAGCCGGTCGAACGGATGGTGATAGTGATGCGTGCGTATTGAGATGCACGACGTCTCTCTTCAACCAATGTGAAAATCACTTTGGTGCCCAAATGACCCAACCTTCTCATGAGATTCCATTGTATAAACAAATTTAGTTTTATTTATTCTACGATGTGAGACTAAAATCCCTACATCTCTTCTTTCTTTTTTCAAAACAAAATCCCAAATACATTAGTTTTGAAAATTTCCAACGTTTTCGCTACATTTTCGAAATAAAAAAAATAAGATAAAAGGAAGGCTGCATCACTTAGGTGATTGCCTTTGTACCCAATTGAGATCAAGCCGAACTTGCATCGTCGTGGAAACCAATACCTAAATGAGAGATATCTTTTGGATCTGAAATTTCGCTTAGTGTAGATACTTCCAAGTCCTATCTAGGTTATTGGTGAATTAGCCACGAATTAAAATATCCCTATAATAAAATCGAAACAGTCGCACATATTGATTTCCATTAGTAAAATGTTCTGTATGATAGATTTAGGGATTTGCATAGGAGCAATTATGTAATTTGTTACACATATCCAACTCGATAACCGGTCTTGTTTAAAATAAAAGGTATTTTCTTTCTTTATATACTTGATATAATGTGTTATATTACTTAATCAATTTAATTAAAAGTATATTTAATATAATATTCATAAATGGTATGTTCTGCGATAGTAGTTACAAAGTGTGGTAACCGTGAGTAATTTATCAAAATAAAAATAAATATATCGTTTTAAACATTTCCAGTCAAGATGTATCGAGATTGGATATCGATGCATCTATTGAGACTAGAGTATGTAACGATGCTCCAAATGTTGGGTAGTTTTTACTCATGGCTGTCGAAGACACCAAGGAGTTATGTACTAGTACTAACGGTTATTGGATAGCTATGGAATGACTCACTCGATAGTTATCTATTGGTTATAACTAAGGTCAAACATAAAATATCGATGTGATAAAATTACACATTTTCTTGACTTGAGAATATTATTGATTTTCGATGTGGAAGCTCCGCATTGATTATAGTTAAATCGTGATCCGACGTCCATCGAACCATTATAGTTAGGTAGGGTGGAAGCATTGGAAGTGAAACTCTATTCAAGCGAGGATTCGTCTCCTCGATTGTTTGAGGTTAGTATCACGGTCAAGTAAAGTCAACCCAAAGTCAAAGTCACTGAGCAGAATATTTCGGTTAATAATAATTGTTACTATTGAATCAAAGAATTTTGTTTGGACTATAGAGTTGAATGTAGATGATATTAAAATTTTAATCATTAACAAATTCCATAAATCTAGAGTAATACAGTTTTGAAAGAAGAGAATTGGCGTAAATAAATATCCCAGTTACGTAACGCTTAACAAAGTAAAATTAGATTTTACCGAAACCAAGTAAGCGATAAATTTGGTCAAAATGTTACACCAGCTGCTATGTGACGTATGAATGTCAATATATTTAAATAGTTTGATATTTATTGCTGATCAAATTTACACCTAACGAGTCATATAACCAGAACGATGAATTCTCCTTTGATCAAACGACTTGATTAATTTCTAATTATCATAAATTAACTAATATTTTTGAAATATTAGTCATAAAATTTAATTTTGATTTGATTAACATATATTATTAAATATATTTATAATAGTTATAAATATATTAATAGGTATATTATATGGATAAGCATCAAGTTAAATTTAATTGCAAATTATTTGTTCGCACTTCAAAATAGTTTAAAGCCATATAGGGGCTGATCATATTTGGCCATAATGAGGGGTAGGTGCGGCCATTAGATGGTGTAACAAAGGCTTTGAGATGGATGGCTAAGATGGAAGAGAATTAGTAAGAGATGATGTGAGATGTTGATCCTAAAAATCTCGAACTTCTCCTTTATATAAACATCTCTAACCACATTAGTTTGTGATTTTTTAGCCTCTATATCTCTCTGGATCTGGCCAAATCTCCCCCTTCCATATCACTAATTTCCTAAGCTCAAATCAAATCAAATCAAGAGCTATGTGATAGCCTGTGGTCAATAGTTCAAAGGACTAGTGCTCTTTTGGATTGGAAATCTTTTCAAGGAGTTTATGTCATCATTTCAAGATGTACTTAAATGCTTAGATTATAAGGTATGATCCTGACATGTTTATGAATATTAATCAATATATATATATATATATATATATATAAAGTTTATTTATTATATATTATATTATTAGTTAGACGACGATTTCGATATATGAATATATTATCACAATTTGGATTGGTTGTATGTATGTATATATTATATAAAAAAAAATCATGTATATGTTTCAATATGCAATACGGCTTAATGTTTTTAGAAAAGCATTTTTTCCATTTTAAATAATTTAATATATAATATTTATAAATATATAGTTTATGTTTTAAGTACCGTATCATACTTATATAAAATATGATAATATAGTTTTAGACATAAATTTTAATATGTACAATAATTTGAGCGGGAACAAAATATTTATTTATTTATTTATTTTAAATAATATTTAAGTCAATCAATCATATAAATAGCTATACAAAAATATATATGTTGTAGGATCGAGTAATATACCATAGAGGGAGGAGGGATGAATATGGTACTTAAAATTATTCGGCACAGTTACCGATAAAATAAAGAATAGAGTGCCAAAACGTAAATGCATAAAATAAATAACACAAGATATACCCAGCTTCAACCTGACTGTTGCTCTAAAGCTATTACTACAGTTAAATATGTAAACTCTTACAAACAGTAAACTTGCAGACACTACTAACAGATATTTCTACCCTATGTCTAATAACTCTGTCTAAACTCAATGTCCTGAGATTCTGTTCCCCGAATTACAATATGCAGCTCAAAAAAAAAAGGATTAAAATGTCAAAACAATAAAACAAACCGAAAACCTAAAAAGACCCCCCTTTTAAACCCCTTTTAAAAATCATGTGAGCAGTGAGCACCGAGCATCACCTCCAAAAGAAACTTCGGCCTTCAGTCAAAATTCAACTTAAAAAAAAGGCAACCCTAAAGAATAAAATCTCCTCCCCAGATAGCCCGACACGCCATAGAAAATTATTGCCGCCACTTGAATTGTTGGCCTGAGTCTGGGCTAATTGCATCGTGGATTGGATGTGCTGATGCCGAGAAGATTAGCGTGCTAGATTTGGTGACATGAAATTATGCCGGTGCTGTGTGATATTATCAAAGTAGCGTTGCTTCTTCTAGCTCCATTTCGAAATGGATATTGGAGTTGTTGCTCGAAATGTTGAACGCAATCTAATACGGTTAATGCTTGTGAGGCTTGGTCTTAGAATCTTGCAGCTGTTGATCATACTTGACTTTAGACACTAACTGGAGATGTTTCTAAGGGCATCTGAAGTTTGAGAACGATGTTGCCGATGTTTGCAATAGGACATGTAGAGATTTTGCAAGTGCTTGGAGAAGTCGTGTTTGTCCTTGTGATGATGCTCGTAGTTGAAACTGTTTTAATGGATAAATGGATGAACTTTGGTCGCTTTTGGATTGTGTTTGATTGTTTGAGTGGATTGATGAACTAGTGGTTGAAATTGTTTGCGGTGTCTTTGTGATTGCAGAACTATAGTTCGAGATGATGAGGATTGTTGATCGGATAATTAATATTGATATGTATTGAGAAGTTAGGCTTAAAAAGAAATTGTTTTGTATCCGATGTTTTTTTCTTTATTTCTTTTGAGTACTTGAGCTTATATAGGCTCAAAGAGAAGGTGTGTGTGCATGGAAAATATATAAAAGAAGATATTGATTAGAAGTTGTGAGAGTTTGTTTTCCATGTTAGAAATAAAATCTATATGATGGAAACTAAACTCCATTGTATTTTCAAAATATAACATCTGATCTGTATACAATCCTTTGATTTTGATTATTTATTTCTCTTTCTTCATATATACCACATCTAATTGCATACTAATATATTCCCTTCTTTAGATCTCTATTTATTTATTTCATTTTCTCTATATTTGCAGTCTATAATTGCACTGAAAGGAAAACTTCTCTACAACCAATATTTTATATAAAAAATATATAAATATACAAATCTAGACAAACACATTAGACATAACATATATTTATTATTATCATTAAAAGGACATTAACTACAATATCTGACAATATTTTCTTTTTGATTAAAATAATAAATATAAATTATTTTACAAACAAAAATAGATTTGTTTGAAATGCAATACGTGTAAATTAGGCATATAAGATATGGTGGATGATAATTTAATTAGAAAAAAATTATGCTTTGATGATTTTAAACTACAACATACTCTGAAAACAAATGTAAAAACATATTTGTTATCATCAAACAAGTATACTCCTCATATATGTGTAATAAATTAATTTTTATATTTTATAAAATTAGATTATCACTTATTATACATTCGATAAAAACTAAAAAAAACATTTTTTTTATAATTTTAAAATATTTAAATACTAACCAAGATTTTAAAATTAGGTTTCTGATTGGTTTTAAATTATAAAATTTCATAATAAAATGTTAAAAATTCAAAATTATCATTTAGAATTTATGGGAAATCCAATAGTCAGATTTTAGTTTCAGAATTATTATGTTTATTGAATTTAAAATATTTCCATACGATATTTAATATAAATATATATGTATACATACATACATATATATTCAAATTTAAAAAAAATTATTTTTAGGCCTATGTAAGATCTGATATACAAATATCTATTAAATATATATATATATATATTGTGTATTTTTGAGTATTAATCTTTATTTATTATTGTATTATTATACTATATTATATTATATATGTGCAAATTAGTATTTAATATAACATATGTAAATTAAAAAAATATTTATATACATGCACTGATTTCGATTTTACAACAATTTTTTATATTAATGTATTCTATAAATAATTAAAATATTTTCATATAGATATAAATGCATACAACATTGATATTTTTATAATTGTGTCTATAAATAAATATAAATATATTTATATACAAAATTATTTAAATAAACATTAGTTCATGTATATATAATATTTGTGACATCTTATATTTATATTAAAGTGATATATAAACATACATTTGGACAATACATTTGTATACCGGATGAGCTAATTGTGGCGTAAATATCAACATCTACGTACAGGCATGTTATACTTTACGTGAATTTATATCACTTGCACGCACGCACACACGCACACGCACACGCATACACAAACATATATGTTTATATGATACACGTATATATATATATATATATATATATATATATGATTTTTTAAGGAACAGGGTTGTGTGGTGCGAGACTATACAACCAGCAAAATAATAGTAGATAATAATAAAAAGTTTTCCGACCGAAAAGCTTGACCGATAGCCATAATAGAAGAAGCGAACTAGTTAAGACACACATATATTTAATGTAACATAATTACATTATACAAAATTATATATAAATTTAAATAAAATTTAGAAATGTTCTAAATAAAATAGGCTTCATAGGTCCAATAAAGATCCAATAGGGTAAAAATAAATTAAAATTCACCATTAACTTCTAATGCAGGCTGGTCCAGTTCCAAAAATGGTATTAGAGCACAATAGGCTATGCAGTCTAAATTAGTCATATTAGGGTTAAACCATTAAGCTCACAGCCTAAATAGTAAAGTGTCTAGAAAGGTAGTGTTGAAGGATTGAGTTGAGTAATTAAGTATTCTGCCCTACCTAGTTATCGGCCTAGTCCGAACAGATATACGAGCCCAAAGGTTGCTCCTAATAGAAAATGCCTAATTTGAATTGGGTCCTGGGCTAATTTTCAAAATTGTTTGAAAATTAAAAATATTAGATTTTAAATTTAAAAGTTTAATATAAAATAAGATATACATATATTATAAACGTTATCAAAATGTTTGAAAAATAGTATTAAATATTAATTTCAAAATTTAAATTTCTTAATAAGATTAATAAAATAAATTAATTAAATAAGTTAACTAATAAAAAAAATGTACATCTAATATATATTTTCATATATGTTATGATATTTTAAAATGTTTAAGATATCATAAGTATACATGTATGTATATAATATGATTTTTCAAAATTAATTAAATTAAATTAAAATTGTTTAATTAAATTATTTAATTAAATTAATTTAAATTAATTTAAATTTAATTAATCAAATAATATACATACATATATATATATATATATATGATATATGATATATGTGTTACACTATAAAGGTTATAGTATACAACAAATATTTAATATAAAGGTTATATTAAATTAATGTAAAATTAATTAAAATGTTAATTAATTAAAGAAGATTTAATTAATATAATATTATAAATAAGACATTTATATAAGTAACATGAAATATAAAAGTTATATAATAATAGAACTTATATAATATGAATGTATAAATTGAAGATTGAACATCAAAGAAACCTAAACAGACTTAAGAGATATATACATATGTAAATATATGTATACCATGATTTCTGATATGCACGACACTTTAATCATTAGAGTATTTCAAAAGAAATACATTGATTCATAAGTCGATGTTACTCAGCATAATACATTGAAGATTATTATGAATCATCAATATAATGTTGTCCTTTACTATATATATATATATATATATATATATATATATATTACTTGCATACTTCTTAGTTGTTGAGGAAACTCAAGTTAGGGATATTACTAATAGATTGAATAGATGATGTAAGATAACTATATGTATTTATTAAGCAAAATCAAGGTACATATACTATACTTAGGCCGTAATAATATGGTGGGTACAAGTGAATAATTTCATTTTGATTTGTTGAGAAAATTCAAGATTGAGGTGAAATTAGGACAATATACCATGGGTTAGGAGTTGTATATAATACAACCAATAAGGAGTTATCCATCATCCGTGGAGCTATGACTTGTTGAGCAAATTCAAAGCCAAAATTCAAAGATGGATGAGTCTTAACACCCTCTATTGAAGTCAAAGGACTTATATGTTTCGAATAAGGGTTTGGTGATTGGGAGCCTTATTAGAAAAAATGAAATGATAGTTTTATACCTTTCTAATATTGTAAGAACATATGCTATATAATGTTATAATAATCTATATTAATAAATATGTGCATTTAATAATTGATAAAACTTTTACCAAGGAAGATATATAAATGAACTAAATTGAAGGTTGACAAATAGAAATATAACACATCTTACTAATAAATGCTTATTGCATATTAACGTTTCAACACCTATGCAAGCACCTGATTCTACAACTATTAAATACTTCGTAATTTGGTTGTTTACGTGTTTATTTGGTCGAGACCATTTATTGCATTCTATGAGTTCCGAACTAAAAAGCAATACGATGCTATGGATATTTGATCATATGCAATCGCATATGACTGTTATATGGTGAACGGTCATAATTGTAATGTACAATATTTCGATGAAATTAGTTCATCCAAAATAAGTAGATAAACCATATAGCGAGATTAAGTATTCAATTTGATTGATTACAATAAAAGATCATATTGTGTTAAATATAACACAAGACCAAAACTATAATATAGATCCAATAACTTGATCATTGAAATGTTAATTTGACCAGTTTACGTAAGGTGTATCAAATTTGATGTCCTTAAATGTTAAGGATAATCAAATGCATTTTTGTAAATAGTCCATTATGATATTATAGTAAGAGATTTCTTTTGAATGGTTCAACCATTTGTAAAGAATAATGAATGTACAAGAGTAGATCTGATTTAAGGTACAGTTGAGATGAAGAGTGCAAATGATCAATTCTGCTTAAAAAAAACATCAAAAACGAGAATTGCAATAATAACAATTGATACTTAAAATTGGAATAAGGAACATGATTTCTATTGTAACGACCCGTAATTTTCGATAATTAAGATGTTAATTTAATAAGAAATTGTGAATAAATATTGGAAGATACAAAAATTTTGTAATTTATTTAACGAAATAATAACTAAAGTGAAACGCAACAATGTTATTTATAGTTAATTATTTACAACTTGAATGGAATTCCAATTAGTTGAAATAAGGTAAATGTATACTTGGTAATAAATTAATACAAGAAAACGAATGTAGATATTGAATTAATTAATGAATTAATAATAATAAATAGTAATTGAATAAAACCAATGTTCTATAAGTAATTATAATATTGTTTGGAAATGATAACTTATATAAGTATGATTAAGAGTTAGTGGCAACCATTATGATAAGTTACCGATATATTTTTAATCCATTAAATTGAATTGGAAACAATTGCAATAAATCTAAATAAAATATTACGTTAATGTTAATTAAGGTAACATTTGAAAATAATGTTAACGTTATTCATAATAGGACAATTCGTTGAATTAAAGAATGGAAATAAAGATTTATCAATTTATTGGAATTCGAACTATAATAATTGGATTAACTACAATTAAATGAAATTAAACATCTAAATATTACGTTAATTGAAATTAAGATGGAATTTGAGAATATTAATGTAACGGATCATGAACTAATGTAAATTTCATCCATTTGAAAATAATTGATTGAATAATAGGATTAAAAATCAAACAAATAGATTTGTTGGAATTTCAATTGATAATTAATGAGTTTACTAAAATTGAAATTAAATACGGTAATGGGTAAATCAATTAACTTTGAATTGATATCTAAGTTTGTTTGAATTATGGTAATGGTTTAAGAAATCAAAAGTGATGAAATTTGTGAATTTTTAAATTTGAAACGAAAAAATGCTTTAATTGATTAAATATTAATTTAATTTAATAATGTGAAATACAACCATTTTGGCCACTGACTTGGATTTCGACGAAAATAGTTTCATTAGATCCGTAATGGTGAATTTTTGTTGGATTTCAAGTTTCGTAACGATCTGGCTTGTCGTTTGATCGTACAAACTCGAAACACCTTGAAATCAATTCAATTGGAATCAATTTGAAATAAATTGATTTTATCATAACTTCTTAATACGATGAAATTTGGACCTGAAACCAATTCCATTGATTTTAAAATATTTTAAAACATCTATTTTGATATATGGGTTAATCCATTTTCGTTCCGGAGTCGAAACGGGCTTTTGGGCCAGTATCGTTTAACTATCCAAACCAATTGTATCCATTCCTCTACTTTCAGCTCTACCTATGTATATCCGATTATAAACCCTAGCAGCCGTTCTATTTCTCATTTTTGTACGTACAGAAACTTCTGTTGCTCCTCTTCCTCAATGGCTGAAAACCCTAATCTTCCCAATCCCATTTCAATTCAAAATACAACTTCAGAAATCAAACTCCACAAACTATATAGAATTATATATGGATTCGAAGCTCTCGACGAGCGCAAGTCAAATATATGATTTTTTTTTTCAATCTGGGTTTCGATGTGGCCGAAAATCGATGAACTATTCATGACCGTCCATCGCGTCTCGACCAAACTTGTCCGATCTTCGAATCAGTTCGTGGATATTGTAGAGTGGACCGAGGGGACTTCATCTATGTGGTTTATGCGTCGAATCAACGGCTGGATCTGGCGATAAAATTCATTAGGTTTTCGAGAGTGCGGTGGCGGCTGCCCTATTTTCTACGACCGATGGCGATCGAAGGGGTGTCTCGGGGTCGATGGGACCTACGGCGGTGTTGGCTTGGCTTTTGGTGGCGGGGGCATAGCCGCGGCTGGCCCAGAGGAGGAGGCATTGATCGGCGTGCATGTCACCTGGTTTGAGTGTGTGATTGTAGAGTACTGCACTGTAGCGTGATGAAGAAACCTGGTGACGTGTACGTTCCTTTTGCTTTGTTTTTGTTTTACTTTATATAAATTTAAATTTTGAACGTTCTAATGCGTATAACTTTTACATACGAGGTCCAATTCACGCACGGTTTCTTGCGCTAAGGTCATATCAAAATTCCGAACACTCTGACGCTAGTTTGAATGAATTTTGAAATCGTTTGAATTTTGGGTTTAAATTGGATTTAAATTCAATTTAAATTCAAAAGGTGAGTGTTATAACCCACTCACAACTTCTAAAATTTCTTATGTTTGTTAAATTGATTTATGATGTGATTAGAAATTTATTTGTGACTGCTTGGCATATTTTGAATCATCATCTCAGTTTATTTGAATTAATTTGGATAAACTAGTTATTTAATTTATTACTGAATATAATCTGCTAGTAAATACCTTTTATTTATTATCTATTCTATATTGATGTTCTTGATTTAATTGGATGATGATTGTGATGAGTGTTTGATGATTGATATTGATGAATGGGTGTTGTATATTGTTATAAACTGCAAGTTATCGTGGATTTTTTATTTCATTCAGGATTCTAGTTTGAAATGATATATAACTGTATTTATATTTTAAATTGCGGATTGAAATGATAAATATCCATATCACTTGACCATAGGATAGAAAATTATATACAGATACCGTAGTCTATATATAAAAATGTTTTGAAATTATTTCTATGGTTTGTAAAGGAATATATGGTTTTAGATAAATATTGATTTTAGATATTATATAAATGTTATTTTATCCTTGATTTTAAGCTATGAATAATTTGTTTTAATATAGAATAAGCTTAATAATAAGTTTATTTTATTGAAGATAATATGGTTAAGTATTTAAATTATATTTTAATATAGAGTTTATAATGGTTTAAAAAAATTAAGGTTGAGAAGATAGATTTGAAATTGATTTGAAATTGTACTTAATTTATAAATTTACTTAATGAAACCGATTTGGAACTTATGGAATTGGAGATTTGTAAAGGATATGATTTATAACTTGATTTTCGTTTAAGGTGAATTAAATAAATATTTCAACTATAAATAAATTGAAGGAAACATTTAGTTGTTTGTAATTTGGGTTTTATTTAAATGATAATGGATTTATTAAGTAAATGTTTCGAAACTACATAATAGAAAATTGAATTTGATATATATATATATATGTATGTATGTATATGTATATATATATGTGTGTATATATATATATGTATATATATATATGAAATTATCAAACTTAGTTTTTGAAATTGTTGAATACTTAAAGCTTGAAATATACTGAATTTGAAATGGTTTATTTTGTAGATCAAATCGGTTTTGAAATCAATATAATTTGAAATGGTTTATTTGAAAACTGAATTGAATTGAAATTTATGATTTGAGATTTGGTTAAATCTAATTTTTTTGGAATTCAAGTTTTTTTGGAATTGATTTGTGAAATTGAAGAAGCTATTTATTATATAAAGTGTTTTAATATTAAAACCATTTAAGTGGTGGAATTATGTTTCAAAGTTATGAGTTTCAAGGTATTATAAATTGAAAGTGTTATACTTCAAGTGTTTTCGAAATGTTATAACTTTGAAAGTGTTATGATTTAAAAAAGGATATATAATTGAAATGAAAAATGATATCGTATTGATTTGGTTTGAAAAGGGCAATGATATTTGGTTTTGAAGTATAAACTATTTTAAAAATGACCGCGGTGTTATAATAACGTTTGGATGTTAAAGAGACCGGGATCAGAAGTGTGTCATACTCTCTGCCAACTCCGAAAACCACTTTAACAACCATGTACGCGGTGGAGATTCCAGAATGAAGTAGGATGGCGGCGACATTTCTTTGAGGTATATACGTGGACCCGACTCCCGTGAGTTGGCATAAGGTGGCTAAAAAAGAAGCAATCGACGGGCTAACGAGAAAGCTAGCTCCTTTTATCGGACACATTCCTTCGATACCATTCTATTACTTTGTGATCGATTATGGCACTTTTTGATTTTGGTGGTGTGGCTCAAGGTGGACGGTAGTAGCTGCTCCGCGTTACCATCGGTCCAGAAGCGTAATTGGTATATCTACCTTGGCATTGCCTAGTTGTGCCATGTCACCTACCCTAACGCGCCTTGTACGATTTTGGTTTTCTCCCGTAGCCCATGGAGTATCCTCTGGTGGCTTCCCGATCAGGAGGGATTATGATACTGGATGGAATATTGGGACTATTACGTGTTAATGGGAATATTGGGTCACTCTTAACGCTATTTAAAAGTAAGTTTATTTTACTATAGACATTATATAATAGCAAAATATTACTACATAGTAAATAGTTTAACGGATCCTCAGGAGATGTGAATCCCGAGCATCTCTTAAGTTACTGCACACGCGTTAGACACTGGATAGGAGATGTCAAAACCCATAAACATCTCTGATGCCGTTCCACTCATATTTATTTCTGTTGATTTAACTCACATAAGATCTTTTAGTTCTAACTCGAGTGTTTTGTCTTTTCAATTCGCTCGGTTCAGCCTGGGCATTTCAGGATTTGAAGGCCTTACTTTTGGAGGACGAAGAAGAAGATTTTATTACTACTATTTATTATTATAATTCACTGCATCATGTATTCCGCTGCATTATTTATTATTCTCTGGTATGTGTAACTCTGATATGTATTGTATAAGTATAATCAATTGTTTTGTAAACAGCTTCGTGAACTGTTATTTGATTATTATATTTTGTCATTTCGCTATGAGATTCTGTTTTGTTTTTTGTTTCTCCGCTTTTTCTTATTTACCCCATAACAATCCGCCCTTCTGTATGGTTTGAGTTGGCACGTGTGTCTGCTTAAGCGTACAAAAAGATGGTCTGTTACATTTGGTATCAGAGCTTTGGTTTAGCGATAAACCTTAGCTTTATGGGGTCTGACTCTTTATTAATAAGGTAGTAATACCCTATGATGAGTCATTGAGTGTATATATATGAGAAAGCGTATTTGTTAGTGTTATAAAAAGGTTTCGATATTGTGTTAATTTGTACCATTTTGTATTTATAAATTCTGGTTAGTGCATATTTGAAATATAGGTGAATGAAATAATTTTGCCTATTATATATTTTTATATATAAAACAATATATTTTATAAAGGTTATATTTGGTTGTAAAATATTGGTTGTTAGGTAGTGAAATTTATAAATATTGATTGGAAACAAGATTTGAAGAAAATAAAATAAATGAAAGATGGAAATTTTAGAACTTAAGTTCCGGGATTTTGAAAATTGCTTTCAAAGGATTTTGGAATATAATAATATTATTCATAAGTATTTTATGATATTAATATTTCAATATAATTTTAAAGAATTGTTTTAAAGAAATTTTGAAAGAAATAAGCTCTGTACCCACCTCTCTGTCGCTGGAAGATAATTTGGGTGATGAGTGCACGCATTATCGACATTCATTTTCGAGTTTCAAAGTAGAAGACTGTTGTAGTAGTAACTACACAATGGTATGATAAATAAATCTTGATTTTGAATTTTTATATGATTTGATAGATATATAAAGATATGGTTACATATATTATTTTTAACTGATTTGAAACGGAGCCCGGTATTTAATTCTTAAGTTTCCATTAATTAATAGTTTCAATTGTTTTAGTGAAATGGAATCTAACTAATTAATAACTGGAACCTCTAATTAAATAGAGATTAAATGCTAGGTTATGAATGAAATTACTAGAAATTTGAAATGTTTAACCTATAAGACAAAGGATATTATCTTTGAAGATATTATCTTTGAACACTATGTAGCTAATGCTCCGCTATTACTCCGCTACAACCCCGCTATATGTCATAGCGGATTTCTACCGCTACCATTTTTCCATATAGCCCTAAAATATAGCCATTTCGCTTAATCCCTGCTATTTCCGCTATATTCCGTTATTTCCGCTATATTACGCTGTTTCCGCTATATCTTTTTTAACAAAATGAATTGAAAAATTGCATCTATACATTATAAAATTATGAAATTAATTCATTTGATTTAATTTTTGATATATTTCTAGAAATGAAATACTCTAATATTCTACCGAATTCAATTATGTTATATAACAGATTTTCATTTATTTAAAGTATATTCGCACGTGTTTTTATTTAAAATTATTTATGTATTATTTATAATTCAATTGAATGATATTTTTTCATTTAATTACCATTTATATATTTGTAAAAACATTAAGTATGAGTTTTATATGCTATTTTAGAGCCATCCGCTATATCCCGCTATATCCCCGCTGTATCCCCGCTGTGACTTTTTGCACCTCCACCGATTTGAATCTATCGAGCGCATTAACTGCACATGTTAAACATTAAGTTAACTTAAAAAGAAATAGCAAACTTGTGTAACTTTTAATTACATCCCTAAAAGCATATATATAACTTACCTAATATTAAAAGTTCTAATGTTTAATAAGAAAATGTAATGGATATTATACAAGTAAAACTTGAATTATGAAAGTATTCAATGAAATTCTTTAATAAATAAGAATCTGATGTTTAGTTATTATAAACTTAAGTATAACTGAAAGTGCTATAATTAAATATAACAGAAAGGAAAGTATTATAAGTAAATGATTATAAACTTTAGTAGATGAATTGATATGCTTAGTAATTGAATTAAACATGAATATTATTAATAAATGAATGTAAATAAATGAAATTAAGCAGTGAATAAATGAATGTAATACAATAATTTTTTTTTACATGATATGAATGAATTGGAATAAAATTTAGTAAGAATTAAATGTTGTGAAAGAAATTTATAAGAATAAACTTAAGTAAGGTTAGACTATTTTGATTGTTTTGGTTTATTTGTTTAGGCAAGGATACTTTAAATTTGTTTGGATTTATGAATAATCTAGTTAGTTTCATCTAAGACTGTTGGGTAAATGGTGCACTTAGTAGTTTATTTTTCATTATGTACAATTTAAAGTTTTTGAACCCGAACAACTATTTGTTTTGTTTGATATGAATGGAAAATTGATTTGTGTTGATTTTTGTGATCGTTGTATGCTTTGTTGCAAGCGATTGTTGTTTATATTGGTTTTTTGTTAGTGGTTGAAACAACTTTAAATATTTCATTTTATATAATTATTGACCTCGTTTTGGATTATATAAGCGAAATACTGGTTATGGAAGCAATTGCTACTGCTTTTGGTTCATAATTAAGCAATAATTACCCGACAAATAGGTACATTCTCGGATTATAGTTTTATAGCGTTATTATATTGTTTTCCCCGTGGTTGGGATATTATTTTGAGATATTATGATATATATTGTTATATTTGATATTATATTTTCTCCCGAGCCTCTCCGTACAAAGGAGACTCTGGCGAAATTTTTCGTAAATTTTGGACTTAGATTTTTTTTAAAGAAATGTTTTCCAAACTTTATTAATTTGAGTATAAAAAGATTTAATGGTTATAAATTGGTATATTTTATTCAAATTAAACAATTTTGTAAATTTATTTGTTTGTAAAATTAGTATTTTTGAATGTGATGTATTGACTACTTAATTCCTTCTTTTCCCTTCGTTTTCTTTTCGAGGACAAAAAGTTTTGAGTGGGGGAGAGTGTAATTACCCGTAATTTTCGATAGTTAAGACGTTAATTTAATAAGAAATTGTGAATAAATATTGGAAGATATAAAAATTTTGTAATTTATTTAATGAAATAATAACTATAGTGAAACGCGACAATGTTATTTATAGTTAATTATTTACAACTTGAATGGAATTCCAATTAGTTGAAATAAGATAAATGTATACCTGGTAATAAATTTAATACAAAAAAACAGACGTAGATATTGAATTAATTAATGAATTAATAATAATAAGTTGTAATTGAATAAAATCAATGTCCTATAAGTAATTATAATATTGTTTGGAAATGATAACTTATAAAAGTATGATTAAGAGTTAGTGGCAGCCATTATTATAAGTTACTGATATATTTTTAATCCATTAAATTGAATTGGAATCAATTGCAATAAATCTAAATAAAATATTACGTTAATGTTAATTAAGGTAACATTTGGAAATAATGTTAATGTTATTCATAATAGGACAATTCATTGAATAAAAGAATGGAAATAAAGATTTATCAATTTATTGGGATTTGAACTATAATAATTGGATTAACTCCAATTAAATAAAATTAAATATCTAAATATTACGTTAATTGAAATTAAGATGGAATTTGAGAATATTAATGTAACGGATCACGAACCAATGTAAATTTCATCCATTTTAAAATAATTGATTGAATAACAGGATTAAAAATCAAATAAATGGATTTGTTGGAATTTCAATTTATAATTAATGAGTTTATTAAAATTAAAATTAAATATGGTAATGGGTAAATCAATTAACTTTGAATTGATATCTAAGTTTGTTTGAACTATGGGTTTAAGAAATCAAAAATGATGAAATTTGTGAATTTTTAAATTTGAAACAAAAAAAATGATTTAATTAATTAAATATTAATTTAATTTAATAATGTGAAATATAGTCATTTTTGCCACTGACTCGGATTTCGACAAAACTAGTTTCATCGGATCCGTAACGGTGAATTATTGTAGGATTTTAAGTTTCGTAACGGTCTGCCTTGTCGTTTGATCGTACGAATTCGAAATGCCTTGAAATCAATTTAATTGAAATCAATTTGAAATAACTTGATTTTAGCATAACTTCTTCCTACGATGAAATTTGGACATGAAACCTGTTCCATTGATTTTAAAATATTTTAAAACATCTATTTTGATATATGGGTCGATCCATTTTCGTTCCGGAGTCGAAACGGGCTTTTGGGCCAGTATCATTCGACTATCCAAACCAACTGTATCCATTCCTCTACTTTGAGTTCTACCTATATATATCTGGTTATAAACCCTAGCAGCCTTTCTATTTCTCATTTCCATACACACAGAAACTTCTGTTGCACCTCTTTCTCAATGGCTGAAAACTCTAATCTTCCCAATCCAATTTAAATTCAAAATACAACTTCAGAAATCAAACTCCACAAACTATATCGAATTATATATGGGTTTGAAGCTCTCGACGAACGTAAGTCAAATATATGATTCGTTTTTTCAGTCTGGGTTTGGGTGTGGCGGAAATCGATGAACTGTTCATGGTCGTCCATCGCATCTCGACCAAACTTGTCCGATCTTCGAATCACTTCGTGGGTATTGTAGAGTGGACCGAGGGGACTTCATCTATGTGGTTTGTGCGTCGAATCAACAGTTGGATTTGGCGATAAAATTCATTAGGGTTTGGAGAGTGTGGTGGCGGCTGCCCTATTTTCCGCGACCGATGGCGATCGAAGCGGTGTATCGGGGTCGATGGGACCTAGGGCGGCGTGGGCTTGGCTTCTGGTGGCGAGGGCGTAGCTGCGGCTGGCCCAAAGGAGGAGGCATTGATCGGCGTGTGTGTCACGTGGTTCGAGTGCATGATTATACGGTACTGCACTGTAGCGTGATGAAGAAACCTGGTGACGTGTACGTTCCTTTTGCTTTGTTTTTGTTTTACTTTATATAAATTTAAATTTCGAACGTTCTAATGCGTATAACTTTTACATACGAGGTCCAATTCACGCATAGTTTCTTGCGCTAGGGTCATATCAAAATTCCATACACTTTGACGCTTGTTTGGACGAATTCTGAAATCGTTTGAATTTTGGGTTTAAATTGGATTCAAATTCAATTTAAATTCAAAAGGTCAGTGTTTTAACCCACTCACAACTTCTAAAATTTCTTATGTTTGTTAAATTGATTTATGATGTGATTAGAAATTTATTTAAGACTGCTTGGCATATTTTGAATCATCATCTTAGTTTATTTGAATTTATTTGGATAAAATAGTTATTTAATTTATTACTGAATATAAACTGCTAGTAAATACCTGTTATTTATTATCTGTTCTATATTGATGTTATTAATTTAGTTGGATGATGATCGTGATGAGTGTTTGATGATTGATATTGGATGAATGGATGTTGTATTTTGTATTGTTATAAACTACAAGTTGTTGTTGATTTTTTATATAATTCGGATTGCGGTTTGAAATGATATATAGCCATATTTATATTTTAAATTGCGGATTGAAATGATAAATATCCGTATCATTTGAGCATAGGATAGAAAATTATATACAGACACCGTGGTCTATATATAAAATATTTTGAAATTATTTCTATGGTTTGTAAAGGAATATATGGTTTTAGATAAATATTGATTTTAGATATTATATAAATGTTATTTTATCCTTGATTTTAAGCTATGAATAATTTGTTTTAATATGGGTAAGCTTAATAATAAGTTGATTTTATTGAAGATAATATGGTCAAGTATTTAAATTATATTTTAATATAGAGTTTACAATGATTTAAAAAAAATTAAGGTTGAGAAGATAGATTTGAAATTGATTTGAAATTGTATTTAAGGTAGAAATTTATTTAATGAAATCGATTTGGAACTTATGGAATTGGAGATTTGCAAAAGAATATGATTTATAACTTGATTTTGGTTTAAGGTGAATTAAATAAATATTTCTAGTGTAAATAAATTGAAGGAAACATTTAATTATTTGTAATTTGGGTTTTATTTAAATGATAACGGATTTATTAAGTAAATGTTTCGAAACTAAATAATAGAAAATTGAATTTGATATATATATATATATATATATATATATATATATATGAAATTATCAAACTTAGTTTTGAAATTGTTGAATACTTAAAGCTTGAAGTATACTGAATTTGAAATGGTTTATTTTATGGATCAAATCGGTTTTGAAATCAATATAATTTGAAATGGTTTATTTGGAAACTGAATTGAATTGAAATTTATGATTTAAGATTTGGTTAAATCTAAATTTTTTAGAATTTGAATTATTTTGGAATTGATTTGTGAAATTGAAGAAACTATCTATTATATAAAGTATTTTAATATTTAAACCATTTAAGTGGTGGAAGTATGTTTCAAAGTTATGAGTTTCAAGGTATTATAAATTGAAAGTGTTATATTTCAAATGTTTGATTTCGAAATGTTATAACTTTGAAAGTGTTATGATTTTAAAAAGGATATATTTGAAATGAAAGATGAGATCGTAATTAGTTGGTTTGAAAAGGGCAATGATATTTGGTTTTAAAGTATAAACTATTTTAAAAACGACCGCGGTGTTATAATAACATTTGGTAGTTAAAGAGACCGGGATCGGAAGTTGTCGTACTCTCTGTCAACTTCGAAAACCACTTTAACAACCGTGTACGCGGTGAAGACTCCTGAATGAAGTAGGATGGTGGCGGCGTTCCTTTGAGGTATATACGTGGACCTGACTTCCGTGAGTTGGCATAAGGTGGCTAAAACAGGAACGATTGACGGGCTAATGAGGAAGCTAGCTCCTCTTATCGGACACACTCCTCCGATACCATTCTATTACTTTGTGATCAATTGGGGCCCTTTTTGAATTTGGGGGTGTGGCTCGAGGTGGACGGTAGTAGCTGCTACGCGTTACCACCGGTCCGGAAGCGTAATTGGTATATCTACCCTGGCATTGCCTAGTTGTGCCGTGTCACCTATCCTAGCGCGCCTTGTACGATTTTGGTTTTCTCCCGTAGCCCATAGAGTATCCTCTAGTGGCTTCCCGATCAAGAGGGACTATGATACTGAATGGACTACTGGGACTAGTACGTATTAAGGGGAATATTGGGTCACTCCTTAACGCTATTTACAATTAAGTTTATTTTACTATAGACATTATTATAATAGCGAAATATTACTACACAATAAATAGTTTAATGGATCCTTAGGAGATGTGAATCTCGAGCACCTCTTAAGTTACTACACACACGTTAGACATTGGATAGGAGATGTCAAAACCTGTAAACATCTCTGACGCCGTTCCACTCATATTTATTTCTGTTGATTTAACTCACATAAGATCTTTTAGTTCGGACTCGAGTGTTTTGTCCTTTCAATTCGCTCGGGTTAGCCTGGGCATTTCAGGATTTGAAGGCCTTATTTTTGGAGGACGAATACGAAGATTTTATTACTACTATTTATTATTATAATTCACTGCATCATGTATTCCACTGCATTATTTATTATTCTCTAGTATGTGTAACTCTGTTATGTATTGTATAAGTATAATCAAATGTTTTGTGAACAGCTTCGTGAACTGTTATTTGATTATTATATTTTGTCATTCCGCTGCGAGATTCTGTTTTGTTTTTCTTTCTCTGCTTTTTCTTATTTACCCCATAACAATCCGCCCTTCTGTATGGTTTGAGTTGACATGTGTGTTTGCTTAAGCGTACAAAAAGACGGTCTGTTACATCTATTCCGAAATGTATTTTTGTATACAAAATTGTTTTCTATGAAATGCACTTTTTTGAGTTCAAGATATTTGATCAAAGAACTCTTCGCTGTAAACTAGTTGTAGTATATGAAATAAATTATCTATATTAAGTGAATGATGGACCTTAGGTATGATATTATATTAATGGTGGAAATGGTAGGAGCATGCCATATAGCACCGATTGATTGCATCAAGTTAGAAAATTGTTTTCGTAAAACATAATGAACATTATTTAAAATATCGATTTTTTTTCGGCGTCGACTGAATAATGACATAGTTATATTTCAATGTGAATATTATGAATATTCATAACAAAATAAAACTATAATGTGGTGTTTTTTTCATAACAAAAGTGATGCATTGAAAAATACTCAAGTGTCTAAAATTATTTCCAGTTATTTTGGAGTCATAGACTAAGCCATAGTTTTGATAAATATTTTTTATTATATGGTTATGAAGCGTATGATACTGGTTAATTATATCTAAGACAATTAAGGGAGGAGCATCCATTCAGTGAAAACATCATAAGAGTTAATGAAATCATCAGATTGATACATATAGATGTATGCAGTTGTAAATCTATTAAAACCAAAACGGTTCCACGTACTTCGTCGTATTCACCGATGAGTCATCTATAATGACTGCCCCATACCACCCACACATCGATGACCTAAAAGAGCACTGTAACTGTACCAGACTGATATGAAATGATCATCAAGGTTGAAATTTAAAGCAGAAAGCCTGTTGCATATCTCACAGCGCATGGGTAAAATAGAATATATAAAATATACAACTAAATATAGTGAGCTATAACAAATGAAAATAACATCTCCACTGAATCATCAGTTATGGTACAAATGTCAAAATAACTCGGTATAACATTTCCTCACTACATCTCTCAAAGTACATAGAAACAGACAGCGAAAACTACAGATATAAAGTAATATGCCATAATTTCTCTAAGCTCATTTTCGTACAGGAACCGCGGTTCCAAAACCTGTCATCTAGTATAATCATTTAAGAGAACCCAAGTTGATACGAGGAAACATAAAACCTTGGGTCAGACAACAGTCTGGTGTGAGCAATAAATGACTATCAAAAGCTATACTGGAAAATATGATGCTAGACAGGTACAAAACCCACCCTGCGGCTAAAGAGTTAGCACGTAATAATAAAATATAATATGCTACTCAAATATACGACAATAGGTTACTGTAATTAAACATGATAGAACAATCTAAGCAGCCTCCTTCATTGGCCCTATTCCCACTCTCTTCTCCAGCATTCCTATAGATGATAGCCTACCCAAGAGAAATAGCAAACATAGTAACCATAGCATCCATCAACCAAAATCTAGCCATCATCTTCTAAAGCCTTGAATGTATGATAACTTGCATGGCCTCGTTCTCGCTTGCTAGAGACTAATGGAAATTCCGGTTCTCGATTGTGTTCACCCGTACTTCAGGTTTGAAACCCTGCACGTTTTTCTTTTACAGTACCTCCATACCAACTGACACCAGACCCTTTTAGAGCGGTCCAGGACACATGATTGGTGCTACTGGCCCTCGGGTGGCCCTACATATAGTAATTCTTCTTGAACACAACTAGAACACTCCGAGGTATCAATGATTCCTTGGCACTTCCAAATCCTTAGAGGTTTTACAACTCCAACCCCTTTCCGAGCATGAGTCCTGCCACTCAACCTAATCTAGTATACCATAGCCTCGTTCCGTCCGGAGCCGTCTATCAACTTCTTTGATCCTACTCCTTATTCGAGCCCTCGACCGAAGAGCCAAAACTACATCATGCTATAACTTCCAAACCGTAGAAGCAATTAACGAGCCACAACTTCCATCATGAACCACTACAATCCCATAATCTCTATCCTGGATCTCACATCAAACAGATCCAATAATTTGGAATGGTACTGGTCCGATCCAATTGGATTGGTGCCAATCCAGTTGGATCGGTGCCATTTCAAATACATAGCCGATTTGGATCCGTTTCTCTTGCATCCTCCAGTGCACTTCCTATAGATGCCATAGACCCTTAACCATCCATCTTAACCTTCAGATCTTCTCTTCTATGCACCATAGTCGATCCAACAAAGATGATCCATCCAATCTTCATCACTTGGCCACACCTCTGATCCAGCTTCACAGAGCCATTCTAGAGCCATGATCTATTCCCCTATGAGTCGCTCCTCAATTGAAGCTAAATATTCGAATCGATATGGATCCAATCCAAATGGATCGGTGTCAATCCAAATAAATAGCCCCAATTATGGTGCAACACACAGGAATTCCTCTTGACATGCTCCAAAGTCTATCCTCCAAGTTTCGTGAAATTCTGAGGAACTTTGCTCCCAATACGCTTCGATCGCAAATCTAAGTTCTAAAACATGCACAACACTAGCAAACAAATCAAGCATAGCAAATATTTCAAACATAATAACGAATCAAATATAGCAAATCATCCAGTTACATCCAATATGAACATACAAATCATCAATCTACCATCACATTTCTAGCGTAGATCAAATCTAACACATAGAATTTCATAGCCAAATATACACAAATGAAACTAGCCAATGGTCTAATCCTAATTACATGCTTAATTAGGTTAATCTAGGGTTTCTAATCTTAAATTACCTAAGTCTAATCAATTTATATCTTAATTTGACAATTCTAACCTATAATCACCTAATTACAACATATAATCCATCATAGACTAGTGAGAGACCATAACCACTCACCAAATCTACCAAACCTATGAAACATGATGAAGATCCGATTCGAACAACGACAAATTGGATGAAGATACAATCCGAATAATGAATTCAAGCTTCTCATTGAAGATCAAGCCTCTAATTTGTAATTAGAGACGATTTTGAGATGAATCCAATAATATGAATGGAGAATTAGAGAGGAGTTAGGGTTTAGGGCAGATGTTAATTGAGAGGCAAACTTTCAAATGGTCTCTCTTACCTCATATTTATAGCCAAACCTGATTAGACTAATGGGCTTGCTAATTCGGCCCATTTAATCTTTTTCTAATTCTGACAACATGTTTTAAAACTTAAAATTGTTATTATTTCCTAACCACTTATCCAATTTTGCTATACAACCACACTATAGAATGGGAAACCTCAATCCCTAAGCAACGAAATAGGTTAGAGCATATAATTCGGCTTCTACCAAAAGTTATAGCCAAAATAAGATCTCTAGTGGCAAAATGGTCAAATAGAAATTTAGAGAGAAAAAAATCATAGATGTGTAAAATATCCATAAAAATCATATCCCAAAATATTAGAAACACATGACCACAATTGAATTAAATAAATTATTTTATGATCTTTCGATACGTAAAAAACGGGTCGTTACATTCTCCCCCTAGGAATTTTGCCCTCGAAATACCTAAACAAACATAAGCCACCAAGGTTATCTCGCATGCCTACCGACCGTTAGTAACCACCTAACAATCTAACTAAGCAGTCAAATCAAACAATAGCAAACTAAACCTATCCTAGCATGCAAAATTCTAATAGTATAAAATACAATGGTGCAAGCAGATACGCCATATGGGTCTTACCACTCGAAGAGTTCTGGATAGGCCGTCCTCATATTCTCTTCAGTCTTTCATGTATAATCGCTATCATCCTCACTCCGTTGCACCTTAACTAACCTAACTATCTTCCTCCTAAGCTGTTTCGTGTCGTTCCCAATGACTTGAAGCGGATTATGAGGTCTTGAAACTTCTGGCTCAACATCTATTTCTTCCAGTTGATCCAGTGCTACCATGATACCCGAGTCATGAACAATTTCCGTAGATAGAAGATATGAAAAACATCATGAACAACCGCCATCTTCGGAGGTAGGTCCACTCTATAAGCCAATTTCTCAATTCTCATAATAATTGAAACGGTCCAATAAATTTGGATGCTAACTTTTCCTTCCTACCAAATCGAACAACATTCTTTAGAGGAGAAATCTTAACAAATACATGTCTCTAATTAAGAATTCCAAACCACTTCTTATCTTATCCATATAGCTTTTTTAACGATCTTGAGTAGTCTTTATTCGTTATCGAATGATCTCTTTCTTCTCTTAAGTCTCTCTAATCATCTCTGGTCCAAGTATTGACTTCTCACCTGCTTTCCACCAACATGAAGTAAACTGCAAGGTCGTCCATACAATACTTCACCGGGTGCCATGCCAATACTTGACAGATAATTGTAGTTATACACGAGCTCTACCTAATGCAAATGATCTTCCTAGGATCCTCCAAAATCTATAATAAAAGATAGAAGAAGATCTTCCAAAATCTGATTTATTCTCTTGGTCTGGCCATCCGTCCATGGGTGATGAGCTGTGCTAAAGCGTAGCTCACTTCCCAAAATCTCTTGTAAGTATCGGATGTCCCCGAAGGGATATTCGATAAAATTTGGACCATTTCTCGATTTGTGCATGTCATCCTTTATTTTTTTTACAAATACACTATTTACTCAAATAAATGAATAAAACTTTATTTTCAACTTCTAAAATTCCATAAAAATACTTTTCTCACTTAGGAAAATATTTAAACCATTTTAGACTCAAATTTGTAATTAAACTCATTTTTAAATCAATTTCCATCTTTTTATTTAAATAAACAACCTTTAAAAATCTCATACTTATTTTAAAAATTATTAAAAGAAGTAACTGGCAATAACTAATACAATTATAGAATTTTTAAAGCGAGTTTGCACATACTTATATATATATATATATTTTCCCAAAAACATAACCCAATTCGTTGGCCGCAGAGTTGATCGAATGATCAAAACTGCCTGGCCACTCATCCAACATTCAATAAGTAATAATTTTTATTTTAAACTCTTCTAGAATCCACTGGTAAACAACGGGTCTCTATCGCTTATAATACTCTTTAGCACACCATGAAATCGAACGATCCACTTAACATACAATTATGCCAACTTGGTTGCCGTATGTGTAGACTTGACTGATATGAATCGTACACTCTTGGTCAGTCCATCTACCACTAACCAAAAACTATCATATCCTTCTCTAGTCCATGGCAATCTATCTATAAAATCCATAGATAAATGTTCCCATTTCCATTCGGGAGTATCTAGTGGTTGCAACAATCCACTAGGCTTCTTCTACTCAGCCTTTACTTATTAGCAATACATACACTTCGAGATGAATTTTACAACATCCTTCTTCATACCTTCCTAGTAGTAAGTCCTCTTCATGTCTCTATACATCTTGTTACCACCAGGATGAATGGTCAGTCTGGAATGATGGCATTCCCTTAGTACTTCATCTCATAATCCATCAACATCTGGAACAACCAGGCTCTTATCCTTATGAAGCCAACCATCTTAGTTAATCTCGTATTGCCTCAAATCTTCAGATTCCACTCCCATCTCAATCTTTGCCATGATCTCTCTTGGCTTAGCATCTTTCTTCTGACTAGTACTAATTCTCTCTATGAGAGTAGGTCTGATCGATAGAATTTCCAACATCTCAGGCTTGTGCTCACAACGCGGCCTGAAATCAAATCCAACTGTATACTCCATATGTTTCCATTCAAAAAACATAGTTCCTAATTTAGTATGCCTTTTGATTAGTGCATCTTCCACTGCATTACCTTTCCCTGCAGTGTAAGAAATATCAAAGTCATAGGAGGATAAAAAAATCTAACCACCGTTACTGTCGAAGATTAAGATCCTTTTGAGAGAAAAGGTTCTTCAAGGACTTATGGTCTGTGAACAGCTCAAATTTTTCTCCCAACAAATAGGCCTCCACATCTTCAAAGCAAACACAATCGCCGCCAACTTCAAGTCAAGGGTTGGATAATTCCTTTCATGTCGTTTTAAATGTCGATTAGCATAAGCGACAACCCTCCCTTTCCGCATCAACACAGCTCCAAGATTAGTGCCACAAGCATCCATGTATACAGTCATTTCTTCATTCCCACCTGGAAAAACCAATATTGGTGCACTCGTCAATCTCTCCTTCAGAACTAAAAATGCATCCTCACATCTAACATCCCAAGTAAAAGTAATTCTTCTTGGTCAAGTTGATTTACTGTGTTGCAATCTTTGAGAAGTCCTTTATGAAACGCCTGTAATATCCTGCCAATCCTAGGAAACTTCTCACATTTGTAGCATTCTTGAGACGATTCCAATCTTAGATCACTGCCATTTTTGTGGGATCCACTGCTATTTCTTCTCCTGACACAATATGACCCAAGAATCTCACTTTTTCCTTCCAAAAGTGACATTTTGAGAACTTAGCTCCTAACTTGTGCTTTCTCAAAATCTCAAGAACAATCCTCAATTGCGCCTTGTACTTTTCCTTAGTTCTAGAGTAATTAAGAATGTTATCCACGAACACAAGCACAAACTTATTCAACTGTTCTCCGAAGACTCTATTCATAAGATCCACAAAATATGTTGGAGCGTTGGTCAACCCAGAAGACATCACAAACCACTTGTAGAAACCCAAAGGTATCTGAAATGCAGTAATAGGCACACTTTCTTTAGCCACTCTCAAATGATGAAATCCCGTTGCCAAATCCATCTGAGAAAATACTTTTGCACCATGCAACTGATCAAATAAGTCATCATTCCGTGGAAGCGAATACTTATTCTTCTTCGTAACCTTGTTCAGCTCATGATAATCCACACATAACCTCAAAGAACCATCTGCCTTGGTCTTGAATACAACAGTTGTATCCCATTCAAATATGCTTCTCCGAATGAATCCTTTCTTCAGCGGATCATCCACTTGCACCTCTAGCTCTTTTTGTTCTCTGGGTGCCATACGCCTCCAAGGCATCACTATGGGTCTGGCCCCATTCACAAAGTCGATCTGAAACTCGATCTCTCTATGTGGAAGAAATACTATCACTTCCTCGTAGAGATCAGGGTACTCTCTAGTGATAGGCACAGATAATAGACCTACTTATGGAATCTCAAGCGAATATAGAAAGCTGACCAATAACCCATTCTTTGGTAAGCAGCATATCACTACCTTTTGGCCTTCCACATTCCTATTTGTTACCTTTAGCTTCTCGCAATCCATAATAGCTGCATACCTCCTATGCCAGTCCATTACCAAAATAATCTCGAACCTAGCAAAATTTAGAACAAAGCAATCACAAACAAAAGATCATCCATGACTTGATAAAAGTAAGCGTCGACAATCATACAAAGACTAGTAGATCATCCAATTGGGTTGGTCACTATAAAAGGTCGGTCTACTATCTTGTGTTCCAAATCTAACCTGCATAATAAATCACCATGTATGAAAGATTGCAAAGCTCGAATATAAAAAAGAACTCTAATAGAAACATCTTGGATGGAAAACATACCTTGCACCATGACTCCTTTCCCCTTATTCTTAACAGTAGGAGCACAAGATGAAGTCGGGACTGCACCCAAAGCATATGCCTTCACAATCTGCTTATCCTTGGGCATTTCCAGACAATCCTTCTTAAGATGCCCTAGCTTATCACAGTTGCAACACGTCTTAACAACCTTGCATTCCTTAATATAATGGCCCTTCTCCTTGCAACCATGGAAAAAAAATTCAATCTTATTCTTTTTCTGATCCCCTTTCCTTGTTGTTGTTGCTTCCTTTTTCCATTCCACTTCTTCTTACCTCCACTGCCCTGCTGTGGTTTTGGTTCCTCTTTCTCATAAATAGCAACAATAGCAATCCTATTCTTCGGCTACAGACACCCATGTCTAAGTGCTTTCTCAACTAGCTTCTAAAAAAAAATTCAATATAGTCCACCAACTTCTCACCCAAGTAGTCGTTCAATCCAGTGATAAACTTCTCATTCTTCTTCAAAGGTTTATCAATAAATGAGATACCATACTTCGACAAAGCATCAAATTCTGCCACATATTTAGAAACAAACATCTCTCCTTGCTTCAACTCAGCAAATTGCTTAAACATCTTAGATTTTTGAACCTCAGGAATGAACTTCTCCTCAAATCTTGCCTTAAACTGATCCTAACAAATCTGATCCTCTAGAGTAGCAATGGTAACATCATTCTACCAATTCATTGCTCGGCCCTGTAGCTGTCTTGAAGCAAGCTTCCTCTTCATTGCATCTTCCACATCCATGTCTTTGAAAATGTGTTCACAAGTATCTATCCAATCTTGCACTTCAATAGCTTATTTGGTTCCCAAAAATTGCTTCCCTCCAAGAGTATAATAATCCCTGCAAAGCTTGGCAAAGTCAATCCTAGGCACTTGCAAAGGAGCACAAAGACACACCAGAAGTAGTTTGGGATCCCCGCACCAACGAAGCCGCCATTGCACCGAACATTACTTGAAAATTGGGTGTAGCGGCTCTCGATCCCGCTCTCTCTCTTCCACTCCTAAAGTGGAGTTATTCCTACCAGCATTCCTTGTGTTCCGATTCATTCTTATCTATAACAAGAATGATTAGCCTTATTCCAAGAAAAGCTATAATCGTACTCAAGTTCATAGTATACTATACAATATTATTATATAACATAAT
Source organism: Allium cepa (assembly GCA_030765085.1). Classification (NCBI taxonomy): domain Eukaryota; kingdom Viridiplantae; phylum Streptophyta; class Magnoliopsida; order Asparagales; family Amaryllidaceae; genus Allium; species Allium cepa. The sequence goes on along the minus strand of CM060935.1, from coordinate 795,232,411 downwards.
ATCTTAATTAACAAGTACGCTCTCTCCTTTAGTATGTACTCTTGACTTGCTTCGGTTAACCCGTAACCCGCGTCTAATACCAATTGTGACGACCACCCAATGCCACACACATCAATGACCTAAAAGGGCGCTGTAACCATGCCATGCAGATATTCAATGATCATCAAGGTTGAAATTTAAGCAGAAAACTTGTTGCATATCTTACAGCACATGGATAAAATATAATATTTAAAATATACAATAGAATATAGTGGCTATAACAAATGAAAATAACATCTCCGCTGAATCATGAGTTATGTTACAAATGTCATAATATCTCAGTATAACATTTCCTCACTACATCCCTTGGAGTACATAGAAACAGACAACAGAAACTAAAAATATAGGGTAATACGCCGTACCTTCTCTAAAGTTATCTTTGTACAGGAATTTCCAATCCAAACCTATCATCTAGTTTACTCATTTAAGAGTACTTAGATGATAGGAGGAAACATAAAACCTTGCGTCAAACAACAGTCTGGTGTGAGCAGTAAATGAATGTCAAAAGCTATACTGGAAAATATGATACTAGACAACTACAAAAACCCATACCTGACCCGTTCTTGAAACCAAAGAGTTAGCACATAATAATAAGATATAATATGCTACTCAAATATACGACAATAGGATATTGTAATAGAACAGGATAGAAAAATCTATGTAGCCTCCTTCATTGGCCCTAATCCCAATCCCTTTACCAGCATTTCTATTGATGATAACCTACCCAAGAGAAATAACAAATATAGCAACCATAGCATCCATTAACCAAAATCTAGCTATCATCTTTTAAAGCCTTGAATATATGATAACTTGTACGGCCTCATCCTCGCTAGCTAGAGACTAATGGAAATCCCAGTTATCGATTATGTTCCCTGTACTTTCAGGTCCAAAACCCCGCATAGTTGTCTCTTATAGTACCTCCATGACGTTTGAGACTTGACCCTCTCGGAGTGGTCCAGGGTACATGATTGGCGCTACCAGCCCTTGGGTGCCCTCCCATGTAGTACCCCTGCTTGAACATAAATAGAACACTCCGAGTTATCAACAATTCCTTGGTACTTTCGAATCCTTATAGCTTTCACAACTCTAATCCTTTTTCGGGCATGAGTCCTGCCACTCAACCAAATCTGTTATACCATATCCTCGTTCCATCTAAGCTGTCTATCAACTGCTTCTTTCCTACTCCTTATCCGAGCCCTCGATCTAAGAGTTAAAAATTCATCATGCTATAACTTCCAAGCCGTAGAAGAAATCAACAAGCCATAACTTCATGCGTGATCCACTACAACCCCAAAGTCTCTACCTCGGATCTCACAACAAACAGAGCCAATAATTTGGATTGGTACCGATCGGATCCAATTGGACCAATGTCGATCCAAATACACAGCCAATTTTTTCTCCGTTTCTCTTGCATCCTCTAATGCACTTCCTTTAGATGCCATAGACCCTTAACCATCCCTCTTAGCCTTCAGATCTTTTCTTCTAAGCACCATAGTCGATCCAACAAAGATGATCCATCCAATCTTCATCACTTGGCCTATCCTCCAATCCAACTTCACAGAGCCACTCTAGAGCTATGCTCTATTCCCTCTATGAGTAGCCCCTCAATTGAAGCTCAAACTTTCAAATCAGTACCGATCCGATCCAATCAGATTGGTGCCGATCCAAATATCTAGTTCCAATTGTGGTGCAACTAACAAGACTTCCTCTTGACGTGCTCCAGAGCCTACTCTTCAAGTTTCGTGCGATGTTGATGAATCTCGTTGCCAATATGCTTCGATCGCCAATGTAAGTCCTAAAACATGCACAACACCAGCAAACGAATCAAGCATAGGAAGCAATTCAAACATAATAGCGGATCAAACATAGCAAATCAACCAAGTACATCCAATACGAACATAAAAATCATCCAATTCAATCTACCATCATAACTCTAGCATAGATCTAATCTAACACATAGAATTTCATAGCCAAATATATACAAATGACATTAGCCAATGATCTAACCCCAATTACATGTTTAATTAGGTTAATCTAGGGTTTCTAATCTAGAATTACCTAAGTTTAATCAATTTATAACTTAAATTGACAATTCTAACCTATAATCACCTAATTACAACATATGATCCATCATAGACTAGTGAGAGATCATAACCACTCACCAAATTTACCAAACCAATGAAATATGGTGAAGATTCGATCCAAACAGTGACAAACCAGATGAAGATGTAATCCAAATGATGAAATCAAGTTCCTCGTTGAAGATCGAGCCTCTAATTTGCAATTAGGGACTATTTGAGATGAATCCAATAAGATGAATGGAGAATTAGAGAGGAGTTAGGGTTTAGGGATGAAGTCAAATGAGAGAAAAACTTTCAAATGGTCCCTCTCACCTCATACATATAGCCAACCTAATTAGACTAATGGGTTTGCTAATTTGGCCCATTAATCCCCTTATAATCCTGACAGCAGATTTTAAAACTTAAAACTGCTACAACTTCCTAACCACTTATCCAATTTACTATATGACCACTCTACGGAATGGGAAACCACCATCCCTAAGCAATAAAATAGGTTAGAGTATATAATTCAGCATCTACCAAAAGTTATAGCCAAATTAAGATCTCTAGTGGAAAAATGGTCAAATAAAAATTTGGGAAAATATCATAAATGTGTAAAACATCCCTAAAACCGTATCCCAAAATATTAGAAACATACAACAACAATTGAATTAAATAAATTTATTTCATGATCCTTCGATATGTAAAATACGGGTCGTTACATTCTCCACTCTTTAGAAATTTCGCCCTTGAAATGCCTAAACAAAAATATGCCACAAGGTTATCTCGCATGCTTACCGGCCACCATTAATCACCTAACTATCTAACTAAGCAGTCAAATCAAAGAATAGCAAAAAAAGCCTATATTAGCATGCAAAATTCTAATATTATAAAAACAATGGTGCAAGTAGATACGACATATGGGTCTTACCACTCGAAGAGTTCTAGATAGGTCGTCCTCATACTCTCTTCAGTCTTCCATGTATATTCGCTATCATCTTGACTCCATTGCACCTTAACTAACCTAACTATCTTCCTCTTAAGTTGTTTCGTGTCATTCCTAATGACTTGAAGCGGCTTACGAGGTCCTGATACTTCTGGCTCAACGTTTATTTCTTTAATTTCATTCAGTGCTACCACAGTACCTGAGTCATGCACAAATTTCCGTAGATAGAAGATATGAAAAACATCATGCACACCCCTCATCTTTGGAGGAAGGTCCACTCTATAAGCCAATTTCCCAGTTCTCTTAATAAGTAGAAACGGTCTAATAAATTTGGGTGCTAACTTTCCCTTCCTACCAAATCGAACAACATTCTTCAGAGGAGGAATCTTAACAAATACCATGTCTCTAACTAAGAATTACAAATCTCTTCTTCTCTTATCTACATAGCTCTTTTAACAATTTTCAGCAGTCTTTATTCGTTGCCGAATGATCTCTGTCTTCTTTGAAGTCTCTCTAATCATCTTTAGTCTAAGTATCGACTTCTCACCTTCTTCCCACCAACACGAAGGCGAATTGCATGGTCATCCATACAATGCTTCGTTTGGTGCCATGCCAATACTTGACTGATAGCTGTTGTTATGTGCAAACTATACCAAATGCAAATGATCTTCTTGAGGTCCTCCAAAATCTATAATACAAGCTTAAAGAAGATTTCCCAAAATCCAATTCACTCTCTCGGTCTGGCGATCCATCCGTGGGTGATAAGCTATGCTAAAGTGCAGCTCAGTTCCTAAAATCTCTTATAAGCTCTTTTAGAATCCATTGGTAAACAAATGGCGTCTATTAGTTAAAACACTATTTGGCACACTATGGAATGGAACAATCCACTTATCATACAATTCTACCAACTTGGATGTCGTCTTGGTAGACTTGATAGATATGAATCTTGCACTCTTGGTCAGTCTATCTACCACTACCCAAAAACTATCATATCCTTCTCTAGTCCATGGCCATCCATCTACAAAATCCATAGATGTTTGTTCCCATTTCATTCTAGAATATCTAGTGGTTTTAGCAATCCAACAGGCTTCTTCTGCTCGGCCTTCACGAACTGGCAATTCATACCCTTCGAGATGAATTTTCCAACATCCTTCTTCATAACTTCCCAGTGGTAAGTCCTCTTCATGCATCTATACATCTTGTTACCACTAGGATGAATGGTCAATTTTGAATGATGGCATTCCCTTAGTAATTCATCTCATAATCTATCAACATCTAGAGCAAGCAGTCTCTTATCCTTACGACGCTAACCATCTCGGTCAATCTCGTACTGCCTCAAACCTTCAGATTCCACCCCCATCTCAATTTTTGCCATGATCTATAGTGGCTTAATATCTTGCTTCTAACTAGTACCAATGCTCTCTATGAGAATAGGTCTGATCGATAAACTTGCTAGCATCTCAGGCTCGAGCTTACAATGTGGCCTGAAATCAAATCCAGCTATATACTCCATATATTTCCATTCAAAAAACATAGTTCCTAATCCAGTATGTCTTCTGCTTAGTGCATCTGCCACTACATTACCTTTCCCTAGAGTGTAGAAAATATCAAAGTTATAGGAGGCCAAAACTCTAACCACCTTTGCTGTCGAAGAGTAAGATCCTTCCGAGAGAAAAGATACTTCAAGGACTTATGGTCCGTGAATAGCTTAAATCTTTCTCCCAACAAATAGTGCCTCCATATCTTCAAAGAAAACACAATCGCCGCCAACTCCAAGCCATGGGTTGGATAATTCCTTTCATGTGGTTTTAACTGTCGACTAGCATAAGCGAAAACTCTCCCTTTCAGCATCAACACAGCTCCAAGACCAGTACCACAAGCATCTATGTATACTATCATCTCTTCATTCCCACCTAGAAAAACCAATCTGGTGCACTTGTCAATTCTCCTTCAGAACCACAAACGCATGCTCACATCTAGCATCCCAAGTAAAAGTCTGATTTCTCTTCATCAAGTTGGTTAATGGTGTTGCCATCTTTGAAAATTCTTTATGAAATGCTTGTGATACCTTCCAATTCTAGAAAACTTCTCACAACTGTAGCATTCTTGGGCTAGTTCCAATCTTGGATCACTGCCGCGTTTGCGGGATTCACTGCTATTCCTTCTCCTAATATGATATGACCCAAGAATCTAACTTCTTCCTTCTAGAAGTTACACATAGAGAACTTAACTCTCAACTTGTGCATTCTCAAAATCTCAAGCACAATCCTCAAGTGTGTCTTGTGCTCTTCCTCAGTTCTGGAGTAAAATCAAAATGTCATCCAAGAACATAAACACAAATTTGTTCAACTAATCTCTGAAGACTCTATTCATAAGATCTAAAAATATGTCGAACGTTGGTCAACTCAAAAGACATCACCAATCACTTGTAGACACCCGAAGGTGTCCGAAATGCAGTAATAGGCACACTTTCTTTAGCCACTCTCAACTAGTGAAATCCCATTGCCAAATCCATCTGAGAAAATACCTTTGCACTACGCGGCTGATTAAATAAGTCATCAATCCATGGAAGCAGATACTTATTCTTCTTTGTAACCTTGTTTAGCTCACGATAATCCACACATCACCTTAAAGAACCATCCACCATAGTCTTGAATGCAACAGGTGCATCCCATTCAAATATGCTTCTACAAATGAATCCTTGCTTCAGTAGATCATCCACTTGCACCTCTAACTCTTTCTGCTTTGTAGGTGCCATATGCCTTAAAGGCATCATTATGGGTTTGGCTCCATCCACTAAGTTGATCCGAAACTCGATCTCTATATGCGGCGGCAACCCCGTCACTTCCTTGCAAACATCAGGTTACTCTCTAGAGATTGGCACAGACGACAGTCCTTCTTGTGGAATCTCAAGCAAATATAGAAAGCTGACCAATACCCCATCCTTTGGTAAGAAGCATAACACTACCTTTCACACTTCCATCTTTCAAATTGTCACCTCTAGCTTCTCGCAATCCATATTAACCGCATACCTCTTAAGCCTGTCCATTCCCAAAATAATCCTCAACCAAGCAAAATTTAGAATAAAGCAATCACAAATAAAGAACATCCATGACTTGATAAAACTAAGCCTCAACAAATCATACAAAGACTAGTAGATCTTCCAACCAGGTTGGTCACAATCAAAGGTCGGTCTACTATCTCGAGTTCCAAATCTAGTCTGCATACTAAATCACCATAGATGAAAGAATGCAAAGCTCCAGTATAAAAAAGAACTCTAACAGAAACATCTTGATGGAAAACATACCTTGCATCATGACTCCTTTCCCCTTATTCTTAGCAATTGGAGCACAAGATAAAGTTGGGACTGCACCCAAAACATATTCCTTCGCAATCTGCTTATCCTTGGGTGGTTCCAAACAATCCTTCTTAATATGCCCTAGCTTATCACAATTTCAACACTTTTTAACAGCCTTGCATTCCTTAATATAGTGTCCCTTCACCTTGAAACCATGGCAAAAAATTTCGCTCTTATTCTTTTTCTGACCCCCTTTCCTAGTTGTTGTTGCATCCTTTTTCCATTCCACTTCTTCTTACCTCCATCTCCCTGCTGTGGTTTTGGTTCCTCTTTCTCAACCAACAGCAACAATAGCAGTCCTATTATTCTGCTACAGACACCTATGTATAAATGCTTTCTCAACCAACTTCTCAAAAAAGAATTTCAACGTGGTCCACCAGCTTCACTCCCAAGCGGTCGTTTAATCCAGTGATAAACTTCTCATTCTTCTTCAAAGGTATATCAATAAAAGACATCCCATATTTCGACTAAGTATCAAATTCCACCACATACTCAGAAAGTGACATCTCTCCTTGCTTCAACTCGACAAATTTCTTGAACAACATGGACTTCTGAGCCGCAGGAATGAACTTCTTCTCAAATCTAGCCTTAAATCGATCCTAACAAATTCGATCCTTTGGAGTAGAAATTGTAACAGTATTCCACCAATTCATTGCTCGACCCTATAGCTGTCTTGAAGCAAGCTTCCTCTTCATAGCATCTTCCACATCCATGTCTTTGAAAATGCATTACAAGTATTTATCCAATCTTGCACTTAAATAGCTGATTTTATTCCTAAAAATGGCTTCCCTTTCAAGAGTAGAATGATCCTTGCAAAGCTTGGCGAAGTCAATCCTAGGCACTTTCAAAGGTGCACCACCACCTAATGACATACCAGAAGTAGTTTGGGCTCTCCTCACCAAAGAAGTTGCCATTGCATCGAACATAGCTTGAAAATCTAATGTAGCAGCTCTCGATCCCACGCCCTCTTCCACTTCTGAAGTGGAGTTATTCCTAGCAGCATTCCTTGTGTTTCGATTCATTCTTATCTGTAATAAGAATGATTAGTCTTATTCCAAGAAAAGCTTTAATGGTACTCAAGTGCTTATATGCTATATAATATTACTATATAGCATAATATCTTAATTAACATGTACTCTCATTCCTTTAGCATGTACTCTCGACTTGCTTCGGTTAACTCGTAACCTGACTCTGATACCAAATGTGACGACCGCCCCATACCACTTGCACATCAATGACCTAAAGATGTTGTAACCGTACCAGGCTGATATGGAATGATCATCAAGATTGAAATTTAAAGCAGAAAACCTGTTGCATATCTTACCGTGCATGGATAAAATAGAATATAGAAAATATACAATAGAATACAGTGAGCTGTAACAAATGAGAATAAAATCTCCACTAAATCATAAGTTATGATACAAATGTCATAATATCTCAGTATAACATTTCCTCGCTATATCCCTCAGAGTACACAGAAACAAACAGCGGAAACTACAAAAATAGAGTAATACACCATAGCTTCTCTAAGCTCGTCTTCCTACAGGAACTGCAAATCCAAACCTTTCGGTCTACTCATTTAAGAGTACCCAAGATGATAACAGGAAACATAAAACCTTGGGTTAGACACTGGTGTGAGTGGTAAATGACTATCAAAAGCTATACTGGAAAATACGATAATAAACAGGTACAAAAACCCATACCTGACCTATTTCTTCAACCAAAAAGTTAGCACGTAATAATAAGTATGCTACTCAAATATACGACAATAGGATACTGTAACAGAATAGGATAGAGGAATCTAAGCAGCCTCCTTCATTGGTCCTTATCCCAATCCCTTCACCCGCATTCCTATAGATGTCAACCTACCCAAGAGAAATAGCAAACATACCAACCATGACATCCATCAACAAAAACCTAGCTATCATCTTCTAAAGGCTTGAATATATGATAACTTGTATGGACTTGTTCTCGCTTGCTAAATACAAGTTGAAATCTCGGTTCTCGATTGTTCCCCCATACTTTCCGGTTCAAAACCCCACATAGATGTCTCTTACAGTGTCTTCATACTGTTTGACACTAGATACTCTCGGAGTTATCCAGGATACATGATTGACACTATAAGCCCTCGGGTGCCCCTGCATATAGTACTCTTGCTTGAACACAACCAAAACACTCCGAGATATCAACAATTCCTTGGCACTTCCAAATCCTCATAGCTTTCGCAACTCCAATCCTTTTCCAGGCACGAGTCCTGCCGCTCAACCCAATCCATTAAACCATAGCCTCGTTCCATCCCAAGCTATCTAACAACCCCTTCGATCCTACTCCTTATCCGAGCCCTCGATTGAAGAGCCAAAACTTCATCATGCTATAACTTCCATACCGTAGAAGCAATCAATGAGCCACAACTTCCAACTGATCCACTACAACCCCAAAGTATCTACCTCAGATCTCACAACAAAGGAGTCAATAATTTAGATCGGTACCGATCCAATCCAATTGGATCATTGACGATCCAAACACAGCCAATTTTGGCTCCGTTTCTCATGCATCCTCTCGTTGACTTCCTCTAGATTAGACCTTTAACCATCCCTCTTAGCCTTCAGATCTTCTCTTCTATGCACCATAGTCGATCCAACGAAGATGGTCCTTCCAATCTTCATCACTAGGCATATCCTCTGATCCAACTTCACAGAGACACTCTAGGACCATGCTCTATTCCTCCTTTGAGTCGCTCTTCAATTAGGGCTCAATATTCGGATTAGTACCGATCTGATCCAATCGGATCGGTGCGATCCAAATAATTAGCTCCAATTGTGGTGCAACTCACATGACTTCCTCTTGATGTGCTCCAAAGCCTACTCTCCAAGTTTCTTGCAACTCCGACAAACTTTGTTCCCGATATGCTCCGATCGCCAATCTAAGTCCTATACATGCACAACACTAGCAAAAAATCAAGCATAGCAAGCAATTCAAACATAACAGCAAATCAAACATAGAAAATTATCCAATTACATCCCATATGAACATACAAATCATCCAATTCAATGTACCATAACAATTCTAGTATAGATCTAATTTAACACATAGAATTTTGTAGCCAAATATACACAAATGACACTAGCCGATGATCTAATTCCATTACATGTTTAATTAGGTTCATCTAGGGTTTCTAATCCGTAATTACCTATGTCTAATCAATTTATAGCTTAATTTGACAATTCTAACCTATAATCACCTAATTACAACATATAATCCATCATAGACAAGTGACAGATCATAACCACTTACCAAATTCACCAAACCTATGAAATATGATGAAGATCCAATTCAAACAGTTACAAATCAGATGAAGATGCCATATAAATGATGAATCAAGCTCCTCGTTCAAGATCGAGCCTCTAATTTGCAATTAGAGACGATTTGAGATGAAATCCAATAAGATGAATGGAGAATTAGAGAGGAGTTAGGGTTTAGGGCTAATATCCAATGAGAGAAAAACTTTCAGATGGTCTATCTCACCTCATATTTATTGCCAAACACGATTAGACTAATGGGCTTGTTGATTTGGTCCATTAATCCTTTTTTGATTTTGACAACAGATTTTAAAACTTAAAACTGCTATAACTTCCTAACCACTTATCCAACTTTCCTTTATGACTAATCTACAGAATTGGAAACCACCATCCCTAAGCAATGAAACAAGTTAAAGCATATAATTCATCTTCTATCAAAAGTTATAGCCAAAATAAGATCTCCAAGGGAAAAATGGTCACATAAAAATTCAGAAAAAACATCACAGATGTGTACAACATCCCTAAAGGCCATAGCCCAAAATATTACAAATCATACGACCACAATTGAATTAAATAAATTATTTTACGATCATCTGATACGTAAAATACGGGTTGTTACATTATCGTAGACATGAACACGTGTATTTGATAACATTTATAAATCTATGTAAGCCCATAAAATATAAAATAGGAGTAAATACTATAGCATGTGACATAAATTATTCGATTAGAAAATGGTTAAGTATATTGAAAAGAGTTTTGTATGTACCTAATATGAGTAAAGATTCAATCTCAAAGATTAGTCCTCGTTAAAATACATTATGATGTATCGATAAGGAGTTATCAAACTTTGTTGGACAAAACACAATTAATGATAAGTGAAGTTGAGTTAAATTCTTTCTATAGGGTGTGTACTCATGAGTAGTACACAAGGTTAAAATTAATATCATCCAAAGTATAATTTACATGACCATACAAGATAAGGGTTTATAAGAAATCCCTGCATTTCATAAGCCAAGGAGTTGGCAGGTTGTGCGAGTCGAAAGATTGCACATAATAATTACATGCAAAGGGTCTTGTATGAATCGTTCCAAGTGAATTTTGGGAACGATAGTCATTAGATGACTAATTTATGTTGTGAACGTGAATATATTATGAATTAATGCAAAATCAGTTTTATAAAGCAATTCATAAAATGTTTATGAATGTCTGTTATGTTGCACTAGGAAAAAAATGATGTTTCAAGAAATACCAACTTCATAGTGAAGGAATTTCTTTAAGAAATTATTGGTATAAAACACATTTGGATATGATCAAAAAACAAAACTGATTACAAGAAATGAAATGAATAAACCTAAATGGACATAATACATTAAAGCACTTATGAGTATGTACATTAAAGAGAAACCGTGAGTTTCTTGTCAATGTCAAGAATAAATAATCTTTGATGTTTACTTAAACCATTAACGGTATTGACTCTATGATATAGTATGATACACATATCCAAAATAGGTTCCGAATAAATTATCAAATACGATTTTGATAGTTGTATTCGAAGAGATACGATCATTGGCCGTACCTATGTCTTTAAGAGAAAGACAAACGCAGTTGGAATATAGTGAGCCACATTGATAAGAATAATACCATGAATTTGTGAGAAATGCGGATTACGGATCTTAAGGCTAGAATTAACCCTAAAAAGGCCCCGGGGGGGGGGGGGGGGGGGTTGGGGGGGTGAATAGTGTTTTAAAAAATTACTAATTCTTTTTGAGTTTATATCAATTTGAACACAAATGTATACAATATTAAGACACAGATATGATCATAGAATCAAACACAGATGCAGATATAAAGTAAAAGCAATAAAGGAAAGAACACACCGGATTTTATATTGGTTTGGAGTTACCCTACATCCAGTCCTGCAACACAAGTACAGATTTCCTTTCAAAATCAATTCTTATAATTACACCCTCGATTTTAAGACCACGAGGTACACCACTCTAGATTCACAATCCTTTAGGTAGAGATACTTGATTTTATGGGCGACAAGTTCACCCAATTGATTTCACAGGCTACAATCACACCTTTTATCGCTTGATTGATTTCACAGGCTACAATCACACCTTTTATCACTCAATTTATTACAAAGAAGCCTATAACTCTGAATAGCACTAGGATCTTGTTGAGATAGTGATAGAGAATCAAACCAGAGATGATCTAGTTAGATTCAATGGTGATTTTGGCAAAGTAATGGTAAAAATGTATATAAAGAAATGTGGAAGAAGAAGAGGAGTGAAATTAGAGAAAATATGAATATAAATTCATTTAAAACAACCTATATTTATAGTAGAACAACAGCCATGTCCATTCGTGAAAGGATATAACGATTAGACACTTCCTTTGAAATTCAAAATTTTGAAATAAACTGCCGCCTTATCGACAAGGGTATCTTGGGGTTGTCGACAGGCCTAAGAAATTTTTGGCATTTTTTTCTTTGAAAATAACTTCTATCTTATATTAAAACTATTTTAAACTTTATAAATATACTTAACTATAGTTAAAATAAATAAATAAGTATAGAGAATAATATTTTGGTATATATAAAATTTTACTATAATTTTATATTTAAATCTAAGTATAAATATTAAAAATTAAATATATTATAATTAAAAGATAGTTTAAAACCAAGGATAATTTGATTTTGAAAATAAAGATTATTTTGATGCTAAAAGTATTTTTAAAAAAAGGATAGATGTTTTTGATTCTTTTAAAAGGAAGGTTTTGAAATCATTTTGAAAACAAGATATAACTTTATAAAACATTTGAATAAAAGTTAGTGGGCACAAAATAATGTTCCACTAGATTTTTCGTAGGTTCCATCCTACTTAGGGTTCCATCCCTTTAACAGGCTCGAAGTGGATTCCATTCCACGAATAAAATGGATTTTAAGATGCCAATGTTTTTCTAGGAGTTTTAACAAAATTCCTAATGAAATTACTTATATTGAAATCTTGAACTCTTGATAATATTGATACTCATGAGTCTTCAATCTTGATATCTTTAGTTTTGAATCTATATACTGTACAGTCTTCATTCCTGCTACCTGCATGGTTAAATCCTGCATATACATATATATATCTAAGCTATAATGTTAGTATTTATATTTTATAACAATTCCTAAGGTTGTTGTCATCAAAACCATCTTCTCAAGGACTAACAGAATTTCAGTTATTGAAATTAATGTGACAGATTCACCATTTGATGTGCTCAAGTTAGTTTATATTTACCCACAAAATTATTGCTTAATATGACTTTATGTTCGGTGCATATGTACTAAAATGGAAAATTCTAAACATTTAGAATACATCGTTAGCACATAACAACAAAAACATTTCGAAGTTAGTGGAAGCGATATTGAGTTTTTGGATTTTCAGATATGATCCAAAAAATGATACAAAAATATCATTTAGAAAAGCACTGAAATTTAACAAGTATGTTACATAAATATCAAATAGTTTGATTATGAGCCAAAATGCAGAGGAAGCGGATATTCATAAGGAAGAATATTAAAAGGTACATAGGCGTTTCTAAATCATAAATAAACAACATAGTGCTAATTATTAGCGATGTACTTGTGTTCAAATTAGCTTTAGTTGTTTTGATACTAACACTGGATTTATGAATGATGTCTTTTATAGTAAGTATAAAAGATATTGGGAATGTCCCAAACGATACATAAGGAAACCTTATTAAAATGTTTAATATGAAACATGTAAGATAGATTCCTTATGCATTGGCAATAGGAATTGTCATGCATGTTATGTTGTCAACAATATCATGGTTTGTTTTTGTATTTGATACATAAAGCAAATACCAAATCCAAATAGAAAGCAAATACCAAATCCAAATAGATACCAATAAATGGTTATTTGAGAAGTTCTCGTGTATTATATGAAATATTAGAGAGTTGTTCATAGAAACAATGAGCTCCTAATGAAGAAATGTTCGAACTCAAAATTCATAGGTGATATTGAGTACTATATGTCAATAATAAATTAAAATTAAGAATCTTAAAGTTTGAAATGTTCCAAATAGAAGACATCGTGGCTGATTCAACGAAAAGGCTAAGTACATTGACTTAAATTGCACCACAATAAAAGCAAAGTATATATGATAAATACACAAATTTATAATTAAGCCAAGGGTGATTTCAAATGCTGATAATCCCATAACATTGTTATATGATACCAATTTCATGATATAGTTCGTAATAGAATTTAGAACTCACTTGAAGTCGAGAGACATACTCCGAATTATTCCACATGATAAAATAGTTTATCAGCATCAGGGAGAGTTGATTGACATAGTGCATAATTGAAACATAATAGCATATCCGTTCACTTAGGGACTGACCCAATTGGTTTTGAGGAAGCCGATTGGAGAATATGGAATAAAATTCCATAATTGACCCCAAGTGCAAGTGAGAGATTGATAGAGTTAGGAGTTTTTCTTAAGGGCGGTTATATAATTTGTTACACATATCTAACTCAATAACCAATTTTTTCAAAATAAAAGGTGTTTTTTTGTTATGTACTTGATATAATGTATTATATTAATTAATTAATTTAATTAAAAGTACATTTAATAGAAAATCCATAACTGATATCTTTTGTGATATTGTTTACAAAGTGTCAAACTGTGAGTAATTTATCATGATGAAAATAAATATACCATTTTAAATATTTCTATTCAAGATGTATCGATACTGGATATCGACAAAGTCGTTAAGACTAGAGTACGTAACATTCTCTAAATGTTGAGTAGTATATTGCTCATGGCACCAAGGGGTTATGTATTGATAGTTATTGGATAACTATGGAATTATTCATTCGACGGTTTTCTATAGGTTAATAAAACCAAGGTCAAATAGTAAATATCGATGTGACAAAATTACATAGTTCTCTTAACTTGAGAATACTATTGACCTTCAATACGGAAGTTCCACTTTGATTATAGTTAAATCATGACACGACATCCATCGAACGACTATAGTTAGGTTGAGTGAAAACATTGGAAGTGAAATACTATTCAAGAGAGAATTCGTCTCCTCGGATATATAGTATCAAAGTCAACTTAAGCCAACCCAAAGTCAGAGTCTCTGGCTAGAGCGTTTCGGTTAATAATAATTGTTATCATTGAACCCATGACTTTATGTCTGGGCCATAGAGTTGAATATGGATGATTTTGGAATTTTGATTATTACCAAACTCCATAAGTCCAAAGTGATATAGTTTTGACGAATAGAATTAGTGTAAATAAATTTCAAAACTAGGTAACGCTTAACAAAGTAAAATTAGATTTTAGCGAAAGCAAATAAACGATAAATTTGGATAAAATGCCACACCATCTGCTAGGTGACGTGTGAATATTAGTATTTGAATAATTCGATGCTGATCGCTGACCAGATTTACACATAGCGGGTCACGCAACCAAAACAATGAATTCTCCTTTGATCAAATGATTTAATTAATTTGTAACTATTATAAATTATTTAAATTAATTAATATATGTGAAATATTAGTTATAAAATTTGATTTTGATTGACTGGCAAATATAATTCAACATATTTATAATAGTTATAAATATATTAATCGATACAGAATATCAATAAGCATTAAATTAGATTTAATCGTAAATTGTATGTTCGGGCTTTAAAATATTTTAAAACCCATATAGAGGTTGATCATATTTGGCCATAATAAGGGGTAGATGTGGTCCTAAGATGGTGCAATAAAGGCTTTGAGAGGGAGGGCATAGATGGAAAAGAATTAGTAAGAGAAGATGTAGGATATTGATCCTAAAGTATCTCTAACTTCTCCTCTATATAAGAATCTCTAACCACATTAGTTTGTAATTTTGTTAGCCTCCGTGTCTTTCTCGATATGGCCAAATTTTTCCCTTCCATATCATTAATTTCCTAAGCTCAAATCAAATCAAGTGTTATTCGACACCTGGTGGTCAACAGTTGAAAGGACTGGCACTTTTTGGATTGCAAATCATTTAATGTAACGATCCCGAATTTTAATTTATTTTAAATTTATAATTAAATTAAATTTTGATTTAAAATGGTAAAATTTATTGATAAATTGATTTGATTATTTAAAATGAAGTCTTTAAAATAAAATAAATATCTATCAAACATAAACAAAACAAAATAACTTTTAAAATATAAACTATTGGAATAAATATATAGAAAAATACAAAAGCATATACTAAATTCATAAGTTGAAATTTTATAACATAACTAAAACTACTTTATATCTATATTCATGAAGTACATAAACAAACTAAGTAAAGGAATCTTGTATGTAACCTGTAAGTGATTATGCAAAACAAATAAAAGAAGTACAAGCTTACAAAATAGAAAAAAGATAAAATAAAGAATGTAGCCTGTAATAGATATGCAGGCAGGTAAGAAGCAATAAATGCAACATGCCTCCAATACATTTCAGCCATAAACAAGATCACATCACCAATTCAAGCATGGGTTTAGCAACAGAAAAAGAAGTATAAAAATGCTGAGTAAAAAAGAAATATTGTACTTGCCCATACCTAATACCCTGTACAAAAACATGCAACCCTGTAACTTCTCCTCTATATATATCACAAATTTCCTCTTTATTTTAGTTTGTTCAAAACATAACTAAGCAAAGTCAGAAAAGAAGCAAGAAGATCAAGCAATGTTTAAAAACAAATCAAATGCAAAGATTCAACTCAATGTGAATATCAAGTATCAGACCAAAGATAAAGGTTTTCAAAATCAAAATGCTCAGTTTCAAAGACACCGATCAAAAGTTCAAATCCAAGTTTCCATTTCGAGGTTTTGCTGGGTTTTCTGGTCTCTGTTCTTCTCTGCTCTTCAATTCCAGTACTCTGTTCTTTCTTCTAAAAGAAAGGTGAGCAACTTTAAGTTTTAAAACCAGTTCTTAAATTCAATGCCGTGAATCTGTGAGTAAACAACTCTAAATTTAACTTAATATAATTAGTTGTTGTTTGTTAAGTTTGAAATCTGGAGTTGCTTTGATATGCATATACATATACATATATCGCCTCTGTTTCTTTGTTCTTCTTTCTATATGACCGAGTTACAAGTTTAACAAACAAATAAGAAACTTCGATTTCTAATCATTAAATCAATATCAAACCTTGTTTTCAAAGACAAATGGATGGGTTTAAGTATCGGGGATTATTTCAAAATAGTTTTTTTTTAAAAAACAAGGATATACAGTGTGTAAAACTTGGTTTCACCGAGTAAACTTTAAATTTTAATAAATTCGATTGAAACGAATTTGAGATTCACTCATATAACATGAATCGGCATTAGAAGATGAGAATTTTAAGCCAAGATTTATGATTTTTAAGTGAAGGAGTTGAGAGCTGTTTGGTGTTGAATTGGAAATGATTTTTGATCGATTTCTGGCACTAGGATGAACTAGGGATGCCGGGGTTATTCGTGGTGACGGAGGAGCCTACGGTGGGGCAGCGAAAAATGATCGGAGACACTCGTGTTCGTCGTGGCGTCGGCGGCAAGAGTTCAAAATTTTTAAACCTAGTTTTGACCGGCTGTGTTTTTTTTTTGGTTCGTTCGTCGCCGAGAAGTGATCGAGTGCCACGTGGCTTTTCGAGAAGGTAGAGGGGAGATGGACGAGGCGTCGGCCGGAGTTTGGGATTTTCTAGAGGCCGGAGTCGCGTGGACGAGGCGGTCCCAGGTATGGGTGTGGAGGAAGATGCAATTTCCAGGTTTTGGAATGGGAAGCTCGTTTTCGATTTTCGGTGGTTGGACACATTTAGATGATCGAGGTGAGATGTTGAGGCGAGTACTGATGGGTGGCGATCAGTGTTGATGATCAACGGTGGCTGGAACCACCGTGCATATGCATGGTGGGATATTTGTCTGATGATGTTAGTTTTTGGGAAGCAGAGGAGAGACTCGAATTTTACTCCAGTAATTCGAGTGTCTTACTCGAAGCAACCTGGGTTCGAATTTATGAAGGGGGAGCTCGAAGCAGGCTGTTGTTTTTCTCGGGGAAGCTTCACGTGTTGCTCGAAGTAGATAAAGGGGGAGGCTCGGGTTAAAGTTGTTCAGGTTTTAAACCCGTAACAGTTTTTAACAGATTTAAATTTTAGTTTTTAAATTTAAAATCAAAGTCAAACTGAGTCTAAATAAAACTTTAAGTATAATTCAAGTTAGATTTGTACAATTAGATTTTTATTTAAACTAATGAATTTTAATGGTTAATCAAACTTATAATTAAAAATGATTAACGTATGTTAATTATTTAGAAATGTAATCAGATAAATGTTAATAAATGTAATCAACTAGATTATCTTATAATTAATTAATTTAATGATAATCTTTGTAATAATTTAAATGAAATTACTTAATGGGAAGTAATTAAGGAATTAATTACTTATTGTAATTAATTGAGTAATTTGAATTAATTTAGTTTAATTAATTTGGATTTAATCATTTGATATTTGGAAGTATAATTGCTTGGAGAAGTAATTGATGGAGGTAATTAATTGGATGATGTTTGTTAATAAAAGTAATTGGAGTATAATTACTTGAAATTAATCGAGAGGCAACGAAGGATTTTTAATTAAATATAAATTAATGTTTAAAAGTTGATTAATCAAGTGGTTGAGCAATAATTAATTCAAGAATAATGTGATAAATCAATTAAGGTAACAAATTTGAGATTTATTTATATAGTTGAAGGCTCTTTAACTAATGAAAGTGATTAAAGATAAATTAATTAGTCAAAAGGAGATAAATTAAAGATTAATTAATAAATATGATTAATTAAGTATAATTTAATTAATTAAGGTAATTGATCAATTAATTTATATTAAATGAATTTGAAATTAATTCATCGGGATTGGATAACCAATTCATAAGTTATTAATTAAATTGGAAATAAATTGAATTAATCAGGATTAAACCACTAATTAATCCTACTTTCAAATGATTATTGAATGGTTGACCTTACTTATGAGTGATTGTATTGTATAAAATACCTTGAATTGATTGTCCTAACTGATTGTGATATTTTGTACTGTGGATTGAGCCGTGTATGATTATTCATTTATTTACATTTGTATATTATCTGTGAATCTGTGAATGAGCGATAAGCGTTATGTTTATATCGCTTATCAACTATATTTCTGTGTTTTAATCTGTGATGATTGAATAATGTTGCACTATTGTGTTGAACCCCTGGACCACACCATACACACACAAAATATGGATTTCACGAGGAAATTGATTAAGTCACAGATTTTTGAAATGATTTTTAAAGTTGAATATTTTAATTCAAATGTTTTGGAAATGGATTGGGTTTAAAGTGAAAAGCAATTGAAATGGAATTTCAAAGATGAAATTATTTTGAATAACTTGATTAAGATTTGGAATTTAAATATTTTGATTTAAATTTGAATTCAATACTTGAAATTGAACTCTATGATTTGAAACTAGGGATTAACGATATTATACTAGTTATATATGAGTCAAACCATTTTTAAAGTATTGTTCTTTTGGGAATTTGAATCAACCCAAAGATTATAACTTGTATAAATGAAATAAGGTTTTTCCGAAATAACACTGTTGATTCTAAATGATAAAAAGCTTTCATAGGATAAATGAATTTCAAATTGTATTAAAAGGATTTCAAGTTTAAACTAAAATAATCTTCCAAGTTATAGATGAATATCTGGAAACGAATTTAAAAAAAATATATATTTGGGAACTGATATCCAGTTTGATCTGAAAAGATATTTCTCTATCTTTCATCTATCTTCGTTATCTCTCTCTGGCGAATTTCGAGGACGAAATTCCTTTTAAGGGGGAAAGTCTGTAACGATCCCGAATTTTAATTTATTTTGAATTTATAATTAAATTAAATTTTGATTTAAAATGGTAAAGTTTATTGATAAATTGATTTGATTATTTAAAATGAAGTCTTTAAAATAAAATAAATATCTATCAAACATAAACAAAACAAAATAACTTTTAAAATATAAACTATTGGAATAAATATATAGAAAAATACAAAAGCATATACTAAATTCATAAGTTGAAATTTTATAACATAACTAAAACTACTTTATATCTATATTCATGAAGTACATAAACAAACTAAGTAAAGGAATCTTGTATGTAACCTGTAAGTGATTATGCAAAACAAATAAAAGAAGTACAAGCTTACAAAATAAAAAAAAGATAAAATAAAGAATGTAGCCTGTAATAGATATGCAGGCAGGTAAGAAGCAATAAATGCAACATGCCTCCAATACATTTCAGCCATAAACAAGATCACATCACCAATTCAAGCATGGGTTTAGCAACAGAAAAAGAAGTATAAAAATGCTGAGTAAAAAAGAAATATTGTACTTGCCCATACCTAATACCCTGTACAAAAACATGCAACCCTGTAACTTCTCCTCTATATATATCACAAATTTCCTCTTTATTTTAGTTTGTTCAAAACATAACTAAGCAAAGGCAGAAAAGAAGCAAGAAGATCAAGCAAAGTTTAAAAACAAATCAAATGCAAAGATTCAACTCAATGTGAATATCAAGTATCAGACCAAAGATAAAGGTTTTCAAAATCAAAATGCTCAGTTTCAAAGCCACTGATCAAAAGTTCAAATCCAAGTTTCCATTTCGAGGTTTTGCTGGGTTTTCTGGTCTCTGTTCTTCTCTGCTCTTCAATTCCAGTACTCTGTTCTTTCTTCTAAAAGAAAGGTGAGCAACTTTAAGTTTTAAAACCAGTTCTTGAATTAAATGCCGTGAATCTGTGAGTAAACAACTCTAAATTTAACTTAATATAATTAGTTGTTGTTTGTTAAGTTTGAAATCTGGAGTTGCTTTGATATGCATATACATATACATATATCGCCTCTGTTTCTTTGTTCTTCTTTCTATATGACTGAGTTACAGGTTTAACAAACAAACAAGAAACTTCGATCTCTAATCATTAAATCAATATCAAACCTTGTTTTCAAAGAAAAATGGATGGGTTTAAGTATCGGGGATTATTTAAAAATAGTTTTTTTTAAAAAACAAGGATATACACTGTGTAAAACTTGGTTTCACCGAGTAAACTTTAAATTTTAATAAATTCGATTGAAACGAATTTGAGATTCACTCATATAACATGAATCGGCATTCGAAGATGAGAATTTTAAGCCAAGATTTATGATTTTTAAGTGAAGGAGTTGAGAGTTGTTTGGTGTTGAACTGGAAATGATTTTTGATCGATTTACGGCACTAGGATGAACTGGGGATGCCGGGGTTATTCGTGGTGACGGAGGAGCCTATGGTGGGGCAGCGAAAAATGATCGGAGACACTCGTGTTCGTCGTGGCGTCGGCGGCGAGAGTTCAAAATTTTTAAACCTAGTTTTGACCGGCTGTGTTTTTTTTGGTCCGTTCGTCGCCGAGAAGTGATCGAGTTCCATGCGGCTTTTCGAGAAGGTAGAGGGGAGATGGACGAGGCGTCGGCCGGAGTTTGGGATTTTCTAGAGGCCGGAGTCGCGTGGACGAGGCATTGCCAGGTATGGGTGTGGAGGAAGATGCAATTTCCAAGTTTTGGAATGGGAAGCTCGTTTTCGATTTTCGGTGGTTGGACGCATTTCGATGATCGAGGTGAGATGTTGAGGCGAGTACTGATGGGTGGCGATCAGTGTTGATGATCAACAGTGGCTGGAACCACCGTGCATATGCACGGTGGGATATTTGTCTGATGATGTTAGTTTTTGGGAAGCAGAGGAGAGACTCGAATTTTACTCGAGTAATTCGAGTGTCTTACTTGAAGCAACCTGGGTTCGAATTTATGAAGGGGGAACTCGAAGCAGGCTGTTGTTTTTCTCGGGGAAGCTTCACGTGTTGCTCGAAATAGATAAAGGGGGAGGCTCGGGTTGAAGTTGTTCAGGTTTTAAACCTGTAACAGTTTTTAACAGATTTAAATTTTAGTTTTTAAATTTAAAATCAAAGTCAAACTGAGTCTAAATAAAACTTTAAGTATAATTCAAGTTAGATTTGTACAATTAGATTTTTATTTAAACTAATGAATTTTTATGGTTAATCAAACTTATAATTAAAAATGATTAACGTAGGTTAATTATTTAGAAATGTAATCAGATAAATGTTAATAAATGTCATCAACTAGATTATCTTATAATTAATTAATTTAATAATAATCTTTGTAATAGTTTAAATGAAGTTACTTAATGGGAAGTAATTAAGGAATTAATTACTTATTGTAATTAATTGAGTAATTTGAATTAATTTAGTTTAATTAATTTGGATTTAATCATTTGATATTTGGAAGTATAATTGCTTGGAGAAGTAATTGATGGAGGTAATTAATTGGATGATGTTTGTTAATAAAAGTAATTGGAGTATAATTACTTGAAATTAATCGAGAGGCAACTAAGGATTTTTAATTAAATATAAATTAATGTTTAAAAGTTGATTAATCAAGTGGTTGAGCAATAATTAATTCAAGAATAATGTGATAAATCAATTAAGGTAACAAATTTGAGATTTATTTATATAGTTAAAGGTTCGTTAACTAATGAAAGTGATTAAAGATAAATTAATTAGTCAAAAGGAGATAAATTAAAGATTAATTAATAAATATGATTAATTAAGTATAATTTAATTAATTAAGGTAATTGATCAATTAATTTATATTAAATGAATTTGAAATTAATTCATCGGGATTGGATAACCAATTCATAAGTTATTAATTAAATTGGAAATAAATTGAATTAATTAGGATTAAACCATTAATTAATCCTACTTTCAAATGATTATTGAATGGTTGACCTTACTTATGGGTGATTGTATTGTATAAAATACCTTGAATTGATTGTCCTAACTGATTGTGATATTTTGTACTGTGGATTGAGCCATGTATGATTATTCATTTATTTACATTTGTATATTATCTGTGAATCTGTGAATGAGCGATAAGCGTTATGTTTATATCGCTTATCAACTATATTTCTGTGTTTTAATCTGTGATGATTGAATAATGTTGCACTATTGTGTTGAACCCCTGGACCACACCATACACACACAAAATATGGATTTCACGAGGAAATCGATTAAGTCACAGATTTTTGAAATGATTTTTAAAGTTGAATATTTTAATTCAAATGTTTTGGAAATGGATTGGGTTTAAAGTGAAAAGCAATTGAAATGGAATTTCAAAGATGAAATTATTTTGAATAACTTGATTAAGATTTGGAATTTAAATATTTTGATTTAAATTTGAATTCAATACTTGAAATTGAATTCTATGATTCAAAACTAGGGATTAACGATATTATACTAGTTATATATGAGTCAAACCATTTTTAAAGTATTGTTCTTTTGGGAATTTGAATCAACCCAAAGATTATAACTTGTATAAATGAAATAAGGTTTTTCCGAAATAACACTGTTGTTTCTAAATGATAAAAAGCTTTCATAGGAGAAATGAATTTCAAATTGTATTAAAAGGATTTCAAGTTTAAACTAAAATAATCTTCCAAGGTATAGATGAATATCTGGAAACGAATTTTGAAAGAGAATATTTGGGAACGAACTTTGAAAGATATAAGTTAAATCTTAATTTAAAGATTTAATGAATTAAATCCAATTGAATTGGAATTGTTTTGAAATCCAGGAATGAATCTTTGAGAAACTAGGTGAACTTTATGAAATAAATCCTTTTGTTTTAAAAGATTGGAAAATGGTAATTTGTCTAAACCATTTGAAAGAAAGTTTTAAATTTTTAAGTTGTGACTTAATTGAAATCCCATATCCATATGTTTTAAATATTGCGCTCACTATTTTGGTTAGCCAGGAAAGGACCTTTGGGTCGTATAACCCATTCCGAATATGTGATACGTCGTTATGGATAGCATTTGAAGACCGGTGGTGAAGACCGGGTATTTGCGAGAACAATAGGATGACCTATCGATTGTCTCTGCACCGAGTAGCTACGGTATAGAGATTCCCCAAGTGATGGGAAGTCCAATCGGGATTGTGAATACCCGGATTGCAAGGACTTCTTTGGAAGTGCCTTCGGTTCTGTTCGAACCCAGAACAGACTTGTATGGACTGTTATGTCTGACATTACAATTTGAGATATAAAGCAGATTTCTTTCAAATATATTTCTGTTGGTGGCGGAGAATTTATTATCTTAGCTTAACACCCTTCTCTGAGACATACGAGCTCAGAGGTTATATAGTCGATGGTTATCAGCGATATATTCCCAATTTGGTAATGTGGCATGCTGAGTGTTGCTGTGAAATGATCATTGTTTGATCATTTGTGATATGATCATTTGTTTGATCATTTATCTTTGTGATCATTACTTTGATCATTTGTTGACCCAAAGCATGGCTTTGTACCAAAGCGTGGCTTTGTGGACGAGACTTCGTCGGACCTCACACCCCGAAATGGTCGAAACAGGAATGATGCAGCAA
The DNA here is from genome assembly GCA_030765085.1 of Allium cepa. Taxonomy (NCBI): domain Eukaryota; kingdom Viridiplantae; phylum Streptophyta; class Magnoliopsida; order Asparagales; family Amaryllidaceae; genus Allium; species Allium cepa. The sequence continues at coordinate 795,208,169 of CM060935.1, read as the reverse complement.
GGTTATTGGGGGTAGAACCCTTTAGGGTATGTGCATTTCCTTCTGGATAGAGGTGGTATCATGGTATGGAGCACAGATATTTAACCTATGTGGTTACTGCGAAATTATTACTTTGTGGTTGTTGGTTATCGGGATCTCGAGAAAAGGTCGTTTACGATCGGGGGATGGCATACTCGTGTCAGTAGTTACCCACTTTGAAGGGTAACCCGACCTTGTGTTGGCAGAGATCCGGTTAGGTTCTCGGGGACGTCCTTCCAGAGGCGTTCTCATGTGGCAATGGGAAGTTCCTTGGCCTGACCATTTGTTGGAAATCCAAAGAAACAATACGAATCCTGTACGGTTTTAGTCGTATAACCTGCCATGGAATGTGGCGGTAACCTGCTATTGAACATGGTAGCTATAGTAGGCATACGATAATGGTGTATGTTGGCTAAGATTTATATCTTTACTTTCAAAATGATTTATACTACACTATGCACTAGTAATAATATCAAATGTTTCTTTTTAATGCGTATCAAGCATCTTTGACTATCATAAGGAGAAATCTCCTCCGATTCTGCGTTTGCATTTTGTGTGTGTGCGGGAGGCCTTATGGTAGTCTCATTTCTGAAAAGCATTGCGAATCTATTTTAAAATATTTCTTTGTTTGTTTTTAAAGATAAACTGTTTTTGTTGCTCATGCCAGTCCCACGACTGATCCGGAGTTTATTGTTTCTTTCCTAAACTCTGGGTGCTCATTATTTTCTACACGAGCAGTCTAGAGTTGGGTTTTTCAGATAGTCAGGTTTAGTAGATTATCTGGGGTTAGTTCAGTCTTTGGATCACACCAGTCTTGCTTATCTTGGTGCATCGTTATTGGGAGTTCGAGCTATTGCTGGATTGGTTCTTGGAAATGGAGTTGCGGTTTTTGGAGTTCTTCCTTGAAGACTATCTTAGAGTTATATTGTTCCACGGCTGGTGTTATCGTTTTCTTTCCGCTGCTATTTTTATTTTATTATATCTCTGATGTATATTGATATCTATTGGATCATCTGTTGTATCAGATATTGTATCAAAGCTGTATATCAATGTATTATTCTTTTATTCCGCTGTGTTATTTACTTGATGTTGCTATAAGCTCCGGCGAATCGGATTTGAACGGTCGAATAAGATATGAAGTATGGATGTCGATTTTCGAACGTGAAAAATTTGTATCGTTACATTTGGTATCAGAGCTAAGGTTGAAACTTTAGCTCAGGAGTATAACACATTAAGTAACTCATTAGAGATAGGGTGAAGTATCCCTAGAGTGAGTAATCCCTAAGATATTCGTTTGAATGCCTCAGTAAATTCTCTTACTATTCACTGATAGTAAGTATGAGTGCAAGAAGAGAACGAGATAGAGGACAGGGGAATATGACTATAATTGGTCAATGCTCTATAACAACAGTGGAAACAATCTTTCTCTGTCAATCTCCTTTGATTCGATTTCAATTCTTTTGATTGCTTCGTGACAGCTCCAGAAGAAGTTTAGTGTGATGGCCCTATGAATCGTTGTTGGAAATTCTTACTTCGTATCTTCATCGGTTTCTTATCAGTTTTTGATTTAAACCTTAATGAATATGAATTGGAAATTTGAAACTGAAATTTGAAATAAATTGGAAATTTAAATTGAGTTAACTTGATTAATAGAATATGAAGGATAAATTGAATTGAATCAATTGAACGATATTGTTTAAAACCAAATTTGAAATTCTAATATAATTTCTTGTATCTACTGTTGATATTCTGATTTGGTGAGCCAAAATGCAGAACTGATATCCAGTTTGATCTGAAAAGATATTTCTCTATCTTTCATCTATCTTCGTTATCTCTCTCTGGCGAATTTCGAGGACGAAATTCCTTTTAAGGGGGAAAGTCTGTAACGATCCCGAATTTTAATTTATTTTGAATTTATAATTAGATTAAATTTTGATTTAAAATGGTAAAATTTATTGATAAATTGATTTGATTATTTAAAATGAAGTCTTTAAAATAAAATAAATATCTATCAAACATAAACAAAACAAAATAACTTTTAAAATATAAACTATTGGAATAAATATATAGAAAAATACAAAAGCATATACTAAATTCATAAGTTGAAATTTTATAACATAACTAAAACTACTTTATATCTATATTCATGAAGTACATAAACAAACTAAGTAAAGGAATCTTGTATGTAACCTGTAAGTGATTATGCAAAACAAATAAAAGAAGTACAAGCTTACAAAATAAAAAAAAGATAAAATAAAGAATGTAGCCTGTAATAGATATGCAGGCAGGTAAGAAGCAATAAATGCAACATGCCTCCAATACATTTCAGCCATAAACAAGATCACATCACCAATTCAAGCATGGGTTTAGCAACAGAAAAAGAAGTATAAAAATGCTGAGTAAAAAAGAAATATTGTACTTGCCCATACCTAATACCCTGTAAAAAAACATGCAACCCTGTAACTTCTCCTCTATATATATCATAAATTTCCTCTTTATTTTAGTTTGTTCAAAACATAACTAAGCAAAGTCAGAAAAGAAGCAAGAAGATCAAGCAATGTTTAAAAACAAATCAAATGCAAAGATTCAACTCAATGTGAATATCAAGTATCAGACCAAAGATAAAGGTTTTCAAAATCAAAATGCTCAGTTTCAAAGACACGGATCAAAAGTTCAAATCCAAGTTTCCATTTCGAGGTTTTGCTGGGTTTTCTGGTCTCTGTTCTTCTCTGCTCTTCAATTCCAGTACTCTGTTCTTTCTTCTAAAAGAAAGGTGAGCAACTTTAAGTTTTAAAACCAGTTCTTAAATTCAATGCCGTGAATCTGTGAGTAAACAACTCTAAATTTAACTTAATATAATTAGTTGTTGTTTGTTAAGTTTGAAATCTGGAGTTGCTTTGATATGCATATACATATACATATATCGCCTCTGTTTCTTTGTTCTTCTTTCTATATGACCGAGTTACAGGTTTAACAAACAAACAAGAAACTTCGATCTCTAATCATTAAATCAATATCAAACCTTGTTTTCAAAGACAAATGGATGGGTTTAAGTATCGGGGATTATTTAAAAATAGTTTTTTTTAAAAAAAAACAAGGATATACAGTGTGTAAAACTTGGTTTCACCGAGTAAACTTTAAATTTTAATAAATTCGATTGAAACGAATTTGAGATTCACTCATATAACATGAATCGGCATTAGAAGATGAGAATTTTAAGCCAAGATTTATGATTTTTAAGTGAAGGAGTTGAGAGCTGTTTGGTGTTGAATTGGAAATGATTTTTGATCGATTTCTAGCACTAGGATGAACTAGGGATGCCGGGGTTATTCGTGGTGACGGAGGAGCCTACGGTGGGGCAGCGAAAAATGATCGGAGACACTCGTGTTCGTCGTGGCGTCGGCGGCAAGAGTTCAAAATTTTTAAACCTAGTTTTGACCGGCTGTGTTTTTTTTTTTGGTTCGTTCGTCGCCGAGAAGTGATCGAGTGCCACGTGGCTTTTCGAGAAGGTAGATGGGAGATGGACGAGGCGTCGGCCGGAGTTTGGGATTTTCTAGAGGCCGGAGTCGCGTGGACGAGGCGGTCCCAGGTATGGGTGTGGAGGAAGATGCAATTTCCAGGTTTTGGAATGGGAAGCTCGTTTTCGATTTTCGGTGGTTGGACACATTTAGATGATCGAGGTGAGATGTTGAGGCGAGTACTGATGGGTGGCGATCAGTGTTGATGATCAACGGTGGCTGGAACCACCGTGCATATGCACGGTGGGATATTTGTCTGATGATGTTAGTTTTTGGGAAGCAGAGGAGAGACTCGAATTTTACTCGAGTAATTCGAGTGTCTTACTCGAAGCAACCTGGGTTCGAATTTATGAAGGGGGAGCTCGAAGCAGGCTGTTGTTTTTCTCGGGGAAGCTTCACGTGTTGCTCGAAGTAGATAAAGGGGGAGGCTCGGGTTAAAGTTGTTCAGGTTTTAAACCCGTAACAGTTTTTAACAGATTTAAATTTTAGTTTTTAAATTTAAAATCAAAGTCAAACTGAGTCTAAATAAAACTTTAAGTATAATTCAAGTTAGATTTGTACAATTAGATTTTTATTTAAACTAATGAATTTTGATGGTTAATCAAACTTATAATTAAAAATGATTAACGTATGTTAATTATTTAGAAATGTAATCAGATAAATGTTAATAAATGTAATCAACTAGATTATCTTATAATTAATTAATTTAATGATAATCTTTGTAATAATTTAAATGAAATTACTTAATGGGAAGTAATTAAGGAATTAATTACTTATTGTAATTAATTGAGTAATTTGAATTAATTTAGTTTAATTAATTTGGATTTAATCATTTGATATTGGGAAGTATAATTGCTTGGAGAAGTAATTGATGGAGGTAATTAATTGGATGATGTTTGTTAATAAAAGTAATTGGAGTATAATTACTTGAAATTAATCGAGAGGCAACGAAGGATTTTTAATTAAATATAAATTAATGTTTAAAAGTTGATTAATCAAGTGGTTGAGCAATAATTAATTCAAGAATAATGTGATAAATCAATTAAGGTAACAAATTTGAGATTTATTTATATAGTTGAAGGCTCTTTAACTAATGAAAGTGATTAAAGATAAATTAATTAGTCAAAAGGAGATAAATTAAAGATTAATTAATAAATATGATTAATTAAGTATAATTTAATTAACTAAGGTAATTGATCAATTAATTTATATTAAATGAATTTGAAATTAATTCATCGGGATTGGATAACCAATTCATAAGTTATTAATTAAATTGGAAATAAATTGAATTAATCAGGATTAAACCACTAATTAATCCTACTTTCAAATGATTATTGAATGGTTGACCTTACTTATGAGTGATTTGTATTGTATAAAATACCTTGAATTGATTGTCCTAACTGATTGTGATATTTTGTACTGTGGATTGAGCCGTGTATGATTATTCATTTATTTACATTTGTATATTATCTGTGAATCTGTGAATGAGCGATAAGCGTTATGTTTATATCGCTTATCAACTATATTTCTGTGTTTTAATCTGTGATGAATGAATAATGTTGCACTATTGTGTTGAACCCCTGGACCACACCATACACACACAAAATATGGATTTCACGAGGAAATCGATTAAGTCACAGATTTTTGAAATGATTTTTAAAGTTGAATATTTTAATTCAAATGTTTTGGAAATGGATTGGGTTTAAAGTGAAAAGCAATTGAAATGGAATTTCAAAGATGAAATTATTTTGAATAACTTGATTAAGATTTGGAATTTAAATATTTTGATTTAAATTTGAATTCAATACTTGAAATTGAACTCTATGATTTGAAACTAGGGATTAACGATATTATACTAGTTATATATGAGTCAAACCATTTTTAAAGTATTGTTCTTTTGGGAATTTGAATCAACCCAAAGATTATAACTTGTATAAATGAAATAAGGTTTTTCCTAAATAACACTGTTGATTCTAAATGATAAAAAGCTTTCATAGGATAAATGAATTTCAAATTGTATTAAAAGGATTTCAAGTTTAAACTAAAATAATCTTCCAAGTTATAGATGAATATCTGGAAACGAATTTTAAAAAAAATATATTTGGGAACGAACTTTGAAAGATATAACTTAACTCTTAATTTAAAGAATTAATGAATTAAATCCAATTGAATTGGAATTGTTTTGAAATCCAGGAATGAATCTTTGAGAAACTAGGTGAACTTTATGAAATAAATCCTTTTGTTTTAAAAGATTGGAAAATGGTAATTTGTTTAAACCATTTGAAAGAAAGTTTTGAATTATTAAGTTGTTACTTAATTGAAATCCCATATCCATATGTTTTAAATATTGCGCTCACTATTCGGGTTAGCCGGGAAAGGACCTTTGGGTCGTATAACCCATTCTGAATATGTGATACGTCGTTATGGATAGCATTTGAAGACCGGTGGTGAAGACCGGGTATTTGCGAGAACAATAGGATGACCTGTCGATTGTCTCTGCACCGAGTAGCTACGGTATAGAGATTCCCTAAGTGATGGGAAGTCCAATCAGGATTGTGAATACCCGGATTGCAAGGACTTCTTTGGAAGTGCCTTCGGTTCTGTTCGAACCCAGAATAGACTTGTATGGATTATTATGTCTGACATTACAATTTGAGATATAAAGCAGATTTCTTTCAAATATATTTCTATTGGTGGCGGAGAATTTATTCTCTTAGCTTAACACCCTTCTCTAAGACATACGAGCTCAGAGGTTATATAGTTGATGGTTATCAGCGATATATTCCCAATTTGGTAATGTGGCATGCTGAGTGTTGCTGTGAAATGATCATTGTTTGATCATTTGTGATATGATCATTTTTTTGATCATTTATCTTTGTGATCATTACTTTGATCATTTGTTGACCCAAAGCATGGCTTTGTACCAAAGCGTGGCTTTGTGGACGAGACTTCGTCGGACCTCACACCCCGGAATGGTCGAAACAGGAATGATGCAGCAAGGTTATTGGGGGTAGCACCCTTTAAGGTATGTGCATTTTCTTCTGGATAGAGGTGGTATCATGGTATGGAGCCCAGATATTTAACCTATGTGGTTACTGCGAATTTATTACTTTGTGGTTGTTGGTTATCGGGATCCCGAGAAAAGATCGTTTACGATCGGGGGATGGCATACTCGTGTCAGTAATTACCCAGTTTGAAGGGTAACCCGGCCTTGTGTTGGCAGAGATCCGGTTAGGTTCTCGGGGACGTCCTTCCAGAGGCGTTCTCATGTGGCAATGGGAAGTTCCTTGGCCTGACCATTTGTTGGAAATCCAAAGAAACAATACGAATCCTGTACGGTTTTAGTTGTATAACCTGCCATGGAATGTGGCGGTAACCTGCTATTGAACATGGTAGCTATAGTAGGCATACGATAATGGTCGTATGTTGGCTAAGATTTATATCTTTACTTTCGAAATGATTTATACTACACTATGCACTAGTAATAATATCAAATGTTTCTTTTTAATGCTTATCAAGCATCTTTGACTATCATAAGGAGAAATCTCCTCCGATTCTGCGTTTGCATTGTGTGTGTGTGCGGGAGGCCTTATGGTAGTCTCATTTCTAAAAAGCATTGCGAATCTATTTTAAAATATTTCTTTGTTTGTTTTTAAAGATAAACTGTTTTTGTTGCTCATACTAGTCCCATGACTGATCCAGAGTTTATTGTTTCTTTCCTAAACTCTGGGTGCTCATTATTTTCTGCACGAGCAGTCTAGAGTTGGGTTTTTTAGATAGTCAGGTTTAGTAGATTATCTGGGGTTAGTTCAGTCTTTGGATCACACAAGTCTTGCTTATCTTAGTGCATCGTTATTGGGAGTTCGAGCTATTGCTGGATTGGTCCTTGGAAATGGAGTTGCAGTTTTTGGAGTTCTTCCTTGAAGACTATCTTAGAGTTATATTGTTCCGCGGCTGGTGTTATCGTTTTCTTTCCATTGCTATTTTTATTGTATCATATCTCTGATGTATATTGATATCTATTGGATCATCTGTTGTATCAGATATTGTATCAAAGCTGTATATCAATGTATTATTCTTTTATTCCGCTGTGTTATTTACTTGATGTTGTTATAAGCTCCGGCGAATCGGATTTGAACGGTCGAATCTATGGCATTCGAATATGATATGAAGTATGGATGTCGATTTTCGAGCGTGAAAATTCGTATCGTTACATTTAAAGTACTTTATATCATCATCCAAGATGTGCTCAAAGGCTTAAAGGTATGATCCTAGCATGTTTATAAATATTAGTCAATACACACACACATATGCATACATAAAGTTATTCATTTTATATTATATTACTACTTAGGTAGCGATTCTGATATATGAATATATTATCACAATTTTGATTGGTTGCATTTATATATGTTTTATATCAAAAGAAAATTCATGTATCCGTTTCTATGTGCAGCACGACTCAATGTTTAAAGAAAACATTTGTTTTCATTTTAATTAATTTAATACATAATATTATATATATATATATTATATTTTAATACTATATTATACTTGTGAAAAATATGATAATACAATTTTATACATAAATTTTAATATGTATAATAATTTTAGCATTAATTTGTATATTATTTTAAATAACATTTAAATCAATTGATCATATAAATAATTACACTATATATATACATACATATACATGCGCGTATTATAAATTAAGTTTTATATTTTATAAATTAGATTATAATTTATTATAAATTCGGTAGAAAACAAACATACATTTTTTTATAATTTTAAATATTTAAATATTAATCAAGATTTAAAAATTAGATTTTTAATTGGTTTTAAATTATAAAATTGTATATTAAATTTTAAAAAAATTAGATTTATCGTTTAGAATTAATAGGAAATCCAGTATTCAAATTTAGTTTCAAAATGATTTTTTATTAGTTTTAAAATATTTTTTCATGGCTTTTAATATATATATGTATATATATATATATAAATATTTAAAAAAATTACTTCTAGGCCTACATAAGACCTAGTATGTACATATATATCAAATAAGTATATTTTGTGTATTTTAAAGCAATAATCCATATATATATATATGTATTTGCAAATGAGTACTTAATATATATATATGTATATTAGAAAAAGAAATATATTTATATATATGTATCGATTTCGATTTTACAGCAAAAAATATATATATTTAATATATTGTTTAAGCAATTAAGGTATGTTCGCATAGATATAAATGCATACAATATTGATATTTTTATAATTATGTATATAAATATATATACATATATTTATATACAAAATTATTTAAATAAAATTTAGTTTATATATATGTAATACTTGTAACATCCTATATTTATATAGAAGTATATATAGACACAATATATTTGAACAATAGAATCGTACATCAAATGAGCTAACGTGTCTGTTGTGGTGTAAATCCTAGCAGCTATACATGGGCATGTTATACCTTGCATGATTATTATATTACACATGCACACACACAGACATATATGGATATGATCCACGTATATATTTAATATAACATAATTAAGTTATACAACATAATATTATAAATTTAAATAAAATAAAATATTTTATTTAAATAAAATTTAAAAATGTTCTAAATAAGTTAGACTTTATAGGCCCAATAAAAATACAATAAGGTAAAAAAAATTAAAGTTCACCCACAGCTTCCGCTACGGGCTGGCCTAGTTCCAACACTGTATGCCCAATACATTAATGGCCATGTTCTTTTAATCCTGAGTTCGTGAGTCTAGTTTAGAATGTGGTCTTACAATCGTAGGAAACTTTCTGACTCCCATAATCATATAAGTAAGTCTCTTAAGGTTTTTCTTTGATATACCTTATTAGATATCTAAACTTACAAGGTTTTTCATCCATTTCGGTTCATACAGAATCCGATACTAATTTATTAGAAAATGTTTTAACGTTCAATAATCATTTTCCTAACTTGTTGGTACCTATTGAACCTTGTTTATCCTTTTTTATACATAGGTTGAGTTTCTATTAAGGATGATCAAAGTTCCTTCACAGACCTTAGTTCCATCTCTTTTGGTTCTATAAAAACCATTGCCATAGGTAGACTCGTAGTTAGTTGGCCAATCAAGTTTTTCTTTGTTTCTATATAATGACCATGATTACTCCTCTTTTGAGTAACTATCTTATCATCTGGTCTTTGAGATTCACATGTCTAGACTTTCCGTTATATGTTTTGTAAGAAACATTATAAATCATGGCCTGATTGTCACTATTAATCATGACTGCATGAGATGACTTTTTACATAAAGGAATTTCTATTAGAAGAATCCTAAGCCATTCAACCTCTTTACATGCATCCGGTAGTGCAATTAATTTTGACAACATTGTTGAATTAGAAATACAAATCTGCAACTTAGAACTCCAATACCAACATCACCTACTAACATAAAGATCCGTCCAATTGTAGACTTTGATTTGGATTCTATATTGCCGTAGGATGTATCACTATATCCCATCTTTTATAATACAAACATAGTCTATGGTTCCTTTCAAATAAGCCAGAATTCTTGAAATAGCTTTCTAATATTCATAACTTCGACTGCTCGCTAAACGACACAACATGTTTATAACATGTGTTTTGTCTGGTCTTGTGCAATGCATATCATACATAAAACTTCCAATAATACTGGAATATCCAAGTTGAGAAATAGTTCGTCCAGTATTTTTCACTAATTCAATATTAAGATCTAAAGGAATTCATATCCTTTTCCACAACTTCTTCGCAAGTCTTGTAAAGACTATGGTTTTTTCATATATGAATGGTTGCCCCATTATCTAGCCACCAGTTATTATCCATGCTACTAACGGATTTTGCTTCATGCACTACAACCACAAGTGAATCTTCAACCACATTTGCCCTTAGATGTTTCTTTCGTAGACGGGGATAACGAGCGAATTGGTTAGGCATGTTACAATAATAACAGGCGCCCATCTTTTACCTTTCTTATGATGACCTTTTTTCTTGAACCATGTATCATTATTAGGCTTCAATATATTTGTTATTTCAATATTATTTGTCTTAGAATGAAACCAAATTTGCGAACGGTTATTTAGTTCCCATTTATAAGAGTCCTCTTCCATTCGAAGATAACGCCATAAACTCTCTGAATCATAATCAGCTTCTTCATGGTTCTTTTTTCTTATAATTATTTCAAGAATGAGGGAATCTAGAAATTATTACTCCAACTATAAATGATTCAGGTAGATCAATCTTGGAATCCTTAAGCTGATTTATAATATACAATATTTCACTAACTTGTCCAATAATGGATTTATTATCAGTCATTTTAAATAAAACTACTTTGGAGAGAAAAGTCAGGGAATTTGGTTGGGCCGCCGCATCCGACCCCTATTTAAGCCAACCCAATAAGGTGCACAATCCCCTAAGCTATTTTCATTTTTTCGTGGAATAATCGCTCAAAGTCACAAGGGATGTACAACGCAGCTTGCTAGGAATGGAACTTTATTCCATGGTCGCTAGGCAGCCCTGACCAACTGAGCTATGCATGCAGACATTATCAATCATTTTGGAATCTATAAAATTACGTACCGTGAATTTATTTTTTGTTGCTTGCGATATATATAGCATTTTTTCCAGTGCGGTCCAGAGTGCTTTCGTTGTTTCTTGGCTTCGATGTGCATTGTAAACTGAATTTAAAGTGCATTCAGAATGTGTTGTCTATACATAAAATCATCCTCATTGCGCTTTGCATGTTTCACCTTCAGTACCTTATTATCAGTTGGAGTTTATCAAGTATCACCACAAGAAATCTTCTAGAATATAAAATAATTTACCAGTGATCATAAAAAATTTCATGGTCTCTTGCCACCGAATGAAATTATCTCCATCAAATTGCTCGAACAAGCAAGGTGCTAATTCACAACTTGCGGGGTATTGGTATTGCTAAAAAAATCCATAGTTAAAAAATTTGTCTAAAAATTGTTGCATATCTTAATGGGTTCGAGCATGGTAATAAAGTGGATGTACTTTTGACCTCAAGGATCTACATAATAGGTTCACTTAGACACTAGTTCAACACACCAAGTACAAACAACCTATTAAATTATTGACTTTCAGGATTTAAAGATGCCTTATAACAGTGTAATCAGATCCAAAGTTTGTAGGATTCTGATTCGACTAAGAAACACTCTAAAATTTTGAAGCTGATCTTGCAATTCAATGGAGATCGGGAAATGAAGAAGGAGAAGAAGAAAAACCGTAACGACCCGGGCTCTTAGACCTGCCAAAATCACCGAAAACTTGTCCTGTTAAAACTACAAATGAAAGCTACCGATTTAATACCAAACATCATTTGATAAATATTTAACACTGCTAAATGTATAAGATACAAATTTAGTTTATACAACTTATCAGAGGAATTTATTAATTCTACATGGTGATTTTAATACATACCAAATACCAATGTCTACAAATCTACCGCTGCGCACTTGATGCGAGAGGCAGCAATGTCCTTACCTATGAGCTCAATAAACATGTCAATGCAGAATAAAATAACAACCAGGAAATGTACGTAAACATCAGACAGATAAAAACCAATAACAGATAAGCATGAAAGGGTTATATTATTTTTGGGGATGCATCAATACCACTTGTGACTGCATACGCATCCATATCTAATTGGCTACCCAATTAGATACAGAATCCAGCCAACGTAGTTCTCCTACCATAGACTCATGGAGCCTACGATGCAATAAACAAATATGCAATTCTCTAATTACATACCTAGGCTTAATCTTCTCGTTTAGGTTTATCAAATTTAATTAACTTGGTTATATTCAAAAATCCTTTGAAAAGAAAACTATTTCATAAGACCATGCCGCGCATAAACACGAATGGATTTTTACCCTTTGATAACTTAAAACATTTTTTTTATCAAATTCTTTGATATTATAATAGTGTTAAGATACAAATACATATTAATCATAGCTAAAATTATTAACATATTAAATTCTGGACCTAATCATTTAATGTTCTACAAACAAAACCGAAGGCACTTATTGGAGATTGGATTTCCAATTGAATAGCGAGGTAAGGGACTAACTCCCGTACAGTGCATTTCTAAAGGAATGCACCATAGTCCCTTATGTTGGTGCTCATGTGAATTAAGATCGACCTATGCAAAACTATTATATACAAATTGCACTGAGTATTACATCACCCGGCAATTACTGACCTATCCGAGATGCCTTATAGCATACACTACATAATTTAAACCCAATGTTATAGCATGTAGAAACTTTTAGATCTAGAAGATGATTTCACCCCTTATGGTAGCGAGCCACTTAGCCTTAAAGCATCCTCTGTTTTACTATTCCTGGGTGTGACACTTTGAGGTAACGATTACCTTTCATATAGCACATATTTCACTGTGAATGCCATCATGCCATTTCATAATCATATAACTAATTTCTACAAACGTATAACTTTAAGCTCATAATCTCAAGAAAGAGTGTTAAGTTAAGAGAAGTTTCCTTCTTCGCCACCAAACAGATGATACGTTCATAGAGATCAAACAATATGATCTAGAAATGCAACATTAGACACTATTCCATACAAGTTGTCCAGCGATAAGATAAACCGAAGGACTTCCCTACCATATCCCGTCAGGCATTACCCCTAGGATTAGTAGTGAGTTAGTCCTTGCATACGAAGATTTCATAACAAAGGGACCACCGCTATTTATTTATTTCGGTGTCCATTCCAAAATTATCAACAAGCACCTTCCGTTACGAAGATCCTCGCCTTCAAAATCTATATTTTCTTCACTTTCGAAACTTAAATTAGTTCGAAGTGGTTTTTGGATAGGAATTACCCAAATCCAATCCTGGTTCCTTCAAACCAATTATCGATAAGAATATGCTTTATAAGTAGGTGATTATCATTTGATTTATTCATTTCTTTTTATCTAAAAATATCTTCAATATATATATATATATATATATATATATATATATATGTATATATCTTTAAAACATTCTTGTTGGTATATACAGAATCATTAAACCCATCTTTATTACATTCTTTGGCTAAATTAAGCCCTTTATAAAACTTGGAATAATTTCTTATCATTTTACTTAAATCTTAGCAAAGATTTCTTATTTTCAAAATGCTACTTTTTAATAAGTTGCAACTGTGTTATCTAAGACTGTAAATCCAATTTGTTTTAAACTTGGAAAATTTAATCTTTTATATTTAACTCGTTTCCGATCTTTCGACGTTATTTATCCCTCATTTTGGGGAGACCAGGTGAGCCAGGGAACTGGTTGCTCCTGAACTTCTTCTTAGCTTAAGCACCTCACCTAGATCTTACGAATTGAAAAAGCAAATTTACTTGTCGGCTTATTGATCCAAGATTAAAACATTTGCTTATAATAGCTTTTCTTTAATTCATTGATTTAAACTCTTTTAAATAAATTATAAAATCTTCAAATTATCTTTAGAACACTTAATTATTCATTTAGAAGTATCTGTAAAAGATTTGGAAAAGAATTGTTAAGTTTAAAACCATATTTTAATTGTTATCGAAAAACGCTGCAAATAGTGTTGTGAATAGTGTTTTTAAAGTTATATTGATCAAAATGGCTTTTCTATTATTTGAAAATTTATTTATATAACTCAAATATCTTTTAAAACATTTTAAAAGATTTATAACATTTTTTTCATAATTTTAAAAATTTTAAATATCCTTTTAAATCATTTTTTAACTTTGTTCATTAAACTATAAAACCGCGATACTTTTGAAAACTTATTTTGGACATATTTGAAAATATACATGATGAAAACTTTATTTTCTTTCTTTGATTGAAAACTATGTATATAATAGTTTGAAAAATTCTTAATATGAATAATTTTGAGCTATATTCCACTTTATATACACATTTGAATTCTACGTTACGAAATCCTGAACTACCGTTATACAACGCGTCCAGTTTTGACTTATTTTTCATTTATCACTCAAACTTCATCAAATTTGTTTATAATATTTATAAAACATTATCAAAACATTTTAAACCATTTTTAAGAGGTCTAACATTTGATATATACAATTTCATTAATAAAAGGAAAGTGATTTTCTTTGTGATTTTCGATGTGTATTTAATGTGACTTGTTAAAATGACCATATTAAACAATCAATACTTGATGATCAAAGCATAAACGAGCAACCAAACATGATTAAAAATCATCACAATCAAATATAGCAAATCATATTATATCATCTAATATATATTGTAGTATAAATGGAGTTATCTCTCCCATTTCCAAGCCGATACTTCCTATCAACATTCAAACAAATCAATGCTTCACTAAACATCTCTTAAACACCCAAAGCTCATGACCATACCTCCTTTCACTAGCTAATCATGCTTCCCATGATTACTTAGGCTTAATACTAGAGTTTAGAAGAGATTAGAGAATATTGGTTAACTTTTGAAAAAGTTAGAAGTAATCAATGGATTAGTGCTTAAGCACTTCCACTGTTTTTAACCCTTGTAGTTCTTCTCAAGTTTTGAGAAAGAAGAGAAACTTCCATGGAGGTCACTAAAGGGCATAATAAAGCTCAAGAATGAAGAAGAAGAATGTGTGAATATGTAGAATATGTGAGAAGAAGGGGTGGTATTATAGGAAAAAAGAGAAAATATCTTCAAAATAAATTCACCAACATACCTCCACCTTCCTTAGAAAATGCCCCCCTCTCCACCTCTTATAGTGCATGGATGCCCCCATGTGGTGATGAGGTATAGGTGATGGTGGAGGTGGTGATGTGATGTGGTGTAAAATTGATTTGATATTTGCCATTTAAAGTAATAATCAATTTAGATATTTATTTTATTACCTTATGTAATACTTTCTTCTCTTATCATGTGTATATGTATAGGAAAACGTATGTATGTGCATGTCACAAATGTGTACAAGTCATTTGAACTATGTCGTATAACTTATATACGTCAGACCGTTATGAATTTCGATTTTGACTTCCGGTCATATTTTCATTTCTTAGTTAATATATATATTTGTAATCAAACTAATTCCTTATCATTGTAAATGAATGAAAATGAACCTATTTTAATTATAAAACCATATAAATCAATATTGAAAAATTGTTTTCAAAAATCGTTATTATATCGAGAAACCAGTAACGATTTTCCTAATATTTTATAATTCATAACATATCTTTATAAAACCATTATAAATGATTTATTACTACTTTAAAACTAATTAAAATGAATTATTATCATTTTAAAAATATTATTTGAATAATTATTGTTATTTATTATCACTCAAAACAATATTATTTATATTATAAACCTTTTATTGTATATATTAAAAATGAATATATTTTATTAAAGTGATAAATTTGTGGGTCGTTATAGAAGCTGATGTTGAAAAGATTTCGGCTTTGTCTATTTATAGGAAATTAAGAGGAGCCTTTAACGATCGTGTTTGTTTACTCCAACTGTCGCTTCCGTTAGCTATAGCAGTCACGTGCATTTAATTTTTACATTCAAAAAACTATGCCCTGTTGGTTCAAATAGTCATGCCTTCTACCTACCAAATTCTTGCCCTTAGTAACGGTTTGAATTTGATCTTATGGGTTTGTAAACATGATGAAAAACTCGCTAAAAAACTATCAGATCCAAAACTAGCCCAGCTTGGTTGGTTGGACGACTAACAGCAGTGGAGTGTGCGTGAGTGCTGGCATGCATGACCTTTCTCCTTAACCTAAGAGAGGATATTTGAGTTCCCAAAAGGTCTAAACTTCTCATGGGATTCCCAAAAAAGTTAATTTTTTTATCCTTTGATGGGGACTAAAGATTATACACCTCTTCTTCCTTCTTCCAAAATAAAACCCAAAACTCGAAACCGAAATTAATTTCGAAAATTTCCAACATAGACTTTTACATTTATACATAAAACTCAAAATTTCCTCTTGCCTGCTTTTATTTTAGTTTGAAAACATTAGAATTATAGTTTTGATTTCAAAAAGGTATATTGAGTATATCAATGTGAATTGTACGAAAATTCTACATCACTATTTTAATTTAGTTGGAATTGAAATGCAAATTGAATCATAAATGGAAACCAATATGAAACAATATTTAAACCGTGAGATTTTAACAATGGTATCATATACATTCAATAGATTTGAAAGATGTTTCAAAACCAATAAAAATGAAAGAGATTCAGCCTAAGCTACTTGTTTAAACAAATTCTTACCTTACATTCTTCTTATTAGAACTGTAACTAATCATTCTTTTCATATAGTTGTTCAAATGATCTTAAAATCAATTTTATAAAATTTTCATGATCATTATCAAATCCTATATTTTTGAATTTACATAAAAATTTAGTTTTGAATGGAATGAACCTTAAAAAATGACTTTTGTATTGTCTTAAAATACTACTAGCTTATAGTGAATATATTTTCCATGCACTATAATTACTGTACTGTGCAAGATATTTGTTATATAATCATCTAAGTGTTATATTGTTTCATGTATATATATTATTATATTATATATTAGATATACCATATATACTTTTGTATTATATATATTTTCATAACGATTGACTTTGTGATCTCTTTTATTTACTATATATTATGCATTGTTCTATCCCGGAGGCACACATGTTTATCACTTTTTGTCGATTTTTTGTATGTTTAAGAAAGTCATTTATTAAATGTTTAAATACATACCACTTTCATCCCAAGGGAATATTCAAGTGCATATCCCATATCACCTCATTCTCTATATTATCCGATAATATTACTTAGTAATACTCTTGGATAGTATGGATATATAGGTGGGGGTGTTATATTTTGGTATAAGAGCAAGGTTTAGAACAATATATCATATATAAGAGACACGAGTCTAGACCTTAGATGAGACTTAGAGTCCATATCTCCTAAGGAGTATTAAGTAATTATGTTATATTAAAGGGATCTTAGGACTATATGAAGATTATTGGGGTAATCATCTCGAGACATACTTGTTATTTTTTCCTATTATATATTAATTTTATTTCCACCACTTTTATGCGTTCGTCTTCATATAGAATTTACATTGATGGAGGCAGTGAAATAAAGAGTTATTAGCTAGACCAGTAGTATCGCCATTGGTAAAGGTGAATAAATCTTTGTGTGGAAAATTGAGTAGAAGGATCCAGTAGAGTCAGAGTGCATAGCAGATGCTGATAGATAGCTTTCCGCTGAAGGCACTTGTTTGTTTATTTATTTGATGTGTGTTTGGCTGTATTAATTTTGTTTTCATTTAGCCTAGTATAGAATTTGAGAATTGAGTAGGATTAATCACTTAAATATTTAAAAACCTACTTCAATGTTTTTTTTTTTTTTTTTTTTTTTTTTTTTGGAAAAGACAGCGGGGTTGACTGGACCCCTACCAGATTTTTATAAATAAGAAAAAAGAAGATAACAAACACACACACACAACAGAAGAAGGAAAACAAAATTGGAAGAGAAGAACAACAGAAAGCAAAGACCTACAAAAAAAAAGAACCACCACAGAACAAAACCCCACAAATGCAAGACATAAACCCAAGCACAAGAAAAAGCAACAGGCTATCCCCACAAGTCATTTTGATGTGGGGAGAAACAATGACCAGAATCACGTAACCCACACTTTATCTCGTTCATCAATTTAATCCAAAAGCTCGAAGCTGACAATGCCACATTTTTGAAGCAACGCGTATTCCTCTCCAACCATACGTTGCGTATATAAACTTTTAGCACGTAGAACACTATATCCCATCTACTAGGTCGCCACCTAGTTGCTTTACGAAGGACATTCCAGTCGGCAGAGGAGATACCTTGAATATCAACGACTCCAGCTTTATTCATGACAGACATCCACATGTTAACAAGAAAGCTGCATTCAAAAAGAATGTGATCAACCGATTCAGGTGATGCATTGCAAAAGACACAGAGGTCATCCACGTTCATGCCTAGAGCAATAAGCTTATCCCTTGTCTTCATAGCTTTGTTAATAGCTCTCCAAAGAAAAACATTATCAGAGGAAGTCGAATACGCAGTCCAAACAACTTTGACCCAAATGCAAGCAGGCAACTCGTCTACGTTAGCAATGTGATTGTAAACTAATCTGATGCTATGCGGTTTCCCACACCAGGAAAGAGCATGTTCATTTTCTATAATTACTTTGCGGTTAGCCAAGCTTCTCCACAGGGTGTTAACAGAATGATTACTAGTATTCGGAGCACACAACTTCTCATCAGTGTTAACCTACTTCAATGTTGATGGAACCAAATACTAATATAAGCTAGCGGCTTGTCCAAATCTGAAACACTATGGGATAATAAAAATGCTCAAGAAATGATAATAATATATAATTATTAACATGGAAAGAAAAATTAAATTAAATTAATTGAATGCTTGATTGATATTATAGACGTGTGATGATTTGTATTGTTATTAATGATTGTTGAATTGAATGTATTTATGTATTTTGAGATTTATTATTTTATTTCAAATAAGCATATGATTTATTAAAATTGAAAAAATATTTTATGTAGTGATGGAAAATATTTTAGTAGTTTATTTTGGTGTTAGTTTGTCCATAGAGCGGTTTAAAAATTTTGGTTGATACGTCTGATCAGCATTATCGAAGGGAATCCTAAACACTTATATGAGGAAGTTTGACGTAGTGTTTTGGGAATGGTGTAAGAAAATTTTTACTTAAAATTTTGCATACTTTTACAAAGTAATATATTGTTCTAGAAAATGGAAAATATTATTATTTTCCTTGACTTAATAATTTTGAACAATGTATGCAGCCATTGGATAAGTTGAGATCATCGGTGATGGAATGTTGATATATTATTGTAGGTAGTCAACATTGTAACTAATTGGCAAAATAAATCAATAAAATTTATGGTGTAGCAACGCTGCGTATTTTAATATAAAGTAATATGTGGAAAAATTTACATTTTGTCTAAGTTCGAATTAAATTTTTTTTTAATGAAATGTGTATATATACAATATAATTGTTGAGTTGAAAATTTGTGCAGTTATTGAAAACTGTCACAATACTAGTAATTTATGAAACTTTGGAAGAAAGCAATTTTAAATAATTTTGGAAATATGGTACCAAATATTTTATGAAAAAATTAATTAGTTTAATAATGTTTTGGAATGGACAGTGGCGTTTTAAAAGTAATACAATGCTTTACACACACACTCTTAACCCAAAAAATGGATCAACACCCTATAGTGTGATATAAAAGCACCAGCCCTTTTAGAACAGAGTAGATATAATAGAAAATATGAGAAAAGTAAATTAGAGATAGGGATTTTTGTAGTGGGTCGACTGTTAGCTAAGCCTACACCCACTTTATGACTTTTTTATTGACTTGATCTTGGTAGAGTATGATTACAAAGTGATTGAAGGAGAGTTTGTCATAAGTACAAGTGTTGATAGATTCTAGGTCCTAGAATTGCCTAAAGGAACTGCTTTTGGTGACTATGGAGTAAAGAAAGAGTTGAAGAAATGACAAGGCTTCCGTGTAGTAATGGTAGAAACCATATCCTCTCTTAGTTTCTCTTTGGTTTATATTTATAGTGGTAGTAGTCATATTGGATAAGAAGCCCGCCACCAATGGTAGTAACTATCCCTACACTCTTGCCATGGTTTAGGAGGAGGCATTGGTCGGGTTTGAGGAGGCCAAGAATATGCGATTTAAAGAGGAACCCAAGGCTTCTTATCTCAATCCTGAAGATATAGACTTCTTGGCTACCGATAGAGAGATCCTTTGAGAAGAGAGGGAGAAGGAAGCTGCTGATGCTACACTGAAAGCTCTTCCTAGCCAAAGCTCTTTGGGTCAGCACCAAACACTTACTCATACTTCTCATGAGTAGACGGCGACCATCTCCATATCTAAGGCTATTATTTCTGAAGCTGCTCATGCCTATGCAACTTTCGTAGCTTTAGGTGAGCCAAGCCCTTTTCCAGCTGTAGTTCGACCTTCAAAGATGGGGACTAGCAGTGAAGCCTTTGAGATTGAAGTTC
Source organism: Allium cepa (assembly GCA_030765085.1). Taxonomy (NCBI): domain Eukaryota; kingdom Viridiplantae; phylum Streptophyta; class Magnoliopsida; order Asparagales; family Amaryllidaceae; genus Allium; species Allium cepa. The sequence goes on along the minus strand of CM060935.1, from coordinate 795,187,488 downwards.
ATGACCAAATCCTTGGCTCTGGTATTTCTCTCGTCTCTTCGGTGCTTCAGACGCATAGATTTACTCCAAAATCCTTTTTTTAATCGTCCACCTCTCTCCCCCAACTTGTTGGTCAGCCAACTTTCCCGCTTCCTCCTCCTCCTACTGTTCAGGGTTCAGGACCTATTGTTATTTTCATTGCTTCCACCACCATCTCTACAGCGGCTTTTGGCATAGTTCTTGTCTCCAGGTTCGGGCCTGGGCTCGATTTTGAAAAGATAGACACACTACAAAACTTGGAAGATGTTTCAGCGTCTATGGATGAAGAGGTGGTGGTTGCCAACGAGTTGGATCCAAATATACAAGATGGCCATAGCAGAGAGACCAAGGAGGAAAAGATGGGGCTGTAGATGAAGAAGGAAAAGGAAGAGTGGAAGCGCATGACTCCCGCTACCATTACGTTGAAGGTGTTGAAGGAGGGGAGTTCGACTTCCAGAGAGTTAGAGGGGTCAGGTTTCCCTATGGGAGGAGAGATTTACAAGGATAGCAGGAAGAAGTGCCCAATTCATCCAGGCAAGGGCAGCAATGGATCCAGGAAAGGAGGGAAGAAGTGATGGGCTTGAGCATCAGTGAGCCAAGTTTTTGCGGACTTTTTTGGCTTGTGTTTTTTTTTCCTTTTTGAGTCCTGTACAAGTACAGAGTTTGTACTTAGAGTCTTTTTTCCTTTTGTTGTAGCGTCAGTTGCATATGTACTTGTTGCTTTTTAATGTCCAAACTGGTTAATATTGTGCGGGTATGACCCCCGCTGTTTGATGTTGTACATAAAATGATATAAGTAATGAAAAGTTTAGCATTTCTACTGTAATCTCTTCTTTGTTCTTTTCTATATTCTATGTATTTTACCTATTTGTATACCACTATATGTACATAATATGATTGCTTGTCTCGTAATTTCCATATTATACATCACTTATTATGTGATATATTATGTGTTTATTTACCGCAATTTTATGGTGTAAATAGTATAACTTGTAGCTATTTAGTTTACTGCTTTACTTAGCTCAAATGTAGCTGCCTGAATCTTTGTTCGATGTAACAGAACCATGAGGTGATTTTAATTTTGACTAAGTGTTAGCATGTTGTGTGCCCCCAATCCATAGGGTTGGTTACTCCCAATACTTGATACGAGGCCGGATGCTCAGGGTGACTCTTTGGTTGCCCTCGGTCAAAGTTGTATTACATCACCTATCTTCGAGAACTTGTAATTTTGATGGTTGATTTCGAGCATCCTGTATTTTGATTACAGTTGATTATCTTTAAGCTCAGTTTGAGGTTCTATCCGTGCATCAGTCTCTATTTCCATAGACCAATGGATAGCTCAGTCAAAAAAAATCTCTTTTGACTTCACCTATCTCTGAGTGATGTTGAGTTTTGGGAGGAGGGGACTAATTTCTACCAATCCTTCAACTGATGAATTTCTCGATTCTGCTAGAGTAGCATCGATGCTTGGTGATTTTGATAGATTAATGACGTTACTGGGGTAACATCAATGATTTAGATCACACTTGAACGTTGTTCCATTGGTTCAAGTGGCAGTAGGTGGATATTTAGACGTGGTTCCCTTAGTCCAAGGAGCGAAGAAATGGAGCGCACTTGAACGTGTTTCCATCGGTTCAAGTGGAAAAAGATTGAATGCTTACTTGGACGAAGTTCCATCGGTCTAGAAGCAAAGAAATGGAGCACACTAAAACGCGGTTCCATCGGTTTAAATGGAAAAAGAATGGATGCTTACTTGAACGCAGTACCATCAGTCCAAGAAGCAAAGAAATGGAGCGCATTTAAACGCGGTTCCATCAGTTCAATTGTAAGAAGAATGGATGTGCATGAGGGTTGGGCCTTCTTAATATTGCCAGAGCAACATCGGCTTTAAGAAGGCTAGGGTCAATTTTCCCCGCTGATCTGGCGGTTTGAGTCGATCTGATACCATCGAATCAATGGATTGCTTACATGAGCAAGCTCCACTGGTTCAAGAAGCAATATTACTTTACTGGTAAAATAGAGAGAATGGAAATTCCTGCCTATTTACAATGTCCCTAGCATCCCTGAGTGGCTTATTTGTGGAAACAGGAAATACATAGATAAGTACTAAATAAAATAGTGTTGTAGAAAGCCACCGTTCCAAGCATAGGCAATCGAAATTCCACCGACCGTTGTGAACTTGAATGTTCCATCTTCAAGTTCCTAGCTGATAACGTGCGGTCCTTCCCAGTTTGGATCAAGAGCACCCGTACCTTGAAAGATCCATTTTAGGACAAGATCTCCCATTTCGAAGGTGCGGTTGTGAACTTTAGTGTTGAAGTGTCTTGATACTCTCTTTTGGTGAGCAACAGTCCTTAGTTTTGCTTCTTCCCTCTTCTCATCAACCTGGTCAAGTGACTCGAGTTGTAGCTACTTGTTTTCATTTTGATTGTAGTGTCATCTCCGATGAGAAGGGACTTCCACTTTTATTAAGATCATCGATTCTGAACCATATTCCAAGGTGAACGGTGAGTCCCGACCATAAATTTATGTGTTGTTCAATAATTACATGGTCCAATTGGAAGCTCATCTTCCCAATTTCATTTAGCTTTCATCAAGTGCTTCTTGATGGTAGACTTGATGATTTTATTCGCTATTTCCACTTGCCCGTTTGCAGGCAGGTGCCCTACCGTGGAAAAATATCTTCTCGATCCAATAACACTTGTAAAGTATTTGAATTCAGCACTCACGAACCGAGTTCCATTGTCCGTGATGATTTTATGTGGTACTCCAAACCTGCAAATAATGTTTTTTTGTTACAAAGTTAATCACTATTTTAGTAGTAATAGAAACGATTGGTTCTACTTTAGCCCACTTGGTAAAGTAATCAATTGTGATTATAACATATTTGGCTCCTCCTTTGGCTACCGGTAATACACCGATTAGATTGATTTCCCAGATTGCAAATGGCCAAGCACTGACCATTTGCGTACGTTTCAAGGATGGGATTCTTGGGATCTTTGAAAATCTATAGCACCGATCACAGTGCTTTGTGTAATCTGCTGCGTCTTGGTTGATTTTGGGCCAGAAATATTCACAACATAAAACCTTCTTTGCCAACTCTACCCCCCGGTGTGGTTGCCACAACTACCTTTGTGGACTTCCATCAGAGTCGTCTTGGCTTCTCTTTGGTTACACATCTTGGTAGGGGGTGGAGAAGCCTCTCTTGTATAGCACTCCATCTTATAGCACGGACCATGGTGTCTTTCGAGGGAGCTTCTTTCATTCATTCATGTTTATGCGGAGTATCCCTTTAAGTAGATAATCCTTGATTGGCATCATCCACGGTTCTATCTCTTACGTAGTCTATAAAACTCAATCTATATCTATCTGATCTATACTTGAAGCTCTTAATACTTCAACTGGAACCAATCCCATTGACCGTGCCTCTTCGGAACCAGCCAGTTTGACTAAGTAATCAACCTTCACGTTGTGTTTTCTGGGAATATGGGTTATCATATAGTGTTCAACGTTGTTGAGCAGTTCATATGCTTTTGACAAGTACAGAGCGAGATTTTCCTCTTTAGCTTGATATTCCCTCTTTACCTGACAAATGACTAGTTAAGAGTCGATGTAAATACACACAGCCTCTATTCCCAGTTCCTTCACAATTTTCAATCTCGCTATTAATGCCTCGTATTTTACCTCATTGTTAGTAACAGGGAACTCTAGTCTTAAGGCATAGCAGATTGACCATCCTTCGGTAGTCTCAAGCACAAATTCAGCTCCCGAGTAGAATTCATTTGATGCGCCATCGACGAACAACTTCCATTGTGATACCACTTCCTCTATTTTCTACTCCTCTCTGTTTTGAACGGTGAATTCCACGATAAAATCAGCCAATGCCTATCTGTTAATTACCCTTTTGGGGGTGATAAATCACTTCATATTGGCTTAATTTAATATTCCACTTTAGAAGTCGCCCTGAAGTCTTAGGTTGATATAGTACTTGTTTCAAAGATTGATCTATCAACACTTTAATTAGATGAGCTTAAATATACGGTCACAACTTCCTCTACACAATCCGTAAGCAATATGATAATTTTTCCAACTGCAGATAGTTCCGTTCAGCTCCAGTGAAGCGTTTGCTGATGTAATAGATGGGCCGATGAATTTTGGCTTCCTCTTACACAAGCACCGCGCTTAGAGCATGATGGGACACTACCAAGTATATGGATAAGTCTTCCCCATCCACCAGTTTAGATAGAACCGGTGGGGTCTCCGTATACCATAATAATTCCTCAAAAGTGGTTTTGCAAACCTGATTCCATTCGAAATTTTTCTCACCCTTCTTCAATGCTTCAGAGAATGGTATACACTTGTCTATTGCTTTGGAAATGAATTGACTCAACGATGCGATCTTTCCATTCAGACTCTGTGACTCCTTTTTATTGTAGGAGCTCTGGAATTCCGTAAGGTAATTTTTTGCTTGGGGTTAGCTTCAATTCCCCTAGCATTTATGATGAAACCTAAGAATTTCCCAGAAGCTATACTGAAAGAGCATTTCAGTGGGTTAAGCTTCATTCCATACTTTCAAAGAATCTCAAACTTTTATGAGAGGTTATCCAAATGATTTCCAAACACATATGATTTGACTAGCATGTTGTCCACATATACTTCCATTATTCGTCCAATCCGACCCTTGAACATTTTGTTCACCAATCAATGATAAGTTTCCTCGGTATTCTTCGGGCCGAATGGCATTACTTGGTAACAATACAATCCAAGGTCGGTGATGAAACTAATGTTCCCCTGATCGGGTTTATGCATCATAATCGGGATATGTCCTAAGTAGGCATCCATGAAAGGGAGTAGTTCGTGCCTTATAGTTCCGTCAATGAGCTGGTCAATTCTAGGTAGTAGGAAGCTGTCCTTTAGGCAAGCTTTGTTCAAGTCTGAGTAGTCAACATAAATCCACCACTTCCCGTTTGATTTCTTGACTAGTACAGGGTTTGATACCCATTCAGGTATGTTGAATCATGGATAAAGTCGCTAGCCATTAGCTTATCCACTTCCTCCTACAGTGTAGTGAATTGCTCCGGACCCAGACCGCATCTCTTCCACCTCACTGGCGTGAACTTGGGATCAATTCTTGTTACATTTCAATATAAAATTGTGTCCCTATTTTTAAGACTCAAACTGTGCCATCCATATCGGCATGGTCTGACATCGTAATTTTTACCGGTGCCGTTCGTTCCTCCGTTGAACTCTTCTTCCTAGGTTCCAAAGCCTTGTCGAAAAAGCTATGGTCCTCGAGCTAGGGGTGGTTCTGTAATGCTGTGCTGATGACTCACAAATGAGGACAAACTTCCCTATATTCGTTTTCTTTTACTTTCGTTTCGATTCGCGTAACTCAGCGACATAACATTCTATAGCAATGGTTTGATCTCCCTTTATAGTTCCAACCCCATTCTCTATCATGAATTTCATGGTAAGGCATCATGGAGCTAAAGGGATCCTATAATAAGCAAGTGCCGGCTGACCCAAGAAAGCGTTGTAAGCAGACATTTTGTCCACGATCACAAAGTTTGGATAAGGATTACCCTCTATTCTCCTTCTTCGAGCTCCACGGGGAAGGTCAATCATCCAGACTAGCTGTCTTTGTTCTCCCATAAAGCCATGGATTTTCATTCGACAAGAAGACACATCCTATATACTGATCTTCATCTAATCAAACGTATGTCAAAACAAGATGTTAACTAAACTTCCACTATCCACCAGGGCTCGGCGTACAACTACCGGTCCAATTCCGACAGTCACTATCATCGGGTCGAGAGTTGGCACTCTACTCCTTCAGTGTCTCGGTTTCGAAGCACTATATCATCATTGAGTGTCTGTTGCTGCTTGACCAAGGCACCATCCTCAATCGCAAAACAAGTTTCTTTCGGAGCATACTTTAGTTAATTCGCGTATCACTCCATCTCCTCTGGCTCTTCTATGCTAGGTATGGTCCTCAGAAAATAGTATCGATAACTAGTATATATTCCATCCGTTTGGACCATTCTCCACTGGGTCCGGATTGGTTCCCTTGGGTACTTGGAACTTGGGGTCCTGTAGGCTAGTCAAAGTTTTATGATTTCTTCACATGCTGCTGGAGCCTGTTGTTCCTAATCAATTCCTCAATCAGATCTTTTAGATGTCGACATTCGTTCATGATGTGCTTGTGAGTCACATGGAAGTAGCAGAACTTCCATGATTGCTTCTGTCATTCAGATTCTTCCTTCCTAGGAGGCTTTTTGTATCGCTTAATTCCTTGAGTTGTAAGGTAGATGTTCTCCAAGCTATCACTCAATGGCTATACTCTTTGCGTCTTAAGTTCCTGATCCGCTTTCCATTCCCATCAAGGCTGCTAGTGTTTGGTTTTTATTTTCTGATTTCCATCTGTCCCTACACTTTCTACCGTGGCTCCAGAATTGTTTCCATCTTGATTGACCACTATATTACTCTGAACTATCTCCTTTTGTTGCACACTGGTGGTCTTATCCTTCAGTGCGCCTGCTTTCTCCAATCTTAGACGCCTTCTCACTTTTTGGTTGAACTCCTTCATGGTGGTTGTTTGTTTCATCTTAATCCATCTTCCAAAGTTTGTGTCTGGATAGATAGCTCAGACTAAAGGAATGAATACGATATCTTCACTAGGATTGCTCACTTCAGTAACCGCAGTATTATACCGGTTCGCAAAAGGTTTTTAACGACTCATTTGGTCTTTGGAAAATGCAAGATAGAGACATCACATGTTTTGGTTGTGTTGTGCGAAGCTACAGTTGTTCCAAGAATTTCCTTGCAACCTCGTCAAATGTAGAAATGGATCTTAGTGGGAGTCTGGTAAACCATGTAAAAGCAACACCTTCCAGTAAGATTAGCAAACCACTCAATGGACAACATCCATTGCCCTAGCTCCATCCATATGCCAACTGTACTTGTATAAGTACTGTTTGGGGTTCGTCATCCCATTGTAGGATGGCATAGTGGGTATTGTATACTTTTAAGGGTATTCTTCCCTTAAATTGTTTTTTGTGAACGGAGTTTAGCCTGGTGCAGAACCCCATCGTCGTTCTTCCTACCCTTACTTTCTTCCATCAAGCATTTAACCTTGTCCGTGATGAATGCCTCACCAGTCCAATATTCCACAGATTGACTATTAGGGGCTACGCTAAGCATTTGAATCTGCAAATGGTCTTGGTTTTCCAACTGAAGTCTAGGTTCTCCATTCTCAATGAGAACTCCTGTAGAATTCTGTTAGCGCGTGGTTGGCTTTATAGCTACAGTCTAAACTTCCTTTCCAGCACTTTGCCTTCCTATGTCACCATTCTATTCCATTCCTTTAGCATCAAGTAGCATGTCATCTTTAAAATTAGAGATAAGCATTGCAATATTCTCCTATGGAGCCTTCGCTCTAAGGTTGGGCTTTGTGACAATTTGTCCTCCGGTACGAGCGGTACTTCCATTATCTTCAATTACAATTCCAATGCCCCACCAACTATCTCCTTTTTCTTTTACTTGCTATTCTTCCTATTCAAGCCTTAGACCTAGCAATTCTCCTGTTCCACAGCCTCCGGAATTTCCATCCCAGTCCTTAGGGCAGTTGGTGGTTGTAATGTTAGCAAAACATCAATCTTGTCCATAAGAGCCTTTTGACTATCTGCTATCTTCTGGTTAAGTTGATTAACCATCTGGTTAAGCTTTCCTCTGGTTACAACCTCTTGTTGAGTAGAAGCGCTTGGTGCTAGGTTTTTAGCATTAATCTCCATTCGATGATTTTTAGCGTTGTTCACTTTCATTTATTGGAGATTAGTTTCGTCAGCACCATGTTTTGTCCCAACAGATCTTCTAGATGTTGTCTTCCTCCTATGAGCTATTAGAATAGAAAATTGCCAATCTTCTTGAAGCAAACTTTCCTGATCTGACCTTTGAATCTATCCAATCCAAAGTAGATAGCTAGACCTGAGCTTGGGTTCTTTGTTTACAATGAATGAACCAAAATGTTAACTCAAAAAATGAATCAACACCCTGAAGTGTGATATGAAAGCACAAACCCTGTTGGAACAGAGCAAATATAATAGATATAAGAAAAAAGTAAACGAGAGGCATAGATTTTTATAGTGGTTCGGCTATTAACTAAGTCTACGTCCACTTTATTACTTCGCTTGTTGATTGATCTTGATAGATTATGATTACAAAGTGATTGAAGGAGAATTAGTCACAAGTACAAGTATTAGATAGGTTCTAAATTCTAGAGTTGCCTAACAGAACTATCTTGGTGACTATGGAGTGGAGAAAGAGTTGAAGAAATGATAGGGTTTACGCATAGTAATGGCAGAAATTGGACCCTTTCGTAGTTGATCATTGTTTGTATTTATAGTGGTAGCGAATCGGAAGCCCACTACGAATGAAGTCCAGAATTTAATTCAAGACAACACAAGAAATCTTATGACCCCTCGTGTTAATGGCTAAATTCGATGCTAAATCAAGCCTTAGATTCGATACTGAATCTAATCCTTAGCCATAGGATAGCCAAATCCTTTTGAGTTAAGCTTAATACTTTGTTTGGACGTCCTCCATTGCTGATGAATATGGAACTTCCTTCTTTTCTGACTTGGACTATCTTGCAGTTTAAACCGTCATGTCTTTATTCTTTAGGATAAACTCTCTGGTAATCTATGAAACTTCACCAATATACATAGGAAGAGCAGTGGATTACTTATGCAATATGCGTATGTGCCAATCAACAAGAGAAATGATTTTGTAATAATGCAAAATGGAATATTATTCTTGATGTTTTAAAACATGAACTTGAATAGATAAAAGATTTTAAATCATATATGGAAAATTTCTAAATCAAAGGAATGGCTTATTTTACTCATAATTCTCAAGCTATGGTTTAAACTTGAATTTAAGAGAAAAGGTCTTGTTTCTCAAAATGTAAACTTCGTATAAACATAGCTGAATTCATTTGATCTTACATTTAAATAGGTTTGTCCTACTTTGACGATTTTGCTTTTTCTGGGAAGCTAATAAGATAAGCAACAACTTCTTTTTCAAGCGTTTTGCAAACTTTGATCATTTTGTAGGTTAAATATATAAAATAGTAAAGTGGGCCTGCGTATATATTGAATAATCCGCTAGGCTTATTTTTAGAAAATTCCCTATAACTCGAGTATTAATCCATAATTCTACAACCCAAAAGTTTCTTTGGAAATTTAATTCATTACATAACAATTTATTCTCTGAAACCATTACTTAATTTAGTCATTTTGACCTTTAAATTTTGTTTGAAAGTGATTTAAATATAACAATGATGTTATTTCTACATTTAATGAATGTAGTCTTCATATGCCTCTTTATATTTGACTAATTTTTGAATTTAAGATTAAGAATATGCACTTATGAAGCATCTTTGGACTATTTGGCATCATTGGCCATTGTTGCTCAAATAAAAATAAGATAGTTTGCTTAAATGCTAACAAATTATATGTTTTTATGATATATCGATATATGTTATGGTATTATATTGTTTCTTGTGTTTCGGGATTCCCCATGGATGGGTTGTAAAATTTTGATGATTATAATGTATTCTGATTTTTCAGAACGCTCTTCGCTCAAAAAAGACTTGAAATTTTCCCAAAAAAAATCCGACACTTGGAAAAAATTTCACAAATATTCATCGTATGAGAAAAAAGAAAGTTGTTAAATGAGTCTATTTAGATTGTAGCATACGATAATTGAACTCAGAAAAGAGTGCCACATAGAGTAAGGATTGAGTATCTTAAGTTTGACAGAAGATCATAGATCTGAAAAAAGCCAGGATATGAGTTGATGACGTCTCCCTATAAGTAATTACAGGGATGCAATTTTCATAAGAGAGAAGGTCTGTAATAGCTCTCCTTTTTATGCCGTAACAATAGATATATATATTTAATTAAAATAAAATGTTTGCAATTTTATTTTTAGTAATTGTTATTTTTAAAAATAATCTGTTACTTAATTAAATTCTATTTAATAAAAGATTTTGTTTTAATAAATTGAATTAAATTTTTTATTCTTTTCGGATAATATATTAAAATCAAATAAAATGTTTTAAATAAATTTAAAATATTTTAACGGTGAAAATAGTTTTCGAATGATTGAAATAGTGGGAAATAATTTTTTTTTGGTAATAATACAATGAATAATTAAATAGTGAAGCGGATGAAAATGGGTAGTTGTTGAAATATACTATGAATAAACCAAAATAAATTAGATTGGGAATCTATTTACAGATAAATAGAAGAGTTATGTAAAAGAAAAGAAAAATAAATAAGAATGAGAACACACTTTTCTTTTTCAACAGGGAAATAGGCATAAGGAAAAAGTTGAAAAAAAATTTAGTCCCAGGTACAACAAGTTTGCTTTTTAGTCGAAAAGGCACTTTTTAGTGTAAACCGAAAATGATAGTTACAACTACCATTCTATGATTTACACTAAAAAGTGTCCTTTAGCCTAAAAAACAAAGTTCTTGTCCCTGAAACTAAATTTTTCTCCGACTTTTTTCTTGAGCCTAAAAACCCCTTTCTTTCAAAGTCTTCTCATTTTCCAAAGTAAGCCAACACACTTACAGATCTGATCCTTTAACCCATAATCCCTCCTTCCAGATTTTCCCCAATTCTCAAAATTCACTCACGACATTTTAAAATTGAAAAAAATAACATGGTGACCTCACACGAGCTAAAGAAAGGCGACGAGGTGCAACCGTGATTGGAGCAGGCGTTTGGAAGGTAAACTCACGAAGGTGGCTGTAAGGGATGGGGAAGTGCGCGTTGTTGGTGATGATCGGGGATGGACGCGATATCATAAAGCAGCGGTGGAATATGGTTGCTGGGGAGTGATGTGGTGGTGGGTGTGGTAGCCGCAATGATGATTAGATCTCGAACGCGGCAGTTCTGGGGTAGAGTTGTTGACGTGGGGCAGTAAACTTCAAAGAAGAACAACTAAAAGTCTGTGGTTGTGGACAACATCAACCTAGAGCTGAGCATATGTTTTCTAATTCTTTGAATCGATGAGTTCTAAAGTCACATCTATATCTATAACATATTGCACGATATATATTTATCCTAAATAATGATTAAATTGCATGGTTGAATTGTTTGCTGGTAAAATGATTTGAAATTGGATGATGTTGTGAAAGTGATTGTTTTTGTTGATTGGAAGTCTCCATTTGCAAACGGAAGTCGATCTGATTGTGATTTGAACTATATGTATATATTTTTGTATACTCCATGTAAGCATTTTATGAAAGACCAGAGTTCGATAGAGCTAGGCTCGGGTCACACGATATATATATATATATATGTATATGTATATGTATATATATATATAGTGTGTTATTTGGTTGATACATTCATGGAGTAATTTTATTCCATAAATTTCAAATTCATATTTTTTCTTGTATTAAGATGTTTGGAAAGCATCAAAAAATTATTCAAGGGTTATGAAATTTTATTAAAAGTATTTTATAAATAATTTACTAAAATTTTATTCAATCTTTCTTTTATTTATTTAAAAATATATATTTATAATTATAAGTATAAATATAGCTTTCCTTTGTATATGAAACTTTTTAAAAAATCCAAATTACAATATATTACAAGTTTGGAATGGTTTAAAGGAAAAATATACTATATTTCTATTTTCTAAAATATAGTATGAAAATAATAGTATTATTTTATGTGATTCTTATAATAAAGGTTATTTAAATATTCTTGAAAGATTTTTCATACCTTGGAAAAATATAGAATTTTATTTTATGAAATAAGTATAGGGTGTTGGATATGTTTAGAATAAATAAAAATCTCTTTTTATAATACGAGAATTTTAAATATGGTATAATTTAAAGAAATTGTTTCAATTCTAATTAGTTTATATTAAGTAGAAGTTTTGAATTATATTTCATGGCTTGAAATAAATATAATTTACTTTGGAAGTTTATTAATTTATTTTAAATGGAATTTTATTATGCTAATCTCTATAAATTACATTTAATTGGTAAAGTGATTATGAATGTTTTATATGTATATAAACAAGGATTTGAAAGCAAATTATAGTGTCAAATCTTTATTTTTGGTATTATATGAATGGTGTGAAATTATTCAAAATATAAATGTTTTACTAGTTTTATTAGTTCAAGAATTTAAAATTAATTGAAGAGATTTTTATTTAAAATTATTAATTTATTGAAAAGAAAGATATAATTGCTTTTATATAGTTATTTATGAAATTTATATAACATTTGAAAATAAGAAACATTTTCTACTTAATATTATGAGAATTTTAAAGGTTATTTTATTTTCAGTAAGTATAATTAAGAGTATAAGATGGTTATTTTGCATGTTTGTTTAAATGATATTTCAGTACACTTTTATGATCTCTTATTTCTTCCGTATATATTTTTGTTGTTATGAATGATTCATCATTAGGTATTGATTTGATTATTTTATTTTGATGTGATTTCATATGATGATGACATCCTTCTATTTGATTTTATGACATGTAATTCTGTATGATGTGAAATCTGAGTAAACGGAGTTATAATACCATATGGTATGGGACATTTGGTGTATTTCTCCAGTTATTCTCTGGACTTGTTGTATAGACTATTATAGAGTTCGAGTATAGTTTATAAGTAGTGAATAAACAATTGAATATCACATAGTGGTATGAGATGCCGTTGTGATATTTATTCGGTTATTCATTATTAGTAGATGACACTCAAGTGACGGGCATAGTAATATGAGATTGTACTTACATAAGGTGATGCTCATTGGTATGAGCAGGGTAGGTACCTTTATATTTATTGATATTGTGTGCCACTATCATGATGTACTCCTACTATTGGCATTAGATCAAATCAGATGGATATAATTTGCCTTAACGGCCTAACCTTGGGGTCGTGCTCTAAATACATGATAGCTTTATTAGATATTATATGTGGTATGCATCACAGGATTTGGGTTAGGTAACTCATGAGGTTGGTTTCCTATAGCCCTTTGTGTCGCATAGGCAAGCAATCTGTTACCGATAGGGGAAAAACAACGAGGCTGTGTGTAGACGACCTATTAGTGGATGTAAGACATGATCCAATGAGGTAACCGAAGATTTTAGGAGCAGATTCGGTTAGTTGACCGATGGCTCCTCGAGCGGGCATATGACCATCAACCTCCCTTTTGGTTCTAATGAAGCGGAAGAATGACATATACTATTGATATATCTCACTTAAGTAGAGATATGGGTTAGGCAACCTAGGGTTAGGTGACCGTCTTATTGATGAATATACGATTCTGCTTAGGACTTTATGTATGTCATACAGTCATTCCCCATCATGACATATTTTGATTTATTTACATATGAGGAGATGAGATTATATCCGGATATGTGTTCAGAGTATAGTGGATTTTCATATATTTTGTATATGATTTTTAGATAGCGGCCTATGTTTTATATTGTTGTTTGTATTCTATTACACGAGATTGAGAGATAAACTTGGGCATTGCCGTATCTTAGCCTAACTATACTTGATGATATCTCATATTTGATTATTTTCAAGATTTTGATAATGATTTCTATATGTGCATGATTCACCCAATTGATATTGATTCAATGATTCATTGATTAGCGTGACTTTATATGGGTGATGGCATCTTTGTGCATAATTTGATTGATGTCTTCCATATTAGAGATGTTTAGATATAATGTTGTTGTTATCATTCTATGCATATATGTGTACAACTCCATGAGTTAGATATAGTATGACCCATGTGTTATTTACATAATACTTGGATCAGACCGAGACGTTTCAGGTTCAAGGATAGTGAGACCAACTTTTGTTATTCTCTCTGCTGAGAATCTAACTAAGAAAATACAGTGAGCAAAATATTATAGTAAATTTGATGCTAAATCAGGTTTTTGGCAATTAAAATTGCTGGTAAATAGTCCATAGAATTAACTTCCTTCAGTTGCCTACAAGGACATTTTAAATGGTTAGTTATGCCTTTTGGATTTAAAAATGCACCACTAGTATTTCAAAAATGCTTAAACTCTATGTTTGGACATTTACCATTTGCAACTTTATTTTATAGACAACATCCTTCTAGTTTCTACTATTGCTTAAGAACATAAACAACATCTTCTAGCAATTGTGCAAATACTATTACAAAACAATATAATTCTAAGCCCTAAGAAAATTGAATTGTTTAAAAAAGAAATAGATTTTCTTATAAAAAGAATTAAAAATGGACAAATAGGATCATAATAACACATTTACACTAAAATTAGATATTTTCTTAACATTTAAAACATTAAAAGAACTCCACAGCTTCTTAGGACTATTAAACTATGGTAGAAAATTTATTCCTAATTTATCAGCTAAGACCCAAAATTTACAAAAGAAGCTCACAAACGAGTAAGCAAAATACAAATAACATAATGGGGAACAACCAAGAAGATGGAACATGGACAAAATTTCTATTACATTACAAAAACAAGAAGAAGAGGAAATAAAAAAATTAAAGATCTAGTGAAAGATCAAAAGGTCCTCTATTTTCCTCCAGACGAAGAATAAATTACACTACAAATTAATGTTTCTAAATTTTTTTATAGGAGTATTAGTTTCGAAACAAAACGAAGTTGTAGCATATTCCTCTGGAAAGTTTAACAAACCCCAGATTATATGCTATCCATGATAAAAAAATTACTCGCTATTAAAGTAGCAATCAAAGCTAAGAATTTATCTTCTACTAGATAATTTATAATTGAAAAGACAAAAATTTGTTGCTCAATTCTTAAAGAAAAAACTTTAAAAAATCCAAAAGAAAATCTTCGAGGAATCAGATTAGCAATGTATTCAAAAATCTATAACTACGATGTCAAATACATTCTGGGTTACTCTAATTTTGCTTCTGATCTTCTTACGAGGTTACGAAAAATGGATGAAGATGATTTAAAGAGAATCAATGAATTATTAGAAAAAAAGGAAAGGCAAGAATATTTCCAGCAGGTGAAATCATCTAAAAAGGCCAAAGAAGCCTCCAAAGAGGCTTCATCCTCACAAGGTTTTGAAGAAATTGATACTCCCACAGGAGTGAATGAAGAAAAGTTCCAATAGACCAAAACTGTTTCAACAAACAAAAACAAGGCAACAACTTCCAATGCAACTCAAAAATTTGCTCCAATGAACAAAGGAAAAGCAATTTCTCTTGAAATAGTGCAAAGGCCATGCGTCTTAATTGTGGTCAGAGATTGGTATAATTTAGAAATGAAAGCATCAAATGCAAATTTGTACGACAATTTTAGCGGATGCTTTAAAGCCGTCCAATCTGCAGACCATGGTGCTGCAAATTTCTGGTTAACTCAACTAGAAAACACTTATTTGGGATTGAAGCATACAGTATCCTAGAAAGAGAAAAAAATTACAATACACAAAAAATGGTATCTATATTAGCTCATCATTCTTTTACATCTAAGTCTGAAGCATTAGAATTAAAAGAAACAGAATTATTCACTGACAACTTAGCTGAACATAGCTAGTTAAAGACAATATTTGCTCAAATATAGACATCTGATTTCGTAAATCTAACAATTCAAGACTTTTTAGAATTACTTAGACTATATGAGGTAGATAACACAAAAAATAAGGAGACGAAAGTTGAAATGATGATGTAAGATTTGATCTCTCTATATCAGCAACATCTTATTGATGAGAGTAACCTTCTTCTGTTCTTCAAGAAATTAGAAGACACGAAATCAATAAAACTATTAGAAAATAAAGAGTTAATTCTCAAAATAACAGAAGACCACGCTTAACAGCCTTTTTCAAAAATCAAAAATGCAAAAAAACATATCAAAAAGCCTTGGTACATGAAATTTATGTCAACACAAGCCATCCCGAGGAATATCAGATTGTATTCCTAACATATGTAAAGCAAAACTTACTGAACATTCAAGCAGGTTTTTACCATGTTCATGTTCAAAATATGGAGCGTTTGGGAAGAAAGACAGTACATGCGTCGGTATCCCTCTGTTCAGCTATGGGAGTTACACAGGGTATAGAAAATCCCCAGCACGAGTTTTATTAAATCCAAGAATTTAATGAAGAAAATGAAAGTCTTTTAGCAGCACAAGAATTCTTCATTGAAGCCATCAGCAAAGATGAAGTCGAGTCACACTTCGCTATTGAGGGGAAAACAATATTGCTACTGGACTACCTATCAGCTTTCGAACTGACAATAGATAGAATAATAAGGTTCATCGGTTCTTAAATGTTCTCAAAATTAGACCATTAGGCACAATGGAATAGGAAGAATACTTTGAAGAACAAGTGGAAAAAGAAAGGTTAAGACAAGACTCTATAATAAGAGGCACTATGGGGACCGACCCTCTCGACGACGAATCAATAGCCAACCTAGATATTTAGAACTAAGCCAGAAGCATGGTGGACCATTTATTCATAATGGAGAGAAGACATAAAGCATCAAGCTACTATAATAGGGTGACAAATCACCCCACCAGCCTTAACATCTTTCTTTCCTTTAGAATTAAAAAGTAGGACACATCCCCAGCCTACATAATAAAATAAAGGACACATATTATGCCTAAATGACCAGAGAGGATAGATAGCTTACTAAGTAATAAATAAAGGGCTGAAAAGACTATAAATGGGAGGACTCCTCTTGCAGTAAGGAATATCAGAAAAAGTTTCTTCATATCCTTTTATCTTATTATATTGTATCTAAAAGCTTTGTAAAATTATCTTCTATATTAATAAAATTTCATTTTTGCAAGTAGATTTTGTTGTTGTAGATTTTCGCTTTTTTCTTTTATCTTTAACTTCGAGAGATTGGTATTAGAGCCTGGCTAAGCTTGGTAAGTTCTTCTTGTTTTATATTTTCAGATTTCAATCATTCTGGATATATACTATCAAGGTAAAAAAGGTAAAAAATCCTAGAAATTTTAAAATGAAAGCTAAGCTATTCTTTTGGGCATGATTCATTATGAGTCTACAAACCATTTATACAAGGTAAAAAAATTCCGAATTTTAAAACAGTCTGATCGCCTATTGTGATTGGTTATTACGCATTGGAGTAGAAAACGAACCATTGTTATGCTCTACTTAAGCGAAGCGATGGTATAGGCTAGTGGTTGAAAATTCAAGGCCTAACCCTACAATAAAACCATGGTATGCTACGAAAGCATGAAGGGGTACTGTATTTAGTCACTTAAATTAGCGTCAAATATATTCTAATAACTTTAGGTTTATGAACCTTTATTTATCATTCAAATAAAAGTTTTTAACTAATTATTAAGGTTTTACGAAATTCATAATTGAATTTTGTTCGAAAGACCTTTTATAGAAGAAAATAAAATTGTTATTCTCGACATACGTAAATGTCAATTTTATCAAATATAGAATAATATGAGCATGTTGTTCATATTCCAACACAAGAAAACCTAAAAAATAGGATTTATAATTTTATGGTTAATCTACTTCAAGAATTTAAATTTGAAGAAAAAGACATAAATAATAAACTACAAAAACAAACCATAACAATAGGATTTGGCCGGAATACACCAACAATCTTTTCACTAAACAACATTAGAATGGTTAAATATATTCTGAAGAAAATAAAAAAATAGATGTTGAGGATATTGATCCTACTTATTATCAATATTATTTTATTCTTCAAAAAAAAGAACTTATTAAAGAAATAGATAGTAAATAATTCATTCTTACTATGAAGAACATTCTGCAGCAACAAACTATTTTAAATGTAAAAAAAACTGAAGAACTTTCTTCACTTGAAAACTCTGAACAAGAATCTGAAAATTCAATAGAATCAGATTATATTTCTAGTACACCAGATATACTTATTTTCAATATAAACATCAACGGAGCCTAATCTAGTAGAGGAACATAATGTTACTTCCACCAGGTGGTGCTTCCTTGATAAACGATCCTAATTCTGATATAATTATGGAAAATCAAGAACATGGTGAAAAATACATATAATAGTCTACATATTGATCCTTACCTTGAAATGCTTAGACATGGTACTTGATCAGATTGGATCAGGTTTAACTCTTCGCGAAAGCAATTAAAAGATTTTTATAATGAACAACCCTCTTCAGCATATAGTCTAACTTTCAATATAGATAGACTTCCTCATAAAAAATACGAAAATATATTATAACATGGCCTCAACATATTAGCAAAATAATGTACTTGCTATCCCCTAATATGAGTGTCTAGGAATACATACATTATGCTACTAGTTATTGGATAGAAGATGCTTTAGCTAGGTTACTGAATCTTGAAAGAATAAATCCAAATCAATTACAAAGAATTAGAAGTATTCAATCTAAACAAGAAGCTCTTAGTGAATTATTAAAATTATTATTAGTAGACTTCACAGGAGAAAAATTCCTAGAAGATATTGATTACGAAACAGTTATTAAAAATACAATTATTTGATATATGTAATTTGTAAGAATTTTCTGCAAAATACATAGGTGTACCTTTTCATTTAAAGAATAGTGATCAAAAATGTTTTTCGGGCAATTTTTTTTTTACAAAATACCTTATCCATGGAATAACATTATATAAGAAAGATATGCTATTTTAAGACAAAGTACTTCTAGTGAAAATCATAACATAGGCCTCTTAGAAAGGCATGTATGGATACTATGGAAAAGTTTTGTGAGCAAGCAAGTGCACATAAACAAATGAAAAATGAAATTAAAAACTCCAAACTTGGATTTTCTTGTTGTACAAAGTATACAAAAGATATCAATACACAGTTTGGATCTTCACCTGAATTCGAAAGAAATAGGGCAAGGAATCTCAAAATAAGAACAAAACCAAAATATTGGATTACTCAAAAAAATGAAAACCAGAATATAAGAAAACTTTTAAAAAAAACAAATTTTCTAAGAAAAATTTTTATTAAAAAGAAAAACTTTCATAAAAGTTGTAAATGTTTTAAATGAAATAAAGAAGGATATTATGCTAACGAATTTTCTACAAATATACAAAATATTGTAATATCAAATATCGATGAATACAATATTCATGTTGGCACTATTGAAGATATATCCAGTAATGCCAATTCTTCGGTATATGAAATTGAATCAGTTTGGACACTATAGAAGAAGTAGATGAGACTAATGATTCTTTTGGTAATTTTAAAATAAAAATGATTACAATCAATCAAACACATAATCAGGTAAAAATTATTCCATTAACTATATACGCTATACTTTCTAAAAAGGAAAGAGTAAAATTTCAAGGTTATACATTGTATGTAGCAAAATGCTCCATATTAAATAGGTACTTCACAACAGATGTATTTTTAGATCTACTAATAACAATCCCACTAGGATATTACGGAAAATTTATACTATACCTAAGCATAAAAAAGAAAATGTTTTTACAAACCATGGATTAATTGAATCCCTCTCTAAAAATAACACTTTTATGCTATTTAAGAGTACTATTATGGAGGATAAAGATTACATTATAGAACAAACCCAATAGGACTACTTGTTATATATAAATCTGAAGATCTTTTGATTATGAAAGAAGAAATATATGATTATGATACATTTACCCCATTAAGTGGTTCTACATCTCGATCATCATGAAACAAAGAGTCAGAATCATATCATCATGAACATAGAATATACATGAACATAGAATATACATGAACACTTTTACATCTGAAGAAACATCAAACCTACAAATACAAATAGCGTAGGAGAACAATTTGTTGTCTCAATTCCTCGCTCAGAAAGGAAGGGTATTTATAAACCATTGACCTTTAAATCTAGATTTCTAAATCAACATACATACTGATATAAACGTATGTAAGGAAATGTAGAATTAAATGGAGAAGAAAATTTTAATATTATAAGCTTTTTAAATAAAAAATAGAAAAACTAAAAGAAAGATATCAAAAAAATGAAATACCTTCATATAGGTCTAATATAATTAAAAATAATAGGATTATTTAGGTCTGGAATTGGTATTCCAAAAATGATAGTTTGTATGGATGAAAAAATTATCAATAATACTTTAAATAGTATTATTAGGGAAGCTAAGTCCAATTTAGCAAATAGATTATTTGGGGTAAATGTACATCTTGGTTTCTGTATAAGTCTTGAAGATCAAAATATAGAAGAAGCTTGTACATAATTAGTAAATTTACAAAATATCGAACTTCTACCAGGGTCTAAAGTTCTTGGCATACAATGGGAACATTATATGGCTTTAAATGATATTGCTACATTTGAATCAATTACACTAAAACAAGTCATTAATCTATTTGAAGCCGGATTGGGGAAAATAATCCAACCTAGATTAGTTGACCTTGGACATTTAAAATTTCACAACGAAATTTAAGTTTTTGTAAAATTGCTTAAACCAAAGATACATTACCTATGGAATATTTTATAGCATCAGGAAATACTACTTATACAATAACAAAAAATAATGAAGAAAATTCAAATTCATCCAACACATTGAAAAGATCTCAATCATATAATAAAATATATGAAATTCAAATAACTCCTGATATATGAAAAGGTATTAGTCATCGTATAAGCTTTAGATAAGAAAATCCAATAGAAGGAAGAATAATGAGAATACTTGAGAAACATAAAGAACATGAATCAAAGAAAATGGTTGTAAAGGTTCCTACAAAAAATAAAAAACATCATAATTAGATCCATAGATCTGAAAAGAAAAGCACAATATATATATCGTCCAATCACGATATGTATTATTGAATATCAAGAATTCAAGATGCATGTTTATTGGATTCTGTATAGAAGCCACTTTGCCAAAAGAAACATTTATACCCCCACAATTATGGGTACCCTTAGACAAAAAAGTAATGTTAAATGATTTTATGGGGAGGCAAGCTCCTGTAACTCATAAAGCAAAAGGACTGTAGGTTCAAATACCTGATATACATGGAAATAATAAAATATACAACTTTGATTTTGCATTAATTCCAAAAGAATTTGATAGTGATTATATCCTTGGAATGGACAATCAAAGACATCTTCCTTCGTTTAACCGATATTATTTTACAATATTCGGCGTTGTTGTACCTCTAGTAATGCTGCCTGCTAGAATTGCACCACATTATACTCCAGCAACACAGCGTAGTGAAAAACCTATTACATTAATTGAAAATATAAGAACATCAAAAATAATACAATCAAAAATCTACACTTACAACATACCAACTTCAAATGAGTTTGAAATATTATTTCATAATATGTTAGGACCTCTTTACTCAGAAAATCCCTTAAAATGGTTTGATAAATCACCAAGGTATTGTATAATCGAACTAATAGAACAATACAATGACGCCAAAGTTCAAGTTAACAATATCATGGTGTCACCAACCGATAAAGAAGAATTTGCATAACATATAAATGATCTATTAAATTTAAAACCAATAAAAAAAATTAGTACTCATTCTTCTCTAGCATTCTTAGTAAGAAGTCATCCTGAAATTAAAAGAGGAAAGGAAAACATGGTAATAAACTATAGAAAGCTTATTAGCTATACCAAATTTGATGGATATTTTATTCCTTTTGCTGAGCATCTAACTAAGCATTTACAAGGAGCAAAATACTATAGTAAATTTGACTCTAAATTAGGTTTTTGGCAATTAAAACTTGCTGATAAACAGTTCATAAAATTAACTTTCTTCAGTTGCTCATAAGGATATTTTAAATGGTTAGTTATGCCTTTTGGATTAAAAAACACATCACATGTATTTAAAAAATAGATGAATTCTATGTTTGGACATTTATCATTTGCAACTGTTTATAAAGACAACATCCCTGTATTTTCTAATACTGGTGAAGAACATGAATAACATCTTCAAGCAGTAATAAAAATATTCCTACAAATCAGTGTAATGCTATGTAATAACCCAAAATATAAGCTGTAATAATTAATTAAAAATTAATTAAATAATAAAATAAGTTTGTGAAATTGTTAGAATTTAGTCACGGGAGTTTCACTATTGTGTCTATGGTAATTTTCTGGTCAATTTCCATATATAATTTGTCAAAATCCGAGTTAATATGAAGAAGATACGAAATAAACAAGAATTCAAAACAAAATGGAAAATAAAAAAAATATAAAGGCCTAGGTCGACCCAAGCCTGGGTCAGGTCGACCTTAGGGTCAATCCTCACCATAGCTAGCTCGACCCTGCGGTCGCCCCCAAGGCCATAGATCGACCTATAGGTCAACATGCAGGTCAAACCGCCTTCGTATTGGGACGTGAAAACGTCCAGGTCGAAGCGTAACATCATATTTTGATTTTTCTTCAATCCCGTGAGTTCATGCTTTCATCCGAAGGTCCTAGTGAGACTATGACGTGGTTGCACAAATTTAATCTTCGAATCTAACGATTTGAGATCCCTATATGACACTATAAATAAGACCATGGGCCTAGCTATTTTTCTCATTCGGATTTTCTCCCAATTGGGTTCATTTCCTAAGGTTGGAGCCCAAAAAAATTCTAAGCAGGAAATCTTTTTGATTAAAACATTTTACGCTCTAGGAGTGGATCAAGGAAGACCAAGGACAAGAGCGAAGGACCACAGGTGAGTGTTTTGTAATTATTTTAGATTTTTAGGTAATTTAAAATAATCGGGTTCTCAATAGGTGTAGTTTTTCTCCAATTTTGAGACAGATTTTATATTAGTTATTTATAGTTAGCTTTTAAAGTTCTTTTTACCCTATTTTATTCAGCTATTTTTATTCAGCTATTTTATTCAGTTATTTACAGTCATTTGCAGTATTTATAGTTATTTACATTTGTTTACATTTTCTTACATTAAAATTTAGCATGTAAATGTTTGTTTCTTTTCATTCCTTTTTACGCGAATGAAATATCTCTACTATTAATAAAGAAAATTCGTTAAACTAATTTACTCGGTGTCTTTTTGAAATTCTAAAAATGCCCTTGCTTTCCGTTTACGTATTTGCGTTCAAATAAAATATCAATGTATACAATAACACAAACAGTCCGTGTGCGAAGCACGAGTCCATACTAGTGAGAATAGTAAAAAGAGGAGAATTCGCTAATATGGATTAAATAGAAATAAACATTGAATTATAGAAATTAGATGTAAAATTAAGAAAGAGCTGAAATAAAAAGAAGATAGACTGAAATAGGCAAATTTGAGACATTTGCAAGCATGTTTATAACTAGGAGTTATAACTAAAAAGATAGAATAGAAGATTTTCAATTATAACATAGGTTATAATTAAGCATAAAGAACAGAAAAGACTTATTTTAAAAATTAGTTCTAGATAATAAGAAAATATGACAGAAATAACAGAAGAGACTTAATTTTAAACTTACACTAAGTTAATAAGCAAAAATAAGAAGTAGGGCCCATACCAACACCATTCCTTTTCAGTCAGGAACTGATGGTCTCATAATAGTTGAGTGAGGCTGGGATACACTTATGCTGACTAGGGTAAGTGGCTAATAGATAGAGGTTCAAATCTTGGGATTCGGGCAAGGGGAGCAAACTAGAATTTATTTGTTAGGACCCGTATCGACATCGTTTTCTTTCAGACTAGGAATGATGGTCTCACAACACTTATGTGAGGCTGAGCAGCATCCCTTTCAGACTAGGACTGATGGTCTCATAATAGATTAGGTGAGGCTGGGCATGCTTATGCTGATTAGGGTAAAAAAAGATCAAAATAAGGGGCGACAATTAGTGTGTACGGATGATGACCCAGTGCGTGACATAGATTAGAGTAAATAATTCGCTACTGCATTCCAAACGCTAAACATGTGTCTTTTGCTGTGGGGCCAATAGGATTGGACCCGCTCATATTGGTACAACATAGGCAGAAGGCCAATCAAAGGGTAGAATTAGGATTTTAGCCTAATCAAGATAACAGTTGAGATAGGATTAGGGTTTTAACCTAATCATGGCAGTTTAAGACAAGTGCAAACAATCACAATCGAAACAATCAAGAAAATAACCAAAGTAAACATAATCAGAAATAGTATTTTATCTGAGTTTTATCTTTTTTGTATTTTCCCTTTAAGCTATAACTATTGCTTAGCCTATTATCTTTACCTTGCTTACAAATGCTAGTAATTGCTTTCACTCACCAGACTTATAGTCTGAACCACTCCTCTATTTTCCCCTTTTCCCCTATAGGCCATCAAAGTAAGTTGATGCGGGTTGCTTGGAGATTCATTCCTAGAGTTTTCTCCTTCCAAATGTATTCCTCCACTCTTTATCTTTTTCATTTGGCTTCTGATTGACTTGCACTTGTGGGAGGGATTACTATTATTATTGTTACTTTTATACACTGATTTTATAAGACTAAGATGTATTTTCATGAGACATGAGATATTTTGGGTTCTTTAGACATGTTATGTATTTATTGATTTATTTTGATATAAAGTTTAATTTTGAATGATAAGTTATTATTTATATGTTTCCGCTGTTTTTATTTATTTGTCTTGTGAATCTTAGTCTCTGTGAAGCTTTAGCTATACCTATAACGCACCACATCCTTTGGGGTGCCCTTTTCGGGTATATTAAGGGGTGTGGGGTGTTTCACTTGGTATTAGAGCCTAAGGTTACAGGATTCCTAAAAACTTGTTTTAAAATTAAAGTATTTTTCAAAGGTAACATATCTTCAAACTAAAAGTATTTTTCAGAAAGAAACTCTTATTACAGAAATACTTCTTATGTATAAAAGAGTTTTTATAAAAATTCCCTCAAAGTCCAGTTTAATCTTCATTCAGTTCTTTCGAGCCTAAATTTTATTTTCTCTGCATAGATCGGCACACGCCCTAAATCTTCTAGAGAGTGTCCAAGCCACTGCCTGGTTCCATAGATACCTCCAAGCTTCGCACCAAAGGTGCACGGACAAGCGCCCAATACAACACCAGGGGGTGGAGATCCCATTATCCACATGCAGCAGCCAATTTTTCTAACCTATGTAAGGACTTCTCTAATCTAGGACGCGGAACGTTTTTCGGCATGGAGGATTTCATGGAGGCACGAGCTTAATTGAGGAATACTAAGCTGGTATTTAGGCTATTGGGATTAGAGGACCGACAGAGAGTTCAACTTCCATCTTAGAAGCTGTAGGGAAAAGTTCATTAGTCTGAAGCAAGGGAGTATTTTGGTGAAGGAATATATAACTCAGTTTAATGAGCTATCGTGGTTTGGAATGGAGCTTGTCAATACACTGTATAAGAAGGCCATCAAGTTTGCTAAGGGTTTGAATTAGCCCCTTCAAGGGTTGTTATTGATACATGTACCTATGAGAGCAACATATGAGTCACTTGTGGAGATGGCTCTCATGTCAAATGTTGCTAAGAAAGAAGAGGTTAAGGAGGTTCCTAAATCAGAAAATTCTAAGAAGCAGTGGTGGAAGAATAAGAAGGATAAGGACAAGAAGAAAGGAGGAGGACCTCAAATAGGGACAGATCAAGAAGGGTGAGAAATGTAATAACTGTGGATTAGTTGGGCATTTCACAAAGGACTGTAAGAAAGACATGAAGAAGGAGAGGTCTTAAAACTATGGGTAGCCTGGTCACTTTAGTAGAGCTTGTCCTCAAAGGGAAGGGCAGAGAGCAGGCATACCTACAGCGTAAGTACAGGCTTTGGATGCAACACCTTCTAGTAGTGGATCGAAGAGGTAGGAAAGTCTTTGTAGAAAGTTTAATCTCTATTTCGTATTTTCCTATTTGAACTCTTTTTGACTCGGAGCATCGCATTCTTTCATTTTTAGTTCCTTGCTTGATTGTTTGCATCTGAATATTTCTCTAGTAGTAGACCCTGTGTAGTTAATGCCCCGCTATTACCCCGCTACAACCCCGCTATATCTCATAGCGGATTTCTACCGCTACGATTTTTCCATATAGCCCCAGAATATAGCCTTTCCGCTTTAATCCCCACTATTTCCATTATATCCAGTTATTCCCGCTATATTCCGCTATTCCCGCTATATCTTTTTTAATAAAATGAATTGAAAAATTGCATTTATACATTATAAATAACTAATTTATTTGATTTAATTTTTAATATATTTTCAGAAATGAAAATACTCTAATATTCTACCAAATTCAATTATGTTATATAACAGTTTTTCGTTTATTTAAAGCATATTCGCACATGTTTTTATTTAAAATTATTTATGTCTTATTTATAATTCAATTGAATCATAATTTTCATTTAATTACCATTTATATATTTGTAAAAACGTTAAGTACGAGTTTTATATGCTATTTTAGAGCTATCCGCTATATCCTCGCTGTATCCCCGCTATGACTTTTTGCACCTCCGCCGCTTTGAATCTACCAAGCGCATTAACTGCACAGAGTAGACCCTATAGTTGTTTCAAACCCTATAAGAGGATCGACACATTTATTCATGATTTATAGGGGTTTGAAAATTTTTATACTAGGCGTAGAATTTGACTGTGACACCTATGTACTGGGATTTTTGGGGTATGGGATGGTTTTGGGGATGGAATGGTTTTCCACTTATGGGCGATATCAGACTATGAGAGGAGAGTCATCAGACTAGAGATATGTAGCGAAAGGGCTCTTGAGGTTTCTTACGACGCACAGGGGTTAGTCATGTTGAGCTTGCGCTATTCCCTTGATTCATCACTAAGAGTGTGAGATTCCATTCCAGTCGTTAGAGATTTTTCAGACATTTTTGAAGAGGTTAGGGGACTACGGGGACTACCCCCTAAGAGAGAGATCAACTTCAGGATCTATCTAAATGACAATGCTAAGCTAATGGCATCGTTCGTAAGATATATGGCTCCTAAGGAGAGGAAGGAGTTGAGTAAGCAGTTTGGTGAGCTATTGGAGAAATTCTTCATCAGACAGAGCATATCTGAGTAGGGAGCGCCAATCATCTTTGCTACAAAGGCGGATGGTTCCCTTCGACTTTGCGTAGACAATAAAGAGTTGAATTAGCTTACGAAGAAGAACTATTACCCACTTCCTAGGATAGACGATCTTTTCGATCAGTTGGTTGGCTCTTCAGTATTTTCTCAGCTTGACTTAGCCATTGGATTTCATCAGCTTAGGATCGCTGACGATATCATCGATATGACAGCTTTTAGAACATCCGATGGATCCTTTGAGTGGGTGGTTATGCCGTTTAGGCTGGCCAATGCCCCCAAACTATTGTGTAGGTTTGATGAGCCATGTTTTTCGAGATTCCTAAATATGTTCGTTGTAGTATTTGTGGATGAAATTTTGGTGTTTTCAAGGAGTATGGAAAAGCATGCTGTTCATCTTGAGGAAGTTCTTCGTACACTTCATGTTCATCAGTTGAAAGCAAAATTATCAAAATGTACCTTTTGGCGTGAAGAGGTGCGTTTATCGGGGCATGTAGTCTCAAAAGAGGGTCTAGTTGTTAATTCTGCTAAGGTATTAGTAGTACAAGATTGGAAGGCCTCCAAGAACGCTACCGAAAATGGAAGCTTCCTTGGTTTGGCTGGTTATTATAGAAAGTTTATATGAGATTCAGCTAAGATTTTAACACTTGAGATTAAGCCTACCCTCATAGATCAGATTGGCTTAAGGCAGCGAGAGGCTTCAGTGCTTATGGATATTTTGGATAAGATTAGCAAAGGAGAGGTCTCTAGATATCTCCAACGCTATTCTATTAATAGTAAAGGGTGGCTAAGGAGAGATGGAAGACTTTCTGCCCCCTCCCCCCCACACTGATGATTTGATGAGAGCAATTCTAGCAGAAGCGCACCATCCTCAAATAACTATTCATTCGGATGGTGATAAGATGTATAGGGACATGAAGAGAGTATTTTATTGGAGTGGCATGAAGAAGGATGTAGCAGAGTTTGTAGCTAAGTATCTTATATGCCAAAGGGTTAAAGCGGAGCAACAAAGGCCCGACGGATTGCTTCAACCATTGGATGTACCAGAATGGACGTGGGAAAGTGTTTCGATGAACTTCATAGATGGTTTACCCCGATCCAGGAAGGGGAATACCAGTATTTGTTGATTGTAGATCATTTGACTAAGAGCGCCCACTTCATTCTGGTCAAGAGTAAGTGGACAACACCTTAATTGGCATCTATATACGTTTGTGAGTTAGTCCGCCTTCATGGAGTTCCCTTTAGCATAGTGAGCGAGTTTTGGTGGAGCTTACAAGAAGCTTTCGATACACAGCTTAGATCGAGTACAGCCTATCAACCTCAGACGGATGGCCAAATGGAGAGAGTAAATAGAGTTCTTGAGGAATTTTTGAGGATGTGCATTCTTGATTTTGGAGGAACTCTGGAGGAGCACCTTCCTTTAGTGGAATGCACATATAACAATAGTTTTTAGACTAGCATTGGGATGGCACCTTTTGAAGCTCTTTATGGAAGACTTTGCAAGTCACCTTCATATTGGTTGGAGTCTACAGAGAGATTTGTACTTGGTCCCGACATGGTTAAAGAAGACTTCAAAAAAGATTGATTTGATTAGAAAGAGAATGAAGACGTCCCAAGATAGACAGAAATCCTACACTGATAAGCGGAGAAAGGATATTGAGCTTGAGATAGGAGATTTGGTTTTCATTAAGGTGTCTCCACTAAGAAAGGTAGTTAGGTTTGGATCAAGTGGGAAACTAGCTCTTAGATTCGTAGGACCTTCCCCATTGTGGAAATGGTAGGGAAGATGGCATATCGGATAAAGCTACCAGAGCGACACGCGGAAGTTCATGATGTTTTTCATGTTTTTCACTTGAGAAAGTGCTTACATGATTCAGCAGAGGTAGTGGAACCTAGCCAACTTGAAGTAGTTGAAGTGAAGAGAGAAGCATCGGTTCGTCGCATTCCTACCAAGATCGTTAGGAATGATATCAAAAAGCTTAGGAATAAGGAAGTACCTTTGGTTAAGGTGCAGTGGGGAGATAGTGTTGAGGATGATACGTGGGAGGATGAGGAGAAAATAGATATCTCTTGTTTGCACCAAAATTGGTTACAACACTCTTCGAGAGTTGTTAAAGAGATAATAATGTAGAATATAGATTCAAAACGAATATTATCTAACAAAAACTCCAATCAAAAATAGAGTAAATGCGTAGACAAGCGATTTATAGTGGTTCGGCGTGTTGCCTACGTCCACTGTGAAGTTTTTTGATGCTTTATTGATTCTCTTTCAATGATTATGTGTTGTTACAGCAATCAACAGCAAGTTACAACTGGAAGTTCGTAATCAACAGCAAAGTTATGATGTAGAATGATGGAGATCTCGGTCCGGCAGAGTCTGGGCGCTTCAGAGTGGAAAGATCCTTTTTTTGTTGGTCCGACAGAGACCACTTCTGGCACGTGAGGGGGCCCACGCGTCTGGCCTTAGGAAATTTAGGCCCACTTTGGCATCGATTCGAACTCCATTCGAATCGATCGTAAAATCATCCAATGGAGGTGAAATTTTGTGTGGACATTCTTCAACATGTATGCAAGCTTCTGTGAAAATTTCATGGCATTTGGATCAGTAGATTGAGAGATATGATAGGTTCGAGATGACGCTCTTCGAGTGGCTGTTTGGTTCGAAACCATCCCTTCGAATCGATGGTTTCGAATCGATGGCGGCACGTGTCTTCGTGTTGACGTGGAGCGCACACTTCGCTTCGATCCGGGTTTTTCTCCGAGTTGACTTCTTCGACTCCATATATCTCGGCGCATTCGAACCGATGAAAGACACGTCATCATGGCTAGTTGACCTAGTGGATTCGAACGAAGCTTCATTGATGGATTCGAACAGGGCTTCACAGATGGGTTCGAACAAGGCTTCATCGATGGGTTCGAACAAGGCTTCATCGATGGGCTCGAACGACCGATGCTTGCTGGGTACGAACCTGCGTTTCTCTGATGGATACATGCTTCGTAACTTCTCTATGGATGCGAAGTCAATTGATGCGAACTTGAACCCTTCGATGGATTCGAAGTTGATGGAGTCGAACCCGAGGTACTTCAATGGATTCGAAGGAGGTCGATACGAAGACGATCGATTCGAAGCGGTATGCGGTGATGGGTTCGAAATCCAGGTTTCCCCCTTCAAGTGGAATCGATCATAACTTGAGCGTATGAACTCGGATTGACATGAATTTGAGATGCGGACTTCTATGATCTTTCTTGCCATGTCCTATCAATTGTGGCTCAATCTGGACTCGGACAAAATTTAGTGTTATCCATAGCGAAACGAAGTATGACCAATCTCTATGACGAACTGTTCTCCGTTCTCGATCGATCTTTTGGTATCGCGGCTTTGCCAAAAAGCGGGATAACATTTTCCCCCCCAAAGTATGTCTTGTGGGAATATGACGTGCTTCGAATAGCTGCAATTTCTCTCTGAACAATCATTGCTCTCTTTTTTTGTTGAGACTCGTATTCTGTATTGCTGTAACCTTGTGTTGATATGATTGATTGCTGTATAATAGCGCTTAGCCGTTGGCTGTTGTACTCGTAACAAGATGAGTATTCGATCCCTGTAAATGTTTAAAATCAAATGTTAGCCCGACATATATGCACATAGGTTAGTTTGACCCTTGTTAACGTCGTGCGTCCGTGAGTCGTTGACAGTTCTGTTTGCCATTTGAATTTCAAATCGATTCTCTCCTGAACCGATTTGGAAATTTGAGTTAAGACAACGCTTGATAGTTGTCTTGAAAAGTCCCTTCGTATCGATCCTCTCCTGAACTGATATAGAAAGCTGAAGGAATCGAATTTGTGTTGCGCGAATGTAATATTTCGAACCGATGGGTATGAGCATCGATGGATTCGAGATCAACATTCGTATGGATGGAGTACGCTTATGCTATGATGGGTACGAAATTGACATTCGTATCGATGGCTTGAATGAGGACGAATCACCCATTCGAACCGATGAGAAAGGATGGATACGAAATCGTCGTTCGTATCGATAGGAAATGATGGATACGAATTCGTTGCTCGCATCAGTAGGTTATGGATGGAGTTGTGGATTCGTTGATGCGCACAAAGGCTTAGAATCAATGTGCTCACTGTTCGTTTCGCATCGATGGAGCTTAATGTACACTGGACAGCCTTTGTTGTATACTTTGTATCGATGAAGTGTGAGGTCAACTTCGAATCGACAAGGCCTTAGGCAGATGGGTTCGGGTGGAGATTTCGAACCGAAAAGTGTTTTGACCGGTTGCGACCGGTCAAGTCCACTGGGAGGCGAATCGCCTCGGTTACTCTCTAGGTCCTATATAAATAGCAGAGACCTTGCCATTTTTCACTTTTTACTTTTTACTTTGTGTTTACTGTGCACTGCATTGCATCGTCTCGAAGCTTCAGAGAGAGAACACTGTGTCACGTTTCCGAATCAATCAAGATCCAAT
This sequence comes from Allium cepa, assembly GCA_030765085.1. Lineage (NCBI taxonomy): Eukaryota > Viridiplantae > Streptophyta > Magnoliopsida > Asparagales > Amaryllidaceae > Allium > Allium cepa. The sequence goes on along the minus strand of CM060935.1, from coordinate 795,156,001 downwards.
TTTTTAACTCCTCGAATCCATCACTCGAATTAGGTAATTAGCCTCGAATCCAAACGGCAAAGCTATTTCGAACCTACCTCTTCTTCATCGATTGGACACTCTGGTGATTGGTAAAACCAGATCTGGTTTGGGAGAGGTTCGAAACCATCTGGGGACTCGAGTTTGAATTGATGATGGCGGCGTCATTTTTCCTTGGATTTTGCATCGATCCCTGGGATGACTTTATGGGGGTGACGCAGTTCGCACCGATTGACTATCTATGGGTCCATTCGAATCGATGGATTCGAATCCATCAGCTATCGGTTCGAAGTTCTCAACTTTACATCAATACGGAGGGTATCGATTCGAACGTGATCGATGTTAAGTTGAGGGTTTCCTGATCGGTACGAACCAGTTAACCAAGGATCGATTCGAAGTCATCCTTCATTGATCGATTCGAACTTGACACCTGATCATCGATTCGAAGCGCGCCTTTCTGCATCGATTCGAAGTGATATTAGGATGGGTTCGAATGAGTGCCCTATGATCGGTTCGAACCCTCTATGGTGGATACCAAAGTTTGACATTTTCTAAGCATAATTCCGACGAGCTTCATCCTTGCATATTTGAACTTGATAATTAAACTGCATACTTGACCACCTTTTGAAGCTCGTCGATAGAACCATAACAACTTCTATCCGAATCAATTTCCATCATATAAATGGTTTAGTGATGACGGTCAGCGATGACGGTCATTATAACTGGACTTCGTAGCTTTGTCGTTTGCATATTTCCTTTAATTCTGCGACATTTATTCAAGTAATGCATGGCACTATACAACATACATTCATACACTTTACACTGGGGAACGCACGGGTCCTTTGTCGTCTAACGATGGTTTCTCATGAGTTAGCTAGTCATGGAACCTTCAAGTTCGCAGCAGCAGGAGGTTCAAAGCACAGTCACTCCGAGACTAGAGGTTCCGGATATTGAACCTGAGGTCATCGGTCCAGCCATGGATGAATTCCCCAATGCGTCTTTCATTGCCAATCCGTCGGATTCCGTTCAATCCAATATTTCTGAAGATATGTTGGGAAGAATATGCTTGAGACATGGCCTGTCATTGGATGACGTGTTATTGCCGGGGCCGAATGATAGACCACACAATCCAATGGAGGGATATACAGCATTTAATCGCCACGCGTGCGCGGTCGGGACGCTCCCTCCATTCAATGAGTACATAAGGGAAGTGTTGTCTTTTTTGAGGATCGCTCCATCTCAACTACACCCGAACGGATATGCTTCCGTGAACAGTTTATTCATCGTCTTCATGGAGTAACTTCATAGACCACCGATCCCGACCGAGATCAGATATCTATTTAATTTCAAAATCTAAGGTGATTATCCTTCCTTCACATTCCTGGAAGCAGTGAGGAATTGCAAGTGGTCACTGGGTCCTGGACCAGGTTGAGTTATTACAGGACGGAATGGTTCTATGTCAGATGTCCTCTGGGGTTTGCCCGGCGGTGGTTATTCAGACGTGAGTGTAGCTGAGTTATCAAATAATTACTAAGGCAATTGCGTTCAAAGTGAAACTTATGTTTTCTCCTTTTTTTACAGCGACGATTCAGCGACCTGAAGGCGAACACTTTAAGAAGATGGTGCGAGTACTTCGAGAAGTCCCGAGTGAAGATAGGGATATCGAGTCGCTTTTGACCGATAGGAATCTCCGGACTTACGGGTTGATCGAACGAGGGCAGAGCATAAAGTTTGACGGGGCATTAACGACCGTTTCGAAGAAATGAGTCAAGCACAAGAAGCCCAAAGTTATTATAGCCGAGGAGGCTGATTCTGAAAGAACTCATACTGATGACGAGCCGTTGTTGGAGCCTACAGACGTAGTTCAGGATGTCGTAGAGCAGAGAAAAGGCAAGACAGCCGTTGTCAAGTCAACTAAGAAGGGGAGATGGAAATCGGTTGTCACGGCCCGATCCTCTCTCGGAGTTAGAATTTCGGAGATGTCTCCTCCGAGAACTAAAAGTCTTTATGAAGGGCTCGCCGATATTCCAATTCCGGACGATGCGTCCCTGCAGCATGATGCCGGATTGGAAGAACTTTCAGAAACCTTAGTTTTGAGCAGTCTTTTCCCACTGGTGTGGCAGACACATCCGGTTGGTCGGGGGGTTGCACATTCATACATATTTCACAACACTGCATAACCTTTGACTATAAACTACCTGTATCGAAGGGTGATTAATCCTACTTTATTTTGCTCTGCAGATACCATGTCCGGGCGAGGTTCAATGTTAGGGAGTCTCCGACACGCGCGCAAGTCTTCATATCATGGGTCGCGCAGACGAGAAGGGGACAGAGATTACGACCAGGGACGCTCTGGGTATTCTGGTCAAGAAAGATATGATACAGATATAGGCTATAAGCGTCGATCCCGATCGCGTACTCCTCCTCCTCCCAGAGATCCCATACAACCTCCTGCTCATGTCTCTCGTCCCTCTGAATCTTCACACTACATGTCGGCTTCTCAATCTTCTAGGCATGAATCCCGCCATTCTAGAAGCGAGACAATAACTGCTGTCGCTACATAACAGCCCCCCGTGGAAATTTCAGGGGAAGGAGCAATCAAGCTTGCTCAGCTAAAGAAAGACTTTCCCAATATCTGCTTTGACAACTACATCTTTCCTCCTCATTTAAAAAGGATCCCAGAGGAAACCGAGCAGCTTGTTCATGACTACGTGCATGATTTTTATGCCCAGTACAAGGCGTGGGCGAAAGCGGCTGACAAAGCGTCGGCATTTGCCTTTGAGCGTGGGGCCACCATCGAGAGGTTGCAGGCTGAGTTAGCTCAAAAGAGCCGTATTATTGAGGTGCTAAACACTGAAGCTGAATCTTCTCAGAAATCTGAAATGAAGGCTATCAAAAAAGCCGATGAAGCCCAGGCAACGATGGATAGGATGAAACGAGAGCATTATGCCACGGTAGAGGATATGGGCCATCAAAACACCATGATCGCTGCCGAGAGGGACGCAGTCCTGAAGGAGCTAAATGAGCTCAAGTCCAAATTCGCCGAAATCGCCAAGGATAGGGAGGATGCGAACATCGTAGACCAGGAGGCGTGTGAACAAGCCGTGATGCTTCAGACTCAACGGGATGCGGCAGTAGCCAAGGTCCAGGCGGTTGAGACGGAGGTTGAGGAGAAAGTTCAACAAGCGGAGGCCAGGCTGGAGGCCGATATTGAAGATCTGCTCATTATTTACAATGCCAATGTGTTGAGGCACAGAAATTTGGCCTGGCTTCAGGACTACCCGGTATACCTCCATAGCGCTTGGGGTCGATTGGTTGAGGAGGAAGAGGAAGCGCATCCGGATGAATCGGTCGACCGATTTGAACTCGAAAAACGGTTGCTGACATATGATGAGAAAAAGATCCTCCATGACGCTATTATTGCTCATGAGAAGGAGATGATTGGTGGCCGATATCTGGAGGTTGGAGAGGGATCAGGTGTTGAGCATCACGCTATTGTTATTGAAATCACCGCTCCACCTTCATTAGAGCATGTATCTGTGGTTGGTTCACAATCTGTTCCTGCTTATGACCCAGAATAGCCACGGTTATCTCCCATTCGGGAGCACATCTCTGAGTCCGTCCAACCGTCAACGAGTCAAACTGAGGAAGGTACTTTGAACATATCTCAAGTGTGTTTCTATTAGAGCGTTTGTTTTGAAGTGACTGCTCATAACTCCTTCTCTTCTTTGCTCAGTAACCGAGACTACTCCGGCATCTTCGGCTCAGGAGTCTATTCAAGGGCAAAAGGCCATCACCACTGAAACGACTGTCGTGACGACGGAAGTGTCTACTGAGACGGCGCAGGGGAGATCCTTATCTCTCGACGAACAGATGGTGAGTGAGCTGCTTGGCCAACGGGGTGACCCTTTTACAGACTTGTCATTTATCATCAGTGATCTTCCGCCGGCCTCTAGTTTTGTAACGCAGACCATAGCTGCCCCCAGCCAGGCCCAATCAGCTCGAGACGAGGAAATCTTGGCCGAGATCAACGCCGAAATAGAGGCTGCGGGGCATGAGGGCAGTGCTGGAGTTAGGACTATGATGCATAGTCCGGCACCTCTAAATGTGATATTGCCAAGCGGCTCTGTGGCCGATACTCAGGTGTCCGCCCAGTCTTCTGTTGCAGACCCAGTCCCTCCTACTCCTTCGGTGGAAAGCCTTCACGTAGATTCGAGCTTTGAGGAGGACATTGACATTATGCCCCCAGCCGAAGAGCAGCCGCCGGAGAGGAAACCCCCCAAACGAAGGATTTCTGTTCCTAGTGATTCCGACGACGAACCACTGGTAAGAAGGTCGAAAAAGAAGAAATAGATCAGCCTCTAAAGCAGATGATTTGGTAGATAGAAACTTGTTTACGTTTTTCTTTAGTAGGTCGTGTATAGATGCAGGTTCGGCCCCTGCTAGTAGGGATTCTTTTTGGAAGAACTTATTTGTACGTAAGTCCTTGTATCTAGTCAGTGGGAATAAAATATTGCTTTGTTTCAATTCTCATTTCATTTGTGCTTGAGTACTTGCAGTGTTTAGCTTTTAGTCCGGTGTACTTGTGATGTTTTTACCGTCAAGTAGAGTTCGTTTTATTTGCTAAGTCTGAAAATCTTGGTCATATGCTGTTATCGATGAACAAGTTGAACTTCAGACATTGTATCACTTTAGCTAGTGACTAACACTTAGCTTTTTTGCCCCCAGTCTCGGGGAACAACATTTTTATTTTGGTAGTTGATCACATTTATTGCGCATCTGAAGCACATGTCCCCGCTCTGGGGACTTAGGATAATTTGAGATCGATAATCCGGTTCGCACTCTGGGAATTTGAGAGTTATCGATGTTTGTAACACGGTTCGCGCTCCGAGAACTTGGAATTGATGTTTATACTCCACTTCACAGTCTGGAAACTTGGAGTTAGTATTGATACTTCGGTTCGCACTCCGCGAACTTTGACGTAGTATTTGTGCTCCAATCCGCACTCTGGGAATTTGGAGTTAGCATGTATGTTTGGGTTCGCGCTCCGGGAACCTATAATTTATGTTTGTACTCCATTCACGCTCTGGGAAGTTGGAGTTGGCCGATAGATGGTCAGTCACACCTATTTGGGCCCTTTTAGGAATTTGTTCACACTCCGGGAAAGATTTGCTGAATGTTTATACTTCTATTCACACTCTGGGAAGTTGGAGTCCGTTCGCACTCCGGGAACGAGTTGTTGAATGTTTATACTCCAATTCGCACTCTGGGAAGTTGGAGTCCGTTCGCGCTCCGGGAACGAGTTATTGAATGTTTATACTCCAATTCGCGCTCTGGGAAGTTGGAGTCCGTTCGCGCTCCGGGAACGAGTTATTGAATGTTTATACTCCAATTCGCGCTCTAGGAAGTTGGAGTCCGTTCGCGCTCCGGGAACGAGTTATTGAATGTTTATACTCCAGTTTGCGCTCTGGGAAGTTGTAGTCCGTTCGCGCTCCGGGAACGAGTTATTGAATGTTTATACTCCAATTCGTGCTCTGGGAAGTTGGAGTCCGTTCGCGCTCCGGGAACGAGTTATTGAATGTTTATACTCTAATTCGCGCTCTGGGAAGGTGGAGTGCGTTCGCACTCCGGGAACGAGTTATTGAATGTTTATACTCCAATTCGCGTTCTGGGAAGTTGGAGTCCGTTCGCGCTCCGGGAACGAGTTATTGAATGTTTATACTCCAATTCGCGCTCTGGGAAGTTGGAGTCCGTTGCACTCTGGGAACGAGTTATTGAATGTTTATACTCCAATTCGTGCTCTCGGAAGTTGGAGTCCGTTCTCACTCTGGGAACGAGTTATTGAATGTTTATACTCCAATTCGCGCTCTGGGAAGTTGGAGTCCGTTCTCACTCTGGGAACGAGTTATTTGTAGGACCGTCGTGTGTTGGTCCAGTTCAGCCTTTGGTGTGATGGCTTGCCCCCGAGCCGGGGTTTCACTTAGTGGGTGGCCGGTCGTATCACCGTCACTCGCTATTTGAACAAATTCCATTGTTTGATGGAACTTAGCTCTTCGTGTGTCGTGATTGTTGAACGTTGTATTCGGTGACACAACTCTAGCTTGAAGAGATAGTAATTTATTGCTGAAATAAGAAAATATGGCAAAGTCAGTGCCTTATTACAAGTTCAAATTTCAGAGTGTAAAGGAAATTGCGAAGTATTTATAGATTGAACAGAGCCTGTTATGTGTGACAGTGATGAAGATCTTCGTCGTTCCAGGCTCCTGAGAAAGTTGGTCCGCCACTGACGGTGTTTATCACCAATCTTCCACGGGGACAAGTCGTGTCCTCCTGTCTCGGTCGGTTGGGTTGATTGTTTTGATTTGATGGGCCCGCTTCTCTGAGCTGCGGTGCCCGCACAAACTGTTCCAGCTTCCTTTCTCTGATCAGTTTTTCAACGAGATCTTGTAAGTGACGACGCTCGTTCGTATTGTGCCCGTAGCTTTCATGGAACCTGCAAAACTTTCCCGTTTGGATTTGTCTCTCTGACGACGGCCTTGGTGCAGGTTTTTGGTACCGAATTGTATCACAGGTTTGTAAGTACAAGTCCTCTAGAGATGTATTCAGAGGGGTGTAACTGTCAAACATTGGATTCTTGCGCTGCGGGCTAGGATTTTGATCTCGTTTTCTGGTTTGATTCACGCTCTCTCTTCGCCGAGCTTGTTTTTTTTTAACGTTCAACTGAACTTTTTCGGAGCTCTCGCTGGACTGTTTGATTGCAACATTGCTTTGGATCCCTTCCATACTTGGTCCTGCATCAGTTTGCTTTCTAGACTGTTTCGCATCTTCCCGTCTCAGGAATTGGGCCGCCTTGGCGTGGAAATGGTACAATGATGCAGGTGGTTTTCCAGCTAGCCAGTTGCCAAATTCAGAATCGGGGTCGATCCCCTTAGTCAACGCCATAAGGATGGAGTTATCGTTTGGATTACTAATCTCCGCGCATGCTGTATGGAATCTCTCTAAGTAGTGTCTGAGCGTTTCTCCAGGAGCTTGAGTGACACTAGACAGAGTGTTGACATCTTTGGGCTTGCGACGTGCATGCGGAATTGCTCAACGAATTTTGTGGCCAACTGGTCGAATGAAGAGATGGACCGAGGTGGCAGTCGAGTGAACCACATGGTAGCGATGCCCCTCAAGGATATGGGGAAACTATGACATTTCACTGCATCGTCAGCTCTGGCAGCGGTCATTGACCATTCATATTTCAGAATGTGTTGGTTGGGGTCGGAGAGTCCTTCGTACATGGGTAGAGTTGGCATTCTGAATCGCCGTGGAGGTTCAGCAGTAAGGATATCGTCTGTAAAAGGAGTGTGACTTCGTGAAACTCTCCAATTGTCATTTGTGAATCCCTGGCTCTCACGGATCATCTGGCGTATCATAGTTGAAAGATCCGGCATTTGCGTCGGAGTATGATTACGTTCCATACTTTGGGTTTGAACTGGATGTCGTCGACGGTCCAAGTCTTGCCTTCTTGGCTCATAGTCCTCTGGGACGTATGGTTCAGGAGTACGTCTGCTATGACGACGATCCAGGTCCGACTGATCTTGGACGTCGACACCTGGTTCAGCCGCAACGTTAGTAGTGCGGTATTCTGTAGTGTGGTGAGGGATGGCACCTCCTCGGGAGGAGGGTCCGGTTTGGAAACTGGCCGATGGACCAACTCTCAGTTGTCCAACGGTCAATGTGGGTTGATCTCCAGCAGCTGGCATGCGACTCCCATCTAGTCGGGGTCGTGGAGATCGATTGTGATAATTAGAAGATGAAGAACTCTCGCTGGAAAAGCGAGACGCGTGGTTTCTCTTGGATCTCTTTCGCTTCTGGCGATCCACCTTATTGATCAGCTCGGCATTAGCACGTAGTTGTTCTGCTAGTTGTTGCCGACTCTTAGTCATCTCTTGGAGTAGCAACTATAACTCTTGTCGGGTAACCGGACCCGACGATTTCGAGTGTCCACTAGCGTCTTGATTAGATGGAGGTAGTGGAGCAGGATCCTGTCTATCCTGTCCTTCTTGATTGATGGCGTTAGAGGTGGTTCTCGTACTAACCATCTTGAAAGTTGAATTCCTTTCCTAGACTTTATGCAAATCTGAATAGATGGGAAGGAAATTGGATTCGATGATCTGGATCTCTCTCTTAGATTTATTCAATCTGGTATCGATGACAGATCCAAAGAGCAGGAGAAAATCTGGGTTTTCTCAGTGAAAGCACCAAAGTGTTTGCACCAAAATTGGTTACAACGCTTTTCGGGAGTTGTTGAAGAGATAATAATGTAGAATATAGATTCAAAACGAATATTATCTAACAAAAACTCCAATCAACAATAAAGTAAATGCGTAGACAAGCGATTTATAGTGGTTCGGCGTGTTGCCTACGTCCACTGTGAAGTTTTTTGATGTTTTATTGATTCTTTTTCAATGATTATGAGTTGTTACAGCAATCAGCAGCAAGTTACAACTGGAAATTCGTAATCAACAGCAAAGTTATGATGTAGGATGATGGAGATCTCGGTCTAGCAGAGTCTGGGCGCTTCAGAGTCGAAAGATCATTTTTCTGTTGGCCTCGGGGCTCTATTTATAGGCGTGGGTTGCTGATATTTCGCTGAAAACTCGGGAGACCACTTCTGGCACGTGAGGGGGCCCACGCGCCCGGCCTTAGGAAATTTGGGCCCACTTTGGCATCGATTCGAACTCCATTAGAATCGATCATAAAATCATCCAATCAAGGTGAAATTTGGTGTGGACATTCTTCAACATGTATGCAAGCTTCTGTGAAAATTTTGTGGCATTTGGATCAGTAGATTGAGAGATATGATGGGTTCGAGATAACGCTCTTCGGGTGGCTGTTTGGTTCGAAACCATCCCTTCGAATCGATGGTTTCGAATCGATGGCGGCACGTGTCTTCGTGTTGACGTGGAGCGCACACTTCGCTTCGATCCGGGTTTTGCTTCGAGTTGACTGCTTCGAATCCATATATCTCGGCGCATTCGAACCGATGAAAGACACGTCATCATGGCTAGTTGACCTAGTGGATTCGAACGAAGCTTCATTGATGGATTCGAACAGGGCTTCACAGATGGGTTCGAACAAGGCTTCATCGATGGGTTCGAACAAGGCTTCATCGATGGGTTCGAACAACCGATGCTTGCTGGGTACGAACCTGCGTTTCTCTGATGGATACAGGCTTCGTAACTTCTCTATGGATGCGAAGTCAATTGATGCGAACTTGAACCCTTCGATGGATTCGAAGTTGATGGAGTCGAACCCGAGGTACTTCAATAGATTCGAAGGAGGTCGATACGAAGACGATCGGTTCGAAGCGGTATGCGGTGATGGGTTCGAAATCCAGGTTTCCCCCTTCAAATGGAATCGATCATAACTTGAGCGTATGAACTCGGATTGACATGAAATTTGAGATGCGGACTTCTACGATCTTTCTTGTCATGTCCTATCAATTGTGGCTCAATCTGGACTCGGACAAAATTCAGTGATATCCGCAGCGAAACGAAGTATGACCAATCTCTGAGACGAACTGTTCTCCGTTCTCGATCGATCTTTTGGTATCGCGGCTTTGCCAAAAAGCGGGATAACATCTCTTATCCATTCTTTTCGATTGTACGTCTTGAATTTCCTATTTCCATCTTTAGTTTTGAATAGGTTCTTTCCTTTAGTATCCTTTAGGAATGTAGATCTCAGTATTCAACCTATGGATGGTAGGATTGAATATAAACATGTTACTAGAGCATCTTATGTATGATGGACACTAGTGGTTGCAAGTGTTTGCTAGTGGATGATAATGGACGCATATATATACACTAGGCACTATTATCTCTTAGGGATCAGCCTAACTAGGTCAGTAAATTATATGCATATGGATGTGTGCTCATTTGCATTTTTATTTTTATTTCCATGGTTACAATTAATGGATGATTATCATATATTGTTGCATTTGGGTGATGATTGTAGCATGCATATAGAACTATCAATTATCATTAGGAAATTTACATTCATTTGGATACAATGCACATACATGATTGCATAAAAAGGAGGTTGATTGAATCAGTAGACAACCTTATTTTTTGCACTAGTTAGGGTCATTGACACCACACTATTGCATACGTCATAAATTGCATTAGAAAGCTTAAGGACAACGGATGTAATGGATGATGGTCGAATATTTGGTTGTAGAACTTGGATGATAATATTTATTTCATTCTTCTGTCCTTGGAGATTTCGGGGATGAAATCCTTTAAGCAGAGGAGAATGTAACAACCAAAAATTTAAGCTATAATAATTAATTGACGAATTATTTAAATAATAAAATAAATTTGTGAAATTTTCAGAATTGAGTCATGGAAGTTGTACCATTGTGTTCGTGGTAATTTTTTGGTCAATTTCGGTATATAATTTGTCAAAATCGAGTTAATACGAAGAAGATACGAAATAAACAAGAATTCGAAACAAAATGAAAAGGAAATATAAAGGCCTAGGTCGACCTTAGGTTCGACCCTCACCATAGCCAGGTTGACCCCTAAGGGCATAGGTCGACTCAACTTTTGTATTTGGACGTGAAAACATCCAGGTCGAAGCATAACGTCATATTTTGATTTTTCTTCAATCCTATGCGTTCGTGCTTCTATCTAACGGTTACTAGTAAGCCTAGACGTGGTTGCACCAGATTTAATCTTCAAATCCAACGGTCAGGATCCTTAAGTGACACTATAAATAAGACAATAGGCATAACTATTTTTCTCATTCAGATTTCCTCCCGATTGGGTTCATTGCATGAGCTGGACCTTCTTCTAAGGTGGATCAAGGAAATCTTGTTGATAAAAATATTCTACACTCTAAGGTGGATCAAGGAAGACAAAGGACTAGAACTAAGGACCACAGGTGAGTGTTTTCTAATTATTTTGTTTTTAAGTAATTTAAAATAATAAGGTGCTCAATAGTTGTAGTTTTTTTGTAAATAGTTTTTATATAATTATTTATAGTTAGTTTTTAAAGTTCTTTTCAGTCTATTTTATTCAGCTATTTTTTTCCAGTTATTTATAGTTATTTATATTTATGTACATCTGTTATGCGTTAAAATTTAGCCTGTAAATGTTAGTTTCTTTTTATTATTTTTTAGGAAAATAAAATATGAGAATATTAAAAAGAGGAGAACTCGCTAATATGGATTAAATAGAAATAAACATTGAATTTATAGAAATTAGATGTAAAATTAAGAAAGAACTGTAACAAAAAGAAGATGGACTAAAATAGCCAAATTTGGGACATTTGCAAGCATGTTTATTACTAGTAGTTATAACTAAAAAGATAGAATATAAGAGTATCAATTATAACATAGGTTATAAGTAAGCAGAAAGAACAGAAAAGGCTTATTTTAAAACTTAGATCTAGTTAATAAGCAAATATAGCAGAAATAACAGAAGATGCTTATTTTTAAACTTACATTAAGTTAATAAGAGAAAAGAAGAAGTAGGGTCCATAACCACAGCATTCCCTTTCACTCAGGAACTGATAGTGTCATAATAGTTGGGTGAGGCTGTGACACGCTTATGCTAACTAGGATAAATAAGTGGCCAATAGATAGAGGCTCAAATCTAGGGATTTGGGCAAGCGGAGCCAATTAGAATTTGTTTGTTAGGACTAGTACCGGCAGCGCTCCATTTCATACTAGGACTGACGGTCTCACAACACTTAGGTAACGCTGGGCAGCTTCCCTTTTGGACTTGGATTGATGGTCTCATAACAAATTAGGTGAGGTGGGCACGCTTATGCTGATTAGGGTAAATAAGAGATCAAAATAGGGGGCGGCAGTTAATGTGTACCGACGATGACCGAGCGTGTGGCATTGATTATGGTAAATAATTTGCTACTATGTTCCAAGCACTAAAAATATGTCTTTTGCTGTGGGGCCAATAGGATTGGACCAGCTCACAATGACACAATAGAGATAGAAGGCCGATCAAAGGGTAGAATTTGGATTTCAGTCTAATCTAGATAACAATTGAGATAGGATTAGGGTTTCAGCTTAATCAAAGCTGTTTAAGATAAGTGCAAACAATTACAATCAAAACAATCAAGCAAATACTCAAAGCAAACAAAATCAGAAACAGTATTTTATCCGAGTTTTATCTTTCTTGTATTTTCCCTTTAAGCTGTAACTATTGCGTAGTCAATTATCTTTACCTTGCGTCGAAATGCTAGTAATTGCTTTCACTCCCCAGACTTATAGTTTGACCCAATCCTCTATTTCCCCCTTTTTCCCTCCATAGGCCATCAGAATTAAGTTGATTCAGGTTGCTTGGAGATTCTTTCCCAGAGTTTTCTCCACCCGGATGTATTCCTGCGCTCTTCATCTTTTTCATTTGGCCTACAATAGACTTGCACTTATGAGAGGGATTACTATTATTATTGTTACTTTTATACTAAGTTTATAAGGCGGAGATGTATTTTCATGAGACATGAGATATTTTGAGTTCTTGAGACATATTATATATTTATTGATTTACTTTGCGATAATAATTAATTTTGAACGATGAGTTATTATTTAAATGTTTCCGCTGTTTTTATTTATTTGTCTTCTGTATCTTAGTTTCTGTGAAGCTTTAGTTAAACCTATTATGCACCACATCCTTTGGTGCGCCCTTCTTGGGTATATTAAGGGGTGTGGTGTGTTTCATTCTAATTCCTAAGAAAATTGATTTTTTTTAAAAATGAAATATATTTTCTTGGAAAACGAATTAAAAATGGACAAATAGAATTACAATAGCACATTTACACTAAAATTAGAGGTTTCCCTAATACATTTAAAGCACTAAAAGAACTCCAAAGCTTCTTAGGAGTGTTAAACTATGGTAGAAAATTTATTCCTAATCTATCAGCTAAGATCCAAAATTTATAAAATAAGCTCACTGATGAACAAGAAAAATACAAATAACATAATGGAGAAAAAAAAGATGGAACATGGACAAAATTTCTATTACATTACAAAAACAAGAAGAAGAGGAAATAAAAAATAAAGATCCACTAAACGATAAAAAATCCTCTATTTTCCTTCAGATGAAGAATTACTTTCACTACAAACTGATGCTTCTGACAATTTTTGTGCAGGAGTATTAATTGAAAAACAAAATGAAGTTGTAGCAAATTCCTCTAGAAAGTTTAAAATCCCTAGATTAAATATGATTCTTATGATAAAGAATTACTCATTATTAAATTAGCAATCAAAAGTCTAGGAACATATTTTCTACATAGGCAATTTATAATTCAAACAAACAACAAACCTGTTGCACAATTATTAAAGAAAAAATGTAAATAATCAAGAAGAAAATCTTTAAAGAATCAGATTAGCAATGTATTTAGAAATCTGTAACTATGATGTCAAATACATTCCGGGTTGCTCTAATTTTGCAACTGATCTTCTTGCCAAGTTACGAAAATTGGATGAGGATGATTTTAAGAGAATTAAATAATGATTAGAAAAAAATCAAAAGGCAAGAACATTTCTAACATGTGAAATCGTCTAAAAAGGCTAAACAAACCTTTGAAGATATTTCATCCTCACAAGGTTCTGAAGAAACTGATACTTCGACGGGAGTAAATGAAGTAATGGTCCAACAGACCAAAACTGTTTTAATAAACAAAAACAAAGCAATTACTTTCAATGCAACTCAAAAATTTGTTCCAATAAACAAAGGAAAGGCTATAGCTCCCGCGGGAATGCAAAGGCCATACGTCTCATTTGTGGTCAAAGACCGGTACAATTTGGAAATGACAGCAGCAAATCCAAATTTGTACGACAATTTCAATGGATGCTTTAAAGCCATCCAATCTGCAGACCATAGAGCTGCAAATTTCTGGTTAACTCAACTAGAAAAAACTAATTTGGTATTGAAGCATACAACATCGCAGAAAGAGAAAAAATTACAAGACACACAAAAAATCTAAATTATCTCAAAATTCTATTACGTCTAGATCTGAAGCACGAGATTTAAAAGAAGCAGAATTGTTCATTGACAACTCAGTTGAACATAGCCATTTAAATACAACGTTGCTCAAATGCAGACATCTGATTTTGCAAATCTGAGAATTCAAGACCTTTCAGAATTACTTAGACTATATGAGATAGATAACAAAATACTAAGGAGATGGAAGCTGAAATGACGGTACAACATGTGATCTCTCTATATCTGCAACATCTCATTGATGAGAGTAACCATCTTCTGCTCTTCAAGAAATTAGAAGACATAGAATTAATCAAACTCTTAGAAAATAAGAGTTAATATAACAGAAGACCACGCTTAATAGCCTATTTTTCAAAAATACAAAAGTATGAAAAACATATCAAAGGCTTTACATGAAATTTAGGTCAACACAAGCCATCACGAGGAATATGCAGACTGTATTCCTGACATATGAAAAGCAAAACTTGCTTAACATTGAAGCAATTTTTTTACCATGTTCATATTCAAAATATGGAGCGTTTGGTAAGAAATACAATGCATATGTATTTATCCCACTATTCAACTATAGGAGATACACAGGGTAACAGAAAATACCCAACATGAGTTTATTAAATTCAGTCGAAAAGAATTTAATGAATAAAATGAAAGGCTTTTAGCAGCATAAGAATTCTTCACTAAAGCCATCAGCAAAGGTGAAGTCGGATCACACTTCATTGCCGAGGGAAAAACAATATTGCTATTAGACTACCTATCAATTTTCGAACTGACAACAGATAGAATAATAAAGGTTTGACAATTCTTAGCCAGGTCTCAAAATTGGACCTGTAGGCACATGAAGAATACTTTGAAGAATAAGTGGAAAAAGAAAGGTTAGGATAAGACTCCGACACTATGTGGACCGACCCTTTCGATGATGAATCTCTAGCCTAACTCATTATTCAGAACTAGGCCAGAAGCATGGTGGACCATTATTCAGAAAGAAAAGAAGACGCAAAGTATCTAGCTACTACAATTTGTGACAAATCACCCCACCAGCCTTAACAACTTTCTTTCCTGTGGAATTAAAAGGAGGACACATCCTCAGCCTACATAATAAAATAAAGGACATATATTTTGACTAAACAACTAGAGAGGACATATATTAAGCCTACCAAGTAATAAATAAAGGGGTGAAGAGACTATAAATGGAAGGACTCCTCTTGCAGCAAGGATCATCAGAAAAAATTTCTTCATATCATTTCCTCTTATCATATTGTATTTTAAAGCTTTGTAAAATTATCTACTATATTAATAAAATTTTAGTTCTTCATGTAGATTTTGTTGTTGTAGATTTTCGCTTTCTGCTTTTATATATCTTTAACTACCATTCAAGGGGAAACATACTATCTACTATTTAAAATATTTTATCTATTCAAGTTTATTTTTTAAAACTTCAAGAGTAATATTCCATTTTGCATTAATTACAAAAGCATTTCTCTTTTTTTGGCAATAAATAAATTACACATTTTGTTTCAACTCAAAACCACTATATTATTTCCCACACGTTTCCTTAATATATATATATATATATATATATATATATATATATATATGTATGTATGTACGATATTTAACTTATCCCAAAACATTAGTTACTTTCCAAAAGTATTATTTATGAAAATTACAAAACCCTTACGTAATTTTTCCAAAATAGTAATTCTCCTTTTCCAAACATTGTGTGTTAACTGGGTTTTTAACCAAGCATAAGTCGATAAGAGTTAGAACGTCGATACAAAGACGAATGGACAAATGGAAAGGCATGACAATGTATGATCCAAAATAAGATAAGTTCTATATTCGGCTTGAATTAACATCCTTAATTTGGTATCGTACACAGGTGCTAAGTCTTGGCCCATTCACACATGGCAAAGATACTCAAATGGACAAATGGAAAGGCATGAAAATGTATGATCCAAAATAAGCTAAGTTCTATATTCGGCTTGAATTAACATCCTTAATTCGGTACCGTACACAGGTGCTAAGTCTTGGCCCATTCACACATTGCACAAGTAATCCACTAGTCTTCCTATATATTGGTGAAGTTTCGTAGATTTCCAAAGAGTCTATCTTCGAGAATGAAGACGTGATGGTCTAAACTACAAGATAGTCCAAGTCAATAAAGAAGGAATTTCAATACTCATCGACAATCTACCAAATTACATGGAGGATGTCTAGATGAAGTATTAAGCTTAATTCAAAAGGATTTGGCCATCCTATGGCTAATGATTAGATTCAGCACCAAATTTAATGGCTCGATTCAACACCGAGTATAGCCCTAACTCGAGAGGTTACGATATTTCTTGTGTTGTCTTAGACTGGTTTCTGGACATCAATAGTAGCGGGCTTCTGATCCAATATGACTGCTACCACTATAAATACAAACAATAGTCAACTAAGAAAGGATCCATTTCTGCCATTACTACCCTGTCATTTCTTCAACTCTTTCTGTACTCCATAGTCACCAAGGAAGTACCTTTAGGAAATTCGAGAGCTTAGAATCTATCTGACACTTGTACTTGTGACTGATTCTCCTTTAGTCATTTTGTGGTCATACTCTATCAAGATCAAATCAATAAGTAAAGTTATAAAGTGGACGTAGGCTTAGTTAACAGCCAAACCATTGTGAAAATCCCTGCCTTCCATTTACTTTTCTCTTATTTTCTGTTATATTTTCTCTGTTCAAACTGGGTTGGTACTTTCATATCACACTCCACGTCATTGATCTATTTTTTGAGTCAACATTATGGTTCTTTTACTGTAACAAAGAACCTAAGCTCGGATTTAGCTATTTACTTTGGATTGGATAGATCCAGAAGTCAGATCAGGAAGTTTGCTTCAAAAAGATTAGAGATATGCTATTCTAATGGTCCAAGGAGGAAGACAACTTCTGGAAGATCTGTTGGGACAACACTTGGTGTTGAAGAAACTAACCTCCAACCAATGGAAGTGAACAACGCGAACAATCAACGAAGATAGATTAATGTTGGAAACCTAGCACTAGAAACTTCCACTCAACAGGAGGTTGTAACCAGAGGAAAATTTTACCAGATGATTAATCAACTTAACCAGAAGATGGCTGATAGGATCTTATGCACAAGATTGATGTTTTGCTAGCACTACAACCACCAACTTCCCCAAGGACTAGGTCGAAAACTACAGAGGTTATGAAACAAGAGAATTCCTTCGTCTTAGGCTTGTATAGGAGGGATGGAGCAAAAGCAAAAGGAGATAGTTTATGGGGTGACTATTAAAATTGAAGGTAACAGAAGTTCCCCTCCTGTCGGAGGACAACCATCACAAAGCCCAACTTTGGAGGAAGGCTCCAAAGGGGAATATTATGATGCTATCTTCAATTCTGAAGATAACATACAACTTGATGCTAAAGGAATGAAATTGAATGCTGACATAGGCATGCATAGTGCTAAAAAAGAAGTTCAAACTACAGCTCTAAAGCTAACAATGTGTCAACGGAATTCTACAAGAGTGGTTCTCCTAGAGAATGGAGAACCTAGACTTCAGTTGGAAAACCAACACCATTTGTAGAGTCAAATGCTTGACTTAGCCTTTGATAATCCACCAGTGGACTACTAGACTAGCGAGGCATTTGTTTGCACAAAAAATGGACAAACACCTCAAAGTCGTATGATTTAGTTGATTTTATGTTGTTCTTAGTAATTTGGGTGAGTTATGCAAATATATAAAAAGCAGGGACTAAACTGTAAAAGACACACAGATTTATAGTGGTTCGGCCAGAACGTGCCTACGTCCACTTTATATGTTATTCTCCCTTTTCTTTCAGATTACAAGTACAAAGCTTTGTATACAAGTATATGAAAGTTGTTTGAAAGTTCCTTCCTTGCTTGAGCTCTCAAACCTTGTCTGCCATTGTTGTACCCCTGCCCCTCTATTTATAGAGTGAGGCTGTGGGCAGGGGTCTTGGACGTATATAGCTGCTGATGGGCCTGGGCTGAAGCAATCTGATCTGGCATATCTGGTTCGGCGAAGCTTGGTTCGGCCGTGGCTGAGTGGAGTTTGATTCGGTTGTGAGTGAAGTGGCCTTGGTTCGGTGATGTGTGGAGGGGGTTGGTTTGGCATGGGTTGGTGTGGCCTTGGACCGGTGAAGCTGAGAGGCTTTGGTTCGGTGTTGAGTTGGCTCGGTGGTGAGTGTTGGTTCGGCAGGAGGTTGGCTCGGTGGTGAGTGGTTGGTCCGGTGGCATGTGAAGTAGGTTGGTTCGGTGGCATGTCGTTCGGTGGAGCATGGAAGAGAGGTTGGTCCGGTAGCGATGGGATGTGGTTCGGTAGTGGCCTGTGCACCGGATGAGCTTGGGTACCGGATGAAATGGAACGAATGGAGTGGGCGAACCCAGATGGAACCGATGCTTCTTGGTCTCGAGATCTCCTGGGTGAGAATTCACCCAACATTTGCCCCCCAAAGTGGGGCATATGCCCGTATATGTCGCGCTTTGTTTTAGATTATTCAGCCTAGGTACTTTCATTCGGCCCCAAGTGTCGAATCTGTTGGTCCGGTCATATCTGTGCTCGCCTATAAGTAGGGGCCTAGGGCCTTCGTTCAACCTCCAACATACGAGATAGCCGAACCACATAAGTGCCGAATCATTTTTAGTGCCGAATCAACTTAGAGCCGAATCGTCTTAGTGCCTAATCAACTTGGAGCCGAATCAGGTGCGCTCTTTTCGTCGAATGAGGTTTGAAAATTTATTATCGAGTAGATCTTATGCCGAATGAACACTTGTATTGGGGATGACGAATGCGATATGCCGAATGAACCGTTGTGTTGGGAATGCCGAATGTGATATGCCGAATGAACCGTTGTGTTGGGAATGCCGAATGTGATATGCCGAATGAACCGTTGTGTTGGGAATCATGAGTGAAATCCCGGCCTTACATACACTTGCTTGCTTATATTTCCATACTCCTTGTTCTAACAACATGTCTTTTGCTTTTGTGTATGCAGATAAAATGTCTCAAAAAGTGGAAACCCGATCCGATAAACGGAAGTCCAAGGACAGAGCAGAGTCCTCCATAGTGCCCCCAGTTCGGTCCGAACGTCCTGGGCCTGCTCCGAGATCTCTAGTAGATGGGTACGGCCCCGAGGAGCTCTTGAATTCCCCGCCCGATTGTTTTCCTAGCTCCCTCAGGGAGGAGCAGCTTGATGTCATCTCTCGTTCCTTCGGGATTGACAGGGCTCGCATGCTGTTGCCGGGAGAGGGGGTTATGCCATATGACCCTCCTGAAGGATATTTTGCTTCAGCAGATACCACTATATGTGTGGGGCCATTCCTCCGATTAATGCATGGATAGTCAGCTTCATTACCTATCTGAAGGTGGCCCCTCTCCAGCTCCAGCCCAATTCCTACGCTATCTTGGTGTGCTTATTTGTTATCTTCCAGAGGAGGTATGGGCGCCCCCTTCTAACTGGGAAATCCGATACTTGTATAATCTGAGAGGCTACAAGAAAGGGTCTCCGTATGTTAGTTTAGAAGCGGCCGTGCCCTTCAAACCGGTCTTGGACTTATACTCAAAGTTCACCATGTTTAAGAAAGAATGGTTTTTTTATCAAGGACGATTCTGTCTCCTTCCGCCTCTTCACTTCTGGCTATAAGTTTAACTTTATTTACAATTTCCTTGTTCCGACTGCAGTGCTTCTTCTGATATGCTTTTACTTCTTGCTAGTGACAGGTGGCTTTGCAGTCGTAGAGAGCGATTCCCTGGTCCAGATGGCTGCGGAAATAAAGGCCATTTCGGGACGGGACAGGTCAGCTTCTTTCCTGATCAGGAATGCTACTCTCCTGGAGCACAACTTGATCCTGCCACACCAGTCCGTGGTTAAGCAGAGAGACACGGCTGAGGAGAAGACTGCCAAAGCCAAGGAAGGGGCCATGGTGAAGAGTGGCAAGAGGGAACCTTTTACAAAGCCTCCCGTTGTTGGAGGTAAGAAACTTAAGAAGTCTGATGGTCCCTCTCCTAGCACTTGCCCAATTGCTCCGGGAGAGGAAGATGTGGAGGAAGATAGAGGTGAGGGTGAAGGAGGAGATGGACAGAGCGGTAGTGGCGTTGGTGCCTTAACCTCCGGGCAAGCGGGAGAGATTCATGAGTGGACGGACGATGCTTTCCGTCAAGCTTTTGGGGAGTCGGAGGAAGGATCGGTTTTGGTTGAGAAGGCAAAGGAGGTTGACAAGGCAGGGGCTGGCGCTGATCCATTCTCTAAGAGCTCTTCAGCTAGGGCGATTCCAGCGATTCAAGGTGATCTTTTGACTTCTGCAGACTCCATTTATGATAGGGACTTAAGAATATTTTATGGTTCGCTTCCGTCCTGGAATGAGATTCAGGACTTATTGCAGTATCCTATTCCTCCGCAGGGTTTGTATAATAGATGTGCCTTCTCACACTTTTTATCTTAACATATTTCTTGAATTGTGGATCATTGTATGTTCGTAACACTTGGTTTTTATTCCAGGAGCGGGTAAGGCGGCCAAATCATCAGATATCCGGCACCGCCTTGAATAGTATAAGCTACTCAAAGCTTCTGCCAAACCAAAGCCTCCAACTGGCCGTCCTGGGGATGTAGTTAGATATCGCCCCCTTCTTGGAGTTATTGAGGAAGATATGCAAAAGAGGAAGAGGGGCCGATCTTCGTTTGATTCACCACCTGGTCCTCAGCCTTCCCGAGATACCACGGAGGAGACCACGGAGTTTGTCCCCTCTCCGCATCCTTCCGAGAATCCTACTGTTATCCGTATAAAACGTCCCGACGTGCCTCGCAATCCCTTTGCCGGCCACCCGGATTTGGACCCAAGCTCTTAGGATATTTTATTTAACGAGGCCACGGACGAGCATCTTCTCCCCCGCAATCCCATGCTTCGGGTTCTTGATGAGGCTAAGTCCCTAGATCTGGATCTGCTCACTACTCGGATAGCTGCTATGGGGGACGAAGCCAAGGCCAACATCGACCGGGTCGCGGAGGAGGTCAAGAAGTTAATAGAACATCACGCCCTATTGGGCAAGGCCGGGGAGGAGATAGGGAGTGCCAATATAAGGTTGCGATTAGTGGTTGCTGATCAGGCCAAACAACTTGACGACCAGGCTATTCAGATTTCGCAGCATGAAGCCGACTCCCAACGACTGAAGAAGGCCATGGAAGAGGCTAGCAGAGCTGAGTTGCGGAAAATGGAGGCCGCTTGCAAGAAACGCATTGACATGGCCATTACCACGGTTGATGAGGTTAGGAGGGCGGATCTCGAGCAGGTTGAAGAGATATCTGGGAGGCTTGAAGCTGCAGAACTTGCTCAAGCCAAGTTGAAAGAAGAGATGGAGGAGATGAGGAGATCCCTCCAGGCTGAGTGCTCGAGATACCGGCGGGAGAGGGATGCTGCTGCCACTAAGTTGCAGATTTTCGAGGCCCGGGTGAAGAGGTTTGAAGAGGATGAGGGGATGATGGACGATATGCTGCAGGACATGTACTTCCGCACTTGGAAGGAGGGCGGCTTATCCTGGTGGATGACTATCCCCGGGTTATGGCCAAGGTATATCTTCGGGCTTTAGATGCGGGTAAGGAAGGTGGAGCGGCCTTTAGTCTAGATGTAGTCACCGCTCAGTTTTCGAAGGAGGAGCAGGCGGCGGTGAAGGAGGGGATGCGGCTGCTTGCCGCGGAGGAAGCGGGTGTGCAATTGGAGGATGAGGACCGAGCGGCGGGCGCTGGTGAGTCTCTCTTCTCTTTCTCTTTTCTTTTTAGATTTTCATAACTTGAGCGTTTACTGTTTGTTTAATGAATTCCTCTTCTGAATTGGACTGGTGGGACTTCCGATCAACATGCTGGAAGCTTCGACCCTGCGGCTAAGTAGGCCTGGAGAGTTGGTAGGATGAGAGCGAAGCGTGGACGCAGCTGGTTCCTTGTCCGGATTCGGCCACCTTTTGATTTCCTTTTATCGCTGCTTATGTTAGTCCAAAACATTGATGTGACTGTAATAATATTGTTTTTGGTGAATGACTTTATGTAATTTCATAACATAAGCTGATTCTTTTATGTTGGAATGTTATCGCTATTTTGTTGTGCTGTGTAAGTGATGTAACTATGCATGTTACTAGTGACTTGACTGTGCCTGATGCCAAGTTTTTTGCTTAAAGTATAATTTTCTCATTTTGCAACGTAAATGTGATATGTGAATATGAACTGCAGCTATGCATTAATGTATAAAAGTAGAAGGTACTGCCCTTCATGTTTCGGCTATGGACGGCAACATCGTGCGCCCTGTAAGACTAAGCACGGAATGCTGTTGAGTGTCTCGTCATCCGATTATAAGTTTCTGTTCCCATCAGCGAGCGTTCCCTATTTCATGTCCTGTACTTTCAAGCACCGTTACGGAGAATAGGAGAAAGGTTTTAAATGAAATTGAAATATAGGAAAAGTAAAACTTTCAGTCACGGAAGGCCGTCGATGTGCTTAAGTTTGTGGCAAACGGGTTTTGTAGTCACTTTCCCTAGTTGTGGGTCTTGGAGACATTTGTCACCCATCTTACGCCTCTACGGGGAGTTTTCTTTTTTACCACAGCCGCACTTAAGACACATCGGAGCCGATCGCGCACAGTAACTACCCGGGCCATTATGGCCCGTAATCGTGGGTATTATTCGATTTACTGTGGCCGGCTAGCGTGGGGGCCGATCGTCAACTGTGAACTGCCCCTGGCTGGCCACACCTCATGTTGGGGCTTATGATCGGTTCACAGTTGCCGGCGAGCCGAATCGCTGTAATGAGCTGCCATGGCATAATCGACCTTCTCGGTGGCTTATACTCGGCTTATTACAGTCGGCTTTAAGGGCCGAGGCAAACAATGAGTTAACTCGCGGTAGAGGGATACCGGAGCAAGGTGTCTCATTGGCGAGGGCATAGGATCAAAGCGTACCTGTTAGATTTTGTCCAGGTGGAGTTGTGTTGTGAAGCTCTGAATTGAAATGTCATCTGCAAAGGATTTTGTTCAATAGCAAAGGATAAAGCTTAACAAGTAGCCAAGATATAAAGGAACAAGTTAACAAGAGCCAAGTTTTTTAAAGTGGTTCGGCACGAAAATGCCTACGTCCACTGATTCTCTTTGTTAATTCACTTCATATGGGCAGTACAAGTTAAGAAAAGTATCGATGGAGGTGTCGGATGTTCCATGCCCTCTGGAACACCTCTCCGTCCACTGTTGACAAAATATAAGCTCCGTTGTGGAGATCTTTATGAATTACATATGGTCCATCCCAGATTGAATCCAGCGCTCCTGGGCGCGGAAAGATTCGCTTGAGGACAAGATCTCCTTCTTGTAAGCTGCGATGTTTGACTTTGTAGTTGTATAGTGCTGTCACTTTTTGTCTGTGAGCTGCTGCTTTGAGTGCTGCATCATTTCTTCTCTACTCAATCAGATCCAAAGTCATGAGGAGGAGCTCTTCGTTCTCTTCCGGGTTGTAGTGGATCCTACGGCGAGAGGGCACTATAGTTTCAACTGGGAGCATGGCCTCCGATCCGTATGCCAAAGAGAAGAGAGTATGCCCTGTTGAAGTTCTGTAAGATGTGCGATAGGCCCAAAGTGCCGTAGGAAGTTCGTCCACCCAAGCGCCCTTCGACTTTTCAAGTTTCTTCTTGATTAAGGTTTTGAGGATCTTGTTGACAGCTTCGACTTGGCCATTTGCCTGGGGATAAGCCACGGATGAGAAGCTTTTGTGAATCCTGTGCTCTTGGCACCAGTTGGCGAATTCTTCGCTGTCAAATTGAAGTCCGTTGTCTGATATGATCTTGAGTGGGACTCCGTACCTGCACAGAATATTTTTGATCAAGAAGTTGATAACTTTTGCCGAAGATATTTTATTTAAAGGTTCCGCCTCCACCCATTTGGTGAAATAGTCAACTGCCACTATAGCATATTTGGCTCCGCCTCGGCCCGTTGGCAGTTCGCCAATCAAGTCAATTCCCCATACTGCAAAGGGCCAAGGGCTGGTCATTTGAGTAATCTCATTTGTGGGTAGTCGAGGAATCTTGGCAAATTTCTGACATCTGTCGCATCTCTTGACGAAGTCCAAGGCATCTTTGTTTAAAGTGGGCCAGTAATATCCATATCGGAGTATTTTCTTTGCCAGAGTCTGCTCTCTAGTGTGATCTCTGCAACTTCCCTGGTGGATGTTGGATAAGATTTCCTTGGCTTCCCTTCCAACGACACATCGTAATAAGGGGTTGGAGAAGCCGCGCCGATAGAGGATGCCTTCTTGTATTGTGTAGCGGGAAGCTTTCCTTAGAATTTTCTTAATTTCATTTCGCCCATCGGGTAGGGTGCCGTTTTGTAAGTATTCTCGGATAGGGGTCATCCATGTTTCTTCTTCGGTTGCAGCTATCAGATTTACTTGCTCGAAACTCGGGGTTAGAAGCCTTGAGACAGTTATCGCTCCAGAAGTGGTATCATCTCCCATGCTAGCTTGCTTTGCCAGCTCGTCGGCCTCTTGATTTTCTTCTCGAGGAATGTGTTTGATCGAGTAGTGATCCAATTGATTGAGCAGCCGCTTGGTCTTTTTCAGATATGCCGTGAGCCGTTCTCCTCGAGTCTGGAACTCCCCTAGTATTTGATTTACGATGAGTTGCGAATCACTGTGAAGACATAAGGAACTGACTCCGATCTCCAGGGCGAGCTCTAATCCGGCTATTACTGCTTCATATTCGGCATCATTGTTGGTGGCAGCGAATTCCAGCCTTAGGGCGTAGTGCAGCTTCTTTCCCTTGGGGGTGATTATCACAACACCTGCCCCCGAGCCTTGTTCGTTCGACGCTCCATCTACGAAGAGATTCCACTTGATGTCTTCTGCTATTTCAGATTGGTCCTTACCTTCGCTAGTAGTGAATTCGGCAATGAAATCAGCTATGGCTTACCCCTTTATAGCGGTGCGAGGATGGTAAGTGATATCATATTGACTTAGTTCGATGCACCACTTAAGTAATCACCCAGAAGTGTTGGAGCGATGGAGCACTTGCCTTAGCAGTTGATCGGTTAAAACTCTGATGGAATGAGACTGGAAATAGTGTCGCAGTTTCCGCGATGCGATAAGCAAACAGTATGCTAGCTTTTCAAGTTTAGGGTATCTGACTTCTGCCCCTGTGAATCTCTTGCTTACAAAGTATACGGGTCGCTGCGCGCGGTTGTCTTCTCTCACCAAAGCGGCTCTCAAAGCATGGGATGATACAGCAAGGTATAGGTATAGTTCCTCGCCTTCATTTGGAGGTGAAAGTACCGGTGGTCTCTGGAGGTGTCCGATTAAGTTAAGGAAGGCTGTCAAGCATTGGTCAGTCCATTCGAACTTTCCTTTGTCTTTCTTTAGGGCTTCGAAGAAAGGGATGCATTTCTCGGTTGCTTTAGAGATGAACCTACTCAGGGCGGCCACTTTCCCGTTTAGGCTATGCACCTCTCTTCGAGTAGATGGTGTCTTGATATCTTGTAAAGCTTGGACTTGTTCGGGGTTTGCTTCAATCCCCCTGGCATGAACGATGAATCCCAAGAACTTTCCCGATGATACTCCGAAGGAGCACTTTAGAGGGTTCAGCTTCATTCCATATTGGCAAAGTACTTGAAACATCTCGTCCAGGTGGTTTATATGGTCGTTGGCTTTCCTCGATTTTACCAGCATGTCATCTACATAAACTTCCATAGTTCGTCCTATCAGTTCTGCAAACATCTTGTTGACGAGGCGCTGATAAGTAGCTCCGGCGTTTTTAAGTCCAAATGGCATTACCTTGTAGCAGCACAATCCTCGGTCAGTGATGAAGCTAGTGTGGTCTTGATCGGGAGCGTGCATAGGGATCTGGTTATATCCTGAGTATGCGTCCATAAAGGATAAAAGTTCGTGTCCGGCAGTGCTGTCCACAAGTTGATCGATTCGGGGAAGTGGGAAGCAATCCTTTGGGCAAGCATCATTTAGGTTGGAGAAGTCAATGCATGTTCGCCACTTCCCATTAGCCTTCTTTATCAGTACCGGGTTAGCGATCCATTCTGGGTAGATGGCTTCTCGTATGAAGTTATTGGCAAGCAGGTTCTTTACTTCTTCTTCGAGGGCTGCCGATCGTTCTGCCCCCATACTTCTCTTCTTTTGCTTTACCGGTACCTTGGTAGGATCAATGTTTAGTGCATGGCATGCTATGTCCGGGGAGATTCCAGTCATATCAGCGTGCGTCCATGCAAATACATCCATGTTGTGGCGAAGAAAATCAATGAGTTGATTCTTTAATTCTCTTTTTAACTGAGATCCGACTCTCAGCAGTTTACTTGGGTCGCGTTGTCTACAGATACAAACTCCATAGCTTCTGCGGGCTTAGCGGTGGCCTCCTCCTCTTTATCCCTAGGGTCTAACTCGTTGAAGGGATCACTGGTATATCGAAGAGGAGGGGCCTTTTTTAGTTGCTATGCTTCCAAGTTTTTCTTGCAGAGGGCAGTCTCTGCATTCTTCCCTTTATCTCTCCTGCGATTATTGCGAAGTTCGGTTACATAGCAGTCCCGAGCGGCGTCTTGATCCCCTTCTACTTCTCCCACTCCATTATCCGTTGGGAACTTCATCTTCAGGCACCATGGGGAAAGGACAATTTGGAAGTCGGACAAGGCTGGTCTTCCTAAAAAGGCATTGTAGGCCGAGTGGTTGTCTATTAGCACGAATGTTTGTTTCCGAATGGCGGAGCGGGGATGGCTTCCCAATTCAACAAAGAGATCCAATTGTCCGAGGGGCATCTTTGCTTCTCTAGTGAAACCGTGTAGCGGTTTGTTGCAGGGAGACACGTCCTTCATTGACAGCTTCATTTTTTCGAAAGCATGCTTGAACAGAATATTCACTGAGCTTCCAGTGTCTACTAGGATTCGAAAAACTTCAGCTGGGCCGAACCAGGCAGAGATGACCATAGGATCAATATGAGGGTATTGCCTTCCTTCTAGGTCGCGCCCACTGAATGTGATGTCATTATTTTCCTTCCGCTTAGGGTGGCGTACTTCCATAACAGAATTGACGCAGTCTCCCTCGTTTCTGAGTGAGTTTCCATATCTTTCCATTTCTGCCCAGCTCTTGTCGGCAATGTGTGGCCCTCCTGATATTGTATGGACCACTATCTTCTCTCGGCTGGAACCGCTGGTGTTGCGATTTCCTCCGCCTGTCTCTGGGTGGAGCTGCCCTGGGTTTTCCTTGGTGGGAGCTGGAGTCCTGTCCTGGCCCTTTACATAGCGTTTCAGCCTCTTTCTCCTGATGTGTTCTTCAATTAGGTCTCGGAGATGGCGGCATTCATTGGTATCGTGCCCATGAGACTCGTGGAAACAGCAGAATTTTCCGGACTGGATTGCGCGATCTGACTCTTTCTTGTACGGGGGGCACTTGTATGTAAGTTCGTCCTGAGTGGCCAGGAAGATGTTCTCGACTGTTTCATTCAAGGGAGTGTAAGCGTCAAATCTCGGTCCTGGTCGGTACAAGCGCTTTTCTCCCTTCTTGCCCCCTGCATTGTCTCTGGAGTCGTTTCTCTGAATGTCCTTTGCTGCGGCGGGGGCGTTTCCATGAGCCGTCTTAGCCTGTGGTCCTGTCTGCCTTTCAGTGGCAGCCTCTTCGAGTCTCATGTACTTCCCAGCTTCATGGAAGAAATCGGGCAAGGTAGCTGGTTTTTCTTTAGTTAGTCTTCTAGCAAACTTGGTATCTGGGTGCACACCACTACAGAGGGCCATTAGGGTGAGTTTCTCATCGGCATCTTGGACTGCGGCCGCTGCGGCATTGAACCGGGTTAGATATTGTTGCAGTGTCTCTTCGGATTTTTGTTTGACAGTAGATAGAGAATAAGCATCCTTGGGTTGTTCCACATGAATGCGGAACTGGCTAATGAACTTTTCTTTCAACATCTCCCATGAGCTGATAGATCCTTGGGGTAGATGGCAGAACCAGGAGGTAGCCAGGTCTGCTAGGAATAGCGGAAAGCATTTACACAACACTCCTTCCGTTGCTCCGCTCATGAGCATATGCTGTGTGTATCTCTGCAAGTATACAACGGGGTCGGAAGTTCCCTTGTACGGTTCCATCATCGGCATTTTCCATTCTCGAGGGGTGATGGCGGTTTCGATGTCGCGGGTGAAAGGGCTGGTTACCCTAGCGCCTATCCCTCGATCTCTTTGCTCCCGTCGGACGCATTACCTGAATAATCATGCCATTCTTTCATCAGAATTTGGAGCGGACAAAATTGAGCTTTGTTCTTCCCTGCGGGATCGATCTCGTCCAGATGACCTGTAGGAATGGTATAGTCTATCACTTCTGACGTTATCCAGCGGCTGTCTTTGGCTGCTCGGATGCATGCTAGGACTAGCTACAGTTGGCCCCTGTCTTGATCTTCCCCTGTAGGGTTCTGTTTCGAGCATTTCCATGGGGTCAACTTCGGGCTGGGTTCTAGCTCGGCTCCGTTCAGCAGGGTTTCTATGGTTAGGCGGCATGACCGGCTCAGCTACATCCGACCCTCGCCTGGTGCCTCCCCCATTGGGTTCGGTTCCAAGCGCTTCCTCGAGTCGGAGTTCGGGCTGAGTCCGGGTGCGACCCCTATCATTGTTGTTCCTGTTGATAGCTTCTTCGAAGAGGGAAGAAATTTGTTGTCTCTGAGATCCTCTAGATTGAGACTCACCCCATGATTCAGTATTGCGGTTGGATTCTTCGGCATCCCTCAAGCGTGACATGAGTTGATTCACCAAATCTTCTTATTGGGATGCGAAGCGGTTAGTCACTTCAACCACAACTCTGTCTAGGTCTGCCCTTGTGATTGCTGTCGGTTGTTCCGCGGCAGGGGCTGTCGGAATTGCCTGATCTACATTTGGCACTGCTGCCGTAGTGGGATGGTTCTCTTGATCTGGATCCACTGGATCTGCAGCGCTGCTGGTTGCAACGTTCTTTCCCTTGTTGGCGTCTTTTCTCGGCCTGGAAGTCATGCTTCCTAGGCAATGAAGGGTGCTATTGGGAAAGAAGGTTGAATGAGAGAAGCTGAAGCTTCGAGTTCCAAGTCTCTCAATGAAAGCACCAAAAATGTTTGCACAAAAAATGGACAAACACCTCAAAGTCGTATGATTTAGTTGATTTTATGTTGTTCTTAGTAATTTGGGTGAGTTATGCAAATATATAAAAAGCAGAGACTAAACTATAAAAGACACACATATTTATAGTGGTTCGGCCAGAACGTGCCTACGTCCACTTTATATGTTATTCTCCCTTTTCTTTCAGATTACAAGTACAAAGCTTTGTATACAAGTATATGAAAGTTGTTTGAAAGTTCCTTCCTTGCTTGAGCTCTCAAACCTTGTCTGCCATTGTTGTACCCCTGCCCCTCTATTTATAGAGTGAGGCTGTGGGCAGGGGTCTTGGATGTATATAGCTGCTGATGGGCCTGGGCTGAAGCAATCTAGTCTGGCATATCTGGTTCGGCCGTGGCTGAGTGGAGTTTGATTCGGTTGTGAGTGAAGTGGCCTTGGTTCGGTGATGTGTGGAGGGGGTTGGTTCGGCATGGGTTGGTGTGGCCTTGGACCGGTGAAGCCGAGAGGCTTTGGTTCGGTGTTGAGTTGGCTCGGTGGTGAGTGTTGGTTCGGCAGGAGGTTGGCTCGGTGGTGAGTGGTTGGTCCGGTGGCATGTGAAGTAGGTTGGTTCGGTGGCATGTCGTTTGGTGGAGCATGGAAGAGAGGTTGGTCCGGTAGCGATGGGATGTGGTTCGGTAGTGGCCTGTGCACCGGATGAGCTTGGGTACCGGATGAAATGGAACGAATGGAGTGGGCGAACCCAGATGGAACCGATGCTTCTTGGTCTCGAGATCTCCTGGGTGAGAATTCACCCAACAGCATTCATTACAGACATCGTTAAATGCTTGATGTAAGAAAGTAAGGGTATGAGGACAACGATTGGGGTTCTGCACCAAGCCAAACTCTGTTTACAAAAAACATTTTAATGGAAGAGTACTCCTAGTAGTATACAATTCCCACTATACTATGACAGACCCCAAACAACACTTGTACAAGTATAGTTGGCACATGGATGGAGCTGGAGCAATAGATGTTGTTTGTTGTAGATGTTTACCTATCTTCCTGGAAGGCGTTGCTTATATGTGTTTTACCAGTTTTATTAAGGTTCATTTCTACATTTAAAGAGTTGGCGAGGAAATTCTTGGAACAGTTCAGGCTTCGCACGGCACAACCGAAAGACGTGATGTCTCTATCTGGCCTTTTCAAATGACCAAATGAGTCCTTAAAAACCTTTTTGAACTAGTTTAATATTGCGGTTACTGAAGTGAGCAATCAATTCCATTCACTCACATCACCGAGCCATCAAAGTTTAGAAATTCCCTTTGTTTCCTCAATAAAAATGAAGTTTCTCCCACATCGACATCAAAATCGCCTCGTGTTTCCTTTAGAGTAATCATCGATCTCCACAGCATTTTCTCCTTGTAAAGCACCTCCCCACTATCTATCATGATTGGCCTATAACATGCATTCCACTCATCTCTAACACATAAGGTCGATCACTGAGCCTCCCCTACACTTGATTCATCTTTCTCCAACAAGCAATATCGATTAGTACCAACCCAAATGGGTCCATGTCAATCCATCATGCTTTGTACTTGGGAAAAATTTATCTAAGTACCTTGCTTCCATGCTACAATTATTGTAGATCAAATTCATCCACATGAAATTTCCTTTAAAACTCAAAGAAAATCTCATGTCTAGGCCCTTCAATACTTAGCCGCATTTTATCAAGTTATGATTAATAGGTGGCATATGATTTTGGCTATAAATCCTAGAGTAATCACTATGCTTACCATGTGCCATCTCCAACTTACTTTCCCAAGCTTCTTGCATCAAATCCCCTCTGTTATTGATCCATATCAATCTAGACTTAGCCAATTTTTGGCTAATTCATTTTTGACTCTTCTACATCAATTTAATCTGATTCGTCACTTCAATTTTCATGCAATCTCCTTTGCATCAATCCATCAAAGTTGTTCTATCGCTTTGAATCTACCATTCTTTGTGAATCGAAATCAGTTGGCACATCGATAAGCCACTCTTTCTACATAAAAAACATTACCAATAGGAAGCTCCAATCTACAAATTCACTATCGATAAGCGTTTCATCCAATTAATGCAAACATACATTTGAACAAACAAATCAACATTATATCATAAGAATCAATGTAGCATCCATATCCTATTCTAGCATTTTTATGATCAACCGTGATATGAAAACACTTATTTAATGTCATTTAAAAACATTTAAATTCATTTAGAAAACCAAGTTAGTGCAAAATCGTATTTTGAAGTTTAAAAGTTGATCCAAAACATATTTTAAGCATATATAAAGGTTGTGAAATGATATATCACTCACCAATCAATGTCAACCACCCAAGTGGACTCAAATCTAAGATGAACAATAATAAGTATGAATCCCAAAGTTCCAACATACTAATTCGAAGATCTCTAGATAATCCCCTTGATAATGTACTATAACCATTAAAATCTATATAAAACCTATACAACTTAAATTTATATAACTCCTAAACTGCTTGGCCAAAAACCTACTATAACCACTCTAAAGAAAACCATCTTATCATTTATTTTGAACAAATTTTAAGACCTAATTCGACATCTATCAAAATTTATAGCGATTACATGATTTTAGGGTTAAGACTATCTACAATTAATCACATGGGTCAAAAATGTCAAAATGCAGTACTACCTAAAGTTTTAGTTTAATCTAAGATGGTTTAGTCATAAAAATAATGTTTTTACAATCCACTAATATGAAAAAATGTGAGCCGTTACATTCTCCTCTCCTTCCAATAAAGATTTTGCCTTTGAAATTCAACTTCAAACTAACATAACCAAAAGTATCGATATCCAACATGCTTAACAATCAAACAAACATAGTAAATTAACAAGCATAACAAACAACAATTATGCTAATGACATGAAAGATACTAAACTAAAAGAAATATTAAATATGAAAGTAAATGTGATAAAAATGAAATCTCAGTAACTAAAGAGCTCCTGATAGGTAGCTCTTACGCCCTCCTCGGTCTCCAATGTGTTATCTCCTTCGCTTTCATCCCCGTTGAACTTTTACCTGCTTCACTATCTTCTCCTAAACTTCTTCTATTCGACTATACATTTTAACCTATGAATTCTCGATGCTTTAGTTCAACTTTCACATCATCCAATTGATCCAGTGCAACTATCACCTCTGAGTTATAACAAACCGCATCTTAATGCGCCAGAATTTCGAATAAATTAAAGCCTAAGTCCATTAGGGTACGACCATTGGTTTTGTTAATCTATAATAAACATAAGTATACCAGAGTATGATAAATATAAACTCATAGCGAGATTGAAATTATAATCGAATATACGCATTGACTAATGATATTACCTTGAAATACCATTCCTTGGATATTTAGTCGCATTCTTTGTGTTGAGCATGAAAAAGAAGGCTGCACCATTCATTGTTCCCGTTTTGCACCAATAGCCTGTCCTACTAAACCTTACCTATGGGTTTTTATAAGAAGGAGGGTCAGAACAATATTCTACAAACTGGAAAATTACATACTTTATCCATCCATTAATTTATGCCGATTGAATTCCATTTAAATGTTCTCTCTTATTTGTGAATGATCAATTAAATCATACTTGTTCGTACCATATGCCTAACCTTTTCCAAGATATATATTGATGCCAAATGCAATAAACTGTACTCTGATGGACTCGGGTTTCAATTTTGTCAAAATTCGGGCCCATTAAGGTGCATGTTGTTACATGAGTCGTGCATAAACTTCCTAAGATGCAAAATATGGAATACATCATGCACACTTGCGATCTTGTGAGGTAAGTCAACTACGTATGCAAGGTTCTGAATCCTCTTAAGTGCCAGAAAATGTCATACAAATCTTGTTTTCGACTTCCCTTTATTACCGAATCGAATTATATTTTTCAGTGGAAAATCCTTGATAAATACTATATTGCGAATAGAGAACTCTAAATCACATCTACTGTTATCAATGCAACTCTTTTTGTTTGTCTTGTAATCCTTCATTTGTTGTAAAATGATCTCAATCTTCTTCAAAGTTTATCAAATCATATATGGTCCAATATTTGTTTCTCACGTGCTTCCTATTAACATGAAGAGGTACTTCATGATTGACTGTATAATTCCTTAAACGGTTCCACACAAATGTTTGATTGATAACTATTATTGTATTCATACTCGACTACATACTGATGATCATCCTATAAGCTTTCAAAATCAAGAATAAAAACCCATAAAAGATTCTCTAGTATATGATATAGTCTCTCAATTTAACCATTAGTTTATAAGTGATAAGCTGTACTCAAATGCATTCTATCCTCAATGGGTCTTGATCTCACAAAATGCTTTTTAGTATGCAATAGAGCCATACAATCCATTTCAAATACTACTCAGCTAGTCTCGATGCCATTTTACTAGATTTTATAGGTAGGAATAGGGTGCTCTTCATCAATTTATGGACTACAAGCAAAATGCTACCATATCCCACTCTAATCCTCGAAAATCCATCGAAATCTGTACCCAGTTCCATTGCGGGAACTTTAAGCAGTTGTAGCAAACTACTTAGTTTCTTCTATTTAGCTTTCACTTGCTAATAATTCATACACTTCAAGATGAATGTCCCGATATCCTTCTTCATCCCTTCCTAATAAAATGTTTGCTTTATATCTCTATAAATTTATTTCCTTTGGCCTAGATAGTCAAATTCGATGATGGCATTCACTTAGCACCTCATCTCTAAGTCCATTAACATTGGGTACAAATAATCCCATCCTTAAGGAGCCTACTATATTGGTTGAATCCATACTACTTCATATCCTTAGACTCTATAGTCATCTCAAGCTTAGTAATAATGTCTACGAGTCCAGCATCATGCATTTGAATCATACGACCTACTCTATCATAGTAGGTCTAATAGCCGAGCTTACCAAATCTCTAGCTCTAGCTCAAACCTCGACCAAAGATCATACCATGTTATATACTCTAATTGTGCGCACTTTACGAATATAGCTTCAAAGTAGGCATGTTTCCTACTTAAAACATCTACGACTGCATATTCCTTATCTTGTGAACCTCCAATATCAAGACCCAAAAATTAACATCGATGATGTTGCAGTCATCACTAGAATTATTTTCGAGCGACAAAATAGGACCAGTATCTTTCTTTCACAATATGAAGTAAATGTAGCAGCTAAATAAATTTCATTACACAATTGTCATTACTTTTTCCATAATCCCAAAACATGCCCACACAGGGCTAAAATATAAGAATCATAAACTATAATATTATGCCCGACATATGAAGACGCCGACACAAACACTTAACTAGTTATAAACTTAGATTTACACTAGTGGAAACAACTTTTTATTAGCTATAAGCCTTTTTTTGACTTTAGATTCTTTATTCATCTTTCAAAAAGTAATCAATCAAAGCACATAAACTCTTCCTACTCGAATGAATACCCATGAGTTTATGCGAAATAATAAAAACACAAGTCAAATACAATGTCTGGTATGAGTAATACTTTACCTTGAAGCAAAAATATAGCAAGACCACACTGCTAAGTACGAAATGAGTTTTCCCTCACTGATTAAATCAACAATAATTACATCATATCATGTAAACAATAATTATATCATGAGCATACATATAACATCATCTTCAAATCATATGTATACCTTACACTTAACATTCATTTATGAACCATATCATATTTATATTCATCCATTTCAAATTAAGTATCCCCTATACTTACTATCAAGTTGTTATAAACCATGTTACAAAATCATAAAACACATTTATAAGCATCACCTAGACTCTTATTTAAATGTCGATCTTAAAATTATCATTAACTTATTTTAGTGAATACTCTCCAGGCCTATATATCACTAATTTATCTTATTCTCGAACAACGTCACTGACAAAAAGACTACTCATTCCACCGTTGGACCATCCTAATTCTCTTAGGAGGTTAAATGTAATGACTCTGAATACATTCTAACAGTGTCTTTACTAAGCATTAATAATTTCTTAGTCCCAAAACAATGGTTTCACATTATCGATCCATTTATTACATCCATTTTTGTATCGTGGTTTGAATCTATCATGCGAGAAAGCTATCATACCATAAGGCTATTGCAACTTGATACTATCATACCACATATTTATTACATATTGACCTATCGTAAGCCAAACCTAGCATATGTCAAACCTATCACAGGATAAAGGTATCGAAGGTTGGGCTTTTATGAGTAATTACATGTTGAGATTTAATGTTATCACATGTTTACATTTAGAAACCATGGCATGCTGACATTTATGGGCTATCATATATGAAAATTTGCAAGTTATCGCAAGTTGAACCTTTACAAGCTATTGAGTTTGAGTTTTATAGCTATCGAAAGACAAGTTTTTAAGGCTATCGCAGGTTGAACATTTATAGCTATCACAATTGAATCTTTATATTCCTTAATAAACCAATTTGTACATAAGTGATTTATTCAGTGCTTACTTTTTGTTTGTAGCATTACCCCCACTATTGCCGAAAATTAATCCCCATTTAGTTACCATTTCCTTAATTACTTTATTAATCGAGATATACTTTCCTTTGCCAATTAATTCATACCAATTCGAAAATTAATGGGAAAATTCCAAAAAATTTACCAAAATTCTAAAACACCTTCTACTATTAGTAAAACTTGTGGAACAAATTATTAGGTTTAATATTTGTAAACGTTAGTTCATACTCGAAATTAGTCATTTTCCACTTGAAAAATTCATAATAAACTATTGCTTGATCCAGAATTTATGAATTTTCAAAAACATCTCTATTTCAATATTGAAAACATCATACTAAAATTTTATGGTATTTGGCGAAGATTAAATAATGATTTGCCCTAAACATAACTAAATTCTATTCATTGAATTCCTTAAACACATATAAAATCATTTCTAATCATAATGTTTAATTGTGTTTAATATAGCCAAATCGCATGAAATCTAAACCCAAATTAGTTTGGAGGTAAATTTGAGAAAGTTTTACTCATCTATATTAGAAAAGATTAATTGAACTCTTCTTTTGTTTAGAATTTGAAAGCAAATCTCTTTAGTTCGATATTCCTATTTTCTTCTTTCTATAATAGTGGACGTCATATGTTTTATTTTTGTTTATTCTTAAATCAGAATGAAAGCAATGAGGAGGAAGATACGTTTAAGGGCTTATATATTAATGGTTTCGATTTGAGTTAACATCTTTCTTACCTATTCCCATTAATTTATTTCCCTTCTACAAGATTCCTTTCCATTTAAAATTCAGATTTATTTATTCCTATTAATATGGTCGAATTAATTTCTTTAATTACTCTTGTCCCATTTAATTAACCTATTAAAGTGTCCTACACTTAACTAATCAAACATCCCTTAAATTATTTTCTAAATTAAATTGCCTATATTATCATTGGTTAAATTCTTCTTATTTATTTAATTTTCCATATTATGACGCTCTAAAATAAGGGGAATTTCACCAAGGACATTGGAAATGTCAAAGTCATAAGAGGCTAAGAACTCCAACCATCTCTGTTTTTTTTAGATTATGGTCCTTTTGTGAGAAAAGGTATTTCAACGATTGTTAGTCGATGAACAATTCGAACACTAGCCAGTTGTGCCTCCATTCCTTCAATGTGAAAATAATTGGTGCTAGCTCCAAATGGTGGGTAGGTTATTTCCTCTTATGCGCTTCAGTTGATTACTTACATAAGCGACAACTTTACTGCTCTACATCAAGACTATCCCAAGCCCAATACCACAAGCATATGTGTATACACTCAACTCCTTATTTCCATTCAGAATGACTAATACTAGTGCACTCGTCAACCTTTCTTTTATACCAACGAACACATGCTTGCACCTTACGTCCGAGTTTCAATTTTTATTTGTCAAATAAGTCAAAGATGTTTCTACCTTTGAGACGTCTTTTATGAATTGTCTATATCAACTCACTAATCCATGAAAACTTCTCACATATGTATCATTATTAGGTCTTTCCTAATCTTAGACTGCTGTTGCCTTAGCAAGATCAACAAGAAGCCCTGCTTCGAAACAACATGACCTAAGAACCTCACTTCACTCACCCACAAATGACACTTTGATAACTTCTCCTTCAGATGATGCTTTCCAAAAATCTCATGCTCCACCTTCAAGTTTATTTTTTATTCTTCTTCCGGAATAGACAAGAATACCATCAATGGACACAAGTACAAACTTATTTAGTTGGTCTTAGAAAACACGATTCATAAGATCAATGAAGTATGCCGGTGCGTTAGTTAGTCCGAATGACATAACCAACCACTCATAAAATTCTGATGGCATACAGAATGTAGTAATCGACATGTAATCCCTTATTACTCTTGAAGGAACCGGGTTGGTTAACAGCAGGTAAATTAGTGAATTTCAAAAAATTCTCTATTTGAAGCATAGAAGGCCTATGAAGTCTAATGGATTTCACTAGATCCAATCTGGTTGATTTAAATAAAACTCAATTTTATTTAAATTTATGATTTAATTTATTAAACCTTTTTTATTGATTATAAAGTTTGAATAAGTATGAATACATTAAATATATTCATATTTGTAAAAAAAGCTTACAAAGAGAATGGAAATATCATTAGATCTAGATGTAATCACATCTAGATCCAAAAGGAAATAAATAAAAAGGTGATATTAAAAATTGATTACAACTTCCACTTTTGCACACAATCTTCTAAAATTATATCTAATCATTATTTACAATGACATATGATAATAAAATATTCAACATTGCATATAATGACAAAACAAAAACAAGGACAATATATATGGGTAAATAATGGGATTTATATCTACCATGTATATATTTATTATTTATATGTATATATCAATTGTATCAATTTAATTTTTAATGAAAAATATATGTTTGGTTACAAAATATTATAAATTATGAATGTTGATATCAAAGATTGATCATACAAATTTAACATAAATTGACGGATAGAAATTTCAAAATCCAAATTTGAAGTTAGAAACCTAAATTTGGTTTTGCAAATTTTACTCAAATCATGATCAAGACTACATTTGATTAATGTGAAAATAACATTAAAGAAATATGTATTAATATTAAAATCAGATATATACGCTTATACATATATATATAATTATGAAGCTGAAAATAATTTCAATTATTCAAAATGTGTATGTATACACATACTTGTTAAATAAATTGTTTTAATATAAATAGAAGATTTACATATTTCTAAAAGCTATCATGTACAAATATATAACTTTATATATATATCTTGATATATAACATTTTTTATTATCACTCAAAATTGATGTAAATAAAAAAATCAAAAGGGATTATAAAATCAAAGCATTTACATAAGGTTTAGGATAAGATGTTAATGTATTTCATGTATCAATACGATTCAAACTAATATTATTTAGCTCATTCAAGTTGTATGTTACCTTAGAAAATAATTACATGTACACTGAATCATATTTATAAATGAAATTATAATTTTACACATAAAAACATTTTCAGTTTTAAAAAAATGAACAAAATAAAATCATCTAATTAATTATTTAGATTATGATGTCAATTATAAATCATGATGAGGCAATGTTATATATGTAATCATTATAAAGTGATACAACTAAATATAAATATGAAAAAGAAGAAGTTTACATTATAAATTTAGCTAATAAGTGATACCTTGATCGGTGACTCCTCTTCAGAATTCTAAAAATCAAGATCTTTATAGGAGAGGGATGAACCACACAGCTCTTTATTTTATTTGATGTTTTGATTTAATTTAGTATTGATATTTTTTATAAAATTAGAGATGGAGTCATGACTATAGTTGAGGGAGGAAGGTAGAAAAGAAATTGAGTAGAGAAATAAGTGAGAGGGAATTTTTGTAATGGACGAATAAAAACCTTTTCTCTTATTTATTTAAAATATTTTCCTTTTAATTCCTAATCAATTTTAAATCAAGCCAAATCAACCAAACTACTTTGTATGGCTGGCCAAACATGTATGCTTACATAAATTAATTTTCCACTATGCCTGTTAAGTAACTAACTATGTTTAAAGCCCGTTGTAATATATACTAATGTAGTATATCGATACTTCCATATATAAATTTTATATATACGCCCAATAATTACCATCAATAGCCAAAACAACAAATAAACTAATAATAATAATATTTCTTAAATGCTAATCCATTAATAACATTTTATAAACCGGTTAAATCGTGTGGTTTTTGGAGAATTCATAAATACAATTATGAGACTTAGAGCTGTGAATTTAATCAACGATTAATAATGAACAATCCAAACATTAACGTTCATACATCAACATAGTTAATGGTTGATAGTTTGGCTGAATTCATCGCTTAAAGATCTTTTTGGTAAAAATCCAATTTAATACTTGCTTAAGCATTATTTTTAGAAATGTTATTTACATACATTCCTTCATCAACATTATATTACCGAGGATTTGATTTTGGTTTTGGTCAAAATTCTAATATCATCCTTATTCAACTAGGTAGGTCCATAGATAAAATCCTTGATTTAATAATAAAATTTATTTCTAAGCAACTAATATGGTTATAGATTTTGAGTTTGAGTTGACTACAATTAACTGTGATACAACCTCTTACAATTGAGGAGACAAATTCTGTATTGAACATATCCAATGCTTCAACTCACACCCAACTATAGTCGCCTGATGAATTGACATGCCATGATTTAACCATAATCAAAGTGCTGTATTCACATTGAAGTTCCATGATATTCTCAAGTCTAAGAAACCGTGTAACATTGTCACCCTAAGATTTTTTGGTTGACCAGTTGTTATTAACCAATAGGAAACTCTCGAACGAGTCCTTCTATAGTTGTCTAATAAGTATGAGTATGTTAGCTTTTGGTCCCCCAACAGTCATGGATAATATACTGCCCAACATAAAATGTGTGTTACATACATTGGTCTTAACGTTGTATCGATATCCTTTCTCGAAACATCTAGAACAGGAATACCAAAATTTTCTTTTGATAGCAAGAGTGGTACTTAATTGTAAGCAGTGTATTCACTAGGAGTATTTAAAATAATATGTTACTTATGACTATTTTCTCAAAATTACACTTATTGTACTTATTATAAGATAACATATCGTTTAATGATTTTCTATTTTAATGCACTTAAATTAATATCTTAATTAATATATCACAATAAATAATTATAAAACAGAAAACAAACACCTTTTATTTCAAATGATAATTTATTGCAAATTTAATAATTTACAGCAAATTACAACTGCCCCTAAGGCATACCCTTAACTATCTCTATTCCAAATTTAACCTATGTGCTTACTCTTAACTATTAATCCTTATAGAAAGAAGTTAGCTCACCTTCACTCATCATCAACTGTACATTGTCCAATATAGTCCAATTACTTCTTATCTATACATCATTATGTATCATAAGAAGGAGTGACTTTTGAGATTGAATCTTATTCATTTCTAGATACATCTTGAACTCTTTTCCAACACAATCTCATATACGATCAAATCAGAATATTTTGTTTCTTTTGCATGTAATGTTTCCTGGTTATTTTTTTATTATTCTATGAAATTATCATAGATGCACTACTTGAATATCAAATATGTATCATCATTTCTATGATAATTCATCAGTGAACTTAACGAAGTAGGTGGATCTGTTTTTGTATCATTAGTCCTTCGTCTGCATACATCTTTATGTATCAATCTAAAGAGTTCACCAATTCTTTTGTCACTCCCACTGAATGGGTGCTTTGCCTTTAATCAGTTGAGATATAACTCAATAGCATCATATAATTCATAATTATATGATTAAAGAATTATTTCTCAAAGATATGGCTTAGTCCATAATTCCAAAATAACTATCAAAGTTTTAGATAATTCTATATTTTGTATTATTAATGCATTACTTTTATTATGAAAATAAATACCATAGATCTATATTATTATAAATACTCATAATATTCATATTAAAAATAACTATATCTATTTTATTAAATACTGAAAAATTGTTATTATTACATAAATAATACTTGGTGTGTGTATATATACACCTAATGACCATCTTTCATAATTAGATGCATTCACCAATAATTGGCATACGATATGCACCAATTATTTTCGCTATTACCGTAATATCTCATGAAATATTAGGATCCATTCAATTACTTAATATGAGATTTTGTTCATCCGCTGTAACTAATTTACAGTCGAGAGTTTCAGATCAAGTAACTTAATTCCGTAGAAATAACTCTCAAAAAAATAATTTCTATATAAAATTACATTTGATTAGAAATCACATTTCTTATTCTATATTAAGCATCTACTAGTATTTTATATAGTTCTTATTTCTGATGTCTCTTCATGATGCAGACGTGACCATTCACAATCTTCATCCTAACCGTGCATAAGTCTCATCCACTATCATACATTCGTTTTTCTTTCAAATGGCCAAACCATTTAAAGAAAATCCTTATTACAAATTCGCACTAAACTCTTTACAAAAGTAGACTTAGACATCTTTAACATTTAAAGATATCTGGAAAACACCCCACCTCTATACCATATTATCCATAAGTATTACAGAGCAAAATTATCAAATAATATAGAGAAAGAGGCTATATGGAGTACACACGTGAATATTCCCTTGGACTAATACTGGTACATATTGAGATATAAAATATTTAACTCAACTATACATACACAGTATCGGTACCAAACAATAGGCACACGTGCCTCCAATATAGAACAATACATAATATATAATAAATTATAGAGAACACAGAGTCAGAATCGTAGCGATAACATCGATAACATATAATATATAATATAACAATGTCATAAGGGTACAACCCATCTCAAGTGTCAAATATCTTAATACACGGTGATGAATAATCAATATACAAACTAGTAATAAATATATATAGTTAATCAATTTCATATAAGTATTATTTAATAATCCTAATGTAAGACTCCTCTAGGCCCAATAAAAAAATGTTGGTCGACTCGTCCCTGTATCTAAAATGTGTCGGACTGACCTAAGTATTACATAAATAACACATAGGTCAGACTAGTCTAATAAGAATCCATAATATGGGTAATGTAATGTAAACACGGAATAATAATATGAGAACAATAACATTAAAGATAATCAAATCATTAGACAACATGTCAAAGGATGTGTGTAAATATTGTAGTATGCTTAGAATATATGCATAATTCCATAAATAATTATCAAGGCATCACATCATCAAAATAACTCAAATCCATATGAAATAATCAACACTGATATCAAAAGATGTCATCTCCCATACATTGTAACGACCCGCCATTCATCTCCACAGAATGACGCATCATTAATAAAACAGAAAGGGATAGAAAAGAGAAAGAAAGAGAAGAAAGAAGAAACAACACATCAGAATCTAAACAGCGGAACGAATAAATTATATTAATAACATAAAGTATTACATAATATACAACAACTATCAGAGTTATACAGATAATACAACACATACTAGAGAGTTATAAACACCTGTCTAGTTATACAACTCAATACATCACAGAGAAATCACAGAGATATCAAACACAACGGAATACTAAACATATCTACAACGTTGAAGCCTCCTGCTCCATTGCCCCTCCACAGTTCGTCAAAAGCTAACCTGAATCCCTTGGATTCCATACAATGGCAGGGCTACCGGGGTACCGTCCGTCACAGTACGTGGCCTAGATCACCGTACCGAGGATCACTCCCATCCCCTGCAACACAAAGCCGGAACCATCCCATACTGAACAGTTCCGAACAAGACAACCCCGTAGTTGGCGTGCGATTCCAACTGCCCACACAGCCGAAATAAAAGGGACCTCTAGACAGGGGAAAATCTCATCCTACTTGGGCATGACCTACTTAGCCTTGCTGCACCTCCCCTGTTTTAGCCATTCCCGGTTAATGAGGCTTGAGGCTACGATTACCTTTAGAGAACACATCTCTTAGAATGCTCATAGTCCACCTGACGACGTTCTGAAAGCATTCAATCCATACAAGTTCGTTTCGAATTCGAACGAAACTGAAGGCATTATCTCGTTACACTCATTTTGGAATCACCCTCAGAGTTAACGACGATAACCCTTGCACTCTGAATCTTCATCTCGAATCTGAAGGTACTATCTCCGTCAAACTCATCTCGAAATTACCCTCAGAGTTATACTGACGAATAGTTCTTACACCTCGAGTCTTCACTCCTCATTAGAGATTAACGACCTATCGTCAATTTGGATCAATGTGGTTTTCGGATATCCAAATATGGAAACCCGATCCCGGTCTCATCGAAATCCAAAACGTGTCTTTTAGGTCCGAGTTTTTTAAAGTTTAAAATAATTCAATTTCATTATCTATATACACACAGATAGATAATTCACAGATTCACAATAGATAATCAACATTATCATCACAACAGATAATCCATAATATCATTATCAAAGATAATCCATGTCATCATCACAATGCAACCAATGCATCCATATCACACAACATTACTTATCTCATTTATGAG
The DNA here is from genome assembly GCA_030765085.1 of Allium cepa. Taxonomy (NCBI): domain Eukaryota; kingdom Viridiplantae; phylum Streptophyta; class Magnoliopsida; order Asparagales; family Amaryllidaceae; genus Allium; species Allium cepa. The sequence goes on along the minus strand of CM060935.1, from coordinate 795,112,190 downwards.
ATTTCAACCATTCAAGGAAAACAAAATCATCCATCCATATATAAGCAATGATCTATAATCACACCATCTATAATTAATTTAAAATGAATTAAATTAATTACTTTCATCTTTAATTAATTTAAAATGAATTAAATCAATTACATACATCAATATAAATCTTGCGTACATATCATTCATTAATTACAAATCAATTAATTAATTATCCTCTAATTATCACCTTAATTAATCACCCTTGATTAATTATTCTTTAATTACATTCTAGTAATTATCCTTTAATTAATTGCACAAAATAATTACTCTAAACCAAAAACAGTAATTAACCTTTAATTACTTCATTAATTAATTAAATATAATTAATTACATTAATCCTGAATTAATTACATGCAATTAATTACCCTTAATCTTTTATTATTATTAATTAATCTCTAATTAATTAATCTTAATTACTTCATTAATTATATTATTTAATGATCCTTAATTATATTTAATTAGTTATCTTATTTAAATTAATTACATGAAGTACTTAATCTCAATTTAAACCATAATTACACCTTTGATTAATCTCATTCTGTAATTAACGACCTTAATTACTTCCTCAAATTAATTACTTCTTAATTAATTTCTTTAATTAATCCCTTGACTAATTATAAGTAGTTTAATCTAAATTACTTCCACAATTAAACCATCTTCCACTAATTACATCCAGTAATTATCCTTAACTACTTCACTGAGTAATTTCATTCCATTAATTACATTAAGTAATTATTTACCAAAGCATCCAATTTTTAACTTAATTAAACGTAATTAATTATTTTAAACAAATTACATTTAAACTCAATTAATTACATTAAGTAATTAGTTTCCTAATTACTTCCATCAAGTAATTAATCTTAAAACAATTCACAAATGATTATCATTAATTAATTAATCCAATTAATTATTAAAAATTAATCTAATTAATTATTAAAAATTAATCATATTAATTAATTGTTAAATAATCCTTAGTTAATGACCTTCATTAACTATTAATCATTCTTTAATTACTTTTCTTAAATAATTAACTTTCATTAATCATTATTAATTTCAATTTAATTAATTTTTAATATCCAATTAATTAACCTTTAATTATTTAGTCAATTAAGTGTTAACTTTAACTTAATTAATTCATAGTTACTTGATTAATTAATTATTAATCATTAATTAATCCAATTAATGATCCTTAATTATGGATTAATTATCCTTAATTAATTGATTAACTTAAACTCTATATTAAAAATTTAAAACCCTTAATTACCTTAATTAATTGTCCATTCCTTTAATTAATTAAATAAATTATTCATTTAATTACCTTAATAATTAAGTGAAATTATAAATCATTAAATTCTAAATTTACCTTAGAAACCTTTCTTATCTATGGTTAAATTATCATTCATAAGTACATTTGAAAACATTTATTTCAAATTTAATTTCAAATTTCATTTTAAATTCAAATTTTAAAATGGAAACCAATTTATCTTAAACAATATAAAACTTTGAAATTCATATGTCAAAGAGTACTTATATAAAGAAATTTAAAGATTTTAAACTAAATTCCTTTTTATTTCAAATCATTATGGTATACTTTAACTTTTAAACTTATTTACAATATTTAAATTTATAAACTTTATCTTATTTCCAAAACCTAAGATTCAAATCCAATTTGAATTCAAATTTTAAAATTCTGATTTAACTTTGTTTAAATCTTTCCTTACATTTCAAACTCCATTTAAATTCAAATTCTTTAAATACACTTTAACTTCTTAATCACTTTTATGTTAATAAGATAATTTGAATTTAAACTCATTTATTTCCAAACTAATATTCAAATTAAACTTGAATTTATTTTAGACTTAGATTTAACTTAAACTAAGATTGAAAACTAGATTTAAATCTTATTTAAAAACTTTACTTTCATTTAAATTAAGGTGTTAAATTTTATTTTAAAAATTAAACAGAACTACAGGTTTCTGATCAAAAACCTGTTACCATAACTATACTCGAGCCAGAACAAATTTTGCTTCGAGTCAACAAGCCCACTACTTCGAGCAAAACACAGCAATTACTTCGAGTGATACTCGAGTTCATCCCACTGCTTCCACCCAAGAAAACATCAGAAACCCAAAAGTGCATGGTGCACGTGCACCGTGCCTCCGACCAACTCCAGCCACCTTCGATGGTCTCCCCACATCAGCGACCAACCCCACGTCTCAACACGACCAACAAATCACCCCTTCACAATTCGAAATTGAATTCGAGTTCAAATCCTAGAACCTGGAACATAAAGAATGACACCAACCCCAAACCTGTCATTGCCACATTCTCGCCGCTCTAACCATCTGAAGGTCTGCAATTGCGGCTACACCTTCCCTAATGACCAAGCTTCCATATGTCAAGACCTCGTTGAACTCGATCAATTATACAGTTCATATGGATCCAAACAAAATGTGTGACGCCCCACCTCTATACCCACGCTAGCCAAGGACACTACAGAGTAATGCAGTCAACTAACACGGAGAATAAGGCTGGTTAGGAGCGACCATCTATAGCCTTGCGCTAACTATCTATTGAATACATCGACAATAGACATACCAAGCAGGTCGACATACCCATTGAATACTTAAAACAAAACCATAGGTGGTTGGAGGATCTATCAGAACAAAATATAACAACTCAATTGTAATATACATCACTGAACAGTAGATCATCATATACACATATATTGATACATAACAGAGTATACAAAGTCATACATGTCAAGTGGTATAGCAAAACACAATATACAGACGATTCCAGATGAATACATATATCAGAGTTACAATAAAAAGGACTACACAAAAAGCTTTAACAAAAAGGAACAAAGTGGATAGTCCATGCGGAAGCAAAATAGGCTAAGTCCAAAAGCACCTAACCTGAAACATCTTGGTCTGACCCGAGTATAAAATACACGGGTCAGTCTAGCTAAACAAATCAGTTAGATAAACTGAACAACAATAACCTGCAAGGTTACAAGGTAAAACAAATATCTCTAAAAGAGATAACACAATCATCTAACAAAAGATGAATCATATCATAACAAGACAAGCCTCATATCATCGGCAACATAACAAACAAAGGATATGAATATCCCGAAACAAGCCAAAAGGAAATAACAAATACCAATGAAGGTAACACAAGTTCCACAAGGTAATCGCTACATATCATGCGGCTCAAAAAGACCAACACCGAAGGTCGATACCTAGGGAATTTACATATCAATGAAACATCATAAAATTTGCACGTTCTCAGTACTGTATAAACAAGGATCCATGAGTCTGAAGACTCCAAACCCAAATATCACTCGAGCGGCTCATAAAGGCCTAACACCAAAACCGATACAATAGGGCAAAAAACCTGAAGGCACAACCCGAAGGTACAAACCCGAAGGCAACATACCCGAAGGCAACATACTCGAAGGCAACAAACCTGAAGGAGAGTCCGAAGACACTATCCCAAAGGCAACAAACCGTAGTGGTGAAGGTCCAGAGGCCCAGTACTGGACACCACTAACTGGCAGAATGTGTCATAACTCTCAAAAAGGAATCCGAAAAGTAGTAACGTGAGTCCCACAACCACTCGTTCGCACAAAACGGTTTACTATCCGTTAGTTAATTTCACACTCAAAGCAGTACAAATTTCACCTCATCTCATCGGTAAACCAGACCAAAAGGCCAAAACGATCAATCGAATAGGTCGGGGAATCGGAAAGACAAACGCATGGATTCATGGTCCGCGTTTTACCTAACCATTTAATCTCCCTTCCACTCCTCTCGAAGTGCGAAATTGTGTATGTGCGTTTTAAATAGAATTTAAGAATTGGAGAAGGAAACTTTTAATACGATTTAGAGGGATTATTTATAAAAACCCGTGAATGAAGTCAAAAATAAATTATCAAAGCCAAAGATGCAATGACAACCACTAAGAACCAACTTGAATCGATAAAATTTGGAAAACCAATCAAAATGAGCAAAAATAAAACACATATTTCAAAGCAAAGAAGAAGAAGAAGAAGTTGTTCAAACACGTGAAGAAGAGTGTTTTATCTCAAAGCAAAGAAGAAGAAGTTCAAACACAAGAAGGAGACTAACTACTCTTCACTTCAACTCTACAAGCTTCAATCTAAGAATAAAACACATATTTCCCAAAGTTAGGTTTAGGAAAACTTTCTGAAATTGAAGAGGAGAAGAGTTGGAGAAGATGAAGAAGAAGCTTACCACTATCTTCTCTTTGATTTTGGAGCAAGAATTCAAGTTGCAAGAAGAAACTAGGGCTTGGAATTTCTAATTCCCATTCTCTTCCCCCATTTTCAGTTTTAGCTTAAGTTTTATGAAATGAACTAAGTGAGTGGAGAGGAGAGGGACCGAGTTAGGGTTAATTAGCTAGTTAGTGGGCTGAACCCAACCCAAACCCAACTAGAAAAAGTAGCAAAATTCAACTTACTCCAAACATATCAAAGCTTATACTTAAAAAGATCGCAAACGTCATTTTGGACTCAATGGAAGCGGTATCGAGCCCTAATTCGGCCATTTGCAAAAAGTAACATTTCGGACCTAAAAATCCGACTAACGACACTATATTTAAATAAAACATTTAAATATAAAATCGTTAAATATGTGGGTTGTTACAAAATGCCTAGTTGAAACTAGGGTTCCAAAAAGAATTTTGCCACCGTTGCCTCCTCAATGCAATGCATCGCCATTCAATAATTTTCCAAGCTTCACTGATCACTGCTCTACCCATTGGAAGAAACCCGACCCTCCAAGTTGCAGAGATCACCCAAAAATTCCAATATCACCTTTTAAGCTCATACCAGAACTGCTCTTTTAATCTTAGTTTAAAATTTTGGATTTTAGTTTTAAAAATCTTTATTTTGAACGAGATTCCAGATTCCAAACCTGGAACATCAAATTATGATGTTTGAAAATTTCATAATGCTTACACATTTCTGTTCTTATGGCTTCCAAAGAATTTCCCAAACTTATTTTTACTTAAATAAAATTTTAAACTTTAATTTCTAAATAAACAAACCATCTTTGTTTATAACTCGAAGCCTAAAAGTTACTAGATTGAGGAATAAAGGATTACGTTTGAATTCTTACCCTTAGGAGCTAAGCACAGTCAAACCTAGTTACAAGAACAATACCCAAATTTACACATTCATATATCTGAGTAGAAATTTCAACAATACAAATAATCATACCACCACATACATTCCAGATTTAAGCATGCAACTAGAACTAATTAAAGATTTTAAAAAGGTGATGTTACTCACCAGAATAAAGAAGAAGACATGCCTCAAATTGTTTTGCAAAAGCTTTGAAAAAAACTGAAACCCTGTGCTTAAGTTAAAACTACAGTTGCTTATCAACTAAAAATGCTCTTTGGTTGAAGATGCAGTTGCTTGTAGAAAACTCCAAATTGAAGAAAAATGCAGTTGACTGGATTTGAAGATGCAGGCCTTTAATTTTTTTTGAGATGGTGAATTGATTACAGTTTTGTTTGTTTGAAGTGGAAAATGAATTTTCAGGCTTCAGATTTTCAGGGACTTGATTTTTGAAAATGTTATAGGGAAAAATGATTTTGTTTTGAGAAATGGTTTCAGGGAGTAGATGGATTGTTGGTTTGAGAATAGAACATGCTAAGTTTTTAGATTTAGAAAAATAGAAGAAAAGGGAAGGGAAGAAGATTTATACATATAAGGGCTGAAATTTGATTTTATAAAAGAAAATCTAAAATAAATGACACTTGTCTTTAAATTTAACATTTGTCATAAACCTTACTTTATTATCTAACATATGTTATTATAAAGCCTAAGATGACTACACTTGTCTTTAAATTTAATTAGTTATAATTAAATGTTAATATGTATTTAATTAGATGTTAATACAACATAAATGTAAATCTTTGTTTAATTAATTAATTAATATGTATTTATTTATATGTAGATAATTTTTAAATAAATAAATCCAATTATATTTATAAAAGAAAAGTTTATACAAATAGTTTAAAATCCAAAACAATTAAAAATATTTATACTTTAAGTTTTCAAGGCTTTAAACTCAAATTCAAATTAAATTCTAAAATTAAATTTTGAAATCAAGTTATATATATACATATATAGGTACACAATTCAGTTTTGAAAAACAAACTATTTTTTTTATAAAAATCTATTTATTAAAAACAATATCTTATTATTATATTTTGAAAATAACACATTTGACAACTTTAAATAATTATAAAAGAAATTGTTTCTTTATCAATAAATTACTTATTTTATTACACTATATATAAAAAGAAATCAAGATAAACCTTATTGTTAATTTTATTTAAATTTAAACTTAAGTTAAAATATATTTTAAACCATTTAAACATTTACCTTATGTATTTAAAACCATATAGTTATTTATTATATACTTTTAAAAACTTAATATCAAATTAATCAATTTAAACAAATTAAATTTTTAACTTAACAATTTAAAACCATATATTATTTATTCAATAGCTTTTAAAAGTTAAAATAAAATCATAATTCCCAATTTTACCAAATATATATTATTTATAGAAAACAAGATTTATTTATTTATTAAATTAAAACAATATCTATTTACATTATATACATATAGCTTTTAAAAGATAAAATCTATCAATTAAATATTTACTTTAATTGGATTATTAAATTAATTCAAATCTTATTAACAAAGATTATCAAATCAGTTTTAATTTTTAGTTCAGATTATTAAATTGATATTGCTTAAAATTCCGGGTCATCACATACATAAACAGATCAAATCGAAAATCACAGAATAAACATAAATAGGTGAATCATGTATATCCAAATTCATCACAAATCCATAAATATCAATAAATGAGATATCACCAAGTATAATCAGGGTAGCATGAAGCATTGTCCAAATGTATCTCTCGGTCTTAATAAATAGAACATCGTCATCAATACACGTAAAATAGGATAGGCTGCCTATCAATATAAATGAGAATCCACTATTCTTTAGAGATATATATACCAATGTATAATCTTATCTCCTTATATAATATTTATCTGAAAATATCATGATGAGAAATGGTGTACAACACACACGAAGTCCCAAGTAGACCCATATATATAACACTATATGGTTCATCAAAGCAATACTATACTCAAGTGAGGTGTATAAATCGTATATGCCAATTTATTGCCTTGTTAGTACCAGAAGGGAGATTGATAGCTCTAAGAAAGCTCCAAAGGCCCTAAATATCTATAGTCTTTGTTACCTTATTAGTCATCATGACACGTATCCACTGGTATGCTCGTCAATGTGAAGTAAGTCACGACATTACAATCGCCCCTATAGGTAATAGACTACTAGCCTAGGTGACATAGGGACAAACGCGTGCATAATGTAAGAACTAAGCTATATAAATATAGTGTCACAGATTTGGGGTGCGGCACCAGGATTAGGCTATTAGGGTGTATTTTAGCCATTTGGGCCTTTCCAACACACTTAATAGGAGTACATCATAATAGTGGCATATAGAACCAATACATATAGAGACAAAGTTGTGGTCATCATTATGCATAAAGTCATACTCACTAAATATAGGCATAGAGCCGTATATCACTATGTATTACCTCACACTATCCACTCTATCTTGTCACATGAGTGACATCTACTTATAATGGATAACCGAATAAATATCACAAAAGTGCCCTCATACTATTGCATGATACTTAAATGTTTATTTACTACTTATAAACTCCACTCAATTACCAATATTCTACATAACGAGTCTACAGAATAACCAAAGAAATATAACTGAAAGTCCCATACCAACCAGTACCATAACTCTATTTATTCAAATTTCTCATAAGATAGAACTAAATATCACGAAATCACACAAAAAGATGTCATCGTTGTATCATATCAGATCACCTATCAAATCACCATCAACGGTGAATCACTCATAACATCAAAATAAATATTGATAAGAAGAGATTCAACAAACTCAGAAATCAAGCATACATATTTTTCCACAAAACTAATTTATAAATAATTTTACTACGTGGAAAATACCCTTAAAATTTCAAAAATTTTGTTTTTAAAAACTCTCATAATTTTACATAATTACAATTATGAATAATTTAGTAAAACCAAATACTAATTTAATATCCAATAATTTATTAATTTTTCAATCTTATATCCTTTCAAATATTAATTTTTTAATCATCAAGATACTTAGAAAATACATATAATAACTTTTGAAATCCAAAAATAATTTCAAAGCCAAATATTTCACATAAGAATTATATCATATAATCTAATCCAATAAATAAGAAGAGAGTAATTGGAATAATAACATAAAAATATACTATTCTAATAAATATAAAATAAACAAATCAATACTTAAGAACAAACTATTCACAACATATAATTTTGTATAACAAAATAAACACTAAGAAATGGATAATAATCTTCATATTCCCAAATTAATTAAATAATTATATAAGTTCATATATAATTTAATATTTACAATAAATAACTAGTTTCTCACTCTCATATAAAATTAGTCGATTACTAGATATTCACTAAAAACACTAGAAAACACATTTCTAATCCCCAAAGTAGTTTATAGAGTTGAATATTACATATAAAAATTATTTAATAATTTTCTATAATCAAATACTATTTTTATGTAGCATTATACTATCCAAAACAATTTGATATATTCATAATCTATTAAATATCAATTAGAAATAATATTATATTTTCTAGAATTTTATATAAGATTCTTATAAAACTTACTTAAAATCAAAAGCTAAATATTTACTAAATAGTTTATTCCTAAATTAAATAATTATTAACTATTATTAAATAAAACTTTTCCTTTAATTAAGTTTACAATGTACTAAACATCTTTTTATTTGTAAATAAATAATTGTCTAATATATATATTAAAATAAAATCGATATACAAACACTCAGAAACACTCAAAACATTCACACACATTTCACATACACAAAATCACAACAATGGCAAATGCGTGCATTTGAAAATCAATATAGGCTTACACATACACAACTACAAATACAAACAACATACATGAACATAGCCACTTCATAGGCTCACACAATCATGCACACACACACAAACATACACCTGAACACACACTAACTTACACATACAGCAGTAGCTCACCCACATATATCAAGTATACGTACACGTCACACACACACAAATGCACTTACTCATACACAAAACACTAAGCATAAGCACACAAGACACAAAACCACAGGCATAAATTCAATCAACAACAGCAGTATCAGGTATTGAGTTGACCTATTCGGAGGATCGGTTGACCGATACAGGTCGATTGGTTATCGACATTAGTCGATCGGTACTTAAAATGGACGCAACCATGCCTGTTTCTTCTCGTGTGATCAACAGTGTAGTTCTAGCCTTATGCGACCTTAATATGATGCATGATACATAATACAAAAGCACACACCAACTATCAATCTTTACACAGATAATTTTGCAAGCAACCATCATACATACCCATAGATTATCCAATAAAACATAGGTTTGTGAGTTTAAAGCTCAGCTGAAAACTTCTACATCTCTCTTCCTCTCTCTATCCACATGCATGCACACGAAACTCATGCATAACGCCCTAACTTTCCTTACACAATAGATGCTCACAAGTATGAAAATGCACATACTAAAGTTTGGTGAATTTGGCAATTTATTTAATTTGTTGTTAATTTTCAAAGTGAGGAGGATGCGCTTGATTGTTTCAGGAAGTACGAAAAATGAATGTGGTTTGCATATGCGTGAATGATTAAGGGAAAGGAAGAGAATTCTATAAAAAGATTAAGTTTGGGTTTGAATGGTTGGGCTTGGGTCTTAAAATGAATAAATCTATATTTTTATTTCCTTTTATTTTAAAAAAATCCTATTTAATTTTAATTAAATTCCTTTCTTATTTAAAATCATTTCTTTACAAAATCAATTTTATATTTCAATCACATCGCCTTTTAATATTATTTTCACATTTAACTTCTTTTACATTTTAAATATTATAACGTCATGATTGAACTCTTTTTACTCAATAATTTCAAAATCAGTTTATTAAATAATTCTCAAATTCCAATTTGATTAATTAAATTACTATTATCAATTTTAATTAATTATTACTTCAAATCAGATTGTTACAGTATTAAATAAGTCGCATTTTTACATAAATTTATCAAACTTACATTTCAATGACCGAATTCCTAGTTTGTCTAGCAGTTCTTTATCCTTGTTGCTTGTGACATACAAGATACTCACTGTATTCAACCATACCGAACATATCACCATGCACTATGGTTTACTTGCTCATTTTAGATGATTTAATTTTCACTATGATTTCATACACTACGAAATTGTTCACTATATAACAATTATATGCAATCGAGTATGGATCAAATATCATATCATTGCATTGCATTTCTTTAGAGTTAAAAACTCATGGAAGACAACACATAATCTGGACTAAATAAAGATAAAAGTAACCAAGGTATGAACATATTTAGTAGTTGTATAAGTAGGCTCTTGAATGGGTTTAGAAGTGACAACTTGGAAAATGATCTATTATATTTCTATGCCTTTCTTAGTTCAGTTCATTTGTATATCTTAACTTATAACATTTTATCAATATTTTATAGTTGCATGAATTTATCGATGTAGATTATTTTACTTTATATAGAAAGGTCAATGTCATCATTACATTTTTATAATAAGGCTTGCACAAATTTTAAATTTTCTCAAACCTTAAGAAAATTGTAGAAATCTATCGATTTTTGCAGTGGATGTTAGGACTTACTTGCCTGGTGATTCTCATCTTGAGTTTGCTCAACAAATCCCAGGCCTACAAGCAATAGATAACACTTTATCGAGCCTATCATATTCAACTCATAACCTTTGGTCTTTGTCCTAATCTCAATCTTCACCTTGAATTAGCTTAACTAATCAAAAGAGATCATTCACTCATACCTATAATATCATAACAGCCGAAGTATATTGCATGTACCTTGAGTTTGCTCAACTAATACGTTTATGTATCTTACTCCGTCCAATAATATATTAATAGTAGTACACATAACATCTATTGCATGAGTTTACTCAAAAATCAAAGAGTATACAAGTAATCTATTAACATAAATATAGTAGAGGACAACTTATATATTAAGGACTCACAATCTAATATATATATATATATATATATATATATACAAGTATATATACGTATGTGTATACGTGTATATAAAGTGATATTGATTTAATGATTTAAGGAATAATGTGTTTATTATGAAAACACCCTCGTGATTCAAGTGTTGAATGTGGGTTGCAAAATTATGGAACTTAGGCTAATTAAACACTAAAGGAGGTTTTGAATAGTTTTTTCCTAAATTTGGTAAATCTTTTTAATTTCTTTCAAGTTAAATATTAAATCTTAAATTATCAACATAGATTTATACAATTAAACTGTCACAAATGCAATCACGGATTAAAATAAAAGTAGTAAACCAAAGTAAAGAGTTAGGGAGATGATACCAGGGATTTTATGCCAGTTCAGATTTCTCCTACATCTAGTCCCGTACAATTGTTTGTACAGATTTCTTTTCTAATGCCAATCTCCAAATGGGTAGAAAACAAAACCAATTACAATCTCGATTTTGAGACTACGAGACACACCCTCCTAATTTTTCGGATTCAGGTTACACCCACTTGATTTGGATAGGCTACAAGCATAAACACTTTCATTTCCAAGCTACCAAGCACACCCACTTGATTTTAATGGGCTACAAGCACACCTAGGCCCAACTTTTGCGTAAGACTGGCAAGCCAGCTGCCTAGGGCAACACAACGTTTAATGGGTTTGCACGGGTACTTAGCTTTTATTGCATAAACAATTCGAAAGATGATGTACCTCAGTGGTTGTTGATTTTAGCACTAAGCCAAATATCCTAGGTTCGATTCTGGCTTCTTCCATTTTTAGCTAATTTAAGCATTTCACTTGTGCCTAAATTTTTTGCTTTGTTTGGGGAAACCAAGTGGATAGGGCCGGGCCGGGCCCGACACACCCACGCAAATACAAATAAGTTTTATGGTTTTTTCAAAGATAATTCCTTGAACTTTGGGTACAATGGACCCTATCGCCTCTTGGACAATACTTTGATCTTTGATTTAAGAGGGAGTTAATTCCAAAATAGTAAAAAAGTAGTATAGAATCAATACACAAAAGTATGAATTGATTCTAAGTGATTTTGCAAAAGAATTTGGTATATTTTTAATGGAATTTTCAAAAGAGTAGGGAAGGGAAGAAAATAAATTAATAAGTACCAAAAAATTCACTTAAATTCCCTTTTATATAGTGAATAAATAGTTATGTCCGTTCGCGAAGAGTTGTGACGAATAAACACTTTTTTTCAAAAATTGAAAAACCATTTGGCGACATGTATGTCGACATACCATCTGGTATATGTCGATAAATACTTGTAAATTTTGAATACTTATTTCTCTTTAAAATGTTTGAAAACCCTATACTTTGTAAAATAAATTAGTACTTTGTAAAATAAATTAGTACTTTGTAAAATATTTTAAACATAGTTTATAAACATTTTTATCTTCAAAAATCTTTTATAAAATATATTTTGAAAATTTATTTCATTTAAAAATAAAAAAGATAGAAAAATAAGAGATAAAGATCAAAGATTGCTACCGGGACTTTTACAATATTATATAAATCTATACATTATAATATAGTCTTGATATCTTCATATCTTGATCTTTATACTTATGAGTCTTCATGTCCATTTCATGCGTCTTTATACTATACATCTTCAATTCAACACCTATATAATATTCTGCACTATATATTATATAACTTGGCAAAACATTAGTACTTATATTTTATACGAATTTATATTGTTGTTATCTGGGTTATTATCATCAAAATCATTAACTGAGCTTTTAACAATCTCCTCCTTTTGATGATGACAATCATTAAATATGCCTGTATAAAATATGATATTACTCCCCCTTAGTTAGAGAACTTCCATTGAATATATGTATGTTTATATTTTATATTTTCTCTCCATTTATCATTAACAAAAATGAGTGAAAAAACTCCCCCGAAGTCAAATACTTAGAAATGATAGAGTCAATATCAATAACTAAGTAAAATAATCGAAACATACTAAACATGATTTAATAGGATGATAAGTGTATGATGATTATGATATGATAATAGAGGCTAATAAATAAAATAATATTTTATTTATCAAGTTCATACCATACACATCAAATTGTCAATTCAAACATAAATAAACAATCAAACTAAATCAAACAAATCCAATTCTTATGTACACATCAGACCTAATCAAATCCTAATAAACCAAACTAATAGGTACTAAATTTAAATTTATGATCCTTTTTGTTATGAGAGACTTATGGGTGGGGTAAAAGGGATAGTGGAGACAAAAGTTCCCCTTTTATTCCAAGAGATTTCCATCCCGATCAAAACAAACTTCACCAACACATTTGACTTCATCGTCATCTTCACCATCATCCTATTCTTCCTCCTCTTCCTCCCTTTTCTCTTCCTCAATATCCATAGAATTGTGTGATTAGGAGTCCTCTTCGATTATGATAGGATTTGCTTCGTTATCCAATAAGTAATTCTGGAGATTCCGAAGAATGTGCCATTATTTCTCTTGTTCTTTTAAGAGGCATAGTCAAACAACCTCTATTTCTGAAAGCATATTGCATACATGCTTCAGCCGATCTTCAATCTTGATGACGTTGGCCATGATGGTGGTTTGAAAGGGGCCTAGAGTGGAGGTTTTGAAGAAAAAGGATGTGGTCTCTTCTCTTGGATGTTTGGAACTTGAGGAAGCCGTTAATTTAATTTGGTTTTTATTTTACAAAAAGAAGAAGACCGGAGAATGCAAAATAAATCAAAATTTTATGGTCGTGTAGATTCATTTTGAATTCTGAATTTTAAAGGAAATTCTATTTTCAAAATTCTATAGTATATGTCAACATATCCACAGAATGTATGTCGACATGCATGTGTAAATATTTCTTTTTAAACATTCATTTTATATGTTGTTATATTTATATTCAAAGTAAGAGCATATTTCTAAGTCTCTTCTAAGTTTAGTTAAAGATGTTTGAGCTAATGGTTTTGTCAAATAATGGCTATTTGATTTTCAGTATTTATACATTCGAGTGAAATTATTTCTTTATTTATGTTATCTCTCAGAAATGATGTCTTATATCTATATATTTGGTTCTAGCATAATGTATTGGATTTTTAGATAGATTTATTGCACTAGTGTTATCGTAGTATACTGGTGATTTAGTAAAATCTAAACCAAATCTTTTAAAATTTGTTGCAAATAGATAACTTATGAATAGGCTAATGCAGTAAAATACAATTTTCTTCTGTTGTAGATAGAGATAAAAAAGTTTTCTTTTTGCTAAACTAGGAAACAAAAGAGTGTCCTAAAAAGTGACAAATTCCACTTTTACTTTTCCAATCTGATTTGCATCCAGCATAGTCAGCAACATTATATGAAATTAGATCGAAAGAATAATCTTTCGGATAAAAGTGTCCATAGTCTAATGTGTTGTTTACATATCTTAGTATTCTTTTTATTGATTTTAGATGATTTTCCTTATGTTGAGATTGATGTCTTACACATAGACAGGCACTATGCATTATATCTGGTCTACTAGTACTTATATAGAGTATATCATACCTCTATATAATTTTTGATCTACATCATTTGATTTTTCTTCTTTATTTAATTTCTCATTTATCGCCATGGAAGTTGGATTTCCACTAGTATTTAATATGCCAAATTTCTTAACTAAATCTTTAGCATATTTTTCTTGACTTATAATAATTCCATACTTTAATTGTCTTATTTGTAATCCTAAAAAGAATGTTAGTTCTTCCATATGACTCGTTTCAAATTCATTGGACATTATATTTGAAAATTCTTTAATTAATTGTTTATTTGTTGACTCAAAAATAATATCATCTACGTATATTTGTATAAGTTGAATATCATTATTATTTCTTTTAATAATAGAGTACTATTTTCTTTTCCTACTTCAAAATTAGATAGTATAAATAAGGTTTAATCTATCATGCGAGCTTGTTTTGGACCATATAAAGCTTTCTTTAATTTATAAACATGATTATAAAGTTTTTCATCTTCAAAAATTGGAGGTTATACATCATAAACTTCTTCCTCTCTGAATCCATTTAAAAAGGTGGACATCCATCTAAAATAATTTAAAATTATGATGATTTGCGAAGGCACATAAAATTCTAATATCTTCCAATCTTGCTACAAGAGCAAAAGTTTCATTAAAATCTATACCTTCTTCCATACTATAACCTTGAGCAATTATTTATGCTTTTTTCTAATGACTTCTCCTTGTTCATTCATTTTATTTCTATAAACCATTTTAGTTCCTATTACATATTTATTTTCAAGTCTTGGGACTAATTCCCTAGCATCATTTTTGGTAAACTGATTCAGTTCCTCTTACGTAGCAGGAATCCACAAATCATTTAACGATGCTTTTTTGGATTTTTAGTTTCAAAAATTGAGATAAAAACAACATTGCTCATTTTATTTAATTAATTTCTTGTTTTTATAATAGATTCTATATTCCATTGAATATTTTCTATAGAATGACCTTTTAAATATATTTTTCTTTTATTCAAATGTAAATTTTTAGAGTTATTATTATTTTCATCATTAAAGATTTCATTATTTGTAGTTTCATTAGTTTTATTGATATTTTATTCTTCATCAAAACAGTTGATTTTAAATTTCTCATCAAATGAAACATGTTATATCTCTTCAATGATGTTGGTTCTAGTGATGAAAACTCTGTCAGCTTTACTTTTATTAGAATAGAAAATGAAAATTCCTTTGTCTGATTTAGCATTAAATTTATGTAAAGTATATTTTGTGTTTCATACAATACATTTACTACCAAAAACCCTAAAATAAGAACACTTTTTATTATAAAATAATCAATAAAAAGTTTTCTTAATCAACGGTCGTATTAAAATCATATTTAAAATCATATTCACCATGTAATGGACCCATAACTGTATTTTGGGGGGCAATGGTAGAATAACCAGCTAGGTTGACTAAGTAGTGAATATAAATTAAGTTAACTCTTGAATTAATAAAGTTGCATCCAGGAGGTCAGGTAGACCTGAATATAAGATGCCCAAAGACTAATTAAGAAGTTGTCAGTTTAGATAGATTCATAGTAAACCCATGAAAACTATGTTTAGTAAGAGTTATTAGCAGGGGCCAACAGGTTTGAAGTGAACCCATGAAAACTATATCTGGATTAAAGTTATTGACAAGGGTCAATATGTTCGTAGTCAACCCATGTTAGCTATGATATAAGGGGAGTTATTAGAGATACCAATAGGTTCAGGTAGAACCCATGAAATAATTATACGAAGTTATTGGCAAGGGCCAATAGTTTCTTAGTGATCCCATGAAAAATGAGACCGGAGAGATAGTCCATAAGCTTTTAACAGGTTATTATTCAGCCCTTGAAAACTAATAGTTTAATAGTGACCCTAGAAACTATAACCAAGACAGATAGTTAAATAAATGAGGATGAGAAATCCATGATATTTTACCTATTGCGTATTTCCATGATATTTCAAATTTTTAACCATGGTGGATGTAGGAGAACAATATATAGTTATTATAGATATTTGGGTAAGATTCTAGTGAGGGAAAAACCCATCCCGCTAAGCGGCGCGGTCTTACTAAATATCTAAATGATTCAAGATGGTAGGTTATTACTCATACCAAGCTTTTTGTCTGATTCGAAGTTTATGGTTTCCTCTTAAAATTTCTGGTGATCAATTAACTTTGAGTAGTTTCAGAGTTGAATTTTTTAGGTACTTCTTAGACGAATAAGCTTTCAGAAACGTGCAGGAGGCAAGCTAGCTATTAGGAGTACTTTTCTTTTATTCCGCTATGTTTTGATGTCAAGGCAAAGTTGATTACTTGCCTATGTTTAGACTCTGATCATTCAAGGTGCATCTTTATATGTTGCTCTTAGCGTAGTTTGTAATAATTATATTTTCTATGAACGTGGTTCTCGAATTTGGGATTATGTAATGACTTTGAAATGGAATGAGAATTTGTTTAATGGTTCTAAATTTTTTTCATATCCATGTGTTTTTGTTGTATCAATGCATCTAATATACTCCATTTGGTCACCTGAAATTTATAACTATGGATGACTTCAGAATACGTTGCCGTTTGTTTTGGGCCTCCAAGTGGGAGATGTTACACCCTCCTTGTTACAACATAGGTTAAGGAAGGAGTGATAGGAGTGACGATGCTTAAATATGGAGAAGCATGGCTAGTGGCAGCATTTAATAAGTATTTGCTTTCATGTTTACTTATGGATTAAAACAATTGTTGTAATGGATAATATATTACGAATTTTATGGGATTTTTTATGACATTTTTATGATTTTGAAATAAATTGGTAAACTTTACTATTATATTTTTTTTCATTAGCTATGAATTCTGAAGGTTTAGTTATGGCTCTGCAGTGTTATTTTTTTACCACCAATAGCTTCCCTTAGAATGGATCTAAGTTTCAATGAGCCATTTCTAGGTCGAAATTTAGGCCTGTCCGAGGTTGGGTTTTTACATAAACAAAATTTTGCTTTTTGCTAAACTAAGATACAATTGATTATGCCAAAAGCTAACAGGTTCCAATCGTGCTTTTTCGGTCAGATTTGCATCCAGCATAATTAGTTATCACTTTACGATATTAAGTCAAACGAATCTTCTTTTGGATAGAAGAACCCATAGTCTAATTTATTGTTAACGTATCTTAATATGCATTTTACAGATTTAAGATGTATCTCCCCATTTTATGACTGATATCTTGTACATAAAAATACACAATGCATGATATTATGTCTACTGGCTATAATAAAAAGTAAAGATCCGATCATACTTCTACATAGTTTTTAATCAATGGCATTTGACTTGTCTTTTTATTATGTTTCTCGGTAGTTTGCAATGGTGCTGGATTGATTGTGTTAGGAATTTCAGAATTCTTTCCTAATTCTTCACATATTTTCCTTTACTTATAAATATTCCCTTTTTAATTGTCTAATTTGCAAACCCAGCAAGAACGTTAATTTTTCAATCTGACTCATTTCAAATTCTTTTAGTCATTATATTAGCAAATTATTTATTTAGTTATTCATTTGTTGACCTAAAAATTATATCATCTACATATATTTCTGTAAGTTGAATATCATTGTTAACTCTTTTTATAAATAACATAGTATCACTTTACCAATTTTTTAATTAGATTATAATATGTATGATTTGAGTCTTTCGTACCAAGCTCTAGGTGCTTGTTTCAAACTATATAATGCCTTTTTAATTTGCAAACATGATTAGAGAGTTTTTTATGTTCAAAAAGTTAGGGGTGTTTATCTTATACGCATTCTTGAACGAAACCATTTAAAAATGCATTGTTGACATCCATTTGAAATAATTTAAAATTATTTTGGTTTGCAAAAGTGAGTAGAATTCTTATGGCTTTTAATCTGGCTACAGAGGCAAAGGTTTCATCAAAGTCTAATCCTTTTTCTTGGCTATATCCTTTTGCAACTAAATGTTCTTTATTTCTTATGACTTCTACTTATTTATTCAAATTATTTCTCTAAGCCCACTTAGTTTCAATTACATATTGATTTTCTGATCGTGGAACTTGTTAACTATATTTTTATCTAAGCAGGAATCCAAATAAGTTCGAACATCTAGGCCAAGCCAAAATAACTTAAGACTCAACCAAAAGGACCAGAGGAATAGGCCAAGAGGGACTCAAGAAGAATTACCTAAATCCACTAATGGGATGGATCACTATCAATCCATCACCTACAGATTACTAAAGGTTCATAAGGAAGCTTCATGATTCATTTAAGCCTCTTACATCATGAGTCAATATATTTTCTAAGGATGTTTTCCAAGTTTCATAGCATCACATGCAACGTAGTTCGAGAAGTGAACATTCATCTGATTCAAGCTATATAACAATCTAATCCGTGTGTGAACCATCACCAAAACAAGGCAACAAGCTATGAAACTACATGGAGGACAGCTACATAGAGCAAAGAGCCCAACCTGACAGGGTTGGCTCAAAATGTGCCAAGGGCATGGATCTCTAGCGATCCATCTCCCATGGATCTCTAGTGATCCATCAAAATGTCTTAGATCACCGTGGAACTTTCAGAACTCCTTCGTGGCATCATATGCAGGCTTTTGGCAAAGTGGCCTAGTCCAATAGCTCTCCAAACCCCTATAAATACAATCTTATATGCAACATAAGTAGTATCTTCTGGACTGGCTACTGGAACTCTATGGAGGTTATTCTTCAGTCATCTAGGAGTTCGCTATGATTCTCCAGCGATCTCTTGTGCTTATGACTTAATCTAACTTAGAAGATTTAATCATATTATAATTCTATTCAACCTGTAACCGCAATCAGTTAATAGAAAGTTATAAAGTGGATGTAAGCTTCACTAACGGCTGAACTACTATAAAAAACTTCTTTCCTTTTTACTATTTATGCTTTTTTTATGTATTTCTTTTCTATTTTATTTGGTTCGATAAACAGGGTTGGTGCTTTCACACTTAATAGAAGGCGTTGATTCATTCTCTAGATTAACGTTTTGATGCTTTCACTCAAACACCCAAATCTAGGCTCAGATCTAGCTCTCTACTTTGGATCAGATAGGTCCAAAAGTTAGATCATCAAATTCTACTTGGAAGATTTTTCGTTGAAAACCAATGGCACTTGGGAGAAAGAAAACTGCCTCCAAAAGATCCATAGGAGCGACTATTGCTGGTGATGAAACATGCCCTTGGTAAGTTGAAGTCAACAACCCTAACAACCTGCAACTTGGAGCTAACATTGGAGATCAAGTGCCGAAATCCTTCACTCAGCATGAAATTGTGACTAAGAGAGAGTTGAACTAGTTGGTTGATGAAATTAACCAGAAAAAGACAAACAGTCAAAAGGCTCTTATAGAAAAGATAGATGATATCTTAGCGCTCCAATCACTAACTACTCCCAAAACGACACTAAAGCCGTGGCTGCTATGGAGCAAGAGCTTTTTCTGTCTCTGGCTCAAGTAGAAGAAATAGAAAATAGAAGCAAAAGGAAGTAATGGGTAGAGCTTCAGGTGTCATGACAGTGGAAAGTGCTAATACTCCACCTATTGTAAAAACACCTACTGCAAACTTGAACTTAGGTATGAAAACTTCATGGGAGGATATACTAGTAGCTGACACTGACTTTGAGGAAGGCAAGCAACATAAGGAATGAGAATTGAAATCAAATGATCAAACTCCACCAGCAAGAAATATCGCCTGCCAAAGGACCTCTGTAGGAGTAACTCACCAAAAGACTGGAGAGCCTAAGCCTAAGCAAGCCAACCAAGACCGTTGGTAAAGTCAAACACTTAGCGTAGCTATTGACAGCCAGCCTACGGATGAATAGACTAGTGACGCATACATTGGGGATATGGTCAGACACTTGATGGAAGAAATCATGGGCAGAAAGGATGATGATTAGGGTTCCTATCTAAGCCAAACTCCCTTCATCGATAGTATCCTAAGGGCAGAGTACCTAACGAAATTCACCGTGCCACTAGCTACGCCCTCCTACAATGGAACTACTGACCCTCAACAACACTTTTATAAGTACATTTGGAATACGGATGGTGCAAGGGCAACATATGTGGTTCGTTGCAGATGTTTCCCCATCTATCTAGAAGGAGTTGCCTCCTTGTGGTTTACCAGAATCCCTCTGTGAACTATCTCAACCTTTGACAAGCTAGCTAGGAAGTTCTTGGACCAATTTAGACTGCACATGGCTTAGCCAAAGGATGTGATGTCTCTGTCTGCTTACTTCTAAGAATCCAACAAAACACTAAAATCGTTCATGAACTGCTTTAACAGCCATAATCAAAGTGAGCAGTCCAAATAAGGATATGATATGCATGGCTTTAGTCCGCTCGATCCATCCAGAGACAGATGTTAGGAGATGGATTAAATTAAATCAACGAATCACCATGAAAGAATTCAATTGAAAGGCTAGTCGGTACTTGAGTTTGGAAAACGCAAATACGTTAGAAGGTAAAAATAAAGATATGCGACTAAATGAATCAACTCAGAATAATGTGGTGGTCAATCAAAATGGCAAGAATTCTGAAGTAACTGCTGGAAAAGATAAGAACCACAAAAGGAAGAACATGATCAGAACACCTGCAGGGGCAATAGAGAAGGAAAGAAACGCAAAGGTCTAAAACGTAGAGAATACACTCCATTGAACAATAGCTTGGAGAATATTTACTTGGCAACTCAGGGAACAACAGAGTACCTAAAACCGGGGGAGTTTTGTCACTTCCACGAAACCCATGGCCATAACACAAACGAGCATCGCCATTTCAAGATGTGATTGAACAACTAATTAGAGAAATTAATTTCCAACAATATTTGAAGAAGCCCCAAAATTTTGGCCAGCCAACCGGACCTCATGATCCTAACAACCGAGGAAACCAAACTGGATCTAGCGGAGATGGATCCAAAAGAGCTGAACAAAGACTTGTCATCAATACCATTTCGAGAGGTTCTCATCAAGCACAGAAAAGTTGGGGCAAGATGGAAAGATATGTTAATTCACTCAAACATGCTCCAAATGAAACTTACTTTGTAATTGAATACGGGGCCCCTGCTAAATAACAGAGGATTCTCGATGACGACATCGTGTTCTGAATCCTGGATAGTGAAGGAATAGAAGCTTCAACTTTCGATCAAATGGTAGTGACGATAGGAATCAGACCCATTGTTG
Organism: Allium cepa; assembly: GCA_030765085.1. Taxonomy (NCBI): domain Eukaryota; kingdom Viridiplantae; phylum Streptophyta; class Magnoliopsida; order Asparagales; family Amaryllidaceae; genus Allium; species Allium cepa. The sequence continues at coordinate 795,090,129 of CM060935.1, read as the reverse complement.
TAGGTCAGGTACCGGTTGATATCGAAGGATCAGTAAACTTTCTATTTTGACATATGTTCAACCAAATGAAGCTTAACATGAAAGATGTCTCCGCGTGCCAGCCAAAATCCAAGGATTCACCGGTCATCCACTATAACTAGTTGGCACAACTGATCTACCTATTGAACTCAAAACAGGTGATCGAAGAATGGTTCTCACCCAAACCTTTGTAATAATTAACGATATGTCGACCTATAATGCATTCTTGGGATGGCCAGTACCTCGCTGATTTCTGTATTATCCTAGCACAATGGTGTCTCACTATGAAATTCCCTATAAAAAATAAAGTTGGAGTGATAAAGGGAGACCAGAGTGTCATAATGGAATGCTACATCGCTAAATTGCATGAAACAAGAAAGTAAGAAAATGTTAAGAGTGTCGAGAAAATTCTCCATATTAACGAATCGTCAACATAGCAACTACAGAACCGCACCTGTCTTAGGGACCACGGTCGATTGGATAAGGCTATGGACTATAGAAAGAAGAGTTCAAGGGAGGAACGGGCAGCAACGGCAGAAATTACGGTGCCTATCCCTATAAACATGGATGACTCGACATGAGTACCAAAAATAGGATCACATCTTGGAAACAAGATGCGGCAAGAATTAGTCAATTTTCTTCATGCCAGCCTAGACATGTTACTTGGATGCATTTCGATATGTATGGGATATCATAGAAGATAGCACGTCATGCACTAATATCTATCCCAAGTACACTCCAGTGAGGCAGGAAAGGCACACCCTGTGATCGGAATGGTCTGCTGCACTAAGAGAGGAAGTGGATAAGCTGTTGAAAAATAGCTTCACCCATGATGCAACTTATCCCGTATGGGTATCAAATCTAGTTTTGGAAAATAAGTCCAATGAGAAGTGGCGGACTTGCATTAACTACTCAGATTTGAACAAAGCTTGCCCAAAGGATGGCTTTCTATTGGCCAAGATCGATCAGCTTGTTGACGCCATGGCATGCCATGAGCTACTGTCATTTATATACTCCTACCCGAGATACGACCAAATCATGATGCATGAACCCAATCAAGAGAATACTAGTTTCATTACTGACCTTGGATTGTACTGTTATCAAGTCATGCCCTTCGAACTAAAAAACACAGGGCCAACCTACCAAGGACTGGTAAACATAATGTTCAAAGATAATATCAGGAGAATGATGGATGTGTACGTCGATGACATGCTTGTTAAATCACGCGTATCAGAAAATCACTTAGACAATCTTGTAGAGCTATTTGAAATATTATGGAAATATGTAATGGAGCTCAACCCATCGAAATGCTCTTTCGGTGTTGGTTCTGGCAAATTCCTTGGTTTCATTTGTGAATGCAGGGCATTGAAGCTAATTCGAAATAGATTACCGCCCTTAGGGATGTTAAAGCCCCAATGACCAAAAAGTAATTGCAAAGTCTAAATGGAAAGATCGCAGTGTTGAGATGATTCATTTCCTGAGTGATTGACAAATGCATATCGTTCTTTAATGCATCGAAGAAGGGAAAGAAGAATTTCAAATGGAACGTAGCCTGTAGATGGCCTTTCAAGAATTACTCCATCATATGGAAACCCCGTCAGTCATATCCAAGTTGATAAATGGGGAAAATTTGTTCGCTTATCTCATTGTGTCGCCCATGCTCTAAGTGCAGCATTGGTATGCGAAGAGGCTGGACATCAGCGACCCGTCTACTGCATCAGTAAGTGGTTCGTTGGAGCTGGAAAGAACTACCCGAAGTTAGAAAAACCCTCATGTTGCTTATTTATCACATCGAGGAAGCTACGACCATACTTCCAGGCTCATCCCATCAAGGTGTTGACTGATCAACCTCTAAAACAAGTGATGTATTGCCAAAAGACATCAGGTCAAATTTGGAGATGGAATATTGAGTTAAGATGATATAAAATTACTTATCACCATCGAAGACCTATCAACAAATAGGCACTGGCAAATTTCATCATCGAATTTACCTAGCGGAACACCGAAGAAGAAAGCAGTTCGAACATGGTGCCACAGTGGAAGTAGTTTGTTGATGGTACATCAAATAAATTCTGTTCAGGTGTAGGGATAGTACTCAGAACCCCCGTAGGTTGATATATTTTCTATACTATGAGACTGGAATTTTTTGCCACCAACAGTGAAGAAAAATATGAGGCTTTGGTGGTAGGATTAAAAATCGTCAAAGAATTAGGAATAAAAGTTGTGCATATCTATAGCCATTCTCAACTAGTCATCTTCCAAGTCAAAGGGGAGTACTAAACAAGGGGCAATGTCGCTCGCTACTTGTCAAAAGCATAGGAATTACTATAGGGCATCGAGCACTACGCTTTGATCACATTCTGAGGGAATATAATTTGTACACGGATCCCTTAGCCAAGCTAGCTAGTTTCGGAGATGCTCAATCAATGAGACCGGCCTAGTTGAAACGCTTCCATCACCTGGCATAGATGTTATGGATATCAATTGGATTATGGAAACCGTAGAGCAAGAGGAATCATGGATGACGCCGATCAAAAATTACCTGATGAAAGGTACACTCCCAAGGGATTGGAATGAGCAAAAGAAGCTACTCCAAAAAAGCAGCATGGTTTGTATTGCAAGATGGAATTCTTTACAAGCGGGGATTCTCTACTCCCCTGCTCAGATGTGTAACCAACAGCGAAGCCAAATGGATCCTCAGGGAAGTCCATGAAGGCAATTGTGGAAACCACACTACAGGGTAGACTCTAGCAAAGAAGATCCTCTGATACGATAACTTTGGCCATACATCTACCATGACAAAGCGGACTACGCCAGGTGAGGTGTGCAATGCCAAAAGTTTATCAAAATATAGAAAACTCCATCAATAGAACTTATGCTAATGGTTGGCCCATAGCCATTCGCGGTTTGGGGAGTTGAAATGATCAACATGCTCGTAATTGCTAAAGGATGGGCCGAATATGCTATCATTGCTATTGATTACTTCACAGCCAAAATGGAACCGCTAGCTACTATTATCATAAAAAAGTAATTAACTTTGTCACTAAAAAAAATATTATTTTCAGGTTTGGAGTGCCATAGAAAGTCATCACAGATGATGGAAGTTAATTTGGCAGCTATAAATTTAAGGTCTTTTGCAAGCATTTGCGCATTGAAAAGAGTTTCTTCATATAGAACACCCTCAAGCAAACGGGGAAGTGGAGGCAGCGAAAAAAGTCATCAAGTCAACTATCAAGAAACAACTGATGAAAGTCAAAGGAAACTGGGTTTATGAGCTACCACTTGCACTATAGGCTTACTGGACGACGCACAAGTCAGCAACTAGACACTCTCCATTCGTCCTAGCATATGGATCTAGAGCAATGATCCTGTTCAAATTGGATGTTCCCTCCTATCGAAAATAAAACTTCAATCAAAAAGAGAACAAACAGCTACGACTCGAGTCACTTGATCTGATTGACGAGAAATGGGAGAAAGCCGAGCTAAGGATCATAGCTCACAAGAAAAGGGTAAAATGGATTTTCAACTCAAGGTCTGCAATTGTACTTTTGAAGTGGGAGATCTCTTCCTGAAATGGATCTATCTGGCTACAGGAACGTTCGGACCAAACTAGTAAGGGCGTTACTTAATCTAGCAAAAGCTCGGAGATGGCACTTTTAAGCTGACCACATTCAATGAAATTCATATTCCCCGTGCTTGGAACAGCGACTCGCTCGGCATTACTTTATTTAGATTTTGTCCATGTATCTCCTATTTCGCAAATAAGCCGCTTGACTGCAATGGGGGCATGTAAATAGGCGCTCTACTTTCCGTTTTATCAATGAAATCTCTGTAGTTTCTTGAACCAATAAAACCGCGTTCATATAAATTACCCGCCGAGTCGACGAAAGAAAACTGACTCAAAATCATTCTTTAACTGCTTTAGAAAGTGATACCACACCCATGTGCGCTATGCCTACTCCCCTAGTCGAAGAAAGTTAATCGACTCAAACTCAAAAGTTGCACATTTTTAAAGATGTGCATTTTTGTAAGCTATACACTCTCAAAGCTGTGTATTTCGTAAGTCGCACACTTTTAAAAGCTGCATATTTCATCAGTCATGCAAGCACTGCTTGATGTTCATCTGGCATCGTTAGAAAACCATTATGATTTTCTAAGTACTGGTATTGTCCTAACAAAACAGGAAAACTTGTCTATTGGAGGACTAACAAGGATCAATTCCCACTATAGAAAAGAATCGACATGAGTCCAGCAATGCCGAAAAACTAGAAATCGGTAAAGAATTTCGTCGTTGACATTCGAGTCACAAGTTGCCAAAGATAGGAACTGCAAAGTAAATTTGGCTATGGGCGTCCGAGGAATCACTCAGATCAACTGGTCATTTGTCAAGTGTTCGGAGTATACAACCCTTTAAAGTAAAGGGCATGCACACACCAACACTTAGTTGAAAGGAATACTACTCTACAGTCCTTTTATACCGAACAAAGAATTTTGGAATCATAACAGATCTTGTTGTAAAACTGAAAAAATGCATACATAATGCATGAAATCATGGAAAAATAAGCATCGTATACCACAAAACACAGCACGACAATATGGAGTATAGAAATTGTAGAACAAGCAATCATGTCATGTACACACATAAGTGGTCTAAAAACAAACTAAGTAGGTGATAGATAAGAAAGAACATAAAGGTGATAGCAGTAGAAACATTAATCTTTTCATTTCTCATAACATTTTCGGTACAAAGTCAAAATGTTAAGCATATCTACACAATATCGATCGACAGAAAGAAAAGTACAGATGCTACAACAACAATAGCAATAAGTGCAGACTCTATGTTTGAACAAAATACAAGTCAAACAAATGAAAATGCTACAAAATCCACCTCCACTGTCACTCGAGCCCGTCAGTGCTTCTTGCCATCACTTCCTTTCCCGCCTTCAATTAGAATTTTCTTCTTCCCCCAGCATCTCCACTGAAGTCATATCGCTGCCAAAGATATCGATTATAGGCTCTGTTCCCATGTCTTCTTCTTGTTCTTTGGCCCCCTCGGAAGTCTTCCCCTCAGTCTTGCACTTGCAGGACTTGCAAGAGCTCTTCAGAGACTTTCTTTCCTCTATCTTTTCCTTCTTAACTGCCACCTCTGCTACTCAGTTTTACCTGGCTGACTTTCTTGATCGGTTTCTCTCGAGTGTCAGCTTCTATTAAATCACCCTCTAGAGATATAGAGGGATCGTCCAGGCCATGCAATGCAGTGATCTTCTCATATTCTGGTCCTGGATTCAAGCCAGACACCGACGTGGTAATCAAAAAAGCTACAGAAACAGGAGTTGAAGTCGTCGAAACAATAGTAGGACCCAAGACTGGAGAGATTGGAAGTTCAACAAGCAATGAAGATGGACCTATGAGATTAAAAAGGAAAGCATTCAGTTCATCTTATTCTTGCGGCCTGAGTTGGAAGTCCTCAATCTCGGAAGAAACAAGAAAGTTACCAACATTAGAAGTGTGACCATAAATCTCAACCTTATACTCCCCACCATTTCTTTCTTTATATGGTTGCACAATCTTGGGTGAAGTTTCAGGACCACCCAAGGCTTCAGAGATAGCTGCTAAGTGGGCAGACAACAAAACAGTATAGGTCGAAGTCGGAATGATTTTTTTTATCATGAGACTTCTTGAACGTTTCACCGGGCCCGGAACTAAAAGGCTCTGATAGCGCTTTAGCAGCTGCAGCTCTGGTAGCATTGGTGGCTTCTCGCACCCTTTCAACCCAAATAATCTCTCAGCCCTTTACCAAAGCCTTCTTTGATTCTTTGTTCAGATAGGCATCCTCCGGCTCTTGTCCATCAAGAGTACACGGGAATTTAGGACCCAAATAATGAAGACTGCCCCGATGCAATAGGGATTTGATGTAGAAGTTCAAGATGGTGTTATCCATCATTGCCACCTTCTTTTCGAAGTATCTTGTCGCTCCAAGTAGTCCGTCATCATAGCGGCTTTCTCAACTTTGACTTTGATCTTTTCAACGTTGAGTTGCATAACTTTTTCTTGAAATAAAGCAATCACTTGAGCCTAGTTAGAGATGGTCTTATCTCGAGATTCTACCATCCTCGAATAATCATCATTTTTTTTCTTATGAGCTCCGATAGTTTCATCATGACCAATAATAGTTCTCTTTTGAGCTTCGGTGATCTTATCTCGAGTTTCAAGCTCTCTTTCAACTTGACTTCATCAGCATTGGCCTTCTTGATTTCATCTCTAAACACGATTCCAATTTTTGCATGAGCCTCGTTTTATTCCTTGAGTGAACCAGCGTTGCTCTTACTACCTCGAATGGCAGCATCTCTCTCTTTTGTCAATTGATAAATTCCGGCATCATGTTCCTTTAGCATCCTTTCATAATCATCCTTCTCCAACTCGAAAGAAAGAATCTCTTGATAGTTGTTATGGTTTGTGTTTTCCAGTTGCTTACATAATTTCTCCCATACTTCAGCTTGATCCAAGTCGCTCTGAATCGCCTGGAGATAGGGTGTGTAAGAATCATTACAGATCGAATGCAAGTCACGGTCGAATTTAACTCCCTTCAGGAACCAACCAAGGAATGCGGCTTTAAGTTTATGTAACAATCCAAAATTTAAGAAATAAAAATTAAATAACGAATTAATTTAATAATAAAAATAAGTTTTTTAAATTGTTAGAATCAAGCTACGGGAGTTTCACCATTGTGTCCCTGGCAATTTTCTGATCAATTTCAATATCTAATTTCAAAATCCAAGCTAAAACGAAGAAGATATGAAGGAAACAAGAATTTAGAATTTAATAAACAAAACAAGAATATATATATATATATATATATATATATATATATATATATATATCTGTATGTGTGGATAGGTCGACCCAACCCCATGTCAAGTCGACCCTAGGGTCGATCCTCATAGTTTAAAGGTCGACCTGCATTAGCTATTTGACGTAGATTCGTCCAATTTTGAGCGAACACGTCATTTTTTCATTTCTCCAAATCCTGTGCATTTGTGCTCCCATCCGATGGTTCCCAACGAGCCTATGACGTAGTTGCTCCAGATTTGATCTTCAAATCCAACGGTTTGAGATCCCTACGTCACACTATAAATAGAACCCTAAGCCTAGCTATTTTTATCAGTCAGATTTTCTTCCAATCTGGTTCAGTGCCAGAGGCTGAAACCTAAATAGAATTTTTTTTTTCCAGGGAGGAAATTTGTTTGGTAAAAATATTCTATGCTCTAGAAGTGGATCCAGGAAGGCCCAGGACTAGAGCTAAGGGCAACATGTGTGTTTTGTAATTGTTTTAGATTTTCAAGTAATTTAAAATAATAAGGCCCTCAATAGTTGTATTTTTTATGCAACTTTAAAACAATTTTTATATATGTTATTTACAGTTAGTTTTTAAAGTTCTTTTCAGTCTATTTTATTCAGCTATTTTATTTAGTTATTTAAAGTTATTTATGGTTATTTGTATTTATTTACATTTGTTTTATGTTAGTTTCTTGTTATTCCTTTTTACATGAATAAAATATAGGAATATTAAAAGGAGGAGAATTTGCTAATATGGATTAAATAGAAATAAATACCGAACTTACAAAAATTAGATGTAAAATAAGAAATGTAATTAAAAGAAGATAGACTAAAACAGGAAAATTTGAGAAATTTTTAAGCATGGTTATAACTAGTGGTTCTAAAAAGACAGAATAGAAGAGTAACAATTATAACATAGGTTATAGTTAAGCAGAAAGAACAGAAGAGGCTTATTTTAAAACCTAGATCTTGTTAATAAGCAAATATAGAAGAAATAACAAAAAACTCTTATTTTACGACTTAGATTAAGTTAATAAGAAAATAGAGAAGAAGTAACAAAAGAGGATAATTTTAAAACTTACACTAAGTTAATAAGAAAAGATAGAAGCAGAGCCCATACCAACAGCATTCCCTTTCAGTCAGGAACTGCTAGTCTCATAATAGTTAGGTGAGGCTGGGACACATTTATGCTAACTAGGGTAAATAATTAGCCAATAGGTAAAGGCTCAAATCTGAGGATTTAGGCAAGGGGCACAAACTAGAATTTATTTGTTAGGACCAGTACCAGCAGCATTTCCTTTCAGACTAGGACCGATGGTCTCACAACACTTAGGTGAGGCTGGGCAGTATCGCTTTTAGACTAGGACCGATGGTCCCACAACAGATTAGGTGAGGCTGGGCATGCTTATACTGATTATGGTAAATAAGAAGTCAAATTAGGGAGTGATGATTAGTGTGTTCCAGCGATGACCGAGCGTGCGACATCGATTAGGGTAAATAATTCGCTACTGCATTCCAAGCACTAAATAGATGTCTTTTGTTGTGGGACCAACAGGATTAGATTAGCTCACAGTGAAACAAAAGAGATAGAAGGCCGATCAACGGGTAGAATTAGGATTTCGACCTAAGTAAAATATGATTAGGATTTCAGCCTAATCACAACAATCCATGACAAGTGCAAACAATCACAATCAAAGCAAACAGTCAAAAAGAATCAAAAACGGTATTTTATCGCAGTTCTACCTTTTCTGTATTTTCCTTTTATGCTAGAACTGTTGTTTAGTCTATTATCTTTATCTTGCTTGGAAATGCTCATAATTACTTTTACCCGCCAGACTTTTAGTCCGACCCACTCCTCAGTTTCACATTTTCCCCTATAAGCCAGCAAAGTTGAGTAGATTCAGGTTGTTGGAGATCTATTTTGGAGTTCTCTCATTTCAGATGTATTCTTCTAGTTTCCATCCTTTTCATTTGTGGACTTGGGACTTGTGAGAGGTTATGATAATTATTATTATTGTTACTTTTGCACTTTGATTATGTAAGACTAAGATGTAATTTTCATGAAACATGAATTTTAGTTATTTTAGTAAATGTTATGTTTTATTGACTCATTTTCAAATGAAGTTTAATGATAATTATTTTTATGTTTCGGCTATTTTTATTTAATTATCGTAGTCTCTGTGATGCTTTAGCTATACCTATAACACACTACATCTTTTAGTGAGCCCTTTTTGGTATACTAAGGGGTTTGGGGTGTTTGACGTGGTAACAAAGCCTAAGGTTGCAGGATTCCAAAAAACTTATTTTAAAAGTAAAGTATTTTTTAAAGGTAACATATTTTTGAAGTATTTTTCAGAAAGAAACTCTTATTATAGAAATAGTTTTCAAGTATAATAGAGTTTTTATAAAAAATCCCCTCAAAGTCTAGTTCAACCTTCTTTTGATTCTTTCAAGCCTAATTTTTTTTCTTTGCATAGAATGACGGACGCCTCAAATCTTCCAAAGGGTGTCCAAGCCACTACCTAATTCCGTAGATATCACCAATCTACAACACCAAAGGTGCAAGGGTAAGCGCCCAATATAATACCAGCACGAAGAGATCCCATTAATCCACCTATATCAGCCAAATTTTCTAAGCTATGTAAGGATTTTCCTAATATAGAAGGCAGAATGTTTTCTAGCATGGAGGATTACATAGAAGCACGAGCTTGGTTGAGGAATATGGAGCGGAAATTTAGGCTATTAGGATTGAAAGAGTGATAGAGAGTTCATCTTGCATCTTGGCAGCTGAAAGGAGAAGTTCATTAGTTTAAGCAAGGGAGCCTTTCGGTGGAAGAGTATATAAATCAGTTTAATGAGTTGTTATGGTTCGTAATGGATCTTGTTAATACGCTACAAAAGAAGGCCATCAAGTTTAGTAAGGGTTTGAACTTGCCCCTCCAAGGGTTGGCGTTGACATATGTACCTATGGGAGCGACATATGAGTCGCTTGTGGAAATGGTCTTATATCAAATGTAGCTAAGAAAGAAGAAGTTAAGGAGGTTCCTAAATCAAAAAAACCTACGAAGCAGTGGTGGAAGAATAAGAAGGATAAGGATAAGAAGATAGGAGGAGGACCTCAAAAGCAGATCAATAAGGGTGAAAAATGTCATAATTATGGATTGGTTGGGCATTTCACAAAGAAACGTAAGAAGGACAAAATGAAGGGGATGTGTTACAACTGTGGGTAGCCTGGACACCTTAGTAGAGCTTATCCTCAGAAGACGGGGAAGAGAGCAGGCGCACGTACAGCACAAGTAGAGGCTTTGGATGCAACACCTTCTAGTAGTGGACCAGATCGAGGTAGGAAAGTCTCTGTAGATGGTTTGATCTCTATTTTAGATTTTCCTATTCGGACTCTTTTTGACTCCAAAGCATTGCATTCTTTCATTTCTAGTTCCTTGGTTGATTGATCGCACCTAGATATTTCTCTAGTAGTAGACCCTATGTACAGGGATTTTCGGGATATGGGATGATTTTGGGGATGGACGGGTTATCCACTTATGGTTCGATATTAGATTGCATGAGGAGAGTCATCAGACTAGAGACATGTCACGGAAGGACTCTTGGAGTTTCTTATGACCCACATGGGTTAGTCATGTCGAGCTTCGTTTATTCCCTTAATTCATCACTAGGAGAGTTAGATTCAGTTCCAGTCGTTAGAGATTTCCCAGACTTTTTTAAGAAGGTTAGGGGACTACACCCTTAAGAGAGAGGTCGAATTTAGAATCTATCTGAATGAAAATGCAAAGCCAGTGGCATTGCCTGTGAGACATATGGCTCCTAAGGAGAGGAAGGAGTTAAGTAAGCAGATTGGCGAGCAATTAGAGAAAGGCTTCATCAGATGAAGCATATCTAGATGGGGGGCGCTAGTCTTCTTCGCTACAAAGGAGAATGGTTCCCTTCGACTTTGCATAGACTATAGAGAGTTGAATAAGCTCATAAAGAAGAACCATTACCCACTTCCTAGGATAGGCGATCTTTTTGATCAGTTTGTTGGCACTTTAATATTATCTCATCTTGAATTAGCCATTGGATTTCATCAGCTTAGGGTCGTTGACGATAGCATCGATAAGACAACATTCAGGACACTCGATGGATTCTTTGAGTGGTTGGTTATGCCGTTTGGGCTGACCAACACCCCAGCCTATTTTATAGATTTGATGAGCCATGTTTTTCAAGATGTCCTAAATAAGTTCGTTGTATTATTTATGGATGACATTCTTGTGTTTTCTAAGAGTATGGAAGAGCATGCTATTCATCTTGATGAGGTTCTTCGTACACTTCGTGTTCATCAGTTGAAGGCAAAATTCTCGAAGTATCACTTTAGCATAAGGAGGTGCGTTTCTTAGGGCATGTAGTCTCAAGGGTGGGTCTAGCTATTAATCCGGCTAAGATTGTAGCAGTACAAGATTGGAAGGCCTCCATGAACTCTATCGAAGTTAGAAGCTTCCTTGATTTGGCTGGTTATTATATGAAGTTTATCAAAGATTTCAGCATTTAAGGTTAAGCCTACCCTCATAGATCAGATTGGCTCAAGGCAGCGAGAGGATTCGAAGCTTATGGATATTTTCGATAGGATTAGCATAGGAGAGGTCTCCAGACATATCCAACATAATTCCATTGATAGTAAAGGGTGGCTAAGGCGAGATAAAAGACTTTGTGTCCCCCGCACTAGTGATTTGACGAGAGCGGTTCTAGAAGAAGCTCACCATTCTCGAATTACTATTCATCCAGGTAGGGATAAGATGTATAGGGACATAAAGAGAGTGTTTTATTGGAGCGACATGAAGAAGGATGTGGCGAAGTTTGTAGCTAAATGTCTTGTATGCCATAGAGTTAAGGCGGAGCAGTAGAAACCCAACGGATTACTTCAACCATTGGATGTACCCGAATGGAAGTGGGTTAGTGTTTCGATGGACTTTATAGACGGTTTATAATGATCTAGGAAGGGGAACATCAGTATTTGGGTGACTGTAGATCGTTTGACTAAGAGCGCCCACTTTATTTCGGTCAAGACTAAGAGGACATCACCTTATTTGGCATCCTTATATGCTCATGGGATAGTCTAACTTCATGGAGTTCCCTCTAGCATAGTGAGCGATAGAGACCATATCTTTATTAGAAAGTTTAGAAGGATCTTGCAAGAGGCTTTAGGAACACAGCTTAGATTGAATACGGCCTATCATCCTCAGGTGAATGGCCAAACGGAGATAGTTAATGGAGTTCTTGAGGATTTGTTGAGGATGCATATTCTTGATTTTGAAGGAACTTGGGAGGAGCATCTTTCTTTAGTGGAGTACACATATAACAATAGTTTTCGGACTAGCATTGGAATGACATCTTTTGATGCTCTTTATGGGTGGCCATGCAAGTCGCCTTCATGTTGGTTGGAGTTTATAGAGAGATTGCTACTAGGTTCCAACATGGTTAAAGAGACTTCGGAGAAGATTGATTTGATTAGAAGGAGAATGAAGATGACCCAAGATAGACAGAAATCCTATGTAGATAAGCGGAGAAGGGATATTGAGTGAGAGATAGAAGATTTGGCTTTTATTAAGGTACTTCGCTAAGAAAGGTAGTGAGGTTTGGATCAAGTGGAAAACTTTCTCCCAGATTCATAGGACCTTCCCCATTGTGGAAAGGATCGTTGGAGTTCATGAAAATTTTCATGCTTCGCGCTTGAGAAAGTGCTTACATGATTTAGCAGAGGTAGTGGAACCTAACCAGCTTGTGGAAGTTGAAGTACAGAGAGAAGCATCGGTTTGTCGCATTCCTACCAAGATCGTTGGACGTAATATTAAGAAGCTAAGGAATAAGGAAGTCCCTTTGGTTAAGGTGCAGTGGGGAGATAGTATCGAGGACACTACGTAGGAGGCTGAGGAGAAAATACGTATCTCTTATCCATATCTTTTCGACATTACGTCTTGAATTTCCTATTTCCATCTTTATTTTTGAATATGCTTTTTCCTTTAGTATTCTTTGGTAGGGTAGATTTTAGGATTCAAACTGTGGATGGTAGGATTGAATGTAAACATGTTACTAGAACATGCTATGTATGTTGGACGCTAGTGGTTGCAAGTGTTTGCTAGTGGATGCTAATGGCCACATATATATACGCTAGGTCACTAGGTCACTAAATCACTAAAACATATACATATGGATGTGTGTGCATTTTACATTTTTTTCTATAAATAGATGATCAGCATATGATTGTTGCATTTGGATGATGATTGTAGCACGCATATAGAACTATCAGTTATCATTAGGGAATTTGCATTCATTTGGATATATGACATGGACATGAATGCATAAAAAAGGAGGTCGACTGAATAAGTAGACTGCCTAATCTTTTGCATTAGTTACGGACATTGACACTACACTATTCCGTATATCCTAAATTGTATTAGAAAGCTTAAGGACAATGGATGTAATAGATGATGGTTGAATATTTGGTTGTAGAATTTGGATGAAAATATTTATTTCATTCTTCTGTCCTTGGAGATTTCGAGGACAAAATCCTTTAAAGAGAGAGAATGTAACACCCAAAATTTAAGCTATAATAATTAATTAACGAATAACATAAATAATAAAGTAAGTTTGTGAAATTTTCAAAATCGAGCTACCGGAGTTGCACCATTGTGTCCGTGGTGATTTTATGATCAATTTCCATATTAATTTATCAAAACCTGAGCTAAAATGAAGAAGTTACGAAGGAAACAAGAATTCAAAATTTAATAAACGAAACGAATATATATATATATATATATATATATATATATATATATATAGGGCTAGGTCGACCCAACCCAAAGTCAGGTCGACCCTAGGATTGACCCCAAAAGGAGGAAGGTCGACCTATAGGTCGACCCTCGTAGTATAAAGGTCGACCCGCCTTAGTTATTTGATGTAGATTCATCCAGTTTTTAGCGATCACTTCATTTTTCCTTTTTCTCTCGAATCCTATGCGATCGTGCTCTCATTCGATGGTTCCCAACGAGCATACGATGTGGTTGCACCAGATTTAATCTTCAAATCCAACGGTTTGAGATCCTTAAGCCACACTATAAATTGAACCCTAGGCTTAGCTATTTTTCTCATTCATATTTTCTCTCAATGGGTTTCATTGCCAATAGAAATTTTTTCTAAGAAGGAAATCTTTTTGATAAAAATATTCTGCGGCCTAGAAGGACCAGGACTAGCACTAAGGACCGCAGGTGAGTGTTTTGTAATTATTTTAGATTTTTATGTAATTCAAAATAATATGGTTCTCAATAGTTGTAGTTTTATGCAATTTTAAGACAGTTTTTATATAAGTTATTTATAGTTAGTTTTTAAAGTTCTTTTCAGTCTATTTTATTTAGCTATTATTGTTCAGCTATTTTATTCAGTTATTTATAGTTATTTGTAATTATTTACATCTGTTTTATGTTAGAATTTAGCCTATAAATGATAGTTTCTTTTTATTCCTTTTTACGCGAATAAAATATAAGAGTATTAGAAAAGGAGAATTCGCTAATATGGACTGAATAGAAATAAATACTGAATTTACAGAAATTAGATGTAAAATAAGAAAGACTATAGTGAAAAGAAGATAGACTAAAATAGGAAAATTTGAAACATTTGCATATGTGTTTATAACTAGTGGTTATAACTAAAAAGATAGAATAGAAGAGTAACAATTATAACATGAATTATAATTAAGCAGAAAGAAAAAAAGAGGCTTATTTTAAACCTAGATCTTGTTAATAGGCAAATATAGCAAAAATAACAGAAAAGGCTTATTTTAAGACTTAGATTAAGTTAATAAGCAAATAGAGCATACATAACAGAAGAGGCTTATATTAAAACTTACCCTAGGTTAATAAGCAAAGAAAGAAGTAGGGCTTGTACCAACAACATTCCCTTTCAGTCAGGAACTGATGGTCTCACAATAGTTAGGTGAGGCTGGGACACGCTTATGCTAACTAGAGTAAATAAGTGGCCAACAGATAGAGGCTCAAATCTAGGGATTCGAGCAAGTGGCACAAACTAGATTTTTTTTTTTTTGTTAGGACCAGTACCAGTAGCATTCCATTTCAGACTAGGATTGATGGTCTCACAACACTTAGGTGAGGCTGGGAAGCATCCCTTTCATACTAGGACTGATGGTATCACAATAGATTAGGTGAGGTTGAGCATACTTATGCTGATTATGGTAAATAAGAGGTCATAATAGGGATCGACAGTTAGTGTGTACCGGCGATGACTGAGCATGCAACATCGATTAGGGTAAATAATTCGCTACTGCGTTCCAAGCGCTAAACAGATGTCTTTCTCTGTGGGATCAATAGGATTGGACCAGCTCACAGTGGCGCAACAGTGATAGAAGGCCCATCAACAGGTAGAATTCGGATTTTATCCTAACTAAAATAGGATTAGGATTTCAGCCCAATCACAGCAATCTAAGACAAGTGCAAACAATCACAATCAAAGCAAACAGTCAAACAAAATTAGAAATGGTATTTTATCCAAGTTTTACCTTTTCTGTATTTTCCTTTTATACTAGAACTGTTGCTTAGTCTATTATATTTATCTTGCTTAGAAATGCTAGTAATTACTTTCGATCACCAGACTTTTAGTTTGACCCACTCCTCTATTTCCCCTTTTCTCCCATAAGCCAGCAGAGTTGAGTAGATTCAGGTTGCTTGGAGATTTGCTCCCAGAGTTCTCTCATTTCAGATGTATTCTTCTAGTTTCCATCCTTTTCATTTATGGACTTGTAAGAGGGGTTATGATAATTATTATTATTGTTACTTTTGCACTCTGATTATGTAAGACTAAAATGTAATTTTCATGAGACATGAATTCTAGTTATTTTAAGACATGTTATGTTTCATTTACTCACTTTGTAATGAAGTTTAATGACAAGTATTTTAAATGTTTCCTCTGTTTTTATTTATTTGTCTTATCTTAGTCTCTATGATGCTTTGCAATATCTATAACGCACTGCATCTTTTATTGTGCCTTTTCGGTTATACTAAGGGGTGTAGGGTGTTTCAGTTTAGGTGAACCGGATTGGAAAATATAAGCAGCCCTCCTGTGAGGGCATGAAAAACCAAAAGCCGGCACAATACGAGTTAATGGAATATAGGTTGATGGAGCAACCTAAATAGTAAGAGTCAGAACCTCAAGTCCGATGAAAATAGGAGCCGGCACAGACGTATCATGCTCGAATGGGTAAGGATCATGATCTACTTTTGAATTTTTGGATAGCTCTTCCCGATTATCAGGAGTCTTCTCTTCTCCTAGCTACCCTATGAACTCTGCCTCGTTCCTAGTCATCTCAACGATGAGCTTCAGCTTCCCAATCTTTTCTCCTCCTCCATTCTTCCTCTGTTTCTCGAGGTTGGTGGTGGCTTGAAGTCCATTTTGACCCACTTTGTGCATTTGTAGATTGTTCAAAATCTTCATAGACTCCATGACCTTCCATAATACCTAATATAAAAAATGAAGTAACTTTAGCGGTAGAAAATGAGCTCAAATAATACATATATGGATGTAGGTGACCCTAATGAAGTATGTAACATGCCGTAGGCACCCTAAGAGGACTTCACGAACTTGGTCGGGAAGCAACTACAGTGGGAGTTAGGCTAATTCTAGAAATGGCATGATCAGAGTGAGAAGACAATCCCTCAGACTCAAAATCATCACCCATAAGTTCTGCAATATCCACATAAACATTGCTAAAGTCTCCAAAGTTGATATTGGTTTTCTTAGGCGGAGAATCATGAAGTTGCTCAGTTGCAGGGGAGCTTCTTTAGCAATAACCTCTTGGGGAGGCAGCTCCACGAGAATGGGTCTCATTCCTGGAATTTTATCACATGATTCGAGATCTCCTTCATGGAAAGCGCATCAAGCTCCTCATCGCTAGAGAAGAGTTCATTGTCACTTCCGCTCTCAATATCATCTTCCTTTTTTCAATGGTTACTGTAGCCTTGCCTTCTCGCTGTTTAAACTCCTTTTCACCTTCCTCTGGGTTCGGGTACATCCCGGTTGGACTAATATCTCTGGCTGCAATGCCCTTTTCTTCACGAATTTCCTCAGTTGATCCATTGGATGGACCTTCTTCTCCTTATAGACTGCTCTCTTAGGAATCATGCGATGAAGAAGTGGAGCATATCCTTATCCTAGAATGGGTAAGGGATGGAACCTCAACAACGATAGTATACCTCCCTGGATGTAACAATCCATACCGACGCAAATTCTCATCCGTTAGCAAAAGTTTGACCGATCTCTTTAGCATCTATGGCCTTTAGATTATGGAAGATAGAGTCAAGTGATGGATCGTTATTTGGCCTCGAAATAACTGTAAGATTCATTTAGTCTATTAAAACCCCAAACCATAATAATCGATCTCAATGAGAGAGGAGAAAACTTATCCCCCATCATCCAAAGACAATTAAACCATTCAAGACATCTAATGAAGATATATTAGGTCTTGAACTGGGATAAATTGCTTTGAAGTTGCAACATGAATCTGCAATTTCTTTAAGCCTCAATAATCACAAGAGATGGGACATTCCTCTCACTTCTTAAATGAAAGGAAGTATTTCAATTCGTCAAATCTTGGGGAACGTTTGAATGTCCGCATAAACAAAACTTGAAGACAAGTCAAAATTGCATAACCATTGGGATGAATCCAAAATGGGGCTATTCCCAAATTCAGAAGTGTGTCTCTCAATAAATGGTTGAATGGGAGCACTACACCATTCAAGCACATGTACCGATGGCAGGAGGTGTACCCATGAGGTGGCATGTATGCGAAGTTGTCTTTCAGTAGAAGGCGCATGTCATCATCTAGAATACCATGTTGTAAACAATATTGTATAGGACTTTATGAGAAATGACAGTAAAGCTCTCTCCGGAGGGTTAAGTAATGATCTAAATTTTGCAGGAGTTTGGTTTACGACTGGACCAATTGACATATTGAGCTTGAGGTGCCGAAGAAGTAGGCGCTATTAGAATTGTCTACGAAGGCATAATTGCTGTTCATTCTGCTTCTAAGAATATTAGGCTTCCTCCATTGTGTTTATGTCGAGATGATGGATGCTTCATTCTATATAATACAACTCGTATCCTACATGGTTAGGTAACTTTATTTTTAACTATAAATCCTCGTATGCTCAACAGTTGAATCTGAAAAGACGTTGACTTGCGCTAACTCCTCGGATTCCTAGCATTGACCAGGGCAAGTGTAGTGTGTTATCTGTGTGAGATGGGCTCAGTTGTCTAAACATTACGAATGCTCTATCCTGTGTAGATAGCTCACTTAGCAGTAGAAAAATAAAAAAGCTTTTCACGTCATTCATTGAAGTTATTCCTTCTATACTTACCCGTTATCAATCGATGATCGATAACGAATCCATTGTCCAAAGCGACAGCAAGCTCTTTCTATTTTCAGGTACATGGAGCATGCAATAGGAAAACTAGTCCATGATGATCAAGTCCATAGTAAACGGCCTCATCGAAAACATCAAGTCCAAGCGCAAGTCGATTTTGATTTAACGGACGAAGATAGTGGAATGCGTCAAGTGCAAGACACGACTACACTATTTACCTCTAATATATCCCAATCAACCTACTTCGTTCACCGTCCTTATAGATCTTCCTAAATTCACTGGCCATCACCACCAATACCAT
The DNA here is from genome assembly GCA_030765085.1 of Allium cepa. Classification (NCBI taxonomy): domain Eukaryota; kingdom Viridiplantae; phylum Streptophyta; class Magnoliopsida; order Asparagales; family Amaryllidaceae; genus Allium; species Allium cepa. Next base: position 795,071,553 of record CM060935.1, on the reverse strand, counting down.
AACCACGTCATCGCTAGCCTTGGATTGAAAGCAGACGAGTTCAATCTCGGGTTCATGGCGATCCAGGCAAGGGCTAGCGACCTACAGGGCCGGCAGCGATCCAAAAGGCGGTGATTCTGGCGCTAGGGTTTGGCTTGGGGTTATGGCAAGGGTAGCTGAGATCGATGGTAGCTGGCGATGGCAGTGAAGATCAACGGCAGTGATCTGGGATGGCGATGTAGTTCAGGTCGCTTAGGGTTTCTTTGGTTCGTGCTATTAGGGAAACTCATGAAGAAGACGGCAAGTGAGTAGGGTTGGTTGGAGCAGAGTTAAATAAGGAATTTTTTGTAGAAAATTTTTCTCAACTCTATGGATCGCTAGCGTTTCATCAAGTTGCGACCAGTCTTCTTCAAACTTGCCAAGCGTGATCTATACATTGTGTACAAGCATATTAAAAATTATGGGACCGAAATTGATTTTTTTTATGAGCGATGATGATTCACATCAAAAACTCAATAGACGGTTTAATAGTCGAAGCAAAATTCGCATGGTAACCCTAACACGATCAACTAGATTTTACAAAATGAAATCTCAAAAGCAGTTACTTCCAGGGCACACCTTGTTTCCAACAAAGACATACTCTGGGGGGCAAATGTTAAATGGGATTTTACATAAGCAGGAACCCAAATGAGTTAGGACATCCAGGAAAGCCAAAATAGCTCAAGACTCAACCAAAAGGACTAGAGGAATAGGCCTAGTGGGACTTAAGAAGAATTACCCAAAAATCTAGTAAGGGGATGCATCGCTAGAAATCTATATGGAAGCTTTATGGGTCATTCAAGCCTTTTGCATCATGAATTGATATCTTTTCTTGGGATTTTCGCCAAGTATCATAACATTCCAAGCAAATTAGTTCATGAACATTCATCTGATTCAAGTTGTATAACAATCTAACCCATGTGTGAGCCTTCGCCAAAACAAGGCAACAAGAGGATAGCTACATAGAGCAAGGAGCCCAACCCAATAGGGTTGGCTCAAAAATGTGGCATGGATCGCTAGCGATCCATCAAAATGTCGCAAATTGCCATGGAACTTTCTGAACTCCTTCGTGGCATCATGTGCAGGCTTCTAACAGAGCAGCCCAGCACAATAGATCTTCAACCCCTATAAATACAATCCTATTTGCAGCATAAATAGGATCTCCTAGACTTGTTGCTAGAACTCTGTAGAGTTTATTCTGCACTCTTCTCCTCCTACACAATAGTCATCTAGGAGTTCGTTGTGATTCTCAAGTGATCTCTTGTAGTTGTGATTGATCTAACATAGAAGATCCAATCATATTGTAATCCGATTCAACTTGTAATAACAGTCAATTAATAGAAAGTATAAAGTGGACATAGTCTTCATTAACAGCCGAACCACTATAAAATCTTCTTGTGTTTTTACTATTTCTGCTCTTTTTATATTTCTTTTTATTGTATTTTCTCTAATAAATAGGGTCGATGCTTTTACATTCAATCCAGGGTGTTGATCCATGTTTTGAGTTAATAGAACTAATTCTGAAACATCATTGTGAGTGGATTTATTCGATTCTTCTTGCATAGCAAGACCAAATGAATCATTTAATGATGCTTCGTTTGGATTTTTGACTTCATTAGTTGAAATAAATGCTATATTACTCATCTTATTTAGTCGACTTCTATTTTTTACTACTGATTTTATACTTCCTAGAACATTTTCCTTAGGATGGTCTTTTAAAAATTTCGTTCTTTTATTTGAATTTGAATTTGAATTATCGGTACTATTATTCTCATGGGTAGTAGTTTTATTATTTGTAATCTTGTTATTGTCACTAGGATTAAGGTTTTTTCCACATCATTACTAATATTAGTTATTTTGAAATCAAATGAAACATGTAAAGTTTCTTCAATTATGTTAGTTCTAATATTAAAAACTCAATAGGCCTTACCTTTATTTGAATAACCAATAAGCATACCTTTATCTGATTTAGCGTTAAAGTTGTCTAGATTATCTCTTGTATTTAGTGTGAAACATTTACTACTAAACTTTTTAAAATAGGACACGTTTGACTTTTATTAAAATTTTAGTTCATAAGGTGTTTTCTTAGTTAATGTTCTTATTAAAATTCAATTCATAATATAACATGCTGTAGCAATTGCTTCAGCCTAATTTTTTTGAGTAAATCACTATCATTTAATATAGTCCTAGCTCATTCTTGTATAGTTCTAATTTAATTTTTACATTCTACAACTCCATTTTGTTAAGGAGTTCTAGGAAAAGAAAAGTTCTGTGTAATTCCTTTCTTATTACAAAAGTCTCATTGACCTTTGATTTCTAATTTTCTTAGTGAAAGTTTTAAATATTTCAAATGCATCAGTCTTATATTTAAGAAATATTATCCAAGTGTATCTTGAAAAGTCATCTACTCAACAAAAATATACCTATTATGATTTATTAATTTGTGATGGTCCAAAAAGGTCTAAGTGAAGAAGTTATAAAGGTTGTGTAGTTGAAATCATATCTTTTGATTTAAATGTAATTTTATGAAGTTTTCTAAGTTGACAAGCACCATATAAGTTATTGACTCTAAAACAAATTTTTAGAAGTCTTATAACAAGTTCATATCCGACAACTTTGGATAAATGTATAAAATTTAAATAACCAAATCTTTTGTGCCAAATCAAAGGGTCACTAGATTCGATCAAAAGACAGAGATTATCATTAGACACTTTCATACTCAAAATGTAAATGTTACATTTCATAACTCCTTCAAAAATAATTCTTTACTTATTATCCTCAATGTGACAAATGTCATTTTCAAGCTTAATTTTGAAACCCTTATCACATAATTGGCTAATACTAAGCAGATTATGTTTTAAATTTCTAACAGCAAAATAGTAGAAATAACAAGATTCTTATAGTCACCGACATTGCCGATGTCGATGACATCCTTTTGAGTTATCTCCAAAGTTAACCGTTCCTCCATTTTTGCAAAAATTGTCATTTTAGATCTCTAGATTTAAAATCACGTGTCTTGAGCATCCATTGTCTATTATCCATTTTTCTTCTTGATTTGTGATGTATGGTAATCGGGTGTTTGTTCGTTATCTCCATGTAACATACTTGTTCTTGAAATTTACTTTACATAGTTTCAAATTATCACTTTTCTATATTATTAGTCCCTAATCTATTTGAAGGTAACATAAGGATTTTACAACTTCGTTTTTCTTCAAAAATGTCAAATAATGCACTCCTAGTATTACTAACCATTTTCAATTTACAAAAGTCAAATAATGAGTTTTTGAAAAGCTAATACTCTAATACAAAATGTGGAAAATGTTTAGCATAAATTATACTAGCATGAACGGATCTTAGGGCTACTTCAAGACTAGAGGGGGAGGGTGAATAGTGTTTTATAACTTATATTAAACTTTTCTAAATAGTTTCTAGATTTAGATCAAATAATATATATATATTAATAGGAAGTCATATATATAAATCAATGGAGTAAGAATAAAGTAAAAGCAAGATAGATGATGTTAAGAAGTTTTATATTAGTTCAGACTGACCAATCCTACATCGAGTCCTATGAAATATCTATACAGATTTCCTTTAAAGAATCGTATTTTAATCATGTATCAAGAAAATCAGAATACAATCTTGAATTCAAGGAAACAAGATACACCCTTCCGACTTTCCAAGTTCTGGGTAAACTCTTTCCATTTAATTAGATAATAAGATTGCCTACTTGATTTAAATGGGCAACAAGCACACCTACGTTATTTGAAGGGGCAACAAGTACACTCACTTGACTTGAAAAAACAACAAGCACACCCACACAAATAGTAGTGGAAAGTTGTTGATTTTGAATACAAATAGTTGTACCTTAGATATAGAACTGTAGTTATTTGATAGCCTTTGATCTTTGAATTGAAGAGAGAATACTTACAAATCAATAAGTAGATTATATAGAACAAACGTAGCAAATTAGAGATTGACTTTGAGTGAATTTGAAGAATATAGAAAGTGGATTTTGTGAAATATATAATGAAAATTTGGAGTAAGAAGAATTTAGAGATAATAGTTATAAAACTTTGTTTTCCAGTCCCTTTGACATAGTGAATGAAGTGACATGTCTATTCGTGAAGAGATGGAGCCAAAAATCACAAGTATTCAAAATTTAAAAAAAAAATTCTCGATGGTACATATGTCGACGTACTCCTGCATACATAGGAAGCGCATGTCAATATACCCTTGTACTTTGAGAAAAACAATAACACTTTTAAAGTGATATAAATTATGGTATTTTGTAAAATCATTTAAAAATAATTTATAAATACTTTTTAATATATAAAAAACTTAAAAAATATTTGTAGAATTATATTTTGAAAATCAAATAATTATTCTGATGAGAGAGTATTCAAAGAAAAGAAAGTTGCTATTCAAGACTATAACAAAATTATCTAATGTCTATTAACTATTATCTATAGTCTTGAATTCTTCATGTCTTTTTCTTTTCATGAGTCTTCAATTATCTTGATCATCTCCAAATTTTGGTCTCTAATATCTTTACCAATCAGTCTTCAGACTTGATTATCCTATCCCCATATAAACCTTTGCAATATCCTGTAAAATATTCTATAGAACATTAAAGAAACATCAGTAGCTATATTTTTATGGTTGTTGTTGTCAAAATCTATATCAGCGGTATTAATAGAAACATTTTGACTAGAAATATTTAAAATAATATGTTATTTAATATTGTAATAATTCTCTCATGATTACAACTCCTTGTAATTATTATCACATAACTTATCATTTAAAGATTTTCTATTCTAATATGATTAAATTAATTGCTTAATTAATATGCATAAAAATTATAAAATAGAAACAAACACCTTTTATTTCGATTGGAATGACATCCTAAATTTCAATAAATAATTAGAAAGCAATTAATAAAGAAAAAACTTTGGTTTTGGACAAGGAAAACGATTTGAGAACATTTATTTACTTATGCCATTACAATTTAAAATAAACAGTGGCTTACTATAATAAGTATTTAAGCATACATTTACTTATTATAATGTATTCCACACGGCTTGAGAATGAATTAGAATAAAGAATAGGGTCGTAAGGCTGACGAACCAACTAAATACAAGGAGGGGATATTTAAAACAAAGAAACCAGCATCACATTCATGCATTCTCACTTCACATAAACAAAATGAAAGCTTGGAAATTTGTTAATGGCAGATTAAGGTAGAAAAAGAAGAAGAAAAGCTAAGAAATGAAAGGAAACTAAAGATCTACTCAATCCAAAGAATTAGGGGAGTGATACTATACCCTAATTACCACTTTCATTGTTGTTTGAACTTGCTTTTGATTAACATGATGGAGATTATAGTTGTAGGTTGTTTCTATGAGATAAACAATGTTAAAATTAATGTTCTAGAGGGGAGGTGGTAAAATAACTATGTAGAGAATATTAACTATGTTTCCCTGCTCTAATAATTTTGAAATGATATGGAAATTTAAAATGATGTTCTAAACATGATTTTAGAGATAAGTTTTTAAGTTAGAAAATTTTACCCTATTAATATATTTTGATATGAATTTTTAGGTAGATCTATGTATTAAACAAATAAAGGAAAATGATCGATGGATGGAAATATGGGTAAAAATGTGCTGAAGAATATATTCACACATTTGTAGAAATTTTGTAAATTATTTCCTATATTAAAATAATCATTTTCAAGAGGTTAAAAACCTTATAATGGCGGTAACTATGCCTTATCATGTATGCGAATTGTGTGACCAAATAATAAAAGGACAAGATCTAATAAAAGTGCTATAAAATAACATGAAGGACTCTATCACCAACTTAAAGTGGAGGCCTAACGAATTTGGTGTTGGTAGGTATAAAGGTGGGCAGCAGATATGCTTAGAAGACAAACTTTAATACCTGTAGGAGAGCTGAAGTAGAAAATGAGAGTAGGTTGCGGTAGGAGTTTGCCAAAACTAAAAGCTAAAATGAATTGATAAAAAGACTTAGTAAATGTCTAAATATAATAAACTAAACAAGTGTTAAGTAGAAAGTGGTAAGGTGAGTGCCATAGGAGGAGGCTAGACCCAGAGGCTAAATTGAATGCACCATACGAGAGCAGATATAGCCAAATGACGAAAAGGGTATGCCGGAATCAACCAAAGGACTGGTAGTGGTGTTGAAACGAACCTAAGTGTAAACTATGCTTCCTTAGACAAGGCCGAGGCTAGTGTAGTTGGTACATTGACTCTCAATGGAGAGTCAATAACAAGATGAAGGGTTTAGTTTAAGGCCACAGGAAGCAACGAATAACCTATGTAGGATATTAAGCAAATAAGAAATTGTAAAGCCTATGTGACATCCTAGACTCAGAAGTATGACACTAATTTTGGGCATAAAGTTGGTACAAGTTTTGTGTGGCATCCTTAAGACTATTCATGGAATAGAACAGAAGAGATGGTGTAATTACTGTATGGCATCCGATGGACTACTCACCGCATTCAATGAAAATGAGGTGTAAGGCCAGTGTGGCAACCCAATGTCCAAAAAGAGTCATTGCATTCGATAGTGATGCGTAAGACCTATATGGCAACCCATTGTCCAAAAAGAGCATTGCATTCAGTAAAGGGGTCTAAGACTCTATGGTAGTCTCGAGTCTAGATGAGACATTGATTTAGGCAACGAGGCACAAGGCTTGTTTGGTAGCCCAGTGTCCAAAATAACATTGCATTCAATAGCAAGGCATAGGGCTTAGGGGCATCCCAATACCCAAAAAATGACACTGTATTCGGTAACATGGTGTAAGGTTTGTGTAACAACCCTACTTACTATGTCATATAAATAAATTAATTAATTAAAATAAAAGTGTCTAAATGTGATTTGTGGTGATTTATAAATTGTTTTAATTATATATAAATCAATTGAAGTGTAAATGATTTTTTTACACATGATTAAAGAAGTTAAAAAAACAAATTTGACTTCTAACCATAAAAATGACAATTGAATAAATAAGCGGACATCGAATTGAATGAAACTGTTAAATTATAAAATATAATTTTAAAAAATGAATTGTGAATCAATTTGAATTAAATGGAAATTTATTAAAAATAAGTGGAATTTTTTTTTAAAAAAAGAAATAAATAAGTTATTAATTAAAATTTTCCCAAAATTTACAAGGCCCAAATTATTTTCTACCCGCTTTTGGAAATTTATCTTACTTGCACGATTAAGCCCGATCTTCCAAAAAAATCAAAATTCAGCCCAAGCCCCAATTCCTTCCTAATTTTTCTAATCACGACAGAAAAAAATAAAATGAAAGATAAAGTCATGCTCGCTCTAGAATCTTGAAGGCGATTAAAGTTGGTGAGACATTGGAAGGCGACGATCGGAGGCAGTTGCGATTTGGACACAATAATAGATGATGGCGATGAAGCTGGTGCTGATAACTTCGGAACTAGAGTTGCAACCTAAAACCGCACGTGTGTGAAGATTGCACCAATTCGATGTTGGCTGTAAAGACGTGATTTGGTGTAACAACCCTAATTTTAGTTTAACATTATCAGGATATTTAATTGGATGGATTAAATGGAATAATGGAAATAGTTAAGGAGAATGAGATTTAGGCATTGATAAGGTCGTGCCTTAACAAATTAACTAATGAGATTGTTTTGGAAAAATTAGTATATAGGAGGGTATATGAGAAGGGTTTATGGACATGTCTTTTATCACTTAAACTCTCTATCCCTGCTATCATTCTCATTTTGACAAATAAAAATAATTAAAAGAAAAACCTAAAGAGGTCGGCTACAACCTAGAAGGAAGAAGCACGAAATCAAAGGGAGATTCAAGTAAATTTTAGAGGAAGCTTAACCTAAATCAAATCTCAACTCCAACAATTAATTCTAAGGTGAATAATACAATATACGTCTCTTTTTCTTGTTTTAGAATTTGGTTATGGATAGTACCAGAATGATTATTGTTTGTTTTGCCAAGATATGATAGTATAATAATTGTTTGGATATAATAATGATTTATGAAATTAATTAAGTAGATTTTAAGGGAAAACCTAAGTTTTTAGTCTCCAAATGATTCGAATTTTAGATATGATAAGTCCAATGATATTTTGGATATGAGTATTTAATTTCATAATTTTCCAAATTAAACTGAATATTTTATGAATTTCAAAAGGAGTAAATTGAGTTAATTTTGGTTGTAACTATTAAAAATTTGTAAATATTGTTGTTGGCTTTGAAATTTATATATGATGAAAAACATAACATTTCGGAATTTTTGTGAATTTATGGGATTTTTCCCAAGTAATTTCAAATTATTGTGAATTTAATATGCTAAAATAGACTTTAAATAGATGATTAGTTAAGGATATTAATTAATTAGTTTGATTTATGTTTTGGGACTTTGAAAACTAAGTGCAGTGGATTTCTAAAAATGTTTGGGTAAAGAAATTTTATTATCCAATAGAAATTTGATAAAGAGTATGATTTGTGTAAAGTATTTACTTTTATTGGTAATAAATAAGTTTTCTTGCTAGTTACAATAATGCCATGTCGCATGTGTCCTCTCCACGCCTATAGAAGTACCATGTCCATGAGTTTCAATGCCAAAGTGAAAGGAAGCATATGATAATTACTTTGGCAGCTATGGAATATTTCCAAGTAGGATGAAGTCGACCTCATTGTCAACTTAGTATAGGTGGCATTAGCACTTCGTGGTTCATCTATAAGTGATGCCACATCTTTTCCCCAATGTCTTGACTTCGCATTGCAGCATAATAACCAAAGTAAGTTAAATATAAAGCTTTTAATAAATTCACCAGTCTCGATGTCGCAACTCATCATTGTTGACAACCTTATGTGTACCAAAGGTTTATATTAAATAGGGTCGGAAACGATACAATATAGCATTGACGCCACGTTCTTTCCATTTAACGCTGAAGTGGCCTATGTTTGAGAGGGCCAATGGTCCCATGTTTCCGCTAATAAGCCATTTGTTTTATAATATCCTAAAGCTTTGACTTCGAAGGTGGATAGCCTATATTATATAAGGGTTGATGACCCGTTTCGATATAAAGTTTATACAAATAACACTAAATTTGCTTTCGACCTTGGATAGAGCTCAACGTTGTTTTAAAAACATGTTTGTCGTATTCTATTTCGTTAAAGAAAGCGATCATATTTTTTGTAACTTCAATTCTAAACATTGGGGATACCAACGTTATTTTGATTGTAGACGTCGACAGTATCATTGAGGACACCAAATTAGATTAGTTTCGACAAACTAGATGTTTTATAAGAGACTTTATCATTGGAGATACCAATGCATTTTTTTAAATGACTTCGACATAGATCATTTGGAGATGCCAAGCATGTTACTTTGAATTGTTATAACTTTAAGGGGAGATAACCTATTGAGGACACTGATAGATGTAAGTTAAATATGTGGGGTAACATGAATTAAATTGTGAAATGATGGGTTCATAGTCATCCTAGGAAAATTATAGGGTGTGAGATGGATAGTCCACGTCATACCGGAGATGGATAGTCTTTATGAGATTAATGAATGGTTTATAGTCATCCTTGGAAAACTATAGGATGTGTGCTGGATAGTCCATATCATTGTAAATTAAATGGAATATGTGTGATGGACAGTCCACATAATTTAAAATGGATAGTCCGTATAATTTAAACAATGGAACCATATGTGACGGGTAGTCAATATGGTGGTGGATGGGTAATCCAAGTAATGATTGCATGTGAGATGAATAGTCCACATAACTATGAATATGTTTAAATGTGTTACCTAGGTAGTCCACATAATTATAAAACGAGTAGTCAAATTAAAATAAGATAGATAGTTAATTACAATTGTAATGGATAATCATTGGAAATTAAGATGGGTAATCTAACAAATTGGAATGGGTAATCTAGTATATATTGCATAACTATAAATGCTATTTTATATTCTAACCATTGTAGTTGTAGGAGCATATTATATAGTTAATTAGTTTGGTTAAGATAATAGTGAGGGAAAACCCATTATGCTCAATGGCGTGGTCTCAGTAGATATCTATTGGTTCGAGATTATAGGTTATTATTCACATCAGATTGTTGTTTGACCCGAAGTTTTTATTTTTCCACTTAAACTCTAGGGTACTCATTTGAGTTGGTATGGAGTAAGGTTTTCAAGTTTCCAGTTAGTCGAATAGGCTTTCAGCGATATGCATGAGGTAATCCAGCTATTAGGATCTTTATCTATTTCCATTGTGTAGTTTGTATTTGTCTATTTGGATGTATTGGAAAAGTTGTATAATTTCCAAGCATTTGACTCTGATCAACCAAGAGGGCGTCTTCATAGGTTGATCTTAGAATATTTTGTATAGCTATATTTTCTCTGAACATGGAATCGCAAATGAGATTATGTAATGAATATGAAATCACGTTTTGAAATGGAATATTAAAGTTATTTCGAATTGTGTTTGAAATTTTTTCATATTCATATGCTTTTGATTATTTATATGATTAACGTAGCCACATTTTATCATCGAGGACTAATAACTATGGATGACTGCGGCTTCCGTAGCGGTTAGTTTTAGGCCTCGGAATGTTGGATGTTACACTCGGGGTCGTGTGTGCATGATGTTATGGTACTAGGCATGCAAGCAGGCGGAGGAGCAAGGCATGGTGGCGATTAGGGAGTGACGACTGGTGGTGTTGCGGTTGCGTGAAATGGCATTGAAGATTAACGATGGTAACGGTGAAGGCATTCATTGATTTGATTGTACTCGCCTTGTTTCAGTGAGTTTTTCTCGCTCACTATATCCATTTCATTGCCCGAGATATATTTATTCATCCTGATAATTAATGCATAGCTTCCTCGAATTGTTTGTTTGGTATCGTAATGAATTTGGTAGATATGATGATGTTGTGATAATTGGTGGAGTGTGTTTGTTGGATGTGTCGATTTACAGATGGAACTCTATCCATATGTGATTTGAGCCAAATATTTATTTGTATGCTGAGGTGTGAAATTTATAGATGACCGAAGTTTGATGGAACTCGACTCCGGTCACACGATATTGATAATGATTTCGTGCTTCTAATCATGATAGTAAAAAATAAAATGAAAGATGAAGTCACGCTCTCCCTAGAATCTTGAAGGCGATTAAAGTAGGTGAGACATTGGAAGGCGACGATCGGAGGCAGTTGCGATTTGGACACAATAATAGACGATGGCGATGAGGCTGGAGCTGATAATTTTGGAACTAGAGTTGCAACCTGAAACCGCGCGTGTAAAGATTGGCACCAATTCGATGTTGGTTGTGAGGACATGATTTGGTGTAACAACCCTAATTTAAGTTTAACATTATCAGTATATTTAATTTGATGCATTAAATGGAATAATGGAAATAGTTAAGGAGAATGAGATTTAGGCATAAGGTCGTGCCTTAATAAATTAACTAATGAGATTGTTTTGGAAAAATTAGTATATAGGAGGGTATATGAGAGGGGTTTATAGAGAGTATTTTATCACTTTAACTCTCTATCCTTGATAACATTCTCATTTTGACAAATAAAAACAATTAAAAGAAAAACCTAAAGAGGTCGGCTACAACGTAGGAGGAAGAAGCGCAAAATCAAAGGGAGATTCAAGTAAATTTTAGAGGAAGCTAACCCTAAATCAAATCTCAACTCCAACAATTAATTCTAAGGTGAATAATACAATATACTTCTCTTTTTCTTGTTTTAGAATTCGGTTATGGATAGTACCAGAATAATTATTATTTGTTTGGCCAAGATATGATAGTATAATCATTGTTTGGATAGAATACTGATTTATGAAACTATTTAAGTAGATTTTAAGGGAAAACCTAATTTTTTAGTCTCCAAATGATTCAAATTTTAGATATGATATGTAGAATGATATTTTGGAGATGAGTATTTAATTTCATAATTTTCCAAATTAAACTGAATATTTTATGAATTTCAAAAGGAGTAAATTGAGTAAATTTTGGTTTTAACTATTAAAAATTTGTAAATATTGTTGTTGGCTTTGAAATTTATATATGATGAAAAATATAACATTTCAGAATTTTTGTGAACTTATGGGATTTTTCCCAAGCAATTTCAAATTATTATGAATTTAATATGCTAAAATAACATTTAAATAGATGATTAGTTAAGGATATTAATTAATTAGTTTGATTTATGTTTTAGGACTTTGAAAACTAAGTGCAGTGGATTTCTAAAAATGTTTGGGTAAAGAAATTTTATTATCCAATAGAAATTTGATAAAGAGTATGATTTGCGTAGAGTATTTACTTTTATTGGTAATAAATAAGTTTTCTTGCTAGTTACAGTAAAGCCATGTCGCATGTATCCTCTCCACGCCTATAGAAGTACCATGTCCATGAATTTCAATGCCAAAGTGAAAGGAAGCATATGATAATTACTTTGGCAGTTATGGAATATTTCCAAGTAGGACGAAATCGACCTCATTGTCAACTTAATTAGTATAGGTGGCATTAGCACTTTGTGTTTCATCTATAAGTGATGCCACATCTTTTCCCCAATGCCTTGACTTCGCATTGCAGCATAATAACCAAAGTAAGTTAAGTATAAAGCTTTTAATAAATTCACCAGTCTTGACGCCGCAACTCATCATTGTTGACAACCTTATGTGTACCAAAGTTTTATATTGAATAGAGTCGGAAACGATACAATATAGCATTAACGCCGCACTCTTTCCATTTAATGCTGAAGTGGCCTATGTTTGAGAGGGTCAATGGTCCCATGTTTCCGGTAGTAAGCCATTTGTTTTATAATATCCTAAAGTTTTGACTTCGAAGGTGGATAGCCTATATTATATAAGGGTTGATGACCCGTTTCGATATAAAGTTTACACTTAAAAGAACACTAAATTTGCTTTCGACCTTGGATAGAGGTCAACGTTGTTTTGAAAACATGTATGTCATATTCTATTTCGTTAAAGAAAGCGAGGATATTTTTTTGTGACTTCAATTCTAAACATTGAGGATACCAACGTTATTTTGATTGTAGACATCGATAGTATCATTGGGGACACCAAAGTAGATTAGTTTCGACAAACTAGATGTTTTATAAGAGACTTTATCGTTGGAGATACCAATGCATTTTTTTAAATGACTTCGACATAGATCATTTGGGGATGCCAAGCATGTTACTTTGGATTGTTATAACTTTAAGGGGAGATAACCTATTGAGGACACCGATAGACATAAGTTAAATATGTGGGGCAACATGAATTAAATTGTGAAATTATGGGTTCATAGTCATCCTAGGAAAATTATAGGGTGTGAGATGGATAATCCATGTCATACCAGAAATGGATAATCTTTATGAGATTAATGAATGGTTTATAGTCATTCTTGCAAAACTATGGGATGCGTGATGGATAGTCCATATCATTGTAAATTAAATGGAATATGTGTGATGGACAATCCACATAATTTAAAATGTATAGTCCGTATAATTTAAACAATGGAACCATATGTGATGGGTAGTCAATATGGTAGTGGATGGGTAATCCAAGTAATGATTGCATGTGAGATGAATAGTCCACATAACTATAAATATGTTTAAATGTGAGATAGGTAGTCCACATAATTATAAAATGAGTAGTCAGATTAAAATAAGACGGATAGTCAATTCAAATTATGATGGATAATCATTAAAAATTAAGATGGGTAATCTAATAAATTGGAATGGGTAATCTAGTATATATTGCATAACTGTAAATTCTATTTTATATTCTAACCATTGTAGTTGCAGGAGCGTATTATATAGTTAATTAGTTTGGTTAAGATAATAGTGAGGGAAAAACTCGCTCTGCTCAATGGCGTGGCCTCACTAGATATCTATTTAGTTCGAGATTGTATGTTATTATTCACATCAGATTGTTATTTGACCCGAAGTTTTTATTTTTCCACTTAAACTCTAGGGTACTCATTTGAGTTGGTCTGGAGTAAGGTTTTCAAGTTTCTAATTAGTCGAATAAGCTTTCAGAGATATGCATCAGGCAATCCATCTATTAAGAGCTTTATCTATTTCCATTATGTAGTTTGGATTTGTCTATTTGGATGTACTGGAAAAGTTGTGTAATTTCCAAGCATTTGACTCTGATCAACCAAGAGGGCATCTTCATATATTAATCTTAGAATATTTTGTATAGTTATATTTTCTCTGAACATGGATCGCAAATGAGATTATTTAATGAATATGAAATCTCTTTTTGAAATGTAATATTAAAGTTATTTTGAATTGTGTTTGAAATTTTTTCATATTCATGTGCTTTTGATTATTGATATGATTAATATAGCCACATTTTATCATCGAGGACTAATAACTATGGATGACCGCAGCTTCCATAGTGGTTAGTTTAGGCCTCGAAATGTGGGATGTTACGCTTGGGGTCGTGTGTGCATGCATTTATGGTATTGGGCATGCAAGCAGGCGGAGGAGCAAGGCATGTGGCGATTAAGGAGTGACGACTGGTGGTGTTAAGGTTGCGTGAAATGGCATTGAAGATTAATGATGGTAACGGTGAAGGCATTCATTGATTTGATTGTACTCGCCTCGTTTCGGTGAGTTTTTCTCGCTCACTATATCCATTTCATTGCCCGAGATATATTTATTCATCCTGATAATTAATGCATAGCTTCGTCGAATTGTTTGTTTGGTATCGTAATGAATTTGGTTGATATGATGATATTGTGATAATTGGTGGAGTGCGTTAGTTGGATGTGTCGATTTACAGATGGAACTCTATCCATATGTGATTTGAGCTAAATATTTATTTGTATGTTGAGGTGTGAAATTTATAGATGACCGAAGTTTGATGGAACTCGACTCCGGTCACCGATATTGATAATGATGTTAGTGGATATTTTATGAAGTAATAACACTCCATAATATATATATAAGATATTTATTTATTACTTGTTTCACTGAATGTTTAAAAAGCTTAAAATTACTATTTAAGAGTTTTAAAATCTTATTAAAAGTGTTTTATAAATATTTTACTAAATTTATTCATTCCAGCTATTTTCGAATGTTTTTAATTTGAGATGATGGATTTGAAAGTAAATACTAGTGTTTAAATCCTTCTTTTGGTAATTATATCAACGAGGTAAAATTATTTAACATATAAATGCTTTATTATATTTATTAATTCTAGAATATAATATTTGACTAACATTTTAGATATTTTAGAGTGTTTCACAAATAATATGTATACTTATGAACTATGAAAATACGCATTATATATATATATATATATATATCAATATTTGATTTAATTATTTAAAAAAGATTATGTTGAAATATATTATTATTATTTCATTTCTGAATTAAATTGGGATTTTGCTAAACATGAATTCTATATTTTCAGATTTCGCATTTTCCTAGAATGATTTCAACATCATGTACGATTCATTATTAGTATAGATTTGTTGAGTGAATAAATCCTTTCTGTTTGATTTATTGATATTTATTTTATGTAGCCAGAAATATGAATAAACAAATAGGCGATACCGTATGGTATAGGGTTTTCGATAAAAAAATTCGGTTTTTAGAATGGGCGAGTGTGATGTATGAGCAATGAATAAATGGACTAGTAATACGTAGTGGTATGGCATGCCATTGTGTTATTTATTTAGTTATTCTTAGCTTGTGGATGACAATCAATACGGGGCTTATTGCATGTGGACTCCCTGCATGGGTATTTGATAGTCACATGGTGACTTATATGTGGAGCCGCATATCGACCATTATATATATTTTATGTGTTTGTCTACCTTTGTCCAGCTCACCGTATGGTTCGAGAGTAAATCAGATTGGCCAGCATCTACCTTGGCGGCCTAATCATATGGTCATGCCCCAAATCCATGAGACCGTTGTTGTATTTATATATGCACTACAACCTCTTGTCTCATTTAAACCAGCAATCGGTTACCTATTAGGGGGAAGCAGGGTCATGACCAAGGCTGCACCTTAACGAGCCATTAGTGGATATGTTTCATGATGCCCATCGAGGTAACTAAGGTTGTAGGAGTAGATCCGGCTACATAGCATACAACATAGTAGATCAAGGGTTCCTATAAGGGCACCCGATTATCAATTTTCCATCTTGTTTTGGTTTTCGTGTGATAAATATGAGATGAGATTATACCTAAGACTGTGTCCAAAGTATGGTCAACCCCAAATCCTTCTTCGTAGACGGCCTACTTATTATCGATTATATTCGGATGTTGTTATGAGCTAGCTAAAATCTTTATTTATTTATTTTAGTGATTTGATGATGATATTTCATAATATGAGATTGAGAGATATTATGGGCATTGCTTCGATAATATTGCCTGGCTTACTTAAGGATATTTCATTATTGTTGATTTCACTTTCTATGATGATGTTTTATTATATGGATGATTCACTCATTAGATACAGTGTTCTTGATTTCTATTGAATTTTTTTATATAGGTGATGACATTTATATTGGGTTTTGTGGTGTTCTATGTATATGATGTTTGGAATTGTTTGGGATAATAGTAATATTATTATTATTATAATTATACCTTATATATATAATCCATATGTTTATTGACCTTGGATTATAATATAGTATAACCTGTTTATTATTTATATAATACTCAGGTAAGTCCGAGACTTTCCAGGTACAGAGATATTATGACCAGCTTGTGTTATCTTGGCTTAAAGGAGACTATTATTCAATATAGTTGTTTACCTTAATGTATTGTATTGTCTTTTTGTACGTATATTTGTGTTGTGTATATTGGACATACATTATATATTTTATATTATATATTATAGCTGCTACTGACTCTGTGATCTCCGATATTTGCTATACATTATGTACTGTTCTGTCCTAGAGGCACACAAGTTTATTTCTTTATAACGAGACCGTGTATATTTATGATGAGTTTTATTTGGTACGAGATATTTACTAGTGTTAGTTCATGGGAATATTCATGTTATGTCCCATATCGCATTATTCTCTGTATTACTCGATAGCATTATTTAGTAAAACTCTTGAATAGTATGGGTATAGAGGCGTGAGTGTTACAAAATTTGTATCAGAGTTGGTTTGGAACAATTTATCATATATATAAGAGACACGAGTCTTGACCTTAGAGAGACTTAGAGTCCTTGTCTTCTTAGGTGCATTAGGTAATTACCTTATATTAAAGGGATAGTAGAAATATACAATAATTATTGGGGTAATCATTTGTGGACATACTTGTTATTTTTTCTGATCATACATATGTATTTCAAATCTCTATCATTTCGGTGTATTCAATGTGGAATAAATTTTTAAGGAAGACAATGAAAAAAGTAGTGGTTAAACCGACGAGTAGTATCTGCATTTGTGAATGTGAATAAACCTCTGTGTGGCTTTGAATAGGGTAGCTTGATCTAATTGATATCGGAGTTGTGCAGCGGAAATAAATAGGTATTTGCTTATTTTTTTGAAAATGTAATGCTTGTTTGATATTTGCTTGGGTTTTTGTGATAATTTTTATTGTTGTTCATGATTGAAGAATTAGAGGTATATATGGATTTTTGAAAATAAATATTTTTGCTCAACAAGCAAGTGAATCGATAAAATATGAATTTGAATTCTATAAAGTGATTGGAAAAGTTTTTATGATTTATTTTGGTATTAAGTTGTTTGTCAAGTGCTTTAAGAATTTTAGTCGATATGCTTGGCCAACGTTATCGATAGGAACTAAACACTAGAACGAGGCATTTCGACAAAATATTCTGGAAAAATATAGTGTAGTTATTCTGGAAGTATTATAAATAATATTTTAAAGTAACTTATATTTTGAGGATAAAATGAAATAAAGTTATAAAAATTATATTTTTAGAGATGTTTGAGATTTAGTGAATGAGAAAGATTTTATATAATATTTTTAAACGAAAATAATATTTTGAAAAGAATTCTATGATTTTGAAAAATAGTATAATACGTAACATACATTTTAATTTTTGACAAAGCTGGGAAAGTTGCTATTGGTTCTATAATAGTATTACTTCACATTAACTATTAAGCTCCAAACAAGAACAGAGTTTACATAACTTCAAGTCTACTTTATAATACAATTAGCCAATAATTAGGTAGTATGTTAGGAAAAAAAGCATGGGGAACACTTTGACTTTTTTTAAAAGAGCAAAATTTACATCATAATAATTTTCAGTTAGCCGATTATGCAAAATTGTGCATCATCGATTTTTTTTAGAATGCAAAATGTAGCTCATGACTTTTCCCATCTCAGTCTCTTCAAACTTTCCCGTTCCTCCTATACACATCTTAATATAGAGAGTACCTGTATAAATGCTCAAAAACAATTAAATATATATTTTAATATGTATGTTCTCTGCACATGTTAATGTTCTGTAATATGTATAAAGTATCTTCTAAGGTACTGGGTTTCGGGAACAAGCTGCTCAAACCATCTCAGTTCGCATACCCTCAAATGCCTTATATACCAATTTCTAAGCTTATAACGAGATATAAAATTTTGAACTTTCTTCTGCACCATATGCTGAATTATTTGATATTTTCCCCCTCAATAAATAGTACTGGAACAAAAAATATGTTATTACAACCAAAAAAAGGAAAGAAAGAACCTTAAAAAAAGTAGCATGGCATATTTTGCAAATGCACTAGTCAGTTCAGATGTGTCTCAATTGAATAGAATGGGATTAAACTAAATGAAAGTAATAAATTTTAGCATTGATCATCAACAAACAATTTGGCAATACAAATATGATGGCACTATGTCCATTAACCTCACTATTTTCTTAGAAGTGTGTCCCATGCCTTCATTGCCTATGCTGCTTTTGTGAGTTTCTAAAACCATGCAATCCCTTTCGTATCATAACTGATTTTTTAAGACCATTCTTATTAATTTTGCAATGTTGTTATGGACATGAATTTGTTGATTCTCCTAAGGTAGTTTATGGTCCAAACTATAGATACTAGTATGGGCCAGTGCTTTACACACGGGTTGTTTGTGTATGGACTGTTTGTGTTATCGTATACGTTGATATTTTGTTTTAGCGTAAATATGTAAATGGAAAGCAAGGGTATTTTTGAAATTTCAAAAAGACACCGAGCAAATTAGTTCAACGAATTTTCATTATTAGTAGTAGAGATATAGGTTATTGGTGATAATGGATTGATATAATTCTTTTTCCTCCTCAATATTTTGTACATGATTAAGGATGACAGGTCCATTCTTATTTAATTGATATTCGCTTAATACATCTATTTGAGCCGGTACTAATTGATGAAGTTAAATTACACATATTTATAAAATACTAGGGGTGGTGCAGGTTGGTTAGGTGCGGTTTGAATTCCAAACCGCTTTCTCACCACATCAAATGGTTAATCAAAAATACAAACCATTGTACTTATCTTTTAAATGGTTCGATTTTGATTCGATTTAATGTAATACAGTCTGGTTTTGGTTAGGTCCAGTTTGAAGCCATATTAAATATATTACTTCCACCAATAATCAATTTACGAAGGCAACTATGTGAAGCTTTTAAACTTGATTAAACCAGTAAATGCTATACTAAGAAAGATTACTTCTTAATTATATGAATATTTGAATCTCACATTTAGCTACAAGTGAGATTTTTTAGTAGATTAAACAATCATCAATGTTAATCCATGCATAATCATTAAGTAAAATGAATAGAATAAGATTATAATTAGTAATTATCTTAAAAGATGAGATGAAAAATATTGTACTAAAACTATAACTTCTTCCTTTATGGAAATGATTGTTATTAATATAAGCTTAAAACAGAATATACATCGTTAAAATACAAAATGAGACATGAGTTGCTTATATTTTTGTCATAAGATTATCGGTGTAAATATTTGGTTCGGTCCTATTCAATATGGTCAGCTCAATCGTCTAAACCACAACCAAACTGTATTGATGTGTGTAACGCCCCACCTTTGTGCTTGTATTACCCAAAAATATTACAAGTAATATTATCAAGTAATACTAAAAATAGGATGGATAGGAGCGACCGCCCTTGTCTATTTCCTTGGACTAATACTATCATGTCACCTTTTACCTCATAACTATATATATAGATGTGAGTAGTCTCAGCACAAAGCAATATGCACGTTGGCTTAATAGAACAGAACAATATATCATATAATATACAACACAGAATCATATGTCTCAATAGAAATATAATACATCAAATATCTCCTTACAGTGTGAGTCTACAAAAAGGAAATACTAGACTCACCTATACAACCATATACGTACATAGAATATGAAAGGTCTAAAAACATACATGACTACATGAGTCTACGTTATAAAAAAACATACAAAAAGTATATAAGATGGACTCGAATAAACTCAAACTAAAAGTAACATCACACATAACTTCTTAAGCTAGCCTACATCCAAGGTCACTGAATCTCTATACCTGTCAAGTCTTGATCTGACTCAAGTATTATAAAAATAATAAATGGGTCAGACTATCTCTAAATATGAGGTGAGATCACATAATGAGCATGAAAAACATTAAAGCTATAGAAATTCGTATAGTGTATTACACCAAACGTCATAAGGCATCACTATGAAATCATCCACTTACAAACTTTCATAATACACAATGCATAATAATATCTATATAATATGCCATATTGAATACATCAATACCAAATCACCATGTCACTAAGGTTTCTCATGCCCATCAACGCAGTCATCTCAAATACGGCGATAAGGTAACTAACTCTGAAATCATAAGAACAAAAGAGACTGCTTAAAAAGTGATTCAAACTCTAGAAAATAGAAGATCGCTTGAAAGCGAGTCAAAAATTATAGACTAGCATAAAAGCAAGTCATAAAACTATAAAGACAAGAACTTCGCAAGTCAAAACAAAATCAAGCACTTTGCAAGTTACAATAATAAACGAGCACTTCGCGAGTCAACACAAAAGACAAGCACGTCGCAAGTCCCAAGAGTAGACACGCACTTCATGAGTTAATACAACAGACAAGCACTTCATAAGTCAATATAAAAGCAAGCACTTTGCAAGCTACAATAAGAGACATCGCGAGTCAACACAAAGATGAGCACATTTTCTAGTCAAAAATAAAGGCAAACACTAGATTGTATTTTTGGTTCCTTGGGCCTCTTCCCGATTGTTGGTTCAGAGAGATAGAGTCTAAAATCTGAAAAACACTTTGAACCAACATATGCATTCGAAAGTGAAATTTATTTGAAGACAATGATTTTGAAGACGGAGATCTTCATAAAATAGGGCAGCTTGTCATTAACCTCTTGGGTGATTCCTATTTTACATATATAATGGCAGTAGTGCCTTCGTTCTGAAAATCTTTAATTTGCAATGACAGCTCGCTATAAATCCTATGGATGATTCTCGAACATGATTTAGTAGGAGTACCTTCGGTTTGTCCTGTTTCTATAAAAGTTGTATGGACAAATGTTTGACATTGCATTCCTAAGGCCACATACATTGGTTTTACAAATGTACATCTGTTTGGTGAACCCTCTTATACCTAACACCCTTACCTTAGGCATATGAACTCTGGGGTTGCACTTTTATGGAAACCAATTAGTGTGTCGTCGAAAATGGCATGTGGCATTCGAAGTGGGATTTGTCAGGTGAAAGGTAAAATGTCACCTCAATCCTCCCACATCGGTAATGGAAAAAAATGGGTAGATGCGGCAAGGCTAAATAGGTTGCACCCATTAGGATATATTCGTCACCTTTCTAGATTACCCTCTATATTTCAGATTTGTTATGTATGTTGTGGCCACGGATAGGTCGGGAATGACCGAGATGATGACATATTAGGTACCACTATCTATGGTAGAGGTAAGTCGGTTCTGTGTTGGTAGAGGGCAGTGGGATTGTGCCTTGCTAAATTCCTCTAGAGATATATTGTACAGAAGGTAGTCACTTACCTTATCATTGTATGAAATCCATTCTCTAATACATGCCTTACGGTTTTGACTGTAGAGCCTAGTATGCTAGAATTTAACTACTATAATAATTTTAGCTATTTTAATATGTTATTTTTCAATGATTTACAAATAAATGTTATTAGAAACAATATCAAATGATTTGATAAAAATGTTTTGGTTATCATAAGGTAAAAACACATCAACATTTATATGCGGCGTGGTCTTATAAGATACCTTTATTTCAAAAGATTTTCTAGCATTAAAATCCAATTGAGATGTATTTTCTCATGCTAGTTTAGCAAACTGATCTGAGCGTTGTTTTCCTATAATGCTCGAGTCAGATGAGCATATTTTCCAGATCTAATTCGGATGCATTGGAGCTCAGGAGACGAGCTAGAAGCCCAAGATGTATCCATGTACTTGTTTATTTCTACTTCATTGGTTATTTAAAATTATCAGCATTTGTGCGTACATGTTTTTATAATTGTCCAGGCTGATAATTATTTAATTGTGTACTCTAATCTATATATATATTTCAAAAAATTCTGCTGTAAAGATTATTCCTTTGCATTATGAGATTCTGTGATTGTTTAGTTCCTTTTGTTATTTCTTCTTTCTTTTACACTTGACGATCAGTGTTTTCGTCACTTGAATGCTCGGTAAGCAATACAGTGGACGTATTAATGTCGATTATCTAGATTCGAAAATCCCGTTCATCGCAACTTCGCATGCGAACACAAGAGACGAACACTTTGCACACTAAAGAGATCATTTCTGATTGATAAGTGTAATATACTCTTAATTAGTAATTAAACGAGTACCGCCAATGTCCATAACTACTTTGCGATACTTAAATGTTTACTAAAAGATTTAAATCCCACTCGATATAAAAAACGAGCATTTTGCACGTCAAAGTTAATATTTCTGATCGATAAGTGTAATATACACTCAATTAGATATTAAATGAGTATTGCCCGATGTCCCATAACCACTTTGCAATACTTATATATTTACTAATAGAGTGTAAATTCCACATATTCAATCGTACGAGTCCAAGAATTAATCGATAAAGCAATACAAAAGACCTATATCACTTGTATTGCTAAATCGTTTAATTAGATTTCTCATTCAAGTAAAGGCAGAATTTGCAAGAAAGCAATGGTTCCGAAGTCACAAAGGAAATGTCAAAATGGCATATATAGCCAAAATCCAAGCAAAATAAAGAACAAGAAGAGCTTATAGTTTTGAATGCAATTATTTCAAATTCACTACATACGAAATGATTTTTATAATACAATATACACCTACTTTCAAACCGCTCCTTTAAAATTCATGAACTCGTTTATTACTCAACTATATTTATTTAGTACTTGATAAAATAAGCTATAAGTCTAATTTGATATCCAAATGTAATTATCTTTATATATGTACAGTTGTTTCAAAATCCAATTAAAAAGGTATTTGTCTACAATACATATTCCAAAAGCCACATAGATATACAAACCTTTATTTATTAAAACATAGACTTATATTTCAAAACCATACTTCTAAATCCATAAACTATTTCTGCTTAACTATTTTTAGTATATAATTACTACTTTATTCCATTTACAAAATAAATTGAATTGATTCAGAAACAAGTTTAAAATCAGTAAATTATAATAAACATTCTTTATTTGTAAATTTATTGCATTTAACCATATAAAAAATAGAAATATATGTGTTTATGAAATTCCAAGCCTTTGAATCAAAATGAATCACCAAATCAAATAATCAAACATAGAAAATCAGAAGCTAAAATAGAAGCTTGAATCACAAAACAAAGCAAGGCATCAACTGAGCAAAACATAAAAGCAAGGAGGGGAAAGCAAGCACTTAGAGCTCACGCTCCAGGCGATGAGTGATCGACCGGTCACCATAGACTGATCCATCTATGGGATGCTTACATCGTAAACTCCAGGCACTTGCTTTCCCACCGTCGACGCTCACAATTTCCAAAATGATTCCTATACATATTGACATCTTATACCTTCCATATAGGCTCTGAAACACACATGCATTCATAGGATAATTGATCGTAGCAATCTAGACTTTGAAAAGAGGTTGAAAAACTGATTTATAATAAGGAGTTTTGACAAAAAATGATTAAACAGGTTTGCATTCACAGAGGGAACAAGTCATATTCCAAAAATTCATAAGCATGCAATTAGATATTCTGAGATAGATTATGTGAGGATTAACTCAACTTAAATCCATATTTAGACTTGATAAAAACTTCCACTTTTTGCCTTGTACATAGGTTTCAGCAACCATAAAACTCAATTTTTACAAAGAAGAATGAAAGAATTCAAATCTCAATGCTCATAAGAATAGAATAGGGTTTGGATTATCATACCTTAGTTTTATATGATTTTTCTGAATTTTCTTTCTATTTGAAATTGAGAATTTTGATTGAATTCAGGTTAAAGGAAAGAAAACCCTAGCTTTCTTACTTCTTTTTCTTTTTACTGAACGATGGGTTTTGGATAAATAAGAAAATGAGAAGTACACTTCTCTTGTTTACTTAAAATGGTTTTGAGTTCAATTGAGCCCGCTTAAAAAAAATGCAAATCTTTTATTTAATTTCATTTACTTTCAAAGTTTCATCTAAGTTTCAATTTGGACTTTTCTAATAGTCATTACTAATCAGCTCTTCCAACTTACTTATCATTTATGATATTAAACCATACTTTTAATACAACCCTTCTTAGTTAATGGTTGAGTAATTTAACAAATAAATTTCTAATATTCACTATAAATAAGATTTATTCATAAATCTAGGAGTATTCCTTTCATATATCAATTCTCTAATATTTTATAAATTTAGAATTCACATTCCAAAAGGATTTCAATATCGTTTATAAAATAACACCAATTCAGATTTCTCAATTAATTCTTCTATTTTAAGTCATTATTTATTTTATTTAAGCAGTTCAAAAATAAGGGTTGTTACAAATTTCCCCCTTAAAGAAATTGCATCATCACAATTCCAATTCAAAGAAAAGTCTATAATGTACATACATACATATATATACTCAAAATTCATTTTCTAAATCCTTCTTCATTCTTCCTTATTTTCTAGTTTGAAAATAACTTTACACAAATATTTCATATCCTTTAAAATAATATAACATCTTTTTATAGTTTAGAACACTGAATATTTAAGGTGTTTAAAAGATTTTCAACTTATTTAATCACTTTGAATAAGGACGTTAAATAATCTAAAAAATTCCCTTAATTTAGGTATTAAAACCTCACAATTTAATTCATTTTATAATAAAACGATCAATTCTCCAAGAATTATTTTTCCATGATACGAAGAATTACAAATATTCAATCCTTACTCAGCTATTTAATTCCTTTCAATTCAAATTTCTATATTTGAAATTTATAAACTAGTAAACCAACTTCTAATAAAAGAAACATATATAATCAAACCAAAATCATTTTCTTTTCTCTACTATAATATTTATCTTATCAAAACTCATTTTGTAGACTTACATTCGTAATTATAAAAGTTAAGTTTAGTATAAGTCATATCCTTATACTAAAATTCAAAAATCATTTTCAAACCTCTTTTCTTTGCTTTACAAAAGAAATTATATATCTCATTATTATTAATATTATTTTGTAAAGCTAATTAAATTTTAAATACTCTTTATTGACTAAAATTAGAGTTCTCAAAAATTCAACCACTTATTTTAAACACAATTACAAAGTTCAATCTTCTTAATATATAAGGTGAAATGAGTTTCTACCCTTCTACTCTCTTCTTATGACTTATTTATCATCACATTTTTTTAATATTTTTTAACAAAACCCCAATTGCTTTCAAAATTTTGAATATTTTAATTCCAAATGAATCTTTTCTTCAAAATAATTTTCTAAATCTATATTTTTCGAATAATATACTAGCTTCTTATGGTGTGTGTGTGTGTGTGGTGTGTGTATATATCAATTCTTGTTTATATAATTATCGCTTTGATTTCAAACATTAAAATACAAAATCTGATTTTCTTCGATTAATTTTTTATTTTGAAATTCCAAAATTTATCAAACAATTACTTTACATCTTTTATTTTAACTTCCTATAAATTAGGGCTTATATATAAAAATTAACTTTCATTCAAATCATAATAAGATATATATGACAAATCAAAATCATCACACACGGTTCTTTTGACATATATATTATAAATGAACATGCACAATTTTACATATATCAAATAATATAATGATGTTGCATCACCATCTATTTATAGCAAATTGTTTTGTTACTCATTGCAATGTTGATTGTGAAATCTACATTGCTTCGCCATTGACCTTTACTATCGCTAATACTCGGTGGTTGCACACATCATCTAAAATTAATATGTATAATGCATCCTTATTGTTCTCATTGTAATTTTCTAAACCATCAAAAAAATCTAAAACACATATATACATATAGCTAACTATTTTTATAGAAGATAAATTTTTCTTCTTAATTTATTTACTAAAAACAACTTTTCGCATAATATTCCATCTTCCCAAATAATATTATTCAGTCCCAAGTCAATAAGTTAATATTATTAACAAACTTCATATAATATTTTCTTTCAAAATAAACATATAGCTCACAATTTTAAAAAAGTTATTCATCTTTAAGATACCTTCCTTTAAAATCATTATATATGTATATGTATACATGTATGTGTGTGTGTATATTCCATTATAAAGTAACATTTAACTCACTTAAAGCTTTATTTCCTTTTTAAATATTATTTGTGACACATTCATAATTATTTATAATACTTAAAGTATTAGAACTCAAAATAATATGTCCAATTGTCTCATCCTTTTGTTTAGGAATCCCTATCCACAACGTCGATCAAACGCATCTATCAGAATTCTTAAAGTACTCAATGAGGAATTTGAAACAAAACTAATTTCCCAAAAATTTCTTTATCGATCTCTATATTTTCATACAAATGATAATCTACTAATAAAAATTCAATAAATCAACCACTTATCCATGCATATATCATGAAATTATCCAATACCACATCTACTTTAGTATTTAGTTAGTTATACTTATAAACTAGTATTTCATTTTATACGATACAAAATTTTCAATATCCTTTGCAGTAGCTATACAACTGAAGATACCGCAAAGTCTTATAATTAATATCAAGTAGGTTTCTAAATTTCAAGTGATGATTCCTACTCAATACTAACTTTAAACAATTACTTATAATTTCAAACGATCCCTCAACCAATCAGACATATTTAAACAAACTAATTATCGTGCTCAATGGGAAGTAGTCTGTCAGCTTCCACTGTGCAACTCTAATCACTAATGGATCAGGACACCACTACACAACACAAAGCCATAAAAGGAAAGATCTATGTTATCCATTAAATCTCACTCTTTGGAAAAGTGAGTTCCAAACTTTAAAATCATTTTTATAACAATATTTTATGAAGTAATTCCAAAATTTTACAAATACGTCTATATAATTATTCTCTATAATCGTTTATACTTATATCCTAAATAGGAAATAAATTATAAATTCTATCCTACACACCCAAGGGACAGGACTCTAAGTCCGTCTAGGCCAAGATTCGTGTTTCTTAGATTTTATACTGTCCTGAACCTCGCTCAGATACCAAGGTGTAATTCCACACCTATATGTCCATATTATCCAAGAATATTACAAGTAATATTATTGAGTAATATGTAGAATATGGCTGGATAGGAGCGACCATCCGTGTCTATTTCCTTGGCCTAACACTATCACATCACCTCTTATCTCGTAACTCTATATATATATAGATGTGAATTGACACAAAGAAATAAACACATTGACTCGATTAGAATAGAAAAATATATTATATAACATAAAACACTAAATCACATCCAGATGCAGAAAGTCATCAAAAAGGAAATCAAAAATTGGTGCAAAGGAAAAAATGACTTACAATCACAAGTACTAAAATGCAAACAAGAGGTCAACACTGCTCTGCAAATATTAGAATCAGATCACAATTCTTTGAATGCACATAAGTTGCATGAGGCCCAAGTGAAATTGGCAAAAAGTATGGAGTTGCTAGCAATTGACAACAAACAAAAAACTAAATGTCAGTGGATCAAGTGGGATGACAGCTGCTCTAAATTTTTCTTTGCAAAACAAACAACCAGAAAATTTGGCAACAGCTCCCACAACATTTTAAAAGAAAATGGAGATGTAGTTAAAACCCAAAAAGAAATGGAGGAAGAAGCCGCCAAATTTTTCTCCAATATATATAACAGAGGCAATATGGAACATCATTTCCCTAAGATCACCCCAAAAAGAAAAATAAACGATTGGGGAAAAACATTTCTTAATGCCACTTTTGATGAAAAGGAAGTAAAAAGAGCCATTTTTAGTGTGCATAATGACACAGCTCCTGGCTATGATGGTTTTAATGCCAAATTCTACAAAAGACATTGGAATGAATTAAAGAAACCTCTTCTTGAAGCTATGCAGACTTCTTTCGACAATGGTAGAACAGTGAGAGAAATTAATCACACCATCATATCCTTAATCCCAAAAGTTAAAAATCCTCAATCAATTTCAGATTTTAGACCCATAGCCTGTTGCTCCATGATATACAAAATCCTATCAAAACTTCTATGTGACAGAATGAAGTTTGTGCTTGCAGAATTAATATCTGACAACCAAACAGCGTACTTACCAAACAGACAGATAAAAGATGGAATAATAATTGCACATGAACACATCAGAAATTTCAACAAACATGGCAGCAACAAAATGTGCATAAAGGTAGATCTTAAAAAAGCTTATGATTCAGTAAACAGATATTTCATTCTGCATATGATGGAAAGCATGGAATTTCCAACCAAATGGGTAAAAATTATTCATGAGATCATATGCTCCCCAAGTTTTTCATTTTCTATTGTAGGATATCATAAGGGATATTTTACTGGTACTAATGGATTAAGGCAGGGAGACCCATTATCCCCTTATCTTTTTACGTTATGCATGGAATATTTCACTTTGTTGATGGATGAAAAAGCTGCTAAAGGCAAAATAGAATCAGTTATCAAAAACAATTCCACAATTACACACTTAATTTATGCAGATGATCTCTTAATTTTCACTAATGCAACTGCTACTGGAGCCAAAGCTATTAAAAATTGTTTCAAGAATTTACAGAGAGTTACTGGTTTGGAAATGAACAATCTCAAAACCCAAGTGTTTTTCAACAAGTTTTGCAATAACAAGGATCAAGTGCTCAACATTTTAAATATTCAAGAAGGACAATTACTTGTCAGATATCTTGGACTACCCCTATCAGTGACATATATCAAACAATCAAACTTCAAACAACTGATTGATAGAGTGCTAAAAAAGATGCAAGGTTGGGAGTGCAAATTCCTCAAAGTTATAGGAAGAATTGAATTAATTAAGGCTGTTATATATCCTATGGTCAGTTTTTGGATGCAGTGTTTTATGCTTCCTAGTTTAACTATCCAAAAAAATCAATCAATTATGCAAACAATTCATCTGGAAGGGTAAAAAGAGCATTGTTCCATGGGAAACTGTTACAAGTGTTAAATCTGAAGGTGGAATGGGGTTGAAAAAACTATCAGATATAAATATCACTTTCTGCATAAAAAGAATTTGGGAGACTCTTAATAATTCAACATTCAGTGCAAGGTGGTTAAATGAGAGATATGCCAACAAAGAAACACTGTGGGAATCAAATTACAATAATAATTTCTCATGCACTTGGAAAAAAATGCTATACCATAGAAGAGATGCACAAAAAATAATTGACAGAAGAATTGTGGATGGGAAATCTACAAGTTTATGGTTTACTCCATGGATAAATGGTTCAACATTACTAGAAAAATTGGGGCAAGAAACTTTATCATACTCCAGAGGTCAAAATCATAAAGTAAATCAAATCATATCTGGAAATACATGGAGAACTGATACTATTTCATATCTTGGTAACATTAGTGAAGATATAAGACAAGTATCCATCCATCATGACAAAGCAGAAGACTACTGGTTTTGCAAAAACAGCAAAAATGGTAATTTCTCCTTTCAGAATGTATGGAACAATCTTAGAATCAAACTTCAAGAGATCAATTACCACAAAATCATATGGAACAACATATCCCTTCCTAAATTGAATGTTTGTCTTTACAGAGCCAGTTTCAACTTTCTAACAACTAAAGATAAATTAAAAAGGCAAGGAGTGACTGAAGATTCCATCTGTGTTTTATGCAATATAGAAGAGGAAACTTGCAAGCATTTATTTTTTAACTGTTCTTTCTCCAAGCATGTATGGTGTTGGATCAGAATTATGATGGGTGATCCAATAACACATAGCAATATTGACACTTCTATCTCTGACACTATTGACTACATAAGTCAAAATTTTGCAGCCAACAACATAAAGAGAGATATCATAATAGTTGCTCTTAGCACAGCCATATGGTTCATTTGGAAGAGCAGAAACTCAAAAATCTTTAATAATGACAACGCAGACAAAATTGCAGTTTGCAAATCCATAAAAAATATGGTTCGTGACCTAATCATCAACAGATCTAAGTATTTTTCTCATAGTATGGTTACTTCTGATGAAATTCTAGTTAGATGGGAAATCGTACCTTCGCGTGCAGACCTTACCTTAACCAAGACCCCAAATTTCCTAACCACAGTATCATCCTCAAGATACATGATTGACAGAGAAGATGATGAAGCTGAGAACTCTATTATGTCCAGACGCACTGAAAGTAGCATCACCATAGTTGGAAGAGAGGAAGTTTTGCCAGGCAGAGAAAACGAGCCGCCATGAGGAAAAGAGCATCGCATTTTTTTTCGCAGTGTGTTTAGGGTTTGTTTGAGAATGTGTTGGGCCGAATATCAATTGAATGTCTTTTACTTGTATATATTATGTTTGTATTGATTATTCAATATCAATAAAGCTTTAGACCTTTTTTTCAAAAAAAAAAAAAACACTAAATCACATGTCGTAAAAGAAATATAATACATTAAATATCTCTCTATAGTGTGAGTCTACAAAAAGGAAAATACTAGACTCACATATACAACCATATACATACATAAATTATGATAGGTCTAAAATATACATGACAACATGAGTCTACATCATGAAAAACATACAACAAGTATATAACCTAGACTCGAATGATACATCAAACTAAAAGTAACATCATATATAACTTTTTAAACTAGCCAACATTCAAGGTCACTAAGTCCCCGT
This sequence comes from Allium cepa, assembly GCA_030765085.1. Lineage (NCBI taxonomy): Eukaryota > Viridiplantae > Streptophyta > Magnoliopsida > Asparagales > Amaryllidaceae > Allium > Allium cepa. The sequence goes on along the minus strand of CM060935.1, from coordinate 795,040,153 downwards.
ACCTGTCAAGTCTCGGTCTAACCCGAGTATTATAAAAATAATAAACAGGTAAGACTATATCTAAATATAAAAAAGGTGAGATCACATAATGAGCATGCATAAACCTTAAAGGTTTAGAAATTAGAATGGTGTATTACACTAAACATCATAAGGCATCTCTATGAAATCATCTACTAATAAACTTGCATAATAAAAAAGGCATAATAATAACTATACATATGCTATGCAAATAAAAGACATCAATACTAAATCACCATGTCACCAAATCTTCTCATGTCGATAAACAACATTCACCTCAAATATGCTGATAAGGTAACCAACTCCAAAATCACAAGAAAAAAAAGACTGCACAAAAGCGAGTCAAACTCGCAAAAATAGAAGATCGCTTGAAATTGAGTCAAAACCAAAAGACTGGCATAAAAGTGAGTCACAAATCATAAAATTACAAAGACAAGCACTTCGCAAGTCAAAATAAAAGCAAGTACTTCGCAAGCTACAATAATAGACATGCACTTTAAGAGTTGATATAAAGACGAGCACTTAGTAAGTCATAAGAATAGACGCGCATTTCATAAGTCAGTACAAAAGACAAGCACTTTGCAATACAATACAAAGCAAGCACTTCGCAAGCTATAATAAGAGATACTGCGAGTCAACACAAGAGATGAGCACTTTACTAGTCAAAACTAAAGGCAAGCACCTCGAAGCCAACTTAAGAGACGAGCACTTTGCATGCCTAAGAGGTCATTTTCGATCGGTAAGTGTAATATACTCTCAACTAGTAATTAAATGAGTATCGCCTAATGTCTCATAACCACTTTTCGATACTAAAATGTTTACTAAAAGATTGTAAATCTCACTCGACACAAGAGACGAGCATTTCACACATCAAAGTGATCATTTTTGAATGATAAGTGTATTAGATTATTAGTTATTAGTTAAATTAGTATAGCTCAATGTCCTATAACCACTTTGCGATATTCAAATATTTACTAAAAGAATGTAAATCCCATTCGATTAAAATTTTCAATCGAACGAGTCCAAGAGTTAATCGATAAAGTAATATAATTTATATTGTCAAATCGTTTAATTAAATTTCTCATTTGGGTGAAAGTAGAAATTGCAAGATAGAAGTGGTTCCAAGCGTCGCAAAAGAAATGCCAAAACGACATATGTAACCAAACGGCAAGCAAAATAAAGACCAGGTAGAGTTTACATTTTGAAAGCAATTATTTCAAATTCACTACATATGAAATGATTTTTATAATACAATATATACATACTTTCAAACATCTCCTTTAACATTCATAAACTCATTTATTACTCAACTATATACATTTAATACTTGATAAGCTAAAAATCTAATTTGATATCAAAATGTGATTGTCTTTATATATATATATATAGTTGTTTTAAAATCCCATTAAAAAGGCGTTTAGTCTACAAATCATGTTCCAAAAGCCACATAGATAAATAAACCTTTATTTATGAAAACATAGGCTTATATTTCAAAATCATACTTCTGAATCCATAACCTATTTCTACTTTAACTATTTTTAGTATATAATTACAACTCTATATCCATGTACAAAATAAACTGAATTGATTTTGAAAGAAGTTTGAAATCAATAAATTATAGTAAACATTCTTATTTGTAAATTAATTGCATTTAAACCATATATATAATGGATGTACATATGTTAGTGAAATTCCAAATCTTTGCATCAAAATGAATCATTAAATCGAAGAATCAAACTCAGAAAATGAGAAGCTAAAATAGGAGCAAGAACCACAAAACAAAGCCAGGCATCAACTGAGCAAAGCACAAAAGCAGGGAGGTGAAAGCACTTGGAGCTCTCGCTCCAGGTGTTGACCAGTCAACCAGTCACCATAGGCCAGTTGATCGGTGGGATGCATTAAACTACACTCCAGGCACTTTCTTCCCCATCATCGACACTCATAATTTCCAACATGATTCCTATACATCCTGACATCTTATACTTGTCATATAGGCTCTGAAACACACATGCATTCATAGAGTAGTTGATCATAGTAATAACGACATAGAAAAGAGGTAGAAAAACCGATATACAGTAAGGAGTTTTAATAGAAAATGATTAAGCAGGTTTGCATTCATAGAAGCAATAAATCACATTCCGATTTCTCAACTATTTGGTTTACAATTCATAAGCGTGTAATTAGATATTACGAGATAGATTATGTGAGGATTAACTCACCTTAAATCCATATTTTGACTTTCTAAACACTTGCATTTTCAGCCTTGTACTTAGATTTCAGCAACCCTAGAACTCGATTTTTACAAAGAGGAACACAAGAATTCAAATCTCAACCCCAAACTGAAATTGACTGGTCAAAAGAATAGAATAGGGTTTTGATTATCATACCTTAATTTTATATGATTTTTATAAATTTTCATTCTATTTGAAATTGAGAATTTTGATTAAATTCATGTTAAAGGAAAGCAGACCCTAGCTTTTTTTACTTATGTTTCTTTTTACTGAACAACAGTTTTTGGATAATTAAGAAAATGAAAAGTACACTTCTCTTGTTTACTTAAAATGGTTTTGAGTTGAATGGGGCCCACTTAAGGAAAAAATGCATATCTTTTATTCATTTTCCTTTACTTTCAAAGCTTCATCTAAGTTTCAATTTGGACTTTTCTGACAGTCATCACTGATCAGCTCTTCCAACCTACTTATTGTTTATGATATTAAACCATACTTTTATATAACCTTTCTTAGTTAGTGGTTGAATAATTTAACAAATAAATTTTCTAATATTCAATATAAATAAGACTTATTCATAAACCTTAAGGTATTCCTTCCATAGGTTAATTCTCTAATATTTTATAAATTTAGAATTCACATTCCAAAAGAATTTCAATACCTTTTTAAAAAATAATACCAATTCAGATTTCTCAATTAATTCTATAACTTGAAGTCATTAATTAGTTTATTTAAGCAACTTAAAAATTGGGTTGTTGAAATGCAGGTCGGTTCGGTTTAGGATATTGCTTTGGTTAGAAGAGTCGGTGCGGGTTTCCATATTGTTTTTCGGTCCGGTGCAAGAGGTTTTTGTATAGTGGTGCGATTTATGCTCACTCCTATAAAATGATATAATGGCTTATGTGAGTGGGGGCTGTTGTGTGCATGTGTAGGCTTTTGCGTGTGTATGCACCCTTGCTTTCAAAAAAGAAAAAAAAATTGGCCTATGCATTTACACTGTGTTCAATAGGCATAACTTTCAAATAGTCTATCCGATTTCGATAATTTTTCCCATTCCGAAAAGCTAAGAGTTTAAGAAAAAACTTTAGTTTAAATGTTTTGCAAAATTTTATTGTTTGCTAGCCTAAATATACAAATTTTAAGAGTGGGCTGAGTTAAGCCTAAGACAATTCCCATTAGAAAATCCACCATAATTTGAGTTGAATTCCATATTTTTTGCAATTTGAAAGTTGTTTTGAAATCTAACACGCTATATTTTTTGGGAATTATTGTTTTGAAAAGCTAAATGTGCAAATTGTTGTTTTGAAAAGCTAACATGCTATATTATTTCCAAAATCTATAAGGTCCGAAGCTCGTTTCATTTTCTACCTCGCTTCTGGAAATTTCTTTTGTTTGGGAAACTAAGCTTGATCTTCCCAAAAATCAAAATTCAGCCCGTGCCCTGATTTCCTTCGAAAAAATAAAAACAAAAATGTAGCACTGAATAAATGGACTAATAACACACAATCGTATAGGATATCGTCGTATTATTTATTCAGTTATTCTTAGCTCGTGGGTGACACCCGATATAGGGTTTGTTCCGTATGATACTCATTGCATTGAGTATTTGATAGTCACATGGTGACTTATGTGTAGAGCCGCATGCTGGACATTGTATATATTCTATGTGTCTGACTACCTTTGTTTAGCTCCCTTCGTGGTTCGGAAGTAAATCAAATGGTCAATATCCACCTGCTGACCTGATCATGGGATCGCGTCCCAGATCCATGAGGCCATCGTTGAACTTTGTATTTGATGCACGTCATGAGGTTTGGGTTAGACGACTTATGCAATAGGTGCCCTATAGCCTTTTTTGTCGCTTAGGCCAACAATCTGTTACCTATTAGGGCAAAGCAGGGTCATGATCAAGGCTACATGTTGACGAGCCACTGGTGGATATGCGTCACGATGTCTGTCGAGGAAACTAAGGCTGAAGGAACTGATTCATCTACGTAGCTTATGCCATAATAGACCTTGGGTTCTTGCAGCAGGTATATAGCCATCAGTCTCTCGTCTGGTCTCAGTTTTATTTTGGTAGATAGGCATATATGAGATGAGATTATACCTACGACCGCATCCAGAGTATGGTCAACCCTGTATCCTTCTTTGCAGATGGCTTAATTATTATTGATTATGTTCGAGTACTGTTATGAGCTAGATCAAGCCTTCCTTATTGATTTTAGTGATTTGATGATGATATTTCATAAAATGAGATTGAGAGGCATTGTGGGCATCGCTTCGAAATTGCTTGACTTTACTTGAGGATATCTCATTATTGTTGATTTCATATTCTATGATGATGTTTTATTGTGTGGATGATTCGTCTATTAGATACGGTATTCTTGATTTCTATTGAATTATTTTATATGGGTGATGATGTTTTATATTGGGTTTTCTGGTGTTCTATGTATATGATATTTGGAATAGTTTGGGAGAATAATAATATTATTATTATACCCAGTATATATAGATTCCATATATTTATTGACCTTGGATTTAGATAGTCTGACTTGTTTATTATTTATATAATACTCAGATCAGTCCGATACTTTTCAGATACAGTGACAGTATGACCGGCTTGCATTATCTAGGCTTAGAGAAGACTAGTGTTCAATATAATTCTTTACCATCTTGTATTATATTTCCTTTTGTTTTATATTGCCTTTTTGTATGTTTACTCGTGTTGTGTATATTGGACATACATTATATATTGTATATTATATATTATCGCTACTACTGACTCAGTGATCTCTGATATTTATTATGTATTATTCTATCCTGGAGGTACACATGTTTATTAATTTATACTGAGACCGTGTACATTTATGGTGAGTTTTGTTTAGTACGAGATATGTACCGGTGTTAGTCAAAAGGAATATTCATGTATGTTCCCCATATCGCATTATTCTCCATATTACTCGATAGTATTATTTAGTAATACTACTGAGTAGTATGGGTATAGAGGTAGGGGTATTACAGCTTAGGTGGCGACCAAGTGTCTAAAGATGGCGTATTTTATGTGATGGTCTAAGGCCCGTGTGGCATCCAAAGAACTAAAGATAACATACCTTCGGTAGTGGATATAAGGTTTGTGACGACACCCAACACCTCTGTCACTTAATATATCTACATGGTGCTCTGCATTGGTGCCCGACCGGTGTAGGATGAATGCCAAGGGTTGTAAAGTAAATAAAACAATAATAGAACCTATCATATATCTCATATCACATCGAATAAATTATACTAGTCATTACATATTTAAAATAGACGATAGTTCACATATTAGAGTATATAGGTTCAATAGTTCTATAAAATAGCGGTAGTGTTTATACAATTGGAAATAAACTTAACATTTAACTGTCTATAAATAAAATAAATGAACACTATCTTGGCTCCACTGTGTCGCACAAACGAGTAAGCAATGATGAATCCAAATATGAATACAAGAAAACCTCTCCTCTTGCTTATCTATTTATACAGCACCATATGTCACCTAAACCAGTTATATAGACTTCTCATTTACGAATAGCTGAGATAATAAGAAGCAAAGCATAAAAGCTCGAGTCAGAAAATAAGGGTGTGAGTGATAAACAATCTCAAAATACTATATATATATATATATATATATAAATCAATATAGGAAGGAACAATAGTACGAAGAATCATACTTTACTTATCCCTGCATCCAAATAATATGCTAATCAACTAACATCATAAATTGTATAGATATCCTAGCACACCTTTAGATACCTAAGCATCGATCTTACGGATACCTACATCCCGTGATATCCTTAGAGAAGCAAACAAAAATGGCAAATATAACATCCATTAAACAATCCTCGGTTTCACCTAGAGTGTTATGGACAAACGATAACTCGTGTGTCCATTCCTCTACCAAGGATTGATTGAAAAATCCTAAATTTTTGTACCTAAAATTGAAAACCCAAACTTGAAAGCAGAAAACTTGAATGAAAAAATATACAGCAACAGAAACTTTTTACAGAAACAGAAATTTTATTAGTATAGTAGATAATATTACAAAGCTCGGATACAATGAAGAGAAGAAATGATCTTTCTTGAGAGTAGTGTCCCCCTTTTACAGCGTCTTCTCTTCTTTATTTATTATTACTTAGGCTGGATATCTGTCCATTATAGGGATAATATGTGTCACTTTTAGGTTGAGGATGTGTCCTTTATTTTAATCTTTGTAGAGGATGAGCTGGAAAGGCTAAGGAGTGATATGTCACCTTAGTGTAGAGGCTAGGTTCTTTGTCCTTTTATTCTGGATGTGGGTCCATTATGCTTCTGATCTAATTTTGAATTTCTAGATTAGCTAGAGATTTGTCATCGAAAGGGTCGGTACCCATAGTATCTCTCATTATAGAATCTTGTCTAAGTCTTTCCTTTTCTACTTATTCTTCAAAGTATTCTTCTTGAGCCATTGTGCCAACTGGGCCAATTTTGAGACTGTCTAAAAAACGCCGAACCTTCATTATTCTGTCTGTTGATGGTTCGAAAGCTGATAGGTAGTCCAACAGTAATACTGTTTTGCCTTCAGTGGTAGAGTGTAATCCAATTTCGCCTTTGTTAATGGCCTCGGAGAAGAACTCTTGCGCTGCTAGGATTCTTTCATTTTCTTCATTAAATTTTTTGCGATTGAATTTAACGAGTTCATGTTGAGGATTTTCGATTACTCTATGTAATTCCCATAATTGGATAGAGTGATAAAGACATATGTACCGTCTTTTTTTCCAAACGCTCCAAATTCTAAACATGAACATAGTAAAAAACCTGCTTGAATGTTCAGCAAGTTTTGCTTTACATATTTTTAGAAATAACCTGAATATTCTTCAGGATGGCTTGTGTTGACATAAATTTCGTGCACTAAGCCCTTTTTGATATGTTTTTGATACTTTTGTATTTCAGAAAAACAGGCTATAAGGCGCGATCTTCTGTTGTTATTGAGAATTAACTCTTCATTTTCTAAGATTTTAATTAACTCTGTGTCTTCTAACTTTTTGAAGAATAGAAGAATATTACTTTCATCGATGAGATGTTGCTGATATAAGGATAACATATCCTTGACTGTCATTTCAGCTTCCATCTCTTTGGTTTTTGTGTTATCTATCTCATAAAGTCTAAGTAATTCTAGAAAATCTTGAATTCTTAGATTTACGAGATCGAATGTTTGCATTTGAGAAAATATTGTTTTCAAATGGCTATGTTCAGCTGTGTTATCAGTGAACAACTCTGCTTCTTTTAAGTCTAGAGTTTCAGATCTAGATGTAAAAGAATGCTGTGATAATTTAGACACTATTTTCCAAGTTTCTTGCAATTTTTTCTCTTTTTGGGATATTGTATGCTTTAATCCCAAATAAGCTTTTTCTTGTTGAGTTAACCAGAAAATTGCAGTTCTATGGTCTGCAGATTAGATGGCTTTAAAGCATCCGTTGAAATTGTCATATAAATTAGGATTCGGTGCTTTCATCTCTAAATTGTACCAATTTTTGACCACAGCTGAGATGTATGGTCTTTGTACTCCTATGGAAGCAATTGCTTTTCCTTTGTTTATTGGAACAAATTTCTGAGTTGTATTGAAAGGTGTTGCCTTGTCTTTATTTGTTTGTGGTTTTGGTCTGTTGGACCTTTTCTTCATTTACTCCTATGGGAGCGTTGGTTTCTTCGGATTCTTGCGAAGGCGAAGCCTCTTTGGAAGTTTTCTTAGCTTTTCTGGATGATTTCGCTTGTTGGAAATCTTCCTGTCTTTTCATAGTTTCTAATAATTCTTTGATTCTTTTTATGTTGTCTTCATCCATTTTTTATAATCTGGTAAGAAGATCAGCAGCAAAGTTAGTGTAGACTGGAATGTATTTGACATCATAGTTATAAATTTCAAAATACGTAGCTAATCTAATTCTCCGAAGGTTTTCCTCTGGATTGTTTACAGTTTTCTTTTTTAAGAATTGAGCAATAGATTTGTTATCTGTTTCTATTACAAACTGTCTATGCATAAGATAAATTTGTAAACTTTTGATTGCTAATTTAATAGCTAGTAATTCTTTGTCGTAGGTAGCGTATTTAATCTGGGGTTTGCTAAACTTTCCAGAGGAATATGCTACAACTTTTTTTTTAGCAACTAATACTCCTGCCCAAAAATTTCAGAAGCGTCAGTTTGTAGTGTAAGTAATTCTTCATCTGAAGGAAAATAGTGGATCTTTTGATCCATTATTAGGTCTTTAATTTTTTATATTTCTTCTTCTTCTTGCTTTTGTAAGGTAATAGGAATTTTATCTGTGTTCCATCTTGTTGGTTGTTCTCCATTATGCTGTTTATATTTTGTTTGTTCATCAGTAAGATTTTTCTGTAAATTTTGGGTCTTAGCAGATAAATTAGGAATAAATTTTCTACCGTAGTTTAATAATCTTAAGAAACTTTGGAGTTCTTTTAATGTTTTAAATGTATTGGGAAAATCTTTAATTTTAGTATAAATGTGTTGTTGTAATTATATTTGTCCATTTTTAATTCTTTTTCCAAGAAAATCTATTTCTTTTTTAAATAATTCAATTTTTTTAGGACTTAGAATAACGCCGTTTTGAAGTAATATTTGAACAACTGCTAGAAGATGTTGTTTATGTTCTTCTGCAGAATTAGAGAAAACAAGGATGTCGTCTATATAGACAGATACAAAAGGTAAATATCCGAACATAGAATACATCCATTTTTGAAATATTTGTGGTGCGTTTTTTAATCCAAAAGGCATAACTAACCATTCAAAATGTCCTTATGGGCAACTAAAGGCAGTTAACTCTATGGACTGTTTATCGGCAAGTTTTAATTGCCAAAAACCCGATTTTGCATCAAATTTACTATAATATTTTGCTCCTTGGATTTGTTATGTTAGATGTTCAGCAGAAGGAATAAAATATCCATCAAATTTTGTATAGCTATTAAGTTTTCTATCGTTTATTACCATTCTAGCTTTTCCTCTTTTAATTTCAGCATGGTTTCTTACTAAGAAAGCTGGGGATGAGTGGGTACTGAAACTTTTTTGTATTAATTTTAAATTTAATAGGTCTTTTATTTGTTTCGCAAATTCTTCTTTATCAGTAGGTGATACCATAATGCTGTTAACTCGAACTTTGGCATCTTTGTATTGTTCCATTAATTCAATTTTACAATACCTTGGTGCTTTGTCAAACCATTTTAATGGATTTTCTGAATAAAGGGGTCCTTACAATACCCCGACTTACGAGTACACTTGAAAATACTTCGAGTATCAATGGTCCATTTGCATGTATATTTGAGCCCTTCCTCGCTTCATCTGTTTCCATTCATCATTGTGAAACCCTTCAAAGTTCCACTTTCCATAATAAAACCTTTCAGCATTTTACTCACCAGTTCGCTTCCTCAAATCCACCCTAGTGGTTCATCATTACAACTCCATCAATCGAGTTGTCATCATCCGAACATTTTAGATGTCCATATCGATTGTAGAATCATCACATCAAAGTTTCGACGCCATCATATCAAAGTGTCACACCTTCACTTTGCTACTTATCATCGTTCTTCATCGTTCCAAAACCATAAAAAAATGAACGTTGACGATTGAATGAACTCGACGTGGCTACCAAAACATCACATATAAATTCCCAAGGCCATGCTACAAACCTCTATCATTTGACATGGTTGGTACCAACCATATATGGTCGGCACAAACCATGTTGTTTGACCTAAGCTTAGATAAAGTTGCCAAGTATCAAAATACTTTACCTTGTCTTGCTCCCATGTGTAACAACCATTTTTTGAAGCTGTAATACTAGATTAATTTAATAAAAATAGATTTGTTTTAATTCGGTTTTTAATGATTATTATTTATGAAATAAGATTATTATACAACTAAATTTTATTTAATAAAATATTTTATTATTAATAAAATTGAATTAGTTAATAAAACCCTTTTTAGGTAATATATTAAAATTCAGATAAAATGTTTTAATAAATATAAAATATTATAAAGTATAAATAATTTTATGTAGGTGAAATAGTTGGAGAAAATAAATTTATTTCACTACAATGCCATGAATGGTTGGAAATAAGAATTCATTTGTGTCGATATATCGAATAATTAAATAGATACCTTATGAAATAAGAGAGCCCAAAGACCATACAAGCTAACCCAATCCTTTACTTGTTTAGAACTTGGTCGCTGGCTTTGCAAAACCCGTTCTCACTTATGCTTTGCCCCAGCCCTAGTACGAAATCGATTCCAATAATTTTTTTGTTAAACCATATTGAATTCTTGACTCATCTCTATATTTGGTTTCTAACCTTTAAATTGTTTTTATTGAATTATTTGAAAAATTCCCTAAAACAATCAATTATATTTTAAATCTAGTGAAGTTTTAAGGTCTTATCTTATTTGAAGCGATCTTAATTATAGAAGTTATTTAAATAATTTTGAAAGAGTTTTCAAACCTTTGTAAATAAAGAACTGTTCTTTAAGGTGAAATTAAGATTTTAAAAGTGGTTTTGGGAAATTATATCATTGAATATATATATGCACACACATATAATTATTAATCTTAGACTCTTTTATCTTATTTATTATGGATTTGAGATTAAAATGAGATTTCATGCTTCTCTACAAAATGAAGAATTTTAATAAACGGTCGAATCTTACCGATTAGTATGGGACTTTTGTATAATTCTTCCGCTTATTTTCATAACTCGTTGAATTGAGTATATTTAGTGTAAACTACTATCTTTATGTAAATACTTGAATATCATTAAGTGGTATAGGACATTTAGTGAAATTCTATACTAAAGTGATAGTGATTAACGCTTAAGAGTTATACTATCTTGGGGTGTTTAGCTATATGGGAAGATAGATGCTTGAGAGACGATGACTCATTTTATTCATCGTTCTGAGAGTCGATATGTTTTTAGATTTGGGTAAGCAGACCTATATTGTTGGAATTAGGTTTGTTACGATGTAACACGGCTGCCCTTTTGTTTCTTGGATAGGTGTTTACATGGATTGGTAGTCTACATACTGGATGATGTTAATTTATAAGTTTGATGAGCAGTTTGGATGATGTTTGCCTATATTGTTCCTGTTAGGCAAATTAGCATAATTTTGATAAAAACATGGTAACCTTTTTATTAAGATTATGTATTTGTACCTTTTTAGTCTATATTGTTCCATTAGACTGCTACACTATGTGGTAGAGTCTATATTGTTTCGGTTAGAGTCTGTGTCGATGTAAAACTAATTGTGACTACCATATTATTTCATTAGCCATGATTGTTCTCCAAAGATTTTTAGGATGGATATTTAGTATCTTTTGGCTTTGAAGAATTTTGAATTTGTTATCACTATGCTTTTATAAGACAGTCCATTAAAGACTTGATATGGATTTATGAAATGGTGATTTTGATTAATATGACTTATTATGATTATTTGGCTTTAGGCATATTTTTTTTATGGCTTATTTTTATTGTTAAGTCATATATTTGTGATATTAGTATCTCAATCTTCTATTATATATAGTCTAACCCGTTTATATTTATAATACACGGGTCAGGCCAAAACTCTACAGGTACAGAGACTCGTTGACTTTTGAATTTTGTGCTAGCACTAGAGTAGACTATTTTGGCATTTTGAGCTTACTTCATGATTGTATATATAGATAACTGAGATGACCTATCATGTATATTATTTAGTAGTCACTTTATACCTCATACGATATTTTGGATGTGATATAGATATTTATGGGGGTCTACAAATGATATTTTTTTAGACTCATATTTTATTAGATTATATGATAAATATTATTCCACTACGGTCTGTGACACTGATTCTGATTTATTTATGTTATATATTATTCTAAATATATTTTTAAACCAGCGTGTCTATTACTTTGTATTGATACTATATATGTCAAACTTTTAGTTTAGATCCTCAAAAAGTAATAAAGGCGTGTCAGTATTAGTCCAAAGATATATTCATATTAGCTTGCCCTTATCCGTGTTAATAGACAAAGTTACTTGTAATGTTCTTTAATAATATGGATATAGCGATGGGGTCTTCACGCCATACCAACCCAATGTCATACCCCTTATAACTCGAGGTTGGCGGTTGAAAAATGGTTGTGTCCAAATTTTAATCCCCCATGCCATCACATGCTTGACCCGAAGTAACATGTCCAAAAGCCTAAAGTTCCTCTTGCCTTGAACCAAAGTCACCCCAATTTCCGACTGTTTTCCACCAACCACAAACTTGTCTAAGTCTACACCCATGTCAACATGGTTAGTAACAACCCACCCTCCATAATACCAAAAAATAAATGTCTTACATCATTGCCCGACTTTTGAATAACACAAAAGACAGGAGTCGGGGTAAATTAAAAAACAAACACTATACCAAGGCAAAATGATATAATCTCATATCAGAAAGACAACATAAAATATACTAAATATACATGAACATAATAGGATGGACAATATATAAGAACTTCACTAGAAAAAGTAACTAAAAAGTATATATCAATACAAAAGGTCAGAATAGAATATTTGGTACAGCAGGTGTCATATATAAATAACATATCTACCATGTATTTCTACAATGTCAAGTATGTGTATATGAGCGTATATATGTATATGTATATGTATATATATAATGTATGTATGTATGTATATATGTGTGTGTACATATCCAAATGTCACTTCACCACTAAATCTTCAGTTGCGCCACTCTAATAGTATATTCCCAAAAGCACATGACTCCAAACTACTCAATCGATTACCCAAGAATTATTATAACAAAAATAGACAAAGATAAAATGTAGGTCAAATATAAAGCTAGGTATGAGGGGAACTATCTCAAAATACTGTATCAAAACTATATACAAAAGGAACAAGAACTTGTAAGGTACAACTGGTCCTCTCCACAAACATGGCTCAGGGATAATCCAAACAACACATAAAAAAGTAAAGTAAACCCATCAAAAAAGTAGAGAATCGTACCATAACCCGCTCTTCTCCTGTAATCAATGAATAAGCATAACTAATATAATGTGATTGATATGTAACAGTATACCATGATAGGGCAACCCAATATATGAATGTAGAGATAGTACAAATATCACAATACAAGCATATCCAGAAGTACTCAATAATATTATTAACCAACTAATATAACGATAAGCGATAAACCAAAAATATAAATTGATACCCATCATTGCTGATGGGAAGAATCCGCTATGGACACCAATTGATATAATGATCCTTATCTAAGATCTAAAACAAACTGAGTCGTTACTGAATTGTATTATAGATATCAATTGCAATCCAACAGTTCACGTTGTTGGCCCAAAACAAATAGAATCAGTACCTCAATGTACCATATACCTCGAGCCACATCCTCAATGATCGAACTCACATAGACCTCACCATACCCCTCAGTGAGCATAGCTGATATCTGAACTACTCTATTTACTTGAAAGTATATGGATCTCACCACCCATTAGTGAGCAGAAGTGATGTGTGATCCACTCGTAGATAATCGTCATCATCTACCCCTTATTCATCATGACAACTAGCTTGTGTATGCCTCTATCAAAAAGAAAACAGCTGTTGCATTGCATATAATATGCTATTGGGACCACAAAGAACACAGATACCATATAGATATGTTTATACATTAAATATAATATCACGTAATCATAAATGCCTATTACAAATGGAGACCAATATCACATCATCATCTATCTATAAATATGGCCACCAATAATATACAAGGCCACAAATACAAGGTTAATAGGATGTATGATCACTGATATGAGATTGACACTAATTATGATTACTAATATAAGATCAATACCGCTCATTAAAACATCTACCCAAGGTTGCTATCAAGAGGTATGGACTTGCATATCACTTCTCTTAGTAGCCCAAAATTCCTCACAAAGTCATATAGAGGAAATCGGTTTGTTTTGAAAGCAAAAGGTTCTAAATGTAGGCATTATTGCCTAGCTTAGCCATTAACGATGGACCGCTCAGTGCCACCGGTCGGTGCTTCAAGATGGGATATAATGCCTAGCTCGAAGCACAATCCGAGGCTTGGTTTTTATTATTTCATCATATCACCTTCTCCATTGAGTTACATGCCTATCCCACCATGCTTTCTTTGTCACATAGTCGAAGTTCCGTGCCTTTTGATTGAGTTTGCATGTCGATACCTTTATGTGTGCAGGAGGGATGTTCATGTCATCACGAATCCTTTTCCTGATTGTTTTGCTACCAAAATGCGATTTGCATCTCAGTGCTCCAACTACAATCTACCACATCGCCTTCCTTCATTACAAATGGATATTTATATGCTAGCGCACACGATACGCACAAATTCACTCATATTTACACATATATTTGCAATAAAAAATCCGGTTTTTCTAATAATCAAATCTTACTTTTATTTACTAATTGTTTTCTATAAATGTCCAAATATCTTCTTATACTATTTACTAAAATTGTGAAACTATTTTATAAAGTTCATAACTAGCTTGTAGATCATTTTAAATCTTCTAGCTTATTTTTAAAAGTCATACTCTTAGTTTTTGATTAATAATAAAATATATTATAATATTTATATCCCCAATATAATGAAAAATTACAGTTTAATTAATTTATAGCTATGTTATAAATTAATATAATATCTATCTAACTCTATTCAATTTGAACATAACACAATACATATATGGGATCTAAATCGACTATCCCAAATATCTACTCAAATAAATATGATCAAACAGAGGTATAATTATGTGTGTGTAACATTATTATACCTCTTCTAGGTAGTACTTCTCAATATGTGTCAATATGGTGACTTATGCTGTAAAATAAATCCATAGACTTAATTCTACTCATCTAAATTGTAATTTCTCTAGTGTTTGAATCTAGTCCACGCTTATACCATGTCATAAAAAATCTCACTAAGAGTGCAATTGTAACAACCCGCATTTTTTACGATTGTATATTTAAATATTTTATTTAAATATAGCATCGTAAGTCGGATTATAGTCCGAAATGCTACTTTTTGCAAACTGTCAAATTAGGACTCGAGACTACTTCCATTGAGTTAAAAATGGCATTTGCAACCTTTTTTAGTATAAACATCAATATGTTTGGAGCTAGCTAAAATTTCGACCTTTTCACTTAGGGTTTTGGGTTATGGGTTCCATCCCATTAACCTAACATATCAACCCAACTCCACTCCACCCCTCTTCATTCCTTCATAATATTTCCTACAACTCAAGCTTTAGCAAAAGTGGTGGAGGAGATTGGAAATTAAAATCCTAAGCCCTAGTTTCTTTAGCAAATACAAGTTTTAGCTCCAAATTCAAAGAGAAGATTAGGTAAGCATCTCCTTCTTCTTCTCCATCTCAATCTCTCTCCAATTTCAGAAATTTCCTATAACCTAATTTGGGAAATATTGCTTATTGTCTTAGATTGGGGCTTTTAGAGTTGAGATTGAAGAGTGGTTGATCCACCTTTGTTTTCAAGCTTCGTCTTCCTTGTTTTTGTGTAAAAGGTGAGATTTTTATCTCACGTCTATGTCTGTATCTATCTTTGTGGTTAGGTATGAATTCCTGACATCTATTCACGATCATGTGCTTTTGATGTGAATTGATTTCTTGATTTACTAATTTTTGGATTCGAAGTCTAATTTTGTGAAAATCCTACTAAGGATGTTTGGTTATATTGTTTGGGATGCATCGAAGAGCCTATAAGGCCGGGTTGTCGCTTGGCGTAAATCCTTAGTCATCGTTGCTCCCGAAATCGTTTTGGCCATCATGGCTAGGCAAATTATTGCTTTTTCCAAGTGTTCAGACGTCTGGATACCAATGCCAGACGTATGGATTTTCCTCTTGGAGAAAATTATACACGGCAGAGGAAAAAAAGAGTCAAAAACCAATCCCAGACGTCTGATTCTTAAATCCAGACGTCTGGTTGGTTTTATGGAATATTTCCAGAAACCAAAACCAGATGTCTAGATCAACCCCTCAGACGTCTGAATCTGTGCATATATGCCTATTTACCTAATTTTGAGTAAAACCCCGATGTTAATCGATTTTTGGTCGATCCGACTAGTTGTTATCACTATTATCGCATTGATGACTTCTTTCTTTGGATTTTTGGAAACATCCATTTTGATGGGTTTGCTATCGATTTAACTGGGTTTAATTCACGTCTTCGTATGTGAATTTTTGATGACTGATTGTTTATACAATCATTTTTGTGGCTTGTCACTTTAAAATGCAAAGGTTTCAATACTAGTAGTAAATATTCAAATCCTTTCACAAAGATGGTTTCAACTCTATTTTTGATACAAAGATCGATTTTAGGACCGTTTTCCAATCTATTACTATATACAAACCTTTTCTTCATTCGTTTGAGAAATCTAATTAAACGACTTGGTAAAACAAGTGGTATGAAACGCTTGCGTTTACTTTGTCGGTTAAGTTTTGGACTTGTTCGATTGAAACTCTTGTGACAATTTGTGAGTGGGAATCTACAATTTGTTCGTAAATATTTAAGTTAAGCCAGTGGTTATGTGACATGAAGCTAAACTTATTTATTTACTATCTTAGTGCAATAGACACTTCTTGATGATCGATGATGATCATTTTGTGGTTCAGACTAGCAATGTGCGATGTCTCTTTGTCTACGAGGGAGACTAAACCCCATTTCTGTGGATCTTCGGCTCAAAATTGGTGGGGTAGCGACCCATGGTCTTCGGGCCATTTGTGGAGCTTCGGCTCAAAATTAATGGTTAGCAACCATGGAATAGCGTTCCGTTTTGTGATACACGTGTTGGCGAGTTTTCATGCTCCCATTTTGTGATAGGCCTCCCCCTCTTGTGATTTCTGGATTTCTAATTGATGATTTCTAGAATTTATGTCTCTCCAATTTTAGTGATTCACATTGATGAGTTTGTCAATATTTGTGCATTGATGAATTTGTATTTCAACAACTTTTACGATTGGCTTTGAGGAGTTTGCTGATATTTGTGACTTGGTGAATAAAAATAAAGAATATGGTTTTCTTTTTTATCTATGAGAAGATTCTTGTGATATCGATTAATCCCTGGTTGATTTTCAATTGCATACTCATCACAGTATGGCATTATTGTTATCATACGTTTTTGTCATATCTTATTCTATCTCATTTTTATCTGATATTTATTGCTAGACTGATCCGTTTATTATTTTCTTATTAAATAATACTCGGGTCAGACCGAGATGTTACAGGTGATTCTGCTTGACTCCTTATCTGGGATCATCATTATCTGACTTTTGTCTAACTACATTAGATTGGTAGTTTTTGTGTTATACATTAGAGATAGAGACTCCTTGATGTATACATACTCTTTGATGTAGCACTTGTATCTATTCTTTTGTTACATTGTGGATCTTATTTGACCACTACTCTGATGTACACTTATATGTGTTATATTCATATCTGTTTTCGCCTTTGTGATATGAATATCTGTGACTGATTTGTGTTATGTTTATTTCTATATTTGTTTCCGAAGACTACATAACCACTGTGTAGTAGCTTTGAGTTTGTATTTGATATGTCGGATTTTCTCTTGAAATGTAATGCATGTTGTACTATCTGACATATCGGTGCTCGTACAAAGCAATTTCATGGATGGTCGCTCCTCAACAGCCTTATCTTTGCGCTAGTTGACGGCATTACTTCCTTGGCTAGTGTGAGTATAGAGGTGGGGCGTCACATCTTGGCATCAAAGAAAAACTTCGGAACAATGTAGAATATTCTAGCAAGGATCATCGTCCTAAGTCCTTCTTAGGAGTCGTGCCTTAGGATTTATTCGAGTCATTGGACCCGTTCTATCGTATTTCCTTTGTGATGCCATGTTTTATCAATCATGATTGTTTGATATTCATTCTGAGATTAACCTTTTTCTTCTTCTTTCTTTCTTTCTTTCTTAAAGAAGAGAGATGGTAAGATCAGGCCGTCCCAGCACTGGTCAATCCAGTGCTACTCCTCAGGATGTAGTATTTATGTCCGCCCAACAGCTTCTTGATCTGGTAAAGAATGCTCAAACTGTCGGACCCATTCCAGAGCCTACTCGTCCAAAATTCAGATTTGCACGCCTGTGCAGTGAGTACGCAAATTTGGATGGAAAGCCGTTCAGGTGTTCCAAGGGCGTTATCGAAGTCCAAGCTTGGCTTAGAACATGCGATCGCATCTTTTCTCGCATGAATCTTATTGATCTTCATCGAGTCCAAGTAGCTTCTAGCATGCTCCAGGAAAGAGCATTAGATTGGTATGAGCTTCTGATTTCTGGAATAGTTGAAGCAGATCTTACTTGGGAGCAATTCCGGGAAAGATTCGAATCAAAGTTTGTGCCGGAAGCTGAAAAAGTGACTTTGGCCCGTCGTTTTATTGACCTTGTCCAAGGTAAATCTTCTGTGGCAGATTATGTCGCATCTTTTCAATCCCTCTCTAAATATAGGGTCGGTACATTAATACCCCATTGAAGAAAAATCAGAGATTTGTCTATGGCTTGAATAAGAATCTCAAAAAGCCTTTACTTCTGGAACTGGAAGTTTCTTTTGATCAACTTGTTGATATCGCTCTTCGACTTGAAGAGGCAGATAAAGAGAGTGATGTTGATGTTTGGAGTGCCAAACCGAACTTCAATAACAATAAGAAGAGGCCTAATAAGTTCAAGGGTCCTTATCCCAACAAGAAAGGGAAGCAAGCAACTTTGGTTGCAAAGACTCCTACCTCTAGTGGAGGGCAATGCTACAATTGCGGTTCTAAGGACAATTATGCATATAAGTGTTCAAAGCCTCTTGCTTGCCGCTATTGTAAAGTTCGGCTCATTATATATCTGCATGTCCCAGACTTCAAAGCAAGAAGGAGGGAAAACTAAATGTGGTGCAAGCCCCTAGTAACACTTCTCGTCGTCAAGGTATTTCTCGTTCTATCCTTGATGGCATTATTATGTTTCATGATCAACCTATTCGAGTTCTTTTTGATACGGGTGCATCCCATTCTTTTATATCAAAAGAACTTGTTGATACTTTTTCTTTAAGTGTTATGGCTTTAGTGACTTCCTTGAGAATTGCGAATCCGATTGGTGGATCCGCAACACTTAGTTTGCTTTGTAAAGATGTCGAGATTATTTTATGTGATTATTATTTCCGAGCCGATTTGCATGTCATGCGTTACTTAGGCTTCGGAATGATTCTGGGAATGAATTGGCTTAACCGATATGAAGCCTATATCCTATGTCCTGAGCGGACTATTCATCTTCGACATCCTCAATCTGTTAAGCATATTTCTATTGTTCTTAAGGATTCGGATTCCAGCTTGGCAGCATCTTTGTATTCTCTAAATCCTCATGATGAGGATAATGATGATGAGGAAGACGTCTTTTCTCTCATTCATGTTGTTCGTGAATTTCCAGACATATTTAAGCCCGTTTTAGGATTGCCACCTAAGCGAGCAATTGAGTTCAGAATTAATCTAATCCCTGGAGCTTTACCTATCACTCGTCCTCCTTATCGTATGTCCAATAAGGAAAATGAGGAAATGCGTAAACAATTATCCGAATTGGAGATGAAGCAATTTATTCGCTCTAGTTCCTCTCCTTGGGGAGCTTCGACTATTTTTGTGAAGAAATCCGATGGTACACTTAGGCTTTGTGTTGACTACTGCAAGCTTAATGATCTTACCATTAAGAATAAATATTCTTTACCTCGGATTGATGATCAATTCGATCAACTTAGTGATGCTAGAGTCTTTTCACAGTTGGAATTAGCAATCGGTTTTCATCAGCATCGTATTGCAGAGGATAGCATTCCTTTGACATCATTATGTACACGTTATGGATCTTATGAATGCCTTGTTATGCCATCTGGTTTAACGAATGCTCCAGCTTATTTCATTGACCATATGAATCGAGTTTTCAAAGACTTCCTCAATCGATTTGTTCACATCTTTATAGATGACATTCTTGTTTATTCTAAAACCGAGGAAGAGCATGAAAAGCATCTTCAGATTGTGTTGGAAACTCTCAGGAGCAATCAATTGAAAGCAAAATTTTCTAAGTGCCACTTTTGGCAATCTCGGGTGAAATTTCTTGGTCATATCATTTCTGAATCTGGAATTTCCATGGATCCTTCAAAGATTAAAGCGATTCAAGATTGGAAGAGACCGAAGAGTGTCACGGAAATCCGTAGTTTTCTTGGATTGGTGGGTCATTACCATATATTCATAAAAGACTTTTCTAAAATTGTCGTGCCTCTTACTAGCTTGATAAAGAAGGAGTTAAATACATTTGGTCGGACAAATGTGAAGCTTCTTTTTAGAAATTAAAAGAATTCCTTTCCAATGCTCCTATTCTTGTGATTGCCGAAGGGAACCAAGATTTTATTGTTTATACCGATGCTAGTTGGGTTGGAGTGGGTGCCGTTCTTATGCAAAGAGAACGTGTTATTACTTATGCTTCTAGGCAATTAAATCTTGCCGAGACTAGATATGCCGCTCATGATTTAGAGCTCGCAGCTATTGTTTTCGCCCTTCGAATTTGGCGTCATTATCTTTTGGGAGAAAAATTTGTTCTCTACACCGATCATAAATTTTTGAAGTATCTATTTTCTCAAGAGGAACTTAATTTGCGTCAACAACATTGGCTCGAGTTCCTTGCATCTTATGATCTTGATATTCTTTATACTCCCGAAAAGGGAAATCGTGTTGCCGATGCCCTTAGTCGTAAGCAACAAGCGGTTGTTTTCATGATGATATCCGAATGGAATGATCTTGAGACTTTATCCACTTGTGAGATTCGAGATCGTGAATCCGATTTATGTTCATCTTTTGTTTTATGTAGCCTTGGGGCTCACCCTTCTCTTTTAGACCGCATTCTTGAAGCTCAAAAGCTAAATCCTGAATTGGCTCTTCTTAGCCAAAGTTTTAGGGATAAAATTGATATTGAAGCTTTGAAAGACTTTGATATTGATGCCCTTGGCGGTATTCAAAAATTTGGTAAACTTATCGTGCCAAATATTGATAATCTTCGCAAAGATATTTTAGAAGATTCTCATCGTTCTGAATTTACCATTCATCCCGGTGGTAGCAAAATGTACGCAGATATGAAATGACTCTATTATTGGGATGGAATGAAATCCGATATTGCTAACTTTGTTAAGCATTGCATGACTTGCCAACTTGTTAAGGCCGAGCATCAAAGGCCCGGTGGGTTATTGCAACCTTTGGACATTCCAATTTGAAAGTGAGATCAGATTATCATGGACTTTATTAACAGTCTTCCCCGTTCTCATTCCGGCCATAATAGCTATTTGCACCAAAATTGATCACAAGCCCCAAGTATCGTCAAAGTACCGATAGATGAATATAAATCAACAATATCCGAGCACAAGTCACTGATCTAAGTAAACAACAAACAATATTCCGGAAATAACGAATAGAAACATAAGATTTATAGTGGTTCAGCTATCTCCGGCCTACGTCCACTCTAAGTAATTATCTTTTATTTATGTTCTTTGCTGGTTACAGTCGATTACACAGATTATAATGAAGAATTTTGAGTACAACAGTGATGGTAAGGTGTAGAATTGAATCCGACAGAATCTGGATAAAGAGTAGCCAAAAGATCCTTTTCTGTAGGCTCAAGGGTGCTATTTATAGGTGTAGGAGGCTGATATCGTGCTCAAACTTTGGGAGACTCTTTCTGGCACGTGAGTGGGCTCGCGCGATCGATCCCACCAAGTTTCGACTCGATTTGTGATCGATATGAATTGATTTCGTATCGATCAAAAAATGGTCCAATCGAGCTGAAACTTGACGAGAAGATCCTTTATCTTGTACGTAAGCTCCTACGAAAATTTCATAGCATTTGGATCTGTGGTTTAGGAGATATGATCGATACGAGATGGAGGTTTTTGGCAGGCGAGGTACTTTGAATCGATTGATTCGAATCGATCTATTCGTGTTGATAAGAGCACGTGCCCATGCGATGACGTGTTGCGAAATCCCAGGATCATCCGCTTTGTGCGCCGAGTTTGACCGAGTTATTCGCATCTAACGCCAAAGCTTCGCTCATATCAATCATTCATTTGCATCCATTTATTTCAGTCCTTATTCAAATCGGTTATCGATTCGCCGTGGCCCCTGCTCGCATCGATTGTTATTGGTGATGGATACGAACAAGGACTCGTACGCTATCGATTCGAATAACCACGAACCATATGGATACGAACTAAGCCTCTATGATCGATTCGAACGGGATCCACCCTTGATCGATACGAAGTGGTTTGACCATGATGGGCACGAGCTAAATCGGTACGAAGCTGCCGTTTCTGGATCGATGCGAAGAGCCTGAATATGGATGGAGTCGAACAACATCGATTCGAACAGAGCTCCATAATGGATTCGAACAACATCTTTCACTAACTTGCATCGATCATATCTCCATCACACGAACTCCGATTGACCTGAAATTTGAAACGTAGCTTCTCCTAGTCCTGTTCATCATTCCCAATTGATTCCGTCTTGATCAGAGTACGACCTAATTTTAATGACATCGATCGCAACCTCATTTCTAATCGATCTCAAATCCTGATATCCATTCTTCCTTAACAATTTGTTGATATTCCAGCTTTAACCAAAAGGTGGGATAAAATTTGCCCCCCAAAACATGCCTTGTGATAAGAAAGTGTGTTTTGAATAACTCCGAATCCGATATCCAAAATCTATAGCCAATTCCATGTCCATCCGAACTCGATAACCGAGTTTTAATCCATCCTTATCCAATAACCAATAACCGAGTCCAGGACCTCTCCAGGTCGATATCCAAATCTGTAACCTCTCCGGGTTCTAGCCAAGCGCAATCCACACCTGACGATCGTGGTCCAATGTCCCTGGACGTTGAGTAATGCCATGGCTTAAGTCCTAAGTTGAATCCCGATCACTCCGGACCCTTGCTGAGCATAGTCCATACTCGACGACCTGAAACAATAGCCAATAATGTAGGGCCTAAGGCCTAGGCCGAATCCTGGTCTCTCCGGACCCTTGCTGGGCATAGTCCATACTCAGCGACCTGAAATAATAATCGATAATGCGGGGCCTAAGTCCTAGGTTGAATCATGGTCTCTCCGGACCCTTGTCAAGCATAATCCATACTCGACGACCTAAATAAGTCACTTTACCACGTTCGGGCAAAGCGACTCACCCACCGCCAGGTATAATCCATACCCGACGATCGTTTAACAAAAACCAGACAAAAATCCAATCAAAGTCCAATCCAAAAATCCAAATCAAATTAGAAAATTAGAAATTCGAACCAACATCCAAAACAGAAAACAATCATCCAAACGAAAATCCAAGCCAGAAAGCAAACAAAACTAGGAGTTCAAACCAAACTCCAAAACCAAACCAGAAAAAACGAGTATCCAACCTACAAATGGAAAACAGATTTCACAAACCATAGCATCGCGGTCTATCGCCATTCAGAGCATGCCTAGGGTCCATCTCCGTCCCCGTACAAGTGTAAATGATTTTTTCGTTTGCCAGTGGCATGCTACTTATTCCATAACATCCCAGTCAATTGATAACCAATCGACCATCATCCCTAGGCCTCACACCATCATGGTTTGAGGTAGACGGTGGTTGCTCATGTTCCACCGCTGCATTCCGATCCCCAACATACTGCCTCAATTGTCCATTCCTCACATGCTCCTCAGTTATGACCTTTAAGTGCATGTAGCTGTTTGTATTGTGTCCATCCAAATTATGGAAGAGTCAGTGCCTTCCTGATGCGCTTTTAAGTTCAGAAGGTTCTCTCCTAGCTTGCCTTAAGTAAGGAAGGCGCTTCCAGGTTTCCATGTATATCCGCTCTAGCGTCTCGTTCAATTCTTTGTATGTGGAAAACTTTGGATCCTTCCATCGCTTCCTAGCTTTTCCTGAATCGTCATCCAACTTCCTTTTTCTTTATCTCTGTCTAAGCCTCCGTTGGATGGTCCTGCACCCTCAGTCGCATTCACCTCCTTTAACTTTAAATCTACACATGCATCTTTTGCCGAAGGAATCTTTCAGCTTCGTGAAAGAATTTCCGTTGATCTAGTGGTGGGTCTCGTATTAAGGATACCTTGAAATCTGAATCTTCTCTGACCCCCACTACTGCTGCCATCAGAACCATCGATGGATCTGGCCGATCCACCGAAGCAACTGCCTCATTGAACCGGGTCAGGAAAGCTCTGAGTGACTCATCCATCCTTTGTTTAATTGACATTAGTGTCATCACGTTCTTTGGCCTCTTGATATGAACCTGAAATTGCCTCAAAAACCTGTCCACCAACTTTGTCCATGTCCTAATAGATCCTTCTTCCAGCTGCCTGAACAACATCGCAGCTATATCCGTCAAGTACAAAAGGAAACATCGGGCCATAACTTCCTTCGATGCCCCCAGCACCTTCGTGTGTCTGGTGTATTTCATCAGATGATCGGTTGGATCAGCCTTGCCATTGTAGACTTCCACGCTAGGTAGCTTGAAGTCGGGTGGATTTCGAGCTATCCTGATTTCTTGAGTAAAAAGACTCTTGTTCACTACTTCCAGATCTTCATTGGTCAAACCTCCATGCATAGTTCTGCTAATAATCTCAGCTAATCCAGCATTGTCCGTCAAAGGTTGCCCCCTGGGTCCTCGAGGGAATTTTGGTACATATTCTTCGTGCGGCTCATCTCTAGCCCGTTGAGCTCCATTCATAGGTCTTCCAGTATCAGATCTTGAGGGTCAGCCTCCAAGTCCATGTTGATTTCCCTCTAGCTCTATATTCTGTCCTTGAATCTGGCCTCCGTTGGTTTCTGCAATCCTAGCTCCTTGTTCTGCATTTACGATCGATGTAGTTGGTCCAAGGTTTTGTATCCCTGCAGCTCTCATCTGCTCAAAGAAAGTCTGCATCATATCCTGTTGACTCTTCAACAATCTCTCATGCAATGAATTTGTCATAGCTTCCATCTCGTCCCTGGTAATGTAGATAGAAGCTTGTCCTTCTCCAGCTCTGAAGGATGCCTCTTGACTTCCTCCTTGTAGGCTTCTCTCAGCTCTTTGTCTTTTGCTCTTTTGTCTAGTCATTGTCTCTAAATCTGAACTCTTCAAGCTTTTAAATCTGAACTTCAGATCCGATGTAGCAGATGCTAATTCCTCTCAATGAAAGCACCAAAGTGTTTGCGCCAAAATTGGTCACAAATCCCAAGTATCGTGAAAGCACCAATATATGAATATAAATCAACAATATCCGAGCACAAGTCACAGATCAAAGTAAACAACAAACAACAATCCGGAAATAACGAACAGAAACATAAGATTTATAGTGGTTCGGCTATTTCCGGCCTACGTCCACTCTAAGTAATTATCTTTTATTGATGTTCTTCGCCGATTACAGTCGATTACCATAGATTACAATGAAGAATTTCGAGTACAACAATGATGGTAAGGTGTAGAATTGAATCCGACAGAGTCTGGACGTCGAGTAGCAAAAAGATCCATTTTCTATAGGCTCCAGGGGGCTATTTATAGGTGTAGGAGGCTGATATCATGCTCAAACTTCGAGAGACTCTTTATGGCATGTGAGTGGGCCCACGCGATAGATCCCACCAAGTTTCGACTCGATCTGTGATCGATACGAATCGATTTCGTATTGATCAAAAAATGGTCCAATCGAGCTGAAACGTTGCGAGAAGATCCTTTACCTTGTACGTAAGCTCTTGTGAAAATTTCATAGCATTCGAATATGTGGTTTAGGAGATATGATCGATACGAGATGGAGGTTTTCGGCAGGCGAGGTAGTTCGAATCGATTTGTTCGAGTCGATAAGAGCACGTGCCCATGCGATGACGTGTTGCGAAATCCCAGGATCTATCAACTTTGTGTGTCGGGTTTGACCGAGTTATTCGCATCTAACATCGAAGCTTCGCTCGTATCAACCATTCATTCGCATCCATTTGTTTCAGTCCTTATTCAAATCGGCTACCGATTCACCGTTGCCCCTGCTCGCATCGATTGTTATTGGTGATGGATACGAACAAGGACTCATACGCTATCGATTTGAATAACCACGAACCATATGGATACGAACTAAACCTCTGTGATTGATTCAAATGGGATCCACCTCTGATCGATATGAAGTGGTTCGACCACGATGGATATGAGCTAAATCGGTACGAAGCTGCCGTTTCTGGATCGATGCGAAGAGCCTGAATATGGATGGAGTCGAACAGCATCGATTCGAACAGAGCTCCATGATGGATTCGAACAACATCTTTCACTAAC
This sequence comes from Allium cepa, assembly GCA_030765085.1. Classification (NCBI taxonomy): domain Eukaryota; kingdom Viridiplantae; phylum Streptophyta; class Magnoliopsida; order Asparagales; family Amaryllidaceae; genus Allium; species Allium cepa. The sequence goes on along the minus strand of CM060935.1, from coordinate 795,013,483 downwards.
TTGCATCGATCAAATCTCTATCACACGAACTCCGATTGACCTGAAATTTGAAACGTAGCTTCTCCTAGTCATGTTCATCATTCCTAATCGATTTCGTCTTGATCAGAGTACGATCAAATTTTAACGACATCGATCGCAGCCTCGTTTCCAATCGATCTGTAATCCAGATATCCATTCTTCCTTGCCAATTTGTTGATATTCCAGCTTTGATCAAAAGGTGGAATAGCAATAGCCTATGGGTGATAGTTGATAGACTTACTAAATCCGTCCATTTTATTCACGTTCGGTCCTCGAACCGTACCTTTTTGGCCAAGCTCTTTATTAAAGAAGTTGTTAAATTGCATGGAGTCCCTACTTCTATTGTTAGCGATCGTGATCCATTGTTTACTAGTGGATTTTGGAAGAGTCTTCAAAAAGATTTGCGAACGAAGCTTAATTTCAGCACCGCTTATCATCCTCGGTCCGATGGACAAACTGAGCATGTGAATCAAACTCTTGAAGATCTTCTTGTGCTTGTGTTCTTGATTTGGTTGAAGTTGGGAAGATCATATTTCTCTTGTTTAGTTTTCCTTTAATAATAGCTTCCAATCTAGTATGGGTATGACACCGTTCGAGGCACTCTATGGAAGGCCATGTCGATCTCCTTCTTGTTGGCTTGAGGCCGGTGAGAAGCTGGTTTTAGGTCCAGATTTTATTCGTGATTCCACAGAAAAGATTGACCTTATTCGTCATAGGATGAAAGAAGCTCAAAGTAGGCAAAAATGCTATGCCGATAAACTGAAGAAGGAAATTAGAATTTTAATGGGAGATTTTGTCGTGTTTCACCTATGAAGGGTGTTGTGCATTTCAGTCGATCGGGAAAATTAGCACCTCGATATATTTGTCCATTTTCCATCACCGAACGTATTGATTCCGTAGCTTATCGCCTGTTATTACCGGCTCAGTTTTCTGCTATTCATGACGTATTCCATGTCTTTCAATTATGGAAATGCCTTCGAGATTCGATTCTATTCTCGATCCCGGTATTGTGGAAAAAATTAAAGTTATTATTGCTTTGGAAGTAAAACGCCTTCGAAATAAAGATGCCCCTCTTGTGAAAGTTCAATGGTCCTCAAATCCTAAAGATTGCTCTTGGGAATCTAGAGAATTCATCGAGCAGACACATCCGGACTTACTCTTTCGCGCTTTTTAAGGTGAACTTCTTATTTCAAATTTCTTTTGTGTTGATATGCTTTTATGGTTGTTACATTTTATCTTCTTGTTAACTATTGCGAGGACGCAATTTTTTTAAGGAGGGGAGTCTGTAACAACCCGCATATTTTACGATTGTATATTTAAATATTTTATTTAAATATAGCATCGTTAGTTGGATTATAGTCGGAAATGCTACTTTTTGCAAACTGTCAAATTAGGACTCGAGACCACTTCCATGAGTTCAAAATGGTGTTTGCGACCATTTTGAGTATAAACATCGATACATTTGGAGCTAGCTAAAATTTCAACCTTTTCACTTAGTGTTTTGGGTTTGGGTTTCAGCCCATTAACCTAACATATCAACCCAAATCCACTCCACACCACTCCTCTTCATTCCTTCATAATATTTCCTACAACTCAAGCTTTAGCAAAAATGGTGGAGGAGATTGGAAATTAAAATCCTAAGCCTTGGTTTCTTTAGCAAATCCAAGTTTTAGCTCCAAATTCAAAGAGAAGCTTAGGTAAGCATCTCATTCTTCTTCTCCATCTCAATCTCTCGTCAATTTCAGAAATTTCCTATAACCTAATTTGGGAAATATTTCTTATTATCTTAGATTGGGGCTTTTAGAGTTGAGATTGAAGAGTGGTTGATCCTCCTTTGTTTTCAAGCTTCGTTTTCCTTGTTTTTGTGTAAAAGGTGAGATTTTTATCTCACATCTATGTCTATATCTATCTTTGTGGTTAGGTATGTATTTCTAACATCTATTCATGATCATTTGCTTTTGATTTAAATTGATTTCGTGATTCTAATTTTTGGATTCGAAGTCCAATTTTGTGAAAATCCTACTAAGGATGTTTGGTTATGTTGTTTGGGATGCATCGAAAGCCTATAAGGTCGGGTTGTTGCATGGCGTAAATCCTTAGTCGCCGTTTCTCGCTCGATTGCTCCCAAAATCATTTTGGCCATCATGGCCTAGGCAAATTGTTTCCCTTACCGGGTGTTCAGACGTTTGGATACCAATTCTAGACATCTGGCTTTGCCTCCTGGAGAAAATTGTACACGGTAGAGGAAAAAAAGAGTTAGAAACCAATCCCAAGCGTTCGATTCTTAAATCTAGACGTCTGGATGGTTTCAGATGTCTGGTATGCCGAACCAGACGCCTGGTTGGTTTTCTGGAATATTGCCAGAAATCAAAACCAGACATCTGGATCAACCCCTCAGACATTTGAATCTATGCATATCTGCCTATTTGCCTAATTTTGAGTGAAACTCCAATGTTAATCGATTTTTGGTCGATCCGACTAGTTGTTATCACTATTATCGACTTTGATGGCTTCTTTCTTTGGATTTTTGGGAATATCCATTTTGATGGGTTTGGTGTCGATTTCATTGGGTTTAATTCATGTCCTCGTATGTGAATTTTTAGTGATTGATTGTTTATACAATCATTTCTGTGGCTTGTCACTTTAAAATGCAAAGGTTTCAATACTTGTAGTAAATATTCAAATCCTTTCATAAAGATGATTTTAACTCTATTTTTGATACAAAGACCAATCTATTAGTATATACAAACCTTTACTTCATTCGTTTGAGAAATCTAATTAAACGACTTGGTAAAACAAGTGGTATGAAATACTTGCGTTTACTTCGTCGGTTAATTTTGAACTTATTCGATTGAAACTCTTGTGACAATTTGTGAGTGGGAATACACAATTTGTTTGTAAATATTTAAGTTAAGCCAGTGGTTATGGGACATGAAGCTAAACTCATTTATTTACTAGCTTAGTGTAATTGACACTTCTTGATGATCGATGATGATCATTTTGTTGTTTAAACTAGCAATGTGCGATTTCTCTTTGTCTGCGAGGGAGACTAAAACCCATTTCTGTAGAGCTTCGGCTCAAAATTAGTGGGGTAGCGACCCATGGTCTTTGGGCCGTTTGTGGAGCCTCGGCTTAAAATTAATGGTTAGCAACCACGAAATAGCATTTCGTTTTGTGATACACGTGTTGGCGAGTTTTCATACTCCCATTTTGTGATAGGCCTCCCCCTCTTGTGATTTTTGGATTTCTAATTGATGATTTCTAGAATTTGTGTCTCACTAATTTTAGTGACTTACATTGATGAGTTTATCAATATTTGTGCATTAGTGATTTTGTGTTTCAACAACTTTTACGATTAGCATTGAGATGTTTGCCGATATTTGGACTTGGTGAATAAAAATAAAGAATACGGTTTTCTTTCTAATCTATGAGAAGATTCTTGTGATATTGATTAATCTCTGGTTGATTTTCAATTGCATACTTGTCACAGTATGGCATTATTGTTATCATGCATTTTTTTCATATCTCTTATTCTATCTCATTTTTATCTGATATTTATAGCTAGACTGATCCGTTTACTATTTTCTTATTAAACAATACTCAGGTCATACCGAGATGTTACAGGTGCTTCTGCTTGACTCCTTATCTGGGATCATCATTATTTGACTTTTGTCTAACTGCATTAGATTGGTAGTTTTTGTGTTATACATTCGAGATATAGACTCCTTGATGTATACATACCCTTTGATATAGCACTTGTATCTATTCTTTTGTTATATCGTGGATCTTATTTGACCACTACTCTGATGTACACTTATATGTGTTATATTCATATCTGTTTCCGCCTTTGTGATATAAATATCTGTGACTGATTTGTGTTATGTTTATTTCTAATTTCTTTCGGAAGACCACATAGCCACTGTGTAGTAGCTTTGCTTTTGTATTTGATATGTCGGTTTTCCTCTTGAAATGTAATGCATGTTGTACTATGTGACATATTGGTGCTTGCACAAAGCAATTACACGGATGTTCGCTCCTCAACAGCCTTATTCTTCGCGCTAGTTGACGGCATTACTCCGTAGTGTCCTTGGCTAGCATGAGTATAGAGGTGGGGCGTCACAGCGATGATGAAGACCGCGTCTCAATTAGACCTCATATGCAAGATATACAAATTTTGTAAGAATTCGAAATATAAATATTGATTAATTAAGTTAACCAGTCACTTAATTCCTAAATTACCTTCATAACCCTTCTTCCTTAGCTTCTGTACATGCCGTGCACAAACAAACACATACCTGTGAAACATCTCTCCTCGATTTCTCTCTCATCACTCCATTAAATGATATATCATTCTTTCCAACTCACTCCTCTACGCAACTTCTTCGCAACACAACCCATGGCGTCAACTCTAGCTCCATCATTCGAAATACGACCTAAAACCTTCCTCCACAGCCTCTCCATCCTAGGGTCGGAGCTCCGGCTATTAGTGCTGGAAGATGTGCGCTGCTATGAGAAACGTGATGGTGCTTTTTGATTCGCCTAACTCCCCCTTGAAGCCACTAACAGCTAACCCTAGTCGATGGCTATGGATGTCGACCACTCCCAAACACACCGCACCCTACCATGCCACCATAAATGTGAAGCAGCGTTCTCCACGAGTTCAATGGATCTACTCTCATCCTCTTTCATGGTCCAAAGCTCTTGATTTAATTTAATGTAAATGAGCTGCTAACTTCGTCTGTCGGAAGAAGAGATATTATGATAAAGTGAAGAAGATATTATAAGGGAAAGGATTATATAGAATATATATAATAGTAATATATATTTTATTTGAGGTCTCAAATAAATCGCCACACGTTTCGAGCCCGTATAATCACACACTATACCGTATCACCACGAAACTCATCGACATACACATCTTCGTTTCTCCAGTCCCGATGACAAAAATTTGATCGCCATATAACATTCGGCTTCGGAATGATGATTTCACACATATCGATGTTGTTTTGACAATTATACCATTAATTTTCAAAAAAAAATCAACCATACATCTCATAATGAAGTTCTCATCCTAAAAACATAAGCCGTCGGTCGAGATCCTACTGGAATCGACCACGCATGTATTTTTACAAAATACATACAACAATATGTAAATCATAAAAATGTCATGACTTCAAATATTGCGAAAATAGCGATATTTATGTCCACTTTGATTCGCAACGTCAATCCAAACTCAGTGGAACTGGTCTTGAGTCCTAATTTTTTCATATGTGAGAAGTCAGATTTTGGAACTTTCATTTAAATGCGAATTAATCATTTAAATATCCAATCGTTAAAAATATGGGTTGTTACATTATTCCCATTTCAAAATAATTTCATTCTCGAAATTCCTATGAGTATGACAACGGAACCCGACTAACCAAAATTTTCTAGCATTCTCTTTTATAAATTTCAGCATTTCTGCCCTTATGCGGTTGAAGTTACGGGGACTTCCGAAGTAAAGAATAAATCTTCTAACCCTAAGGCTTCAAAGCTCCTCCTGTTTTGGACAAAATCGAAAGCAACTTCTTCACACCGCTAGCTCCGAACAAATCCCAAAGTGATTTATACGTACATCTCATATCCGAGGCATCTCATATTTGAGGCATCACTCTTTTAAGGACATAAAAGCATATATCTGTGTGTGCGTGTGTTCGCACTATCTATGTTATAGATCTTATGTACCTCTTTTACAGCATGAGCATGCCATTTAGATGCGAATAAGCATCCTAATAGCGCAAAACTGCTTCCATGTACCTAATAATATACTCAACAAAGAGGATTAAACACAGCTGCAACATAATAATATGGATTTAAGCATGCTAAATCATATGTAGTAATAATCTCAAATAAATATGCTATATCAAACCATGCAACAAGCATCTCGAGCAAACATGCCACAACTAACCATTCAATAAGCACATCTAATGTAACAAGAATCTCAAATAAACATGCTATAGTAAACTGTGCAACAAGCAAATCTCTAATGTAAAAACACGATATTAAAACATGTACAGTCAAGCATAGTAACTGATACCACCACAATCGTACACACCTATCAATAGTAATGTAATCTTAAATTAGCCGGTACCTAAATATACCATCGACTCTAAGTCACATCAAAAGGCAGTAGACTTGTATAGATCCCATCTCATCCCCAAGGTGAGCATGAATGAAATGTGATCTATTTCAGACAACTATCACTATCTCTCTTCGAACATGCTTTAATAAGTAATTATAATTAGTATACAAAACAACCAAATACAAAAAGTGGCAATAAACGACAATAATTTACATACATACTACCAAATATACAAAGCAAGAAACAAATAGTGATAGAAATCAATAACAGCCAATAATTAAACAACAACAACCAATGATAAGCAACAACAAGAAATCAATAATGAGCAAACATAAACAATTAACAAGCAATGATAACTAGCATACAAACTACCAATCATAGAAAAACAAGCAACAGCAATAAATGATCAAAAATTCAAATTCAATCTATGACAAACAATAACAAGCAGCAACAGGTAGCAACCAAATAACAGCAAATGATAATGGGCAATAATTAGTATACAAAACAATGAAACATACCCACAAATCGAGATTTTCACCAAGAAGATTTCAACAAGGAGCCCGAAAGTTGAAATGAAGACGAAATGACTCAAGAACTTGGGAACACAATCAAAAGGGAAAGAGAATGGAATTAAAAAAATTCATTAGAAATTAAGCTAAATAGTGCTCTCGGTATCGAGAGGAACCTCTCATTACCGGAGGTCTCTTCTCATGTTTGATTCCTCATCAACTTCTTACACTTCATATGTTTTGTCAACTAGTTATTGTCAAGTGCTTTTCTCGAAGATTAGACAAGCAACTTCCACGATTGATGAGAAGGTAGCAAAGATAACAAAGCAAAATAGGCTAAACCTAGGAAATCATCAAAAGGAACTGACCTTCATGGAAAAGAGTTTGGAATACTTCGAATCAAACATAAGAGAGCTGTGATATCCCACACCTCCCAACACACAGATCCAAAGCGTAGAGTGGCTTTTGACCTCACATCGTGCCAAAAAATATGGATCATTGGAGTTTTAACCTTTAACATTTTAGAGACAAATAAAAGCACATATAATATAAGATATACTAAAATTTCAGAACTCACATCGCAAGGAACAATCATATATAACATAGAAAATATCCAAACAGAAAATAACCAAATCATAGTCTTAGTAAAACCCGTACATGACCCAATACAGAGCACATAGAAAATATCTCTCAAAGTCTAATAAATGAAGCAAAATGTACTAATAAGCTAGAATAACACGTGGGGAGTATATATGATAAAAGAAGACTCTAAATATAAGCTCGACTCTCCAAGTATTAAGAATGAGCCAATCACTTGTTGCCCTGTCCACCTGTGATGGTGACATGTGGAAAGAGAATGGGTCAGACATAAAGTCTATTGAATGAGTGCAAGTTTAATACGTGATGATCATGTGAAGCTAACTTCAAAACTATCCTACATTACATTGGGGTGCTACAAATATTCGTGAAGTCCTAAGTTCTAACACCTAAAGATTCTTATCTAATACAAAGGGTCGAACTATAAATCGAACCTCACACTAAAGATAGGCCAATGCTCCTAAAGCTATCCAATGAGAACATATCACCAATAGGCTACTATGGGAACCGCTCTTCCATTTATATCTATATCATTACACCTGGAGAGGGAGAACACCTAAGTGCAAACTAACTATATGACTCATCGAATACACCCACTGTTCTCCTCTCAATCATAGTGCAAAAGCCTCTTATTATACCATGCCGACATCCACGCTAATTTGAGTTATCCAACCTACACTCGTTAGCAAAGTGCCATAGTTTTCCACGCTAACTATGCTTCATATCCTTCTTCCGAATCTTCCCTTTTGACCCAAATACTCCCTTCTTCTTTTTCTTCTAATGCCCTTTCTCTCCAACCTTCGATGCCTCCTCTACCACTTCCTCCTTGAAGATGGTATTAAGCAAAGCTATCTGCAATAGCCTCACATAAGTAGCGTCCATAGGAATATGATTCAAAGTTATACCATAGAGAGGTTGATTCAGCTCTTTAGCAAATTTAAGAGCCTTCTTGTGTGGTGTACTAATCAACTCCATACCCTCATTAAATTGATTTACATTCTCCTTAACTATAATGCTCGCCTGATTAAGATGGATAAAGTTCTCTAGCTGAGCACCTTTGTGACGACCGCCCATGACTCCCGCACGGAAACAAGGGAATGGTGCGCTGAAAGTGTGCCAGGCAGCCATGAGTGACCGTCAAGGGTAAAATAAACATCGCAGACTCTATCGTAAAACTCACAGCGCATGGATAAAATACAATAGAGAAATATAATATAGTGAAGCTCCCATAGAACAGAATATCATCATCTAATCATAATAGCTTTATACATGGTCTGAATCATGAATACAAGAAGCCTCACTACATAGCACTCAGAGTAATCAACAATCAGCGGAATATCCAGTACATAGAATATGAAAATAATATGTAAAGCCTCCTGCTCGTCTTCGTCATCATCACGTGAGCCACTAAGATCAGCACCTGCCACCTGTCACCTAGTCTGCCCATCCCAAACATGGATGAACAGCCCAAGGTAATAAGAGGAGACATAAAACCTTGAGTCAGACAACAGTCTTAGTGAGTAGTAAATCAACTATCAAACATACCAAAGGAACATAAAGGATAAAAGGAATAGGAACCCAAATCATAGGAACCCAAATCATCCCGCTCCACCTCTTTCTACAGTGATAGCCCCCAGACACACACTAAGGAGAAGCAAGCATAGCAAAGCAGATAATTAAAGTAAAGCAATAATCACTCGAGTCAAGGTCGATGTTTTTCAAATACAAACCCCCAAGGCCTAAACCAAGATCAGATAAGCACCCAGAAAACACCGCTCTTGAGACCGAATGATGATACAACCAAGCATCCATGACTCTGGCTATCACTGTTATCATTGCCTTGATTTTTATCGTTAATTGAATGACCAACTCATCTTTCAACCATCCGTCAAGGGCTAATGGCAACCCCGGTTCTAGACATAACTCCGCACGTCACCGTGACCCGTGCCTACGTATAACGGATCTACCCAGAGTACTAGCACGTCATCATGACCCACGCCTGGGTATAACGGATCTACCTAACGTACTCTTGCTTTGAGCTTGCTAGAACCTTCAATAACGATAAGATCTCAGCCTTCTAGTCATCCTCCTCGACGACTATTCCCATTATAGCTCAAGCACCTCTCGAGCCCACCATTATCCACCAACTCGAACCGCATCATCGGGTAATCAACATGCTTGGGATGATCCCGTCTGGATTAAACCAAGGCTTCCACATCATGCTTTGCTCCAACGCATCTTAGCAAAGTCCATCTCATCATCATACTTCGCCTCAACATATCATGGCAAAGTCCATTTCGTCATCATACTTCGCTTCCTCTAACTATAGCAAAGTCCTCGAACCCATCCATATGATCTTCATCATTCGCTTCATATGCCACAGCAGCTTTCACCATTCAAGAGCCTTTCCACTTAGCTTTTAAATCATCTTCAACCATCTTGTTCCAAATCAACTACTAGCTAACTTGAAACAATCAAATCAATCATCAATACAAGCAATCAAACAAGATCTAACAAGCAATATTAACTATAATGGCAATTTCGTAAATAAATGAGCATAAGTCTAACATGCATGAATCATGGGTTTCTAGCATAGATCTAACAAATATAAATCATGGGTTTTGTCTCTACAACTTGACGAATGAACTTGCATAAGTAAACATCTTCATAAGTAATGGATCTACACTTGGATCTAAGGAAAATGTATGAAATCACTATCTACAACACATAAACAAACCACCGATACAATATACTCCTTTGGGTCCGCGTGAGAGATAACTACCACTCACCGAATCACCCAAACACTCCAAAAACTAATCACTTCAGATCTGGACAGCAAGGATTCAAGCTCGATTTGTTGAAATCTCGCTTGAAATGGTGAAATCTAGCTTCGTCGGATGAAGATCTTCAACTTTGGCTCTTCGATCTTCGATCTTGATCTTCGATCTTGGATGGATGTTATCTCTTGATCAAAGTGGAGAAAGGAAGTGAAGAAATGTTGTAGTCGAGCTCTAAAAATGGCAGCACTTCGTTGCTTCAAAATCCGGTGCCAAAAAGTGAGCCAAACCCCTCTATTTATAGGCTGAAATCACCCTTAGGTCGCCCAGACTTAGGTCGTTGCCGACCTAAAAACCCTGACCTAACATAGGTCGCTGCCGACCTATACACTCCAACGACCTAACGGCCTAACCAATCCCAGATCCATACGAATCAACACTCGGCCGACCTAATTCCTATGCGACCTAACAGCCTACCTACCTAAAGACTTACACGACCTAGCGACTTAACTATTGCCAACGACCTACTCTCCTTAGGTCGGTAATATCTTAACCCGACCTATCTTATATCACTATCCCTTAGGTCGCAAGCTCCTTAAACCGGTCAATATCTATAGGTCGCTCTCCCCTATAGGTCGGTCACCCTCCAAGCCGCTAACCCACTAACTCGCTTGCCTTCTTAGGTCGGCCATAGCTTAACTCGCCAACTTCCTTAGGTCGCCATACCCTATAGGTCGCTAATCTACCTAAACCGGCCTATCTCCTTAGGTCGTTCCTCACGACCTAAACTTCCTAGGTCGCTCTACCGACCTAACTCCATCACGACCTAAGCTAAGCCTTAACTCGCTAACCCTGTTAAGTCGCTCTTCTACCTTAGGTTGGTCCATCCCTTAGGTCGCTCAACTTCTATAGGTCGCTCATCCCAACCTATCCTTCATACGACCTAAACAACAACATGGGCCAACCTTACTCGAGCTAACCTCTACACGACCTAAGCACTAATAGGGTTAAACCCTGAACAATACTAACGACCTAGTGATAAATGTTCTACGATTATCGTCACATAAAATACGGGTCGTTACATTCTCCCCCCCTTAGAAATTTCGCCCCCGAAATTCCAAACAATCAAGAGCAACCATAACAATTCTGCATGCCTACCATCCATAGCAACCAACAAACCATGCATCCAATTACTAGCCTAGCATGCAGAATTCTAAGACTAGAACACGTTACAAATTCATGAGATGTCACGACACCTTAGGGCCATACCTCGAAGAGTTCAGGATGAGCTACCTTCATCCTCTCTTCCTCCTCCCACGTACAGTCGTTAACATCATCACTCCATTGTATCTTGAGTAACGTAATTGTCTTCCTCCTAAGCTGTTTCGTGTCGGTTTCAACAACACGAAGCGGCTTATGAGGTCTTATAACAACTGGATCAACCTCTAAATCTTCACAGCTATCAGCAGAAACCGCCGTATTTGAGTCGTGCACATACTTCCGTAGATAAGATACATGAAAAACATTGTGCACACCCGCCATCTTTTCTGGTAACTCCAATCTATAAGCGAGCTTTCCAATTCGCTCGATAATCGGGAATGGTCCAACAAATCTCGGAGTCAACTTTCCTTTCTTCCCGAATCGAATAACATTCTTCAGTGGAGAAATCTTCACAAAAACCATATCTCCTACGTCGAACTCCAAATCCTTTCGACGTTTATCTGCATAACTTTTCTGCCGATCCTGGGCTGCCTTCATTCGTTGCCGAATGATCTCTATGAAATCCGTAGTCTGACGAATCATCTCTGGCCCAAGCATCAGTTTTTCTCCAGCTTCCAACCAACATGTCGGAGAGTTACACGGTCTTCCATACAAGGCTTCATATGGTGCCATACCAATACTTGACTGGTAGCTGTTGTTATACGCAAACTCCACTAAATGAAGATGATCTTCCCATGATCCTTCGAAATCCAAGACACACGCTCTCAAGAGATCTTCCAAAACTCGGTTGACTCTCTCAGTCTGACCATCTGTTTGGGGATGATAAGCTGTACTCAAACACAACTCGGTTTCCAAAACTTCCTGAAAGCTCTTCCAAAATCCACTAGTGAACAATGGATCTCGATCGCTCACTATACTCTTCGGAATACCATGGAATCGAACTATCCACTTAACATACAATTCAGCCAACTTCGATGTAGTCCTAGTCGATCGAACAGGAATGAATCTTGCACTCTTAGTCAAACGATCTACAATGACCCAAATCCCTTCATTTCCTGTTCTGGTTCTAGGTAGACCATCGATAAAATCCATCGATATTTGCTCCCACTTCCATGTAGGAACTTCTAACGGCTGAAGCAATCCACTGGGCTTCTCCTGCTCTGCTTTAACCAACTGGCAATTCATGCACTTGGAAATAAAATTTCCAACATCCTTCTTCATACCTTCCCAGTAATAGGTTCTCATCATGTCTCGATACATCTTATTTCCTCCTGGATGAATTGTCAACTTCGAGTGATGACTTTCCTTCAAAACTTCATCTCTCAACTCATCGATATCGGGAACAACCAGTCGTCCTTGCTTACGAAGCCAACCCTCTCGATCGACTTCGAATCTTTTATCCTTCTCTGGGTCCAATCCAGATTCCAAATCACGGATAATCTTGACAAGCTTATCGTCTCGCTTTTGGCTCTCGCCAATTCTTTCCACAAGAGTAGGCCTTATCGATAAGTTTGCCAACATTTCAGGTTCCAATTCACATCTAGGCCTGAAATCAAATCTAGCTAAAAACTCGAGACTCTTCCATTCCGAAAACATGGCTCCCAATCCTGCATGTCTTCGACTTAACGCATCAGCTACTGCGTTACCTTTTCCCGGAGTATAGGCTATACCAAAATCATATGATGCTAAAAACTCTAACCATCGTTCCTGCCGAAGATTCAAATCCTTTTGGGAGAAAAGATACTTCAACGACTTATGATCTGTAAACAACTCGAATCGAACTCCCAATAGATAATGTCTCCACATCTTCAGAGCAAAAACAATCGCCGCTAACTCCAAATCATGAGTCGGGTAATTCCTTTCATGCGGCTTCAGTTGTCGACTTGCATACGCAACAACTCTATCCTTCTGCATCAGCACTGCTCCAAGTCCAGTACCACATGCATCGGTGTAAACCACCATCTCATCATTCCCACTTGGAAAAGTCAAAACAGGAGCACTCGTCAGTCGCTCTTTCAGGATTCCAAAAGCTTGCTCACGCTTAGCATCCCAACTGAACACTTGGTTCTTCTTCGTCAATCCTGTTAATGGTGCAGCTATCTTGGAAAAGTCTTTGATAAACCGACGATAATATCCTGCTAATCCAAGAAAACTTCTCACATCAGATGCATTCTTAGGTCTAATCCAATCCTGGAGCGCTGCCACCTTAGCGGGATCAACCGCTATCCCCTTTCCAGAAATGACATGGCCTAAGAACCTCACTTCACCCTTCCAGAAGTGACACTTCGAAAACTTAGCCTTCAGCTGATGTTTCCGCAAGATTTCCAAAACAATCCTCAAGTGCGTTTTGTGCTCTTCCTCAGTTCTGGAATAAATCAGAATATCATCCACGAACACAAGTACGAACTTGTTCAACTGATCTCTGAACACTATATTCATAAGATCCACAAAATACGCTGGTGCATTCGTCAATCCAAACGGCATTACCAGCCACTCATAAAAACCAGATGGTGTCCTGAAAGCAGTCTTCGGCACACTATCCTTCGCCACTCTTAACTGGTGAAATCCCGTTGCCAAATCCATCTGAGAAAACACCTTCGCCTCGTGAAGCTGATCAAACAAGTCATCTATTCTCGGCAATGGATACTTGTTCTTCTTAGTCACCTTATTCAGCTCACGATAATCAACACACAACCTCAACGATCCATCTGCTTTGGTTGCGAACACAACTGGTGCACCCCATTCGGGCACACTACGCCGAATGAATCCTTTCCGCAAAAGGTCATCAACTTGCACCTTCAACTCTTGTTGTTCCCTAGGCGCCATTCGCCTAAGCGGCATCACAACGGGTCTGGTTCCTTCAACTAGATCGATACGAAACTCGATCTCCCTATGCGGCGGTAACCCTTTGACCTCGTCAAAGACATCCTCGAATCCATTCACGATTGGCATCGATGACAGTCCATCCCGTGGAACAACCAGCGAATACATGAAGCTCATGAAGACGCCTTCTTCATGCTTACATCGTATCACAACCTTTCACCCCTCCGCATTCTCGACTGTCACCTCCAATCTCTCACAATCTACCTTTGCCGCATACTTCCTAAGCCAGTCCATACCCAAAATAATTCCGAACCCCGCAAAGTTCAGAACAAAGCAATCACAAACAAAAGAGCAATCATGACTCGATATAACTAGACCACGGCATAGCATACACAAACAAGACGAACCCCCAACTGGATTAGTCACTACCAATGGTCTATCAACAATATCCGGTTCCAAACCCAACCGGTCTACCAACTCATTACAAACAAAAGAATGAGACGCTCCAGTATCAAATAACACTCTAACTGGAATACCACAAATGGAAAGAGTACCTTGAACCACCACACTCTTCCCCTTCTCTTCAGGAGTAGGAGTTATCGAAGATGACGGGACAGCCCCCAAAGCATAAGCTTGCACATTCTGCCTGTCCTTTGTCGGTTCCGGACAGTTCTTCTTAATGTGCTCCAGCTTATCACAGTTGTAGCACTTCAACAACACCTTCGGATTCTTGCAATCCTTGGAGAGAAGGCCCTTCTGCCGACAATTATAGCAGGTCTTTTCCCCCTTCAACTTCTTCTGACCATCCTTACCCTTCTGCTGTTGCTGCTTCCTCTTCTTGTTTCCACCCTGCTGTGGTTTAGATTCCTCCTTGGTCACAGCAACAACAGATACTTCCTTAGGAAACAAACTCTCGTGCCTGAGAGCTTTCTCCACCAGCTTCTCAAATGGATCGTCCAGATGATCCACCAACTGTCTTCCAAGATAACTGTCCAGACCTGTCACGAATTTCTCGTTCTTCTGGTAGGGAGATTCAATATACGATCTAGCATACTTGGACAGAGCCTCAAACTCAGAAACATACTCAAGAACTGGCCTCCCACCTTGCTTGAGTTCAACAAACTTCTTAAACAAAACAGACTTCTGAGATGTAGAGATAAACTTGGCTTCAAATCTAACTTGGAATTGCTCCCAGGTAATCTCTTCTTCTAGAGTATCTATGGTGATAGAATTCCACCAATCAGCAGCTCTCCCTTGAAGCTGTCTCGATGCAAGCTTCCTCTTAGTTGCATCCTCAATTCCTAAATCTCCAAAGATCCTCCTACAAGCATCCATCCATCTTTGGACTTCAGTAGTCGATTCCGTTCCTAAGAAAACCTTTCCTCCAAGAGAAGTATAGTCCTTGCAAAGCTTAGCAAAATCCACCGGCCTTGGAGCTTGAACTTGAACTCCCACATCCACTGACGATCCTGAAGCTGGTATCCTCCTCATGATCGAAGTCATCATGGCCTCAAACATAGGAGCATAATCAACAGCTTCCCTAGCAGTACGGCTTTCCCTAGCAGCTTGTCTCTCGCCTCGACTCATCCTTAATATCTGTAAAAAGAATGATTAGAACACCTTGAGAAACAACTGCATAAGGAGTTCAAATCCTTCTAACTACTATATTATATATAGTAATCATCCATCAAAATACAATTACGTCTCTCTTACGTAGTTACGTTAGCGAGCGTTGGCTAAAATCGATTAACCAAAGCTCTGATACCAAATGTGACGACCGCCCATGACTCCCGCACGGAAACAAGGGAATGGTGCGCTGAAAGTGTGCCAGGCAGCCATAAGTGACCGTCAAGGGTAAAATAAACATCGCAGACTCTATCATAAAACTCACAGCGCATGGATAAAATACAATAGAGAAATATAATATAGTGAAGCTCCCATAGAACAGAATATCATCATCTAATCATAATAGCTTTATACATGGTCTGAATCATGAATACAAGAAGCCTCACTACATAGCACTCAGAGTAATCAACAATCAGCGGAATATCCAGTACATAGAATATGAAAATAATATGTAAAGCCTCCTGCTCGTCTTCGTCATCATCAGCGTGAGCCACTAAGATCAGCACCTGCCACCTGTCACCTAGTCTGCCCATCCCAAACATGGATGAACAGCCCAAGGTAATAAGAGGAGACATAAAACCTTGAGTCAGACAACAGTCTTAGTGAGCAGTAAATCAACTATCAAACATACCAAAGGAACATAAAGGATAAAAGGAATAGGAACCCAAATCATAGGAACCCAAATCATCCCGCTCCACCTCTTTCTACAGTGATAGCCCCCAGACACACACTAAGGAGAAGCAAGCATAGCAAAGCAGATAATTAAAGTAAAGCAATAATCACTCGAGTCAAGGTCGATGTTTTCCAAATACAAACCCCCAAGGCCTAAACCAAGATCAGATAAGCACCCAGAAAACACCGCTCTTGAGACCGAATGATGATACAACCAAGCATCCATGACTCTGGCTATCACTATTATCATTGCCTTGATTTTTATCGTTAATTGAATGACCAACTCATCTTTCAACCATCCGTCAAGGGCTAATGGCAACCCCGGTTCTAGACATAACTCCGCACGTCACCGTGACCCGTGCCTAGGTATAACGGATCTACCCAAAGTACTAGCACGTCATCATGACCCGCGCCTGGGTATAACGGATCTACCTAACGTACTCTTGCTTTGAGCTTGCTAGAACCTTCAATAACGATAAGATCTCAGCCTTCTAGTCATCCTCCTCGACGACTATTCCCATTATAGCTCAAGCACCTCTCGAGCCCACCATTATCCACCAACTCGAACCGCATCATCGGGTAATCAACATGCTTGGGATGATCCCGTCTGGATTAAACCAAGGCTTCCACATCATGCTTTGCTCCAACGCATCTTAGCAAAGTCCATCTCATCATCATACTTCGCCTCAACATATCATGGCAATGTCCATTTCGTCATCATACTTTGTTTCCTCTAACTATAGCAAAGTCCTCGAACCCATCCATATGATCTTCATCATCCGCTTCATATGCCACAGCAGCTTTCACCATTCAAGAGCCTTTCCACTTAGCTTTTAAATCATCTTCAACCATCTTGTTCCAAATCAACTACTAGCTAACTTGAAACAATCAAATAAATCATCAATACAAGCAATCAAACATTCAAACAAGATCTAACAAGCAATATTAACTATAATGGCAATTTCGTAAATAAATGAGCATAAGTCTAACATGCATGAATCATGGGTTTCTAGCATAGATCTAACAAATATAAATCATGGGTTTTGTCTCTACAACTTGATGAATGAACTTGCATAAGTAAACATCTTCATAAGTAATGGATCTACACTTGGATCTAAGGAAAATGTATGAAATCACTATCTACAACACATAAACAAACCACTGATCCAATATACTCCTTTGGGTCCGCGTGAGAGATAACTACCACTCACCGAATCACCCAAACACTCCAAAAACTAATCACTTCAGATCTGGACAGCAAGGATTCAAGCTCGATTTGTTGAAATCTCGCTTGAAATGGTGAAATCTAGCTTCGTCGGATGAAGATCTTCAACTTTGGCTCTTCGATCTTCGATCTTGATCTTCGATCTTGGATGGATGTTAGCTCTTGATAAAAGTGGAGAAAGGAAGTGAAGAAATGTTGTAGTCGAGCTCTAAAAATGGCAGCACTTCGTTGCTTCAAAATCCGGTGCCAAAAAGTGAGCCAAACCCCTCTATTTATAGGCTGAAATCACCCTTAGGTCGCCCAGACTTAGGTCGTTGCCGACCTAAAAACCCTGACCTAACATAGGTCGCTGCCGACCTATACACTCCAACGACCTAACGGCCTAACCAATCCCAGAGCCATACGAATCAACACTCGGCTGACCTAATTCCTATGCGATCTAACAGCCTACCGACCTAAAGACTTACACGGCCTAGCGACTTAACTATTGCCAACGACCTACTCTCCTTAGGTCGGTAATATCTTAACCCGACCTATCTTATATCACTATCTCTTAGGTCGCAAGCTCCTTAAACCGGTCAATATCTATAGGTCGCTCTCCCCTATAAGTCGGTCACCCTCCAAGCCGCTAACCCACTAACTCGCTTGCCTTCTTAGGTCGGCCATAGCTTAACTCGCCAACTTCCTTAGGTCGCCATACCCTATAGGTCGCTAATCTACCTAAACCGGCCTATCTCCTTAGGTCGTTCCTCACGACCTAAACTTCCTAGGTCGCTCTACCGACCTAACTCCATCACGACCTAAGCTAAGCCTTAACTCGCTAACCCTGTTAAGTCGCTCTTCTACCTTAGGTTGGTCCATCCCTTAGGTCGCTCAACTTCTATAGGTCGCTCATCCCAATCTATCCTTCATACGACTTAAACAACAACATGGGCCAACCTTACTCGAGCTAACCTCTACACGACCTAAGCACTAATAGGGTTAAACCCTGAACAATACTAACGACCTAGTGATAAATGTTCTACGATTATCGTCACATAAAATACGGGTCGTTACAACCTTCCTCCGCCCTAGAAAGGAACTTCATCTCATACCTTCTATGGAACTCATCCCATGAATTATCGCCTCCATCAGTCTCGGGCACAGCACCAGCTCAATGCCTCTCCCTACAACTACCTTGTAGCCAACTGCCTCCTCACAACATCAGTTAAACCTATCAAACAAAAGTCCTTTCAAAAACGTGGATCCATGTCCTTGAATCCATGTAAGACTACATCCCCATATATGGCTTACCCCCAAGACTAGAAAAATCTTTAGACGGCTTGAAAAAATCTGGAGAGATAGGTGGGGAGGAATGAATCTTACCGTTGCTTTTTCCACGGGATCTCTAGTGGGATTGAGCTTGGCCTATCTCCTAACCTAAAGATACCAGCAGAACCATATAGGGATGTTCATGCCTAAGACCTCAGCTGCATTGCTATAGCCAGAGCCTATGTGATTTGCAATCTTCTATATGTGGATGTTAAGAATTTCATTCGTAACTTCCACAGATGGCACAAATACAATTAATAGGTAAGAGATAACATAGGCATGAATGAGAATTAGCATAAGCACAAATAACAGAGATTTTGATGTAGAAAAAATTTGAAAAGCTTCTTTTAAAAATAAATATTTTATTTATATATACTTTCTAAAAGTCAACTTTTGAAAACCTTAAGAGACTATTTTGAAAATCCTTTTCAAAAACCATTTTTTCAAAAAATTTCAAGTACATTCTCTCAAAACGGCCATAATCCATAAGGAACTTTAAACCTTTGCTCTATTACCAAATGTGGTAACCCACACCTCATACACCGATCCAAAGCTCGGAGTGGCTTTCAGCATTATATTGTGCCAAGAAATGTGGATCATGGTGGTTTTAACCTTCAACATTTCTAAGACTAATAAAAGCAGATAGAATATAAGATATACTAACTTTTATAAGCTCACTGCACAAGGAACAATCATATATAACATGGAAAATAACCTTCTCAAAAATATGCTAAGCACAGTCTCAGAAAAACCAGTACGTAACCAAATACCGAGTACATAGAAAAATATCTCTCAAAGTCTAACAAACGAAGCAAAATGTACTGATAAGCTAGAATAATAAGTGGAGAGTACATATGATAAAAGCAGACTCCAAATACAAGCTCGACTCTCCAAGTATCAAGAATGGGCCAATCACCTGTTGCCCTGTCCACCTGTGGTAGGGAAAAAGATGGAAAAAGAATGGGTCGGACAAAAAGTTTGGTGAATGAGTACAAGTTCAATATGTGATGATCACATTTAGCAAACTTCAAAACTATTATAAATAATATAGGATTGCTATAAGTGTCTATCAACTCCTAAAGTCAAATTATCTAACACAAACAGTTGAACTATAAATTAACCTCACACTAATGGTCGACCAATGCTCTTAAAGATATCCGACGAGAACATACCGCCTTTAGGTGCTGTGGAAACTGCTCTCCCATTAAAACCTATATCATCACTACGCTTGCAGAGGGAGAACCCTAAAATGCAAACTCATTATACGAATCATCGTATGCACCCATTATTTACCTCTCGATCGTAGTGCAAAGTGCCTCTTATTGTACTGCGTTGATGTCCACCTGTATCATATCATGCTAGAACCGTGCATACAAGAACTCCCGTTAGTACTAGAATCCTTTTTATTCTATAGCCTCTTATTGTGCTTCATCGGGCTTGACTGCCCTTCAGAATTCTCCATTAGCATCGGCCTCACTCACTTGGTATCTCCATAAGTGCTACGCGTCCACTATTGAACTACCCCTGAGTGTTTACGAAATACATCGCCCTAGCCAACACTTAAATTTCATTTTGGTATTTAACTGTTACGCAAAAATCAATGATGTATTGTCCATTGATAGAAACCGACTTCCATATTGTCACTAGCATGTGTACTTAGCCCAATATCAGCTCAAACAATCAGTTTTCCATTTATGTAATTTTCTTACAAATATACATAATTCTTGTTGTTTAATTTAGGCCTTAAGCCGAGGTTCATGATCTGCAGTTTTGTTCTGAATGGTTGGCTATTGTTCCCTACGGTCGACCACTACCTGTCGACCGCTGGGCTTTAGGTCGACCGTTTTGCAATTTTTAATGTCAATTGTTAATATCGTTAGTTTAAGTTATTAATAGTATTTGTTTAATCCTAATTACTAGATGAATAGTGTTGTTATCAATTTGCAATTCAATTTAAGGTCTATTGGTTTAGGATTTGAAAATTCAAATTCAAAATGGGTATATATCATCAATATTCAATTAACAGTTTTCTAAAATTTCAAATTAGGATTTTTCATATTCAATTTGGGTTTTATATAGTTCAAATTAGATTTCTAGCACCTTAAATCAACTAAAATGGTTTGAATTTAACTACAATAATTACCTTATAAAATTGTTTCCACACACTCCAAGCCTAAGCTCTTCCAATTCCTCTTACCTGAAAATGCCCCTCTTTTTGTTAGCTCCACCTACTCTGCTTGATTCCAAAGCTTTTTTTCTTCTAAATTATTTTCATTTGATTTTTGAGAATTTCTAAAGTCTAGGGTTGAGAGAAAATTTTAGCAGAGTTTTGTTACTGTATAGAGTTCTTTAAGAATTAGGGTTAGATTAGGTTGGTATTTATAAGTTTTCAAATAAATTAAGGTCTTTAGATTAGCTTAGAGAATATTTTTATAAAATCTGGTTCGCTCATCATAACATTCATTCCTAAGTTATCGATCACAACCATTTGAACGTCTCACTGTAAATCAGCAATGCTCAATTTTACATGATTCTAAGTTGACCGCTCCCTTCCCAAGGTCGACCGCTATCAATCGATCATTAACACCTATGGGTCAACTGATGGCAATGTAAATTTTAAGTTTTATATTTTAAGTTTTTGTTTGATTCTAACACCCATGACTTTTCCATATTAACTACAAGTACGAAGTATTACATATGAAAATCGTCTAGAAAATCACTATGAAAGCAATGGTTCAAGTTTTGTAATCAAATTTGGAAGTTTGTGAAATTTTCCGTTTTAGTCCTTGTTTTGTGCAATTTAATCTTTTATTAAACTCCTGTTAAATTTTTGGGGTGTTACATTCTCCCTTTTAAAAGGATTTCATCCTTGAAATCTCTAAAGATAGAAAAATGTAACTCAAACACACGGCAACCAATAGCTACAACCATATACTTATCCATCATCTACAAGAAAATATTGTCCTTATAAATATTCTAATGCATTATGTACATATGTATACAACATGAAGTGCACGTGAACCTACACTAATGCACATGAACTGACCACATGTTGTTAAATATCGTAGGGGTGGTTTTACCAAATAATGGAGAACCTAGGCATCAGTGGGTGAATGAAGATCACTTGCAGAGCCAAAAACACTCGATGTAGCCCCTAAAGTCATCCTGTGGAATGTCATGCTAGTGAGAAATACATAGCATACATGGTTAGGTGGTTGGTTAAATAAATCAAGGGCAGAAAGAATGAGGATTGGGGTTCTACTCCAAGTAGGACTCTATTCACGAAGAACGTTTTGAAGGAATAGTTCCCTGGGAAGTTACAATGCCAACCATGCCACTATACAATGGAACTACCAATCCTAGAGAGCATTTAGTTAATTATGAATGGCACATGGATGATACTAGTGCGATAGATGATGTCCAATGTAGATGCTCCCCTAATTACTTGGAAGGAGTTATGTCGACATGGTTCACAAGGCTCGCATAGAGGTCTATATCATCTTTCGATGAGATGGCTAAGAAGTTTCTAGAGCAATTCCAACTTCATGTTGTACAACTCGAGGGTGTAATGTCCTTGTCGAGCTTGTCCCAAGGACCTAAGGTGTCATAGAAAGGATTCTTGAACTGGTTTAACGTTGCTATTACTGAAGTAAGCAATCCGAAGGAGGATTTGGTATCCATTGCATTGGTCCGAGGCATTCACCTGGACATGGATTTTGGAAGATGGTTAAAGATAAAGCAACCTACACCTATGGAAGAGTTCCATCGGAAGGCTAATCTGTTTTTTCTTTTGGAAAAAGTGAGTCTAGCTTCAGGGAAGACCAATGACGAAAAGTCAAAAAATGTTATCCATAGTAACATAGCAATTCATGTTGGGAACTCTAATAATCAAAAGAAGAGGAATCAAGGCCTTGGCGGTTGGAGTAACGAAAACAGGAAATGCCTGAGGAATATGAAATTGGAAGATTACACTCCTTTGAATGATATATTTGAAAACATATACGTTGCTACTCAAGGACAAGAATGATATAAAAACCCGCCCAAGAGGGAGGCAATTGAGTAAAGTACCGTCATTTCCATAAGACCCATGGACACAACATAAACAAGTATTGACATTTGAAGGATTAACTAAGAAACTGATAAGGAAGAATAGGCTACAACTGTATGTTTAAGAGGTAGATGATCTTAGTCAAACTGTAAGACCCTAATGGTCGCTTGCTCAAGGGAATTGGCCCAGATTAATCAGAGATGAGCCCAAGTGGAATGATGGAAAGTTGGTGATCAACACCATAACTGGAAGACCTCATCCAGCGGAGAAAAGTTGGAGGGGAATGGAATGGAATGCAAGCTCATTTACCACAAGAGGGTTGCTTTGCTGTACAAGACGGAGCTCCAATCAAGAAGAAGAGGATGATAACTAATGACATTTTATTCGTGGATAGGGATGCTGATGGAGCCGTACACCAACTTTCAACCCTATGGAGGTAACAATTAGAACTAGACCGACAACTATACGTCGAGCCTTAGTGGATACTGAGAGTTCTATAAACATATTATTTAGGAGAACATTCGATCAATTGAAGATCAACATGAAGGAGGCGGTATCTTGAAAAACCAAGATCCATGGTTTTACAGGCGAAGCAAAACAACCAATTGGGTCGATCAACCTACCGGTAGAGTTAGGTGAAGGAGATTATGGGATAGTCCAAATCTAAAAATTCATTACCATGGATGAATACTCGACATACAATGCCTTCTTGGCTCAATAGGGTCTAGTTGATTTTAGAATAGCTCCGACACCTTAGTGTTTAATTATGAAATTCCCCATAGAAAATGGGGTTAGAGTAATGAATGGCAACCAAAGCATTGAGTTCAAGGACTTCTATAGCTGCTACTGAACTGAGAAGAGCTTTTTCATGGTGGCGCATTCGCAGGTGAATGGGAAAGTGGATGTAGCAAAAAAGATCATCAAATCACCTTGAAAAAGCAACTGACCAGAGCTATAGATAATTTGGCTGATGAGCTTCACTAACGCTATAGGCATATAGGACAACACATAAGTCTACAACTAGACGCTCACCGTTCGCTTTGACTTATGGATCATAGTAATGATCTTAATAGAATTGGAGTTCCCTTCTCATCACAGAAGGCATTTCGATCCAAAGGTGAACAAGGGCCTCATGCTTGAGTCTCTCGATTTAGTTGATGAAAAAAGGAAAGAAGCATAATTAAGGGTTGCTGCCCACTGGAAAAGGGTAGATTGATACTATAATGCCAAGGTTCGCAATCATACTTTTGAGGTAGGGGTCTTGTTCTAAAACGAGTTCTCCTAGGTATATAGGCACTTGGTCGAAACTAGGAAGGACCCTATGCAATTGATCGGAAGCTTTGAGATGGAACTTTCAAGCTAACAACCATTGATGGAATCTCGATCCAGCATGCTTGGAACAACGACTTACTGCAGCACTATTGCAGCTAGACTTTCTTAACTGTTTTCACAGATAAGCCACAAAAAGATGCTGGAGGAACTATAAGTTGGCAGGATTTCCACTTCTTTTACTCATGAATAAATTCAGCTTTTCGAACCAATGGAATTATGTTCTTGTAAGCAATACTCCTGTCCCGTGCGAATCGCGTCACTTTCAAGAAAATACTACTCAATCCTTGCATAATGGATGGGGATTGTGGACTCAATTTTCCAGGTTAATGGGGAAAATTGACTCAAAACACCAGGTCGATGGAGAAAATTGACTTAAACCATTGGGTCGATGGGGTAAGGCGACTCAAACCGCCGAGTTGATGGGAAACCCGACACCAGTCTTCTGAAAATTGATATTAGTTAGAGACAGGTAACATCAGGATGGTTCAAACCAATGAGCTAACGAGGAAAAATCGACCTCCAACTTTCTAAATAATCTCATTGCTAGGATAGGCGACATAGAGATGGTCTAAACCATCGGATTGATGTTGAAAATCGATCCCAACCATCTAAATATTAGCACCTCCTAGAGATATGGCAAATTAGCCTTAAACCTTCGAATTTAGCACTGCCTGGAGATAAGCGACATGGAGAAGTTCCACTGCCGATCGGATAATTCGATCCCTTCCTCCAAAAATCCGGTGTTGCTCGAAGATAGGCATTGCCAGTATGGAAAAACCCTAACCTTAAGTAATTTGGTGCTGCACGGAGATTGGCTGCATCAGGAAGATGAAACCCACATCCCTGGGAATCTGGTGTTTCTTTGAGATACTTGATGCTAGGAATTAGAACTCTAACTTTCAAGAATCTTGCATTGTCCGGAGATCGACAATGTTAGGAAGGCAAACCTTGACCTTTAGGAATCTAGCGTTGCTCGGATATTGGCAATGTTAGGAAGGTGAATCCATAATCTTTAAGAATCTGGCATTGCCCGAAGATAGGCAACATCCGAAAAAATGACAAACTAAGGGGTCGATCGAATAATTTGATCCTCGCCTTTAGGAATCTTCCATTGCCCGGAGAGTGACAAAGTTAGGAAAGACAGCTACTTCGGGGTCGATTGGATAACTCGACCCAACCTTTTGGGATTGATCGGATGATTAAATTTTGACTTGTAGGAATTTTCCATTGCCTGGAGATAGGCGACTAGTGTGCAGTGACTTTCAATTCCAATTGGATAAGTCGGGCAAGCTTGCTGTGAAATAACTAAGAAATCAATTGTATGATTTATTCCGGACTTGTAGGGATTTTTCATTGCCTGGATATAGGCAATTTTAAGACGACACACTTGGAATTAAACCATCGCCATGCTAGTTTCTGGAGATAGAAACTAGTATGCAACCAAATCTTCCCCCATAATCCTTAGGAATTTAGCTGTAGCCCAAAAATAGGTAGCTTCAAGAAAGGATGCACACAATTGGATAATTTGTGCATTATTTTCAAAAGATTGAAACTGGAATTTGATTGGATTTCGAGGACTATGCTAGTGACCAAACAGGACATGCTTGGTTGAGGATAAGTGAGGATGGTCATGAAGGCTTGAAAACAAGTTTTAAAAAACTCTTCTAATCTAGTATAAGGATAGGAAGAGCACATATGGACTGGGGACAATCAGATAATTTGGCCCATTTTATTTCTATTCCACTAATTCCTAGAATTTCGCGTTGGAAATGAAAAGTCACATAAATAGGGATAAGGACATAGCAAAACTAAATGGACAGGAAAGTAAACATTCCAACTACTACCCTACGACAATAGGAAGCAGTAGAGAACATGGTTTATTCAGGGATAGTAGCTGGTCGAAACAAGAATGATCAAATACAAACAAGAATGTGTCATTTCCTAGAGATAGGCAATGTTAGGAAGGTAAAACAATTGAGGAGTTGGTCGAATAATTTGAGTCGGGCCATTAGGAATTTACCATTTCCTTGAGATAGGAAACATTAATAAGGACTAATCGTGCGAAGGTCGATCGGAGAATTCAGCCCCAGTTTACATGTGTTGGCTGTTGCCAGAAGTATGGTAACGCCAAGAAAGAATACTCGAAATCAAGTAATTAAACTGTTAATTCCTAAGGATAGGAACCGACATATGAACTGGGTTTCCACGACTATGCCAGCGGCCCAACTGGACACGCTTGGCCGAGGGTTAGCGAGTATAGTCATGAAGATGGATAGGTGTTATTGTAATCCATCAACCCAGATTTAGGATTGGAAAAGTGCCATTGAACTAGGGGCAATTGGATAATTTTCTCCACAATGCTCAACTCTTACTAATACCAAAGGACTGGCATTTGGAAAAATCAATTCAGTAAGTAGGATTAAGTCCGCAATAGAAACAAATAAATTGGAGGTAAAAAGTCCGCAATAGAAACAAATAAATTGGAGGTAAATAATGCGATAAGCACTCCCCAACAAAAGGAAGCAACATGAAACTTGCACTATCTACAGCAGAAAATCAGTTGAAGGAAATTCAATCCAATCCAAATAGGAATAACCACGGAGTTGGTTAGATGTTGGCCCACAATTCGCCAAGTGGGATGCTCTAGCGATTACGAACAGGGCTAGCCGCAGCATAAAACCAAAGAAAATACATGAATATTATTTCTATGCACCAAGTTGCGATAAGTAAGAACATTGCATATGAACATGCATATACTATAGGACTGCAGTACAGGAAATTATGTTATATATACAAGCAGTTATAAAAATAGGTACAATATATAAAAGAGTAAATGGAACAAATATTACAAGACAAGACGATCTTTCATTACTTAAACTTTTATGTACAAGAACCATGAGGGCCGCTCCAGCACAAGCATGGTCTATTTGCAACAAAAAGGAAATACAAAAGAATAGAAAAAGGGCTATCATATCTACAGGCTTCAGGAATCCCATGTTGGCGACACATGTCCTGAAGCATCCTCGGAATAAGGATTGTTGACACCTGTTCTAGATGGTCATTCAAAACCCTTAAACTAATGCACTTTTTTAAAGATGGAGGTGGATATTGCAATGGCTTTACTAGAACGGCCTTGCTTTGTAACTCAGCTATGATTGAACCTCCTATCCTCATCGGTATAGAGAGTAAACCTTAGCTGTGAAAGATCCAACTTTAGGAGAAGTATATATACTCTCACCAAACTTGAAGCATGGTGATCGTCGAGTCATTATAGATAGGAAAAATTGGCATTCAACATGATCAGGTATGTTTTGTTTCAAATATTGAACCCGTGTGAATAAAATCCAAAATTGAAAGGAGATCGACATGTGTTACTAATCGGATTCTAAGCGTTGATCGAGGTAAGCGAAAGTGTTAATCTATACAGTATGAGTCTCGTATCTTGTACGCGACTCATGCAATAAAAATGAGCCACATCGGACAACAGAAATGAGCATCTAATATCGATGGATAATCGATAATGGAACCACCATCCGGAGAGATGTGGAAGCTTTTCTTTTACAGGAACATAGAAAGTGCAACGTTAAAGAGTTATTCAGGTGATAGAAAAATTGAGCAATGGAATTGTTCAAATGGTAATACTTATTCAACATGACTCTTTGGGAAATGTACTATCCGATTGGCATTCAATTGGTGGTATGAAATCAGTTAAGTTTCGACTAGGATAAACCGAAGAATTTTAGAATTCGAAGGTGAAAGCTCATGTTTCAGGTAGTTAAACCCTAGCTTCGACCAACTCCTATTAAAAGCAATCAGAATCATCACCACCGACACCTTCACCGTGTCAAGCAAGCATCACCAACCTTAGACGATATGGTTCTCACACCAGAAGGTGAAGTTGGTGATAAGAGTAGGAAACAGTTCAAACTCGAGTGCTTTAAGAAGAAGTGACGATAGAGGTTGGATTGCAAGAAGATGAAAGAATTCAAGATAAATGTCTCGATAGGAAGCTTTTGGCCTAAAGGAGCCAATCATGAATGAAAACATATAGTAACTTTTTTATAAGTTCCACCTTAGAAATCAATAGGGGGAAAGACAAATAGTCACGGTACTGAGGTGTACCTCTTGGTACCAATAGAAATTTTCTCCTCGAAAATTTCCACAAAGCATAGCTAAGAGAGAGCATGAGTTTATAAGGTACAGAATGATCTTCAGAGCGTAGATCTAATATCCTGAGTGTAGATCTTGTCCTTAGCGTGAAGAATAGAATTCTAAATGCACAGCAGTTGAAGGAAAATCAACTGGATGAAAGCAATACTTCAAAGCAATTCCTAAATGACTAATCAAAGCTAAGAGATAGAAAACTAGAGTTGTCTTAATCTGAAGCATGCTTTATTCTTAACGAAAGCATACTCTGAGGGGAAAGTGTTAACCGGGGTTTTAACCAAATAGATTTCTAGTGAGAGCAGAAGGACGAAATGAAGATGAAACGACTCAAGAACTTAGGAAAATGATCAGAAGGGAAAGAGAATGGAGTTCAAAAATTTTCGTTGGAAATTGAGTTAAGTAGACCTCTCGGTACCAAGAAAAACCTCTCAGTACCAACGGTTCTCTACTCATGTTTGAGCCCTCATGAACTCCATACACTTTATATATTCCTTCAACCAGTCGTCGTCAAGTGCTTTCCTCGGAAGTTGGATAAGAAACTTCCAAGATTGATGAGGTGGAAGCAAAGAGAATAAAGCAAGATAACCTAAACCAAGGAAATCACAAAAAGGACTCGACCTTAATGGAAAATAGATTGGAATACATCGAATCGAAGATAGGAGGGCAAGATAAGAGAAAAACATGAGTTTTCACCTAAGTAAAGCTCTTGGTTCCAAGAGAAACCTCTCGGTACCGAGTAGTTTTTTTGCTCATAAAACCCATGTGATTTCTTATGGGCCTCCAGGTCTGCTTTTGGACTTTGATTATGCGAGCTCCTAGATCTACAGAGCTATTTCTCTATAAATATCAACCCTATTGCAACTACAGAAGGACTTTTGGCACTTCTTCTTCATCTCCAATTCCTCCTCCATTAAACCTACTAGGGAAGCAACTATTTGTTGTTCTATGCTTTAAATCAGTAAATCCCTTGTACCAGTGACTCTTAAATCTATAATCAATAAAATATATAGTTGACGTACGCCAGAGATTGTCGAACCACTATAAAAGTCTTGTGTCTTGTTGTTTTTTCTGCTATTTATACTATTATCTGCTAGATCTAGGTCTCATTGGTTTCTTACAACATTTCTTTGGATGTTGATCCAATTTTGGCATTAACAATACCAATGTGTCTATACCAATATACACAGAGACCAACAATGGTCGAAATGTGTGTGGAATACTATAAACTCCAATAAGTCTATTGACATATGAGATGGACAAAATGCTTAAGTGATGTAGCTCCTTTCATAAATACGATACCCGAAAGACTATTACACCTTCTGCTATGAAAAGAAAATTTTATACAATATGCTAAATCATCAAGTCCCAAAACCCTTTAATAAATCCAGCAAACTAAATCTCAATTTTTCCTTCCCTTTTGAACAAAACTCATTCTCCAAAGGAGTAGATTCTATTAATCAAATCGTCGTTAAATGATGATCTATAAATGCTTAGGTTCACTCGGGTTCAAACTCACCTCAACCGCATAACGTTAATAAGGATAGTATACTAAATGTACTACGACGCTTTCCTAGGAAAATATCACATCACCACTTAGAAGATTATCTGAATCCACAAAAACTAGTCCGGAAGTCCTTCCCCTGGCTATTATAAGCATTCCAAACTATACTTTACTATAAATAGTTTTACAATGAATAAAGATTAGACAAAATAATATATGATGCCCGATCCAATCCTTTGTTCACTCGCACGAGTTCTTTATTAAACTATGGTCGGCCACTTGACTCCTCTCATGCGAACTTTGACCTGGATCCTTAGTTAGACCACTAAAATTTCCTTGCATGACTAGAGTCGTGTTTCAGAAATCTCCCAATCACCTTAATAATCCGACTCATGTGCCCGCCTTAAGTAATTGAGCGAAAAAATCTTGCCTAGCTAGTGCAAATCACCTAGAAATCCTATGCTCGAACTAGTGATTAGGAATTGATACGTGAATGGGTTGATCCCGTAAAAATATCTCTTCAGCACATGGGATTATCCCCATTACCAAAGGTTTATTAACATTAGGATAAACAACTTCTAACATGAATGACTCCATGAAAAATGCAAATAAGGCATTCGCTTGGTGTTTGCTTATTACTGGGCATCCATCGAATCCTTCTGAGATGCAAATCTAAGTCAAACTTCATCGACTAACCTAAATCATTCAAAAGCTCATGCATTAAATTCGAACGGTAGTGCTCACGGTCTTTACACCATAACTGAACAATGAAGGTTACTCATACAAGGTTTAACGAAAGAATTTACCCACTATAAAAGGTGTCAAGTTTAGCATATATGCTAGATAACTTGTAATTAGATGAATAAATAGCCCAAGTATCGAAAAAACATATGTAAGTAATTTGTAATTAAAGCACGCTTTTATACATGAATTTCTCTCCTTTTCATGAGAAGTAAGCCTATTAGGACCTAGAAATGCCTTTAAGGCATTAGCTATCATCACCGACTTATCTCAAGCATAGGACAATCCTTCATCAAGCGACCGAATAGATCGCAATTGAAGCACTTATGCTTTGGTTAAGCAGCATGACATTCCATAACGAAATGCCCCTATATGTCATAGAAGTGGCATACCATATCATCTCTCATCTTTAATTAACCATGACTCTCCTTCTATCCTGGCGTTTGCACATCAGTTGAAATTTTGGTTTGCTTTCCACCATGGCTACCTCCATTAGTACCCTACGAATGCTCTCATAGGGAAGAGATATATCGACGAGACTTCCAAAAGTGGTCCCTACTGTGGTACGACTATGCAATAAAATCCCAATCAATGCATTAGGACCTTAGGAAAATTCCATGCCTACTTCAATGGAGTATAAATCATCACAAAACGAAATCTAGCCAAAAGAGTAAATCTGCTGACATAGTCCATCATTGACAAACACCCAGTTGCAAATGGATGAAATACTCAAACCGTAAGCCTTAACCAGTCTCAGAGATAAACCAAGGCTAAAAGCAATGTTTAGAATCAAGCCACCTTATGGTCTTCTTGTCAACCTCCATCTTTTATTATTCCTCCCCCCCCCCCCCCCAAACCAAGGCCTTCTCCTAAGGTGATGTGAAGTAATCCTTCAAGTCCATATTGGCGAACCCCCCTCAAATGAATGAGCTTTAACCTGTATCTCAGCAATAATCTAAAAACCCAAATGTGGCTTCATGCCAAGGTTAACGAAATCCCAGCATAAGTTTGGAAAGTCCAGATCCAGTAGAGCAAGAAAAACTAATGCACTGAGGGCTACATCACCTCCAACACCTATGGCTACTGCAAGGATGTCCGTAAGAGATGGAACATCCCATACCGTAGACAAATTATCTCTGAACCAATCATGCATCTCATATTGCCTATCTGTATTTGCTCATGTACTTCTTTATCTCATACTGATATATTGAACGAAGATACTCCAGCAACAAAAGGTAGAAATAAATCAAGGTTCATAAGATAAATGGTGTCAGTAATATTATATAGTAGAAAAATACAAGTACGCTCTTCAATGCACCTCCTACTACCAGTTTGTTTTACCTCAAACTGGTCTACTTAGTCCTGACTGTCGAACCTAGGCTCCAATACCAAATGCAATAACACGTCCTTTATAATATCCAAAAATCAACATCTCAAATCAATGCCTGACTTTCAAATACAACAAAGGATAGATTATCAGGGTAAAATTAAAAACAAACACTATACCATGGCATAACCATATAATCTCATAGTAACATATATTATACTAAATAAATATGAATATAATATGATGAACAATATATAAGATAATACACTGGCAAAAGTAATGGAGAAGTAAATATCAATATAGAAAGTCAGAATAAAATATCTGATACAGAAAGTCTCATATATAAAAACATATCTACCATGTACTACTACAATGTCAATTGTATGTGTGTCTATATATACATACATAGATACACACACATATGTCCAAATGTCATCTTCGCCTCCAAAGCTTCAGCCGTGCCACTCTGATAACGTACCACCAAAAGCACTGACTCCTAAACTACTTAATCAAGTGCTCGAGAGTTGTCCTGACAAAAACAAACAAAGAAAAAATGAATGTCAAACATAAATCCTGGTGTGAGTGGAATTATCTCAAAATACTATATCAGAACTATATACAAATGGAACAGGAAATACTAAAGTACAGCTGGTCTGCTCTACAAATGTAGCTCAAGGATAATTTAGACTGCCCATAAACAAGTAAAGTAAACCCGTTACAAAAGTAGGGAATCATACCATAACCTGCACTTCTTTTGTAATCAATGAATCAACACAAATAATATAATGTGACTGTTACACAACGGTATACCATGATAACATAACCTAATATACGAATGCAGGGACAATGCAAGTATCATAATACAAGCATATCCTTGAATACACAATAATATTATCAACCAACTAATATAACGATAAGCGATAAATAAAGAATATAAATTGATACCTGTGGGCACCAATCATTTCAGTGATATCTATCTAGGATCTAAAATGATAAAGTCAGTGCTGAAATGTACTATAGACATCAATCATAATCTAGTTATTCCCAAGAAGGGAATAAAATAAATAGAGTCGGTAACTCAGTATACCAAAAACTCTAAGCCGTATCCTTGAACTCGTGTAGGCCTTACCATACCCCTCAATAAGCATGTTACCACCAATTCTCACTTCAACCTTGTCGAGACCAAGATGAATAGAAGAGACGAGTGTACAAGAGATGATAACATCAAAAGAGCCTTTCGAAGGAGTCGATGGGATGCTACAGCCAAAAGTCGGATGTGTTACAAGCTTTCGAATGGGTCAAAAGGGACGAAAGCACCCTTTCGCTTCAATAGGATGCTTTCGCCTATATGAAGACATTTCAAATAAGTTGGGAAATACCTTTCGAAGGCAACAAATTGCAGCCAGTCACATGCGCATCAAACTTTTCGAAGCTAAAGGTTCCGCCATCATTCATATTCCACAGAAGGATATTTTGTCAAAACAACCTCTTCAAAAGCATAAATAAGCCTATCGAACTGGTTAAAACCATTCACAGTTAAGAAAGTGACCTTCACCTTAAAACCTTCAGCGTCTCAACTCCTTTAAAGCTCCAAAGATGAACCTACCAACAAAGTCGAGAGCTTGTACCTTTTCTTACTTGCAGCAACACGGCAGCACAAAATAGAGAGGCTCACCTACCCCTTTCGACGAAGTCGAAAGCACTCAAATCCATTCAAATGCAATGCAAAAGTATGTGTAAGTGTTAATAGCGATGAAAGGTATCCAAACCTTTTGACCAAGGAGAAAGCACTAACTCGAAAGGTGTCAACCCGCACCTATAAATAAGACCCCAGCGGTCTGGTTTAGGGGATCAGAATTCATTCACTCCATTCTTGTATTTTCTTAAATTTATAAACCTAGGTTTTGAAATCAAATTGGGTACTTGATCAATTTTTACAACATTAGCATAATGAAAGCAAGATTATGATACTTTTGAATATGCAGCTATTTTGAAACTCTTATTGAATTCAGTTATGATCTGCTTGTGTCGACTTGGTCGAAGGGTCCTCTTTTAAATGAGTCGAAACCCTTATCCCATCCAATATTCTTAAAGTCTTAGCTCCTAACCTCAATATATCAAAAGGTCAGAAACCTTTAATTCAACCTATTTCCTTAGATTTACAGGACAAAACCCAAGCCATCAAAGAGGTTAGCTTTCGACGAAGCCGGAACCTATCCATTTAAACCATATCCTTGAACCATTAGAGCCAACCTTTAGGACATCACAAACATTTTGAAAGTGGGTTTCGAAAGGATAATTAAACCAACGAAGCAAGTTTGAAAGACGTAAAAGAAAGGGATATAGGAGTTTTGACTGAGTCGAAAGGTTGAATGAAGAGAAGTTTTTACTGCGATGACCAATTTGAAAGGTGGATTAAAGGGTGTAATATGATTCTAAATACCTCTACTATATCAAAAGGTGGTTTTGGAAGGATACTGCTACACTTTAAACTCTACTTTGGGGTGTTGAAAAGTTTTCTTGTCAATATTTTTGACGCTAGAAGAAGGGCTCGAACGTCCGATCTTGTTGAACTTCCAACTCCAATTTCCTCTAACCTAATTCAATCCAACTTACCCACTTTAGACTTCACTTCATCATGATTAGCAAAGTCAAAATATCCGAGCAGGGATCTTCGGAGCCACATCCAATTGGATTCTCCAATGGACAGTTAATGATTCAAATCTACGTGAAGAACTACTGTTAAGAATGAAGGCCTTAAGGATCATTAGGAAAAAGAAAGTTGAATCCTATGATCCAAATAAATGGATTTTAAACCTTTTCATATTGACCCTACCCCTATCTTTCCCTTAAGAGAAAATAAAAATGAAAGTGATAGCTTGTTTGATCAAATGAGGAAAATAATTCAATATTACACCAAATGCACAATTTTTGAAGAGGGAATGATGGCTAATTACAATGCCTTTGCACACAAATGGCATCAAGCAACGAGTGGGACATTTCCTATATAGGAACTTCAAAGGGTTTTAAAAAGAAAGCTGATTATTGAGGATGAAGTTCCAAAACAAAGTAATAAAAATCCAAAAACCATCCTTAAAAGACAAGCTTCAAGTCGAGACTCCCTAAGGAATGCAATTTAACAACATCAATCGAGAATGTTTATCTGCTAACCAAGGAGAGCGATACTGTTGGCCATCACAAAAGAAAAAAGCTAAGTATAAAAGAAATCAGGGAGGATCCTATTGTCAATACCATATGATGAACGCATATGGAACAAATCAGTGTAGGGAACTGGAAGGAATGGTGACCAATCTCTTCACAACAAGGCAAGATTAATGAATTTGTAAAGAGATCCTAGCTGGATTCAATAAAGAACCCCTTTATTAAGAAAAATCTACATGTTTGGGAGTGAAATTCTCCTTTCACTTGGATATTACCTTAAATGGTCAAAGCCTTTGTCCATGCTGAGTTGGCTAGGGCAAAGCACCTCCTAGAGGGAGGTTAGAGTAAGCCTTTATGCACTCCATGCTATGGCGAGGATAAATCATCGACAAGCCCTTGATCGTGCCATGCTATGGCTAGGTCATGGTGCCTCTTAGAGGGAGGATGGAGTAATCCCTTTGTCCTGCCACGCTATGGCTTGGCCAAGGCACCAAACAAGCCCTTGATTGCGCCATGCTATGGCCTGGTCAAGGCATCTCTTAGAGGAAGGACGGAGTAAGCCGTTGGTCCCCCCCCCCACTATGACCCAGCCAAGGCACTGAACACGCCCTTGATTGTGCCACGCTATGACTAGGTCAAGTCGCCTCCTAGATGGAGGTTGGATAAGTCCTTGGGTCCTGCTTGTGGCTAAGCTAACCAAGCGCTCCAGACAACAAAGGACTAAGATGTCTAAGCCCGAGAAGCGGCGTATCGAACAACGGACTAAGGCATCTAGGTCTGAGAAGCGGCATATCAAACAGCGGACTAAGACATCCGGCCCCATGAAGCGGCATATCAAAGATGGACTAAGGCGTGCATGCTCGAGAAGCGGAAAATCAAACAACAACTACATACAAGGCCAAAAGGTTTAACATAGGTCAAAAGAGTTAAAACCCAAGAAGTAGTACAAAATAGAAGGCTTACATAAGAATCCATAACCTTCAACTAATCATCAAAGAAGAATTTCTAAACTTCACTTATTAATACCTGAATCTAGGTTTTGGGTCTTTAATTATTAAGTTCGGGACTTTACTTATTAATACCTGAATTAGGGTTTCGAGCCTTTTAATTTATGATCTTCATCATACCCGAATCTGGGTTTCGAGGCTGTTACTATTAATTATTGAACTTCACCCATTAATGTCCAAATCCGGGCTTAAGATTTCTATTAAGAAGATTATTGTTATGGATTTCTAGTCATCATCCACTAATACCCAAATCTGGATTTCAGATTTTCTAACTTTAAATTCCATTTATTAATGCTCGAATGTAGGTCACTAGACTTCTACTTCAAACTTTTAAACAACGATTTCTAGACCTCTATTACACGATCATTGTCGACATTTTATTAGCTATCTTCAGAAGATGAATTTCTAAATATCTATAATTAAATCCTTAATTGAATTTCCAGTTTTCTACTATTGGATTTCTAATATCCACCAATATAATTGAAGTTGAACTCCTGGATCTCTCTTACCATTAACGAAGATGGGTTTCAAGACATTCAATCGTATTATAGAATTACTTTTCACTTACTATCATATGTTAACATAATAATCTATTAACCTCTGCAAGTAACGTGGATGAACTTTTATATAGCTTCCAAGTTAATGATAAGGAATACTGTTTACTTCATGCATTCAGGGAAAGGAGATCAGTAAAGAGGATTGGAAGATCAAGCATGTACAAAAATCATAGCACAAGTTATCAGAAAGTTTATTCAGAAACAATATTATGAGAAAGGACTACAGACCAGGTGATATTTACAAAATTTGTGAAATTATTTACAAGTATACGGTAAAAATATATATATTTCACAAATCTTGAACTGCGTTATGAAGATTCTCGGAAATTAAAGGATCAACGATGTGACGAATTGCAATACGAAGAACTTCTTTAAGCTTCTTCTCTTTTTTCCTTATCTTATCGGTGCCATCAATAGATTTGATGTGGGTCTTTAAAGCACGATTAAAGGCTTTTTTTCACCTTTAAGAGTTTTATTTTCCCTTTCTAAATCAGCAATATGCTTCTGAAGAAGATACTTTTCGCGTTCAAGTTTCTGAATCTTGGTTGCGTACTCATTTATGCACTATAGGTATCTCTCGTTCTATTGTTCATCAAAATATTTCATTATCTCAAATTTGGCTTTCCTACACCATTCTCCTACTACCTTCTCATCTAAGCTAGGAGGAGGATTAGACATAGTAGGAAACTTGTGGATGGCAAGGGAAGTAGAACCTGTTGATTTTGCAACAGATGAAATAGTAGGAGAAGTTGGTAAATCGATGTTTGAAATGTTATTCCCCATAATGAATTCTAGCGATTCACACTAAGCTTGACTATATTTTAATTTAATCTAAATCACTTATTTGCTGGAGAAGTTAAAACATCTTATGGTCAAAATCAATTAAAGGATTTGATTTAACTTGAGCTTTAGTTGAGAAATTGTTTTGTCCTTGTTCTCGATATCTGCTTCAAGAATTGTAATCCAATCGTTAAGGCCTCTAACAGTCATCTTCTAAAGCAAAAATCTCCTATGCTATTCCAGCGCTTCAGTGCTGCCTTGGAAATGAGTAGACAAATGTTCGTTAAGAAGCTTCCTCTTTTTGATATCTGTCGACAACCTATCTCTAATACTAATAAAGCGAGATGTTAAGTCTAATGATAGCGGCGTTGTTATAATTGTAACTCCTATTTAAAAAAATAAAAAGAAAATAAAATTAAGACTCGAATAATCAATCTCTTTTATTATAAGAATAAAAGATTACAAGTTAAGTAGAAGTGAAATAGAAAGGTACAATTGGACATTTGTTTCACACTTAAAGTTGAGAAATTGCATTTCTGACTTTACTCAAGGAATTAGCTAAAATAATAATTGTTGAATCAAAAGGAGCATTAAATCCTTCTTAGGTAATAATTGGAGAATATTTGCTATAGTCCCACTCCCCGACAGATGAACTATCACGACCACATGTCAATTTGGTATGATATTTCTGGATTTCCTAGAAACTTTTCTTTTTCTTCGCTAAGAAAATCGAAACAAAGACGAGGATGTTCCATGTCAAATCTTTGCAAATCTCTATGAAAGCAATTTTGAAGATTTCAAAAGTGAAGATTTTTCTAGATAATCTCTTCTTAGTTTAACATACTTGCTTAAATAATCTCTAGAAACAAGGGTGCCTGGGGACATTCATTATGTGATAACGTAATAAAATACGGCAAAGTATAAAAGGAAACTAAAGCAAGAAATTCACAAACCAATATTATTACAAAATTATGAATGTTTATCTGATTCATACAAATTTGACTTTTTTAATAATTCAAAAACAAATTTGTCCTTATAACGTTTGATCTTTTAGTAGGCAACTCATGGGGAATCGATTTGACTCATGGTATATTCCAGTAGGCTCAAGTATGTTGATCAGATCCAAATTCATCTAAATATTTTTTTTTTAAATGCCTAAGTAGACCTCCACTAAAATCACCTAAATATGAAAAATCTACGGTTGGATGTCTGTAGTAGGCTTTGTATAGGAGGTCTACAAGGATGTTCCTCTCTTCAACCAACATCCAAAAGAGCATAATTAACTCTCGATTCTCTTTCAAAAGATTATTATATTGAAGGCATGCCCTCCTCAGTCGTGGGGCAGCTTCTTGATCTTTGAAAGATGCTAACACTGCCACACTTTTGTTAAGCCTATAATATTTGTCAGAGAGGGTATTGTGTTCTTTTAACTACTTATCTAACTCTCTATATAAGCTATTTATTTTTGCTTGTTTTCTTTCAAGCTTGGTTTTATAAAGGTGGATGGATTTCCTCCTTATCTAAAATAAAAGATGTAAACTATTATTATCTTGGAAGTGAAAGCCATTTAGATAAGGATTCCCATACCTGAGAAACGGGAACTATAGTTTAAAAGGCCTGATTTTCTCTCTTTGTTCTTCAACGTTGCTGTTCGTAGTCTCTTCTTGAAGGTCAGAAGGCTCTGGGGGTTCAGGTTGGCTTGCTTCATGAATAAATTAGATTGGGGTTGACCTTTTGTAAAGCCCTGGTGTTGTCATCACCATCTTTTTTATGAACATCGATATGACCGCATCCATCGCCACTTGTACCCTAGCCTCTATCCTCGTTATCGTTGTTATTATCATCATCACTATTGTTGCCATCATCATCATCATCATTTCTGCCTTCTTCCACGACGGCTTCATCTTCGTCACCTTCTTCATCGGAATCTGAATCTACTTCGATGGAAGGGACTTCGAAGGATAAGATTTAGGAGGCATCAATCTCCACACTCAAGAACTTCAACCCCCTGCTCCATTTCTTTGACTTTGGCCATAAATATATTTACAAGAGCAGGGTCGAGTGAAGGAAAGATCAAATCTAGATATTTTTCCATGTTGTCGGGTTGTTGGCATAAGCAAGCATCAGAGTGTTCTCATAAGAGTTAACAACGATGTCATCGAGGGAAGTATTTAGAAACTGTGAAACTCGTTGCTTAGCATCAGAGATAGTATTGACGGCCAATTTTAGAGATTTTTTCTTTTTCTCTAGCTTTTCATGAGGGAAGATTGTTTGGTCACCATTTGAGCTTTTTCATCTTCAACTTCCTTCAAGACCATTTTCAAAGCCATATTTTTATCATCTAGAAGTTGTTTTGATTTCCTCTCTTCAGAAATGATGCCTGAGTGAGAGAGGCTCTCATTCTTTCCCATTTTTTCATAGCAACATCTTTATCAATAGGCAGGTAGGTGATTTGACTTTTGAAAGTTGAGATTTCCTCTCAAAGCCTAGAGGTCTCAGTAGAAGATTTTGATGCATTTTCCTGAAGAGAGTGCCAACTTTTGGAAATCTAAAAGAAAAAGTATGGCGCAAGTCAGCATTCAAAGAGAAATAATGATAAGAAGGATAAGTAATGTGAAATGTATCAAAAGTTGTTGTTTTATAAGAGATCGACAGAGACCTATCGTAGTTAAGAATAGAAGAAGGTGGGCGAATAGAAGCAAAGGATGAAGAGTTCAAGATAGAACTATCTTTTCAAATCACTTGTAGGAATGGGTGATGTGGGTCCAAAAGGGTTCAAATCCTGGGATAAATTTAAAGTTCCTAAGTCTTTTAGCATCTGCTCATTAACGTGAGGAGAGCGGGAAGCGACGATGCGAGATAAAGGATTATACTTTGAGGGAATCATCATGGGTCGATCCATAGAAGCTTCAACAATTGGAGTCTTTGAATTTTTCCCCATAACAACAGCCTCACCCTCTTCTAGTGGAGAAGAATCTGGAACTTCACCAATCTTGCCTTTCATGAGGGATGGTCCGCCATGGCCACTTTACCCAGTTTTCTTTTAGCAATCATTTTGGACCTAGTAATGGCATGAGTCAAAGATGATGCATGAGATGTAGAAGTTAAGAGAGCCGAATCACTTGTGATCGGTTTAACTTGAGGAGAAATTGATGAAGATTCAAAAATTACAAGGAAGCAATTAAAGAAGTAACACAACAAAAAATTGCAAGTACTATGTTTAAGCCTACCGGAGTGATCGGGGAAAATTGGAGATATGTGGGAGAAGTTCTTCGGATCACCCAAAGATAAGAAGCATTTGCTCTGAGAAGAGTGTTGAACCATCTGAGGTTGACCAAGTACCCTTTGCCCGGCAGGAAGAAGAGAGTGCTTTTAAAGGTTTAAGGGATTCAATAGAGTAAGACTATTTCAAATTCTACTTGAAGCAACAATCAATAGCTTGATAACTTTCTTATCCTTGTTATTTAGATCTTTAACGGAAGGAATAGACAAAGGAGCGTAGATTAGAAAAAAACTAACTGAATAAAAGTAAAGATTGTGTTCAACTTACGAGGGAAAGAGAAGACTCCATTGATATTAAGAAAGTATTGACAAAGAAGAATTGCGTTTTCCAATCTCTTAATTTGTTTACCCCTTTGAAAATTAGCTTTTTGGGGGGATTAGCTCTAAAAATTTAGCTATTTAGGTTGCTGCGTTTAACTAATCGAACTAGATAGTTCAGAACCTCAGCATTTAGTGATAGAATCCTTGACTTCAGAGCCATAAGTTCCAAGGGTAGAATATATGTATATACATTTGGAGATAGATGGATGGGAGCAATGCCCAGGTGAGTTAGGAATTTAGTCAAGCAATACGATAAAGGCAGGAAGCCACCGTACCAAATATGGATTGTTGTGTATGCGAAATATCCTTTAGGAGGATTTTGAATGGTGTCGTTATTGCTCGAGGGAATGGCTTCTACCCCAGTGACGCTACAGTCATTTAGAACAGCATCCACCTTATCCTAGGAGGATATCAATGTTTGGAAATTGCATCAATCTTCTTTGGAGAAAATTTCATCATCGGTACTGTATCTTTTTCTGGTTTGTGAAAGTTCTTTTTCATGCCCATGATCCTGCCAGATGAAATCATTTCAGTAAAACTTATAATTTGTTATATAATCTACATTTTTCAAGGATATCAAAAACATATTACAACAATTCAAATATCAACCAAAATATGAAATTTCATATCCTTGAAAAAATGTTAGGGTCAATTTAGGAAAATGAAATTCGTTGAGCTTTCAATTGTGTCAAAAGGGAAAATGGAAGTGGAACTCACACAAACATCCTTCAATTATTGTCGAAAGATCAAGGAAAATTTTATTGTTGAAAGGAGTAGTTAAAGCCTACACAACTAATTTGGATATAAATATACACTAACAACATTCAATAAAGAAGACAAATAAACCTTTCGACACTGTTGAAACCCGCATACTTTGTTTTACTAAGAGAATATAATGTTGTCGAAACCCAATATGCCAATTGAGTCGAAAGGTTTGGGTTTGAGTAATATCAATATAAATTAAAAGGCTTTGGGACATTTCTACAATATTCATATAAAATGATGGTCGAATCCCAATTAGTTACAATGGGTGTCAAGAAAGTCGAAAGGATTATACGGTTTTGAAAGCGTACCAACAACCAAACTTGATTCTATATAGTAGGTTTCGATCAAGTTGAAAGGTTTGATTTGATTTTCAACTTAAACAAATATGTTTTCCTCAATCCAATTTATAAAAAGAAAATTGAATTTTTAACTCCTCATGGCTCTTAAAACAAATTAGAATTAGGAATGTATTACAGGTTTCAAAATCTATAAAATAAAAATCATGCTTTCAAAAGTATTTGCCATGTAATAATTTAGTGAAACACCCCAGGAAACTTCTTCGAAAGGTATTAGAATATACTAAAGCATATTTATGCTTTTGAAGAAGTCCACTTCATATTAACTACATCAATACCTTCGACGAGATCAATTAAGAGATAGACGTTGAACTTCATTTCGACCTCATCAAAAGAGGTTGAAGAAGCAAAACAAAGTTAGCCACGTTAACCCCTTTCGAAAGGGTAGAAAGTTAGTATTACAACTTCAAATTGTGATTCATACGGTTTAACCTTCTCTATGAAGAAACTGAAAAACCCTTTCTTCCCCAAATTCAATTTTAACCCCATACTTTAAAAAGTAATAACAAAATTGATTTGAGCACAAATTTATAATCAATAATCTTAAAAATCTTCGAAATAAAATTTGAACCTTAAAAAAGCCCAAATCGGATCAATTCTAAATATAAATTGACATGGGAAATGGAACACAATAAGCCATAAAAAGAAACCAAAGAATACTTTCATATGAATGAAAAAACTTAAATCATATTTATGAAATTAGAACAGTAATTCTAATTCAATCCTAACGAATTTTAAAATAAAAATTTAGCGTCAAAAGTTGGTTCCAAAAGCAGGATAATGATAACTTACTTTGAATACGAGCTTCTATTTGCTGAAAATAGGAGTTTGTTAAGAAATTAAGAATTTTATTTCT
Source organism: Allium cepa (assembly GCA_030765085.1). Lineage (NCBI taxonomy): Eukaryota > Viridiplantae > Streptophyta > Magnoliopsida > Asparagales > Amaryllidaceae > Allium > Allium cepa. The sequence goes on along the minus strand of CM060935.1, from coordinate 794,970,381 downwards.
TGGTGGAAGTTTCTTTTTTTAATCACGGGTAAATGAAAATAGGGAAGAAAGAAGCATGATTCATAAGAAAAGTCAGCATGAAGAACAGACCGTACGATCAAATTTAAATAAACGACCAGGATTTATGCAAGAATATGAAAAGGTAGGAAATGCTAAAGTAAAGAGGAGTATTGAAGTAGATGACTTAAAAAGTTAAGACATCCCTTTACAGAGGGGGTAAGTGTTAGCACAAATTCTCACTTCAACCTTGTCGAGAGTAAGATTAATAGAAATGAAGGGTGTACAAGAGATAATAGCATTAACAAAGCCTTTTGAAGGAGTCGAAGGGATGCTACAGCCAAAATTCGGATGTGTTACAAGCTTTTCAAGGGGTCAAAAGGGGCAAAAATACCCTTTCGCTTCAATTACATCCTTCCAAAATAGATGCTTTCACCTATATGAAGATGTTTTGAATAAGTTGGAGAATATCTTTTGAAGGCAACGAATTGCAGCCACTCACATGCACATCAAACCTTTCGAAGCTAAAGGTTCCACCATCATTCATATTTAATAGAAGGATATTTTGTTGAAACAACCTCTTTGAAAGCATAAATAAGCCTTTCGAACTCGTCGAAACCATTCATAATTAAGAAAGAGACTGTTATCCCATTTTTTGGTCAAAACTGGAATATCAATGTTGTGTGCATTTCCACCACGACCGGAGCAAGAAGAAGCAAGCAAGCATACATAAGTCAGGGATTTCACTCAAGGTTCAAATATAAAAGTTCATTCGGTGAAGCCATGCGAGAGTCCATTCGGTGGTCAAGTTTCGAGTTTCATTCGGCATTAGAGGTTAAGGCTTCATTCGGCAGCTTCATCCGGCATTCCCAATGCCAAAGTCCATTCGGCATTCCCAACCCCCCAAGCCAAGCCGAACCAACTCACCTCTCATCTACCACCGAATCACCACAACTCCATGCACTACCGGACTAACTACTACCGGACCAACTCCATGCCAAGCCAATCCACTCACCACCGAATCATGTCCCCCGAACCAAACCAAGACCGAACCATCCAACTCCGAACCAGGTGACCACCGAACTAAGGCTTCTCCATCCTTCTCTCCAAGCACGACCGAACCAAGCTCCGCCGAACCAGATGTGCCAGTCCAGATTGCATCAGCCCAGGCCCACCAGCAGCTATAAACATCCAAGACCCCTGCCCCCAGCCTCACTCTATAAATAGAGGGGCAGGGGTACAACAATGGCAGACAAGTTTGAGAGCTCAAGCTTGGAAGGAACTCTCAAACAACTTTAGATACTTGTAATCAAAGCTTTGTACTTGTAATCTAAAGAAAAAAGGAGAATAACATATAAAGTGGGCGTAGGCACGTTCTGGCCGAACCACTATAAATCTGTGTGTCTTTTACAGTTTAGTCCCTGCTTTTTATATATTTGCATAAATCACCCAAATCACTAAATACAACATAAAATCAACCAACTCATACGACTTTGGGTGTTTGCGACCATTTTTTACGCAAACAGAGACCTTCCACCTTAAAACCTTCAATGTCTCAACTTCTTCGAAGCTCCAAAGATCAACCTATCGACAGAGTCAAGAGCTCATACCTTTTCTTACCTGCAACAACATGGCAGCACAAAACGGAGAGGGCACCTACCCCTTTAGATGAAGTCGAAAACACTCAAATCCATTCAAATGCGATGTAGAAGGATGTGCAAGTGTTAGCGCCGACGAAAGGTATCCAAAGCCACCTTTCGACTAAGACGAAAGCACGGATTCGAAAGATGTCGACCTGCACCTATAAATAAGACCCCGGGGGTTTGGTTTAGGGGATCTGAGTTCATTCACTCCGTTCTTGTATTTTCTTAAATTTGTAAACCCTAGCTTTGAAATCGAATTAGGGATTTGATCAATTTATACAACATAATGAAAGCAACGAAGGAAGTTTGAAATACTTAAAAGAAAGAGATATAGGAGTTTTACTGAGTTGAAAGGTTGAATAAAGAGAAGTTTTTACTGCGACTACCTATTCGAAAGGTAGATTAAGGAGATTAATAAGATTCTAACTAACTTTACTTAATCAAAAGGGAGTATTGAAGGAGACTACTACACTTTAAACTCTACTTTGGGGTGCTAACAAATTTTCTTGTTAATAAAGCATAGTTATATCCGACCTACTTCATTTACTTGAAACCTGCATGGATCTTATAGTATCCCTAAATGAGCAGAAGTAATCTGTGATCCACTCATAGATTATTGTCATTATCTCCTCCTTAGTCATCATGAACTTCTCAACTACTTGCTTATGCTTCTATTAAAATTAGAGTGATGGTTGTACCTCATATAATATGTTATCGGGACCATAAAAGAACATAATGTCGTATAGATATATTTATATATCAAATGTAATATCATATATTATTACAAACGAAGACCAATATCACATCAACATCATCTATCTATATATATGACCATTATTGAATGACCAATAATACTCATGGCCATTAATATAAGGTTAATGCGATGTATGAGCGCTAATACAAGATCAATACTGGTATGGTACTAGTATAAGATCAATACCATTCATCCAAACATCTACCTAAGGTTGATGCCAAGAGGTACAGGTTTTCATACCACTTACCTAAGTAGCCTAAAATTCTTTTGAAGTCTTACGGAGGAGATTAGTTCGACCCAGAATTGAAATGCTCTGGATCTGGGCATTATTCCCAGCCCAGCCATTGATCGGTGGATCGGTCAATGCCACCATTTCACCAATCCATGTTTTGAGCTGGGTAATAATTCCTAGCTCGAAGCATGATTTGAGGCCCGATTTTCGCTTATTTCATAGTTCCTCCTCCATCGAGTCACCTACCCATCTTGGCAGTTGTCTTCATTACGTGGTTGAAGTTTGGCACCTAATGGTTTAGTCTGCATGTCGATTCCTTCGAGTGTTTGGGAGGGAAGTTCGTCATCATGAATCATTTTTCCAATCGTTTTGCTATCTAAATGCGATATGCATCTCAGCAACCCAACGACACTCGACCACATCGCCTTCCTTCATTATGAATGTATATCTATATGCTAATGCACACAATACACACCAATTTATGCACATTTACACATATATTTGTAAAGAATAATTCGATTATTTAATAAGTAAATCTCTATTCAATTTACTAAAACTTTTTTTTATGAAAGTCCAAATATCTTCTTCTACTATTTTATAAAATCATGAAACTATTTCATAATATACATAACTAGCTTATAGATCGTTTTAAGCCTTCTACTTTATTTTTATAATTCATATTCTTAATTTTTGATTAATAATAAAATATATTATAATATTACTATCCGTAACACAATGAAAAATTGGGGTTTAATTAATTCGTATTTGTTTGCGTTAAAAATGGTTACAAACACCCAATTGCAGATGAAAGCACCAAATTACAGTCATAGATCACAGATAGATTGTATGCAGTAGAATTAAATATGAATAACACTCAAAAAATTAAAAGGAAAGCAGTAGAAAGACGAGATTTATAGTGGTTCGACGTTGTAACCTACGTCCACTTTGAAGAGTTGTTGTTTTATTGATGATTCCATATTGATTTACAAGAGTACAATCGATAGTATCCGAATTACAATGTAGTTCAGCAAAGTAATGGCGTAAGAGCCAAAAGATCCCTTTCCTAGAGGCATTGGGTTTCAATTTACAGGCGTAGCATGGAAATATCTGACTTTCAACTTGGAATGCTCCTTCTCACACGTGGGTCGGCCCACATGATCGATCCAGGCTGGTTTGGGATCGATCCATATGCATTTTGTATCGATCCAAAAATGGTCCAATGGTTATGGGATCGATCACGAACGTTCTTCTGGTGGTACGCAAGCTATGGTGAAAATTTGAAGGCATTTGGACTCGTAGATCTCAAGTTATGATCGACCCAAGATTGGGCTGGTAGTAATATTAGCTGGTCGTATCAATCCCATTTCGCATCGGTGGGATTCCACATCGATCAGGGGCTTCGTATCGATCACTTCTTCGTATCGATCGAATGTGTGTTGATGACATTGCTCAAGAAACCAGAGGAGATCCACGTTTTACGCCGAGTGACCATTTCTTCTGTTTGACCCTGCCTTATTCGTATCCACCATTTGCCATGTTCTATGTAACGGTTCTTGTTTCTTTTTGTATCGATGCATGGCTACCCTCCTCGTATCGATCCACGACCATTGTTTCGCATCGATCGTTTGACTTAACAGTACGAAACCCACAGGGATGGGATCGATACGAAGCAAGTAATTTATATCTCCTGTATACTTCGCACCGACGAATGGTGTATGGCTTCGTATCGATCCATGGTTCATTTCTTCATATCGATCAAATGATGGATCGATACGAAATACGTTGGGGATGGATCGATACAAAGTGGTGAATAAGAGATGGATCGGTACAAAGCACATGGATATAAAGTGAATGGGTTCAAAGTAGAGGGTTATGAATGTTTAACGGCAAATTTTCTAACGAGTTAGAAAATCACCGATTTTTTTTGAAATAAAAATAGCACATGGCGTACAAAATTTAGTATACGGCGAGTATAGATCGATCCGTAGGGAATTGTTAGTTTTATAATTTTCTAATCAGTCAAATTATACCCAAAAATGGAGATTGTTTTGCAAACCAGAAAGCTAAGATAATGTTGAGATTAAAAACTATGTGATTAAAATCAATTTAGAGGCAAATCCATTTTCTTATGTTTTTCACATAAATCAACATAAAATCAAATGATGATCTCTTTTTAATCTAAGTAGGTTTAGTAATATATTTATCATAAGCATGGCCTATTTGAGTTATTAATTAACATAAATCAGACCATCAAACTATAATACAACTCTAGTTCTATTTTTCATATCCCATGAAACATTGCATAGAAAATGAAACCAAAATCTAGTTTAAGCATGAACTATATACTATTAATTAGTAACATGGTTCATCAAATTTAGATTCAAACTTCCACTCCATTGCCATGATCATATTTAGATGAAGGGGCAATTTGTGATTAATGAGATAAGCATAGCTTATTCGTTATGAACAAAGTAGGCTATCAAATTCAACTTAAAACACAAACAAACATAAACATCCATTTTCTCAAAAAGCAAAAAAGAAATCATACATAGAAAATTTATGTTGAATCTACATGACAAAAGAAAGCTTCATTACCCCTAAATTATAGGGGTTTAGCCTCTGATGTGCACGTAAATGTGCATATTTTTACCACCATATTTATTCTATTTAAATTAAATAAATGATCGTATTGGGTATTTTAACTTATTTCAACCAAAATCCATATTAATTCGAAATTGTCACATATCCATCTTCATATAGGGGCAAAACGGTCATTTGTGTGCATATATTTCTTTGAGAAAAATTAATTGGAAATTTATATATATATTTGTGTATGAATTTGATTCAAATAGGAGTGGTTTTATGAAGAGACATGCATGCACAAAATGAATACAAAGGAATAAAGATGGAAATAATTCAAAGTGAAGAACATGGAGTATCCCACCAACCTTAATGTATAAATAAGAGGCTAAGGCACAAGCTTATGGAATTAATGGCTTCATGTACACATAAATGATGATTCGTAAAAGCTAATGATTACTTGGCCTCCACACTTTCTCAAGGCTATTTTGGGCGTTCCACAAAAGTATGAATTTGGGTTTAAAACATGTATAAATAAATACCCTTTATGTTTCATGTAACCATCTTTCTCTTAGTTAGTTTTAGCTTAGAAAATAAATCAAATCTCTCTTTTCCATGGCTACTTAGCCATTTTTATGTTCATGTAACTTTCATTTTTTTCTTATGCAATTAGTGCTCTCTTTCTTTTACATTCTTCTTTTGTTTCTTTTGCTTTCTTGTCAGTGGTTAGTTTGTTTTCATGCAAGTAGAGTAGAATTTATTTTATGCAAGTAGATTAGTTCTCGTTTCCATTAGCTTTCATTTTCCTCAGCTTTCATTTTCCTCTTCTTCTTGTTTTTGTTTATTTCATGTTGCTATCTACTTGTGTTGATATGATAACACAAATGAGATACTAATCCCTTCAATTTAGGGGTAATGAATCTCTCTTGAATCATGTAGATGCAACATATTCTCTCATTTATGTCTCTTTTGTGCTTAGCGAAAAGTTAGATGTTTGTGCGATTTTGTGTTTAATATTGAGTTTGATAGTGTATATTGTTCAAAACAAATAGGTTATGCTTAGTCGTATGAATCACTAATTACCTTTTCATCTACATATGATCATGATAATGGAAGTGGAATTAGAATCAAAATTTGATGGATCATGTTTCTAATTCAATAGTTAATAAGACATGCTTAAAATAGATTCTACTTTTAATTTCATGTCATTTTCATCAAAGTGAGTAAGTGGGTTAGAGGGTGCATTAAAGTTTGACGATTTAAGTGTGTTAATTAATAACACAATTAGGTCATGTTTATGATAAATGCATCAACTAAACTCACAAATGCCAAAAAGAGATCATAATGTCATATGTTGGTTTATGTGATCATTAGAGTGGATTTTCCTCTAAATTGCTCTTTAATATCTTATTTTTATTCTCCTTAGTTTTAGCTTGTTTTTACTTTCTTTTAGTCAGTTAACCCATCAAATTCGGTTTAATTTAATTGAATAGAATTTTAAAATATAAAATTTCCCCATGGATCGACACGTACTCGCCACGTACTACGATAGTACGTCGTGCACTTGTGGTATAAATTTAATTAAAAATTTATCGACAGTTTTCTAACTTGATAGAATTTCCGTCGTTAAACAAGTTTTTGGCGTCATTGACAGAGATTTGATTTGCTTTTGATTTTCTATTCTTTGAATTATTTGTGTTTGATTTTAGTGTGTGTGTTGTGTTTAGAAAAAAATATTGTGAAGCCCCACCTCTATACCCACGCTAGCCAAGAACACTACGGTGTAGTGCTGTCAACTAGCACGGAGAATAAGGCTGTTGAGGAGCGGCCATCAATAGTTAGGCCTTACACTAGTATTGGTTATCTTGATAGGAGTGGTATATATATATATATATATATATATATATTCTTTCTTTTTTCATCTCTGATTTATTTTCTCCCATCGACATACCCCAATTCCAGTATAAAACGAACTACGACGGTTCGTAATAGTTTAGAACAGTAAATATAAAATATTACACAGATAATATAATGCGGAACACAAATAAAATAGAAATTCTCATATATACAATAACTGATGTCAGTTACAATACATTTACACGGTACATGTGATACAACTACAACAGTCGACTCAGGAAGTTACATATACAAGTACATTAACGTATATAATATACATGAATACATATCTTCCAATACAATTACACTGCCTACTAAAAATGACGATGACAACTCCAAAAGATATGAAAGGACTTCATAGCTCAAACAGCATCCCAAAGCAGAATATCTACAACCTGTAATAACTCGGGTCTGACCCGAGTATTAAATTCAAAGAAAATAATACCCGGGTCAGTCTAATTCAAACTCAGTTATTAGTGCACGAAAGCAATAATAATTAAATAAAAATTAGACGACGGTCAAAATAAATTTACCTATCCGATTCTTAAATAAAGAAATCGGATAACGGTAAATATAACGCGAACCAATTCAAACAATTGGAACATCAATTAAAAGGTCAACACGAGTAGGGCTGCAGTATACGCACGCGTGTACTGCCTCGCCACTACAACATATGGAATACGAAAAAGATCCATAAATCAAAAGCAAAAGAAATAACAATAAAACCAATACCGTGTGGCTGCAGTTCACGCTTGCGTGCACTGCCTTGCCACTACAGTGATGATGTACCCAATGAATACCGTGTGGCTGCAGTTCACGCTTGCGTGCACTGCCTTGCCACTACAGTATATGATGCCATCGCAACACCAATTATTAACAATAATCGAAACTACAGAGGTCAGGTCACAACCATCATGACTCAACACAATACAGCATGGTAAAGACCAAACCATAATAAACAAGTTTGCAAACTGTCTCAATTAGACGAGACAGCTACAGGAATGGACAAAGCCATAAATATTCAGATAGACAAAGAAGTCACAAAGGCATTTGAACTCCAATATTATTAATGCACCATGAAGCTGACAAATCTGAAATGCATCAAGACTTCAAAATGCACAAGTACCAGACTTCAAGTACAAAGGACTCGAAGCATAAAGCATGATTCAAGCATGAATACTGCAATGCACCAGAGAATACGCAACTCTGAAATCGAAGCACAATCCAGTGCAATGCAAAATGAACACAGGGATACATGGATGCAGCAAAGTCAAGTCAAGCCGTGGGTTATCAACCAAATGATACAAATGCATCAGCAAACACTAAATGAAATTGGACAGTAAAAACAAGGTGCATGAACAAAGCATGCAACAGCTGAAACAAGAAGGTGTACCCAAGATATGGCAACACAATAACATGCACAAAGATCACTTCAACATGAATACAAGTGCAGAACAGAACAGTGAACTTCATGATGACTTGTATCCAGTGACCAGTGAATTATAAAATATGCACACAAAGGCAATGCTCAATGCACCAAGGACAGGTAACAGCATGGTACAAATACATGGAACAATACCAAAGTATGGAGTGTGCAAGTGCAGATGACACAGTTTCAATATGAAATGCATCAGATAGCAAATGATAGTAGCAGTTTCAAATCACAAAGCATGCAACATACGACAGTGCACACGAATGCACAAAGACTCAAAAATACAACAGAGTGATCAGAGGAAAAAAAATCAATACAGTGTGCACATGAATGCAACATTGAAACTGCTACACCAAGCGCACAAAACAGTGGCACACTTACAAAATAGAAGGAGGGTGAGGGCACCAGAGGTATGGCACCACAATACATAAATACAAGTTCAACTTCACAACCAATAGGCAGTAACAATAAAGCAGTGAGACAGTAAATGACCCCAATTAAATCAAAGATCCAAAGTCCATCAAGCAATACAAAACTGGCAAGAGAAACCAGTAAACAACAAAAGGGGCCAGGTACAACATGCATCATTCGAAGCCGCAGCAGTATACATATGCCCAAGGCAAGGCAAAAATCAAATAGAAGGACAAGTCTAGCCTGAAGCTCAATCAAGTCAAGCTACAGGGAAGAACACAACAGGTCAGAGTTGAGTGATGACCACGAAAACGAACAGCTCGAAACAATAAAGCCAGAAATAATATGCAGTTCGAAATCAAAAAAGTGCCGAAATCAAAATAGTTCAAGCAATGACCTAAGTCAATACTCAAAGTAAATACATAGTCGAATGGCCGACAAATCAAGGGACGAATTCAACAATCAAATACGAACGAAAATCATCGAATTCGAACACTAATAAACTCGAGATAGGAATTAGATGTGAGTGAAACACTCACCTTTTCGAGTCGCAGATTCATAGCCGAGCACGAGAATTGGATCGAGCAAGGCTACAGGCGAACACCCCAATTTGGAACGAAGCCCTAATTTTAAAGAAAGGGGGCGACGAAAACGCGCAGCCACCATAATTTTCTTTCGTTAAGTTTTAGGTCATGAACCAGAATGAATAAAGGGGGAAAAAGAAATAGGTTATAAGCTTATGTGAATTATCACGGCCCAATAAAGAAAATGGACCACTATTTAATTTTCAAGGCCCGTCAATCTTTTTAGCACTTTATAAAAGAATTTCAATTCAATTTAAAAAAAAAACTTCAATTGGCAATTTGCAACAATATTAATCGTTTAAATGTCGATTATTAGTTGATGCGAAATACCGGGTTATTACAGACTCCCCTCCTTAAAGAAATTGCGTCCTCGCAATCATAAGGAATAAAGGGACAACTGGTAACAACCATAAAAGCATATCATCACAAGATGAAGAAATTTGAAAATAGGAAGTTCAACATATAGAGCACGAGAGAGAGAGAGAGAGAGAGAGAGCCTGAACGTGTTTGCTCGATGAATTCTCTGGATTCTAAAGTGAAATCCATAGAATTTGAGATCCGCTGAACTTTCACGAGAAAAATATCTTTATTTCGAAGGTGCTGAACCCCCGAAGCATTGATATGTATAGAAAGTTTCTCAAGAATAAAAATCGGAAATCCCTAAGGCATTTCCGTAATTGGAAGACGTGAAAAACATCATGAATAGCAGAAAATTGAGCCGGTACACCGACGTAGTACAATATAAACACCAAAGAAATCTTTTAATTTCATAAAAGAAATTCACAAATTCTCAACAAAATTTAATTATCGAATAGATAATCAGAATACAGAAATCACAAAACAGCAATATCTAATCACCGATTCGATAATTAGAAAACAGCAAAATCAGCAAATCTAATTATCAACAAAGATAATTAGAAAACACAAATATCTAACTATCAAAAAGATAATCAGGAATTACCATAAGGTAATCAAATTTCAAATCAGCAAATATTCAATTATCAAAATGATAATCAAATCTTAAATCACAAATATTTAATTATCACAAACGATAATTAAATCTCAAATATCTAATTATCACAAGCGATAATCAGAAACAATAAATATCTGATTATCAAAAACGATAATCAGAAATCACAAATCAACGAATATTTAATTATCACAATTGATAATCAAATCTTAAATCGCAAATATTTAATTATCACAAACGATAATTAAATCACAAATATCTAATTATCACAAACGATAATTAGAAACAACAAATATTTGATTATCCAAAAACGATAATCAGAAATCACCAACATCCGATTATCAAAACAATAATCAGAAATCACAAAATTTTCAATTAACGAGTCCGGAATTAACCGAAATAGCAAACGCACATGACCCATAACCACGAGTTTTACTAAATCGTTCAATTCACTTCATCGTTTTCTTGAAAGTGCATAATTGTGTATTTTAAAAATAACATTTCACATTCTCAAACGGACAAGTCCGGAATTAAGCGAATCAGTAAAAGAAAGGGGTCATAGTCTTCGATTTTTCTGAAACGTTTAAATCGCTTCCTCATTCTTTTGAAAGCATAAACTGTAAAAAATTTGAAATCAATTTTAATTTTTATTTTGAAACAATTTTGAAGAATAACAAATTTTTAAAACACGTGATATAAAATAGCAACGTCAGTAGCAACTTCGACATACGTCAAAATTTCATCGAAATAATTGGCATCAAAATATAATACCAATGAATTTTCATTCATCAAAAATGTCGCAGGAATCTTTTCAAAGATAGGAAGGGATATCATACCCTAAACTTGTATTCATAACAAGTCGATAACACGCGAATTCACCAATGCACAAAAATTGATAAAACTTATCAATAGAAATCACGAAAATTGGTGAAGCACAAATTCTAGAAATGATCACAAGAAATCCAGAAAACACAAATTCTAGAAATCTACACAAGAATTCCAGATATCACAAAATGAGAGCACGAAAACTCAAATGGGAGTATGGAAACTCGAATGGGAGTATGAAAACTCGAATGGGAGTATGAAAACTCGAATGGGAGTATGGAAACTCGAATGGGAGTATGAAAACTCACCTACACGTGAGCATGAAAGTTCACCAACATGTGTAACGCAAAGCGAGAGCGGGAGCATGAAAACTCACCTACACGTGAGCATGAAGACTCACCTACACGTGTAACGCAAAGCGAGAACGGGAGCATGAAAACTCACCTACACGTGGGCATGAAAACTCACCAACACGTGTAACACAAAGCGAGAACGGGAGCATGAAAACTCACCTACACGCGAGCATGAAAACTCATCAGCACGTGTAACGCAAATCGAGAATGGGAGCATGAAAACTCACCTACACGCGAGCATGAAAACTCATCAGCACATGTAACGCAAAGCGAGAACGGGAGCATGAAAACTCACCTACACGTGAGCATGAAAACTCATAAGCATGTGTAACGCAAAGCGAGAACGAGAGCATGAAAACTCACCTACACGCGAGCATGAAAACTCATCAGCACGTGTAACGCAAAGCGAGAACGTGAGCATGAAAACTCACCTACACGCGAGCATGAAAACTCATCAGCACGTGTAACGCAAAGCGAGAACGGGAGCATGAAAACTCACCTACACGTGAGCATGAAAACTCATCAGCACGTGTAACGCAAAGCGAGAACGGGAGCATGAAAACTCACCTACACGCGAGCATGAAGACTCATCAGCACGTGTAACGCAAAGCGAGAACGGGAGCATGAAAACTCACCTACACGTGAGCATGAAAACTCATCAGCACGTGTAACGCAAAGCGAGAACGGGAGCATGAAAACTCACCTACACGTGAGCATGAAAACTCATCAGCACGTGTAACGCAAAGCGAGAACGGGAGCACGAAAACTCACCTACACGCGAGCATGAAAACTCATCAGCACGTGTAACGCAAAGCGAGAACGGGAGCATGAAAACTCACCTACACGTGAGCATGAAAACTCACCAACACGTGCAACGCAAATAGAGACGCTATCTCATGGTGGCTAACCGAAAAGCAAAAAGGTATGTGTGAATGGAATCACACAAGTGGTGTCTAGCCTATCCAGAAAGCAAAAAGATATGTGTGAATGGAGTCACACAAATGGTGTCTAGGCTAACCAAAAAGCATAAAGGTATGTGTGAATGGAATCGCACAAGTGGTGTCTACCTAACCAGAAAGCAAAAAGATATGTGTGAATGGAATCACACAAGTGGTGTCTAGGCTAACCAAAAAGCAAACATAGAGACATCGCACTATTGCTAGTCTAAATTATAAAATGATCGTCATGATCAACGAGAAGTGTCAATTACACTAAGCTAGTAAATATAAAAGTTTAGCTTCATGTCCCATAACCACTTGCTTAACTTAAATATTTACGAACAAACTGTAAATCTTCACTGGAAAATTATCACAAAATATTCAATCGAATAAGTCCAATAACCGACGAAGTGAACGCAAGCGTTTCATACCACTTGTTTTACTAAGTCGTTTAATTAAATTTCTCATACGAGTGAGGTAAAGGATTGTATATACTAGTAGATTGGAAAACGGTTTTGGAAAAGAGCCTTGTAGTAAAATAGTTTTGAAATCGTTTAGAGAAAAGGGTTTTGATATTTACTACTAGTATAAAAAACCTTTATATTTTTAAAGTGACAAATCACAAAAATGATTGTAGGAACAATCAATCACAAGAATTCACATACAAAGATGTGAATAGAATCCAAAGAAATCGATACCGAATCCTTCAAAAAGTATGTTCACGAAAATCCCGAAGAAAATGTCACTAAAGTCGCTAATAAATGATAGCAACAAATCGGAGAAATAACACGAATCAGTTAAATTTGGAAACCAAATCAATTCACAAAAATTCACATTCGAAGACGTGAATAAAATCCAAAGAATTCGATTCCAAATCCATCAAAGTAGAAATACCTAAAAATTCCAGAAATAGAAGTTATCAAAGTCGACAAAGATGACAACAACTAATCGGAAAAGAAGAATCGATTAACAAATGGAATAACGAAGCAAAACGAGCATAAATGCATAAATGCATAAATGACTCCAACAAAAATAAAAATCAAGTCAATGCCGAAGTCAACAAGTAATGGCCAAATTCAAACAAAATCAACGTCGGCTAAATCAATTCAGAGCCGAAAACACAAGAATAAAATCCTCATCGTCAAAAATCCAACTTGAGTTCGTAAAGCAAACGGAGGCCGAAGCCAAAATACTTTCACGAAATCAAAATCAAATGCACATGAATAAGCGTTAGGAATTCATACCTAACAATCAAAGACAATCATATGCAAATATGAGAGATAAAACGTTGACAAATAGTTGTAACACATGTACTATCTAAGTTGTGTTTTATATTTGTTCTAAACCTCAGGCTTTGATACCAAGCTGTGACGCCCCACCACTATACCCACGCTAGCCAAGAACACTACGGTGTAGTGCTGTCAACTAGCACGGAGAATAAGGCTGTTGAGGAGCGGCCATCAATAGTTAGGCCTTACACTAGTATTGGTTATCTCGATAGGAGTGGTATATATATATATATATATATAAATATTCTTTCTTTTTTCATCTATGATTTATTTTCTCCCATCGACATACCCAAATTCCAGTATAAAACGAACTACGATGGTTCGTAATAGTTTAGAACAGTAAATATAAAATATTACACAGATAATATAATGCAGAACACAAATAAAACAGAAATTCTCATATATACAATAACTGATGTCAGTTACAATACATTTACATGGTACATGTGATACAACTACAACAGTCGACTCAGGAAGTTACATATACAAGTACATTAACATATATAATATACATGAATACATATCTTCCAATACAATTACACTAACTACTAAAAATGACGATGACAACTCCAAAAGATATGAAAGGACTTCATCGCTCAAGCAGCATCCCAAAGCAGAATATCTACAACCTGTAATAACTCGGGTCTGACCCGAGTATTAAATTCAAAGAAAATAATACCCGGGTCGGTCTAATTCAAACTCAGTCATTAGTGCACGAAAGCAATAATAATTAAATAAAAATTAGACGACGGTCAAATAAATTTACCTATCCGATTCTTAAATAAAGAAATCGGATAACGGTAAATATAACGCGAACCAATTCAAACAATTGGAACATCAATTAAAAGGTCAACACGAGTAGGGCTGCAGTATACGCACGCGTGTACTGCCTCGCCACTACAACATATGGAATACGAAAAAGATCCATAAATCAAAAGCAAAAGAAATAACAACAAAACCAATACCGTGTGGCTGCAGTTCACGCTTGCGTGCACTGCCTTACCACTACAGTGATGATGTACCCAATGAATACCGTGTGGCTGCAGTTCACGCTTGCGTGCACTGCCTTACCACTACTGTATATGATGCCATCGCAACACCAATTATTAACAATAATCGAAACTGCAGAGGTCAGGTCACAACCATCATGACTCAACACAATACAGCATGGTAAAGACTAAACCATAATAAACAAGTTTGCAAACTGTCTCAATTAGACGAGACAGCTACAGGAATGGACAAAGCCATAAATATTCAGATAGACAAAGAAGTCACAAAGGCATTTGAACTCCAATATTATTAATGCACCATGAAGCTGACAAATCTGAAATGCATCAAGATTTCAATATGCACAAGTACCAGACTTCAAGTACAAAGGACTCGAAGCATAAAGCATGATTCAAGCATGAATACTGCAATGCACCATAGAATATGCAACTCTGAAATCGAAGCACAATCCAGTGCAATGCAAAATGAACACAGGGATACATGGATGCAGCAAAGTCAAGTCAAGCCGTGGGTTATCAACCAAATGATACAAATGCATCAGCAAACACTAAATGAAATTGGACAGTAAAAACAAGGTGCATGAACAAAGCATGCAATAGCTGAAACAAGCAGGTGTACCCAAGATATGGCAACACAATAACATGCACAAAGATCACTTCAACATGAATACAAGTGCAGAACAGAACAGTGAACTTCATGATGACTTGTATCCAGTGACCAGTGAATTATACAATATGCACACAAAGGCAATGCTCAATGCACCAAGGACAGGTAACAGCATGGTACAAATACATGGAACAATACCAAAGTATGGAGTGTGCAAGTGCAGATGACACAGTTTCAATATGAAATGCATCAGATAGCAAATGATAGTAGCAGTTTCAAATCACAAAGCATGCAACATACGACAGTGCACACGAATGAACAAAGACTCAAAAATACAACAGAGTGATCAGAGGAAAAAAATCAATACAGTGTGCACATGAATGCAACATTGAAACTGCTACACCAAGCGCACAAAACAGTGGCACACTTACAAAATAGAAGGAGGGTGAGGGCACCAGAGGTATGACACCACAACACATAAATACAAGTTCAACTTCACAACCAATGGGCAGTAACAATAAAGCAGTGAGACAGTAAATGACCCCAATTAAATCAAAGATCCAAAGTCCATCAAGCAATACAAAACTGTCAAGAGAAACCAGTAAACAACAAAAGGGGCCAGGTACAACATGCATCATTCGAAGCCGCAGCAGTATACATATGCCCAAGGCAAGGCAAAAATCAAATAGAAGGACAAGTCTAGCCTGAAGCTCAATCAAGTCAAGCTACAGGGAAGAACACAACAGGTCAGAGTTGAGTGATGACCAGGAAAACGAACAGCTCGAAACGATAAAGCCAGAAATAATATGCAGTTCGAAATCAAAACAGTGCCGAAATCAAAATAGTTCAAGCAATGACCTAAGTCAATACTCAAAGTAAATAAATAGTCGAATGGCCGACAAATCAAGGGACGAATTCAACAATCAAATACGAACGAAAATCATCGAATTCGAACACTAATAAACTCGAGATAGGAATTAGATGTGAGTGAAACACTCACCTTTTCGAGTCGCAGATTCATAGCCGAGCACGAGAATTGGATCGAGCAAGGCTACAGGCGAACACCCCAATTTGGAACGAAGCCCTAATTTTAAAGAAAGGGGGGTGACGAAAACGAGCAGCCACCATAATTTTCTTTCGTTAAGTTTTAGGTCATGAACCAGAATGAATAAAGGGGGAAAAAGAAATAGGTTATAAGCTTATGTGAATTGTCACGGCCCAATAAAGAAAATGGACCACTATTTAGTTTTCAAGGCCTGTCTATCTTTTTAGCACTTTATAAAAGAATTTTAATTCAATTTTTTAAAAAAAAAAACTTCAATTGGCAATTTGCAACAATATTAATCGTTTAAATGTCGATTATTAATTGATGCGAAATACCGGGTTGTTACAAATATTGTGTGTTTGCTTGGTTATAGTGTGCATTTGTTTGTGTTCTTGTTTGTTTTGCATTTTCGTTTGCATTTAAATATTTTTTAAAAAGAACACACAATTTCTAAAAAAAAAAATCGCATTTGTATCTTAAGTTTTACATTTACATCTTTCTTTTTCGTTTTTTTATATTTACATTTGAAAAAAACTGCACAGTGCATTTTCTGTTCACTGTGCACATCACTGTGCAGTCCAAACAACTTTCTCCATACCCACTGCTTGCTTGCCTCTGGCCACTATCTTCATTTACCAATTCACACTTCACCAGTCAAACCATATAAAAAAAGTAACTCACCATCACTCCTTTTCACCACTGGCCACGATAACAACAACCAGTGTTCTGCCTTCATACTACCAGACAACTTCAACTCTTCATACAACAGCGCACTACACAATCACATTTCCTTGCAAACATAAAATTTCCATATCACAAACCATTTCCACTCTTGAATTCCATACACCAAAACTACTGCATTTACAAACTGCTCTAACACCAAACTGTGCACATTGCAGTACTACTGCTCCTTCACTCACCAGCCATCTCCACATTCACTTCTGTGCAACACTTCTCTGACCAGTGCCATCCCCTTCAAACTGTGCATTGCTTTATCCATTCCCAGTTCACTGTGCATATCCTAATTCCATCAAAGCACATATACCATCTATTCCACTCTTCCTCTAACCACAGTTCTTCTCAAACCCATTACTGTCAACCCTTACTGACACAAACATCCATCTACTCCACTTCTTTGTCATACTATTTCTCTGTTCATCACATATCTCTGTCACTTACAAACCAAGCTTCTGCCTAACCCTGCACATCAACCATCTCTGGTCACATTCAACCAACATATACAAACAACAACTGCTGTTCACATACCCCTACCCACTTACTGCAATAGCTTGCTCTTCACTACTGCCCTCCATCAGACCCCGTATTCACTACCAGTCACCATTCATCAACCTCCTGCCTCACATCCTCTTGTCATCATCTCCAATAACATATAAAACAGTAATATTTCTACACACCATCTCCTAAACTACCTGTTGCCACTGTGCTACCATAGCACTCAAACAAACAGCCTCATTCATCAACCAGCCTCAATTGCATATCAAATTCATGACAAAAACTGACCAAAAAAACTGTCACAATTACACTTCTGCCACTATCCCTTACTCAACCATCTCCCCACCCTTGCAAACCAGGTCTCATACTTACAGCAACTCAGCAACCTTAACACAAAAAAGAAAAGAAAAAAACAAACAAACGAACATCACCCATACTTGCACTGTTACACCATCCTGCCACTACTTGCATATCGACTAACTGTGCCACCACCTTCACAATCAACCAGCAACCCATCTCCACCCTCGCTGCATCACCAACCACGAATTGCAATCACAAATCAGCAATCAAACAAAATCCTCCTATCGCAAACCAAAACGGCATTACACCGATCACCACGAACCACAACCCGCTACCCAATTTCCTGCAACAGATCGTGCTTCGAAACCAAACCGACTTCATCACCTCGAACCCAATTCCAAACTTCCGTAAAATCGAACCACGAACAGGAGCCAGAAATAGGAATTTGGGAATTTACGAACAAGGAAATTGTTTTCAAATTTCAAGATAAGCATTTTGATCGGGAATTTTGTTTCCGTGTGTTGAGTGAGAATTTTTGGCTTTCCATTTATTAAAGTGGGCCGAGCCGATTGTTTTTTTTAATAAAAAGAAAAGTTTGTTTAATGAAGATTATTCAGTGAAGTTGTTCCTTAAAAAAAAAGGGCAATTGTATATATTTTTGTCATTTGTTTTGTTTATTTATTTTCATCTGTGTTGATTTTCATTTGTTTTAGTTTTTTTTTAGTCTAAAAAAAAATTCTTTTTTCTTTCACGTGTCTTTTCTTTGGCTCGATTAAATAAAAATAATAATAATAATATATATCTTGTTTTTCTTTTCATGTTGTTAAAGCAGATAAATAAGAAGTTGAAGCTATAAAACTGCTCTGCTTGGCTGTTCAAAAAAATGCTGCTTTCATCTCTAGTTTTATCTGAATTGCATTGTTGCTTGCTTGCATTTGCATTTAATTAAAAAAAATTCAAAAATCGAAAGAAAAAAAATCTCCATTCGTAGTTGCGTTATTAATACACATTTAATTTCTGTTTTGCATTTCATTTTAGAATTTGATTAATAATTACGGTTAGACATCGATAACACTTGATTGTATATTGACAAGTTGTCTTCTTTGAACAATTTAAATTCTTGATGTTTAGGCTACGACAGAGCAATAACCATTTATAAATATTACAGTAATTCGTAAATATTATAGTGGTTGTTTCTCTGAAGGTACTTAAACCTTCTACCGCATTGCAACGGTGATTCGTGGTGCACCAATAAATCCTGTCCGTTACCTGGCTGAGAATTATCTTGTTTATCTAAGACAATGTGTGAGTATACATTTTTTGATTAACTTAGGATAGCTAATCTATAAATCTTTGCATTCATTTAGTTGCATTAGTTCATGCATATTTAAAAAAAAAATTCAAAATTCAAAACTAATTTTTTTTTATAAATATTCCTTTTTCTTTGATATTTTTAAATCCTTTTTCGTTGAAATTTCAAAAAAAAAATTATAAAAACCAAAATCCAAAAAATAAATTATAAACCTTTTCAAAAACAAATAAAAAATTTGAAAAACCAAAAAACAAAACAAAAAATCAATTTCCCTTTTGAAAAATAAATTATATCTGTAAATAATTTTCCTTTTAAAAAAAATTCTTTTTTAAAAAATAAATTCTTTGTGAATACTTTTCCTTTACACAAAAAAAGAAACCCAAAATAAAAAATTCTTGAAAATTTCTGAGTTTCCTTTTCCTTACTCATTAGAATTTTACAATAGTTGTGAAGATCAATATAATCCATATGATTTCACTCCAAATTCATGTGGATATTTTAACGACAACTATTGTATAAACAATTCGAATTTTGAACAACAAAAATTTCAAAACAACGACCAACCCTTGACTCTTGAAAAGAGCATTTCGAATTTACTTGAATTCTCTACACAACAAAATCAAAGTATAAATGATTTGTGTAATTCATATTTGTGTAATAACTGGAGTCAAGGATTTCAAAATTTGAATATAATTAAAAATTCAAACGATTTTGATTATAGCCCATGCCAATTCAATTTCGAACTCCAAAACGAATTTCAAAATCAAAACAAAACGTGATCCACTTTTCAAATAATTTTGGTAATGGGAATAATCTCGATTACGATATGAGTGAAATTTTTGTTCTCAATAATTCCAAATCAAAAATTCTCAAGTTAATAACTACAAAATGGATTTTGTTGAGCAAATGAATGAAATTTACGATGATCACACAGATTCATTGTTTGAAACATATATGAAACAACGTGAAAAACAAAATCAAATTCCAAAGTGTAACGAGTCAAGTGATAATCCACCTTTTACCCAAATCGATGATTTCCAAATAACAATTTTCAAAATTGAAAATGACAATCTTAACGAAGTTGTTGAAAAGACGGTAACTGAGTTGGATTTCAATTCTTTCAAGGGTGTGGAACCAAATTTAAAATTCGATCTTCCTTTTATCGATTTCGAAAATTTGAATACAACAACTTTGGATTTTGAACTTGAGATACATAATGAATTTGTTGATAATACAACATAGGAAGACGAATTTAATGAACACGAATTTTTTGGACTTTTGGATGAAGAATTGTTAAATTTCGATGGGGAAGATTTAAATCACCACTTTGATTTTGAAATCAAAAATTTCGAAGAATTTTTCAATGACAAACTTGAATTTCAATTTGGTGAAAATAAACTTCAATTTCAATCAGTCATTATACCCCAAAATCATCAAAAATAAAACAACTCGTGCGATTTTTAATAAAATGACATTCGTTTTTCCATATCCACATTTGATTCCAAAATCTTCTACGATTTGGTTTTCTACGCTTAAGCCGTGTCTCGCGTACTTGGCGAGACAAATGAATCGTTTTTTGAAAGACCTGTTCATTTACTCTTTAATGGCATACTTTTTGATGTCATGTAAATAATCGTCTTTTCATTTTCATTTAAATAAAGGTTATGTTTTTATTTTTTTTCCTTCCATTTAGGTTGACTGTGGAGACACAGTCAAAATCAAGTGTGGGGGGAGACATATCTTCTTTTTTATTTTTCATGACTAATTTTTCATTTTTTCCTCCAAAACTCAAAAGAAAAATTGAAAACAATTTTTTTAAAGCATTTTGATTTATTTTTAAAGAAACACTATAGGATAAATATATGGTTTTGGTTTACTAAATTGAAATTTTTAAAAATTTATTTGTCTTAACAAAAATAAAAATGAAGTTTGATTACAAATAACAATGGTTTAACTAGTATATAGGAAGATCCGTACGTGTTAACTGTAATATACATCCTAATTGAAAATCTTTGTTTTAAAAAGTGGTTGATTTAAAGTAAAGGATATAATATTTTTTTTGTCTTCTAAGTTAAGTGGTGTTAAGATGATTTCGCAAAACTCTCTCTTTCAAAAAAAAGGCAGAACAAAACGTTTGTATATATGTGAAAAATTTCTATTAACACCTACGGTTGACAGGTGTACACACTTGTGTGTACACTCGCCATGCTCTATACCTTTCTCACGTAAGTCCGAAAGACAGAGTACGATCGATATATCTGGCCGCAGTTTATCCGAGCTAAATGTATGTATATAAAAATTCTTTTCTTTTACTAATAACGCATACAGTCAATAAGTGTTCACACTTGTGTGTTCATTCGCCACGCTCTGTATTCTCCTTACATCAGTCTGCAAGCATGAGTAATATATCTGACCTCAGTTTACCTGAGTTAGGCTTATGTAAATATTGTTAATATCAATAAAATTTTCAAATAAAAATTTAGAGAGAGTAAGCAATTGAAATCCAAGCACTATTTTAAATTATTTGATTTGACTTGTTTTTAGAGCAAGACGGGTGTAGCGTGTCACTACACAGCCGATTAGAATCATATAATAAATAATATAGTTTCGATCAACACACCTGATCGATGGCAATAAGAGCATAACACCTTGCATACTACAAAAGTATAACGACACAAGGCAGGAATAAATACTGGTGATACAGCAAGATACCAACAAGACACCAAAATCAATGTGCATTAAGGATCCATTTGATTTGACTTGTTATTGAAAATAAATGAAAATACCACTTTGATAATCAATTAAGGATCCATTTCATAGTGACACTGTACTATCAATCGAAACAACGAGTTGAACTATAGCTTATTTGTTATGATAACCTTGTTTTTATGGGAATCTTTGAAGAGTAAATTACTTAAAATTTCAAGATAATGACCAAAACCTATATTTAACTTATTTGTGTCAATTTAAAAGTAAATCTTTCATTTGTAAATATTTTCAAAAACTGGCATTCATCTCTTTGTAAATAAATCTTGCATTTTGTTAATATTTTCATCCTGCATTTGGATTTTGTGGATAGTAACCGCTGAAAACCTTCATGAGACAACACTCGTCCTACTAATGACACCCAAAGGTTTAACAGCTTGTTGCATATGCTCAATGCAATCGTGCCTCTACGAAAAAGGATTTTTCCTGGTTTTTCTTTATTCGAGGATGAATAAAAAGATAAGTGTTGGGGTATTTGATGTGCACGTAAATGTGCATATCTTTACCACCTTGTTTTTTCTATTTAAATTAAATAAATGATCATATTGGGTATTTTAACCTTTTTTAACCAAAATCCATATTAATTCCAAAATGTCACATATCAATTTTCATATAGGGGCAAACGATCATTTGTATGCATATATTTCTTTGAGAAAAAATAATTGAAAATTTATATATATTTGTGTAGGAATTTGATCTCAAATTGGAGTGGTTTCATGAAGACACATCCATGTACAAAATGAATACAAAAGAATGAAGGTGGAAATAATTCAAAGTGAAGAACATGGAGGACCCCACCTGCCCATCTACCTTAATGTACAAATTAGAGGCTAATGCACATGCTTATGGAATTAATGGCTTCATGTACACTCAAATGATGATTAGTAGAAGCTAATGATTACTTGGCCTCTGCACTTTCTCAAGGGTATTTTGGGCATTCCACAACAATATGAATTAGCGTTTAATACATGTATAAATACCCCTTATGTTTCATGTAACTCTCTTCCTCTTAGTTAGTTTTAGCTTAGAAAATAAATCAAAGCTCTCTTTCTCTTTTCCATGGCTACTTAGCCATTTTTATGTTTACATAACTTTCATTTTTTATGCAATTTGTGCTCTCTTTCTTTTAAATGCTTCTTTTGTTTCTTTTGCTTTCTTGTTAGTAGTTAGTTTATTTTCATGCGAGTAGCGTAGATTTTATTTTATGCAAGTAGATTAGTTCTCATTTCCATTAGCTTTCATTTTCCTCTTCTCTTTGTTTTTTGTTTATTTCATGTTGCTTTCTACTTGTGTTGATATGATAACACAAATGAGAGGCTAATCCCTTTAGTTTAGGGGTAATGAAGCTCTCTTGAATCATGTAGATGCAACATAATCTCTCATTTATGTCTCTTTTGTGCTTAATGGAAAGTTAGATGTTTCTGTGATTTTGTGTTTAGTATTGAGTTTAGTAGCTTATGTTGTTCAAAACAAATAGGCTATGCTTAGTCATATTTTTTGAGACAAAAGGATGGAAAAATCCCAGCCTATAAATAGCATAACCATCATAGTGTTAAGCAGTTACAAACATATACGATTACAACCACAAATCCTCAAGTTTTGCCCGTCAAAACAACCTTAAGCAAGCACTATATACAACATACACTACATATTAACTGCATGACAAATCAAACCAGATACAGACAAAATATACATAGGCTTAACAAAATATCTAAAGAAAATAAGAGATATGCTGACATCAGATACCATCTTCATCTCCTCTTCTTCTCTTCGCCACTCTTTTACCAGTGGTGTCTTGACTTTCTTTGACTCTTCTTTTCACCTCAGGAAGAATGCGCCTCCATACCTGCCCATATAAGCCCATACTACCTATTCAGAGAGCAATATTAGAAATAGTATTTCTGATTAGAATTTCAAAAGGTTTAAAAATATGTTTGAAACACCTATTATTCCTTTCAATCCATATAACCCAAGATAAGCTTAAATTAAGCAAATCCACAAGGCATCTATCAACAGAATCTGAAATAAGCCTTCTGTCTTCCTCTCAATACCAGTGTTGATCATAGAAGTGAAGAACATTATTAATTTGAAGATATTTCAAGCAGTTGATCCAGAGAAGGTAAGTAAAAGGACATTGAAAGTATAGGTGATTAATATCTTCATCTCTATAGCAACAGAAAACACATTTTGTATCTAAATTCGTTCCTTTGTGATTGAGAAGAATTTTAGTATTTAACTTCTTATTGATAACCGGCCACAAATGCATTTTTATCTTCGGTGGAGCATGGGCTTTCCACAATGTTTTATGATACTTGATTTTCCTGCCACCAAAATTCATGAGCCTGTAAATAGAACTCACTTTAAATTCCTTTCTGCTGTCAAATAGCCATTCTGCTTTATCCAGACCATCTTCAAGAGAGACTTGATCAAGTAATCTAACTATCTTAAAATATTGAATGAGACTATCACCTTCAAGCATTCTATTAAAATTTAGGTTCCATTTGAATTCACTTTCCTTGTGAATATACAAGTCAGCTACCCTTGCATTTTGATTAGAAGAGATTAAAAACAGATCTGGGTAAAGATTTTTAAAGGCAATATCACTTATCCATTTGTTATGCCAAAACAGGATTTTCCTTCCATCACCCACATTCCACTTCAGCCCTACATTAAAAATTTCTTGCTGCTTCATTATAGCTTTCCAAACACTTGAAATTTGAGAATGAATAGAGGCACCCACTGTGAACTGTCCATTATAACAAACTGACTCCATCCACTGTTTCCATAATGAATCTTTCACACCAACCATTCACCAAAGCCACTTACATAGTAATGCACAGTTCAATTCATCAAGTGATACAACTCCTAGACCACCTTGGCTTTTAGATCTGCACACAGTCTCCCATGCCACTAAATTATTCATGCTGCTACCATTTCTGCTCCCTTTCCAAAGAAAGTTTTTTCTAATACTATCAAAAAATTTTATAACCCATTTAGGCAATTTATAAAAAGACATCCAATATAGTGCTAATGCAGATAAAACTGAATTCAACAGAACTAGTCTACCTGCCTTTGAGAGAGCATGACTTTTCCAAGATAGTCTAGAACTCACTTTATCAATTAATGGAAGCCAATCATCATGTAATAGAATAGTTGGTCTAATAATCATATCCAAATAGGATAAAGGAAAGACACCAACTTGACAATTTAAGGTCGAAGCAACATCTTTAATATGAAAATTTAGAACACCTACAGCAATGACAGAACTCTTCTTGAAATTAATTTTCAAACCAGATAAATTTTCAAAACCATACAGAATTAGCTTCAAAGCAGCTAGATGTTGAGGTAAAGGAGAACTAAAAATAATTGTATAATCAGCATACCGCAGTGAAGAAATACCACCTTTGACAAAATTACTACCTACTGCCTCTACCAGATTTTGCTGTATAGCCATATTAATTAGTCTAGCAAAAACATCAATAGCAATATTAAAAAGAAGTGGGGATAGAGGATCGCTTTGCCTTAACCCCCTCTTAGATGATATTTTCCTGCTCTCACACCCATTAACCATGATAGAAGAAACTCCACTATTTAAAATTCCTTTAATCCAATTCCTCCATCTTTCACCAAAACCTCTAGCTTTCATAACCTCAAGCAAGAAATCCCAATTTATAGAATCAAAGGCTTTTGAGAAATCCAATTTGAGAATAACCGACTGTTTCTTATTTTTAATACAATGATGAATTATTTCATGAACCACGGCTACATTTTCCAAAATACTTCTATCCTTAATAAAGGCCGACTGGCTGTTAAGGACCAGAGAGTCCATTAGCCCTCTAAGTCTATTAGCAAGCACCTTAGTGATGATCATGAAGATACAGTTGAGAAGACTAATGGGTCTGTAATCTCTAACATTATCTACACCATCACACTTAGCAGTTAAAACTACTAAAGCATGATTTAAACGGCCAAATTCCAGGGAACCATTGAATAAATCAGTAAAAAGAGCTATGATGTCAGTTTTAACTAGACTCCAATATTTTTAAAAGAAAAAGGATGGGAATCCATCAGGTCCAGGCGACTTATCAGCAGATAATTCAAATAATGCTGTTTTGATTTCCTGTTCCTCAAAAGGCATCTCCAGACTTCTTAAATCCAGTTCTCTATTTTTTCCATAAATCAAATCCCAATCTAAGGTTGAAACACTATTATGTGTAGAACCAAAAAGATCTTTATAGTAATTAAAAAATTCCTGCATAATTGATTCCTGTTTATAAATCTCCATTCCATAAATAACCAAATGATTTATCAAATTCTTCTTTCTTCTACCATTAGCAATTTTATGAAAATAAGCAGTGTTTGAATCTCCATTATTTAACCAGTTTACCCTAGATCTCTGTCTCCACATAATTTCCTCTTGATCTGTCACAAGCATTAAATCCTCTTCCTTTTTATTAAGAGAATCCATTTCATCAGTAGTGATAACTCCTAATTCTTCGTTATTATTAAGACTGAAAATATCTTCACAAAGTAGTCTTTTCTTCTCCTTAATACTCCTAAAACAGTTTCTTTCCCAGATTTTTAAAAAACTTCTTAAATTTCTCAATTTGAGGATTATATTCTTAGCAGCATTATTCTCACTTTTAAAACTTCTCCACTTCTCTTCAATCAAACTATCAAAATTACTTTCCAGACACCACATCTTCTCAAATCTAAAGACTCTTTTAATTTTAATATCATCTCCAGTATCTAATATAATTGGGCAGTGATCTGATATAATTCTAGCATATCCATGTTGTGAAGTAAGAGGAAATTTTCTATCCCACTCATTATTAATAAAGAATCTGTCCAGCCTAGCCATAACTGGAATCTCCCTACCATTACTCCATGTATATTTCCTATTATTTAATGGCAGATCAATTAAACCACATTCATTAACGAATTCATCAAATAACACCATATCAATGACTTTTCCTTCCTTCCCACTTCTTTCACCAAAATATATGGTAATATTAAAGTCCCCCCTATAACCCATGGACCCTTAATGTCACTAATATAACTCATACAACTCTCCCAGAAATCCTGTTTATCCTTTTTATTACATGGGATATATACATTAGTGATAGTAATCCTGCTCTTATCTCTAATATCTTCAAGAACAATATGAATTATGTTATCATTATTACGTTCCTCCATTTATCACCTTTCCATCCAATAAAAAGCCCTCCACTACTCCCAACAAAATTAACAGCTCTCCATTCATCCAACATATTACCCCCAATGGATCCAAACCAAAAATCATTTGACTTAGCAATTTTTGTCTCTTGAAAAAGAACAATATCAGCATATAAAGAACAAATTACCTTTTCATCAACATATGATCATGGTAAGGGAAGTGGAATTGGAATCAAAATTTGATGCTTTATATTTCTAATTCAATAGTTAATAAGTCATGATTAAAATAGATTTTACTTTTAATTCATGTCATTTTCATCAAAGTTAGTAAGTGGGTTAGAGGGTGCATTAAAGTTGATGGTTTAAATGTGTTAATTAATAACACAATTAGGCCATGCTTATGATAAATGCATCAACTAAACTCTCAAATGACCAAAAAGAGGTCATAATGTCATTATGTTGATTAATGTGATCATTAGAGGGGATTTGCTTCTACATTGCTCTTTGATATTGTATTTTTATTCTCCTTAGTTTTAGCTTGTTTTACTTTCTTTTAGTTAGTTAACAAACCATCGACTTTGGTTTAATTTGATTGGATAGAATTTTAAAATCCTAAAAATTCCTCGTGGATCGACCCGTTCTCGCCACGTACTACGATTGTACATCGTGCGCTTGCGATATAAATTTAATCCAAAATTTATCGACGGTTTTTAACTCGATAGAATTTCCATTGTTAAACAGCCTCTTATTTGTGTTATCGTTTCAACACATAGTGATTTCAACATTGAAAGTGAAATGAAGTAGAGAATAAACAAAGAAGAAGAAGATTAACTACTAGAAGGAAATGAACTAAACTAGTGCATAAATGTAAATATAAACTATGAATACCAAATGAAAGAGAGCCTAAGAATAAAAATAAGCATAAAAGTAAAAAAAATAAGTAGAAAAGAGAAGAGAAAGAGGCTAGAAAGCCATTTTTATTTTATGAAACATAGAGCTTACAACTTGCGTTTTTAATTTCAAAGAGTAGAAGTTATTTACATGTACACAAGTGGGCTATTTATACACGCATAAAACCTTAATTTAATTTTTAGGGTGCTTCCCAAAATGCCCTTAAGGAAATGTGGCCTCCAAGTAACCATTAGATACTAATTAATCCATCATTAAATGTGCATGAAGCTTTATCCTCCACTTAGTTGTCCATTAGCTTCTAATTGTTGATTAAGGTAAGTGGGTGGGGTCCTCCATGATTTTGAGCATGAATTATTTCCTCTTCATTCCTTTGTATTCCCTTGTACATGCATATATCTTCATGAAAACCACTTCCATATGAATCAAAATTTTCTATAAAAATCATAAAAAATGTCTAAGTAAAAATTCTCAAATTAACACATGCACAAAAATGTCCATTTTGCTCCTGAATGAAGATGAATATACGATGATTTGAAAATAATTGAATTTTGGTTTTAAACATGTCAAAATACCCAAATATGACGTTTATTTATATAAAAAATGAAAAAAAAATATGGATGTAAATATATGCACATTTACGTGCACATCAACGAACTTGGATGGAAATGAGATTGATCCACGGTTCTGATCGAAGTAACTGCCTCCCTGACCCGAAGTAAGCCTATCGATTACTCAAAGCATGATGCCTGAGGACTTGAAACGACTTATAAATACACCAATCCACCAAAGACCCGAAGCAAGCCCTTCTCTGACCCGAAGGAAGCTGCATGGAACCCCGAAGAAAACATGGAGGAGACTAAGGGCAGGCTCTAAGCAACTTGAAGCGACTCGATGTTTGTCGAAATCATATTTTAAACAACTTGAGGTGTTTTTACGTCAGCTATGTTTGTCATTTGTGAAAATTCAACTCTGATCATTGTGCAATCGATCGAGTTAAATCCGCCGGTGTATTGCCTTGTTAAAAGGCGGGTTAACAATATCTATGTTATAAATTAATGCCATATCTATCTAACTCTAGTCAATATGAATAGAACACAATACATATATACGAGATCTAAATCAAAAATACCAAATATCTTCTAAAACCAATCCAATCAAATAGGGAATAATTTCAAACATATATTATTCTACCTTTTCTAAGATATATTTCTCAATATATATAAGCATGGGAATTTAAACTACAATATAAATTCAAAGAGTTAATTCCACTCACATGAACTGTAATTTCTCAACTATCCAAATCCAATCCAAGCCTATATCAAGTCATAGGTAATCTTGCTATGACTGTAACGGCAATGACCGTATCTTGATTAGACCTTATATGCAAGTGATAGGAATTTGATAAGAATTCAAGATATAAATATTGATTAATTAAGTTGATTAATCACTTAATTACCAAATTACCTTTATAGTCCTTCGTCCGTACCTCTTATACATGTTGTGCACACATAAACCCATTAATGTGCAATTTCCCTCCTCGATTTCTTCTTCATCACTCCACTAAATGATGCACCATTCGTTCTAATGCACTCCTTTATGCATGCTCTCTGCAACGCACCTCATGGTTATCAATTCCTGTCCCACCATTCAAAATGCAATTTAAAACCTCCTCCATAGCCTTAATACATCGCAACTCTCATCTTAGGGTCGGGGCTCTAATAATCAGTGCAAGAAGTGTGCACCGCCACGAGAAACGTGGTTATGCTCCCCATTTCACCTAACTTCCCTTTGAATGCCACTAAGGGCTAACCCTAGTTGATGACTGTGGATGTCAAACACCTGTAAACATTGCTGCACCCTACCAAGTCACCAAAGATGTGAAGCCCTTTTCTCTGCGAATTCGACGAATCCATTCTCGTCCTCTTTCGTACATCGAAGGTCTTGACTTAATTTAATGAGGAGGAGCCACTAATATTGCTTTCTGCAGGAAGAGATATAATGATAAAGTGAAAAATTATTATAAGAGGAAGGATATATATTTTATTTGATTTCTTAAATAAATAGTCAAACGTTTCGAGCTCGTACGATCATATGGTTCGTCAGATCACCACAAAACTCGTCCGTGCGCACCTCTTTGTTTCTCTACTTTCAATGGAATAAATTTCATCGCTATTCGAGATGGCATTCCAGGATGATAATTTCATGCATTTCGGGGTTGTTTTGGCATTCAGATCACCCTATTCTAAAAATTCTTCAACCATACGCCTAATAATGAAGTCCTCATCCTAAAAATAAAGCCGTCGATCGAGATCCCACTAAACTCGACTATGTACGCATTTCTGTAAAATAATTAAAATAATATGTAATTTTTAAAATTTCCATGACTCAAAATTTAGCAATATTTATACCCAATTTGATTCGCAACATTAATCCAAACTCAATGGAAGTGGTATTGAGTCCTAATTTGACATTATGCAAAAAGTCTGATTTTGGACCTTCCAATAAATTAACAATTAAATATTTAAATTAGTTATTTAAATATCCAATCGTTAATAATGCATGTTGTTATATGGTTTCTCTTAGGTGCGGCATGAAGCACTTTCCTTCCAAATCTAAAGCAATCTCAACTCTAAGAACTCAATCATGACCATAATTTGGACGCCATCGACATGATTTGCCACTCACTAGTGACATGATTTTCTCCGTCCAAATCTGTTCCAAATCATATGCGAATTTCTTTGTAGGAATCCTAAGTCTTCAACACCATATCCAAATTTCATAACATTTCAAACCCTTTGGTGCCATTTGCACCCGATGACATACCAAAATCTTAACCACAAAAAAATAAATAGTAAACACATCAAAACCAGTCAGATAAAAATCAATCATCATCACACGACATCCAAGTAATGCGTATAATTAATCCAAACATAATTTATAAACAAAAATTGTCCAAGATCTAGTTTTTCAGAAAATAGAAATTATGGTTGGTAATTGGTATAAAACATATCAAAATAATCTGAATTTATCTTTTTAAATATAGGTGT
The DNA here is from genome assembly GCA_030765085.1 of Allium cepa. Classification (NCBI taxonomy): domain Eukaryota; kingdom Viridiplantae; phylum Streptophyta; class Magnoliopsida; order Asparagales; family Amaryllidaceae; genus Allium; species Allium cepa. Next base: position 794,939,073 of record CM060935.1, on the reverse strand, counting down.
AAGGTGTTATTATAAGTAAATCTGAATTTTAAAATGTTTTAACTTTGAAAATCACTTTAAAAACCATAACTAAAGTAATTCAACATACATAGCATAATGAGAGAAGCAATATCACTTACCCGCACCAAATTTACCAAATTAACAATGAAAATCCAAGATAAACAGTGGTGGCATGGATCCAAAGCAGTCTATATAGAGACTACTTGATTTATTTTGCTAATCACCCCTTAACGATGCGTTTAGGCTGATTAAAGTATGTAAAGATGATCTTAATTGAAAATAGATCAATGGAGGTTTAGATCTATTTTGGAAAGTGAGAAAATGATTTAGATCTATCCAGTCATCCCTAATTAACCACAAATCATGAAATGGGTTAGTGGGCTTAATATTGCACTTAAATAATTACCCACTAATCTGGCTAGCAATAATTTAAACATTTAACATTCATGTTTCCTGAACGGTAAGTCTAAATCCATAGCATGATCAGTCTACAAAAAGAGAAACCATCATCCTGATCTAATGAAAGTGATTTCAGAACCTAGTTCCGCTCTTATCAAATTAATAGGACTTTCAAGATGTTTAGGGTCAACATCCTTTTTGATAAAGATTCAATGGGTAGAAAGTGTCCTTGGTAAACATTTCCTAAATTTATAGTCAAATGACCTCAAAAGAAATTAAAAATAATATTTTATGATCCTCTAACAAAACACATACGAGTTGTTACACTCTTCCCCTTTTTTGGGATTTTGCCCCGAAATCCTAAATAAATCAAGGAAAGTCAACCATACTTACCTAGCATGCCTAAAAACCATACAATAGCATTCAACATGCAACCATGCAATCAAGAATATAAATATACCTATCTTAACATGTGAGATACTAAACTATCCTTTGTGATATTAAAAGTGAAAGTAAATACAATAAATAAAAAGCCTAACCACGTAAAGAGCTCTGGATATATGGTCCTCATGCTCTCTTCGGTTTTCCACGTGCAATCGCCTTCACATTCACTCCATTGAACCTTCATTAACTCCATCATCTTCCTTCTAAGTTGCTTCATATCATGTATGACAATACAAATTGGCTTATGAAGTCTTGAAGCTTTCGGTTCAATTCGATATCATCAAGTTGATCCAGGTGCAATCATTATGCCTAAGTTGTGAATAAACTTTCATAAATGAGAGAGGTCGAATATATTTTTCACGCTCGCCATCTTTTGAAGCAAATCAACTTTGTATGCTTGGTTCCTAATCTTCACTTATATCAAAAAGGACCTACAAATATCGATGCCAATTTCCTTATATTACCGAATGGAACAACATTCTTTAACTAAGAGATCGGCACAAGCACCATGTCGTCGATATAAAACTCCAAATTTTTGCATCTCTTATAGACGTAGCTAATCTGTCTATCTTTACTAGCCTTCATTCATTAATGATCTCGATCTTCTTCAAAGTTTCTCTAATCATATCTAGCCTAAGTATAATTTTTTAGTTTCTACCAAAAAGAAGAAGCATTACACGGTTGGTCATACATTGCTTCAAATGGTACCAACCAATACTAGATTGACAACTATTATTGCATGCGAACTCCACCAAACGCAAGTACACATCCGATAAGCCTCCGGAGTCGAATATGCATGCTCACAAGAGATCCCCTAAGATATGATTCATCCTCTTGGTTTTCCAATCTGTCTGTGGATGATAAGCTATACTGAAATGCATTTCTGTCCCCGACGCCTCTTTAAGCCCTTCCAAATCCCAATAATGAATAAAGGGTCTTGGTCATTTACAATACGGAACACCATGGAACTGTACTACCATTTCACATACAGCTCGGCCAATTTGGATGTCGTTATATTAGTCTTAACGGGTACGAATCAAGCACTCTTCCTTATTCAATCGACTATAACCCAAATCCTATTGAATGCTCCTCTAGTCCTTGCCCATCCGATGATAAATTCCATCAGATCTTATTACCACTTCTACTCGAGAACTTCTAGTGGTTGCATCAACCAACTTGGCTTCTTCTGCACTGTCGTTACTAACTTGCAGTTCTTAAACTATGAGATGAATGCCCCGACATCCTTGTTCCTCCATTCTCAATGGCAGGTCTACTTTATATCACGATACATCTTATTACCAGTCAGATGTATAGTCAGTCTCGAGTGATGTCACACTTACAATGCCTTACCTCTATACCCATATTAGCAAAGGATATCACTGAGTAACATCGTCTGTAAATATAGAGAATGAGCCTGGTTAGGAGAGACTAGCCATGAATATTATTTTAGGTGAGTATCGACACGTCAAATTATATATAAAAAAATTCTGCTAAAGTCGATTCAACATTTACGATCCAGGTGCAACACAATACCGCAATGGCTAAACATATTTAGAACAATATAAAATATCACAAAGAATTCAAAATCAAAAGATACGATGAAAAACATAATATCGACACGAAAGATTATATATATTAGTAAGTCTGCATAGAAGAATAGACCTTCATAACATACATGTCAAGCCCAAGGCTAATATCAAAAGCATACGTACATAACATGAATCACTATCTCAACAAAAGATACCACTAGTACAAGACGTAGTCCCAAAAAGATACATATAAATTACATGTACGTAACTAATTTCAAGCTAAAAAAGCATCAAAAGGTCAATGGGTCCCGATACCTGAAATGTCTTGGTCTGACCCTAGTGTTATAAAAATAATAAATGGGTCGGGATAATACTAAACAATAAAGGTGAGTATGATATAATAATATTATAAATCTCAATGGTAATAGATATTAATGTCATACTCTGATTTTAAATATATGCATATCATTCATCAAATTCTATGTCACAAATCCACAAGTTTTCTCACCACAAGAAATCTCAAAATATGGTGATAGAAATCTCACAAAACATTTCGTAAATCAAATTACCATGTGATAAATCCACAAATTTTCCTTTTATAAGCAATCTAAAATTGTGATAATAGAAATCTCATAAAGCATATCATAAATCAAAGGACCTGCATGAAAGCGAGTCATAATTTGATATCAAACCCAAGTCATACATAAGAGTTTGTCAAAGACAAGTTTGAAAATGTGTCAACATGCAAAGACGAACATGAAAGAACATCGATGAACAAGCCTAAAAGCGAGTCACAAAATCAAAGGCGTACATAAGAGTACGTCGAAGGCAAATCCAGAAATAAGTCAACATGCAAAGACGAACATGAAAGAACGTCGGTGGACAAGCCTAAAAGCAAGTCACCATATCTAAAGGTATACATAAGAGTGTGTCGAAGACAAATCCAAAAATAAGTCAGCATATAAAGGCGAACATAAAAGAACGTCGGTGAACAAGCATAAAAGCAAGTCACCACATCTAAAGGCGTACATAAGAGTACGTCGAAGACAAATCCAAAAATAAGTCAACATGCAAAGAAAAATAGGAAAGAACATCGGTGAACAAGCCTAAAAGGGAGTCATCACATCCCGAAAGTGATCATTTTCAATAAAGTGTTATGTACTTTCTAATACTAAATACTTGAGATTTCCCTAATGTCCCATTACCACTTGGCTATTCTTGAATATTTAGAATAAGATAGTAAACTCCACTTCATAAAATAAAATATCTACCAAACAAGTCAAAGAACTAATCGATATAGTGATACTAATGTTCTATACCATTAGTACTACTAAATCGATTAATTAGAAATCTCATTTCATAGAATAATATATATGAAATTACTTCTTTTAGAAATCGATTAATGATGTGTCTATTGACTATATTTAGTATATATAAATTCTCATTTAAATATAGCCTTGAAATACTATTCATTTGCTTTTATAATTATTATGTTAAATATTTCTATCATTTAATAATTTGAATTTGAATGTATTGTCAAAGGAAATTTTATAGAATTTATAAAAGTGGTTCTTTTTTTTCTCCAAGTTCTATATCTTATAATATAATTTTTGAATACTATTTTCAAAAATACCATAAATTAATGTGTGTGTGTGTATATATATGTTATCATTGAAAATTATCCCAGATTCATAGAATTGATATTCCATGATATCACAAGCCATTCATCAAAATTCAAACAACAAATCAATCAAAAATCAAAATTCCAAAATAACTTCTATAGAAAATGCTACTCATCAAATAAAGCTATTTATCGATCCGGGTCATTAATTAACAAACTCCGATTACACTAATAAAGCACAAACATCATATAATTAAGCTTCGAAAATAAAATGCATTTTAATGGCTTCAAATGTGCAATAATTTCATAAACAAACATCCATTCAAATCCAAGATTTTAATCACACAATACAACTAAAATGAACGTCATATTAATAGAATCCATAACATGCAATTATATTTCAATAATTTCAATTATTTGCAACAAAAAACTATCGCAATTCCTAAGCTAACAAAGTATGCAAGGAGAGTATAGTTATTTAAATATAGACGTGGGTTAACTAAATTTAACCCACCTTAACCAATTGCAACCCGATATTCCATTATAACATTTCAGCCTACGTCAATGTTCACTACACACAAGCGGAGCCTTACAAGTACCTCTTCACCATCTCTAGAAGTTCTCCAACTTTGCCTTGCCAAGCCCAAGTACAAGCCCAGGTCACCACCATCTTCACGTTCGCATGCCCTCCCTACGATCTAGGCACCACCATACGCGCCTCCATCCTCACGCGCCATCGATTCCCGTCCCAAGTCGAAGTCACTATCGTGGCTCCTCCAACCAGCACGCCCTTTTCATCAACACTGCTGACACTCTAAGGCCTCATACACGATCGTGTTATATTTTTCGCTCTTTTTTTCCTTTGAGCGCATGAATTAGTGCTTTAGGGATTTATGGCATCAGGAAAAATCGAGTTTTAGGAGGTAGGGGTACAACTTTAGATCATCAATGAGAGAGAGGAGTTTGTTTTTACTTTATTGAGTTGGGATTGAATTGATTGAGGCCCATTTGAATTAAATTAAAATGTTTTTTCCTCAATGTATTTGGCTCCTTATCAATTCGTTCGAGCTGTGAAAGCTTTTGCAAAAATTATTCAAGCTAATATAATATTTTCCATAATTTTACTCTTGTCCGGAATAATTTTTCTTTTTTTCAAAATACTATTTTTCAGTTTTTACCAAATTATAAAGTAATTGTTTTATTTCTTAGAAAAATCCTAAAATTCACAAATATTATTTATTTTACCTTTAGGATCGATTTCACCCTAGAAGGGGGGTGAATAGGGTGATGGTATTAATTATAAAAATTAATTGCGGAAGCTTATAAAATTATTTCAACACAGATCACAGATTAATAGCAGCACAGAAAAAAAGCAGAACAACAAAATGCAGAGATAGAACGACACAGAATTTACCCAGCTTCGGCAAAACCCTGCCTACGTGCTGCCCCAAGGTTTCTACTAGAAATTAGATAGTCACACGCTTACACACGTAAACCAGCGACACCCGCTACTGACTAACCTAACTCTACGCTCAAAACCCTGCCACAACTCAGCCGCAGAGTTGCGAATTCTCAAGCTACGCCATGAAGCTTGTCCCTTAGTCACACGACTAGCAAATACAACGGTTTGAAAAGAGTTTTAAAATTAAAAACAAATTTAAAACAAAAATAAGATAAAGCCCTTATTTTAAAAACTAAAACCCTTATTTAAAAACTAAAGCCCTTATTTAAAACAAAAACCCTAATTCTTAAAAGCCGGCCCCTTTTCTCTTTTTATCTATTTGAGTTCGGCCCGGTGTTTCTTGAGATAGCGGCGGCTCTTCGTTCGTTCCTCTTTGTAATTTTTAGGGCTTCGTTCCTTCGATCCAATTTAGGTTTTGTTGTAGCAACTTGTTCGATTCGATGCTATTTGACTTGGCTTGCCGATTGTTTCTTCTAGCTCAGCTTCAAACGTGATCGAGACTGATTACGAATTTGGTATGTGTTTTAGTGCTTTTGATTTCTGGTTTCGATGCTTTTTCAATTGCCGATGATGACGATTGGGGGTTTTAATGTTTGAACACGACCGATGATCATTGCCAATGATGATTGTGGGTTTATATATGGATTTCGATTTCCTTTAATACGTTCGTCTGATTTGTTCAACATAGTGCTTCGGCCATTTGATTGATGTTGGACGTTGATGATTTATTTGACGAATTCAATTCGAATAATTTCCTTACTTTACTGTTACGGCTATAATTTGAGATCGTTCGATCCTTCCTTGATCGTTACGGCAGCAACTTTCCTATTTTATTTTTGACTTTTTCAAATGCGTAATTTATGTGATACTTGATTTGCACGGCATTGATTTCAAACTTGTTGGTCATCGCGTTGTTGACTTTGATTTGAAACACGGCTTTGATTTTGTATTTCCTATTTCATGACTTCGGCTTCCATGGATTTTGTTCACTGATGCTCCCTGTTGTATATGCAGTGTATTGATTGTCTGCACTCTATCTTGTATCACTTGTGTCACTGGTGTATGTGAGTAAGTGGTTTGCTTTATTATTGATTTGCTGTTGCACTTGCCACTTTATCTGCTTGCCACTGATCATATGTCAAGGTCGTACATGTTGACGTCTTTGAGCTTCACTTTGATATCTTTGCAGACCACTTGATTTTCCTGTAGCACTTGGTTTCACTTGCCTATTGTTGCACTTGCATACTGCTGTCTCATTTACTTGTGTTTGTTGCAGTTTTTGTATTGTTGAGTTTCCATATCTTGTGCTCGAGCTCTTTGCACACTGATGCATTCTGGAGTTGGTCTTGTTGCAGTTTGGCTTTGTGTACATGTATATAGTTGTGTAGCTTCACTTACATTTGTATTCTGATTCATTTGTTCTTCTGTACAGCACCTTTTCTTTGTTTTTCATTCTGCATCTCTGATCTGGAAGCTTCACTATTTCATCTGATAGTTGAGTCTGTGCATTTCTGAGTCTTTGTTCATCCCAATTCATTGAGATCCCTGTAGCTTGCTGTACTTGTCTCTGACCTGATGGTACTTGATCCAGATTACTTTTGCTGTTTGGTCTGCATTGTCTATATTCATGATGCCTTGATTTTCATTTGGCTTCACATGTGTACACTTTGTCATTTGAGTTGCTGTGTTGATCTTGCTTCAACACTTGCAGTTTACCGTGTCAAGTTGTTGTCTTCATATTGTCACTATATCATGTTCGATACAGTTTGCATTTCAGTTGTTTGGTTGACACACTTGAACTATACATTCGAGTCTGCACTCATCTTTACCACTGAACTATTTACTGACTTGTATTGTTCATTAGTTTATTTGATATGTTGTTGATTCAAGTAGTTGTTGGTCGACTATCTCTTTGAGTCGAACTTTGATGGTGCTTGGGTCTTGTGAGTTTGATTTGAGCATTTTGTATGCTTGCAATTTTGGGTTTCCAGTTGCACTTGTTCATTGTGATTTTGCTGGAATGACTTCGACATTGGTTTTTGTAGTTAGTTCCTTACTTTTCATTGTTGCTTGGATATTGAACTTCTTCATGCTTGAAGTCGTAGCCTGTACACCTGCCCTGTGTTGAATCCAGCTAATAGTTCGGGTTTGACCTTGTGAGCGTGTTGTGATTTTATTTATATTTGCACCTGAGTTGGACCCGTCCTTTTATTTTGGGTTTGACCTTGTGCTCACATATCCCTGTAAATCAATCAAGTGTATATCGGTGTGCACGGCCTTGTGGCATGTACAGTGATACACTGTGCATGTTACATTGTTCGTGTGTGACGAATTCAAATGTGAATAATGACGAACAACCCAAATAACTGAGGAAAATAATATTTTCAAAATTCATATTTTATTTTATATTGCAAAAATATTTCTTTTTCAATTTTACTGCGTTAGTGAATATTTTTGCAGATCGCTCAGATGCTGGATTCTAACTGGAATGAAGTTGAAGATAAAATACGAGTGTGAGTTATATGTAGTGAGGAATTTAGGTAAATTAAATTGTGATGTAATTGTAATCAAAGTTGTATATGTATAGTGAGAGCTTGAATTTGTACTATTCAAAAATGTAATAAAAAAATTTTTGAATAAAATTTCTGTTTGAATTCAAATTCTATGTATTTAATTTTATTCAGCAAATATTTATTTAATTTATGAAAAATAAAATTGTACATTAACAAATACATTTAAACGAATGTATATATGTTTATTATCATCAAACAAAAATCATATAAGCGCATATTCAACAATCTCCCCCTTTTGATGATAACAAACATATATTTAAGATTTTGAATGTGTTAAATGTATTTGCTCTAGATATATCCTAATTGCTCCCCTTATTTAAATGCTTCCTCTCTACACAAAACTCCCCTACAAATATGCATACAATTAAATAATTTGCAAATGAGCCTAGATGCAAATGGAAAATATTTGACCTTTGCTTGATTTTATTTGACAAAATCTTAACTTTTCTATCCCCTTTTTGTTATCAGCAAAAGAATAATAGTGTTAGAGAAAATAGGGATAAAGTGATCGATGTTAATTCAACACTAAAACTCAATTGAATATAAATATTAAATTTCAATAAAAAATCAAACAAAAATCATAACTACCCTCGTTAGGCTCCTATTCCATTTTTAGAAGTAATGGAAATGATGTCATCATATAAAACCATACAGTTGTATCTGTTTGTGGTACATTTATATCAGGAATTTGAATATCTACTAATCATGCATAACCGTTAGGACTTTTAAATGAGATTAGTAGTATTCCAATTTAATTTTAAAAATGAATTCAAGTATCTTCTAATCACGCATAACCGTGAGGACTTTTAAATGGGATTAGAATCAACTTGTTTATTTAATAAATCAATTTTGATATGCGTTCCATACATGCATAACCATAAGGACTTTTAAATGAGCATGGAAGCACATAACAAATTCCAAGTAATTCACCCATGCATAACCGTAAGGACTTTTAAATGAGAGTGAATACTTTGGATTTTATTTTGTTTTATAAAATGAAAACCAAATGATTCCTGTTTAAAGTACCACATATCGACAAACTATATTGAATTTTTGATGAGCGATGGTTGATAGAAATATGATAGACATAGAAATGGTTATGGAATCTTTACCCAACAAAAAGTTTTATAACTCTTGTTTGAATTTCTAACGAAATTTTTCTAAAATATACTGTCTTGAGTAATGTACGATAAATATCAACACTCATCACTTTTTTTTTCAATCACTATTTATCTTTTCGATAATTATTAGGGAGTTAGACTAGTCAAAATTGTCATTTAAAATCAAATTCAAAAATGAAATCAATTTTTCAAAATGACTAATCTGAAAATATGGTCAAAAATGATTTTCTCGAGGGGGTTATATGAGAAACATTCCTGCTATTTGAAAATTATTTGAATTTAAAAATATGTAGACATTTCCCAAAAATTAACGATGTAGTTTCTAAAATTCACGTTCAACTAGTAAGTTTTCTTTCAACTAGATTACTAGTATGATCTTCATCTGAATTTTTCTTTCACTCCAAAATATCACTAATGAATTTGATAGACCAGACCATGAAGTGTGCACCAAAATTTCAAAAATCAATTTTAACAGCTTTTCAAACGACATTCTCTTGAATTTGAAATGACGCCGTGAAAATAATCAAAAAACCGTGAAAATAGAGTTTGCCATATTATAACCAAATGTATTAATATCCAACACTATTTTTGATCCAACCTAATCAAAGAATTTAGAGAATTTTATAGTGTTTTTGGCATAAATATAATTGGCCAACTATGTTGAACAAGTCAGAATCAAAATCATCATCTCTTCACCATCACAATATTGGATGATTTTAATTCAGACTATGGTGCAGATCATCACATTTAATATATCGTTCAAATAAATATACCATTACCTGTTTTACGTTTACGATATTTTTCGTTGTTATCCATTGTGATTCTGTCACCTTTATAATAGGCTAAGGAACTTTGCTTAGTCGCCCGTTGTGTTTCTGGAACAGCCAAAAATCCAGAGAACACTGTTGTTGTTCCTTAGCCTGCCACCACACCTACACGGGAAAAGATTTATGTGACCTATTTGTTTTTATAGGTCCATGGTTGTTAGTAGCTGAAGATTTAGAAAAATAATTTTGTGGAGACCCAAAATTGTTTATATATGTTCCTTTTGGCACCCAAATTTGTTTAACTTTGAGAGATTTTATATTTGTGTCTTTTTGGAACCCAAATTGGTATGGTTTTCACCTGTTTGGGTCTATACCAACAATTATTGTGATCGTGTCCATATTTTCTACAAATTGTGCACATGGAATTTTCTTGATTAATATCGCTTTCAACATTTTTAGATTGATTATATCCAAGTCCTTGTCTAGCTGTATTAATAGTTTGCTTCCCTAATAGCAGATTCAACGATTTCTCACTTTTTGAAAATTTATCTAAAGTTATTGACAATTGTTGGACTTGTATTTTGAGAGATTCATTTTCGTTCAATAATTGTGTGCACTTTTTGATAGAATTTTCTCTCCTAGTATATTCGTTCTCTTTCAAAATCAGAATTTCATTTTCAAGTGATTTTATATTAATTTTTGATTTTTTAATTTCTTCTTCGAATGTTGGACACTTATCACACTTAGGGATCCTACTTTGATAGGTTTTAACTAATTGGTCAAGTTGTTTATTTAAATCTATCAAAGTATCTTTTTGTGATTCAAGTTTGGCATACTTCTCCCTAAGTCGTTCAAAACAACCATTCACTTCGTGGAAATATATAAGTAATTCCGAATGAGAAAGTTTTAATACCTCACTTGGCTCGTCATCATACTGTCAGTTATTTCACCATGAAGACACAAGTCTGCTTTTTCATTCTCACTGTTAGCACTTTGATTATCTTCTTCACTTGTATTCCGCGTGGCAGCAAAACTTCTCCCTTTTGATTTCTTTTCAAAGTCGCGTCGAGTTTGAGGACAATTGGGCTTGATGTGTCCAGGTTGGTTGCACTTATGACAGATGATCTTTGGTTCTTCTGGATTGTCTAATATTTTATTTATTCTGCTTTTCAATCTTCGATTTAGAGCTGGATTTTCGTATTTGTAATTCCACCTTTTGACTTTCTTTATTATCAGCTCCAATTCCGCTGCTCCGTCATCATCATCACTATCACTTTCTGTTGTTCCTTTAAGAGCTATTGATTTCTTTCGAGTATCACCTCCTTCACGTTCTTCCTTGAATTTCATTTCTAGCTCATAAGCGGTGAGATTTCCGATGAGTTCTTCGACTTTCATTTGTTTCAAATTTTTTGATTCTTGAATGGCAGCCACTTTGGCTTCAAAACTTCGTGGAAGGACTCTGAGGATTTTTCGGACTATCTCCAGCTCTGTATATGATTTTCCAAGAGCTTTTGATTTGTATACGATATTGGAAAGTCGTCCATGCATCTCTTTGACATTTTCTTCTTTTTCCATTGTGAAATTCTCGTATTCGCTGCTTAGCATGGCAAGGTGAGATTCTTTGACTTGAGATGTTCCTTCATGAGTCACTTCTAGTGTGTGCCATATTTCCTATGCAGTTAGACATTGTGAAACACGATTAAATTCAAATTTATCCAATGAACAGATAATAGAATTCATAGCTCTAGCATTAGCATTTTGTAATTTATTTTCTAGTTCTGTCCATTGATCCATCGGTTTATCTATTTCCTGATTATATGTAATTATAGTTGGTGCTCTATAATCTGTCTCAACAATGTTCCAAGCGTCAATGGTTTTCAGAAAAAATTTCATTCTATTTTTCCAATAAGCATATTCACCATTGAACATTGGTGTCTAACTATAGACTGACCCTCAACAAAAGCATTATTAAAAGAAGCCATTTTAAAAATTCAAACTTTTAAACAAAAACTGATTTTTGAAAAATGAATTTTTAAAACAAAAATTGACTTCTATTCCTAGCTCTGATACCACTTGTAGGATCGATTTCACCCTAGAGGGGGGTGAATAGGGTGATGGTATTAATTATAAAAATTAATTGCGGAAGATTATAAAATTATTTCAACACAGATCACAGATTAACAGCAGTATAGAAAAATAGCAGAATAATAAAATGCAGAGATAGAACGACACAGAATTTACCCAGCTTCGGCAAAACCGTGCCTACGTGCTGCCCCCAAGGTTTCTATTAGAAATTATATAGTCACACGCTTACACACGTAAACTCGCGACACCCGCTACTGACTAACCTAACTCTACGCTCAAAACCCTGCCACAACTCAGCCACAGAGGTGCGAATTCTCAAGCTACGCCATGAAGCTTGTCCCTTAGTCACACGACTAGCAAATACAACGGTTTGAAAAGAGTTTTAAAATTAAAAACAAATTTAAAACAAAAATACGATAAAGCCCTTATTTTAAAAACTAAAGCCCTTATTTAAAAACTAAAGCCCTTATTTAAAACAAAAACCCTAATTCTTAAAGGCCGGCCCCTTTTCTCTTTTTATCTATTTGAGTTCGGCCCGGTGTTTCTTGAGATAGCGGCGGCTCTTCGTTCGTTCCTCTTTGTAATTTTTAGGGCTTCGTTCCTTCGATCCAATTTAGGGTTTGTTGTAGCAGCTTGTTCGATTCGATGCTATTTGACTTGGCTTACCGATTGTTTCTTCTAGCTCAGCTTCAAACGTGATCGAGACTGATTACGAATTTGGTATGTGTTTTAGTGCTTCTTATTTCTGGTTTTGATGCTTTTTCAATTGCCGATGATGACGATTGGGGGTTTTAATGTTTGAACTCGACCGATGATCATTGCCAATGATGATTGTGGTTTATATATGGATTTCGATTTCCTTTAATACGTTCGTCTGATTTGTTCAACATAGTGCTTCGGCCATTTGATTGATGTTGGACGTTGATGATTTATTTGACGAATTCAATTCGAATAATTTCCTTACTTTACTGTTACGGCTATAATTTGAGATCGTTCGATCCTTCCTTGATCGTTACGGCAGCAACTTTCCTATTTTATTTTTGACTTTTTCAAATGCGTAATTTATGTGATACTTGATTTGCACGGCATTGATTTCAAACTTGTTGGTCATCGCGTTGTTGACTTTGATTTGAAACACGGCTTTGATTTTGTATTTCCTATTTCATGACTTCGGCTTCCATGGATTTTGTTCACTGATGCTCCCTGTTGTATATGCAGTGTATTGATTGTCTGCACTCTATCTTGTATCACTTGTGTCACTGGTGTATGTGAGTAAGTGGTTTGCTTTATTATTGATTTGCTGTTGCACTTGCCACTTTATCTGCTTGCCACTGATCATATGTCAAGGTCGTACATGTTGACGTCTTTGAGCTTCACTTTGATATCTTTGCAGACCACTTGATTTTCCTGTAGCACTTGGTTTCACTTGCCTATTGTTGCACTTGCATACTGCTGTCTCATTTACTTGTGTTTGTTGCAGTTTTTGTATTGTTGAGTTTCCATATCTTGTGCTCGAGCTCTTTGCACACTGATGCATTCTGGAGTTGGTCTTGTTGCAGTTTGGCTTTGTGTACATGTATATAGTTGTGTAGCTTCACTTACATTTGTATTCTGATTCATTTGTTCTTCTGTACAGCACCTTTTCTTTGTTTTTCATTCTGCATCTCTGATCTGGAAGCTTCACTATTTCATCTGATAGTTGAGTCTGTGCATTTCTGAGTCTTTGTTCATCCCAATTCATTGAGATCCCTGTAGCTTGCTGTACTTGTCTCTGACCTGATGGTACTTGATCCAGATTACTTTTGCTGTTTGGTCTGCATTGTCTATATTCATGATGCCTTGATTTTCATTTGGCTTCACATGTGTACACTTTGTCATTTGAGTTGCTGTGTTGATCTTGCTTCAACACTTGCAGTTTACCGTGTCAAGTTGTTGTCTTCATATTGTCACTATATCATGTTCGATACAGTTTGCATTTCAGTTGTTTGGTTGACACACTTGAACTATACATTCGAGTCTGCACTCATCTTTACCACTGAACTATTTACTGACTTGTATTGTTCATTAGTTTATTTGATATGTTGTTGATTCAAGTAGTTGTTGGTCGACTATCTCTTTGAGTCGAACTTTGATGGTGCTTGGGTCTTGTGAGTTTGATTTGAGCATTTTGTATGCTTGCAATTTTGGGTTTCCAGTTGCACTTGGTTCATTGTGATTTTGCTGGAATGACTTCGAAATAGGTTTTTGTAGTTAGTTCCTTACTTTTCATTGTTGCTTGGATATTGAACTGCTTCATGCTTGAAGTCGTAGCCTGTACACCTGCCCTGTGTTGAATCCAGCTAATAGTTCGGGTTTGACCTTATGCCCGTGTTGTGATTTTATTTATATTTGCACCTGAGTTGGACCCGTCCTTTTATTTTGGGTTTGACCTTGTGCTCACCTGTCCCTGTAAATCAATCAAGTGTATATCGGTGTGCACGGCCTTGTGGCATGTACAGTGATACACTGTGCATGTTACATTGTTCGTGTGTGACGAATTCAAATGTGAATAATGACGAACAACCCAAATAACCGAGGCAAATAATATTTTCAAAATTCATATTTTATTTTATATTGCAAAAATATTTCTTTTTCAATTTTACTGCGTTAGTGAATATTTTTGCAGATTGCTCAGATGCTGGATTCTAACTGGAATGAAGTTGAAGATAAAATACGAGTGTGAGTGATATGTAGTGAGGAATTTATGTAAATTAAATTTTGATTTAATTGTAATCAAAGTTGTATATGTATAGTGAGAGCTTGAATTTGTACTATTCAAAAATGTAATAAATATTTGTTTGAATAAAATTTCTGTTTGAATTCAAATTCTGTGTATTTAATTTTATTCAACAAATATTTATTTAATCTATGAAAAATAAAATAGTGCATTAACAAATACATTTAAACGAATGTATATATGTTTATTATCATCAAACAAAAATCATATAAGCGCATTTTCAACATTACCAATATGGATTTATAATGACTTTTGGGTTCATAAATCGGAACTAAAACCGTAAATTGAATTTTAGATCAACTTTATGCATTTTATTCACAAACAATTCTAAAAATCTAAATAAAATTCTCAAAATTCAATTACTTTATTTTAATCTCGATCAGGGTTGTTACAATACTCATGGTAGCTCATCTTGCAATCTCTCATCCTTATAGAGCCAACCATCATAGTTGAGTCTGTACTATTTCATCTACTCAAATTGTACTCCTCCATCTGTCTTTGTTATGATCTCCTTTAGTCCGGCATCTTGCCTTTGACCAGTGCTAATATTTTTGATCAAACTTGGTATGGTGACCAAACTCGCCAACATCTTCGGCTCCAACTCACAACGAGGTCTGAATTTATAGCCAATAATATACTCAAGCCGCGTCCACTCTAGGATCATCACTCCAAAGCTGGCATTTCTTCTACTGAAAGCATCGACGATTGCATTTCACTTACTAGGCATATAAAAATGCTAGAGTCGTAGGAGGCCTAATATTCCTACCATTGCTATTGATGAAGGTTGAAGTATTTTTGAGAGATAAGATATTTCAAGGGTTTGTGATCAGTGGATAACTATGACATTTCTCCAAGAAGATAATGCTTCAAAATCTTCAAAGAAAATACTATCGTCGTAACATCCAAATCATGGGTCGGGTACTTCCTTCATTCGGCTTTAGCCATCAATAGGATACGTGATAACCTTACCTAATTGCATTAGTACCACACCCAGATCGTATGACAAGCATCATTGTATACCGTCATCTCCTCATTCTGACTTGGAGTAGTCAACACCAGTGCACTCGTCGACCTCTCTTTCAAAACCACAAATGCATGCTCACACCTTGCTTCTAAACAATAGTCTAACTCTTCTTCATTAAATTAGTCAATGATGTTTCTCTCTTCGATAAGTCCTTGATAAAATGTTCATAATATCCCGCAAATCCAAGGAAGCTTCTCGCATCCGTAGCATTCTTGGATTGGTTCTAATTTTGAATTGCTGCCATCTTTGCAGGATCAACAGTGATACCTTTTTCTAAAATAACATGATGCAAACATCTCACTTCCCTCCTCCAGAAGTGACACTTTGAAAACGTCACTTTCGATCTTTGCTTCCTTAACGCTTCTAACACAATCCTCAAATGTGTCTTGTGTTCCTCTTCCATCCATGAATAGACTAGAATATCATACATTAACACAAGAACAAAATTACTTGGCCGATCCCTGAAAATAAGGTACATAAGATCAACAAAGTTACCAATATAGTGGTCAGCCTGAATGGTGTAACCAACACTCGTAGAATCCAGATGGCATGCAGAACGCTATGATTGGAACACTCTCCTTCACAACTCTCAATTGAGGATTATCATCGCAAGATCTAACTAAGAAGACACCTTCACACCATGAAGATGACCGAATAAATCATTTATATGTAGAAGTGGATAATTATTCTTCCTTGTCACCTTGCTCGGATCATGGTAATCAACACACAACCTCAGAGAGCCATCCGCCATAGTAGAAAACAATACAGGTGCACCCTACTCAGATATACTCCTACGAATGAACCCTCGTCCCAATAGGTCATTCATTCGCACCTCTAACTCCTTTTATAATCCATATGCCATATCCTTGAAGGCACAACAATTAGTCTGACATCCTTCATTAAAACTATGAAGAACTCAATCTCTCGGTGAGGCATAGACGACAACTCATCTTATGTGTCCTTTAGCGAGTATAGAAAGCTAATCATAACCTCAACCTCTGGTAGTTAGCCAATCTCTACCTTCCACCTATCCATAGCCCTAATTGTCACTAATAGCTTCTCGCCATCCATCAGTTCCACATACTTCCCCAGCCAGTCCACCCCCAAGCTAACATTGAACCCGATAAAACTCACAACATAATAAATCACAAATAAAAGATCATCCATGAATTAATGAGACCAAACTACGACAAACCATACATAGGCTAGTGGGGCCCCTAATAGGGTTTGTCACTACTAAAGGTCGGTCAACAATTTCAAGTCTCAATCCCAGTCTATCTACCAAGTCAGTAGATATAAAGGAATGCAATGTCTTGATATCGAACAAAACATGTATGGAAAAAATATCAATAGAAAGCATACCTTTAACGGTGATGCATTTCCCCTTCTCTTTCCCCAAGCGAACACTCGATGAAGCCGGAACAACATCTAAAGTGCACGCCTTCACCATTTGCCTCTACTTCACCAAATTAAGGCATTTCTTCTAAAGATGTCCTCCCTTATTGCATTTATAGCACTTCTTTCCTTTAAATTAGCAGTCATTACTCGGATAACCTCGATTGCCACAGTTATAGAAAATAAGTTTTCACTAAGCCTTTTTCTGAGCATCTTTACCTGGAACTACTCCCTCTTGTAATTCTATTTCTTTTTTCCTCACCGCTCAACTATGGCTTTGGCACTTCCTCGGCAAAAATAGCTTGTTTGGACTAAGGATACAAACTCTCGTAGATAAGAGCTTTCTCAACAAATGACTCGTTAATATGACCCACCAACTTCTCTCCTAGATAACCGTTCAAACCTATAATTGTAGGATCGATTTCACCCTAGAGGGGGGGTGAATAGAGTGATAGCATAAATTATAAAATTAATTGCGGAAGTTTATAAAATAATTTCAACACAGATCACAGAACAATAGCAGCACAGATAATAGCAGAATAATAAATACAGAAATAGAACGACACAGAATTTATCCAGCTTCGGCAAAATCCTGCCTGCGTGCTGCCCACAAGGTTTCTACTAGAAATTAGATAGTCCCTTGCTTACATACGTAAACTCGCGACACCCGCTATCGACTAAATCTAACTCTACGCTCAAAACCCTGCCACAACTCAGCCGCTGAGTTGCGAATTCTCAAGCTACGCCGCGTAGCTTGTCCCCTAGTCACACGACTAGAAATTTAAAACGGTTTGGAAAAGAAAATACAAATTAAAAACAATTTAAAAACTAAAATCACCCTATTTAAAAATTTAAAGCCCTTTTAAAAAAATCTCTTTAGAGAAATAGGCCGGCCCGCTTTTGTAATTCGACCCGTCTCTTTTCTTTGCTCCGTTCGTTTGCTTGTATAATGGTGGTCGTTCCTCTTGCAAATTTAGGGCTTCGTTCCTTTTCCAGATTTAGGGTTTTGTCGAATTGAAGGGCCGCTCGATACTGTTCAATAGTAGACTCCAATGCTCTTTGATTTGCTCACGGCTCTTCAATTTGGATCGAGTTCGTCTCCTTGCTTCGGTATGTAATTTTATGCTTTTGTGCTTTTGTGTATTCGTACTTGAACTCGATACATTGATTGCCGATGATGATTGGGTTATATATGCGTTCGATCTTCTTTATTTTCGTTCGTATAAACTTATTTGAATTTGTCAAATATTCATCTCGGCCACTTGATGATGCTTGAATGTATGAGATTGATTCTGACTTCTTCTATTTACTTGAATCATACGGTATTGATTTTTAACTTGGTCAATTTTCTTTTGCCACCATGATTTTGACTTGTTCATCATATTCTTTCTATCCACGGCTTGTTGATTAATTTTGTGGTCACCAGCGATGTTGTATTCATTTGACTTCGGCCACTTGATTTTGACTGTGGTTACTCTGTAGCTTCTTTTGGCTTCACTGCATGGTATATTGGTACATAAAAAAAATGTTGCATATATGTGAGTAATTCTGTTCTTTCACATTCCTTCGTGCCCGACCTGATGCTGCACTTGGTCTTTGTTGTAACTGGACCTGTTGCCTTCAGTTGCTTGTCGAATTTGCATGTATAATTTTGAAATTCCTTTGTGCCTTGGTTATTGTCGTTGTATACTTGTTTTTGTTGCATTTTGTTTCGGCCTATAGTGTTCATGTAGTCTTGTTCATGATGTACTTGGATATTTGCAGTTGGTATTTGAATTTCAGTTTTGTTCACTGCTGCACTCGAGTTTTGTTACTTGAGCTGCTGGACTTGTTGTTGTGCACTGCATAGTGCATTGCCTTGTTTCACTGCATCCATTCTGGTTGTTACTGCATTTTTCATGTATTTGTGCTTTGATGCATTGAGTTGTGCATTTTTCATGTATCATTGGTGTCTTCACTGTGTTGCATTATCATCATTGCTACCTGGTCGACTTGATTCTCTGTTGTAACTGGACCTGATCTGCATACATGTGAACTTGTGTATTTGGTCTCGTCTCCATGTAGTTGAAGCTTGCTGTCATATTTGCTGTGATGTCATATCTTTGGTTTGAGCTTATTGTTCTGTGTTTGGTCACTGATGCATGCATGAACTGGTCTTTGCATTGCCGCACTGAACTTGCTATTGAGTCTGATACTTCATACTGGATATTGTTGCAGTATTCATAGTTTGTGCTCGAGCTTGCATACTGTTTTCATTTGTTCAACATGTAGTTGTTCACTTGGTCTTTGCTTGTGATATCCATGTTGCAACTGGTTTTGACTTTGAATGCATCTGTGCATATCACTGTTGCATTACTGGTCTTTGCATCCGTTCATGTTGATTTTTGAAATTTCACTTGTGTTGAATCCAGTTTCAAAAACTCGGGTTTGACCTTGTGCTGTTGACGAGATTTTGAATATATTGCACCTGAGTTGAACCTGTCTGTATATTTGGGTTTGACCTTGTGCTCACTTGTCCTGTAGCATTATCAAGTGCATATCGGTGTGCACGGCCTTGTGGCATGTACAGTGATACACTGTGCATGTCACATTGTTCGTGTGTGATGAATTCAAATATAAATCATGACGAACAACCCAAGTAACTGAGGCAAATAATATTTTCAAAAATCATATTTTATTTTATATTGCAAAATATTTCTTTTTCAATTTTATTGCGTTAGTGAATATTTTTGCAGATTGCTCAGATGTTGGATTCAAACTGGAATGAAGTTGAAGATAAAATACGAGTTGAGTGAATGAGTGATGTGTAGTGAGGTTAAATGTAAATATGAATCTGTGATGAATTTGTAATCAAACTTGCATATGTATAGTGAGAGCTTGAGTTTGTACTATTCAAAATTGTAATAAATATTTGTTTGAATAAAATTTCTGTTTGAATTCAAATTCTATGTTATTTAATTTATTCAGCAAATATTTATTTAATCTGTGAAAAATAAAATAGTACACGAACAAATACATTTAAGCGAATGTATATATGTTTATTATCATCAAACAAAAATCATATAAGCGCATATTCAACAATCTCCCCCTTTTGATGATAACAAACATATATTTAAGATTTTGAATATGTTAAATGTATTTGATTATTGATATGCTCTAATTGCTCCCCCTATTTAAATGCTTCCTCTCTACACAAAGCCCCCCTATAAATATGCATACAATTTAATAATTTGCAAATGAGCCTAGATGCAAATGGAAAATATTTGACCTTTTCTTGATTGTATTTGACAAAATCTTTTCTCTCCCCCTTTTGTTATCACCAAAAGAATAATAGTGTTAGAGAAAATAGAGATAAAGTGATCGATATTAATTCAACATTAAAACTCAATTGAATATAAATATTAAATTTCAATAAAAAATCAAACAAAAATCATAAATATTCTGTTAGGCGCATATTCCACTTTTAGAATGATGGAAATGATGTCATCGTATAAAACCATACGGTTGTGTCTATTTGTGGTATATTTATATCAGGAATTTGAATATCTACTAACCATGCATAACCATTAGGACTTTTAAATGAGATTAGTAGTATTCCAATTTTATTTTAAAAAAAATGAATTCAAGTATCTTCTAACCACGCATAACCGTGAGGACTTTTAAATGGGATTAGAATCAACTAGTTTATTTTAAAAATCAACTTTTGATATGCATTCCATACATGCATAACCGTGAGGACTTTTAAATGAGCATGGAAGCACATAACAAATTCCAAGTAATTCACCCATGCATAATCGTGAGGACTTTTAAATGAGAGTGAATACTTTGGTATTTATTATTATTATTATTATTTTATTATTACCCTTTTTTTTCTTTTTTCTTTTTTTAAAAAGAAATTTGAAAATGAAAAACGAACAATTCCTGTTTAAAGTACCACATATCGACAAACTATATAGAATTTTGATGAGTGATGGTCGTTAGAAATATGACAGAAATAGAGATGGTCATGGAATTTATTACCAACAAGTTTTATAACTCTTGTTTAAATTTCTAAAGAAATTTACTAATTATACCGTCTCGAGTCATAATATATAATAAATATCAACACTCATCACTTTTTTCAATCACTATTCATCTTTTCGATAATCATTAGGGAGTTAGATTAGTCAATGTATTTAAAATCAAATTCAGAAATAATTATAAGTCAATTTTTCTAAATGACTAATATTAAAATATGGTCAAAAATGATTTTCTCGAGGGGGTTTTGTAAGAAAATTTTCTGCTATTTGAAAATTGTTTGAAATGAAAAATATGCAGATATTTTCTTTGAAAAAAACGATGCAGTTACTAAATGTCTCAACAAAAATCACGTTCAACTAGTAATTTTTCTATCAACTAGATTACCAATGTAATCTGCATCTGAATTTCTTTTTCACTCAAAATTATCATTAATTGAATTCGATTGACCAAACCATGAAGTGTGCAGCAAAAATTTCAAACTCAATTTTAACAGCTTTTTAAGTGACATTCTTTTGAATTCGAATCGAAGCCGTGTAAATAATCAGTCAAATATCATAATGTTAATCTTAGAAGCCATAGGATAAACAACTATATTCAAGAGTAATCATCAGTCATCATTATTATTCAAACAGATTCTAGAAGTTTCAAAAAAAAATTCTTAAAATCCTTTATACAATTTTTAGATGAAAATCTTTAGGATTTTAATTGAAGTTGTGTGAATAATCAGAAAACCGTGAATATAGAGTTAGCCATATTATAACCAAATGTATTATCATCCAACAAAACACTATTATCAATCTAAATTAATATATATGAAGTAATTCAAGGAATCTAGAGAATTTTATAGTGTTTTTGGCATAAGAATATAATTGGCCAATAATTTTGCATAAGTCAGAATCAAAATCATCATCTTTTCATCAATCTCAATATTGGCTGATTTTAATTCAGAATATGGTGCAGATTATCACATTTAATATATCGTTCAAATAAATATTCCATTACCTGTTTTACCTTTATGATATTTTTCGTTGTTGTCCATTGTGATTCGGTCACCTTTTTACTAGGCTAAGGAACTTTGCTTTGTCGCTCGGTGTGTCCTTGGAACAGCCAAAAATCAGAGAACACTGTTGTTGTTCCTTAGCCTGCCACCACACCTATACGTTGAAAGATTTTTGTGACCTATTTGTTTTTATAGGTCCATGGTTGTTAGTGGCAGAAAATTTTGAAAAACAATTTTGTAAAAACCCAAAACTATTTATAATTGTTCCCTTCGGCACCCAAATTTGTTTAACTTTGAGAGATTTTATATCTGTGCCTTTTGGAACCCAAATCGGTATAGTTTTCACATGTTTGGGTCTATACCAACAATTATTGTGACCGTGTCCATATTTTCTACAAATTGTGCACATTGAATTTTCTTGATTAATCTTGTTTTCAACAATTTTAGATTGATTATATCCATGTCCTTTTCTAACCGTATTAACAGTTTGCTTTCCTAATAGCATATTCAACGATTTTTCACTTTTGGAAAATTTACCTAAAGTCGTTGACAATTGTTGGACTTGTATTTTGAGAGATTCATTTTTGCTTAACAATTGTGTGCACCTTTTGATAGAATTCTCTCTCCTTGTATTTTCACTTTCTTTTAAAATCAGAATTTCATTTTCAAGTGATTTTATATTGATTTCTGATTTTTTTAATTTCGTTTTCGAATGTTGGACACTTATCACACTTAGGGATCCTACTTTGATAGGTTTTAACTAATTGGTCAAGTTGTTCATTTAATTCTATCAAAGTAACTTTTTGTGATTCAAGTTTAGCATATTTCTCCCTAAGTCGTTCAAAACAGCCATTTACTTCGTGGAAATAAATAAGTAATTCAGAGTGAGTGAGTTTTGATACCTCGCTTGGCTCATCATCGTCGCTATCGGTTATATTCCCATGAAGGCACATATCTGCTTTCTCACTTTAACTGCTATCGCTTTTATTCCACGTGGCTGTAAAACATCTTTGTTTTGATTTCTTTTCTTTGTCGAGTTGAAATCGGGGATAATTGGGCTTGATATCACCGGGTTTGTTGCAAATGATCCCGTGTTCTTCCGAGTGGTCCAGTCCTTTGTTTATTCTGCTTTTTAATTTTTTATTTAGAGCTGGATTTCCGTATTTGTGATTCCACCTTTTGAATTTCTTCATTATTAATGCCAGCTCGACTGCTCCATCATCATCATCCTCATCACAACTGCTATTTACCAATCCTATTAAGCACATTTCTTTAACTGAGTCAGTTGTGGAGGACTTCTCATTGCTGTTGACTTTTGCACCATATATTGCATCGAAAGTATTCCAGATTTCCTGTGCATTTTCACAATGAGAAATGAAAATAAAATTATCTTGATTAATATGAGAATATAATATATGCATAGCAAGAGCATTAATCGAGATAATTTTCTTATCTGTTATGTCACACCCGTTTTCAATAATATCCCAACATTTAATATTAACAGATTTTAAATAAAATTCCATTTTCAATTTCCAATTCAAAAAATCTATTCCATCGAAAATAGAAGGAATAATATTGGAATGACCCTCAAAATTATTATTAAAAGAAGCCATTTTAAAAATTCAAATTTTAAAACAAAAACCGATTTTTGAAACACGAATTTTTAAAACAAAAAATTGACTTCTATTCCTAGCTCTGTTACCACTTGTAGGATCGATTTCACCCTAGAGGGGGGGTGAATAGGGTGATAGTATAAATTATAAAATTAATTGCGGAAGTTTATAAAATAATTTCAACACAGATCATAGAACAATAGCATCACAGATAATAGCAGAATAATAAATACAGAAATAGAACGACACAGAATTTACCCAGCTTCGGCAAAACCCTGCCTACGTGCTGCCCCCAAGGTTTCTACTAGAAATTAGATAGTCCCTCGCTTACACACGTAAACTCGCGACACCCGCTATCGACTAAATCTAACTCTACGCTCAAAACCCTGCCACAACTCAGCCACTGAGTTGCGAATTCTCAAGCTACGCCACGTAGCTTGTCCCCTAGTCACACGACTAGAAATTTAAAACGGTTTGGAAAAGAAAATACAAATTAAAAACAATTTAAAAACTAAAATCACCCTATTTAAAAATTCAAAGCCCTTTTAAAAAAAATCTCTTTAGAGAAATAGGCCGGCCCCCTTTTGTAATTCGACCCGTCTCTTTTTCTTTGCTCCGTTCGTTTGCTTGTATAATGGTGGTCGTTCCTCTTGCAAATTTACGGCTTCGTTCCTTTTCCAGATTTAGGGTTTTGTTGAATTGAAGGGCCGCTCGATACTGTTCAATAGTAGACTCCGATGCTCTTTGATTTGCTCACGTCTCTTCAATTTGGATCGAGTTCGTCTCCTTTCTTCGATATGTAATTTTATGCTTTTGTGCTTTTGTGTATTCGTACTTGAACTCGATACATTGATTGCCGATGATGATTGGGTTATATATGCGTTCGATCTCCTTTATTTTTGTTCGTATAAACTTTGTCAAATATTTATCTCGGCCACTTGATGATGCTTGAATGTTTGAGATTGATTCTGACTTCTTCTATTTACTTGAATCATACGGTATTGATGTTTAACTTGGTCAATTTTCTTTTGCCACCACGATTTTGACTTGTTCATCATATTCTTGCTATCCACAGCTTGTTGATTAATTTTGTGGTCACCAGCGATGTTGTATTCATTTGACTTCGCCCACTTGATTTTGACCATGGTTACCCTGTAGCTTCTTTTGGCTTCACTGCATGGTATATTGGTACATAAAAAAAATGTTGCATATATGTGAGTAATTCTGTTCTTTCACATTGCTTCGTGCCCGACCTGATGCTGCACTTGGTCTTTGTTGTAACTGGACCTATTGCCTTTAGTTGCTTGTCGAATTTGCATGTATAATTTTGAAATTCCTTTGTGCCTTGATTATTGTCGCTGTACACTTGTTTTTGTTGCATTTTGTTTCGGCCTATAGTGTTCATGTAGTCTTGTTCATGATGTACTTGGATATTTGCAGTTGGTATTTGAATTTCAGTTTTGTTCACTGCTGCACTCGAGTTTTGTTACTTGAGCTGTTGGACTTGTTATTGTGCAATGCATAGTGCATTGCCTTGTTTCACTGCATCCATTCTGGTTGTTACTGCATTTTTCATGTATTTGTGCTTTGATGCATTGAGTTGTGCATTTTTCATGTATCATTGATGTCTTCACTGTGTTGCATTATCATCATTGCTACCTGGTCGACTCGATTCTCTGTTGTAACTGGACCTGATCTGCATACATGTGAACTTGTGTATTTGGTCTCGTCTCCATGTAGTTGAAGCTTGCTGTCATATTTGCTGTGATGTCATATCTTTGGTTTGAGCTTATTGTTCTGTGTTTGGTCACTGATGCATGATGAACTGGTCTTTGCATTGCCACACTGAACTTGCTATTGAGTCTGATACTTCATACTGGATATTGTTGCAGTATACATAGTTTGTGCTCGAGCTTGCATACTGTTTTCATTTGTTCAACATGTAGTTGTTCACTTGGTCTTTGCTTGTGACATCCATGTTGCAACTGGTTTTGAATTTGAATGCATCTGTGCATATCACTGTTGCATTACTGGTCTTTGCATCCGTTCATGTTGATTTTTGAAATTTCACTTGTGTTGAATCCAGTTTCAAAAACTCGGGTTTGACCTTGTGCTGTTGACGAGATTTTGAATATATTGCACCTGAGTTGAACCTGTCTGTATATTTGGGTTTGACCTTGTGCTCACCTGTCCTGTAGCATTATCAAATGTATATCGGTGTGCACGGCCTTGTGGCATGTACAATGATACACTGTGCATGTCACATTGTTCGTGTGTGATGAATTCAAATATAAATCATGACGAACAACCCAACTAACTGAGGCAAATAATATTTTCAAAAATCATATTTTATTTTATATTGCAAAAATATTTCTTTTTCAATTTTACTGCGTTAGTGAATATTTTTGCAGATTGCTCAGATGCTGGATTCAAACTGGAATGAAGTTGAAGATAAAATACGAGTTGAGTGAATGAGTGATGTGTAGTGAGGTTAAATGTAAATATGAATCTGCGATGTATTTGAAATTAAACTTGCATATGTATAGTGAGAGCTTGAGTTTGTACTATTCAAAATTGCAATAAATATTTGTTTGAATAAAATTTCTGTTTGAATTCAAATTCTGTGTTATTTAATTTATTCAGCAAATATTTATTTAATCTGTGAAAAATAAAATAGTACACGAACAAATACATTTAAACGAATGTATATATGTTTATTATCAACAAACAAAAATCATATAAGCGCATATTCAACAATAATAAATTTCTCATTATTTTTTAATGGTTTGTCAGTGAAAGACATCCCTGCTTCGATAATGCATCACACTTAACCATATACTCAAAGACCGACATATCTCTATACTTCGGCTTTACAAACTTCGCAAGTAACACTCTTTATACTCAACCAGTCTCTAGTTTAGTCAACTTGTTATAGGAATGAGACATATATACCTATCCACTACATACCCATAACCATGAACTAGAAGGGGAGATTGACAGCGCATAGCATGCTCCAAGGACCCAGGATTACTCACCTCCCGCAGAGTACCGTCTATCCCTAGAACCTTTAGTTACCTCGACGGACATCGTAACCCTATCTAGCAATGGGTCAACAATGCATAGCCTCAGTCACGATCCTATTTTGCCCCTATAGGTCATAGACTGCTGGCCTATGCAACACAAGGGTCTGTAGGACACCTTCCCTACGAACTTCCAATCCTATGATGCACATTCAAAATATCTTACAATGGTGTTGCGGATCTAGGGTGTGGCCCCATGATCAGACCACCAGGATAGATACTAGCCAATCTACTACACTCTCGAAGCATATAAGGAGCTGGACACAGGTGGATGATATATAGTACTCATATCCTATATATACATATAGCTCAATGACCTAATAGCTAGACTATTCAAATTATATATTTGTATCTGTTTAATGTTCATAGTCTATTTTAGTTTGGACGTGCCTTATTCAGGATCAGGTCAAAATTTTCAAGCGAAGGGAGAAATATGTTTAAATCCAGCCCGACACCTGTACAGACAATCTAATGGTCGAACTGATTTTCAGGTCAGACATGGACGGATGTCGGGTTGTCTGATTTGACTTGTAGATCATGATGGTAGATAGAAAATCCAAGAGTGCACACTTTAATCCTATTAATTCAACAAGGTCGACACCTACTTTGGCAAAGTCGTTTATGAGGAATATTGTAAGACTTCATAGGATTCCTTGTAGTATAGTCAGGGATAGAGATACTTTGTTCACTAATGAATTCTGAAAGAGTGTACAAGAAGTATTAGGTACCAAGCTTAAGTTGAGTACTAGTTACCATCCATAAACAGATAGACAAATGAAAAGAATTAAAAGTTCTTGAAGATTTGTTAATGGCTTGTGCACTAGATTTTGGAAGGTCATAGGAGGACTATTTTAACTCAGTCAAGTTTTCCTATAATTATATTATTAAACTAATATAGGAATGATGCATTTCAAAGCTCCTTACGGAAGGTCGTACAAATCACCGGCATATTGGCTAGCTAGAGACAAATTGATTCTTGGTCCAGATATGGTGACAGAAGCTACAGAAAAGATTGAGTTGATCCGAACAAGGACGAAGGAAGCTTAGTTTAAGAAGAAAAGTAACGCATATATGGGCATAAAGATTTGATGTTCTCGGTTAGAGATCATGTTTTTGTTAAATTGTCACTGATGAAGGGTGTGGTTCGATTTGGAAAGCCAAGAAAATTAGCACTGGATATGTTGGTCCATTTCTATCATAGAAAGGACTGAGAAACTCGCTTATTGGATAGAGTTATCAAATTTTAGGCAGGAATCCATAATGTTTTCCATATTTTTCATCTTAAAAAGTGTGTGCATAATCTAGAGATTACTATTTCACTAACTGCACTTGTAGATTTAATTGTGGTATAGAATATGACTTTTGTTAGACAACCAGTTCATGTTGTAGCAAGAGATGAGAAGAAATTAAGAAACAAGATGGTCAAGTTAGAGAAAATATAATGGAGTGACAATGAGAAAAAATGTACTTAGGAGCCAGAAGACAGGATTATCGAGACTTATCTTAAGTTGTTTTGATGGCATTTTTCATATATGTTATATGGACTTTTTGCTAGTCGGATATGCTAATACCGTTGTTATGTGTTTATCACACATGTTTGCATAATTGTTGTTTGTTGTTTTCCTAATCATAATTTAGAGGATGAAATTCTTTAAGGGGAAGCTTGTAACACCTCTAAATTTTCTTTAATATTATTCAGCAAATTTAATTAGATAAATTAAATAGAATAATATGAGGTTTTCGAGTTAATCAATTAACAAGATTATTTTAAACATAGAATAGAAAGAGGTTAATAAGAGGGGCGTATGGGGAATGAATCTTCGCTTTCTAAAATAAAAAACGAAACTAAAGAGGACGGTGGCCATTACCTAGAGAAGAAGAAATCTAAGGAATTTTTTTTGAGAAAAATGTGTTATCCTCTACGTGTAGAGGAGAGCACGCATGTGAATATATATAAATGACAGGAATAAGGAGCTGCCAACATGCCTGGTAGGTAACAAAAACAAAATTACAAAAGACTAATGCCGGAACTCCTAAGATGGAAACTGGCTAGGACACCACCCTTCGAATCTCAATATTAAGATGTTATAAGAGCAAACAAAGACAAAAGGGAAAGAACATAAAACTGATTCGGGACTCAAACTAAAAAGAAAGGCCAAAAAAAATTGAATCAACAGAAGCCGAAAAAGCAACAGCTCCGAAGAGGGTACGCTGACTAGAGATGCCACACTGATGGCTCTGATCAAGAAGTAGCGTCAACTGGAGAATAAATCATCCTATGGCCTCTCTACAATCTGATATCCAACAATCTGGAGACAGGAGCAACCTGAAAAGAGAACCTGAAATCGTGTCTCCCCAACCTGTAGCTGGAACATGACTAGGGAAAACATTAGAATGAAACATATATATGTATATTTAAAAAGTAAATATACATATATATGTATATAAAGGAATGAAGTGAAAGCCTAGTTAAGGCTATCAGGGGAGAGCAGAAATTGAGGCAGATCTAATCTAATCATCATTTATCAAAAGTAAGCTATGATTAAGATTGAGATCATCCATTAAACTAGGAAAATTATTAATGATACTGTTATTAGTGTTATAAAACTCATTGTTATGTTTAAAAAAGTTAATATTATAACTAACCTTGTTAAGATACCGTTTGAAATGAATATTGTGAGCTAATTTATGTTTGGGATTAGAAATCCAGTTGAAACAAAATGTAGAAATAGAAAAAAATCAATTTGTTGCAGTGACTGTTGTGGTTATTAAAAATTCTTTGATTTCTCTCAAACCAAATAAACCAACTAATAATAATAAATAAAGTGTCTAGTAAAAATCTAATCTTCTTGATGAATCTGAATCTAAAATGAATTCAGTAGAAATCACAATCCAAATTTTTTGTTATAATATTAAAGTTAAAAATTTTAAGAGTGTTAGTTAGGATGTAATTAGAGTCCTGACAATCGTAGTATATGTGGTTAGTGTCCTCAAGATGCAGATTACAAAAATAACATTTATTATCGTTTTGAATGTTTTTTTCTCTTGAAGAGTTCTATTGTATTAAGTTCTCCGTGTAGAATTAACCACATGTGAATTTTGGATTTAGGAGGAGCATTAGATTTCCACATATATTTAAAAGAGATATTAGTAGTACCCGAAAAATTAGTAAATCTATAAAAAGAGTTTGAGGTATATTTCTTACTCTTATCTCATTCCCAACTAATAAAATCATTGTCATTGTCGATATTGTAAAGATTTAATTTGGCATAAAGCAAAGAAAGTTGCCTAAGGGTTGATCCTACTTATATTCTGTTAAAACTGAAATTCCAAGGAGGATCATTATCCAAAGTGTAAACTTCGTTTATTAAAGCATACTTAAAGTTACAGATATCATAC
Organism: Allium cepa; assembly: GCA_030765085.1. NCBI lineage: Eukaryota > Viridiplantae > Streptophyta > Magnoliopsida > Asparagales > Amaryllidaceae > Allium > Allium cepa. The sequence continues at coordinate 794,908,765 of CM060935.1, read as the reverse complement.
AAATCCTTAAACTCAAACTTAAGAGGTACGTTCGAAATCCAACAATCATGCCAAAAAGAAGTACAGTTTCCTGAGTGTACAATCGTCTTAGTTCCTAAGTTAAAAACTTCATGACATTTTAAAATGTTTTTCCAAAATGTAGGAAGATTATGGGAAAGTGAATAATCCAATTGGTGTAAATTGATTTTAACTTTATAGAAATATTTAAACATGATCTCTTTCCAAATAGCGTTATCATTAATATCTCCAAAGCCATTTACCTAAAAGAGATAAATTCATGTTACGCAAATTTATAACTCCTAAACCACCCTCTTTTTTGGCTGTACAAACATTTTTCTAGTTTACAAGACATTTAATGCTGTTATTAATATTATCCCCACTCCATAAGAAATCTGTCCTAATTTTATCAATGACCCAATCTGGAAACAGATGCATAGACATCCAGTAGATCGGTAAGGCTGATAAAACCGAGTTTATTAAGACAAGCCTACCTGCTCTAGATAGAAATCTCTCATTCCAATTAGATATCCTATTTTTAATTTTATCAATAATGATAAGCCAATCATCATGCTTGAGTTTGGAAGGTCTAATCACAAATCCAAGATAATCAAAAGGAAAGACCATACTTTTGCAGTTTAGGGTATTAGCTACAAGGTTTTCCACATTTTCAAAATCATTTAAAACTAAAACTGAACTTTTTTCAAAGTTAATTTTTAAGCCAGATAAAAGCTCGAAACTATAAAGAATAAATTTGAGAGTAATAATGTGTCTAGGAAGATGAGAAGAAAAAAGTAAGGTATCATCTACAAATTGCAGAACCGAAATACCGTTTCGCAATAGGTCATTGCCAATATTTCCTAGAGATCCATTATCCACTGCTCTTTTAATAATTTTAGCAAAAACATCGACAACTAGGTTAAACAACAAAGGTGATAAGGGATCTCCTTGCCTTAAACCTCTCTTAGACTGAATTCTATTACCTAATACTCCATTAACCATGATACTAGAGTTTCCAGTTTTTAGCAAGGTCAAAATCCAACTGATCCATCTATGACCAAAACCTCTAGCGTGAAAAATATCTACTAGGAAATCCCAATCCACTGAATCAAAAGCTTTTGCAAAATCGAGTTTTAAAATCGCACAGGTTAACTTATTCTTACAACAGTGATTTATGTATTCGTGGACTACAGCCACTCCATCTGTAATATTTCTCCCTTTAATGAAAGCCGATTGTGAACAGTCAATTAAGTCATTCATTCTTGCACCAAGTCTAATAGCAAGAACCTTAGAAATGATTTTAACAGAACAGTTAATCAATGAAATAGGTCTAAAATCTATTAAGTTGTTAGCACCTACTTTTTTATGCAGCAAAATAACATTTGCGAAATTAAATCTCCCTAATTGCAAGTTACCATTATAAAAATTGTTGAACAAGTTAACTAAGTCAAATTTTAAAACATCTCAAAAAGTTTTGTAAAATAAAATAGGAAAACCATTAGGTCCCGGAGATTTATCACTTGGCATATCAAAAATAGCTTTCTTAATTTCCCCTTCTGAAAATGGCATTTCTAAAGCTAATAAATCAAGAATAGTATCCGAAGGATATAGATCAGTCCAATTAACATTGATTCTGTGGTTGATTTTAGATCCAAAAATATCCTTGTAATAGTCTGTAAAAGCTTTGTTGAGATCTCTTTGATCAACTAGCTCTATATTGTTAATAAATATAGAGTTAATTGGATCACTACATTTTATACCATTAGCAATATTATGGAAAAATTTGGTGTTGTTATCACCCTCGTTGATCCATTGAATTCTGGATCGCTGCTTCCACATCACCTCCTCTTTTTCTAAAATAGAATTTAGCTCATCTTTAGAATTAGAAATAACATTACGTTCACCAAGGTTTAGAGGTCTAGATTCTTCTATCTTGTTTATTTTGAGCATTTCGTTAAGAATATTATCTTTTTTAATTTTTAAGTTGCCAAAAACATTTTTGTTCCAATTTTTAAGAAAGATCCTAAGATCTTTAAGCTTAGAAATAAAAGACTTAGCAGAATTATCCATGTTTCTAGTATTATGGAAACTCAAAGAAGTCCATTTACCGTTGATTAAGTTCACAAAATTAGATTCCAAAAGCCACATCTTTTCAAATTTAAAAATATTAGAAACAAGTCTATGTTTCTCACAAGAGTGGATAATAGGACAATGATCGGAGTATGTATACGGTAAACCGGTGACTCTACAGATGGGAAGCTTATCTTCTATCTCATCGCTAACAAAAAAACTATCGAGAAGAGCCATGGAAGGAGACTCTCTAGCATTGCTCCATGCAAAAGCTCTATTAGAAAGGGGGATTTCAATCAAACTAGAATTAAAAATAAATTGATCAAATTCCTCCATAGCAGAGTATTCCCCCTCCCTGGGAGAAGGTTCGCTAATGAAAAGCATAACGTTAAAATCGCCCCCCAAAATCCAAGAGCCCAGAGCAAAAGATCTAAATTTAAGACATTCCTTCCATAAAATTCTGCTATTTAATTTTGAGTTAGGCCCATAAACATTAGAAATATTTAAAAATGAGTTATCAGAAAGATTAATAAGAATAATATGAAGCAAATGAAGCTTAGAGATGCATTGAAGCATTTTAAAATGATTATCACGCCACCCAATCATTAAACCCCCAGAGGAGCCCACAGAAGGTAGGAAAACCCATTTTTTAAAGTGGTAACCGCCTAATCTTCTAAAAAAGGGAAGTCAGGACACTCAATCTTAGTCTCCTGAAGTAAAGCTATGTCAATAGAATAATCTTTAAAGAACGCTCTAGCCTTATCACACTTATTCAAATCGTTTAAACCTCTAATGTTCCAACTAATGATCCTCATATACCAACATTACTAGCCCTCTCTAATTCCTTGCACCTAATAAACCCTCTATCGATCTCAACATCGGTAAAAATAAAAGAAGTAGCACTAGCAAGCTGACAAAACTCGGTAGAAGATAGTTTACTTAAAGCATAGGTGGAGTAAGTACTACCCATAAATGGACTCATAGGTGGAGTAAGTACTACCCATAAATGGACTCATACCTGAGCCTGGATTCGAAGCGCCACTCGTGGCACTCAATCCAGGTAACTCACCTGAAGCCTGCGGTTAGCATTTGCGTATCCTGGCGCTTCGACGGACAGTTCCACAAGGAGCTGCAGTTTTTCTACGTCTTCCTCTGTTCGACGAAGGAGAGCAAGGTACTGGACTGCTACCACTATCTGTCACAGCCACCTTCCGCTGATTGATATTTCCATTGACCTCTAGAGGTACGACACAACAACACTGTGTATCACCTGAGCAAGAGTGCATAACAACAGAACACTCTGGAATTGGCATTTCAAAGGCATTAGTATTCTCCAGCAAGAAGTCCAAATCAACAAGGGCCTCCTTTTCAGCCACAACATCTACTTCATCAGAACCAAGTGCCCAATCCAATGTATCAGTATGGTACGAAGAGGACTCAAAAGAAGGAATAGGCTCGCTCAAACAGAAACTGGTTTCAATAAAGGATAGATCTGCTGAAAAATCAGTAGTAAAGACATCAACGGAAGGGACAGGAAAATTTTCTATTGCTGCAGGATGAAGCAAAGAAGACTCAGATTGATCCAGAATATTAACAAAAAAGTTCTCCTCATCCAAGCTCGAGCACGCAACCAGAATATTTGGATCAATAATGTCTAAAACCATTGGCTCTTGCTCAACAAAATTGAGCGCCACAGCATGAAGATCATCAGGCTGAACCAACCTAAAAGAGTTCGAGTAGCTGCTATCCAAAGAGTCAGCTCCCTCATTGCAATCTACACTTGAAATAGTGCCATTCATCACATTCGAAAGATTAGCTAAATGTTCCAGGATAGCAAACAGACCATCATCACCATTTAGATTGTCATTTACAACAGCAAGAACTTCAAAAGCATTTGAAGTATTAATCCCAAAATTATCTTGGACATGGCAAAATGTTTTATGGTTGTTGAGATGGCAATGGGTGAAAACATCCTCCGCGGGTTCGAATCCAGCCGACATTGAATTCGAGTTGCAGAGAACAATGGCTGGATCTAAGAGAAGAGGATCAAGACACTGGTAAGCAAATCCAGTAGCGAAGGAATTAGGAAATTCTAACTCCACGAACTGGAAAGATTCAGGATTTCGATTCGAGACATCTGAAGAATCAAAAAGTTCAACTGGATTGTCGGCTAGGCATTTAACGTAGTTAGGTTCATTGATGATATCGAAGTGATAGAGTAAATCATCAAGATAGTCGATACCTGTATCGTTCTTAAACCAGTGGTTCTCTGTCAAAATACTCCTCAACATAAGATATTTCAAGGTAAATTGAAAGCCGTGATTTACCAATAAAGGTTGTGGGTATCCCTGCTCGAGCCCCATGGTTGCGCTAACATCTGATTTGTCAGAGAAAACTTCGGGGTTGCCAAAACGATCACTGAACCCTCTGCCTATGTTCGGCTCGTTGAAAACACCAAAATGGTAAAATAATTCTTCAAGGTACATAATACCTTCATTTTTCCTGAACCAGAGAAAGTCAATCAGGATTCCTTTGAGAAGTAAGAATTTTAGGGTAAATTGAAACCCATGGTTGATCGAAGCAGAGCTAGCGTTAGGGGAAATCGGCTTTAACTCACACGACTTGCTTTTGTGTCCAAAACTTCCACATGAGAAGCATCTGACCGGATCATGGTGGTGCTTCGCAAAGTGGTTCAGTTCTCCACATCTGAAACAAAATTGGTTACCCTTCCTGGAATCGAGCCAATTTGATTTTTGATTGCTTACAGGCGATCCAAGAGGCGGATGCTAGAACTTCGCGACTCGATTTTTAACAACTTGAGCATAAGACAAAGGAGGAGAGGTTCGATTATAATAATTGGAATAGTGGAAAAGGTAAGAAAAATTTGCAGAAGACAAGGAGAAAGGAGATCGAGATTTATGAGCGGACGCCATTTTTTTTTACCGTTGCAGTTTTTCTAAATAAATCTAAGGAATTCAAAAGGAAAAGGTTAGGAGAATTAATCTACATCAAATCTCAATCTCTATTATCTAATCTAAGGTGAATAATAGTTTCCATTTCATTTGCCTATGCTTGAATTTGGATTTTTGATTGATTTTTGAATTGGCCGTGATAATATTTCATGCTTTGATTGATAATATCATCATTAGATTAAATAATGGTTTATTGGAATTTTATCGAATTATTCTAATGAGTTTTAAAGGTAAAAACTAAGTTTTTATATCCTTTTGATTTAAAATTTGAATATGTTATGCAGTACATTATTTTTGAGGTAGGTTTATAATTTCATAATTTTCCAAGTTCATATGAACATTTTAGGGATTTCTTGAGAGGAAAAATTATATATTCCTGGATTTTAATAATTAAATATATTTAAATTAATATTTTAGTCCTAAAATTTTTGTATATGGAAGAAGGAAATTCTGATTTTTGTGGATTTTCCCTAAATATTATGATTTTCTATTGTTTGTTATTCTGGAAACATGTATAATTGATATGAGTTAAAAATATTAATTATGCAGGTTTTGCAAAGTTATTTGAAAAGGTAGTTCGTGATCTACCATAATTTTCAGTAAATAATATGAAAAGTATTTTTATTATCTAATAAAAATTTGACAAAAGGCAAGAGTTGGTGGAAAGTTTTAACTTTAAAAGGAAATAATCAATTTTTATGTTATTTACATAAATGCCATCGGCAATATACTCAGAGTCTTGATACCTTTATATTCATATAAGCTTGTAATTATAAGAGCCGATGCACGTGCTAGATATTTGATATCTATGTAATGTATCTGCTTTTATAGGTACTCGATACCTTGTGTTGTAATGGTTAGATACCCAATATTTTGTAAATGTTCAGTACCCAAGCTTTTGTAAAGGTTCATTACCATTATGTTCTATAAAGTTCAATACCCAATGTTTTTGTAGAGGCTGATAAAGCCATCATTTCAAGACGCAGCAGCTTCATTTTGTTAAAGATTGGCATCTTTAGGTTTTAGAGGCTCTGAACCTCGTTTTTCTAAGGATTTGACATCCACAGGTGTTTAGAGGTTCGGTACCTCATTTTTTAATAATTCGACACATCTTATCTTATAGTTATTTGATAGCCTCAATATAGCTACTCAATAATTATATTTTGCGACTAGATAGCTATATGTTTTACAAACCCTATAATTTTGTTTTAGTGGCTAGATAGCCGTATGTTTCACAAAGTTGATAGTTATATTTTAGAGGCTCGATAGCCAAAGTTTTTAGATATTCGACATCTATATTTTAGTGGCTATACACCCATTTGTTTTATAAGCTTGAAAGCTATGTTGTAGAAGCTCAATAGCCTATGTTTTCTAGATGCTCGATATCCCTGTTTTCGGAGCAAGTGTTTTAAAACCTATGAAAAGATGATAGTGCTTTGGCATAAGATGTTAGCTAAGTGGGCTATGTTTTCTTGTTTTAAGAACGATTTCAAATGGTTTATTAATTATAAAGATAAATGTTTAAAGAAAATGAAATGGTGCTTTAGCCTAATTTTATATAAATTGCGCCAAAGGAAATTATGACTTAAGTAATTTTGTTATGAATATGACTATTGATTGAACATATTTCGGTGAATGATGTTATATGTTCTTATTATCATTTGATCAGTTAAATTTACATATTTTATCATTTTTCGTACTTACATTTTCATTAAACAATATTGCACCTAGGGATTCAGGAACAGAATTATAGGTTAGGTTATTCCACTAGTGAGTACAATCAGACTAAACTCCTGAGCGAGTAGAATTGCATCTAGGGGATCAGATAGATTAATTATATTAGGATGCCTTGAACTGATCAAAAAGATATGACTCATGGATTTAAAACTAGATAAGATTTTAAAGTGGGACCAGTGTAGGGTCGTGCCCTATGTTTCAACTGTTAGACCCCGGTTGGTAAAGGTATGTGATTCCAATGCATACGGCTTTGTCAGTAGTGAGACTAGAAGATGCGTATGCATGGAAAGGAACTTGTAGCTATATATGCTCATTGTATTTACTAATTGAATTTTCTCCTTTTGGACATCTAGTTATGTTTTAGCCCGAGTCAGCCTGATAGGTATTAGTTGGCCTACTAAAATTAATAGATCATAGTGACCCTAGGAAAATATGATTTGAGACAGACAGTCAATTTCATGGAGAGGGTAAAACTTTGGGAGTGTATAACCCTTCAATGACTAACTAATCATATTTACCCATATTGCATGCGTATGATCATATCATGTTTTGTTTTAACCATCGTGGTTGTAGGTGCATGTTTTATATTCAGATTGACATATTTTGATAATACACCAGTAAGGGGAAATTCATTCTGTTCTGTGGCATGATCTCGCTTGATATCTGTTTTTGGTTCGATATGGTATATTATTAGTCACACTAGACAATTTTTCCGATCCGAAATTTTTGTTTTTCCCCTTAAACTCTCAAGTACTCATTTGAGTACATCGAGAGTAGGATTTTTAGGTTAGACGAATAAGCTTCCGACGACATGTAGGAGGTAACATAATATTAGGAGTTTATTTCCGCTATGTTATTTGAAGTTCATACTTTGTTTGAATAGACGTAATGACAAGATTTGTAAGTAGATAGACTTTGATCATCCAAGAGGGCATCGTCTTATGTCTCTCTCGAAATATGATTGTATGTATTATATTCTCTATAAATGTGGAATCAATGAGATTGTGTAATGAATATGAAAGATTGTTAATGAAATGTGTTCTGAAAATTTTGATATTCATGTGCTCTCGATGTTATAGATACAATTAACCGATCTCATTTTTTCACTAGGAAATAATGCTACAGATGACTGCAACATCAATAGCACTTATTTTTTGCCTTAACATCGGGGATGTTACAATTTGACACTTCTAGAGACTAAAAAAATTGAAGTTATTTCAATTGGTGATTATCTGTCATGTGTGTTATAAAACATGTATACTCTGAACCATCGTTTGACGCTTCCAGATAGTTAAAAAAATTATTTGATTTCAATTGGTATTACAATACCGTTTGTATAATAAATCATGAAAACTCTGTTCCAATGTTTGACACTTCTGACAACTAAAAAAATTAAAGTTATCTCAATTAGTGATTATATGTCATTTTTATAATAAAACATGATTTCCATGATCCACCATTTTACACTTCCAAATAGTTGAAAAAATTAATTTATTTCATTCGACATTACAATACCATTTTTATAATAAATCATTAAAAATGTGTTCCGTTATTTGACACTTCTAGAAACTAAAAGGATTGAAGTTATTTAAATCGATGATTATATGGCATTTATATAATAAAACATGTTCTCTAAACCACCATTTGGCTTGACTGAATGTATACAAACAATATTGCACATAGTATACACACATACTGCACACCGTATACACACAAACGCACAATATGCACACTACACACGATACACAAATATTTAGTATACACATACACACAGTATACAAATATTGCACACGCTATACACATATACACACATACACACATACAAATGATATATAAATATACAGAACTATTCAACCATTCAATGCACTTGCACAAATATACAGTATACACACATAAACATATATGCAAAGATACAACAAAGATTTAACCATTCAAAACAGATACGCAAAGATATAACACAGATTTAACCTTTCAAAATAGATTTAACCACACAATACAACGATACACAGACCATTCAAAACCAGTTTAACCATTCAATACACAAAGCATTCAAAACCGACAATTCGACCACATAATGCACAAATCATTCAAAATAGACAATTTAACCACACAATACAAAGACCATTCAAAATCGGCTTAACCATTCAATACAACAACCATTTTGTACCACTATTCCAAACAATAATCATTACACATACAACAAAATATGGAAGAGTGTCTTCACAAAATACAGGGTAAACATCATGGATTTGTGGCAAGTATTAGATTTTTTCTTCCTTTGAGCAATTTTCTTACCCTATGTGGCTTATCATTTATTTTATTTGATCTCTCTTCTTCCTTTTCTTTTCTTAAACCCGACTATACTAAACCAGTTAATAATAAACTTTTAGACCGTACCAATCTCGCATGAAATACTTAGATATCAACTTCCTTAATGTCGTGAATGCCTTTATTAAAAGCATTAGGAACTTCGTCAACAACATCAACTAAAAAATAAATATTTATGAATATATACACAAACGTACAACTAGTAATGTTATAAAATAATTATTCAAGTAGAAACATACCAATTTGCTTAAACTAAATGTTTTTTTGGTTGCATCAGTTTTCCTAACTTTGGAATTTTATACTATCGGATGACACTTCACAATGTACCAATCCATATAGTCCTCGGTACAATCCCATGGAAAATTAACAAACGAGGACCTTGTGTCAAATGCTAAAATATGACCTTCCCAGTGCTAACTATACCAAAACACATTATCGTACAAAACCTTATACTGATTTCCAAATTCTCCTCTACGACAAAAACATAGAAACGTTGGTTCTTTAGGAATATAATGAATACATCCAAATTATCTTACCATACGATCGGGCTAATAATGTTCAGCAATGTCGAAGCATACAATAAAGCCATTGCAAAAGGTAAACTCATTTAATGGGTAACGACTTCTTATTTCTGAATAAGGTTTCCAGCAAACCTACTATTTTTCAAATTAACCAAATCGTTTCAATATTACATAGTTTCAAAATATGATAATATATGCATTGAAAAAACTTACATTATTCTTAGTTAAAGAATTGAGTTGCTCTCTAATACATATAATTGCAAAGGCTAGCTCTGCATATTGTTTTGTGCTAGTTTAGTTGTACATCCGTGGCACTATATAATCATAGTCTTTATTAGGAACTCTGGCGGAATCAAACTAGGAGAGTGATCATAAACCCATGCCTAGGAAATCTAACACAAATATTATTTCATTGTAAACTAGTAAAAAATGAATTGTTTATATGCATGTTTGTAAGCATACCGTCAGCAAAGTCAAACATCCACCAGTCTGCTTCACTTTTTTCGAAATGCCAACCAAGTTGATGATATAGATAGACTAATATGCCACGCCCCATGATTTCTCATTAAGATGATCAATTTCTTTTAATGAATTCATGTAATGGACAGAAATATTTGTACCTGATTTATTAGAGAAAACTGAACAATCCAACACATAAAGAAGAAAAGTACGAGCGGCTCGATTATATGCATTTGTATCGACATTTTCCACTTTTGATGTACCAAAAAAAATTAATTTTCAACCAATCCATCCTTATTGAGTGCTTGCCTTCGAGCTCATCACGTGCCTCCATTTCTTCTATACAAAATCATCAATCAAAAGCTTTGTACAATCACTTGACAAGATATATTTTTCACCATTTTATTTGGATAAACTTGTCCCCACTACAGGCACTTTATGGATGTGATAAACATCATCTAAATTAATTGACATCTCACCAAAGGCAAAGTGAATTGAATTGGTCTTTGGATGCCATCTCTCTACAAAAGCTGAAATAGCAACATAATAAATCCATCAATATGAATTCTCCACGGTATCGTGCAATCCCGATAGTTTGGCCTTCTCTAAAACTACACTCGCTTCATCACTAATTTTTCATTCTTTCATCTTTCGAGAGTGTGAAATACAACTTATATGTTCGCGTTTCTACAAATAAAAATTTAACTATTACTTAAAGAAATAAAATCAAATTATGAAATTCAAAGAAAATTTACTTACAGGTTTATTAGCCCAAATATCAGTAGTTATATGAAATTTGAGGTCCCGTAAAGTTGATAAATCCTATTCACCATCTTCACTTTCAATGATAGCAGTGAAAGAGCCAGGTGGTCAACGTGTACAGCAGGATCTTCTTCACATGTTTCTTCTTCAAAATCAAGGTCTGGCTGCGATGACGAACGATCATCTACTGGATCATCGCTAGGCTCTACAATTATTTTACCTTTTGCTTTGTTCATTTCTGCCTTATATGCTCTTCATAATAAGGATGTCATACATTCTACAGAAAAAAGTGCAAAATATGAATATTGGGTAAAATAGTTTTAAAATGAAAAAACTTCAATAGGCTAATGCAAAACATCTAAATACATTTTATAACTGTGTGATTGCATAAAAAAAAAATAACTCCCAATCTTAGGTAAAACGGTGTAGTTGCATATTTTATTAATTATTTTACTAATAAAAATGTTAATAACTCCCTATCTAAATACGCATATTCACCATATTTTATTAATTATTGGTTATAGTTAAATACTATTTCAATACAATATAGTTGCACAATATTTTTCTAATTAACAAACTTTGGTAAAACATGTCTTAGTCCAAATGTTAAACAAATATCAAATGGTAGTACCATCAAATAACACACAATGCTACAATCGACAACATCATGCCATTCAAATATTATTTCTACTACTGCCTACATCATCATTAAACCCTAATACCCAAGCAAGCATCATCGTCATACTATCTTTCACAAACCCTAAATCGACCTTTAACAGAATAGCTAACCGAGCCCATAATCGATAAACCCTAAACGGCATTGTGAATTTAGATGAAGTTCAAAATGGATAAAACCAAAAGAACTTACGACGTTGCGTTTCCTGAGATTGTGATGTGTCGCCTTGAGATGGTTTCTTCAATTTTTTGAAGTTTTGAAAATAAGATAGAAGAAGCAACGTTATTTTGTGATGTCGTTTGAACTATTTTTATTGTAGGTGGTGAATAAGGGTAAAAGTAAGAAAAAGAGGGTAATATTAAGACCTGGGTAATTTTATGTGTTTTTTAGGTAAAAAGCAACACTCAAAATAAAAACAAATATAAAAATTCCAAAACAATCCATTGATAAGGTAAATTATCTACGTATTCACTAAATATTATAACACTTTGGCAAATTATATTCGAACTCCTAAATATGTTGTGTATCCCTTCTATAATTGTTTAAAAATTAATGGACTAAAATGTCCTCCACTTAATATTATTATTTTAAATGTTCTCGACTACAACGTAGCATGCCTATGTAGATAATGAAAAAACTACGTAGTGAGAGTGCATGATTTAAGTACTTACCATGTAGTTGCCCGATGAGTTCAAAAGGTTTACCTCATAGGTGCTCTATCAGGTTATAAGGTTTGCCCCATAGGCACTCTACGTGGTGCTGGACTTTTTTTCCAATTAATTTTTAACAAATTTAAGGAGGAAACTTAGCAATTTTAGGGGTTCGAACAGCCTCGACCTAACAATATTTAATGGAGAAAGTAAGGATGGCAATTGGACATGACCCGATGCATACAGATCTGACCCCATGGGTCTCGATTTTAGGTAGACTGGGTTTTGTTAGGCTCAAAATATACATTTTAAAATTTATACTGGATCCGACCTGATCCGAGCTTCGGATTAGGTCGATTCAGGTCTAGTTGCATAATAGCACTAAAAATGCATATATTTTAATGTTTTTTGGTTATGTTGGTTCGAGTCTGGTTGGGTAATAACCGAATGGGTTCAGTTTAGGTTTTTTCGATTCGGGTCAGGTTGGCGGTTCTTGGTTCTAATTGCCAACCCTAGGAGGAAGTGAAATTAGAAAATGCATATATCTAATAGATGAAATAAGAGGTAAAGTGTATATGATTACAACATTATAATGAAATTCATTTGGGGTTTACAATGCTAAATTATTATTAAAATGTAAGCAAAAAAATTTCCTTCAAATTAAGAAAAGGACGGGATTCTAAATGAGAATGAATGATAATGTATAGAATAAAGAGTTCAATATTGTCTTTTTTATATAATATAACAAATAGATTTGCATAAAAATAGGGATGTGAAATAAGTTTTATCATTTAAAAGAATCATAATTTATCTTAACTGGCTAGACACGTGTTTCACATTTCTATTTTTTCTTTGGAAGAAAAGAAGAAAATTTGGGGCTTCAATATACTCGTTTAATCGGGAGAAATTGCAACAGCTAGTCGACACTAATCCCAACCGCTTAATTTTACCCTACCCCTAATTTCCACTCTCTATTTCCACTTTTTGCTCCATTGCCTCATTCTCTCGATTTGTATCTCTTCTCTTTTAATAAGGGTGCTACTATATACATCCATCAATATAGTTTCTATTGTCATTTAAGGAGATACTTTAAATAAAAAAAATCAAACATCCACCATTGTTATCATGTAAAAGATTTAAATTTCTATAAGTTATAAATATGATTATGTCAAAAGTTGGCACAAATAATTAGAGATTAAAAGTAGAGAGTAAAATAAAGAAAATAAATTGAAAAAGGGAAAAACAACAACATAGAGCAATTGTAGTGGTTCGGCTAATCAGAGGCCTACGTCCCATTAAACTTTGTTGAAGTTCCTGATGAGTTCTTACAAAGTTGTTCTTAGGGATTTGTGATGACACATGAAACTTCATAAGAAATACAAGAGTTTATTAAACAAGCTAAAAGATCTCTCAAATAATGGCCCTCCTCCTCTATTTATAGTTGTAGGTAGCTGAAAAAATCTACCCTACATTCTTTCCTACGTCTCCCATGTTCTGAAGAAGTTTAACTAAAGAGATCATGGTCACCTTAGCAATAGTCAGAGATCAGTACCAAACCATGCCTTAGGAATCGGTACCAATCCATAAGATTGATTGTGGAGCTTTCTTAAACCTCTTGTGAATGCTTGGTTGACTTATATCATTGTCTTCGATACTTGGTTATATCGTTAGGGACTTGAATTAGAGTGAATTCCTTGGTTTGAGGTTGGACAGAAATGCTTGGTTTATCCATTGATCATTTGAGTTGAAAAGGTCTTGCAAACCATTCCATGTTGGCATGGAATAAATGTAATTGCTCTATCTTCAAATGGCATGAGGCGAGTGGTGATTAGGAGGAGCTTTTAGGGATCGTTACCGAACCCTGGTCAAGGATCGTTACCGATCCTTGACTTCTCTTGTGTCATGGAACTTCGAGTTTAGTGCTCATTTGTAGGATGTGTATAGGCTTTTGGAAGGTTTTTATTGCCTTAGTACTTCATCCCTCGATTTCACTTGACAATTGACTTTGGCAGTTAGCATCATGGATTCCTACCTGACAATCATTCAGTTTGATCAATCTGATTCATATGAATATGGCCTGGTCACAAGTTTAGCTAACATTTTTCCTCCAAAGTATATCTTGTTTTAATAAGATATGCTATGGAACGGAATGAATGGAAGATTCTACATCACTAGTTTCAAACTTCATTTTGAATAGGCATCGCCTTTCCTTTGAATTACTTCATGAAATGTGGCACCTTTGATCAACCACCGCATCACTTCGAGAAATTTCGAACTTGTAACTTCTATACAGTATAAAATCTGATGCATGCCTTTTCAAGTTTATCATTCCAAGTTTAGAAAGCTCTTAATGATCACTTCCTTTGAATCAATTAGGTAGGACTTTGGCCTTTTGAATTTCCAGTTGTCTAGTGTCATTCATGCATACACAGGTATGCACACATGTGTCCATTGTCATACACATATGTATAAATATGTATCTTTATATTGTATTATTAATATTCTTCTTTTTATTTATGTTTCAATATGGATCCTCAAGTAAGGATTGGAACCGATTCAAGATGCCTTGGACATAGGCGATTATTATGCCAATGTTTAGGTTGGGTCCTATAAAGCTACGAACCTACACTTGCTTATTTCCACTTCATTTCTGTTTTTAGCTTCTATCTCTTACAACCTCTATTGCCGAATCTTGTATCGTCAATTCAACCTTCAACTTTGCAGTATTCCGCCGATGGTAGCTTCAAACCGTTTCCTCCGCCTCCTTTTGACAACAATGTCACCTTAGAGATTTTGCACCGATCCTTAAGCACCAATTATTTTAGTCCATCACTCTCCAGATCTGGACGAACTCGATCCCAACTGATGCGAATTATTCTAGGTAGGTAGTGCGACTTGAGGACGATCACCATCGATCTCTACTTTGATTAAGCTTGAAAAAATGATGAAAATTCATGGCTATCCTTTCAAGGATCCATACCCAAACACAGACTTGGACAAATTACACTGAAAATTGAATTACTGAAGTGTTTCAAGGAATTGAGCAATTCACACAAAGCAAAATCACAAACTTTCATGGGTATGACTCGAGCTTATTTTGTGTGGATTCCCATTTTAGTTAGCTACGAACCATACCCATGATGAGTGATACCTTCGGAATTTTACTTTGAATTGTTTAATGTCAATTTGATCGCACATTCTCAAATATTCAAATGGAGTCCCACGGCAAGCTTGGTCGAAACATGGTCGATAAATTATGGTTCAATGAGGCGGTGTTTGAGGATGGTCATTCCAGATATCACATTAGCGTTTGAACGAACTGTTTACCAATCCTTTTTCCAAATGTCAAATGCAAACTACACAATGTTAGGTGCATGCACTACACAAACACCGCAAAAATATGAACTACACTAAGTTAGAAGCATGCACCGCATAATATTGCGCCTGTCGATGTACGAGACTCGATCGATCAACATACGTTTATATGCATTGGGTTCGGTACATTGAATTTATAGGGTTCTCTTTTTAGCATAAACATTGCTGCTTTTAATGTGCCTGACATTACTTATGTGTGAAGCTTTGATAGCTATGGATTGTAGACGCTCCAAGATGCTAGTGACTTTATAGGGTTTGGTAAATTGACTTTATAGGGTTCTCTCAATCATAGCCGTAGGTCCTTTGGCACCTGCATATGCCGAGTCTGACACATAATCTAGTTCTATAACACTTCCCGCATCAAGAAATTCTCCGACACAATTTAGACCTCAATTAACTAGCCATCACATGGAAAGGCCTTTTTGATGATTCCTTTTATGTAGGCTGATGAGCCTGCGGTAGGGAATGTCCTCGATTTTGATATGGGTGATGCGACTTTTCTAGGCGATCCCCACGACTCACCAACATCGAAACTTGATGAAGCATCTCTGCCGAGACTGTGCAAGAAGTATGGTATCCCTTATGAGTATGTATTGGTTCTATAGTTTTTAAAACCGGACCGTGAGTCAAACCGTGACGACTTAAGATTTAAGGTTTTGATGGTTCAACTGGTCGAACCGTCAGAACCGTGATTGCTTTTTTTAAAAAATTTGCACACTTAAAAGGTATATACAAAAGTATTAAAATAGTAATGTTATATACACATGCTGTATATGGTCTTTAAGGTTTGCAACCGAAAGTTGTGTGTTGTTGCATTGCACGACTGCAACTATGTATACAATAGAGTAATACACTACGAAAGAAGTCTAATGACGGTAAAATTGACGAATCTTGCAGTGGTATAAGAGAAGTTTGCAACAGTGAAGAACCAAGTGGATGAATTCGTGATTCAGATTTCGAAACGATTATGATTTTTGAAATATTGATTTACTTATGTTTTTCAAAGAAATACAAAAGATGAAAATGAGAGAGAATTACACAATGAGAAAATAGGGAAAAACAAAAGAACCGCGGTTCAACCAGGTAAAGTTGATAATTGGACCGTTGGTTTGAAGGTCCGACCAGGGTTCATACATGACAGAGGTCTAATTGAGTTCCGGACCGTGATGATCCAAGGTTCAGGGTTAATCAAGGTCGGACCGAGGGAAGGTCGGGTTTTCAAAACACTGGGTTCCATCGTGCCATTAACGGGCATATCTCCTTCTTGTAGAATGTACGACGTGTACTTGATACACACACACACATACATATATATGTATATATACACATATGTACATATGTGTGGTGTGTGTGTACACACATATGTACATATGTGTCTAGATACACACATATGTACATATGTGTATACATACACATATGTATATGTGTATACATCTATATAGCTATATATACATATATATATATATACACACATATGTATACATATATATACATATATATATGTGTGTGTGTTTGTGTGTGTATACATACATACATACATACATACATATACATATGTATATATGTTTATGTGTATATATATATGTATATATGTATATGTATATGTATATGTATATGTATATGTATATGTATATGTATATGTATATGTATATGTATATGTATATGTATATGTATATGTATATGTATATGTATATGTATGCATGGCCGGTAGTGTTCCACCATTCAACAATTTCATTCGCACAATTGTACGATTCATTAAACTGGCTTTGGCCCAATTACATCCTAACAGCTATGCGTACCTGATTAGCATGCATATTAATTTTACCCACCACTTGAATCGTGAATCTAGCACTCAAGAGATTAGTTATTTGTATAACTTCAAACACTGGAAAGGATCCCCCTTACTTACATATCTAGAGCCTTCTGGGGTTATTGAATAATGGTGGGCTAATGGAACAAGCTAAGCTACTTCAAGGATAGATTTTTATTTGTTCGTTGCCCAACTGGCTTTGCTCAAAGGTAGCAATCTAAACATAAGTCTTATATTTATCCTTCGTTTCTGATGCGAATTTTACAATTTTGATTATTTCGATCATCATCCCTTGTTTTTGCAGATAATTTGAGAAGGCCTGGTGGTGCCGCTTTAATGAGAACTCTAGCTGATCTACATCAAGTCTCGCTTGAAGAAAGGGAAATGAAAATACTCCTTATGGATGAGAATTTGCATGCTTACCACTTTTTAGAAGAAGGTCATAGTGTCGACCACATTTTAGAAGTCATGGAGGATGATGATGACTCCTCACAAGAACACAGCACCGCCGTAGATGCTAATGAAGGCCATGAGGTGCCCCCATTTTCGAGTCCTGTTATAGATCATAAAGCAGGTCAAAAGGTTGGATACCTTAGGGGAGCGAGGAGTGATCTTGCTAAGGAAGGAGGGAATGAGGATAACAATGATGTCAATCTTGGTAGTGAGACTTCTAGTGATGAAGGTGACGATGATCAAGCATTTCTTATAGCTCGTTAACAAAAGATAAAGATCATCTTACCTCGGATATCCATACATCTTGCACCAGCCATCACAATAGTGGAGACTCCCGTTCTACCCTCTGGGGACATTTACAGGTCTTTCGGACCGATCCCAGATGAATTCGGTTCTTTCGATTTGGGTGATATTATCATCAAGGATATTGGATTCCCTATCTGCCTATCAAATCACTACAAAAATTATAATGATTTAAGACTCCTAATAATGGTCTTAACTTAAATTATTCCATCTTTAGTTTCTCTTTAAGACCCAGTAAAGACAGATAATGTGGTATCTAAAATCAAGTCCCTAATTTTGTAAAGACCAAGAAAATTTGCCTTAACAAAACTTAAGACTAATCAATTTGTCTTAAATAAATCACTGAGTTTAAGATTCCTTAAAGACCACAGACACGGTGAAAAAAGAGTCTCAAATTATCATATTATCAAGCACCTCTTCAGCACATGTAAAAGTAGCATAGACATTGCAATTTCAGTTTCATCATGCATTAAAGATGAACACACGGTACAATATGAACACACAGTGCAACTTTAATGCGGCATATGTGTTACAGAACACACTGTACAATATGAACACACAGTACAACTTTAATGCAGCATATGCGTTACAAAGTTAATGCTCATAACATAATTCATAAACCAAACAAATACAAACAAACATGATTCATATTTCACGTACAGAAATAACTACAAGTAAATGACAAACAAAGATGTGTACTATAAATAGGAGGAAAATAAAATAACATGTTCAAAACAAAATACGAACAGTTTAATGAAATTGAACAGCTCCATAACATAATTCATAAACCAAATTACAAACAAAGATGTCCTAGTTTCCAAATCAAAGCCAAAAACAAATACAAAGCACTAAACATGTTAAAGGAGGAAAAGAAAAACAGTTTCATTCTAAGTTGTCATCATTGAGGGATTGAAGAACTGTACCATGATGAGGCGTTGCTTGATATTGTCCAGGTTGCAGGTTATACTCATTTGTGATAGGTCCAAGCAGCTGCATAAATGGCCCAGGTTGCTGTGAATAGTTTCCAAAAGTCTGCTGGCATGACATAGGAATAGATTGGAAGTTTGATGGTGTTTGGTGATATGGAATGGATGGTTGCGCAAACTAAAAAGTTGATTGGGGAAATTGTTCGGGTTGTTGAGGAATTTGATTAGCATGTTGGAGGAACGAAAATTGCTGGAGCGTTTCTTGTGTTTGTTGTGGCTGTGTATGGTGCAGCGGAACCATACTTGTTGGTTATTGCCAGTTGAAATTCCTTTTCGATTAACTTTTGTAACGGCCCGCAAATCCGTGCCCCTTGAGTCAACACTATTCTACCTAAATCAACTCAAGTTGTACAGAAATACGAACCATTTGGGTTAAAAAAGAAGAGGTAGAAGAAGAAAATAGAAACCAACAGAAGAATCTAACCATCGCAACGGAATAAAATATAATAGATATAAACATATCTTTAAACCAAAGCAAATGAATGAGTTTATATATTACATCATCAGAGTACATCAATCATGGCTCAACATCAATAACATACATCTGGATATACAGCTAATCAACACAGCGGAATATATATAAAACAAGTATGAAAGGATGTATCGTCATCCAGCTCATCTCCTGAGCTCCACAGCATCATATCATGTATCCTATAATACTCGGTCTGACCCGAGAATTACAATTAAATAACACCCAAGTCAGTCTGGAATACCAGCGTGAGAAAATCACACTCAATTGATTATAAAGTTTAAAAATCTTTTGAAAACAAAAGCATCTCGTAAGACCACGCCACAAATAAACATGTTGGGTTTTTACCTTATGATAGCTAAAACAATTTTTATAGAAATCCTCTGATATTATAATAGGGTCTATATACAAATACTTATAAAATAGCCGAAAATGTTACATCTATTAAATTCCAGCTGTTAGCCACATAGTGGGTAATACAAACAAAACTCGCACAAGGCTCGTAGGGAGAATGGATTTCCAACTAATGACTAGGCACTGGGGTACCACCGGTCACAGTACGTGGCCTAGATCACAGTACCGAGGAGTACGCCCGCTCCCCTGCAACACAAGACCGGGACTACCCCTTACTGGATAATCCCGAGTGAGATCACCCCACGGTTGGATCAGCAACCGCGCACTAAGCCGAAATAAAAGGGACATCTAGACAGGGATGACCTCACCCTACTTGGGTGCTACCCACCTAGCCTTGCTGCATAACCCCTGATTTTCAGTCATTCCCGGTTGATGAGGCTTGAGGCTAAGCGTTACCTTTTTATAACATATCCCTTAGAATTCCCATTGTCCACCTGACGATGTCCCGAAAGCATTCATCCATACAAGTCCGTCCCGGGTTCGAACGGAACCGAAGGCACTATTCCTACTACATCCATTTTGGAAATATTCTGAGGGTTAGTAGCGACTAGCCCTTGCACTTCACTGCTCCATCTTCGAATCCAAACTCGTTTTTCCCGAAAACGTACAAACCGGATCGAAGTGGTTTTTGAGAAATAAATCTCGATCCCGGTCTCTTCGAAACGATCAACGTATTTCGCCAATTTGATAGTCGGTTATTTAATTATCAATTAATATTCACAAACAACCATCCAACAATAAATAATTCCCAAATTATTTATTTATCTCAAAAATATCTTCACAAGATATATTTCTATTTTCAACCCTTTGAAAAACAGTTTCAAACCATCTTCTATTTTCAGACTAAGCTTTACCAAAAATTTACTATCTCCACTGAAATCACTAAGCACAAAACTAGATTTTTAAAATATTTTAAAACACTTTACTTTGGAAGATACTTTAAAACATTTAAGTTAAAACTACTTCAATAATTTGTTAAAAATACATACTATATGAATATTTGAAAATAAAGTTACTTTATAAAATATAAAACTAGGTTTTCACTTTTTAAAACAAAATACTAGGTCACTCTTTAAATAATTACTACCATAATAGATAAAAAGGAAATACTTACTTTAGAATTTAAGTATTAGAAATACTAAATTTTCCAAAACTTACTTTTTAAAACAACTTTAAAACCTTTAATTTATAATTAAAAATTTACTTTAAAAACGTACTCGGTTATTCAGGGAGAATTTCCAATTTCAATCACTTAAATCAATTTTCCCGAATTGATTTTCAATTTATTTACTTTGAAATATATTTATTTGCTTACTCAATTCATTTTAAAATTCGTTAATTATGGACTTTATTATTATTATTATTTTCCATATGATTTTAAACCCTTTTAACTGAAATATACGAATTTCAGCTTTTCCGAGTTCTTCTTTATTCTTTTCAATAATTTAAATCTTAAATTTTAAATAAACGTTTTGTTCTTTTAAATAATATCACTGAAGATTAAAATTCATTAACTTTCTGTTTATTCAAATTTCCTTTCTGTACTCAAGATTTAATTATTAGAATTTTAAAGTCACTTTATTTCTTTCCAATTTATTTTTAAATTTATTCAATTTTCTATAATTATTTTACTTACAAATTCACTTCTTTTATTTTCTTTCCAAAATCTAATTTACATATTTTTTATAATTCATCATACCCAATTATATTCAATCGAACCATAGCATTCAATATTCCAATATAATTCATCATAGAATATCAAATAATCACAACAGAGGGTATTAAATAATTTAAATAAATGTTGAGGGATCCAGTTGGATCCCTCCAACCTGTTTTCCCTGCATCCACAGATGTTAGCACAATATAATATGCCAATTCCAAAATATACCATACTATAGCATATCAATCAATTCAACCATTCAAACAATTATTTAAATTTAATCATTTAAATTTAAATTCAGCTGAGTGAGATTAACTCACCTTGAATTTGTTTTGCAGTCCATCCCTGAACAACTTGTTTCTTTTCAGATTTCAAACCTTGAATAAATATTATGTGATTTTATTAATATTCAAACTAATCGAACAATCAATTGTCATTTATTAATTTAATCTAAACTAATAAAAAATTTTAAACTAATAATTAAATTTTAAACAAATTTGCTTTTTATAAAATATTTTAGTGGCTGCCATAATTAAATAAGTTTATTAAATAGATTAATCATCATAGTACATTATTATTATTATTATTATTATTATTATTATTATTATTATTTTATTTTTTTATTAACTAGTAGCCTCAAAATGTGAATATGTATATTTATTTTCCTTTAAAACTACATATGTACTCATAAAAATATCTACATAGATCGTAAACCAAATTTTGTGTAAACTCTTCAACATATAAAAAAATTCTCTTTTCAGAATCATATATGTATATATATTTTCTGTTTAAACCTTATATACCTATATATATATTAAAATTTTCCATTATCCTATTTATTAAAACATAATTAATATATAACTTACTGTAATTAATTTACTAATCTATCTAAACATATATATTTAAACAGAAATGGTTTATACTCACAGTAATGTATTTTTTTTCTTGTATATATATTTAATTAAATTAAAAAGCTGCTATTCATCTTACTGTAAATATATAATTTTCTTTTACTATATACATGTATTCATAAAATTTTATAAATAGATATCTACTTCCAAACATAAATACATATACATTAATTTAAATTTTAAAAAAAACCCATTCACCTTAGCTGCTCCAGAACTCCTCCCCTTCCCAACCCACGGCCTTGCAAATCAAGACGAAACCAAAATGCAAATCGCGAGCTCAAGGCAGCCATCAACAACCCAAATCGATCTCGGGACTCCAACATCAACCCGCGGCCCCGATCGATTCGCCACCACGCCAGAAGTCGCGACACAGCACCTACGCACACACGCGTACAGAGGAAGCGCGACCCCCAAACCCTAAATCGTGCACCATCTCAGCATTCGAATGCAGCAATCCATAATAACTCTCGAGATCCACTCCTGCCGATGAACTCGAAATCGAAGTCCCACAAAAAGAAGCTCGGCCATTACTTCGATTCGGCCCCTTTTTTTTTTAAAAGTTTCTGATTCGAACGAAAATTTATTTTCGTCGGCCATTAAAGAAGAAATAGGGTCGAGATTTTATTTTTGCTACTCTCTGAGGCTATTTGCACCCTAAAGACGAACGAGGAAATAGGACTTGACGTTTTGCGTGCTGAGGAAAGGATATAAGATGGCATACTTCAGAAGGTAAGTTACAGTGATTTCGAGAAGTTGCGATGTGAAATAATTGTGGCTGAAAGTTTGACTAATATAAATATTCAAATTAAATTCAAATTTAAACTGTTCCGATAAATACAACTTAAAAACTTGACTTCCTATCGAGGCGTGCCGCTAGACGTTTATAATGTAATATCCCTATTCCGAACACAATGTAAAAAGTTTCGAGTCCTAATTCGATTGTATAGGGAACATGGCTTTTCGAATCTAATTAAAATATTAAATTTTCGATATGAATTTCAGCGCGTTCATATATCGTACACTCACACAAAACCTCCGATCACAACAAAATTTGAAATCCGATAATAAAACACTATTACGGATCCAATGGAACTGGTTTCGTCGAATTCCGAGACTGTGCCTCGAAAAGCTATTTTTAAATTCAATTTAAACGATAACATTTCAAGACTTAACAAATCACTGTTAAATTCAATTTTAAAGCTTCTATTATTCTCAGTATTATCAATATAAAATTTTCAAGTCTTCAAATTATTTTTAATAGGCTTAAAACTCCAGATTCAACAATTTACCCAACTTCACTTATTTAATTTAATAATTCAATTATCAAATAAATTGTGATATTCATAATTGAAGTTAAAATTACTCTATTGAATATTTAAAATCAATTAAATATTCTGATTTTAAATGCTCGAAAATTCCAGGTCGTCACATTCCTCCCCCCTTAAAAGAATTTCGTCCCCGAAATTACTAATTAGGAAGAATGGTCCAATACCCGTTTACTTATTCCCAAAACCAAACAATTCAACATCAAACTAACTATCCTTTCATAAAAGACCCATTATCTTTCTTACTATCTTCCCAAACTTTTCCTTAGTTCCCAAACAAATTTACCTATTCAACTATTCAAATTATAATTCAAAACCAAGTTTAAAATTTGCAAAATTTCTCAAAAATTTTCTAACTCTCTAAATTTCCAAATTATTTTGCCAGCGTCTCCTTTGCGCGGCTAGCTCGGTACAACTACAAAAGGCCTCTACGGGCTCCCAAATTCCGAAAGAAAACAAAAGGCCAAGTGGCTAGATCCAAAAACCCAATCAAATTTCACAGAAACTTAAACACATACCTTTTTGTCGAGCATTTCAAATTTATCTTTCTGAAATCAAAATCAATTCTCTTTTCTCTTTATAATACCTACAGGAGCTTAGTACTAATATCCAATCACAACATTCCAAAAACATTTTATCGACTTCCTTACAAAATGTCCATATTTACTCATTCAAATATTAACTTAGAATATATTTATAATATCAATTTCCAATTAAGAATTCACCATTCCTTTCTTAAGTTAGTATAAGCATTTTATATGCTTCTTTATTTATTTTCATCTTACCACTTTAGTTTATATCTATTTCTAATCAAATTGATTCTTTCATTTTCATATGAATTCAATTTATCTTTAACTCTGAATGTTTAAATTTTATTTTTCATTTATACTAATTCATGTCATTATTCTAAATTAGTTTCATTTACTAATTTATTTCAATTTCCAGTTTGAAATCGTTTTGTCGTTAACAAAAAATTTTAAAATTTTCGAAAATTTTCTAACTCCTAAAATTTTCGTAAAGTTTTAGCAGAGTCTACTTTGTACGGAGGAGCTTTTGCAATTTGACAAGAGATATAAATATATATACATCGACCCACACGGTCGGAAAAACCAAAAACAGATCATATTTCCTATTTTTATTGCATAGGCGTACCTTATTTAGCATTTATAAGCAAGCGGCTTATTATTTTAGCAATTAGCGCAACCAAATCCAGCCACACGGCTTCCAGGTACCTGTACTTACTCAATTTAAACATGTAAGTGCCATATATATGAAGTTTAACAAAATTTCACTTATTTACAATAGTTAAACACGTGAATTCTAAAAGAAATTCACACCAAACATTTTTCCGTAAGCAATTTATACAGTTTTCACACTAATTCAACTGTTCCAATTAATTTATAACCATTTTCATTCAATTTGAATGGTTTTCAATCCATTCCTATACAACTTCATCACTTTGAATGGTTTAAAACTCAATCGCTTACATTTAATTTATTTTTAAGCAAAATGAACTCATATTTAATTAAATTGCTCTCAAAATCAATTTATTTTACTCCTATCAATTCATAGAATTTTAATCACTTCCATTTACATCAAATGACAATTTATTCAATGCAATTTGACGAGATCTATGTGAATAAATAAGTATTTATGTTTTATAACCAATTTAAATGGATTTCAACTCAATTTATACTTAATTCTATTCCCTTTTTAAATTTTTTCACAATCCATATATTCTCATTTTCATTGCATCTTAAATTTGAATACATTCACTTGCATTTCATTTTATTCACCAAACTAGTTTCATTATTCAAACAGGTTCCATTCAAAACCATTTGATCTAGCTCGACACATTCTGTTTAAATTTCATTCACAATCCATTCATTTATGTTTCATTCCATATTTGTTTATTCCAAACTATTTTATTTAGCTCGAAGACAATCCAGGCTATTTCATTCAATAACCATTTCAATTTTATTCACGATCTATTCATTTGCGATTCATTTCTTATCCGCATTCATTTAAATCCATTCTATTAACTTGAAAACATTCTATTTTCTCATTGTCACTAAGTTATTTCAATTCCTTAACAATTTAAATGGTTTACAATTATTTAATTAAGAATTTCATTCCATTAAATATTATCGGTAACACACCGAATTTTATTTCGATTAAAATTTATTTTCACTTGATTTAACTCCAATCCAATATCATTAAACTTAGTTTTAAGTCGAATTAAATTCAATTGTCCTCCATCTATTAGCTTAAGTTAATTTACTCAATTTATTCCACTTCAAACCTAAGTTCACTTCCATTTGATTCTTATTTATTCCATCCATTTATTTATTCATTATAATTAGTTTATCCACTCAATCCATTATGAATTTTCATTTCCTTACTCAATTCATCTGAAATTATTTTATTAATAACCAGGCCATTTCCAATTTATTTCCACTTATTTGGGTTTTATTTGCACATTCAAGCCATTACTATTTTAATCCATTTTCATTTTTATTCGGTACATTCCAATTATATTTAATTTGTTAACACTTCAAGTCAAATTTTAATTTATAACTCAAGTTCTGAATCCACTATCAATTTTCAATTTACCACCCAATTTCATGAACTCACAATTCAATTACATTTACTTTACCAACAATTTAAGTCGAATTTAATTTATAACTTGAGTTTTTATTTTCAAACTTCATCATTAACTCACAATTCAGCTTCTATTTAACTAAATTGGGTTCCCATTACATATTTCATTGTATAGTTTATTATCTAAATAGTTTTTCCTCAATTTATAATCCAGAACTTGATTTTAAACTCAAAATCTCTTCATTAAATTTTCTTAAGTCCAATTTAATTTATAATTCAAGTTTGAATTTTTATTTTATTTTCCAATTCATCAAACAATATTTATTTTGGGTTTTCTGTTTCACTTTTCAATTTTATAAGTTACAACTTATTATTTTACACATTTCCATTCATTTTAGGCTTGAATATATTCTTCTTTTATTTTTAACTCAAGCCTTACGCTTATTTATAACCCAAGCATATTTTATTCCATGCATTTTAATTCTTTTACAAGTTACTCTAATTTATTTATCTCAATCCAATCCTTATCCAATTTATTTTTCATTTATTCAGGTAAGAATTTAATTCCATTTCAATAATTCAATTGAATTTTTATTCAAATTCAATTTTATTTTAACTCGGATTTATTTAACTCAATTCGGTTTCAACTTAATTCGAATACAACTGGATACTATTTTCAGCCTATTCAATTTATTTCAATCCAGTTAAAATTTTATTTCACGATCTAAGTTAATTTCATTTTTAACTTTTTACTTTAAATTTAAATTCACAACATCCAAAGCTTATATTTCCTTCCTGATTTAAAAATCATCTCAGTTTATAAGCTTGCAACCTATCGCATCAGGATTTTCAAACACCCGGCTTTTGGTTTTAAATCATTTTGAAACTCCAATATCACAAATCACACTTCTCAAAAATTTAAACCAATTCTGGTTTTTATTTCTGTCAAATTGCCTTTGAAATTTCAAAAACAAACAGATTTTCCTGAACAAATCAATTTAGCACCAATATGTCACTTAGAAACTCGAAAATAAACATCAATGATGCTGCAGTCATCATCAAAGTTATTTTCCAGCGACTGAAGTGATTTCAATGCTATATCCCTTTCCAAAATTTATTTGGAACAATTTCCTTTCAGAAGTACCCCAAAAACAACAATGCTACTATTTATCTTCAAAATACTTCCAAAATCTCCGGGGTTTTAAAGTTTCAAATTCTGTTTTAATTCAAATTTTAACTATAATTCATTTGTATAGTTTATGCTTATACAAATCTCCATTTGATTATATTTCAATTTATAATTTACATTTACAATTAATATTTATAAATTTCATTTTATAATGAATTTATTTCCTTAACCTTTGGTTATGTTTTCAATTTCTAGTTAAATTTTCCAAACAATAAGGATAATAATTTAAATATCATTATTTCTAACATCCAAGCAACCATATATTAGCTAAATAGTTTAAGAAAAACTTTTCCTTATACCAAAATATATTTTTGGGTAAAATTATTTCATTCGCCCATATTTAAAACAATACCGTGTCAATTGTTCTATTCAAGTGTTTAGAAACCCTTTCAATACAGTTTTCCAGACTGTGCCGACGAAGATTCATATGCCACTCAATAAACCAATCAACACAATATTAAAATAATTTATATTCACTAACAAATACGTGCTCATATCTATTTATACGCTCAAACTCATTCTAGAGTATTACGGACTCTAATTGAGTAATTTCCCACCAGAGCCAAGGTTATCACCAACCTAAGCTCTTATACCAACTATAATGGCCCGCAAATCCGTACCCCTTGAGTCAACACTATTCTACCTAAATAAACTCAAGTTGTACAGAAATACGAACCATTTGGGTTAAGAAGAAGAGGTAGAACAAGAAAATAGAAAACAACAGCAGAATCTAACCATCGCAGCGGAATAAAATATAATAGATAATAACATATCTTTACACCAAAGCAAATGAATGAGTTTATATATTACATCATCAGAGTACATCAATCACAGCTCAACATCAATAACATACATCTGGATATACAGCTAATCAACACAGCGGAATATATATAAAACAAGTTCGAAAGTACGTATCGTCATCCAGCTCGTCTCCTAAGCTCCACAGCATCATATCCTGTATCCTATAATACTCGTTCTGACCCGAGTATTACAATTAAATAACACTCGAGTCAGTCTGGAATACCAACGTGAGAAAATCACACTCAATTTATTACTAAAGTTTAAAAATCTTTTGAAAACAAAAGCATCTCGTAAGACCACGCCACAAATAAACATGTCGGGTTTTTACCTTACGATAGGTAAAACAATTTTTATAGAAATCCTCTGATATTATAATAGGGTCTATATACAATACTTACAAAATAGCCGGAATTGTTACATCTATTAAATTCCAGCTTCTAGCCACAAAGTGGGTAATACAAACAAAATTCGTACAAGGCTCGTAGGGAGAATGGATTTCCAACTAATGACTAGGCACTGGGGTTCCACCTGTCACAGCACATGGCCTAGATCACAGTACCGAGGAGTAAACCCGCTCCCCTGCAACACAAGACCGGGACTACCACTTACTGGATAATCCGGAGTGAGATCACGCCGCGGTTGGGATCAGCAACCGCCCACTAAGCCGAAATAAAAGGGACATGACAGGGATGACCTCACCCTACTTGGGTGCTACCCACCTAGCCTTGCTGCATAACCCCTGATTTTCAGTCATTACCCGTTGATGAGGCTTGAGGCTAAGCGTTACCTTTTAAGAACATATCCCTTAGAATGCCCATCGTCCACCTGACGATGTCCTGAAAGCATTCATCCATACAAGTCCGTCTCGGGTTCGAACGGAACCGAAGGCACTATTCCTACTACATCCATTTTGGAAATATCCTCATGATTAGTAGCGACTAGCCCTTGCACTTCACTGCTCCGTCTTCGAATCCAAACTCATTTTTCCCAAAAACATACAAACCGGATCGAAGTGGTTTTCGAGAAATAAATCTCGATCCCGGTCTCTTCGAAACGATCACCGTGTTTGGCCAATATTGATAGTCGGTTATTTAACTATCAATTAATATTCACAAACAACCATCCAGCAATAAATAATTTCCCAAATTATTTATTTATCTCAAAAATATCTTCACAAGATATATTTCTATTTTCAACCCTTTGAAAAACAGTTTCAAACCATCTTCCATTTTCAGACTAAGCTTTCCCAAAAATTTACTATCTCCACTGAAATCACTAAGCACAAAACTAGATTTTTAAAATAATTTAAAACACTTTACTTTGGAAGATACTTTAAAACATTTAAGTTAAAACTACTTCAATAATTTGTTAAAAATACATACTATATGAATATTTGAAAATAAAGTTACTTTATAAAATATAAAACTAGGTTTTCACATTTTAAAACAAAATACTAAGTCACTCTTTAAATAATTACTACCATAATAGATAAAAAGGAAATACTTACTTTAGAATTTAAGTAGTAGAAATAATAAATTTTCCAAAACTTATTTTTTAAAACAACTTTAAAACCTTTAATTTATAATTAAAAATTTATTTTGAAAACGTACTTGGTTATTCAAGGAGAATTTCCAATTTCAATCACTTAAATCAATTTTCCCGAATTGATTATAAATTACTTTGAAATATATTTCTTTGCTTACTCAATTCATTTTAAAATTCGTTAATTATGGACTTTATTATTATTATTATTATTTTCCGTTTGATTTTAAACCCTTTTAACTGAAATATACGAATTTCAGCTTTTCCCAGTTTCTTCTTTATTCTTTTCAATAACTTAAATCTTAAATTTTAAATAAACGTTTTGTTCTTTTAAATAATATCACTGAAGATTAAAATTCATTAACTTTCTGTTTATTCAAATTTCCTTTCTATACTTAAGATTTATTTATTAGAATTTTAAAGTCACTTTATTTCTTTCCAATTCATTTTTAAATTTATTCAATTTTCTATAATTTTCTTACAAATTCACTTCTTTTATTTTCTTTCCAAATCTGATTAAATATTTTTGGTAATTCATCATACCCAATTATATCCAATCGAACCATAGCATTCAATATTCCAATATAATTCATCATAGAATATCAAATAATCACAACAGAGGGTATTAAATAATTTAAATAAATGTTGAGGGATCCAGTTGGATCCCTCCAACCCGTTTTCCCTGCATCCACAGATGTTAGCACAGTATAATATGCCAATTCCAAAATATATCATATTATAGCATATTAATCAATTCAACCATTCAAACAATTATTTAAATTTAATCATTTAAATTTAAATTCAGTTGAGTGAGATTAACTCACCTTGAATTTGTTTTGCAGTCCATCCCTGAACAGCTTGTTTCTTTTCAGATTTCAAACCTTGAATAAATATTATGTGATTTTATTAATATTCAAACTAATCGAACAATCAATTGTCATTTATTAGTTTAATCTAAACTAATAATTTTTTTTAAACTAATAATTAAATATTAAACAAATTTGCTTTTAATAAAATATTTTAGTGGCTGCCATAATTAAATAAGTTTATTAAATAGATTAATCATCATAATACATTATTATTATTTTTATTTTATTTTTTTATTAACTACTAGCCTCAAAATGTGAATATGTACATTTATTTTCCTTTAAAACTACATATGTACTTATAAAAATATCTACATAGATCGTAAACCAAATTTTGTGTAAACTCTTCAACATATAAAAAAAAATCTCTTTTCAGAATCATATATGTACATATATTTTCTGTTTAAACCTTATATACCTATATATATATTAAATTCTAAACTAAAATTTTCCATTATCCTATTTATTAAAACAGAATTAACATATAACTTACTGTAATTAATTCCCTAATCTATCTACACATATATATTTAAACAGAAATAGTTTATACTCACAGTAATGTAATTTTTTTCCTATATATATATATATATATATTTACTTAAATTAAAAAGCTGCTATTCATCTTACTGTAAATATATAATTTTCTTTTACTATATACATGTATTCATAAAATTTTATAAATAGAAATCTATTTCCTAACATAAACACATATACATTAATTCAAATTAAAAAAAAACCATATACCTTAACTGCTCTGGAACTCCTCCCCTTCCCAACCCACGGCTTCGCAAATCAAGACGAAACCGAAATCCAAATCGCGAGCTCAAGGCAGCCATCATCAACCCAAATCGATCTCGTGACTCCAACATCAACCTGCGGCTCCCCTAGATCGATTCGCCGCCATGCCAGAAGTCGCGACATAGCACCTACGCGCACACGCGTATAGAGGAAGCGCGACCCCCAAACCCTAAATCGTGCACCATCTCAACGTTCAAATGCAGCAATCCATAATAACTCTCGAGATCCACTCCTACCGACGAACTCGAAATCGAAGTGCCACAAAAAGAAGCTCGGCCATTACTTCGATTCTCCCCCTCTTTGTTTTTAGTTTCTGATTCGAACGAAAATTTATTTTCATCGGCCATTAAAGAAGAAATAGGGTCGAGATTTTATTTTCGTTACTCTCTGAGGCTATTTGCATCCTAAAGACGAACGAGGAAACAAGACTTGACGTTTTGCGTGCTAAGGAAAGGATATAAGATGGCGTACTTCAGAAGGTAAGTTACAGTGATTTCGAGAAGTTGCGATGTGAAATAATTGCGGCTAAAAGTTTGACTAGTATAAATATTCAAATTAAATTCAAATTTAAACTGTTCCGATAAATACAACTTAAAAACTTGACTTCCTATCGAGGCGTGCCGCTAGACGTTTATAATGTAATATCCCTATTCCGAATGCAATGAAAAAAAATTCGAGTCCTAATTCGATCGTATAGGGAAGATAGCTTTTCGAATCTAATTAAAATATTAAATTTTCGATATAAATTTCAGCGTGTTTATATATCGTACGCTCACACAACAACTCCAATCACAACTAAATTTGAAATTCGATAATAAAACACTATTACAGATCTAATGGAACTGGTTTCGTCGAATTCCGAGACTGTGCCTCGGAAGGCTATTTTTAAATTCAATTTAAACGATAAAATTTCAAAACTGAACAAATCACTGTTAAATTCAATTTTAAAGCTTCTATTATTCTCAGTATTATCAATATAAATTTTTCAAGTCTTCAAATTATTTTTAATAGGCTTAAAACTCCAGATTCAACAATTTACCCAACTTCGCTTATTTAATTTAATAATTCAATTATCAAATAAATTGTGATATTCGTAATTTAAGTTAAAATTACTCTATTGAATATTTAAAATCAATTAAATATCCCAATTTTAAATGCTCGAAAATTCCGGGTCGTCACAACTTTTTGATCTCTAGTGTCAATATAATGCTTGCAAATGAATTTGGCGTTGTAACATCTTCGTGCAAAGTGATATTATCTGGTAAAATTGAAGATTTGGAGCCTTTATTTAAAAGAATATTTGTATCGATGTATGGTGCTCCATATACTCCGCCTCTTTTTAGTCCCCAGGAAGCCTCCACCCAAAGTCGTGGATTCCATTCCTCTACATTTTCATTTAACTCGACTTTATTTTTCATATATGTTTCCTAAAAAAATATATTTAGCATTGTTATCATTGCAGATAGCAAAGTATCCCTAACAAAATATATTAGAGTTTTTCTTTTTATATGACCTTATATTTCCTTGTAAAACTTTACTGGCTGTAGGTTAGTAAGTTTTCCAAAGCTTATGATATATATGTTTAGGGCTTGAACTGAATCCAAACCTTTCATAACTCAATCAAACGTTTATACTACCATTTACAATTACTGTTGACTGTATCGTAACTGTAAATTAAAAAAGCATATTTGTTTATGACATTACATCTGTATTATGCAACTTCTTGGATAATTTTCACAGGTCAGTGGCTGTAAATGTGAGAAACATAAATTCTCATTATGAAACATGTTGCTGGAAATAAAAAATTATAAAGATGTAGATTGATGTTATAAAAAAAGTCAAACATCTACAACCGACCATTATTAATTTAATATCCATATTTATCAGGTAAGTAGATTAATTTACTAAACTATCGACATGTATGTTGTTCGACACAATAAAATCTATAGTAATTATTGTGTGTTGTATGTCACATAAATCCAATGTTATTACTATAGCTATCATAGCTTCCTTAATTCAAGTATAAGTGAATTCAAAAAGTCAAGTGAATTAAGAAAGCTTATATATTTATCACAAATTCAAAAGTTATTATTCTACACTTGTTATAGTTAAACCACAAATTCAGATTCTGGATTTAGTATAGCTATACTTGAATTAAGGAAGCTGGAATAGTAATAAATCCAATGAATTCAAATATACTTGAACTAAGGAAGCTGGAAATACAAATTTGTATAAACTTTAGTAATAAATCCAGTGAATTCAACTATAGTAATAAATCCAGTGAATGAAAAAAATCCAGTAAATGTAAAAGTTCAACTACAATAATAAATTTGTATAAGCTTTAGTAATCAATCCAGTGAATTCAAGTATAGTAATAAATCCAGTGAAGATGTATGCTTGTTAATGTTAGCTATAGTAATAAATCAAGTGAATTCAACTATACTTGAATTAAGGAAGGTGGATACAAATTTGTATAAGCTTTTAATAGTTAAATCACAAATTCCGATTCTGGATTTACTCAAGTGGCCGCTTGTCTCGAGGTTTACATTATAAGACGTTTGCTTTCAAAATCCCATTGCTACTACTGATTCTACCGTCATGTCCAAGTTATTAATCCCAAAATCAAGTATGGGACTGACTGATAAATCATTTAATTTAACAGCAACCCTGGTTGTCAATAAATCCAGTATACTTTATGCCAAATCCAAATGGGAGGAATTAGCAAATCTTATACTGAGCTTTCTTACATATCCTTTGGGATCCATCGTTAAGTTATTAAACAAATATTCATTCTTAGGCTGTATAAGCAATCTATATCAAAGCGTTGATGCTGATTTTGTCAAGTACAAAGCAACATTCTGTAGATGATGGTAAAGCTGGGTAATATTCATGAGTTTAGTATGTTGTAAACTTGGGTCTGTGCAGTGTGCAACTCTTAATTCTAAGTTTGTATGATTAATATAAGAAAAAAATTATAGTTTTAATTACAGCCTAACATTAAGGGGGCCTTCCCCACCTCCTTGAACACATGTCCCCACACATTATGTAGTGCATGACTACTCTTCGCGACTTTAGACATTGTATCCTTACTTTGCTTCTTATCCTCTCCTTTATTTACATTAAATTTAAAACAGCTACATAATCAATTTAGTGTTAAATATCTAAAGCAGTATTAGCATAAGTAATACAGAAAATATAGAAAAAATCCCCTGCCAAAAACAGGCAAAGTTTGCAATGCAAGAAATTAACGCAATGACATTAGTTGATAAGTTAATCATAGTTTAGTGATGATTGTGACTGAAAAAGAAAGTGTATCCAAAGGTAGATTTATCCAATACCTTAATATTTATAAGTACATGTGTAGTTGATGAGTCGGTAAAAGATAGTCAACAACTGAATTTCCAATCGAAAAAACTTACATAAACTTTTTTGATTTGCTATCAACAAATGCACTTCTTTGTACCTACGAATCTTTCGCTTTTCCTTTCCCTTTCTCTCTTTTTGTATGCCAATAACAGAAACTATCAGCAAACTACACTGGATGATCCGTCTCAAGTTCCTTTAAAATTGGATATAAAAATAATTTATTATGGATAGTAAGCCTGGTTCAACATATAATAAGGTAAGTTTGCAAAACAAGCTCAAAGTATATTTTCTAAATTATGAGTTAGTCTACAAGAAATTTAAGTTCAAACAAAATCACATCATGAGATCCAATAGGAAATCATACATTTTTTTGCATTGTTAAAAAAGGAAAAATAATTTGAGTTTCAATTGTTTGCAATAAATAATTTGAGTTTGAATTGGAACTCGAAACTACCTCCATTGGTTCCAAAATGGCGTTTGCGATCTTTTTGAGTATAATCTTTGATATGTTTGGAGTTTGTGAAATTTCGGCTACTTTTTCTATTGGGTTTGGGTTTGGGTTCAGCTCACTAGCTTAACTAATACTCTAGATTAGCCACTCCTCTCATTCACTTATTCATTTCTTAAAAACTTAAGCTTAGAACTGAAAATGGTGGAAGGGAAGGAGAAATAGAAATTTGCAAGCCCTAGTTTCAACTTCCAGCTTGATTTCTTGCTCCAAAATCAAAGAGAATCCATTGGTAAGTTCATCTCCATCTTCTCCATCTCTTCTCCTCTTCAATTTCAGTAAATTCCTAACCCTAACTTAGGAAATACTTGCTTTGATTCTAGATTGAAGCTTGTAGTGTTGAAGTGGAGTGTAGTTGGTTGATTCTTTGCATTTGTGCTTCTTCATCTTCTTTGTTTTGTGTAAAAAGGTGAGTTTAGAACTCACATCTACTTCTCTTGATTGCATGGGTGTTGGGTATGAATTCCTAACAATTATGCATGTGCCATTGTTTTGGATTTGGAAAGGATTTGCATTTCATTGAAAAAGGCTGGAATTGCAAATTCATCAGGTTCGGCCGACCGAGCTCCCTGGTGCTGCCCCGAGCCAGAATTGGGTTTCTGCATCTGGCCGGCCGACCGAGACCTGCAGTCCGGTCGACCGACCTGCTTTGTTTTGCCTATTTTCCTTATTTTGCATATTTGATTGATTTTTTCGGATTCTATCGATTCAAGTTGCTTTTTAGTGTTTGTTATTGCATCTTTGACTTTGATAACTTACTCTTGACTTCATCCACGGGTTTTTATAAAATGATTTCTCAAATCGCATTTAAAAGCTCGTTTCTCCAATTCATACATTCCATTTAAACCCACACACACGGTTTCGCACTTCGAGCGAAATGGAAGGAAGATTAAACGGTTGGGTAAAACACACACCATGAATCCATGCGTTTATCTTTCCGATTAATCCCCGACCTATTCGATTGATCGTTTTGACCCTTGTGTCTGGTTTACCGATGAGA
The DNA here is from genome assembly GCA_030765085.1 of Allium cepa. Classification (NCBI taxonomy): domain Eukaryota; kingdom Viridiplantae; phylum Streptophyta; class Magnoliopsida; order Asparagales; family Amaryllidaceae; genus Allium; species Allium cepa. Next base: position 794,872,216 of record CM060935.1, on the reverse strand, counting down.
TGAGGTAAATTTGTACTGCTTTGAGTGTGAAATAAACTAACGGATAGTAAACCGTTTAGTGCGAACGGGTGGTTATGGGACTCACGTTACCACTTTTCGGATTCCTCTCTGGCAGTTTGTGACACATGCTGCCTTTGGGATAGTGTCTTCGGACTGTCTCCTCTGGCTTGTTTCCTTTAAATATCGCTTTTGGAGTTGGTCCTTTGCCCCGACTCGAAAGATATTTGGGGTTGTCGGTTACCTTTAGTATTGCTTTCGGAGTGGTTTCTTCACCACCGCTCAAGAGATATTGGAGTGGTTTCTTCACCACCGCTCAAGAGATAACGGAGTGATTTCTTCACCACCGCTCATGATGCTTCATTTATATGTATATTCCCTAGGTATTGCTTTTCTGTATTGGTTCTTTAGAGCCACACGAAATATAGCGTTTACCTTATGGAACTCGTATTTATTGGTATTTGTTGTTTGCCTTTATGGCTTGCCTTGGGATATTCTTATCCTTTGTTTCTATATGTTGCCGATGATATGAGGCATGATCTATATGATTCATCTTTCGTGAGATGATTGTGTTATCTCTTTTAGAGATGTCTATTATGCTTTGTAACCTTGCAGGTTTATTGTTGTTCAGTTTATCTAACTGATTTGTTATCTAGACTGATCCGTGTATTTTATACTCGGGTCAGACCGAGATGTTTCAGGTTAGGTGCTTTTGGACTTAGCCTATTTTGCTTCCGCATGGACTACTCCGCTAGCTTCTTTTTGTCATAGCTTTTTGTGTAGTCCCATTTTGTAGTAACTCTGATATGTATTCATCTGGAATTCGTCTGTATATTATGGTTTGCTATACCACTTGACTTGTATTATTTTGTATACTATGAAATGTATCAGCATATGGGTATATGATGATTTACTGTTCTGTGATGTATATTACATTTGAGTTGTTATATTTTCTTCTGATAGATCCTATAGCCATTGTAGTTTTGCTTTAAATATTTATTGAATTGGTCGAATTTTTAATGTTTCTACTTTTCGACATATTTAGTGAATAGTTAAGGTATGATTACACATGGTTGCTTCCATTATACTCTATTGTCCGCGTTAGCCGACAGTATTATCTATGTAATACTCTTTGTTAACGAGGCTCTCGGAGTGGGGCGTCACAGCGTGGTATCAGAGCGAGGTTCAGAACAAAATATGATAAACACAGAATAGATGCACATATTATGGTACATCAAAGTGTACAAGTGATACAAATCTTTGAATCATCGTGTCTCTTTATTCCATCAAGGTTAGATAGAGTTGGGAATACGTCTAGGATTATTCCGTAGTATCCCATATTGAAATATCTACCTTGTGAATAATATTTTTCTTATCTTGACTTTCAGCTTATGTCTGGAAGAGGCAGAGGTCGACGTTCAGATGCTGGGCAATCTAGTGGCTCACATCCGGATGGCGTATACATGTCCGCCGATCAATTTTTGGAGTTGTTTAGGAGCACTCAGCCTCCCGTTCCTCCTCGAGTGTCTCCACCTCACAAATCTGCTTTTGCACGTCAGTGTAGTGATTTTGCTCATCTTGGAGGAAAGCCGTTTAAAGGATCTGAATCCGTTCTTGAAGTTCAAGCTTGGCTTCGCACGTGCGAACGTATCTTTTCTCGCATGGATCTTTCTGACCATGATAGAGTTCTTGTGACTTCTAGTTTATTACAAGAGCGTGCTCTTGATTGGTATGAGCTTCTTGTAGCTGAGATTGATGAGTCTACCCTTTCTTGGACTCAGTTTCGGGGACGATTTGAACTCAAGTTCGTTCCTGAATCTGAAAAAGTTTTATTGACCCGTCGCTTCCTTGAGTTGAAGCAAGGGAAATCTTCTGTTTCTGAGTATGTCGCATCGTTCGAGGCTTTATCTCAGTATGGTCTTGAATTCATCAGCACTTCTTACAAGAAGAATTTGAAGTTTGTTTCTGGCCTTAAGAAATATCTTAGGAAGTCCTTGTTGCTCCAGCTTAAACTTTCTTTCGAGGAATTGGTTGATTCGGCGCTTCATCTCGAGACCGTCGAGAAGGAGTGTTATAGTGATGTAGATGTTGAGGCTTCTAAGAACCCCAACAAGAGGCCGTTTCCAATTCAGAAGAAGCCTTTTCCTTCTAAGAAAAAGAAGACCGGTGGTCCTAGTTCTCAGCCTCAGTCTTCCGGAACTCCTTTCGTTCGAAAATGTTTTAATTGTGGTTCTCCGGATCGTATTATTCGAGCTTGTCCTAAGCCTCTCTTCTGCCGTTACTGCAAGAGGGAAGGTCATCGTAGTTCCACTTGTCCCATTGCTCCGAATAATTCTTCATCTGGCAAGTTAAATGTAGCGAATGCTTCTGGAGGTCCTTCTCAATCGAAAGGTATATCTCCATCTATTTTGGAAGGTTCTATTTTACTTTATGACCATAGTATACGAGTTCTTTTCGATAAGGGTGCTTCACATTCTTTCGTATCGAAAAAGCTCATTGATGATTTATCTTTGGATGTTTCTTGTATAGTTACTTCTTTAAGGATTGCGAATCCAATTGGGGGATCCGCAACCCTTAGTTTGCTTTGTGATGATATTGAGATTGTTTTATGTGGCTTTTCTTTCCGTGCGAATCTGCACGTTGTTTCTCATTTGCGTTTTGATATGATTTTTGGTATGGACTGGCTAGTGAGGTACGATGCCAGGATTATTTGTTCTGAGAGAATTTTATATTTTTGTCATCCTGATTCGCCTTCTCAGTTATCTCTTGCTCTTCGGGATGTGGATAATTCCGAGATGGCTTTATATTCTCTTGATTCGCGAGATGATGATGATATATCTCGTATTCCTATTGCTTGTGACTTTTCAGATGTTTTTGAGCCTGTATCGGTTTGCCACCCAAACGGGCAATTGAGTTCCGCATTGATCTCATTCCAGGCGCGCAGCCAGTTAGTCGTCCTCCGACGAGGATGTCTACAAAGGAAAATGAGGAACTCAAGAAGCAACTTTTAGAGCTCGAGTCCAAGCAGTTGATTCAGTCCAGTTTTTCTCCGTGGGGATCCACGGTCGTTTTCGTGAAGAAGTCTGATGGAACTCTTAGGCTTTGCATTGATTATCGCAAGCTTAACGAGTTGACCATTAGGAATAGGTATACATTACCTAGGATCGATGATATGTTCGATCTATTGAGTGGTGCTAAGGTCTTTTCTCAGCTTGACCTTGCCACAGGTTTTCATCAGTTACGAGTCGCGGAGGATAGCATACCTCTTACCGCTTTCCGCACTCGATATGGTTCTTTTGAGTGGCTCGTTATGCCATTCGGTTTGACGAACGCTCATGCTTTCTTTGTTGATCTCATGAATCGGGTATTCCGGGAATATCTCGATAAGTTCGTGCTTGTCTTCATTGATGATATCCTCATTTATTCTAAGTCTGAAGCTGAGCATGCTAATCACTTGAGAATAGTCTTGAGTACTCTCCGTCATCATCAGCTTAAAGCCAAATTCCCCAAGTGCCACTTTTGGGAGAATAAGGTTAAGTTCTTAGGCCATGTTGTATCTTCCGATGGCATTTCTGTCGATCCCTCAAAGATCGAAACCATCCAGAATTGGAAGAGGCCTGAGAATGTTTATGAGATTCATAGTTTTCTTGGATTGGCGGGGTATTACCGTCGGTTCATTAAGGATTTTTCCCGTATTGTGCTTCCTCTCACCTGCCTTACCCGGAAAGGCATTCGTTTTATTTGGTCCGACAAGTGTGAAGCTTCCTTTCAGGCATTGAAAGAACTTCTCACTAATGCTCCTATTCTTGTGGTTCCCGAAGGGAATCATGATCTTGTTGTCTACACCGATGCTTGTGGTAGTGGTCTCGGTGCTGTGCTTATGCAGAGAGATCGGGTGTTGCTTATGCTTCTAGGCAACTGCGTCCGAATGAAGTTCGCTATGCCACTCATGATCTTGAGCTTGCCGCCATTGTCTTTGCCTTGAAGATGTGGCGATATTATTTATTGGGCGAGAGCTTCATTCTCTATACCGATCATAAATCCTTGAAGTATTTGTTTACTCAGAAGGAACTCAATATGAGGCAACAGCGTTGGCTCGAGTTTCTTGCTTCTTATGACTTTGATATCCAGTATACCCCTGGAAAGGGTAATCGTGTTGCAGATGCGCTTAGTCGCAAACATTCGGCTGTTATTTCTATGATGCTTGCCGATTGGAATGTTCTTGAGACTCTATCTTTTTGTGAAATTCGTGATCGAGGTTCATCTTCTGATTCTCCTATTCTATTATTTAGTTTGGGAGCTCGACCTATTTTGTTGGATCGTATTGCCGATGCTCAGCGGCGTGATCCTGAATTGTTGCATCTTATTCAGCTTTGTGGGTCTGGATCTTGTGATGAGGCGTTGCGAGATTTCAGCATTGATTCTCATGGATGTCTTCGTAAGAGGAACCGTCTCTTTGTGCCTTCTGACTTTGCACTTAGGCATGACATTCTTGATGATTGTCACTGTTCTAAGTATACTATTCATCCCGGTAGTAGCAAGATGTATGCCGATATGCGTCGTCTTTATTATTGGGAAGGCATGAAGCGCGATGTGGCGAGTTATGTGAGCAATTGCATAACTTGTCAGCGTTTTAAAGCCGAGCATCAGCGTCCTTCGGGTCTTCTTCAGCCTCTTGAGATTCCATTGTGGAAGTGGGATCAAATTTCTATTGATTTCATTGACGGCCTACCTCGTTCGAGATCGGGTCATTCTAGTATTTGGGTTATTGTTGATCGCCTCACCAAGTCTGCTCATTTTGTCCCTATTAAGTCTAATAGAACTGCTTCACATTTGGCTAAGTTGTATGTCAAGGAAATCGTGAGACTTCACGGTGTTCCTAGTTCTATTGTGAGTGATCGTGATCCTTTATTCACGAGTCATTTTTGGAAGAGTCTTCAGCAAGCTTTGGGAACAAAGCTTAATTTTTCTACAGCTTATCATCCGCAGTCTGACGGACAGACTGAACGGGTGAATCGTATCTTAGAAGATCTTCTCCGTATTTGTGTCTTTGATTTCGGTGGTAGTTGGGAGGATCACCTACCTCTTGTAGAATTCTTCTACAACAATAGTTTTCAGTCTAGTATCGGTATGGCTCCTTTCGAAGCCTTATACGGAAGGCCATGTCAATCACCGTCATGTTGGTTAGAATCTGGAGAGAAGCTTATTCTTGGTCCAGATTTTGTTCGTGATTCTTCCGAGAGGATTGATCTTATTCGGTTAAGAATGAAAGAGGCACAGAGTCGCCAGAAATCCTATGCGGACAACCGTAGGAAGCCTCTCGAGTTCTCGATCGGCGATCTTGTTTTTATTCGTGTTTCTCCTTTGAAGGGGGTTATGCGTTTCAGTACGACTGAGAAATTGGCTCCTCGCTTTATAGGACCATTTTCTATTACTGAACGTATTGGCCCTGTGGCTTATAGAGTTTCACTTCCAGCTCATCTATCTGGCATTCATGACGTGTTTCACGTCTCGCAACTTCGGAAGTGTCTTCGGGAGTCGGATTCTGTTATTACTTCTCCTGATTTGCAAGAGCTTGAGGTCTCACCGGACTTATCTATTGTACAGCAACCTATTCGCGTGCTTGACACGGAGGTGCGACACCTTCGGAACAAGGACGTGCCGCTCGTTAAAGTTCAATGGTCCGCTAATCCCAATGACTGTACTTGGGAAACCAGAGAGTATATCGAGCGATCTTATCCGAGGTTTCTTTCTTAGCTTGAAACCGGTGAGTATGTCTTTTCATCTCCAGCTTATTTCCTTTTTTTTCTTTTTGATGTTGTATGTATGTAATTGTTACAAATATTGTCTCTAGAAATTGCGGGGACGCAATTTTGTAAGGAGGGGAGATCTGTAACAACCTGCATATTTAACGATTTTATATTTAAATGTTTAATTTAAATATAGCGTCGTTAGTCGGATTTTGGTCCGAAATGTTACTTTCTGCAAATGGCCGAATTGGAACTCGAAACTACCTCCATTGGTTCCAAAATGGCGTTTGCGATCTTTTTGAGTATAATCTTTGATATGTTTGGAGTTTGTGAAATTTCGGCTACTTTTTCTATTGGGTTTGGGTTTGGGTTCAGCTCACTAGCTTAACTAATACTCTAGCTTAGCCACTCCTCTCATTCACTTATTCATTTCTTAAAAACTTAAGCTTAGAACTGAAAATGGTGGAAGGGAAGGAGAAATAGAAATTTGCAAGCCCTAGTTTCAACTTCCAACTTGATTTCTTGCTCCAGAATCAAAGAGAATCCATTGGTAAGTTCATCTCCATCTTCTCCATCTCTTCTCCTCTTCAATTTCAGTAAATTCCTAACCCTAACTTAGGAAATACTTGCTTTGATTCTAGATTGAAGCTTGTAGTGTTGAAGTGGAGTGTAGTTGGTTGATTCCTTGCATTTGTGCTTCTTCATCTTCTTTGTTTTGTGTAAAAAGGTGAGTTTTGAACTCACATCTACTTCTCTTGATTGCATGGGTGTTGGGTATGAATTCCTAACAATTATGCATGTGCCATTGTTTTGGATTTGGAAAGGATTTGCATTTCATTGAAAAAGGCTGGAATTGCATATTCATCAGGTTCGGCCGACCGAGCTCCCTGGGCCGGTCGACCGACCTGCTGCCCCGAGCCAGAATTGGGTTTCTGCATCTGGCCGGCCGACCGAGCCCTGCAGTCCGGTCGACCGACCTGCTTTGTTTTGCCTGTTTTCCTTATTTTGCATATTTGATTGATTTTTTCGGATTCGATCGATTCAAGTTGCTTTTTAGTGTTTGTTATTGCATCTTTGACTTTGATAACTTACTCTTGACTTCATCCACGGGTTTTTATAAAATGATTTCTCAAATCTTATTTAAAAGCTCGTTTCTCCAATTCATAAATTCCATTTAAACCCACACACACGATTTCGCACTTCGAGCGAAGTGGAAGGAAGATTAAACGGTTGGGTAAAACACGGACCATGAATCCATGCGTTTATCTTTCCGATTAATCCCCGACCTATTCTATTGATCGTTTTGACCCTTGTGTCTGGTTTACCGATGAGATGAGGTAAATTTGTACTGCTTTGAGTGTGAAATAAACTAACGGATAGTAAACCGTTTAGTGAGAACGGGTGGTTATGGGACTCACGTTACCACTTTTCGGATTCCTCTCTGGGAGTTTGTGACACATGCTGCCTTTGGGATAGTGTCTTCGGACTGTCTCCTCTGGCTTGTTTCCTTTAAATATCGCTTTTGGAGTTGGTCCTTTGCCCCGACTCGAAAGATATTTGGGGTTGTCGGTTACCTTTAGTATTGCTTTCGGAGTGGTTTCTTCACCACCGCTCAAGAGATATTGGAGTGGTTTCTTCACCACCGCTCAAGAGATATTGGAGTGGTTTCTTCACCACCGCTCAAGAGATAACGGAGTGGTTTCTTCACCACCGCTCATGATGCTTCATTTATATGTATATTCCCTAGGTATTGCTTTTCTGTATTGGTTCTTTAGAGCCACACGAAATATAGCGTTTACCTTATGGAACTCGTATTTATTGGTATTTGTTGTTTGCCTTTATGGCTTGCCTTGGGATATTCTTATCCTTTGTTTCTATATGTTGCCGATGATATGAGGCTTGATCTATATGATTCATCTTTCGTGAGATGATTGTGTTATCTCTTTTAGAGATGTCTATTATGCTTTGTAACCTTGCAGGTTTATTGTTGTTCAGTTTATCTAACTGATTTGTTATCTAGACTGATCCGTGTATTTTATACTCGGGTCAGACCGAGATGTTTCAGGTTAGGTGCTTTTTGACTTAGCCTATTTTGCTTCCGCATGGACTACTCCACTAGCTTCTTTTTGTCATAGCTTTTTGTGTAGTCCCATTTTGTAGTAACTCTGATATGTATTCATCTGGAACTCGTCTGTATATTGTGGTTTGCTATACCACTTGACTTGTATTATTTTGTATACTCTGAAATGTGTCAGCATATGGGTATATGATGATTTACTGTTCTGTGATGTATATTACATTTGAGTTGTTATATTTTCTTCTGATAGATCCTACAGCCATTGTAGTTTTGCTTTAAATATTTATTGAATAGGTCGAATTTTTAATGTTTCTACTTTTCGACGTATTTAGTGAATAGTTAAGGTAAGATTACACATGGTCGCTTCCATTATACTCTATTGTCCGCGTTAGCCGACAGTATTATCTATGTAATACTCTTTGTTAACGAGGCTCTCGGAGTGGGGCGTCACATCTTAACTGCTTTGCCTTTTTTTATGCATGATGTAGTTTCTTTTTTAGGATCCAGGAAGCTGTTTTTGTCCAAATCTCAAAAACCCTTTGCTCATAAACTACATCATATGTGTATGCTCGCTGTACAAAGAAATGTATTTTAAATATATTTCAGGGCAAAAATATAATCAGTAATTCAAACCAAAAGAACATAAATATACCTTAAACTCATTAAATAATATTATTCTTTTTTCATAGGGCACTTTAGAAAACGTATACCAAGGTTCTGTAAACTGCAAGTTCCAAATACTTCCAACAAGACGTGAAGCGGACTTGTTTCTAAATTTAAGCAGATTAAAATAATTATTAGGAAATTCATAAGAACGTATATAAAAAAGTATCATTAAATCTTACTGATTTCCTGTCCACTCAAGTGGTTTTTTTTTTGTGTAGCAGGATCGACTGGAGTGTCATATCCTCTAACTGGAATAAAGCCCCTCCTACAGACTTCTAGATCTTCTCCCTCTCCGGCCACTTCCACACTATCCTCTTCGATTCCTAGTGGACCATCTCTCATCTCTTGTTGTACTTCTTCAACTCCCTCCTCGCCTCTTTCATCTCCAACTTCTATTCTCTCCTCATACATGTCAGTTGCTGCGTTGGTGGTTGGGTTGGGATTTAACTGTCTCAGCATGTTATTTGCAAGTTCGGATTGTGTAGAATGTGTGCTTGTCATCTTTCTTATAAGACATCGAAAAGCTGAACCAGTCATGATGTCTTAACTATAGAGAATGGTTTTTTTTTTGGAAAAATATGTAAAACTTGTTACTATTATATGGTTAGAAATAAGTTCAAAAATATATTAATACACCATTTAAAAATTATTGTTCAAGCTTAATCTATACGACTATTATTTTAATAAAATATAGATATTTACCTGTAGTTAATCTAAAAGTCGAACCACTTTATATTGGTTGAAATCCACTTGAGAAATCTGAAATGATAAAGCAATCAAATAAGTTTAATATAATATGTGAATAATAAACTTAAATTGCATACTATATTACAGAGCTAAATAAACTTGATCACATAGTTAATAGGGAAGCGATATTTTGTAAACTTAACTCATTCACCTATATTTGGAATACACATACACACACATTTTGTAAAAAAATGAACATGCAAGAAAATAGAGGCACGGACTAAAAGAATTGTGCTGTCCCTGACAACCAAATCATGTTGTGATGTTATTTGACCTGTTAGAAAAGAATTATAAATAAAACTGTTGCTTTCTGTTTTATCAGTAACACCTGTGGCATTTGCAATATCTTTGCAATATTCTGATTCAAAGGGAATTGGACTGAGTGGAAATTCTTGAACAGACACATGGATGGACTGAGTGGAAATTCTTGGACAGTCACAAGGTAGGTTGATGTATTTTTAGAAGTGATATTGTCTTTTCCATTAGCTAGATTAGAAAGCTGTGATGATGAAGGCATTGAAAAAACTGAAGATTCTTGTACATACACAGGCCAGGTTGATGTATTTCTAGATGTGATGTTGTTGCCTTCTTCATTAACTATACTAGAAGATTGTGATGAGGGCATTAAAACTGAAGATTCTTGTAAAGGCACAAGCTAGATTGATCTATTTCTGGACGTGATATTGTTGTCTTTTTCATAAGTTACATTAGAGATTATGATGATAAAGGCATTGAAATTGCTGTAGTCGGAAAAGATGACAATATTTTTATTTTCTAGCACAAATGCTACACACTTTTAACTTTGATACAAACATTTCAAACGAAGCTAAATTGCAAAAATATATTAAGGCTAGTTAATGTATTTTATCGTGTATATCTACTGTAGAAATTACCTTGTGAGGGTTGTTACTCATAGAATGTCAACTGGTTCATCATGACAAGCACAAAGTACTTTGTCACATCCAAACCTATATGTGTTGATGTAGATTTCAGTGGAACGTTTTGCAAAGTATTACATGTCAATTTCATGCCAAAACAAAGAATCAGACTACTTGAACTTGACATCATAGCAAGTAAACATACTTACAATGAATTCACAACTTCAATGTCTACGAACCAATTATCAAATTTTGGGGACAAAAGTTAGGAGCTAAATATCTTGTACCTATAATTCCAACGGATACAGTTTTCAAAATTTGACATGGTTTTCAATGAATTATTTTTACATTCAAAAATAAAACTGCAAAATTTAACAGGTTTTTAATGGTTTCAACCAAATTACAAAATAACACTCATGACATCATCCAAAACTATTCTTGAACTAATAAGTAGAATATTCATCTTCAATAGCAACTTCGAAGTCCCTTTCTACTACATCATCGTCACTCTCTTCAAATTCATCGTCATCGTCGTCAAATTCTATGTTATCTTCCGACTCATCTTCTTTTTCATCGTTGCTTCCCATTGCAAGCTCTACTTCTTCATTATCAACATACTCGTAATGTTCATATGTTTCCGGTTGATCAAGACTATCGTCAAGGTGAACAGTAGAGGGTTGATACATTTCGTCTACTTGATCCACGTCTGCATCCTCCTCTAAGTTGAGTACATTATGTGCAAAATGACTTCTTGCAGCATTTTTAATAACTACTAACCATTCACTTGATGCATCAGGCTGACAAGTGAAATAAACTTGTTGGCACTGTTGAGCCAAAACAAACACATCATCTGTGCGAAGTCTAAAAAATTACCTTAGTTCAGTCAACGCATTTATATGGTGCACCCTTATTCCATCTCTTGTCAACGTGTCAAACCAGTCATAATTGAATAGAAATATTACATTTTTGTCTCCAAGATATGTCAACTTAATAACTTCTTTAATAATCCCATAATAATCACTTTCTAAATCATCATAACAACTTCCTTTCACATATACACCACTATTCATTGTTTTTTTTGTTCTTTCCGTATTACAATGTATGAAATTTAAAACCATTTACGAAAAAACCATTGTAACACTCGACTACAAAATTTGGCCCTTGTGTAAGTAAATACAATTGATGTTCAATACCATCTTGATGAAATGGAACCTATTGAAAATAATTAAAAAATCCGTTAAACACTAGAAACTCGTATTTCATAAACTATACGAAATAATTTAGTTTTCTAACTAGACAACAAAGTTACATTTGATTTTAACCAATCAGGAAATAGTGTTTCCAACAATATGTCGATGGAATTCTCATCCTCATTGGAATGTTGTCCTCGTAGTTCTTCTTTGTATTTTCTATACATAAAATTTAAAAAATAAATTATGCAATAGTATATTTGGTTATAATAACATTTAGTATTGCTTACATCATAAATCCTTCAATTCAGGGCAATTGAATAGTACATATTTATGTATAGCAAGGTGTTCTTTGGGGGTGAGTTTCCTCTTAATGAATGCATTTGATAATACCCTACCCGGATGACGAAAAATTGATAATCTATCATCAGACATAACATCTCCTCCATCATCATTTCTTGGTGCTTGATTCCATATCGTTTCAACATTTGGACCAAAGTAACATGACGTGAAGTTTGAAATCTCATCAATAAGATATGCTTCGGCTATGGAGCCTTCAACATGAGCCTTTTACCCACTTTCTTTTTTAAATAAAACAAGTACCTCCATTATATAAAGGTTGATAATTGAACGATAATAATTAGAAAAAAAATAAATGAACATACCTTTCAAAAGGATACATACATCGATACTTAACGGGACCGCCTACTTTAGCTTCATAAGGAAGATGAATGGATAAATGCTCCACAGAGTCAAAAAAAGAAGGAGGAAATATTTTTTTCAAGTTTACAAATTATTTCAACAATGTTTTTTTTCTAGTGAAATCATATTTTCAACACTTAGATTTTTTGCACAAAGATCACGAAAGAAATTACTAAGTTCAACTAATGTTTCCCATATATATTTTTGGAAAAAATGAACTAAATGCAATTGGAAGAAGTCTTTGCATAAACACATGACAATATTGACTTTTAAATCCACTGATTCTAGTTTCAGACTCATTGACACATCTCGAATGTTTGAGGCATAACCATCAGGAAATCTTATATTTTTTACCCATTTACAAACCATTTTTTGATCTTTTTTTGAGAGACAACAAGGAGCTTTTGGCTTGTAATAATTGCCATTTGAACGTTGAATTAAGCTCATCCATCGTGGTTGGCTACATATTTTTTCAAGATCAAGTCTAGCTTTTATATTGTCTTTTGACTTCTTAGTATCCATTAATGTGTGGAATATGTTGTCAAAAAAATTCTATTCAACATGCATAACATCTAAATTACGACGAATCAAATTTGAGTCCCAATAAGGAAGGTCCCAAAAAATACTCCTACGTACCCAATTATGGGATTCCTCGAATCCTGTTATTTTATGATTTGCATATTTAAATCCAAATACAACATTAGGCAAACTTGACACTGTAATTTTTATCCCAGCACCAGAACATCGGGATGATGGTAGATTACTTTTAATGCTATTCCTTCTGAACTTATCCCTTTGTCTTCTAAATGGATGATCCAATGGTAGGAATTATCGATGACAATAAAAAAAATGGTTTTCCACCATGTTCCAGAGTGAAGGATTTCATTTTCTCCATACAATAAGGGCATGTTAATCTTCCATGAGTACTCCAGTCGGACAACATGCCATATGCGGGAAAATCGCTAGTAGTCCATATCAAAGAAGCACTCAGAATAAAATTATCTTTTTTATGCACATCATAAACTAAAACACCCTTCCATAGCTCTAGTAGTTCATCAATCAAAGGTCGTAAGAATACATCTAAATTTTTCAATGATTTTTAGGTCCTGGAATAACTGTGTTTAAGAATAAAAATGGTTGTTTCATGCACTTCCAAGGTGGTAAATTATACACTGTCAAAATTACTGGCCAACATGAATAAACTTTCGTCAAAACTCCAAATGGGCCGAAACCATCGATACACTAGCCTAATCGGACATTTCGTTCAGAAGAAGCAAATTCTGGATGTCGACGATCAAACACCTTCCACGCCTCACCATCAACTGGATGAGCCATTGTACCATCACTAGATTGATTATAATAGTGCCAAGTCATGTCTTTTGCATGATTTGGTGACAGGAACAACCTTTTCAACCTTGGGATAATGGGAAAACAGCGAACTTGTTTTTCAGAAATATTTTTCAAGTAATTTTGACTATCTACAATTTTATAATGAGGACTTTTACAAATGTCACAAAAAACCTTTGCAATATTTTCTTTGTAATACAACATGCAAAAATTGGGACAAACATCAATCTTTTCATAACCAAGCCCAAGAGGTTTCAACATTTTTTTAGCTTCATAAAATTGTGAACTAGTTTATGCCCTTCTGGTAACATATTACCAATCAATGAACTCATATCTTTAAAACTTGCCTCAGTTAAACCTCTTCTAGACTGGGCCATCATCTTTGCATAAGAAGATATTTTGTCTCTTTTTTGCATCCATCCCATAAAGGTTCATCGGCTGCTTTTAGTATGTCTAAAAACTTCTGAGCTTCGAGATTGGGTTGTTGCTCTTCCATATTGTGATCAAGACCCATTGCATCTAAAACCACATCCCTATATGGGTTCTCATCATTTAAATCACTAGCTTGTGATTCAGACATTGTTGGCTCATCAACTTCTTCCTCTCCATGAAAAATCCAAGTTGAATAAAATGGAACAAAACCTTTTTGTAATAAATGCTTAGAGACTTCTTCCTTTATTTGAAATTTTCCATTTTTGCACATAGAACATGGGTATCTAATAGTTCCACTAGATTCTACTTGTACAAATGCAAAAACAACAAATTTATTGACGTCGTCGACAAACTCTAGATTTATGTATCCGTCTTTAAGCCTACGATACATCCATGACTGATCGTTCATTTTGATATCAATCCTATAAACATTATAAATTTTATTCAATTCTTGTTACAAGTAAAATTTGTAAAATGAATAAAAATATAACACATCATTTATCTGTCTAAACAAAAACAAATGATAAAATGGACAATTCAAGCTAATAGATCCTCTTGAACTAAAAGTTTAATTAAGGGTGTTTTTATGCAACATGTATATAGTTTTGTTTTTTATTATTCATTTAATCTAGATCATTAATTGACATTTAAGCATGTGACAATATCAGTTCTTATATTTACCTAATATAATAATCATATAATTATAACACAAATTAAAACATAAAATTTAACACAATAAATATTGACTGGTTAATATATCTGTTTTTATATGAAATACGGAAACTAGAGGAAGATCTAATTGTTAATATATCTCATGTCACGTTTTGTGTACCAATATGTGTCTAAATAGAATTTCCCATTAGTAAAAGGTTCACAACTGGGTTATAAACAATTGTTTGCAAACAAGCATCTTTAATAGGTGATAACCATTAACTTTTGATTGAGAAATGCAAATTTGAAATTTCTTGCAAAGTGTACATTGTGTGTGTGTAAGATATAGGTGGTAGGTATCTTGAGAATGTAGTTTGAAGTTTGAACAATTCACTATAATTTTTGTCTAAATATTGCTTCAGACGGTAATTTTTGCATATAATAATGAATCTCGTTTTTTATTTTCTTTTGTCTTTTGGGTTCAGTAGGTGTTGACAAATGATAATGACACAACCTATGATTTTAACTAGGATACTGATGGAGGAGAAGCGCTTCCTTCTCACGATTTGGTACCTGCTCCATCTGAAGAGGTACTGGGCTCTCTTTGATGACTCTATACTATATTTGTATATATTAAAAACTATTTAGTTGCAAGTTTATTTTTTTCCTCCACTCACTTAAAATATATTAGTCGTAAATAATATTGCAACGGTAATTTTTTGTTCATTCCAGCAATAAATTTATTATTTGCTTTTGGTCTTTCTAAAATGGGAAATTTCCAACTATAAGTTAACATACAACGAATTTAGCAATTCTTTCATTTTGTAGGGGCATAAACTTTTAAGTCAAGTGTGGAACACCTAAACTATCAAAAGGAACTCATAAATCCTCAATTTTTTGAGAGAAATGAATATTATTCAAAAATATTGCCAGTTATAGTCAAAGAGTTAGAGCGGATACTTCATAAGATGCTGTAGCAAAATAAATGAACTATCAATAATTGACAAATTCTTAATCAACATAGCATGGTTGCAGCCTTTCCCTAATAGTAATTCTTGAACATTGCCCTCATCCAACAGTGACCATACACCAATTCTAATTAATCTACACAAATATGTATGCAAGACAAAGTTGAAAAGAACAAGAACTTCAATTACTTAAAATTTTGGCAATCGTGTGAAGGATATAATGAAAACAAATCAAGAATGCTTCTCAAACAGTTAATCCAATCAGCGATTATACAAAATCATTTGCTTGTAAAAGAAAACAAAGCTTAAACTCGATATTGGAATAGGAACAGAAACGCTATGGAACCGTAATGTGAAGTTTTAGGAAAAATAAAGCTTGAGCTAAATAGAATGTAGGATATAATACAGTTTTATACTGTAAAGCTCAAAATAGGCGACAGAAGCTCTTCACAGACAAGCAATTGATGCAAAACAAAACAGGCAACCCATTTAAACTTTGTTTGCGAACACTGCTTGTGAATTTGAATTAATAAAATCAATCAACGATTATACTACTTTTGAATTTCAATTAACAAAATCAGTCGATGAAAAATAAATTTAATAGGAAGAATTTGAACCTGTTTCGTAGGTTGATTATACTACTTGCGAATTGCTCAACTTCCCAAATCGAAAACCTAAGAGTTTAGATTTTTACATCAAGGCGAATACTTGCGAATTGCTCAACTTCCCCAAACTGAAAACCTGGGGTTAAAATTTCAACGAGATAAGAAGAAAGAATGAAGTACTGTAAATCAGTTAGACATCCAACTAGAAATTGAAAACACAAACCTCTTTCTTCTTCAATTCACAGTCGATTGCAAGCTAGTCGCCATTGATATATCAGTTCGATTTTCCTTTTTGTTTTTTTGCGTGAAGACACGTTTCGGCTGAGATTTAATACCCAGTAATCGCGATTTTGTAGATAAAGATCCGTATTTTGATGCTTAAGACCGGTTAAAAACCTATTCTGGGTCACTTTTTGTTGTAGCTGTGACTCCATGATGTAGTCTTTAAATGGGCTTTCTTTAGAGACCCAAAAAACTAAAGACTTTATAACAGGTCTTAAAACTATATTATTTTTATAGTGAATGAATGGGGGACACTAGGACACATACACACATTTACCTGACACTGAAAGTTGCTTAGTTTGCAACATGTACTTATCCTATTAGTGCTAGCTCGTTTGTGTTTCACTTGTAGATTCAAAAGAGCGCAGAGGTATGTACAATAGTATCAAAAGTTAAGGGAGTAAGCAAAGGAGATACGGACCATATGGTCATCCTCATGGCTCTTCTTATGATTACGGTCTAGGGATGTGCTCAAACCAAGACCATAGAAGCCAAGACAGAGGCTATACATACCGTGTGTCATCTCCATGACAAAGGTCTCGCTCGTTCTTTCCACACAACATGGATGTACATTCTATAAGAGTCGATTGTACTCTATCTATCTATGTACCGCACACTTCTACTTTGGTTCATTCAATGACACAGCCAACGACATCTTCTCATATGTCATGACTTTTTGAGCAGCCATCAGGATCAGTCACCTTTGTTATTCCTTATTTGAGGCCTGACAAGAGAACAAATAAGGAGATTGTTTCTAATCCTCATATGGATGCCTTGAAGCGCACTTTCTCAAAAATCATATTTGATGGCATCGTGTCCACCCTTGATCTGAAGAACTTCCCTCGGCATATCAAAACAGATATCATGGCTTATGTGGATGATGTACTTCAAATGGAGATGGTTAGCTGAGGTTATTTCTGAAGGCGCTTACAAAAGAAAAGTGGAGCTTGATGGGGTGAAACTATTGCACGAACAAGACAAGTGCATCATCATCCATTTCAAGAAAGAAATTGGAAAGCTCAACTCATTATTAACTAGAGCTAAGAAGAAAGTGGAGTACCTAACCAAGTCCACGAGTTAGAGCATCAAAATCATCTAAAAAAATCAAGGCAACTCACAATAGGAGCCATAATCTATTGTTGGAGAATGAGTAGCTGAAGAAAGAGGTACAGAAGTTGAAAAAGTAGCTAGAGAGTGAAAGGAAAGAGAAAGACAACACTACGAGTTGTTAGATGCTCACTAAGGGATAAATGATGCAGAGGCCCAGGTAAAAGATGTCGAGAAATAAGTTGAAGCCGCGGAGAAGCGGGTTAATATTAAGCATTGAATGGCATGTAGAAGATCCACTGAACACTGAATACAATTGACTATAGGATTACAGATTCTATGTACGATCCGTTTGAACATAAAATAAAAGTAAGATAAATAAAACATTGGACTCACAATTTATTCATTTTAAAATGGTAATTAATGTGTTACTTTATAAGCATGTAGAAGAGCTGGTATGTTTACCTGAATGTTTTGTTTTGTTATTCACCTTCACCTAAAGCAGGCTCGATTTGTTCCACTCTTGCTCTTTCCAATGGTTTTTTTACCTTCGAAAGTTTCAATAATTTGGCAAAGATAGTATGTAACTAGTATGCCTATTATTTCTTAATCAAGTAAAATGTGAGTATCTTTTTAACTCTCAAAAATGCTTTTTTGTTGTTGTAGGTAACACCAAAAGTTTTGCAATATGTATGTGCATCAATAAAAATACATTTTGTTACAAAATTGTATGCATCTGCAACATTTGTTATAAAAATTTCGTCCATGTCAGTGTTGAAATATATATTTGAAAAAAAAGGTTGGAGACTAGAGAGAAGAAACTTGTTCTCACTAATCCACACAATTCACACACAAAGAGAAGAAACTTGTTCTCCCAAATAATGCTTTAATATTATTTTTCCTTTGCTGGATTGCTTTCTTGATTCATTACAAAATGAGGGGAGAGATCCTCTATTTATATGACTCAATAGAACATTCTAGTGGTAGAATATTCTAGAAACATGACTCATTTGACAACTCTAGAACTTTTTTTTTAGAAACTCTAGAAACATGACTTTTATACAATTCTTATTTCTAGCAACTAATATAAAATTCTAGAGCTCTCTCCAAATTCTATTAAATACAAGAACATTCTAGAAACTTTGATAATAAGAAACTTCTAGAAATTAACAAATCAAGTTTATATTCCAACACCCCCCTTTAAACTTGATTTTCCCCCCTTTGAGCTAAACTTTTACGCATACCAAGTTTCTTCTTTAGCTCCTTAAAAATCTCCAACTTCAAAGGCTTCGTTAAAATATCGGCAATTTGATCTTGTGTCTTGCAATGCTTGACAACTACTTCTCCTTTCCCAACCAAGTCTCGAATGAAATGATACTTGATTCTTATATGCTTGCTCCTCCCATGAAAAACTGGATTTTCGGTGAGTGCTATAGCAGAATTGCTATCACAATATATAAGTGGGCTTTCTTTTGGAGTATGCTTAAGTTCTTCTAGCACCAATTTAATCCATAAAGCTTGACAACTAGCTAAAGATAGCTAAATATATTCTTCCTCGGCGGTTGAGAGAGCCACAACTTGTTGTTTCTTTGACATCCACGTGATTGCACTTGATCCAAAGTAGAAAACATTTCCTGAAGTACTTTTACTATCGTCAACACTTCCGGCCCAATCACTATCATAATATCCAAGCACCTTAGGATTATTTATCTTTTGATAATAAATTCCATCCCCAAGTGTTCCACGCACATATCTCAAAATTCTTTTTCCGGCATCCCAATGTGTCTTCTTTGGTTGCTCCATGAACCTACTAATCAAGCTCACACCATATGTAATGTCCGGCCGAGTGGCTGTCAAATACATCAAACTCCCAACAAGACTTCTAAACAATGTTGGATCAACATATTTAGAGTTGTCATCCTTACTTAGTTTTAAACCAACTTCAACTGGAGTGCTAACTGGCTTTGCCTCTTCCATTCTAAACTTCTTCATCAAATCTTTTGCATACTTTTCTTGACAGATAAATATACCATCATTATTTTTCTTTACTTCAATGCCAAGAAAGTAATGAAGTAGACCCAAGTCGGTCATCTCAAATTCTTGCATCATACTTCTCTTAAATTCTTTAATATTATCAAGACTATTTCCCATAAAAATCAAATCATCAGCATATAAACCAATGATGAAAATGTTACTTTGTTCTCCTTCATGTAAAGAGTATGCTCAAATGGACTCCTCTTGAATCCCATCTTCACAAAATAGTCATCTATGCAACTATACCATGCACGAGGGGCTTGCTTAAGGCCATACAATGCCTTCTTCAACCGATAGACTTTATGCTCTTCATCCTTTATCACATAGCCGGAAGGTTGATCAATGTACACCTCTTCTTGTAGTACTCCATTCAAGAAAGCAGATTTAACATCCATTTGATAAACTTGCCACTTATTTTGAGCGGCCAATGAAATTATCAAACGAATTGTTTCAAGACGTGCCACGGGAGCAAAAACTTCTTTGTAATCAGCACCATACTTTTTCTTATAGCCTTTCACAACTAATCGTGCCTTATGTTTTTCAACTTCAGCTTGTGCATTCAACTTTGTCTTGTAAACCCATTTGACTCCAATGGGTTTCTTCCCTTCAGGTATTTCAACCAACTCCCATGTTTGGTTCCTTTCAATTGCATCAATTTCTTGATCCATGGCTTGTCTCCATTTGTCTTCTTTGACGGCTTCTTCAAAATCAACTGGATCTGCAGTTGCATATAAAGCAAAATCAACAAATTCATCTTCTAAAATTCTTCTTGTTTCTCCATAAATCTCCGCAAGAGGTCTTGTCCTTCTAGGTGTTGATTCTTAACTTGAAGATGATGAGCTTGGAGGAGAATTAGATGGTGGAGTAGGTGGAGTCGATCCTTCTTCTTCAATTGGCTCAAATGCATCATTATCAAGCAAGATACTTGTACTCTTTTTCTCATTTTTCCATTCCCATGCTTCTTCCTCATTGAAAATTACATCACGACTAATAATAGTCTTCTTTGTGATGGGGTTATATAATTTATATGCCTTGGATCTTTCACTATAGCCAACAAAGATGCACTTTTCAGATTTGTCATCAAGTTTTCCTCTCTTTTCATCCGACACATGAGAGTAACTAATGCTTCCAAAAATTCGAAAGTGGGAGGGAGACACATGCCTTGTTACCGCTCCATGCTTCTTGTGGACTCTTTCCTTGAACACTTTTAGTTGCCGCACGGTTGAGAACGTAGCATGCACATGCTACAGCTTCGGCCCAAAATATTCTAGGCAATCCTTTTGTCTTCAACATACTTTGAACAAGTTCCATGATGATACGGTTCTTTCTTTCGGCCACCCCATTTTGTTGAGGGGTTGATCGGATCGTTAGTTGATGATGAATGCCATGATCCTTTAAGAAATTTCCGAATTCTTCCACCATATATTCTCCACCACGATCGGATCGGAGTGCCTTTATAGAAAAACCACTTTGTTTCTCCACAAGTGCTTTAAAAATCTTGAATACTTCAAATACTTGAGATTTTTCTTTGAGAAAGTAAATCCACATCTTGAGACTATAGTCATCAATAAAAGTGAGAAAATACCGATGACCTCCAAGAGAGTTTGTGCGCATAGGTCCACATAAATCTGAATGCACTAGCTCCAAAGGATTCTTTGCTCGCCATGCCTTTTCTTTTGGAAATGGATCTAGATGGTGCTTGCCAAAAACACAACTTTCACATACTTGATCTTGTTTGATAATATTTGGGATGCCTCTCACCATATGATCTCTGTAAATCTTGGATAGAGTGCTAAAACTCAAGTGATTATAACGAAAATGCCAAAGCCATGACTTGTCATTAACAATATTAGCAAAACATGGAAATGCTTCATTTTTAATTTTCAATGGAAACATTTTTGTTGGTGTCATCTTCACTTTTGCAATAAGAACACCATTTTGTCTTTGATCTCACATAAATCATTTTTGAAATTCACATTATGTCCCTTCTTTAAAAGTTGCCCAACACTCAAAAGATTGTATTTAAGATTGGGAACATAATAAACATTAGAAACATAATTTGTACCTTGCTTTGTCCGTATCGGAATATCGCCACTGCCTTCGACAATGAGCCTTTTGTTATCACCTGTCTTGACTTCTCGTTGGACACTTTCATCAAAATTCACAAAGCAACTTTTATTTCTGGTCATGTGGTTACTACAACCACTATCAATATACCATATATCATCAAAAGAAGCTTCTTGAACATTACAAGCAAGAAGCATACTTTCATCTTGTGTCTCCAAATTCTCATGTAGAAAATTAGAATTATCTTTTTCATCATTAATTCTTTTAAAACAATCCTTTTTCATATGCCCATATTTACGACAATAATGACATTGAATATTATAAGAGTTACCTCTTCCTCTTCCACTGTATCCTCCACGACATCTTCCTCTTCCTCCTTGATATGAGCTTGAATTTTCACTTTGGATTTGACCTCTTCCTTGTCCTCTACCACGGGATGATCTTCCACCTCTTCCTCTAAATCCACCATGGTTGGTGTCTCGAATTTGAAAAACTTGCTCGGAAGGAGAGGAATCAAATTGTTTGATGTGAAGCTCATGAGATTGTAGTGAGCCCAACAATTCTTCAAGAGAGAAAGTATCAAATCTTTTGATTCTTCAATAGCAACAATAACATGCTCAAATTTTCTTGTCATACTTCGAAGAATTTTTTCAATAATTCTTTTATCCGAAATTTCTTCACCATTAATTCGAAGTTGATTAGCAATAGAAATAGTTCTATTATAAAATTCCTCCACCGATTCACTTTCTTTCATTTTGAGTAAATCAAACTTACCTCTTAGAGCTTGAAGTCTTACCATCTTTACCTTTTCTTCACCTTTGTGCGCCTTGTTGAGGATGTCTCATGCCTCCTTTTATGTTGATGCCAAAGAGGTCCTTTCAAAAATTGCTTCATCCACCGCTTGATAAATAAAATAAAGAGCCTTCTTGTCCTTCTTTCGAATCTCTTTCAAAGTATTCAATTGTTGTGTTGAAAGTGTTGCTTGGTTCTTCGGTTCTTCATATCCATTTTCAACAATCTCTCAAAGATCTTGAGAGCCATACAATACCTTCATTTGAATGCTCCATTGATTGTAATTCTTTTCCGTCAAACGAGGAAGTTGAGGTTGCAACATATTGTTGGAAGTCATCCCTCAACCTTGCTCTGATACCACTTTGTTGAAATATATATTTGAAAAAAAAGGTTGGAGACTAGAGAGAAGAAACTTATTCTCACTAATCCACACAATTCACACACAAAGAGAAGAAACTTGTTCTTCCAAATAATGCTTTAATAGTATTTTTACTTTGCTAGATTGCTTTCTTGATTCATTACAAAATAAGGGGAGAGCTCCTCTATTTATATGACTCAATAGAACATTCTAGATGTAGAATATTTTAGAAGCATGACTCATTTGACAACTCTAGAACTTTCTTTTTAGAAAACTCTAGAAACATGACTTTTATACAATTCTTATTTCTAGCAACTAATATAAAATTCTAGAGCTCTCTCCAAATTCTATTAAATACAAGAACATTCTAGAAACTTTGATAATAAGATAAACTTTGATAATAAGATACTTCTAGAAATTAACAAATCAAGTTTATATTCCAACAGTAAGTTCATAAAAATTCAGTACTTGGAGTCTTGCTTTCAAATCAGTGCATAAATATGTGAACTATTTTGGGGCCTGGTCGTCTGCTGGTCTTGCTTTCAACTTCAGTTTTATGATACATTAATTATTAGTTAATTTATGTGTATTTATGTATTTGATTCATACCATACTGTGTGTTTTCAATATGTATATATATCATAGTTGTTGAAATATATTATGATTGTTAGGTTAATGATTTTGTTTTGTCATTCTTGATACATGGTTATCTGTTATACTGCATTATTAGTGTTGATATTTTATGTTGTAAATATATAATTTTTATTCAAACTTATCATATTTGAGGTCGATCTATTTAAACTTATCATATAAGTTTTATATAGTTCGCTCGGATGGGAGTACGTGCTTAGGACCGAGCCCATAGTCTCAACAAGGGAGTACTATGAGATGGTGCAGAGTTTGAGGATGGGGTTGAACATGGTTGGCATGTTGAAGTAGGTCGATGAGTTGATGGACTGCATCGACGACATGACAATCGAGTGTCTGTCCTGCTTCTGCATGTGTTGCATGTTTGGGTGGAACATAGAGAAGCTCGGGTTCGGTAACATGTATCTACACCTATTTATGCTTCGGCTACTGTGCGTGGTTCTATTTTGGGTGTTTTGTAATATTGCGATGAAGATACGAAATGAGATGATTGATATGGTGATGTGGTGTGTAAAGGTTGTGTTGTGTGTGTATGAGGGGTTTTGGAGGATAGAAATGTGAAAGAGGTTCGGCTTTCCGGAGAGCAAGTGGTGTTTGGGCTGGGCTGGGATGACGGACTATGTTCGGTAGATGTTTTGCTAGGGCTGCACGATTGCCCAGGAGTTTTAGACCGGGAATTCTTACCATGTGGAGGATGATAGTTTGTGTAGAAGGATTGGTGGGAGTGATGAGGTGGGTCGGGAATGATCGTGGATATGAGTTTGGGATTGATGTTGAGGAAAATGGTGTTTCTTCTATGGTCAGTCCTCTTGTTAATCAGGTGATGATTGATGATGATACTGGTACTGAGGTGTTCTTGAGTTGTAGTAGTGATAATGAAGTTGGCGAGGTCAGCAATGATGAATATAATCAGATTCATGTTTCGTTATCGATGTATGTTGATAATGGTGATGGTAGAGTTGGAAATGATTTGTTTTTTGAAGGAAATGGTAGCTAAAAGACAGTTTATTACCATTGTATGTGTAAATGGCGGTAAGTGTTCAAGTCTGAAGATAAAATAGAAAACTGGTAATTACATGTACAATGATGTGTATAACGGAAATACATCCATTTTCTTTGATCGACATATTTGAATTTCTATCAGTAAATATAGAAGGTTGTTTAATTTTTTCGCTTTCATATATACCGCTGCAATATGTATCTGCAAAGCAGTTGAGTTTTCTCACTTGGTTTTTAATACAGAAAAACGATCTTACAAATGTAGTTGTCATGATAGTAAAAAATGTGACTATGTTATTGTAGGAGAAGGAAAAAGGCTCTACTAAAAAATTGCAAATTAGCAACGGCTTATAGCTATTGCTAAAAAGAATTTAGCCATGGCTCTAGGCCGTGGCTAAATAAAATGTAGCCATGGCTAAATATAAATTAGCCACGGCTTAGAACCGTGGCTAACTTATTTTTATCCATGGCTTTGAGCTGTAATTAAATATTAGCCGCTGCCATTTTGCTATGGCTAGTGCCGTGGCAAAATGGCTTTTCTTGTATAGTGACAACAAAATATAAGAAAATCATAATAAGATATACACATGAAAAAAATGTGTTCTCATGTCTATAAATATTTTTTAAACAAAGTCATCTAAAATGACTTGTGCCCAATTTATGTTGCAGCGACCATAAATGTGACAATCCAGAATTTTTGGATATTTGAAATCGGAAAATTTAATTGATAAATATTCAAAAGGTTAATCTTCAACTTGAATTTCAAATATCACTATTTGGTTTACAAATAAACTATTGAATTAAACAATTGGAAATCGGGTAAAATATGAATTCTGGGATTTCGAGTCTGTTAAAAATAATTTGAAGGTTTATAAAATTTATATTGTTAATACTGGAGTTAATAGAACTTTTAAAAGTTGAATTTAAAACTTTTTTGTTCAGTTTGAAATTATATTGTTTAAACGATATTTAAAAATAGCCTTCTGGGGCACAGTCTTGGAATTCGACGAAACTAGTTCCATTGGATCCATGATAGTATATTATTATCGGATTTCAATTTTCGTAGCATTTGGAATTTTCGTGTGATCGTACGGTAGAAAACGCGTAGAAATTTATATCGAAAATTCAATATAATAACTGGCCCAAAAAACTATCTTCTCCATACGATCGAATTGGCACTCGAAACATTTTCCATTGTATTCATAATATGAGTTTAACATTATAAACGTCTAGCGGCATGCCTCGATAGGAGGTTGAGATTTTGGGTTACGAATTCAAGACGATTTAAATTTGGATTTAAATTTAAATATAAATGATAAATATTGCATTGGTTATATTGTAGCAGTTACGACACTTCTTCTCTCTGGAGACACGCGTTAAAATTTAAAAATTAAAAGTTCTTTCTTCCACCATTTTTCAAGCACGCTTCAGATCAAAAAAAATATTAATAACAAAAGAAAAGGCGAATTCATGTTTTTTCCGTAGTTTTAGTTCGAATTCACTTTCCTCTTCGAACTCGAAATAAAAAAAGGCTACAGACCGTTCACAAAAGAAAATCGCATCCTTATAGCTTTATCTTTTTCCCCTTCAATCGAATCCCACCATTTCGAAATCGAGCAAGAAAGAGAGAAGAAAATCGAAGTCGAGTTCGACTTCGATAAGGAAGGGGAGAACAAAGTCGAAGCGGAACGTGGTTGTAGTTGTGAGCGAGCGACCTTGCTCGTGTGAAGCATCAATGGTCGACGAGGCTTGGAACAAGGAGGTTGGTTTGGTCGGGGTTGCATGCACGAGGGTTGGATCGGGATGGCAGACCGGAGGTGGGCTCGGCACGAATGCACAACGAGTTAGAGGAAAGGAAGCCTCGGCGATAAATTGCTGATCTGCGATGGCGAAGGGTCGTCGTTCATCGCCAGGGTTTTGCAATGAGGTATTCTCATTTTTATTTTATTTTATTTTCAATGAAACCTGATTTATTAATACATATATATATATATATATATATATATATCTGTGTGTGTGTATGTATGTATGTATGTAAATCTAGGTAGAGTTTTTATAAGTATATATATATGTAGTAAAAGGAAAATCTTAAATGATTAAGTAGTTTTCCAAATTTTACGTTGTTCTTAATCTAATTTAAATGTATATAGGAAATCAGAAAATAAATATATATGTATCTATATAGATATACGCATATAATTTAATATATATATGTGTGTGTGTGTGTGTGTAAGGATTTAGGAAAATAAATAGGAATTTTGAAGTGTTGGGAGTTCGTTTTTGAAACCTATAGTTTATTTTTATAAAAGTATATTTGTGGTTTCAATTTGAAATATATATAATAGAAATTTTTAAAGTTTTGAATTTATATAAAATTTGATTTTTAGATCTATAAATTATTTATATAAGTATATATATAGGTAGTTTCAAAAGGAAATAATTTTTTAACTGGTTAATCAATTATTTTGGTTACTAAAAATAATTTATTAAAGGAAACCAATTTTAAACCAAATCATTAGTTAATTAAATTTTAAAATGGTAATTAATTGTTTGATTATTTCGAATATTGATAAACTGTATAAATATTTATACAAGGTCAAAATCGTGAAACACAAGTCAAGATTGAAGATGATGGGCAACAAAAATCAAAGGTAAGTTAATCTTACTCATTTGGATTATCGGCAAATTTAAATAGTTAAAATTTAAACTATTGGTTGATTGCTTGAATTGATGATTTATTATCGGTTTGGATAAATTTATATATAGTAGTAGTATATATATTGGAGTGATTGATTTCCCGCATTATATAGCGGATGAGACCCTATGCGCCCCGCATAATAGCGAATGACCCTTTATACCGCGATATCCCGTCTTGAAGCGGGATTGGTATTTATATTGTGCTAACGTCTGTGGATGTAGGGAAACAGGTAGGAGGGATCCAACTGGATTCCTCAAAATGTTGTATTTATTTTATATTCAGTAATGTAATTTATGGGATAATCTGTGATGGATTATATTTATTATATTGGAAATTGAAAATATTGGTAGTTATGGTTTGATTGAATATATTTGGGTATATTGAGTTATCAAAAATATAAAGATTGGATTTTTGAAGGGGAATAAAGAGAGAATTTTTAAGTAAATAATTATATATAATTTGGATAAATTAATGATTGAATTGGAAAAGAATAAAAGTTGATTTTTAAATTATAATAAATAAATTCCGAGTATGGGAAAGGAGATTTTTTTAATAAATAGGAATAAATGAATTTCTAAACTTAAGTGATATTATTTAAAGGAATAAAGAATTTTTTTTTAAATTTAAAGTTTAATTTTTTTGGGAAAGATAAAGAAGAAATTTGGATAAGTATGAAATTGATATTTTCAGTTTAAATAAGATTGTAAATCATAAAAAGGAAGTTAAATATGAAATTTATGGATTTGGAAATAAATTGAGTAATAAAGGAATTTATTTTTAAATCGAATAAACTTGGAAATCGATTTGAAAATTTATTTAATGTTGAAACTATGTTTTAAAACGAGGATGAGACTATGGAATTTATAAACTGAGTTTATAAAGTGAAAAAAATATCAGTGGATATTTGAAAGTACAAATTCACGATGGGAATTTATAAAGGAACGGGTAATTGGTTTTAAAAATAAATAGTGGTTTTAGTTTTAAAGGTGTGGAAATGGAAAGTGTATTCCCCTGAAAGCAAAGTATATATTTTCAAAGTAAGATTTTCAAGTATAACTTAGAGGTTTAAAGTTGTCTTAAAAGAATGTTTTCAAAGAAATTATTATTTGGTTGATTTAAAAATTTTAAAAGTAAATATTTATTATTTAGTGGTTTTAAAATTTTAAAAGAAAATATTTATTAAGATTATTTGCATAAGTAATTATTTTAAAGATTTATCTGGTATTATGATTCAAAGTATAATTATTAAATATTATACCTTATAGAATAACTTTTATTTTAACATTAGTTGGCTTAAGTTTTTCTTGAGAAGTTATTATAAGTTTCATAACTAGTATTATAAATAAAGGGTTTTAAGTAGTTTTTATTTTAAATGTTTTAAAAGTATATGTTTTTGGATAAGTGATTTAAAATATTTTAAAATCTAAAAGTATTAGACTTGGTGATTTTTAGTAGAAATGAATCATATTTGGAAATTTATTCCCCGAGAGAAAAGTGATTTGAAAACTGTTTTCAAAGGGGTTGAAGTGTAGAAAATTTATATTTTGCGAAGATATTTTGAAATAAATAATTTAGAAAAATTATTTAAATTTGATGTTTGTTTGCGGATGTTATTGGATAGTTAAATAACCGACTATCAATATTGGCCAATTCGCTGATCGTTTCGAAGAGACCGGGATCGGGATTAATTTCCTGAAAACCACTTCGATCCGGTTTGAACGCTTTTCGTGAGGAAGACAAGAGCTTGGCGTCGAAGATGGAGCAGTGAAGTGTAAGGGCTGATCGCTACTAATCCCAAGGGTGATTCCAAAATAGATGTGGTAGGAGTAGTGCCTTCGGTTCCGTTCGAACCCGGAACGGACTTGTATGGATGAATGCTTTCAGAACATCGTCAGGGGGTGATGAGCATTCTAAGTGAATGTGTGCTAAAAGGTAATGCATAGCCTCAAGGCTCATCAACCGGGAACAGTTAAAACAGAGGAGGTGCATACAAGGCTAAGTGGCTAGCAACCAATTAGGGTAAGGTCGTCCCTGTCTAGATGTCCCTTTATTCAGCTATATGGGCGGTTGCTGATCCCAACTACATGGTGATCTTATTCGGACTATCAAGTAAGGGGTAGCTCCGGTCCTGTATTGCAGGGGATCAGGATGGATCCTCGGTACGGTGATCTAGACCACATACTGTGATGGGCGGTACCCCAGTAGCCCTGCCATTGATGGAAATCCATTCTCCCTGCATGCCTCTACAGTTTTGTTTGTAGAACCTAGTATTGCTGGAATTTAATGAATGTAACAATTTCGGCTATTTGAATAAGTATTTGTATATATACACTATTATAATTTCAGAGGATTTGATAAGAAATATTTTGGTTATCGTAAGGTAAAAACCCGACATGTTTATTTATAGCATGGTCTTACGAGATACCTTAGATTTCAAAGGATTTTGAAAACTTTAATAATCCGATTGAGTGTGTTTTCTCACGCTGGATTTCCAGACTGACTCGGCTATTATTTAACTATAATGCTCGGGTCAGATCGAGTATTATAGAATATAGATTCTGGTTGGACTACTGCGGAGCTCAGGAGACGAGCTGGATGGCGAGACGTATCCCACATACTTGGAGTATATTCTGTTGTGCAGTATAAGTTGTATAGTCAGCTTTTGTGAGGACAAGTAATATAACTATCCAGTAATTGTTTAGATTTTGATGTACTCTGATGATGTAATGTTTAAAATAGATATAGTTTCTTTTTGTATAAAGATAAGTCATTTATCTATTATATATTGTTCCGCTGCGTTGATGAGATTCTGATGTTGTGTTCTATTTCTTTTTTTACCTCCTTTTTCTTTAACCCTAATGGTTCGGTTTTTCGGCATTCGATTTTTCAGCATTTGATACAGCGGACGTATTGATGTCGATTTTCGGGCGTCAAAAAATCGGCCCGTTACAATAAATAGCGAAAAGGGCTTTGAAAACCTTTTTAGTAGGATTATTATAATTACCCGTCCGTGGAATTATGATTTTTTGTAAAATAAGACTCATAAGTCTTGATTTTGGACGAAGATTTAGCATTTAAATTCAAAATCATCATCGTTGTTGAAAACGTGAAATACTCATGGTTTTGAACATCAATTTGAAAAGTGGAGAGGTCAATTCCACTAGAATTACAACCAAGAATATGACCCAAAAGTTCACTATTTAAAACTATTCGGGTGCCATGAACACTACTCCAAATTTGACCTTCTTCTCCTTGATAAAATTTTCCATTTAAGTTAGTACAAAACATTTTGACCAAATCGGGGTAATAAACAAAATAATTTTGAGAAGATTAAACTAAGAATATTATTTTCAAAACAGAGATCGTGTACCAAAAGAATAATAATTTCAAATTTAGCAAACCTTTTGGGAGAAACTTTTTTGGAAGTAGTATATTCCATATAAGCTTCTATGGCATCTTTCTCATTCAAGAGAAAAGTCTTTTGTTTTCTTATAAAGCCAAACGGTTTTTGGGTTTTGACTAGAGGAAGCCATTATTGAAAGTTTGAGGAGATAAGAGAGTGAAGTGAGATTTGAATTTTGAAATAAAGAGAATGAAATGATATGATAGGTGGAGTGAATAAGTAGAGAATTAAATGACATATTCTATGGTCAAAATGCATCTTTTTAAACCGTAGATATAAGTGAAAAGTGAAGGGAAGTTCAAATTTTAAGTTTGAAATGAAATTTCAAATTTCATTTTTCTAGAACATAAGTCGACATATAGGAGAGGAATATGTCGACTTATAGCCATTAAATTTCAAAATTAAACTTCGGATAAATTATTCCTATATACTTATATATCTATATATTCCTAATTATCCTATTATTATTATTAATATATATAGGCTATTCCTATCAATCGAAAGCAACCAAAAATTAAAATTAAAATGTAAATCATACCAATTTTAGATGTTTTTTTATTGATCGATTTTGACTAGTTTGTTGTTGCCATAAAACATATATTCATATTTTTATTATTAGGTTCATTGTTGCTAGAGGATGTGTCTGAATCATCCAAAGTTGTTGTATAAGTTCTTTTTCATTTTCAGGATGAATCATTTGCTGGACAGATTTTTGATTTATCCGAATGTGGGCAGTCTCTCTGAAAATGTCTATATTCATCACAATTGAAGCATCTAGTCGCAGTTCTAGATCAATTTAGATTGTTTTCTTGTTTTCAAAAGTTTTTCATTTTTCTATACTTCAGAAATTTTACGAAATTTCTGATCATGAAAGTAATTATTTCTTCATTGCCATTGTCAGAATATAGATTGTCATTTATTGCATTGAAAGTGATGAATTTTTTCTATTACCTTGCTTTCCGTTCTATCCTGCATTTGTACTTCATAGGAGATTAAATTGCCAATTAACTTTTCAATTTTTAGAGTACTAATATCATTAACCTCTTCAATTGCAAGAGTCCTTTAATCTTCACTCCGAAGAGAGTGAACTTAAGGTTTTCCTAACATGATCCACTTTAGAACAGTTTTTCCTTAATTCAACTAATGAATGCACACTATGTCTTAAAGTCTACAGTACATGTTAGAAATGGACTCATTTAGATTCAGTTTAATTAAGTGAATCTGATTAGTCAACATTGAAATTTTAGTCTATTTAACTTTACTAGCGCCCACATCTGTTACTTGCAGTGTTCTCCAAATTTCATATGCAGACTTAAAATAGACACTCCATTAAATTCATTTTTATCTATTGAACAATATAGAATATTCATAGCTTTATAATAATTCCATGCAAATTCCTTTTGATCAGCAGTCCATTATGAAAAAATTGTTTATGGTTCAGTGTACCCATTTTGTGTAACATTCCAAATGTCTAAACCATTAGATTGTAAATAGATTTTAATCCTACATGACCAAGAAGTGTAATTACTGCTGTTGAAAAGTGGGGGTCTAGCAGTAGATTATCCTTTGAAAAAAGTGTTAATAATTGTGACAGTGTTGTTAGCCATTAAATTTTTCCAAAAATCAAATTACGTACTTCTGAAAACCTAGTGCTTTGATACCAAGTGTGGATTGCAGAATTATTGATCTTAAGGTTAGTTAACACTAGAGGGAAGGTGAATAGTGTTTTCTAATTTTCGTTAACCTTTTTGAAATTCTTTTGAGATTATTATTAATCAACACAGAATGAACAATCACAAATGCAAACACAAATAAGTATAAGTACGGTAAAATTAAAAGTAAATTAGAGAGATCTCATCAGGGATTTTTATACTGGTTTCGAAGTTACCTTACATCCAGTTTTATAGAGTTATCTATACAGATTTTTTTTCAAACGTCTATCTTTAAATAGACGGATGGAAAACCCAATACAATCTCGATTTCAAGGCTATGAGATACGCCCTTCATATTTTCCCTGATCTGGGTTGATTTGGACAAGATACAAGCACACCCACTGGGATTTCCGAAACACCAAGCATACCCAATTGATTTGAACGGGCTACAATCACACCCATGCAAATACAACTAGATTTTGATGGTTTTCTGTAATAGTCCCATCAAATTCGTACCCCTTTTGAGCTGGCAAAATCCCACAACAATTCAGCCCAAATTGGAACAAACGTACGAGTCTTCGGGTTTAAAGAAGAAAGAGGTAGAAGAAGAAGAAGATATAAGAAGAAACGGAAACAATAAACAGAATATCACATTTCGCAGCGGAACAACATATAATAGATAAATGAATATCTTTAAAATAAAAGCACTATATCAGTTTATACATCACATTATCAGAGTTTACAACAACTCAACACAAACACTGGCAGTTATAGTAACTTGTGTACAATAAAATTTGACTTGCACTAACCCAGACGCAACGGACACTACATAGTATAAGTGGTACGTCTCACCATCCAGCTTGCCTCCACATCTCCATAGCAACTTATTGACTTCGCTCCCGAATAACAAATAACCTGACTCTAGGCTGCCCGTGTGGAAAATTATGGACACCCAGAGTTTAGAAAGGGAACAATAAATTCCAGGTCAGTCGTGGGACTGGCATGAGATCTTAAAAATAGTTATTTTCACAAAGAAAATAAAAAGAAATCCGCTATGCTTTTGAAAAATGAAACTACCATAAGGCCTCCCGCCACACACTCAATGCAAACGCAGAATTGGAGGAGATTTCTCCTTATGATAGTCAAACATGCTTAATAAGCAAAATCTTTTTAATATTATCATCAGTGCAGAAAATATTTCGAAAGTATAATATTAATCTTAGACAGCATACTACCATTATCGTATGCCTACTATAGCTATCATGTTCAATAGCAAGTTACCGCCACATTCCATGGCAGGTTATACAACTAAAACCGTACAGGGCGCATATTGTTTCTTTAGATTTCAAACAAATGGTCAGGCTAAGGAACTTCCTACTGCCACATGGGTACACCTCTGGAGGGACGTCCCGAGAACCTACCCGGATCTCTACCAACACAAGGCCAGGTTACCTCTGTAACTAGGTAACTACTACTCGAGTATGCCATCCCTCGGTCCTTTGGGACCTTTATCCGAGGATCCTCAACCATAAAGCAACAACCACAAAGTATAATAAATTTGCGGCATCAACATAGGTAAAATATATGGGCTCCATACCATGATACTACCTTTTTTCAGAAGGAAATGACATACCCTAAAGGGCGCGACCCTCATAACCTTGTTGCATCTTTCCCGTTTCGACCATTTCCGGGGTGTGAGGTCTGACGAGGTCTCGTCCACAAAGCTACACTTTTCATAAAGTCATGCTTTGATCAACAAATGATCAGCAACACTTCGTATGCTACATTACCAGTTTGGGAATATATCACTAGTAACCATCAACTACATAATCTCTGAGCTCGTACGTCTCAAAGAAGGGTGTTAAGGTAAGAGAATAAATTCTCCGCAACCAACAGAAATGTATTTGATAGAAACCAGCTTTACATCTCAAAGTGTAATGTCAGACACACATCCTTACAAGTCCGTTTCGGGATCGAACGGAACCGAAGGCACTCCAAAGAAGCCCTTGCAAATCCGGATATTCACTAATCATGTCTGGAATCCCCATCACAAAGGGTGATCAAAATCTCTATACCGGAGCAACTCGGTGTAGAGACATTCGACAGGTAATCCTTTCGCTTTCGAAAATATCCGGTCTTTAACACCGTCTTCAAATGCAATCTCATTTCGTCGTATCGTTATTCGAAATGGGTTTTATGACACAAGATCCTCTCCCGGCTAATCCGAATAACGAGCTCTTATTTTTAAAAATAAGTGTTATGTTCAGATTTCAACAATTTACAACAATTTTCACTTTGATCTTTTAAATAAAAGATCCATCACAATCACAAAGATTCGATGTGTTTTTTGGATATCCACTTGGAATCCGACCCCCGATCGCATCGAAATTCAAATTCCATTAAAGGCCAATATTGACAGTCGGTTATTTAACTATCAATCGACATCCACAACAATTTGTCGGATTTAAATAAATTTCCCAAATTATTTATTTTCAAAATATTTCCGCAAGATATATTTCACACTCCAACCATTTCGAAACAAATTTCAAGTTACTTTCCACATTTTAATACTTTGAAAACAAATTTCAAATCACTTTTCCTTAAGCGGAATATATTTCCAAATATTTGTTCATTTCCACTGGAAATCTGCTGAGTTAAAATAATTCAAATCACTTATCCAAAATATTCTTGGAACATTTAAAATAAAACCATCTTAAATACTTACTTAAAATATTGGTTATGAAAACATTATACTAATTATCACATATAAGATTTTAAGTTCCAACTAATTTTTAAAATAAAATTAGTAGATAAAGTATAACTATTTAAATAATCGTTTCCTAAAACAAATATCAATTTTTATCTTTAAAATAATCCCTTCTATATGTAATTAAATAAATCCATACTTTAAAGATTTGAAACCAGTTAAGAAAATAATTTATCCAAAGTATTCTTTCTAAAACCATCCTTAAAATTTTCAGTTTATATTTATAGGCTACTTCAAAATCATACTCAGCTTTCTAGGGAGTATACATTTTTCATTTCAAAATGGTTCATTCAAATCAACTAATAAATCCTTTTTTTGATTTATTTTAAATTTACGTTCCAAATCTGTAAATTCCTTTCACACTTTTAAAAATAACCAAATGTTTACTTTTAAAACAAATTTCCCTTTCCTTTATAAATTCCCGTTATGAATTTAAACTTCTAAATATCCATTGATATACGATTTTCAAATCGATTTCAAACTATTCATTTTCGGCACCGAATTAAATTCTAAATTGATTTCCAAATTTATTTACAAATACCAAATCTATTTCCAAAATTGATTTCCAAATTTATTTCAACACCAAATTTATTCTCTTTTGAAACAAATTCCTTCTTTTAAATTTATTCAGTTTTCTAAAATTAATTTACTATAAATTTCCTATTAAATTTCAAAAATCCAATTTTATTTATTTCTGGTATCCTATGATACCAAAAATATATTTGGCTAAATTATAGCCTTCAACGGTTTCAATCACAAATAGTCACACACAGATTATAAATGATTAACATGTAATATTAAAATAAATTCAATTATTTGAGGAATCCAATTGGATCCCTCCAACCTGTTTTCCCTACATCCACAGATGTTAGCACAAAAATTAAATACCAATTCCACTTCGAGGTGGAATATCGCGGTATATGAGATTTATAAAATACCATCAGCTATTATGTGGCGCATAGGGTCTCATCCGCTATATAATGTGGGAAATCAATCATTCCAAGATATATACTATACTACTATATATAATATAGCACATCAAATCAATTCAATCATTAAATCAATTATTTAAATTTAACTATTTAAATTTAAATAACCCAGAAGAGTGAGATTGAATTACCGTTGCTTTTTAATTTGCAATCCAATCCAAACCAGCTTGTTCTTCATTATTTTTGACCTTGTATAAACATTAGATGATTTTCATTATTATTGGAACAAATCGAACAATTAAATTTCCATTTGATCAATTTAATTAACCGATGGTATTACTTTTAAACAAATAATTGAATAAGTTTATTAAACAAATTAATCTCCATAATACATCATTATTTAAAGTTAAAATGTAAGTGAAAATGTCTATATAAATATATTTATTTTGTTTGTTCTTTGAAATTTCATATATAAAAATAACATATATACACTAAAAAATTTAATTGTTTAAATAAGAACAGAAATATAACTTACTGCCTATATATACCCATAAGTACATAACCTTGTATATATACCTCTGACTAAATAGAAAGTTTCCTGTTTTTAATTTTTAGGTATAAATAATAATTTTTGTTTTCATTCTGTATATATAGCAAACAGGAATCTTCTTTATCAAAATTCGAATTGGAAAATAAATCGTAAGAATATATACCTCACAGCAAAAGGTGAATCTGGCATGGCAACCTTCTAACATCGCCAAAATGCGACCCTCCCCATCAACACTCGAACGAGCGCCTCACAACGTTGCCTGCCGTCGAGTATGCCTCGGCATCGAGCGCATCTACCAGCTGCTCCCCTTCCTATGCCCTATACCACACTCGAACACTAACCCTAGATGAGACTTACACGCGACAATCGAAGACCACACGCGAGCAATTTGCGAGTGACTTTGATCCTTGTCGCTTCTCCAGCTCTCGCGACTGGTATAAATCGCGTGCGACAATACTAGCTTTGGCTGATCACGAATTGGTGGAACGCAGCTCGCGATCTATCCAGAGAATTAATTGAAGAAAAGAAAGGGTACGCGATTGATTTGGGAAGAAAACAAGCTTGCATCCATGATTTATTTCTCGGCTGCTTCCCTTTTTTTATACGAAATTGAATTAGGTAAAAGGCGATAAAATGAAGATGAGATAGTTCTCGTTCGAACTAGAGGGGAGATAGGTGGAGTCGCAATTCATAAAACAGGGTATAAGCTTGCTTCAAAAGAAAGGCGAGACAGATCTTTATTATATTTATTTATTTTCATTTTTGACTGGCCAACAAGCATATATATCAATTTTAAACTCAAATTTAAATTGATTTGAATTCATAACTTAAAATCCTGACATCTTACCGCGGCGTGCCGCCAGGCGTTATAAAGTTATACCCCTATTCCGAATGTAATGGAAAACTTTTCGAGTCCAAATTCGATTGTATGGAAAAGATAGTTTTTTGAATCAGTTATTAAATTAAATTTCGATATAATTTTCAGCGCGTTTGCCTATCGTTCGATCACACGAAAACTCCAAACATTACGAAAATTGAAATCCGATAATAATACAATATAACGGATCCAATGTAACTGGTTTCGTCGAATTCCGAGACTGTGCCTCGGAAGACTATTTTTAAATACCGATTTAAACGATAAAATTTCAAAACTGAATAAAACATTTCCAAATTCAATTCTGAAGCTTCCATTATCTTCGGTATTATCATATAGATTTTCTAAGCCTTTGAAAAATATTTTTAACAGATTTAAAATTAAAGATTCAAATTTTTACCCAACATTTCCATAGATTAAATTTAATAACTTAATTGCCAAATTGATAGTTATATTTGAAATTCAAGTTAAACTAACCTTCAAATATTTAAAATCAATTAAATATTCTATTTCAAATGTTAAAAAATTTCGGGTCATCACATTTTCCTAAAGTCAATTTATTGATCTTTGGTTACAATTGATCTTATAGCCTCTTTGTGACAACCCACCTGCTTGGACGATTTAAGTCGACAATAAACCACACATGTCTAACTCAAACCATTCAAAAGAAAGGATTATCAATGGGGTAAATAAGAAAATAAAAGAAAAGAAGGAAAATAAAACTCAAAATCTCGTAGCGGAATGATAAAATATAATAATCAAATAAACATTTCATGAAGTTGTTTTACAATATACATTTGATTACACAATTTTTTGACAACATAATCTGAGTACAACCAACAACATACCAAAATGATGCGGCAAAGTAATACTAATAATATAATATACCAAACTCTGTCTTCATCTTCCAGAAATAATGTCTTTAAATACTGAAAAGCTCAGGTCGACCCGAGCATAATGAAAAGACAAAACACTCGAGTCAAAACTAAACGTTCTTACACGAGTTAAATCAACAGCAAGTAAATATGAGTATAGTTGCTTCATAAATGTTTACGGGATTTTACATCTTCTATCCAATGTATAACGTGAGTGCAATAACTTAAGAGATGTTACGGGATTTTCCATCTCCTAAGGATCCGTTAAACTATCTATATGTACTAAGATACCCTACATATGTAGTGTTTAATCAATAAAATAAATATTTTTCTTAGCGTTAAGGCTTTACATTAATCCCCCTTAACACATTTTTAAGCAGGTAGTCTATGCAGGTCCTGTAACACAACCAGTAAAGTTCGTAGCCAGTGAGTTCCCTGTAGGTACCATACTAAAACAAAATCGCAGTAGTCACGAATAAGGATAAAGGGTATGACAAGGCATGTGAGGCAATGCCCAAGGTTGGAAACTACCGTTTTGTGTTTCCTGACTGGTGATAATCCCTAACAGTTCACCGCGAACATCCATTCCATAATAATCAAGGTGCACCAATCAAGTCAAAATCAATATAGCAATACAGAGAATAGATGTCGCTAGAAGTAGCTAGCCTCATTGGTCAGGTATGGCTTCTGCTTTAGTCATTTTAAATTGACACAAGTGTCGGTGTCATCCATCACTGTTCTCATTCTTCAAATCCAGCAAACGCCTTCAATTCAACCACTTCATTCTGGATAACATCCAGCCCGTACACGGTTGTTAAAGTAGTTCCAATGTTGACAGAGGGTATGTCAATAAGTGGTCACAGTCTCTTTAACAGCCAAACATCATTTTTCATGCCGGTTGATTCTTTTACATTTTAAAAATGATCCATATTTGATATTAAAATATCATATTCACTTAAAAAATATCACTTCATTACAAAATACCATATTTACTCAAAATATGTCATTTTCACTTGAAAATATCATTTCAAATTCCAACTTAGGTTATAACCTCATTTAACCACATTTGCATTTAAATCAATTATTTAAATATAAACATTCCGACTTGCACGGTTTGATTTTTTAGAAAATAGTTTGAATAGTTTTAAATAGTTTAAATGGTTTAGAGATTTAAAACAGTTTGATATAAAATGGGTTGAGTATTGAAAGTGGTTTACATAGTAAAATAGTTTAGAAAATCTAAATAATTTGAATATTAAAAAGATAGATTTTAAATAGTTTACGTCAAAATAATTTATTTTGAAAATAGTATCAAATCAAGCCGTTTCCCTCCATTTCAACAAATCTTGACCCATGTCCAAATTTCAAATTAAAAAAACACTATTTTCACTCTTTCAATTAAATTGACTCAATTTCGATTTAGTTTCAAATCAACTTGATTTCAATTTCAATTCGAATTAACTTCAATTTTAGAAACATTCATTTTTAACTTCAAATTCGATTCAACAATTCAATTCAATGATTTAAAATTCCAATTCAATTCTTATTTTAAACTATTTCAATTCATATCGATTTCAAGTCCAATTTCAATTTGTTGATTCAGACCTCTTAAATCAATTTAAACTTCATTGTTCAACTTAAGGTTCACACTTAAAATAACCAATTTTCAACATTAAAGTCATATATCGATTAAAGCTTAACATTTCAATCTTAATTCGTTAAAACAATATCTTCTAACCAATTTCAATTCCAACATTTCAAGCTTGAATTAGAAATAATTTAATTCATATAAATCCATAATTTATTTTCTTTAAAACAAAATCCTTTAACCAAAATCCAAATTCAAGATTTTAAAACCATTTAGTTTAATCAATCTGGTGTCCGTATATAATTTTCTATCCTATGGCCGAATGAATAGTTATTTCAATTTTTAATTTTAGGGATGGATATATATCATTTCAATCCTAATCAAAGTGTCATAAGTATATATCATTTCAACCTGTTTCTTAATTTATTTGAAATAATTCAAATAACAGTTTATATGTTGTCACTTAATATACAAAGTGATAACAGGGATATATAAAAATAAATAAACATCTAATCATATATAAATGTCAGCAAATAGAGATCCTTCACAATCAACATCCAAACCAGCCAATAAATCACAACCATTAACTGATTATAAATATCAAGTATTTAACTAGCAATTCAATTTTATTATCAATTTAAATGGAAATTTAATTCAATAAAATGTAATATCAACTAAAATGTCAACTTAAACTACCAAACAGCAACCACTAACATTCTTATCACTTCATAAATTTAATTCAACTAACATAAGGAGATTTAGTATTGTGTGAGTGGATTAAATCACCTAACTTTGATTTATAGCCAATTTAAAATCCAATAAAAGTCCAAAAATTCAACTGTCTCCAGATTCAACGAAACTAGTTTCATGTTGTCTGGAATTTTGATACGAATCCAATGGAAGGAATCGCGCACGAATCCGAGTTCGTATACAAAAGCTATTGAAGTTGAAACATTTGAATTTTAAATTTAAATAAAATATTCACACGGGCAAAAAGGTACAACATCTCACCTTCTCCCTAATCTTACAGCACACATACAACCCTAACCCACGCTTAGCCACCACCTGATGTGCACATAAATCTGCATATTTTTACCGCCATTTTTAATCTATTTAAATTAAATAAATGATGATGTTGGGTATTTTAACTTGTTTAAACCAAAATTCAAATTATTTTAAATTGTCACATATTCATCTTCATATAGGGGCAAAGTGGTCATTTTTATGCATTTACTAAATTGTGAAAATTTACTTGAAACTTTCTATATTGTTCTGTAGGAAATTTAGCAGATTTTACAAGTGGTTTCATGATGATATATGCATGCACAAGAGTGAAGAAAACATATGAAGATGGAAATAATTCAAAATGATGATCATGACGGACCCCACTTATCCACCTACCTTACTGTACACTTAGGAGCTAATACACATATTAAAGGGCCATTAAATCTTCATGCACACTTAATGGATGATTATTGGATGCTAATGGATACTTGGTCACCACGCTTCCTAAGGGGTAGTTTGGGCATTCCCAAAAAATATGAATTAGGGTTTAACACATGTATAAATACCCCTTATGTTTCATATAACCATCTTTTTTTTAGTTCCTTTTAGTTAGTATTTAGCTTAGAAAAAAATCGAATCTCTTCTCTTCTTTTCATGGCTACTTAGCCATTTTCTTTTCATATAACTTTTTTATGCAATTTAATACATGTTCTTTTTCTTTTCTTGTTTATTTCCTTTCATGCTAGTAGTGTAGTTTAATTTTAATGCAAGTAGATTAGTTTTGTTATTGTTAATTGGCTCTCTTTTCCTCTTCCTTTTCATTCATGTTGCAAGCTACATTTGTTCATATGATAACAAATATGAGAGGCGAAACCCCTACAATTTAGGTGTAATGAAGCTCTCTAATCATGTAGTTTCAACTTAATTTGATGCTTATGCTCTCTTTTTGTGCTTAATGAGAATGATTGAAGTGGTTTAATGATGTTGTTTAGCTTTGAATTTGATAGTCTATGTTGTTCATAACAAATAGTCTGTGCTTAAACAAACAAAACACAAATTGCTTCATCTACATATGATTATGACAAAGAAGTGAATGTTGAAATTTAAATTTGATAGTTTATATTTCTAACTAATATCTAATAGGCCATGCATAAAATAGATTTTGCATTCAACTTTGTTGTCATATTTTATGAGATTTAAAAGTGTATTAGTGGTTGTGTTATAGTTTGATGGTTTATATTAGGCTAATTAATAGCACAAATATGTCATACCTATGATGGACACAACAATTAATTTCACTAATGACCAAAATAGGGATCATAATTTCATGTTTGGTTGAACTATATGATCTAGAAAGTGAAATTATCTCTAAATTATCTTAACACTCTCATATTTTTATCACTTTCTTTTTGTCATTTTTCTTATATTTTTTAGCTAATCACACTTTCAACTTTGGTTAATTTGATTGAATGGAGATTTAAAATCAATAATTTCTTATGGATCGACCCGTACTCGCCACGTATTACTATAGTACGTCATGCGCTTGCAGTATAAATTTAATTCAAAATTTATCGGCGGTTTTCTACCTGGATAGAATTTCCGTCGTTAAACAAGTTTTTGGTGCGTTTGCCGGAGAGTTTTTTTTGATT
Source organism: Allium cepa (assembly GCA_030765085.1). Taxonomy (NCBI): domain Eukaryota; kingdom Viridiplantae; phylum Streptophyta; class Magnoliopsida; order Asparagales; family Amaryllidaceae; genus Allium; species Allium cepa. The sequence continues at coordinate 794,829,989 of CM060935.1, read as the reverse complement.
TTGATATTTTATTCTTCGAATTATAAGTTTGTTTGATTTTTGTGTGATTTTTATTTGTGTTTGTTGCATTTAAAAAAATAAATTCTTATGTGCTCACGTAATTTTTTGATTGCATTTTGATTTTGTGTGTTGTTTTCTAGTTTTCCCTTTCCATTTTCATTTTCGTTATTTAAAATTCAAAAAAAAAAATACATACACAAGTTCATTTCAACAAACAAAAATATTTTATTGCATTGCATTTAAATTTTCATTTTCATTTACATTCTTTTTATTTTCATTTACGAAATAGTGCACTGCTCATTTCCCCTTCTCTGTTTACTATTCGTTGCACATAGTGCACGCTGCTTCCAAACCTCCTACTTGCAAACTGGAGCCACATCTCGCCATCCCATTCCACACTTTCACACCATTCACATTTTTCATATCACTGTCGTTCCATTCTCATAGATCAACAACCACTCCTCTGATCAACTTCACTTCTGCTGCCATCGCCGCTACCTTCCATCTCTACTAACAGACCCTACCTTCCATCTCTGACCAACACCATTCACCTGAAACCATTCAAACAACACTACCAACTGCAAACATACTTCTACTTCATCCCCATTCCACAACCTCCTCTTGTACAAACTTCTATAACCATTCACAAAAAAAAAAGACTACTACTTCCCTTACACATCACATTGCTGCCTCACAAGTTAACTCACCAACTCACACTTCATCAAAACACCATCCTCATACCAGCAGCCTCATGAGCCTCCCACGATTCACGATCAAGCTGCCTCAATCTCCTCAAATCACCAATCGAAGAAAAATTCACTTGGAACAAAAAAATATCCAGAACTCACCAAATTGCATTAGACCAGCGGCAACAAGAAAGAACACTCCAAACCGCTGCCATCATTTCACCGCAACTCCATCTATCGCCTTCGAACAATCCGTGACCTCCATCAATCGTTGCCCATCGACTTCGCATCACATCACTTCGAAACCAACTCCTGAATAATTGCTGCTCGAACTCGAACCATCCAACGACAGCTACCTCAAATCGAATCGCCTCGCCCAAATTCGCTTCCAGGTACACACGCCACAAATACCCATTCGCCCAAATTGAACAGCCTTCTCCAAATGAACGGGATCTTGAGACAAAATTCTAAGTTTGTGGTAATAGATGGCTTTCGATTTTGATTCTGAAAGTGAAAAGTGGTTTTGATCAATTAAACAAGGAGTGATTTGGTTTACAGCATTTTTTTTATGTAGAAGGAAAAAAAACGTTTTATTGAGTGGGCCAGGCTATAAGGCCTGGGTGTAGCCTATAGTGAATATTTTGATTTTATTTTTATTTGTTTTGCTTTGTTTTCGTTTGTTTTTTTTTTTTCCCCATTCTTTTTAAACAAAAAAAAAGAGTTGCTCAATTTGTTTTTGTTTTGAGTTTTAACTTGTTTTGTGTCAATTTCTTTTAAGTTCCAACCATATAAAAAAATTGTATATATCTTATTTTTATTTTAGGTTGTCGAAACAGAAAATCGCAAGAAAAAGAAGTGCTTGCTAAAATAAATGCTTGCTTTTCTTAGCTTGCCAAAAAAATAAACTGCTTGCTTGCTATATCTATTGTTTTTATTTGTCTTGCATTGTTGTTTGCTTGCATTTTATAAAAAAATTCAAAAAATTCAAAAACAAAACAAAAATCCTTTCATAGTTGCATTGTTAATATACGTTTATTTTCTGCTTTGCATTTCATCTTAGAATTTGATTAATAATAACGCACTTAATTGTATATTGACAAATTGTTCTCTTTGAACAATTTAATTTCTTGTTGTCTAGGCTACGGCAGAGCAATAATCAGTTATAAACTTTACGGTGATTCGTAAATATTATACTGAATTGTTTCTCTGACAGTACTTAAACCATCGGCTGCATTGTTAAGGTGATTCGTGGTGCACCGATAACTCCTGTCCATTACCTGGCTGATAACTATCTTGTTTATCTAAGACAAAGTGTAATTATACAATTTTTGGTTAACTTAGGATAAATAGTTTGTCATTAGACCATTTCATTCATTTAGTTGCATTAGTTTATGCATATTTAAAAAAAATTCAAAATCCAAAACTAAAAATTTTCCTTTTTCTTTTGAATTTTTTTTTAACCTTTTTCTTTGAAATTTCATAAATCCAAAAAAAAATTAGAAAAACCAAAATTTAAAAAAAATTTATAAAACCTTTTTAAAAACAAAGAAAAAATTTAAAATACCAAAAAACCAAAACAAAATCAATTTCCCTTTTAAAAAAAATTATTTGTAAATAATTTTTCCTTATAAAAAAATCAAAAACATTCTTGAAAATGTCTGAATTTTCATATTCACATGAATTTTACAAAAGTTATGAAAATCAATATAATCCACGTAATTTCACTTCAAATTTTTATGGATATTTCAATAACAACTATTGTTTAAACTGCTCGAGTTTTGAACCACAAAAGTTTTCAAATGACGAACAACCCTCGAATCTCGAAAATAGCATTGAAATGATTTCATCTTTACTCGAACTCTCTACACAACAAAATCAAGAGATAAATGATTTGTGGAATTCATGTTTGAGCAATGATTCAAGACCAAGATTTCAAAGTGATCAAAACTTGAATTCAATTCAAAATTCAAACGATTTCAATTATAACTCATGTCAATTCAATTTCGAACTCCAAAATGAATTTCAAACTCAAAATGAAAATGGTAACAACTTTTCAAACAAATTTGGCAATGGGAATAATCATAGCTATGTCACAATTGAAAACCTTTGTCCTCAACAATTTCAAAGTGAAAATCCTTATGCTAATAACTATAAATTGGATTTTGTTGAGCAAATGAACGAAATTTACGATGATCACACGGATTCGTTGTTTGAAACATATATGAAACAATGTGAAAAACAAAATTCAATTCCAACATGTGACGAGTCAAACGATAATCCATCTTTCACCAAAATTGACGATTTTCAAATAACAACTTTTGAAATTGAAAATGACGATTTTAATGAAGTTGTTGAAAAATTGGTAATCGAATTGGATTCAATCCTTTTGAGGGTAAGAAACTCGATTTAAATTTCAATCTTTCTTGAATACAACAGCTTTGGATATTGAAATTGTTGCAGTGAATGAAATTGTTGAAAATCCAACGAAGGAATTCGAATTTAATAAACAGATTTCTTGGGCTTTTCGAAAATGAGTTGTTAAATTCTGAAGGAGAAAATTTAAATCACCATTTCAATTTTAAAATCAATAATTTTGAAAAATTTGTTGATGATGAGCTTGACTTTCAATTTGGTGAAAATAAACTTGAATTTCAATCAATTGTTTTATCAACCTCGAAAATCATCGAAAATAAAACAACTCGTAAGATTTTTTAAACGGCAATTGTTTTTCCAAATCATCATTCAACTTTGAAATTATTTATGGTTTAGTTTTCCAAGCTTAAGCCATGTCTCGCATACTTGACGAGACAATTGAATCGGTCTTTGGAAGACCATTTCATTTACTTTTTGATGATATACTTTCTGAACTCTTGTAAATAATAATCTTTTCGTTTTCATGTAAATATAGGTCATCTTTTTATTTTTGTTTTATTTTTCTTCTTTCACTTGGGCTGACTGTGAGGACACAGTCAAAATCAAGTGCAGGGGGAGTCTCATCATTTTCATTTTTAATTTTTCATGGTTTATTTTTCGCATTTTCTTTCAAAAAAACTATAAAAAACGAAGACAGGAAAAAATAGCAAAAAGAAATTCCTTTTTTAAATACTTTTGAAACGCTACAAGATAAATAGTTTTGGTTTATTAAATTGAAATTTTTGAAAATTTATTCTTCTTAACAAAAATAAAAAAGAAGTTTGATTACAAATAACAATGGTTTAATTAGTATAGAGAAAGATTCATACGTGTTAATTATGAAATGCATCCTAATTGAAAATCTTTGTTTTTATAAAGTGGTTGATTTAAAGTAAAGATATAACATTTTTTTGTCTTCAAAGTTAAATGGTTGCAAAACACTCTTTTCAAAAAAATAACAAAACATTTGAATATATGTAAATATTTCTATTAGCACGCACGGTCGACAGATGTACACACTTGTGTGTACACTCACCATTCTCTGTACCTTTCTCACGTAAGCCCGAAAGGCAGTACATGATCGGTATATCAGGCATCGGTTTATCTGAGATAGGTGTATGTATATGAAAAATTCTTTTTAATAACGTCCACAGTCGATAAGTGTCCACACTTGTGTGTTCATTCGCCATGCTCTGTATTCCCTTCACATAAGTCCGCAAGACAGTGCATGGGTAATATATCTGGCCTTAGTTTTCTGAGTTAGACATATGTAAATATTGTAAATAAAAATAAAATTTTCAAAAAAAATAGAGAGAGTAAACAAATGAAATCTAAGCACTATTATAACGTATTTGATTTGATTTGTTATTGGAATGAAATGAAAATACCACTTTGATAAATTTTGATAATCAACTAGGTAACTATTTCATAGTTATACTTTGTTGTCAATTGAAACAACAAGTTAAACAATAGTCTATTTGTTGTGATAACTTGATTTTTTTGGAAATTTTAACGAGTAAATGACTTAGATTTTCAAGATAATGACCAAAATTTATATTTAACCTATTTGTGTCGATTTAAAAGTAAATCATTCATTGTAAATATTTTCAACAAAATTTCATCCCATTCTAATTTAATCTTGCATTTTGTAAATATTTTCATCTTGAATTTGGATTTTATGGGTAGTATCTGCTGAAAACCCTCACGAGACAACACCCGTCCTATTGGGGACACTCAGAGGTTTAACGGCTTGTTGCATACGCTCAACGCAATCATGCTTCCTACAAAAATAGATTTATCTTAGTTTTAGTTTATTCGAGGACGAACAAAAAGATAAGTGTGGGGGTATTTAATGTGCACGTAAATGCGCATATTTTTACCACCATATTTAATCAATTTAAATTAAATAAATGATCATATTGGGTATTTTAACTTGTTTAAACCAAAAATCAAATAATTTTTAAATTGTCACATATTCATCTTCATATAAGGGCAAAGTGGTCATTTTTATGCATTTACTAAATTGTGAAAATTTACTTGGAATTTTCTATGTTGTTTTGTAGGAAATTTAGTAGATTTTACAAGTGGTTTCATGATGATATATGCATGCACAAGAGTGTAGAAAACAAATGAAGATGGAAATAATTCAAAATGATGATCATGAAGGACCCCCCTTATCTACCTTGATGTACACTTAGGAGCTACTACACATGCTAAAAGGCCGTTAAATCTTCATGCACACTTAATGGATGATTATTGGATGCTAATGGTTACTTGGTCACCACAAAGGGGTAGTTTGGGCATTTTCAAAATATATGACTTAGGGTTTAACACATGTATAAATGCCATTTATGTTTCATGTAACTATCTTTTTTCTTAGTTCCTCTTAGTTTTTAGCTTAGAAAATAAATCAAAACTCTTCTCTTTTTTTCATGGCTACTTAGCCATTTTCTTTTCATGTAACTTTTTTATGCAAATACATGTTTTTTTTCCTTTTCTTGTTTATTTCCTTTCATGCTAGTAGTGTAGTTTGATTTTAATGCAAGTAGATTAGTTTTATTTCTTGTTAATTAGCTCTTGTTGCAGGCCACATTTGTTCGTATGATAAAAAATATGAGAGGCTAGACCCCTTCAATTTAAGAGTAATGAAGCTCTCTAATCATGTAGCTTCAAATTAATTTGATGTTTATGCTCTTTTTTTGTGAGAATGACTGAAATAGTTTAGTGATGCTGTTTAGCTTTGAATTTGATAGTCTATGTTGTTCATAGCAAATAGGCCATGCTTAAACAAACAAAACACAAATTGCCTCTTCATCTACATATGATTATGGAAAAGAGTGAATGTTAAAATTAAAATTTGATGGCTTATATTTCTAATTAATAGTTAATAGGCCATGCTTAAAATAGATTTTACTTTCAACTTGGTTGTCATATTTTATGAGATTTAAAAGTGTATTAGTGGTTGTGTTATAGTTTGATGGTTTATATAGGGTTAATCAATAGCACAAATATGCCATACTTATGATAAACACAACAATTTTTCACTAATGACCAAAAGAGAGGTCATAATTTCATGTTTGGTTGAACTATATGATCTAGAATGTGTAATTATCTGTAAATTGTCTTAACACTCTCATATTTTTATCACTTTATTTTTGTCATTTTTCTTATATATTTTTCAGCTAATCACACTTTCAACGTTGGTTAATTTGATTGGATAGAGATTTAAAATCTATAATTTATTGCGGATCGATACGTACTCGCCACGTACTACAATAGTACGTCGTGCGCTTACGGTATAAATTTAATTTAAAATTTATCGGCGGTTTTCTAACCCGATAGAATTTTCGTCATTAAATACCACCCAACGTCCCCGCTACATGTCGCTAACCCATGATCGGACCTCACCGTTGGAAATACGGCGCCCACGTGATCGCCTCACCCTTCGTGCTCCACCGCCATCGTTATATCCTCGCCAGATCTGGCAAATTCGTTTGCCACTAACACGATTGGAAACCATTGATGAGTTTGCCATGGCCTTCTCTACCCAATGGTCACCTCTGATCATCCCATCAATGAAGATCCACTGTTAAACGAAACACAGTCGACGAACGGCCAAGAATAAATTGCTGGTTTCTAGACAATCAGAGTCTCCAATCGAAAAACTTATAGATGCAGATTCCATTCATCAAGAGCTTCATGATGATATATTATATGATTGGATTTGAGCAGTTTGAATTTTTGGGTTTGATTAGAAATTAGAATTTAGGGTTTCGAGATGTTTGCCATTGGAAAGAAGCGGATGGATTGGAAAAGTACGTACAGAAAATAGAATAGAAAGCTAATAGGATTTATAACAACCTATATATAAACGAAGCTGAAACAGGAATAGAGGAAACAGATCGACTTGGGCGACAGCGATAACAAAGGCTCGTAAAGCCCATTTCATTGCCGAAACGAAAGTTGGTCATCCTATATATCGAAATATAGGTTTTCAATATTTTCAAACTCAATGAAACTAATTTCAAACCTTAATTCTATTATATATAGAAGTTCGCTTTTAAAATCAAATTATTATAATTAAATTGCTTTAATTTATTTCTATGCGTTTCAAGATTGTACGATCAAGCGATACGTCCAATCGCTATGAAAGTTGAAATTCTATAATAATTCACTATTACGGATCCGATGAAAATGGTTTTGTCGAAATCCGAGATAGTACTCAAAAAGACTAATTGTGCACGTTAATTAAAACAATCTATTTTAAAAATCAATTTAATTACTTTTAAATTCTAAATTAAAAAATTTCTATCATCATTCTTGATTAAAGAAGAATTAATAATCTTTGAAAATCTAATTTTCCCAGTTAAATCCAATATTTAAATATTAAATTAGTTTCAACGTTTAATTACAACTATAATAAAACACGTTCATTATATATTTAAATTTCAAACAAATTCTTTTATTTTGATTCACATTCTTGTTATTAAATCAACATTTCCATTATGAAATATATTAACATAAGTTTTCATTTTATTACACTCATCACTCAACATTTAATGTTTTTTCTTATATTAACTGTATATTTCAATTATATTTAACTTCATCGATTCCCACGTTAATTTCAACGGATTTAATAACAAGATGATAATTAAAATATTTGTTATGCATTAATTATTCATATCTATAAACTTATTATTTACAACAAGGATTATAAATTTACGTACAAAATAATTGATTTCATATTATATATTAAAACCAATTCCAATTAATTACATATAATTTCTCTTTTAATACAACATTTATTTTATTTCTCATTAACCTTTATTATTACATTGATTGAAATTACATTAAACATTTGTTAACTACATGCAATCAACATTATAAAATTATTTCCTAATAATTTTTTTCATTAATAAATCATAAATTGTAATTTCTTACAATTTTAGACTCCAAAATCTTATTTTATTTAATATTTTTAGTTGTCAAAAATACGTGTCATTACACTCTTGGAGAGCACATCATCTTTGATTAAGAGAAAGAGATGATTGAGATCAGAGAGTAAATAATAGAGAACCAATACAATGAGGATTGTATTGATTCTGGTTTGATTTTGCGAATATTTGAATAAATTTTTAATAGAAATTTTGGCAGCGTAAGAGGAGAGAAGATAATAAGAAAGTAATTGTTAAAAAATTTGCTTGAAACCCTCTATATATAGAGAATCAATAAACATGTCCATTCCCGAAGAGTTACGGCGAATAAACATTTAATTTCAAAATTTGAATTTCAAATTAGCGACATGTATGTTGATTTATCATCTGCTTATATGTCTGTATAGGCTAGCGTATTTTGGGACTTGTTCATTTTAAAATGTTTTGAAAATTTTATGCTTTGTAAATTATTTTGATACTTTGTAAATTAGTTTAAATAGAGTTTATAAACATTTTAGACTTTAGAAAAAATTATAAAATATTTTTAAAATATTTTTAAAAATATGCTTTGTTTTAAAAATGAAGAATAAGAAAATGAAAAGACAGATATGAAAATTGTAACTATGGACATTAACAATGTTCTATGACTTTATATACTATATCATAGTCTTGAGATCTTCATATCTTAATCTTTATACTCATGAGTCTTAATGTCCATTTCTTGAGCCATAATATCCTGCACTATATTGTATATAACATGGCAAAAACATTAATATCCATGTTTTATATGAATGTATTATTGTTACTAAGGCTGTTATCATAAAAATCAATATCTGTGGTATTAACACGCTTGACCGTTGATTACCTTCTTAGGACAGTAGGTGATGTCGTACCAACTAAGCTCCATCACCCATTTTGATAAGCGGCCTGACATCTTTGGCTTCTACAGTATCTGCTTGAGGGGTTTGTCTATGAGGACTTTGATGGGATATGTCAGAAATAGGGCTGCAGCTTCCTTGCTGTAAGGAGTAGGTTGTAGATTATTTTTCAATGAATGAGTAGTTTATTTCTGCTCCTAATAGCCGCTTGCTTGTGAAGTAGATGGAGGCCCCTTCATCTTCTCGTATCACTACAGCATTAACCGATTTATCAGTTACTGCTAAATAAATGTACAAGTCCTCATCTGTCAACGGTTTTGTTAATGTAGGATTATTGACTAAACGGTCTTTTAGGTTTTGGGATGCAGCTTCACACTCCTTGGTCCATTCGAAGTTTTTCCCTTTCTTTGCTTAGTCGAAGAACAGGATGCACTTTTATGTTGCTTTGGATATAAATCTGCTTAGTGCTGCTACCCTGTCGTTTAGACTTATCATATCTTTTGGCTTCTTTGGGATTTTCATTCTACATATTACTGCAATCTTCTTAGAATTTGCTTCAATGTCACATGCGCTTACTATGTACACTAGGAACTTTCTTGACTGGATGGTGAAAGTTCGTTTCAATGGGTTCACCTTCATAATATATTGCCTTAGAACTCTATATGCCTGCTCTAAGTCTTAGACGTGGGTTGATGCTACCTTGGACTTGACCAGCACGTTGTCTATACATAATTCAACATTCTTTCCATTTTGTTCCGCAAGCATCATATTTACCGACCTTTGGTAAATTGTCTCTGCGTTCTTAAGACTAAATGACATGACTTTGTAGCAGTATAATCCATTATCTATTATGAAACTAGTATGCTCCTGATCCGACTCAAACATGACTATCTGATTGTACCCTAAGTATGCGTCCATGAATGAGAGTTCATGCTTACTGGTTCGGTCTATTAACTGATCAATTCTAGGCAAGGAAAACTATCCTTCGAGCAAGCCTTGTTTAGGTTGGTGAAATCTATGCAAGCTATCCATTTCCCATTAGGCTTCCTTACTAGTACTGGGTTGGCAATCCAATTCGGGTGGTATACTTCCCTAATGAATCCGTTCTCCTTTAACTTCTCAACTTCCTCATGCATGGCGTTATACATTTCCTAGTCTAGAGTTTTGCACTTTTGTCTGACCGGATATGCATCGTGTCAATGTTAATAGCGTGATAATTTATGGCTAGATCTATTAGTACCATATCCAAATGTGTTTAAGAAAACTCATCCACTATTTTTTTGTCAAAAAGTCTATCAATTCAATATAAGCATCTGCACTAAGGTTCTTTTCGATTTTAAGAATCTTCGTGAGGTCTTCTGGATCTATTTGTACGTGTTCGAGATCATCCATAGGCTCTAGCTCATTCTTTGATGCTCCTAATCTCAGATCTGTTTCAATTTTATTTCCTCTTTCGGTGGTGAGTTTACCGATGATGCCTATTTCTAGGCTCCTTTAGAGAAGTACTGTGCATAAAATGAATTATACTCATCGGTACCGATCATGTGCATATATGTTCTTTTTTTATTCGTCGATTTCAAGGGTGTAGGATTACTCGCCCTGTGCGTTAGTTTGAGTACTTAATGCTGACATAATTTTATGAATCGATTCGTCTTCTTTGTTGTTATTTCCATTAAAAATATTAAAAGAGGCACCAAACTCAATTCGAGCAATTTTGTTGTCAAAAGTAAGGTTTACATTGTATAACTCTCTAGCCAAAACTTATTCCCCTCTTATTGACCCTATTCTTGCAGGAGTGTTGAACTTCATAAGCAGATCTTTCTAGTACACAATAACTCCTATGTCTATCAAAGAAGGCCTTCCAAGGAAGGCATTATTGATAGAGTTAGGGGTATCCCCTAGGGGCAATTATGTAATTTGTTACATATATCTAACTCGTTGACCAATCTTGTTTGAAATAAAAAGTATTTTCTTCCTATTATATACTTGATATAACATGATTATATTAATCAATAACTTAACTAAAAGTATATTTAATAGCAAAATTCATAAATGGTGTATTTTGTGAGTAGTTACAAAGTGTTGTAACCGTGGGTAATTTATTACAATGAAACCAATATACCATTTTTAATGTTCTTAGTCAAGATGCATGGAGACTGGATATCGATGTATCCGTTGAGACTGGAGTATGTAATGCTCTCCAAATGTTAGGCAGCCTATTACTTATGGCTGCTAGTGGGACCTAGGATTTACGTACTAATGGTTATTGGATAACTATGGAATGGTTCACTTGATAGTTTTCTATTGGTTAATATAACTAAGGTCAAATATAAAATATCAATGTGACTGATTTATACACTTCCTTGACTTGAGAAAATTATGAATCTTTAATATGAAAGCTTTGCTTTGATTATAGCCAAATCATGGCATGGCGTCCATCGAGCCACTATAGTTGGGTCAGGTGGAAGTATTGTAAGTGAAGCACTATTTAAGAGAGGATTCGTCTTCTAAGTTATATGCGATTAGTATCACAGTCAACTAAGGTGAACTTAAAGTCAAAGTCTCTGACCAGAGCATTTCGGTTAATAATAATTTTTATCATCGAACCAACGAATTTGTATTTAGACTATAAAGTTGAATGTGGATGAGGTTGGAATTTTGACCGTTACCAAATTCCATAAGTCCAAAGTGATATAGTTTTAACGAAGAGAATTGGTGTAAACAAATGTCACAACCGGGTAACGCTTATTAAACTAAAATTGGATTTTACCGAAAATAAGTAAGCAATAAATTTGGCCATAATGTCACGCCACTTGCTAAGTGATGTGTGAAAGTTAACATTAGAATAGTTTTTTGTTAATCATTGACCAAATTCACACTCAAGAGTTACACAGCCGAAATGATGAATTCCCTCAAGACCGAACGATTTAGTTAGTTCATAATTGTTATAAATTAATTAATATTTATGACATATTAATTATAAAATTTTGATATGATTTGAGAAATGAATAATTTATATATATTTATAACAGTTATAAATATAACGATCGATATACAACATCGACAAACGATTAAATTAGATTTATTTGTGTTAGGAAAACATATCTTTGTTTTGATAACAACAACTATACAATGGAAATCGAATATGCATATATATTGATATATACAGGTACTTGCTAGAACGGCATCACTAGAAAGACAATAACAAGGCTCAAAGAACACTACAAGAGACTACAAGTCGATAGGAACAAAGAAGCAACAAAAAAGATGCACAAAACAGACATGCACAAGTTTCAGACTTCTAGGTGCACAAGCTAGATGTCTAGAAAAGTCCTTTGGAACAACAAACAGACTAAACCAGACGTTTGGTAATAGCACTCAGACGTTTGAAAATCTATTATGTACAAAAAATACAAAAACCAGACGTCTAATACAAATACCAGACGTCTGATTTCAAACTCGGATTTTAAATTTAAACTTTAGTTGTCACATTAGAATAGACATCTTTGCTTCTCTTCGCTGCAACTCTTCATCGTCAACAGAAGCAACTGTAGAGCACTTGTTAATGGGTGAAACTACTCAAGAAACCTCTCCACAACTATATATATTATCAAGAATCAAGAGAACGAATTCGCCTACTTACTTACGCTCTCTAAATACATACTTTATCATATATTCTTGATCTCTAGCAATCTATACTTGTATTTCACTCTTCCATATATTCAGTTCTTCATAGACAATACTCTCTTGATATAAAGTGGAAGAATTTGTACTAATTAATCAATATTCATGTTATAGAATACATATTTGACAAGTACAACTTATTGTAAACAAGCCTATTCCTCCGGGCAAAGCGAGGTGTTTGATAGTAGAATTCCGAAGGGGAGCTTCGTGACTAGACGTAGGACAGAAAGTCCGGACCAGTATAAATTCCGGTGTGCTTATTCTATATTTACTTAGATTAATATTGTTTTAGTTGCGTCATATATTTTGCCACATATACTTGCATATATACTATACGATCCACCCTGTAGACTTTCAATTGGTATCAGAGCAAGGTTTGATCAAAGTACAGTAAGACTTTTTTGAATCACTTTAATATGGGAAGTATTTTTCTAGAAGGTCAATCCACAATACGACCCCACTTTTTAATGGTTCTAACTATGCATATCGGTCAACACGTATGAAATTTTTTATGGAAGCTAATGGATTAGAAATTTGTCAGCCACTCAAAATAAATATGAAGCACCTGACACTGCTATGAACACATGGAATGATGCACAAAAACCGCAGCTTCTAATAATGCCAAAGCTACGAATGTTCTATTTTGTTCATTAGATAAGAATGAAATTTCATGTGTCATGTTATGTAACACTGCATATGATATTTGGCGTACCTTACAAGTTACACATGAAGGAACAAACAAAGTTAATTAAACTAAGATTTCAATTTTACAAAATAAATTTTCATCATTTAAAATGAAATAAAATGAATCTATAGTAGATATATACTCTAGATTCCAAACCATTCAACATGATTTAATGGCACTTTGAGTCAAATTCACAAATTTTGACTTAATATCTAGAATACTCAATTCTTTAACTCTAGAGTGGGAAAGAAAGGTATTGGCTATCGAAGAAGCTAATGATCTCCCAACACTCTTAGTTAATGAATTGATAGAAAATTTAATGTCCTATGAAGCTAATTTGCAGGCACGAAAAGAACAAAAGTCGGAGAAGAAAAACATAGCATTCCTAGCAATAAATGATGACTCTGACTTAGACGAAGAAGAAATCTAATTTTTGCCAAAAATTACAACAAATTCAAGAAATTTAGGAAAATGACCATATTTCAAAAAGTAAAATCAAACTCTACAAATCAAACATCAATCAAATGCTATGAATGTGACCAATTTGGACATATGAAGAAAGATCGTCCCAAGCTCAATAATGTTAAAAGGAAGAAAAAATTGAAAATTTCAAAAAGAAGAAAGCTTTCAAAGTAACATGAGATGACTCGGATTCTTCATCATCATCAGACAGTGACAGCAATAGTGACGGAGAACAAGCTAATATGTGCTTTATGGCACAAACTGATGAGGTATGTCCCGAACTCAGCTATGATGAATTATTAGAACTTAGCATGGAATCAGACGGTAAATTTAGACAAATTAAAAAATTGAATAAAGAACATATAGCCAAAATAAATAGATTAGAACTTGAAGTAGGATTGCTAAAAGATGAAAAAATTATTTTAGAATTATCTCACGTAAAAATTAAAAATATTTTGGTTGAAAATGATTTTATGGCTATTGAATTTGGAAAAATTAGACTAAAAATGATATATTGTTAAAAGAAAATATCAACTTGAAGAGTAATATAGAAACATTGAAAATCTGGATCTAAAAGAAAAATTAGATAAAATTACAAATAATGTTTCAAAATTTAATAAAGGAAAACAAGATTTGGAAAATCTTATCAAAACTTCAAAACCATCAGGTAATAGAAATGGAATAGGATTTAAAAATATTCCTAAACAAAAAGCGAATAATATTAAGAAATATAGTTGTATTTATCTAAAGACTAAAAGATCAACTAAGTCTAATACGAATACCAAAAATATAAAAATTATGTTCATAAAGGTACCAAACCTTCTTGGGTATGGCTACATACTCCTAACATCTAGGACCCTAACAAAGTATATGGGTACCAATTAAATCATATTTTATTTTGCAGGTAACCAAAATAAAAAATAAGGAGAAATGGATACTTGATAGTGGATGCTCCAAGCATATGACCGGAAATACAAAAATGTTATCAAATATAACATACATCGATGGTGGAACAGTAACTTTTGGAGATAATTCAAAAGGATACATCGTTGGCATTGGAGAAGTCATCAACTCTGGTATTTCTAACTCTCCTATTATTACAAATGTTTTGTTAGTAGAGAATCTAAAACACGACCTATTTAGTATTAGTCAATTATGCGATAAAAGTTTTCAAATCAATTTCGAAAAAGATAGATGCGATATTTTCAACAATAACAAACATCTTATCTTTGAGGGTTTTAGAAACAAAAATATTTATGTCTTAAATATAAATATAAATCGAAGTTCAAATTTATTTCTAACCACTAAACATAACGATCCATGGTTATGGCATAAACGATTTTGTCATATTAGTTTTAAATATATTAATAAATTAGCAAAATATGAGCTAGTTAGAGGTTTACCTAAAATAAATTACAAAGTAGAATATTATACGACGATTGTCAAATTGGAAAACTAAAGAAAAGCTCTTTTAAATCTAAATATAATATTTCTACAAAACAACCATTAGAATTATTACATTTATATTTATTTGGTCCAACTCAAGTGCAATCTATAAATCACAACAAATATGTTTTCGTAATAGTTGATGATTTTTCAAGATATACATGGACTTTATTTTTAAAACATAAAAGTAACACTTTTGGTATGTTTAAATTTTTTTGTAAAAGAATTAAAACACAAATGAATATAAAAATTAAGAACATTCAAAGTGATCACAGTGGAGAATTCGAAAATGATATTTTTGCTAATTTCTAAAATAAAAGGGTATAAGTCAAAAAATTTCCTTTTCCTGCACACCTCAACAAAGTGGTGTAGTAGAAAGAAAAAATCGTACGCTACAAGAATGTGCACAAACACTATTAAATAGTAATGGTCTACCAAAACACTTTTGGGTTGAAGTTATTGCCATGGCTTGTTATGTTTAAAATCGAGTAACCATATGACCTATGACTAAACATGCTTGTTTTGAAATATTTTTTTAAAGAAAACCTAAAGTATCATACTTTAAAACTTTCGGATCAAAATGTTTTATACTAAACACAAAAGATAATTTAGGAAAATTCGACCCGAATGCCAATGAAGGAATCTTTGTTGGATATTCAAATCGTAGCAGAGCATATAGGATTTTTAATAAACGAAATAACACAATTAGGAAAGTTTACATGTTTCGTATGATGAAAATCTTCTTAATCGTCATATTAATGACGACGAAGAAATAATTCCAATAACAAATACAATAAATTCTTTTAATAATGAGACAAATGCATAAAATAATAGTTTAGCATCAACTCTTAGAATTCTAAAAGATCATCCAAAAGATAATATCATTGGGGATCTCAATTTCAGAGTAACTAGAAATCAACTTAACCAAATAATTCATATTGCATTTGTATTAAATTTTGAACAAAAAAGTTATGAAGAAGCTTCAAACGATAATTTTGGATAATAGCCATGCAAGAAGAATTAAATCAATTTGAACGTAATAATGTCTAGGAATTAGTGCCAAGACTAGAAAATCAATCGGTTATAAGAACAAAATGGATATTTAAAAACAAAGAAGACGAAAACAGAAATATAGTTAGAAATAAAGCACATCTAGTCGCTCAAGGTTATAATCAAGAAGAAGGTATTGACTATGATGAAACCTTTACTCCAGTAGCAAGACTCGAGGCCATATGTACATTACTTGCTATCATGATCCGAAATCCAGCGTTTGAAAAACGACATCAAATACATCACTTGTATTCGACTGTCAGAGATTCAAACGTCGAATTCCAGTTCGTATGGAGCTTATAACAACATTAGATGAATATAAACAGCGGAAACAAAATGAACTATCATTAATCAAAATCACAGATACAACATTCATCATAGTATTTGATACAACAAATCACCACCATCATCAGAGTGATACATATATGATACAATACCAAAATAATAACATCACAATGGAACACTAACAACAGGGTTTCATATAGGTCTCCAACATACTTCAACAATGATAAGGTCTTCAAAAACTCCAACACCTCAAAAGATTTCTGAGGCCAAAAGCTTTCGAAATCCGGTAGCTTCCAAAAGACTCCAAAATCCAAGCTAGCTCCAAAACACGGATAACCTGTTTCTAGGCTGCCCGTGTGGAAATTATGGACACCTAGAGTTTAGAAAGGGAACAATAAAATTCAGGTCAGTCATGGGACTAGTATGAGTAAACAAAAACAGTTGTTTTGAACAAAAAAAATTCATAAAAGAAAACCATTCATGCTTTTGGAAAATGAAACTATCATAAGGCCTCCCGGCATGCACACAATGCAATCGCACACTTAGGGGAGATTTCTCCTTATGATAGTCAAATATGCTTTATACGAGAAAACTTTTTGATATTATTATTAATGCATAGTGTGAAAACATTTAAAAAGTATAATATTAATCTTAGCCAGCATACATACCATTATAGTATGCCTACTATAGCTACCATGTTAAATGGTAGATTCTACAACTAAAACTGTACAGGATTCGTATTAGTGATTGGATTTCCAACAAATGGTCAGGCTAAGGAACTTCTTGGGCCACATGGGTACGCCTATGGAGGGACGCCCCGAGAACCTAACCGGATCTCTGCCAACACAAGGACGGGTTACCTCTGTAACTAGGTAACTACTACACAAGTATGCCACCCCCCGGTCGTAACCGACCTTTATCCGAGGCCCCAACAACAACAACTATAAAGCAACGTAATTGCAATATCAACATAAGTTAAGTATCTGGGCTCCATACCGTGATACCACTTCTATCAAGAAGAAAATACACATACCCTAAGGGGCGCTACTCCCAATAACCTTGATGCATCCTTTCTATTTCGACCATTACCGGGTTGTGAGGTTCAACGAAGTCTCATCCATAAAGCTACGCTTTTCACAAAAGCCATGCTTCGATCAATAAATAATCAGCACTCAGCATGCCACACTACCAAATTGGGAGTATATCACTGATAATCTTCAACTACATAACCTCTGAGCTCGTATACCTTAGAGAATGGTGTTAATCTAAGAGAATAAAATTCTCCGCCACCAACAGAAATGTATTTGAAAGAAATCTTCTTTATATCTCAAAGTGTAATGTCAAACATACAACCATACAAGTTTGTCCAGGCTCGGACAGAACTGAAGGCACTTCCGAAGAAGCCGCAATCCCAACATCCACAATTCTAATTGGACTCCCCATCACATATGGAGATCTCTATACCGGACCAACTCAGTGCAGAGTCATTCGACAAGTTATCCTATCGTTCTCGAAGACACCCGGTCTTCACCACCATCTTCAAATGCTATCCATTTCGTCGTATCACTATTCGGAATGGTTATATGACATAAAGTCCTCTCCTAGCTAAACCGAATAGTGAGCGCATAATTTTAAAACACGTGGATATGTCAATCACAAAGATTCATTATTAAGGTTCGATGTGGGTTTCGGACAACCACTGAAATCCAACTCCCTGTTGCATCGAAATTCAATTTCCGTTTTACGGCCAATGGGTTTTCACATTCAGAGAAATAAATCACAGATATCACAGCTTAACACAAAGTAATTCATATCCCATAGCATCACAATCACATAACAGAAATATCAATCCAATACACATCATTCAATAATAATCAATCATCTTCAATTAAGATGAATTAATCGTGTGATTTAAATTAACTAAATCTTAATCACCTTCATTAATTAATTATTCCTTAATTAATTAATCCTTAATTGTTAATTAACTAAATCTTAATTGCTTTTATTAATTAATTATTCCTTAATTAATTATCTTAATTAATTAATCCTTAATTGTTAATTAATTAAATCTTAATTACTTTTATTAATTAATTATTCCTTAATTAATTAATTAATTAATAATTACAAATCAATTAACCTTAATTATCTATTTAATTAATCTTTAATATTAAGTAATTATTCTTAAGTAATTATATTAGCAAATCATTAATTGCTTAATAAATTAAAAGATAAATCTTTTTATCTGTATTTATTACTTTGATTATCTTTTAAACCTTGTTTAATAAATCATCTTTATCGCATTAGTTGCTTTAAAAGGTTAAGATTAGTTTAAATAACATTTTATCTTAATTATCCTTTTTAATTACATTATTTATTTAATATAAATAACTTTATAAAATAATGTATCAAAATTAAATAAATTTAATTTAATTCTTTTAAAAACATCTTACTTAAATCCTTAATTAAGTCAAAACTTTAATCAAAATCATTATTTGAAAACATGGATTAGAAATGTTTAAAAGTTTGAATTTTATTTTAAAGTAAAAATTGTTTTTACATATCGGATCTGAGACCCACTTCGAGTCATACCCGATCAAAATGCCTAAACGCTTCGAGTTTTCCCAGAAATCAACCCGAGTATATTTTTTGCCAACTTTAAAATTTGTTTAAGCGTCAAACCCCCCTCAGCATAAGCTTGGAAATGCACGAACCCAAACTCGAGCCATCACCCTAGTTCCCCGAAGATTACTTCGAGTCCAATGCTTCTTCCACCAACCCCAAATTTCAGATACCACAATGACACCGTGCACATGCACGTCCCTTCCAGCCAACTACGATCGGTGCTACGCGTGTTGATAGGTCGTTGACAACCTTTCCTGGCCACCTGAGCACCCAGAAGTCCACAGCATCGACGAACCCAAAATTTCGTCACTCATCATCAACTAGAACGAAACATCGATCACCAAAAACACCTCGTCTTTCCTCTTCCGACCATCAGAAGTCACCAAATTCTGGCCAGTGCTACACTTGCCTCCCTAGTTCCGATAGCCACTGGTGCGAACGGCTCCGAAGCGACGACGAGGCGACAGCAGCTCAAAACCCGACCTCGACTAAGTAAGGGTTTTAAACCCTAGATCATCAGAATTAGATCACCATGATGATCTATAAATTTGCCTCGCATTTTTCTCGAGTTCGACGACCACCCAAGCATCTCTGGAAGCAATCCCGACACCCGAAAGTTCGATGATCACCAGCACTTCATCAAAAACGTGATACCGTTCATCCTCGATTTTCTCAGAGGATACTTCATTAAAAATTATGATTTTGCCTTTAAAAATCATAAATTTCAAAAATATTTCGATTTATAAACTTGAGATCAGGAATCATGATATTTGGAATTTTTACACATTTTGAATTTTTGCCAGTAATTTCACTTTCCAGAAGAAAACTTCAATTTGTTTTGCTTGAATTCATTCTTAAAACTTAAAGTTTAAACAAAAAAAATTTGTTTGTACTAAGATCTAACAAGAATTAGGGGTGAAAGATTTTAAATTTCAAACAGGTTCTGAAAACCTATTTCCAAACAGAGGCAAAATGCCTGATACCGAGCATGCATAGTAATCTTGCATACATTTACACATATCTGCATGCATATAAACCTTTTACAATTTTATCTCAAGCATTGTAGCAAACCACAAGTGCTATTAAAAGTTAAGAAATTTACTCACCTATAGCTTTAAAACAGAGATGCTTGACAGTTTATTTTTTCTATTTTTCTGAGCTTGATTTTATTGTGATCCTCTGTTTGTTGTTTGATTGTGCTAAGTTGTGTTGTTATTGTTTTGATCTTGAAGCTGTAATTGTTTCAACTTGATCCGATTCCTTTGCTTGAGATGATTTCTAAGCTTAGGCTTTGAATTGAAGAGGGTGTTTGAATTTCCATATTTTTGCTTTGTTTTTGTTTTGATGACTTTTTGACTTTTTTTCTTTGATTTGTTTTTGAAATTTTCTTGATGATTTTCTTTCTCTGATCTGAGGAAGTTTACAGATTTTTTTTCTTAAGCTTTTAAAAGTTAAAAGAAAGGAGAAAGAGGGGATTTGAGATGTTATATAGTTTTATTTCCTTTTTATAAATTTTCTCAAAATTAAAACAATATAATGACACTTGTTAATTTTCTTTCTACATAGATTACACTTGTTAATCCATTTACTTAAATTTTTAACACTTGTCTTTATATACATTACTTATTTAACATTTGTAAATTTTCATTAGAATAATAGTTTTACCTTATTTAAATTGTATTTTTAATTTACATTTTCCATTTTATAAAGACATTTGCTTTATATTAATAAATACTATTTAAAAGAGAATGTTTTGAAATTAATTACACATTAAATAAATTACATATATATATATATATATATATTTGTAAATCCAAATTATTTTACTAAAGCATTTATTTAAAATTTAAATTCAAATTCAAAGTCAAAGTCAAATCTACTCATATATACACACAGATATATATATATAATTTAAATTCAAATGATTTTAAAAACATTTATTATTTCAAATTTTAAACTCAAATGAAATTGAAATCTTATTCATACAAATTAACACTTATTTTATTTGATTTGAAAACTTTCAAATTAATTTCAAATTAAATTCCAAAATTCAAATAAATTACTAATTTAAATTGATAAAATTTAGGATGTTACAGATTTCCCCCCTTAAGAAAATTTCATACTCGAAATTTAAAAGAGAGAGAAAGACAAACAAAGAATATATGAATTCAGAAAAAGATAGAGAAATGGCTTACCAGATTAAGCCGGAATATCCACTCTGCAATTGAGATAGGACTTTTGCATGCTGTCCTCTATTTCCTAAGTACAGTCATTTAAATCACCGCTCCATTGCACTTTGACCAATTTCACAACTTTATTCCTCAATTGCTTTTCATCACGATCAATGATCTTTATCAGTTCTCTCTTAACTGTTAGATTTGGTGTGATCTCCAAATCCTGCTAAGCGGCTTCTTCAATAATACAGTCTGGATCGTGTACATACTTTCGAAGATGTGAAACGTGAAACACATCACGCATGCCAGATAACCGGCTAGGTAGCTGCACTCGATATGCCAGAGGACCGATCCTATCCAGTATAGGAAAAGGACTAATATAATGCGGTGCCAGCTTACCAGTCTTCCCAGATCTTAACACACCACGCATTAGAGACACTT
Source organism: Allium cepa (assembly GCA_030765085.1). Lineage (NCBI taxonomy): Eukaryota > Viridiplantae > Streptophyta > Magnoliopsida > Asparagales > Amaryllidaceae > Allium > Allium cepa. The sequence goes on along the minus strand of CM060935.1, from coordinate 794,808,230 downwards.
TTAGGAATATAGAACCTCCAACTTGAAACTCTAGAGCTCTTCTCCTACGGTCGTAAAAACTTTTCTGACGACTTTGTGCAGTTATCAACTTTTTTAGAATAAAATCCACTTTCTCCATAGCTTCTTTATTCATATCTGGTCCAAGGACGAGTCTATCACCTGACTCAATCCAACATGAAGGTGATCGACACGGACGATTATATAAAGCTTCAAAAGGAGCCATTTCAATACTGGCCTGATAGCTATTGTTATATGAGAATTCGACCAAATGCAAATGGTCCTCCCAAGAACCACCAAAGTCGAGAATACAAGCACGTAGAAGGTCTTTTAAGATTCGGTTTATCCTTTCAGTCTGCCCATCAGACTATGGGTGATAAGTAGTACTGAAATTCAGTTTTGTTCCAAGTGCGGCTTGAAATGCCTCTCAAAATCTACTAGTGAAGATCAGATCACGATCACTCACTATACACCTGGGTATACCGTGGAGACGAACAATCTCTTTTATATATAGCTTTGCCAAACTTGTCGTCGTGTGGGTAGATTTTATTGGTATAAAGTGGGTTGTCTTAGTCAAACGGCCCACAATGACCCAAATTGCTTAACTGCCTTTTCGAGTACGGGGCAACCCATCGATGAAATCCATCGATACTTGATCCCATTTCCACTTCGGCACCACCAATGGTTCGAGTAAACCTGAAATTTTCATCAGATCATTTTTGATTTGTTGACAGGTAGCATAATGACTCACATATATAGATATGTCCCTTTTCATTGTCTTTCACCAAAAGGTTCTTTTGACATCTCTATGCATCTAATTAACTCCTGGATGGATACTGAGTTTAGACTTATGACACTCGTCTAAAACTTCACGTTTCAGATCAGGGATGTTTGGGACACACATCCTGCCTTTCAATCTTATAACTCCACAATTATCGATTCCGAAACTGGAATTTTCACCTCGACGAATTCTCCCATAAATTTCCTAAAGAAATTTGTCTTCTTTCTACTTGCTGGCGATTTTCTCAAGAAGAGTAGGAGTAATGACAAGATGAGCAAGAATAGCATGTTCTACTCAAGGCATCGGCAACTACATTGGCTTTTCTAGACGTATACAGAATATCTAGGTCATATGACGCTAGAAATTCTAACTATCGTTGTTGCCTCAGATTAAAATCTTTCTGGGTGAAAAGATACTTCAGAGATTTGTGATCGGTGAACAATTCGAATTTGTCACCTAAACAAAAGGGAATTAATTAAGTATACTTATTAAGTTAAATTAAATTTTTAAATTTTCTTTAGAAAAGCAGAAAGAGATTCTTACCCAGATGATAGTGTCGCTAGATTTTCAGAGCGAAAATAACAGCTAGAAGCTCGAGATCGTGGGTTGGGTAATTTTTCTCATGCGGACGTAATTGTCTACTCTCGTAGGCAATCACTTTACCATTCTGCATTAGCACCGCACCCAAACCATCACCACAAGCGTCAGTATAGACAGATAAACCTTGGTTCCCGTTAATGATGGCGAGACGGGAGCGGTAGCTAATCTCCTCTTCAACTCCTGAAAAGCTTCATCACATTTTGGAGTCCAATCGAACTTACCATTCTTCATCGTTAGCATAGTCAATGGACTAGCCAACTTGGAAAAATCTTAGACAAACTTTCTATAATATCCCGCTAAACCCAAAAAACTTCGAACTTCTTTTGGAGTAATGGGTCGCTTCCAGTCGAGAATAGCAGAAATCTTGCCCGAATCAACAGAGATTCCCTCTTCATTAACAATGTGGCTGAGAAATCTGACTTCCTTAACACAAAAATGACACTTGGAAAATTTGATGAATAAAATGTTCTACCTTAATATCTCCATAACAATTCTAAGATGCTCGGCATGCTCCTCTTCGGTTTTGGAATAGATTAGAATATCGTTAATAAACACCAAACAAATTTATTCAATACTCCTCGAAATACACGGGTCATTAAGTCTACGAAGTATGCAGAAGCATTGGTTAATCCGAAAGGCATGAATAACCATTTGTAGAAAATGTCTGGACCCCTGAAAGCAGTCAAATGAACACAGTCTTCGGCAATTCGTAGCTGAAGGAATCCTTGAGCTAGATCCATCTTTGAAAAGAATTGAGCGTGTACAGTTAATTGAATAGATCGTCGATTCTGGGTAACGGAAATTTGTTCTTGAGAGTTAGTTTATTGAGATCGTGGTATTCTACACACAACCTCAAAGATCGGCCAGATTTGGCTACGAACGCTATAGCTGAACCCTAATAAGAAACACTAGGATGCATTAACCCTTTTTCTAGCAAATCTCAAGTTTGATTGACTAGTTCAATTCTTTCCTTGGGTGCCATCCTGCAGCATGTGCGAACAGCGGGACGAGCATTGCGTACTAAGTCAAGTTTGAATTCAATTTCTCTATGTGGAGGAAAGGATTTTACTTCTTCAAACACGTCGGGAAATTACCAAATAATAGTTATGGACTCCAAACTAGGTTCGAGATATCCCAAAGTATACATCAGTTTATCTCTCTTAGGACTCGGATCCTCACAGGAGATTTCAACAAAATTTCCAAGTTATGTTTTGATTGAGATCGTTCGATTATTACAATCTAATTTGGCTTCATATTCCATTAGCCAATCCATTCCGAGTAAGATTCCAAATTCATTAAAATCGAAGACAAAGGGGCTGACAGGAAATTTATGACCAGAATACGAGATAAGAACATCCCTACATTGTAGACAAAGGTTTGCAGGGCCACCAACTAGATTTTTCACACAAATGGGCTCGTTGACAAAATCAAGTTTAAGTTTTAATTCATTTTTGGTTTTTTGGGAGATAAAGCTATGAGTAGCTTCCGTGTCGAATAAAACTCTAATAACTCTATCATAAATAGTAAGGTTACCTTCAAGAACTCCTTTTCCTTTATCTGCCCTTGAAGTTGAGGGGTCATCCTTTACTGCATAGACATTCGCCACTTGTGCTTGCTTCATTGCCGGGCAATTTTTAACTACGCTTCCGGGCTTATGACAGTAATAACATTCTCTAGCTCCCTGATTAGTCTTCACGGGTTGTTCTTTTTTAACTTGTTTCTTTGGATTCTTGCAGATGTTTGAATAATGGCCCTTTTCTTGGCAATTATAACAAGTTATATCTCTATCCCGATTTCCTTGATTGTTCTTCTTCTCCTTGCCTTGATATGGTTTCTTGCCTTCAAACTTTATTTCTTTTTCAATTTGGATTGCTCGTATTCCCTTTTTCCCGGAGCTTCTTGCATATCCAGGGTAGCACACCTATACCCCATATCGATAAGATCAGAAAAAGATTCTTTAACATGAGCTGTCATCCTTTCATGGAATTTCTTATTCATTCCATGAATGAATCTTTCATTTTTTCTTTAGAGGTGTGTTTACCAACTCCGGACCGAAATGGAATAATTCGTTGAATTTGTTTAAATACTCCTCAAATGATAAACTCCCCTGCTTCAAGTCCATAAATTCCTGGTACATTCGGGAGATGCCAGCAGACGACATATAGCATTTCTCAAACACTTCTTTAAATCGTTCCCATATGAATTCATATTCTCGCTCATCTACTATAACTGTCTCCCACCAAGCTAGGGATTCTTCTTGGAGTTGCCAAGAAGCTATTAGTCACATTTGATCGTCTTCCAACTTTAACCCTTTAAAAATTCTTTCACTAGATCTGATCCAGGCTTGGGCTTCAACGATAGACTCCTTGCCGGTGAACGGCTTACCACCAAGCCTCGAGAAACTTTTATATAGATCAGCCAGATTCGGCTGAGGTTGAGTAGATAAAGCTGCTTTTGCTGTTGTGTGGACTTGACCAGTTTAGTGGTATTTCCCCGACCCCTAGCTCCTCCTCTTCGCCCGCTCATTCTTACTATCTGTAAATAGTAAGAAAACTTGATTTAGACTATATGGACGAGATATCTTAGGGAATATCAACGGTTAAAAGAAATAGACCAAGAAATTTTAGGGTTTTGGTCTCTCGGGTTATACTCATTCTAGGGTATACTTTACCCCATCTCTAATGAGCCACCTAATGTGTTATACTCTATAGATAAAGTTCTTACTCAACCTTTAGCTCTGATACCACTTGTCACGGTCTACGCTTTTCAACCATCAATAGTGGCCACTCTCGACTGGTAGGCTTTTCAACCATTCCAGCCCTGCCGTGGCAGACAATGGTACCCTGACCTTGCTTTTACAGCCAGCCTTTCGACTTCTTCACCTACCCGGTTAACCAACCCCTCCCTGGGGTCATATAGGGGTAAAGTCTCCCGTTCGCCACCAAATGCAAAGCGAGAAACCCCAATCACGTTGTATTAAGCAAGTTTGGTCATGGGACTGGTATGAGTAAACAAAAATAGTTGTTTTGAACAAAAACAACTGGTATGAGTAAACAAAAATAGTTGTTTTGAACAAAAACAATTTATAAAAGAAAACGTTCATGCTTTTGGAAAATGAAACTACCATAACGCCTCCCGGCACACACACAATGCAATCGCACACTTGTGGGGGATTTCTCCTTATGACAGTCAAATATGCTTTATATGAGAAAACTTTTTGATATTATTATTAGTGCACAATGTGAAAACATTTCGAACGTATAATATTAATCTTAGCCATCATACGTACCATTATAGTATGCCTACTATAGCTACCATGTTAAATGGCAGGTTCTACAACTAAAACCGTACAGGGTTCGTATTGGTGATTGGATTTCCAATGAATGGTCAGGCTAAGGAACTTTTTGGGCCACATGGGCATGCCTATGGAGGGACGCCTCGAGAACCTAACTGGATCTCTGCCAACACAAGGCCGGGTTACCTCTGTAACCAGGTAACTACTACATGAGTATGCCATCCCCCGGTCGTAACCGACCTTTATCCGGGAACCCAACAACAACAACCACAAAGCAACATAATTGCTATATCAACATAAGTTAAGTATCTGGGCTCCATACCATGATACCACTTCTATCCAGAAGAAAATGCACATACCCTAAGGGGCGCTACCCCCAATAACCTTGCTGCATCCTTTCTGTTTCGACCATACTAGGTTGTGAGGTTCAACGAAGTCTCATCCACAAAGCTACGCTTTTCACAAAAGCCATGCTTCGATCAACAAATGATCAACAGCACTCAGCATGCCACACTACCAAATTGGGAGTATATCACTGATAACCTTCAACTACATAACCTTTGAGCTCGTACGTCTCAGAGAAGGGTGTTAAGCCAAGAGAATAAATTCTCCGCCACCAACAGAATTGTATTTGATAAAAATCCGCTTTATATCTCAAAGTGTAATGTCAGACATACAACCATACAAGTCTGTTTCGGGTTCGAACAGAACCGAAGGCACTTCTGAAGAAGCCTTTGCAATCCGTACATCCACAATCCTGATTGGACTCCCCATCATATATGGAGATCTCTATACCGGAGCAACTCAGTGCAGAGTCATTCAACGGGTTATCCCATCATTCTCGAAGACACCCGGTCTTCACCACCATCTTCAAATGCTATCCATTTCATCCTATCACTATTCAGAATGGGTTGTATGACATAAAGTTCTCTCCCGGCTAAACCGAATAGTGAGCGCATAATTTTAAAACACGTGGATATGTCAATCACAAAGATTCATTATTAAGGTTCGATGTTCGGATAACCACTGAAATCCGACTCCCTGTCGCATCGAAATTCAATTTCCGTTTTACGGCCAATGGGTTTTCACATTCACAGAAATAAATCACAGATATCACAGCTCAACACAAAGTAATTCATATCCCATAGCATCACAATCACATAACAGAAATATCAATCCAATACACAACATTCAATAATAATCAATCATCTTCAATTAAGATGAATTAATCGTATGATTTAAATTAATTAAATCTTAATCACCTTCATTCATTAATTATTCCTTAATTAATTATCTTAATTAATTAATCCTTAATTGTTAATTAACTAAATCTTAATTACTTTTATTAATTAATTATTCCTTAATTGATTATCTTAATTAATTAATCCTTAATTGTTAATTAATTAAATCTTAATTACTTTTATTAATTATTCCTTAATTAATTAATAATTACAAATCAATTAACCTTAATTATCTATTTAATTAATCTTTAATATTAAGTAATTAGTTAAGTAATTATTCTTAAGTAATTATATTACCAAATCATTAATTGTTTAATAAATTAAAAGATAAATCTTTTTATCTGTATTTACTACTTTGATTATCTTTTAAACCTGGTTTAATAAATCATCCTTATCACATTAGTTGCTTTAAAAGGTTAAGATTAGTTTAAATAACATTTTATCTTAATTATCCTTTTTAATTACATTATTTATTTAATATAAATAACTTTATAAAACAATGTATCGAAATTAAATAAATTTATAATGGCAACTGGCGATAGGCTTCTGGCGATTTAGGCGTTTTGGCTTCTGTCTCCTCATTCTTCTTCTTCGTTTTCATGTCCGTTTCCCCCTCCTTTTCTCAACGTCTCCCCTCCCCCTCTTCAACGCGTTCTGGCCGATGCTTTAGACCCATGTCTGTTTCAGTTGGAGCTCGTCCCGACCTCCTCTCGTCCCATGAATTTCCACCACTATCTGCTGTCAATCAGCCCCCCCTATCTTCAGCATCCCACCATCGTTCGTATGATGCGGTTGCGGTTGCATCCAACTGTGCGGCTGTGAATTTGTCTATGACAAAATCTGGAGCTTCGATCCCATTGCCTAGCTCCATTGTTAGTGATGTTGGTTTACCCAGTCACGTATTGGGTCACCTTGTGTCGGGGACGTTGGATTTGGACTGTGAGGCTAGTCCTGTGGATCCTAGGGCTTCACTTGCTTGTAACTTCGTTGGTTCTGAGTTTGGCACTCCAACTGCTCGACATAATGCCAATATCAATGACGGATCTGTGCTCACTGTATTATCGCCTGGTAATAGCTTGCATGCACATAGCCCCAATCCTATGGCTACATCTGGTGTTGTGGAGTGTTGCAATGCTGCCCCTAGTTCATCAATACGCAAATCATGGTCATCCCTTTTTAAAACCATGCCCCGTAATGCGGGAGTTTATGAACCAGTTGATTTCATAATCATTGAAGAAAACGGTGTTATGATCCCTCCCCCCTGTGTTATGCAAGCGGGTTTGGATTTTTGGTCAGGATATGTAGTTGGATTCTTTTTGGACCCTAAACATCGTCTTCATGATGTGGCTGCTGTTTGTCGTAGAGCCTGGAGGCTGCAAGGTGGTCTTAAAGTTAAGTTGGTTGATTCCCTGTATTACATTTTGTTCTCCTCCCCTGAGGAACGTAGTCGAGTACTTGAGTCTGAACCCTCCTTCTTTGACGGACAGCCTTTTATTCTTACCCCCTGGTCTCCGACGGTTGCTTGTGTTCGTGAGCAAGTTTTTTCTATCCCGGTTTGGGTTTATTTCTCCCAAATTCCTTCTGCTTTACAGCCGTTGCTTGGTTTGAATTGGCTTGCGTGCAATATTGGAAAATTGAAATGTTTTGACTCTAATACGGTGGCGCGTGATAAGCTTGTTTTCGCCAAAGCCTTGATTGAGATTACACCCGATAAGCCTCTTCCATCCTCTATTCCTGTTCAGCTAGCCGTTGGTCATGTGGTGGATGTTCGCGTTCGTTATGGTTGGGTCCCTGACATTTGTACCTCCTGTCAATCCTTTGGACATATTGACGCTGATTGCGTGCGCTCTGTTGTTCCTGATGCTGCTCCTAAGATTCCTCTGCCTCGTCCTCCGCTTAGAAAATGGGTTCCCAAGGCCTCTCTGGTTGCTGCTGTCCCTGGTCCCACCCTTTCCTTAGTGACTCCTGTTTCCCCGGATCCTGGTATTGCTCCTCCTATTCCCCCTGTGGTTCCGGTTCTATATCCGCCGCATGTTGTTTGGGCTAAGTCTGAACATTGTTGGGTTGATTGTCGTTCTGACATGAGATACAACCCCGAGGATAACTACTATTTTCGATACATATCTGATGAATTATTGGATCTTCGTTGTCTTTATTATAGTATATCTGGTGATTCCTTGGTTCTTGACATGGATGGTTCGTTTGCTGCGATGAATTCTACTCTTCTTGCTGATTCTGCATGGGATCGAGCTTTTGTTTACTCTCCAGGCATTGATTGTTATGATCCTTCCCTTGCTGCTCTATTTCGCCCCTTTATTGGTCTTCTTGAGGGTGGATCTATGAAAACTACCAAGGATGATGAAGGAGTGAGTGTTTCTTCCTCAGAGGAGGAGTAGTAGCCTTTTTATTTCTAGTAGTTGTGACGTATCTGTCATACTCCTGCGCTGTATTTGTTTTTTATTTTCATACTTAGTAGCTAAGGTGCCTCTACCTTACTCCTGTACTTCAACCTTATTACTTTCGTAATAAAAGTGGTCGGTCCACTATAAAACCGTCGGCCTTGCCAAATTAAATAAATTTAACTTAATTCTTTTAAAAACATCTTACTTAAATCCTTAATTAATTCAAAATTTTAATCAAAATCATCATTTGAAAACATGGATTAGAAATGTTTAAAAGTTTGAATTTTATTTTAAAGTAAAACTGTTTTTACATATCGGACCAGAGACCCACTTTGAGTCATACCCGGTCAAAATGCCTAAACGCTTCGAGTTTTCCCAGAAATCAACCCGAGTATACTTTTTGCCAACTTAAAATTTGTCTAAGTGTCAAACCCCCCTCCTCGGCACAAGCTTGAAAATGCACGAACCCAAACTCGAGCCATCACCCTAGTTCCCCGAAGATTACTTCGAGTCCAATGCTTCTTCCACCAACCCCAAATTTCAGATGCCACAATGACACCATGCACGTCCCTTCCAGCCAACTACGATCGGTGCTACGACTGTCGATAGGTCATTGACAACGTTTCCTGGCCACCTGAGCACCCAAAAGTCCACAGCATCGACGAACCCAAAATTTCGTCACTCATCATCAACTAGAACGACACATCGATCACCAAAAACACCTCGTCTTCCCTCCTCCGACCATCAGAGGTCACCAAATTCTAGCCAGTGCTACACTTGCCTCCCTAGTTCCGATTGCCATTGGTGCGAACAACTCCGATGCGACGACGAGGAGACAACAGCTCGAAACCCGACCTCGACTAAGTAGGGGTTTTAAACCCTGGATCGTCAGAATTAGATCACTACGACGGTCTATAAATTTGTCTCGCATTTTTCTCGAGTTCGACGACCACCCAAGAATCCCTGGAAGCAATCCCGACACCCGAAAGTTCGTCGATCACCAGCACTTCGTCAAAAACATGATTCCGTTTATCCTCGATTTTCTCAGATGATACTTCATTAAAAATTATGATTTTGCCTTTAAAAATGATATATTTCAAAAAAAATTGATTTATAAACTTGAGATCAGGAATCATGATATTTGAATTTTTACACATTTTGAATTTTTGCCAGTAATTTCACTTTCCAGAAGAAAAATTTAATTTGTTTTTCTTGAATTCATTTTTAAAACTTAAAACAGGTTTAAACAAACAATATTTGTTTGTCCTAAGATCTAACAAGAACTAAGGGTGAAAGATTTTAAATTTCAAACAGGTTTTGAAAACCTGTTTCCAGACAGAGGCAAAATGCCTGATACCAGGCATGCACAGTAATCTTGCATACATCTACACATATCTACATGCATATAAACCTATTACAATTATACCTCAAGCATCATCACAAACCACAAGTGCCATTTCAAGTTTTTAAAGAAATTTACTTACCTATAGGTTTAAAACAGAGATGCTTGACAGTTGATTTTTTCTGTTTTTCTGAGCTTGATCTTATTATGATCCTCTGTTTGTTGTTTGATTGTACTAAGTTGTGTTGTTATTGTTTTGATCTTGAAGCTGTAATCGTTCCAACTTGATCCGATTCCTTTGCTTGAGATGATTTCTGAGCTTAGGCTTTGAATTGAAGAGGGTGTTTGAATTTCCAGATTTTTGCTTTGTTTTTGTTTTGATGACTTTTTTATTTTTTTTCTTTGATTTGTTTTTGAAATTTTCTTGATGATTTCTTTCCTTGATCTGAGGAAGTTTACAGATTTTTTTCTTAAGCTTTTAAAAGTTAAAAGAAAGGAGAAAGAGGGGATTTGAGATGTTATATAGTTTTGTTTTCTTTTATAAATTTTCTCAAAAATAAAACAATATAACGACACTTGTTAATTTTCTTTCTACATAGATTACACTTGTTAATCCGTTTACTTAAATTTCTAACGCTTGTCTTTATATATATTACTTATTTAATATTTGTAAATTTTCATTAGAATATATTTTTACTTTATTTAAATTGTACTTTTAATTTACATTTTTCATTTTATAAAGACATTTGCTTTATATTAATAAATACTATTTAAAAGAGAATGTTTTGAAATTAAATACACATTAAATAAATTACATATATATATATATATATATATATATATATTTGTAAACCAAAATTATTTTACTAAAGCATTTATTTAAAATTTTAATTCAAATTCAAAGTCAAATTCAAATCTACTCGTATACACACACAGATATATATATATATATATAATTTAAATTCAAATGATTTTAAAAACATTTATTATTTCAAATTTTAAACTCAAATGAAATTGAAATCTTATTCATACAAATTAACACTTATTTTATTTGATTTGAAAATTTTCAAATTAATTTCAAATTAAATTCCAAACTGACGCAGCGGATAAATCGAAACAAACTTCAATTGATGGAATATAGCAATCGGTGAGTTGAGAATATTGCAAGGCCCAAATCCGTTGATCCAAAGATACCGGATTCTAGCTATCTTCGTCTCGTTGATCGCGCACGATGCCGAGAAAGAAGATCTACAATTCTTCGCACGTTGATCTAGCGCACTAGATACCGTGAATCGGCTTCTACGATCGTTGAATCGAGCGCACTCGATTAACCGAAAGAGGAGATAGGAGATCACACTCAACTACCAATTTGTATGAAAGCACAAAGCTAACAAAAGAGAATTTTATTCAAATATCAACAACTTTACAAATGACTCAACCCTGCTATTTATAGAGTTTACAACACACACACAACTCAACATTGGACAACACTTAGGTCGCGCACGACTTATTACAACACACACTTACAAACAACCCATCACACGACCTATATTAGGTCGTTGCCGACTTAACAGACACACAACACCCTTCCAGCGACCTAAAACAACGGTAACTCAACCCTCCTACGACCTACGACTTTACTAGGTCGTTGCCGACCTAACAGATTACAAAACAGTAGGCGCTTCACACATAACGACCTAAAGACCAACGGCTCACACTTGTCTGCGACCTAGCACATCAACGGCTTATGATTTAGGTCGTTCGCGACCTAAAGGAGCGGCTTCAGAAATCATTGCGTGACCTATAGGAGTTAGGTCATACGCGACCTAAAAACGCGGCTTCCTCCATACGACCTAAGGGTCTGTTAGCTCGTAGCTTCTTTCCACATGTTTCTTTAGGTCGTAGACCACCTAACATTCCTTCCATAGGTCGTGAGCGTTCTTCAACATTATCATTAGGTCATGGCCGACCTAAGTCTTCTTCCTTAGGTCGGAGCTCATTAGATCGAGGCTCGTTAGGTCGGAACTCTTCACCTTGTGATTTCTTAGGTCGTGCTCGTCTTAAAAACAAGTTAGGTCGGAGCCGACCTATGACTTCGTCTCTCTGGTTTGCATCACAAAATTCAAATAAATTACTAATTTAAATTGATAAAATTTGGGATGTTACACTTCCTTTTGCAAATCATCATAATTTTAATTTATTCCAAATGGATGTCAAAAGTGCTTTTTTAAATGGTTTTATTAAAGAAAACGTATATTTTGAACAATCTTCATTGTTTGTTCATGAAAAATATCCCGATCATGTTTTTAAATTACAAAAAGCCTTATATGGTTTAAAACAATCCCCCCGTGCCTGGTACGAACGTCTTAAAAAATCATTTAGTTACATCTGGTTTTAAATAGGTAAAATTGACACGACTTTATTTATTAAACAAGAAAATAATGACATTTTATTCGTACAAATTTACGTAGACGGTATTATTTTCGGTTCAATTAATGAAAATCTTTGTAATCAATTTTCAAATATTATGAAAAATGAATTTGAAATGTCACACATGGGAGAATTAAATTTCTTTTTAGGTTTACAAATAAAACAACTTGAAAATGGTATCTTTATTCATCAAGAAAAATATTGTAACGGTATATTACACGTTCTGAAATGGATAAAACTTCAAGCAAACAAACACCGTTGAGTACTAGTGTTCACTTGGAAAAAGATGATAAGTGAAAAGATTTTGATGAAAAATTATATCTTAGTATGATTGGCTCCTTACTTTACTTGATGGCTAGTCGACCCAACATTATGATGAGTGTATGTCTCTGTGCCGGATTTCAAGCAAAACCAAAAGAATCTCATCAAAGAGCTGTTAAACATATCTTACGATATCTATCTAGTAATTGAGATTACGATTTTTTTACCCTAAGGGATTATCTTTTGAACTAGTTTCATATAGTGACGTGGATTTCGGTGGATGTAAAATAGATCGCAAGAGTACTAGTGGAACTTATCACTTAATCGGACAATCATTAGTTTCATGGTTTAGCAAAAAGCAAAATTGTGTCTTCTTATCTACTTGCGAAGCCGAATATATTTCAGCAGCTCTAGCATGTGCACAAATGATATACATGCAACAAATACTTACGAATTTCGGTAAATATATCAATAAATCACCAATATATTGCGATAATACTAGTGCAATAAATTTATCAAAAAACCCTATAAATCGCTCACGTACTAAACATACAGATATACATCATCATTTTTTACGTGACAATGTTGAAAAATGACTTATTACATTAGAATACGTGAATACCGAGAGTCAAATAGCGGATATTTTCACAAAACCACTAAATGAACAAACATTTTTTAAACTACGACGCGATTTAGGAATATGCTCTCTTAATGATCTTCTAAATTAATACTACATTTATATTTATTCTATTTTTGGCTATAATTTTTTTATCCACAAATAAAAATTGTTAACTCCTTCACCTTAAATATTTTAGATAGTTGTTTTTCTGAAATTACCTATAAATAAACTTTAAAATCATATATAATTAACATTTTACAAATCAAAAGGTAAAAAATTTATAAGTTTTATATTTTTACAACAAGAAATAAAAGAATATCTTTCGATGACTCTCATTCTCCTTCTCGACCCCAACAATGGATAGCTCAGCGGATACACCTCACTGCCTTCCTACTCCTACACCAAATTAGGAACTGGCATATAGTTGGTCCTCCCATCACACAGGATTCATTACCGATAAAAAGAAATCCAAACGATCTCTATTTGTCTCTCCTAACATCAAGGAGAAAATCGATGTGATACATCACTATCAAAAGCAACAAATGGATCTACAATGATAATTATACTCTGAGCAAAAGTTCATTGCACGAAAACTAAGTTTCCTGGAGCAAGTAGCAATAAAATTTTGTAATTCACAGAAAAAGGATGTACAAGAACCACTTCCAATTCCTTGCAATTCTTTGGATCCCTCTGCCTCATATCGTACACCTTTGGATCCTTCACCATGGCAATTCTCTGGTTCTCCAAGAACCCATGAACGTGGAAATATATGGTCTCCGCTCAAGCCATGGAGGGATGACAAGTCTGACGATCGCCATCGTCATCCAAATAAATTTAATTTTTTCATTGTATTTTTATCTACGTATATTGGTATTCTGTTTCACAAATAATAATACTATGTTTTATTAAAGTCAAACTCTCGAAAAATAATCAATACCCTTCAAAATTAGACAATTCTAAGGCAAACTGGTTATTTCAGATGTCTGAACTTTACCATCAGATGTCTGACACTCTGGTATCACATAAATTTTTAACCACCGTACATATATCAGATGTCTGATATAACCTTCCAGACGTCTGAAAATTATCTCTGCTTAATTAAAAATAGAAACCAATCTATTTCAGACGTCTGATCTATTGACCAGACGTTTGAACAAAGACTCTGCCTCCATAAAATAAAACTTAGACCATTTTCATACGTTTGATATTATATCCAGACGTTTGAGAAAACTATCTGTCCTACAAAAATAACATTTCGACCTATTTCGGACATCTGATTCTACAAGCAGACGTCTGATAATTCTCTCTGCCTATCAAAAGTTACAAATCGATCAATTCCAAACGTCTGCCACAAACAACCAAACGTCTGGTTATAGTTGCTGTCTTTAAACTAGGTTAAACCAGACGTTTGATTCGCCATCCAGACGTCTAAAATTCAATCGACACTTTTACGTGCCCAGATAACGTCTATTTTTTAACTTCTCTCACTTTGTTTCATTTTATTTCTACTACAACATTGATTCCTCATTTCTCAAAACTACTTCCTCTTCCAAAATCGCTCGAATTCAATGGCTCCTAAAACAAAAAACGCTAAGATCTCTAAGCGAAAGCAAGACCAGGTAACTTCATCCAATCCTTAAGTTTGCTCTGATGATCAAATATAATGATGCATGAATCGTGTACCGCATTCGCTCAAGAGATACGAGGATATTCAAAAGAAGAAACTCCATACAGGTCCATTTTATAATTTTGCTAAAATTCCCAATGTACGATTTAGACGAAATGTGTGGAAGTGCTAGATTAGAAACTTTGATATCCTTCAATCCCAATAACATCCAAATTGATCAGCTAGCCATATTTCTTTTCTACGTTAATTTGGATAGCACAACATTTTGGAACACTGACAACGATGATAATTGGCTATGGTCTAGTGTTTATGGCAACATAATAAGACTTACTCCAGGAATAATCGGTCGAACTCTCGGATGTTCCGACACCCGAGAAGATTTATATAATATTCCAAGCATACGTCTCAAATCGCGAGATAATATGACACATCAAATATGGAAAGATGAAATGCCTAGATTTGCGTCTAAATACCTCAACCAAAGGTCAGACTTATTACTAGAATGATCATCAACACGATCATTCCTCGCCTTGGAAGTCATGAGAAGATCACTGAATTGGAGCACATGACCCTATATACTATATTCAGCGGTACAAGGGTTAACTGGGAAAAATTTATATTTGACGAGCTCAAACATTTTTGGACTCGATCACCCCCATCCATCATCTATCCTACATATACCATGAGACTTCGACAAGCTCACAATATCCCCTTATATTTATCCACTTTTGAAGAAATTTCTCCGAAATATGCATCTACAAAACTTTTCTCCCTAATCCACCTACCGAAAAATCCTCCGGATTTTATATCATTTGAAGAATGGAGGCCACGTCGTCAAGCCAGACAAGTTGGGCCTCCACCTCAAACACAACCTAAACCATCACAATAGTGAGATTACTCCTCCTCCTCCTACACCATTTGATTATATGTGCCAAGATGATATTTTAGAGACTCGCATAAAGATGAATCCAAATAAGAGTATTCATGACCTAACTCTCTAAAATCATCTTATTTTGTCTCGAAATAAAAAATTGTTGGCTAAGTGCATTGATAGTTTTGAAATATCTTTTGCTCCTCGCCAGCCACAGTTGAAACGTCACTTTCAACTACATTGTAACGACCCGTAAATTTTGATTAATAAATTTGTTAGTTTAAGTTAAATTTTGCAATATAATTTAGGAAGAAATAAAAAATTTAAAAGTTATAACGAAGCAAATGTTAGAAATTTAAATGTAGCGATTGAAATTAAGATTTACAAATTCAAAAATGAAATGGCAATTAATTAAATTTATGAAATTGTCATACTTGGTTATAAGTTTAATTTAGGAAACAAACAGGAATATTGAATTAACTAATGAAATGTTATAATCAGAGGTAGTTGAATGAATTCAATATTATGTAAGATATTTTAGTAATTGGTTGGAAATATAAACTTAGGTAAAAATTGAAATGCTACTAATTTAATATAATAAGAAGGTAAGTAATGTAAATAAATGATCGTAAACTTTAGTAAATGAATTAATGTGCAAAGGTAATGAATTAAACATGAATAGCATGAATATTAATGAATGAAATTTATGCAATAAATCGTTAAATGATGGCATTAATGAATGAAATAAGATTTGTAAGTAATAAAGGAATAACTAAAATAAACATTTTACCAATGAATAAAAGAAAAGGTCGTAAGAGGAAAAATGCATTTCAAATGTGATTGAAACGACTGTTTAGGTTATAATGGAGTGTAAATAGAAATAGTGTAAAACATTTTAATTTGTTAATTAAATATGATTGTGTAATTAATATTGAAAGAAATAAAAGCGGAAATAGTATTAATAAAATAATAACTAAAATGAATTGCAACTGTATAAATGGAAGTAAATTGTAATAAATGGATGTAAATATTAATTAATTACTGGAAATAAAATCTAAATGTAGATTTGGATAGAACATAAGTGAATGCAATTAGGTAGTATGTTATTTGGTAATAAATTTAAGGGTAGGATAACAACTATTATAAATTACCTAATTAATTGGTCAATGAATTTAATTGAAATAACTTCCATCTAAATGTTGAGTAATTATAATGTCGTTATTGATTATAAGCGTTACTTTAATAATTATGATTAATTGAGAAATTAATACGAGAAGTATGTAAAGTAATACGTTATAAATTGAATAAAAGTCAACGTTCTCTAAGTAATCATATTATTTGCTGGAAAGTAATACATAATTTGGTTGAATGTGATTATGAAATTTAAAATTTTTGATGCGGAATTTTAAACGGTGATTGTTAAGTAATAAACCTATAAAGGCAAGTAAAGGAAATAGGTAACAATCTATATAGGTTGTTTATTTCATTTAGTATGTTAAATAAAAATTTGGGAATCAGATCTCAATTAAGGGAAATTAAGTTATACGTTAATTTGAAAAAATCTATTAAATATTACATTTATATGAAATGTAGTACAAATGGTTAGGGATTGGACTTAGGAAATTTTGTTAATTGAGTTTAAAACCTTAATTAATACGCGTAATTGACAAGATTCACTTTTTTTAAATATAACCGTTGGTACAGATCTAAGATGTATATAAAAGTATCAGTGTAATGAAATGTAAACAAATGTTAAATATGCTTATAGGATAAGGATTGTTGGAATAAAAAAGAATGGGAATTAAGATTTGTTTCTTTAATTGAATTTAAATTAGGAAAATTTGGTCATTTCAATTAATTGGGATTAAGTGCTAAATATTACGTTAATGGAGTTTAAGATGAAAATTTAGAATAACAATATAATAGACCATGAACCAATGTTAATTTATCTACTTGGTGATAATGGAGTGAATAAAAGAATAAAAAAACCAAATAAATGAATTTCATGAGCAATTAAGTTTAATTACTGGATAAATTGAAATTTAAAACTTAATATTGTAAATTGGGAATTTTCAATGATAAATTGATGAAGAAATTTGTTTAAAGGATTCTAAATTTAACAAGTAATCCAAACTGATAAGATTAGTAAATAATTGGAGTTGAATTGGAAAAATCTGATTTAATTTACTTATTTTTAATTTATTTAATTAATATAAAAATAGCCATTTTGGCCACTGACTCGGATTTCGACAAAACAAGCTTCATCGGATCCGTGACGGTGAATTATTATAGGATTTCAAGTTTCGTAGCGACCGGACTTGTTCTTTGATCGTACGGACTCGAAACGCCTTGAAATCAAAATTGAAATCAATTTGAAAATATTGTTTTTAGCATAACTTTTCCATACGATGGAATTTGAACATGAAACCTTTTCCATTGTGTTTAGAATATTTTAAAGCATTTATTTTGATATACGGTTGACGCAATTTCGTTCCGGAGTCGAAACGAGCTTTTCGGGCCATAGATTGTTCGACACGTTTGTTTATCCGGTCCATCTACTCTATTGCAACCCTACCTATAAATAGTCGGTTATAAACCCTAGCCTCCATCTATTCTCATTTGTTTGTGTATACAATCACCCAACTCCTCCTCTTCCAATGGTTGCAAACACTAGATCCAAATACAATTCAAAAATCAAATCCAAAGCCAAAATTCAATCTCCTCAAACCATAACGAATTATATATGGATTTGAAGCTCTCGACGAGCGCAACCTAAATCTACAGTTCGTTTTTGAAATCGAATCAATTTTTTTCTAGAAAACCCTAGTTTATCCTCGGCCATCCGTTGCGTCGAAATCATTTGTCGCCTGATCGGAAATTGGTTTCTGGGTTTTGTGGAGATTGAGGAGTGTAATTCATCGGCGTAATTCGTTTGAAGGTTCAACGGTCAGATCTGCGTCAATTTTTGGATTAGGGTTTTAAATTGAAACCGGCAGCTGTTCGTTTTAATGGCGACGCGACCTCTTGGGGGCGGAGCTGTCGTGGCAGTGCATGAGGAGGTACGACCGGCCATGAAGAAGGGAGAAGGGGCGGTGATTTTGGTCGAAGCGGCGTACTTTGGCAATGGCAGGGGGTCAACTTCGGCTGCCATCCTATGCTATTCGCGTTTTACTGTACACACGAGGAAGGACGCGCAAAATTTTTTGATGACGTGCCTACATTTTAGTTGTGTAAGTTTACTTTGTTTTGTTTTAAATTTAATTTAATTTTCAAGCAATTTAACACGTGTAACTTTCTCATATGAACTCCGTTTCACACGCGATTTTTTTTGTTAGGATCGTAACAAAATTCCAGACTTGATGGCGCTGGTTTGGACAAATTATGAAACCGTCAAAATTTTGGGTTTAAATTGGATATAAATTCAATTTAAATTCAAAATGTGAGTGTTTTAACCCACTCACAACTTTTAAGATTTCTTATGTTTGTTAAATTGATTTATGATGTGTTTAGAAATTTATTTATAGCTGTTTGGCATATATTTCATCACTATCTCAGTAAATTTGCATTCATATAATTTACTTGTTATTTAATTCATTTTTGCATATAAACTGCTAGTTAAAATTTTAGTTAAATTTATTATTGCATATAAACTACTAGTTAAATTTATTTATTGTTGCATATAAACTACAGTTAAACAGTTATTTAATTCATTATTAAAAAATTAACTGTCAGTAATTAATTATTATTTATTAATGTGATTGTTTGAATTGGATGATAAATTGATAATTGTTTGATGATTGATATGATGGATGAATGGATGATGTATTTATAATGTATAAACTGCAAGTTATTATGCACTTTCATTTCATTGGAGATTGCGGTTTGAAATGATATACAACGCATTTTTATTTTTAAATTGCGGATTGAAATGATAAATATCCGTATCACTTGACCATAGGATAGAAAATTATATACAGGCATCGCGGTATATATATATATAATTATTTTTGAAATGATTTTCTATGGTTTTGGAAAGAATACGGTTTAATAAATATAAAATTGTGATATATATATAGTAAAAATTCTTGAATTTAGCTATGTATAAATTTGTTTCAAATTTTTAAATAAGCTAAATAATGAAGTTGATTTCGTTTATATAATATGATTAAGAATATATTTAAAATTCTATTGAATATAGAGTTTATGATAACTCAAATAAAAGTAAAGTTGAAGATAAATGTGAATACGATTGAATTAAAGTATTTAGGAATTTTCCTCAAAAAAATTTGTTTTGAAATGTAAATAAATGAAGATTTAAAGGGTATGATCTGATAGCTTGATTTTTGGTTAGAGGATTTAAACGAATATCAAATTTGTTTAAAGAATATTTTCAAGTTAATTTAATTTAAAAGAATACCCTGTTATTGAAGTTAAAGGGTTTTACCTGAATAATATTTGTTTAGTAAGTAAATATTTCAAATTTAAATAATAGGAATTTAATTTGATATATATTAAATTATTAAAGAATCCATTTTTGAAATAGTGGGATATTTAAAGATTGAAATATATGAACTATAAAGTTTTGAAATATAGAATATTTAAGCTTTGTATATATGGGAATTAAAATGGGTTATTTGGAGGTTCAAATTGATATTGGGAATTTATTGTGAAATTTGAAGAAGCTGTTTATTTTATAAAGTAATATAGTATTTGAACCATTAAGTATTAAAAGTTATGTTTCAAAGCTATGGTTTCAAGGTATATATATTTGAAAATATTATGATTTTAGGAAAGGGATATTTATAAAATAAAAATGATATCATATTGATTTGGGGTTTTAAAAAAATATAAATGATATCGTATTTATATGGTTCGAAAGAGATATTATATTATGGTTTTAAAGTATAAATTATTTTGAAATAACCGCGGTGTTATAATGACGTTTGGTTGTTAAAGAGACCGGGATCGGAAGTTGTCATACTCTCTGCCAACCCCGAAAACCACTTTAACAACCGTGTACGTGGTGAAGATTCCAGAATGAAGTAGGTTGGTGGCGGCGCTTCCTATAAGGTAAATACGTGGACCCAACTCCCATGAGTTGGCATAAGGTGGCTAAAAGAGGAGCGATCGACGGGTTAATTGAGGAAGCACCTTTGATCGGACACATCCCTTTGATATTCTACTCTGACTTTGGTTTATTCGGTGGCCACTTTGATTTCTTTGATTTGGGGGTGTTGTTCGAGGTGGGCGGTAGTAGCAGCTACGCGTTACCACCTACCCGGAAGCGTAATTGGTATATCTATCGTGGCATTGCCTAGTTGCGCCGCGTCACCTACCCTAGCGCGCCTTATAAGATTTTGTTTTGTACCATACCTTTGGAGTGCCCTCTGACGACGCCCAGTACGGGGGAGATTACGGTACTGTATAGACTATGGGAATATATTTTGTGTTAAGGGCTATATGGGTAACCCCTTAACGCTATTTAAAAGTAAGTTTATTTTACAATTAGACACTATTATAATAGCAAAATATATTACATTGTAAATAGTTTAACGGATCCTTAAGAGATGTGAATCCCGAGCATCTTTTGAGTTGCTGCACTCATATTTATTTCGGTTGATTTAACTTACATAAGATCTTTTAGTTCTGACTCGAGTGTTTTGTCTTTTCAATTCGCTCGGGTCAGTCCGAGCGTTTCAGGATTTGAAGCCTTTATTTCTGAAGGAAGAAGACGAAGATTTCAATATTATTATTATATATTATATGGTTCCACAACACTGTATTCCGCTGCATTGATATTTATGGGTATGTGAACTCTGATATTTATTGTATAAAGAAGAATCAAATGTTTTGTAAACAGTTTTATGAACTGTATATTGATTATTATATTTTATCCTTCCGCTGTGAGATTCTATTTTGTTTTTTTCTTCTCTGTTTTTTTCTTATTTGCCCCATAACAATTCGCCCTTCCGTATGGTTTGAATTGGCACGTGTGTCGATTTAAAGCCCGCGAAAAGGCTGGACGTTACAATCTGGTATCAGAGCCTTGGTTTAGTGAAAACCTTAGCTTTGTGGGGTCTGACTCTTTATGAATTAGGTAATAATACCCTATGGGAGTCGCTGAGTGTATATATGAGAGAGCGTATTTGTTAGTGGTATAAAAAGGTTTTAATATTGTGTTAATCTGTTCCGTTTTGTAATTATAAACTCTGGTTGGTGCATGGGACGCTGTGACATCAATAGGGGTTTCTAAACACTTAATAGGACAGACCGACATAATATTTGTTTTTATGTAGGTGAATGAAATAATTTTGCCTATTATATTTTCTATATATAAAACAAATTTTATAAATATATAAATACTTAGGTGTAATATATTGGTTGTTAGGAATAAAATTTATAAATAATAGGTAAAATAAGATTGAAAATAAAATCAATGAAATTTGGAAATTTTAGAACTTAAGCCCGGGATTTTGAGAAATTGCTTTCAAAGGATTTTGAAATATAATAATAGTATTTAGAAATATTTCTTATATAAATATTTCAAATATAATTTGAAAGTATGGTTTTAAAGAAATTCTGGAAAGAAATAAGTTGTAGTCCCCTCTCTATCGCTGAAAAATAATTTCGGTGATGAGTGCACGCATCATCGACTTTCATTTTCGAGTTTCGAAGTGGGAAGGCCACTGTAGTAGTTTTACTACAGATTTATTTTTGATAAACAGAAGTAAATTTTCAATTTGTTTTAAATATACTTGGATATAGATGAGTTGTAAGTATATTTATCTATTATTTTAAAATAATTTAAAATTAAACTCGGTATTTAATTCTTAAGTTTACATTTATTAATAGTTTAATTAATGTAGTGAAACAGAATTTAACTAATAATTGAAAACCTAAATAAAATAAGAGATTTAATGCTAGGTTATTAATGGTATTAAAGGTAATTTGAAATTGTAACTTATAAAACAAAGATGTAATTATTGAACCATTAATTAATTAAAAGAATTGAGAAAAACTTGTATAACTTTCAATTACATTCTTAAAGGCATATATATAACTTACCAAAAGATATAAAAGTTGAAAATGTTAATAAGAAAATGTAATAGATATTATACAAGTAATTAACTTGAGGTAATGAAAATAATTAATGGAATTCTTTAATAAATAAGAATTGATGTGTAGTTGTATAAACTTAAGTATAATTGAATGCTACTAATTAAATATAATGGAAAGTAGGTATTATAAGTAAGCAATTATAAACTTAAGTGAATAGGTGAAGTTAATTCTGAATAAAATAAGAATAAAAGGGTGAATGCTGGAAAAGAGAAATTTTGACTATAAACTTAGGTTAATAAATTTACCTACTAAGAAATTCGATTGAATATGAATAAAAAAAATAAAAAATAAAAAAAGAAATTAGACAACAAATGTACGAATGAAATTAATATGGATAAACAAAATTTGTTGTTCAAATTGGTTGTTGTTTGTTTTGGATTATAGTTGTTTGGGTAAGGATACTTTAAAATTGTTAGGATGAATAAATAATCTATTTGGTTTCCATCAAGGACTGTACTAAGTAATTATTTTCCATTCTGTGCAATTTAAAGTTTTGAACCCGAACAACTATTTTTTGTTTGATATGTATGATTGATTGATTTGTGTTGATTTTATGTGATGATTGATGTTGTATGGATTTGTTTGCTATTGATTGAAACAACACTAAATATTTCATTCTATATAATTATTAACTCTTTTGGATTTTATAAGTGAAATACAGGTTATGGAAGCAATTGTTACTGCATTTGGTTTCATAATATAAGCATTATTGCCCGACAAATAGGTACGTTTTCAGATTACGGTTTATAGCCATATTATATCTATATTTTTCCCGTGATGGGATATATATATTTTGGAAAATATATGTTGTATATTGTATATTTTTGATATTATATTTCTCTCGAGCCTCTCCGTACAAAGGAGACTCTGCCAAAATTTTCCGTAAAATTTTGGACTTAGAAAATTTTGAAAGGTTTTTCCAAATTTTATTTACTTGAATATAAAATGATTTAAGAATGATAAATTGATATATTTTGTTTAAATAAATTTTGTAAATAAACTTTTATAGATTTAATATTTTAAATAGGATATATTATTTCCTTAATTCTTTCTTTTCCCTTCTTTTCCTTTTCGGAGACAAAAAGTTTTGAGTGGGGGAGAGTGTAACGACCCATAAATTTTGATTAACAAATTTGTTAGTTTAAGTTAAATTTTGCAATAAAATTTAGGAAGAAATAAATTTTTTAGAAGTTATAACGAAGCAAATGTTAGAAATTTAAATGTAGCGATTGAAATTAAGATTTACAAATTCAAAACTGAAATGGCAATTAATTAAATTTATGAAATTGTCATACTTGGTTATAAGTTTAATTTACGAAACAAACAAGAATATTGAATTAACTAATGAAATGTTATAATCAGAGGTAGTTGAATGAATTCAATATTATGTAAGATATTTTAGTAATTGGTTGGAAATATAAACTAAAGTAAAAATTGAAATGCTACTAATTTAATATAATAAGAAGGTAAGTAATATAAATAAATGATCGTAAACTTTAGTAAATGAATTAATGTGCAAAGGTAATGAATTAAACATGAATAGCATGAATATTAATGAATGAAATTTATGCAATAAATTGTTAAATGATGGCATTAATGAATGAAATAAGATTTGTAAGTAATAAAGGAATAATTAAAATAAACATTTTACCAATGAATAAAAGAAAAGGTCGTAAGAGGAAAAAAGCATTTCAAATGTGATTGAAACGACTGCTTAGGTTATAATGGAGTGTAAATAGAAATAGTGTGAAACATTTTAATTTGTTAATTAAATATGATTGTGTAATTAATACTGAAAGAAATAAAAGTGGAAATAGTATTAATAAAATAATAACTAAAATGAATTGAACTATATAAATGGAAGTAAATTGTAATAAATGGATGTAAATATTAATTAATTACTGGAAATAAAATCTAAATGTAGTTTTGGATAGAACATAAGTGAATGCAATTAGGTAGTATGTTATTTGGTAATAAATTTAAGGGTAGGATAGCAACTATTATAAATTACCTAATTAATTTGTCAATGAATTTAATTGAAATAACGTCCATTTAAATGTCTAGTAATTATAATGTCGTTATTAATTATAAGCGTTACTTTAATAATTATGATTAATTGAGAAATTAATACGAGAAGATGTAAAGTAATAACTAAGAAAGTAATACGTTATAAATTGAATAAAAGTCAACGTTCTCTAAGTAATCATATAAACTGCTCAGTTAAAATTTTAGTTAAATTTATTATTGCATATAAACTGCTAGTTAAATTTATTTATTATTGCATATAAACTACAGTTAAATAGTTATTTAATTCATTATTGAAAAATTAACTGTCAATAATTAATTATTATTTATTGATGTGATTGTTTGAAATAGATGATAAATAGATAAATGTTTGATGATTGATATGATGGATGAATGGATGCTGTATTTATATTGTATAAACTGCAAGTTATTATGCACTTTCATTTCATTTGGCATTGCGGTTTGAAATGATATACAACCACATTTTTATTTTTAAATTGCGGATTGAAATGATAAATATCCGTATCACTTGACCATAGGATAGAAAATTATATACAGGCACCACGGTATATATATAAAATTATTTTTGAAATGATTTTCTATGGTTTTGGAAAGAATACGGTTTAATAAATATAAAATTGTGATATATATATAGTAAAAATTCTTGAATTTAGCTATGTATAAATTTGTTTCGAATTTTTAAATAAGCTAAATAATGAAGTTGATTTTGTTTATATAATATGGTTAAGAATATATTTAAAATTCTATTGTATATAGAGTTTATGATAACTCAAATAAAAGTAAAGTTGAAGATAAATGTGAATACGATTGAATTAAAGTATTTAGGAATTTTCCTCAAAAAAATTTGTTTTGAATGTAAATAAATGAAGATTTAAAGGGTATGATCTTATAGCTTGATTTTTGATTAGTGGATTTAAACGAATATCAAATTTGTTTAAAAAATATTTTCAAGTTAATTTAATTTAAAAGAATACCCTGTTATTGAAGTTAATGGGTTTTACCTGAGTAATATTTGTTTAGTAAGTAAATATTTCAAATTTAAATAATAGGAATTTGATTTGATATGTATTAAATTATCAAAGAATCCATTTTTGAAATAGTGGAATATTTAAAGATTGAAATATATGAACTATAAAGTTTTGAAATATAGAATATTTAAGCTTTGTATATATGGGAATTAAAATGGGTTATTTGGAGGTTCAAATTGATATTGGGAATTTATTGTGAAATTTGAAGAAGCTGTTTATTTTATAAAGGAATATAGTATTTGAACCATTAAGTATTAAAAGTTATGTTTCAAAGCTATGGTTTCAAGGTATGTATATTTGAAAATATTAAGATTTTGGGAAAGGGATATTTATAAAATAAAAATGATATCATATTGATTTGGGGTTTTAAAAAAATATAAATGATATCGTATTTGTATGGTTTGAAAGAGATATTATATTCTGGTTTTAAAGTATAAATTATTTTGAAATAACCGCGGTGTTATAATGACGTTTGGTTGTTAAAGAGAACGGGATCGGAAGTTGTCATACTCTCTGCCAACTCCGAAAACCACTTTAACAACCGTGTACGCGGTGGAGATTCCAGAATGAAGTAGGTTGGTGGCAGCGTTTCCTATAAGGTAAATACATGGACCCAACTCCCGTGAGTTGGCATAAGGTGGCTAAAACAGGAGCGATCGACGGGTTAATTGAGGTAGCACCTTTGATCGGACACATCCCTTCGATATTCTACTCTGACTTTGGTTTATTCGGTGGCCACTTTGATTTCTTTGATTTTGGGGTGTTGTTCGAGGTGGGCGGTAGTAGCAGCTCCGCGTTACCACCGACCCGGAAGCGTAATTGGTATATCTACCCTGGCATGGCCTAGTTGTGCCGTGTCACCTACCCTAGCGCGCCTTATACGATTTTGTTTTGTACCATTCCTATGGGGTGCCCTCTGACGACGCCCAGTACGGGGGAGATTACGGTACTGTATAGACTATGGGAATATATTTTGTGTTAAGGGCTATATGGGTAACCCTTAATGCTATTTAAAAGTAAGTTTATTTTACAATTAGACACTATTATAATAGCGAAATATACTACATAGTAAATAGTTTAACGGATCCTTAAGGGATGTGAATCCCGAGCATCGTTTAAGTTACTGCACTCATATTTATTTCTGTTGATTTAACTTACATAAGATCTTTAGTTCTGACTCGACTGTTTTGTCTTTTCAATTCGCTCGGGTCAGTCCGAGCGTTTCAGGATTTGAAGCCTTTATTTCTGGAGGAAGAAGACGAAGATTTCAATATTATTATTATATATTATATGGTTCCACAACACTGTATTCCGCTGCATTGATATTTATGGGTATGTGAACTCTGATATTTATTGTATAAAGAAGAATCAAATGTTCTGTCAACAGTTTTATGAACTGTATATTTATTATTATATTTTATCCTTCCATTGTGAGATTCTTTTTTGTTTTTTTCTTCTCTGTTTTTTTCTTATTTACCCCATAACAATTTGCCCTTCCGTATGGTTTGAATTGGCACGTGTGTCGATTTAAAGCGTGCGAAAAGGCTGGACGTTACATACATTGTCTGTTCTAAAGGAGGTTCTTCAAAGAGTTCATGGTCCTACACCACCTTTAGAAGATTGGCCAACCCCAATGCCTTCTCCTCCTCCTTCGAACATTCCAAACTTTTTGACAATGAGAACGAACCTCTCGAACTTAATCTGACATCTCCTAAAAAACAAGCTAGCTCTTCCAAAAAAGAAGATGAAGGAGATGATCAAGATAAAGTTTCCCCAAAATATCCTTAGATTTCTTAGGATTCCATCTTTTGTATAAAAATGATATAAATCTATGAATGTAGTCGATTAATGTGATTAATGAAATTTCCTTTTTGATATGTTATTTCTTGTATATTTATGAATCTTACAACGATTGGTAAATATTTAATTGAATGAACATGATGTCTACAATTAAAAAGTTGTAAATCCTTTTTGATAATACCAAAGGGGGAGAAATAATAAAGATCGCAATAAATGATGGAAAGCACATATTCAGGGGGAGAATTATAAAATTATATATAAGTACATTGTATATTTTCCATCATCAAAAAGGGGGAAATTGTAATGAAATCAGATCTAGTGTTTCGATAAAAACAACTATACAATGGAAATCGAATATGCATAAACATTTATATATACAGGTACTTGCTAGAACAATATCACTAGAGAAACAAGAACAAGGCTCAAAGAATACTACAAGAGACTACAACTCGATAGGTACAAAGAAGCAACAGAAAAGATGCACAAAATAGACATGCACAAGTTTCAAACGTCTGGATGCACAAGCCAGACGTATGAAAAAATCCTCTAGAATAACAAACAGAATAAACCAGACGTCTTGTAGTAGCACTCAGACGTCTGAAAATCTACTGTGTACAAAAATATATAGCATCAGACGTCTAATACAAATACCAAACGTCAGATTTCAAACTCGGATTTTAAATTTAAACTTCAACTGTCACATTCGAATAGACATCTCCGCTTCTCTTCGCTGAAACGCTTCATCATCAACAGAAGATATTGTAGAGCACGTGTTAATGGATGCAACTACTCAAGGAACCTCTCTACAACTATATATATCATCAATAATCAAGAGAAAAAATCCTCTCTAATTACATACTCTATTATATATTCTTGATCTCTAACAATCTATACTAGTCTTTCACTCTTCCATGTATTCAGTTCTTCACAGACAATACTCTCTAGATATATAGTGGAAGCATTTGTACTAATTAGTCAATATCTGTGTTATATAATATATATTTGACAAGAACAACTTATTATAACCAAGCCTATTCCTTCGGGCGAAGCGAGGGTGTTTGATAGTCGAATTCCAAAGGGGAGATTCGGGACTGGATGTAGGAAGGGAGGTTCGAACCAGTATAAAATCCTGGTGTGCTTATTCTATATTTAATAAAATTAATATTGTTTTAGTTGCATCTTATATTTTGCCACATATACTTGCATATATACTATACGATCCACCCTGTAGACTTCCAAATTGCATAATATTTTGGCTTAGCCTTAGATACAACCCTGTACTCTTCCTCCTTTCCCTCTAATACAACCCTATATATATGTATATATCTCTAAAATAATGACTAAACTTTTTGGCCGCTATTACCTTCTACATTACTAGTTAAAACATAGCTCTCAATCCACTCTAAAATTCTCAAATATATTTCAAATTAAAATAATACTATTCATATTATAAAAGGAAAGGAAGTCATTGCTTCAACGTGGATTCAAAGGCATCATTAAATTGGTAATTTTAATTCATATTACATTAATTAAATTATATTGTATGACCCTATAATGAGCAATTTCATATCTGTTTAAATATATTGCTACTATATGTTTAGTTAAGTGAGATTTGGTAAGTAGATGTAGTTGTCACAAATTAGTTTGGTTATGTGCATAATTTGTTTATTATACTATTTGATTTATGTATTGACAAATGTTGTTTACTGTACAAAATCAATTTTTGTTATTAATAATCGTTATATATATATTTATTAATAAATTCAAATATATATATATATATATATATATATATATATATATATATTAGCATATATTTCTCTCTCGTAATAACATATATGCATATATAAGATATGTATATGATTTAAAAAAATTAGTATACTTATTTATATATAATATAAATTTAAAAGTTCGAAAACTAATTATCATACATATATTCATATTTTTTAAATTAACATTTATTGAATTTTTAATTGTTTATTATATATAAAATAATTATTACATTAAAAATTCAATTTTATATTTAAAAATATAGTATACCATTCCAGAAATGTATAGAAAAAATTAATATTGGTTCAATAAAGTTTATTATTTTGAATAATTAATGTTATTTTGGAAAAATGTTTATAATTTATTAAAAATAATAATTTAGTTGAAAATTTCTTCAAAATTTTTCATAAACTTTCATTCATGATACTAGAATTTCTAAAAATTTTATTTTTTTATTTTTAATAATGTATTATTTTATATTAAATAATTATTATCGAAATCAATGTATTTGTTTTAAAAAGAATATTTCAACTTTGAAAAATCTTTAAAAAAATTTAAGCTTTATTTTATAATCCTAGATTTTTGAAAGTTGTAAAATTTGAATTTTCATCAATAGATTATTTTATGTTAATCATTTATGGATGAAAACATTTTTATTCAAAATATATACAAATTAAAATACTAAAATTATCATGTTTGCAAAACTAAGTTAATTTTGAATTATAAATAATTTTTAATAATTGTTCTCTCTTTATTTATATATCTATATATATCTATATATAATGTTTTATGTTAATATATTATATATAATATATTTATACATACATATGTGTGCGCGCGTGTGTATTTTGTGACACATATACATGCATATATTTGGACAACATACGTGACATACAAAATGAGTTAATGTGTCTATTGCGATGTAAATCCCAACATATGCATATGGGCATATTATACATTTCACGGGTTATTATGTTACACATGCGCTCACACACACACACACACACACATATATATATACATACATGTTACATTTATGTATAAACTAAATCAAATAAAATTAATTACATATCTTAATATATTTGAATTTAAATAAAATAAATGATTTTATTTAAATGAAATTTAGAAATATTTTAATTCAGTTAGTCTTCATAGGCCCAATAAAGATCCAATAGGGTAAATTTTTTGAAATTTACCAATAACTTCCGCTGTGGGCTGGTCTAGTTCCAACAATTATACGGTGAGGATCGATCAATGGCTAAGAAGTTGGTATAGAATGACTTATGCAGTGGGGCAGTTCTAGTGGTGACAAGCAAGCATGCAGATCCAATTGGGATGATGGCAATATTGTTGAAGCCAAAAAAGGGTTCAGGACTTGATTTTAAGATTTCTAGTGGAAGTCGCATATGATCATATTTCGACTTGAAGATAACATTGATCGAGCTCCCAGAATCAATGAAAAATTTCTTCATGGTGCAGTTTGATATCTGCATTGTAATGAAGAGTGGATCTTGGTGAGGAAAGAAAACTCCCGCTATGTCAGCCGCTGTGAACATTCACTCTAGCATAGGCTTTTGTTTGATGTGGAAGATTGACTTCTGCTAGACCTTCATCGCCTGCACATACCTCACTTGTGCCTTCTTACTCATATCCATACGGTGTGGCCCCCCATGGACTAATGCTATCAAGTTAGAGGGGTTCCCAACTTGATTCTCATTCGGGTTAGGAGTCAGATTTTCCATTCTGCCTTTGCCATTATTCTTTTGAAAGTTCCCTAGGTATCCTTTCTCGATCAGCCTTTCTATTTTGTTCTTCGGATGTTGACAATTGTTGGTATGATGCTATTAGCTCGATGGAATCAGAAGTATGCTCCACCTCATTTCTGCTCTGGTTTCTTCCCTTTGTTGGGCACGTTATAAGCAAGTTCTGCCTTGATCATTTCATATATTTGACTAGGAGTGTGAGTGTGTGGGGAGTTTCTGCTATGTTGCTAACTTGCCTCCATCTCTTTATCGACAGATGATATCCTTCTGCCCCCTTTTCTTATCATAGCCGGAAGCGGAAGACTTTTGAATATGTGCAATAGAACCAACTTCTTCCATTCTGATGTAGCCACTGGCTCTTTATAGAAAGTCTTCATGTTGTGGCATGACTTTCGGCTATTCTTCTTCCACGTTGAGGTCCCCCTTCTGATCCCGGCATGGGCCACCATCAGCAATGCTACTTCATCGCTTATTCCAATCCTTAGAGCCTTAGACTTGAAATACTTAATAAAGTTGCATAGACTCTCGTTCTTTCCCTGCTTTACACAATACATCGAGTTTACATCAAGTGAAGCTTCTCTTCCTAAATTGATCAGTCTTAGAAAATCAATAGATAGCTGTCTTCAGGAACAGACCTTCCTGGATCCCAATCTCTTAAACCATCCCGCCGTAGCACCGGCTAAGTAAACCAAGAAAAGTTTGCATATATCCATCCTTCCCACTTTAGAATGCCCATGTGATATTCAAACATACAAAGATGATCGTTTGGATTTGTAGTCCCATCAAAATTTTCAATTACCAAGGTCTTGAAGTTGTTAGGGAAGTCTACATCGATAGTAGTCTCACTGAATTGAGAAGATCCTTCCTCCCTCATCTTCTCCCCAGTTCCTACTGGCATAGTTTAGCCAACTGCTCTATACGAGATTTTAAGTGGAAATTTCATCTTCTTTGGATTCTGATTGCGACGATTCATCATTAAAAGTGAGGTGGCCTCATCCTTTTCCAGAGCAAATTGAGTTTGTTTCTTAAGTAGTAGGGGGTTAATATTGGTCAGTTTTGTCTTAATTTGTGGATTTTCGTAGATCTTGCCTTTCAGCTTAATATCGGTCCTTAAGCTAGCATCACCATTTACATCTTTGGGAGTGTCGTTAACGTTCCCCTACTGAATAGCCAGCGCAGTAAGCGAACGAAGGCAGTGAGCTATGAACCAAGATGTAAAGGATGGTTTTTGGGCAATATATTGGGCCACAATTTTCTCTAGCCCTTTCATTTGTTGTTTAATTTGGTTTGTAGAGGATTGGAATGCAGTCAGGAGGGGAACTGCGAGGACTTCATTCGGAGCTCCCATTTCATTTTGGTTTTTGAAATCATGAGCGATTTGTTGCAGTCTTTAAAACCAAGTGTAACTGCTCTTGAGCAGGTGGGATAGGTAAATCGGAGAAATTCATGATATATGGAATAAATGTGGGTAAATTTTTAGTGGATGTAGGAAATAAATGGAGGTTCGAGCCCTCCATCAAGCACCAAAAATGTTACTGAGATTTTTCGTCTTATAACACTCCAACTGAAAAGGAAGTAATTTTCATACTAATCACCTTAATGATTCTGAATTAACAAAATTAATTAGAATTGAATATGTCGTTAAGTAGTAATTATGTCGCTAGATGCTTACACAATTAGGTAGATGCACTTTAACTGTTTGTTAAAATGTCAAATCCAACTAGTATTTAATTATATTATAGAAAAGGTAAGGTTTGATACTGACAACTGGGTAGGTAAATAATGAAATGCATAAATTGTGAAGAACGTAAGGAATTTACGTGATTTGGATTTTAAGGAATCCTACGTCCACGGAGAAAATCTTTCTTCCTTTATATTTTCTGGTATAGTTTTTCATGGCAGAGAGTACAATAAAACCTTAAAATATCGAAAAGTGGAAAAGGTCTATTTCTTGCTACAATGCATTTTATATCTGTAGTATGGTGGCATATGCGGACTGCCACAATCTATCTCTTATCGTCGTGTTTCGGCCCTTATTAGATCCTATCAGGTGTCGTCTACCCGCGTTGTCTATTTGATATATCTAGATTGCCGACGTGTTTTTGGTAGGAAGTTTGAGGTGAAAGCATGAATTCTTGAAATCGTGGCGGGAATATTTGAAATTATGGCGGGAGATATCAAATTTGAATAGGCTTTGCATATGAGACCTTGGGAGGAAATGACAATTACTCCTTGGTTTTGGGGTGCTACAGAAACATTTAGAGTGAGGCTGTACTGGTTGGTGTGTGATACTTTTTGATCCTAGGGTATTATCCTGATACTCAGGTGCGATTGTTCTAGGCTGCTTTAGGCTTCAGAGTGCATGATTTGCTTAACTTAAGAGTTAGTTCGATATATGCATGAAATTGATCTATGGTGTGTGCTGACTGCAGTTTGAGCTGGCTGTGATTTGAGTTGCCTTTGTTGCATGGGTTATAGATAATGGTGATCTATATCTTTATTATCCCCCTGTAAGTGTGAATCTACGGTAGATCATTGTTTGAGTGGCCTTGATGCAGCCCTTTGGGATGATTTTGACCCTGTGTGGTATCGCTTAGGTAGTCCTCGGTATGCACAGTGCAGACTTATCTTGAGGGTGTTAACAAAGTATAAGTCCTGGGGATGTTGACAGCGCATTGCAGTCATTCATTTATTGTGGGTTGTATGCACGATACTTCATAGTCTTTTTCTTGCAACCATGTCAGATCTTGGTTTTAGTATCTTAATGTATTATCGAAACCAGGAGATGAGCGCAGATCGAGTATCATTGTGGCTTGTATTATGAGCATAGTATTTTTTTTTGTTGCAACTTCCTGCTTGTTGACTATGGTTCTTTTGAGTGGGTTAAGTATAGTGACCGCAGACTGGCTTTTCATGCAATACTTGTTAGATCGTTTCAAACTCTTCCCTTTTTATTTTAGCTTTCATTGTGAGGGCATCTCTCTCGGCTTCAAGTCTTATTTATTTTCGCTTTAACGTAGCTTGGGAGCACATATGTAACATCACAGATTACAACAATAAAAATGACAGATCTAACTTGTAGATTCAAACAACCCAAAAGTAGAAAATAGATCATAATAGCCTGAGATCGATATGTTCTTGGTGAAAACATCAAAAAATTTATGCCAAAAGCTGACATGAACACCCAAAGATTAAAAGTAGAGAATAAAATGAACAAAGTAAATTGAAAATGAGGAAAAGAACAACACATAGCAATTATAGTGGTCTGGCTTATCAGAGGCCTACGTCCACTTAAACGTTGCTGATTTTTCTGATGAGTTTTTACAAAGCTGTTATTAGGGATCAATGATGATCTGTGAAATTACCGAAGAAATATACGAATTTGTTAAACAAGCTAAAAGATCCCTCAAACGATGTCCTGCCTCATCTATTTATAACCGCAGGTCGTCTGAAAACTCGTTCCTACATTCTTGCCTACATATCTCACGTTCTGAAGAAGCTGAACTGAAGAGATCATGGTCATCTCAGCTTTAGTTAGGGATCAGTGCTGAACCATGCCTAAGAGATCGGTATGACCGTAAGATTGATCATGAAGCTTTTCTTCAACCTCTTATGAATGCTTAGTTGACTCGTGTCTTAGTCTTCAATGCTTGGTTATATCGTACGAACTTGAATGCGAGTGAATTTCTTGATTTAGAGGTTAGGCAGAAACACTTAGTTTATCCATTGATCATCTGAGTTGAAATGGGCTTGCGAACCATTCCATGTTGGCATGGAGTAATTATAATTGTTCTATCTTTAAAGGGCATGAGGAAAGTGGTGATTGCAAGGAGCTTTTACGGATCAGTATTGAACCCTGGTAAGGGATCGCTACTGAACCATGATTTCTCTTGTCCTGGAACTTCGAGTTTGGTGCTCATTAGTAGGTATGTAGGCTTTTGGAAGGTTCTTAGTTGCCCTAGTGCCTCATCCCTCGGTTTCATTTGACAGTTGACTTTGGCAGTTACCGTTATGAATTCCTGCTTGACAATTATTCAGTTTGATCGATCGAATCGTACGAATATGGTCTGTTCGCAAGGCTGGATAATAATATAAAATTCACTTTTGAATTTACTTATCAGGTCCTTTCCATATCTTCAAATTTTATCGAGATTTCAAACAAAATGTCTACAAACTAAGTTTACTAAGGTTTATAATTTTCTAATCATATTCCAAAATAGAAATTTGCTGAGAAAAATATTGAATTCGATGAGATATAAGTTATCTTATATAATATTTGAAGATATGGAAAGGACAAGAGAGATCGCTACTGAACCATGATTTCTCTTGTCCTGGAACTTCGAGTTTGGTGCTCATTAGTAGGTGTGTAGGCATTTGGAAGGTTCTTAGCCGGCCTAGGGCCTCATCCCTCGGTTTCATTTGACAGCTGACTTTGGTAGTTACCGTTATGAATTCTTGCTTGACAATTGTTCAGTTTGATCGATCGAATCGTACGAACACGGTCTGTTCGTAAGGCTGGATAACAGTATAAAATTCACCTTTGAATTTATTTATCAAGTCTTTTCCATATCTTCAAATTTTATCGAGATTTCAAATAAAATGTCTACAAACTAGGTTTACTAAGGTTTATAATTTTCTAATCATATTCCAAAATAGAAATTTGCTGAGAAAAATATTGAATTCGATGAGATATAACTTCTCTTATAAAAATAGAAGGAAAGAAAGGGGGAAAAAAATACAACTGGTGTGTGCAAAGGATGCATGAATATTTTGAAAAAATATTGATGATCCGTAGTGATGAGAAAAGGATGAAAGAATATCACCCGTTATAATCCAACCAGGACTTTTACAATTTATACCTGCCCGGTTATTTTTTTTCCACTTCATTCAGGTTTTTTTCGGCTCTTCCTTAAAATTTGTAGGGTTTCAAATTATTCTATCCTCTGATCTTCTAATCTATTTTCGGCTTGTAGAAAGCAAATAACCAACTTGAAGGAAATGGGTCAGATCCAGTATTCCGAGAAGTATTTTGATGATACTTACGAGTACAGGTAAATTTCTTGAAATCTCTAAATTTTCAAGTCGAATTGTTCCTTGATTTTAATTAAATTAATCTAATGTACCTTGGCCACAATTTAGGCATGTTGTTCTACCATCTGAAGTTGCAAAGTTGCTGCCAAAGAATCGTCTGCTTTCTGAGGTAGCGCCAAACCCCAAGTTATTCAACGCTTAGTTTAACCTTTTTTTTTCCCCTTCTCCTTTTTATTGTTGCAATCTTGATGGATTATTACACTCAACCTCTGTGATTACCGAACATACAGTTTTTTGCTGTGATTTTGGATTTTGTAGTGGTTTACGTGGTTTTGGCATTGTTTCGTAATACCATGAAGTAGCTTATAACGACCTTCGGTGAATTTGAAGTAGATGCACTTATTAGTAAATAATACATAGGGGCATTTTTCAAAAGCTAGTTTTTGTTTTTGTTTTTTTTGGAGTAGAGTGAAACTTAGCATTTTTAGGTAATTGGTAATAACGTTTAAGATCAGCAGTTTGCTTTGCAGGCGTATAGGATGAAGGCTTTGTTTGAATTGAATTAAACTATGCTAGATTAGGATAAAAGGGAATGGTCCTTTTTTGATGTGATTATAGGAAAGATACCTATGAGAATGAATAAACCAGTACAACCGCATAACGGTGGAAAAACCGACCGTTCGATTAAATTTGTATTAAAATAAAAATATTTAATGTAGTTTTTAACTAAATTTAATTAAACATTAAAAGATAATATGTTGGAATAATATTAGAATTAAGGAGATTTAAGGAGACATATATGGACATAGCAAAGTAATGATATGGTAGAGATTTAAAGAGACGAGTTAAAAACATGTCCTTGATTTTTTGACTTTACGAAATTTGATTTTGCAAGCCTATAGTAGACAAATATCCTTAATTGTCGGTTTGATTAAATCCATATTTTCGTAAATAGATAGTGCAAACTAACTAATTTGCTCTTAAAGAAATTAGCTTGCACTTGTTGAAAAGTTTTTAAAACTCGTGTAGAATTTTAAAACGGAAAAAAGAAGAAGAAAAGGAGGTACTTGGTAAAAACATACCCTAAGTAATAATTGGGTGTAGTTACGGAAAGCTCAAATCGACTTTCAGTTCTAATTCAAACTTTTCAAGAAGCGCAAATTAGACTGCACATTCAGTTTTTTCCAAAAGAGGAACCTAATTTACATATCAATTCGTATAAAGACTTTTCGTACAACATGTCAAAAATTAGGATCCAATATTCAAAATTTCATGCTAGATTGGCTGCAAAATTCCCATTTGAATTTTTGGAGCAAAAATAGAGTATGGGACTACTTATTCCATAGACCCCTCCAATTTCTGCCTCGGAATTTCTATATAGGAACATCCATTTGGGGTTATTCAATTAAACTCAAAAACAATAAGATGTCCAAATAGCTTTATCCAACAAAGTTTTCTAGGGTAGTATTGCCTTTGGGGTTAAGGTTTGTGTGTGAAAATTATGCATACATACATTGAGTTTTTGGAGCAAAAATAGAGTATGGGACTACTTATTCTGTCTACACCTTCAATTTCTGTCTCTGAAATAGTGCATACACACACGTACTTGTATGTATGTATAGTTTATACATATGTACATACGTGTGTGTATGTATAAACTAAAGCGGACCATATTTGAATGAAAAAAAAAACTCCTTTGGCATCCCTTTAAAAACCGCAATTAAATCATCAGCTGGTGAATACCAAAAGCAGTTACTTTTACGTGATTGTTTATTGTAGAGCTCTTAAATTTTGTATCTTATTGCCATACACTAATTGTATTAGACGACCCAAATGATGAGTACCTTCGGCACCAAAGTTGTTTTTGTCAATGCAGATTATGATTAAGCATTCTACTATTTTCTTTTGGAGTTGAATAAACAAACGTTAGATCTAATGTAGGATGTTAACATGAAAACATGCTATAGATTAGTAATGGTTAAAAGGTTGTTTGAAGATATTCATGGTTGTACATGACAGAATGAGTGGAGAGCTATTGGTGTGCAGCAAAGTAGAGGATGGGTTCATTATGCAATTCATAGACCAGAGCCACATATCATGCTATTCCGTAGGCAATTAGACTATCAGCAGCAGCAGCAGGAGAACCAGAATGCAGTTCCGGGTGCAATGATGCCACAGAAGTGAATAATTGAAGCAGATTGATTTTTCGGTATCTTTAAATCCTTTATATTGATGCGTGGACATAGTTAAGTGTCGTGTGCATTTTATATGGTGTGCATTTTATATGGTGGAACTGAAACTTCCTTTATTAGTGTATATATTGACATGGACATATGTTGAACCAACGTGTTAGTTGTTTTGGAAATGAATGCGTCATAAATGCTATCGCTGTTCAGTTATATTGGAATTGATTTTGTTATGAAATGTGAGATTTTTGAGTCGTTATGAAGGCAGTTACAGATAAATATCACTCTTTATTCTATTGTAGTCAAAATCAGAGGGATTATCCGTCATAATTTCAAATTTCAGAATCAACCCTTAACCTTTTGTCATTTAAGGTTAGATTTTGATTTTTATATTAATACTCATATTCGTTGCTGTAAAACCATTGCGTAAATATCAATATTTCATATGTTTATTTTGTTTTTGGTTTATTTAAATATAGAGTAAAATAAATGCAGTATACGGGTGTAGGTAATGTAACATCTTGCTCATTGGATAAATCAATGGCAATATCTGACCCAAACATATGTTGGGATCTTGCTATTAACATTCGTGCTTCCGCAGGTTCAATGTAAATGTAAAGTCGCCTCTTAATTGGGTAAAAAAAGATTGCTGAATTATTTTATTTAAATGGATCCATGAATATAATATTATTTTAAAGTGGTCCAGCCTACCAATGCGTAACTTTGTATTCCATTCGCATGTGAGCGGCTGATCATGGAATTATCCAAATATGTTATCAAGGAAGTACATATCTCGTTTAATGAGGATTCTTTCTACTGTGTGATTAGGCGAGATTTTACACGTTTAATTTTGTGGAAAAAATAGATGCTAATGATTTTAAGAAGAATCATGCTAGGGCACCAGATAGATGGTAGAGTTTGTGAGATCCGTAGAAGGGTTTCACTATTTTCTCCTTTTACGTACTTTTTTTTTTTTTGAATCTCCTATGGACTTGGCAATCTTTTATTGGAAAACAACGGAATTTGAATAAAAATTTAAAAAAATTCTTGGATGTTTGAGAACAGAGAGATACAAAGAATAAAAATAGTATCCCTTAAAAAAAATTATTTCTAAATGTCAGAGTAGCTTTTTTCCTTCTTTTTCGCTGCTCTTGCGATGTAATGATGAGATTATAAATTTTGATTATTGATAGTAATAAAATTTTAGCTTTTAATGTCATAGGTACGAATCTTGATGCTAACAGTTTTTCGTATATTTATGATTTTCTTTCTTTTAATACTAGGTAGTCATAATTTGTTTATCTCACTTTTATTTGAATGACAAGATTTATATTGACGTTTTCTTCTTCTTCTTTTTTATTTTTTAGTAGTTTTTATATTTTTAGTAATTTAGCCGACTTCATGGATAAACAATTTCCGTACATGTATGCGACGTGCACAGGTATGCATGCCTCTTTATATTTTTAATAGTTGTAGAACTCAATGTAATCAATTTTAATCATAGTTAAGTGTCATGTATGCCTACGCGTCCTCAAAACCTTAACTTTATTTCTTTCAAAGAATGGATCACAAACCGGGATCAAAATATATCTCAACCTCATCAACCTTATCACCACATTGCTCCACAAGCTCCAGAGCATGATGATGATAACATAGAAGTGCTTTCTCTTGAATCAACACCTAAACAAGCCTTTGTTACAATTTCTCAACATCAGGCTAAGCTCAATACCAAGATTGATAGATTAGAAAAGCAAACCAGTAAGAAGTTAAATTCTATTCGTGGCTTTCTAAACAAAATTTGGGAACGTATTGGTTGCTCATCTTCCACTTCTGCCGAGGTCTTTAATCCCGCAACCTTTCAATGGTCGTCTAGCTTCGGTACTAACAATGATGAAGATAATGATGACAATGATGAAGAAGGTGATGATTGTCCTAGTTCATCTTTCTAAATGGTGGTAGTATGGAACTTTCACTTCAATATTTCATAACAAATCTTTTTGCACTGTTTGTTTTTTAAAATTACTGAAGTTTCTTTTGGTATGTAACTTAAACATATGCTACTACTGTTTGGCTCTTTGTATCTTGTGATGATTCTGATGCTTCTTTGTTCTCATATTCTTGTTTATATTATGTTACATCTATGATATGCATGATATTTTAACTTTCCTTTTTGTCGATGTCAAAGGGGGAGATCTATTTATATCGACAGAGGGAGTTTATATTATGGGGAAGTATTTTCTTCTTGCTTCTATATGATCTTACTATAATTTTATATAATTGTCATCGTCAAAAAGGGGGAGAATGTTGAAACCTTCGTGTTTACGGTATTTCGTAAATATAATATTTTGACTATGACAACCATATAAGTCATTATTATATACTAATTGTTTTTACAGAAATCAATCAAAGACCGGATTCAAATGAGCTTCAACTCTTAAGTATGTATCTGTGTCTAGAAGTTAAAATGTGTTAAAATCTCTCCTATATGATATATACTACATTATCATTTCAAATATACAGTTTAAAAGAAAAATCTTATTTTTATGTTACATTTAGACGTCTGAATGCTTCATTCCAGACGTCTGGTTCTGGAAATTTGAATGTTGTAAATCAGACGTTTGAATATGACAAATTTTTGTCTATTTTCTTTCTGGCTTGATTTCGTTGCATTTCAGAAGTCTGAATATTTACAGCGGCTACTTTTATGAAAAGACATTTCCATTCATGAAGAGTTGCAATCTTTAATCCAACAGATAATCATAACTCTTGATGATAACTCTTCATGAACAATTGCAACTATTTATTATCTATATAAACACATTAGAATCAAGTTTTCAAAACACCAATTCTATTGATTATTATTCTATTCTTGAAATTCTTGATTCTAATACATTTGTGCTTTCAACATCATTCAAATTCAGTTTTCTACTTCCTTAATCTTCACGCATTCACACATATATCATAAAGGAGAATGATTATAGAAAGTTTGTACTATCAAGAGACAAATTCGTATTATTAAGAATACATTGTGTCACATAAATTCTGTATAAGTTGAAGTCCTCTTCGGCTGTTGAGGCGAAATCCTGTTCTGCTGCTCAGGTCCCTTGTTCAGCTGTTCAAGGGTTGTATAAACCTGTTCCTCCGGGTTAAGTGAGGATTGTTGTTAGTGAAATTCCAGAAAGAAGTCTGGGACTGAACGTAGAACGAAAAATTCGAACTAGTATAAAATTCCTGGTGTGCTTGTTTTATTTTTTACATTGCTATAGTTTATTTCTGCACTAGTTTAATATTATTCCGTATAGCACGATCCGCACAGTCACTTTCACTAATAAGATCACTCTTCCTTTTGACGTTAAGAAAGCTAGAATCAAGTTTGCCTTCATCACCACTTTCCTTGTATTTCTACAAACAGAACAACAATCAACATACCGTAGAAATTGTCTTGACCAATCATGTCTTCTTCCATGCTAAAGTGGGAGGAACATAGATTTAACATTGTCGAAAAAACTTCAAGAGAAGATGGCTAATAGAATTAATCACAAAAGAGGAATGAAAGAAATTTTTTTGAAGTAGGAGAATGAAACTTTATCACAAACTCTTCTCACAATCTTTCTTTTATGCAGATGAGGGACTCCTCCCTTCTTTGTACTAACCTTACCAATGAAAGGCGAAGGTATGTTTAATTTAGTGATATAAAGCTATTCTTTATAGTTTTTTACGTATAAATTATTTTGTATACTTTATAGATGTAATTCTAGATCTTTCTCACGCTCCTTTCCATGACCTTCCTTTGTCTTTAAATGATTCTTCATAATATTTTTCCATAACCATTTCAAAGGATATTTATGACATTTGACACCCTAAGGATAGTTCAGTGAATAAGACTTCTATAAAAAAACTGTTTGACACGAGTTCGAATCCTTGTGATCCAATCCCTATTTGAATTAATTGAAGTACGTGTAGTGAAATCGATGCATACTACACTAGGATGTTACAAATGGATCGCCAATATAGACATTTGGTTTACCTGAGTGTACAAAAAATATATTTATAATATTTCAAAACAACTTATC
Organism: Allium cepa; assembly: GCA_030765085.1. Taxonomy (NCBI): domain Eukaryota; kingdom Viridiplantae; phylum Streptophyta; class Magnoliopsida; order Asparagales; family Amaryllidaceae; genus Allium; species Allium cepa. The sequence continues at coordinate 794,765,948 of CM060935.1, read as the reverse complement.
GTAGCCTAACTAATTGAAGCTAATATAGTTAATATATGAAAAATCATGATTAATTTCAACCCTCTTAATCTTCATCTCCAGCCCAATCAATATCACTATAACCAATTGTTGATTAGGGATTAAGCCAATCTCGAAATTAGTCTAATGCACTATGAATGCTAATGTTACTTGCTAACCATTAGGTTTAAAAATATAAAATGAGGAAGAAAGTAGGTATAGCAAAGTAAATGACACCAAATATAGAGTGGTTCAGCAAGCTTGCCTACTTCTCTATGAAGGTCTCTTACTATATTTCTCTGTTACAATTACAAATAATTACAGGAGAATGATAAGAAGCATAAATACATAGACTAAAAAGTAGCCAATCTTAAGTACTTAAGGCTTTAGTTTGCTGCGAGGTACTATGGAAAAAAGAGATAATAACCAGAATGTTAATAATTTTCAACCCCTTTGAAGTGGCAATGTATGAGGTGTTTATAGCGATTGAAATGGATGATGAATAGCTGAGATTGCATAGTAAAACATGTAGGAAGAACGTCTGGCCCTTGATCTGGTCTTATGGGTTGATTGGAGATAGATGTAAAGGAAAAAAGGAACGAGTGGCTGAGAAGAATGCAAATTGTCCTTCTGTACTAGGCATATACTTGACATTCTGTACGCATTAAATGCTGATGGCTTGCTATAGGAGTGGGTATGCTTTTGGCCGATTTGTTACAATACCTTGTATAGTTAGTTATACGGCTTGTCATTTACTTTTATAGTGGTAAGGCAGATGAGTGACTCTAGTTGGCTGTAAATGATTCTAGAAGTTGAATGCTGCTAAGGACCAAGGTACAAAGAACATATCGGACCAATTGTAAGATGATGAGACGAGATGTGGTAATGCCGATCCAGAGACAAGCCATTATTCGATCTTAAATTATGAGTTTGCTATTGAAACCGTCTTTAGTGTGCCAATCATTTGTGGAGCTTGTCCTGTTGGGCTGGCTTGAAGCCAAATTGGGTGCGCATCACCATGAATGGGTGGGTTTTTTGGTGCATAAGCTTTCCAACGAGAGTTGATTGGTGCAAAGGACCAAGCACAAGAGAGGTGTCGGACCGGCTATGAGTTGACAAGCTACTTGGGACCGATCGAAGGCGATTGTGATGAAGCCAGCGCAAAGATGGATCATGTTTGAGATAGTCTTGCCCAATGAGCTAACAGGAAATTGCTTGGAGTAATGTTGTATAGGTTGATTGATCTGGAGCCATACTAAATGTGGGTCTGCATAGGAGGGTCGATTTCTGGTGAACTAGTCGGTGCATAGTTATCTTATCCCTGTTAGATGGTTGGCCTTGAAGCTGCTCGGGAAGAGCTGATTGGCCATCGATCTGAAATGTTATTGAGTGGATAGGTTGGTTTGGGGTTAGATTGATTTTGGGCCGATATGAGTGGATCGGTCGAAGATTAGTTAGGCTGGCTTTGATTAGGACAAACTACGCTCTAATCGACTTGCTAATTGCTTATGAGAAAATCGAGAAACATTCCCCCAAGCCAATCACTATGAGCATGGGTGGACTTGTCATTTCACAAAGATATTGCCGTCTGGCTCCTCTGCTGTGCATTTAATGCATTCCCTATGTGGCGTTGTGCCATTGGCTGTGACGGTTCGTTTTTTTAAAGGTGGCAGAGGACTTACGTTTCCATCATGGAAGAAAAGACAGTCTGCTCCTATGTCCATGTGAAGAATTACAAATATGAGTTTTAGATTCAGCATCTAAAACCGAAGATAATTTATTTATTACAAAACAGTTTCAAATCATAAACATATTTCGAGAAGCGAAAGAAACTCTTTCCTTCCTTTCTTTGACCATTTTCAAATGGTCTTAAAATGATGCTTCCAATGCCTCTTCTTGGGACAATGGTTACATTCACCTTTGTCAGTAGAGGCATGCTTCTAACCCTTCTTAGGACCCCGCTTCCATTTCTTCGAAACTTTCAAAGACGATGATTTTCCCTTTTGTACACAATGCCATGTTCTAATCCTTAAATGATCTATTAGCCGAGCTCAACATATTGAGTTGCCTAATAAGGTTTATGCTTAACTAGTTTATATAATAATTCAACATGAATGGATTAACTTAAGGAGTCAGCGTGTCAAGGATCAAGTCCACTTATAGTTTATCGCTTAACTTAACACTAGCTCAAAAAGTTTGTCAGTATAGGCTTTCATTATTAAGACAAAACTCCAACATGATGCCTTTACTCATCTTTGTATTGAACATCTTCTTAGTAATGTCGTACCCTATGGAATGAGATATCTCGCCAAAAAAAGCTTTATGGCTTTTGAATATTTCGTAGGCAAATATATTTTCGTGCTGCCTTTGCAGTAGTTTGCCTAAAGTAGTCAGGATGAAAATTTGAGCGATTTCATAATCAGCTACCCATGTGTTATAAGCTTTTACCACCTCGGGGTCAATGTCTATAGGTTCCTCTTCTAAAGATTCATTTATAAATGACCATTAACGTTCGTAAGTTAGTGCTATTTTGATTGCTTTTAGCTAGACAATGTAATCAAGTCCAATGAGCTTGTTATTTTCTTAAAAAAACTTTGGTGTGAACATTTTCTATAAAATGTAATTTAAGTAGATTAGGGCAATGTGCAGCTAAAGCCCCACAAAATCCTTGCTATAGTGTGTAACGCTCTTTGACCGCTACGACGTTTCAATTTAACGCTATTAAATAATAGATCCATTTTAGGCCTAGCTATTTTCTGTTATACTTGCTAAATTCAAGGTTTTTTAGTACCCACTTTAGAAATATTAATGTAAAAGTTTGATTTGACTAGTTCACCTTTGAAACAAATTAACAAAATTAAGGTAATGACCTAGTTTAGTCTGCATGCTCAATATAAGTTAGAATCTATTGTAGTCACCAAATCAAGTATGCATAAATCATAATATTTTTCAATTTTGTTATATAAGGTTAAACAATATTTCTTTTTCCTACACAAATGATGTGAGAATGAGTAGCGAGCTTAGATAATAAATCCTTGTTAAAGGAAAGGGGAAGTCTAGATTCTGGGACGTAGCCGCAGAAATTCGTGCTTCGCAAAGCAAGAAGGCTTGACCATATCTCTTTGGCGAATTCATTGAAACTCTTGCCTAAGTATATTAATTGGGGACCGATCCAAACTATTAATTATGGAATGTGTGCTCCACCCCGGTGAACTCATGCGGTTACGACATGCCAACTTTAAACATTTGTTTTACATCTAATGGAGCTTTTTGTACCTCTATTATTTTCTTCTATATCTTTGCTTTATCTCCGTTATAACTATCTGCATCTCCTTCGCTATAGAACAACTAAGCTCATTATCAACACAGTTATGACATTTTATACATAATAGATGTTCTTATATTATTAGTAAGTTTAGATATTTATTTCATTTTAGTAATAAGTTTCCACTATATTTTTATATTCCCAAAGGCCGAAGAGAAATATAGAAGTCTTTCGACTTCTCTAGTGAGTGTTAGAAGTCGTTTGTCTTAAGATTCCGACCGTGAGTTTTCTCGAAAAATCATAGACCCACAAGCAATGAATAACATATTATCGGTTGTAATGAATAACATATTATCGACTGTACCATATACAACTCCTAACCCTTGGTCCCTGTCCTAATCTCATCTCGACCTCGGGTTTGCTCAACGACTGGAGAGTATGTAGGTAATTTATTAATTGATAAATGGTAGATGACAACATATATGCTAGAAATTCATAATCTTTAAGGTATTTATGTAAGTGACATCGACTTATAGAATAATGTATTTCTTATGAAATACCTTTGTGATTCAAGTGCCAGATACAACTAAAATCACGGTATATGTACTGTATGTATGCATTTATTTCTTAAATCTAATTTGTGTTTCCTATAGGCCCACTCTATTTAGTTAAATCATATTTAATTTATTGCAATTTTAATTTTAATTTATTAAATTATATTTGATTAATTTAATTAATGATTTATTTAACATTTTGATTAATCTAATTAATTTTTATTCATCTAAAACATTTTAAAATGAATATTGGCTATAATGTTTAAAGTGTCATATCATTATACATGTAAACTATTTATTATAACATTAAATAATTTAATTTATTCTAATGATTTTAATTGAAATAAAATTTATTAATTTCAAAAATTTTATTATGTCCTTAAGCATTTTAAGATAAATACACATATCAATATACGTGTTTTAATTTAATTAATTATTAATTTTAATAAATCTAGTTAATTAAAGAACTAAAGTAAAAAAAAAAATTAATTTTCAAAAAACAATTTTGAAAAAATATTTTAAACATTTATAAAAATTTCATTTATGTTATGACTTTTAAATTTAAAATATTATTTAAAATTTCAAAATAGATTTTGAAAATTAGCCCAAGGCCTAAATCCGTTCAAGTCTTTATACTGGGTATAATCTTTGGGCTTACATCATCCTTCATCAATGACCAATAGCCAAGTAGGGTAGAGTACTTGATTACCCAAGTCCAACCTTAGACAATACCTTTTTAGACACCCTACTAAATATGGTGATTTTAATAAGTTACCCCTAATGTTGCTAACTTATACCACATAGGCCATAAGAGCCATGATATCATTGAATGACCCGGGCCAGTCAAAAGTAGGTTAAATGGATGAATTTCAATTTTTCCATTTTGGACCTTTGTTGGACCTGTGAAGTCTAATTGATTTTAGATCCATTTTAAAATTTGTTTTAAATAAAATCTTATGTTATTTAATTTTTTAAAAGCGAGTTTAAATTAAATATATTATAATAAGCATGTCAAATAGACTTATATGTGTATAATGCAAGTGCAACATATAAACAACGTACATAGTCAATGTACACATTTATAGATGTTGGGATTTATACTGCAATAGACACGTTCACCCTTTATGTATGCATTTGATGTCCATAGTTTCATTTTGAAATAATAATAATAATAATTAATAATAATATACGAATTAAAATTAATTTTGACAAATTCATTTGAATTTAAATTAACATTCTGAAATCTAGCTTTGACTTAGGAAGAATTCAGAATTATACCTTTGTTTTTAGCAAAATCTATTTTAAAATCTGAATTCGTACACTCATTTGAAGAAATTGTTTAAACTTTATATAACTGGTTGAAATTTAACTTTTAACCTTTGTAACCATTGTTTTAAATGAATACCTTTGTAACAAATTCAATTTTTATTATAGTATTGTTTTCATGGATCTATTTTAAATGAATAAGAAAACATGTTTAAAGAAATTTTTTAAACTTTATATAACTTATTAAAATTAACCTTTAACTTTAACCATTATAACCCTTTTTTGAAATGAATACTTTTAAAATAAATTCAACTGTACTATAAAAAATATTTTCATGTTTCCATTTTTTTTAATTTAAACAATGTGAGTATGCAAATTGAATCAGACAACGAAAACATATATAAATTCATTACAATATATAAGATCTAATATACACAACCAAACGATGTATATATAAATGATAGTGAAATAAAAAGATTACCTAAAGAGATAGCCTATAATTTTCACCTTAAATGAAGAATAACTCCTAGATTTAATTAAGTCAGCCTTTAGATTTTGTTATGGTCCAAAGATGAACACCACCTTGTATTAATTTGATTTTATTTTGATTTTTTTTTTTGGAAATTTAAATGGATTTAGTGCCATGTTATTTTCGGCTGAAAAATTAAGGAATAAGGAGAGAAACAATGACAATTAGTTGTGTTTAGGTAGGAATTTAAGAAGAGGACAAGGTGGAAGAGTTTTCTCCTTCATTTACTTATTCTTTTAGTTTCATTTCAAAACTATTTTGAACACTTGAACTTTTCCCCTCCTTGCCCCTTAGGTGGGTCAAGATTGAGGTTATATGGGCCTTCAACAATTCCCAATACTATGACAAAATAGATTGAGTAGCACCTAAAAAATGTTATTTATACCCCCGTTCTTACCACGAACCGCAATAAGGGAAAGAGAAACAGAGCGGAAGGAGAACTGACTTAAAGCCATAGCACCTAAATCAACCTGAGCTCTGTAATCAAAGGAGTGTAACAAGAGACTAACACCACACATATCATGGAATAGGGGCGACCCACCTTAGTTGTTCCCAACATTAAAAAAACAAAGTAAATAGAGGCATAGAGAGCAGTGCCTAGTGCACTAAGATAACCAAACCTTAAAAACTCGCACTTTTCAAAACCTACAGAAACAGGTTTGCTTTAGCACATATCGAGAGCAACCTAGATGGTGCCATAAGGATCCAAAAGCACTACAAAGGGGCTGTATATAGGGCCACTCGAAATGCGCTATAACGCAAGCCCAACCTCATAAGCGAACGATAAGTGTGAAGTTCTCTCTCTTATCAACAATCCAAGCAAACTTGCATAGAGAGCCATTCAAAGCACAAATAGCCTTAGGCACATCCCGGAACAGAATGGGAAGTGCTACTCCATTCCGATTCGATGCGTTATCAACCCAAACAATGATATCAAGGGTGTCAAAAAGCAGTGCAGTCTGAATACCAAGCAATAATCATCACTATATAACAGCAGAGAATCAAGACGGTTCCCCCATCACTCCTCTCAAGACATTAGCCATTCTGGGAGAGAGGAGACCAACTCATATAGAACAAAGCTTCCCTCCCAATTCCTCAGGCATCCTATGAGCAAGGTCAAATTCAAATTTGAATTCTCTGGCCATAATTTTGAAGGTTCCCCGCCACCGTTCAAACTTCCTTCCAAAAACACATTAATAATTCAATCACATTAAATAGGTATTGCGGATAAGCAATAATTGGCAGGATCTATGGGTTAAGGAGCAGCGATGAAGAAAAAAATTCAGTAATCCATGTGCTTTTCCTAGCTATAAGTAGAAAAGGCACCGTATCATGGAAAGGGGGACTCTGACTCTTTTTAAGAAAACTTTAAGATTCAAGGATACCTATTACCATGAAAATCTATACCCAATCTATAAAAAAAGGAAGAAAGAGAAACTTAGCCCGTGGATGTAGGATTTCTTGAAATCCAAACCATATAAATCCTATGTCCTTTACTATTTATGTTCTTTTATTTTTATTAGTCGTGGTACAAAATCCTCTTTTAGTTTCAAGGGAATTAAATCACGGTTGGATCTAATACTTTAACATACAGTCAAGTGCAGCTACATGATTATGTAAGCGCTCAATGGCATAATCACCACTTCATGGTGAAATAAGATTACTTAATCTTGCTAATTCAAAATCAGCAAAGTAATTGGAGAACAAATTACTTTAAACATATTCGAGGAGTTGAAGGATGAAAAAGTTCCTTAACATCTTTTGGCGCTAGAAGGAGGGTGCACCTTCGGACTTCTATTCGTCTTCAACATCCAGTAAAACAGTATATCACGAATCATGAATCCCACCAATTCACTTTTTCCCCCGATGTCGGTATCTACACATTTGGTAGCAAGAACTATCCCTAAGCCATTTATACTTTCGAAGAACCAAGATGAGGTAGGAGTCTCTACCGAGGCCCATGCAGATATCATCCTAACCGCCTTCCAATCCTTCTCAGATCAGATAAATCAATGCATGGAAGGATTGGAGAAAACGATGACCCAAATATCAGACATAGGCCATCTTCACCTCCCCAATCCATAGCTCACTACCATCGCCCACAATTGCGCTGAACATTCAATAGATGGACGATAACGACACTCCCATTAACAGGAATGGTGATGCTGTATTAAAAACTAACACCAAGTTAATGAGTACAATCCAAGCAAACCCTAAGATTAAAGCCAAGCCAGCCAACTAAAACTCTCTGTTGCTAGAACGTCGAATCTAGTCTGTAGAAAATGATGAGGACACCACATCAGATGGTAAGTCATTCCAGCTTGACCAAAGGGAATATGAGATCCAACAGCTTAGGATTTTGGTGGAACAGTTGGCAAAGATTTACCAAAAAAATATTGAAGAAATGATAGAGGTAGGAATTTGCACTCCTTTTAGTGAGACTGTTAAGCCGATTTTTCTGATAATTTCAAAGCCCATGCGATTGATAAGTTTGATGGAACTACCAATCCTGAAAATCACCTCCGCACTTTTAAATACTCTATGGACATCCTGAAGGTTGGTAGGATGGCCTGATGTAAATTATTCTGCATATATTTATCAAGTGCCGCATCCAGATGCTTCAGAAGGTACGGATTAGAAGAGGTCAAATCTTTGAGGCAACTGTCTAACAATTTCCTAAGATAATTCAATTTGAGTAGGGAAGCCACCCCCGGCATTGTGAAATAGGGAGAGAATGAAAGTTTGTACAATTTTATGAAGCTTTTCAAGATGAAAGCCCTTGGAATCAAGGCAACCAGTAAAGTAGCACTACTAATGGCAGCTTATGCCAGAATTAGGAGAGGAACTACTACATAGGACAAAATAGTAGGAAGTCTTGTCATAGTATGAAAACTTTTTTATAATAGGATAGCTGGTCGCATTAAGATGGAAGAAGCCGGGTTTGTATCTCAATCTTAGGGAATTTCCATCCCAAGCTATGACAGGAAAGGGGGAGGATGGGTATCATCCATCCACAAAATGACAAAAGGAGATAAACCTCACAACCAAGTTCTCCCTCATCCTTTCCCATGGGTAGATATATAAGATAACCAAAGATGAGCTATCTTACAACTTGACGAACAAGGTAAAGACACTAGAACAAAATAAAAGTGGAGCTTACTGCCGTTTCCATAAAGAAAATGGTCACCATAGAGATAACTATCGACATCTAAAAAAGGAGATAGAGAGGCTAATCGAGAAAGGATATTTGGGTAGCTTCCACAGAGAGAACGATTTAGAATGAACTTGTCATCCGATTCCAGATCCAAATGAACATCAAGCTGGTAACTCTTCAAACCTGATAGCTTCGATTCATGGAAGTTCGCATCTTGCTAGTGCAAGAAAGAACACGCAGGAAAGATACATGCAAGACGCTAAAGCCCATGGGGCTATCTTCCATGTAAAACAGAAGCCTACACCAGAGATAACCTTCACAACAGCTGATTCGATAGGGGTTGTATTCCCACATTAAGGCCCACTTATCATTACGGTGCAGATCTCAAACTGTACCATAAAGAAGGTCTTCATTGATTCAGGCAGTTCAATAAATGTTATCTTCAAATCTGCCAATGATCAAATGAAATTAACATCCGAAGTGCTAAAAACCAACCCTAAATCAATCTTCAATTCCAACAACATTGCAACAATTCCAGTAGGGTCAGCGTGCCTGCTCGTCATAGCTGGAACTACCCGTTAAACAAGTCATTCTATACAAACTTCTTAATTATTTATCAACCCTCGCCCTACAACGCTTTCTTAGGAAGACCTGCTTTGGTTGATATGGGGGCAACCATATCTTAGAAGGATTTGCTCATGAAATTTAGTACCCAGTTGGAATAGGATCCGTAAGAAGGGAATAGTTTATAGCTAGAAAATTATATCAGTAACTCTTAACTCTAGCAATAAAATTTTTCCACACTATTCTGCGGTTTCTTTTGATATTTGTAATGGAAAAATCAAAGTTAAATTGAGGCATAAAACTTGGTAGTATCAGATACCTAAGCCGATACTATGGTGAGTAGCCCTACATCCCCTAAACCTATGAGAATAGAGAAGAGAATATATACATATGATTGGAACTGATGAATATAACTCAGTTTATGTACAGTATCTCTCTAAGAAAGCCCAGAAATAGGTGCCCTCTATGAGTTCGCCACCAGAAGAACCGGAAAGTGAACCAGATCCTGGGTTAAGGGCAACAAAGAAAGAATTAGACTGGTAGATGATACTTATGATATCTAGCTAGATCCAGAGGATCCCACAAAGATGCTAAAGATAGGGAAGAGCCTTAATGCATAGGCCTGAGATGAACTGATAGACTTCCTAAAATGTTCCATAGATGTATTCGCCTGGATCTATTCAGACACGGTAGGAATAGATCCGACCGTCATTTGACATGCACTGAACATCGACATAGAAGTGTACCCAATCAGAAAGAAGTGCAAAACTCTGGACCAAGAGAGATACAATGCTTTACACAAAGAAGTTAAGAAGTTAAAGGAAAATGGGTTTATCAGGGAAGTGTACTACCTTAAATGGATTTCCAATCCAGTATTGGTAAGAAAACCAAATGGGAAATGGAGGACCTACACAGATTTCACTGATCTCAACACGGTCTACCCCAAGGACAGTTTTCCATTATCGAGAATCGACCAGCTCGTAGACGCAACTAGTAAGGATGGACTACTCTCACTCATGGATGCCTATTTTGGGTATAATCAAATAGCCATGTTTGAGCTAGATCAACAATGCACCAGCTTCGTGACAGATAAAGAGTTATACTAGTACAAAATCATGCCATATAGATTCAAGAATACGGGAGAAGCTTATCAAAGATTAGTTAATACGATGCTTGCTGAGCAGATTAGAAAGAACGTAAAGGTATACGTGGATGTTATGTCAGTTAAGTCCAAGGAAACTTCAGATCACGTAAAAGACTTGGAGCATACCTTCACAGTCCTATAGCAATATCATATAAAGATAAACCCTCTTAAGGTACCTTTGCTATCAAATCAGGTAAATTCCTAGGGTACATAGTGAGTGCACGTGGTATTCAGGCTAACCCTGAGAAATTCGATGGCATAAAAGGATGGAAATCCCAAAGTAGCCAAAAGATTTGATGAGCCTGAATGGTAGAGTAGTAGCTCTAAGCATATTCATATCTAAAGCCATGGACAAATATATTCCATTCTTCGATCAAGTAAAGAAGGGGCGAAACTTTGTGTGGACTGAGGAGTGGGAGGCAGCGTTCCGAAACCTAAAGGATCATTTAGTCAATACTCCTACATTTTCAAAACCTTTATTAGGTGAGAACTTATACATTTATTTAGCAGTAACTGATTATACCATTAGTGCTGCAGTGGTGCAAGAAGATGAAGGGACCAAAGACCCATCTATTTCATGAGCAAGCAGCTATCAGCGGTGGAGCTAAACTACTTAATCGTTGAAAAGTTGGCGTATAATTTGCTCCTTATAGTGGGAAAGCTGTGGCCTTATTTCCAAGCATACCCTATTAAAGTTCCCATAGACAAACCATTCGAATAAATTCTACAGAAGCTAGAGACATCAGGTCACCTATTAAAGTGGGCAATGGGACTTAGCTAGTAACACATTACCTACTACCCTATGAAGGCGATCAAAGACCAAGCACTTGCAGCCTTTATTATAGAATGCACCTTACCAACTAAGTCTCATTTAGAAGAAGAAACAAGCACCCCATAGTTCTGGCATTTTTTCATAGATGGAGCCTCGAATGAACAAGGGGTGGGAATTGGATATGTTTTGGTCACACTGGACAAACAAGAGTTGTATGAAGCAGTCAGCATGGTTTCAAAGCAACTGACAACGTGGTAGAATACGAGGCTCTCCTTGCAGGCCTACAAATGGCCTAGATAATGCATGTTAAAGTTCATAATGATTCTCAGTTAATTGTGAACCAAGTGTAGGGCAATTTCCAAGAAAAGGAACCGACCTTACCCAAATATATGGAATTGTCTGAGAGATTGCTCCAATGATTTAAAGAATCTGAGATAAAAGAATCCCTTGTGAAAGCAACTCATCTGCCGACTCTTTAGCAAAACTGGCTAGCACGAAAGCAACGAGTAAAATAAAGGTCATACCGATTGAGCATCAAGCAGAGCCAAGCATGACAAAATCAAATCAAATACTGGTTTAGACCCAAGCCCAACGAACGATCATACAAGGTTCACAAAGCCCAGAGGGGATAGAGAGTTAAGAACAACCAATTACAGAACCATCATTCCAACGAGCCGAGGAAGACAACTGGATAACTCCCATCAAGCAATATATTCTAAATGGAGTTCTACCTTTGAACAGAAATGAGACCCAAAAAATAAGATAGCAGGGCCCATACTATTCCTTCTTTTATGGCATATTATACAAGAGAGGGTATTCTACCCCTTACCTTAGGTGCGTTTCCAAGGAAGAGGAGATATGTGTCATGAGGGAAGTGTATGAGGGAAAACGCGATGATCACTCTAGGGGAGATAAATTAGAAAAAAATGGTGCTAAGAAATAATTAGTATTGGTCTACATCGTTCCAAGATGCAAAGGAATTTTTGTGAAAGTGCGACAGATGCCAACGGTTTGCCAACATTCCTACACAACCATCTTACGAGAAAATCCATCTTGCAAGCCCATACCCTATCGATATATGGGAAATAGATCTGATAAGACCACTTCCAATGTCGAAAGGAGGAGCTAAATATGCCATAGTGGCCATAGACTACTTCACAGAATGGGTAGAGGCAGAGCCCCTGACAAAAATTAACGCAAAGAAGATAGTCACTTTCGTAGTAAGGAATATAATTACCAGATATGGAATACCACATAAAATCATTTCTAATAATGGCACCCAGTTTAAGAGCAAAGAATTCACAAAGCTTTGCAGGAAAACAACATAATGAAAAGCTTCTCATTAGTCGCTCATTCGCAGGTAAATGGACAAGTTGAAGTTATATCAAAATCATCAAAATACTACTAAAGAAAAGGCTACGAAAAGCTAAAGGAAAGTGGACAGACGAACTCTCTTTAGCGTTGTGGGCCTACCGAACTTCAACTAGAACCCCTACAGATCACATTCCTTTTTCATTAACCTACGAATATGAAGCCATGTATCTGTCGAAGTTGAAATCCCATCACATAGAAGATTAGCATATACCATAGAAAAGGATAAGAAATTAAAAGAAGTTGCCTTAGATAACATCCAGGAGAGGAGGGATGAAGCAGTAGTAGTGGCAGCCGTATATCAACAGAGGATAGCAAAAATTACAATGCAAGACTCAAAGAAACAAACTTTTACAGAGGAGTTATAACTCTACGAAGAATATAACCAATACATGGGACCGACGGATGGATAATTAGGACCAAATTGGAAAGAACCATTAGTCATAACAATTTTTTTAGCAAACGATGCAAACCGGTTATCTAGACCTGATGGAAACCTAGTTCCGGGAACTTGGAACTCAAAATACCTCAGACCTTACTTTGTCTGACTTAACTTGCTTATGTGATGTACATTCTAATACCACAAAATAACAATACTATAACCTGACGTAATGACATTATATAGCCCAAACTAGTATAAAAATCTCTGTATTGCCCATGGTGAAATCAGTGCACATTCACATATCACCGCCAGTAGCCACTGATTTAGCTAAGCATCGAATCAGTAGGAAAAAACGGCAATCTCAACATTGAGAATGGTGATTCTGGCCTACGCACTTAAACTCGCATCAAATGCAAGTTTGGCTCTTAAACCATGCACCAAAAAGGATAAAAAGCTACCTTGATCTGGTATGAATATTCCTATGATAACAATCGTATAGAGACTGGTTGTAGGGATATTACGCTGTCTGAACCAGTATAAAAATTTAGTATGTTAAATAATTCAACATACCACACTGGACGTATGGATATTGGACGGCCAGAACTAGTTCAAAAAAACAATTCGCATGTGATAACGGGTTGTATATACACACCTGACTTCTCAGTCAAACCTACTTCCACTCTTCATAGCTCACCACTATCGTTCCAAAGGTATGATTCCACCTGTGAACGACAATCTAAAAAATGAGAACGCTGATTCTAGAGAAGAATGCGGCTCAGCACACGTATGACATTATACTCCTAAACAAAGGATAGGTCATACCATGCCTACAACTAGGGACATTATGCTCCCAAATAGGAAGTTGGTCTAAATACGAATACGGCTAAAGACATTATGTCCCTAAATAGGGGGCATGTTGAAACGAGCATACTGCCAAGGCCATTACACCCCTCAAAAAGGGGGCAAGGCAAGATGAATATACGGTCGAGGATACGAACAAGGACATTTCACCCTTGAAAAGAGGTAGGTCAAACCAAGACCCACCAGGGTCACTTAGTAGTGGTATTAGCAACACCACATACAAGTGACCACAACAATCTTAGAATGAGAACGATGGTATCAAAGAAAATGCAAAAAATAGGTCATACCACAAAAGACTGGGTGTTGAAGGCCAAAAGTCTACCACGAACTATGATCAAAACAGACTTGGGGGGCAAGTATTAAACCCTTTCTTACCATGAACCAGAATAAGGGAAAGTGAGATAGAGTGGAAGGAGAACCGACTTAAAGCCATAACACCTAACTCAACACGAGCTCTGCATTCAAAGAATCGTAACAAGAAACCAACACCATGCATATCATGGAATATGGATGGGCCACCTTAGTCATTCCCAACATTAAAGAAACAAAGTAGATAGAGGCGTAGAAAGCAGTGCTAGGTGCACTAAGGTAACCAGACCTCTAAAACTCGCACTCTGTCATACCTACAGGAACATGTCTGCTTTAGCACATACCAATGGCAACCTTAATAGCGCCATACAGAGCTAAAAGCACTTCAAAGGGACTATATACAGGGCCATTCGAAATACGCTACAACACAGGCCTAACCTCACAAGCGAGCAGTGTGAAGTTCTATCTCTCTCTCATCAATAATCCAAGCAAAATTTCACAGAGAGCCATTCAAAGCGCAAAAAGCCTTAGGCACATCCTAGAAAAGAATGTGAAGTGTTTCTCCATTCTGATCCGATGTATTAGCAACCCAAGAAAAATAGAAAAGGTATCAACAAAGCAGTATGGACTGAATACCAAGCAACAGTCGTTACCACATATACAACTACATCACAGTAGAGAATTGAGGTTGTCCTCTATCATTCATCTCAAGACATTAGCCATTTTGAGAAAGAGGTGATCGACCCATACTGAACTAAGTTTCCCACCTAATTCCTCAAGCATCCCATGAGCAAGGTCAAATTCAAATTTGAGTTCTCTTGCCATAATTACGGAGGTTCCCTGTAATATCCTATAATTTTATCATTTTAATTTTGAATATTTAATTAACTTTAATTATCTAATAATTGGTTTTTAAAGTTTAATAATTTAAATTCGAATATAGGTATTATTTAAATATTTGAAATGTGAATTAAATATTAAATTATTCTATTTAATAACTTTATTTAACTCTTTTTAATTTATAATTAATAATGGTAAGTTCAATTTGCAAATTTATTTGTAGTAATAAATAATGATAAAATAAAATTGTAATAAAATGACTTGATTTTTGGTGACATGTTTTTAATTTAATTTATAGGATTTTTTTGGAATTCTTTTAATTTGAAAAATAAATAATTTCCGTTTGTCTCATTTTACAGAATACATCGGTGTTTTTGAAACTTCATAGAATGAGGTAACCAATCCATTTTATTGTTATTTTGTGATTATGTTGTTTGCGCCAAAAATGGTCATGAACCCCGAACGTAGTGAAAGCACCAATATTTACACACAAATCCTCAATATCAAACACTCAGATCCTGATAATTTAGAGAGTAAAAATGAAGAAATAAAAAATTTTGAAGGATAGAAAGTAAGAGAAGACACACGATATATAGTGGTTCGTTTTCTCTGGCCTACATCCACTTTGAATTGATCCTTTTGTTTCTTTTATACTGTGATTACAATTACAAGTCTTTGAAACCAAGAAACAAAAATGGCAGAGTTTCCCCCGGCTAGAAGAAGAAGATCCCTCTTTTAGTTGCCATAAAGTTGCTATTTATAGGAGTAGACTAGAAAAATCTGCCCTAAAACACAAAATACTCTTTCTCAAGTGCAGGTGGGCCCACATGATCAATCCAAGGTGGTTTGGGGTCGATCATCGATCGATCCATATCAATTTTGTATTGATCAGGAGTCGCTTCGATTAGGCTAGGATTGATCATGGTGAAAGACAATAGTGCCAAGTCCTTGCTCTCCATATTTCATGAAATTTCAGTGTGTAGTTTGTGAGATATGATCGATCCAAGTTTGAGATTGCAAGTGCAGGCTGATGACTTCGTATCCATCACTTCGTATCCATGATCTGGTATCCATGACTTCGTATCCATCAGCTGGTATCCATCACTTTGTATCCATCATCTGGTATCCATCACTTTGTATTCATCAGCTGGTATCCATCACTTCATATCCATCATCTGGTATCCATCACTTCGTATCCATCATTTTTATCCATCATCTGGTATCCATCACTTCGTATCCATCAGCTGGTACCCATCACTTCGTATCCATCAGTTGGTATTCATCACTTCGTATCCATCGGCTGGTATCCATCACTTCGTATCCATCGGCTGGTATCAATCACTTCGTATCCATTGGCTGGTGTCTATCACTTCATATCCATCGGCTAGTATCCATCACTTCGTATCCATTATCTGGTATCCATCACCTCGTATCCATCAGTTGGTATCCATCTACTGGTATCCATCATTTCGTATCCATCATCTGGTATCCATCACTTGATATCCATCATCTGGTATCCATCACTTCATATTCATCATTCGGTATCCATCACTTCGTATTCTTCATCCGGTATCCATCACTTCGTATCCATCAGCTGGTTTCCATCATCTGGTATCCATCGATTCGTATCCATCATATGGTATCCATCACTTCGTATCCATCAGCTGGTATCCATCACTTCGTATCCATCATCTGGTATCCATCATTTGGTATCCATCAGTTGGTATCCATTACTTTATATCCATCATCTGGTATCCATCACTTTGTATCCATCAGCTGGTATCCATCACTTTGTATCCATCAGCTAGTATCCATCATTGGGTATCCATCAGCTGGTATCCATTACTTCGTATCCATTATCTAGTATCCATCACTTCAAATCCATCAGCTGGTGTCCATCACTTCGTATCTATCTGCTGGTATCCATCACTTCGTATCCATCTTCTGGAATCCATCACTTCGTATCCATTATCTGGTATCCATTATTCGTCATCCGTCATCTGGTATCCATAGTGATGGATACGAGAGTATCGATACAGGCCAGTTTTTCATGAATATTGATCCATCCATAACTTGAGCATATATACTCCGACTGACTTGAAATTCGTATTGTAGCCTTACTGAATCTTGTTTACCATTCTTGATCGATCCCACCTTAATTAGAGCTTGGTTCAATTTTGATGGTATCGATCAAAGCCTTGTTTCCAATCGATCATACGAATATTGATCCATCCATAGCTCGAGCATATGAACTCTGATTGACCTGAAATTCGATGTTTTGCCATATCAAACCTTTTTTTATCATTTATGATCGATCCCACCTTGATTGGCACTAAGCCCAATTTAATGCTATCGATCATAGCCTTGTTTTCAATCGATCTCTAATCCTGATATCCATCCTTTTTAGCCAATTTATTGATATTCCGGCCTTGATCAAAAGGTAGGATAACATTTGCCCTCCAAAACATGCCTTGTGGCAAGAAGGCATGTTTTGTATAGCTTTTAATCCGACATCCAAAGTCCATATTCCATCCATAACCACATCACCCGATCCATAAACTTTTCGGGTTCTTGCCAAACGTAATCCACACTCGACGACCTGTTATAATAAATGACAAATAATATGGGGCCTAATTCCTAGGCCGAATCCTTATCTCTCCGAATCCTTTCCGAGCATAGTCCATACTCGACGCCCTGAAATAAGTTGATTCGCCACTTTCAGACGAAGTGACTTACCCTTTGCCAAGCATAATCCATACCTGATGACCTTTTACAAAAAACTAGATAAAAATCCATTGAAAATCCAATCCAAAATCCAGGTCAAAGCAGAAAACCAAAAATCCATATCAAAAATCCAAACGAAACCAAAAAAACTAGCATCCGGGCCAAAATCCAAACCGGAAAATCAACAAAACCAAGAGTCCAAACAAAACTCCAAAACCAAACTGGAAAAAAAAATGTCCAATCCAAAAAAACAGATTTCATATACTAGGGCATCACTGTTTATCATCAGCTCAGAGCACGCGCAATCGCCATCCCCGTACATGAGTAAGTGACTTAGCCGTCTGCCCAGAGTTTGCTACTTATTCCATACCACCTCGGTCAGTTGATGACCAATCGACCATCATTCTAGGCCTTTTGCTGTCGTTATTTGAGGTAGATGGTGGCTGCTCCTATTCCATTGTCACATTCTGATTTTCAACATACTGCTGCAACAGACCACTCCTTACGTGCTCCTCGATTATATCCTTTAGATGCCTGCAGCTATTAGTATCATGCCCGTTAAGGTCATGAAAGAGACAGTGCCTTCTGGATGCCCTCTCATGTTTCAAAGGTTCCCTCCTTGCCGGCATTTGATAAGGAAGGCAGTCTCGAGTTTCCATGTAAATCCTTTCCAATGTCTCATTCAGTCATGTATAAGTGGTGAATTTTTGTTCTCCCCGGCGCTTCCTTGCCCTGCCAGAATCATCATCCGACTTCCTCTTCCCTTTATCTTTATCCTTTCCTGAGCTTTCGCCGGATGGTCCTACATCCTTGACCATGTTTACTTCCTTTGGTTTCATATCCAAATTTGCATCCTCCTTCCTAAGGAATCTTTTGGCCTCATGAAATAATTCCTCGAGATTGATTGGTGGATCTCGTATCAATGATATCTTGAAATCCAAGTTGTCTCAGACTCCTGACACTGCCGCCGTTAGAACCATTGATGGATCCGACCGATCCGCCGAAGCAACCGCTGCATTAAACCTAGTTAGGAAAGTCCTCAGTGTCTCTCTTACCTTCTGTTTCACCGACATAAGTGTCATCACATTCTTTGGCCTCTTGATATGAACCTGAAACTACTTCAAAAAACTATCCACCAATTCTATCCATGTTCTAATAGGTCCGTTTTCCAACAGCTTGAACCACATAGCAGCTATATCCATCAAGTATAGGGGGAAATATTGTGCCATAATCTCCTTTGATGCCCCCGGCACTTCCATGTGTCTTGTATACCGCATCAAATGATTGGTAGGATCGGTCCTACCATTATATACTTCCAAAGTAGGCAGCTTGAACTCTGATGGATTCCTAGCCATCCTGATATCATGGGTAAACGGACACCTATTCACCCCTTCCAGATCTCTATTCGTCAGACCTCCACACATAGTTCGCCTGATAATCTCAGCTAATCCAGTGTTGTCCACCAAGGATTGCTTCCCGAGTCCCTGAGGGAATTCTGGTACATACTCTTCATCATGTTCTCTCGTACTCTTGCTGGCACTATTTTGTGCGGTGTCACCTGGAATCCCTCCATGGATTGGTATTTCATTGCATGGTGGTGTGCCCCCGAGTCTGGATCCATCCATATTGGTAGTTCTGTGCAGATTGGGGGCTGCGCCCTATTGAGCTGCTCCTCTGATAGCTTGTTGAGTCTTTCTGTTCCAGCTCCGTGGATCTAAACTCCAGCAGCTCCTACTGCTCCTACATGTCCAAACTATCTGAGAAGATTTTGCATCATTTCCTTGTGCCTTTTCAACAATCCTTCCTACATAGCATCCATCATCATCTCCATCTCATCTCTAGTGATGAAAACTGAGGTCTGATTTGCTCCTGAGGAAGTCTCCTGACTCCTTTCGTGCTAACTACTTTTTGTAACTTGTCTCCTTGTTTATGGCCTAACCATGGTTCCTTCTAGAACCAATCCTTTAAATTTCCAAATCTGAACTTCAAATCTGATATATCGGGTGCTAGTCTTTCTCAGTGAGAGCACCAAAGTATTTGCGCCAAAGTGTTTGCGTCAAAAATGGTCGCAAACTCCGAACGTAGTGAAAGCACCAGTGTTTGCACACAAATTCTCAATATCAAACACTCAAATCCAGATAACGTAGAGAGTAAAAATGAAGAAATAAGAAAATTAAAAGGAAAGAAAGTAAGAGAAGGCACAAGATATATAGTGGTTCAATTATCTCCGGCCTACGTCCACTTTGAATTGATCCTTTTATTCCTTTTATACTGTGATTATAGTTACAAGCCTTTGAAATCAAGAAAAAAAATGGTAGAGTTTCCCCCAGCTAGAAGAAGAAGATCCCCGCTTTTTAGTTTCCATGGAGTTGCTATTTTTAGTAGTGACTGGAAAATCTACCCCAAAACTCGAAATACCCTTTCTCATGTGTAGGTGTGCCCACATGGTCGATCCAAGTTGGTTTGGGATCGATCCTTGATCGATCCATATCAATTTTATATCATCAGGAATCACTCCAATTAGGCTGGGATCGATCATGGTGAAAGACAATAGTGCCAAGTCCTTTCTCTCTAAATTTTATGAAATTCAAATGTGTGGTTTATGAGATATAAACGATCCAAGTTTGAGATTGCAAGTGCAGGCTAATGATTTCGCATCCATCACTTCCTATCCATCATCCGGTATCCATCACTTCATAGCCATTAGCTGGTATCCATCACCTTGTATCCATCATCTGGTATCCATCACTTCATATCCATCAGCTGGTATCCATCACTTTGTATCCATCGGCTGGTATCCATCACTTCGTATCCATCGATTGGTATCCATCACTTCGTATCCATCATCTAGTATCAATCACTTCGTATCCATCATCTCGTATCCATAACTTCGTATCCATCTTTTGGTATCCATCACTTCGTATCCACCATCTGGTATCCATCACTTCGTATCCACCATCTGCTATCCATCACTTCGTATCCATCATCTGGTATCCATCATTTGGCGTCCATCAGCTGGTATCCATCACTTCTTATCCATTAGCTGGGATTTCAGTGAGTTTACTCACCTATGAATTAGCTATATAATATCTATGAAGCTATAAAGTTATTGTTGAATGCTTGGTTGATAGTTTAGATATTTTTGTTGCTAGCTGATTTGAAATCCCATTTTTGAAAATGGACGACGTATTAACTTAATTGCTAATGAACCCAAATGATTATATATATATTGTCTGTAACCGTTATTTTGTAGAGAACATTTGTAGAGTGACCCTAAGCATTTCTCGTCAATAATAATTATTTATTTCCTTATGCTGCTAATATTAATGTTTAGCTGAAATTAATCATGATATTCTATTTAAATTATTTAAGTACCATTATAGCAATATTCGCTATACCGTCATTTATTGAATATAATCTCCTAAACCGTTTGTATATGTTGAACTTGAGCTTGTATTTCACAAAATAGATATTTAGATTCATTAATCATTTTGATTAATTATATTTAAATTAACTAATCATTTTAATTAATGATGTTTAAAAGTAATTAATCATTTTAACCGATGATATTTGAATTAATTAATCATTTTAAGTAATGATGTTTTAAGTTAATAAATCATTTTACCTAAAGATGTTTAAATTTAATTAATCATTTTGATTAATGATATTTAGATGAATTAATCATTTTAACTAATGATATTTGAGTTAATAGATCATTTTAACTAATGATGTTAGAGGCTAACTAATTATTCTAATTAATGATATTTGAAATTAATTAATTATTTAACTACTGGTGATTAAAAGTAATTATTATTTTAATTAATGATATTTGAGTTTAATTAATCATTTTAATTAATGATGTTTTAAATTTAATTAATCATTTTAATTAATGATGTTTCAATCTAATTAATCATTTTAATTAATGATATTTGAATTTAGTTAATATTTTTAGTTATTGGTGTTTTAGAAAGTTGATTAATTGAAGAGTTTAAAGTAAATTTAAATGATTTCATAAAATTCATTTAAAGTTAATTAACTAATTTAGTGTATTAAATTTAATGAACTGATTTAATAAGGTTTAAAGTTAATTTACAGATTAAACAAAGGTGTTTTTAAGATAATTAACTGTTTTAATAAAGATATTTGATTGGTTTATTAAAGGAGATTATAACATTGGTAAAATATCTATTAGAATAATTAATGCTAGTTCAAATTTACAAAAATTATTTTAAGTTATTTATGATCTTTTGGGATAATAAATATCGTTTTAAATTCATAAATGATGATTTATAAATGAGAAAAGCCTTTAAAAGGAATTGTTTCAAAATAAAGCTAAGTATAAATTGTTTGGAGTTTATAATAAATAATGTTTTGACATTTGGTGTAACGACCCATATTTTTGACAATTACTAATATTAAATTAAATAAGGCTTTTAAATTTAGTATTGTGAGAAATTAAATTTTTTGATTTATAAACGAAAAAAATTATTAGAATATAATTTAATAATGTTGGTTGAATGTAATTAACAACTGTTTAATGTAATTTCAATCATTTGTAATAATAATGGTTAGTAAGGAATAAAGTAAATGATGTATTAATGGTGAAATTATATGTTATTTAATTGAAATTGATTTTAATATCGAATATAAATTAATTATTTAGTATGTAAATTTTATTAGCTTTTGTTTGTAAACAATAATTTTATAAATGTGTTTATATTACTAATATGTATGACATTTGTTTTAATTATGTCTTATTATTTAATTTATTAGAAATTAATTTGAAAATCAATGAAATTTAATGTAATTGAAATATTGTAGTTAATAGAAGAAAAGACGTTAATTGTAGAGTAATGAGTGTAATATATGAAAAATTATGTTTAATGAATACATAAGGTAATAGTTGATCTAATATAAGAACATTTAAATAAAATAAAAGAATTTGTTTTGAAATTAAAAATATAGTGATTTTATCACAGCTGTAATTAAACATTAAAATTAATTTAATATTTAAAATCTTGGGTTAACATGGAAAATTGCATTTTAAAAGATTATTGAAATCCGTTTAATCAAAATGATGATAGAACACTTTTATTTGGAATTTGAAAGTGAATAAATCAATTTAATAATAATTGGTTTAATTAACGCGTAAAAATGAATATAATTTATTTTTAAGCTAACTTATATATACAATAGAATTAGGGTTTGAAATTAGTTCCATTGAATTTAAAAATATTGAAAACCTATATTTCAATATATAGGATAACCTATTTCGAATCGGGAACGAAATGGACTTTTTGGGCCTTTTGACCTAATCGATTTATATTCAAATGAAAAAGGTTATTTTTGAAATATTATTATTCAAATTGATTCAAATATGGAATAATAATAAAATCAAATTATTAATGAATGTTGCAATTGTAATAACGTATTTGTAGATTAGAAATATTGTATTTGTCCATATTTATGAATTGGCAAATTATTTGAATACAACTTAATTTGAATTATTGAACAATAAAACGTTAACTTTTGTATACGATGGAATTAGGCCTCGAAACTAGTTCCATTGTATTCAGAAGACTTTTTTTAAATATTGATTTCATATAAGCATGCCTTAATTGGTCTTCGGGCTGTTTTGGACCTCATGCTATGAATTGGCATCCAAATCGAGACGAAAATATTATTAAAATATTACAGAAACCCTAATTCTCTTTCATTGCTGCCACCTTCTATTCTATGGCCAAAAATTCTGCACCTTCTTCCTCCTTGACCTTTCTCATCTCTCACCGAATCGCAACGACTCCAAAATGAAAGTCTTAGAACTTGATCTCCTTTACCGTGTCCACGGTTGAATTGAGCTAGTTGCATCTGGATTCGCCGAAATCTAGCCAAGAAGGCATGGTTTTCGAGGCTCAATAAGAGGCTAACGACGGCGGTGGAAGGGGCGAGTTTCTCGACGTGGGTAGAGCAAGCAAAGGCGCATCTGGTTGTGGTGTTAGATCATCGTATCATGGCCGGGATCATCGGCGGTGGGTGGATAAATGGAGTGGTAGATGGGTTTGAACACGTGCATGTTCATGTAAGGATTGAGGAAGGTGACAAGTTATTTACCATATTGCCCTAGTTAATTTAAATTTAATTTTACAATTTGAACCTTCTAACGTGAATAACTTTTGCATACTAACTAGGATTCGCACGCGATTTTTTCGTTGTATTCTTGTCGAAATTCCGGATATCGTGAAACTAGTTTGGTTGAATTTGGAGACTACTGAAATTTTGGACTTTTATTGGATTTTAAATTGACTATAAATCAAAGGTAAGTGATTTAACCCACTCATGAAGTGCTAGATATTCTTATGTTAGTTGAATTAAATTTATGATGTGGTAAGAATTTTATTGGTTGCTGTTTGGTAGTTTAAATTGATATTTTAATTGAAATTGAAGTTTATATTGAATTAAACTGATATTTAAATTAATATTGAATTTAATTTCTAGTTAAACATCGACAAATGATAATCAGTAACTGTTGTGATATATTGGTTTATTTGGATGCTAATTGTTATTATATGTCTATTGATTGATGTGGATGTATGTATGTTTATTTATTTGACATATTCATGTTATCACCTATTATTTATTAACATCATTTATATTATTATTTGGACCATTGGAAATGAACTAAGAAATAGGTAGAAATGATATATACCTATGACATTTAATTATGGGTTGAAATGATATATATCAGTCCAGGTAATGAAAATTGAAATAAATGATCACTTGGCCATATGATAGAAAATTATATACGGACACCGGAATTGGTTAAATTACATGGGTTTAAAATCTTGAATTTTGCATTTATATGAATTTAACTATTTTCAAACTCGAGATTTGAAATGTTGAAATTGAACTATTTGAATGAAATTGTTTAAAGATATAATTTGAAATCCTAAAGTTGAATTCTGTTATGGTTTGAATTTATTGAAAGTGAATTATTTTAAAGGTTTAAATTTAAATTTAATCATTGAATTTACTTCAATAATAGTGGGTTAAATCGGTAATTCAACGTTTTGGATGTGTAGTGGATTTAAACTAAATTATTCAAAAATGAGAAATTAAATTGAAATTTTCAGCCATTTGAATAAAACTGTTTAAATTGAATTTGATGTAAAGTTTGAAATTTGTTTTGAATTGAGGCTGATTTAAATCGAAATTTGAATATGAAGTTGACTTAAAATTGAAAGTTGAAAAATTGAATTTGTTGTGATTCGAAATTGGAACTTGAGTTCAAATTGTTTTGAAAAGAAAGAAATAGTTTTAGTATAAACCTTTTTAATATACAAATTATTTATTAATTAGATTATTTTAATATATAAACTATTTTAAATTATTTAAACTATTTTCAATATTAAAACTATTTATACACAAAACTATTTCCAATCTTTAAAACTATTTTAATTATCTAAATTATTTTTCAATATTAAAAATACTTTAATTATTCAAAACCATTTTCAATATTCAAATTCTTTTGAAGGGGAACTATTTAGATTTAAATCATTGATTTAAATCGAGTGTTTTGTTATGAAGGTATAACCTGTTTTGAATTCGAAATGATTTTGAAGCAAATATGATATTTTGATATGAAATATAATGTCACAATCCACTTTTTCCATATAGTTCGAATTGACACTTTACCACGCTTATCGAGTCCAAATTGAACAGAAAGGCGGATGTAAGAAAGAAAGTAGGAAGAAGATAGAAAGAAAATAGAACAACATAGAATCTCACACGGAAACGAATAATCTATAATATAGAACAAGTCTTTACATAAAACAAAACTGTAACTTAACTTATATGACATCAATCAGAGTATACAACCTATTCAGCATGGACAGTTATAACAACATGTCCTTACAATTGCTGATATACACAACTAAATGCAATGGAATATAATCATCTACGTGAATACAACTCTGGACCTCCATATCCTCTCCCGAAGCTCCCATCCTTGCAGCTAACCTGAAAATATGCTCGGTCTGACCCGAGCATATAGGAAAAACCACGCCTGGGTCAGTCTGATAAAACCAGCGTGAGAATTAAATCACAAGGAATTTTATTCACTATAACTTTCAAAATTCTTTTGAAATCAAAAATATCTCGTAAGACCACGCCACACATGAACACAACGGATTTTTTTCCTTATGGTAACCAAAACACTTTTATAGAAAATCCAATGATATTGTAATAGTGTTTAAGTACAAATACTTAGTCAAATTGCTGAAATTGTTATATTAATTAAATTCTAGCATACTAGGCTCTACAAACAAAACCATAAAGGAACGTATTGAAGAATGGATTCCATATGAATGACTAGGTACTGGGGTATCACCTGTCATAGTACACGTCTAGAAACAACATACCGAGGACCACGCCGGGATCCCCTGCAACATAAGACCAGACTATCCCTAACCTGGATAGACCGGATATGCTATCACCCCAGGTGTTTCCTCCCTCCTTCAAGCTCCTTCCATACATCGTAGTAATAAGATAATATCCATGGGTATCTAGAAAGGTGATAAATATACCCTAATTGGGTGCGACCCAATTAGCCTTGCTGCATCTCCCTTAACTTTCAGTCATTCTCGGTTGGTGATGCTAGAGGCTACGATTACCTTTTAAAGGAATTTTCACTTAGAATGCTCATTATTCTTCAATGACAATGTACTGATAGCACTCATCCATACAAGTCTGTTCTGGGTCCGAACGGAACTGAAGGCACTATTCCTACTACATCCGCTTTGGAATCATCCTCAGGATTAGTATCGATTAGCCCTTACACTTCACCGCTCGATCTTTGACTCCATGCTCTTGTCTTCATTTGAAAATGTACTCGTTGGATCGAAGTGGTTTTCAGATAACTTATCCGATCCCAGTCTCTTTGAAACAACGTTTGATATTTCTAGTAAACTCAACCTCGGTTCTTTAGGAAATAAACCGATGAAAATAAGATTGGAGATCACCTCCTAACCGATTAGTGAACGAATTTCCTTAACATCGTCCTAGAAGAATGAAAACAAGTTTATACGTACAGTAAAGCACCTCGAACGGTAACTGTACCACTTAATTCCGTGTTTCTTCTAGATATTACCAAAGTTATGTTTTTGGGTGTAGATTTAATAATCGGTTATTTAACTATCAAATATACAACCATCCAAATAAAGGTTTCATTTTCCATTGCTAATTTAGATTTCGATAAATTCAAATTACTTAATCAAAACAGCATATGCTTATCTCACTGGATAAATATATTCATGAAACCATTCATTTTCAAAATATTAGAAATCCTCTAAAATAAATCTAGAAAGCACCATTGCGGTATCCACCATGGATTCACAGCTCAATAGTTACGTTTTTATCCCAGATAAATCCAAAACTTTACTACAGGCACTCTTTGCCACCAATTACGCCACGAAAGCATACCCTTTACTTTTCTGAAAAATCTATTCAAATTTTTTCAAAATAATGCCTATAAAGTTTCAATATCAATTTTTTAAGTCCAAATCAAGTAAAATACCTTTTTATAAAGTTTACTGTATAATATATATATACATACATATCAAACATTATTAATTTTAAATAAATTTATCTTTGGAATAAATATACTCTAAAACTACTTTATCCTTAAGTAATAATTAACTTTAAATAAATCACTATAAATAATTTTATATAATAGTTTATATACTTTAAACAATTAAATAACTTTGAAACAATAATTCATACTTTTTATATAATTTTTAAGAATAATAAAATAGTTACTTTAAAGCAATATCGAAATATTTACCAATTAACTTTAAAATATCATCAATAAATAAAAACCATTTTTTAAGAAATTTTGTTTCAAAGTCAACCCCAAATCGGAAAAGAAGGCTTAATAATTCCAATGGTACTTAAATAAGTTACCATTCAATTTCAAACAGTCTAGCATAACAGATATAGATATTCACAACAATATATTTTAACCATTCATTTAACATAATATTTGCCCAGTATAATTACCAAAATAACAATAGTGTCCGTACGAATGAAATAGCAGAATATGGTTTTACTTCTGCTTGTAAATGTCCATAACAGATATATTCAATAATAATGGCAGAAATGTGATTTATTCTGCCAACATGGTATATTTAAAATGATTAGCAGAATGGTGTTTTATTCCACTAAACAAATGTCAAAAAATAGTAATTAAATTAAATTAACTCGTCGTTATGTTTATTCGAAATATATCTTCAATATACGGTCATATAAATTTAACGTCGGTATTTTTTGTAAATCGGTATTTAAAATCTATCCATTTTAAAGTACCATAAAATTCTACTGGTTCAAATTTTGCAACAAGTCATACGACGAAGTAGTGTTCGTCGATACGAACCCACCGCAAAAAGAATCGTGATAATTGGGTTTCGTATGGGCGAGTATGACATTTCAAAATTTACAAATATATATAAATATATAAAATTTATCATTTTAAAATTAAATAAAGCTCTCCTTCATTCCTAATCCGGGCCAAGCCCAACCTTTCCCTTTGTTTTTTTTCCTTTTATATTTATGGGAGAATTAATTTAAAGGACAAAAATTTGTACATTTTTAGCCTCGAGGACACCAACTCAATATTTTTACCAAGAGGATAAACATTCTCCTAAAAATTAATCATAAGGACAAACATTCTTACAAAAATATTCATAAGGACAAACATTTTTTCAAAATTGCTACCGAACTAAAAGCTAATGCCTAAAAACTGCTACCGATAACTACAAACTAATACCTAAAAACTGCTATTAATAACTAAAAACTGATACATAAAGAAAGTTGTCCTTCAGGCTAAAATACTGAAGGTATGTCCTTCAGGCTAAAATACTAACAAATTTTATCCTTGACAATAATTTCTTCTTTATTTATTTATTCATTTTTTTATTAATTTAGAACCATGGGTAGAAACCCAATTAACAAATCAGGCAAAAGAAAAAACTTTCCCTGTTTGCGCCAAAATTGGTCACAAACACCCGAATGTCGATGTTAGCACCAGTTCACAATTATATATGACGAGTATGTAAAGAAGTATCATTGAAGAATACTCAAAAAATTCAGAAGAAAGCGGTAAAAAACACAGATTTTATAGTAGTTTGGCGATCCGGCCTACGTCCACTTTGAAATTTGATGACTTTATTGATATTCACTTGCCGATTACAATTGATTACAATGGATTGCAGCGAATTACAGTTTTGAAATTCGAGTACAACAACAACTATGGAGTGCAAAGTTGTTCGGTAGAGTCTGGGCGTCAATCAGCCAAAAAGATCCTTTTTCTATAGGCCTTGGGGCTCTATTTATAGGCGTAGGATGCAAATATCTCACTCAAATTTTGGGAGACTTCTTCTGGCACATGCGGGGGACCACGCGATCGATTCCAGGCGATTTCGACTCGACCCATGATTGATACGAATGTAATTCGTATTGATCAAGATTTTGTCCAATGGATTCAAAATTTGGCGTGGACCTTCTTTAGCTTGTACGTAAGCTCCTGTGAAAATTTCATAGCATTTGGAATTGTGAATTATGAGATATGATCGATGCAACCTCATGTTTTTCGAAGGCTGTCGAGTTCGTATCCATGATTTCGTCTCCTTCTCCTTCGTGTCGATCAAAGGCATGTGCTCGCTCGTTGACGTGGAACGATAAACTGGGGGAGATCTGTGTTCTTTGCCACGTTGACTGAGCCTTCATCCTTGTAAACTTCCTTCGTATCCATCTGTAATACTCCTTTCGTATCCATTCATTCCAGCCCTTATTCGTATCGATGATTGGTGGCGTTCTTTGTATCGATCATCGTAGTTTAATCGATACGAAGTGACTCTTTTTGAGGGATCTTGGTCGATACAAACTAGGACTAGGATGGATACAAAAGCTTATAGATGCCAACGATTCGAGCAACCACAAACTTGATGGATACGAACGAGGTCTATAAGGTGGATGTATACAGATTGACCTTGCCTGCGATCGATATGAACAAGGACCGTGATGGACACGAAATGGCACGAACACGAGGTATACTGATGGATACAAACATCATAAGTCTTCCTTGATCGATTCGGTCGCGATAGATATGAATAAGACCACCTCAGATCGACACGAATAGGATGGGTGCGAAGTGGGATATGCCTGGTTGGATACGAACAAGACTTCTTTCCATGGATACGAACCATCATTTATCTCGGGTTGCATCGATCATATCTTAAGCATAAGAACTCCGATTGACTTGAAATTTGAAACGCTAGCTTTTATAGCTTTGTTTGTCATGCCATACCAATTGTAGCTTGATCCAGACTCAGGCAAAATTTACCAACATCCATAGCTAACATGTACGTAACTGGCAATCAAAGAGAACTGTCTTTGGTTTTCAGTTAATCTTTTGATATCACAGTCTTGCTAAA
The DNA here is from genome assembly GCA_030765085.1 of Allium cepa. NCBI lineage: Eukaryota > Viridiplantae > Streptophyta > Magnoliopsida > Asparagales > Amaryllidaceae > Allium > Allium cepa. Next base: position 794,735,731 of record CM060935.1, on the reverse strand, counting down.
AGGCGGGATGACACTTGCCCCCAACACATGCCTTGCGATAGGAAGGTGTGTTTTGTAGTTCGATAAGCTGGATTTTCATATCCTATTAATGTCCTGCAAAGAGATTGATAGTCTTACCTAACTGTGAATGACGATCGCTCCGGATCTTATGGCATTTGAGGTGATATATGACCGTTCACGGTCGAATGCCGTTCGCAATGAATGGTGACCGTTCTTGGTCGTTGCCATTCGAGGCGAATTGTGATCGTTCGTGATCAGGTGCCATTCGCGATCGGGTGCCGTTCGCGGTGAATTGTGATCATTTGCGATTGGGTGTCGTTCGAGGCGAATTGTGATCGTTTGTGTTCGGGTGCCATTCGAGGCGAATTGTGTGTGTTCTTGGGGGGACTTAGTAGGGTTAATGTCAAATTTCACGTTCGAGTGAATTTATGAATCGTTCGTTATGACAGTTTATCGCCATCTCAGAGCATGCTTGGGGACCGTTCGCGATCCTGTACATGTGTAAATGACTTGGCCGTTTCAGAATTATTAAAACCAAATATCCATTCAACCGAGTTTTTCAACAGATATGTTCAATAAAATCAAGTTCCAACACGAGAAATAGAAAAAAAAATAGAGACGTCAAAGTGCAAACACCTACACCGACGCGATTGGTAGTCGTATCAGAGCATGCCTGAGGATTGTTTACAGTCCTATACATGTGTAAATGACTTAATCGCGTTGGTGTGAAGTTTGCCACTTATTCGTCATTATTTCCATCAATTGATGACAAGATGACGCCCTGATCCGAAGCCGTTCCCAGTTGTTGCAGGTGGTGGCCGCTCTCCTTCCATCGTGGTTGTTCCCCTTCTCACATACTGCGATAGTATGCCATTCTGGATATGTCCTTTAACCTCATACTTCAAGTGCATGCAATCATTTGTTCTATGACCATTTAGCTCATGGAATAAGCAATATTTGTCTGATCTTCTCTCATTGCTGGTCGGATTCCTCCTCATTGGCTTCCGATAAGGAATCTGCCCCTGGTACCCTGGTAGATTCGCTCCCAAGACTCATTCAGTTTCGTATATGAGGTGAATCTTGGTTCCTTTCATGGTCGCGTTGATCCATCACCGTTATCCCCAACCTTTCATTTCCATTTACCAGTTCCTGTACCTCTTTCAGGAGGATTTTCGCCTTAACTGCGTAAACATCGACTCCTTCTCCTTCCTCTCTTTCAGCCTTTGCATCCTCTAATCGTAAAAATCTTTCGGCTTCATGATAAAATTCTCCTAGATCCATAGGAGGATCCCTTGTCAACAAATTCTTATATTCTGTGTCATCAGCTATGCCAGATGCGGCTGCCATCGAAACCATGGATTGATCTAGTAGATCCACCGATGCAGCCGCTGCATTGAATCGCGTCAGAAAGCTCCTCAAAGATTCCCCGTTTCTTTGCTTCAGTGCTGCCAAACTCATCACATTCTTGGGTCTCGAAATGTGAACCCTGAACTGCCTCATAAACCTTTCAGTCAAATCAGTCCACGTTCCGAGGTAGCCAATCTCCAGTTATCTAAACTATAGTGCTGCAATGTCTGCCAGGTATAATGGGAAGCACCAGGCCATGGCCTCCTCGGATTCCCCCAGCACTTCTATATGCCTCATATAATTCGTCAGATGAACCGCAGGATCCGTCCTCCCATTATACATTTCCAATGCTGGTAGCTAGATTTCTGCTGGATTCCTGGCTTGCCTGATCGTAGGAGCAAAAGGACTCCTATTAACATCCTCCAGATCTCTATTCACTAGCCCGCCTCTCATGGCTCGTCTGACCATATCTTCCAATCTGTCACTGTCGTCAAGCTATAGCCCTTTCTGTTGTTCTTCTTAGCCCCTCGAGTTCACGAGGGACTCCTGGGATCTACCATCCTAAACGAGCGTTCATTTCTCTGTCAATGCCATTGTGCACAGCTCCTCCTAGTATTCTGCCTAGGATTGGGTCTACATGTTCTGGGTAAGTGCCCCTAGCTCTAGGGATATGCCAGATGGTCCTGGCCCATTCTGAATTCTGGTCGCTCCGAGCTCCCGATCCCTATCTCCAGCATCTCTTGTGGATGCGTTAGCTTGATTCTGCATCCTAGTTTGTCCAGTTCCCTGAAGTAAATTCTGTACCATCTCTTCCTGTCTCTTCAGAAGCTCTTCATGCACAGCTTCCATCATCATCTCCATCTCATCTCTGGTGATGAAGACCGAGGCTTGGTTCGCTCCTAAGAAAGCCTCCTGACTCCCCTCATGCTGACTCTATTCTTCTCTCTGCCTTCTACTTGATTTCCTTGTCATAGCTTTCAGATCTGAGTCCCTAAGCCTTCAAATTCAACTTCCAAGCGATAGATCCCTGAATTAGCGTTCTCAGTTAAAGCACCAAAATGTTTGCACCAAAATTAATCAAACACCCGATTGTCAATGATAGAACCAGTTCACAATCACAGATGACAAGTATGTAAAGAAATATCAATGAAGAATACTCAGAAAATTCAGAAGAAAGCAGTAAAAACACAGATTTTATAGCGGTTCGGCAATCCGGCCTACGTCCACTTTGAAGTTTGATGACTTTATTAATATTCGCTTACCGATTACAATTGATTACAATGGATTGCAGTGAATTACAGTTCTGAAATTCGAGTACAACAACAATTACGGAGTGCAAAGTTGTTTCGACAGAGTCTGGACGTCAATCAGCCAAAAAGATCCTTTTTTTGTAGGTCCTTCGGCTCTATTTATAGGCATAGGCTGCAAATATCTCGCTTAAATTTCGGAAGACTTCTTCTAGCACGTGAAGGCGCCCACGCGATCGATCCCAGGAGATTTCGACTCGATCTGTGATCGATACGAATGTAATTCGTATCGATTAAGATTTTGTCCAATGGAGTCGAAATTTTGCGTGGACCATGCTTAGCTTGTATGTAAGCTCCTGTGAAAATTTCGTAGCATTTGGACTTGTGGATTATGGGATATGACCAATGCAAGCTCATGTTTTTTGAAGGCTGTCGAGTTCGTATCCATGATTTCATCTCCATTTCCTTCGTGTCGATCAAAGGCACGTGCTCGTTCATTGACGTGGAACGATGAACTGGGGAAGATCCGTGTTCTTCGCCACGTTGACTGAGCCTTCATCCTTGTAAACTTCCTTCGTATCCATCTATAATACTCCTTTCATATCCATTCATTCCATCCCTTATTCGTATCGATGATTGGTGGGTTCTTCATATCGATCGTCGTCGTTTGATCGATACGAAGTGACTCATTTTGAGGGATCCTGGTCGATACAAACTAGGACTAAGACAGATACGAAAGCTTATAGGTGCCATCATTTCGAACAAACTTGATGGTTAAGAACGAGGTCCGTAGGGTGGATGGTTACGGACTAACCTTGCCTATGATCGATACCAACAAGGGCTATGATTGATACGAAATGGCACAGACACGAGGTATGCTGATGGATACGAATAACGTAAGTCTTCCTTGATCGATTCGATCGCGATGGCTATGAATAAGACCACCTCAGATCGACACGAACAGGATGGGTGCAAAGTGGGATATACCTGGATGGATACGAACAAGGCTTCTTTCCATGGATACGAACCACCATTGATCTCGGGTTGCATCGATCATATCTTGAGCATACGAACTCCGATTGACCTGAAATTTGAAATGCTAGCTTTTACAGCTTTTTTTGTCATGTCACACCAATTGTAGCTTGATCCGGACTCAGGGAAAATTTATCGACATCCATAACTGACCTGTACATAACTGGCAATCGAGGAGAACTCTCTTTGGTTTCCAGTTAACATTTTGATATCACGGCCTTACTAAATTGCGGGATAACATTCCCTCCTCCTTCATTCCCTCTCTTCCCATTCTTGCTTTACCTTTCTTTACCCCAAATTCTAGCTACTGCAACCAAGAACCCAACCCATTTCTCCGATCACATCACTACTTCCCTCGACCGCCCCTTCCATATTCCTCTCGCATGACTTGAGGACCAAAACTCGAAGACCCAACAACATCCTAGTCCACGTCGACCACCCTCACTACCTTGAAATCTTTCCTATGCACCCATCCATGTATGCACATGCACATGCTCATTTCATCGCTGATCAATAGACCACCGCTGCCAACAAACTCTCTTTCCAACCCTCACCATGATGGACTCACTCTCCCCTACTCCGACTCAGTATAATGAAATCGACCACTCTACTTTGAAACTGAGACCCCAGATTTCGGTTACCGTAGATTTCATTATCGCTAATGAAATCCACCTTCCCTCGCTTGCTCCTACCACTAGAGCTCAAGCCACCACCCTTGCATGAATCCCCAGAATTCCACGCATCCCCTGGACAACCCACGCCACGCTCGGTCCTATGTGTTTCCACCAAAACCACCGCGTTCAACACCATTACACCACACATCACTAAACCCTAGAAACCCCTTGCTAACCCAAACCAAAGACAATTCTTACAAATGGCTATGGTGAACCCCTCACCCACGTCATCATGCTCCTCCTTGACCAAGCCTCTCCTCCCCGAACTATCCTATTGCTGGAGATTTATTTTTAAGTGAAATTCGATCATCTCTTAATTCCTCATCACCTATGCTATGAAAAATCATGATTTTTTCACTAAAAATCCTATTTTTATACCACAATCATGATGGCATAACTGATTCAATGTATAGGGTAAGTTGAAAATTTGCAAAAACTTGGGTTACTTACTGAAAAATCAAAAAAATTCACCATATATAAGATGATAAAGCTTCAAACCATTTTTAATATATTCTATACACTTATAAAAAAAGTTTTTACTAGCTTACGTTGTCAGCTAAATCGAACTAGATTGGGAGATAATGATTTTTAAGGATCAGACTGTATACTTTTTCTCTGTAATGAAAATGACAGAGGAGATTCCAAGCATTCAAGAATTTAAACCCTCACCTTGATCATTGCTTTGATCTTTGAAAACTCTAATCGAATCTTAGTCTTTGATCTGAACATTGAAATCTTGCTTTGAATTTGAACAGAAAACTTCTTTTTGTCTAATGTGTTTTGTTTACAGAGCTTTGATATTTTTTGATTTGCTTACATAATATATTTTACAATGTTTTTTAAAGCTGAAACATAGCACACATACAACCTATATATATAGATGCTAGTAAAGGTGAAATGATGTATACATACAAGATTTTGCTCAAAAGATTTTGCTACGAAAGAAACTTTATACAGTGATGGATTTTATTTTTGTTGTACAAAGTTTGTACAGTGATGGGTGAAAAGCCTGAGATGATTTGAATTGATTTTCGTTTTGAGTTTTGAAATGAAATTAAAACCATTGTTTTGGTCTTTTCTTCTTTTGGCCAAACAATGTTTTATGTGTGCGTATACATGTTTTTTCCCATTTCTTTTATCTTTATCTTTTTTCCTATGCTTGTTTTACTTTGTTGAATTTTCCTCTTGTTTTGTACAGCGAGCCTCATATAATTGATTGGTAAATTTTGTTCACCTTTTTACATGATTTACTTTTTTTTGTTTATTTAATTTTTAATTGATTTTTAGCATGCTTTTGATATATATATACACACACGCGCGTTTTGGAAATAGGAGATATAAAGTTTTATCATTCCATTTTTATAAAAATAACATATTTGTCATTCCATTTTTATAAAAATAACATATTTTTCAAAGTATGATTTGTGGAAGATTTCCTTTTCTAATAGTCTAAATGATTTTATTTTATTTTTCTCATTTCTCTCATATATATTTCCATATGTATATTTTCTTATATGTTTATCTCTTCTTATATATTTATCTCTTCTTATATATTTACTTCTTTTATTATTTAATATATATAAATATATATTACTTTTTAATAAAATATATTTATTTGTCTTATATATATATATATATTTTACTTACCATTACATATATTGTTTTAAACATACTATTTTTATTTAGTTTATAGCATGCAATATTCATTTGTTTATAAATACTATAACTTTCCTTTTTAAACTTGTGTGTGTGTGTGTGTGTGTGTGTATATATATATATATATGCATTCTTCTTAACCAATATCTGGATATATATATATATATATAAGAAAATCCAACTTTAAACTCTTTCCATTTATAATACATTGTATTTTCCATAAGCCATATCTTTCTATTTATAATTTATTCTTTCTTATTTCATCCATACTTATTTGAACTGAATTTGTTCCCAATTTATATATATAGATTTTATTGTCCTAAATATTTGTATACACATATATATATTTTAGAATTCGCAATTATATCGATTCCCTATTTTATAGTTAAAAATCTAGAATTTCAAAATATTATCTTGGTTTGAAAAACTTTATATTATTGCCAATTATTATTTAACGGAGATTTTTCTTTGATTAAAATACCAGTACTATTGAATATTAAAAATTTATATTTAAAACTCGAGATGTCAAAAATCCCGGGTCGTTATAGATTTGTTCTAGAAAATTTAATAGAACCAACCGGTGTGTAAAATGACGGTTGGTTGTTAAAGAGACTGGGGTCGAATATGGGCATACTCCCTGCCAATACCAGAACCACTTTAACAACAGTATATGCAATTGATGTTATTCATAATTTATATGCAATGGTGGATGACCCTAACATTTTTGTCAATTTGAAATGACTAAAACAGGAGCCTATGCTTGGCCAAGGGGTTAGCTACCTTTAAGGGCCCTACCCCTTCGTATTACTATATTGATTTTGACTTGAACGGTGCACATTGATTTGATTTCGGGTATGGTGGACTCGGTGGACGGTCGTGGCTACGATGTGTTACCGCTAGCCAGAAAGGGTAAACAGGTAGAATCCTACCTTAGGCATTGCCTTACATTCCTTGTCATACTTTTATCCTTATACCCAACCACTAATACTTTGTTTTAGTGTTGTCTTATCACGAAGCTTCCCCAACTACCGACATTACTGGTGATGCTACTAAGGTAAACTGCAGGACAATGCTTAAAAATGTGTTAAGGAGGAGCAATGTAAAGCCTTAATGCTATTTTAATACTTTACTAATAGACACTACATATATAGCATATCTGACTACATATAGACAATTTGATGGATCCTTAGGAAGTGGAAAATCCCGTAACATCTCTTAAGTTGTTGCACTCATGTTATACATTGATAAGAGATGTTAAACCCTGTAAATATCTCTGACGCTATTACAATCCTGTCATATTTACATGTTATTGATTTAACTTACATAAGAACTTTTTACTTTTGACTCAAGTGCTTTATATTTTCATTACGCTCGGGCCAGCCTGAGCATTTCTGTGTTTGATGACATTATTTCTGGAGGATGAAGACGAAGTTCGTTATATTATATTACTAGTATTATTCCGCTGCATCAATTTGGTATGTTTGTTGATTGTACTCTGATTATGTCGTAAAAATTGTGTAATCAAAAGTATATTGTAAAACAGCTTCATGAACTGTTTACTTGATTATTATGTTTGATCATTCCGCCACCAGATTCTATGTTTTGGTTTCCTTATTTTCTTATTTACTCCATTGATAATCCGTCCTTTTGAATGGTTTGAGTTTGACATGTGTGGTTTATTGTCAACTTTAGCCACCTAGAAAGGTGGGACGTAACATTTAGTTTGATCCTGGTTCTAATACATTTAGATAATATAATTTGCTCTTCTAAAAATATACTTTAAAAAGCGCATTTTTAAGTGTCTTTAAAAGTATTATGACGTGAAAATGGAGCGCAAGTGTGAACAATCATTTTATCGTTCCCGATAGTTGATTTATGGACTATCAACAATGATTCGACATTCTTCTTTATGTTTCATCTATTCAGGATGATTTGTTGCTCTTCAGAGCATTGTCATCCTTTATCGAAAATTACTAAACCCAATGAATGAGTGGGGGCCTAGCTATGTGGGGTTGCCCTTATTAGGGTATTTTCACATCCACTCTAGATTGAATTCGATTGTGCTAATTGAGATGTGAAACACTCGGATACTCGATAACAGTTGGAAAGGTCCGACTTGGTGGTTTTCGAGAGCCATCAATGTTCTCAAGTATATTTTTAGAGGTATACATTTAGTAAGGGGGTGCACCCACTAAGTCATTGTTGGAAAACTTCTCTTTCCCTTGTTAATTCAATTTTTTAAAATTCTTTCCTTAATTGCATTAAGAACTGCTTTGTGCCCTTCTCTATGTTTAATTATTTGTGTCCGTTCTTTCAAGTTTGGAATTTGATATTATTTATTCCCATTCATTAATTATGAGATTTATTCTTAATAGTACATACCCTTTTTATTTGCATTCTTTCTTAATTGGATTGTTGTTCTAATTTGTTTAGCACTTCTTTATCTACGGATGTTGTTCTTGTGAGGTAAAAACCCGTACTGCATTAGCGGCGTGGTGTCAAAGAAGTTTTATATGTTCATCATATTACTTGAGTTTTCTCATGCTAGTTTTTCAAGCTTATCGGGTGTTATTTTATTATAATGCTCGGTATAGACCGAGTTTTTCCAAAGTTGGATTAGGTAGTATGGAGTTATTGGAGAAGAGTTGGATGTTCACCTATCGTAATGTTTTATTTTCCACTGTATTGTATTATATGCCTACCAGCAATTATAAGTCAGGATTTTATACATGTCTAGTCGATAAGGTTTATTTTTAACTCTGAAGTACTATGAATTTTGGAGTTGCGGTTTATATTGTCTTTGTTTTATTATATGTTGTTGTTTCCACCGTGAGATTATGTTTTCCCTGTTCTTCCTTCTTTCGTTTTATTTTACCTTAAAAATCTGCCTTCTCGGCTATTGGATGTTTGATATTGAATACCATGAATATATTCGGTGTCGACTTTCGATGGTTGAAAAGGCGAATCATTATAATTTGGTATCAGTGCAGAAGGTTAAGCGAGAACCTTGGCTTTGGTAGGGTATTACTCATTAAAGATAGGCTTAGTAATGCCCTAGAATGGTAACTCATTAGAGATAGGTAAGTGTAACGACCCGTAAATTTTAACGGTTTTAATAATGTAATTAACTAAATTTTTATGAAATTTTAAATAATTGATTTTGGAAATATAAACTGGATATTTGGAATACGTCACTATTAACATAGCAAATGGTAAATTTTCATCTAAAAATATGGAAGTTTATTTTTGTTGTGTAATTTTATTTAAATTTAAATCAGTTAATATTTAATGATTATAAAAATTTTCTCAAACCTGAATATTTTTATATAATAAATTTGTAAATCACTTTTTAAGTGTGATGTCATATTTCGTTTCGTGAAATTTGGTCTGCTATTGCTCCGTTTATCTTATTCTGGCGTTTTAGCAGCATTTTCGCTACCAATCATCGACTTTTGATAGGACGGTCATATCGCTGATATCTCTGTATTGTTTTGATCGTCTCATCGTGCTGATCTCAGCGGTATGTTCATTTCTGTTTTTTCGAACCATGGTACGCCACGAAAGCAGTAAACAGTTAGCTGTAGCGGTTCGTTATTTGAGCCTATTGGTTTCCATATGGCTTCTCATATATCCTCCGTTTTAATCAACAAACTTTTAAAATTCCTAGAATGCAACTTTTGACTTTTGGTTATCCCACTACTTTATCTTATCTGCTGGTTCATTGTTCTTCCCTGCCATTTTGCATTAGATCTTAGGAAGAATTTTTTTTATATACTTCGTGTATATAATTTACCTGCCTCCTTCTTCCATTTTTCTTTTGAAAACCACTCCTCTCCCACGCCATGAAGCAGCCGAACTCCAGTTCGTCGAAAGCCCTCATAGCCTTGTCACCATCCACCAACCCCAAGCAGCGTGCTTCTGACTTTGTTTCCTCCTACCTCATGCGGCCTCTTCCCTCCGCCCCTTTTTTCCCTCTCCCCTGGCCGAAGCCGATGCACTAACCACCTCAGCCATCGGTCCTCCATTCTCCTCCATACCTGCCACAACCGTAAGTAGCCCCATGCCGAGCTCTAGCTGAGCCTAGTCAACCCGTGTCAACCACTCCCCTCCTCCATGATTTCATAGATGTAAGTTGTATATATTTGTTTATTTATAACAGATTTGAAGTATGTTTAAGTGTTGCATATATTATACTAGTGCAAACTCGTGCTAAGCACATGGAGTTTAGCTAAGTGTACCGGTCCACATTTCAACTATAAAAAAATTAAATTAAACTATTAAATGATATGTATTATATGTTGATTTACAGAGATCATGGAAGATTGGAGCTCTAAAAGTAATTTTATATAGCAAAGCATAAGTAAAATAAGATTAGGCATGTTTAATCCAAATACTTGTAAAGCTCACATGTCATTTTTTCATTCGTCCATAAGAAACCTTACAAAAAATAGTAGTTCGGCTAAAAATATGAATAAGGATCCGAGACATTGCAAAAATAATTCCTAACACGTGTCGGACCATGATAATTCCATGTCCTTCTCATATCTAGGTCCTTACCCCAACATTCTTTAGTTATCTTTCAAGGACAATTAACTTTAAAGTTTGTATTTCATAGTACTTCAAAACAAAAATCACAAACTATACCTACTCTTAAAATTAAGAAAACAACTTAGTGAAGTTCCTCTTCTTTTAAACATACTCTTCAAGGTGCTACATGTTTCCAAATGAGTACAAACCGACTATTAGAGAGTGAGCTTGTACGAACCAACTATTAAAGAGTGAGCTTGTACGATTCAAAGTTTGAAGATGAAAGCTAGATATTTGTCAAGCAATTTGCATTTCTCCTTGATCAAAGATATAACTAATAACTTCAAAAGAAATGCCATCAACCTAGAACATGAGAACATTAATATTAGTTAAAAAAGATATATGGCCTGTAACTTTAAAAGGGGAAAAAGAAAGCCATATGAAATCATGTCAGAACACGTCTACTCACGTATCTTACTCATTTATGTTATACAACAAAAGCTGTTGCACTGTACATTATATTGTAGCTAAAACTCGGAATCACAAATAAAACTGTTAATTGATCTAATCAAACAGAGGATTTCCAGTGAATCACAGTTAATTTACTAAGTTAAAAAGTATTTTAGGTAAAAGCCTTGCATTAACTAAACAAAAAAGAACATCAAAATCATTAATAGGAGCAATAATAGTAAGATATAATGCCTAGACGTAAACTACTCAAAATTTCAAATGAAAGAAGGCTTATTCATACTAGATTAGTGCAACAAATATTGTATTACATTCAGAAGCACCTATTAATCATTTCTGAACTATATATGTTGTTGCAAACTTCAATTCAGTAGTAAACTACAAAATTTTGAAGTCTAATCAATGAATGTTAAGTGGAAGGCAAAAAATGCATATTGAAAATGGAAAAAAATAGTTAAATTCTTAACTACGGGTTCTTTTAAAAGTTTATATCATGTTTAACAGATTTGAAATGTAACACTCTTCCGCACTGTTGTTTAATTACAATGAGCGTATTAAATATGTTTATAGACATTTTAGATGCAACTAAGGATAAAATAACTTACAAAACATTTTTTATTTAGGACATATTATTAAAAAAAGTAATAGTTAGGATGAATATCAGATTTTGATATCCATATTTCTATCTTTAGAGAAAACGAAATTCTGAAAATATATAGGAGGAGTAACTCTGTTGACAATAATAAAAATTGCACATCAAATGAAATATTAGCATAAGGAAATAGTTCAACTACTTTTGAAAATAATGATTCTAACAGTGTATATATTTGGTTTTATTCAAACCTATAGAATTCCATGCAATGGTATGCTGGAAACCCAATTTGTGCAGTGATGTCCAATGAAGCTCTCAAAAGGTTGATCCAAAAATTCAAAAGAAAATATATGTTATAATGCATATCACCCGTTTGTTGCATTATTGTAGCTTTTAAATGCTTATTGGTTAAATTTTTTAGTTAGTTCTAGCCTTTTGGGTTAAAAATAATAATACATAGATTATATGATACACCGAACATATTTTGGTTGTACGAACTACAAACTTCTTGAGAATACAACTATAAAATAAATTTTAACAGGTATTAGTTAAAATCATAGCATAAATGTTCAAGTGGGTAGTTTCATCACCGATTCAGTGCAAAATTAAGTAGATTCAAAAAATCATTTTTTTATTACTGATTCGAGCTATACATCCACAGTCACATGTCATATTTTAAATACAAAGGCAATGTTACAACCATAACCAAGTATAATTGTTTTTTTAAACATAAAAATCGAACCTTATGAATCACAGAAAAATTCTTCCTTCCCAACTTTATTATATTATATGTTCATAATTTGTTTCCTATTTCAAGTTATATACATTGAAACAGTCAACACGACAACCAAGCACAAAGCATACATTTTAATTATATATTATCCATATAAGTTTGGTCAATAAAGTTGACGATGGACACATAAAAATTCAGCAGCCATGCATAATTTATGGAAATTTAAATAATATTAGCATTGTTATAGATTGAACTATAAACCAATCTACTAAGAAAATAGGTTATTTTCTTTTTGCTAAACCTCTATTTATATAATCCATTCGGCTTAAATCAAGGTAATTAATTCATATCAATCTTACAGTCTAACCAACATGATAACTTCAAAGGGTCAATCCATTACTATATAAATAATAATTACTTTATTACTATAAAAATATGTTAGGTATCTTAAAACAAAAAAAATTAAATGATATAAATAACTCAAGCAAATGTGCGATCATAAAACAAATTTATTAGTTCATACTATATCCAAAAAGCAGAAGAAAAAATAGTTGTAATTTTCCAAAATTCATAGAAAATGAATAAACTATATTCTGATAACTTTTAGTGAGAATCTTATTTTGATTTGGGAGCTACACATATATACCTTTCGCTCCTAACCTACATCTCAAATTTAGTCTTTGCAAATTATAATTTCTTCGTTTGACGTTTATGAAGATTGTGTGTTACTAAAGTGAAAAGTGGTGCTACAGATTTAGATGTGTTACCAAAATTTCAGTAAATTCTCTTTTACTTTTTAATTGAAAAACAAACTGAAAAGGCTATTGGAACTTAACTTTTCAAATTGAAATTTCAACAAATAATATTTGTATACAAACCTTACTTATAAAACAAGCAAACTATAAAACAAATTAATCAGGGCCGATAAATTGTCAAAGTGCATCAAAATAAACCGATGGCACTTTAGTACCCTTAAGCCTGAAATATTAAAGCATAAAAAAATAAGCAGTTAAAAGTAATGATTAATAAGGACAAAAAAGAAATAGAAAATGATAAAATTGTAAAATGAGAGTGAGCAAGTACTTGACATAAACAACCACAAAATGAGAACCAACATTCATAAACACATACAGTTAAACGCATACTTGGTGCATATTCAGCGAGTACTTAAATGTAACACAACTTAGAGTTGCTGAGTGCCTTTGCTTGTAATTGTCTTTACTTTTATTCTGTAGTTACTGAGACATTTTTGCCTCATACCTATAATAAGTGTTATAAAAATTGTATGTTTATAATAATCCGGTTTGCTTATGAAAAAACTTCTAAGGAGGTGCTTCCTGCTATGTTGTGGCTTCAGACTATTGACAGAACCACTTTATGAATATATATCTACTTGATGCCTATGGTAGTTACCAAATAGTTATCAATTCTTGACATCGCCATTTAGTGAACGTTATCCCGATTGTTATCTTGTGGTGTACAGTAACCAAACCATTATTCCTTCTACCGGTAATTTATGACAGTTGCAAATTAACTATGTATATATACATAGCATTTTATCCTTTTAGTTTAAAAACTATATCATATAGCATAAACATATATTCAATCAACTCATTTGCTACATTAAATTTGAGGTCAGACAGCTTGTCCAACATCATATGCTTTCCAAATTATGACAAAATAAGTGCACAGGTATTTCAGTTAATACCCATGTTGACCCAATATGCTTTAAGGGTGAACCTAGCTAATTATGAAGTAGGTCAAGTTCCTTGCAGCATAAAATTCACAAAAATCAAGTTATGTGTGTATGTATGTATGTGTGTGTGTTCTTGTTGACTTTTTATTAGCGGAGAATCCTAAATTTGTGCCACTACAACATATAAAGGGGTGAAAATTTAATCTTCTATAGACTTCTTAGCATCATTAAAGATTATATATTTCATATAATTTCCCCTAGTAGAACATAGTACTCACTTTGGCATATCATGTAGAGTAGTAATTTTAAATGCATTTGGATGGTCTCTTAAAAAGTCTATTCTTTCCTATTTGCAAAGTCACTTGCATATTTATCTTATTTTTGAGCTTACTTAACACAATCTTCTTCTCATTTTCTTTCCGAACTATATCAAAAATAGATTTGTATTTTTGTAAAGTAACTTAACAATCACATCATTAATGATACATTGAATAATAACGAATCACAACCAAATCACTTAAATGAAGCAAAACTTGCTCTAACGATTAACATTCCTGCATGCATCTATGTAATATCCTAAACAGTCGACTATGAGGATTTGTAAAATGAATGTAGAAAAGTCATCATAGATATTTATTCTATGAAAAATTCTCTCTCACTCATTATAACCATCCTATAAATCCCAGTGATAACGCAATATTAACAATTAACAAACCCAAATTAAGGACCAACCAAATGCATATTTGAAACCATGATAAACTTAGAACTTTGAATAAAATCAAGTACCAAGTTGATCAAATTCCAACAGTAAACGAACAAAAATGTATTTTGATAACTAAGTCAAAATGTGTGAAAACAACAATTTCTCATTAAAAAGGAATGAGAAATGTGGCAAAGAATGTGTATATCAAAATGTCTAGATAATTATAATAAATCAGGACTGTGTGCAACGAATGGTAGAATGATAAGCAAGAAATATTAAAGTAAGTTTTACTTTGATAAAAAACTACAAATATAGCTGAATAAAAGTTGTTGTGAAGATAATCTTCACAGTTTTACAAACTAATGACATATGTGTTTAGTAAATCTAGTCAAGTAATGAATTTCAAAACCTATATTCACAATCTCTAAACGTACCTCTAAATATCCATCATCTACAAATTATAATCGTGATTCAACTTGGATTTCAAAGGTCTACTTGAACTGAATAAGAAAAAATGGAGGCCAAAATTTTCTGCAGTTAATGTTCATTGTAGTTAAAGCCTAAAATTCGTAATGTACAAATAATATTGTAAATTAAATCAAAAGGAGACGTAGAATTCCTCATGTACTGGATTACTTAATCATACTTAATGTCTAAGACCTATTATAAAAATTTACAGTTTCGGAAAAGTGAAACCCTCAACTAAGAAAAAAATAAGAAGAAAAATATTCAAGTAGATTTCCAAGAACCCCGATGTAAAAATTAGCATAAAAAGCAGTCAGATGCCTGATCATTATAGTTAAATGTATTATTATTACATGTTCACAAATTTAGTTCATCACTAACTGTTGGAATTCCTTAACAAATAAAATGAATGAAATATACAAAGTCCCACATCGCCTAATATACTAAGAAAGCCAAGTATATCAATAGCTTTCTCAAGTGGAGGTTGGGGGCCTGGGGCTCCCAAATGTATGCTTCGTTGTGAGGAGGGAGATCATGCATCTCCACCAAACACGCGCGGGCCGCCGCCGTCCATCCGACCGACCGACCGAACCGAACTGGTGGCCGGGCTCGGGTACGGGTACGGGTCTAAAATGACTATTCTTTTTGCTAGGCCATTGTTTAACGGTTTTGGGCTTCGGCTGAAACTGGGCTGGGCCTGGAATTTGAAGAGAAACGGGCGGGTGAAGACGGACGCGATTGTTCGTAAAGTGGACTGAAGAGGCGCGACCCGTTAGATGCGAACAGAAGCAGGTGCGACCCGTTAGAGGCGAAAAGAAGCGGGTGTGACCCATTAGAGGCGAACAGGTGCGGCCTGACTGAAGAGACACGGCCGAACATAAGCAGACACACGAACGGTAGCGGTTAAAGGAAACGGGCGCGACCGTTTGGACAAACGGGTGTAGACGCGACTGTTCGAAGGGATACGAACAAACTATAAATAAGGAGGAAAACTGATCACTTTCCTCACTGAATTTTCTTATCTCTTCACGTCTAATAACTGCTGTTCTTATAATCAACATCACAGAGTGATATACTCATTACAATCTCGAGCAGAATACGTCTGTTGTATCTTGGGAGAATTTTGAAATAAAATTCCTAAGGAAATCGTTACGATGAGCCTCAGACATAATCCGGTTAGAATTCTAGTCTGATTATATATTTATACAAATTATTCTATATTCTATCCATTATTCTGGTTATACTATTTATTCAAAATAGTATAACGCTGTTGTTGCAATTTATTTACAACATTCATATTGTTATAATAATTACTACAGAATTCCAGTGTAGTGGAAATCTAATTTATAAACTTGTGCGACGAGTTTATTGTAGCGTGCTATCTGTTTTAGTACACTTGACATATAACATCTTAAGAATTTTACTGTTTTCTTACTAAAACAGAGATGGCAACAGTAGAATTTTCAAAGAATACTACTCACAACAGACCTGAACCGTTCAAGGGAGATGGTGATGATTTCTTGACATGGCAGAATCAGATGTTGTTTTATCTCACCATACTCGGTCTGCAAAAGTACCTCGAGGAGGTGGAACCGATTCCTGCACTAGGCAAGAAAGCAGAGGTGAATATGTGGAAGCATTCCGATTTTTTATGCAGAAACTATATTCTGAATTATCTCGACAAGGTGCTATACAAAGTATATCAGCCTTCAAAGACATCAAAAGCACTCTGGAATGCACTTACCACAAAGTACAAGACGCACAATATCAGTCTTAAGAAATTCATTGTAGAAAAATTCATGGACTACAAGATGGTTGACTCCAAACCGGTGACTGCTCAACTACATGAACTGCAAATCATCATTCATGAACTCGAGGCGGAAGGTCATAAGGTTGGAGAATTGTTTTTGGTTGAAGCCATCATGGGAAAACTGCCGCCGTCATGGAGATATTACCGCAACTATCTAAAGCATAAGAAGAAGGAAATCTCTTTACAGGATCTCATAGTCTGATTAAAAATTGTGGCAGACAACCGTGCAGTTACAAAACCAAGCGAGGAGGCATTTGTGGCTGAAGGGTCAAAGACCAAAAATAAAAAGAAGAATTTCTAGAAGAAAAGGAAAGCTCAAGACAACAAACCAAAAGACAACAAACGAACCAAGAAGATTAATGGCGAATGTTGGGTTTGTGGAAAAGTTGGACATGCCGCTAGAGATTGCAGACTCAAGAAGGAACGCAATAAAGAGGCAAATATAGTGGATAACATGGAAGTAGACGAGTCCAACTTCTCGGCGGTGGTATATGAATGAAATCTGGTTTAGAATCCTAACCAATGGTGGGTGGATACAGGCGCTACTCGTCATGTTTGTTCTGACAAATCCATGTTTTCTACATATCAGAAATTCGATCACGAAGAAAAACTCTACATGGGTAATTCTGCAGTTTTTATGATCGAAGGCAGTGGCACAGTAATCCTCAAGTTTACTTCTGGAAAAACTGTTAAGTTGAATAACGTGCTCCACGTTCCATACATACGTAAGAATCTCATCTCTGGTGCAGTCCTATCAAAGAAGGGATTCAAGATGGTGTTCGAGTCAGATAAGATGGTTCTGTCCAAGGCTGGAATGTGTATAGGAAGGGGATATTTACGTGATGGCCTATTTAAGGCAAATGTAGCCGTTGTCGGCAACAAAAATATGTATTCTGATTGTGCTATTAATAAAATTGAAGTTTCTTATTTGCTTGAGCACGAAATTTTACTATGGCATGATAGATTGGGATACATAAATTTCCGCAAAATGAAAACATTATCAAACTTGGGATTAATTCTAAAATTCCAAGTAGATAAGAACTACAAATGTGAGATATGTGTAGAAGCAAAAATGGTCAAACAACTATTTAAATCTGTTGACAGAAGCACCGAACCATTAGGTTTGGTACATACAGATTTATGTGATTTTAAATCACTACCTACAAGAGGTGGGAAAAAGTATCTCATTACTTTTATTGACGATTATACGCGATATTTCTATGTATATCTTTTAAATAGTAAAGATGAAGCAATAACAGCGTTTATAAAATACAAGGCTGAGGTAGAAAATCAGTTAAATAAAAAGATCAAGATACTAAGATCTGATCGAGGTGGAGAATATGAATCACCATTTGAACAGTTCTGTGTCGAAAATGGTATAATTCATCAAACAACAACTCCATATTCACCACAACAAAATGGTGTAGCCGAGAGGAAGAACAGAACGTTAAAAGACATGATTACTGCCATGCTTTTAAATTCTGGTCTACCGACGAACTTGTAGGGGGAAGCATTAAATATGTCTAATCACATATTAAACAAAGTCCCTCACAATAAAACAGGAGCAATTTCATATGAGTTATGGAAAGGACACAAATAAATACCTCAAAATGTGGGGGTGCTTGGCAAAAGTTCCAGTTCCGCCTCCCAAGAGAGTCAAACTTGGACCAAAAACAGTAGATTGTTATTATCTTGGGCCAGCCCAAAATAGTAGTGCCTACAGATTCTTGGTATTCAAGTCTGATATAACTGATATTCATGTAAACATAATCATGGAATCAAGAGATGCCTCATTCTTTGAAGATGTGTTTCCGCACAAAAGGAACGAAGGAAATAAGGTCCCAAAAAGGACAAGGGAAGAATCAAACGATTCGCATAAAGATGAAACTCATCATGAAATTGAGGATGTTGAACCAAGAAGAAGAGTAAGGGCTAGAACTTCCAAAACATTTGGTTCGGACTTTTTTACATATGTATTAGAGCACGAACCACAAACATACAAGGAAGCAATGTCATCTTCTGAGTCCTCATGTTGTAAAGAAGCAATCCAAAGTGAGATTGATTCAATTCTAAGTAATAAAACTTGGGAAATTGTTGATATTCCACCAGGAATAAAACCAATTGGCTGCAAATGGATTTTCAAGAAGAAAATTAAAGCAGACGGCTCTATTGACATGTATAAAGCCAGATTAGTAGCCAAAGGATATCGTCAAAAAGGAGTAGACTTTTTTGATACATATTCGCCGGTAACACGAATAACCTCTATAAGAATGCTAATAGCAATTGCATCCATCTATAATCTAGAGATTCATCAAATGGATGTAAAAGCAGCATTCTTAAATGGAAATCTCGATGAGGAGATTTACATGGAGCAACCTGAGGGATTTATTTCCAAAGGAAATGAAAACAAAGTCTGTAGATTAGTCAAATCATTATACGGACTAAAACAAGCTCCAAAACAATGGCACGCAAAATTTGATAGTGTCATGATGAGAAATGGTTTTCGTATAAATGAATGTGACAAATGTGTTTATTATAAACAACTTGGACAATCGTATGTGATGATATGTCTATATGTGGACGATATGCTAATATTCGGTCCAAATACTCAGGTAATTGAGACCATAAAGAAAATGTTGATCAACAATTTCAACATGAAAGAATTGGGTGTTGTAGATGTTATTTTGAGAATAAAAATAAAATGAACACCTAATGGAATTGAGTTATCTCAATCACATTATGTAGAAAAAGTGATTGAAAGATTTCAAAATTTTGGAATTAAAGGAGTAAATACACCTTTTAATCCATCAGAAGTACTGCATAAAAACACTAATGAGAGTGTAATGCAACTAGAATATTCTCGTGTAATAGGATGTCTCATATATCTCAAGAATTGCACAAGACTAGATATAGCTTATGCAGTAAGTCGATTGAGCAGGTATATAAGCAATGCAGGGAAGGAACGCTGGAAAGCACTAATGAGAGTGCTTGGATATTTAAAAATTACCACTAAGTATTCCTTACACTATGGAAAATATCCTGCCGTCTTAGAAGGATATAGTGATGCAAACTGGATTGCAGATTCAGAGGAATCAAAATCAACAAGTGGTTATGACTTTACCCTAGCAGGGGCAGCAGTGTCATGGAAATCTACTAAACAAACATGCATAGCTCGATCCACTATGGAATTAGAGTTCATTGCATTAGATAAAGCAGGCGAAGAAGCAGAATGGCTTCGTCACTTTTTAGAAGATATTCCATTTTGGCCTAAACCTGTACCGGCCATATGTATGCACTGTGATAACCAAGCCACGCTAAGTAGAGCACACAACTTTGTGTATAATGGAAAGTCACGACATATTCGTCGACGCCATAACAAGTTAGGCAGTTACTCTCAAATGTAACAATTTCCATAGACTATGTGAGAACAAATGATAACCTAGCGGATCCATTTACTAAAGGTTTATCAAGAGAGAAAATTGATTGCGCATCGAGTGGAATGGGTTTAAAAGCCTAAACCACAAAGAGTTATCTTATATAGAAACCTATCATAGCGACTGGAGATCCCACGGACTAGGATCAATAGGCAAACCAGTTCTGAGTAACTCAAAATGTAATGCATTTGCGTGGACATAGTCCAACTCCATTCCTATGGTGCACAATATAAATGCATGCCTACAGAAGTATTTAAAGGTTAAAATTATGTTTTTTAATGATGGCCATATCTTGGAAATAACAAGTGGGGTATATGTAGGATACTCTTAATGGTTGCGATCACCTATGTTAGTGTGAGCCGGGTCGGCTCTATGAGAATATTAAAAGGCTTTTATTATCTAAAACACTCGCAGAACTAAAAATTGTTCAGGACCAAAATGAACACAACCAAGAGATTGGATGAGAAGGGAATCAATGCTTCGTAAAGCTTATTGTTTGGATATACAATAAAGGCCAACGGTTCAAGATGAAATAATTCACCGATTAGCCAAGTAGATCCGATAAGTTTTAACTAGGGAAAGTTCAAAGTGAAATATCTACTTATCCACGATAAAGCATTATTCCATATATACTTTGTGATATTTCGCTTTGTGTGGGGGATATGTATATTATCATTCATGTGGGGGATTGTTGGAATTCCTTAACAAATAAAATGAATGAAATATACAAAGTCCCATATCGCCTAATATACTAAGAAAGCCAAGTATATTAATAGCTTTCTCAAGTGGAGGTTGGGGGCCTGGGGTTCCCAAATGTATGCTTCGTTGTGAGGAGAGAGATCATGCATCTCCACCAAACACGCGCGCGCGCCGCCGCCGTCCGTCCGACCGACCGACCGAACCGAACTGGTGGCCGGGCTCGGGTACGGGTCTAAAATGACTATTCTTTTTGCTAGGCCATTGTTTAACGGTTTTGGGCTTCGGCTGAAACTGGGCTGGGCCTGGAGTTTGAAGAGAAGCGGGCGAGTGAAGACGGACGCGACTATTCATAAAGCGAACTGAAGAGGCGCGACCCGTTAGATGCGAACAGAAGCAGGTGCGACTCATTAGAGGCGAAAAGAAGCGGGTGTGACCCAATAGAGGCAAATAGGTGCGGCCCGACTGAAGAGACGCGGCCGAACATAAGCAGACACATGAACAGTAGAGGTTAAAGGAAACGGGCGTGACCGTTTGGACAAACGGGTGCAGACGCGACCGTTCGAAGGGATACGAACAAACTATAAATAAGGAGTAAAACTGATCACTTTCCTCACTGAATTTTCTTATCTCTTCTCTTCTAATTACTGCTGTTCTTATAATCAACATCACAGAGTGATATACTCATTACAATCTCGAGCAGAATACGTCAGCTGTATCTTGGGAGAATTTTGATATAAAATTCTTAAGGAAATCCTTACGACGAGCCTCAGACATAATCTGGTTAGAATTCTAGTATGATTGTGTATTTATATACATTATTCTATATTCTTTCCGTTATTCTGGTTATACTATTTATTCAAAATAGTATAACGCTGTTGTTGTAATTTATTTACAACATTCATATTGTTATAATAATTACTACAGAATTCCAGTGTAGCGAAAATCTAATTTATAAACTTGTGCGACGAGTTTATTGTAGCGTGCTATCTGTTTTTGTACACTAGACATATAACACTAACTATTGTCACACCTTTAAAATAATACAGTCAATATTTAAATTAACAACTATCAGCCTAACAGTTATTTGTGTAATCATTAATATTTTTAATTTAAGTATATACTGGCCATCATAGCCAGTTTAACCTTTGAAAAAATTTATCATGTGTGGAATTAATTGTTAGAGAGTGTAAATTATTTTTTTGCATTTTCCTACCAAAATTTACTATTTTCAGGAGAGGTTGATTCAACAACAATTAAACTTACACTAGTTACCTCAAAATCAGAGTGCATAAAAATTGTAATCAATGTTACACATTAGAACACAACTCAAGGTACCACTTCCACGAAGACTAATATTGAAGGCACGTATATGAGTAAAAAAATGTGAAGGAAAGTATTATTTAAAAAAATGCACCCATTATAATTAAGACCGAGTGATAGTGCATTAAAAATCATAATCTTATTGATGTTGTGCAATTCAAGTTGGTTATATGAACTTTTCCTCAACTTCATTTACACTCCCTTCGTATATTTTGAACGGGAAGTTTATTTGTACTCATGTTTCAAAATACGAACAATCAACCATAATCTCATATATTATTATTTATAGCATAAAAACTTTTGTATAAAAAAATGGTTAATTATCTTTTTTTTCTTTTGTACCATAGAAGTCAAGTTTGGAACATATGGAAAAAAATAATCCCGTTTGTATCATGTCCAGTGAACTATTGGACCCGTCAAAAAGGGCAGTGTAAGTTTTTTGCTTCAATTCAGAATAGAATATTAAATTAGAAGAAAAAATTATTCAATTTTTACATGTTTAGGTGAATAAACCAAGATTCAACATAATTAATTGTACCACCACCCTGTAAACAGATGCATGTACCTTACCTCCATTTTAAGGAAGGAATAAAAATTTAAATCAATTTCTTAAATAAGATATGTTGCTACTATTAATATGAGATCAATGATATACCTGGCACCAATGTAAATAAAAATGTTATCGGATATCAGATCAATTAACTAATCTAACACATTAACTTATTTTTTAAAATCATATCATATGAGACACACTAACTATTCATTGCTATATGATAATTTTATTTGTTCATAACATAATAAGGGTTATTGTTATCGTCAAAATAGCTTTATAGTACCAATAAACATTATCATTGTGATTGTATGGATGTAGGTTGATTAGCTATATAATATCATGATCATATAGCTATATCTTCGGATCTAATCAAATTGGTTTACCATATATTTTAAGCTTTGGATAAGATGCTGACATATAATATTAACTTGGAAAGAGTACAAATATCATATTACCTCAATATTTTTAGCTTCCATCAATTCGTTGACCAAATGAATCCAATGTACCAGCTCCACCAGTAACCGACGTTTTTCATAATTTCCTATATGGTTACAGTTATATTTAGTTCTCTCATATTTGAAATAAAAAATATAACGTAACACATATTTGTACACAATTAAATGACATGCATAAAAATGTAAAGCAAACGGAGGATTTGGAGGAAGAGGTCAAGAGTCAGAATGCTAATTAGAAGGACAAATTCTATTATAAAAGAGAATAAAAACCCTGATCATCACATAAATTCTATTATGAAATGAGAAACCTGCATGCAGTATGGTTGATACATAGATCAAATATCAATTAAAGTTGAACCATACCTAATTTTTTTACTTTTGCGATCTATGTTTATTCCAATAAATATGTATACTTTTGCTATAAAATAGCGGTCGTGATGAAATTTAAGGATTGTTTACGCACACAGAGGATAGTATTAGCTTTATGAAGCAAATATATATGAATTTTACAGTAAAATAGCTTGATAATGTCAAATTACCTGTGAACAGCTAATGTTTTTTTAATTTTCATCTTCTCCCTTTTTGCTGTAATTTGGAAAAGAACTCTTAGAAGACTGATAAAAAAAAAAAATACCATAAGAAATAAAAGTTTACCGAATCAGGCTATGCTACAAAATGACTATATAATCAGCTTTAACCATCGCAAAATAGAGTGTTTGCCTAATGACAACTTACCAATTGCTTTTTCGATCACCTATAAGAGTGCAGTTGTGTAGGAAAGAACCAAATATATCATAAGTAAATTAATCAATGAAAACCAATATTTAGAAACAGATAAAACAAAATCAAAACAAAATTACTGAAGACATAAATCTTTGTTCCGGCCATGGCCATAAATCTATAGGTGGAACCTTCCCATGGTCCCAGTCGAACCATTAGAATATACTGTATAACATAGATAAATGAACTTGGTTACTTGAACAAAACATTTGTAAGTATAATTTGTAAGCAATATGAACAAAGAAAATTTTTAACAATCTGATTTAATTCTCATCCTAAAGCCTAATTTGATTTTATGAAAAATTGTGAACAACAAAGCCCAATTAAATTGATTCAAGAAAACAGATTAAAAAACTTTTCAAGGAAACTTTCCACACTATCATAACCTGAACCCAAAACTGCACAAATTGATTGAAGAAAAGACAATGGGAGTGAACAGTGAATAGTGTCATACAAATTTTAGATCTAAATTTAGTGCAGTAAAGCAAATATATTCTTTAGATTACCTGAACCCTAAATTGATTCGGTGAAAAAATAAAAATACATAGTTAGAAGAGGTGCTTACATTAGGAAGAGCTGTGGCAACCTGGAAGACACCACATCAATTAAGCACAGTAGACAACTTGCATGACAGCGGCGGAAGATGAACACTGTCGAGCAAATTATAAGGACAATCGAAAGGAATGGAGAGGCGTATCTGGTCAACAGTCATTCTGGAGGTGATTCCTTATTGAAGCGACATGTGATGGTGGTTGGAGGAGAAGGCAACGACGATGGAATGGAGAAGGTTCAATACGAAGGGACTTTCTTAGTTTCGGATGGAGTAAAAGATGGGAAGAAGAATGCAAAGCGATAGGTAATAGCACGATGTTTAAGTTCTAAAATCTGAATAAAATTGAAGGGGGTCTCGCCCTATTGAATTTGAGACTGTTCAGTTGCCAAATTTAAGGAGGCTTGTGTGCTCTCGAAATTGAACTGGGTATTCATATTATAGTATATATAAGGTTTATATATATATATATATATATTAGTTTACATTTTTTTGTTTATAAGATATATAGACACACACACACACCCCCCAGATTTGTATGACATTTATCTGTTGTTAAGCTATACAAGTGTACTGGCACTTCCCTTTTTAAAGCACACATTTATATATATATGTATATGCCTGTAGGTATGCGCATGTATCGATTTTTTTCTTCAGTTTTAATATATATATATATATATTCATATGCATTTTTCACTACCTGTACATAGATATCTTGTTTTAAAATACAAATTTATAGCATATATATGTAACAATATTTGATCTAGAAAGAAGATTTCATGTGTTTACTATATATATGATACAGTATGTTTATAAAGTTCTTATCATATATATATATATATAATATTTTTTATTTATATGTCAATCTTTTGATTTTTATAATATATATATGTATGTTTTCTTTTATATATATTGTTTTGTGTATAATATATTGATGCTATCTTTTGATTTTTATAATATATATATGTTTTCTTTTATATATATTGTTTTGTGTATAATATATTGATGCTGGGTTAAATGAATGTGATATATATATATATATATATATATATATATATATTTATACTTATAAGCTTATATATGATTTGCTGAGTTCATGTATAATTTTAAGTTATATTGATTTTTATAATTATTGATTTTTAAATATAGCAAGTATGTAAATTTATACCTATGTTTATATATTGGTTTATGTAGATAGGTAGATTTGAGTTTGGTTTTCAAGCACACATACATATATATGTATGTTTAAAACTGATTTTTGAAATATATATGTATATAAACCATATTTCGTTTCAGTTTATATCAAGCTGATTTGATTGTTCTCATCGAATCCTATTCACAAATTCGCCGGTCAAATCAGTGTTCAGCCTACTTCACTTCGAGACTCGTTGTTTGGATCGACCGATTATCGGATTCGTGATTTGTCCTGTATGTTTATCCCGTCTTCTCTAGCCTCGAAAGGTGAGCAATCACTCACGATTAACATTCTTATATTCATTAGATTTGATTTTGTTTGAAACGACAATTGAAATATGCTGCTAAATTGAACTGTTAATTAGATAATTGTTATATATGATATTCCATTATCTGTATCCGTTCACCTATGAGATATGACACCATATCCTATTATTTTTATTTTATCTAATTTATCACTGATGATATACGCTTGTTTTTGATATATTATATTATTATCATATTTGTTCTCACTCTACAAGTTCCCTGTTAGTATAGAATTTCCTATGGGTTGAAATGATACATACCCGAACGATCTTGTAGAATAGGAGAAAATCATTATGGGTTGAGATGATAAACCCAGGTGATTTTCATTGAACTGAAATTGGGATGGAGGGTTGAAATAATATATACTCATAGATAATTAAATTGCGGATTGAAATGATAAATATCCATATCACTGACCATAGGATAGTAAATTATATACAGACATCGTTGGTATATATTTTGAAAAATGTTTTCTAAGGTTTTGAAAGAAAATATATGGTTTTATTAAATATTGATTTTAAGATATTATATATATAAATGTTATTTTATAAGGTTTAAAGTTTAAGATTTTTGAATTTATATGTTTGTAAAGTTTAAATTTATAAGTCTTCTTTAAAAATACAATTTTTAAGACTTTTCTTATAATTTTACTATTTTTAAAATATATAAAATAAGTTTTAATATTAAAATAAATTAATAATAAGCTTTAATTTAATAAAGTTTAATTTAATTCGTATATAATATGTTTTAAGTATTTATTTAAAATTTTATTTTAAATGTAGATTTTTATATAGTTTTAAATAATTAAGGGTTGGAAAGATAAATTTGAAATTGATTTGAAAACTTAATTATTTAAGAATTATATTTAAATAAAATTGATTCAAAATTTATCGAATTTAAGATTTTGAAGATATGATTTATAACTTGGTTTTTTTGGTTTAAGATGATTAAATGAATATTTTCAGATTTAAATAAATCGAAATAGGATATTTAGTTTTATTTAAATTGTAATTTGGGATTTTATTTAAATATCATTGGATTTATTAAGTAAATATTTCAATGGCAAAGTTGAATTTGAAATATAAATGAAATTTATCAAAATTTAGTTGTTGTAAAGGTTTGAATATTTAAACTTTGAAATCTATTAAATCGGAATGGTTTGATTTGTAGTTCTAATCTATATTTGAAATCGATATAAATTAATGGTTTATTGAGATGTTGAATTAAATTGAAATTTTGTGAATTAAGATTTAATTAAATTGAATTTTAGAATTTGAGTTGATATGGATCAATTTGTGAAATTTGAGGAAACTATTTATTATATAAAGTATTTTTAATATATATTGAAAACTACTTTAATATATGTAATTTTTTTAATATATATAAACTATTTTTAATATAAAACTATTTTAATATACTAATTATTTTAATATAAATTTTATTTTATTTATAATTATTTTAATATAAAAATCATTTTAGTATGTAAACTATTTTAAACTATAACTATTTTTATTATATACACTATTTTTAATATCTAAACTATTTAAGTGGGATATGATTTCCAAAGTATTAAAATTTCAAAGTATTATGATTTCAAAGTGTTATGATTTCTAAGTTATGATTTCCAAAGTGTTATAAATTCGAAAGTGTTATAATTTTGAAAAGTGTTATGATTTTTGAAATGAATGTTATTTTAAAGGGAGTAACGATCTCGAATTGATATGGTTTTGAAATGGTATGATATTTTGATATGAATTATAAACTATTTGAAATGAAATGACTACGGTGTTATAATAACATTTGGTTATTAAAGAGACTGGGATCAGTTATTGCCATACTCTCTACCAATACCGAAAACCACTTTAACAACCGTGTATGCAGTGGAGATTCCGGAATGAAGTAGGGTGGTTGGCAGCGATCCTATATGAGCTATTTACGTAGACCTGACTCCCGTGAGTTAGCTTAAGGTGGCTAAAACAAGAGTAATTGAAGGGCCAAGTGATGTAGCTCCTCCGATCGGACAACTTCTTTGGTACAATTCTATTACTTTGTAATTGATTGGGTGCACTCTCAGATTTTTAGGAGTGTTGGACGAGGTGGGCAGTAGCTGTGGCTATGTGTTACCATCATCCTGGAAGCGCAATTGGTATATCTACCCTGGCATTGCCTAATTGTGCCGTGTTACCAACCATATCGAGCCTACTACGAGTTTGTTTTGTGTCGTACCTATGGAGTGCTCCCTGATATTCCACTGGTTTGGTGGAGTTTACAGTACTGTATAAACTACAACATTATATAAAAATATGTTAAGGAGGATATGGGTAATGACTTAACGCTATTTTAATAGTTTACTTCACTATAGACGTTATTATAATAACGTATATTACTACATAGTAGATCGTTCCACGGATCCTTAGAGGATGAGTATCCCAAACATCCTTTAAGTAACTTGTATTTCAGTTGATATTTAACTTGAGTTGGATTTACTGATATAGGAATGTTAATCCTTACTCGAGTGTTTTGTGTTTTTCTTTATGCTCGGGTTAGACCGAATGTAACAACATTTGAGACCCACCTTTGGAGTTGGAGCTTCGCTTGGAGATCCATCTATATCTATTCAGCTTTCAATTATTCGGTTGACTCCAGTGATAAATTCAGATCTCGTTATTTGACTATGAATTTGAGACTTCTATCTATCTTGATTTCTGCTGTATTTTGTTTCATACTCTATTGTATATATAGTAGCTTCATGAACTACTATTCTTCTATTTCCGTTGCTTACTGTTACATTACTCTGTATCTGTGATTCTGTGATTGATTGATTTACTGTATATGACGAGTTTTGCCAAATATAAAATTAACAATCTGATGTTTCGAGCAATTCAAATCAGGCATGTACGGATGCGAATGGCACGAAATACCAGGATGTTACAATAAGTGACACCTTAGAATGAATTTGAGAGTATTATATATGCAGGCATATTTGTTATTATTATAAAAATGTATCATGTTAATTGGCTTATTAAGTTGTTTATGAATTCTAGCCGAGACGTAGAATACTATAGTGTCGAAAAGGATTTCTAAATACTTAAACAAGACAAACAGACATGATATTGATTTTTGAAAATTTGTTAAATAAAATATTTTACCTCTGATTTATATATATAATGGAATAATTTTCAAAAATTTATATAGTTATAGAGTGTGTTTGCTTGTTTGAAATTGATAATATTTATTTATTATCACTATTATTTGATCAATCCCACTCGAATAAACTAAGAGCATTGATTGTCATTTGTTGATTACCGAATATTTGTGCAAGGCTTAATTTAAGCATTTTTTGTTTTGATTATAAATGAACCCCTTGTGAATTAATGTCAAAATTGATTATAAGGTTGTAACATCCCATATCTTGTGGTCCGAAGCTAAGCGGGATAGATGCTGTAATCATATGTAATATTAACTTTTGGTGACAAAATACGGTAATGTTAATGGTATTTATAATATCAGAAGCACATGAATATGAAATAAAATCATCAGAGATTAAAATAACTTTTCCGATTACGCTTCAAAGTAATATTTCACATTCAACTTAATAATACCATAATAAACTCCCAAGTTTTGACCAAATATAATTATTACAAAGTACGCCAAGAGTGACATATATGGATGCCTCCTTGGATTATCGGAGTACTAAATAAACATATAAGTCTTAATACATCAAAGGGAAAATAAAAATAAATACTCCTAAATAGCTAACTTTTCCCCTTGCTTGTCTTTAGAAGCTTTATTCATCCACCTACTAAACCTGCAAATCATCAACCCTCAATCTACTCAAATTAATTTGAGCACCCAAAAATTTAAGGGGGAAAACATAAATTTTGAGTCAGATAAAAAGTCTGGTATGAATAATACTGTTACATCTCGATTTACTGATATTAAGTGAGACCATGCCACTTAATGGAACGGGTTTCCCCTAACTAATATCCTTTTAAAACATATCTTTTTGAAATTCAAAGTCTTGTAATCACACTGATTATGATAATAATAACAATATAATGTGGGCTTATAAACATGTAACAAATGGACCATCTATCCAGAAAATATATTTTTATTTAGCCAACTACTAACCATTAGCCTACTCAGGCCTACCAAACAAAATTAAAAATAATCTAACAACTGTCTGACAAACTTCTGGATGGTTTGTTCTTAACGTACTTTTCCAAGGGTCATCTGGTCCTAATGGTTTTGCGGGCTCACTGATAACCTATCCACCTTCTCTTTGTATATTTCTTTCTGTGTGTAACCATCGTTTAAGTCTTACCTATGACTAAGCCCTACACACTGGAATTTCAGACTAAATTAGCTAGGGGCTATAGCTAATGTATAGGGCGTGTGTAACGACCCGCCTTTCTCTCCATAGAAAGATGCATCATCTTTAAGAAAGAAAGGGATAGAAAAGAGGAAGATAGAGAAGAAAGAAGGAAAC
Source organism: Allium cepa (assembly GCA_030765085.1). Lineage (NCBI taxonomy): Eukaryota > Viridiplantae > Streptophyta > Magnoliopsida > Asparagales > Amaryllidaceae > Allium > Allium cepa. Next base: position 794,705,001 of record CM060935.1, on the reverse strand, counting down.
AACATCAGAATCTCAACAGTGGAACGAATAAATTATATTAATCACATAAAATAGTAAATAGTATACAACATCTATCAGAGTTATACAGATTATACATCACATACTAGACAGTTATAAACATCTGTCTAATTATTACAACTCAAACAAACGACTCAGAGAACACACAATGGAACACTATACATATATCTACAAACGCTGAAGCCTCCTACTCCATTGCTCCTCTAGAATTCGTCAAAGCTAACCTTAATCCCTTGGCTACTAGTAAAAATTTGAGTACACAAGAGTTTAAGAAAACAGAAACTCCGGGTCAGACATAGGTATAATGTGAGTAACAGGTTAAAGTTGCTAAACTTTGAAAAATCTTTGAAAACAAAAGGTATCACGTAAGACTCCCCACACATAAACATAGGTAAGTTTTTACCTTACGCTAACCAAAACATTTGATAGGAAATCCAGTGAAATTATAATAGGGTCTAGGGTTTTTAAATAAATAAGAAATAGCCGAAATTGTTACATTTATTAAATTCCAGCTACAAAGGTATACAATCAAAACCGTAAAGGCACGTAGGAAGAACGAGTTTCCATCAATGGCAGGGCTACTGGGGTGCCGTCCATCGCAGTACGCGGCCTAGATCACCGTACCGAGGATTACTCCCAATCCCCTGCAACACAAGGTCGGAACCATCCCTTACTGGATAGTCCCGAACAAGACAACCCTGTAGTTGGAGCGCAATTCCAACTGCCCATACAGCCGAATATAAAGGGAATTCTAGACAGGGAAAAATCTCGTCCTACTCGGGTGCTACCCACTTAACCTTGCTGCACCTCCCCTGTTTTAGCCATTCCCGGTTGATGAGGCTTGAGGCTACGATTACCTTTAGAACACATCTATCTTAGAATGCTCATCGTCCACTTGACGATGTTCTGAAAGTATTCGGTCTATACAAATTCATTCCGGGTTCGAACGAAACCAAAGGCATTATCTCGTTACACTCATTTTGGAATCACCTTCAGAGTTAACGACAATAACCCTTGCACTCTGAATCTTCATCTTCACTTGAGATTCACGACCTAACGTTTAATTTGGATCGATGTGGTTTTCGGATATCCAAATCTGGAAAGTCGATCTTGGTCTCATCGAAATTCAAAATGCCATCTTTTAGGTCCAAGTTGTTTTAAAGTTAAAACAATTTGATTCAATTCATTATCTATATTCACACAGAAAGATAATTCACAATATCACAATAGATAGATAATTCACATTATCATCACAAATAGATAATCCACATTATCATCACATATAGATAATTTACATTATCATCATAATTAACCAAAGCATCCATATCATAGATCAGTACATATCTCAAATCGGAGATATCAAATAATGCAAAGCATTCAATATCATTCAGCCATCCATAAGCGATGATCTATACCATCTCTAATTAATTTAAAGCGAATTAAATTAATTACTTCATCTCTAATTAATTTAAAATAAATAAAATTAATTACTTCATTCTATAAATCTTGCTTACCTAACCATTAATTAATTAATTAATCACCATCTAATTTCCATCTTAATTAATCATCCTTGATTAATTACCCTCTAATTACATAAAGTAATCAGCCTTTAATTAATTTCACAAATTAATTATCCTAAACCATTTATAGTAATTAAACTTTAATTACTGTCATTAATCAATTAATTATGATTAATTACATTAATGCTTAACTAATTACATTAATTAATTATTCTATAATCACTTACTATTGATTAATTAATATTAATCAATCAACCCTTAATTACATCATTAGTTATATTAATAAATGATCCTTAATTACTTCTTTAATTAATTATTAATCATATTTAATAATTAATCTTTAATTGATTATTCATTAATCAGCCTTGATTAATCACATTAGTAATTAATTACCCTTAATTAATTACATCACTTAATTATCTTCAAATAACTCTATTAATCAATTCTTAAATTAATTACACTAAGTAATTAATTATTAACTATTTTCTCTAAGTAATTATCCTTCATATTAATTACACAAAGTAATTAAACCAAACTACTTCCATTCTCCAATTAATTACATCCAATAATTACCCATCTTAATTACTTTACTAAGTAATTACACTTCATTAATTACATTAAGTAATTATACTTATCAAATCATCAATTTATTATCTTAATTAGTTAAACTTAATTAATTAACTTAAACTAATCACATTAAACTTAATTAATTACACTGAGTAATTAATTCCTTAATTACTTTCATCAAGTAATTACTTTAAAAATTCCACAAATGATTATCTTTAATTAATTAATCTAGTTAATCATTTTAAATTGATTACATTAATTAATTATTTAATAATCCCTAATTAATGATCTTCATTAACTATTAACAATTCTTTAATTACTTTCCTAAGTAATTAAACTTTAATTAACCATTATTAATTACAAATTAATTCATTCTTAATTACCAATTAATTAATCTTTAATTATTTAATTAAGTAAGTGCTTAACCGTAACTTAAATAATCTTTACTTACTTGATTAATCAATTTCCAATCATTAATTAATAATGTATAATTATCTAATTAATGATCCTAAATTTTCAAATTAATTAACCCTAGTTGATTAACTTAAACTCTTAATTTCTTATTTAATTAATCCTTAATTAATTGATTTACAACCCTTAATTCTTAATTAATTAATACTAAATCATTAATTAATGAACTAGATTAATAACCCTTAATTTCCTTATTAAATTAATGAATCACAAATCAATAAATCTTAAACTTTAAGATAAAAAGATCATTCTTATTAATGACTTAATTACCCTTTACAAAAACCTTTGGAAACTTTTACATTGAGCTTACCTTTAATTTCATTTCAAATTAAAGATTTAAAAATGATTACAAATTTATCTTTAACAAAATTTTAAAACAATTTAAAAACTCTTTAAATCAAAGATCAAAGAACACTTAACTTATAAAGAAATTTATAAGAGTACTACCAAATTCATTTTAAAATATACTTTAACATTTAAAGTTGTTTAAAACATTTTAAATTTTATAAAACATATTTATTTCAAAACTAGGATTCAAAATTAAATTTGAAACCATACTTAATAACTGATTTAAAACTTTGTTTAAATCTTGTTTTCAAATTTAAAATTCATTTTAAAATTTTAGAACTTGACAGGTTTTAAAACTTGTAACCAAAATAACTGACCCGAGCTCAACCCTCACAGACTTCGAGCAAATTCCCACAACGCTTCGGGCAACACACGCATGTGACTCGAGAAATCTCGAGTACCACTTCTTCTCTGTTCCCAAACTTCACCAGGAAAACAAGAGTGCACCGTGCACATGCACGGTGGCTCCGACCAACTTCGATCATCACCAATGCCTTCATCACATCGGCTATCACCTTCGCACCAACGCTCAATCATCAGAACTACAACAACAACCCAAAATCGAGATTGAGCATTTAAGCCCAAACCTGTAACATAAACCTAAGACTGAAATCTCCTCGTGCTCGCTTCTCCGACCATCGGAGCATCTAAAATTCCGGCTACGCTTGCGCCATTGCCCCTGCTTCCAATTCCCGAAGCCTGGTGGAACTCGATCCACCCTAGATGTCATGGCCAACAAATTTCCCGACCTCATCAAAGCTAGGGTTCAAAACAAATCTGACCACCCATCACCACCTCAATAGCTTACTCACCCATCTGGCAATTTTTTCCCACCTCTTCGATCATTCTACTATCACCAGAGAGAAACCCAACCTCCCAGACCACCGAGATCACCAGAGGCGACCCAAAACACCCAATCTGATCAAACTAGAACTTCTCCTTTATCCTATACTAAAAATTATGAATTCCTTCTTAAAAATCATGGTTTGGGTTAAAGATTCAATTTATGTTCCTGAATTGGTGAGTTAGGATGTTTGAATTCCCACTTATATTAAGCTTGATCTGTTGTTTTTGTTTCAAGGGCCATTTCAAATTTATTTTGACTAAAATAAAATTTTTAAACTAAAATTTATGATGAAACAATCCAATTTTGTTTAAGTCTTAAATCCAAACCAAACCTAGACCAAGAGATAATGATTTTTGAATCAAACTGGAGCTTGAAACAAAAAAAGGAATGTCTCATGAAACAAGCATGCACACACATCCATCATTAAAATATACACAGTAAATTCATATATACACAACATACTTTACTTCAGAGATTCACATGCAACTATACTTCATACTTAAGTTTTTTAAAAAAATGATGTTCCTCACCTGTTTTACCCAAGAACAGAGCCTTCATTTCTATTTTGAAAAGCTTTTGAACTTTAAACTTTGAGTTGCTGAAGTAAGATGCTTCTGATTTCAAAATTTGAATAGCTGAAAAGTGTTTCTTTGATTAAAGAACTTGCATGCTTGCTTTCAAACAGAATTGAAGTTGCTTGTCTCAGGTTTGCATGCAAGCTTTGGTTCCAGATTGAAACGAATGCTTGCAGGCTCTTAATTGAAAATGGTTTGCAGTCTTGATTAATTTCAAATTTAAAAAAGAAGATGTTTGCAGGCTTTACTTTTTGATCTTGAAAAATGATTTGCAAATAAATTTCAGGTTTTGATTTCTGGTTTGAGGCATTGTGTATTACAGATTTGTTTTAGAGGGTTTTTGGTTTCGAGATTTCTTCTTAGCTTTAGTTAAAGAATAGAAAAAGAATGAAGAGGAGAAAACGTGTTTTTATATAGGCTGAAAATGTGATTTAGAAAAGAAAAAAAATCAAAATAATATGATACTTGTTTAATATCTCAACATTTGTCATTTTATTAGTTTATCTACTAACACTTGTCACTAATACCACTTAATGTATTAACATTTGTTATTTAAGAGGTTTTTTTTAATTTAAATGTAAATATAAAGCTTTATACTTAATTAATTAGTTTATAAATACTTATTTATATATATAAATAACTTTAAAGAAATAAAACCAATTATATATAAATAAAAATTTATAAATATAATTTAAATCCAAATATTTTAAAATATCTACCTTTCGAATTTTAATATTAAATTCAAATTTAAATCCAAACAAAATTTAAAAATCTAATTTTAAAGTCAATTTATAACAACACATTAAATTGAAAATAACAATTCTATTTTTTATTAAAATCTATTAATATCTATACATAAAAATACACATTATTATTATATAATTTATAAAAGAAATTATTACATCATTTCCAAATTACTTATTTTACTTAAACGAGTTAGTGTATCATATGTAAATTATATTTTAAACTTATATATTTATTTTCAAATCATATTATCAAGTAATATTTAAAAGAAAATAAACCAAACCTTTTTATTAAATTTATTTAAATCTAAATGTAAACTTAAGCTTTAAAAAAATATTTTAAACAATTAACATTTATCTTAAGTATTTTAAAACAAAATGATTATTTATTTAAATAGCCTTTGAATGCTTTATATTAATTTTAATCAAAATTTCCAAATTACCTAAATATATTGGAATTTAAAACATGATTATTTATTTATTTATTAAATTTCAAACCAAGCTTTTCTATTTACAATATATACAAATACAAATACATTATAAATAGAAAATATTTTATTAGCTCTAAAATGATAAAATTCATCAATTAAATAATTATTAGCTTATAAAAGAGTAAATTTTCCAATTTAAATTACCATTATAAAAGACAATTATCAAATCAATTTAATTATTTATGCAGATTATTAAATTTATATTGCCCAAAATTCTGGGTCATCACATTCCCCCCACCTTAAAAGAATTTTGTCCTCGAAATTTAAAAGTAAAGATAATTTAATAACCCATCAAAGGTTTTAATTTTAAACCACAAGCATATATTATCGACCATATGCTAACAACCATAGCAACCAATTCACTCAATCAAACAAATCTAGTAATCCTGGCACAAATCTGGATAGATCTTCCAAGCACTATCTCGAGTTTCCAGGATTAAACACTGGAATACTCGCTCTACTGAATCCAAAAAATCTATATAACTAAGCTATAGAGCTCCTACTTAACTAGATTTACTAAAATGAATAGGATATCATACCATAGTCAAGTCCAGCTCTACTACCAAATCCTCCTGAACTGCTGGTTCCAAAACCAGAGATAGATCAGACACGTACTCCCTCAGAGATACGTGAAACACGTTGAATCCCAGTCTTTCAAACTGGTAATTCAACCCTGAAAACCAAAGCACTTATCCTCACAAGAACACAGAAAGATCCAAAATACCTCGGAGCTGGCTTCCCTGTTTTACCGAACTTATAACTCCTTTGATCGGCGAAAACTTATCCAAAATCAAATCTCCAACCTCGGAATCCAAATTCCTTCGTCTCTTATCCATAAAATTCTTTTGACGATCTTGGGCTGCCTATCTTCTTCCTGATCAGCTCAACCTTCGCCGATGTTTCTTGAATCAAGCTGGACCAAAAACAACCCAAAAAATGATCCTCACAAGATCAACCAAAATCAAGAACACAAATTCTACTCCACAAACATCAGAAGACTGAACTTACTTCTCCTATCTGGAAAAGACAAACAGGAGAACTTGCCAATCTCGCCTTCAGGTCCTGAAAAATCCTGTAGAAACCCTCTAATCCAAAACACTGCAATTTCCGGTTGCTTCCATTCTAGAATAGCTGTCGCTTCCGCTGCTCAACTCTGATCTGGAGTAGATAGGAATGCTGATGAAGAACACAAGCACAAACTAGACAACATATCCAGAGATATGGTTCAACAGATCCATAAAGAGAAAACTTAGAAGTTCTATCAAAATCTGAGCTGCCTCACCAAACTCTTTCTAGAAGTTATCCTTCTACTAAGCTGAACCACCGAAACCACTCCTGAAATCCTAGTCGATACGAAAACTCAATCTCGAGATGCTAAGGCAAACCTTGGCTTCTACGAAGACATCCGGTAGAATCTCTGACAACTTCCATAACTCCTACATCCCCTAGAGATGACTCATTCCAAAGCAAAATATAACCCAAGAAAACACTCTACTATCGCAAGTCACTTTTGCGATCAACCCAGCCAAATTCCAAAGAAACTGTTCTCCCTTTACCAATCAGAATAGCTTATGCTTGACCAGCCAATCCATCGAAGAAATGGATCCACTCTGCTGCTTCTGAACTCCACCTCTAGAAAACTGCTGACAGAAGACCTTCTTGCCGGCACACAGAACACTCCAAGCTGCACTGCTGACACGGATGCCAAAGACTTCCTATCCAAAGCTACTCGAACCCTAAAACCATATCATCCAATCCCATACAGAGCCTCGAGATGGGTAGACGTTCCCCAAGAAACTCGGTCCTCAAACCCAACATAAACATCCAGCTGAATTCAGTCTCATCACTGATGCAGACACACTTCCTCAAACTTGCTCCAAATGAAACATCTTTGAAAACATCCATAGTCACTGCGTCTCACCACGTAGCTGCTTCTTTCCCAAGTTTCCAAGATACCATCACTTGCTTCTGCACATCCGACAGATCCAAATCCTTGAAAATCCGCTCACACGAGCGAAATCAAACTTACACTTTAATGATGGTCTCCGAACCTTTAAAAGGTTTCCTTCAGAGATCGGTGAAATTCTTACACCACAACAAAGCTTACTTGAGACGGTATTAGGTCTACAGTCTCGATAAATATTCTTCCAACCTCGACAATCTGACTCCTTCATTGATAGTCGTGTTACACACACCACTACCTTCCCTACCTCTATGACTTATATTGGAAAGTCCGAACAGTTCCAACAAATAGGTAGAAATAATTATATATATATATATATATATCAAAATTACAAGTACGCTCTTTCAAGAAAGAAACTACTCCAAATCCTAGGTATTCACTTAACCTGGCTCTGATACCACTGTAACCACCAGCCTTTCTCTCCACAGAAAGACGCATCATCTTTAAGAAAGAAAGGGATAGATAAGAGAAAGGTAGAGAAGAAAGAAAGAAACAACATCAGAATCTCAACAGAGGAACGAATAAATTAATATAATCACATAAAATAGTACATAGTATACAACATCTATCAAAGTTACATAGATTATACATCACACACTAGACAGTTATAAACATCTGTCTAGTTATTGCAACTCAAAATACAACTCAAACAAATGATTCAGAGAACACACAGCGGAGCATTATACACACACACACACACACACACACATATATCTACAAACGCTGAAGCCTCCTGCTCCATTGCTCCTCCAAAATTCGTCAAAGCTAACCTTAATCCCTTGGCTACTCGTAAAAATTTGAGTACCCAATAGTTTAAGAACACAGAAGATAAACTCTGGGTCAAACATGAGTCTGGTGTGAGTAACAGGTTAAAGTTGCTTAACTTTGAAAAATCTTTGAAAACAACAGGTATCAAGCAAGACTCCCCACACATAAACATGGGTAAGTTTTTATCTTACACTAACCAAAACATTTGATAGGAAATCCAGTGATATTATAATAGGGCTTAGGGTTTTCAAATAAATAAGAAATAGCCGAAATTGTTACATTTATTAAATTCCAACTACATAGGTGTACAATCAAAACCGTAAAGCTACTTAGGAAGAATGGGTTTCCATCAATGGTAGGGATACTGGGGTACCGCCCATCACAATACGGGGACTAGATCACCGTACCGAGGATTACTCCTAATCCCCTGCAACATAAGGCCAAAACCATCCCTTACTGGATAGTCCCGAATACGACAACCCTGCAGTTGCTGCGCAATTCCAACTGCCCACACAGTCGAATATAAAGGGACTTCTAGACAAGGGTAAATCTCGTCCTACTTGGGTGCTACCCACTTAACCTTGCTGCACCGCCCCTGTTTGAGGCATTCCCGATTGATGAGACTTGAGGCTACGATTATCTTCAGAACACATCTATCTTAGAATGCTCATCGTCCACTTGACGATGTTCTGAAAGAATTCAGTCTATACAAGTTCGTTCCGGGTTCGAACGAAGCCGAAGATGTTATCTCGTTACACTCATTTTGGAATCACCCTTAGAGTTAACGACAATAACCCTTGCACTCTGAATCTTCATCTTCACTTGAGATTCACGACCTAACGTTTAATTTGGATCAATGTGGTTTTTAGATATCCAAATATGGAAACCTGATCCCGGTCTCATCGAAATTCAAAACGCCATCTTTTAGGTCCAAGTTGTTTTAAAGTTAAAACAATTTGATTCAATTCATTATCTATATTCACACAGAAAGATAATTCACAATATCACAATAGATAGATAATTCACATTATCATCACAAATAGATAATCCACATTATCATCACAAATAGATAATTTACATTATCATCATAATTAACCAAAGCATCCATATCATAGATCAGTACATATCTCATATCGGAGATATCAAATAATGCAATGCATTCAATATCATTTAGCCATCCATAAGCGATGATCTATACCATCTCTAATTAATTTAAAGCGAATTAAATTAATTACTTCATCTCTAATTAATTTAAAATAAATAAAATTAATTACTTCATTCTATAAATCTTGCTTACCTAACCATTAATTAATTAATTAATCACCATCTAATTTCCATCTTAATTAATCATCCTTGATTAATTACCCTCTAATTACATAAAGTAATCATCCTTTAATTAATTTCACAAATTAATTATCCTAAACCATTTATAGTAATTAAACTTTAATTACTGTCATTAATCAATTAATTATGATTAATTACATTAATGCTTAACTAATTACATTAATTAATTATTCTATAATCACTTACTATTGATTAATTAATATTAATCAATCAACCCTTAATTACATCATTAGTTATATTAATAAATGATCCTTAATTACTTCTTTAATTAATTATTAATCATATTTAATAATTAATCTTTAATTGATTATTTATTAATCAGCCTTGATTAATCACATTAGTAATTAATTACCCTTAATTAATTACATCACTTAATTATCTTCAAATAACTCTATTAATCAATTCTTAAATTAATTACACTAAGTAATTAATTATTAACTATTTTCTCTAAGTAATTATCCTTCATATTAATTACACAAAGTAATTAAACCAAACTACTTCCATTCTCCAATTAGTTACATCCAATAATTACCCATCTTAATTACTTTACTAAGTAATTACACTTCATTAATTACATTAAGTAATTATACTTATCAAATCATCAAGTGATTATCTTAATTAATTAAACTTAATTAATTAACTTAAACTAATCACATTAAACTTAATTAATTACACTGAGTAATTAATTTCTTAATTACTTTCATTAAGTAATTACTTAAACAATTCCACAAATGATTATCTTTAATTAATTAATCTAATTAATCATTTTAAATTAATTACATTAATTAATTATTTAATAATCCCTAATTAATGATCGTCATTAACTATTAACAATTCTTTAATTACTTTCCTAAGTAATTAAACTTTAATTAACCATTATTAATTATAAATTAATTCATTCTTAATTACCAATTAATTAATCTTTAATTATTTAGTTAAGTTGGTGCTTAACCATAACTTAATTAATCTTTACTTACTTGATTAATCAATTTCCAATCATTAATGAATAATCTATAATTATCTAATTAATGATCCTAAATTTTCAAATTAATTAACCCTAATTGATTAACTTAAACTCTTAATTTCTTATTTAATTAATCCTTAATTAATTAATTTACAACCCTTAATTCTTAATTAATTAATACCGAATCATTAATTAATGAACTAGATTAATTACCCTTAATTTCCTTATTAAATTAATGAATCACAAATCATTAAATCTTAATTAACTTTAAGATAAAAAGATCATTCTTATTAATGACTTAATTACCCTTTACAAAAACCTTTGGAGACTTTTACATTTGAGTTTACCTTTAATTTCATTTCAAATTAAAGATTTAAAAATGATTACAAATTTATCTTTAACAAAATTTAAAAATAATTTAAAAACTCTTTAAATCAAAGTTCAAAGAACACTTAACTTATAAAGAAATTTATAAGAGTTTTACCAAATTCATTTTAAAATATACTTTAACATTTAAAGTTATTTAAAAGATTTTAAATTTTATAAAACTTATTTATTTCAAAACTAGGATTCAAATTAAATTTGAATCCATACTTAATAACTGATTTAAAACTTTGTTTAAATCTTGTTTTCAATTTTAAAATTTTAGAACTTAACAGGTTTTAAAACCTATAACCAAAATAACTGACACGAGCTCAACCCTCACAGACTTCGAGCAAATTCCCACAATGCTTCGGGCAACACACACACACGACTCGAGAAATCTCGAGTACCACTTCTTCTCTGTTCCCAGACTTCACCAGGAAAACAAGAGTGCACCGTACATATGCATGGTGGCTCCGACCAACTTCGATCATCACCAATACCTTCCTCACATCGGCTATCACCTTCGCACCGACCCTCGATCATCAGAACTACAACGACAACCCAAAATCGAGATTGAGCATTCAAGCCCAAACTTGTAACATAAACCCAAGACTGGAAATCTCCTCGTGCTTCCTTCTCCGACCATCGGAGCATCTGAAATTTCGGCTACGCTTGCGCCAACGCCCCTACTTCCAATTCCCGAAGCCTGGTGGAACTCGATCCACCCTAGATGCCATAGCCAACAAATTTCCCATCCTCATCAAAGCTAGGGTTCAAAACAAATCTGACCACCCATCACCACCTCAATAGCTTATGCACCCATCTGATAATTTTTTCCCACCTCTTCGATCATTCTACATCACCAGAGAGAACCCCGACCTCCCAGACCACCGAGATCACCAGGGGCGACCCAAAACACCCATTCCGATCAAACTAGAACTGCTCCTTTATCCCTATACTAAAAATTAAGAATTCTTTCTTAAAAATCATGGTTTGGGTTAAAGATTCCGTTTATGTTCTTGAATTGATGAGTTAGGATGTCTGAATTTCCACTTATATTAAGCTTGATATGTTGTTTTTGTTTCCAGGGCCATTTCAAATTTATTTTGACTTAAATAAAAATTTTAAACTAAAATTTATGATGAAACAATCTAGTTTTGTTTAAGTCTTAAATCTAAACCAAACCTAGACCAAGAGATAATGATTTTTGAATCAAACTGGAGCTTGAAACAAAAACAGGATTGTCTCATGAAACAAGCATGCACACACATCCATCGTCCAAATATACATAGTGAATCCATGTATACACAACATACTTTACTTCAGATATTCACATGAAACTATACTTCATACTTAAGTTTTAAAAAAAATGATGTTGCTCACCTGTTTTTACAGAAGAACAGAGCCTTCATTTCTATTTTGAAAAGCTTTTTGAACTTTAAACTTTGAGTTGCTGAAGTAAGATGCTTCTGATTTCAAAACTTGAATAGCCGAAAAGTGTTTCTTTGATTTAAGAACTTGCATGCTTGCTTTCAAACAGAATTGAAGTTGCTTGTCTTAGGTTTGCATGCAAGCTTTGGTTCCAGATTGAAAAGAATGCTTGCAGGCTCTTATTTCAAAATGGTTTACAGTCTTGATTAATTTCAGATTTGAAAAAGAAGATGTTTGCAGGCTTTACATTTTGATCTTGAAAAATGATTTGCAAATAAATTTCAGGTTTTGATTTTTGGTTTGAGGCAATGTGTATTACAGGTTTGTTTTAGAGGGTTTTGGTTTTGAGTTTTCTTCTTAGCTTCAGAAAAAGAATGGAAAAAGAACGAAGAGGAGAAAACATGTTTTATATAGGCTGAAAATGTGATTTAGAAAAGAAAAAAATCAAAATAATAATATGACACTTGTTTAATATCTCAACATTTGTCATTTTATTAGTTTATCTACTAACACTTGTCACTAATACCACTTAATGTATTTAAATTTGTTATTTAAGAGATTTAATTAATTTAAATGTAAATAAAAAGCTTTATACTTAATTAATTAGTTTATAAATACTTATTTATATATATAAATAACTTTAAAGAAATAAAACCAACTATATATAAATAAATACTTATACATATAATTTAAATCCAGATATTTTAAAATATCTACCTTTTGAATTTCGATATTAAATTCAAATTTAAATCCGAACTAAATTTAAAAATCCAATTTTAAAGTTAATTTATAATAACACAATAAATTGAAAATAACAATTCTATTTTTTTATTAAAATCTATTTATATCTATACATAAAAATAACACATCATCATTATTATTATATAATTTATAAAAGAAATTATTACATTATTTCCAAATTACTTATTTTACTTAAATGAATTAATGTATCATATGTAAATTGTATTTTAAACTTATATATTTATTTTCAAATCATATTATCAAGTAATATTTAAAAGAAAATAAACCAAACCCTTTTATTAATTTTATTTAAATCTAAATTTAAACTTAAGCTATAAAAAATATTTTAAATAATTAACATTTATCTTAAGTATTTTAAAACAAAATGATTATTTATTTAAATAACTTTTGAAAGCTTTATATTAATTTTAATCAAAATTTCCAAATTACCAAAATATATTAGAATTTAAAACATGATTTTTATTTATTTACTAAATTTCAAACCAAGCTTTTCTATTTACAATATATACAAATATATATACATTATAAATAGAAAATATTTTATTAGCTCTAAAAAGATAAAATTCATCAATTAAATAATCATTAGCTTATAAAAGAACAAATTTTCCAATTTAAATTACGATTATAAAAGACAATTATCAAATCAATTTAATTATTTATACAGGTTATTAAATTTGTATTGCCCAAAATTCCAGGTCATCACAGTGTGACCCTACATCGGTTCCATCTGGTATTCTAATATATGAGTCATTTACTTACGGTTAACTACCCTTTAAATTTACCTTAAAAACCTTTTCAAATTGATTTAACTCTTTAAATCTGTGACGACCGCCCATGACTCCCGCACCAAATCAAGGAAATAATGCGCTAAAAGGTGTGCCAGGCAGCCATGGACGATAGTCAGGGCAAAACAAAACAGAAGAATCTCTATCGCATAACTCACAGCGCATGGATAAAATACAATAGAGAAATATAATATAGTGAAGCTCCATAGAACAGAACATCATCATATAAGCATCACAGTAGTTTCATACAATCATCTACTCAAATCCATACATGAAAGCCTCACTACAAATCACTCAACCAAATACAGCAGCGGATACCCAGTACATATAGTAAGAAAACTAATATGCAAAGCCTCCTGCTCGTCTTCGTCATCTTCAGCGTAGAACTCCTAGCACAGCACCTGTCACCTGCTACCTAGTCTGCCCATCCCAAACATGGATGAACAGCCCAAGGTAATAAGAGGAGACATAAAACCTTGAGTCAGACAAAGTCTTAGTGAGCAGTAAATTAACTATCAAACATACCAAAAGAGCATAAAGGATAAAAGGAATAGGAACCAAACCATCCCACTCCACCTCTTTCTACAGTGATAGCCCCCAGACACACACTAAGGAGAAGCAGGCATAACACAGCAGGCAATTAAAGTAAAGTAATTATCACTCGAGTCAAGGTCGATGTTTTCCAAATACAAACCCCCAAGGCCTAAACCAAGATCAGATAAGCACCCAGAAAACACCGCTCTTGAAGCCGAATGATAATACAACCAAACATCCATGACTCTGGCTATCACTGTTATCCTTGCCTCGATTTCACCGTTAGTTGAATGACCATCTGTCAAGGGCTAATGGTAACCCCGGTTCTAACCATAACTCCGCACACTGCCTTGTGCCTAGGACTTATCTACTTTGCCCAGAGTACTCAACTACCTACCTGTAGTCTTTTGGGTGTCCCGACTACCTACCTGTAGTCGTTATGGGCGCCCCATGTACTCTTGCTTTTGAGCATGCTAGAACCTTCAACAACGACGAGATCCAAGCCTCCTAGTCATCCTCCTCGACGACTACTTCCTCATACAAGCTCAAGCTACCTCTTGAACAATCCATTATCAACCAACTTGAACTACCCTTCAAGTTATCAACATGCTTGGAATGATCCCTTCCTGGATTAAGCCAAGACTCACATCATACTTCACTTCATCACATCAAAGCAAAGTCTCAACTCAACAACATGGTTTGCCTCATCGCATCATGGCAAAGTTCCATCTCATCATCATCCAATCTATACATATGAGCTTCAACATCCGCTACATATGCCTTAAGCAGCTTTCACCATTCAAGAGCCTTCTTCCATAGCTTTTGAATCCTCTTTCATCATCTTGTTCCAAATCAACTACTAGCTAACTTGGAAACAATCAAATCAATCATACATTCAAATAATCAATCATTCAAACAAGATCTATTAAGCAATTTAAGCAATATCAACTATAATGGGAATTTCGTAAATAAGTGAGCAAAAGTCCAACATATGTGAAACCATAGTTTTTAGCATAGATCTATCAAATATAAAACATGGGTTTTGTCTCTAATACTTGTTAAACTAACTTGCATAAGTAAACATCTTCAAAAACCATGGATCTAGACTTCGATCTAAGAAAAATGCATGAAATCTCTAACTTTAACACTCAAACAAGCCACCAATCCAATATACTCCCTTGGATCCGCGTGAGAGATAA
The DNA here is from genome assembly GCA_030765085.1 of Allium cepa. Taxonomy (NCBI): domain Eukaryota; kingdom Viridiplantae; phylum Streptophyta; class Magnoliopsida; order Asparagales; family Amaryllidaceae; genus Allium; species Allium cepa. The sequence goes on along the minus strand of CM060935.1, from coordinate 794,689,305 downwards.
CTACCACTCACCAAATCACCCAAACACTACAAAAACTACACACTTCAGATCTGGACAGCGAAGATCAAGGTTTGATCCGGCAATATCTCGCTCCAATCGATGAATTCTAGCTCGAACGGATGAAGATCTTCAACTTTGGCACTTGGATCTTCGATCTCGATCTTCGATCTTGGATGGATGTTAGAATTAGATTGGAATGGAGAAAAGAAGATGAAGAAATGTTGTAGTCGAGTCTTCAAAATGGCAGCACTTCGTCGCTTCAAAAACCGGTGCCAAAAAGTGAGCCAAACCCCTCTATTTATAGGCTGAATCAACCATGAGTCGTCGCTCTTAGGTCGTCGCCGACCCAACTCCTGAGTCGTCCCCGACTCATCCACATGCTGACTTACCATAAGCCACTCACACGACTCAACAACCCTGCCGACCTACGACTTAATACCAGAGCCGACCTAACTAATCAACGACTCAACACCAAGCTGCCTAACGACTTACGACTCATCGTTAAGTCGTGCCTACCGACTCAGGCCAACGACTCAATACACCAAGGCACAAGGTCATACGACTCAAACCCAAACCGACTCAACACCTACCGACTCACGACTCAAGACCAGTGCCGACTCAACATAAGTCGGTCACGACCTAAAAGCCTCCGACCTAAGACACTGCCGCGTTTTCCCCAAGTCCTAAGTCGTACGACGACTCAACAATACACACTCACGACTCAACTATGATGCCGACTCACGACTCATCAGGCCCTACGACTCAAAACCCTGCCGACTCATTACCCACGACCTAAGCCTAAACCCCTTAAGTCGCTACACCCTTAACCCGTTAACTCCTTAACTCGGCAAACCCTATGAGTCGTAACTCGTTGACTCGGCCACACTTCTTATCTCGGCCCTCTATGAGTCGGTCATCCTATGAGTCGCCTAACTTCTTGAGTCGGTCCATCCTTATCTCGGCCAACACTTTAAACCGCTACCCCTCCTTGAGTCGGTCCCCTATGAGTCGGTCACGACTCATCACTTGTACCCGGGTTAACTTCTAAACGACTCAAGCTAGAAGCAACACAAACAACACTATCGACCTGCAAATTCTACGATTTATCGACTCGTAAAATACGGGTCGTTACATTCTCTCCCCCTTAGGAATTTCGCCCTCGAAATTCCAAGCAAACAACAGCAATCACAATTATTCCGCATGCCTACCATCCATAGCAATCAACAAACCATGCATCCAATTCTAACCTAGCATGCAGAATTCTATGACTTAGAACAAGCTACAAATTCATGAGATGTCACGACACTTTAGGGCCATACCTCGAAGAGTCCGGGATGAGCTGCCTTCATCCTCTCTTCCTCCTCCCACGTACAGTCGTTAACATCATCACTCCATTGTACCTTGAGCAACGTAATCGTCTTCCTCCTAAGCTGTTTCGTATCGGTTTCAACAATACGAAGCGGCTTACGAGGTCTCGAAACAACTGGATCAACCTCCAAGTCTTCACAGCTATCAGCAGAAACCACCGTAGTTGGGTCGTGCATATACTTCCGTAGATAAGATACATGAAAAACACTGTGCACACCCGCCATCTTTTCCGGTAACTCCAATCTATAAGCGAGCTTTCCAATACGCTCGATAATCGGGAATGGTCCAACAAATCTCGGAGTTAACTTTCCTTTCTTTCCGAATCTAATAACATTCTTTAATGGAGAAATCTTCACAAAAACCATATCACCTACGTCGAATTCCAAATCCTTTCGACGATTATCTGCATAACTTTTCTGACGATCCTGGGCTGCCTTCATTCGTTGCCGAATGATCTCTATACAATCTGAAGTCTGTCGAATCATCTCTGGCCCAAGTATCAGCTTTTCTCCAGTTTCCAACCAACATGTCGGGGAGTTACACGGTCTTCCATACAATGCCTCATATGGTGCCATACCAATACTCGACTGATAACTGTTGTTATAAGCAAACTCCACCAAATGAAGGTGATCTTCCCATGACCCTCCGAAGTCCAAAACACATGCTCTAAGAAGATCTTCCAAAACTCGGTTGACTCTCTCAGTCTGACCATCTGTTTGAGGGTGATAAGCTGTACTCAAACACAACTCGGTTCCCAAAACTTCCTGGAAGCTCTTCCAAAATCTACTAGTGAACAATGGATCTCGATCGCTCACTACACTCTTCGGAACACCATGGAATCGAACAATCCACTTCACATATAATTCAGCCAACTTCGATGCAGTCCTAGTCGATCGAACAGGAATGAACCTTGCACTCTTGGTCAAACGATCTACTATGACCCAAATCCCTTCATTCCCTGCTCTTGTCCTAGGTAGACCATCGATAAAGTCCATCGACACTTGCTCCCACTTCCATGTAGGAACCTCTAATGGCTGAAGCAATCCACTGGGCTTCTTCTGCTCAGCTTTCACCAACTGGCAATTCATACACTTGGAAATAAAATTTCCAACATCCTTCTTCATACCTTCCCAGTAGTAGGTTCTCTTCATATCCCGATACATCTTATTTCCACCTGGATGAATTGTCAACTTCGAGTGATGACTCTCCCTCAGAACTTCATCTCTCAATCCATCTACATCGGGAACAACTAGTCGCCCTTGCTTTCGAAGCCAACCCTCTCGATCGACTTCAAATCCTTTATCCTTTTCTGGATCCAATCCGGATTCCAAATCACGGATAATCTTGATAAGCTTATCATCTCTCCTTTGCCTCTCGCCAATTCTTTCCACAAGAGTAGGCCTTATCGATAAGTTTGCCAACATCTCAGGTTCCAATTCACATCTAGGCCTGAAATCAAATCCAGCCAAATACTCAAGACTCTTCCATTCCGAAAACATGGTTCCCAATCCTGCATGTCTTCGACTTAACGCATCAGCCACTGCGTTACCTTTCCCTGGAGTATAGGCTATACCAAAATCATACGATGCTAAGAACTCTAGCCACCTTTGCTGTCGAAGATTCAAATCCTTTTGGGAAAACAGATACTTCAACGACTTATGATCTGTAAACAGCTCGAATCTAACTCCCAATAGATAGTGTCTCCACATCTTCAAAGCAAACACAATCGCCGCTAACTCCAAATCATGAGTCGGATAATTCCTTTCATGCGGCTTCAGTTGTCGACTAGCATACGCAACAACTTTATGCTTCTGCATTAGCACCGCTCCTAGTCCAGTGCCACATGCATCGGTGTAAACCACCATCTCATCATTCCCACTTGGAATAGTCAAAACAGGAGCGCTCGTCAGTCGCTCTTTCAGGATTACGAAAGCTTGCTCACACTTATCATCCCATCTGAACACTTGGTTCTTCTTCGTCAATCCTGTCAACGGTGCAGCTATCTTGGAAAAGTCTTTGATAAACCGACGATAATATCCTGCTAATCCAAGAAAACTTCTCACATCAGATGCATTCTTAGGTCTAATCCAATCCTGGATTGCTGCCACCTTAGCGGGATCAACCGCTATGCCATTTCCAGAGATAACATGGCCTAAGAACCTCACTTCACTCTTCCAGAAGTGACACTTCGAAAACTTAGCCTTCAGCTGATGTTTCCTCAAAATTTCCAAAACAATCCTCAAGTGCGTCTTGTGCTCTCCCTCAGTTCTGGAATAAATCAGAATATCATCCACGAACACAAGCACGAACTTATTCAACTGATCTCTGAACACTCTATTCATAAGATCCACAAAATATGCTGGCGCGTTAGTCAATCCAAACGGCATTACCAGCCACTCATAAAACCCGGATGGTGTCCTGAAAGCAGTCTTCGGCACACTATCCTTCGCCACTCTCAACTGGTGAAATCCCGTTGCCAAATCCATCTGAGAAAACACCTTAGCCTCGTGAAGCTGATCAAACAAGTCATCTATTCTCGGCAATGGATACTTGTTCTTCCTAGTCACCTTATTCAGCTCACGATAATCAACACACAACCTCAACGATCCATCCGTTTTGGTTGCGAACACAACGGGCGCACCCCATTCGGACACACTTCTCCGAATGAATCCTTTCCGCAAAAGGTCATCAACTTGCACCTTCAGCTCTTGCTGCTCCCTCGGTGCCATCCGCCTAAGAGGCATCACAACAGGTCTGGCTCCCTCAACTAGATCGATACGAAACTCGATCTCCCTATGCGGCGGCAACCCTTTGACTTCCTCAAAGACATTCTCAAACTCATTCACAATAGGCACCAATGACAGTCCATCCCGTGGAACAACTAGCGAATACATGAAGCTCATGAAGACGCCTTCTTCATGCTTACATCGTATCACAACCTTTCGCCCTTCCACATTCCCGACTGTCACCTCAAGCCTCTCACAATCAATCCTTGCCGCATACTTCCTAAGCCAGTCCATACCCAAAATAATTCCGAACCCCGCAAAGTTCAGAACAAAGCAATCACAAACAAACGAGCAATCATGACTCGACACAACTAGACCACGGCATATCATACACAAACATGACGAACCCCCCACTGGATTAGTCACAACCAATGGCCTATCAACAATATCCGGTTTCATACCTAACCGGCTTACCAAATCATCACAAACAAAAGAATGCGACGCTCCAGTATCAAACAACACTCTAACTGGAACACCACAAATAGAAAGAGTACCTTGAACAACCACACTCTTCCCCTTCTCTTCAGCAGTAGGAGCTTTCGAAGACGATGGAACAGCCCCCAAAGCATAGGCTTGCACAACCTGCCTATCTTTCCTCGGTTCTGGACAATCCTTCTTGATATGTCCCAGCTTATCACAGTTGTAACACTTTCCCGGCACTTTGGGATTCTTACAATCTTTGTAAAGATGGCCCTTCTGCTGGCAGTTATAGCAAGTCACTTCACTCTTCGGCTTCTTCTGGCCATCCCTACCCCTCTGTTGCTGTTGTTTCCTCTTCTTATTGCCACTCTGCTGTGGTTTAGATCCTTCCCTGGTTACAGCAACAACAGATACTTCCTTAGGGAACAAACTCTCGTGCCTAAGAGCTTTTTCCACAAGCTTCTCAAACGGATCGTCCAGATGATCCACCAACTGCCTCCCAAGATAAGCATCCAGACCAGTCACAAACTTTTCATTCTTCTGGTAGGGAGAATCAATATACGATCTGGCATACTTAGATAAGGCTTCAAACTCAGAAATATACTCAAGAACAGGTCTCCCCCCTTGCTTGAGCTCTACAAACTTCTTAAACAAGACAGATTTCTGAGAAGTAGAGATGAACTTAGCTCCAAATCTAACTTGGAATTGCTCCCAAGTAATCTCTTCTTCTGGAGTATCGATGGTGATAGAATTCCACCAATCAGCAGCTCTTCCCTGAAGCTGTCTCGATGCAAGCTTCCTCTTAGTTGCATCCTCAATCCCTAAGTCACCAAAGATTCTTTTGCAAGCATCAATCCATCTCTGCACCTCAATAGTCGACTCCGTCCCCAAGAAAACTTTCCCTCCAAGAGCAGTATAATCCTTGCAAAGCTTGGCAAAATCCACCGGTCTCGGAGCTTGGACTTGAACTCCCACATCCACAGATGATCCTGAAGCTGGTATTCTCCTCATGATTGAAGTCATCATGGCCTCAAACATAGGAGCATAATCAACAGCTTCCCTAGCATCACGGCTACCCCTCGCAGCTTGTCTCTCACTTCGACTCATCCTTAGTATCTGTAAAAAGAATGATTAGAACACCTTAAGAAACAACTGCATAAGGAGTTCAAATCCTTCTAAGCTACTATATCATATATAGTAATCATTCATCAAAATACAATTACGCCTCTCATACGTAGTTACGTCAGCGAGCGTTGGCTAAAATCGACTAACCAAAGCTCTGATACCAAATGTGACGACCGCCCATGACTCCCGCACCAAATCAAGGAAATAATGCGCTAAAAGGTGTGCCAGGCAGCCATGGACGATAGTCAGGGCAAAACAAAACAGAAGAATCTCTATCGCATAACTCACAGCGCATGGATAAAATACAATAGAGAAATATAATATAGTGAAGCTCCATAGAACAGAACATCATCATATAAGCATCACAGTAGTTTCATACAATCATCTACTCAAATCCATACATGAAAGCCTCACTACAAATCACTCAACCAAATACAGCAGCGGATACCCAGTACATATAGTAAGAAAACTAATATGCAAAGCCTCCTGCTCGTCTTCGTCATCTTCAGCGTAGAACTCCTAGCACAGCACCTGTCACCTGCTACCTAGTCTGCCCATCCCAAACATGGATGAACAGCCCAAGGTAATAAGAGGAGACATAAAACCTTGAGTCAGACAAAGTCTTAGTGAGCAGTAAATTAACTATCAAACATACCAAAAGAGCATAAAGGATAAAAGGAATAGGAACCAAACCATCCCACTCCACCTCTTTCTACAGTGATAGCCCCCAGACACACACTAAGGAGAAGCAGGCATAACACAGCAGGCAATTAAAGTAAAGTAATTATCACTCGAGTCAAGGTCGATGTTTTCCAAATACAAACCCCCAAGGCCTAAACCAAGATCAGATAAGCACCCAGAAAACACCGCTCTTGAAGCCGAATGATAATACAACCAAACATCCATGACTCTGGCTATCACTGTTATCCTTGCCTCGATTTCACCGTTAGTTGAATGACCATCTGTCAAGGGCTAATGGTAACCCCGGTTCTAACCATAACTCCGCACACTGCCTTGTGCCTAGGACTTATCTACTTTGCCCAGAGTACTCAACTACCTACCTGTAGTCTTTTGGGTGTCCCGACTACCTACCTGTAGTCGTTATGGGCGCCCCATGTACTCTTGCTTTTGAGCATGCTAGAACCTTCAACAACGACGAGATCCAAGCCTCCTAGTCATCCTCCTCGACGACTACTTCCTCATACAAGCTCAAGCTACCTCTTGAACAATCCATTATCAACCAACTTGAACTACCCTTCAAGTTATCAACATGCTTGGAATGATCCCTTCCTGGATTAAGCCAAGACTCACATCATACTTCACTTCATCACATCAAAGCAAAGTCTCAACTCAACAACATGGTTTGCCTCATCGCATCATGGCAAAGTTCCATCTCATCATCATCCAATCTATACATATGAGCTTCAACATCCGCTACATATGCCTTAAGCAGCTTTCACCATTCAAGAGCCTTCTTCCATAGCTTTTGAATCCTCTTTCATCATCTTGTTCCAAATCAACTACTAGCTAACTTGGAAACAATCAAATCAATCATACATTCAAATAATCAATCATTCAAACAAGATCTATTAAGCAATTTAAGCAATATCAACTATAATGGGAATTTCGTAAATAAGTGAGCAAAAGTCCAACATATGTGAAACCATAGTTTTTAGCATAGATCTATCAAATATAAAACATGGGTTTTGTCTCTAATACTTGTTAAACTAACTTGCATAAGTAAACATCTTCAAAAACCATGGATCTAGACTTCGATCTAAGAAAAATGCATGAAATCTCTAACTTTAACACTCAAACAAGCCACCAATCCAATATACTCCCTTGGATCCGCGTGAGAGATAACTACCTAGTCTGCCCATCCCGACATGGATGAACAGCCCAAGGTAATAAGAGGAGACATAAAACCTTGAGTCAGACAAAGTCTTAGTGAGCAGTAAATCAACTATCAAGCATACCAAAAGAGCATAAAGGATAAAAGGAATAGGAACCAAACCATCCCACTCCACCTCTTTCTACAGTGATAGCCCCAGACATACACTAAGGAGAAGCAAGCATAACAACATAGACAATTAAGGTAAAGCGAATACCACTCGAGTCAAGGACGATGTTTTCCAAATACAAACCCCCAAGGCCTAAACCAAGATCAGATAAGCACCCAGAAAACACCGCTCTTGAAGCCGAATGATAATACAACCAAACATCCATGACTCTGGCTATCACTGTTATCCTTGCCTCGATTTCACCGTTAGTTGAATGACCATCTGTCAAGGGCTAATGGTAACCCCGGTTCTAACCATAACTCCGCACACTGCCTTGTGCCTAGGACTTATCTACTTTGCCCAGAGTACTCAACTACCTACCTGTAGTCTTTTGGGTGTCCCGACTACCTACCTGTAGTCGTTATGGGCGCCCCATGTACTCTTGCTTTTGAGCATGCTAGAACCTTCAACAACGACGAGATCCAAGCCTCCTAGCCATCCTTCTTGACGACTATCCTCATACAAGCTCAAGCTACCTCTTGAACAATCCATTATCAACCAACTTGAACTACTCTTCAAGTTATCAACATGCTTGGAATGATCCCTGCTTGGATTAAGCCAAGACTCACATCATACTTCGCTTCATCGCATCAAAGCAAAGTCTCAACTCAACAACATGGTTTGCCTCATCAAATCATGGCAAAGCCCCATCTCAACATCATCCAATCTATACATATGAGCTTCAACATCCGCTACATATGCCTTAAGCAGCTTTCACCATTCAAGAGCCTTCTTCCATAGCTTTTGAATCCTCTTTCATCATCTTGTTCCAAATCAACTACTAGCTAACTTGGAAACAATCAAATCAATCATACATTCAAATATCAATCATTCAAACAAGATCTAACAAGCAATATAAGCAATATCAACTATAATGGCAATTTCGTAAATAAGTGAGCAAAAGTCCAACATATGTGAAACCATAGTTTTTAGCATAGATCTATCAAATATAAAACATGGGTTTTGTCTCTAATACTTGTTAAACTAACTTGCATAAGTAAACATCTTCAAAAACCATGGATCTAGACTTCGATCTAAGAAAAATGCATGAAATCTCTAACTTTAACACCCAAACATGCCACCAATCCAATATACTCCTTTGGATCCGCGTGAGAGATAACTACCACTCACCAAATCACCCAAACACTACAAAAACTACACACTTCAGATCTGGACAGCGAAGATCAAGGTTTGATCCGGCAATATCTCGCTCCAATCGATGAATTCTAGCTCGAACGGATGAAGATCTTCAACTTTGGCACTTGGATCTTCGATCTCGATCTTCGATCTTGGATGGATGTTAGAATTAGATTGGAATGGAGAAAAGAAGATGAAGAAATGTTGTAGTCGAGTCTTCAAAATGGCAGCACTTCGTCGCTTCAAAAACCGGTGCCAAAAAGTGAGCCAAACCCCTCTATTTATAGGCTGAATCAACCATGAGTCGTCGCTCTTAGGTCGTCGCCGACCCAACTCCTGAGTCGTCCCCGACTCATCCACATGCTGACTTACCATAAGCCACTCACACGACTCAACAACCCTGCCGACCTACGACTTAATACCAGAGCCGACCTAACTAATCAACGACTCAACACCAAGCTGCCTAACGACTTACGACTCATCGTTAAGTCGTGCCTACCGACTCAGTTGCAAACGACTCAATACACCAAGGCACAAGGTCATACGACTCAAACCCAAACCGACTCAACACCTACCGACTCACGACTCAAGACCAGTGCCGACTCAACATAAGTCGGTCACGACCTAAAAGCCTCCGACCTAAGACACTGCCGCGTTTTCCCCAAGTCCTAAGTCGTACGACGACTCAACAATACACACTCACTACTCAACTATGATGCCGACTCACGACTCATCAGGCCCTACGACTCAAAACCCTGCCGACTCATTACCCACGACCTAAGCCTAAACCCCTTAAGTCGCTACACCCTTAACCCGTTAACTCCTTAACTCGGCAAACCCTATGAGTCGTAACTCGTTGACTCGGCCACACTTCTTATCTCGGCCCTCTATGAGTCGGTCATCCTATGAGTCGCCTAACTTCTTGAGTCGGTCCATCCTTATCTCGGCCAACACTTTAAACCGCTACCCCTCCTTGAGTCGGTCCCCTATGAGTCGGTCACGACTCATCACTTGTACCCGGGTTAACTTCTAAACGACTCAAGCTAGAAGCAACACAAACAACACTATCGACCTGCAAATTCTACGATTTATCGACTCGTAAAATACGGGTCGTTACATTCTCTCCCCCTTAGGAATTTCGCCCTCGAAATTCCAAGCAAACAACAGCAATCACAATTATTCCGCATGCTCTTCCCTGAAGCTGTCTCGATGCAAGCTTCCTCTTAGTTGCATCCTCAATCCCTAAGTCACCAAAGATTCTTTTGCAAGCATCAATCCATCTCTGCACCTCAATAGTCGACTCCGTCCCCAAGAAAACTTTCCCTCCAAGAGCAGTATAATCCTTGCAAAGCTTGGCAAAATCCACCGGTCTCGGAGCTTGGACTTGAACTCCCACATCCACAGATGATCCTGAAGCTGGTATTCTCCTCATGATTGAAGTCATCATGGCCTCAAACATAGGAGCATAATCAACAGCTTCCCTAGCATCACGGCTACCCCTCGCAGCTTGTCTCTCACTTCGACTCATCCTTAGTATCTGTAAAAAGAATGATTAGAACACCTTAAGAAACAACTGCATAAGGAGTTCAAATCCTTCTAAGCTACTATATCATATATAGTAATCATTCATCAAAATACAATTACGCCTCTCATACGTAGTTACGTCAGCGAGCGTTGGCTAAAATCGACTAACCAAAGCTCTGATACCAAATGTGACGACCGCCCATGACTCCCGCACCAAATCAAGGAAATAATGCGCTAAAAGGTGTGCCAGGCAGCCATGGACGATAGTCAGGGCAAAACAAAACAGAAGAATCTCTATCGCATAACTCACAGCGCATGGATAAAATACAATAGAGAAATATAATATAGTGAAGCTCCATAGAACAGAACATCATCATATAAGCATCACAGTAGTTTCATACAATCATCTACTCAAATCCATACATGAAAGCCTCACTACAAATCACTCAACCAAATACAGCAGCGGATACCCAGTACATATAGTAAGAAAACTAATATGCAAAGCCTCCTGCTCGTCTTCGTCATCTTCAGCGTAGAACTCCTAGCACAGCACCTGTCACCTGCTACCTAGTCTGCCCATCCCAAACATGGATGAACAGCCCAAGGTAATAAGAGGAGACATAAAACCTTGAGTCAGACAAAGTCTTAGTGAGCAGTAAATTAACTATCAAACATACCAAAAGAGCATAAAGGATAAAAGGAATAGGAACCAAACCATCCCACTCCACCTCTTTCTACAGTGATAGCCCCCAGACACACACTAAGGAGAAGCAGGCATAACACAGCAGGCAATTAAAGTAAAGTAATTATCACTCGAGTCAAGGTCGATGTTTTCCAAATACAAACCCCCAAGGCCTAAACCAAGATCAGATAAGCACCCAGAAAACACCGCTCTTGAAGCCGAATGATAATACAACCAAACATCCATGACTCTGGCTATCACTGTTATCCTTGCCTCGATTTCACCGTTAGTTGAATGACCATCTGTCAAGGGCTAATGGTAACCCCGGTTCTAACCATAACTCCGCACACTGCCTTGTGCCTAGGACTTATCTACTTTGCCCAGAGTACTCAACTACCTACCTGTAGTCTTTTGGGTGTCCCGACTACCTACCTGTAGTCGTTATGGGCGCCCCATGTACTCTTGCTTTTGAGCATGCTAGAACCTTCAACAACGACGAGATCCAAGCCTCCTAGTCATCCTCCTCGACGACTACTTCCTCATACAAGCTCAAGCTACCTCTTGAACAATCCATTATCAACCAACTTGAACTACCCTTCAAGTTATCAACATGCTTGGAATGATCCCTTCCTGGATTAAGCCAAGACTCACATCATACTTCACTTCATCACATCAAAGCAAAGTCTCAACTCAACAACATGGTTTGCCTCATCGCATCATGGCAAAGTTCCATCTCATCATCATCCAATCTATACATATGAGCTTCAACATCCGCTACATATGCCTTAAGCAGCTTTCACCATTCAAGAGCCTTCTTCCATAGCTTTTGAATCCTCTTTCATCATCTTGTTCCAAATCAACTACTAGCTAACTTGGAAACAATCAAATCAATCATACATTCAAATAATCAATCATTCAAACAAGATCTATTAAGCAATTTAAGCAATATCAACTATAATGGGAATTTCGTAAATAAGTGAGCAAAAGTCCAACATATGTGAAACCATAGTTTTTAGCATAGATCTATCAAATATAAAACATGGGTTTTGTCTCTAATACTTGTTAAACTAACTTGCATAAGTAAACATCTTCAAAAACCATGGATCTAGACTTCGATCTAAGAAAAATGCATGAAATCTCTAACTTTAACACTCAAACAAGCCACCAATCCAATATACTCCCTTGGATCCGCGTGAGAGATAACTACCACTCACCAAATCACCCAAACACTACAAAAACTACACACTTCAGATCTGGACAGCGAAGATCAAGGTTTGATCCGGCAATATCTCGCTCCAATCGATGAATTCTAGCTCGAACGGATGAAGATCTTCAACTTTGGCACTTGGATCTTCGATCTCGATCTTCGATCTTGGATGGATGTTAGAATTAGATTGGAATGGAGAAAAGAAGATGAAGAAATGTTGTAGTCGAGTCTTCAAAATGGCAGCACTTCGTCGCTTCAAAAACCGGTGCCAAAAAGTGAGCCAAACCCCTCTATTTATAGGCTGAATCAACCATGAGTCGTCGCTCTTAGGTCGTCGCCGACCCAACTCCTGAGTCGTCCCCGACTCATCCACATGCTGACTTACCATAAGCCACTCACACGACTCAACAACCCTGCCGACCTACGACTTAATACCAGAGCCGACCTAACTAATCAACGACTCAACACCAAGCTGCCTAACGACTTACGACTCATCGTTAAGTCGTGCCTACCGACTCAGGCCAACGACTCAATACACCAAGGCACAAGGTCATACGACTCAAACCCAAACCGACTCAACACCTACCGACTCACGACTCAAGACCAGTGCCGACTCAACATAAGTCGGTCACGACCTAAAAGCCTCCGACCTAAGACACTGCCGCGTTTTCCCCAAGTCCTAAGTCGTACGACGACTCAACAATACACACTCACGACTCAACTATGATGCCGACTCACGACTCATCAGGCCCTACGACTCAAAACCCTGCCGACTCATTACCCACGACCTAAGCCTAAACCCCTTAAGTCGCTACACCCTTAACCCGTTAACTCCTTAACTCGGCAAACCCTATGAGTCGTAACTCGTTGACTCGGCCACACTTCTTATCTCGGCCCTCTATGAGTCGGTCATCCTATGAGTCGCCTAACTTCTTGAGTCGGTCCATCCTTATCTCGGCCAACACTTTAAACCGCTACCCCTCCTTGAGTCGGTCCCCTATGAGTCGGTCACGACTCATCACTTGTACCCGGGTTAACTTCTAAACGACTCAAGCTAGAAGCAACACAAACAACACTATCGACCTGCAAATTCTACGATTTATCGACTCGTAAAATACGGGTCGTTACAAAATCATACTTATACATGGAGAATATACTATTTGTTTTACTCAAATCTCTTTGCCATGTTACATATACTTTACACAAAACACTATTGATGAATACATTCAACACCCTTGTTTAGAAACTTTAAAAAAAACCTTTCGAAACCATTGAAAGTACCCCTTTCGATACAGGTAAACTTCTTTACTTTATAACCTTAGGCCAAAAGACCAAAATATATCTTGCGAAACCATTTGCAGTAAACCTTCCGAAAACATTGAAATCATTTCTTTCAAAAGCTTTATAAAATCATAGACATCCTCCTTTCAAAACACCTTAAACATGCCTTTCGAAACCTTTGGAAAGCATTTGGGAACCCCCTCTTCGAAACCTTTATCTTAAAACCTTTCGGAAGCATTAAGTTCTTTACATAAATCAAACCTTTCAAAAGCATATGGGTTCAAGTAAAACATGTGGAACCACTTTTCGAAACCATTTAAAACTATTCCTTTCAAAACCCTTGGGTTTAACTTTCAATAGAACAATGGGTCCTAAAACAACTAAGTCGAAAGTGCTCTTTCGAAAGAAATTTCCTAAGTAAAAGAAGTGGACAGTGTCGAAAGCATTGGAAAAACAGCTTAGGTTTTAAAATAAAGAAACCCTTTCGAAAGCATTGCTTCGAAAGGTAGGATGCGGTAACAAGGGGTTTCGACCCCTTCAAATGCTTCTTTATAAAACAAAAGGCGCAACCTCTTTCGAAACCATTTGACCAATTGGAAGCAATCTAGGTCGAAAGCATTATTTTCAAACTAAAGCAGGCACATTTCCTTTTAAAGGCAAAACATGGTTTCGATTCCTTTGGAAATCCCTGTTTCGACTATGTACCTTTTGCTTATGTCCAATTTACTACGTACCAAGTATTTGATACCATGCGCATGGAGATGGAGGCAGAAGTAGCTAGTCGAAAGGTTGGTGCCGAAAGTGGCGAAACAACAAAAGTATGGTAAAACTGAATTTGAACATTAAAAAGTAATTCTTTTCAACTAACCTGCTTTGTTTGTAGACATATTATTGGTGCTAATTTCTTTTCTAGAAGTGCTGTCGAAATTTCAGAAGTAATAATTTAAAATGTTTACAAAATTCCCTTTCTTCTTTTATAAATATATAAAACATTTAAATCTCATACCTTAAATAATTTTATATACTTATTCAAACAATTAGGAAAATTCTATAAAAATTTCCGTAAATCAATTTCAATATGTTTTCTAACATATATTAATTTCTGATCAAAAAATAATATACATTAACTGTATGTAATTTTAAACCCAATTAACCGTTTTCTTTACTAGAAAATTATTAATAAATCCACATTAATTTTGATAATTATGAAATTTGTAACCCATCTCTAAAATATAATTTCTGACCTTATATTAAAATCGTAAGGCATTTGGATGTTACCTAATAGGGTTTTCATAATAAATTTATCATAAATCCATATGAAATAGCCTAAATCATCAGCAAGCATATATATCCATGTTAACAACAAAAAAACATAGCTTATACTTTGCAAAAGATATTCAGATCTGATTTGGAAACCAAAAACATCGAAAATATGAGATTTAATCTATTATTCACCTTTAGTATGTGATAAGGAGTTGAGATTTGATCTTGGATTAAGTGGCTTAAGCTTCTTCCTCTTATCTTCTTCTTCTCTTCCCTTAATGGTAGCCAGCCTCTCTTAGTATTTGATCTTGTTTTGAATGTGTAAAGTGAATAGGCATAAAGGGTTTAGGGTCTTAAAAATGTCTTATTCCTACGTTGCCTCTTATCTATTTTCCATACCTATTTCATTTTGGTTTCCCTTAGTTCATTGTTTTAAATTGGCACGGCTACCTCTATTAACACAAATCTCAATCCCTTAACCATTTCAACATTTAATTTAATTAATTAAATGTCCTAAATAGTGTTAATCAAAATTAGGGTCGTTTCTTAGGAGTTCGATTATAATGTTTGGTTAAAAGTAAACTTTAATAAAAGTTATCTAAAATAATCTAAATGATAAGATAAGACATTTAAAGAATAACATACTTAGGAAAAATTATTATAACAAAGGAGAATTATTATAATACGAAATAATTGAAAGTTGCTGCTAAGGATCGTAATATGGAATATAATCTAAGTTATTTACTAGTGCGGAATATGAATATAAAAAGTAAAGAGTAAAGTAAATGACACCAGAAATTTTAATATTGGTTCAAACTCTCATTCTACGTCCAATCTCAAACTCCTTCTAAAATTTAACTATCGACTCTCTCTTAACTCGGAGGAATAGGTATTTCATTGGCTGAGCTACCGAACAGGACTTCTACTGCCTAGACAATTGAATAGGACTTCTACCGTCCGAGCAACCGAATAGGACTTCAACAATACAGAGACTTTCTTGACTGATTGAGCTCTTTTGATAGCACAGATAAGTCTTTAGAGTACACTCTTCCTATAATCTTCTTCTTTGTCGTATATAGTGTAGTTTGTAAAGATTTAAAGATAATTTAATCACCAATGGATTTGTGCTTTAATGTGCAAGTGATTAGAACGAGATTTGAAAGCGAAAGGCAGAATATTTTAGAATGTAAGAATATGATAATAGAATCAGAGAATTAAGTTGTTAAAACAATTGAATTCAAGGCTATATATACAGATTAAGCGATGCAATTCTTCATGAAGAGTTATGGTCAAAAGATACGGAAATAACTCTTGAATTAAGGGTTGTTTTTGTTCATTAAATGGAAGCGGCCGTTCAAAAAACAGCCGTTATGTATATTTAGTCGATTGAGGAAAAAAAATTAGTCTTCTGAATATTTAAAAATTTTGAATTTTGAATTTTAATATCGAAGAGACACATAGTTCAGTCGACTGAATAGGATAGTTCAGTCGATTGAACCTTTAAGTGCACTACGCATGTATACACGTATTCAATCGACCGAAACTCCCCATTCATTCGACTGAATTTAGAGTTTTTTGCCATATTAAAGTATTTATGAAAACTTTTTGTTAAGGTAGTTTGCAAATAACGAAATACTTTATGTGTATATGATTTGAGAATATTTTAGATACTTGTGTGCGTGCATATGCTACCTAGGAAAGATTTTAACAATGATGAACTACAAAACTAGATTATAGACAAATCATTAATAAATTTTGAAACTTCTCTCTGAATTCTTGGTCTTCAATTTATTGTCGAGTAGTATCTTCTCCTACAAATATGGTTAGTTCACTTAATATTTACTTATATAGTTTCCAAGATAAAAAAATCAAAATAGAAGGTTCTAACATTCTCCTCCTTTTGATGATGACAACTATGTAAAAAAAAATTAAAAACTTGATTGTTACTCCCTCTGAATCAACGATCCACCTGCTAAATATTGATTAAACATTTATATTTCTCTCCTTTTGTCATCGACAAAAAGGAATATATGGATATCATAAAAATATTATCGAAAGATAAGCGTATATGAGAAATGATAAACAAAAGTAGCATAACAACAAATGCGTCAAGTGTACATTAACATAAGGAACAACGGAATTTAATGAACATAGATATGCATAAGATAAAGAAAACTAAACTTCTTCACTCTCCGACTTTTCCTCAGATGTGCACTAAGTGAAAGGAGCATAATTCTTGGCAGTACTTGTAGAAGTGAAGCCAGTGCATGAAAATTTCTTCCATATTTTTTTTAAGAAGCCCTTGATGGAGTTAAGGTTTTTATTGGTCTAGATGACGGTCTTTTCGACGGTAACCAATCGTTGATTTAATTTGCTTTGTTTTCAGGAGAGAGCGACAAGACCTTGCTATGCATTAAAATCTCCTTGAAGTTCTTTTATTACATTGTCTTCTTCTTCTTTCTCTATGTAATAGGAAGTGACGGAGGAGCCAATGTGTGTTTCATGGGGTTGCAGAATCCCTTCTGTGCGATTTGCTGCCCATTGTTTAAAGCTAATGATTTATTGAGGTGGAGGGCATTTGGGCAAACTCATAAGACTTAAAGTATTAGAATTTAGCTCGCCAATGGTGATGAAGTCGGTATTGGGTATGGTGACTCCGAAATTCATGAGAATGCGCATGATATAGGATCCGTAGAAGATGGTTTTATAACTCCTCTTGTGGTTGGCGGTAAGAAATTCATCAAGAATGACCTTTTCCCAATTTACTTGTTGGGAGGAGTAAATGGCATAGAGTGCTTGGAAGTATCTTTTGTAGACCTTCTCATAACTCTCGGTACAAGGTTGAATAGATTGGATTAGAGCATGATGAAGAATGCACCTCTTTGGTCACATGATAACAAATTTAAGAGCGGTCATGTCACCGGAGAGAAATCTATGAGAGACTTCGCCTCTATTGTCCATGTCGACATCAATGTCACTAATGTCGGCTCCATCGGATGGACAACGGAGAATATGGCTGATTTGTTGAAGAGGGAGATAGATGCGAACGCCGCAAACTAACATCCAAATGCAGTCATCTTTGTTTCTTGGATCTTGATGATCCAAATTCATGTTTGCGAAGAATAGTTTGATGAGGGGAGGGGGGGGGGTAAATCTAGACATTATTAGCATCAAACCCAATCAAGCTATCAAGTCCGCTATCTCGATAGTTTAAAGAATGGTATAAGCATTGAAATTAGGAAATTTGACGCAGGAACCATCAAAAATCCTTTAGATCTTTATAGCATTGAATCGAGTAACATCAATGTCGTTATGATGTCATGATTTGATTTGACTCTCTGATGGTCCGGTTGAAGATTCTCTAGCTCTCTTTGTTCTTGGGGCCATTAGATTGAATTTATTGGAAAGAAAAAATTGATTTGAAAAAAATGGGGGCTAGGGTTTTTTGTGCTGAAGGAGGTAATGGTTTGGTGAAAAAAAGATGTTACATAGGGTTGGTCAAAAGGTATGTTGGGAAATGTGTAGGCAAATTTTTTGAAAAACTAGAAATACACAAATCATTCGGTTGAAAGGGGAGGGGCAGTCGACTAATATGCAGGAAAATGTATCCCGCAAGTTTACAGTGCAAAATTGACAAATTCAATCCGATGAATTTACAAGGTCAGTCGACTGTTTTATGGAAAAAAATATGTATGCATGAACATTATTCGACTGAAATTATATTTCAGTCGACTAATATGCAGGAAATTTTATCCTGCAACTTTTTTCCTATAAAATAAGCTTTTCAGTCGACCAAAATTGGTGGAGTCAACTGAATCTGCAGTTTGAAAATAGTTCAAATGAAGTTTCAGTCGACTGCCTTGTCCTATTCAGTCGATTGAAATTGTGCATTATTTATAGTTTGGCCTTATTACCAAAGATTTTTCTATTAGATATGTAAATAATATAAATACTTATTAATTTTATAACTGTAAGCTTTTGGAAAAACAGAAAAATACATTACAATGAAATAGAAAAAACATACAAAATCCACTACAAAACAATATACAAGAAATCCTATTTTCCAGAAGATTTTGAATCGTTTGAATGCGGTTCAACCTTCTTAATTTCTTGTAATGGATGGATAGGTAACCATATATTACTACGCTCTCAGGAGTTTGGTGACACCTGGGGAATTCGTTCCCAAGAGTTCGGTGGCACTTGAGAGAACGTTGTAGTGATGGTTAATGCACGCGTTGTTTTGATGACAACCCACAAAATTGCAAAGCGACTTATTCTAGAAAGCTTAATCGTTTAGCATTAACTTTCCACTTATAGTACATTTCGCATTGAAGTTCTGCAGTCTCTCTTTCATAATGGTGAATATCATCAATTCAATCTTTAGTGGAAGGAAAGCGAAAATGTAAGTTACGTTTAGCTTACTTTCCCTGTGGCGTATATCTAGTGTGATGTGTTGGAGACGGTGTAATCTTAACTGGAATATATACGGGAGTGGAGTTATTGGAATTCTTTGACGATTCGGAAGTGGGAGTGCCAAAAATAATGAAAGATTGATTTGATCCTTCTTGTGAAGACATTATGGTTTTTGTAAATTTAAAAAGTATCGAGCTAAGAAGATTTAGTGAAAGAAATTATGAAGAAAAAGGTTGAAGTAGGGAGCCTTTATATACTGAATAATACTCTATTTTCAAGTTGAAGAAACCCGAGGAACAAAATGATTAAACGATTATAGCTGAAGAAAATTTTGAGGTAGATAAAACGTAACAAATACTAACCATATAGATAATTTGAGATAGGTAAATATAGTTAAAACAAGAAACAATATAGCAGAATATAAATGCATATAACTTCCTTACCGATGACCAGAGATCAAGTGCAGACATCTTTAGTTTTGAAAAAAAAAATTTGGGAAAAAAAAATTTATTTTCAAAAATTTTATAAAATTAAATTTAATTATAAGTCATGTAATGAAATAATACTTAATTCTCAACGTAATTTAATAAAAGTATTTTCATTTAAAGGTTTAGTAAAAATACCAGCTATCTGGTTCTCTAAAGATACAATTTCTAATGACATATTGCCGTTTTCTATGTTATCTCGAAGAAAATGATGTCTGATATCTATGAGTTTAGTTCTGGAATGATTTATTGGATTTTTCGATAAATTTGTTGCACTTGTAATATCACAAAAAAAATTTGAATTAGAAAGATTTATTCCAATCCTCAAGTGTTTGCTGCATGTAGATTACTTGAGCACATGCCAAAGCAGCAGAGATATATTTTGCTTCACACTTCGAAAGTGAAATATAATTTTGTTTCTTACTAAACTAGGATACTAAAGATCGTCCAATAAAGTGACAAGTACCACTAGTATCCTTTCAATCCGTTTGATATCCTCTAAAATTGCATCACTATATGATACTAATTCCAAAGGACATTCTTTTGGATAAAAAAGACAGTAGCGTTTAGTCTTGCTTAAGTATCGCAAAATTCACTTTACTGCCCATAAATGTGTTTCTTTTGGATTTGCTTGAAATCGTGCACACAAGCATACACTCATCATTATGTCTGGTCGACTAGCAGTTAAATATAGTAATGAACCAATCATACTATGTTACAGTTTTTGGTCAGCATTTTTTCCATTTTCATTTCTATCGAGATGTAATGTAGTACTCATAGGAGTTGGTTTAGCAGAAGTGTTTTCCATACCAAATCGTTTTATGAGATTATTACGTTATTTTTCTTGATTAATAAAAATTCCATTTTTTAATTGTTTAATTCGTAAACCAAGAAAATATGAAAGTTCTCCCATGTGAGACATTTCAAATTCTTTTGTCATAGTTTCTGAAAATTCTTGACATAATTTTCGTTTGTAAAACCAAAAATAATTTCATCTACATATATTTGAATTATTAAAATACCATTTTATCTTATTTTATAAATAAAGTTTGATCTACTTTTCCAATTTTAAAGCCTAAATTAATTAAACAACTTTTAAGACGGTCATACCAAGCACGGAGTGTTTGTTTTAAACTGTATAAAGCCTTTTTTAACTTATAAACATGATCTTGATATTTTCCATTGTGAATAAAGGAGGTTATTCTACATAAACATTTTCTTTTATAAAACTATTTAAGAAAGCACTTTTTACGTCCATTTGATATAATTTAAAATTGTTAAAACATGCATAAGCTAATAAAATACATATAACTTTCAGACGGGCTGTAGGTGCAAATGTTTCATCATAGTCTATTCCTTCTTGATTATAACCTTGAGCAGCTTGTCCATTTTTATTTCTAATGATATTTCCTTACTCACCAGCTTTATTTTCGAAACCCGTTTTGTACCGATAACGGCTTGATCACTTTGTCTATGAACTAAGTTCCAAACGTTATTACTATAACGACTCGGATTTTTCGACGGTTAATTTTGAATATTTAAGTGGTTTTAAATATTTATTTTGGGATATAAATTGATTTATAGATATGAAGATTCTAATCGAGACTTTAAAATGCATTTAAAATTCCAAATACAATGATTTAATTAATAAATTTAGCCGTTGAGTTAATAATTAAAAATCGTTTGAATAACTGAATTGGAGCTGAATATGAAACCGAAATAATTTCTAATGTCGATATAAATTCTATTTGAATTAGAAATTAGTAAGTAAGATTTTAAAACAGAAATTTTGAGCGATTTCGTAAATTTTGGAAATTGTCGATTTAATCGACGCGTTGAAATGATGATCCGAGGCACAGTCTCGAAATTCAATAAAACCAGTTCCATTAGATCTGTAATAGTGTATTATTATCGGATTTTATTTCTCATAGCGTTTGGAGTTATTGTTTGGTCGTATGGGATAGAAACACGTTGAAATTAATATCGAAAATTCAATATAATAATTGAGTTCAAAAGGCTATTTTCTCCATACGATCGAATTAAGACTTGGAACCTTTTTCATTGTTTTCGTAATAGGGATATAACATTATGAGCGCCTAGTGGCATGCCTTCATAGGGGTTTAAAATTTCGTGATATGTAATGAGGGATATTGGAATAAAATTATATATGCATTTATAAAATCAGATCAAAACCAAATCATCCCTTTCTCCATTCAAATACGCAACGATTCCTTTCTCCCCTCAAATCACGTCTCTTTCCCCCTTTTCTTTTCAAATAAAGTCACGATACCTAAACAAAAAAAAGAGAAGAAAATCAATACGGCTGGTCTCTTTTATAAACAATGCCTTATCTTCTTTCTGATAACCAAAATCAAAATCAAAAAAAGCAAAAAATAATAATATGACAATCTGAATCGATCGCGAATTCGACTTCATCAGGGAGATAGCGGCTCCGTGTGCATTGAGGCGAAGCGGTTATTAAAGGCGTTGGGTTTTGGAATCTGGGACGTGGGTTTGAATCACGTGACTATCGAAGTGGGATTTCACATGCGTTGTGCAGCATGATGGAGGCAAATAGGGGAGGGTGCATGCGTTCGTTCAGTCAATTTAGAGGGCATGCGAATGGGATGTAAGCAATGACAATTGAGCTCGAGTGCGGTGACCTGGGAAGCTGAACTACATGAGCGAGTCACGAATTGGTGAGGCGGTGATAGGATGTCGAAGGCGAAAAGCTGGATTCGAGGCAGGCGGTGGAAAGGTCGCTAATGCAAAGGGCTTGGACGTTCAAAATAATCGTGTGCGCGTACTAGTGGAGGCTCGCAGTGGATGGGGAGCAGCCGGCAGTGTACTTGGTTGTCGACGTCAATGGTTTGAACGGAGGCGAAAGGATTGCTGGGTGGACGTGTGTGAATGAGAAGCAAGGAAATAAGGGCATAACACTGAAAGTTTAATTATATATTTAATTTTTAAAAAAGCTAGAATTAAATTTGAGATAGCTAATAAAGTTTGATAAAAATTCATGCGAGGTCCAAAATCGTGAAACAAGTTGAGAGTAATTCGTAGCTGGAAATTCTATGCAATAGGTTGGCATGGAAAATTTTGGAAGTCTTTTGGGATTTTAGAAAAATTTAAGAAACTGGACATTCTCCAATTTAAAATCAAGGTGAAATTATTCACTCATGTGGATGCTAAAGTTAATTTTAATTAGTCAAATTTAATTATTGGTTGCTTAGTTAAATTTAGAAATTTTTATCTGTTGAATGATATGACATTATATATATAGTAGTATGTATATATATACTAGTATCTGAAGTGATATTCCCACACATTATAGCAGATGAGACCCTACGTGCTCCGCATAATAGCGGATGATCCTATATTTCACGATATACCCCTCGTAGTGGGATCTGTATTTCTATGTTGTATTAACATCTGTAGATGTAGGGAAACATGTTTGTGGGATTTAACTGGATTCCTCAAATCGTTGAATTTAATTTCATATATTGTGATATAAAGATTGTGTAGAATAATGTACTATAGATTATTATAGTGAATGTAATTTTTGGATGCTATTGTAGCACTGGCCTGAATTTCAGACATTTTAAAATACCATAAATATATTTTTAAAAATTAAGGAATTAAAGGGAATTTTGAGGTAAAAATACTTATAGTGGAATCAGAGTTATTTTAAAGAAATTGAGTTAGGAAAAAAATACATTTGGTTTTTGGTTACTTAACTATTGTGAAAAACGGAGATTTTAAGAACAAATTATATAAAAGAATTTATAAATGGTATCCTCGAAATATAAAAAGAAGTTGAAGTCGGTATTAAAAATAGATTGGAAGTTATAAATGGGATTTATAAAGAAATGGATTTATAAAATGCAACTTTTTAAATAATGTTGTTTTTACAAACAAGTAAAACTCAAAAGGAGTACAAAAATTTATAAACGATGTTTATAAATAAGATAAATGATATCAGTGGATATATTTGGAGTATAATATTCGTAAAGTGAATTTATGCCAGAATCTCAAAATTGGGTGAGAAAAATAGTGACTACTATATTTTAAAAGGAAAACGGTTAAGGAGATCGGGATGAAAGTGATGTGATGAGATTCGAGGGGAATTATAAATTAAATTAGTTAATTGAGGTTTTAAAAATATATTTTTAATTCTAAGAAGTGAGTTTGTTTTTAAAAAGAAAATTTTATTATTTTAAACTATGAAATTTTAAACTAGATAGAATTGAAATACTTCGGTAAGTATATTTTCAAATATTAAGTATCTGTTTCAGTAAATTCTAATCAGCTGTGAAAATTGATCTGTTTATCTAAAAATGAGTCATCGAAGACTATAATAGTGTTTCGCTGTCTTAAATAAATTACTCGAACATGTTTTTAAAAATAAATTATTATTCTTTTAAATACTTATTATATATATACGCATAGAGTTTTAAAGCGATTGAAATTTTAATTTTATAAATTCTCTCGAGATTCGAGAAAGGAGCTTATAAATGGATATAATTTTGAGGAGAGGAAATTTATTAGTGACTCCGGGGACTTTGGAATAAGTTACAAAACAATTCTCTGAGCGCTAATATTGAGGGATTTTGAAAAATAGGATTTATAATATTTTCCGAAGTATAAAAATGGAAATTTGAGAATATTTCTAAGTTTCAAGATGGTTTGAAAATATCCTGTTATGGATTTGAGCATTTGAAATTGCCTTCAAATATTGGAATATGAAATTGAATGTATATCCGAGTAAAGATATTTTGAATTAAATGTTTGAAGAATTATAAAATAAGGCCTAGTGCCTTCTTATGGATGTTTTATTGGTAGTTAAATAACCAACTATCAATATTGGCCAATTTCGTTTATCGTTTCGAAGAGACCGTGATCGGGTTTAAATTACCCGAAAACAACTTCGATCTGGTTTGAACATTACGAATGAATACTGTGAAGACGATTAAGACGGTGATTCAGTTTGTCCAGACCCAGGACAACTTGTATGGACGATTCCATCGGAACATCATCATTGGAGGACGATGAGCATTTTAAGTGGTATTTTTTCGTGAAAGATAACGCATAGCCTCAAGACTCATCAACCAGGAACGACCAAAACAGAGGAGATGCAGCAAGGCTAAGTGGGTCGCACCCAATTGGGTATGTTATCATTTTTCTAGATATTCTCGAAAACCAATGTATTATGTATATGGTTGTTCATGAAAGGAACGCTCGATTGTAAGGGTAGGAACACATGGGGTGATAATATATTTGGTTTATCCAAGTTAGGAGTAGGCCGGTCTTGTGTAGCAGGGAATTTTGACAAGGTCCTTGGTACATTGTTCAAGAGCTGTACTTTGATGGGCAGTACCCATATGGCCCGGTCATTGTATGGAATCCGTTCTCCAATACGAGCCTTTACGGTTTTATTTGTAGAGCCTAGTATGCTGGAATTTAATTAATGTAACAATTTAAGCTATTTGAATAAGTATTTGTATTTAGACACTATTATAATATCACTGGAATTTCTATAAAATGTTTTGGTTATCGTAAGGGAAAAACCCATCGTGTTTATCTGTGACGTGGTCTTAGGAGATACTTTTCAAAGGATTTTGATAACTCTAATAATTCAAATTGAATGTCTTTTCTCACGTTGGTTTTCCAGACTGACTCGGATGTTATTTTATCATAGTGCTTGGGTCAGACCGAGTATTACGGTTTCCGGTTACAATGCTATGGAGCTCTAAAGGCGAGCTGGAGGAGTTCGAACGTATTTCCGTATTTGGTTTGTATTTTCGATGTGTGAGGACAAGTGATTATTGCTGCCTAGATTCAAGTATTGATTATTTTACTCTGATGATTGTAAGTATAAACAGGTACAGATTATTTTGTATAAAAATCTATTGTTATATATTATATTTTTGTTCTGCTGCGATTGCGATATTCTGTGTTGTTGTTTAATTTTCTTCTAACTCTTTCTTCTCTTTACCTTAGTTATTCGCTCTTTTGTACAATTTGGGTTAAAGTGATGTGAATTATGATCGACTCAAGGGGTCCGGATTTGTGGATCGCTACACTTGGTATCAGAGCTGAAGGTTAAGCGAGAACCTTGGCTCTAGTGGAGATTACTCATTAGAGATAGAGTCAATAATACTTATAATGGGTTGAGTGTAATAATAGATATGAGCGCGTATTTGCTAGTGAATGTAAAATGGTTTTATATTGTGTTGACTTATCTGTTAAGTGGCATATAAATTCTGTTCGAGTAGTGGGACACCACTAAATCAATAAAATGACACAGTATAGTTGTGAAGCGATTAAATGAAATAATTTTACCCGAATTATATTTTTATATAAAGGAAATAATTTTCAAAAATTATTATTGTATGTTTGGATGATAATATTATAATCAAAACAAGATTATAAAAAAATTGAAATTGGTTTATAAAAACCAAAATTGAAATTTGTATAAGTACGAATTATACAAATGAGTTAAAAACTAAAAATGGATTCAAACTAGAATTTGGAAATTTAAATCCCGGGAAGTTAGGAAAATATTTTTCGAAGTATTGTTAAGGTTGAAATAGCATTACTTTTAATAATATTTTTGAAATAAAAATGGATTTAATGGATTTTTGAAGAGATATAGAACTAAACTGATTTCGGTCACTGGAAAATAACTCCAGTGATGATCACGACATCATCGGTATTCATTTTCAAGTTTCTAAGTGATGGGTTGCTACCATAGTAAACTGATATAGGGATTTTGGTGAAAACGAGTTTGTTGTGGAAATTCCGAAGGGAAACGGTTTTGAATTTGCAACCAAGTGAATTTTGAAAATTCCGATGAAATGGTTTGTTAGCTAAAGGAGCTATATATATATGTATATATATTATTTCAAAAATGATTTGAAATAGATACTAGGTGTTTGAATTCTAGAAATCCTTATTTAAAAGTTATAGAGAATATCAGAAAATAAGTTTTTTTTAAAACTTATAAGTGGAAGATGATATTTATAGGGAATGTATGGAATTTGATTTTTGGGAAATAAATTTTAACTTATGTAAGTTAAAATAGATTGTATGGTTTGAATTTAACTTAGGGAAAGTTAAATAAATTTATTAGGAATTAAGACAAAAATAAATTCGAACGGTGAAATTGCTAATGAATATAAATAAGGAAGTGGAAAATTTGGAATTGGGATTGAATTCTTAATTGATTTAAATTGAACTAATCAAAAATAAAATTGTTTGGGGTGAAATTAATTTAAGTATGAATAGTTCGAATATGAGTTTGAAATGTTGGTTAAAAGGAATTGAAATTTAAATAAAAAGTGAATTGGATTTGAATCATATTGAATCGAATCAAATATGTAAATGTGAATTATAAAGTGACTATATAACTATAAGTTATAAAATGGGTTGGATTAGAAATAATAACGAATTAAAATAAATATAATTTTTGAGTTGTGAAATATTATATAACCAGAAGGTATAAATTTAGAATGGGATAAAATTTGAGTGAAAATTTGGAATTATGAATAAACAAATTTTGAATAGCTTATAAAAATTGAAATTTATGAAATAAAAATATACTTAGGCCATAAATGGATGTATAACCTCGAGTAAAGATAAAATGTGATTACATTCGGGTATAAAATTGATGGAAATGTGAAAAATAAGTTGTGTGACTTATAAAATTAAGAAGTAAGGTAGAAAACCCTAAATAATATTATTTGATATTTTGGTAAGGGAAATAAATTCAAAATTGAATTATAAAATGAAATTGAACTCGAGAAAATTAAATGAAGTGATTTTTGAAATAAACATCAAAAATTGAATGTGAAACTTGAGTATAAATTAAAATTTGACAACATGTAAGTAAATTAAATATAATTGGAAATATCATCGAATAAAATAGAAATGGATTGAAATAGCAATGACTTAAGTTATAAATAAATTCAGTTTAAAGCGTAAATAAATTGAATATGGCCTTGGATACAAATTAAATAAATTCAAGAATGAATTCTAGTATGGAGTTAAAATTAAAATGGATTAAATAAATGAACTAATTAATCAATTAGCAAATGAAATGGAAGTTGGTTGAAATGAAAATAAACCTAAGTTATAAGGTGAAAATAATATAAAATAACGGATTAACTTAAGTAAATATTTTAATGGGAGCTTGACTCAAATCAATTTGTGAAATGGTTATTTAATGAAGCGGCGTGGAATGATTCCGAGTTTAATAAAATGAATTTGAATGTAATGAAAGTAGATATCAATGGAATGCAGTTGAATTGATTGTGAAAAAATCTAAAATGGAATAAAATTGAATATTGATTGGGAATCAATTTAAAATAGCTATAAGCTTAAGGGAGTATTTTATTAAATGGATATTCTCGAATTGCATGAAAATATTGTCGTTTGACATAAACCGAGGTAAATAAAATTATATGAATAAGTAGAATGTGAATAAATTGATTTTTAATCAATATGGAATGGATATGGATTTGTTTGATATAAAATGAATTGGATGCAAATAAATTGGTTGTAAATTATTTTGGATTGAATAAAGTGATATATGCATCGATTGAAAGAAGTTAAATTAGTGTCGGAACCTTGTAGTTACTTATAAAAATATGTTAGCATGCATTTCTTATGGAATTCATGTGTTAACTAGTTAAATAAACGAAATGTCATTACAATTTTATTTTTTTGGTTCTTACATGTTTAAATTGAGTAAGTATAGGTACCCGGAGGGCATTTGACTAGATTTTGATTGCGTAAATTGCCAAATTAATAAGCCGCTTGCTTAAAAATGCTACAATAAGGTACGTTTTCGGATTAAATACCGCAAAATAGAAATATTGATATATATATATATATATATATATATATATATATATTGTTTTCTGATCATGTGGGTCAATGTATATATATTTATCTCTCTTCATGTTGCACAAGGCTCTCCGTACAAAGGAGACTGTCAAAATTTTCGAAAATTTAGGGTGTTAGAAAATTTTTGAATTTTTTTTGTTAACGACAATTTGATTCGAATTGTAATTGGAATAAAGGATTTTGGAATTAGAAGATGAAAACTAATTGTTTTGGGTTAAAACTAAAAGATTAGGAGAGTGGAAAGTCGAGTTTGACAAAATGGGTTTTGGATAAGTATCAGGTTTGGAGCATTTTCCTACCTTAGTAATTTCGGGGACAAAATTCTTTTAAGAATGGAGAAAGGTAATGCCTAGATTTTTCGATTGTTAATTTTGAATATTTAAGTGGTTTTAAATATTGAATTTGGGATATAAATTGATTTTTCGATATGAAGATTCTAACTGAATGTTTAAAATGAATTTAAAATTTCAAATATAACGATTTAATTAATAAATTTAACCATTGAGTTAATAACTAAAAATCACTTAAACAGTTTAATTGGAGTTGAATATGAAATAGAAACAATTTCTAATGTCGATATAAATTGTATTTGGATTAGAAATTAGTTAGTATGTTTTTAAAACTGAATTTTTGAGCGATTTTGTAAATTTTGGGAATTTTGATTTAATTGACGCATTGAAATTAATATCGAAAATTCAATATAATAATTGGGTTCAAAAAGCCATCTTCTTCATACGATCGAATTAGGACTCGGAACCTTTTCCATTGCGTTCGGAATAGAGGTATAACATTATAAACATCTAGAGGCAGACCTCTATAGGGGTTCAAAATTTCAAGATATTTAATGAGGGATACCGGGGTTCAAAATGAAATCAGCTCTTTCTCCATTCAAACACGCAACGTTTCCTTTCTCACTTCAAATCACGTCTCCTTCCCCCTTTTCTTTTCAGATAAAGGTCACGACATCTAAACAAAAAAGAGAAGCAAACCAAAATAGCCGATCTATTTTATAAATGATGCCTTATCTTCTTTCAGATAACCAAAATCAATAGGAAAAGGAAAAAAAATATGACGACCTAAATCGATTGCAACTTCGACTACGGTAGCGAGATAGGGGCGAGTGCATTGAGGCGAAGTGGTCAATAAAGGCGTTGGGATTTGGAATCTAGGACGTGGGATCGAATTGTGTGACTGTCGAAGTGGGATTTCACGTGCCTTATGCAGCACGATGGAGGAAAATAGAGGAGGGTGTGTGCGTTCGTTCAGTCAATTTAGAGGGATGGAGATGGGATGCGAGCTATGATAATCGAGCTCGAGTGCGGCGACCTGGGAAGTTGAACTACGTGAGCGAGTCGTGATTTAGTGAGGCGTGATAAGATGTCAAAGGCGGTAAGTTGGATGCAAGGAAGGCTATGGAAGGGTTGCTGATGCGAAGGGCTTTGGTTTTCACAAAAATCACATGCGCATACTCATGGAGGCCCGCGGTGGAAGGGGAGCAGCCGGTAATGGACTGGGTTGTCGACATTAATGGTTTGAAAGGAGGTGATAGGGTTGCTGGGTGGACGCATATGAACGAGCAACAAGAAAACAGGGGTATAATACTGGAACTAAGTTTAATTATATAGTTATTTTTTTTAAAAGCTGGGATTGAATTTGAGATAGCTAATAAAGTTTGATAAAAATTCATACGAGATCCAAAATCGTGAAACAACTTGAGAGTAATTCGTAGCTGGAAATTATATGCAATAGGATGGGTTTGGAATCTTTGGAAGTCTACTGGGATTTTAGAAAAATTTAAGAATCTGGATATTCGCCAAATTTAAAATCAACGTGAATTTTTTTCACTCATTTGGATGCCAAATTTAATTTTAATTAGTCAAATTTAATTATTGGTTGCTTGGCTAAATTTAAATATTTTTATCTGTTGAATGATATGATATTATATATATAGTAGTGTATATATACTAGTATTTGGAGTGATATTTCCACACATTATAGCAGATGAGACCTTATGCGCCTCGCATAATAGCGGATGACCCTATATACTGCGATATCCCCTTCGAAGTGGGATTAGTATTTTTATGTTGTATTAACATCTATGGATGCAAGGAAACATGTTGGAGGGATCCAATTGGATTCCTCAAATTGTTGAATTTAATTTCATATTTTGTGATATATGGATTATGTAGAATAATCTACTATAGACTATTGTAGCGATTGGATTTTTTGAATTCTATTGTAGCACTGGTCTGAATTTCTGATATTTTAAAATACCATAAATATTTATTTTTAAATTAAGGAATTAAAGGGAATTTTGAGATAAAAATACTTACAGTGGAATTGGGGTTATTTTAAAGAAACTGGGGTAGGAAAAAAATAAATTTGATTTTTGGTTATACTTAACTATTGTGAAAAATGAAGATTTTAAGAACAAATTATATGAACGAATTTATAAATGATATCCTAGAAATATAAAACGGAGTTGAAATCGATATTAAATAGATTGGAAGTTATATATAGGATTTATAAAGAAATGGATTTATAAAATGAAATTTTATAAATAAGATTGTTTTTATAAATAAGTAAAACTCAAAAAGGGTATAAAAATTTATAAACTATGCTTATAAATAAGTTAAGTGATATCAGTGGATATATTAGGAGTACAAAATTCATAGAGTGAATTTATATCAGAATCTCAAAATATGGTGAGAAAAATAGTGAATACTATTTATGAAAAAGGAAAATGGTTAAGGAGATCGGAATGGAAGTGATGTGATGAGATTCGAGGGGAATTTATAAATTGAATTAGTTATTGAGGTTTTAAAAATATATTTTTAATTCTAAGAAGTAAGTTTGTTTTTAAAAAGAAAATTTTATTACTTAAAACTATGAAATTTTAAACTAGATAGGATTGAAATACTTACATAAGTAGATTTTCAAATATTAAGTATCTATTTTAGTAAATTCTAATCAGCCGTGAATTTGTTTATCTAAAAATGAGTTATTGAAGACTATAAAAGTGTTTCGCTGTCTTAAATAAATTACTTGAACATGTTTTTCAAAATAAATTATTATTCTTTTAAATACTTATTTTATATATATACATAGAGTTTTAAAGCGATTGAAAATTTTATTTTATAAATTCTCTCGAGATTCGAGAAAGGGGCTTATAAAAGGATATGATTTTGAGGAGAGGAAATTTGTTAATGACTAAGGAGACTTTGGAATAAGTTACAGAATACTTCTCTGAGCGTTAATATTGAGGGATTTTGGAAAATAAGACTTATAATATTTTCCTAAGTATAAAAATAGAAATTTGGGAATATTTCTAAGCGTCAAAATGGTTTGAAATATCTACGGATTTAAATATTTGAAATTGTTTTCAAATATTGGAATATGAAAATGGATTTGAATATATATCTTAGTAAAAATATTTTGAAGGAAATGTTTGAAGAATTATAAAATAAGGCCTGGTGTCTGCTTATGGATGTTTTATTAGTAGTTAAATAACCGACTATCAATATTGGCCAATTTCGTTAATCGTTTCGAAGAGATCGGGATCAGATTTAAATTATCTGAAAACCACTTGTTCCGGTTTGAACATTATGAATGAATAACGTCAAGATGATGAAGATAGTGAATCGGTTTGTCCAGACCTAGGACAACTTGTATGGACTAATGCTATCATAACACCGTCATTGGAGGACGATGAGCATTCTAAGTGGAATGTAATGCTTACCTCAAGCCTCATCAACCGGGAATGACTAAAATAGGGGAGATGCAACAAGGATAAGTGAGTTGCACCCAATTAGGATATGTTATCACTTTTCTAGATATCATTGGAAACCTATGTATTATGGACATGTTTGTGCATGAAAGAAGGAGCGCTCGATTGTAAGGGTAGGAACACCCGGTGTAACGACCCAAAATTTGACCACTTTAAAATATAATATTTAAAGTGATTTTAAATATACATTAGTTAAGGTTATATGATTCAAAAATATTAGATAGTATTTGGAAAAAGAAGTATACACAAAAATAGTAACATTTGCCTATATCGAAAAAAGTGACAAAATGATGATTTTAGAAAAATATGGTTCAATGGTTAAATAAATTATTTTAAATTATTTATAAGTGCTTATATTTTTAAGTAACATTGTATAAATTTATTTTTAAAATTAGTTTACATAAATAAATAGTTTAACTAAAACGTTATATTGTGACCGTAAAACATTTTGTCCAAAATCTACGTTTTGTCGATTAAAATTTATTGCAACGTTATCGCACCTTTATTTTCTTATATACGAACATATATTCAAATAGTGTAAGTATTAATTAATTTACCAATCAAGTTCACTTTTACTTAATAAGATTAGGAAATTCTAGAATGTTGTTAAGTAAAGTAAGTAGGTTTAAGAAAAGTCAAAAGTAAACATCAAATCCAAATCACATCAAAATCCAATAAAATAATTACTTTTCTTTACTTAATCTTTAAGTGACTAAGACATAAAGTAAGAAGTGAAAGTATGATATTAATTTATTTATTTTAAAATGGAGTTTGTTTAGGTTGAAGTAAGGTTAGTTTGGTAATTTGGTAAGAGGTCATTTTGGTAAATTACCACTTCTTTCTTTTTCTATACATACCCACCTCCTTCTTCACTTTCATTCTTATTTCTTCTTCTTCTTTTTCTCTCAAGCATCTTCACCTTCTTCCTCTCTTTTTTAATGGCGTCCAAGCCATAGGAAAAAAATTAGAAAGAAATAATGTCAAAATATTTACAAAATATTCAAAAGAAATAATTGTTCATTCTCTTCAAATCAAACTCATCTTTTCTCCATATCTTATCTTTTCTTTTCTCAGCCATAACTTCTTCAAAACAGAACCAAAATAATTTTTTTTAAATCATGTATTTTTCTAGTGGCTACAATTTTCATTTTGACAACTTCGTCTTATTGTAAAATTAACCATGTAAAAAATCCACTTCACTCCAGCGCATTCTCTGGCCCAAATTTTAAGATAGATAATAACCCATTTTGTTTTGATTATAACTGAATCATAGCCAATCCCAATTAAGAAGTTCTTTTTTTAAATCATATGAAATTCTAGTTGCTACAACTTTTATGTTGAGCACTTTTTCTAGTTTTGAGGTTTGCTATACCTGAAGCTCAATTCTTTGAAGTGCATTTTTGGGCTTCATTTTTGTCAATCCGACAATACCTCTTTTTCATTCCGTCATATCTCGCTCAAAACAACTTGGATTCGAATGATTATTTTTTTAAAATTCAAGAGTAAAAAATCATCAACAACTTTTTGGTTAAATACTTTTCTAAAATTTTGAGATTTATAGGGCCTAAATCAGATAGAAGGTAACATATTTTTTGGATCTAAATCTTGGAAATTCAAGTCAAAGCTCTATTACTTCTTCTCTATCCTTTCGGCCAACCTCCATCTCAGGCCTCGGCCAAGCTACTGGAAGGGAGAGGGTATTGGTTGCTAGTGTTAATGGCGTAGGAAGTAGTTAGTGAAGTCTTGGTTGATTAGAATGTTGGTAAGAAGTTTATCGCTTTGGTTTATGGTGAGAAACTCTATTTAATACCTATATTTTATATATACATGTTTGATGATGTGTTACGATTGCTATTGATGCTTATATAAGCTTTGATCATCAAGTATTGATTGTTTGATATGATTGTTAAATTGTTTTACCAAGTCACGTTAATACACATCGATAAGCATAAAGGAAATCACTTTCCTTTTGAAAATGAAATGGTGTATATGGAATACTTAAATATTTTGGAAATAGTATTAAAACGAGTTAATAATTATTTATAAACATTTAAATATGTTTAAAGAAATAAAGAAAGAAAATTAAGATTTCATCAAGTAGAGTAGAAATGTGCAAAACAATTTTCTAAAAACATCACGGTTTTGCACTTCGGAATTAAAAAAAGGATTTCTTTATAAATGATATTTTTAAACGATTAAAAACATGAAATAAATTTGATAAATCTTTTAAAATGTTTTTAAAGATATTTAAGTTGAAAATATGGATTTCTAAATGATATTAAAGTCGTTTTGAAGAATATAGGTTTTAAAACATTATTTGCAACACTTTTCACAACGCTTTTCACAGCAATTTTAAATAACTTTTGAAATGTTGTTTTAAACTTAACAATTCTTTCCCAAATAGTTTTTGAATAATTTGAAAAGAATAATTAAGTAATTTAAAGATGGTTTGGAAGTTTTAATAAGAGTTTGAATAAATGGTTAAGAGGAATTGTTTATACCACTTAAACGTAAAGTAAAGAATATTGAATGCAATAACAAAATGAGTATATGGAAAAGACTAGTACATTTGTCCCGCCTGTTAGATCTGGGAAGATAAAACAAAGTGTTTAACTAATGTTAGGAATGGAGCAACCAGTGCCTTGAACTTACCCGACCTATGTTTTCTCTTTTTAGGCGAGGGGTGGAACAGATCGAAAGGAAAGCCCAGATGCTCTAAAAGATCATATTTAAAAAATTTCAAAATAAAAGTAAAAAAATTCTTAGAATGTTAATTTACCACTTAACATCTTTTATTCGATGATTGGTACGAAGGAACCGAGAACGGATTTGGGCAATTCCTATCTGAAGAACCAGGATCGGATTTGGGTGATTCCTATCCGAAAATGATTCCTATCCGAAAATTACTTCAAACTAATTTTCAAAACCCCATATGAACTCAACATCTTTTTATCTATGATTAGTATGAGGGAACCGGGATCGGATTTGGTTGATTCATATCCAAAAACCCTCTAAACTAATTTTCAAAATAAAACATGTTGTAAACGAAGATCTTCATGATGTAGGATTACTTGTCATTAGTTCCTAGAGGTGAATTTTGTCATATCTAAGGTGGCAGTAGTGCTCTATTATGAAAATATTTGATTGGCAAGAATACGATTGGAAGTTAAGAAGGAAATCTTTGATTAAGATTTAATGAATGATTTGGGAATATATTCCCTAAGTTAATGGTGTAACTTGAATTAATAAATCTTTGATTAAGATTAAAATAATGATTTGTAAAAAAATTCCTAAGTAAAAGAGAAAATGATTAGAAATTATTCCAGGGTTTAAGAAAGATTTAAATAAACCAAATGATTTGATAAATGGGGCTTAATGATTCCATATACTCATGAAAAGAAAATGGAATAAATTGAAAAGAATATATCTATGAAAGATATTTAAATAAAAGATGAAGTAATTGATTGAAGATTGATATCCACATATGGACCTAACATCTTTTTATTGATAGTTGGCTTCGAAGGAACCGGGGTCGGATTTGGGGGATCCCTATCCAATAACCACTTCGAACCAATGTATGCGTTCAAAAGAGAAGACATGTTGAAGATGATGATTATTGAAAACTGAGGATCTTCATAGCGTGAGGACAGCTTGTTGATGTGCTCTGGGTTGCTCCCATTATAAAGTTATTTATAGCAGTGGTTTTCTCGTTGTGGAAATTTTTTGGATTGCAAGGGCTTCTCTCCTAGTAATGGCCGAGGAAAGCGTCTTTGGTTTTCATTCAGTCCCAGAACGAACTTGTATGGATGTTTGTCTAACAATGTATCGTAAATCGCATTTGAGCGGTTTCTATAAATGTATATCAGTTGGTGGCAGAGAAGACAACTTCTTTTAGCTTAACAGCCTTTCCCAAGACATACAAGCTCAGGAAGTTATACTTTTCTAAAAATCAGTCATGTGACGTGGAATGACAATGTGGCATTAAAAGTGGAACCTGTTATGATCAAAGCGTGGTTTTGTATGAAAAGCATAGGTTTGAAGAAATTATGCGTAGCCTCACTAGCCTCATGTCCCGGAAGATGGTATGAGATTGTATATGGTTTGACAGACACAAATTCAGAATAAGTGAGTATGTATGGTGGTGCCCAATACGTTGGGCCCTTTGGAGGAAAACGTCCCTCAATGCATTTATTGCCCCATTTTGATAAACTGGTTAGATTGAGAAAAGCATGGAACTACTGATTATCAATGGTAGTATAGGAAGTACAGTTCCACGTGACTAGCTTGAGAAAGGCGATTAAGGCACTGTGGGAACTATGTTTGTTATGCGTGGATCGGATAAAAGGCCACCAGTTCCCTATCATGTTGGAAATTCAATCCCAATACGAGATTTACGATTTTGATTGTATTCCCTAAATCGCTGTAATGACTTGCAAATATTTCAACTACCCCTTTTGGTATCATACATTCCACTTGACATATACCTTTGACCCAGTCCGAATATATTCCCTTAGACTTGGTCCGGATATTGATACCTTATTTGAATAAGTTTATTTGAAAAGTGTTTTCAAGTGAGTGTCATTAAAAATAATATCAAGTGTATTTTGGTATTAAGTTTTTTGGTTATCATAAGGTAAAAACCCATCCTTGTTTATATGTGGGCGTGGTCTTATGAGATACCTTTCTTTTCAAAGGTTTTGATAACAAAGTCATTTTAAATTTCGAGTATCTCACGTTGGTTTATCAAGCCTGATTCGGATATTTTTAATACTTGGTTCAAATCCGAGTAGTTTCAGGTTTAGTTGAAGACGGTTGGAGTTTCCAGAGGAGAGCTGGAGATCTTCGGACGAATTCTATTATCTGCTACATCTATTGCATTTGTTTTGTTGTTTCCAGCATTTGTAAGGACAAAAGTTTATAATTGTCCAGACTGAATTTAGGTTAGGCTCTGATATTGTATTTTAAAATTTTCCGCTATAAAGATTATTATTGAAATAATATATATTATTCCATTCGTCTGAGATTCTGTTCTGTCTTTATTTTCTTTCTACCCTTAATGATCCACTTATTTGTGCAATTTGAGTTGGACATGTGTGGTTTATTGTCGATTCAAAAGGTAGGGAAAATGGGCCATTACTCCTGGGGTGATAACACATTCGGTCTATCTAGGTTAAGGGCAGGCTAGTTTTGTATTGCAGGGGATCCCGACAAGATCCTCAGTACATTGTTTTAGAGGTGTACTGTTATGGTGGTACCCCGGTGACCTAGTCATTGTATAGAATCCATTCTCCAATACGAGCCTTTACGGTTTTATTTGTAGAGCCTAGTATGCTGGAATTTAATTAATATTACAATTTTGGCTATTTGAATAAGTATTTGTATATTTGGACACTATTATAATATCATTGGATTTTCTATAAAATGTTTTGATTATCGTAAGGGAAAAACCCATCGTGTTTATGTCTGACGCGGTCTTACAAGATACCTTTGTTTTTCAAAGGATTTTGATAAATCTACTAATTCAAATTGAGTGTGCTTTCTAACATTGGTTTTCCAGACTGACTTGGGTGTTATTTTTAATGATGCTTAGGTCAGATCGAGTATTACAGTTTTAGGTTAGAATGCCATGGAGCTCAGGAGGCAAGATGGAGGTGTTCGAACGTATTTCCGTATTTGATTTATATTTCCGCTGTGTGAGGATAAGTGATTATATCTATCCAGGTTGATGTATTGATTATTGTACTCTAATGATTGTAAATAAAGCAGACACAGATTCTTTTGTACAAAAATATGTTATTATATATTATATTTTTTTTGTTTCCATCACTGTAGCTATACTGTAGCCACTATGGCCTCTGCAAACGTACACCGTAGCCATATTGCCATGTCAGTTCCAATACTATAGCCATAATGTCATTGTGTTTTGTATTCCATATCTCTTTTCTGTAACCATACTGTCATTATAGCCCGTATTCCATATTTCTTTGCTATGGCCATACTGTCATTGTAATTTGTATTTCATATCTCTTTGTTGTAGCCATACTGTCATTATAGCATGTACTCCATATCTCTTTGTTGTAACCATACTGTCATTGTATTTTATATTCTATATCCCAAAACTTTTGCCATACTATCATTGTTTTTTACGTATACCATATCCCATCACTTTAGCCATACTATCATTGTTTTTATGTATTCCATATCCCAAAACTTTAGCCATACTGTCATAGTTTTTTATGTATTCCATATCTATTGCCTCCTACACTAATATATACTTGCATTCCGATCTACTCTAACACACCATTGTAGAAAATTAAAACAAACTAATAACTCAAATTACTTATTGCTCGACAACCATGGATCCTAACCTATACTACCAGTACAACCAAGACATGAACCAAAGCTCCGACAGTGAATACGAAATGGACGATGGAACGACAGAGTTTCAAATTCAACAAGCAGTAGTTGGATATTCTTACATTTTTGGTGAAGGATCTACGAGCAACCGTCATGGTAGTATGCCTGGACAGATTGACTGACGATATATGGACTATAAGGATGGACATGAAAGGCTGATGAGGGACTACTTCATTGACAATCCAACCTACAGTATAAATTTGTTCCGCCGTCGATTTCGGATAAGCCCGGATGTTTTCTCTAAAATTTATCTTAAACTTCATGAAAACAACTCATATTTCACTTATAGGCTAAATGGATCACTAGAACCTAGACATTCTCCCCACATCAAAATCTCGACTGATTTACGTATGTTAAGCTACACAACAACTAGTGATCATATGGATGAATATTTCAGAATTGCATCATCAACAATAATAGAGTGTATGAAAGAATTCTGTAAAACAGTGATTGAACAGTTCGACAAGGAATACTTACAAACACCGGGACCAAATGATTTAAGTAGAATACTAGCCAGAGGAGAAATTAGAGGTTTTTCAAGTATGCTTGGAAGTTTGGTTTTCATGCATTGGGCATGGATAAATTGTCCAACGGGTTGGAAAGAAATGTTTACAAGACACAAAAGGTTGCCAACAATGATTGTTGAAGCGGTTGCAACCGATGATTTATGGGTTTGACATGCTTTATTCGGAGTACCGTCGTTAGACGATATAATTTTTTTAAAATAATCATACCTATTCTCTAAACCGTCTAACGGAATTTCAACGGACATTACATATAAAATTCGACAAGAAATGTTTGACATGCCACTCCTACCTCTTCGACATATTCATCCTCAATGCCTTCTATGCCTACTTCTCTCTCCATTGCAACTGAATCTCCATGCCGTCTATTTAAAATGACATTTAAGGATTTCCACTTCTTCTTCTTTTCATATTTCGGGCTCAGGGGCGCAAGCATCTCTACAACGGCTTCTTCATTGCATTCTTCAGTATTTATTGCATCTGTCTCTTAGTTGTCGTCTTCCTACTCCTCCTCCTATGAACTACTAACATATTCTTCGTTACCGAGAACCTTGCGTGCATAAGTATATTTTCTTTGTTGATTCTGCATTGCTTCACGGTCATGAAACTCTGACTATTGCGCATTAAGATGATGATGTTGCATTTGATCGTTCTGCATCATCGAAGACATGTACGATGAATAATCGTCACCTAATGAAGGAAGTTGTTGGTAATATTGTTGCACGACAATAGAATGAATGGGAGGATAGTTAGGATGATCGAGTGGTTGGTAAGGCTGGCTATAGGAGAAGTTTTAATACGATGAATATCCGTACTCATGTGATGGACGAAGTGTTTACTGTTGGTATGGTGGGTGTTGGTTGGAAAATCCGATGGAATGTAGATTGGATATGGGTTTCTTGCTAACAATTTTTTTGGTGGAACATTTGGATGAAGAAGAAATTTTCAAATTAGAGGATGAAGAAGTAAAGGATGAGGTTGTGTGGAAGGAGGAGAAGGGTGGGGGAATGTACAGTAGATAAGTAGAACATTGGAATATAGTCGTTGCTTTGTAACGGCTATGTATTATAACAGCGATGTCTTCGCCGTTATAATAACCAACCTATGTTTACTCACTACAAGGGGAGGGGGGATTTCCGACGGCTGAAAACCGTCGGCGGCCGTCGGAAGCCGTCGGCGGCCGTCGGAAAAAGCCGTCGGAAATGAAGGCGTCGGGGAGCAGTATTTCCGACGGCTACCGACGGGTGATGCCGTATACATTATCGACGGTTTCCGGCGGTTTCCGGCGGTTTCCGACGGCTTCCGACGGCCGTCGGAAACCGTCGGAAACCGTCGGAAATCAGGCCAATAAGCCGTCGGAACCCGTCGGAAACCGCCGGAAAATTTCGACCAATAAGCCGTCGAGAGCCGTCGGAAGCCGTCGGAAACCTGTTGTTTTTTTTTAAAATCTGCTGCAAATAGAGCCTTCCAACCACATTTCTCTTCCAAACACTACAATATCAATACTGCACAATCAAATAAACAATAATCCAACCAAACATGCAAACCAATACTCCAAAATATTCAATAGACACAGAAATAAACTAAATTAGAATAAAAATAAAATACAAAATATACATAACATTCCAACATTAACAATAATACTAACAATAACTGTTCTAATCATGCATATCCTGATACAGCTACAGAACCAAGTGTATTATACATAATTATACATATCAACAATTAATTGTTCCTTCTACCAAATCATTGTAAACTAAAACTAAACATACCTGCACGAACGAATTAGAAAGCAATGAATCAATCTGCCCCAGATCCAGAGCCAGCCGATGAAGGGAAGCGGCCACCAAACTGCTGCATGTACTCAAATAACTGTGCCGTCTGCATGGCCTGTTGGCGGTTCTGCTCCTCCAACTGCTGAACTCTAGTCTGTAATTCTTCTATACTTGCTAGCTCGCTCTGAGGTCTACTCCGCCGTCTCCTACTCTGACTACTGGACTGCAATAATTGAAAAATAAATAAAATCAAAGTTTATTGTTTTGAAAAGGTAAGAATATCATATTTTAAGTATTTTAAGAAAAATTAAATTATTTACCGCTAAATTGCCAAATCCGTATCGTCGACCATGCTCTGGTGGACTCATAACGGACTCAAAAATAATGTCCTCTTCATCGGTCGTCAGCTGCTCTCGACCCGTATCAGAAAGGAGTTTCTGTCGCTGCTCCATAAACATCTCCTGCATTGACAAATTAATAATATCATATCTTATTTCATAATAATTTGACAACTAAAACAATTACTAATACTGAATAAAATGAAATATGCTTACATGGCTTTTACTGGATTTATCGTCCTGCCATGTGTACGAAACAGTCCCGTCTGGATTAACATGCTCAACAGCATGCGTACGGGTGAACACGTCCATATAGCTGACAGGACCATGTGCCTCGGCTTCCTGAAGTTGATTGTTACATACAATTATTATACATTTAAAATCATATAGCATAAACTATTTACATTTATTATTCAGTAATTAAATTTACCAACTCCTGCCGATACTGCTGAAACGACTTCGATCCTCCGCGATGAGTAACGGGATTCTTATTTCTATTTGCAGAGTTTCTATCTGACTCTGCCTGTACATTCAAAATTTGATACATTATTTTTCAATCACGTTAAATTAATAATTGAAAAAAAATTAGTATACTTGCCTTCGCCTCGTCCGTCTCCCAGTAGCTCAACCAAGCTTGCCACACGCTCTCCCCCATCCACCGTGGTCTCTTCCCGGATTTCTTAACCTCAGATATCGTGTCTCTGTAGTTCTTTCGCATCTTCCTCATCCAGTATGCTCGTGCCAGCTGCATATCATCTGTCTGGATGTCTATCTCAGCCTGTGTTAAAAAAAGATTACACTTTAAACGATAAACGGTAGAAAAACGACAAAAACGAATTAAAAATGGAAAACATAAAAATTACACATACTAGGACATCCTGCCATATGCACTCTATGATGTGCGGAGGGATGGTATCCCACTTTGGCCAGCACGCACTCATCCTACTACGATATGCTGCTCTGGAGACGTCCAACACTACCTTAGTGGGTAGTAGCTCGAACCCCCTGTTTTTAAGTACGATACAGATAAGTACATACGTATAGTATAGAAAAAATAAGATGATGAATAAGATTTAATTTTTACCCATCTGCTTTGGGGGCTAACGTAACAACTGGACGGTGTGGCGCTTGCGATGGGCCACTGCCATCGCCTCCTGAAGAACGGGAAGAGCTCCTCCCTCTATGTGACATAATGATAAACCTGTGACGTTTACACATCATTATATAAGAGAATAAAAACATGATAATGAAATATATTTCATATGAACATGACATCAATGGTATAAATTGCTTAATTATAATGACTGAAATGTAAATAGACATGTAAGTTTGTTATACCTGATTCATGATGGGTGTACTCTTCCTACGATAAGCAGAGTTCATTGCATTTTTAATAAAAATTGCTAAATAAATGACAAATTGAAATAACATAAAACAATAGTAAACGGATTTAGTTTCATAGTTACATCAATTTCATAATACATCAAGAATTCAACATAGTTACATCAATTGCAAAAAAACAGATTCAAATTTATATCAGTCATCATCGTCTTCTGATTCAGATTCGGTCTCGTTTTCGACGATATTTTCCTCTGCACTGTCAAACGCTTCTACCAAAACATTTGATTCATCGATCAAAGGACCAAAATCTGTATGATCGTCTGTAATTATTATTTCGTTATTTTGCTCAAGATCTGCCTGATAAGCTTGTTCGTCCGGAATATTCTTCCCATCGAATGTGAATCTGGCCTTTGTTTTAAAAACTGCAGACCAATCTGCTTTATCTCTTTTTAGAGACGGATAAGGAGCGTAATAAACTTGCAATGCTTGTTTGGCTAGTACAAAAGGATCATACTTGTGATAGTGCGATGTATGCTTTATTTCGATA
Organism: Allium cepa; assembly: GCA_030765085.1. Lineage (NCBI taxonomy): Eukaryota > Viridiplantae > Streptophyta > Magnoliopsida > Asparagales > Amaryllidaceae > Allium > Allium cepa. The sequence goes on along the minus strand of CM060935.1, from coordinate 794,645,918 downwards.
AGATTATAATCCTTATGCACATTAATTCCAGAACCTGGAACATTGCTAAACCAATTGCATCTAAATAGAAACACCTCCTCCGCGGGTCTTGAGAAATATGTCAGTTGCAAAATTTGTGTTAGAACGCCATAAAAATCATTTCGACTCTCCGCTGCAAAATTTGGATACGTTTTATCGAAATGCTTCCATGCTTCTCCATCGGCCGGATGTGTCAACGTACCCTCTTCCTCCGTTCTCACGCTATGCCACCTCATATTAGACGCAGTTACAGAAGATGCGTATAATCTTTGAAGTCTTGGAGTTATGGGTAAGTAGTGCATACGCTTGTACGGAACTTCCTTACCCTTCTTTTTTCTTGGTTTGTATCTCTCCTGGTTACAAACTTTACAATTTCTAAGGTTTGCGTCTTCTTTCCAAAACAACATGCATCCTTTTAAACATGTATCTATTTTCTGATACGGTAAACCAAAAGCCGACATAAGTTTTTTAACTTCGTAGTGATTTTCACACATTAGATTATCGGGCGGCATATGTCTTTTTGCAGCTTGTACAACAGCCGTAAACCCAGCTTCAGTGATGTTGTATTTTGACTTCATCGCAATGTATTCTGCGATTACTGACAGCTGCGTGCCGCTTTTACAACCATCCCAAATAGGTTTTTTAGCTGCATCTAGTAAATCATAAATTTTCTTAGCTTCAATATTTGGTTCTTCAACATTTACATCATCGTCGTCAACTTCAACCATAGGAAACATTGATCGTGCTGCATCTTCGACCATATTTTCTATACGGGTCGTTGAAACTATTTCGTTAACGACACTTTCAGACTCTACAGAAGTATTTGCTACAACTTCTCCATGCCGATCCCAAACATAATATTCGGGTGTGAAACCGTGTTGGCACAAATGAACTTTCACAATATCTGGTAACAAAAACTTCAAATGTCTACACCTACTACACGGACAACGAATTTCTGGATCGTTTCCGTTATTACTTAAGGCGAATTCAACAAACACGTTTATACCGTTATAAAAATCTTCTTTTATTGAGCCCCTCATTCCTTTTCTTTGGTACATCCATCTCCTTCGATCAACAAAATAATCAATCATTTTTCCTATTTGACAAAATGAGAAGTTCAAAATTTAATATTTATTTTGAAGAATACACATTCGAAAAAGATTATTTTCATGTTCGTATAATATTTTGAATTTAAAGAACAACTTCACAAATTTAAAAATATTTTCAAATAGGGCACATTTCATTTTTTAACGTACGTAACGATTAAAAATATATAATTTTTTTTCATTGGTCAGACATCCTACCTCCCATTACAAACACAGTAAGCATTTACATTTCGTATATTACTTCGTCCCAAACGATTCAATAAAATTTCGGCAGCATTTCCCTTTTGTTCCCTGCATTGTACACAAATGCGTGTACGCAGGAAACAAAAAAGAAAAGTTAGGGCGAAATTTTATGAACCGTTTGAGACGAAGTAGTATACAAAATGTAAATTCTTACTGTGTTCATAACTTGTCCAATACAGGGACAAATCCGACAAACATTGTACCAGATGAATATAAATGGTCGTTTTTCGAAAAAAACGACTATTTATACAACGATCATGTACAACACTCGTCAGACGGGGCCAAAAACTCTCTAAGGGACATTTGTCGGTTAACATGCGCGCATTTTACTCAAAAATACAGTTTTACTCACTGTTCACATTTATATATTAATTTCACACATTTATTCGACGTATTACGCATCAACTTAGGGCTGGTTTAACATTTTGTCATTTTTCAATACACACAATTATAATTTAGAGTAATGCATTTTTTTTGTGTCATAAGTAAAAACGTGCACAATATAATACTCCTAGTTCATTCAATCATTTTATCTTATTCCAAATAACGTATACAATCGTCGAATCAAGGCATACACAACAAAATACATATACATGAACATGCACAAATTATACGTGTTTATCACAATTTCACGATAAAAGATGAAATTGGTATACCATGTGATGCTATAAACCGTTATTACGCTAGTGGAAACAATTGCAATCATTAATTCGCCCTAATTTATCAATTTATGCAAATCTATAATTAGGGTAAAAACTGAATTTTTCATAAAAATAAGAGATTATACCTGAGATTAAGAGTACTGAAGCTTGATTAGAGTGCGTTGGAAGATCCGGAAGCTAAAAATTAGGGATTGGAAGCTTAGGGGTTGAATTTGGGGGGTTTTTTGGGTTTTTTTCGTATGAAATGGAGGAGGAAGAAAGGGCTCGGCTGGCTGGTATAATCGCAAATTTGCGACGGCTTCCGACGGCCGCCGACGGCCCGTCGAAAGCCGTCGGAAAATGGCCGTCGGAAGCCGTCGGTCTTGGGTGTCGGTATTCTGCCTTTTTCTTGTAGTGACTTAATCAGCCATGAGAACAGTTCAAACTAGATAGGGAGAAATGAACAAGCCACACATGGTTGCTTCATGGCTTGCTTAGCATGAACAAGCCATTGTTGGTATGCCCTAATGCTACTATATTTAATACCCTAAAATGGTTATCGCGTTACTGACTTTATTTAGCAACCTAATTAGTATAAGTTACTCATTTTTCTTCTTACCGGTATATTGAAAAAAGTATGACTGCCGAACATAGATGCAGAAAAAAATTGTAGTTTGCCGGACATGCATTGAATTAAGTTTCATACCAACCCAGTCTTATAGGGATTCATTTGAACATTCATTTATCAAATAATAATTCAGAATAAAATTAGACGTGTTATGTACAAATATACAAACTGGAGTGCCGTTGTTCTTTAGAGAAATGGATATTGTACAAAACAGATGGTCCATATCTATATTTTGAAGGTTTAGATGTAGCAGGTATGTATAAATAAATTTAACATCTTTTTAGTGCTTGAGTAGATCAATATGCAATGGATCTATGTTTCTAGATTTACGCTTTTTTATACTTATTCGGCTAAGTCGAGTCCGGGGTTATGATTTTTTTTAGGGATATGCATTTTAGTTGATTTTTATTATGTATTGCGTTTTTGTTTTCACCATAGACTATACCTAACATTTCAAATTAGTAGAAGTTGAGTAGCTAAAGGAATGACAAAGTAAGTAAGCTATATTCTTATGGTGTATAAAGATATTTTCCATCCTTCTCACATTCTATTTACATTAACTGTATGGAGTTTCTTGATTAATGCCTCTTCCCTATTTATTTTGCTTAGTTATTTATACAATTTTTTTTAGTTCTGGCTACAATGATAATGATTTAGGTTACTACAAACTGAAGTCTTCATATTTCCATATTTAATTTACTATGCATGAAGTATATGTTTTTGTTTAGATGCTTATTACCGTGACAACGCATAACGGCCAGTAGAAATAACAATGTGTGTACACTAAGTAACAAATTCTTATTACCATTACGAATCAATTAACAACGCATTAACTATATAAAGTAACATATTCTTAATAGAGTAACTATGCTTTAACCATGCACTTAATACAGTTTCATACAAAATGCAGATGGTTTATCATGATATTTTAATATCAACGCACTGATTGTATGCATTACAACTAAATGAAATAGCAATATTTTTCTGTTTTCCTTGCTTATTAACTATGCATCAAAAACATATCTTCTTATGGTGTACAAATGTATGCTACAGGGATAATGCTTTGCCTACTATTTACACTTACTATATTAAATTTTGGTGCTCTGAATCTGAATGTATGATTGAATATCTTTATACACCGTTAAAATTTAAAAATTATAAGTGTGCGCGTTCTTCTCTACCTGTTTTTTTATAATTAACAAGCTCTTTAGGCAGCCTATTCATGGCAATTATGTTCACTTTCCCCTCTTCAGTACTATGGTTTTTTTTTTTTTTTTTTTAAGAAGAATGATATATAGAAACCACCAAAAGCTGTCAACAAGCCTGACAGGTAACTCACCATCAAAAAAAGGGGAAAAACAAATGAAGCAACTAACTAAAAATAAAGGCCAACAACAACAGAAACATCCTAAAAAACCAAGGGACCCTTCCCCCCATCAACCGCTGAATCTAGCTCCGGCAAGGCCACCGCCCGATGACGATGATGAGAGAACAAGGAGATAGGGAAGGGCAAGCCAAACCGAAAACCCTCCAACACAGGCGAAAGAACTGACCACCAACCTTCCAGCAGAAAGAAAGCAGAACGATAAAAACAGAAGAACCCCAAAAGCTCCGCACCGCACATATGATGGACACAGAGAATCGACTACCCAAGGAGCCAATTACCTGTAAGTAAAAGCCACACAAAACACAAAAATAATTATTAATAAAGGGGGGGGGGGGAGCTGAGGGGAAGACGGACCGGCAGGAGACTCGAGGACACCCTTGTCCAAAACGGATATGAACCAATTCCCGCTCTGTTAGAAGAACGAGAGCAGGTTATAGATAAAAGGTTCACAAGGCGAACAGAGCGATGATTGACCCTACCGCGAAAAGGATGACCACGAAAAGCCAAGAACACATCATCTCTGACTCTTCGAATAATGGATAGGGGATCCATTGGAGACTCGTCGAAAATTGCCTTATTCCGCGCACACCAGATGTGCCAGCAAATAAGACGTGGAATCAAGCGGAAGATGATGGATCGAAGGGAACGACCTAATCTCCCTATCCACCAAGAAGACATCAAATCATGAGACGCGGAGAAGGACCCACGGACTCTCAAAAAAGAACCAAAGTAACACCAACAGAAGTTGGCACACCTGCCCGTGAAGAACAAATGCTCAACGGTCTCCGTTTCGCCACTACCGCAGCACCGGCAGCGGGAAGCAATAGAGATGCCGATCTTCTGGAGATTCACATCCACCGAAATCCCCTTATGGAGCACTCTCCACATAAGGATAGAAACTTTAGGAGGGATTCGAACGTCCCAAATGAATCCGAATATTGGCATGACCGGAGAATGAATACGAACAGAATTCCAGGCCTTCTGAATGGAAAAGGACCCGCCATCCCAGCCGAACATGCCAGTATGAGAGTCGACAAGGAGTTTGACCGATTGCATATGCTTTCAGGTCTCACTGGCGTAGGACGGAGAGCCGGAATAACCCGAAGAAGCCAACCTCCGATACTTAGCATGAAGGAAATTCGCCCATAAGGAGTCGTTGGACCCAAACCTGAACCACAACTTGCAAGTGAAAGCCGAACAGAGGTCCTTCGGATTGCGCAATCCTAGCCTACCCTCATTCTTAGGACGGCAAATAACATCTCATGACACCCAATGGTGACGACGGTTGTCGCCCTTGGAGTCCCATAAGAAGGAAGAAGCCAAAGATTGGAACGAACGGAAAAAGGAGGAAGTAGGGGTCACAGCAGCGAAAATATGAGAACCCATCGAGCATAAAACCGATTGAATAAGAACTAGTCTGCCCGCCTGAGACAGAAGAGAAGCATTCCAACGCGTAATCTTTCTCCTAACTTTATCTGTCAGAGGATCGAACAGCGCGTTAAGTTTTCTACCTCTGTAGAGAACAATACCCAGGTAAGGAAAAGGAAGAGATGAAGCCCTGAAACCCGTGAAGGACTCAACCCAAGAAACTCGCGAATGGACCATATCCTTCGCGGGAATGAAGCAGCTCTTCGAAACGTTAACCCGTTGGCCCGAACACCTCTCGTAGAGCTGGAGAAACCGAGAAAGGCGTCGAATGGAAGAACGGCTACCATTGGAGAAAATGACAATGTCATCCGCGAAAGAAAGGGAGGATATAAGCGGACACCCACTAGGAATCCCAAAATGCTGAATCTGTCCATAAACAGTCAACATGTGGATGCCACGAATGAAGGCCTCAGCCATGGTCAACGCGTAATCAGTACTATGGTTTTCTTTATAATAATACATATCTTTACTAATCTCTATACATAAACTTTACAGCCATGGTTAAGCAAGTGCAACGTGATAGTAGAATGGTAGTGACAGCTGATATGTAAGGGACTAGAAGCACATAAAATTTGTTACAGTCTTATTTGTTTTAATATGATAGTTTCTTTTCCTCCCTTTGTGAGCTTAGAAAATACTTGGTGTTAGAGGACACTTATATAGTGAATGGGATATTGTCCCACATCGTCAAAAATAAGTTAATATTCATGCTTATATACTACTTTCCTCAAACCTTTATTGGGCCTTAGGGTCAGGTAACTTTGTACAAGGGGGAGGATCTATATGGCCATGAACTAACACATGCGTGCGCCTTCCGTCCGAACTGGGTGTGGGTCCAATAAAAGTGGACTGTGTAATGTTTTTACTGCACAGAAGTAAATAGATTTCTACTGTTTAAATTCAAATAGAAGCGACTAGTAGATTGGACGCGACTTTTCAAAATAGGCATTGCAAGCTATTTTTAGCCGTTGAAAATGAAGAGACAAGACAGTTCTTGGCCGTTGCACATGAAGATACGCAACTGTTGCAAACCGCGGCAGTTCTTGGCCGTTGCAAATGAAGAGACGCGAATGTTGCAAACCGCGGCAGTTCTTGGCCGTTGCAAATGAAGAGACGCGACTGTTGCAAACCGCGATAGTTCTTGGCCACTGTTGCAAACCGCGATAGTTCTTGGCCGTTGCAAATAAAGAGACACGACTGTTGCAAACCGCGACAGTTTTTGACCGTTGCAGACGAAGAGATACGGCTGTTCCCAACAAACATAACCGTTAGAAATTAGCCTATAAAAGGAGAAGGAAATCTGATCAGTAGATAACTCTAAATTTTCTCTTCTTCCTTTTTATTTTTTAATCTCCAGATCCGTGCGCTTACACATATCACACAGAAGATCATACTCAGCACAATCTTGAGCAGATCACGTCTATTGTATCTTGTGAGGCTTTGAATAAAGTCATAAGGAAATTATTACGACAAGCCTCGGATGTAATTTCCTTCTTCATCCGGTTAGATTTTTGTTTACATATATATTTATATACATCATTCTATAATCTTTCCGTTTCAACATTGTGCTGTTCCTATGAAGTATTACAACACTTGTTTATCGCTATAGTTTAATACAACAATTCGTTGTCCTGATTACTATAGTTTGTTCTTATAAATTAATTACAACATTGTTATTGTTCAAAATAACTAATACAGAATTCTAAAGTAGTGAAAATCTGATTTGTAAACTTGTGTGACTAGTTTATAACATATCGGTCTCTGTTTTGGTATACTAATTGTATAGCACTTGGTCCTTAAAGTAATCAAATGATTGCAGTTTCGTCCATTTGCAATGACTTCAATAATCATATTGAGACTTTATTCACTACAAACATGCTCTATGGCCTAGCATAATCTCATTATTATTTTTACTTGTCTATTTTAAAAAATACGACTCTATTTTCTGAGATTAGTTGCGCTGGTTGAAGTTTTCTTCCTCTATTTTGGACTAGAAAGAAAATTATTATACCATAAAGTGTTAGAAGTCCAACAGATGAACTGCAACATTTGATGCTTCTTCGCTTTGATCTCCATGCACCCAAAATTGAACAGTTAAACTATTTCTCTGTTTAAAGTAATTTGCAACTACATCATCAACAAATTATTTATACCAACAAATATTTTCATCAGTTTCTACGATACCTTAAATACGGAGCATTGTCAAAAGAGTTATTTTCAATACTATTTTCATCCATTTTCTACAGTAATTTTTATAAACTACAACCATCTTCAATAATGGACTGAAATTTAAATTTCTAATAATACAGCCCAGTTTAATACAATGCATCAATCAAACAAACAAATAGGACAAATTTCGTGTGTTTAGGATGAGTTCGCCCTAGTTTTATTAAATAGGCAACAATTCACAAATAATAGAAAGGGGTTATGATATGTAAAACGATCAAGTTTGATAAAATGATCAATGACACGACTAAGAGCATAAGTATGTTTCTAAAATATTCAAAATGTGGAAAAATTGGACAATTGCATCGTACTTGTCAGTATATGAACAAAATTACAAAATTTAAACAAATTAGGGTTTCTAAGGGTACTCCAGTTAATAGAGTTAAACATGTTTGGGTACTTCAATATTCTATCATCAACGTTGATGGACCTATGAAGGATTCTAGGTCGTTTCATTCTTCTTTTGTGTAAGTATGTTGGCAGGCTATGGAACACTAGAATGATATTTAGTTTCAGGCTTTTCCAGACATATGATAAGTGATAGATCAAAGTTTCTTGCCTAGAAAATCATGGAGGTGGCGGTATTATTATAGGCGATTATGGAAAATGTAAGATCATGGGTAAAGGAAAAATAGGAAATGACACTTTCTCATTAAATGATGGTCTCTATATTGGAAACTTGCATCATAATCTCGACACTGTTAGCTAACTTCGTGATAGAGTTAGGATTGTTGTATTCGATACCGAAATTTGAAAAATCATTGACAAGTCTTCCAGTGAGGTTGGGTTTGTAAGAAATAAAAAAGGAAATATTTACATCATCTCATTTGATGATCTAACTATTTCTAGATGTTTAGTAGTAAACAAAGAAGAACCTACCTTATGTCATAGATGCCAAGTACATGCTAGCATGGACATGTTAAAATGACTTGATAGTAAAAACTTAGTGAGAAGTTTACCACATTAGAAATATGAATCTGGGAAGGCATGCAAACTTGAACAATGGGTAATGTAACGACCCGTTAAGTTCGACCATTTAAAATTGTTTGTTTAATAGGATTTTTGTAATTTATTTTAGTTGAAAGAATAAAGGTGGTAGATAAATATTAAAATGAAGGCTAGAATAAATTATATAGAAGTGACTTAGAAACCTATTTAAAGACATTTGAATAAAATTCAAATGAATTAAGTATAGAGAGAAAGAAAAATTCTTACCTGGACATAATATTTATTATGGGAATATTAAACCAATTTAATGCAATAAAAGATTGTGAACGATAAATTGAATAGATTAAGAAACCCTGTTCTTGCAAGTCAATAAATTTGTAAACCCTAATGAACATCTCAAAATTTATAAATTTATTGAAATTTAAGACATAGCATAAGCGTAGAACTATAGGTATGATGACAAACTTTTATAAATTGTCTAATTAAGGGTCAGCAAATTTATTTGGAAATCAAACTCAATTAAGGGTAAGTAATTATGATGGATTGATGGCATAAACGTTACTAATTTTTATCATAGTAACGGAAGTGCAGATGGAAGGCAACTGTAGAAATTTAAGTACGTATTAACAATTGAAAGGGACTGTCGATTGAATGGAGTACTTTAGGTTGTCTTACTAAATTTAGAATTTAACATAAGACAAATAGAAATAAATCAATAAACGTATAGATTTTAAGTTTATTATGATGAATTATTTTAGTAATATGACTTAGAATAAATGAAATAATTTGGGTTAATTGGTATTTAATGGAATTAAAGGTTGCAATATTCATAGGTAAGGATTTAGATGAAATAGATTGATGTATGAAAAATTTAATTGGATAAATGGCAATTAATTCCTTTAAATTTGTGCAATTAATGTATGTTTAATTGATAACGATAAAAAGTTGATTTTTTTTTTGTGTAACCAACGTAAAATATTATCATAGCATGATACTTGGTTTGAATAGAAGGGTGGAATTGGGAATTTAATAAGTGAATTTATTTTAATCAGTGCAATAAAAGGATACGTAAATAAATGGTAAGATGAAATGATAAATTATTGATGTAATGGAAGATATAACAATGTCAATTATGCATATAAGGTAATAAGGTAATGAAACCGAGGTAAATTAATTAATTGAGACTTTAAGTAAAATTAACGTGTGGAATTGACCAAGGTTCAATAAAATGAGAATTTGATTGGTTATATTTATTGGTTGAGAAAGGTAAATGTGTATTTGGGGAATAAATTTAGTCAGACTTAAATATTGAATTTAATTAATTAATATATATGATAAATGATGATTAAATAAAAACCCAATACTCTATATATATGTATAATATTTGAGTGAAAATAATAATACACTTATAAATGTGGAATTAAGAGTTTACAACAACTATTTTGAGTAAAGAAATTGTTCATTCAAGTAAATTTGAAACATCGCAATAGGTGTAGATTAAGTGTTGCGTTAAATAAATTATAAAGGAATAAATTTATAGAAACGTAGGAACGGAAGAATGAACATTATAGTAACGTAAAACGTATTGTAGGATAATAATTAAGTATAGGCTTGTAAATTAGATGTATGACAATAAATTTTGTACGTAAATCTTTCTATTAGTTGATAAGTCTTATTTTGATCAATTTAAAAGAATACACTAAATTTTGTAGTTAGTACGGAATATTGATGAGTGAATGAATAAGATGAAACAAAGGTGGAATGTATTAGTTGAGGTTTTAAGTTTATTTATTTGATAAGTTACCAAAATTACAATTTTATCTAAATACAGTAATTTATGCAAACAAAAGATGAACATTTTGAAATATTACCACAGTGATATATAAAAGAAACGTTAACTATGTAGTTGGAGAATAATTGATATATTTTGAGTTGGATAATAGAAATCAAGTTATTTATATAATTAGATTTAAGATGAGAGTATAAGTATATGATTTAATAATTGGGTTTTTCGAATAAAATTTATAATTCCCAAATAATAAGAAAACGCAGAGGTTAACACTGCGAAATTTATATACTTATAAATTTTAATTCACATCCAAGCTTGCTAAATTATTTGGAATTAATTGGATTATATAAGTAATGAAATTTGGCCAATATTTAAAGTTGAAAGAAAATTTGGATTTTATGATTTATTTTAATTTATTTAATAAATATTAAAAATAGCCATTTTTGTCACGGACTCGGATTTCGACGAAACCAGTTTCATCGGATCCGTAACGTTGAATTATAATAATGTTTCAATTTTCGTAGCGATCGGACTTGTCGTTTGATCGTACGGACTCGAAACGCCTTGAAATTTACGCATTTTGAAATCAATTTGAAATTTTTGTTTTTTTAGCATAACTTCTTCATACGATCGAATTTGGTCGCGAAACTTTTTCCATCGCGTTCAGAATATTTTAAAACACCTATTTGGATATATAGTTTTAACAAATTCGACTCCGGAGGCATAGCGGGCTTTTTGGACCATGGTTTGTCACGCACGTTCGCGTATCCAGTCTAGCTACCCTACCTCTAGCCTATCTATAAATATACAGCTATAAACCCTAGCTCCTTTCTTTTTCATTTGCTGTACGTTCATTTCTTCACTCTTTTCTCTTCCCCAAATGTATACATCTCAGATCCAATTCAGATCTATCCACGGTTCAAAATCAAAAGTCAAAACTCAAAAATTTCAGAAAATTCCAGAAAAAATATATGTTGAAGTATTCGATACGCGTAAATTACTGGTGAAATTCGTTTTTCAATTGGAGCTGTCGTTCATCCAGAATAAATTCAAACAGCCCCAAAACCGTTCATCATCGTCGCACAAAAAGTTGTCGGATCGGGAAAACATTTCTGGGTTTTGAAGAGGGAACCGAGGGGATCGCATCTATGTAGTTTGTTTCGAGTTTCAACGGTTGGATTGGCGGGAATTTTCGATTAGGGTTGAGGGAGTATGGGTCGTGCTCTGTTGCGTGCTCTGTTGCCAGGGAAGACGCGTGCGCAGGTAAGGGTGACGTGGCTCAAATGTTAGGTGAAATATGCGTCGTTTATTTATTTGAATTCAATCATCATTTTTCGCCATAACTTTCTCATACGAAGTCGGATTCACACGAAATTTTTTTTGTTAGGATCGTAATTTAATTCCGGACTCGATGACGCTGGTTTGGACGAATTCTGAGACGGGCGAATTTTTGGGTTTAAATCGGGTTTAAATTCGATTTAAATTCAAAAGGTGAGTGTTTTGACCCACTCACAATTACTAGAAGCTTTTATGTTTGTTAAATAAATTTTAGAAATGAATAGAAATTTATTTATGAGCTTTTGGCATGTTATTTCATTCATATCTGTAGAATTGCATTTTATTGAATTTAACTGTTAATTTAATTGATTTATTGCGTGTTAATTGGCTGTTAGAAATTATTGTTTGCATATGAACTGCTAGTTAACAGTTATGTCAAATTATCACTGAATATAAATTGTTAGATTAATAGTTGATAAATATAATTTGAAATAAAACTGCCAATTATTACCTGTTGTATATTACCAAACATATATTGTTATTGATTGATATTGCTTGATGTGTGATTGGATGATGGATGTGTTGTTGAATGAATGTTTTATTTGGATATCATTAAACTGCAAGTTAGTATGCATTTACATTTCATTCGGGATTGCGGTTTGAAATGATATACAACCGCAGTTTTATTTTTTAAATTGCGGATTGAAATGATAAATATCCGTATCACTTGACCATAGGATAGAAAACTATATACAGGCACCGCGGTCTATATATAACTATTTTTAATGAGATTTCTATGGTTTGGATGGAATACGGTTTATAAAAATCTTAAATTTTATACTGAATAAATGTTTTCTTCCATATTTATATACATATGAAGTTGAAATTTTGAAATTAAAAGGTGAATAAATTTCTTTATTAAAAATGGAAGAAAATTAAGAAAATGGAGTTTGATGATTTATATCCTATGTTTAAATATTAAGTTGGAAATTTTAAAGATATGATATTTATAATTGGATTTTTCCCAAAATATTTTGAAATGAATATTCTAGTAAAATTTGAATTTGGAAATATATATATTTTACTAGAAATTGAAGTCTTATTAATTATGGATTCTATGTGAATATTCAAGGCTAATTAATAGAACATTTGATTTGAAAGAATAAAATCCAACTTTAGTTGAAATATTTATACTCAAAATGGATATACGTATATATATGAATTTATTGAAATGGCTTTGGAACTTGAAGCGATATTAAATTTTGGTTTTAACTTTAAATAAAGAAATGTATTGTAAAGCCACGAGAAATATTTCTTTTCAAAGCAACATTTAAGTTAAACCACCTATTTTATATACGGTTGAATATCCAAACCATTTAGTTTTGAAAGTAATGGTTTTAAAAACTATGGATTTCGAAGTATTATGTTGAAAGTTAATGTTCAAATATTTGGTTACAAGGAATTATAAATTTTAAAAGTGGCATAATTTTTGGAAAAAGATTTATATTTGGGAAATGATATCATTGATTTGGGTTTATAAAAATAATATCAAAATGAATCTTTTTGGGTTTTAAAGAAGAAATGATATCGTAATATTATGGTTTTGAAATGGATTTTATTTTGGTTTTAAAAGTATAAACTATTTTTAAATAACCGCGGTGTTATAATAACGATTGGTTGGCAAAGAGACCGGGATCGGATATGGACATACTCTCTGTCGATACCGAAAACCACTTTGACTAACCGTGTACGCGGTGGAGATTCCAGAATGAAGTAGGTGGTGGCGACGTTTCCTGTAAGGTAAATACGTGGACCCGACTCCCGTGAGTTGGTATAAGGTGGCTAAAACAGGAGCGATTCTCAGGCCAATGAGGTCATTCCTCTGATCGGACGCTCCTCTTCGATGTTATACTTTGACTTGGATTTGATTAAGTGGCCACTTCTATATTTTGATTTTGGGGAGTTAGTCCGAGGTGGGCGGTAACTGCGGCTACGCGTTTCCACCAGCCTGGATAGCAATTGGTATATCTACCCTGGCATTGCCTAGTTGTGTCGTGTCACCTACCATACCGAGCCTTTACTACGAGTTTCTATTTGTGTCGTACCTATGGAGTATCCTCTGGTAGCTTCCCGATCAGGAGGTATTACGGTACTGTATAGACTATTGGCATTATTTGTGTTAAGGGCTATATGGGTAACCCCTTAACGCTATTAAAAAGTAAGTTTATTTTATAAATAGACACTATTATAATAGCGCAATATACTACATAGTAAATAGTTTAACGGATCCTTAGGAGATGTAAATCCCGAGCATCTCTTGAGTTACTGTACTCATATTTATTTCTGTTTATTTAACTCACATAAGATTTTCTAGTCTGACTCGAGTGTTTTTGTCTTTTCAAATTCGCTCGGGTCAGTCCGAGCGTTTCAGGATAGCAGATTTTAGCATTGGAGGACGAAGACGAAGAATCAGTATTATTTTACATATAGTATTGCACCACACTCTTTCTATTCCGCTGCATTGCTTGTATTGGTATGTGTAACTCTGATATTTATTGTAAAAGAAGAATCAAGCTTTTGTAAACTGTTTATGAAACTGTATATTTGTTATTATATTTTATCCTTCCGCTGTGAGATTCTATTTTCGTTTTATTTCTTCTCCATTTTTCTTATTTACCCCATAACAATCCGCCCTTGCGTATGTTTTGAATTGGGACAAGTGTCGGTTTAAAGTATGCGAAAAGAGTGGACGTTACATCTAGTATCAGAGCTTTGGTTTAGCGATAAACCTTGGCTTTGTGGGGTTTGACTCTTTGTTAATAGGGTAGAAATATCCTATGGGAGTCGCTGAGTGTATATATATATGAGAGAGCGTATTTGTTAGTATTAATAAAAAGATTTTTATATTGTGTTAATCTGTTCCGCTTTGTATTTATAAATTCTGGTTGATGCATGGGACGCTATGTCATCAATAGGGATTTCTAAACACTTAATAGGACAGACCGACATAATATTTGTTTTAATATAGGTGAATGAAAGAATTTTGCCTATTATATTTTCTATATATAAAAATATTTTTATAAAGATATATATATATATATATATATATATATATATATATATATATATTTGGTTGCTATAGATTGGGTGTTAGGAAAAAAAAAATATTTTATAATAAATTGAAGCTAAGTTGAAATTATAATAAATCAAATGGGAGATTTTAGAACTTAAGTCCGGGTCTTTGAAAATCTGCTTTCAAAGGATTTATGAAATATAATGATTTGGTTTATAAGTATTTTCTTATATAAGTATTTAGTATAATTTGGAAGAATTGTTTTAAAGAAGATTTTGGAGAGAATAAATTTTGTACTTTCCTCTCTGTCGCTGGAAAATAATTTCGGTGATGGCGGCCGCATCATCGACTTTCATTTTCGAGTTTCGAAGGGGAAAGGCCACTGTAGTAAATTCTACTGCAGATTTATTTTGAAATTTTCTAAAAATTTTCTTTTATTGTTCTAAATATAATTAGAGATATAAAAGTTGCAAGAAATTAATTATCTATTATTTTGAAATAGATTAAAATTTGACCCGGTATTTAATTCTAAATTTTTCCGTTAATTAATTGTTTAAAATTTGTTAGTGAAATATTAAGTAAGAAAGTTAATGCTAGGTATAAGGGAAGTAAAAGTTTTTAACTGATAAATAATGGAAAAGATTTATTGAAGAATGAATGAATTAAAAGAATGGAGATTTAGCTTGTATAGGTTCAATTGCATTTTCCTTAACATAAATAACTTACCCAAATATAAAAGTTGAAGTGTTAAATGAGAAACTGGAATTGAATATTTTACAAGTAGGAATTTAGGAAAAATGAAGTATTCAATAAATTACTGTTATAATAAGAATTTAATGCTATAAACTTAGGTTATAATTGAAATTTTACTGAAAATAAAGTTAAGAATTATTAATAGATGATATGAACCTGAGTAAATAAAATGAAATTCTAAATAAGAATTGATTGTAGGATTATTAGTTTAAGATGTCTTCAGTCTCCCCTATTCCAATATAATGGAAAGTAGGAAAAATTGAAATGACTACAATTAATAGTTGATGAATAAATAAAAAACTTCCACTTATAAGAATGAATGTTAGCAGATTAAGAATTTAAGGGAAATCTTACAAGTGAAGAGTAAGGAAATGAAGATATTCAAAATATTTGTTGTTATTAATGAGAATTTATTTTATAAACTTAAGTAATAAAAAGGAAATGCAAATATAATGAATTTTGTGATAGTTGGAAAATAAAACTTGTAAGAACAAAGAAATCCCTCATAAATGAAGGGAAGAAAATCAAACCACTGAAGTATGAAATAAATGTATAATAAGCTATTTTGGTTGAATTGGTTGGTTGATGTATGGTTGTTGGGTAAGGAATTTTGAAGTTGTTGGATGGAGAAATAATCTATCTTTGTTCCATCTAAGACTGTTGAGTAAAGGATGCACTTGATAGTTATTTGACATTTCGTACAATTTCGGAATTTGAACCTAACAACTAATTGTTTGTTTGATTGTATGATTTTGTTTGCGGTGTGTGCTGTTTGTTAAAATGTATGGTTGTTGCATTTGATTTGGATATGAATGATTGAATCTACCCAAACATTTCACTGTAATATAGATATTTAACTTTTAGATTTTATAAGTGTATACAGGTGATGGAAGCCACTGCTACTGCTTTGGTTTCATAGAAATATAAGCGTATTGCCCGACAATTAGGTACGTTTCCGGATTACGTTTAAAGCGCTATTTTATATATTTTCCCGAGTTGGGATATTTTATTTTGGATATATGTGTAATATATTTGTATATTTGGATATTATATTTTCTCCAGAGTCCCTCCGTACAAAGGAGACTCTGCCAAAAAATTTCGTAAATTTTGGACTTAGAATTTTGTTAAAGATATTTTTTTCCAACTTTAATAATTCAAGTATTAAAGAATAGAATGATTATAAAACAAGTATATTTCATTAAAGGAAATTAATCCAGTAAAATACTGTTTATAAATTAATATTTGAAATAAAATGTACTGTTTTATTCTTCTTTCTCCCTTCCTTTTCCTTTTCGGGGACGAAAAGTTTTGAGTGGGGGAGAATGTAACGACCCGTTAAGTTCGACCATTTAAAATTGTTTGTTTAATAGGATTTTTGTAATTTATTTTAGTTGAAAGAATAAAGGTGGTAGATAAATATTAAAATGAAGGCTAGAATAAATTATATAGAAGTGACTTAGAAACCTATTTAAAGACATTTGAATAAAATTCAAATGAATTAAGTAGAGAGAGAAAGAAAAATTCTTACCTGGACATAATATTTATTATGGGAATATTAAACCAATTTAATGCAATAAAAGATTGTGAACGATAAATTGAATAGATTAAGAAACCCTGTTCTTGCAAGTCAATAAATTTGTAAACCCTAATGAACATCTCAAAATTTATAAATTTATTGAAATTTAAGACATAGCATAAGCGTAGAACTATAGGTATGATGACAAACTTTTATAAATTGTCTAATTAAGGGTCAGCAAATTTATTTGGAAATCAAACTCAATTAAGGGTAAGTAATTATGATGGATTGATGGCATAAACGTTACTAATTTTTATCATAGTAACGGAAGTGCAGGTGGAAGGCAACTGTAGAAATTTAAGTACGTATTAACAATTGAAAGGGACTGTCGATTGAATGGAGTACTTTAGGTTGTCTTACTAAATTTAGAATTTAACATAAGACAAATAGAAATAAATCAATAAACGTATAGATTTTAAGTTTATTATGATGAATTATTTTAGTAATATGACTTAGAATAAATGAAATAATTTGGGTTAATTGGTATTTAAGGAATTAAAGGTTGCAATATTCATAGGTAAGGATTTAGATGAAATAGATTGATGTATGAAAAATTTAATTGGATAAATGGCAATTAATTCCTTTAAATTTGTGCAATTAATGTATGTTTAATTGATAACGATAAAAAGTTGATTTTTTTTTTGTGTAACCAACGTAAAATATTATCATAGCATGATACTTGGTTTGAATAGAAGGGTGGAATTGGGAATTTAATAAGTGAATTTATTTTAATCAGTGCAATAAAAGGATACGTAAATAAATGGTAAGATGAAATGATAAATTATTGATGTAATGGAAGATATAACAATGTCAATTATGCATATAAGGTAATAAGGTAATGAAACCGAGGTAAATTAATTAATTGAGACTTTAAGTAAAATTAACGTGTGGAATTGACCAAGGTTCAATAAAATGAGAATTTGATTGGTTATATTTATTGGTTGAGAAAGGTAAATGTGTATTTGGGGAATAAATTTAGTCAGACTTAAATATTGAATTTAATTAATTAATATATATGATAAATGATGATTAAATAAAAACCCAATACTCTATATATATGTATAATATTTGAGTGAAAATAATAATACACTTATAAATGTGGAATTAAGAGTTTACAACAACTATTTTGAGTAAAGAAATTGTTCATTCAAGTAAATTTGAAACATCGCAATAGGTGTAGATTAAGTGTTGCGTTAAATAAATTATAAAGGAATAAATTTATAGAAACGTAGGAACGGAAGAATGAACATTATAGTAACGTAAAACGTATTGTAGGATAATAATTAAGTATAGGCTTGTAAATTAGATGTATGACAATAAATTTTGTACGTAAATCTTTCTATTAGTTGATAAGTCTTATTTTGATCAATTTAAAAGAATACACTAAATTTTGTAGTTAGTACGGAATATTGATGAGTGAATGAATAAGATGAAACAAAGGTGGAATGTATTAGTTGAGGTTTTAAGTTTATTTATGTGATAAGTTACCAAAATTACAATTTTATCTAAATACAGTAATTTATGCAAACAAAAGATGAACATTTTTAAATATTACCACAGTGATATATAAAAGAAACGTTAACTATGTAGTTGGAGAATAATTGATATATTTTGAGTTGGATAATAGAAATCAAGTTATTTATATAATTAGATTTAAGATGAGAGTATAAGTATATGATTTAATAATTGGGTTTTTCGAATAAAATTTATAATTCCCAAATAATAAGAAAACGCAGAGGTTAACACTGCGAAATTTATATACTTATAAATTTTAATTCACATCCAAGCTTGCTAAATTATTTGGAATTAATTGGATTATATAAGTAATGAAATTTGGCCAATATTTAAAGTTGAAAGAAAATTTGGATTTTATGATTTATTTTAATTTATTTAATAAATATTAAAAATAGCCATTTTTGTCACGGACTCGGATTTCGACGAAACCAGTTTCATCGGATCCGTAAAGTTGAATTATAATAATGTTTCAATTTTCGTAGCGATCGGACTTGTCGTTTGATCGTACGGACTCGAAACGCCTTGAAATTTACGCATTTTGAAATCAATTTGAAATTTTTGTTTTTTTAGCATAACTTCTTCATACGATCGAATTTGGTCGCGAAACTTTTTCCATCGCGTTCAGAATATTTTAAAACACCTATTTGGATATATAGTTTTAACAAATTCGACTCCGGAGGCATAGCGGGCTTTTTGGACCATGGTTTGTCACGCACGTTCGCGTATTCAGTCTAGCTACCCTACCTCTAGCCTATCTATAAATATACAGCTATAAACCCTAGCTCCTTTCTTTTTCATTTGCTGTACGTTTATTTCTTCACTCTTTTCTCTTCCCCAAATGTATACATCTCAGATCCAATTCAGATCTATCCACGGTTCAAAATCAAAAGTCAAAACTCAAAAATTTCAGAAAATTCCAGAAAAAATATATGTTGAAGTATTCGATACGCGTAAATTACTGGTGAAATTCGTTTTTCAATTGGAGCTGTCGTTCATCCAGAATAAATTCAAACAGCCCCAAAACCGTTCATCATCGTCGCACAAAAAGTTGTCGGATCGGGAAAACATTTCTGGGTTTTGAAGAGGGAACCGAGGGGATCGCATCTATGTAGTTTGTTTCGAGTTTCAACGGTTGGATTGGCGGGAATTTTCGATTAGGGTTGAGGGAGTATGGGTCGTGCTCTGTTGCGTGCTCTGTTGCCAGGGAAGACGCGTGCGCAGGTAAGGGTGACGTGGCTCAAATGTTAGGTGAAATATGTGTCGTTTATTTATTTGAATTCAATCATCATTTTTCGCCATAACTTTCTCATACGAAGTCGGATTCACACGAATTTTTTTTTGTTAGGATCGTAATTTAATTCCGGACTCGATGACGCTGGTTTGGACGAATTCTGATACGGACGAATTTTTGGGTTTAAATCGGGTTTAAATTCGATTTAAATTCAAAAGGTGAGTGTTTTGACCCACTCACAATTACTAGAAGCTTTTATGTTTGTTAAATAAATTTTAGAAATGAATAGAAATTTATTTATGAGCTTTTGGCATGTTATTTCATTCATATCTGTAGAATTGCATTTTATTGAATTTAACTGTTAATTTAATTGATTTATTGCGTGTTAATTGGCTGTTAGAAATTATTGTTTGCATATGAACTGCTAGTTAACAGTTATGTCAAATTATCACTGAATATAAATTGTTAGATTAATAGTTGATAAATATAATTTGAAATAAAACTGCCAATTATTACCTGTTGTATATTACCAAACATATATTGTTATTGATTGATATTGCTTGATGTGTGATTGGATGATGGATGTGTTGTTGAATGAATGTTTTATTTGGATATCATTAAACTGCAAGTTAGTATGCATTTACATTTCATTCGGGATTGCGGTTTGAAATGATATACAACCGCAGTTTTATTTTTTAAATTGCGGATTGAAATGATAAATATCCGTATCACTTGACCATAGGATAGAAAACTATATACAGGCACCGCGGTCTATATATAACTATTTTTAATGAGATTTCTATGGTTTGGATGGAATACGGTTTATAAAAATCTTAAATTTTATACTGAATAAATGTTTTCTTCCATATTTATATACATATGAAGTTGAAATTTTGAAATTAAAAGGTGAATAAATTTCTTTATTAAAAATGGAAGAAAATTAAGAAAATGGAGTTTGATGATTTATATCCTATGTTTAAATATTAAGTTGGAAATTTTAAAGATATGATATTTATAATTGGATTTTTCCCAAAATATTTTGAAATGAATATTCTAATAAAATTTGAATTTGGAAATATATATATTTTACTAGAAATTGAAGTCTTATTAATTATGGATTCTATGTGAATATTCAAGGCTAATTAATAGAACATTTGATTTGAAAGAATAAAATCCAACTTTAGTTGAAATATTTATACTCAAAATGGATATACGTATATATATGAATTTATTGAAATGGCTTTGGAACTTGAAGCGATATTAAATTTTGGTTTTAACTTTAAATAAAGAAATGTATTGTAAAGCCACGAGAAATATTTCTTTTCAAAGCAACATTTAAGTTAAACCACCTATTTTATATACGGTTGAATATCCAAATCATTTAGTTTTGAAAGTAATGGTTTTAAAAACTATGGATTTCGAAGTATTATGTTGAAAGTTAATGTTCAAATATTTGGTTACAAGGAATTATAAATTTTAAAAGTGGCATAATTTTTGGAAAAAGATTTATATTTGGGAAATGATATCATTGATTTGGGTTTATAAAAATAATATCAAAATGAATCTTTTTGGGTTTTAAAGAAGAAATGATATCGTAATATTATGGTTTTGAAATGGATTTTATTTTGGTTTTAAAAGTATAAACTATTTTTAAATAACCGCGGTGTTATAATAACGATTGGTTGGCAAAGAGACCGGGATCGGATATGGACATACTCTCTGTCGATACCGAAAACCACTTTGACTAACCGTGTACGCGGTGGAGATTCCAGAATGAAGTAGGTGGTGGCGACGTTTCCTGTAAGGTAAATACGTGGACCCGACTCCCGTGAGTTGGCATAAGGTGGATAAAACAGGAGCGATTCTCAGGCCAATGAGGTCATTCCTCTGATCGGACGCTCCTCTTCGATATTATACTTTGACTTGGATTTGATTCAGTGGCCACTTCTATATTTTGATTTTGGGGAGTTAGTCCGAGGTGGGCGGTAACTGCGGCTACGCGTTTCCACCAGCCTGGATAGCAATTGGTATATCTACCCTGGCATTGCCTAGTTGTGCCGTGTCACCTACCATACCGAGCCTTTACTACGAGTTTCTATTTGTGTCGTACCTATGGAGTATCCTCTGGTAGCTTCCCGATCAGGAGGTATTACGGTACTGTATAGACTATTGGCATTATTTGTGTTAAGGGCTATATGGGTAACCCCTTAACGCTATTAAAAAGTAAGTTTATTTTATAAATAGACACTATTATAATAGCGCAATATACTACATAGTAAATAGTTTAACGGATCCTTAGGAGATGTAAATCCCGAGCATCTCTTGAGTTACTGTACTCATATTTATTTCTGTTTATTTAACTCACATAAGATTTTCTAGTCTGACTCGAGTGTTTTTGTCTTTTCAAATTCGCTCGGGTCAGTCCGAGCGTTTCAGGATAGCAGATTTTAGCATTGGAGGACGAAGACGAAGAATCAGTATTATTTTACATATAGTATTGCACCACACTCTTTCTATTCCGCTGCATTGCTTGTATTGGTATGTGTAACTCTGATATTTATTGTAAAAGAAGAATCAAGCTTTTGTAAACTGTTTATGAAACTGTATATTTGTTATTATATTTTATCCTTCCGCTGTGAGATTCTATTTTCGTTTTATTTCTTCTCCATTTTTCTTATTTACCCCATAACAATCCGCCCTTGCGTATGTTTTGAATTGGGACAAGTGTCGGTTTAAAGTATGCGAAAAGAGTGGACGTTACAGGTAAGTTTAATTGATCATCCTTTCATGCTAAAATCATCGTGAGTACTTGAGCTACTTCATATAAATATGTTTGGCCCTAATGGTGTTGCGAGGTTAAGTGGCAAGAAATATTGTTATTTATTAGTTGATAATTACTCTAGATTCACATCGGTATATTTTCTAGTCAAAAAGTCTAAAACGTTTGATATTTTTCTAGATTTGTAAAACAAGTTCAAAATGAAAATGTGTTTCAATTATTACTTTGAGAAGTGATCGTCGTTAGAGAGTTTGAAAATTATTTAGGATGTTTTTTTTAAAGAAAATCGATTTAACATGAATTCTCAACTCCTTGAACACGTAAACATACTGGAATGGTTGAAAGAAAGAATCGTACATTACAAGATTGGCTAGATGTATGCTAAATGTATATAATATTCCTTTGTCCTTTTGGACAGAGGCAGTTAACACATCGTGCCATGTAACGAATAGAATAATGATTGGGCCAATACTAAATAAAACTTTTTATGAGCTTTGCTTTGATAGGAAACCTTACATTTATTATTTTAGAGTTTTTGGATGTTCATGTTATATTCTTAATATATGTGATCAACTTGGAAAATTTGAGTCCAAAACAAATGAAGTAATTTTGATGGGATTTCATCTAGAAATAAATCATATCGAATTTTCAACAAACAATTGAAAACAATTATAGAAACAATCAATGTGAAGTTCGATGAGTCGGATGATGATAATACTGATAGAAAAGATAAAGACGAGGATGATGAATAAAACAGGATCAATGGAAATACACTAAAGGATAATAGTGAGATCGATCAACACACTATAGTCTCAAAATCTATGTTAGAAATTGAGAATTTAAATTCAATGATAAGTCACCATCAAAAATTAGTTATAGGTAATCTAACAGAAGTTATACAAACACATGTTTCTTTCAATAAAAATTTATGGCTTTGTGTATATATAGTGATTTTATTTCAAAAATTTAACCTGTAAATATCATATAACACTTAGAGATGAAAGTCAAATAATAGCCATGCAGGAAGAATTTAACCAATTTTTATGAAACAATGTTCGGAAATTAGTCCCTAGACCCGATGATTATTCTATGGTGGGTACCAATTGGGTGTTTAAAAACAAACTTGATGAATCCCAAAAGGTTATTAAAAATGAAGCCATATTGGTTGTAAAGGTATATAACCGAATAGAAGGTACTGCTTTTGATGAAACATTTGTCCCATTGCTAGGTTAGAATAGAATCAATTAGAATTTTGCTTGATTTTGCATGTTTCAAAGGTTTTAAACTTATGCAAATGGACGCTAATAGTGTTATTAAATGGCTATTTAAAAAAATGTGTTTGTTGAAAAACCCTTTGGTTTTGAGAATCATGAATTTCCAAATCATGTTTACAAACATGAAAAAGCATTATATAGACTTAAACAAGCATTTAGAGGTTTGTATGAATGTCTAGACATATATGTTTTGGAAATTGATTGTAAAAAGGGAAGTGATGAAACTATTTTGTTTTTATTATACAAACACACTGATTAGATTATTGTTCAATTTTTGTTGATGAAATTATATATGGTGCTACTAATGAAACAATATGTCAAAAGTTTGAAAAAGTTACGAAGGATAAGTTTGAAATTAGCCTGGTCGGATAATTAAGTATTTTCGAGGATTTATTATCAAGCAAAGCGAGAATGGATTTGTGATGACCCACCTCCTCAACACTCAAAAATCGACACTAATACATCCTCGGTATTCACGTGCCATAAATCCAAGTGCCGAAGAGGCAGATTATCATAGGGTACAAGAAAATAAAGATAAAAGACAAAACAAAATAGAATCTCACATCGCATCCAACATTTAATTAAACATATGAGCAGTACATGCAATTACTCCAAATCGCTCCATCAAAGTTCTAGTAAGTAGTAATCTAGCTAGGATAGTTATAACTGCCTATCTTCAGAAGTGCTGGTAGATACATCATACAAAATACAGCGGAATTAGAAATAGACGACTATCTATATAGGACCCTTCAGCTTCATACTCTATCCAGAATGCTCCGAGCTTCTCCCAAAATATTCCATGCCACCTAACTACTTGGCTGCTCGAAAAAATAGGGCATCTGGAGTTTAAGGGGAGAAAAAACTCTGTTCGGTCACTAAAATGGTATGAGGAAATCAAAATACAGATATTTGAAACAAAGGGTATCTCATAAAACCATGTCTCATATAAACACGAAACATGTATATACCATGTAATAACCAAAATCTTTGCTACGCAAATCTAAGGATATTATTTTTAATTACTTTCTTTTGAAAATACTTTTCAAATAAATATACATAATCTTAGCCGAAATTGTTACATTATTAAATTCCAACATTCTAAGTTTTATAATCTAGTCTGAAGGCACTTATTGGAGAATTGATTTCTATATAATGATAGGTAAGGAACTACCTTCCGTACAGTATATCTCTAGAGGGATGTACCGAGGATTAGAAACTTTGAAACCTCTTCACCTGGCAAGACCCGCTGACCTAACTTAGCGGCCGATAAAATCGTATATGACATCACCTCAGTTGTAACCGATCTATCCGGGATTCCATAGCTTATACAACATACTTGACATATATAAAGTAATATAGAAAGGTGATGTCTATACCTGAATGGTTGCAAACCATATAGCTTTATGGCATGCCCTGTTTAAGCCATTTTTAGGGGATGAGGCCCGAGGTAATGATTACCTTTCACATAGCACATTCCACTTTGAATGCCATATTGCCAATTCCATCATACACCATTGATTTCCACAAATTTAACCTCTGAGCATGTATGTCTCAGAGAAAGGTGTTAAATATAGGAGAGTTACTTCCTACATCACCAAACAAATGTACATTCATAAAAATAATGTACGTATATGTTGGAAATGCAATGTTAAATATTCATCCGTAGAAGTTGTCCAGGAATAGGACAAACTAAAGGAACTCTCCTACCACATCCTATCAAGAATCATCACTAGGATTAGTATCGAGCAATCCTTGCATCAAAAATCAAATGAAGATACCACTGCTATATATTTATGATATGGGAAATTTCCACCGAGGGTCATTGACAAGCATCCCTTTATTCATTTATGATCATTCCAAGTCTTTACTTCGAATACATAAATTGATTCGAAGTGGTTTTTGGATAAGAATCACTCAAATCACACCCCGGTTCCTTTGAACCAATCATCAATAAAAACATGTTAAGTCAATAGGTGCTTATCATTTGATTAATTATTTTCTTTTTACCAAAATATCTTCTAAAGATATATATCTTTAAAACATTTCTTTCCGGTAAATACAGAATCATTAAACCTCTCTTTAACTTTGGAAACGTCAAATCATTTTCATAAGTCATATTGGAAAATACTATTAAGTTATAAAGGGTCGATAGTAATTATACTAATTCTACTCAACATTAATTTCCCTATTCAACGTTTACTATCCATCAAATAATGGTGAAGTCACCTTTTAAATTCACATGGATAGTATGTGTTACCTCCTTGAAATTTTATGCCAAGTGTAAGAAGATTATTTCTATACAATCTATATTGTTTAAATTTGGAAAATTAAATCTTATATACTTTTCTCGTTTCCGACATTTCATACTTATCTATTCCTCGCTTAGGAAAAGCCCAGGTAAGCCATGGAACTGGTTGCTCCAGAACATCTCCTAAGTTTAATCACCTCACATCTGGATCCCATGAATAGAAAAATCTAGTCTATCCATCGGCATTTAGAGCCAAGATTAAATCACTTGATTTTAACAATTTTTCTTTAAATTTTTTATTTAAACTTTTAAAATAAATTATGATACCTCAAACTCTCTAAAATACTTAATTATTTATTTTAAAACATTTATAAAATATTTGAGAAAGAACACTTAAGTTTAAAGTCATATTTCAAAAGTTATTATAAGTGCCGCGAATAGCAAAAAGTGCTATGAATAGTGCTACGAATAGCACTTTTAAGGCTTATTTGATCGAAACAACTTTTTTCTCATTTAGAAATCCATTTTTATAACTCAAATATATTTCAAAATATTTTAAATATTTATAGAATTTATTTTATATTTTTAAAGAATTTCAAATATCAATTTTAAAAAATTTGTCGTTTTTTGCTTCCGAACTGCCAAGCCGCGACTATTTTGAAAACTTCATTTGCTCATATTTTAAATTTACTAAATGAAGTCCTAACATTTTCTTTTATTTGAAAACTACGATTATATAAGTTCGTAAAATTCTTATCATAAAGAATTCCGACTTCGAATCCATCGTATAAATGAATTTAACTTTCTAAAGTTATGACACGAAATCGCGAACTATCGTTACGCGGCACATCTATTTTTGACTCAATCTTTATAATTTGTGAAAAATTCACCAAATTGGATTTTAGTGTTTATAAAATATTTTAAAACCATTTTAATGAGGTTTAACAATTTATATACACCATTCTATTTATTAAAGGAAAGTGATTTCCTTTGTGATATTTGACGTGTATTAAACGTGACTTGTTTCAATATCAAAATAAACATATAATCAACATCCAAACTTAATAATCAAACATAGTAAACAACTATAACAATCATATCACATCATCATATCCTATATTTGTGTGTGTGTAGAGTTTCTCACTTGATTTTCGATCGGGCAAACTTTAAATCGGGTATAGCTCCGCTACGATCGCATGTGAGCTTATGGAATCGAGCTTGGATCCCTTGGGAAGGCTCGGCCTATGCTTGCTATTGGAGGTGGCTTTTTCTTGGTTTGTGGAAGGTGTTTCCACGGAATATAAAGGTGAGAAAGAGTGGATTTGCTTTGGTTTTGAAGAGTTTTGATAATATATACTTACTATGTGATTTGAATTTCTTTTTGTAACAATTTTTTCCATTATTTTTCTTAGGAAAGAGGCCATTAAAGTGGAGTATAAGAAATGAAGAAGCTTTAGAAAATTTATGAAGGAATGAAGTGAATGAAGTGAAGAGAGATGGATGCTAATTATAGGCTAAAGCGAGAATGAAAATATCATGATATTTCTACCTAAAAACATCATCATTTGCTCACCACCCTACTCTCCTCCTACCTCACCATGTTTGGCCATGCTCCCTCCTCATGTGTGTGTACCGATGTGCTTGTCTTGTGATGTGTAAGAGTTTGACTTGATTTGCTTAAGTATCAAGATTTGTAGGAAATAACTTGATAGTTTTTAATATATATTTAAATATGTAAGTATATATACATACATACATATATATATATTTGTGTTCATGTGCATGTGAATGTGTTCATGTATATGTACATGTATGTGTGCATATGTGTATCTCATATGATTCACAACATTGCAAAACATTTCTACATTGAATCGTTCCAGATTCCGATTTTGATTTCTGGTCATATTTTCACTTCTTATTTAATATATATATTTGTAAACTAAATTTAATAATAATATTTCTATCTTCATATACTAATTAAAAGGGATTATTTTATAAGTAAAATAATTATTAAATCATTTAAACTCAATTTAAATTCAAAATCATTTATTTCAAAATATATAAATGAGTGTATGTATCCAGCTCCATGCACGATGTCGGATGGTCTAAGAGCTGTTTATTGATAAAACGGTTTTCTGTCATTTTATCGATACATCTTCCAAAGTATATATTTTTGCAAATATTTATTCAGAATAAGATTACTAATATTATTTATTGTTCAAAACATTATCATTTATGTTAAAATATCTTATATTTGAATATTACAAAATTTTCCTGAAGTGATGAATTTGTTGGTCATTACATGCTTTCCCTCTTAAAAGAATTTCATCCTCGAAATTAAGAATAAGAAGAAATTGATTCAAAAGAAGGAATATATATTTGAAAAGGGAATATATATAAGATATGATAAGTGACCACACCACAGGCAGTGAGTACAATATCTTCGTACTACAAGCAACATATACATCAATCCTAAACTCAGGATATGCTTTACTCATTCTATCTTCTGTTTCCTAGGTGCATTCTTAGGCATCACCACTCCACTAGACTTTAACTAACCTTATGACCTTCCTTCTCAGTCACTTCTCATCGTGACCCACGATTCGAACTAGTCGTTTGATAACTGCCAAATTTCGTTCTAATTCTAAATCTTCGTAGGCAACTATTTCTATAATTTGTTCCGAATCATGTACATATTTACATAAATAAGATACTTGAAAGATGTTATGCTCACCATACAACCTTTTGAGCAATTCAACATGATAAGATAATGGGCCAATCCACTCAAGAATGGAAAATGGTCCATAAAGTCGAGGTGTTCACTTCTCTGCCCGACCAAATCTTATCACTCCTCTTATCGGAGAGACTTTCAAGAATACAAAATCTCCAATCGAGAATTAAAAATTTCTACGCCTTTGATCGGAATAACTCTTCTACATGATTTGGGATTCTTTCATCTTCTTTTTGATCAAGTTTACCTTTTCCGAGGCTTCTCGAATCATGTCAGGACCAAGTACTAACCAATCCTCGATTTTGATCCAATATGCTAGGGATCTATATGGACGACTAGATAAAGCTTTGTATGGTGCCATGCCAATACTAGCCTTATAGCTGTTATTATAGGAGAATTCCACAAGATGAAGATAATTTTCCCATTAACCTCCAAAATCTAATATACAAGCTTTCAGAAGATCTTCCAACACTCAATTTACCCTTTTAGTTCTCCTATAGGTCTGGGGATTGTATGCAGTGCTTATACTCATCTTCATTCCCGAAGTTATTTATAATGCCTCCCAGAACTTACTGGTAAAGATATGGTCTCGATCACTGACGATATTGCTTGGGACACTATGCAGTTGAAATATTTTCCTCATGTATATTTCTACAAGACTTGCAGCTGTCCTCGTTGGTTTTACTGGGATAAAGTGTGCGCTTTTGGTCAATCGATCTATGATAACCTAAATGCCTTCATTTTCCTTCCTTGATTGAGGTAAGCAATCGATGGAATCCATCAATATTTGGTTCCATTTCCAAGTCGATGTTTCAAGAGGTTGGAGTAATCCAATAGACCTTTGTTGATCGATTTTGATTGATTGAAAATTTGCTCATCTACTAATATGGATAGAGATATCCCTCTTCATACCATCCTACCAAAAAGTCTTCTTCATATCTTGACACATTTTGATAACTCTGCGATGTACTAAAAGTCGATTACTGTGACATTCTATTAAAACTTCTTGCCTTATCCCATCGACATTTGTGACGCATACTCTTCCATTAATCCTTAATATTCCTTGATCATCCATCTTGAATACTATCCATCTTCTTGGTACTATGTTTTTCTATACTGCTTTGACATCTCTGAAATGAATAGATCTCTAAGTTGGTCCTATTTTATACGGTTAATCATAGTTGGATGAACTATCAATAAGCTATAACGGCATGCTTCGTGCTTAATGCATCTACTATGATAGTGGATTTCCTGGGCATATATAGGATATCTAAATCATATGACATAAGAAATTCTAGTCAGTGTTGTTGTCTCATATTCAAGTCCTTTCAAGTGAAAGATACTTAGAAGATTTCTGATCCGTGAAGAGTTCGAACTTCTCACCTATTTAAAGAACGAATATTATTTACCAAGGTCAAACAAAGTTTATCAAAATAAACTATGAGAATTTCTTACCCAGCAAATAATGTCTCCAAATCTTTAGTGCAAACACAATAGCTAATGGTTCTATGTCATGTGTTGCATAATTTTGCTCCTACTAGCATATGCTATAACTTTTCCATGTTGTATCGGTACTACGCCCACTCCTTCACTACAAGCATTAGTATAAATGTTTAAACTGTCGCTTTCATCAATATTATTCATGACTAAAGTGGTAGTTAACCTTTTCTTAAGTTCCTGGAATGCATCTTCACATTTCGATCCCTTCAAATTTAACATCCTTCATAGTCAACTTTGGTAAGTGATGAGAAATCTTGGAGAAGTCCTGAATAAATCTTCGATAGTATCTTCCCAATCCTAAGAAGCGCGAATGTCCTTTGGAGTTTGTGGTTTCTTCAAATCTAGAAGGGTGGTGTTTTTTTAGGATTAATAGAGATTCCTTCTTTTAACACAGCATGTCCAAGGAACCTTACCTTTTCCTTCTAGAAGTTGCATTTTGAAAACTTAACCTTGAGCACATTTCTTCTCAATATTTCTAGTACAATCTCTAAATGCATTTCATGTTGTTCTTAAGGCTTTGAATATATAAGGCTATCATCAATAAAAACCAACACGAATTTGTGTAGCACGTCTCCAAATACTATTTTCATAAGATCCAAAAAATAAGCGGGCGTATTGGTTAGGCCAAAAGGCATAACCATCCACTCATAAGAATCATTTGGTCCTCTAAATATGGTTAAAGGAGTGCAATCTTTTGCTATTCCTAAGTTATGTAATCCTACAGCTAGGTCCATTTTGGAGAATATTCGAGCACCATGAAGTCAATCAAATAAGTCATCAATATGAGGTATAAGATACTTGATATTAGTTGTTTGCTTATTTAGGTTTCGATAGTCTACATAAAGTCTTAGGGAGCCCTCTGACTTTGCAAAAAAAACTACTGCTAAGCTCCAACTTAAGCGACTTTGTCTAATTCATCCTTTCTTTAACAATATTCATCCATTTGATTCCTTAATTCATTTACTTCCTTGGGGCCATTCTCCAATAAGAATGAAAAACAGACCTCGCACCGGAAATCTAGTCGATTCGGAAATCAATTTCCTTGTGTAGGGGTAAATTTTTAACTTCCTCTAAAACACGAGCATTCCTTAACAATTGGTATCTCTTCTACATGGTTTTGAAATGAATTTAGGGCATACATAAAACTATCCATTAATAGACTTGATTCTTCACATGTTATTTTAAAAGGTTCGCCTCTTCTATTTTCCAAATGCACCATCCTTTTAACACAATCAAGAATAGCCTTAAATTTAGACAACCAATCCATACCGAGTATAATCTCAAATCCATTTAAATTGAGAATGATTAGGTCACATGAATTTTTTTGGAATAGGTAAGCAATTTATACTTTTTCACAAACTATACCGAGATTAGTTTTACCACCTATGTGGTTAGAGATGTAGATAGGGGTACCTAATATTTTTGTGCTAAGTTTATATTTATCAACTAGTTCCTTAGAAATAAAACTTTAGGAAGCCCTAGCATCAAATAATACTCTAACTTGATTTTTATTGATGTAGATATTACCTTCAAGAACTCTCTTTCCCTTCGCATCAGTCGAACTTGAGGGTTTATCTTTGATGGAAAAAACTTTGACTTGTTCTCCTTTCTTTATTAGTGGACAATCCTTCTTCTGATGCCTTTGTTTGTATAATTGTAGCAGTTTCTATCTTAAGCCTTAGGATTCTTGTAGATGGCAACAAAATGACCTTTCTATTGGCAATTATAACAAGTAATATCCTTCAAACTGTTTTTGTGTGAACCTCCTTCTGGCTTGCCCTGCCATAGCTTCTTCCCAGAGTGGTTGAACTTTTGCTTCTTCCAGTTATTGTTGCTACTTCGAGTTATCGACGGATTATTTTTGTCAAGAGTTTCATATCATAAACCTATGTCTACGAAATCTATGAAGGTTCCCTTTACATTTCATTTTTAAAGGTGTCTCTACTAGACCTGACCTAAAATGGGACAATTCACTGAACTTGTTGGAATATTCTTCCACCACATCTCTCTTTGATTTAAATCCATGAAATTCTGATAAAGGCGGGATTTTCCTACAGCTGGCATATATTGTTTTTCCAAGACTTCCTTGAACCGTTCCCATGAGAAAATATCTTCAGAATAATTCAAAGTTATGGACTCCCACTATGCTAGAGCCTCTTCTTATAACTGGCGGGAAGCTAAGAACCTTTTCTGTTCATCAGATATTCAATCCTATAAAAAAATTCTTCCACAAGGGCATATCGAAGCCCGAATTTCAATAATGGACTCCGTTCCCTTGAATGGTTTGCCGCCCACGCCTTGCGTAAAACCCTAAGAAGTCAGTCGTTATCAAAGAGGATGAATTCAATCTAAATCTAAGGATCAAAGCTATGAAGGATTAATCTACCAATCTCAAATTCCTTGTCATATCTAAGGTGAATAATAATTCCTTCCATCTTTATTTTATTTTATATTCATATATTTCGGATTTAAGATTAAACCCATTTTTATGATGTTTTAGAAGATAATATGCTTGAGTGATTACATTTTTGATTTAAATCAATTCATTTACATACGAAATTGGAACGTTTTATGGCAAAACCGATTATTGTTGAATTTAGAATTCCGTGGAAAAAATTTATGTTAGATAAAACATGATTTTAGAGATGAGTTTCAATTTTCATAGTTTTCCAAGCCATGAAAGATTTATTATGAATTTCTAAAGGGAAATATGATCTAATTGGGTTTAAAATTTATCTCGATCAAATCAGAAAGAATTTGGGTCTAAAATTTTAATATGTTTGATAATATGATGAAAGTGAATATCTGTGATTTTTGGGGATTTTTCCTTATTTATTTTGATAAAGAAAATAAATTATTTTAGAAAAAGGACTTGTTTATAATATTGGATTTGCTTAAAGGAAGGGCTTAATGTTAATTTTCATTTGGTTTAGATCTAATAAGCGTGGCAGTTATTTTGTAAAGTACTTGAAATTTTTTTAAAACAACCAATTAAAAGGTTACACATAGGCAAGTTGGTTAAAGCAATTATTAAAAATGCGCATGATTTTAGCCTGTAATCAGAAAAGACGATTCGGCCTCCTTTAGTAATACCCTTCGACTCCATTGCTTCCACTCCAACTCCATCGAAACCCACATAGTCGAGGCTAATACACAAGGTATTACTTAGATGGTACAGTGGATTGATAAAAGGCGGAAGCTATACCGTCGAAAGGAATGCTTTCAATGGGGTTGAAATCATGTTTGATTTTCAAAAGATAAGAATTTGCTTTGTTTGGCTTAGGGCTTTTAACCCAGCTAAAACATATGTTTTCAAAAGAAGTTTATAAATAGCTTTCGAAGAAGGTTGCTGTATTATGTTTATCGTATTAGCTTTCTGGGTTCCTTTTGCTTTTGAACAAGTGCTTTTGAAAGTAATGGTTTCACCCAAGTCGAAACCCAGCCGCTATTTTCCCTTCCGAGTGTCTTGAAGACATCAACACTTTCGAAGGGTTATCTTCGTTTTAACTTAAGCTAGGCCACTTCTAAATATTTTCGAGAGGGCGATGGTTCCAAAGGCAATGGGGTCGAAAGGGGGTTTCAACTCTATCCTCCGAAGTTTTAACTTAAGGGCTTTGAGCTTTTGAATAGAAGGTTCTGAGGCCATGTACTTTTTCCCAAACAATCCTATAAAGGTTTCGAAAGAGATACTTTGCTATATAACCACTTTCCCCAAAAGATGTTTTTAAAGGGTAAAAACAAATGTTTTCGAAAGAGGGTACTTTCATTAGTTTCGAAGCTATTTTCCTAAAGACTATTAAATAAGGTTTTGATACAATCAAAAGGTATGGTTTGGTTACGAAAGGAAATATATATAGAGCTTTGGAAGGTATATAGTTAGAGTTTTGAAAAGAGGTTTTCTATACTTTCGACGGAGGTCATCCAATGTTTTTGAAAGTGATGTTTCAAGCTTTCAAAACAAATAAACCAATCTTATAAAAGGAAATACCATGGCATAAATAGAGATTGTGAGAGTATTATCTTTTCATATGTTTATTCCCATTGAAATTAATCCATAATGGTACTTTTGGAAAGGGCGGAATAACCAGCTAGGTTGACTCTATGGTGAACATAACTTATGAAATGATAAATTTTTAATCAAAGATATTGGCAAGGTCTAATAGGTTCATAGTCAGCCCATGAAAACTATGATTTAATATTGGTAGGGGCCAATGGTTTATAGTTAGCCCTTGAAAACTATATTCGAATTAAGATATTGACAGTTAATCAACAGATTTTTAGTTAGCCCATGAAAAATAGGATAATAGATAAGATATTGGACTTACCAATAGGTTCTTAGTGATCCCATGAAAACTATGAAATTGGACAGATAGTCCATAAATATTTAACAGGTTAATAGTAATCTTGGAAACTCTAACTGGGACAGATAGTCAGAATGAAAGGGGATGGGTAATCCAGATTTAATTCACTTCTTTTGCATATCATCATAATGTTTTTAAATACTGTGTTATGACCATTGTGGATGCAGGAGCCCAGTATATGGTTTTATAAATGTTTTAGGATAATAGTGAGGGGAAAACCCGTTATGTTAAGTAGCATGGTCTCACTACATATCTAAATGGGTTGGCATGGTAGGTTATAATCCATACCAGAATTAATTCCGACTCGAAGTTTTTTCCCTTAAACTCTCGGGTACTCAAATAATTTTGAGTAGGTTAAGAATTTGGGTTTTCAGGTGTTCTTTTAGAGGAATAAAGCTTTAGGTGACGTGTAGGAGGCATGCTAACTATTTAGATTTCTTTTATTTCTTCTATATTTGGTTGTAAAGGAAAACTTGTTTTGTTGCTATATTATATACTCTAATCATCCAAGGGGCATCTTCATATGTCGTTCTTGACGTATTTTATAATAATTATACATTATTTGAACGTGGTTTGCATACTAGGATTATGTAATGAATTTGCAACGTTTTGAAATGGATTGTGAAATTTGCTGTTATTTAATTATTTTTTCATATTATTGTGTTTCTGTGTATCAATTTATCTAACATTGCCATAATTGGTCGTTGAGGATTAATAACTATGGATGACTGCAACATCCATAGCCGTTAGTTTAGGGCCTCCGAGTAAGGGATGTTACAAGTTGGTATCACAACATAGGTGTATGAAACTTTAACAGAAACTTAAACTTAAAAGAATTTTCAAAACATAATCCAATGAATCAAATAACAAGATTAGGGTTTGGGTTAACATTATAGTTAGGGATGACAATATGATGGGTCTGAAGTCTAAACTCAGTAGATCCTCCCATATTTTGACCCATTAAGATCCACCCCATCGGGTCATCGGTGCGGGTAGACCCATAACCTGCGCTTAGGAGCTCCGGGTCTAGAGTCAGGTTGGGGCTTGGCTGACCCACCCCAACCCGAACCACACTAATAATATATCATAAAGTCACTTTATTACTATAATTATGATTGGTTATTCCTTTTACACATGAGTGGTTATATCATGGATATTGTAATATTCATTCAACAAGTTATATGATGTTTATAGCATAAGTTACATCATTGATAGTTATATAATAACATATGCATATTTTTTGAACTATCATTCTACACATCATTTTTGTTATTATTTCAATATCATTGTAAAATATTATAATTTATATTTAATGTATCATTTAGTGACAATCTCTTTTACAAATAAAATAAATAGATATATGTGCATTAATACACAATTATGAATGAACATATAAAGTCTCATCGGGTCTTGGGGTAGGGCAGGTCTACCCTGATCCGTACGAGTTTTGGGTTCGGGGAAAAAATCGAGACCCACACCTGGTCTACGGGACTGGTCTGGGTTAGGGTCTGAAAAACCCAAGGTGGGTCTGGGTCAGGGTTTGAAAAACCCAAGGCGGGTCTAGGGAATAAAAAACCCGCCCCATTGTCATCCCTAGTAACGTACTTGTAATTGATATACGGTTATAAGTATCTAATCTCTACTCTCTTAGAGCGTTCTTCAGTATCTCACTAAGGCTCGTATGTAGATTTATGAGAAATGAGATATGGAAGCAGGAACGGAAGAGGACATCTCGGTGGAGGAAGCACCTAAACTAATGGAAATGCTCTACCCACTGCTAGGAGGAACCTGGGCCGATCGACTAATGCTAATAACCAAAATGTTGATGATAATGTGGGTGCTGGAAATCCACCAGTAGATATGAAGGCGATGTATTAGTTCTTCGCCAATATGATGCAAGCAGGAGCTGTTGCCGGAATTGCTAGAAATATAGGAGGAACTAATCCTGTGGCTTCAGTTAGGAATAATTATGCCTTGCTGAATAGAGACTACATCAGTTTGGATGGAAAGCCATCCTTAGGGATGAGAGTGCCATAGAGGTTGAGAATTGGTTGTTGCACTATTAGCGTATATTTACTAATTTGGGTCTAATTGATGGGTAAAAGAGAAGGTTGGCCTCTAAACAGTTGCAGGGGTCAGCGCTATACTGGTGGAATAGTGTTACTGCTGAAGTTCCAGAAGACTTGGGCTAATTTTAAAAAGATATTTAAGCAGAAATTTATGTCTGAATTTGCTAAATCAGAGTTGATGAGGAAATTCTTGGATCTAGTTCAGGGAGAGATGTCACTAGTTGAGTATGAAACTAAGTTTGAAGAGCTATCTCGATATGGGTATGCCACCATAGATACTGACATCAGAAGAAATGAGAGATTCATTCGAGGATTGAGGCCCTAGCTCGCTAAAGCAACTATGACACATGTCCATGATCCTATAATGTGGTGGTGGAGATGTACATTCACCGTGAAGAGTTACTTGCTGTTTATGCTAAGGAGAAGCTAGTGGAAACTCAGGGTTCTCAGAAGAAGAAGAGAAAGTTCTTTAAGATGAAGGGATCCCAGAAGGGAGAAATTGCTAAAAAGTCAAAAGTTGAGATAGCTTGCTACAAATGTGACAAAAATGGTCACTATGCGAATGAATTCCAGTCATGAAATAGGAAGAAAGTTGGAAGTAAGAAGAGTGTGAAGTGTTTCAACTGTGATCAAGTCGGGCATTACAATAATCAATGTCCAGAGCCAGTTAGGGAAGATAAAGGAAAGGTTTTGACATTAGGCTAGCTAGGCCTAATACAGCTGATAAAGGAAAGATTGTGATGGAAGGTACGTTTTTGATTCAGAATATACCAGTTAGGGTACTTTTTGATACAGGTGCATCACATTGATTTATATCTCAGTGTCTTGTTGATAAGTTATGCCTGGAACCCACCTACATTGTTACTTCCTTAAGGGTTGCAAGTCCAATAGGAGGGTATGCAACTCTAGGGTTGAGATGTGACCAATTAGAACTTATTTGTTAGATCATAAGTTTACATGCACTTGTACGTTATTGATTTTGTAGATTTAGAGATCAGTTTTGGTATGGATTGGTTAGGTAGGTATGAGGATAATATTTTGCCAGGATAGGGAGATATCACTAAAACACCCCAATAGTCACAATCGAGTTGTACTCTCAGTGGAGACTTCTGAACGGAGTGTAAGTATTTTACTTAATGCTATGGAGATAGGAGACGAGTTAAGTCAGGTTCGAGTAGCAAGAGAGTTTGGAGGTATCTTTGAGCCAGTCATGGGACTGCCACCGAAATGAGAAGTTGAGTTCAGTTTAGATCTTATGACCAGAGCTGAACCTGTGAGTAGACCACCAAGCAAGATGACATCGACTACGATGAAGGAATCGAAGGTGCGGCTAGTGGATCTTGAAGGAAGGAATTTCATTAGGCCAAACAGTTCACCTTGGGGAGCGGCCATGGTGTACATGAAGAAGCCAGATGAATCGTTAAGGATGCGCATCGACTATCATAATTTGAACGACAGGACGATATAGAATAAGTATCTTTTTCCAAGAATAGATGATTTATACGATCAGTTAATGGAGCTAGAGTGTTTTCCCAGTTGGATTTGGCAATAGGCTTCCATCGGTTAAGAGTGGTGGATGATAGTATTTCTTTGACAGTATTTCATATGGTTCTTATGAATGGTTGGTGATGTCATTTGGATTAACGAATGCACCTGCTTTCTTCGTCGATTTGATGAATCGAGTTTTCGAACAGTACATGGATATGTTTGTCCTGGTGTCTACAGATGACATTTTAATATACTCTAAGGATGAAAGAGAGCATGAAGATCATCTTAGAGTTGTGCTTGAGACGTTGAGGTAGAATAACCTAAAAGCGATGTTTACCAAGTTTCATTTGAAAGAAAGAAGTTAAGTTGCTTGGTCATGTGGTTTCAGAGAAAGGCTTGTTAGTCGATCCAAATGAGATTGAAGCTGTTAATAATTGGAAGAGACCAAAGATGGTGAACGAGATTAGGAGTTTTCTTGGACTTGCTGGCTACTACCGAAGATTCATTAGGGACTTCGCACAGATAGCAACTCCTTTGACTAAGTTGACTTGGAAGGAGATGAAGTTTGTTTGGTCCAACAAATGTGTGGAAGCATTCCTTAAGTTAAAGCATTTGTTGACCAATGCAGCAGTATTAGTAGCTCCAGATGGAGTTGGTGGTGTATACTGATGCATATGGAACTGGATTCGGAGCAGTATTGATATAGAAGGGTAAATTTACTGCCTACGCATCCAAATAGCTTAGACCGCATGAAGTGAGATATTCTACTCATGAATTGGAGTTCGCTGCGGTGTTCTTCACATTGAAGATTTAGAGGCATTATCTCTTAGGAGAGAGGTTTAAGCTTTATACCAATTATATATCTTTACGGTATTTGTTCTGTCAAAAGGAGTTGAACCGAGGTGACTAGAGTTTTTGGCTGCTCATGATTTTAGTATAGAGTTTACACCAGGGAAAGGTAATAAGGTAGCTGACACTCTTAGCAAAAAACATCAGAATGTGGTGTTAGCTACGTTGGAAGAGTGGAAGGATTTAGAAGCTTTGGCCAGTTGTGGAGTATAATTAAGATTGACTACTAGTTCCAGTCAGGGTGCTGCCATGTTGTTTTGCTTAGAGGTCCGATCAGCAATAATTGAGAGGATTGCTTCTAAGAGGAAAGAGGATCCGGTGTTAGCCAAGAGGATCAGAAGACTTGAGGTTGAAACTGAAATTGATGATCTAAAGTATATTAGCCTTGACCAAAGAGGATGGTTGAGAAAGAAGGGACGGTTGTACGTTCCAAATGTGGAGGACTTGAGGAAGGAAGTTCTTGGAAAATGTCATCGATCCAAGTTTACGATTCATCCTGGAGGAACCAAGATGTATTAGGTTACGAAGATGAGCTTCTATTGGAAAGGTATGAAGAGGGATGTTGGCTTGTGGGTTAGGTAGTGTGCAAACTGTCAATAAGTGAAGGCCGAACATCAAAAGGCAAGTGGATTACTTTAGCCTTTAGAGATTCTAGTTTGGAAATGAGATTCGATATCTATGGATTTTATAGACAAGTTTCCAAGGTCAAATAAAGGAAACGAAAGTATATGGGTCATAGTGGACAGAATGACCAAGAGTGCCCATTACATTCCAGTTAAATCAACCAGGACAACACCTGTTTTAGCTAAGTTGTTCATGAAGAACATAGTTAGACTACATAGAGTTCCTAGTAGTATAGTTAGT
This sequence comes from Allium cepa, assembly GCA_030765085.1. Lineage (NCBI taxonomy): Eukaryota > Viridiplantae > Streptophyta > Magnoliopsida > Asparagales > Amaryllidaceae > Allium > Allium cepa. The sequence goes on along the minus strand of CM060935.1, from coordinate 794,605,915 downwards.
AACATAGATGTCATGTTCACTAGTGAATTTTGGAAGAGTCTACTGAAAGTATTGGGTACCAAGCTTAATATAAGTACTACATGTCACCCTCAGATAGATGGGCGGACGGAGAGAGTTAATAAGGTACTCGAGGATTTGTTGAGAGCTTGCGTATTGGATTTTGGTGGATCTTGGGAAGACCACCTACATTTGGTTGAGTTTTCCTATAATAATAGTTATCAGACTTGTATAGGTGTGGCACCGTTTGTGTAACGACCCGAAAATTTCAATATCGAAAATTCCAGATAGTTAGTAAAGTAAGAAAAGAAACAGAAGAAGAAAACAGAAAAGAAACACAGATTCTCACATTCGCAGCGGATCAAAATATAATATCACATAAAATAATAGTTATACAAAGAAAAGCTGTACTTGTCAAATTACACTTTAATATATCAGAGTTACATCACTAGACCGTTTAAAACAACATGTCCCAGATATACAACTATATAACACAGCGGAAACTCTTTATACGTTCCTGCCATCCAGCTCGCCTCCTGAGCTTCAGAATGTCCTTACCTGAAAATCTGTAATACTCGGTCTGACCCGAGCATTACATTAAAGTAACACCCGGGTCAAGCTGGAAACCATCTTGAGTGAACCCATCTAACATGGAAGACAAAAGCATACAACTTATATAACCCGGAGTAACTTGTATCAATTTACAACTTCACAAGTTATTATAGATATCATTTATTTCACACATTAATTTTCAAGTGCCAAACTTAAATTAAAAGGGTCCAGTTCACCTAATTCATTCCATTCCAGTCTATTTATTTCACATATCAAATCTATAAAGAATCGAAGTGGTTTCGGGTATTTATTAATACCCGACTCCGGTCTCTTCGAGTTCAATACCTTCTTAACCCATGTCATTCAAGTGAATACAATTCAATCTTAAATGTATAATGTCACTTTCACACAACAATTCATTGTAGATAGTCACATTATCACTGTACAACCCAACATTTCATATTACAAAACATTTCGTATTTCATAACATCACTATCACATGCTAGGGATAACAAATGATCCAAACATTCAATATTATTCAATCATCTAAAAGCAAGGTTAATTAATCGTACCATTTCTAATGGATTTAAATTGATTACCACCATCACTACACATCCTGTTTTCTTAACCATAAAATAATTTCAATTCAATAAATAAACTATTCCTTAACTATCCACTTAAATCAACCTTCCTTAAATAATTATTCTTAATTAATCATCTTTGGTTAATTATTTATTAATTACATTTAGGTAATTACAGAAAACTAATTAACCTTACCATTCACAGTAATTATCCTCAGTTAATTACTCAAATTTGTTTATCTTATAACCACTTATATTGATTAACTATCCTTAATTTATCGCACTCATTAATTTGCTAATCCTTAATTAATTTCCTTAATCAATCAATCAATTCCTTAATCAATCAATCAATTCCTTAATTAAGTAATACTTAATTAATCAATTCCTTGATTTATTAATCCTACAAATTACACCAAGTAATTAGTTCTAAATTTCTCCCATTAAGTAAATTTCCTTTAATTATTTCCATCCAGAAATTTATTCTTTTTCTTAATTATCCTCAATTAACTAACCTCTAATCATTAATTAATTTAACCTAAAATTCATAATTAAATTAATTAACTCCTAACAATTTATCCTTTAATTACTTACATTACGTAATTAAATATTTAAGTAATTAATCTCTAATTACTTACATTAATAGATTCCTAATTTCTAATTAATTAATCTTAATTTAAATCAATTCATCATCCTTAATTATTAATTTATTAATCCATAATCAAAATAAATTAATTTCCCTTTAATTCCTTAATTTTCATTAATCTTTAATCACCAAAGTCCTTGACTTACTTAAAGATAACCCATTTATTCTTATTTATCACCTAATCTTTGTTAACACATAAATTGACTTCTTAATTACATACTTTAAGTAAGTTTAAATAAACTTTAAGAATCAATTTAATTTAAGCAAACCTTATTATACAACTTCTTAAACTAAAATTAATAACATTATTATACAAAGAAAATAAATTTTAAAAGAAAAACAGTTAAACTTGAATATTCAGAGTTTAACACAACCATTATATTTTCAGTGAAACTGTTAAATCCTCTTCGGGTTCAACCCGTAATCATCCCGAGTCCCCCATAGAAAACTTCCCTTCCTCCTCTTCCTCTTCTTCTTTTATATAGAACTTAGTTAACGTCATAACTGTTAACAGCCACAAACACGAACCCGAAGCCCAACTCGAGTCACCACGATACAAATCCGATGTTGACTTCGAGATGAAGACTCTTTTCCCCAAACCAAGCTCTGACACATACAAGACCTTCGTGCACGTGCACACTGTCCCAAATCGCCGACGAACCTTGCTCCGGCCTCCGACGCATCGCCTTCGACCACGGCGACAACACGTAATCACTCAACCACCATGATTCGATTGAGAATCGAATTCGACCCAACGACCCCAAATAGCCTAGGAACCCATCATTGGAAAACCCTTGTCTCCGTCGATCCCTGACTCCAGAGACTTCGCCACCTTCACCGTAGCGCCGTCAAGCCTTCCAGCACCTACGCCACTCCTCGGGATCATCTCCGATCGCGTTTTGTCACCGAAACCCGATTGAACTCCTACAACAAACACGGGGTGTTAAACCCTATTCCACTCTCGCAAAGCCATGGCGATCACCTAAAAATCCAATCACCATTTTGCCGATGATCTCCTTCTCCCCCTCGACCTTCAGATCCAATCACTCCAGCCAACTCAACGTTGATCATCGAAAATCGCTCAAAACAACCCAAACGATCAACACAGAAATACCCATCAAATCCTAAACTAAAAATCAAGATATACCCATTAAAATTCATGGTTTTCTATCTTGAATACAATCATGAAATCAAATCTCAAAAATTAATAAAATTTTGACCCAAATACATATTTCACGGTTCTTTATAAAATTTCGAGTCAAATAAATAATAAAAATTCCAGAACTTAATTTTAGTGGTGATATAACATGATTTCAAACACTTTTCATTTACGAATCATGAGCTAACTATGATTCAATGGTGAGATATTGGATTTTCAAAGAAATCAAACCTTGATAAAAATAACAGGGCCTATATTTATGTACACTCAGGCATTACACAGGCACCAAACGCTCATATCCATAAATGCATTCATTTTAATTCAAGCATTTCAGCTAACAGCATGATTTTCCATTCACATCATCAAGATGAAGTCCATGATTAAACTATTTTTAAAGTAGATTTACTCACCTGCATTTTGTTGATAGCATAGAAAACCTGAGAATTGATTTGAAAACTTGAAAACTGTAGATGATCTTTGAATTTGACTGAGATCTTCTAGTTTAAAGCTTGAATTTGAATCTTGGTTTTGCTTCAGTTTAAAGTTGCCTGAAGATTCAGGTAGGTGATTGCTGATTCATTCCAGGTCTGCAATTGCTACATATTGTATTTTGGAAACAAAATCTTGTTTTGATAATTTGCTGGTTTGAGAATTTTGTTATAGGCTTTTGATTTTGAAAATTTTCAGTTTGTTCAAATTTATTTCTCCTCAGATCTGATTTCTTAGGGTTGTAAATTTAAAATGAAGAACAAGAAAATGAGAGAATGAGGAGATTAAATATTATGTAGATTTAAATTTTATTTTTCATAAATTTTCTCAAAAATAAAATCAAAATGACACTTGTTCATTTCATTTACAAGATTATAACATTTGTCAAAATTCTTATCTCGTGAATTACACTTGTTAATGTTTATAAAAAATCTTTTTCTTAATTTATAAATTTATGATACTTATATATATATATATATATAAATAGCCTTAAAGAAATAAAAATCAATTGTATTTATAAATAAAAGCTTATATAATATCTTTAAATTCAAATATTTCAAAATATTCACCCTTTGAATTTCCAACTTTAAATTCGAATTCAAATTCAAATTAAATTCTAAAATCCAATCTACAAATCAAGTTATACATATGTACATTTAGAACTACTTATTCAATTTAAAAATAAAAACTTTATTCCTATAAACTCTATTTATATCTGTATATATACAAACAATCATTATTATTTGTTTGAAAACATCAATTTTTCCAATCTAATCAATTATGCTAGAAAGATTATCAAACAAATACTTGTTCAGATATATACTTTCATTACCAGAATTATTTATTTAACTTATAAATCAATATTTCCATTAATTAAATTCAGTTAATCCATAAAGTTCACGTATTTTCAAATCCGGGTTATCACATTCCTCCCCCTTTAGAATCTTTTCGTCCTTGAAAAGAAGCTAAGCCAGAATTTATTCAATAATTTAAAATCAGATAAATTATTCTTTGATCATTTTTAAAACACTTTAAAATCTATATAATATTACAAAACAGTTTTTATAAAAATACTTTTTATAACTCGATGTCTCAACCAGTCCATCCTTGTTCTCATAGAAATTCGGTTATACGTTGATCAGGCGTAAGACTGAAAATCTACAAGTGCTTGGTAGACCCGTTTTCAACATCCAGTGAAAATGCTTTGAAAAAATAATTTTATTAAAAATATAGAAAACATTTTTGAAAATAGAGAGAATATCTTTGGTGAGAATGCTTTGGAAATCATCACTCCCATCCATGGTCGCAATTACATTCTGGGTTACGTTGCCATCGCAGCAAAAGTCCATGTAACCGTAGGCACTCCGCACCCCTCGATTACGCCATGAAACCCACAACAGATCGCAGTTACATTCCAGGGTTACGTTGCCATCGCAGCAAAAGTCCATGTAACTGTTGGCTCTCAGTAGCACACACGATTTTCGGTGTAAAAATGGAACTTCTCCACTCTTACATAGGTCGCAGTCTACCGATATAAAGTCAAACACAAACTGTTGGCTCTCGGCGGCACACACGACTTCCGCTATGTTACCATAGGTCGCAATCCACCGATATAAAATCAAATGTAGACTGTTGGCTCTCAGCGGCACACACGACTTTCGCTATGGTATACACTACTCATAATCCTCAGGAACTAGTTTTGTCCGGACTCCTCACAGGATCAACTTTAGAACCCCTTCTTGGGGCTCAAGGCAGCACCACCCGGTGGCATTCCTGAGAAGTTCATTTCAAGAGAGCGCCTTTTTTCCCAGAGCTATCATCAAAACACTTTATACCATACACATATAGTATCTTTCAAATCATACACCTAGTATGATCTCATACAAAGCTCCTTTACACAAAATCGATTATCCCAAAATCAACAATTCTCAAATTAGGCTTTCCAAAGCCAATATTGATTTTATCCAAAAATCAAAAAATAACCTTTTCTAAATTCATTCTCATAAGATCCTTTATACGTATATATATATAGATATATATATCTTCTTAAAATTTTGGATCTCTTCAAACTTGTATAAAACCCCTTTTATACTTCAAATATTTTTCAAAACCCATTCTTCTGGCTTAGATTCAACAAGTGGAGATTTATCTTATAAAACAAAGATATATAACTTTGTTTATTCCAAATCAAATATTCAAATTTGATTACTCTATAAAGTCACTTACTTACTTCCATAAAGTAAATTTCTACCATAGAAATATCCAATTTCCACTTTTACTTCGTCATATATTTCATAAAATATATCTTTCACTTTAAAACCATTTCACATTTCTTATCCACAAATTCTCAGTATCAATTTCATTTAAACCCGTAGGATGTACACATATCATTCGTACGCTGTACCAATCTGATCACTCACTCGATCACACAATTTCACTTTCGAACTAGTATTGTCCACTCGACTTCCTAGTGCAGACTCGGATCTGATTTCTTGATCAGAAAATGTCATTCTCCTTGCATAGCCATAACTATGATAGAGAATATCCAAAATCTATCAACAATCCATATCCAGGTTCGCCATCGAAAATCGAATGGAAAATCCCAACTCGGATCGATATAATTATCTCGAAATTCTGTTCTCGAATCTGGATCAAATCACTATGCGAATAGAATAATATACGTACATCCTACGTATTTATCTTAATTGAATATTAGCCAAATCAATTCTCTTTCTATTCACATTCCCTTGATTTTCATTCACTTACCCATAATTGCTTAAATCCTTATTTGGATTATTACCTTAATTCTTATCTCAATTGGGTATTTAATCATAAGCAGTTCGAACTCTGTTCAGTTTGAATTTAGAAAATAGCTTGAAAAGTTAAAAATAGATAAGTAATTGAAAAATAATTATTAGTTTGCAGAATAGCTGCATAATAGTTAAGTAATTGTAAATTAGTTGGAAAATTGTCACAGAAATTTCAAATATTTGCAAAATAGCTATAAAATAGTAATTTGTTATAAAGTAGTTGAAAAACAGTAATTAGTTTATAAACTAGCCGAAAAATTGTTAAATAGCTCCAAAAATAATTGTAAAACAAGTATAAGATAGTTTTAGGTTTAAAAAGAAAAGTTGTATAGTAAATAGTTTGGAAAAATAGATTTGTACTAAAACAATTTATTTTGAACATAGTCTAGAGTCAAACTGTTCAATTCCCAACCTCCATTTCCAATCAATTAAATTTAAATTTCCACTTCCATTTAAATTGATTCAATTCCAATTTGAATTGATCCCAATTCCAATATATTTTAACTTTCAAATTCAATTTAAATTAAGTTAACTTCCATTCTCATCCCAAATTCAAATCAACTTCCTATTTGAATTTGAACTCATTCAACATCAATTCCTGTTCAGATTATCCAATTCAAATTAACCATTTGAATTTTTAAACTTATCCATCTTCAATCATATTCCAAGTAATTCAAATAAATTTCAAACTAAACCAATTTTAAATTTCCAATTCTTTTCAACCCTAATTTGAATTTAATCCCAACTCAAGTTGATTTATCCTTGATTCTTTCCAGATTCAAATTAAATTCTATTTGAATTTAAAAATATTCAACTTTAATCACAAATCCAAATTATTTAAATCAATTTCAATTTAAACTAATTTCAAATTCAATCTCACTTTAATTCATCTCGAATTATATAAATTCGAGCTAAACTTTCAAATGTTGATTTAATTCTCTTAAATCAGTTTAACCTTTAGTTCTTCATAAACCTATTTCTAGGTTCAAATAATAATTCAAATCCAATTCCAGTTTTAAAGATTTTTAAAAGGATAATATTATCCTAATTATTTTAAAACACCCAAACATTTCCAATTCACAGATCTCAAAACCATTTTGAGATCACACTAACTCCCAATTCAAATTAACCATTTAACTTCCCAAGTTAAATCCCAGTTTCATATTGAAATTTCCAAATCAGGTTGTCCATTCAAACTTATTTAACTGCTTCTAAGTTTAATTCAATTTACTTAATTCAGCCAAATTTACACAAAGAATTCCCATTCAATTTCAAAATACTTTCTCATCTATAAGTTCAAAAACTTATCACTTTGGGTTTTCACATCTCATTCCGAATTTAAAACTCAGCATTTAGAGTTTATTTCAAACCATTCTTGATATTATGTATATTCCTCACAAATATACATATTTTCTTCTTGGCCCACCAAGCCGTATTATAAAATTTAAACCACCATTGGTTTTAATTCTAAACAAATTCTTTTAAAGTTTTACAAACAACTTCTTATTCTAAAATAAGATTACATTCAAATAGTTTGAATAATATTATTTCCTTTAACACTTTGAAAACAATTTAAAATTTTTAGATTTTGAATTTAGAACTTCACAGTTGGAAACCCACTTTAATTCACATCCTTTCAAATTTACAAGTTATTCTCTTTTTGAATGGTTACTTCCTTAAAACATTTTATTGTTTATTGGAAAACAATCATCTCATTATTAAACACAATAACCATTCTATTTCTCTGGTTTGAAACCAATTCTAATTAATCTTTTTTTGAAATTCTTCCCTGGCTTCAAGATCAAATTTGAGTTTGAATCCATTTCAAACTTATCTTTAATTTGGTTGTAATTCTATTACCACTTAATTTAATTTCAATATTTAACATCCAATTACCTTAATATTTATTAGAAAGATATTGTAACGACCCGCCATATGTCTCCACAGAATGACGCATCATTAATAAGAAAGAAAGGGATAGAAAGAGAAAGAAAGAGAAGAAAGAAGAAACAACATCAGAATCTCAACAGCGGAACAAATAAAATATATTAATAATATAAATATTACATAGTATACATCACTAATCAGAGTTACATAGAATTTACATCACATACTAGACAGTTATAAACACCTGTCTAGTTATACAACTCGAACAAGAAATACGAACACAGAGAACACACAGCGGAACTATATATATCTACAACGCAGAAGCCTCCTGCTCCATTTGCTCCTCCACAATTCGTCAAAGCTAACCTGAATCCCTTGGCTACTCATAAAAATTTGAGTACCCAAGAGTTTAAGAAAACAGAAGATAAACTCTGGGTCAGACATGGGTCTGGTGTGAGTAACAGGTTAAAGTAGCTTAACTTTCAAAAACCTTTTTGAAAAGAAGGGTATCACGTAAGACTTCCCACACATAAACATGGAAAAGTTTTTACCTTACGCTAACCAAAACATTTGATAGGAAATCCAGTGATATTATAATAGGGTCTAGGGTTTTCAAGTAAATAAGCAATAGCCGAAATTGTTACATGATTAAATTCCAGCTACTAGCCACAAAAGTGGGTAATACAATCAAAACTGTTGGCACTTATTGGATTGTGGATTCCACACAATGGCAGGGCTACTGGGGTACCGCCTGTCACAGTACGTGGCCTAGATCAACGTGTCGAGGAGCCACCCTAACTCCCCTGCAACACAAGAACGGAACCATCCCTTACTGGAAAGTCCCGAACAAGACAACCCCGCAGTTGGTGTACATCCAACCGCCCACACAACCGAAATAAAAAGGGACCTCTAGACAGAGGTAAATCTTGCTCTCCGGTGGGAGCTACCCACGAAGCCTTGCTGCACCTCCCCTGTTTTAGCCATTCCCGGTTGATGAGGCTTGAGGCTACGATTACCTTTAGAGAACACATCTCTTAGAATGCTCATCGTCCACCTGACGATGTTCTGAAAGCATTCAATCCATACAAGTTCGTTTCGGGTTTGAACGAAACCGAAGGCATTATCTCGTTACACTCATTTTGGAATCACCCTCAGAGTTAACGACGATAACCCTTGCACTCTAAATCACCATCTCGAATCTATAAGAACTGGTTCCGTCAAACTCATCACGGAATCACCCCTAGAGTTATACTGACGTATAGTCCTTACACCTCGAGTCTTCACTCTTCACAAGAGAACACGACCTATTGTTAATATGGATCGATGTGGTTTTCGGATATCCAAATATGGAAACCCGATCCTGGTCTTATCGAAATCCAAAACGTGTCTTTTAAGGCCAAGTTGTTTTAAAGGTTTAAAACAATTCAATTATCCATATATCCAAATAGATAAATCATAGATTCACAACAGATAATCCATATTACCATTATCCAAAAAGATAATCTATATCAACATTACAATGCAACCAATGCATCCATATCACTCAATATTATCTATCTCATATCTGAGATTCAATCCATCTAAAGTAAACAACATCATCCATCTATATAAGCAATGATTAACCACATCAAGTATAATTAATTTAAAATGAATTAAATTAGTTATATCATTCAAATTAATTTAAAGTAAATTAAATTAATTACTTCATCAATATCAACTTGCTTATATCACTATTAATTAAAATCATCAACCAATTATTTATTTTAATTAACCATTCCTGATTAATTAACCTTTAATTACATTCAAGTAATTATTCACTAATTAATTTCTCCAAATTAATTATATTTAACCAAATACAGTAATTAATCTTTAATTACTTTCTTATTTAATTAACCATGAATTAATTACATTACTCCTTAATTAATTACATTAATTAATTAATTCATTGATTGATTAATTCTAATTAAATCCATTTTAATTACATAATTAATTATAATAATTAATGATTTCTAATTACATTAATTACCTTAAGTAATTAATCTTTATTTAATCCATAATTGTTAATCAACCTTGATTAACTCCATTCAGTAATTAACTACCCTTGATTACTTCATAAATAAACTAATTACTTCATAATTAATTATCGCTAATTAATCTCTTGATTAATTCACAAGGTAATTATACTCAAATAACTTTTATCAACAAATCTTCTTCAATTAATTACATACAGTAATTACTCATTAATTACTTCCCTAAGTAATTTCTCTTCATTTAATTACATTAAGTAATTATACTCCACAAATTATCAAATGATTATTTTAAATTAATAAAACTGAATTAATTAACTTAATCTAATCAAATTAAACTCTATTAATAAATAATTAATTCCTTAATTACCTCCCCAAGTAATCATACGTAATAACTTACACAAATGATTATCTTTAAATTAATTAATCAAATTAATAATTAAAAATAAATAATTATTAAATAACCCTTAGTTAATGACCTTCAATAACTATTTACAATTCATTAATTATTTTCTTTCTAAAATAGTTAACTTACTTTAATCATTATTAATTACAAATTAATCAATCATTAATTTACCCATTAATTAATCCCAAATTAAATAATTAAGTGTTAACTAAAACTTAATTAATCCATTATTACTTGATTAATTAATTATTAATCATTAACTAAAAACTAATCTTATTTAATTAATTATTCTTAATTACAAGTTAATTATTCTAAAATAATTAACCTTAAACCTTTAAGATTAAACCCTTAATTACCATTTTATTAACTTATTAAATAAATTAATTATTCATTTAATTACCCTAATAATTAAATGAAATACAAATTTTTTTATTTAACTTTAACAAGTTTTAAAAATCAATTTAAAACCTTTAATGATAAATAATACTTATAAATGAAATTTTACAAAAGTTAAAACAAATTTCCTTTTAAATTAAAACCATTTAAATTTTATATTATTATTCAAATTTGTTTTAAACAGATTGCAGATGGATTTTGAGGAGAAACAGATTTCTTTTGAACAGATTTTTGGTTTTCTGTTTTGAAGAATAAGATTAGAATATGAAAATGAGGGAAAATGTTTTATATAATAAATGTTTTTGATTTCATTAAATTAAAAGAAAAAACAAAAATGAAAATTGGACACTTGTTTCAATTTTAACATTTGTCATTAATTTGGTTTAGGCTTTAACACATGTCATTATAATTGTTAATAAACTTACACATGTAATTTAAGTTTTTCTAATTTTAATTTAAAATTGTTTATAAGCTTTTAAATCTTAATTTACTATTCCTATGTATATATAAATAAGTTTATCTCTTTTTAAATTGAAAAGAAATGAAAACAAACAAATTAAAAATATAGCTTATTCAAAAATATTGAACTATTTATTCTATTAAAAATCAAAACACTAAATCTAAATTTTAAATTAATTTATCAAATCAAAATTTTAAAATCAAGTTATATATATATATATATATGTATATATAACTCTTGTAAAAATTAAAAATAACAAATCATATTTCTAAAAATCTATTTATGTTGTATGAAAAACTGGTATTATCATTTTTATTTAAAATTAACAAATTAAACAATATTAAATAATTTATAAAAGAGATTATAACCAAATTAAGATCATTTGTAATTTGTATTTTAAATTCCTATATATAAATTTCAAGTAGTATAAAATAAAACTTAGCTTCTATATTTATCTAATTTAAATTCATATTTTTAAGCTAAATAAAATTTTAAAACAAATAAGATTTATCATAAGTATAAACCATATAATTATTTATTAAATTGCTTTGAAAAGTTAAATTTCAAATTTAAATCAAATTTCCAATTTACCAAAAATAAATTAGAGTTAGAAAATAAATTCATTTACTAAATTCAAAATCAAAATTTATCAATGTACAATATATACAAATATATATATATATATATATATATATATATATTATAAACAGAAAATAATTTATTTACTTTAAAAAGATAAAATTTCTAATTTAAATATTTATTAAAATAAAATTATTAGATCAAATTCAAAATTTATTATCTAAAATTATCAAATCAATTGAATTTTTTACACAGATTATTAAATTTATATTGCCCAATTTCCGGGATATCACATTCTTCCCCCCTTAAAAGAATTTCGTCCCCGAAATTTAAAAGCAAAGGTAAAATCTATCTTAAGATTTTATTTTAAATCATAAGCATATATCAACCATATGCTAACAACCATAGCAACCAATTCATCTAATCAAAACAATTCTAATTATCCAGAAAAATTTTGGATAAAATTTCCACGAGTTTCCCCGGTATAAAAATCGGGATACTCGCTCTATAGAATCTAAACAATCAATACTATTAAGCTATAGAGCTCTTATCCAAGAAGATCTACAAAACTAAACAGGATATCAGACTACAGACAAGTCTGACACAACAATCACATCCTCCTGAACTGCTGGTTCCACAACCGGAGATAGATCATACACGTACTCCCTCAGAGATACGTGAAACACATCGAATCCCAGTTATCCAAACTGACAATTCAACCTAGAAGATCAAACACCAATCCTCACAAGAACACTGAAAAGATCCAAAACATCTCGGAGCTGACTTACCCAGTCTTACTCAATCTTAAAGCTCCTTAGATCGAAGAAAACTTACCCCAAAATCAAATCTATGACTCCGGAATCCAAATCCCTTCGTCTCTTATCCACAAAACACTCCTGACGATCTTGGGCTACCTTCATCTCCCCCGATCAGCTCAACCTTCGCTGATGTCTTTTGGAAACAAACTGGACCAAAACAACCCAACGGAATGATCTCCTCAGGATCAATCCCAAACCAAGAATACCAACTCTACTCCACAAACAACAGAAGACCAACTTACTCCTCCTATCTGGAAAAGATAAAAGAAAAGCATTCCCAAACTGCTTCTGCTGCACAACTCTGATCTGAAGCAGAAGAAAAACTCGAGCACAAACTGGATAACACATCACAGAAATATGGTTCAACAGATCCATAAAAGAAAACTCAGATGTCCCACCTGATCATTCTACTAAACTTAACCACCGGTATCACTCCTGCAATCCAATCGATAAGAAAACTCAATCTCCAGATGCGGACAACCCTCTGATAACTCAAGAGAACACTCAAACTATCGCAAGTCACTTTTGCGACCAACCAGTCCAATACCCAAAGAAAACTGTTCTCTCTTTACCAATCAGAACAGCTTACGCTTATCTAGCCAATCCATTGAAGAAATGGTTCTACTCTGCTTCTGAACTCCATCTTCAGAAAAACTGCTAACCAAAAGATCTTTTTGCTGGCACACAGAACACTCCAAGCTGCACTACTGACATCAACGTCAGAGACTTCCTAATCCAAACCTCTTCGAGAAACTCGGACCTCAAACCAGAAAAAAACATCCTACTGATCCCAGCCACACATCGAAGCAAATATACTTCCAAAACTTGTTCCAAAGAAAAATCTTCGGATACGTCCATAGTCACTATGTTTCTTCACACAGCTACTAATTCCTGAGGTATCAAAATACCATCGCTTGCTTCTGCCCAACCGACAGATCCAAACTCTACTCATCCAATTTCAAAAATGAAATTCGAACCTTAACAGGTTACCTTCAGAGATTAATGAAATCCTTCATCACTACAGAACTCACTCGAGACGGTATTAGGTCTACAGTCTCGAAAAATACACTACCAATCTCAAACACCAAACTTCAACCAATGGTAGTAGTCGAGTTACACACCCCACTACCTTATCTACCTTTATAACTTATATTGGAAAACCCGAATAGGTAACCCAACAAATAGGTAGAAGTAATTATATAAAATATATATTAAAACTACAAATACGCTCTCTCAAGATAGACACCACTCCAAAGCCTAGTTATTCACTCAACCTAATGCTTTGATACCACTGTAACGACCCGCCATCCGTCTCCACAAAATGACGCATCATTAATAAGAAAGAAAGGGATAAAAAGAGAAAGAAAGAGAAGAAAGAAGAAACAACATCAGAATCTCAACAGCGGAACGAATAAATTATATTAATAATATAAATATTACATAGTATACATCACTAATCAGAGTTACACAGAATTTACATCACATACTAGACAGTTATAAACACCTGTCTAGTTATACAACTCTATACAACACGAACAAGAAATACCAACACAGAGAACACACAGCGGAACTATATATATCTACAACGTAGAAGCCTCATGCTCCATTTGCTCCTCCACAATTCGTCAAAGCAAACCTGAATCCCTTGGCTACTCGTAAAAATTTGAGCACCCAAGAGTTCGAGAAAACAGAAGATAAACTCTGGGCCAGATATGGGTCTGGTGTGAGTAACAAGTTAAAGTTGCTTAAATTTCAAAAACCTTTTTGAAAAGAAGGGTATCACGTAAGACTTCCCACACATAAACATGGAAAAGTTTTTACCTTACGCTAACCAAAACATTTGATAGGAAATCCAATGATATTATAATAGGGTCTAGGGTTTTCAAGTGAATAAGAAATAGCCGAAATTGTTACATGATTAAGTTCCAGCTACTAGCCACAAAAGTGGGTAATACAATCAAAACCGTTGGCACTTATTGGATTGTGGATTCCATACAATGGCAGGGCTACTGGGGTACCACCCGTCACAGTACGTGGCCTAGATCAACTTACCGAGGAGCCACCCTAACTCCCCTGCAACACAAGACCGGAAACATCCCTTACTGGACAGTCCCGAATAAGACAACCCCGCAGTTGGTGTACATCCAACCGCCCACACAGCCGAAATAAAAAGGGACCTCTAAACAGGGGTAAATCTTGCTCTCTAGTGGGAGCTACCCACAAAGCCTTGCTGCACCTCCCCTGTTTTACCCATTCCTGATTAATGAGGCTTGAGGCTACGATTACCTTTAGAGAACACATCTCTTAGAATGCTCATCGTCCACCCGACGATGTTCTGAAAGAACTCAATCCATACAAGTTCGTTTCGGGTTCGAACGAAACCGAAGGCATTATCTTGGTACACTTATTTTGGAATCACCCTCAGAGTAAACGACGATAGCCCTTGCACTTAAATCACCATCTCGAATCTATAAGAACTAGTTCCGTCAAACTCATCACGGAATCACCCCTAGAGTTATACTGACGTATAGTCCTTACACCTCGAGTCTTCACTCTTCACAAGAGATCACGACCTATCATTAATTTGGATCGATGTGGTTTTCGGATATCCAAATATGGAAACCCGATCCCGGTCTCCTCGAAATACAAAATGTTTCTTTTAAGACCAAGTTGTTTTAAAGGTTTAAAACAATTCAATTATCCATATATCCAAATAGATAAATCATAGATTCACAACAGGTAATCAATATTATCACAACAGATAATCCATATTATCATTATCCAAAAAGATAATCTATATCAACATCACAATGCAACTAATGCATCCAAATCACTCAACATTATCTATCTCATATCTGAGATTCAATCCATCTAAAGTAAACAACATCATCCATCTACATAAACAATGATTAACCACACCAAATATAATTAATTTAAAATGAATTAAATTAGTTATATCATTCAAATTAATTTAAAGTAAATTAAATTAATTACTTCATCAATATCAACTTGCTTATATCATTATTAATTAAAATCATCAACCAATTATTTATTTTAATTAATCATTCCTGATTAATTAACCTTTAATTACATTCAAGTAATTATTCACTAATTAATTTCTCCAAATTAATTATATTTAACCAAATACAGTAATTAATCTTTAATTACTTTCTTATTTAATTAACCATGAATTAATTACATTACTCCTTAATTAATTACATTAATTAATTAATTCATTGATTAATTAATTCTAATTAAATCCATTTTAATTACATCATTAATTATAATAATTAATGATTTCTAATTACATTAATTACCTTAAGTAATTAATCTTTATTTAATCCATAATTGTTAATCATCCTTAATTAACTCCATTCAGTAATTAACTACCCTTGATTACTTCACAAATAAATTAATTACTTCATAATTAATTATCTCTAATTAATCTCTTGATTAATTCACAAGGTAATTATACTCAAATTACTTTTATCAACAAATCTTCTTCAATTAATTACATACAGTAATTACTCATTAATTACTTCCCTAAGTAATTTCTCTTCATTTAATTACATTAAGTAATTATACTCCACAAATTATCAAATGATTATTTTAAATTAATTAAACTGAATTAATCAACTAAATCTAATCAAATTAAACTCAATTAATAAATAATTAATTCCTTAATTACCTCCCTAAGTAATCATACGTAATAACTTACACAAATGATTATCTTTAAATTAATTAATCTAATTAATAATTTAAATTAATTAATTATTAAATAACCTAACTTAATGACCTTCATTAACTATTAACAATTCATTAATTATTTTCTTTCTAAAATAATTAACTTATTTTAATCATTATTAATTACAAATTAATTAATCATTAATTTACCAATTAATTAATCCCAAATTAAATAATTAAGTGTTAACTAAAACTTTATTAATCCATTATTACTTGATTAATTAATTATTAATCATTAATTAAAAACTAATCTTATTTAATTAATTATTCTTAATTACAAGTTAATTATTCTAAAAATAATTAACTTAAACCTTTAAGATTAAACCCTTAATTACCATTTTATTAACTTATTAAATAAATTAATTATTCGTTTAATTACCCTAATAATTAAATGAAAAACAAATTTTTTTATTTAAATTTAACAAGTTTTAAAAATCAATTTAAAACCTTTAATGATAAATAATACTTATAAAAGAAATTTTACAAAAGTTAAAACAAATTTCCTTTTAAATTAAAAACATTTAAATTTTATATTATTATTCAAATTTGTTTTAAACACTTAAATTTATAAAACTTAATTTTATTTTAAACCAAAGATTCAAATCCAAATTTGAATCAAATTTAAACTTTGTTTAAACATTACTCTATATTTCAATTTCCAAATTTAAATTCAAAATTTTTAAAAATATTTTTAAACAATAAATTCTTTTAAAGTATTTTAAACAAATTTAAATTTTAAAATCTTCATTCATTCCCGGCTTAAGATTTAAATTAACTTGAATCCATAATTAAAATTTAGATTTTAAACTTAATTTAAATCTTTACTTAGTACTTTGAAATTCAGTTTAAAATTTGAAACATGACAAATTCTAAACTGCAACAAATTAGCTCGAGCAAACTCGAAATCACTCGAGTAACTCGAGAATCATCATTTTTTTTTCATTTTGCAATTTATTCAAATTCAGAAACAATTCCGGTTTTCACGAACCTGTAACAAATGAACCCACCCGAGCCTACTCGACATCTACTCCGAGTCCACCATCCCATATATACGAGTCCCATACCCTAATTCTTCGAGCCACACGCAAACTTACCCGATACAAACACAAGCTAACCTTCTTTCCCCAAAACAGCTGACACGCCATTATCACCGTGCACCTGCACCACCGGAGCAACCATCTCCGACCCCTCGCGACCCCCTACGCAAGTCACGATTCATTAATGAAAGCCATTCCGACCTTCGAATCAATTGCAGAAACCCCAAATCAAATTCTAGCATTCGAGCAACAAAAACTGGAAAATGTCGATAATGTAGATCACCAAAATTCTCTCGCCACCGACCACTAAAGAAGTACCACCTCCGGCCATAGACTCCTCCACACCCAAGCTACCATCATCTCAAAACAGGAAGAACTCGATTTCTTAAATAAGTTGCGGTGGTCAATCTTCTTGCTCACTGAAAACTAGGGTTTAAAATTTCAAACCCAAATCATAACTGCCTCGATGCTCAGATCCATCTATTATTAGTTTTCCTATAAACTACGATCATCACTCCATCAACCATGGAAACACTTGCGACTCGAAACCCCTAGGTTGACAGAACCAACCCCAATTGTGATTTTTGGTTAAACCAGAAATACTCAGTTGAATGCAAACTATAAATTCAAATTATAGTTTTAAAAATCAAGTCATTAATCAAGTAATTGGTTTGTAAACTTAAATCAATGAATCTGGAACATTTAAATATTGATTACAGAAATTTGCTCTGTTGCATTTTGTTTATCCAGAGTCATTACAGTTTTTATCCTTATTTTCATTTAAAAAAAAAATTAAACTTTAACTTATTACATACATACCTGATTAAATCTTAAACCACAACAATGATTTTAACATGAAGTCATGATTTTTGAACATAACTAAAATCTGGAATCTAGAACAGGCAATACAATTTTTACAACACAACATGCATTGAAACATATAACAGAGAATATCATCATATTAACCAAACATGATTATCACAGGAGTAAATCAAGCAACTATATTCACTAAGTTTATTTAATATAAAAAAAATGTTACTTACAGATTTATAAAAGCAGAGCATCCATTTTGACAGGCTTCAGATTTGGATTTTCTTCTTGCTTCTGCATTTTGAACTTCAGTTTGTTTTTTTTTAAACTGCAGATGCTTTGCTTTTTAACTCTAATCTTGTTTAATTGCTTAAGGTCCCTGATGCATGCATGTTTCAAGATTCCAGGCTTTTGGATGTTTTTCAAAACAGAAAAGAATTTGTAGGCTTTCACATTCATTTGCATGCATGTTTGATAATACTGCAAATGCTTAGCTGAAATGCTTGATTCCAGACAGGATGCAGAGATTTCAATTGCATGTTTCCAGATCCATTTGTATGTAGGCTTCCAGAAAATAATGCAGCACCCAGTTGCAAAGTGAATCCAGATGCATGTTTCCAGATATTGATTTAGCTTTGATGAAGTTGCAAACGAATCTCAGGTATATGAATTTGCAGAATTGAATTGAGTTTTGAAGTTACAGTTTTGATTGATTTAAAACAGAAATTTAAGAGGAGATTTTACAGATTTGTACGAAGATGAGATTGCAGATGGATTTTAAGGAGAAACAGATTTCTTTTGAACAAATTTTTGGTTTTCTGTTTTGAAGAATAAGATTAGAATATGAAAATGAGGGAAAATGTTTTATACAAGAAATATTTTTGATTTCATTAAATTAAAAGAAAAAACAAAAATAAAAATTGGACATTTGTTTCAATTTTAACATTTGTCATTAATTTAGTTTAGGATTTAACACATGTCATTTTAAGTGTTAATAAACTTACACATGTAATTTAAGTTTTTCTAATTTTAATTTAAAATTGTTTATAAGCTTTTAAATCTTAATTTACTATTCCTATGTATATATAAATAAGCTTATCTCTTATTAAATTGAAAAGAAATGAAAACAAACAAATTAAAAATACAGCTTATTCAAAAATATTGAAGTATTTATTCTATTAAATTTCAAAACACTAAATCTAAATTTTAAATTAATTTATCAAATCAAAATTTTAAAATCAAGTTATATATATAGATGTATATATAACTCTTGTAAAAATTAAAGATAACAAATCCTATTTCTAAAAATCTATTTATGTTTTATG
Organism: Allium cepa; assembly: GCA_030765085.1. Taxonomy (NCBI): domain Eukaryota; kingdom Viridiplantae; phylum Streptophyta; class Magnoliopsida; order Asparagales; family Amaryllidaceae; genus Allium; species Allium cepa. The sequence goes on along the minus strand of CM060935.1, from coordinate 794,586,195 downwards.
AAAAACTGGTATTATCATTTTTATTTAAAATTAACAAATTAAACAATATTAAATAATTTATAAAAGAGATTATAACCAAATTAAGATCATTTGTAATTTGTATTTTAAATTCCTATATATAAATTTCAAGTAGTATAAAATAAAAATTAGCTTCTATATTTATCTAATTTAAATTCATATTTTTAAGCTAGATAAAATTTTAAAACAAATAAGATTTATCATAAGTATAAACCATATAATTATTTATTAAATTGTTTTGAAAAGTTAAATTTCAAATTTAAATCAAATTTCCAATTTACTAAAAATAAATTAGAGTTAGAAAATAAATTCATTTACTAAATTCAAAATCAAAGTTTATCAATTTACAATATATACAAATATATATATATATATATATATATATATATTATAAACAGAAAATAATTTATTTACTTTAAAAAGATAAAATCTTCTAATTTAAATATTTATTAAAAGAAAATTATTAGATCAAATTCAAAATTTATTATCTAAAATCATCAAATCAATTAAATTTTTAACACGGATTATTAAATTTATATTGCCCAATTTCCGGGATATCACATTCTTCCCCCCGTAAAAGAATTTCGTCCCCGAAATTTAAAAGCAAAGGTAAAATCTATCTTAAGATTTTATTTTAAATCACAAGCATATATCAACCATATGCTAACAACCATAACAACCAATTCATCTAATCAAAACAATTCTAATTATCCAGAAAAATTCTGGATAAAATTTCCACGAGTTTCCCCGGTATAAATATCGAGATACTCGCTCTATAGAATCTGAACAATCAATACTATTAAGCTATAGAGCTCCTATCCAACAAGATCTACAAAACTAAACAGGATATCAAACTACAGACAAGTCTGACACAACAATCACATCCTCCTGAACTGCTGGTTCCACAATCGGAGATAGATCATACACATACTCCCTCAGAGATACGTGAAACACATTGAATCCCAGTTATCCAAACTGACAATTCAACCTAGAAGATCAAACACCAATCCTCACAAGAACACAGAAAAGATCCAAAACATCTCGGAGCTGACTTACCCAGTCTTACTCAATCTTAAAGCTCCTTAGATCGGAGAAAACTTACCCCAAAATCAAATCTCTGACTCCGGAATCCAAATCCCTTCGTCTCTTATCCACAAAACACTCCTGACGATCTTGGGTTACCTTCATCTCCCCCGATCAGCTCAACCTTCGCTGATGTCTTTTGGAAACAAACTGGACCAAAACAACCCAACAGAATGATCTCCTCAAGATCAATCCCAAACCAAGAATACCAACTCTACTCCACAAACAACAGAAGACCAACTTAATCCTCCTATCTGGAAAAGATAAAAGAAAAGCATTCCCAAACTGCTTCTGCTGCACAACTCTGATCTGAAACAGAAGAAAAACTCAAGCACAAACTGGATAACACATCACAGAAATATGGTTCAACAGATCCATAAAAGAAAACTCAGAAGTCCCACCTGATCCTTCTACTAAACTTAATCACCGGTATCACTCCTGGAATCCAATCGATAAGAAAACTCAATCTCCAGATGCGGACAACCCTCTGATAACTCAAGAGAACACTCAAACTATCGCAAGTCACTTTTGCGACCAACCAGTCCAATACCCAAAGAAAACTGTTCTCTCTTTACCAATCAGAACAGCTTACGCTTATCTAGCCAATCCATTGAAGAAATGGTTCTACTCTGCTTCTGAACTCCATCTTCAGAAAAACTGCTAACCAGAAGATCTTCTTGCTGGCACACAGAACAATCCAAGCTGCACTGCTGACATCAACGTCAGAGACTTCCAAATCCAAAACTCTTCGAGAAACTCGGACCTCAAACCGGACAGAAACATCCTACTGAACCCAGCCATACATCGAAGCAGATATACCTCCAAAACTTGTTCCAAAGAAAAATCTTCGGATACGTCCATAGTCACTATGTTTCTTCACACAGCTACTAATTCCTGAGGTATCAAAATACCATCGCTTGCTTCTGCCCAACCGACAGAACCAAACTCTACTCATCCAATTTCAAAAATGAACTCCGAACCTTAACAGGTTACCTTCAGAGATTAATGAAATCCTTCATCACTACAGAACTCATTCGAGACGGTATTAGGTCTACAGTCTCGACAAATACACTACCAATCTCAAACACCAAACTTCAACCAATGGTAGTAGTCGTGTTACACACCCCACTACCTTATCTACCTTTATAACTTATATTGGAAAACCCGAACAGGTAACCCAACAAATAGGTAGAAGTAATTATATAAAATATATATTAAAACTACAAATACGCTCTCTCAAGATAGACACCACTCCAGAGCCTAGTTATTCACTCAACCTAATGCTCTGATACCACTGTAACGACCCGCCATCTGTCTCCACAGAATGACGCATCATTAATAAGAAAGAAAGGGATAGAAAGAGAAAGAAAGAGAAGAAAGAAGAAACAACATCAGAGTCTCAACAGCGGAACGAATAAATTATATTAATAGTATAAATATTACATAGTATACATCACTAATCAGAGTTACACAAAATTTACATCACATACTAGACAGTTATAAACACCTGTCTAGTTATACAACTCAATACAACACGAACAAGAAATACCAACATAGAGAACACACAGCGGAACTATATATATCTACAATGCAGAAGCCTCATGCTCCATTTTCTCCTCCACAATTCGTCAAAGCTAACCTGAATCCCTTGGCTACTCGTAAAAATTTGAGTACACAAGAGTTTGAGAAAACAGAAGATAAACTCTGGGTTAGATAAGGCTCTGGTGTGAGTAACAGGTTAAAGTTGCTTAACTTTCAAAAACCTTTTTGAAAAGAAGGGTATCACGTAAGACTTCCCACACATAAACATGGAAAAGTTTTTACCTTACGCTAACCAAAACATTTGATAGGAAATCCAGTGATATTATAATAGGGTCTAGGGTTTTCAAGTAAATAAGAAATAGCCGAAATTGTTACATGATTAAATTCCAGCTACTAGCCACAAAAGTGGGTCATACAATCAAAACCGTTGGCACTTATTGGATTGTGGATTCCATACAATGGTAGGGCTACCGGGGTACCACCCGTCACAATACGTGGCGTAGATCAACTTACCGAGGAGCCACCCTAACTCCCCTGCAACACAAGACCGAAACCATCCCTTACTGGACAGTCCCGAACAAGACAACCCCGCAGTTGGTGTACATCCAACCGCCCACACAGCCGAAATAAAAAGGGACCTCTAAACAGGGGTAAATCTTGCTCTCCAGTGGGAGCTACCCACGAAGCCTTGCTGCACCTCCCCTGTTTTAGCCATTCCCGATTAATGAGGCTTGAGGCTACGATTACCTTTAGAGAACACATCTCTTAGAATGCTCATCGTCCACCTGACGATGTTCTGAAAGAACTCAATCCATACAAGTTCGTTTCGGGTTCGAACGAAACCGAAGGCATTATCTCGGTACACTCATTTTGGAATCACCCTCAGAGTAAACGACAATAGCCCTTGCACTCTAAATCACCATCTCGAATCTACAAGAACTAGTTCCGTCAAACTCATCACGGAATCACCCCCAGAGTTATACTGACGTATAGTCCTTACACCTCGAGTCTTCACTCTTCACAAGAGATCACGACCTATCGTTAATTTGGATCGATGTGGTTTTCGGATATCCAAATATGGAAACCCGATCCCGGTCTCCTCGAAATCCAAAACGTTTCTTTTAAGACCAAGTTATTTTAAAGGTTTAAAACAATTCAATTATCCATATATCCAAATAGATAAATCATAGATTCACAACAGATAATCAATATTATCACAACAGATAATCCATATTATCATTATCCAAAAAGATAATCTATATCAACATCACAATGCAACCAATGCATCCAAATCACTCAACATTATCTATCTCATATCTGAGATTCAATCCATCTAAAGTAAACAACATCATCCATCTATATAAGCAATGATTAACCACACCAAATATAATTAATTTAAAATGAATTAAATTAGTTATATCATTCAAATTAATTTAAAGTAAATTAAATTAATTACTTCATCAATATCAACTTACTTATATCACTATTAATTAAAATCATCAACCAATTATTTATTTTAATTAATCATTCCTAATTAATTAACCTTTAATTACATTCAAGTAATTATTCACTAATTAATTTCTCTAAATTAATTATATTTAACCAAATACAGTAATTAATCTTTAATTACTTTCTTATTTAATTAACCATGAATTAATTACATTACTCCTTAATTAATTACATTAATTAATTAATTCATTGATTAATTAATTCTAATTAAATCCATTTTAATTACATCATGAATTATAATAATTAATGATTTCTAATTACATTAATTACCTTAAGTAATTAATCTATATTTAATCCATAATTGTTGATCATCCTTGATTAACCCCATTCAGTAATTAACTACCCTTGATTACTTCACAAATAAATTAATTACTTCATAATTAATTATCTCTAATTAATCTCTTGATTAATTCACAAGGTAGTATACTGAAATTACTTTTATCAACAAATCTTCTTCAATTAATTACATACAGTAATTACTCATTAATTACTTCCCTAAGTAATATCTCTTCATTTAATTACATTAAGTAATTATACTCCACAAATTATCAAATGATTATTTTAAATTAATTAAACTGAATTAATCAACTAAATCCAATCAAATTAAACTCAATTAATAAATAATTAATTCCTTAATTACCTCCCTAAGTAATCATACGTAATAACTTACACAAATGATTATCTTTAAATTAATTAATCTAATTAATAATTAAAATTAATTAATTATTAAATAACCCTTAGTTAATGACCTCCATTAACTATTAACAATTCATTAATTATTTTCTTTCTAAAATAATTAACTTATTTTAATCATTATTAATTACAAATTTATTAATCATTAATTTACCCATTAATTAATCCCAAATTAAATAATTAAGTGTTAACTAAAACTTAATTAATCCATTATTACTTGATTAATTAATTATTAATCATTAATTAAAAACTAATCTTATTTAATTAATTATTCTTAATTACAAGTTAATTATTCTAAAAATAATTAACCTTAAACCTTTAAGATTAAACCCTTAATTACCATTTTATTAACTTATTAAATAAATTAATTATTCATTTAATTACCCTAATAATTAAATGAAATATAATTTTTTTTATTTAACTTTAACAAGCTTTAAAAATCAATTTAAAACCTTTAATGATAAATAATACTTATAAAAGAAATTTCACAAAAGTTAAAACAAATTTCCTTTTAAATTAAAACCATTTAAATTTTATATTATTATTCAAATTTGTTTTAAACACTTAAATTTATAAAACTTAAATTTATTTTAAACCAAAGATTCAAATCCAAATTTGAATCAAATTTAAACTTTGTTTAAACATTACTCTATATTTCAATTTCCAAATTTAAATTCAAATTTTTAAAAATATTTTTAAATAATAAATTCTTTTAAAGTATTTTAAACAAATTTAAATTTTAAAATCTTCATTCATTCCCGGCTTAAGATTTAAATTAACTTGAATCCATAATTAAAATTTAGATTTAAAACTTAATTTAAATCTTTACTTAGTACTTTGAAATTCAGTTCAAAATTTGAAACATGACAAATTCGAAATTGCAACAAATTAGCTCGAGCAAGCTCGAAATCACTCGAGTAACTCGAGAATCATCATTTTTTTTCATTTTGCAATTTATTCAAATTCAGAAACAATTCAGGTTTTCACAAACCTGTAACAAATGAACCCTCCCGAGCCTACTCGACATCTACTCCGAGTCCACCATCCCATACCTCCGAGTCCCATGCCCTAATTCTTCGAGCCACACGCAAACTTACCCGATACAAACACAAGCTACCCTTCTTCCCCCAAAACAGCTGACACGCCATTATCACCGTGCACCTGCACCACCCGAGCAACCATCTCCGACCCCTCACGACCCCCTACGCAAGTCACGATTCATTAATGAAACCCATTCCGACCTTCGAATCAACTGCAGAAACCCCAAATCGAATTCTAGCATTCGAGCACCAAAAACTGGAAAATGTCGATAATGTAGATCACCAGAATTCTCTCGCCACCGACCGCTAAAGAAGTACTACCTCCGGCCATAGACTCCTCCACACCCAAGATGCCATCATCTCAAAACAGGAAGAACTCGATTTCTTAAATAAGTTGCGGTGGTCAATCTTCTTGCTCACTGAAAACTAGGGTTTAAAATTTCAAACCAAATCATAACTGCCTCGATGCTCAGATCCGTCTATTATTATTTTTCTTATAAACTACGATCATCACTCCATCAACCATGGAAACACTAGCAACTCCAAACCCCTAGGTTGACAGAACCAACCCCAATTGTGATTTCTGGTTAAACCATAAATACTCAGTTGAATGCAAACTAAAAATTCAAATTATAATTTTAAAAACCAAGTCATTAATCAAGTAATTGGTTTGTAAACTTAAATCAATGAATCTGGAACATTTAAATATTGATTATAGAAATTTGCTCTATTGCATTTTGTTTATCCAGAGTCATCACAGTTTTTATCCTTATTTTCATTTTTTTTAAATTAAACTTTAACTTATTACATACATACCTGATTAAATCTTAAACTACAACAATGATTTTAACATGAAGTCATGATTTTTGAACATAACTAAAATCTGGAATCTAGAATAGGCAAAACAATCTTTACAACACAACATGCATTCAAACATATAACAGAGAATATCATCATATTAATCCATTCCAAACATGATTATCACAGGAGTAAATCAAGCAACTATATTCACTAAGTTTATTTAATATAAAAAAATGTTACTCACAGATTTATAAAAGCAGAGCATCCATGTTTGACAGGCTTCAGATTTGCTTCTTGTTCTTGCTTATGCATTTTGAACTTCAGTTTTTTTTTAACTGCAGATGCTTTGCTTTTTAACTCTAATCTTGTTTAATTGCTTAAGCTCCCTGATGCATGCATGTTTCCAAATTCCAGGCTTTTGGATGTTTTTCAAAATAGAAAAGAATTTGCAGGGTTTCACATTCATTTGCATGCATGTTTGATAATACCGCAAACGCTTAGCTGAAATGCTTGATTCCAGACAGGATGCAGAGATTTCAATTGCATGTTTCCAGATCCATTTGTATGTAGGCTTCCAGAAAACAATGCAGGACCCAGTTGCAAAGTGAATCCAGATGCATGTTTCCAGATATTGATTTAGCTTTGATGAAGTTGCAAATGAATCTCAGGTATATGAATTTGCAGAATTGAATTGAGTTTTGAAGTTGCAGTTTTGGTTGATTTAAAACAGAAATTTAAGAGGAGATTTTTCAGATTTATACGAAGATGAGATTGCAGATGGATTTTGAGGAGAAACAGATTTCTTTTGAACAGATTTTTGGTTTTTTGTTTTGAAGAATAAGATTAGAATATGAAAATGAGGGAAAATGTTTTATAAGAAATATTTTTTATTTCATTAAATTAAAAGAAAAAACAAAAACAAAAATTGGATACTTCTTTCAATTTTAACATTTGTCATTAATTTAGTTTAGGATTTAACACATGTCATTTTAAGTGTTAATAAACTTACACATGTAATTTAAGTTTTTCTAATTTTAATTTAAAATTGTTTATAAGCTTTTAAATCTTAATTTACTATTCCTATGTATATATAAATAAGTTTATCTCTTTTTAAATTGAAAAGAAATGAAAACAAACAAATTAAAAATATAGCTTATTCAAAAATATTGAAGTATTTATTCTATTAAATTTCAAAACACTAAATCCAAATTTTAAATTAATTTATCAAATCAAAATTTTAAAATCAAGTTATATATATAGATATATATATAACTCTTGTAAAAATTAAAAATAACAAATCCTATTTCTAAAAATCTATTTATGTTTTATAAAAAACTGGTATTATCATTTTTATTTAAAATTAACAAATTAAACCATATTAAATAATTTATTAAAGAGATTATAACCAAATTAAGATCATTTGTAATTTGTATTTTAAATTCCTATATATAAATTTCAAGTAGTATAAAATAAAACTTAGCTTCCATATTTATCTAATTTAAATTCATATTTTTAAGCTAAATAAAATTTTAAAACAAATAAGATTTATCATAAGTATAAACCATATAATTATTTATTAAATTGCTTTGAAAAGTTAAATTTCAAATTTAAATCAAATTTCCAATTTACCAAAAATAAATTAGAGTTAGAAAATAAATTCATTTACTAAATTCAAAATCAAAATTTATCAATGTACAATATATACAAATATATATATTATAAACATAAAACAATTTATTTACTTTAAAAAGATAAAATCTTCTAATTTAAATATATATTAAAAGAAAATTATTAGATCAAATTCAAAATTTATTATCTAAAATTATCAAATTAATTAAATTTTTAACACAGATTATTAAATTAATATTGCCCAATTTCCGGGGTATCACAGATATATTGCTATATATATCAAAATATATTCTTATAAAATCATTTAAAAATTTTATATAAGAAAATAACAAGTACGCTCTCTCACACACACACACACACACACACACTCAACTCATTTTAGGGTACCACTGAGCCTATCTTAAATGAGTAAACCCACCAGAGCCAAGGTTCTCACTTAACCTTCAGCTCTGATACCAAATATAACGACCCGAAAATGTCAATCCTGAAAATTCCAGATAGTTAGTAAAGAAAGAAAAGAAATAGAAGAAGAAAACAGAAAAGAAACACAGATTCTCACATTCGTAGCGGATCAAAATATAATATCACATAAAATAACAGTTATACAAAGAAAAGTTGTACTTGCCAAATTACACTTTAATATATCAGAGTTACAATATTTACACAAACACTAGATAGTTTAAAACAACATGTCCCAGATATACAACTATACATCACAGCGGAAACTCTCTATACGTTCCTACCATCTAGCTCGCCTCCTGAGCTGCAGAACGTCCTTACCTGAAAATCTGTAATAATCGGTCTGACCTGAGCATTACATCAAAGTAACACCCGGGTCAGGTTGGAAACCAGTGTGAGTAAACCCATCTAACATGGAAGACAAAAGCATACAACTTATATAACCCGGGGTAACTTGTATCAATTTACAATTTCACACATTAATTTCCAAGTGCCAAACTTAAATTAAAAGGGTCCAGTTCGCCTAATTCATTCCATTCCAGTCTATTTATTTCACATATCAAATCTATAAAGAGTCGAAGTGGTTTCGGGTATTTACTAATACCCGACTCCGGTCTCTTCGAGTTCAATACCTTCTTAACCCATGTCATTCAAGTGAATAGAATTCAATCTTAAATGTATAATGTCACTTTCACACAACAATTCATTGTAGATAGTCACATTAACAGTGTACAACCCCACATTTCATATTACAAAACATTTCGTATTTCATAACATCACAATCACATACTAGGGATAACAAATGATCCAAACATTCAATATTATTCAATCATATAAAAGCAAGTAATTAATCGTACCATTCTAATGGATTTAAATTGATTACCTCCATCACTACACATCCTGTTTTCTTAACCATAAATTAATTTCAATTCAATAAATAAATTATTCCTTAACTATCCACTTAAATCAACCTTCCTTAATTAATTATTCTTAATTAATCATCTTTGGTTAATTATTTCTTAATTACGTTTAAGTAATTACACTAAATTAATTAACCTTACCATTCACAGTAATTATCCTCAGTTAATTACTCAAATTTATCTATCTTATAACCACTTATATTGATTAACTATCCTTAATTTATCACACTCATTAATTTGCTAATCCTTAATTAATTTCCTTAATCAATCAATCAATTCCTTAATTAAGTAATCCTTAATTAATAAATTCCTTGATTTATTAATCCTACAAATTACACCAAGTAATTAGTTCTAAATTTCTCCCATTAAATAAACTTCCTTTAATTATTTCCATCCAGAAATTTATTCTTTTGGTAAATTGTCCTCGGTTAACTAATCTCTAATCATTAATTAATTTAACCTAAAATTCATAATTAAATTAATTAACTCCTAACAATTTATCCTTTAATTAGTTACATTAAGCAATTAAATATTTAAGTAATTAATCTCTAATTACTTACATTAATAGATTCCTAATTTCCAATTAATTAATCTTAATTTAAATCAATTCATCATCCTTAATTAATAATTTATTAATCCATAATCAAAATAAATTAATTTCCCTTTAATTCCTTAATTTTCATTAATCTTTAATCGCCAAAGTCCTTGACTTACTTAAAGATAACCCATTTATTCTTATTTATCACTTAATCTTTGTTAACACATAAATTGACTTCTTAATTACATACTTTAAGTAAGTTTAAATAAACTTCGAGAATCAATTTAATTTAAGTAAACCCTATTATACAACTTCTTAAACTAAAATTAATAACATTATTATACAAAGAAAATAAATTTTAAAAGAAAAACAGTTAAACTTGATTACTCAGAGTTTAACACAACCTTTATATTTTCATTGAAACTGTTAAATCCTCTCCGGGTTCAACCCGTAGTCATCCCGAGTCCCCCCATAGAAAACTTCCCTTCCTCCTCTTCTTCTTCTTTTATATAGAACTTAGTTTAAGTCATAACTGTTAACAGCCACAAACACGAACCCGAAGCCCAACTCGAGTCACCACGATACAAACCCGATGTTGACTTCGAGATGAAGACTCTTTCCCCCAAACCAAGCTCTGACACATACAAGACCTTCGTGCACGTGCACACCGTCCCAAATCGTCGATGAACCTTGCTCCGGCTTCCGACGCATCGCCTTCGACCACGACGACAACACGCAATCACTCAACTACCATGATTCGATCGAGAATCGAATTCGACCCAACAACCCCAAACAGCCTAGGAACCCATCACTGGAAAACCCTTGTCTCCGTCGATCCCTGACTCCAGAGACTCCACCACCTTCACCGTAGCGCCGTCAAGCCTTCCAGCACTTACGCCACTCCTCGCGATCATCTTCGATCGCGTTTCGTCACCGCGAAACCCGATTGAACTCCTACAACAGACACGGGGTGTTGAACCCTATTTCACTGTCGCAAAGCCATGGCGATCACCTAAAAATCCAATCACCATTTTTGCGATGATCTCCTTCCCCCCCTCGACCTTCAGATCCAATCACTCTAGCCAACTCAACGTTGATCATCGAAAATCGTTCAAAACAACCGAAACGATCAACACAGAAATACCCATCAAATCCTAAACTAAAAATCGAGATATACCCATTAAAATTCATGGTTTTCTATCTTGAATATAATCACGAAATCAAATCTCAAAAATTAAATTTATAAAATTTTGACCCAAATACATATTTCACGGTTCTTTATAAAATTTCGAGTCAAATAATTAATAAAAATTCCATAACTTATTTTTAGTAGTGATATAACATGATTTCAAACACTTTTCATTTACAAATCATGAGCTAACTATGATTCAATGGTGAGATATTGGATTTTCAAAGAAATCAAACCCTGATAAAAACAACAGGGCCTATATTTGTATACACTCAGGCATTACACAGGCATCAAACGCTCATATCCATACATGCGTTCATTTTAATTCAAGCATTTAAGCTAACATCATGATTTTCCATTCACATCATCAAGATGAAGTCCAGGATTAAACTATTTTTAAAGTGGATTTACTCACCTGCATTTTGTTGAGATCTTCTAGTTTAAAGCTTGAATTTGAATCTTGGTTTTGCTTCAGTTTAAAGTTGCCTGAATATTCAGGTAGGTGATTGCTGATTCATTCCAGGTCTGCAATTGCTACATATTGTATTTTGGAAAAAAAATCTTATTTTGATAATTTGCTGGTTTGAGAATTTTGTTATAGGCTTTTGATTTTGAAAATTTTCAGTTTGTTCAAATTTATTTCTCCTCGGATTTGATTTCTTAGGGATGTAAATTTAAAATGAAGAACAAAAAAATGAGAGAAAGAGGAGATTAAATATTATATAGATTTAAATTTTATTTTTCATAAATTTTCTCAAAAATAAAATCAAAATGACACCTATTCATTTCATTTACAAGATTATTACATTTGTCAAAATGCTTATCTCATGAATTACACTTGTTAACTTATGTTTTTATACAAATTTTTAAATGTTAATAAAAATGCTTTTTCTTAATTTATAAATTTATGATACTTATATATATATATAAATAGCCTTAAAGAAACAAAAATCAATTGTATTTATAAATAAAAGCTTATACAATATCTTTAAATCCAAATATTTCAAAATATTCACCCTTTGAATTTCAAACTTTAGATTCAAATTCAAATTAAGTTCTAAAATCCAATTTACAAATCAAGTTATACATATGTACATTTAGAACTACTTATTCAATTTAAAAATAAAAACTTTATTCCTACAAAAACTATTTATACCTATATATATATACAAACAATCATTATTATTTGTTTGAAAACATCAATTTTGTCAATCTAATCAACTATACTAGAAAGATTATCAAACAAATACTTATTCAGATATATACTTTCATTACCAGAATTATTTATTTAACTTATAAATCAATATTTCCATTAATTAAATTCAGTTAATCCATAAAGTTCAGGTATTCTAAAATCCGGGTTATCACAGTTTGAAGCTTTGTATGGAAGGCCATGCAAATCACCAACATGTTGGTTAGAGACTAGTGACAGATTAGTCCAAGGACCGGACTTTGTTAGAGGCGCGTCAGAGAAGACTGGGTTGATCTGAGAATGGATGAAGGAAGCTCGGTCTATACAGAAGAGTTACAAAGATAAGAGGCGTAAAGATCAAAATTTCTCAGTTAGAGATAAGGTTTTCATTAAGGTGTCACCGATGAAAGGTGTGGTACGATTTGAAAAGTCAAGAAAGTTATCCTCGAGATATGTTGGACCATTCCACATTGTAGACAGAATTGAAATGCTCGCATATAGAGTAGAGTTATTGAGTAGTATGGTAGATGCCCATAATATATTTCATGGGTCTCATCTTCGCAAGTATGTGCATGATCCACAGACTACTATTCCTCCGACGGGATTGGAAGAATTGATAGTAGAGCCTAATTTGACATTTGTTAGACAACCAGTTCGGGTCGTAGCAAGAGATGAGAAAAGATCGAGGAATAAAACATTCAAGCTGGTGAAAGTTCATTGGAGCTATAACGAGAAGAACTGTACTTGGGAGATAGAGGACATGATTAGACACACTTATGCTTATTCGCTTTGAGGGTATGTCTATATTAGAATTATGTAGATAGTTGCTAGTCAGATAGGCTAGCATGTCTTGTGGGAGTTGTTATAGATGATTGCTATCTTAGTATTTAATCCTTACTGAATTTTAAGGACGAAATTCTTAAAGGGTGAGCCTGTAACATCCCTAATTTTTGATAATGTTACTTAGAAGATTTAATTAGACAAATAAAATAGAATAATGATGATAATGGGGTTGAGATTTAAATAAACACTAGAAAGGCATGCTTAAATATAGGTTAATTGGGCTTAAAATGGTTTATAAGCTAATTAATTTGCACATGAGCATATTAGTAAATAGCCACTTCATTATACATGGCTATACACTTTTACTTTTGTCCATTCACGTTCATTTTTTCCTAAATCAAAAACAAAAGTAAAATCCTAAGTAGTCGGTCATTATCAAAAGGGAAGAATTCAATCAAAATCTAATGACCAAAGCTAGGGAGGATCAATCAACAAATCTCAAATTCCTTATCATATCTAAAGTAAATAATAATTCCCTTAGTCTCTATTTTTTTTATATTCATATATTTTAGGATTTAAGATTAAACCCATTTTTATGATGTTTTGGATAATGATATGCTTGAGTTATTATATGTTTGATTTAAATTAATTCATTTACATATGAAATTTTGTGGTTTTAGGGCAAAATCGATTATTATTGAATTAGAATGCCATGGTAAAATTTTATGTTAGTTAAACATGATATTAGAGATGAGTTTCAGTTTTCATAATTTTTCAAGCTATGGAGGATTTATTATGAATTTCTAAAGGAAAATGTGATCTAATTGAGTTTAAAATTTATTTCGATCAACTCAAGAATAAATTGGGTCTAGATCCTAATATGTTTGATAACATGATGAAAGTGAATTTCTACAATTTTTGAGGATTTTTCCTAATTAATTTGCCATGGAAAATAAATTATTTTAAAAGAAGGACTTATTTGTAATATTGGTTTTGCTTAATGAAAGGGCTTAAATGTAAATTTTCTCTTGGTTTAGATTTGATAAATGCGGAAGTTATTTTGTAAAGTATTTGAAAAGTGTTTAAGGCAACCAATTAAAAGGTTACACATAGGCAGGTTAGTTACAACAATTGCTAAAAATGTGCATGATTTCAGCCTTTAATCAGAAAAGAGGGTTCCGCCTCCTTTAATAATATCCGTTGACTCCATTGCTTCTGCTCCAACTCAGTCGAACAGCCCAGCCGAAACCCATATAGTCGAAACCAATGCATAAGGCATCACTTAGATGGTACGCAATGGATTGGAAAAAAAGGTTGAAGCGATAACGTCGAAAGGAATGCTTTCGATGGGGTCAAAACCCTGTTTATTTTTCAAAAAATAAGCATTTTCTTTGTTTTGCTTAGCGCTTTCAGCCCAGCCGAAATGTATGTTTTTGAAAGGATTTTATAAATAGCTTTCAAAGAAGGTTGATGTATTATGTTGGTCGTATTAGCTTTCGAATGGGTTCCTTTAAATGCTTTCGAAAGTAATGGTTTCGGCCAAGTCGAAACCTAGCCGCTATTTTACTTTTGAGTGTGTTGAAGCCCTCAATGTTTCGAAGGGTTATCTTGGTTTTAACCTAAGCTAAGCCACTTCCTAAATATTTTTGAAAGAGGGCTAGGGTTCCGAAGGCATTGAGGTCGAAAGGGGGTTTCGACTCTATCCTCCGAAGTTTTAACTTAAAGGCTTTGGGCTTTCGAATAAGTAGTTCTGAAGCCATCTACTTTTCCCTAAACAATCCTATAAGGGTTTCGAAAGAGATACTTTTGCATGTCACCACTTTGATCGAAAAGACGTTTTTAAAGAGTAAAACCCAATATTGTTGAAAGGTTTACTTTCAAAGCTATTTTCCTAAAGACTATTAAGCAAGGTTTTGATACGATCGAAAGGTATGGTTTCATTTCGAAAGGAAAGATTATAAAGCTTCGAAAGGTATATACCTAGAGTTTTGAAAAGAGGTTTTTATGCTTTCGAAGGAGGTCATCCAATGTTTTAAAAAGTGGTGTTTCAAGGTTTCAAAACAAATAACCTATTCTCATTTTAAAAGACAATACCATGGCATAAATAGAGATTTTGAGAGTAATACTTTTTCATATGTTTATTCACATTGAAATAAATCCACAACGGTACTTTGGGGAAGGGCAGAATAACCAGGTAGGTTGACCCTGTAGTGAACAAAACTTATGAAATGATAAAATTTTAATTAAAGATATTGTCAAGGGCCAGCAGGTTCATAGTCAGTCCATAAAAACTACGATTTGGTATTGGCAAGGGCCAATAGGTTTGTAGTTAGCCCATGAAAACTATTTTTGGATTAAAATATTGATAGTTAGTCAATAGATTCCTAGTTAGCCAATGAAAACTTGGATAATAGAGAAGATATTGGAGTTACCAATAGGTTCTTGGTGATCCCATGAAAACTATGAAATTGGACAGATAGTCCACAAACATTTAACAAGTTAATAGTAACACTAGAAACTCAAATTGAGACAGATAGTTAGAATGAACGGGGATGGGTAATCCACATTTAATTTACTTATTTTGCATATCTTCATAACATTTTGAAATAGTATGTTTTAACCATTGTGGATGCAGGAGCCCAGTCTATGGTTTTATAAATGTTTTAGGATACTAGTGAGGGGAAACCCATTCTGCTAAGCGGCGTGGTCTCACTAGATATCTAAATGGATTGAGATGGTAGCTTATTATTCATACTAGGCTTATGTCCGACTCAAAGGTTTTATTTTCCCCTTAAACTCTCGGGTACTCAATTGATTTTGAGTAGGTTGAGAGTTAGAGTTTCCAGGTGTTCTTTTAGAAGAATAAAGCTTCCAATGATGTGCAGGAGGCATGCTAGCTATTTAGAGTTCTTTTATTTCTGCTGCATTTGGTTGTAAAGGAAAACTTGTTTTGTTGACATATTATATACTCTAATCATCCAAGGAGGCATCTTCATATGTCGCTCTTAGCGTATTTTGTAATAATTATATATTATATGAACATGGTCTGCGTACTGGGATTATGTAATAAATTTGCAATATTTTGAAATGGAATGTGGAATTTGTTGCTTTTTAATTTTTTTTACATATTATTGTGTTTATATGTATCAATGTATCTAACATCGCCGTAATTGGTCATCGAGGAATAATAACTATGGATGACTACAACATACCGTTAGTTTCGAGCCTCTATGTAGGGGGATGTTACAGTATTACTAACCTCATCTCTAATGAGTTGACCCTATCTAGGCTTAGGTATTCGCTTAACCATAAGCACTATACCAAATGTGACGACCCACCTCCTCGATCTTCAGAGACACTAATACATCCTCGGTATTCATGTATCGTAAATCCATGTACCAAAGAGGCAAATTACCATAGGGTAAAAGAAAATAAAGATAACCAAAATAGAATCTCACATCTCATTCAACATTTAATTAAACATATGAGTAGTACATACAATTAATCCAAATTTCTCCATCAAAGTTCTAGTAATTTCTAACTCATCTAAGATAGTTGTAAATGCCTATCCTCACAAGTGCTGGTAGATACATAATACCAAATACAGTGGAATTAGAAATAGATGACTATAGGACCCTCCATGTAACAACCCACATATTTTACCATTATATATTTAAAATGTTTTATTTAAATATAGCATTGTTAGTTGGATTTAACTCCGAAATGTAACTTTCTGTAAACGGTCCAATTCGGACTCGGGACCACTTCCATTGAGTCCAAAATGCGTTTGCGACCTTTTTGAGTATAAACATCGATAAGTTTGGAGTTGATTAGAATTTTGATATTTTCATTTGGGGCTTTGGGTTTGAGTTTCAGACCACTAACCTAACAAGGAATCCAACTGCTCTATCAAATATCCTAACTCCACTCATCTTCATTCATTTTCATTTCTAATTTTCTAACACTCTCAAGCTAAAAGGAAATGAGGGAAAAGATGGGAAATTAAAATTCCTAAACCCAAGTTTTACTAAGAAATTCAAATTCATGTCCAAAATCAAAGAGAAGCTTAGGTAAGCATCCTCTTCATCTTCTCTGTGACGACCCAGAATTTCTAACAGTTTAAATTGGAATAATTATTCGAATTTTAAATATTTAAAAGTTAATTTTCAACTTGAATTCTAAATATTAATATTTACTTCATAATTAAATTATTGAATTATATAATTCGAAATTGGGAAAGATGTTGAATATGAAATTTTAAGCCGGTTAAAATAATTTGAAGGCTTATAAAATTTATAATGATGATACTGATGACAATAGAGTGGTTGAAATTTAATTTAAAGGTGGTTTGTTTAGTTTTAATAATATATCGTTTAAATTGACATTTAGAAATAGCCTTCCGGGGGCACAGTCTCGGAATTAGACAAAACCAGTTTCATTGGATCCGTAATAGTTAGTTATTATCGGATTTCAATTTTCGTAGCAATTGAAGTTGTCGTTTGACCCTGACAGCTCAAAATGCTTAGAACTATTTTAATCGATTTAATTTAAAATTGATCATTTTCTTCTGTAACTCGCGCATACGATCAAATTAGCCTCCGAAACACGTTCCATTGTGTTCGGAACGTGGGTAAAACGTTATAAACGTTTGTCGGCATGCCTGATTCGGGTTTGGGATTTCGCGTTATGCAGCGTGATATTTTCAATATTAGTTATATATTAATCAAAGCATACTCTGGAAGCCATTTCCAAATCCCTATTTTTATCCCCGTCTTCCTCTATAATCCTGGGACAGAAATCGAATTGAAGGCTTATTATTTGAAAAAAATGGCCGAAGCCGATTTGAAAACATGCTTCCTTTTTTTTCCTTGAATCGAAACCCTTCTCCTTCTAATGAAAACCCTAGTCAAGGCCGATTGAAAAAAAGGGGGCGACCGAATCATTCATTTCAAAAAAAAAGAGGGAAGAGGAAATCTCGCCTAATCGAACGAATCGCGATGGTCGGGGCTCGCGAGGGGGAGGATGCTCGAGGTTGTGAAGCGCACGCGCGCGCTCTCTCGTGCGCGAGGGAGGACCATAGTCGTATACTGTCAGCTCGAGCTCGCATGGGGCCGCGTTCGAATTAGGAAACGACATCGTTTCTGGTGGTCGAGATTTAGGCACGGCAACTAGGGTAGGATTCTAGGGGGTCGCGGCTGCTGTGGGAGGAGTTCGACTTTTGCTACAGTCGAATGGAGTATGAGCAGGTCGCAACCTGTAGATGAAGGCCGATCACATGGTAGTGGGCTCGCGGTAGTTTTGGGTGAAACTAGCTCACTTTGGTGGAGCTGCTGGAGTTAGCAAGGATAGTTTGGGTTCGCATCCTAGCAGGAAGGTATTAGTCTTCCTTTTTCGTTTATACTTGGTTGAAGAAGAAAAGGGAAATAGGTATTAGAAAAAAAAAGATAGACAAGATCTAAAAACAGAAAATAATTTATGGATAAGATTTAGAGAATAGGATTTTTTATAAAGGTAGTATAAATTGATTTATCGGAATATATATATATATATATATTATGGAATTTATGTGGACTATTTTATTAGGATATGTGTTTAGTACAAAATTATGTATTTATTGAAGTTATGTGATTTATCTTAGTCATAAAATTTTTTTATTAAAAGGAAATTTATTTAAAAATAAATTATTGGTTTAAACCCAACTTATTAGTTTAAAATAATTTACTGGTTAATTAAAATTATAAATTAGATAATAAATTATACAATTAGTCAAATACTAATAAAACTCTAATATGTTTATTCAAGGTCAAAACCATGGAAACAAGCCAGTTTGGAATGGATTGCAAACAGCATAATAAAAGGTGAGTAAATCTCACTCTGTTGGATTTTTATTTAAATTTAAATGGTTGAATTTAAATAATTGGATGAAATGATTGATTTGTTTGGACGGGCACTGATGATGATGTGACTTGGGTTTTGGTTCTTCTCGAGTTCATTGTGATTTGATTCGAAATATTTGGGTATTAAATTGTTTTAAACTTAAGTCATAAATAAGAAAATGTTTTCATTTTAATGTTGATAAGGGTTCGATGTTTTGTGATTCATCAAATTAGTAGGGTAATTAGAATGGATAATTAATTATTTCAATTAATTAATGATTTGGGTTAATTAATTTAGTGGGGAAGGATTTGAATTAATTAATTAAGTTTAAGTTAATTAAGTGTAAGTAATTCAAAATAATCCTTGGATGGTTTAATAAATAATTACTTAATGAAATTAATAAAATATAATTACTTTGTGAAATTAATCAAGATATTAATTAAAATAGTTAATTAAGAAATAATTTATTTATTTAATGAAGTAAATAAAAAGGTAAATAATTACAGGTTGAGATTTATCGAGAATGATTAATATTGTGGTTGAATTAAAGTAATTGATTTAGATTAGAACAAATTAAAATGTAATTGGAAATCATTAATTTATATAATTATTGATGTAATTAAAGATTGATTAATTAAAATTAAATCAATTCATTAAATAATGACTTATGAGAACTTAATTAATATAAGTAATTAAGGATTAATGTAATTAATATAGTTAAATAATTTATGAAGTAATCAAGATTACTTATTGATTTTGGTTAAGAATAATTAATATCGTGAAATTAAATAAAGATAATGGCTTGAATGTAATTGAAATATAATTAATCCATGGTGGTTAATTAAGTTGAATAATGAAGGGATGATTGATTAATTGATTTGAAATTAATTAATGTTAAATGAAGAAATATAAGAGGCTGAGGTTAGTAATTCAATCGGGATTAATTAAATTAAATTTGTATGAGATCAAGCTTTGCTTATGAATGATTGAATGGTATTGGATGATTTG
Organism: Allium cepa; assembly: GCA_030765085.1. Lineage (NCBI taxonomy): Eukaryota > Viridiplantae > Streptophyta > Magnoliopsida > Asparagales > Amaryllidaceae > Allium > Allium cepa. The sequence goes on along the minus strand of CM060935.1, from coordinate 794,565,914 downwards.
AAGGAGTTGATATCTATGATATCAAATGTTGTGTATTTCATTTGGATAACTTGGGTTAGGATGATATGAGATTCGAAGTGACCGGGGTCGGTTATTGGGAAATACCCGAAGCCACTTCGAATGGTTATAGATTGATATGTAAAATCATTATGCTGGAGTGAAGTGATTTGGAGGAATTGGACTATTTTTTTAAATCTAAATCTTTGGTTTTTAGAAACTTATATGTGAATAAGTGATGTCTAAAATAAATTGTGGCTTTGTGAATTGATATGAGTTACCCGGGTTTTATATGAGTTGTATACCTTTGTATTCCTTGTTAGTTGGGTTTACTCACGCTGGTTTCCAGCCTGACCCAGGTGTTACTTTGGTGTAATGCTCGGGTCAGACCGAGTATTACAGATTTTCAAGTAGGTACGTTCTGGAGCTCAGAAGGCGAGCTGGATGACTGGAACGTGTAGAGTATTTCCGCTGTGTTATATTATTGTAAATCTGTGATACGATAATTGTGTATATTCAGTGACTGTGTATATATGAAACTCTGATGTATTAAAATGTAATCGACAGATATAATATTCTTTTGTAGACTGTTATTATTTATTATTATATTTTATCCGCTGCGAATGTGAGTTGTTGATGTTTCTGTTCTTCTTTTTCTTCTTCTTCTATCTCTTTCTTCTTTTTCATAACTATCTGGAATTTTCGGCTTCGGAAATTCTTGAGTCGTTACATTTGGTATCAGAGCTGAAAAGTTAAGCGAAAACCTTGGCTCTGGTGGGAGTTATTCAGTAAGTAGAGTCCATAGTACTCTAGAATGGGTTGAGTATATATGAGCGCATACTTGTTATTTTCTTATATAAAGGTTTTAAAGGATTTTATGTACAAATATATTTTGATATATGAAGCAATATTTCCTTCTAATAAATATTAAGGTGATTGGTTGTTAAGTTATTGGAATTAAAATTTAGAAGTAATATAATACAACCAAATAGAAGTCTTGAATTGGAATTAAATTAAGTAGGAATAGAAATAAAACCAAATTAAAATTTAATTGATTGAAAATGAAATTCTAAGTCTGGTCCCAGAATTTGAAAATTTTGTTTCAAAGTAATGAAAAATAATAAATAAGATTATTTGGATAACTGGGACTTGTTGTAAACAATGGGTTGTTTGAAAATTTGATTAGAATTAAAAACCAAAAGTGATATAAAATTTAAGGATGACCTCGTGTGTAAAGGAAATAACATGTATGAATAAGGAATATAAATAAATCAAAAATAGTTTGAATGAACTCTAAATGTTGAGTTTGAAATTTGGAATGGGATGTGATGCCCAAGTGATAAGTTTTTAAGTGGGAAGATTATTATTGTGAAGTTTAAGGATTGAATGAGGTTGATTGGATTAAGTAAATCGAATTTAACTTGGAAGAAGTTAAATAAGTTTGAATGAACAACTTGAATTGGAAATTTTAAGATGAAATTGGAATTTAACTTGGAAAGTTAAATGGTTAATTTGAATTGGTAGTTTGTATGATCTCAAAATGGGTTTGAGATCTGGAAATTGGAAATGGATAGACATTTTAAAATAAATTGGATAATATCATCCTATTGTTATTAAAAATCCTTAAACTGCGAATTGGATTTGTTTAAATGAATGAGAAATGAAGTGTGGTAATATATCCATTATTGAGATAAAAGGGAAATCTAACTTTAATTTGGAATTAAGGATATGGAATCACTTTAAACTGAAAATTTGAATAATTGAGTTTGTAAATTAAAATTGCTCAAGAACTGGCTTCAAACTGGAAGATAAAATTTAATAATAAATTAAATTATTTTAAAATTAAATTGTATTGAACTCTTATTTGAACCTTGAAATACATAAGTAAAGATAATTTAAAATGGAATTTTGAGAATTGGACTCAGAAATTAAATTGATTAATTTTTTTGAATAAAAGTTAATTTGGTTTAAAAAGTTAAACCAACCTTTGAGAATTTAAATCGAATTTATATAATTCGAGATAGTTTAAATTCAAGATTGAAATTGAATTAGTTCAAAATTGAATATGGTTTGAATTAATTGGATTGGTGATTGAAGATGTATAAGTTTAAAAATTCAAATGGGAAATTGAATTGGATTAAATTGAAATGATTTGAATTTGAAATGGGCTCAATTGATAATAATTCAAATTGATTGGAATAATTTGAAATTATAATTAAAGTTGAACAGGATTAAAATCAAATGGAATTTGATTTAAATTGGGGAAGGAATCAAGATTGATTCAACTTGAATTGGGTTTAAATAAATTTCAATAGAAATTGAAGTTATTCAAGTTAGAATTGAGTCAATTAAATGGAAGTGGAAATTTAAGTTGAATTGTTGGGGAAGTGAACAGTTGACTCTTGACTATTTTCAATATAAATTGTTTTAATATAAACTTATTTTTCTAAGCTATTAAATATATACAACCTTTCTTTCTTAAAGCCAAATCATTTTATACTTGTTTTATAATTATTTTTGGATCTATTTAACCATTTTTCAACCGTTTTCTAAACTAATTACTATTTTTCAACTATTTCACAAACTAATTTCTATTTTACAACTATTTTGCAATTATTTAAAATTCTTGAAACTATTCAACTATTTTCCGACTATTTTACAATTAGTTAACTATTTTATAGCTGTTCTGCAAACAATAATTATTTTTCAACTACTTATCTATTTTTTAAATTTTCGAGCTATTTTCTAAACTGGTCGGAGTTCAAACTGTTATTGATTAAATACCCAACCAAGATAAGAATTGAAGTAATAATCCAAATGGGGATTAAGGCAAATGTGAATAAGTGAGTGAAAATTTAGGTGAATGTGAATGGAAAGGAAATTGATTTGGCTAATGATCAATGAAGATAAATACATAGGATGTACATATATTATTCTATTCGCATAGTGATTTGATCCTGATTCGAGCACAGAATTTCGAGATGGTTTAGCGATCCGAGTTGGGATTTTTCACTCAATTTTCGATGGCGAACCTGGATATGGATTGTTGATTAGTTATGGATATTCTCTATCATAGTTATGGCTATGCAAGGAGAATGACGGTTTCTGGTCACGAAACCAGATCTGAGTCCGCACTAGGAAGTCGGGTGGACGATACTAGTTCGAAAGTGAAATTGTGTGATCGAGCGAGCGATCAGGTTGATGTAGCGTACGGATGGTATGTGTACATCATACGGATTTGAATGAAATTGATATTGGAAGGAGTAATCAAATTTTAATGTATGATTTTGAAAAATCAAAGTTATATATCTTTGTTATATAAGATAAATCTCCCCTTATTGAATCTATTGCCAGAAGAAAAGAATTTTTGAAGGTGTTTGAAGTATAAAAGTAGTTTAATATAAGTTTGAAAGGATCCAAAGTTTTTTTTAAAATTATATATATATATATATATATATATATATATATATATATAAAAAGGATCTTATGAGGATTTTGGAAAAAGGTTTTAGGAACCTTTGGATTGGGAAAGACTTTTGATTCTTGGGTAAAATCAATATTAAAATTTTGAAAGCCTAGTTTGAGAATTATCGATTTTGGGATAATCGATTTTGTGTAAAGGAGCCTTGTATGAGATCATACTAGGTGTATGATTTGAAAGATACTACATGTATAGTATAAAATGTTTTGATGATGGCTCTGGGGAAAAAGGCGCTCCCTTGAAATGAACTTCTCAGAAGTGCCACCGGGTGGTGCTGCCTTGAGCCCCAAGGGGGGTTCTAAAGTTGATCCTGTGAGGAGTCCGGACAAACTAGTTCCTGAGGATTATTGGGTAGCGTCAGTCGAGGGCGTTGATGCCTGCAGGGGCATTAGGGTTATGCTGTGACGACAGTGTAACTCGATGTCACTTCGATCTACTGTGGGGACCATAGCGAAAATCGTGTGGAGGATGAGTGCCAACAGACTACACTTGATTTTGCCGGGAAGGCAACGCAACATCGATTGACTGCGATCTATGGTCGAGTGGAGAAGTTTCGTTCTTTTGGCAGCGAAATTCGAGGGCGCTGATGCCTACAGTTATATAGGTTTTTGCTGTGATAGCTACGTAACCCCAGTTGTAGCTGCGATCTATAGCTGGTACCATGGCGTAATTGAGGGGCGCGGAGGCCTATAGTTATCTATGGATTTTGTCGGGATGGCAACGTAACCATTGGGTTAACTGCGACCATGGATGGGGGTGATGATTTCCAGAGCATTATCACCAAGATATTTCCTCTATTTTCAAAAACTGTTTTCAATATTTTCAATAAAATTATTTTCGAAGTATTTTCACTAGGTGTTGAAAACGGGTTTACCAAGTACTTATAGATTTTCAGTCCTACGCCTGATCAACGTATGACTGAATTTCTGTGAGAACAAGGATGGACTGGTTGAGACATCGAGTTATAAGAAGTATTTTTATAAAAAGCTATTTTAATTGTATTATCTGAATTTATAGGCATTTCTAAATTTTAAGTTAAAAGTGTTGGGATTTTGAATGATGAAGGGAAATCTAAACTGAAATTATAAAATAAAATTGAAACTCGAGAAAATTTAATGAAGTGATTCTTTGTAATTAAAAATCGAATATTAAATTAAAAGTGGAAGTAAGCTAATCAGCTAAATAAATTATTTGATAGAGTATGTTAATAAAATTTAACTCGGTTAAATAAAATGGATTGTAAGTTGATAATGGAGTTTGGAAATGAATTCGAATTTTAAATAGAATTCGACTTGGATTTGATAATGAATTAAATAAGTGGAGATGTTGTAAAAATAAAATTCAAGCGAGTTATAAATAATATTTAACAAAATTTGTAAATAAATTAGACATGGGATGGGTTGTCGAATGAAATGAAATGAATTATAATAGAAATGGTTTAAGTTGCAAATAAAACCCAGATGAGTAGAAATAGATTGAGAATGGTATTGTATAAATAAAATAAATTTGAAATTGAATTAAGTAGATGAATTAAATTTCATAAATGGGGCAACTGAATTAAATAATAAATGGAGGAAGTCTGATTGAATAAAAATTAAAACAAAGTTTTAATTGGAATTGGGTTATCAGAATGAACTTAAAATCAGAAGCGTATTGATTTGAAGTAAAATTTCTTAAGTCAATAAAAGCTTGGTTTTGAGTGAGAATAGTAGACCATTAAATAAGGATTTGGGTTAAATTTATTTTGGAAAATGGATATTAATATAAGCATTGAATGTTGTCAAGCTCAATGAAATAGTTTTAAAATGAATCTAATGCGGAGATGAAATGGAATGCAAATGAATGGTTGGTGAATAAATTAGAAATGAAACGGAATTACATACAAAATGAGTTGAAAATTAAATTGAAGTAGTTATAAACTAAAATGGATACTCTATTAAGCAAATAAAAATTGATTTTGAATCAATGGAATTGAGAATGAGCTTGTTTGGATTAAAAATCAATTGAATGTATTAATTGGGTTGCAAAACATAAAAATCGAATGAAATGGCTTATGAATTTGTTGAAAGCAATTGAATTAGGTTTGAAACATATAAATTGAACGTGAAAGTTATTTTAAATGCATTTCTTTTAGAATTGAAGTGCTATAGTAGTTTTAGTAAGAGAAATGTTATAAACTTCATATATATAGTGCTTATATGTTTAAATTGAGTAAATACAGATACCCGAAGGCCGTTTGGCTGGATTTGGATGCACTAATTGCTAAAATAAATAAGCCGCATGCTAAAAATGCTAAATAAGGTACGCTTACGCAATAAAAATAGGAAATATGAACTGTTATTGCTTTTTCCGACCATGTGGGTCGATGTATACATATTTATATCTCTTGTCAAATTGCAAAAGCTCCTCCGAACAAAGGAGACTCTACCAAAAAAATTTCAAAATTTTGGGAGTTAGAAAATTTTTGAAAATTTTTAGGAAAATTTTTGTTAACGACAAAATGATTTCAGATTGGAAATTAAAGTAAATTAGTAGATGAAACTAATATGAATCAGTTATAAATGAAAGATAAAATTCAACATTCAAAATTGAAAATAAAATGAACTCGTATGAAAATGGGTAAAACTAATTTCAATAGAAGTAGACATGAAAACTTCTGAAAGAAAATGTATAAAATGATTTGAAAGGTTACGATTGAATCTTGTTGCTAAGTAAGATATGCAGGTATTATAAGGGAAAAGAAACTTGGATTTGATTTCAGGAGATAATGTTAATTGCCCGACAAAAAGGTATGTATTTAAATTTCTGTAAGAAATTGGATTGGGTTTTTGATCTAGCCACTTGGCTTTTGTTTTCTTTTGGATTTGGGGGCCTGTAGAGGCATTTTGTAGTTGTACCGAGCTAGCCGCACAAAGGAGACGCTGACAAAAATTTAGAGAGTTGGAAATTTTTGGGAAAGTTGTGATAATTCAAATTTGAATTTTAAATTATAATTTGAATAAATAAAGTAAATAATGTTGTTGGAAACTATAGAAGATTTTGGGAAATTGGCTGAAGTGATAGTAGGTCTTTAATAAAAGATAGTTGGTAAGGTGTTGACAAAACTGTTGGTTTTGTGGGAAAAGTTAAACGGGTATTGGTCCATTCTTCCTAACTAGTAATTTCGGGGACGAAATTCTTTTAAGGGGGGAGGAATGTGACGACCCGGAATTTCTAACAATTTAAATTGGAATAATTATTTGAATTTTAGATATTTAAAAGTTAATTTTCAACTTGAATTCTAAATATTAATATTTACTTCATAATTAAATTATTAAATTATATAATTCGAAATTGGGTAAGATGTGGAATATGGAATTTTAAGCCGTTTAAAATAATTTAAAGGCTTATAAAATTTATAATGATGATACTGATGATAATAGAATGGTTGAAATTTAATTTAAAGGTGGTTTGTTCAGTTTTAATAATATATCGTTTAAATTGACATTTAGAAATAGCCTTCCGGGGGCACCGTCTCGGAATTAGACAAAACTAGTTCCATTGAATCCATAATAGTTAGTTATTATTGGATTTCAATTTTCGTAACAATCGAAGTTGTCGTTTGACCCTGGCAGCTCAAAACGCTTAGAACTATTTTAATCGATTTAATTTAAAATTAATCGTTTTCTTCTGTAACTCGCGCATACGATCAAATTAGCCTCCAAAACACGTTCCATTGTGTTCGGAACGCGGGTAAAACCTTATAAATGTCTATCGGCATATCTGATTCGGGACTTGGGATTTCGCGTTATGCAGCGTGATATTTTTAATATTAATTATATATTAATCGAAGCGTACTCTGGAAGCCATTTCCAAATCCCTATTTTTATCTCCGTCTTCCTCTATAATCCTGGAACAGAAATCGAATCGAAGGCTTATTATTAAAAAAAAAATGGCCGAAGCCGATTTGAAAATAGGCTTCCTTTTTTTTCTCGAATCGAAACCCTCCTCCTTCTAGTGAAAACCTAATCAAAGCGGATCGAAAAAAAGGGGCGACCGAATCATTCATTTCAAAAAAAAAGAGGGAAGAGGAAATCTCACCTAATCGAACAAATCGCGATGGTCGGGGATCACGAGGGGGAGGCGGCTCGAGGTTGTGAAGCGCACGCGTGCGCACTCTCGTGCACGAGGGAGGATCGTAGTGGAATACTATCAGCTTGAGCTCGCATGGGGCCACGTTCGAATTAGGGAAACGACATCGTTTCTGGTGGTCGAGATTTAGGCACGGCAACTAGGATAGGATTCTTGGGAGGAGTTCGACTTTTGCTACAGTCGAATGGAGTATGAGCAGGTCACAACCTATAGATAAAGGCCGATCACATGGTGGTGGGCTCGCGGCAGTTTTGGGTGAAACTAGCTCACTTTGGTGGATCTACTGGAGTTAGCAAGGATAGTTTGGGTTCGCATCCTAGCAGGAAGGTATTAGTCTTCCTTTTTCGTTTATACTTGGTTGAAGAAGAAAAGAGAAATAGGTATTAGAAAAGAAAAAGAAAAAGAAAAGATAGACAAGATCTAAAAACAGAAAATAATTTATGGATAAGATTTAGAGAATAGGATTTTTTTAAAAGGTAGTATAAATTGATTTATCGGAATATATATATATATATATAGATTATGGAATTTATATGGACTATTTTATCAGGATATGTGTTTAGTACAAAATTATGTATTTATTGATGTTATGTGATTTATCTTAGTCATAAAAAAATATTTATTAAAAGGATATTTGTTTAAAAGTAAATTATTGGTTTAAACCCAACTTATTAGTTTAAAATAATTTACTGGTTAATTAAAATTATAAATTGGATAATAAATTGTGCAATTAGTCAAATACTAATAAATCCCTAATATGTTTATTCAAGGTCAAAACCATGGAAACAAGCCAGTTTGGAATGGATTGCAAACAGCAAAATAAAAGGTGAGTAAATCTCACTCTGTTGAATTTTTATTTAAATCTAAATGGTTGAATTTAAATAATTGGATGAAATGATTGAATTGTTTGGATGAGCACTGATGATGATGCGACTTGGGTTTTGGTTGGTTCTCGAGTTAATTGTGATTTGACTCGAAATATTTGGGTTTTAAATTGTTTTAAACTTAAGTCATAAATAAGAAAATGTTTCATTTTAATGTTGATAAGGGTTTGATGTTTTGTGATTCATTAAATTAGTAGGGTAATTAAAATGGATAATTAATTAATTCAATTAATTAATGATTTGGGTTAATTAATTTAGTGGGGAAGGGTTTGAATTAATTAATTAAGTTTAAGTTAATTTATTAAGTGTAAGTAATTTAGAATAGTCCTTGGATGGTTTAATAAATAATTACTAAATGAAATTAATAAAATATAATTACTTTGTGAAATTAATCAAGAGATTAATTAAAATAGTTAATTAAGGAATAATTAATTTATTTAATGAAGTAAATAAAAAGGTAAATAATTACAGGTTGAGATTTATCGAGAATGATTAATATTGTGGTTGAATTAAAGTAATTGATTTAGATTAGAACAAATTAAAATGTAACTGGATATCATTAATTTATATAATTATTGATGTAATGGAAGATTGATTAATTAAGATTAAATCAATTCATTGAACAATGACTTATGAGAACTTAATTAATATAAGTAATTAAGGGTTAATGTAATTAATATAGTTAAATAATTCATGAAGTAATCAAGATTACCTATTGATTTTGGTTAAGAATAATTAATATCGTGAAATTAAATAAAGATATTGACTTGAATGTAATTGAAATATAATTAATCCAGGGTGATTAATTAAGTTGAATAATGAAGGGATGATTGATTAATTGATTTGAAATTAATTAATGTTAAATGAAGAAATATAAGTGGTTGAGGTTAGTAATTCAATCAGGATTAATTAAATTAAATTTGTATGAGATCAAGCTTTTCTTATGAATGATTGAATGGTATTGGATGATTTGAAGGAGTTGATATCTCTGATATGAAATGTTGTGTATTTCATTTGGATAACTTGGGTTAGGATGATATGAGATTCAAAGTGACCGGGGTCAGGTATTGGGAAATACCCGAAGCCACTTCGAATGGTTATAGATTGATATGTAAAATCTTTATGCTGGAGTGAAGTGATTTGGAGGAATTGGACTATTTTTTTAAATCTAAACCTTTGGTATTTAGAAACTTATATGTGAATAAGTGATGTCTAAAATAAATTGTGGCTTTCTGAATTGATATGAGTTGCCCGGGTTTTATATGAGTTGTATACCTTTGTATTCCTTGTTAGTTGGGTTTACTCACGCTAGTTTCCAGCCTGACCCGGGTGATACTTTGGTGTAATGCTCGAGTCAGAACGAGTGTTACAGATTTTCAGGTAGGTACATTCTGGAGCTCAGGAGGCGAGCTGGATGACAGGAACGTGTAGAGTATTTCCGCTGTGTTATATTATTGTAAATTTGTGATACGATAATTATGTATATTCAGTGACTGTGTATATGTGAAACTCTGATGTATTAAAATGTAATCGACAGATATAATATTCTTTTGTAGACTGTTATTATTTATTATTATATTTTATTCGCTGCGAATGTGAGTTGTTGATGTTTCTGTCCTCCCTCTTCTTCTTCTTCTATCTCTTTCTTCTTTTTCATAACTATCTGGAATTTTCGGCTTCGGAAATTTCGGGTCGTTACATTCTCCATCTCAATTTCTCTTCAATTTTCAGAAAGTTTCCTATAACCTAACTTAAGAAATATTTGATTATGAGATTAGATTGGAGCTTCTAGAGTTGAAGTTGAAGAGTGGTTGATCTACTCACTTGTTGTTTTGGGTTTAAAGGTGAGTTCTTGAACTCACATTTATGTCTATACCTTAGATAGTTGTTAGGTATGAATTCCTAACATCTGTTTCATGTCCATTTGCTTTTGAATTGAATTGGTTTGGCAAATTTTCTAATTTTCGGCATTTTGAAGTCAAAATCTATGAAAATCCTTATATGGATGTTTGGACATGTTGTACGGAGTGCATTGATGAGTCTATAGGGCTGGGTTGTCGATTAGCATAAATCCCTAGCCATCGTCGCTCATTTAATCGCTTCCGATATGATTTCGCCATCAATGGCCTAGGTTAAATATTGCCCTGAGCTTCAGCTCAGACGTCTGGTAATATGCTCAGACATCTGAAGCTAAAGAATCAAAATTCCAGTCTTTCAGCACAGATGTCCAAGATTCTTTCCCAGACTTCTGGGCGATCTGGAAGAAAATTTCTAGACCTACAGCTCAGACGTCTGGGATAACCACGAGACGTATGGAGCTGTTAAATTCAGCCAATTCACTTATTTTGTGTGGGTTTACATTTCTATCGATTTTTAGTTGATCTGATTAGTTGTTATCACTTTTATCGACTTTGATGACTTCTTTTTCCGATTTTTGGAGTATCCATTTGATGAATTTGATATCGGTTTTCATGGTTCTAATTCATGTAGTCGAATGTGAATTTTTGGGGATAGATTTTTTCTACAATCATTTATATGATTTGTCACTTTAAAATACAAAGGTTTCTATACTAGTAGTAAATACTCAAACTCTTTTGTAAACATGATTTCAATAATTACTTTTAATACCAAGATCACTTATAAAACTGTTTTCCGATCTAATACTATATACACCTTTACCTCATTCATATGAGAAATCTAATTAAACGACTTAGCAAAACAAGTGTATGAAACGCTTGCGTTTTCTTTGTCGGTTAATTTTTGGACTTGTTCGATTAAAATCTTGTGAAAATTTTTCGAGTGGAAATCTTCAATTTGTTCGTAAATACTTAAGTTAAGCAGTGGTTATGGGACATGAAGTTATACTCATTTGTTTACTAGCTTAGTGTAATTCACACTTTTTATCGATCTATGATGATCATTTTGTGGTTTAGACTAGCGATATGCGATGTCTCTTTGTCCACGTGGGGGACTGTACCATGTTCTGTTGAGCTTTATCTCATTTTTATAGGCTAGCGACCTATGGGTTTTATGGAGTTCGGATCATCAGGTGTACCGTTGTACTACGTCGTTGTTCTGTCTTATCAGGTTCATCGGGAGTACCGTTGTACTAAGTCGTTGTTCCGACTTATCCGAGTTTCAGGTTCCTCCGGCGTACCATTACACTACGTCGTTGCACCGACTCTATGGTTAGTGACCATGGGATAGCGTCCCGTTTGTGATAGACGTGTTGGTGAGTTTTCATGCTCCCGTTTATAATAGGCCTCCTCTTTTATGTTTTCTGGATTTCTAATTATCGATTTCTGGAATATGTGATTCACCATTTATTGCGATTTGGCATTGATTTTTTTCTTCAATATTTGGGTATTGGTGAATAAGCTAAAGAATATGATATTCTTTTTGGTGTTTTGATACGATTTGAGATATTGTATGATTTTCATTGTTATCATATATTTCTGTCATATCTCTTATCTTATCTCATTTTATATGATATTTATAGCTAGACGATCCGTTTAATATTGTTCTTCTTAAATAATACTCGGGTCAGACCGAGGTGTTACAGGTGTTTCCACTGGACTTCACAGCAAGGACTATCTTCTGACTTTTGACTAACTACTTTAGTTTAGTAGTTTTTTACTTTTATAAATTTGAGATATAGATTATTTGATTTATACATATTCTTTTGTGGTGTAGTGGATCTTCTATGACCACTACTTTGATGTACACTTCTATGTGCTATATTCATATCTATTTCTGCCTTAGTGATACGAATATCTGTGACTGATTTGTGTTATGCTTATTTTGTACTTGTTTCCGAAGATGATATATCCACTATGTAGTAGTTTTGAGTTTGTAATTGATGTGTCAGATTTCCTCTTCAAACGATATGCATGTAATACTATCTGACATATTGGTACTCGCACAAAGCAATTACATAGATGGTCGTCCCTCAACAACCTTATGCTTCATACCAACTGAAGGCATTACCTAGTAGTGCCTTGGTTAGTGTGAGTGTAGAGGTGGGGCGTCCCAGCATGGTATCAGAGCCAAACTTCGAAACAATGTAGAATAATCTAGCAAGGATCGTTGTCCTATGTCTCTCATAGGAATTGTGCCTTGGATTTAATTCGAATCTTAGGACCCATTCTATTCTATATTTTTTATGACTCCTTGTTTTATCAATCAAGTTTGTTTGATATTAATTTTTAGAATAACCTTTTTCCTCTTCTTTCTTTCTTTCTTAAAAAGAAGAGAAATGGTTGGACCCGACCATCCCAGCGCCGGGTAATCCAGTACTACACCTCAGATGGTGTATTCATGCCAGTCCAACAACTTTTAGATCTGGTAAACAATGCTCAAGCAATCAGACCCATTCCAAAGCCTACTCATCCTAAATCCGGTTTTGCACGCTTGTTCAGTGATTATATCAATTTTGGTAGAAGGCCATTCAAGGGTTCCAAAAGCATTATAGAAGTCCAAGCTTGGCTTGGATCATGCGACCGCACCTTTTCTCGTATGAATCTTATAGATCTACATCGAGTCCAAGTAACTTCTAGCATGCTCCAAGAAAGAGCATTAGATTGGTACGAGATTTTGATTTTAGAAATTATCGAAGTGGATCTTACTTGGGAGCAATTTCGGGAAAGGTTCGTGTTGAAGTTTATGCCGGAGGCTGAAAAAGTAACTTTAGCTCGGCATTTTATTGACCTTGTTCAAGGTGAATCTTCTATGATAGATTATGTTGCATCTTTTGAATCCCTCTCTAAATAAGGGGTCGAGCATATTAATACCCTATTAAAGAAAAATCAGAGATTTATTTATGGGTTGAATAAGAAACTCAAAAAGCCTTTACTTCTGAAAATGGAAGTTTCTTTCGATCGGCTTGTTGATATCGCTCTTCGGCTTGAAGAGGCCGATAAAGAAAGTGATGTTGAAGTTGTGGGTGCTAAACAGAACTTCAACAACAACAAGAAAAGGCTTATTAAGTTCAAGCCTAATCCCAACAAGAAAGGGAAGTAAGAAACTTCGGTAGTAAAGACTCCTACCCCTAGTAATGGACAATGCTACAATTGTGGATCTAATGCCATTATGCTAATGGGTGCCTGAAGTCCCTTTTTTGTCGTCATTGCAAAAGTTTGGGTCATCTTATATCTTCACGTCCCAAACTTCAAAGCAAGATAGAGGGAAAGCTAATGTTGTGCAACTCCATATTAACACTTCTCTTGGTCAAAGTATTTCTCATTCTATCCTTGATGGCATTATTATGTTTCTTGATCATCCTATTCGAGTTTCTTTTGGCATGGGTGCATCCCACTCTTTTATATCAAAAGAACTTGTTGATACTTTTTCTTTAAATGTTATGGCTTTGATGACTTCACTGAAAATTCCGAATCCCATTGGTGGATCTGCAACACTCAGTTTATTTTTTAAAGATGTCGAGATTATTTTATGTGATTATGTTTTCCAAGCCGATTTGCATGTTATGCATTACGTTGGTTTTGGAATGATTTTGGGAATGAATTGGCTTAACCGTTATGAAGCCCACATCCTATGTCCCGAGAGGACTATCCATCTTCGACATCCTCAGCCCATTAAGCAGATTTCTATTGTTCTAGAAGATTTAGATTCCAATTCGGTAGCATCCTTATATGCTCTAGAGCCACATGATGACAATAATGATGAGGAAGATGTCATTTCCCTCATTCACATTGTTCATGAATTTTCCGACATGTTTGAGCCCATTTTAGGATTACCACCTAAGCAAGCAATCAAATTCAAAATTAATCTAATACCTAGAGCTCTACCTACCACCCGTCTTCCTTATCGTATGTCCAATAAGGAAAATGAGGAGATGCATAAGCAACTATCCGAATTGGAAGAAAAATAATTTATTCATTCTAGTTCCTCTCCTTAGGGAGCTTTTGCAATCTTTGTGAAGAAATCTGATGGTACACTTAGGCTTTGCGTTGACTACCGCAAGCTTAACGATCTTACAATTAAGAATAAATATCCCTTGCCTTGGATTGATGATCTATTCGATCAACTTAGCAGAGCTAGAGTCTTTTCATAGTTAGACTTAGGAACCGGTTTTCATCAGCTTCGTATTGCAGAGGATAACATTCCTTTGACATCGTTCTGTACTCGATATCGATTCTATGAATAGCTTGTTATGCCATTTGGTTTAACGAATGCTCTAGCTTATTTTGTTGAACTTATGAGTTGAGTTTTTAAAGACTTCCTCGATCAATTTGTTCTCATCATTTTAGGTGATATTCTTGTTTATTCTAAAACCGAGGAAGAGCATAAAAAACATGTTCGGATTGTATTGGAAACTCTTAGGAGCAATCAATTGAAAGCGAAATTTTCTAAGTGCCACTTTTGGCAATATGTGTGAAAGTTTTAGGACATATTATTTATGAATCTAGAATTTCCATGGATCCTTCAAAAATTTAAGCGATTCAAAGTTAGAAGAAATCGGAGAGTGTGACGGAAATTCATAGCTTTCTTGGATTGCCAGTTTATTACCGTCGTTTCATAAAAGATTTTTCTAAAATTTCCATACCTCTTATTAGTTTGATAAAGAAGGGAGTTAAGTACATTTGGTCAGACAAATGTGAAAATGCTTTTCAGAAATTGAAAGAACTCCTTTCCGATGCTCCTATTCTTGTGATTCCCGAAGGGAACCACGACTTGTTTGTTTATACCGATGCTAGTCGTGTTGGTTTGGGAGCCGTTCTCATGCAAAGGGAACGTGTTATCGCTTATGCTTCTAGGAAATTAAAGCCTGCCGAGACTAGATATGCCACTCATGATTTAGAGCTCGAGCCATTGTTTTCATCCTTAGAATTTAGGGTCATTATCTTTTGGGAGAGAAATTTGTTCTCTACACTGATCATAAATCTTTGAAGTATATGTTTTCTCATAAGGAACGTAATTTACGTCAATAATGTTGGCTTGAATTCCTTGCGTCTTATGAACTAGATATTCTTTATACTCCCAGAAAAGGAAATCGTGTTACCGATGCCCTTAGTCATGAATAACAAGCGTTTCTTTCCATGATGATATCCGAATGGAATGACCTCGAGACTTTATCCACTTGTGAGATTCGAGATCTTGAATCCAATTCATGTTTATCACCTTTTTATGTAGCCTTGGGGCTCATCCTTCTCGTTTAGGCAGCATTCTTGAAGCTCAAAAGCAAGATCCTTAATTGGCTCTTCTTAGCCAAAGTTGTAGGGATAAAAATAAGTTAGATGGTTTAAAAGACTTTGAAATCGATGCTCGTGGCACCATTCAAAAATTTGATAGATTTATCATGCCAAATATTAGTGATCTTTGTAAAGATATTTTAGAAGGTTCTCATCGTTCTAAATTTACCATTCATCCGGGTAGTTGTAAAATGTTCACGGACATGAAACGACTTTATTATTGGGATGGAATGAAATCTGATATTGCTAACTTTATAAGCGTTGCATGACTTGCCAACTTATAAAGGCGGAGCATCAAAGGCTAGGTGGCTTATTGCAGCCTTTAGACATTCCAGTCTGGAAGTGGGATCAAATTTCCATGGACTTTATTGATGGTCTTCCATGCTTTCATTCGGGTCATGACAGTTTGTCGGTGATAGTAGGTGGACTTACAAAATCCGTCCATTTTCTTCCCGTTCGGTCCAACCGGACTGTACCTCTTTTGGCTAAACTCTATGTCAAAGAAATTGTTAATTTGCATGGAGCCCCTAATTCTACTTTTAGCAATCGTGATCCATTATTTACTATTGGATTTTGGAAAGGTCTTCAAAAAGCTTTGGGAATGAAGCTTAATTTTAGCACTGCTTATCATCCTCAGTCCGATGGACAAACTGATCGTATGAATCAAACTATTGAAGATCTTATTCGTGCATGTGTTCTTGATTTGATGGAAGTTGGGAAGCTCATATTTCTCTTGTTGGGTTTTATTATAATAATTGCTTCCAATCTAGTATTGGTATGACACCTTTCGAGGCACTCTAGGAAGGCCATGCCGATCTCATTCGTGTTGGCTTGAAGCTGGTGAGAAGCTGGTTTTAGGTCCAGATTTTATTCGTGATTTCATGGAAAAGATTTACCTTATTCATCATAGGATGAAAGAAGCTCAAAGTAGACAAAAATCCTATGTCGATAACCGAAGAAGGAAATTAGAATTTTCTGTGGGAGATTTGATGTTTATTCATGTTTCACCTATGAAGGGTGTTGTACGTTTCAGTGGATCGGAAAAATTAGCACCTCGATATATTGGACCATTTTCCATCACCGAAGGCATTGGTTCCATGGCTTATCACCTTTTATTACTGGCTCAGTTTTCTGCTATTCATGACGTTTTCCACTTCTCTCAACTACGGAAATGCCTTAGAGATTCCGATTCTATTCTTGAGCCCGGTGTTATTGAAGAAATTAAAGTTTCACCTAATCTGACTTATGAGCAACATCCTATTTGTATCATTGCTACGGAGGTTAAACGCCTTCGAAATAAAGATGTTCCGCTTGTGAAAGTTCAATGGTCCTCAAATCCTAAGGATTGCTCTTGGAAATCCGAAGAATTCATCAAGCGAACATATCCAGACTTACTCTCTTATAAAGGTGAACTTCTCACTTCAAAATTTTCTTTTGTGTTGTTATGCCGTAGGGTGGTTGTTACTCTTTTTCTTCTTCTTAAGTATTGCGAGAACGTAGTTTCTTTAAGGAGGGGAGTCTGTAACAAACTACATATTTGACGATTATATATGTTAAATGTTTTATTTAAATATAGCACTGTTAGTCGGATTTAAGTCTGAAATGTAACTTTTTGTAAACAGTCGATTCTGGACTCGGGACCACTTCCATTGAGTCGAAAACGGTGTTTGCAACCTTTTTGAGTATAAACATTGATATGTTTGGAGTTGGTTAGAATTTTGATATTTGCATTTGGGGCTTTGGGTTTGGGTTTGAACCTACTAACCTAATAAGGAACCCAACTCCTCTATCAAATACCCAAACTCCACTCATCTTCATTCATTTTCATTTTTAATTTCATAACACTCTCAAGCTAAAAGGAAATGGGGGATAAGATGGGAAATTAAAATTTCTAAACCCTAGTTTTACTAGGAAATTCAAATTCAAGTCCAAAATCAAAGAGAAGCTTAGGTGAGTATGCTCTTCATCTTCTCCATCTCAATTCCTCTTCAATTTTCAAAAAGTTTTCTATAACCTAACTTAGGAAAATTTGCTTATGGGCTTAGGTTAGAGCTTCTAGAGTTGAAGTTGAAGAGTGGTTGACCTTTCCTTTGTTTTAAAGCTTCTCACTTGTTATTTTGGGTTTAAAGGTGAGTTCTTGGACTCACGTCTATGTCTATACCTCTGATAGTTGTTAGGTATGAATTCCTAACATCTATTTCATGTACATTTGCTTTTGAATTGAATTGGTTTGGCGAATTTTCCAATTTTTGGCATTATGAAGTCAAAATCTATGAAAATCCTTTTATGGATGTTTGGACATGTTGTTCGGAGTGTATTGATGAGTCTATAGAGCTGGGTTGTCAAAATCCCTAGCCATCGTCGCTCATTCGATCACTTTCGGTATGATTTGGCCATCAATGGCCTAGGCTAAATATTGCCCTGAGCTTCAGCTCAGATGTCTGGTAATATGCTCAGACGTCTGAAGCTATGGAATTAAAATTCCAGTCTTTCAGCTTAGACGCATGAGGTTCTTTCCCAGACGTCTGGGTGATCTGGAAGAAAATTATTAGACCTTCAGCTCAGACGTCTAGGATAGCCACCAGACGTCTGGAGCTATTAAATTCAGTCAATTTGCCTATTTTATGTGGTTTTTCGTTTCTATCAATTTTTGGCTGATCCGATTAATTGTTATCAATTTTATCGACTTTGATGACTTCTTTTCTGGATTTTTGGAGTATCCTTTTGATGGATTTGATATCGGTTTTCATGGTTCTAATACATGTAGTCGAATGTGAATTTTTGGCGATAGATTGTTTCTACGATCATTTCTGTGATTTGTCACTTTAAAATTCAAAGGTTTCTATACTAGTAGTAAATACTCAAACTCTTTTTCAAACATGATTTCAACAATTACTTTCAATACAAAGCTCGCTTATAAAACTTTTTTCGATCTATTAGTATATACAAACCTTTACCTCATTCGTATGAGAAATCTAATTAAACGACTTAGCAAAACAAGTGGTATGAAACACTTGTGTTTTCTTTGTCAGTTAATTTTTGGACTTGTTCGATTGAAATCTTATGACAATTTTCGAGTGGAAATCTACAATTTGTTCGTAAATATTTAAGTTAAGCAGTGGTTGTGGGACATGAAGCTAAACTCATTTATTCAATAGCTTAGTGTAATTCACACTTTTTATTGATCTATGATGATCATTTTGTGGTTTAGACTAGCAATATGCAAAGTCTCTTCGTCCGCGTGGGTTACTGTACCCCATTCTGTTGAGCTTCATCTCATTTTTATAGGCTAGCAACCTATGGATTTTATGGAGTTCGGATCATCGGGCGTATCGTTGTACCACGTCGTTGTTCTGACATATCAGGTTTATTGGGCATACTATTGTACTACGTTGTTGTTTCGACTTATTTGAGTTTTAGGTTCCTCGGGCGTACCGTTATACTACGTCATTGCACCGCTCTTTGGTCAGCGACCATGGGATAGTGTCCCGTTTATGATACACGTATTGGTGTGTTTTCATGCTTCCATTTGTGATAGGCCTCCCAATTTATGTTTTCTGGATTTCAAACCATTGATTTCTAGAATATGTGATTCATCATTTATTGCGATTTGGCATTGACTTTTTTGTCAATATTTGGGGTTTGGTGAATAAGCTAAAGAATATGACATTCTTTTTGGTGTTTTGAGAAGATTTAAGATATTGTATGATTTTCATTGTTATCATATATTTCTGTTATATCCCTTATCCTATCTCATTTTGTCACGACTCGAACTCGATGTCCGACAACCAACATCAAATTTGTATCGCAGGAGCTTGCAACACCCGTTAGATGATAAATAACACTGTGGAAATAAAAGATGATATCACTGATATGACATGAATACAATATCCGATACATCAATTTGATACAATGATAATCATCAACATCAGAGAATATACAACACAGAATACAGCGGAAAATGATACAATATGAGATAAGTCTTCATAGATATCCAATACTGCAACTCTGATCCAATAGCTCCAAAGACAAAGCTCCAAAACTCCTAGCTCGATCCACCATCCAGATTTCACCAAGACAAGTAAGTCTCGTCCACATCCAAAGACTGAACTAGCTCCAGATAATCTACTGAACCTAACTATCTGAAAAACCAAACTCTAGACCACCCGTATCGAAAAATTTTGAGCACCCAGAGTTTAGGAAAGAAATAATAAACTCCAGGTCAGTCGTGGGACTGGTATGAGTAACAAAAACAGTTTATCTTTTAAAAACATAAAAAGAAATATTTTAAAAAAGACCCGCAATGTTTTTAAAAAATGGAACTACCATAAGGCCTTCCGCGCACACACACAATGCAAACGCAGAAGCGGAGGAGAATTCTCCTTATGATAGTTAAATATGCTTAATACGCAAATTTATTTTCAATATTATTATTATAAGTGCAAAGTGCAGGAAGACATTTCGAAAGTATAATATAAATCTTAGCCAGCATAGGCATTTCGCACTTATGCCTACTATAGCTACCATGTTCAATAGCAGGTTACCGCCACATTTCATGGCAGGTTATACAACTAAAACCGTATAGGGCTCGTATTGTTTCTTTGGATTTCCAACTAATGGTCAGGCCAAGAAACTTCCCATTGCCACATAGGTACGCCTTTGGAAATATGCCCCGAGACTCCTAATCGGATCTCTGCCAACACAAGGCCGGCTACCCCCTTCCTGGGGAATAAAAAACCTCAGATATGCCACCCCCGGTCCTTAGGGACCTTTATACGAGCGCTCTCTAAACCAACAACATCAAAAAGTAATAAAATACAGTGTCCACATGAGTAAGTATCTGGGTTCCATACCATGATACTACCCTTTTCCAGAAGGAATGGCCATACCCTAGGGAAGATACCCTTGAAACCTTGCTGCATCTTTCCTGTTTCGACCATTACCGGGTTGTGAGGTTCGACGAAGTCTCATCCACAAAGCTACGCTTTTCACAAAAGCCACGCTTTGATCAACAAACGATCAGCGGCACTCAGCATGCCACATTACCAAATTGGAAATATATCGCCGATAACCTTCAACTACATAACCTCTGAGCTCGTATGTTTCAGAGAAGGGTGTTAAGCTAAGAGAATAAATTCTCCGCCACCAACAGATATGTATTTGAAAGAAATATGCTTTATATCTCAAATGTAATGTCAGACATACAATCCATACAAGTCTGTTCTGGGTTCGAGCAGAACCGAAGGCACTTCCATAGAAGCCCTTGCAATCCAGGTATTCACAATCCCGATCGGACTTCCCATCATTTAGGGAATCTCTATACCGGACCAACTCAGTGCAGAGACAATCGATAGGTCACCTTATCATTCTCGCAAATACCTGATCTTCACCACCGGTCTTCAAATGCTATCCATAACGACGTATCATTATTTGGTCCTCTCCCGGCTAAACCGAATATGAGCTTAATATTAAAAAACATATGGATATGGGGTTTCAATTAAATCATAACTTAATAATTCAAAACTTTCTTTCAAATGGTTTAAACCAATTACCATTTCAAATCCTTTAAACAAAAAGATTTACTTCACAAAGTTCACTCAGTTTCACAAAGATCCATTTACGGATTTCAAAGCCATTTTCATTTTAATTAGATTAACTCATTTAAAATCTTAAAATTTAGATTTATCTCATAGCTTTCAAAACTGTTTCCAAAGATTCATTCATAATTTAGAAAACTATTTTCTGTTTAACTTGAAATCCCTTAAATACAATTTGAAATTCATTTCTCATATGAAAGCTTTTTATCATTTCGAAACAATAGTTTTATTTTGGAAAAACCTGATTCCATTTATACAAGTTACAATCTTTGTGTTAATTCAAATTCCCATAACAACGCTCTAAAAACGGTTTAAACCCGTATACTTGTAAAGTCGTTTTTAAATCATAAATACTGAATGTATAATTCAATTTCAGATTTTGAATTCCAATTTAAATCAAATTATTCAAATTTCAAGTCTTTATTAGTTATTCAAAATAACTTTCAATTTTAAAATACCTTCCCAAAAACTTTTCACTTTAACCAAATTCCACTTCCAAAACCGTTCAGATTTAGGATTCAATTTTTAAAACTATTTTAAATTAAATTCAAATATCTGTGACTTAACCGATTTCCACATGAAATCCATATTTGTGTTTGTATGAGTGTGGTCCAGGGATTTTACACAATAGTGCACAATATTAATAATTACAGATATATCAATATTGATAAGTGGTATAATTCATAACGCTTATCTTCATTCACAGATTCACAGATAAATAAATTTATCAATCACAAAGATTCATCATTACGATTCGATGTGGGTTTCGGACAACTAACCGGAGTCCGAATTCCTGTCGCATCGAAATTCAAATGCCGTTTTACAGGCAAAGAGGTTTTCACATAGACATACAGAAACAAATCAA
Source organism: Allium cepa (assembly GCA_030765085.1). Classification (NCBI taxonomy): domain Eukaryota; kingdom Viridiplantae; phylum Streptophyta; class Magnoliopsida; order Asparagales; family Amaryllidaceae; genus Allium; species Allium cepa. The sequence goes on along the minus strand of CM060935.1, from coordinate 794,543,751 downwards.
AATTCTCACTACAGCATAAGACAGTTCACATCACACAGTATCATAATTACAAACAGAAATGTCAATCCAGTGCACGACATCTGATGATAGTCAATCATCTTCAATTTAAGGTGAAGGTGATTTAAAAGAATTAACTATATGACTATTTTTATTGATTTATTTGAATCAATGATTAAATATTCTTAATGATAAGTTAATCAAATCCTTAATTAATTATCTTAATTTACTACTAATCATTAATTCTCTTAAATTATCTAATTAAAATTTGTAATTACAAATAAATTAAATACTTAATTGTGAATAAAGAAAATTCTTTAATTTCAACTCGACAAATCTTTAATTACTTAATTTATTACAATTTAATTTAATTATTCATTCTTAATTACACTTTTAAACAATTAACAATAATAATTATTTGTCTTAATTAACATTTTAAATCGTCAATAAACTTTTGAAATCAATTATTACTAATTAAAAACTTTGATGTTAATTAAATTCCAATGCTTGTTTTATATTAATTATTTAATTAAAGTATTAAAACATTCTAAAGTATTCACTTAGTTAATTTAAAATCTATAATAAGCTTTTAACTCAACATAGTCAATATAAGTTGCTACATAAACACTAAAATTTACCTAACATTAAAACTTGAATTTTATTTGGGCTAAACCCATTTTTCAAGCTGCCCGAGCAACTCAGGGGTTTACTCGAGTGTTCACCCGAGTTTCCCCGAGGCCTCTTCTCTCCCTCTCATTCTTTCTTCTTCTTCCTCTTTTTTTAGTAAGTTTAAATTTTAAACTAAGTATAAGTAAAGCATCAGTAATACACTCACTCGAACACGAATACAACCCCGAAGCAATCCCCAAAATTTCTCGAGAACGACTCGCTCCCCATGACTTCACCTCACTGACACGCATCACCGCCCCCGTACATGTGCACGGCGGCGCTACTGGACTCCGGTGAACCCCAACGCCATCGGCAAGTCCCAAAATCCCAACAAACTCGAAATCCAGATTCGAATTGCCTGGAGAAATTCCAATTCGAAAATTTGGCTTCTGCTCAAAAAAAACTGTGCCAAACTCCTTCGGAAAAACGCCTCGCCATCGTCGCTCCAGCCACCTTGCGACACCCAAACATTCGCCCACACGACGACAATACAATAAACCACCAACCTCCAAAAACTCGAGTCACTCGATCGCGTGATGGAGATGAACTCGACACATTTACAGACAAGTTCAAGGACCTGATGTAAAACCCTAACCACGCCTCGTCCCCAAAGTTCTTGCAATAGATAATTTTTTCAACATTTTTCCTAGGATCCATGAGGATCAAGCAAGCTTCAAGCACAATTTCAAGGTTCAAAGATCCTTCGATTATCAGGAATCGATTAAAAAGAATAATTTGTTCAAGCATGAACTGTACCTAAGATACTAAATTAAAAATCATCATATTAAGTTTGAAAATCCTATCTTCGTATGCTTATCAAATTTATATAATCAAATCGATAGTTTTAATTACTTGAATAAATTACATGATCTCTTATTTAACTGCAAATAAATTTACAGGGTCAAGTTCTTGCATTTTTTTAAGCTAAAAGGAATCTGGACCATGGTTTAACTTTAAAAAACTAAATTTGCTTAAAAATCCTAAATCAACGATGTTCATATGAAAATTTATAAACTTTTCCTTCTTTATGTTTACTCTGTAAACCTGGAACAACTTATCTGTCTTTAACAAAAAAAAATACACACTGTTTTTGCCACGACTACATATACAAACAAACATACACAAACACTTATTGATCATCATAGATGATAGAGTCAAAGAATTAGTTTAAAAATTTAAGTTTGCTCACATCAAAGGGTGGAACAGGGAACTGCCTTGTTGTTGAAACTGCAGATTGAATCTTCTTGAATCTGTTTTGCTTTTATTTGAATGATGTTTGTAAGAAAGATGAGACTTATTTATTTGTTTTAGCTTGCTCAGTTTTATTTGAACGAACTGGTATAAGATGATGCACACATATATGTAGAAGAAAGGTGTTTGTACAGATAAGTGTTATCTAGTATAGGCTTACTTCTTTTGTTGACTAAACAATGCTTATTTTCGACTGAGATGATATCATGTCGTGTTGAGGAGATTGTTTTTTGCTTGTGTATTAAATGCAAGAGTCCTCGTTTACAACCCATGTTGTTTGAATTATTTAGTATGTACAGTTTTTGCTTTGTATAAGCATGTACATGTGTACTTTTGTCTATATAAAATCCATTTGATTTTATTTTTTGTATGTACAGTTTGCTTGTACACAAATGTTTTGTTATTTCTTGTTTTGCTTTCCCAGGTTGATGCATTCTATTTATCTTCTTGTACACAATTTTCTTCTTGCCTGCATACATTTATGTTTTGTTGAAAATTTTCTGTTTACAGCCTCTTTCTTATGTGTACTTAGTTTGTATATACTTGTTTTGTTTATTTTATTTACTTTGTACATATATTTTATTCTATACTTTTGCTTTGTAATATAAATGACATTCTAAAATTAATATGTTGTTATAATTTATTTTACTTCGTATGTTTACTTCATATTTTGTAATTTATCTTATAATTATATTTCTAACTTAAGTATTAAATTTATTGTTTGTTTCTATTCAAGTTTAACAAGCCGAACATTTAATTTATAACATATATTTTATTTTTATATTTTGCACTTATATTCAATATTGATAGGATAAATTTTTATTTTATACTTTTTATAACCTTTTAAAGAAAATTCATTTTGAATATATTTTAACTTTCCAAATCAAAATTTTATTTATAATCCAATTCAATTACATTTAAGTTTCAAATCCAAATTATAAAATCAATAAGTAAATACATCTTATTAAATTTGAAAATTTCAAACAAATCCATAATTTAATCAAAAAATTCAATTAAATTATAAATTTAAATTCGTCTTTAAATCGGGATCGTTATAGATTCCCCCTTAAGAAATTTCATCCTCGAAATTTGCCAAGGAGATAACAAAGATAGATGAAAGATAGAGAAATATCTTTCCAAATCAAACTGAATATCAATTCTGCATTTGGCTTACCAAATCAGAATATCAACAATAGATATGAGAACAACTCAATCAATTACGAAACAATTGGGTTATCTGATCTACGAAGTATACGGGGGTATGGGTTAGTTCGAAGGGATAACTAACCATTCGTAGATTATATCGAAACCCAACGAAATTGGTAGAAATAGATTCGATTACGATTTCAGATTCAAGATTTAGCTCATTCACGATTTGCTGAGAAATACAACTATAGGTAGTTCTCATGTGTCGAACAAAATTCGAACAATTTATCCATAAATGAGATAGTTACTTTATAAAATTTCTCTTCCTTAATCATCCTTTTGAGGTTGAAGAATCGTCTTTGACTGCATACACATTCTTTGCTAGAGTTTACTTATGAGCTGGACAGTTGTTGATCCTACGTCCCGGCTTGCGGCAATAATAGCATCCACTAGATTCCTGATCTGGCCTCATAAATGGCTCTCTCATTCCTGGCTTCCAAGGATTCTTGCATTTATCCGAGTAGTGATCTTCATCCAAACAATTGAGACAAGTAACATCCTTCATCTTTTTCTTCTGTATATTCTTCTTTCCTTTATCTTTCCTCGATTTATTTCCGCCAAACTTCCTTTTTCTCCAATTCAGATTACTTGTATCTCCATTCTCCTCCGGATCTTTTTGCTTTACCAGAGTATCGTATCGATAGCCCATATCAATTAATTCAGAAAAAAATTCCTTAACGTGAGTAGTCATCCTTTCCTGAAACTCCTGGTTCATTCCCCGAATAAACTTTTCATTCTTCTTTAATGGTGTATTCCCCAATTCTGGACCAAATCGAGATAATTCAATAAATTTGTTTAAATATTCCTCAAATGATAAACTTCCTTGCTCTAAATCCATAAACTCCTGGTACATTCTAGAGATACCAGCAGACGGTATATATCGCTGCTCAAACACTTCCTTGAAATGACTCCAAGTAAATTCATCCACCGACTCATCCAATGTAACTGCTTCCCACCAAACTAAAGCCTCTTCCTGGAGTTGCCAAGAAGCTATCAACCGCATTTTATCATCTTCTAACTTTAGTCCTTTGAAAATCTTTTCACACGATCGAATCCAGGCTTGTGCTTCGATAACAGATTCTTTGCCAATGAATGGCTTTCCACCAAGTCTAGAAAAACTTCGATATAAATCAGCCAAATTTGGTTGAGATTGAATGGGAATATCTGTCGTTGCAGGGTTTAGACCAGCTGAAGTGGTACTTTTCTGTCTCCTATTTCGTCCTCTTCTTCCACTCATTCTTACTATCTGTAAATAGTAAGAAATCTGATTTAGGCATTCGGACGAAATATCTTAGAGAATAACAACATATAACAAGAATAAACTAAGAAATTTGGATTTTGGTTCCACTAGTTGTACTCATTCTAGGGTATACTTCACCCTATCTCTAATGAGCCATCTAATGTGTTACACTTCGTAGCTAAAGTTCTTACTCAACCTTCAGCTCTGATACCAATTTGTCACGAACCGAACTCGATGTTCGACAACCCACATCAAACTCGTATCGCGGGAGCTTGCAACACCCATTAGATGATAAATAACACAACGGAAATAAAAGATGATATCACTGATATAACATGAATACAATATCTGATACATCAATTTGATACAATGATAATCATCAACATCAGAGAATATACAACACAGAATACAGCAGAACATGATACAATATGAGATAAGTCTACACAGATATCCAATACCGCAACTCTGATCCAAAAGCTCCAACGACAAAGCTCCAAAACTCCTAGCTCGATCCACCATCCAAATTTCACCAAGACAAGCAAGTCTCGTCCACATCCAAAGACTGAACTAGCTCCAGATAATCTACTGAACCTAACTATCTGAAAAACCAAAATCTAGACTGCCCGTGTCGAAAAATTTTGAGCACCCAGAGTTTAGGAAAGAAACATTAAACTCTAGGTCAGTCGTGGGACTGGTATGAGTAACAAAAACAGTTTATCTTTTAAAAACAAACAAAGAAATATTTTAAAATAGATCCGCAATGTTTTTAGAAAATGGAACTACCATAAGGCCTCCCGCATACACACATAATGCAAACGCAGAATCAGAGGAGATTTCTCCTTATGATAGTTAAATATGCTTGATACGCAAATTTATTTTCAATATTATTATTATAAGTGCAAAGTGCAGGAAAACATTTCGAAAGTATAATATAAATCTTAGCCAGCATAGGCATTTCGCACTTATGCCTACTATAGCTACTATGTTCAATAGCAGGTTACCGCCACATTCCATGGCAGGTTATACAACTAAAACCGTACATGGCTCGTATTGTTTCTTTGGATTTCCAACTAATGGTCAGGCCAAGGAACTTCCCATTTCCATATGGGTACGCCTCTGGAAAGACGCCACGAGACTCCTAACCGGATCTCTGCCAACACAAGGCCGGCTACCCCCTTCCCAGGGAATAAAAAACCTCAGATATGCCACCCCGGTCCTTAGGGACCTTTATACAAGCGCTCTCTAAACCAACAACATCACAAAGTAATAAAATACAGTGTCCACAGGAGTAAGTATCTGGGCTCCATACCATGATACTACACTTTTCCAAAAGGAATGCCCATACACTAGGGAAGCTACCCCTGAAACCTTGCTGCATCTTTCCTGTTTCGACCATTACCGGGTTGTGAGGTTCAACGAAGTCTCGTCCACAAAGCTACGCTTTTCACAAAAGCCACGCTTTGATCAACAAATGATCAGCAGCACTCAGCTTGCCACATTACCAAATTGGGAATATATCGCTGATAACCTTCAACTGCATAACCTCTGAGCTCGTATGTCTCAGAGAAGGGTGTTAAGCTAAGAGAATAAATTCTTAGCCACCAACAGATATGTATTTTAAAGAAATCTTCTTTATATCTCAAATGTAATGTCAGACATACAATCCATACAAGTCTGTTCTGGGTTCGAACAGAACCGAAGGCACTTCCAAAGAAGCACTTGCAATCCGGGTATTCACAATCCCGATCAGACTTCCCATCACTTAGGGAATCTCTATACCGGATCAACTCAATGGAGAGACAATCGATAGGTCACCTTATCATTCTCGCAAACACCCGGTCTTCACCACCGGTCTTCAAATGCTATCCATAACGACATATCATTATTTGGTCCTCTCCCGGCTAAACCGAATAATGAGCGTAATATTTAAAAACCTACGGATATAGGGTTTCAATTAAGTCACAACTTAATAATTCAAAACTTTCTTTCAAATGGTTTAAACCAATTACCATTTCAAATCCTTTAAACAAAAAGATTTACTTCACAAAGTTCACTTAGTTTCACAACGATCATTTACGGATTTCAAAGCAATTTTCATTTTAATTAGATTAACTCATTTAAATCTTAAAATTTAGATTTATCTCATAGCTTTCAAAACTGTTTCCAAAGATTCATTCATAACTTGGAAAACTATTTTCTGTTTAACTTGAAATCCCTTAAATACAATTTGAAATTCATTTCTCATATGAAAGCTTTTTATCATTTCGAAACAATAGTTTTATTTCGGAAAAACCGATTCCATTTATACAAGTTACAATCTTTGGGTTAATTCAAATTCCCAAAACAACGCTTTAAAAACAGTTTAAACCCATATACTTGTAAAGTCCTTTTCAAATCATAAATACTGAATATAGAATTCAATTTCAGATTTTGAATTCCAATTTAAATCAAATTTCAAGTCTTTATTAGTTATTCAAAATAACTTTCATTTTTAAAATACCTTTCCAAAAACTTTTCACTTTAACCAAATTCCATTTCCAAAACCGTTCAGATTTAGGATTCAATTTTTAAAACTATTTTAAATTAAATTCAAATATCTGTGACTTAACCGATTTCCACGTGAAATCCATATTTGTGTGTATGAGTGTGGTCCAGGGATTTTACACAATAGTGCACAATATCAATCATTACAGATATATCAATATTGATAAGCGGTATAATCCGTAACGCTCATCTTCATTCACAGATTCATAGATAAATAAATTTATCAATCACAAAGATTCATCATTACGATTCGATGTGGGTTTCAGACAACTAACCGGAATCCGAATTCCTGTCGCATCGAATTCAAATGCCGTTTTACAGGCAAAGGGGTTTTCACATAGACATACAGAAACAAATCAAAATTCTCACTACAGCATAAGACAGTTCACATCACACAGTATCATAATTACAAACAGAAATGTCAATCCAGTGCATGACATCTGATGATAGTCAATCATCTTCAATTTAAGGTGAAGGTGATTTAAAAGAATTAACTATATGACTATTTTTATTGATTTATTTAAGTCAATGATTAAATATTCTTGATGATAAGTTAATCAAATCCTTAATTAATTATCTTAATTAACTACTAATCATTAATTCTCTTAAATTATCTAATTAAAATTTGTAATTACAAATAAATTAAATACTTAATTGTGAATAAATCAAATTATTTAATTTCAACTCGACAAATCTTTAGTTACTTAATTTATTACAATTTAATTTTATTATTCATTCTTAATTACACTTTTTAACAATTAACAATAATAATTATTTGTCTTAATTAACATTTTAAATCGTCAATAAACTTTTGAAATCAATTATTACTAATTAAAAACTTTGATGTTAATTAAATTCCAATGCTTGTTTTATATTAATTATTTAATTAAAGTATTAAAACATTCTAAAGTATTCACTTAGTTAATTTAAAATTTATAATAAGCTTTTAACTCAACATAGTCAATATAAGTTGCTACATAAACACTAAAATTTACCTAACATTAAAACTTGAATTTTATTTGGGCTAAACCCATTTTTCAAGCAGCCCGAGCAACTCAGGGGTTTACTCGAGTGTTCACCCGAGTTTCCCCGAGACTTCTTCTCTCCCTCTCATTCGTTCTTCTTCTTCCTGTTTTTTTTAGTAAGTTTAAATTTTAAACTAAGTATAAGTAAAGCATCAGTAATACACTCACTCGAACATGAATACAACCCCGAAGCAATCCCCCAAATTTCTCGAGAACGATTCGCTCCCCATGACTTCACCTCACTGACACGCATCACCGCCCCCGTACATGTGCACGGCGGCGCCACTGGACTCCGGTGAACCCCAACGCTATCGGAAAGTCCCAAAATCCCTACAAACTCGAAATCCAGATTCGAATTGCCTGGAGAAATTCGAATTCGAAAATTTGGCTTCTGCTAAAACAAACTGTGCCAAACTCCTTCGGCAAAACGCCTCGCCATCGTCGCTCCAGCCACCTTGCGACACCCAAACATTCGCCCACACTACATCATAAGAATGTTCACATCACATAGTATCATAATTACAAATAGAAATGTCAATCTAGTGCACAACATCTGATGATAGTCAATCATCTTCAATTTAAGGTGAAGGTGATTTAAAAGAATTAACTATATGACTATTTCTATTAATTTATTTAAATCAATGATTAAATATTCTTAATGATAAGTTAATCAAATCCATAAGTAATTATCTTAATTAACTATTAATCATTAATTCTCTTAAATTATCTAATTAAAATTTGTAATTACAAATAAATTAAATACTTAATTGTGAATAAATCAAATTCTTTAATTTCAACTCGACAAATCTTTAGTTACTTAATTTATTACAATTTAATTTAATTATTCATTCTTAATTACCCTTTTTAAACAATTAACAATAATACTTATTTGTCTTAATCAACATTTTAAAATCGTCAATAAACTTTTGATATCAATTATTACTAATTAAAATTTTTGATGTTAATTAAATTCAAATGCTTGTTTTATATTAATTATTTAATTAAAGTATTAATCTAGATTTTTAAAAAATTCTAATGTATTCACTTAGTTAATTTAAAATCTTTAATAAGCTTTTAACTCAACATAGTCAATATAAGTTGCTTCATAAACACTAAAATTTACCTAACATTAAAACTTGAATTTTATTTGGGCTAAACCCATTTTTCAAGCAGCCTGAGCAACTCAGGGGTTTACTCGAGTGTTCACCCGAGTTTCTCACCAGTTTCCCCAAGACCTCTTCTCTCCCTCTCGTTCGTTCTTCTTCTTCCTCTTTTTTTTTTTCTTTTTTTAGTAAGTTTAAATTTTAAACTAAGTATAAGTAAAGCATCCGTAATACACTCATTCGAACACGAATACAACCCCGAAGCGATCCCCCAAATTTCTCGAGAATGACTCACGCCCCATGACGTCACCTCACTAACATGCATCACCGCCCCCGTACACGTGCACGGAGGCGCACTGGACTCCGACGAACCCCAACGCCATCGGCAAGTACCAAAATCGCTACAAACTCGAAATCAAGATTCGAATTGCCTGGAAAAATTCGAATTCGAAAATTTGGCTTCTGCTAAAAAAACGTGCCAAACTCCTTCAACTAAACGCCTCGCTACCGTCGCTTCAGCCACCTGCGGTACCCAAACCTTTGCCAACACGACGACAATACGATAAACCACCAACCTCCAAAAACTCGAGTCGCTCGATCGCGTGATGGAGATGAACTCGACAGATTTACAGACAATTTCAAGAACCTGAAGTAAAACCCTAACCACGCCTCGTTCCTAAAATTCTTGCAATAGATAATTTTTTCAACATTTTTCCTAGGATCCATGAGGATCAAGCAAGCTTCAAGCACAATTTCAAGGTTCAAAGATCCTTCAATTATCAGGAATCGGTTAAAAAGCATAATTTGTTCAAGCATGAACTGCACCTAAGATACTAAATTAAAAATCATCGTATTAAGTTTAAAAATCCTATCTTTGTATGCTTATTAAATTTATATAATCAAATCGATAGTTTAAATTACTTGAATAAATCACATGATCTCTTATTTAACTGTAAAATAAATTTACAGGGTCAAGTTCTTGCATTTTTTAAGCTAAAAGGAATCTGGACCATGGTTTACCTTTAAACAACTAAATTTACTTAAAAATCCTAAATTAAAGATGTTCATATGAAAATTTATAAAATTTTCCTTGTTTATGTTTACTCTTTAAACCTGGAACAACTTATCTGTCTTTAACAAAAAAAATACACATTGTTCTTGCCATGACTACATATACAAACAAGCATACACAAACACTTATTGATCATCACAGATAATAGAGTCAAAGAATTAGTTTAAAAATTTAAGTTTGCTCACATCAAAGGTTGGAACAGAGAACTGCCTTGTTGTTGAAACTGCAGATTAAATCTTCTTGAATCTGTTTTGCTTTTCTTTGAATGATGTTTGTAAGAAAGTTGAGACTTATTTATTTATTTTTAGCTTGCTCAGTTTTATTTCAACGAACTGGTATAAAATGATGCATACATATATGTAGAAGAAAGGTGTTTGTACAGACAAGTGTTATATAGTATAGGCTTACTTCTTTTGTTGACTAAACAATGCTTATTTTCGGCTGAGATGATATCAAGTCGTGTTGAGGAGATTGTTTCGTGCTTGGGTATTAAATGCAAGAGTCCTTGTTTACAACCCGTGCTGTTTGAATTATTTAGTATGTATAGTTTTTGTTTTGTATGAGCATGTACATGTGTACATTTGTCTATATAAAATCCATTTGATTTTATTTTTTGTATGTACAGTTTGCTTGTACAAAAATGTTTTGTTATTTCTTGTTTTGCTTTCCCAGGTTGATGCATTCTATTTATCTTCTTGTATACAATTTTCTTCTTGCCTGCATACATTTTTGTTTGTTGAAAATTTTCTGTTTACAGCCTCTTTCTTATGTGTACTTAGTATGTAGATATTTGTTTTGTTTATTTTATTTAGTTTGTACATATATTTTATTCTATACTTTTGCTTTGTAATATAAATGACATTCTAAAATTAATATGTTGTTATAATTTATTTTACTTCGTATGTTTACTTCATATTTTGTAATTTATCTTATAATTATATTTCTAACTTAAGTATTAAATTTATTGTTTGTTTCTATTCAAGTTTAACAAGCCAAACATTTAATTTATAACATATATTTTATTTTTATATTTTACACTTATATTCAATATTGATAGGATAAATTTTTATTTTATACGTTTTGTATCCTTTTAAAGAAAATTCATTTTGAATATATTTTAACTTTCCAAATCAAAATTTTATTTATAATCCAATTCAATTACATTTAAGTTTCAAATCCAATTTATAAAATAAATAAGTAAATACATCTTATTAAATTTGAAAAATTCAAACAAATCCATAATTTAATCCAAAAATTAAATTAAATTATAAATTTAAATTCGTCTTTAAATCGGGATCGTTACACATTTTACATGATATTTATAACTAAAATGATCCATTTATTATTTTTCTTCTTAAAAAGGTCAGGGCGACATAGTCTCCCTGTCCCCAAAGTTTAATGGCGTCTCTCCTTTTGCATCTCTCTGTGGTTTTTTCGTCCCAGTTTTCTCCATAGCTCCTTCCCCTCTGTCTCCCTCCGTTTCCTATGACATCCCCTCCTCCCCTTCTCCTCCTCCCCGTAGCTCCTTCCTCTTCGCCCTCCGCTACCAGATCTGGTAAGAATTTTAAGGTCCTTCAACCTTTGACCAACTGTAATTTGCCTCCCGCGCTGACAGCCTCCGAGTTTCCCCCACTGCCTATGGTTAAGACTTCGATCCCTGCTGATGTTGTCCCTAGCTCGCGTCCAGAGTTGACGAAATCAAAGGCTGGTGAAGTTTTGCTTTCGTCTGTGTATTTTGGTACTGCTGTTATAAGTGATACTGGAATTGAATCTGGTGTTTCCTCGGTTGCTACTGATGTTGATATTGGTGTATCGGGTAAAGGGTTGCATCGTGCTGCTGCTTTACCTTCTGGTATTTCACAATGCACGGCTGATGTTCGACTAAATGTTATTGAGAAAGTTGTTACCAATCGCAGTGGCTCTGTTGCTTCCTTTCTTCCGACCTCATCCCCTGCTAGTCCCTTGCGTTCGTCCTCAGTTGGTCTTGAGGAATGTCGACCTGTTGTACCTCCCCATGCTTGTCCCAAACCCTGGACTTCTCTATTTACATCTCTGCCCCGTAATGCGGGTGTTTATGAACCTGTTGAATTCGATATCGTTGAGGATAATGGAGTGATGATCCCTCCTCCAAATGTTATGCAAGCTGGCAAGGATTTTTGGTCCGATTATTTGGTGGGTTTCTTTTTGGACCCTGATCATCGCCTGCATGATGCGACAGCTGTTTGTCGTAAGGCCTGGAAGCTTCGCGGTGGTCTTCGTGTTAAGCTGATTGACTCCATGTACTACCTGTTGTTCTCCTCCACTGAGGATCGCAATCGTGTTCTTGAGGCTGAGCCTTCTTTTTTTGATGGGAAACCATTTATTATTACTCCCTGGTCTCCAACGGTTGCAAGTGCTCGCGAGCAAGTTCTTTCTATCCCCGTTTGGGTTTACTTTTCACAAATTCCTTCTGCTCTACAACCTCTGCTTGGGTTAAATTGGCTGGCTTGCATCATTGGTAAGTTGAAATGCTTTGATTCTAACACGGTTGCACGTGATAAGCTGATGTACGCTAAGGCTCTGATTGAGATTTCACCCCTTAAGCCTCTCCCTTCCACTATTCCTGTTCAGATAGCTGTTGGTCATGTGGTGGAAGTTCGTGTTCGTTACGGTTGGGTTCCAGAAATTTGTTCCACCTGCCACTCCTTCGGCCACATGGAAGCATCCTGCACGCGTTCTGAAGTATCCGCTGCTGCACCCAAGATCCCTCTGCCTCGGCCTCCGCTCAGGAAATGGGTTCCCAAAGTCGTTCAGGTTGCTCCTCCTCCAGCAGTTCCTCCATCTTCCATTGATCCGCCGCTTACACGGCCTGCATCCCCTGCTATATCCATTGACCCTGGTACCGTGGTTCCCAATGCTATGTCGGATCCTGCTACGCCTCTGATGGTTGTTTGGGCTGAGTCTGAACAATGTTGGGTTGATAGCCGTTCTGATATGCGGTACAACCCTGTGGATGATACCTACTTCAGATTTGTTTCGGATGATTTATTGGACCTGCGATGCCTTTACTATAGACCATCTGGTGATTCCTTGGTCCTTGATATGGACGGTTTGAATGGTGAGTACAATTCTGTCATGCTTGCAGATACTGCCTGGGATCGATCTTTTATTTACACTTCTGATGCGGAGATATATGATCCTTCTCTTGCTGTCCTATTTCGGCCTTTCTTTGGTCTTCCTGGGAATGTCTCCTTGGTATCATCCCTGGTGGATGTTGTTGATGGGGATTCTTCCCCGTCGGAGGAGTCCTAGCCTCTATAGTTAATTTAGTAGTTGTGACATGTCTGTCACACTCCTGAGTTGTTTTTATCTTTTCTTTTTTCTAGTAGTTAAGGTGCTTCTACCTTACTCCTGTACTTCAAATTTTATTACGTTCGTAATAAAAAGTGGACGGTCCACTATAAAACCGGCTGGCCTTGCCAAAAAAAAAAATACTCGAGTCACAACGAGGTGTTACAGGTGCTTCCACTTGACTTTTTAGCAGGGACTATCATTTGACTTTTGGCTAATACTTTAGTTTAGTAGTTTTTTCTTTTATACATTCGAGATAGGGACTTTTTGATGTATACATTCTTTTGTCCATCACTTGTACCTATTTTTTTGTGGTGTAGTAGATCTTGTATGACCACTACTTTGATGTACACTTCTATGTGTTATATTAATATGCGTTTCCACCTTAGTGATATGAATATCTGTGATTGATTTGTGCTATGCTTATTTTATATTTGTTTCCAAAGACCATATAGTCACTGTGTAGTAGTTTTGAGTTTGTAATTGAAGTGTTAGATTTCCTCTTGAAACGAAATTCATGTAATACTATCTGACATGTCGGTACTCGCACAATGTATTTACATAGATGTTTGCTCCTCAACAGCCTTATTCTTCATACTAACTGACGGCATTACCTAGTAGTGTACTTGGTTAGTGTGATTATAGAGGTGGGGCATCACACTCCAACTTCATGCTCCATCTAAAATGCTCAGAGTTTCTTCCAAAATGTTCCACGCTACCTAACTACTTGGTTGTTTGGAAAATAGGGCACCCATAATTAAAGGGGAAAAGAAAATATACTCTGGGTCAGCCATGGGACTGACATGAGAAACTCTAAATACTGATATTTGAGACAGAGGGTATCTCATAAGACCACACCACAAACAAATACGGAACGGATTTTTATCTTATGATAAACAAAATCTTTACTAAGTAAAATCTTTGGATATTATTTTTAATGCCTTTCTTTTAAAACACTTTTCAAGTAAATATACAAAATCCTAGCTGAAATTGTTATATTATCAATTTCCACCATACTAGGTTTTACAATCAAGTCCAAAGGCACTTATTGGAGAATGGATTTCCATAAAATGGCAGATAAAAAGCCACCTTCTATACAGTTCATCTCTAGTGGGATGTACAGAGGATCAAATACTTTGAAACCACTACACCTGGCAAGACCGTCCTACCCGTAGAGCCAACTTGGTGGTGGATGGATCCGACTATGACATCACCTCGGTCGTAACCGACATACCCGGGATCCCATAGCGTGCACAACATACTCAACATATATAGAGTAATTAGAAAGATGATGACCATTCTCTAATGGTTGCGAACCACATAGCTTTAAGGCATGCGCTGTTTAAGCTATTTTCGAGGAATGAGGCCAATGATAACGATTATCTTTAACATAGTACATTTCTTTATGTATGCTACATTGCCAATTCCATCTCACACCATTGATTTTACAAATATAGAACCTATGAGCTTGTGCGTCCAAGGAAAGGGTGTTAAGTATAGCACAATTACTTCTTACATCATCAAACAGATGTACATTTGTAAAAATCTATGTAAGTATATGTTGGAAATGTAATGTCAAACATTCATCCTTACAAGTTATCCAAGAACAAGACAAACCGAAGGAACTCTCCTGTTACATCCTTTAGGGAATCATCCCTAGGATTAGCAAGAAGCAGTCTTAGCATCAAAGATCAAACGAAGATACTACTTCCACATATATATGATATGAGAGTAGTCCTAGCATCATAGATCAAATGAAGATATGACTGCCATATATGTATGATATGGGAAATTTCCCCCGAGGGTTAATGACAAGCATCACTTCATTCATTTATTATCAATTAATTTTTTTACTTCGAATACATAAATTGGTTGAAAGTGGTTTTTGGACAAGAATCACTTAAATCTCACCCCGGTTCATTCAAACCAATCATCGTTAAAAAGATGTTAAGTAAATAGGTGCTTATCATTTGATTAATTACTTTCTTTTTACCATAAATATCTTCTAGAGATAAGTATCTTTAAAATATTTTTTCCAATATATACGGAACCATAGCCTCTCTTTAATTTTGGAAATACTATATCATTTTCATAAGTCATATTATAAAACATTATTGAGTTAAAAAGGGTCGATAGAAATACTAATTCTACTCAACATCCATTTCCATATTCAACCTTTACTATGCATCGAATAACGATGAAATCACCTTTTAAATTCACATGGATAATATGGATTACCTCCTCGGAATTTAATACCAAATGTAAGAAGTCTATTTCTATACAATCCAAGTTGTTTAAATTTGAAAAATTAAATTTTTTATACTTGTCTCGCTTTCGACATTTCGACATTATCTATTCCACGCCTAAGAAAAAGGCCAGTTGAGCCAGGGCACTAGTTTCTCCCGAACATCTTCTTAGTTTAAGCATCTCACATATGGATCTCACGAAGAAAAAAAATCCAGTCTACTCATCGGCTTTTAGAGCCAAGATTAAATCACTTAATTTTAACAGCTTTTCTTTAAATAGTTTATTTAAACTTTTTAAAATAAATTATAAACCTCCAAATCATATGTAAAATACTTAATTATTTATTTGAAAACATTTATAAAAGATTTGGAAAAGAATACTTAAGTTTAAAGTCATATTTTAAAAGTTATTATAAGTGTTGCAAAAAGTATTGCGAATAGTGCTGTGAATAGCACTTTTAAGGCTTATTTGATCAAAACAACTTTTCGATCATTCAGAAATCCATTTTTATAATTCAAATATTTTTTAAAACATCTTAAATATTTATAAAATTTATTTCATATTTTTATGGAATTTAAAATATCAATTTTAAAGAATTTGTCATTTTGGTTTCCGAACTGTCATACCGCGACTATTTTGAAAACTTGATTTGCTCATATTTCAAAATATGCTAAACAAAATCTTGAACATTTTCTTTTGTTTGAAAACTATGATTATAAGAGTTCGAAAAATTATTTTTACAATGTATTCTAACTCCGAATCCATCATATAAATGGATTTAACTTTCTACATCACGAAATCGCGAACTACTGTTATGCGACGTGCCTATTTTTGATCCAATTTTCATAACTTGCCAAAAGATCACCAAATTGGATTTTAGCATTTACAAAACATTTGAAAAATCGTTTTAAACCATTTTAAAGAGGTTTAACAAACTCATATATACCATTTTATTTATTAAAGAAAAGTGATTTTCTTTGTGATATTTGACGCGTATTAAACGCAACTAGTTTCAATATCAAATAAACATATAATCAATCTCCAAACTTGATGATAAAACATAGTAAACAACCATATTGTCATATCACATCATTATATTTTTTGGATGTGTGTGTGTATAGTTTCTCACTTGATTTTCGCTCGGGCTACGTTGAAATCGGATATAGCTCCACTACAATCGCACGTAAGCCTTTGGAATCGAGCCTTGGACCCTTAAGAAGGCTCTGTTTATGCTTTCTATTGGAGTTGGCTTGGTCTTGGATGTTGGAAGGTGTGGCCGTGGGTTGTAGAGGTGAGGACGAGGATTTGCTTTGGCTTTGATGAGTTTTGATAACATATACTTATTATATGATTTTAATTTCCTTTTGCAATAATTTTTGCCATTATTTTTCTTAGCCAAGAGGCCATTAAAGTGGAGTATAAGAAGAGAAGAAGTTTTAGGAAATTTATGAAGAAACGAACTGAATGAATGAAAAGAGATGAGTGCTACTTATAGGAAAATTGACGATGAAAATATGATATTTCTATCCAATTACATCATCATTTGCTCACCACCCCCCCCCCCCTTCTACCTCACCACGTTCGATCGTGCTCCTCCCATGTGTGTGTACGCATCTTCTTGTACTTTGATGTGTAAGAGTTTGACTTTGGTCTGCTTAAGTGTAATTTTTTTAGTAAATATCTTGATATTTTGTAATACATATATATATATATATTTGTTTATTTAAATGTGTAAATATATTTATATGTATATATGTGTTCATGTCCATGTGAATATGTTTATGTATATGTACATGTAACATCCCCTTACTTGTTAGCATGATTGTATGTTTAAAGTATATAATATGGAAGTAAAACAAGTCTGCCTTTACAACCAAAAACAACAGAAATAAAAGAACTCCAAGTAGCTAGCATGCCTCCTGCACATCACCGAAAGCTTTTTTCATCTAAAAGAACACTTGAAAACCTCAACTCTCAACTTACTCAAAATCAATTGAGTACCCGAGAGTTTAAGGGGAAAATCAAAAACTTCGAGTTAGACTTAAGCCTAATATAAATAATAACCAACCATCTCAAACCATTTAGATATCTAGTGAGACCACACAGCTTAGCAGAATAGGTTTTTTCCTCACGGCTATCCAAAAACATTTATAAAACCATATACTATGCTTCTGCATCCACTATGGTTGAAATATAGTATTTCAAAACATTATGATGATACGCAAAACAAGTAAATCCAATATGGATTACCCATCCCCTTTCATTTTGACCATCTGCCCCAATTATAGTTTCAAGGGTTATTATTAACCTGTTAAATATTTATGGAATATATGCCCAATTTCATAGTTTTCATGGGATCGCTAAGAACCTATTGGTAACTCCAATATCTTTTCTATTATCCTAGTTTTCATGGGATAACTCGAAACCTATTGATTAACTATCAATATCTTAGTTCGAATATAGTTTTCATGGGCTAACTGTAAACCTATTGGCCCCTGCCAATAACAAATCATAGTTTTCATAGGCTGACAATGAATCTATTGGCCCTTGCCAATATCTTTCCCTTTAGACGGTTTTCATGGGCTTACTACGAACCTATTGGCCCTTCCCAATATCTTTAAATAAGATTTTAATACTTCTTAAGTTATATTCACTATTGAATCAACCGAGTTGGCTATTCTACCCTTCCCCAATGTACCAATACGGGTTAATTACAATGTGAATAAATATATGAAGAAGCAATCATAACAACAAAGCAATACTCTCAAAAATCTTTATTTAAGCCATGGTATTTCCTTTTTAAAATGAGAATGGGTTATATGTTTTGAAATCTTAAAACATCCTTTCAAAACCACTGGATGACCACCTTCAAAAGCATAGAAAACCTCTTTTCAAAACTCTAAACATATACCTTTCGAAGCTCTATAAATCAATCCTATCGATACCAAATCATACCTTTCGAATGTATCGAAACCTAACTTAATAGCTTTAGGAAAATAGCTTCGAAACTAATGAAAGTACCCCTTTTGAAAACAATGGTTTTACTCTTTAAAAACATCTTTTGGGTCAAAGTGGTAATATACGTAAGTATCTCTTTCGAAACCCTTATAGAATTGTTAGGAGAAAAGTAGACGGTGTCGGAACCACCTTTTCAAAAGCGCAAAATTTTTAAGTTAAAACTTCGAAGGGTAGCGTCGAAACCCCATTTCGACCCCATTGCCATCAAAAACCTCAACCCATTTCGAAAGCATTTAGGAAGTGGCTTAGCTTAGGTTAAGACAGAGAAAACCCAACGAAAGAATTAATGGCTTCAATACACTCAGAAGGTAAAATAACGATTGGGTTTCGACTTGGTCGAAACCATTTCTTTCAAAAGCACTTAAAACAAAAGGAACCAATTTGAAAGCTAATACTTTAAACATAATATGGTGACCTTCTTCGAAAGCTATTTTTAAACTCCTTCCAAAAGCAAACATTTCGACTAGGGTGAAAGCTCTAAATAAAAAGAGGCAAATTCTCAATTTTTGAAAACCTAACGTTATTTCGGCCCCATCGCAAGCATTCATTTTGACACCATAGCTTCTGTCTTTCCCCAATCCACTAAATACAATCTGAGTGATACCTTGTGTATTGGTTTCGATTAGGTGGGTTTCGGTTGGATTGGAGCAGAAGTAATGGAGTCAAAAGGTATTACTAAAGGAGGCGGAACCCTCTTTTCTTATCGAAGGCTGGATCATGCACATTTTTTGTAATTGTTTTAACTAACCTACCTATGTGTAATCTTTTAATTGGTTGCCTTAAAACTTTTCAAATATTTACAAAATAACTGTCGTATTTATCAGATCTTAATCAAAAAGAATTTACATTAGCCCTTCCATTAAGCAAGACCAATATTTCAAAAAATTCCTTCTTTTAAAATAAATTATTTTCCATAGCAGATTAACTAGGAAAAATCCTAAAAAATCACAAATATTCCCTTTCATCATGTTATCAAATGTAATAAAATTTTAGACCCAATTTCTTCCTGAATTGATTGAAATGAATTTTAAACTTAAATAGATCGTATTTTCCTTTAGAAATTCATAATAAATTTCCCACAGCTTGTAAAATTATGAAAATTGAAACCCAATTCTAAAATAACGTTTTATCTAACATAACATTTTTCCATGGCATTCAAAATTCAAGAACAATTGGTTTCGCCCAAAAACCATGCAAATTCATATGTAAATTATTTGGTTTAAATCAACCATATAATAACTCAAGCATATCATCATCTAAAACATGATACAAACGAATTTAGTCTTAAATCCATAAACATACGATTATAAAAACTAAATAGAGATGGAGTGAATTATTATTTACTTTAGTATGATAAGGAATTTGAGACTTGTTGACTAATCCTTCCTAGCTTTGACCCTTAGCTTTAGATTGAATTTTCCTTTTTTCTATCCTTGTTAATGGCCAACTCTATGTTAATATTTGATTTATGTTTGTGGAAAGTGAGAAATTAAATGTGAATGGGCAATTACAAAGGTGTATAGCTGTGTATAATGATGTGGTAATTTACTAATATGTCCAGGTGTAAATTAATTAGCTTATAAACCAATTTAAGACCATCTATATTATTACTAAGCATGACCCTATATATGATTTATTCAAATCTTAATCCCCTTATCATCGTTATTATATTTAATTTATCTAATTAAGTTTCTTGAATAATGTTATCAAAAATTAAGGATATTACAGTACATGTATGTGTTCATATGTATATCTCATATGATTCAAAGTGTTGCACAACTTTTCTATGTTGAATCGTTACGGATTCTGCTTTGGATTTCCAGTCATATTTTCACTTCTTATTATCATTATATATATATATATATATATATATATATATTTGTAAACAAAGTTTAAAAAGAATATTTCTATCATTATGTAATAATTGAAATGGCTTATTTAATAATCAAAATAATTATTAAATAATTTAAATTCAAAAATCATTTATTCCAAAATTGTGATATCATCGATGTTGTCATAAAGAGATTTTATTTTCAAAAATAAAATAAATAATTTTATTACATATTCTTGCTCATATATATAAATGAGTGTACGTATCCAGCTCCGTGCACAATGTTGGATGGTTTAAGAGTTATTTGTTGGTAAAATGGTTTTTTATCATTTTATAAATATATCTTCCAAAGTGTAAATTTTTGTAAATATTTGTTCAAAATAACATTACTTATTGTTTAAAACATTATCGTTTGTGTTAAAATATCTTATATTTGAATTTTCAAAATTTTCCCAAAGTGATTAATTTATGATTCGTTACGGGATTCTTTATCACAAAACAAAATATGTGATGGAGTTACTAAGAAGATTTGGAATTATGAATGCAAAACCACTTGGAACACCCATGAGTCCTTCAACAAAGCTCAACAAGGAGGAAAATGTACAAAAGTTGATCGAAAGAAATATCAACGTATGATTGGTGCTTTTCTTTATCTTACTACATTTAGACATGATATTATGTTCTTTATGTGTTTATGTGTAGATTTCAGGTTGATCCAAAAGATTCTCACTTGAAGGCCAAAAAACAAATACTTGAATATCTTTTGTGTACACAAAACTTTGGATTATGGTATCCATCATGTGATAAGTTTGATTTAATTGGTTATTCTAATGTTGATTCTGTTGGTAGTCTTGTAGTTAGGAAAAGCACTAGTGGAACTTGAATTTTATTAGGACACTCAATAGTTTCTTGGTCAAGTCGAAACAAAATATTATTGCATTATGTACCGCTAAAGCAGAATATATTGCATTAGGAAGATGTGCACAAATTTTATGGATAATGCAAGCACTATAGGACTTTGGCTTACTGCTTAAACATGTACCTAAAAAATATGATAGCAAAAGTTCAATTGACTTGTCAAACAATCTCGTTCAGCACTCTCATACTAAACATATAGACGTAAGATGCAACACTCTAGAAATTTTAAAAATAAAGTAAATTACGAATAAGGGAAAGAATGTAATTTTAGATAAAAAGACAAGTATTATATTTTTACAGAAATTGGAATTATGCTTCAGGACCTATTCCATTGGGTGTAGAACATCCTATACTATCGTGAACCATATATAACTTGCTAGATTAGATAAAACGAAGTGAAAATAGTGAAAAATTTAGCTAGTACTAATTTCGTAATTATTGATTTGGAAATTGGACTCGAAACTCTAATTCTCAACTATAAATAAAGGCATAAGCCTATATTCATCTCATTCAGAAACCCTAGCCTCCGCCTACTAAACGCTTCTTCTTTCTCTTCAAAAAGAAATTCTAATTCCAAACAAAATAAAATAAAAGGAGAGAGAAGTAGATAAAAAAACTAGATAATGTAAAGGAGCAACGGATTCATAAAAAATTAGAAGAGGAAAAGCTAAAAAGGTGAGTGGGTTTTATCCATGAAATGCATATGTTGGGAATGTGGGAAACGTTGTAGTATAAATTATACTAGTGTGAATAGACCTTAAGGCAACTTGAATACTAGATGAGGGTGAATAGTGTTTATAACTTATATCGAACATTTCTAAATACTTCCTAGGTTTAAATCAAAACCAAAATAATCAACATATATACATATGTATGTATGTATGTATATTAGCAAACACTTAAAAATATATATATATGTAATCAAAATAAAGTAAAAATAAAAGAGATGAAACCAGGATTTTTATAATGGTTTGGATTAACCAATCCTACATCCAGTCCTCTATAGTATCTGTATAGAATTCCTTTTAAATGCCTAAGTTAATCAGGTAGCAAGAAAACCTGAATACAATCTTGATTTCAAGACAATAAGATACACCCTTCTGACTTTTCGAGCTTAGGGTACACTCTCTTAATTTAACCGGACAACAAGATCACCCACTTGATTTGAAAGGGCAACAAGAACACTCACTTGGTTTGAACGGGCGACAAGCACACCTACACAAATTGTACTGGAGAGTTATCGATTCCAAATACAAAGAGTTATACTTCAGATACATAATATCCTATAGCCCTTTGATAACACATTGACCTTTAAATTGATAAGATAATACTTGTAGATTATTGAGTGGATTATAGAGAATGAAAGTAGTAAAGTAGAGATTTACATTTTGTGAATTTTAAGAGTATAGAAAATGGATTTCATGAAATATATAATGTTAATTTGGAGTAAGAAGAATAGAGAGAAAGTAGTTATCAAAATTCATTTTCCAGACCCCTTTATATAGTATTTGAAGGAATATGTCTATTGGTAAAGAGATGAAGTCAACATTTAGAACTATTCCATTTTAAAAAAACAATTCTTCAACAATACATATGCGACATACAAAGGAAGAGTATGTCGACGTACCCTTATATTTTAGGAAAATAACAATACATTTAAAAGTTTTATAAAATTATGATATTTTGTAAAATCATTTAAAATAGTTTTAAATACTTTTTGATATATATTTTTTTATAAAATATTTGTACAATTATACTTTGAAAATAAAATAAATATTTTAGTGAGAGAGTATTCAAAGAAAAGAATTTGTTATTCAAGGACTTTAACAAATTTATCTATTGTTTATTAGCTATAACCTTTAGTCTTGAACTCTTCATGTTTTTTTTTAAACTCACGCGTCTTAAACTACAGTCCATAATCTATATTGAGAGAGTATGTCGACAATGATCCAACGAATGAGCCAACCATTGGATGCATACTCCATAGTACACTAACGCAAGATGACAAGATTCGTCGGACCATGATTCGATGTACTGGTTAAGCATTATATATATATATATATATATATATTCGGTTAGGAGCACCATTGTATAAAAGGCAAGAACTATTAGATGGTGATTTGATGGACGGCCCGGGCCTGGGTGTATATTCAGATAGGAATAACCATAGCAACTGCTATTAAAGATGTTAGTTGATATATTGTCAGGTGGTTTGCCATTAAGACCATACACCTAGAGATGCCTCTAGGAATTACTCTATTTTAGTATGCTTCAGCTGTGAGTAGAACTTTCATAATTATAACTGAATATCTAAAATAGTGAACTTAAAATATTAAATAACAAGCTCCTTATATGTATAACATTAAGGAACAACCGACGTATAGGATATGTCTAGACTTCAATCACTTGTTTACACCATACCACTAGTGACACGGTTCATTCTTCAGCTTTTGTCCGATTCCCTACATTTCTCCCTCTTAATACCTATCATAGGAGGATAGGGCGGTAAGTGAGGTGATTTGGTAAAGGTGCGTGGAGAAGGCTACATGATGTTGGAGATTTATTTAATTGCAGACTTTCTCTATATACCTTATCGTATCTTTTAGTCAAACTATTATTATGATATTATTATTACACTTTACCTTTATTAGACATATGTTGTATTGGCATTTGGACACTTTGTTTTGTCATTTATCGTATGGTGCACAGTTATTCTACGGAAATGTTACTTAGATTATTTTATGTACTTACTTTTTATTTCTTTCCATTATGGGATTTGAAAGTGTAGAATAATATAAAGTTATAATTGCCTATATATCCTGTAAAACATTCTAAAACCAAACAATTCGAGCTTCTTGGCACGATGGTGGCTCAGAAACAACTTTTGGTCTTTGAATCGGTACGTCCTGGGGTGTAGGTTGTTGCATTTGGTATCGAAAGGCTTAGGTTCGGAATTCCTTAGGGATTTTGTTCGTACCAAGAGAATGTACTTGTATATTTAAAAAAAATACAAAATAATTATATATCCATTTATGAGTATAACACTAATATACCTACTAAATTCCAATAATGCTAAATACTATCTGAAAAAATTGCTTATAATTCCTTAACATAGATAATGAGAATGAGCGATCAAGCTGGAAATGGTACCGACAAAGAAACTGAGACTTTTATTGGGAATGTTCCGATGTGGTTCCGTTGGTATCTACAAGCAAGAGGCCAAGCCAAACTTAACCTTAATTGAGGACCTAAAATACAAGCACAGGGTGCAGTGCCAGTTAATCCACCGGTAGTGGATTTTGCTAAACTATGGAAGGAATTTTGGAGCTTAGAAGGAAAACCTAATATAGAAACTAAATATTTTATGGACTCAAAGGCACGATTGCATACTTGTGAGAGGATTTTTGGTTTGTTGGGGTTGGATGATGCCATTAGTAGGTAGTTGGCTTCTTGTCACTTACAAGGGAAAGCATTAAATTGGTGGGATGTTGTGGTGGCATAGAAAAATGAAGAAGATATTATTTATTGTGATTTTAGAATATGTTTTAAGGCCGAGTTTCTTTCTATAGCCGAGTAAGGAATGCATCTGGAGAAATTTATGCATCTACAACAAAGAGATATGATGATGAAAGAGTATGTGAACCAATTCATTAAGCCGACTAGGTTCAGTTTTGATTTGATAAATGCCCCGCATAAAAAGGCTTCGAAGTTCACAAATGGGCTGAAGCAACCCCTTCAAGATTTGGCCCTTAGGCACATTTCGAAAGGAGCTACTTATAAGGGATTGGTGGAAATAGCTTTGCTAAATACCATTTCTAAAGAAGAATCTAAGGGTGAACCAATGAAGGTAGGGGGAAGCTGATTCCACAAAATCAATGCAAGCTCAGATGTAGGAAGTGTCATTTCAGAGGACAATTTGCTAGCAACTTCAAGGCGAATTTGGCAAAGAAAAAGTGTTACAACTACAACTAGCTTGGTCACACAAAGAAGGAGTGTCCAACCTTGTCTAACACTTTTACTCTAGTGGTTCTAGTGTATGCACTAAATGCCACTCCCAGCTCGAATACAGCTTTCGTTGTGGATAAGGTAAAGAAGATCATTATTGAAGGTTTGTTAACTCTTTCTAATTTATCTATTCGCACTCTATTGACGCCGGAGCATCATACTCACTAATTTTAACTAAACTATGAGATGACAGACACTTAAGGACTAGAATGGTTGTAGATCATGTTACAGTATCAAACCCCATTGGAGGATCGATTCATTTTTCTATGTTTTGTTGTGGTGTGAAATTGTATATATTGGGTGTCGAATTTGATTATGATACAATTGTTTTGAGATTTTTGGGGTTTGGGTTAATTTTAGGAATGGACTGCATGACTATATTTGGAGTGATACTAGATTGTGATAGGAAGATGGTTTGTTGGAGTACTTCTAGAGGATGTAGCCTAGCAGTTTACTGCGATCTCAAGTGTTTAATTATGCTGAGTTACATATGTTCCATTGACCTATCACATAATGAGCTAACTTCTATACCTATAATATGAGATTACCTAAATGTCTTTTCCAAATTTTTTGGTCTCACCCCTTTCAAGGAGATTAAATTTCAAATTTATCATGAGGAGAATGCTAGACTCGTTGACTTACCTCTTAGGCACATGGATCCCAAAGAAAGACACAAGCTAAATAAGCAAATAAATAAATTATTGGAGAAGGGATACATTGGAAGATGTGTCTTGAAGTGGGGAGCACCAAGCATATGGCTCCTTAAAGCTTTGTGTCATTATCTCTAGGTAAATAAACTGACAAAGGAGAATCCTTATCCACTACCCCATATAAATAATCTCTTCAATCAATTAGTTGGAGCAATGATATTCTCTTGGCTTAATTTGGCTACTGGGTTCCATCACTTACGTGTAGTTGAGAATAATATTAATAAAACTTCTTTTCGCACACTCGATGGACTTTATGAGTAGTTACCCATGCCATTCTGATTGACCAATGCACTAATACATTCTTTTGACCTCATAAGTTGAGTCTTTAGAGGATTGTTAAATAAGTTCATGGTGGTATTTGTTGATGACATAGCTGTCTATTCAAAAAGAGAGGAAGTGCGCAAGTTGCAATTAGAAGAAGTGTTGGACACTCTCCGTAGGCATAGGATAAAGGTGAAATTTTCTATATCTCACATTTGGATAAGAAGGATCACTACCTAGGACATGTTTGTCTTTGAGCATGGACTAGCGACTGACCCCAGTAAAGTTGCTACAACATAGGATTGGTACATACTGAAGAATTCCATTGAGTTCAGAAGCTTTCTTGGTTTGGATTGCTACTATAAGAATTTAATTAAGGACTTTGCTAGGATTTACGCATTATTGACCCATTTTTATAAAGAAAAATCTAATTTTCTTATGGAAATCAGAATGCGAAGATGCTTTTATAAAGCTGAAAGAGTTGTTGACTAGTGCAATTATTTTAGTACTCCTTAATCGTTTGAAGGCATTTGCAATATATGCCGATGCTTATGGAAGGGGTTTGGACACCGTGTTGATGTAGGAGAATAGAGTTGTTTGTTATGTCAGTCGACAATTGAAAGTACACAAGAAAAATCCAACCCATGATCTTGAGTTGACGGCCATTGTATTTTACCTGAAGTCATGGAGGAATTATCTTTTGGGACAGCCATTTAAGCTCCTTATAGATCATAAATCTCTGAAGTATTTATTCTTCTAAAAAGATTAGAATTTGAGGTAGTAGAACTAGATGGAGTTCTTGGCTTTGTATGACTAAGGCATTTCATATACTCAAGACAAGTGAAATACTGTAGCTGATACCTTGAGTAGGAAGCATGTGATGCTAATTCCTATTTTCTTGGAATAAAAGCATTTATACTTTATTTCTGCATTTGATTTTTGTTCTCTATTGGACATAACACAAGGATTGTTGGCAGCTTACACGTTCAGCCTTTATTTATGGACCGTATTGGTTCAAGTAAGAGGCAAGATACTTAGTTATTGGTTACCTTTGAAAAGTTGAACTAAGGAGAGCATTCGAGTCATTTGGACCATTATTTCATTCATTCAAGAGGAAGGATGATGAAAGATGGTAGGTTTTGCATTCCTTCCATTAAGCAATTGATTGACATGATGCTAGTAGAGTCCCATCATTCTAGGATGACCATTCATCTTGATGGTGACAAAATGTATCATGATATGAAGAAAGTATTTTACTAGCCAAGAATAAAGAGACATGTAGCATAGTTTATTTCCAGTGTATGACATGTCAAAAAGTAACGGCAGAGCAAAAGAAGCATAGGGATTATTACAGCATTTCGATGTTTCATAGTGGAAATGATGGAGTATATCTATGGATTTTATTAATGGACTTTTAGGTGCAGAAACCGGAATGAGAATGTTTGGGTCAGCATCGTTCGATTTACCAAATGCGCTTATTTAATTTCAATTAGGAATATGAGGACAGTTGCATCTTTGATGACCTTATACGTGAAGGAGGTGGTTCGACAACATAGAGTTCCTTTTAGCATTCTTCAAGATCGAGATCTATTTTCATTAGTTAATTTTGGAGGACTCTTAAGGAGGCCTAAAGAAATTAAAATTTGAGTATAGTCTACAACCAGTAGACGGACGGACGGACTGAGAGCATGAGTCAGGTATTAGAGGATTTGCTGAGGATGTGTATTTAGGAATTTGGAGGTTCATAAGAGTAATTTTTGCCACTGGTGGAGCTTGCATATAATAATAGCTATCGATTAAGTATTGGAATGGCACCGTTCAAGGTGGAAGGCCATGTAAATCTCCACCTTTTGGCAGGACACTAGTGATAGAATCATTCTTGGGCTATACATTATTAGGAAGACCGCTAAGAAAGTTGATTTATCCATATAAAAATGAAAAATGCATAATATAGGCGGTAATCTTATGCTGATAGGAGACGCATGGAGTTGAAATTCGCAGTTGGCGACATTAACTTCGCAGTTCGCAGTTGGCATCAAGTTTTTTTGGGACTTTTCGAATCTTGGAGAGAGTAGGGAAGTTAACCTACAAGGTGCAGCTTCTTTAAAAGTTGGTGAGGGTTTACAATGTCTTCTATGTGCCACACTTGCAAAAGGGCTTACATGACCGTGGTTGAGTTGAGTTAGTTTGAAGAAGTTGAATTAGAAAAGAGTCAATTGTTCATCGTGCATACACTCGCCTATATTATTAAGCTCGGAGCAATGCCATTCAGCAGTAAAGTAATAAAACTGGTTAGTGTCCAGTGGGAAGATGATCCAACTAACAGCATATGGAAGCTAGAGGAGAAGATCCAAGCTACCCCACCATATCTCTTTTT
This sequence comes from Allium cepa, assembly GCA_030765085.1. Classification (NCBI taxonomy): domain Eukaryota; kingdom Viridiplantae; phylum Streptophyta; class Magnoliopsida; order Asparagales; family Amaryllidaceae; genus Allium; species Allium cepa. The sequence goes on along the minus strand of CM060935.1, from coordinate 794,514,947 downwards.
TGGTAAATTTCTATTTGAATTAGTGCAGTCACTTAGATATACGGTACTTAGCTTAGTGTATTATATAAATTGGTTAGTGTATGGATGCTAGGCATGGATGTAAGTATGTCATTAGGACATGTTTGGGATGATGGTTGCTAATGGATGTATTTTGTTAGATAGTACTGCACACATAGGCTGTTATCCATATTGGCCTATGACACACATCATATTATCCACTATATTTTAATAGTTGTATGCATATGGTTGTTGCATTTTTGCATATATATTGAATGGTTGCTTATTCATATGGAATTGCATGTATATAGGACATCACATATATTTTGTATACATGGCATAAGCACTTGCATTTCTTGCATTACTTATATGTTCATAAGAATTCCATACCTATATGTACATGTTGCATTAGAAATCTGAAACTGAGGACAATAGTTGCAAGTGATTGATGGTTGAATAAATGGTTGTGGATATTGGCTACATAAGCGAATTTTTTTTTTTGGTCCTTGAAAATTTCCAAGACGAAATGCTTTTTATGGGGAAGATGTAACAACCTGAAAATTTGAATAATAAATTAAAAAACGAATAAGGGCAAGAATATAATTTTACATAAAAGTATAAAATAATAATTTTTTACAAAATTTAGCAATAGGCCATAGTCCTATTCCATTGCATCTGGAACATCGTTTATAGTCATAAACCCTATATAATTTTCTATATTTGATAAAACAAAGCGAAAATAGTGAAAAATTTAGCTTGCAAAAATTCGTAGTTATTGAGTTCAGAAATTGGACTAGAAACCCAATTTTCAACTATAAATAAAGGCATACTCCACTCATCTCAATCAGAAAACCTAACCTCACCTCCCAAAAATTTCTTCTTTCTCTTCTTCTTCTTCAAAAAGAAATTCTAATTCCAAACGAAACAACATAAGAAGAAAATCAAAATAAAATAAATTGGGGGAGAAGCCGTTCAACAAACTAGATAATGGAAGGGAGCAGCAGATTCAAACCTAATTAGAAGAGGGAAAGCTAAAAAGGTGAGTGGAGTTTATCCATCAAAAGTGTGTGTTAGGAATAAGTAAGTGATATTCAATTATATTCCTTCTTAGTAATATAAACCTGATTCCTCTTCTTGAATCTATATATTATTCTAAATTTTTGAATGAATAGATGAAAACATAATCATCTCTAAACATGTAGATCTGAATCGTACAACATACTTAATTGATTTTTTTTACGAATATGGAATGAATTAGATTGAAACTACCCCAAGTTATATATATATATGATAATATGAGGATTTAGATTTGATTCTTTTTGTATATAATAAACATTTCCATTTGAATTTATTCACTACACCAAAATTGCCATTTCGTAATGGCTCCAAGCTCTCGTGAAGGCCGTTGCTGAAGCAATTTGCAATGGCCTTGCGAAATGGATAGTGGCAAATATTCGCAATGGCTCTGGGCCATTGCGAATTTAAAATTTGCAATGGCTCTGAGCCAATGCAAAATCACATTTAGAAATGGCTTTGAAATGTTGCGAAATTGGGTTTTTATTTTTATTTTAAAAATACTGATAAATGAAACTCACCATATGGAACTCTCTTCTTGCTTTTGCTACAAACTCCTCCACCAGTCTTTCTTCCACCATGCTGTTTGTAAGCCACGATATGACCACCATATATATGGCTAAGTGAAAGGTCATAACATATTAGCATACATATCTTGACAATCAGCACCACCATTCTGAAGATGATGGACTAGAAAACAGTGGACAAATATCACCTCTTATTAAAGGAGAATCCAACAGGTAAAGACAAGAGAAAATCAACCTTGCAACTAAAATTTCTACCAAGGGCCTTCAAGAAGCAAATCAACAACTGCAAAATAAAACTTAGAATTTAATGAAATATACCAATATATGAGTATCAAGATTGATAGCATATAAGAAGTGCTCAATATAGTGGCTAGAGAATAAAAGAGATCAATAATAGTAAGAATAACCATACCTCTAACAGATCATAAAACAATGGAACAAAAGATCAACAGCCACAAAAATATGTACAATAGTTTTACTGTAAGATTGATGCCATATGTATCTCCATCCTAAAGAAATACTTTAAGGATGCATGAAGAAACTGTGAATGGATGGGGTGTCTACAACACAATGTGGAACGGATCTTAAACCTATTTAAACACTAGAAGTGGTGAAGTGTGCATTTCAAATATTTAAAACTTACTAACGAATTAAAAGCTCTATCTACTCAAATTATAAATAGAAACCGACAATTGCAGAATAAGTAAGTAATAAAGTAAAATGTAGTAAAGTAAATAACATCAAGAATTTTTATACTAGTTCGGATTAACCAATCTACGTCCAGTCCTATACTACACTGTATAGAATTTCACTATCACCGCTTACTTTCCATGGGTGGCAAGATCACCTTTACAATTTTGATTTCATGGGAAATAATATGCACTCTTTTGATTTATAGGCTACAAGAACACTCTCTTCTCTATACAAACAACGATAGATTATTGCAAGTAGTCGTATCTTTAATACATATTTTGGTGGAATCGATACAATGATCATATTGGCCTCTGGTAGCAATATATCTTTGAATACTTTTAGGAATAAGATGAAATCAGAGAGGGAATTATATGAATCTAAGTACAAACTCTCTAAGATTGTGTGGTTTACAAATCAACGAAGAATTAGCATGAAATAATATGAATTTGCAAAGTGAATGGAAGAGTGTTCGATGGATTTCTCTCACAAATGTATGGAGATGAAAGAGTAAGAAAAAATGAGAGTTATTGATTTGAAATTTCATTTTCCAAAGCTTTAAACAGTGGTTGAAGAGACGTGTCTTTTGGTGAAGAGGTGGAGCGAAATGTCTCTTCGTTTGAATTTGGAAAAACTGACCAACGGCTAGCAAGTCGACATACACTAGGGTGATATGTCGACATATAGGTGTTGTAAAATGAACCGCAACTCCAATAAAGTGTTGCAGATTTTGAGATTTCAAAGTACCTCATATTTATGGATATTTTGTGATTCGGTTGAGGTCAATGGTTGATGAGCTTCAAGAATGATTGCATTGGTCTTTTAAGAAAGGATTCTAAGGTTCAACCAACTAACCATCACTTCAAATACCTCTGTTGTATTAGCATTTGTATTTCTTCTTCAACCAGTTTTTTTATTTCATTTGCTCCAATTTATCTTCATATATAATTCGTTTGCTTCCACCAAATTCTTGTTTATCACTATAAATGTTTCTATAGTATATTTGAAAGTACTGCACAATTCGAAGAAGTGTTAGTAATTATATTTATACGGTTGTTATTATCAAACTCAGTATCTAAGATATTCACAATCTCTCCCTTTTTTGTGACGACAACTATATTAGTATTTGAGAGATAAAATATAGTATTTTTATATTTGAATCCCCCTAACTCTATGCGCTCCCCTATCATTTTGCCTAGTATATTTGTACATTTTCTCCCCCTATGTCATCAACAAAATGGGCGAAAAAGAATGACTTAAGCACAACTAGACAATATGTATAAAGTTTGTATATAGTGGTGTATATAAATGTAAATAATTAATACTCGTAAGGGGAATCAATATCAATAGCAAAGCATGAAACAAAATATTTAAAATAAGAGGTGTTCTAGAGTTACCGGCGTTGTCGATGCCAATAACATATCCTTTTGAATTATATCCAAAGTTCACAATCTTGCTATCTTTATATATCATGTCACTCTGTATTTATGGATTTCTTGTCATGTTCTTTGAAGATTTGCTATCCAGTATCTATTATTTAGTACTTGAAAAATATAAGATATGCACACTGATACTTTATTTTATTTTGAGGTCATGGGGTGAAGTTTTGGGATGCCAAACCCATGAATAGTTTAAACGCCCTTTCAAAATGTAATCATTAGATAAATTATCGCTATTGATTAAATTATCAGTCTATTTTTCTTTCAAAATATTATCCAACCTTCTAAGAACTCATATAGGAATGAACCTATTTGGTGGTTTTAAATTTAGGTTTCTAGAATTTGGTTTGAACTTGGTGACCTTAACAAATTTATTACTTTAAGCACTATTTTTCTTTTATTCGAGCTTAGGGGTGTATCCAAGTCCATTTTTATTATTAAGTAGATTTAGATCCAGATAATAAATTTTCTAGATTATCCTTCCCTTTGCTAAATTTATCAACATTAGTTTTTATTTTATCAAAATCCTTATTATAGTTAAGAATAACATTGTCCAGAGATGTTATCTGTCATTTAGAATAGTGATCTCTAAATTCATTGAAAGATTTTCTAATTTTAAGGATTCATTTTCAATTTTTCAAAAATTTCAAATGTTAAATCCTTTTCATCATTATGTCCACTAATTATTTCAATTTCATCTTCTAGGTGTTGTTTTTCTTTGGTTAACATTTTATTAAACAATTTTAATCTATCTATTTCTACTAAACTTATCTGTAATCTTTTTAGCTTTTTATATACCTTATGCATATCATTTAAAATATTAATAATTTGTTCATTAAATTTCTTTATCAAGTCATCCTTTTCCATAAAGCACATGTTGGTACTATCACTTGATGATGTATGTGAATCATACAATGTTGCATCGAAAGCTCGTGTCCTCTTCTTATTGAAAGTGTTTAAAGAAAACTTTGATTTCTCCAGAATTGGACAGTCTCGTTTCAAATGACCAGGTCGATCACATTCGAAACACTTAACAAAATTTCCATTTCTAGAATTAAAGTTGTTAGTTTTTTAAGTTTGTTCATCTTCTTATATTTCAAGAATTTCTTGAAGGTCAAGAAATTGATTTCCCATCATCAACTAGTTGATTATTGTTCGTAGCATCGAGTGCCAGTGACTTCTTCACATTTTCTTGATCTCCTTTCAATCCTGCAACTTTAATTCATAGGACATTTGATTACCAATTGAATCTTCTATTTTTATAGTACTAATATCAATGGCTTCTTCGATTATCAAAGTTTCCAAATCCCATTCACTGGAAAGTGAATTCAAGATCTATCTGACCCGTTCCTCCTCAGTGACATTCTTTCCTTACAATATTAATGCATGTAATATATCCAAAAATCTAGAATACCTATCAGAGATAGACTCATTTGGTTTCATTTTAAAAAGTTGAAACTAATTGATTAGCATAGATATCTTATTTATTTTTTACTTTACTAGTGTCTTCATGTGTGACTTGCAACATTCTCCAAATTTCGTATGTAGACTTACAAATGGAAACTCGATTAAATTCATTTTAATACAAGGCACAAAATAAAATATTCATGGCCTTTGAGTTACTAAGCGCTCGTGGCTATTGGTCTAGTATCCAAGATGAGTACTCAGTGTGGGGTTCATTGTACCTCACTCTGTGTAATACTCCAAATATTTAAACCATTAGACTACAAATAAACTTTCATCCTACAGGCCCAATATGCAAAATTACTACTGTTTGTGCCAAAAATGGTCACAAACCCCAAAAGTAGTGAAAGCGCTAGTTTTTGCAGACAACTCCTTAGTATCCAGTCACAGATCTCAGATTTAGATGATGTAGAGGATAAAAATGAAGAAATAGAAAATGTAAAATGAGCAAGAAAGCAAAGAACACAAGATTTTTAGTGGTTCGGCTATCTCCAGCCTATATCCACTTCAAATATTTTGTTGTTTATTGATGATTCTTAACTGACTTACAGTAGTACAATCAATAGCACTCAAGTTACAATGGAGTTTCGACAAAGTTACAGCGTTAAAGCTTCCAAAAGTCCTCTTTTTGTAGGCGTGGGGGGTGCTATTTATAGGTATTGGCTTGAAATATCTGCTCCTGAACTTGGAATACCTCTTCTCTCACGTGGGTGGGCCCACCAGATCAGTCTAGGTTCATTTGGGATCAAACCTGATCGATCCAACTATAATTCGTATCGTTTCAAAAATGGCCCAATGAAGCCGAGATCGATCATGGATGCTCTTGAGTAAATAATGAAGCTCTTGTGAAAAATTTATAGCATTTGGATCTATGGTTTGAGGGTTATGATTGATCCAAGCTTGTATTTGCTAATAGGCTGAAGGCTTCATATCCATGGATTTCATATCCTTTAGCTTGTGTGCATCATCCCGCTTTTGTATCGATCCCCAACTTGCCTACTACCTTCTTCACATCCACCCCTGAGTGTGTCTTTCATACCGATCAACAAACGATCGATACGAAATGCTTTTCACCGTAACCACTGCCTCATATCCATCCTTTGCTCCTTGTTTCGTATCGACCCAGCCTTGACTGATACGAAGAGCTCCAATGTGTTCTGCCGCATCCATCCAATCAATACATATGTATCGATTTGAAACCATAGCCCAAGTTCGTCCTGATCGATACGAAAGCATTGATCCAAAGTAAATAGCCAAGTCCACTTTTATCAATATGAATTATATCGATAGAAAGTACCGATACGAAACCACTTCCTTCCAATATTGATCCATCCATATCTTGAGCATACAAACTCTGTTTGACCATAAATTTGAAGTGTAGCCTAACCGAGCCTTGCTTATCATTCCCTATCGATCACACCTTGATTGGAGCATGTCCAATTTTAACTATATAGATCATAGTCTTATTTCCAATCGATCTCAAATCCTGATACCCGTCCTTTTTAGCTAATATTGCGGCCTTGTCCAAAAGGCGAGGTAACATTCACCCCCTAAAACATGCCTTGATGTAGGAAGGCGTGTTTTGAATAGCTATAAATCCAACATCCAAAGTCCATATTCCATCCATTGCCATATCATCTGACCCATAATCTAATCCATTACCAAGCCATTCTATCCAAGTGCCATAGTCGTATCCTTATCCAAATTCGCGATTGCTCTGGGTTAATATCCGATTCCGAATCTAGTAACCAAATCCTTAACCAATTCCATATCCATCTGAAATTGACAACCGAGTTCTAATCCATCCATATCCAGCAACCAATAACCAGTTCCATGACCTCTCCGGGTCGGCATCCCAATTTGGAACCTCTTCGGATCCTGTAATCCAAATCTAGGACCTCGTCAGATCTTGTATCCATAGCCGGGACCTCTCCGTCCATATTCAAATCCTTTGACCTCTCCAGGTCATTTTATTCTATTCCAACCTCGACTCTCTAGTCAAGGGCTCATCCATGGTTTTCCTTCTTCGGCCTCGACTCTCAGATCAGGGACTTATGTTCTCCGGCCTATACTCTCTGGTCGAGGACTTTATATTCTCCGACCTTGACTCTCTAGTTGAAGACTTTATATTCTCTGACCTCGATTCTCCGGTTGAGGACTTCATATTCCATATTTGAGTCAATTCCATCGCTCTTTGCAGAAGGTACTCGTAAAATGCTGTTACTGTCCCGTCTCCTTAGTCGAGACCGTAATCGCTGAAACCCTATGCATTGAAGAAAACAGAAAAAACAAGATTTCGTAAACCCAAGCATTGTGGTTTATCATCATCTCAGAGCATGCCTAGGGACCATCCTCGATCTCGTACATATGTAAGTGACTTAGGCGCATTACTTCAGGGTTTGCTACTTTTTCCATGCCGTAAATCTAATCAGCTGATTACGATGCCTAGAACCAGTGTCATTTTTGTTTGAGGTGCGAAGTGGCTGCCTTGTTCCACGGCCACGGCTCGATTCTTTACGTATTGTTGCAAATGACCACGCCTTATGTATTCTTCGATAATATCCATTAGATGCCTGCAGTCGTTCGTGTTGTGCCCATCTAGCTCATGGAATAGGCAATGCTTTCTCGATGCCCACTTGTATGCAGAGGGATCCCTTTTTGCAGGCCTTCAATGTTGAAGGCATCCTCGAGTATCCAAGTAAATCCTTTCTAGGGTTTCAGTCAAACCCATGTAAGAAGAGAATTTAGATTCCCTTTGTTGCTTTTTCGATGTGTTACCTCTATCATTCATTTTCCTTTTGCCTCTATCATCCTTGTTTGAATCCTCCCTTGGTGGACCTCCACCTTTTGCCGCATTAACTTCAGTCTCTCTCCCCTCTCTTTCTACCTTCACATTTTCTTATCACAAAAACATTTTTGCCTCATGATAAAACTACTCGAGATGCATCGGTGGATCCTGCACAAACAATATCTTTAAATCTGAATTATTGGCAATCCTTAAGACTGCTGCCATCAAAACCATCGACGGATTTGGTCAATCCATCAAAGCCATTGCCGCATTGAATCTGGTTAAAAAAATCCCTAAGTGATTTTCCATTCCACTGCTTCATCTACATTAAAGTTGTCACATTCTTAGGTCTCACGATGTGTACCCGAAATTGCCTCATAAATCTGTCGATCAACTCCATCCATATGCCGATAGAGCCGCTTTCCAGTTGTCTAAACCATAGTGCTACTATATCCATCAAATATAAAGGGAAGCATCGTACCTTGGCTTTCTTCGATGCCCCCGGTACTTCCATGTGTCTCATGTACCTTATCAAGTGAATAGCTAGATCCGTTCTCCCATCATACATTTTCATCTTTGGAAATCTGAAATCCGGTGGATTCCTAGCTTGCTATACCGTTGGAGCAAAAGGGATCCTATTCACATCCTTCAAATCTCTATTCACCAATCCACACCTCATAGCCCATCTGATAATGTCCGCAAACCTTTCATTGTCATCAAGTGGTAGCCTCTATCTGATATCTCCAATCTGCCTCCCGAGTCCATGAGAGAATCTTGAAACCCGACCTTCTGGATGAGCATCCATGTTCTGATTAATGCCAAACTACACGGTACCGCTAGGTATCCTTCCTTGAATTGAGCCAACATGATCCGAGGGTATGCCCCCAAGTGCATGAGCTGCTCTCGATTGTTCCATTCTATCCCGCATCCCATTTTTACATTTCCTCAGCCTTGATTCTAGATTGCCTCTGTTCTTACCGCTCCAGCTTCATGATCCTCATTCTCAGCATTTCCTACAACTCCGCTCCCTTGACTTTGCACTCCAGCTTATCCAACCTGTCAGAGTAGGTTCTATATCATGTCCTCTTGCCTTTTCAGCATCATTTCCATCTCGTCTCATGTAATATAGATTAAGGCTTGATTAGCTCCTAAGGAAGCCTCCTGACTTCCTTCCTGCCGACTCCTCTCTGGTAATGTCCTCCTAACCGATTGTCTAACCATGGTTCCTCCTAGATCTGATCCTTTGGGTCTCAATATAGTGGGTGTTGGTCTTTCTCAATGAAAGCACCCAAGTTTTTGCGCCAAAAATAGTCACAAACCCCAAAAGTAGTGAAATCACCAGTATCTACGCACAAATCCTTGGTATCCGGTCAAAAATCTCAGATCCAGATGATGTAGAGGATAAAAATGAAGAAATAAAAAATGTAAAATGAGTAAGAATGTAAAGAAAACAAGGTTTATAGTGGTTTGACTATCTCCGATCTACGTCCACTTTGAATAGTTTGATGTTTATTAATGATTCTAAACTAACTTATAAATGTACAATCGGTAGCACTCAAGTAACAATGGAGTTTCGACAAAGTAACGGCGTCAGAACTTCCAAAAGTCCTTATTATGTAGGCGTAGGGGTGCTATTTATAGGTGTAGGTTTGAAATATCTACCTCTGAATTCGGAATATCTCTTCTCTCATGTGGGTGGGCCCACCAGATCGATTTGGGGTCGTTTGGGATTGATCATTATCGGTCCAAGTATAATTCGTATCGATCCAAAAATGGCCCAATGAAGTAAAGATGGATCACAGACACTCCTGAGTAAATAATGAAGTTCTTGTGAAAATTTCATATCGTTTGGATCCATGGTTTGAGAGTTATGATCAATCCAAGCTTGTACTTGCAAGTTGGCTAAAGGCTTCGTATCCATGGATTTCGCATGCTTCAGCTTGTGTCCTACATCCTTCTTTCGTATCGATCCCTAGCTTACCTGTTGCCTTCTTCATATCGACCCTTGACTGTGTCCTTCATATCGATCAACAAGCGATCGATACGTATTTTTTTTCTCCATAACCATTGCCTCGTATCCACACTTTGCTACTTCCTTCATATTGATCTAGCCTTGACCTATACGAAGAGCTCCAACGTGTTCTGCCGCATCCATCCAATCGATACGTATGTATTGATACGAAATCATAGCCTAAGTTCGTCCCGCTCGATATGAAAGTATCGATCCAAAGTAAATAGCCAAGTCCACTTTTATTGATACGAAAGTACCGATACAAAACCACTTCCTTCCAATATTGATCCATCCATATCTTGAGAATACGAACTCCTTTTGACTTGAAATTTGAAGTGTAGCTCACCGAGCCATATTTATCATTCCCTATCGATCCCACCTTGATTGGAGTTGGGTCCAATTATGAAGGTATCGATCATAGCCTTGTTTCTAATCGATCTTTAGTCCTGATACCCATCCTTTTTAGCCAATTATTGATATCTCGGCCTTGTCCAAAAGGCGGGGTAATAAATACCATCAAATAGAGAGGGTCTGCTAGTAGATTGTACTTCTACAAAAGTGTAATTAGTGTTATGAACCATTTATACATTTCAAAAATCAAATTATGAATTTTTGAAAACTAATGCACTCAAATGTGGATGAATGAGGTATCTACAACACAATGCGGAATGGATTTTAAGGCTATCTAAATACTAGAAGTGGTGAAGTGTGTATTTCAAATATTTAAAACTTACTTTTGAAATTAAATCTCTACCTACTCAATTGCAAACAGAAACCAATAATCATAGAACAAATCAGTAATAAAGTAAAATGTAGCAAAGTAAATAAAATCAGGAATTTTTAATTGGTTCGAATTGACCAGTCCTACATCCAGTCCTATACTACCCGATGCAAAATTTCACTATCACTGCTTGCTTTCCACGGGTTGCAAGAATGACTTTACAATCTTGACTACAAGGGCTACAAGATGCACATTCTTGATTTGTAGGCTATAAGAACACCCTCTTCTCTATGCAAAGAAAAATATATTATGGTAAGTAGTCGTACCTTCAATATAGATTTTTGAATATTTGGTACAGTGATCCCATATACTGCCAATGGTAATATATCTTTGAATTCTTTAACGAATATGATGAAATTAGAGAGAGAATGAAATGACTCCAAATACAAACTCTATGATATTGTGCGTTTTGCAAATCAATGAAGAATTAGAGTGAAATAGTATAGATTTGCAAAGAGAATGGAAGAGTTTTTGTTGGATTTCTCTCATAAACGTATAGAGATGGAAAAAGTAAGAGAAAACGAGAATCATTGATTTGAAATTTCATTTTCTAGAGCTTTTAAATAGTGGTTGAAGAGACATGTTTTTTGATGAAGAGGTTTGGGAAATGTCTCTTCATTTAAATTTTGAAAAACTAGCCAACGGCTAGTATGTCGGCATACACTAAGGGGATAATCGACATATAGGTGTTGCAAAAAGAACAGCAACACCAATAAAGAGTTGTAGTTTTTCAGATTTCAAAGTACATCATATTTGTTGATATTTTGTGATTTAGTTGAGGTTAATGTTTGATGATGATCTACAAGTAAAATTGTCATTGGGTCTTTAAAAAAGGATTCTAAGGTCAACCAACTAACCATCACTTCAAATACCTCTATCATTTTAGCATTTGCATTTCTTCTTCAATCAATTTTGTTCTTTCATTTACTCTGATTAATCTTCAAGTATAATTCATTTGCTTCCACTGAGTTTTTATTTATCTCTGTAAACGTCTCCATAATATATTAGAACGTACTGTACAATTCGAAGAATTATTACTGGTAATATTTATATAGTTGTTCTCATCAAAATCAATAACTGAGGTGTTAACAGAAACTACAGATCAAGAAGTATATAGTGATAATCATTCTTCACCTGTAAGATATAGAACACAACTACATCTTGATACAGTCAGAAATCAAACTGGATTTTTGCCTACCCCAACGTTGTTGCATAACATAGTGATCAAGCTAGAATTTCCAATGTTTAGTGATGACCATAGAGTAGTACTATAGCTTAACCAAGTGGAGTAGTTGTTCAAATATTATAATACACCAGAATTGAGTAGGTGCCTACATATTCCTTTTATCTAAGGCATGAAGCCCATCAGTGATATCAATGGCTCATAAAAATAGTAAAAAACTTTGACCATTAGCCAGTCTTTAAAGGAGAGATATTAATCAGATTTAATCTTGTCTGATTACAAACACCCTATAGTGCATTCTCCAACTTGTTGAGACCAAACTTAACTACCTGTTGTGGTAGAGTGCACCATAGTCTTTAAAGAATAAAAATAGTTTATCCGAGTACTACAAATAACAACGGTAGTAGAGATGATGTTTCCTGAAACTAAACTAGCTGAGTAGGCTTGATCCAGCCATACCCAGGAATTTCAGGTACAGTGGAGTAATCTCCATTATCGAGGAAATATAAAAAGTAATGTTAAATAATTTCACCAAATGTTCACCATTAATTAGGTTCTTCGTTGAAGCTTCATAAATTTAAATATCTAGCAAGGTTTAATTCTACCAATTAACAATAGAGCATGTAAATAATTAAGAATATATATCTAACACCAAGTAGTTCCATAAGATGTAGTTTTAAATAACTTTACCAAAAGTTCACCATTAATCTGATTCTTGGTTGCCTATCAACAATCCCTTACTTTATCAAATCTAATGTTATGTTCAATTGAATATAATAAGGATAAGATACTTTGGAATAAAGTCAAAAAATAAAGTAAAAGAGATCCATTGTTAAATTAATTTAAGAAATGTTTACCATACCCCTATTATATTTGACCGACCTTTATACGGCTGCATGTATACCAATTCATGGTACCATTCTGAACCGTCGGCTTCTCAATCTCCATGAGATAGATCTGTTAAAAAAGGGAGAATAAATTGAATGGAAATGTAACTACTTAATATGCAAACAAAAATATCCCATATGATAGAACTGGTAAATTTTGAATTCAAATTTTGTTTAGGATCAAAGGTGGTGATTACACCTAGGATCAAAGGCAAATTATCCAATAATCTAATGGAAATTATCCGATAAAAAACGCTGGTTTTTTATCAAAACTCGAAACAAAATCATTTGATGTAAGAATGTAAATGTTTAACGTAAAATTAATAATGATTAAAATTAAACAAACAACTCTATTATACCCCAAAGAATTGTCAAATCTTGAAATGGTATAGAGAAACGGTTTTGGAGTAAGAATTCAAGAGATGAGATAGTAGAAGATGATGGGTTCGAACGCATTAGGGCTTTGATGGGCAATGAAAATGGTGAGGTTTTCATGATTTAGGGTTTTGGACAAAATATTAAACAAGGTATTTCGTGTTAAGACTGGAAAAACAAAATAAAAAGGGGGGAATAATTTTGAGCAGTGGGTAATTAATTTGAGAACGCGGAGTGTAATATTTTGGGCATGGTACTGTATTCGAGGGCAATGAAATTTTAATAAAAGCAGGGGCGATTTGCAACGGCCAAGAACCATTGCAAATTTTCCATGGACTAATGTTGTTAGAATGTTACTAATACATTTGCAAGGGTCCTTAGCTGTTGCAAAATTGCAACGGCTCTGAGCCATTACAATTTTTCTGCATAGGGGCATTGCAAAGTTACAGACATGGTGTAGTTTTGGACCTGATTCAATTTACATTGAAGAATACATAATAATTGATTTAGCGTACGTACAAAATTCCTTAAATATATACATACATACATACATACATACATATATAATTTACTAGAAATCCATTGATAAATGACAGAATATATCACTTGAAGTTGGATAACAAATGGTAGGAACTATATTAGAAAAACCATGAAGACAATCTGTGACGACCCGCCTTTCTCTTCCCAGAAAGACGCATCATTTTTAAGAAAGAAAGTGATAGAAAAAAGAAAAGATAGAGAAGAAAGAAAGAACAACATCAGAATCTCAACAGCGGAATGAATAAATTATATTAATCACATAGATATTACATAATATCATATACATCAGAGTTACAAAGCTTATACAACACATACTAGACAGTTATAAACACCTGTCTTGTTATACAACTCAATATACAATACAGACAAACGACTCAGGGAACACACAGCGGAATACTATATATCTATACGCTGAAGCCTCCTGCTCCATTGCTCCACCAGAATTCGTCAAACCTAACCTGAATCCCTTGGCTACTCATAAAAAATTTGAGTACCCAAGAGTTTAACAAAAACGGAATAAACTCCGGGTCAGACATGGGTCTGGTGTGAGTAAACGGTTAAAATTGCTTAACTTTAAAAACCTTTTGGAAACAAAGGTATCACGTAAGACTTCCCACACATAAACATGGGTAAGTTTTTACCTTACGCTAACCAAAACATTTGATAGAAAATCCAGTGATATTATAATAGGGTCTAGGGTTTTCAAATAAATATGAAAAGGCTAAAATTGTTACATCTATTAAATTTCAGCTACTAGCCACAAAAGTGGGTAATACAAATCAAAACCGTAGGGTCTCGTAGGGAAAATGGATTTCCATCAATGGCAGGGTTACTGGGGTACCGCCCGTCACAGTACGGGGCCTAGATCACCGTACCGAGGATTACTCCCAATCCCCTACAACACAAAGCCGGAACCATTCCTTACTGAACAGTTCTGAACAAGACAACCCCGCGGTTGTAGTAAGCAACCGCCCACACAGCCGAAATAAAAGGGACATCTAGACAGGGATTCATCTCATCCTACTTGGACATGGCCCTCTTAGGCTTGAGGCTACGATTACCTGTAGAGAAAACATCTCTCAGAATGCTCATCATCCACCTGATAATGTTTTGAAAGCATTCAATCCATACAAGTTCGTTCCGGGTTCGAACGAAACCGAAGGCATTATTTTGTTACACTCATTTTGGAATCACCCTTAAAGTTAACGACAATAACCCTTGCACTCTAAAACTCCATCTCCACTTGACATTCATGGCCTATCGTTAATTTGGATCGATGTGGTTTTCAGATATCCAAATCTGGAAACCCGATTCCGGTCACATCGAAATCCAAAACGCCATCTTTTAGGTCCAAGTTGTTTTAAAGTTAAAACAATTCAATTCTATTATCTATATACACACAGATAGATAATTCACAATATCACAATAGATAATCTACATTATCATCACAACAGATAATTCATATTATCATCACAATTCAACCAAAGCATCCATATCACACAGTATCACTTATCTCAAATCTTAGATCTCAAACCATGCAAAGCATCCAATATCAATCAGCATCCATAAGCAATGATTTATTAATTACCATTCTATAATTAATTTAAAATGAATTAAATTAATTACTTCATCTTTAATTAATTCAAAATAAATTAAATTAATTACTTTTATCATAATAAATCTTGCTTACATATTAATTAAACCAAATAATTAATCACCATCTTAATTAATCAACCTTGATTAATTTATTCCTTAATTATATTAAGTAATTAACCCCTAATTAATTATACAAATTAATTATCCTCAAATCATTAAGTAATTAACCTTAATTATTTCATTAACTATAATTAATTACATTAATCCTTAATTAATTATAATTAATTAATTACCTTATAATCACTTATTATTGATTAATTAATCTTAATTAATCAACCCTTAATTACTCTCATTAATTACATAAATTAATGATCTTTAATTAATTACTTCCATCAATTAATTAACTATAATTAATTACATTATTCCTTAATTAATTACATTAATTAATTAACCTTTAATTAATTACTTTCATTAATTAACTTTAATTAATCATAAACAATAATTATCAACCTGTAATTACTTACCTTAATTAATTAACTCCTTAATTAATTATACTAATCCTTTGACTAATTATACCAAGTAATTAATATTTAATTACTTCCACTAAGTAATTACACTTTAATTACTTCCCATTAAGTAATTCCTTTTAATTAATTGTATCCTGTAATTATACATTAATTACTTACCCTAAGCAATTACACCTATCCATCTCATTAAGTAATTATACTTAATCAATCACCAAATGATTATCTTTAATAAATCAACTCATTTGATTAGCCCAAATTAATCACACTTATTTGATTAATTAAAATTGGGTAATTCATCCCTTAATTACCCCTTTTAAATAAATCTTTAATTATAGATTAATTAATCCTTAATTATTAATTAATAAACCTTAATTATCAATTAATAAAACTTAATGATTAATTAATTAGTTCTTAATCAATCAATTAATCAATCCTTATTAACAATTAATTAACCCTTAATAACAGTTAATTAATCCCTAATTAATTTTAATCATAGGTTAATAATTTCTTAATTATTACTTAATAAAGCCTAATTATTAATTGATAAAAATTAATTACAAATTAATTAATCTCTGATTAATAATTAATCAATCCTTAATTACTTAATTAATTAATCTTTAATCATTAATTAATAATCTCTAATTATCTAATTAATTAAACTTAATTATAAATTAATTAACCTCTAATTAATTAACTTATAACCCTTACTTATTAATTTAAATAAATAAATAAATAAATAAAATAAATAAATAAATTACTCTTAATTAATTCCTTAATTAATTCTTATGCATTATTAATTAAATTAATTAATCATATCTAATTTCCTTAATTAATTTAATCAATTTCAACCCCTTAAACCTTAATTACCTTAAGATAAAACATTATCTTAACTAATGACTTAATTATCATTAAACATTTTGTCTTAATAATTAATTTCACTTAATTAATTCAATAATTAAGTTTTAAAATAAACAATTATTTAACTTAATAAATTAAGGTTAATAAAGCTTCCTTTAGATATTTAAAATATTATCAAGTAATAGTTTTTAAAACTAGTTTCAAAATTGGATTTAAAACTTGCTTTTACAAATACCCTTTAAAATTTTATTTCTAACTTAACTTTAAATCAACTTAAAACTTTGCTTAATAAAATTTAAGTTAAACATATGTCAAAACCTCTTAACAAATTGTTTGAGAAAACAATTATTTTATATAAAGTAAATTAACATAAGAAGATTTAAATTAAATTAAAGTTTTAAACTTCGAAACTTAAATTTTAAAACCTTTTTAAAAACTATTCAACCCTTGCATCGGGTCATACCTGAAATCCACTCGGGTCCAACCTGAGTTCTTTTTTTTCATTTTAAATTTAGTTTTAGTTTTAAACTTAAATTTAAAACCTGTAACAACAAATATTGTTAACAAATTTTAAATTTAAAAATGTAGGTTTAAACCCACAAGACGACTCGAGTTTCCACCCTAGTCTCTACCCAATATTCTCGATCTCCCCTTTGAGCAAATTCAACCGAAAAACCACAACCCAAACGTCCTGCTGCAGCAACACCTGTGCACATGCACCATCATCGGAGTCACCTCCGATCACTGATGAACCTTCCTGCTCATCACCCTACATCGCAGTAACCCACTCCGATCATCAAATTCCAACAACAAGCTTCAATCCAAAATCGAGATAGTCCAGTGGAGACTGGAACCAAATAACCTCCAGCAAAACCCCTTCGACCAACCCATTCTGACTACTAAAGGTCAAAAGATTCTGGCCTCACCCTACCGACACACCATGCCACCATATTCCTAAATTTCGTGACACTCGATCCATCAGAGGAGAAGCACAGACCCAAATTCCAGCTTCACCAAAAACTAGGTTTAGAACCTAGATCGCCACGCCGCCGTCGCCACAGAGAACTGGAACCTCACCTTACATTTTTGCCTGAACCCCCATTACCTATTCCATCTCCAACAATATTCCCGACCACCCCAAACCTTGTGATCATCAGATATCACCCAAAACCCCAATTGCAGACAAATTCCAAATTCTCATTCATTTAAATTTTAAAAATTGTGATTTTTGTCTTAAAAATCCTAACTTTCCACGATGATTCAAGATATATACTTGAATCAATATAAATTAACATTTGATTTGATTACATTTTTAAGATTTCAACTGTATTTTCTTGTTTCCAGTAATTTTCTAAACTTAAAATACTAGAACTTGTTTTAAAAACTAGATGATGTTTAAACTAAACTAGCTTGATTGAACACCATCGTTTCACAGTGATTAAATTGAGAGTTTGAATTTTTGTTTGTTTTAAAATCTCTGTAATCAGAAGAAAGAAACAGAGAGGTACAAACAATCAGACAAGTATATTCAAATACATTCATATACACAGATTTTATACTTCTATCTACACATGCAAGACATCATCATCACAGCAATTTGTCAGGCAACAGATATATAACCACTTAAGTTTTAGTTAAAATGTTTACTCACTTTAAAAATGCAGAGAGCCCATTTAAGTTGGAATGAAATTTGCATGCTCATGTTTTTTATTCCAGAAAACTTTGAATTTTTGTAACTTAAAAACTAAAAAACTCTGCATTGCCTTTTGTAAACTTTGATTACTTTAAACATGAAATGCTTTGATTTTCTGGAAAACTTTGAATGCTTGAAAAACTGGAACATGATGATTCCATCTTTGCTTCAAGGTTGCAGTTTTGAAAAAAATGCTTTTAGACTTGAATTTGTTTACACATCTAGGATTGAGAAAAGGAAGTTTTTTACTGGATATGAACTTGAGTTGTTTTCTGGTTGAGTTACAAGGTTGTGAATTGTTTTGAGAAATGCATTTACAGGTTTTGATTTTTTTGAGAGGATTTGAAATAGATGTGAGTTTTTGTAAAATGATTTCAGGTTGATTTCTGTTTTGTGGAATTTGTTACAAGCTTGAGAATATTTCAGGTTTTGATTCTGGGGTGGAAGCTTGATGATCTTCGTTTTTTTTTCAAAAATGCTACAGGTTTTATAAATTTGATCAGAGGAGTGTTTCAGGTTGGCCATTGATTCAAGTTACATTTCTGGTTTTCAAGTATGAAGATAGAAAAAGGATTTGTAAAAGAAGATATAGGCTTATATAAGTTTAAATTAGAATTTTATAAAAATAAAAGAAAATTGAAATAAATGTGACACTTGGTATTTACACACTTAATCGTTTAACACATGTTACATTTCTCTTTATTTAATTACACTTGTCATTACTTATATTTCTATTATCTAAAATGGATTTAAAACTTTTCTTATTAAATTTCCTAATAAATAATTACTTTTATTAATCTATGCCCTTTCTTAATTTTATATAAATAAAACTTTAAAAGAAAATCAAATAAAAACAAATTAGATTCTCAATAAAATCATATAAAATCATTTGAACCATTTTTAAATGCTAATTTAAATGCTTTTGCCTTTATTTACTACTAAATAAAAAATTTCTAAGTTTATATAAATAAAATTCTTTTGTTTTAAATTATTACAAAACAAATCTTATTTTTGAAATAAAAACTTTATTCATAAATCCTTTTATATCCAAAATAATTTCCAAGATATAAATTCTTCTTTTAAATTTCAAATTTCAATTCAAATTTCAAATTTTAAATTCAAATTCAAATTCAATTTAAACTTCAATTTAAAATCAAATCAAATATAACTATATTAGATTAAACTAATACAATATTAATTTTAGAAATATTAAATTCTGTTTTTAAAGTTAATTTTAAATAAATATATATTTAAACAACACTTATTAAATTTGAAAACAATAAGTCAATTGAGAATTTATTTATAAATAACACAAACTAAATAATTATTCTTATTTAAAAATCAATCTATAATTATACTTTTAAAAGTGACTTATTATTAATTAATTGGTTATTTATATTTGAAAATAACAATTTTATCAATTTTAAACAATTAAATTAAGAGATTATCACATTTTAAATTCCTTGAAATTCCGGGATATCACATTCCTCCCCACTTAAAAGAATTTCGTCCTCGAAATTCAAAACAAAAGATGATCCAAAGTTTTATATTATTTCAACCAATTCAAACATACATATCGGCCATACACAACCAAACAAACAATTTCATCCAAACAAACAATTCAATCAAACAATCAACATTAGCTATCCAGACAAAGATCCAGATAAGTTTTCTAAAAAAATTCCGAGTTTTCTAGGTACAGACACAGCGATACTCGCTCTACTACATCCAAACTAGCTATA
This sequence comes from Allium cepa, assembly GCA_030765085.1. Lineage (NCBI taxonomy): Eukaryota > Viridiplantae > Streptophyta > Magnoliopsida > Asparagales > Amaryllidaceae > Allium > Allium cepa. The sequence continues at coordinate 794,494,775 of CM060935.1, read as the reverse complement.
CGACTAAGCTATTGAGCTCCTACTCATCTAGATCTATAATCTGCACAAGATATCAGACCACAGACAAGACTGATCAACAACCAAACCCTTCTGAACTACTGGTTCCACCAAACACGTACTCCTTCAGAGATACGTGAAATACCTTGAATCCCAGTCTTCCAAACTGGCAATTCAACCCTGCAGACCAAGCACTTATCCTTACAAAAACTCAGAAGAATCTAATAAACTCTGAGCCAACTTCCCAGTCTTACCCAAACCTTTTGCTACCTTTACCAGAGAAAACCTCAATAACGAAGTCTCCAACTTCAAATTCCAAATTCTTCCGTCTCTTAATCACAAAACACTTCTGACGATCCTGGGCTGCCTACAGATCCTTTTCGATCAGCTCAACCTTCGCCGATGCTTCTTGAATCAAACTGGATCAAAAACAATCCAACACAAAGATCCTCTCAAGATCTACCCGAATCAAGAACACAAACTCTACTCCACAATCATCAGATGGTTGCAACTTACTTTTCCCATCCGGAAAAGATAAAACAGAAGCAATCACAAATCTGGGCTCAAATCCTGAAAAATTTCCTGTAGAAATCTTCAATCCAAATACTACAACTTTCAGTTTCTTCTACTCTAGAACAGCTGCCGCCTTTCTTCCGCTGCATAACTCTGATCTGGAGCAGATGAGAATGTCGTCAATGAACACAAGCACAGACTAGACAGCATATCCCACAAAGAAGATTCAACAAATCCATAAAGAGAAAACTCAAAAGTTCTAAGAAATACTGAGCTACTTCACCGAAAACTCAACCTAGGAGACATCCTTCTACCTAGCTGAACCAAGTCCATATGGAACTCAATTCTCAAATGCGAACAAACTTCTGACTTCCCTAAAGTCATCCGAAAAATCTCTGACAATTTCTATAACTCTGATCTAAGGGAGAGATCCACATCACTAATTCGAGTTCCTTCCCTTCTATTCAGATTTGCATAAAGTCTAAGAAAGGAATTCAACCCTAAGATGGTTAGCACAATGACCACCTCTAACGCTGTCAATCAAGGAGACTAGGATAGATAGAATCCTGCGCCACTACCTCCTTCTAACCAAGTCGCTACCGGACACTCGGAACCATCAGGTCCGGTTACTCGACAAGAGTTTCAGCTGCTGCTTCAAGAGCTGACCCAAAGTCGGCAACAACTAACAGAACAGCTACGCGCCATTGCCGAGCTGACCAACCAGTTGAATCGCCAGAAGCAGAGGAGATCCAAGAGATATCGTGCTTCTCACTCCTCCAGCGAAAGTTCTTCCTCTTCTGATTATCATCATCGATCTCCACGACCCCAACTGGATGGTAGTCACATACAAGCTGCTGGACATCAACCGGCAATGACCGTTGGACAACTGAGAGTTGGTCCATCGGCCAGTTTCCAAACCGGATCCTCATCCCGAGGGGGTATCGCTCCTCACTACACAGATTACCGCGCTACGACCGCCGCGGATGAACTAGGGGTCGATGCCCAAAATCAGTTGAACCTGGACCGTCGTCATCATGGACATACTCCTGAACCATACGTCCCGGAAGACTATGTGCCGAGAAGGCGAGATTTGGACCGTCGACAGCATCCGGTCCAACCTCAGAATGTGGGACCCAACCACATTTTGGCTCAACACACACAGAACGTACAAATGTCGAATCTCCCGACCATGATACGTCAGATGATCCGTGAGATCCAGGGTCTCGCAAATGATGACTGGGGAATCTCCCGAAGCCACACTCCTTTTACGGACGATATACTTACTGCGGAACCCCCTCGGCGATTCAGGATGCCGACTCTACCCATGTACGAGGGAAACTCCGACCCCAACCAACATATTTTGAAATACGAATGGTCGATGAGCGCTGCTAGAGCTGACGATGCAGTGAAGTGTCGTAGTTTTCTCATTTCCTTGGGGGGCATCGCTACCATGTGGTTCACTCGACTTCCACTTCGATCCATTTCCTCCTTCGACCAGTTGGCCATAAAATTTGTTGAGCAATTCCGCATGCACGTCGCAAGGTCAAAAGATGCCAACACTCTATCTAGCGTCACCCAAGCTCCTGGAGAGACGCTCAGACACTACTTAGGAAGATTCCATGTTGCATGTGCAGAAATCAGCAATCGGAACGATAACTCCATTCTTATGGCATTGACTAAGGGGATTGACCCCGATTCTGAGTTTGGCAACTGATTGGCCGGAAAACCACCTGCATCATTGGACTGTTTCTACGCCAAGGCGGCTCAATTCCTGAGAAGGGAAGATGCGAAACAGTTTAGGAAGAAAACTGATGCAGGGCCAAGCACGGAAGGGATCTAAAGCAATGTCGCGATCAAACAGTCCGGTGAGAGTTCCGGAAAAATTCAGTTGAACATTCAAAACAAACAAACTCGGCGAAGGGAGAACGTGAATCAAACTACAAAGCGAGATCAGAATCGTGGCCCACAGCGCAAGAATCCTATGTTTGATAATTACACTCCATTGAATACATCACTGGAGAACTTGTATTTACAAACCTGTAATACAATTCAATACAAAAAACCTACACCAAAATCGTCGTCAGAAAGGTAAATGTAGACGGGAAAATTTTTGCAGGTTCCATGAAAGCTATGGGCATAATACGAATGAATGTCATCACTTGCAAGATCTCGTAGAAAAATTGATTAGAGAAAAGAAGCTGGAACAGTTTGTGCGGGCGCCGCAGCCTGGAGGAGCGGGCCCATCGAATCAAAATAATGAACTTGATCGACTGAGACAGAAGGACTCTACCTGTCCCGGCGGGAGATTAGTGATAAACGCCGTCAGTGGCAGACCCACTTTGTCAGGAGCCTGGAATGATGAGGATCTTCATCATTGTTACACATGACAGGCTTTATTTAGTCTATGAATACTTTACAATTTGTCTTTGCATTCTGAAGTTTGAATTTGTAGTAAGGCACTGACTATGTCATGTTTTTCCGTTCCAGCAATAAATTACCATCTCTTCAAGCTAGAGCTGTGATTCACCGAATGCGACATTCAACAATCACGACGCACAAAGAGCTAAGTTCTATCGCACGATGGAATTTATTTAAATAGAGAGTGACTGTGATACGACCGGCCACTCACTAAGTGAAACCTCAGCTCGGGGGTAAGCCATCACATCAAAGGCTAAACTGGACTGACACACGACAGTCCTATAACTAACTCCAAATTCCTAGAGTGCGAATTAGAGTATAATCGCCAACTCTAGGTTCCTAGAGTGCGAACCAGAGTATAAACACTAACTCTAAATTCCCGAAGTGCGAATTGGAGTATAAAACATCAACTCTAGGTCCCCAGAGTGCGGACCAGAGTATAAAAACCAAATTCAAATTCCCAGAGTGCGAATTGGAGTATAAACATCAACTCTAGGTTCCCAGAGTGCGAACCGGAGTGTAAACATCAACTCCAAATTCCTAGAGTGCGAATTGGAGTATAAACATCAACTCTAGGTTCCCAGAGTGTGAACCGGAGTGTAAACATCAACTCCAAATTCCCAGAGTGCGAATTGGAATATAAACATCAACTCTAGGTTCCCGGAGTGCGAATCGGAGTATAACCACTAGCTCCAAACTCCCAGAGTGCGAGTTGGAGTGTAAACATATAAATACGGCTTCGAAGAGGGTGGACCCGTTCGCCTAACGACTTTGACCGTATCCTAACTAAATTTGAGGAGGATGGACCCGTCCATCTAACGACCTCGCTTGTTAACTCGGAGTGGATGTGATCCGACCATCCACGATCCCGATAAATCCATCGTTCCCAGAGTGTGAACGAATTCCTAAAAAGCCCAAACAGATGTGACTGACCATCTGTCAGCTAACTTCAAGTTCCCAAAGCATGAATTGGAGTATAAACATCAATTCCAGGTTCTCGGAGTGCGAACCGAAATGTACATGCTAACTCTAAATTCCTAGAGCGTGAATTGGAGTATAAACATAAATTCCAGGTTACCGGAGTGCGAACCAAAATATAAATGCTAACTTCAAGTTCCCAGAGTGTGAATTGGAGTACAAACATCAATTCCAGGTTCCTGGAGTGCGAACCGAAATATAAATGTCGACTCCAAATTCCCAGAGTGTGAATTAGAATACAAATACCAAGTCGAAGTTCCTGGAATGCGAATTGTGTTACAAACATTGATAACTTTCAAATTTTCAGAGTGCGACCAGATTATCAATCACAGATTATCCTAAGTCCCCAGAGTGTGGACATGTGCTCAAGATTTGCAATAAGTGCGATTGACCACCGAAATAGAAACGCTGGTCCCCAAAACTGAGGGCAAAAGCTTAAGTGTTAATCACTAACCGAAGCGATACAATGTCCAAAATTCAACTCATTCATCAATTACGACTTGTGATCAAGATTTTCAAACTTGGCGCATAAAACGAACTCAACTTGAAGGTAAAAACACCACAAGTGTACTGGACTGAAATTCAAATGCTGCAAATACTTAAGCACAAAAGAAATGAGAGTTGAAGCAAAGAAACTAAATTTCATTTCAACTAACTGTATGTGAAGATTCATGTACAAGTTATTCCAAAAAAAAAAACTCCTACTAGCAGGAGGCCGAGCCTGCATCTATACATAGCCTATGAAAGAAAGATAAAAGTAACTTCCTAACTACCAAAAATGCACTGGGGGGGGCATTGTCTACTTTTTCTTCTTCGGCATTTTCTTCGACGCGGAACCACTGAAACCGCTAACAGTCTTTCGCTTCGAGCCCTTACCCTTTGGCGGATCATCCTCTGATGAAGGCATGATATCGACATCTTACTCCGAACTTGAACTTAAAGGAATATTCTCTTCGGGAGCAGTCGAAGGAGTCGGGTCTACCACAGGGGGCGGAATGGGCATGCTGGTATCGATGAGCGTGTCCCCGAGAGATATCCACATAAGAGGAGTGGGGCCAACCACCATCGTAACACTCTCGGAACTACCACCGTGTGCTGCCGCTTCCATCTCCGCGTTGATTTGAGCCAGTATCTCGGTTTCATGAGCGGCACGGGCTTCACGATAAGCAGTGGAGGACTGTGACGAAGCAATGGAAGCAGGTGGGAACGCGCCAAGAACGAATGGCATGTCCATAAAAGGATCACTGCTTTGGCCTAGGAGCTCGTTCATCATCTGCTCGTCTAAAGACAGCAAACTCCCCTGCGCCATCTCCGTCGGCACGACCGCAGTCGTGGTAATCGCCTCAGTAATAATGGCCCCCTGCACTTGATGTGATTCTTGGCTTGCAGGAGGCGCTGTCAGTGTAACTTCGCTCACCGGACAAGAAAGAAAAGAAGTTGTCGGTGCAAGCTTCAATACAAGTAATTCATTTTGGACATGCACAAAATTTGTTCAGAGTACCTTCCTCAGTTCTTCTTGCGGCTGGCTGAACAGCTTCGGATGAATGCTCCCTAATAGGAGATAAGCGTGGCTGTTCAGGATCATAGACCGGGATGGGCTGGGGGTCGATAACTGGAGTGGGCTCGGATGGAGATGAGGTCATCATCTCAGAACTTGTAGCAGAATGCTCGACTCCGGAACCTTCCCCGGTTTCTAAGTGCTGGGTACCTAGCCTCTTTCTTGTATGAGAGATCATAGAATCATGGAGAACTTTCTTTTCATCTTCTCTTAAAATGTGGTTCTCCATCTCAAATTCGTCAAGGGAACTACCCAACAGCACCGCCTTCTCTTCCTCAATCACCAAGTTCCAAGCGTTGTATAAATGTGTCGAGTAATCATCAAGCCAAGCCAGATCCTGTGTCTCAACACATTGGCGTTATAAGTGATGAGGAGCTCTTCTATCTCCGTCTTGAGCTTGATCTCTGCCTGCCGAACTTTCTCATCAACTCCGGCCTCCATCTCACGGACCTTTTCCATGGCCGCATCTCTTTCCCTCCGAAACTCCACCGCCTGATCGCACGCTTCCTGTGCGGAAACGTTAGCGGCGTCCCTTTCCTTCATAATCTTTGAGACTTTGGCCTTAAGCTCGTTTAGCTCCTTCTGGGCCGCATCCCGCTCAGCGGTTACGATGGTGTTTCGGTGGCCCATGTCCTCCACCGTGACATAATGCTCACGCTTCATCCTTTCCATCGCCGCCTGGGCCTCATCAGCTTTTTTAAGGGCCTCGATCTCTGATTTGCGAGAAGACACGGCCTCACTATTGAGCGCCTGAATAATTCGGTCTTTTTGACCAAGTTTTTTCTCCAGCTTCTCAATCATAACCGCTCGGTCGAAGGCCACCTTTGACGCCTTTTTCGCTTTTTTCGACCATTCCTGATACTGGAAAAATATATCGGCGATATAATCATGCACTATGGGTTCACCGACGCTGGTACCCTTTTTAAACGCGGGGGGAAGACAAACCCATCGAAGCAAATGTCAGAAAAATCTTTCTTCAGCTGAGCAAGCCTCGTTGCTCCTTCCCCCGAAGGCTCGGTCAGTACCTGCTCTGTTGCTGCGGGGGCCACAATCTCAGTCCTACGGTGAGTTTCAGACCTTGACAATTGGGAGGACGGCTTATGTCGTGGAGCCTCGGAAGGTCGCGAGGCATGGGCAGGAGGTTGTGCAGGGACTCTGGGAGGTGGCGTAGGAGATCGAGACCGGCAGCTATACTCCTTATCTCTGTCAGAGCGTTCATGACTCGAGTACCCCTGGTCATAGTCTCCGTCTCCTTCTCTCCTATATGATTCATAATATGATGAAGACTTGCGTTTGCTGCAAAGACTACCAAGCATCGATCTTCGACCAGACAAGGTATCCGCAAGTCAAAATGGAGACAAAAGTTAGTAATCTCTCACAGTGAGCGTATTACATTCAGAAATCATGTAGTGCCATGAAGTGTGAATGTATATGCAACCCCCCGACCAACCGGATGTGTCAACCGCGCTAGTGGGCAGAGACTCGCTTAAAACTAAGGCTTGTTGGAGTTCACCCAATCTGGCATCATGATGTAGGGACACGTCATCCGGAATTGGAAGATCGACGAGCCCTTCAAAAAGATTCTCAGTTCTTGGGAAAGACATCTCCGAAATTCTAATTCCGGAGGCGGGCTGGGACGTGACAACAGATTTCCATCTTCCCTTTATAGATGGCTTAAAAATGGCTGCCTTGCCTTTTCTCTACTCTTCGATATCCTGGGCTACATCCGTTGGCTCCCCAACGGTTCCTCATCAGTGTGAGTTCTCTCGGAGTCAGCCTCCTCAATTATAACAACTCTAGGGTTTCTTCGTTTAACTCGTTCTTTCGAGGCAGTCCTTAAAGGACCGTCTAGCATTATACTTTGTCTTCGTTCAATCATCCCAAGAATCCTAACATTCCTATCCGTCAAGAGCAATTTGATATTCCTCTCTTCGCTTGGGATTTCTTGAAGAACCCGAACTATCTCCTTGGAATATTCACCTTCGGGTCGCTGAATTATCGCTGTAAAGAAAAAGAGATGTGAGTCCGAATTCATCCATATATTTCTTATCAACTACCCGAGAAGGTGGCAATACTCACGTCTAAATAGCCATCGCCTAGCAAATCCTGGGGGGGCATCAAACATAGAATCACTCCGTCTTAAAGTAGCTCAGTCTAGTCCAAGACCTTGTAATCACTTGGCAATTTCTTACCGCTTCCAGGAATGTGAAAGATGGACTATCATTTCGACTCTTGAAGTTGAACAAATATCTGATCTCAATCGGGAGTGGCGGTCGATAGAGATACTCCATAAATGCAATGAACAAGCTATTGAGCGAGGCATATCCGTTCAGGTGTATCTGAGAGGGGGCAATCCCCAAAAACGAAAATACTTCTCTTATGTACTGGTTAAATGGAGGGAGTGTCCCAGCTGCGCACGCATGATGATTGAATGCGTTATATCCCTCTAGTGGATTGTGCGGTCTGTCGCTTGGTCCTGGCAATAATACGTCGTCCATCGACAGACCATGCCTTAAGCATATTCTTCATAGCATGTCTTTCGAAATATAGGATGGAACAGAGTCTGATGGGTTACTGATGAAGGATGAGTCAGGTAACTCGTCCGGGGCTGGACCGATGACTTCGGCCTCGTTGTTCGGTATTTCAAGTCTGGGAGGAGTCAAACTCTGAGTTTCTTGCGGCTACGAGCTTGAAGTTTCCATAACTAGCTAACTCACGAGAAATCATCATTAGACGCTGAAGAGCCCATGTGTTCCCCTCGTGTAGAGTGTGTGTTGTGCAGTGCAGTGCTGTGCATTACTTGAAAAGGTTCTGCAGAGTTAAAGAAAATATGCAAACGACAAAGCTTCGAAGTCCAGTTATAATGACCGTCATCGCTGACCGTTACAACCGTATTATTAAAATGCTGGTGATCGATTTGAGTTAAAGTTCATCATCATGTCATTAAGTTACAGATCCATCGATGAGCTTCGAAAGGCAGTTAAGTATGCAGTTTGACAGTCAATTTCAGATATGCAAGAATGAAGCTCGTTGGAATCATGCTATCAAGAGTTCAAAATTTTCGTATCCATCAAAGATACACGTTCGAATCGATCGCAGGAAACTTGTTCGAATCCATCAAAATACACGTTCGTATCGATCCCGGGGGCATGTTTCGAATCGATCGTCAAGGGTCGAGTTCGTATCGATCAAAAAAGGATGACTTCGAATCGACCCTTGATTGCCTCGTTCGTACCGATCGGGAAGGTCTCAGCTAAACATCGATCACGTTCGAGTCGATACTTTTCGTATCGAACATAAAAGCAAAATTCGTATCGACCTAAAGCTGAGGACTTCGAAACGACCGGTTACTTATTTTTCGTATCGATCATTTCATGTCGATACGATCCACCACCATCATAATCGGTACAAACTGCATCATCTCCATTAGAATATTCCAGGAGGATCGATGCAAAATCCAAGGAGAAGTATCATTGCCTTCATCGATTCGAACGCAAGCCCCCAGATCGATATATTTCTTGTCTTTTCCACTCTTTCTTCTCCAATTTATAGGAGCGCCGCCATGGCCATTTATGACCGAGCTTTGACCCAGATCTGGTTTTACCAATTGCCAGAGTGGATAATTGATGAAGAAGGAGTGGATCTGAGATAACTTCATTGTTTGGATTCGTGATTAATTACCTAATTTAGAATTGGGATTCCAAGATTTGAAGGGCTGAATTTGATCGAGTCGAAATCATGGCACGGTTCTCTTCTCTTAGGTTTCTGGATCAATGCGAAGGTTAAAGGTGGCAGTAAAAAAGTAAAAGGTGAAAATAGATGAAGTCCAGAGTATTTATATGTAGCCCAGAGAGGAACCGGGTCGATTCGCCTCCCAGTCCACGTGACCGGTCGCAGCCGGTCAACCCACGGATCGAGTCGAATGCCCTGTTCGTATCCATCTAACAAAAAATTTCCGTCGATTCGAAATGGATGATGAATCCATCGATACAAAGCGCACAGCGAAGATGGCCGAAGATGATGAAGCCCATCGACTCGAAGCCCTTGTTCGCATCGACGAGTTCGCAACTCCATCCGCTGCACATCGATACGAACAACGATTTTGTATCCATCATAACTTGTGCACTGCCCATCGACACGAACAGCGATTTCGTATCCATCATAACTTATACATTGGCATCGATACGAATTGTGAATCGCCTATCCGTGACAAACAATAGGGTTCATCGATACGGAAACAGCGAGGAACATCCATCACTACCAAACATATCGGTGCGAGAACAATTTTTTCAAACTTCTATATCGATCCAGGAGAGGAACGATACGAAGGAACGCTAAAAAACGACTGTTACTCGTTGTTGCAACTCAAATTTCACATCGGTTCAGGAGAGGATCGACACGAAATTCAATACAAGAAAACCGACAACAACTCAAATTGGATATTCATTTAACAACGATTACAACGGCAAACAGCTAAGCCCTATCATACATCAATCAGTTATAGCAGCGCAAGGTTACAACCTTCGACACAAGAGCAATGGCGGTTCAGAGTGAAGACTGCAGCTTTTCAAAGCACGTCATGTTTCCACAAGACTACTTTTGGGGGAAAATGTTATCCCGCCTTTTGGCAAGGGCGAGATATCAAAGAACTAATTACAAGCTCAAGATTAAATGTCCTGGATGTCCAGTATGCACAGGCTCGCTATGGATATCGACGAATTTTGTCCGAGTCCGGATCGGGCTATAATTTACAAGACAGGACAAACTAAGCCATGGGAGCCAGCATCCCAAATTTCACGTCAATCCGAGTTCGTACGCTCAAGTTATGATCGATGCGAATTGAAGGTGATAACCCCATTTTCGTATCCATCACCTTCGCCTCCATCAGCTGCCACGGGTCATTATTTCGTATCGATGAAGTAACTACCTCCTTTCGTCTCCATCCTTCTGTGTTCGTTCGAATCCATCACCAAGCAAGGGTTTGTATCCATTAGTGAGCCCTATTTCATATCCATCCACTTCGCATCGATCCAGTTCGAATCCATCTACATAGCATGCATTATGTATTGATCGGCTAAGGCCTCCTTCGCATCCATCAAGTATCTATGTGGTTCGTATCCATCGAAGAAAGTCCTTCTTTGTAATCATCAGACTTCGTCATTTCGTATCCATCGATTTTGTTGCTGCTCGAATCCATCGAGTTAACACTGCTTCGTGTCCATCAACACGAATTGGATAACGGCACTCGATACAAACGAGGCGAGAACTATGGATGCGACACGGTCAAACCGGAGAGAAAGATGGATCAGTGAGAAATGCGCGCGCCATATTATCTCTGAAACACGTGCAACCATCGATACGAGAGGATCGATTCGAAGCTATGGAGTCAAACCAAACAGCCATCCGAAAAATCTCAACTCATCTCGATCATATCTCAAGATCCACTGATCCAAATGCCATGAAATTTTCAAAGGAGATTCCATACAAGCCAAGGAATGTCTCCACCAAATTTCAGCTCCATCGGACATGATCTTGATCAATACGAAACGACTTCGTATCGATCACAGATCGAGTCGAAACTTCCTGGAATTGGTCGTGTGGGCCCCCTCACGTGCCAGAGTGAATCTCCTGAAGTTTGAGAAAAGTCTCAGCCTCCTACACCTATAAACAGAGCCCCAGAGCCTACAGAAGAAGGATCTATTGATTCTCAAGCGCCCAGACTCTGCCAGATCAAGACTTACATCATATTTTTGCTGTTGAATTCGAATTTCAAGTTGTATTTTGCTGTTGTTTGCTATAATCACTTGTAATCGCTGAAAGAGAATCAATAAAGTCACAAAAACTTCATAGTGGATGTAGGCAACACGCCGAACCACTCTAAATCGCTTGTCTATGCATTTACTTTCCTATTGTTTGGAGTTTTTGTTAGATAATTCTCATTTTACATTTATATTCTTCACTGTTATCTCTTCAAAAACTTCCGAAGAGTGTTGTGTCCAATTTTGGTACAAACACACACCACTACCCTATCTACCTTTACAACTTATGTTCGAAAACCCGAACAGGTAACCCAACAGATAGGTAGAAAAAGATATATATATATATATATATATATATTATAAGTACGCTCTCTCAAGGAAGATACCACTCCACAGCCTAGGTATTCGCTCAACTTATGCTCTGATACCAAATGTGACGACCCGCCTTTCTCTTCCCAGAAAGACGCATCATTTTTAAGAAAGAAAGGGTTGAAAAGAGAAAAGATAGAGAAGAAAGAAAGAACAACATCAGAATCTCAACAGCGGAGCGAATAAATTATATTAATCACATAAATATTACATATATCATATACATCATAGTTACACAGCTTATACAACACATACTAGACAGTTATAAACACATGTCTAGTTATACAACTCAATATACAATACAGACAAACGACTCAGGGAACACACAGCGGAATACTATATATCTATACGCTGAAGCCTCCTGCTCCATTGCTCCTCCAGAATTCGTCAAGCCTAACCTGAATCCCTCGGTACTCGTAAAAAATTTAAGTAACCAAGAGTTTAATAAAAATGGAATAAAATCTGGGTCAGACATGGGTCTGGTGTGAGTAAATGGTGAATGTTGCTTAACTTTAAAAACCTTTTGGAAACAAAGGTATCATGTAAGACTTCCCACACATAAACATTACGTTTTTACCTTACGCTAACCAAAACATTTGATAGGAAATCCAGTGATATTATAATAGGGTCTAGGGTTTTCAAATAAATATGAAATAGCCGAAATTGTTACATCTATTAAATTCCAGCTACTAGTCACAAAAGTGGGTAATACAAATCAAAGCCGTTGGGTCTCGTAGGGAAAATGGATTTCCATCAGTGGCAGGGATAATGGGGTACCGCCCGTCACAGTATGGGGCCTAGATCACCGTACCGAGGATTACTCCCAATCCTCTGCAACACAAAGCCGGAACCATTCCTTACTGAACAGTTCCAAACAAGACAACCCTGCGGTGGTAGCTAGCAACCGCCCACACAGCCGAAATAAAAGGAACATCTAGACAGGATTTCATCTCATCCTACTTGGGCATGACCCGCTTAGCCTTGCTACACCTCCCTTGTTTTAGCCATTCCCGGTTGATGAGGCTTGAGGCTACAATTACCTTTAGAGAACACATCTCTTAGAATGCTCATCGTCCACCTGATGATGTTCTGGAAGCATTCAATCCATACAAGTGCATTCCGTGTTCAAACGAAACCGAAGGCATTATTTCGTTACACTCATTTTGGAATCACCCTCAGATTTAACGATAATAACCCTTGCACTCTAAAAATCCATCTCCACTTGATATTCACGACCTATCGTTAATTTGGATCGATGTGGTTTTCGGATATCCAAATCTGAAAACCCGATCTCGGTCTCATCGAAATCCAAAACGCCATCTTTTAGGTCCAAGTTGTTTTAAAGTTAAAACAATTCAATTCTATTATCTATATACACACAGATAGATAGTTCACAATATCATAATAGATAATCTACATTATCATCACAACAGATAATTCATATTATCATCACAATTCAACCAAAGCATCCATATCACACAGTATCACTTATCTCAAATCTTAGGTCTCAAACCATGCAAAGCATCGAATATCAATCAGCATCCATAAGCAATGATTTATTAATCACCATTCTATAATTAATTTAAAATGAATTAAATTAATTGCTTCATCTTTAATTAATTCAAAATAAATTAAATTAATTACTTTTATCATAATAAATCTTTCTTACATATTAATTAAACCAAATAATTAATCGTCATCTTAATTATCAACCTTGATTAATTTATCCTTTATTACATTAAGCAATTAACCCTTAATTAATTATACAAATTAATTATCCTCAAACCATTAAGTAATCAACCTTAATTACTTCATTAACTATAATTAATTACATTAATCCTTAATTAATTATAATTAATTAATTACCTAATAATCACTTATTATTGATTAATTAATCTTAATTAATCAACCCTTAATTACTCTCATTAATTACATAAATTAATGATCTTTAATTAATTACTTCCATCAATTAATTAACTATAATTAATTACATTATTCCTTAATTAATTACATTAATTAATTAAACTTTAATTATTTACTTCCATTAATCAACTTTAATTTATCATAAACAATGATTACCAACCTGTTATTACTTACCTTAATTAATTAACTCCTTAATTAATTATACTAATCCTTTGATTAATTACACCAAGTAATTAATCTTTAATTACTTCCACTAAGTAATTATACTCTAATTACTTCCCATTAAGTAATTCCTTTTAATTAATTACATCATGTAATTATACATTAATTACTTACCCTAAGAAATTACACTTATCCATCTCATTAAATAATTATACTTAATCAATCACCAAATGATTATCTTTAATTAATCAACCCATTTGATTATCCCAAATTAATCACACTTATTTGATTAATTAAAATTAGGTAATTCATCCCTTAATTACCCCTTTTAAATAAATAAATAATTTAATCTTTAATTATAGATTAATTAATCCTCAACTATTAATTAATAAACCTTAACTATCAATTAATAAAACTTAATGATTAATTAATTAATCTTTAATTAATCAATTAATCAATCCTTATAAACGATTAATTAACCCTTAATAACAGTTAATTAATCCCTAATTAACTTTAAATATAGATTAATAATTTCTTAATTATTACTTAACAAAGCCTAATTATTGATTAATAAAACTTAATTACAAATTAAATTCTTTTTAATTACAAATTAATTAATCTCTAATTAATAATTAATCAATCTTTAATTACTTAATTAATTAATTTGTAATCATTAATTAATAATTTCTAATTATCTAATTAATTAAACTTAATTATAAATTAATTAACCTCTAATTAATTAACTTATAACCCTTACTTATTAATTTAAATAAATTAATTAAATCAATTAATTACTCTTAATTAATTCGTAAGCATTATTAATTAAATTAATTAATCATATCTAATTTCCTTAATTAATTTAATTAATTTCAACCCCTTAAACCTTAATTATATTAAGATAAAACATTATCTTAACTAATGACTTAATTATCATTAAACATTTTATCTTAATAATTAATTTCACTTAATTAATTCAATAGTTAAGTTTTAAAATAAAAAATTATTTAACTTGATAAATTAAGGTTAAAAAGCTTCCTTTAGATACTTAAAATATTATCAAGTAATAGTTTTTAACACTAGTTTCAAAATTGGATTTAAAACTTGCTTTTACAAATACCCTTTAAAATTTTATTTCTAACTTAACTTTAAATCAACTTAAAACTTTGCTTAATAAAATTTAAGTTAAACATATGTCAAAACCTCTTAACAAATTGTTTAAGAAAACAATTATTTTATATAAAGTAATTTTACATAAGAAGATTTAAATTAAGTTAAAGTCTTAAAATTCAAAACTTAAATTTTAAAACCTTTTTAAAAGCTATTCAACCCTTGCATCGGGTCATATCTAAAATCCACTCGGGTCCAACCTGAGTTCTTTTTTTCCATTTTAAATTTAGTTTTAGTTTTAAATTTAAATTTCAAACCTGTAACAACTAATACTGTTAACAAATTTTAAATTTAAAAATGTAGGCTTAAACCCACAAAACGACTCGAGTTTCCACCTGAGTCTCTACCCAATATTCCCGATCTCCCCTTCGAGCAAATTCAACCCAAAAACCACAACCCACACATCCTGCTACAGCATCACCTGTGCACATGCATCATCACTGGAGTCACCTCCGATCACCGATGAACCTTCCTGCTCATCACCCTACATCGCAGTAACCCACTCCGATCATCAAATTCCAAAAACAAGATTCGATCCAAAATCGAGATAGTCCAGTTGAGACTGGAACAAAATAACCTCCAGCAAAACCCCTTCGACCAACCCATTCCGACCACCAGAGGTCGAAAGATTCTGGCCTCACCCTACCGACACACCATGCTACCATATCCCTAAATTTTGTAACACTCGATCGATCAGAGGAGAAGCACGGACCCAAATTCCAGCTTGACCCAAAACTAGGTTTCGAACCTAGATTGCCACGCCGCCATCGCCACAGTGAACTGGAACCTCACCTTACATTTTTGCCTGAACCCCCACTACCTATTCCATCTCCAACAATATTCTCGACCACCCCAAACCTTGTGATCATCAGATATCACCCAAAACCCCAATTGCAGACAAATTCCAAATTCTCATTCATTTCAATTTTAAAAATTGTGATTTTTGTCTTAAAAATCCTAACTTTCCAAGATGATTCAAGATATATACTTGAATCAATATAAATTAACATTTGATTTTATTACATTTTTAAGATTTCAACTGTATTTTCTTGTTTCCAGTAATTTTCTAAACTTAAAATACTAGAACTTGTTTTAAAAACTAGATGATGTTTAAACTAAACTAGCTTGACTGAACACCATCGTTTCACTATGATTAAATTGAGAGTTTGAATTTTTGTTTGTTTTAAAATCTCTGTAATCAGAAGAAAGAAACAGAGAGGTACAAACAATCAGACAAGTATATTCAAATACATTCATATATACAGATTTTATACTTCTATCTACACATGCAAGACATCATCATCATAGCAATTTGTCAAGCAACAGATAATTAACCACTTAAGTTTTAGTTAAAATGTTTACTCACTTTAAAAATGCAGAGAGCCCTTTGAAGCTGGAATGAAATTTGCATGCTCATGTTTTTGATTCCAGAAAACTTTGAATTCTTGTAACTTAAAAACTAAAAAACTCTGCATTGCCTTCATTTTGATTACTTTAAACATGAAATGCTTTGATTTTATGGAAAACTTTGAATGCTTGAAAAACTGGAACATGATGATTCCATCTTTGCTTCAAGGTTGCAGTTTTGGAAAAAAAATGCCTTGAATTTGTTTACAGAGCTAGGATTGAGAAGAGGAAGTTGTTTACTGGATAGAGTTGTTTTCTGGTTGAGTTACAGGGTTTTGAATTGTTTTGAGAAATGCGTTTACATATTTTTATTTTTTTGAGAGGATTTGAAACAGATGTGAGTTTTCGTAAAGTGATTTCAGGTTGATTTCTGTTTTGAGGAATTTGTTACAAGCTTGAGAATATTTCAGGTTTTGATTTTGGGATGGAAGCATGATGATCTTTGTTTTTTTTCAAAAATGCTATAGGTTTTATAAATTTGATCAGAGGAGTGTTTCGGGTTGGCCATTGATTCAAGTTACATTTCTGGTTTTGAGGAATGAAGATAGAAAAAGGATTTGTAAAAGAAGATATATGCTCGTATAAGTTTAAAATAGAATTTTATAAAAATAAAAGAAAATTGAAATAAATGTGACTTTGTATTTACACACTTAATCATTTAACACATGTTACATTTCTCTTTATTTAATTACACTTGTCATTACTTATATTTATATTATCTAAAAAGGATTTAAAGCTTTTCTTATTAAATTTCCTAATAAATTAGTACTTTTCTTAATCTAAAAATGCCCTTTCTTAATTTTTATAAATAAAACTTTAAAAGAAAATCAAATAAAAACCAATTAGATTCTCAAAAAATCATATAAAAACATTTGATCCATTTTTAAATGCTAATTTAAATGCTTTTGCATTTTTTTACTACAAATAAAATTTTTCTAAATTTATATAAATAAAATTCTTTTGTTTTAAATTATTACAAAACAAATCTTATTTTTAAAATAAAAACTTTATTCATAAATCCTTTTATATCCAAAATAATTTCCAAGATATAAATTCTTCTTTTAAATTTCAATTCAAATTTCAAATTTTAAATTCAAATTCAATTTAAACTTCAATTTAAAATCAAATCAAATATATCTATATTAGATTAAACTAATACATTATTAATTTTAGAAATATTAAATTCTATTTTTAAAGTTAATTTTAAATAAATATATATTCAAACAACACTTATTAAATTTGAAAACAATAAGTCAATTGAGAATTTATTTTTACAATAACACAAACTAAATAATTATTCTTATTTAAAAATCAATCTATAATTATACTTTTAAAAACAACTTATTATTAATTAATTGGTTATTTATATTTGAGAATAACAATTTTATCAATTTTAAACAATTTAATTAAGAGATTATCATATTTTAAATTCCTTGAAATTCCGAGATATCACATTCCTCCCCCCTTAAAAGAATTTCGTCCTCGAAATTTAAAACAAAAGATAATCCAAAGTTTTATTTTTTTTCAACCAATTTAAACATACATATCAGCCATACACAACCAAACAAACAACTTCATCCAAACGAACAATTCAATCAAACAATCAACATTAGCTATCCGGACAAAGATCCGGAGAAGTTTCCTAAAATTTCCCTAACTTTCCCAGGTACAGACACAGGGATACTCGCTCTACTAAATCCAAACTAGCTATACTACTAAGCTACTGAGCTCCTACTCATCTAGATCTATAATCTGCACAAGATATCAGACCACAGACAAGACTGATCAACAACCAAACCCTTCTGAACTATTGGTTCCACCAAACACGTACTCCCTCAGAGATACGTGAAATACCTTGAATCCCAGTCTTCCAAACTGGCAATTCAACCCTGCAGACCAAGAACTATCCTTACAAAAACTCAGAAGAATCTAATAAACTCGGAGCCAACTTCCCAGTCTTACCCAAACCTTTTGCTCCCTTTACCAGAGAAAACCTCAATAACGAAGTCTCCAATTTCAAATTCTAAATTTTTCCGTCTCTTAACCATAAAACACTTCTGACGATCCTAGGCTGCGTACAGATCCTTTTCGATCAGCTCAACCTTCACCGATGCTTCTTGAATCAAACTGCATCAAAAACAATCCAACACAAAGATCCTCTCAAGATCTACCCGAATCAAGAACACAAACTCTACTCCACAATCATCAGAAGGTTGCAACTTACTTTTCCCATTCGGAAAAGATAAAACAGGAGCAATCACAAATCCGGGCTCAAATCCTAAAAAAATTGCTGTAGAAATCTTCAATCCAAATACTGCAACTTTCCTTTGCTTCTACTCTAGAACAACTTCCACCTTGCTTCCGCTGCACAACTCTGATCTGGAGTAGATGAGAATGTCGTCAATGAACACAAGCACAGACTAGACAGCACATCCCAGAAATAAGATTCAACAAATCCATAAAGAGAAAACTCATAAGTTCCAAGAAATACGGAGCCGCTTCACCGAAAACTCAACCTAGGAGACATCCTTCTACCTAGCTGAACCAAGTCGATATGGAACTCAATTCTCAAATGCGGACAAACTTCTGACTTCCCTAAAGTCATCCGGAAAATCTCCGACAACTTCTATAACTCAAGAGAACACTCAAACTATTGCAAGTCACTTTTGCGATCATATGCAATCCAATATCCAAAAATACTGTTCTTTCTTTACAAATCATAACAACATATCGTCGACCAATCTATCGAAGAAACGGGTCCACTCCACTGGTTCGATATCCACCTCTAGGAAAGCTAAGCCAAAAGATTCCTGCTGGAACACAAAACACTTCCGAGCTGCACCACTGACACAGATGCCAAACACTTCCTAATCCAAAGCTTCTTGAGAAACTCGGACCTCAAACAAAACATAAACATCCTACTGAACTCATCTACAACAACGAAGCAGACACACTTCCTTAAATTCGCTCCAAAAGAAAACAGTTTCGGAGACATCCATAGTCACTGCGTCTCATCATGCAGTTGCTCCTTCTTGAAGCTGCCAAGATACCATTACTCGCTTCTGCTTATCCAACAGATCCAACCCTCAAAAATCCGCTCAAACGAGCGCGATCATCTTACTCTTCAAAGATGAACTCCGAACCTTTAAAAGGTTTCCTTCAGAGATCAATGAAATCCTTACACCATAGCAAAGCTCACTCAAGACGGTATTAGATCTACAGTCTCGACAAATATACTTCCAACCTCAAACATTCTAACTCCAACCATTGGTGGTCGTGTTACACACACCACTACCCTATCTACCTTTACAACTTATGTTGGAAAACCCAAACAGGTAACCCAACAGTAGGTAGAAAAAGATATATGTATGTATGTATGTATGTATGTATGTATGTATGTATGTATGTATGTAAATTACAAGTACGCTCTCTCAAGGAAGATACCACTCCAGAGCCTAGTTATTCGCTCAACCTATGCTCTGATACTAAATGTGATGACCCGCCTTTTAAGAAAGAAAGGGATAGAAAAGAGAAAAGATAGGGAAGAAAGAAAGAACAACATCAGAATCTCAATAGCGGAACGAATAAATTATATTAATCACATATATATTACATATATCATATACATCATAGTTACACAGCTTATACAACACATACTAGACAGTTATAAACATCTTTCTAGTTATACAACTCAATATACAATACAGACAAACGACTCAGGGAACATACAGCGGAATACTATATATCTATACGCTGAAGCCTCCTGCTCCATTGCTTCTTCAGAATTCGTCAAACCTAACCTGAATCCCTCGGCTACTCGTAAAAAATTTAAGTAACTAAGAGTTTAATAAAAATGAAATAAAATCTGGGTCAGACATGAGTCTGGTGTGAGTAAACGGTTAATGTTGCTTAAGTTTAAAAACCTTTTGGAAACAAAGGTATCACGTAAGACTTCCCACACATAAACATGGGTAATTTTTTACCTTACGCTAACCAAAACATTTGACAGGAAATCCAGTGATATTATAATAGGGTCTAGGGTTTTCAAATAAATATGAAATAGCAGAAATTGTTACATCTATTAAATTCCAGCTACAAGCCACAAAAGTGGGTAATACAAATCAAAACCGTAGGGTCTCGTAGGGAAAATGAATTTCCATCAATGGCAGGGCTAATGGGGTACCGCCCGTCACAGTACGGGGCCTAGATCACCGTACCGAGGATTACTCCCAATCCCCTGCGACACAAAGCTGGAACCATTCCTTACTGAACAGTTTCGAACAAGACAATCCCGCGGTTGTAGCTAGCAACTGCCCACACAGCCGAAATAAAAGGGACATCTAGACAGGAGTTCATCTCATCCTACTTGGGCATGACCCACTTAGCCTTGCTGCACCTCCCCTGTTTTAGCCATTCCCGGTTGATGAGGCTTGAGGCTACGATTACCTTTAGAGAACACATCTCTTAGAATGCTCATCGTCCACCTTATGATGTTTTGAAAGCATTCAATCCATACAAGTGCGTTCCGGGTTCGAACGAAACCGAAGGCATTATTTCGTTACACACATTTTGGAATCACCCTTAGAGTTAACGATAATAACTCTTGCACTCTAAAACTCCATCTCCACTTGAGATTCACGACCTATCGTTAATTTGGATCGATGTGGTTTTTGGATATCCAAAATGCCATCTTTTAGGTCTAAGTTGTTTTAAAGTTAAAACAATTCAATTCTATTATCTATGTACACACAGATAGATAATTCACAATATCACAATAGATAATCTACATTATCATCACAACAGATAATTCATATTATCATCATAATTCAACCAAAGCATCCATATCACACAGTATCACTTATCTTAAATCTGAGATCTCAAACCATGCAAAGCATCCAATATCAATCAGCATCCATAAGCAATGATTTATTAATCACCATTCTATAATTAATTTAAAATGAATTAAATTAATTACTTCATCTTTAATTAATTCAAAATAAATTAAATTAGTTACCTTTATCATAATAAATCTTGCTTACATATTAATTAAACCAAATAATTAATCACCATCTTAATTAATCAACCTTGATTAATTTATCCTTTAATTACAATAAGTAATTAACCCTTAATTAATTATACAAATTAATTATCTTCAAACCATTAAGTAATTAACCTTAATTATTTCATTAACTATAATTAATTACATTAATCCTTAATCAATCATAATTAATTAATTACCTTATAATCACTTATTATTGATTAATTAATCTTAATTAATCAACCCTTAATTACTCTCACTAATTACATAAATTAATGATCTTTAATTAATTACTTCCATCAATTAATTAACTATAATTAATTACATTATTCCTTAATCAATTACATTAATTACTTATACTTTAATTAATTACTTTCATTAATCAACTTTAATTAATCACAAATAGTAATTATCAACCTGTAATTACTTACCTTATTCAATTAACTCCTTAATTAATTTTACTAATCCTTTGATTAATTACACCAAGTAATTAGTCTTTAATTACTTCCACTAAGTAATTATACTTTAATTACTTCCCATTAAGTAATTCCTTTTAATTAATTACATCCTGTAATTATACATTAATTACTTACCCTAAGCAATTACACTTATCCATCCCATTAAGTAATTATACTTAATCAATCACCAAATGATTATCTTTAATTAATCAACCCATTTGATTAACCCAAATTAATCACACTTATTTGATTAATTAAAATTGGGTAATTCATCCCTTAATTACCCCTTTTAAATAAATTAATTAATCTTTAATTATAGATTAATTAATCTTTAACTATTAATTAATAAACCTTAATTATCAATTAATAAAACTTAATGATTAATTAATTAATCCTTAATTAATCAATTAATCAATCCTTATTAACAATTAATTAACCCTTAATAACAGTTAATTAATCCCTAATTAACTTTAATTATAGATTAATAATTTCTAAATTATTACTTAATAAAGCCTAATTATTAATTAATAAAACTTAATTACAAATTAAATTCTTTTTAATTACAAATTAATTAATCTCTAATTAATAATTAATCAATCCTTAATTACTTAATTAATTAATCTTTAATCATTAATTAATAATCTCTAATTGTCTAATTAATTAAACTTAATTATAAATTAATTAACCTCTAATCAATTAACTTATAACCCTTACTTATTAATTTAAATAAATAAATTAAATCAATTAATTACTCTTAATTAATTCCTTAATTAATTCTTAAGCATTATTAATTAAATTAATTAATTATATCTAATTTCCTTAATTAATTTAATTAATTTCAACCCCTTAAACCTTAATTATCTTAAGATAAAACATTATCTTAACTAATGACTTAATTATCATTAAACATTTTATCTTAATAATTAATTTCACTTAATTAATTCAATACTTATGTTTTAAAATAAACAATTATTTAACTTGATAAATTAAGGTTAACAAAGCTTCCTTTAGATACTTAAAATATTATCAAGTAATAGTTTTTAAAACTAGTTTCAAAGTTGGATTTAAAACTTGGTTTTACAAATACCCTTTAAAATTTTATTTCTAACTTAACTTTAAACCAACTTAAAACTTTGCTTAATAAAATTTAAGTTAAACATATGTCAAATCCTCTTAACAAATTGTTTAAGTAAACAATTATTTTATATAAAGTAATTTTACATAAGAAGATTTAAATTAAATTAAAGTTTTAAACTTCAAAACTTAAATTTTAAAACCTTTTTAAAAGCTATTCAACCCTTGCATCAGGTCATATCTAAAATCCACTCGGGTCCAACTTGAGTTCTTTTTTTTTCATTTTAAATTTAGTTTTAGTTTTAAATTTAAATTTTAAATCTGTAACAACTAATACTGTTAACGAATTTTAAATTTAAAAATGTAGGCTTAAACCCACAAAACGACTCGAGTTTCCACCCGAGTCTCTACCCAATATTCCCGATCTCCCCTTCGAGCAAATTCAACCCAAAAACCACAACCCAAACATCCTGCTATAGCATCACCTGTGCACATGCACCATCACCGGAGTCACCTCCGATCCTCGATGAACCTTCCTGCTCATCACCCTACATCGTAGTAACCCACTCTGATCATCAAATTCCAAAAACAAGATTCGATCCAAAATCGAGATAGTCCAATGGAGCCTGGAACCAAATAACCTCCAGCAAAACCCCTTCGACTAACCCATTCCGACCACCAGAGGTCGAAAGATTCTGGCCTCACCCTACAGACACACCATGCCACCATATCCCTAAATTTCGTAACACTCGATCGATCAGAGGAGAAGCACAGACCCAAATTCCAGCTTGACCCAAAACTAGGTTTAGAACCTAGATCGCCACGCCGCCGTCGCCACAGTGAATTGGAACCTTACCTTACATTTTTGCCTGAACCCCCATTACCTATTCCATCTCCTACAATATTCTCGACCACCCTAAACCTTGTGATCATCAGATATCACCCAAAACCCCAATTGCAGACAAATTCCAAATTCTCATTCATTTCAATTTTAAAAATTGTGATTTTTGTCTTAAAAATCCTAATTTTCCAAGATGATTCAAGATATATACCCGAATCAATATAAATTAACATTTTATTTTATTACATTTTTAAGATTTCAACTGTATTTTCTTGTTTCCAGTAATTTTCTAAACTTAAAATACTAGAACTTGTTTTAAAAACTAGATGATGTTTAAACTAAACTAGCTTGATTGAACACCATCGTTTCACGGTGATTAAATTGAGAGTATGAATTTTTGTTTTAAAATCTCTGTAATCAGAAGAAAGAAACAGAGAGGTCCAAACAATCAGACAAGTATATTCAAATACATTCATATATACAGATTTTATATTTCTATCCACACATGCAAGACATCATCATCACAGCAATATGTCAAGCAACAGATAATTAACCACTTAAGTTTTAGTTAAAATGTTTACTCACTTTAAAAATGCAGAGAGCCCTTTGAAGCTGGAATGAAATTTGCATGCTCATGTTTTTGATTCCAGAAAACTTTGAATTCTTGTAACTTAAAAACTAAAAAACTCTGCATTTCCTTCTGTAAACTTTGATTACTTTAAACATGAAATGCTTTGATTTTCTGGAAAACTTTGGATGCTTGAAAAACTGGAACATGATGATTCCATCTTTGCTTCCAGGTTGCAGTTTTGAAAAAAATGCTTTTAGACTTGAATTTGTTTACAGATCTAGGATTGAGAAGAGGAAGTTGTTTACTGGATATGAACTTGAGTTGTTTTCTGGTTGATTTACAGGGTTTTGAATTGTTTTGAGAAATGCATTTATAGGTTTTGATTTTTTTGAGAGGATTTGAAACAGATGTGAGTTTTTGTAAAATGATTTCAGGTTGATTTCTGTTTTGAGGAATTTGTTACAAGCTTGAAACTATTACAGGTTTTGATTTTGGGGTGAAAGCTTGATGATCTTTGTTTTTTTTTTCAAAAATACTACGGGTTTTATAAATTTGTTCAGAGGAGTGTTTCAGGTTGGCCATTGATTCAAGTTACATATCTGGTTCTCAAGAATGAAGATAGGAAAAGGATCTATAAAAGAAGATATATGCTTATATAAGTTTAAATTAGAATTTTATAAAAAGAAAAGAAAATTGAAATAAATGTGACACTTGGTATTTACACACCTCCTTTAACACATATTACATTTCTCTTTATTTAATTACACTTGTCATTACTTATATTTATATTATCTAAAAAGGATTTAAAGCTTTTCTTATTAAATTTCCTAATAAATAAGTACATTTATTAATCTAAAAATGCCCTTTCTTAATTTTATATAAATAAAACTTTAAAAGAAAATCAAATAAAAACCAACTATGTGACGCCCTACCACTATACCCATGCTAACCAAGGACACTACGGGGTAATGCCGTCAACAAGCACGGAGAATAAGGCTATTGAGGAGCGACCATCCGTGTAATTGCTTTGTGTGAGCACCGATATGACAGATAGCACAACATGCATTTCATTTCATGAGGAATCCGACATGCCGATACAAACTCAAAACTACTACACAGTGGCTATAATATCTTCGGAAACAAATGTAGAAATAAGCATAACACAAATCAGTCACAGATATCCATATCACAAAGGCGGAAACATATATGAATATTACACATAAAAGTGTATATCAGAGTAGTGTTCTAACAAGATCCACAATATCACAAAAGAATAGTTACAAGTGCTACACAAAAGAATAAGTATACATCCATGAGTCTATATCTCAAATCTATACAACCAAAAACTACTAATCTAAGTAGTTAGCCAAAAATTAGGATAATAATCTCGGATGAGGAGTCAAGCAGAAGCACCTGTAACATCTCGGTCTGACCCGAGTATTATTTAATAAGAAAATAATAAATGGATCAGTCTAGCTTTAAATATCAGATAAAATGATATAAAATAAGAGATATGACAAAAACGTGTGATAACCATAAAGCCGTACTGTAATAAGTATGTAATTGAAAATCAACCAGAGATTAATCAATATCACAAGAATCTTCTCAAAGATCAAAAGAATGTCATACTCTTTATTTTTATTCACCAAACCATAAATATTGACAATTATATCAATGCAAATCACAAAAGTTAATGACACACAAATTCACCAATACACAAATATCGATAAAACTTATCAATGTAAATCACGAAAATGGGTGAAAACGCAAATTCTAGAAATCATCAATGGAAATCCAGAAATCACGAAAAGGGGAAGGCCTATCACAAAACGGGAGCATGAAAACTCACCAACACGTGTATCATAAAACGGAACGCTGTTCCATGGTTGCTAATCATTAGTTTTGAGCCGAAGCTCCACAAAACGGCCCGAGGACTATGGGTCGCTACCCCACCAAATTGAGCCGAAGCTCCACAGAAACAGGGTTTAGTCTCCCTCGCAGACAAAGAGACATCGCACATTGCTAGTCTAAATCACAAAATGATCCTCATCGATCATCAAGAAGTGTCAATTACACTAAGCTAGTAAATAGATGAGTTTAGCTTCATGTCCCATAACCCCTGGCTTAACTTAAATATTTACGAACAAACTATAGGTCTCCACTCGAAAATTGTCACAAGAGATTCAATCCAACAAGTACAAGAATTGACCGAGAAAGTAAACGCAAGCGTTTCATACCACTTGTTTTACTAAGCCGTTAAATTAGATTTCTCGTACAAGTGAGGTAAAGGTTTGTATATACTAATAGATTGGAAAACTGTTTTATAAACAAGCTTGATATTGAAAATAGAGTTGAAATTGTGAGAGAGTTTGAATATTTACTACTAGCATAGAAACCTTTGTATTTTAAAGTGATAAATCACAAAGTTGATTGTAGAACAATCAGTCACCAAAATTCCACGTTCGAAGACGTGAATTAATTCCAAAGAAATCGATTCCAAACCCAGCAAAATGGATATACCTAAAAATTCCAAAGTAGGAGTCATCAAGGTCGATAAAAGATGATAACAACAAATAGAAAAATCACGAATCGATAAAAATTGAAAATCGACAACAAAATAGGCTAAGTAGGCAAATAGAAGCAGGTTAGTCGACTGACTGCAAATGGCCAGTCGACTGAACCAGAAACTTGGAAATTTCATTTCCTGCAGTCAGTCGACTGATTACAATGGCCAGTCGACTGATTGCAGGAAACAGAGACTCCCTGTCTCTGTAAACAGCCCCCTGGAGCCATCATTGGCTACAGCCAGTCGATTGACTGCAATTGGTCAGTCGACTGACTGGGTGCTGGGCTGTTTTTTTAGCCTATTCAATGAAGTGCAAACTCTCTCAAATTGCAATCGAATGAGCAACGGTGCTAAGGGTTTACGCCAATCAGCAACCCGGCCCTATAGGCTCTTCAATGCATCACCAAAAACATGTTTAAACATCAAAGTTAGGATTTTTGAAGATTTGACTTCAAAACACCAAAAATTGGAATATTCACCAATTCAATCCAAACCAAAAGCAAATGCACATGAATAAGTGTTAGGAATTCATACCCAACAATCAAAGATAGTTATAGACAAAGATGTGAGATAAAAATCTCACCTCTAAACCCAAAACAAATTAAGAAGAAGCTATAAAGCAATAGCAAGAACAATCACTCTTCAATTGCAACCCAACAAGCTTGAATCTAAGCTTAAAAGATAAATATTTCCTAAGGTTAAGTAATTTCTGAAATTGAAAGGAGAATGAGTTGGAGAAGAAGAAGAGAAGGCTTACCAAAGCTTCTTCTATGGATTTGGAGCTAGAACTTGAATTTGCAAATGAAAACTAGGGATTAGGAATTTCAATTCTTTCTCTCTTCCCCCATTTTTATCTAAAGCTTGAGTATTAGGAAATTATGAAGGAATGAAGAGAAGAGGGGGTGAAGCTTGGGTCTAATAGGTTGAATCCGAACCAAAGCCCTATGTGAAAAAGTAGCAAAATTCCTCTAACTCCAAACATATCAAAGTTTATACTCAAAAAGGCCGCAAACGTCATTTTGAACTCGATAGGGGTGGTCTCGAGTTCTAACTCGACTGTTTGAAAAAAGCAGCTTTTCGGACTAAAATCCGACTAACGATGCTATATTTAAATATAATATTTAAATATACAATCGTAAAATATGCGGGTTGTTACAGACTCCCCTCCTTAAAGAAATTCTGTCCTCGCAATATTTAAGAAGAAAATAAAAAGTAACAACCATAAAAGCATATTAACACAAAAGAAATTTGAAATAAAAAGTTCACCTCAAAGAGCATGAGAAAGTAAGTCTGAATGTGTTCGCTCGATGAATTCTCCAGATTCCCAAAAGCAATCCTTAGGATTTGAGGACCATTGAACTTTCACAAGCGGGACATCTTTATTTCGAAGGCGTTTAACCTCCGAAGCAATAACATGAATAGGATGTTGCTCATAAGTCAAATTAGGTGAAACTTCAATTTCTTCCACAATACCAGGCTCAAGAATAGAATCGGAATCTTGAAGGCATTTCCGTAATTGAGAAACGTGAAACACGTCATGAATAGCAGAAAACTGAGCCGCTAATAAAAGGCGATAAGCCACGGAACCAATACGTTCGGTGATGGGAAATGGACCAATATATCGAGGTGCTAATTTTCTCGATCGACTGAAATGCACAACACTCTTCATAGGTGAGACATGAATGAACCCAAAATCTCCGACGAAAAAATTCTAGTTTCCTTCTTCGGTTATCGGCATAGAATTTTTGCCTACTTTGAGCTTCTGTCATCCTATGACCAATAAGGTCAATCTTTTATGTGGAATCATGAATAAAATCTGGACCTAAAACTAGCCTCTCACCGGCCTCAAGCCAACAAGAAGGTGATCGGCATGGCCTTTCATAGAGTGCATCAAAAGGTGTCATACCAATAGTAGATTGGAAGCTATTATTATAGTAAAATTCGACAAGAGAAATATGATCTTCCCAACTTCCACCAAAATCAAGAACACAAGCACGAAGAAGATCTTCAAGAGTTTGATTCACCCACTCGGTTTGTCCATCAGACTGAGGATGATAAACGGTGCTAAAATTAACCTTCGTTCCCAAAGCTTTTTGAAGACTCTTCGAAAATCCACTAGTAAACAATGGATCACGATCGCTAACAATAGAAGTAGGAACTCCATGTAATTTAACAATTTCTTTAATAAAGAGTTTGGCCAAAAGAGGTACGGTCCGGTTAGACCGAACGGGAATAAAATGGACGGATTTAGTAAGTCTATCAACTATCACCCATAAGCTATCATGACCCGAACGAGAACGGGGAAGGCCGTCGATAAAATCTATGGAAATATGATCCCACTTCCAAATTGGAATGTCTAAAGGTTGCAATATCCCACCGGGCCTTTGATGCTCGACCTTGACAAGCAAGTCATGCAACGCTTAACAAAGTTAGCAATATCAGATTTCATTCCATCCCGATAATAAAGTCGCTTCATATCCGCATACATTTTACTACTACCGGGATGAATCGTAAATTTAGAAAGATGAGAATCTTCTAAAATGTCTTTACGAAGATCACTAATATTTAGCACGATAAGTCTACCAAATTTTCGAATGCCGCCACGAGAATCAATATCAAAGTCTTTCAAACCTTCAATATCAATTTTATCCCTATAATTTTGGCTAAGAAAAGCCAATTCGGGATCTAGCTTTTGATCTTCAAGAATGCGGTCTAAAAGAGAAGGATGAGTCTCAAGGCAACATAAAACAAGAGATGAACATAAATCGGATTCACGATCTCGAATCTCACAAGTGGATAAAGTCTCGAGATCATTCCACTCGGATATCATCATGGAAACAACCGCTTGTTGCTTTCGGCTAAGGGCGTCGGCAACACGATTTCCCCTTCCGGGAGTATAAAGAATATCAAGATCATAAGATGAAAGGAACTCGAGCCAACGTTGTTGATGCAAATTAAGTTCCTTTTGAGAAAATAAATACTTCAAAGATTTATGATCGGTATAGAGAACAAATTTTTCTCCCAAAAGATAATGACGCCAAATTCGAAGGGAGAAAACAATAGCCGCGAGCTCTAAATCATGAGTGGCATATCTAGTCTCGGCTGGGTATAATTGCCTAGAAGCATAAGCAATAACACGTTCTCTTTGCATGAGAATGGCTCCCAAACCAACACGACTAGCATCGGTATAAACAATAAAATCTTGATTCCCCTCGGGAATAACATGAATTAGAGCATCCGAAAGGAGCTCTTTTAATTTCTGGAAAGAAGCTTCACATTTGTCCAACCAAATGTATTTAACTCCCTTCTTTGTCAAACTAGTAAGAGGCACGGAAATTTTAGAAAGGTCCTTTATGAACCGGCAGTAATAACCTGCCAATCCAAGAAAGCTACGAACCTCCGTCACACTCTCTGGTCTCTTCCAATCTTGTATCGCTTCGATCTTTGAAGGATCCATGGAAATTCCGGATTCGGAAATAATATGACCGAGAAACTTCACACGAGATTGCCAAAAGTGAAATTTAGAAAAATTTTCTTTCAATTGATTGCTCCGTAGAGTTTCCAACACAATCCGAAGATGCTTTTCATGCTCTTCCTTGGTTTTAGAATACACAAGAATATCATCTATAAAGATGAGAACAAATCGATCGAGGAAGTCTTTGAAAACTCGATTCATAAGGTCAACGAAATAAGCCGGAGCATTCGTCAAACCAAATGGCGTAACAAGCCATTCATAAGATCCATAACGAGTACGGAACGATGTCAAAGGAATGTTATGCTCTGTAATACGAAGCTGATGGAAACCAGTTGCTAAGTCTAATTGTGAAAAGACCCTAGCACCATTAAGCTGATCAAATAAATCATCAATCCGAGGTAGGGGATATTTATTCTTGATAGTAAGATCATTAAGCTTGCGGTAGTCAACGCAAAGCCTAAGTGTACCATCAGATTTCTTCATAAAAATAGCAGAAGCTCCCCAAGGAGAGGAACTAGAACGAATAAATTGCTTCATCTCCAATTCGGATAATTATTTGCGCATCTCCTCATTTTTTTTATTGGACATATGATAAGGAGGACGAGTAATTGGTAAAGCTCCCGGAGTTAGATTAACTCTGAACTCAGTTGCTCGCTTAGGTGGTAATCCTAAAACGGGTTCAAATATGTCGAAAAATTCACGAATAACGTGAATAAGAGAAATGACATCTTCCCCATCATCATCGTCATCATGAGGATTTAAAGAATATAAAGATGCAGCCAAGTTGGAATCCGAATCTTTAAGATCAATAGAAATCTGCTTAACAGATTGAGGATGTCGAAGATGAATAGTTCTCTTAGGACATAGGATTTGAGCTTCATAGCAGTTAAACCAATCCATTTCCAAAATCATTTCAAAGCCTAAGTAGCGCATAACATGCAAATCGGCTTGGAAAGAAAATTCGCACAAAATAATCTCGACATCTTTACAAAGCAAACTAATTGTTGCGGATCCACCAACCGGATTCGCGATTCTCAAAGAAGTCATTAAAGCAACAACACTTAAAGAGAAAGTATCAACAAGTTCTTTTGATATAAAAGAATGGGACGCACCTGTATAAAAAAGAACTCGTATAGGACGATCATGAAACACTATAATGCCATCAAGGATAGAATGAGAAATACCTTGTCCACGAGAAGTGTTACTAGGGGCTTGCACCACATTAAGCTTTGCCACCTTCCTGCCTTGAAGTTTGGGACAAGCAGATATATAATGTCCCGAACTTTTGCAATAGCGACAAGCAAGGGGCTTGGAACACTTATTAGCATAATGATCCTTAGAACCACAATTATAGCATTGCCCACCACTAGAGGTAGAAGTCTTTGCTATAGGAGTTGGTTGTTTCCCTTTCTTGTTGGGATAAGAACATTTGAATTTATTAGGCCTTTTCTTGTTGTTGTTGAAATTTGGTTTGGCACCCACAACTTCAACATCACTTTCTTTATCTGCCTCTTCAAGTCGAAGAGCGATATCAACAAGTTGATCAAAAGAAACTTCTAATTTTAGAACTAATGGCTTCTTGAGATTTTTGTTCAAGCCACCGACAAATCTTTGGTTCTTCTTCAATGGGGTGTTTATATATTCGACCCCGTATTTAGAAAGTGACTCGAATGATGTGACATAGTCTGCCATGGAGGATTCACCTTGAACAAGGTCTATGAAACGACGGGCCAAAGTCACCTTTTCAGCCTCCGGCACAAACTTTGATTCGAACCTTTCCCGGAATTTCTCCCAAGTAAGATCCACTTTAATAATTTCAGAAATAAGAAGCTCGTACCAGTCTAATGCTCTTTCTTAGAGCATACTAGAGGCCACCTGAACTCGGTGAAGATCAATAAGATTCATGCGAGAAAAGATTCGATCGCATGTTCTTAGCCAAGCTTGGACTTGAATGACGCTTTCGGAACCCATGAATGGCTTCCTACCCAAGTTGGTATAGTCACTGCACAGGTGTGCAAATCCGGATTTTGGGTGAGTAGGCTCGGGAATGGGTACAACAGCTTGAGCATTTTTTACAAGATCAAGAAGTTGTTGTGCAGACATAAATACTCCATCCTGGGGAGTAGCACTAGATTGACCGGCGCTGGGACGGCCTGGTCTAACCATTTCTCTTCTTTAAGAAAGAAAGAAAGAAGAAGAAAAAGGTTATTCACAAAATGAATATCAAACAATAATGATTGATAAAAACAAGCCATCACAAAAGAAATAGGATAAGACGGTACGAAGACTCGAATTAAATCCTAAGGCACGACTCCTAAGATGGACTTAGGACGGTGATCCTTGTTAAATTATTCTACATTGTTCCGAAGTTTGGCTCTGATACCAAGCTGTGATGCCCTACCTCTATACCGACGCTAGCCAAGGACACTACGGGGTAATGCCTTCAACAAGCGCAGAGAATAAGGCTGTTGAGGAGCGACCATCCATGTAATTGCTTTGTGCGAGCACTGATATGACAGATAGCATAACATGCATTTCATTTCTAGAGGAATCCGACATGCCGATACAAACTCAAAGCTACTACGCAGTGGCTATAATATCTTCGGAAACAAATATAGAAATAAGCATAACACAAATGAGTCACAGATATCCATATCACAAAGGCGGAAACAGATATGAATATTACACATAAAAGTGTATATCAGATTAGTGTTCTAACAAGATCCACAATATCACAAAAGAATAGTTACAAGTGCTACACAAAAGAATAAGTATACATCAATGAGTCTATATCTCAAATGTATACAACCAAAAACTACTAATCTAAGTAGTTAGCCAAAAGTCAGGATAATAATCTCATATGAGGAGTCAAGCGGAAGTACCTGTGATATCTCGGTCTGACCCGAGTATTATTTAATAAGAAAATAATAAACGGATCAGTCTAGCTATAAATATCAGATAAAATGATATAAAATAAGAGATATGACAAAATCGTATGATAACCATAAAGCCGTACTGTAATAAGTATGTAATTGAAAATCAACCAGAGATTAATCAATATCACAAGAATCTTCTCAAAGATCAAAAGAATGTCATACTCTTTGTTTTTATTCACCAAACCATAAATATTGACAATTATATCAATGCTAATCACAAAAGTTAATGACACACAAATTCACCAATGCACAAATATCGATAAAACTTATCAATGTAAATCTCGAAAATTGGTGAAAACACAAATTCTAGAAATCATCAATGGAAATCCAGAAATCACGAAAAGGGGGAGGCCTATCACAAAACGGGAGCATGAAAACTCACCAACACGTGTATCACAAAACGGAACGCTATTACATGGTTTCTAACCATTAGTTTTGAGCCGAAGCTCCATAAAATGGCCTGAAGACCATGGGTCGCTACCCCACCAAATTGAGCCGAAGCTCCACAGAAACGGGATTCAGTCTCCCTCGCAGACAAAGAGACATCGAACATTGCTAGTCTAAATCACAAAATGATCGTCATCGATCATCAAGAAGTGTCAATTACACTAAGCTAGTAAATAGATGAGTTTAGCTTCATGTCCCATAACCACTAGCTTGACTTAAATATTTAGGAACAAACTGTAGCTCTCCACTCGAAAATTGTCACAAGAGATTCAATTGAACAAGTCCAAGAATTAACCGACGAAGTAAACGCAAGCATTTCATACCACTTGTTTCACTAAGCCGTTTAGTTAGATTTCTCGTACAAGTGAGGTAAAGGTTTGTATATACTAATAGATTGGAAAACGGTTTTATAAACAAGCTTGATATTGAAAATAGAGTTGAAATTGTGAGAGAGTTTGAATATTTACTACTAGCATAGAAACCTTTGTATTTTAAAGTGATAAATCACAAAGTTGATTGTAGAACAATCAATCACCAAAATTCCACATTCAAAGACGTGAATTAATTCCAAAGAAATTGATTCCAAACCCAGCAAAATGGATATACCCAAAAATTCCAAAGTAGGAGTCATCAAGGTCGATAATAGATGATAACAACAAATCAGAAAACCACGAATCGATAAAAATTGGAAATCAACAACAAAATAGGCTAAATAGGCAAATAGAAGCAGGTCAGTCGACTGACTGCAAATGGCCAGTCGACTAAACCAAAAATTTGGAAATTTCATTTCCTGTAGTCAGTCGACTGATTACAGTGGCCAGTCGACTGATTGCAGGAAACAGAGACTCCCTTTCTCTGCAAACAGCCCCTGGAGCCATTATTGCCTATAGCCACTCGACTGACTGCAATTGGTCAGTCGACTGACTGGGTGCTGGGCTGTTTTTTTCAGCCTATTCAATGAAGAGCAAACTCTCCCAAATTGCAATCGAATGAGCAACGGTGCTAGGGGTTTACGCCAATCAGCAACCCGGTCCCATAGGCTCTTCAATGCATTACCAAAAACATGTTTAAACATCAAAGTTAGGATTTTTGAAGATTTGACTTCAAAACACCAAAAATTTGAATATTCACCAATTCAATCCAAACCAAAAGCAAATGCACATGAATAAGTGTTAGGAATTCATACCCAACAATCAAAGATAGTTATAGATAAAGATGTGAAATAAAAATCTCACCTTTAAACCCAAAACAAATGAAGAAGAAGCTATAGAGCAATAGCAAGAACAATCACTCTTCAATTATAACCCAACAAGCTTGAATCTAAGCTTAAAAGAGAAACATTTTCCAAGTTAGGTTTAGTAATTTCTGAAATTGAAAGGAGAATGAGTTGGAGAAGAAGAAGAGAAGGCTTACCAAAGCTTCTTCTATGAATTTGGAGCTAGAACTTGAATTTGCAAATGAAAACTAGGGCTTGGGAATTCTAATTCTTTCTCTCTTCCCCCATTTTTATCTAAAGCTTGAGTATTAGGAAATTATGAAGGAATAAAGAGAAGAGGGGGTGAAGCTTGGGTCTAATAGGCTGAATCCAAACCAAAGCCCTATGTGAAAAAGTAGCAAAATTCCTCTAACTCCATACATATCGAAGTTATACTCAAAAAGTCGCAAACGTCATTTTGAACTCGATGGGGGTGGTCTCGAGTTCTAATTCGACTGTTTGCAAAAAGTAGCTTTTCGGATTAAAATCCGACTAACGATGCTATATTTAAATAAAATATTTAAATATACAATCGTAAAATATGCGGGTTGTTACAAATTAGATTCTCAATAAAATCATATAAAATCATTTGATCCATTTTTAAATGCTAATTTAAATGCTTTTGCATTTATTTACTACTAAACAAATGTTTTCTAAATTTATATAAATAAAATTCATTTGTTTTAAATTATTATAAAACAAATCTTATTTTTAAAATAAAAACTTTATTCATAAATCCTTTTATATCCAAAATAATTTCCAAGATATAAATCCTTCTTTTAAATTTCAAATTTCAATTCAAATTTCAAATTTTAAATTCAAATTCAATTTAAACTTCAATTTAAAATCAATCAAATATATCTATATTAGATTAAACTAATACATTATTAATTTTAGAAATGTTAAATTCTATTTTTAAAGTTAATTTTAAATAAATATATATTTAAACAACTCTTATTAAATTTGAAAACAATAAGTCATCTTAGAATTTATTTATACAATAACACAAACTAAATAATTATTCTTATTTAAAAATCAATCTATAATTATACTTTTAAAAACAACTTATTATTAATTAATTGGTTATTTATATTTGAAAATAACAATTTTATCAATTTTAAACAATTTAATTAAGAGATTGTCACATTTTAAATTCCTTGAAATTCCGGGATATCACACAATCCCTGAAAACTACACTCAAATCATTAAAGGAGACAAGCAAAATAAAAAAGAAAAATAAATCTTATAAATCTGGAAAATACCACATTCAGACGCTTGAATTAGTTGGTTACACATCTAAGTTCAATTATTGACAACTGTATACATAGAATTTTCAAATCCAAAAGAAAATTATACAATGTAGATGGGACTAAGACGTTTGAATAACCCAACCAGACGTCTGAGATAAAGATCAAGCATTTGAGTTGAAAGCCCTGATGACTGGATGCTCGGAGTTCGAAAATAGAAAAAATACAGTTCGAATTAGAATGGATTCATACAACTTTGTTCCTTAACTAGATGTCTGCGTTAGACTTAAACATTTCAAGGGAAGATCCATACGTTTGAATAACTGAAAATTATACTTATAAAAAATAATACAGTGTCAAACGTCTGATCAGTAGAATTAGATGGTTGAGTTTCAATAGTAGGCCAGACTGAACCTTGACCTGGTGCAAGGCAAGTAGAATATATCAAGGAAACTTATTTCTATTTCTTTATTACTCGAGAGTGCATCAGCTGAATGGACACTGGAAGCATGCTGGAAACGAACTTCCTTTCAGTAAACACTACAAGAAAACTTGCTTTTAGTTGCATTAATTGGTAGCGTTTCAAGCTATATGCAACCATTGGTTAAGTTAATTTATAATAATGAACAAAAAAACGTGGTCAAGTGGTTCCCGCTAACAATTCATAAAAATTTCCCTAAAATTTTCTGTGGCCGCTCCTTATCTCTTTTAAACGCTTAAAAAAACCTCGCTCGAATTCTATGGCCACTCATGTCTCCTTTCTCTCTCGTCTTCCAAATTCAAAATTGCAAATCCAAACCCAAAACCAATTTTCACCTAATTAAACTCCAAATTCTTTATCAACCTATCCCTTCTAACTCCTTATAAATTTTTGCATCCCTATTCGTCAACATACCCCTAGCGTTTTCCAAAGAGATATAATAATTTCAATTTTGGGGGTAACAGGTTTGCTTTGAAAAAAAAGCAAGCGATTCCGCTGCCACATTCAAAGATCCAAGATGGGTGAAAGGGATTTGGGATTTTGGATTTGAGCAAGTTTGAGAAAAATGGGAAAACTGATTGGGATGCTGTAATCGATGCTGGTGAGATTTTCTATTGCATACGCAATTTAAAATTGAATCATTAGCTGATTTATGTTTACATTGATATGGATAGAGAATTGGTAATTGGATGGATTTATTGGTTATACATGACATGCATGTTGAATCTTCAACATTTCTGGATGTATTTCTTCTTCCTTTTGGGGGTGAAATTGATTTAACTGATGTGTATATCCATGTTTTTATTTTCTATTATAATTTTATTTTAAAATAAATGGTATAGCACAGACTTATTGGTTAAACTTGACATGCATGCAAATCTTCATTTCCAGGTGAAATTTCGTACCTTTTTTCCTTCATATCAACATCTGAATCACCTGCTAAAATGCATAATTCTCAAATAAATTGATAAGTTAAAAAGAAAAGGAAAGAATATACATATATCTAAAGCTTAAGCTATTTAGACACTTCTATTCATTTAAAAATAGCTAGAGTATGTTAAATGCTATTTTTATAATCTTGATGGTTTAGTTTTCGTAGGCCAAATCGAGACCCTTTAATACCAAGAATTTTTTCATATATTAGACATACACATCTGAAGTAGCAACGTGGTACATGCATCATCAGTTGATATCAAATGTGAGACTGATGGTATATATAACATCTTGAATTTCAAAGGCAAGGAGAAGTAAATGGCTACAAGATAAACCTGAAACATCAAATAACAATGAGCCTGTGGTATTTGATTCATCTATAGTACCTTGGTGGGCTTGGATTAAAAGATATCATCTTCCCGAAGCTGAGTTGCTCAATGGTATATTTCTCATTCCCATGCATATCCATATCTTTCCACAGATATTTTACGTTCAAGAAATGAGCTAAAATTCACATAGAGATAATTTCTAGTATTGGTATAACCTTAATATAATATAATTTTGTTCATATTCTTGGTGTAGATCTTGCAACTAGTGCAGCTCAGTTACCTCTTAAGTGGAATATACAAGTAAGCACTTGGCTAAGATATTGTGAGCATCTAATATTCTTTCTAATATAAATGCAATTTTTAACCTGAAAAGTTTTTTTCATAGCATGAATACTTTGTTAGGCCATCAGTTTGAGATGTAACCAGCTCAGTCACCTCTTAAGTGGAAAGAGGAAATATATTTTATTCTTCTCTTTAGTTGATATATCTGGATACATGTTAGTTACAATTGATGTTTCATGCTTGTGTAAGTAGGCTGGCTAATAATGAAAACTATTTGTAAACTCATTTGTGGTGGTACAGTCACCAACAATATGGTTATTTCTGTGCATAACTTGTAACAACATCCCTAATTCTTGATAGAAGGTATTCAAAGAGGATGGTAATATATCTTGTGTAACAATATATGTTATTTCTTACTCGATAAAAGCTGTCGACAGAAGATGAGGTTACATCGTCATCGAATGTATATACCGAATCTCCTATTATCAAGGAGGTTAGTTTTTATTTTAGTATCAAAGAGGTTAGTGTTATATGTGATGATATATTTAATTACCAATTTGATAGAAGTCATTCAAAGAAGTTGAATATGTCATCCATTGGGTATACCAAATCTCTCCTATTACTAAAGTGGCTAGCTTTTCTGGACTTATAAATGAGAATGTTATAATTGTTGTTCCAACTATCAGCCTTTACTTTGACTAACAAAAAGATTCTCCATGCAAACAGAAAATTTCCCATATTGTAATTGTTATTATATCTTAAAAGCTGTTAATTTGAGCAACAAATTTCAGATGTAATGGTTTACTAACTTAAATGTTTTGGTATGATTTCGAGAACTAAAGTGTACCTCAAACACTTCTGCTCACTCTCTTCAGTACTCTCTCTATTTTAGTAAATGAATTCTAAATCATATTTTTGTTCCATTTTTTGTGAAAAAGTAGTACAATATATCATTAAGGTGCTCTTATCCCTTGGATGATTATTATCTGGAGGCCAAATCTTATAATCAGACTTGAGAAGGAAAAAAGCCGATTCCAAGTATAAACCTTGGTAGAAACTTAATAAAATGATAGGTTTGGTTTTTACCAGTTCAAGTTTTGTGTTTTTAAATTTCAAGCACAAATATATGCTTCCAGGGATAGAAGTACCTAAACGCTTCTGCTCCCTTGCTTTCAATACTCTCTCTTTTGCAATAAATGAATTCTGAATCATATTTTTATTCCATTTTTGT
Source organism: Allium cepa (assembly GCA_030765085.1). Lineage (NCBI taxonomy): Eukaryota > Viridiplantae > Streptophyta > Magnoliopsida > Asparagales > Amaryllidaceae > Allium > Allium cepa. The sequence continues at coordinate 794,455,360 of CM060935.1, read as the reverse complement.
GAAAAGGTTGTTAATGAGGATTAAAAAAGTTCTGCTAATGGATGCAATCTGAAATTGACCGTTTCTGAAGAGGTAAGGGCCTTCATTTAAGTTTGTCACATTAAGTTTAGACATTGATCTGGTATATTGGTTTTATTTTCAGTTACGAGATTTGGTAACTTTGTTTTAATTATTTACAGATTTGTTATGACACTAATGTACAAACTGAGATGAAAGAAGAGTCTGAAGTTAGTGATGTATCAAATCCAGATAGTTTTGATATGCATGGTATGAATACATTACTAGCTTATTAATCAAATTGGTTGAAACTTGAAATTTTGTATTTCTTTTTCCTATTTTCAAATATAATATCATCTTTTTAGCAGATAATCAGAAACAGACCATGACACCCAGTGCAGAATATTCAACAATAACCGAGAAATTAAGAGAAATATCAAACACGCTTAAGCTTGCAAGCTCCAAGTCAATGGATTTTTCGTCCATGAATAATGTTACTACGGAGTCTAAAGAACCGAAAACTCCTAAAACTCCTCATCTGAAGTCTGAAGAAATCGGTACACCGCTGGACATTCTCAAAGTTCGCAGCATTGGATTAAAAGTTTTTTTCTTCTGAATTTATATTAAATTCTCTCTTTAGTTGTACCATCTACATAACTGATAGCTTAAAAGCATGCCATTATAATATAACTTGAAAACTGTTGTATTTTTTTTGCAGAAATCACTGATTCAAGAATGCATAAATTTCGTAAATAGTGCAAGCGAGTAAGTAATATGAATCATTCATATATTAATGAGTTAGTTTGTCTGTAGCTTAAGTTTCTAAAATACTCCACTGATGTATTGAAGTTTGAATGTGGTGTGTCTTTAGAAGGACAATTGACAGTGGTAGAGTGAGTTGTGAAGATAGTGGATAGAGAAGCAAGTGTATTAGAGCAATGTGGAGATGTTGAGCAATGTAGGAGATAGCACAGTGGAGAGGATGTCTTGACAACAAGGCAGGTGAAGTGTTGGTGAAGTTGAAGTGTTGGCAGTGAAAGCAAGGTAGTGGTATGGCTGACCGTGTATGTAGCAGTTTTGACTGTAGTTATATTATGGTGAGTATGGAACAGTTGTATGGCTTGTGGAAGCATGATGTATTTTGTATGTAACAGAGAATAGGGGTGTATGGATGTGGGGTGATGAAGTGCTGATGTTTTGTTTAATGTGAATGTGAGGAGATAGCATAGGCAACTTGTTTGAGGTGTTGAAACTGTCGAAGAGGGTGGAGTTTGGAGAAGATGAATGTGAGGATGGATTTGGATTGTTGGATGGTAAGTAGTGTGAAAATGTTTGAAGTTGGTGATTCGAATGAAGGTGTAAATGGTTCAGGATGGAAATATGGCAGAGCAGTGGGGGATTGAAGATGAGGTGATGGTTGATGGGTTGTTGAAGGCAGAGGGGGGAATGGTGATGATTCGCGGATGATCTGGAGTTAAGGTAGTGATGTTCGTGATGGAATGTTGATGGTTTTGAAATGGTAACAGTCAGTAGTAACCATCATCTTCCCACAGGTTTATTATATTGTACTGTCATATTGAACAGGTTTATTTTGTTATTTAACTTATGTCATTAATTTCTTAATTTACTTTTAATTCAGTATAGAGAACCTAGAGTACTTCTATGGCGTGGATTCACTGTCCAGGACTGTGCAAATCAATGCTTCGGCAACAAAGACGATAACGGAAAAGGAAGACAAATGCCAGTTCATTTGGGGACGGAGCCACAAGTGAGGTAACATACATAGATATGAATATACCCATGAGGATACCCAAAAAAAGAAAAAGAAAAAAAAGCCACAATGCATAGTAAAATCCAGTAAATATTGTTCATCATATAAAAGTCAAAGGATATCAACCCAGACTTAAAATCTAGTAAATAAAATGTTGACGTACAATAATGTTAATAATGTAAAGCGCCGTATGTCATTTTAGACGAAACAAGAAATGCTCGCAATTCTGTGCTGTCATTCTCCTCGTATAATAATGTAAACAATGGTGTACATACAAAATATAAATAAAAGAATCCAACTTTGATTGTTTATATTTAATAAAAGAAACTAGATTTTTAATAATACCTTAAGACACTAGCAATCATCCAACGTCATCTTAAGATTACAGTACAGTGATAGTTACAGTCTGATGCAGTATACATAAAATATGATGTAAAAGTTGTTGGACGATTACAATGTGCTTACATCAGTGGTTAATACGCAGAGGCATATTTGTTTGAAGTATTATAGTCTAAGGACTTCTATATTTGTCCATTTTTGATCTTTGATACCTTCACCTCACAAATATTTAGTAACATGATTATTATTGTTTACAGGTAGATAAACGTTTGTGAAGAATTCAAGCAGCAGCACTGGTTTTTGGTATGGTAGCAGCACATGTATGTAGTTAGGTTGATTAAAACTGTTATGAAACTAGTATGTAATGTAGCAGCATTACTTTAGCTGCATGTACTATTATGAAACTGTTTATGGTAGTTTGGTTGTGTAAACGTATGGTTAACCTTTTGTCTTGACACTAATATTATGATATAGTGGTGATTATGTAATTGCTTTTGTTTGTGTTATCGTGGTTCATTGAATGTGTTATTTTTGAATGTGTATGTGTTTATATATTACGTTATCATATAAGTTTTGAAGTACTTGAATTGGAGGCGAAATCAGATGTAGTCGTGGAACAGCAGGCAATAAAATCGAAACATACGGTGGCGGAGAAAAAATGCTGCAAAAAATAATAATAAGTGCAACAAAAAAAATAAGATAGTAAACGACACCTTTTCGGTGGCGTTTCTTAAACGCTGTAAAAAAGTTCTTTAGCAACGTTTAAAAAACGCTGCCAAAAATTCATTTATAGTCGCGTTAAAATAAAAGTAACAAAAAATCAAGGATTTATAGTCGCATGTTTTCTAGCGGCGTTTATCAAAACGCCACCAAAACTTTTTGTAGCGTTTTTTGAGCGCCACTAAAAATCAAATTTCTTGTAGTGAAAGTCTTAGGCTATCGCTTCATGAAGTTGGAACACAATATTCAACGTGGCATGCGATTTTATTGCAATTAGAAGTATTTTCATTCGAAGGTGGTCCTAGCAATAATTGATGGAGCTGAAAAGAGTGGACGATGACGTTCGTAAAAAGGATCAGCGAATCCACGATGAGTGGAAGATCAACCCTTGGTTGCTACTTATGTATAGATATTGAACTTAGAAAGTGGACTAGCGAGCAGATGCATCAATGCAAGATGGCAAGAGCCATTGGGTAGTGATCTAACGAATAGGCCAGGCATTGATTTCATACTCCACTACACCAATGCAAGGTGGCAAAAATCATCAGGCTGTGATTTGATCAACGGGGTGAGCACTGGATATATATTCGTCTAGGAGCACCATTACATATATGGCAAGAACCATCGAATAGTGATTCAATGGATGGACTAGGAATTGGGTGTGTATTCAGATAGGAGTAACCTTAGTAACTACTACTAATGTTGTAATTTGATGTATAGGTAGGTGGTCTGCCATTGGGACCATACACTTAGAGATGGCTGTAGAAATTACTCTACTTTAATATGCTCCACCTGTAAGGGGAACTTTCATAACTATAATTGGTCATCTAGAAAAGTCAACTTTAAATGTAAAATAACTAGCTTACCATATGTAAAACACTAAGAAACTGCCAAGGTGTAGAATATAACTGAACTTCAATCACTTGTTTACCCAATACAACTAGTGATATGACTCATTCATGAAAGTTTGCATGATCCTTTCCATTTATCCCTCTTATACCTATTATAGGAGGACATGGCAGTAAGAGAGGTGTTTTGGTCAAGGTGCATCAAGAATTGGACATTACGTTGAAGATTTATTTAATTGTAGATTTTCTCTAAGTATATTATTATATCTTTTAGTCATATATTATTATGATATTATCGGATGACTTTACCTTTATCAGACTTATGTTATTTTGAAATTTGGAGACTTTTTTTTATCATTTATCATATGGACCACGGTTATTCTGAGATTATGTTACTTCGATTATTTTATGTACTTACATTTTATTTTCTTCCACTGGTAGAACTAACAGTGCAGAATTGTGAAAAAATTATTTGTCACAATATCATGTGAATCATTTTAAAACTGAGTGATTCGTACTTCTTGGCATGGTAACGGTTTAGAAGCTACTTTTGGGCTTTGAATCGGTGTGTCGAGGACATGGGTTTTTATAGACATCATTTTATTAGAGACCATATTATAAAAGAAGATATTTGCAACGAAAGCGGATTTCTAACTGGACGTATCTTTAAAAAACCTCTTTCGAAAGATAGATTTTTATATCTATCTCTAAATGTAGGAATTACGGAAATGAACTAGTATCTATAAAAAAAATTCTTTCTTCTTTCTCTCCTTTCATTTTATTATTTTAGTTATTTGTTTAAAAAATATATTCTAGTTTTGTCTAATGAATTGATTTTTCTAGAATATATGATCATTACTGATTAAACCTCTATAGATTAGTTTAAGCATTGATATTGAAAATATAGTAGACAAAAAATACGATATTAATTCACTGATTGAAAAACAATAATTAAATATTTTTACGAAAAAAATTAATGAGCAAAGTTTATGGTGATTTTAGTTTTTGATATTTCATATCCCTCATCATCTCCATTTCTATCATTTGACTGTCATATTCTATTGATTCACTTTCTTTCTTTCTTTTTTCTATTAATTCCAGTTCTTATATGTTTTGGCTAAACTACCCACCTAGTTATTATTGAAAGCTTATGGAATTTTTTTTTACACATATGATATAACAGACTCCTAAAGCCCTATTATGCCTATGAAATAGGTGTGTTGGTACTCATCAAGTAATGTCCATCCTCATCTAAGAGACCTTGTGGCAATGCAAGGATGGAAGGTTCTTGATCTCATCTATAATGAGTCAAGGATGAGTTATTCTAACTTTTGTAATATTTTTTGTCACATCAATTTTCATCTAAGAGACCTCATGGCAATGCATGGATGGAAGTGACTCAATATCATAATAAATGAAAAAGATGCTATTTAATTATGAAATTTCTTATAGGTTACTGATCTCATTTAAACTAAACTATACAAGAAAGTATGTTTCACTTATTTATGTCGTATTCACTCTCAAGGGATAAGGTACTAATTAAGAATAGATTGATATGATATTTGTTTCATGGTTTTTTACTTCATATGTATTTGACGTTTAATTTTGATCATAGTTCATAATGCAAATTAAATTATTCTTCTATATTGTCATTTTCTTTACTTTTAGTGAGAACGGAAGGTAGAGAGAAGTTCATTTTGACTGTTTTCATAAAATAATTTTTTTCTCATATCATTTTCTATATCAATTATTTTTAGCATCTTCTATATATATCATTTTCTTTCTTTTTCATATTTTTTCTAATTAAAAATATATTCTTTGAATAGTTTATAGGGGGAGTATATAAATAGGCGGAGTATGTTATATATGTTGGGACAATCATGACATTATTTTTTTCTTGATTATGTGATATCACTCGTACACACACAATACATACCTTTTATATGTGATAAATTTTAAATTATTGTAATTTATCATCAAAATGGGGAGATTTTGGAATATATAATCAAAGATCATGTTTGATGACAACAAACATTTATTTTGTCACTGATGTTTTTATTGAGTGTTTGCAAATTTAATTGAAATCTTTAATTTAGAGAAATTCAAGAAAATCATTAGACAGTTCATTTCATTGCCAAAGTCATAATAATATATCTGTTTATTGCAAGTGACAAATATAACATACTATTATATTCGTTCAAAACAACTACAATTCTTTTCCATTGAAGAGTTCAAAACTATTTTTTACTTATTCTCAAAAGCAAGCCATACATTTTCTAGTGGAATAAAATATAAAAACCTACACGTAAGTATTATAGAATCTACTTTACGGGGAATACAAATTCAAAGCCAAACATTTATTTATTCAAACCATCCTATATCTCTCTCCTACCCATATTATCTTTCCCTCACTCCTAATATCTCTCTCAAAGAACTCTATATAAACCAAACCAATCCCCCTTTTGTTAATCATTGGATCCACATCAATTCATCCCCCATAACATCAATTATAAAAAAAAATCCTCAAACAATTTGATCATCAACTACTCAAAACATTGCAAAGTTCATCTCACTACTCATGGATAGCTGCCAAAATGTTTCAAACAACATCTATAAGCAAATAACCAAATCACCTTCTAACCAAATACTCCTTACATTGCCAATACCATTACTCAACAACCAAACTAGAAATCACACAGAAGCATCTCATGCATACATACATATCACTCAAACTAAAGAGCAAATCAAAATTATGATTTCAATTACAAGCCTTCCTCTTTGAACCCAAAGTATGCCGCATCTCCATATTTTGACCATGTTGGTGGTGCACAACCATATTGGGTCTAAGTGAGAGAACAAGGTCTTCTTTCAGTCATTCAAGACATCACACAGCTTCAAAAAGTTACGAGAAGGAACATCCAATGAAGCACATAGTCACCATTACTGACCATGTCCAAATCTTAGGTGCAAAATATGTGCAACATCAACATAACAAAAATGATAGTGATGGGTGATGATTCAAACCAAGGCGGAGCAGCTCCAGGCAAACAAAAACATCATCTTTGAAGCGATATCGAGCTCTCCATCTCCTTATCCGACGCAACCACATTCAGATTGATGATCGATTTTCAGATTGGCGGTGCGTAGAAAAGCAAGGCTTCGCTAGTCTTTATATCGTGGCGGGGATAACTAAACTTCCCTAGGAACAATGCCAGTTTGCTATGCGCTAGACTTCTTACCACCCTTTTATCATGTGGAGAGAAGCACTCATTTTTGTCCTATCTACAATTGTTAATTTTAATTTTTAAAATCTGGTTTTTAATAGGATTGAACTATAGGTTGTAGTTCAAAAATTCTCGACTTGAGGACAAAATTAAGGCAGGATTACTAAGCATGATATTATAGTAGCTTGTTTGTGAAGAGTTGTAAGTTTAAGGTTTTGCAAGCAGTTGATTATTTAATTGTACTAGTAAAGTTAGGGGGAAAAAGTAGGAACTACAGGGTTGTTACCAAAGTTGGGTAAATCTCTATGTTCTTTAATCTGTACAATTTGCGTTACCATATTTGTATATATCTGTTTGTTTGTGAAATTAATTTAGACACCCTAAAAATGGACCTAGACTGGACCTAGATTAATTTCTGCAATTTATGTTTTAGCATTTTGAATTTAATCCTTTAAATAGACCTAGATTAGACCCTTAATTATATTAAACCAATATGATTGCATTATATATGTATAAAAGTGTTCCACACACCAATTTAAAGATCAAAAACTCCAAATTTTATGATCTATCCATTCTCTATTATATCCAACATAGTGCATACACAATTCATCTTAATTCATCTCGAAACGGGTATCTAGTGGTAGCCTTTGATCCACTTGTCGTTTTGATATTTTATTTGGCAAATTTCACCAAAAACAAGGGAAATATTGAAGCTTGGAGGTGTATGAAAAAATGCCTTGGAAATGAAGAATTGAAATGAGAACTGAAATGTATGAACTTTCAAAGATGGGTATATTTATAATAGAAGGAAACTGCCATAGGATTTTCAAATTTAAATTAATAGGTCAAACTTGCTTCGGTCTCTCCTGAACCCAAAAATTGTATTCTCCATATATCCTTCGTACGATCTCTAATTCAAATAGGTTTACCGTCAAAAACGATCAAAAAAATTCATGCTACACTATATTGCCACTTCCATTATCAAATTCATTTATTTGTAAAACTACCATTTTACTCTTATATCTTAAATCACCAAAATATCATCAGTAATTTTTACTTATTGAAATTACAGGGTATTACATTCTCCTCCATTAAAAAAAATTTCATCATAGAAATTCCAAAAGGATAGAGATTGCAACTCGCACACTTTAGTATCGCATTTGCATAAACGCTACCTATAACAAATATAAGAAAATCCAAACAATCATCCTATCATAGCATGCATAACATCCAAACTTCCTTTCCATCTGTATATTCTAGAGAACATACAAAATACGTACAGATACTTGAAGAATCATAAATTAGCAACATATCATCATATATATGCATGAATAGTGATCATGGCATATGACATTATACTAAATGCAAGAATCTATCTATCGCCCCCCATGTGAATGAAACAAGATTACGTGTCAGGTATGTATGCGAGCATCCTACTGTGAGAACATAAGTTCTATATGTATACAATAGTAACAAAATTTGGCATATTATAAAGTAAATGCATAAATTAACATAATGCAAAATTAAGACATATGAAATATATCAAGACCAAAAAGTCATAATTCATATATTAACCAAACAAATAAAATTAAACAACCAAATCAACAAGTTGTGTTATAGAAAAACAAGAAAATATATATTATGTCCATCTAACCGTACCTAAATAAATTAATTACACTAGCAAATAATAAAATGGAAAAGCATTCTAGAAAAATAGTCGAAAAGAAAATACTAGATCCACTTTCCAAGTACTCTTGACAATATCATTTTTTTACTCAAGTTAATAAACTCTACTAGTGATATATGTACTCATCCCGAAATATTAATCTTAAAAGTATATGCACAACCACACCTTATGCAATCCATGCCATCAAATCAAATAAATAAAACAGAAAATTCACACCAGCAGCATTGGCATAAACACGTACCAACTAAAATGCAACCTCATTCAACTCCTAAGTGCACATATATAATAATTGAATCATCGTAGAAATATATTTATCAAGTCATTTTATAAACGCTAAGGAAAAATAATTAAAAAGTGGATGGTGTCTCACCTAAGCAAACTAAGCATTTTAATCACTAAGTAATTCCTTTTTTCACCAAACAACATCGAAAACGGATGATGTCTCAACCTAGTGAACATAGTATAACCCCTCTTATTAACTTCAATCCAACTTAAGTGGCATCACTTCATGTAAATTAACATTATTAGGATAAATAAAATAAAATATTGTAAATGGATAAGAAGATTGAGTTTAATTATTAGTATGGGTCGATACTTAATTAATGAACTAACAGAATTAATTAGAACATTAATAAGAAGAAGATTATATGACGAGGAAAAAATGGGAAAAGATCATGTTTCCTTAAAAAATATACTCATTCTCATTTCCTCCTTCGTTTTGTTTACACATTTAAAGGATAAGAGTCAAGCCTGCCATTAACAAGGTTTTCAAGGGAAGTAAAGCTAGGGAAAACTAGAGTAACGCTTAGGGGAATCAACTCAAATACAAATCTCAACCTTCTTATACCATTCAAGGTGAATAATAAGATATGCATTTCATGCTTTAAGTATTATTTATGGGTTTAAGTATAGGTTTGATTCTTTTGCTTATATATTATGCCATGCTATGGTAGTTTGATCGATTATATGCTTATTGGTGAATTTGTTTGATTTATTTATGAAATTATTTGATAATTTTTAGTTAGAAAACCATTCATATGACACCCAAATGACTTGAGATTTTGATATGATGTTAGAAACATTATTTTGTAAGTGGGTTTTTAATTTCATAATTCTCAAATTTAACTAGAATATTTGGTGAATTTCCTAAGGTTGGAAGATGGTTTATTTTGGGCTATAATTACTAAAAATAATTAAATTAGGTATTTGGCATTGAAAATTTTTATATGTTAATAAGATAATGAATTGTATTTATCATGATTTTTGATGATTTTTTCGAAATGTTTATGATTAAATATGAACTATTTGAGCTAGAAAGGCTTAATTAGTGTAATTAAGTATTAATATAAAATGCAAGGTTTGCTAAGTACGTTGGAAATGATAAATCTACTCCTTATCAGTTTTCTAGAAGAGATTTTGGTAAAGGAAGTGTTATCCAATAATATTTTGACAAATAATTAGGGTTTGGTGGAAAAAAACTACTTTTAATGGTAACAAAACAGTTATTCCATTAATTATGACCTTGCCATGCCGAAGTTCATGGTGTCGCCCCTATCTCACCGCCTTTATGGTCTTTGATGTCGATTAAAACAATGCATAGGGTATCAAATTAGGTTGAGAAGGAATGCATCGGCTTGGTTGAAATAGGAAGCTAGCAACAACATCAACATCAACATCATGATCTTAGAAGTGAATGAGGTCGTTTTCTTTAACTCATTGATGCCACATTTTACTACGCCACCTGTTGTCTACAACTTCGCCGACCCCAATGGTTTCGAAGTGGTTTATAACGGTGATAATCATGCCGCACGTTTTACACACATTGACTTCGACTTTATAGGCCTATGCCGCTATTATTAACTTAGATAATATATGATACCATATTTTATCACTTCGACCTTAATCCTTAAAACCATTTTCAAAGACGGTGATGGTGTTGTATATATCGAGTTCGGCTCTAACGAAGCTGCTAATTTTCCTTAAAGCAATGACGTCAAGATTCAACTATATCGACTATATTCTTCTAATGCTTATGCAAACCAAGCTTATACCTTAGAATGCCGACGCTGTATGAAATGTGATGTCCGTGTTACCATCCTTATGGCCTTATATTTTAAAAGCTAAAGGCTTTAACATATTTTTATATTAAGAAGGGAGAAGACCATTAGTGACAAAGAGGTCGCCAACATTATCAATTAAATGGTTTTATTAACTTTGGCTTATTCTTATGTTTTGAGGGGAGAAGACCCTCATCGACTATGTCTTTGTCGTGCTTTATCCATATAAAACCTTTGTATTGTTTTGGCTCTATAGCCTATGGTTTTGTAAGGAGATGACCTTAAATGAATTCAAACTTTATCAATATTATTTTATTGAAACATATATGATGGCATAATTATTTTGGATATAGTAAAGGACTATATTTTCCTTGTTTTGAAAGTATGTTTTCAAGGGTTAAATCATTTATAAACAAAGTGTTTTCAAGGAAATACAAAGGTATTTAATCCAAAATTTTACTAAAGAAATTACTATTCTTATCACCTTTAGATGGGATGAATTAACTCGGAGATTAGAAAACCAAATAGGACCGGCACAAGGTAGTGCCCTATACTTCAGTTATTAGCCCCCATCTGATATTAGTCCAAATTTCAGTATGTAGGGCTTTTTCACGAGTAAGACTAAATATACGTTTACGCATAGAAATAAATACATAATGATAAGGGAGTTTATAGGTTCGCCTGCAAAACCTTTAGGTTCATAGCAAGCCTAACGGAACTATGAGACTGACAAGTAGTCATGTGAACACTAGGATAAGCGTATTTGGATAGACCATCTAGTTTTCTTCTAAAAGTTAGTTAGAACATTTGGTATATCTAGCAGGCCCGAGTCAGCCATATAGGTTGGTAGTTACCCTATGAAAACTAAACATTGGGATGGATAATCCATTGACTTGACGGATAGTCGTAATTACCTACGTAGCATGCATGCACATTATTGTTTATGTTGTTTATTTTAACCAGTTTGGTTGCAAGAATTAATTTGCAAAAGACATATTTTAAAAAGGGATATTGGTGAGGGGAAAACTCATTTTGCTCAGCGGCGTGGTCTCCCTTAACACCTAAAGACCGAGATAACATATTATTATTCATATCATTCTTTTTATCTAATTCGAAGTTTATGCTTTCACGTTAAACTCGTAGGTGCGGAAAGTTTGATATGTGTAGGTTGGAAATAAAGGCTTTATAGGTTAAGTAGGTTTTTGTAATTAAAGCTTTCGAAAAAGTACAAGCGGCAAAGCTAGCTATGTAGGAGTCTATCTTTTTCTATTATCCGTTGTGCTATGTCAGTTGTCATATGAATGTTTTGACAGTAAATGTATCTATCTATTTAGTAACTCTGATCAACCAAGAGGCATCTTCATATGTCGCTCTTGAAGTATTTTGTAGTAACTATATTTTATTTGAACCTGGGCAACGTTTGAAATTATGGAATGAATATAAAACATATCTTTGAAATGAAATGTGAAGGTCTGCTTTGGAAATTGTGTTTAAAATTATTTTATATTCTTATGCTTCTTATATCATAGATATTATTAACATGACAGCATTTATCACCGAAAATTAATATTGTAGATGACTGTAACATCGGTAATGCTTAGTTTCGGACATCAAAATGAGGGGTGTTACAACTTGGAATTAGAGCATGGGTTTATGTAAGAATAAAAGCATTTTTTAAATTAATAAGAGTTTTGAAAACATAATCCTAATGAATCAAAGAATAAGATTGGGGCATAGGATAATGCTATAGTAATGTACTTGTATTTGCTATATATAAGTATAAGCTTTATCTCTATTATCCGTCTCTCTTAGGCCATTCTTTCATATCTTACTAATTTATAAATGCATATATAAAGAAGTAAGATATGGGGGTGGGAAACGGAAGAGTGAACCTCGGTGGAGGAAGCACGACTACTGATGGAAATGTCAGGCCCAAAACTAGGAGAAATCCGAGTTGACAGACGGCTGCTAATGTACTTGCAGAAACACCACCGGTTAATATGGGAGCAATGTATCAGTTCTTTATTAACATGATGTAAGTAGAAGCTGCTGTCGGGTTAGTTGGTGGAAATGCTGGAGGAGCTAATCAAGAAGTTCCAGTTGTCAACAATTATGCCATATTGAGTAGAGATTATGTAAGACTTGGAGGAATCCAATTTTTTTAGAAAGAAGGATGCAATTGAAGTGGAGAATGGGTTGCTTCATTTCGAAAGAATTTTCATTGATCTTGATTCGAATAATGAACAAAAGAGGAGATTGGCATCCAGGCAATTGCATGGAGCTACGTTGTACTAGTGAAATAGTTTAACTGTTGGGGTAGCAGAGGAGAATTTAACTTAGGCTGAATTCAGAAAGAGGTTTAAAGAAATATTTATGTCTGAGATCACTAAGTAACTCTGTTGAGGAAGTTTGCAGAATTAGTGCAAGGAGATATGACAGTGCTTAAGTATACAACCAGATTTGAGGAGCTGCCATGGTATGGGTATGCTACCATTGATACAGTTATCAAAAGGAACAAGTAGTTCATCCATGGACCGAAACCTGAGCTTTCTAAGGGACCTTTACCATATCTCAGGGATCCATGTGATGTAGCCATAGAGATGGCTTTGAGAAATGAAGAGATGCTTGCTTTTTTCGGTAATAACAAACCAGCAAAATGTCATGTTGGATAGAATCAGAAGAAAATTTTTTATCAGAAGAAGTGAGCTCAGAAGGGTGGAGCTGCCAAGAAAGGGCAGTATGAGGTTGTGTTGCAAGTGTGATAAGAAATGCCATTATGCTAATGAATGCCAAACCGACAAGGGAAAGGAAGTTGTCGGGAAGAAGACATTAAGTGCTTTAACTGCGACCAGGTGGATATTTAAGACCAAATGTCTGAAAGTGGCCAAGGCAGAAAAAGGAAAAGTATTTGCTCTGGAGTCGGTACCTCGAGACCAGCAGCTAAGGAGAAGGGAAAGCTGTGATAGAAGGTACGCTTTTAATTCATTGTATACCTATTAGAGTACTGTTTGATATAGGTGCATCACATCTTTTATATCTCATTGTTTGGTAGATAAGCTCAACTTAGAACCCTCATACCTAGTTACTCCCTTAAGGATTGCGAATCCAATAGGACGTTATGCAATCTAGAGAAGACGTGACCATTTAGATTTTGCATTGTTAATCATATGTTTGCCAATAGTAGAGAATCCAAGTTTTGATTTTTATGCTTTATTAGGTGTAATATAGATGGAAGATGGTTTGAATTGGGTTTTCATGGTTAGAGAATTTGATGATGTTTTTGAGTCTGTTACGGGACTACCGTCGAAATAAGCTATTAGGTTTTGAATAGATCTTATACTTGGAACTAAACTCATAAGTAAACTGTCTAGCAGAATGACACCTACTGACATGAAGGAGTTAAAGGTGTGGCTGGTGGACTTAGAAGGAAAAAGTTTTATTAGACTAAATAGTTCGCCTTAGGGCGGCCGCAGTGTTTGTGACTAGACTGGACGGATCATTAAGATTTTGTATTGATTATCGTAAGTTGAACAAAAAGACGATAAAAGAACCGATATTCCCTCTTGAGAATCGATTATTTATTTGATCATTGAGTGGATCCAAATTGTTTTCCCAGTTGAATTTGGCGATTAGATTCCATCAACTAAGGGTGGCATAATATTGTATTTCGTTGATGGTGTTTAGGAAAGATATGGCTCCTAAGAGTGGTTAGTAATGTTTTTTGGATTGATTAATGCCCATGCTTTCTTCATAGACTTAATGAATCGAATTTTCCAATTTGGATAAATCTGTATTGACATTCATAGAAGAAATTTTGATATATTCTAAGGATGAAAGAGATTATGAGATTCATCTTAGAATAGCGCTTGAGACACCGAGGCAACATCAGTTAAAAGCAAAGTTTTCAAAGTATCATTTTTGAAAGAAGGAGGTGAAGTTTCTTGGTTATGGAGTCTTAGAAAAAGGATTATTAGTAGATCAAGCTAGGATAAAAGCAGTTAATAGCTGGAAGAGATCCAAGATGGTGACTTAGATAAAGGGTTTTCTTCGACTAGCTGGCTACTATCAAGGATTCATCAAGGATTTCTCTCATATGACAGCATCGATGAATAAACTAATGAAGAAGGATGAAAAGTATGTTTGGACTGATAAATGTGAAAAGAAATTCCAGAAGCTGAAATATTTATTGACTAACGGGCAAGTGTTAGTGGTTTCGGATGGGAATCATGATTTGTTGGTGTGTACTAATGCGTGTGGAAATAGACTAGGAGCTATGTTAATATAGAAGGGTAAAGTGATCACCTACGCTTCTTAACAGCTAAGATTGCATGAAGTTAGATATTTGATTCATGATTTAGAGTTGGATACTATAATATTTGCTTTGAAGGTGTAGAGTTATTACCTTTTGTAAGAATGATTTTAGTTGTATATGGATCACAAGCCTTTAATTTACATATTCTCCCAGAAGGAGTTGAATATGAGACAACAGGTGTGGTTAGAGTTTTAGCTACTTATGATTTTGAAATTGAGTACACCGGGGAAAGGATACATTATTGTAGATGCACTTAGTAGGAAATAACAGAATGTGGTGTTAGCCATATTAGCTGAATGGAAAGATTTGAATACTTGTAGTATGTAGTTATGGTCGACTGCCAGTTCTAGTCAGAGTACCACAATGTTATCTTGTTTGGAAGTTTGACCAATGTTGATCGATGGAATTTCTCTAAGAAAAGATATGTTGATCCATTACTAGCTAAAAAATTTAGAAGATTGGAAAGTGGAACTGGGACTGATGATTTGAAGGATTTTTATCTTGACCAGAATGGATGGTTGAGAAAGAAGGTATGATTATGTGCTCCAAATGTTGGTTATCTAAGAAAAGAAGTTCTTAAGGAATGTCAACGATTCAAGTTTACTATTAATATAGGAGGATCTAAGATGTATCAGGATACGAAAGAAGTTTATTTTGAGAGGGTATGAAAAGGGATGTTGGATTATGGGTAAAATAGTGTCTGAATTGCCAACAAGAGAAAGTCGAACATCAGAAGCCTAGTGGATTGCTTCAACCTTTAGATATACCAGTTTGGAAATGGGATTCGATATCCATGGATTTTATCGATGAGTTGCCAATGTCAAACAGGGGAAATGAAAATATATGAGTCATAGTGGATAGACTAACTAAGAGTGCACATTTCATTCCTGTTAAGTCAACTAGGATGGCACCTATATTGGATAAGTTGTTTATGAAGAATATAGTTAGACTGTATGGGATTCTTGATAGTATAATGAATAATGGAAGTTTTTTACTTGTTAATGGATTCTAGAAAAGTCTATAGGAGATATTAAGTACCAAGCTTAAGACGAGTGTCGCTTATCACCTACAGATAGATGAGCAGACAAAGAGAGCTAATAAGGTATCTTGAAGAATTATTAGGGGCTTGTGTACTAGATTTTGGAAGATTAATGGTTATCAGACCAGTATAGGAATGACGTATTTTGAAGCATTGTATGGAAGGTCATGTAAATCAACCGTATGTTGGTTCAAATATAGTAAGAAAAGCTGCAAAAAAGACTGAGTTGATTTGGCTAGAATGAAGGAAGCTCAATCTAGATAGAAAAGTTATGCAGATGAGAGATGGAAAGACATACAATTCTCAGTTGGAGATCATGTTTCTATCAGAGCGTCACTGACGAAAGGTGTGATAATGTTTTTCATATTTCTCATCCGAGTTAGTGTGTTCGAGATCTAGAGGCTACTATAAATCCAACTGCATTGGAAGATTTAGTAATGGAGTCGGATGTGACTACTGTTAGATATCTAGTTCACATTATGGCTAAAGATGAGAAAAAGCTAATGAACAAGACAGTCAGATTAGTAAAAGTTTAGTGGAGTGATGATGAGAGTGGCTGTACTTGGAAAACGGAGAGCAGGATTAGGAACACTTATGTAACTTGTTTGATGGTATGTTTTACATCTATGCTTTTATGTTTGATGTATAAGTCGCTTATCGTAATTTCTAGGATGAAATTATTTACGGAGAGGAGTCAGTAACAACTCTAATTTTAATTAACATTATTTAGGAATTTTAATTGGATAAATTAAATTAAATATGTAAATGTATAAAGAGATTGGGATTAAATAATTAGTATGGCTCGAGCCTTAATTAATGAACTAATGGAATTAAATAGAGCATCGATAAGAAGAAGGTTATATAAGGAAGGCAAAATGGGAAATGAGCATGTTTCCTTAACAAAAATACTCATTCTCATTTCCCCCTTCATTTTATTTACACACACAAAAGATAAGAGTTAGATTGACCATTAACAAGGGTTTCAAGGGAAGTAAAGCTAGGGAAAACAAGTGCAAAGCTTAGGGGAATCAAATCAAGTGCAAATTTCAACCTTCTTATACCATTCAAGTTGAATAATAAGACATGCATCTCATGTTTTAAGTATTATTTATAGGTTTAAGTATAGATCTATTTCTTTTACTTATATATTATGCCATGCTATGATAGTTTAAATGATTATATGCTAATTGGTGAATTTAGTTAATTTATTTATGAAATTATTTGATAAGTGTGAGTTAGAAAACCTATCGTATGACACCCAAATGACTTGAGATTTTGATAAGATATTAGACACATTATTTTGAAAGTGAGTTATTAATTTCATAATTTTCAGATTTACCTAGAATATTTGATGAATTTCTTAAAGTTGGAAGATGTTCATTTCGGGTTTTAATTATTAAAAAAGATTAAATTAGTTTTTTGGCATCGAAATTTTTATATGTTAAAGAAGATAATGAATTGGATTTATCATGATTTCTGGGGATTTTCCCCAAGTGTTTATGATTAAATATAATTATTCGAGCTAAAAAGACTTAGTGTATTTAAATATTAATATAAAATGCAAGGTTTGCTAAGTACTTTGAAAATGATAAATCCGCTACATAACAGTTTTTTAGAAAAGATTTTGGTAAAGGAAGTGTTATCCAATAAGATTTTACAAATTATTAGGGTTTGGTGAAAAGTGACTACTTTTTATGGTTATAAAATAGTTTTCCCATTAATTACAACATTGCCATGTCGAAGTTCATGACATCGCACCTATCTAACACCTCTATGGTCTTTGACGTTGATCAAGTGCAATGCATAAGGTATCAACTTAGGTTGATGAGGAATGCATCAGCTTGGTCGAAGTAGGAAGCTAGTAACAACATTGAAATCATTATCTTCGAAGCGGATGAGGCCATTTTCTTTAACTTGTTGATGCCACATTTTACTATGCCGCCTGTTGTCCATGACATTGCCAACCTCAACTGTTTCAAAGTGGTTTATAGCCATAATAATGATGCCACATGTTTTAAATACATTGACTTCGACTTTATAGGCCAATGCAGCTATTATTAACTTCCGTAATATATGATACAGTGATTTATCACTTTGACCTTAATCCGTGCAACCATTTCTGAAGACGGCGATAGTGCCTCATATATTGACATCAGCTCTAATAAGGCCACTAATTTTCCTTAAACAATAACGCCAAGATTAAACAATGTTGACTCTATTTTTTTAAGGATTATGCAAACCAAGTTTTATACCTTAGGACGCCGATGTTATATGAAGTACTACGTCCATGTCATTAGCCTTACGACCTTATGTTTTAAAATCTAAAGGCTTTGACATATTTTTATATTAAAAATGTCTAAGATCCTTAGTGGCAAGGAGGTCATCAATGTTATCAATTAAATGATTTTATTAACTTTGACTTATAACTTATGTTTTGAGGGGAGAAAACCCTCGTCGATTATGTCGTTGTCGTGTTTTATCAATTTAAAAACTTAATATTGTTTTGGCTCTATAGCCTATGGTTTAGTAAGGCGATGACCTTAAATGACTTCGAACATCATCAATATTACTTTATATAGCGTATATCATGGTATAATTAATTTGGATATAGTAGAGGGCTATATTTCCTTGTTTTGAAAGTACGATTTCAATGGTTAAATCATTTATAAAGAAAGTGTTTCAAGGAAATGGAAAAGGGTATTTAGCCCAAAATTGTACTAAAAAAATTATTGTTCTTATCACTTTTGGATATATTGTGATAGATTGAATTGACACAGAGATTAGAAAACCATATGGGACTGGTGTACTATAGTGCCCGATGCTTGAGTTGCTAGCCTCTAGCTTATATTTATCCAAAATTCCAATGTGTAGGACTTTGTCATGAGTACGACAAAAGTAGATTTATGCATAGAAAGAAATAAATAAAGATAAATAGGTTATAGGTTAGCCTACAAAAACTTTTGGTTCATAGTAAGCCAAGCGTAACTATGAGGTTGACAAGTAGTCAGGTAAAACATCAAGGTAAGTGTATTTGGACAGACCGCCCAGTTTTCTTCGAACATTTAGTTAGAACATTTCGTATATCTGGTAGGCACAAGTCAGCCATATAGGTTGGTAGTTACCCTATGAAAATTAAAAATTAGGACGGATAGTCCATTGATTGGATGGATAGTCATAATTACTTATGTAGCATGCACACACATTATTGTTTATATGGTTTATTTTAACCAGTATTGTTAAAGGAATTTGATTTGCAAAAGAAATATTTAAAAAGGGTTATTAGTGAGGGGGGAAAACATTCTGCTCAGTGGTGTGGTCTCACTTAATATCTCTACGGAGTTGGAATATTATTATTCACACCATGCTTTTTATCCGACTCGAAGTTTATGTTTTCCCTCAAACTCTTGGGTGCTCAAAATTTGGTTTGAGTAGATCAGGAGTAAGCGATTTATAGGTTAAGTAGGTTTTGGAAAATAAAGCTTCTGGAGACATGTAGGAAACAAAACTTGCTATGTAGAAGTTTATTTCTATTATCCACCGTGTTATGTCAGTTGTTACGTGCATGTATTGACAACAGATGTATCTGCCGATTTAGTAACCCTGATCGACCAAGATGGCATCTTCATGTGTCATTCTTGACGTATTTTGTAATAATTATATTTTATTTGAACTTGGGCAATGTTTGTGATTATGTAATGAATATGAAATACATCTTTGAAATAAAATGTGAAGGTTTGCTTTGGAAATTGTGTTTATAATTATTTCGTATTCTTATGCTTCTGATATTATGGATACCATTAACATGACCACATTTTGTCACTGGAAATTAATACTACAGATGACTGCAGCATTTATAGCGCTTAATTTCAAGTCTCAAAATGGGAGATTTTACTCTTCACTTACGATATCACTCCTCCAAACCCAAATAATCATTGCACTATGTTCTTAATCTATGTTAGACTACAAATTTTATCCTATATACTATACTATACAAATATGTTAGCAAACATGTGAACAAAAGAAATCCTATACTATTCAAACATTCAAGCATAACAAACAAATCATAAATCTAAGTAAAATTCTAACCTAAATTTGTGACGGTGTTCAAGTGATTGACTATGTAGTGCATCGTTCATGTGCTCTGATATGCAATATAACTATGTACCCTTAATTGCTACTTCAAAAAAGCTTCAAGGATTAGTTAATCGTCATTCAATCCAAGGGATGATTAAGAAGAATCTATCTGATATTTCCTTTGAATCATACACAAATCTCCAAATCTAATTTTTAATGAAAATCGCCTCTATGTTCTAAAATAAGCAAACCAAAGTATCTTTTTCTTTGATCCTTCAAATTTTGTTAATTATTACAACTTGAAACACTTCATTACATAACACCGGTAAAATAAAATAAAATAATCTTAGTACAAGCGTAAGTCTAAATATCTTCTACAAGCAAAAATCTAATTTCAATCATTTTCTTCATACAAATACACTAATGGCATCTTTTCATAACATAACCTCTCACCATCTTGCTTGTCCAATACTATGGACGAGACAGCTCAATATCTTGTGGCATCTGGCAGTGCCAACCCAATAAACATAAGGTTTAACAACTAACCCACGTCGCGCTCCCAAACTCTATCTAGGAACATCGAGAATCACTGATTTCCTTAGCATAGTGGATATAGTATATAACTCATGTCACATCCAAAATCAAACTATATGCTTACAGTTGCAACGTCAACTCAAGTATCAATACCTTGTAATTATTGACACAAATCATATGTGATAGGACGATAAATTACTTGCGTAGTGATGTATAACCTCCCAAGTCAAAACAAATATATATGGTGTAACGTTACTCAAAATGTAGGTTGAATGACATCCACCCACAACCCAACCATATCATTTACCTTCACCGGCACGTCAAAAAACAAATCATTTAAATTATATTCTTCTTCGCCACCGACCATTACTACAATAATATGATATGAAAGAATATAAATAACTAAAATTCCCCAAATTTAAATTATGGATAGAAGACCGAGTCAAATCATATAGAATATTATTGGCTCACTGGGATTATATAACTAAACAACTCTAGGCCTTATAAATTAAACTACCAACCAAATCTCAAAAGACTTCCGACTGATTGGTTAATGGGATCTAATCAACTTAACTTCTAATATCACTAACATTTCATTTACTACACAATTTTATGAGTGAACGTCTACTTCAATGGTACTTTCAAAAATTCCAATATATTATGCATGTGTAACATCAGGTCTTAATCTAAATATTTCACAACGTGAAAACTTCTCTATCCAACTTTGGACTCTTTTCTAAGATTATATGCCTAAGTGGAATGTCAGCAAGCTTTGAGAATTCTATCTATTTTAGAGAGAAGTTCATAATTTTTTACGAAGACAGAAGTGATTTCTACGCTATAAGTTGGACAATAACTCATCATCGTGGGATTATCGGGATTGCGACATACAACAAGATCGTACCCTGTCCATTACTTCACATCCAAACCATTTTCCTAGCATAACATAATTCCATAATGAGTCATCCAACCTATTTCGTAACCAATCCATTCCGCAAAAAAATCAATATATACGTGTCAATAAAAATACGCTACATCGTATATAAAAAAATTCAAAATCATGGAATATCACCATTATACAATTCATGCACTATGTGAGATTTTTAAAGTTTAAACAATCCCCAAAACACTTCCATATTCTAAAGTAATAGCTCATCTTTTATCACAGTTTTCTTCCCTTTCTCCTAAGCAGATGGTGGCATACTTGCATTTGGGATGGTTTTTAGTGCATAAGCTTTGACTGTTTGATCTTCCTTTAGCAAAGTCGGGCATTCCCACTTCTTATGGCCCAACTTGCTTAACACTTGATCTGTAGAAATCCAAGCTATAGTCGTTTTCTACATGTCCTCTCTTTTGACATGGGTTACACCTCCTTCCTATCTTCTATGAGGTTCCTTACTTTTTCATTTCCCTTACATATGGTTTATTTCCTTCTTGAGCTACTCCTTAACAGTCTCTCCATTTATCAAATACAACAAGAACATATCAACTAACCCTTAGAACGTATCCTCATATGCAATCTGATTCAGTGCCAACTCCTTAAGTGATTGATTCAGGCCCTTTACAAACGTCACCGCCTTCTTTTTTAGGATGTTTACCAAATCAAAACCGAAACTTTATAACTTATTAAACTGGTTAACGTATTCTCAAACTAACAATTCACTTAGTTTCAAATTAAAGAACTTTTCTAGTAACAACCCTTTCTTGGCTCTTGAGAAAACCTAACTTTTGCCTGCGTAATGTGTTCCCCATCAACCATAGAAGTAACAACTTCCCACCAATTTGCTGCTTTTCCCTAAAGGTGCCAAGAGGCCAATTGTCTCCTATTAACATCACTCAACCCTAAAAGATTAAAGATTTCCCATGTGCTCGGTTATGCCTATGCCTTTATATATTGTTTAGTCCCAACATACGGTTTTTTCAACCTTAACTAGAGAGTCTCTACAAAACTTTGTGAAATTTATAGTCATTAATGGCTGAGCTTAAACCACACTTTGTGCAATCAGTGTAGGTCCAGTGGGGTTAACACTGGTCTGGCCGTTTACATGCATATATCACTGGAACTAATGGGAATGTTCACAATCAGAACATCCATAGTATCGACTCTAGTGCCATTTCCAATTCCGGTTTCAACCCAATTAGTATTTTTTTATTCCATTTTCAATCTAGTCACTCATTTTCAGCTATTTCTAAATGTGATTCATTAGCAACTCCCCAATAGATAGTTGAGAAAACTACAAAGTAATAGTTTTTACATATGTAGTCTAGTCTTAAATATATATACATGTCTATAAAATTACAAATATGCTCTTTCAATGCGTTTCTTGTCCTTAAATTAGGGAAAGAATTTCTTTAATACCAAAAGTAACAACCGACCATTTTCGACCCTATAATTTAAAGCCCAAGTTCATACCATGAAAATCGAAAATAACGGATCATCTGGTTATGATAAAAAGAAACAAATAGATTCTAATTGTATTTTTCAGATCCCACTTAATATAAAATAGTCATATATTAAAACCAACCCAACTACATAGTCATATCCGTACAATCAAACCCACTCCACGTTATTACATAAAATTGTCAGATTACATATATACATATCCAGACACATACACACACACTGAGTATGTATAATAGGAAATGTCTCCATCATTCGTATCTTCGACATCACCTATATTGACACGACTGCACATTTCATCATTCTATCGATAAGAAAATCAAAAAAAAATGGAGATTGTCATGCATACATCTAAATGAGTGAAAGAGACTATCTCGTATATACTACAAAAATACTAGTAAAAAAATCATTAGTTTATATTAACATATGTAAATATACCTTAATTCGCCTACTTCAGCCGTTATACTTATAAGAAAAAAAAAACATTAGTTTGAAATGAGAAAGGAAATGTATGTACTTTGAAATGGTTATACTTATAATAAAGGGAAACAACCGTTGGATTTTCAAATTTAAATTAATGGGTCAAGCCCACTTCAGCCCAACTCAAGCCCGCATCTCGTATTCCCTATATCTCATTCATACGATCTTTGATCAAGACTAATTTATAGTTACAAAAGATCAAAAAATTCACTTTATGCAAGAGTTCTACTTCCTTATCTGATTCTTTCATTAGTAAAATATCCATTTTGCCTATGAAGATGAAATTACCAAAATATCCTTATTTATTTTTAGTTATCGAAATTACGACGTACTACATATATACCTATACTAGAACCCCTTCCCTTTATTACACTCCACAAGTCATCACTATATAGAATATGCCTTCTACGATGATTCCAGATGCTCTAGCAGTCCATTTCCAATGCTTAATATTAATTGGTGCCTATCCATGATGGATTAATATTGATCCATGACTTAGCTGATTTTGTCCTCTAAAATTATGATGACTTGATCTGTTCCTCGGCCATCAGCTCCATAATATCTGTAGGGGAATCAAACATCGAAAGGTACCAATCCATACACACATCCAATTTTCCTCTTCTTTTAAGCTTGATCGATTCCTTCATTCGAAATCCATATGCTAAGCTCCCACATATCCATATGTTTGATGTCAACTAATAAGTATTGGTACCAGTCGATAATATAGTGGATTTTTCACTTAGTTTTCATGCTCCATTTGTAGAAACCAATCACTGTTTTGCCTCGCTGCTTCGATTTCCGTGCAAACTCCAAAACCATAATGATCTGCTTCCAATACTCAAGCCAATCCATTAAAATGTTTTATGATCCAAACTCCATCTCTATGTGTATCCATCAAAAGAACTCCTTGTATGGTCTACGTTATACATATATAAGAGTTCCCATCTATAGAACCGTTATCTCATGATCTCATATGACTCAGATCACTTTTAATCATCCATTCAAACATACATGCAATCACAATATACAACAAATAGCATCAAATCAAGCATACATGTCATTCAAGCGTTCAACATACACTTAGACTAACATATAAACCTATGTGATTATAACACGTGTTTAAATCCATTATAGTCTATAAAAACTCATTTGAATTTGTTTTTAGATCATGTTCGAAATCAAAATTAGGTTTCTAGGTTAAAAAGTGTATCTAATTTTTTTTTCTTTTTAAATATGTATTATAATTTATATAAGTAAGGGGTTATAATCCACTCACCAAATGATTATTAAATCAATAAATAAGCTCCAAATCAATGCAAATATGGAATGGATAGCAAAAGCAGTGAATTTTCCTTACCAAAACGATGATTAGACGATCTCTAATAATATCTCTGTTTCTTGACATCTTAATATATCAACATAGTAAGTTTTTTGGTTTTTTTATTAAGAAATATTAACAAAAGTTTAGGTGTTACAATATATGTAAATCATGAAATGAATATGTTTTTATATTGTTTTGTTAGTCCTATATCGTGGAATATGCTAAATCCTGAGCTCTGAAGCCTATATATAAAGGAGACTATGTAATGTAAATACATGTCTAATTTTAGGATTGAATAATATATCTTCTACCTCTCTCTCTCTCTAAGGACTTCTACTTTCTTTATTTTATAACATAAAGAGAGAGGTAGAAGATATATTATTCATTCCTAAAATTAGACATGTATTCACCTTACATAGCCTCCTTTATATATAGGCTTCAGAGCTAAGGATTTAGCATATTCCACGATATGGGACTAAATAAAATAATATAAAAGCATATTAATTTCATGATTTACATATATTGTAACACTTCCCCTTGAATATGCGTCTTCAAAATCTTGATATAATTCATGATGATTAAATTACTTCCTATTTTTAAGTATCGTTGTAATGAAACTCTTAATATCATTGAAATGATAGCTGCGATATGCAAATACTTATTAAAGTATACAAATTTCTGAAGAATATATATAACTTTTGTAGTTATAAAGAATGCAAAAGACATGAAGTGTAGATTGCAAATTTCTTCTAAGTATTGTTGTAATGAAAATCTTGATAGACTTCAAGATGAGTAGATTACTTCTTGCTTTCTAGTAATGTTGTAATGAAAATTTTAATATTCATGAAAGATGTATAGTTGCAATGCGCAAAACTAATTTGAAGTACAAAAATGAAAGCACATGAAGTGTTTTTCATAAAAATAGCATACAAAATGCATAAAATGCAAACCATATTTGGAAGAAACAATCTTAGAAAATTTGATTGTATCGAAGAAAACTATTAATAAATTGTATTATTAATGAGATTCATAGTTATAGATTCAGAAGTATCTATAACCAATTTGATTTATTCAAATACGAATATGAATTCAGAGGAAAATTTTAAATCGGGGGAGCATCCATAAGTATTTTATAATGCCTTCTTTTTCCTTAACTAAGATTTTTCCCACTGGGTTTTTATTAGTAAGATTTTAATGAGGCGTTATCTTGATCCAAAAGGATCAACTCTCCGGTAACATTTGAAAATAAGTTACAATGTACTCTTTTTCCTTATTTAAGATTTTTTTTCCACTGGGTTTTTCTTACTAAGGTTTTAACAAGGCATTGCCTTGATCTAGAAGAATCAAACGTATTTTCAAGAAATAACATCTTAAATATGTTATTTAAGTTAAATTGTATTTTTATCCTTCACTAAGGTTTTTCCATCGGGTTTTCCTTTGTAAGGTTTTTAATGAAGTATTATATTGATCCAGAAGTATCAAACTCTATTTGATTTTGTAAATTACTGAAATATTTCATACTATATACTATATTGTACTCTTTTTCCTTCACTAAGATTTTTTCCATGGGGTTTTTCTTAGTAAAGTTTTAATGAGGCATTAGTTTGATCCAGAAGTATCAAACTTCATTTGAAGAAATGAGAAAATAAGATATGTCATTGTACTCTTTTTTTCATTCACTAAGATTTTTCCCATTGGGTTTTTCTTAGTAAGGGTTTTAATGAGGCATTATATTGATCTTGAAGTATCAAACTCTTAGGAGGAATATCATTGTATGATATCTATGATTCCAAGTTGCATTCTTTTCCTCGTTTAAGGTTTTTCCATTAGGTTTTCCTAATAAGGGTTTTTAATGAGGGAACAGACAATATCTATATCGACTGAATCGATAAATATAAGCAAGATAATAATGAGGGGGAGCATTATATACGTTTCGAAACAGAAAATTTCAAATTATTAGAGCATTCAAGATTTTGAAGACGCATATTCAAGGGGGAGTGTTACAATATATGTAAATCATAAAATGAATATGCTTTTATATTATTTTGTTTAGTCCCATATCGTGGAATATGTTAAATCCTTAGCTCTGAAGCCTATATATAAAGGAGGCTATGTAATGTAAATACATGTGTAATTTTAGGAATGAATAATATATCTTCTGCCTCTTTCTCTAACGACTTCTACTTTCTTCATTTTATAACATTAGGTATTTATTAGATCTAAAATAAAGTGAAATAGATATTGCTCAAACCTCGTTTATCCCTAAAACACAAAATTATCAAACATGCCAAAGTTATTGGAGTTTGCGCTAAAACAAATAATCTGTCTTTTTAGACAGACAACTTAGAATTGCCATATCTTTCAATTGGATATGTCAAATTGTTATTCTGACTACGCTACAAAATTATGATACATTATCTCTTTCATTTCAAATATGAATCAACTCAAAATTGTGCGCCTGTAAAAAAATGTTGTCTCTAAAATGTTTCAGTCTCAAAAATGTACACATTGTAACCTAAAGTCCAAAAATGTAAAATTACGCTCTTTTTTGAACTATCTACTTATTTTTTGATGAAAGAGCAGTCCTCTAAAGAGGAGAGCACTCAGATTACATTAACAATATACCAAAAACCATACAAGTGTCTGTGGAGGTATACAAATAAATAAATTAGATCATCACATAGAGGATCGAGAGAAAAAAAAAAGCAAGAGCGAATAAATATTGTACATTTATTTCACGCTACTAGGACTACCAGTATGTATACTGTAATAAGAAGAAGCCTCCAAAAAACTGCTCATTTATTAAATTGTTATTTTTTATGCACTGTGAGAGGCTGATGCGAGCAAGTTGTTGTAGGAATGAAGTTTTGATGTTTGATGCTATTGCGAGCAAGGCTGTGTTGCAGGAGAGAAAAGTGTGTCACTGACAGCTGCTAGAAAACGAAAATAGGAAGGCAAAGAGTGTGTGTTATGGGATATGCATGCATGAGGTTTTGAGTGCAAGTTGTTGGATTGGATATGAGTAGTATGTTATGAATATGACATGCATTATTGAAAATGACATTGCATGTAGCATGCTTTGAAATGTATGTTGAGTTAAACTGAATGGTGTACGACATTGTTGAATATTCCATTGTCGGATAAGATACGAGTGAATGAAGAGTTGATGTCAGGAGCTGCTATAAGAAAAATTAGTGTTGCAGGGGAGGACTGTATGTCAGGGGCTGCCGCTAGAGAGAGAGAACAAGCAGGTAGGCTGATCTAGCAGGTAACATGCTATGAAATGGATGATGAGATGAACTGAATGGGTGC
The DNA here is from genome assembly GCA_030765085.1 of Allium cepa. Taxonomy (NCBI): domain Eukaryota; kingdom Viridiplantae; phylum Streptophyta; class Magnoliopsida; order Asparagales; family Amaryllidaceae; genus Allium; species Allium cepa. Next base: position 794,427,244 of record CM060935.1, on the reverse strand, counting down.
CCATGGGTGTACAGCATTGTTGAGTATTCCATTGTTGAATATTGAACTGAACTGAATGGGTGCTAATGAGTTGAAATAAATAACGCACAAACATTAATGTAGTATTCCATTGTAGTATCAGAAATGAACGCACGGCAAGAAACCAGTCGTATGTACATGCTAGTGTGTCTATCGGTTTGAAGAGAATAGGAATTGTACTGTCGAACTACCATCAATCTACCCTGGGCTGCTTTGCGGGATTATCAGCCATACTAGAGTTCTAGAAGAAAAAGAGTAGAGCTGTCCGTGGAAGGTAGGAATGTTAGGCAGTGCTATATATAATAGAAGAGGGGTTTTTATAAGTATTATAAAAAATTCTGGAATTTCTTTCAAGCCAAAGATCCCAGCTAGTAGTCGATGAGTAAATTGAATCTATAACTTTTCCTAAAGGTTTATATCTGAAGTTGTTACAGTATTCAGAAGGTGGAGTGATGTCGATATTAATGTTTATGTTAAAGATACCTAATAAATTAGTAATAATAAATTGGATGAACTGACGGTTGTAAAATAGATGTCGAGTGTTTTTAGGGAAGGAATTACAGAATTAGCATATGTTATGGTTAACTTTGTTTGAAAGTTTTGAGTTAAGTCTACCAATTAGCTTAACTTATTATGGAGGACTGATCACATGTGGATCTTAATTTTTGGGGGAACTCTTATTTTCCAAGCATATTTGAAGCATCGACGACTTGAAATACCCGAAAAAGTCAAGAATTTGTACAACAAGTTGAGGAATAAATTTTTTTAATTATTCCAACACCAAATTAATTTATCTTGTTTCAATCCTCTTTTTTTAATTTTGTTTGACAAACAGGGATGCCTAAAAGGTTAATTGGAAAATTCATTGTTTTACAGTGCAGTGTCTTTGCTATGTTATAGGTAATGTTAGAGTGGTCGTTTATTTCTAGAACCGAGCTTTTATCCAAGTTAAATTTGTGACCAAAAAGAAGTTTGTAATTATAAAGAATTAATTTAGGAGACACAATATGATGAGGGAGGTGACAATAGAATAACAAGGTGTCATCTACATACTTGAGTTAAGACTTTCAACTTATTTTCATGAATAATTTATCAATTGAAATAGCAAAAGTTCCATCATGGGTCGGACCTTCCAAGCTAATCTCATTGTTATCCCTACAAGATAATACGGCTATTCCAACGGCTCCAAACCGTTGGCGGCCGTTGGAAGCCGTTGGAATTGCCGTAGGAATAAATCACACGCCTTCCAATGCTTTCCAACGGACCATTTCCAACGGCCGCTAACGGCTTGCAGCCGTTAGAATCCGTTAGAAACCGTTACAATAAAATGGCCAATAAGCCGTTGGAAATACTGGGTTTATTTTGCTGTAGAACAGCAAGTCTATTTACCTTCCACCCACACCATTTCCAATCGATTCAATTTCCATTCCATTTCCAATCAATTCCACACATATATATCAATATCAATACAAACAACACACATAAATCAATAAAACACCAATATAAACAAACCAAACCGATCAAACATCACAAAATATACCATCAACGTACATACCATCAACAAATGTCAATAAACCATGTACATACCATCAAAATATTTCTCACTCACTCCTTACCAATATATACAACATCACCATCAACATCAAAACATCTCCAAGTCAATATATACATTGTTCAAATACAAATACTCAAAAACATACCTCCTCAAGGATCCTCGTCGCCTCCAGAAGCACCATACGATGAAGGAAGGGTACCATGATTCTGCAAATACTGCGCAAGCTTTTGATCCAGCTGCTCCACCTGGATGGCTCGTAGACGATTCTCCTCCCGTAGCTGCTCAACCATAGCTCTAAGCTACTTGATTTCTTCTTTGTCTTGGTCTTTTTGAGCTTGTCAAGCCTGCAAATAGAAATAATAGCAAAAGGGTTGTCTCAGCATATAAAATATTATAACATTATATATCTAAACGCTGATTTTTTGTACATATGTAAAAGGATTAATTACCGTTAGGTTCCCGAAGCCAAAACGTCTACTCCGTTGCGCCGGATCTATAACAGCGGTAAAAATGTTATCCTGCTCCTCCTGTGTCAGCGCATCACGACCAGACTGCTGAGGCGCATAAGCCTGTGCCTCCTGCAACCTCGATTATAATGGAAAAAAAAAATTCAGTTGAAAAATAGTAGCATGTAATTATTTTGCATAGCTAGAAATTAATAAATTTATCGGTGTATGTATTAGATATTAAAAAATGCATACATATGCCTCGGTCGCCCTATCTTGATCACCCCACTGATATATGATATTGCCAGCCTCATCTACTTGTCAAGACGCGTGGGTGTGAGCAAACACATCCACTAAGCCAACAGAGCCACCACGAGCTCGTTCCTGCAATTGATAATTTGGATAATTTAACTGTACATAACTAAATACTGAACTGATCAATATACAAATGTGATAATAGATAAATTTACCAAATCTTCGCGGTAATGCTGGAAAGATTTGGAGCCTCCACGGTGTGATACAGGATTCCTGCTCCTGTTTGCCGAGTTCCTAGCTGACTTCTCCTGCAAATTTACAATGATTAATTATTTATTAAACGGTAAAAAATTGCTGAGATTTATTGTAGATTTACCTTGAACTCCTCAGAGTTCCACCACTCAACCCACTTCTCCCATATAGTCGCGCTCATCCATTTGGGCTTCTTTCCTACTTTTTTAGTCTCCGACATAGTCTCCCTATAGTTCTTCGCGATCCTGGAGTTCCAGTGTCGCTGAACTAAATTGACGTCAGGCTCTTGCAAATCAATGGCGCCATGTACAATGAGAAAATATTACTAATTATTTATTTTTATTTAATTAATCATCTTGTAAAGCGGTATAAACTTACCAGAAAATCTTGCCAAATCGTCTCTCTCACGTCGTCGGGGATCTTGCCCCACTTGGTCCAGCAATCGGTCATCCTAGCCATGTACGCCTGCTTCGAAATGTTCAGAACCACTTTGGATGGCTCCAACTCAAATCCACTGCGTTAAATATAAAATTGAACTTTAGACAATTGTAGATATATCATGTACAATTAAAAAATTAAAATGTTATGCTTGCTAATTATGATACTTACGTCTCATCAGCCTTAGGCTGCAAGTAAACAAGTGGTCGAGCTGGTGGCTCACCACTACTCTCTCCAATATGGTCTTTGAAATAATAAGAGAAAAAGAAAGAAACTTCTTCTTCGATATATGATTTGCAAATAGAACCTTCAACTCGAGCTTTTTGTCTCACTTTTTTCTTTAAATGATTTAAGTACCTAATAAAAAATATTTGGGTTAAGTATTAACTACTATATTTATACTTAAATCAACATTTACATACTCAATATAGTAACATACCTTTCGAATGGATACATCCATCCATATTGCACAGGACCTCGAAGACGTGCTTCATATGGAAGATGAACAGGTAAACGCTCCATTACATTAAAGAAACCAGGAGGAAATATTTTCTCTAGTTTGCAGAGCAGTATAGGAATTTCTTCTTCAAGTTTAAGTAGACGGTCAACTTTTAACGTAGTTGAACAAAGCTCCTTGTAAAATAAACTAAGTTCTGTTATTACCGTCCAAACTTTTACCGGTAACAATTCTTTGAAAGCGATGGGTAACAAATTTCCATCATTACATGACAATCATGGCTTTTCATTCCACTCAGTCTCCCATTTTTATAGTCGACACATCTACGAAGATTAGACGAAATTCCATCGGAAAATCGTAATCCTTCCACCCATTGTAACAGTACTTTAACTTGGTTGCTGTCTAGTTCATAGCATGCTTTGGGTTTTTTATTGTCGGGAGTCATATGAAGCTCAGGACGATTGCATATTTGCTTTATATCACGTCTAGATTTCAAATCGTCCTTAGTCTTACCCTTCACATTCAAAACTGTATAAAACACATTATCAAATACGTTTTTTTCATTATGCATCACGTCAATGTTATGACAGATTAATAGATTTTTCCAATAAGGCAATTCCCAGAATATACTTTATTTGCACCAATTATGAAATGTCGATTTACCTTGAATTTCTTCTTGTTGTCCGGTCTCGTGTATCCTTGGATAATCTTTTACAAGTTCATATATATCCTCGCTTGACCAAACCGCTGGTGGTCGTAGAGTCTCATGTCTATTAGCTATGAAGTTTTTTTTGTCTCTTCTAAAAGGGTGATTAATATGAAGAAAACATCGATGACAATCAAACCATGAAATTTTCTTTCCATTTGGCAAAGAAAATGCTCGTGTTTCTTCCATGCAATAAGGACAAGCAAAACGACCGGCCGTACTCCAACCCGAAAGCATTGCATATGCAGGAAAATCGCTAATAGTCCATAACAAAGAAGCGAACATCCAAAAAAATTTCTTTTTTGATATGTCGTATGTTTCAACTCCTTCATACCATAATATTTTCAACTCTTCGATTAACGGTTGTAAGTAAACATCAATGCCCTGTGTCGGATCATCAGGACTAGGGACGACAATCGTGAGAAACATATATGGAGTTTTCATACACATCCACGGAGGTAGACTGTAAGGTGTGATTATTATAGGCCAAGATGAATATTTAGAACCAAACCGAGAAAACGGTGAGAAGCCGTCTGTACATATACCTAGTCTAACATTTCGGCTCTCCGCTGCGAAATCGGGATATTTCTTGTCAAAATGTTTCCATGCTTCTCCATCGGCTGGGTGTGTCAACGTACCTTCTTGAGGTGTTCTCACACTGTGTCATCTCATATGATGCGCTGTTACAGATGATGCATATAATCGTTGAAGTCTAGGGGTGAGGGGCAAATAATGCATACGCTTGTACGGAACTTCTTTTCCCTTTTTTTCCTCGATTTGTATCTTTCCTGATTACATATTTTACAATTTCTATGATTGATGTCTTCTTTCCAATACAACATGCAGCCCTTTAAACATGTATCTATTTTTTGATATGACAAACCGAAAGATGACATAAGTTTTTTCACTTCATAATAATTTTCGCACATTAACTTATCGGATGGCATATGACGTTTAGCAGCTTGCACAATAGCCGTAAATCCAGCTTCTGTAAGGTTGTATTTTGATTTCATTGCAATATATTCTACAGTTACCGATAATTGAGAGCCGCTTAAACATCCATTCCAAATGGGTTTTTTAGCATGATCCAATAAATCATATATTTTTTTAGCTCCAACATTTGGTTCCTCTTCGATGTTAACATCGTCGTTATCAATTACAACGGTAGGGAACATTGATCGTGCTGCATCTTCGACCATATGTTCTATGAGATTCGTACTACCTTCTTCGCTGATGACCTCCACCGACTGTTCTTGATTATTAGGGGGCTACAATTTCTCCATGACGATCCCACAACAAATAATTGGGTACGAAACCGAATTGGCGCAAATGAACCTTAGCCATATTTGGTTCTCAATAGTTCAACAATTTGCATCTACTACACGGACAATGAATTTCTTCATCGTTTGCAATATTACTTATAGCAAATTCGATGAACACTTGTACCCCTTTTAGAAAATGTTCGCTTATTGCGCCACTAATTTTCCTTCTTTGATACATCCAGCTCCGATCATTAAAGTAATTGACCATGTTTCCCTACTAGAAAATCTATGATAGAGTAAAAATGTTATAAATCATTCATTTTATATTTTGCAGGAAATTTTCCAACGGCTTCCAACGGCCGCAAACTGCTAATTTCACAAACTTATTTTAAATAAGCAACTATTGTTTCATTGCCACTTATGTGTCTTTCTTTGATGGTCGGTCATCCTACTTTCCATTACAAACACAATAGTAATTATATTCCGTAAATCATATCATTTTAAATGATTCACAAAATTTCGGCAGCATTTCCCCCGTGTTCCTTGTATCGTACACAATTGCGTGTACACAAGGAACGTAAAGGAAATGCCGTCGAAATTTTGTGAACCGTTTAAAGTGATATGATTAACGGAATATAATTACTTTATAGTGTTTGTAACTTGTCCAATACTGGGACAAATCCGACAAATGATGTATCAGATGAATAGAGTTGTCCGTTTTGTGGAAAAAACGAATATCCCAAAAACGGTCATATACAACACTTGTCAGACGGAGCCGAATAATATCTAAGGATTTAAATATTTGTTTATATTAAATTTGAATATATAATTCGTTTAATTAATATTGGTTTATATTTTACTGTTTTATTACATAAGTACTAAATTCATTTTATACACTAAATTTGTACACAAAATTCATTTTTTACAAATTCATGTGTTCCTACAAATACAAAAATCGTATTCGCACAAATCCAATATCCGTTCTAACGGATTCCAAATGCAATAAACTCTATCACACACATACGTTCAATACTAACCAAATCAACATATATAAACTATTAAAATATCCTAAATTACAAAATTTTCAATCGGTAATAACTTGTTTATTATGGGATAATAACTAAAATTAGGGGATAGCATGATGTAATATGCATACAATAACAAGTAGGAAACAAGCACAAGTCAAATTAAACCCTAAATAAAAAAAACCAAAAATTTAGGTATAGAAAAAAATACCTGATTTGGAGACGTAGAAGGATGGAGATGGACCGGAGTACCTTGTAGATGGCGTAGGAGGTGATTTGGATGGTTTTTGGGGCGACGCCAGTTTGGTAGGAGATGGGGGATTTGGAGATTTGATTTGGGGAAGATGAGAATGAGGGAGAAGATGGCTCGCGGGCTGATATCTCAGGAAAATTTCCAACGGCTTCCAACGGCCGCAAACGGCTTATTTCCAATGGATTCAAACGGCTTCCAACGGCTACGTAAAAAATTAACGGGCTGTTGGAAGCCGTTGGAATAGCTGTTGGCGGCCGTTGGAACAGGGGCGTTGGAATATACTGTTTTTCTAGTAGTGTATTATATGTAACGACCCATAAAAATTTATTAATTTTATTTACGTATTTAATTGAAACTTTTGTGAAATTTTAAAAAATAAATTTTTGAATTGAAAATTTGATATTTGGAATACTTCTAGTTAAACATAGTAAATGGTAAATTTTCATCTGATAATATGGAAGTTTATTTTCTTATGTAATTTTATTTAAATTTAAATCAGTTAATATTTGATTGTAATAAAATGTTTTTCAAACCTTAATATTTTTATATACAAATTTGTAAATCATCTTTTGAGTGAGATGTTATATTTCATTTCGTCAAATTTTGACTATTATTGCTCCGTTTATCTTATTTTCGACAGATTTGCAGCATTTTTGGTATTGGTATCGATTTTTGACAGGATGATCGTACCACTGATATCTATATACAATTTTGATCGTCTCATCGTGCTGACCTCTGCGGCTAATCATTTCTGTGTTTCAGAGTCCGATAAGTGTCCGAATTCGCGAAACGATCAACCGTATCGATATCGTTTAAGTTTTTCTACTCGTGACCATTCGTTTATTCAGAGGTTGGTAACCAATAGCCACTAAGAATTATTTCTGCCTTTTCTATTCCCTATTTCAATGTATATTTCTATGTTCATTTAATTTTTTTTCCTCACCTCCCCTGGCTGTTCATTTTCGAGAAATTTTTTTGATAACTTATAAAACAATGCTGCTCATATTTTTCATGTCCCTTCATCCTCTTCCCACCAAGCAACCAAGCTTCGGCTCCTCCACAGCACCACCACATAGAACAGAGACCCGCCCTTATCTCCGCCTCTTTCCTTTGTGACTCCCCACCTGCTCACATCTGAGCATCAGCAGCCACACCACCGACCTGACATCCACCTGTTTTTTTGGCCCGACCCCAAGCCTGGACCTCAAGCAAGCCGTTCACCATCACTTCCTCCCTCCGATGCTAGTTCACCGCATGTGCGTAGTCGACCTGCCTCCCCTCCCCATGCTCCGCCATCAAGCCGCTGCCCATCACCTTGCTTCCTCAATCTTCTCCAGTCAGTCTCTTCATTATTTTGTGTGTACAGGTTATATACTTTGTTCTAGCATGTATATTTGAGTTAGTAGCACGTATGCACTGTTGAAGTTATATGGTCTATACACACACACACACATATATGAATAGCTGGTATAGATGTGTATATATGTATATATATACTTTTATGTTGTTTATTTAGTAGTGTATATATATATATCGCAAGTTTACTTATTTAGATTTTTATTTTTATTTTGAACAGATTTTTGTAATAGATTATTAACATATGCATACTCTGTTTTTCCAGAAAATTTTGTCTACATATATATCAGGTTATAGGATGAGCTAGATATATTTGGTTGGAATATCTTTTGTTCAATGTCTGGATTATATATATTTGTTTTAAAATGTAATATATAAGTTTATATATCTATACCAACTTTTATATTTATTGATTTCAAAATATGCAAAACAGTTTATCAGTATATATATATATATATATAAATATATATCTGTTTTGTTATATTTTATGTAATATATAATATTTTACTTTATTATAGACATTATTATAATAGCATATATTACTGCATAGTAGATAGTTTCATGGATCATTAGAGGATGGTTATCCCAAACATCCCTTAAGTTACTTGTATTTCAGTTGATATTTCACTTGAGTTAGATTTATAGATATAAGAAATGTTAATCTTGACTCGAGTGTTTTGTGTTTTGCTTTACGCTTGGGTTAGAATGAGTGTTACAGCATTAGAGACTCATCTTTGGAGTTGAAGCTTTACTTGGAGATCCATCTATATCTATTCATCTTCCAGTTATTTTGATGAATCCAGTGATGTATTCAGATTTTGTTATTTGACTATTGTATTGAGAGTTCTATGTATTCGAGACTTCTATTGTATATTGTTTTAACTCTGATATATATATATAGTAGCTTCATGAACTACTATTCATTTGTTTCCGCTGCTTATTGTTATATTACTCTGTGTCTGTGATTCTGTGATTTACTTAATTACTGTATATGCTGAGTTTTGCCAAATATAAATTAACAACCTGATATTTTGAAAAATTCAAGTCCGACATGTGCGGATGTGAATGGTTGAAAATATCAGGATGTTACATGTGGTATCAGAGCTATGGTTTTAAGCGAAACTCAGCATATGTAGTAGTATTGATTACGAAGTCACCTTCGTTCAAACTTGAGTTTCTTTCTCTTTGACTCTGTTTCCTTTGAATTTTGGAACGTCCCCCTCGGTTCCAAAACCCATTCTTTCCTCTCCCTATTCGTACTTTCATGATTCCAGAGCATCCCATAGCTCCACTATATAATTGTAAAGGGGTGAAACTCATTTACAACAGACATTGATTCATCAGAGTTTTTATATCCTCGGTTTAGATGCTGTTATTTCTTGCAATGTCTGAATTCTGTCTCTTGCGATCGAATGTCGATTTGCTTCAGAATTCTGCATCGATCTTATTCTTAAAATCACGGTTGACCCGGTTAAGGTTGCATGCGATTAACATTAGTCTATCCATCCCTTTCACACTTTGTAATCTATTTATCTTCTTATCGAGCTTATCTTCTAGTTAGATTTCTATTTGATTAAGGTCTCTCAAAAAATTGAATCTCTATCCTTGCTTTGAAATCCATTCTAGAAAATCGAGTAAGGGAGTGTAGTTGTATTAATATTAAAATGTTTTATATATGGTGTTGTTTGAGTTGTTATGTTGATTTGGGGTTTTGATCGATTCGTCTGATCAACGCTATCGATAGAAATTCCAAAACACCTGAACAGAGCAAACTGATACAATATTGTTTTCAAATTTGATAAATGAAATTATAAAACTTGGTTTATAAACTTATTTGGAATTCAAATGAATTTAAATTAAGAATTTGAGAATTTAAATTTCCGGTGATCCCAGACTTTGGTTTTAAAGTTTTAAGATGCATATTATTTAAAGTATTTTTGAATAGAAATCGTTTCAAAAGAATTTTTAAATGTTTAAATCAGTACTCTTCCCTTTTGTCGTTGGAAAATAATTTCGGTGATTATGGCGACATCATCGACATTCATTTCCGAGTTTCGGAGTGGAGAGACCATTCTGTAGCTTCGCTGCACTTTTGTTTTGGAAAAAAGAAAAGAAAAAATGATTTGATTTGAATTTCTTAAGTTTGGCTTGATGTATAATATATATAGGTATGTGATTTAAATTAGATTTGATACATATAGTGTGCGTGTGTGTATCCCTAAATTGTTTGAAGATTAATCAGAAATTTAATTCTTAAATTTTATGTTAAAAGATGATTTCAACTAAAAATGAAGCCAAATTTTGAATAAATATTTAAAAATTGAATAATTGAATTGGGAAAAAGAAAGAATTAATTTTAATAAAATGATTATAATAAGTGTTTATATTAATTTATAATTATAGAAATGTTAATTGAGAAATTGAATAATAAGAAAATGAATGAATAAATATGAGTTTGGGAATAGTTAAGATTGAATTATAAGTGAAATTAACTTAAATGAAATCAAATGGATTAAACCAAATTATTGAATATTAATCAATTTAAAAATTTAAATTTATATGGTTTTAAATTGATTAATTCATTCTATATTTCAAATCTATTTTTTTCTGGTTCCTTCCATTCTCCAAAAGTTTTGAGTGGGGGAGAGTGTAACGACCCGTAAAATTTTATTAATTTTATTTACGTATTTAATGAAATTTTTTTGAAATTTTAAATAATAAAATTTTGAATTGAAAATTTGATATTTGGAATACGTCTTGTTAAACATAATAAATGGTAAATTTTCATCTGATAATATGGAAGTTTATTTTCTTGTGTAATTTTATTTAAATTCAAATCAGTTAATATTTGATGGTAATAAAATGTTTTCCAAACCTGAATATTTTTATATAATAAATTTGTAAATCATCTTTTGAGTAAGATGTCATATTTCATTTCATCAAATTTTGACTACTATTGCTTCGTTTATCTTATTTTCGATAGATTTGCAGCATTTTCAGTACAGATGTCGATTTTTGATAGGATAATCGTACGACTGATATCTGTATACAATTTTGATCGTCTCTCCATGCTGACCATTGCAGCATATTCATTTCAGTTTTTCGGAGTCTGATACGTGTCGGAATTCATGAAACGATCACCCATATCGGCATCGTTTAAGTTTTTCAACTCGTGACCATTCGTTTATTCACAGGTTGGTAACCAATAGCCACTAAGAATTTATTTCTGCCTTTTTCTGTTCCCTATTTCAATGTATATTTCTATGTTCGTTTAATTTTTTTTCTCACCTCCATCGACTGTTCATTTTCGAGAAATTTTTTTGATAACTTAGAAAACAATGGTGCTCATATTTTTCATGTCCCTTCAACCTCTTCCCACCAAGAAACCGAGCTTCGGCTCCTGCACAACGCCACCACGCAGCAACAGAGACCTGCCTTTATCTCTGCCTCTTCCCTTTGTGCCTCCCCACCTGCCCACGTATGAGCATTGGCAGCTGCACCACCGACCTGACATCCACCTGTATTTCGCCCGACCCCAAGCCTGGACCTCGAGCAAGCCGTTCACCATCACTTCCTCCCTCCGATGCCAGTTAACCGCACGCACGTAGCTGACCTGGCTCCCCTCCCCATGCTCCTCCATTAAGCCACCACTCATTACCTTGCTTCCTCAATCTTCTCTAGTCAGTCTCTTCATTATTTTGTGTGTGCAGGTTATATACTTTGTTCTATCATGTATATTTGAGTTAGTAGCATGTATGCACTTTTTTTAAATTATAAGCACTGTATATTTTTTTTTTGAAAAGCTGGTATAGATGTGCATATATGTATATATATATACTTTTATGTTGTTTATTTAGTAATATATATATATATATATATATATATATATATCGCAAGTTTACTTATTTAGATTTTTATTTATATTTTGAACAGATTTTTGTAATAGACTACTAACATATATACACTCTGTTTTTCCAGAATTTTTTTCTACATATATATGTATATGGGGTTGTAGGACGAGTTAGATATATTTGATTGGAATATCTTTTCTTCAATGTCTGGATTATATATATTTGTTTTAAAATGTAATATATAAGTTTATATATCTATACCAGCTTTTATATTTGTTGATTTCAAAATATGCATAACAGTTTGTTAGTGTATGTATATATATGTGTGTATATATATATATCTGTTTTGTTATATTTTATGTATTCAGTTATAATATATAAATGTTTATTGCAGTTTTATATACATTATATGTTTATATATTCTAGCTTATAAGCTACCGTATGTATATATGGGTTATAAGGTTTAACTTATTTTACAGTAAAGAGTATATATTATTGTATGTTTGCTGTTGATATATATATATATATATATTAGTTTATATATATAAGTGTTGTTTCGGCTGTATTGATTTTATGTGTTATACATTTAATATAAGTTGCATAAGTGAACTTTTTTTTATATATATGTACATATTTTATTTTAGAATAGTATTCATATATATATATTATGATTTGGTTTTAGATATTTTACAGTAAGGTATATATCTATATTTGTTTGATCTGTATAAGTTATATATGTGTTTTGATTTTGCTTTAAGAAGTATGTTTATGGTATAATTTATATAAAGTTTAGTTTATTATTCTGTTCAGATTTTATATTAGTCTATATATATTTATGTTAGCTTATTTAAGTTTTATAATGTATCATCTTTTATAAATATTCAAATGTGTTATATGAAAGTTATAATGGCTGTATGCTATTGAGAAGTATGATCTGTCAATTTATATATATGTCATATTATATTTTATAAGTTTAATACATATAAGTTTATATATATATATACATACATATATCAATTTATATAAAAATGTTAAGTTTTAATGTATTGATTCAAAATTTACTATATATATATATATATGTTTGACTTTAATATTCGAGCTTTGTGTAAACAATGATTTTTAAATACTTATACATTTAATTTAATATGTGTTTGAATTTATCATATGATTTATATATTTACAGAGCTATATATAGTTATATATAAATTGGAACATCCCGCCTTTTCGCACGCTTTAAATCGACACATATGCCAATTCAAACCGCTCGGAAGGGCGGATTCTTATGGGGTAAATAAGAAAAACGAGAAAGAAATAAAACAAAATAGAATCTCACAGCAGAAGGATAAAATATAATAATCAAATATACAGTTTATAAAGCTGTTTTACAAAATATTCGATTATACTTACAACATTTATCAGAGTTACACATACCAATAAAAATGCAGCGGAACAGTATGAGTGTAGTGCAATAATATAAATAATAATAATAATACAAATCTTCGTCTTCGTCCTCCAGAGCTAATCTTCAAATCCTGAAACACCCGGACTGACCCGAGCGAATTTGAAAAGATAAAAACACTCGAGTCGGAACTAAAAGATGTTATGTAAGTTAAATTAACAGAAATAAATATGAGTGCAGTAACTTAAAAGATACCCGGGATTCACATCTCTTAAGGATCCGTTAAACTATTTACTATGTAGTATATTTTGCTATTATAATAGTGTCTAATTGTAAAATAAACTTACTTTTAAATAGCGTTAAGGGGTTACCCATATAGCCCTTAACACAAAATATATTCCCATAGTCTATACAGTACCGTAATCTCCCCCGTACTGGGCATCGTCAGAGGGCACTTGACGCAGCTTCTTCTAGGTTCGAACAGTTTAGATATCAAACTGTCGCAACCTATCCAGGATCTTCCTCACGAAATGATGATCTCGTGTTGATAAACCATAGAACGATAAAAATTCAATTCCATTGATCGTGATGATACCGGAATCTAGCTATCTACAACCCGTTGATCTCGCAAGATACCGTGTTGAAAGATCTACAATTCGATCGTTGATCACTCGAAAGTGATATCGAGAATTGGCTTCAACTTCGTTGATTCGCGCACGAATAACCCGAAGATGGAAAGAAGAAGGAGATCACACTCAACTTCAACAATGGTGGCCAAAGCTCACACACAAATTTATTTCAAAATCAACCTCCCTTCACAAATGACAACACACCCCTATTTATAGGAAATTACAACACACGCGACTTAACACCATACGACTCACGACATACGACATAACACAATTACAAGTTACAGCATCACACGCGACTTAATATAACACAAGCGACCTAACAACATACGACATAACAACGTACGACTTTACAATACATGCGACTTAACAATACAACATAACAACATACGACTCACGACTCACGACCTAAGAAAACAACGACATAAGAGAAAGCACGGCTTTAGGAACGGTTTAAGGAAATGCGGCATAAGTGAACGGTTTAAGAAGATACACAACTTCATGCGACATAAGAAACCATGCGACCTAGCGACATAGCGACATAAGAGAATCAGCGACTTAAGAAGACCGCGACTTAAGAAATGAGGCCTTGTTTTCTTGAGCCGTTATCTTTAAGGTAGGTCGTTGAACGACTTAAGCATGCGACTTAAGGAAATGAGCGAGTTAAGGATGCGACTTAAGGAAATCATGATGCGCTGATGGTTGGGGCGGCTTAAGGTCATTGAGCGACTTATGTGGTTGCGACTTAAGGACACGCGACTTAATATGTTGCGCTGCATCATCCTCCCCTGGTTGAAAAGAATTCGACCCCGAATTTACAATTTCCTCTTCTTCGACATACTTATTCTCATGATATGGAATCAAGTGTTTAATGTTGAAAACGTCGGCAGCATGGATATGATCCGCCAATCTTAACTGATAAGCATTCTCATTGATCCTTTTCACGATTTCCAACAGATCAATCTTTCTAGCAGCTATCTTATTGTAAGTACCAATAGGAAATCGATCCTTAGTCAATACTGCATATACAAAATCTCCTTCTTTGAACTCAACATTTCGTCTTTTAATAAATGCGGATTGCTTATATTTCTCGTTCGCCTTAAGCAATCGTTCCTGCACAACCTTGTGGCACTCTTGCAACTCATTCACAAAATCACTAGCTCGTTTGATCACTCCTTTCTGCTGTGGTACTATAGATAAATCCAATGGTCCCTTAGGAATCGTTGAGTAAACAATCTGGAATGGACTGAACCCAGTGCTACGATTAACTGCATGGTTGTGTGCAAACTCAGCTTGGCACAGCTTGGAATCCCAACTCTTCAAATTGTCACTCATGAGGCATCTCAATAGATTACCTAGGGATCTATTCACAACTTCTGTCTGTCCATCCGTCTGTGGATGATAAGCACTACTAAATTTCAGCTTTGTCCCGACCATTCTCCATAGACTCATCCAAAAATAACTCAGAAAACGAGTGTCTCTATCCGATACAATAGATTCAGGCAACCCGTGAAGTCGATAGATCTCTCTGAAGTATAACTGTACGACATTAACTGCATCTGCCGTCTTCTTGCATGCTATAAAATGTACCATTTTTGAAAACCGATCAACCACCACGTGGATAGAATCATTGCCACGTTGCGTCCTCGGCAAACCCAATACAAAGTCCATACTAACATCCACCCATGGTTTAGTAGGTATAGGCAACGGCATATATAAACCTCAATTTGTTGCGGTTCCCTTTGAAACTTGACAAATATGGCACCTCTGAACAAACTTTTCAACCTCCTTCCTCATTGACGGCCAAAAATAAGATTTTGAGATCAACTGCATAGTACGGTCGCGGCCCACATGTCCTTCTTCATGTAATTCTTTGATGATTTTCATTCGAAGACTTCAATCTAGAATACACAACTGATTTCCTTTGAATAGAAAACCTTCAACCAGCATATATCCATCCATGTTTCCTTGCTTGACTTTGTCTAGGATCTCGGAAAAATATGAATCCGAAGTAAGCAAATCTGGAAGTAAGTCAAAATCCTTCACCTCTACTCGCATGGTTGTTAGTAAATTCTCCCTCTGACTTAATGCATCGGTGATGCGATTAGCTACTCTAGACTTGTGCTTTACGACGAATGTAAATTATTGCAAATAACCTATCCACGATGCATGTCTAGCTGCAATTTTATTCTGCCCTTGTAAATGTTTCAACGCTTCATGGTCTGTATACAAAACAAATTTTTTATGGAACAAGTAATGTCTCCAATGCTTCACAGCCTGCACAATAGCATAAAACTCCACATCATAAGTATCGTATCTCATCTTTGCTCCAGAAAGTTTTTCACTGAAATAGGCAATTGGACGTCCCTTCTGACTCAACACTCCTCCAATTCCAACTTTGGACGCATCTGTATGTAACTCAAATAGTAACTGAAAATATGGTAACACTAGAATCGGTGCTGAGTTTAAAAGTTCCTTGATTTGTTCAAAAGCAGATCCTGCCTCTTTCGTCCATGAAAACTGCTTTCCTTTCATACAATCAGTAACAGGAGCCATTACACTACTAAAGTGCGGTATAAATCTTCGATAAAATGAAGCTAACCCATGGAAACTTCTGACTTCTGTTACAGTTTTGGGCTGTGGCCAATTTCTGATTGCGGCTACTTTACTCTGGTCCACTTGTATCCCTTCCTTAGACACGACATAACCCAGAAATAAAACACTTGGTGTCATGAACACGCATTTCTTCGTCGCTGCATAGTACTATTCTTGACGAAGAATAGTTAACACCTTCCGCAAGTGTTGAATGTGCTCCTCTGTGCTACAACTATATATAAAGATATCATCAAAGTAGACTACCACAAACTTCCCGATGTAAGGTCTGAAAATTTGATTCATCACTCTCATAAATGTACTTGGTGCATTAGATAGACCAAACGGCATGACCAGCCATTCATATAATCCTTCCCGAGTCTTGAATGTTGTCTTCCATTCATCACCTGGTCTTATGCGAATCTGATGATAACCACTTTTAAGATCGACCTTAGAAAATATTACAGACCCACTGAGTTGATCCAATAGATCATCAAATTTTGGCATAGGAAATCTGTATCTGACAGTTATTTTGTTGAGTGCCCTGCTGTCGGTACACATTCTCCATGAACCATCTTTCTTGGTACTAACAGAGCTGGTACAACACAAGGATTGATACTCTCTCGAACACGCCCTTGCTCAAGCAACTCCTCAACCTGTCTCCTCAACTCTTCATGCTCTTTTGTACTCATACGATAATGCAGCCTATGCGGTAAAACAGCACCTGACACTAGATCAATTTGATGTTGTATATCCCTCAATGGCGGTAATTCCTTGGGTAAATCCGTAGGAAAGACATCTTCAAATTCATTTAACACCGGTCTAACCTCCGCAGGAATATCACGATCTTCACTTGTTTCATACCCAATCAACATAAATAATTTAGCACTATCTTTCACTTCTTCAAAAAAAATTCTCGTAGATAATAGACTAGTTGATTCCACTTTCTTCTCCGACTTGCTTTCACTTTGTTCACGCTTCTTAGGAACTAAGGTAATTTGGGTTTCTTCGAACATGAAACTGTAGCTATTGGTGCGACCAATATGTTGTACAGCTCTATCATATTGCCATGGTCTTCCCAATAGTAAATGACACACATCCATATCGACAACATCACACCATATATCATCTTTGTACTTCTTCCCAATAGAAAATGTAACAAATGCTCACCTTCCCACTGCCACTTCTCCCCCTTTCTTTAGCCATGCCAGTTGATAAGGTCTAGGGTGTTTTTCAGTCTTCAACCCTAACTTCTTGATGGCCTCTTTAGAAATAATATTATCACAACTTCCCGCATCAATAACAAATCGACAAACCTTTCCCAAGATAGTACATGTAGACTGAAAGAAATTGCTTCTTAGCCAACTAGAATCATTCTCATTCTTTGGCACCAAACAAGACCTCCTTATCATCAAGTTACACCCTTCGTCTCCTGACACAACTTCTTCATCTTCATCAAACTTCGATGGTTGAGAATAATCAAGTTCAGCTTCCGCATCCTCATACTCACATTCCTCTTCAACTAATGCTCTCTTCTTTGGCTTTGTACATTCATTACTTTTATGGCCAAATTCCTGACAGTTATATCACTTGATACTGTTATTGACCTTTGCTGTAGCGGCTTCATTGACAACTGGTTTATTGACTGCCTTGGAAACATTAGCACTGTTACGAGCACCCTTATTCTGGTTGTTAGAACCCGCAAACACACCACTTCCTCGTCTCCCTTGTTTCTCCCAAGCTAGAGCTTTTTGATGTGCTTCAGCAACAGACATTGGATTAAACATATTAACCATGTCTTGAATTTGCATTCGTAACCCTTCCATATATCTAGCCGTTAGCTGTTCCTCGGTTTCCATAATATCATTCCTTGCAATCAGTTGATAGAATTCATCTGCATAGTCATTCACTGTCTTCGTCCCTTGTCTCAAATTCTGCAAACGTTGATACATAAGAGATTGATAATTGTATGGTAAGAAAGTCTCTTTCATCATCTTTCTCATCTTCTCCCAAGTGACAACTTTTGATTTTCCCATTCTCTCCCGAGTTAGTTTAGTTTGTTGCCACCAAGCCATAGCTCTTCCCCTTAGTTTTGTAGCAACTAATTGGACTCTGCGATTCTCAGGCACCTCCTTGAATTTCAAAATTTCTTCAACACTCGACAACCAATCAATAAATTCTTCTGCTTGCATACCACCTTGGAATTCTGGAATTTCCATCCTCATACCTGACTCCCATTTACGATCATTTTCTGAATCCAGATATTGATTTCGCACTTGGCCTCGATTTCGATAATGAATACTACCTCCATCACCATCTTCCTCAAAATCATATGTATTTCGATATCGATCCTGACCATCTATGTCCCTACGACTACGCATATCCCTTCTACCCTGTCTTTCAGCATCACGATATGGTTCATTCTCAAACCCACATTGAGTTCTTCCCTCTTCATTTCGGTACCCATGGTGGTTTCTCATCATTGAAACTGATGATTCTCTCCTATCTTGATAAGACTGGGGTGACATCCTCCTTTCTCCCGAAATCGATGGTAAAACCTGTTTCCACTTTTGTTCGAAATGGGTGACGTTCTCCTTTGATTTCGATTCATGCCGTTCATCAATTTCTCCAATTTTTCAATACCCTCATTGAACTTTTCATTGATACGCTGCTCCATCTGCTCAGCTTCTTGTCTTCTATACAAATCTTCAACATTATGAAAGCGATTAGCACGTCTCGGAGGCATGATCATTAAACAAACACGTTTCCATCTCTGATTTGGCTCTGATACCAATTGACGCAGCTTCTTCTAGGTTCGAACAGTTTAGATATCAAACTTTCGCAACCTATCGTGGATCTTCCTCATGAAATGATGATCTCGTGTCGATAAACCGATAGAACGATAAATGCTCAATTTCGTTGATTGTGATGATACAGGAATCTAGCCATCTCCAATCCGTTGATCTCGCAAGATACCATGTTGAAAGATCTACAATTCGATCGTTGATCACTCGAAAGTGATATCGAGAATTGGCTTCAACTTCGTTGATTCGCGTACGAATAACCCGAAGATGGAAAGAAGAAGGAGATCACACTCAACTTCAACAATGGTGGCCAAAGCTCACACACAAATTTATTTCAAAAACAACTCCCCTTTACAAATGACAACACATCCCTATTTATAGGAAATTACAACACACGCGACTTAACACCATACAACTCACGACATACGACTTAACATAATTACAAGTTACAGCATCACACGCGACTTAATACAACACAAGCGACCTAACAGCATACGACATAACAACGTACGACTTAACAATACATGCGACTTAACAATACAACATAACAACATACGACCCACGACTCACGATCTAAGAAAACAGCGACATAAGAGAAAGCACGGCTTCAGGAACGGTTTAAGGAAATGCGGCATAAGTGAACGGTTTAAGAAGATACACAACTTCATGCGACATAAGAAACCATGCGACCTAGCGACATAGCGACATAAGAGAATCAGCGACTTAAGAAATGCAGCCTTGTTTTCTTGAGCCGTTATCTTTAAGGTAGGTCGTTGAGCGACTTAAGCATGCGACTTATGGAAATGAGCGAGTTAAGGATGCAACTTAAGGAAATCATGATGCGCTGATGGTTGAGGCGGTTTAAGGTCGTTGAGCGACTTATGTGGTTGCAACTTAAGGACATGCGACTTAATATGGTGCGCTGCATCATCACTCCATAGGCATGGGATAAAACAAAATCGTATAAGGCGTGCTAGGGTAGGTGACACGACACAACTAGGCAATGCCAGGGTAGATATACCAATTACACTTCCGGGTCGGTGGTAACGCGTAGCTGCTACTACCGCCCACCTCGAACAACACCCCCAAATCAAAAGAAATCAAAAGTGGCCACTGAATAAAACCAAAGTCAGAGTAGAATATCGAAGGGATGTGTCCGATCAAAGGTGCTACCTCAATTAACCCGTCGATCGTTCCTGTTTTAGGCACCTTATGCCAACTCACGGGAGTTGGGTCCACGTATTTACCTTATAGGAAACGCTGCCACCAACCTACTTCATTCTGGAATCTCCACTGCGTACACGGTTGTTAAAGTAGTTTTCGGAGTTGGCAGAGAGTATGACAACTTCCGATCCCGGTCTCTTCAACAACCAAACGTTATTATAATACCGTGGTCTTTAAAAATAGTTTATACTTTGAAACCAGAATATAATTATCCATTTCAAACCCATAAATACGATATCATTTCCATTTCCAAAACAAACTCATTTTTGATATTATTTTTATAAACCCCAAATCAATAATATCATTTTTATTTCAAATATATTTCCTTTCCAAAATCATACTGCTTTAAAATTTATAATATCTGGAAACCAAACATTTGAATTATAACTTTCAAAACATAATACTTCGAAATTCAAAGCTTTAAAACCATAACTTCTAAAAATTGAATGGTTTGGATATTCAAACAGTATATAGAATAAAATAGTTTAAGTTTAAAAAAATAAAAAAATTTCCGCGACTTTACAATTTTATTCATTTAAAATTTAGTCTAAATCCATAAATTTTAAATTCACTTTTAGTTAAATAAACCACTTCAATTTCAATATATTTCTAACTTTGAGTATTTAACAATTTCAAAACTTAAGGTTGGAAATTTATATTCACCAATTCATTGTCTTATTATTTAGTTTTGAAATGTTTACATAATAGATCAAAAATCATTTAAAATAAAATTCCAATTGCTAACAACTTAATTATTTCCATCAATTTATTTATGCAAGAAATATTCGTTTAATTTATCTTGAATAAAAATCCAGTTATAAATATCATAGCTTTAAAATTTCCAAGCTTTAATAAGTTTTACATCAACTTATGGAGTGAAATTTTTAAATAAGTTCCATTCAAATAAATTTTCAATTTACCATCAAATCTTAATTGATTTAAATCATTAAAACTCCATTATTCAACTTATTTATTTTATTTAACAAATTTATACATAGCTTAAATTCAATAGTTTAACTATGTATGCATATAAAAATAAGATTTTATCTAAGATCAAAAATTAATATTTATTAAACCGTATCCTATCCAAACCATAGAAATCATTTTGAAAATATTAATATATATAGACCGACGAGGTCTGTATATAATTTTCTACCCTATGGTCAAGTGATACGAATATCTATCATTTTAATCCGTAATTTAAAATAAAAATTACGGTTATATATCATTTCAAACCGCAATCCCGAATGAAATGAAAATGCATAATAACTTGCAGTTTATACAATATAAATACAGCATCCATTTATCCATCATATCAATCATCAAACATTTATCAATTTATCATCCAATTCAAACAATCACATCAATAAATAATAGTTCATTACTGACGGTTAATTTTCAATAACGAATTAAATAACTGTTTAACTGTAGTTTATATGCAATAATAAATAAATTTAACTAGCAAGTTATATGCAATAATAAATTTAACTAAAATTTTAACTGACGGTTTTAATGCAATGAATAAATTGATTAACAATTAACTGGCAGTTTTAAATGCAATAATGAATTAAATAACGCGTAAATTAAATGAATGCAATTTAACTGAGAAAATGATGAAATATATGGCAAACAACTACAAATAAAATTCTAAACACATCATAAATCAGTTTAACAAACATAAGAAATCTTAGAAGTTGTGAGTGGGTTAAAACACTCACCTTTTGAATTTAAATTGAATTTAAATCCAATTTAAACCAAAAAAATTGACCGTCTCAGAATTTTTCCAAACCAGCGTCATCAAGTCCGGAATTTTAATACGATCCTAACAAAAAAACCGTGTGTGAAACGAAGTTCGTATGCGAGAGTTATAGCAATAATTGTGATGGAATTTAAATTTTAAAATAACAAAAAAGTGAACACATTACAATACTTGCCACATCATCCAAGAAAACGTGCGCAGCCTTCTCCAACTCCCCGTACGTGATACCCATCTTCTCCCCTACAAAACGCACGCTAAACCCATCTGCACCGAACACCGCTGCGTCCAAAATCCACGTCGCGCCACCAATATCACCGGAGGGGTCGCCGACCTTCGTGCGACTTGCGACTTCCCATCACGAACACCCAAGCTCGAGAAAAAACGCACAGCAGCTGCCAAAATCTTGTAACCCTAATTGAAATTTCGCTCCAATCAAACCGTCGAAACGCCAAACCAACCACATAGATCGACTCCCCTCAGTCCACTCTCCAAAGCCCAGAAAGGGTTTCTCGATCCGACGAATTTTATCGCGGTAATGATGAACGGCCGTGGATAAACCTTAAATTTCAGAGAAAATGATAACTCGAATTGAAAAACAAATTGCACCAGCAGATTACGCATTTCGAGAGCTTCAACATATATTTTTTCTGAATTTTTCTGAGGACTTTGAATTTTTAACTTTGATTTTGAATTGCAATTGTGTTTGGATCTAGGGTTTGTATCCATTGAGGAAGAGGAAGAGTTGATGAAACTTTTACGCACAGATAAATGAGAATAGGCAGAGGCTAGGGTTTTGCATGGTATTTATAGGCAAATTGAAATAAAATATATGGATCGGGTTGATAGATATACGCGCTAACGCTAACGTGGCCCAAAAAGCCCGTTCTGACTCCGGAACGAAATTTGATCAACCCATATATCAAACTAGATGTTTTAAAATATTCTGAATGCGATGGAAAAAGTTTCAGGTCCACATGGCATCGTATGAAGAAGTTATGCTGAAAACAATATTTTCCAAATTGATTTCAATTGCATAAATTTTAAGACGTTTCGAGTCCGTACGATCAAACGACAAGTTCGATTGCTACGAAACTTGAAACACTATTATAATTCACCGTTACGGATCCGATGAAACTTGTTTCGTCGAAATCCGAGTCAATGGCCAAAATGGCTATTTTTTCCCACTTTTTAAATAAATTAATAAATAAATTTACCACCTTTAAATTCAATATCTATAAACTAGTAGATTTTTGTCATTTTTAATCCCTTGGATATTTATAATAACTAAAAGCAAATTCACACATCAATTTAGTGTCAATTATCCCAGTAAATACAGCGTTCAAATGTCAACTGCAATTAGTCCAATTAATTGCAAATTAATTCCAATAAATTTGATTTTATTCGATTACAACTTAATATTCAATCAATTATTACTCAACTAACATAGTTAACATTGTTTTATATTTCATTACACTAATATTTTCAAATTTTCATCTTTAATTTGCATTAATTACTGTATTCTAGTTATATTGGAAATTTTGTCAATTTCACTCATTAATTAAATTTTGATTTACAATATTTATATCAACCAGTGGTCATATTATGAATGAAATTGACATTATTTTCAAATATTACTTTATATTAACATTAACGTCATAATTTATTTATTTTTATTGCAATCGATTACCAGTTATACTTTAATACACTAAATAAATGGTTAACCTAAATAATTGTTACCATTTAACTTTTACTTCCACTTACAAGCTATTATTAACACAAATATTGTCATTGACTTAGCTCTAATTAAGAAAATTAGATGAATGGGTAAATTTTAACAATTATCGCTAAATGCCAAATTTACTCACATTCATACTTAAAAATCAACTGCAATTTATTAAAATTACTTACCTAGCCTTGATTCAATCACATGGCAATTTATTACGTACTATTTCTCAATTAACATAACCTTTGATTTTAATTCCCAATTTATTTAATGCAATCAATTATGACTTTTACAACTTAAATACATTCATTGGTTCGTAGCTATTTCATTAATGCATGCTTCATTCCATACTATTTAGTTATATTTGCCAAGTATGTACACTACTTACTATTTATATTCTTAATCCATTTATTTTCTTGTGTACAATTTGTAGCCAAACATACATTTAGATTTTTTTCTATAATTGGAATTTTATGCAAGTTCATAAATCATTAACCTTAAATCTGCGTTGTTTCTATTAAATTTTCATTCACCTCCGTTACCCTTTTAATAATCATTGAGGTGACGTATAATTCAACAATGACCATTTAAAATTACTTTCCTAACATTTATTGTAATTGGTTTTCATAATTTGGAATTTTCTAATTTAGTTAGCTTTAACGTTATTACATTAAATCTACATTCAGTTTCAATTAATATAGAATTTAATTCTAATTACTTACCATTTAATTCATAAATTATTAATTACCTTCAAAATTAGATAAAATTTGATTTCCAAATATTTGATTTGATTGCCATCTTCACTATGTCCATTATTACTTAACTTCAAATTTACAATTTCACTCAAATATAACTTTACAAATTTTTCCCAATTAATAGGTATTGCATAAATATCGTTACTTATCAACTTGCATTAACATTTTCACATACAATTTCATTCAACTACTATTCAATATATTTTATATCAGCGTTCATTTTAATATTAATATATAAACATTTTTTTCGTTTTTTTCTCTTTTTTTTTCTTCATCTAAATTTAATTACTAAATTTTAATTAAAATAACCAACTTAATTATTAAAATTCACGAGTCGTTACATAAATTCACTTATACCATTTTTCATCATCGATCCAGTTCTAATTTGATTTCGTCAATTCCTGTTTATCATCTTTGCTCGTCAAATTCTCGTTCAATCTAGCCTTGCTTTGGATTCGTAATTCATCTCATTCTCGTCCATCTCTAGCCTCGAAAGGTGACCAATCACTCACGATTAACGTTCTTATATTTATTAAATTTGATTTCAATTAAAACGACAATTGAAATATGCTGCTATTTGTTATTTAAATTGGTATATATATATGCCATTTTCTGTACCAGTTCACTTGTGACCCTTGACACCATTATCTATTACTTATATTGATGATATATGCATGTTGTTGATTATTATGTTATTATCATATATATTCTCACTATGCAAGTTCCCAGTTAGTGTAGAATTCCCCATGGGTTGAAATGATACATACCCAAACGATCTTGTAGAATAGGAGAAAATCGTTATAGGTTGAAATGATAAACCCAAGCGATTTTCAATCGAATTGAATTTGGATTGCGGGTTGAAATGATATATAACCGTATATATTTAATTACTGATTGAAATGATAAATGTTCGTATCACTTGACCATAGGGTAGAAAACTATATACAGACACCGTTGATATATATATATATATATATATATATATATATATATAAATATTTTGAAAATGATTTCCATGGTTTTGAAAAGAAATATTTGGTTTAATAAATATTGATTTTAAGATATTATATATAAAAATGTATTTTATAAAGGTTTAAATTTTAGATTTTTAAAATTATATGTTTTGAAATTTAAAACTATAAGTTAGTTTGGAATTATAAATGTTAAGAATTTACTTATAATTTTACTATTTTAAGATATGTACAAATTAGTTTTAGTATAAAATAGGTTTAATAATAAGCGTTAATTTAATAAAGTTTGATTTAATTAATATATAATATGTTTTAGTATTTATTTAGAATTATATTTTAAAATAAATTTTATAATGATTTTTATAAGTTAAGGTTGGGAGGATAAATTTGAATTTATTTGAAATTTTAATTAATTAAAAAAATTATTTAGTTAAATCGATTTGAAACTTGTTGGATTTTGATATTTTTAAAGGATATGATTTTATAACTTGATTTTGGTTTAATGTGATTAAATAAATATTTCAAGTTTAAACAAATTGAAGGAAATATTTAGTATATTTGAAATTTGGGTTTATTTTAAATGATATTAGATTTTATTAAGTGAATATTTCAAAACTAAATAATAATGAAGTTAAATCGAGATATAAATGAAATTATCAAATTAGTTTTGTAAATGTTGAATATTTAAAGCTTTGAAATATGTTGAAGTTGAAATGGTTTATTTTGTGGTTCAAATTTGTATTTGAAATCGATATAATTTGAAATGGTTTATTGAGAAACTGAATTGAGTTGAAATTGAAGAATTGTGATTGAATTAGATTCGAATTTTGGAATTCGAGTTGATTTAAATCGATTTGTGAAATTTAAGGAATCTATTTTATTATATAAAGTATTTTTAAATTATATTTAAAACTATTTATGTTTTTACTTTATAATTTATTTTAATATAAACTATTTTAATATAAATCATTTTTAATATAAACTATCTTTAAAATAAACTATTTTAATATACTGACTATTTTAATATAAACTATTTTAACTTATAACTATTTTTATATAAACTATTTTATTTTATAAACTATTTTATTATATATACTATTATTAATATCTAAACTATTTAAGCGGGAAGTTATGATTTTAAAGTTATGAATTTCAAAGTATTATGCTATCAAGTGTTATGATTTCCAAAGTGTTATAAATTCTAAGCTTTATAATTTCGAAAGTGTTATAACTTTGAAAGTGTTGTGATTTTGGAAATAGATATATTTGAGGTAAAAATGATATCATATTGATATGGTTTTTGAAATGGATATGTTATTTTGGTGTTGAAGTATAAACTATTTTGAAATCACCATGGTGTTATAATAACGTTTGGTTGTTAAGGAGACTGGGATCGGTTATTGTCATACTCTCTACCAATGCCGAAAACTACTTTGACAAACGTGTACGCGGTGGAGATTCCAAAATGAAGTAGGACGGTTGGCGACGATCCTATTTGAGGTATATACGTGGACCAAACTCCCGTGAGTTAGATTAAGGTGGCTAAAACATGAGCAATTTACGGGCCAAGTGAGGTAGCTTCTCCAATCAAACACACTCCTTTGATACCATTCTATTGGTTTGTGATTGATTGGGTGCACCCCTCGGGTTTTTGGGAGCGTGGATCGAGTTGGACGGTAGCTGCGTCTATGCATTACCAACATCCCAGAAGGGTAATTGGTATATGTACCTGGCATTACCTAGTAGTGTCATGTCACCTACCAAATCGAGACCACTACGAGTTTGTTTTGTGTCGTACCTATGGAATGCCCTCGTGTAGCCTCCTGATCAGGATATATTACAGTGCTGTATAGACTATGGCACTATAAAATGTGTTAAGAGGGATATGGGTAACGCCTTAACGCTATTTTAATAGTTTACTTTACTATAAACATTATTATAATAGTGTATATTACTACATAGTAGATAGTTCCATGGATCCTTAGAGGATGGTTATCCCAAACATCTTTTAGGTTACTTGTATTTCAGTTGATATTTCACTTGAGTTGGATTTATTGATATAAGAAATGTTAATCCTGACTCGAGTGTTTTGTGTTTTGCTTTACACTCGGGCCAGATTGAGTGTTACAGCATTTGAGACTCACCTTTGGAGTTGGAGCTTTGCTTGAAGATCCATCTATGTCTATTCAGCTTCTAGTTATTCTGGTGATTCCAATAACGTATTCAAATTTTGTTATTTGACTATTGTATTGAGACTTCTATGTATTCGAGGCTTATGTTGTATCTTGTTTTGACTCTGATATATATATAGTAGATTGATGAACTACTATTCATTTGTTTCCGCTACTTATTGTTATATTGCTCCGTGTCTGTGATTCTGTATTATTTATTTACTATATATGCTGAGTTTTGCCAAATATAAATTAACAACATGAAATTTTGAACAATTCAAGTCCGACATGCGCGGATGTGAATGGTTGAAAATATCGGGATGTTGCATTATTTGAAGCTTACAGTATTTCGATTTTAGAGTTTATCATGTACCATTTCGTACTTTTGGTAGCGATTAACATCATATTTTTTCCCAGCTTCCATGTTATCATACTTTTTATATAGTCTCCCCAGTATTTATTTCATTGACTTATTGCAATTTTAGTACTCTTAAAGGTCATCACATAGGTTATTCAAAATATAAGATAACCTTTTTCAGTCCAGGACTGTAGATCCTTAGTTTCAGTGTCACTGGATTTATC
This sequence comes from Allium cepa, assembly GCA_030765085.1. Classification (NCBI taxonomy): domain Eukaryota; kingdom Viridiplantae; phylum Streptophyta; class Magnoliopsida; order Asparagales; family Amaryllidaceae; genus Allium; species Allium cepa. The sequence goes on along the minus strand of CM060935.1, from coordinate 794,398,761 downwards.
GGATAAAGCACATTTCTCAAAAGACGGACCAACATCCACCTATTGTCATAGTTAAGAAAAATACCATTTCAATCACCTTTGTTTGAAATGGAGACACGTTTGTAATAGTGACATGTTTGAAATGGAGACATTCGAAATAATATATATTTTCAGTATCAAAAGAAGTGGAGCTAGAAAGTTTGTTAATAGCGATCATTTCATAAAGAAAATGTTTTAAAATAATTGGAAGTGGAATTAATATTTGCATGAAGTTCTTCTATCTGGGATTAACCATGGACTAACTTGTTTTCCTTAAAGGCATATCGCGACTCGACCTAAATTGCACGAGAAGCCTATCAACCACGTTGTTCGTAGGATAAAACAGTCCAGATTCTCTTTGGTATCAGTATTCCTATGCACCGAAGAATATTGTTCTACACATGCCCTTGTAATACTCCATAAAGCTCAAGCGGTAAATTTGTACCTTTACAATTGGAAATAATTACGCAGAATTTTATATTTAATGTCTATTCTCCTTTAAACATATATAAAATCGTAAGGGAAAAAGTGTGGGTCGAATTAGTAAAGATTTAAAAAAAATGAATGCTCCTAGAAAGAAGAAGCCAACTTTGGTAAATGATGTTCAAGCATTTGATACTCCTCAGAACAAGATTTTTTTTTTTGTATTAAATGACATTCTAACATTTTAAGGCTATTTCAGGTAGAAAGAATGGGAAAAGATTTGTTTTTAATGTTTCATTCTTACGACATCTTTCATTTTAATGATCTTTTCAAAAAAGTAAACATTTTTTAATGCTCTTTTATTAAATTATAACATTTTAATAAATTAGTTGGTTAATAAAAAAAATATATATACATATACATATATATATATATATATATATATATATATATATTGAAACAATTTTTTTAATAATTCTTTTTATTGCATGCATTCCAACAATTTTTTAAATAGATGAATGTTCAAAATTGATAAAAGAGAACTGAAAATATTGCAAAATATATACATATATTTAAAAAAAATTGTGAAATCGCTACGAAGAGATTTTTTTAATTTTTTTCAATGAATGTTATTAGCTTGGAAAAGTCCAAAAGTAATGCCCATTAGAATAACTTTAAAAAAAATACAAAACATTATAATACTGATGAAATCAAATTAGTTTCCACGAATGAGAGCAGTAAGATGATAGATTTCTCAAATGAGAAAATCGACGAATGCATAAGAATGCTTTACAAACTTTAATTTAGGACTTCTTTTTTGTATATGTTGGCATGGGTCAAATTTCCATTTATCTTTAGGGCTGTCAATGAATACCCGTAAAATCCGAAATTCGTTCGCATCTGCATCCGTAAAGCATCCGATATTGGAAAAAATGGATGCAGCTATGAAGACATCTGCATTCGAAAATTATACGTCCGGTATTTTTGAAGATTATAGTTTAAATTATGGGCATTTTAGTACGGAAAAAGATATTTATTTGTGGTTTTATTAAGCTAGAAGTTTATATTGTATGCACTAAATGCATATTAACTGCCCAAACCTATTTATTGTCATTATATTTGTTTATTTTTAACATTTTATAATCAATGAGATTGAAAAATGTTTATGTTAAAATAAAATTTTCCATTTGTATTTCCTGATTTATCGGTCGTTGGTGGGTAGGATAATTATCCGATCACTACAAGAAGCAAGGCAATTTCAGACGGCTAGCGGTCGTCGACGGCCATTGCTAACCGTCGGAATACAAACCACGATTTGCATCCATTTTCGTTTCTGATGACTCCGACAACATCGTAGCGACGGCATCAAACGATTGTCCCGATGGCTCTTTCGACGAAAATTCTGACGGCTCCGACGAAGTAATTTTTCCGCTAAGCCGTCGGAAGCCGATGCTAGCCGTCGAAATCTGTTGCCCACCTTCGGAAACTATGACCGATAAGCCATCGAAACCGTCGGTTTCCGTCAGAATTTATGACACGTACGCCGTCGGTAGTCTGGGCGATTTTTTTCCCATGTTGTCTGTTGCGCTTACATCCCACAATCAATTTATAACTCAGCAAAATCAATATATAAGCCTCATATATAAACTGAAATCAATATCAATATCAACATCGATATAAAATAAAACTCAAACATCATAATATCACACGCAAACATATTAACATCCAACATCAAACTCTAATATTTACAAAACAAACCATCCATCATCACTTTCACCCATCCAACTTCAATATTTACATCCAATATTTACATCCAACGCCAAATTTCACATATCAACTCTACAAATCAACTACCATATCAATGTTAAACAGTACAAACACCACATGTCTATAAATTAACCTCATCATCACTCAATGTTAATATACACAAAACTACATCCAACACCACATGTCCATAACAAATCGTACCTCAAGACTCATCATCGGCTTCGGAACCACCAGACGAAAAGAATGAACCATGACGCTCCATATACTCGACCAAGCGGCGCTAGTTGAACTGCTCCATTTGCACTGCTCGGAAGCAGTCCTACTCCTGCAGCTGCACAATCTGCTATCTAAGCTCATTAATCTCTGCACTGTCTTGAGCCTTTTGGTAAGCTCTTTATGCTGTCCGAGCCTACATAATAAGTAGAAATATGTTTAAGTTATTAATTAACTTTTATAAAAATTAAGCAAATTTTACAACATAACTCTGTTTCTTTGGGTCTTTTGGTAAGCTCTTTATGCCATCTGATTGGTTGACATAACCGCAGCGCCTGTTTCTCTGGGTTGGGTCCATAACAGAGTCAAATCGCGTCCTCCTCATCAGTGGTCAACTTCTCCCATCAGGAATGCTCAAGCATCTGTGCCGTGCCTGCATAAGTTTTTCCTACAATGCAAAATTAAATACAAATAAATATTACATGACATTATTATAATATTTTATAATTAATTAATTAAAATGATCATTATTAATAACTTATGACTTAAAATATACTTACATGTACGGCGTACGCTCTATCATCCTCATGCACTGTTCCCTCGTCAACTGTCTTCCTAATAGCATGTGTATGCTCAAACATATACATATATGAGACCGGACCCCCCTCCGCGCTCTTTCCTACAATTAATAATTGTTGTATACTATTGTTGTTTATACAAATTTATACTAAAAATATAATAACCATTCGTAATTCCAATTAATTAATTTACCAAGTCCTCACGATGGTGCTGGAATGACTTTGAGCCATCGCGGTGTGTGGCAGGATTTTTCTGCCCATTCGTAGAGCTCCTATCCGACTCTGTCTACAAATTAAAAATTAAGATTATACTTTACAGGTATAAATTATGTATTCTATATTAAATAAATTAAGGTGATATCTTATTGCTCTTATCTTGAAATCGTTGCTACCCCACCATGCGACCCAAGCAATCCAAACGCTGGCACCCATCTACTGTCGCTTCTTCCCGGTTTTTCTTATGCTAAACAACGTACCCTTGTAATTCTTTACCACTTTTGAGTTTCAGTTTGCTGGCAAATGGACACGTCCTCCTCTTGCAAGTCTACTTCACCATGTATATATGTTGCAAAAATATAAGTTATACATTTATACTTAGTCAGCAAATTGTAAAGTGATTATATATAATGGTATATAATTTTACACTTACCAAGAAGTCTTGCCGCATACTCTCCCTTACATGGTTCGGGATCCTGCTCCACTTCGGCCAGCATGCCGACATGCGACTCATGTACGCCTGCTTGGATATGCTGAGCACAATCTTAGAAGGCTCGAGCTCAAACCCCTGTAATAAATATGATACAGATAAATCATGACTAACATATCATACAAAATATTAAAATGCTGAAGTAAATTTAATACTTACGAGCTATCGGCTTTCAGTAGTAATCTAACTACCAGACATGGTGCCTCTTGTGAAAGTCCGCCGCCATCACCACCTCCACAACCTGTCCCTCTCTGAGACCCAGAGGGGGAACCAATCTGTGAAGAACTCCAACATTTAAAAGATGGCATATTCAATACCTGTAACAGACATATTATTTTGTTATGACAGAATATATCACTCAATTATGAGTAAACGTATTAAGATTTAACAACAATAATCGCATGTAACATAAAGAAAAATGTAACATCAATAGTGCCATAAATTACCTTTTTTCAACGTGTATACTATTCAATTAGTCCTCGTCATTTTTAGATTTAGAATCTGTCTTGTACTCTACAGTGTTTTCCTCTATGGTCTCAAATGCTTCTACTAATACATTTGATTCATCATTTAAAGGTCCTAACTCGGTTTGATCATATGTTATTGCAAATTTGCCATTTTTCTCCATATCTGCTTGGTACGCTTGTTCGTCCGGAATATTCTTTCCATCAAATGGAAATCTTGCATTTGTTTTAAAAACCACTGACCAATCTGCTTTATCTCTTTTTAGAGATGGATGAGAAGCATAATAAACTTGTAGGACCTCTTTTGCTAGTATAAACGAATCGTACTTATGATAACATGATGTATGCTTTATTTGAACAATAATATATTTTTGGTGCACTTTGATTCCAGAACCATGAACATTATTGAACCAGCTGCAATAAACACTTCCGCAAGTCTGGTGAAGTATATTAATTGCAAAACCTGAGTTAACACGCCGTAAACATCATTTATGTGATCATTTGGATCATCACTACCTTTAACATATACACCGATATTTTTAGTTAACTTTTCAGCCTCGTATCCTTTGGTGTTGAATTTGTATCCATTGACAAAGAATATTGGATATGTCTTGACTTTTCTTTTTGATTCAATCGCAAGATGTTTCAACCCTTCGTCGGCCATATAGTTTACCGGATTATATACGTGATTTGAAAACCAAATAGCAATTTTTTTTACTGATATCGCCGCTTGGATGTTGTGATTCATAAATACTGCATATACAGAAAATATATTGCATTATAATTAATACACACATGTATTATTCATGTAAATAATTTTAGATGTGTTATTTATAATTAGTACTTAACAAATGGCGCAACTTTTACACAATTAAGAAGAACATATGTTGGCTACATGGTAATCTCTGTCGTCTAAGCGTACTTCCAAGCATCTTCAAATATGGCATCCATGTTGTCTAAAAATAAATGACATTGATTCAGAAGAATCTTCTTCAATGCCCTCATCATTTCGCATAGCACTTTCAAAAGATAAGTTCACATGGTCACTGAAATAATGAGAGAAAAAGAACGAAGCATCTTCCTCGATATATGATTTGCATACCGAACCTTCAACTCATGCTTATTGTCTCACTTTTTTCTTTAGATGATTTAAGTACCTGTTAAGAATAATTATAATTAAATTTTATTACATATGGTTAAACTAAAATTTCATAACTCAATATTAATATCTTTCAAATGGATACATCCATCCATATTGCACAGGACCTCAAAGACGTGATTCAAACGGAAGATGAACATGTAAATGCTCCAATACATTAAAGAAACCAGGAGAAAATATTTTCTCCAGTTTGCAGAGCAGCATAAAAATTTCTTCATCAAGTTTACATAGGCGATCAACATTTAAGGTAGTTGAACAAAGCTCCTTATAAAACAAACTAAATTCTATTAAAATCGTCCAAACTTTTGTGGGCAACCGTTCTTTGAACGCAACGGGTAACAAATATTCCATCATTACATGAAATCACGACTTTTCATCCCACTAAGTTTACCGTTCTTCATGTCAGCACATCTACGAAGATTAAAGAAAATCCTATCAGGAAATTTTAATCCTCCTACCCACTTTGACAGTACTTTAACTTGGCTACTGTCTAGCTCGTAGCATGCTTTGAGTTTTTTGTGTCATTTGGCTTCATATGAAGCTCAGGACGATTGCATATTGCTTCTATATCACGTCTTGACTTCAAATCGTCTTTACCCTTTCCTTTAACATTCAGAACTGTGTTAAATACATTGTTGAACATGTGTTTCTCGTTGTGCATCGCATCGATATTATGACGAATTAGGAGATTTTTCTATTAAGGCAGCTCTCAGAATATAGTCACATTATGAATCGTCGATTTACCTTGTATTTCAATTTGTTCGCTAATTTCATGTACCTTTGGATAATCCTTTATAGGCTCATAAATGTCTTCGCTTGACCAAATTGTTGGTGGTTGCAAGGTCTCAACTGTATTACTTGTAAAGTTCTTTTATCTTTTCTAAAAGGATGATTAATATGGAGAAAACACCGATGATAGTCAAACCAAGAAATTTTCCACCCATGCGGTAAAGAAAATGCTCATGTTTCTTCCATGCAATAAGGGCAAGCTAGACGACCAGTCGTACTCCAACCCGATAGCATAGCATACACAATAAAATCGTTTATAGTCCACAATAAAGAAGCGAACATACGTTTTTTTGAAATGTCGTATGTTTCAACACCTTTATACTACAGCGTTTTCAACTCTTCAATCAACGGTTGTAAATATACGTCGATTCATTGTGTTAGATCATCAGGGCCAGGGATGACAATAGTGAGAAACATATACAGAGTTTTCATACATATCCAAGGAGATAAATTGTAAGATGTAACGATTATAGGCCAAGATGAATATTTTGAATCAAATTGAGAGAACGGTGAAAATCCATCCATACATAAACCAAGTCTAACATTACGGCTCTTCGCTGCAAAAGCTAGGTACGTCTCATCAAAATGCTTACATGCTTCTCCGTTAGTTGGGTGTGTTAACGTACCTTCTTCCTGTGTTCTCACATGGTGCCATCTCATATGATGCGTGGTTGTAGAAGATGCATATAACCTTTGAAGCCTACGAGTGATGGGTAAGTAATGCATACGCTTGTATGGAACTTTCTTTTCCTTCTTTTTTCTAGGTTTGTATCTTTCTTAATTACATATTTTACAATTCCTCAGACCGATGTCTTCTTTCCAAAACAACATGCAACCATTTAAACATGTATCTATTTTGTGATATAGGTTTTTTTACTTCATAATGATTTTCCCACATTAAGTCATCGGATGGCATATGCCATTTTTCAGCTTGTACTATAGCTGCAAACCCAGCTTCTGTGAAGTTGTATTTTGATTTCATTGCAATGTATTCTGCAATTACTGATGGTTGAGTACCGCTTGTACAACCATCCCAGAGGGGTTTCTTAGCAGCATCCAATAAATCATAAAAAAAATTGCTCCAATAATTGGTTCTTCTTCGACGTTAGCATCGTTACCAACAACATCAACAGTAGAGAACATTGAACGTGCTGCATCTACAACCATATCATCTATGAGATTCGTCGGAACAAGTTCGGAACAAGTTCATTATTCACCTCATCCTTCGAATGTACGGGATTAGGTGCTATAAATAATCCATGACGATGCCACACTAAATAATTTGGCACAAAATCATATTGGCGCAGATGAACTTTTACCATATTCGGTATTAAATGCTTCAATAGTTTACACCTACTACATGGATAACGACTTTCTTCGTCACTTCCATTATTACTTAAAGCGAATTCAATAAAGACGTGTATAGCATTTTGAAAATGTTCACTTATGGAGCCTTCAATTTCTCTTCTTTGTTGGTACATCTAGCTCCGATCAATAAAATAATTGACTATTTTTCCTACTTTAAAACATAAAAGTGCATTAATAATTTACGTCTTGACATTTTATCTTTCAACTAAATCATATATTTAAATTTTCGCAAATATATAATATTATTCTATTTAATTTTATTTTCAATCCGATTTACATAAATTATTATATGAATATAATTTACAATTTTTAAGTTATTGTTTTACACTTTGATGGTTGGTCATCCTACTTCCTATTAGAAATACAGTAGTAATTATATTTCACAAATCATTTTATTTTAAACGATTCAACAAAATTTCGGCAGCACTTCCCATTTGTTCCATGTATCATACACTTATGTGTGTACACAGGGAACAAAAAGGAAGTGTTGTTGAAATTTTGTGATCCGTTTAAAATAAAATGATTTGTAAAATAAAATTACTACTTTGTTTGTAACTTGTCCAATACAAGGACAAATCCGATAAATATTGAATCGGATGAATTTAAATGTCTGTTCATAAATACGAATATCCATACAACGTTCATATACAATATTTGTCAAACGGAGCCAAAAACTCTCTAAACGATTTAAAAAAAGTAAAGCGTATTATACAATAATTTTTACAATAATTTATTTACATTCTAAAAAATGCATACATTAAATCGTCGTTTTCGTCATTTTGAAAACGAATATATCAAATTTTGAGCATCGACTCTACTTAATCCAAAGTAGCTCTAACGCGTGTATGCAATAATTAATCAACGCATATACATGAATTAACAAACATATACACTAAACAAATTTTTTTTCCAACATTTCAGTAATTAATAATTGCAATAACAACAACATTAGCATTCAACAGAGTATACCAAACAATGAATGAGGTATCATACAACTATAACAACAGATTAAACCTAATTTAACAAATCAAACTTAAATATAGGATTTAAAAATTTAACCTTCTTACCAAGCAATAGGTGATGGAGCTAGCTAAAAATCAAAGAATCCGTTGTGCTGGAGGCGTGTAAGGCAATCATCGGCGTGGATGAGGTACTGGAGTAGGGCTTGAAGGAGTGGAGGCAAGATTTGGGGAAGAAGGAAAATGAATGGAATTATTGGTCTGCGTTTAGGTATTCGCGTTTTTGACGGGCACCAACGACAACTTTATCAACGGATTCCAACGGATTTCGACGGCTAAGTTATTTAATTTCAATTATGCCACGAAAATTGCTAGCCGTCGGCAACCGTCGCTAATTAGACGACGAGCTGTCGGTGGCCGTCAGAAATGATTGTCGTTTTTTACTGTTTTAATGGATATCCATCTGTATCCGTGAATGCGGATATCGAATATCTGAAAATGATTTCACATGCGGATGCAGATATGACACTATCCGTATATGAAAATATCCGTTGACAAACATATTTATCTTATACATTGGAGATTAACAACCTTTCACACGGTACTGCTATTTAGATCAATTTGACCAACACGATTTGATCCGAAAATTCGAAACTTTCACGGGAGTTTGCAGCAGAGTAAATTTAAAAGCCATAAGTGGGTTCACACATTGGACCTTCCAGGTCCAGTTTGGTACAAAATTTTTAATTGGGGAAATGTAGACTCGTTCAAAAAAAGTTTGAATCTACACTACTGAAGTTCAATGGAAGCAAGTGAGCATATGTTTAGTACAATAAAACATTGACATGATTATAGTAATATGTCCACTATCACGTTTCTACATAGAATACGAAAAGTCAAACACCAGCTCTGCAACACGTAATGGAAGTCTTTGAAGTTTGAATCATTGTTTTTTGCCAACCAATCTCCAATTATTATTTTCATTTAAAAAATAATTAGCCCATAAAGTCCAACGCTTAATTCGCAATGCGTAGAACACTCAATCAAGTTGATGAACTCTATACATACCCATGGCAGTGTAGCACACATATATCATTACATATCATAAATTAAAGTAACATAGATTTGATTTTGCAATGTCTTTCTTCAATATCTTACTCAGAAGTTTTATCATTCTTTCTAGTTTAGCTTTAGTTGCAAGAGGACAACTTTCAGATGACAAATTCTATCAGCGCAGATGCCCCAGTCTGCACGGAATGGTCCGCTCCACAATGGCTAAAGCTGTGAGTAAGGAGCCTAGAATGGGAGCCTCCATCCTCCGCCTCTTCTTTCATGACTGCTTTGTTAATGTATACACATTTAAACATTTATGTACATATGCATATCTTTTAAAACATTTATAAGCATCAACCGAAAATACATGCAGGGTTGTGATGGATCAGTTCTACTAGATGACACACCAACATTTACTGGTGAGAAGAATGTGATCGCAAACAAAAACTCAGCTCGTGGATTTGAAGTGATCGATGACATAAAATCTGCAGTGGAAGCAAAGTGCAAAGCTACTGTTTCGTGTGCTGACATTCTTGCTATTGCAGCTCGCGATAGTGTTGTCTTGGTAAGCAATCACTTATTTTGGAAGAATTCCTTCTGCTAAAGTGCTCCTTTGGTCATTACATCATAAATTTGATCTAGTGCACGTTGTTTTTCTGGAATTTTTTCTTCAAAAAGCACTTTTCAATATTCATACTTTAAACATGTAGCTTGGAGGACCAACATGGAAAGTGCAGCTAGGACGACGTGATGCAAGAACAGCAAGTCAAAGCAATGCAGACTCAGATCTGCCGCCACCATTTGCAAGTTTGTCAACCCTAATTTCGATGTTTGCAGCAAAAGGACTAAATGCACAGGAGATGACAGTGCTATCAGGCGGCCACACGATAGGCCAAGCTCATTGCCAAGCCTTCAGAAATCACGTGTACAATGAGTCTAACATTGACACTCAGTTTGCGCAATTGCGGCAAACTAATTGTCCTCTTTCTGGAGGGGATACCAATCTTGCTCCTCTTGATAGTAATGCCAATGTTTTCGACAATACATTTTTTAAGGATCTGGTGGCAAAGAAAGGTCTGCTTCACTCCGATCAAGAGCTGTTCAATGGCGGATCTCAAGATGATTTGGTGAAGAAGTACAGTCAAGATAAAGTTGCCTTTGCAAATGACTTCGCTGCTGCTATGATTAAAATGGGGAGCATTAGCCCCTTGACCGGGACTGATGGAGAGATTAGAGTGAACTGCAGGGTTGTTAACTAGTTGGTAAATGATGTTCAAATTTTATTTGAATGTTTCATTATCATGTGTAGGTTGTAAAGAAATCGTTTTATTGACAGCAAGATGGGAAGGAATAAACAAAACTTTGGTACGTAATTCCAATTTGGTTGATGGTTTTACAGTCCCTGGTTACTAAGAATATGGTGGGAGAAATGATTTGAAAATAAGAAAAGTTAAATCCATTGAACTCAGTTCAACAATAAATCCATTGATCTCAACAAGTTTCACAGCCAAATTCAATCGCACAAAATGTAAGCATAATATTCAACAAAAATAAAATAAAGGTACACAAATTTATAGTATTTTTTTTAAGAGTTAAAAAGGGGTATGTCCAAAGATTAGTTATGTAGTTTGTTACATATTCTAACTTTAAAACCAATCTTATTCAAAATAAAGTATGTTTTTGGTATTTATTGTCTATTATATATAATATCATATTATAATATGAATAAATCATTAAACAATTATTTAACATAAATAGTAAATCCTTAAATAAAGTGTTATACAATTGCAGTTACAATATTGTAACCATGAGTATCAAATCATGAGCCAAAAATACTTCGGTTTATATATTCTCGGTCAAGGTATTTGAAAAAAGAACATCGACATATTCATTGAGACCTAAGTATGTAAGGCTCTCTATAAATGTTGGACAGTATGGTTACTTAATACTACCGGGATTACTAAGAGATTGCATACTTGTAGTTATTGGATGATTACAGAATGACTCGATCAACAGTTTCTCATTGACTGATAATAACTAAGATCATATAGAAAATGACAATGTTAAACAATTCTTTCGACTTGAGAATAATGAGACTTCGATGTAAGCACTCCGTTTTGATTATAGTTAAATCGTGACATGGCGCTCATCGAGTGACTATAGCTGAGTCTGTTTAGAAGTGTACGAAGTGAAACACTATTCAATAAAGAATTCGTCTTCTCCGTTATGAGAGGCTAGTTAACGCTCAACTGTGGTCAACTTAAAATCAAAAATTTCCTATAGGGAGATATCGATAACTAATAAATGTTATTATAGAATTAAGAATATTGGATACGGACAGAGTAGTTGTATATAGATATCGTCAGTGTTTTAACCATGACCAAACTCCAGATATCATAAGTGATACAGTGGTGATGAAGGGAACGTTCGTAGAACGTATCATTACTTAAAGATGTTACTTAAATTGATCTAGAATATGTTTTTTATCGAAAAATCTCTTCAAGCAGTGAATTCGGCTAAATTGTCGCACCTTAGCTAAGATGATATATGGTAGTTAATATTTGAATTGTTCATAATTAATCATTTATTAAATTCACACTCGTGAGTCACACAATCGAATATGCACAATCTCCGAACTATCACTCGATTTAATTAGTTTATAATGGGTTGTAAATAAGTTAATTTTAATTAATACGTACAAGTATTATTAATTATGAGTATTTTTAATAGTTGGGTGCCTTTAGTAATTTTGGTAGCTCTTGAAAATTTTCTAGATGCTTTAGAAATTATTTGTGTGTATGTATAACCACTTTACATACATGTATTAATACACAATTAATACATGTTTAAATGAGTTTAAACATGCAAACATGTAACCAATAAAGGGGAGAAAGAAAGAGGAAACTACATTTATGGAAGGTAAATGAACTTTGGCTTTGAATTTTAAGAATTATTAATTTGTTTATAACTCTCCTAATAACTCTTCTATAATTTGTTTATACAAGAAACGAGTTACAGGTCCCTATTTTTTATGTTGTTATAAGAAAAGTCCATGTATATATAAGTATGTAAATTTAGTCCCTATTTTTTGAAAAATAGAAAACGCAAGGTGCTTTGCACTTTTCTGATAGAAAACGCAAGCTAACTTGCAATTTTTATCAGAAAAGCGCAAGCTAGTTTGCGCTTTTTTATTTTGAAATTTTCAATAAAATTTAAATTTTTGAAAAGCGCAAGTTAACTAGCACTTTTACAAGAAAAACGCAAGATAATTTGAGCTTTCCGATTTATAAAAAACAGGGACTTAATTTACATACTTATTATCATAGGGACTTTTCTTACAACATCGAAAATAGGGACATTCGGTGCAAAGACCCTTGTTTATAAATGTCGAACTCCATCTTTGTTTTTCTTAGATGAAATGAAAAATGGAGCTTTTCAACCTTAATGTCCACATATATGCCCCTTGCTCCATTCAAGAAATACGAAAGTCCCTTCTATTTTAATAGTGGTAGTTCTTTAATCCTTGCAAGATCAAAATGGTGTAATCAGATTCCTAGGAGACATAAACATACCAAGGTACATCAAGCTATAGGATCACAAAGGTGATTTTATGTTTTCATATATCTGTATATGTTATGTCGTCCGTTATATTTAATGATATTGCCACGCATGTAATTTTTTAAATAAATGTAAATTATATAAATAACTAATTTGAATCTTATATGTAATTCAACATGTTTTAAATTATAATTCATTTGATTTTAATAAAGTTGATTTTCGGCCCATGATAAAATTTATAATGTGAAACTATTATATGAAATATTACATAATCTTATTATAAACTATAAAATATAAAATATGTGTTTAACCTGGTTAAACTAAATTTAAATTTAGACTTTTAAAGTTTCAAATTTTGAGACAAATTTATTATATATATATATGTGTGTGTGTGTGTGTGTGTGTGTGTGTGTGTGTGTATGTATGTATATATGTATCTATGTATGTATATGTGTGTTTGTGTGTAAATACTTGTATAATACATATGTATGTATATATTATGATTTATTTAATTGTGTCAATACATCATATATGTATGTATGTCTATGTATGTATGTGTATGCATATGCATATGCATATGTATACCATACACAATTCATGTTGTTGTTGTATCATATTATAATGTTGTACTTTTTCACATTTTTCAATATATATCTTATACATGAGAAACATAAACACATGAAAATAGTTAAATAACTCATTATGACTAGTAATTGTGGAAATTTCGTATGTGGCATATGAAAGATGTAAATTTATGTGTATGCATATATTATTTAACTTATCATGTTATTGTCGTTTTACATATTAAGTTGGATGAACAACACATTATTACTAGTAATTGTAGAAGTTTCACATGTGGAATATAAAAAGTTTGAATTTATGTGCATATATGTAATCACATTTAAATTGAAATAAAACTTTAATATGAATATTGATTGAACATGAATGCTAACCTATTATGCATATAGGCCCATTATGGTCATGTAACGACATGCAAATTTTTATGCAATAATTATTAATTAATTTAGCCCGGCTGTTCAAATATAATAGGCAATAAAAGATAATTTTTAGTAGGGATGTCTTTTTGGGAAGATTGATGTTCTCATTGAGTTTAGAAATAACAAAAAACATATATTTAGATATATGGCATGATGTAATATTGTTAATATTTGAAAATGGAATTTTCTGGCTTGTATGACCGCTTTGGCGCACATTCACTTTTTGCTCATATATTATTGTGGAGAATCCATAATAGCCTATGTTATCCAGCATTTGAACTAAGCGTCGTCGAGGTGGATTTGAACTACAAGATAATGAAGAAATGTATCAACTAACTTAGGAGGTGTCAAGAATAAAGAACAAATGGAGCACGAGAAGTTTGGTCAAGATTTGCACAAGGAAATCATGTCGGTACAGAGATGATTGATCATGTTGGAACCAAGTTGTTTGAAGATGGGACCCACTCTTGAAATGTAGACGAAGCTGCATTGCACTTTGAAGAAAAAGGCAAAGATTCGAATAAAACAAATTATGTCGGTAACAACAAGATTTGAACAGGAAATTTTGTTAATTGAAGTATAAAGTATAATGGGTAAAGCAAATATGAAGAAGGACCAATGAAATAAGATGACAAAAGCACGTTGGTACCGAGTTGTCCTGATTGATGAATTCTGCATGGTTTTCCATGCTTGAATGATCGAATCTGATTTATCACCTGTTCAATGTGGGCTAGCGACTTCGAATAAGATTTTAGGTATAAATATACATCCTTAGGCAATGAAATAAGGATCCTTAGGTGGCTTGGTTGTGAAAGCAAAGCTGGTTCGAATGAAATAGCATTATTACAACTTGTTGGTCCATGTTTCATGACATTGCAGTCACAATAACAATTAGCGTCTAGCGCAGCGGGTCACTCTAGACCTGAACTATGTCTTTTCCCTTTCTTCTGTTGATTAGCCTTTCTAAGCTTGGAAACACAACATTTTCATCCCGAAGTCCCATCGACTAGTTGGTCAATCCAAGGTAGAGGAGTACTATCCTTTAGGCAAGTTTTGTTCATGTCTGAATAGTTGATGCACGATTGCCATTTTCCATTCGGTTACTTAACTAATACAGGATTCAATATCCACTTTGGATAAGGAACACCGTGGATGAAGCCGGTGGTGATTAACTTATCTACTCTTACCTCAACGTGGTGGATCACTCTGGATTAGACTGCGCCTTTTCTATTTTACTGGTGTAAACTTTGGGTCAATATTCAATGCATGACACACTATCTCCAGTGATATCCAACATGTCTCTGAATGTGCCCAAGCAAATACGTCCAGACCTCCTAAGAGGAAATTAACCAACTAATTAAGTGTCGATCTAGTTCTTGGCGCGAGCCTAGTAAACTAAATTTATGCAACTTCTTCCAATAAGATAGGAAAGCATCTGTACTGAGCAGCATCAGTTGCCATGACACCATCCATGTGTCGTATGTACTTAAGTGCTACCTAGGATCAGTAGTTCTGTTATATAGTGGCATTGCAAACATCGTAAACTTTTTGGATATTCTTCTCTTAGGATATATCCCACGAACGAAGTACTAGTTAGTGAAAAATCCAATTCCTCATTCATCCTATCTTTTCTTTCCTTCACCAACAGTTTAACCATATCAATTACATATTTCTCACTGACACGGTACTTCGAAGTTCAATACTAGGGGTTGTACTAAGTGTTTGACTTTGCAAATGATTTCGGATTGCCTATTGATGCTAGTTTCTCCAGTCTTTAGGAGAACTACTCCTTTGGTATTCCATCGATGTATGGTTGGTTCTACTATAGGTATTTGAATTCCATCTTAAACGTTGAACTCATAGGCATCACTATGAAGTTGTAGGCCACCTTTAGATTTAGGATCCTCTATAGAATCGATGGTATATCCCACTTCCTCTCTTAAATTTCCTTCGATATCAAGAGGAAATCTCTCACTACCGAGTGGTTTTCTTATGGGAGGAAGACTTCTGCTTTCTTGTACAAGTCTTCCAATAATTCCAATAACTCCTTCCCTTTGTTTTTTCTTTCCTTCTCTTCTGTTTTGGCCAGAAACATAGGGGTTTTCTTAATCTGATCCAGATGAAGTTCCCCTCTATTTCTCCTGGTCTTCTGAGTTGCCAGATCTTCCATCTTATCCATCAATTCTTTTTAATTATCCATCGTCTTTTGGTCTAACTCTTGCAGCATCTTATTGCATTCCATTCTTGTAACCAAATCTCTTGAGCAGATGAGCCCAGTAACGTTGTTTGGTTATTAATTTCAACTTGGTGAGCGTTTCCTTTATCACTGCCAACTATAGTTCCAAATGTTGATCTTCCTCTTCTTGGCGCCGTTGATTTCCAATAGCAAGTTTTCAAATTCTACAAATAAAACTTCTGGATCAACCACTAGATCTCTCCAAATCCACAATAGCAAGCTAGATCTAACCCTGAAAATCGGTTTCTCGGTGGAAGCACCTAAATATTGACGCCAAAAGTGGCACAACACCCAAATTTAACCTGTTGTAGGATTATAAATAGCAAGAAATGAAAAAAAAGTAGAAATGTAGAGATACGTAAGATTTTTATAGTATTTTGGCAACCTCTGACCTACGTTAATTTATCGTATTTTTTATTATTATGAATTTCAGAGAAAATTAGAGTCACTAGTATAAGGGATAGCTAGTTCCTAAGCTTGCAACTGCCAATAGTATATGTGTATGTGATTATTGTGAGGGAGAGATAGGAGATGAAGACGTAGCTTAGTCTATGTAATGACCTGGTATTTCGAACCATTCGCATCCGCACATGTCCGACTTGAATTGCTCAAAATAATAGATTGTTAATTTATATTTGGCAAAACTTAGCATGTATAGTAAATAAATAAATCACAGAATCACAGACACAAAGAAATACAACAATAAGCAGCGGAATAGATAAATAGTAGTTCATGAAGCTACTGTAAAACATCAAACCGGAAAACAAAATAAACAGAATCTCTAATACAAATAAATTTCTGATACATAAGCAACTGACGAGTCCGAACATACGTGACTGGAATAAACTGAAATAACTGAAAGCTGGATAGATAGATCTTCAAACAAAGCTCCAATCTTCAAAGGTGAGTCTCAAATGTTGTGGCACTCAGTCTGATCCGAGCAAAAAGCAAAACACAAAACATCAAGTCAGGATTAACATTCTTATATTTGTAAACTTAACTCAAGTGAAATGTCAACTGAAATACAAATAACTTAAAGGACGTTTTGCATTTTCATCCTCTAAGGATCCGTGGAACTATCTAGTATGTAGTACAATACGCTATTATAATATGACTATGGTAAAGTAAAGTATTAAAATAGCATTAATGCATTACCCATATCCCTTTAAAACATTATAGATAATGTCGTAGTTTATACAGATACTGTAAACTCCACCCGTAGGTGGGCTATCAGGGAGCACTCCATAGGTACGACATAAACCAAACTTGTAGAAGGCGCGATAGAGCATGTGACAAGGCACGCGAGGCAATGCTAGGGTAGATACATCGTTTGCGGATCCGGATAGATGGTAACGCATAGCAGCTACCACCGCTCACCACGAGGCACACTCCCAAATCAAAGGTGCACCCAATAAAATCACAAAGTAACAGAATGGTATCGAAGAAATGTGTCCTATATGAGGAATTACCTCACTTGGCCAGGCATAGCTCATGCTTTAGCCACATCAAACTGACTCTCGAGAGTCAGGGCTACGCTAAAACCTCATATAGAATCATTGCCAAACCATCCTACTTCGTTCTGGAATCTCCACCACATGCACAGTTATTAAAGTGGTTTTCAGTATTGGTCAGAGAGTATGCCAGTATCTGATCCCTGTCTCTTTAACAACCAAATGTTTATATCACACCGTGGTCACTTCATTTCAAATAGTTCATACTTCTTATCAAAATATCATATTCATTTCAAAACCATATCAATTCGATATCATTTTTCACTTTGAATAATATTTATTTCCATAATCGTAACACTTTCAAAATTATAACACCTTTGAAATCATAACACCTTTGAAATCATAACCCTTCCAACTTAACCAGTTTAGATATTGAAAATAATATATATATATATATTAAAATAGTTATAAATTAAAATAGTTTATATATTAAAATAATTTATGTATTAAAATAATTTATGTATTAAAATAGTTGTAAATTAAAATAGTTTGTATTTATTTATTGAGATTATACTGAAATAGTTTTCAAATTAGAATTATTTCATTTAATTTCACAAATCGTTTCAAATCAACTTAAATTCCAAAATTTAATTTAAGTCAATCCCTTTCAACACTTTTAATTTAAAATGGTTAAAGATTCAATTCAAATTTTCAATAAACCATTTAATTTTTTTTATTGATTTCAAATTCGTGGTTGAACTATCATTACAATTCCAATAAGATTCAAAGTTTAAATATTCAAACATTTTCAATATAAGTTTCATTTATATTTCAACATTTGACTTTAATTTTATTCAAATTGGAAAATATTCACTTAATCATTTTAATACAATTTAATAAAATCGCAATTTTTAAATTTCAATCAATATTAAATACCCAGTCTCAATTTGAGTTAAAGTTGAGAATATTCATTTAATCACTTTTATCAAATCAAGTTATAAATCATATCTTTCAAAATCTCAATATAAATAAGTTCAAATCAATTCTTATTTAGATTCAATTATTAACCGATTTAAATTCCAAGTCAACATTAATTTATCTTACTAACCTCTATTAATAAAGTTATAAAAAATCATTTTTTTAAAATACTAATATAAATTTAAATAAATACTTAAACATGTTATAAACCAATTAAATTTATTAAATTAAACCTTATTATTAAATTTGTTTTATATTAAATCTTGTTTTATATATTTTTAAAATTATAAGTAAAATCTTAAAATTCTTATTTCAAAACTAACTTATAAATAAAAATTTCAAAACCATATTATTTTAAAAATCAATTTTTTATACATATATAAAATAGCATATATATATATATATATATATATATATATTAAAAAAGTCAATATTCATTAAAACCCATATATTTCCTTTCAAACTTTGGAAATCATTTTCAAAATATAGACCGACGGTGTTCATATATAATTTTTTTCTTATGGTCAAGTGATATGGATATTTATAATTTCAATCCGCAAATCAAATATTTACGGATATATATCATTTCAAACCGCAATCCTAAAATTTCAAAATCAATGAAAATCGTTTAGGTTTATTATTTCAACCCATAATGATTTTCCCCTAATCTATAATATCGTTCGGGTATGTATCATTTCAACCCGTAAGGAATTCTAAACTAACAGGGAACTTGTAGAATGAGAACAAATATAATAGTAATATATCATATCAACAACAAGCATATATCATCAGTAACATTTTAAATATAATATATACAACAGGTGTCATATGTCATAGGTGAACAATGGCAAATAATGGCATATTATATTTAACAAATAAATAGCTAATAATTCAAATTTAACATCATATTTCAATCATCATTTCATGTGAATTAAATTTACTAAATATAAAAATGTTAATCGTGAGTGATTGCTCACCTTTCGAGCCTAGAGAAATGAACGAGAACTATGCGAATGGACACGGACAAGCGCACGGATCGTATTAGTGGGACAGTGCCAAGGTTAAAACTGTTGTTGTAAATCTAGACAACAACGAAACAAAGCAAATTGAACTTAGATTCGATGGAACAAAATATATACATAAGATATATCACATATTTTTAAAAAATTCTTCAAA
Organism: Allium cepa; assembly: GCA_030765085.1. Classification (NCBI taxonomy): domain Eukaryota; kingdom Viridiplantae; phylum Streptophyta; class Magnoliopsida; order Asparagales; family Amaryllidaceae; genus Allium; species Allium cepa. The sequence continues at coordinate 794,378,867 of CM060935.1, read as the reverse complement.
TAAATATTTAAACGTATATATATATATATATATATATATATATATATATATTTCTAAATCTATTTAAAAATATCAACGTAAATTTAACTAAACCTTAAACATATTATATATACAACTTTTTCCCATCTTTGAAACAAGACAACCCACTTTATTATTATATATAAACAATCGACAAGCCACTATGCAAACTTTTCTATATAAAACTTACTTTATTACTATATACATATAAACAACAGCAAATTGCACTAGACATAATTCACTTTATATAAACTAATTTAACTTGAGTATTATAAACAAAAGATCTGATATACAAACAAGTATAAATTCACACAACAAAACAACTATATATATATACACAAATTAAAATCAACACCATCCTTTCCCGTCCTTCTTTCATGGCAGCTGACACCATCCCTTCTGTCCTTCTTTCGTACTCTCCTATTCTTCCTACTCCCATCTCTTCTCTTCATACGTCCTCTCCTCTATGTCATCATCGTCCTGCTCCTGACCCCCCTCCTTCGCCACTGCTAGCGGCTTCAACTTCCAACTCTGCTCTATTGTCCCCGCTTCTGCCTGAACCTTCTCAACCGATATGGACTTCCCTCTTCAAGTGTAAACCCAGTAATGCAAGGAAGTACATACTAGTTGAGATGTCCCCCGTGTTCAATGATGAAATTATGATACCTCCCTCAATTGTTATTGAAGCTGGTGCTCATGAATGGGGTAACTATCTGGTTGGCTTTTTCCTTCATAAGCCTCTATCTTACTCAACAGTTATTAACTTTTTAAAAAAATATTGGAAACTCAAAGGTTCGATCAAAGTTAGATCTAATGGCTTCCTTTACTTATTCTTGTTGTCCTGTGATGAAGACAGGAACAGAATTCTGCAAGGTGACCCTATTGTTATGCGTAATAAACTCTTTATAGTCAAGCAATGGGATCCATCGGTGGGAAACGCTTGTGAGAATATCTCTTCGGTGTCTGTGTGGGTTAAATTCTCTAATATTCCACTATTCTTATGGTCTCATATTGGAATTAACTGGTTAGAAAGCATACTGGGAAAACTGGTATGTATGGATGAATCAACTGAGAGACTGGAGAGGCTATCCTTTGCTAAATGTATGGTAGAAATAAAACCAGACCGTGGTCTGATTTATTCATTTCTAATTTAGTTTTTAGATGGAGGAACGCAAAATATTCACATTGAATACCATTGGAAGCCTGATATTTGCACTCGGTGTTGTGTTTTTGGACATTCAGAATCTAATTGTGAAAAAAAAGCCTAATCACAAGTGCGGTGTTCGAGAAGAATGAAACGAAGAAAAAATTCAGTGAAGTCAATGATACGGTTCATAGGGAAGACAAGAAAGAAACTAGGAATAAAATGAGTCAGAGAAAACAAAAATGGCAAGTGGTGAATAGAGCTAGAAGACAGATGCTTAAATCTTCTTATTCATATGTTAATTTGGTGGTTGTTTATGAAGATGAAAAATCTGATGAAAAAAAGGAGTTAGGAAAGGATGAGCTTGAGGAAGGGGAGATCGGAAATAAACATCCTGATATGGTAGTGATTGAAGGAGAAAAGAATGGCAAATATGATAACACAAATATGCTGAAAGAAAATAGTTTTCATATTCTTGCTGAAATTGGTGAAGAAGTCTTTGATGAGGCTGATTATATGGTAAAAAATGCTGGGAATGATGCGAGTGATGAACAAATGAGTGGTTATCTTGTATCAAATGGTGTAATGACAAGTTGTGCTTCTAATAAGCTAGTACCTGAATGCAATTTGAGTTCAGATTCTAACACAACTGCGTGCAAAAACAATGCAGCTGATGACAAATCATCACCTCAAAGTGTAGACACAGCTGTTGTAATAAAAGATAACATAACTGCTCCCTTATCTGATGACCATCCCCCCTTTTTACCAAAATCATCCTCCCTTCACTATTTTTCCGCTATCAACGAAAAGATTAACTCATTAGCATCCCCCACCAAGCATTAGCCATGAAATTTCCTCTTCTGTTATTTCTAGCAAATCTAACTCACTTCCGATTTCTGTGCACGTTTCCTCTGTGCACGTGCACAAACCAAACAGTTACTTCTGTCATTCAAATCCCATAAACAACCATTCATCTTCCAAGTTTTCAAACTCCGATAGCTCTGAGCAACCCTATAAACATATTCTTGCTCCCAACGCTTGGAAGTCCCCTCCTCCTTTACTCCCCCTTCCTTCTTCTTCTCAATCCCCAAACGATGCCAATCAAAATATGATGATACAATCTGGACATGCTTCTTCTCTTAACTGCAAGTCAACCTATACAATAAAATTGCATTCTGGCCTGGATCTCAACCCGAGTGCCAGCACGCCGACCACTTCTACTATACCAGGAAATAATGTCCAATCCACTCCTATGACTAGGAGTAACAAAAAGAAACTCCTTTTTAATCAATTTGTTGATCAATGCTGAACAACATCCTGCTTGGAACATTAGAGGTGCCCACTAAGATATCAAGTTAAACCAATGCAAAAACTTAATTGCCGCTCACTCTCTAAGCTTTCTTACAATTTTAGATACTAAGTTAAATGCTGCTCTATCTACCAAAGCTAAGCTCCCTTTGGTAGGATTCTTGTTATGTATGACCCCATTATCTATGCCTTATCACCTATCATTTCTACTGCTAGCTTATCCATTTTCATTTTATCCATGTCTCTTCCTCTACTTCCTTTTACAATACTTAATCTATGGTCATATCTCAACCACTGCTAGACAATCTTTTCTTAACCTTCTTCCCTCTTTTAGACAAGATACTCACCCATGCATAGTTCTGGGCGATTTTAACTGCTCCCTTCTATTTTTTGATAGGCAGGGTGGCAATCCCCTGTCTCTTCGGGAAATTATGCCACTTAACAGTTCCATCTCTCAATCCAACCTTATTGAAATTTCAACATTGGGTGCTCCATTCTCCTAGAATAACTCAAGAAGATCCTCTCCCAAAACTTTCTCAAAAATTGACTTCTCCTTTTCTAATCCATCTGCTCTCAACAAATGGCCCAACATCTATAACCTCCTCCCTATGCCTGGCCTTTCTGACCACTCTCCCCAAATTATCTCCTTTGGTGCTGCTACCGTGAGGATAAGAAAATCAAATTTTAAATTTTTTAATGCTTGGGTTATTCACCCTGATTTTTTTTCTATTGTTAATCTAGCTTGGTCCTCTCTTTTTTTGGTAATCCTATATATGTTTTGCAGTGTAAGCTTAAAGCTGTCAAGACTGCCTTAAAAACGTGGTCTTTGAGTAAATTTGGAAATGCCAATTTGGCTTCCACCAGCCTTACTCTCAAATTACAAAATGTTCAAGAGATGTTGCTCAGTGATACTTCCAACAACGAGTTAGCGGGTCAGGAAGTAACTTTGTCTACCCAGCTATATGAGACCCTGAAACATGAAGGCCTCATGATAAAACAAAAACTTAGAATGGAGTGGTTCAAGAATGGTGACGGGAACACTTCTTTCTACCATTTATCTCTTAAAGCAAAGCATTCAAGAGAGTTAATTAGTGTGCTTAAAGATGTCAATGGTGAGTATATCTCTGATCCCTCTCTTATTGCTGATTTGTTTCTTGACTATTTCAGCAAGTTCCTTGGGAACAGTAATGAATTCATTCCATCACTTGACCTTCTTGATTCAATAAACATTCCCCGAATATTTCCTGTTGAGAATGAGTTTCTCTCATCTGCTATCTCTGACTCAAAGATTAAAACTGCTCTTTTCTCTCTCAATTTTAACTCTTGTGGAGGTCCAGATGGATTCAATGCTTTTTTTTACATCTTGCTGGGAAACTGTTGGTCCGGTCTTCACTAAGGCTATACAAAATTTCTTTAACAAATGCCAAATGATTGGTTCTGTCAACGCGTAATATAGCTCTCATCATTAAAGTGAAAAATGCTTGTCATGTCTTTGATTTCAGGCCTATCTCATGCTGTAACACCATTTATAAGTGCATCTCTAAGATCATTGCTTCTAGACTCAAGATGGTTATGCCTAACATCATCTCGTCCAATCAAACTGTCTTCCTTAGTGGCAGAAGTATCCTGGATAATGTTCCCTTGTCCCATGAATTGCTCAAGAGGTACAACACCTCTCATGTTTCTCCTAGGGCCATTTTCCAGCTTGATATCTCTAAAGCATTAGACCCACTACACTGAGACTCTATTGTTAGAATTATGGGTTTGATGAATTTCCCCAAACACTTTGTGGCATGGATTAGTTCATGTATCTCGACTGCTAGGTTCTCTATTATGGTTAATAACAGGAATGTGGGATATTTTCAGAGCAAACAAGGTATAAGACAGGGTGATCCTATGTCTGCATATATTTTCATTTTAGTTATGGAAGTTTTAACTCAGATTCTCAACCACCTAGTCATAGAGGGTAGCTTCTGTATCCACCTTAAATGCAAGCACCCCCTCATTACTTCCTCGATGTTTGCTGATGATCTGGTGATTTTCTTCCAGCCTTACATGATGACTGTTAGCTCTATTATGGGTGGTCTCGATAAATTCTACAAAATTATTGGCATATCCATTAACTTATCAAAGTCTGATATGTTGATAGCTGAAGTAGGAAATGACATGATCAATCAAATTTCTAGCTTTTCTTCCATAAATCAAAATGCTGAAACTTCCAAGTACTTAGGTATTCCCTTGGCTTCTTTGAGAATTATGAGAGCTCAATGCATGCCTTTGTATGAGAGGATTTTAGCTAGACCTTCTGTGTGGAGTAATAGGCTTCTTAGTCAGGCTAGTAGGCACATGCTTATTAAATCAATCATTTTCTCCATGACGGTGTATTGGTCAAGATCCTTCATCCTTCCTATCAAGCTGATTAAAATGATTAGGAGTGCTATGTCGAGTTTTTTTGGCATGGAACTGTTCACTCTAATAAACTAACTCCATGTGCTTTTTACAAGCTTGAATTGCCTCTGTCCAAAGGTGGCCTGGGTATTAAAAATATGATATTATGGAATAGCGCAGCCTTTGTAAAGATAACATTTGGGTGAAGTGGTCATACAATCATTTTATTGGCAACAAGAATTTCTGGACCATGTCTATTCCACAATCTTGCAGTTGGACATGGTGTTGTATTCTGAAATTGAGGAATGATATTCTACCCTACGCTAAAAGTAAAATTGCTTTTAATGGTCGGTTGTCCTTCTGGCATGACCCATGGATAAAGGAAGGCATTATATTGAGTCAGCTGCTATCTTACAATCAGCAAATGCAAACTGGTATAAGCAAATATGCCTTGGCCTTTAATTACATTAATGGTGGTCGCATTGTCTTTCCATACTCTAGTAATCAATATGTCATACAGCTATGGAATTTTTTCCAAGATTGTCATGTGCCTTTTGCTCATGTTGATGGAGTTTCATGGTCTTTCTGTCAAGATACCTTTAAGATTAGTGGCTTGTACAAGCTCTTTGCTTGCCATAGTAATAGTGTGACATTTAAATGGTATAAGCGAATATGGATAAATCATAATTCAGAGAGGCAGAAGTTGTTGCTATGGAAACTCTTCAGCAATGCACTTAAAACTAAAGTTTTGTTGAGACAGAGAGGTGTCACCATTGACACCACCTGCTGTTTTTGTCAAACTGTTGAAGAAGATACTCTGCACTTATTCTTTAGTTGTCCTTTTGTGCATATGCTATGGTGCTCTACGAATTATCACATTAATGGCAGGAAAGTTGCTTCCATTAGTGAAGTTGAATGAGATCTCATATACAAGGCTACGAGGTGGAAAAGTGAATCAACATATATTCTCTTGTTCTCTCTTAAAGTCTTCACATCAATCATTTGGGATGAGAGAAATGCGATAATTTTTAATGCTAAAAGGAAAACTATCAAGCAAATGAAAGACAATATTATGTGTGTCTTGAGTAATGGAATTGTTCCTTCTAAGCATGATTTTCATCCTGGATTCCTGAGTGCTCTCACCTAGTTGTTTCTCTGCTCGAATTGTCCATGATTTTCTCTGTGTTTAGTATTTTCTTTTTTTTTTCTTTATCGAGTCCGTGTCTCCTTGATATACACTGTATTTTCCTCTTGTTTTCTTGTTGCTCGATCTCTTGCTTGCCTATTTTTAGGTAGCTTTGTTTCTTTTCCTCTTTGTAACATCTTCCTTTGGTATATCAATAAATGGTAGGGGTCCATTTAACCCCACTGGCCTTGTCAAAAAAAATCGATATAAGTAAACAAATAATTTACCTTCGAAATTCATATATATATAAAAATATACATGGCTGAGGCAAGGAATACATGCAAAGAATGTGATGTTATATGTAAGAGCGGAGCATGCTAACTAGAAAAACTACAGAATATATAAGCTTTATGTGTATACCTATATATTATAAACAACTAAACTTGCATAGATATAATATAATTTTTTTATATAATATAATATTGTAACTTATATATTGTAAACTTATATAATATATAGCTTAATATATACCATCTTATAGAGTAGCTTCGGCTGCTATTGTGTGCATATAAGGAAGAACACTTGGTGACGTCCGGGCTCGGCTCAGAGTGGTAGTGGGTGAGTGATGAATGGAATGGCTGACGTGGTATGAGGCAGATCAGAGGCGTAGGTGATGCTTCCCATGCACGAAGGTGGGGAAAGGTGATCAGTTTCAAGGTAGTGTTGGGAAAATGGAATGGTGGAGGATGGTGATGGCTTCGGCCATATGAATGAGTGGTGAAGCTTGGATGTAGGAGGTTTCGTATGCTGGCAAGCAGCGGGACTTGCTGTGGGTGAGGAGGTACGGGCTACAGGTGAAGTGGCGGTTGATGTTGGTGAGGGATGGAGGAAGGAGGAAACAAGGGCGAGATGGAAAATGAAGGAAGCCTAACTTGTTGGCGTGCATGTAGAGAGAGAGCATGGCCGCATGTAGTGAAGGCTTTTGGGTTGTGTTGGATTCAAGGTGTACGACAGTGGGTTATGAGTGGGGTGTCAGGACGGTGGGGTTTGCTGTCACGCGTGGGCTGATGAAAAGGTTGAGGAGATGGGATGTTGCGTTGGTGATGTGAAGTAACGTTGGCTGAAGGCGATCAGTGTAAGGGAGGCGAGTAGTTTCTCTATTATATTAACTAATATAACTTTATATTATTAATAATTTTTTTCCAGAAGTAAGGTGAGAACAAAAGCAGAAAGAAGGGAAAAGGTGAAAGAACCAGGAAATTTATAAATTGGAATAGGGAAAAGCAAAAGTCAGTGGTTATATCTGGGAATATTAAAAGGCTAGAGGCTATTGATTTTGTACGGTAGGTAATTGAATGGTTACGGGAAACAAATAGACTCGAACGGATACCGATATTGTTGACCGTTTTTCACGATTTTCGCTCCGTATCAGACACCGAAATGCACAAACGAATATACTGCGGAAATCAGCGTGATGAGATGAATAGAATGGTACACAGATACCAATGATATGATCAAGTTATAAATTCTCGATTTTTCGCTGCTGAAAATGCCGATAAAATACCGAAAATAAGATAAACAGAGCTAGAGAAGTCCAAATTTGACGAAATGAAATACGACGTCTCACTCAGAAAATGATTTACATTTTTATTATATAAAAATATTCAAGTTTCAAAATTATTTTATTACCATTAAATATTAACTGATTTAGAATGTAAATTGAAAATTGCACAACAAAACCAACATTCATATTTTCAAGTGAAATCTTGACGTTTGCTATGTTTAAATAGATGCATCTCAAATATCTATTTTTTATTTCCAAATTCAATAATTCAAAATTTCATAAAAATTTAGTGACTTACGTTATTAAAACTGCTAAAATTTCTGGATCGTTACACTCTCCCCCATTCAGAACTTTTCGTCACCGAAAAGGAACGAGTTAGGAGAATATGAACAACCAAAAAGAAAAGAAAGCTTAAAATACATATTATCTGATACGCTACAAGTTCAAAGCCATATAAATTTCATCAGTTTTTAAATTGATTTATATTCAATTAATTTGGTTTCGATCCATCTTATTTAATCAATAATATACATTTGTATTCATATTTTGTTGATTTTTAATTCAAGCTATTTCCATTCAATTTGATTTGTTTCTATTTGTTAATATTTGTTACAAAAATTTCTTTCAAAATAAAGTTTATTTGATCTAACTCATATATTAAATCTATTTATCTTCATTTGAGTTGATTCTACTAAAAATTCAATTTCAACTATTCTTAGGTCCATATTTATTTACTTAAATAGTATTTTCTTTTATTATTTAATTTATTTCACTCACATTACTTATAACATCAATTTAATGTATAAAAGTCATTATAACAATCAAATTTATCTAAAATATCGCTTAACAAAATTTATTTTTTTGACATCTCATTACTTACATTTACATTTTATATTATTCAATCACATATTCTTATTACATCCAAACTTTTCCCAGATAAGTTTTATTAATGTTTCGTATGTAATTGAGCACTATACCAATTTACCTATTATTTATGATATTTTTATTAAGCAAAATTTAATTCGAACAATTTATTACTTAATTTTTCTCTTGTATAACCTCAATTACATATTCACCCTAACATTTAACATTTTGAATATTTTAGGTAACTTGTATATATTAGAAAGAAATTAATTACTATGCGAATAAATTTTATCCTATTTCAACTATTTCAATGTGGTTTAAATTCCAATTTAAAATTTAAACACTTCAAATATTTCAAAATTTTTGATTTATTTCAATAATTGAAAACACTAACTTATTTAAGAATTAAATTCCCGGTTTCACTTTAAACCATTTTGAAATAACAATATACATATATGTATTTTATACATCGGATCATAATAAAGAAATTCAAATCAAATCCATTTTCCCAAAACAAATGTATAGAAAAGCTACTAAGTGATCTCTCCACTCTAAACCTCAAAAATGAATGTTGATGATGCTGCAGTCATCATTGAAATTATTTTCCAACGACATAAGAGGACAGTATTGGCTTACTTCTTTTAAAATTCTTTGGAAATAATTTCCATTCGAAAATATTTTCAAATAATATATTTAAAAACATTGAAAAATCAAATTTAGAAAAGCACCGAAAATTAAATTCTCAAATCCACATTTTAAATTTATTTCATTTGCAAATCAGATTTATAAACCATTTTTATAAAATTTCACTTCTTATAACATACAACGATAGTTAATTGTTCAAAAATGTCGACAAACAATAAATGATAATCTAGTATTATCATTTCTAAAACCAATTCATTTAACTATTAAATTCCAGAAAATTATACTCTTATATATAAAATATAATCATGCATAAATTTATTCCATTTACAAATTTCAAAAACAATATTGTGTCAGTTTGCTCTGTTCAAGTGTTTTGGAATTTCCATCAATAGCATTGGCCAGACGAATCGATAGAACCCCAAATCAACTTAATGCCTCAAACAACACAATATAAAACATTTTTATATCAATTATAAATACATTCCTGCACAGGACGATCCAACAAGCATTCTGTTTGCACAAAAAATGGACAAACACCTCCAAGTCGTATTATTTAGTTGATTTTATGTGATTTTCAATGATTTTAGATGAGTATATAAATATAAAAGAAGTAGGGGCTGAAATGTAAATGACACGCGGATTTATAGTGGTTCGGCCAGAATGTGCCTACGTCCACTTTATATGTTATTATCTTCTTTCCTTCAGATTACAAGTACAATGCTTCGTATATTAGTATATGAAAGTAGTTTGAAAGTTCCTTCCTTGCTTGAGCTCTCAAACTTGTCTGCCATTGTTGTACCCCTGCCCCTCTATTTATAGAGTGCGGTAGGGGGCAGTGGTCTTGGAAGTATATAGCTGCTGGTGGGCCCGGGCTGAAGCAATCTGGCCTGGTAGCATTCTGGTTCGGCGAGCCTTTTATTCGGTATGGAGCTTGGACCGGTGATGGAGTGGGATGGTGGATCATTCGGTGGTGAGGTTTGCAGTTGGTCCGGTGGTGCTATGTGGTCCGGTGGTAGTGTGGAGATGGAGTTTGGACCGGTGTTGGTTCTCGTCCGGTAGTGGAGGAGAAGCTTTGGTTCGGCTGAGGGGTGGTCCGGTAGTGGTACCTCATCATCTCGTTCGGTGGTGTGGAGGCGAGGCTTTGGTTCGGCATGGTCTCATTCGGTAGTTGGGCCTTGGTTTGGACCGGCATGGAGACGTGGGGGGTTGGTCCGGTGGCCTTCGTGCCGAATGGAACTGCTGCCAAGGGGATGTTGGATGGGCTTTAGCACTTGAGTACATGGAGATGCCGAATGAACCTCGCATGGGGATGCCGAATGGAACTTTGGACATGAGTGTTGAATGAACTCCTTACTGGGTGGAATGGGGGTTGCCAGCCCGGGTGAAATTTACGCTTCTCGGTCTCGAGACCTTCTGGGTGAGAATCCGCCCAACATTTGCCCCCCAAAGTGGGGCACGTGCTTGCATGTGTCGCGCTTTGTTTCCCTGTAGTGGGCGTGATTTGTAAAACGACATAAGCTGGGTGTCCATATCCTTCGGATGTCCTGCAAAGGAAATTATAGCTTCAGTGTGATTTCAAATGATGACCGTTCGAGCTCGTTATCGATGCCAGGTCCACGTTCGAGTGGTTCCCCGGATCGTTTTCAAGGTGGTTTATCGCCAGCTCAGAGCATGCCTAGGGATCGTTCGCGATCCCGTACATGTGTAAGTAGCTTAGCCATTCTCTAATTATCAGAGTCAAATATTCGTCTAACCGATGGGCTTAAAACAGGGGTGTCAAAGTGTGAATTCTCATGGCGACGGGGTTAATAGCCATTCAGAGCGTGCCTATGGACCATTCGCGGTCGCGTACACGTGTAAATGATTAACCCACGTTGGTGAGAGATTCACGACTTATCCGTTGTTATCATATTCTTTATTTTATTAGTAAGATCTGGAGTTCGGGACTTATCTGAGTGAGGCGCCCTGCGTGCCCCCTAGTTCCTGGTCTTGGGCGGTAGAGAGAGAGTTCCATTCAGTTCTTGGTTGGTCCGGCTATTCTCATTCGGCTTATGGTGGTCCGGTATTATTGGTCCGGTTGGGCAAAATGTTTGGTTCGGTGGTTGTGAATTCGCCTATATATAGAGGCCGTACCCCCTTGTTTTTCTTTACCGAACGAGTAGAGCCGAACCATATTGAGCACCGAACCAGTTAAGTACCGGATCAAACAAATACCGAATCGATCAAGCGCCGGACCAATCTAGTACCGAACCAGGTATGTTCCCTTTTGCCGAATACATACGAAAGTTTTCATTTTACCGAATGGGACTATGGCCTTGGGGCCGAACGAGATGGGAGCCGAAGGAGATGGTAACCGAATGAGATGGAAACCGAATGAACTGGGAACCGAATGAACTTGTGAACTTGAAAACTTTAGTTTGCGAATGAAATCCCACACTTGCACGCATTTGTTTGTTTACTTTTCTATGTTCCTTGTCCTAATGCCTTGCTTTCCTTGTGTTGCAGAAAATGTCTCGCAAAGCGGAAACACGATCAGACAGAAAAAAGTCTCGAGGCACAGGAGAACCTTCTTCTTCCTTGCCCCCAGTCCAACCAGGATCCGGGCAACATCGACCTAGCCCGAGGTCTCTAGTGGATGGATATGGTCCACAGGAACTTTTGATCTCTCCTCCGGATTGCTTTCCCAGCTCCCTAAAGGAGGAGCAACTTGACGTCATATCCCGTTCCTTCGGGATAGATAGGGCCCTTATGCTGCTGCCGGGAGATGGAGTGATGCCATATAATCCTCCCGAGGGCTACTTCGCTTTTAGCAGATACCATTGTATGTGCGGTGCTATCCCCCCTATCAACGCTTGGATTATTAGCTTCACCACATATTTGAAGGTGGCTCCCTTCCAGCTTCAGCCTAATTCTTATGCCATCCTGGTGAGCCTCTTTGTTATCTTCCAGAGGAGGTACGGGCGTCCTCCTTCTAACCGGGAAATTCGATACTTGTACAACCTGAGAGGCTATAAGAAGGGGTCTCCGTATATTAGTCTGTAAGCGGCCGTGCCCTTCAAACCAGTCCTGGACCTATACTCCAAGTTTACCATGTTCAAGAAAGAGTGGTTCTTCATCAAGGACGATACTGTTTCTTTCCGCCTTTTCACTTCTGGCTGTAAGATGGATTTCATTTATATTTTCCATGTTTTGACTGTAGTGTTTTTTTTTTCTGACATGCTTCTATTGCTGGCTAGCGACAGGTGGTATTGCAGTTGTGGAGGATGATTCCTTGGTACGAATGGCTGCTGAACTAAAGGCTATTCCGGCACGGGACCGGTCGGCCTCCTTCTTGATCAGGAACGCAACCCTCTTGGAGTATAATTTGATCTTACCGTACCAGTCCGTGGTTAAGCAAAGAGACACGGCTGAGGAGAAGGCTGCTAAAGCTAAGGAGGGGGATAAGGTAAAGAGCGGTAAGAGGGAGCCTTTCGCAGAGCGTCCCGTGGTCGGGGGGAAGAAACTGAGGAAGTCCGATGGCCCTTCTCCAAGTACTTGCCCGACTGTCCCGGAGGAGGAAGGTGTAGAAGAGGAGGAAGGAGGCGAAGTTGGAGAAGGGTCGGAGGGTGGAGGAGATGGCGACGGTCAAGGTGGTAGTGGTGTTGCTGCTCTAACCTCTGAACAAGACCTCGAACTGGATGAGGCTCTCCGTCGGGCCTTCGGGGAGTCGGAGGGAGAGTCGGAAACGGAGAAGGGAACGGAGAAGGCAAAGGAAACCGGCAAAGCTGTGGCTGGCACTGACCCATCCTCTAAGGGTTCCTCAGCTAGGGTGATTCCGGCGATGCAAGGTGAACTTTTGTCTTCTGCCGATTCTATTTTCGATAAGGACTTAGAAATTTTTTACGGTTCACTTCCGTCCTGGAATGAGATCCAGGACTTATTGCAGTATCCCACTCCTCCGCCGGGTTTGTATAATAGATGTGTCTCCTCACTTTTCTTTCTTTTTAACTTAGCACATTTTTTGAATTGCGGATTATTGTATGTTCGTAACACTTGTTCTTTATTCCAGGGGCAGGCCAGGCGGGTAAAACGTCGGATGTTCGACACCGCCTTGAACAATTTAAGTCGAGGAGAGCTTCCGCGAAACCTTCTACTGATCGCACTGGGGACGTAGTCAAGTACCGCCCTCTTCTTGGGGTCATCGAAGAGGGCATTCAGAAAAGGAAGCGGAGCCGTTCCTTATTTGAGTCTTCTTCTGCTTCGCAGCTTCCTACTCTGCCTCCCCCTACTCAGCCTCCTCGTGATACTACGGAGGAGAGCACGGAGCCCTGCCCCCCTCCTCCTCCTTCCAAGAGTTCTACTGTCATTCATATAAGGCGTCCCGATGTGCCTCGCCCCGTGCCTCGTGACCCTTTTGCCGGCCATCCTGATTTAGACCCAAGTTTTCGGGACATTTCATTCGATGAGACCACGGGCGAGCACCTCCTTCCCCGCAACCCCATGGTAAGAGTGCTGGACGAGGCCAAATCTTTAGATCTTGATTTACTTACTACACGGGTAGTCACCATGGGGGATGAGGCCAAGGCTAATATCGACCGGGTGGCCGCAGAGACCAAGAAGTTAATGGAGCATCATGCTAAGTTGGTCAAGGCCGGGGAAGAGATCGGGAGTGCTAACATTCGGTTGAGGTTAAAGGTGGCCGATCAGGCCAAGCAACTCGCCGACCAAGCCATCCAGATTTCCCAGCATGAGGAAGCCTCCAAGCGTCTGAAAGAGACCATGGAGAAGGCCAGTAGGGCGGAATTACGGAAGATGGAGGTCGCTTGCAGGGAACGGATTAACATAGCTATTGCAACGGTGGATGAGGTCCGAAATGCGGATCTCGAGCGGGTAGAGGAGTTGTCAGGGAGGCTCGAGGCTGCGGAGATGGCTCAGGCCGAGTTGAAGGAGGAGCTGGAGGAGATGAGGAGGTCCCTCAAGTTGAAGGAGGAGGAAATGAGGAGGTCACTCCAAGCTGACTGCTTGAGATACCAATCAGAGAGTGACGTCGCCGTCGCTAAGTTGCAAGCTTCCGAGGCTCGGGTGAGGGAGTTTGAGGAAAATGAGGGGATGATGGATGAGATGCTTCAGGATATGTACTTCCATACTTGGAAAGAGGGCGGCTTGTCTTGGATGGACGATTACCCTCGGGTCATGGCCAAGGTGTATCTCCAGGCTTTAGAGGAGGCCAGGGTGAACGCGGGTAAGGAAGGCGGAGAGGCTTTCAACTTGAGTGCGGTTACTGCTCAGTTCTCAAAGGAGGAGCAAGCGGCGGTGAAGGAGGGGATGCGGCTGCTTGCTGCGGAGGAAGCGGGCGTGCAGTTGGATGATGAGGATCAAGCGGCGGATGCTGGTGAGTTATTCTTTTCCCTTTCTTTTCTTTCCGTGTTTTCATAACTTGATCGTTCGTTTAATGAATTCCTCTTCTGATCTGAACAGGTGGGACTTCAGATCCACACGCTGGGGGCTCTGATCCTGCGGCTAAGTAGGCTGGGGGAGTTGGTGATGGAGTGTGGATGCATCTGCCATCTTTTTGTTTCTTTTTTTTTTTTTTCACTGTTTATGTTAGTCTTTGATATGCAACTGTAATAAAATTATCTGCAAAGAATAACTTCGTGTGATCTTATAATATAAGCTGATTTTGCCATGTTCAAATGTTGTTGCTATCTTTATGTGCCGTGTGAGAAGTATAATTATGTATATGCCTGTGATTCTAGTTGTGTTTGATGTTAAGTTTTTGCTTGAAATATAATTTTACGTTTTGCGATGCCAGTGTACGAATAAGCCATAGTTACGCATTTATGTACAAGAGAAGAGAGTACCGCCCTTCATGTTTTATTCGCAGGAGGTAGCGTTGAGTGTCATGTGTAACTGTTCACGGATATAGCTGAGTACCCTGTCGTCCAATACGCAGGCTTAGATTCTCATGAGTGAATGCTTCCTATTCGATTTCCTGCACTTTAGAGTTTGTTATACAGGATAGAAGAAAAATATTTAAATGGAATGGAAATATAGTAAAAGTAAAACTTCCAGTCACGGAAGGCCGTCGATGTGCTTAAGTTCGTGGCAAACGGGTTTTGTAGTCACTTTCCCTAGCTGTGGGTCTTGGAGACATTTGTCACCCATCTTACGCCTCCGCGGGGAGTTTTCTTTTTTACCACAGCCGCACTTAAGACACATCGGAGCCGAGATCGCGCACGGTAACTACCCGAACCATTATGGTCCGTAATCGTGGGTATTATTCGATTTACCGTGGCCGGCTAGCGTGGGTGCCGTTGGCCGTGAACTACCCCTGGCTGGCCACACCTTATGTTGGGGCTTAAAGTAGGTTCACAGTTACCGGCGAGCCGAACGCCGTAATGAGCTGCCATCGGCTATAGTCGGCCTTTATGATGACTTATAATCGGCTCATTACAGTTGGCTTTGAGGGCAGGCGCGCAATGAGTTAACCCGCAGCAGAGGGATGCTGGAGCAAAAGAGTCTCATTGGCGAGTGCATAGAATCGTAGCGTACCTGTTAGGCCTAGTCCAGATGAGGCCGCGGTGCGTCTTGAGTGGAGGTGCCATAGGATTTTGTTCAACAGAAAGGGATAAAACTTAACAAGTAGCCAAGACATAAAGGAACAAGTTAAAAAGAGACAAGATTTTTTAAAGTGGTTCGGCATGAAAATGCCTACGTCCACTGATTCTCTTTGTTAATTCACTTCATATGGGCAGTACAAGTTAAGAAAAGTATCGACGGAGGTGTCAGATGTTCCATGCCCTCTGGAACACCTCTCCGTCCACTGTTGACAAAATGTAAGCTCCGTTGTGGAGATCTTTGTGAATTACATATGGTCCGTCCCAGACGGGGTCCAGTGCCCCGGGGCGCGGAAAGATTCGCCTGAGGACAAGATCTCCTTCTTGTAAGCTGTGATGCTTGACTTTGGAATTGTATAGTGCTGCCACTTTTTGTCTGTGAGCTGCTGCTTTGAGTGCTGCATCATTCCTCCTTTCCTCAATCAGATCCAAAGACATGAGGAGGAGTTCTTCGTTTTCTTCTGGGTTGTAGTGGATCCTACGGTGAGAAGGCACAATAGTCTCAACTGGGAGCATTGCCTCCGATCCATATGCCAAAGAGAAAGGAGTATGTCCCGTTGCTGTTCTGAAAGATGTGCGGTATGCCCATAGTGCCGTAGGAAGTTCGTCCACCCAAGCGCCTTTTGACTTTTCAAGTTTCTTCTTGATTAGGGCTTTGAGAATTTTGTTGACAGCTTCAACTTGTCCGTTTGCCTGAGGGTAAGCTACTGATGAGAAGCTTTTATGAATTCCATGCTCTTGGCACCAGTCGGCAAATTCTTCGCTGTCAAATTGGAGTCCGTTGTCTGATACGATCTTGAGGGGGACTCCATACCTGCACAGAATGTTTTTGATCAAGAAGTTGATAACTTTTGCTGAAGATATTTTATTTAAAGGTTCCGCCTCCACCCATTTGGTGAAATAATCGACTGCCACTATAGCATATTTGGCTCCGCCTCGGCCCGTTGGCAGTTCGCCAATTAAGTCAATTCCCCATACAGCGAAGGGCCAAGGGCTGGTCATTTGAGTAATTTCGTTTGTGGGCAGACGAGGGATCTTGGCGAACTTCTGACATCTGTCGCATTTCTTAACGAAGTCTAGGGCATCTTTGTTTAGTGTGGGCCAGTAATATCCATATCGGAGTATCTTTCTTGCCAAAGTCTGTCCTCCAGTGTGATCTCCGCATCCTCCCTGATGGATGTCTGTTAATATCTCCTTGGCTTCCCTTCCTGCGACGCATCTCAATAAGGGGCTAGAGAAGCCACGCCGGTAGAGAATGCCTTCTTGTATTGTGCAGTGAGGAACTTTCCTCAAAATCTTCTTGGCTTCGTCTCGCCTGTCGGGTAGTATGCCATCTTGCAAATATTTCCGGATAGGAGTCATCCAGGTTACTTCTTCGATTGTAGTTATCAGATTCACTTGTTCGAAACTTGGGGCTAGCTGCCTTGAGATTGCTAGTGCCCCGGAAATGGTGCTGTTCATCATGCTAGCTTGTTTCGCAAGTTCATCTGCCTCTTGGTTTTCTTCTCGAGGAATGTGTTTGATTAGATAATGGTCCAATTGATCGAGCAGCAGTTTGGTTTTCTTTAGGTATGCTGTGAGCCGTTCTCCCCGAGTCTGGAATTCTCCTAGTACCTGGTTTACGATAAGCTGAGAATCACTATGAATACATAGGGAATTGACTCCGATTTCTAGGGCCAGTTCCAATCCTGCTATTACTGCTTCATATTCAGCGTCGTTGTTAGAGGCCGTGAACTCTAATCTCAATGCATAGTACAACTTTCTTCCCCTGGGGGTGATGATCACAATACCTGCCCCTGAGCCTTGTTCGTTTGATGCTCCGTCTACAAAGAGGTTCCACTTGATGTTTTTTGCTACTTCGGATTGTTCCTTGCCTTCGTTGATAGTGAATTCGGCAATGAAATCAGCCATGGCTTGTCCTTTGATAGCGGTACGAGGATGGTAGGTGATATCATACTGACTTAGTTCGATGCACCATTTGAGGAGTCGCCCAGAAGTGTCAGGTCGATGGAGCACTTGTCTTAGTGGTTGATCGGTTAGAACCCTGATGGAGTGAGACTGGAAGTAGTGTCGCAGTTTTCGTGACGCGATCAATAAACAATATGCTAATTTCTCAAGTTTAGGATATCTGGCCTCTGCCCCTGTAAATCTCTTACTTACAAAGTAAACCGGGCGTTGTGTGCGGTCTTCTTCTCTTACCAAGGCGGCGCTTAGAGCATGAGATGATACAGCGAGGTATAGGTATAACACTTCACCTTCATTTGGAGTTGAGAGTACTGGTGGTCTCTGAAGGTGTTTGATTAGGTTGAGGAAGGCTTTTAAGCATTCGTCGGTTCACTCGAACCTCCCTTTGTCTTTCTTTAGTGCTTCGAAGAAAGGGACACACTTGTCAGTTGCCTTGGAAATGAATCTGCTTAGGGCGGCCACCTTTCCGTTTAGGCTCTGCATTTCTTTTCGAGTGGAAGGTATCCTTATTTCTTTTAAAGCCCGGATTTGTTCAGGGTTTGCTTCGATTCCTCTGGCGTGGACGATGAATCCTAAGAATTTTCCCGATGAAACTCCGAAGGAGCACTTTAGAGGATTCAGCTTCATTCCATACCGGCGAAGTACCTGAAACATATCGTCCAGATGGCTTACATGGTCGTTGGCTTTCCTGGACTTTACCAACATGTCATCCACATATACTTCCATAGTTCGTCCTATCAGTCCTGCGAACATTTTGTTGACGAGGCGTTGATAGGTAGCTCCAGCATTTTTAAGTCCAAAAGGCATGACTTTGTAACAATATAATCCGCGGTCGGTGATGAAGCTAGTGTGGTCCTGATCAGGAGCGTGCATGGGGATCTGGTTATATCCGGAGTATGCATCCATAAAAGACAGGAGTTCGTGCCCAGCTGTGCTGTCTACGAGTTGGTCAATTCGGGGAAGTGGGAAGTAGTCTTTCGGGCAAGCGTCATTCAGATTGGAAAAGTCAATACATGTTCGCCACTTTTCATTGGCCTTTTTTACTAGCACTGGGTTAGCGATCCATTCTGGGTAGATGGCTTCCCGTATGAAGCCATTAGGAAGTAGATTCTTTACTTCCTCATCAAGGGCTGCCGATCGCTCTGC
This sequence comes from Allium cepa, assembly GCA_030765085.1. Taxonomy (NCBI): domain Eukaryota; kingdom Viridiplantae; phylum Streptophyta; class Magnoliopsida; order Asparagales; family Amaryllidaceae; genus Allium; species Allium cepa. The sequence continues at coordinate 794,360,103 of CM060935.1, read as the reverse complement.
CCCCATGCTCCTCTTTTTCTGCTTTACTGGTACCTTGGTGGGATCGATGTTCAGCATGTGGCATGCTATGTCTGGGGAGATTCCTGTCATATCGGCATGGGTCCATGCAAATACATCTAAGTTGTGGCGGAGAAAGTCAATGAGTTGATCCTTCAATTCCGTTTCCAGCTGAGATCCGATTTTTAATAGTCTACTTGAATCATGCTTATCTACCGATACGAATTCCATAGCCTCTGCAGGCTCGGCGGTAGCCTCCTCCTCTTTATCCCTGGGGTCTAGTTCATTGAAGGGATCGCTTGTGTATCGAAGAGGAGGGGCTTTCTTTAGTTGCTATGCCTCCAAGCTTTTCATGCAGAGAATAGTCTCTGCATCTTTTCCTTTATTCTTTCTGCGGTTATTGCGAAGTTCAGTTACGTAGCAGTCTCGGGCGGCATCTTGATCTCCTTCTACTTCTCCTACTCCGTTGTCTGTTGGAAATTTCATTTTCAGGCACCAAGGGGCTAATACAATCTGAAAGTCAGACAAGGCTGGTCTTCCCAAGAAAGCGTTGTAAGCCGAGTGGTTTTCTATTAGTACGAACGTTTGTTTTAGCACAACGGAGCGGGGATGACTTCCTATTTCGACGAAGAGGTCAAGTTGCCCGAGGGGCATTTTTGCATCTCCAGTGAAACCGTGCAGTGGTTTGTCACAGGGGGATACATCCTTCATTGATAACTTCATTTTGTCGAAAGCATGTTTGAACAGGATATTTACGGAGCTTCCCGTGTCTATTAGAATCCGAAAAACTTTAGCTGGACCAAACCAGGCAGAGATGACCATGGGATCCATATGTGGGTACTGTCTTCCTTCCAAATCATGCCTACTGAATACAATGTCATTGTTTTCTTTTCGTTTCGGGTGGCGTTCCTCCGTAATGGAGTTAACATATCCTTCGGCATTTCTAAGCGACTTGCCGTACCTTTCCATCTCTGCCCAACTTCTGTCGGCGATGTGTGGTCCTCCTGAGATGGTAAGGACCACTATCTTCTCTTGACTAGAGCCACTGGTGTTGTGATTGTTGCGATTCCCTCCGCCTACTTCTAGGAGGGGTTGCTTTGAGTTCTCATTGGCAGGAGTTGGAGTCCTGTTCTGACCTTTCACATAACGTTCCAGTCTTCTTCTTCTAATGTGTTCTTCGATCAAGTCCCGAAGATGGTGGCATTCATTGGTGTCATGTCCGTGGGATTCGTGGAAGCGACAGAACTTTCCGGACTTGAGTGCGTTATTTGATTCTTTCTTGTGCGGGGGGCGCTTGTATCCGAGTTCGCCCTGAGTGGCTAGGTAGATGTTTTCGATTGTTTCATTCAAAGGAGTGTAGGAGTCAAATCTTGGCCCTGGTCGATATTGGCGCTTCTCAACCTTTCTGCCCCCAGCATTGTCTCTAAATTCATTTCTTCGAGCGTCCTTAGCTGCAGTGGGAACCTTGTCCTGAACTATCTTGCCTTGTTGCCCTTACTGCCTCTCCGTAGCAGCGTCTTCAAGTCTCATATACTTTCCAGCTTCATGGAAGAAATCAGGCAAGGTAGCTGGTTTTTCCTTAGTTAATCTTCTGGCAAACTTGGTGTCTGGATGTACACCACTACAGAGGGCCATTAGAGTGAGTTTTTCATCGGCATCTTGAACTGCTGCCGCTGCGGCGTTGAACCGTGTTAGATATTGTTGCAGCGTCTCTCCGGATTTCTGTTTGACATTGGATAGAGAATAAGCATCCTTGGGTTGTTCCACATGGATGCGGAACTGGCTAATAAACCTTTCTTTTAACATCTCCCATGAGCTGATGGATCCTTGGGGTAGATGGCAGAACCAGGAGGTAGCTAGATCTGATAGGAATAGCGGAAAGCATTTACATAATACTCCTTCTGTTGCTCCACTCATGAGCATATGCTGGGTGTATCTCTGCAGGTGTACGATGGGGTCGGAAGTTCCTTTGTAAGGTTCCATGGTTGGCATTTTCCATTCCCGGGGAGTGATGGCAGTTTCGATATTTCGGGTAAAGGGACTGGTGACCCTAGCGCCTATTCCCCGGTCCCTTTGTTCCCGTTGGACACATTCTCTGAATAATCGTGCCATTCGTTCGTCAGAACTTGGAGCGGACAAAAATGAGCTCGGTTCTTCCCTGCGGGATCTATCTCGTCCAGACGACCTGTAGGGATGGTACAGTCTATCACCTCCAGCATTATCCAGTGGTTGTCTTTGGCTGCTTGGATGCACGCTAGGACCAGCTACAGTTGCCCCCTGCCTTGATCTTCCCCTGTGGGGTTCTGTTTCGAGCACATCCATGGGGTCAACTTCGGGCTGGGTTCTAGCTCGGCTCCGTTCAGCGGGGTTTCTAGGATTAGGTGGCATGACTGGCTCAGCTACATCCGACCCTCGCCTGGTGCCTCCCCCGCTGGGCTCGGCACCAAGGGCTTCCTCGAGTCGGGATTCGGGCTGAGTCCGGGCGCGGCCCCTATCATTGTTGTTTCTGTTGATAGCTTCTTCGAAGAGTGAAGACCTTTGTTGCCTCCGGGATCCTCCGGATTGGGATTCACCCCATGATTCCGTGTTGCGGTTGGACTCTTCAGCATCCCTTAAGCGTGACATGAGTTGGTCCACCAAAGTTTCTTGTTGGGATGTGAAGCGGTTAGTTACTTCAGCCACAACCCTGTCCAGATCTGCCCTAGTGATTGGTTGTTCCGTTGCGGGACCAGTTGGATTCTCCTGATTTTCATCTGGTACTGCTGTTGAAGTGGGCTGATCTGTGATTGCTGGATCTGGAAGGCTGCTAGTTGCGATGTTCTTTCCTTTGTTAACATCCCTTCTCTGTTTGGAAGGCATGATTTCTAAGCAACGAGTGATGTTGTTAGGAAGAAGGTTGAGTGGGAGAAGATGAAGCTGGAGTTCAGTTCTCAGTGAAAGCACCAAAAATGTTTGCACAAAAAATGGACAAACACCTCCAAGTCGTATTATTTAGTTGATTTTATGTGATTTTCAATGATTTTAGATGAGTATATAAATATAAAAGAAGTAGGGGCTGAAATGTAAATGACACGCGGATTTATAGTGGTTCGGCCAGAATGTGCCTACGTCCACTTTATATGTTATTATCTTCTTTCCTTCAGATTACAAGTACAATGCTTCGTATATTAGTATATGAAAGTAGTTTGAAAGTTCCTTCCTTGCTTGAGCTCTCAAACTTGTCTGCCATTGTTGTACCCCTGCCCCTCTATTTATAGAGTGCGGTAGGGGGCAGGGGTCTTGGAAGTATATAGCTGCTGGTGGGCCCGGGCTGAAGCAATCTGGCCTGGTAGCATTCTGGTTCGGCGAGCCTTTTATTCGGTATGGAGCTTGGACCGGTGATGGAGTGGGATGGTGGATCATTCGGTGATGAGGTTTGCAGTTGGTCCGGTGGTGCTATGTGGTCCGGTGGTAGTGTGGAGATGGAGTTTGGACCGGTGTTGGTTCTCGTCCGGTAGTGGAGGAGAAGCTTTGGTTCGGCTGAGGGGTGGTCCGGTAGTGGTACCTCATCATCTGGTTCGGTGGTGTGGAGGCGAGGCTTTGGTTCGGCATGGTCTCATTCGGTAGTTGGGCCTTGGTTTGGACCGGCATGGAGACGTGGGGGGTTGGTCCGGTGGCCTTCGTGCCGAATGGAACTGCTGCCAAGGGGATGTTGGATGGGCTTTAGCACTTGAGTACATGGAGATGCCGAATGAACCTCGCATGGGGATGCTGAATGGAACTTTGGACATGAGTGTTGAATGAACTCCTTACTGGGTGGAATGGGGGTTGCCAGCCCGGGTGAAATTTACGCTTCTCGGTCTCGAGACCTTCTGGGTGAGAATCCGCCCAACACATTCTAACATAAGGATAAAGATTCAAATTTAAAAGGACCCTAAGCAAAGAGAATTCTGTCTAAGAAAATAGGCTCAAAAGGAAAATAAGGTAATTAAATTACAAAAGAGGAAAGATGGATAGACTCACATAAGTTGCGGCAACCTTAATCATGTCAACCAAGATTCTAGGAATAAGATCGATGCGGAATTCAATTTCCCGCTTGGGAGGTAGAGAAGTGACCTCATAAAGACATCAGGATAATCCTGACTATCGGGTGGAGTAAAGATCACTATGTTGTTCATTAGACGAAAAAGGTAGAGCTGCCTACTTAATCTAGAGGCATTCAACATATGATCACAAGATAATTACCCGGTCGTTTGCCAGAGGAACGATTCGAGCTTTGTAAGAAATAACAGCATCAAACCAAGGACGTAGAAATCTCTGGTGAATCGACGTCGGTTGTAAAGGAGTTTCACCCCTTTACAAATCATATCAAGGTTGAGGAACCACCGATGGAATTAACCACACAAAAGGATGAAGTTGCCAATAGGGGTGGTAAGATAAGCTCAAATTATTACAGAGATCAACGGAAATGGAGCTATGGGATGCTCCAGTACCAAGAAGAACATGAAAAGAAGGACAAGAATGGATATCAGAACAAAGAGGGAAAGTTCCAAAAAATTCAAAGGAAACCGAGTCAAAGAGTAAGGAACTCAAGCTCGAACGAAGATATTAATTTTTACTCCATATGCTAATTTTTTGCCAAAACCAACGCACTGATACCACTTGTAATGACCTGGTATTTTGAACCATTCGCATCCACGCATGTCGGACTTGAATTACTCAAAATAACATATTGTTAATTTATATTTGGAAAAACTTAGCATATACGGTAAATAAATCAATCAAAGAATCAAAAACACAGAGTAATACAACAATAAGCAGCGGAATAGATAAATAGTAGTTCATGAAGCTACTATAAAACATAAAAGTCTAAAAAAAAAATGAACAAAATATCTAATAAAATAAATCTCTATACATAAGCAACTAACGAGTCCGAACATACATGATTGGAATAAACTGAATTAACTGAAAGGTGGATAGATAGATCTTCAACAAAGCTCCAATCTCCAAAGTGAGTCTTAAATGCCGTGACACTCAGTCTAACCTGAGCATAAAGCAAAACACAAAACACTCGAGTTAGGATTAACATTCTTATATCAGTGATTTTGACTCAAGTGAAATGTCAACTGAAATACAAATAACTTAAAGGATGTTTGGGATTTCCATTCTCTAAGGATCCATGGAACTATCTACTATGTAGTACAATACGCTATTATAATATGTATATAGTAAAGTATTAAAGTAGCGTTAAGACGTTACCCATATCCCCCTTAACACATTTTATATAATGCTGTAGTCTATACAGATACTGTAAAATCCACCTGCAGGTGAGCTATCAGGGAGCACTCCATAGGTACGACACAAACTAAAACTCCTAGAAGGCGGGGGCATGTGACAAGGCACACGAGGCAACGTCAAGGTAGATATACCGTTTGTGAATTCGGAATAGTAAAATTGCATATTAGCAACTACTGCCCACCTCGAGACACACTCTCGAATCAAATGTGCACCCAATAAAATCAAAAGGTAATAGAATGGTATCGAAGAAATGTGTCCGATAGGAGAAATGACCTCACTTGGCCCGGCATGACTCCTATTTTAGCCACATCAAGCTGACTCACGGGAGTCAGGGCTGCGCTAAAACCTCATATAGAATCATTGTCAAACCATCCTACTTTGTTCTGGAATCTCCACCACGTGCATAGTTGTTAAAGTGGTTTTCGGTATTGGTAGAGAGTATGCCAATATCCGATCCCGGTCTCTTTAACAACCAAACACTTATTTCACACCGTGGTCATTTCATTTCAAATAGTTCATACTTCATATCAAAATATCATATTCATTTCAAAACCATATCAATTCGATATCATTATTCACTTTGAATAATATTCTTTTCCAAAATCGTTATACTTTCAAAATTATAACACTTTCGAAATCATGACACTTTTAAAATCATAACACCTTTGAAATCATAACTCTTCTAACTTAACCAGTTTAGATACTGAAAATAGTATATATATATAGTAAAATATTTATAAATTAAAATAGTTTATAGATTAAAATAATTTATATATTAATATTAAATAGTTGTAAATTAAAATAGTTTATATTATTAAAGAGATTACATTGAAATAGTTTCCAAATTAGAATTGTTTCATCCAATTCCACAAATCGATTCAAATCAACTTAAATTCCAAAATTCAATTTAAATCAATCTATGTTCAACACTTTTAATTTAGAAAGATTAAGGATTCAATTCAAATTCTCAATAAACCATTTCAATTTTTTTATCGATTTCAAATCCAGGTTTAAACTATTATTTCAATTCCAATAAGATTCAAAGTTTAAATATTCAAACATTTTCAATATAAGTTTCACTTATAATTCAACATTTAACTTTAATTTTATTCAAATTGAAAAATATTCACTTAATCATTTTAACACAATTTAAAAAAAATCTCAATTTAAAAATTTAAATCAATATTAAATATTAAGTCTCAATTTTAGTTAAAGTTAAGAATATTCATTTATCAACTTTTATCAAATCAAGATATAAATTATATCTTTCAAAATCTCAAAATCAATAAGTTCAAATCAATTCTTATTTAAATTCAATTATTAATCAATTTAAGTCCCAAGTCAACATTAATTTATCTTCCCAACCTCTATTAATAAGTTATAAAAAAATATTTTTAAAATATTAATATAAATTTAAATAAATACTTAAACATGTTATAAACCAATTAAATTAAATTTTATTAAATCAAACCTTATTATTAAATTTGTTTTATATATTTTAAAATAATAAAATTATAAGAAAAATCTTAAAATTCATATTTTCAAAACTAACTTATAAATTAAAATTTCCAAACCATGTTATTTTAAAAATCTAAATTTTATACATATATAAAATAGCAATTATATTTATATTTTAAAAAAATCAATATTCATCAAAACCCATATATTTCCTTTGAAACTTTGAAAATCATTTTTAAAATATAGACCGATGATGTTCGTATATAATTTTCTATCCTATGGTCAAGTGATATGGATATTTGTATTTTCAATCCACAAATTAAATATTTACGAATATATATCATTTCAACCCGTAACCCCAAAATTTCAAAATCAATGATACTCACTTGGGTTTATCATTCAACTCATAACGATTTTCCCCTAATCTACAATATCCTTCAGGTATGTATCATTCAACCCACAGGGAATTCTTAACTAACAGGAAACTTGCAGAGTGAGAATAAATATAATAATAGTATATCATATCAACAACATGCATATATCATCAGTAACATTTTAAATATAATATATATAACAGATTATGGTATCATATGTCATAGGTGAACACTGACAAATAATGGCATATCATATTTAACAATTAAATAGCTAATAATTCAAATTTAACAGCATATCTCAATCGTCATTTCATGTGAATTAAATTTACTAAATATAATAATATTAAGCATGAGCGATTGCTCACCTTTCGAGGCTAGAGGAATGAAAGAGAATGAAGCGAATGTACACGAACAAGCACACGATTCGAATAAGCGGGACAATGCCAAGGTTAGAACTGCTGTTGTAAATCTGGACAGCATCGAAACAAAGCAAATTGAACTTAGATTCGATGGATTTCACATATTTTTTCAAAATTCTTCAAATAAATATTTAAACGTATTATATATATATATATATATATATATATACATACATATATTTCAAAATCTATTTAAAAATATCAACGTAAATTTAACTAAACCTTAAACATATTGTATATACAACTTTTTCCCATCTTTGAAACAAGACAACCCACTTTATTATTATATATAAAAAATCGGCAAGCCACTATGCAAACTTTTCTATATAAAACTTACTTTATTACTATATCATATAAACAACAGCAAATTGGGTGCATGTGGAGGGAGAGCATGGTCGCGTGTAGTGAAGGCTTTTGGGTTGTGTTGGATTCAGGGTGTACGGCAGTGGATTGCGAGTGGGGTGTCAGGACGGTGGGGTTTTCTGTCACGCGTGGGCCGATGAAAAGCTGGAGGAGATGGGATGTTGCATTGGTGATGTGAAGTAACGTTGGCTGAAGGCGGTCAGTGTAAGCGAGGCGAGTAGTTTCTCTGTTATATAAACTTATATAACTTTATATTATTAGTATTTTTTCCAAAAGTAAGGTGAGAACTAAATTAGAGAGAAGGGAAAAGGTGAACGAACCAGAAAAGTTATAAATTGAGGGAAAAGAAAAAGTCAGTGGTTATATCTGGGAATATTAAAAGGCTAGAGGCTGTTGATTTTGTACTGTAGATAACCGAACGGTCACAGAAAACAAATGGACTCGAACGGATACCGATATTGTTGACCGTTTTTCACATTTTTCGCTCCGTACCAGACATCGAAATGCACAAATGAATATACTGTGGAGATCAGCATGACAAGATGAACAGAATGGTGTACAGATATCAACGATACGATCGAGTTATGAAAACTCGAATTTTTGCTGTTGAAAATGCTGATAAAATACCGAAAATAAGATAAACGGAGCTAGAAAAATCCAAATTTGGCGATACGAAATACGATGAATCACTCAGAAAATGATTTACATTTTTATTATATAAAAATATTCAGGTTTCAAAAATGTTTTATTACCATCAAATATTAACTGATTTAGAGTGGAAATTGAAAATTACACAGCAAAACTAACCTTCATATTTTCAGGTGAAATCCTGACGTTTGCTATGTTTAAATAGATGCATCTCAATTATCTAAATTTTATTATCAAATTCAATAATTTAAAATTTCACAAAAATTCAATTAATTACGTTATTAAACCGTTAAAATTTCTGGGTCGTTATAGTCTAAGATCCTTTTTTAATTGCTATAGAACTGGTATTGTAGAGAAATAACTCTACATATCTAGGGGCGTACATAAGTCAAAGTCCAGATGTAAGCCCAATGATGTACAAGTGAGTACGAGGGTCCATGGACAAAATAAACCTTTCGATACTGAGAGGTTCCTTACAGTTTCAAGTGTTTTTTCTTAGTGCAAACCCAATCTCCTTCCTTTCATTGTCCTTCCATCTCCAATTTGATGCATTCCAAACTCTTTTCCACATACTCTGAGTTGTTCACGATAGTTTTCTATATAACATGTGTTATCCTGCTTTCTTCTCATTAATCCTAAGAATTGCTTGTCCAAACTCCAAGAAAAGTACTTTACCATGGGTGGTTGTAGTAGCATGTGAAGTGTACGAAGTTTGTTGGGCCGAGATAAGAGGAAAAGTCTTTCAATACCTAAGGAAACCTCTTGGTTTCGAGTGGTTTGGTTAGCTCCAAATGTAATGGTTTTCTTGAGTTTGCTTTTATTTTTGTCTCGAAGTTCTAACTTCTGTTGAAAACATGCTTGGTTAAAATCCCAATTAACATCTATCTTCTCCTCTTTAATTATACATGAACTTATACTGGGATTTATTTGTTGACATGATTTACTTGTTCTATATAGCCAAGCACTTGTAGGAGATGTATGTAAGAGATATTTGATATGATATAATATCTATTGTTTTTATTCACTCAGTAATCATGTTAGTTTGGATTACTCTCAATTTTTCTTCAATATTATATAATTCAGTCTGGGTAACTCGTATATATATATTTTTTGTAGAGACGAGATACATATTTTTCAGATGTGTTCAAGTATTGTAACATATCATTGTTGACTCAAAGTAGGATGTATGAGAGATCGCTACATCCTTGTTGTTACATTGGCACTTTTCTGAATCCCATTAACAGCTAAATGATGCAGGCACCAAAATCAAAGAAGACTACTCTCACAATAAGGTTAGGCCATAAGAAGAGGAAGCAAAGACTAAGACAAAATCAAGAGAATACTATGCCCGATCATTTAAATATAGCCTTAGCACTAAAAATGGCTGCCAGGTATGTGGTCAGACAAAAAGAACTGGAATACAATGTGGAAGTGACAACAAAGACATACATATTGTGCTACCAAACCAAAAGCGGTACTAACGGTGTCAGAGTACAACACATCCACATGAAAGGTTATATACAAATGAGGATGTGACGCGCTTGCATATCAATGCAGAAGGATTACTGACATGTTGATAACAAGGGTTATAGGGATGCAACGCCTCCTCTTTACACTAAATGGCGGAATAACAACGCAGTCTAACATCAAAGTTAGGCTAATAATTAAGTGCACCGCCATCAAAATTAGTGCGCTGTCACTAGAATGGGCCAACAAAAAAAAGTGCTTCCATCAAGACATAACAAATATAGAAGCAAAAGGAGAAGGACAATAGAAGGAAGCTGCTCTGCAACCAAAGAATCTAATAAGCTCATTTATCATTCTTAAAAGCTTATGCATTATTAACTCTTTAAAATACAGATCTATCCTGCGATCACCAACAACTCTCTAAGCAGCACCATAAGGAATCTAAAGCATCCCAAGGGCTGTGCACAGGGGTAACCACACATCATTGCACCATAGATCTACACTTGCTAAGCAAATGACAAAAACATAAGCATCTAACCCCATTAGCTTGCGCATCCCCATACCAAGAGCAGTTTGGGGCAAATGCAGACCCATATGGAGGTTCTATAGGTTAATCCAGGTAGCTCATGTGGTTTCAATCATCTTAGCACAGAATCATGCAGGTGAAGCATACCAGGCAACATAGCTCATCCTATAGAAAAAGGGTCACTGCAGACCAGAAATACATAACCCATTTGAATTCAAATTTTCCGCTTCAATTTCAAATGTTCCTGCTTCAATTTTAAACTTCTCGCCAATGCCCAAAATTTAACCGCTCAAGTTATGATTTCCCGCCAAAGATAGACCAGCAATCCACATGCATCAAATAAACAGTGCAAATGGATGACACTTGGCACGATTCAAAGGCGGAAACAAAACGGTGTAAGAAGGATTGCGACGATCCACATGCATCTTTGTACTATAAATAGATAAAGCACTATCGCTAAAATGAGCTTTTTCCCGATTTGTGATTTATAAGGTTGAGAAAGTGAAAGTATTGTATTCTCTACCATTAAAATCTATATCAAGAAATATAAAGAAGAAAGTAATTTTTCTCCATGAAGGTAGGATTCCTTAACATCCGAACTACGTAAATTCTTTGTGTCTTTTACTTTTTTTGTACTATTGTTTATTTTCACCTAGATTTTAGTGCTAGATTCAGCTCCATTTTTATTTGAATTGAGTATTAGTTTGACTTGACATTTTAACAAAAAGTTAAAGTACACCTTCATAATTGTGTAAGCTTCCAACAACGCTGTTACTAACTAAAGGCAAACTTAATATTTTTTAAGTTTATTGATTCAAATTCACGAAAGTATGCTATTATTGCTTTCGTGACCATTGAGGTGTTGTGAGCTGAAAAATCACATCAACACTTACCATTTCATACGAGCTATCGAACGACAAACTTCATCTAATAATATGATCGCTGGAGCCGAAGGATCACAAATTATATAAAAGAACTATGAATTAGAGGATGGAACTTTGAACTTATCCACTACAAATATCTCCTTGAAAATAGCATTTGACTTTGACTCAGAATCAACACTTCGATCTAATACATTATGGCGAATAATTTCAACAGGTTGAGTTTTTTTTGGGTTACTAAGGCGGTTTAGGTAGCTCGAGGGGCCCAAGTTAATCGGTTTAGCATACTTAACCACATAATAAATTTAGGAAAAATATAAAATGTGAATAAAAATACAACTAATGACAGAATTAATCTAAGCTGTTAGATCTTACTTTGATCATAACCTCAAATGTTCATACGGTGATAAAGGAAAAATAGGATGATGATGATATTGGTGTTTTTACATTTTGATCCGTTTGCCTAACACGATTTGATCCACCCAAATAAGTGTTACTTTTTTTCTGTTTTTCCTTGTATATCTTGACAAAGTTCCGATTCAACCAGAATATAACTACTCATAGAAAATAGAACGATTTGTGAAAATTTTATACTTAAGCACATTGTGATAAACAATATTAAGTGACATTCTGGTTACAATTGTTAAAAATTCTTGAACCGGATTGCTTTCAGGAAACACAACAGGGTTGAAGTTAAACTTGCTGACTAGGAAAAATATAAATGAATTTACACTACAAAAGTTCAAAGGAAGCAAATGATTATACACATGTTCAGTGCAATATAAGACATTGAAAAGTCAATGAGATGAAAGTCTCTTTGAACAGTTTTTTTTGCCAACCAATTTGTTTATTATCATGTTTCATTTAAAAATAATAATAAGCGCATAAAGTCCAACAACTAATTCATAATGCACAGCAAGTTGATGAACGCTATATATACTCATGGCAATGTAGCATACATATATCATTCATATACATATCATAAACTAAACAAACATAGATCGATCTAACAATGTCAGTCTTCAATATCTTACTCGGCATTATGGTCATCACTTCTAGTTTAGCTTTGGCTGCAAGAGGACAACTGTCAGACGATCAATTCTACCAAGCCACCTGCCCAAGTTTGCAAGCAATGGTCCGTGCCACAATGACCAAAGCTGTGAAGAAGGAGCCCAGAATGGGAGCCTCTATCCTTCGCCTCTTCTTTCACGATTGCTTTGTTAATGTATGTACACATTTATATTCATGCTTATACATATACTGCATAGTACATACAAATACATATATGTATTTTAACTTTTAAGACATTTTATAGCAACTGAACCTATATACATATTTGCAGGGTTGTGATGGATCAGTTCTATTAGATGACACGCCAATATTTACTGGTGAGAAGAATGTGATCGCAAACAGAAACTCGGCTCGTGGTTTCGAAGTGATCGATGACATAAAATCTGCAGTGGAAGCAAAGTGCAAAGCTACTGTTTCATGTGCTGACATTCTTGCTATTGCAGCTCGTGACAGCGTTGTTTTGGTATGTTATAATCACCTTCTTCCCAAATTTTGCTCTTAAAAGTTCATGAATTAACGTGAATTTTTTAGATCTTTGATCTAATATGGTTATGGCTTTCAATGTTGATTAAGATAAGCTTCATCGCCTAATACCCACACTCTATATAAAAAGCTTTCAGGACCAACATGGAAAATGCAACTAGGAAGGCGGGATGCAAGAACAGCTAGTCAGAGTGCTGCGGACTCCGATCTGCCACCACCATTTGCAGATCTGTCAACCCTAATTTCAATGTTCGCTGCAAAAGGACTAAGTGCACAGGAGATGACAGTGCTATCAGGTGGCCACACGATAGGCCAAGCCCATTGTCAAGCCTTTAGAAATCATGTATACAATGAGTCTAACATTGACACCAAGTTCGCCAAATTGCGACAAACAACATGTCCGCTTTCAGGAGGGGATACTAATCTTGCTCCTTTTGGTGAGAGTCAGAATCGGTTTGACAATGCATTTTTTAAGGATCTGGTGGCCAAAAAAGGTTTGCTTCATTCTGATCAAGAGTTGTTCAATGGTGGATCGCAAGATGCTTTGGTGAAGAAGTATAGTAAAGATAAAGAAGCATTTGCCAAAGACTTTGCTATGGCCATGATTAAACTGGGAAATGTTAGTCCGTTGACTGGAACTGATGGGGAGGTTAGACTGAATTGCAGAGTCATAAACTAGTAACTTATCATGTATAAAACTCAATTAAGCGTTGTATTTTCATATTGCATACTGTAAAGAGAATAATAATTTTGCTCCGAGCAAAAGTATACTAATAAACAGGTAATTCGACCTAAACTCGCTGTTTTGCTATTTACCCATCATAATTTCAGATTTTTCCGAAAATATCATTACCTAGTACAGAAACTGATGGGTAAAAAAAAAAAAAAAAAAAAAAAAAAATCATTTTTCCAAAAACCACTCCACCACATTACTAAGCCATCCATCAAACCAATACAAATTCAATGTGGAATCCAATTACTACAGGGACATAAAGTGTGAGTGACTGTTTGTCAACCACATAATCAATGTACATGGATGTGTACTCTATCCCACAATGGCAGTGCGAGCGACAAAATTAGCCTTGCATTGATCCTGCATAGTTGACGTACAAACCAAGCATCGCCAGTGCATGATTATACCTTCAACCTCTCATCCGATCTTCTGCGACATGAGCAATTCCAAACTTAAAATAATAACTAAAATAAAAAGTGTTAAATTCTAAGTTGACTGGTTCTAATTCACGTCGATTCACATTATCATCATCATAATTCATCAATTCAATCTAAACATTTGAGATTTTAGCTAAAATTTGAACTAAATGGGTCTAATGGTTATGATATATTAGGTAGTATACGATAAGTAATACAAAAAGAAGGTATATTGGTATGTAAATCTAACAAGAGAAATCATGTCCTAGGATTTTTTCAAAAAATTAAGGGGGACAACTTAACAAATTACTGTGTAAATAGAATTTGCCTAATTAATAACAGTGCAAGTTTAGTTAACTACGTTTGCAGAGTTATTCCACTGAAAGTTCTTCTAAAAAACAAGTAAACTTGAAATCTTAATTAAAAATCAAATCTATCCAAATAGTTCTAGCTAAAAACTTACTACTGATGCGGAAATTTGGAAAATGTAAAGCCACATTTGGTTTCATTTTTAATTTGGATTGTCGTCCAAACAACAATTCGTCCAATTCATTTTTTGAATACAACTAATTTGAAAAACAATGTTATATATACAAAATAGAAATAGATTTATTTTGTTTTTCATATTTTGGAAAATAACATAAGCAAGAAAACAATTCATCCCCTCCACCATTGCTCCATCTCCTGCGTCCTCCGTCGTCGTAATGGTATGAAATTTTAAATGGGAACCATACATGCCTTAATCTACCGATTAGCCATGATTCAATAGGAATTCAGATAATACCAGAATACTAAACAAAAATAAAATGGAAATATGAGGCGAAAGGTTTTAACATGGTTCAACTAAATTGGTTTACGTTAAGGGAGAACCAATATCTTATCATATTAATTGTCAAAAAATTACAATAATAAATTACAATAGAGTTGCTGAACTACATGAAAAGATATAGAAGTTTGGAATTTTTTTCAATCTCACTTTGAAGCAAAACGTTTGTCGAGACATTAATAATAATTAATTAAGAACCTCCAAGTTTAGAAAAATTGTAGATTTAGGGTTTTCAATTTCTAACTAGATTTGTAGAATATATCATTAGAGGAGAAGGAAGATGATAGGCATTAAATTCAACTTTAATTAAAACTTTAACCATAAGGTTAGAGAGATCCAATATCAGCGTTTTCCAAATTAATAAAGCTTGAGCCCAAAACAACACATACAAGAATCCCTTCCCCCTTCAACTAGAACGCCGATCGATCGACAGATGGGGTGGGGATGGTTAATCAGTTCTTCAGGAATTTCCAAATCGTCAATTTGATGGCATAACAGTCGATCAGTCATAGGGAATGGTCAATAGGTTAACTTTTAATTATGCGGTTTGCGTAGCCTACTATTCAAAAATTCAACTAGCCTTTTATCTACCATAACTTTTGAATCGTATCTCCTTTTTTGAACTATTTCTTTCATTGGCTCTTGATCTCTTCTTTAATTTAACATACAATTTGGCGCATATTAAATCACATAAATTCATCACTCATTCAAAAATAACATTCTTCTTACATCAATCAACGATATTTTGGAAGTTATTGGGTTAACACTCTATGGCACGAAGTAGTTGAAACCAAGCTAATCAAGTTTGAGCAATGCTCAAACTTGTCTCTAAGAAGTGACTCAATCATAATATACGAATGTGACACTAACATCAATGTGCTTAACACCCAAATATTAATGTGATCCGTACAAGAGCTATATGCATGATTTTTTGCAAAATGAATGACAATCTGACTATCCAAAAATAACTTACTTTCTTCTTTAATATTGAAAGATCATTAGTGATTTGAGCAATGTGCTTAGCACCCCAATGTCGATGTGATTTGTATGAAAGGTATAGGCATGATTTTCAATAAGATTGATGACACTCTGATTATTTTTAACTTCATTTTCTTCTATGACGACATTGAAAGATCATCCAATTACTATAGAAATATAATTTCGCCTGACCACTTCCATTATTGATATCGAATTATCAATCCCCCTTTGCTAGTTGAAAGTACTACTATAGATTGCAACTATAACCTCCAATAATTGAACTTGTGCCAAGTGTATAAATATTTTCTTACAAAACTCCTGGCCATTTCCATTTTCGGTATAATATAAATCACAGTATCCTTCATCAGTTATGTCACCATCTACTCAATATAACAGTTTAACATTTGAAGTACCATGCAAATACTTACATACCCACTCCACCGCTTGTCAATGTCCATAGCCCGAGTTATACATATGTCGACTAAACACACCCACTACAATGGCCAAATCTAATCTTGTACACATTGTTGCCTAGACAATAGCATTAACAACACAAGAAAAAGGAATATTATAGACATACCTCTGTATATATTAACTGTAAGAGACATTTCTTTGGGTAAATTGAATTGAGAGTTTAGTGGTGTGTTGTACCTTTTTCCATATTTAAACGAGAAAGGATTCTCGTAGAATACGCTAGATTTTCAACTCACTCCACTTACTATTATAATCCATGTGATTCAATAAATGTATTCGAAATCTATCGTATCAAATCCCAAAATAAGCTCTGTTTTCAACTCTGAAATTCATTGCACATTCTAACTTCTAAGATACAATCAACTATCATCTACATGCAATGATCATTATGTTGGAAACACATTCAGTGTTTTGATGATAACAAACGTACGATAATCTCAGTAATGAAGTTATGTTAGGCATAGAAACACTGATGTGGAAACTGTGTTATGATTAGGCATATCAACGGGCTAGGTTCAGTCTAGGTTGCTTAAAACCTGGACCAAGCCCGATTATAATAATCAAAACATGAAACTAGCCCGAACCCATTGGGCCTTTTAAACCAACGCTCGAGCCCGACCCGTCGAGCTTTTCAAACCCATAGGGAAATATCCATATACCTCGCTCATAATATTTATGATAAAACCATATTTTAACCTCATGTTTTTAAAAAATTGTATACAAACAATGTTAACATACAAATTGGGTAGTGATGAAGCCAAGTTCATATAAAAGTATGTATAAACCTTTATATGCAAGTAAACAAAATGGTAAAAAATGTCATACGCACTCATGTTTTGGTACGATGAAAAAATAAAATCAGGTCAGGCATAAATCGAGTCGGATTACAGTGAAGCCATATCTGACCCTAATAGAAACTAGTTCGGGCCAGGTTCAGGTCTCATAGTTAGAGCTAATCCTGTACTGATATTAATATGGCGAGTTTAGGCCGAGCTTGCTCGAAAATTCATACCTCCGAGAGACTTAGTTATGCTGGCAACCAATATAAGTTCAATAGAGTCAAATATATGAGAAAATATCAAAGTAAATCAAATGGAGAGATCTATAATGGAGAAAAAACATTTAAATGCATATAGAGAGTTATAAATCTACAAAATATAGAACAAATACTCGTAGATGGACAAACGAGCTTAGAAAAACAAGTATGTGGTTTTCGAGTCCTTGTGAAGCCCTGTCAGTCTGGATTTGTTAAAACCCCACAAGTTATCTCCAAATCACTCCAAATTTTGGTGCAACCTGCTACGAATCCCAAATTATTTTTAAGAATTTTTTTAAATTCTCTGGATCAAAGAAAATGTCAAAAACGATAGGAAGTCGCAAAAAAAGATAGGAAAACATTTTTCAAACATTGTTTGCACATGACGACATGTGCTAGAATAACATATTGTATTACGCCGGAAGCACATATCAACATGTGCATCTAGCATTAGTTGACAATGCATCTAGTACAGGTTTACCTATGTGAATTATGGTCGAGAGTTTGAATTTCTTATATACATTTTTTTCATCTCTCTTTGTCATGTTCTTCTTCTTCTTCGTTCTAAAGTTACACCACCTCATTTTTAAGTGGAAGCAACTCCTTATATGCATCAGACAGTAATATTAAATCCCCGTCCATTTTAGAGCATTTCAGTTCTCTTTCTCCTTTAATTTTGATTTGTTTTTCCTGTGAATTTTACCTTCTTTGAATTTTTTGAAGCAATCATTTTCTAATAATTTATTTCCACGTCAAATTAAGAAAAGTCAAATCATGTACTCCTTGATCATTCATCAAATATTTAGTGTTGATTATATGAAGCTGCACTGAAAATAAGACATATGTATAACAAGATAAAAAGTCTATAAATACACTTCATATTGAAGTAGAAGTCCTATTGCGGAGTCGTTAGGCGGACTGTATGAAGTCATGTTCAGCAGATTAGGCCAGGGCACTGTGAACATCTTTCTCTTGCTCAAGTGTGGGTTGAGTTAGTGAAATTTCGTAAAGGAATTTTTAGATTGGGAATAGGAGTTCGAACTAGTATAAAAAATCTTGGAATGATCCTTTTTATTTTTTTTATTTTGTTTGCTCAGTTTCATTAAATAGTTAATTTATTTGCTTAAATAATTTTTATAGCTTGCATAGTAACTTAATTTTCCATAAATGTCGATCCGACGCTCTAGACTTTCGTAAGTTATCAAGTTTAGTTTTCAAAAATCACAACACCATTTTTGAATTTGAATATGGCTACTGGTAACTTTTCCATGTTTCTAGAAGATCAATCCATTATGCGACCGTTGCTTTTTACCGGATCAAACTATGCATAATGGTCTACAAGGATGCAAGTATATATGCAAGCTAGTTGTTTCACAATTAGGCAAATGGCTCATGCTCAGTATGAGGAGCCAACTATTGATTTTGAGATATGGTCTAGTTGCTAAAAAAAGGCTGAAAATAATTCCAAAGCTATGAATATAATATTATGCACCCTAAACAAAATGTCTTTAATAGAGTCAGCATTTTCAAACCTACATCACATATTGCAATTAACATACAAAGGCACAAATAAGGTCAAACAAAGTAAGATGTCAATGTTATAAAATTAATGGCAAAATTTTAAAGTGAAACTAAACAAGAGTACAATCGTCATGTATTTAAGGTTTTATAGTATACAACACGCTTTCATTGCTCTAGCAGTCACATTCACTGATCTGATATAGTTTCCAAGATATTAATATCTTTAGCCAATGAGTGGGAGTGAAAGATCCTTAAAATCAACAATGCCAATGATCTCTCTAAGATCAAAGTTGAAGAGCTAACTGAAAATTTGAAGTCATACAAGGTCAACTTGCAGGTAAAAGGAGAAATCTCAAGAGAATAAGTGATGGCATTCCAAGCCGATGAAGACCCAAGTTTCTGCATGAATAAATTGGCATATTTCGCTAAAAATATTAAGAAGTAGATGAAATATGAAAGGAAGTCCATTAATGAGTAGTTCATCCATTTTGAGGTGCTTCAAATACAACAAAGGAGGTCATATAAAGAAGAACTGTTTTGAACTAAATAAGGACACAGAGATTTAAGTAGATTCATCATCATCATGTGATGATGAAAGCAAGACCAAGCAAGCAAACATAAGTTTTTTGTCCATCGGCGATGAGCTACGCAATGAGTTTTTCTAAGATGATCTCCTAAATTGAATTTGCTATGGTAGATAAATATAAAGTAACTAAAAAGGAAAATAAAAAGTTAATTCCTTTAAATTATATAATTGATATATAGAAATATCAAGATTGGAAGACAAGAAAGTGGTTCTAAAAGATTAAAAATAAAAATCTCAAATTTCTTCTAAAAATTTAAATTCACAATTTTTATGTTGAATGAAAAAAATAAGGTATATAAAGATAAAAATATTAAGCTATTAAAAGAAATTTGTGATTTAAAATTATTCTTATCATTATTACTAGAAAAATATAAATATTATATGAAAATTATAGAAATTATTTAGTAATATATCAAAATTTAATGAAAGATTTTTTTATCAAATTTGATAAATATTTAAAAGCATCGAATAATAGAAACAGGTTAGGATTCAAGAAAATGGTAGTTTATAATCCTAGTCCAAAAGGTACACTCATTATAATTTAGGTTTAAAAAATTAAATCGGAGCCAGCGAAGCCGAATAATAGAAATACTAGATATAGTAATGAAAACAAAATTAGTTTAACTAGAAATAAGCATACCAAAAAAAATGTTTATAAGGTCCACAAAAATAGCAATTTTATTTTTTTATTGTACATCGACACTTTTGACTACCAAGTAAATCCAATAATGCTCGTTAACTTTCGTTTCCTTCCACATGAGTTCACACTCCTTTTAAGGAGGTTCAACAAATCATTTAATAATTACTTTGGTTTAAGAGAGCATAAATTTTCCTTGATCGCACAATGAGGACAAGGAGAATTTCCTAAGTGTACTATAATGCTTGTCAGAACAAGCGTTAGATCATTGCATAGAAAATTATCTAACTTGACACAAAAGCAACTAAACTCCTCATTCCAACTGTCCCTAAACCAAATAAATCCTAACATTAACAAACCATTTGTAGTGAGAATTATCTCTGGTTGAAATTGTCAAACATGTAGCATCATGAAGATAGACCACTAGTTCATGTACATTGCTCCATATAAACCGTATATCACCATAATTAGTGTCTAATCCCTAATATTTCTATAACATCGCATATATAAACCACTTTTTATAGTGTAAACTATAGTAATATGCATGAAACTAAAGTTAGTGTCCTATCTTCTATAATACGATGTCATAAAAAAATACAACTCAAATAGTCTCATTACTTATCGTTTGATAACGCAAGACTGAAAACCCTTAAAAAAGCGACTCTCTCCAAAAATCTCTGAACCACTTGCTCGCATGTTTCATGATTACGAGTAATTAATGAATTTTACTTAGAACCTAACTTCCAAGTCAACATTAATTGGCCGACCCTAATCAATCCTGGTGCTCATGCACCAAAGCGGTATGATAGTACTCTAAGGTCCAACCTACAACAAAAAAATCAAAACAGTCTCCAGATTGACGACTAATCTAGTTTGACGCCCTCTTACAAATTTGTGTCAACAACAACTATCGTGACACTACTACATGAACCATACGGCCCAACGCCTCTTCGAATGCTTCTCCGCTCATCTAATTGTAACAAGGTCATCATTCCTTATTCAATTGGCTAAAGTTCACTACATTTCTCTTCTGTAGATGCTAGCACTTTTATTTCAAGTTTTCATCGAGGTGGAAAATCCTACATGGTTGCCATCCCAACCTCGACCGCAGGATGAACCTTAAACATAATGTAGCTTGCCAAAAGAAAAGTGTGTCTACTGCTTTGGTTTCCCTCAGAAAGTAGGAAATGACTAAGTCATCAGAAACTAGGTATCCAATCACATCGACTATCATCAACAAAGATCTTCAATGAGAAGAAATATTCCTCACGATTCCATAACTATTTTGCAGTTTGAGTTCTCTCCATAAAGGGGTAATGCCTCCTAATCCTTCAATATGAACTAAAAGCAATCAACCATATATCCTAAATTAGACTTCCCCAGTCACGTTCCTTGAGTTGCTTACTCGCATGAGAAACGGCTCTGTTCTAACTGTTCTTGAATGACACATGTAACAGTCCCTCCTTTTTGTATGCTTTAAACCGACGACAAACCACACAGTCAGACTTAAACCATACAGAAGGGTGGATTGTCATAGGGTAAATAAGAAAAAGCAGAGAGGGAAAAAAAAGGAAAAAAAATAGAATCTTGCAGCAGAACGATAAAATATAATAATCAAATATACAGTTCATGAAGCTGTTTTACAACATATTCGATTATACTTATATAATACATATCAGAGTTACACATACCAGAGAAAAATCAATAACAATGCAGCGGAACTGTGAGAATGTAGTGGAATACTATAATAACTAATAATAATAAATCTTTGTCTTCGTCCTCCAAAATACGGTCTTCTAAATCCTGAAATGCTCAGGCTGACCCGAGCGAATTGAAAAGACAAAACTCGAGTCAGAACTAAATGATCTTATGTGAGTTAAATCAAAAATAAACAATATGAGTGGAACGACGTCAGAGATGTTTACGGGGTTTGACATCTCCTATCTAGTGTCTAACGTGAGTGCAGCAAATTAAGAGATGCTCGGGATCCACATCTCCTAAGAATCCGTTAAACTATTTACTATGTAGTAATATTTCGCTATTATAATATGTCTAATAGTAAAATAAACTTACTTTTAAATAGCGTTGAGGGGTCACCCATATAGCCCATAACACGTAATACTCTCTGTAGTCCATCCAATATCATAGTCCCTCCTGATTGGGAAGCCACCAGAGGATACAACACGGGCTACGGGAGAAAATCAAACTCGTACAAGACGAGCTAGGGTAGGTGAAACGGCACAACTAGACAATGCCAGGGTAGATATACCACTTCCAGGTCGGTGGTAACGTGTAGCGCGCAGCTACCACCCACCTCGAGCCACACCCTAAATCAAAAAATCAAAAGTGGCCACCGAATCAATCCAAAAGTCAGAGTATAATATCGAAGGGATGTGTCCGATAAAAGGTGTTACCTTATTAACCCGTCAATAGCTCCTATTTTAGCCACCTTATGCCAACTAACGGCTGTCGGGTCTACATATATACCTCAAGAAACGTCGCCACCATCCTACTTCATTCTGGAGTCTCCACCGCGTACACGGTTGTTAAAGTGGTTTTCGGAGTTGGCAGAGAGTATGACAACTTCCGATCCCGGTCTCTTCAACAACCAAACGTTATTATAACACCACGAACATTTTAAAATAATTATACTTCAAAACCAGAATAAAATATTCATTTCAAAACCATATAAATACGATATCATTTTCGTTTTTTAAAAACCAAATCAATATGATATCATTTATAAAACCCAAATCAATATAATATCATTTTTATTTCAAATATCCTTTTCTTAAATCATAGCATTTTCAAAGTTATAAAATTTCGAACTCAAAGACTTAAAACTATAACACTTTCAAAACGTAATTCTTTGAAATTAATAACTTTGAAACATAACTTCCACCATTACATGGATTAAATAATAAAATATTTTATAAAGCAATCTAGCTTCTTAAATTTCACAAATCAATTCCAAAACAACCCGAATTTCCAAATTTTAAATTTAATATATTTCAAAGCTTAAATATTCAATATTTCAAAACTAAATTTCATAATTCATATATATATATATATATACCAATTTCACTTTTACTATTATTTAGTTTTGAAAATTTTGCTTACTAAATCCAATATCCTTTAAATAAAACTTCAAATTCAATAACTGAATATTCTGTAATTTATTCACTTAAATCACCTTAAACCCGAATTAAGTTATAAACCCAATCTTTTAAAATCTCAATTTTAACGAGTTCTATATGGATTCTTATTAAATATAACTCTTAATTAAATAAAATCTCAAATCAATTTCAAACTATAATCTTAACCTGGATTTTATAAAATCAATATAAACACTATATTAAAGTATAATTTAAGTAATTACTTATCCATATTATATTTTAATAAATCAACTTTATTATTATACTTATTTTATACTTTAAACAAATTTTAGTCATAGCTTAAACCAGGAATTTAACTATATATAAAAGAACATTTATAAAATATCCAAATCAATATCTCCAAAAATCATATATTTCTTTACAAACCACAGAAATCCTTTCAAAATACTTATATATATATATATATATATATATATATATACACACACACCACGGTGTCTGTATATAATTCTCTATCCTATGTTCAAGTTATACGGATATTTATCATTTCAATCCATAATTTAAAATAAAAATTACGATTATATATCATTTCAAACCGCAATCCCGAATGAAATAAAGTGCATAACAATATGCAGTTTATAACGATATAAAATACAACATCCATTCATATAATATCAATCACTAATCATTAATCACAATCATCATCCAAATTAAATCAATAACATCAATATGTAACGGATAATGAACAACAGGTATCAACTAGCAGTTTATATTCAATAATAAATTAAACTAAAATTTAATTGGCAGTGCATATGCAATATATAAATTAAATAAAATTTAATTTAATTTAATTCAATTTAACTGGGATGATGATTAAAAATACGCCAAACAATCATAAATAAATTTCTAATCATTTCCTAAATCAATTTAACAAACATAAGAAATTTTAGAAGTTGTGAGTGGGTTAAAACACTCACCTTTGAATTAAAATTGAATTTAAATCCAATTTAAACCCAAAAATTTGACAGTCTCAGAATTCCTCCAAACTAGCGCCAAACTGTTTGGAATTTCAATACGATCCTAACAAAAAAAACCACGCTTGAATTGGTGTTCGTATGTGAAAGATATAGCGATAAATGTGTTTGAATTTCAATTTTAAAAAATAAAAAAAAGAACACCTTAAATAAAAGATATAGCGATAAATGTGTTTGAATTTCAATTTTAAATTTCACTTTTACTACTATTTAGTTTTGAAAAATTTTCTTACTAAATCCAATATCCTTTAAATAAAACTTCAAATTCAATAATTGAATATTCCTCAATTTATTCACTTAAATCACCTTAAACCCGAATTAAGTTATAAACCCTATTCTTTTAAAATCTCAATTTTAACGAGTTCTATATGGATTCTTATTAAATATAACTCTTAATTAAATAAAATTTCAAATCAATTTCAAACTATCATCTTAACCTGGATTTTATAAAATCAATATATACTCTATATTAAACTATAATTAAGTAATTACTTATCCATATTATATTTTAATAAATCAACTTTATTATTATACTTATTTTATACTTTAAACAAGTTTTATTCATAGCTTAAACCAAGAATTTAACTATATATAAAAGAACATTTATAAAATATCCAAATCAATATCTCTAAAAATCATATATTTCTTTACAAACCACAGAAATCCTTTCAAAATATTTATATATATGTAGACCACAGTGTCTGTATATAATTCTCTGTCCTATGGTCAAATGATACGGATATTTATCATTTCAATCCTTAATTTAAAATAAAAATTACGGTTTTAGATCATCTCAAACCGCAATCCCGAATGAAATAAAGTGCATAACATTTTGTGGTTTATAACGATATAAAATACAACATCCATTCATCCAATATCAATCACCAATCATTAATCACAATCAACATCCAAATTCAATCAATAGCATCAATATATAACGGATAATGAACAACGGGTATCAACTAGCAGTTTATATTCAATAGTAAATTAAATGAAAATTTAACTGGCGGTTTATATGCAATAAATAAATTAAATAAAATTTAATTCAATTTAATTCAATTTAACTGGGATGATGATTAAAAATACGCCAAACAGTCATAAATAAATTTCTAATCATATCCTAAATCAATTTAACAGACATAAGAAATTTTAGAAGTTGTGAGTGGGTTAAAACACTCACCTTTGAATTTAAATTGAATTTAAATCTAATTTAAACGAAAAAATTAGACAGCCTCAGATTTCGTCTAAACCAGCGCCAAAATGTTTGGAATTTCAATACGATCCTTACAAAAAAAACCGTGCGTGAATTGGTGTTAGTATGTGAAAGATATAGCGATAAATGTGTTTGAATTTCAATTTTAAAAAATAAAAAAGAAGAACACTATCTCACCCTCACTGCCACGTCACCGAAAAATGCTTCATCCAGAACTCCAATTTCACGCAACCGAACCTACAAGCAACCCATAACACGTTCAAACAAACCCCTTTTGACCGTGAAATTTGACCGCCTCCGACCATCAATCGACGTGCCGCGACCTCCGTTCAACTCACGTTCGACTCACGCACCACCACCCTGAAGGCCACAATGCCCGGTTCTCCCATGCGGTGCCACCACTCCTTCAAACGTTGGCGATTTCGAACCCAAATCAACAAATTCCCGCCGCCCTAGATCGATATACCTCAGGAGACCACTACCATTAGCTTCCCCTCTACGATCTCTATCAAACCCAGAAACCGATTTGCCGATTGTTGCCCCAAACAAAAACGCCCAAACCAATTTTGACCGCGATTTGCGATTGACTCGGGTATCAAATCCGAAAACGAACACATGACGTAGATTCGTATCGTCGAGATGATCGATATATAATTTTTCTGAATTTTTTTGAGGAGTTTGAAATTTTGGCTTTGGATTTGATTTGAGATTTGAATTGGATTTGGAATTTTATTGTCTGCCATTGAGGAGGAGGTGAAGAGGAATTATACACATAGACAAATGACAAATAGAAGTAGACTAGGGTTTATAAGAGGGTATATATAGGTAGGGTTGAAACAGAATAGATGGACCCGATTTATAAACGCGTTGAACGATGAATGACCCGAAAAGCCCGTTCTGACTCCGGAACGAAATTGGGTCAACCCGTATATCAAAATAGATGTTTTAAAATATTTTAAACGCAATGGAAAAGGTTTCAAGTCCAAATTCCATCGTATGAAGAAGTTATGTTAAAATCAATTTATTTCAAATGGATTTCAATTGATTTCAAGGCTATTCGAGTCCGTACAATCAAACGACAAGTCCGATCGCTTCGAAACTTGAAACCCTACAATAATTCACCGTTACAGATCCGATGAAACTAGTTTCGTTGAAATCCCAGTCAGTGGCCAAAATGGCTATTTTTACATTAATTAAATAAATTAAAAAAATCAATCAATTAAATCCAATTTTTAAATTTCACTTCTGTAATCGACAATTTTTATCACTTTTATTTTTCTTAATCATTCACATTAATTAAACCAAATTTAGATGTCAATTTAGAGTTGATGAATTTAACAATTTCAGTGTTTACCTCAATTTCATTGAATTTAGAAATTCTAAATTAAATTTTCGAAAAATTTCATTTAATTACTTTTCATTCTATTATTAAATCTATTATTATCAAAAAGGATGCAATTTACATTGGTTTGTAGTTATTGCATTAATATTCTTAAATTTCCTCTTAATTTCCATTAATATAATTTTTAATTACGTTTTATTTCAATGGATTTAAATCTAATTCAATAGATGAAAAAATGGGTAAACTATTAGTGAATATCACCAATTTTCCTAATTTAATCTCATTCTTACTTTATTATCAATAACAAACATTGTAATCACAAATCTAACCTTGATTGTATCCATTACAATTTATTACTTATTGCTTCATCAGTTAATATAACTTTGAATTCACTTCCCAATTTACTAATTTCAATCAATTATAACTTATTATTTTATTCATTTGAAATTTTCCCTATTATGAATCAATTATAAACTTACCATCTTAAAGATGATGTCAATATTTTAAATTATTAATTTACCTTTTATAACCCATTATAAATAAATGCACACGTTAATTAAGATTTTAAATCAAATTAATCATTTCATCTTGGTTCCATTCTTTTATTACATCATTTATTACTTTACACAATAAACAAACATTTCTATGCATCTTATTACATTCATATCTTGTAATTATTGTCTTAAACTCATACATGAAATACCAAGTTTCATTTTAAATTTCAATTGATTCCCAATTGAAGTTTAATATCCTAAGTAAACTGGTAACAAATAATAACGGCCAATATTTGCCCTAAATCACATTTATAGGTTTATAGTTTACAACAAATGTTGCAATGACTCATATGATATTGACCTTTTCCAATTACCATTAAATTTGTGGTATTTCATAAATCTATTCCATACTTACATTTTGTTTCATATATTTCATTTATAACCAAGTATAACATTTAGATTTATTTTCATTAACTGGTATTCCATTCAATTCATAAATTTATTAACTTTGATTAATATTGTTTACCTTGCATTCTAGTTATTATTTCATTAACTTATACTAACATTGATTCCTATCAAATTGCATTTATTGCGTATTATTCCGTCAGTTTATATAGCTTTGAATCTATTTCCCAATTTACAAATTACAATCAATTAAACCTTACAATTGTTTCAATAAATTGGAATTGCACTAAATTTGTCATTTATCAACTTGCCATAACTTTATTTCCTTAATTTACGTTCAGTTACTATTAAGCAATATATTATTGTAATGGTTAATTCAACAGTTACTTTTATTTACTCATTTTCTATTTTATAACCAAATGTAAAAATTTACACTATTCATTAATGAGATTTCACTTCAATTGTCAAAATTTAATTTTTTACAACCATTGCTACAATTTATTCTTAACATTTACTTCAGTATAAATTATACATTTTTTTTATTTCTTCCTAAATTTAATTACAAAATCTAACTAAATTAATCAATTTATTTATCAAAATTTACGGATCGTTACACTCTTCCCCACTCAAAACTTTTCGTCATCGAAAAGGAAAAAAGAGGAAAAAGAAGAATTAAGAATCAATATATCTTACTTAAAATATTACATTTATAAACAAATAAATTTACAAAATTAATTAATTTAAATAAAATATACCAATTTATACCCATTAAATCTTTTATACTCCAATTAATAAAGTTTGGAAAACATTTTTCAAAATAATTTCTAAGTCCAAAATTTACGTAAAATTACGGTAGAGTCCCCTTTGTATGGAGAGGCTTGGGAGAAAATATAATATTAAATATAACAATATAAAACATATTTTCCAAAATAATATATATCCCAACCCGGGAAAATAATATAATACCGATATAAACCGTAATCCGAAAACGTACCTATTTTGTCGGGCAATTTACGCTTAAATTATGAAACCAAATGCAGTAGCAATTGCTTCCATAACCTGCATTTCACTTATATAATCTAAAAGAGTCGATAATTATATAAAATTAAATGTTTAACGTTGTTTCAGCCATAAAAAAACAAATTAATACAAACATCAATCATTTGCAACAAGGCATACAACCATCACATAGAATCAACTCAAATCAATCATCATTCATATCCAACACAACAAATAGTTGTTCGGGTTCAAAACTTTAAATTGTACAGAATGAAAAATAACTACTAAGTGCACCATTTACTCAACAGCCTTGGATGGAACTAAATAGATTATTCATTTACCCAAACAAATTTAAAGTATCCTTACCCAAACAACTATAAACCAAAATAAACAACAACAATTTCAAACAACAGATTAAGTTTATTCTTATTAATTTCATTTCATTTTTTTTCTTTTCATTTATTACTTACAATTATTCATTTTCATTTGTTCAGGTCATGTAAGTTTCTTTTCATTTCTTTACATTTATTCATTTCTCAATTTCATTTATTTATTTAGTGCTTACCTTTCTACTAAATTTAATTATGGTAACATTTCAATTACAACTTAAGTTTATAACTCTATAACATCAATTTTTATTAATTGAAGAATTTCATTGAATACTTTCATTATTTCAAATATACTAGTATAATATCTTATTACATTTCTTATAAGCATTAGAACTATTAATATTTGGTAAGTTATATATATGCTTTTAAGGATGAAATTGAAAGTTATACAAGTTTATTTTATTTCTTTTAATTAATTTAATGTTAAACACTAATAGCCTTTGCTTCATAGGTTACAATTTCAAATTTCATTTAATACCATTTATACCTTATCATTAAATCTCTTATTTCATTTAGAGGTTTCAATTATTGGTAAAATTCCATTTCACTACACTAACTAAAACTGTTAATTATCGGAAACTTAAGAACTAAATACCGGGTTAAATTTCAAATCATTTTAAAATAACAGATAAATGTATATACTTACAGTTTATATATATATATATATATATATATATATATATCTCATTATATTTAAAACAATTTAAAATTTATATTTATTTATCAAAATAAGTCTGTAGTAAAACTACTACACTGGCCTTCCCACTTCGAAACTCGAAAATGAATATCGATGATGCATGCACTCATCACCGAAAGTATTTTCCAGTGACAGAGAGGGGAGTACGGAATTTATTCCTTCCAATTTTTTTTAAAACAATTCTTTCAAATTATATTGAAATATGTATATCAGAAAATACTTTTAATAATATTATTATTATATTCCAAATCATTTGAAAGAAATTTTCAAAAACCCCAAGACTTAAATTCTAAATTTCTAATTTATTTATTTTATTTTCAAATCCTACTTTACTAATATTTATAGATTACACTACCTAACAAACAATATATTACAACCAAATATAACCTATATAAAAAATTTATTTTATATATAGAAAATATAATAGGCAAAATTATTTCATTCACCTATATTCAAAACAAATACTGTGTTGGTCTATCCTATTAAGTGTTTAGAAATCCCTATTAATGTCATAACGTCCCATGCATCAACCAGAATTTATAAATACAAAAACGGAACAAATTAACACAATATTAAAATCATTTTATACCACTAACAAATACGCTCTCTCATATATACGCTTAATGACTCATCATAGGGTATTACAACCCTATTAACAAAGAGTCAGACCCCATAAAGCTAAGGTTTATCGCTAAAACAAAGCTCTAATACCAGATGTAATAGTCCCGCCATTTTGTATGCTTTAAACCGACGATAAACCACACACGTCAGACTTAAACCATACAGAAGTATGGATTGTCATGGGGTAAATAAGAAAAAGCAGAGAAGGAAAAAATAGAATCTTGCAGCGGAATGATAAAATAGAATAATCAAATATATAGTTCATGAAGCTGTTTTAAAACATATTCGATTGTACTTATATAATACATATCGGAGTTACACATACCAGAGAAAAATCAATAACAATGGAGCAGAACAGTGAGAATGTAGTGGAATACTATAATAACTAATAATAATAAATCTTTGTCTTCGTCCTCCAAAATACGGTCTTTTAAATCCTGAAATGCTCAGGCTGACCCGAGCGAACTAAAAGGACAAAGCACTCGAGTCAGAACTAAAAGATCTTATGTGAGTTAAATCAACAATAAACAATATGAGTGGAACGGCGTCGGAGATGTTTATGGGATTTGACATCTCCTATCCAGTGTCTAACGTGAGTGCAGTAACTTAAGAGATGCTCGGGATCCACATCTCCTAAGGATCCGTTAAACTATTTACTATGTAGTAATATTTCGCTATTATAATAATGTCTAATAGTAATGATGTGCACGTAAATATGCATATTTTTACCACCATATTTAATCTATTTAAATTGAATAAATGGTCATATTGGGTATTTTAACTTGTTTAAACCAAAAATTCAAATTATTCCAAATTGTCACATATTCATCTTCATATATGGGAAAAATGGTCATTTATGTGCATATATTTCTTTGAGAAAAATTAATTGAAAATTTGTATATATTTTTGTAGGAATTTGGTCTCAAATAGGAGTGGTTTCATGAAGACACATGCATGCACAATATGAATATAAAGGAATGAAGATGGAAATAATTCAAAGTGAAGATAATGGAGGACCCCACCTACCCACCTACCTTAATGTACAAATTAAAGGCTAATGCACATGCTTATGGAGCTAATGGTTTCATGTACATTTAATGGATGATTAAGACATGTTAATGTTTACTTGGCCTCCACACTTCCTAAGTGGCATTTTGGGTACTCCCTAAAAATATGCATTAGGGTTTCTAACTTGTATAAATACCCCTTATGTTTTATGTAGCCATCTTCCTCTTAGTTAGTTAGTTTTAGTTTAGAAAATAAATCAAAGCTCTCTTTCTTTCAATGGCTACTTAGCCATTTCTTCTCTTATGTAATTCTTTTATTTTATGCAATGTTAATTATTGTTTCTTTTTAATTACATGTTCATTTTCTTTTATGCAAGTAGTGTAGATTTTCCTTTATGCAATTAGAATAGTTTTCCATTTCACTTTGCTCTCTTTTCCTTTTCATTTTCTCTCATGTTGCAAGCTACATTTGTTCATGTGATAACAAATATGAGAGGCTAAACCCCTTCAATTTAGGGGTAATGAAGCTCTCTAATCATATAGCTTCAACTTAATTTGATGTTTATGCTCTCTTTTTATGCTTAATGAGAATGATTGAAGTGGTTTAATGATGTTGTTTAGCTTTAAATTTGATAGTCTATGTTGTTTATAACAAATAGGCTATGCTTAAACAAACAAAACACAAATTTCCTCTTCATCTACATATGATTATGGCAAAGAAGTGATTGTTGAAATTAAAATTTGATGGCTTATATTTCTAATTAATAGTTAATAGGCCATGCTTAAAATAAATTTTGCTTTCAACT
The DNA here is from genome assembly GCA_030765085.1 of Allium cepa. Classification (NCBI taxonomy): domain Eukaryota; kingdom Viridiplantae; phylum Streptophyta; class Magnoliopsida; order Asparagales; family Amaryllidaceae; genus Allium; species Allium cepa. The sequence continues at coordinate 794,327,809 of CM060935.1, read as the reverse complement.
TTGTTGTCATATTTTATGAGATTTAAAAGTGTATTAGTGGTTGTGTTATAGTTTGTTGGTTTATATTGAGCTAATTAATAGCACAAATATACCATACTTATGATAAGCACATCAACTAATTCACTAATGACAAGAAAAGAGAGATTATAATTTCATTTTGTTGATTTATGTGATCTAGAGAGTGGAAATTGCCTCTAAATTGTCTTAACACTCTCATATTTTTATCTATTTTCTTTTGTCATTTTTCTTCTTTTTTTTAGTTAATCACTCTTCCAACTTTGGTTAATTTGATTGAGTAGAATTTTAAAATCATCAATTCCCTGCGGATCGACCCGTATTCGCCACGTGCTACATTCGTACACCGTGCGCTTGCGGTTATTTTTAATTTAAATTCGTTCGACGGTTTTCTAAACCGATAGAATTTCGTCGACGAACAAGTAAATAAACTTACTTTTAAATAGCATTAAGGGGTTACCCATATAACCCTTAACACGTAATAGTCCCAGTAGTCCATCCAATATCATAGTCCCTCCTGATCAGGAAGCCACCAGAGGATACCACACGGGCTACGGGAGAAAACCAAACTCGTACAAGGCACGCTAGGGTATGTGACACGGCACAACTAGGCAATGCCAGGGTAGATCTACCAATTACGCGTCCGGGTCGGTGGTAAAGCGTAGCGCGTAGCTACCATCCACCTCGAGCCACACCCCCAAATCAAAAAATCAAAAGTGGCCACCGAATCGATCCAAAAGTCAGAGTATAATATCGAAGGGATGCGTCCGATAAAAGGTGCTACTTTCTTAACCCGTCAATCGCTCCTGTTTTAGCCACCTTATGCCAACTCATGGGAGTCGGGTCCACGTATATACCTCAAGGAACGTCGCCACCATCCTACTTCATTCTGGAATCTCCACCGCGTACACGGTTGTTAAAGTCATTTTTGGAGTTGGCAGAGAGTATGACAACTTCCGATCACGGTCTCTTCAACAACCAAACGTTATTATAACACCGCAGTCATTTTAAAATAATTATACTTCAAAACCAGAATAAAATATTCATTTCAAAACCATATAAATACAATATCATTTTCGTTTTTTAAAAACCAAATCAATATGATATCATTTATAAAACCCAAATCAATATAATATCATTTTTATTTCAAATATCCTTTTCCCAAAATCATAGCATTTTCAAAGTTATAAAATTTCGAACTCAAAGACTTAAAACTATAACACTTTCAAAACGTAATTCTTTGAAATTAATAACTTTGAAACATAACTTCCACCTTTACATGGATTAAATATTAAAATATTTTATAAAACGAACTAGCTTCTTAAATTTCACAAATCAATTCCAAAACAACCCGAAATTCTAAATTTCAAATTTAATATATTTCAAAGCTTAAATATTCAATATTTCAAAACTAAATTTTATAATTCATATATATACCAATTTCACTTTTACTACTATTTAGTTTTGAAAAAATTTCTTACTAAATCCAATATCCTTTAAATAAAACTTCAAATTCAATAATTGAATATTCCTCAATTTATTCACTTAAATCACCTTAAACCCGAATTAAGTTATAAACCCTATTCTTTTAAAATCTCAATTTTAACGAGTTCTATATGGATTCTTATTAAATATAACTCTTAATTAAATAAAATCTCAAATCAATTTCAAACTATCATCTTAACCTGGATTGTATAAAATCAACATAAACTCTATATTAAAGTATAATTTAAGTAATTACTTATCCATATTATATTTTAATAAATCAACTTTATTATTATACTTATTTTATACTTTAAACAAATTTTATTCATAGCTGAAACCAAGAATTTAACTATATACAAAAGAACATTTATAAAATATCCAAATCAATATCTCCAAAAATCATATATTTCTTTACAAACCACGGAAATCCTTTCAAAATACTTATATATATATATATATAGACCACGGTGTCTGTATATAATTCTCTATCCTATGTTCAAGTTATATGGATATTTATCATTTCAATCCATAATTTAAAATAAAAATTACGGTTATATATCATTTCAAACCGCAATCCCGAATGAAATAAAGTGCATAACAATATGCAGTTTATAACGGTATAAAATACAACATCCATTCATATAATATCAATCACTAATCATTAATCACAATCATCATCCAAATTCAATCAATAACATCAATATATAACGGATAATGAACAACAGGTATCAACTAGCAATTTATATTCAATAATAAATTAAATTAAAATTTAACTGGCAGTGTATATGTAATAAATAAATTAAATAAAATTTAATTCAATTAAATTCAATTTAACTGGGATGATGATTAAAAATATGCCAAACAGTCATAAATAAATTTCTAATCATATCCTAAATCAATTTAACAAACATAAGAAATTTTAGAAGTTGTGAGTGGGTTAAAACACTCACCTTTGAATTTAAATTGAATTTAAATCCAATTTAAACCCAAAAATTTGACAGTCTCAGAATTCGTCCAAACTAGTGCCAAACTGTTTGGAATTTCAATACAATCCTAACAAAAAAACCGTGCTTGAATTGGTGTTCGTATGTGAAAGATATAACGATAAATGTGTTTGAATTTCAATTTTAAAAAATAAAAAAAAGAACACTGTCTCACCCTCACTGCCACGTCACCAAAAAATGCTTCATCCAGAACTCCAATTTCACGCAACCGAACCTACAGGCAACCCATAACACGTTCAAACAAACCCCTTTTGACCATGAAATTTAACCGCCTCCGACCATCGATCGACGTGCCACGACCTCCGTTCAACTCACCTTCGACTCACGCACCACCACCCCGAAGGCCACCACGACCGGTTCTCCCATGCGGTGTCACCACTCCTTCAAACGTTGGCAATTTCGAACCCAAATCAACAAATTCCCACCGCCCTAGATCGATATACCTTAGGCGACCACTAGCATTAGCTTCCGCGCTACGATCTCTATCAAACCCAGAAACCAATTTGCCGATGTCGCCCCAAACAAAAACGCCCAAACCAATTTTGACTGCGATTTGCGATTGACTCGGGTATCAATTCCGAAAACGAACACTTGACGTAGATTCATATCGTCGAGATGATCGATATATAATTTTTCTGAATTTTTTTGAGGATTTTGAAATTTTGGCTTTGGATTTGATTTGAAATTTGAATTGGATCTGGAATTTTATTGTCTTCCATTAAGCAGGAGGTGAAGAAGAATTGTACGCACAGACAAATGAGAAATAGAGATAGACTAGGGTTTATAAGAGGGTACATATAGGTAGGGTTGAAATAGAATAGATGGATCCGATTTATAAACGCGCTGAACGATGAATGGCTCGAAAAGCCCGTTCTGACTCCGGAACGAAATTGGGTCAATCCGTATATCAAAATAGATGTTTTAAAATATTTTAAACGCAATGGAGAAGGTTTCAAGTCAAAATTCTATCGTATGAAGAAGTTATGCTAAAATCAATTTATTTCAAATGGATTTCAATTGATTTCAAGGCGTTTCGAGTCCTTACGATCAAACGACAAGTCCGATCACTCCGAAACTTGAAATCCTACAATAATTCACCATTACGGTTCCGTTGAAACCGGTTTCGTCGAAATCCGAGTCAGTAGCCAAAATGGCTATTTTTACATTAATTAAATTAAAAAAATCAATCAATTAAATCCAATTTTTTAATTTCACTTCTATAATCGACAATTTTTATCACTTTTATTTTTCTTAATCATTCACATTAATTAAACCAAATTTAGATGTATATTTAGAGTTGATTAATTTTAAAAATTTCAGTGTTTACCTCAATTTCATTGAATTTAGAAATTGTAAATTAAATTTTCCAAAAATTTCATTTAATTACTTTTCATTCTATTATTCAGTCTATTATTATCAAAAAGGATGCAATTTACATTGGTTTGTAGTTATTGCATTAATATTCTCAAATTTCCTCTTAATTTCCATTAACGTAGTTTTTAATTACGTTTTATTTCGATGGATTTAAATCTAATTCAATATATAAAATAAATGGGTAAATGACGCAGCGGATAATTAACAAAATGATATGGATCGATGATAGTATAAATCGATGGAATGAAGATACCGAAATGCCCAAATTCGTTGATCCGAAGATACCGAATTCTAGCTTATCTCAAACACGTTGATAGCGCACTATACCGTGTTCAAAGATCTACGATTCTTCGTACGTTGATCTAGCGCACTAGATACCGTGAATCGGCTTCTACGATCGTTGAATCGAGCGCACTCGATTAACCGAAAGAGGAGATAGAAGATCACACTCAACTACCAATTTGTATGAAAGCACAAAGCTAACAAAAAGAGAATTTTATTCAAAAATCAACCCACATTACAAATGTCACAACACTGCTATTTATAGCTTTCACAACGCAACACAAACAAAACATCACCAGACTCTTAGGTCGGCCGCGACTTACGACCTAACTTAGGTCGGCAGCGACCTAACGACAGCGACTCAACGCTATACTCAACACATTTTTACAACACTTAGGTTGACCACGACCTAACACTTGCGACTTAAAGCAAACACATCACAACATTACAAGACACGACTTAAGATAGGTCGTTAACGACCTAACCTTTACAACATCATACGCGACTTAATATGTACAACACAATGACTCACAACAGCGGCAACCAAAAAGGCGCGACCTAAAATACAGGCGACCTGAAAACGTACAAGAGAAACGACCTATGAGTTAGGTCGGTCACGACCTAAAGAAGTGGTAACATGAAATCTTCACGCGACTTATGAGTTAGGTTGGTCACGACCTAAAGAAGCGGCAACACGAATGCTTCAACATCTTGCGACCTAATATCTGAGCGACCTAAGATTTTAGGTCGTGGGTTGGTAGCTCGAGGTCTCCTTAGGTTGTAGCTTGATACTGGCATGTTTAATTTGTTAGCTCGCTTACATGCCTTCATGCTTAGCTCGTTAACTCGCGAATGACCTTTGCTAGGTCGTGAACGACCTAAAATTCTCGAGCGACCTAAACCCGCGCCCTCCTCCAAACGACCTAAGGTGTTTAAACAATCCAACTTCGTTGATTCCGGAGATCGCGCTGCATCATCCTCTCCTGGTTGACAGAAATTCGACCTCGAATTTCTACCATCTTCTTCCACAACAATTTCATTTCCATAATACGGAATTAAGTATTTGACGTTGAAAACATCTGAGGTATAAACATCATTTGGTAATTTCAATTGATATGCATTTTCATTGATTTTCTTCAAAATTTCTATAGGACCAATCTTCCGGGCCTTCAATTTATTGTACGATCCCACCGGAAAACGATCTTTTGTCAACACAGCATACACTAAATCACCCTCGTTAAATTCAACACTTCGTCGCTTCAAATCTGCAGATCGTTTATACTTCTCATTTGCCTTCTCCAATCGTTCCTGAACGATTTTATGACATTCAGTTAATTCATCAATAAAATCAACAGCCCGTTTAACCGCCCCCTTCGGTTGTGGTACTACTGCCAAATCCAATGGTCCCCCTGGCAAATTTGAATATACAATCTGAAATGGACTGAATCCCGTGCTACGATTCACTGCATGATTATGTGCAAACTCAGCTTGGCTTAACTTCATGTCCCAACTCTTCAGATTGTCCTTCACAAGACATCGCAACAAATTTCCCAACGATCTGTTAACAACTTCGGTCTGTCCGTCTGTTTGTGGATGATAAGCACTGCTAAAATTCAACTTTGTTCCCACCATCTTCGACAAACTTAACCAAAAGTGACTCAGAAAACGAGTATCTCTATCCGACACAATAGACTCTGGCAATCCATGTAGTCGATAGATCTCCTTGAAAAATAACTGAGCAACACGAACAGCATCCGCCGTCTTCTTGCAAGCAATAAAATGTGCCATTTTAGAAAATCTGTCAACCACTACATATATAGAATCATTACCACGCCGCGTTCTTGGCAATCCCAATACAAAGTCCATACTCACATCAACCCATGGTCTAGCTGGTACAGGCAATGGCATATACAAACCAGCATTGGTCGCGGTTCCTTTCGAAACTTGGCAAATATGACATCGCTCCACAAATCTTCCCACTTCTTTCCTCATCGATGGCCAAAAGTAAGACTGTGAAATTAATTGCAAGGTACGATCACGGCCCACATGCCCTTCCTCGTGTAACTCCTTGACAATTTTCAATCTCAAGCTACAATCCGGTATACATAAACGATTCCCCTTAAACAGAAAACCATCAACCAACATAAATTCATCGGTACTCCCATCCTTCACTTTCTCAACATATTTCACAAAGTAAGGATCTTCTTCAATCATCTCTGGCAGTAATTCGAACCCCGTCACTTCAACCTTCAATGTTGTCAACAAATGACTCCTCCTACTTAAAGCATCAGCCACACGGTTCGTCACCCCAGATTTGTGTTTAACAACAAAAGTAAATTGTTGCAAATAAGCAATCCACGATGCATGTCTCGCTGAAATTTTATCCTGCCCCTGTAAATGCTTCAATGCCTCATGATCAGTGTACAGAACAAATTCTTTCTGAAATAGATAGTGTCTCCAATGCTTAACAGCTTGTACAACAGCATAAAATTCAACGTCATATGTACTGTATCTCATCTTTGCCCCTGACAACTTTTCACTGAAATATGCAATAGGTCTCCCCTGCTGACTCAACACTCCTCCAATCCCAACCTTTGATGCATCAGTGTGTAGCTCAAACAACAACTGAAAATCAGGTAAAACAAGAATTGGCGCTGTCGTCAACAGTTCTTTGATTCGTTCAAAAGCAATCCCGGCTTCTTCTGTCCACGAAAACTGTTTACCCTTCATGCAATCAGTAACTGGAGCCATCACGCTACTGAAGTGTGGAATGAATCTTCGGTAGAATGATGCTAGCCCATGAAAACTTCTCACTTCCGTAATTGTCTTTGGCTGTGGCCAATTCCTGACTGCCTCTACTTTACTCTGGTCAACTTGAATACCTTCTCCTGAAACAACATAACCCAGGAATAAGACACCTTTTGTCATAAACACACATTTCTTAGAAGCAGCATAAAATTGTTCTTCACGGAGAATAATCAACACTTCCCTCAAATGTAGAACATGCTCTTCCATACTCCTGCTATATATCAGAATATCATCGAAATAAACCACGACGAACTTCCCAATGAATGGTCTAAAGATTTGATTCATCACCCGCATGAATGTACTAGGTGCATTCGACAAACCAAATGGCATAACCAACCATTCGTATAACCCCTCTCTTGTCTTGAAAGCTGTCTTCCATTCGTCTCCAGGTCTAATCCGAATTTGATGATAACCACTCTTCAAGTCAATCTTCGAAAATATAGTTGCCCCACTCAACTGATCCAGCAAGTCATCCAACCTTGGCATAGGAAATCTATAACGAACAGTAATCTTGTTCAAAGCTTTACTATCTGTGCACATTCTCCATGTTCCATCCTTCTTTGGCACCAACAATGCTGGCACTGCACAAGGACTCAAGCTTTCCTGAACACGTCCCTATTCCAACAACTCTTCCACCTGCCTTCGTAACTCCTCATGTTCCTTCGGACTCATTCGGTAATGTGGTCGATGTGGTAGCACTGCTCCCGGAACAAGATCAATCTGATGTTGAATGTCTCTAAGTGGCGGTAACTCCTTAGGCAACTCCTCTGGAAAGACATCTTCAAATTCTTTCAAAATTGGCTTTGCTTCTTCTGGAATTTCAACTTCTTCATTACTCTCTCTCCCAATCAACAAAAATATTTCAGGTTCTTCTTCAACTTCCTTGACAAACTCTTTCAAAGTCAACAGAGTTTTCAATTCCTCGATCTCCTCTAGCTTGCTCTCCTTCTGTTGTTGTTTCTTGGGAACCAAAGTGATTTTAGTACCCTCGAACATGAAACTGTAACTATTGGCACGACCATCATGTTGAACTGCTCTATCGAACTGCCATGGTCTGCCCAACAACAGATGACAAACATCCATATCCACTACATCACACCAAATTTCATCTTTGTACTTCTTCCCAATAGAAAAATTAACACAAGCCCTTCGACACACCTTCACTTCACCACCCTTCCTTAACCATGCTAGCTTGTACGGTTTAGGATGTTTCTCATTCTTCAAGTTCAACTTCTTTACTGTTTCTGTAGAAATAATATTATCGCAACTTCCAGCATCAATAACGAACTTGCAAACTTTTCCCAGAATAGTGCATGTCGACTGAAAAATATTGCTTCTCAACCAACTACAATCCTCCTCTTGCTTTGGTGTGAGACATGACCTCCTCAACATAAGATTACAACCTTCATCTCCAAACAATTCTTCTTCCTCCTCAACATAAGGTGCATTTGAACATTCTGCCTCCTCACCATCATCCTCCTCAACTTCTACAACCATGGTTCTCTTCTTTGGCTTCGGACATTCGTTGCTTTTGTGACCCAACTCCTGACAGTTATAACATTTGAACCCACTGCTAACCTTCGCCTTCTCAGCCTCCTTCACTACTGGTTTTGTAACAGGTTTAGGAACACTAGAACTTCCACTAACACCCTTCGCTTGATTATTGGAATTAGTAAACACACCACCTCCACGCCTTCCTTGCTTCTCCCAAGCTAACGCTTTCTGATGTGCCTCTGCAACTGATCTAGGATCGAACATATTAACCATATCCTGGATCTGCATTCTCAATCCCCCAATGAATCTAGCAGTTAGCTATTCTTCCGTTTCCATAATATCATTTCTGGCAATGAGTTGGTAAAATTCATCTGCATAGTCATTAACTGATTTCGTCCCCTGCCTTAAATTCTGCAACCTCTGATACATAAGCGATTGATAATTGTAAGGTAAGAAAGTAGCTCTCATCATCTTCTTCATCTTATCCCAAGACTCAACCTTTGACTTCCCCATCCGTTCTCTGGTAAGTTTAGTTTGCTGCCACCATGCCAATGCTCTTCCCCTCAACCTAGTAGCAACTAACTTCACCCTTCGATTCTCCGGAACCTCCTTAAAGTCAAAAATTTCTTCTACATTAGATAACCAGTCCAAAAACTCCTCTGCAACCATTCCACCTTTAAACTCCGGAATTTCTGTCTTCATTCCTGACTCCCATCGTCGATCATCATCAATAACTCGATACTGACGTTGTCCCTGATCTCGATCTCTGAGATGAACACTTCCTCTTTCACCGTCAAACTCCTCATCAAAGTCTGATGTATATCGTTGTCGTTCACGTCCTCCAACATCTCTACCACCACTCCTACTACCAACATCCCGTCTATCATGATCATCAACATTCCTCCTACTTCGTTTATCAACACTCCTAGGCTCTTGACTTTCTCTCCTCTCCCGTTCTGAATGTGATGACACTCTACTACCCCCACGGATGGATTCAGGTGAATTTCTTCTTCTACTTTGATTCATATCAATCATAAGCTTCTCCAACCTACCAATGCCTTCATCAATCTTCTCATGCATATGTTGTTCCATTTGATCGGCCTCTTCCCTTCTATACAACGCTTCCACATTTTGATGTCGGTTAGCTCTCCTTGGTGGCATGATTGAAACTTCACAACTCTTCAACAAATCGAACACAAGACTCAACAAAAACAACAAGTAAGTCACGGCTCAACACTTTGCTTGGCTCGGCCTCAACACTTCAACGCAAGCCCAAAAACACACGGCTTAGCACCACAAGCTCACCTGAATCGACCTAAGGCTTAGGCCGACTTGCTTCACAAATTCAAACTCCTTTCAATATTTTGATCCAAAAGACAATGGATCGAAAGTTCTCCCTTTGTTGCAACACGATGAAAAACTTCAAACTTCAACACTTGGCTCCAAGAATCAACTTAGCTATGATTGGCTAAGTATGGCTCTGATACCAAACTGACGCAGCGGATAATTAACAAAACGATGTGGATCGATGATAGTAGCAATCGATGGAATGAAGATACCGAAATGCCCAAATTCGTTGATCCGAAGATACCGAATTCTAGCTTATCTCAAACACGTTGATAGCGCACTAAACCGTGTTCAAAGATCTACGATTCTTCGTACGTTGATCTAGCGCACTAGATACCGTGAATCGGCTTCTACGATCGTTGAATCGAGCGCACTCGATTAACCGAAAGAGGAGATAGAAGATCACACTCAACTACCAATTTGTATGAAAGCACAAAGCTAACAAAAGAGAATTTTATTCAAAAATCAACCCACATTACAAATGTCACAACACTGCTATTTATAGCTTTCACAACGCAACACAAACAAAACATCACCAGACTCTTAGGTCGGCCGCGACTTACGACCTAACTTAGGTCGGCAGCGACCTAACGACAGCGACTCAACGCTATACTCAACACATTTTTACAACACTTAGGTTGACCACGACCTAACACTTGCGACTTAAAGCAAACACATCACAACATTACAAGACACGACTTAAGATAGGTCGTTAACGACCTAACCTTTACAACATCATACGCGACTTAATATGTACAACACAATGACTCACAACAGCGGCAACCAAAAAGGCGCGACCTAAAATACAGGCGACCTGAAAACGTACAAGAGAAACGACCTATGAGTTAGGTCGGTCACGACCTAAAGAAGTGGTAACATGAAATCTTCACGCGACTTATGAGTTAGGTTGGTCACGACCTAAAGAAGCGGCAACACGAATGCTTCAACATCTTGCGACCTAATATCTGAGCGACCTAAGATTTTAGGTCGTGGGTTGGTAGCTCGAGGTCTCCTTAGGTTGTAGCTTGATACTGGCATGTTTAATTTGTTAGCTCGCTTACATGCCTTCATGCTTAGCTCGTTAACTCGCGAATGACCTTTGCTAGGTCGTGAACGACCTAAAATTCTCGAGCGACCTAAACCCGCGCCCTCCTCCAAACGACCTAAGGTGTTTAAACAATCCAACTTCGTTGATTCCGGAGATCGCGCTGCATCAGTAAACCATTAGTGATTATCACCAATTTGCCTAATTTAGTCTCATTCTTACTTTATTATCAATAACAAACATTGTAATCACAATTCTAACCTTGATTGTATCCATTTTACAATTTATTACGTATTGCTTCATCAGTTAATATAACTTTGAATTCACTCCCTAATTTACTAATTTCAATCAATTATAACTTACTATTTTATATAAATTCATTAATTGTCAATTGCTATCCCAATAAATCCATTCATTTGAAATTTTCCCTATTATGAATCAATTATAAACTTACCATCTTAAAGATGATGTCAATATTTTAAATTATTAATTTACCTTTTATATCCCATTATAAATAAATGCAAACATTAATTAAGATTTTAAATCAAATTAATCATTTCATCTTGGTTCCATTCTTTTATTACATCATTTATTACTTTACACAATAAACAAACATTTCTACGCATCTTATTACATTCATATCTTGTAATTATTGTCTTAAACTCATACATGAAATACCAAGTTTCATTTTAAATTTCAGTTGATTCCCAATCGAAGTTTAATATCCTAAGTAAACTGGTAATAAATAATAACGGTCACTATTTTCCCTAAATCACATTTATAGGTTTATAGTTTACAACAAATGTTGCAATGACTCATATGATATTGATTTTATCCAATTACCATTAAATTTGTGGTATTTCATAAATCTATTCCATACTTACATTTTGTTTCATATATTTCATTTATAACCAAGTGTAACATTTAGATTTATTTTTATTAATTGGTATTCCATTCAATTCATAAATTTATTAACTTTGATTAGTATTGTTTACCTTGCATTCTAGTTATTATTTCATTAATTCATACTAACATTGATTCCTATCAAATTGCATTTATTGCGTATTATTCCGTCAATTTATATAGCTTTGAATCTATTTTTCAATTTACAAATTACAATCAATTAAACCTTACAATTGTTTCAATAAATTGGAATTGCACTATATTTGTCATTTATCAACTTGCCATAACCTTATTTCCTTAATTTACATTCAGTTACTATTAAGCAATATATTATTGCATTGGTTAATTCAACAATTACTTTTATTTACTCATTTTCTATTTTATAACCAATTGTAGCAATTTACACTATTCATTAATGGGATTTAACTTCAATTGTCAAAATTTAATTTTTTATAACCACTGCTACAATTTATTCCTAACATTTACTTCAATATTTATTTTTTATTTCTTCCCAAATTTAATTACAAAATCTAATTAAATTAACCAATTTATTTATCAAAATTACGGGTCGTTACAACACAAGTCTAAGGCAATTTGAATCTGTATGTACCACTAGTTCTTACTTGCCGTTCACTCAAAAGTATATACCACTATCATTAGTGGAATAATACATCCTCCCTTGGACTTTGTACTAATATGGAAAAAATTATAAACAAAACAGGTGCATCTCTAAACTCATGGCTTAAAAGATCACCATAAGCATACTACTACATTAGTTAGCCCAAACGGCATAATCCTCTACACATAGAACTCAAGCGAAGCCCTAAATGGTAAAACCAACATACTTCCCCTAATAACTCCAAGCTAATAGAAAATAGTAACTATATCTTTATAAAAAGATATATATTCCATTAATATTGGATGCGCAAATTACCCATATAAAGTGAGGGAGCGTGCCTTCTCCAGCCTATCCACTAGCCTCGTAGTAAGTGATATAGACGTATCTCACTCTAAAGTACTTATCCAAAATAAACATTTCCTTTGGTATCTCCTCAATTCACATCTCTCATTCTTTCATTGTTCCTTCACTTTCCTTTGCTTCAAAAGCATAACTATAAATTCATGACCGTGCTTGAGATTGATATAAATCTAAATCTCTAAATAAGAAGATAAATGAGTAATCATGAAAATACATTTGGAGATCCTCTGGAAGATCAATCCAATATTAACTTATATATAAAAGCAAATTCAATTTGCTAACCCTCATTAAGTACTCATACTCTGTGTACGAATCTAGCATGTGCCTTTTATGGTCTCTACCATTATTGATAATCCTAATAGATTATCTTCCCCATTGTCCTTTCTTCCACATCCAACATGACACTATGGCTAATAAAAGTCAAAAACATAGTTATACCTTTGTAACAACCCACACCCTAATGGGCCTGAATTTTCGCTAAATTGAAAACCCAAGTCCATTAAAGTACGGATCATTGGTTTGGTATCCTACATATAAGTAAAAGAATGCATATCAGAGCACTAATGATATAACTTACAATATAATAACAAAATATAATAAGTCATATAGTTACCGACCAAGATTTGACACTTCCAAGGTCTAGTTTTCTTGTCAATATCGAGCATGGAATGGAACTTTTCTTTTACAGAACCTTCCTTGCACCAGTACTTGCCTTTCTAAGATATCATGTGGGTTGTAATAAGGAGGGCATCTGAACAATGTTTTGGTGACTGATATATTATATACCTTATACATAACACTAGTTTATGCTAATTGCCCTCCGTTACATGTTATGTGTTTTATCTTTAATTAGTCGTCTCGACTCCACGTACATGCATGATATGTCCAATCTACCCGCATTAGACTATAGCCATGTACACGCACACAAGGAATATATATATATATATATAACTACCACGGTCCCCCATTGAACCAAGATACTACCCCCACTAGTATCCCAAAATCAATACCCGCCAATATCCATCACCCTCGCCGTATTACGTTCTCGTCACTGCGCATACCGAGGAACTCCCGCAGTGCCTAATAATGGCTTTTCGATAATGTGCCCATACTTTGCATTTTTAGGGATTTTTGACTTATCTGCTTCCTAATTTGTAGACTCGGCTCTACAAACTATAAGTATGGCGGACTCAGTGCCACAGGCCATGGACTCAGATCTATAGGCTACCATATGCATTTTGAAATACTTCTCTAAAAGGGTTGTATGGCCTTGCCTCCTAACAAAAAAACTAGCAAACAAATGCATGGTGGTGCATGACCTAACGTGGACCGTACACTAGTAGGAAGTGTTGCCCACTAGGCATAACACCCATCTTTCTCATTGACCACTAAGGATTGATGACGTTATCAACCTATGTGTAGCCCTACTCCTTAATTTGGTACCTCCATACTAACTAGCATCGTTCTTTGCTCAATATTTGATTTAGATTGCCAATTGCAATCATGGCAATACCCCCTTTCCTATTTTACTGAAACAGATTCACTTTTCCATTGGAGTATTCCTTTATCTATATGCAAGCATATACTTTCTGTGGGTCCTACAGTTAGATATATCTCATATCAGTATAATGTATATACAACCACTGGTAGCACCTCGCAATGGGCAGACTTCTATTGTGTAACATTATTGACCTTGCATTCCAACCCGTTCTAATGACAATGTCATTCTATTCATTTAACCATTTATTAAGTGTAGTAGTTCACACCCATCATAAATGCATACTTGAGGCTACACACACACACACACACATCTTCATTCATTCTTAATTAATATTCTCGCCTTTACAGTTTACTATTAACCATAATTATTACTTCTTTATGTGTTTATATCTTACTCGATTTAATACTATTTACCGCTTTCTTTTTAAAAAAATTTACAATATCTTTTTCCATTCTTTTACCTTTTCCTTATTTCTACTTCATTCCCTTTTTAACCTTTAATTTCTTCTTACATAATCTTCAATTTATTTTCTTTATTTAATTCCCATCTATATCGCGCATCAATTATTTTAAAATACTCTTATCACACACATATATATATATATATATATATATATATTTTATTTAACACTAAGAGATATTTTGCATTTTAATTCACTGGAATTACATCTCTCCCAATGGAAAGATTTACGCTGTAAATTTCTATATCTTATCCAAAAAGGAAGGTATGTGTCGCGTTTGAAATTAAAAGGAATTATCTTTTTGTAGTTATAAAATAGACGGTACATAATACAGTAAACATCCCTATTTTGTACATTTCTTTCTTTTTAGATGTATTTATTGTCTTTCCGAATGATGCAGTTTTATTTATTTTAAACTTCATAATGCATAGAAACTCACATTCCAACGTCTTATGTAACATCCCGATATTTTCAACCATTCACGTCCGCATATGTCGGACTTGAATTGTTCAAAATACTAGATTATTAATTTAAATTTGGAAAAACTCAACGTATACAGTAAGTAAATAAATCACAGAATCACAGACATAGACTAATATAACAATAAGAAGCGGAACAAAGAACAGTAGTTCATGAAGCTACTATATATATATATATCTGAGTTAAAACAAGATACAACAGAAGTCTCGAATACATAGAAGTCTCAATACAATAGTCAAATAACAAAATCTGAATACATCACTAGAATCAACTGAATGTTTGATAGCTGAATAGATGGTTGGATCTCCAAGCAAAGCACCAAACCCCAAAGGTGAGTCTCAAATGTTGTGACACTCAGACTGACCCAAGCGTAAAGCAAAAACACAAAACACTCGAGTCAAAATTAACATTCTTATATCAATAAATCCAACTCAAGTGAAATATCAACTGAAATGCAAGTAACTTAAAGGATGTTTGGGATACTCATCCTCTAAGGATCTGTTAAACTATCTAGTATGTAGTAATATATGATATTATAATAATATCTATAGTAAAGTAAACTATAAAAATAGCGTTAAGGCGTTACCGACATCCCCATTAACATATTTTATAGTGCTATAGTGTATACAGTACTGTAATACCTCCTAATCGGTACGCTACCAGACGACACTCTTTAGGTACGACACAAAACAAATTTGTAGTGGTCTCGCTAGGGTAGGTGACATGGCACACTAGGCAATGCCAGGGTAGATATACCAATTACACTTCCGGGCTGGTGGTAATGCATAGCAGCTACTATCGTCCACCTCGAAACACACTCCAAAATCAAAATCAAGGGTGGCGACCAAATCCATCACAAAGTTGGAATATAGTATCGAAGGAATGTGCTCGATCGGAGGAATGACCTCACTTGGCCCGTCGATTGCTCCTGTTTTAGCCACCTTAAGCCAACTATGGGAGTCGGGTCCACGTATATACCTCATATAGGATCGTCTCCACTATCCTACTTCATTCTGGAATCTCCACCACGTACACGGTTGTTAAAGTGGTTTTCGGCATTAGCAGACAATATGGCAATAACCGATCCTAATCTCTTTAACAACCAATCGTTATTATAACACCACGGTCGTTTCAAAATAGTTTATACTTTAAATCCCAAAATCATTTCCATTTCAAAACCATATCAATACGATATCATTTTTCACTACAAGTATATCCATTTCAAAATCATAGCACTTCCAAAGTTATAACACTTTCGAAACCAAAACACTTGAAATTATAACACTTTGTAAATCATAACACTTTGAAATCATAACACTTTGAAAATCATAACACTTTCCTTTAAACAGTTTAGATATTAATAATAGTGTATATAATAAGATAGTTTATAAAATAAATAGTTATATAAAATAGTTATAAGTTAAAATAGTTTATATTTAAAATAACTAGTATATTGAAATAGTTTAAATTAAAAATAGTTTATTTTAAAATAGTCTATATCGTAAAAAAAAGTAGTTTTAAATAAAATCTTTCAAATAATTTATATAATAAAATAGCTTCCTCAATTTCACAAATCGATTCAAATCAACTTGAATTCCAAAATTCAAATTTAATTCAATCTCAATTCATCAATTTCAACTCAGTTCAGTTTCTCAATAAACCATTTCAAATTATATCAATCTCAAATACAGATTTGAACCACAAAATAAACCATTTCAATTTCGATATATTTCAAAGATTTACATATTCCACATTTTCAAAACTAAATTTGATAATTTCATATATATATATATATATATATATATATGTCAAATTCACTTTACTATTATTTAATTTTGAAAATTTACTTAATCATTCCAATGACATTTAAATATACTTCAAATTACAAATTTAAATAAACTAAATATCCCATTTCAATTTATGAAAATTTGAAATGCTCATTTAATTACCTTAAACCAAAATCAAGTTATAAAATCATATCCTTTAAAATCTCAATTTCAATAAGTTTCAAATTGATTTAATTTAATAAAATTCTTAATCAAATACAATTTCAAGTAATTTCAAATTTATCTTCCCAACCTTAACTTATAAAAATCATTATAAAATCCATTTTAAAATATAATTTTTAAATAAATACTTAAACATATTATTAAACTTATTTATATTTTAAATCTATTTATATAATTATAACGACCCTGACTCGTCCTTCGAAAATCGGCACCGAATACATCACCCGTATTCGAATACCGTAGATTCAAACGTCGAATCTGGTTTGCCAGAGCTTATAACACATTAAGTATAACAACACAGCGGAAGAAATTAATATCATTGATACACAACAGTTGATGCAATATCGGATACAACATGAATATCAATATTATCAGAGATACAAGACAGCAGCAGAAACGAAACACCAGCAGCGGAACAATATCATCAACTTGATCTTCCAAAGAATAGAAAGAAGATAGAATCCAAAACTGCATTCTAATGCCAAAGCTCAAAAGACTCCAAACTCCATATCGAAAAGCTCGAACCATCATTACTTTGGACTTAAGCAAGGTCAGTCAAGTTGAAAAAATGCTATCGCCAAATCCAAAGGCTGGATGCTATCGAATCTACTCCTACTATTTGATTATCTGAAATCCCAACTCTAGGCTGCCCGTGTGGAAAATTGTGGGCACCCAGAGTTTAGAATGGGAACAACAAACTCCAGGTCAGTCTTGGTACTAGTATGAGCAAACGAAAACAGTTTATCTTTAACAAAAAACAAAAGAATTTTAAAAGAAATCTGCAATGCTTTTTATAAAATGAAACTGCCATAAGGCCTCCCGCCGCACACACAATGCAAACGCAGAATTGGAGAAGATTTCTCCTTATGATAGTCAAACATTCTTGATACGTAAAATTCTTTTGATATTATTATTAGTGCATAGTACATGAAACATTTCGGAAGTATAATATTAATCTTAGCCAACATAGACATTTCGAACTATGCCAACTATAGCTACCATCTAAACAGTGGTGACCACCATAAGTAAATGGCAGGTTATATAACTAAAACCGTACAAGGTGCATACTGGAGATTGGATTTCTAACAAATGATCAGGCTAAGGAACTTCCTATTGCCACATGGGTACGCCACTGGAGGGACGCCCCGAGAACCTACCCGGATCTCTGCCAATACATGGTCGGGTTACCTCTGTAACTAGGTAACTACTACACGAGTATGCCAACCCCCGGTCATTTGCGACCATTATCCGAGGATCCTTAACTATAAAGCAACAACTACAAAGTAATAAATTTGTAGTAACCACATGGGTTAAGTATCTGGGCTCCATACCATGATACCACCCTTTTCCAGAAGGGAATGACATACCCTAAAGGGCGCTGCCCTCATAACCTTGCCGCACCTTTCCTGTGTCGACCATTTCTGGGTTTTGAGGTCCTGATGCAGTCTCGTCCACAAATCTACGCTTTACACCAAAGCCATGCTTCGATCAACAAATGATCAGCAGCACTTCGTATGCCACATTACCAAATTGGGAGTGTATCACCAGTAACCATCAACTACATAATCTCTAAGCTCGTACGTATCAGAGAAGGGTGTTAAGCCAAGAGAATAAATCTCCGCCACCAAACAAAAATATATTTGATAGAAACCAGCTTTACATCTCAAAGTGTAACGTCAGACACACGTCCATACAAGTCTGTTCTGGTTCGAACAGAACCTAAGACACTTCCAAAGAAGCCCTTGCAATCTGGGTATTCACAATCGCGATCAGACTCCCCATCGCATATGGAGATCTCTATACCGTAGCTACTCGGTGCAGAGTCATTCGATGGGTAATCCTTTCGTTCTCGAAAATACCCGGTCTTCACCACCGGCCTTCAAATGCTATCCATTACGTCGTATCATTATTCGGAATGGGTTATATGACACAAAATCATCTCCCGGCTAAACCAATAATGAGCGTAGTATTTTAAAAACATATGGATATTGGGATCTTAGTTAAGTCACAACTTAAAGCCCAAAATCTTTCTTCAAATGGTTTAAACAAATTACCATTTTCAAATCTTTAAACATAAAGATTCACTTCACAAAATTCACCAATCTTCCACAAAGATTAATTCATAGCTTTCAAAACTATTTACAATTCCAAATCTTTTATATAGAAGATACACTTTCAAGATCCTCTTCAATTTGGAAACAAAGTTCACAAATCTTTCACAAAGATTCAATTATAGCTTTCAAAAACAATCCCCTTTCAAATTTGAAACCCCTTTTAACAAAACTAGAAATTCTTTCTTTCTTTGAAAGCTATTATCATTTGAAAACTAAGAGTTTTCATTTCAGGAAAATCCAATTACATTTTCTTAAGTTAAAGCCTTTCAAGTATAAACTTGGGTTGAATTTAAATTCTCAAAATAATATATTCAACATACTTTAAAGATGGTTTTAAAATCCATATATATTATATAACTTGTATAAATCTTTCAAACCAAATTTCCAAAACAATTTCAAAATTTAACAAGATGTAGTCTTATTCAAACTAAATTTTAATTTCAAACTTCCTTTCAAAAAGCTTTTCATATTCAACCCAATTACATTTACAAAACCATTTGGATTCAAAATTCAACTTTAAAACTATTTCAAAAATCTATGACTTAACCAATTTCCTCGTGCAATCCATATTTGTGTATGTATGGTGTAGTCCAAGGGTCTTACACAATAGTACAACAACATCAATCATCATAGATTCAATCATATCAACATCAATAAGCGGTATAATCTATAACGCTTATCTTCATTTACAGATAATATAAATTTATCACAGATAAATAAATTACATTCATCACAGATAATTACATTCATCACAGCTCAAATCAAAACAGAGCATCACACATCAGGGACATCAAACAATTCAACATTCAATAGAATCCAAACATCCACAAGTAAGGTCAATTAATTATCTGATTAATTTAAATCAGATAAATTACTTATGAATAAATTACTAATCCTGGTTAATTAATATTAATTAATTTACAAACCATATTAATTAATTATCCTTTAATCATTTATTAATTAACCTTTAATCATTAAATAATCAACCTTTAATTATATAATTATCCTTTAATTAATTATCCTTAATTAATTACCTTAATTAATTAACCATTAATTATTCACATAATTAAATAAATCACCCTCGTCCTTTCTCTCCTTCTTTCCCGCTTCTCTCTTCCACCTCCATCCCTTCGTACCGTCCGTGCAACTCTTCTGTCCCGTCTTTCTACTTTCGACCGCCTGACCCCCCTCCCTTTCCTCCACGTCCAGTCAATCAATCTTGTCCTGTTGAACCCCGTCCTATCCTTCCAACGCCATCTCTTGTCTCAGGTTCATCTCGTTCATCCTTTTCTGCTTCCCCTTCGTTGACAACTTCATCGTCTCAAACTTTACCCTGGTGTTCTCTTTTCAAATCTAGGCCTCGCAATGCTGGTAAATTCTCTCCTGTGAATTTTCCTTTAGTTTATGATGGGGAAGCCATTGTTCCTCCATCAGAGGTCATTCAAGCTGGTAATGAGGTATGGGGGCAGTACCTTGTCGGTTTCTTCCTTGATAGACCTCTGCCCTACCTTGTTGTCTTGAATCATCTAAAGAGGGTGTGGAAACTCTAAGGCTCTATTCAAGTCAAGTCTGATGGTAATTTGTTCCTCTTCAATCTATCCTCTGATGAGGATAGAAGGAAGATCATCCAGTCAGATCCTATAATTATGAGGAACAAATTGTTTATAGTTAAAGAATGGGATCCCACCATCGGAAATAGTGTAAGTACCATTAAAACTGTTCCAGTATGGATAAAGTTGTCCAACATCCCCCTTTATTGTTGGTCACATTTAGGCATTAATTGGTTAGCAACCAGACTAGGAAAATTTCTCTGTATGGATGAAGCAACTGAAAAGTTAGAGAGGATTGGGTATGCCAAGTGTATGGTTGAGGTTACTGCTATGTTTGAGTTACCTGAGACATTTGCAGTTAAGTTGTTGGATGGAACTACTCAATTAGTTAAGGTTGATTACTTGTGGAAACCAAAGATTTGTAGTTTTTGTAAGGAATTTGGTCATGACATGCAGAACTGTATGATTCAGGGAAAATCTAGTGGAACGAATGAGGAAGCATCCAAGCTTGAACATTCTGGTGATATTATGAATGATAAACAGAACAAGAAGGAAAATTCTAAGGTTGAAGATAAGGAGAAATTTGGAAGGAGGAGTGGATGGAGAAGGGTACCGCAAAGGAAGGTTAGGACCAGTGACAATGATAAAAGGTGTGTAGACGATAAAGAAAATGGAAAGGTAATTACCACTGCTCTTCCAGTGATTGGTAATATTGCTGTGGAGGACAAGCCAGATGATATAATGGATTCTGAAGTTGTGGCGACTGAGGATCCAGAATTACTTCGCGCAGATACCGTGCAAATTGATGATATACCCGAAGCAATTTTGTGCCATAACCCTTTTAACTCTTTGCGCTATCCTGAAGTGGGTGAGAACTCTAAGGGAAATATGGATGGTATAAATGTGTTAGGTGAGTTTATTTCACCGGATTTATTGCCATTAAATGCAAAGTCGGACCAGTTAAAACAGAAAACTGACATATCTCGAGTGAATGGAAACAAGAAAAACATTCCCACTTGTATCGATGATAATGTTTTGGTGTATTGTAGTTCTACTGTACCACCATGCAAAAGCAGCAACGTATCACATGCAAAGGTGTCTGCCTCTGCAAAATCCTTGCAGTGTCATGAGCATGAATTCATGCAAACCATTGAATCTTCCATCCTATCTCTTTTCCCTCTCTCTGCATCTAAACTTTTACCATCTCTGCCTGCATCGACTGCCTCCCCTTACACTTTCATCGGATCTCTACCAGGATGGATCTCTCCCCCTGCTGATCCACCCTCTGATCTCCCCAGTCTCACAAAGTCCCCCTCTCTCCCTGCTAAGTTCAAATCAGCTAGAATTGATCCTCCTTCAACAAGGAGTAGGGCAGGTGTGACCCATCTCTCTCTATAGTTATTCATGTTGAACAAAATTGCTGCTTGGAATATAAGGGGTGCCCATAACTCTGAGAAGCTTGACCATGTTAAAACAATCATTCACGACCATAATATCAAAATGTTTGCCATCCTGGAAACCAAGCTGTCTCTTCCTTTATCCATCAGAGCAGCTAACTACATTAACCCATTATGGGAATACAACCACAACTTGAATGAAGCCTCTTATGGTCGAATCCTTGTTGTTCATGATCCTTCTTTTTTCTCCCTCAATCTCATTCTTTCCACCATGCAAATGATGCACTTCCATGTTATCTTCCTGCCTTCCCAGCTTTCCTTCTATATAACCTTTATCTATGCTCACAATGCTGTTGCCTCTAGGCAACCTCTTCTCAACATTCTCCCTTCACTTCGACAAAACACCCATCCTTGGATTGTTCTAGGGGACTTCAACTGCTGTTTGAACCTAACTGATAAGGTTGGTGGTCTGCCACTGTTGCCTAGGGATATTGCCCCATTAAACATTTCTATATCTGATGCTGACCTACAACCTGTTGTTAGAAATGGTGTTCCCTTTTCTTGGAATAACAGAAGCCGTTCTGGTGCTCGTACTTTCTCCAATATTGACCATACCTTTTGTAACGATGCTGCTATCTCTAGTTGGCCTTCCCTCTCGACTTTCATGCCTCACCCAATCTTGTCTGACCATTCCCCCATCATCCTTACCCTTTCTTGTATGGCTAATGGAGGAAAAAGAGCTTTTAAATTTTATAATGCTTGGGTTTCTGACCCTGAGTATAATAATATTATATCATCATCTTGGTCTATTAAAGTGTATGGCAACCCGATGTTTGTTCTATGCAGGAAGTTGAAAGCAACTAGGTTAGCTCTACAGCAATGGGCACATAAAAAGTATGGAGATGGTACTCAACAAATCAATAACATCAAAATTCAGCTGAAGCTTGCTCAAGATATGCTTAATGAAGATCCCACCAACTGTATCCTTGCTAATAATGAATCCAATCTCTTTCTTCAGCTCAATGAAGCGCTTAAAACTGAGGCTAGTATGAGGAAGCAGCAGTTACATCAGAAGTGGGTTGCTGAAGGGGATAGAAACACTAAATTTTTCCATGCTTCAATCAAAGACAAGCGTGCTAGAAGCTATATCTCCACTCTCTGGGATGAGGAAGGAAATCTTCTTACAACTGCTGGAGAGATAGACAGTTATCTCCTTCATTCCTTTACTTACCAGCTTGGTAACGGATCTAGCTTTAATCCTCATCTTGATGATCTCAATAATATTCCCCTACCCAAGTTACAAAATGATATGAAGGTCAGGCTTGTTGACAAAGTAACTGATAATGAAATTAAAAAAGCTTTATTTTCCTTAAAATCGACCTCCTGCGGAGGGCCAGATGGTTTCAACACTGTTTTTTTCAAGCATAGCTGGGAAATAGTGCAAAATGACTTTTTGGCAGCTGTTCATAACTTTTTTGAGAAATTTAAAATGTTGAGGGAAGTTAATGAAACTAACCTCGTTCTTATACCTAAGGTTAAGCCCACAATTAATGCTGCTTCCTTCAGACCGATTTCTTGCTGCAACATAGTTTATAAATGCATATCTAAAATCCTTGCTGCTAGGCTTGTTCAAGTTCTGCCAACAATAATTTCCCCCAATCAAGCTGCCTTCATTCCTGGTAGAAACATATTAGACAATGTTTTGTTAGCTCATGAGTTAATTAATGGCTATGGCAGAAGCCAGATTTCTCCACGTGCTATGATGAAGCTTGACTTAAGTAAAGCCTATGATAGTTTGCAATGGTCTTCTATTGTTCGAATAATGTCAGTAATGCGATTTCCTAAGGTGTTCGTCGCCTGGGTGTATGTGTGCATTTCCACTCCTACGTACTCTCTGAGTTATAATGGGTTATCTAATGGGTACTTCAGAGGGAAGCAAGGTGTGAGGCAAGGGGACCCAATTTCTTCTTATTTGTTTATCATTGTTATGGAGGCTCTCACCTGCATGCTTTCCTCCAAGTATGAAGACAAAAGTGTTGCATACCATCCGAAATGTCAGTACCTTTGCATTTCATCCCTATTTTTTGCCGATGATATAATGATCTTCACGAAGCCGTATGAACAGTCCATTCAGCATATCCACGGTATATTGAACAGGTTCCACAGAGCCACTGGCCTCAAACTGAACACTTCCAAATCCCATATTCTGATTGCTGGTTTATGCAGCATTGAGAGGAACAGAATTGAGGATCTTTCTGGTTTGCAACCAATGTCTAATAGCATGACTTATCTGGGTCTACCTTTGTGTACGTCTAGAATATCCAAATCTGCTTGCCTTCCTCTTTTTGAGAGAATCACAAGACGGTTGTCGTATTGGACAACTAAACTTCTATCCTTCGCTGGGCGTCTTGTGTTGATTAAAGCTGTTTGTTTTTCTATGACTGTTTATTGGGCAAGAAGTTACATTCTTCCATCCAAGCTTCTCCACATGATCAGAGCTGCAATGATGAGATTCCTATGGACTGGTTCCATTCACAATAGGAAAATAATACCTGTTTCATATTCAATCTTGGAAAAGCCGATAAGAAGAGGTGGCCTTGGTATCATTAACATCAAACAGTGGAATATTGCTGCTATTAGCACTCATGTTAATGCCATATTAGTGAAGAAGGACAGTCAATGGGTGAGGTGGACATGGAGATATCATATAAAGGAAAATGACTTCTGGTCTATGGAGGTTGCTCAGGGTAGTAGCTGGATTTGGCGGAAAATTATGTGCATAAGGCCACTTTTACTTCCCATTCTTAAATTCAGTTTAACCCTTAACAGTAATGTGAGCTTTTGGAAGGATCCTTGGGTTAAAAATGGTTGCATCTTAGCCAATCTGTTGACTGCTCAAGATTTGCAGCAATCCGGTATTGGTGCTAAGGCAAAGGCAATTAATTATATAACTGATGAGAAGTTGTGTGCTCCGAATACTAGTAATCATTCTGTTAACACCCTGTGGAGAAGCTTGGCTAACCGCAAAGTAATTATAGAAAATGAACATGCTCTTTCCTGGTGTGGGAAACCGCATAGCATCAGATTAGTTTACAATCACATTGCTAACGTAGACGAGTTGCCTGCTTGCATTTGGGTCAAAGTTGTTTGGACTGCGTATTCGACTTCCTCTGATAATGTTTTTCTTTGGAGAGCTATTAACAAAGCTATGAAGACAAGGGATAAGCTTATTGCTCTAGGCATGAACGTGGATGACCTCTGTGTCTTTTGCAATGCATCACCTGAATCGGTTGATCACATTCTTTTTGAATGCAGCTTTCTTGTTAACATGTGGATGTCTGTCATGAATAAAGCTGGAGTCGTTGATATTCAAGGTATCTCCTCTGCCGACTGGAATGTCCTTCGTAAAGCAACTAGGTGGCGACCTAGTAGATGGGATATAGTGTTCTACGTGCTAAAAGTTTATATACGCAACGTATGGTTGGAGAGGAATACGCGTTGCTTCAAAAATGTGGCATTGTCAGCTTCGAGCTTTTGGATTAAATTGATGAACGAGATAAAGTGTGGGTTACGTGATTCTGGTCATTGTTTCTCCCCACATCAAAATGACTTGTGGGGATAGCCTGTTGCTTTTTCTTGTGCTTGGGTTTATGTCTTGCATTTGTGGGGTTTTGTTCTGTGGTGGTTCTTTTTTTTTGTAGGTCTTTGCTTTCTGTTGTTCTTCTCTTCCAATTTTGTTTTCCTTCTTCTGTTGTGTGTGTGTGTTTGTTATCTTCTTTTTTCTTATTTATAAAAATCTGGTAGGGGTCCAGTCAACCCCGCTGTCTTTTCCAAAAAAAAAATAAATCACCCTGATTAATTATCCTTTAATTAATCATATTAATTAAATTAGCCTTTAAGTTAATTACATAATTAATTAACCCTTAATTAATTATTCTTTAATTAATTACCTTAATTAGTTAACCTTTAATTAATCCAATTAATTAATCATATAAATTAATTATCAATTAACCTTTACTTATTAAGCAATTATCTTTTAATTAATTAACTCTTAATTAATTTCATTAATTAAGTAATTATTCTTTAACTATCCAAATTAATAAATTCCTCTTTACTAAATTAAGTAATTAACCCTTAATTAATTAATCATCCTTTTATTATTATTATTTTGTTAAGTAATTATCATTAATTACTTAAAATTTTAATTAATCAAAGATAAACCCTTTTATCTTAATTAATTACTTAAACATCATTTAAATCTTATTAAATTTAAATGTTTGAACTCATGTTACTCAAAATCATTTGAGAATACACTTGCCTTAATTACTTTCTTATTTCATTATTTAAATTTTATTTGAAACACTTATGGATTAATTATCATATATATATATATTTAACCCATGAAATTTTTTAAAAACATTTTTAAAATTAAATCTTTAAAAACATAATTCAAAATTGTTCATTTTGGTACATTTAAAATTTTTGACTTAATTATTTGAAAAATATATTTAAAACTTTAACAAATTTAAATTTCATATTTTTAAACCCTTGAAAACAGTTTTCTTCTCAAAATTAATGACCAAAATGAAAACCCGAGCCAACCCATAAAAATTCCTGAGCTAAACTCACAAATACACGAGCAACTTACCCTTAATATATTACTTCGAGTCAAACATGCTTTATCCCAAAAAAAACGCGAGAGCAACTTCGTCTTCTCCAATTTTCAACTATACCTAGCATCGAGGATACCATGTGCACGTGCACGGATCAACGATGACATTCTAGTCAGCTTTGCCGATGCCAACAGATTGCCATCAACCCATACCATCACTCCGACTACCCACCGTCAATGATAACGCCAGGACATCGAAATCTAACCAATAGAGTAATCCAGAAACCCAAACCGCCTGATAAAACACCTCGCCGACGTTGATCCCAACCATCATACGCCTCGCCACCACATCCAGAACTACACCACGACATGCTGCGACGATCCCCCTTGGTGCGATCAGCTAAGTTAATCCACGATCGAACAATAGCTTCCCAAACCTAGTCGACGAAAACTGCTGCTCGAACCCTAGTTCGTTGAGCCCACGCCGCGCCGATGACCTATAATATTATCTATCATTTTTTCGATGCTCCTTATCACCCTAGCTTTCGCCACAATCAAACTCGACCCTCAAACCACCATCGATCGCCGGAATTCGACGATTTTGTGCTTTCCGTTCAAACCCAAAATCCAACCTTAGATCGAAACTAAAAATCACGATTTTATTGTTAAAATTCATCATTTACAATATCGAATCAGATTATAAAGTCAAATCATTAAATTAAAATCATTGAATTTCCTTGATTCAAAAGTTTTTGTTGCAAATTTCATTTTTCACAATATTTACTAACTGTATTTATCTGAAACTATTTTTATAAACAAATTTACATTATTTCAAGTATTTTCTTTTCAAAAATTAGAGTCTGATTATGGGAGGAGAAAATGCATTTTGGTTAATGACTTTGAACCTGAAATTTAATAGAGCAGCAACCTATGTGTAGATATACATACACACAAACATGCATGCACATAGAACATTATAACAACTTGAAGTATTCATCACAACATCCAATATATAAAAAGATTCATCTTAAAACAGGTCAGTTTGCTCACCTGTATGGAAAGAAGCAGAGAGGAACAGAGACAAGTTTTAGGCCTAGAACTGGAAATCTAGAATGAACTTTGTTTGCCGAGAATCTTGAATTTGTTTCATTAATATTTGATCTTGAGTTGTTGAGTTGCTTCTTTGCTTTGATTTACTTGAGTATGCTATTTTCTTTGATTTTGAACTGATCTTCTTGCTTTACTTTCAGATCTACTTTCAGGTTTGATTTTGTTATTCTTTTTTATTTTACTTCTCAGGTTTGATTTAAAAAAATTTGAATTGGTTGAAGCTTTATCCCAGGTTTGAATTTATTTGATTTAATTTGAGAAGAATTGAACTTCACTTTGTTTTGATATATTGTTTCTTTCTTATTTTACAGGTTTTGTTTCTTAGGTGTATATAATTTAATTTCAAAAGAAGAAATGATTTTTCTAGCCACTTGTATATCTTGCATTTTACATGGCTTACAAATGCTACATACCTATTTTAATTATCTTCCACTTGTTCAAATGAAAGAATTTTGTATTTAAACCCTATTCTATTTAATTAAAAAAATTTAAACTTTTTCATTTTTATAAATTATGAAACATATTTTTTTATGGTTTATATATGTATAAACAAAATTTATACCATATGAAATTTTAAGAAAAAATATTACCCATTTTAAATAACCTTTAAGAAAAATGATTGAAATCAAATTATACTTTCAACACTTGAAAATAATAATATTTAAATATAACTTTATATTGTATTTTTTTTAAATAAATACATTTTCCTTTATTAACATTTATATAACCTTTTAAGGAAAATGATTTTAAAATTATAATTATACATAAATAAATATACACACATATATATATAATTTAACAAAAAACAGATTTTGAAAACCATTCTATTAAATTCAAATCATAATTTCCAAAATATATGTATATTAAAATTAGAAAACAAATTTCTATTAAATTTTAAATATAGAATTTTAAATCCAATTCATTTTCAATACATTTTGAATTTCCAAATCAAAATTTTATTTACAATCCAATTCTATTTAAAATATTTATTTTGAGTTTCAAGTTCAAATTTTAAAATTTATTTATATAAATAAATAAGTATATATCTTATTAAATTTGAAAAATTCAAATTAATCCACAATTTAATCCAAAAATTTATATAAATTATCAATTTGAATTTGACTCAAAAATCAGAATCGTTACAGATTTCCCCCTTTAAGAAAATTTCGTCCTCGAAATTTGCTAGGGAGACCACAAAGCAGATGAATACACAAAGATGAGAATATGTATTCTACATTTGGCTTACCAAATCATAATATCAAAAATATGAGAATAAATTCATTTCAATATTACACAAGATACTCGGGTCACCAAATCTACGAAGATATACAGGGCATTGGTTAGTTCTAAGGAATAACTAACCGCTCATAAAACATATCGAGACCCAACAGGATAGACAAATGGACACAATCCAATTTGGCTTTATATTTTATTAACCAATTATTTCAATTAAAATTTCAAATAAATTTTCAAATTCATTAGAGTTGAAAACGAAAAACTGATAGGGAACCGACGAAAAGAATACGAAATAGGAGCTTATCTACACGATTCGTAGGGCCACCACCACACCGAAGCTTCTCCTTGCAGCTGCCACGAAGCCATCAGAGAATTTAAAATCAAATGATGTTTAAAGGAGATTGATAGAGAAATTTGTTTCCATTGTTGTAGGGTATTGACCATTTGTAATGGTATTTCCCTGTCCCCTAGCTCGTCCTCTTCTTGCACTCATACTCACTATCAGTGGATAGTAAGAGAATTTACCAAGGCATACAGACAGATATCTTAGGGAAGACTCATTCTAGGGCATTTATATCCCTATCTCTAATGAGTTACCTAATGTGTTATACTCCTGAGCTAAAGTTCTTACTCAACCTTCAGCTCTGATACCAATTATAACGACCCCGACTTGACCTTCGAAAATCGGCACCGAATACATAACCCATATTTGAATGCCATAGATTCAAACGTCGAATTTGGCTCGTCGGAGCTTATAACACATTAAGTATAACAACAGAGCGGAAGAAATTAATATCATTTGTACACAACAGTTGATAAAATATCGGATACGACATGAATATCAATATTATCAGTGATACAAGACAACAACAGAAAGAAAACACCAGCAGCAGAACAATATCATCAACTTGATCTTCCAAAGAATAAAAAGAAGATAGAATCCAAAAATGCATTCCAATGCCAATGCTCAAAAGACTCCAAACTCAATATCGAAAAGCTCGAACCACCATTACGTTGGACTTAAGCAATGTCAGTCAAGTTGAACAAATGTTATCGCCAAATCCAAAGGCTGGATGCTATCGAATCTACTCCTACTATTTGATTATCTGAAAATCCCAACTCTAGCCTGCTCGTGTGGAAAATTGTGGGCACCCAGAGCTTAGAAAGAGAACAATGAACTACATCTTAGTCATGGGACTGGTATGAGCAAATGAAAACAATTTATCTTTAATAAAAAAACAAAACAAAAGAATTTTAAAAGAAATCCGCAATGTTTCTTAGAAAATGAAACTGCCATAAGGCCTCCCGCCGCACACACAATGCAAAAGCAGAATTGGAGGAGATTTCTCCTTATGATAGTCAAACTTGCTTGATACGTAAAATTCTTTTGCTGTTATTATTAGTGCATAGTGCAGGAAACATTTTGAAAGTATAATATTAAATTTAGCCAGCATAGACATTTCGAACTATGCCTACTCTATCTACCATCTAAACAGTGGTGACCACCATAAGAAAATGGCAGGTTATACAACTAAAACCGTACAAGGTGCATATTGGAGATTGGATTTTCAACAAATGGTCAGGATAAGGAACTTTCTATTGCCATATGGGTATGCCTCTGGAGGGACGCCTCGAGAACCTACCCAGATCTCTGCCAACACAAGGCCAAGTTACCTCTGTAACTAGGTAACTACTACACAAGTATGCCATCCCTCGATCGTTTGCGACCTTTATCCAAGGATCCTCAACCACCAAGCAATAACCACAAAGTAATAAATTTGCAGTAACCATATGAGTTAAGTATCTGGGCTCCATACCATGAAACCACCCTTTTCCAAAAAGGAATGACATACCCTAAAGGGCGCGACCCTCATAACCTTGCCGCATCTTTCCTGTTTCGACCATTTTCGGGTTGTGAGATCCTAAAGCAATCTCGTCCACAAAGCTATGCTTTACACAAAAGCCATGCTTCGATCAACAAATGATCAACAGCACTTCGTATGCCACATTACCAAAATGGGAATGTATCACTAGTAACCATCAACTACATAACCTCTGAGCTTGTACGTCTCAGAGAAGGGTGTTAAGCTAAGAGAATAAATCTCCGCCACCAAACATAAATGTATTTGATAGAAACCAGCTTTATATCTCAAAGTGTAACGCCAGACACACATCCATACAAGTCTGTTCCGGGTTCGAACAGAACCGAAGGCACTTTCCAAAGAATCCCTTGCAATTCGAGTATTCACAATCCTGATCGGACTTCCCATCACATATGGAGATCTCTATACCGTAGCTACTCGGTGCAGAGTCATTCAACGGGTAATCCTTTCATTCTCGAAAATACCCGGTCTTCACCATTGGTCTTCAAATGCTATCCATTTCGTCGTATCATTATTCAGAATGGATTATATGACACAAAGTCCTCTCCCGGCTAAACCGAATAATGAGCATAGTATTTTTAAAACATATAGATATTGGGATCTTAGTTCACAACTTAAAGCCCAAAACCTTTCTTCAAATGGTTTAAACAAATTACCATTTTCAAATCTTTAAACAAAAATATTCACTTAACAAAGTTCACCAAGCTTCCACAAAGATTAATTCATAGCTTTCAAAACTATTTACAGTTCCAAATCTTTTATTATAAAAGATGCATCTTCAAGATCCTCTTCAATTTGGAAACAAAGTTCACAAATCTTTCACGAAGATTCAATTATAGCTTTCAAAAACAATCCCCTTTCAAATTTGAAACCCCATTTTAACAAAACTGGAAATCCTTTCTTTCTTTGAAAGCTATTATCATTTGAAAATTAAGAGTTTTCAATTCGGGAAAATCCGATTACATTTGCCCAAGTTGAAGCCTTTCAAATATAAACTTGGGTTGAATTTAAATTCTCAAAATAATATATTCAACATACTTTAAAGATGGTTTTGAAATCCATATATATTACATAACTTGTATAAATCTTTCAAACCAAATTTCCAAAACAATTTCAAAACTTAACAAGGTATAGTCTTATTCAAACTAAATGTTAATTTCAAACTTCCTTTTAAAAAGCTTTTCATATTCAACCCAATTACATTTTTCAAAACCATTTGGATTCAAAATTCAACTTTAAAACTATTTCAAAAATCCGTGACTTAACCAATTTCCTCGTACAATCCATATTTATGTGTATATGGGGTAGTCCAGGGGTTTTACACAATAGTGCAACAACATCAATCATCACAAATTCAATCATATCAATATCGATATGCGGTATAATCTATAACGCTTTAACTTCATTCGCAGATTCACAGATAATATAAATTTATCACAGATAATATAAATTTATCACAGATAAATAAATTAAATTCATCATAGACAATTACATTCATCACATCTAAAATCAAAACAGAGCATCACACAACAGGGACATCAAACAATTCAACATCCAACAATATAACGATCCCCGATTTTTGTCGAATTTAAATTGCTAGTTAATTTAATTTTTAAATAGAAGTGGTAAAATTAATTGGTAAATTGGTTCGAGTTTCTGCAAATTCAAATAAATTATGGGTGTTTATTTTATCAGAGTTAATTAAGTTTTAAAAACGATTTCTTTATAAGTTAAATATCTATATATATAGGAATGTAAAATGTAAAAGGAATAAAATATAAATATATATGTATATAGAGGAATAAGACCATAAATATGTAAGTTAAAAATAAATATTTAAATTAGAAATAGTAATAGATATATACAAGATAAATTAAAATATCGAGTGATTTCACTAGAATAAATTATAATAACATATTAAAAATATAATTTATTTATATTATAAGAAGACAAAGCAAAAGGAAAGAAATAAAATAATAAATGATAAATAATAATAAAACATAAGTGCTAAAACAAAACAAGGAAGATACTAATGTGTATATGCAAGTATGAAACATGAAACAAATTACATTCAAATATGTATAGTGTTAACAAGACAAAATGAAACAAGAAAATACAAAATAAAAAGATAAAATATTTATGTACAAATTATCCAAGTAAAAGAAGATAAGTAAAAGGCTTGTATAAGAAGACATAAGAGAAAAAAAGACAAAGTTAATTAATGCTAATTAATATCTTAGTACACACAATATAATATCAGCCACCAAAACAACATATTAGTCAACAAGGCTAAACAAAAATCTCTGATATTTGTACAAAACAAAATGATAATTTACCCTGTTGTACAAACACAAATAATAAATCAACCTGTAAACTCCTTCCTATATATCAACTTCCTTTATCAACTTTCCATTTCAGTTCGACCATTCCAAGCTGAGTACATCTGAAGTAATATCA
Organism: Allium cepa; assembly: GCA_030765085.1. Lineage (NCBI taxonomy): Eukaryota > Viridiplantae > Streptophyta > Magnoliopsida > Asparagales > Amaryllidaceae > Allium > Allium cepa. The sequence continues at coordinate 794,294,264 of CM060935.1, read as the reverse complement.
CTCAAACTCAAACAAAAAAAAAATCAACTTTAAACAACTCAAACCAGAGAAGTTAAGAAACTTCAGCTAGCAATTTCAAGATCTGGTTCAACAAAAAGTTCTGTTTATTCTGGAAAACTGTGAGTAACTTCATTTTCAAATGCTTAAGTATTTTTATAACTAATTGCTTGATTTATGTTTTATATGCATATATATGGGAGAGATTTCTGTATGATTGAATGCATGTTTGCTAAAGACCTGTAGAACACCTCTGTTAAAATTTCAAGCTCAGGATTAATTCAAAAATTATTTCCTCTTGATCCAAGCATAATCTGGATTCATGATTTAAGCAAAACTTGATTTTTTTATCATAAGCTTTAATTTAAAATTATATTTAAGTTAAAACAACTTAAGCATGACTTTGGAAATCAAGAAATTAGAGCCAAACTCTAAATAAGTCAAAAATTCAAACTTCATGATTACAAACTCAGGTGTATAAAAGGAATTATTATACCTTAATATGATTTTTAAAGCAAGATTTACAATTTTTAGATCAAGAATTCAAGAGCATTTTTGGTTTGTTTGAACTTCTTTGTTTTGAGGAATTCTGGTGATCACGTCGATGGGGGAGGTCGGGGTTCTCTGTGGTGATGGAGAAGCCTACCGTGGTGGTTGGAAAAATAGCCGGAGGTGGCATCGACCACTGTGGCGATGGCGGCGTGTGATTTTCGTTTGTAAACCTAGTTTTAGGTGAGTTTGCTAATTTGATTCGTTTGTCATCTGTGTGCGACCGAGTGCTATGGGGTTTTGGGAGGTGATAGCTGGGTGGGTGATGGAGTCGTGGCCGGAGTTGCATGATTTCTTGTGGTCGGTGTTGCGAGCACGGCACGTTGACAGGTTTGGGGTTGGTTGCAGTTCTGTGTTACAGGTTTGGTTTGCAAGCTCGATTTGATTTCGAGCTTCTGCGGTGGATTTGGAAGGGCGTGATGGTGTCAGGTGATGGTCGGGGATGGGATGGAGGTCTGGTGGTTGGCCGGAGTTGGCCAAAGTCACGGTGCATGTGCACCGTGCATTTTGATTTTCTGTTGATCTTTGGTTTTGTGCAGTGAAGTTGGTCTCGGCATTTACTCGAGTGATTCGAGTATTTAGTCGAAGTAAAACAGGTTGTGATTCGAAGCAATTTTGGGTTTGCTCGAGTATGGGTCTGGTGACAGGTTTTTGATGACCTGACTGTAAATTTGAATTTAAAAGAAAATTTAAACTGAAATTAAAGTTGTGATGATAGATTTAAACAAGTTTAAATCTAGCATGAAGTTAGATTCAAATGACTTTGAATCTTAAAGTTTTTAAAATATTTAAAATGTGGTTTTCAGTTTTTTAAACCTGTAGTTTTTAGATTTTAAAATTTAATTTAAAATCTGAAACAGAATTTAAACTGGGTTTAGATTCAAAAGTTGAGTTTAGTTTTCAAATAAACTTTTGAATCTTGAAGTTTTAAAATGAATTTGGATTTCAAATAAATAATTTAAAATCAAAGTTAAAGGCAAGTTTTAAATCAAAAGATTTAAATCAAATGTTTAAAATTAGTGGGTTCAAATTCATTTTGAATCCAGATCTGGGAATTTAAAATCAGTTTTAAATCTGAATGTTTTAAACTTGAATTTTGATAAAGTTCTTTTATAAAATAATTTTGAATGAATATATATGATTTGTTTTTTTTACTTGAATTTGCAAGTTAAATAATTAATATACTATAAAAGCTTAATTTTTAAATAAAAAATTAAGTAATCTAGTTTAATACTTTTCTTATATAGGTTTCATATATAAGTAATGAATGTTCTTTACATTGTTTAAAAGTTTTATAAATGGAATTTAAATTTTATTAATGTTTAAATTGTTAATCATTTTGAATCTTAAATTCAAAATGGAATTTAAATTTAAATTTAAAAGTGTAATGTTTTAAATATACACTTAAATGTTAATTAAATCATAAATAAAGGAAATGAATTATATTAGGGGTAATTAAGGTTTTAAGTGATTGAATTAATGAGGTAATTAAAGAGTTATTTATTCAATTTATAAATTAATAATTTAGATTAATTTATAATTAGAAATGATTAATAATGATTTAATCTAAGATAATTTCTTAAGAAAGTAATTAAAGAAATGTTATTAGTTAATGAAGGTCATTAACTAAGATTATTTAAATAATTAATTAATGTGATTAATTTTAATTAATTAGATTAATTAATGGTAATCAATTATGAAATTGTGTAAGTGTAATTACTTTATGGTAAGTAATTAAAGGTTTAATTTCTTTAAATAATTAATTAAGGGGTTAATTAATTATGTAATTGGTTTAAAGATTAAATTAATTAATATGATTAACTAAGAATAATTTAATTAATTAAGGTAATTGATTAATTAATTTATATCAAATGATTTGTAATTAATTGATTAGGATTGGATAATTAATTCACAAGTGATTAATTTAATTGCAAATAAATTGAATTAATTAGGATCAAATAATTAATTAATCATGTTTATAAATGATTATTGAATGCTTGACCTTACTTATGAATGATTGTATTGTATGAGATGCCTTGAATTGATTGTCCTATCTGATCTGTGATATTTTGTTCTGTGGATTGAGCAGTGTGTAATTCATTCATTTATTTGTGATACATTTGTTATTAATCTGTGATCTGTGAACGAACGATAAGCTTATAGTTTATACCGCTTATCAACTATATTCCTGTGTTTTGATCTGTGATGATTGAATGATGTTGCACTACTGTGTTAAACCCCTGGACCACACCATACACACACAAATATGGATTTCACAAGGAAATCGATTAAGTCACAGATTTTTGAAATGATTTTTAAATAGACCATTTGAATTCAAACGGTTTGGAAATGGAATCGGGTTAAATGTGAAAAGCTTTTGAAATAGAATTTCAAAGATAACATTTATTTTTGAATAACTTGATAACGATTTGAGATTTAAATATTTTGATTTAAATTTGAATTCAATAATTGAAATTGAATTCTATGATTTGGAAACTAGGGCTTAAAAAGGCTATTCAACTTATAAATGAGTTTATATGGGTTAAACCATTTCAAAGGTATTGATTTGGGAAATCGAATTTAAATTCAAAGGCTTTAACTCGTGCAAATATAATTGGATTCTTTCGAAACGAAAACTGTTTGTTTTCAAAACAATAAAAGCTTTCATGTGAGAAATGAACTTCCAATTTGTGTAAAAGGGATTTCTAGTTTGAAATGGAAATGATTTCCAAGTTATGGAAACGGTTTGAAAGCTATAAATTTAATCTTTAATTTGAAGGTTGAATAAGTTAATCCAATTGTAATGGGAATTGTTTTGAAACCCGTAAGTGGATCTTTGTGAAACTGGGTAAACTTTGTGAAACAAATTTTTTTGTTTAACGATTTGAAATGGTAATTTGTATAACCATTTAAAGAAGAGTTTTGATTTTATCAGTTGTGACTTAACTGAAATCCCATATCCATATGTTTTTAAACATCACGCTCATTATTCGGTTTAGCCGGGAGAGGACCTTGTGTCATATAACCCATTCCGAATAGTGATACGTCGTTATGGATAGCATTTGAAGACCGGTGTGAAGACCGGGTATTTGTGAGAACGATAGGATAACCAATCGATTGACTCTACACTGAGTTGCTCCGGTATAGAGTTCTCCCTAAGTGATGGAAAGTCCGATCGGGATTGTGAATACCCGGATTGCAAGGGCTTCTTCGGAAGTGCCTTCGGTTCTGTTCGAACCCGGGATAGACTTGTATGGTTGTATGTCTGACACTACGCCTTGAGATGTAAAGAAGATTTCTTTCAAATACATATCTGTTGGTGGCGGAGAATTTATTCTCTTAGCTTAACACCCTTCTCTAAGACGTACGAGCTCATAGGTTATGTAGTTGAAGGTTATCAGCGATATATTCCCAATTTGGTAGTGTGACATGCTGAGTGCTACTGTGTGTTAATGATCATTTGTTGATCATTTGTGATCAAAGCATGGCTTTAGTATGAAGCATAGCTTTGCGGATGAAACTGCATCAGGACCTGACAACTCGGAAATGGTCGAAACAGGAAAGATGCGACAAGGTTATGAGGGTCGCGCCCTTTAGGGTGTGTTATTCCCTTCAGGTAAAGGGTGGTATCATGGTATGGAGCTCAGATATTTACCTTTGTGGTGGGCTTCAATCTCATTTCTGTGTGGTTGTTGCTTTGTGGTTTAGAGGCGTCTCGGATAAAGGTCCCAAAGGACCGGGGGTGGCATGCTCGAGAAGTAGTTACCTAGTTACAGAGGTAACCCGGCCTTCTGTTGGTAGAGATCCGGTTAGGTTCTCGGGACGTCCCGCCAGAGGCGTACCCATGGACAGTGGGAAGTTCCTTAGCCCGACCATTTGTTGGAAATCCATTCATCCAATACGTGCTTTGTACGGTTTTAGTTGTAGAACCTGCCATTTACTTATGGTGGCGCCTCACTGTTTAGATGGTAGTTATAGTAGACATACGATAATGGTCGTATGCCAGCTAAAATTTATATTATACTTTCAGAATGTTTTCCACTGTGCACTTATAATAATAATATCAAAGAAATTTTGTCGTATCAAGCATGTTTGACTATTATAAGGAGAAATCTTCTCCAATTCTGCGGTTGCATGGTGTGTGCGGTGGTAGGCCTTATGGTAGTTTCATTTTTCAAAAAGCATTGCGAATTTATTTTAAATTCTTTTGTTGTTTGTTTTAAAAGATAGACTGTTTCGTTACTCATACCAGTCCCATGACTGACTCGGAGTTTATTATTCCTTTCCTAAACTCTGGGTGCCCATAATTTTTCACATGGGCAGTCTAGAGTTGGGTCTTTCAGATAGTCAGTTTAGTAGATTATCTAGAATTGGTCCAGTCTTTGGATATGGACGGGACTTGCTTATCTAGATGTCATGTGATGTTGGCTCGAGCTAGCTTTGGATTGGAGCATTGGACTTGGGGATGCATTCTTTTGAAGATATGGTTCCACTGTGGTGTTATCTATTTCTTTCCGTTGTGTCTTGTATCTATGATGATGTTGATATCTATTGTATCATTCTGTTGTATCATATTATATCAGATATTGTATCTGTCATTGTATCAATGTTATATATATCGATATTATTTTCTTCCGCTGTGTTGTACTTAATGGTGTTATAAGCTCCGGCGCACCAGATTCGACGTTTGGATCTGCGGCATTGGAATATGAGTGTCGTATTCGGTGCCGATTTTCAAAGGTCGAGTCAGGATCGCTACAAATAGAATCCAAACATCCATAAGTAAGGTCAATTAATTATCTGATTAACTTAAATCAGATAAATTACTTATGAGTGAATTACTAGTCCTCATTTATTAATATTAATTAATTTACAAACCATATTAATTAATTATCCTTTAATCATTTATCAATTAACCTTTAATCATTAAATAATCAACCTTTAATTATTTAATTATCCTTTAATTAATTATCCTTAATTAATTACCTTAATTAATTAACCATTAATTATTTAGATAATTAAATAAATCACCTTGATTAATTATCCTTTAATTAATCATATTAATTAATTTAGCCTTTAAGTTAATTAGATAATTAATTAACCCTTAATTAATTGTTTTTTAATTAACTACCTTAATTAATTAACCTTCAATTACTCCGATTAATTAATTACATAAATTAATTATCAATTAACCTTTAATTATTAAGCAATTATCCTTTAATTAATTAACTCTTAATTAATTTCATTAATTAAGTAATTATTCTGTAACTATCCACATAAATAAATTCCTCTTTACTAAATAAAGTAATTAACCCTTAATTACTTAATCATCCTTTTATTATTATTTTTGTTAAGTAATTATCTTTAATTACTTAAAATTTTAATTTATCAAAGATAAACCCTTTTATCTTAATTAATTACTTAAACATCATTCAAATCTTATTAAATTTAAAAGTTTGAAATCATGTTACTCAAAATTATTTGAGAATACACTTTCCTTAATTACTTTCTTAACAAATTTTAAAAACATTTTCAAATTAAATCTTTAAAAACATAAATCAAAACTTGTTCATTTTGGTACATTTAAAATTTTGTCCTTAATTGTTTGAAAATTTTATTAAGGCCTTTAACAAATTCAAAATTCATATTTAAACCCTGGAAAATAGTTTTCTTCTCAAAATTAATGGCCAGAATGAAAACCCGAGCCAACCCATAAAATTTCCTGAGCTAAACTCACAATTACACGAGCAACCTACCCCCTACTACATTACTTCGAGTCAAACATGCTTTATCCCGAACAAAACCCAAGAGCAACTTCATCTTCTCCAATTTTCAACTATACTTGACATCGAGGATACCACGTGCACGTGCACGGATCAACGATGATGTTCTGGTCAACTTTGCCGATGCCAACAGATCTCCGTCGACCCATACCATCACTCTGACTACCCAGCGTCAATGATAAAGCCTGGACTTCCAAATCAAACCAATGGAGTAATCTAGGAACCCAAATCCGCCTGATAAAACACCTCGCTGACGTTGATCCAACCATCATAGGCCTCGCCACCGCGTCCAAAACTACACCACGTCATGCTGCGACCATCTTCTTTGGTGCGATCAGCTCCAGTTGACCCACGACCAAGCAATAGCTTCCCAAACCTAGTCGACGAAAACTGCAGCTCGAACCTTAGTTCGTCGAACCCATGCCGCGCCGATGACCTATAATTTTATCTATCATTTTTTCAATGATCCTTATCACCCTAGATTTCACCATAATCAAACTCGGCCTTCAAATCACCATCGATCGCTGGAATTCGACGATTTTGTGCTTTTCATTCAAACCCAAAATCTAACCTCGGATCGAAATTAAAAATCACGATTTTATTGTTAAAATTCATCAGTTACAATATCGAATCAGATTATAAAGTCAAATCATTAAACTAAAATCAATGAATTTCCTTGATTCAAAAGGTTTTACTATAAATTTCATTTTCCATAATATTTACTAACTGTATTTATCTGAAACTATTTTGATAATTTTTTTACATTATTTCAAGTATTTTCTTTTCAAAAATCAGAGTCTATAATTGATTATGGGAGGAGAAAATGCATTTTGGTTAATGGCTTTGAGCCTGAAATTTAACAAAGCAGTAACCTATGTATAGATATACATACACACAGACATGCATGCACATAGAGCATTATAACAACTTGAAGTATTCATCACAACATCCAATATATAAACAGTTTCATCTTAAAATAGGTCAGTTTGCTCACCTATGTGGAATGAAGCAGAGAGGAACAGAGAACAAGTTTTAGGCATGGAACTGGAAATCTGGAACGAACTTTATTTCCTAAGAATCTTGAATTCGTTTCATTAATCTTTGATCTTGAGTTGTTGAGTTGCTTCTTTGCTTTGATTTACTTGATTCTGCTATTTTCTTTGATTTTGAACTAATCTTCTGAAATTGACTATGCTCTCATACCAAATGAAAGTGACTATGCTATGATACCAAATGAAAGTGAACTATGGATCGTGTAATATGGATATATGATAATGCATAGTATAATAATTATAACAATACTGTAAATAGTGCGGAATAAAAAACAGAATAGTAAAATGACACCAGAGATTTTTATACTGGTTCGGGGCACCGTCCCACGTCCAGTCCTAGACTCCTTCTGGAATTTCACTAAAACGACAACCCTCACTTAACCCGGAGGAACAGGTCTATACAACTCCTGAGCAGCCGAACAGGGACCTGAGCAGCATAACATGATTTCTCCTCAACAGCCGAAGAGGACTTCACTTGCCTGAGCAGCAGAAGGGGACTTCAACTAATACAAAAGAATATCTGACACTGTGTGTTCTTGATAACACTGATTTGTCTCTGATAGTACAAACCTCCTACAATCAAATCCTCAAGTATATGAAGTGTATGTGAAGATATGAAGAGAAGGCAATGCTAAAAATCGAAGATTATAAAAGTCTATTTGAAGATTCAAAGCAGTAAAAATGTTTGTTCGCTGTTTGAATGCAAGTATGAGAGCACAAGAAGAATATTAGAGAGTTAGAATGAATTTCGGTAAATATGAAGTGTTTGGGAACATATATTTATAGTAGACAGAGAGTTAGTGCCATTGGTGAAAGGTTCTGACTAAAAGGAGCGTCCGTTTCCATTCATAGAAAGAACACACCCTTTCGCAGAATGAAGGTGTCTTTTCAAAATATGGCAGTTGGGTTCAGGTCAGTCGACTATTCGAAAATGGTCAATCGACTGAATAGTGAAGACATGTAAAAAAATTGTGCACAAATATGTTAAAATGCACAGATTCAGGCGACTGACTGACTGTATTCAGTCGATTGAATTCTGTTGTTAAGCAAAAATTGCAGTAGCTCATTTGGTTAGAGTACTTGCCTTCCAAACTAGTGACCCGGGTTTGAGCTCCGCTTCATGCATTTTTGACAACTTGATTTTGATTAAAATATGCATGCAAGTTTATCAGAATGTGAATGATGATTCTTGAGGAAAGATTTTAACAAAGCACTAAACTAGACTTTAAATACACATTTGATGACTCTTGTTAAAATATATAACTATACAAACCATATATTGAGCCGATGAGTCTGTATGTTATCGTAGTCATAGATTCATGAATTGTTGTGTCTTATCAGCAATCAAAACGTATGATCCAACATTCTCCCCCTTTTTGATGATGGCAATTTCATTATGCTACGAACGAATCTTTGACAAGCTTTGTTGATCTTATCTCTCTCACTGAATATATTCCTGCAATTGTGCTATAGATTTCTCCCCCTGAATCTATGCTATATATTCCTGTAAATAATTAATATTTTCTCCCCCTTAATCTGTGCTTACATGGATATTCCTGCAAATAGTATTAAAGCAATATCTTTCTCCCCCTTTGTCATCGGAAAAAAGGAGAGTTTATACGATGATATAAATTATATTTCACTTAAATGTTAACATAAAACAATATAAAACAAAATAACTTCTATATATAATGTAAGGTATCAGAAAAAAATTAACATTTAAAGCATACGATACCCAAGGTTCTTATAATTTTCTAATTTTTAGGAAACCATACCCATTTGGGTGTGGTTGAGCTTTTATAATTATAATTTTCATTATTAACTACCATATCAAAATAATCATCAATGTATTTTTCTCTATTTTTCCAATTAACAGGAACCCAAACATATAGATAATTTTTACTCATATTTCCCGCCAATGATTTTGTACTACTAAAGAAATTGTAAACATTATTGGTCATAGCAGTATTTGAATTTCTATAAAAATTGGATTTAGACTTTTCTCGTAATCTAGTACTAGCACTAACATATTTACTATACATGAAAGCGCGTCTAATGCTATTTCTACGATCTGTTTTATTATATCCTAAACCACTTTTATCATTTAAAGGTCTAGAACTAGATAAAATCATGTTTAAATCGTTTTGACCTTTATTAAATTTTGTGACTTCAGTGTTAAGTTTATCAAATTTATCCTTAAAGTCACAATTATTATTTTCAAAAGAAATATTACTATTATTCAAAATATCAATTTTCTTATTTATTTCAGAATTCTCGTTTTTTAACGTACGGTTCTCATTTTTATAAGGGAATTTTGAAATTCTGAATTATCTAAAGAGGATTGTAATAAATCGTTTTGTCTTTTCAAATCAAAATTTATTTTGAAAGTTTCTCTCTCTCTTTTTCAAATATGGTGTATTGTTCATCTAGAGAATCTTTAATAGTTATAAAATTATTCTTTAAAACACCAAGTTGATTTTCTAAATCTAACTTCTCATTTTTCAATTTCTCGTTTTCACGTTCTACAGATTTCATCTTTTCTAAAATAATAAAATTAAGCTTTGAAATCTTATTGCTAATACTAACTAATTCATTATTATCTTTTACTAAAATTTATGAATCAGAAAGTACCTTTTTGTAGTCCTCACTGGTGGCTTTGACAGGGATTTTTCCTGTTGTATTTCGACTGGATCGTTTTCTAGTCATTATTTTATGATGTTGCGACGATCGATAGAATTCCAGGGTTTTAGATTATCAGATAACTGTGTTACGGTTATATGATGAACTTACACAGATACCAAATGAAAGCGACTATGCTCTGGTACCAAATGAAAGTGAGCTATGGATCATGTAATATGGATATGTGATAATGCAGAGTATAATGATTATAACAATACTGAAAATAGTGCGGAATAAAAAACAGAATAGTAAAATGACACCAGAGATTTTTATACTGGTTCAGAGCACCATCCTACGTCCAGTCCCAGACTCCTAGAATTTCACTAAAACAACGACCCTCACTTAACCCGGAGGAACAGGTCTATACAACCCCTGAGCAGCCGAATAGGGATCTGAGCAGCAGAACATGATTTCGCCTCAACAAGCGAATAGGACTTCACTTTCCTGAGAAGCAAAACAGGACTTCAACTAATACAAAAGAATATCTGACACTGTGTGTTCTTGATAATACAGATTTGTCTCTGATAGTACAAACCTCCTATAATCAAATCCTCAAGTATATAAAGTGTACGTGAAGATATGAAGAGAGGGTAATGCTAAGAATCGAAGATTATAAAAGTCTATTAGAAGATTCAAAGCAGTAAAAATATTTGTTCGCTGTTTGAATGCAAGTATGAGAGCACAAGAAGAATATTAGAGAGTTAGAATGAATTTCGGTAAATATGAAGTGTTTGGATACATGTATTTATAGTAGACAGAGAGTTACTGCCATTAGTGAAGGGTTCTGACCAAAAGGAGCGTCCATTTCCATTCATAGAAAGAACACAACTTTCGCAGAATGAACATGTCTTTTCAAAATATGACAGTTGGGTTCAAGTCAGTCGACTGGTCGAAAATGGTCAGTCGACTGAATAGTGAAGACATGTAAAAGAATTATGCACAAATATGTTAAAATGCACAGATTCAGTCGACTGATTGACTGTATTCAGTCGACTGAATTCTGTTGTTAAGCAAAAATTGCAGTAGTTCGTTTGGTTAGAGCACTTGCCTTCCAAACTAGTCACCCGGGTTTGAGCCCCGCTTCATGCATTTTTTGACAACTTGATTTTGATTAAAATATGCATGCAAGCTTATTTGAATGTGAATGATGATTCTTGAGGAAAGATTTTAACAAAGCACTAAACTAGACTTTAAATACACATTTGATGACTTTTGTTAAAATATATAACTATTCAAACCATATATTGAGCTGATGAGTCTGAATGTTAGCGTAGTCGTAGATTCGTGAATTGTTGTGTCTTGTCAGCAATCAAAACCTATGATCCAACATCCTCTTGCGTTACTTTCAGATCTACTTTCAGGTTTGATTTTGTTCTTCTTTTTTATTTTACTTCTCAGGTTTGATTTAAAAATTTTGAAACTGGTTGAAGCTTTATCCCAGGTTCGAATTTATTTGGTTTAGTTTGAGAAGAATTGAAATTCACTTTGTTTTGATATATTGTTTCTTTCTGATTTTACAGGTTATGTTTCTTAGGTATATATAATTTAATTTCAAAAGAATAAATGATTTTTCTTGCCACTGGTTTATTTTGCATTTTACATGGCTTACAAATGTTACATACCTATTTTAATTATTTTCCACTTGTTCAAATGCAAGAATTTTGTATTTAAACCCTACTCTATTTAATTAAAAAAATAATTAAACCTTTCATTTTTATAAATTATGAAACATATTTTTTTTATGGTTTATATATATATATATATATATATAAACTAAATTTACACCATATGAAAATTTAAAAAATATTAACCTTTTTAAATAACCTTTAAGAAAAATGATTGAAATCAGATTATACTTTTAACACTTGAAAATAATAATATTTAAATATAACTTTATATTTTTTTAAATAAATACATTTTCCTTTATTAACATTTTTATAACCTTTTAAGGAAAATGATTTTAAAATTATAATTATACATAAATAAACATACACACATATATATAAAATTTAACTAAAAATAGATTTTGAAAATCATTATATTAAATTCAAATCATTATGTCCAAAATATATGTATATTAAAATTAGGAAACAAATTTCTATTAAATTTAAAATATAGAATTTTAAATCCAATTCATTTTCAATACATTTTGAATTTCCAAATCAAAATTTTATCTACAATCCATTTCTATTTAAAATATTTATTTTGAGTTTCAAGTTCAAATTTAAAAAAATATATATAAATAAATAAGTATATATCTTATTAAATTTGAAAAATTCAAATTAATCCATAATTTAATCTAAAATTTATATAAATTACCAATTTAAATTTGACTCAAAAATCGGGATCGTTACAATAATTTAAAAATAGTAAAATTATAAATAAATACTTAAAATATATAATTTCAAAACTAACTTATAAGTATAAAATTTTCAAACCATATAATTTTAAAAACCTAAATTCTAAATCTTTATAAAAATGCATTTATATATAATATCTTAAAATCAATATTTGTTAAACCATATATTTCTTTCTAAAACCATAGAAATCATTTTCAAAATATTTATATATAGACAACCGGTGTCTATATATAATTTTCTATCCTACGGTCAAGTGATACGAATATTTATCATTTCAATCCGTAATTTAAATTATATGTGGGTATATATCGTTTCAACGCGCAATCCCAAATTCAATTCAATAAAATCGCTTGGGTTTATAATTTCTCCTATTCTTCAGATCGTTCGCGTATGTATCATTTCAACCCATAGTGAATTCTATACTAACAGGGAACTTGCAGAGTGAGAACAGATATTATAATAATATAACAGACATATATCATCAATATAAATAATAAATAATGGTGTGAGATATCACAGGTGAACAAATACAGATAATAGCATATATATACAGCAATGTAAATAACTAATAGCAGCAAATTTCAATTGACGTTTCAATTGAAATAAAATTTAATAAATATAAGAACGTTAATTGTGAGTGATTGCTCACCTTTCAAGGCTAGATAGATTTGACAAAGAAATGAGCTACGAATTCCAAAGCCATGCAAGATTGAACGCGAATTTAATGAGCAAAGCTGATAGATAAGGAATCGATGAAACAATTAGAATCAATTTGATAGAAAAAGCAAGGCTGTATGCATATTATTATTTCCATGAAATCAATATTCAACTTAAAACAAATATTAAAATATATACATACATACATACATACATACATACATACATAGATATATATATATATAATTAAAAATCATTGTTTTAATTAAACACATATATTAAAATAAAATCTTTATATATTTCTAAACCATTTTAATTTTAACACATGGATCAAAGATTACTATTTACAAATCTAAAACCAAACCCCTATATCCTTATGTATAAATTAATATATAACCATATGAATTTTAAGATAAAAATGATAATATCTATAACTTATATAAATCCATATGTAAAATAGAACAGATAGCAAATCTATCACAACATATATAAATTAGATATATATAACCATATAACCAGTACCTAGCTACAACCATTTACATACTATATAGATATATAAAACATGACAGATATAACTTATGTACACTTTTATATACAGTAACTTTATAAACTTGTATACATAACATAAACAGCAAACTTATATAACTCATATATCACTACATAACTTTATAATTACCAATCGTATATATAAAAACTATTTTACTACTATACATATAAAACCTCAGCAAATTGCACTGTCCAATCTCATTTTATAAACTGCTATATATAACATCTTACTTTAAACCAAACATGATATATATATATATATATATATATATATATCATATATACAGGTTTATAAAACATATATAATCAACAACTTATAACTTATATAAACTCATATATACCACTTACTATATATACATCTGGTCTGTAATAACTTTAGAACAGAGAACATAGACATTAAAATACAAATATATAAATCAATGCTAAAATCGAGAAATAGGCGTACATATACTTACCTACACTTACCTATAATGTAATACTGCCTCTAACAGAACAACTAAAGTAATGACTATATAAACTATATATATATATATATATATATATATATATATCTCTAAACTTATACAAAATAAAAATACAACGAGCAGATTACATTAACAAATATATAAAACTTATATATATATATATATACTTATACTTTATAAAACACTGTAACACATATATAACTATGAACATATAATATACTTAAAATTATAAAAATGATAACTAATATTTGTATATTTATTAGCTTTCAAAACATATAACCTATACACTTTTAAACAATGAAATATAATACTTTCAATACTATAATATATAACTCAGCAGACCACTGTAGAAACATATTGCTTTTGGGTATATAGTAATATATAAAACAAATCCAACAACAAAGCTTACAATATGATACTTTTAACACAATTATGCATATATACCTTAATATATACAATTGACACGATCTCGGCAAGGAGTAGAATGCTCGGCGAGGAGATGAAGATATGGTCAGTGTTGATTGTTGCGAGGCCAGGTAGAGGACGAAGGCAAGGTGGTGGTGTGGGGTTTTGCCAATGGGAAAAAGATGGTGGAGGCGGCGTAATCGGCTAGGCTAGCGGTTTGTCTCGGGGGATGGCATCGGTGGGGACATCTTGGTCAGAGGGGAAAAGGCCGGAGAGAAACACGGTGAGATGGCAGTGGGCGATGGAACATTGAAGGATGGAAGAAGTGGTGGTTGCTTCCCTTCGGCCGAGCGTGGAGATGGAAGAGCAAGGAGAAATCTCTAGCATAAAAAAGAACAATAGCATGTAGAAAAACTTTGGTATATTATTCAAGGTTACAAATGAAAATAAGAAGGAAGGTAAAGATAAAGCTTGCAAAATAAATGAATAGGCTCGGAGTAGCAATACGTTTTATATATATTAATATATTTCCAACGTAAGGATAGTGAACCAGAAACTGAAAAATTAAAGAGACAGCAGTAATATCTTAGAAATAGAAGAAACGAAAAAAGTTGGCATGAATTCAGAGAGTTATTAAATGCAAATAGTTGTTGGTATTGTACGGCGAATAACTGAAAAGTCACAAAAACCAACAGGCACAAAACCGATACCGATAAGGTTACTATTTTCGCGGATTCCGCTGCGTATCGGACTTCAAAAATACAGAATTGAATATACTGTAGAGATCAGCATAACGAGACGATCAGAACGGTATATAGATATCAATGATAGGATCATCAGTTCAAAAGTCGATATCGGCAACAAAAATGCTGCTAATTTGCCGAAAATAAGATAAACGGAGCAACAGCAGTCCAAATTTGGAGAAGTAAAATATGACGTCTCACTCAGAAGATGATTTACAAATTTATTGTATAAAAAATATTCTGGTTTGAAAAACATTTTATTATCGTCATTCTTTAACTGATTTTAATTTAAATAAAATCACGCAAGAAAATAAACTTCCACATTAACATATGAAAATTTATCATTTGTTATGTTAAAGTAGACGTATTTCAAATATTAAAATTTTATTTTAAAATATTATTATTTAAAATTTCACAAAATTTTCAGTTAAATATATTATTAAAACCATCAAAATTTACGGGTAGTTATATCTTAAGTTCCAAAGAATTAAAATACCACTTAAACCCCTACAATTTTATTATGGTTTCTTTAATTTACTTCCTTATTTTTCAAAGTCCGTTCAATTAACAATTTGGAATTATTACATCGTTTACAAGTTCATGATCTATTATTAATCAATAATAAATTTAAGGACTGCTAATACCCAAATCTTTTCCAGACTACATTCATATATCATATAGATATATCAAGTTAACAATTACAAAATATGTAGGCAGGGTTTATAATTTCATTGCATGTATGAAGATTTATCCTACAACGTCAATTTTCATTTCAGGCATATAATAGGTCTACAACGATATGAATCTAATATTATACAAAAGTATATTATTTTCTCACTCACATTTTTAGCTTTTCAAATCTCTAGATCTAATCCCTTTTATTCCAGTTTAACTCCCTTTTTCCCCTATTCGAATTTATACACCGCAAGCATATACAGATCTGTTAGAAATCTATATTGGAAAAGGGATTTGGATTTGGATTTGAATCTTATATCCGGATTTACAGTTTACCTTAGCTTCGGCGATTTGATTTGACCATACTCCTCTTCTCTATCATCTTCTATAATTCCAGAAATGTATATACGTATAGTTTATAACTATTTTTAATAATTTAGGATTTGGAGGAGGAGAGAAAATGACAGAGCTCCGGTGTCACTCAGAAAATATAATTTAGAAGTGAGAGCCTATGTTTATATTCATAAGGGTTCAAATCAATGTCAACTATTCGATAAAACTGGAATAAATCTGAGCCGCTCAGGCTATGATTTATTGTCGAATTTTGCAACACACGAGTTGACCGCCCCATGCCTAGGGTCGACCGCTATCGGTCGACTTGGGTGCATCTTGGGTCAACCCGTGGCTTGCATTAGTGGCAGTTAATTGATGTTGTTTGATATGTTTAATTTCTTCCCTAATTTTGAATGATTACGTTAATTTGTTTCTCTTAGCTTTTATTTTTTTGAGATTTGATTTAATGTTAACATTTCTTAACATCCAAGTCTTCTTAACGTAATTAATTAATTTTAATTTATTTTTATTATCATAATTACATATATAATTATTTTCGATTCAAAAACTTCAAACATTAATAGTTTTTTCATTTGACTCCGATAGGAAAACTTTATATATGAAAATTGATAAGAAAATCATCACGAACTCAACAGTGTTAGTTTCGTAGAAAAATTCTAACATTTATAAAGATTCTATTTTTTTTTTTTTGTTATCATTTATCAATTAAAATTTTAATTAACTGTGATAAAATTACTGGGTGTTACAACCTTTCACACCAAAATCAATATCAAATGACTTCATCTAAGAGAAGAACATACTAAGATTGGTTGACCCCTTATTTCATTTGACACTATTACGAGTCCTTATTATGTAAAGTACCATTAGTTCAAGCTTTTCCAAAATTTGTTTCACATTCGCCACTTTGCAACATATCACCCAAAGTTAAATGTCTAAGGATATGATTGTAGTTCCTCAAGTAAACCTAATTACAATCAAAAGATTCACTCCCACAATCGGCTCATTATTAAGACTAGGAAAGTTTCCTACATTAGTTGACAAAACCATCTCTTAGTATAGGAACAATAACACCTCATCCGCCAACCCTAATAGCACCTTAAACATCCTTACACGAGGATGTTATGGATTAGTCCTTCACGCACTGGCTAATATGGAATATAAAACTGATAAAGTGATAATGAATAAACTAAGTTACGTAAACTCCATATATACGGAGTACTAAATTAATACTCAAATAGAGTTCATGCTCTCATAATAAATACAATATTTTATATGCATTAGAGTACATGGGATAGATGATGCCTCCATATCTCCAAACCGAGACATCCTACAGCTTGTCCTCTAAAAACCTAATGGTCAGCCTACTTGAGAGAATAATTAAAAGTTGTCCATGCAAGGAAAATAAAAAGGTAAAATAAGGGTGAGACATAAGTCTAGTGAGAGGAACAATCCTCTAAATATCGTATATAAATAAGCAAATATACTTACTTAAACGCAAGCATAGGTCTATGTAGTGTAACTACTAATATCCTTTATCATACCCATTATTGTATTACATGAGTCGGAATAATACATAATCGTGCCTCTACTATTAAAAAAAGGCATATCGTAATAAGCTATTTTACTAACAACATGATATAGGAATGTAGGTGTAATACTACACTGCATCCAAGATGTTCGAGGTAACTAGTCAAGCTCAAACTAAAATGTAAAGTAAATCATAATAACACAATCATGCCACACACGAGCATCTACACACCATCACCTATGCTCAAATCACATATAAAGGATAACCAGCAAATGGATCCATAAGAGACATCCATGCGATAATACTTCATGCGCTACCTTTCAGAGATATACCATAGACTGTGTACCTGTAGCTCTATCTATTCACCCAGTCCCCAAGATAAGTATAAGCTCATGTAGGTCCCACTTTAGCACCCTATGTACTATCTTGAAATAGGCATCCCTATCTCTCTACACAGTACTAAAGGATCACGTCTCCAGGTCATTGTCTCTCATAGTACAATTAATTAGCTATCATCACCATTCAATAGTTTGAAAATTGACATGCTTAAGCTGTATAAAAACATATGATACGCGCACACATCAACTCGCATAAGAGTATACAAAAAACCCTAAAATTACATGGCATAAATAAAATCATGGCCTAAATAATAATCATCTCGTCACACATGCCACACAGGCTTTGCTTCATGCCTCGTGTTCGATAGCGAAACCATTATAAATCGAATGAATCAACTCTTCCTGGACATCATCAGACCCCACAGAGCCTCACCAGACCCACCATCTTTCCATGTCCTCTACCTACCCCGTAATATATAGATGAAGTAAAAAGGTTTGGATGCGCCTAAAATGATTAGACGCAACATTATGTTATGCCTGGAAAAATTGCACCAAGCCACTACTAATCGATCGGTTGGGTCTCACCATTCAATCGGTTATTAATACCCAAAGTAGATTTTCCCCAAGCATAGCATAACCCATTCTCGATTGAACCTACCATGGCCCCAATTTTTCAATAATTTTCACTTGCTCCTCCTCCGTCACTCAGCCCAATCTCTTGCTACCATCTCAACACGACTTCAGTTCGCCGTTGGGAGAAATTTCCTTCGCTGCTCTCATATACACATACATATGTACGTACTCACAGATACATATTACCACTTAAAACCAGTCCACATCACAAACTCAACCATTTCAGCATCAAATATTCAACAGGTCTAAAATTAAATCATTCAACAAGTCAAACAACAACAACAAACAATAAATTCAACTAATCATACATGCTCAAATCAGTAAAACCAAGTAAACTGCATATTCAATCATTAAACAACTCAAATAAATCAACAAAAACTAACCCAAAAATTCATATAATCACTTAACTATATATGCATATACATCCAAATACATATACATGCTCGTGCATGTTTATACATATACACTCATATATGTACTTCAGAAAACCACATATCAAATGGGGATTATTTACCGAGCTATACACATATATTTCTTATCTCTCTTGCCTGTCTTTAAAAAGTCGTTAGTCATTTGATCCATAGTTGTACGTTTAAATAGCTCTCATTTGGAGCACTAATGTGTATTCTACTACACAATTAAGCCTATTTCAAAGCCCGTTTAAAAACCCCATTCTTTGTCGATTAAATCGTTCTTACGCTGACTTTACAATATCTTATAAAACGTTTAATTATTATGACCAAATAAAAAGTCATTTTTCTTTCTTCAAATCATTTCCAAAACAAGCGTAGTTTATAAAAATTAACTCCTTTGCTTACCATCTTTCTAAATTATATTTGAATAGATTTAAAACGTGACCATAATCTCTTTACCATTCCTACTGCATGAAGAATTATAAATCCATGTTAGTAATCAATTCAATGGTTTCTAACTTTCCCAAAACACGTGTTTCAAGCTTCAATGAAAAATATACTTATGTATATATGTTCTTCAATAGTTAACATATTCATTCATATACATATTAGGTTATTAACAAATTAATGCTTACAATCTTTCATTCAATACTCATGCTTTGAGCTTCAATTCAAGCTACTTATGTATATTTCTCTATCAATTAATATATTTATTTATATGCATATCAAGTTATTAACAAATTAATAGTTACTAACTTTCTTAAACAACACGTTTTAAGGCCCCAATCTAGCTATCTACTTATGTATATATATTTTCTATCACTAACATATTCATCCATATACATATCACTACAAGGAGATTAAGGATTTTCGACGGCTGATAACAATCGGCGGCCATCGGAAAAAGCCGTCGGAATATACAACGTCGGGGAGCAGTACTTCCGACGGCTTCCGACACATGGTGACGTATCCTTTTCCGACGGCTTCCGACGGATCCCGACACTTGTCGGGATCCGTCGGAAACCGTCGGAAATGAAGTCCTACAGGCTGTCAGTAACCGTCGGAAGCCGTCGGAAATTTTGACATGTAAGCTGCCGGTATCCATCGGAAGCTTCGGAAATCTACTGTTTTTTTTTTTTGAATTCTGCTGCAAGTATAGTCTTCCATCCACATTTCTCTTCCAAACACTATTGCATCAATACTGGACAATCCAGTATACAATATTCCAACCAAATATCAAACCCCAAACTACACAATATTCAATAAACACATAAATAAATAAAATTACATCAAAATAAAATACATAATATACATAAGCATTTCAACATTGACGATAACCCTAACAATAAGTGTTCTACCATGTTAACACAAAATCATCAATATCCTCATCCACATCCTCATACAACCACAAAACCAAATGTATCAAATATAATTATACAAAAATCAACAATTACCTCCACTGTCTATCAAATCATTCAAAACTAAAAAAAAAAATACCTGAACAAGTAAGCAAGTAATGAATCAATTTCCTCCAGATCCAGAGCCAGCCGAAGAAGGGAAGCGGCTACCAAACTACTGCATGTACTCTAGCAACTGTGTGGTCTGCATGGCCTGTTGGCGGTTCTGCTCCTCCAGCTGGGACACTCTAGTGCGCAATTCTTCTATATTTGCTAGATCGCTCTGAGCTCTACTCCGTCGTCCCCTACTCTGACTACTGGTCTGCAATAATGGAAAAATGAATAAAATTCAAGTTTATTGTTTTGAAAATGTCAAAATATCATATTTGAAGTATTTTAAGATAAAATAAATTATTTACCACTTGATTGTCAAATCCGTATCGTCTGTCATACTCTGCTGGATCCATAACGGACTCAAAAGTAGCGCCCTCCTCATCAGTCGTCAGCTGATCTTGACCCGTATCAGTAAGGAGTTTCTACTGCTGCTCCATAAACTTCTCCTGCATTAACAAATTAATAATATCATATCTTATTTCATTATAGTTTAACAAGCAAAACAATTACTAATACTGAATAAAATAAAATATGCTTACATGGCTTTTGTTGGATTTATCGTCCTGCCATGTATACGAAATAGTCCCTTCTGGATTTACATGCTCGACAACATACATACGGGTGAACACGTAGATATAGCCCACAAGACCATGTGCCTCAGCTTCCTGAAGTTTATTTTTACATACAATTATTATACATTTAAAATTATATAGCATAAACTATTTACAATTATAATTCGGTAAATTTACCAACTCCTGTCGATACTGCTGAAACGACTTCGACCCTCCGCGATGAGTGACGGGATTCTTATTTCTGTTTGCAGAGTTTCTATCCGACTCTGCCTGTAAATTCAAAATTTGATACATTATTTTTCGATCACGTCAAATTAATAATTCAAAAAAATCTAGTATAATTACCTTCGCCTCGTCCGTCTCCCAGTATCTCAACCAAGCTTGCCATATGCTCTCCCCCATCCACCGTGGTTTCTTACCAGATTTCTTCATCTTAGATATCGAATCCATGTAGTTCTTGCGCATCTTCTTCATCCAGTATCCTCGTGTCAGCATCATATCGTCTGTCTGGATGCCTATCTCAGCCTGTGTTTCACGATAAAAAGTAAAAAAAAAAATTACACTTTAAACGATAAACAGTAGAAAAACGACAAAAACGAATTAAAAAGAGAAAACAGAAAAATATACATACTAGGACATCCTACCATATACACTCTATGATGTGAGGAGGGATGTTATCCCACTTCGGCCAGCAAGCACTCATCCTACTGCGATAAGAAGCTCTAGAGACATCTAGCACAACCTTCGAGGGAAGTAGGTCGAACCCCCTGTTTTTAAATACGATATAGATAAGTACGTACGTATATGATAAAAAAATTAAGATGCTGAATAAAATTTAATTCTTACCCCTCTACTCTAGGGACTAACGAAACTACTGGACGCTGTGGCTCTTGCGATGGGCCACTGCCATCGCCTCCTGATGATCGGGAAGAGCTCCTACCTCTATATGACATTATGAT
Source organism: Allium cepa (assembly GCA_030765085.1). Lineage (NCBI taxonomy): Eukaryota > Viridiplantae > Streptophyta > Magnoliopsida > Asparagales > Amaryllidaceae > Allium > Allium cepa. Next base: position 794,272,046 of record CM060935.1, on the reverse strand, counting down.
AAACCTGTGACATATATACACATCATTATATAAGAGAATAATAACATGATAATGAAATATATTTTATATGAAAATGACATCAACGGTATAAATTGCTTAATTAATGACTGAAATGGAAATAGAAATGGAAGTGTGTTATACCTGATTCATAATGGGTGTACTCTTCCGACGATAAGCAGATTTCATTGCATTTTTAATAAAAATTGCTAAATAAATGACCAATGAAAATGACATAAAACATGTAAACAATGGTAAACAGATTTGGTTTCATAGTTACATCAATTTCATAATACATCAAGAATTCAACATAGTTACATCAATTGCATGAAAAACAGATTCAGATTTATATCAGTCATCATCGTCTTCTGATTCAGATTCGGTCTCGTTTTCTACGATATTTTCCTCTGCACTGTCAAACGCTTCTACCAAAACATTTGATTCATCGATCAAATGACCAAAATCTGTATGATCGTCTGTAATTATTATTTCGTTATTTTGCTCAAGATCTGCCTGATAAGCTTTTTCGTCCGGAATATTCTTCACATCGAATGTGAATCTGGCCTTTTTTTTAAAAACAGCAGACCAATCTGCTTTATCTCTTTTTAGAGACGGATAAGGAGCGTAATAAACTTGTAATGCTTGTTTGACTACTACAAAAGGATCATACTTGTGATAGTGCGATGTATGCTTTATTTCGATAAGATTATAATCCTTGTGCACATTAATTCCAGAACTTGGAACATTACTAAACCAATTGCATCCAAATAGAAACACCTCCTCCGCGGGTCGTGAGAAATATGTCAGTTGCAACATTTGTGTTAGAACGCCATAAAAATTATTTAAGTGATTTTCTGGATCGTTACTACCTTTAACAAATACACCAGCATTATTTGTTAATTTTTCTGCACCGTATTCTTTGATGTTAAATTTATATCCATTGACGAAATATATTGGATATGTCTTGACCACTCTTTTTGGTCCCATCGCAAGATGTTTCAACAATTCGTCAACAACATAATTTCTCGGCTCATAAACGTAATTTGAAAACCAACCAGAAAATTCTTTACTGAGATCTCCGTTCGGATGTTCATTTTCATAAACACTTTTTATATAAACAAATTATTACATTAGGTTATACACGCGCATGCATTATAGAAAAGAATAAAACACAAATTATTATTTCAGATTACCTAACAAACGGTGCAACCTCGGCACAATTTAGAAGAATATAAGCGTGTGTTACATGAAGATCTCTATCGTCTAGCCATATTTCTACACATTTTCCAGAAGGCCGACCATGTTGTCTAAAATAGATAACATTGTTTGAGAGGACTCTTGTTCGTCGCCTTCGTCATTACGAGGAACACTTTCAAATGAAATTTTCGCATGGTCACTGAAATAGTGAGAGAAAAAGAACGAAGCTTCTTCTTCGATGTAAGATTTACATATCGAACCTTCAACTCGTGCTTTTTGCCTCACTTTTTTCTTCAGATGATTCAAATATCTATGCAAAATTAATTTTTATTAACTTCATCTTTCAAAAGCAATTAAATTACGTGATAACATATTACATACCTCTCAAATGGATACATCCATCCATATTGGACAGGACCTCGAAGTCGTGCTTCATATGGGAGGTGAACAGGTAAATGTTCCATTACATTAAAAAAACTTGGCAAAAATATTTTCTCTAATTTGCAAAGCAATATAGGAATGTCCACTTCAAGTTTACGTAAACATTGCACTTTTAAAGTAGTCAAACAAAGCTCTTTGTAAAACATACTAAGCTCCGTTACTATATTCCAAACTTTTAACGGCAGTAGTTCTTTGAACATAACGGAAAATAAATTTTCCATCATTATGTGACAGTCGTGATTTTTCATTCTGCTTAATCTATCAATTTTAAAGTCAACACATCTACGAAGATTTGATGATATCCCATCAGGAAACCTTAACCCTTCCACCCATTTTAACACAACTTTAACTTGATTATTATCTAATTCGTAACATGCTTTGGGTTTTTTTACTGTCATTTGGTTTCATATGAAGCTCAGGACGTTTGCATAATTCTTCTATATCACGTCTTGATTTCAAATCGTCCTTCGTCTTCCCTTTCACATTCAAAATCGTGTTAAAAACATTATCAAATACATTTTCTCATTGTGCATAACATCTATGTTATGACGAAGCAGAAGATGTTTTCAAAACGGCAACTCCCAAAAAATAGTTTGTTTGCACCAGTTATGAACAACTGATTTGCCTTCAATTTCTGTTTGCTCGCCAGTTTCATATATCTTTTGATAGTCCCTAACAAGTTCATATATGTCTTCGCTTGACCATATCGCCAGTGGTTGTCTGTTTTCTACTCTATTAGCTAAAAAGTTTTCTTGTCTCCTCTGAAGGGATGATTTACATGGAGAAAATATCGATGACAGTCAAACCATAAAATTTTCTTAGCATGAGGTAAAGAAAACACTCATGTTTCATCCGTGCAATATGGATATGCTAGACGACCGGCAGTACTCCATCCTGAAAGCATTGCATAGGCAGGAAAATCACCTATAGTCCACAACAAAGAAGCAAACATACGAAATTTTTTCTTCTTGGACACATCGTATGTTTCTACTCCTTCATTCCATAGTATTTTTAACTCCTCAATCAACAGTTGTAAATATACATCGATTCCTTGTGTCGGATCGTCGGGGCCAGGAACGACAATAATAAGAAACATATATTGCGTTTTCATACACATCCATGAAGATGAATTATACGGTGTGACGATAATGGGCCAGGATGAATATTTAGAACCAAATTGAGAAAATGGAGAAAAACCGTTCGTACATAATCCTAATCTAACATTTCGACTCTCCGTTGCAAAATTTGGACACGTTTTATCGAAATGTTTTCATGCTTCTCCATCGGCCGGATGTGTCAACGAACCCTCTTCCTCCGTTCTCACACTATGCCATCTCATATTAGGTGCAGTTACAGAAGATGCATATAATCTTTGAAGTCTTAGAGTTATGGTTAAGTAATGCATACGCTTATACGGAACTTCCTTCCCCTTCTTTTTTCTTGGTTTCTATCTCTCCTGCTTACAAACTTTACAATTTCTAAGGTTTGCGTCTTCTTTTCAAAACAACATGCTGCCTTTTAAACATGTATCTATTTTCTGAAAGGTAAACAAAAACCGACATAAGTTTTTTTAACTTCATAGTGATTTTCACACATTAGATTATCGGACGGCATATGTCTTTTTGCAGCTTGTACAACAGCCGTAAACCCAGCTTCAGTGATGTTGTATTTTGACTTCATCGCAATGTATTCTGCGATTACTGACAACTGAGTGCCGCTTTTACAACCATCCTAAATAGGTTTCTTAGCAGCATCTAGTAAATCATAAATTTTTTTGCTTCAATATTTGGTTCTTCAACATTTCCATCATCGTCATCAACTTCAACCATAGGAAACATTGATCGTGCTGCATCTTCGACCATATTTTCTATACGAATCGTCGTAACTATTTTGTTAACGACACTTTCAGACTCTACAGAAGTGTATGCTATAACTTCTCCATGCCGATCACAAACATAATACTCGGGTACGAAACCGTTTTGGCATAAATTAACTTTCACAATATCTGATAACAAATACTTTAAATATCTACACCTACTACACGGATAATGAATTTCTGGATCGTTTCCGTTATTACTTAAAGTGAATTCAACAAACACGTTTATACCATTATAAAAATCTTCTTTTATTGAGCCCCTCATTCTTTTCTTTGGTACATCCACCTCCTCCGATCAATAAAATAATCAATCATTTTTCTTATTTGACAAAATGAGAAGTTCAAATTTTAGTATTTATTTTCAAGAATACAAATTCGAAAAAGATTATTTTCATGGTCGCATAATATTTGAATTTAAAGAACAACTTCACAAATTTAAAAATATTTCCAAATAGGGCACATTTTATTTTTTAACGTATTAATATAAAAAATTGTATAATTTTTTTTTAATTGGTCAGGCATCCTACTTCCCATTACAAACACAGTAAGCATTTACATTTCGTATATTACTTCATCTCAAACTATTCAACAAAATTTCGACAGCATTTCCTTTTTGTTCCCTGCATTGTACACAAATGCGTGTACGCAGGAAACAAAAAAGAAAAGTTAGGCCGAAATTTTATGAACCGTTTGAGACGAAGTAGTATACAAAATGTAAACGCTTACTGTGTTCATAACTTGTCCAATATAGGGACAAATCCAATAAATATTGTACCAGATGAATATAAATGGTCGTTTTTCAAAAAAAAACGACTATTTATACAACGATCATGTACAACGTTCATCAGACGGGGCCAAAAACTCTCTAAGGGACATTTGTCAATTACATGTGCGCATTTTACGAAAAAATACAGTTTTACTAACTGTTCACATTTACAAAAATATATTTTAATTTAACACATTTATTCGACATATTACATCAACTTAAGGCTGGTTTAATATTTTTGTCATTTTTCAATACACACAATTATAACTTAAACTCATGCATTTTTTTTGTTTCATAAGTCAATACGTGCACAATATAATACTCCTAGCTCGTTCATTTATTTTATCTTACTCCAACTAACACAATACAATGATAATAGCGCTACACACATATACAATCGTAGAATCAAGGCATACACAACGATTTACATAAATATGAACAACCACAAATTATACATGTTTTTCACAATTTCACGATAAAAGATGAAATAGGTATACCATGTGATGCTATAAACTGTTACGCTATTGGAAACAATTGCAATCACTAATTCGCCCTAATTTATCAATTTATGCAAATTTAGAATTAGGGTAAAAACTGAATTTTTCACAAAAATAAGATATTATACCTGAGCTGGAGAGCAAGAGGTGTTGAATTCACAGCGGGGGAAGGAGAAAAAATCACAAAACCAGCGATTGGAGGTGGAAAATGGTGACTTGGGGTTTTTTTCTTAATTTGAGTTGGCTGGAAAATGAGGAAGAAAGGCTCGGCTGAGCTGCTGTAATTCGCGATTTTCCGACGGCCCGTCGGAAGCCATCGGAAAATAGCCGTCGAAAGCTGTCGCTCTCCCCCGTCGCTATTTTCCTATTTTCTAGTAACGTATATAGTTACCAACCAATTTAATAGTTACTAACTTTCTTTCAAACAACATGTTTTTGGCTTAACCCCAACAAGCTACTTATGTGTATAAGTTCTCTTTCAGTAACATATTCATCAATACACATATCCAGTTATAAAAATGCTTATTAACCAATTTACAAATATAATTGTTTGCATACCTTCCCAAATGACATTTCCCCATCTTAACATGGATCAAGCTAACATTATGTTAATTATTTGCTTACCTTCCTAAATGACATTTTCTTCACTTTAGTTCAATAAACTAAGTTCATAACTCAACATGGATCAAGCTAACATTCCATTTTTGCAAACTCACTTGCTTTATATATCAAAAATTTATAACTCCAAACATAGTGATGTCTATAGTAAAAAGGCTCAGATAGCATTCTGGATACAACAAATAAAGTTTTATAGTGCAATTCATTCATATGCCAAATTTATCCTTTTAGGCTACTCGTATATCTACATTAACTATTCATGTCAAAATTCCTAATCTACAACAATTTTTATACTCATAAAAATTCAAAACTAAATTCCAAAGACAATGGAATTGGTCTTAAGTTCTATTTCGGTCATATGCAAAAGTTGAATTTTTAAGTCATTGATTAATTCAAAATTTTAATATTTAAATAAATTATTTGAACACATAGGCATTAAAATTACGAGTTGTTACAACTATAGAAATGGTGGACTGTGTTGGAATTCCTAATAGCAAAATGAATGGAAACAACATAGTTCCACATCGTCAAAAATTATTAAGCTATAATAGTATGGCTTTGCAATGAAGGGGATGGGGCCTAGAGGCACCCAAATGTATGCTTCGCTGTGAGGAGGGAGATCATGTATCACCACCACAAATGCGCCGCTGCCGCCGTCCGACCGAACCGGGCTGGGCTCGGGCTCGGGTTGGGGTCTAATATGATCCTATTTTTTCTGCAAAACTGGGCCGGCTTTTTTAATAGTTGCAGGCTATAATAATAAACGCGGCTGTTCAGAAGAGGACGCGTATTAACTGAGAAGGTGCGAACCGTTAGAAGCGAGCGGGTGCGAACCGACTGAAGAAGCACAGGCAAACAAAAGCGGGTGCGGCCCGACTGAAGAGGCGCGGCCGAACAGATGCAAGGAGCAGGCGGGTGCGACCCATTAACGAACATCAGCGGTTCAAAAGGCAACGGGTGCGACCCGTCAAGCGGACGCGACTGTTCGAAGAGACGTGGACGAAATTATAAATAGGAGAGAATCCTGATTCTCATTCCATTCCAATTCTAATTTCTTCTGCTTCTTCTTCTCTACTGCTCTACGCAATATATCACAGAGTTGACATACTCATTGCAATCTCGTGCAAATTACGTCTGTTGTATCTTGGGAGACTTTAAATAAAGTCTTAAGGAAATTGTTACGACAAGCCTCAGACGGAATTTCCTTCTTCAACCGGTTAGGTTTATAATTGATATATATATATATATATATCCCATTTTCGTTTCTACGTTGTCTTATTTCTTTAAATAGTATAACGGTTGATCTATCGTTATAGTTATTATTACTATAGTTGTTAGTTTGTTGTAATTATTTACAACATATTTACTGTCAAAATAACTAATACAGATTTCAGAGTAGCGGAAATTTGAGTTATAAACTTGTGAGACAAGTTTATTATTCATGTTTATTATTGATTAGTCTCTGTTTTGGTATACTAAAAGTATAACATTTTAAGACTTTCCTGTTTTAACTAAAATAGAGATGGCAACAGTAGAGCACTCAACAAAGGCTACTACACACAACATACCCGATCCTTTTAAAGGAGATGGTGACGACTTTCTAACATGGTAGAATCAGATGTTATTTTATCTCACCACACTTGGTCTGCAATGGTATCTCGAGGAGGAGGAACCGATTCCTGCACCAGGCAAGGAATCAGATATTGATATGTGGAAGCATCCGATTTTCTATGCAGAAACTATATTCTGAATTGTCTCGACAAGGTGCTATACAAAGTATATCAGCCTCTAAAGACAGTAAAAACACTTTGGAATGCACTTGCCACGAAGTATAAGATGCAGAATATTAGTCTTAAGAAAATTCATTATAGACAAATTCATGGACTACAAGATGGTTGACTCCAAACTAGTGACTGCTCAACTACATGAACTGCAAATCATCATTCATGAACTCGAAGCGGAAGGTCATAAGGTTGGAGAATTGTTTTTGGTTGAAGCCATCACGGAAAAACTGCCGCCGTCATGAAGAGATTACCGCAACTCTCTTAAGCATAAGAAAAAGGAAATCTCTTTACAGGATCTCATAGTCCGACTAAAAATTGAGGCAGATAACCGTGGAGTTACAAAACCAAGCCAGGAGGCATTTGTGACTGAAGGTTCAAAGACCAAAAACAAAAAGAAGAATTTCAAGAAGAAAAGGAAAGCTCCAGACAACAAACCAAAAGACAACAAACGAACCAAAAAGTTTAATGGCGAGTGTTGGATTTGTGGAAAAGTTGGACATGCCGCTAGAGATTGCAGACACAAAAAAGAACGCACATAGAGGCAAATATAGTAGACAACATGGAAATAGACGATTCCAACTTCTCGGCAGTTGTATCTGAATGCAATTTGGTTCAGAATCCTAACCAATGGTAGGTTGACACAGATGCTACTCATCATGTCTGCTATACAAATTCATGTTTTCTACATATTAGAAATTCAATCACAAAGAAAAACTCTATATGGGTAATTATGCAGTACCCATGATCGAAGGCAGTGGCACAGTAATCCTCAAGTTTACTTCTAGAAAAACTGTCAAGTTAAATGACGTGCTCCACGTTCCAGACAAACGCAAGAATCTCATCTCTGGTGCAATACTATCGAAGAAAGCATTTAAAATAGTGTTAGAATCAGACAAGATGGTTCTGTCCAAAGCTGGAATATATATCGGAAGGTGATATTTATGTGATGGCTTATTTAAGGCAAGTGTAGCCGTTATCGGCAATAAAATTATGTATTCTGATTGTGCTATTAATAAAATTGAAGTTTCTTACTTGCGTGAGCATGAAATTTTAATATGGCATGATAAATTGGGACACACAAATTTTCGAAAAATGAAAACATTATCGAACTTGGGACTAGTTTCAAAATTCCAAGTAGATAAGAACTACAAATGTCAGACACGTGTAGAAGCAAAAATGGTTAAAAAAACCATTTCAATCTGTTGATAGAAGCACCGAACCACTAGGTTTGGTTCATACAGATTTATGTGATTTTTAATCATTACCTACAAGAGGTGGAAAAAGGTACTTTATCACTTTTATTGATGACTATACATGATATTGCTATGTATATCTTTTAAATAGTAAGGATGAAGCAATTACATCGTTTATGAAATACAAAGCTGAGGTAGAAAACCAATTAAATAAAAAGATCAAGATATTGAGATCCGATCGAGGTGGAGAATATGAATCACCATTTGAACAGTTCTGTCGCGAAAATGGTATAATTCATCAAACAACAGCTTCATATTCACCACAACAAAATGGTGTAGCCGAGAGGAAAAACAGAACGTTAAAAGACATGATTAATGCCATGCTTTTAACCTCTGGTCTACCGACGAACTTGTGGAGGGAAGCCTTAAATATGTCTAATCACATATTAAACAAAGTCCCTCACAATAAAATAGGAACAATTCCATATGAGTTATGGAAAGGACACAAACCATGTTTTAAATACCTCAAAGTATGGGGGTGCTGGGCAAAAGTTCCAGTTTCGCCTCCCAAGAAAGACAAAGTTGGACCAAAAACAGCAGATTGTTACTACTTAGGGCCAACCCAAAATAGTAGTGCCTACAGATTTTTGGTATTCAAGCCTGATATAGATGATATTCATGTAAATACAATCATGGAATCTAGTGATGCCTTATTCTTTGAAGACGTGTTTCCACACAAAAGGAATGAAGGGAATAATGTCACTAAAAGGACAAGAGAAGAATCAAGCAATTCACATGAAAATGAAACTCATCATGAGATTGAGGAAGTTGAACCAAGAAGAAGCGTAAGGGCTAGGACTTCCAAGACATTTGGTTCTGATTTTTTCACATATGTGTTAGAACACGAACCTCAAACGTACAAGGAAGCAATGTCATCTTCTGAATCTTCATGTTGGAAGGAAGCAATCCAAAGTGAGATTGATTCAATTCTAAGTAATAAAACTTGTAAAATTGTTGATATTCCACCTGGAATAAAACCTATTAGCTGTAAATGGACTTTCAAGATGAAAATGGAAGCAGATGGCTCTATCGACAAGAATAAAGCCAGATTAGTAGCCAAAGAATATCGTCAAAAAGAATGAGTAGACTTCTCTGATACATATTCGCCGGTAACACGAATAACCTCTATAAGAATACTAATAGAAATTGCATCGATCTATAAGCTAGAAATTCATCAAATGGATGTAAAGACAGCATTCTTAAATGGAGATCTCGATGAGGAGATCTACATGGAGCAACCTGAAGGTTTTGTTTCGAAAAGAAATGAAAACAAAGTCTGTAGATTAGTAAAATCATTATACAGACTAAAACAAGCTCCAAAAAAATGGCACACAAAATTTGATAGTGTCATGATGAGAAATGGTTTTCATATAAATGAATGTGATAAGTGTGTTTATTATAAACAAATTGGACAATCATATATGATGGTTTGTTTATATTAGACGATATGTTAATATTTGGTCCAAATACTCAGGTAATAGAGACCATAAAGAAGATGTTAATTAGCAATTTTGATATGAAAGACTTAGAAGTTGCAGATGTTATTTTGGGAATCAAAATAATAAGAACATCTAATGGAATTGAATTATCTCAATAGACAAAGTGATTGAAAATTTTCAAAATTTTGGATTTAAAGGAGTAAGAACACCTTTTAATCCATTAGAAGTACTACATAAAAACACCAATGAGAGTGTAATGCAACTGAAATACTCTCGTGTAATAGGATGTCTCATGTATCTCATGAATTGCACAAGACCAGACATAACTTATGCAGTAAGTAGACTAAGCAGGTATACAAGCAATCCAAGAAAGGAACACTGGAAAGCACTACTGAGAGTGATTGGATATTTAAAAAATACCTTAAATTATTCCTTACATTATAGAAAATATCCTACGGTCTTAGAAGGATATAGTGATGCAAACTGCATTGCTGATTCAGAGGAATCAAAATCAATGAGTGGTTATGTATTTACCTTAGCAGGGGCAGTAGTGTCATGGAAATCAACTAAATAAACATGCATAGCTCGGTCCACTATGGAATCAGAGTTCATTGCTTTAGATAAAGCAGGCGAAGAAGCAGAATGGCTTCGACAGTTTTTAGAAAATATTCCATTTTGGCCTAAACCTGTACCGGCCATACGCATACACTGTGATAACCTAGCTGCGCTAAGTAGAGCACATAACTTTATGTATAATGGAAAGTCATGACATATTCGTCGACATCATAACACAGTTAGGCAGTTACTCTCAAATGGAACTATTTCCATCATTATGTGAGAACAAATGATAACCTAGCGGATCCATTTACTAAAGGTTTATCAAGAGAGAAAATTGATTGCGCATTGAGGGGAATGAGTTTAAAAGCCTAAACCACCAAGAGTTATCTTATACAGAAACATATCCTAAGCGACTGGAGATCCCACAGACTAGGATCAATAGGCAAACCAGTTCTGAGTAACTCAAGATGTAATGCATTTACGTGGACATAGTCCAACTCCATTTCTATGGTGCACAATATAAATGCATACCTACGGAAATATTTAAAGGTTAAAACTATGGTTTTTAATGATGACCATATCTTGGAAATAACAAGTGGAGCATATGTAGGATACTCTTAATGGTTGCGATCACCTATGTTAGTGTGAGCTGTGTTGGCGCTATGAGAATACTAAAGGGTTATATTTTCTATAAACACTCGCAGAACCAAAAATTGTTCAAGACCAAAATGAACACAACCAAAAGATTGGATGTGAAGGAAATTAATGCTTCGTAAAGCTTATTGTCTGGATATACAATAAAGGCCGACGGTTCAAAATGAAATAGCCAAGTAGATCCGATAAGTTTTAACTAGGGAAAGTTCAAAGTGAAATATCTACTTAGCCACGATAAAGCATTATTCCATATGTACTCTGTGATATTTCGCTTTGTGTGAGGGATATGTATATTATCATTCATGTGGGGGATTGTTGGAATTCCTAATAGCAAAATGAATGAAAACAACATAGTCCCACATCGCCAAAAATTGCTGAGCTATACTAGTATATGTATGACTTTGCAATGAACCAGATGGGGCCTAGGGGAACCCAAATGTATGCTTCGTTATGAGGAGGGAGATCAAGCATCACCACTACACGCGTGCGCGTGCCGCCGCCGTCGTCCGTCCGACCGACCGAACCGGGCCGGCCCGGGCTCGGGTTTGGGTTTGGATCTAATATGATCCTATTTTTTCTGCAAAACTGCGTCGGCTTTTTTTAACAGTTGCAGGCTATATGAACAGACGCGACTGTTTAGAAGCGAACGCGGATTGGCTGAGGAGTTGCGACTTCTGAAGCGGGTGCGAACCGTTAGACGCGAGCGGGTGCGACCCGACTGAGGAAGCACGGGCGAACAGAAGAGGGTGCGGCCCGACTGAAGAGGCATGGCCGAACAGATGCAAGAAGCAGATGGGTACGACCCGTAAACGAACAGCAGCGGTTCAAAAGGCAATAGGTGCGACCCATCAAGCGGACGCGACTGTTCGAAGGGATGCAGACGAAATTATAAATAGGAGAAATCCTGATCACATTCTCATTCCATTCTAATTCTAATTTCTTCCGCTTCTTCTTCTCTACTGCTCTACGCGATATATCACGAAGTTGACATACTCATTACAATCTTGTGCAGATTACGTCTATTATATCTTGGGAGGCTTTACATAAAGTCTTAAGGAAATTGTTATGATAAGCCTCCGACGGAATTTCCTTCTTCAACTGGTTAGGTTTATAATTGATTTATATATATATCATTTTCGTTTCTACGTTGTGCTATTTCTTTAAATAGTATAATGGTTGATCTATCGCTATAGTTATTATTACTACAGTTGGTAGTTTGTTGTTGCAATTATTTACAACATATTTACTGTCAAAATAACTAATACAGATTCCAGAGTAGTGGAAATCTGAGTTATAAAATTGTGAGACAAGTTTATTGTTGATTAGTCTCTGTTTTGGTATACTAAAACTGTAATAGACTGGTCATTTTTTATGAATCAAAAATATTGATTATTGCTACCGCTATTAGTTTTGATTTATTTTCATATTGTTTATTGTTGATTAGTCTCTGAGTTATAATCTTGGTTAAGTTTCATTTTTTGATTTGATATTTTAGTGTCCACTGAGGCATTTGGAAATTTGCAAACTCGTGATATTTATAATTGTATCAGATATAATTTTTTTTTTGATTTATCTTTTAATGATAATAATTATGTTTCTTCTACTCCTTTGTTTTATCCATTAAAATGTATGGGCATATTATCCTATTCCAACCAAAAGATGGTCTCATTGTTATATTCCTTTTATTACGATCATAGTAGATATTATCAGATACATTTAATAAACATCATTTTGATATTTTATTTGTACACTGCATTTAAAGCTCTTGTTAAATCTAATGTTATTATAAATTGTTTTAGATGTAGTTTAGATAGGAAACACACATTTAAGAAAATTCAAGAATTGTTTCCCTTAGATGGAACTATTCACCAAGCTTCACATATGGATACTCCTTGACAAAATTTTATTGTTGAATGAAAGCTTAGAAATACTCTTAAAATTGGTAGATTTATGTTATTATCTACTTCTATCCCTAACGAATTTTGTGGTAAGTAGTTCTCACTACAGCCTATTTGATTAATACAATCTATTTTATCATTTTTGGACATTTACCCTTCTTTATAGTTTTGAATGCATTTGTTACGTTTCCCATCTCATATGGAACACAACAAGTTATCCTCTAATTCAGCTATGTGTCCCTTCCCTGGTTACAATGACAGTCAAAATGGGTATGTTAGTTTGTGGAAGTAAAATCTTATGGCTAATTTAACATTGGAGGAGGGTGAATAGTGTCTACTAATTTTTATGAATCGCTTTGAATTCTTTTAAATTATAGTTTAAACAATGCAATTTGATAACCATAGATGCAAACATAGATAGATATAAATACAGTAAAAGTAAAAAAGTAAAGAGTTGGAGAGATCACACTGGGAATTTTTTTCCTTGTTCAGAGTTACCCTAAATCCAATCCCGTACAATTTCGTATACATATTTCTTTTCAAATATCAAAGTTTATACAATCTCGATTTTAAGGCTGCGAGGTACAACCTCCAAATTTTCCAAGCTTTGGGTACACTCACTGGATTTGGAAAGGACATAAGCACAACCACTTAGATTCAGACGATACATCAAGCATACCCACTTGATTCAAATGGGAAACAAGCACAACCACTTGGATTTTAGGGGCACTAAGCATATCCAAGATATTTGAGTATGATTTGATAGAGTTTACAAAATCAATTTCTTGATCTTGAATACAAATAATCCCATAGCCACTTAAATAGCACTTTGACCATGATTTGCATGAAAGAAATAAGAGAGACCAGAAAGTATTTAGTAGGTTCTGAATTTGATTCTGACTGAAATTGAAAATATCTTTAGAATTTCTTTTAGAAATCAAGAGAGTGGAAGATGAGATAAAATATAAAAATAATTAACCAAAATTCATTGAGAGAACCCCTATTTATAGAGAAATAACAGTCATGTCCATTCGCGAAGAGATACGATGAAATGACACTTTCATTCAAAATTTGAATTTTGAAATTCTCGGACTATATGTTGACATATGGGGTCTATTTATGCTGACATACCCTTTGTAATTTTTAAAAACATTCAATAAAAGTTGTTAGAAGATATTAAGTTTTGTAAAATATTTTGATACTTTGTAAAATCATTTAAGCATAGTTTATACACTTTTTAACCATAATAAAACTTAAAAAAACTTTATAAAATAATTTTTGAAATACTTTAATATATAAAGGATTTAAATATGGATTTCTTTTGAAAAATAATATATAATGTATAAGTGAATATATGTGTCAAAATATTAATGAATGTATAAATAAATTAAAAATAAAATCTATATCTAAATAATATAACATACTTAGAAACTTAATATAATAATCTGTAAGAGATTAGCAATCAAATGAAAGCTATTTTGAAAAGATGTTTGAAAAATCATTTTGAAGATCATTGAAATTAAAGAATAGATTTTAAAAAACCTTTTTGAAAAAATGAAGAGAGATCGAAGAAGTGCTACCAGGGCTTTAACAAACCTAAGACTCTATGACTTACCTTGATATCTTGAATCTTCAAACTCATAAGTCTTTAATCTCTAACTCTTAAAACTCTATATGAGCCCCTTTATCAGCCTCTTAAGTCTACTTTTGATACTATACAATCTTCTTAATCAACGGATGTCCAATATCCTACACTATATACGATATATAACTTGATAAAACATTAATATATATATTTTGTATGATCTTATATGGTTGTTGTCATCAAAACCAATGCATAAGATACTAATAGGGTATAGCCATTTTTATCCAATTACTCCAAAACAATTTGTGTCTTATCTTGTTGTTTTGCTTGAGCATACACCTTTTATCTCTATTCCATCTAGTACTTATGAATTGACTAGGTCTTGTCTTATTCAAATTGATCCATTTTCAGAGGATTTTTCCACTAATATCATTGTAGATAATGACTCACTTGTAGATACCACACCTGTAGCTCCTTCTTTTTATTTTGTTATCATTGTTTAAGACCACAAGTTCGTGTTTACGTAATTCAACACACATTCATAAGTCCATAAAGTATCAGAGTTTGTTACTCTTTGTATAAAGAGGAAATTCTTATTCGTGGAAAAAGGAAATTGATGAAAAATTGTATACTTGCATATGACACAAACTTAGGATTTAAATCATCTACCTCTTGGTAAGTGTGTTTTTTTGTTTTCATCGGATATACAAGACATGGACTAATTCCCAAAATCTTTGAGAGACGTAAGGCTAGATCAGTTGCGAAAGACTATGCTCAATGATATAGAATGGATTAATAGGAAACTTTTCCTCTTGTTTCAAAAATCCTAAACTGCAACTTTGGTTCATCATTGTCTTATCTCTCAAACTAATGTTAAAACTGATACAGTTTAGGGTGTGCCTTAGGGAAAACTTTGTTTCGTGATTATATAAACCTCTTAACTCTTATGTATAACTATTTATAGAAATGAAATTACATTTTGGAGTTTATGTTTCTACTGTGTGTGTCTACATTTATAACTAAATGTTGGTGAATAAATTTTTACATAAAATAAAAAATCTCTTCTAATAAGTATTTAATCGACTATAGTTACGCATATGTTGTTAATTATGAGTAATGAATAGGTATATATGTAAATTAGTTCTTATTCTTAAATATTCATAGTCAAGGTGATCTGAGAAAAGGATATAAACTCACCTACAGGACTTGTGTACACAATTTACTCAATGTGATGGACAATGATTTACTTATGATCCTTTGAAACACCCAGAGGTAACGTACTTATAGTTGTTTTAGAGCACTATAGAACAACTAACTAAGAGTCTTTGATGGGTTAATTATATATAAGTCAGAATAGAGTATCTTATTTGATGATGTGAAATGGTCTTTTGACTTGAGAGTACTGTGGATCTTATATATCAAGATATGATTCTTATAGTGGATAATCGTATGATATGACATCGTGTTAAGACCATAGTTTGGTACAGAGTTAGATATTCAAAGTGATAGACGATTCAAGTGAGAATTTGTATCCTTTGACATGGAAGGTTGTTGTCACTATAATTGGTTTTGAGTTGAAGTTAAAATTCTTTGGCTTGAGTATATTCAGTTAATCAATAATTGTTGATTAAACTAAGTGTTGAATCAAGTGCATTGATAACTAGGAAATTGAGAGAAATTCAAAAAAAATCATTTAATTAGCTTGCGCTATATCGTATTTTGTGTTTATATGGACAATAATTTTGTACTAAATCATATATGGCATTGATTAGTAAAAGAATTTGGGGTTTAAAAAATATCTATGTATTAAATATTTTATTTTTATTTATTATGATTTATTTTATTTTTCTTTTTATTTTATTTTATATTTTAATACTGTAATGCATTCGTATTTATAATACAAACATTATAACCACATTGAATATAGTGATCTAACCTATGGTATACATGTGAATAGATGTCATGAGTGTGTAACTAAGTATTGGGATTTATGGTTAATGTAACGACCTGGAATTTCACTTTTTGATTTATGAATATTTAATTAATTTTAAATGTTAAAATAATTTATTTTATAATTAAAATAAAACTCTTTTGAATAATAAATAATAATGGTGAAATAGTATCTAAAATTTGTTTATAAAATATACAGTTAAAAAAAATCAAAAATATGACCGGAATTCATTTTGCTGAATATTTGAATTTTTGTAAGCGAAAAGTTGACGGAATAGTTGTGAACTCAATGGCATAATATAACACATACATTTATATTTGAGTTAGGATAGATATTGGTATATGTATGCTTAAATGTGTGTGTGTGTGTGTGTGTGTGTGTGTATTAAGTAATGTGACATTCTATGAAATAAGAATTTATATTTATAAATGTTTAAAAGAGAAGATGCCTTAGAAAACATCATGAAACATAAGTACACCATGACTTAAAAACATGTCGGCTAAGCAAAGAGAAGGGGGAAAGCTTTTGGGCAGAGGTACATAAAGGTGAGGTAGCATGGTGATGTGTCAAGAGGAGGTGGAGGGTAAAGGACCAAAGATTTTTAGGTAATTTACTTTGTTTCTTTCCTATAAATACCCCTTTCATTTCTTCAATTGTGCATTCTATTCATTTTACCATATCTTTCTCATAACTTAACCAAATGGAGGTTTACATATTTCCAAACCATATGAAATTCTAGTGGCTACAAATTTTACGTGTACCATTACTTCAAATTTTAAGCTTAACCATACCTAAACCTCATTTGTATGCAAAGCATTTTCGAACGTTGATTTTCAAGTTCGGAAATACCTCTTTTCTGTTGATTATATCTCCCTCAAAAATAATCTAGATTGTGATATTCTTTTTTTAAAATTATAAAGTAAAGAACTTCTAAGAACTTTTCTTTTTATAACTTTTCCAAAATCCATGTGTATCTTGTCCAAAAATTAGTTGGAAGATGTTCTATTTTCGGTTCTGATTTTTGTGAATTCGACGAGGTCTGAAGTCCCTCCACCTTTCAAGGCCGAGCTCCATACTTCATGGCCGACCCTATTTCCATGCAAAGGAAAAAAATCAATTTTTTCCAATGCTATGCAAGGTCTAGGACTTATTTTCAAATTATAAAAGATTGTGAAAAATTTTTGGTAAGAAACTAACTTCTTTTATTAAAATTTTCTCCTTTAAATTATATTGTATATTTTGTTGCCAAATCATAGCTTTATGGGTTGATTATGCTGTTGGAATGTATTGTTTATATGTGCTTGGATGTATGTTGATTATCACTTTGTTTAAGTATGAAGCTATGTTATGGATGTGATGTAATATAACTTAAAAATATAAGTTAAATGTTAGTAAGGTGTAAGGTAGAATCTTGACATTTTGGATGTTGTGATAACATGTATATAAGTTTGTAATCTTGCTTAGGAAGTTCTAAGCTAAGGAAGTTACTGTTCAAAGTGGTTAGCCGCGACTTCGAGATCTTTTGGCAACTTTACTTTTTAGAAATGTTTTGTAAATTTCAAATCTTATCTTTACTTTTCAAAATCTTGTATTAGGTTATAAAAAGTGTTTAGTATGTGAAAGCTAAGAAGTTTAAAGTTTTTTTTTTATATTAAACAAGTTTTGAAAATTACAGGTCGTACAACAATTGTCGCTATAAATGCAGTTCATGAAAAACGAACTATTTTTAAATTTAAAATGTTTTAGCTTAAGTGTCTTTTTGAAAAGTATTTTGAAACATTTTTTAGATATTTAAAAATAAATATTATTTATTTATTTACTTAATGATTATTCAATTAATTAATTAAGTTAAGGTAATTACTATTTAATCATTAGTTAATAGTACTTAAGTATTAACTAAGTAAGTTAATTTTAATTAGTTAATTAATAAAAGGTTAATTATATTTTTAATTAATTATATAAGGATTAATTATTAGTTTTAATTAATTGTTTAATAATAAAAGGGTTTAATTATTAATTAACTATTAATTAAGTTAATTAAGATTTAATTAAGACTCAACCAAGATTTAATTGTTATTAAATGAAGGTTTAATTTATTACAGAATTAGTATTTATTTAAATTATTATTTAATGAAAATTTAAATTATTATTTAATAATTAATTTCAGGTAAATTATGGCTTAATTACTTATTTATAGGTTAACTATTATTTAATTATTTATGTAAAATATAATTATTATTTAATTATTTATATAGTAGTTAATTATGGTTTAATTATTAATTAAGGATTAACCATTTTAAATAAAGAGTTTGAATGTTATTTAATAAAAGATTTAAACCAGAATATTTCTTAAGAACAGTTTCATTCAAAAGCAACTCTCTTAAAAAGGAATATTTTAAATCCAATGGATTTCTTTGTCAATTACATTTAAGTAACCTAAATTAAATATCAAATCAATAACATATGGTTAGCTGAATAAATCACTATTTTGCTAAGTAACTTGTATTTGATATCTGTTTGGTAGAATAAATCACCGTTTCACCGTAGTTCACAAAGTAGATTATGTTGACATCTAGTAGCAAAACTAAAAACCCATTCTACTATTATAATAAATTGGACATGTGTTTAGCAGAACAAATCTCCATCCACTATTTTGATAATTTGGACATTTACTTATAAGATTGATTGTCATTCGCTGATTCCCTTATACATGTCTACTTGTTATGTAAATACTTGTGTTATAACTTGAAAAGTAAACTCAGTTAATTGGGAATCATTGTGGTCACTAATCTTCCTTTTGATTTTTGAGTTAATCGTACTTTTACTAATGGTTTCAAGTTGGGACACCCACACCCCTTAGTATACCCAAAAAGGGCACACTAAAGAATATGGTGCGCTATAGGTATAGCTAAAGCATCATACAGACTAAGATTCACAAGACAAATAAATAAAAACAACGGAAACATTTAAATAATAACTAGACATTTTCATTCAAAATAGAATATGTCTTAAAAACCAAATACAATTGTCTCATGAAAAATACAATCTCAGTCGCATCATCAGAGTACATAAACAATAAAAGCATCCCTCTTATAAAGTACCAGTACATCCAAAGTCAAATGAAAAGGAAATTCAAAAGAAGAAGAAGAATACAGGAAGAACTCCAGAAATATCTCTCAAACAATCCGAATTTACTATCCTTGCCTCTACTGACCTATGGGGAAAAAGGGGAGATAGATAAGTTAGTCAGACTAGAAGTCTGATGAGTGAAAGTAATTACTAGCATTCCTAAGCAAGATAAAGATAATAGACTAAGCAGCAGTTCTAGTTTAAAAGGAAAATACAGAAAAGATAAAACTGGGATTAAATACTGTTTCTGATTCTATTTTCTTTGATTGTGATTGTTTGCACTTGTCTTAGACAGCTATGATTAGGTTGAAACCCCAATCCTATTTTAATTAGGCTGAAATCCTAAATCTACACATTGATCGGCTTTCTATCTCTGTTGTGCTACTATGAGCTGATCCAATCCTGTTGGTCCTATAGCAAAAGACACCTGTTTAGCGCTTGGAACGCAGTAGCGAATTATTTACCCTAATCAATGTCACATGCTCGGTCATCGCCTGTACACACTAACTGTCGCTCCCTACTTTGACCTCTTATTTACTGTAATTAGCATGAGCGTGCCCAGACTCACCTAATTTTTTGTAAGATGATCAGTCCTAGTCTGAAAGGGATGCTGCCCAGCCTCACCTAAGTGTTGTGAGACCATCGGTCCTAGTCTGAAAGGGAATGCTGCCGGTACTGGTCCTAACAAAAAAAATTTTAGTTTGCGCCCCTTGCCCAAATCCCCAATATGAGCCTCTATCTATTGGACACTTATTTACCCTAGTTAGCATAAGCATGTCCCAACCCTGCCTAGCTATTATGAGACCATCAGTTCCTGACTAAAAGGGAATGTTGTTGGTACAGGCCCTTCTTCTATTTTTGCTTATTAACTTAGTGTAAGTTTAAAAATTAGCCTCTTTGGTTGTTTTGGCTATATTTGCTTATTAACTTAATCTAAGTTTTAAAATAAGCCTCTTCTGTTCTTTCTTCTTAGTTATAACCTACATTATAATTGTTACTCTTCTATTTTCGCTTTATAATTATAACCACTAGTTATAAACATGCTTGCAAATATCTTAATTTGCCTATTTCAGTCTATATTTTTTTTATACTATTCTTATTTTACATCTCATTTTTGTAAATTCAGTGTTTATTTCTATTTAACCTATATTAGCGAATTCTCCTCTTTTTAATATTCTTATATTTTATTCGCGTAAAAAGGAATAAAAAGAAACTAACATTTACATGCTAAATTTTAATGTAAAACAGATGTAAATAAATACAACTAACTATAAATAACTGAATAAAAATAAAGAACTTTAAAAACTAAATGTAAATAACTTATATAAAAACTGTAGAAAAACTACAACTATTGAGAACCTTATTATTCTAAATTACTTAAAAGTATAAAATAATTACAAAACACACCTGTGGTCCTTAGCTCTATTTCTTGGCCTTCTCGGATCCACTTGTAGGGCGTAGAATATTTTTATCTAAAAGATCTTCTCCCTAGGTAATTTTTCTATTTAGGGTTCAGCCTTAGGCAATGAACCCAATTGGGAGAAAATCTAAACGAGAAAATTAGCTAGACCTAGGCCTTATTTATAGTTGGACTTATGGATCTCAGACCATTGAATTTGAAGATTAAATCTAGTGCAACCACGTCATTGGCTCACTAGAAACTGTTGGATGAGCATGAATGCACAGGATTGAAGGAAAATTGCAAAACACGTCATCGCTTGAACATGGACAAACCAACGTCTAAAAACAAAGGCGGGTCGACCTACATGTCGACCTATAGGTTGTCCTAAGGCTTTGCGAGTCGACCCTAGAGTTGACCTGACCATGTACTTGGGTCGACCTAGCCCTATTTTTTTTTGTTTTGTTGATTTCTTGTTTATTTCGTATCTTCTTCATACTAGCTCGGATTTTGACAAATTATATGTGGAAATTGACCAGAAAATTACCACAGACATAATGGTGCAACTCCATTGGCTCAATTCTGATAATTTCCCAAACTTATTTTATTATTTTATTATTTTATTAATTTGTTAATTACTTATTATAGCTCAAATTTTGGGTTGTTATATTCTCCCCTCCTTAAGGGATTTCGTCCCCGAAATCTCTAAGGACAGAAGAATGAAATAATATTTTCATCTAAGTTCTACAACCATATATTCAACAACCATACATTACATCCATTGTCCTTAAGTTTTCTAATGCAATTTTGTTATATGCAATACCGTGGTGTCAATGTTCCTAGCTAATGCAAAAGATTAGACGGTTTAGTGATTCAGTCGACCTCCTATTATGTGATCATGTTCATGCCATGAATCCAAATGAATACAAATTCCCTTATGACAACTTATAGTTCTATATGTGTGCTACAATGATCATCCAAATGCAACAATCATATGATAATCATCCATTTATAGCAACCATGGAAATAAAATAAAAATGCAAATGCACACACATCCATATGCGTATGTTTTAGTGACCTAGTTGGGCCGATCCTTAAGAGATAATAGTGCCTAGTTTATATATATATATATATATATATATATATATATATATATATTTGCATCCATAAGCATCCACTAGCAAACACTTCCAACCACTGGCGTCCATCATACATAAAATGTTCTGGTGACATGTTTACATTCGGTCCCACTATCTATAGGTTGAATTCTAAGATCTACCCTCCCAAAGGACACTAAATGAAAAAACCTATTCAAAACTAAAGAAGGAAATAGAAAATTCAAGGCGTACCGTTAAAAAGATGTAGATAAGAGGTACGTATTTTCTCCTAAGCCTCCCATGTAGCGTCCTCAATAGTATCTCCCACTACACTTTAACCAAAGGGACTTCCTTATTCCTAAGCTTCTTGATATCACGTCCATCGATCTTGGTAGGAATGCGACGAACCGATGCTTCTTTCTCCACTTCAACTTCTTCAAGTTGGCTAGGTTCCACTACTTCTGCTGAATCTTGTAAGCACTTTTTCAAGTGCAAAACATGAAAACATCATGAACTCCCACGAGCCTTTCTGGTAGCTTTATCTAATATGTCATCTTCCCTATCCTTTCCACAATGGGGAACTGTCCTACTAATCCGGGAGAAAGTTTCCCATTTGATCCAAACCTCACAACCTTTCTTAGAGGCGACACCTTAATGAAAATCAAATCCCAAATCTCAAACTCAATATCCCTTCTCCACTTATCTGCATAGGATTTCTGTCTATCTTGGGCCGTCTTGATTCTCTTTCTAATCCAATCAATCTTTCTCGAAGTCTCTCTAAACATATCGGGAACCAGTAGCAATCTCTCTATAGACTCCAACCAACACGAAGTCGACTTGCACAGCCTTCCATAAAGAGCTTCAAAAGGTGCCATCCCAATGCTATCCTGAAAACTATTATCATATGTGAACTCTACTAAAGGAAGATGCTCCTTCGAAGTTCCTCCAAAATCAAGAATATGCATCCTCAACAAATCCTCAAGAACTCTATTTACTCTCTCTGTTTGTCCATCCATGTGGGGTGATAGGCCATACTTAATCTAAGTTGTGTACCTAAAGCCTCGTGCAAGCTCCTCTGAAACTCGCTATTAAAGATAGGGTCTTTATCACTCACTATAATAGAGGGAACTCCATGAAGTCGGATTATTTCATGAATATATAAGGATGCCAAATAAGGTGCTGCCCTCTTACTCTTGACCGAAATGAAGTGGGCGCTCTTAGTCAAACGATCACCCTAATACTGGTATTCCCCATCCTAGATCGGGGTAAAACATCTATGAAGTCCATCGGAACACTATCGTACTTCCATTCGGGTACATCCAATGGTTGAAGAAAACTATCGGGCTTCTACTGCTCCGCCTTAACTCTTTGGCACACAATACACTTAACTACAAACTCTGCCATATCCTTCTTCATGTCGCTCCAATAAAACACTCTCTTCATGTCCTTATACATCTTATCACCACTCGGATGAATATTCATTCGAGAATGGTGTGCTTCTTCTAGAACCGCTCTCGTCAAATCACTAGTGCGGAGGGCACAAAGCCTTCCGTCTCTCCTTATCCACCCTTTACTATCAATGGAATAGTGTTGGAGATGTCTAGAGACCTCTCCTCTGCCAATCCTATCCAAAATATCCATAAGCTCTTAATCCTCTCGCTGTCTTGAGCCAATCTAATCTATAGGGGTAGGCTTAACCTCAAGTGCTACCAATAATCCAGGGGTAATGTTCGTAGAGCGCTTAAAATCAAAGGTAGAGATAAACTCTAGGATTTTCCACTCCACGAATATTGGACTAAGGGTTTCTCTCTTCTTACTTAACGCATCCGCAACTACATTCCCTTTACCAGGTGCGTAAGCAATCTTAAAGTCATATGATGCTAGAAACCCCATCCAACGCTGCTGCATCAAGTTTAAATCCATCTATGATAATAAATGTTTTAATGATTTATGATCAGTGAAAAGCTCGAACCTCTATCCTAAGAAGTAATGTCTCCAAGGCTTGAGCACGAAAACAATAGCAGCTAGCTCCAAATCATGGGTTGGGTAGTTCTTCTCATGAGATTACATGACGTAAGAAATGCGCCTCCTCACACCAAAAGTGACATTTTGAGAATTTTGCTTTAATTGATGAACACGAAGTGTATGAAGAACGTCCTCAAGATGAATAGCATTGTGATGACCCGCCCTTCCAACTACCAGAAAGACGCATCATCATTAAGAAAGAAAGGGGTAGAAATAGAAAAGAATAGAAAAGAAAGAAACAAAACATCAGAATCTCACAGCGGAACGGAACAAAATATAATATATCACATATCTATTACATAGATTTATATATATCAGAGTTATATAATATCAATACACATGACAATCATACATACATCTGTCACTATATACATCAGAGATACAATATATATCAACTAACACAGCGGAACTAGATAGATATCTACAGCGCTGAAGCCTCCTGCTCCATTGCTCCTCCAGAAGTCGTCAAAGCCAACCTAAATCCCTTGGCTACCCGTAAAAATTTGGGTACCCGAAAGTTTATGAAAACAAAAATAAACTCCGGGTCAGACATGGGTCTGGTATGAGTAAACGGTTTAAATTGTTTAACTTTGAAAACTATTTAAAAACAAAGGTATCACGTAAGACTCCCCACAAATAAATACGGGAAAGTTTTTACCTTATGCTAACCAAAACATTTTATAGGAAATCCAGTGATATTATAATAGTGTCTAGGGTTTTCAAGTAAAATACAGAAATAGCTGAAATGCTTACATCTCACATTTCAACATAGTTGGGCACAATCAAAACGTACGGCGCTTATTGGAAATTGGATCCCATACAATGGCAGGGCTACTGGGGTACCGCCCGTCACAGTACGTGGTCTAGATCACAGTACCGAGGAGCCACCCTAACTCCCCTGCAACATAAGGCCGGAACCATTCCTTACTGAACAGTCCCGAACAAGATAACCCCGCAGTTGGTGCGCATATCCAACCGCCCACACAGCCGAAATAAAGGGACATCTAGACAGGGGTATATCTCGTCCTGCTTGGGCATGACCCGCCTAACCTTGCTGCACCTCCCCTGTTTTAGCCATTCCCGGTTGATGAGGCTTGAGGCTGCGATTACCTTTATAGGACAAATATCTTAGAATGCTCATCGTCCGCCTGACGATGTGTTGAAAGCATTCAATCCATACAAGTTCGTTTCGGGTTCGAACGAAACCGAAGGCATTATCTCGTTACACTCATTTTGGAATTACCCTCAGAGTCAACGACGATAACCCTTGCATTCTGAAAGCACCATCTTGATCTTTACTTGAGAATTCACGACCTAACGTTTAATTTGGATCGATGTGGTTTTCGGAATATCAATTGGATACCCGATCCCGGTCTTATCGAAATCCAAACGCCATTTTAAAGGCCAAGTTGTCTAATTAACTTAAACAGTTTAATAATTTAAATTCAACAATTGAATTAATATAACATTTATCACAGATGAATCATATACAATTGCCATGGATATATTAAAGCATATCAGAGAGCATCACATAATATCATCAATAAACATCACAAGCAAATATACAACACATACAACATCCATAAGCAATCATCTTCAATTCTATATTTAATCAATTCAATTAAACCAATTATTTGAGGATTAACCTCTTAATCCTGATAAATTAATCATTAGTTAATAATTCATTACTTATTCCATTTCAAATTATTTAATTAATAATTAACTCTTAATTAATAATTATATCTTAATTACTTAGTTAATTACTCCTAATTATTAATTAATAACTTTAATTATTAACTTATAAAACTTAATTATCCATCAGTTACTTAATTACTTGAGAGTTAATCTCTAAACCCTGTTTAATCACTTATTTCCCTTCAAATTATTCAATCAACAAATCATTTCTTAATTAATGTTTATGTCTTAATTGCTTAATTACTTAATCATTATTTAACTAATTACTTTCTTAATCAAGTTATCTAACTTTAATTACTTAAGTAATTATTTCTTAATCATTGATTAACAATCTAAATGAGACGGATTATCTATTTATTTACTGCTAATTACTTTCTTAATTCTGAATTAAATTACTTGATCAATTAACTATAAATCGTTCATTAATTAATTAAGTGGTTAACTCAATTTCACTTATTACTTATAATACATTACTAATTAAGATCACAAAGTAATTACTCTTAATTACTTCTGAATCCAAACGTTCACTATTGATTGTTCACTTAATTAACATTCAAGATTTCTCGAAATTTGATATCAACTAGATTACTAACTGAAACATTATTTGTCAACTTGCTTAATTTATTACTTTATTAAAATTAACAAGATTTTAAAAACATAGTTAAGTTTAAACAAAGGTAATTAGTTAATTTAAAATAATTAATCACGAATTAAAACTGATGTTAAGCCTTAGCTAGGCCAATCAATACTTGAATTAAATTTAAACTTAAACTTTGAACAGTATTCATTTTACTGTTATACTTGCTGAAATACTTAATTATTTACAAAATTTATAACATCTTATACTCCAACACAAAAACCCGAGATCTCCCCTGCAAAACCCAAACGCCACTTCGAGTTGCTCGCACCCTTCACTCGAGTAACCCACTCAGATACGCGACTCTATCTTCTTCCTTCATTTTGATTTACAGCAAGCTTTATAAAACTTTAATTATAAAGTAAACATCAGAGTATTCACGCACTCAAACTCCAAAGGATAACCCGAAGCATCCACTAAAAATTCTCGAGTATAACTCGAGACAGTACCCCCCCCTTCACCCCAACGTCAAACACTGATACGCCCCAGTGCCTGTACACGTGTACATCACCGTTCATGGCTCCGGCGATCATCTGAGGCATCGCGCAAATCCCAATTAACCCCCACACAAGAATACGAAAGTCGATTTACTATTCAAGATGTGAATTCGAAAAAATTGCAGTTGAACGCAAGAAAGACGAACGACCACTCTACACACAAAACATCGCGCCACCAAACATGGTCCACCGGAGGCGATGCAAACTCGTCGATACCTCGTCAACATCCCCAGCAACCTTCCCACTAAGCCATGACTCACTCGATCATAGGTACGAGTAGAATTTCAAAATTTACAGGCTTGAACAAAAATGTGCAGTAAAACCCTATTTCGATCTCATATCAAAATTCTATGCAATAGAAAAATTAATGAACATTTTTCCTAAGATCACATACAATCAAACTTGCTTCGATTCGAATTTCAGTAATTTACATTGAGTAGTTTTCTAAAATTTGATGAAAGTTCAATTTTTGATCAACATGAAACTGCTCTTGATATATTGAACTAAAAATTCCCGTTCAACTTTTAAAAATCAAATCTTTTAGTCATAATTCAAGAATATGTTTAAATTAGCTTTTTTTATATGATTGAATTTACCTATATTTACTTGATTGACTGTAAACAGAAAGTGTAAGTTATTAATATTTTAAAACAGGTTTTAACAATTTTCCTATATCAAGTTTAAACTTACCATAATCAAATGAAACAATTTAAATTTTAATTGTTTCAACCCTTTAACACAAAGCAGAAAATAGCATCTTCAATATATTCCAAGTTCAACTTGTATAAAGTCTCAGATACATATCAAACAAAGCACAAACAATCTCATGAAATTATCTTACTGATTTAATTAACTTAAGTTTGAAAAGTTAAGTTTACTCACCCATAAACTGTTGAACTGAAATCCCTTGAATGCCTTGAACTGCAGTTGAAACCAGTCTGTGCTAGTTCATGAATCTGTTCTTCTTTTAGATTTGAATGTGTTTTCTCTTCTTGTTTTTAGTTCTTCAGGTTCCATTTTTTTTTCTTTTTTTTTCTTGTTTCACGAATTTGCAGTAGCATAATAGATACATATAAGTAGAGAACATGATGGGGAGGCTTTAACTGGACAAAAGTTTCCTGATAAATATCTTGACTTGACAAAATGGAGGCTGAGATATTAGCATTAAATGGTTGCTTCCTAAATAGGTTTACACACTCATTATCTTCAGCTGCACATACATAAGCATATATAATTGTTTTGTACCCTGCATAAGTCTATTAATTTGTACTCTTTCACTTTGCAGGCTTACACAAGAAGCTTTTCATTTAAACATATTTTCTTTGTACCTTAATTAGCTTGTATAGTTATTAAAATGTTTACATAATTATCATGTTTTGTTATGTCAAAGAATTTGTATGCAAGTATACTTATATTACATATTTATAAGTTTATTTTATTTTAATTCTATACATTGTTGTTTAGAAACACCACTTAAATCTTATTTTTATTATTCGAAAGTTTAATCTTTCCAGTGTTTAATTTGTAATATCTTTATATTTCATATGAATATAATTGTATTATTGAACTTATTATTATTAACTGCATTTATATAACTGGTATTAAGAGTCATATCTCATTTTACTTTGCTTACTAATTTTAAGGTTATGTTGTATGCCTGTTTGTCTATTTCAATTCTATTTATGTTATTTATATTATATTATTATTATTATTATTTTTCTTCTACTCTATACTCTGTTCTTAATTTAGTTATATTCATGTGTTATCCTTAAAATACTATATTTATATTTTAACTGTCAATATTGAAATTAGAATTGAGAGTTTACTCCTTATTTATATTTATTTTATTTGTATTTAAGTATAAATATTTAAATTATTAGTAATATGATTTATTTACATTTACACCTATTTTATATTTATCTCCACTTGTATTTTATTTAAATTATAAGCATAAGTTAACTTATATTTCACATTTATATTTTATATTGATTAACTTTGATTCCATTTCAAACATCATCATTCATAGGTATACTTACTAAATATAAACAAAGTAAGATATTTTGATTTAATCATAAAATACAAATTTTATTATGAACATTAATGAGAAAATTTATTAAACTTCCAAATCAATTTTCTTTAAAAAAATATCATTTATATAAACAATGGCAATTATCTCAAAATTATATCCGTTTCAAATGAATAAGTATACATTTTATTTAAATTGATTTGAATATTTATTAAAATAAATAGGGCCAAAATCCAGGGTCGTTACATTCCTCCTCCCTTAAAAGAATTTCGTCCCCGAAATTTAAAACAAAGATAATTTAAAAGTTGTCATATCAACCATTCAAACATACATATCATTCATATATTAGCAAACAACCAACATCTATCCTAACAAACATCGCTAGCCATCCGAACACAGATCCAGTTAAGCTTTCCTAAAACTATCCAGAGTTTCCTGGGTGAAAACTCCGGAATCCTCGCTTCACTATACTATGACAAGCTACACTACTATACTCCTGAGTTGCCTCTCACCTTAACTAACAATCCGAACTGAATTTCTATCCACAATCACATTCGGCTCATCTTCCAAGTCTTCCTGTACTATTAATTCTACAACTGATACTGAATCAAGAACAAATTCCTTTAGATGGGTCACACAGAATACACTATGAATTCCAAACATCTGTTCTGACAATCCGACTCGGCAAACTACAGTTCCAATCTTTTCAATATCCGACATAGTCCAATATAACTCGGGTCAAATTTTCCGCCTTCCGAATCTAATAGTTCCTTTTTAATCAGGAAACTTTGACCAAAACAAATTACCAAACTCAAATTCCAATTGTCTCCTTCTTATCTGTGTACTTCTTCTAACGGTCTTGAGAAGCTCTCATCTTATCCTTTGATAAGCCTAACCTTATCAGAAACTTCACAAAACAAAACTTTGGTCCAAACATAAGATAGTCTTTCCACAATTCACTAAAATCCAAAACTTAAACTTACCGCATATCCTCTAAAATACGGTTCAGTCTCTCTGTTCTTCCAAGGATAATAGGCTATACTAAATTTCAAACTCGATCCCAAAGTCAATTGTAGAACCTTCCAGAATTTTGCTGGTGAAAAAAAATAGAGTCACGGTCACTTATTATACTAACAGGAACACCAAGCAATCTTACTATTTTCTGCAAGAAAATTTTGACCAGAAACTGTAGTCCGAGTTATCTAACTAGTACAGAATGAGCACTCTTAGTTAATTGATCCACAATAATCCATATTCCATTGTTTCCCTTCTTGGTTCTTGGCAAACCGTCGATGAAATCCATCGAAATCATCTCCCACTTCCACCTGAGATTTCTAAAGATTGCAATAGTCCTAGACAACTTCTATTGATCACCTTAACTTGTTGATAGAAAGTACAACTATAAACGAAAGCAACTACGACCCTCTTCATGCTCGGTCTCCAGAAAATCTTCTCATATCTTTATACATCTTAAAGATTCCGGGTGAATATTCAGTCTGGAGTGATGTCATTCAGCTAAAACTTATTGCCTCGATTCAACCATATCAAGCATACAAACGGCCACTATTCTTTTAAGCACCTTGATCATCTACCTTAAAATCTGAACACCTTCTATCCTTAGATTAAGAATCAATTCCTCAAAAGATCTATCCTCCCTTAGCTTACTTATGGTTCTGCCCTGGAGAGAAGAAACAACTTCTAAAAGAACAATACCGCATCCCTACTAAGAGCATCAACTACCACATTCCCTTATCCTGGGTATACAGAATATCCATATAATATGAGGTCAGAAATTCAATTCGCCATGGCTGCCACAAATTAAAATCCCCTTAGAGAGAGAAAATTCCAATAGTTTGTGGTCCGTATAAATTCCAAAGCTGCACTTTCCTTCCGGAATAACAATCACTGGAGCTCTGGTCTGTCTCGTCTTCCATTCTTAGAATAGATTCTCCCTTCGCTGGATCTACAGAGATATCTTCACCCAAAATAATGTGCCTCAAAATAATAACTTCCGATTTCCAAAAATGGCACTTAAAGAACTCGCCTTCAAAACATGCCTCTTCAGTGTCTCCAACACTATCTTCAAATACAGCTTGAGCTTCTCTTCAAACTTAGGATATACCAAAGTAAACTTATTCATATTCTTATCGATCCTAAATCTGCTCAATTAACTCTACTCCCTTTCTCGGAACCAACCTCCATTAAATCACTAGCACTACCCTGAAATCAAATCAACACGAAACCCTATCTCTCTTCCAATTTGGATCACATCAATAACTTAAATCTTCTTTTTGAGAAGCCCCAACTCCAAATAAAGACTACTCAAATGTATTCCAGAATTGTCGTACAACACTCTGGCAATTCTACCCAAATAAGTATGTTCTCCTTCACAATCCAAAACAGTCATATACTGTTCGGATCAATCCACTCCGCTACTTATGAAATCACCTCAAGAAAACTGCTAATCAATAACCTTCTTGACAGCACACAGAACACTTCAAGCTATATGGCTAACCTCGATGTCCAAAGACTTCTATTCAAAGCTCTTCGAGAAACTCGGGCCTCATCCAAACAAAATTACCCTACTGAACTTAGTCACAATTCCGAATCGGACATACTTCCTTAATTTGTTCCAAAGAAACATCTTTAGAGACACTCAAAATCACTGTGTCTCATTATACAACTACTACACCTTGAGATATCAAGATATCATGACTTGGTCATGTCCATCTGATAGATCCAAACTCAAGCTCATCCAAAATTACATTCCAACAATAAAATCCTCACATCACCCAAAGCTCACTCGAGATGGTAATAGGTCTACAGTCTCGACAGATACACTTCCAACTACAAATATTCAAAACTCCAACCATCGTTAGTCGTGTCTCACACACCACTATCTTATCTACCTTTATAACTTATATTGGAAAACCCGAACAGGTAACCCAATAATATGTAGAAATAAATAAATATATATATCAAAATTACAAATACGCTCTCTCAAGAAAGAAATCACTTAAGAGCCTAGGTACTCACTCAACCTAGTTCTCTGATACCAGGTGTGATGACCCGCCCTTCCAACTACCAGAAAGACGCATCATCATTAAGAAAGGAAGGGGTAGAAATAGAAAAGAATAGAAAAGAAAGAAACAAAACATCAGAATCTCACAGCGGAACGGAACAAAATATAATATATCACATATCTATTACATAGATTTATATATATCAGAGTTATATAATATCAATACACATGACAATCATACATACATCTGTCACTATATACATCAGAGATACAATATATATCAACTAACACAGCGGAACTAGATAGATATCTACAGCGCTGAAGCCTCCTGCTCCATTGCTCCTCCAGAAGTCGTCAAAGCCAACCTAAATCCCTTGGCTACCCGTAAAAATTTGGGTACCCGAAAGTTTATGAAAACAAAAATAAACTCCGGGTCAGACATGGGTCTGGTATGAGTAAACAGTTTAAATTGTTTAACTTTGAAAACTATTTAAAAACAAAGGTATCACGTAAGACTCCCCACAAATAAATACGGGAAAGTTTTTACCTTACGCTAACCAAAACATTTTATAGGAAATCAAGTGATATTATAATAGTGTCTAGGGTTTTCAAGTAAAATACAGAAATAGCTGAAATGCTTACATCTCACATTTCAACATAGTTGGGCACAATCAAAACGTACGGCGCTTATTGGAAATTGGATCCCATACAATGGCAGGGCTACTGGGGTACCGCCCGTCACAGTACGTGGTCTAGATCACAGTACCGAGGAGCCACCCTAACTCTCCTGCAACACAAGGCCGGAACCATTCCTTACTGAACAGTCCCGAACAAGATAACCCCGCAGTTGGTGCGCATATCCAACCGCCCACACAGCCGAAATAAAGGGACATCTAGATAGGGATATATCTCGTCCTGCTTGGGCATGACCCGCCTAACCTTGCTGCACCTCCCCTGTTTTAGCCATTCCCGGTTGATGAGGCTTGAGGCTGCGATTACCTTTATAGGACAAATATCTTAGAATGCTCATCGTCCGCCTGACGATGTGTTGAAAGCATTCAATCCATACAAGTTCGTTTCGGGTTCGAACGAAACCGAAGGCATTATCTCGTTACACTCATTTTGGAATCACCCTCAGAGTCAACGACGATAACCCTTGCATTCTGAAAGCACCATCTTGATCTTTACTTGAGAATTCACGACCTAACGTTTAATTTGGATCGATGTGGTTTTCGGAATATCAATTGGATACCCGATCCCGGTCTCATCGAAATCCAAACGCCATTTTAAAGGCCAAGTTGTCTAATTAACTTAAACAGTTTAATAATTTAAATTCAACAATTGAATTAATATAACATTTATCACAGATGAATCATATACAATTGCCATGGATATATTAAAGCATATCAGAGAGCATCACATAATATCATCAATAAACATCACAAGCAAATATACAACACATACAACATCCATAAGCAATCATCTTCAATTCTATATTTAATCAATTCAATTAAACCAATTATTTGAGGATTAACCTCTTAATCCTGATAAATTAATCATTAGTTAATAATTCATTACTTATTCCATTTCAAATTATTTAATTAATAATTAACTCTTAATTAATAATTATATCTTAATTACTTAGTTAATTACTCCTAATTATTAATTAATAACTTTAATTATTAACTTATAAAACTTAATTATCCATCAGTTACTTAATTACTTGAGAGTTAATCTCTAAACCCTGTTTAATCACTTATTTCCCTTCAAATTATTCAATCAACAAATCATTTCTTAATTAATGTTTATGTCTTAATTGCTTAATTACTTAATCATTATTTAACTAATTACTTTCTTAATCAAGTTATCTAACTTTAATTACTTAAGTAATTATTTCTTAATCATTGATTAACAATCTAAATGAGACGGATTATCTATTTATTTACTGCTAATTACTTTCTTAATTCTGAATTAAATTACTTGATCAATTAACTATAAATCGTTCATTAATTAATTAAGTGGTTAACTCAATTTCACTTATTACTTATAATACATTACTAATTAAGATCACAAAGTAATTACTCTTAATTACTTCTGAATCCAAACATTCACTATTGATTGTTCACTTAATTAACATTCAAGATTTCTCGAAATTTGATATCAACTAGATTACTAACTGAAACATTATTTGTTAACTTGCTTAATTTATTACTTTATTAAAATTAACAAGATTTTAAAAACATAGTTAAGTTTAAACAAAGGTAATTAGTTAATTTAAAATAATTAATCACGAATTAAAACTGATGTTAAGCCTTAGCTAGGCCAATCAATACTTGAATTAAATTTAAACTTAAACTTTGAACAGTATTCATTTTACTGTTATACTTGCTGAAATACTTAATTATTTACAAAATTTATAACATCTTATACTCCAACAAAAAAACCCGAGATCTCCCCTGCAAAACCCAAACGCCACTTCGAGTTGTTCGCACCCTTCACTCGAGTAACCCACTAAGATACGCGACTCTATCTTCTTCCTTCATTTTGATTTATAGCAAGCTTTATAAAACTTTAATTATAAAGTAAACATCAGAGTATTCATGCACTCAAACTCCAAAGGATAACCCGAAGCATCCACTAAAAATTCTCGAGTATAACTCGAGACAGTACCCCCCATTCACCCCAACGTCAAACACTGATACGCCCCAGTGCCTGTACACGTGTACATCGCCGTTCATGGCTCCGGCGATCATCTGAGGCGTCGCGCAAATCCCAATTAACCCCCACACAAGAATACGAAAGTCGATTTACTATTCAAGATGTGAATTCGAAAAAATTGCAGTTGAACACAAGAAAGACGAATGACCACTCTACACACAAAACACCGCGCCACCAAACATGGTCCACCGGAGGCGATGCAAACTCGTCGATACCTCGTCAACATCCCCAGCAACCTTCCTACTAAGCCATGACTCACTCGATCATAGGTACGAGTAGAATTTCAAAATTTACAGGCTTGAACAAAAATATGCAGTAAAACCCTATTTCGATCTCATATCAAAATTCTATGCAATAGAAAAATTAATGAATATTTTTCCTAAGATCACATACAATCAAACTTGCTTCGATTCGAATTTCAGTAATTTACATTGAGTAATTTTCGAAATTTGATGAAAGTTCAATTTTGATCAACATGAAACTGCTCTTGATATATTGAACTAAAAATTCCCATTCAACTTTTAAAAATCAAATCTTTTAGTCATAATTCAAGATATATGTTTAAATTAGCTTTTTTTATATGATTGAATTTACCTATATTTACTTGATTGACTGTAAACAGAAAGTGTAAGTTATTAATATTTTAAAACAGGTTTTAACAATTTACCTATATCAAGTTTAAACTTACCATAATCAAATGAAACAATTTAAATTTTAATTGTTTCAACCCTGTAAACAAAGCAGAAAACAGCATCTTCAATATATTCCAAGTTCAACTTGTATAAAGTCTCAGATACATATCAAACAAAGCACAAACAATCTCATGAAATTATCTTACTGATTTAATTAACTTAAGTTTGAAAAGTTAAGTTTACTCACCCATAAACTGTTGAACTGAAATCCCTTGAATGCCTTGAACTGCAGTTGAAACCAGTCTGTGCTAGTTCATGAATCTGTTCTTCTTTTAGATTTGAATGTGTTTTCTCTTCTTGTTTTTAGTTTCTTCAGGTTCCATTTTTTTTTCTTTTTTTTTCTTGTTTCACGAATTTGCAGTAGCATAATAGATACATATAAGTAGAGAACATGATGGGGAGGCTTTAACTGGACAAAAGTTTCCTGATAAATATCTTGACTTGACAAAATGGAGGCCGAGACATTAGCATTAAATGGTTGCTTCCTAAATAGGTTTACACACTCATTATCTTCAGCTGCACATACATAAGCATATATAATTGTTTTGTACCCTGCATAAGTCTATTAATTTGTACTCTTTCACTTTGCAGGCTTACACAAGAAGCTTTTCATTTAAACATATTTTCTTTGTACCTTAATTAGCTTGTATAGTTATTAAAATGTTTACATAATTATCATGTTTTGTTATGTCAAAGAATTTGTATGCAAGTATACTTATATTACATATTTAGAAGTTTATTTTATGTTAATTCTATACATTGTTGTTTAGAAACACCACTTAAATCTTATTTTTATTATTCTAAAGTCTAATCTTTCCAGTGTTTAATTTGTAATATCTTTATATTTCATATGAATATAATTGTATTATTGAACTTATTATTATTAACTGCATTTATATAACTGGTATTAAGTGTCATATCTCATTTTACTTTGCTTACTAATTTTAAGGTTATGTTGTATGCCTGTTTGTCTATTTCAATTCTATTTATGTTATTTATATTATATTATTATTATTATTATTATTATTATTATTATTATTTTTCTTCTACTCTATACTCTGTTCTTAATTTAGTTATATTCATGTGTTATCCTTAAAATACTATATTTATATTTTAACTGTCAATATTGAAATTAGAATTGAGAGTTTACTCCTTCTTTATATTTATTTTATTTGTATTTAAGTATAAATATTTAAATTATGAGTAATATGATTTATTTACATTTACACCTATTTTATATTTATCTCCACTTGTATTTTATTTAAATTATAAGCATAAGTTAACTTATATTTCACATTTATATTTTATATTAATTAACTTTGATTCCATTTCAAACATCATCATTCATAGGTATACTTACTAAATATGAACAAAGCAAGATATTTTGATTTAATCATAAAATACAAATTTTATTATGAACATTATTGAGAAAATTTATTAAACTTCCAAATCAATTTTCTTTAAAAAAAAAATCATTTATATAAACAATGGCAATTATCTCAAAATTATATCCGTTTCAAATGAATAAGTATACATTTTATTTAAATTGATTTGAATATTTATTAAAATAAATAGGGCCAAAATCCAGGGCCGTTACAAGCATGCTCTTCCATACTCCTAGAAAACACCAGAATGTCATCCACAAATACTACAACGAACTTATTTAGGGCATCTCAAAAAACACGGCACATCAAATCTACAAAATAGGCTGGGGTGTGGTCAGTATGAACGGCATAACCAACCACTTAAAGAATCCATCGGGTGTCTTAAATGTTGTCTTATCGATGCTATCGTTAGCGACCCTAAGCTGATGAAATCCAGTGGCTAAATCAAGTTGAGAAAATATTGAAGAGCCTACCAACCGATCAAAAAGATCATCTATCCTAGGAAGTGGGTAACAGTTCTTCTTTTGAGCTTATTCAATTCCCTATAGTCTACGTAAATTTGAAGGAAACCATCCACCTTTGTAGCAAAGACGACGGGCGCTCCCCACTCAGATATGCTCCTTCTGATGGAGCCTTTCTCCAATAGTTCACCAATTTTCTTACTTAACTCCTTCTTCTCCCTAGAAGCCATATGTCTCATGAGCAATGCCACTGGCTTAGCATTGTCATTCAGATATATCCGAAAATCTATCTCTCTCTTATGGAGTAGTTCCCCAACCTCTAAAAAAAAATCTGGGAAATCTCTAAAAACTGGAACTGAATCTAACTCTCCCAGTGATGAATCAAGGGAATAAAGAAAGCTCAACATGACCACCCTTGTGGGTTGTAAGAAACCTCGAGAGTCCTTCTGCTACATGTCTCTAGTCTGTCGACTCTCCTCTCGCGGTCTAATATCACTCCATAAGTGGATAACCAGTCCATCCCCAAAATCATCCCATATTCCAAAAATCCCAGTACATAGGCATCACGATCAAACTCTACGCCCAGTATAAAATTTTTCGAACCATTGCAAATCATGGATAAATGTACCAATCCTCCTATGGGGTTTGATACAACTATAGGGTCTACTACTAGAGAATTATCTAAGTGCAAACAATTATCCAAGGAACTAGAAATGAAAGATGCGATGCTCCAGAGTCAAAAAGAGTCCGAATAGGAAAATCTGAAATAGAGATCAAACATTCTATAGAGACTTTCTTACCTCGATCCGGTCCACTAGAAAGTGCTACCTCCAAAGCTTGTATTGCGCTATAGGTGCGCCTGCTCTTTGCCCTGTCTTTCGAGGAAAAGCTCTACTAAGGTGACCAGGCTGTCCATGGTTGTAACACCTCCCCTTCATCATGTCCTTCTTACAATCCTTTATGAAATGCCCAACCAATCCACAATTATCACACTTTTTGCCCTTCTTGATCCACTTTTGAGGTCCTCCACCTTTCTTTTTGTTTTTATCCCTCTAATTCTTCCACCACTACTTCTTAGAGTTTTCTGAGTTAGAAACCACCTTAAACTCTCCTTCTTTAACGGCATCTGATGTGAAAGCCATTTCCAAAAGTGACTCATACGTTGCCCCCATAGGTACATGTGTCAATAACAACCCTTGGAGGGGATGATTCAAACTTTTAGCAAACTTGATGGTCTTCTTATGCGGTGTATTAAAATGGTCCATTCCGAACCGCGATAGCTTATTAAACTGATTTATATACTCCTTCACTTAAAGACTCCCTTGCTTTAGACTAATGAACTTCTCCAACTACACGTTTTCCTCAGCTTGTGACAAGAACTTTCTCTCAAAAA
Source organism: Allium cepa (assembly GCA_030765085.1). Taxonomy (NCBI): domain Eukaryota; kingdom Viridiplantae; phylum Streptophyta; class Magnoliopsida; order Asparagales; family Amaryllidaceae; genus Allium; species Allium cepa. The sequence goes on along the minus strand of CM060935.1, from coordinate 794,233,356 downwards.
ATTTCCTAAATCCAAACCAACCAATGTCTCTACCTTCCATCTTTATGATCTCCTACCAGTAAGAAGCTTCTCTCTTCAGCTACCAAGAAGCAAGTTGAACTCTCTTTTGGTCCTCCAATCCTAACAACTCAAATATCCACTTTGTATTCCTCAACCAAGCTCGTGCCTCTATGAAATCCTCTGTGCTGGAAAATGTCTTGCTTTATAGATTAGTAAAGTCCTTGCATAGCTTATAAAAATTGGCTGCTGCAGGTGGATTAATGGGATCTCCACCCGCCAATCCTGCATTGGATGTGTAACGACCTGGAATTGCTGATCCCGAAAATTCCAAATAGTTAGGAAAGAAGAAAGAGATAGAAGAAGAAACAGAAAAACAAGAATTAGAATCTCACATTCGCAGCAGATCAAAATATAATATCAAATAATAACACTTATACAAAGGAAAGCTGTACTTATCAAATTACACTTTAATACAACAGAGTTACACATAAACACAAACATAGGACAGATACACTCATGTCTCAGATGCTACAATATCATAGCGGAAACTCTCAATACGTTCCTGCCATCCAGCTCGCCTCCTGAGCTCCAGAACGTCCTTACCTGAAAATCTGTAATCTCGGTCACTCGAGCATTACATCAAAGTAACACCCGGGTCAGGCTAGAAACTAGCGTGAGTAAACCCATCTAACATGAATTACAAAATCATACAACTTATATATAACCCGGGTAACTTATAATAACTACAAATTCACAAATTGTTACAGACATCACTTATTTCACTCGCCAATTACTAAGTACCGAAACTTAGATTAAATGATCCAATTCACTTAAATCATTCCATTCTAGCTTATTGATTTCATATATCAATCTATAAAGAATCGAAGTGGTTTCGGGTACTTACCACTACCCGACCCCGGTCTCTTCAAAATCAAAAATGTATCTTTTAAGGCCAAGTTGTTTTAAAGTTAAACAATTCAATTCTATTATCTATATTCACACAGAAAGATAATTCACAATCTCACAATAGATAATCTACATTATCATCACAAATAGATAATTTCACATTATCATCACAATTCAACCAAAGCATCCATATTACATAGCATCACTTATATTTGAGATCTTAAACCATTCAAGGCAATCAATATCATTCAACATCCATAAGAAATGATTTATTAATCACCATCTATAATTAATTTAAAATGAATTAAATTAATTACTTCATCTCTAATTAATTTAAAATAAATTAAATTAATTACTTTTATCACTATAAATCTTGCTTACTTAACCATTTATTAATCACACACCAATTGATTAATCATCTTCTAATTATCCATCTTAATTAATCATCCTTGATTAATTATCTTTTAATTACATTAAAGTAATTAACCTTTAATTAATTTCACAAATTAATTATCCTTAACCACTTACAGTAATCAACCTTCAATTACTTCGTTAATTAACTATAACTAATTACATTGATCCTTAATTAATTACATTAATTAATTACTCTATAATCACTTATCATTGATTAATAATCTTAATTAATCAACACTTAATTACATCATTAATTATATTAATTAATGATCCTTAATTACTTATTAATTAATTTATCTTTAATTAAACTTGTTCATTAATCAGCTTTGATTAATCACATTCAGTAATTAACTACCCTTAATTAATTACCTTACTTAATTAACTTTAAATAACTTTATTAATTAATTCTTCCGCTAATAATTTATTCTCTTAATTACTCATTTAAATAATTAGTCATTAATTATCAAATTTTTAATTGACTTTAAGATAAAACTTTACCTTTATTAATGACCTAATCATAATTTAAATACATTTAAAACATTCCACTTTTAATCTAAACTTTAAAATCTAAATTTAAGATTAAAAATAACTTACAATTTTACTTAGCAAATAAAATAGATTACAAATCTTCTAAATCAAATGTAAATAAACAATTTGTTTACATAATATTTTAAAATTTGATTCAACTTAAAATTTTAAAGAAAACCTGTTTATAAAACTTTTAAAAACTGCATTATCTCTTGCTTCGGGTTTTACCTGAGAAGTACTCGAGTCAAAACTCGAGTTTCATCGTCTTCTTTTTTTTAAAAGTCTTGTTAAAATTTTAAGTTTAAAAACTGTATCTTGATATATTCACGCGATAACTTGAAGATGAACTCGAGCAAACATCCAACTATCTTGAGTATCCCCTCAACATAACTCCCTTACCCAAAAAAACCGACACCAATCCTACTGGTGCACCTGCACAGGTGGTCGCGACGGCACCGACCACCACTGACGCCTTCATCCCACCACTGATCACCGACACAAACAACTCCGACCATCAAATCGCAAAAGCAAACCCAGCCTTGTACAGACAATGCCGACCACCTAAAGTCCAGAGACTTTGGCCACACTATCTTCGACCATCCACACAGCCATCCCCCTTGGTCCGGTCTCACTTGAATCTCCAGAGACGCTGCCATGATCATTCTTCAAGACTCGACCACAATTTATTAAACCCTACCTCGACCAAATACCACCGCCATGGTGGCCTATCCACCCCTCTACCATTTTCGCCGACGTCTCCGATCCACAAGCTTGCTTCAGCAAGAACCCCGACCACTCCAGACTTGATGATCACTAGAAAATGCTCGAAAACTCAAATCCCGTTCAACATACACTTCCTCTCGAATTACAACACTAAAAATCATGATACTTCTCTAAAATTCATAGTTTGCGAAGATAAATAAGATAATAATCATGAATCCATAAAATTTACCAGTTGGCATTTTGATATATTAAAGTTTTTACTGTAATGCTTATATCCTCGTAAAAACTGCCTTCAAACCTTACTTAAAATATTTTTAAACTGAAATCTTATTGTTGTTTATATATATAAGCCTGAAAAGATTAGGAGAGTAGCAATTGAATTTTGATCATATTTTGAAACCTGTAAATGATGAACAGAGTAGATGTTCTATTGTTCAAACATGCACTCAATTTTTAACATACATATACATTCTTTCATTTTTAAACAAACATGCAAGCATAGTTTTCATCCAAACTTCAATGATCATTTCATACAGATCAAGATATAGGTGATTTTTGAAATGTTTAAAGAGCAGTTTACTCACTTGTTAAGGAAACATAGAAGCGGGCTTGAATTTTTGAAATCTGGAAATGATTTTGATCAAAACTTTATTGGTTGTTGATCTTATGTTCATTTGAAATGATCCGATCTTCTTGAATTGAGTTGAACTTTGATTACGTACTTGAATTTTCTTCAGGATCTGTTGTTGTTAATTTCCTATTTTTCTTTTTTTCCGAGCTGTTTGTTTTGAGTTTTCAAATTTAAGTTTGCTAAGTTATGTTTTGAATAGAAGAAAATGAGAATAGAGGAAATTTAATGATATATATAACTTTGTTTTTCTTTTAATTATAAGAAAACGAAGCCAATGACACTTGTCACTATCATATTTCTTTTACCTACATTTGTTATTTTATGTGCTTAATGTATTTACAAATGTTAAAACTTAGTTTATATATCTCTTATAATTTATATGTAAAATTCTATATCATTTTTCCTATTTAAATCAATATTTATATACGTATATGTATAATTATATTTAAACTTTATCATTTTAGTTTGGATTTGTACAATATAAAAATTCAATTATACACTCATAGATAATTATATATATATATACACACACACACACACACACATATACATTAACCTTTAAAATATAGAGTTTGTTTTAGAATCAGATTTATTTTTAAGATGTTTGAATTTCAAATCCAAACTTTTATTTGCCATGTACTAATATACATTAAAATAGAAAACATATTTATTCGTAAAAGATAAATTCTGTTAAATTAAGTAATAAAGAAGATCATTAAACAAATATTATCAAATTCCAATAATTATATTAGGAGATTATTAAATGAATATTTATCCAAATATTTATAATTCGACATTATAGTTCAAATTCGTCAATAAACACACACGCACGCGCACACACACACACACACACACACACATATATCAGAATTTCATTTGTTCAATTAACAAATGAGTATTTTTATAATTTTAATCCTGTTAATTCCCAATTAACAGATGCCCAAAATTCGGGTTATCACATTCCTCCCCCCTTTAAATCTTTTCGTCCTCGAAAAGGAACGAAGCCAGAATTTATTCAGTACTTAAAATTAGATAAATCACTCTTTGATCACTTTTAAATACTTTTAAAATATATATAATATTGCCAAAATAGTTTTTATAAAAATACTTTTTATAACTCGATGTCTCAACTAGTCCATCCTTGTTCTCACAGAAATTCGGTCATATGTTGATCAGGTGTAAGACTGAAAATCTATAAGTACTTAGCAGACCCATTTTCAACACCTGGTGAAAATACTTTGAAAACATCTTGTTGAAAATATAGAAAACATTTTTGGAATAGAGGAAATATCTTTGGTGAGAATGCTTTCGAAATCATCACCCTCATCCATGGTCGTAGTTACATCCTGAGTTGCGTTGCCATCGCAGCAAAAGTCCATGTAACCGTAGGCACTCCGTGCCCCTCGATTATGCCATGGAACCCACCACAGATCGCAGTTACATTCCAGGGTTACGTTGTCATCATAGCAAAAGTCCATGTAACTGTAGGCATCAACGCCCTCGATTTTCGCTGCCAAAAACATAAACTTCTCCACTCCCATATAGGGCGTAGTCTACTGATGTAAAATCAAACATAGACTGTTGACGCTCAACAGCACACACGACTTTCGCTATGTCACCATAGGTCGCAGTCTACCGATATAAAATCAAACGTAGACTGTTGACTCTCAGCGGCACACACGACTTTTACTATGGTCTGTAGTAGATCGCAGTGACATCGAGTTAAACTGTCGTCGCAGCATAACCCAAATGCCTCTGTAGGCATCATCGCCCTCGACTTTCGCTACACACTACACGTAATCCTCAGGAACTCGTTTGGCCGGACTCCTCACAAGATCAACTTTAGAACCCCCCCTTAGGATTCAAGGCAGTACCACCCTGTGGCACTCTTGAGAAGTTCATTTCAAGGGAGCGCTTTTTTCCCCAGAGCCAATCTCAAAACACTTTATACTATAATCTTATAGTATCTTTCAAATCATACGCTTTATGATTTTCATCCAAATATCCTTTACACAAAATTGATTCCCAAAATCGATAATTCTCAAACTGGCTTTTCAAATTCCAATATTGATTTTATCCAAAAATCAAAAAGCCTTTCCAAATCCAAAGGTTCCAAAAACCTTTTTCAAAATCATTCTCATAAGATCCTTTATATATATGTGTGTGTGTATGTATGTATGTATGTATAAATTTAAAAATCTTTGGATCACTTCAAACTTGTATAAATTCCCTTTTTATACTTCAAATACTTTCAGAAACCCTTTTTTCTGGCAAATGGTTCAACAAGGGGAGTTTTATCAAAGATACATAACTTTTTTTATTCCAAATCGAATATTCAAATTTGATTACTCTATAAAGTCACTTACCAAATTACTTACTACCATAAAGTAAATTTTTACCACAGGAATATCCAATTTCCACTTTACTTCATCATATATTTCACAAAATATACCTTTCATTTCAAAAACCATTTCACATTTCTTATCCACAAATTCGCAATATTAATTTCATTCAAACTCGTATGATGTACACATATCATCCGTACGCTATACCAATCTGATCGCTCACTCGATCACACAATTTCACTTTCGAACTAGTATCGTCCACCCGACTTTCAAGTGCGGACTTAGATCTGGTATCTTGATCAGAAACCGTCACTCTCCTTACATAGCCATAACTATGATAGAGAATATCCAGAACCAATCAACAATCCATAGCCAGGTTCGGCGTCGAAAATCGATGGAAAATTCCAACTCGGATCGATAAATTATCTCGAAATTCTGTGCTCGAATCGGGATCAAATCACTTGCGAATAGAGTAATATATGTACATCCTACGTATTTATCTTTATTGTTTATTAGCCAGATCAATTCTCTTTTCTATTCATATTCACTTACTCACAATTGTCTAAATCCTCATTTGGATTATCATCTCAATTCTTATCTCAAATGATTATTTAATCATAAACAATTTAAACTCTGTCCAGCTTGAATTTAGAAAATAGCTTGAAAAATTAAGAATAGATAAGTAGTTGAAAAATAACTATTACTTTGTAAAATGGCTGTAAAATAGTTAAGTAATTGTAAAATAGTTGAAAAATAGTCAAAAAGTTAAAGAAATTTTAAATAATTGCAAAATAGTTGTAAATTGGTAATTAGTTATAAAATACTTGAAAAACAATAATTAGTATAAAAAACAGTTGCAAAATAGTTAAATAATTCAAAAAATAGTTATAAAATAGGTATAAGATAGTTTTGGTTTTAATAAGAAAGGTTGTATATATAATAAATAGCTTGGAAAAACAGATTTGTACTAAAACAATTTATTTTGAAAATAGTCCACAATCAAGCTGTTCAATTCCCAACCTCCATTTTCAATCAATTCAATTTAAATTTCCACTTCCATTTAAATTGACTCAATTCCAGTTTAAATAACTTCAATTTCCATTGAAATTGATTTAAACCCAATTCAAGTTGAATTAATCCTCAATTTCTTTCCTAAATTCAAATCAAATTCCATTTGAATTTACTTATTCAACTTTAATCACAATTTCAAATTGAACCAATTTTAATTCATATCAATTCCAGTTTGAATTAATCCCAATTCCCATTTGAATTTGAACTCATTCAACTTCAGTTTCATTTCAAATTAATCCAATTCAAATTTTCCATTTGAATTTTTAAACTTGTCCATCTTCAATCACAATTCCAATTAATTCAAATAAAATTCAATTCAAATTTCAAATTTAAACCATCCCGAATTATATAAATTCGAGTTTAATTTTTAAATATTGATTTAATCCTTCAAATCAAATCAATTTATCACTTTAAACCATTTAATTCTTAATCCAAATTTCATTTTGACCTATTTCAAAGTTCAAATAATAATTCAAATACTTTTTAAACAACTAAATCTTTAAAATTCAATTTATCACCAAATTTAAATTTTGAAACCAAACCTTTGAAGTATTATCTTAAACATTCAAATCTTAAGTCCAAAATGATTCCATTTTATCTTCATAATGGATATATTACCACACCCCATTCAAATCAACTATTTAACTTCCCAAGTTAAATCCCAATTTCATCTTGAAATTTCCAATTCAGGTTGTTTGTTCTAAACTTATTTAACTTTCCCAAAGTTAAACTCAATTTATTTAATCCAGTCAACCATACTCAAATTTGAATTTCCTCTTCAAATTTCGAAATTCTAAACTTCACATTAATAATCTTCCCGCTTATAAGTTCAAAAACTTATCATTTTGGGTATCAGACCTCATTCCAAATTTAAAACTCAACATTCAGAGTTTATTTCAAACCATCTTTGATATTGTGTATATTCCTCAAACATATTATTTCCTTTACACACCAAGTTATCCTTAAATTTTAGACCACCTTTGATTTTTAATTCAAAACAAATTTATTTAAATTTTCAAACAACTCTTGTTTGAAATAGGACCCTTTCATTCAAATATATTAAATAACAATTTCTTTATCATTTTGAAACAATTTTCAAATTCTGGACCCAGATTTAAAACTTCACAATTTAGATCATCTTCAGTTCCAGTTTATAAGTCATACTTGCTAAATGTTTTACTTCCTTAAAACATTTCATTTTGCTTACTCATTAATACACATTTTATTATCAAACACAACAATCATTTATGATAATAACCAAGATTATCATATCTAGAAACCAATTCATTATTATCTTATTCTGAAACTCTTCCCCAAATTCAAGATTTTAATCTAAATTTGAATCCATTTCAAACTTATCTTTATTTAATTTCAATTTGGTTGTATTTCTATTACCACTTAATTTAATTCCAATAATTTAACAACCAATTCCCTTAATATTTATTAGAAAGAAATATTGCTTTATATATCAAAATATATTCTTATATAAAATCATTTAAAATCTTTATATAAGAAAATAACAAGTACGCTCTCATTTATACACACACACACTCAACTCAGTCCAGGGTACCATTGACCCTATCCTTAATGAGTAAACCCACCAGAGCCAAGGTTCTCGCTTAAACCTTGCTCTGATACCAAATGTAACGACCTGGAATTTTCGATCCCAAAAATTCCAAATAGTTAGGAAAGAAGAAAGAGATAGAAGAAGAAACAGAAAAAAAAGACACAGAATCTCACATTCGCAGCGGATCAAAATATGATATTAAAAAATAACAGTTATACAAAGGAAAACTGTACTTATGAAATTACACTTTAATACATCAAAGTTACATATAACCACATGACATATACAATCATGTCTTAGATACTACAATATCACAACGAAAACTCTCCATACGTTCCTGCTATCAAGCTCGCCTCCTGAGCTCTAGAACGTCCTTACCTAAAAATCTGTAATACTCGGTCCGACCCGAACATAACATCAAAGTAGCACCCGGGTCAGGCTGAAAACCAGCGTGAGTAAGCCCATCTAACATGAATTACAAAAGCATACAACTTATATATAACCCGGGTAACTTGTACCAATTACAAATTCACAAATTGTTATAGACATCACTTATTTCACTCACCAATTTCTAAGTACCGAAACTTAGATTAATTGGTCCAATTCACTTAAATCATTCCATTCCAGCTTATTGATTTCACATATAAATCTATAAAGAATCGAAGTGGTTTCTTATTGTTACAAACATAACTTGTTTATATATATAAGCCTGAAAAGATCAGGAGAGTAGCAATTGGATTTTGATCATATTTTGAAACCTATAAATGATGAACAGAGTAGATGTTCTGTTGTTCAAACATGCACTCAATTTTTAACATACATAGACATCCATTCATTTTTAAACAAACATGCAAGCATAGTTTTCATCCAAACTTCAATAATCATTTCATACAGATCAAGATACAGGTGGTTTTTGTAATGTTTAAAGAGAAGTTTACTCACTTGTTAAGGAAACAAAGAAGCAGGCTTGAATTTTTGAAATCTGGAAATGATTTTGATCAAAACTTTATTGGCTGTTGATCTTAAGTTCATTTGAAATGTCTGATCTTCTTCAATTGAGTTGAATTTTGATTATGTACTTGAATTTTCTTTAGGATCTGTTGTTGTTAATTTCTACTTCTCTCTTTTTTTTCTTCTGAGTTGCTTGTTTTGAGTTTTCAGATTTAAGTTTGCTAAGTTATGTTTTGAATTGAAGAAAATGATAATAGAGGAAATTTAATGATATATATAACTTTGTTTTTCTTTGAATTATTAAAAAACGAAGCTAATGACACTTGTCACTAACATATTTCTTTTACCTACATTTGTTATTTTATATGCTTAATGTATTTACAAATGTTAAAACTTAGTTTATATATCTCTTATAATTTATATGTAAAATTATATATCATTTTTCTTATTTAAATCAATATTTATATATGTATGTGTATAATTATATTTAAACTTTATCATTTTAGTTTGGATTTGTACAATATAAAAATACAATTATACACTCATAGATAATTATATATACATACATACACACACTGACCTTTAAAATATAGAGTTTGTTTTAGAATCAGATTTATTTTTAAGATGTTTGAATTTCAAATCCAAACTTTTATTTTCCATTTTCTAATATACATTAAAATAGAAAACATATTTATTTGTAAAAGATAAATTCTGCCAAATTAAATAATAAAGAAGATCATTAAACAAATATTATCAAATTCCAATAATTATATTAGGAGATTATTAAATGAATATTTATCCAAATATTTATAATTCATCATTATAGTTCAAATTCATCCATAAACATATCCATATATATATATATATATATATATATCCGAATTTCATTTATTCAATTAACAAATGAGTATTTTCATAATTTTAATCATGTTAATTCCTAATTAACAGATGCCTAAAATTCGGGTTATCACAGGATGCTTGCCCTTGCACCTCTGGTGTCATAGCTTGGGGGTATCTACGGTTCAGGCACCGACTTGGACACCCTTTGAAAAATTTGGAGCGTCCACCATACTATGCAAAGAAAGGGAAGTTAGGCTCGAAAGAATCGAAAGAAGGTTGAACTGGACATTGAGGAGATTTTTATAAAAACTCTATTATACTTGAAAACTATTTCTAAGAGTATCTTTCTGGAAAATAGTTTGAAATATATTAACTTTGAAAAATACTTTACTTTTAAAACAATTTTTTAGGAAATAATGTAATCTTAGGCTCTGATACCAAGTGAAACACCCCATACCCCTCAGTATACCCAAAAAGGACACACTAAAGAATGTGGTGCATTATAGGCATAGCTAAAGCATCACAAGGACTAAGATTCACAAGATAGATAAATAAAAATTGCGGAAACATTTAAATAATGACTAGACATTTTCATTTTAAAACAGAATATATCTTAAAAACCAAATACACATGTCTCGTGAAAAATACAATCTTAGTCACATAATCAGAGTACATAAACAATAAAATCATCCCTCTTATAAAGTACCGGTACATCCAAAGTCAAATGAAAAGAAAACTAAAAAGAAGAAGAAGAATACATGAAGAACTCCAGAAATATCACTCAAGTAATCCGAATCTACCGTCCTCGCTTCTGTTGGCCTATGGGGGAAAGGGGAAATAGAGGAGTGGATCAGACTATAAGTCTGGTGAATAAAATTAATTACTAGCATTCTTAAGCAAGATAAAGATTATAGACTAAGCAATAGTTCTAGTTTAAAAGGAAAATACAGAAAAGATAAAACTGAGATAAAATACTGTTTCTGATTCTATTTGCTTTGATTGTGATTGTTTGCACTTGTCTAAGACTGCTGTGATTAGGTTGAAACCATAATCCTATTTTAATTAGGCTGAAATCCTAACTCTACCCGTTGATCGGTCTTCTATCTCTATTGTGCCACTTTGAGCTGATCCAATCCTATTGGTCCCACAGCAAAAGACACAAGTTTAGCGCTTGGCACATAGTAGTGAATTATTTACCTTAATCGACGTCGCACGCTTGTTCATTGCCAGTACACACTAACTGTTGTTCCTTATTTTGACCTCTTATTTAACCTAATCAACATAAATGTTCCCAGCCTCACCTAATATGTTGTGATAACATCAGTCCTAGTCTGAAAGGGATGCTGCTTAGCCTCACTTGAGTGTTGTGAGACCATCGGTCGTAGTCTAAAAGGGAATGCTGCCGGTACTGGTCCTAACAAACAAATTCTAGTTTGCGCCCCTTGCCCAAATTCAGATTTGAGCCTTTGTCTATTGGCCATTTATTTATCCTAGTTAGCATAAGCATGTCCCAGCCTCACTTAACTATTGTGAAACCATCAGTTTCTGACTGATTGGGAATGCCCTTGGTACGGGCCCTGCTTCTATTTTTGCTTATTAACTTAGTTTAAGTTTAAAAATTAGTTTTTTAATTCTGCTATATTTGCTTATTAACTTAATCTAAGTCTTAAAATAAGCCTCTTCTGTTCATTCTGCTTAATTACAACCTATGTTATAATTGTTACTCTTCTATTTTCTCTTTTAGTTATAACCACTAGTTATAACACGCTTGCAAATATCTTAATTTGCCTATTTCAGTCTATCTTCCTTTTATTATAGTTTTTATTATTTTACATCAGATTTCTATAAATTCAATGTTTATTTCTATTTTAACCCATATTAGGTGATTCTGCTCTTTTAATATTCTTATATTTTATTGCGTAAAAAGGAATAAAAAGAAACTAACATTTATAGGCTAAATTTTAACGTACAACAGATGTAAATAAATGCAAATAACTGTAAATAACTAAATAAAATAGACTGAAAAGATCTTTAAAAACTAACTATAAATAACTTATATAAAAACTGTCTCAAAATTGAAGAAAAACTACAACTATTGAGAATCCTATTATTTTAAATTACTTAAAAATCTAAAATAATTACAAAACACTCACCTGTGATCCTTAACTCTCTTCATTGGCCTTCCCGAATCCATTTCTAGGGCGTAGAATATTTTTATCAAAAGGGTCTTTTGCCTAGAATTTTTTTTATTTAGGGTTCATCCTTAGGCAATGAACCCAATTGGGAGAAAATCCGAATAAGAAAAATAGCTAGGCCTAGAGCCTTATTTATTGTAGGACTTATGGATCTCAGACCATTAGATTTGAAGATTAAACTTGGTGTAATCACGTCATAGGCTCGCTAGGAACCATCGGATTGGAGCACGAATGCACAGGATTGAAAAAAAATTGCAAAACATATCATCGCTTGAACCTGGACAAACCTATGTCTAAAAACAAAGGTGGGTTGACCTACATGTCGACCAGTAGGTCGACCTAAGGCTTTAGGAGTCGATCCTAGGGTCGACCTAACCATGGGCTTGGGTAGACCTAGCTCTATTTATTATTTTATTTTTTTCGTTTTGTTGATTTCTTGTTTATTACGTATCTTTTTTTTTTTGAACTGGTACTTTATATACAACAATCAATGGGAGAACATATCCCATGTCTAATAAACGTTTGAAAGCAAGTTTCGAACTTGTGACATCCTGCACCAAGCCGAATCAATTAACCACTTGGACAATGGTGCTTGTCTTTATTACGTATCTTCTTCATGCTAGCTCGTATTTTGACAAATTATATATGAAAATTGGCTAGAAAATTACCGCAGACATAATGGTGCAACTCCTATGGCTCAATTCTGACAATTTCACAAACTTATTTTATTATTTAATTAATTTATTAATTAATTATTATTGCTTAAATTTTGGGTTGTCACAGAAGTTAAGTAATGATTTTAGTAAAAGTGTTTTAAATAATTGTTTTTGTTTATCAAACAGACTTTATTAAATGAGTTCATTAAAGGAGTTTTGTTTTAAATAAGGAATATTTACAAGAAATTTTTATAAATGATTACAGATATTTATAAAGGAAGTTTTATAAATAGATTTGGAGATTTATAAAGAGATATATAAATGGTTTTAATATTTATAAAAGGGTTTTATAAATTTAACTTGATGTTTTGTAAAGAGTTAGGTAAATGGGTTTGGAATTTAAGTCAAGGAGATTCATATATAAAAGTGATTGTTAAGAGAATTTATAAAAGAAAATTTATAAAATATTTTGAGATTGAAGTTCCTTTAACTAACCTTCTTAATTCTGGTGGTATAGACATTCGTTCCACACTCAACACCAAAGGAATATTGTTTGAGATATGTTTATCTATAGTTTAAATAACATGTTTTTGTAATGACCCAAAAATTTTAGTGATTTTTTTATTAATTAATTGAAATTTTATGAAATTTTAAACAATAAAATTTGAAAATAAAAATTTATTATTTGGAATACGTATATTTAAACATAGCAATTGGTAAATTTTCATCTGATAATATTGAAGTTTATTTTCTTGTGAAATTTTATTTAAATTTAAATCAGTTAATAACAGTTGAATTTAAAAACATTCCGAAACCTAAATATGTCAACATGAGAAAATTTATTTACAACACTCTGAATCAAACTATGAAATTCTTTTCGCGAAATTCGGACGTTTCTAGCCCCGTTTGGATTTTTACGTATGGAATAGCAACGTATATCGGTACCGATTATCAACTTTTGATAGGATGATCGTACCGCATATCGTTTTGGTCGTCTCGTCGTCCTAATCTTCGCAGTATATTTATTTCAGTGTTTTGAGGTCCGTATGCGACGGAAATGGGAAGACTATGCATCGTACCGTACTAAAGTTTGTGACCTTTTTGTTTCCTTTGTCTCTTCAAATTTGAAACGTGCAGCCCATGCAACCAATAAATTGTCATAATTGTTTAGCTGAATCAAAGTTAACCGCTACGTTTCATTTCATTACCCACTGCTCAAGAAATATTATAAACCAATATGCTGTTGATTCTTTTCCTCTCCCATTTCTTTTTCTCTGTTCATTTTAAATTCAATTCTATATTTAGCTGTACCCAAAAATTACTCTTCCTCCTCCATTTTTCTTTCCTTCAGCTAGCATAACTCACGCGAGGCTCCAACGCCAGGCCGACACCATTCATCTCACCAGCCGCTCGCCTATCTTGCCACCGCCCTCACCCTAGCCACGACGATCGCCCAGCCTAAAGCTGATCCCCTATATCCTCCGCCTCTCTTTCTTTCCCATTCACTCGTGGCTTCCCCTTCCACCAATCTTGGCTCCTTCTTTTCCCTAGCTTTCCACCCTCCCCTCTTCCATGCAGCCCCCGAGACTAGCCTGCCTTCATTCATCTACCCCCCCGGTCTTCCATCTGAACTCGAGTTTTTAGGTATTGTATATATATGTTCTGTATAATTAAATTGTTGGTTACATATGTATACAATATTACTATATTATACTATATCATCTTAGAATTTATTATATTATATCGTATTACAATATCTTTACTTACTGCATGTTGCGTACATATGGAATGAACGTTTATATATGGAATTATATTCTATTTTACTAATGTATATATAGGTTTATTTAAAAAAAACAGTTTTCGCATATTTAAAAAGCCTGCAACTTCTTGTGCTTGATAATAGGTATATTATGTTATATCAGACCCATATATATATAGTTTATACTATATTAGTTTAATAGATTATAAATTTGTTTACATACTATTGTTTAAATTACTAATATATGAAAGTTTTTATAAATATTCGAATACCATCGAAGTTATGATATAAGTTTATAACAGTACAAGTTCTCTATTTTGAAAGTATCGTGTGTTTCTATAGTAGCTTATATCATACACATTTTCATTTTTGCTAGCAATATAGGTATATATTTACATGTTAACAATGTTAGACCTATGCAAATCTCGCTGTGTGTATGTATTTTCTTCCTCGACCATATATATATATTTGTTTTGTACAGGATCTGGTCATTTACGTATATGAAAGTTACTGTAGATATATAAATGGGTTTGTTAAGTTACACCATATATATATACTTTGATTTTTAGAATATCTGTGTTGTTTGAAGAGTAGAACAAATATATATCTGGTAGCTTTCACATATATAAGAGTTAGTCGATAATATATATAGGTTATGTTGAGTTTTTAATTTATAAGTTATATATGATTTTGATTTCATTATATATATATATGTATGTATGTATATATGTATGTTTAAAATTCAGGTTTTATTTCAAAATGTATGTGTATTTTTAAAACTTAATATTGGGTTTAGGGAAATAATAATATAATATCATCTTGTTTAAATTATATCAAGTTCAATTGATTCATTCTCATCGACTCATATTTATCAGCTTTATCGTCAAATTTGTGTCAAATCTAGCTTTGCCTTGGAATGCGCGCTTGGATTTGTAACTTGCTTCATCGTCAAATCTCCTCTAGTCTCGAAAGGTGAGCAATCACTCACGATTAAAGTTCTTATATTTATAAAATTTGATTTCAATTGAAACGACAATTGAAATTTGCTGCCATTGGTTATTTATATTGCTAAATATATGATGTTATCTTCACCTGTTCACCTGTGACATTTGACACCATTATCTGTTATTTATATTGATGATATATGCCTGTTATATTATTATCTTATCTGTTATCATTTTGCAAGTTCCCTGTTAGTATAGAATGCACTATGGGTTGAAATGATACATACCCGAACGGACTTTAGAATAGGAGAAAATCTTTATGGGTTCAAATGATAGACCCAAGCGATTTTCATTTGAATTAAATTTGGGATTGCAGGTTAAAATGATATATACCCGTATGTATATTTAAATTATGGATTGAAATGTTAAATATCCGTGACCATAGGATAGAAAATTTTATATACAGACACCGTTGGTCTATGTACAAAATATTTTAAAAGGATTTCTATGGTTTTGAAAGAAAATATATATGGTTTTATTTAAATTTGGAAATATTCTATATATAAATAAGTTTTAATATAAAGTAGATTCAATAATAAGCTAATTTAATAAAGTTTGATTTAAATTATATATAATATGTACACGTAGTTATTTAAAATTGTATTTAAAAATAGATTTTGAAAGTGCTATAATTTGGAAATATATATAATTAAAATGAAAATGATATTTTAGTATGAAGTTAAATACAATATATGTGAAAGTATCAATTTAGTTTTGAAAGTACTATAATTTTAAAATATATATAATTGAAATGGAAATGATATTTTGGTTGTGAAGTATAAATTATTTTGAAATGACCACGGCGTTATAAGGACGTTTGGTTGTTAATAGCGTATATTTCTTCATAGTAGATAGTTCCACGGATCCTTAGAGGATGGTTATCCCAAACACCCTTTAAGTTATTTGTATTTCATTTGATATTTCACTTGAGTTGGATTTATTGATATAAGAATGTTAATCCATAACCGAGTGTTTTGTGTTTGCTTTACGCTCGGGTCAGGTTGAGTGATACAGCATTTGAGACTCGCCTTTGGAGTTTGGAGCTTCTTTTGGTGATCCAACTATAGATTCAGCCTTCAGCTTTCCAGTTTATTTGTTCAGATAGGTCATCTGTTTGTATTCGACACTTCAGCTTATTTGAGATATTCTGCTGTATTTTATTTCTAACTCTGATGTGTATATAGTAGCTTCAGGAAGTACTATTTATCTATTCTGCTGCATTGTTTTTACATTACTCTGTGTCTGTGATTCTGTGATTCTGTGATTGGTTTATTGGCTATATATGCTGAGTTTTGCCAAATATAAATTAACAATCTGATATTTTGAGCAATTCAAGTCCAGCATTTGCGGATGCGAAGGGTTGAAAATATCGGGTCGTTACAATTGGTATCAAAGCTTTGACTCTAGGCAAACTTAGCATATATAGTAAATTTATTTGCAGAATCACTTTCGTTTGAGCTTGAATTTCTTTCTCTATGATTTGGTTTTCCTTTGGACTTTGGAACGTTCCCTGCGGTTCCAAAAATCCATTCTCTTCTCTCCCTATTCGTGTTTCTTGATTCTGGAGTATCCCATAACTCCACTTCGAATGATCTCTATAAAATCGGCTATCCTGCCAATCTTTGAATGATTTGTAAAGGGTGAAACTCCTTTACAACATGCATTTACTCAGCGAAGATTTCTATACCCTCGGTTTAGATGCTGCTATCTCTTGTTATGTCGAATTCTATCTCTGGCGGTCGAATGTCAATTTGCCTCAGAATTCTGCACCGATCTTATTTAGAAATCACGGTTGACCGATTAAGGTCGCCCGCGATTTATATAGGTACATCTATCTCCTATTTTGAAATTTAATTATCTCATCTTCAATCGAGCCTATCTTCGAATCAAAATTCTATTTGATTAGAGTCCCTCTAATGTGAATCTCAATCTTTTTTTTGAAATCCATTCTTGAATCATCCTTTGAAAATCGGGTTTGTTTGTATTTAAAAATTGTTTTATATACCGAAATTATTATTTTGATAAGTATGATTATATTCTACATATAAAAGTGAAAATGTTTTCGATAAGGGTTATATACCTTTTAATAATGAGAATTTGAAGTTTCGAAAGGATTTAGAATTTTGAAAATTATATAAGAAATTGATCTGTATAAAAATGATTCATAACTGAAGAGTCTTAAATTTGAAATTTGAGGTATTGAACTCCAGGATTTTGAAATCGGTTTTAAGATATTGAAAATATATAATAATACGATTTAAAAGTATTTTCTGAATAAGAAATGTTTCAAATGACTTCAAATGAGTTTCAATAATTTCGAATAAATTTTAAAGAAGTTTTCATGAAAATAGAAGTCCAGAACTCACTTATGTCACTGGAAAATAATTTCGGTGATGAATGCACGCATCATCAACATTGATTTTCGAGAAGCTTTGCTATGCGAGTGATGTTGTGAAACCAATTTTTATTTCAAATTCCGAAGTAGATTTGATATTCGAAAGATATATGTACATATATTCGAAACAATTTGAAGTGAGCTCGGTGTTCAGTCCTCGAGTTTCGGATTTGACTTGGTATAACCCTATCTATTGAAATTGATTTACTGATTTGTTGCTGATTTCCAACTCTTGGATTTGAAATTTGATTTCTCTGACTATTTTGATTGTTCGAACATTTCCAAATCGAGGTTTAATTTTCAAACCTAAGTAATTTCGAAAAGTATAAATTATTTGATAAAGTATATAAGTTAGTTTGTATATTTTAGTATGATGTAATATGATTTAAATAATTTTTCGCATGTTTAAAAAGCCTGCAACTTGTTGTGCTTGATAATATGTATATTATGTTATATCAGTCCCATATAAGTATAGTTTATACTATATTAGTTTAATAGATTATAAATTTGTTTACTATACTATCTGTTAAATTACTAATATATGAAAGTTTTTATATATATTAGAGTATCATCGAAGTTATGATATAAGTTTATAACAGTACAAGTTCTCTATTTTGAAAGTATTGTGTATTTCTGTAACAGCTTATATCATACACGTTTTCATTTTTGCTAGCAATATAGGTATATATTTACAGGTTTAACAATGTTAGATCTATGCAAATCTAGCTGTGTGCATGTATTTCCTTCTTCAGCGGCATATATATATTTTATATTTTTTTGTATAGGATCTGGTCATTTACATATATGAAAGTTACTATAGATATATAAATGGGTTTATTAAGTTACACCATATATATACTTTGATTTTTAGAATATCTGTGTTGTTTGAAGGGTAGAATAAATATATATTCGATAGCTTTCACATATGTAAGAGTTAGTCTATAATATATATAGGTTATGTTGAGTTTTAAATTTATAAGTTATATATGATTTTGATTTCATTATATATAAATGTTTAAAATTCAGGTTTTATTTCAAAATGTATGTGTATTTTTAAAACACAATATTAGGATTAGGGAAATAATAATATAATATCATCATGTTTAAAATATATCAAGTTAAATTGATTCATTCTCATCGACTCGTATTTATCAGCTTTATCGTCTATTTTGTGTCAAATCTAGCTTTGTCTTGGAATTCACACTTGGATTCGTAACTTGCTTCATCGTCAAATCTCCTCTAGCCGAACGGACTTTAGAATAGGGGAAAATCATTATGAGTTGAAATGATAGACCCAAGCGATTTTCATTTGAATTAAATTTGGGATTGTAGGTTGAAATGATATATACTCGTATGTATATATATATATATATATATATATATATTTAAATTACGGATTGAAATGATAAATATCCGTATTACTTGACCATAGGATAGAAAATTTTATATACAGACATCGGTGGTCTATGTATAAATATTTTAAAAGAATTTCTATGGTTTTGAAAGAAAATATATATGGTTTTATTTAAATTTGGAAATATTTTATATATAAATAAGTTTTAATATAAAGTAGATTCAATAATAAGCTAATTTAATAAAGTTTGATTTAATGTAACGACCCGTAAATTTAACCGGTTTTAGTAGCGTATTTAATTGAAATTTGGTGGAATTTTTAAACAATAAAATTTTGAAATATTAATTTGATATTTGGAATGCGTCCAGTTAAACATAGCAACCGGTAAATTTTCGTCCGAAAATATGAAAATTTATTTCGCGCGTAAATTTACTTCAATCTAATCAGTTAAAAAGCGATGAAAATAAAAAGTTTTCAAAACCAAAATATTTTTACATACTAAAATTCTAAACCATCTTTTGAGCAAGTTGTCAGTTAGTCGTTTTTCCAAATTCGGACATCTTTAGCTCCGTCGATCTTATTTTTCTGTGTTTTTCATGCATTTTCCGCTAGTACAAAAATTCGAATTTTATAAATTCAATCGTACCGCTGATATATATATACCGTTTCGAGCATCTCGTCATGCCGATCTCTACGGTGTATTCGATTGTCTATTTCGGAGTCCGGTACGCCGCGAACTCATTAAAACGAAACCGTACCGGTAACTAGTTGCGTTTATTGGTTCTTGTAGCCTTCCATTTCATTCTATATAAATCCAATAGCCATTTGCTTTACATATTTTTTTTAAAAAAAAAATTCGTGCTTTACTATTTCTGATACGGCTGTTCATTTTCTTTTATGGTTCTTGAGTGCTTCTAAAAAGTAGTGAAAAATTTAAAGCATGTATTATTTACATACGCATGCTTCTGCCAATTCATTCTCCCATGACCTTGTGCATTCTCTTCCCACCTGATATTTTCAAACCCTCTTCTCCTTCTATTCTAAAAAAAAAAAGAGAAAGTGAAACGCATGATAGTCTTGTCCCGAGCTTCTTCCATTTATTTCCTCTTCCCCTTCGGCCCACTCTGCCTCTCTTCCTCCATCTCCATTTTTCGAAGCTTCCTTCATAAAAAAAAACGACGAGACACAGCCAAACACGATCGCCGACACCCTTCACTACCCTTCGTTTGGAACCGCACCCCTTCCCGACCCCGAGCACACGCCCACCCTCCATGACCCCACCATCTCGAGCCGCCTCCCTCAACTCCAGCCTCCCATGTTCCCTGTCTCCCCTCCTTGCTGTTGGCTGAGCAAAATGTTTGCTTAGGTAAAATTTGTTTTGTTATAAATCGAATGGTTTCACTGATCGTTAATTTATAGCTTGCTGGTTTGTTTTGTCTGAGAGGGTTTGATGTCTTGCATATATAAATTTATGTAATAAATCTTAAGTTAGTTATATATTAACTTTATATACATACGTTTAGTCTATAAAAGTTTCAATAATGTATTTATATATATATAGTTTTGGAAATCTGATATTTGTACTGATGATTTGCATATGTTTCAAGTATATATTATATTGTCTATTTTAGCAGGATGATATCAACTTATATATTGTTAGGCATAGTATATCAGCCTTACTGTTTTGGTACAGTTACTTTAACTACTGTATATATTGATGTCTTCTCAAGTTTTCAAGCATCATCTTATCTTATTACATTTGGTATATAGAATTGGGTGGCTGTCTGCATGTTTATATTTAGAGTATGTATATTAATTATAAAGTCTAGTTTACATGTTATATAACACATATTGTATGTGTGTAAGTTAAATGTTTATATGGTTACAGTATATAGAGTATAAAGTTATTACAGTTATAATTTATTTCAGTTATAGTATAAAGTTTATTACGTACAAAAGCTTTACAGTTATAAATTTATAAGGTATACTGATTTTAGGATGTTATATAGAAATATACGTAGAGTCATATATTTGTCTATATATTTATATGAACCAGTTTGTGTTGAATGATATTATATATTCCGATTTCATGTTATATAAAGCTGTTTCGGCTGGTTACAGTTTGTGTTGAATGATATTTTATATTCCGATTTCATGTTATATAAAGCTGTTTCGGCTGGTTTTGAATCTATGAGTTTATAAAGGATGAACCGTTTGTTGTATAAAATTTATTTATTTATTTAATTTTTTTTTTATTTTTTTTTTGTATTCTTCAATAGTTATTAAGAGTACATATTAACATATAGTCGTGTATCTTTGTGTGCATATTATGGTATGTACATGTTTGTTTTATATATGTTTTATATAAAAACAACGATTTTGAATATATATATATAATTAATTTAATATATGTTTAAAATTAATAGTGATTTGAAAATAAATATAATATATATATTCCATTTTATCTAGATCCTTTTGATTTATCTCATTTAAATTTCTTATCGATCAGTCTTGTTCGTTGTATCCGTGCCATTTTGACTTAGTTCTTTATCAAATCTATCGCAGGGATTCTAACCTGTGTTGTTTCGCTTGTTAGTGTCAGTGTTTATATCGGTATCATCTATTCTTGTTCATCTCTAGCCTCGAAAGGTGAGCAATCACTCACGATTAATATTCTTTTATTTATTAGATCTGATTTCAATTGAAACGACAATTGAAATATGCTGCTGTTAGTTATTTACACTGTTATATATGCTATTACCTGTATCTGTTCACCTATGACATCTGACACCATTATCTGTTAATTATTTATGCAATGATAATACAGTTTGGTTGATAATTGATTGATTGATTGTTGTTTATATTGGATGTAAATTGTAATGTATTAAGTGATAATATTATGCAATTGAATTTGACATAGGATAGTCTAAAATGTGAATCGACATATGGGTGGAATTTGATTAGTTAAATATGACCCTTTTAATTGTTAAGTAATTAACACGTAGAATTTGATAAATTACACTTTGAACCTTTGAACATATATTGGATTAATTGTTGTAGTATAAAAATTGAAATTGAAATGGAACGACAAGTGGAAAAACCGTAATGTAATAATCTTTAATCTACATGAAATGATAGTGTAGATTCTAGAGATAATTATATTAATTCGCACAAACGACAATGCGAATTAATACGATTATTTCAGGATTATTTGAATTGATTATTGGATTGTGTTTGATTGTTGTTATTGCTTGTTTATTTACTTTGACACCATCCCAGTTATCACACTGCAAGTTCCCTTTGTTATGTTTTGATTTTTGAATTGGAATTGGAATCGGGTTGAAATGATAAATACCCAAAATGAACTTGACTTAGGATAGAGAATTAAATAAACCCGATTGGTCAATAATTTGATTTAAAATAAAATAAAGATTTTATTTGAATAATAAGGTTTTGAAATAAAATTGGAACGTAAATTTTGATGAATGGAAAATGTTAAGATGGAAATATGAAATGAATATTAAGTAGTAAATGATGAAAGAACGTTGTTTGAAATTTAATTATTTAATTAAATTTGGAATTATTAATAAATAATTTGGAATTAGTATAATCGAGTTTTGAAATTATTAAGTTTGAAATCATTTAATAATAAAATTTGAAATTATAATTAAGTTTGAAATCATAATTGAGCTCGAAATTATTAAGTTGAATTTATAATTAAGTTGAAATGATTTGATGATTAAGTTTGAATTCAAAATTAAGTGGAAATGATTTAATAATTAAGTTTGAATTTATAATCAAGTTTGTAATTATTAAGTTTTGAAATTATTAATAATTAAGATTGAAATTATTTAATAATTGAATGAGATTTAATTATTTGATAATTGAATAAAAATTGAATTCTTTGATAAGAGAAATTGAACTTTTGACTAAGTGGATTTGAACTTCGTTAATAAATGAAATTGAGTTTCTTTATTTATTAAAGTTTTGGAAAATTTAAGTAAGTTAATAAGTGAAATTAAACTTCTCGAATATATGAAATTTAGTTTCTTTATTAATTGGGTTTGAAATTTGTAACGAAGTAAATAAATAAATGAAAAATTGAATTTCTTTAACAAGAAATAAAATGTGATTTATTGAAATGAATGGGATTTATTGGAATTAACGTAAGACTTGTAATTTAAAGAATTGATTTGACGAATTTAATTTATTTCAATTTGAAGTTTTGATATAATGAAGTTGAACGTAAGTAATTGATTTAAATGTATTGGAAATTAAATAGAAGTTGTTTGAAGGATAAATTTACTCAGCGAATATTGAATGAAATCGATAAATGAATTAAATTGATTGGAATGAAAATTAAACCATTTTAAATGATTTCGGAATGAAATTTATATATGAACTTGAATCAATATTTGAATTGTTTGAATAAAAGTTGAAATTGAATTATAAGATTTTGAAATGGTAATTTGGAAGTTTTGAAACGTAAACTTTGAAAATTTATTTAGAAAGACAAACGAAATGTTGATTTACGAATTGAAATTGAATTTGAATTTGATTCGGTTTGAAATTTACTAAACGACCAATCAGTGTAATAATTACGAAAGTTATTAAAGAGACCGGAATCGGTTATGGATATACTCTCTATCTAAACCGAAAACCAATTTAATAACTATACGCGGAGTGAAGATCCAGAATGAAGTGGTTGGAATGATGTACGTGATGACTGAAGAAAGAGAACGATACTGGATAGCCTTGACACTTGTGTCAAATTGGAAATGACTAAAATCAGGAGCCGTGCCGGGCCAAATGGGGTTAGCCACCTCGAGCGAACACACTTCTTCGTAACTACTACTCATTACTTGTGATTGATTGGTGCACCCTCGTACTTTCAGGAGTGTTGTTCGCGGTGTTGCGATCGCTGCGGCGATGCGTTCTCACCAGTCCGGATCAGGCGAACGGTAGTTTCACTACCTTGGGTATTGCCTCATGTGCCTTGTCATACTTGTATCCCTTTATACGCGACCACTACGAATTTGTTTTGTGTTATACCTATGGAGTACTCCCTGATATCCCACCAGTTTACGGTGGAGTTTACAGTGCTGTATAGACTATGACATTTATATAAAATGTGTTAAGGGGGATAACGGTAACGCCTTAACACTATTTTGATACTTTATATTACTGACCGACATTGTCTATTTAGCGTATATTACTAAATAGTAGATAGTTTAACGGATCCTTGGAGGATGGTGATTCCAACATCCTTTGAGTTACTTGTATTTCGATTGCTATTTCACTTGAGTTGGATTTATTGATATGAGAATATTAATCCTGACTCGAGTGTTTTGTGTTTTTCTTTACGCTCGGGTCAGACTGAGAGTACCAGCTTTCGAGGCTCATCTTTGGAGTTGGAGCTTTGCTTGAAGATCCAGCCATCTATTCTGCTTTCAGTATTCGATGATTCCAGTGATGTATTCTGATTTGTATTTGATGTATCGTATTTCTCTTCTGTTGTTAACTCTGATGTATCATATATATTTATATAGTAGCTTCATGAACTACTATCTCTTTTACTTCCGCTACATATTATTACTCTGTGTCTGTGATTTTGTGATTATTTATTTACTGTATATCTGAGTTTTGCCAAATTAAAATTAACAATTTGATATTTTGAATTATTCAAGTCCGACATGTGTGGATGCGAATAGACCAAAGTAGCGGGTTGTTACATTTAATTTATATATAATATGTATACGTAGTTATTTAAAATTGTATTTAAAAATAGATTTTTAAAAATGATTGTATAAGTTAAGGTTGGGAAGATTAATCTGAAATTTATTTGAAATTGTATTTAATTAAGTTTAATCAAATCAATTTGAAACTATTGGTTTTGAAATTTTAAAATATGATTCTATAACTTCATTTTGATTTAAAGTTATTAAATGGATATTTCATGTTTTAAATAAACCGAAGGAAATATTTAGTTTAACGTAAGTAAGGTTATTTAAATGATAATGGATTTATTAAGTGAATATTTCAAAGCTAAATAAAAATGAAGTTAAATATGAGATATGTGAAAGTATCAATTTAGTTTTGAAAGTGCTATAATTTGGAAATATATATAATTGAAATGGAAATGATATTTTGGTTGTGAAGTATAAATTATTTTGAAATGACCATGGTGTAATAAGGACGTCTGGTTGTTAATAGCATATATTTCTTCATAGTAGATAGCTCCACGGATCCTTAGAGTATGGTTATCCCAAACATCCTTTAAGTTATTTGTATTTCAGTTGATATTTCACTTGAGTTGGATTCATTGATATAAGAATGTTAATCCCGTCTCGAGTGTTTTGTGTTTTGCTTTATGCTCGGGTCAGACTGAGTGATACAACATTTGAGACTCACCTTTGGAGTTTGGAGCTTCTTTTGGAGATCCAACTATAGATTCAGCCTTTAGCTTTCCAGTTGATTTGTTCAGAGAGGTCATCTGTTTGTATTCGAGACTTCAGCTTATTTGAGATATTCTGTTGTACTTTATTTCTAACTCTGATGTGTATATAGAGCTTCAAAAGCTACTATTTATCTATTCCGCTGCATTGTTTTTACATTAATCTGTGCCTGTGATTATGTGATTGGTTTATTGACTGGGTATGCTGAGTTTTGCCAAATATAAATTAACAATATGATATTTTCAGCAATTCAAGTCCGGCATGTGCGGATGCGATTGGTTGAAAATATCAGAACATTACAGTTTTGATCCTTTGATATGATTTGGAAATGAGAAATTTTTCGCAAATGTTTTGTGAATATATTTATGTCAATAAGATAAGTATGTGAATGTTTTTGTTAAACACTTTAGAAAAGACTTTTAATAAATGAAAGATTTAGATTGAGGCTTAGCGGTTGCTATGGGTAATTAAATCTATGGATCATTGCTTGTTGTTTCTTTGATATTTTAATAATCGAATATCAAATCTGGACCAAAATCTAACTCCAAAAATATCTAGGATAAACATGTGAGTTAGATGGCATAGTCATCTTTGATGATGCTGTACTATGCATATAAATCTCATTTTGTTCTCTTCAGAAAATGACAGGAAGATCTGTCCAATTAAACGGTTAGGGGGTGATCCCTACTCCTATATAATGTCAGATTATTTTCAAAAGGACCGCGGTTGAGTTTACCGAAACTATCGAATGTCGTTTCAAGGAGACCGAGATTGGATACGTATAATTGTCCGAAAACCACTTCGATCCAACTCAAGCATTTCGAACTGAAGATATCTTTAAGATAGAGCTTTTGAAGTACAAGGGATACTTGCTACTACTCTTGAGGGTGATTCTAAAATGATGTAGTAGAAGTAGTGCCTTCGGTTTCGTTTAGACCTAGAATGAGCTTGTATGGATGAATGCTGGCATTGCATTTTGTGATGACTGTGATTTTTTAATCCTTGAAAATCACTAAAAAATCCGTCCATTCTAAATCTTCGAATGAAAACTACCAATTTAATAAACAATATTTGATAAATATTCAACATTACTAAATGTATAGGATACAATTTCAATTATACAACTTATCAGAGTAATTAATTTATTTATTCTACAAGGTGTGCTTTAATACATACTAAATACCAATACAAATAAATCTATCGCTACACAACTGTGATGAGAGAGGCAACAATAGCCATTCCTGCTAACTCAACAAACATGTCAAATGCGGAGTAAATAGTAAGCAGGAAAAGTACATCAATACACGATATATGGAAAACAATAAACAGAAAATGTTATGTTATTATTGGGGCTGCATCACTACCAATGTGACTGCCTACGTACCTCTATCTAATTGGGTACCTAATTAGATATAGGATCAAGCCAACGTTGTTCTACTACCGCAAATAGGACTCGTGGTGCCTACGATGCAACAAATGATATGCAATTCCAAAAACTACCTACTTAGGCTTAATCTTCTAAATTCTAATTAACTTTACAGAAATTATCTCTTTGGACTTTATTCCTGAATTCTTATTTCAAAACTTTTGAAATAATAATATATACATCCTTTGTATCAAACTATACTTTACTTCGAGATCTTAAAACAAATCACTATTGAAATATTTATTTGAAAATGCCAAAATACTACTATAAAAATATATCAATATATGCAACCAGATCGGGAGGTTTCTCTCAATAACTAGGAAACTAGGTCCCAACCTTTCGGAAAATAAATATAGATATGTGTATCCCACTTCAACGAGAGCGTACTATACTGATGCTACAAAACATCTGCACCTGCCTTGCCCACATTTTTAGTTATGGGTTACCCGAATCTTTGATAACATAACAAATCACTTTATATCTCCAAGTGGCAAAATCATTTACACTAATAATTACAGATACTTCAAATCTATAATAATTTCTATTTTCAAATCCTTTCAAAATACATCTTAAAACCATCGGGTTTAGTCCTCTAAATTCTTTCCGTTTTATAAAACATTTTTATAAAACCATTATACAGATCACTTTCATATGATATAACTTCAAAATATTCATTTCCAAATATTTCTATTTATTTAAACATATCATAAACTTTTATTTCTGAAAACCAAATTTGAAAACAATTCCATTGACGTCAAATTATTATAACTAATTATAACAACTTAAATGAAACATTATTATCGCTAAACACCTTTGAGTCAAATCGTGAAATGAATCACAAAATGTTAGCTATAATTGTTTTTTACCCAGCCCATGTATATGGATAAATAAATTGATCATAAAGTGTTGGAGCAAAGTCAACAATCAATAAATAATAACCAATGCTCATAAAATGGTCGAGTCTAATTTAAACAAACAATCAATAAAATAAACACAATAATTGTTTCCTGGAGATTCGACCAGGCAACTTAATACTCGGCATACCTACCGTCTGGCTCAACTGGTTCGTTCGGCTAAAGACTTCGTTCGGTCAAGATATCGCTCGGCATCCAGGAGCGATCGGCCAAAGGCATCATTCGGCTAAAGACTTCGTTCGATCAAGATTTCGCTCGGCATCCAGGAGCGATCGGCCAAAGGCATCGTTTGGCTAAAGACTTCGTTCGGTCAAGACAACGCTCGACATCCAGGAGCGATCGGCCAAAGGCATCGTTCGGCATACAAGGGACGATCAACATTCAAAGATGGCTAGGCATTCTCCCCGGCATGGCCGGTTTCGATTGTTGCCCGGTCTACTCTTCCCACACAAAAAACGCACCGTTCGGCATGAAGAGGATGGTTCGGTGTAACGACCCGCCTTTTTGGACAGTTTAAACCGACGATCAAATACACATGTCGATTCCAAACCATTCAAAAGGGCAGATAGTTATTGGGGTAAATAAGAAAAGAAAAGAAAAGAAATAAAGAAAATGAAACAACACAGAATCTCGCAGCGGAACGATAAAATATAATAGTCAAATAAAAAGTTCATGAAGCTGTCTACTATACTTTGACAATTATTTATACAACATTTATCAGAGTTTATACATATACAACTGAACAATTAAATAATGCAGCAGATAACATGATGCAAGGGTAATAATAGTAATAGTATACCAAATCTTCGTCTTCGTCCTCCAGAATAGATCTTCAAAAAACTGAAAACTCAGGACTGACCCGAGCGTAATGAAAAGACAAAACACTCGAATCAGGACTAAAATATCCTTATGAAAGTTAAATCAATCGTAAATAAATATGAGTGTAATGGCGTCAGAGATGTTTACGGGGTTTGACATCTCCTATCCAGTGTCAACGTGCGTGCAATAACTTCAGAGATGTTACGGGATTTTCCATCTCTCAAGGATCCGTTAAACTATCTACTATGTAGTAATATACGCTAAGTAGATAATGCCTATCAGTAATATAAAGTATCAAAATAGCGTTAAGGCGTTACCATAATCCCCCTTAACACATTTTATATTCCCAAAAGCATATACAAGACCGTAGTTTTCCCAAAACCGGAAGTCACCAGAGGGCAATCCATATACTCAAGGTACAAATCAAAACGTAGTGGTCGCGAATAGGATAATCAGTATGACAAGGTACGTGAGGCGATACCAACTAGGATACTAGTAGTTGCGTGATTCGGACTGATATAGGGCATAGCCAGCAGCTACCCCAACACCGCGAAACAACACTCCGAAATCAAGGGGTGCACCCAAATCGAATCACAAATGTAATAGAAATGGTATCGAAGAAGCGTGTCCGCTAGAGGTGGCGAACCTCAATGGCCAGGCGTGGCTCCTGTTTTAGTCATGTCAGGGGTCATCCAATAATCGTTCTCTTTCTTCAGTCAACGCGTTCACCAAACCATCTACTTCATTCTGGATCAACACTCCGCGTATAATAGTTATTAAAGTGGTTTTCAATATCGACAGAGAGTATGTCCATATCCGATCCCGGTCTCTTTAATAACTACGTATTATTACGCCGTTGGCTCTTTTACATTTCAAATCGATTCATAATTGATATCAAAATATCATATTCGCTTCTAAAATCAAATCCATTTCAAATATCATCACATCTATTCAAATGTAAGCTTTCGTTCCAAAATAAATTTCGCATCAATATCTCATTTCGATTTCAAAATCATTTCGAATTTTAATTTAGGTTGCAACTTCATTTAAACCAATTCGTATTTACATTTAAGATTTAAACATAAACATTTCACCTTACAGACCTATTTGAAATTTTAGAAAAATAGTTTGAGTAGTTTAAAAATAGTTTTAAATAATTAAAATCGTTAAAATACTTTAAAATCTTGAAATGGATTTGAAATAGATAAATTTAGTTTAAAATAATTTAAAATTGGGTTAAGTAGATTTAAAATAGAATAAAATAGTTTAAGTATTCAAAATGGTTTATATAACAGAGTAATTTTGGAAAACAAAATAAAACAGCTTCAAAATCAGTCCATTTCAATTATAACTTCCCAATTCAAATCAATTTCAATTTTCATTTTTCCGATTCAATTTCGATTTTAATTCAAATCAATGCCAACTTTGACTTCAAATTAATTTGATTTCACATTCACCTTCAACTTATTCAATTTCAATATGTATCGATTTTTAGCTTGATTTTTTTCAAAATATCAATTTTAACACTTAACAAAATTATTCTTCAATATTCAAGTTTAAATCCCAATTACAAACATGATTCAATTTCAAGCTCAATTGCAAATATCATTTTATATCGCTTTTACTTAATAATATTCAAAGCTCGATTTAAGGTTCAATCCTTTAAACGAATAAATTTTCAAACTTCAATCATAACCAATTTTTAAATTTCAAAGTCTCAACTTAATTATTTAACAAAATTCCTTTAACCAAATTTTATTTCAACATTCCAAACTCAATTTTTGGATGAATTCAATTTCTATAAATCGATTTCTATTTATAACTTTAAATCAAAACATTCAATTAAATTTCAAATCGAGATTTCAAAATTATTAATTTAGCCAATTCGGTGTCCGTATAAAATTTTCTATCCTATGGCCAAGTAATTTATTCATTTCAATTAAATGTCAGGGATGAATATATATTACTTAAATTAAATCACAGTATCATATGTATGCATAACAGGATCTATATAAGCAAATAAACGTCCAAACATTCAAATATCAACCAATAGCATCCATCGAAATACATCATCCAATAGGCAATACAATTCATGGCAATTTCATAGTTATCGAGGTCAGGTAATTAAATCGCAATTCAATTTCAATTTCAATTTAACTGTCAATTTAATTTTTCAACGGTTAATTCAAATAACAAACTATATGACAATTAAATTTATATCAAACAACGACAAATAAAATTCATATCACTTCATAATGTCAATTTAACTAGCATAAAAATATTTAGTACGGTGTGAGCGTTATAAAACACTCACCTTGATTTTTCCGATTTTAAATCAATCGAACGACGTTCGATTTGACCCAAAATTTTCTCTAGCTCCAAACGACTCCAATCCAATTCCATAGCGTAGTGCTCGTCCATACGATTCCATCGCAACTGGTTTCGTCCAAAAACGGACCTCGTATGACAAAGATACAGCATTTTAAATATTACACGATTTAAAATATATTTAATTTACAAATTATTTTAATTTTCTAACCCAAACAAAATCAGGGCCGCATGATTTCTGAAGATGGAATCCAGGCCGCACTTTAGTTTCTTCCTCACGTGCTTATGCTCCTCTCCAGGTTGCGTTCGAACCCAATGCCGCCCAAATGCCCTAATACACGCAACCTACCACCACCTCCGGACGTTGATCAGGCGACGCCATATCGAAGGCCTCGCTGCCGTGCACCCCTGCGCCTAGCCACGTGGCACTCGGTCCCCTTATTTGTACAGAAAGACGTGCGCAACTTCGGCCCAACGTGAGCCAATTGTGGCCTCCACACAACCCCAATTCGAATCTCCACCGTTGGATTGGTAATTCGTGATGTGCTCTACACTTTACCAGTTAGAAGGTTTTCGATTCGATGAGCGGATTCGAAGAAATCGAGGGGGAAAGAAGCTTGATTTTCGGCCATTGACTGTAGAGAGGCGGCCGACCATTTTCTAGGGTTAGGTTTTCTTTTTTTTTTCTTTTTTTGTGAATAAAGGGCTATTTATAGGAAACGACGAATACTATCATCCGGCTTTTCCAAACTCCGAATTTTGCACGGTAACCAGCGTTTCTAGGGTTTATCCCGCGTTCCGGACACAATGGAACAGGTTTCGGAAGCTAATTCGGTCATCAGTGCGAGATATGGAATTGAACGATCGATTTAAAATTAAACCGATTAAACGATTTTCCAGGCGTTTTAGCTTGCACCGGACAAACGATAAATCCAATTGACACGAAATTTGAAATCATACAATAATATCACATTACGGATCCGATGAAACTGTTTTCGTCGAAATCCGAGACCGTTTGAAAAATGACTATTTTAACTCGTTAAATTAATATTAAAACAATTTCGATGCGTTTCGAGCTGCCACGGTCAAACGACAACTCCGATTGCTACGAAAATTGAAATCCGATAATAACAAACTATTACGGATCCAATGGAACTAGTTTCGTCCAATTCTGAGACTGTTCAAAAATTGGCTATTTTTCAATCGATAATTAAATATTAAAATATTCAATTTTCACAAATTTACTTTTAATTCGATTTTAAAAGTTCTACAACATCATTCTAACTTTAATATGATAAAATAAAATTTTACAAATCATTTTTACTCATATTAAACCCGTTATTCAATTATCCAATAAATTTCAATTTTAAAATATTATTAACTCTTATTAAAATCCCGATATAACCTACATTCACTTTGAAAACCAATTTGAATCATATTAAACCGAATTCCAATTATTCACTCTATTTTCATATATTAAATTTCAATATCAAATTAATCATATCAAATTAGAAATTTAATTATTCAAACATTTGTAATATTAAATTTAACAAATTTGATTATTCTTAAATTACTATCCTTTGAAATATTCAAAACGAACATATAAAATTTAACTTTTGAACGAACTAAAATTATAAACAACTATTTCCATTATACGGTTATTCAATTCTCATTATTAAATTATTCAATAAATTCCAAATATTAAATTTAAACAATTTCGATTATCTAATAATTCATTACCCTTTGAAATATTGAAATTGAACTTATTTAAAACCAATTCACAATTTAGAACACTATTTTCATTTTACAGTTATTCAATTATTCAATAAGTTTTAAATATTTAATTTAAACAAATTACCTGTTCAATATTCAATATTTGATTTTAAATAGATTTTACTTATCAATCAACTACTCTCTTATACCCAATGAATTCAACATTTATTATCCTATTCAACTATTGGTTTCAAAGACATTCACTAAGTAGCTTTTATTTTCCATTACTTGGATAATTATTATCTCAATTCATTCCAGTTATTATTATTCCAAACGAATTACAAATTTTTTTCTAACACTAAATCACGAAATCTTATTAATTTTGCTATTTTAATTATCGAAAATTTACGGGTCGTTACACTCTCCCCCACTCAAAACTTTTCATCCCCGAAAAGGAAAAAGAAGAGAAAAGGAACTAAGTATAGAATTCAACATTAAATATATTTATCTCAAAGTTACCAACTTATAAACAATGAAATTTCATTTATAAAATATTTACTACACTTTCACTAAGTTATTCCAAACGACTTTCTAACTTTAAAAGTTTGTTATCAAAACATGTTATAAAATTTTTTAAAACTTGAAATTTTCTAACACCCGGATTTTACGGAAAAATTCGGCAGAGTCTCCTTTGCGCGGCTCGATCGGTACAACTACAAAACGCCTCTACGGTCCCCAAACCAACAAAAGAAAATCCAAAAGCCAAGTGGCTCATCAAAATCACCAAATCCAATGATAAAATAAACATGTACCTTATATTTTTTTTATTAGCGAGCATATACGAATAATATAGCGCAAAAGCGAGCTCCAAATGCGAAGCAAGCGCAATCCGCACCTACTAAACACTCAACAAACTATGAGAAACATGCATATACGAAAATAATATCAATATACATCATATAGCAACATAACAACTACATGTGCCAACATAGCAAATGCAACAAAACAACAATTGTAACCACCAATCAACTATCATCCAACTACCATCCAACAAATCCATAACCAATCAATATAAATTCACTTCTCATTAATATTTATTGACTTGGTTTTCAATTTTAATCACTGTTGATTCATTAACGTTGGATTTTACTAACATTCATTCTCAATTCAATTAGTTAACATTCATTAATTTATATTTACATTAGTTCACTTCCAATTTGAATCAAATTAAATTCTATTTAAATACATTTAACTTCCAATTTGATTTCAATGATTTATAGCTCTCAATTTCGATAACACTTAATGAATTACATACAATCAACTAACAATCATATAACAACCAAATCATACCCAATATAACCAAACTATTAATTTTACATTCGATTTGGTTTATCTCTTTTATATATATATCCTGTTATATAATTTTAAAAGAATCATTTTATATTTGGCATCATATATTTCCAATATTAACTTTAATTAAGTCCGTAAGCCGTACGTATATCATCCGTGAGCAATATCAATCTAATCGCTTATTCGATCACACAATTTCACTTCCAACTAGTATCGTTCACACGACTCTCTAGTGTGGACTCAGATTTGGTTCCTTGATTGAAAACTGTTATTCTCCTTGCATAGTCATATACTATGATAGAAAATTCCAGAATCGAACCAAAAATCCATATCCAGGGTTCGCCATCGAGAATCGAGTGGAAAATCCTAACTTGGATCGATATAAATCATCTCAAAATTTTGTGCTCGAATTTGGATCAAATCGTTATGCGAATAAAATAATATACGTACAATCTCACGTATTACCTTCCAATGGATTTCTATCCAATTTATCTATACTAAATTATTTTATCGATTTCTATACCTCTTTTTTTCACTTAATTACTCGCAACCCATTATTCAGTTAGTATCTTCATTTCTTTACATAGCATATTCTTTAACATTATCTTTTCTCAAACATCATATCAAAGAATTTGCTTACTCAAATTCATTTTAAACATTCTATATAAGTTAATTAAATTCAATTTCATCTTCCAATTGATTCTTAGCTATAAGAAATTCCTTTGTTTATATTTACTCCATATTCATAGTTTCAGTTAATACAAATTTATTTGTGGAACATTTTATCAATCATCACTTTAGTTTATAGTCATTCCATAAAAGTCTAACTTCTCATATATGACTTTTCTTAGTTTACAGTTATCTTAAAGGTTACAAATTCAATTATTATTTTCTATGCAATTTATATTTATTTTCTATAACCAATTTACAAAGGTATAATACGATTCATTTCTTAAGTTCACTTACTTGTTCCATTTATCCATTCATCATTTCACGTTATATTTAAGTATATATAATTTTTATCACAACCAAATTTTTATTTATATACATTTTAATTCCGTTTGAGTTTTCCTTACTTGTATACTTCAATTACTTTCAGGTTCTGTTTATTTGTACAACATCTCATTACATATCCAAAACATCATTTTAACTTTTTAATATTTGGTAAGTCTTGTTATATGTTATCAGAATGCAAATTCGGTATTATACAAATTTATAGAATTTCATTTTACTTAATTAGAATGTTCACAAATTTAATTTGTTTAAATCCTCTTTACCTTTCAACTTTAAAGTTTTCCCAAAACAATAGCTTAGATATCTTAATCCTCTTATTTTATAAATTCTGGTTATTCACAATTTATTCAAATAATTTGAAAATTATTAATCAACAGAACTTAGAAATTTAAATGCCCGGTTCTTTTCAAATCGTTTGAAATAAATATATACACTTATATCTTTAATATATTAAATCCTACTTGTGGAGTTTAAACCAAAACTCATTTACCCAAAATAATTTTGAAGATAAGCAAAGCTTCTTAGAAGTCTCCCCCACTTTGAGACTCGAAAATGAACGTCGATAATGCTGCGCAGTCATCACCGAAATTATTTTCCAGCGACATAAGAGAGGAGTACTGAATTCATTCTTTCCTTTAAAATCCTTTCAAAATATTTCCATAAACAATTTCCAACTAACGTCATAATATATTTTCTTCAAAGCTTTGAAAACCATTTTAAAACCTCCGGGTCTTAAATTCAATATTTTTCAATTAAAATCTATTTAAATTCATAAGTAACCCTTTTAAAATATTCTTATAGGATTTTTTTTTCCTTAAAACAATCCACAAGTGTTTTATCATTGTTCATTTTGTAATTCAGTTTATTTATTAAATTACAATATCCAATTAATGATAATAACCAATATTTTCATTCCTAACAACCAAGTAAGCTAGATAGATCACAATAATTTTTGAAAATAAATTCTTTATATACAAAATATAATTAGAGCAAAATTATTTCATTTACTCAATTTCAAAACAATACTATGTCGAATTGTTCTGTTTAAGTGTTTAGAGATCCCTATCAATGACGTTAATTACTCGTATTGACCAGAATCCATAAGCCACTCAACAAATCAACCGACACAATATAAAACATTTTATATCACTAACAAATACGCTCTCTCATATATATATTCACTCAGCGACTCGTCATAGGGTATAACTACCCTATTTATAAAGAGTCAGACCCCACAAAGCTAAGGTTATCGCTAAACCTAAGCTCTGATACCAACTATAACAACCCGCCTTTTTGGACAGTTTAAACCGACGATCAAATACACATGTCGATTCCAAACCATTCAAAA
Source organism: Allium cepa (assembly GCA_030765085.1). NCBI lineage: Eukaryota > Viridiplantae > Streptophyta > Magnoliopsida > Asparagales > Amaryllidaceae > Allium > Allium cepa. The sequence goes on along the minus strand of CM060935.1, from coordinate 794,196,650 downwards.
GGAAAGATAGTTATTGGGGTAAATAAGAAAAGAAAAGAAAAGAAATAAAGGAAATGAAACAACACAGAATCTCGCAGCAGAACGATAAAATATAATAGTCAAATAAACAGTTCATGAAGCTGTTTACTATACTTTGACAATTATTTATACAACATTTATCAGAGTTTATACATATACAACAGAACAATTAAATAATGCAGCAGATAACATGATGCAAGGGTAATAATAGTAATAGTATACCAAATCTTCGTCTTCGTCCTCCAGAATAGATCTTCAAAAATCTGAAAACTCAGGACTGACCCGAGCGTAATGAAAAGACAAAACACTCGAGTCAGGACTAAAATATCCTTATGAAAGTTAAATCAATCGTAAATAAATATGAGTGTAACGGCCTCAGAGATGTTTACGGGGTTTGACATCTCCTATCCAGTGTCAACGTGCGTGCAATAACTTAAGAGATGTTACGGGATTTTCCATCTCTCAAGGATCCGTTAAACTATCTACTATGTAGTAATATACGCTAAGTAGATAATGCCTATCAGTAATATAAAGTATCAAAATAGCGTTAAGGCGTTACCATAATCCCCCTTAACACATTTTATATTCCCAAAAGCATATACAAGACCGTAATTTCCCCAAAACCGGAAGTCACCAGAGGGCAATCCATATACTCAAGGTACAAATCAAAACGTAGTGGTCGCGAATAGGATGATCAGTATGACAAGGTACGTGAGGCGATACCAACTAGGATACTAGTAGTTGCGTGATCCGGACTGATGTTGGGCATAGCCAGCAGCTACCCCAACACCGCGAAACAACACTCCGAAATCAAGGGGTGCACCCAAATCGAATCACAAATGTAATAGAAATGGTATCGAAGAAGCGTGTCCGCTAGAGGTGGCGAACCTCAATGGCCAGGCGCGGCTCCTGTTTTAGTCATGTCAGGGGTCATCCAATAATCGTTCTCTTTCTTCAGTCAACGCGTTCACCAAACCATCCACTTCATTCTGGATCAACACTCCGCGTATAATAGTTATTAAAGTGGTTTTCAGTATCGACAGAGAGTATGTCCATATCCGATCCCGGTCTCTTTAATAACTACGTATTATTACACCGTTGGCTCTTTTACATTTCAAATCGATTCATAATTGATATCAAAATATCATATTCGCTTCTAAAATCAAATCCATTTCAAATATCATCGCATCTATTCAAATGTAAGCTTTCGTTCCAAAATAAATTTCGCATCAATATCTCATTTCGATTTCAAATTCATTTCGAATTTTAATTTAGGTTGCAACTTCATTTAAACCAATTCGTATTTACATTTAAGATTTAAACATAAACATTTCACCTTACAGACCTATTTGAAATTTTAAAAAAATAGTTTGAGTAGTTTAAAAATAGTTTTAAATAATTAAAATCGTTAAAATACTTTAAAATCTTGAAATGGATTTGAAATAGATAAATTTAGTTTAAAATAATTTAAAATTGGGTTAAGTAGATTTAAAATAGAATAAAATAGTTTAAGTATTCAAAATGGTTTATATAACAGAGTAATTTTGGAAAACAAAATAAAACAGCTACAAAATCAGTCCATTTCAATTATAACTTCCCAATTCAAATCAATTTCAATTTCCATTTTTCCGATTCAATTTCGATTTTAATTCAAATCAATGCCAACTTTGACTTCAAATTAATTTGATTTTACATTCACCTTCAACTTATTCAATTTCAATATGTATCGATTTTTAGCTTGATTTTTTTCAAAATATCAATTTTAACACTTAACAAAATTATTCTTCAATATTCAAGTTTAAATCCCAATTACAAACATGATTCAATTTCAAGCTCAATTGCAAATATCATTTTATATCGCTTTTACTTAATAATATTCAAAGCTCGATTTAAGGTTCAATCCTTTAAACGAATAAATTTTCGAACTTCAATCATAACCAACTTTTAAATTTCAAAGTCTCAACTTAATTATTTAACAAAATTCCTTTAACCAAATTTTATTTCAACATTCCAAACTCAATTTTTAGATGAATTCAATTTCTATAAATCGATTTCTATTTATAACTTTAAATCAAAACATTCAATTAAATTTCAAATCGACGATTTCAAAATTATTAATTTAGCCAATTCGGTGTCCGTATAAAATTTTCTATCCTATGGCCAAGTAATTTATTCATTTCAATTAAATGTCAGGGATGAATATATATTACTTAAATTAAATCACAGTATCATATGTATGCATAACAGGATCTATATAAGCAAATAAACATCCAAACATTCAAATATCAACCCAGTAGCATCCATCGAAATACATCATCCAATAGGCAATACAATTCATGGCAATTTCATAGTTATCGAGGTCAGGTAATTAAATCGCAATTCAATTTCAATTTCAATTTAACCGTCAATTTAATTTTTCAACGGTTAATTCAAATAACAAACTATATGACAATTAAATTTATATCAAACAATGACAAATAAAATTCATATCACTTCATAATGTCAATTTAACTAGCATAAAGATATTTAGTACGGTGTGAGCGTTATAAAACACTCACCTTGATTTTTCCGATTTTAAATCAAATCGAACGACGTTCGATTTGACCCAAAATTTTATCTAGCTCCAAACGACTCCAATCCAATTCCATAGCGTAGTGCTCGTCCATACGATTCCATCGCAACTGGTTTCGCCGAAAACGGACCTCGTATGACAAAGATACAGCATTTTAAATATTACACGATTTAAAATATATTTAATTTACAAATTATTTTAATTTTCTAACCCAAACAAATCAGGGCCGCATGATTTCTGAAGATGGAATCCAGGCCGCACTTTAGTTTCTTCCTCACGCGCTTATGCTCCTCTCCAGGTCGCGTTCGAACCCAATGCCGCCCAAATGCCCTAATACACGCAACCTACCACCACCTCCGGACGTTGATCAGGCGACGCCATATCGAAGGCCTCGCTGCCGTGCACCCCCGCGCCTAGCCACGTGGCACTCGGTCCCCTTATTTGTACAGAAAGACGTGCGCAACTTCGGTCGAACGTGAGCCAATTGTGGCCTCCACACAACCCCAATTCGAATCTCCACCGTTGGATTGGTAATTCGTGATGTGCTCTACACTTTACCAGTTGGAAGGTTTTCGATTCGATGAGCGGATTCGAAGAAATCGAGGGGGAAAGAAGCTTGATTTTCGGCCATTGACTGTAGAGAGGCGGCCGGCCATTTTCTAGGGTTAGGTTTTCTTTTTTTTTTCTTTTTTTGTGAATAAAGGGCTATTTATAGGAAACGACGAATACTATCCATGCGGCTTTTCCAAACTCCGAATTTTGCACGGTAACCAGCGTTTCTAGGGTTTATCCCGCGTTCCGGACACAATGGAACAGGTTTCGGAAGCTAATTCGGTCATCAGTGCGAGATATGGAATTGAACGATCGATTTAAAATTAAACCGATTAAACGATTTTCCAGGCGTTTTAGCTTGCACCGGACAAACGATAAATCCAATTGACACGAAATTTGAAACCATGCAATAATATCACATTACGGATCCGATGAAACTATTTTCATCGAAATCCGAGACCGTTTGAAAAATGACTATTTTAACTCGTTAAATTAATATTAAAACAATTTCGATGCGCTTCGAGCTGCCACGGTCAAACGACAACTCCGATTGCTACGAAAATTGAAATCCGATAATAACAAACTATTACGGATCCAATGGAACTAGTTTCGTCCAATTCTGAGACTGTTCAAAAATTGGCAATTTTTCAATCGATAATTAAATATTAAAATATTCAATTTTCACAAATTTACTTTTAATTCGATTTTAAAAGTTCTACAACATCATTCTAACTTTAATATGATAAAATAAAATTTTACAAATCATTTTTACTCATATTAAACCCGTTATTCAATTATCCAATAAATTTCAATTTTAAAATATTATTAACTCTTATTAAAATCCCGATATAACCTACATTCACTTTGAAAACCAATTTGAATCATATTAAACCGAATTCCAATTATTCACTCTATTTTCATATATTAAATTTCAATATCAAATTAATCATATCAAATTCGAAATTTAATTATTCAAACATTTGTAATATTAAATTTAACAAATTTGATTATTCTTAAATTACTATCCTTTGAAATATTCAAAACGAACATATAAAATTTAACTTTTGAACGAACTAAAATTATAAACAACTATTTCCATTATACGGTTATTCGATTCTCATTATTAAATTATTCAATAAATTCCAAATATTAAATTTAAACAATTTCGATTATCTAATAATTCATTACCCTTTGAAATATTGAAATTGAACTTATAGGACTCAACTTTTAAAACCAATTCACAATTTAGAACACTATTTTCATTTTACAGTTATTCAATTATTCAATAAGTTTTAAATATTTAATTTAAACAATTTACCTGTTCAATATTCAATATTTGATTTTAAATAGATTTTACTTATCAATCAACTACTCTCTTATACCCAATGAATTCAACATTTATTATCCTATTCAACTATTGGTTTCAAAGGCATTCACTAAGTAGCTTTTATTTTCCATTACTTGGATAATTATTATCTCAATTCATTCTAGTTATTATGATTCCAAATGAATTACAATTTTTTTTCTAACACTAAATCACGAAATCTTATTAATTTTGCTATTTTAATTATCGAAAATTTACGGGTCGTTACATTCGGCATTTGGCCGTTCGGCCTGTTTGGTTCGGCACACAGAGACCACTCCATTTGGGCTGAGGTATTCAGCTACCAGGCCCACCAGGGAAGTCCAACCCACCTTTGTCTATAAATAGAGAGGCAGGGGCACAGTGAAATGGATCTTTTTGGGAGGACACTGGGGAGACTTTGCCATTTTTTATACTCTCTTCTTCTTCATTCAAACTTGTATTCAAGCGATTGATTTACGGATTGTATCTGTACTCAAGTAACGGAGAAAGCAATAAAGATTAACCTCAAAGTGGACGTAGGCAATTACGCCGAACCACTATAAATTTGGTGTTCTTGTTCTCTTCATTTAAATTTATACTCTGTTCTCTATTTTAATTTACTTTCTTCATTAATCTCTCTACACGATCTTTCTAAGGGTGTTAGTGACCAATTTTGGTGCTAACATTTTGGTGCTTTCACTGAGAGTTGAATTCTCAGGCTGTTAGGATCTGCTTTGTAGCTACTGGATTGCATAAATCCCCTAGAGGAGATCCAAGATCATTGACAAGGCATCTATTGATTCGATTCAGAGTTATAACCAACAACTCTACCATGGGAAGACCTCGAACCAGATCAGCTTCCCATAACGCAAATGTCCATGAAACTACTAGCGTACAACAAGTTGGACCTAGAAATCAGTAAGCAACAAGAGGCGTAGGGCCCTCCACCCAAAACCATGTGGAAGTTGTTTCCAGAACAGAGTTCAGCGACTTGATAAGAGAACTCAAGGAAAGCAGAAGGCAACTTGCTGAGCAGATTCAAGCCAACACTAACCTCATGACTCAGCTCGCTCAACAACATCGCCAGAATGCTGGAGATAACCCTGCCTATTATTCTAAATCTAATAGCTCAACCTCAGCTGACGAACCTCCTAGGCGTAGACGCCGTAGGGATGAAGGTGCACAAGCAGGCGTTGGGAATGAAGCCTGTGAAGAGACCGGGCACCCGAATCTCCAAGACCCAAATCAGGCGGGACATTAACCCGCACGGTCAAGTGGAACGGAACCCATCCTTCCATCCTCCATACAAACTCCGGACTTAACAGCTATGGTCAGGCAGTTGATGAGAGAAAACCAAGGCTTGACAATGAAGATTAGGGAGTGACCAGAAGCCGTACTCCCTTTACGGATGGTATCCTACAGGCTTAGTACCCCAAGAAGTTCAAAATGCTGACTATCCCAGCCTACGAAGGGAAGGCTAATCCCAGGCAGCATGTGATGAGGTACGTATGGATGATGGATTCTGCAAGAGCTAATGATGCAACCAAGTATAGATGCTTCCCAATTACTCTGTCCAGAATCGCCACCATGTGGTTTACTCGACTTCCCCCGCGATCTATATCCAACTTTGACGAATTGGCAATGAAATTCATAGAGCAGTTCAGGATACACACCACTCGTCCAAAGGATGTGATGTCCTTATCAAGCGTAATCCAAGCTCCGGGAGAGTCATTGAAAGCATACTTGCAAAGATTTCATGTTGCTGCTACTGAAGTGAGCAATCCAAACGACCACGCAATTTTGATGGCGGTAATGCGTGGAGTGGATCCAGACTCTAAATTTGGAGATTGGTTGGCGGGAAAACCCCCAGCCACGTTGGAGCATTTTTATTCGAAAGCTCATCAATTCATAAGAAAGGAAGAAGCTCGATGGACGAGACAAGGCACCAGGGCCTGCTCCAGAGAATGTGAAAAGTACCATCGCCATGAAGCAAGCTGGCGATAATTCGAGAAAAGCTCAAGCCAACGTCAAAAACAAGCCTAGACAGCCTAAAGGAGCCGAAGTTGGGAATCTCGGGAAGAAATGAGAGACGGGGAAATGGAAGTCAAGGATGCCGACCTACAATGAATACACCCCGCTCAACGTGTCACTTGAGAACATCTATTTGTCAACTTGCAACACTTTCCAGTATAGAAAACCACGCCCAAAGGAATCAACGGAGGAACAAAAGCAGACTGAGAAGTACTGCCGCTTTCACGAGTCTTATGGGCACAACATAGAGGAGTGCAGGCACCTCCATGACGTTATTGAAAAGTTGATTAGACAGAAGAAGCTGCAGGAGTTCGTCAAAGACCCACAAGACGGAAGACAAGAGACGTTGGACCCCAGACGTGGGCCAGCTCCATGCCAACCAGAACAACCTGCTCGAACTGTGGGTAGATTGGTTATTAACACAATTGCAGGCGGACCTCGTCCTACGGATAAGAATTGGCAGGAGATGGAGCGATATGCTAACTCTTTAAGACATGCGAAGTATGAATGCTGTTCGAATGTGGAGGATGGGACCCCTACAAAGTAGCAGCGAACGATGGATGATGATATTGTATTCAGGAGCCGAGATGCGGATAAGGTGGAGGCCCCTACCTAGACCCGATGGTCATATCTACGACAATCGGGCTGGCATTTGTGAAGATAATTCTAATCGATTGTGGAAGCTCCGTTAACATCATCTTCAAGAAGGCATATGACCAAATGAAGCTGGAAGCTAAGGATTTGAAACCATCCAGTGCCAGAATCCATGGCTTTAACGGCGCAACAACGGATGCAGTGGGATATGTGGAGTTACCAGTTGAACTGGGGCAAGGCGAGCGTAGGAGGGTGTGAATCCTACCATTTATAGTGTTGGACGTTGACTCTCCATATAACGTATTTCTAGGACGTCCAGCTTTGGCAGAATTTAGGGCAGCATTGGCCCCTTGGTGTCTGACATTAAAATTTCCCACAGACAGTGGTGTTGGAGTGGTACACGGCGATCAGGCAATCGGACGTGCATGCTATGTGGCTGAGCTGAGAGAGGCTCAGCGCAGAGAGAAAGGAAAGGTTGCGGACAGTTCCGTCCGCATCCTAAATGCTGATGATTGACAAGTAGCACCCAAGCCCTGGCTTAGGCAACATTCTCGGATCTATAAAGACATAGATCCGAGAGGCGATGATGGGGAAACCACGGAAACCAATGCAGCACCGCGAAACTCACAATTGACATCCAAGTTAGCCGGAGCGACCTATCACGAATCCTTAAAATTGGGTCGCAACTCGACCCTTTGGCTGCTGAGAACCTTACTGATTTCCTCCGAGCGAATCATGTTTTCGCCTGGACACATTCTGATATGTGTGGGATTTCTCCTGCGATTGCGAGTCATATGTTGAACATAGACCCGAAACATGTATCTGTGAAGCAAAAAAGGAGAGGCATGGACCCGGAGAGGTCTACGGCTCTCAAAGAGGAGATGGACAAACTCAAAGCCAACAGGTTCGTCCACGACGTCCTCTACCCTGAATGGGTATCTAACCCGGTGCTAGTAAAGAAAGCAAATGGAAAATGGAGGACCTGTGTTGATTATTCTGATTTAAACAAAGCATGCCCTAAGGATAGTTTCCCGTTGCCTAGGATTGACCAGCTGGTCGACTCAACTGTCGGACATGAGTTATTATCATTTATGGATGCGTACTCTGGATATAATCAAATCCCAATGCACCTCCCAGACCAAGAACACACCAGTTTTGTCACCAACATGGGATTGTATTGCTATGTAGTAATGCCATTTGGATTGAAGAATGCAGGAGCGACCTATCAACGCCTGGTGAATCGAATGTTCAAAGATCAGATTGGTAGAACAATGAAAGTCTATGTGGATGACATGCTTGTGAAGTCACGGCAGTCAAATGACCACATCCAAGACATAGCGGAGATGTTCGACATAATCAGGCATTATGGAATGAATATCAATCCGTTGAAGTGTTCATTCGGCGTAGCATCAAGAAAGTTTCTGGGATTCATTATGAATGCCCGAGGAATCGAGGCTAACCCAGAGAAGATTCAGGCTATCCGAGATATACAAGTGCCCAAAACCATAAAACAGGTGCAAAGCTTGAATGGAAAGGTAGCCGCGCTGAGCCGATTCATATCCAGGGCCACAGACAATTGTAGTCCTTTCTTCGATGTCATAAAGAAAGGAAAGAAGAATTTCGAGTGGACATCCGACTGTGAGGAAGCATTCCGAGCTCTTGTAAGGCACTTGGAAAGTCCCTCGATATTATCAAAACCAATAGACCATGAAATGTTGTACGTATACTTGGCCGTATCCCAGCACGCTATCAGCACAGCCCTGGTTCGCGAGGAAGATTGGGTTTTAGAAGCCAGTTTAATATGTTAGTAAACGCTTAACGGGGGCAGAAATAAATTATCCAAAGATTAAAAAACTAGCTTATTACTCGGTGATTGCCTCACGCAAGCTTCTCCCGTATTTTCAGGCACACTCAATCAGTGTCTATACTGATCAACCCTTGCGATAGATACTCCAACGACCGAAAAATTTCGGAAGGATGTTAAAATGGAATATTGAGATAAGTCTGTTCGACATTACCTACTTGCCGCGAAGGGCCATACAAGGACAGGCACTAGCTGACTTCATTGCTGAATTCACTATGACAGACGAAACAAACGATCACAATGTCATACCTCCCGTTCGATGGAAGATGTACACCGATGGGGCATCTAACGACCATTGTTCGGGGGTTGGCATAGTTCTTGTAACTCCTGAAAATCGATCGGTTTGCTACGCTTTGAAGCTCGAATTCACAGCGATGAATAATGAAGCTGAATATGAGGCGTTGATCACCGGCTTAAGACTCATTAAATAACTGGGAGTAAAATCGGTTGAGATCTTTAGCGACTCTCAGCTGGTGGTATACCAAGTGCGAGGAGACTACCAAGTGAGGGGGCAGAGACTTGCCCCATATTTAGTCCAAGTCCAGGAGCTGCTAGTGCATCTCGAATACTATGATATTTCACATATCCCGCGCGAGCGAAACAGGGCTGCCGATTCATTGGCAAAATTCACAAGCACTAGTGATGCGCAACAGATGGGATTATTTCCCGTTGAGACCCTCCATGCTCCGAGTATAGATATGATGGAGGTAGATTTCGTGTTAGGAACAGAAATCGAGAAGGAATCGTGGATGACCCCAATCCAGCAGTACCTGCTATTCGAGATCTTACCTGAAGAAAAGAGCGAAAGACAACAAGTCCTTCGTAAGGCTCCTCGCTATGTAATGTAGGACGGAATAATGTATCGAAGGGGATTCTCAACCCCATTACTCCGATGCATTGCCCATGATGAGATAAAACGAGTCCTGAAGGAAGGCCATTAGGGAGAGTGCGGTGACCATACTGGGAGGCAGACATTAGCGAAGAAAGTCCTCCGTTATGGATACTACCGGCCAACTGTGAATCGAGATGCCGCAGACTATGTGAGAAGATGTGACAAATGCCAGATATATGCAAAAATCCCGAGAGCTCCGCCGATGGAGCTCACGTAGATGGTTAGTCCCTGGCCATTTGCAATGTGGGGGATTTACCTAGTCGGCTCTTTACCCATATCCAAATGTGAAGCGAAATATGCAATAGTTGCGGTCGACGAGTTTACCAAATGGGCGGAAGCAGAGCCTCTGGCCACAATAACCACCAAGAAGGTTATTAATTTCATCGTACGAAATATCATATGCCACTTTGGCCTTCCACGGACCATCATCACAGACAATGGAACTCAATTCGAGAGCAAGGAGTTCAAAGATTTTTGTCAAAAATACGACATTAAGAAGAAGTTTGCAGCGGTTGCTCACCCGAAAGCCAACGGACAAGTGGAAGCCGTAAACAAGATATTCAAGTCCATATTGAAAAAGCGTCTGGAAAAGGCTAGAGGCAAGTGGTTGGATGAAATTCCAATGACGCTCTGGGACGACAGGACCACCCACAAGACCGCGACCGGCCACACTCCATTCGCATTGGCATATGCGCGGAAGCTGTCATACCCGTGGAACTTGAAGTTCCATCACATCAGGTAACTCATTACGATCCCGAGTCGAACCAGAGTCTTTTATTGGAATCATTGGACTTCATTGACGAAAAATGCGAAGAAGCCAACTTGAGAACGGCCGCATACAGACATAGAGTCGCTAAATATTATAACGAAAAGGTCCGACCGAGAATTTTTGTTGTGGGAGACCTCGTTTTGAAATGAGTTTTTCCGGTCCCATCTCATATAAATCCCGCATGGGAGGGTCCATATGTCATCGAACGGAAGCTTGGAGAAGAAACTTTCAAGCTATCGACCGTCGATGGTGCGACGCTCCCCCGAGCATGGAACATCGAGCACTTGCGGCGTTATTATACTTAGTCTATTTCTTTCATGTATTACCTGCATTTATTTCCAGTAGGCTTTTATTTCTAGTTCTTGGCATGTAGTAAGATAATTCAGCTTGCTCTCATTAATAAAGGCTTGAAGCCATCTTTCCATGAATGACTAATGTTTTTGAGTATGATAATCCTGTGATAGGAAAATGAAACCGTATTATTCTGGCTGACGTACGAACGAGTATAAACGTTTCAAAATCTCCAAGTCCTCAGAGTGCAGACTGGAGTACTCTAAGTCCCCGGAGCGTGGACTCGAGTATAAACGACTTAAAATCTCCACGTCCCTGGAGTGCGGACTGGAGTACTCTAAGTCCCTGGAGCGCGAACTCGAGTATAAACGACTTAAAATCTCCAAATATCCGGAGTGCGAACTGGAGTACTCTAAGTCCTCGGAGCACGAACTCGAGTATAAACGACTTAAAATCTCCAAGTCCCCGGAGTGCGGACTGGTGTACTCTAAGTCCTCGGAGCTCGGACTCGAGTGTAAACGACTTAAAATCTCCAAGTCTCCGGAGTGCAGACTGGAGTACTCTAAGTCCCCAAAGCGCGGACTCGAGTATAAACGACTTAAAATCTCCAAGTCCCTGGAGTGCGGACTGGAGTACTCTAAGTCCCCGGAGCGCGGACTCGAGTATAAACGACTTAAAATCTCCAAGTCTCCGTAGTGCGGACTGGAGTACTCTAAGTCCCCGAAGCGCGGACTCAAGTGTAAACGACTTAAAATCTCCAAGTCCGCGGAGTGCGAACTGGAGTACTCTAAGTCCCCAGAGCGGGGACTTGAGTATAAACGACTTAAAATCTCCAAGTCCTCGGAGTGCGGACTGGAGTACTCTAAGTCCCCGGAGCACGGACTCAAGTATAAACGACTTAAAGTCTCCAAGTCCCCAGAGTGCGGACTGGAGTAATCTAAGTCCCCGGAGCACGGCCTCGAGTATAAACGACTTAAAATCTCCAAGTCCCCAGAGTGCGGACTGGACTACTCCAAGTCCTCGGAGCGCAGACTCGAGTATAAACAACTTAAAATCTTCAAGTCCCCGGAGTGTGGACTAGAGTACTCTAATTCCCCGGAGCGCGGACTCGAGTATAAACGACTTAAAATCTCCAACTCCCCGGAGTGCGGACTGGAGTGCTCCAAGTCCCCGGAGCGCGGACTCGAGTGTAAACGAATTAAAATCTCCAAGTCCCCGGTGTGCGGACTGGAGTACTCTAAGTCCCCGGAGCACGGACTCGAGTATAAATGACTTAAAATCTCCAAGTCCCCGGAGTGCGGACTGGAGTACTCTAAGTCGCCGGAGCGTGGACTCAAGTATAAACGATTTAAATGACCAGGTCCGCTGAAGACGGACTGGATATAAATAACTTGAAGTCATCGAGCCTTCAGAGTGCATATTAGAAAATATTCTAAGTGCTTGGGGCGCGGAAGAAAAAACAGATAGTTCTCAAAGAATTTTCGATCTATATGAAGATGAACCGAGAGGTCTATTATATTCACAACAGCTTGGATTTGAATCACAATCACAAAGAAAATAGAACAACAAGAGCCATGGAAAGACGGAAAAACTAAGTTTTATTCATCAAAGATAAGTTTCCATTACAACTCCTTTGAAGCTCGGAATCAAAATTTTATTTACACAAACTAAGAAAACAAAAGTACTTGCCTAATCTAAACTGACCCTCGTTGAATGAGAGTAATGATTACTTCTTATGCTTCTTCGCCTTCTTCACGTCCGTTGTCTTCTCAGACGACCTCTCTCCTCTGCGTTTACCCTTGGTACCCTTCTTTGATGGAGAAGTGACAGCCAGAGAAGAATGAGGGACATCCACGGTTTTAGACCTGCCAGGGAGAATAATCTTCAGCGGCTTATTCAAAGGATCGTCGGGGTCCACGGCTTGAGGTTCGACCTTGATCTTGGTCGTTTCTCTCTTCTCTTTCTCCAGTTGCTCCTTCATACTCAGCTCAGACGTGCGTTCGGAGGCGCCTGTGTTCTCTACTTCATAACTCCCCTCGATGGGAGAAGAAGTCTCAGATTTGTCTTCATCTAGCGCTCCAATCATCTGAGCATCTGGCCCGAGAGCTTCTTCTACCTGACTAGCCTCACCTATCTTCTCCTCCACCTCCTTGGCGACATCGCTCCTCGGAGTGGGTCCGGGATCAGAACGACCTACGCGAAAGCATGAAAAACAAGCATTAGAATACAATATTCGTCGAGGCGCAACTTCATTGATTTTTGAAGCCTGTGAATCGACAGGGTTGTCCAAGAAAATCGATGACTCCAGGGCATCAGGGGCTAAGTTATGTGTAGGGGAGGTTGATGGATTTGAGATACCCGCGACTTCCTATCGAGAGGATGGCCCCGGTTTGTCAGAAATCGTGGCGGAGCTGGATTTTTTAGACATCTTCAATAAATAGTGAATTCGGCTAAGCATCTGTGCGAACTATACTTGAAAAAGTTCGACGTTAGAATTAACAACACAAATATTCCCCCCATGTGGTGTGTGAACTAGTGCGATCAATCGTATATAAGTGCAGAAAAATTGAAAGCCACAGAGTCGGTAATATAAAATTGAGCTTCGAATCATCGCCTTCGAAGACCGTCATCGCTGACCGTCTCCAAAAGCCTGCCTTATGGTGTTTACATTTTCAGATTCAAAAATTGTTAGAAGAAGTTATCCGGTTATGTCAATTTAAATTCAGGTTTTTGTCTGCTGAAACTAGGAGGTTACCAGTCCAAATCACTTTGATATACTAGTATGCTGGAGTTTTTTTCCTTGTTTTGTTATGTGATTAGGCAAGGCAATTGATCATTCGGCCTAAGTATGGTTCGGCATTTACGTTCGTTCGGCCTAAGTATGGTTCGGTATTTACGTTCGTTCGGCCTAAGTATGGTTCGACATTTATGTTCGTTCGGCCTAAGTATGGTTCGGCATTTTTGTTCGTTCGGCCTAAGTATGGTTCGGCGCTTATGTTTGTTCGGCCTAAGTATGGTTCGGCATTTACATTTGTTCGGCTAAGCTGTCGTTCGGCCAAACTACCGTTCGGCCTTAGTAACGACCGGACTAAGTTTTTGCTCGGCCAAAGTAACGTTCGGCACCCTTCCTCCATTCCTCTATTCCTTTCTTTTCTCCCAATCTCGTTCGGCACGGAGAAACCAAGCCGAACCACAATACATCACCCAATGACTCCCCCGCGTGTTCATCCCTGGCCAATTCTTCCTTCCTTCCCTCCTCATCATTCCCCCAAAAATATTCTGATCGAGCTTCAGTTCCCTATCGGCTATAGTTCCAATTTACGAACTCGAGCCGCGCGTTAAAACCTATTTATTCGGGGAAAGGATTTAGATGGCAGGATGTTACCTAGATAGCGAATCAAGACTTGGAGGAATCTGGAGTTAAGAAGCACGGCTCTGGTTAATGCCGAATGGATCGGGAAGGAAGGTTGAAACACTTTGGAGGCTCTTAGCAGGTAAAATTTGTAAGTATGAGATAGCGGAGGTTAGGAGTGAAAAGAGAAGAAGGAGGAAGACACTGGCCTTTATAGGGGAGAAGAAGAAGTTAAAGAGACTGTGACCGGTGGAACCAGTCAAGATCACATCGTTCGACTTCGGCATACTTAGTCGCTTGGTATAACGTGAAGCGTTCGACCTCGGCTACACTGTTCGGCACACACCTCCACAACCGGTATTCGCAAGAAAGCAACCCCCAAGAGTGATGGGCCAAGGCTCGAGGCGGATCATGGAGGATACGTAATTCAAAGCGTACTACGTTCAGTCACGTAATACACTTTGGGGGGCAAGTGTTTCCTGGAGATTTGACCAGGCAACTTAGTACTCGGCATACCCACCGTTCGGCTCAACTGGTTCGTTCGGCTAAAGACTTCGTCGGTCAAGATATCGCTCAGCATCCAGGAGCGATCGGCCAAAAGCATCGTTCGGCTAAAGACTTCGTTCGGTCAAGATATCGGTCAGCATCCAAGAGCGATCGGCCAAAGGCATTTCGGCTAAAGACTTCGTTCGGTCAAGACAACGCTCGACATCCAAGAGCGATCGGCCAAAGGCATCGTTCGGCATACAAGGGAGGTTCAGCATTCAAAGATGGGTTGACATTCTCCACAGCATGGCCGGCTTCGATTGTTGCCCGGTCTACTCTTCCCACACAACAAACGCACTGTTCGGCATGAAGAGGATGGTTCAGCATTTGGCCGTTCGGCCTGTTCGGTTCGGCACACAGAGACCACTCCATTTGGGCCGATGTATTCAGCTACCAGGCCCACCAAGGAAGTCCAACCCACCTTTGTCTATAAATAGAGAGGCAGGGGCACAGTGAAATGGATCTTTTTAGGAGGACACTGGGGAGACTCTGCCATTTTTTATACTCTCTTCTTCTTCATTCAAACTTGTATTCAAGCAATTGATTTACGGATTGTATCTGTACTCAAGTAACGGAGAAAGCAATAAAGATTAACCTCAAAGTGGACGTAAGCAATTACGCCGAACCACTATAAATTTGGTGTTCTTGTTCTCTTCATTTAAATTTATACTCTGCTCTCTATTTTAATTTACTTTCTTCATTAATCTCTCTACACGATCTTTCAAAGGTGTTAGTGACCAATTTTGGTGCTAACAACAATAAATTATAATCAATGCTTCATTCTATAAGATGTTTACAACACTTTTTATTTTTTCTTGGGTTCACTACAAGAAAATGTTATATTAATAGAAAGTAGGGATTGCACAAAAACTTCCCTTGCTATAGTTATATATGCTAACGATAATTAGGGTAAACCATAGCTTATGTTCACGCAATCTTTAACTTAAACGAAAATCTGGCGGTGAAATTTTAGGTTTCCCTCTTTCCCTTCTTATTCCTAAGCTGCCAAACATTCCTTTTACCTTCGCTTCCAAATTCAACAATATCCTCTATGAATCTCCTCTCCACTCACACAAACCGTCTTCAATCACGAATCTCTCCTCGGTTTGAAAGCTCGATTTTGTCACCCACTCTATTCTTCAAAGCTCACCGTGACATTCATCTACAAAGCCGATTCCTTTACGAAGCAAAAATGTGAATCTCAGTGAAGCTAAAGCGCGATTCCTCAAGGCATCTTAAGCATTATTTTGTAGCTCGACCGAAGAGTGATTTCAACTTGCGAACTTGACTTTAGGTATATTTTCAAGTTCTATTTTTTCTAGTTGTGCGTTTAATGATTTAATTAAAGTTTTCTGAATGGTTTTGGAAATCTTTGGTGAAGAGAGTATTATATATAAGTGACGTACATGAAAATGAGTTAGAAAGTTTGCTGTTTATTATTTTTAGGTTTCGATTTTTGTTGGCTTGTGATTATTTTCCTTGTTTGCAAATTAAATAATGTTATTCAATTGATTACGAACTAGTTTTCTGTTGAAGCAAATTAGTTTTTCACTAGCAGCTGCCTACAAATTAGTTTTCTTTTGAATCTAAAAGAAAATAAGCTGCCTACAAATTGGGTGTTAGATTGTAAGGATTGGGATTGCTGATAATCCAACATCAGTAATGCATTGTTCATTCTGATTTTAGAAGTAACAGGGCTAGTTGCAGGTGGTAGTTTACTTGTCCTAGTCTTGCATACTAATTTATTTATGGATGGGGGAATCCTAAAGACCATAATGAAGTTTTGGGTATGGAACTGTTACTAAACTTCTATATGATTTAAAATTCTGAATTATTTCAATGTTGTATATTATTACAAAAAATATGTACCATCATAGTATGTATTATGGATGTATTCAATGTTCAATGTAGATGGCATGGAATTAATATTGTTCAATGTTGTTTTCAGTAAAATATGAAGCATGCCTTGAGGAAGGAGCATTATTTTTGTGTGAGCTATTACTAGCAATAAAGGTGTATTCCAGCGTTTTTCTGTCCTGCACTTGCCAAAGCTGTCAAGATAGTGAAGAAGAGCGAGAAGTTTCTTCTTGCTGTAAAGCCACAGTGTAAGTTATTCTACACTTTTGGGTTTTCAACTTCCTATGTATTTGTATCTGAGCTAACACATCTTATCGGCTTTATTGCTGAGAGAAATTGCTGCATATCGATCCAGTAATTGGAGCAATTGCTGCTGGAAACACTGTAGTTTTGAAGTAATCTAAAATATTGCCTGCATTAAAGTAGATAACTCTTGCATTAAAGTAGGTAACTCCATTTGAGCATTGTTCTGCTTTGTTTTTAGAGTAGTCAGTTGGTTGTAGTTGAGGGTGTTGTTCTCCTTAGTTCACTATCGTTTTTCTAGCACGCTTTGTCCTGTGATGTGCATGGTCTTGTTTCTTTGAATGTGCTTGCATATATGCATGGCCTTGGTTTGTATGTAGTGTACTTATGTTTGCTGACTGTTTTCCATGCAAGGTTTTGGTGATAAAGGATTCACAGGACTGACTTTTTTGATGCATTCAATGCATGTTTCGACATGGATTATGGTTCTGCATGGGCTGTGGATAGAAAATACAATCATTATATATGTTTTTTTCTACTGTGTGTTTGTTGTGCTCAGTGGCTTGGACTGTGGAGACTGAACCTATGATATGTTTTGTGAATGAATATAGATGTTAACACAGGTGCGTTTACAACAAATAATCCCAATTTGGAAAAATCTGAATTATAAGTTTTAACACAGGTGCGTTTACATCAATCATGGATGTTGTCACTATGGTATAAGGTCTAAATAATATTGATGAGGCATAGTTGAATAGCATAAAAATTGGGAAGATTCCTAAATTTTATGCTATTTTGCTCTTGCCTTATCAATATCATAGGTAATCTGAAGATTGTGGACTTTGGTTAAGCGCCTTTACTGGGCTGGATGTGTTGCTTCACCCTACGTTTGGGACTCCGGCTCATGCTGTGATGCGCAAAGGTAACCTAAATTCTCATCAAGCAAAGGTAACTAATAATATTATTTAGTTATTTTCAGCAAGTAATTTCCTTTATGTTATATACCTGATTATTTCAGTAAGCAATCCAATTTGGCCTTTGAAGTATTATACTTTATAGAATTTTTTTAATTAATAAATGCTTCAACTTGGGTTTTAAATACAGAATTAGAAGTAACATCTACAATTTATAAATGCTTCAACTCCAGTACATTTATAAAACTTCTTTTGCATATAGAAAGCATAGTAGTGTCACTGAAAAAATTTGCATAGTGATTGGCATCCATATCAACACACGAGTGTCACATCTTGGTCAAATTTACATAAGATAAAGTTATACTTCACTGACTATATATACTTCACTGACTATATATACTTCACTGACTATATATACTTCACTGACTATTTTCATTGTTTATTGTGTATTTTTAAATGGTAATGTGCATACAAAAACGTCAATAAACATTATAAAACTGTTTGGACTTATTAGTTATAATCAATTTAAAATCACTTATTTAACATGCATGTATCTGCTCCAACTATATAACCAAAAATGGTACCAATCAGCGGGTTTTCTTGGAATTCATAAGCACAAACTCTCTTACTGATAATACATTCACAAAAAATGGATTGACAGAGCAACAAAGCACAACATGGGATCATACAGACTATTTACGGTACTCAACAGAGTAAGTATCCATTTCTCTATGTATATGGTTACATTTATTTTTAAAGCTTATCAGTGTTATCATTAATAAACTTAATTTCTCTTTATGTTGTGTGTTATCAGCGTTGACATAGCAGAAGACGAGCAGTTTTTAAAATTTATTTACATTTCACAGATCACGCTTCGATGTAAAATTAACTGCATGCTACACTTTTTTTTATACATATGCAACTCCCTAATAATGTCTACCTATTTAAACTAACAAATGTAATATTAGAAGTTTTTTATGTGACTTATACACATAATGGTTCAATTACACTCATTGAATTGGAAATCACAATGCAAAATATGCATTGCAAAGCATAAGAGTAGACTATGGAGACCTAGAAACACCACCTCTCTATGTATATGCAAGCACTTTTACTGATGAAGTTAAAGTCACAGATGTCATTCATTTTCATTTTCATAAGAACAGGATCAAAAGTTTCTTGTACTTCATTTTCATTTTCAACTTTGATCTTTTCAAAAAAGAAAATGAGGAATGTTCACCAAATTGATAAATCTGATACGTTTATTGTGATGACGTTGAACAAATTTTATTTATTTATCATGGTATCTTAGACGTTTGTTGATAACCACATTGTCAAAAATAGAAATTGTTGGTTTGGGTTTAAAAATTGATGTTCGAGTAAAGTATGATATAACCAAGTTTGGAGATTAGGCTTTAAATACACAATTTTAGAAAGTTACAGAAGTTAAACACACAATATTAGTTTCATTTTCCAAAAAAAAGAGAGAAAAAAAATCCATATTACATTGCATTTATACCACTAGGAAAGTCTAAAAACCAGGAGAATGGATTTGGGTGGTTATTAAAGGGAAAAATAAATTAGATAAGGGGCATGATAGGCTAAGGGGAAAATTCTGAAGACAGGATAATTTGATAAGGAGAAAACGTTAAAGTGGTTATGTTGTTTCTAAAACAATTATTGACCAAGATATCCTTATAATATTTTAGTTTAAATGATATGATGGAAAATGGAAACTTGGCTTACATATGCTAATGCGATATTGCTGAATTGTGTTTATGCAGGTTGCAGAAAAGTTGTACAAGAGAGTTTACTGATCAGAAGAGATTACAACTGTCTGCATCACAATTCATAGATCGCTGGCTTGGACTTTCTGCAAAAAATCATGGTAACAATTTGGTTTATAGTGACGATAGTCAGACATTACTATATCTAAAGGACTGGCATTTTGATAAGGTATAATTGAGTATCTTTATCAACAAAATCACTGGTTGGCCTTTTCCATAATATTTGGGTATTTTATAGTAAGATCTAGTTGTATCTACCACTGATTCCAACCTTCATCCTGCAACATATTTTGTATATCAGAAGATTATGTGAGTGCTTATGCACAATAAAGCAATAAATTAAACTCATATCAAATCACAATCCATTCCATCGACTTAGGCTAATTTTTTCTTGCATCGTATTAGTTTACTTAAATTTTGTTCATTTCCAGGGGTATCCAGAATGTGGCTTACACAACACCACATTCTTTTGCTGATGATTGGCTGAATCTTTATCTTGACAATTATTCTATGCATCAAGTTACCTACAGCAATCACAATGCTAATGAAATAAACTGCTCCGACTACCGCTTCGTTTACATGGGAGCTACAGGTAACCATATATAAGCAAACTGGAGAATTATTGCAACACTACCGTAAGTCTGCAGTGTTGTTCTTTATTGAGCAAATGATGCTCTGGGTTTACGCTATGGTGGAAGGCATGAAAAAATATTTGCAAATGGGGTTGAAAGGGGTTATGGGTGGTCAGGCAGTAGGTCATGATAGTTTTTGGAGGCAGTGTGATTGATGAAGTGTGCAGCAGACAAATTTAAAGTGAAGTAGGTAGAGTTTTACTGCAGTGGATCTTAGGCAGTATGTATGAAGGGTAGTAGGCTTGTATGAAGGGCAGAGGATTATTTGTTGAAGGTGTTGTTTTCAGGTGACTTGAAGAGTCTGAGAGGATGGTGACAGTATGTTTATGATGAAGAAAGATGTGCACAGTGCATTTTGTGATGAAGAAAGATATGTACAGTGCTGTATAGAAGTTGTTATGTGTAGTGAAGATGTGAGCTTGCAATGATAGTTTGAACAGTGGGAAATAAGGGAGTTTGAGGTAATGTTGTGGTCTGAGTTTGTGGTTAGAAGTGTGTAAACTTGTTGTATGTATTGTGAAATTTGCAAATATGTAACAGTCATAAAATTACGTATATGCTTAATATTGTGCATGAAATTCTTTTATTCACATATTTTTTTTTATGCTTAATTGTTAATACCGTGTGAAATACCGTATATTACATCCTTTTTATATTAATGCTAGGAAAAAAAATTGTCAACGCTATACATATTATAGCGTTATGCTAGTGTAATAAAAATATTCTGCAACGATTAAACAGTTTTCATGGCAAGTAAATAATGCCATGAAAGACTAAAGTAAACATTCTATAGCGTTTTTACAACATTTACAATTGCTATAATAATCAGCCAATGATATTTCTATAGCATTTATAATTGCTATAATAATCAGGTAATGATATATCTACAGCGTTTACAATTGCTATAGAAAGGTACTTGTATGTCCTGAATCGTCCATTTAATAGCAATTCAGAAACGCTATAAGTAACGTCATTTATAGCATGTTTTTTTATAGCGATTCCGAGGTTGCTATTATAAATCCCTGACATATTACAACTTGTTGATATACAGCGTTTATAAAAACGCCATCGTATCCTTTTACAGCGTTTTTTAAACGCTATAAAAGGGTATTTTTCTTGTAGTGGTTAAAACAGTTTGATATTTATTTTGGATCATCTAGGCTTTCCGTTCGACCTGTTCCATCCCTCACCTAAGTCTCCTTGGATCTCAGAGATGAAACACGTTTACTAGTCATTTCCGCATACCTCATCAAGTATTTAACTTCTAAATTTTAAAATACTTAATTAACCATACAAATAGTCAAACAAGGAAATAAAACCATTATTTTAGCAAATATAGTAAACAAGCATTCAACAAGGGTTTTCAAACTACACTTAAAGTTCTTTCAACTTAGCAATGTTTTAATGAACATAAAGGATGGAATAACTCACTTCGGATTCCACTCCATCAAACTTTAAGTCAAGAAAATCTAGATCTAAACCTTACTTCCTACCAGTTTTACTAGCTTTGTCACTATGGATTTTGATGTAGCTTCACTACTATTTCCCGAACTTCTTGAAATCTGGCTATAGCTCCACTATTCTAGAAGTTGAGATGAAAAGAGTTGGAGATGGCTTTAAGGAGGGCATGGCCTTGGGTGGATGGATCTTACTAGCTTGAACATGACTTAAGTGGTATACTTTTTTTATCAATTATTTTTGCCATAACTTTGTTACGCTTTTGAAATTTTTTAAGAGAGGCATGGAAGCCATTAAAGAGTGGAAGAAGTGCTTGTAAATGGAGAAGAATGGTGTGTAAAAAAGTGAGAATGTATGTTGATATTTAGAGGAAAAAAATATGGATTAAAATAATATTTTATAAACAGACCAAAATACCTTTGCTTAAATTTTAACCAAATAAATTTTTCAATACTTAATATCATGTTTCATATCACCATTTTATGTCACTTTCACTTATGAGATAGGTAAAGAATATAATAATTATGTTTGTTTGATTTAATGTTTCCTTTTTGACTTTTATAACCGTTTTTGTCTTTTTATGCTTACTTTCTGTTAATTACATTCTAGAATTTTCTATGCATGTTTAGTAAAAGTAAACTTGATTGATTAATTAATTAATACTTATACTATTGGAATATATGTTCATATATAAGAAAATAAAGGTGCAACAACGTTGCGACAACTTTAAATCGACAAAACTTTGATTTTCGACAAAATGTTTTACGGTTGCATTTTGACGTTTTAGTTAAACTATTTATTCATGTAAACCAAATTTAAAAATAAATTTATATAATGTTAGTCAAAAATATAAACACTCATAAATTAATTTAAATAATTTATTTAACTATTGAAACTTAATTTTCTGGAATCAGGATTTTGTCACTTTTGTCGATATAAGCAATTATTCCTATTTTTATGTATATTTCTATTTTCAAATCTTATCTAATATTGTATAAATCATAAAACCTATATTTAAAATCACTTTAAATGTTATATTTTAAATTGGTCAAATTTTGGATCATTACGCATTTCTGCCTGGATGGTAGTGTCAGCATTCCAGATGGTTTGCTATATAAAAGGTAATCGTAGCCTCAAACCTCATCAACCAGGAATGACTAAAACCAGAAGATATGCTTTAAGGCTATGTGGTTCGCTACTGTTACATTATGGTCATCTCCCAATCTAGATCGATATTATAGATCAAGTAGGCTTAGGGCCCATTTAGGTTATTGATCCCAACCAAGGTGATCATATTTGGCGCAATCCAGTAAGGGGTAGGGCCGGTCTTGACTTACCGGGAGTCCATGCGAGTCTCTCGGTAGAGATGCACTTTGATAGGTGGTACCCAAGTTCCTTGTTATTGTTGGAATCCATTTTCCAATACGTGTCCTTACAGATTTAGTTGTACCCAACTACTGATATGTGAGGTACAAGAATTTCATCTATATTAGTATGTATTTGTATCTTAGACAGTATTATAATATCATTGGATTTCCTATAGAAAGTGTCTTGGTTATCGAAAGGTAAAAATCCATCCGTGTTTATGTGCGGCGTGGTCTTACGAGATACATTTGATTTTAAAGGACATTATAAGTTATAATAAATAAAATTTCTTATGATTTGAGTTTCTCACGCTGGTTTTACCAGACTATTCCGGGCGTTAATATTCTTATAATGCTCGGGTCAGCCGAGCATATTTTCTAGATTTAGCTGGTATATTATGGAGCATTCAGGAGACGAGCTGGATCCTCCAAGATGTATTCACGTACCTTATATTCTTCCGTTGTTCTATTTTGTTTTCTCTTATTTTTATTTATCAGCAATTATAAGGACATGCTGTTATAACTGTCTAGCTGAAAATAGGTTAGTAACTTTGATCTTTTATATTTGTGACGACCCGGAATTTTTGAGCATTTGAAATGAGAATATTTAATTTATTTTAAATATTTGGAAGGTTAATTTTAAATTGAATTACAAATATCACTATTTATTTATTGAATTTAATAATTGAAAATTGGGTAAAATATGAAATCTGGGATTTTAAGCCTTTTAAAAATAATTTGAAGGCTTATAAAATTTATATTGATAATGGAGAAGAAAATGAAAGTTTTTAAATTGAAATTGGAAGTGATTCGTTAGGTTTCAAAAATATATAATTTGAATTGATATTTAAAAATAGCCTTCCGTGGCACGGTCTCGGATTTCGACGAAACTAGTTCCATTGGATTCGTAATATTATTTATTATCGGATTTCAAATTTTATAGCATTTGGAGTTGTCGAGTGATCGTACGAGAGATAAACGCGCCGAAATTTATAACAAAATTTAATAAAATAACTGGTTCAAAAAGCTATCTTCTCCATATGATCGAATTAGGACTCGAAACCTTTTCCATTACGTTCAGAATAGGGGTTTAAGGTTATAAATGTCTAGCGGCATGCCTCAATAGGGGTTTAAGATTTTGAGATACGCGAACGAGACATTCTATAATCAAATAAAAATTATAATATTTTTATAATTGGACACTCGTACTCAAGAAGCCATCCCCAATTTATATTACACCTTCGTCTCCCTCTCTAGTCTTCATACCGAAGCTTTCTCCTGTTCGAAAACGAAATCACAAAAAAATTAAATGGCGACAGTCCTTATCCTCTCTTTCCTCTTCTTAAAATCGAAGCCGAGCCTAAAAAAAATGCTTTCCTTCAAAATCGATTCGAATCCCTCTTCTGCCTACATCCCCAGCTAATTCGAAAAAGGGGCAGCTTTCTCCTTCAAAGTTCGATGTATCGCATCAGAGGGGTCGGCGATGTTGAGACTTCGGTGAGGAAGCGCGAACGAGTGGGCGACGAGCGATGGAGGGTGTGCGGCGAAGAGGTGGTGGTAGCGATACAGTGTATAGGCAGGTGGAGCTGCGTCGACGACTTGAGTGTTGTCGAGGTCGAGGTGACGACGGCAGGGGTGTTTTGGAAGGCCGTTGGTTTTCGAATCAGGGGTTCGGGACTGTGACTCGCGATGGTCGCGATGCCTAGCAAGCACGAGGAGGGTGTCGCAGCAGTGGTTGGAGCCCAAGGTTGGACCGATGTCAGAAATGCAGATGAGTGGCGATTTCGTTTTCAATCGACGAAGGATGGCATTCTTGCGTGACCCGATTTTTAGGGTGATGGCGTTCTGGCCGAACTGCAGTAAGGTACTGCAATAATTTTTTTCTTTCAATTTAATTAATTAGATACTGTGCATATATAGTAAATTTAGATTTTGGAAATTTGTATAACAATTTTGTTTTATATAATTATACTTACATATTTCAGTTTATATATATATACACACTGAATTAAAGAAAGATATTTACAGTTAGATGTATAGCAGTTTTAGTAATATATATGAATTTACAGTAGAGCAGGGAATTTTATACAAATAAGAATTTGGGAAAAGGGAAATTTAAATAAAACTTATTAAATGGGAAATTTATTATTTGATATGTTCAAGTATTAATAAAACCATAAAATGTTTTTACAAGGTCTAAAATCATGGGAATCAAGTCAAGATGGATCGGGTTGCAAACACTAAAATCAAATATGAGTTAATCTCACTCATCTGGGTAATATTTAAATTTAAATGGTTAAATTTAAATAATTGGTTGATTGATTGATTTGATCGAATGTGCTATTTTATATAAAGTAATATACATAGTATATATTAGAGTGATTGATTTTCCGCATTATATAGCGGATGAGACCCTATGTGCCGCATAATAGCGGATGATATTATATTAATCCCATATATCACGATATTCTACCTTGAAGTGGAATTGGTATTTTATATTGTGCTAACATCTGTGGATGCAGGAAAACATGTTAGAGGGATCCAACTGGATTCCTTAAAATTATCTAGATTATTCTAATAATTCTACGTTTTGATGATTTGTTATTCTGGGTTTAATTATTTGATAATTGAAAATGTTGGATGCTATGGGTTGATTTAATATATTTTGGTACTGAGTTATCAAAATATATAGAATCGGATTTCTGGAAAAAAAATAAAGAAGAGAATTTGTAAGTAAAAATAATTATAGAGAAGTTGACTAAATTTAAGAATGAATTGGAAAGAATAAAAGTGGATTTTAAATGTTAATAAATAAATTCCAAATAGGGAAAGAAGATTTAAATAAACAGGAAAATAATGAATTTTTAAAACTAAAGTGGAGCATTTTAAAGAGCAAAAGAATTTATTTTAAAGATTTAAGCTTTAAATTTATTCAAAGGAACAGAGAAGCAATTTGGGAAATCTGAAATTGGTATTTTTAGTTAAAAGGATTTTTAATTATAATTAAGAAACAAAATATGAGGTTAATGGATTTTGAATAAATTGAGTAAGTAAAGGAACTTATTTCAAATTAGGTAAATTGGAAATCCATTTGAAAATTGATTTAAGTGTTGGAATTGGGATTTTAAAAGGTGGTTGTGACTATGAAATGCATAAACTGGGTTTATAAAAGTAAAGTAAAATATATCAGTGGATATTTGGGAAGAATAAATTCAAGGTGGGAATTTATTAAAGGAATGGGCAAATTTGTTTAAAAATAAATAGTGATTTATTTTTAAAGGATGTGAAAGAAAAGTAAATTTCCCTGGATAACCAAGTACGTTTTCAAAGCAATTTTTTAGGTATAAGTTAAAAAAATTAAATTTGTTTAAAAGTATGATTTAGAAAATCTATTTTAAAATGTTTAAATTTTAAAGTATTTATTTTTCAAATTTATCTTAGTAGTAATTATTTAAAGGTGACTTGGTATTTTGTTTTAAAAAGAGAAATTTAGTTTTATATTTTATAAAGTAGCTTTATTTTAAATATTCTTAAAGTATAAATATTTTTAATAAAGGAGTTTTTAATTTAAATATTTTAAAGTATATTTTATAATAAAGTGTTATTAAATTGTTCTAAAATCTAAGTGTTGTACTTGGTGATTTCAGTGGAAGTAGAAAAGATTTGGGAAATTTATTCCGTAAAAAGAAGATGGTTTGAAACTGTGTTCAAAGGGTTGAAAATGAAAATATATCTTGCGAAGATATTTTGAGAATAATAAATAATTTGGGAAATTATTTATGGTTGATGAATGTTGGTGAATGTTAATTGATAGTTAAATAACCGACTATCAATATTGGTCATTGCCCTGATCGTTTCGAAGAGACGGGGATCAGGATTAATTTCTCGAAAACCACTTCGATCTGGTTTGTACCTATTCATGAGGAAGACGAGTTCGAAATCAAAGATGGAGCAGTGAAGTGCAAGGGCTAGTCGCTACTAATCCTGAGGATGATTCCAAAATGGATGTAGTAGGAGTAGTGCCTTCGGTTTCGTTCGAACCCGGGACGGACTTGTATGGATGAAAGCTTTCGGAACATCGTCAGGTGGACGATGGGCATTTTAAGTGAAACGATCTTAAAGGTAACGCTTAGACTCAAGCCTCATCAACCAGGAATGACTGAAAATCAAGGCTTATGCAGCAAGGCTAGGTAGGTGGCACCCATTTAGGGTGAGTTCATCCCTGTCTAGATGTCCCTTTGATTTCGGCTTAGTGGTGCGGTTGCTGATCCCAACCGTGGGGTGATCTTACTCAGGATTATCTAGTAAGGAGTTGTCCTGGTCTTGTGTTGTAGGGGGTCGGGAGTGATCCTCGGTATGCTGATCTAGACCAGGTACCGTGACAGGTGGTACCCCAGTGCCTAGTCATTAGTTGGAAATCCATTCTCCCTACGAGCCTTGTACGATTTTTTTTTGTATTACCCACTTTGTGTCTAGTCGCTGGAATTTAATCATGTAACAATTTCGGCTATTTTAATAAGTATTTGTAAATAAACCCTATTATAATATCAGAGGATTTTAATAAAAAGTGTTTTGGCTATCGTAAGGTAAAAACCCGACATGTTCATCTGTGGCGTGGACTTACGAGATGCTTTTGATTTCAAAGGATTTTTGAAACTTCAATAATCCAATAGAGTGTGGTTTTCTCACGCAGGTATTCCAGACTGACTCGGGTGTTATTTAACTATAATGCTCGGGTCAGATCGAGTATTACAGAGTACAGGAAAGGATGCTGTAGAGCTCAGAAGACGAACTGTATGGCGATACGTACTTCCGTACTTGATTTTTATTCCGCTGTATATTCAGTTTGAGGACAGGTTTATATGACTGCCTAGTGGTATGTCATTGATGATGTGAATTCAGATGATGTATTCTGATGATGTACATATATAGAACAGATATAGCTTTCTTTTGTGTAAAGATATGTTATTATCTATTTTATTTTATTCCACTGCGATGGATAGATTTTGATGTTGTTTTCTATTTTCTTCTTCTACCTCTTATTCTTTAACCCAAATGGTTCGTATTACCTTTCATCTTGAGTTGATTGACGAAAATAGTGTCGACTCAAGCGGTACGGATTTGCGGGTCGTTTCACTTGGTATCCGAAGGTTAAGCGAGAACCTTGGCTCTGGTGGGGACTACTCATTAAATAGAGTCCGTAGTACTTTAGAATGAGTTTGAGAGTATTAGTAGATATGAGCGCGTATTTGTTAGTGAATAAAAATTTGTTTTATATTATGTTGACTTACCTGTTGAGTGTTTATGGATTTTGGTCGATGTGTGAGACGCCATGTCATCGATATGGTTTTCTAAACTCTTAAACAAGATAAACCGATGCAATATTGTTTTAAATAGGGTAAATGAAATAATTTTACCCAAATTATTTTCATATATAAAGGAAATAATTTTTCGTAAATTATTATAGTTATATATGGATACTTGGTTGTTAGAAAGTGATAATATTAAATTATTATCATTGTTGTATGAGAATTGAATAAGAAATTGAAGATAATAACCAAAGATTTAGGAATAAATTAATAAAATATATGGGATTTGTAAATGTGATTTATAATTGAATAAGGAATTGAAATCATAATTAAATACTAAGAAACAAATTCATATAAAAATGAGATTTGTAAATGTAAATTATAAATGTGAATTATAGTGTGATTAATAATTAAAATAAGATAAAATTCCAACGTAATGTTTGAATATAAATTTAAAGGATTTGGGATTTGAAAATTTGGAAATTTAAATTCCTTTGAAATTGAAAATGGGTCTCAAAAAAGTTGGAAAAATAATATATATTGGCGAAATATTTTTGAATCGGATTTGAAATTTAGAGAGATTTGGAATTTAAAAATATTTGAAGGGTTTAAAAGAGATAAAAGCATTGAACTCTTTTCGGTCGCGAGAAAATAATTCCGATGATGATCGCGACATCATCGGTGTTCATTTTTGAGTTTCCAAGAGAGGGATTGCTACATGGATGTTTTGGATTAATGTTTGTTTGTGAAATTTGGTTTGATTTTGAAAATGCAAAGGAATTGTTTGATTTAGATATATATGTTTGCAAAATTGAATTTTGAACATTTTAGTAATGAGTTTGAACGTGTAAGCAAAAGGGAATTAAAAGTAAATGTGAACTTGAGTTTGAATGGAAAAATTAGTCAAGTTAAACTAAATAAAACAAAGTTTTGAGATTTAAATTAGAAAGTAACTGATTGATTTATATGGTATGCAAATGAAATGAAATTGAATATTGGATGATGTTTGATTTAAAATTGTGTAAAATAAAGTGCAGAATTAGTTCAAATGGACTAAAAATAATTAATATTTAGAAATTAAATTTAATAGTTGAAAATGAATTTGTGAATGAATATTAATAAGTGAGTAGCTTATAAAAATTTAAAAAGGGAATAAATAAGCCGGAATAAAAGTATTGGTATTCTGGAAATAAATAAATAAATCCAAACTTGGGATATAAAGTAAGATTGAACTCAAGAAAATTAAATAAAATGGTTTTGAAGATAAATGAAAAAAAAATCAAGTATGGGATTATACATTGAAAGTGTGGTCGAATGAAATTGAGTTGGATTAAAATAGATTTGGTGTGAGTTGTAAACAAATCCAATTCGAGCATAAATTGAATGACCTTATTATTAATAAATTCAATAATGAATTGTTAATGTGAATTAAAATTTAAAAATGGATAAAAGAATAAACTAATCTAATAAATTAGTAAAATGGTTGGGATTTTATCAAAGGAAAATTAAATCAAAGATTTAAATGGAAGTTGGTTGAATAAAATAAACTTAAGTTATTGGGTGGAATAGTTTGAAGAAAATAAATAACTTGAGTAAATTGTGAGATAGTTATTTAATATATTGGTTGTCGAGTTTAATAAAATGGTTTGGAATCAAACTTTTGGATATAAAAGAAAATGCAATGGAAAGTTGTGAATAAATTAAGATGGGATGGAATCAAGTGTAAATTGAGTTGGAATCAATTTAAATGGTTATAAAGCTTAAGTAATTATTTATTCACAGTAATATTTTCGAATTGCATAAGAAAATGGATCGTTCGATGTAAACGGGATTAGATAAAATTCTATGAGTTATTAGAAGTGAAATAAGATGATTTTGAAATCAATTGGAATGAATATGAGTTTGTTTTGCTTAGAATGAATCAAATATAAGCGAGTAAGTTGTAAATCACTTAAACTGAATGGAATGGTTTGAGAATTGGTTGTAAGCAATTGTAATAAGTGTCGGAACCTTATGTGTGCTTATGGAAATTAAATAACGTGCATTATAGGTAAAATTTATGTGTTAGCTATTGAAAGTAAGTGAGATGTTAATAAATTGCATATATTTAATACTTATATGTTTGAATTGAGTAAGTACCGGTACCTGAAGGCCGTTTGGCAGGACTTTGGTCGCGCTAATTGCTAAATAAAGGTACGCATACGCAATAAAAATAGGAAATATGAACTGTTTTTGTTTTTGCGACCAGGTGGGTCGATGTATATATATTTATCTCTTGTCAAATTGCAAAAGCTCCTCCGTACAAAGGAGTCTCTGCCAATATTTTCCGAAATTTTTGGGAGTTAGAAAAAAATTTGGAAAAATTTTGTTAGCGACAAAACAATTTCCAATTGGAAACTGAAATAAATTTATGAATGAAACTAATTTAAAATAATGATATGAATCAGTTATAAATGGAAGATAAAGCTCAATATTCATAATTGAAGATAAATTGAATTCATATGGAAATGGGAAAACCAATTTGAATAGAAGTAGATATTAACAAAAGTGGTGAAGTGAAAATAAATATAAGAAGCGTATAAATTACTTATATTGAACGAAAAAAATGAATGTGAATAAAAGATAATTGATATAGTCGATAATCAATTGAGATAAATATGTAAGATGTACGTATATTATTTTTATTCGCATAGCAATTTGATCCAGATTCAAGCACAGAATGTCGAGATAATTATATCAATCCGAGTTAGGATTTTTTACTCGATTTTCGATGGCGAACCCTGTATATGGATTTTTATTGATTCTGGAAATTCTCTATCATAGTTATAACTATGCAAGGAGAATGACGGTTTCCGATCAAGAAACCAGATTGAGTCCGCACTAGGAAGTCGGGTGGACGATACTAGTTCAGAAGTGAAATTGTGTGATCGAGTTAGTGATAGGATTTGATATTACGTACGGATGATATATGTACATCGTATGGGCTTAATCGAAATGAATATTGAAAATTTTTCTAAGGAAGTCAATAAAATGTTTTTGAATGTTGTGACTGGATATTATTGCCAAGTAGGATATACAGGTATTTTAAAGCAGGAGAAAAATTTGTTTTGATCCCAGAAGATAAATTTGAATTGCTCGACAAAAATGTATGTGTTTAAATTTCTGTATGAAATTTGATTGGGTTTTTGATCTAGCCACTTGGCTTTTTTTTCTTTTAGAATTTGGAAGCCCGTAGAGGCATTTTATAGTTGTACCGAGCTAGCCGCGCAAAGGAGACGCTGGCAAAAAATTTCGAAAATTTAGGGAGTTAGATAATTTTTGAGAAAATTTTGATAATTCAAATTTTGGTTTTAAATTGAAATTTGAAAGATTGAGCAAATAGTATTATTTGAAAACTATGGGAGAGTTTGGGGAAGCTAGTAAGAATGGTAATGGGTCTTTTACAAAAAGATAGTTGGCAGGATTTTGAATTGTTGGTTTTGGGGAAAAGTAAACGGGTATTGGACCATTCTTCCTAACTAGTAATTTCGGGGATGAAATTTTTGTAAGGGGGAGGAATGTGACGACCCGAAATTTTTGAGTATTTGAAATGGTAATATTTAATTTATTTTAAATATTTGAAAGGTTAATTTTAACTTGAATTACAAATATCACTATTTATTTATTGAATTTAATCATTGAAAATTAGGTAAAATATGAAATCTTTGATTTTAAGCCTGTTAAAAATAATTCGAAGGCTTGTAAAATTTATATTGATAGTGCAGAAGATAATGAAAGTTTTTAAATTGAAATTGGAAGTGATTCGTTTAGTTTTAAAATATATCGTTTGAATTGATATTTAAAAATAGCCTTCCGAGGCACAGTCTCGGATTTCGCCGAAACTAGTTCCATTGGATTCGTCATATTATATTATTATCGAATTTCAAATTTTATAGCATTTGGAGTTGTCGAGTGATCGTACGAGAGATAAACGCGCTGAAATTTATATTGAAAATTTAATAAAATAACTGGTTCAAAAAGATATCTTCTCCATACGATCGAATTAGGACTCGAAACCTTTTCCATTGCATTCAGAATAGGGGTTTAACATTATAAATGTCTAGCAGCACGCCTCAATAGGGGTTCGAGATTTTGATATATGCGAACGAGACATTCTATAATTAAATAAAAAATTTATAATATTTTTGTAATTGGACACTCGTACTCAAGAAGCCATCCCCAATTTATATTACACCTTCGTCTCCCTCTCTAGTCTTCATACCGAAGCTTTCTCCTGTTCAAAAACGAAATCACAAAAAAATTAAATGGCTACTGTCTTTATCCTCTCTTTCCTCTTCTTAAAATCGAAGCCAAGCCTAAAAAAATACGCCTCCCTTTAAAATTGAATCAAATCCCTCTTCTACCTACATCTCCAGCTAATTCGAAAAAGGGGCAGCTTTCCCCTTCAAAGTTCAACGTCTCGCATCAGGGGGTCGGCGATGCTGAGGCTTCGCTGAGGAAGCGCGAATGAGCTCGTGCGCGTGGGAGGTTTCGTCTACTCGTGTGGGCGACGAGCGATGGAGGGTGTGCAGCGAAGAGGTGGTGGTCGCGATACAGTGTATAGGCATGTGGAGCGGCGTCGACGACTTGAGAGTTGTCGAGGCCGAGGTGACGACGACAGGGGTGTTTTGGAAGGCCGTTGGTTTTCGAATCAGGGGTTTGGGGCTTTGACTCGTGATGGTCGCGATGTCTAGCAAGCACGAGGAGGGTGTCGCGGCAGTGGTTGGAGCCCAAGGTTGGACCGATGTCAGAATTGCAGATGAGTGGCGATTTCGTTTTCAATAGATGGAGGATAGCAATCTCCCGTGGCCCGATTTTTAGGGCGATGGCGTTCTTGCCGAACTTCAGTAAGGTATTGCAGTAAAAAAATTTCAATTTAATTAAATAGATATTGTGCATATATAGTAAATTTAGATTTTGGAAATTTGTATAACAATTTTGTTTTATATAAATATACTTACATATTTCAGTTTACACACACACACACACACACACACACACACACATATATATATATATATACACACACACATTGAATTAAAAAAAGATATTTCCAGTTAGATGTATAGCAGTTTTAGTAATATATATGAATTTACAGTAGAACAGGGCATTTTATATAAATAAGATTTTGGGAAAAGGGAAATTTAAATAAAACTTATTAAATGGGAAATTTATTATTCGATATGTTCAAATATTAATAAAACCATAAAATGATTTTACAAGGTCTAAAATCATGGAAATCAAGTCAAGATGGATCGGGTTGCAAACACTAAAATCAAAGGTGAGTTAATCTCACTCATCTGGGTAATATTTAAATTTAAATAGTTAAATTTAAATAATTAGTTGATTGATTGATTTGATTGAATGTGCTATATTATATATAGTAATATACATAGTAGATATTGGAGTGATTGATTTCCCGCATTATATAGCGGATGAGACCCTATGCGCCACATAATAGCGGATGATATTATATTAATCCCATATATCGCGATATTCCACCTCGAAGTGGAATTGGTATTTTATATTGTGCTAACATCTGTGGATGCAGGAAAACAGGTTGGAGGGATCCAACTGGATTCCTCAAAATTATCTAGATTATTCTAATAATTCTATGTTTTGATTATTTGCTATTCAGGGTTTAATTATTTGATATTTGAAAATGTTGGATGCTATGGATTGATTTAATATATTTTGGTACTGAGTTATCAAAATATATAGAATCGGATTTTTGGAAAAAAAATAAAGAAGAGAATTTGTAAGTAAAAATAATTACAAAGAAGTTGACTAAATTTAAAAATGAATTGGAAAAGAATAAAAGTGGATTTTAAATGTTAATAAATAAATTCCAAATAGGGAAAGAAGATTTAAATAAACAGGGAAATAATGAATTTTTAAAACTTAAGTGGAGCATTTTAAAGAGCAAAAGAATTTATTTTAAAGATTTAAGCTTTAAATTTATTCAAAGGAACAGAGAAGCAATTTGGGAAATCTGAAATTGGTATTTTAGTTAAAAGGATTTTTAATTATAATTAAGAAATGAAATATGAGATTAATGTATTTTGAATAAATTGAGTAAGTAAAGGAACTTATTTCAAATTAGGTAAATTGGAAATCCATTTGAAAATTGATTTAAGTGCTGGAATTGGGATTTTAAAAGGAGGTTGTGACTATGAAATGTATAAACTAGGTTTATAAAAGTAAAGTAAAATATATCAGTGGATATTTGGGAAGAATAAATTCAAGGTGGGAATTTATTGAAGGAATGGGCAAATTTGTTTAAAAATAAATAGTGATTTATTTTTAAAGGATGTGAAAGAAAAGTAAATTTCCCTGGATAGCCAAGTACGTTTTCAAAGCAATTTTTTAAGTATAAGTTAAAAAATTTAAATTTGTTTAAAAGTATGATTTAGAAAATCTATTATTTGAAATGTTTGAAATTTTAAAGTACTTATTTTTCAAATTTATCTTAGTAGTAATTATTTAAAGGTGACTTGGTATTTTGTTTTAAAAAGAGAAATTTAGTTTTATATTTTATAAAGTAGCTTTATTTTAAATATTCTTAAAGTATAAATATTTTTAATAAAGCAGTTTTTAATTTAAATATTTTAAAGTATATTTTATAATAAAGTGTTTTTAAATTGTTCTAAAATCTAAGTGTTGTACTTGGTGATTTCAGTGGAAGTAAAAATATTTGGGAAATTTATACCGTAAAAAGAAGATGGGTTGAAACTGTGTTCAAAGGGTTGAAAATGAAAATATATCTTGCGAAGAAATATTGAGAATAATAAATAATTTGGGAAATTATTTATGGTTGATGAGTGTTTGTGAATGTTAATTGATAGTTAAATAACCGACTATCAATATTGGCCATTGCACTGATCGTTTCGAAGAGACGGGGATCAGGATTAATTTCTCGAAAGCCACTTCGATCCGGTTTGTACCTTTTCGTGAGGAAGACGAGTTCGAAATCGAAGATGGATCAGTGAAGTGCAAGGGCTAGTCGCTACTAATCCTGAGGATGATTCCAAAATGGATGTAGTACGAGTAGTGCCTTCAGTTCCGTTCAAACCCGGGACGGACTTGTATGGATGAAAGATTTCGGAACATCGTCGGGTGGACGATGGGCATTCTAAGTGAAACGATCTTAAAGGTAACGCTTAGACTCGAACCTCATCAACCAGGAATGACTGAAAATCAGGGGTTATGCAGCAATGCTAGGTGGGTAGCACCCATTTAGGGTGAGGTCATCCCAGTCTAGATGTCCATTTTATTTCGGCTTAGTGGTGCGGTTGTTGATCCCAACCGTGGGGTGATCTTACTCGAGATTATCCAGTAAGGGGTTGTCCCGGACTTGTGTTGCAGGGGATCGGGAGTGATCCTCGGTATGCTGATCTAGACCAGGTACCGTGACAGGTGGTACCCCAGTGCCTAGTCATTAGTTGGAAATCCATTCTCCCTACGAGCCTTGTACGATTTTTGTTTGTATTACTCACTTTGTGTCTAGTCGCTGGAATTTAATCATGTAACAATTTCGGCTATTTTAATAAGTATTTGTAAATAGACCCTATTATAATACAGAGGATTTTAATAAAAAGTGTTTTGGCTATCGTAAGGTAAAAACCAGACATGTTTATTTGGGGCGTGGTCGTACGAGATGCTTTTGATTTCAAAGGATTTTTGAAACTTTAATAATCCAATTGAGTGTGGTTTTCTCACGCTGGTATTCCAAACTGACTCGGGTGTTATTTAACTATAATGTTCGGGTCAGACCGATTATTATAAAGTACAGGAAAGGATGTTGTGGAGTTTAGGAGACGAGCTGGATGGCAATATGTACTTCCGTACTTAATTTTTGTTCCGCTGTATACTCAGTTTGAGGACAGGATTATATGATTGTCCAGTGGTATGTTATTGATGTTGTGAATTTGGATGATGTATTCTGATGATTTATATATATAGAACAGATATAGCTTTCTTTTGTGTAAAGATATGTTATTATTTATTTTATTTTATTCCGCTGCGATGGATAGATTCTGATATTTTCTATTTTCTTCTTCTACCTCTTCTTCTTTAAACTGAATGGTTCGTATTTCCGTTCATCTTGAGTTGAGTGACGAAAAATAGTGTCGACTCAAGGGGTACGGATTCGCGGGTCGTTTCAATATTACAGTTCTTTCTTTTTGTAAAGACTTGATTTATATATTACATGTTACTCATCACAATTTTGTGAGATTTTGTTCCATCTTATTTTCTCTTCACACCAAAAACCTATCTTTCAGGGACTTAAATTATCGGTTTACGAATACCATGGATGTATTAGGTGTCGCCTTTAGGTATAAGAAAAGCAAGTCGTTACAAGTGGTATCAGAGCATAAGGTTACTCGGGAACCTTGGCCCTGATGGGGTAAACTCATTTGAGATAGGGTAAGTGAGACCTTAGAATAAGTTTGAGTGTATATATTGAGTGCATATTTGTTAGTGCTATAAAATTATTTTATATTTTGTTGATTTATCAGCCGAGTGGTTTATGAATTCTGGTCGAGACATGGGGCACCAAGGTATTGTAGGGTTTATAAACACTTAAACAAGGAAAATCAACATATTATTGTTTTAAAATTTGGTAAATTAAAAAATTTGATTGGGAATAATTTTATATATATAGAAATAATTTTCAAAATAAATTATAGTTATATATGATATGATTATTGTTAGGAGTTGATAATACTTAATTATTATCATATAGGGTTTGGTTAGTCATGCTCGTCATATTTTGAGCATCGACTATTGTCTTATTTATGTATTTTTCCTTTTTCTATCATAAGTTGGGTAGATAGATTATATAGGAACATTGAAACGAACACCTTGTGAATTAAGTTTCACAATTTGACTATAATGCGCTCGATGATGATGTTGGATTAAAATTGGATTTTGATAAAATATGTTCATTAAAAAGAAATATTTCAATTGATTTTATAAATTAGAATTTTAAAATATATTTTGAAAATAAGATGGATTTCCAAAGAATTTAAATCTCGTTGACTTTGATAAAGTTTTCAAATGATTTTTAGAAAAGAAGTAATAATTTTGCTTAAAAATACTTCAAAGTATAAACACTCTGAAAAGATAATTTTATAGAAAGATGTGTTTTCTCTGGTTTGGTTTAGGGAATGAGTCCCAATTTATTTTGTGATGATCGAAAATCTTCTAAGTGACAATCGAATATTTTCTTGGGCAAACATTATAGTGCACTTAGTAAATTATTCTCTTTATCATTTTACCGTGGGGACGAGTTCGAATCCGAACTAATCCAAAGCAAGTAGGTAATAAATACTTTGTTAAACTATTAAGCTGGAAATATATATAGTATTGTTGTAAAAAAAGGGATTTCAAAATAGAAAATATTTTTATAATTAACTAGTTCGAGTGCCTCAAAAGTAACTAAAAATGGGTAGGAGATATGTCCGGATGGTAGATCATTCTCTTGAGTGTTAACATTCTTGGTAAAAGGATTTATTATACTATTTGATCGTATCCAGTTCCTTGATATCATTTTGGTGTTTCTTGGGCTATATGTATGTTTTCTAAGGGTTAAATATAAAGTATCATTTGAAAAAGATTTTTGAAATAAAATCCTGGTATTTCACTCCTAAGTTTTCAAAATAATAAGGTATTTTCATTAAAGAATGGGTTAATAAATGAAGTCTTAAAATCGAATTAATTTAATAAAAAGGTTTGATAAACTTGGTTTTATTAAACCGTGTCTTTTGATTTTAACATTTAGGAAAAGGACAAGTGTTTGAGGTTATTGGGTCGGCTAATAAATACCTTTACCTTAGAGGTGTCTAAGAAAAAGTAGATTCTAGGATGGAGTTTGGATACCAGCATCCTACTCTTCTTAGCTACTTACCAGATCAATTGGTTAAAGAGGATGGTTTGGTTGACTCACTTTAAGACTCAAATTATTTTGGGCCTACATCTAAATAGGATGAGACAAATAGGATTTAAAAATATGATGTTTTGTATATACTCTTAGGATGTAGGAGAGTATTATACAAAGTCAATAAATGAAAATGATTTTATGAAAGGGTTTTATAAATTAAGTTGTATCAATTAAAAATGTTTGAACTTAAGCTGAAATTATTATGAAATTTTTCCATAAATATTTTTGGAAGGGTAAAAATAATCGGGTAGTAAGAACCAATAAGATAAACATATAGGTTGTGCGTATCTCATTTTTCTTTTTCACCTAATTCTTGATCCAAGATTCGTGTACATGAGTTATAGCTTTTCACACCATTTCGAACAAGGATTAATCACTTGATTTTTGACGGCCAATAATCAGTAAGGGTTCATAATTTAGAACCAAAAGTTTTCTATCATAGTATATGGCTATGTAAGGAGAATAATGGTTTCGCACTAGGAAGTCGGATGAGCAATACTAGTTCGAAAATAAAAGCTATGTATTCGACCGAGTGACCAAATCAGATTTTTGCCATAAGAATACCCTATGTGCATCAGTATGATGAGTAGTTTAAGTCTTTTAGGGTTATTTGTTTTTGGTTTAGGTTGTGGTAAATTTTGGGGTCGAAATGCTTCTAAGGGAGGAGAGTGTAACGATTCGGGATTTCACCATTTTGATTTATGAATATTTAATTAATTTTAAATATTCAAATAATAGATTTATAATTAAAATAATACTCTTTTAAATAACAAATAATAGTGGTGAAATAGTTTTAAAGTTTGTTTACAAAAATATATAGTTCAAAGAAAAATTGAAAATGTGACTGGAATTCGTTTTCTAAATTTTGACTATTTGTTGACTAAAATTTATCGAAAACATTGTGAACTCTATTATATAATACAATACATTAAATTATATTGAGTTAGGATAGATATTCGTATATTTATGCTTAAATGTATATATATATATAAGTAACGTGACATTTTATGAAAATAAGAATTTATATTTAAAAATGTTAAAAGGAGAAGATGTCTTAGAAAACATCATGAAACATAAGTACACCATGCATTAAAAACATGTTGGTGAAGCAAAGAGAAGGGGGACAAGCTTGCGGGCTGAAACACATGAAGGTGAGATGGCATGGTAATGTGGTAAGAGAAGGTAGAGGGTAAAGGACGAAGTATGTTTAGGTAATTTGCTTTGTTTCTTCCTAATAAATACCCTTTCATTTCTTTAATTTTTCCTTTTATTCATTCTACCATATCGTTCTCATATCCTAACGTAATGGAGGTTTTTTTTCAACCCGTATGAAATTCCAGTGGCTATAAATTTCGTGTGTACCACTTCTTTAAATTTTAAGCTTAAACATATCCAAATCTCATTTCTTTGTAGAGATTTTCTTACCTATATTTTCAAGTCCAAAATACCTCTTCTTCTTTTGACCATATCTCCCTCAAAAATGATCCAAATTGAGTGATTTTTTTTAATATTATAGAGAAAAGGATTTCATGAACTTTTCCTCTAATAACTTTTCCAAAAGCCATGAGTATCTTGTCCAAAAATCTATTGGAAGATGCCATATTTTCGAGTTTGATTTTGGTGAACTTGATGATGATCCAAAGTCCATCCACCTTTCAAGGCCGAGCTCCATACTTTATAGCCGAGACCATTTCTTAGTTTTAAAGGCAAAAATCTAGTTTTTCGAAAACTATGCAAGGTCTAGGACTTATTTTCAAATTAGAAAAATTTTTGGAAAAACTTTGGTAAGAAACTAACTTCTTTTATTTAAAGTTTCTCCTTTAAATCAATGTTGTATATTTTATTACTAAATCATAGCTTTATCGGTTGATTGTGATGTTGGATTGTATATGTTTATATGTGCTTGGATTTATGTTGGTTATGACTTGGTTTAAGTATGAAATTATGTTATGGACGCGATGTAATTTTAACTTAAAAATATAAATTAAATTTTAGTAAGGTGAAAACTACAATCTTGACTTGTTGGATGTTGTGATAACATGTATATAAGATTGTGATCATGCTTAGGATGTGCTAAGCTAAGGAAGTTAGTGTTCAAAGTGGTTTACCGTGACTTCGAGATCTTTTGGCAACTTTACATTTTAGAAATGTCGCGTAAAGTTTTAAATCTTATCTTTACTTTTCAAAAACTTTTATTAATTTATGAAAAGCGTTTAGTATATGATAGCTACGGAGTTTAAAGGTTTTTTTTATATTAAATAAGTTTTAAAAATTACAGGTCGTATAGCGATAGTCGCTATAATTACAGTATGTGAAAACGAACTTTTTTGAATTTGAAATGTTTTAACTTAAGTATCTTTTTGTAATGTGTTTTCAAACATATTTTAAGTATTTAAATATTAATATATTTATTTATTAATTTTCTTAATGATTAATTAATTAATTAAGTTAAGGTAATTAGTATTTAATCATTAGTTTATACGATAATTAGTTCTTAAGTATTAACTAAGTAAGCTAATTTTAATTAGTTAATTAATAAAATATTAATTATATTTTTAATTAATTATTAGTTTTAATTAATTATTTAATTATAAAAGGTTTTAATTATTAATTAATTACTAATTAAGTTAATTAAGATTCAACTAAGACTTGATTAAGATTTAATTATCACTGAATAAAGGTTAATTTATTAAAGACTACGATTTATTTAAATTATTATTTGACAACATTTTAATCGTTATTTATCAATTAATTTAAGATTAATTATTGTTTAATTATGTATTTAAGGTTAACTATTATTTAATTATTTATGTAAAGGATAATTATTATTTAATTATTTATTTAATAGTTAATTATGGATTAATTATTAGTTAAAGGATTACCATTTTAAATAAAGAGTTTGAATGTTATTTAATAAAAGTTTTAAACCACTATATTTCTTAAGAAGGTTTCATTTAAAAGCAACTCTCTTTAAAAAGGAATATTTTAAATCCAAGGAATTTCTTTGTCAATTACATTTAGGTATCCTAAATTGAATATGAAACCAATGACATCTGGTTAGCTGAATAAATCATCGTTTTGCTAATTAACTTGTATTTGATATCTGTTTGGTAGAATAAATAACCATTTTTACCATAGTTCGCCAAGTAGATTATGTTGACCTCTATTAGGCAAAATAAAAACCAATTCTGCTATTATAATAACTTGAACCTGTGTTTAGCAGAACAAATCCTCGTTTGTTATTTTGGTAACTTGGACATTTACTTATATGGTTAGTTGTTATTGGCTGATTCCCTTACACATATCGGCTTGTTATGTAAAAACCCATGTTATAACTTGAAAAGTAAACTCAGTTAAATGAGAACCATTGTGGCTACTAAGCTTCTTTTTTGATTTTTAAGGTCAATCATACTTTTAGTAATGGTTTCAAGTTAAGTAATGATTTTAGTAAAGATATTTTAAATAATCATTTTGTTTATCAAAAGGACTTTATTAAATGAGTTTATTAAAGGACTTCTGTTTTAAATAAGGAATATTTATAAAAAAGTTTTGTAAATGATTTTGGATATTTATAAAGGAAGTTTTATAAATAATTTTGGAGATATATAAAGAGATATATAAATGTTTTTAATATTTATAAAAGAGTTTTGTAAATTTAACTTGATGATTCAGAAAGAGTTTTGTAAATGGGTTTGGAATTTAAGTAAAGGAGATCCATAAATAAAAGAGATTTTTTAAGAGGATTTATAGAAGAAAATTTATGAAAGAATTTGATATTAAATTCCGTTTAATTGACCTTCTTAATTCTGTTGGTATGGACATCCGTTCCACACTCCACATCGATGGAATATTGTTTAAGGTTATCTTTATCTATAACTTGAATAACATTTTTTTGATCCTTTGATATGATCCGGAGATGAGAAATCTTCCACAAATGTTTTGTGAATATACTTACGTCAGTAAGATAAGTATATGATTTTTTTTTATAAACACTTTTGAAAAGAGTTTTAATAAATGAAAGATTAATTTTGAGGCTTAATGATTGTTATGGGTAATTAAGTCTCTGAATTATTGCTGGTTATTTCTTTGATAGTTAAAATACCGACTATCAAATCTGGACCAAAATCTATCTTTGAAATTATCTAGGAGAAACACATGAGTTATATGGCACAGTCATCTTCAATGATGCCGTACTATGCATGTAAATCTCATTTTGTTCTCGTAGGACAAATGTTAAGAGATCCATCCACTTAAATGATTAGGGTGATATCCCTGCTCTTATGTATTGTCTAATTATTTCCAAAAGAACCAGGGTTGAGTTTATCAGAACTAACGAATGTTGTTTCAAAGAGATCGAGACTGGATAAGTATAAAGTATCCGAAAACCACTTCGATCCAACTCAAGCGTTTCGAGATGAAGACATCTTAAAGATTATTCGAGATGGAGCTTTAGAAGGGTAAGGGCTACTTGCTATTAATCTTGTGGGTGATTCCAAAATAGATGCAATAGAGGTAGTGTCTTCGGTTTCATTCAGACCCAGAATGAACTTG
Source organism: Allium cepa (assembly GCA_030765085.1). Classification (NCBI taxonomy): domain Eukaryota; kingdom Viridiplantae; phylum Streptophyta; class Magnoliopsida; order Asparagales; family Amaryllidaceae; genus Allium; species Allium cepa. Next base: position 794,153,727 of record CM060935.1, on the reverse strand, counting down.
TATGGATGAACACTGGTACTGCATTTCTGCCTAGAGGGCAGTATTCGCATTAAGATGGTTTGTGATATAAAAGATAATTATAGCCTCAAGCCTCATCAACTCAGAATGACTAAAATCAGGGGATATGCTTCAAGGCTATGTGGTTCGCTACTACTAGGGTATGGTCATCACCCAATCTTGATCGATATTATAGATCATGTATGCTCGAGCCCCGTTTAGGTTGTTGATCGCAACCAAGGTGATGACAAATTCGACACTATCCAATAAGGGGTAGGGTCGGTCTTGACTCATAGGGCATTCAAGTGAGGCGCTCGATGTGTTTTATCTAGAGATGCACTGTGATAGGTGTACCCCGGTGCCTTGTCATTATTGGAATCCATTTTCCAATATGTTCCTTTATGGACTTGGTTGTGCCCAAGTACTGAAATGTGAGGTGTAAGCATTTCAGCTATATATTGGTATGTATTTGTATCTTAGACATTATTATAATATCACCAGATTTATTTTATAGAAGTGTTTTGGTTATCGTAATGTAAAAGCCCAACCATGTTTACGCGAGGCGTGGTCTTACGAGATACTTTTGATTTTAAAGGACATATAAGTTATGATAAATAAAATTTATTGTGATTTTAGTTTCTCATGCTAATTTTACTATACTGTTTTGGGAATTATATTTCTTATAATGCTCAAGTCAGCTCGAGCGTATTTCCTAGATTTAGCTGGATTCTTTTGGAGCTTTCATGAGATGAGCTGGATTCTCAAAGACGTATTCACGTACCTTATATTCTTCCACTGTTCTGTTTTATTTTGTTCTTGTCTGTATTTATTGGCAATTATAAGGACAGACTATTATAACAGTCCAGGCTGAAAATTGGTTAGTGTTATGATGTTATATACTAACGTTCTTTCATTTTGTAAAGACTTGATTTATATATTGTATGTTACTCGTCATGTTTTTGTGAGATCATGTTCCATCTTCCTTTCTCTTCACCCCAAATTACCTATTTTGGGACACTTAAATGATTGACACATGAATACCGTAGATGTATTTAGTGTCATCTTTAGGTGTAAGAAGGATCGTGTCATTATAATAAATATGTATATAGTGTTAAGGTAATGATTATTTTAACATGGGTATATCAAATATATTATGAATAAATATGCACAAACATTAATGTAATTTTGTATTAATAAATTTTTAAGTTAGCCATAAACTAAGTAATACATATTTTTGTATTGTTAAATACGTTGGAAATACGGATTATGAATCTTAAGGCTGGATTAACACTAGAGGGGGGATGAATAATGTTTAATCGATCTTATGGAATTTTTGAAATCTTTTGAAATTAAAGACAAACAGATGCAATTCAAAAACACAGAAACAATCACAGAATCAATAACAGATGCAAATGTTAAAATAAAGTAGTGGAGGAAAGAACACACCGGAATTTTATACTGGTTCGGAGTTACCCTACATCCAGTCCCACACAATTTCTTGTGTAGATTTCTTTTCAAATATAACATCGATATTACAACCTCGATTTCAAGGCCACGAGATACACCCTCCTATCTACGAGTTCGGGGTAAACTCTCTTGATTTAATCAGGATACAAGATCACATAATTGATTTACAGGCTACAATCACACCCAATTTATTTATAGGCCACAATCACACCGTTTCCAATATCACTTTGATAGATAGAGAAACTCGATATACTTCTTTGATTACAAATGATCTTATAACTCTGAACAACGAGATTTTTGAGAGAGAGTGGCAGAGAATCAAACTAGAGATGATCGAGTTTGATTCACTTAAGATTTTGGAAGATTTTTGTTAAAATATAAGAGAATATTTGAGTGGAGAAAAAGGAGTGAAGAAATGAAAAAAAACTAACTTAAAATTCATTGATAACAACTGGTATTTACAGAAGAACAGTAGTAATGTCCATTCGTGAAAGGTTAAGACGAATAGACACTTCATTTGAAAATTTGAATTTTAAATTCTACGGCTATCATGTCGACATGCCCTATTAAATTTCAAAAATTGATTCTTGTTTTTTAAAGGAGATTTTCTTTTTAAAACTTGTCAAAACATTTTGTGAAGTTTATAAACCATTTTGAATATAGTGTAAAATTAAAAAAGAGATTTAAAAAGTAAACTTAAAAATATATAATCTATAATATAAAAGTAATATTAAAAACTAAGTATAAAATATATTTTTGAGATTCAAAGCTTATAAAATTAAAACCAAGAGATGATTTTTGAAATAAAAATATAAAAGATAATAAAAATATTTTAGGGCTAAAATATTTAAACTGAGAGAGATGACTTTTAAAACGATAGTTTTTGGAAAAAAATAGTTAAAATAAATCATTTTGAAAATTTCATGGATTCCATTCCAATAGAGAAGGTTGTGGGTTCCATCCCGCTAAAGAGGTCGTCCCATCCCATTATTAAAGTGAGAAGGTGGATTCCATTCCACAATTAAAATCCGAGTAAATATTTTAGTGCTATTATGAAGTTCTAACATAAATCTAGACACTATTACTTCTTTTGATATCTTGAACTCTTGGTACTTATGAGTCCTTAGTCTTGATTTCTTCAATCTTGAATTCATCAGTCTTGAATCCGTATACTCATTCTTGAATCTTTATACTACACAGTTTTCATTCTCAGTACCTGCATATATATATATATATATATATATATATATATCCTGCATATACATATATATCTAGACAATAATATTGGTATTTATATTTTTTAACAAGTCATAAGGTTGTTGTCATCAAAACCATCATCTCAGGAGCTAACAATATATTATATGTGTGTGTGTTATATGATTAAATTTTGTGTTCATGTTTTAACATAATCTTTTATTAAATGTCAAAAAAATTCATACCTATATATATTATAAAACAATTTTTGTAAATTCAAATTTGAATATGTTTGACTAATTATATATTTTAAATTAAATTAACTTATTCAAATAAAAAAATTATAATACAAAAGCTAGTAACAAATAAAATTGTTTCTATATTAAGCCAAAAATTTAATTCTAAAAATATATAGGGATGCGTGTGTGTATCTGTGTGCGTGGGGTAATGTGATAATCAAATTCATATATATATATATATATATATATATATATATATATATATATGAGTAACATATGGAAAAAAATTAACACCAATAAAATAAAAAACTGATTTTTTTATTCGAAAACCGAATTTATTTTAAATAAGAAATCCATATACACACACATGCATACATACACCCAAGTACATACATGCATATATACATATGTGTATATATATATGTATGTATGTATCAATGTATGTATTTATGTATGTGTATATGTATATATGTATGTGTGTGTGTCTATATGTGTGTGTGTGTGTGTATATAACAAATAGAGCCATGAGCGATGCATGTTTTTTTGATTAAATCCAAATTCAAACAATTTATATATTATTTACATATATTATCGATTATTTTAATATATTCCAATTTTTTATATTTGGCTAGATGTATAACATGGGGATATCAAGCATTTAGTTATATATTTAAGAATCGATTATAAAATGAAATATTACCTTTTTTCAATTACGTCGATTGCCAACACCTTGGCTTTTGTCAACACCTTGGTTGTTAGTCGTTTCCTTCTCCGATCTTCCAGTCCTTCCTCCATGACTACGGGATGCAAATCCCATCTACAAGGCATCACGTCATTGAGTTTTAATAGTGGAAACTAGGAGGTTTCTATGTATATAGATTATGGAAGGGTTGCTATTTATAACCAACCTAATCATAAATATCTATCACCCTTCTCTCCATATCCGAAGACCGTGTCTCTAGCCCCTCCTCTCCCCTATTTTGGCCGACCTACTTATATGGGCTTCCTTAACTTTGGACCCGATAAATTTAACACATAAATTAACTATTTAGTTTTTTTATTAAGCCTCTGTGTTTAGTAAATCAATATATAAAAATCATATATTGTTTTAATTAATTTTAAAGCTTAAATAAATTCCATAAAATTTAATACAACATTTGCATTAATTTTGTTATTAATTTATAATGTTTATAAATTAAATCTAATTTGGTCAAACCCGAAAGTAAACAAAATATACGGTTTTTTTGAATTTTTGGTGTGAACACGGTCCTTAGTCAATATTTAAATCATTTAAATGCTTAAGCCTTTACATACCACTGAAGTAGAATGTTGGGCGCAAGTTAGTCCCTTATCGATCATTCAGGAAAAATCCAATTTCTAATCTTAATTAAGCTACACCTTGTAAAGATATTTTTTACACATTTTCTTTTTGTCATAACTGCATCACTAAGATAAAAAAATTGGTGTATGGTCAAAAGCTCTATTAATATTCATAGCTAATTGTGTAGACTAATTTAAAATCCCTGATTCAATCCAATGACACTTATAGATTAACTGATTTACTCTGGGCAGAGGTTCTTACTTTAAGTTGACTACTAATTATGGTCATAATAAAATTTTACACAGATGTATACGAATTCTCTATTGAGTAGTGTTTCACTACATGTGGTTTAGCATGTTCCCGACTTTTATCGTAACATGATCCCAATGTCATGTGATTGAGCATAATTATAATATAGCCTAACTACTTAAGATCAATAGTCCCTTCAAGTTTGAGGACTCTACACATCATTATAAAGATCTTCTATTTTAATTTAGTTGTATTAACCTATTTAAGACTCTCATTAATTCGTTTTTTGATTGTTTGTAACACCCCATATCTGGAGGCCAAAAGCTAAGCGCTACAGATGCTACAGTCGTCTATAATATTAACTTCTGGTGACAAAATACGCTTATGCTAATGGTATTCATAATATCAGAGTCAAATGAATATGAAATAAAATCGTCACAGATTAAAAAATCTTTTAGGAATACATTTCAAAACAATATTTCATATTCAAATTATCTAATCCCATAATCATTTCCTAGGTTCACATCAAATATAATTATTACATAAATACGCCAAGAGCAACATATGAAGATGACCCCTTGGTTGACCAGAGTACTATATACTCATAATTGACTTAATAAAACAAAGCAAAATAAAACAAAATGGCTACTCCTAAATAGCTATCCATCAGCCACATGCTCGTCGGAAGCTTTATTCGCCAACCTACTAAAACCTGTAAACCTCATCCTACTCAAATAAATTTTAAGCACCCAAGAGTTTAGGGGGGAAAATATAAAATTCGAGTCAGGCATAAAGCATGGTGTGAATAATACTACACATCTCGGTTATTTGACACTAAGTGAGACCACGCCACTTAGCAGAATGGGTTTCCCCTCACTAATATCCCCTTGAAACATATCTTTTGGTATTCAAAATCTTGCAACCAAACTAGTTAATCAAATTGATATATCAATAATAACAAATATCTTATATATATGCTCAAAAACAGGTAATAAATGAACCACTTGTCCGAAAAACTGTAGTTTTGTTTGACTAGCTACTAACCATTGGCTGACTCGGGCCTACCAGAAAAAATGACAAATAATCTAACATATGCTAGACAAACTTCCGAATGGTCTGTCCCTAAATTACACTCCCCGGATCTTCTATCCTAATGGTTTTGCGGGCTCACCAATAACCTATCTCTATACATATGTATTCCCTTCTATGTGTAACTATCATTCCTATGACTAAGCCCTACACGTTGGGATTTTGGATTAAATTAGCTAGGGGATATTAGCTAATGAGTAGGGCTTGATCCTACACCGTCCCATTTGGTCTTCTAATCTGAGTCATTTTCTTAGGGTTAACCGCCTTTTAAATTTTCTTTGAAAATCCTTTCAAAATGATTAAATTCCCTAGAATCATACTTAAATAAGGAAAATATTATATGCTTTACTCAAAAAAACTTGCTATGTTACATATGCTTTACTCAAAACTTTGTTGATGAAAACATTCGAAACCTTTGTCTAAACCTTTAAATAGTTCTCTTTCAAAACCATTGAAAATACCCCTTTCGAAACAAGTAAAACACTTTACTTTATAACCTTAGGCCAAAAGGCAAGATATACCTTTCAAAATCATTCTTAAAAATCTTTTCGAAAACATTGAAAAACCTTCATTCGAAAGCTTTAAAATCTTAGACATCCTTTTTTAAAAATCTTTAAACCTATCTTTCGAGACCAGTGGAAACCTTCCTGTAAACCTTTCGAAAACATTAGGGAACCACCCCTTCGAAACCTTCGTCTTAAACCTTTAGAAAGCATTAAGTCCTTTACATAAATCAAAATCTTTCAAAAGCATTTGGGTTCATGTAAAACATGCGGAAAACTCTCAAAACCATTTAAAACTGTATCCTTCGAAACCTTTGGATTCTACCTTCAACGGAACATAAAGGGTCATAAAATAAGTGAGTCGAAAGAACTCCTTCAAAAGCAATCCCTAAGTAAAGAAGTGATGGTGTCGAAACCAACCTTTCGAAAGCATTGGAGAAGCAGCTAAGTTTTAAAAGCAAAGTATCCTTTCAAAACCATTTGCTTTGAAAGGTAGAAAGTGGCAGCAAGAGGTTCGACCCCTTCGAAAGCATTTACTTAAAAAAAGGTCTAATCGCATTCGAAACCATCCCTTAAATCAATTTGGCCTAGTCGGAAGCCAACCAAGTCGAAAACATTCCTTTTGAAAGCAAAGCAGGCACAATTTCATTTGAAAGAAAAGTAAGGTTTCGATCCAGTACCTTTTGCCCGTATCCAATTCACTATGTACGAAGCCTTTGATACTATGTGCATTAGTTTCGATGGCAATGGTGGTGGAAGTACTCAATCGAAACCTAGGTGCTGAAAGTGGTGAAACATGCGAATTCTATAGTCTTTTAAAGTAATTTATTCAACTAACCTACCTTGTTTGTCAAAATATTATTGGTTACTAATTTTCTTTTCTAAAAACCCTGCCGAAGTTTCAGAAATGAACAATTTAATTTATTTACAAAATACCCATTCTCCTTTTATAGATATATAAAATATTTAAGTCTCATACCTTAAATAATTTTATATATCTATTAAAACACTTAGTAAAAGTCCATAAAAATTCCTATTAATTATTTTTAATATTTTTTCCAACATATATAAATTTCAGACCCATAACATATATAATTTAGCCGTAAATAATTTTAAATCCAAATAATCATTTTCTTCACTAGAAAATTCATAATAAATCCACATTAATTCGGAAAATTATGAAAATTGAAACCTATCTCTAAAATATCATTTCCGATCTTATTCTAAAATTTCAAGGTATTTAGATGTCATTTAATATCGTTTTCACGTTGAAACATACCATAAAATTTATATGAATTACCATAAATCATCAACAAGCATATGTAACCATTTCAACAATCAAAATATGGTAAATACTTTAAAAATATTTTGGATTCAACTTAAAGTCGAAATCAATAAAAACATGAGATGTAGTCATTATTCAACTTAGCTTTGTGATTAAGGAGTTGAGATTTGATGTTGGATTTGATTAATCTTCCTTCTGATCTGTATCTTTTCTTCTTCTAGCTTTGTTTAAAGGTGGTCGACCTCTTTTCTATTTTGTTTTATGGTAATGAACGTATAGAATGATTATGTATGGGTTTAGGGTCTAAGAATATACTTATTCATATTTTGCCCCTTACCTATCTTCCCTAACTTATTTTTGTTTTAACTCATGTTTGTTTATTTGTTTCATGGCACGGAAACCGTTTTATTAATCATAAATCTCAATCCCCTAGTTATCACATTATTTTATTTAATTTAGTTAATTAAATATCCTAAATAATGTTATCCAAAATTAGGGTCGTTACATTGTTACAAACAAACAAAAGTATGTAAACCTTGGTAGCTCCAATGGCCATGAATAATTCGTCATCAACCATATGGATAACACTACGTACACTAGTTTCAACGGATGTATCTTTATCCTTTTCTTGATACATCTTAACCAGGAACATTTAAGGAATAGGTATTTATATATCAATACTCGTAGTCATGAACACAATTGTAACTATGATTGTTAAAACACTTCTCCTAAGGATTGTCTACTTACATATATATTTAATTATTTATATCTTAATATGACAATATACACAAAAGAAAATTAAACAATAAGTGTACTTTAACACAATTATTTACAGAGTTAAGTAACATAACATTTGCATAATTGCCTCTAGGGCGTGCCCTTAAATCTGTCAATCTCCCACTTGCACTTGGGGCTAAATATGAAGCCTCATACCCATATATGCAACCTATCTACCTTAATTACATTAAGAAAGTGCCTTAGCGTAGTATCTAATTTCTTAGTTACAATCTTTCTATCACTGGTAACTGCCTTATCATATGGAACTTGTGGAGGATGTGTATCGACTTCTTGTCTACTCATAGTTCTTTAGCAATTTGTATTGTCACATTATTATTACAATACATTAGCATTGTACCTCCAATTATTAGGATTACTCTTGGCTCCTAGGTGAATTTGTGCATCCGCACAACTTTTTTTTGTAGCATCATTCAGGGTGATGTACTCAGCCTCCATGGTTAAATCAGCTACAACTTCATGTTTTGAACTTTTATAATTAACGGCCTTTTCATTGAGGGTAAACACAAAACTTAAGAGATTGATTTGTCGCCTTTCACACCACTCTATAAACTCGAGCCCAAGTATCCCTTCATGAGTAGTTTATTTTTTCTAAATATCAAAAATAAAGCCTTAATATTTCTTAAAAACTTAAGGATGGCCTTAAAAGTTGCCCACTGATTTTTGCATAGATTTGACTAATATCGCCTTACTATGTCGAGCATAGAAGTGATATCTTGCCTAGTTCCTATAACAACATATATGATGTATTTTCGATGCATAAGAAATTATACTCATGATATATTTCCTTATCCAAAGATGGAGAGTCCTTGGAATATTCCACACTTGGAATATTTTGTACTAGACTTCATTGTATAGTATCTAAGTATATAGAATGAGAAAACCCTGACAACTTTTCAGATCTTTATACAAAGTATAAAGCATTCCTCTATTAAATCCTTCATCAAAAAATTATTGGACAACAAAGCTTTCATTGATTGTAACATTGGTGAATCGTTATCAATTCGTGCAAGTAGTCAATGTAAGAACTAATAACGTTATAGTGCGACTCTGTTCTTTTGTATAAAACTCTCTTCTTCTTTATTGTGACATATACCAAACTTTTTGATTACCATGTTAAATCATTTATTCCAACTCCTAGATGATTGGTTAAGATCATAAATTGATCTTAAGAGCTACATTCCTTGCCGCCACTCCTACTGACTTAGAAATGCTCTATCTATGAAATATAAACAGTCTCTTCTAAATCACCATTTACAAATATTATTTCAATATTCATCTGCTATATTTTGTAAGTCTTATAAGTAGCATTTGCAAGTAGAATCTGAATTAAGTTAAGCATGATCATTGGTAAAAACGTTATATCATAGTTAACACCTGGAATTTGACGAAAAACTTTTGCTACTGATCTTATTTTATAGGACTCCACTTGTTTGGACCAAAAAGGGCACAAATACCCTATTTCCTACCAAATATGAAAATTAGAGAAGGAAAGAAGATAAAATCAAAAAAATAACACCTAATTTTTACAGTTTTATACTCATGTCTATGTCCACTTAGTCGATTTCTATTGATTATCCTTTATTTTTACAAATTCTTTTTTACAACTCGGTTCCTTACAATAAGATAATGATCCAATGTAGTGTAATTCACAAGTAGAAATCAGGAGTTTAGAAAGCAAAAGAAGGTGAATTCTTTTTCCAAGCGATCTCCACTCCTATTTATGGACGAAAATTCCCACGACGGTCTTCAAAAATAACTCCACGTGTTTTCCATAATATGCACATTGTTCCAAAAACTTCTACTGGCCAACCCCGATCCAAGCTTTCACAAGTAAAACCTAAATTATGCACTACAACTCGATGCCAACCTTTGGTTGACCCGAGCTATTTTGGGTCCTGCTTCAGGCTTGTCTCGAAGTGACTTGAAGCAGCATTGCACCTCGATTTTACGTCTTGTGCTCTAACTTGTTTATCATGTTCTCTAGGTCATGCTCCAAGCTTTGTTTGTCATCGACCTAATAATGTTGAAGTGAAACATTTCATCCATTTTTTGTCTCCTTTGTATTCGTATACTCCATCATTCTTTAATTTTGCTCAATCATTCGAGTCTGCTCAAAGATTATAGAAATTATGTCGATCATAATTAGCCCCACAAAGCACGCCTTATGGAAAGAAGGTGTGTGTTTCTTAAGAAAAATACCGAAGTTAGCAAATCATTAGTAGTTGAGCTTTTCGGCTGTCGAATGATAAATCATGTTGAATCATCAGTTCTTTTTGATTCACCTACAAATCATAGGTCGCATTGGATAGTCGCAGTTAAGGACTCGAGTCCTTGCTTACGTGCTAATCATAATTTATCATTGTTTATCGCTTTTCTGAAATCTTTATATCATATATTGTGTATTATTCATCAAAATCATCCTTTGTTCTCTTGGGAGTTAACTTATCATTACGATATGTCTTGTGCTCGCTGGAGATTAAGGTATCATTATTATGGTTAAATCACAATAATTAATTGTGGAAATTCATTGCCATAGATTGGTGCGTTACTTGTAGGTCATCTAGTATCCCATTATAAGAATGCTCAACTGAATCGAATCAATGACTTTCCTCAACAATCAGTTGTCATAGGTTATCTATCATGGTAGTGCATGGCCATTGATTGAAGCATCATTTATAAATCATATGGAATCACCCTGCATCGCATCATGAAAAAGTCCAATCAAATCGAGGAAATGACATAATCCGATGATCATTTTCAGATCGTTTCAAGGGGTGTTCAATCCTAATTATGATTTATGATCTCTTTGAATCGCATAATCAGCATTTAGTCTAGGTTTTTATATCTACATATCGCATAATCGATATCCAGCGTAGCTTTTGATCTTTTTAGATTATGTAATCATATATCCAATCCAATCTTTGATCTCTTTAGATAATATATCCAATTCAATTTCTGATCCCATCGGAACATATATCTGGATTGAGCCCAATCCCCTTGCTCTCCAGTGAGTGGATCCAATATCCGAGCGAGTCTATCCACTCTCTCTTCGATGAGTGGACTCACTATCTGAGTGCATCCATCCACTCACTCTTCTATGATGGGGCACACACATCCATTAACTCTTCAACTAATGGGCTCGCTGTCTGAGCGCACGCATCCGTTGACTCTTTGATGAATGTGCATACTATCCTAGCACACCCATTCATTCACTCTACAGTGAAGAGGCTTGCCATCCAAGTGCAACCATCTACTCACTCTCTAGCAAAGGGTTCACTATCTTATTTTAGTCCATCCGCTCAGTCTTCAATAAAGGGACTTGTATTCTATCATTTCATTATTTTAGTTTTAAGGAATAACCAAACTCTATTGGAATTTCCTCATAATATCAATATCGATCACCATGTTCGAGTGATTTTTAAATCCATACATCCATCAATCATCCATTTATCGAGTTCAAATCGATATACAAAATAGACATCAAAGCATCTATTTAATCAATGATTACTCTCAGTCTCAAACTCTGAGTGTGTTCGTGGAAAGATCGAGATGTTGTGCATGTGTACGCTATGCAGTTAAAGCGCTTGCTCGATTTAATGCGGTGGAGGTGCAAAAAATCATAGCGGGGATACAACGAGGATATAGCGAGATATAGCCGATGACTCTAAAATAGCATAAAAAACTCATACATAATATTTTTACAAATATATAAATGGTAATTAAATGAAAAATTAACATTCAATTGAATTATAATTAATACATAAATAATTTTAAATAAAAACATGTGCGAATATAATGTAAATAAACGTAAAATTGTTATATAATAATTGAATTTAGTAGAATATTAGACTATTTTCATTTCTGAAAATATAATAAAAATTTAATTAAATTAATTAATTTCATAACTTTTATTACGCATAAATGTCATTTTTCAATTCGTTTCTTTTAAAGAAGATATAACGGAAATAGTAAAATATAGTGGGAATAACGGGATATAGTTGAAATGGCGGGGCTTAAAGTTGAAAGGCTATATTTGGGGCTATATGTAAAAATCATAGCAGTAGAAATCCACTATAAGATATAGTAGGGTTATAGCGGGGAATTAACTGCACATCGTTTATGTAACCCAGTAGCAATCCTTCGTATCTTATTCAAAGAAAGAAAAAGTGAAGAGATCGTACCTAACCCCAATTCATTTCGATCAATGGATGATCATCCTCGGCTTGTATCCCTGTCCAGATCCAGATATGTCCGTCGTAGATGGTGGTTGTACCTACTGCACCACTACAGTCTTATTCCTCACATACTATTGCAGTTGGTTACTTTGAACATGCTCCTTAATCAAATATCGTAGATGATTGCACCCTCTTGTTTTGTGCCCATCCGTTTCATGGAATAGGCATAACTTTCTAGTCCGTGGGTGCTCTTTTGATAGTTTTTTATTGAGAATCTACCTCCTTTTATCCTTGTAAACCCTCTTCGAGATTTCATTCAATTAAGAATAAGAGGATAATTTTGTTTCCCACTTTATCCGCTTTGGTCCTTCGAAGCAATCATCGACTTTTTGCTTTCCTTTGTTCTTTCCATATCCTCTTCCAAATGGTACTCCATCACTTACAATGTTCACATCAGCACCTTCATTCACTATAGCATCCTCCTGATGTAGGAATTTCTTAGCCTGATAATAGAAATCTTCTAGATCCACTGGTGGACCCCTCTCCAAAGCAACTTTGAAATTAGTTTTGCTAGCAACTCCTAAAACAACCGCCATCAAAACTATCGATGGATCTGGCTTATGGACTATAGTAGCTAACGCATTGATCATGGTTAGGCCACTTTGCAAGCTCTCTCAGACCTCTGTTGCAAGCTCGAAAGCATCTTTACATTCTTCAGTCATGTTATATGAACTCTGAATTGTTGTTAAACTTATCTACCAAATATCCATGTGCCACTGGACCCATTCTCTAGCTTTCAAAACCACATTGCTAGAAAATCTGTCAAATATAACATGAAACGCCATTCTATTACCTTCTCAGAAGAATCCAACTCTTCTATATGTCGGATATATCTCATCAAGTGAATGTTCGGATATGGCCTTTCGTTGTACATCTCTAGTGCCTTTAGCTTGAAATGAGGTGGCTTCCATTAGTACCAGGTGTTTGGGGTAAATGGATTCCTGTTCACTTCCTCAGGGCTTCATTCCTGTTGTCTACTTCCTAGTGCCCGTCTTACCAGCAATGCTGTCGTTGTCGTCCAATGAAAGCCTCCAACCAATACTTTCATCTTGCTCCCCATTCATATAGGGAAATTCTAGATCCAACTTTTGTTATTGTACATTCGCATTTTGATTCTCTTTGTGGCTCAACAACTTCCCTCGGTCGTGCATCGCTTGAGCTCAAATTCAAAATAATCATGCCCCCTGACTTTTTGGATCGGTATGGACTTGAATTCTCAAGTCGATGCCGAGTTGATGTGCCTCTACAGGGGTTACTCCAACTCGCTCTACCTTATTTCCTGGTGCACTTCTTCTACCTTTCGGCCTATGATTTTTGTTTCTAGCTACTCTGACTGTCGTCTGTTGGTCATTTTGCCAAATCAACTAAGCATTTCCTCTTGCTGAGATATCTTCCTATCTTACATCTCTTTCATCACCCTTTCCATTTCTTCTCTAGTTACAAAGATGGATGTGGGGTTTAATCCTGAACACACCTCTTGGCTGCCCCCTTGTACTGGTTGATTTTCTCCAATCGTAAATCCGGTGTTATTCCTATTCATCTTCTTTAAATTCGTGTTTCCAGCTGTTAAATTCGAGTTTTCTCAATGAAAGCACAAGAATGTTCAGACGAAAAATGGCACAAACACCTAATTTCTAATCAAACATGAAAATTAGAGATGGAAAGGAAAAAAACAATACGTAAATGTTATAGTGGTTCAATGAATAATCTGGCCAATGTCCACTTTGTCGATTTCTATTAGTTATCCTTTGTCTTACAATGTTGTTCTTACAACTCAGTTGCTTATAACTCAGCAAGGATCTAACAAAGTGTAATTCAAAAGGGTAATTCACAACTAGTCAAAATCAAGAGTTTAGAAAGAAGAAGAAGCCGAAGTCCCTTTCCAAGCAATGTCCACTTCTAGTATAGACGAAAATCTTAGAGTTAGTCTCCAAAAATAACTCCACGCATTCTCCACGGCCTGCTTGTCGTTCCAAAAAAATATGATGGCCAACCCCTATCCAAGCTTTTATAAGTTAGACATGAGTTATGCACTACAACTCGGTATTGACCTATGATTGACTCAAGCTATTTTGGCTTTCGCTTCGGGCTTGCCTCTAAGTGGCTTGAAGCTGCATTGCTCCATGCTTTTCCATCTTATGCTTAGAGTTTTTTATCGCTTTTCCTAGGTCATGCGCCGGGCTTGGTTTGTTACCAACCCAAGGCACCTGACCCAAGAACGTCGAGTTGGAATATCTCATCCAATTTTTTCCATCTCCTTTGTATTCATCTACTTTATCGTTCTTCGGTCCATTTCAATCATTTAAGTCTACTTGAAGACTACGGAAATTTTGCTGATAACACCACCTTTCAATATACATCGATAGTGTTTTAATAATCCACTTATAGTCGATGGGTTTCACCCTTTTGGGTACATTTTGTAAAGTCCAAATTTTGTACTTGTACATTGAATCCATTTCAGATTTCATTGCATCAAGCCACAAGGCAGAGTTTTTACTCTTTAAGGTTTGCTAGTGTACAGGGGGATTATTGTCATGAATAACGCAATCTATGTTCTCATCGTTAATGATATAGCTTTTACATCTCTTTGGCACATGAGATTTCCTATTAAACCTTCTATGAGTGTTAAATTACTATCTAAATACTTGGCTTCTATTGAAGTTTTTGGATCTCATCAAAGTTTATCTTATGCCATCGATTTCTCATGGAAGAAATTCCTTTTCCAAAAGGTGGCATGCCCCAAAAACCACTTTTTGTTCCCAGAATGATAGAATATTCATCCATTTGAATTTCTTAGATATTATACAAACTTACGTAAAACTAATCTTACGTTAAGTTTATTGGGGTTTATATTCTCAACGTAAGCCGAGAAACCCTACACCTTAAGGTAATTAAGTTGGGGTTTCTTACTAGTCCATAATTTGTATGGCGTCTTCAACACTTTTAGATGGTATGGAATTCAACATATATGTCATCATTTCTAATGCATAAAATTGGAAACTCGGTGTCACTCATCATCTATCCATGTCCAACAACATTTGATTCCTACTTTCCAGAACACTATTTTGCTAAAGAGTATAGGGAAAGGTAGCTTAAGGGAGAATCTCACTCTCTTTTAGTTACTCTTAATATCCAATGTATTCACCACCTCGATCGGATCGAAGTCCATTGATTTTCATGTTCATCTAGTTCTCTACTTCATCCTTAGATTCTATGAATTTTTCATAGACATTTGATTTGTGTTTGATTATATACAGATATCCATATTTTGATAAATCACTAGTGGACGTAACTAAGTAAGAGGTACCACCTATGGTAGTTGTAGATATAGAACCACATACATCATTATGTACTAGCCCTAAGAGTTCTGTAACTCTTTCATTGCTCACATTGAATGGGTATTTGGACATCTTACCTTTAATATGTGATGTACAAGTATCAAATACTACAAAATCAAATAATGGTCTCTTTGTTTCTTTACTTGTTCAATTGTTTCATATTATATGGCTAGCCTGTAATGCCAAAGATAGCTATAATTAATTTTAGGTGCATTATTGTTTTCAATAGAAAATACATCATTATTATTTAGTACCTCAATGACATTTACTCAAAGTACCAAAATAAATAATTTTATTATCATAACAAATATTCATATACAGTCTAAACAAATAAGACTATATCTGTTTTCAACTAAATTGGAAACATAAATTATTCCATTAATAGAATTCGATACATGATAACAATCATATAAAATTAAATCATGTCCACTAGCAATCTTTAAATGGTAATCTCCTACTTTGACTACAACTACAATAGCTCTATTTGCAACTTGGAATTATATGCTTCCTCTTTCTACATGCTACTTCTCTTAAGTCCCTATAATGAATTACGAGTATGAATTATAAATCCAATATCTAAAACCCAACTAGAAGTGCTTATAGATAAACAATTTTCTACAAGAAAAATACCTTAAGAGCATAATTGAATTCCTTCCCCTTGAGAATCTTTAAATAATTGGTTCCTCTTTTGGTCTCCCTTCTTTGATCAAAGCGACATTCACCATTCTCATGAATGTTATTATCCTTACCCTTTCCACTATTTGACTTATGTTTTCTCTTCTTAGAATTCTTCGAGGAAAAAAAACCTTGATAGCAGGAAACTGTAAATGTACTCTCGGTCTTCTAAAACATAATAAGGAGTTCGATGACAGTATACGTCGATGAGGTCAAGTTGAAGTTCAATATGAATGAATCAAAATGTGGAGTTAGTGATCCAAGAATAAAATGGTATGTAGCTCGGTATAAAGTGTTGTTTCGAACTTTCCAATATCTCAATATACCTAATCATATTGGGTATGTGATGTTGGATGTGAGTACCTTTGCTTATATTTGCATGGGAACAGTTTCCATGAGATATTATACCTTATGGCAAGAGACTGCTCACCGTACAACTTTTATTGGTGTTTGAATATAGTCGAAACATCCATATTCCGGTGATGTCTTTAAAGACTGATGCTTATAGTCGATAGCATATAGCACCGATCAAATTTAGAATCCAATAACAATGATTTGTTGGTTTAAGTCTTTTCAAGAATGGCATCCATATCAGGGTTAACCATGGGCTCGTTAGCCACCACTTTCAAAATAAGTAGTATTTTAACCCTTCTTAACTCCTCTATTTATTTCATATCAGTTAGTGAGTTTTTGTATACAAATAGCTTCATAATTTCCAATTATTCTGCATGATTTCGTTAGAATAGATTTGATAACATAGCATATGTTCTTATACTTTTTAGATTGGATTATTATATTTATCTAACAGGGCTCCTACTAAATTATACATCTCTCAAAAATCCTAAAAGCAATATGGGAATCTGAAAAATAAATTAGTGGGCGTTAAGACCTGCTTATCATGTTACTAAAACCTTAAGGATGCTCAACAAATGGTAATCCCCATAAACTGTAACATTTTACAGATTATCTTGTATGTATTTGCTAACAAACTTTTACTTTGATTATAATCATCTCTATGACCTCGTAGGTACTGAAGAAATTATTACATACATTAGATAGACCAATCCCATCATTCCACGATAATCCAAGGGTAAGTATGTAACCCTTTGGGGTGTTCATTAAGTTAGATAATATTCCTACCAATCTAGTGACAATTTAAACATCACTATGAATATTTTATGGCACGAGGGTGCTTAAAACGATAGTTATGCATTTCGCTCTGTTTATATTGTAAAAGATGGAGATAAATTTTTATTCTAAATTCATAATTTAAAATAATATTTATTGTATTATTACCATTATAAGGATATGAGTAATACTCA
This sequence comes from Allium cepa, assembly GCA_030765085.1. Taxonomy (NCBI): domain Eukaryota; kingdom Viridiplantae; phylum Streptophyta; class Magnoliopsida; order Asparagales; family Amaryllidaceae; genus Allium; species Allium cepa. The sequence continues at coordinate 794,136,015 of CM060935.1, read as the reverse complement.
TGACATCATATGTCTCTACATCTAGTGTCTACATCCTTAAGTCTATGTGAGTTTTATTTCATTTAAAACTCCTGTTTTCTTTATGCATATGATTTGTGTGTGTAAATTTATTACAACATTTATAATTTATTAAGTTATATGTGTATATATATATATATTCATATTTAACCTTTTATTAGTTAAACATTTTAACTAAAGCAATTTTAAATTAGCATTAAATAACTCTTTATAAAATATTGTAATATTTTATTTATATTTAATGCAATTTTAAATTTAATAAATTATATTAAAATATGCATCTTTTAATGAATCAAAAGTGAAAAATAGTTTTGAGCCTTCCACTAAAGCATGCAATTGAAATAGACCATTTCAACGAGCTAGGTAATAACTAAGAGACCGAGAGGTTTTCCATTAATAAGAACGTTCCCTGATTAGAGTAACCTTCTCCTTAGTTAAAGCACCTTTTCCTCAGATACCCATCTAATTGGTTTTTCCAAGTAACCACCTTATGTGTTGGTTAATTATTCAAGTGAACACAATGCGGGGTCTAATACTATCGTTGGACGACATGCATTGGCAATAAGATAAAATGGGGAAATTTTAGAATAAATTCATTCTATTAATTTGCATTAAATCATATTTTGTGTTTACATAAATTAAAATTTTGTACTAAACCTTATTTAGTATTGATTAATAAGAGAGTTTGGTTTTTTTAATTAATTATATATTAAATCTTTTATGTTTATTTATTATGATTTAATTATATATTTTAATTTAATTATATAATATATTCGTACTAATAATACAAACATTATAACCACATTAAATATAGTGATCTAACTTAAAGATGAATGGATGTCATAGGTGTGTAACTAACCATTATGATTTATGGTTAATATATATATATATATATATATATATATATATATATATATATATATAGTATCAAGGTAATGATCATATTAGCACTGGTATATAAGATATTTTATGAATAATTTGTATATTCATTAAAGTAGTTTTAATTAACAACTCATTTTATCTGGCCGTTAACTGATTAATGTATGTATAATTTTATATTTATTAAAGAATATATATAAATTTGAATAAATTTTATGTTTGGTTGTAAAATAATTTTTTATTAAATGCCATAGCATTATATTCATAAACTACAAAATATTTTTTTAAAAATTTGAATTTTAAATATGTTAACCAACTAAATATTTTAATTTAATTTGTCTTGTTCAATCAATTTTTTTTGTAATATAAAGGGCGACGACAAATGAATTTAAATAAATAAATATAATATATTAATATGATAACCGAAATAAATATATAATAATAAATTGAAATAATAAACAACTAATTTTAAAAAAATTCGAACACCTAATTTATTTTAAATAAGAAATTCGTGTATAGATACGTATGTGTGTATCTCTGTGTGTGTGTGTGTAAAATTTATTAAACCGAGTGGTAAGCAATGTATGATTTTTTTTTTTTGAATTATATCAAAATTAAAACAATGTAAATATATATATATACTCATATTATACATATATATTATTTAATAATTATTTTTTTGAAAATGTTTAAAGCTTTATTAGGCTTACAAAGCCCAAGATGATCGGCCCAAACATCGCGTAAAAACACACGCATATAAATTACAACTTTAATTGAATAGATACAAAGGTGGTCTAAACCAAAATTCCATTTTATTTCATCTTCTATCACCGAACTTCAAGCTCTTTCAAGCAAAACTCATGGTGGCTAAAATTGATAACTACTACTCGGGATTTCTTCCAATGACGAGCACAGTTCCACTACTCCAGTACCAACTGCTTCTCATCCCTATCTAGTAAGCAAATTTCCTCCAATTCTTTTCACTACCAATTGCATGACATCGAAAGCCATCTTACTGACTTCGATTGGAATTTTGTTCTTACGTAGAAACACACAGGGTTCCTTTCCTTCTAAATACTCCAAATAGTTAAAGTGAAAACAGTTCGACCCGTTTCTGCTTTATGTTGTTCGTAGTGGCAACCATTAATCAACTATCTCTATCATGTTATTCGATTTTATAGCTAACTGAACCGTATGATTACATGCCTCCAATTTTTTTTTTTTGAATATTCACACTCGAAAAATAAGTATGAAGTTTCAAATCTTAATTGCATAGAACATAATTTATATCATCAGTAATTCCCCAGTTACGTAATCTGTTGCGTGTAGGAAGTCTCCTCATCACTGCTTTATGTTCTATAAGTTTCATTTTGGGGTTAATAGCCCGATACCACATAATTTTACTCCCCTTATGTTTTTGTTCTCCATTCTTGATTTTAGACCAAGCAGATTTTGTTGCAAGTTCGTGTCCCATAGGCCTCCATGACAAAATGGTGTTCTCTCTTACATTGAATCACGGCATAATTTGATTCTGTTGTTTCTGTTCTTGACTAAATTGGATAGAAGCAAAATCCCCATTATTATCTTCAGTTACTCTTGAACTTTCTTCACTGGGCATCCATAATCTTAGTATGTGTTTAGGCTCAATTTGTAGATTAAAGACTCTCCTTGAATCCACGGGTCATGCCATATTATCTAATTATTCAAATACATATATACACACACACATATATATGAATATTTTATAATTAGCCGAACTTATAATATAGTAATAACAAGCATACAAACATATATGTATTTAAGAATTGATTTTTTCAGGAAGAGGATATATGATTCAAAGAATCATACAACCATGCTGGATAAAATATATATAATAAAAAATAGGGATACAAGACCAAACACCTCGACAACAACCAAGGCAACATAGCTAGAAAGCTCCACCTTGTTAGAGCAAAATTTCCTAGATTTTGATGATGACAACTTCATACATCATTTATAGCAAATAAAAAGGGAAGAGGCTCTATCAACCTAGCTGTATATTGAATTGAAGAATGTTTGCTACCTCATTGGAGTATTAGCAAAAGAAGATTCCTTTGAAGAATTTAACATTATGAGTCTGTAGTTCTAGATATATCTTGTTCAAACTCACAATAATCTCAAGACAGTTTCCAAAGCTACAAAGTTGGTAAATGAATTTTTAATAATTTTGTTAGAATTATTTAATATTATTAAAGCTTTCATTCTAGATTTATATTTTTCGAATAGAATATGTACATCGGTCTCGCAGTGGAGCCAATAGTTGCACCAGTGGACATGAATTTTTCTAAAATCTGAAGCCATGAGAAAGTTTTCAAAAATCACGTCTCTTCATTTGTTCGCAATCTTTCCTTCAGAGATTCCTGGCGATAGTCACTCAGCGTATACGAATGGTTTTTGATGAAATTATAACTTGCTTTTCTATTCTTACTCTCTGATTTTCAAAAAGCTCTTGACTTCTAACACAATCAAAATCAGTGCTCTTTCAATTCATAAATCTGTTCTTTGATTTCTATTTGTCCTTAAACTCTTGTTCATTCAACACCAAAAAGATTCTTGTGAGTTATAAGACCCTTGTACTGAAATTGGCAAATCAATATATTGAGATACAAGTGCCATCGAAATCTTATTCTTTTTGAGTTTTTGAAAAAATCCTTTTTAGTGCCTCAGACACTGTGTAAACCTCTTTCTCCAGGTGAAGTGATGATGCTAGCTAGTGAAAACCAAAATAGAGATTTTGGGACAGGACATAGGATGGTGCTTTGAACTAGTATAAATTTTTTGGTATGCTAGTTTTTATTTATTTTATTTTAATTCTTCTAGTTAGAGTAATTGTATATATAGTGTTAATTTAGCATATGTACAATCTACTAGAATTTCGCACCCGAGCCAATAAAAAGTCCAACATGTCTGGCCACATAATAGGGAAAACAATAGTATAAAAGTCGGCATGCTTGGCGAAATAGCATAAACACATGCATGTTATTAATGGTCATTATGTGAAAAAATTGTCTTATAGGAGGAGAAAAGTATAACCAAGCATAGAGGTAGGAATTCACTAACAGCCCGAGCACCTAAAGAACTAGCTAATGAGCTTGGGGCATATCTAAGGGTGCGAGGCGATAAGATGAACCTCCTATTCCAACACCTGCTACCAAAATATTTTCATTATTTGCACCAAACTCACCACCGTTGCAGAGAACTAGTTCATCATCCATCAATCTATATTATAGTTCACGTTCGTCAGTCTTATCATTAAAAATCCACCTTGAAAAAATATTCCATCTCATATGGAAATAAAGACCACTCTGTGTGTGGCTATGTGTTCCATCTTTTTGGTTCCACGTAAGTGGGAGCCCCTCCACTAGCTCATATGCCAATTCTCATAAAATACGTTTTTCCACTAAAGGGTCACTATGAATGGCTATAACCAACCGCCTCTTGGTAATAGTAATCAACATGTCATCCAAAAATGGGTATGGAGTTTTGGTGGTTTGACAGGAGGTTGAAGAGGAAATAGGCTCATAGACGATGATGAACACAACATTACCAGAGCTTGGGGTGCTGACGCCTAGAGGGAGTCTAAGGTAAGGTTCAAATATGACTGTCTAGAGGCATGCATAATAATCTTTAAGGATGGAGATACTAATGGGAAGGAGTGGGTTACGGGATTGGAGGGTGGTGTTGATGGGGAGACTGACCAAGGGTTCAAAATTTGGGTTAAAAGATTGGATAAGCTATGCTAATGTGGACAGTGGTCGATGAGGCTGGATTAGGCCGGGAAGATCAATTTTGAATGAAGTGCGGAAGGTGGGATATGAAAATGTGAGCCCGATAAGTTGTTGTGTCCAAAAACTTTACAACAAAAATCAATTGAGGGGTTCCGTTGGGTGGCTATAATGACCTACGCTTCTAATTAAATTGGGTTAGCTTCTAGGACACCAAGACTCTCTTGAGAGTGGTCAAATTTGAAAAAGTACATCGATTTTTCAAATTGAACTCTAATTTCCCCATAATCTTCCAAGTCTTTACAACTTGCCGTTTGACAACTGAATAACTGGGTAGAGCATCCAGAAAGAAGAAAATTATATGGTCTTTCCAAAAGGAAATACCGGCCTCAAGGACCCCTATTGGGGAGTTATTGGTTTGTCCGTAAAATAAACATAAAATTTCTTAGGAGTATATATTCCGACATTATTAGGCTTCCTCTTAAAGAAAGAAGACCAAACAGGAACTAGGACTACACTTTACCATACTTATATTTCGATCATGATTAGGCACATCTCTATTAGAACATGCCAAAGAGAGCTTTACATGATATGGTAAAGGTTTCGACCTTGGACCTTTTAGAAACGCATCGAAAGATCATCCAAACTTAAAAATGGTAGGCAGCATCAACATCAGCAGCCCAAATAGGCATCGGGATAGGATAAGGAGTTTCATTTAAGGGATGCACTTCGGAAGAAGGCAACACTAGTATGGCCAAAGTTACGTCTTTTGCATTAAATCACCCAGGCGTGGGACCGTGGCGATTGCTAAGCAAGTAGCAGCAACGCAACTAATTCTAAACATTTTGAAGCATCACCGAGAGCAGTAGTAGCTTTTGAAGGTGGTGGAATAATTTGCAGTAGTGGGATGTCATCAATACTGAGAGACGGTGCTATCGGGCCAGTCAGCAAAGGGGCATAGATCTAAACCATTGATTGATAAGTGGTTAAGTGCTTCACACTTCTAGATGCGAACGAAGCATTTAAGAATTGAGACTACATAGGGTAAAAAGATCATAACGAGTGGAAAATGATGCGAACGAAGCATTTAAGAATTGATTTTATAATGAAGCATTACCTTTTTTCGAACCCCGCGGTTGCCCATGGCTTTGTCGCTAGTTGTTTCCTTTTTTAAACTTCCAGTCCATTCTCCTTGATCATAGGATGCAACTCTGTCTACAAGACGTTGCTTATTTTCAATGGTGAAGTTTAGCGTTTTTTCTATGTGTGGATATTATGAAAGGGGTGGCTATTTAAAGCAATGTCAATCACAAATATCAAGCACCATTCTCTCTAGATCTGAAGACTCTGCCTAGAGCTCCTTCTCTCCCATATTTCAAGAAGCCCCTTTGTTTGGGATTTTTGAACTTTAGGCCTAATTAATTAAATAGTTAAATGAATTGATTAATTATTTTATTGAGAAAGTATTTTAATTAAATCAATATACAACAATTTTACATCATTTTAATTAATTTTAAGGCTTTAAACGAACAATTAAAATACCATGAATTTTTTTTACAACATCTGTATTAATTTAATTATTAATTTTTCAAATTTATAAATCAATTTTAAATTGGTCAAACCTGAAAATTAACTAATAACATGGTTGTGTTGCCTCTCTGGTGTGAACTCGATCTTCATTCGATATTTAAATAATTCAAACAGAAGCTTGTATAGACTTTACTAAAGAACAATATTGAGCACAAGTTTAGTCGCTTATAGATTACTTAGCAATAAAATCAATTTAATCTTTATTAAGCTAGATCTTATAACAATATTTTATGCACATTTAAAGTCCGGTATACTACTTTAAAGTCGTTGGTTCAATTCGATAACATTTATCAATTAACTCTGGCTGGATATTTTGACTTTAAATTAACTACCAGTTACAGTGATATTAACCTTCTACAATGATGGAGACGAGTTCTCTATTGAGTAGTATATCACTTCAAGTAGTTTAACTTATACCCAACTATGGGCATTACATGATCATAATGTCATGTGATTGACCATAATCAAAGTGTAGCTTACCTACTAAAGATAAATAATACCCTCAAGTTTGAAGGTTACTACACATCGCTATAATGAGATCTTCTATGTGGACTTACTTATATTAAACTACATAAGACTATTGTTAAGTCGCCTTGTTATTATTCCAAACAACCATAAGTACATAACCTCTTATCAACGATCATGAGTGATTCATCGTCCATTGTATGAAAAGTGTTACGTGCATTAGTCTCAACAGTTGCATCGATATCCTTTTCTTAATATGTCTTGACTATGAACATTTAAAGAATAAGCGTTCATGTATAAATTCAATAGTCACGGTTACAAGAACATTCATAACTACAATCGATAAAATAGTTCTCCTAAGGTTTCTGCTTGAATATGCTTACTATATTTATTTCATTATTTATTTCTCCATTTATCAACACATACAAAAGAAATTAAAACCAAAAGCATACATTATTTCGAATAAGTTTATTTACAAATTTAAATTATATAACGATGTGCATTATTTCCTATGGCATACTCTTAACTCTATCATTAGTGTCTTCGAAGCTAAATTTCACAATTAAATAAGGTATTATTATAGTTTTGACCGATGCCAAACCCTAGTGCCTAAGTGAGATAGTTTTGATGCGAAGGCAAACATTCAGAAATATCATTGAATAAGGGTGGAACTTTAAGATGATTATGAAGTAGGACATCACCTAGATAACCAATAAGCATATGACTTCATGACCTTTACTGTGCTTTAGTAAAGTCTACTTTAGTTATAATATATAGATAGTTTTAATATTAACGGATGACTAAAGTCACATTTATTAGTCATATAATAGAGAATAGTACCATTGGACCTAAGTAGTATGACAAATTATGGCTGTTATAATTAACACGAAGATGATATAAATATATAACTATGTTATTCAAAGTTAGATAGGAATTGTGAGTTGTAAGTGTATGCTTTGCATTACATCCTATGTGATTGCGCTCTATAAGAATATATGTCAAAGTTGCTAAAGAAGTTTTACCCACGCCTATAATAATTTGATTTATCAAAAGTGGATAAGCCATTTAAAATCCGACTTTCCTTGGCAAAATATATGTGTGAATGATTTAATTTTTTAACTCATCTTGAGTTAAATATGTATAATTGTTGTATATATTTAATTTAATTTTAATTGGTGATTTAACTAATTAAAAGTTAGATATTTATTGTATTAAGTTTACACTATGTATTGGTTAGTTATTACCTTATGCATATATTAGTTGACTTAAAGATGGCCAACTCTATGAAGAAGAAATGAAAAGTCAAAGTTATTTCATCCAAGTGGGAAATAAATGGAGATCTAATGTATGTGATATATAACATTAGCCAAAATTAAATACAAATAAATATAAATATTATAGGCACATTTTTTGTCATCCATACATAGGAAAGAGGAAGGGTTGTATGTGGAGGAGTAAATGGAGACTTGTGACATTTATTTCCTACCATAAATTGATTCAGACGAACTCAATTTCTTTCAAAAATATTCTACTTTGATATGAAGAAAGAGAAGAGTTCTCTTCCTAATTTCTTTTATTAGACAGAAGTACTCTTTATCATCTTATCTTTATTTCCTCCAATAGAGAACTTTAAGCTAGGTCTTGTAGACCATAGCTAGAATAAAAAAGAAGGACGAGCATAGAACTAGGCTCTTTCATTAAGGTAAATTTTATTTCTTCGTTTTAATATATCATCAGAAGTTGCATGATTATATTTGGTGATTATTCAAAAAACAACTCTAAATGAATTAGTTATATATATATATATATATCATCCTAATTCTACATGTATTTACATTGATATGGTAATCATTTGAAAATTATATCTTATGTGTTAAACATAAATATAAACATATGACTATTTGTATAAAAATATATAAGTTTACTTTCATCCTTTCTCGACTTTGCAAAATAAAAATATTGTCATAATCGATATTATATATAAACAATGAACACACACTTGATATATATATATATATATATATATATATATATATATATCACATATCTTATAATATAATGTTTGATTTAAATTTAAATCAATGTGCATGTCCTAAATATTAGGAATTAGATGTTAACCAAAAGGGGTAAATATTTATCATGAAAAATTAAACATGTATAAAGGCCTTGTTTAATAGGAAAGATACCTTAATATAAATATACATACGTACATACATTCGTACATACATATATGTACATACATACAAACATATACATACATATATACGTATTATGCTTCCTTAAATATATATTTAGAATAACTAGAAATGAATGAGTAATAAACTAATTAATACAAGTGTTCATGCATCTGAATTATGGTCCGTATAACTAGTATATGTATCATATATGTAAGTACATATATATTTATATGTACACAATTGTCTTTGAAAGATGGATTTATATTAAATACCAATATATAAGAATATACTATCTTTTATTAACATATATTTTATTATATTTTCTATATAGTTGGAAATCTAAATAATTATATGTGTATATACATATATTATCATACACATACATATGTACCGCATGCATACACAAACGTCTATGTTACGTTCACACGAAATGAAAATAATACACATGTTGAGTATTTAATACTCAAACGATATAGAAAAAATTATTTGACAAACAATTTTCAAATTGTTATACCCCATTTTCTGTATGAAGGTGACCAAAAAAGTTATTATGAATTTGAAACTATTATGTTGGGGATGCTGTTGAATTTGTATAAGGAACAACTATCGCAAGTGTAAAGATGGATCTATCACTTGTTTAAAAGTGGACCTATCCAAAGTGTAAGATTGAAGTATTATCTCATATGTAAAGTTAGATAGCTATCGCATGTATAAAGTAGGATAAGTATTGCATGTATACAGTCGAGGAGTTATCACATGTATAAAGTTAGAGATCTATCACATGTATGAAGTTGATGTGCATGTAAATATGCATATTTTTACCATCATATTTAATATATTTAAATTAAATAAATGATCATATTGGATGTTTTGACGTGTTTAAACCAAAATTCAAATTATTTTCAAATTGTCACATATTCATTTTCATATAGGGACAAAATGGTCATTTTTGTGCATCTATTAATTTGTGAAAGTTTACTTGGAATTTTCTACGTTGTTTTGTAGGAATTTTAGTGAATTTTACAAGTGGCTTCATGACGATATGCATGTACAAGAGTGAATATAAAGGAATGAAGATGGAAATAATTCAAAGTGATGATCATGGAGGACCCGACTTACCCACCTTCCTTAATGTACACTTTGGAGTTGATGCACGTGCTAAAAGACTGTTAAATCTTCATGTACACTTAATGGATGATTATTTGAAGTTAATGATAACTTGGTCATCATATTTTCTAAGAGGGTATTTCAGGTAGTTCCCAAAAAAGAGAATAAAGATTTTAAACTTGTATAAATACCCCTTATGTTTCATGTAACTCCCTCTTCTTTAGTCTCTCTTCTCTCGGTTAGTTTAGATCAAAAATAAAATGAGAGCACCTCCTCTTTTCATGGATACTTAGTCATTTTTATTTCATGTAATTTTTTTTATGTAATTTAATACATGTTCTTTTTCTTTCCTTGTTTATTCCCTTTCATTTTTGTAGTGTGTAATTTACTTTTCATGCAAGTAGATTAGTGTTTATTTCTTGTTAATTAGTTCTTCTTTTCATTTGCTCTCTTTTTCCTCTTCTTTTTGTTCATGTTGCAATCTACATTTGTTTATATGATAACAAATATGAGAGGCTATACCTCTTCAATTTAGGGGTAATGAAGCTCTCTAGTATGTAGATTCAACATTTTGATATTTATGTTCTCCTTTTGTGCTTAATGGAAACATTTGAAGTGGTTTAACTTGTTGTTTTTGCTTTGAATTTAATAGCATATTTTGTTGACACCAAATAGGCTATGCTTAAACAATGACAAACGATAATTACCTGTTCATCTACATATGACGATGGTAATGAAGTGAATATTGAAATTAGTATTTGTTGGCCTACATTTCTAAACAATAGTTGATAGACCATACTTAAAATAGATTTTATTTTCAATTTGTTGTCATTTTTGATGAGAATTTGTAAGTAGTTTAAGGGGTCTGTTAAAGTTTGATGGCTTGTGTTGGGCTAATTAATGGTACATATATATCATACTTATGATAAGCACATCAATTAAAATAACTAATGACCAAAAGAGAGATCATAACTTCATTTAGTTGATTTATGTGATCTAGAGAGATTATCTCAAAATTGTCATTTACCTTTCATATTTTTATCTATTTTTATTTTACTAGTTTTTGTTAGTTTTCTTACATTTCTAGTTTAATTCACTGTTGACTTCGGTATAATTTGATTGAATAGAGACTTAAAATCAACAATTCCTTGAAGATCGACCCGTATTCACTATGTACTACGATCGCATGCCGTGCACTTGCGGTTATTTTTAGTATAAATTCGATCGGCTATTTTCCAATCCAATGGATATTTAGCTATTCGAACAAGTTTTTGGTGCCATTGCCAGAGAATTGATTTGATTTTAGCTTATATTATTCGAATTATTTTTGATTGGTTTCAGTGTGTTTTCATTTTATGTGCTAGTTTGCATATTAAAAAAAAGAATTGTGTTTGTTGTTAGATCTTTGTTTTCATTTTGTTGTATGCTTGTTTCTAGTCTGTTTTCATTTGCATTTGCATATTAAAAAAACATTCACTTTTTTTTATAACTTGCATTTCATTTGTACAAATTGTGCATTCCATTTTCAAATCAAAGTTTTACAAACACGTTTCACTGTTTAAGTTTACAAATCCATTTTACTATGCATTCCATTTTACAATCTCAAACTCCCCTGTACATAACTGACCATATCAACCCTTGCACACCATCATTTCAACATACCCCAACCTGGCACAGTCTGCCTTGCTGCCTGACCACACCAGTTCACAAATCACAGTGCCAAAACTACCACTTGCCTGTCACCTTTGCTGCAACTTTCAACTATAACACCATCCTCATATCTGGCTGCACGCAAACTCCTTGTCACTAATCTCCACACTCAAACAAAACTGCATATTCATAACAAACCATTTTCACTTACTTCATTGCCCTTTACTTCACTTCCTCTCCTCTATCACACCACATTACTGCCATAAACAACTTCCATCATACCAATTCTCCTATTTCCACTTACTCTCTTCTGCCCATCATACACAAACATCATCCACTTTCTCCATCTACATATAGTTCGTCTCCACAGCAAGTATCCTCACATTTTCATCAATTCAAACCATACTCCACACCACAACAACTTCCACCAAGAATCCCTTATAACCAGAAAAACTACCATAAAGAACTGCTGCAATTCCCCCACCAGCAAACAACCCCCTACTGCCAACATTTCTGCTGTTGTCATACATCCATTACTTCACACTTGATTGCCATCAAACACCCTAAAACAATACAAACCCACTGTGCTTGCCTAAATAATCAACTGTGCACATCTCATTGTGCACATAATATCATACCAAGTGCATGAGCCTCCACTACAAACATACTCTTCACTATCACAAACTGTTACATCAACTTCCATCACCACTTCACTTGTCACTTCCAAACTACAACCTCACTTGCCACTTCTTATCTACAACCTTCAACCATGTCAACCACTGCATAACCAGTGTCGCACAAATACAAACTTCATCTACATAATAATTAAGTACTTTGGCACATGCGATGCATGTGCAAAGGAAGAATTAGTAGTAGAAAACGGTATTAGTAAGGTTTTTTGATTTTACAAAATGAGTATGACGTTTACGTAATGTTGCATTTTTTTATGCATGTACGTGCACAAACCAGTTGTGTATCAAAAAGCGAACAAGTCTAAGTTATTTAAAGAAATCATCAAACATGTAAAAAAAATCAGCTATTACATAAATATCTAGAGAAATGCAACGAATATTAAAATTAGCACTTTTAGTAAGTTGGAATTTGAAAAACTTGCATCACGTCTTTTTTAAGAAGTATTAAACCACCATAGAAATATATAGAGAATTTTTTTAGCCATCTATAAAGATTGGACTTCCCATGATTCTAACTCCTTATAAACTTCAGTACTTGCTAAAGTGTAAAACTATTTGGTGCTAGCATATTGATTTCGAAATTTCCTTTACATTAGTATCGTAATAAAAATTTGTAAGACTTGAATTGATGTAATAAAAATTTGTAAGACTTGAGTTGATGTAATAATTTTTGTAGAAGCTTTTTTAAAGTTGATGTGAACGGCAGTAGCTTGTACATGACTTTATTTATGTGTCATCATGTGCATGCTTCACCTTGCATTGTTGTTTATCTACTGCCTTTCTCATCTGGTCTTGCATTTTTTCCTATACAGCACCTATTCCCTTTGGTTAAGGCAGTTGTGGTTAGTTGCTTGTAACCTTCTTTTTATTGCAATTAAGTGCTGTTGCAGTTTTCGCAGGCTTTGGGCGGTTCAGAATTTTGATAATTGTGAGCAAAGATGGAATTGAGTTTTAAGCTAGACTGTTGCTACCTTATCTTCTACTTGTTCATTCTTGGGTTTGTAATTTAATTGTATACAAATATAACGGTAGTATGTGTTTGGTAAGTTACTATGAAGAGACGACAATAATTAACGCTATCATACAACATATATATCTTAGTGCGTTTCATGATTAAATGTATCTAATAAATTTGAACATATTTTGAGACTTGTATTGCAAGGGCTGAAGTATAGTTTGTTGGCCATGACAAAAAAAGATAGAAATAAATAGTTCGCTTATAATACAAAAGATGAAACAACTAATTTTTAATCAAGTACCATGTACGATGTTGGTTGTATGCATAATATGTAAAGGACTTAAGTTATGTGTTTTTTTTGCAGGTTCGTACAAATATAGTTTGATTTTGAGTTTGATAACTGCGGTATTTTTTTTCGTGTATTAAACTTTACATAAATTCTTTAGTTCATGAAGGTTAGAAGTTGATTTGGCTTGCTTACCCTATGGATAAGAAAGTAAAACAAAGTAAAATAAGTCAATTTTGAAGTTTGTATGCTATGTGTAACATAAGAAAATGATAATATCTATACGTTAAACCGTTTGTGAAATAAGAAAAAGAAAAAAAATTGATGCAATAAGATCGTAATAACCATATGTTGAAGGTTCTATTCTAAAGATCTCTATTTGAAATAGAAATATATGGCTTGCAAAATTCATTACATAATAGTCTCGATAAAGATGAAATGCTTGTAATATTGTATATTAGAACTTTGTAGCAGTCTAAAGTTCAACACAAAAAATATCATTTTCAAAAATTATATTACAGTATATTTTTGGAACAATCAAAACATATAGATAATATAGTATATGAAGTGCATTTTACAAATTCTGAAGAGATGAATAGAAGGTTAAATCATACCTCTTTTATATATCCTGACAGTTTAATGAGTTGAGAGCCCCTTGCTGCTATGTAGAAATCTGTTGGAATAATTGATTTATATGCATGAAAAAAATTACACTACTGGCTCGTTCAAAAGTAACAAAATAATGAACTATGATTTTTACCATTATGTCATCAGTACCATCTTTCATGTTGTGTATACCTTATCCAAACTATGAACGATCATGAATATATGCCAATCATATTAAGGAGTCATAGCTCAAAACTAAAATATCAACAATTTTAGAAACTTTCATGGTAAAGAAACAAAATCGGACCCACTGAAGATAACATCCAAAAACATCTTATAAAAATTCATATCAAAAATTAAAATCAGTTGTGAAGAATCGAAGAAGAAAAAATTGTCTTTCGAAAGTTTCATGGTAAAAAGTGAAAAGTAGAACCATCTATAATTAAAAGCAGGACAATCATTCGAGAAATAATACTTAAATTGAAATTAGAAGATAAAGATCAAAAGCATCAAAATAGAAGTATTTGTGTGATAAATGCAGATATTCAAAGCTGAATAAAAGCTGCAGCAGAGTTACAAAATTATTCGACTGAGAATGGTGAATGTACTAAATTTTAAAGATAAACCTTTAGTGCTGAATAACTAATATGAAAAAGAGTGGTTAACGTATATAGCTTGAATTTTGGTCTATAGAGCTTGAATCAATCCCGCCTATCTCTTTTGAGCATTAGAGTGGAAGAGAAACATTATCCTGTTGAACGAGGGTCGAAAGGGTTGATTAATTGTCAAAGTTTGAGAAGACTTAGATCGGGAATCACGGTTTGATAAACAAACCCAACTTAGGATTTTCGAAAGTGGAATGGAAGGAAATGGATTTAGGGGAGAATCTACCAAGGGTATTTTAGGTAGTTCTAAAAGACACGGTTGATTTTCTATAGTTATAATTCTCTTTGTTAGTAGTAGAGATAATTAGCAACTATTGCACCACTTCAAGAATGTGCACTGCATCTTCATACCAAATTCATGCCAATACATATAAAATTCACCCAAATTAAGACAGCAACCGTACTCGACTACTGCCTCCATCGCGAACCCAACCCACATCCCAAAACAAATTGAAACCCAATTGAAACTGCAACCCACTCGCGCTTGAGAATCACCTCTGTCCCACGACCTTCTTCTTCCACTGCAATCGCGACAATTACCGAATAATTTGAACTCGAAATCACATCAAGTTCCGCGAACCAAATACAATACTGTTGAAACATCACCAAACACACAAGCAGCATTGAGCAACCCTTATCACCGAACTCCATTATGAATTCCTCTTCAACCCATAAATCGCCTGCAATTCGAACTCGCGCCTCGAAGTTGGCCCGCATCAACTTCGCGACCACAATACTTCCTCCGGACATCAAATTATCTGAATTGAAATTAAGAATTTTTTTAAACAGAATGATTTTTTGTTTAATCTGCCTTTTGTTTTTACGATAGAAAGGGGATTGGGTCCGTCTATTCTCACCCCGTATTTTGCTTTTCTCACCCCGTTGTTTTGAGAGAAAATAATCCACCCTGGGGTTTACTCTTCACACCCCGTGTACTTGCAATATTACCCTTACTCTTCTTTTAAAAGATGTTTTGGGCATGGGGTTGTGGTGAGATTGCAGAGTCGCGATGTTGCAGAGGCGACTGGATTTCGATGTTTTGGTGTTGCATGAGTTTGGGTTTCAGGAGATCCGTGGTGAGGCAGTGGATTGGATGTCGATGAGGGAAATTAGGGTGCAAGGAGATGATGTGTGTCTCGATGGGGCACTGGTTCGGTGGTGTGGAGCCGAGGGGTTGGCAGTAGCTCAGTGGTATTTGATTTGATGTTGCTTGGCCGAATCATGGTGAACGATGGTTGTTTTGGTTGTAGTTAGTGAAGTACTGGCAGCCGATTGGAGGAGATGTGTGAAGGTGAATGATGATGTACAAGTGGTAGGAGGAAATCGTTTGTCTTGTGGATGATAGAAGTTGTCGAGTAGCAGAGGTTGTGATTGTTTCTGGTGGTACTGGCCACGGTCGATGATATGGCTGTTGTATCTGGAATAGGGCAGTTTATTGGCTTGTCGATATATGGTGGTGTAGGTTGCAGAAATGTGGAGTAGTATGAGAGAGAGGGTGGTGATGAATATGAGTATGGTGAAGTGGTGATGTTCAAGTCTGTCAATGGAGTTTGAAGGGAATGGCACTGATGTGCAGGTGATTGGGTGGGTGGTATGTTGAGATGTTCAGAGGATGATTGATTTAAGTGTGTTGAAGTCAGGTGGTTTGTGTGCAGGCAGATGTGAGGATGGTGAAGGAGGTAGAAATGTGATTAACAGTGGCTAGTGTAGTGAACCGTAATGGAGAAGATGGTCAGAAAATGGTGAAAGAAAGTATGGATTGACTTGTGTACAGGGAATGGTAATAGAGAAAGGAGGTAAAAATGTGATTAAACAACCTCATTCGCGTAGTTCTTGCTATGCTGTGTTGTTTGCCTTTTTTTCCTTCGTTGAGATATCCATTTAACTATTAAAGGGTATGATTGGAATAAATTGTTTAAAATTTTAACCGGGGTGTGAAGAGAAAATACTGGAGGGTTAATAGATGGACCCAAGGGGATTATGGTTATTAAATTTTTCTTGAGCGATTTTGTTATAAGAGAATGGGTTTGGGCCTTTGTTTGTGGGCCGTTGGCTGTACTGATTTAGAAAAAGAATGTTGGGCCAGGTTTGTTCATGTGTCTTGGTTTAGGGCGTTGATTTGTGTTGTGTTTAGTTTAGTTTTTCTTTTCACTTTGTTTTTTTTGGTTTTTTTTAGTCTGCTTTAGTGTTTTATTTAAATCCTTTGTTTTGTTTTGACTATAATCTTTTGTTTTAATTTTATTTGAGTGTCAAGTATTTTTTTTTCTTAATTTTTTTTGTATATATCTCGTTTTTAATTTTTAGGTTGTAGGAGATAAGAGGCGGAAGTGCTTACAAAAAAATCGCTTGCTTGCTTATAAAAATAAATAAAAAAATTACTGCTTAGAAATAAATTGTAATAATTCTGCACGCTTTGGTATCGTACTCTCATGCCTTATTTGATTTGCATTATTGTTTGCTTGCATTTAAAAAAATTCCAAAAACAAAAAATCCATTCGTAGTTGCATTGTTAATATATGTTTAATTTCTACTTTGCATTCATCCTAGAATTTTAATTAATAATAACGATTAAACATTGATAACACTTAATTGTATATTGACAAGTTGTCTTCTTTGAACAATTTAATTTCTTGGTGTCTAGGCTACGGCAGAGCAATAATTAGTTATAGATATTACTGTGATTCATAAAATATTATACTGAATTGTTTTTCTAAAGGTACTTAAACCTTCAGCTGCATTGCTATGGTGATTCGTGGTGCACCGATAAATCCTGTCTGTTACCTTACTGAGAACTATCTTGTTGATTTAAGACAATGTATGATTATACAATTTTGGGTTAGGATAAATCATTTGTAATTAAAGTATTGCATTCATTTAGTTGTATTAGTTCATGCATATTTAAACAAAGTCAAAATCCAAAAAAAAATTGTAAATATTTCTTAACTTAGTTTTTTATTTAAATCATTTCTTTTGAAATTTATTTTGCAACCAAAAAAAGAAGAAGATTGAGTTAGCCTTTTTTTAATAAAAATCAAAAAAATTATAAAACCTTTTAAAAAACCAAAAAAAATTTGAAAAACCAAAATACAAAACAAAAATCAATTTTACATTTTGAAAAATTAATTATATATGTAAATAGTTTTCCTTTGTAAAAAAAAACCCAAAAACATTTTTGAAAATGTCCGAGTTTCCCTACTTACACGAATTCTATGATAGTTGTGAAAATCAACATAATCCATATAATTTCACACCAAATTCTTGTAGATATTTCAACACAACTATTGTTTAAACGATCCAAATTTTGAACCATAAAATTTTCAAAATGACGACCAACCTTCAAATCTTGAAAATAACGTTTCGTCTTTACTTAAAATCTCTACACAACAAAATCAAATGATAAAAGAATTTGTGTAATTCTTATTTGTGTGATAATTCAAGTCAAAATTTTCAAAGTAATCAAGATTTGAATTCACTTCAAAATGCAAAAGATTTCAAATATAACTCGTGTCAATACAACTTTGAACTCCAAAATAAATTTCAAAATAGAAATGAGAATAACTTTTCAAATAATTTTGGCAACATGAATAATCTCGACTACGATGCGAGTAAAAAATTTATCTCTCAACATGTCCATATTGAAAATTATCAAGTTAATAATTATAAATTAGTTTTTTTGGAACAAATGAACGAAATTTACGATGATCACACAGATTTGTTGATTGAAACATACATAAAATTACATGAAAAACAAAACCAAATTCCAACATGTGATAAATCAAACAATAATCCATCTTTTACCCAAATCAACGATTTTCATATAACAACCTTTTGAAATTGAAAATAACAATCTTAATGAAGTTGTTGAAAACACGGTAATTGAGTTGGATTTAAATTCTTTTAAGGGTGTGAAACAAGATTTAAAACTCGATCTTCCTTTTTTCGATCACGAAAATTTAAGCACAACAACTTTGGATTTTGAACTTGATATATGTAATAAAGTTATTGATAATTCAGTAAAGGAAGACGAATTCAATGAACATGATTTCTTTGGACTTTTCGAAAATGAGTTGTTAAATTCTAAAGGGGAAGATTTGAGTCATCATTTCAATTTTTAAATCAATAATTTTGAAAATTTTGTTGATGATGAGCTTAAATTTCAATTTCGTGAAAATAAACTCGAACTTCAATCAATCGTTTCATCAACCCCAAAAATCATCGAAAAGGAAATAACTCGTACGATTTTTAATAAAACGACATTCATTTTTCCAAATCCACATTCAACTTTAAAATCTTTTACGATTTGTTTTTTTAAGTGTAAGCTGTGTCTCGTATGCTTGAAGAGGCAAATGAATCAGTTTTTCGAAAGACCGTTTCATTTACTCTTTGACGATTTACTTTCTGATATTGTGTAAATAATCTTTTCATTTTCTTGTAAATATAGGTCAAATTTTTACTTTTATTTTATTTTTATCCTTCCACTTGGGTTGACTATGAGGACACAATCAATATTAAGTGTGGGGGGAGTCACATCTTTATTTTTATTTTTTCTTGTTTATTTTTACATTTTCTTTCCAAAATTAAAAAAAAAATCTCAGAAAAAACTAAGCATTTTAATTTATTTTTAAAGAAATACCATAGGATAAATATATGGTTCTGGTTAATTAAATTAAATTTTTTTGAAAATTTATTTGCCCTAACAACAATAAAAATGAAGTTTGATTTCAAATAATGATAGTTTAACTAGTATATAGGAAGGTTCATACGTGGTAATTATGAAATATATCCTAATTGAAAATCTTTGTTTTAAAAAGTGGTTGATTTAAAGTAAAGGATATAACATTTTTTCTCTTCTAAGTTAAGTGGTGCTAACATGATTTTGCAAAATTCTCTCTTTATAAAAAAATTGAGAAAAAAAAACTAAAAAAAACATATAAAAAAACAAAACATTTGTATATATGTAAATATTTTCTATTAACACCTATGGTCGACAGGTGTGCACTCTTGTGTGTACATTCGCCATGCTCTGTACCTTTCTCACGTAAGCTCGAAAGGTAGTGCATGATTGGTATATTTGGCCTTAGTTTATTTGAGCTAGGTGTATGTATGTAAAAATTCTTTTTAATAACGCCTATAGTCAATAGGTGTTCACACTCATGTGTTTACTCGCCACGCTCTGTATTCCCCTTACATAAGTCCACAAGGCAGTGCATGGGCAATATATTTGGCCTCGGTTTATCTGAGTTAGGCATATGTAAATATTGTTAATGTCCATAAAATTTTCAAAAAAATAAATAAGAGAGAGTAAGCAATTGGAACCTAAGCACTACTTTAACTTGTTTGATTTGACTTGTTATTGAAAAAAAATGACAATACCACTTTAATAATTAAATAAGGATCTATTTCATAGTTACAATTTTTTATCAACCGAAACAACGAGTTAAACTATTATCTATTATCATGATAATTTGATTTTTTTTGGAAATTTTGACGAGTAAATGACTTAAATTTTGAAGTTAATGACCAAAACCTATATTTAACTTATTTGTGCCGATTTAAAAGTAAATCCTTTATTATTGTAAACATTTTCAAAAACTCGCACTCATTTCTTTGTAAATAAATCTTGGATTTTGTAAATATTTTCATCCTGCATTCGAATTTGGTGGGTAGTATCCGTTGAAAACCCTCACGAGACAACACTCGTCCTACTGGGGACACCTAAAGGTTTAACTATTTGTTGCATGCACTCAATGCAATCGTGCTCCCTACGAAAACGGATTTATCTTAGTTTTTAGTTTATTCAAGGAAGAATAAAAAGATAAGTGTGGGGTATTTGATGTGCATGTAAATATGCATATTTTTACCACCATATTTAATCTATTTAAATTAAATAAATGATCATATCGGGTGTTTTAACTTATTTAAACCAAAATTCAAATTATTTTCAAATTTTTACATATTCTTTTTCATATAGAGGCAAAATGGTCATTTTTTGCATTTATTAATTTGTGAAAATTTAATTAATCGGAATTTTCTATGTTGTTTTGTAGGAACTTTAGTGAATTTTACCGGTGGCTTCATGAAGATATGCATGCACAAGAGTGAATACAAATGAATGGAAATGAAAATAATTCAAATTTGATCATAAAGAACCCCACTTGCCCACCTACCATAATGTACACTCAGGAGCTAATGCACATGCTAAAAGGCCATTAAATTTCATGCATACTTAATGGATGATTATTTGAAGTTAATGATAACTTGGCCACCACACTTCTTAAGAGGGTATTTGGGGTAGTTCCTAAAAAAGTGAATTAGGGTTTTAGACTTGTATAAGTAAACCTTATGTTTCATTAAACCCCCTCTTCTTTAGTCTCTCTTAGGCTCTCTTCTCTTGGTTAGATTAGATCAAAAATAAAATGAGATCTTTCTTTCTCTTTTCATGGCTACTTAGCTATTTTTATGTCATGTAATTCTTTTTTTTATGTAAATAAATGTTCTTTTCCTTTCCTTGTTTATTTCCTTTCATGTTAGTAGTGTGTAATTTACTTTTCATGCAAGTAGATTAGTATTTATTTCTTGTTAATTAGTTCTTCTTTTCATTTGCTCTCTTTTTCCTTTTCTTTTTCTTCATGTTGAAATCTACATTTGTTTATACGATAACAAATATGAGAGGCTAAACCCCTTCAATTTAGGGGTAATGAAGCTCTCTGGTATGCAGATTCAACATTTTGATGTTTATGTTCGCTTTTTGTGCTTAATGGAAACATTTGAAGTGGTTTAACTTATTATTTTTGCTTTGAATTTAATAGCCTATATTGTTGACACCAAATAGGCTATGCTTAAACAATCACAAAAAATAATTAGCTCTTCATCTATATATGATGATGGTACTGAAGTGGATGTCTAAATTAAAAGTCGATGGCCTATATTTCTAAACAATAATTAATAGACCATATTTGAAATAGATTTAATTTTCAATTTGTTGTCATTTTTCATGAGAATTAGTAAGTAGTTTAAGTGGTGTGTTAAAGTTTTATGGCTTATGTTGGGCTAATTAATAGCACAAATATGTCATACTTATGATAAGCACATCATTTAAACTAAATAATGTCCAAAGGAGATCATAGCTTCATTTTGTTGATTTATGTGATCTAGGGAGTGGATATTATCTTCAAGTTGTCATTTACCTTTCATATTTTTATCTATTTTCATTTTGCTAGTTTTTGTTAGTTCTCTTACATTTCTAATTTAATCACTCTCGACTTGGTATAATTTGATTGAATAGAGATTTAGATCAACAATTCCCTATGGATCGGGCCGTACTCACTACGTACTATGATAGTACGTCGTGCGCTTGAGGTTATTTTTATTATAAATTCGATCGGCTATTTTCCAATCTGATGGACATTTAGCCGTCCGAACAGAAGTTAAGGAGCTATTGCATGTACCAAAATGAGGAGCTATCACATATATGAAGTTGGATAGCTTTTACATATATGAATTTTAAGAGCCATTGCATATATGAAGTTGAAGAGCTATCGCACGTCAAGAATTGGATAAAAGCAACTAAAGGGGTGAATTTGCTATCAAGGATGTATAAGAGCTATTGAAGATATAAATGTGTTATGAGGAAGAGCTATCAAAGGCATAAGTATGCTATTGAAGATGTGGAAGAGCATTCGAAGGTGCAAATGTGTCATCAGAGATGTATAAGTACCATGAAAGGTGTAAATGTGCTTTTGGAGATGTAGAAGAGATATCAAAGTTGTATAGAAGCCATCGAGCCTCTAAACGAGTAGTTATCAAATATATAGGAAGAGATGCTATCTAGTTGAAAGAAGAGATTAAAAAAGTGAATACATAATGGGTATTTTGAGAAGGCATATTCAATAAGATATGGTAAAATAAGAGTTTGAAAAAGTGAAGACATTAAGGATATTGTTAGAAGGCATAATTATTAAAATATGTTAGTACATTCTTTAATAGAAAATTAATTCATGAATATACAAGGGAAGGAGATAATTAGGATATTCAACACAATGAGAGGAAGATAAATTAATTTTATGAAGAGCTAATGCATTATTATGAGAAGATGTTTATATCCAACTAGTGATGAAAGCTTCAAAGCATTCTAATCCAATCATTCCCCTTTGTCGATACCATGGCTAAGGCAGTGATCTATGTGAACTACTTAAATTCTAGGATAATAATACATGTCACAGTCGTCCATCTTGCTAAGTCATCAACTTCGTCAACTTTAATCAACTAGTATGAGCAAACCATGCCAATCACTAACTATTATAAATAGGGACTAACATCCACATAAGAGGGGGCCCCTCTGTTCTTTCTCTTTCTTAGCATAGCTCTTCCTTTTAGACTCAAAATATCCATGCTTACATGGGAGTTTGAGAACTATTTCAATGGCTAATGAGGAAGACGATTACTTGCACTTTTCCCACAAGGATCAATATAAATAATAAAATGCATTTAACACATATTTATAAATTATGGACGATTATAACATCCGCTACTTCGAGACTTGAAAATAGACGCTGATGTAGCTATAGTCATCATTTAAACCATTTTCCAACAACAAAGTAAGTTCAATATTGTTTTGCACATAAGTGAATAGAGAATCCAAATAACTATTCCATTACATCGGTTTGAATTACAAGGTTAATTACATCATCTTTTACCCATTTTGTTCCATCGTAGAGATAACATAATAGAAAATAAGAATAGTATTATGAACGACATATGAAGATGCCAACACAACACATAATTCCTGATTTACATAGTGGAAATTTCAAAACATTGTTATTATCTAGGTTAGCCACCTCCTTCATCTTCAAGACCTTTTTTCGTCCTTCCAATAGATACATGCCTACTCCACAAACCCAGTCTACTCGAACGAGTAATTATGAGTTTGTAAGAAATACTGAAAATATGAATCAGACATAAAGTCATGTATAAGTAAAATATTTACCTTAATCATCCATAGCAAAACCATACCGCTAATGCCAAATGGGTTTTCCTTCATATTATCATTTTTAAAATATATCATATATGTGAACACTCTTAGATAAAAGGTACCATGTGCATACATTCAATCAAGAAGTGTACCCTGCACTTATCATCTAGTGATGAACCATGTCGTATATCAATTTAGATTAAGTATACCCTGTACTTATCCTTGCATTATGAATCGTGATATGATCATTCGTCATCCATTCAAACATCACCTAATCTCTTGTGTTATGCTTCCATTGTTAAGTTATCATTAACTTATTTAGTGGTTACCTCCTTAGGTCTGTCTATTACTGGTTCATTTTTTCTTGAACAATGTCACCCGATGTAATGGCCACTCGTTCCACCAATGGGAGCCACCCTAACTCTCCTAAAAGGTTAAACATAAACACCTTGAATACACTCTAGTAAGCGTCCTTACCACGCGTCAAAAGCCCTCCTTAGTACCTGAACCGCTATCTTTCACGTTACTATTTTATTTATCTATTTTGTAACACCACCCAAATGTTTTGGCACCCTGCCTAACTCCACTTTAGAGCTTATAAATTTTTATAATTGAGCCTTATCGTGCTTTCCTACCATATACCATTGGACTTTAGACTAATTGTCAAGTCACCTTGCCATTTAATAACTTCATGAGCAAGTATATCTTTACGATCGTAGGTCAACCCATTTCATATATTCATTTTATAGTGTACCCTACACTTTCTTCAAAAAAAACATCTTTATATTTCAATTGAAATAATACCCTATCATTTATTAGCTTCTCTAAGCTTCCCTTTATTTCAAACATGAGTTAACAAAATTTAACTTATTAAAATTCCTCCTTTATTTCATCCCTATGAACTAGTTCATTAATGCTTGGAAACTATCTTCAAAAGTACCATAAGTATTCCTTATTTTACTTACAAAAATATAGCTTCCCAAGCTATTGTAAATTGGATTTAGTTATCGTGTGCTAGCTATCCCTTAGATTTTGAATGTTGAGTCTAGTCATCGTGTATTAGCTACCCATAGCCTTTGAATGTTTAGCCTAGCTTTCACGTATTAGCTATACCATAGCCTTTGCTAGTTGAAGTTCCCTAATTCATTGCTTGGTGATATTATTTAGCTACTGTATGTCAACTTCTCAAAAGCTTTCGTGTATTGAACTTCATGTAGCGGTCATGGGGTAACTTTCCGAGAACCATCGCATGTTAACTTGTCGATAGCCATTCATGTTAACCCCTGCAACACCCAAGTTTTTTTACACTAATTAATTAATAAACCGTGAAAATGGAATTTCACAAAATTTGAAATTTGGCCACAAAACTTATACAACTAGATTCGTGACGATCTTCTGATCAATTTTCATATATAAACTTTTTCGATCGAAGTTCAAATGACAAAGTGCTTTGTGTTTGAAATTTTAATATTAGAAATAATTATATACGTAAATGTGGTAATAAAATAAATCAAGACTAATTAGATGTTAATAATTGTTAACATTCAAATTAATAGCTAAAAGATTTATAAAATGGGTAAGAATTGATACGAATCAATTAAAAGAGAAAACTAATCAACGCAATAAATTAATGAAGGAAATAAATCAACAAAGGAAACAAACGAAAATCAAATCGCACAAAAATGCACATGCTTGGTCTACCATGACCTACCCAGGCCAGCCATGAGCGTTCGACCATAGGTTAAGGCGATCAGTCCGCATATGTTTGAAGGCAGTGATAATATTAAGGGTCGTGTGGCCCAAATCTAACATATTTTCATTCGACGGTTAATGCAGATTTGAACATGTATAAATCAGGATATAGGGATTTACTTCCAACCCATTGTTTTTCTAATAAGCACAAAAGCTCTCTCAGTTTCTCTTCTCCTCCAAAAATCTAAATACAAAAAAATAATACGGACTGCACGTATACGCTTTGGAGAAGAATAGAAAAGGATATAGGATAAAAGATAGATTCAAATTAGATTGCTATAACAAAGGAAAACTTTTAAATCTGGTTCTAATTAATCATTCTAACTCTTCTCCCTAATTCCATTTCTAACGAGATCCGTATAAATATTGTATGTAGATCCGAATATGGAGTAAGAAAGTGGAGGACGCATATAATAGGGTAAGATCTGGATTAAATCTTGGGTTTTGGAAGCGCTGGTTAAAGGTGAATGTGAATGTCGTATAATTTAATATAATACTAGATTATATCGTTGCAGATCTATTCTTATACGCTTAAGAATTGAATTTAAATTGCAGTGAATTCATATATATGAAATGTTGAAGACTGTAATCTTGCCTATAAATTTGTATCAATAATTACAAAAGCATAATGATTAGTTTTATCTCTACGATTATGTAATTATTAGTTTTATTTCTACAATTACGTGATGATTAGTTTTATTCTGTAATCACGTAATGATTAGGATTAAATCTATAATTGCGAATTGATTTTAATTATCAGTTTTATGATGGATTAATTAAATGAAAACATAATGAATCGAGATTACAATTTATTTGATATTAATGAATGAGACCGAAAATAAAGTTAATTGGACTTTTGGAATTTTAGTGAGATTTAGTTTAATGGAATTTGTATTGTTGCAAGTAGATTTCCATACACTATCAAGTCTAAATTCATTAAACTACGATTACCGCACTTTGTACTGTCTATTTCAATGAGTAGAAAGAGAATTCCTTATAATTTAAAAACACTATGCAAACTATCTCTTTTAGATAAGAAATGGAAATTTATTGTGTAGCAATTAATTGATAAAGATTAATGCCAATTTATCAAATCCCAAAGGTAGAATATTAAAATAAGAATGTGTCTAAAAGGTTAATTAAATGGAAACTAATGAAAAATAAAGTAAGTCTGGATTATAGGGAAGAAAAAGAAATAAGAATTGGAACAAAAATCAGAGGCTGAACTAATGAAAGTTGTAGCAACGATATTGATATCTGAAATTGAGAAGCAATAAATGAAATTAATGAAATAAAAGATAAACGCATGGTTAGTCTGTAGCTTAAAGTCAAATATAAAAGACATCGAGGTGATAAAGAAAACAAAAGAAGGATAAATATACACGAATATGAAATATCTATACAAGTAGCATTGGACTTGCGTTTATGATCGGTGTGAATAATTATAAGTTATCATTTATAATAAAATGGACTAATGTCCGATGGTCGTTAGACTGGATTGGGATGCTTAAACCATATTCAACTAATAGGACCCATGGTGAGTGTTCGATTTCGTACAAGAGGGATTCCCCATGGTAGGTACCGGGCTTGTTTCCTTGATTATAAATTGCTTCTCATAATTATAAATATTTGTTATAATCATGTCAAGGCATAACGTGAATAGTTAAATTATATCTACTTCATGTTTTAGACTGGAGGTATTACCTTGATTGTGCTAAGCAATCTAAATGGACGACGAGTAAGATCGAATTTATGCAATGGGGCAAGGAAAGTCTAGGTGTTTAGGTACCAAAATGAGTTGCAATAAGTGTACGTATACAAGCATACTTTAGTACTATAAACTAAGGTAGGAGTGGCATATTTCTCGAGCTTAGCATCGGCACCTTGCGGTCAACGGGAAGGATATGGTTATACAATGCCACAGTTGTTTATTAGTTTGTTTGATAGGGCAAGGCTAATTAACACGTACAAAGATTCCTTTAAAATTTAGAAGGTGTGATAACCTTGGAATGTTTCTTAATTGATAATTAACTGGGTTAATTAATATAAATACTGATTTTTAAGGATGAAACAAATAAATCTGATGATTAATATTCATATCTGGGAAAATAATTATTTGATAATCTCCTAATATGATTATTTTAAATGGGCAAAATCTATTATCTTCAACACAAATTAAATTTGTGTTTGTTTAATATATATATATATATATATATATATATATATATATATGAGTTGATTTAAATTGAATTTGAATTTGTGATTTGTAATCCAAAAGAATAAATATATATGATTATTTTTAGTGTATAATTAAGATTTTAAAATCATTCTCTTTTAAAGTTGTATATGTATAAATACTAGAAAATATATAAATATAAATTGTTAAACATAAATTGATTAAAAAGAGATGTATTTATCTAAAATGGGAAATATAAAATAAGAGATAAATTAATTTACAAATATTAAAATGATAAGGTTTAAACCATAATTTATAAATAAATTTAACAAAAGGGGTTTAGGCATAAAATACATATAAATGACAAATGTTTAATAAGTAAAATAAGTAATAAACAAGTGTAAACAAAATGAACAAGTGGCAAAAAGAAAAAAAAGAAAATAAAAGAAAAAAAGAAAAGAAAAGAAAATAAAACTAAAATTTTCTTTTGATTTAGAATTCTAGAAAAATGTAAGTGAGAAACCAGTATACTTTTCACTTCTAAATTTCTTTCTTCATCTTCGTCTTCATAACCTGGAAACAAAAAGAAAGAAAATCAAACAAAACTTCAATCTGTAGCAAAGATCATCAGATCAGTTTCAAACCTAGAAACCTGAGATAATTAACCAAAGAAAAATTTATCAATTACAAACTGAAGCCTGATCAAAAGCAAATAAAGGCAAGAAACAGTTCAACAGAATTAAGTAGATCAGATTCAAATCTAATCCAAGCTACAGATCTATTCCAGATTTTCATGTTTAAACAGAATTCCAGAATTCTCTATCAAACCAGAGTACAGCCAGGTGAGTAAACTTCCCTATTTTGAACCCAGATGTTTTTGTTTTGATGCTTATGACTATCATTTGTGATTATGTCCTAATAAATGAAACCTGAATACATGCATGGGTATGAATATGTTTTGACTTGGTGTGTTTGTATGTATATAATAGATATGTGAATGTAGAGCTCTGGTTTCATATTCTTTTATAGGGTTCAAACTAAAAAGAAAGAAAATCAATCAATATGTCTCTCCAATTCTTGTTAGGAATTGATGTTTAAATCAAACTTGCTCGTAATAATAAGGGATTTGATTTAAAAGTATTTCCAAGGAAGATTTAAAGTTAGTTTTTTTACAAAATAAAGGATTCAGTAAAGCACAAATATATCAAAATCTTAATTTGAATAAATTATGTATTCAAGCTTATAATCTGATGTATCATCTGGAATAATGATTTTTAAAAATAAAATCATGAATTTTCTGTTTAAAAATCGCAAGATATTGCGAATTGAACGTGATTGGTGTTTTCATCATTTTTTGGTGAACAGGTTGATCTAGGTGATCGAGTTTCTTGATGGACGTAGCTTGTGGATGGGTAGTGGCGAGAAAAATATAGGGTGAATTTTCTGATCACCGAGGTGGGCGGGCGACGCTGATTTAGGGTTTAGTGGTGGTTTTTGTCCCTTGTTTTTGTCGAGGTGTTCTGACGTTGGGGATGGATCGGGTTAGATCGCGATGGGGGGAAATCGAGGCAGAAGTAGTGGCGTAGATTCTGGTTGATGGGTGAGGAATCTCGTCGTCGAGATCATCGAAGAGGAGAGATTTTCCGATCGAAGGTTGTTGTTTCTGTTCGACTGGTTAGGCTTGATTTCGATTTCTAGATTGATGGTCGAGTTGGATGGTCGCAATCGAGTGTGGAGTGGATCGGTGACTTGTCGACATTTGGAAGTGGAGTCAAATTGTCGGCGGCCATCTGTGCACGTGCACTGGTGCACGATATGTCAGGTGAAGATGAAGATTGGGAAGAAACTGTTGTCTCGGGAACAAACTCGAAGTGTACTAGGATTTTGCTCGAGAAATAGGGTAGAGGATTGCTGGGTTTTGAACTCAAGAATTTGGGTTCGGTTGCTCCTGACTTCTTTGATGTTATCCAGTTTGTCGGAATGAAATACAAGTTTAAAAAAAATTAATTTAGATTTAGACAAATTTCTCAACTCATTCCTTTTGAAATATTAAGTGTTGATTGAGTTTAGGATAAATAAAAGGGTTAAGATAAGTTTTATTAAATTTATTAAGTTAAAAGTACTTTTATAATATATACAACCTTTGTTTGAAAGTTTATCTTAATAAAAAACTTGATATTGTAATTAAGGAATGATTAGAAGATGGAGTGATTTTAAATCCTTAAGTTAACTTTTAAGGTTAAAGTAAATAAAATAGTGATAGATTATTTTCTAAAGTCTATTTAATAAGGATTTAAAAGATAATTAAAGAAATTAATAAAGATAAAATGGTTTATCTTTTAAATAAATCAAGGTCTTAAGTAATTAGTGATTTATTAATTATGTAAGTAAATAAAGGATAGTAAATACTTAATGAGATTAATTGAGATTAAGTAATGAAGTGATTAAAGATTATTCGTTAAATGTAATTAATTAAAAGAATTAATTACTGGAAGTAATTAGGGGATCATTAATAAGGAGGTTAATTAAAAGTTAATTAATGTGAATAGTTAAGGCTAATTTATCTAAGTGGTAATTAAATAAATTAATGATCAAGGTTAATTAATAGAGAATAATTAACCAATGGAGTAATTACTTGATGAAAGTAATTAAAGGTAATTACTTAAGGGAAGTAATTAAAAATTAGTTATTTAGTGTAATTAATTATAGGATTAATTAATCAAGGAAAGATTAATTAAAAGAATTAACTGAGGGTTAGTTAATAAAAGAGTGAGCTTAATTAAAGGATAATTAGTCAATGTAAGTGATTATAGGATAATTAATTTGAGTAATTAATTAAGGATAAATGTAATAAATGTGAATGGGTGAGGGTTAATTAAATTGTGTTATTAATTTAAAGGTTAATTACATAATCTAATTAAAGAATGATTGATCAAGTATGATGAATCAAGATGAATAATTAAGGGATGATTAATTAATTGAATATAATTAATGAATAAGCAGGGTTTTAAGTAATAAAGTAATTAATTTAATTCATTGATAGTTAATTAAATGAATTAGTAATGGTATGACTAATTTATCTTTCTTATGAATGATTGAATGATATTTGAATGCCTTGAATTATTTGTTATGCGTAATATGTGATTATGATGCTTTGTGAAATGAAAAGTTTTTGTAATATATATGTTGGGTTGAATAGAGATAATATGGTATCTATGATGAATTGCTGTGTAAAAGTGATATCCAGTATTAAATTTAATCGCTTGAATAACTTGGGTTAAGATGACATTGGATTCGAAGAGACCGTAGTCGAGTATTGGTTAATACCCAAAACCACTTCAATTCTTTATAGATTGATATGTGAAATCAATAGGATGTCTTGGAATGATTTAAGTGAATTGGACCATTTAATTTAAGTATTGGTAATTAGAAATTGATGTGTGAAGTAAGTAATATCTATAACAAATTGTGAATTCGTAAATTGATACGAGTTACCCGGGTTTTATGTAGTTTTATACTACTGAATTTCATGTTAGATGGGTTTACTCACGCTGGTTTCCAGCTTGACTCGGGTGTCATTTTGATGTAATGCTTGGGTCAGACCGAGTATTACAAATTTTCAGGTAATGAAGTTTTGGAGCTCAAGAGGCGAGTTGGATGGCAGGAACGTATGAAGCATATTCCGTTGTATATATTATAGTTTATCTAGGACATGTTGTTTTAAACTGTCCAGTGTTATGTAATGGTTGTAACTCTGATGTATAAAAATAAAAGTGTATTGAACAGTTCTTCTTTATAAAACTTTTATTTATGTGATATTATATTTTATCCGTTGCAAATGTGAGATTCTGAGTTTGAGTTTTCTGTTTCTTCTTCTTCTTTCTCTTTCTTCTTTTTTCTAACTATCTGGAATTTTTGGGATCGAAATTTCCGGGTCGGTACATTTGGTATCAGAGCAGAAGGTTAAGCGAGAACCTTGGCTCTGGTGGGATACTCATTTAGGATAGGGTCAATGGTACCCTAGAATGAGTTGAGTGTATATATATATATGAGAGCGTACTTGTTATTTATATATAATGGTTTAAAGGTAAAGGATTTTTTTATATAAGTTTATATATATAAGGCAATAATTGGTTGTTGGATATTGAAATTAAATAAGAATTTAAGTGGTAAATATATATATCCAAACAGGAATTGAATAGATTGAACCATTCAAATAAGGGGAATTAAATTTGGTTTCAAACCAAATTAAAATAAAATGGTTATTGTATCAAATAATCGGATGTTTGTTTCCTAATAATGATAAAGAAAAA
Organism: Allium cepa; assembly: GCA_030765085.1. Taxonomy (NCBI): domain Eukaryota; kingdom Viridiplantae; phylum Streptophyta; class Magnoliopsida; order Asparagales; family Amaryllidaceae; genus Allium; species Allium cepa. Next base: position 794,103,946 of record CM060935.1, on the reverse strand, counting down.
TGAAATGTTTTAGGGAAGTAAAACATTTGGGTAAGTATGACTTATAAATTGGAATTGAAGATGATCTGAATTGTGAAGTTTTAAATCTAGGTCCAGAAATTTGAAAATTGTTTCAAAGTGATAAAGAAATAACAGATAATATTATTTAATGTATTTGAATGAAAGCGTCCTATTTCAAACAAGAGTTGTTTGAAAATTTAAGGAAATTTTTTTTGAATTAAAAACCTAAGGTGGTTTAAAATTTAAGGATAACTTGGTGTGTAAAAGAAATAATACGTATATATGAGGAATATACCTAATATCAAAGATGGCTTGAAATAAAACTCTAAATGTTGAGTTTTAAATTTGGAATGTGATGTAAAACCCAAAGTGATATAAATTTTTGAACCTATAAGTGGGGAGATTATTTATGAGAAGTTTAAAATTTGAAATGGAAATTCAAATTGGGTAAAGTTGACTGGAATAAGTAAATTGAATTTAACTTTGGGAAAGTTAAATAATTTAACAAGCAACCTGAATTGGAAACTTCAAGATGAAATTAAGATTTAATTTGGAAAGTTATATGGTTGATTTGAATGGGGAGTTTGTGTGATCTCAAAATGAGTTTGAGATCTGGAAATTGAAAATGGATACTGTTAATTGGTGTTTGGATAAATTTGGATACTTATTTATCCTGATATCATTCCAATGTTATAAATAATTTATGAAACTGTGAATTGATTTGTTTGAATAAATGAAGAAATGGATTGTGGTAATATATCCATTATAGAGATAAGTAAAATTTTACTTCAATTTGAAATTAAGGATATGGAATTCCTTTGAACTTAAGATTTGAATGTTAAGAATTGAATTTGTAAATTAAAATTTTTTTGAACTCTTACTTGAACCTTGAAATAGGTCAAGTAAAGATAATTTAAAAATGGAATTTGGACTCAGAATTAAATCGTTTAAAGTTTAGATTGTTGATTAAAAAATTAAAGTTAATTTGATTTAAGGGGTTAAATCAACATTTAAAATTTAATTCGAATTTATATAATTCGGGATGGTTTAAATTTAAAATTTGAATTGAATTAGTTCAAAATGAATTTGATTTGAATTAATTAAAATTGTGATTGAAGATGGATAAGTTTAAAATTCAAATGGGTAATTTGAGTTGGATTGATTTGAAATGAAATTGAAGTTGAATGAGTTCAAATTCAAATGGGAATTGGGATTGATTCAAACTGGAATTGAAATTGGTTCAATTTGAAATTTATTTGAATTAATTAAAATTTTGATGAAAGTTGAATAATTAGATTCAAATGGAATTTGAATTGAATATAGAAAAGAAATTGAGGATAATTCAACTTTAATTGGAATTGGATCAATTTAATGGAAAGTTGAACAGTTTGGCTCTGGACTATTTTCTACATAATTTTTTTTTTCTTAATTCTATTTTTCCAAAAGCTATTACTATATAACCTTTCTTTTCAAAATCAAACTATCTATACTTATTTTATAACTACTTCTAGAACTATTTGACTATTTTACAATTGTTTTATAAACTAATTACTGATTTTTAACTATTTTATAACTAATTACTATTTATAACTATTTTACAATTATTTAACTATTTTACCATTATTTAGCTATTTTACAGATATTTTACAAACTAATAATTATTTTTCAACTACTTATCTATTTTAAACTTTTCAAGCTATTTTCTAAATATAAGCTGGACAGAGTGCAAACTGTTTATGATTAATTACCCAATTGAGATAAGGATTAAGTGATAATCCAAATGGAATTGAAACAATTGTAAATAAGTTAAAAGAATTAAAGGAAATGTGAATAGAAAGGAGAAATTGATTTGTCTAATAATCAATAAAGATGAATACATAGGATGTACATATATTATTTTACTCGCATAGTGATTTGATCCCGATTCGAGCACAGAATTTCGTGATAATATATCGATCCAAGTTGGGATTTTTCACTCGATTTTCGACGGCGAACCTGGATATGGATTGTTGACTAGTTCTGGATATTCTCTATTATAGTTATGCTATGCAAGGAGATTGACGGTTTCTGATCAAGAAACCAGATCTGAGTACGCACTAGGAAGTCGGGTGGACGATACTAGTTCGGATGTGAAATTGTGTGTCGAGTGGGCGATCAGATTGGTATAGGGTAAGGATGATATATGTACATCGTACAGGTTTGAATGAAATTGTTACAGGGAATTTCTGGATAATAATTGTGAAATGGTTTTTGAAATGAAAGGTATATTTTGTGAAATATATGATGAAGTAAAATGGAAAATGGATATTTCTACAATAGAAATTTACTTTATGGAAATACATGATAAGTGGTTTTGTAAAGTGTAATCAAATTTGAATATTTAATTTGGCATAAACAAAGTTATATATCTTTGTTATATAAGACAAATCTCTCTTTGTGAATCTATAGCCAGAAGAAAAGGGTTTTTGAAAATATTTGAAGTATAAAAGGGGTTTTGTACAAGTTTGAAATGATCCAAAGATTTTTCAAGGTTATATATATTTATATATATATAAAGGATCTTATGAGGATTTAGGGAAAAAGGTTTGGAACCTTTGGATTTGGAAAGGCTTTTGATTTTTAGGTAACATCAATATTGAATTTGGAAGCCTAGGTGGAGAATTATCGATTTTGGGATAATCAATTTTGAGAAAGGAGATTTATATAGGATTCATAATAGGTATATGATTTGGAAAATACTATATGTGTATAGTATAAAATGTTTTGAAAATGGCTCTGGAGAAAAAGGTGCTCTCTTGAAATGAATTTCTCAAGAGTGCCACAGGGTGGCACTGCTTTGAACCCTAAGAGGAGGGTTCTAAAGTTGATCATGTGAGGAGTCCGGACAAAACTAGTTCCTGAGGATTTTGGGTAGTGTGTAGAGAAAATCGAGGGAGATGATGCCAACAGAGGCATTTGGGTTATGCTGTAACGACAGTGTAACTCGATGTCACTGTGATCTACTACAGACCATAGAGAAAGTCGTGTGTGCCGTTGAGAGACCACGGTCTACGTTTGATTTTATATCGGTAGACTGCGACCTATGGTAACATAGCGAAAGTCGTGTGTACTGCTGAGAGCCAGCAGTCTGCGTTTGATTTAACATCGGTAGACTGCGACCTATGTGGGAGTGGAGAAGTTTCATTTTTGGCAGCGAAAATCGAGAGCGCTGATGCCTACAGTTACATGGACTTTTGCTGTGATGGCAACGTGACCCTGGAATGTAAATGCGACCTGTTGTGGGTTCCATGGCATAATCGAGGGGCGCGGACTGGCTACAGTTACATGGACTTTTTCTGCGATGGCAACGTAACGCAAGATGTAACTGTGACCATGGATAGGGGTGATGATTTCTAGAGCATTCTCACTAAAGATGTTTCCTCTATTTTCAAAATGTTTTCTATATTTTCAATAGAAATTATTTTCTAAGTATTTTCACTGGATGTTTAAAACGGGTTTACCAAATACTTATAGATTTTCAGTCCTATGTCTGATCAACGTATGACCGAATTTCTATGAGAACAAGGATGGACTGGTTGAGACATCGAATTATAAAAAGTACTTTTATGAAATTATTTTGGTAATATATATATATATATATAGATTTTTTAAAAAGTGTTTAAAAATTTCTTAATAAAAAGAATTTATAGTAAAATTTGTCAAAGAGTAACTTTTCTGATAATTATCATTTTAATAAATTCTAGCTTCGCTCCTTTTCGAGACAAAATGATTTAAAGGGGGGAAGAATGTGATAACCCAAATTTTGGAATATTTGTTAATTGATAATTAACTGGGTTAATTAATAGAAATACTGATTTTTAAGGATGAAACAAATAAATCTGATGATTAATATTCATATCTGGGAAAATAATTATTTGATAATCTCCTAATATGATTATTTTAAACGGGCAAAATCTATTATCTTCAGCATGAATTAAATTTGTGTTTGTTTAATATATATATATATATATATATATATATATATGAGTTGATTTAAATTGAATTTGAATTTGTGATTTTTAATCCAAAAGAATAAATATATATGATTATTTTTAGTGTATAATTAAGATTTTAAAATCATTCTCTTTTAAAGTTGTATATGTATAAATACTAGAAAATATATGAATATAAATTGTTAAACATAAATTGATTAAAAAGATGTATTTATCTAAAATGGGAAATATAAAATAAGAGATAAATTAATTTACAAATATTAAAATGATAAGGTTTAAACCATAATTTATAAATAAATTTAACAAAAGGGGTTTAGGAATAAAATACATATAAATGCCAAATGTTTAATAAGTAAAATAAGTAACAAACAAGTGTAAACAAAATGAACAAGTGGCAAAAAAAAAAAAAACTAACTAAAATTTTCTTTTGATATAGAATTCTAGAAAAATGTAAGTGAGAAACCAGTATACTTTTCACTTCTCAATTTCTTTCTTCATCTTCATCTTCATAACCTGGAAACAAAATGAAAGAAAATCAAACAAAACTTCAATCTGTAGCAAAGATCATCAGATCAATTTCAAACCTAGAAACCTGAAATAATTAACCAAAGAAAAATTTATAAATTACAAACTGAAGCCTGATCAAAAGCAAATAAAGGCAAGAACCAGTTCAACAAACTTAAGTAGATCAGATTCAAATCTAATTCAAGCTACAGATCTATTCCAGATTTTCATGTTTAAACAGAATTCCAAAATTCTCTATCAAACCAGAGTACAGCCAGGTGAGTAAAGTTCTCTATTTTAAACCCAGATTTGTTTTTATTTTGATGCTTATGACTATCATTTGTGATAATGTCCTAGTAAATGAAATCTGAATACATGCATAGGTATGAATATGTTTTGACTTGGTGTGTTTGTATGTATATAGTAGATATGTGAATGCAGAGCTCGGGTTTCAGATCTTTTTTCTAGGGTCAAACTAAAAAAAAGAAAATCAATCAATATGTCTTTCCAATTCTTGTTAGGCATTGATGTTTAAATCGAACTTGTTTGTAATAATAAGGGATTTTTAAAAGTATTTCCAGGGAACATTTAAAGTTAGTTTTTTTACAAAATAAAGGATTCAGTAAAGCGTGAATATATCAAAATCTTAATTTGAATAAATTATGTATTCAAGCTTATAATCTGATGTATCATCTGGAATGATGATTTTGAAAAATAAAATCATGAATTTTAGGTTTCAAAATCGCAAGATATTGCAAATTGAACGTAATTGGTGTTTTCACCATTTTCTGGTGAACGGGTTGATCTGGGTGATCGAGTTTCTTGCTGGAGGTTGTTCATGGATGGGTAGTGGCGAGAAAAATATAAGGTAAATTTTCTGATCACCGAGGTGGGCGGGGGCCGCTGATTTAGGGTTTAGTGGCGGTTTTTGTCCCTTATTTTTTTCGAGGTGTTCTGACGTTGGGGATGGATCGGGTTAGATCGCGATGGGGGGAAATTGAGGCAGAAATAGTGGCGTAGCTTCTGGTTGATGGGTGAGGAATCTCGTGGTCGAGATCATCGGCGAGGAGAGATTTTCCGATCGAAGGTTGTTGTTTCTGTTCGACTGATTAGGCTTGATTTCGATTTCTAGATTGATGGTCGAGTTGGATGGTCGCAATCGATGTGGAGTGGATCGGTGACTTGTCGACATTAGGAGGTGGAGTTAGATCACCGACGGCCATCTGTGCACGTGCACAGGTGCACGATATGTCAGGTGAAGATAAAGATTGGGAAGAAGCTGTTGTCTTGGGAACGAACTCGAAGTGTACTAGGATTTTGCTTAAGAAATAGGGTAGGGGGTTGCTGGGTTTTGAACTCAAGAATTTGGGTTCGGTTGCTCCTGACTTCTGTGATGTTATCCAGTTTGTCTCAGTGAAATACAAGTTTAAAAAAATTAATTTAGATTTAGACAAATTTCTCAACTCATTCCTTTTGAAATATTAAGTGTTGATTGAGTTTAGGATAAATAAAAGGGTTAAGATAAATTTTGTTAAATTTATTAAGTTAAAAGTTTTTTTATAATATATACAACCTTTGTTTGAAAGTTTATCTTAAATAAAAAACTTGATATTGTAATTAAGGAATGATTAGAAGATGGAGTGATTTTAAATCCTTAAGTTAACTTTTAAGGTTAAAGTAAATAAAATGGTGATAGATTATTTTCTAAAGTCTATTTAATAAGGATTTAAAAGATAATTAATGAAATTAATAAAGATAAAATGGTTTATCTTTTAAACAAATTAAGGTCTTAAGTAATTAGTGATTTATTAATTATGTAAGTAAATAAAGGATAGTAAATTACTGAATGAGATTAATTGAGGTTAAGTAATGATGCGATTAAAGATTATTCGTTAAATGTAATTAATTAAAAGAATTAATTACTAGAAGTAATTAGGGGATCATTAATAAGGAGGTTAATTAAAAGTTAATTAACGTTAATAGTTAAGGCTAATTTATCTAAGTGGTAATTAAAGATTAAATTAATGATCAAAGTTAATTAATAGAGAATAATTAACCAATGGAGTAATTACTTGATGAAAGTAATTAAAGGTAATTACTTAAGGGAAGTAATTAAGAAATAATTATTTAGTGTAATTAATTATAGGATTAATTAATCAAGGAAAGATTAATTATAGGATTAATTGTGAATTCGTAAATTGATACGAGTTACCCGGGTTTTATGTAGTTTTATGCTGCTGAATTCCATGTTAGATGGGTTTACTTACGCTGGTTTCCAGCCTGACCCGGGTGTTACTTTGATGTAATGCTCGAGTCAGATCGAGTTTTACAGATTTTCAAGCAAGGACATTTTGGAGCTCAGGAGGCGAGCTGGATGGCAGGAACGTATGTAGCATATTCCGCTGTATATATTATAGTTTATCTAGGGCATGTTGTTTTAAACTGTCCAGTGTTGTGTAATGGTTGTAACTCTGATGTATGAAAATATAAGTGTAATGATACAGTTCTTCTTTGTAAAACTGTTATTTATGTGATATTATATTTTATCCGCTGCGAATGTGAGATTCTAAGTTTGAGTTTTCTGTTTCTTCTTCTTTCTCTTTCTTCTTTCACTTTCTTCTTTTTCCCTAATTATCTGGAATTTTCGGGATCGAAATTTCCCGGTCTTTACAGAAGGGGTGGTGGTTAATGGAGCTCAAATTCCATAAGGTGGTTCATGGAGACTAAATTCCGTAAGGTGGTTCACAGAGCGTGACTCATGGAGCCTAAATTCTACAAGGTGCTGAGCTAAAGCCTAAAATCCATAATATTAGAAGCAGACGAAGGTACGCATAGGATTGGAGTACGTCAAAAATCCCTGAAATATTAGGATCTCGTGGATTGGAGATTGTCGGTGTTAACGTTTGGATTTCCTTGGTGATACGATGGCGATGGATATTTATGAGGTGCTCAGAGGTTGATACTAGTGGGGATAGTACCTAAGTCCATTAGGGGACTTGGTGTATGTGTGTAGACATAAATCTACCTTGGCTAGATAGGTACAGTACGTACACAGCAATGGAATCCTATCGACTAATAAATAAATCTGGCATAACATGAAATAGTGAACAATCGGCATAAGCCAGTGTTATGTAGATGTATAATTTACCAAACCTTAGAACATTGATCTGGCCCCTCCTTATTACAACCCACTATATTTGGAAGGACAGTTACTGATGTTGGTTTGGAGCAATTGTCGGGCTAAGGTTCTTGACATTTGAGATGTCAATTTTTGGTCAGTAATTATATTGATCTATTATATTTTCTTATTTTCCCTGCGAGTTATTACCGTTAGTACTTTGATACATTTTACTCTTTGTAGGATACCAAACCAACGATCCACATTTTTGTAGACTTGTGTTTTCGATTTAGCAAAAATCTGGGCCCCCTAAAGTGCTGATTGTTGCATTTGGTGTCAGAGCTTAGATTAGTCGATTCTTGAAAATTGGGAAAGTTTGAGTTAATGTATTAGTATTTTGACTATAAACATAAATATAGTATATGCTTAAATCCAAAGAATTCCATCTATAGAGTAGTTGGATATGGAATATCCTTAAGAGTTGTATGGTACTTGACTCCCTAGTCGAGCTTTGATAGCATAATGATTGTTGATCCCCATTTTTGGTTGTCGATTGACGATGTATAATAAATGCAGATAAAGTCGAAAAAAAGAGTCTATATGTTGTAGAAAGTTGAAGATGGAGAAGTCTCTTAAAAGGGTGTGAAATGGCCAATCCTAATTTATGAATGTATTTTTGGATTTGTAAAGAGACAAGTCAGTTAACGGAAAGAAAGATGTTCTTAAGAGAATAGTCAGAAGTCCACTTTAAGTCCAACCCAACAATAAGAAATTTTTTGAAAATGAGAAAATGTATAAATTGTATACGTTAAAAGGACTTTTAGTGAAAAGTTAGCAAGCACTGAATTATGGACAAAAAAATAATAAGTATAAAATTTTAAGAAAATATGTATATATTGAAGGGAAAAAAAAAATTTGGTTTCAATAATGGGAATTTTTGTCATAGGCTGTTTTCTTTTGAATAGAAATGATGGAGAAATGTAGCTTGTGAATCTTTTTATGTAATTAAAAAAATTTAAGGTATAATTTTTTTTATATAGGTGGACAATATAAATGGTACAGATTTGGAATAAACTAAGTAGCTTAGAAAAAGATAAATTGAGATACAAGTGACTGCATTATAATAGTATAAGTAAAAGGATGGTAAATTTGAGAGAAAAAACATTGGAATTAGTGCAGTTTAGGTTAAAGAGTTGAATGACGGATAACTTTGAAATATAAGTAAAATAGATATTTAATTTATTTCAACTAGGTTGGATTTGAAATATTTTAATTATTGGTATGCAAAGGGACAACAAAATAAGTTTCTATGAATCAATCAAGCTACAAATAAAGAATTTTATTTGAAATTAATGAATGTAGATGCAAAGAACGAGATGTAAAAAAAGTGGGAACCCATATTTTATTTTGTCTATTCCAATAAAGAAAATGAAATATAATTTCTTTATTTTGTAATTTCTCACAAAATACGAATCCTCTTTTAGGCAATTCAAAGAGAACTAGTGTTAATGATTCCTCTTGGAGGAAAAGTAGTTTCAATGCATTAGAATATAGTATCCTTAAATATAATAAAAAGTGTTATTAAATTATATTAAACAATGCTAGTAATCTAATTAAAGAGGTTAAGCAAAGAAAAATACACATTTTTCATTATTATGCGTAGTTAATTTAGATATCTTTTAAAAGTCCCCATTTTATGATAGTTGAGACTCTACCAATATTGGATGTTAGGGAAAGTCGGAAATATATAGAAATTAATAAGAGGGTAGTTGTTTTTATCAACTCCAGTTTTTATAAAGTTATGAAAGGTGTTCTAAATATATGTAAAATATTTTTTCTGAAAGAAATGGTTCGATGAAATAAGTTTTTTAAAGAAAAATGTGCTAAATTGTCGAACTAAAAATCCCAAATTTTTAATAAGAGTTAGAAACGCCTATTTGATTCTAAACTTAGAATTGTTATTGTTCCCTTTTAAATTTTAGTGAAAAGGTAAATTCAAAAATCCTAAAAATTTAAGTTTTGAAAAAAGTTAAAAACACCAAGTATTTTTTAATTTAATAAAAGTTTCTATGTAGCACTTTAAAGACGAGAGTTTTGGGATTAGATATTTCAAAATTTTTGAAGTTTTTATTTTTTAAGAAAAATGATAAAGACCAAATCGGGATTTTAAATATGGAGTAGATATGAATTGGTGCCTAGATGAGACGGAAAAAAGAATAAGGCAATGAAGTAGATAGCGATGATTAATTTTGGAAAAAGTAACAATGAATCCCGTAGAGTGTGAGGACACTAGAAAAGCCTTGGAATATTATGTTGATATGTATGTAAACCATAGGGACGATGTTAAAGTGCACTTCTATAAGTTTTGGAATATACTTGTAGGAGGCTTATGAATAAAACAAATACCAAGAACTGAGAATACTATCAAAAAAATAGGATTAAGGGAAGATAGTGACAGTTGGTAATGGGATGGTAAACACATGTGGAAAATATTATCAAACATAAGTTGGGGATGTAAAATAGAAAAAGCGAAAGGTTATTTCACCAAGCTTAGTTTTCGTTTAGTATGAAGACCGCATAGGTTGAATCTCTTATCCACTGCAATGAAATGGGAAATGGTTATTCCATAATTGGGTATAGAATGGAAGAGATGAATAGATATTGTTCATCGTAAGTAATAAAGGAAGGATAAGATTTGAAGATTTTTTCTCAAGGATGTCCTATTAGGAAGGCCCGTTCTAATTATGGTAGTAGTGAGTGATGTTGTGTTTCCTTCCAGTATAGTTTTCTTTTCGTAGATTATAAGCATTAGTTGTTGCTACGAGCTGCATACGTTTATGTAAATGTTTCTTTTTATTTGTTTTCTATGAGGACTTCTATGATTAAGAAAATAATAAAATATGGAAATTTCGAATAAGCCACTTAACAAATGCAAGGGAAAAAAAGTAGAAATTGGAAGTTAAGCAACAAATTAAAAAAAATTATTCGACTAATTACTAAATAAAAGAAAAATGAAAATATAAGTTCTAAAAAGTAGAAATTTTTGGATGATAAATTTCAGAAGACAGAGGACATGATTACAAAGAGGTGAGCCATGGATCAAGGTTCTTGTCACTCGAATATTGAAATTTATAATTCAATATGTTTGCTTGTTGATATTAATAAGAAAGAAAAGTTTTTGAAAACTTAAAATTTTTCCATGCAATTAAGTAGGGCCCGCTATGGACGATGGGTTGTTGGCTAAACTCTGATGTCCAAAATGCGGAAAACTGTTTATAAAATGTAATTATGAATATATTTTGAAAAAGGAGATTTCTATGAAAAATTTATTTATTAAAAGTTTCGTTATAACTAATATGACTTTGAAAAAAAATACACATATCTTTGGAAAGATTTTAAAAAGCTAAAGATTTGAGTTTTAGAAATTTTGAAACAACATATGATGACATTATGGAATAGTTAATAAGGTTAGTGTAGATTTTTCTACATAGTTGTATTTGTAGTAAAATGGGTACAATGAGCAACAAGGAAGCTTTTTTTTTGGTGGAACATTTTTCCTGTATACCTTGTAAATGAGTGAAAATGTAAAAAGATGAGTATTGAAAAAAAAGTGTTTTTGAACTTTAAAACCAAAAAGTTACTTATGAAAATCGTGCTTAGGAAAGTAGGAAGAGGAAAGGAGGCATCAGAAATAGATCTCAAGGTACAATGGGTAGAGTTTACATAAGAGAATGGAGGAAGTATGGAATTTTCGATCTAGACCATTTTCAAGCATAAGAAAAGTTTAGAAAACTAAATTTTTTCTCAATTTGGATATTAGAAATGGTGTGCTGGGAAATTGGATGGTAATAATTAGATGGAAAAATGATTGAACTATGTTTCTATTAATATAAGAATGGAAAATTTTAAATGAAAAATTGTTTTTGATTTTTTCGAAAGTTGCATTCATGTAGAACTGCAACTATATTTAGGATGTTTGCATCAAATTTTCGAAAATTTGTTTAAAAGAAATCATTTATGTAAGTGGCACCAATTAATTTTTGTTCGTGCATATCATATATATTATGATGCACCATGCACATGTACATGGATTGTTGCAAAATTGGTCGTACACTAAGTGATTGTAAGTGTAGGATGGATGTGTGATAGTTTGCACGAACTAACCATTGCAGAATTTCAACGACGAAATTTTTTAAAGGGGAAAATTGTAACATCCCGCGTTTTTACATTAGTCAATTAAAATAGATATTAATTACTAATTGATAAATTATGAAAATGAAATTTTTATAAATGTTGGAATTTGCCCAAGAAACTTACACCATTGAATTCATGCCGATTTTTTGATCAATTTTCATATATAAAATTTTTCGATCGGAGTTCAAATGAAAAAGTTTAGCTTTTGGAATTTAACATTAGAAATAATCTTATATGTAAATGTGGTAGTAAAATCAATCGAGACTAATTAGATGTTAACGATTGTTAACATTCAAGTTAATATCTTAGAGGATTTATAATGCATAAAAATTTATATGAATCAATTAAGGGAGAAACTAATCAACACAATTAACTAACAAAGGAAATAAATCAACAAGGAGTCAATTGAAAATCAAAAACGCTTGAAAATGCATGTGCTAGGTTAACCGTGAGTATTCAACCATGGGTTAAGGTGGTTGACCTGCACATGATTGAAGGTGGTAGTAATATTAAGGGCCGTGTGGCCCTGATCTAACATAATTTAGTCCGATGGTTAGCACTCATTTGAACCTTTATAAATCAGGACATAAGGCTTCACTTCTAACTCATTATTTTTGTAATGAGCATGGAAGCTCTGTCACTTCGTCTTCTCCTCCAAAATTTCTAAGTACACAAAAATAGAATAGATTGCACGTATATAGTTTAGAAAAGAATACAAAAGGATAGAGGACAGATTCAAATCAGATTGCTACATCAAAGGTAAATTTTAGATCTGGTTCTAATCAATAAATCCAAATCCAAATCTCTACTCTCTAAATCTATTTCTATTAAGATCTGTATAAATATCATTTGTGGACCCTAATAGGGAGTCAAAAAGGGGAGAATGCAAATGATAGGATCAGATACGGATTAAATATGGAGATTTGAAGCGCTAATTAAAGGTGAGTAGTAATATTATATAATTTTATATAACACTAGATTATATCATTATAGATCTATTCTATATGCTTTAGGATTGAATTTAAATTGCAATGAATTCATATATGTGAAATGTTGAAGACTATAATCTTGCCTATAAATTTGTAACGATGATTACTAAAGCGCGGTGAGTGTTTGTACCAAAAATGGGCACAACACTCTTCGGAATTTTTTGAAGAGATAAAAGTGAAGAATATGAATGTAAAATGAAGATTATCTAAAAAAACTCCATTAAACAGTTACACAAATGCACAGACAAGCAGTTTTAGAGTGGTTCGGCGTGTTGCCTACGTCCACTATGAAGTTTTTGGGATTTTATTGATTCTCTTTCAACAATTACATGCAATTACACTGAACAACAGTAACATACAGCTTGGAATTCGAATTCAACAGCAATGGTTGGATGCAAATCTCGATCCGGCAGAGTCTGGGCGCTTGAGAATCAAAAAAGATCATTTTTTTGTAGGTTTCAGGGGGCTATTTATAGGTGTAGGAGGCTGATATCTTGCTCAAACTTCGGGAGACTCCTTCTGGCATGTGAGTGGGCCCACGCGATCGATCTCACCAAGTTTCGACTCGATCTGTGATCGATACGAAGCGATTTCATATCGATCAAGAATTGGTCTAATTGAGCTGAAACTTGGCAGGAACATTCCTTGGCTTGTACGTAAGCTTCTGTGAAAATTTCATAGCATTTGGATCGGCAGATCTTGAGTTATGATCGATACGAGCTTGAGTTTCTCGTTGGCTGTTTGGTTCGAATCCATCAATTCGAATCGATCCACTTTGAATCGTTGATGCACGTGCCTTTGTGATGACGCGGCGCGCATTCCTTGCATCGATCCTCTTTTTGTTCCGAGTTGACTGTTTCGCATCCATGAATCTCTTGTATCGATGGCCGTTGCGTCATTCTGGGCTCATTTGACTTGATGGACACGAACAAGCCATTTGACGTGGATTCGAGCAAGAGCCCCTAATGGATACGAAGTAGTCACCGTCTGATGGATGCGAAGCAAGGTCATCTGATGGATACGAAGAGCAGCTGCCTGATGGATTCGAACTAACAGAACCTGATGGTTTCGAGTAATCACCTATTGATGGTTTCGAACTAGATGGTTGCAAATGACTATGCGCTAACGGATTCGAGACAGATGGATACGAGGGTATTGTACCCCTGATCGATACGAAGACGGTGGCTTCAAATAGAGGCTCAACCATGGATACGGACTGTGTCTAGCTGGATGGATACGAAACAGGATCTAGTTGATCGATGCGAAACGTACGCTCTGTTGATGGATACGAACTTGATCAGTGCGAATCGAGGCTTCTTGATGGATACGAGGATGGTCGGTGCGAAGTTGATGGATTCGAAATATGGCTCACTGATGGATACGAAAACATGGCTTTTCCCTTCAACTTGCACCGATCACAACTTGAGCATACGAACTCGGATTGACCTAAAATTTGGAATGCTGGCTTTTATGGCTTCTCTTGTCGTGTCTTGCTAATTTTAGCCTGATCCGGATTCGGACAAAATTCATCGACATCCATAGAAAACCTGTGTGTGCTTGATATACAGGACGAACAATCCTCTGTTTTAAACCAATGCCTTGTTATCTCGGCCTTGCCAAAAGGCGGGATAACATTTGCCCCCAAAGTACGTCTTGTGATAACATGACGTGCTTTGAAAAGCTGCAGTCTTCATTATGAACAGCTATTTCTTTTTTGTCGTAATCATTATTTGATGAACATCCAATCCCTGTGAATGTTGAAAATTGAATATTAGCTCGGCATATATGCATATATGTTAACCTGACTCTCGTTAACGTTGCACGTTCATGAGTCATTGTCAGTTTTCTTACGTCGAATTCTGTATCGATCCTCTCCTGAACCGATGTGTAACTCGAGTTGCAACAACGCTTGATGGTCGTCTTTGGGTGTTCCTTCGTATTGATCCTCTCCTGAATCAATATAGAAGTTTGGAAAGTTGCTCTCGCATTGGTCTTTGCATTTGATGGATGCGAATTTTAACACTTCGCATCCCTATGTATGAGTCATGATGGATACGAAATGACTGTTCATACCGACGGTTACGAACTTCCGCAGGTCCACATAGATTCCTTCGTATCAATGAAGCATTGTGCTATTGTATTCGTCCAGCTAGTTCGTATCGATGTGTATAAACATTTGGGAGTCGTGCATCGGCGGACCCGCTGATCACTTCGAATCGATTGGACCAGCTGACCGTTTCGACTCAATGAAACTTATGGCCAGATGGATACGAACAGAGTGTTCGACTCGATTCGAGGGTTGACCTGCAACGACCGGTCATGCTGATAGGGAGGTGAATCGTTTTTTCCTCATACTTTGGTCCGTATAAATACCAAGGGCTTGGCCATTTTTTCACTTTTTACTTTTTACTGCGACTCTTATTATCTTCCTGCTTTCATATCGATCCAGAAACTTGAGAGAGAAGTTGCACGCTTCCTTCGAATCGATCACATACAGTCCCTTAATTCTTCTAATTTCGACTTCCAACTTAGGTAATTAATCAGTTATAGCTACATCCTGACGACGAAGTTCGAATCTCAGATCCATTCCCTCTTCACCGATTATCAATTCTGGCAATATTTAAGGTCAGATCTGGGTCGGGGCTTGGTCGTGGATGGCCATGGCGATGCCCTTGATAATTGGAGAAGAAGGAGCGCAGAGAAAAAATAAAATGAAGATGGCTCGATCCATACTTCATGTCGATTTGGGGGCCTATGCTCGAATAGATGCTGGCGATAACACCTTTCCTTGGAGTTCGTATCGATCTCAGGGATTTATATGGTAAATGACGTAGTTCGTATCGACTGAGGTGGTGGTAAATCGTGTCGATCTATAATGATCGATGTGAAAAACAGGTGAGCAATCGACACGAAACCCTTGGCTTCAGATCGGTTCGAAATGCACACTTGCGATCGATACGAAAAGTATTGACTCGAACATGATCATTGCAAAGCCGAGATTTTCCTGACCGATGCGAACCTGAATGCCTTCAGATCGATCCAAAGCTACTGATCTTGATCGGTACGAACCCAAGTGTTGACGATCGATACGAACTTGGATCCTGATGGATTCGAATATGCTTCCCAAGATCGATTCGAACCCATCCTGTGATGGGTATGAAATTTTAAGTACTTGATAGCACGATTCCGACGAGCTTCATTCCTGCATATCTGGACTTGATTGTTAAACTGCATGCTTGATTGCCTTTCGAAGCTCGTTGATGGAACCATAACAACTTTAATTTGGATCGATAGCTAACATCCGGATGGTATGGTGGTGATAGTCAGCGATGACGATCACTCCAACTGAATTCCGATTATCTTCGTCGTTGGCAAATTTTTCTTTAACTCTGCAAAATTCATTCAAGCAATGCATAGCACTGCACTGCACAACACACACTTTGCACGAGGGGAACACACGGGCTCTTTGTCATCTAATGATGATTTCTCGTGAGTTAGCTAGTTATGGAAACTCCAAGCTCGCAGCCACAGGAAACTCAGAGTTCAATTCCTCCCATGCTTGAAATACCGGAGATTGAGGTCGAAGTTATCGATTCAGCCCTGGACGATGCACCAGACGCATCTCTTATTAATAGTCCGCCAGACTCTGTTCCGTCCAACATTTCAGAAGAAATGCTAGGGAGAATATGCCTAAGGCACGGTTTGTCGATGGACGACGTGCTATTGCCGGAACCAAATGACAGACCACACAATCCACCAGAAGGGTATACCGCATTCAATCGACATGCGTGCGTAGCTGGGACGCTCCTCCCGTTCAATCAGTATATCATAGAAGTGCTATCTTTTATAGGGATCGCCCCATCTCAGCTACACCCAAATGGATATGCTTTACCGAATAGCTTGTTCATTGCATTTATGGAGCACCTCTATCGACCACCCCGACTGACCGAGATAAGATACTTGTTCAACTTCAAGAGTCGAACAAACAGTCCATCATTCACATTTCTAGAGGCCGTGAGAAATTGTCAAATAATTACGGGGTCTTCGACCAGGATGAGCTACTTCAAGACGGAGTGGTTCTACGTTAGATGCCCCCCAGGATTCGCCAAACGATGGCTATTTAGACGTGAGTATTGCTATTTTCTCAAGTAGTCGACAAGACAGTTGTATATGAAACCAAACTCATATCTCTTTTTCTTTGCAGCGATAATTCAGCGACCCGAAGGCGGATATTACAAGGAGATAGTTCAGGTTCTTCAAGAGGTCCCAAGCGATGATAGGAATATTGACTTGGTCCTAACGGATAGGAATCTTAGAATTCTTGTGCTAATCGAGCGAAGACAAAGTATAAGGCTCGACGGTGCATTAAGAACTATCTCGAGGGAGCGGGTTAAGCGTAAAAAGCCCGGAGTTGTTATAGTCGAAGAGGCTGACTCTGAAAGAACCCTTACTGACGAGGAACCGTTGGGGAACCTGCGGATGCAGCCCAGGATGCCGAAGAAAAGAGAAAAGGCAAGGCAGCCGTTTTCAAGCCATCCCACAAGGGGAGATGGAAATCTGTGATCATGTCCCCGCCCGCCTCCGGAATTAGAATTTCAGAGATATCTCCCCCGAGAACAGAAAATCTTCACAAAAATCTCCAATTCTGGACGACGTGTCCATGGAGCATGATGTCGGATTGGGTGAACTCCAACATGCCTTAGTTTTAAGCGAATCTCTGCCCACTAGCGTGGTTGATACATCCAGTTGGTCGGGGGGTTTCACATACATTCACACATCACGGCACTACACGATTTCTGAATGTAATACGCCCGTTATGACAGATTGCTAACTTCGTTTCTATTTTTTGCCTTACAGATACCATGTCCGGTCGAGGTTCAATGCTCGGTAGTCTGCGCAACAAACGCAAGTCTTCGTCATACTACGAGTCACAAAGGAGGGAAGGAGATAGGGACTACGATTAAGGATACTCTAGTCAGGAACGGTCTGACAGAGATAAGGGTTACAGGCAACGGTTTCGATCTCGTACGCCTCCTCCCAGATCTCCTACACCACCGCCAGTTCATGTTTCGCGACCTTTGGAAGCTCCGCGACACAAACCATCTTCCCAATCTTCTAGGTCTGAATCCCAATGTAGAACTGAGGTTGCAGACCCTTCCACTACTGCACAGGCTCTCGTCGAACCCACTGGCGAAGGAGCGATGAGGCTCGCTCAACTGAAAAAGGATTTTCTTGATATATGCTTTGATGGGTTCGTCTTTCCTCCGCATTTGAAAAGGATTCCGGCGTCGGCCGAAAATACAGTGCATGATTATGTCGTGGACATATTTTTCCAATATCAGGAATGGTCGAAAACCACGAAAAAGCATCGAAGGTGGCCTGCGACCAAGCAGTCATGATTGATAAGATGGAGAAAGAACTTGGCCACAAAGATCGTATTATTCAAGCGCTCAATAGCGAGGCCGAGTCTTCTCGCTAATCTGAGATTGAGGCTCTTAAGAAAGCCGACGAGGCCCAGGCGGTGATGGATAGAATGAAGCGGGAGAATTATGCCACAGTGGAGGACATGGGCCACAGGAACACCATTGTTACCGCTGAGCGGGACGCAGCCCTTAAAGAGCTTAACGAGCTTAAGTCCAATTTTTCTGAAATCATAAAGGAAAAGGATGCTGCTAACATTGCCGCACAGGAAGCATGCGACTAAGCAGTGGTGCTCCAGAGGGAAAGAGATGCGGCCATGGAAAAAGTCCACGAGGTTGAGGCTGAGGTCGGTGAGAGGGTCCGATTGGAGGAGGCCAGGCTAGATGCTGACATAGAGGAGCTCCTCGTCACTTACAATGCCAACGTGTTGAGGCACAGGGACTTAGCCTGGCTTGATGATTATCTGACACACCTGTATAATGCCTGGAACATGCTGGTTGAGGAGAAGAAAACTGGGCAGTCGGGCAGATCCTTTGACGAGTTTGAATTGGAGAACCGCATACTAAATGATGATGAGAAGAATGTTCTTCATGATTTTATGATTTCTCACGCAAGAGAAAGACTCGGCATCCAGCACCAAGAAGTCGGGGAAGGTTCCGGAGTTACGCATCATGCTACAAGCTCAGAAATTACTACTCCACCCCGACCCGAGCATGCTCCAGTGACTGAGCCTCAGCCCGTCTCGGCATATGTCCCAGAACAGCCACGCCTATCTCCTATTAAGGAGCATTGATCCAAAGTCATTCAGCCAGCCGCAGGTCAAACTGAGGAAGGTACTCTTAACGAATCTCATGTGTATTCGAAATAAGAGACCTATTTTGAAGTGTGTCCTAACGAATTCTTTTCTTCTTTGTCTAGCGACCGAAGTTGCATTGACAGCACCTCCTGCAATCCAAGAATCACATCAAGTGCAGGAGGCCATTATTACTGAGGCAATCACCATAACTATAGCCGTGCCGATTGAGGTGACATATGGGAGCTCAATTTCCTTTGACGAGCAGATGATGAATGAGCTCCTGGGCCGACATAGCGACCCTTTTACGGACATACCGTTCGTTCTTAGTGGGTTCCCGTCTGCTTCTAGTGCTTCGTCACAGTCCACCGCTGCCCCCAGCGAAGCCCATGCTATTCGAGAAGCAGAGATATTGGCTGAAATTAATGCTGAGATGGAGGCAACGGCTCATGGAGGTGATTCTGAGGTGTAATGACAGCGCCGGGTCCAACTCCACTTAGGATGATATCACCCGGGGGGACACCGGTTGATACTAGTGTGTCTACTCCGCCCCCAGTCCCAGATCCAGTTCCTCCGACTCCTCCTGAAGGGAGCATCCCCATAGACTCAAGTTCGGAGGAAGAAATCGATATCATGCCTTCGTCTGGAGATTCCCCGCCTAAAGGGAAAAGTTCGAAACGAAAGATCGTTAGCGGTGCTAGTGGCTCCTCATTGAAGAAAAAGCCGTGGAAGAAGAAGGAATAGATAGATTCCTTAGGCACATTTTTGAGTAGAAAGGAGTTTACTTTTACTTTTGTAGGTCGTGTATAGACGCGAATTCGGCCCCTGCTAGAAGGCATATTTTGGAAGAGCTTGTACGTAGATTCTTATTTCCAGTTAGTTGGAATAAAACTTTATTTTCTTTGCTTCAACTGTTCTTCATGTCTTTTATGCTTAAGTGTTGTAACGTTCGAATCATAGCTTGGTATGCTTGCGGAGTATCAGTTCTGGAGCTGAATCTGTTTCATACACAAGTCTTAAAATCGTGGATACAAGTCGCGACTCAAGACTAAGCTAGACACTCGATGTTGTGTTGTTTCAGTCAGTGTTTCACACTTAAGCTCTGCCCCCAGTTTGGGGAACCATTTGAAATGATCGGCTAGTGATCACAATTTTATCTCTGCCTTCCAAGCTTAATATTGTCAAATCGATGTAGAAGCAAGTGAAGGATAGGCAATTTTAGTTGCGCGTGTTCACTAATAATAATCACATCCACACTCTGGGGATCGATATTTGTATTTCGATGGTCAATCGCACCTATCACAAATCTTGAGCTCATGTCCACACTTTGGGGACTTAGGATAATCTGTGATCGATAACCTGGTTCGCACTCTGGGAATCCGAGAGTTATCGACGTTTGTAGCGTAGTTCGCACTCCGGGAACTTTGACTCGGTATTTATACTCCAATTCTCATTCTGGGAACTTGGAGTTAGCGCTTATACTCTGGTTTAGAGTTAATGTTTATACTCTAATTCGCACTTCGGGAATTTAGAGTTAGTGTTTATACTCCGGTTCGCACTTCGGGAACCTAGAGTTGATGTTTATACTCCAATTCGCACTTCGGGAATTTGGAGTTAGTGTCTATACTCTGGTTCGCACTCCGAGAACCTAGAGCTATTGTTTATACTTCAATTCGCACTCCGGGAATTTGGAGTTAGTCGACAAATGGTCAGTCACATCTGTTTGGACCTTTTAGGAGGTCGTTCACACTATGGGAACGATAGATTTATCGGGATCGTGGATGGTCGGATCACATGCACCCCAAATTAACAAGCGAGGTCGTTAGATGGACGGGTCCATCCGCCTCTAACTTGGTTAGGATACGGTTGGAGTCGTTAGGCATACGAGTCCGCCCTCTCCAAAACCGTATTCGGGATTTTTATACTCCGACTCACACTCTGGGAGTTTGGAGTTGTTTTAAGGATTGTCTTGTATCAATCCACTTTGATATCAGCGTAGTGACTTGCCCTCGAGCTCGGGTTTCATTTAGTGAGTGACCGGTCATATCACAGTTACTCCCTATTTGAATAAATTCCACCGTTCGATGGAACTTAGCTCTCCATGCATCGTGATGTCATACGTCATATTCAATAAATCACAACTTTGGCTCGAAGAGATGGCATTTTATTGCTAAAATGAGAAAACATGGCAAAGTCAGTTGCCTTATTACAAATTCAAATTTCAAAATGCGAAAACAAATTACAAATAAGAGAATGAATCGAATAAATAAAGCACGTCATATGTAGTAACGACGGAGGCTTTCACTATTCCAAGCTCTCGGTCAAGTAAGACCGTCAACGGTCGATAACTTGAACGTGCCATCTCCGAGCTTTTGAGTGATCACATATGGCCATTCCCAATTTGGTTTCATGTGTGAAGGAACCATATAAATACTTTTCAGAACGGGATTGCCAAGTTCGAAGGTCCGTGGCCGAACCTTGGCATTGTATAATCGGGCAACTCGATTTTGATATGCGGCTGCCCTTAAATCAGCCTCTGCATGCTTCTCATCCAGTAAATCAAAGATTCAGCAGGTAATATGGCATTAGTTTTCGGGTCATAATAAGTCACATGATGAGAATGTACTTCCATTTCGACTGGAATAACGGCTTCTGAGCATAAGATGGAGAAAATGGAGTGTGTCCGATCACGGACTTGTGGGTCGTTTGGTAAGCCCATAAAGCCATAGGTAGTTCATCAACCCACTTGCCCCCGGCCTTTTCCAATCGCTTCTTCAGAATAGATTTGATAGCCTTATTAACAGCTTCCACTTGGCCATTCGCCTGAGGGCGCGCAACCGTAGAGAATTTCTTGTGGATGTGGAATTGTTGGCAAAAATTCTTAAATTCAACACTATCGAACTAAGCTCCGTTATCAGTGATGATGGTATGCGGGAGACCAAATCGGCAGATGATATTGCGAACTACGAAGTTGATTACTTTTTTCGCCGTGATTGTCGCAAGAGGTTCAACTTCAGTCCATTTAGTAAAGTAATCAACTGCGACGATGACATATTTTGCTCCTCCTTTGGCAAGAGGTAGAGTACCAATGGTATCAATGCCCCATACTGCAAACGACCAGGGACTGACCATTTTGGTTATCTCAGTAGGTGGGGCTCTCGGAATTCGAGCATGTCTCTGGCATTTATCACATTTCTTGCATAGTCTGATGCGTCATGGTTCATAGTTGGCCAGTAATATCCATATCGGAGTACTTTCTTGGTGAGGGCTTGCCCCCCGGTGTGATTGCCACACTCTCCCTCATGCACATCACGTAATACGCGTTTGATTTCATCGTGCATGATACATCGGAGGAGAGGAACAGAATATCCCCTTCTATACATGGATCCATTCTGAATGGTAAACCGCGAGGCTTTTGGAAGAATCTGTCTTCTTTCACTCCTACGCTCAGGCAATGTTCCGTGCTTGATATAGTTTCGATATGGGGTCATTCAAGACTACTTATCAGAAGCGATTTCAAATATAAAATCAGTTTCCATCTGATCAATGCTGGGAGAAGATAAAGTTTCAACAGGAACGAGTCCCATCTACTGTGCTTCACCCATACTTGCTAACTTGGCCAATGAATCAGCCTTCTGGTTGTGCTCACGTGGTATGTAGAAAATGGCATAATAATCGAATTGATCAAGTATTTCCTGGACTCGAGCTAGATAAGCTGCTAGTCTTCGATCCTTGGCCTGGTATTCACCCCGGACTTGGCATACGACTAAATGAGAGTAGCAGTAAACTTCCACAGCAATAATTCTCAGATCACGGGCTAGCTTCAACCCAGCAAGTAAAGCTTCATACTCAGCTTCATTATTGGTCGCATGGAACTCAAATTTCACAGCATAGCATATGGATCGGACCTCGAGGGTTTCAAGTACTACTCCAGCACCTGAGCACCGATCGTTGGATGCGCCATCGGTATGCAGCTTCCAGATGTATTCGGGAGATTTACTGGTCTCAGGCAAGTCCTCTGGGACGGTGAATTTGGCTATAAAATCTGCTAATACATCACCTTGAATGGCTCTTCTTGGGGTATAGGTGATATCGAGCTGACTCAGTTCGATATTCCACTTAAGCAACCTACCAGACGTCTCAAGCCGTGTAAGGACCTGTCGTAACGGTTGATCGGTGTACACAGTGACAAGATGAGCCTGAAAATATGGACGGAGCTTCCTCGAGGCAATGACTAGGCAGTAGGCCAACTTTTCTAGCTTTGGGTAGTTTCTCTCAGCTCCGGTTAGTCGCTAGCTAACATAATAGACCGGTTTCTGCACTCAGTCTTCCTCCCGAACTAGGGCAGCATTGATTGCATTTTCTGATACCGCCAGGTAAATATACAACTGCTCATGGTCGATAGGCTTTGATAAAATTGGCGGTGTGGAAAGATGTTGAACGGTGCTTGGAATGCGCCCTCGCACTCCGTAGTCCATTCGAAGTTTCGCTTTCCTTTTCGGATCAGATCAAAGAAATGGATGCATTTGTGGTAGACTTCGATATGAACCTGCTCACGCCGCTACCTTCCCGTTGAGACTCTGAACTTGCTTTATTGTTCTTGGAGTCTGCAAGTTTCTGATTGCCCAGATCTTTTCTGGATTGGCTTCTATCCCTCGAGCGTTGACAATGAACCCAAGGAACTTTCCAGATGCGACTCCAAAGTGGCACTTCAATGGATTGAGCTTTATCCCGTACTTTCGAAGGATGTTGAACATTGACTCCAAATCTTTGATATGATCAGTGGAGAACCGTGACTTTACCAGCATGTCATCTACATAAACCTGCATGGTCTTCCCGATCTGGTTAGCGAACATCCGGTTGACTAGGCGTTGGTATGTTGCTCCGGCGTTCTTTAGTCTAAAGGGCATAACTTTGTAGCAGTAGAGTCCCAGGTCGGTTACGAAGCTAGTATGTTCTTGGTTGGGTACGTGCATAGGTATCTGATTGTAATCGGAATAAGCATCCATGAAAGATAATAATTTGTGTCCAGCTGTTGAATCTACAAGCTGATCAATCCTGCGAAGTGGGAAACTGTCTTTTGGGCAAGCTTTATTTAGATCAGAATAATCAACACATGTCCTCCATTTCCCATTCGGCTTTCAGACAAGTACGAGATTCGATACCCACTCCGAGTATAAAGCATCTCAATAAATCCATTTGATTTGAGGTTATCAACCTCTTCTTTAAAGGCGACATATCTCTCTGGATCCATACCACGCCTTTTCTGTTTGACCGGGATACACCGCGGGTCAATATTCAGGGTATGGCTCACGATGCTCGGCGAAATCCCACACATGTCAGAGGGTGTCCAGGCGAACACGTCTAGATTCGCCAGGAGAAATTCAACCAATTTCTGCCGTGTCTCTTGGCTCAACTGAGACCCAATCTTTAACATTCTCGAATCATCATCATTATCATCATTACCGATCGGAACATCGATTGCCAGTTCGACCGAAGAAGACAAAGCGGAAGCACAACAATCGAAGAAGATGCGCAGTAGAAGAAGAAAATCAGAGTTAAAGGGAGAGGCTGCCTTTTTTCTATACGGGAAAGGAGGATGGAGGAGAGAGAAATACGAGGAAAGGAAAACGTATATATCGCGCCGCTCCATTTCACAAAACATCAAGAGAGCTTATGTGCCCTCGAAATCTAACTCAGTAATAATATAATAGTATAGATTAAGTGTGTGTGTATCAACTCTATCGTGCACAACATGTTTTGATAACTTTTAAATGATGAAAAATAGATAATACAAGAACGATTTTTGGTCACATTTTCAATTTTTCTCCGAACTACTTATTTTTGTAAACCAAATTTTAAAACAACTTTGCCACCATTAGTTATTACTAAAAATAGGTCTATTTAGTTGTAAAATCCACTATTTAAATATTTAAAAATTTATGAAATCTTTAAATTCAAAGTGATTGAACTATAGGTTATTACATCCTCTCCTCTTATAAAAAATTACTCCCTGAAATTAATCGTACATAATAAAAAATATCAAAAGAAACCCAAATGACATCATTCATTAAACAGGTACAAACAAAGTGATTTCACCATGACCGATGAGTACACTAAGAAGATACAGTAAAATACAGACAACTACAACAACAACTCATGGTAAGAATCCTAAACATAGTCCTAAGTTTCCTTAACATGGTTCGCATCCTTCATCCTCAATCGCTTTATTTCTAGAGCGATGATATGAATAGGCTACCTAAGAATAGTTAGGTTAGACTGAAATTCCATAATCAACTCTTTGTATTAGTTCCAATATCGTTTAAGGTCATGTACATAATTGCGTAAATGGGATACGTGAAAAACGTTGTGCACATCGCATAATCTACGTGGCAGCTTCACTCTATATGCAATTCTACCAATACAATCTAGTATGGGGGAAAGGTCAATATATTTAGGGCCTTGCATTTTGGATTTCCCAAACCTCACAACACTTCTTAATGTAGAAACGTTCACAAACATCGAATCTCCAAATGAGAACTCTAGATTCCTATGCCTCAAATCTGCATAACACTTCTGTCGATCTTGTGCACCCTTTATCTTCCTTCTAATTCCACCTATCTTATCACTGACTTTTAAGATCATGTCAATCCCACTAACAAGTCTATTTCCAAATTCAACCCCACATAAAGGAGAATGACACGGAAGACCGTAAAGTGCTTCGAGAGGAGCCATAACAATGCTTGCTTGATAGCTATTGTTGTAAGTGAATTCGACTAAGGATAAATGATCTTCCCAAGAACCCCCGAAGTCAAGATTGCAAGCTTGTAATAAATCTTTCATGATCCAGTTCACTCTCTCTGTCTGCCATCTATCTGGGGATAGTAAGCTAGACTCCAACAAAGCTCGGTCTCTAAAGTAATTTGTAGTCCCTTCCAAAGCCTACTAATGAATATCAGGTCTCGGTCCCTTACAATACTACAAGGAATACAATGGAGTCTCATAATCTTCTTCATGTACAAACTCGCCAGACTCATAACAGTCCTAGACGGCTTAACAGAAATGAAACGGGCACTCTTGGTCAACCAATCAACTATAACCAAATGCCTTCATTCGCTCTTCTTGACCTAGGCCCATCGATAAAGTTCATAAAGATCTGCTCCTGCTTCCACTTTGGAATCTTAAGTGGCTAAAGCTGTTGAATATGCGCTTATATGATTTTTGTTTGATGATAATAAACATATATACATTCGTTTAAATGTATTTGTTAATGTACTATTTTATTTTTCATAGATTAAATAAATATTTGTTGAATAAAATAAATTACCCAGAATTTGAATTCAAACAGAAATTTGATTCAAACAAATATTTATTACAATTTTGAATAGTACAAATTCAAGCTCTCACTGTACATATACATTTTTGATTCTAATTACATCACAATTCAATTTACATAAATTTCTCACTACATATCACTCACACTCGTAGTTTATCATCAACTTCATTCCAGTTAGAATCCAACATCTGAGCAATCTGCAAAAATATTCACTTACGCGGTAAAATTAAAAAAGAAATATTTTTGCAATATAAAATGAAATATGATTTTTGAAAATATGATTTGCCTCAGTTATTTGGGTTGTTCGTCATCATTCACATTTGAATTCATCATACACGAACAATGTGACATGCACATTGTATCACTGTACATGCCACAAGGCCGTACACATCGATATACACTTGATAATGCTACAGGGATAGGTGAGCACAGGTCAAACCCAAATGAAAAGCCGGGTTCAAGTCACGTGCAATATATTTAAAATCACGTCACGAGCACAAGGTCAAACCCGAGTTTTGAAACTGGATTCAACTCAAGTGAAATTTCAAAAATCAACATGAAATGATCAAGAACCAGACAGAGACCAAGTTCATATGAACAGCAAGGCAATGCACCAATGAAACAACTCGGCATTGAATTGGATGAACAATACTCAAACAATCAAATGAAGAAAGCAACCTAACAGCAATGCATGCAAGTGCAGACCAAATGCAAGACCAAAGTGCAACAGACTACAATATCAAAAGTTCAGGTCAGACCAAACATCAAGACCAACTGCACAATGCAAACATCTCAAGATCACCATGCAGTTTACATGAATGCAACAAAAAATGGTGTAAATACAATCCAAAGTGCAACAAGAATTTTGCAGTGATACAAAGCAGACATGAATGCAACATCAATAAACCAACATAACAGCAAAAATGAAGACCACAAGTATACAACAACTCCAGCAGTGACAAATGAGTATGTAAGTGCAGATAGAATAGGAGAAATGACACAGCAAAAATGGAATCAACATGAAACCACATTATGAACACAGTAGTGTACATGAATACATGGAGAGAAGACCAAATACACAAGTTCACATGTATGCAGTGACACGGCAGTTTTGAACAAGAAAACCAGTGATGCAATGCAAATCAAAACAGAGAGTACAATGCCACTGCAGATCCAAATAAGTGCCGAAGTCAACTTGTACAATAGCAGACAACAAGACTCAAGTATGCTCAAGTCCAAATGCTTCAGGTCGAAATATTTCAGAGTCAAGTACAAAGTATAACCAAAGTTATACATCATGAAAGACCACCAATTACAATAATGCACAAGTGACCGACAACAAACATCAGCAAGTACAATGTCATAAAACAAATGTCAACGCCGAGAAACAATGTGACCAAGATGGCCAGATGAAGTCGAAGCCAACTGAGTAATTCATAGTGAAGTCGAAGATGACAGAAGATTAAAAGTGCAGAGATGACCAAGTCAAATAATCAAGTGTGTGCAATTTTTGAAAAAGTCAAAGCAAATTAAAAGAGGACAGTCTCTGCCGTATTAATCAAGGAAAATCGAATGTTTGAAAATCAAAACCGTGTGTATCAAGTTGTAACAATATTAGGAAAGCAAAATTTAGGAAAGTATCGAATTGATTAGGGTCTCGGAATTCATATAAATACCAAACCCCAAATCATCATCAGTGGTGAGGGAAAATCGAATCGAATCCAAATATAAACCCACAATCATCATCGGCAAGATAATCAATCAATCGAGCTCAAGCAAGCATTAGACCAGCAACAAAAGGGAAGAGAATACATACCATAATCTATCGAACTCGATCAACAGAGGAGCAGCTGCGAACGAGCGCAAGTAAACCAACCATAGAATCGATCATCAGAGAAGCAACGAGCAAGAGCAACACAAACCAGAGAATCGAATTTGAAGAAAGCCCTAATTTTCGCAAGGGAACAAAAGCCCTAATTCAGATCGAACAGAGCCGCCATTATCAAAAGGAACGGGCCAAAGAAAAGAAAAGAGGAAATAGGGCCGGCCTATTTTTTAAAAAGAGATTTCTCCTTTTTTATATAAAGTTTTTTATTAGCATTATTTTAAATTTTTTTGCTTAAGGGCAAAAATGTGTGCTCGAGTTTTTACTTAATTTTGTTTTTATTTTTTATCTGTTCTTTTCGAATCAAGTCTTGGTAAATCACCATCTAGGTTTTAGGCAGTGTCAGATTGTCTAGTTAGAATTAGTTCAGCGAGCAGGGTGTGTGAGTTTGCAAAACTCTATAGGCGGTAGCAGGGTGTGCGAGTCTGTTAGAGTGTTTGTAAGCGAGAGACTGTTTAATTCTAATAGAAATCTGGGAATGCAACAGTAGGCAGGGGTTGCCGAAGCTGGGTAAATTTTGTATGTGATTTACTTTTCAGCATATTTACTTCTCTGCAGTTTGTTTTTGTGTTTAATTCGAGAAAATTTGCTATAACCCTATTCACCCCCCTCCCTCTAGGGTTAATCTAGATCCTACAAGTGGTATCAGAGCACGGTATTTTTCTTTAACTCTAAAGTCATGAATCTACCAAATAATGCTTTTTCTGAGGGGCAATCTATTGCTAGGCCACCCTTGTTTAATGGGAATGATTATGCTTATTGGAAAGTTAGAATGAGTATTTATCTTAGTTCTGTTGATTATGATGTTTGGGACATTATTGAAACTGGCTATAAATCTCCCACTATAACTGTTGGTGATACTGAGATTCCTAAACCTAAGGATAGGTGGGATGCTAACGATAAGAAATTAAAAACTACAAATGCTAAAGCCATGAATGCTATGATCTGTGCTCTTGATAAGACTGAATTTAATAGAATTTATCATTGTAAAACTGCACAGGAAATTTGGCATACCTTGGAGGTGACACATGAAGCAACTTCTCAAGTCAAGGAGTCTCGTCTAGCCCTATTCAGCAATGAATACGAGAACTTTGTGATGGACAAAGGCGAGAGCATAAAGGACATGTTTGGACGCTTTTCAACTTTGGTGTACAATGCTAGAGCGCTTGGGAAGGTATTCATTGAGGTAGAGCTTGTGAGGAAGGTGCTACGAGCCTTACCGATGAGCTTTGAGGCAAAGTCACGGCAATACAAGAATCGAAAGATCTGAGTAAACTAAGCATGGAGGAGTTGATCGGTAACTTGATGACATATGAGCTTGAGCTAAAAGCAAAGGAGGAACGCAACAACTCCGAATCAAAGAAGAAGACGATTGCCTTAAAGAGCAAAGAAGAGAGCGATGAAGAAGAAGAAGATCCAATTAAAGAGCTTGTAATGGCTGTCAATAATCTTAGAAAATGGTCAAGATTCAGGCCAAAAGATTCAGACAATTCCGATAATGAACTGACGTGCTTTAACTGCAACAAGCCTGGCCACTTCAAACAACAATGCCCACTTCTCAAAAACAACAAAGGAAAGAAAAAGAAGAAGACCTTTGCAGTGACTTGGGATGATGAAGAAGGAGAGGAAGTCACGAATAGTAGCTCAGAGGAGGCTAACTTGTGTCTTATGGCAAAATCAGATTCAGAAGCAAGCTCAGAGGAATCTAGCGAGGTAGGTCACTATTCTTATAAAGAACTTGTTTTTATGTGTTGTGATCTTACTAAAATAGTTGATACTCTTGAATCTAAAATTGAAAAACTGAAATCTGATAGGAGAGAACTCGCTCATGAAAATTTTAGGTTAGAAACTGAAATTGAAAATATTCAAAACCTAGACTGTAAAAAATGTAAAATTTTAGATTCAGAATTATCAAGACTTAAGAATAACTTTGAGAATCTTGAAAAAGAAAATTTGAGTCTTAAGGAAACCATTGACAATAGGAAAAAGGATTTTATAAATAGATGCACCTCACTTGTAACTGAAAACACAACACTAAAAACCAAAGTCCAAAATCTTGAGAAATCTCTGAATAACTTTTCAAGAGGAGAAAAATCATTCAACATGTTATTGGGAAATCAAATTTTTGCTAACAACAGAAAAGGACCAGGCTTTGGGAAAACACAAGTTGATGATAATGCAAAAGGTAAAAGTGTCTTTGCTAGATGTGAAATAATTGGACATCTTGTTGAAAATTGTAGTCATAGGAACAAGAACACAAAATTTATACAAGTTTGGGTTCCTAAGAATTCTACAAACAAATTTCATGTCTATTGGAACAAGAATGAAAGAACAAAACAAATCTAGGTGCCGAAAGGAATATATAAAAATAGTTTTGGGTCTCCTCAAAATTATCTTTCAAAATATTCTGCCACTAACAATCATGGTCCTATAAAAACAAATAGGTCACAAAAAACTTTTCCCGTGTAGGTGTGGTGGCAGGCTAAGGAACGACAACAGTGGTCTCTGGTTTTATGTCTGTTCCAGAAACACAACGGGTGACAAAGCAAAATTCCTTAGCCTATTATAAAGGTGACAGAATCACAATGGATAACAACGAAAAATATCGTAAAGGTAAAAAAGGTAATGGTATATCTATTTGAACGATATGTTAAATGTAATGATCTGCACCATAGCCTGAATTAAAATCAGCCAATATTGAGATGGTGAAGAGATGATGAATTTGATTCTGGCTTGTTTAACATAGTTGGCCAATTATATTTATTGGATGATAATACATTAGGTTATAATGCGGCTAACTCTATATTCACAATTACTGGTTATTTACACGGCTTCAATTCAAATTCAAAGAATGTCATTTAAATTGTTGTTAAAATTGAGTTTGAAATTTTTGATGCACACTTCATGGTTTGGTCGATCAAATTCAATTAATGATAACTTTTGAGTGAAAAAGAAATTCAGATGCAGATTACTCTGGTAATCTAGTTGATGGAAAAATTACTAGTTGAACGTGATTTTTGAGACATTTAGTAACTGCATCGGTTTTTAAATAAAATATCTGCACATTTTTAATTTCAAATAATTTTCAAATAGAAGAAAATTTTCTCATATAACCCCCTCGAGAAAATCAGTTTTAATCATTTTTTCAGATTAGTCATTGTGAAAAATCGATTTCAAATTACTTTTGAATTTGATTTAAATGACAATTTTAACTAGTCTAACTCCCTAATAATTACCGAAAAGATAAATAGTGATTGGAAAAAAGTGATGAGTGTTGATATTTTTCATACATTGCTCAAGAAATTATATTTTAGAAAAATTTCTTTAGAAATTCAAACAAGAGTTATAAAACTTTTTGTTGGGTAAAGATTCCATAACCATTTCTATGTCTATCATATTTCTATCAACCATCGCTCATCAAAAATTCAATATAGTTTGTCGATATGTGGTACTTTAAACAGGAATCATTCATTTTTCATTTTATAAAACAAAATAAAATCCAAAGTATTCACTCTCATTTAAAAGTCCTCACGGTTATGCATGGGTGAATTACTTGGAATTTGTTATGTGCTTCCATGCTCATTTAAAAGTCCTTACGGTTATGCATGTATGGAACGCATATCAAAATTGATTTAATAAATAAACAAGTTGATTATAATCCCATTTAAAAGTCCTTACGGTTATGCGTGATTAGAAGATACTTGAATTCATTTTTAAAAGTAAATTGGAATACTACTAATCTCATTTGAAAGTCCTAACGGTTATGCATGATTAGTAGATATTCAAATTCCTGATATAAATGTACCACAAACAGATACAACCGTATGGTTTTATATGATGACATCATTTCCATTATTTCTAAAAGTGGAATATGCGCCTAACAAGGGTAGTTATGATTTTTGTTTGATTTTTATTGAAGTTTAATATTTATATTCAAATTGAGTTTTAATGTTGGATTAATATCGATCACTTTATCTCTATTTTCTATAACACTATTATTCTTTTGCTGATAACAAAAGGGGGAGAGAAAAGTTAAGATTTTGTCAAATAAAATCAAGCAAAGGTCAAATAATTTTTCCATTTGCAACTAGGCTCATTTGTATATTTCTATTTGTATGCATATATGTAGGGGGAGCATCATGTAGAGAGGAAGCATTTAAATAGGTGGAGCAATTAGAGTATATCATTGATCAAATACATTAAACACATTCAAAATCTTAAATATATGTTTGTTATCATCAAAAGGGAGTGATTGTTGAATATGCGCTTATATGATTTTTGTTTGATGATAATAAACATATATACATTCATTTAAATGTATTTGTTAACGTACTATTTTATTTTTCATAGATTAAATAAATATTTGTTGAATAAAATAAATTACCCAGAATTTGAATTCAAACAGACTACACAGAATTTGAATTCAAACAGAAATTTTATTCAAACAAATATTTATTGCAATTTTGAATAGTACAAATTCAAGCTCTCACTATACATATACAATTTTGATTCTAATTACATCACAATTCAATTTACATAAATTTCTCACTACATATCACTCACACTCATAGTTTATCTTCAACTTCATTCCAGTTAGAATCCAGCATCTGAGCAATCTGCAAAAATATTCACTAACGAAGTAAAATTGAAAAAGAAATATTTTTGCAATATAAAATGAAATATGATTTTTGAAAATATGATTTGCCTCAGTTATTTGGGTTGTTCGTCATCATTCACATATGAATTCATCATACACGAACAATGTGACATGCACAGTGTATCACTGTACATGCCACAAGGCCGTACACATCGATATACACTTGATAATGCTACTGGGACAGGTGAGCACAGGTCAAACCCAAATGAAAAGCCGGGTTCAACTCACGTGCAATATATTTAAAATCACGTCACGAGCACAAGTCAAACCCGATTTTTGAAACTGGATTAACTCAAGTGAAATTTCAAAAATCAACATGAAATGATCAAGAACCAGACAGAGACCAAGTTCATATGAATAGCAAGGCAATGCACCAGTGAAACAATTCAGCATTGAATTGGATGAACAAGACTCAAACAATCAAATGAAGAAAGCAACCCAACAGCAATGCATGCAAGTGCAGACCAAATGCAAGACCAAAGTGCAACAGACTACAATATCAAAAGTTCAGGTCAGACCAAACATCAAGACCAACTGCACAATGCAAACATCTCAAGATCACTATGCAGTGTACATGAATGCAGCATAAAATGGTGTAAATACAATCCAAAGTGCAACAAGAATTTTGCAGTGATACAAAGCAGACATGAATGCAACATCAATAAACCAACATAACAGCAAAAATGAAGACCACAAGTATACAATAACTCCAGCAGTGACAAATGAGTATGTAAGTGCAGACAGATTTGGAGAAATGACACAGCAAAAATGGAATCAACATGAAACCACATTATGAACATAGTAGTGTACATGAATACATGGAGACAAGACCAAATACACAAGTTCACATGTATGCAGTGACACGGCAGTTTTGAACAAGAAAACCAGTGATGCAATGCAAATCAAAGCAGAGAGTACAATGCCACTGCAGATCCAAATAAGTGCCGAAGTCAACTTGTACAACAGCAGACAACAAGACTCAAGTATGCTCAAGTCCAAATGCATCAGGTCGAAATATTTCAGAGCCAAGTACAAAGTATAACCAAAGTTATACATCATGAAAGACCACCAAGTACAACAATGCACAAGTGACCGACAACAAACATCAGCAAGTACAATGTCACAAAACAAATGTCAATGCCGAGAAACAACGTGACAAAGATGGCCAGATGAAGTCGAAGCCAACTAAGTACTTCACGGTGAAGTCGAAGATGACAGAAGATTAAAAGTGCAGAGATGACCAAGTCAAATAATCAAGTGTGTGCAACTTTTGAAAAAGTCAAAGAAAATTAAAAGAGGAAAGTCTCTGCCGTATTAATCAAGGAAAATCGAACGTTTGAAAATCAAAACCATGTGTATCAAGTTTTAACAATATTAGGAAAGCAAAATTTAGGAAAGTATCGAATTGATTAGGGTCTCGGAATTTATATAAATACCAAACCCCAAATCATCATCAGTGGTGTGGAAAAATCGAATCGAATCCAAATATAAACCCACAATCATCATTGGCAAGATAATCAATCAATCAAGTTCAAGCAAGCATTAGACCAGCAACAAAAGGGAAGAGAATACATACCATAATCTATCGAACTCGATCAACAGAGGAGCAGCTACGAACGAGCGCAAGTAAAGCAACCATAGAATCGATCATCAGAGAAGCAACGAGCAAGAGCAACACAAACCAGAGAATCGAATTTGAAGAAAGCCCTAATTTTCGCAAGGGAACAAAAGCCCTAATTCAGATCGAACAGAGCCGCCATTATCAAAAGGAACGGGCCAAAGAAAAGAAAAGAGGAAATAGGTCCGGCCTATTTTTTAAAAAGAGATTTCTCCTTTTTTATATAAAGTTTTTAATTAGGGTTATTTTAAATTGTTTTGCTTAAGGGCAAAAATGTGTGCTCGAGTTTTTACTTAATTTTGTTTTTATTTTTTATCTGTTCTTTTCGAATCAAGTCTTGGCAAATCACCACCTAGGTTTTAGGTAGTGTCAGATTGTCTAGTTAGAATTAGTTCAGTGAGCAGGGTGTGCGAGTTTGCAAAACTCTATAGGCGGTAGCAGGGTGTGCGAGTCTGTTAGAGTGTTTGTAAGCGGGAGACTGTTTAATTCTAATAGAAATTTGGGAATGCAGCAGTAGGCAGAGGTTGCCAAAGCTGGGTAAATTTTGTGTGTGATTTACTTTTCAGCATATTTACTTCTCTGCAGTTTGTTTTTGTGTTTAATTCGAGAAAATTTGCTATAACCCTATTCACCCCCCTCCCTCTAGGGTTAATCTAAATCCTACAAAAGCAATTCAACTATCTTTGGCTGGTCACGTTTAATATCCTAGCAAATTGCATACTAACTCCCAAGAATAGAAACATATCGCTTCATCCCCTTTTACCTGAATACCGTTTTCATATCTTCGAATATCTTGGTCACTCCAGGATGGAAAGATAACTTTTGCATTAGCATAACGCTTCTTGCTTAAGTCCATTAACATTTCGAACACATATGCATCCGTTCATTTTCATTATGCCTTAAGAATCAGTGTCAGAACTAGAAATAACACCTTCTTGAACATTATTCTTAAGTCATGCCAAAATAGGATCTTACTTTTGATTAAATGAAATCCACTCTATCGGTACTGGCTTAACTTCTTAGTTAGCAATAATTTCTACATTTCTACTCAATGCATCTGCAACGACATTTTCATTTCCAGAGGTATACAGAATCTCTAGATCATAAGAAGTGAGAAACTCTAACCATCTCTGCTGCCTCAAATTCGAATCTTTCTACACAAAAAGATACTTCTAGGATTTGTGGTCCATGTATAACTCAAACTTTTCATCCTGAAGATATTGCCCCCACACCTTCAGTGTGAAGACAAAAGCCAAAAATTCCAAATCATGCATAGCATAATTTTTCTCATGTGGCTTTAGCTGTCGACTCACGTAGGCAATAACTTTCTCATGCTGCATCAGAACTGCTCCCAAACTTGTACTGTAAGCATTCGTATATCAGGCTAAACCCCGCTTCCATATGGAATGGTCAAAACAGGGGCACTAGTCAACTTCTCCTTCAATACATTGAATGCTTAATCACACTTAGGTGTCCATACAAATTCAACATCTCTCTATATTAACTTCGACAAATGAGAAGCAATCTTATGAATTCTTTGATGAACCTTCGGTAAAAACCATCCAATCCTAAGAATTTTTTTTACATTCGTCGCACTTTCGGGTTTTCTTCCTGTCTTGAACTGCAACGACTTTAACTGGGTCAACTGATATGTCTTCTTCCAAAACAACATGCCTCGGAAACATAACTTCGAATTTCAGAAATTGAGATTTAGAAAACTTAGCCTTCAACATATGGTTTCTAAAGGCATTGATTATGATAAGGAAATGATATTTATGCTTATCTTCCATTTTTGAATCGACAAGAATGTCATCAATAAAGACAAGAACAAATTTGTTAAGAACATATCCCAAAAAAATACGCAAGTGCATTAGTCGTCCCTAACGGCATGATTAACCACTTGTAGAAATTATTTTGAGCCCTAAAAATTGTTAAGGGCATACTTTCCTCTACTACCCTTAATTAGTGGAAACCGGTGGCAATATCTAATTGAGAAAAATTAGAGCGCTATTGAGCTGGTCAAACATATCGTTGATCCTAGGTAAAGGGTATTTATAATTGTTAGTCCTTTTGCTCGACTCAAGATACTCTACATATAACATTATAGAACCATCTGCCTTGGTAACAAAAACTATTACCGATCCCCAACTCAAGGTTCTACATCGGATCAAACCCTTCTATAATAAGTCGAATGTCTGCCCTTTTAACCCCCTCTTGTCTTTTAGAGCCAATCTTCATGGGGATTGTACAATCGGTCTGGTTCCTGGAATCAAAGCAATATGGAACTCCACTTCATGGTGAGGAGGTAAACCATGAACTTCATTAAAACTATCAGTGAAATCCTGAACAAAAAGTATATCCCTAAGCCCCTCTTTTGCTATGTTGATAACGATGGAAATTTCTACTTGATTAGAAAACCATCGTAAAAAAATATAATCGCCATAAAACCGCAAACGCATGACATACAATTATTGTACATATGCGAATATAGGTCAATCTGTAGGGAAAGAATTTAATTTCAATATTATTCAATCAAATCAGCCCAAAGTTTTGAAATGGTTTTAAACCAAGACAAAATGTAGAAATTAAACTAAAGCAAAGGTGAATAAAACTATGTGATTTAGGAACAATTTAGAGGCAAATCCACTTCCAATCATTCATATAAATCAACACAAAATTCGTTTATAATCTCTCATTAAAATATTAAGTAGAAATGATAGATGTGCTTATTATAAGTATGATTTATTTGTGTTGTTAATTAGCACAACTTAAACCATCAAACTCTAACACACCATTCAAATCCACTTATCAAAGCCCTTGGAATTGACATGAAATAAAAAATAAAATCTATTTTAAGCATGATCTATTTACTATTAGTTAGTAAAATAGATCATCAAATTTTGATTCTAGTTTGACTTTCATTATCAAAATCACTTAGGAAAATGATCAAATAGTTTATGTTTAAAATGGAGTTAAGCATGGCGTATTTGAGATGTCAACATAGTGTATCAAAATTCAATAAGAAAGAAATGTAAACCACCATCATTCATAGTTTCTATTAAGCATATAAGAGAGATTACAAATAAAATCATTATATTAATTTAATAGGTTTCATGAGAGCTTCATTACCCCTAAATTGAAGGGGTTTAGCTACTCATATTTGAAAACATGTTAACAAAAAAATGATTTCGACATAAAAGAAGAGAAAAATGAGACCTAATTAAAAGAAAAGAGAGTTAACTACTTGCATGAAATAAAACTAACTAATTACAAGAATTAAATCTATGCTACTAACAATAACAAGAGAAGCATAAACTAAGTAAGAGAGAGCATGAAATTAAAGGACATGAAGAGAAAGCATAAATAAAAATTGCATGAAAGTAAAAACAAGGCTAGGAAGCCAATAAAGACATTTTTATTTAACTTTGAATTATGGCTACAATCTTGCATGAAAAGAAGAAGATAATTACATGAAACATAAGGGGTATTTATACATGCTTAAAACCCTTATTCATATTTTAGGAAACTACCTAAAATGTCCTTGAGAACGTGTAACCTTCAAGTAATCATTAGGAAAATAATTAATCCCCATTAACATGCCTTTAAGCATCCATTAACATGTGCATGTGCTTTTAATTATGGACCATATGGTAATGGGTTAGTGGGCTCCTCCATGTTGCATGATTCATTTGTTTTCATTCTCCATTTTCCTTCAACATATGTGCATGCATAGATCTATGAAATCTCTTCATATTTGCACTTCATTTCCTACCAATAAAAATAAAAATGTGCAAACAAATTTTCTCAAATTAAACCATATACAAAATTACTATTTTACCCCCAAATGAAGGTGAATAAATGATGATTTGAAAACAATTTAAATTTGGTTTTAAACATGTAAAATACCCTAATATGCTTATTTATTTAATTAAAAGAAGATTAAATGTGAAAGTAAAACCATAAACTTTTACATGCATGTCAAGCTACTTCGACTGAATGGAGAAAGCTGCTCATTAACTTATTAGGCTCTTCAATACCGTACATCAATGCTTCTTCCTACTATGTCCTTTACCATGATCATTCTCTTAACACACTCCAAGACATCTCTAAACTAAAATTACAATCTATTCCCAATAATACTATGAACCCCATGTACCGAGGACCAAACAAGTCAAAAGGAAAGAGATGATTTCGATAAGAAATAGGCCTATTTAGACACATAGTCTTAATATTTGTCGGGCCCCCAATAAGGTTTGACATACAAAGATGATTACTCATAATGATGGGTTTAAGGTTAAGTTTATCAACGAGGTCAACTAAAACAAAACCATAGGAAGCACCCGATAATACTCTTATAGGAACATCATAGATGCATAATCTACCTTGCAATACCTGTTTCTCCTTTTATCATGAAGAAGTGGATGGTATCTCTTTTATGGAAAAAGCCTATATTCGTAACCGCTACTTCGGAAAAATGCACTCATTCTTCATATGTCCTTGCTGGCCGCAATTGAAACAGGTAGTAATCGGGCACTGGTTTGCAAAGTGGCACACCTTGTTGCACGTGAAACAAAGAACATTGGCTAAGTTAGGTTGCTTCTTCTATGCTGGAGCCCCACCTTCAAGTTTCTTTCCTGCCCACTGTTTTTTCCCTTTAAACTTGTGCTTAAAATCTGGCTTTCCTCCAACTGGTATAACCGATAATGGCTTAGACTAACTGCTTGCACTACTTATTTACTTTTGGGTTGTCCGAGAGTCATAGGTTTCTTTGGGCTCTTTTGAAGATGATGGAAGAGAAGGAGGCTTCTTATGTGTCTCGTGGTCTATTTCCACTATTATGTTTATCTATGTATGTGCATTTTATATCAGCAAATGTAAAGGCAGGTTGCTATAACTGCCTTTGCTGATGGTGGTACTTTTGTTGTAACTCCGATAACTCCATCTCAAGGAGTAACCTTACGTACTAACGTATTGTTATATTATACTCAACCATTCTGTTGTGATATTTTCTATTCTATTCTTTTGTTTTACCCCATGAAAACTTATCTTTCGGATGCTTGGGCAATGACACATGAATACCGAGGATGTATTAAGTGTCATTCCTTGGGTTCAGAAAGGTAGGTTGTTACAGTTGGTATTAGAGCTTCAGTTGAGAAAACACCTTAGCCTGATTGGGATATGACTCATTAGAGATAGGGTAAGTGATGCCCTAGAATGAATTATTCTTAAAAGAGCATATTTGTAATTTTTATAATAATAATATTTAACCTCTAAATTCTCGTTCTAGATCCTTTGGTGTTGTTTTCCTTAAACTATTTTAATCCCATTTTTGTATTATAAAGATACCTATTATTTGCCGAGGTAATAACAGATGGATGCAAGGAGACGAGGAAGGAGAGGATCTGGAACAATTTCTGCTACCAAAGGTAGGGTACCTATGAATGCTACTATGCAAGCTGTTAATCCGATGGATAAAGTGATAATGTAAGTTCATCCCCTGTGCATCTTTGTGTAAGAATTTTACCACTTTGGGAAGGAAACCATTCTATGGAATAGAAGGCATTCTTGGAGTGAAGATGTGGCTTTAATCATATGAAAGGATATTTGGAGATCTTCGATTTTGAAGTGTAGAGAAATGGCAATTGGCATTGCGATAACTTCAAAAGTCAGTGATGGATTGGTGGGATTCGGTAATGGCTAATACACTGGAGGAGAAGTTTCCTTAAGCCCAATTTAAGGAAGTTTTTGAAGCATTGTCTATCCCAGTAGCCAGAAGGAATTAACTGATCAAGAGAATCCCTGATTTAAAGCAAGGTGATATGACGATGGTGCACTATGAGCATAAGTTCAACACTTTGTCTTGTTTCAGACTTAGATTGATAGACACACGGCTAAAAAAGAATGAAATGTTTTTGAATGAGACTCACTATCTTTGTATGATCATTTTAATTATTCCCTATAGTTGATTTGTTGACTATCATTTGCACTCTCTTCTTTGTATATCGTCAATCTAAGATGATTTGTTGTTCATTTTGAGCATTGATATATTTTATCGAAAATGACTAAACCTAAATAGCATATCAAAGCCAAGCAATGTGGGTGGCTCCTATTAGGTAGTATTAAATATACTCTAGATTGGTTTGGTTATATGCGCACTAAGACTTGAAATACTTAGATTCTCGATAAGGTTGGCTGGGTATGACTTGGACGTGTTTGAAAATTTCTAAGTATATTTTCTAGAGGTACTTCCGGTAAGGGGGTGCATCCTCTTATTCATTTGTTTGAAAACTTCCCTTCCCTTGTTTTTGATTTAAACTTGAATTTCTTTCTTTCTTAATTGTATAGGGAAGTGTCTTGCGCATTTCGCAATGTTTAATCATTTATACCCATTATGGTTAGATATTATTCTTGTGAGGGGAAACCCGTTCACATTTGGCATCATAGTTTCACATTTTATTGTTTATTACCACTTTTTTAGGGTTTACTCATACCAGACTTATTGTCTATGCCCTTAAACTCTTGGGTACTCATTTATGCTTACGTAGTCTGAGAGTAGCATGTTTCTTTGGGATCTTTTGAAAATGATTGATGAGTAGAAGGCTCCTTATCTATCTAGCTAACTATTTCCGATGTTATGTTTACTTATGCATATGAATTTTGTATTAGCAAGTGTTAAGGTAAGTTGTTATAATTGCCCAGGCTAATGGTAGTACTTTTGTTGTAACTTTGATAGCTCCATGTTAAGGAGTACCTCTATGTACTATCATATTATTATGTTATATTTAACTATTTTGTTGTGAGATTTTATGTTCTATTCTTTTAACCTCATGACAACTCGTCATGAAGATGTTTAGGAAGTCGTACACGAATACCGAGAATGTATTAAGTGTCTTTTTTAGGGGTCCGAAAGGTGGGTTCTTACATGAATAATTTTTTGTTACATATGTACTATTTAGGTTAATTTTCATTATAAGGTCTATAAATGCTTTTAAATGTTTTACTCGATTGAACTTCCTTTTAATTTTTTTTTGTGTAGGCTCATTTGACCATCAACCTACATTTTCCCATCGAGATGTAGAGAACGTTGGTCTAAAAGGAAAGTTAACCTCTGCTATGGCTAGGATTACCGAGTTAGAGGTTTGCTGAAGGCCTATATGGGGTCGTATATATGAACAAAACTAAGGGTCTTGGATGCAAAGTTGAGGAATTAAATGAGCATGTCGTAAGACAAATTAACATTAAAGATGCCCCTGCACCCCCACTTCAGGCAAACCCTAATGTTGTTCTTGCAAGGAAGAATGATTGAAACGCTATTATGTGGCCAAGCTGACTGTAACACCCTTAATTTTAATAACATTATTCAGGAGATTTAATTAGATAAATTAACTAGAATAATGTAAATGTTAGAGTGATATGGGGATTGAGATTTGAAAACAAAATAGTCGTCGTGCTTAACTAAATAGAAATTTAAAAGAATGGATTTATATAGATGGTTTTATAGGCTAATTAATAAGTGGATAAGGCAGAGGTATTATGGGGAATAGCCATCCACCATATCCCTGAACCACTAAACCTTATTCCCATTTTCATTTCACAGGTTCAAAATCCTAAAACATAAAACATAAGAGAAAACCCGCCATAGCCTAAGGG
Source organism: Allium cepa (assembly GCA_030765085.1). Classification (NCBI taxonomy): domain Eukaryota; kingdom Viridiplantae; phylum Streptophyta; class Magnoliopsida; order Asparagales; family Amaryllidaceae; genus Allium; species Allium cepa. Next base: position 794,061,789 of record CM060935.1, on the reverse strand, counting down.
AAGCAAGGGGAAGATAATCAAGAACTAAAGAGGGAAGCTTAATCAAATCAACTCAAGAGCAAATCTCAAATCCGTTAACAACAAGCTATTGTGAATAATAGTTATTACATCTCATTGTAATGGTTTTGGTTTCTAGTTAAGATACGAATTAGTTTTACAAATTATATGCCATGATTTGTTTGTGTAAAGGAAGATAAATACTTTTTGATGAATTATGAGGCTTCGTATTGATTATATAATATGTTTTAATTTGGAAAACCTATTAAATGACATCCTTATGACTTGCGATTTTGATATAAGGTTAGAAATATTATTTTAGAGATGGTTTTCAAGTTAAATAATTTTCCAAATTTTTTTGGATTTATTATGAATTTTCTAGTAAAGAAAATAGTAAAATTGGGTTCAAATTATTTTCGGCTATTATATGTTAGCTTTGGGTCTGAATTCAATGTTAAAAAACATATAAAAATTGATTTATGGGAATTTTTGGAGAACTTTCCAAAGTACCTTTAAAGATATAAAATTATTTGAGGTATGAGACATAAATGTTTTATATATTTAAAAGGAAAAGGGATATTTTTTTAAATATTTTAAATATTAATTACTGAATTTGGCAGCACTTTCAGTATGAGAAGAAGTTGGCAAACAATTATACGTTGGTAAATAAGATCAGTTAGTTGGAAAGATATTGCTTTTTAAAGGTTAAAAATTAGTTTTGCAAAGAATTTTGGCCTCACACCTTTCCGCAGCCAACTTTTGACCACATACTGCCGCCTCCAACCAATTCGATACCTATACACATGGTATCAATGCCTTAGTATGTATTGGATTGGAGTTTGGCGAAAGGTATAGAGTCGAAGGCGTGATTTCGAAGGGATCGAGGCCATTCTTATAGCTTTTGAAGGCCTTAGTTTTCTTTCCAAAGAAATGTCACTTGCCTTCTATTAAAAAAATGCTTTCGAAAGAGGTTGTCGCCTTTTTGTTTTTTTAAACAAAGCTTTCAAAGTGGTCAAAACCCCCATTGCCACCTTCAACCTTTCAAAGGAATGCTTTTTGAAAGGTGCTTTCATTTTTAAACTTTTAAGCCGCTTCTCCATGCTTTCGAAAATGTTGGCTTTGAAACCCTTCACTTTTTTTACTTAGGAACAACGCTTTCGAAAGAGATGCTTTTGTCCTATTTCTTTTACGATCCTTAGATGTATTGAAAGTTAAATCTAAAGGTTATGAAAGGAATAATTTTGAAGCTATGTTCCACAAATTTTTACTTGAACCCAATACTTTTGATAGATATGTTTTAAGTAAGAAGTTCATTGCTTTCGAAATAATATAATGAAGGTTTCGAAGGGGAGGTACCCTAATGTTTTCGAATGGTACTTTGAGTATATGAATGGAAGGTTTCTAATGCTTTCGAATAGGAAGTTTAAAGTGTTTTGAAAAGAGGATGTCTATGGTTTTAAAATAGCATTCAAAGGGTTATTCTTAATCGTTTCGAAAGGTCTATTTTTAAAGGTTTCGAAAGGTATGTTTTGGCCTTTCGAGTTAGTGGATCAACGTGAAGTAGTTAGCTTATTTTGAAAGAGGTACTTTCAATAGATTCGCAAGGGAGTGTTTAAAGTTTTAAACAAAGGTTTCGAATTGTTTACCTTGGCTTCATGGCCTAAGATCTTTTAATTTAAAAAGGGTTTTAGCTTATTTTGGAAGAATAGATAATCCTAATTGTTTTCGTCAACATTATTTTTTGTAAATTATTTATTCATGGCTTAAATGTTTTGAGTAAAGCAAATTATATGGTTTCCTTATTTTATAAAAGTATGATTTCAGGGGTAAATCATTTATAAAGGATGTTTACAAGGAAATAAAGTTTAGATAAGGTAGTTGACCCAAAGACAGGAAATATATGAAAATGGTAGTTAAGCCTAAATTTATGACTCGGATTTAGATGACCAGACGGGGCTGGTGTAAGGTCACGCCTTATACTTTAGCTATTAGCTTCTAACAAAAATAAAGTCCAAAATTCCAATGTATAGGGCTTGTCACAGATAGGACTAAATTGGGGTTGCACACCAAAATGATTATATAGAAAAAGATAGGTAATTGGTAAGCTTGCAGAAGCTATTAAGTTTAGTTGATCCTAGAGAAAGAAGGTTAAGGGCAGTTAGTCCAGAAATGAGGGTAGACAATGCAGAATTGTGTCTAACAAAAGTTAGCCAGGTAAAACTATAGTATGGACAGATAGTCCATTGGTTTCCTGATTTTGATGCCTATGTATATACTTGCTATTATTGTTTAATCATTTGATTATAGAATTTTGATTTGCAAAAGATATGTTCTTTAAAGGGATATTAGTACGGGGAAACTCATTTTCGCTAACCAGAGTGCTTTAACTTAATATCAGAAAAGCAAGATGTAATAATATTATTTACACCAGGCTTTATTTCTGACTCGAAACTCATGTTTTTCCCTTAAAATCTCGGGTGATCAAACTCAATTTGAGTAGATTGAAAGTAAAGATTTTACAGGTTTATAAGGTGGATGAATAAGCTTTCGCAGACGTGCAGGAGGCAAAGATAGCTACATAAAAGCTTTTTAGTTCTATATCCTCCATATGGTATATAGGATAGATATTTCTATTTAGTACTTTGATCATCCTAGGCGTAATACTCATATGTCGCTCTTAGCGTAATTTGTAGTAGTTATATTTGATCGCAGCCTAGGAAATTATCGGGATTATGTAATTGAGTATGAAATATTGTTTTGAAATGTAATGAGAAATGTTGTTTATGGTAACCTACGATTTCATTTCATATTCATCTGCCTCTGATATTATGGGTACCATTAACATTACCGTATTTTGTCACATGAAGTTAGTATTATAGATGACTATAGTATTTGTAGTGCTTAACTTTGGGCCTCAAGATAGGGGATGTTACAACTTGGTATCAGAGCATAGGTTTATGAAAACTTAAAAGAAATATCAAACTTAAAAGGACTTTGAAAACATAACCCTAAGAAATTAGAGAAAAGATTGGGGTATGGGATAATGCTATAGTAACGTACTTATATTTGTTATATATGTATATGATTTATCTCTATTCTTCCATCTCTCTTAGGCTATTCTTCTGTATCTTACAAAGAATCGAATGCAGATTTTACGGACCTAAGATATGGATGCTAGAAGTGGAAGATTTAACCTTGGTGGAGGAAGCACCAAAACCAATGGGAATTCCATACCAAATTCTAGAAGAAATCCCGTCCAGGCAGAAACTACTAATGTGGGTGCTGGAATGCCGTAAATTGATATGGGAGCTATGTATCAGTACTTCGTAAATTTGATGCAAGCTGGGGCAACTGCAGGCATAGCTGGGGGTAATGTGGGAGGAGCTAATCCCATGGCCCTAGTTGGGAACAATTATGCTGTGTTGAGTCGAGACTATGCCAAGCTCGGAGAAAATTCGTCTATCGGGACAGAGGATGCAATGGAAGTGGAGAATTGGTTACTTTATTGTGAGAGGATTTTTGGTTATTTGGGGCTCAATGATGAGCAGAAAAGGAGACTTGTTTCTAAGTAGTTACAAAGAGCACCACTGTACTGGTGGAACGGTGTTATTGTGGGATCTGATGAGGAGACCATGAATTGGGATGAATTTAGAAGAGGGTTTGAGGAGAGATTCATGTCGGAGGTTTCTAAGTCTTCTCTGCTCAGAAAATTCATGGAGTTGGAGCAAGGAGATATGACTGTGCTTAAATGTGCCACTAGATTTGAAGAGCTATTGAGGTATCGATATGCTACGGTTGCTAAGGTTCTCAAAAGGAAGGAGAAGTTCATACACAAACTTAAACCCGAGTTAGCTAAAGCAACTCTACCGCACATCAGGGATCTGTGTGGTGTATTGGTTGAAATGGCTTTGAGGTAGGAGGAGATTCTTGCTCTTTATGATTGTAGCAAGGCGGTAGAAGATCAAAGTCGATGGAATCAAAATAGGAAGTTTTTCCATAAGAAGGGCACTTAGGAGAAAGAGGCTGCTAAGAAGGCAAAGGCAATTATGGTTTGTTATAGGTGTGATAAGAAAAGATACTATGCTTATGATCGTTGGACATGTAAAGGGAAGAAGGCAGCAGGCAAGAAGGGATTGAATTACTTTAACTACGACCGGATTAGGCATTATAAGAACTAGTGTCCAGAACCGGTAGGGCGGATAAGGGAAAAGCCTTTGCTATTGGGCCATCCTCTACTAGTCCAACTGCTGATGGATGGTATGCTTTTTATTCATAGTATACCAGTTAGGGTACTATATGATACTCGTGCATTGCATTCATTTATATCCTAATGTTTGGTTGATAGGTTATGTTTAGAATCTACATACCTTGTTACTTCGATAAGGATTGTGAATCCGATAAGAGAGTATGCAACTCTGGTAATGAGATGCGACCAGTTAGAACTTGATTTATTAGGTCATAAGTTTACTTCTAATTTGTATGTTTTTGATTTCTTAGACTTTAGAAGCATTTTGGGTATGGATTGGTCAGGTAAATATAAGGCTTGGATATTTTTCCAGGACAGAGGAATATCATTGAGACACCTTGACAGTCATAACTGAATCATATTCTCAGTGGAGAATTTGAACTAGAGTGCTTGTGCTTTATTGACTGCTATGGAAATAAAAGAATATTAAGTTAGGTTCGAGTAGCAAGAGAATTTGCAGATGTTTTTGAGCCAGTCACAGGACTACCACCGAAATGAGCCATTGAGTTTTGGATAGATCTTATACCAGGAGCAGAACCCGTACGTAGACCACCTAGTAGGATAACATCGATTGAGATAAAGGAATTGAAGGTGCAGCTAGTGGATCTAGAAGGAAAGAATTTTATTAGACCAAGGAGTTTGACTTGGAGAGCGGCGGCGGTGTTCGTGAAGAAGTCGGATGGATCCTTGAGGTTGTGCATCGAATATCGTAAGTTGAATGAGAAGATGATCAAGTATAAGTTTCCTTTGCCAAGAATTAACGATCTATTTGATAAGTTGTATGGAGCCAGAGCATTCTCCCAATTGAATTTAGGTATAGGTTTCTATTAGTTGATAGTGGTAGAGGACAGTGTTCCGTTGATAGCATTTCAGACTAGGTATGGTTCGTACGAGTGGTTTGTAATGCCATTCGAGTTAACGAATTCACCAGCTTTCTTCGTAGATTTGATGAACCGAGTTTTCCGGGAGTACTTGGATAGGTTCTTATTGGTGTTCATAGATGACATTTTAGTATACTTTAAGGATGAAAAAGAGCATGAAGATCATCTTGGAGTAGTGCTTGAGATGCTAAGGCAACATCAGTTGAAAGCGAAGTTTTCCAAGTGTCATTTTTGGAAGAAAGAGGTTGAGTTTCTTGGTCAGGTGATTTCAGAGAAGGGTTTATCAGTCGATCTAGATAAGATCAAAGCCATTAGTAAATGGAATAGACCAGAGACGGTGAATGAGATAAGAAGTTATCTTGGACTTGCTGGCTTTTATCGGAGATTCATTATGGATTTCTTGCGGATGGCGGCGCCTTTGACTAAGTTAACTAGGAAGAACGTGAAGTTTATTGGGCCCGACAAATGTGAAGAAACATTACTTAAGTTAAAGCATTTGTTGACTAATGCACCCGTGTTAGTGATTTCATATGGAAACTAAAGGTTGGTGGTGTATACCGATGCATGTGGAATCGGACTAAGAGCTGTGTTGATGTAGAAGGATAAAGTCATTGCCTACGCTTCACGACAGCTTAAACCGCTTAAAGTACGATATCCTACTTATGATTTGGAGTTGTCTGGTGTAATCTTCGCATTGAAGATATGGAGACATTACCTCTTAAGGGAGAGAATTGAGCTATACACAAATCATAAGTCTTTAAGATATTTATTCCCTCAGAAGGAGTCAAATATGAAATAGCAGAGGTAGCTAGAGTTTTTAGCTGCTTATGATGTTGGTATAGAATATACACCTGGGAAAGGAAATAAAGTAGCAGATGCTCTTAGCACAAAACATCAGAATGTGATATTAGCCATGTTGGAAGAGTGTAAGATTTACAAGCTTTGACTACTTGTAGTGTGCAGTTCCGCCATGTTGTCCTGTTTAGAAGTTTGACCAGTATTGATCGAATGGATTGCTACTGGGTAGAAAGAGAGTCCATTATTAGCCGAGAAGATTAGAAGGCATGAGGTTGGGCAGAGATCAATGATCCGAAGGATTTTATTCTTAACAAGAGAGGATGGTTGAGAAAGAAGGGAAGATTGTGTGTTCCGAATGTTAAGGACTTAAGGAAAGAAGTTATTAAGGAATGTCATCAATCTAAATTTATGATTCATCCTGGAGGAACCAAGATGTATCAAGAAATGAAGAGGAGCTTCTAATGGGAAGGTATGAAGAAGAATGTTGTCTTGTGGGTTAGGCAATGCGAGAACTGTCAACAAATGAAGGCCGAACATCAGAAGCCGAACGGATTACTTCAACCTTTAGAGATACCAGTTTAGAAATGGGATTCGATATCCATGGACTTTATAGACGGGTTTCCAATGTTGAATAGAGTAAATAAAAGTATACGGGTCACAGTGGACAGCTTGACTATGAGTGCCCATTTAATTTCAGTTAAGTTAACCAGGACGACACCTGTTTTAGCTAAGTTGTTCATGAAGAACATAGTTAGACTACATGAATTTTCTTATAGTATAGTCAATGATAGAGATGCCTTGTTTACTAGTGAATTCTAGAAGAGTCTACAGGATGTGTTAGGTACCAAGCTCAAGATGAGTACCATATATCACCCTCAAATGGAGAGGCAAACAGAGAGAGTCAATAAAGTATTCGGTAATTGATTGAGGGCTTATGTGCTAGACTTTGGTGGATCTTGGAAAGATCACCTACATTTATTTGAGTTTTCTATAATAATAGTTATCAAACAAGTATAGGAATGGCGCCTTTTGAAGCCTTGTACGGAAGACCATGCAAATCACCAGAATGTTGGTTGAAGACTGGAGACATATTAGTCTTGGGTTTAGATCTAGTTAGAGAGGCAACAGAAAAGATTGAGTTGATCCAAGAAAAGATGAAGGAAGCTCAGTCTAGACAGAAAAGTTACGCAGATAAGAGACGTAAAGATCTTGTGTTCTTAGTTTGGGATGGAGTTTTCATTAAGGTATCATTGATGAAGGATGTGGTACGGTTCAGACAGGGAAACTAGCACCGAGATATGTTGGTCCTTTCTAGATTATAGAGAGAATCGAAAAGCTCGCATGTAGAGTAGAGTTGTCGGGCAGTATGGAAGGTGTCCATAATATGTTTCAAGAATCTCATCTTCGCAAGTATGTGCATGATCCAAAGGCTATTATTCCTCCGATAGAGTTAGAAGACTTGATGGTAGAACTGAACTTGATTTTTGCTCGATAACCAATAATCTAAGGTGAATAATATTCTTACATCATATTTTTATGGTTTTGATTTGTAGTTAAGATGTGAATTAGTTTTGTAAATTATATGCCATGATTTGTTTGTGTAAAGGGATATATACTTCTTGATGAATTATAAAGCTTCATATTGATTATATGAATGTTTTGATTTGGAAAACCTATAAACAACATTCTTATGATTTACAATTTTGATATAAGGTCAAAAATATTATTTAGAGATGGGTTTCAAGTTTTGTAATTTTTTGATATTTTGTGGATTTATTATGAATTTTTTAGTAAAGAAAAGAGTAAAATTGGGTTCAAATTATTTTCTGCTATTATATGTTAGCTTTGGGTCTGAACTTATATGTTAGAAAACATATAAAAATCGGTTTACAAGAATTTTTAGAGAATTTTCCTACGTACTTCATTGAAGATATAAAATCAATTAAGGTATGGGAGTTAAATGTTCTATATGTTTAAAAAGAAGAACAACCATTTTGTAAAATGCTTTAAATTGTTAATTACTAAATCCGACAATAATTTTAGAAAAGGATTTTGAAAAGAAGTGGGCAACTAATTATATCTTGACAAATAAGGGACTTTAGTATGAAAGATATTGCATTTAAAAAATTAGTTTTGTAAAGTATTTTTGTTTCACCACTTTCGGCAGCCACCTTTCGTCCCCATACTGCCAACTCCAACCAAGTCGAAACCAATACAAATGGTATCAATGCCTTAGTATGTAGTGGATGGAGTTTGGCAAAAGGTACAGAATCGAAAGGCATGCTTTCGAAGGGGTGGAGACCATTCTTATAGCATTCGAAGGCCTTTGTTTGCTTTACAAAGAAATATCGCTTGCCATCATTTAAAAGAATGCTTTCGAAAGAGGTTGCCGCCTTTTTGTTTTTAAACGAAGCTTTCAAAGGGGTCGAAACCCCTGCTGCCACCTTCAACCTTTCAAAACAACGCTTTCGAAAGGGTGCTTTAGTCTTTAAACTTTGAAGTCGCTTCTCCATTCTTTCAAAATTGTTGGTTTCGAACCATCCACTTTCTTTTACTTAGGAACATCGCTTTAGAAAGAGATGCTTCTGTCCCACTTATTTTAAAACCCTTAGATGTACTGAAATTTTAACCCAAAGGTTTCGAAAGCAATGATTTTGAATGGTTTTAAAGCTATGTTTCACAAATTTTCACTTGAACCCAATACTTTCGAAAGGTATGTTTTAACTAACAAGATTATTGCTTCGAAAGGAATATATTGAAGGTTTTGAAAGGGAGGCACCCCAATGTTTTCGAAAGATTCTTTGAGTGTTTAAATGGAAGTCTTCCAATGCTTTCCAGTGGCAAGCTTAATGTGTTTTGAAACGAGGATGTCTATGGCTTTAATATAGCTTTCGAAGGGTTATTTTCAATGGTTTCGAAAGGTCTATTTTTAGAGGTTTCAAAAGTTATGTTTTGGCCTTTCGGCCTAGTGTTTCAAGGTGAAGTAGTTAACTTATTTTGAATGGTGTACTTTCAATAGATTCGAAAGGGAATGTTTAAAGTTTTAAACGAAGGTTTCGAATAGTTTACCTTGGCTTCATGGCCAAAGATCTTTTAAGTTAAAAAGGGTTTTAACTTACTTTGGAGGGATAGATAATCCCAATAGTTTTCATCAACATTGTTTTATGTAAAGTATATATCATTAAATGTTTTGAGCAAAGCAAGGTATATGGTTTCCTTGTTTTATAAAAGTATGATTTTAGGGGTAAAACATTTGTGAAGGATGTTTAAAAGGAAATAAAGTTTTGACAGGGTAGTTAAACCTAAGAATGGAAATATATAAAAAGAGCAGTTAACCCCAAATTTATGACTCGGATATTAAAGGACCACATAGGACTTGTGTAAGGTCGCACCCTATACTTTAGCTATTATCCCCTAGCTAAAATAAAATTCAAAATTCCAGTGTGTATGGCTTGTCACAGATAGCACTAAATTGGGATTACACACAGTGAAAAGAAGATACCCAAAAAAGATAGGTTATTGGCAAGGCCGCAAAAACCATTAGGTTCAGTTGATCCTGGAGAAAGAAAGTTAAGGGCAGCTAGCCCCAAAATAAGGGTAGACAACCCATGATGGTGTCTAACAGAAGTTAGATTTTAGGTTATATTTGGAAGGCCCAAGTCGGCCAGTGGTTAATAGTCAACCAAGTAAAACTATAATATGGACAGATAGTCCATTGATTTCCTGATTTTGATGCCTATGTATATACTTGCTACTATTGTTCAATAAGTTTGATTGCTTGGTTTTGATTTGCAAAAGATATGTTTTATAAAAGAATATTGGTGGGGGAAAAGTCGTTCCGCTAAGCGCCATGGTCTCAGTTAATATCTAAAAACCAAGATGTAATAATATTATTCACACCAGGCTTTATGTTTGAATCGAACTTTATGTTTTCCTCTTAAACTCTCGGGTGCTCAAAATCAATTTGAGTAGGTTGAGAGTGAAGGTTTTACAGGTTTAGAAAGTGGATGAATAAGCTTTTGAAGATGTATAGGAGGAAAAGATAACTATATAGGAGCTTTTTAGTTTTATATCCTTTGTGATGTATATAAGACAGATGTGTCTATTTAGTACTTTGATCATTCAGGGGGCATCTTCATATGTCGCTCTTGGCGTAATTTGTAATAATAATATTTGATCGAAACCTAGGAAATCGTTGGGATTATGTAATTAAATATGTAATATGGTTTTCAAATGCACTGAGAATTTTTTTTTGGTAATCTGTGATTTTATTTCATATTTACGTGCCTCTTATAATATGGATACCGCTAACATTACCGTATTTTTTCACCTGAAGTAAATACAATAGATGATTGCAGCATCTTTAGCACTTAGCTTCAGGCCTCATGGTAGGGGATGTTGCACTTACTGAGCTGACAAATTTTTACAAGAGGACCGAAAACTGCCGGGAGTAGCAACTCGCATTATATTTCTACTACACAGGAGCTTTAAGGAAACTACTCTAGGATTACCAAGAAAATAAAGGACTAACCTTTGGATGAGATTAAGCTAGTTAGGAGGGTGGCTATGGAATGTATAAATGGCCTTGAGAACAAAATTTCTACCTTAGAGTCTCAGCTCCACCTTGATGTTGCTGCCACTTTTCTATGTGGGTTGGATAGGGCGTACTTAATGGAGTAGCACCATGATGATAAGGTAGGAAGGATTATGGCAGACATTGTTGCAAAGCTTGCATTTGATGTTTCACTCACTTCTTTCCATGACTTGATCTGACCTTTTATGCAATCATGTGGAATATGAGTATGATCCACATGGATATGATGATGTTTGGGCCAGCACTAAAAATGACCTTTGTGTTTCTTTTGACAGCTTTTCTCTTGGTCGCTCATCAGTCGTTATTACTGAGTTGAACAACTTATCTCTTGCTCTTCAAATTAAGGGTAGTTCTACTTAGCGTCTGGTAGTGGATGCTTGTAAACCCTTCCCTCGAAACATGATCATTGTTGAGACTTCCTCCGAATCCGAGTCAGCTTCATGATGTTGTTTTGTTTTATTATAGACCATAGTTTGTTATTTTTCTTTCAAACATTTGTATGGGTTTAGGTCATGTAAAAATGTAAAGACTCCAATGAGCGTTAGAAGAACTAAAAAAAATATAAGAAAATTGTTGTTTTTTAATGATTAGCCAAAAAGCTTCTAAGTAGATTCTTGGACTATGCTTGATATGTTGATTATTTTGCCTTTTTCTTGCCATTTTTGGATTTATTATCTGTGCGGCTCTAATTTTCTGAACGTCCTTGTCTTACCAAGTAAGCTTTGTCTCTTAGCATAATCTGCCCTGTTATTCGTGGACTAATGTTTGACTGTGAAGTCGGGTTGCGTATTTGCAATTTTTCAGTTCATACGCATATTTTTTGTACTAGTTCAGGATGTTTAATATCCTTACGTCTAGTGTGGTTATGTCTCACCAATTAAAATAAAAATATTTTATACTATTTCGTGCCGTTTAATATCCCTATGTCCAGTTTAGTTATTTGGCTAAAAAGCCAGGGTGCATTTGTGGAGCTTTGTTTTGATAGCTGGTTCGGACCGTTTAGTATCCCTACATTGAGCACAAACATTTAGCTATGTCAAAGAGATTAACAAAAAGAGTTTATACTAGTTCAGGCTATCCAATAACCCTATGTCTAATTCAGTGTATTACTACTTTCCATAATAATTACAACGTTTATTACAAGTGTAACATAGATAATACAAAATAAAGCCTAAGACGTTCTGAGTTCAATGTTCTTGGAACTACGTTTCCATCATGCTTTGATAGTTCGTATACTCTATTAGACAAATCTTATTCTATAACTAATGGGCCTTCCCCATCCAGGACCAGAGTTTTTATCGGCCATCACTCTTCACAGCACCAAATATCCCTAGCAGAATTTTCTTTACTTTAGCCTAGCATTGTAATTTATTATCATTCTTAGTCAGTATGTGGCAAATACGACAGATGCCTCATCACTAATATCTTCGATGAGATCATGGGAAACTTCCTTAATCTTCTTATTCTTCTCTGTCGTATATGATAACCTTCTATGTGATGGAATCTCTACTTCAACAGGAAGCGTGGCTTCATATCCATATGTTAATGAAAGAGGAGTATTTCCAGTTGGAGATCTGGTAGAAGTTCTATAAGCTCATAAAGCTACTGATAATTCTTCTACCCACTTTCCTTTTGATTTTTGTAGTCTTTTCTTAAGTAGCTTTTTTAATAGTCCTGTTTGCTGCTTCGACTCCCAATTTGATTACGGGTGCATGACGGCGGAGACACTTTATTTATGCCATTCTTTTCACAGAGCAGCATAAGTTCTCTGCTTCAAATCATGATCCATTGTTAGAAATTATTTTGTCGGAGCGTCTAAACCTTGTGATTATATTTATTACGACAATGGTGACTATCTTTTTGGCATTGATGTTGACTAAAGGTTCGGCCGAGAACCGTTTGGTGAAGTAGTCTATCGCCACTATTGTTTACTTCGCTTCTCCCTTCGACATAGGAAGTGGATCTATTAAATCTATGCCCCATACATAGACGGGTCATTGGGATAACTAGTGGGATGGGCTTGTGGGATAGCTGTCTGGGAATACTTGCTAATCTTTGAAATTTATCACATCTTCTTACAAATTCTCTTGCATATTGAAGTGCAATAGGCTAGTAATAACCGTGCCTCGGTAACTATTTGCCAATTTTTCTTCCCCATAATGGTCCCCTCATTGTCCTTTATGTACTTCTCCCATGACTTATATTCCCTCTGTGAAAAATGCAGATTAAGGATCTTAAGGCTAGGATAAACATTAGAGGGGGGTGAATAGTGTTTTAGAGAATTATTAAATCCTTTTGAGTTTTTTTAATTTGAATACAAATGTATGCAATATTCAGACACGGATATGATCACAGAATCAAACACAAATGCAAATATAAAGTAAAAGTAGTAAAGGAAAGAATACACAGGAATTTATACTGGTTCGGAGTTACCCTACATCCAGTCCCGCGATAATCGAACAAAATTTCTATCGTTTAGAAATTTGACAAAAGTTTCAAAATTAAAATAACTGCAAGCGTATGGTGTACGAATGTAGCACGTGGCGAATACCGGTCAATCTGCAGGGAATTGATGATTTTAAAATTCCATTCAATCAAATTATACCCGAAGTCGAGAGTGAATAGCTAGAAATGTAAGAAACTAACAAAAACAAGCAAAAGAAAAATAGATAAAAACATGAGAGTTAAATGACAATTTAGAGATAAATCCACTCTCTAGATCATATAATTCAACAATTAATGAAATTATGATCTCTTTTTCGGCCATAAGTGAGTTTAAATGATGTGTTTATCATAAGTATGACTCATTTGTGCTATTAATTAGCTCAAAATAAGTCATCAAACTATAACACAACCTTTAAACCACTTACTAACTCTCATGAAATATGACAACAAAGTTGAAAATGAAATCTATTTTAAGTATGGCCTATTAACTATTAATTAGAAACATAGACCATTAAATTTGAATTTAAAATCACTTTCTTATGCCATAATCATATTTTGATGAAGAGGCATTTGTGTTAGTGATTGTTTAAGCATAGCCAATTTGGTGTCAACAATATAGGCTATCAAATTCAAAACAAAAATAACAAATTAAACCACTTCAAGCATTGTCATTAAGCACAAAAAGGGTGCTATAATTATCAAAATGTCGAAGCTACATGATTAGAGGCTTCATTACCCCTAAATTGAAGGGATTAGCCTCTCATATTTGTTATTAAAACAACAAATATAGCTTGCAACATGAAAGAAAAAGAAAAGGAAAAAGAGAGCAAAGTAAAGAAAAAAACTAATCTAATTACATAAAGGAAAATCTACAGTACATGCATAAAAGGATATGAACATGTAATTAAAAAGAAACAATAATTAACATTGCATAAAAAGAAAAGAAAATTACATAAAATAAAAATGACTAAGTAGCCATGAAAAGAGAAAGAGAGCTTGTCGTTTTATTTCGAGCCTAAACTAAACTAAAGAGAGACTAAGTAAGAGGAGGAGGAGATTACATGAAACATATGGGTATTTATACATGTGTCAAACCCTAATTCATATTTTTGGGGAACGCCCAAAACGCCCTTGAGGTAGTGTGGCCACCAAGTAATCATTAGTATGTTATAATCACCATTTAAGTGTACATGAAGCCATTAACTACATAAGCATGTGAATTTGCCTCTAACTTGTACATTAAGGTGGTGGGTAGGTGGGGTCCTCCATGATCTTCATTTTGAACCCTTTCCATCTTCATTCCTTTATATTCTTTGTGCATGCATATTCCTTCATGAAACCACTCCTATTTGAGACCAAATTCCTACAAAAAAAAATATATATATCCAATTAATTTTTCTCAAAGCAATATATGCACACAAATGACCATTTTGCCCCTATATGAAGATGGATATGTGACAATTTGTAATTAATATGGATTTTGGTTAAAACAAGTTAAAATGCCCAATATGATCATTTATTTAATTTAAAATGAATAAATATGGTGGTAAAAATATCCACATTTATGTGCACATCAAATTCCCTCCCCCTCCACTTATCTTTTTATTCGTCCTCAAATAAAGAGAAACTAAGATAAATCCATTTTCGTAGGAAGCACGATTGCATTGAGCGTATGCAACAAGCCGTTAAACCTCTGGGTGTCCCCAGTAGGACGAGTGTTGTCTCGTGAGGGTTTTCAACGGATACTACCCACAAAATCCAAATGCAGGATGGAAATATTTACAAAATTCAAGATTTATTTACAAAGAGATGAATGCAAGTTTTTGAAAATATTCACAAATGAAGGATTTATTTTTAAATCGACACGAATAAGCTAAATATAGGTTTTGGCTATCTTGAAAATTTATGTTACTTACTCATCAAAATTTCCAACAAAAATCAAGTTATCATAGCAAATAGATTATAGTTTAACTCGTTATTTCGGTTGATAACAGAGTGTAATTATGAAAAGGATCCTTAATTGATTATCAAAATTTATCAAAGTGGTATTTTCATTTCTTTTCAATAACAAATCAAATCAACTGAGTAAAAATAGTGCTAGGATTTCAATTGCTTGCTCTCTCATTATTTGCAAGAAAATTACACACCTAGCTCAGGTAAACTGAGGCCAGATATACCACCCATGCACTGCCTTTCAAGCTTATGTGAGGGGAGTACAGAGCATGGCGAGTGCACACACTTTCGTGCATACACCTATCGACCATAGGTGGTTTTTATTAAGTCTGTTTTTTACATGTGTTCCATACATGCATAACTGTAAGGACTTTTAAATGCGTATGAAAGCACATAATCAAAGATTCCAAGTAATTACCCATGCATAATCGTGAGGACTTTTAAATGAGAGTGAATACTTGGATGTTATTATTTTTTATATTTTTTTAAAAAGAGATAGAGAGTTTTGTAAAATCATCTTAGTACCATTTAACTTAGAAGACAAAAAAAATGTTATATCCTTACTTTAAATCAACCACTTTTTAAAACAAAGATTTTCAATTAGGATATACTTCATAATTAACACATATGAATCTTTCTATACACTAGTTAAACCATTATTATTTGTAATCAAACTTCATTTTTATTTTTATTAAGACAAATAAATTTTCAAAGATTTCAATTTAATAAAGCAAAACCATATATTTATCCTATAATGTTTCTTTAAAAATAAATCAAAAGAAAATATGTTTTTGGGATTTTTTTAAAAAAAAATTTGAGCTTTTTTAAAAGAAAAAGCAAAAATAAACCATGAAAAATAAAATAAAAAATGAAGACGAGTCTCCCCCATACTTGATTTTGACTGTATCGCTACAGTTAACCCAAGTGAAAGGAGAAAAAATAAAAATAAAACAGCAAACAAAAACCTATATTTACATGAAAACAAAAGGATTATTATTTACAAGAGTTTTGAAAGTATATCGTCAAAAAGTAAATGAAACGGTCTTCCAATGATCGGTTCATTCGTCTTGTCAAGTATGTGAGACACAGTTTAAGCTCAAAAAACCAAATCGTCAAAGATTTCAAAGTTGAGTGTTGATTTGGAAAAACAAATGCTGTTTTATTAAAAATGGTACGAGTTGTTTTATTTTCTATGATTTTGGGGATAGATAAAACAGTTGGTTGAAATTCACATTTATTTTCACCAAATTGAAATTCAAGTTTGTCATCGAAAACTTCTTCCAAATTATCAATCTCAAAGTCAAAATGGGGATCGAAATCTTTCCCATCAGAATTTAATGACTCGTTTTCGAAAAATCCATAAAACTCGTGTTTGTTAAATTCGTCTTCCTTTATTGGATTATCAACAACTTTATTACATGTCTCAAGTTCATAATCCAAAGTTATTGTATTCAAATTTTCGAAATCGAGGAAAGAAAGATTGAATTTTACATTTGGTTCCACACCCTCAAAAGAATTGAAATCCAACTCAATTACCGTGTTTTCAACAACTTCATTAAGATTGTTATTTTCAGTTTCAAAAGTTGTTGTTTGAAAATCATCGGTTCGTGTAAAAGATGGATTATCATCTAACTCGTCACATGTTAGGATTTGATTTTGTTTATCACGTTATTCCATATATGTTTCAAACAACAAATTTGTGTGATCATCGTAAATTTCATTCATTTGCTCAAAAAAGTCAAATTTGTAACTATTAACTTGAAAATTTTCGATTTGGTCTCGTTGAGAACAAGAATTGTCAATTTCGATAAACGGTAGATTATTATTGATTCTTCGCAAGTTGAGATTTGATTATGATTTTTACGAAAAGTTTTGTATTTTTCAAGTAATAAATCCCCGTTATCTTTTTCCATTTGGTCAAAAAAATCAAATTCATGATTGTTAATTTGAAAATTTTCACTTTGAATTTGTTGATAACCAAAGTTTTCAATCGTATCTTTATTGAAACTATTTCCACTGCCAAAATTATTTGAAAATTGGTTCTCATTTTCATCTTGATTTTGAAATTCATTTTGAAGCTCGAAATTGAATTGGCATGGGTTATACTTGAAATCATTTGAATTTTGAAGCGAATTCAAATTTTGATTATTTTGACTTGAACTACTGCACAAATATGAGTTACACAAATCGTTTGTACTTTGATTTTGCTGTGTAGAGAGTTCAAGTAAAGGTAAAATGCTATTTTCGAGATTTGAGGGTTGCTCGTCGTTTTGAAAATTTTGTTGTCCAAAATTCGAATCGTTTAAAGAATAGTTATCGATAAAACATCCATACGAATTTGAAATGAAATCATATGGATTATATTGATTTTCACAACTACTGTAAAATTCAAGTGAGTGGGGAAACTTGGACATTTTCAAGAATGTTTTTGATTTTTTTTATAAAGGAAAAATATTTACAAATAAAAAAAAATTTCAAAGGAAAATTGATTTTTGTTTTGTTTTTGGTTTTTCAATTTTTTTTATTTTTTTGAAAAGATTTTGTACATATTTTTTTTTTGAATTTTGGTTTTTCTAAATTTCTTTTGGATTTTTGAAATTTCAAAGAAAAAGGATTTAAAAATTTCAAAGGAAAAGAAATATTTACAAATTTTTTTAGTTTTGGATTTTGATTTTTTTTAAATATGCATGAACTAATGCAACTAAATGAATGCAAGGGTTAATTACAAATGATTTATCCTAAGTTAACCCAAAATTGTATAATCACACGTTGTCTTAATTCAACAAGAAAGTTCTCAGCCAGGTAACGGGCAGGATTTATCGGTGCACCACGAATCACCATAGCAATGCAGCCGAAGGTTTAAGTACGTTCAGAGGAACAACCACTATAATATTTAGGAATCCCATAATATTTATAAATGGTTATTACTCTGCCGTAGTCTAGACACCAAGAAATTAAATTGTTCAGAGAAGACAACTTGTCAATATACAATTAAGAGTTATTGATTTCTAACAGTTATTATTAATCAAAATCTAAGATGAAATGCAAAACAGAAATTAAACGTGGATTAACAATGCAACTACGAATGAATTTTTTTTATATACAAGTGCAAATGCAAACAACAGATATGGGATAAAAGCAGCAAAAATTTTTATAAGCAAGCAGCAGTTATTTCTTTTAGAAAGCAGAGTGGTGCAAGCAACTTATTCTTCCTTATTTGCTTCTCTTCTGCAACCTGAAAATAAAAACAAGAAATATATACAGTTTTTTTTATATAAAGGAAAACTAAGACAAAGAAAAATAAAAACAAGTGAAACCAATATGACACAAAACTAAACGAACGAAAGGAAGGGGAAAAAATTTAGCCGAACAAAATCAAGGAAAAATGAAGCCAAAGGACAAGTTAAAAAAAGGGAAATTCAACACCAAAATTAATTTTTTTTTTCTTTAAGAAACGCACGGGCCTGGCCCAAACTAAATTTTGTTATTTTTTTTAACAGAACTTATCAAAACAATCGATACAGTGTCAAAATCCAGAAGCAAAATCGAATCAACACTGCGCTCCAAAAAAAATTAAATCGAAATTTCCCAAAATCAACTTTTCGAAATCGAAGTTAAATTTCAAAATCACAATGAGTGGTTGCGAATTGGGGCAGCTGCTGTTCTCGTTCGAGCTGATGTTGCGAAGTGGTTGGGTTGTGGTACTTCATTGGTCGAGACGGATAGTTGCAAAGTGGTTGGTTTAGTTGCGAATTGTTGTAGAGGGGATGTTGATTAGGAATTGCAGCTATTTGCGATTGGGATTCGTGGTAGAGGTTGCGGTGTGACTCGGTGATGGATTTGATAGCGAAATTGGGTTGTTCGATGATTGCCGGGTGGTGATTTGGGGTGGTCGAACTGTTGTTTTGACAGAAGCAAGGGATGAGGAAGGTGTTGCTGAAGCGTTGTCGATGGCTGATAAGCAATGACAATGGCAAGTCATGGTGTTAGGAAGTGGTATCGAAGTGGAGGAATGAGGTTGGTTTGCTGTTCGAAATTTGGGAGTTTTGGGAGATTGGTGGCAGACGGCTGTCAGGTCGCAGGTCAAGTTCGAGTGAAGAGCTGTGGGTTGTGGGTTGTGATGAACTTCTATATTGGTTACAAGAAAATTAGATGGAGGATATGGTTGGTTGATGCACAGTTTTGTTGCACAGTTAGGAGCAACAGGAAATAGTGATTGCAACAGTGATTGAGGCAAGTGAAAGTTGGAGAGTGGAAGTTAGTTACTGTGTCGTGGACAGTTGATAAGTGGTTGCAAGATTGGTAGGGAACAGTGAATGAGGGATGGTTTGTGTAGTTTTTAATGTAGTATTTGAAAATGCAGAGGAGTAGAGACAGTGATGGAAGGAGGATGTAGCAGGGAGGTTGGTCCGACAGGGGAATGTGGAATCAGTGTAGGAGGAGGAAAAATTGTAGATGAGGTTGCGGTAGTGTATTTTTTGGTTGATGGCGATGTTGAGGTTTGCAGGCAGTGAGTTATGGTCAGGTAGAGTGTTTGTGAGCAATTGGAATGGGTGGCTTGTGGAAAGAAGTGTCTGTTGTTTGGTGGCTGGAAATAGCAGTGCTTGATGGTGAGGACAGAGGAGTATGGAATATATGATGTGGTGTTGAATGAACTGTCAGTGGGCTGCTGATGTTGCCAGGAGATATATGAAGGCAATAAGTGGTGTGTACAGGGGGTTTGGCAAGTGGTGGTAAGGAGATGGAGTGTAGAAGGTAGGGATGGTGCAGTGGATAGTAGGAAGTTTGTCAGCAAGCTGGTGGTTGCTGGTCGGAGGATGGTCAGGGAGGAATGAGGCAATAGAGTGGTGGTAAGCACAATGTAGCAGCAGGTTTAACAGTTTTGTATAACAGAGAACAGTGAAAAGAGAGTAACGTATTTGTAACACTGAAAAGAGAGTAGTGAAATGTAGAATTTGAAATATGAAATGAATAAAAACTTCTTCTTCTTTTTTGTATGTTCTTTTTTTAATGAAATGAGAATGCAATGTTCACTGCACAGAAAATGAAAAATGCAAATTGCAAATGCACAGGAAATGAAATGCACAGAGTGAACAAAGAAATGCACACAACAGAAATGCAAACTAAAAAATGAAATGCAATGTGAATTTTTTTTAATAATAGATATGCAAATGCAAAACAAACAAAAAGAAAACAAGCACACAAACAATTGCAAGGAAAAATAATTCGAAGAATAGAAAATCAAAATCAATCAATTCCCCGGCAACGGCTCCAAAAACTTGATAATCGAACAAAATTTCTGTCGGTTTAGAAATTTTCCGAAAAATTTCAAAATTAAAATAACGGCGAGCGCACGGTGTACGATTGTAGCACGTAGCGAATACGGGTCGATCCGCAGGGAATTGATGATTTTAAAATTCTATTCAATCAAATTATACCGAATTCGAGAGTGAATAGCTAAAAATGTAAGAAACTAACAAAAACTAGCAAAAGAAAAATAGATAAAAATATGAGAGTTAAATGACAATTTAGAGATAAATCCACTCTCTAGATCATATAATTCAACAATTAATGAAATTATGATCTCTTTTTTGGTCATAAGTGAGTTTAAATGATGTGTTTATCATAAGTATGACTCATTTGTGCTATTAATTAGCTCAAAATAAGTCATCAAACTATAACACAACCTTTAAACCACTTACTAACTCTCATGAAATATGACAACAAAGTTGAAAATGAAATCTATTTTAAGTATGGCCTATTAACTATTAATTAGAAATATAGACCATTAAATTTGAATTTAAAATCACTTTCTTATGCCATAATCATATTTTGATGAAGAGGCATTTGTGTTAGTGATTGTTTAAGCATAGCCAATTTGGTGTCAACAATATAGGCTATCAAATTCAAAACAAAAATAACAAATTAAACCACTTCAAGCATTGTCATTAAGCACAAAAAGGGAGCTATAATTATCAAAATGTCGAAGCTACATGATTAGAGGCTTCATTACCCCTAAATTGAAGGGATTAGCCTCTCATATTTGTTATTAAAACAACAAATATAGCTTGCAACATGAAAGAAAAAGAAAAGGAAAAAGAGAGCAAAGTAAAGAAAAAAACTAATCTAATTACATAAAGGAAAATCTATAGTACATGCATAAAAGGATATGAACATGTAATTAAAAAGAAACAATAATTAACATTGCATAAAAAGAAAAGAAAATTACATAAAATAAAAATGACTAAGTAGCTATGAAAAGAGAAAGAGAGCTTGTCTTTTTATTTTGAGCTTAAACTAAACTAAAGATAGACTAAGTAAGAGGAGAAGGAGATTACATGAAACATATGGGTATTTATACATGTATGAAACCCTAATTCATATTTTTGGGGAATGCCCAAAATGCCCTTGAGGTAGTGTGTCCACCAAGTAATCATTAGCATGTCATAATCACCATTTAAGTTTACATGAAGCCATTAATTCCATAAGCATGTGCATTTGCCTCTAATTTGTACATTAAGGTGGTGGGTATGTGGGGTCCTCCATGATCTTCACTTTGAATTATTTCCATCTTCATTCCTTTATATTCTATGCATGCATATTCTTTCATGAAACCACTCCTATTTCAGACCGAATTTCTACAGAAATATATATAAATTTCCAATTAATTTTTCTCAAAGAAATATATGCACACAAATGAACATTTTGCCCCTATATGAAGATGGATATGTGACAATTTGGAATTAATATGTATTTTTGTTAAAACAAGTTAAAATACCCAATATGATCATTTATTTAATTTAAAAAGAATAAATATGGTGGTAAAAATATGCACATTTACGTGCACATCAACACACAAGTACGGACTTCCTTTCAAAAACAATCTTTACAATTACACCCTCGATTTCAAGGCAACGAGGTACACCCTCCAGATTCACAATCCTCTGGGTAGAGATACTTGATTTTCTGGACAACAAGTTCACCTAATTTATTTCCAAGGCTACCATCACACCTTATCTCGCTTGATTGATTTCCAAGGCCACAATCACACCTTTTCTCGTTTAATTGATTACAAAGAAGCCTATAACTCTGAATAGCACTGAGAATCTTGTTGAGATAGTGATCGAGAATCAAACCAAAAATGATCAAGTTAGATTCAATGTTGATTTCGGCAGAGTAATGGCAAGAATTTGTATATAGAAATGTGGAAGAAGTAGAGGAGTGAAAAATCAGAAAATCTATATTGAAATTTGTTGAAAACAGCCCCTATATATAGAAGAACAACAACCATATCCATTTGTGAAGAGATGTGACGAATAGACACTTCTTTTGAAATTTAAATTTTGAAACCAACTAACACTATGTCGACATGGATAGGTTGAGCATGTCGGCATCCCAAAGGAATTTTTGATGGTTTGTTTTTCTTTCAAAATAACTTCTATCTTATATTAAAATTATTTTAAATTTTATAAATATACTTGTCTATAGTTAAATTACATAAGTAAATATATAGAACAATGTATACAAAATTTTACTATAATTTAATATTTAAATCTAAATATAAATATTTAAAAGTTTATATTATTATTAAAGATAGTTTAAAACTACGGATAATTTGATTTTGAAATTAAAGATTATTTTGAGGCTAAAAGTATTTGAAATCAGGATAAATGTTTTTGATGCTTTTAAAAGGAAGAATTTAAAATCTTTTGAAAACAAGATAATTTTGTAAAAACATTTGAATAAAAGATTAGCGGATACAAAACAACGTTCCACTAGATTTTTCGTAGGTTCCATCCTACTTAGGGTTCCATCCCTTTAAGAGGCTCGTAGTGGATTCCATTCCACGAATAAATTGGATTTTAAGATGCCAGTGCTTTTCTAGGAGTTTTAACAAAATTCCTAATTAAAAAATTAAATTACTTGAAATCTTGAACTCTTGATAGTCATGAGTCTTCAAGCTTGATATCTTGAATCTCTATACTGTACAGTCTTCATTCTTAGTACCTGTATGGTTAAATCCTGCATATACAAATATATCTAAACTTGTATTGTTAGTATTTATATTTTATAATCTATTCTAAGGTTGTTGTCATCAAAACCATCATCTCAAGGACTAACAATCTTCCCCTTTTTGATGATGACAATCTTTGTTTATAAAATTTTACTTCTATCCTAATAGCTCGCTCTTAATCTATGCCTAACTATCCTATTTTATATTTCTCCCCCTTTGTCATCAACAAAAACTAACTCTAAATATATATAACTTCAAACTATATAACCCCCCCTCATTCTTGGACTAAAATACCTGCATTAATAAACTATACAATGGAGTATATAATAGATGTATTAAGAGATAATTAAACTGATAGAAATGATAATCAAACAAGGATCAAATGTATATTTATACATGTTTTGTACAACAAACATCAATCCACACTAAATATCAATCCATATCAAATCAAATTGAAGTAAATGAAATCAAATCAATCAAAGCAAACAATTCAAACAAAGTAAACAAATAAAATCAAACGTTACGAGAAACTTCCACCCATCCTTCTTCTCCAAAAATAGGGTCTGTTTTAATAGCATCCCAATTTTCATTATCATTGGTGAAAGAGACTGGAGGATGTGCTTCGTTATCATCCTTGTGCAGGGAGGAAATCATCCATCATTTTGCATCGAAATGCCTTTCTTTCTCCTTGATCATCTGCATTTGACTCAATTCTAAGTGTCGTTGGTTACGAAGAATGAACGAGAGAATATTCTTGAACGAATTAAGAGTTTTTTCAAGATTCTTGGATAAATTATGAATTGGATTAGCCATATTTGGATTTGTGAGAAGAATGAGAGATAGAGTAGATAAGAAATAATATTCAGTGATGAATTCTGGAAGAAATAGGTATTTATAGGTATAGAAATTCATTTGACATGAATAGACATATGGTAGTTATTCAAATTTAAAATTCAAAATGAAGTGTCATTTCTGACCAGTACATGTCGACATGGTCATAGGGGGTATGTCGACATGGGGCGGTGAATTTTTATGACTTATTTTGATTTTGTGAATAATTGTGTATATGTATCTTTATAATATACTAACATTTATTCTAGAGATAAGATAAGCTAGATAACAGAAAAGAAATTCCATTTCATTTCATACTAAGACGATACAACGATCAATCATAAAGAACTACATGAACTTTCAAATTAAAACAAACCAAAAAATACAACGAGATACGAAAAGGTAGAACTAGTTAGAGGATGATGATGATGATGATGATGATGAAGATAATCCAAGCTTCTTGCTGACTTTGGAAATAAACTTATTCATCTTAGATGAAATTTTGTCCAACTTTTTACTAACGGATCATTTAAGAATCCTTTGATTCTCAACAATGGTCTTCTGGTCTTTGAGAAGGATTTTGTTGGATGGATTAGCAAGATAGCCGATGCTTTCCAAAGAAGTTTCACCTTCTTCTTCTTTAATTTCCATTTCATCCCCTTCTTCTTCTTCCCCTTCCTCTTCTTCCATCTCCTTATGAGCCAAACGCTCTTCCTTTTTGGCAAGATCTCATAAGGTTGAAAAACAAATGGAATTTTCATAAGCGAAATGTTGGAATGATTGAAAACTTTTCTAAAAAAATTCTTCTCTTTTGAAATCCACTCCGAAATAGTTAAAAATCCGAGTGAGATAAATTCCATGATACAAAGTATTCTCACCTATTTCTAGATCTTTAGGACGAAGTTCATCTAGAATGACTTGCGCCCAATTAATGTCATAGTTTCCAAAAATAGCAAAAAGTGCTTTGCAAATTTTTGAAGTAGGATTATTAAAATTCCCCGATCTTGGGGTCAAAGTATGTTGTAAAAGAAGATCGACAATTCTTGCTTTTGGTCGAAAATTTCGATTTTTAAATTCAAAATCATCATTTCCTTCGAAAATGTGATGAAATGTCTCACGATCATTTTCATTGATTTTAAAACTAGAAAGATCCATTCCCGTACTTTTGCAATTGATAATGGTACCCAAAAGATCACAATTCAAAACAATTCTAGTGCCTTTGATACTACTCCAAATTTCATCTTCATTTCCATTATAAAATCCACGGTTTAAATTTGCATAGAAAATTTTGACAAGGTTTGGATAGTAAACAAAATCATTTCGAGAAGCATCAATAAGACTAAGAATTTGATTGTTTGTAAAGAGAGAATCAATTTCATAAGAAGAAAAATCTTGAAATATAGCAAACTTTCCGGGATGGACTTTTGCATAGTTAGCATAATTGATGTATGCTTTTATTGCCTCCAGATCATTGAAGAGTTGCTCTTTTATCTTTCAGAAAATTCCCATGGTGGAGGGGTTGCTTGAAGAAGCCATTAAAGTAGAGAGTAGAGAGCTTGAAGTTTTGAAGAGAGAGTTTGAATTTGAAAATTAGAGTGAAAAGATATGATAAAAGATAGTGAATAAATAGATTCTCAAAGGACATGTTCTCTAGTCAAAAGATGCCTTTTCGGAGAATTGAATGAAGTGAAAAGGTGGAGGGAAATTCAACCATTTGAATTCAAATTTTGAATTTCAAATTCTGGTACCCATATTGACATCATGGTAGGGACCATGTCGACATGTGCTTATGAATTTCTATGATTTATTTTTCCTAAGTACTCTAATATATATACTTATTTTTTTTTTTGAAAAGCAAGAGCAAAGGCTCATTTTATTAACTAATGTTCCATTACAAGCAATTACAACTCACACAACTCCAATATCATGACAACGCAGCCATTATAATACAACCAGACACTCAAACTTAGATACTACAATTCAGAACAAAACTGAACTGAAAGACATAATTAATCCATGCAGCAAGAGAACAGACTCATAATGAACAGTTGAGATGTAATTGCCTTCAGTCCACACAGCAAAATTATGAAGCTGAATAATAGCAGTTCCTGATAATCATCAATCTTCAAATATTATCAATCCTTAAATCCCTCAAAATACTACCATGAATCATAGAATAAAGCTGAGATATGTTCTTTTTTCCAATACCAAATATCCTTTTATTCCTCTCAGTCCACACAGCATGAATCAATTTCTTTAAAAGCTTAAGCAAAAGCCTAGTTGCACGAGTCTTCCATCTAGTTGCTTTGAATACATTAAACCATTCAATAGAACTAACAGTTGAAGGCTTATAAAAACCACCATTAGACAAGAGCCTATACCATATTTGATAAACGAATGGACATTCAAAAAAAATATGAGTATTAGTTTCAGATTCTGACTTGCAAAGTACACATAAATCCTCTGAAATAATACTCCTTCTACAAAGCATGTCCTTAGTATTCAAAGTATTAGCCATTACTTTCCACAAAAACAGATTCTGCTTAGCTGAACAACCAGTATTCCAAATTCTTGTATGCCAAGGGAAGACAGTATCACACTTATAAAGATATTGATATACAAGTTTAATAGAATGGATTTTATGCTTACCTGACCAGATTAAAGCATTGTCACTAATAGTAAGTTGATAACTGGTAATAGTATTCCACAGATTTCTTAACTGAAAGGAGCTGGAGTATGGTAATACAATAATACCATCATGAATAAATTCCTCAACTATAGCATCTTCTGAAATTCCAGAGTTTCTTCTTAAATTGCAATCCACTAAAGAACTTAAAATCAACCCCGGTTTAGCCCATGGAAAATGCCAAAAGGATAAACCTTTACTGCATAATTACATTGCATAAAAGGTAAAAAAGTTTCCCTGAGCTTGAGTATACATCTCCAACTCCAACTACAATTTTGAGGTATTATCATATTCCAAAAGTTTCTCTTGCCAATAAGATTCTGGTTAACCCATTGAGACCATAGGTTTTTATCAGGTGTAAAATTTTTGTTGAAATAAACAGAGATAGCTGCCTGATTCCATTAGAAAATATTAGTGATACCAAGACCCCCAAACTTTTTAGAATCAAATAGTTTAAAGAAAGATATGGGTATAAGCTTTTTCGAGAAAGGGTCACCATGCCAGAGAAATTTATTGAAAGCACTTGAAACCATATTAATCAGCTTGATTGGAAGAATATAGTGTCTTGTCCAATATGTAGTCATAGCCACAACAATAGATTGAATAATAGTGAGCCTACCAGCTTGTGATAATTTATTACAAGGCTATAGCTGCAACCTTTCAATAATCTTTTCAAAGAGAGGCAAATAATTTTGGTTTGTAATTCTAGAGCTTATAATAGGTAAACCCAAATAAAATGAATTTTTGGGCAAATCCTGAAGCCCTGAACAATTAATAATATCAATCTTCCTTGAAAAAGGCAAACCACCAACAAGAATATTAGATTTTGAAAGATTAATTTGAAGGCCAGTGATGGAATAGAAAAACTGCAGTGATGACAAAATACTCTGAATGTTACTATGAGTTGGCTTTGTGATTATGATGAGATCATCAACAAAAAGAAGATGAGTAATTAGGGGATGTTTACATTTTGGATGTAAATCAAATGCTTTCTTTAAAACTAGATCCATCAAAATAGAATTAAGCAATTCCATGGCAATAATGATCAAATAGGGTGAAATAGGATCACCCTGCCTAACACCTTGTGCACCTCTAAAATATCTATGCAGACCACCCTCTCTCGAAATTGAGTACATAGGTGATGAAATACATGTGAAAATCCAAGCTAAAAAAGGTTTTGGAAAGTTCATCCTAGACATAATAACTAAAATAGAGCTCCATGCAGTGGAATCAAATGCTTTCTTAATATCCAACTTTAACATGCATCTAGGAGATATATTTTTCCTTTCATACCCTAACAATAGTTCTTGAGTTAATAGGATATTATCACTAATAGATCTTCCACTGATATAAGCAGCCTGATTATTGGAAATAATGAATGGTAGAACTAACTGCAGTCTATTAGCCAATACTTTTGAAATGATTTTATAAATGATGTTACAACAAGATATTGGCCTAAAATCTGCTACTGATGTAGGGTTATCAATCTTAGGAACTAAGACAATGGTAGTGGCAGAGAGACTAGCATGATGATTATTGTTGAGAAAAAAGAATTGAATAGCTTTTACAATATCAACACCAATTATATTCCAACCTTGTTGTAAAAAGTGAGCGTTGTAACCATCTGGACCTCCACAACTATTAGGATCCAAACTAAACACTGCAGATCTAATCTCCTCATCAGTAATGGCATTAATCATTGAAGCAGATTGAGAAAAGATAAGACTGGAAGATTTATATCAAAGAGTGGTTTTATATTAGGTAAAAAAGAATTGGAAGGAGCTAAGATGGAGGAAAAATACTGAACAAAAGCATCATTAATACCATTAGCAGATTTAACCATGTTACCATTCATATCTTTAATTTGAGATATACATTCCCTAGCACTCTTGACTTTTAGAAAATTATGAAAGTACTTAGTATTTCTATCAGCCTCCTTCTCTATTCTCAAGTGAACTTTCTGTTTAAGGGATAACAATTCCCTATCAATAACTTGTTCAAGATTCTTCCTTAGTTCCAATTCAGTATGTTGTAGAAGAGCATCATGTGGTTTAGCAATCAATTCTTCCTGAACCTTAATAAGTTCATTCCTAATATGAGTAGAACGCTTAGAATCTTTACCAAAATTAGCTGCAGACCATATCCTTAATTGAAATTTTAAAGCCTTCATCTTGAGAGAAACATTAGCTAATGGATTCCTACCAAATTGCATATTCCAAACCTGTTTAAGAATAATAGGATAATCCACATGCTTAGTCCAAAAACTAAAAAATTAAAAAGAATGTTTACCACCACGATTATCATCAACACCCCAATGAAAAATTAAGGGACGGTGATCAGATAAAGAAGGTCGAAGTGTATCATAAAATGGTTTGGGCCAGATTTGAAGGAAAGGAATGTTTACAAAAATATGATCCAATTTACAAAGAGTTGAATTACCACTCCTGCTACTATTTGACCAAGTGAAGACTCAACCAAGAAATCTGACCGAAATCAGAATAGATTGATTTAAAGCACTATTAAGAGGAGTAATATCCTTTAGAGACAGGGACAACCACCATATTTTTGATTACTAGCATACATACAGTTAAAATCACCACCTATCAACCAAGGATCAGAAGAAGAATTTAGAGTGGGAAGTTGATCCAAAAAAGACTGTCTCAATGATAAAGAGTTTTGAGCATAAACTGAAGTGAAAAGAAAACTCAAATTAGATGGCAAATGAACACAGTTATAATGAATAAATTGATCAGTGGAAATGATCTTGGAAAGCTTGAAGATCAATGGATTCCATAAAGTTAACAGTCTGCCATAATTTGATTCAACAAAATTATGATCATATAACCAAGACGGAGATATCAAGTTAACAGCCTTAAGAGTAGACTGAATATCCAACTTTGTTTCAGAAACACACATCAAATGAATATCATTTACATTGATAAGATTTCTAATCTCAACTTGTTTAGAGGACAAGTTAGCACCCCTTATATTCCAAAAGGCAATATTATTCATTTCAATGGAAGAGGGGGAAGCAAAGGAGATGGATTTTTCCTTGTGTGTCTAGAATGAGAATTATTTTTAGTTGAAGATAAAGGAAGTACTTCCTGAACCTTAAAATCTTTTCCATTATTCAAATCACCAGGAATATTATTATTACTTTTACTTATCATGACACATTCACCTAATTTAGAAGGAGGAGGATGAATAATGTGATCAGGAGGAGATAAATGCAGATAAGGTGATGAAGAGTTAGATATAAACAAAGAAGGAGACTGAAAGCTAAATTGAGAACTGCAAGAAACAGAAGTAGCAGAAGAAATAGAAGACTCAACTTTAGCAGCATAATCAATTGAAGAGTTAGATAAAGTATCAAAGGAGAAAGATGAAGAAGAAGTTGTAGTTTCTGAATCATTAGTTGAATCAAGTGAAGGATCTGATAAAACTGAAAAAGGATTTAAGGTAACAGTAGAATGAGATGAAGTACTTCCTTCACTACCTTTTCCTTTTCCAACTTCCACACTAATCATAGGATCAACACTCAATTGTACCTTTCCTTTAGCCATTATCTCCTTTTTCTTCCATACTCCCTTATTCCTCCTCTCTACATTTTTCTAGCTCTGATCAATAATGTTGGTATTAGTAACTCCACAGTCACCTTGATTCTTATCACCATTCTCAACCGGATTAACCATCTTCTGTGCATCATTCTCCTTAATCTTGTTAACTAACTCACATCTAACAGTATCATGACCAAAAAATTTACAATTTGTACAAATTTTTGGCCTCCAATCATATGACAATTTGACCTCTGGACAATTTTCACCCAACTCAGGTATGGCAATAGATTCCGGTAATTCAAAATCAGGTGTAATCTCCACTAAAGCCTTGGCATATTTAAATCTTTGCAGCTTCTCAGTACTATTATCAAAACAAATTAGCCTACCAACATGACAAGTTAACCAATTAATCCCTACAAGCGTCCATAGAATAAGAGGAATTCTATGAAAATGAATCCACACAGGAACTCTTTTGATCTGCGCTTGAGATATACCAATAGAGGGATCCCTTTTAGTGATTATGAACATTCTACCTCTTATAAAAATTGGGTCAGAATTAAGAACTTGATCTTTATCCTCTTGATTAGAAAATTTAAAATAGAAAATGAACCCATCTGATTTAAAATCGACTTCACCCTTAATCCTCCAATACCTTTTCAAGAAATTAACTACTGTTAAAAAAGAAAGCGTACCATCCAAAAAGAAACCAACTAAGTGATTATTCCAGTACTTTACACCTTCCTCTTTGACTAGATCTGGTATAACAGTATGAGACTTATCCCTAGGAATTTCAAAATGAAACGGCTTATATGACCCAGCATTACGAGGAAGATATCTGAAAAGAGAAGACCAATTAGCATTCAAGGGAGACGAGACATTCTTAATACAAGATGCCTCAGTACCAAGCTGAAGAGAATTAGAAGAAATGGGAAGAGATGAGGAAACAGATTGAGCAGAAGAAGAAGAAATCGAAGGAACGAAGGCAAAATTAGAAGATGAAGAAGATGAAAGAGGAGGAAAAGAAACGGAGTCTAAGGAGAAAGAAGAAAAAGAAAGAGATGATGAGGTAGACGCCATTAATTTTCAAAAAGAGCTGAAGATCATCGTGGAGGGAAAAAAGACCATGATCCATATACTTATTATTTTTAATGTCTATATATCTGGAATATTATTTGAATTATAGTATTTTCAATAATATATTATTATACTAATAATAAAATAATAAAATAATAATAATAATAATAATAATAATAATAATAAATAATAGTAAATTTTTTAAAATTCAAATAACACACCAATTCAAAATCAAACAATCAAGCAGTCAAGCATCTAATTCTAAGCATGCAATTTCAACCAATTGCATTGTAAATGTGTACCTTTTTCTCAGTCCGTTTCTCTGAATTTGTCAGAATCGTGAACTGCCGAGAAACACTAATTTAAATTATCTGTCTTCTGATCATCTTCGCTTGAGGATGAGTTTGAGTCATCTAGAGTAGCAGTAAATGCACGCTTCCGTTTCTTTACTGAATCATTATTTCTAGGAGGATTTTGCCTATCTGTATACGGACAGTCTCTTTTGATATGCCCTAGTTCATCACAGTTGAAACATTTGACATTGTTTGACACTACATTCTAATTTCCAGAGTTCTTATAGTTGTTTCTCTTGAGATTATTTATCTTTCTTTATTTCAGAAATTTCCGAAAATTCCTGGTCATAAAGGCTATATCTTTATCATTATCGCTGTTTGAGTCTGATCCGTCAGTTAATGCATTAAATGCCATTGATTTCATTTCAGATGCTTTGCTTTCTCTTCTCTCGATCATTTGGACTTCAAACGACATTAGATTTCTAATTAATTCTTCTATCTTTAAAGTACTGATGTCATTTGCCTCTTCGATCGCAAGTGTCTTTTGATCCCACTCTGGAGTAAGAGAATTTAGAATTTTTCTTACCTGATCTTCTTCCGAAAATTCCTTTTCTAAGGATATTAGAGAATGCACAATATCCTGAAATCTACTATACATATCTGAAATAGACTCATTAGAATTCATTTTAAATAATTGAAACTGATTTGTGAGCATGGAAATTTTGGTCTGTTTAACTTTGCTTGTTCCTTCGTGAGTCACTTGTAAAGTTTTCCAGATTTCATATGCAGACTTACAAACTGACACTCTATTAAATTCATTCCTATCAAGTGAACAAAACAAAATATTCATTGCTTTAGAATTATTTTGTGCAACAGTCTTTTGCTCAACGGTCCACTGTGCAAAATCAGTTGTGGGTTCAGAATATTCAATTTGTGTGATATTCCAAGTATCTAATCCTACAAACTGTAAATATATTTTCATCCTACATGCCTAATACGCATAGTTACCGCCATTAAAAAGTGGTGGTCTGAAAGTAGACTGACCTTTTACAAATAAACTAGTGATAAGGATACTAGTGTTTGTAACAGTACCAGTGTTGGTGGCCATTTTAAAACTTTTTCAAAAATGAGATTATGAAACTTTGAAAACCTTGCTCTGATACCAAATGTGAGAAATGCGGATTAAGAATCTTAATGCTAGGATAAACATTAGAGGGGGGTGAATAGTGTTTTAGAGAATTATTAAATCTTTTTGAGTTTTTGTTAATTTGAATACATATCTATGCAATATTCAGACATAGATATGATCACAGAATCAAACAAAGATTTAAACATAAAGTAAAAGCAGTAAAGAAAAGAACACACCGGATTTTATACTGGTTTGGAGTTACCCTACATCCTGTCCCGCACACTAGTATGGATTTCCTTTCAAAAAAATCTTTACAATTACACCCTCGATTTCAAGGCAACGAGGTACACCCTCCAGATTCACAATCCTCTGGGAAGAGATA
The DNA here is from genome assembly GCA_030765085.1 of Allium cepa. Classification (NCBI taxonomy): domain Eukaryota; kingdom Viridiplantae; phylum Streptophyta; class Magnoliopsida; order Asparagales; family Amaryllidaceae; genus Allium; species Allium cepa. Next base: position 794,028,909 of record CM060935.1, on the reverse strand, counting down.
CTTGATTTCCCGGACAACAAGTTCACCCAATTGATTTCCAAGGCTACAATCACACCTTATCTCGCTTGATTGATTTCCAAGGCCACAATCACACCTTTTCTCATTCAATTGATTACAAAGAAGCCTATAACTCTGAATAGCACTGAGAATCTTGTTGAGATAGCGATAGAGAATCAAACCGGAAATGATCTAGTTAGATTCAATGTTGATTTCGGTAGAGTAATGGCAAGAATATGTATATAGAAATGTGGAAGAAGAAGAGGAGTGAAAAATCAGAAAATCTATATTGAAATTCTTTGAAAACAGCCCCTATTAATAGAAGAACAACAGCCATGTCCATTCGTGAAGAGATATGACGAATAGACACTTCTTTTGAAATTTAAATTTTGAAACCAACTGACACTATGTCGACATGGGTAGGTTGAGCATGTCGACATCCCAAAGGAATTTTTGGTGGTTTGTTTTTCTTTGAAAATAACTTCTATCTTATTTAAAATTATTTTAAACTTTATAAATATACTTGTCTATAGTTAAATTACATAAGTAAATATATAGAATACTGTATACAAAATTTTACTATAATTTTATATTTAAATCTAAGTATAAATATTTAGAATTTAAATATATTATTATTAAAGATAGTTTAAAGCTACGGATAATTTGATTTTGAAATTAAAGATTATTTTAAGGCTAAAAGTATTTGAAATCAGGATAGATGTTTTTGATGCTTTTAAAAGGAAGATTTGAAATCATTTTGAAAACCAGATAATTTTGTAAAAACATTTGAATAAAAGATTAGCGAATACAAAACAATGTTCCACTAGATTTTTCGTAGGTTCCATCCTACTTAGGGTTTCTTCCCTTTAACAGGCTCTAAGTGGATTTCATTCCACGAATAAATTGGATTTTAAGATGCCAGTGCTTTTCTAGGAGTTTTAAAAAAATTCCTAATAAAAAATTAAATTACTTGAAATCTTTAACTCTTGATAATCTTGATATTCTTGATACTCATGAGTCTTCAAGATTGATATCTTGAATTTCTATATTGTACAGTCTTCATTCTTGGTACCTGCATGGTTAAATCCTGCACATACATATATATCTAAACTTATAATGTTAGTATTTATATTTTATAATCTATTCTAAGGTTGTTGTCATCAAAAACCATCATCTCAAGGACTAACACCCTCTTGTTCGGTAAAGAACCTACGACAAGGGGTGGAATATCTACTCTTGTATAACATGGCATCAAAAAATGAGTAGTACAGAGCCTGATACCTTGTTTTTGGGCTTCATTACTACTTTAGGGTAGGATTTCATTTAGTAAGAACTATTTTATACAGGTAATCTAAGTGTTTTCTTCAGTTTATTAAAACGAAGGTTCGATTAAGGACTGCCCTTGGTTTTCCTTAGCTTCCTGGTCTTGAGATCCTTGTATCATTGCCCATTGGGCTTAGGTTAGGAACAGTATTTTGTTAGATTATGTGATGCTTGGCTCTACATTATTTCCTATTGAAACTGCTTTCATTTCATCTGTTACTTTTATGCTTGCAAGCTTTGCAAATTAATCAGCAGAAGTGATTTTTTCCCACGAAATTCGCACTATACTAAATTTTTCGAACTGCTTTAGTAATTTCTTGGAATGTTCTACATACTTGGCTATGGTTGACTCCTTCTCTTGGTAGTTGCCCGCACTTGGTTTACAACTAATTGGAAATCGCTCTAAACTTTAATATAAGTTACCTTCACTACCTAGGTCATTCTCATGGTTGGGAGGAGAGCCTCATATTCTGCCATATTATTTGTCGTGTTAAACCAAAGATGTACCACTTTATATAGTTTTTGCTTATCTAGAGTGATTAGCATACATCTGATTCCTGCCTCCTATTCATTTGAAGCTCCATCTATAAATAGTTACCACAATTGTGGGATAAGCGCTTCTTCCTTAGGTTGTGGTTCGGTTGGAAGTATTCATTGTGCAATGATGTCTGCTAATGCCCGACTATCAATTACTTTCCTTGGGCAGTAGGTGATGTCATATTGGTTGAGCTCCATTGCACATTTCAACAATCATCCTCATGTCTCCTGCTTTTGCAGTATTTGTCTTAGTGGTTTATCTTTGAGGACCTTAATGGGATGTTCCTAGAAATAGGACCATAGCTTCCATGCTTTGAGGAGCAGATTGTAACTAGCTTTTCAATGACTGAGTAATTCAACTCTGCCTCTAACAGACGCTTCCTTATGAATCAAAATGGCTTCTGGGTCCCTTCATCCTCCCAAATCACTACAACACCAACAGCTTTATCAGTTATAGCTAAATATACATACAAGTCCTTACATGTTACTAGTTTAGATAGTATAGAAGTGTTAACCAGATGGTGTTTCAACTTTTGAAATGCAGCATTGCATTCTTTGGTCCATTTTGATTTTTGTCCCTTCTTCACTTGATTAGGAATGGTATGCACTTACCTACTATTTAAGAGATAAACCTGCTTAGCACAGCTACTTTGCTTTTCAGGCTTATGAGATCCTTCGGCTTTATTAAGATTCCCATCTTCCTTATAGCTTCAATCTTCCATGGATTTAATCAATGCCATGTTCACTCAATATGCATCCCATGAACTTTTTGACCTAATGGAAAAAGTACATTTCAAAGGGTTTAGCTTTATATTGTACTAGCTTGGGACTTCAAATGTTTGTCCTAATTCTTCAAGGTGAATGGATGTTGCTTCTGACTTAACTAGCATGTCATCCACATATACTTCATCAATCTTTTCGATCTAATCATAGAACATCATATTAACTAGCCTTTGGTAAGTTTCCCCAACATTCTTTAGTCCAAATGGAATGACTTTGTAGTAGTACAACCCTTTGTTCATCACGAAACTAGTATGCTGCTGATCCGGTTCAAATATAGCTATTTGAGTGTACACTAAATCTGCATCCATAAATGAGAGAAATTCATGCTGACTGGTTGCATCCACTAGCTGATCGATTCTAAGTAAGGGAAAGCTGTCCTTAGGGAAAGTCTTGTTGAGGTTGGTATAATCTTTACAGGTCCTCCATTTTCCAGTTGGTTTTTTCACAAGTATTGGATTAGCGACCCTTTTCGAGTAGCACGCTTCTTGGATGAATTGCTTTTTTCAGCTTCTTAACTTCATGCAGAGCACTATACCTCTATTGATTTAGGGTTTTATGCTTTGCCTGACTGGAAGGGCATTGGGGTCAATGTTGAGTGCATGACAAATGATGGCTGGATCTATTCCCACTATGTCCAAATATTTCCCAGCAAATACATCTGCAGACTTTTTTAAAAAATCCTATCAGTTCAACTCAGGATTCTTCATTTATATTTTTTCCTATCTTTGGAACCTTTGTAGGGAACTTTGGTTCTATTTGCACATCTTTAAGGTTGTCCATTAGCTTTAACTCTCTCTATTTGTCTCCCCTAATCTTGGTCTATTTCACTTTTTGCTTCCTCCTCTTGTTGAGAATGACTGTGTGTGCCTGTTTCTGAGCCTCTTCGGGCAAGTACTGGGAGTAGACCAAATTATATTCATCGATGTCGATCATGTGCATATGCTTTCGGTTTTCTTTCTTAATTGATGTTATGGCCGTAGGATGACTTGTTTTAGCCTCAGCATTGATACTTGGTACTACTACAGTTCTTTGAACTTATTTGGTTTCTTTTTCATTGCTACTATCATAGGTATTAGAAGAGACACTAGACTAGTTTCGAACAATTTTATTGTTAGAAGTAAGGTTTACATTACATAAATCCCTAACTAAAAATTGTTTCCTCCATATCGACCATGTTCCTATAGGGGTGTTGAATTTCATGAGTACATCTTTCCAGGTGATGATTTCCCCTACATCTTTCAGTGCAGGTCTTTCTAGAAATGCGTTATATGGTAAGGGCTAGTCAATGATCAAGAATCTCATATAGAATTATCTGTGTAGAGGCATGGTTTCGGTAGTAATAAGCAGATATGCTGATCCCACTGGGACGGTCGTGGTGTTGTTAAAGCCGTAGATTGGCTCGAGGCCTTGATTTAGAATTTTATAGGAAGCGTCATTGGGTCATATGCTTACTTAAAGACGACATTTACCGAGCTCTCGAAATCAGCATAAACGTTTTTTATGGCATAATTTGAAATCTTCACAGTGATAACGAGTGGATCCTGGTGCAAGAATAAAACTCTTACTGCATCGGTTGTTGTGAAGACTGTTATTTATGTTGCCTTTTGCTTGATATAGAAGACATCTTCACTTATTCCACATATCTCTTATGACTTTTTGCTTCCTCTAGAAAGATGTGATCTTCCATGGATTGAAGCTATGAGGTTGGAGGGGTTTCTTGTATGGTTCTCGTTCGAATTAAGGGTGAGATTCCCACTCCTGTCTTCGTTGTTAGACATTCGGCAGCTACCCATGTGTCGTTTTTGAATTATCCTTTTTATTTCATTTTTCAAGTGCTACAGTTGTCTATGTGGTAGGCATTTACTCCATGGAAATGGTAGTATGCTTCGCCTTGATTCTGCTTTGACTTCTTCTCTTTGTTGGGTACATCATATTCAAGCTATGTTTTGGTCATTTCATATATATGTGCAGGTGTACAGGTGAGGGGATATTTTTCCATGAAGCTAAGCTCCTTTTGCCGTTTCATAGTTTGATGATACCCATCTTCCCTTTTACTTGTCATATTTGAGGGCAGAAGTTCTCTTTATTTGTGTTGTGGATTCGGCTTCTTCCATCCTTATATAGCCACTGGCCCACTCGTAGATAATCTTCACGTTAAGACATGGATTTCTACTTTTTTCCTTCATTGACATACCTCTTCTAGTGCCACGAATGCCTCCGTAAATAGCACTTCTTCTTTGGTTACTTCGATCCAAAGTGCCTTGGATTTGAAGTTCTTTGCAAAGTTGTGCATGCTTTCATTTTCACCCGCTTTATTTAGGACATGGTATTTACATCTGAGGAAGCCTATTTCCCCAAGTTTAATTGCCTTAGAAAATCAATGGATAGCTGCCTCCAAGAACAAACCTCCCTTGGTTCACACCTCTTGAACCATCGGGAGGCTACATTGACTATGTATACTAGGAATAGTTTACATCGAGCCATCCTCCTTACTTTAAAGTGTCCGTGTAATATTCAAAAGCACAGATGTGGTCATTTGGGTTTGCAGTTCCAACGAACTTATCGGTTGATGGGACTTTAAAGTTGTTTGAAAACTTTACTTCAATAATGGTATCATCGAGTGGGAAAGAACATTCTTCCCTGACCTTTTTTTCCATGTTTTGTCAGCAAAGCTTTGTCGGTTGTTCTACGTGAGTCTTTGACTATCGAATCTCATTTTCCCTCGGACCTATTTGAGATGAATCACCCTCATAAAATGAAGTAGCGTCATTATCATTGCAAGAAAATTGAGCCTTCTTTTTCAGTATGAGTGCGTTAATGTTGGCCGACTTGGATTTGATCCGCAGGTTGATTTGGGTCTTGCCTTTTAGTTTGGCATCGGTCTTATGGCTAGCATCACTATTCCATTTCTAGGAGTGTCGTTTTCACTTACCTGCTGCATAGTGAGCGAAGTTGGGGAGTGATGGCGGTGAGCTATGGAGTGTGGAGCTGAAGTTGCATAAGAACCTGTGCAGTTAATGCGCTCGGTAGATTCATAGCGATGGAGGTGCAAAAGGTCATAGCGGGGATACAGCGAGGATATAGCGGGATAGAGCGGATGACTCTAAAATAGCATATAAAACTCGTACTTAATGTTTTTACAAATATATAAATGGTAACTAAATGAAAAATTATCATTCAGTTGAATTATAATTAATACATAAATAGTTTTAAATAAAAACATGTGCGAATATACTTTAAATAAACGTAAAATTGTTATATAACATAATTGAATTTAGTAGAACATTAGAGTATTTTCATTTCTGAAAATATATCAAAAATTAAATCAAATAAATTAGTTCATAATTTTTATAATGTATAAATGAAAATTTTCAATTCACTTTATTAAAGAAGATATAGCGAAAATAGAGGAATATAGAGGAAATAACGGGATATAACGGAAATAGCTGGGCTTAAAGCAGAAAGGCTATGTTTTGGGGCTACATGGAAAAATCGTAGCGGTAGAAACCCGCTATGAGATATAGCGGGGTAATAGCGGGGCATTAACTACACGAATAAGAACAACCAAGGGCCATAATCTTTTCTATACCCTCAATTTGTTGATTTATTTGGTCAGTGAAGACCTAAAATGTGCCCAGTATGGGAATTGAGGGTGCTTCTGTCAAAGCTTCCATATCGGTGTCAACTTTTGAGGTTATAAGTGGCTCTTTTGAGATTTTTGATGCTAGGTGTAATTGTTCTTATAAAGCAGGAGTCAGGAAATTTATGGGATTCATGGTTTATGGAGAAAATATAGATACAACTTGCTAGACTAGGGAAACAAAGGTTTGGCCCCTCCTTTCTGTGCCAAAAATGTCAATGAGATTTTTCGTCTCACAACAACCAAGTGATCATGAAGGGATTATAACACTAATCGCCTTCGTAATTAAGAATTAGCAAATTGAAGCAACGTTAAATTTTCCTTAAAGGTAGTAATTATGTTACTGAATGCTTACACAATTATGTAGTTGCATTCTAATTGGTCATTGAAATGTCTAGTCGAGTTAACATTGTATAAAAACAAAAAAGAATCTTACATTGGAGACAAGTTAAGAAAAAAGTGCAAAAATATTAAAATACACAAAGATTTATGTGGTTCGGACGTTAAGGAATCCTACGTCCACGGGAAAAGCATTACATTCTTTTTTTTAATTTCTTCGTACACATATTAATAGCAGGAATACAAAACTTTAGGTTATTAATCTTAAACAAATATCAAACCGAGAAAAAGATTCCCTTCTTACTACAGTGCTTTTTCTGTTTATATTATAGTGACGCACGTGGATCGCCAAAATTCTCTTCCTACACTTTCTATTTTCCCATTTGGATTTTTCCACCTATCATCCATCCATCACCTCCATTTGACCTATATGGACTGACGACATGTATTGGGTGGAAACAATAAGTTGGGTAGTTGAACTGGCGGGTTAGTCTGAAATTGAAGCGGAAAACCTAAAATTGAGGCGGGAAACTCAAATTTGAATCGGTTGTGCACTTTTGAGTCTGAGGAGTAGACGTATATGTTCTACTTCCATTCATGAGTGATAGCATAATGATACGTTGTACTTTTTTTTACGGTGAACTACGTCATATTTAGTATCTTTGCCACAAAAATGTTAAGAGTAATGTCTTTGCCCTGCCTTGGGCAGTGTTGATTCTTAGGGTTGAATTATGTTGTCTGATGAGGAATATTTTCATAGTACTGCCCTAAAGATGGAGTTGTCATAGTCGAGCTGTATTACTTTGAAAATGAGGTCGAGTCACCATTTACAGAGGTGGTTGCCCTATGTGATTCCATGGTGGACTTCTCTTCGTATTACGCTACACAAGTTGCTGGTAAAGGATGCTTATATCTTTGTTATTTACCTATAAGTGTGGACCTACGCTGAAGCACTATTCAAGGGGCCCTATATGCAGCCCATTGAGATGTTTTTTATTCTGCATGATACTGCTTAGGGAGTCCTCAGTAAGTGCAATGCAGATCTGTACTTGAAAGTGTTACAATCCAAAAGATGAGGTTTTAAGAGCTAGGGTTGAAGTCAGAGCGACGATGAACTTATGAATTATCAACGACGAGAGGCTTTGATGGTAAATGGTCGGAGATGGTGATGGAATGGATGGACTTAGGGTTTGTTGAGTATGGATCGAGTCTCAAGGAATTAGCTCGGGTCATAAGATGAAGGAAAAAGTATAGGATATGTCAGCTCGATTGAGTTGAATAGGAGACCGGGCTTTAAAAAATGCTAAGTCTTTGGATCGCTAGCGATCCATGGACTATGGATCACTAGCGATCCCTCAAATTGCACCCAGTCTCCCACAAATTTTCGAAGCATGATCCACATATTATTAGCGAGCATCTTAAAGGTTGTGGAATCGAAATTGATTTGATATAACAAATAATGTCGATTCACATCAAAACTCAACGAGCAGCTGAACGGCCGAAGCCAAATTCACATGATGGCCTTAACACGATCACTTGAAACTCACCAAGCAGGAACTCAAAGCAATTACTTCCAGAGAACCCCTTATTTCCAATGAAGGCATACTCTGAGGTGCAAATGTTATCTGGGGTTTTAACCCAGCAGAATACGAAGGAAGTCGGAATGGCTTTGTCAAGTCAGAATAGTTCAAGAGCAAACAAAAAGGATTAGAAGAACCAACCAAGAAGGATCAAGGAAAAAGAAAGAAAAAACATGCTAAGGCGATGGATCACTAGTTATCCATCTCTTATGGATCGCTAGAGATCCATAAGGTTCGCTCATAGGTCCACCAATCCTCTTATATCATGATCCATTAGGAATTCCAGAAATGATAGCTAAGTTTGATGGAATTCCAAGCTAGTTAGATCGAGAAGTGAGCATTCACCTGATTTAATTCGTAGTGTAATGCAACCAGTGTATGAATCGACATCAAAATAAGGTAACAAGCTATAAAATTACATGAAGAACACCAACACGAGAGTACAAACGCAATCCAAAAGACAAAGTCCAAAAATCCACTAAGTACATGGGTCGCTAGCAATCCATATGATTATGCCGGATTGCCATGAAATTTAAAGAAGAGGATGAAGGAAAGCATCATAAGCAGTTGAATCATCAGCAACACAAAAGCTATGAATTGCTAGCGATCCATAATCTATGGATTGCTAGCGATCCATCAGATTGACTCGGTTCGCTATGAAACTTTCAGTGCACCTTCGTATGTTCGCTTGCAAGCATCTAACAAGGCGGCCTAGCCTAATAGCTTTCCAACCCTATATATACAATCCTACCTGCAACATAAATATGATCTTCCAGACTGGCTGCTGAGACTCTGCATAAACTTTTCTTCACTCTTCTCTTCCCATATAAAAGTCATCTACAGGGTTCACTGCGATTCTCCAGTGAGCTCTATCACCGGTGACTTGATCTAACTTACAATATACAGTTGTATTATAATCAGACTCAACTTGTACTTGCTGCCGAACAATAATAAAAGTTATAAAGTGGACGTAGGCTTCGATAATTGTTGAACCACTATAAAAATCTCTTGTTCATTTACTCTTTTCTATGATCTACTATTGCCTTGTTCTAATTTATTTGCCTTGACAAACAAGGCTGGTGCCTTCTTACTAAATTCAGGGTGTTGATCCATTTTTTAGGTTAACATTTTGGTGCATTCACTGAGAGCCCAACTCAAGAAAAGATCTAGCTATCTACATTGGATCAAATAAGGTCCAGAAGTTGGATCCTTAATTTCTATTCGAAAGATCTGCTGCTAAAAATCGATGGCTCGGGCAAGAAAAAGAACTGCTTATAGAAAACATAGGGGCATTAATTGGAGAATAAGATATGAATCATTAACAAATCAAAGTAAATGGCGCTAACATAGGAGATTACGTGCCAGGATCCTCTAATCAACGCAAGTGTAACTACAGATGAATTGAATAAAATGGTTGACGAAATCAATCAGAAAATGGAAAGCGTCAGAGAGATCTTATGGACAAACTGAATGCCTTCTTGAACTTACAATCACATCCCACTTCAAGAACCATGGAAGAACCCCTGATTGTCACAGAACAAGAAAATTATTCTGTTTCTGGCCTAAACAAGAGGAACGTGAAGCAGCCTGTAGAAAGGAGTAATGGCTGGAACTGTATGAATCAAGGTAGAAGGATATGCAAGCACTCCACCGACCGTGAGTCAAACAGCTACGAACTTAAATCTAGGAGTGAAGACCCCATAAGAAGACACAGTCGTGGACCTATCTGATTTGGAAAATGAAGAGAAACTTAACGATGGCAAGTTGGAAGGAAATACCAATGCATTCGATAATGCCAGGGTTATCCAATATACCCTAATCAGGCCAACCATAATCCAATGGAATCCCAAGGGAGTGGCTCTTCCAAAGATAGGAGAGCTTAGGCTTCAGCCCACACACCAAGATCGTTTGCAAAGCCAAACACTTGGTGTTACTAACAACCGACCCCCGGATTACAAGACATCTGAGGCATACATCACAGACATGATCAAGCGATTAATGGATGAAAGTAAGAATAGAAGGGATGTTGAGTGGAGATCCGCTCCAAGTGGACTTCTTTCATCGATGAAATTTTAAATGAGCGATACCCAGAAAATTCACTATGCCAACTAATCTGTCCTATGATGGAACGAGAGACTCGAAACCCCATTTATATAAGTACAGTTGGTATATGGATGGAGTGAATGCTTTGGATGTCGTTCGATGTCCATGTTTCCCAATTTTTCTAGAGGGAATTGCTTACATGTGGTTCACTAGGCTTCCACCAAGATCCATCTCCACTTTCGATCAACTAGCAATAAGATTCTTTGATTAATTCAGACTTCACAAGGCAATGCCTAAAGATGTGATGTCTTTGTTCGGTCTATTCGAGGGACAGGACAAATATTTGAAGTCTTTCATGAATCAGTTCAACACCATGATGATAGAGGTAAGCAATCCGAATGAGGATATGGTTTTTATGTCCTTGGTCCGTTCCATCCACCCCGAAACCGAGTCGAAAAATGGATCAAAATGAAACAACCTACCACTAGGAAGACTTCAACCGTAAAGTGATTCAATACTTAAGATTGGAAGAGGCGTAGGAGTTAGAAAGGAAATTTACTATCTTACAAACGATGAAAGTTGGGTAGAGTGGCATGGAAATAAATAAGGACATGAATACCTCGGGACTGCTGAAGGAAGTGCAGGAAAAGAGGAAAACCAAAAAAGGAAGACTCAGAATCCCGATAAACAAAATGGAAAAAATAAGAGGCTTAAAGGCTTAAGGCTCGAAGATTACACGCCGCTCGATAATACTTCGAAAAACATCCATCTCGCGATACATAGGACATAGGAGTACAAGAAACCCCTTAAAAAGGAAGCAACTAAATAGAAAAAGCATTTTAAGAAGTAATGTCAGTTCCACGAAACGCATGGCCATAACACGAATGAGTGTCATCACCTAAAGAACTTGATTGAAGAGATGATCCAAGAAAACAAACTTCAGCAATACGTGAGGAAATCGCAAAATCCTGACCAACCCATGGCTCCTCAAGCTCTTAGGGAATGAGGAAACCAAGCTGGAACCAGCGAAGAGGGATCTAACTGAACTGACTAGAGACTCATCTTTGGAATGATATCTGGAGGACCTCATCCCACATAGAGGATGGGGAGAAATGGAAAGATATGAGAGCTCATTAACATATGCTTCGAAGGTTTCGTGCCTCGCGATCGAAGACGGAGCTCCTACCAAGCTGTAGAGAACTCTGAACGATGATATAGTATTCCAAAACTGGGATATTGAACGGATTACAGCTCAACCTCTCATTCTCATGATCGTGACAATAGGATCAGATCCATGGTAGTCTGACGAGTATTGGTTGATGGCGACAGTTCTTCCAGTATACCTTTGATCAGATGAAGATCAACATAAAAGACATTTCGGCATGCCAAACCAAAACTCACTGATTAACTAATGGACCCAAAAAACCCATCAGAATGACTGACTTGCCTATGGAACTTAGTGAAGGCTACCGAAGAGTCATCCTCATCCAAACATTCATGATCATAGATGAGAATTCTGCATAAAACACCTTGTTGGAATGACCTGCACTGGTGGATTTCAGAATTGCTTTAGCCCAGTGGTTCCTTGCCATGAAATTCCCAAGAAGAATGGAGTTGGGGTAATCAAAAGAAATCAGAGTGCCACCAGAGAGAGTTATGTCACAGAACTACACGATCTGAGAGAAAGGAAAAGGGGAAGAATTTAGGGAGAACTCACCACATTCGGGAACCTGCCTAATAGAAACTACAAAGTCACCTGACGCAGCGTGGGAAGCGAATTCGACGATGTAAATCGAATCCGTCCAGGATCTCACACGATTAGCGGAAATAATCGGTGAATCGATAATAAATCGATGAATTTAAGAATACCGTAAGGCCCAAATCCGTTGATCACGAAGATACCGGATTTTAGCAATCTTCGACACGTTGATCGCGCACGATTCCGTGAAGAAAGATCTACAATTCTTTGAGCGTTGATCAAGCGCACTTGATTCCACGAATTGGCTTCAACGTTCGTTGATTCGAGCGCACTCGAATGCCGAAGTGGAGATAGGAGTTAACACTCGACTACCAATTTAATGGAGGCACAAAGCTTCACAAACAAAATTTTATTCAATTTTCAACCACTCTTACAATGACACAACCCTGGTATTTATAGAGTTACATCACAAACCCATAGTATAACCGACCTAAGAACGAACGACTTACGACCTAACATAGGTCGTTACCCTTCGACTCAACATACATGCGACTTAAAAAAAATTCAACACAAACGACTCAACGACATACAACACGTCATATGAACATAACACGTTACAATCATCAACACATAATGGTATTCGACCTAAATATTATACGACTTAAGAAACTCAAGACTTCCAGGCGTCAATAAGCTTCAGCGATTTAAAGAAAGCAGCGACCTTGGATGAAGGACTCAAGGAAGCAACACATTCGACCTAAAGGAAATCTGAAGCGACTTAAAAAAATTCATTCACGGTCTACTGAAGATGCTCTGTTCGCGATTTAAGAGGATGGCCGCGACTTACAGAAGGTCGTTCGCGCGACCTAAGTTATGTCGCCTCGCGACTTAAGAAAATTCGTAGCTCGTGCGTGACTCTCGAAGGTGGAGGAGGAGTTAGGTCGCGGGGAAGGGAAAGAGGTTAGGTCGTGGCGGGAAAAGTTATGTGGTGGTGATTTAGGTCGTGGTGATTTAGGTCGTGGTGATCGGTGATAGGTCGTTGATTGGCTAGGTCGTGGATCGCGGATGGAAATTAGGTCGCGAGTCGAGGTATATGCTTCATCATCCTCCCCTTGTTGGAAGGAATTCGTCCTCGAATTCACACTTTCGTCATCTTCGTTAGGTTCCTCCCCATAAAGTGTTTGATATTGAAAACATCAGAAGTATGAACCTCTTCCGGCAGCCTCAACCGATACGCATTATCATTGATCTTCTTCAGGATTTCTACTGGACCAATTTTTCGTGCTTTCAACTTGTTGTAAGTTCCAACTGGAAAATGATCTTTCGTTAAAACGGCATATACAAAATCTCCCACTTTGAAGACAACTCTTCTTCGTTTCTTTTCCGCCATTTGTTTATACTTCTCATTTGATTTAAGTAATCATTCCTGTACAACTTTGTGGCATTCCTGTAACTCATTCACCAAATCACTAGCCCGTTTAACAATTCCCTTCTGATACGGCACTGTTGTCAAATCCAACGGTCCCTTTGGTAAGCTTGAATATACAATCTGAAATGGACTGAAACCTGTACTCCGGTTAACTGCATCGTTGTGAGCAAACTCAGCTTGACACAATTTCGAATCCCAACTCTTCAAATTATCCTTCACAAGACATCTCATTAAATTTCCCAACGATCTGTTAACCACCTCCGTTTGCCCATCAGTTTGTGGATAGTAAGCGCTACTAAAATTCAGCTTTGTTCTGACCATCTTCCACAAACTCAACCAAAAATGGTTTAAAAATCTAGTATCTCGATCTTAAACAATAGATTCTGGTAAACCATGCAATCGATACACCTCTTTAAAGAATAATTAAGCTACTCGAACTGCATCCGTTGTCTTCTTACAGGCTATAAAATGTGCCATCTTCGAAAATCTGTCCACCACAACAATATAGAATCATTTCCCCTTTGAGTTCTAGGCAAACCCAACACAAAATCCATACTAATATCAACCCATGGTTTAGTAGGCACAGGTAACGGCATATATAATCCCGCATTCGTCGCTGTTCCTTTCGAAACCTGACAGATATGACATCTCTCCACAAATCTCTCTACTTCTTTCCGCATTGACGGCCAAAAATAAGATTGAGAAATCAACTGCAATGTACGATCTCTGCCCACATGGCCTTCTTCATGTAATTCTTTAACAATCTTCATTCTCAAACTACAGTCTGGTATGCATAATCGATTTCCCTTGAACAAGAATCCATCAACCAACACAAATTCATCAGTACTCCCATCCTTAACTTCCTCAACAAACTTTGCAAAGTAAGGATCCTCCTCAAACAACTCTGGCAATAATTCGAATCCTATCACTTCAACCTTCAACGTTGTCAACAAATGATTCCTCCTGCTCAAAGCATCCGCTACACGATTTGCCACCTCTGACTTGTGTTTTACGAAGAAAGTAAATTGTTGTAGATATGCTATCCATGAAGCATGTCTCGCTGAAATCTTGTCCTGCCCTTTTAGACGTTTCAATGCCTCGTGATCGGTATAAAGAACAAACTCTTTCTGAAACAAGTAATGTCGCCAGTGCTTCACAGCTTGAACAATCGCGTAAAACTCTACGTCATAAGTGCTATATCTCAACTTGGCTCTCGACAACTTCTCACTGAAATAAGCAACTGGTCTTCCATTCTGGCTCAATACTCCACCAATTCCCACTTTCGAAGCATCAATATGCAATTCAAATAACAACTGAAAATTCGGCAGTACCAGAATTGGTGCTGTCGTCAAGAGTGTCTTGATCTTCTCAAAGGCAACCCTTGCTTCCTCTGACCATACAAACTTCGTTCCTTTCATGAAATCGGTTACAGGTGCCATCACACTGCTAAAATGTGGAATGAATCTTCGATAAAAAGACATCAACCCATGAAAACTTCTCACTTCAGTAATTGTCTTCGGTTGTGGCCAACTCCTGACAGCTTCCACTTTATTTTCATCTACTCGAATACCTTCCTTTGACAGAACATACCCCAGAAATAAAACACTTTCCGTCATAAACACGCACTTCTTTGTTGCTGCATAAAACTGCTCTTGTCGTAGAATCAACCACACTTCTCGCAGGTGCTGGATGTGTTCTTCCGTACTCCCACCATAAATCAGAATACCATCAAAGTAAACAACTACGAACTTCCCAACAAATGGTCTAAAAATCTGGTTCATCACTCTCATAAAAGTACTAGGAGTGTTTGACAAGCCAAATGGCATAACCAACCATTCGTATAAACCCTCCCTGGTTTTAAAAGCAGTCTTCCACTCATCACCCGGTCGAATACGAATTTGATGGTATCCACTCTTCAAGTCAATCTTGGAAAACACAACAGCCCCACTCAACTGATCAATCAAATCATCAAACCTCGGCATAGGAAATCTGTATTCACAGTGATCTTGTTTAGAGCCCGACTGTCCGTACACATCCTCCACGTCACATCCTTCTTCGGTACCAATAAGACTGGCACGGCACATGGACTCAAACTCTCCTGAACACGCCCTTATTCTAACAACTCCTCCACTTGCCTTCTCAGTTCCTCATACTCCTTGGGACTCATCCGGTAATGTGGCCTGTGAGGTAATACCGATCCTGGTACAAGATCAATCTGATGTTGAATATCCCTCAACGGCGGTAACTCCTTTGGCAACTCCTCCGGAAACACATCACTGAATTCTTCCAATAACGGCTTCACTTCCTCTGGAACTTCAACTGATTCAGTAGCTTCATGTCCAATCAACAAAAACACTTCAGGACTCTCCTCTACTTCTTCAAAAAATTCTTTCAAAGTCAATAAAGTTTTCAGCTCCTCAATCTCCTCAGATTTACTCTCTTCTTGTTGTCTCTTCTTTGGAACTAAAACAATCTTAATGCCTTCAAACATAAAACTGTAGCTATTGGTTCGACCGTCATGCTGCACTGCTCGATCATACTGCCACGGTCTTCCCAAAAGCAAATGACAAACATCCATCTCAACTACATCACACCAGATCTCGTCTTTATATTTCTTCCCAGTAGAAAATGGAACTCAAACTCGCCTGTCCACCTTCACCTCTCCTCCTTTTCTTAGCCACGCTAACTTGTAAGGATTAGGATGTTTCTCGGTTTTCAACTTCAACTTTCTCACAGCTTCAGTAGAGATAATATTGTCACAACTTCCTGCGTCAATCACAAACTTACAAACTTTTCCCAGAATAGTGCATGTAGATTGAAAAATGTTGCCCCTCAACCAACTAGCCCCATCCTCTTGTTTGGGTGTTAAACAAGATCTCCTCATCATTAGATTACATCCTTCATCTCCCGACGCAATATCCTGCTCATCTTCCTCCACTGGACTAGAATCACCTTCACCAACATCCTCGCCTTCAACTTCAGCAATCATCGTTCTCTTCTTTGGTTTTGGACATTCGTTACTTTTATGACCCACTTCCTGGCAATTATAACATTTGAAACTGTTGTTGACCCTTGCTTTCGCAGCCTCGTTCACAACTGGTTTACTGACAACTTTAGAAACATTGGAACTCCCACTGGCACCCTTCACTTGATTGTTGGAATTTGTAAACACACCACCTCCTCGTCTTCCTTGCTTCTCCCAAGCTATCGCTTTCTGGTGCGCTTCCGCCACAGATCTCGAATCAAACATATTAACCATATCCTGGATCTGCATTTGCAAACCTCCAACAAACCTAGCAGTCAACTGTTCCTCTGTCTCCATAATGTCATTTCGAGCAATCAGTTGATAAAACTCGTCGGCATAATCATTAACAGTCTTCGTCCCTTGCCTCAAATTCTGCAACCTCTGATACATGAGTGATTGATAATTGTAAGGTAAAAATGTAGATTTCATCAATTTCTTCATTTTCTCCCAATCCACAACCTTCGACTTCCCCATCCGTTCTCGTGTAAGTTTGGTTTGCTGCCACCATGCCATAGCTCTCCCTCTCAACCTAGTAAATACCAACTTCACTCGACGGTCTTTCGGAACCTCCTTGAAATCAAAGATCTCTTCAACATTAGACAGCCAATCCAAAAATTCTTCTGCAACCATTCCACCCTTGAACCCTAGAATCTCCATCTTCATTCCCGATTCCCATCTACGATCATCCTCTACATCTTGATACTGACGTCGTGTTTGAGCTCTATCTCGATAATGAACACTTCCTCTATCACCATCAAACTCCTCATCAAAATCTGAAGTATATCGATGTCGATCACGACCACCAACCTCTCTACCACCACCACTTCTTCGATCTTCATTCCTATCACGATTGTCAGCACTCCTACGATCATGATCTTCTCTTCTCTTCCGATCTGAATGTGGTGAAACTCTACTTCTCCCATGGCTCGATTCAGGTGAAACCCTTCTTCGATTTTGATTCATTTGAAGCATCATTCTCTCTAATCGACCAATTCCTTCATTCAAATTTTCAGTGAAACTCTCGTTGATTCGTTGTTCCATTTCATCGGCCTCTTCTCTTCCATACAAAGCATTAATATTGCGATGACGTTGAGCTCGTCTCGGAGGCATGATTGAACTTCAAACAAACTCAAGAATAAATTTCAAACACTTTCCGAACTTTGATCCGAAGTGAGATGGATCGAAACTCCCAACTTGTTGCAACTTCACGATGAACACCAAAATTCTCAACAATTTGCAAATCCGATCTCCAAACTTCAAATTCTCGAAACCCAAGTCTCCAAATAATGCAAACTTCTTGCGATCTAGCTTTGATACCAAACTGACGCAGCGTGGTAAGCGAATTCGACAATGTAAATCGAATCCGTCTAGGATCTCACACGATTAGCGGAAATAATCGGTGAATCGATAATAAATCGATGAATTTAAGAATACCGTAAGGCCCAAATCCGTTGATCACGAAGATACCAGATTTTAGCAATCTTCGACACGTTGATCGCGCACGATTCCGTGAAGAAAGATCTACAATTCTTTGAGCGTTGATCAAGCGCACTTGATTCCGCGAATTGGCTTCAACGTTCGTTGATTCGAGCGCACTCGAATGCCGAAGTGGAGATAGGAGTTAACGCTCGACTACCAATTTAATAGAGGCACAAAGCTTCACAAACAAAATTTTATTCAATTTTCAACCACTCTTACAATGACACAACCCTGCTATTTATAGAGTTACAACACAAACCCACAGTATAACCGACCTAAGAACGAACGACTTACGACCTAACATAGGTCGTTACCCTTCGACTCAACATGCATGCGACTTAAAAAAAATTCAACACAAACGAATCAACGACATACAACACGTCATATGAACATAACACGTTACAATCATCAACACATAACGGTATTCAACCTAAATATTATACAACTTAAGAAACTCAGCGACTCAAGACTCCAGGCGTCATTAAGCTTCAGCGATTTAAAGAAATCAGCGACCTTGGATGAAGGACTCAAGGAAGAAACACATTCGACCTAAAGGAAATCTAAAGCGACTTAAAAAAATTCATTCACGGTCTACTGAAGATGCTCTGTTCGCGATTTAAGAGGATGGCCGCGACTTACAGAAGGTCGTTCGCGCGACCTATGTTATGTCGCCTCGCGGCTTAAGAAAATTCGTAGCTCGTGCGCGACTCTCGGAGGAGGAGGAGGAGTTAGGTCGCGGGGAAGGGAAAGAGGTTAGGTCGCGGCGGGGAAGGTTATGTCGTGGTGATTTAGGTCGTGGTGATTTAGGTCGTGGTGATCGGCGATAGGTCATTGATTGGCTAGGTGGAGGATCGCGGATGGAAATTAGGTCGCGAGTCGAGGTATATGCTTCATCATCACCTCTAGCATATTCATGGTGATATCATTTGATTTTTAGTCATGTTTTTAAAGTTGGTGGCAAATTGAGTGCCTAATTAAAGGCATTGTATTATGTCTTCATGCCTTACTAATAAAAGGTGAATAATTAGGCTAGTGAGTTATTTTAGGAACTCCAAGATTTATGACCATCTCTCTGTATCTTATCCTATAGTTATTGACTAGTCAAACCGACCGTTAGGGAGGTTTGCTTACTGTCACTGGCCAAAATCAATTTTTCTAAAGCCAAAAAAACGTGGATCTTGTCTCATCGCGATTTCCCTAAAAACGTGAATTTTGTCTCATCGCGGTTTCCCTAAACTTCCTCGTTTTATTTCGCGCATCAAAGATTCCAAATTCAAATCTATTATGATTTCAAATTCTAAAATTTCAATTTCAAATCGAAAATTTGGAATGCTTTGATTAATATTTAAATTTGAAATTCATATTTTCAAATTCAAACCTCAATTTATTCTTTTCCAACATATTATCACTTAATGTTTAAGTAATATTAACAAAAATTTTAAATGTATATTTCTTATCAAAGTTATACAATCGAACGGTCGGTTTCTCCACCGTTGTGCAGTTGTACTAGTAATAAAAAATATTTAATTATTCATGTTTAACCATGTTTTATGAAAATATCTTAGTAACATAGTACTATACGACATTCAAACGGCTATTTGCATTCATGTAACTAGGTGGATAAACTGACAGTGGTTATGATGAGTCAACAATGTTTTTCAATAGTAGACATTATTTTATAATTAGTTTAGGGTAGACTTTTGTTTATTAATTTCCTTCTAATACTCATGTTTCCAAGTTTATAACCGACTATTATGTGGGGTATATCAAGTTTTACCTGTTAATTTTTTTTCATGCATTTGACTTGTAATTTTTTAATTATATATTTTTCTTATAATGGATTCAGTTTTATAGATCAATTATCTTCTACATTAAGGATTGGTTCATCTATCAACTATCAAACTCCAGATTTTTTATTTGTATTTGTTTTGCATATTACAGTGTTTAATAAGTAATATACTTCTGTGTAATCATCCACGATAGGAAATCTCTTGCTATTTGCTGCATAAATTGTTTTCTATCAATATAATGCTTGGGATTTGAGTGTGATACGGTTCTTCATTTTTTTACGTTCAATCAATAGTTACCATTTTCCAATAGTGAATCTTAAGAACATGAATCTGATGTATCTACTAGCACCCGAGCCACTGCTACCACCTGAACACTACTGAGCTGTTCCAACACCACCGCTACCACCAGCTTTATCTTGCATTGCTGAAATTTCTAAGCTACCACTAGTTGTCATGTTTGGAATTGCTTGCCCATTGGTCAAGCTAATTAGTATGATCAGTACTGTGAGTGAAGAAACCACTAAGTTCTCTATACCCATAATAATTACTGTTTCTTGTATTCGATGAGTAATGATGCTGATATAAGGTCACTATATATAGGACTACGCTGTGAGCAACTGTTTCGATCATATGTCTGTTCTTTGGATCATATGATTTATCTATTCAAAATCAGGTTTTGGGCTTAGGTTGATCTTATATCTATAAAGTTAAATTCAAAAAATAGAATAAAATATAAAATTTGGATTCTATATAGGTATGAATATACCAATAGTTGGATGAATTTGGACCAAATCCTCCATGGCCTGGTCTATCCAAACAATGTTTTCAAGGGAGATTTTTTCTATGATAATAAGTAAATGATTAGGCATAGGAAATATGAGATAAATTGAATTATTAGATGATAAATCACATGGAGCATTGACAATGAAATTTGGAAAAAAAGAGTTTTACAAACGAAGTTGTCTTTTAGAATCTAGTCTTGATAAGGAAATGTATGGTTAAAGCAATTGAAACCAAGTCCATAAGAATATAGGGTTGGTTAGTTAGCCTAATTGGTTTGCACTTCCATTTTTAGCGGATGTTAAGGCTCATAATGATAGCATTTGTTGGTTATTGTACTTTTTTATTCAAAATTACCCACAATAATCATGTATGATAGCTTGAAAATTCACTTACATTGGGTACAAATTTAAGTTCTCAAACTTAGTTGATGCCTATGTTGTTTTGTGATATTCCACATTAAAATAAGTTTTGGTTTTGTTTCTATAACAGGTTCATTGATATCATGTAGCACTGTTAATTTGATCTAGCACTGGTTTTACACATGCACTGATAATATAAAACCTCCATTTGGGAACAAATTAAGGAGACATAATGGGCAAGACGTCCTTCTATACTGCGCACATAATGAACTTTATAAATTAATTAAGTTTCATATAAATTAATGAACTTTATATAAATTAATTAAGTTTTATATAAATTTAACTTAGTTTTATATAAATTTAACTAAGTTAACAAGTTTTATAAAAATTGACTAGGTTTATAAAAATAATCAAAGTTCAGAGTAAGTTTTAGATATGAGGTAACTAAGCTATTATATATATAAGACTATGCTAGAAGTTAAAGCTAGTATTTAATTAATTTGGATTTGAAAGGTAACATAGAAGTGTTCTTGAACTCACTAAGATAATAAGCCATAACAATATATAAAAACATAGAACGATCAATTAAAAATAAGAAAATAAATAAAGTAACTTGTTTCCAAATTTACATTTTAGCGTTTTGTAGCATTAGATACTAGCCGCCATTACAGAAAAAAGAAAAAAAAAAATGAAATGTGAGTCCGGTAGTAGATGAATGAACGAAGTGGCGATATTAGGGCTTTAGAAGTTTCCAGAATCGAATATGGGTATTATCTTGAAAGCTTGCGGCGCATCATAAATGTTTTTATGATGGCATTTTATTTTGAATTCATTTTGTATTGGCCTATGTTGCTCTTAACTGACTCCACTAGCTTGCATCAAGCTATGAACATGTATATACTTATACATCTTTTACATTATCAATAAAGGAAGCCGAACCCTATTCTAAAAAAAGCTTGTTTTCAAATTTCGAGCATTTCTTCTTGGAAATAATTGGTTTGAATGTTGAAAACATATAAATTCATGCCAGTAGTTCAACCTTAATATGATGTGTGTATTTAATTAAAAGGCAATACAATGCTTTCATCCAGAACTGATTTATGGATTTCTAAGGACACTTTAAGAATCTTTGAATAACGCTCCAATACATCATGCTAGGGACACAAATATATAATGTGGCTATAGATTGGTTTGTCTTATGGTAGTGTTAATCCTGCTCATGTTTTAAAGTAACTTAAAGCTATATACAAATAAAATCACAGTAAAAACGCAAATATCTTGGGTCATGCTTGTTGATCAAGCACTTGCAGCTATTCTCTTGTTCATGCTCTCTTCCCACTTGCACTTGCATTTCTGGCGTTTGCTCCTTTCCGACATGATCTTGCAGTATTTCAAATATGTTTATGCATGTTGTCCATGTTGTTTCTATGCCTATCTTGATTTTATTTGTACCACGCCAGCAGGGCTAATTTTATCTCAATTTTAGTTTTCAAGTCCGACACAATTTCTTTTTTATAAATGGTAAGCAATATTATATAGTGCATATAGTCATATAACCAAGGTACAGATAATATATCTTTACCTTTATTAAATGTGTTATGAGTTAGTGTCAATACTTGCATACATACTAACAATAGAAACCGACCGTCGGTGCTAGCTTTGTTTTGCCTAATTATGTGATGAGTATTGGATCCATACAACTCAAAATAGTTAATGACTGTTAAACGATTATCTCTGACCAATCAAGTATCTCGATTTAATCAAATATGGCCATGTGATGTCTATGATCTAAAGAGGTAGTATTTATTATCATTTTTCTTATATCAGATCTTTTAATCATTTAGGAATGCATTGTTATTCTCTTCCATATATATATTTTGTTATAATAACATTAATTATAACTCAACTAGCAGCTATTTTGAATCTTCTATTTTGTGCATTTTTCTCTTACCTTCTGCCTTTTATTTACTTTAATTTAATCTTTCTCAAAATTCTTTTATACAATACATTTAATTAGCTATTTTAAAGTTGCAAAGTTTTAGTTACCAACTAGTATTACGGTAGTTGTTTTCAGGTGGAAAATAAAAGTGCAGGCACATGGAAATTTATTGCTTCTGTCATGGCTCTTATGATTATGTGATAGCTTTTGAAGCTGTGGAGTTAAATACCAAAGCTTAATTTTACTTTATAGGAATCTCACCAACCAAATTTTGAATATATTTGAATTTCAGGTATGTTTTACTTGGCAATTCTCACTTCAAACAATGATATTTCAGTTTAAAATAGTATTATTATACTTGTACATATACGTGGAATGGAACAACTGAATTGGTTTATGGATTGAACTGATGTTTGACTCCATGTTTCAGTGTCGGTTGAAATAGTCATCTTATGGTTAGAATCTTAAGATATTCTCCGAGTAATATTTTCATGTAATAATTCTTATTTAAATAACTTACACAACTGACACTAATGTGTCACACATAGAATAACATACGAGAAATTGAATTAGAATCTAAAGCAAAAAAGAAAAGAAACATGTGTTTTTATACAATCATGACATGTGCGCCTGGGACAAATGCTAAAATTCATGGTGAGAAAATTGTAGCGTATGTCAGCGTTAAAATAGCGTTTACTGTAGGTGTAGAATATGAAATCTAACTAATGTGCATAATGTTAAACAGTTTGGATTGGATTGAGTTGTCCGAACAAGTTTTACTATCACTACATTTGTAGTTTCTTCTCATAGGATAAGTGTTAAATAGGAAATGATAGGTAGGGTAAGTAAGGAGAATAGTACGGCATTCACATTTAACCAATAGAACATAGGTATTATGATTTTGTGTATTCAGTATTTCAAGTTAAAATATTTATACTTATTAAAATTTTAGAGCTAAATAAGATAGTATTTCAGGCATAATTACATCTCTTTTGTAGATTTGCACCCTAATTATTCCTTTTATTTTGCTATATAGGTACAAAAAACATTCCTTTACTATATGAAAGATTGCTAGCTAAAGTTGCTAATAAAAGATATGTTTTTATGCATTTGATTGTCTACGCTATTATGAAGTATATTTTGTTATATATGTTATAAGTACGATCTTGTTTTGATCGTGTAAATGTATATTAAATTGGGGTGTGCGGGAAAGTATTAACCGTGCAAAGGAGATGCTGTCGGAAATTCATGAAATTTGATAAGTTTATAAAAATCAACATAGTTTATAAGAATTAACTAAATTAACAAATTTTATAAAATTAACAGAGTTTTATAAAATTAAATTAATATCTAAATATTAATAAAATTTTATAAAATTTAAATAAATTTTTGAAAATTAACTAAGTATAAAAATTTAACTAAGAAAACTAAGTTACATAGAAAATTATTAAAATTAAAAATTTACTTAATTTATAAAAATTAACTAATTTTTATAAAAGTTAACTAAGTTATCAAGTTTTACACAAATTAACTAGATTAACTGAAAGTTTATAAAAAATAACTAATTCTTATAAAATTTAACACAAGTATATAAAAGTTATTAGTTAACTAATTTATAACCAAGTCTTATAAATATTCAACTAAGTTAATTAAGTGAGATATTAAAAAATTAATTAAAGAAAATAATTTTTTTAAGTAATTTAAAATTAACTAAGTTAATTGAGTTTTATAAAAGTCAACAAAACTTAAAAAAAATTTAATTAAATTAACTAAGGTATATGAAAATTAATTAAGTTTTGTAAAAATCATGTTCTCTATTTTGAAATCTTTGTTTAGTTGTTACAAAAATTGACTAAGTTATCTAAAAATTATCTTATTTTTATAAAAATTAACCAAGTTAACTTAGTTTTACAAAAATTAATTAAGTTTATAGTAATTAAGTTTATAAAAATTAACTAAATTTAAAAGAAGAATAATAGCATGATGTAATAATAATAGTAGTAGTATAAAATAATATATTAATAATAGTAATATAATAATAAATTAACTAAGTTTAAAATAATTAACCAAGTTAATTAAGTTTTACAATAATTAAATAAGCTAATTATTTTAAAAATTAAATAAGTTTATAAAATTTAATTAAGTTTATAAAAATTAGTTTTATAAAAATCTTGTTCTCTATTTTGAAATCTTTGTTAAATTGTGATAGTTTTTTTTTAAAAGTAAGTTAACTAAGTTTTAGAAAATTAATTAAGTTTACAAAAATCAACTAAATTTAGAATAATAAGAATAATATAATATTATATACTAAAAATAACAATAATAACAACAACAACAAATTAACTAAGGTTAAAATAAGTAAGTTAATTAAATTTTATAATAATTAAATACACAGCTGTTTTTAAAAATTAAATAAGTTTACAAAATTTAATCAAGTTTTATAGAAATTAATAAGTTTATAACGATATACATGTACATCCATTTTAGGAAATTCCATATGTTATTGATATTGTTTCCATATGATTATATAAATTAACTAAATTTTATAAAATTAACTAAAGTTTCTATAGATCAATTTAATTTTATAGAAATTAACTAAGTTAGTTTCATATAAATTAATTAAGTTCCATATAAATTAATTAAATTTATATACTTAATTTACACAAATACACACATATGTATGTATGTATAATTACAATTCTTAATTATTGAATTTTTTTCATAGGTAATTACCCATCTATGGTGCATACAAATGGCAACATGTTGTTGTATATTACCGATTTAAAGTTCTTTTAAAGGAACAACTTTTTTGGTTTGCATATAAAATCGTCTGTGTACTACGATCTTTTATCACTTGTATTATTTACACATTTAATGTAATGTTCATTTAATATTGTGACGTATTATGCATTATTCTATGTGAATGTTGAATGGTTAGTTATTTTTCGTTTAATGTGATCTATATGATTGTGTAAAATGATACATTGTGTTTATATAAATTTGTCGATTGTTGTGTGATAACAGATACGTACGTACTACAAAAAATGATTTTTAAAACGCTGTTAAATGTTTTAGCAGCGTTTTGAAAACGTTATTAAAGCTTATAATAGCGTTAATGAAATGCTTTTACAGTTAATAATAGCATTTTAAGCTCGTTGTACACCAACATGTCATTATAACAAAGGGTTTTTTATAGCATTTTATGAAATCCAGTAAAAGGGCTTTTTATAACATTTGGAAACGCTATAAAAGACATGTTTTTATAGCGTTTCTTATGTTGCAATAATAAGTCATTGACTTATTACAACTTGTTGATTTGCAGCGTTTATAAAAGCGCTGTAAAAGCCTTTTATAGCGTTTTTTAAACGCTATGAAAGGATCTTTTTGTTGTAGTGCGATAAGTTCATTGACATCCACATAAACATTGCTCAAATCCTTAAAGTTTATGCCAACATCTTTATCAAGGAACCCTGACGTCGCTCGGCTGCTGGGGGAGCATCTTTATTACAAATCTCTTGAGAAGGCGAATCAAGGAGAATGTGACTCATTCCGTGAGTCTCATCACACGATTTGGAGTCCCCATCACCTGAGCCTGCGTTAAAATCATCATCACTAGAGGAGGAATCATGACTATTGCTACTCTCAACCTTCACCCTCCTCTTTTTTGCTGTCAGTGCAGCCTTCGCCTCTTGTCGCTTGAACTCTTCTTCCCCTTCCTTTGGAATTGGAGGCATTCTAGTTGGATAGCTGGCTTCAATTGTGACGCCCCTTCTTTCATCAGTCTTTTCAGTTGGCTCGCCAAACGGACCTTCTTTTTCTAGGAAAACACCTTCTTCAAATCTATGCAATCAAGAAGTGGAGCATGATCAAACTTTGGAACAGGAAGGAGATGGGACTTCAGCGGCAATGGAGGATCTTTCGGGAAGCAGCTGCCCATAGTGGGGCAAGTTTTCGTTCGTTGGAAAAAATTTAACCAATCTCTCCTTAACATTGACGGCCTTTAGGGTATGGAAAATATGATCAAGTGATAGGTCTTTATTTGACCTCGGAATAACTGCAAGAAGTATTTGACCTATCAAAAATCCCATAACGACATATCGAAACTCAATAAGAAAAGGAGAGAACTTACCCCCTCGTTGTTCAAAGGCGATTAAACCCTATGGGACATCTAATGAAGAAGTATTGAGGCTTGAATTGAGACAGATTGTTTTGAAGCTTCTACACGATCTTGCGATTCCTCTGGGCCTCGATGACGACAAGGGATGGGCACTCATCTCTCCTCTTAAACGAGTGAAAATATTTCAACACATCGAAACTAGGGGTAGGATTAAATGTCTACATAAACAGAATGTGAAGGCAAGTCAAGATTGCACATCCATTGGGATGAATTTGGAATGGGACAATTCCCAAGTTTTAACGAGTTTCTTTCAAGAAATCATTGAAGGGAGGCACTACTCCATTTAAACACATGTACCGGTGGCAAGCAACGTATCCTGGAGGCAGCGTATGGGCAAACTTATTCTTCTCTGAAAGGCGCACGTCGTTCTCCAAAATGCCGTGTTCTAGGAAAACATTATGCAGAACCTTAGTGGAGATTATGGAGGAAGCTCTCTCTAATGGATTAAGTAGAACTTTGAAATTAGAAGGAGACCGGTCTACAACCAGGAAATCCAAAACTAGTTGACCGTATTTATCTCGTGAAGCGAAAGAGGAAGAGGCGATGGACGATGATTCGGCTTCTGAAAATGATGGACTTCCTCCATTGGACTATGGTGAGAAGACGAATACTTCATTCTACACAACAGAACTTGCATCCAACGTGGTCATGTAATTCTATCTTTAACTGAAAATACCTCTTCAACACTTGAATTCCGAAGGAATATTGATTTACACCGACAATCGAAGTTCAAGTATATATCGGGGCAAGTGCACTGTGTTATCTAAGTGGGGTAAGCTCAGTGTCCTGAACACCACACTCGATCTATCTAATGTAGATAGTTCGCTCATAGTAAAGAGTTCAAATGTCAAATTAGGAATAGCACTCAATATTATTAGAATTGCCAAGGAAATATCATATTCATGAAGCAGAAACGTAAATGAACTCCTATTAATGTGGAATAGGTTGAATTATTCGATTTGAATTTCAATTGTAAATTCATCAAGAATAAGGGTTATCATATCCTTTTTTGAAATGATTTCTTCTACACTTATCCGTTATGTATCAATGACCGATAAAGGTTCCACTGTCCAAAGCGACATGGAAAGCTCTTCCCAGTTCTGGTGTACCGAGTGTACAATAGCAAGACCAATCCAAACTCTTCGAAAGGCAATAACAACATAAGATGCATCGAGATGCTATCCTAAGCCGTTATTCCCTCCAGAGGGATTAAAACCAATTTGCAATGCGTCGTGAGGTATCGACAATGTAACTTAGCACAAGTTTTGATTCTATGGAAGAAGATAGTAAAACATTTCAAGCACCAGGGTAAAGCCCAAATGTCGTTTTGTGAAGAACTCAAGACTCGATTTACTATCTTCTTCCATAAAATCATGATCAACTTGAATTTTCCATGGCAATCATCACCAATACAACCCTGTTATCGAATTGTTAAACGAATGCCAAAATCAACATTACCCACCTGTAATCAAGAACCAAAAAGGAGATGCGAATGGACTTAGAATAATTGGCAGCCTATGGTACGAAGGGTCAACAGTGATCCAAGGGAAGTTTGGTGGCGATCAAAAGAAAGTAGATCGATGGCGATCCAGATGGGTAGTGTCAACGATGATCCAAATGACGAGGTTTAAGGAGCTAGGGTTGAAGTCAAAGCGACGTCGAACTTTAGAATGGTCAACGGCGAGTGGCTTCGGTGGTAGATGGTCGGTGATGGTGATAGAATGAATGGACTTATGGTTTGGTGGAGTTTGGATCGAGTCCCAAGGAATTAGCCCGAGCCATAAGAGGAAGGTAAGAGTATAGGATAGGTCGGCTCGATTAAGTTAAATAGGAGATTGGGCTTTAAAAATGCTAAGTTTGTGGATCGCTAGCGATCCGTGGATTATGAATCGCTAGGGATCCATCATAATACATCAGATTACCCCAAAATTTGCCAAGCATGATCCACATGTTATTAGCGGGAATTTTAGAGGTTGTGGAATTAAAATTGATTTGTTATAACAAGAAATGTTGATTCATGTTAAAACTCAACGAGCAGTTGAACAACCAAAGTCAAAGTCACGTGATTACCTTAACATGATCACTTGAACCTCACCAAGCAGGAACTCAAAAGCAATTACTTCCAGAGCACCCCTTGTTTCCAACAAAGGAATACTCTGGGGGCGCAAATGTTATCTAGGTTTTTAACCCAGCAATTTCAAAGGAAGTCGGAACAGTTTGGTCGAGTCAGAACAACTTAACAGCCAACCAAAAGGACTAGAAGAACCAACCAAGAAGAATCATGGAAAAAGAAAGCAAAACATGCTAAGGTAATGGACCGCTTGCATTCCCTAAGGTTCGTTGCAGGTTCACCAATCTTCTTGCATCATGATCCAATAGGCATTCTAGGAATGATGGCCGAGTTTGATGGAATTCCAAGCTAGTTAGATCTAGAAGTGAGCATTCGTCTAATTCAATTAACAACCTAATGCAACCATTGTATGGATTATCATCAAAAAAGGCTACAAGCTACAAAATTACATGGAGAACACCAACCCGAGACAAAAAATGCGACCGTAAAGACAAAGTCCAAAAATCCACTAAATACATGGGTCGCTAGCGATCCTTGCACTAAAGATTGCTAGCGATCCATATGATTGTACCGGATTTCCCTGAAGTTCAAAGAAGAGGATGAAGGGAAGAATCACAAGCAGTTGAATCATCGGTGACCGAAAAGATATGAATCGCTAGTGTTCCATCAAATTGACTTGTTTCACTATGAAACTTTCAGTGCACCTTCGTATGTTCGTTTGCAAGCATTTGGCAACACGGCCTAGCCAAATAGCTTTCCAAACCCTATAAATACATACTACCTGCAACATAAGCAGCATCTTTCAGACTGGCTGCTAAAACTCTGCAGAAATTTATCTTTTTTCTTCTCCTCCCACACAACAATCATGTACAGGGTTCACTATGATTCTCCAGTGAAATCTAACACTAGTAACTTGATCTAACTTACAAGATTTAGTCATATTGTAATCAGATTCAACTTGTAATTGTAGTCAATCATAGTAATCAGATTCAACTTGTATTGAGATGTTGAATTAAATTGAAATTTATGAATTAATATTGAATTAATTGAATTTTAGAATTCGAGTCGATTTGAATCGATTTGTGAACTTTGAGGAAAACTATTTTTATTATGTAAAGTAGTTTAGTGTGTGTGTGTGTGTGTGTATAAATATTTTTACTTTATAAATTATTTCAATATATAAACTATTTTAATATAAAAATATTTTTAATATACTAATTATTTTAATATAAACTGTTTTAACTTATAACAATTTTAATATACTAATTATTTTACAAACTATTTTATTATATAAAATATTTTTATTATATATATACTATTTTTAATATCTAAACTGTTTAAGTGGGACGTATTATGATTTCGGAGTATTATGATTTTGGAGTATTATGATTTCGAAGTTTTATGTTTTCAAAGTATTATATTTTCAAAGTGTTATGATTTCCAAAATGTTATGATTTTAAAAGTGTTATAATTTCGAAGAGTTATAATTTCGAAGAGTTATAATTTTGGAAAGCGTTATGATTTTGGAAATGATTATTATTTTAAGTAAAGTAATGATCTCGAATTTATATGGTTTTGAAATGATATGATATTTTGAAATGACCACGGGTTATAATAACGTTTATTTGTTAAAGAGGCCGGGATCGGTTATTGTCATACTCTCTGCCAATACCCAAAACCACTTTAACAACCGTGTACGCGGTGGAGATTGCAGAATGAAGTAGGATGGTTGGAAACGATTCTATATGAGTATATACGTGGACCTGACTCCCATGAGTTAGCTTAAGGTGGCTAAAACAGGAGCAATTGACGAGCTAAGGGAGGTAGCTCCTCCGATTGGATACGCTTTTTCGATACCATTCTATTACTTTGTGATTGATTGTGTGCACCTTCGTAATTTTAGGAGTGTGGATAGAGCTGGGTGGTAGCTGCGACTATGCATTACCAACAGCCCGGAAGTGTAATTGGTATATCTACCTTGGCGTTGCATAGTTGTGCCGTGTCACCAACCATATCTAGCCCACTACGAGTTTGTTTTGTACCATACCTAAGGAGTGCCCTCTGACGACCTCCAGTACGGGAGAGATTACAATACTATATAGACAATGGGAACATAAAATGTATTAAGGGGGATATGGCTAACGCCTTAATGCTATTTTAATACTTTTACTTTACTATACGTATTATAACAGCGTATTGTACTACATAGTAGATAGTTCCACAGATCCTTAGAGGATGGGTATCCCAAACATCCTTTGAGTTACTTGTATTTCAGTTGATATTTCACTTGAGTTGGATATATTGATATAAGAATGTTAATCCTGACTCGAGTGTTTAGTGTTTTGCCTTATGCTCGGGTCAGATTGAGTGTCACAAAATTTGAGACTCACCTTTGGAGTTGGAGGTTCGCTTGGAGAACCATCTATATCTATTCAGCTTTCAATTATTCAGTTGACTCCAGTGATATATTCAGATTTTGTTATTTGACTTTTGTATTGAGACTTCTATGTATTCGAAACATCTGTTGTGTCTTGTTTTAACTCTGTTATATATATAGAGTAGCTTCATGAACTACTATTCATCTGTTTCTGCTGCTTATGTAATATTACTCTGTATCTGTGACTCTGTGATTGATTATTTACTGTATATGCTGAATTTTGCCAAATATAAATTAATAATCTGATATTTTGAGCAATTCAAGTCCGACATATGCGGATGCGAATGGCACGAAATATTGGGTAGTTACATTTGTTATCAGAGCTCTGGTTTAGGCAAAACTTAACATACATAGTAAAATTTAGTTACAAAATAGCCTTCAATCGGGCTTGAATTCCTTCCTCTTTGACTTAAATTTCCTTTGAATTTCGGAATGCTTCCCTCGGTTCCAAAATCCATTCTTGTCTCTCCCTATTCATATTGTCTTAACTATGGAGCATCCCATAGCTCCACTATATGATTTGTAAATGACTGAAACTCCTTTACAATGAGCATTGACTCACTGGAGATTTCTATATCCTCGGTTTAGATGTTGCTATCTCTTGTTATGCCCGAATTCTATCTATTGCGACCAAATGTCACTTTGCCCTAGAATTCTGCGTAGATCGTTCTTGAAGTCGCGGATGACCCGGTTAAGGTCGCCCACGATTTATATTAGTCTATCCATCCTCTTGTTTTGAAATTTAATCATCTTATCTTCGTATTGAGCTTATCTTCTTGTTAGATTTTCTCTGATTTAGGTTCCTCTAATTTGGATCTCTGTCCTTGTTTTGAAGTCTATTATTTAATCATTGAGTGAGGGAGTGTATTTGTAATTAACATAAAATGTTTTATATATTGTGTTGCTTGAGTGGTTAATGTTGATTTGGGTTTCTATCGATTTGTTTGATCAACACTATCGATAGGAATTCCAAAACACTTGAACAAAGCAAACAGACATGATATTATTTTCAAATTTAGTTAATGAAATAATTTTTGTATGATTATATTTTGTATATGTAAGTATAAATTTTTTAAAATTAACAATTAATTAAAAATTGTTGTTAGAAATGACAATATTTGATTTTCATTTATTGTTTATGAACCATTGATTACTGCCACATGATATAAATAAATGGAATTATAAAATGTGGTCTATAGGTTGATTTGGAATTTAAATGAATTTGAATTAAGAATTTGGGAATTAAATTTTCGGTATTTTAGAAAAATTTGGTTTTAAAATTTTAGAGGATATTATTTTAAAAGTATTTTCAAATAGAAATCATTTCCAAAGAATTTTAAAATTTTAAAATTAGTACTCTCCTCTTCTGTTGTTGGAAAATAATTTCGGTGATGACGGTCGCATCATCGACATTCATTTTCGAGTTTCAGAGTGGAGAGACCATTTTGTAGCTTTGCTGCACCTTTTTTTGGAAAATAAATTGATTTGAATTTCTAAAGTATGGCTTGATGTATAATATATATAAATATATGTTTACATATTTGATTATATATATATATAATATATATGTATACACTTATCTCTAATGGTTTGAAGTGAAATCGAAAATTCAATTCTTAAATTCTCTTAAAGGATGATTTCAATTATAAAATAAAGCCAAAATTTTTGAATAAGTATTTAAATCTTGAAATAATTGAATAGTAATCAATTTAAAAACTAAATGAAATTTATATGATTTGAATCGACAGTTTGAACTAACAAATTTGAATTGAGTGACTATTTATTGATTTAATAAAATGGATAAAACTAAATTGTTGAATATAATTATTTTAATTTTAAATTTATATCGTTTAAATTAATAGTTTATTCTATGTTTCAATTTATTTTTCTTTCTGGCTGTTTCTATGCTCCAACCTCCTTCCTTTTCGGGGATGAAAAGTTTTGAGTGGGGGAGAGTGTAACGACCCATAAATTTTTAATAATTTTATTAACGTAACTAGACCGAAATTTTGTTAAATTTTAAATAATAGAATTTGGATATAAAAACTTGATTTTTGGAATGCGTCTAATTAAACATAGCTAATGGAAAATTTTCATTTGATAATATTGAAGTTTATTTTATTGTGTAATTTTATTTCAATTTAAATTAGTTAACATTTGATGATAATAAAATGTTTTCCAAACCTGAATATTCTTATAATAAATTTGTAAATCTTCTTCTGAGTGAGACGCCATATTTAATTTCACCAAAATTGGACTACTACTGCTCCATTTATCTTATTTTTGGCAAATTAGCAGCATTTTCGGTACGGAATATCGACTTTTGATAGGATGATCGTACCACTAATATATGTATACCGTTTTGATCGTCTCGTCGTGCTGATCTCTATGTTATATTCATTTATGTGTTTTGGAATTCGGGAGACGGCGAAATCTACGAAACAATTTCATATCCGTTCCGCATTCGACCTTTTAGCTTCTCGTACCTTTTATATTCCACCATCTATTAACCATTAGTTGTTGATATTCCAGTTTTCAACAGACATGACTTTTGGTTTTTCAATTGATTTCAATGTTATTCGGTTTCACCTTCTCTCCATTTTCATTCTGCATATTAAAATTAAAAAAAAAAAGGGCAGCAACATTTTATCTAAACAATCTCATTTCTTTTTTTTTCTGATAATCAATTTCATAACCAAAGCTACCACCTTAGCCTCTCCGATGATCCGCCTCACCTGTCGAAGCCCAGCAATCCCAAGCAACCACCTTGTGCTTGGCCATTCTATATGCTTCCCTTCCTCCCTTTGAGTATTGTTTCAGCTGAACTTTCCACTGCCTCCATTTCACTTTTCCCTCTCTCCTCACTCCATTTTTACGTCCGACCCCACTTTCCACTCCTCCAACCAGCAGCACCCAGCCGAGCCATGACCTCCTTTTTCCCCCTCTCACCACTAACCCCTACCTTGTTTCCCAGACCACAGCAAGTAAGCAGCATCCTTCACTTCTTATATAACGTGTGTGTGTGTGTGTGTGTATTAAGTTGTGTACATATGTTTGAATTCTTATACATATATGCATTCATACATACATATATATACATGTTGTTGTATATAGTACTTACAATATGATATACATATATTTTAAAAATAGAAAACTTTCTGTTGCCACTTAATTTTTATATATATTATAACAAATTATTTATCATGAATATTGATTTTAAGATGTTATAAGTATATAAGTATATAATAGCTTACATGAGTTGTTTTTTATACTATATATATTATCATAAAGATATGTTTTGTTCTATTATAAATGTTTCGTATATAGTGATTTTCCTTGCATTGATTTGTAAGGATAGACACAGTTTAA
The DNA here is from genome assembly GCA_030765085.1 of Allium cepa. Taxonomy (NCBI): domain Eukaryota; kingdom Viridiplantae; phylum Streptophyta; class Magnoliopsida; order Asparagales; family Amaryllidaceae; genus Allium; species Allium cepa. The sequence goes on along the minus strand of CM060935.1, from coordinate 793,994,110 downwards.
ATATGTGATACAGGGAGCACGTGCCCTACTCACCTTGTTTCGTATTTCATACAGTATATATATATATATTCTACTTTGTATTTATATAAGCTGCTACACTGTGATTCGTATATTTTTAAGTATTTATGTTGTTTGAGTATATATATTAAGTGGTGTATATCTTGTGCTTATAGTATTTTATAACATGATTTATGATATATAATATAATAAGTTTGTATATATATCTATGGAAATATGAGTTACAGTTTATAGAATATGTTCAGATTTCAGTAATTTTTACCATAAAGTATATATATTCTTGTATGTTAAGGTATATAGATGTTTATAGTTCGTATATTATAAAGGAAGCATTATATATATTATATACATATTTCCTTGTCTGAATGTATTTGAGTTTTCTGATATGCTTGTATAGATGTTACCTTCATATATTGTACTAAAAACTTGATATTTTAAATACAAAGAATTATATATATATATATATATATATGTATATATATATATATATATCATACATATAAATATAGGTTGATGTTTAATATTTGGCTAAAGGGCATCTATGTTAATATTTGAAAATCTTTTAAAAAAACATAAATATGGGTTATAAATTTAATAATGAGAAAAGTATATGTTTTGATTTTTAATTTAAATGTAATATGTAGATGTGTCATTTTAAAAATGTATTTAAATTGAGTATTTGTTTTAAGGAAAATATTAATATAATATATGTTTCATTCAATTATATCAAACTGATTCTGATTTGTTCTCATCGGTTGCTATTTATCATCTTTGTCGTCAAATTCGTGCTTAGATTCTTAAATCATCTCATTCTCATTCATCTCTAGCCTCGAAAAGTGAGCAATCACTCGTGATTAACGTTCTTATATTTGTTAAATTTGATTTCATTTGAAATGACAATTGACATATGCTATTGATAGTTATTTAACTGCTATATATATATATGATATGCTAGTATCTGTAACTGTTCACCTATGACATCTGACATCATGTTTTTCTATTTATATTTTATCTGTTATTGATGATATATGCCTGTTATTGATATGTTATACTATATTCATAACTGGTCTCACTCTACAAGTTCCCTATTAGTGTAGAATTCTTGATGGGTTGAAATGATACAACCCAAATGATATTTTAGAATAGGGAAAAATCGTTATGGGTTGAAATGATAAACTCAAGCGATTTTCCTTAACATTGAACTGGGATTGCAGGTTGAAATGATATATACCCCTAGATATTTTAATTGCGGGTTGAAATGATAAATATCTGTATAACTTGACCATAAGATAGAAAATTATATACATACATCGTTGGTCTATATATATTTTGAAATGATTTCCACAGTTTAAAAAAATAAAAATAAAAATAAATGTGATTTTAATAAATATTGATTTTAAGATATTATGTATATAAATGTCATCTTATAAAGGTTTAAATTTTAGATTTTTAAAATTATATGTTTGGAAATTTAAATTTATAAGTTAGTTTTGAAATTATAAATTATAAGGAATTTACTTATAATTTTACTATTTTTAAAATATCTAAGTTTAGTTTTAATATTAAGATGAGTTTAGTTAAAAGATTTAATTTAATAAAGTTTGATTTAAATAATATATAACATGTTTAAGTATTTATTAAAAATTATATTTAAAAAAACATATTTATAATAATTTTTATAAGTTACAGTTGGGAAGATAAATTTAAGTTGATTTGAAATAGTGTTCATTTAAGAATTATATTTAAATTAAATCAGTTTGAAACTTATTAAATTTGATATTTTAAAGATATGATTTTATAACTTGACTTTGATTAAAGATGATTAAATGAATATTTTCAAATTTAAATAAATTTAAATGGGGTATTTAGTTTTTATTTAAAATTTTATTTTAAAAACATTATTTTAATACCATTGTATTGATTAAGTGAATATTTCAAAACTAAATAATAGTAAAGTGAATTTGAAATATATATGAAATTATCAAATTGGGATATTATAAATGTTTGAATATTTAAAGCTTTGAAAACTATTGAAATCGAAATGGTTAGATTTGTAGTTCAAATCTATATATTGAAATCGATATAAATTAATGGTTTATTGAGATGTTGAATTAAATTGAAATTTGTGAATTAATATTGAATCAATTGAATTTTAGAATTTGAGTCGATTTGAATCAATTTGTGAACTTTGAGGAAAACTATTTTTATTATGTAAAGTATTTTAATATATATAAATATTTTTACTCTATAAATTATTTTAATATATAAACTATTTTAATATGAAACTATTTTTAATATACTAATTATTTTAATATAAACTATTTTAAATTATAACTATTTTAATATACTAATTACTTTACAAAATATTTTATTATATAAAATATTTTTATTACATATATACTATTTTTAATATCTAAAATATTTAAGTGGGGAGTATTATGATTTTGTAGTATTATGATTTCAGAGTATTATGTTTTCAACGTATTATATTTTCAAAGTGTTATGATTTCCAAAGTGTCATGATTTTAAAAGTGTTATAATTCGGAAGAGTTATAATTTTGGAAAGTGTTATGATTGTGGAAATGAATATTATTTTAAGTAAATTAATGATCTCGAATTTATATGGTTTTGGAATGATATGGTATTTAAAAATTGCCACAGGGTTATAATAACGTTTGGTTGTTAAAGAGACCGGGATCGGTTATTGTCATACTCTCTGTCAATACCGAAAATCACTTTAACAACCGTGTATGCTGTGTAGATTCCAGAATGAAGTAGAATGGTTGGCGGTGATTCAATATGAGGTATATACATGGACCCGACTCCCGTGAGTTAGCTCAAGGTGGCTAAAACATGAGCAACTGACGGGCCAAGGGAGATAGCTCCACTGATCGGACACGCTTCTTCGATACCATTCTATTACTTTGTGATTGATTGGGTGCACCTTTGGATTTTTGGACGTGTGGATCGAGTTGGGCGGTAGCTGCGGCTATGCATTACCAACAGACCGAAAGTGTAATTGGTATATCTACCCAGGCATTGCCTAGTCGTGCCATGTCACCTACCATACTGAGCGCACTAGTTTGTTTTGTACCATACATATGGAGTGCCCTCTGATGATCTCCAGTACGGGGGAGATTACGGTACTGTATAAACTATGGGAATATATAAAAATGTGTTACGAGGGATATGGGTAACGCCTTAACGCTATTTTAATATTTTTACTTTACTATAGACATGTTATAATAGCGTATTGTACTACATAGTACATAGTTCCACGGATCCTTAAAGGATGTGTATCCCAAACATCCTTTGAGTTACTTGTATTTCAGTTGATATTTTACTTGAGTTGGATTTATTGATATAAGAATGTTAATCCTGACTCGAGTGTTTTGTGTTTTGCTTTATGCTCGGGTCAGACTTAGTGTTACAGCATTTGAGACTCACATTTAGAGTTGGAGCTTCACTTGAAGATCCATCTATATCTATTCAGCTTTTAGTTATTCAGTTGACTGTAGTGATATATTCGGATTTTGTAACTTGACTATTGTATTGAGACTTCTATGTATTCGAAACTTCTGTTGTGTCTTATTTTAACTCTTTTATATACATAGTAGCTTTATGTACTACTATTCATTTGTTTCCGCTGCTTATTGTTATATTACTCTATGTGTGTGATTCCGTGATTGATTATTTATTGTATATGCTGAGTGTTGCCAAATATAAACTAATAATCTGATATTTTGAGCAATTCAAGTCTGACATATGCGGATGCGAATGGCATGAAATACCGGGTTGTCAAAAAAAAGAAAAAAACTTTGTTTTCAAATAATTTTTTTGTAGAGAAGTTCTATTCCACAGCAAGATCCCTGCAAAGTTTTGAATTAATTACTTTTAAACACTTCGAAATTCGCAAAATCCTGTAAACTATTGAAAATACTGATATTTCATGCCGACTTGAAATATAATTTTTAATGCCTTAGAAGTTTCCAGATATAGATATTATTGCTAATAAGCAGAAAATATGCATAAACACTTATTTGCGTACATAAAAATGGAGATGAATCGAAAATAACCAGGGATACAAAATGCTTGAATGTAGATTCCTTGTGCACACAGGCGTTATGTGCATAAATAGGTTGTACAAAATTAGTTTCTTATCATTGTTCTACAAAAAGACAGGACGTATATTCAATTTGATTAAAAAAGCTGTAACAATTTTAAAGAACCTTGTACAAGTTGAACCCTGTTTTGAAATCTCTAGTTAGCAGGTTATATGTTTTGAAACATGTAAAGATGTCAAAACTAACTACAACTTTAGTGGCCCCATTTTACGTGAACGTGCGGCTAATAATTTTTCAGCGACAATCTAACAAACTAATGAGCTGTAAGGTTTATATGAGCTCAGGGCTGGAAACCATTCAGTTGAGATATGTGATCACCTTTTTATGGTTCATATGAGATATATGCTATAAGGTTTATACTGAAGCCATAATTTTTTGTGCATATAGGTAAATCCTATTTGATGGTTTGCTGGCGATCAGGAGATGATGGGTTGCTGCTGACAATCGCAATATGTTAATTCTATTTAGGTAAGGTGGAGTGTGCTGGTTGGGGTTGCTGGCGAAATGATGGGGTTGCTGGCAAACTGTTGTTGATGATCTGAATCCAAGGTGCTTAAATGCTCAGTTGAAAACTAGAAGCTAAGTTTCATCCACGGTTTCACATCTACTCAAGGGAAAACTTTACTTATGATTCTATTTTGAGCACACAACTTCATTACAGAGGGCAACTCACTATGTCCTTATTAATCTTCATATTCTTTCATAGTGAAATCCCAGCAATGTACAACGATGATGTGAACACAGTTAATGCTTGGCTGTTATAAACACAGTACCGATCTTTGCTAGGTGTAGAAGCTCTCTTTAATACAATAGGGAAAAATGCTTCCAAAAATGGTTCCATAGTGGAAACTCCTCCTACAACACATAAGGTATGTATATAGCAACTAACTGCTCAAACAAAAATCACATTAATCATTAGTTATTACAAGAATTCGCAACACAAACCTGAAATTACAATGTCATATCCAAAAATAAGGCCACCAAAAGCAGCCATTAAGGAAGTTATTAGTACGGATAGAGTTTAGTCTTCCTTCATATTCCTTTCCAACTCCATTCGAAATAATTACTCCACTTGCCATAATCTCTAATTTTGTTCACTTTTAGTTATAGAAAAAACACTGCTCATATATCACACACATAGTGTACTGAAATAACTGGACTAAAGAGGAAAACAAACTTTTATGTAGGCTTAGCATCTTAGCAAAATTATGGTTTGTATGGTTTTTTTTGAAGCATTACTCGTACGCCTATCTTTTATTATCATTGAAATCGTCTGATCCTAGTTTGACTATCAGATTGGTAGATAGATGTTCAAATGTGGTCACCTCACAAATTAATAAGCCAGAGAACTTTGTGCTCAACTTATAAGTAGAGAATTTGGTAAATATGCTCAAATATATAGTACTTCAATTCTAAGTGTGTTGGAAATCAAAATTAAAACTTTGTATTGAGAATTTATTCACTTTTATGTTTAGTGATGATTTTGGATGGTTTTGTAAAGCAACTGCATATTTTCAGCCATTATCAGTAAGAACATGATTGTTTCATGTTTTGCAGGAAGGGTGAGTGCTGCTTCAATAAACACTACTTCGTGCAAAACCAGTAGCAGTTATTGAGGTCATTAGCTTCTTTGGATTATAGGGTCAGGTAAAATTTACTTGCATTTTTTTCTCATTTAAGTTTTGTAAAACATCCTCTTGAAACATCTTATCAGCCTAACATGGGATCTGTGTATGTAGATTGGAAAAATATACAAGAAGATGGATGTAAGCCAGTTTTATTGCTATCATCCATATTATAGTAGTAAAGTTTAATAGGTGATACGTTTCTAAAATAACGTGATATTTTTTCCTTAATTATATATCAAAATTAAAATAATGCGAGATAGTGTAAAGATTAAGCAACTTAACGAAGTTGGATCAATTTTGTATAGGCACACATCTGATCATTTTTGAATCTGTTTCACAAGAACCAAACGTGGTCAGCATTAACAAAGTTTGATAAGCATTAACAAAGTTTATGAAAATTATCTATTTTTATGATAATAATAATAATAATAATGGACAATAATTAAAATAAATTAACTAATTTTACAAAAATTAACAAGTTTATAGTAGTAGTAGTAGTAAACTAAGTTTGATAAAAAAATAATCAAGTTTATAACAATAACAATAACAAAATATATTTTGATAAAAATTAACTAAGTTTGTAATATTAATAATAATAATAATAAATTAACTAAGTCAACCAAGTTTTATAATTAATAACAATAATAACAAAAACTAAGTTTATATGAATCAACTAAGTTAACTAAGTATTATAAAAGTTAAATAAATTTATAAAATTAACTAAGTTTATAATAATAATAATAAAATAACTAAGTTTATGACAAATTATAAGTTTGAGATTATTTATAAAAATTAAGTAAGATAATATAGTTTAAGTTCGAGATAATTTATAAGTTTAAATTAATTAAAATATAAGTTATGACATTTTAAGTTTTAGCAATTGAGATAATTTATAAGTTTAATAATAATAATATTAATTGTAGTAGTAGTAATAATAATAAACAATAGTTTGAATAAATGTACTAAGTTTTATAAAAATTAAACACTTTTATAAAATCAACCATGTATTATAAAAATTAACAAGTTTATGATAATAATAATAATAAACTAATTTTGATAAAAATAATAATAATAAACTATAGTTTTATAAAATTTAACTAAGTTTATAATAATAATAAATTAACTAACTCAACTATGTTTTATAACTTATAACAACAACAACAACTAAAACTAAGTTTATAAAAAAGTTAACTAAATTTTATAAAAAAGCGCAAGTTTATAAAAGTTAATTAAGCTTATAATAATAATAATAATAAGTTTACAATAACAACAAAAAAAATTAACTAAGTTTATGAAAATTTATAAGTTTGAGAGAATTTATAATTTTTTTTTTTTGAAATGGTACTTTATATACAACAAATCGTTGTGACAACATATCACATGTCAATAAACGTTCGAATCACGCTAGGCAAGTTTCGAACTTGTGACCTCTCGCACCAAAGCCACATCACTTAACCACTGGGACAATGGTGCTTGTCTTATAAAAATTACCTAAGTTAATAGAGTTTAAGTTAATTAAAATATAAGTTATAAGTTACGATATTTTAAGTTTTAGTAATTGAGATAACTAATAAGTTTAAGTTAATATAAATAAAGTTATAAATAAGTTAATTAAAATATAATTTTTAGCAATATCTCGATACTGTGCTATTTTTATATTTATCTACTTTTATTAATTTTTTCAGTTTAGTACTATCTGACATCAACTCTTCCTCTTTCTTGCTGCTTCATTTGTTCATTCTTTTAATAAATGATGGTATCACTCACTTATAAGCAGGATCTGGTGTCGCAACTGATATCCAAACTAGCTATGCTGTAAGGATCATGGCTTTATTATCCAGTGCATTTATACTGCCTATCCTTCAACATAAAGTACTTATTCTCTGCACACAGATAATGCATTTTTGTTTCTTTTTTATTTGTCTCATGATCTGCATTTTCAAAGATGATTGCTGTCAAATTCATAATTATTCGCCAAGTTATCTTATTTATTTGAAACATAACTCTTGAAGACAACTTGTTACTCCCATCAAGTTATTTATTTGAAACAAGTAACAAACCAAGCACCTGCTTTAAGGATACTTTCTAAAACTAATAACAGGATTGAATTATGAGTACATTCTATTTATTGATGTGGATATTTTTGTACATGAAATCAGTGCTCACAAGTATACCTATTAATTTATTGAATACTGTTAATGGATTAAAATCTAGATCTGATACCATATACTAAAATCACAATCAGAGTTTTGTTCGAGCCTGGGTATTTCAAATTCATTGCCCTAGTAAATATGCTTGGTAGAAACTGAATACACATCTGAAATTTAATATTACATCACTTTAAGTCATAAAATTTAAAAACTATGCATAAACATAGTTTACAAATAAATTGCATAGTGATAAAATTATATAAGTTACCTCCAACACAAATATCTTAGTTTTCAAGTGAATATGGTAATCGGTAGCCTTCCTATCCAACTTTCTTTGGTTTTCCTACATCATATCATCCATAACTTATATTATCCTCGATGCTATCTGTTAATTTAGTTCAAATTTAAAAACTATTCTTCTTTGGATGCCTTTTTAAGTACAATTTTGAGTCACCCTGTCAATAGATAAGAAACAAGACACTAGAGATGCACAAACGCGATGACAGAGCAATATTTTACTGTTTATATACGCATGACATATTTATATTTCATGTGTTCGTTATCATTACGCTACTATGATCTACAGAATACTTTGGAACCTTTTTCATGACATGTAACATTGTTATATAGGCATGGCATGAATACAATAATATTTGCTTATCAGCGTTTAAATAACTGTGTGTTTTGAATAGATAAGAATAGTGAAATTATTTATTAAGTTTTTCTTCTCATGATGTATCTGCATTAGGTGATCAGCCAGCTGTTCCTATGCATTTAGGTTGAATGGATAATTCTACATTTTATCATATTCAAGCATCTTCAAAAAATGTATTACGGTAAGCCTCTTAAGGAATACTTTAGAGAAAAAATTGAATGAATTAGCATGTATTTCGAATAATTACAGTTCCTATATACCAATATTTGTTTAGTTTTTTTTATAAGTTTCCTTATATTTAATATGAATCATTTATGTATGGATTTTGAACATCCTGATTTTTAACAGTATCATAGAAAATAACTATTGGAAGATGAGATTACTTGGTATCCAGTCGACTTTGTATGGTACACTTTAGTTTTGGATGCTGACGTTACATCACACTACTTGGAAAAATAATAATAATGTTTAAACATGGGTGATTATGCATGTTGTAATTATTTATTTGTCCAATAATCTATTATAAAATCATATTTATTGTCACCATATTTCTGTTTTAGATGGGCAAACAGTGGAACTTCAGCGTTTGAAACTATATTCAGGTTAATAACTCATTGGCCTCAACAAAATGCAAAAAAATTTGAATCCTTTTATCAAACAAAGAATCAAGTCTGAAAGGAGTAAATGGAAGAAGCTATTGGTGGCAGTTCTCAGTTCAAGAAATTTTTGTCAGGCAAGTGAATTAATTTACTAAATTCATCTATTCAATTATTACATGCATGTACAGCGTAATTTGAATTAGTTCACTATTTTCCTTTGCGAACTCAAAGTATACTCCATTCGTGCTTTTGGCTTGACTCATTTCAGCTTCTTCCTAAAGCTAGTAACAGATCATTGTTTTGCAATAAGCTGATACAGTTGTTGTTCATTTAAACTCTATTTATCAACTGCTTTTTACTGTTATAGGACTCTGTCAACTCTTTTTATCAACTACATCAAACAATTATACTACTTTATCAGCTGCAGTTCATTTAAAGCTGATTTAATGATTAGCTGCTTACTATTTGACTTCTACTTATTATGTCCCTGTATGCCTTTATCAATATATTAAGTTAAGCTAGAAATTATAGTATAATTTAACTTTGTTATTCAAAATTGTGTAATTCCATTGAGAATAGTTGTTTAATATCGAAATAAATTATATATTTATATTGTAGTATAAACCAATATGCGCACATAATTTGTACAAAAGAGGTAAAATTCATTGCTCATACCTTATAGCGATTATACTAGTACCCATGTTTTATGTCATTAAATAAATTTTCTGATAGGGAGAAGACAAGTGAAAGAAGTTACATGTAATTCCTAATAATCAACACTTCTAGAGTCTCCAAGTAAGTGTTTTGAGCAAGTTCAGATAACCAACATTATTTTTATCTAATAATAAATCATGTTAAAAACTTTGGTGTTAAAAGAAGCATACTTACATTCCTATTAGGTAGACTGAAATGGATGTTGCCCATTCAATTTTTAATATAAAACGGTCATCCCAATCCTTAATTCATGACCAAGTAAACAACAGAAGTTACGTAACTAATATCATAACATGAGCTATGAAATGTTGTGAACTTGATGGCTTAATTATTTATGTACTTGTTTGAATAATAATCAATTAATATAGTTTGAATATTACTTGATAATTCATGGAAAATTCTTATTGTTGATTATCAACCTTATTTACTGGTAATTAGCTTTTTCGGAGTGAAGACCGTCGGCAACAATGGACATGACTTCAGTTGTTATATGTATTATGATATTTGTTGATACTGGTTATGTAAACTTGTTTGTGAATGCTTGTGGTATGTGAATTTGCTCATTTTGTCAAATAAATATTATCTAAATGGTTATGGATATTACACTTATGTGATTAATGTGTTCTCAATTATTTTAATATGAAGATAATACGATTGAATGATTATTGGTTTGAATATGGTAATTATACGATTGTCACTGATTTTAATATGACTATTATATAACTGGTTGCTGGAAATTATATGAGCCATTGATAATATATAGTTGCATATAAAATATGCTACAAAACAATCAACAATTTTTAGTAGCCTTTTACAAATGCTACAGAAACAAATTGAATTTATTGGGGCATAAAATAAATGCAATGAAAAGTGTTTAATTTCACAAAATAAACACTGCAGAAAACCAAAGAAAGATCCAACTACAAATGCAACTAAAAATGTTAGCTTTGGTATGATTTTTAAACGCTTCAGAAAACCTTTAGTAGCATTAAAAAAACGCAGTTATACTAGACATTTTGTAGTGTTCACTAAAATGCAACGAAAAAAATCATACTTTTAGTTGCGCAACCTGTAGTAGCATTCTTTAAAACTCTATTAAAAGTTTTGGTAGCGTTTTTTCAACGCTAAAGGTCTTTCCTAGTTTAATGATAGTCATCTCTCCCTGCTTCAACTCAATAGATTTCCAGAGCAAGGTAGACTTCGCCATCACAGACGTGAACGTTTCCTCGAACCTCCTCTTAAACTTAGACCATGTCATATTCTCTTCATTAACTCCAGCAGTAACGCTGTTCCACCAATACAACACTGCTTCTTGTAGCTATCTCGAAGCAAGCCTTCTCTTCTGCTCATCATTGAGCCCTAAATCGGCGAAAATCCTCTCACGGTGCAGCAACCAGTTTTCTACTTCAATAGGGTCTCCAGTTTCGATGAATGGCTTTCCTCCCTACCTAGCATAGTCTCTACTCAAAATAGCATAAATGTTGACCACCAAAGCTTCTTGATTCCCTACTCTAGCATTTCCTCCAACCACTCCAGTAGCAACAACCGCCTGCATCATGTTGACAAAGAACTGACATGTAGCTCCCATGTCAATTTGTAGGACTCTAACATCCACATTTCCAGCTTGAGCTTGACCTTGGTTCCTTTTCGTATTCGGTCTGGCATTTCCATTTGTATTGGTGCTTCCCCCTCCAAGATTAACAATTCCACTTCTAGCATCAATATCTTTATTCAAGCCTCGTGAGTTACAAAAGAAACCTAACAAAGATTAGAGACTAGATAAAAAGCGTATACTTATATATAGCAAATACAAGTATGTTATTATAGCGTTGTCCCATACCCTAATCTTATCTCTAATTCCTTAGGATTATGTTTTCAAAATCATTTTTAAGTTAAAGTTTTTCATAAACCTATGCTCTGATACCAAGTTGTAACACCCCATATACGGAGGCCAAAAGCTAAGCGTTACAGATGCTACAGTCACCTATAGTATTAAATTCGGTGACAAAATACGATAATGCTAACGGCATCCATAATATCAGAGTCACATGAATATGAAATAAAATCATCACAGATTAAAAGAGCGTCTTTGATTTCATTTCAAGATAATATTTTATATTCAAATTGCATAATTTCATAATCATTTTCCAGATTCAGATCAAATATAATTGTTACATAAATACGCCAAGAGCAACATATGAAGATGCGTCCTTGGTTGACTAGAGTACTATATAGTCATAATTAACTTAATACAACGCAGCGGAATAAAACAAAACAGCAACTCCTAAATAGCTATCCGTCAGCCACCTGCTCGTCTCTGGAAGCTTTTTTCGCCAACCTACTAAAATCTGTAAACCTCAACCCTTATCCTACTTAAATCAATTTTGAAAAACCGAGAGTTAAGGAGAAAAACATAAACTTCGAGTCAGACATAAAGCATGGTGTGAATAACACTATACATCTCGTTTATTTGATATTAAATGAGACCATACTGCTTAGAAGAATAGGTTTCCTCTCACTGGTATCCTTTTGAAACATATCTTTTGCAAATCATAATCCTACCACCAAAAATGGTTAAAACAATAAAGCAATATCATGTATACATAAGGTAGCAATGGACTATCTATCTTAACACTATAGTTTTGTTTGGCTTACTATTAACCTTTAGCTGACTCAGGCCTACCAGACAAAATAAACCAATAATCTAACTTCTGTTAGATACTCCTCTTCTAGACGGTCTGTCCTTAACTTACTTTCTCCTAGGGTCAACAAATCCTAATGGTTTTGCGGGCTCACTAATAACCTATCTCTTCTCATTAGATTCCTTTCTGTGTATAACATAATTTTAGTCTTACCTGTAACAATCCTCCACACACTGGAATTTCGAAATAATATTAGCTAGGGGCTAATAGCTAATGTATAGGGCGTGATCCTATATCAGTCCTATCTGGTATTCTAATATCTGAGTCATTTTGCTTAGGGTTAACCACCCTAAAATTTTCCTTGAAAACCTCTTCTTTCAAAATGATTAAACCTTTTAAATCGTACTTAAACAAGGAAATATTGTATGCTTTACTCAGAACACCTTGCTATGTTATATATACTTTGTACAAATCTTTGTTGATGAAAACATTTCAATCATTGAAAGTACCCCTTTCAAATCCAATGAAAGTAACCCTTCCGAAACCATGTTAACCTAGGCCGAAAGGCCAAAACATTCCTTTCAAAACAATTCATAATCACCCTTCGGAAACATTAAAATCATCCCTTTCGAAAGCTTTAAAACCTCAGACATCCTATCTTTGAAACACTTTAACATTGCTTTTCGAAATCATTGGAAACCTTCAACTTAAAACCTTTTGAAACCATTAAAGAACCACCCCTTCGTAACCTTTATCATAAACCTTTCGAAAGCACTAAAATCCTTTAAAAACATCAAACATTTCAAAAGCATTTAGGTTCAACTAAAACATGTGGAAAACTTTCGAAATCAATAAAAAACTACACCTTTCGAAACCTTTGGGTTTTCTTCAACGGAGAAAAATGGCCATAAAACAACTAAGTTGAAAGTACTCTTTCTTAAGTTATTTCTAAGTAAAGAAGTGATGGTGTCGAAACCATCCTTTCGAAAGCATTGGAGAAATTGCTTGCGTTTTAAAAACAAAGTTATCCTTTCGAAACCATTTGTTTCAAAAGGTAAAATGCGACAGCAAGGGGTTTTTACCCCATCGAAAGCATTAACTTTAAACAAAAGGTGCAACCTCATTCAAAACCATTCCTTAAATCAATTTGACCCAATCGAAAGCCAACCAAGTCGAAAGCATTCCTTTCGAAAGCAAAGCAGACGAATTTTCATTTTAAAGCAAAGTAAGGCTTCGACCCCATCGGAACCCATTGTGCAAACCCAGTACATTTCGTCTATATCCAATTCAATATGTGCCAAGTCTTTGATACTATGTACATTGGTTTCGACGGTGATGGAGGCAGAAGTATTCAATCGAAACCTAGGTGCCGAAATTGGTGAAACAAGTAAAAAGCATGTAAAATCTAATTTTTAGCTTTTTAAAGTAATCTTTTCACCTAAGATGCCTTGTTTACTAAAATATTATTAGTTGCTAATCTTATTTTCTAAAAGTTCTTCCAAAATTTCAGAAGTAATAATTTAAATAATTTACAAAATGCCCCTTCTCCTTTTATAAATATATAAAACATATAAGTCTCATACCTTAAATAATTTTATCTATTCATTAAAACACTTAGGAAAATTCTATTAAAATTCCTATAAATCATTTTTAATATGTTTTCCAACATTAATAAATTTCGAACCCAAAACATGTATTATTTAGCCGTAAATAATTTTATACCCGAGTAATTATTTCTTCACTAGAAAATTAATATTAAATCCACGTTAATTCATAAAATTATGAAAATTGAAACCCATCTCTAAAATATCATTTCTGACCTAAATATAATTTTGCATGGCATTTGGAAGTCATTTAATAGGATTTTTACATTAAAACTTATCATAAAAGCCATATGAAATATCATAAATCATCAACAAGCATATATATATATATATATATATATATATATATATATATCTTTTTTAACTATCAAAATATGGCAAAATATTTGCAAATTAGCTTGGATTTGATCTAAAACCAAAAGAAGCTAATGACATGAGATTTACTTATTATTCACCTTAGCTTTGAGATTAAGGAGTTGAGATTTGACCTTGATATAAGTTTATTAAGCTTCTTTCTTTACCTTTTCTTCCTCTTGTTCTTCCTTAATGGTGGTCGGCCTCTTATGTTTTTTGTTTGTGAGAATGAACGTGTAAATGAATATGGTTTTAGGGTTTAGGGTATAAGAATGTATTTATTCTACATTGCCCTTTTCTACTTACGCTAACTTAGTTCATTTTAATTTTAATTTTCATTGTTCATTTGTTTAATGGGCACGGATACCCTTCTATTAATCAAAAATCTCAATCCGCTAATCAAATCTCATTAGTTTTTTTAATTCGACTACTTAAATATCCTAAGTAATGTTAACCAAAATTAGGGTCGTTACAATTACTTCAACCAAAACTATAGTCAAATGATAGCTGGGAGACACTACTAGTCAGAATCATATTACTAGGGATATTAGGGTGGCTCGATATCGTAGGAAATTTGTCATGACAAAAATTCCAACATATCATGGTTTGACAAATTGTATGTAACATTTGATGAAATATGATTGGCATATGTACGGTTCCAAAGACAAAGAGGATGTGAATTGCATGTGTTTCCCCTTTTTCTTGAGAAATTTGTGGTGATTTGCTCTACGGATAGACCTGGTTCTATATAGTATTACAAAGAATTAGCAATTCGAGTTCACTCGGCTCAACCTAAGGATGTGATGTCCTTAACTAATCTTCATCAGTAGTCCAGTGAGGTTTAAAGAGCTTTTTCGAATGATTTAGCAGAAGAGGTGAAGAACCCTAGATATGGTATCATGCTAATAGCAATTATAGGTGGTGAACAAAGGTTTTGACTTTTTTGGATGGTTGAAGATGAAGAAACCAGCCACATTGAAGATTTATATATGAAAGCTAACATGATCTACGCTTGAAAGAGGAAGATTTGAAAGTGGATTTAGACATGGGTGGTCAGGCCGGACCGAGCAGCGTAGTTAAGAAAATGTAGCTATTAAGCCGGATGATGATTGTAGTAATGGAGATAATATGCAAAAGAATAATAACGTTGATGGTGAAAACTGAGACCAAAGTAAGCATTTCAGATTCAATGTGATGGGAAGTACCTAGAGTTAACTGATTCTATAGAGAATATCTACCTTGCAATGTATAGTGAGGTACAAGAAGCCTATCCAAGGGATGCTACTGATGGAGATAAGTACTTAGGAATTTCCACGAGACTCATATGCATGGTGCGAACGAGTGCAGACATCTCAAGGATATGATAAAGGGTTTGATATGGAAGATGTATCTCAAATAATATGTTAGAAACTCGTAGGAAGGTGGGTACAAAAATGCGTAACCTCTAAATATCTCCTCGAGGTAATGGAGTAATGAAGAAGGTGCAAGGCCACGAAGTCGGAACTTAGCGATAACTCTATATCTTGAGGTCACATCTGATGGAAAAGAGTTGGAATAAAATGGTGATATATAGGAGTTCATCAAAGCATTCTCCATAGGAAAAGTATTAAGCAATATAGGAAGGAGCTAGTGCAAAACATCAAAAGAGGATCGACAAAAACATGGTCATCCATAATGGGGATGTAGATGGGGTGGGGGCTCCGATACTCGACCCAACAGTAATAATGGCTATGATTAGGTCGGCTAATATTCACCTATGTCGTTGGATAGCAAAAGCCTGGTAAATATCCTTTTCAAATAGACATTTGACAAAATGAAAATTAATGAAAATGATATGTTGCCTTGAAACTCCCGACTTCATGGATTTACCAAACCGGGTGATAGCTCCAATTGGGTGCCCCAAATTGTCTATCCAAATTAGAGATGACCCTACTAAGGCGATACAGGTTCAAAAATTTGTTGTGGTGGCTGGATTATTCACTTACAAAACATTCTTAGGCCGATCGGTCACAGCAAATTTTTGAGTTTCGCTTATTCTAGAATGTTTGATGTTAAAACTTCCCATAAATAATGGAAAGGGGGTAATTTAAGGAAATTAAGTATAGGTTGAGTGTTCTACATTCAAGAGCTATGTGAGGCATGATGCAACGTAATGGGGAAGAATGCAGAGAAGGGTCTCTATATTAAGAACCCAGATGCATTACAATTATCTTGTAAGCCTCGACTTAGGTCCACTATTGACCAATACAAATCTATTAACCTATAGAAAGATTTTGATGAGGCTAGGGTAGGACTGGTCAAGCTGATGGATAAGGTCTATGTGGATGAAGATGACCCGAACAAAGATTTTCAAAATTGGATCTCAATTTGCTAGAGGTAAAGAAAGAACTTGTTGGGTTTCTCTAGGATAATAAGGATGTGTTCGCCTGGCCAGATTACGATATGTAGGGGATTTTGGCTAAAGTTGCATTCCACGCACTAAATGTGAAACCAACCTTTCCACCATCAAATAGAAATGATGCAGCACTGAACCAGGTAAATACACTACATAGAAGAAAGAAGCAGATATGTTGAAAGAAAATAATCTTATCCGCGATGCATTGTACCTAGAGTGAGTATGGAATCTAGTGATGGTCAAGAATGCAAATGGAAAGTGTCAGACATGCATCGACTATTTTGACTTAAATAAAGCATCCCCAAAGGACTATTTTCGTTGCGGGGATCAAACAATTAAGGTATAGAACAACTGAACATGAGCTTCTATCATTTATGGATGCTTACTTTAGATATATTCAGTCTACAATGTATATTTCCCAACCTAGAGCTTTCAAGCTTTACTATGGATATGAGATTGTCTTCCTACAAAGTCATGACATTTGATTTGAAGAATGCTAGAGCTACTTTCCAATATGGGGTTAATAGGATGTTTGCAGAGCAAATAGAATAGACTATAGATGGATGTGTGGATGATATGTTGGTTAAGTCATGAGAATCAATAGACCACATATGTAATCTATTGGAAATGTTGTAGAATGTAATTGAATTTATTGAAGTATTCTTTTTGAGTTGCATCAGACAAATTTTTAAGGTCTATCAATGGGCACCAAAGCCAAACCATAACAGAATAAAGTTCTAAAGAAGGTTACAGCCCCGCGTATAAAGAGGAAAATGTAGAGCTTAAATGGTAAAGTTGTCGATTTGAGCGGATTCATCTCAAATTCGATCGATTAGTGCATACCATTCTTTGATGGCCTCGAGAAGGAAAGAGGGAAGCTCTAATGGATGAACAAATGTGGAGATTCTTTTAAGAAACCATTGGAACATCTCTAGAAAAATCTTATCAAAGCCTTTGGAAGGAGAAAACCTATATAGTTATTTGGCGGTATCAACTCATGTATATAGTACATCCTATGTGCATGAAAAGTGCAGAAAACTAAGGCTGGTATCTTACATCAGGAAGCGGTTCATTGGAGTAGAGAAGTGGTATCTGAAGCTAGATGTTGGCATATGACTTGTTGATTGGTCCTGTTAACCCAAAAAATGTAGCAACACCCTAAAAAATAAAATGAAAGCACCAACCCTGTATAATATAGCAAATACAATAGAAAATATCAAAAATGCAAATGAGACGTAGAGATTTTTATAGTGGTTCGGCTATTAACTAAGTCTCCGTCCACTTTATAACTTTGGTTATTGGTTTCATCCTATTTGAATGAGATTATAGGTGATTAAAAAAGAATTAGTCACAAGTACATAGACTAGACCAATTCTAAGTCCTAAATTTTCCTGGAGTAGTTTCCTTGGCTACTATGGTGAAGAGAAAATAGTTGAAGCATACATGGACATCCCACGTACTGATAGCAAAAGCCAGCTCCTTCCTTGGTTGCACCATGGTTTATATTTAAAGAGGTATCAATCACGTTAGATTAGAAGCCTACTACTAGAGAAGTCCAGAGAGTGGCCCAAGATAGCACAACAAATACCGTGACGACCCGAGTTAGGGTTTAGACTCGGTATCGAGTCAAGCCATAAATCAGGGCCGAGTCTAATCCTTGGACAAATCTTGGCTAAATCCTTTTTTTTTTGAGCTCCTTATTTAATTTAGATGCCCTTCATGTATTCGGGTAGGTTATTGGTGAGTTTTGATTATCGTTCTTCCATGACTTGAATAATCCTACAGTTTGGGCCGTCGTGTCTTCATTTCTCATGATTGGCTCAGCATAACTCTATGAAACTTCTTGAACATTCTTAGGAAGACTCGAGGAATACTTGCTAAAAATATGATAATCCCATGACTTGGCTTTTAGACTCGACATCGAGTTAAGGGAGTTGACTCAGGCCGAGCTAGCTGCTTAGCTTTTTTTGCTTATATTTTCTAGGGCCTTTCTTCTTATCCTTTTGAGTATCTCTACCAAGTTTCAGGTCAATATGTATTTGTACCGACATTCTAACTCCTAATAATTTATGCTTGGTTAAAATCTGAGTTAACATTTGTCCTCATAGTACGCTTTCGTTGGAAACAAAGTGTGCTTTGAAACAAGATAAGTCTTGAACTGTTTTCTTATGAGTTTCAGTCAATTCTTGGATTTTGTTACGAGACGTTGTTTTTAACTGGTTAACTTCTTATTTTCTACTTGTTTAGATCTCGATTTAGATTCCAATTTTCTATACTGACGATGCAATCTTTGCTCTAAAATTTATTTAAGGCTTTAAGTCAGTATATAGGTCTATTGTGGTGAGTTGTAGCCGACCGGGTTGGAATTATAAGCTTGGTGCTGAGTTCATCCTCTAATACTTTCCGAGTTAGTGACGTAAGAAAACTATGAGTAATTTTTTCTTTTACTTATACCCCTTTACTTAGCCAAACTCCTCAATTTCCTCATTTCCTTTAAACCGACTTTGCTCTTTATCTCTAGTAGATTTAAGCCCTAGACAACTATCAAACCATCCACGTCCAAGCATTGCCATTCTTACCAACTACCATCACTCCCTGGACTATGCGGCTATCATTTGATGAACTCTCCCCACTCAGTTCGCCATCCTAAAGAGTCAAATTTGACTTAGTACTCAAACCTTAGCCGATTCATCTCATAGCTCGACTTGAAGGTCGGAAATGGTGAATTCGCACTTTGGTGGCGATGGAAATGGAGATTAGACCATGGTTGAATTCAATTTGATATGGAATTGGTCTATTTAGGTTTTGTTGAGTTGACGATGTTACCAATTTTTCTCTTGCTAAACATGCATGATCTAAGAGTCGTGTCATGCTTCCTAATTTCAATCGTTTCTATTCATGATATTAACAAAGGCCTAATCACAAAACTGACTCCAATAAGGTGACTCATATTTGCCCTTAATGTATTGGAAGCGGCCATTACTCTGTATTTTTGCACTTTTATTGTTCCTAAATAGAAAGAACTTTCTGTGTCGCTCTGGACAACAGATCCGTTATCAACCGTTGATCGATAGCTGGTAAGTACAGAGGAATAATTTCGAAGGATGATGTTTAACAGCTAACTTTCTATCGAATTAGAAAATAGCTGAAAAATTATAATAAAAATAACCGCAAGCGAAGGCGTTCAATTTTAGTACATGGTGAGTACGGGTCGATCCGTAGGGAATTGAAGTGATTTAAGATTTCTACTCAATCAAATTAAGCTAAGAATTCAACATGTATTAATTACAAATTTCTAAAAACTAACGAAAACTAAAAGTGAATAAAAATATGAGATAGAAGGCAATTTAGAGGCAAATCCTCTTGATGATCCCATAAGTCAACATAATGAAATTATGACCTCGCTTTTTTGGTCATTAGTGAGTTTAGTTGATGTGTTTATCAAAAGTATGGCCTATTTGTGCTATTAATTAGCCCAACATAACCCATCAAACTATAACACACCACTAAATCACTTGTTTACCCTGATGAAAATGACAATGAATTTGAAAATAAAATCTATTCTAAGCATGATCTATTTACTATTGATTAGTAATATATAACATCAAATTTTGATTCTCAAATCAACTTCATTACAAACATCATATGTAGAAGAAGAGGTAGTTTGTGTTTATATTTGTTTAAGCATAGCCTATTTGGTGTCAACAACATAGGCTATCAAATTCAAAACTAAATAACCAAATTTAACCAGATCAAACATTTCCATTAAGCACAAAATGAGATCAAAAATTAGAAAAATGTTGAATCTACATGATTAATAGAGCTTTATTGCCTCTAAATTGAAGGGGTTTAGCTTCTCATATTTGTTATCATTTCAACAAATTTAGAGGTCAACATGAAACAAAAACAAGAGGAAAATGTAAGCTAAATAAAATTAAAAGATAATTAAACTACTTGCATAAATTAAATCTAAGCTGCTAACATAAAAGAAAAGAACAAGAATTAAAATAGAATGAATTAAATTGCATTAAGAAAATTATATAAGAAGAAAAAGCTAAGAAGCCATTAAAAAGAGAAAGAGAGTTTATGCTTATTTTTGTGGCTACCACTAAACTAACTACAAGGTGGCGCTTAGAGATTCATTACATAAAGCATAAGGGACATCTATACATGCCTAAAACAATAATCCATATTTTAAGGGACTACCTAAAATACCCCTCTGTGAAGTGTGGCTTCTAAGTTGTGATTAGCATGAGCATAATCCACCATTACATATGCATGTAACTTTAATCTCCACTAACATGTGCATTAGCTTCTAGTTGTAGATCATGGTAAGTGGGTAGGTGGGGTCCTCCATGTTGCATCAATTGATTTATTTCTTCATTCATTTGCCTTCTTCTCTTGTGCATGCATATTTCCATGAAGGCTTCTTCCATTTTGGATCCAAATTCCTACGAAATAACATAAAAATGTCCAAGTAAATTTTCTCAAATTAAATCATACAAAAAATGACCACTTTGCCCCTATATGAAGATGAATAAATGATGATTTGATAATAATTTAAATTTGGACTTAAACATGTTAAAATGCCCTATATGCTCATTTATCTAATTAAATTAGATTAAATATGGAAATAAAAATATGCACATTTACGTGCAAATCAAATACAGCGCGCTTATCTTTTTATTCGTCCTTGAATAAACTGTAACTAAGATAAATCCGTTTTCGTAGGAAATGCGATTACATTGAGCTTATGCAACAAGCCGTTAAATCTTTAGGTATCCCTAGTAGGATGAGTATTATCTCACGAGGGTTTTTAGCGTATCCTACCCACAAAATCCAAATGCAAAATGAAAATTTCAAAATGCAAGATTTATTTACAAAAATATGAATGCAAGTTTTTAAAAATATTTACAAACGAAGAATTTAATTTTAAATTAATACGAATAAGTTAAATATAAGTTTTGGTCATTATCAAGAAATTTAAGTCCTTTTACTTGTCAAAATTTCCAACAAAAAATTAAGTTATTAATAAATAGACTCTAGTTTGGGTAGCTATTTCGGTTGATAACATAGTGTAACTATGAAATAGATCCTTAGTTGATCATCAAAGTTTTTAAAGTGATATTTTCTTTTCTTTTGAATAACAAATTAAACAAAACAAGTGAAAATAGTGCTTGGATTTCAATTGCTTGCTCTCTCTTTATTCGAAAATTTTGTCGATATTAACAATATTTACATATGCCAACTCAGCTAAACTGAGGTCAGATACACCACCCCTGCACTGTTTTCGGGCTTGGGTCTAGGGATAAAGAGTGTGGCGAGTGAATGCACAAGTGTGTACACCTATCAACTGTATGCACTATTAATATAAGAATTCTTATATACATACACCTAACTTGGATAAGCTAAGAGTAGATATACTAATCATGCACTGCCTTTCGGGCTTACGTGAGAAAGGTATAGAGCATGGCGAGTGTACACACTTGCATGTGAACACATGACTCTAGCTGTTTCTTTTTTCATGAAAAACACTTTTTATGCTTTACATATATACATATTATATATATATATATATATGTATGTATTCTTTTTTTTATTTTTTTAAGAGAGAGTTTTGTAAAATCATCTTAGCACCATTTAACTTAGAAGATCAAAAATGTTATATCCTTTACTTTAAGTCCACCACTTTTTTAAACAAAGATTTTCAATTAGGATATACTTCAAAAATGTTATATCCTTTTGAAAATTAGGATATACTAGTTAAACCATCGTGTAATCACTTTATTTATTTATTTTATACAAAATAAATTTTCAAAAATTTCAATTTAATAACCAAAATCCTATACTCATCCTATAGTATTTCTCCAAAAGTAAATCAATATGCTGAAAAGAAATTTTGTTTTGGATTTTTTGTGTATTCTTTTAGCTTTGAGTTTTGGAAAGAAAAAGCAAAAAATAAACGATGAAAAATCAAAAAATGAAGATGAGATTCCCCCTACACTTAATTTTGACCGTGTCCCCACAGTCAACCTAACTGAAAGGAGGAAAAACAAGGACCTATACTTACATAAAAATGAAACGATTATCATTTACATGACGTAATAAAATATATCATTAAAGAATAATTGAAAAGGTCTTCTATACACCAATTCATTTGTCTCGTCAAGTATGAGAGACCTAGTTTAAGCGCAGAAAACCAAGCCCAAAAGATTTCAAAGTTGAATGTTGATTTGGAAAAATGAATGCCGTTTTGTTAAAAATCATATGAGTTGTTTTATTTTCGATGATTTTTGAAATAGATAAAATAGATGGTTGAAGTTCAATTTTATTTTCACATATTGAAATTCAGGCTTATCATTGAAAACTTCTTTAGAATTATTGATTTCAAAATCGAAATGGTGATTTAAATCTTCCCCTTTAAAATTGAACAACTCATTTCCGAAAAGTCCAAAAAAAATTATGTTCACAAAATTCATCTTCCTTTGTCAGATTATCAACAACTTCATTGCATGTATCGATTTCAAAGTCTAAAATTGTTGTATTCAATTTTCAAAATTGGAAAAAAGAAGATCGAATTTTAAATTGAGTCTCTCATCCTCAAATGAATTGAAATCCAACTCAATAACTGTATTTTCAACAACTTCATTAAGACTTTCATTTTCAGTTTCAAAAGTTGTTATTTGAAAATCGTCAATTTTGGTAAAAAGTGGATTATCATTTGACTCATCGTATATTGGGAGTTGATTTTGTTTCTCACGTTGTTTCATGTATGTTTCAAACAGAAAATCCTTGTGATTATTCTGAATTTCATCCGTTTGTTCAATAAAATCAAATTTATAATTATTAATTTGAGAATTTTCAATTTGAAATTGTTGAGAGTAAAAATTTTCGCCATCATTGAAACAATTTCCATTGCCAAAATCATTTAAAAATTTGTTTCCATTTTTGTTTTAATTTGAAATTCATTTTGGAGTTCAAAATTGAATTGGTATACGTTATAATCGAAATTATTTGAATTTTGAAGTGAATCCAAATTTTGATTAATTTGAAATCTTTGACTTGAGTTGTTGCTCAAATATGAATTACATAAATCATTTATCATTTGATTTTTTATGTAGAGAGTTCAAGTAAAGATGAAATAGTTCCAATACTCATTTCAAGAGTTGAGGGTAGGCCATCACTTCAAAAACTTTATGGTACAAACTTCAAATTGTTTACACAATAGTTGTTATTAAAATATCCATAAGAATTTTAAGTGAAATTATATTGATTATATTGATTTTTGCAATTGTTGTAAAAATTTGACGAGTAGCAAAATTTTGATATTTTCAAGAATGTTTCTTTTGTTTTATTTTAAGGAAAAATATTTACCAAAGAGAATTTAATTTTCAAAAGGAAGATTTGATTTTTGTTTTGTTTTTTGGATTTTCCAAATTTTATTTGTTTCTGAAAATTTCAAAGGAACAGATTTATAAACTAAGTTAAGGAAAATTTACAATTTTTTTTTATTTTGAATTTTTTTAAATATTCATGAACTAATGCAACTAAATGAATGCAAAGGACTTACTTACAATTTTCTGTCCTTAAGTAGCTCCTAACCCAAAATTGTATACTCACACTTTGCCTTAATTCAATA
Source organism: Allium cepa (assembly GCA_030765085.1). Lineage (NCBI taxonomy): Eukaryota > Viridiplantae > Streptophyta > Magnoliopsida > Asparagales > Amaryllidaceae > Allium > Allium cepa. The sequence continues at coordinate 793,969,588 of CM060935.1, read as the reverse complement.
AGATAGTTCTTAGCTAGGTAATGGATAGAATTTATCGGTGCACCATGAATCACCGTTGCAATGCAACCGAAGGTTTAAGTTCCTTCTGGAAACAATAAGTATAATATTTATGAATCACCGTAATGTTTATAGCTGATTATTGCCTTACCGTAGCCTAGATACCAAGAAGATAAATTATTCGATAAGACAGCTTGTTGAGATGCAATTAAGTCATAGGCGAGCTCATGACACCCTTAAGTCAAGTGTCTAACCATTATTATTAGTCCAATTCTAGAATGAAATGTGATTTGTGAGCTAAGGATGTGGTGATGAATTCCCCACCTTATGTGATTGGGGTGTTGCCCTTAGAAAATAAAAAAAACATGAAATGTATGCAAACTGAAAATAAATGTGATTTAATAGTACAACTACGAATGAAATTTGTTTTTGTTTTTGAAATTTTTTTCTAAATGCAAGCAACCAACAATACAAAGAAAATAAAAAACAAGTGATAAGAACACAATACAGGAGCATGTAGAATTATTAGCAATTTATTTTAAAAGCAGCATTTTTTTTTATAAAAGCAAGCAAAGCAATTTTTTAGCAAGCATGCCTTCTCTTTTTCTGCTTTTGCAACCTGGAAAAGTGTTTAATAAGATTGGTATTTATTTAGATATATCAAGGAAGAAAACAAAGAAAAACACGACAATTTTTTTTCCTTTTGAAAGGTTTTTTTAATAAAAAAAGAAACTTAAAACAAATGAAAAACAAAACAAATGAAACGCTAAAACAATTTTTTTTTGAAAACAACTTGTTGTTTGTTTTTAAAAAAACAAAAAGAAAACTTAAGAACAGTGTAACTCAACCCAAACAATAGTTTTTTTAAAGGATGGAAAAACAAAAAGGAAACAAAACAAAACAATTTGCAAAACTCTAAATCCTCTTATACCCTCCCCGCCCAATAAGAAATCCAGACCCACACACTAAATAAACAATCAGATAACTCAAATTACACAATCTAATTCATGAAATCTCTTAACCAAAAATTTCTCAACCCAATTCGACATTAATTTCAACTCCCAATATAATTTCTAGAAGTAAAGGCAAGTCATGATCAGGCGATGGAGGCGTTTGAGTGAGGGGTTCGGATTACAGTTGAGGATTAGGAGGCGTTCAGGAGGAGTTTGGTAATTTGAGGAAGTGGTTCGATTGAAATCGATTGGGTTGGGCAATGTAGAAGCAGTTGATGTTAATGGTGATGATAGTGAAATGGAACATAGGTTTTGGAGCAGTGATTGAAAAATGTCACAGTCAAGAGGATTATGTATAGTTTGTGAGCTGTTTATTGGTGAAGGCTGAAGGATATGTGCAGTGGTAAGTGTAGAGGAGGAGCGGATTGGGTTGGCATGTTTGACTGGAGTTAGCAGCGGGTGGGAAAAGGGGAAGGTTGTATGACTGGTGGCAACGGTGATTTGGTCAGAGTAAGTGGTAATGGTTTGTAATGGGCAGTTTGTGATGGTTACCTGTGTTTACAGTGGTAGTGGTAATGTTTGAAGGCACAGTTGACTAGTGATATGACTTTGTGTTTAGTTGACGGTGATTGGTTGATGGTGTTGCTGAAGTGAGTGTTTGCTGGTAGGTGGATAGAAGGCAGAAATGAGGTGATGGATGAAGGATGGACAGATGATATGTAGGAGCTTGATATGCAGAGGAATACAATTGTAGTGGATCAGGGGAGGAGATATGATGCAGCAGTTGTATGGAGACAGTGGTTGAAGGAGGATGGATGTTGACAATGTGTGGTTTTGGGCAGAAGTGTGATATGGTGAAGGAGGTAAATGGATTGATGTAGTGGTGTGCTTTAACAGTAAAAAGGTAAGTGGTCAGTAGTGGTGAGTGTCCAAAGATGTTTAAGATGAGGGATGGCAGCAGTGCAGGTGGTTTGAGTGGTTGTTGAATGTGACAGGGGATGAATTAAAGGTAGGGGAGAGAATTGTATAAGGCACCAGTAGTGGATTGGAGCAGTGATGTCCAGTGATTGTGTGAGCAGGCATTAGCGGGTAGAAGGCAAGGTAGATGAAAGTTTGTGATGGGGTTGATGATGTTATACTTTGGTAATTGGAGACAGTATCGTGAAGGGTATTGAATGTTAGGTGTGGATCGCATGGTATTAGAGTGGGTGCGTAGATTGGATTGTGATTAGTCCCACATCGCAAGATATTCTAAAAGAGATTAGCATATATCTGAGATTGGTAGCTTGTAACAACAATGGATTTCTTTTGTTATAAATAAATGTTGCCATGAAAATATATGTGCTCTGGGGGATGTAGGGATATCCAATCATGACGCTGGCACCAAAAGAGCTTCGTTCAGTGGTCTTGCTTTTTCTATACTAAATGAAGTGCGCGCATAGCGGAAGATGCGAGGGGGAGGGGGTGTCGAAAATTACAACATGGTATCAGAGCCGATGGTTCGATGAAACAAATATGATGCAGCGTTGACCTAAGTATGCTCCAATATGTAGTTTGAGATCGGAATTCTCATTAAGGTGGAGTTATAAGTTAGTACGCGGCCTACTCCAACCGTGTGAAAGAGAACTCTTTGTGAAACAGCTTGGCCTAACTGCTGGAGGTGGTAGCGACCTAATCTAAACTGCTGGAGGTGTTAGCGACGTTATCCAAGTGAGATCTGTTTGGTGTGGCCTCGCATGGTATTAGAGTGGGTGCGTAGATTGGATTGTGATTAGTCCCACATCGCAAGATATTCTAAAGGAGATAGCATATATGGGGTTGCTAGCTTGTAACAACAAGAGATTACTTTTGTTACAAATAAATGTTGCTATGAAAATATATGTGCTCTGGGGATGTAGGGATATCCAATCATGATGCTGGCACCAAAAGAGCTTCGTTCAGTGGTCTTGCTTCTTCTACACTAAATGAAGTGCGCTCATAGCGAAAGATGCGAGGTGATGTCGAAAATTACAATATTAAATGTAGGCAAAGAGATGGCTGAAGATGGATAGTGCACAGTTGTTTGCCGTAGTGGTAGATTGCATTGATATGTGCACAGTAGAGGGGAGTAGTAGTGTAGAGACAGTTGTGTGGTGGCTGTGGAAGGATGATGCACCAGGGAAAGGTTAGAATGGTGATGGAATTGGATGGATGAAAGAATGCAGAGATGTGGGTGTTGACTGTTATGACCAGTGGTTGTTGATGGCTGTATTTATAAGGTCGAGGCAAATGGTAGTAGTTGTTATGCGCACACTGAAACGTGCATAGAGGGATGGAAGACTGAGTATATATGTGCAGATATATGCAAGTGGTAGCAGTGTTCAGGTGGTGGTAGTGCAGTATGTATTGCAGCATAGAGGGGAGTTTGAAATAGAGGAAGAACTGGTGAATGTTGAGACAGAGGCAATTTAGGCAGTGCAAAATTGTAATTATAAATGCAAAATTGTAAAAGAAAAGCAGAAAATGTAAATGTAATGCGAATAATAAAATATTTTTGTTTTAAAATTATGTATTTTTTGAAAAATATGTAAATGCAAAAAGACCTAGAAAAACAACAAGCACACAATAAAAATACAAACAAAAATCACACAAACGCACAGCACAAAATATTTTTTTTAAATGAAAATTAACACACAAAACAAACACACAATAAAATCGAATGAAAATAATTCGAAGGGTAAAATTTCAAATCAAATTAATTCCCTGGCAAAGTCATCAAAAATTTGTTTAACGGCTAACTTTTTGTTGAATTTGAAAATAGCCGAAAAATTATAATAAAAATAACCACAAGCGCAAGGCATACAATTTTAGCATGTGGCAAGTACGGGTCGATCCCTAGAGAATCGAATTGATTTAAAATTTCTACTCAATCAAATTAAGCTTAGAATTTGAGATATGTTAACTATAAATTTCTAAAAACTAACAAAAATTAAAAGTGGACAAAAATGTGATAGTAGAAGGAAATTTAGAGGCAAATCCCCTCTCATGATCCCATAAATCAACATAATGAAATTATGATCTTGTTTTTGATCATTAGTGAATTTAGTTGATGTGTTTATCATAAGTATGGCTTATTTTTGCTATTAATTAGCCCAACATAAACCACCAAACTATAACACACCGACTAAACCACTTATTAAGTCTCATGAAAATGACAATGAAGTTAAAATAAAATCTACTAAGCATGATCTATTTACCATTGATTTGTAATATAGACCATCACATTTTGATTCTCAATTCCACTTCGTTACCAACATCATATGTAGATGAAGAGGTAATTTGTGTTCATGTTTGTTTAAGCATAGCCTATTTGGTCTCAACCAAGGTTCGAGAACTCGGATTCGGTCATTTGAAATTTTGTTGGTTTCGGTCAATTTTGGAAATTTCGCTTGTTTTGGTTTTTATTTCGGTTTCGGTCGTGATATTGGATTTTTGCATTTTTAATGAAAATGTAACAATAAAGGATTCAAACTCATATAGAAATATAGCATACAGTAAAATAATAATGTTAATACAACACTACTACATCTAGAAACTATTTCTCGAAGCTACATATGGATTGTTTTCATTATTTTCTTCTTCGTCTTGTGTTGTATAATATGATGGATAACCATATTGCATTTGTCCTGGGCCCATAAATGTCGCCATCATATTATCAAAAGATGATGGTTCATCATTTTGTGTTGTATATATAGCTTGACTATTTTGATCACTCGAGATATCACTATATGAGTTACCACATGTAGAGTCAGAAGTAGAATACCTATAGGTTGGTGGATCAGTTGAAGTATATGGATTGTGGTGCTTGTAATCATGTTGATGTCCGGATTTAACATTTAAATTACTATCTCTTCAGTTAGGATTGTCGCTCGCACCCATTCTTCTTGAATATGTTTGAGTTGGTCTATATAATTCACCACCATTACTAGAATCAATACCATAATTACTTGTTAAACCAAAGCCACTTCCACCTGCATTACCACGATCATCATTTGACGACCTACTACTATTTTCATTTCTTTGACTCTTTGTTGCTCGTGCAGGTATACCATCAACAGCAGCGACTACATCATTCAGTATATTGGTCATCCAAGGGTCGTTGTCCAGCAAGGATGGTTCAATTTTAGTAGTCCATTCTGCTAGTGGATCCTCTTCATGGAATATATAGTCTAGATCGATCAACTGATTTTCGGCGTCGCGGCGTCTTGAATTTTTTGCTCTTAGCCTCATGTTGTAATGCACATATACCAATTTTTCAAGATTTTTCATTGTTATTCTATTTCGTAATTTTGTATGAATCATTGAAAATGTAGTTCAGTTTCTTTCGCAGTTTGAAGATGAAACTGTTTGACTTAAAATATGCATTTCTAAACGTGTTAAATGTGGAGCATCCTCTCTTCCAATTATTGACCACCATTGAGCGGGAAAACATGTCTTTACGGCTGCGTATGCTTTTGCAAAACAAAATGCACCAATTTTCATTCTATATTTTTCTACCTGTGATGTGAAGTTAAATAATTAATATGTCCTAAACATTAAATGTTTAACGTAACTATTATATATGTTAATTTTACCTCTTTTCCAATTTCAATCTGTTTTACAATGTATGGCACCATTCTTTCAACGACGTTGTTAAATCCGTTTTGTACTTCTACATCGTTTGTTGCATCACCACATTGAATGATGGGATTAAGAAAATAACCTATATAGGAAAGATTTAAAATACAATTGAAATGTTATATATTTCATTATTTGTATGATGATAAGATAAAACAAATTACCTACGGCATGAAGAGGTCGATGTAACTGTCTTTCCCATCTTTTGTCTATTATATCCCACCATTTTTGGCATTGCCTTCCACCAACATTTTTTCTAATCAATTCTTTTGCTCGATCCATTATTTCATAAAGATATCTCATATCTGCTTTGTCATCACTATCCACCATTCATAAAACTTTCACCAATGGGTCAAAAACAAGGATGACGGAAGAAGCATCAATCCAAAAAGCATTGTTGTAAATCGGTGTAGAGACCATATTTTCTGTTCTTTTGTCTTTAGTATTGAGTCTAGGAACTCTTGATGTCCACTCTCTTGAAGCAATCATCTGTATCAAGCCATCTTTATGTTTATGAATAGAGTCAAGTGCGATGAAATGGGTTGCAAATCATGTCACTACCGGTCTAATCAATTCTTTATTGTTGGTCTCTTCTCTCATAATGGAAAGTAACCAACCATGATTGTATATAAATGTTGTTATTAACTGACAATTTGTGATAAAGGTTGTTACCTCTGGTTCTTTGGAAAAGTCATCTAAATTAAATCATTGCAGTGTGCCGCACATGGTGTCCAATATGAATGCCTTCTTTTCTGCATCACTAATTGACTGGCAGCTTTGTAGTTTGCTCCATTATACGTAACAACTTGCACTATTCTATTTTCGCTGATTGTTTCACTGACATCATCCATTAACCCACAAATATATTCTCCACTTTGGAATTCATTCGTGGCATCCACGAATTTAATAAATACCGTTCTATGGGTAGAGTACACGAGAAAATTTATTATTTTTCGATGATTCTGTGTACTCCAACCATCACACATTAATGTGTAACCATATTCATCTCAGAAATTATGCAATGTTCTAATATATTTTCCAATTTCTTCTATTTCCATTTCAAGGTACGAGTGTGATATTTCATATGCAGTTGGTGGATCAATTCCACGACCGCATTCTACAATCGCGTCAAGCATTGTCGTAAAATATGGACTATTAGCAACGTTGTGCGGAATATGGTTGAAAAAAAGAACTTAGAAATTGCTCGTCCTATATGTCTTTTGGCATCTTTAGTACCTTTCATTGCAGATTTAATAGAAGGTTGAGTTCTACCTCCTCGTTTTTTGCATGTATGAGTTGATTCGTCCAACAACATCATTGTCAAAATCATCATCTACTCTGATAGATTTTCCAACAGTATGAGATCAGTGCAACGTTTGACTTGAACCACCATTCGATCGTCGAACAGTATGAGATTTGCGCAGCTCTTCATCTCTAAATGCATCTTTCCTTTGCTGCATGACATGTTGAAGTTCTTCATCATCTTCATTTTCATTGTCTGATAGTTGGTGCGGTCTGCTCATTAACTCCTCTTATAAGCATTGCTTGTCTAGTTTCTCTTTGCTTCGTTCATTTATCTTTTGAATCATATGTGATCGTACAAGTTGTTTAACTTCTTTAGGGACAATTAGACATGCTGATACATCGCCGCCCACTCCTGCCAGATGTTCTTTCAAACGTGTCACACCACCTCCATTATTTAGTTTATTGCAAAAGCTATATTTTGTTTTTCGAAGATTGTCGTCGATCGCAGTACCATAATTCTAACTAATTTCATTTGGATTTTCCATAACGTACCTGCGATTATAAATAAATGATACAATATTCCAAATCAAATAAAAAATAAAATACAAATGCATAAATAACATTCATCGTAGTCGTCAGAATTCATTGTTCAAGTTCAACATTTCGAGTCCAATATTCCAGTCCAATGTTCAAGTCCATATTCCAGTCCAACATATTCAAGTTCAATATTCAAGTCCACATTCAAATCAGCATATTCATGTCCAATATTCAGGTCAGTACAATATACTCAGTTCAGTCGACTTATTTAAGTTGGTTCAACATATTCAAGGCCGTTTGCATATGCGATATAAAACAATACCCATGTTCAACATATAGTAGAAAAAAGGCAAGGCTTAAAAAAATAAACAATACAATATTCCAAGTCAATGCTAAGCAATTTAATATTCCAAATCAAATCAAATCAAAAATAAAATACAAATGCATAAATAACATTCATCGAAGTCGTCAGAATTCATTGTTCAAGTTCAACATTTCGAGTCCAATATTCCAGTCCAATGTTCAAGTCCATATTCCAGTCTAACATATTCAAGTTCAACATTCAAGTCTATATTTAAACCAGCATATTCAAATCCAATATTCAGGTCAGTACAACATATTCAGGTCAGTCGACTTATTTAAGTCGGTTCAACATATCCAAGTTCGTTTGCATATGCAATATCAAACAATGTTCAACATATAGTAGGAACAAGGCAAGGCTTAAAAAATGAAAACAATGCCTATATTTACCGTTTATGTTTAAAAATTAAAATGAAAAAATGAAAACAATGCTTAAAAAAACAAGGCCCAAGAAAAAAACAAAGGCCGTTTATTTACTTTTATTCAAAAGCAGATGCATTAAAAAAACAAAGGCCAAGGCAATATCTTTCCACTTCCTCCCACTTCATGACCAAACATAGACGCAATTAAAAAAGCAAATGAAAGCTAGGGTAGAAGATAGAAAACGAAAATGCGTACAAAAATTCACCTTCGTTTGAAAGCAAGGTAGGGCTGAAGACGGAAATCAAAAATCACGAACTGAAGCTCGGTTCTCCTCCTGCTAACTCGAAGAACAATGCCACGAGGTCGAAGCTTGGTCAAATTTGGGTGAATCGGCGATTCTTCTTACTCGAATTGAGAGGATTGCTGAAGCGCAAGTGGTAATTTACATTCGCGGTCGTTTATTTATAAGCAAAAAATTTATGCCTTAACTGTCGAAGCACGGGATAATTGTTTTGCTTTTTCGACTTTGGATTTTACACGCAATTTGATTTTGTCTGTTGCTTTCTTTGTCATTTTCGCAAATTGATTTTTTTTTATCGCAGTTTGAACGGGATGGGATTTTGACCTAATCCCGTCCTGGTGATGGCCGAAACCGATATGGGATGGTCAGAATTTCGTGGTTCCGGCCGAATCCTCAATCATTGGTGTCAACAACATAGGCTATCAAATTCAAAGCTAAACAACCAAATTTAATCACATCAAACATTTCCATTAAGCATAAAATAAGCTCAAAAATTAGCAAAATGTTGAATCTACATGACTAAGAGAGCTTCATTATCCCTAAATTGAAGGGGTTTAGCTTCTCATATTTGTTATCATTTCAACAAATGTGGAGTTCAGCATGAAACAAAAACAAAACGAAATGCAAGCTATTTAAAATTAAAAGTGAATTAAAACACTTGCATAAATTAAATCAAAGCTACTAACATAAAAGAAATGAAGAAGAATTAAAATAGCATGAATTAAATTCCATTAGGAAAATTACATAAGAAGAAAAGGCTAAGAAGCTATTAAAAAGAGAAAGAGAGTTTATGTTTATATTTGTGGCTACCACTAAACTAACTACAAGGTGGTGCTTAGAGTTTCATTGCATGAAACATATGGGGTATTTATACATGCCTAAACCCTAATCCATATTTTAGGGGACTACCCAAAATACCCATCTAGTAAGTGTGGCCTCTAAGTTATCATTAGCATGAGCATAATCCACCATTACATATGCATGTAACTTTAATCTCCACTAACATGTGCTTTAGCTCCTAATCGTAGATCATGGTAAGTGGATAGGTGGGGTCCTCCATGTTGCGTGAATTGATTTATTTCTTCATTCATTTGCCTTCTTCTCTTGTGCATGCATATTTACAAGAAGACTTCTTCCATTTTGAATCCAAATTCCTAAAAAATAGCATAAAAATGTCCAAGTAAATCTTCTAAATTAAATTATACACAAAAATGACCATTTCGCACATATATGAAGATGAATAAATGATGATTTGAAAATAATTTAAATTTAGGTTTAGACATGTTAAAATACGCTATAGGCTCATTTATTTAAATAAATTATATTTAATATGGAAGTAAAAATATACACATTGATGTACACATCAATATTGATCCTTTTTTACATGAGCAAGCTATCTACATAGGATGGTCCATTCGTAATATTTTGGACACTGGACTCATTCCATATAGGTAACACACCATACTTGCCCTGGTCAACACTTGGAATCCAATTGGTCAGCATGCGTCGACTTCCTTTGGGTTTCAAACGTTAACTGAACATTAATTCTTATTAGAAATAAAGCGTGCTTGACCGTGATCCACGAGTTTTATTGTCTATAATGACACTCCAGTCGACATGCCGCCAGTCCGTTGATGGATTGTCCATGCCTTCAAAAGCTAAGTTATCAACTACCCAAGTTTCTCCATCCATTCCCGAGAGGCCAAGTCAACCTGTGACTTTTGATTTCTACAGCCCGCCAGTTCCTCTAGGGCATGTACTCAACCAGTTGCCTCCCAAACTGAGAATTTTGACCAAAACATTGAAATAAGTGCCTTCGATCTTGATAGCTAAAATTCTTGGAAAAATATGTGTGCAACACGATATACCGGAGGGTAATGTTAGTCTGCCAGTTCAAGCCGAATTTGCACAAAATCCTCCATAAGGCTCTGCTACTTATAACCGATACATGTGCTTGAGTGGTGCCTTGCTACCATTCAATCGGTTCTTGTCTGTGGTACTTTAAGATTTAGGATTAGCACCACTTCAAATTCCTTCCAATGATTACGCGCTCTTAAGTTCCCTATACATCTTATTCATGACTAGACTTGGGCAAACCCGATGGCTAAATGAAGTCGTATATATCTTACACTTCAAGAGGAGACAAGACTGCTCATCCTTTATAATTTTTGGATTTCGAAGGGGATGTAAGTTGATAAAGGATATTCACAACAAACGTTCAGCCTTCAAGAACAAGTTCTTCTATATTCGAAGTCTAGAGAACTTCAATTGCTTTTGGTTATCTTAAAGTAAGTCCATATTCCTTAGCTCTTGCCATTCCAAGTGATTTTCCATTTTCATAACTTATCGGATGTTTTTTTGCAATTATATGCCTTATAGCTTATAACCTATCATATGTCTTATAATTATCACAGTCATCTATAGTATTAACTTCCGGTGACAAAATATGGTAATATTAATGGTATCCATAATGTCAGAAACACATGAATATGAAACAAAATAATAGACTCCAAAAATTGTTTTTCTTATTACATTGCAATACCTTGCTTCATATTCCATTACATAATCCAAAACGACATCACAAGTTTCGATCAAATATAATTAATACAAATTAAGCCAAGAGCGACGTATGAAGATGAGCATTGGATGATCTGAGTACTTGAATAGACACAACAGACTTATATACAACACTGTGGAAATAAAACTAAAAAGCTCCAATATAGCTCTCTTTGCCTCCTGCATGCCTTCAGAAGCTTATTCGCCTACATACTGAACCTGTAAAACCGTCACTCTCAGTCTACTTAAATTAATTTTTGAGCACCCGAGAATTTAAGGGGAAAACATAATCTTTGAGTAAGGCATAAAGCCTGATGTGAATAATATTGTTACATCTCGATTTTTTGATATTAAGTGGGACCACGCCGCTTAGCGGAACGGTTTTTCTCTCACTAATATCCCTTTCTAAAACATATCTTTTGCAAATCAAAATCGTACAATCAAACTGATTGGACAATAATAGCATGTATATACATATGCATGAAAACAGGAAATCAATGAACTACCTGTCCATACTATAGTTTTAATTGGCTGACTATTAACCACTGGCTAACTCGGGCCTTCCAGACATAACCAAAAATCTAACTTTTGTTAGACACAATTCTTGGATGACTACCTTTAACTTCTGGCTAACTACCCTTAACTTCATTTTTTCAACTTCTGCGTTAACAGCCCTTAACTTCTTTTTTCTAGGATCAACTGAACCTAATGGATTTTACGGGCTTACCAATAACCTATCTTTTCGTTGAATATTCCTTTCGGTGTGTAATCCCTATTTAATCCCATCTATGGCAAGCCCAACATAATGGAATTTTTTAACTTTATTTAGCTAGGGGCTAATAGCTAAAATATAGTGCGCGACCCTACACTAGTCATGTCCGGTCTTATAATATCCGAGTCATAAATTTAGAGTTAACTACCTTTTCATATATTTCTAGTCTTAGGGCTAACTACCCTATGAAAATTTTATTTACTTATAAACATCCTTTATAAATGATTTACCCCTAAAATTACACTTTTATAAAACAAGGAAACCATATACTTTGCTTTACTCAGAACACTTAAACCGTGATATATATACTTTACACAAGGCAATGTCGATGAAAAATGGGAGTATCCGTCCCTCTAAAGTAAGTTAAAACCCCATTTTAACTTAAAGGACCTTAAGCCATTAAGCCAAGTTAAACCATTCGAAACCTTTGTTCAACACTTTAAACAACCCCTTTCAAAGTACCCCATTCAAAATAAGTTAATTGCTATACCTTGAAACACTAGGCCAAAACATATCTTTCAAAACCTCTAAAATATACATTTCGAAACCGTTGAAGGTGGCCCTTCAAAAGCTTTATAAAACCTTAACATCCACTTTTCAAAACACCTTAAACTTGCCTTTCGAAAGCATTGGAAACCTTCACTTAAATATTCAAAGTACCTTTCGAAAACATTGGGGTACCACCCATTGGAAACCTTCGTCATATGCGTTTTGAAAGCACTAAAGCCATTTACTTAAAACAAACCTTCCGTAAGCATTGGGTTCAAGTAAAATCTTGTGGAACATAGTTTCAAAATCATTAAAAACCATTCCTTTCAAAACCTTTGGGTTTCCCTTCCAATACATCTAAAGGTCTTAAAGAACTGGGTTGAAAGCATCTATTTCGGAAGCAATATTACTAAGTAAATGAAGGTGGGCAGTTTCGTAACCAACCCCTCTCGAAAGCATTGTGAAGCAGCTTCAAAGTTCAAAGATGAAAGCAGCCTTTCGAAAGCATTGCTTTGAAAGGTTGAAGGTGGCTGCAGGGGTTTCGACCCCTTCGAAAGCTTGTTTTAAAACAAAATGCAACAACCTCTTTCGAAAGCGTTCTTTAAAAGAAGGCAAGCAGCATTTCTTTGAAAAGAAAATCAAGGCCTTCAAATGCTATTAAAATGGCCTCGACCCCTTTGAAACCATGCCTTTTGACTCTATACCTTCCGCCTTTCACCAATCCACGATGTACTAAACTATCGATACCATATGTATTAGTTTCGACTTGGTTGGGGGTGGCAGTATAGGATCGAAAGGTGGCTGCCAAAAGTGTTTAAGCAGAAATACTTTACAAAATTTATTTTTAACCTTTAAAAGCAATATCTTTCCAACTAACATGCCTTTTTTTCAACATATAATTGGTTGCCCACTTTATTCAAAACTCCTTTTTCAAAAAGCGCAGCTAAATTTAGTAATTAACAACTTAAAACATTTAAAAAAATAGCCTTCTCCTTTTTATATATATAAAGCATTTATTCTCATACCTTAAATAAATTTATATCTTTAACAAAATACTTAAGAAAAATCTCCATAAATTCCCATAAATCACTTTTAGTATGTCTCGTAACATATTTAAATTTCAGATCCAAAGCTACCATATAATAGCCGAAAATAATTTAAACCCATTTTATCTATTTTCTTCATTAGAAAATTCATTATAAATCCACAAAATCTCGGAAAATTATGAAACTTGAAACCCATCTATAGAATAATATTTCTAACCTTATGTAAAAATTGCAAGTCATAAGGATGTAAATAGTTTTCCAAATCAAAACTTATCAATCAATATGAGGCATCATAATTCATCAACAAGTATATATCCATTGAAACAAATAAATATTGGCGTATAATTTGCAAACCCAATTCGGATCTTAACTAGAAACCAAAACCATAAAATGAGATGTAAGAACTATCAATCATCTTAGCTTATATTTAAGGAGTTTGAGATTTGCTCTTGAGTTTATTTGATTAAGCTTCCTTCTTTAGTTCTTCCTTATCTTCCCCTTGCTTCCCTTAGGCTATTGCTGGCTTTCTCTTAGGTTATATGATTTAGGATTTTGAACTTGTGAAATGAAAATGGGAATGAGGGTTTAAGGGTTAAGGGGTATGGTGGACAACAAATTCCCAAACTACCATTGCCTTATTCTCTTATTCGTTAACTTATAAAACCATTTCTTCAAACTCATTCTTTTATTCTTATTTAGTTAAGCACGACCTCTACTTATATTTTCAAATCTCAATCCCCTTATCACTCTAATCTTTTCATTATTCTATTTAATTTATCTAGTTAAATATCCTGAATAACATTAATAAAATTTAGGGGTGTTACATGCACCCATCCTTAAAGAATTTCGTCCTCGAAATTTAGTAAGGACTAAATATAGCAATCACTTGTAACATCTCCTAACACCATACTAGTCTACCTGATGCAATAGTCAATATAAAGCAAATATAGAACATACCCTCACAGCGGGTTTGGATAAGTATCTTTAATCATGTCTTCTGTCTTCCAAATACAGACCTTCTCGTTGTCTCTCCACTGAACTTTCACCAACTTGACTGCCTTGTTTCTTAACTTCTTTTCATGTCTCGCTACTACCTTAATCGGTTGTCTCACAAAAGTCAAATTCGGCTCCAATATCAAATCTTCCAACCCTGTTGGAGGAATAATAACCTCTAGATCATGCACATACTTGCGAAGAAGAGAAACATCAAACACATTATGGACACTTGTCATACTACTCGGAAACTCTACTTTGTATGCAAGGTTTTTGATCCTCTCTATAATCAGGAATGGACCAACAAATCTCGGTGCCAGTTTCTCCCACTTTTTGAATCATACCAAGCCCTTCATCGGTGATACCTTAATGAAAACTCTATCCCTAACTAAAAACTCTATTTCTTTACACATTTCATCTGCATAACTCTTCTTTCTAGATTGAGCTTCCTTTATCCTTTCTTGGATCAACTAATTTTCTCTATCGCCTCACTAACTAGATCTGGACCCAAGACTATTTGTCTCCAGTCTCCAACCAACATACTAGTGATCTACATGGTCTTCCATACAAATCTTCAAAAGGCATCATTCCTATACTAGTCCAATAACATAACTGTTATTATATGAAAACTCAAATAAATATAGGCGATTTTCCTAAGATCCACCAAAATCTGCCACACAAGCCCTCAATAAATCCTCAAGTACTTGCTGACTCTTTATGTCTGCCCATCCGTTTGAGTGTGATATGTACTCATCTTGAGCTTGGCACCTAACACTTCCTGAAGATTATTACGGAATTCACTGGTAAACAAAGTGTCTCTGCCACTGACTATACTACTAGGAATTCCATGCATTCTAACTAAGTTCTTTAAGAACAACTTAGCTAAAACAGGCGTTGTCCTAGTTAACTTAATTGGAATGAAATGGGCACTCTTAATCAGCCTGTCCACTATGAGCCATATACTTTCATTTCCTTATTCGACCTTGGCAACCCATCAATAAAATACATCAATATTGAATCTCATTTCGAAACTAGTATCTCTAAAGGATGAAGCAATCCACTCAACTTTCGATGTTCGACCTTCACTTGTTGACAGTTCGCACACCACCTAATCCACAAGCCAACATCCATCTTCATACCTTCCTAGAAAAAATTCCTCATCATATCCTGATACATCATGATTCCTCCAAGATGAATCATAAATTTGGATTGATGACATTACCTAAGCCCTCTTTCCTTAAGTCCTCAAACATTCGGAACACACAACCGTTATGTCTTTCTCAACCATCCCCTTTAGTCAAGACTAAAATCCTTTAATTCATCGATCTTCGATTCAACCTATGTAGGATCGATTTCACCCTAGAGGGGGGATGAATAGGATGATACAATTAATTATAAAAATTTAATGAGAAAATATATAAAATAATTGCAGCACAGATAATAGAAGAATAATAAAAGCAGAAATAGAACAACACAGATTTACCCAGCTTCGGTAAAACCCTGCCTACGTGATGCCCCTAAGGTTTATACTAGAAATTAAGTAGTCAAACGCTTATACACGTAAATGAAAGTGTGTTATGGATAGTGTAATATGGATATATGATAATATAGAGTATAATGATGATGATAATATTGTAAATAATGCGGAATAAAAAGCAATATAGTAAAATGACATCAGAATTTTATACTGGTTCGGAGCACCGTCCAACGTTCAGTCTCAGACTCCTAGAATTTCACTAAAACAACAACCCACACTTAACCCAGAGGAACGGGACTATACACCCCTGAGTAGCCGAATGGGGACCTGAGCAGCAGAACAAGATTTCGCCTCAACAGCCGTAGAGGACTTCACTCGCCTGAGCAGTAGAACAGGACTTCAACAATTACAGAAAATAGTTTTGACTTATGTGTGTTTTGATAACACGGATTTGTCACCTGTATTACACACTTCCTATAATCTTCTCCTCGAGTATAAATATATATATTTGAACTATATAAAGAATTTAAAGGCGTAGTATTGCTTTAATGCAGAATAATTGAAAGTATGATAGCAAATGGATTTCAAAAGGATAGATCAGAGAAATAAGAGAATTTGATTGTGTATTTGTGATTTGGAATGAAGTTGGAGTTTGTATTTATAATGGTTAGAAAGCAGCGACTGTTGGTGAAGAGTTTCGATTGAAGTATTGCGTCCAATCTTTTCGTAGAGGCTCGTATCTCTTCACAAAAAGTCATGTCTTTTCGAAAAGTGGATGTTATAGAAATTCAGCCAACTGAGCCTCTGGATCAGTTGACTGAATATTCAAAATAATTTTAAATTTAAATTCGTATATTTATGTAACTGCGCATACTGCACAAAATTTCCAGTATCAGTCCACTGGTTCAGAGGGTCAGTCGACTGACTTGGTTAAATTTGTGCAGTATGCAAAATTTGCATAAGTATATTAATTTTTATAACTTCAATTCACTTTTATAATTTAAATGTATGCTTATATATGTATAAAATGTTTGGTAAATATAATGATTAAATATATAAGTTAATATATACGTAATCGAGGAGAGATTTTAACAATATTGATCTAAGACTTAAAAAAATACTATAGTTGATGCATCGGTTTTAAAGTCTCTTCTCTTTGTTTCTTTTTGTCGTAGCATTCATCAAATCTGTATGTCATAGTGATAGCTTCGTGTCATGAATCGAAACCAAGTCTCAACATTCTCCCCCTTTTTGATCGATGACAACCTGTATATAGATAAATATTTCGATTGTATATATATAACATAAATACTCACTCCCCTTGAATGTTTGACGCTCTATATCCTGCATTTCTATTATTAGCAATAATATTTCTCTTCCTTCGTCATGGACAAAAAGGAATAAGTAATATGAAGTTATAATGTGAAAGATATTATGAGATAAAAACAAAAACAATCATCCATACATTTAACTTCCATAGTCAAGAGCGTTCATAATAAATAAACTAGAATGACCATTTAGTATAAGCCATACAAATTGAAAACTAATACTGTAAATAGTATTATGGATCGTGTAATATGGATATATGATAATATAAATTATAATGATGATAATAATACTGTAAATAGTGCGGAATAAAAAGCAATATAGTAATATGACAACAGAGATTTTTATACTGGTTCGGAGCACCGTCCTACGTCCAGTCCCAGACTCCTTTTGGAATTTCACTAAAACAACAACCCTCCCTTAACCTGGAGGAACATGTCTATACACCCCTGAGCAGCCAAATAGGGACCTGATCAGCAGGACAAGATTTCGCCTCAACAGCCGAAGAGGACTTCACTCGCTTGAGCAGTAGAACAGGACTTCAACAATTACAGAAAATATTTTTGAATTATGTGTGTTCTGATAACACGGATTTGTCACTTGTAGTACACCCTTCCTATAATCTTCTCCTCAAATATAAATATATATATATATTTGAAGTATAGAAAGGTATAGTATTGCTTTAATGTAGAATAATTGAAAGTATGATAGCAAATAGATTTCAAATAGTTAGATCAGAGAAATAAGAGAATTTGATTGTGATTTTGTGATTTGGAATGAAGTTGGAGTTTATATTTACAAAGGTTAGAAAGCAGCGATGTTGGTGAAGAGTTTTGATTGAAGTGTTGCGTCCAATCTTTTTGTAGAGGTTCGTATCTCTTCACAAAAAGTCGTGTCTTTTCGAAAAGTGGTTGTTATAGAAATTCAGTCAACTGAACCTCTGGGTCAGTAGACTGAATATTCAAAATAATTTTAAACCTAAATTCGTATATTTATGTAACTGTGCATGCTGGACAAAATTTCCGTTGTCAATCGACTGGTTCAGAGGGTCAGTTGATTGACCCGGTTAAATTTGTGCAGTATGCACAATTTACATAAGTATATTAATTTTTATAACTTTAAATCACTTTTATAATTTAAATGTATGCTTATATATGTATAAAATATTTGGTAATATAATGATTAAATATATAAGCTAATATATACTTAATCGAGGAGAGATTTTAACAATATTGATCTAAGACTTAAAAACAAAATACTATAGTTGATGCATCGGTTTTAAAGTCTCTTCTCCTTGTTTGTTTTTGTCATAGCATTCTTCAAATCTGGATGTCGTAGTGATAGTTTCGTGTCATGAATCAAAACCAAGTCTCAATAGTAAACTCGCGACACCTGCTATCGACTAACCTAACTCTATGCTCAAAACCCTGCCACAACTTAGCCACTGAGTTGCAAATTCTCGAACTACTCCGCCGTAGTTCGTCTCCTAGTCACACGACTAGAATTTTACAGAAACATAACCGTAAATTACAAATAAAAACAACTGTAAACACAAAACCCTAATTTAAAATTAACATCCCAATAAGAATTCAAAGATGCACACCCAAGAGATTGAAGTGATAAAAAAATTGTTCCCATTTTTCTTTTTATTTCTTCGGCCTTGTGTCCTTTGCGTTGAAAAATTGGCTGCCCCATTCGTTCCTCTTCCTTTCTGAAAGTTAGGGTTTTGGAAAGTGAAACTGCCGATTGATGGTTAATCGATTAAATTGATGTTCTCGCGATGCTTTGTTGATCAGTCATTTTGCTTTTTACTACACTTGGCTGCTTCAATTCATCAAGTTCGATTTGAATAAATCTAGTATGTAATTTCCTTTGTTATTCTCATTGATATGCTTGAACTCGAATACTCTGATAATGCCGATGATGATTGGGTTTTATAGGGCTGAACACCCTAAATTTTCGATCGAATATATTATTTTAATTCGTCTGATAATTTTAGCTCAGCCGTTTGATTCTGACCGTATACATGTGATTCATCCTGATTGGTTCAATTTCGAATATACTTTTGCTTGGTTATCGCAGCTTTGATTTTGACTCGTATGATTCTTTGCCTTGGTCACTACGGCTTTGATTTTGGCATGACATGTTAGTACACAAATTTTATTTATCTTCGTTTATAGTTGACCCCTGTTGATTCTTTTTTGAACACTGTTGCTACATTCTCTGGTTCGGATTTCTGACTTGAGATAAAAATCAACTTGATAAACTCTGATTGATTTCCGCCCTGAGTTTGTTAAAACTATAACCAATAGTTGCTTTGTTGCTTGATTACTAGTACATGTTCACTTGTTATGTAGTTTGACCATTGATTTGTTGTTGCCTCTGGTTGATTATCTCCACTTGTGCAGTTATATTCATGTCTTCGAAAATGTTCTATGGTTGGCCTTGGTTCTAGTTGCATGTGCACTATATATATATATATATATATATATATATATATATATATATCTGTGTGTGTATACATGTGTGTTTGCAAAGTATATACGTATGCTTGCTTTGACTTCACTTGAGTTTGCACTGGTTGTTGACAGCCTGGACTTGTTTGTTTTGGTCGAGACTGTGTTCAAATGGTAGTTGCAGTGTCATCTCCATGTGCATACATACATACATACATACATTTATGTATGTATATATGTGTGTGTTTATAGAGTATGGTTTCATTTTTTATCCATACATCTCTGTTGCATATTTGTATCCTGTATTCTGGTTTGGTTGTCTTGATACATGTTTTCACTTGTTTATATTTTGTTGAGGCTCCATGTTAACTTGGTTGTCTCCAAACCTGAACTGATATGTATACGAATTCATGCTCTAATGCATATGTTATGGTATGCATTTATGAGATTTTCTTTAATGCCTGAATGTAGTTTGTGCACCCTTGTGTATTGTTTGGTTATTCTCAAGCATCATCCTTTGTAAATGTTTGTATTGTTTTTATTTTAAGCTGTACTGGGTTGTAGCCTCGAGTCAGTTTGCATTTTCTTCCAATCTGGAGTGGTCTTGTTGTAGTCTGATATGCTAGCTCAAGTTGCTTGATCATAGTTGCTTATGCATTTGATTTTTGCACTTGTATTTCCTTATAAACTTCGAGTTAGTTCATTGTTTTGTTTCATTAAGTTTGATGTTATATGTGATCCCTGAGTTGAAGTCTGGTCTGTAGGCCTTTGTTGCTCCTGATCAGTTTGTAGTCTTTTGAACTTTGATCATATCATTCATATTGCCAGGTCTGGTTCCATAGGAAGTCTTTATGGTTTATGCCTCTATTTGAAGTCTTCTCTGATCTGATCAAGTTGTGACTTTGGCTTTCATATTGCTTCGGCTTGTTTGGAGTTTTGTTGCTTCGAACCAGTTCATGTGGCAACTGGGCTTGCATATGGTATCATGTTGAATTGCTTGTCGAGTTATAGTGTCATTGACCTACCTTGTTTCTTATCACTGCTTACTGGTCCTGGTTCATACTTGCTTTTGAATGGTTGAGTTGTTTTCATGTGTACACATTGAATTTTTGGTCGAGGCTTGTTTTATGTTGGTTTTTGAATTTTTGTGCTCGACAATTTTGTGATATATTTGTATTGCATTTGAATTGAACCTAGCTTAGGCTCGGGTTTGACCTTATGCTCATGTCGTGACTTTATTTGTATTGCACTTGAGTTGAACCTAGCTTTTGGTTGGGTTTGACCTTGTGCTCACATGTCCCTACAGTTTTATTAAGTGTATATCGGTGTGCACGGCCTTGTGGCATGTACAGTGATTCACTATGCATATCACAAGCTGTTTGTGTATGATGAATCGAAATAAATATGATGATGAACAACCCAAAAACTAAGGCAAATAATATTTTCAAAAACACACATTTTATTTCATATTGCAAAAATATTTCTTTTTCAATTTTACCGCGTCAGTGTTTATTTTGCATATAATTTGGATGCTGGACTCAATCTGGAATAGAGTTGAAGATAAATATAAGTGAATAAGTGATATGTAATGAGGTACAAATGTAAATGACAATTGTGATGTAATTAAAGTTGTATATAATTGAAATTTTTTATATATAGCGAGATCTCAAATTTCTACTATTCAAAATTGTAATAAAATATTTGTTTGAATTTAAATTCTATGTTGTTTATTTCTTTTAGCAAATATTTATTTAATTATGTGAAAATAAAACAGTACAATAACAAATACATTTAAATGAATATATATATATATGTTTATTATCATAAAAAAAATCATATACTTGCATATTCAACAGCCTCAAGCCTTCTAATCTTCTCGACTAACAATGCATCCTCTTTCTGCTTTGAAGCAATCCTTTAGATCGATACTGGTCGCACTTCCAAATAGGATAACATGGCAGTACACCGATTAGAGCTAGCAGTCGATCTTAACTGCACACTACAAGTGGTCAAAGCTTCTAAATCTTTTCATTTTCCAACATAGCTAACACTACATTCTAATGAATTCTACTAAGAGCATCTACTACTACATTTCCCTTCCCAAGTGTATATTCTATACCAAAATCATAAGCTACCAAAACTTCCAGCCACCTTTGCTGTCTCATATTCAACACCTTCTAAGAGAATAAATATCTTAAGGACTTATGATCTGTGTATAGCTCAAATCTCTCCTATAAGAGATAATGTCTCCATATCTTCAACACGAAGATCACCATTGCCAACTTCAAATCATGAGTAGGATATCTTTCTTCGGCCTAAGTTGTTATGAAGCGTAGGCAATTACTTTACCCTTCTGTATCGATACAGTTCCTAATCTGGTTCCGCATGCATCAGTATACACCACCAACCCTTAGTTTCCGTCTGGAACCACTAGCACAGGCATGTTAGTCATCAAATGCTTTAACTTAAGTATTGCTTCCTCATATTTGTCAAACCAAATAAACTTCACATTCTTCCTGGTTAACTTAGTTAAACGCGTTGTTATCCGCGATAAATCCTTAATGAATCATCGATAATAGCCAGCAAGACCAAGAAAACTTCTAATCTCAGTTACCATCTCTGGTCTTATCCAAGTATTAATGACTTCGATCTTATCTTGATCAACTGACAAGCCCTTCTCTGAAATCACATGACCAAGAAAATTAACCTCTTTCTTCCAGAAATGATACTTGTAAAACTTTGCTTTCAGTTGATGCTGCCTCAGCATTTCAAGCACTACTCTTAGATGATCTTCATGCTCTCTTTCATCTTTAGAGTGTACTAAAATGTCATCTATAAATACCAATACCAACACCAACCTATCAAAGTACTCTTGGAAAAATGGGATCATATCATCCACGAAGAAAGCTGGCGCATTCGTTAAACCCAATGGCATTCCTAACCATTCGTATGAACCGTATCTCGTCCGTAATGCGGTCATTGGAATAATGTCCTCTGCCACTCTCAACTGATGGAAACCTGTCTCCAAATCCAATTGGGAGATTACTTTGGCTCTATGCAACTGTTTAAATAAATCATCAATTCTCGACAAAGTATGCTTATTCTTAATTGTCTTCTCGTTCAACTTACGCTAATCAATACATAACCTTAATGACCAATCTGTTTTCTTCACAAACACCTTAGCCGCACCCTAAGGCGAACTACTTGATCTAATAAAATTTATCCCTTCTAGATCCACTAGTTGCACCTTCAATTCCTACATCTCGGTCGGTGTCATCCTGCTAGGTGGTCTGCTTATAAATTCTACTCCTGGCATAAGATCTATCTGAAACTTAAAGACTCGTTTCGGTGGTATCCCTGTAATCGACTCAAAGACATCTACAAATTCTCTTGTTACTCGAACCTGACTTAAATTTTCCCTACTTCCATAGCACTCAATAAAGCACAAGCACTCCGTTCAGAATCCTCTTCTGGGAATATATTTTGGTTATGACTATTAGTGTTCTTAGCGATATTTCCATATCCTGGAAAAATATCCCAGCATCATATTTATCTAACTAATCCATACCCAAAATGATTCCAAAGTCTACGAAATCAAAAAAATATAAACTAGAAGTAAAATTATGACCTAATATATCAAGTTCTAACTGGTCACATCTTATTCCCAGAGTTGCATACCCGCTATTGGATTAACAACCCTTAAGGAGGTAATAAGGTATGTGGGTTCTAAGTATAACCTATCAACCAAACACTGAGATATAAATGAATGCGATGCACCGGAATCAAATAATACCGTAATAGGTATACTCTGAATCAAAAGTGTACCGTCGATCACAATCTTTCCTTTTTCCACAATAGTTGGCCCAGTAGACGATGGAGCAATAGCAAAGACTTTCCCCTGTCCGCCCTGACTAGTTCTGGACACTGGTTCTTATGATGTCCAATCTGGTTGTAGTTAAAGCACTTCACTCCCTTTGCATTTCAGACACTCATAAGCTTAGTGTCCCTTCTTGTCACACTTATAACAAACCACATTAGCCTTCACCTTCTTGGCATATTCTTTCTTCTGACCGCCCTTCTTATGGAAAAAAATTCCTCTTTTGATTCCACCCACTCTGAGCTTCCGCTGCTTTTCTACCATCATAAAGAGCAAGCATCTCCTTATATCTCAGAGCGATCTCAACAGCTACATCGCACACATCCCTGATGTGCGGCAATGTTGCTTTAGCAAACACAAGTTTCAGTGTGCGTACGAACTTCTCATTCCCTTTGAGTACCGTATCAACGTAGCATCTCCATACCTCGATAGCACTTAAAATCAAATGGCATATTTAAGCACAGTCGTGTCTCCCTGTTCCAACTCCATTAACTTCCAGAGCAAAGAAGACTTTGCAAACTCTTACATGAATCTCTTTTCAAACCTTCCCCTGAACTCAGCCCAAGTCACAATTTCTTCATCAACTCCTACAGTAACACTGTTCCACCAGTACAGTGCTGCTCCTTGTAACTGCTTCGAAGTAAGTCTCTTTTTCTGCTCATCATTGAACCCCAAATTAGAAGAAAAAAAATCCTCTTGCAATGAAGTAACAAATTCTCCACTTCAATTGCACCTTCAGTCCCGATGAACGACATTCCTCCCAGCCTAGCATAATCTCTACTCAATATAGCATAATTATTGACCACTGGATCTCCCTGATTTCCTCCATCAACATTTCGTTCAACTAATCCCGCAGCAACTCCTGCCTACATCATGTTGATAAAGAACTGATACATTGCTTCCCTATTAACTTGCAGCACTCTGGTGTGATGACCCTACTTTTCTAGTGGCCAAATCATGGACTAATTTGTTTTTTTTTGGGCATAAAGAAATATGCTAAATGAAAACACAGGGTCATCTATCTTCAAAACTAAAACCAGGATCCACTATTACCAATATAGAAATATTGGTGTATTCTTAAAACATAGATTAGTATATATGAAGATATACCAATCTCTTTAGCTATTAAATCAGAGTTTAAGAAAATTAGCTAAAGCATTCACACATAGCATTTTAATATAAAGATAAATCCATTTCCCTCTTTATGAAAATTATTTGCAATATGACACAAAAGATACACAAGCAGACTGGAAATATCAGAATTCCGGATTATATCATGAAAGTCATAGATATTCTTTATTTAATTCAACTCTTGCTATAGCACAATTATAGGTGTGGCTGCACGTACACACACATATAAATACAGGTGTGCGCGGCCTCGCCAACACACAAGCTCAAGCAATGGTATTAATGAATATGCAATTTAAAATTGAGCCCTAAAATCACACAGTAACAATGCTGGCAACATCCGAGAGTCAATGAAGCCTTGGCACCAACAAAGTATCAATAAATATACGTATAAACAAAGATTACCAATCCAACTATACAAAAATGAGGTCATCGAGTTTTCCTCTTTCTCATTCATGCAAGTTATATTCAGACATAAAAGATGAATTTACATCAACTATCTTTCTTTAAAACTGAAAACATATCACTGATGCAAGGACAAAAGCCATTCTGCATCATACAAATATTTTTAACATAAACAATTGGAAGCTTACAAGTTCCTTTTATAAAAGTCTCAAGATAATACATGGACTTGTAATCCATTTCCAGAAATCTTATGAATATAGCATAAGAGAATCAAAACAGTTTGCTAATTAACTTTCTTTTGCAAAACTATTCAAAACTGAGCTCATTCATTTCAGAAATATAAAGTAAGGGCATGCACGTATATTAATTTATATGGCAAGTCCACAATACGATTCAAGAATCTATTACATGAACATGTATTAGCTATATGTTATATTCAGATTCAAATAGCAACAACCACTTAACATAGAAATTTCATTTCAAAAATCATAATGCATTTGAAAGCATTAAAATCCATTTTTTTCTTCAAAGATCTACGGCATCAGATATGCCAAAATATATAAATATAGTTCAGACTTGTAAGTCATGCTGTTAAAACAACTAAACACATTTCAGATATATAAAGCACATGAGGCTGTAAGTTCTCAAACTCATTTCGGAAATTATTTCAAATTCTTATATAAATCCAAATCTCCCATAAACTTCATTTTTTCTAGAATAAACATCTTATATAAAAGAAAACATATCTATCAAAACTCAGATGCTCAGATTAAAGATCATATCTCAAAAGTTTGGATTCAGATCCATATAATCTCCCATTTAAAACCATAAGTAACGTGATCTCAGAAAACCATAACATAGAGAAATATATAAATCTCATCTTTGCTTTTCATACTCAAGGCATTCAACTTGCCAAAAACAAATAAATATATATATATATATTCTCAGATATGATAATTACATACTAAAATCAAACTCCAGATCCATATATGCTTATGCATAAATATAGAAATAATCCATCAAAATAAGTTTTTAAAGATTTTCCCCAAAACTTCTGAAAGGAAACTCGAACAAAATCCATAAAAATCCTTTAAATCACAAAACTCAGCAGATCTATAGGTCTGCACATATACACAAGTGTAAACACTTGTGTATACTGCCTTGACACAAGTTATTCTCCAAATACAGATTTCAGAAAATATATAAAAACTGAACGATCCCAGTGTTTCAGTTTCAAACTTGCAATTACTTATAAGACAAAAGAGTTTTCCAGATTTATATACATATCAATCTAACACATGATGGTTCACTGTTCATAGTAAAATATACATATTTCAGTTCAGCAATACATATAAAATGACAATGAAATACTTAAATACTTTCTTCATACCATCTACATGCAGTGATAAATCATTTTAACTCCATCTCTTAAGTCATCATCTCATCAAAATGTGCATAGCAACCTGTAAAAACATCATCCCGGACTGCCTCGTTGAATGAGACACCCCAGGAGATTGTCGAGACAATCAACAGGGTCAGACATGATACGTCTGGTATAAGTGCACTTAAACAATTCATTCGGCAGTAATACATAGTGTTAATCAGTATATCGTGACATAATAGTTAATAGATATCATCTCAGGTTCAGATATGAACATAATCAGACTTGATCTTCATCAATATATGGATACGCAAGCAACCAAGGATCAAACAATCATTAACAAGCATCAATACACGCAAAGCATCCATACACACAAATTTATTTGCAGAAATATAACTATGGCTGCCTGAGATAGGACTTATTGCCAAATCAAGATTAAGAACACTCACGTAGCTATATGAGATGTCAATCCCCTAGATATTGCCAAAGCTTTCCCCCTTTTTCTCACGAATCCAACGCCATTCGATACAGCAAGATGATTTTTCCCCCAATCTGATTTCTAGGGCTTCGGCCATTTTAGTTTTTGTTTTGAAACGAGAGAGTCGAATGAAACAATGGCCACATCTTTCTTTTTATAATTCACTCATGGCTAGGGTTTTAACAGTTGGGAAATCACAAATTTACCCCTAAGTCATTCCAAATGTGTGCACAAATATATTTCAATATTTTATACTTGTTTAAATCACAATATCATAGTTGTGTAAATATTGTGGGTCATTACAAATATCCCACCTTTTGGAATTGTGTCCTCACAATTCGCTCTTACTCGTTCTAGCATCCCAAATATTCATTAAATTTTGCGGAGTGGCTGCAATACACACGTGTATAAATATACACGCGTGCACTGCCTTGCCAACTCGAGTGCACAAGCAAATTTCAATCAACATGTTTCATCATCAAATGAACAAGCACAAGGGTAATTGCAACTGCCATACAAACAGAACATAAATAAGAAAGCGACATATTCAAGCAACTCAGTGCATCTGGAAACAGCAAACTCAGATGGATGTATGGGAACTTACACATGGACTTGGCAAATGCAAGACAACAACACAAAATGACAACAGCAGAAGTGATCAAGACAAAGCACAAGTGTGCAGCATCAAGTAGTTTCAAGTACATGGACATATATATATGGAACTGCCACTACATGCAAACAGCAAAATCAAGTCTAAAGTCTCAAGTGCAACAGCAGATTTCAGATGCAACAATGTTTGGACCAAGTCCATGCATACAGTGCAACTCAGGGGTGCACACAGGATGAAGTGAATATGCACAAATATGGCAGTGTACAAGTGAGAGCATGAAACAGTGCCATTGCATTCATCATAATATTGATCATATTCAGTTTTAAACTAAACCCTATTGGCAAATTGGTTTAGTAAATTCTAGAATCAATACAGATTTTACTTTCTGCTTTTCAAAGCAAATCTAATGTCTCAAACATATTTATACACACCAAGCTTACTCAACCAGAACCAAACAAATATTAATTTAGTAACAGTTCATATGTTTTGTCATCAGGTTATATGTTGCTTACAAATACATTCCTACTCATGATTCATATTGAAGTCATTTTTAATGTAATGCTCATTCATCCATGGCCATACACACCATCTTCATGCAAAACATATCATCTATATGCAAATCAAAGTAGGGATCAATACCCTTATATAATCTGTCTTTATTTAAATGAATTTTTAATTCAAAACAGACCCCATTCTTGGCAATCAAAGCAAAATATCATAAACTTACGTATGAATTAAGTTTATACAAACAATACTCAATCAATACAAACAGCAAACAACCACTTAATAATGGTATCCATTTTTTTTCCTCGGTTCCAAAAAGAAAACCAGACATCTATAAGAACATCAACTAATTACTTGCCATCAGAAATCATTCAACAAGTAATCAATAAGCAATGCATCAATTCAACAAATGTTCAGTAAGCCATGCATCATTCATAACTTCATTTTTACATAAATAAACCCAGGTTTTGTTCTCCCAATTTCTCCCTGTATTTCAATCAGGTCATCATATTAAACCTTGTTTAATTTATATCCCTGTCCAGATATTTATAACCCAGAGATTTAAATCTCATACCCCATTTTATTTATGGTCTAAATCCCCCTGTCAAATGAACACAAGTATGCATTGTGAAGGAATCACCCAGATTGTTTTATTTATTCCAACACACAAAGGCCTCAGGGTGCACTTGCACCATGCATATACTTCCTCCCACCTGAAGCAAGCAGATCATTGACTAACCCCAAATGACCAATTTAATTTTCTTTCATTTATTCATAGGGTTATTAATTTAATAAGTTCCCCCTCCAATTTTCTGCTTAATTCATTAAGCACCTGTTTATGAGTTTACTCATAAAATCTCCAACCCATTCATGTTTCAGAAAACATAAATACTTTCTTGGTACAATCCTTTGTTATCCATATAATTTTCTTACTATAGAGATTTACAACAGGTTTGTGGGCTTTCCAAAATAATTTAAGCATCATTATCCTACTATATTATTGTAAAAATATGGACAGAGGTGTTTGTTAAGAAAATTCACCAAAAACCCAAAAATCCTCCAGCCTTATTATTTAGAAAATAACCATGAGCCAGATTTCTATCTTGCTGCCTATGTTCAAAATAATTTAAATCCATACTTGACAATAATAAGAATAGAATTAAAAATGATCAAAACATTTTAGCTTGGAAAACTGACATACAAGACTCCAAACAGAAATGCACAAACAAACATCCATCTCATCCATTTCATTCATAATAAACCACTTCAGAGATTTAAATAATTTTTTATAATACTTTAGTCTGCCTACCAGAGGTCTTAATGCCATTGCATAAAATAGATTAATGCTCACTTAAATTTTTAATAAACATCATTAACATTGATGTAATCCAAATCGATCATCCAAAGCAATCAATTCAAACAATGCAACCAAAGCAGTCAATACAAACAAGTTCACACAAATTAAATTTTTGCTATGTTATCTACCTACATAGCTCTGATACCAAATGTGATGACCCTACTTTTCTAGTGGCCAAATCATGGACTAATTTGTTTTTTTTTTGGCATAAAGAAATATGCTAAATGAAAACACAGGGTCATCTATCTTCAAAACCAAAACCAGGATCCACTATTACCAATATAGAAATATTGGTGTATTCTTAAAACATAGATTAGTATATATGAAGATATACCAATCTCTTTAGCTATTAAATCAGATTTTAAGAAAACTAGCTAAAGCATTCACACATAGCATTTTAATATAAAGATAAATCCATTTCCCTCTTTATGAAAATTATTTGCAATATGACACAAAAGATACACAAGCAGACTGGAAATATCAGAATTCCGGATTATATCATGAAAGTCATAGATATTCTTTATTTAATTCAACTCTTGCTATAGCACAATTATAGGTGTGGCTGCACGTACACACACATATAAATACAGGTGTGCGCGGCCTCGCCAACAAACAAGCTCAAGCAATGGTATTAATGAATAGGCAATTTAAAATTGAGCCCTAAAATCACACAGTAACAATGCTGGCAACATCCGAGAGTCAATGAAGCCTTGGCACCAACAAAGTATCAATAAATATACGTATAAACAAAGGATTACCAATCCAACTATACAAAAATGAGGTCATCGAGTTTTCCTCTTTCTCATTCATGCAAGTTATATTCAGACATAAAAGATGAATTTACATCAACTATCTTTCTTTAAAACTGAAAACATATCACTGATGCAAGGACAAAAGCCATTCTGCATCATACAAATATTTTTAACATAAACAATTGGAAGCTTACAAGTTCCTTTTATAAAAGTCTCAAGATAATACATGGACTTGTAATCCATTTCCAGAAATCTTATGAATATAGCATAAGAGAATCAAAACAGTTTGCTAATTAACTTTCTTTTGCAAAACTATTCAAAACTGAGCTCATTCATTTCAGAAATATAAAATAAGGGCATACACATATATTAATTTATATGGCAAGTCCACAATACGATTCAAGAATCTATTACATGAACATGTATTAGCTATATGTTATATTCAGATTCAAATAGCAACAGCCACTTAACATAGAAATTTCATTTCAAAAATCATAATGCATTTGAAAGCATTAAAATCCATTTTTTTTCTTCAAAGATCTACGGCATCAGATATGCCAAAACATATAAATATAGTTCAGACTTGTAAGTCATGTTGTTAAAACAACTAAACACATTTCAGATATATAAAGCACATGAAGCTGTAAGTTCTCAAACTCATTTCAGAAATTATTTCAAATTCTTATATAAATCCAAATCTCCCATAAACTTCATTTTTTCCAGAAAAAACATCTTATATCAAAGAAAACATATCTATTAAAACTCAGATGCTCAGATTAAAGATCATATCTCAAAAGTGTGGATTCAGATCCATATAATCTCCCATTTAAAACCATAAGTAACTTGATCTCAGAAAACCATAACATAGAGAAATATATAAATCTCATATTTGCTTTTCATACTCAAGGCATTCAACTTGCCAAAAACAAATAAATATATATATATATATATATATATATATATATATATATATATATTCTCAGATATGATAATTACATACTAAAATCAAACTCCAGATCCATATATGCTTATGCATAAATATAGAAATAATCCATCAAAATAAGTTTTTAAAGATTTTCCCCAAAACTTCTGAAAGGAAACTCGAACAAAATCCATAAAAATCCTTTAAATCACAAAACTCAGCAAATCTATAGGTCTGCACATATACACAAGTGTAAACACTTGTGTATACTGCCTTGACACAAGTTATTCTCCAAATACAGATTTCAGAAAATATATAAAAACTGAACGATCCCAGTGTTTCAGTTTCAAACTTGCAATTACTTATAAGACAAAACAGTTTTCCAGATTTATATACATATCAATCTAACACATGATGGTTCACTGTTCATAGTAAAATATACATATTTCAGTTCAGCAATACATATAAAATGACAATGAAATACTTAAATACTTTCTTCATATCATCTACATGCAGTGATAAATCATTTAACTCCATCTCTCAAGTCATCATCTCATCAAAATGTGCATAGCAACCTGTAAAAACATCATCCCGAACTGCCTCGTTGAATGAGACACCCCAGGAGATTGTCGAGACAATCAACAGAGTCAGACATGATACGTCTGGTATAATTGCACTTAAACAATTCATTCGGCAGTAATACATAGTGTTAAATCAGTGTATCGTGACATAGTAGTGAATAGATATCATCTCAGGTTCAGATATGAACATAATCAGACTTGATCTTCATCAATATATGGATACGCAAGCAACCAAGGATCAAACAATCATTAACAAGCATCAATACACGCAAAGCATCCATACACACAAATTTATTTGCAGAAATATAACTACGGCTGCCTGAGATAGGACTTATTGCCAAATCAAGATTAAGAACACTCACGTAGCTATATGAGACGTCAATCCCCTAGATATTGCCATAGCTTTCCCCCTTTTTCTCACGAATCCAACGCCATTCGATACAGCAAGATGATTTTTCCCCCAATCTGATTTCTAGGGCTTCGGCTATTTTAGTTTTTGTTTTGAAACGAGAGAGTCGAATGAAACAGTGGCCACATCTTTCTTTTTATAATTCACTCACGGCTAGGGTTTTAACAGTTGGGAAATCACAAATTTACCCCTAAGTCATACCAAATGTGTGCACAAATATATTTCAATATTTTATACTTGTTTAAATCACAATATCATAGTTATGTAAAATTGTGGGTCATTACATCTGGCACCCACATTAGCAACTTGTTCCCGACGGGGATTCCTACTACTATTTGGTCTAGCATTCCCATTAGTTGTGGTGCTTCCTCCATCAATGTTAACCCTTCCACTTCTAGCTTCCATATCTTACATCCGTAAAATCTGCATTCGAGTCTTCATAAGATACAGAAGAATAGTCGTAGAGAGATAGGAGAATAGAGATAATGCGTATACTTATATATATAGAAAATACAAGTACGTTACTATAGCGTTATCCCATACCCCAATCTTTTCTCTAATTCCATAAAATTATGTTTTGAAAATAATTTTAGGTTTGAAATTTCTTTTAAGTTTTTCATAAACCTATGCTCTGATACTAAGTTGTAACACTCCATACCCGGAGGCGTGAAGCTAAGCGCAACAGATGCTACAGTCATCTATAGTATTAACTTCCGGTGATAAAATACGGTAACGTTAATGGTATCCATAATATCAGAAGCGCATGAATATTGAAAAAAAAACAAATTCCAAAAACAATTTTTCCCATTACATTGCAAAACCATGTTTCATATTCCATTACATAATCCCAAACAACATCCCAATTTTCGATCGAATATAATTATTACAAATTATGCCAAGAGCGACATATGAAGATACATCTTGGATGATCAGAGTAATTAAATAGACATAACAGACTTATATACAACACAATGGAAATAAAACTAAAAAGCTCCTATATATCTATCATTACCTCCTGCACGTCTTCGGAAGCTTATTCGTTCACCTACTAGAACTGTAAAACCTTAACTCTCAATCTACACCAATTAATTTTTAAGAAACCAAGAGTTTAAGGGGAAAACATAAACTTCGGGTAAGACATAATGCCTGGTGTGAATAATATTGTTGCATCTCGGTTTTCTGATATTAAGTGAGACCACGCCGCTTAGCGAAATGGGTTTCCCCTCACTAATATCCCGTTCTAAAACATTTCTTTTGTAAATCAAAATCTTGAAATCAAACTTATTAAACAATAATAGCATGTGTATATATATATATGTGCATGAAAATCAAAAATCAATGGACTATCTATCCATACTTTAGTTTTACCTGGCTGACTACTAACCATGGGCTAACTTAGGTCTTCCAGACATAACTAAAAAATCTAACTTATGTTAGATATAATTCCAGTTAACTACCCTTAACTTCTTGCAAACTACCTTTAACTTCTTTTTTTCAACTTCTGGGCTAACTGCCCTTAACTTCCTTTTTCTAGGATCGGCTGAACCTAATGGTTTTTACGGGCTTACCAATAACCTATCTTTTCCCTTTATATTCCTTTAGTGTGTAATTCCAATTTAGTCCCATCTTTGACAAGCCCTACACAATGGAATTTTTGGACCTTATTTAGCTAGGGGCTAACAGTTAAAGTATAGGGAGAAACCTTACACCAGTTTTGTCTGGTCTTCTAATATTTGAGTCATAAATTTAGGGTAACTACCTTTTTCATATATTTCCTGTCTTAGGGTTAACTACGCTACCAAAACTTTATTTCCTTGTAAACATCCTTCATAAATGATTTATCTCTGAAATCATACTTTTATAAAACAAGGAAACCGTATACTTTGCTTTACTCGGAACACTTTAGCCATGATATATATACTTTACACAAAGCAATCTTTATGAAGTTTAATGGTATTATCTATCCCTCCAAATTAAGGCAAAACCCATTTTTAACTTAAACGACCTTAAGCCATGAAGCCAAGGTAAACCATTCGAAAATTTTGTTTAAAACTCTAAACAATCCCTTTCGAATCCATTGAAAGTACCCCTTTCAAAATAAGTTAATACTATACCTTGAAACACTAGGTCCAAAGGCCAAAACATATCTTTCGAAACCATTAAAGTAGACCTTTCGAAACCATTGAAGGTGTCCATTCAAAAGCTTTATAAAACCTTGGACATCCGCTTTTCAAAACACCTTAAACTTTCCTTTCAAAAGCGTTCGAAACCATCCATTTAAATACTCAAAGTACCTTTTGAAAACATTGGATATCTCCCCTTCGAACCTTCATTATATACCTTTTGAAAGAATTAAAGTCCTTTACTTAAAACAAGCCTTTCGAAAGTATTGGGTTCAAGTATAAGCTTGTGCAACAAAGTTTAGTAAATATTTAAAACCATTCCTTCCGTAACCTTTGTGTTTTCCTTTCAATACATCTAATGATCTTAAAAGAACTAGGTCGAAAGCATATCTTTCGAAAGCATTATTCCTAAGTAAAAAAAAGTGGGCAGTTTCAAATCTAACTCTTTCGAAAGCATTGAGAACCGACTTCAAAGTTCAAAGATGAAAGCACCCTTACGAAAGCATTGCTTCACAAGGTTGAAGATGGCAGTAGGGGTTTTGACTCCTTTGAAATCTTGTTGTAAAACAAAAGGCAACAAGCTCTTCGAAAGCATTCATTACAAGAAGGCAAGCGACATTTCTTTGAAAAGCAAACCAAGGCCTTAGAAAGCTATATAAATGGCCTCGACCCCTTCGAAAGCATGCCTTTTGACTCTGTACCTTCCACCTTTCTCTAATCCACTACATACCAAAGCATTGATGCTATGTGTATTGGTTTCAACTTGGATAAGTGCGACAATATGAGGTCGAAAGGTGGCTGATGAACGTGGTAAAGTAGAAATATCTTACAAAACTTATTTTTAACCTTTAAAAGCAATATCATTCCAACTAACTTGCTTTATTTTTCAATATATTGTAGGTTTCCCTCTTCTTTTCAAAAATCCTTTTCCTAAAAGTGCTGTCGAATTCAATAATTAACAATTTAGGACATTTAACGAAATAACCCCTCTCCTTTTTAAACATATAAAACATTTAAGTCTCATATCTTAAATTACTTTTTATAAATTTAATAAAATACTTAGGAAAATTCTCCAAAAATTCCCATAAATCACTTTTTATATGTTTTTTAACATATTTAAATTTCAGACCCAAAGCTACCATATAATATCCAAAATAATGCAAACCCAATTTATTTATTTTCTTCACTAGAAAATTCATAATAAGTCGACAAAATCTCAGAAAATTATGAAACATGAAACCTATCTCTAAATAATATTTCCGGCCTGATGTCAAAATCACAAGTCATTAAGATGTCGTTTAATAGGTTTTCCAAATCAAAACTTATCATATAATCAATATGAAGCGTCATAATTCATCAACAGGTATATATCCAGTTAAACAAACAAGTCATGGCATAAAATTTGCAAATCCAATTTGGATCTTAACTAAAAACAAAAACCATAAAAATGAGATGTAAGAACTGTAATTCACCTTAGCTTGTTGTCAAGGAGTTTGTGATTTGCTCTTGAGTTGATTTGATTAAACTTCCTTCTTTAGTTCTTGCTTATCTTCTCCTTTCTTTCCTTAGGTTATGGCCGGCTTTCTCTTAGGTTTTATGTTTTATGATTTTTAACTTGTGAAACGAAAATAGGAATAAGTGTTTAGGGGTTAAGGGATACGGTGGATGGCAAATTCCCAGACTACTCTTGCCTTATTCTCTTATTAGGTAACTTATAAAACCATTTCTACAAACTCATTCTTTTAGTCTTATTTAGTTAAGCACGACCTCTACTTATATTTTCAAATATCATTCCCTTTATCACTCTAATCCTTATATTATTCTATTTAATTTACCTAATTAATTCTCCTGAATAATGTAAATAAAATTTAGGGATGTTTCAAGAAGATTTATTTGGAACTCAATAGCTCATTTTGAAAGTAGTCCTATCATATGAACAAAAGAATCCACAAACTCTCTAATAACATAAAATCGATTCAACTCGTCTTTCTCCTCCATTGAACTCAATATAGCACAAACATCAAATTTCGAGTTCTTTCCAGGGTAATAATTCGGTCGCTACTATAAGGGTGCCTTAGTGATATTTTTTTTATCTTGGAAAAATATCTTAGGATCGTATTTACTGAACTTGTCTATACCTTAAATAATCCCAAAGCCTACAAAATCAAACACATGCAAACTAAAGGCAAATATGCGATCTAACAATTCGGACTCTAGCTAGTCACATCTCATCCCCAATGTTGCATAGCCTCCTATTGGATTAGCAAACCTTTAGGTAGTAATTAGGTATGGTGGTTATAAACTTTTCTCATCTATCAAGCAACAGGAAATAAAAGAATGTGATGCACCATTATCAAATAATACACTATTAGGTATACCATAAATCAAAAGCATACCTCCCATCATAGTTTTTCCTTGTCGCTCAGCTGTTAGTCTTGAGGTAGCTCGTCCCAAAGCAAACACCGTCTATTTCTCTTCTTTAGCAAGTTCCTTGCACTGATTCTTATAGTGTCCAATCTGGTCACATTTAAAGCACTTGATGTTCTTTCTCCCAATCTCGTTCTTTCCATCATTGGAAGGACATTCATTTACAAAATGCTCTTTTTTATTACATGTGTAACACACAACTTCGATCTTCTCTTTCTTAGCAGCTCCACCCTTCTAAGCTCCCTTTTCTGAAAGAACTGACTTTTCTAACTCTGCCCACTATGAGTGTCCATTTCTTTAATCTCTAAATAAAAAAGCATCTCTTCACTCCATAAAGCCATCTCTACTACCACGCCGCATGTATTAACTTAAAAATGGATCAACGCCATGGAGTATGATGTGAAAGCATCTTCCCTGTTAGAACAGAGCAAATATAGTAGAAAAGCAGGAGAAACATAAATAAAATAGAGAATTTTATAGTGGTTCTGTTGTTAACTAAGTATGAGTCCATTTTATATCTCTAATTATTGATTGTATATGATTACAAGATGTTTAAGAATGAACAAGTCACAAGTACAAGTGTTGGGCTAATTCTAAGTCCTAGAATTGCCTATAGGAACTTCCTTGGTGATTATTGAGTAGAGAGAATTGAAGAATTGATAGGGCTTCCGCATAGTAATGGCAGAAAACATTCCCCATCTTAGTTTCTCTTTTGTTTGTATTTATAGCAGCAGTAACCATCTTGGAGAAGAAGCCCACTACCAAAAAAGTCTAGGAAGTCACCCCAGATACCTTAAGGAAAATGGCAACCATCCAAATTAAAGGCTAGATTCGGTGCCGAATTAAGATTCATAAATCGGTACCAAATCTAATCTTTGGTTTGGTTGGCCAAACTCTATAGTGTTGAGATACTTACTTCATTTAGATGCTCTTCATGTAATTTGGTAGATTATTAATGAGGTTTGATCATCATTCTTACTTTACTTAGATTATCCTTTCATTTGGATAGTCACATCTTCATTCTTGATGATAGGCACTTTGGAAATCTATGAGACTTCACGAACACACATAGGATGACCAGCAGATCAATTGCCAAAAGTACGAGAATGCCACCAATAAGAACCTATAATCGGTACCGAATTAAGATCCTCAATTCGAGCCAAATATAGGACTTAACATGTTTTCGGTTCACATTTTCATGAGTGCTTCCTTTAGGCCTTTTAAGTGCTTTTGCCAAGTTTCAAGTCATTCTGTCTTATGAGTCGACATTTAAACTTCTAATGATTTCTTTTGGGTTAAAAACCCAGTTAACATTTTCCTTCGAAAGTTTGTTTTCAATGTAAACAAACTGTGCTCAGAAACAAGACAAGTTTCAAATTACTATCATATGAATTTCAGTTAATAGCTTGGATGTCGTCTCGAGATGTTACTTCTACTTGGTTGATTGTCCATTAAACGTTCATTCTAGTTTTAATTAAAATTCCAATTATCTACACTAGCAATGCTAACCACACTGATTACATGGTGCGTTAGTTTGGTGTTGAAACTCCTTGTCATGATTCGGGGATAGGGGCAATTTCGAAGGGAGTTGGTTGAATTTTTGTTTGTACTCGGTCACTGGTGAAGCTAAGTTTTGCCTTGGACAAATGTCGGCTATTCCAAAGACAAGTTTTGCTCTCTATCTTCAACTATCTCTTTTGAAGGACTTGGTTAAGTTCCAAAGTTGGACATAGTGCATGACTCCACCATATCTCTTTTCTTGTTTCTATACTTCCAGTGATCCTGAAAAGAAAAGCTTCCGACGTCGCTGTAGATAGCCGCTCCGTTGTTTATTTCTCATCGATAATGGGTAATTCTCGTGAAAGATAATCTTAAACTACAACATGACTTATTTTTATAGCATGGGCGAGCTATCTACATAGGATGGTTCATTCGTGCTACTTGAGAAACTGGACCCACTCTGCATAGATAACAAACTGCACTTTCCTCGATCAATGCCCAGAACCCGATTGGTCAACATACGTCGACCTAACTTGGATTCTGGGGGTTAATCATACAGGTATATTTTCAAGCAAAACATACCTGACAATGTTGAACGACAAGTTTTATTGTTTAGAATGACTTTTCGATTATACTTTCTTTAGTCTGAAGAAGGAACCTCCACTCCTCTAGAAGTTGGATCCTTCATAGCTTAGGCTTCAACATTTGTTCCTGTCATTTCAGGACGATTGATTACGACTGAGTCACAAGGCACGGTTGCTCTTATAGAGCTATCACTAACTTTTCCCCTCCTCTAAATGAGTTCATTACCTTATGAGTATTGGACGAAGACGGAGGGGCAAGTAGGGATTCCCGAAGGTTGTTGGCCTGTCGGTCTACCTTTTTTTGTTGTGTTTACATGGGAATTACCTTCGCAGTCTCTCTACAGTGTTCATGTAAATAATACTCCTGTAGTCATTATCACATATTATATTACTTAGCTCCATTCAAAACTGTGATTTAGCTTGGCTTAGCCAATTTCATGGTCGTTCCTGTTTAGGCTCGGTTGAGTTCATTTTGACCAATTTTAGGTGTATATGCCCCAGTCCACAATGCTGATCACTCTTAATACTAGGTACATACATTTTTCGAGGACTAGGTATCCTGAGCATTAGGTTTGACTACCCCTAGCCTGATTCATATGGTAGTTTCTATCTCTGGGATTTAGTGACTTTGCTATGTGATTCAAAGTCATGGGTATACAATGCTGTTAGTTCCTTGACCGTGATTGAATTCTTTCGAGTTGACATCATCGTCCGATGCCATTCTAGATGTATGTATTAGAAAGATGCATCACCACCTTTTTTGTCATAGTAAATTCTTCCAAGTCCGATGTTGAGATTATTATCATGCATCAGTTTCTATCTTCGAAAACTTCCACATGCATGACTTAGATCTATGGATTTATCCTTGATGTTGTGAATCTTCGGGTAATGAAAAATTCCTAAATGCTAAGATCTTTGTTTCCTTCGGTGGAAATTTGTGTCCAGGGTGCTCTGTTATGTGAAACAGAACTATTATCTAACCAACTCCATGGTTATCCGTGTTTGGACTTAGTACGATTCCCTTCGACCAAGTATTTGTGTGAATGTCCAGTTCTGGGAGATAGACTATCTCTTTTGAATGCTTATATTTGGGCAGTAGTGAGAAACAGAAAGGTGTGGGGTAAATGATTCAATTACCCCTAGTCTGGCTTGTAATCCTACTTTAGTGTTGATGTAACGACCTGTCTTTTTGGACAGTTTAAACCGACAATCAAATACACATGTCGATTCCAAACTGTTCAAAATGGCAGATAGTTATTGGGGTAAATAAGAAAAGAAAAGGAAAGAATAAATGAAATGAAACAACACAGAATCTCGCAGCGGAACGATAAAATATAATAGTCAAATAAACAGTTCATGAAGCTGTCTACTATACTTTGACAATTATTTATACAACATTATCAGAGTTTATACATATACAACAGAACAATTAAATAATGCAGCAGATAACATGATGCAAGGGTAATAATAGTAATAGTATACCAAATCTTCGTCTTCGTCCTCCAGAATAGATCTTCAAAAATCTGAAACTCAGGACTGACCCGAGCGTAATGAAAAGACAAAACACTCGAGTCATGACTAAAATATCCTTATGAAAGTGAAATCAATCGTAAATAAATATGGGTGTAACTGCGTCAGAGATGTTTACGGGGTTTGACATCTCCTATCCAGTGTCAACGTGCGTGCAATAACTTAAGAGATGTTACGGGATTTTCCATCTCTCAAGGATCCGTTAAACTATCTACTATGTAGTAATATACGCTAAGTAGATAATGCCTAGCAGTAATATAAAGTATCAAAATAGCGTTAAGGCGTTACCATAATCCCGCTTAACACATTTTATATTCCCAAAAGCATATACAAGACCGTAGTTTCCCCAAAACCGGAAGTCACCAGAGGGCAATTCATATACTCAAGGTACAAATCAAAACGTAGTGGTCGCGAATTGGATAATCAGTATGACAAGGTACATGAGGCGATACCAACTAGGATACTAGTAGTTGCGTGATCCGGACTGATGTTGGGCATAGCCAGCAGCTACCCCAACACCGCGAAACAACACTCCCAAATCAAGGGGTGCACCCAGATCGCATCACAAATGTAATAGAAATGGTATCGAAGAAGTGTGTCCGCTAGAGGTGGCGAACCTCAATGGCCCGGCGCGGCTCCTGTTTTAGTCATGTCAGGGGTCATCCAATATCGTTCTCTTTCTTCAGTCAACGCGTTCACCAAACCATCCACTTCATTCTGGATCAACACTCCGCGTATAATAGTTATTAAAGTGGTGTTCGGTATCGACAGAGAGTATGTCCATATCTGATCCCGGTCTCTTTAATAACTACGTATTATTACACCGTTGGCTCTTTTATATTTCAAATCGATTCATAATTGATATCAAAATATCATATTCGCTTTAAAAATCAAGTCCATTTCAAATATCATCGTATCTATTCAAACGTAAAATTTCGTTTCAAAAATCATTTTTCGCATCAATATCTCATTTCGATTTCAAAATCATTTCGAATTTCAATTTAGGTTGCAACTTCATTTAATCCAATTCGTATTCAAATTCAATATTTAAACATAAACATTTCACCTTATTAACCAGCTTGAAATTTTTAGAAAATAGTTTAAGTAGTTTAAAAGTAGTTTTAAATAATTAAAATAGTTAAAGATACTTAAAATCTTAAATTGGATTTAAAATAGATAAATTAGTTTAAAATAATTTAAATTGGGTTAAGTAGATTTAAAATAGATTAAAATAGTTTAAGTATTCAAAAATGGTTTATATAACCGAGTAATTTGGAAAACAAAATAAAACAGCTTCAAACCAAACCATTTCAATTATAACTTCCCAATTCAAAACAATTCCAATTTCCATTCTACCGATTCAATTTCGATTTCAATTCAAATCAATGTCAACTTTTACTTCGAATTAATTCAATTTTACATTCACCTTTAATTTATTCAATTTCAATTTATATCGATTTGGAGCTTGATTTCTCAAAAATATCAATTTATAACACTTAACAAAATTTTCCAACAATATTCGAGTTTAAATCCAAATTTCAAATATGATTCAACTCCAAGCTCGATTTCAAAATGTCATTTCTATATCACTTTTACTTGGTAATATTCAAAGCTCGAATTTAGGTTAAATCTTCAAACAAATTAATTTTCGAAATCCAATCATATCCAATTTCAAATCTCAAAGACTCAACTTAAATTATTTAACAAAATTCCTTTAACCAAAATTTATTTCAACATTCCAAACTCAATTTTCGATAAATTCA
Organism: Allium cepa; assembly: GCA_030765085.1. Taxonomy (NCBI): domain Eukaryota; kingdom Viridiplantae; phylum Streptophyta; class Magnoliopsida; order Asparagales; family Amaryllidaceae; genus Allium; species Allium cepa. Next base: position 793,927,730 of record CM060935.1, on the reverse strand, counting down.
ATTTCTATAAATTGATTTCTATTTTTAACTTCTAAATCAAACATTTAAATAAATTTCAAATCGACGATTTTCAAAAATTATTAATTTAGCCAATTCGGTGTCCGTATATAATTTTCTATCCTATGGCCAAGTAATTATTTATTTAAATTAAATGTCAGGGATGAATATATATCACTTAAATCAATCATAGTGTCATACGTATGCATAACAGGTTATATATAAGCAATAAACATCCAAACATTTAACTATCAACCAATAGCATCCATCGAAATAAAACATCCAATAGACAATACAATTCACAGCAATTTCATAGTTATCAATGTCAGGTAATTTAATCGCAATTCAATTTTAATTTCAATTTAACTGTCAATTTAATTTCCCAACGGTTAAGTCAAATGACAAGCTATATGACAATTAAATTTTTATCAAACAACGACAAATAAAATCATAACACTTCATAATGTCAAATTTAACTAGCATAAAGATATTTAGTACGTTGTGAGCGTTATAAAACACTCACCTTGATTTTACGATTTTAAATCAAATCGAACGACGTTCGATTTAACCCAAAATTTTCTCTAGCTCCAAACGACTCCAATCCAATTCCATAGCGTAGTGCTCGACGAAACGAAGACGACGCAACTTGTTTCGTCAAAATCCGACCTCGTATCAACAAGATATCGCATTTTAAACATTGCACGATTTATAATATAACAAATTTACAATATTCTTTATATTTTATAACCTTCCCAAATCTCGGCCGTTGATTTGCCTTTGATGAATCCAGGCCGCATGCGCACGTCTCCTTCCTCACGCGAACTCCCCAGCAAACGAGCCCACCTTGGCCGCACTTAGGGTTTCGAACGCAACCCCCTCCTCTCCGTTATAGCTCGATCCAGAACCGCCATGTCGTGCGCCATCACGAGCTCCACCTACGCGCCCAACCCCATGCGACTCTCCCCCCCCCTTCTGCTTCGAAAACCACGCCAAACCGAAGATGAACGCGGCCATCTCGTGCCTCCAGATGATGACGATAACCCATCATCGCCGTGTGAAATCGAAGATCTCTCAATGCTTTACGTTTTTCGTTTAGAAAGTTTCTCGAATCGATGCTTGGATATGAAGAGATTAAGGGAAGAAGATGGGTGCTTTTCGGCCATTGATGCCTAATGGAGGCGGCCGACTTTGAGAAAATAGGGTTTGCCTTTGTTTTGAAAAAGGAAGATAATGAAGTGCTTATATAGAAATTTCGACGAACACTATTTATCCCGGGTTTTCCGAACTCCGATTTACGCGCGGTGACCGGCGTTTCTAGGGTGTATCCCGCGTTCCGGACACAATGGAACAGGTTTCAGAAGCTAATTCGATCGTCTGTGCGAGTTACAGCAATAAACGATCAATTTAAAGTAAATCGATTTAAATGATTTTCTAGGCGCTTTGGCTTGCCCCGGACAAACGATAAATCCAATTGACACGAAATTTGAAATCTTACAATAATATCACAATATGGATCCGATGAAACTGGTTTCGTCGGAATCCGAGACTGTTTGAAAAAATGACTATTTTAACACGTCAAATTAATATTAAAACAATTTCGATGCGTTTCGAGCTGCCACGGTCAAACGACAACTCCGATTGCTACGAAAATTGAAATCCGATAATAACTAACTATTTCGGATCCAATGAAACTAGTTTCGTCCAATTCTGAGACTGTTCAAAATTTGGCTATTTTCCAATCGATAATTAAATATTAAAATATTCAATTTTCACAAATAAATTTTAAATTCAGTTTTAAAAGTTCTATAGCATCATTATAACGTTGATAAGATAAAATAAAATTCTACAAATCATTTTAATCATACTAAACCCATTATTCAATTTATCCAATAAATTCCAATTTTTAAAATTTTATTACCTCTATTAAAATCCCAATATAACTTACATTCACTTTGGAAACCAATTTGAATCATATTAAATCAAATTCCAATTATTCACTCTAATTTCATATATTAAACTTCAATATCATATTAATCATATCAACCTCAGAATTCAATTATTCAAACATTTGTAATATTAAATTTAACAAATTTGATTATACTTAAATCGCCATCCTTTGAAATATTCAAAACGAACTTAAAAATTTATCTTTTGAAACGAATTAGAATTATAGAACAACTATTTCCATTATACGGTTATTCAATTCCCGTCATTAAATTATTCAATAATTCCCAAATATTTAATTTAAACAATTTCGCTTATCCAATAATTCATTATCTTTTGAAATATTGAAATCGAACTTATAAGATTCAACCCTTAAACCCAATTCACAATTTAGAACACTAATTTCATTTTTTCGGTTATTCAATTATTCAATAAGTTTTAAATATTTAATTTGAACAATTTACCTGTTCAATATTCAATATTTGATTTAAACAGATTTTTCTTATCAATCAATTACTCTATTATACCCAATGAATTCAACATTTATTATCCTATTCAACTTTTGATTGCAAAGGCATTCACTAAGTGACTTATTTTTCATTACTTGGATAATTATTGTTGCAATTCATTCCAGTTATTATTATTCCAACGAATTACAAAAAAAAATTCTAACATTAAATCACGAAATCTTTTAAATTAGCTATTTTAATTATCGAAAATTTACGGGTCGTTACATTCTCCCCCACTCAAAACTTTTCGTCTCCGAAAAGGAAAAAGAAGGGAAAAGGAACTAAGTATAGAATTCAACCTTAGATATATTTGATCCAAAGTTACCAACTTATAAAAAAATGAAATTCCATTTATAAAGTCATAACTACGCTTTCACTAAGTTATTCCAAACGGCTTTCTAACTTTAAAAGTTAGTTATCAAAACAAGTTATAAAAATTTTAAAACTTGAAAAAAATTTCTAACACCCGGATTTTACGGAAAATTTCGGCAGAGTCTCCTTTGCGCGGCTCGATAGGTACAACTACAAAACGCCTCTACGGGCCCCAAACCAACAAAAGAAAATCAAAAGCCAAGTGGCTCATCCAAAATCACCAAATCCAATGACAAAATAAACATGTACCTTATATTTTATTAGCGAGCATATACGACTAATATAGCGCGAAAGCGAGCTCCAAATGCGAAGCAAGCGCAATCCGCACCTACTAAACACTCAACAAACAATGAGAATCATGCATATATGAAAATAGTATCAATATACATCATGTAGCAACATAACAACTACATGTGCCAACATAGTAAATGCAACAAAACAACAAATGCAACCATCAATCAACTATCATCCAACAAATCCATAACCAATCAATATAAACTCACTTCTCATTAATATTTATTGACTTGGATTCCAATTTTAATCATAGTTGATTCATTAACGTTGGATTTTACTAACATTCATTCTTAATTCAATTAGTTAACATTCACTAATTTATATTTACATTAGTTCACTTTCAATTTGAATCAAATTAAATTCTATTCAAATTCATTTAGCTTCCAATTTGATTTCAATGATTTATAGCTTTCAATTTCAATAACACTTAATGAATTACATACAAACAACTAACAATCATATAACAACCAAATTCATACCCAACATAACCAAATTATAAATTTTACATTCAATTTGGTTTATCTCTTTTATATATATATCCTGTATATAATTTTAAAAGAATCATTTTATATTTGACATTTTAAATTTCCAATATTAACTTTAATTAAGTCCGTAAGCCATACATATATCATCCGTGAGTAATATCAAATCTAACCGCTTATTCGATCACACAATTTCACTTCCAAACTAGTATCGTTCACACGACTCTCTAGTGCGGACTCAGATTTGGTTCCTTGATTGGAAACTGTTACTCTCCTTGCATAGCCATATACTATGATAGAGAATTCCAGAATCAAATTAAAAATCCATATCCAGGGTTCGCCGTCTAAAATCGAGCGAAAAATCCTAACTTGGATCGATATAAATCATCTCTAAATTTTGTGCTCGAATTTGGATCAAATCGTTATGCGAATAAAATAATATACGTACAATCTCACGTATTTTCCTTCCAATGGATTTCTATCCAATTTATCTATACTAAATTATTTTATCGACTTTTATATATATTTTTTTCACTTAATTACTCACAATCCATTTTTCAGTTAGTATATTCATTTCTTTACATAGCATATTCTTTAACATTATCTTTTCTTAAACATCATATCAAAGAATTTGCTTACTCAAGTTCATTTTAAACATTCTATATAATTTAACTAAACTCAATTTCTTTTCCCAATTGATTCTTAGCTATAAGAAATTCCTTTGTTTATATTTATTTCAATTTCATAATTTTAGTTAATAACAAATTTCTTTATGGAACATTTTATTAACCAGCACTTTAGTTTATTAATCATCCTACAAAAGTCTAATATCTCATAAATGACTTTTCTTAGTTACAGTTATCTTAAAGGTTACAATCCCTTTTCAATTTTTATTTATTTTCTATAACTAATTTACAAAGATATATTATGATTCATTTATCTTCTTTCTTAAGTTCACTTACTTGTACCATTTATCCATTCATCATTTCATGTTATATTTAAGTATATAACATTTTTATCACAACCAAAATTTCATTTGTATACATTTTAATTCCTTTTTAAGTTTTCCTTACTTGTATACTTCAATTACTTTCAGGTTCTGTTTATTTGTACAATATCTCATTACATATCCAAAACATTATTTCAACTTCTTAATATTTGGTAAGTCATATTATATGTTATTAGAATGCAAATTCGGTATTATACAAATTTATAGAATTTCATTTTTCTTGATTAGAATGTACACAAATTTGATTTATTTAAATCCTCTTTACCTTTCAACTTTAAAGTTTTCCCAAACAATAAGCTTAGATATATTAATCCTCTTATTTTATAAATTCTGGTTATTCACATTTTATTCAAATAATTTGAAAATTATTAATTAACAGAACTTAGAATTTAAATGCCCGGTTCTTTTCAAATCATTTGAAATAAATATATACACTTATATCTTTAATATATCAAATCATACCTTTGGAGTTTAAACCAAAACCCATTTACCCAAAATAATTTCGAAGAAAAGCAAAGCTTCTCGGAAGTCTTCCCCACTTTGAAACTCGAAAATGAACGTCGATGTTGCTGCGCAGTCATCACCGAAATTATTTTCCAGCGACATAAGAGAGGAGTACTATATTCATTCCTTCTTAAAAATCCTTTCAAAATATTTCCATAAACAATTTCCAACTAATATTACCATATATTTCTTCAAAACTTTGAGAACCATTTTCAAAATCTCCGGGCCTTAAATTCAATATTTCCCAATTTAAATCTATTTTAAATTTATAAGTCCTCTTTATAAAATATTCTTATAGGCATTTTCTTAAAACAATCCACAAGTTGTTTTATCCTTATTCATTTTGTAATTCAGCTTATTTATTAAATTACAATATCCAATTAATGGTGATAGCCAATATTTTCATTCCTAACCACCAGGTAAGCTAGATAAGTCACAATAATTTCTGAAAATGAATCCTTTATATACAAAATATAATTAGGGCAAAATTATTTCATTTACCCAATTTCAAAACAATACTATGTCGAATTGTTCTGTTTAAGTGTTTAGAGATCCCTATCAATGACGTTAATTACTCGTATTGACCAGAATCCATAAGCCACTCAACAAATCAACCGACACAATATAAAATATTTTATATCACTAACAAATACGCTCTCTCATATATATACACTCAGCGACTCATCATAGGGTATTACTACCCTATTTATAAAGAGTCAGACCCCACAAAGCTAAGGTTATCGCTAAACCAAAGCTCTGATACCAACTGTAACGACCCGCCTTTTTGGACAGTTTAAACCGACGATCAAATACACATGTCGATTCCAAACCGTTCAAAATGGCAGATAGTTATTGGGGTAAATAAGAAAAGAAAAGGAAAGAATAAACGAAATGAAACAACACAGAATCTCGCAGCGGAACGATAAAATATAATAGTCAAATAAACAGTTCATGAAGCTGTCTACTATACTTTGACAATTATTTATACAACATTTATCAGAGTTTATACATATACAACAGAACAATTAAATAATGCAGCAGATAACATGATGCAAGGGTAATAATAGTAATAGTATACCAAATCTTCGTCTTCGTCCTCCAGAATAGATCTTCAAAAATCTGAAACTCAGGACTGACCCGAGCGTAATGAAAAGACAAAACACTCGAGTCAGGACTAAAATATCCTTATGAAAGTGAAATCAATCGTAAATAAATATGGGTGTAACGGCGTCAGAGATGTTTACGGGGTTTGACATCTCCTATCCAGTGTCAACGTGCGTGCAATAACTTAAGAGATGTTACGGGATTTTCCATCTCTCAAGGATCCGTTAAACTATCTACTATGTAGTAATATACGCTAAGTAGATAATGCCTATCAGTAATATAAAGTATCAAAATAGCGTTAAGGCGTTACCATAATCCCCCTTAACACATTTTATATTCCCAAAAGCATATACAAGACCGTAGTTTCCCCAAAACCGGAAGTCACCAGAGGGCAATCCATATACTCAAGGTACAAATCAAAACGTAGTGGTCGCGAATTGGATAATCAGTATGACAAGGTACATGAGGCGATACCAACTAGGATACTAGTAGTTGCGTGATCCGGACTGATGTTGGGCATAGCCAGCAGCTACCCCAACACCGCGAAACAACACTCCCAAATCAAGGGGTGCACCCAAATCGCATCACAAATGTAATAGAAATGGTATCGAAGAAGTGTGTCCGCTAGAGGTGGCGAACCTCAATGGCCCGGCGCGGCTCCTGTTTTAGTCATGTCAGGGGTCATCCAATATCGTTCTCTTTCTTCAGTCAACGCGTTCACCAAACCATCCACTTCATTCTGGATCAACACTCCGCGTATAATAGTTATTAAAGTGGTGTTCGGTATCGACAGAGAGTATGTCCATATCCGATCCCGGTCTCTTTAATAACTACGTATTATTACACCGTTGGCTCTTTTATATTTCAAATCGATTCATAATTGATATCAAAATATCATATTCGCTTTAAAAATCAAGTCCATTTCAAATATCATCGTATCTATTCAAACGTAAAATTTCGTTTCAAAAATCATTTTTCGCATCAATTTCTCATTTCGATTTCAAAATCATTTCGAATTTCAATTTAGGTTGCAACTTCATTTAACCCAATTCATATTCAAATTCAATATTTAAACATAAACATTTCACCTTATTAACCAGCTTGAAATTTTTAGAAAATAGTTTAAGTAGTTTAAAAGTAGTTTTAAATAATTAAAATAGTTAAAGATACTTAAAATCTTAAATTGGATTTAAAATAGATAAATTAGTTTAAAATAATTTAAATTGGGTTAAGTAGATTTAAAATAGATTAAAATAGTTTAAGTATTCAAAAATGGTTTATATAACCGAGTAATTTGGAAAACAAAATAAAACAGCTTCAAACCAAACCATTTCAATTATAACTTCCCAATATAAAACAATTCCAATTTCCATTCTACCGATTCAATTTCGATTTCAATTCAAATCAATGTCAACTTTTACTTCGAATTAATTCAATTTTACATTCACCTTTAATTTATTCAATTTCAATTTATATCGATTTGGAGCTTGATTTCTCAAAAATATCAATTTATAACACTTAACAAAATTTTCCAACAATATTCGAGTTTAAATCCAAATTTCAAATATGATTCAACTCCAAGCTCGATTTCAAAATGTCATTTTTATATCACTTTTACTTGGTAATATTCAAAGCTCGAATTTAGGTTAAATCTTCAAACAAATTAATTTTCGAAATCCAATCATATCCAATTTCAAATCTCAAAGTCTCAACTTAAATTATTTAACAAAATTCCTTTAACCAAAATTTATTTCAACATTCCAAACTCAATTTTCGATAAATTCAATTTCTATAAATTGATTTCTATTTTTAACTTCTAAATCAAACATTTAAATAAATTTCAAATCGACGATTTTTTAAAATTATTAATTTAGCCAATTCGGTGTCCGTATATAATTTTCTATCCTATGGCCAAGTAATTATTTATTTAAATTAAATGTCAGGGATGAATATATATCACTTAAATCAATCATAGTGTCATATGTATGCATAACAGGTTATATATAAGCAATAAACATCCAAACATTTAAATATCAACCAATAGCATCCATCGAAATAAAACATCCAATAGACAATACAATTCATAGCAATTTCATAGTTATCAGTGTCAGGTAATTTAATCGCAATTCAATTTTAATTTCAATTTAACTGTCAATTTAATTTTCCAACGGTTAATTCAAATGAAAAGCTATATGACAATTAAATTTTTATCAAACAATGACAAATAAAATCATAACACTTCATAATGTCAAATTTAACTAGCATAAAGATATTTAGTACGTTGTGAGCGTTATAAAACACTCACCTTGATTTTACGATTTTAAATCAAATCGAACGACGTTCGATTTAACCCAAAATTTTCTCTAGCTCCAAACGACTCCAATCCAATTCCATAGCGTAGTGCTCGACGAAACGAAGACGACACAACTTGTTTCGTCAAAATCCGACCTCGTATCAACAAGATATCGCATTTTAAACATTGCACGATTTATAATATAACAAATTTACAATATTCTTTATATTTTATAACCTTCCTAAATCTTGGCCGTTGATTTGCCTTTGATGAATCCAGGCCGCGTGCGCACGTCTCCTTCCTCACGCAAACTCCCCAGCAAACGAACCCACCTTGGCCGCACTTAGGGTTTCGAACGCATCCCCCTCCTCTCCGTTATAGCTCGATCCAGAACCGCCATGTCGTGCGCCATCACGAGCTCCACCTACGCGCCCAACCCCATGCGACTCGGCCCCCCCTTCTGCTCCGAAAACCGCGCCAAACCGAAGACGAACGCGGCCATCTCGTGCCTCCAGATGATGACGATAACCCATCATCGCCGTATGAAATCGAAGATCTCTCAATGCTCTACGTTTTTCGTTTAGAAAGTTTCTCGAATCGATGCTTGGATATGAAGAGATTAAGGGAAGAAGATGGGTGCTTTTCAGCCATTGATGCCTAATGGAGGCGGCCGGCTTTGAGAAAATAGGGTTTGCCTTTGTATTGAAAAAGGAAGATAATGAAGTGCTTATATAGAAATTTCGACGAACACTATTTATCCCGGGTTTTCCGAACTCCGATTTACGCGCGGTGACCGGTGTTTCTAGGGTTTATCCCGCGTTCCGGACACAATGGAACATGTTTCGGAAGCTAATTTGATCGTCTGTGCGAGTTACAGCAATAAACGATCAATTTAAATTAAATCGATTTAAACGATTTTCTAGGCGCTTTGGCTTGCCCCGGACAAACGATAAATCCAATTGACATGAAATTTGAAGTCTTATAATAATATCACAATACGGATCCGATGAAACTGGTTTCGTTGGAATCCGAGACTGTTTGAAAAAATGACTATTTTAACACGTCAAATTAATATTAAAACAATTTCGATGCATTTCAAGCTGCCACGGTCAAACGACAATTTCGATTGCTACGAAAATTGAAATCCGATAATAACTAACTATTTCGGATCCAATGAAACAAGTTTCGTCCAATTCTGAGACTGTTCAAAATTTGGTTATTTTCCAATCGATAATTAAATATTAAAATATTCAATTTTCACAAATAAATTTTAAATTCAGATTTAAAAGTTCTATAGCATCATTATAACTTTCATATGATAAAATAAAATTTTACAAATCATTTTAATCATACTAAACCCATTATTCAATTTATCCATTAAATTCCAATTTTTAAAATTTTATTAACTCGATTAAAATCCCAATATAACTTACATTCGCTTTGGAAACTAATTTGAATCATATTAAATCAAATTCCAATTATTCACTCTAATTTCATATATTAAATTTCAATATCATATTAATCATATCAACCTCGGAATTCAATTATTCAAACATTTGTAATATTAAATTTAACAAATTTGATTATACTTAAATCACCATCCTTTGAAATATTCAAAACGAACTTAAAAATTTAACTTTTGAAACGAATAGAATTATAGAACAACTATTTCCATTATACGGTTATTCAATTCCCGTCATTAAATTATTCAGTAATTCCCAAATATTTAATTTAAACAATTTCGCTTATCCAATAATTCATTATCTTTTGAAATATTGAAATCGAACTTATAAGATTCAACCCTTAAAACCAATTCACAATTTAGAACACTAATTTCATTTTTCGGTTATTCAATTATTCAATAAGTTTTAAATATTTAATTTAAACAATTTACTTGTTCAATATTCAATATTTGATTTAAACAGATTTTTCTTATCAATCAATTACTCTATTATACCCAATGAATTCAACATTTATTATCCTATTCAACTTTTGATTGCAAAGGCATTCACTAAGTAACTTTTATTTTTCTTTACTTGGATAATTATTGTTGCAATTCATTCCAGTTATTATTATTCCAACGAATTACAAAAAAAATTTCTAACATTAAATCACGAAATCTTTTAAATTAGCTATTTTAATTATCGAAAATTTACGGGTCGTTACAGTTGAAGAAGTCCAATGACTTAACTTTTGATTTTTTATGATTTTCCTCACTTGTACTTTGTTGTGCATGCCTTACCTGACTGCTAACGTTATCATGGAAGTCATGTTCATTTGTCAGTTCCTATCCTCAAGAAATGGTTGTTAGTCCTTGAGATGATGGTTTTGATGACAAAACCTTAGAATAAGATTATAAAATATAAATACTAACATTATAGTTTAGATATATATGTATATGCAGGATTTAACCATGCAGGTACCAAGAATGAAGACTGTACAGTATAGAGATACAAGATATCAAGATTGAAGACTCATGAGTATCAAGATTATCAAGAGTTCAAGATTTCAAGATAAGTACTTTAATTAGAAATTTTGTTAAAACTCCTAGAAAAGCACTGGCATCTTAAAATCCAATTTATTCGTGTAATGGAATCCACTTCGAGCCCGTTAAAGGGATGGAACCATAAGTAGGATGGAACCTATGAAAAATCTAGTGGAACATTGTTTTGTATCCGCTAACCTTTTATTCAAATGTTTTTTGCAAAATTATAGCTTGTTTTCAAAAATGATTTCAAAATCTTCCTTTTAAAAGAAATAAAAACATCTATCCTGGTTTTGCTATTTTTAGCCTCAAAATAATCCTTATTTTCAAAATCAAATTATCCTTGGATTTAAACTATCTTTTAATAATATATTTAATTTTTAATATTTATACTTAGATTTAAATATAAAATTATAGTAAAATTTTATATATACCAAAATATTATTCTCTATATTTACTTATGTATTTTAACTATAGTTAAGTATATTTATAAAGTTTAAAATAGTTTTAATATAATAATCAAAGAAAAACAAATCACCAAAATTTCCTTTGGCATGTCGACATACTCAAGTACCCAATGTCGACATGGTAGCAGTTGATTTCAAAATTTGAATTTCAAAAGAAGTGTCTATTCGTCATATCCCTTCACGAGGCTGTTGTTCTACTATAAATAGGGGTGGTTTTGAACGAATTTTCAATCATATTTTTCTGGTTTTCACTCCTTTTCTTCTTCCACATTTCTTTATACATATTATTACCATTACTCTGTCGAAATCAACATTGAATCTAACAGATCATTTCTAGTTTGATTCTCTATCACTATCTCAACAAGATCTTGGTGCTGTACATAGTTATAGACTTCTTTGTAATCAATTTAGCGAGAAAAGGTGTGATTGTAGCCTTGGAAATCAATCAAGCTAGAAAAGGTGTGATTGTGGCCTTGGAAATCAATCAAGTTAGAAAAGGTGTGATTGTAGCCTTGGAAATCAATTGGTTGAACATGTTGCCCCTGAAATCAAGTATCTCTACCTAGAGGATTGTGAATCTGGAATGGTGTACCTCGTGGCCTTGAAATCGAGGGTGTAATTGTACAATTGCTTTTGAAAGGAAATTCGTACTTGTGTGCAAGACTGGATGTAGGGTATCTTCGAACCGGTATAAAATCCGGTATGTTCTTTCCTTTATTGCTTTTACTTTATTTCTGCATCTATGTTTGATTCTGTGATCATATCTGTGGCTGAATATTGCATACATTTGTGTTCAAATTAACAAAAACTCAAAAAGATTTAGTAATTTCTTTAAACACTATTCACCCCCCTCCGGTGTTAATCCCAGCCTTAAGATCCGTATTCCGCATTTCTCACATTTGGTATCAGAGCCAGGTTTTCAAAGTTTTCATAATCTGAATTTTGAAAAAAAAAAATTCAAAATGGCTACCAACACTGGTGCTGTTAACACTACCAACAATGGTTCTATTATCCCTATCACTAGTTTATTTGTAGAAGGTCGGTCTACTGTTAGACCACCACTTTTTAATGGCAGTAACTATGCATATTGGGCATGTAGGATGAAAATATATTTACAATCTATAGGACTAGACACTTGGAATGTCACATAGACCGAATATTCTGAACCCACAACTGATTTTGCACAGTGGACTGCTGAGCAAAAGACTTTTTATAAAATAACCCTAAAGCTATGAATATTCTGTTTTGTTCACTTGATAGAAATGAATTTAATAGAATGTCAGTTTGTAAGTCAGCATATGAAATCTAGAAAACTTTACAAGTTACTCACGTAGGAACAAGAAAAATTAAACAAACCAAAATTTCCATGCTCACAAACCAGTTTCAATTATTTAAAATGAATTCTAATGATTTTATTTCAGATATGTATAGTAGATTTCAGAACATTGTGCATTCTCTAGTATCCTTGGGAAAGGAATTTTCGAAAGAAGATCAAGTCAGAAAAATCTTAAATTCTCTTACTCCAGAATGGGATCAAAAGACACTTGCGATCGAAGAGGAAAATGACATCAGTACCTTAAAAGTAGAAAAATTAACTGGAAATATAATGTCGTTTGAAGTCCATATGATTGAGAGAAGAGAACGCAAAGCATCTGGAAAAAAATCAATGGCGTTCAATGCATTGACCGATGGGTCAGATTCAAACAGCGATAATGATAAAGAGATAGCCCTTATGACCAAGAATTTTTGGAAATTCCTGAAATACAGAAAGATGAATAATCTCGAGAGAAACAACTATATGAACTCTGGAAATCAGTGCCAAACAATATCAAGTGTTTCAACTGTGATGAACCAGGCCATATCAAAAGAGACTGTCCGTATCCAGATAGGCAAAATCTTCCTATAAACAATGATTCCATAAAGAAACGAAAACGTGCATTTACTACTACTCTAGATGACAAAGACTCGTCCCCAAGAAATGATGATCAAAAGACAGATAATTCAAATATGTGTTTCACGGCAGTTCACGAATCCGATGAATTCAGAGAAACGGACTCAGAAAAAGGTACACATTTACAATACAATTGGTTGAAATCGCATGCTTAGAATTGGATGCTGGATTGATTGATTTTGAATTGGTGTGTTATTTGAATTTTAAATTTTTTATTTTTTTACGATTATTTTATTATTATTATTATTATTATTATTATTATTTTTAATAGCATCATAATATTTTATGGAATATACTATAATTCTGGTAATATTCCATATATATATATATAGACATTAAAAATAATATATATATATATATATATATATATTATAAGACTTAAGGAAAATAATCATGGAAATTCAAAGGCACATGTCGACATGGTCCCTACCATGACGCCGACATGGGTACTGAATTTGAAACCAAACGTTTGAATTTCCCTCCATCTTTTCACTTCATTCAATTATCTGAAAAGCTACCTTTTGACAAGAGAATATGACCTTTGAGAATCTATTTATTCACTAACTCTTATCACATCTTTTCACTTTCATTTTCAAATTCAAACTCTCTCTTCAAAACTTCAAGCTCTCTACTCTCTACTCTAATGGCTTCTTCAAGCGACCCCTCCACAACGAGAATTTTCAGAAAGATAAATGAGCAACTCTTCAATGATTCGGAGGCCATAAAAGCATACATCAATTATGTTAACTATGGAAAAGTCCATCCCAGAAAGTTTGCTTTATTTCAAGATTTTTCTTCTTATGAAATTGATTCTCTTTTTGCAAACAATCAAGTTCTTAGTCTTGTTGATGCTTCTCAAAATGATTTTGTTTGTATCCAAGTCTTGTTAAAATTTTCTATGCAAATTTAAACCGTGGATTTTATAATGGAAATGATGATGAGATTTGGAGTAGTGTCAAAGGCACTAGAATCATTTTAAATTGTGATCTTTTTGGCACCATTCTCAATTGCAAAAGCACGGAAATGGATCTTTCTAGTTTTAATATCGATGAAAATGATCATGAGACATTTCATCACATTTTCGAAGGAAATGATGATTTTAAATTAAAAAATCGAAACTTTCAAACAAAAGATAGAATTGCTAATCTTCTTTTACAACATACTTTGACCCCAAGATCCAAGAATTTTAACAATCCAACTTCAAAAGTCTGCAAAGCACTTTTTGCTATTTTTGGAAATTATGATATTAATTGGGCGCAAGTTATTTTGGATGAACTTCATCCCAAAAATATTGAAATGGGAGAAAACACTTTGTATCATGGAATCTATCTCACTCGGATTTTTAACTATTTTGGAGTAGATTTCATAGGAGAAGAATTTGTTTCAAGAATGGTTTTATCACTCAAACATTTCTCTTATGTAAATTCCATTTGGTTTTCAACCTTTTGAGACTCTTGCCGAAAAAGAAGAGCATTTGGCTCATGAGGAGATGGGGGAGAGGGATGAGGAAGAAGAAGAAGGGGATGAAATGGAAATAGAAGAAGAAGAAGAAGATGAAACCTCTTTGGAAAGCATTGACTATCCTTCCAATCCAACCAACAACACCCTTCTCAAAAATCAAAAGACTATTGTTGAGAATCAGCGGATTCTTAAACGGTCCATTAGTAAGAAATTGGATAAAATGTCATCGAAGACGAACAAGTTTTTCTCCAAAGTCAGCAAGAAGCTTAGATTATCTTCATCTTCGTCATCCTCTAACTAGTTCTATCTTTACATTTCATGTCATATTAGTTTAGTTCGTTTTGATTTGAATGTTCATGTAGTTCTTTACGATTAATCATTGTATCATTCTATTATGCAATGAAATTGAATTTCCTTTCTGTTATCTAGCTTATCTTATCTTCAGAATAAATGTTAGTATATTATATAAATATATATACATAATTATTCACAAAATCAAAATAAGCCATCAAAAGTCACTGGACTATGTCGACATCCCCCCTTGACCATGTTGACATGTACTAGTCAGAAATGACACTTCATTTTAAATTTGAAATTTGAATAACTACCTTATATCTATTCATTTCAAACGAATTTCTACACCTATAATTACCAATTTCTTCCGGAATTCATCACTCAGAATTAGCACTTATTTATTTTATCTCTAATTCTACTCACTAAATCAATTATGGCCAATCAAATTCATAATTTAACCAAGAATTTTGAAGAAACTCTTAATTCTTTCAAGAACCTTCTTTCGTTCATTCTTCGTGACCAGCGACACTTAGAGTTGAGTCAAGTGCAGATGATCAAGGTGTAAGAAAAACATTTCGACACGATACGATGGATGATTTCCTCCCTACACAAGGATGATAATGAGGCACATCCTTCCGTCTCTCTCACCAATGATAATGAAAATTGGGATGCCATTAAAGCAGATCCTATATTTAGATAAGAAGGATGGGTAGAAGTTCCTCGTAATGTTTGATTTTATTTGATTGCTTTATTTGATTTGAATTGTTTGCTTGGATTGATTTGGTTTGGTTTAGATTGATGTTTGGTGTGCAAAACATTTATAAATATATATTTATATAATATTTGATTAATTATTATGTCTATCAGTATCATTATCTCTTAATCTATCTATTATACACTCCATTGTATAGTTTATTCATGCATGTACTTTAGTACAAGAATGAGGAGGAGTTAAATAGTTTGGAGTTAAATAGTTTCGAGTTAGTTTTTGTTGATGACAAAAGGGGAGAAATATAAAATAGGGTAGTTAGGCATAGATTAAGGGGGAGTTTATTAGTTTTGGGAGAGTTATTAGGATAGAAGAAATATTTTATAAACAAAGGTTGTCATCATCAAAAAGGGGGAGATTGTTATTCCTTGAGATGATGGTTTTGATGACAACAACCTTAGAATAAGATTATAAAATATAAATACTAACATTATAGTTTAGATATATATGTATATGCAGGATGTAACCATGCAGGTACCAAGAATGAAGACTGTACAGTATAGAGATTCAAGATATCAAGATTGAAGACTCATGAGTATCAAGATTATCAAGAGTTCAAAATTTCAAGATAAGTAATTTAAATAGGAATTTTGCTAAACTCCTAGAAAAGCACTGGCATCTTAAAATCCAATTTATTCGCGGAATGGGATCCACTTCGAGCCCGTTAAAGGGATGGAACCCTAAGTAAGATAGAACCTATGAAAAATCTAGTGGAACAATGTTTTGTAGCCTCTAACCTTTTATGCAAATGTTTTTGAAAAATTATACCTTATTTTCAAAAATGATTTCAAAATCTTCCTTTTAAAAGAATCAAAAACATATATCCTAGTTTTACTATCTTTAGCCTCAAAATAATCCTTATTTTCAAAATCAAATTATCCTTGGATTTAAACTATCATTTAATAATAATATATTTAATTTTTAATATTTATACTTAGATTTAAATATAAAATTATAGTAAAATTTTGTATATACCAAAATATTATTCTCTACATTTACTTATGTATTTTAACTGTAATTAAGTATATGTATAAAGTTTAAAATAGTTTTAATATAATAAAGAAGTTATTTTCAAAGAAAAACAAATCACCAAAATTTCTTTTGGCATGTCGACATACTCAAGTACCCCATGTCAACATGGTAGCAGCTGATTTCAAAATTTGAATTTCAGAAGAAGTGTCTATTCGTCGTATCCTTCACGAACGGACATGGCTGTTGTTCTCTATAAATAGGGGTGGTTTTGAACGAATTTTCGTTCATATTTTTCTAGTTTTCACTCCTCTTCTTCTTCCACATTTCTTTTTACATATTATTACCATTACTCTGCCGAAATCAACATTGAATCTAACTAGATCATTTCTAGTTTAATTCTCTATCACTATCTCAACAAGATCTCAGTGCTATTCAGAGTTATAGACTTCTTTGTAATCAATTTAGCGAGAAAAGGTGTGATCGTAGCCCTGGAAATCAATCAAGCGTGAAAAGGTGTGATTGTGGCTTTGGAAATCAATCAAGTTAGAAAAGGTGTGATTGTAGCCTAGAAAATCAATTGGGTGAACTTGTTGCCTCTGAAATCAAGTATCTCTATCCAGATTATTGTGAAACTGGAGTGGTGTACCTCGTGGCCTTGAAATCGAGGGTGTAATTGTACAATTGCTTTTGAAAGGTAATCTGTACTTGTGTGTGGGACTGGATATAGGGTAACTCCAAACCAGTATAAAATCCAGTGTGTTCTTTCCTTTATTTCTTTTACTTTATTTCAGCATCTGTGTTTGATTCTGTGATCATATCCGTGTCTGAATATTACATACATTGGTGTTCAAATTAACAAAAACTCAAAAAGATTTAGTAATTTCTTTAAACACTATTCACCCCCCCCTCTAGTGTTAATCCTAGCCTTAAGATATGTATTCCGCATTTCTCACAGTGGTAACCAAGTGCTTAGTTCTAAAAAACATTTCTCGAGGTTGCCTATCTCTAGGCAGCATTAAAATTATTTCTAAGTAGTGTGCTTGAAATTCAGTTGTGCACTAGCTTCTATCTTTGGAAACTAGCTCGTGAACGATTTGATCTTATGAATTTCCCTATAGTGCTGCCTTATCCCTTGGCAACAGCTGATTCCTCTAATAAAGGGTTGAATCAATTGATTGGGCTACGATTGGTAATGTCTTCCTGTTATCACTATCTTCGAGTAACAATGATTTTCTAAAAACAGGATAAAAACTCGGTTAAGCACACCTTTTATCTAAGGAAGCAAGTTCACTAACGGTTTACTACTGTGAGTGTTTCTTGTCGACCCTATAGATTGGAGTTTTCCTTACGCTGTCTGGGAAACATCAGTGCTTAATAAGTTAGATAGTTTCCCGGTGCTGTCAGGGCAATACCGGTACTTAGAAAATAGAGATTTTCCTAGTGTTGCCAGGGCAACACCATTACTAAGGAAGTAGAAAGTTTCACGACATTGCTAGGGCAGCTCTGGTACTTAAGAGGTTGGGATCGATTTTCATATTGATCTGGCAGTTTGAGCTGTTTTTTCCATCAACTTAGCGGAGTTGTATTCCAGTTGGTACTGGATGCTGTCTTAAAAAACTAGCACTTTAAGGACTAGATCTTTAGTGTCTTTCCTTAGCGTTTCCAGTCAATGGGCAGTGTTAAAGTCCTGTAAGTTAGGATCGAATCGTTCCTCTGATCATATAGTGTTGCGTTGATTCCTTTCAACCCAATGTGGCTACCATCTCAACATTTCCTAATTTTGGGCTAATCCACATTTCGGAGGAATGAGTGCCTCTGGAGTTTCCATTACCTAGCTTTTTTAGAACTATCATACGCCCTCTTTTGCGATGTAGGGCCATTGTTTAACCGATTCCATGGTCATTCATATTCGCATGGGGTCGAATTTCCCTCAACTAGTTTCTTTTGTGATCTAACTTCCAATTGCAGAACTTGTTATTCCCAAGTGGTAAACCCCAGGCACTTATTGAAAAGTACACACTATAGAGCGAGTCGTTATATTGCCACCGGTGCGATTGCACTCTTCCGATCTTGATCATGGACCAGAAGAGTTTGGTAGTGCTTCTCCTGAATCTGTAACAGTGAACCTTGCTTTTTCTAGGACATATGCATGCAGCTAGTCAAATAACGTTATTGTGGATATTTCCCTTATTCGTCCATTCTAACCTTCAAGAATCAACGTTTTAGTTGTCGATTCCGAGCATTCTCTCTTTGTCATTGCCTATATTCAGACAATAACTGGTTTTTCATAGGCAGGATTTGATGTACCTAATTGATATCTATGAGGCAGATTATTTCAAGAGCGGCTAACGTTCAGGCCGCGGTGAATATATGATAGTTAAGGGCTATTCTTTTCAAAGTTACTAGTCTCCAAGTGGTATCACTCTTAGAAGACAAGATATTTCCTACAGACGTTATTGATTTGAATTTGGAAATGCCTTTTGTCTTTGCCTATTTTTGAGCAATGCCAAATTCAAAAGAGTTCGATTTTCTTGTTGATTTGATGGTCTCGACTTCTCAGTGTCACCAGGGCAACATTGGTTCCTAAGAAGTTGGACTAATTTTTCCTTCTGATTTTGCAGTTATTCAGTGTACTACATTGCTTAGCTCTGTAGTTATGGCCAGAATTCTCCATTCGGCATAACAGACCTATGGTGTGATTTGATCATTTTGACTAAGTGCTAGTCTGTGCCCTCACTCCGAATGGCTAGATGCTCCGAACACTTGATCTAAACACTTGGGATGTGACTAGTTACTCGCGGCGACTATCTAGTTGCCCCCAGTCTATGTTGTATGATAACTCCTATCTTTGGGAACTTATGGCTTGAATGCAAGATTCCGAGCATTTTTCGCTTCGATCGTGGTCGAGCTTCTCCAAGTTTAGTAGTGAGGTTGTCGTATCTATCTCCGGAAACCCACACGTGGCTCAATCCTACATGTTATCCTACAATGTTGGGTTTTGGAAAGTATGTGCTGCTTTCCCTCAGTTTGATGATTTGTGATTTACTAGCACTATCGGGGTAATTCCATTACTTAAAGGATAGAAATTTAGTTTCACCACTGATTCTGTAGTTTAGAACCTTCATGGCACTGGCAACACTAGTATCTTGGAAAGCGAGGATTGACTAATACCAATACTGCAACAAATAAACTTCTCGGCATTGCCAATGCAACGCTGGTACTTAGGAATTTCGGGTAATCTATTGGTGTTACCAGAGTAGCATCCATAACTTAGAAACATTGGGGTTTGCTAGTGTTGTCGATCAGTTCTAGTACCTAAGGAGTTGGAATCGATTCTACCATTGATCAGACAATTCTATGGTCAATACTCTCCCTCGAAGAGTAAGAAGCGTTTCCTTAGTTATGTGTGGCCCTTGTGTATTGCTTATAGGAATGCAGTTCCACTATTTTAAGGATCAATGGGTAGCTTATGGGATAGCGTATTAAGGTATTACGGACTTGAAAACCGTTCCATCGGTTCAAGCAGCTTCAAGCGGCTTATGGTGTAGCGCACAAAAGGATTGCTAACTTTGACGTGGCCCAAGGAGCAACGTGCAGCTCATGGGATGCGCTAAAGAAATATTGCATACTTGAACATAGTTACATAGATTCAAGCAGTGGAGGAGCGGAGCATATTTGAACGCGGCTCCATCGGTTCAAGCAACAAAGGAATGGAGCATACTTGAGCGTAGTTCCATCGGTTCAAGCAGCGAAGGAATGGTTTCTGAGTCGATTTTACTCCTTCGACTCACCAATTTCTTACATGAATGCAGTTTCATTAGATCAAGAAGCGAATATATGGAGCATACTGAGACTTGGGTCCACCGGTCCAAGCAACGAATGAATGAATTTCGGGTCGATCTGACCCCATCGACTTAGTAGGTTGCATACCTAAATGCGGTTCCATTGGTTCAATAAGTGAATGGATTGAGCATACTCAGACTTAGTTCCATTGGACCAAGAAGCGAATGAATGGTTATCGAGTCGATCCGACCCCGTCACCTCAGTAGGTTGCTTGCATCAATGTGGTTCCATTAGTTTAAGAAGTGAATAACTTTATTGAACAAATAAAGAGAAAGGAAAATTCCACTTATTTACAAGCCCCAGAGTCCCTAGTTGGCTTATTTGGGGAAATAAGGAATACATAGATAAGGAAGAGCGAAGTTGCATTGCATTCGAATGCTACTTAATGACTAGTCTTTCATCAAATAGTCATGGCCCCTCTTCGCTGGGCCAAGGCAATTTCCCTTGATCATATAAACCCTAGGGTCTCATGGCTTCTTCGTTGTTCTGTTACTTCTTCATGTACTCTTGGAGTTTTTTGTTTGTTATCAACTCCTCAATCAAGTCCATTGGATGTCGGCATTCATTATTGTTATGCCCGTGTCTCTTGTGGAAGCGATAGTACTCCCTTGATTGCTTCTGCCTCTCAGAGACTTCCGTCCTAGATGGTTTGTTGTAGCACTTAATTCCCTGAGTTGCAAGATAAATGCTTTCTAGACTGTTATTCAATGTCATATGGTCCTCTAGCCTGAATTTCCTTAGATGTTTTGCATCCACATTTCGCCCGTCACTAGAGTTTTGATTTCTCGTTTTCTAGTTTACATTCTTCCCGACACCTTCAGTAGTTAATATGAAATTCTTCAATCCTGCTTAATGACTATATTGCTCTAAACCACCTCCTTTGGTTGTATGTTGGTGGTCTTACCTTCCAGTACATCACCCTCTTATAACCTAAGATACTGACTAGCTTTCTAGTTAAATTCCTTCATGGTGTTTGGTTGTTTCATCTTAATCCACCTTACAACATCTGTGTTTGAATGGATAGCTCGGACCAAAGCCATGAAGACTATATCCTTAATAGGATTGCTCACTCTAGTAACCGTGGTAGTGCACTAGTTCATGGAAGATTTTAGTGACTCGTTACATCCTTGGAAAAATCCACATAGAGACATCGTGTCTTTTGGCTGAGCTATGTGAAGTCTAAACTGTTCCAAGAATTTCCTTGCTAACTCATCAAAAGTCAAAATAGATCTTGGAGGAACCTTGTGAAACATATGGATGTTATTCCTTCCAGAAAAATAGGATAACATCTACAGCGTACAACATCTGAAGCTCGAGCGTTGTCCATATGCCATCCATATTTGTATAGTTACTGCTTAGGGTCTCTTGCCCCATCATAGGATGGTATGGTAAGCATGGTAAATATCTTAGGATATTCCTCGCTTGGGAAATTTTAAGCGAACAAAGTTTGGCTTGGTGCAAAACCCTAGTCGTTTTCTTTCCTGTTTTTATTTTCTTCCATTAAGTGTTTAAACATGTCCACAATGAATGCCTCACTAGTTTAGTAGTCTACAGGTCAACTGTCAGGGGCTATGTTATGCGTTTGACTCTGCAAATGGCCTTGGTTTACCAACTGAAACCTATGCTCTCCATTATCCGGGAGAACTGCTCCTGTAGAATTCCGTTGGTTTGTATTTGTCCTTATAGCCCAGTTTCAACTTCCTTTTGGCATTTTGCCTGCCTACGTTGGCGTTTAATTCCAATCTTTTGTTGTTAAGTTGCATGTCACCTTCAGAACCAAAAAGAAGCCTTGCAATATTCTTTAATGGATTATTTGCTTCAAGATTTGGGTTCACAATGGGTCGTGCTCCAGCAGATGGAGTACTTCCATTTCCTTCAATATCAATTCTAGTAGCTTCACCAACCATCTTCTTTTGCTTTCCATTCCTTCTATGCAAGCCTAGGATGGAGTAATTATTCGGCTACGTAACAACGGTAGTTTTTGGACTAGTTCTTGGAGTGGTTGGTGGTTGTAGTGCTAGTAAAGTTTCTATCTTGTTCATAAGAGCTTTTTGGATATCGGCCATCTTCTGGTTGAGCTCATTGACCATCTAGTTTAGTTCTCTTTTGGTCACCACCTTTTGTTGATTAGAGGTTCCTGGAGTTGCATTATCGGTATTATTTACTTTGGCATGTTGGGGGTTTGCTTAATTACCACCAAACATTGCTCCGTTGATCTTCCAGAAGCACTTTTCTTTTGGCTACCATTGGTCTTCAACAGTAGGATTTAAATTTTCTCTAAAGTAAGGATTGTGGATCTAACTTCTAGACCTATCCAATCCAAAGTTAAGAGCTAGATCAAAGCCTTGGTTCACTAATTTTCAGTGAATGTACCAAAATGTTAACCCAAAAAATGGATTAACACCCTCGAGTGTGATGTGTAAGCACCAGCCCTGCTAGAACAGAGCAAATATAATAGAAAAGCAGCGGAAATGTAAATAAAACAGAGAATATTATAGTGGTTTGGATGTTAACCGAGCATACGTCCACTTTATAGCTTTTATTATTGATTATATATGATTACAAGGTGTTTGAGAATGAACATGTCACAAGTACAAGTGTTAGACTAATTCTAAGTCCTAAAATTGCCGATAGAAACTGCCTGGGTGACAATTGATAGAGAGAGTTGAAGAAATGAAAGGGCTTCCGTGTAGCAATGGCAGAAACCAGCCCACCTCTTAGTTGCTCTTTGGTTTATATTTATAATGGTAATAGAGATGTTGGACCAGAAGTCCGCTATCGGAGAAGTCCATGAAGTGACCCCATAAAGCATAAGGAAAATGGTGACCACCCGAATTAAGGGCTAGATTCGATGCCGAATTAAGGCCCTAAATTCGTTCTGAATCTAATCCTTGGTCTTTTGATGGCCAAACTCTTTTGTGCTGAGTTTTTTTGTATCGTTTAGATGCTCTCCATGTAATTGGTAGATTGTTGATGAGGTTTGATCATCATTTTTCCTTGACATAGATTTTCCTTTCATTTTCACCATCACATCTTCAATCTTGATGATATGATCTTAAAAAATCTATGAAATTGCACGAACACACATAGGACAACTAGTAGATCACTTGCCAAAAGTATGAGAATGCCATTAATAAACACCTATATTCGGTATCGAATTAAGTTCCTTAATTCGGGTCGAATATAACACTTAGCCCATTTTTGGTTCACACTTTCATAAGTAAGTTTCAAGTCATTCCATCTTCGTATCAACATTCTAACTCCTAATGATTTATGATATGTTAAAAACTCTACTAACATTTGCCCTTCAAAGTACGCTTTCGTTGGAAGCAAACCATGCTCTGGAAAAAGACAAGTTTTCGAATGCTATCCTGTGAAGTTTATTGATCACTTGGATGTCGTCTCGAGACGTTGCTTTTGCTTGGTTGATTGTCCATTAACTATTTGTAACAACCCTGTATTTTATGATTTATTTTAATTGTATATTTTAATTATTTTAATTTGAATTTCTAATTTATAAACTTTATTTTATTTATTAAAATGAATAGATTTTGTGATTTTAAATATAAATTTTGATTTTTATGAGAATTATAATTTCAAACATGAATAAATTGAATATTATCCAAAAATGTGTATTTTGGTCAATATGGTCAAACTTTGACATTTGAATTTAAAATTAAATATTTTATTTTTGAATTTTATCTTTTATTATGAAAATAAATTAAATTTCAAGAATATTGCTTTTCGTTTCGTTGTAATCTGATTTATATGGTGAAAGTTATGCTTTTTACAATATTGTATGTAAATTGTTTTATTTAATAAAATTGTTTGTTTTAATTTATATAAATAATATTTTTATTTGTCGTATCTTGTTCTAATATGTGTTATATGACATGTTGGGTATATATTTTTATTTTTAAAACATTTTTGAAGCATAGTTATAAATTTTAAATGTTTATTGTATATTGTTTTCAATATTTAAATTCTAGTTTCAATTTAAGCTATTTTCTTTATTTATTTTCTATTTTTTATTAAAATAATTATTTGATTTATTTTTCACTTTATTTTTTTTCTACATATTTTACGTTATTTACTTACATTTTGTTTGTTTAAAATAAATAAAAGAAAAAGAAATATAAAAGGTCAAAACCTTTTCATTTACCTTGACTTTTCAAATGCCATTTTGTCTTTTCATTTTCAATTGTCATTCGCATTGAGTTGCCAACCATATCACTTACTCATAGCCATATATTTTTCACTTTCACGTAAAAGAAAACTTCTCATTCCATTCAAGTTCGGCCATCTCACATTTCTGAAAATTTTGGTAATGATTTCTTTTTTTTCTATTTTCTTCTTTGTTTTATTTATTTTTCTTGTCTTGCTTCTACCTATGTTGCTCGGCCATAGCTTCTCCATCACCACATCACCTTCACCACCACCTTTCACGGCTGCAACCCCCCAACCCCATGGACCATCACAGGCCGTGGACCCCTATGTTGCAAAGTCCACAAAAATTTGCATCATCCCTTGAAAAACAAGCTAGATGAACACTATAGGCCATCACTACTCCACATACTCCTCTCGGCCACCCTTGGCACCACCTCCACCAGTCACTAACTGACCCTAGGCCACTGCTGCACCATCACCTGACCACCACCAGGCAAGGACAAGCCACCTACGGCCATGGCTGAGCCTTGTGGTTGCACAAAAACTCCACTTTGTGTCTTGACCTTGTGTATGTTCATGCATAAACCACTACACCTTCACTTCCTCGCTAGGCCAAGATATATGGACCCATACTTGACCGAAACACCTAACCATGGCCGAGCATTATAACCCCTAGGCCGAGCATAGATGTGGTGAAAGCATGATCAAGTTGTTTAGTCCTTTGTAATGTTTATATTTCTAGTTGTTTAATAATGATTTATGTTGTAAATTCTTGTGCAATATCTTGTTTTGTTTGCTATGTACAAGATAATCACTTTGGCTCTCCCCTCACTTGAATCCGTAGTCATGCTATCATGCTTTCCGAATCTTTGTTTGTGTGTCTGAATTTGTTAACTCCAGCATTAAGAGGTGAGTAATCACGCTTGACATTTATACTTGTATAATAGCGAATTGATCACAAGTGAATAGGTAGAATATTATATTATCATGTTATACCTGCCTATGATATTATTTATATGATGATCACCCTATTTATAAATCTGTCATGTCATCTATTGTTGCTATATGATTCTATACTGTTTATTTATATCAGTTTATCACATTGCAAGTTCCTTGTAGAATAGAATCACTATGGGTTGAAATGATACATACCCGAACGGACTTTAAAATAGGAAAAATCATTATGGGCTGAAATGATAGGCCTGAGCGATTTTTATTTATTTTAATTGACTTGGGATTGCGGGTTTGAAATGATAGAACCCGGATTTTTCTTTGTAGATTACGGATTGAAATGATATATTATCCGTATCATTTGACCTAGGTTAGAAATATTATACAGACCCTTGGTTTTATATATATTTTTAGAATTTTAAAGTATTTTAAAAATGTAAATATAATGATAATTGATTTAAATTTAATTAAAAATGATTTTTTATAAAGTGTTAATGATTTTTGTACAAGTTAAAAAGTGAAATAAATAAATGGTTAAGTTGAAATTTGAAATATAACTTAAATTTGGAATTTGAGAATTTTGTTTAAAAGTGAATTTTAAATTAAGTAAATAAAATGAAAATAAGTTATATTTTGAAATGGTAATTTAAAGTTAAGTGTTAAGTTAAAATTTTAATTATAAAGAATTGAAATTGATATGCTTGAATTTAATAAGAAAATTATTAAAATTGGATTTTTGTATGAAAATCTCACTATATAAAATCATAAATCAAAGGGTATTTAAATGGTCATTTTTAAAGTGAGGAAATATTAAATTTTATAAGTTAAAATGATTTAAATTAAATTTTAATTGTTTGTGAAATTGTACTGGCAATTTGGAATTTAATCAACAGAATTTCAGAAATGCTATCATTTCTGAAGTAAAGGATATTACAGCATTTCTAAGTGTTGTAGTTGATACAAATGAACTAAAAGGCTAAAATGAACTAAGGGCTGTTACAACACTTTGTAAGTGCTGTAGTGGTAGAAACTAAACTTGAACACTATTACAGCAGTTTTAAATGCTGTATTTGTTTAATTGAATTGTTTTCAAATGTAACTTTCCGTAGCATTTTCTAAATGTTGCGAAAGCCGAAATTTCACCGTTTTAATAAATTTAAGTGACTAAATGAAGTCTAAAAAGCCTAAATTTTTGGTAGTTGAATATTTGGTTTTTTTAGAAGTATAATAATTTCATTTTTATTGGTTTAAATGGAATATTTGATTTAAAATATAAACCATTTTGAAATGTGATTTGGAATGGTATTTAAATTAAATAAAAATGAACGAGATTTTGGAAGGATATGATATTTTGATATTTAAAAAAAATGGATTTGAAATGATATTGAATTTTGAAATGATATTTGATTTTCGAAGTATAAAATACCATTTTGTAATTTTAACCACGGGTACACTTCTCTGTATGCCTTGTGATTTTTGGATGTACACCTTCAATTTGAGAGTGTGACTAGAGGTGAGCGATTGCTACAGCTCTGCGCTACCTTAGCCACATTAACACTGTTATTTGCATAGTTTACTTTAATATAAGCATTTCTATGATAACGTTTAATACCGTTTTATTGATAGTTTTACTGATCCTTAGAGGATGGGGATCCTAAGCATCCTTTAAGTTATCGTGCATTACTACTACAGTTTACTTGAGTTGGTTTACATTATATAAGTATGCATGTCCTGAATCGAGTGTTTTGTGTTTTACTTTACGCTCGGGTTAGCCTGAGTATTTACATCTTAGCTATGGATTTCTTTTTCTGGAGTTAGGAATCGCTGGAGATTTTGCTTATCTAGTTATCTATATTTCAGCTCTTGTATTTATAAACTTGTATATATTGGGATTTCTATTGTATATGTTTCAGACTGATATTATGTATTTTGTTTTGAGATTTTGTTATAGTAGCTTCATGAACTACTATGGTACTTTATTTCCACTGCGAGTTATTCTGATATTTCCGTGTCTGTGATTCTATGATTGTTTTTATCTGCTTCAAATTTATTTACAATGCGATATTTTGAGCAATCCAAGTCCGACATGTATGGATGCGAATGGATGAAAATATCGGGTTGTTACAGTTGGTATCAGAGCTTTGGTTTTAGGCAAACCGTAGCCTACGGAGAAAAAACACATTAGAGATAGGGTAGAAATACCCTAGAATGAGTAAAATCAATCTCATAATCATTTCTTTGTGAGAGAACGTATTTTCGAAGCATAAAATGATTTCCGAATGATTTTAAAGAATTTTTAAAGATTATGTTAATAAAAAAAATTCTTATTTTGAAATCAAAATTTTCTAAACTTCATCCCTTCGGTATCCACCTTGTCGGTAATCTTTTGGTTAGGATTCTTATCGATTAGGATCCCTTGAACTTTGGAACGCTCCCACTTGTTCTGAAATCCAGTCTTGTCTTCCCATTTTACCC
Organism: Allium cepa; assembly: GCA_030765085.1. NCBI lineage: Eukaryota > Viridiplantae > Streptophyta > Magnoliopsida > Asparagales > Amaryllidaceae > Allium > Allium cepa. The sequence continues at coordinate 793,899,387 of CM060935.1, read as the reverse complement.
TTTTGATTTTGGGGCATTCCATAACTCCACTTTGAATGACCTCTATAAGATCGGTGATTCCGCAAATCTTTGAATGATTTGTAAAGGGGTGAAACTCCTTTACAATTGGCATTGATTCACCGGAGATTCTTGTATCCTCGGTTTTCGATGCTATTTATCTTCTGCTATATCTGGATTCTATCTCTAGCGACCGAATGTCGATTTGCCTTAGTTTTCCGCATTGATTGTATTCCTAAAGTCACGGTTGATCGGTTAAGATTGCCCGCGATTTATATAGGCTTATCCATCTTTTATTTGGTAATTAAGTTATCTCATCTTCGTACGAGTTTATCTTCGAACTAGAATTCTATTTGATTAGAGTTCCTCTAAATTCGAATCTCTGTTTGTTTGAAATCCATCCTTGAATCAACCCTTGGAAATTTGTGTTCGGTTGTATTTTGAAATTATGCATACATCGAAATTATTATTTTGATAAGGATGACCACATTATATATAAAAGTGAAATGTTTTCGATAGGGATTATATACCTTTTAAAAAAAATGAAAATTTGAAGCTTTGAAAGGATTTGAAATTTGAAAATTTATAAGAATTTGATTTATATAAAAATGATTTATAACTGAAGGGTTTTGAATTTGAATTTCGAGGAAACGAACTCCGGTGATTTGAAATTGGTTTTAATATTTTGGAAAATATATAATAATAATATGATTTAAAGATATTTTCCAAATAAGAAAGTTTTCTAATGTATTCGAATGAATTCCAATGATTTCAAAGAGATTTCAAAGAAGTTTCAAGAAAATAGAAGTCCAGAACTCACTTGTGCCGCTGGAAAATAATTTCGATGATGAGTGCACACATCATCGACATTGATTTTCGAGTTTCAGAGTGGAGGAGAGGCCACTTTAGTAGCGTTGCTATGCGAGTGATTTTGTGAAACAAATTTTGATTTCAGATTTGGAAGTATGGTTTGATTTTTGAAAGATATTTGTGTGTGTGTGTGTGTATGTATGTATATATATATATTTGAAATGATTTAATGTAAGCCGGTGTTCAGTCCTCGAGTTTCAGATTTGTTTTGGTATAACGATATCTATTGAAATTGATTTACTGATTCGTTGCTGATTTCCAATTCTTGAATTTGGAAAATTTGGTCTTCGACTATTTTTAAAAGTTCGAGCACTTCCAAATCGAGGTTTAATTTTCAAAGCTAAGTAATCCCCAAAAAATATAAATCATTCGGTTAAGTAAATGAGTTTGAAACTGTTTTGGTTCGGTTGTTTTGTTTGGATTGTACTTTCCATATTCGATTTTAAAGGTTTTCTAGTATTTTCACTGGGTGTTGAAACAAGTCTACTAAGTACCTGGAGAATTCTAGCTTTACGCCTGATCAACGCATGGCCTGAGTCTGTAGGAACGAGAGTAAACTTGTTAAGACATCTAGTTATAAAAATATTTTGATAAAGTATCATATAAAGGATATTTTGATCATTTATTTTACCTTCCTAAATAATTTAAAATGTTTTAAATATTGTTTACTTCGAACTAACAAATTTGGATCAATTGGCTATTCATCATATTTTAAAATGTTTAAAATGTTATAAAAATTTTAAATGAAATTTATATAGTTTTAAAAGTATGGTTCATCCTTGTCTTTCAATCAATTTTTCCTTCTAGATATTCCTACCTTCTTCCACTTCGAGGGTCCTTTCCACATTGTGGAAAGAGTTGGTTCTTTGGCTTATCGTTCGGACTTGCCCAAGAAGCTTTCTGGAGTGCATGATGTGTTTGACGTCTCACATCTTCCCTGGTATCTTCATGATCCATCTCTTTTGTTCAGCCTTCTGCTCTTGATAGTTTGGATATTGAGCTTAATCTAACTATCGAGAGGAAGCCACTTTGTATTTTCGATAGAGGTACGAAGCAGCTAAGAAGGAAATCTGTTAGTCTGGTCAAAGTACTGTGGAGTACCGATGAACGAGATTGTACCTGAAGGACGGAAAAGAGCATTCGTGCTTCGAATCTAGAATTTTTTTTCTTTTCACGTGCTATTTGTTTTTTTTATCTTGCTTCTCTTTATTTTTCCTTGCTCATTTCTTTTCGAGGATGAAAAGTTTTGAGTGGGGAGGAATGTAACAACCCTATATTTTGTGATTTATTTTAATTGTATATTTTAATTTAAATTTCTGATTTATAAACTTTATTTTATTTATTAAATGAATATATATTTTTATTTTAAATATAAATTTTGATATTTATGAGAATTATAATTTCAAACATGAATAAATTGAATATTTTCCAAAAATGTGTATTTTGGTCAATATGGTCAAACTTTGACTTTTGAATTTAAAAATTAAAAATTTTACTTTTTAATGTTATCTTTTATTATGAAAATAAATTAAATTTCAAGAATATTGCTTTTCGTTTCGTTGGAATCCGATTTATATTGTAAAAGTTATGCTTTTTACAATATTGTATGTAAATTGTTTTATTTAATAAAATTGTTTGTTTTGATTATTTTTATCTGTCATATCATGTTATGATATGTGTTATATGATATGTTGGGTATATATTCTTATTTTTAAAACATTTTTAAAGTATAGTTATAAATTTTAAATGTTTATTATATATTGTTTTCAATTTTTAAATTTTAGTTTCAATTTAAGCTATTTTCTTTATTTATTTTCTATTTTTTTTAAATAATTATTTGATTTCTTTTTCACTTTATTTTGTTTTCAGATTTTACTTTATTTACTTACATTTTTTTTGTTTAAAACGAATAAAATAAAAAGAAATATAAAAGGTCAAAACCTTTTCATTTACCTTGACTTTTCAAATGCCTTTTTGTCTTTTCATTTGCAATTGTCATTCACAATGAATTGCCGACCATATCACTTCCTCAGAGCCATATATGTTTCACTTTCACGTAAAAGAAAACTTCTCATTCCATTCAAGTTCTGCCATCTCACATTTTGGTAATGATTTCTTTTTTTTCTATTTTCTTCTTTGTTTTATTTATTTTTCTTGTCTTGTTTCTACCTATGTTGCTCGGCCATAGCTCCTCCATCACCACATCACCTTCACCACCACCTTGCTCGGCTACAACCCACTCCAACCCCACTGACCATGACAGGCCATGGCCCACTATGTTGCAAACGCCACAAAAATTTGCATCATCCCTTGAAAAACAAGCTAGCCGAACACTATAGGCCATCACCACTCCACATACTCCTCTCGGCCACCCGTAGCACCTTCTCCACCAGCCACTAACTGAACCTAGGCCACTGCTGCACCATAACCTGACCACCACCAGCAAAGCCGAGCCACCTATGGCCACGGCCGAGCCTTGTGGTTGCACAAAAACTCCACTTTGTGTCTTGACCATTTGTATGTTCATGCATAAACCACTACACCTTCACTTCCTCACTAGGCCGAGCTATATAGACCCATACTTGACCCAAACACCTAACCATGGCTGAGCATTATAACCCCTAGGCCAAGCATAGATGTGGTCAAAGCATGGTCAAGTTGTTTAGTCCTTTGTTGTGTTTATATTTCTAGTTGTTTAATAATGATTTATGTTGTAAATTCATGTGCAATATCTTGTTTTGTTTGCTATGTACAAGATAATCACTTTGGCTCTCCCCTCACTTGAATCCGTAGTCGTGCTATCATGCTTTCCAGATCTTTGTTTGTGTATCTGAATTTGTTAACTCCAGCATTGAGAGGTGAGTAATCACGCTTGACATTTATACTTATATAATAGTGAACTGATCACAAGCGAATACGTAGAATATTATATTATCATGTTATACCTGCCTGTGATATATTTATATGTTGATCGCCCTGTTTATAAATCAGCCATATCATCTATTACTGCTATATGATGCTATACTGTTTATTTATATCAGTTTATCATACTGCAAGTTCCCTATAGAATAGAATCACTATGGGTTGAAATGATACATACCCGAATGGACTTTAAAATAGGAAAAATCGTTATGACCTAAAATGGTAGCCTTGGTGATTTTTATTTATTTTAATTGACTTGGGATTGCGGGTTTGAAATGATAGAACCCGGATTTTTCTTTGTAAATTACGGATTGAAATAATATATTATCCATATCATTTGACCTTGGTTAGAAATATTATACAGACCCGTGGTTTTATATATATTTTTGTAGAATTTTAAAGTATTTTAAAAATGTAAATATAATGATAATTGATTTAAATTTAATTAAAAATGATTTTTTATAAAGTGTTAATATTTTTGTACAAGTTAAAAAGTGAAATAAATAAATGGTTAAGTTGAAATTTGAAATATAACTTAAATTTGGAATTTCAGAATTTTGTTTAAAAGTGAATTTCAAATTAAGTAAATAAAATGAAAATAAGTATATTTTGAAATGGTAATTTGAACTTAAGTGTTAAGTTAAAATTTTAATTATAAAGAATTGAAATTGATATGCTTGAATTTTAATTATAGTGTGAAGTCATGCACTATGTTCAATGTATCACTTTCCCCATGACTTCGATAACAGGAAAATCCCAAGAAATATAATCTTAAATTATGACATGGCTTATTTTTATAGCATGAGTGTGCTATCTATAGAGGATGATCCATTTGTGATGCATAGGACACTTGACCTACTTTGCGCAGCCCCAATCAATGCTCAAAACCTGGCAAGTTAACATATGTCGGCCTCCCTTAAATTCCAGGCGTTGGTCTTTCAGGATATTATTCAAAGTAAAACATACTTGACGGTGTTGAATGACAACCTTCATTGTTTAGAACGACTTTTCGATAATCCTATATTTAGTTTGGGGAAGGAACCTCCACTCCTCTAACTTTGCCCCTCCTCTAAATGAGTTCATGGCCTTATGAGTCTTGGACGAAGACGGAGGGGCAAGTAGGAATTCCTTGAAGCTTGTCGGTCTTCCTTTTTGGATTGTATTTACGCAAGAGTGACCTCCATAGTCTATCAAATTTGTTCATGTAAATAATACTCCTACAGTCATTTTGACATATTCTATTACTTAGCTCCATTCAAAACTATAGGGTAGCTTGGCTTAGCAAATTTTGCGGCTATTTCTATTTAGGCTCGGTCAAGTTCATTTCGACCAAGTGTAGGCGTATATTCCTCAAACCACGGGGCTGATCACTCTTAATACTAATTCCATACATTTTCCATGGACTAGGTTTCCTGAGAAATACATTTGACTGCCCCTAGCTTGATTCACACGGTAGTTCCTACCTGCGAGAAGTAGTGACTTTGCTATTTGATGCTAAGACCTAAGTCTTCAATGTTGTTAGTTCCTTGGCTATGATTAGATTCTTTTTAGTTGGCATCATCCTCCAATGTCATTTTGGATGTATGTATTAGAAAGATGTCTCACTGCCATTTTTTGTCATAGAAAATTCTATCAAGCCCAATGTTGAAATTCTAATCATGCATCAGTTTTTATCTTTAGAAACTTCCACACGAATGATTAACTTTGTGGATTTATCCTTGATGTTGTGAATCTTCGGGCAATGAAAAATTCCTTAACGTCGAGACCTTTATTTCCTGTGGTGGAATTATTTTCCATAATGCTCTGTTTTGTGAAATAGAACTGTTATCTAACCAACTCCATGATTATTCATGTTTAGACTTGATTAGCTTCCCTTTAACCAAGTAATTATGGGCATGTCCTTGTTCACTGGAGGTAAACCATCTCTTTCAAAGGCCTGTATTCATGTGTTTATGAGAGATGGAAAGGTATGGGGCAAATTATTCACCTGCCTCTGACCTAGCTCTCAATCCTACTCTGGTGATGAGAAAGTCCAATGACTTAATCTCTAATTTTCCATGATTTTCCTTCCTTGTCCTTAGCCGTTTATGCTTGCTTGACTGCTAACGTTACCATGGAAGTCCAGTTCATACGTCAGTTCCTATCTTTGAGAACTCGTAACTCAACTGCTTAGTTTCAAGCAACATTTTCTTAAGGTTGCCTATCTCTGGGCTGCAACAAAATTCTAAGTAGCATACTAGGAATTCAGCTGTCCACCAGCTTCTAACTTTGGAAACTAGCACGGGAACGATTTGATCCTGTGGATTTCCCTTCACTGCTGCCTTATCTCTTGGCAACGACCGATTCCTCTAATGAAGGGCTGAACCATTTGATTGGCCTATGACAGGTTATGTCTTCCTACTGTCACCTATCTTCAGGTAACAATAGCTTTTTTAAGATGAGGGTAGAAACATGGTTGAGCCCCACCTTCTATCTCTAGTAGCTTGCACATCGATGGTTTACTACTATGAGTCTTTATTGTCGACCCTACAAATTCGAATCTTCCTGGCGTCCTTGGGGTGATACCAGAACTTATTAAGTTGGATAGTTTCCAGGGGTTGTCGGGTCAGCGCCGGTACTTAGAGAATAGAAAGTTTCCCATTGTTGCCACGAATAACACCTATATTCGGTACCGAATTAAGGTCCTTAATTCGAGCCGAATATAGGATTTAGCCCGTTTTTGGTTTACACTTCCATGAGTACTTCCTTTAGGGCTTCTAAGTGTTTTTTCTAAGCTTCAAGTAATTCCATCTTCGTATCGACGTTCTAACTCCTAATGATTTCTGTTGGGTCAAAAACGCAGTTAACAACGTGATTCCTTAAGATGCGGCAAGGTTGCCCTAGCAATCTTTAGTCTTAAACCAAGGATAAACATTTCGTTTCTCTTAATCACTGTATCAATCGTGGAATACCAAAATCTAGACAACTCCTCAAATTTTGTTGCATACTTCAACACAGTCATGTTTCCTTGCAGTAACTCAGCAAACTTTCTTAACAAGATTGACTTCGCAATTTCAGGCAGAAACCTTTCCTCGGGCCTCCTCCTAAACTTTTCCTAAGTCAAATTCTCATCTGGCAACCTAATAGTAACATTGTTCCACCAGTACAACGAAGCTCCTTTCAATTACCTAGATGCCAATCTCCTCTTATGCTCGTCGTTCTGGCCTAAATGAGCGAAAATCCTTTCACACTAGAGCAGCCAATTCCCTACCTCGATGGCATCCTCGGTTCCAAGTCTGGCATAATCCCTACTCAAAAAATCATAGTTGTTGACAACTGGAACTTCGGGATTTGTTCCCCCATCATTTCCACCAACTAATCCAGCTGTAACTCTTGCTTGCAACAGGGTAACGAAGAACTAATACATAACTCCTATATCCACCTATGGTGTTTCTTCACCTAAATTAGCAACTTTTTGTTGCCCATATTTCTCTTAGTATTGGGCGTGACATTTCCATTGGTTGTGATGTTTCCTCCGCCAAGATTCACATTTCCCTTATTTGCCTCCATATCTTATTTCCTTAAATCTATTTTGGAACCTTAGTTAGATAAGAAAGAACGGTCTAAGAGATGGGAATATAGATAAGGTATATATATACATACATATATATATATAGCAAAAATAAATATGTTACTATAGCGTTATCACATAACCCCAGTCTTATTCCCTGATTCTTTTGGATTAGGTTTTTCAAGGCACTTTTTAAGTTCAAAATTCTTTTAGTTTTATATAAACTTGTGCTTTGATACCAACTTATAACATCCCCATTTTGAGGCCCGAAATGAAGCATTACAGATGCTGCAGTCATCCATGGTATTACCTTCCGGTGACAGAATATAGTTATGTTAATTGTATAGCATCAGGAGCACAAGAATATGAATTTTTCTTAACACAATTTCAAAACAAACTTTAATATTTCATTTCGAAGATAATATTTTATATTCATTACATAATCCTAAACTTTACCCAGGTTCAGATAAAATATAGTTACTAAAAAATACTCCAACAGTGACATATGAAGTACCCCTTGGATGATCATAGTTAACTACTAAACAGTCATCACATATGTCATTACATACATTCCAATAAAATAATACTTAAAAACATCAGATGTGTATTATATATATAAACTCCTATATAGCTATGTTTGCCTTATGCACGTCTTCGAATCCTTTAATCATCCAACCTAATGACTTATAAACCCTCACTCCCAACCTACTCAAATTTTGAGAACCCGAGAGTATAAGGGGAAAACATAAACTTCATGTCGGACAAAAATCTTAGTGAGAATAATAATATGTCATCTTGATTCATGGATATCTAGTGAGACTGCGCCACTGAGTGAATGAGTCTTCCCCTCACTCATATCTTTAAAAATATATCTTTTGCAAATCAACTCCTGCAACCACAATGGTTAAAATAGACAATAAAGCAATAATACACATGCATGCAACATGAGTAGTCATTACTAATCTTTCTAGATCAATGGACTATCCATCCCAACATCATAGTTTTCTTAGGATAAGTACAAACCTATAGCTGACTCGGACCTATCAGATATATCAAATTCTCTAACATGATGTTAGAAAATAACTAGATGACTTGTCCAAATCTTACTATTCCTAGGGTTAATTTGATCCAAATGGTTTTACAGGCTCACCAATAACCTACCTCATCTTTCTACAATTCTTTCTGTGCATAAACCTACTTTTAGTCCTATCGATGACAAAGCCCTACGCATTGGAATTATGGACTAACATCAGCTAAGTACTAACGGCTGACATATAGAGCGCTACCCTACACCACTTCCATCTAGTTTTCTAATATCTGAGTCAATTCATCCTATCGGAATTTATCTAAAGGTGATAAGAACAATAATATCTTTGGTAAAATTTAGGCTAAATACCTTTTATTTCGTTGAAAACGTAATCTTTATAAATGATTTACCCTTTAAAATCGTATATAAAACAAGGAAAAATTATGGCCTTTTACTTTACATGAAGTACTTATGCCAAGATGTATGCTTTTATAAAAGAATAGATAAAGTTTGAAATCACTTAGAAGATATCGCCTCTCAAAATCATAGGCTACAAAGCAAAACCATAACTTTGCATTTTGATAAAGTATGACGTGAATACAGTTGACAGGGGCCATCGCTCCCATTTAAGGTCGAAAATGCTGAAATCTTCAATCTATAAAACATAAGGCCATAGGCCTCGCACTTCATAGAGTGCCAGCGTCATAAGGTATAAAACTTTATTTGCATAGTACAAAGCAATAAAGCTTGGAAATTTATGAAGGTCGAAATTGATGACATTCGGCATTAATACCTTAAAGAGTTAATACTGAAAATATGGGAATGTGGTCTTAATTTAGCTGATAAACAAGACTGGCAGCAACACTGCTTTAGAGAAACGCAACATCTATGGTGTCGAGTTAAATTAAACGCGACACCTTTATGATTAATAAGAAAAAAAATGGCTTCATTCCCTTATGGAGTCAACGATGTTATAAAAAATAGGCGATACCATGCCCTTTTTCAAGTAATGTGGCGCTTAAATCATGCGGTGTCATTAAGGTTACTATAAAGCGAATGACATTGTCGTCGTCGGTGATAAGAATGGTGACCTGAAGCTGATTCAACCATATCTAATTCATTTCATATCAACCACAGTCATTATCATGCATCACCATTGGTTGCTACCGAGAGCATAGCAATAGCGAAGATGAATGGCAACATCAACATTGTCGACATTGGCATTTTCCTAATTAATATGAAAACTATAAATTTGCTATTAAAAGTAAGTTCTTCCACAGTAACACCTATTGTTTGTCAAAATTTCATTGTTAGCAATTTTCTTTATCATAATCTTTTCGAAAAAAATTGCTGTAGGGTAGATTTATCATTTCCAAAATAATTTGCAAACCATACATTTTATATTAATATTTTAATATAATTATCAATCTTTTCTAGTTCAAATAATTCATATTAAATCAAAAACACTTGTGAAAAATCCTAAAAATCACAATAAATCTGATTAAGTGTTTTCTTTAACATATAAAAATTTCAAGACTAACAACTTTATTTAATTATACTTAATAAATAAAACACTAAATAATTTCAACTTCTCCACTTAAAAATTTATAATAAATTCATACTTGTTAGAAAAATTATAAAATAAAAAAACCCACTTTTAAAATAATGTTTTAAACATCATATCAAAATCTCGAATCCTTTGAGTATCAAAAACTCGGTTTTCCCAATTAAAACATATTAAATAAATCATATAATTCATTATTTAATCATATAATTATCCAAAATATTATAACATGGAATAGTACAAGCAAAATATTAAGGTTCACATTTAAAACTAAAAATAATAGATAAAACTTGAAATGCATAACTATTATTTACCTTAATTAGATAAAGAAACTTCAGATTTGAATTAAGGTTTGATTCCCTTAAGCTTTAATCTTGTTTCCCTAGCTTTTCTTCCTCTTAAAGCTCTTGTTAACGGGAGACCTTACTCGTTAATTTGGTCCATATGAATGAAGTGAGAGAGGAATGAGAATTGGAAGGTTTATGTTAAGGCATTGTGCTTTATTCCTATTTTACCCTCCTCACAATCCTCCTTCTTAATTAATGTTCTAATCACCTTATTAGTTTATTAATTAAGGCTCGATCTATATTACTTATCATATCTCAATATCCTTATCATTTTACACTATTTTATTGATCTAATTAAATATCCTAAATAATATTAATCAAAATTAGATTTGTTACATAGAGCTGCATGGTTGTTGGAGGAGTGAAAAAAGGAGCCATTGGAGGAATGACCATGGAGCCATCGGAGGAATGGCCATGGGGTTACTTGAATTTCTTTCGACTGTGAGGATCATAAGTTGAGGACCTTGTAGAAACTGATTGCAAAGTCTTTGTCCTATCAATAGAAGAGCTAGGAAAAATAGCGGGAGAAGGCTTATTATAGGTTGTAGGAATGAGAGCAAGAAAAATCGAGATATAACTTGCTATGAGAGCCCATGAGATGGGATGGCTATGGAGTTCGCCTCATAAGAAAACGTCTTTGGTAGAAGCAAGGGCCTTGTGAATAGCTGGGCGAATATTGTTATGGAGAAAATTTTTGTGCGCTCTTTACGATCTCTACCTTTATTTTTTCAGTCTCTTAGGTATTCCTCGTCTTCCCTCCTCTCTTCCCTTTCTCTCTTCTCTTTCTTATCTACCATCCCTCTCCCTTTGGGCTTGTTGGCAATGTAACGACATGATTAGGAGCTAGGTTGATGAACAAAGGTATTATTGTTATATTTCTTTCCAATATCTCTAAAGTGACTCTGTTAGCCCACTTTACTTTAAATGAAGAAAAAAAATAGGATTACTGGTAGAGAATTCGAAAGAAGCGCATGCAGAATGTGTGTGCTTTTGATATTAAGTCCAATGATCGCATGTCTAATTAATTCAATGGATCATGCTAGTGTTGGGCGTGTTCTCACCCAGAAGACCGAACCAACTCGAACCAAAGTGAATGCTACCGACCAACCCACCCACCACCGAACCGGAGCCACCGGACCAAAAAACCACTGAACCAAAACCACTCTAAAGAACTACCGAACCAAAACCACTCCAACCGCCACTGGTCCAATGCTACCGAATCAAGGCAAAGAAGGCACCATAGAACCAAGATAAGGGAGGCACCACCGAACCAAGACTACATGACCAGAACTCAACCCACCTACCACCAGTCCAATCAACGCTCCACCAACTACCGAACCAAAGCACTACCGAACAAACATTGCCAGGCCAGATCACGCCAGCCCAGGCCCACCAGCAGCTATATACATCCAAGACCCCTGCCCCCACCCTCACTCTATAAATAGAGGGGTAGGGATACAACAATGGCAGACAAGTTTGAGAGCTCAAGCACGGACAGAACTTTCAAACAACTTTCATACACTTGTAATCAAAGCTTTGTACTTGTAATCTGAACAGTCAAAGAGAATAACATATGAAGTGGACGTAGGCACATTCTGGCCGAACCACTATAAATCTGTGTGTCTTTTACAGTTTAGTCCCTGCTTTTTAAATATTTGCATAAATCACCCAAATCACAAAGAACAACATAAAATCGACTAAATCATACGACTTGGAGTTTTTTGCCCATTTTTGGTGCTTTCACTGAGAGCTCGAGCTAGAAGCTTCAGCTTCTCCCACTTAACCTTCTTCCCGACAGCATCGCTCATTGCTTGGAAGACATGCCTCCCAAGCAAACTAAAGATGTTAGCAAAGGAAAGAACATCGCAACTAGCAACGTTCCAGATCTGGTAATCACAGATCAAGAGAACCGTCCCACAGCAGTACGAAATGGAAATCAGACAAATCCGACAGCCCATGCCATGGAACAACCGGCAGCAATTATTAGGGCAGATCTAGACAGGGTTGTGGCTGAAGTGACTAACCGCTACACATCCCAACAAGAAGCCTTGGTGGACCAACTCATGTCACGCTTAAGGGATGCTGAAGAATCCAACCGCAACACTGAATCATGGGACGAGTCCTAGTCTGGAGGATCTGGGAGGCGACAAAGAACTTTCTTCTTCGAAGAAGCTAACAACAGAAACAACAATGGTAGGAGCCGAGCCCGGAATCAGCCCTAATTCCGACCCGAGGAAACACCTGGAACCAAGCCCAACAGGGGAGGTACCAGACGAGGGTCGGATGTAGCTGAGCCTGTCATGCTGCCTAGCCATGGAAACACCAATGAACGGGGCCGAGCTAGAGTTCATCCCGAAGTTGGACCCGAGGAAGTGCTCGGAACGGAACCCAGCAGGGGAAGACCAAGGCAAGGGCCAACAATAGTTGACCCTAGCATGCTCCCAGAAGACCAGAGACAGCCACTGGAAAATATTAGGAGTGATAAACGATACCATCCATACAGATCATCTGGACGGAATCAATCCCACCGAGAAGAACCAAACTCATTTTCTATTTGCTCCAAATTCTGATGAAAGGATGGCGCGATTGTTCAGAGAGTGCATCCAACGGGATCAAAGAGATCGAGTGATAGGCGCTAGGGTAATCAACCCTTTCACCCGCAATATTGAAATTGTCATCACCCCCAGAGAATGGAAAATGCCAACAATGGAACCTTACAAGGGAATCTCTGACCCTGTTGTACACTTGCAGAGATACACACAGCATATGCTCATGAGTGGAGTCACAGAAGGAGTATTGTGCAAATGCTTTCCACTACTCTTGGCAGATCTAGCTACCTCCTGGTTCTGCCATCTACCCCAAGGATCCATCAGCTCATGGGAAATGTTGAAAGAAAAGTTCATCAGGCAGTTCCGCATTCATGTGGAACAACCCATGGAAGCTTATTCCCTATCTAATATCAAACAGAAGCCTGGAGAGACAGTACAGCAATATTTAACCCGATTCAATGCTGCAGCGGCCGCAGTCCAAGATGCCGATGAGAAGCTTATCTTAATAGTCCTCTGTAGTGGTGTGCATTCAGATACTAAATTTGCTAGAAGATTAACGAAAGAAAAACCAGGTAGCTTACCTGATTTCTTCCATGAAGCCGGAAGATATATGAGACTTGAAGACGCTGCCACTGAAAGACAGACAGGGTAACAAACCAAGGCAGCTCATGGCGACACACCCACTGTAGAAAATGACATTCGAAGAAGTGACTCTAGAGACAATGCAGGGGGCAAGAAGGGGGAAAAGCGTCTATATCAGCCAGGACTGAGATTTGACGCTTACACTCCCTTGAATGAAACAATCGAAAACATCTTCCTGGCCACCCAAGATGAAGTTAAATACAAACGCCCCGCGTACAAGAAGGAATCAGATAACGCAATTAAGTCTGGAAAGTTCTGCCGCTTCCACGAATCTCATGGGCATGATACCAATGAATGCCATCATCTCCGGGACTTACTTGAAGAACACATCAGAAGAAAGAGAATGGAACGCTGTGTAAAAGGTCAGAATAGGACTCCAGCTCCTGCCAATGAGAACCCAAGGCTACCCCTCCCAAAAATAGGAGGGAGAAATTGCAACACCAGCAGCTCCATCAAGAGAAGATAGTGGTCCATACCATATCGGGAGCACCACACATCGCCGATAGAAACTGGACAGAGATGGAAAGATACAGAAAGTCACTTAGAAACAATGAAGGCTGTGTTGATTCTGTTATGGAAGAACGCCACCCGAAGCGAAAAGAGAATGATGACATTACATTCAATAAGCGTGACCTAAAGGGAATGCAGTACCCTCACATGGATCCTATGGTCATCTCTGCCTAGTTCGGTCCAACCGAAGTTTTACGAATTCTAGTAGACACTGGAAGCTCAATAAATATCCTATTCAAGCATGCTTTCGACAGAATGAAGCTGTCAATGAAGGATGTGTCTCCCTGCAACAAACCACTACACAATTTCACTGGAGATGTGAAGATGCCCCTCGGGCAACTGGACCTCTTTGTTGAAATAGGAAGTCATCCCCGCTCCGTTGTACGGAAACAAACATTTGTGCTAATAGATAACCACTCGGCCTACAACGCCTTTTTAGGAAGACCAGCCTTGTCTGACTTTCAAATTGTCCTGGCCCCCTGGTGCCTGAAGATGAAATTTCCAACAGACAATGGAATAGGGGAAGTAGAGGGAGATCAAGACGTCGCTCGAGATTGCTATGTAACTAAACTTCGCAATAACCGCAGGAAGGATAAAGGGAAAATGCAGAGACTACTCTCTGCATGAAAATTTTGGAAGCGTAGCAACTAAAGAAAGCCCCTCCTCTTCGATATACCAGTGATCCTTTCAATGAATTAGACCCCAGGGACAAAGAGGAGAAGGCCACCGCCGAGCCTGTAGAGGCTATGGAGTTTGTATCTGTAGACAAACACGAATCAAGTAGGCTGTTGAAAATCGGATCTCAGCTAAGAGCAGAATTGAAGGATCAACTCGTTGATTTTCTCCGCCACAACTTGGATGTATTTGCATGGACGCACGCTGACTTGACTGGAATCTCCCCAGACGTAGCATGCCACGCACTGAACATCGATCCTACCAAGGTGCCAGTAAAGTAGAAAAAGAGAAGTATGGGGGAAGAACGATCAGCAACCCTCGATGAAGAAGTAAAGAACCTACTTGCCAATAACTTCATACGAGAAGCCATCTACCCAGAGTGGATCGCTAACCCGGTACTAGTGAAGAAGGCTAATGGGAAGTGGCGAACATGCATTGGCTTCTCCAACTTAAATGACGCTTGCCCGAAGGATTGCTTCCCACTCCCTCGAATCGATCAGCTTGTGGATAGCACAGACGGGCAATAACTCTTATCTTTTGTGGTCGCATACTCAGGATATAACCAAATTCATATGCACGCTCTCGATAAAGACTACACTAGTTTCATCACTAATTGGGGATTGTACTGCTATAGAGTAATGCCTTTTGGACTTAAAAATGTCGGAGCTACTTATCAGCGCCTTGTCAACAAGAAGTTCGCGGAACTAATAGGACGAACTATGGAAGTTTATGTGGACGACATGCTAGTAAAGTCAAGGAAAGCCGATGATCACGTAAGCCACCTGGGCGAGATGTTTCAGGTACTTCGCCAATATGGAATGAAGCTGAATCCTCTAAAGTGCTCCTTCGGAGTATCATCAGGAAAGTTCTTGGGATTCATCGTCCATGCCAGAGGAATTGAAGCAAGCCCCGAACAAGTCCGAGCCCTGAAAGATATCAGGATACCTTCCACTCGAAGAGAAATGCAATGCCTAAATGAGAAGGTGGCCGCCCTAAGCAGATTCATCTCTAAAGTGACTGATAAGTGCGTCCCCTTCTTCGAGGCTCTAAAGAAAGATAAAGGAAAGTTCGAATGGACTGAAGAATGCTTAACAGCCTTCCTTAACCTAATCGAACACCTCTAGAGACCACCAGTACTCTCAACTCCAAACGAAGGCAAAGAGCTATACCTATACCTTGCTGTGTCATCTCATGCTCTAAGCGCCGCTTTGGTGAGAGAAGACAACCGCGCGCAACGGCCAGTATACTTTGTAAGCAAGAGGTTAACGGGGGCAGAAGCTAGATATCCTAAACTTAAGAAGCTAGCACACTATTTACTAATCACGTCACAGAAACTGCGACACTATTTCCAATCTCATTCCATTAGAGTTCTAACCGATCAACCGCTAAGGCAGGTACTCCATCGTCCCGACACTTCTGGACGACTACTTAAGTGGGGCATTGAACTGAGTCGGTATGATATCACCTACCATCCTCGCACCGCCATCAAGGGACAAGCCATGGCCGATTTCATTGCTGAATTCACTACCAACGAAGGTAAGGAGCAATCTGAAATAGCAAAAGACATTAAGTGGAATGTCTTTGTGGATGGAGCATCAAACGAACAAGGCTCAGGGGCAGGTATTTTAATAATCACTCCCAGGGGAAGGAAGCTACACTATGCTCTAAGGTTGGAATTCGCTGCCACAAACAACGATGCAAAGTATGAAGCAGTAATAGCTGGATTAGAACTTGCCTTAGAGATTGGAGTCAGTTCTTTATGTCTTCATAGTGATTCTCAACTTATTGTAAACCAAATACTAGGAGAATTTCAGACTCGAGAAGAACGACTCACAGCATATCTAAAGAAGACCAAGCTGCTACTCGATCAATTGGATCACTATTTAATCAAACACATCCCTCGAGAAGAGAACCAAGAGGCCGACGAGCTGGAAAAGCAAGCTAGCATAAAAGACGGTACCATTTCCGGAACAGTAACCATCTCAAAGCAACTAACCCCGAGTTTCGAGCAAGTGAGTCTGATAGCGGCAATCGAAGAGGAAACTTGGATGACTTCCATCCGAAAATTCTTACAAGATGGCACACTGCCCAGCGAGCGTAACGAAGTCAGGAAAATCTTGAGGAAAGCTTCCCGCTACACAATACAAGAAGGCATCCTCTATCGGCGCGGCTTCTCTAACCCCTATTAAGGTGTGTCGCTGGAAGGGAAGCTAAGGAAATCTTATCCAACATCCATCAAGGAAGCTGCGGAGATCATACTGGAGAGCAGACTTTGGCAAAGCAAATACTCTGATATGGATATTTCTGGCCCGTCTTAAACAAAGACGCCTTAGACTTCGTCAAAAAATGTGACAGATGTCAGAAATTTGCCAAGATTCCTCGACTACCAACAAATGAGATTACTCAAATGACCAGCCCTTTGCAGTATGGGGAATTGACTTGATTGGCGAACTGCCAGTGGGCCGAGGCGGAGCCAAATATGCTATAGTGGCAGTTGACTATTTCACCAAATGGGTGGAAGCAGAACCTCTAAATAAAATATCTTCAGCAAAAGTTATTAACTTCTTAATCAGAAATGTTCTATGTAGGTACGGAGTTCCACTCAAAATCATATCGGACAATGGACTTCAGTTTGATAGCAAGTAGTTTGCCGACTGGTGCCAAGAGCAAGGAATTCACAAAAGCTTCTCATCTGTAGCTTATCCCCAGGCAAACAGACAAGTCGAAGTTGTCAACAAAATTCTCAAAACTCCAATCAAGAAGAAACTTAAAAAGTCAAAAGGCGCTTGGGTGGATGAACTTCCTGCGGCACTTTGGGCCTACCGCACATCTTTCAGAACATCAACGGGGCATACTCCCTTCTCTTTGGCATACGGATCGGAGGCCATGATCCCAGTCGAAACTATAGTTCCTTCCCACCGTAGGATCCACTATAACCCAGAAGAGAACGAAGAACTCCTTCACATGTCTTTGGATCTAATTGAAGAGAGAAGAAACGATGCAGCGCTCAAAGCAGCAGCTCACAAGCAAAAAGTGGCAGCGCAATACAACTCCAAAGTGAAGCATCGTAGCTTACAAGAAGGAGATCTTGTCCTCAAGCGAATCTTCCCGCATCCCGGTGCACTAGATCCAATCTGGGACGGACCATATGTAATTCATAAAGATCTCCACAATGGAGCTTATATTTTGTCAACAGTGGACAGAGAGGTGTTCCAGAAGGCATGGAACATCCAACACCTTCGTTGATACTTTTCTTAACTTGTACTGCACATATGAAGTGAATTAACAAAGAGAATCAATGGACGTAGGCATTTTCGTGCCGAACCACTTTAAAAACTTGTCTTTTTTTTAACTTGTTCCTTTATATCTTGGCTTCTTGTTAACTTTATCCTTTACTGTTGAACAAAATCCTGTGTAATGGCATTTCCATTCAAGACACATTACGGCGCAACTTCACCTGGACAATACCTAACAGGTATTATATGAATATATGCCCTCGCCAATGAGACACTTTTTCTCCAGCATCCCTCTGCTGTGGGTTAACTCTTTGCTCGCGATCGGCCCTTAAAGCCAACTGTAATGAGCCGATTATAAGCCACCGAGAAGGCCGACTATAGCCGAGGCAACTCATTACGGCGTTCGGCTCGCCGGCAACTGTGAACCTAATTTAAGCCCCAACATAAGGTATGGCCAGCCAGGAGTAGTTCACCGTTGACGATCGGCACCCACGCTAGCCGGCCACGGTAAATCGAATAATACCCACGATTACGGGGCATAATGGCTCGGGTAGTTACTGCGCGCGATCTCGGCTCCGAGTGTCTTAAGTACGGGTGTGGTAAAAAAGAGAAACTCCCCACGGAGGCTTGAGATGGGTGACAAATGTCTCCAAGACCACAGCTTGGGAAAGTGACTACAAAATCTGTTTGCCACGAACTTAAGCACATCGCAGGCCTTCCGTGATTGGAAGTTTTACTATTTCTTATATTTTTATTTTGTTTAAAAACTTTCCTCCTATCCTCTATAACGATCCCTAAAGTACAGGACACAAAATAGGAGACGCTCGCTAATGGGAATAGGAACTCACAACTGGATGACAGGTCACTCAGCTGCATTCCATGCTCAGCCATACAAGACATTCAAAGCAACCGTCTACGACTAAAACATGAAGGGCGGTACTTTCTTCTTTTGTATATGAATACGTAGCTGTAATTTATTCGCACATCACACTAACATTGCAAGATATGAAAGCAAGAACTTGACATCAAACACAATTGAATCACAGGAATGTGCACAGCTATATTTCTTATGCAACACACCAAAATAACGATAGCATTCAAATATGACAGAATTAGCTTAAGTTAAAAAGTACATGCCAAGAATAAAGTCGTTCGTTATGAATAACATAACTACAGCCTAAAAGTTACATTAATGTTTTGGGACTACCATAGAAAGCAATGTCAAGTAAACCAAAAGATATCCACATCAAGTCAAGGAGTCGGCTGCATCGGAGCTTCACCACTATCCTACTGGCCCTCCGAGATCTACTTAACCGCAGGGTTGGAACTCTCAACATGTTGACCAGAGGTCTCGCCTGCCCAATTCAGGAGAAGAATCCATTAAATAAACAATAAGCAATCAAGTTACGAAAAGCTAAAAGGGAAGACTTACCAGCATCTGCTCCTTGATCATCATCCTCTAACTGCACACCTACCTCCTCAGCAGTAAGCAGTCGCATACCCTCCTTCACCGCCGCTTTCTCCTCCTTGGTGAATTGAGCCGTAACCACGTCCATTCTAAAGGCCACGCCACCCTCCTTATCTGCATCGGCCTTAGCCTCCTCCAGGGCCCTGAGATAAATCCTGGCCATGACCCAGGAATAATCATCCATCCAAGATAAGTTGCCCTGTTTCCGAGTGCGAAAGTATATATCCTGAAGGATCTCATCCATTATCCCCTTATTCTCTTCGAACTCCCTTATTCGGTCCTCAGAAGCCAACAGCTTTGTAGTGGCAGCATCCCTGTCCGATTGGTATCGCGAGCAATCTGCCTGAAAGGATTTCCTCATCGCCTTCATCTCCTCCTTCAGCTTGGTTTGAGCAAGCTCTGCGGCTTCAAGTTTCTCGGATAACACCTGCACCCTCTCAAGATCCGCTTTCCGAACCTCATCCACCGTTGCAATAGCCATATCAATCCGTTCCTTACAAACAGCCTCCATTTTCCGTAACTCTGCCCTACTGGCCTCTTCCATGGTTTTCTTTAATTGCCTAGAAGCGGACTCATGTTGAGAGATCTGAATAGCTTGATCAACGAGTTGTTTAGCCTGGTCAGAAACCATTAGCCACAGTCGAATGTTAGCACTCCCGATTTCTGCTCCAACCTTGACCAGTCGGGCATGATGCCCCATTAGCTTCCTAGTTTCCTCAGCAACCCGGTCAATGTTTGCCTTATCTTCGTCCCCCGAAGTTACGACCCGAGTGGTAAGCAAATCAAGGTCCAGGGACTTAGCTTCATCTAATACTCTTACCATAGGATTACGGGGAAGAAGGTGCTCACCGGTAGCCTTATCAATGGTAATATCACAAGAACCCGGATCCAAATCCGGATGACCTGCAAACGGATTACGAGCCAAGCCGGGATGGCCTATCCGGGTAACGGTAGGATTTTCAGACGAGTGCGGAGGAGATATAAATTCAGTATTCTTCTTCGTGGTATCCCGAAGAGGCTGAGTTGGGGACTGAGGACCGGGTGAGGGTTCAAACAAGGAACGACTCCTCTTCTTCCTTTGGATATCCTCTACGATAACTCCAAGAAGAGGACGGTAGCCGACTACATCTCCAGGGCGGTTAGTCAGAGGCTTTGGTTTAGTAGAAGCCTTGAGAAGTTTGTATTGTTCAAGACAGTGTTGAACATCTGATGTCTTGGCCACCTTACCCGCTTCTGTGATAAACACCAAGTGTTACAAGCATACATTGAGCTATAATTCAAGAAATATATCAAGTTAAGAAGAGTAAATAGACGCTTTTGTTATACAAACCCTGGGGAGGAGTAGGATATTGCAATAAGTCCTGGATCTCATTTCAGGATGGGAGCTGACCATAAAATATTCATAAATCCTTATCATAAATGGAGTCAGTAGGAGTCAAAAATTCACCTTGAATCGCAGGAATTGCCTTAGCTGAAGCGCTCTTAGAAGATGAATCGGCACCGGTCCCGGCCTTGTTAGCTTTCTTAGGCTTCTCCACTAAAGTCGATCCTTCCTCCAACCCTTCAAAAGCTAGGCGGAAAGCGTCATCTGTCCACTCCTGGATCACACCTGCTTGCTCAGAAGACAAAGCCCCAGTGCTATCACCACTCCGTCCGTCGCCATCATCATCGCTATGACCATCACCTTCTCCACCGCTTCCACTCTCTGCCTCACCTCCTTCATCGTCGCCTCTTTCCTCCTCCACATCTTCCTCCTCCGGGACATCTAGACATGTGCTGGGGGAGGGTCCATCGGACTTCTTAAGTTTCTTCCCCTCGGCAATTAGATGTTTCGAAAAGGGTTTCCTTTTGCCGCTCTTCGCTGTAGCCCCTCATTTAGCTTTGGAGGCCCTCTCCTCAGCTGTGTCTCTTTGCTTGACCACAGACTGGCGTGGCAGAATCAAGTTGGGCCCCAAAAGAGTAGCATTCCTGATCAAATAAGAAGCTACCCTCTCTTTTTCCGGAATGGCTTCTATTTCCGCAGCCATCTGAACCAGACGATCGTTCTCTACAACCGCAAAGCCACCTGTCGCTAGCAAGAAACAAAGCACATAAGAAGGAGCATTGCAGTCAGGACGGAAATTATAAATGAGATTCAACTTACAGCAAGAGGCGAAGCGGTGGAAAGAAACAGAGTCGTCCCTGACAAAGAACCATTCCTTCTTGAACATGCTAAATTTTGAATATAAGTCCAGGACCGGCTTGAAAGACACGGCCGATTCTAAGCTAATATATGGAGAACCCTTCTTGTAACCTCTCAAGTTGTACAGGTACCGAATATCCCGGTTGGAAGGGGGACGCCCGTATTTTCTCTGGAAGATAATAAACAGACTCACCAAGATGGCATAGGAGTTGGGGCTGAAGCTGGAAAGGGGCCACCTTCAAGTATGTGATGAAGCTGACGATCCAAGCGGTGATTGGAGGAATGGCACCGCACATGAAGTGATACCTACTATAAGCAAAATATCCTTCAGGGGGGTTATACGCCATCACTCCTTTCCCTGGCAACATCATATGCGCTCTGTCAATCCCAAAGGATCTAGATATAACGTCAAGTTGTTCGTCTTTGAGGGAGCTGGGAAAGCAGTCAGGCGGTGAGTTCAAAAGCTCCTGAGGACCATACCCATCTACTAATGATCTCGGGGATGGTCCATGTCGTTCTGGCTCTGACTGAACTGGGGGCACTATGGACGACTCCCCTTTGTCCTTGGATTTCTTCTTGTCAGAACGAGTTTCTACTTTATGAGACATTATCTGCAACACGAAAAAACACATCGTTAGAATAAGGGATGTAGAAAAACAAGTACCTACAGCTTGAAATCTCATTCATAATTCAAAACATAAAAGCTCAATCGGTTTATAGAGGCCAGAGTCCATTCGGCACTCGTACTCCCCAAGTGCATTCGGTAGTTCGGGGCCAAGGTCCATTTGGCATTCGTACTCCCCAAATGCATTCGGTAGTTCGGGGCCAAGGTCCATTCAGCACTCGTACTCCCCATGTGCATTCGGTAGTTCAAGGCGAAAGCCCATTCGGCACTCATACTCCCCGGACTCATTCGGTAGTTCAAGCATAAAGTTTATTCGGCAGAATAAAACCTCACTTGGTCCGGCAGTCAAGTCTGGTTCGGTACTTGATTGATTCAGCTATTTCAAACGATGAAGGACGACAGAGGCGTGAAGCCGATACTTGTAGGCAAACGTAGGATGACCGGACCAACCGGTTCGGCACTTGGGCCGAATGAGGGTGTCCAAGTTGAGGAAAACAAAGCGCGGCATTTACCGACATATGCCCCACTTTGGGGGGCAAATGTTGGGCGTGTTCTCACCCAGAAGACCGAACCAACTCGAACCAAAGCGAATGCTACCGACCAACCCACCCACCACCGAACCGGAGCCACCGGACCAAAAAACCACCGAACCAAAACCACTCCAAAGAACTACCGAACCAAAACCACTCCAACCACCACCGGTCCAATGCTACCGAATCAAGGCAAAGAAGGCACCACCGAACCAAGATAAGGGAGGCACCACCGAACCAAGACTACCAGGCCAGAACTCAACCCACCTACCACCGGTCCAATCAACGCTCCACCAACTACCGAACCAACATTGCCAGGCCAGATCACGTCAGCCCAGGCCTACCGCAGCTATATACATCCAAGACCCCTACCCCCGCCTCACTCTATAAATAGAGGGGTAGGGGTAAAACAATGGCAGACAAGTTTGAGAGCTCAAGCACGGACAGAACTTTAAACAACTTTCATACACTTGTAATCAAAGCTTTGTACTTGTAATCTGAACAGTCAAAGAGAATAACATATGAAGTGGACGTAGGCACATTCTGGCCGAACCACTATAAATCTGTGTGTCTTTTACAGTTTAGTCCCTGCTTTTTCAATATTTGCATAAATCACGCAAATCACTAAGAACAACATAAAATCGACTAAATCATACGACTTGGAGGTGTTTGCCCATTTTTTGTGCAAACAGCTAGGGTCAGTAGAGCCACGGAGGTGGCTGCACCTTCACTATGAAGAAGAGGCACTCGAACCATTTTGAAGAGGTGCATAAACTCGAGAGTGTTGAAGACGAGCCCTTAGAGATTTGTAGTTACCAGGTTAGGAAGCGGGACATAAATGTCATTATAAACTAGGTAAGAATAACTCCCCAGTCCAACTACGATTTGGCTTAGGTGCATCCACTTGGAACCCTCATTTTAGACACTTCAACTAAGGAATAGGAGCTAAACTCCATTCTACTTCAACTGTCTCCCCCATTCGGTTCATTCTTTTCTTGTTCTTCTTCCTCTTCTCTTTCTTCCTCTTCTTCATTTTCTTCTTCTCCGTCATACTCTTTATCTAAAGAGATATCTTGGTTTCTTCTCCTCTCCTATGACTCAATGGTAGGTCGAGATTGGAGTGGCTTGAGTGGAGGTAGGAGGAGTTGGCACGAATTCGATACTCTGACCATCACGTAGGAGATGGTGCTATCGATGATGGAGGTTAGTGAGTGGATTGGTGACATTACTCTCATTTTCAAGCATGTCTTACGATTGCGCTACTATCTGTATCATCTTATGATTTGCAATAATTAGAGGGATAAATGCAACTAACAAAAGAGGGTTAGCTATTTGAATAGACTATGTTAAGATAAGGAAGAAGGCAGAGTATATATGGTACTTACATTTAGAATGTCACTTCTATGAGAAGCCAATCGAGCATCGGCAAAAAATACTTGTGCTTGAAATAGTTCCTCATGTTGTACAATTCAAATGCATATTAAATTTTACATATGACATCTGTTTATCATTAATTTAATATGTGACCACTTTCTCTTATTAATATTGCCAAATAAATAGCAATGCAACTTTTAGCTAGATCCATGAATACTCAAGCATAACTCTTCATTAATAATTCAAAGCTAAATCATATACTTTTATGTGACTATAGGCAACAAAGTTAGTTCCACACACTTAGCAACCACAATAACTCCATTCAAGAAAGAACCCATAGCCAAAACCTCTTTCCAAACTTCCCAAAACCACTTTTCATCTCTATATTGATTGAGATTGTAAAAAATAACCCTGGAGGAATTGTGGTGCGATTTCATTAGTTTAGAATTTTTTGCTTAATGTGGTTGGATTTACGTTTGGAAGAATACGGAAAGTGTGAAGCGAAAGATAGAAAAAAATTAAGGTGAAATGAATAATGGTAAGGAAGGAAAGTTGATAGCTAAATAAGCATGGGTTGTTCCCTAGTCTAAAATCTATCCTTTCCTAAAAGTCCCAAAACCTTTTTAATCCTTAACCCCAAAATAGACATGTTTACAGTCAAAAGATCGAAAATGGCATTCTGGATTCAATGAAAAAGATCACATGGCCTAATTCACTCATAAGCAAAACTTAGCTTTCTAACCCATTCATCAATCAACTCCCAATAGCTACCTAAAGATTCATAGTCAAAAACATATTGATGGTTAGAATCAGAAAGGTCAAAACATCGTTCCAGGCACAACGGAAGTGATCTCAAACCTTTGTTCCATCGCATGTAGAATTTGACTTTTTGAGTCATACACTAAATTAACTTTTGAATAGTTAAATAAATTACTCAAATGACTTATCATTAAAAATATAGGTCGGTACACATAAACCAATAGTTCTACCATATATCCTAAGGTTTAACACTATTTATCACTAAAGAAAAGGAACTACACACACAGATTGAAGATTCGTAGAACAAAGTTGTATATTACTATTCTTAATTTTCATGTGTGTAACAGAAGTGACACATCTTGAAATTTACTAAACTAACCAATTCCATGGATATTTCGTCAAAATGTAAGCTGTTAAATATGGTCTTGTATGTAGTTTTATTAGCACAAGATAAATTTAAATATGGATAGTGTCATGTGCACATCCATGTCCGAAATATTTTTAAGATATAGAATATCTACATCCACAAATATAAACAAATATAAAATATTTATCCATTTTGACCATGATTAATAAGCTCAAAAAATAAATTGAAAATTTTGATCCAACATAAATCATTTTAAGTAATAGTGCTAATATAAATACAAAGAAACAAAAAATATGAATATAAGTTAGCACAAGAAGAACAAGATGAGTTTATATATAGGTTATAGAATCACCAAAGATAAGCAAATCATACAATTCTCCTGTTCCTTCAAGATATTTCCTAAGTTAATTTTGGTCAAATTTAATAACAATGAAAACGATCGCATTGGGAACAAAATCCAGTGTACTTATCACATTTTTGCCCTTTTCATCTTACACTATCACTTGGTCAAGAGCGAAGCCTAGTAGGTTAGAGCACTAATGCTTATAAGTCCTACTTGAATCATCAGTCTTAACTCTCATAGAAAGAACAAGTCTATTTTTTCAACTTTTAGTGCTATGTACATGAATAAATACTTTCCGTACACAAATGTCAACCAGGTTTTTACCTAAGCATATTTTTTCAATGGAAGATAAAGCGTCAAGATGAAGATGAAATGACTGATGAAGTTGGAAACACACTTAGAAGAACTAAAAAGGTGACTCAAAAAGTTGCAAGTTCATTAGAGCAAACAAGATCTCTTGGTATCGATAGGAGCTCTCGGTACCGAGAGCTTTTTGTTGCTCTTTGGACCCCATAAACCTCCTGTACTTCACATACTATTTCCAGCAATCATTGTCAATTGCTTTTTCCAAAGAATAGATGAGAAACTCGAAAGATTGATGAGAAGAAAGCAGGGTAATACAAGTGTTATCAAAGGAATCATTGGAAACAACTCAACCTCTATGCAAAAGTGTTTAAAATATATCGAATAAGAGAGAAAAGCAAAAGAGAAGGAATAGTTTGCACTAATACAAACCTCTCAGCACCAAGAGGAACCTCTCGGCACTAAGAGGTCTTTTTTGGAGATTGGGAAACATGCTCACTTGTACACCTCTAGGTTTGCATCTGAACCTTGTGCAATCCAAGCCTATGAATCTACAGAGTAGTTTCCTCTATACATATATCTACCCTATAGCAACTAGAGAAGGGCTTCAGACTCTGGATCTTCTTCGTCTCCTACCCCTCCTTCACAGTAGTCATCTAGGAAGATACCTTTGGCTATTCAAGGCTTAAGAACCTGTTGTTCTATTGTACTTGTGACTATAATCTCTCTTTAATTCTATATTAAATCGTTAAATAAACACATAAAGTGGACGTAGGCTAGAGACTGCCGAACCACTAAAAAATCTTGTATCCCTATACTTTTCTATGCTTTTTTGCTATTTCTACTAGATCTAATTCCACAACAGTTTATATTCAAGTGTTGTACCACTTTTAGCGTCAATATTTTGTTAATTTCCATTAAGAGATCGCATCCAAGGTTAGATCTAGCTTGCTATTTTAGACATGAAGGGGGTCCAATAGTTAGATCTAGAAGGTTTGTTTTGAAAAATTTGTAAATTTACTTATAGAATTCAATGGCGTCCAAAAGAGGAAGATCATCTAGAAAGGTCGTCGGTGGAGATGAAGAGAATGCCCACTAACCCTGAAGTAGGAAACTAGCGCACAAAACAAGATCCATTTTCTCAACATGAAGTTGTTACAAGGGGTAAGCTTAATAAGATGATGCAGGATCTAAACTAGAAGATGGTGAACAGTCAAAAGGCTTTGATGGACAAGATGGAGGTTCCACTAACCTAGCAAGTGGAAAGGACAAAGAGAAACATAAGAGAGGTATCTCCTACCAGACTAGAAGAAGCGAACACATTTTTTTGGTCAGAGCAGGCGAAATGAGAAGGGAAAACAGAAGGAAGTGCATGCTAGAGCAGTAGAAGGAATTGATAGAGGAAACTAGACTTCACCCCCAAAATAAAACCAGAGAGTACCGAGAGGATTCAGCTTGATATCAAGACAAGTTTTGGAGGTTTGGGGGATAGAAATCTGAAGCTTTGGACATATATGATTCTGAAGAGGACCTGTAGGTGGATGGTGATGATTACGAGCTAGACGCTGAAGCCAATGGACTTGGAGTTCAAATACCTGGGACATAACTAACTGGGCATCAATGGAAAACAGCAAGATTGCTTCTCCCCGAGATTGGGGAGCCCATATGTCAATGGGAAAACCGAGGTTTGCAGAGCCAAACATTCGGCGCAACCATTGATGTGTGTCCTACCAAATACATCACCTGTGGCGAATAGGTACCGGACGTAGTTATGTGGTTGGTTGAGGAAAGCAAAGGTAGAAAGAATGAGGATTGGGGCTCTTCACCAAGTAGAACTTCGTTCATAGAGAATATTATAGGAGAAGGGTAGCGCTGGAAGTTTTCAATGCCAACTATGCCATCATACGATAGAAATGTTGATCCTAGACAGCATTACTCAAGTACAAATGACACATCAATGGTGTTAGGGCGACGGATGTTGTTCGATGTATATGCTTTCCTATTTGTCGAAAGGAGTCGCGTCAATGTGGTTCAAAAGGATCATGCCAAGATGCATATCAACCTTCGATGAGTTGGCTAGGAAATTCATGGAGAAGTTTCGACTTTATGTTGCATGACCTAATGACGTGATGTCCTTATTGAGATTATCTCAAGGACCTAAGAAGTCATTGAAAGGTTTCTTTAATCTAGTTATTATTGTTATTACTAAAGCGAGCAATCCAAAGGAGGATCTAGTATTCGTGGAGTTGGTCCAAGGCATTCACTTGGACATAGATTATGGTTGAAGATTAAGCAACCTACAAACATAAAGGAGTTCTATCTGAAGGCTAATTAGTTTCTGCCCTTGGAAGAAGCAATTCAAGCTTCAAGTAATGCTGATGATAGATAGTCAAAGGAGGTTATCTAGAGCAATATGGCGGTAAAATAATTTGAAGATAGTGCTAGCAATGTGGCAACTAATGTTGGAAACTCTAGTAACCAAAAAATGAAAGTAAGGCCTTTGCGATAGGCGTAACGATAATAATAAATGTTCGAGGAATTTGAAACTAGAAGATTACACTCCTCTGGGTGATACATTAGAAAACATGTACATAGCCAATCAAGGAACTAAATAGTATAAGAAGCCCCTAAGGAGGGAAGGAACCAAGCAAGAAACGCATTCTGGAAAGTTCTATCGTTTCCACGAAACTCATGAATATAACACGGATGAGTGTCAGCAATTGAGGGATCTCATCAAAGATTTGATAAGGTAAAAAAAGCTGCAACATTATGTCGAAGAACCGCAAGAAGGTGGTCAAGTTTCCAGACTCCTGGGGCCACTTTCCCGAGGGAATCAATCGAGACCAAATGGAGAGGGGCCTAAGAGAAATGATGGGAAGCTAATTATCTATACCATAACTAGAGAATCTCATCCATCATAGAAAAGCTGGGGGGAAATGAAATGCGAGCTTGTAAAGCATGTATTGTGGGAAGGCTACTTTGTTATAAAAGTCGAAGCTTTGGCCAAGCTGTAGGGGATGATAACTGATGATATCATATTCAGAAATAAAGATTGTTAACTGGGTTTTTAACCCAATAGAATTCCGTGGGAACTAGAACATCTATAACAAGTCAAAATATCTCAAGGATCGACCAAAAAGACCAAAGAAAAAAATGCCAAAACAAGCTAAGGCGATGGATCGCTAATGATCCATCGCCTATGGATCACTAGTGATCCATAAAGCTCGCTCGTGGATCCTATAGTCCTCTTGCATCATGATCTAATATGTTCCTTGAAGATTCTTGCCAAGTTTCATAGCATGGAAAACAATCTAGCTCGAGAAGTGAAGACTCCCGGATTCAAGCTGTTTGACCAAAAGCAGCTAAATTAAAATGAACCTATAGAGCTCATACGAAGTCAGATTGACATGAAATTTTGACAAAAAAAAGTAGGAGACATAGAGAAGGCTCACAATAAAATTGAGAGCATTGGGAGTTGATTTGATGGATCGCTACCAACCCATCTAGAGTAGGCCCTACCATCTCAAATTTTTATGGTGGGTCCCTGACACACTATAGAGTGCTTTTACAAAGTTTTGTTTCGTTAAGATTTAAAAGCGAGTTATGGATGATTCTTTTGGACCACATGACCCATGAAGATGATGATCAAACTAACTCCAAATGACTTGATATTTGGAAATACACTTAAATAGAAGATAGGAAGATAAGCAAACATAGATCATTGAAAAATATGCTAAGTGGAATGATAGTTAGCTATCCATCGCCTATGGATAGGTAGCGATCCATTTCCTATGGATAGCTAGCAATCCAACAGGATAGGTTGGATCACCCTCAAACTTTTCGAGCTCCTTCGTAGCACTAAGTAAAGGCTTCTGGTAGAAAAATATGCTAAGTTGATGGATAGTTAATGATCCATCCCCTATGGATAGCTAGCAATCCATCCCCCATGGATAGCTAGAGATCCGTAGAAATGACTCAGACTGATTTGAGATTTTCAGTTACGTCTCTTATGGGAACCAATACCCGAATCCTATGATTTGGCATAACAACTGGACCCTTTCGAACTTGGACTTCTGGCCCAACAATCACTGAATTCCCTTATAAATACTCACCTGCCAGCAAATAGAGATGGATATTTTCCGAATAGAGAGCTTCCATTACTCGAGTGGAGTTCATTCACTTCTTTAACTTTCTTCTTCCCCACAACAATCATCAAAGGGGTTACAATAATTATCCAGTCAACCTTTGTTATTGTGATTTATTCTAACTCTGTAACTTAGATCTAAGGACTACCTAGCTGATATCCAGAGAGATTCAACTAGTATAATCATAATAAAGATTGATTGAAGTGGACACAGGCCAAAGTCAGCCGAACCATTATAAAATTTTTTGTCTCTTTTCTTACTTCTGCTTTTTATTTTTTGTTTATCTAAGATTTGTGCTGCTGATTATCTACGCTAGTGCTTTCACACTTGATCCAGGGTGTTAATACATTTTTTGTGTTAACATTTTGGTGCTTCACCGAGAAACTTGAAAGAGATCTGAAGAATTTTTGAATCTAAGATTTAGGGAAGATGAGTAGGCTTAATACTAGATCTCGAGCTGTAGCAAGTCAATTGGAGCCTAGGGGCAGCCTGAAGATGTCCTCAAATTCTTATCAGCCAAATTATATGATCAGAGAGGAGATGGAAAGGATGATGAAAGAGATGGAGGTTGGGATCATAGCTAGACAACAGGAGATGATGGATGGCTTCTTCTAGAGGATAAGCCACAAAGGATAGCAAGCTCTGCACGGAATAGGAATCAAAATTTAGGAAACAACACAAGAGCTGCTGAAGTTGGATTGGAACAAGGTGGATTCTTTCCTCCATGTCCAGAGCAATCAATACCTAGGGGCAATGCTGGAATCAACAATAGAACCCAATACAGGAGCATTTGGAATTAGAGCAAAACAAACTGAAATAATGCCCACATGACTATGAGGCACGATGGATTTGAATATAGGATAAGCTTTAACGCCTGGAATGGGTGATGTTGGAGATAGAGTAGCAAATCAGAGTACAAATACATGACCACAAGAGCCGAAATCGGAATCCCACGGTTGGATCAGGTGCTAGGTTCGTCTCTTATTCTCTACCTTCTGCTTTTTCTGCCTTTAATAACCTTAGGTCGCTTACACGTGTTCGACATCTCGAATGCTCCCTAAGCATACTCTGAGTCGGATGCTTGAGATGAATATTTAGGACAAAAATAACCCAAAATTGCGTAGACGTGTGCTAAACCTAGATTGGTTCCTAGCCGTGCTCTAGCTTAGATATTTATGGCAATTGCTTAGGATAATAATCTCAGACCGCTTGGACATGCACAAAATCTAGATTGGTCCCTTGCCATGCTATAAGTCGGATGTCTGGGATAGACATTCAATTGATTTTGAATGCCATAGAGTCCCAACTGGAGAGACGAGAGTGGAGTGCAAGGTTCAAGTCCCCTTATTGGAGAGCGAATGGACGGACTTGTACGACATCGAATGCCATACAGTCCCGACCGGAGAGACGGGACCGGAGTGCAAGTAGTAGGTCCCCTCACCAGAGAGTGAGCGAATGGGCTTACTTAATCCCTCTTAAATTAATAAGAAAATGATCCGGAGAGATCACCCCTCTTAACTTAACAAACAAACGATCCGTAGAGATCGTCCCCTTAACTTAAGACATTAAATGATCCAAAGAGATCGCTCACTAAACTAAACATTGAATGATCCGGAGAGATCATGCATTAAACGAAACATTAAACGATCCGAAGAGATTATGAATTAAACTTAAACGGTCAGGAGAGATTGAACCTTAAAACATATTTGATTTAATAAAAGGGTTTAAATGTCTTATAAACAGCATAAAACTGATAAATCCTAGATGAACATGTGATGATTTCTATATATGTTGTGATTCTGATATATGACATGATTCCGATATATGATGTGATTCCGATATATGATGTGATTTTTTATATATAATGTGATTTTCATATGAAGAAAAAATTGATAATGACGTAAATCCCGAATGAACATAGGACAATTGGATATATATGATGTAAATGGAGATATGTGATGTAATTGGAAACATGTGATTTAATTAGAGATATGTGATGTAAAAATTCCAAATGAAATTGAAATGGTTGTGATGTATAGATTACATCGAAGCAGAGTTAGAGTCCTAGGATGTAACAAGTTTGGAGCAACTTGTAACTGACCAAAGAATCCAAAGGAACTGGATGGTTTACCAAGGCTAAAGCCATTGAAAGCTCAACAATCAAAGACATATTACTGGAACTTGTTTTGGAACAAAGCATCATTCAAAAGGCATACTTTGGGGGCCACGTATTAAATGAGTTTTAACCCAACAAAATTCAATGGGAAGTAGAACATCTACAACAAGTCAAAATGTCTCCATGCTTGACCAAAAAGACCAAAGAAAAAAATGCCAAAACAAGCCAAGGCGATGGACCATCCATCACCTATGGATAGCTAGCGATCCATAAAACTTGCCTATGGATCCTCTAGTCCTCTTGCATCATGATTTAATATGTTTCCTAGAGACGCTTACTAAGTTTCATACCATGCCAAACAATCTAATCGAGAAATGAAGACCCACCGGATTTAAGCTGTTTGACCAAAAGTAGCTAAATTAAAATGGACCTACGGAACTCATACGAAATCGGATTGACATGAAATTTTGGGAGAACATTTAGAATACATAGTAGAAGGCTCATAAAAAACTGAGAGCATTTGGAGTTGATTTAATGGTTCACTAGTGACCCATCTAGATTGGGCCCTACCATCTTAAATTTTCATGGTGGGTCTTTGAAACCCTCTAGAGTACTTCTACCAAGTTTTGTTCGATTTTGTTCAGATTTGATCCAGTTATCTACGATTCTTCTGGATCAGATGACCCATGAAGACGGGTGACCAAACTAACTCAAAACGACTTGATATTTGACAAGGCACTTAAATAGAAGATATGAAGACAACCAAACAAATATCACTGAAAATATGCTAAGTGGATGGATAGCTAGCAATCCACCCCCTATTGATAGCTAGCGATCCATCCCCTATGGATCGCTAGCGATCCATAAAGATAGGTAGGATTTCCCTCGATCTTTCCAAGCTCATTCATAGCACTAAGTAGAGGATTCTGGTATAAAATATGCTAAGTTGATGGATAGCCGGAGATCAATCCCCTACGAATAACTAGTGATCCATCGTCTATGAATAGCTAGAGATACATAGAAATGAATCAGAATGATTAGAGATTTTAAGTGATGTCTTGACATAATAACTAGACTCTTCAGCACTTGGACTTCTGGCCCAACACTCGCTGAATTCCTTTATAAATATTCACCTACCGGCAACTAGAGATGGATCTTTTCTTGATAGAGAGTTGCCACAACTCGACTGGAATTCCTTTACTTCTTCAAATTTCTTCTTCCCCAAAATAGTCATCAAGG
This sequence comes from Allium cepa, assembly GCA_030765085.1. Classification (NCBI taxonomy): domain Eukaryota; kingdom Viridiplantae; phylum Streptophyta; class Magnoliopsida; order Asparagales; family Amaryllidaceae; genus Allium; species Allium cepa. Next base: position 793,866,047 of record CM060935.1, on the reverse strand, counting down.
AGGTTGTCGTGATTCTCCAGTCAACCCTTGTAATTGTGACTAATTCTAACCCTGTAACTTAGATCTAAGGACTAACTAGTTGATATCCAGAGAGATTCAACTAGTATAATCATAATAAAGATTGATTAAAGTGGACGTAGGCCAGAGTCAGCCAAACCATTGTAAAAATTATGTGTCTCTTTCCTTGCTTCTTCTTTTTATTTGTCGTTTCGCTAAGATTTGTGCTTCTAATTATCTGCACTGGTGCTTTCGCACTTGATCCAGGGTGTTGATCCATTTGTGGGTTAAAAGAGATGTTGATGGAGTGAATGAGATTTTTAAATTATATAATTCTAAGAATTCCATCCACTTCTACGGCCTCAAATAATGATCTTTTTGAGAAAACATGTACCTTAGAAGTTTTCAATCCACGAATAATTCAAACTGTACCTTAAAAGATGATGCCTCCAAGATTTGAGAACAAAAAAATAGCTGAAAACTCAAGATCATGGGTTGGATGGTTTTCCTTGTGTACTTTCAATTAGCATTAGAAGCAAATCTACCCCTTTTACATCAATGCAGCACACATTCATGTACCACAAGCATTCGTATATGCTGCAAACACTTTCTAACCATTAGGAAGTACTTAATTAGATGCACTAATCAACACCACCTTTAATTTAATAAAAAACATGTCTGCACTCCAAATTCCAAGAGAAAATAAACTCTTCTTTGTAAGACATGTCAATGGTGCAGAAATTTTTGTCAAGTCTTAATAAAATTTTCGGTACATTCCACTCCTATACTACGGTGTCTTTACTAGGATCAATTGATAGTCCATGCTTAAAAATGACATGTTCTAAAAAGCGAACCTCCTTGTGCTAAATGTGAATTTTAAAATGTTTCATCTTTAACTTATACCTACGAAGAGTATTAAGTACTTCTTCCAGAAGCAATATGTGTTTTTTCTCAATAGTAATGATCCTACCATTATACCCATATTATTAAAAGAAATCATAAATAATGTGTAATAACATAGAGATTCAACTTTTTAAAGGCTACCAACTATGAATATATCTTTAAACTAACATTGACATATCAACTTACTGTTTTTATAATGAATAACTGGAATAAAATTTCAATGTGTCTAGTCTCAGCCTAAAGCAATAAACGCATTGGTTTCTCAAAAACCAGAATAGTATATTATATGAAACAACAATCACAGATCATGGCGAAATAATATACATTAATTACAACACATAATGTGAGACTACAAAATACAATACAAGACCCTCATAATATACATCCATAATAAGCCACTATCTCAAATAATACATCCTATAAACCTACATGTACAAATATCCTATAGAAGATAAAATTGAAATGTTTAAATGATCTATGTTCTACAAGTACACTTAACCAATAGCCTACATCTCCGAAAATTTGAAAAATCTTGGTCTGACCTGAGCACTAAAATAACACTCGGGTCAGAATATCTCTAAATATCCAAAAGGGATAGAAAAAGATATAACACAAGAATAAATGACATATAGGTAAATCCAGATGTCCGAGATATAAAAAATCAAGGAATTAGTTAACTATAATTTATATTAAGGTAAAAGTTATATATTTTGGTCACAAACACAGATTAGACACAAAAAACAGAATATAGAATAAAACACAATATACCTAACACAAAGAAACCAATTCCATACCATGGAAAACAACAAATGTGGTACCACTCGTATCGATTTGATACCGATGATCGAGAATACAGAATCTAGACATGATAATAAGGATCAAAGAGCATAGAATCTCGACATGATCATAACGTTCAAGATGATCGTGGCAACAGTATCTTGAAAACTCTAGATTTTCCAATATTATAATACACACACACACACACACACACACATATATATATATATGTATGTATATGTATATGTATATGTATATGTATATGTATATGTATATGTATATGTATATGTATATGTATATGTATATGTATATGTATATGTATATGTATATGTATATGTATATGTATATGTATATATTGTAAAGAAATCCATAAGTATACCTCTTAAGGTTCAATTAGTCGTACCAAACACCAAATGATAGTAAACTCTAAAGTGTCAAATATAACCACTTTTAGTAATCATAAGAACCTAACCAAAACGTCCCATAATGCCTGGTAAAATTCAAGTATTTACTAGAAGCTAGTAAATCTCACTCTTTACGGATACCATCGAAAAACCTAAAGTATACTCACTTAAGGATCTATCGAACCCACCAAACACCAAAAGAGAATACAACCCTAAAGAGTTAAATTCTTCCTAAAAGAAATCACAAGAACATAACAAAGTCATCCCATATTACCCAGTGAAATTCAAACATTTGCTTATGGCTAGCAAGTACCACTCAAACATTATACTCAATCAATTGTACAATATTCAGCGAAGAGTTACTTGAAAGCATTTCAACCAACCAATAACACTAAGCTAATTATTAGTGTTCACCCAATTATAGAATTAAGGTTCTCAAAACATTTCATTTATCGTACTCTTAATTTATAAAAGTAAATTTCCAAAATATTCCACATATATATTACTTATATTCAAATTTCATGTCCACAAAATCCAGAAATCCTTTTATTGCCAACTACATAGATATATAAAATATAAATCATATTTTTATACAATATATTTATATATATATATATATAAATATTTGAATAAGCCCTTTTTAATAGTGTTATATGTATGAATGTATATATGTATATTACACAAACCAAGTTCCAAAATCCTATATAAAACAACCCGTTTATTTTATGAAACCATAATACTCGTTTCCCAAACCCATGTTGTTATCCAAACACTTGTCTAAAACAACTTAGTTTTATATTTTCAAAAATACATATTTCATAATCCATAATCCTTTCTACTAAAGTAATTAATACACACACATACATACATATACATATTTGCTTCTTAGATCATTTATAAAAAGAGATTAGATTATTATTAAAATTTTATTTGAAATCGATATATTAAATAACTAACTTTTTGCAAATCTCTTTTATACAGAACCATATACATATTGGTTAGATATGCATATGATTACAAGACTTCGAAATGAATTTATAAATTACTAAATCAAAATTTGAAAACAACATTGGAATGAACATGAAATAAGGTACACAAAAGTAAGCAAATTGAACTGGATGATTGGACGACCGAACGAGCCACGGGCACGACAGGAGGGTTAAACAGCATGACTTGGGGTGCAACTAAGGTCACGACCGATGCACTGGTCTTGTGAGATCGGCCCACCGGTTGCAAAGCATGGGCAAAGCTCCAGGCGATGCCAACGACCCTCCATCGCTCCGTTGATGCTCGTATTTTCGGCGTTGATCAACATGACTCCGGAAGCACTACTTAGGATAACATATAAGCATATAAAAAACTACAATTGGATGTTATTCAAGATAAACGATGTGGGTTCTTGGAAAATTGAAAATCAATGTTTATGCGATAAGAAATTCAACACAAAAACTGAGATTGCATTCACTATAGATACAAGCTATTCAACCAACAATCACATACATCCAATATGAATTTCAGAAATAGATTTTATGAGTGCTAACTTACCTTTATAGAATTGAGTTGAAGCTAAGAACTTGAGTTCATCTAGGCAAATACTTTCATCAATTAGACTTAGGTTAATTTCAAAAATTGGCAAAAGCACAATCACTAACTAAGAAGAAAACTAGTATTAAAATAAAATTAGATGCAACATAGGGTAGTAAAGATTACCTTAGCTTTAAATTTCCAATTATGAATCAAAAGCCCTTTACTTTGCACTTGACTTGGGGATTTATTTTATGTTCTAAGGTTTATGAACTAAAGATGATTTATTTTCATATTTTACTACTTAGCTGAAATGAAAATATTAAAAAGAGTATTGATTTGTTTATGCTTATCTTAGGTTACTACATAGGCCAAATAGTTACCCTATAACCCAATAAGAAAAGAGAATATCATTTTCTTTTGTTCACTTTATGTATATACTTATAAACCAACATATTCTTAAGTTGGTTTTGCAACTAAAAATCCATATTTACTTATCACTTTAAAATTCTAAATTAATTCTTAAATATCTAAGTTTAGTATCAAAATATTTAACTATAAAATCAACAATAACTTAATTTTAAATTAAAATACTCTTTATGAAGTAATAATTTCATTCCTTTTATTAATTTAAACCAATCATTCAAAACCAAATCTAATTACACACCTAATTTTCAAAAATCACAATTTAGAATTTTACCAACCGTAATTAAAATTAGTTAATTAGGTAATTAACAATAGGGTAGTTATAGACTCTCCTCTTAAGAAAATTGCATCCTCGCAAACTCTTCAACGAAAAGGATTGCACAATATAAAAAATTATACAACTTTTATACTTTCACTTCCAGTCACATATAAAATTTAAAATCTCATAATACTTTAAATCAAAGTATCCCTTATTTCTATTAAAATTTTCCCTAATATTCTATTTTTATCCTTAAGCGATCCTGAATGTTTTATTTTATGCTTATTAAACACTTGGGATAAATAAAATATTATCATTTTATTTTTAAAGAAGTTCTTAAAATTTTCCAACCAATAATATACATTACAAATTAATTTTTTTATATCCTATTATATAAATAACATTAAGAAACTAATTATTATGATTCACTTTTTACTGATAAAGTTGATTGTATATGCTCCCAACAATGTCCTGCCAAGTTTCTCCGCTTCACAAAATTATTTTATAGCTAACATATTATTTCAATTCATCTTAGACTCGATTATATTCGAAAACAATTATTTAGGTTTTCATGTCAAAATGTCATCCCCAACGTTTAGGAACTCCTGTCGATAACACGGCGTCCTGCATATCTATTGAAATCCTTAAACATTTTCAGGTCAAATCAACGCAATCATTAATCCCAAAATTTACTTATTTATATCTATTTTATTCTTAATAGCATCCAATGAAAAAATAAAGACAACCAAGTAATCATTTTCTAACCTTCAATAAAACTAAATCAAACAATCATTTATCTTAAGTTTCAATCTTAAATGCAAATGCTCCCATAAATACTAACTTACTCCGTAAACCAATTCTAAAAGAACCTAGAAAAAGAGATTATCTGCCAAAAAAAAAGAATTATACCAACTAAGCCGATCTACCGGAAGTTATAACGGATTTACTCTTCCATTCCTTCCTTTCCCTGGTTGGACAATTCGCTATAATGTGCCCCTCCTTCTTAAAAAAGAAATAAACTCCCACCGGGGAAGAAACTCGAGGCGTACTACATTCACTCGAATAGTTGCCTTTGATTCCACAGTTGAAACATGTTTTCTAACTCTTAGGTATGGCAGCACAACTAGATTCATCTTGCTTTCTTTTCTTACCCATAGACTCAGAATTACTTTGCTCGATTGGTTGCTTCCACTTTTGATTTACCTTTTATATTTTAGAAGTTTCCTCCTCCTCACCATCCCTCTCTACCTCCTTGAGACAAAGTGCCTAATCGACTAAAGCCTCGAAAGATGCATCCAACTGAAGCAGGAGAGCCTTCTTCAACTGCTTGCATAATCCATAAATAAACTTTTGGTTTTCTTCCTTGGGGTACTAATGAATTCCAATCCATACTTGGATAATATCTCATATTCCACTATATACTCCATAATAGAAGATCGATCCCGCCTAAGATCAATAAATTTCCTAGTCATCACTTCCTTCTCTGCCTCTAGCATAAACTTTTACTCAAACCTCAGCATAAACCATCTCCAATTAGATTAAACCTCCTCAATCTTTGCCACCAAAAGATTATACAGTCGAGTGCTATTTCCCTCAATTAGTTGGATGCCACATGAACTCGTTGGGAATCTATAAGACGCGTGCGAGTAAAAATCCTCTTGCACGTCTTTATCAAAGCCTGAATCCTTATGAGTTTTTTCATACCCTTGAATGGTTTACATCTTAATCATCCGAAGTCACTGCTTAAGAATTCGAAGTCGGCACAAACCAAATGATCATTAGGAATATTGTCTAGGCAGTTGGGCAATCTTTGCAATCTGATTAGGAGTCAAAAATATCCCTCCTACGCTAAGATTACTAATCGATCTCGGTGTAACTCTAGGTCTACCGCCAGCCATAATCCTATTTTGTACAATCCAAACTCTAATATTATTTTTAATGTAACAAGTTAAAATTAAAGTACATCACGAATTATTATCCTATAATCATTTTATATTCCTATCATTAATTATATAATAAAGTAAGCTATCTACCACACACTCCATGGGATTATAAATAAAGTACTCTGATACCTAGTTGTAATGACCCTACCATTATACCTATGTTATTAAAGGACATTATAAATTAAGTCGTCTAATAACACGGAGAATATGGCTTGTTAAAGGCGACCAAATGTGAATGTATCTTTAAACTAACACTGATGTGTCATACTTACTATTTTTAATGAATATCTAAAATAAAATTCAGACATGTCCAGTCGTAGTCTAAAGCAATAAACACATTGGTTTCTTAAAAATCATAATAGTATACCATATGAAACAACAATCACAGATCACAGCGAAACAATGTACATCATTTACAACACATAATGTGAGTCTACAAAATATAATACTTGACTCCCATAATATACATCCAAAATAAGTCACAATCACAAATTATGCATCCCACGGTCCTATATGCATACAAATATCCTACAAAAGATAAAACTGAAATGTTAAAATGAAATTTCTTCTACAAGCACACTTTCCCAAAAGCCAACATGTCTTGAAACCTAAAAGGTTTTGGCCAGACACAAGCATAAAAATAGCATCTGCGTTAGATTATCTCTAAATATCCAAATGGGTGAGAACAAGATAAAAATAAATAATAAATGACATATAGGTAAATCCAAATGTCCAAGGTATAGGAAATCATAGAATTAATTTAACTCGGAATTTATCTCAAGGTACAAAGTTATATTTTTTGGTCATAAACATAGATTAGACATAACACATGGAATTATAGAATAAAAAACAATATTCCTAATGTAATGAAACAAATTCCATACCGTAACAAACAAAAAGATGTGGCATCACTCGTACCAATCTAATACCGAAGATCGAGACTACAGAATCTTGATAAGATCATAACTATTAGGGAACATAGAATCTCAACATGATCACAAGGATCAAGGAACACCAAATCTCGACTGATCAAGAGATTATGTCAACCATAACTCAAAAACTCTATATTATCCAATATTTTTTTTGGCATGGCCGACGGGGTTAATTGGTCCCCGACCAATTTATTACTCACGAAAACATAAAGTACAAATAGAAAACAAAGAAAACAGAGAAACATTAAGGAACACTCACACAAGCAATACTCAAACACACAAAGGCAGAGACACACAAACACAAACTAAGACAAAAGGAGGACTGTGCACTAGAAATGCATAAACATGTGTATACCGGGATCATGAAAAAACAGCATATCCAAGGAGCTCTTCACCTCATGCCTAATCCAAAGTTTGAATGACACAGCAGACTTACTCTTGCTAGAATCAAAAATTCTAATATTCCGTTCATTCCAAACAGCATAAATAAAGCTTTTTAAAGCCACAGTGAAAATACGCTTACACTGGTTCCTTCCCTTTGTCTTGTTTTGAATTCTGTTCCACTCAACATTGCTGTCAGGAGAAGGAGTACCTCCTTCAATGCAAGCCATGATATCATTCCATCTGCTCAGCACTATGTCACAGTTAAAGAATAAGTGATTAGCAGTCTCTTCATTGATACCGCAGAAGGGACACATCACAGCAATGCTCATGCCCTTGCTAGTCAATTTAACCCTAGTTAGTAGAGCATCCTTCAGAACCTTCCATAGTATCAAATTATGTTTCATACTACTATCTTTACTCCAAACAGTTTTCCACCAAGGCCAGCACAGATTGTCACTGTTACATTGTAATCTCTCATAAACTTCACCAACTTTAAACTCATTATTCTTTTCACCCCATACAATTCTTGCATAGGTAGGCTGCATAGGAGTAAAGTTTTTTATCTTATCCCAAATATTTTGCAAACGCTGATTGGAAGAATTCCTGCCTCCACCCTGAAAAGTGTATAGAACATCCATAACCCTAGCAGAGAGATGAATGCCAGATTGCATTATTTCATTGTAAGTCAGTTCTCTTTTTAAAATGTACCCCTTATCAAGCCAAGGGTCTTCCCAGAAGCTAGCCTTATAGATAGGATCAGTATTCATTTGTATTAGAGGGAGGATAGTGTCCCTTAGTTTGAAAATGCACTGCCAAGTCCAGCTTAAATTTTGTGGTTTGTTCATACTCCACAAGTTTTTTCCTTTGATTACATTATTTTCAGACCAGGAAGTCCAAATGCTAGCAGTATTATTGAAATAAGTGTCAATATGTTTGGCAAAGGCAGTTTTGTTCCACTGTTTGAGATTGAAAAGACCAAGTCCTCCCTTATTTAAAGGTGCCTCGAGAGCATTGAATTTAACAGGAGTAAGATACCTGCCCACAGTCTTGCCAGTCCAAAAGAATTTCATAATTGCACTTCTGATCATTTTAATAAGCTTGAAGGGAAGAACAAACATCCTGGCCCAGTACACTTGCATAGCAAAAATGATTGATTTGATTAGAGTAAGTCTTCCTGCTTGGCTAAGCTTTCTGGTGGTCCACAAATTCATTCTAGCAGTAATTCTTTGATATAAAGGAAGACACTGAGAAATAGTAATCTTGGAAGAAGATAGAGGCAAACCAAGGTAAGAATCAGTGGCCATGCTCAGAGTTAAACCAGAGATACTGACTAATTGAGAAATTTGTTGCACACTCACACCAGCTACAGATATAGAAGATTTTTGAATATTCACTTTAAGACCAGTCATGTTGTAAAAATGATTAAGAGTATTCATAACTTCCTGCACAGTGTCAAGATCAGGAGCACAAAACAATATAAGGTCATCAGCAAACATTAGAGTAGAAATCTGAGGAGCAGCACATTTAGGGTGTAGCCTAATTCTTTTAAGTTGAATGGCATCATTAATCATTCTAGTAAGAAGCTCCATAACTAAAATAAAAATATAAGCAGAGAGAGGATCCCCTTGCCTAATACCCTGTTTGCTTCCAAAAAATCCCTTCATCACACCATTGATGTTAATGGAGAAGGTTGGAGTAGACATACATTCGTAAACCCATGCAACAAAATGTGGAGGGAAATTCATATATCCCATTATGCGAACAATACTATCCCACTGCAGCATATCAAAGGCCTTCATGATATCAAGTTTCATCATAGCTTTAGGGGCAGAGTTTTTATTATTATAGCCTTTAAGTAATTCATGAGCAAGAAGAATGTTATCAAGAATACTTCTGCCAGGCAAGAATGCAGCTTGGTTGCTAGAAATAATAGTGGGAAGGACTAATCTTAATCTAGAGGCTATAATTTTCGAGATACACTTATAAATAGTGTTACAACAGGATATAGGACGATAGTCTTTAACATGCAAAGCATTCTTGATCTTGGGCACTAAGGCAATATTAGTATAGTTAAATGTCCTAAACAGTTTGGATTTTTTGAAGAAAAGACAGATGGCTTTACAAACATCATCAGCAACTATGGGCCAGCAGGCAGTGTAGAAGCATGCATTCATTCCATCAGGTCCACCACATGAGTTAGTTTTTAAAGAGAACATAGCATCATGAATCTCAGCAGTGGTGACTTCAGAGCACAGATAATTATAGTCATTCTGAACAAGTTTAGGTAATACTTCAGAAGGAATGGAATCAATATCAGGCTTGAAATTATTAGAGTTACCAAGCAGAGATTTGAAGTAGTTTTCAAAAGCTTGTTGCACTCCTGCAGAAGTAGAATGTTGAACTTCATCTTTATCAACAACAGTAATTAAGTTCTCTTTGCTCTGATTGTTTTTAAGGCATGCATGAAAATAGGCAGTGTTCCTATCTCCTTTATCCCACCATTTAATTCTAGACTTTTGCCTCATCATCTCTTTTTCAACAGTTAATGCTTCATAGTATTGCTTGGTGAGAGCAGCTTCTGCTTCAGAAAGTTGAGAGTTATTAACATCATTCATCATTGCTTTCTGAGCTTCTCCAAGCTTCAACAGAATAGAGGCACTTAGACCATTCCCTTTACCATACTTGTTGTAAGCCCACTGCTTCAAAACAGCCTTTAAGTCCTTTAATTTTTCCTGCAAAACAAACATACTATTACCTCTTTTAGTCTTGTTCCAAACATTAGTAACAATTTGTTCAAAATCAGGTTCAAGAACCCAAGAGTTAAAAAATTTAAAATTTGATTTTCTTCTCATGTCCATAACTCTCAAGTGAATGATTTGTGGGGAATGGTCAGAGAGGATAGGAGGGGGAAGGAAATTATACAAGAGAGGCCATTGTAGAAGGGCTTTATGATTGGAAAAGGAATGATCAATTCGTGAAAATGTTCTAACACCATTTCTTCTTTTATTATTCCATGTGTATTGCATCCCAACAGAATTCACTGGGATAAGATCAGCATCCATCAGAGTTGAATTTAATGGTTGAATTTCATTTGGGGTCGGTGGGTTCCCTCCAACTCTATCAGATAGGTTTAAACAGCAGTTAAAATCACCAAAAATCAACCAAGGATGTGTATTCTGCCGCAAAGATGGGATGACTTCATGAAGAGTTTTCCTAGCATTAGCAGAGTTCGCTGCATAAACAAAGGTAATATAATAGGTAGAGTTATCATTGATATCTCGCGCATGACAATGAATCATTTGATCAGTGGATAGGAGAGAGGTTAGGTAGATGTGAAGGGGATTAAAGAGGATCATAATTCTCCCATATGGAGAATTACTTAAGTTATGAATGAGCTTCCACTCTTTATTTATGTATTCAGCAGCCTTAAGAGTAAGAGGAAGATTCAGTTTTGTTTCAAGAATAGCTAGGATTGATAAGTTGTTAGAAGCAATAAGGTGTTTGCATTGGTCAAGTTTGATTATATTATGACCCCCACGTATATTCCATGCGCCTATGGTGGACATCATCAGAGTTTGGGGGTATTAAGCATCTCTAACTTCATTTTCCTTGTTACTGCATGCTTTGATGCCAAGTAATTAGGAATAGTTGCTGATAGTGGGGTCAAATCATTATTGGAAGGTCTGTCTTTTATTGGAGATATGAGAGACTTATTGGGTAATGCTTGAGTTGAAGATTTGGGAGGTTTATAAGCCTTAGGAGGGATGATATCAGAATAATGATTGATTTGAAATTGACTGGGAGTAGTTGGATTATCAGAAAGATGAGAAGAGACATCTGTGCATGTCATTGGTATCTTGTGCATGTTATCAGCTGCAGACAAGGCATGGTGACCACCCTGATTTTGAGACATATGGATCTTCATACCATTAGATGTTGTAGCTACTTCATTTAACTTGAATTTATCCTTTTCACACTGCATGTTACCATTCCTAATAGCAGAATTGTATATTGACTGAAGTTCTTGTTGGTTTGCTTGTCTTTTTGGTTTTATTTTAACATGCTTGTTTTTGATACCACCTTGTTCTGCTAATAGTTGAATACATTCTGCCTTGCTTGGTGTTTTTTTTTCCTTTCCCTTAGTTTCTTGCTCTTATATATATATATATATATACTGTAAAGAAATCCATGAGCATGCCTCTTAAGGATCTATCAGTCCTATAGAAAACCAAAAGATAGTAAACTCTAAAGTGTCAAATACTATCACTTTTGGTAATTACAAGAACTTAACCAAACGTCCCATTCCGCCTGGTGAATTTAGGTATTTACTAGAAGCTCGCAAATCTCACTCGTTATAGGTGCCACTAGAAAACTTAAACTATATTTTCTTAAGGGTATATCGGACCCACCGAACACCAAAAAGGAATACAACCCTAAAACATTAATTACTTCCTAAACGCAATCACCAAAACTTAACCAAGACATGCCATACTAGCTAGTGAAATTCAATATTCCCTAATGGGCTAGTAAGTAACACTCGAACATTTTATTTAATGAGTTATACAATATTCGATAAAGCGTTACTTGAAAGCAATTGAACCAATTAGTAACACTAAGTTGGTTATTAGTATTCCTCAAATTATTGAATTAAGGTTTTCAAAACATTTTATTTATCATACTCTTAATTTATAGAAGTAAATTTCCAAAACATTCCATACATATACTTATTTTCAATTTTCCTATGCACAGTATCCGAAAAACCTTTTATTGCCAACTACATAGATATATATATATCATAAATTTGATTATTATACCAAAATACTTACATATATGTACATATATTTATTCCAAGAAACATTTTTTATGTATGTATGTACGTACGTATGTGTGTATATGCATATTACATAAACCAAGTTCCAAAATCTCATATAGAAGAACCCATTTATTTTATGAAACCATAATGCTTATTTACCAAACTTATGTTGTTATCCAAACACTTATCTAAAACAACTTAGTTTTATGTTTCCAAAAATCCATATTTCACAATCTATAACCCTTTCTACTAAAGTTATACATACATACATATATATTCACCTTATAAATCATTTATAAAAGGTGATTGGATTGATGTTGAAATTTAGTTTGTCTATATATTAAAATAACTAACATTTTGCAAATCTCTTTTATTCTGAAAAATATACATATTGGTTAGATATTCTTATGTTTGCAAAATTTCAAGTGAAATAATAAATTACTAAATCAAAATCCGGAAATAGCATTGGAATCAACATGAAATAAGGGACACAAAAGTAAGCAAATTGAACTAGGTGCTTGGATGGACGGACAAATGAACAATCGAGCGAATGGGCGCGACCTGATAGTTAAAAGGAAAGACCTAGGGCTTAGCCTAGGTCACGACCGGTGTACTGGTATGGTAGGACCGGTTCATCGGTTGCAACACCTGGGTAGAGCCCTAGGCGATGCCGACAGCCCTTCATTCGCTTCGTTGATGCTTGTTTCTTCGACGTTGATCAATATGACTCCTAGAGCACTGATTAGGCTAATGTATAAGCATATAAAAAATTATAACTGGATGTTATTCGAGATCAAATGATGTGGGTTTTTAGCAAATAAAAAATCAAAGTTCATATGATAAGCAAATCAACACAGAGACTATGATTGCATTCACTATGGGTACAAGCTATTCAACCAACAATCATAGAGACCCAATAAAATTTTAGAAAGAGGTTGTGTGATTGTTAACTCACCTTAATAGACTTGAATAGAAGCTAAGAAATAGAATTCATCTAAGATAATACTTTCAGTAATTTGACCTAGTTTAATTTCAAAAATGGGCAAAAGCACAATTATTAAATAAGAAGAAAACTGAGATAAAAACAAATTTAGAAGCAACATAAGTTAGTAGAGATTACCTTTGCTTTAAATTTTCAATTATTATTCAAAAGCCATTTTCTTTGCACTTGATTTGGGGATTTAACTTTTGTTCTAGGGTTTATGAAATAAAGATTATTTATTTTCACATTTTACTGCTTGGCTGGGACGAAAATAACGAGCAGAGGATTGATATGTTTATGCTTATCTTAGGTTACTACATGGGTCAAATAGTTACTCTATAACCCAATAAGAAAAGGATATATCATTTTCTTTGGTTTACTCTATAACCCAATAAGAAAAGGAAATATCATTTTCTTTGGTTTACTTCATATATATTTATAAACCAATATATTCTCTAATTAGTTTTACAACTAAGAATTTATATTTTCTTATCACTTCAATATTCTAAATTAATTCTAAAATATCTCATTCCACTATCAAAATCTTTAATTATAAAATCAATAATACCTTATTTTTAAATTAAAATCCTCTCTAAGAAATAATAACTTTATTCTTTTTATAAATTTAAACCAATCATTCAAAAATGAATTTAATTACATAGTTAAATTTCAAAAATCACAATTTAGAATTTTATAACCATAATTAAATTTAATTAATCAGCTAATTAACAACAGGGTCATTACATCACTTTTCGAAAAGACAAGTATATCATCAACAATACCACAATGAACCACCGATGGCTCGTTATAGCGTAGCCTTGGTCACGATCTTTCTTTGCACTTTAGGTAATAGACTGTTGGCCTATGCGACCCAAGGGGCTGTAGGGGCACCTACCCTATGGGTCACCTAACCCAATCCTCGTATGTGCATTAAGTATAATATCCAACAATGATGTCAAGGATCTAGGGTGCGACTCCACGATCTGGCCGCTAGAAAGGATATTGGACAATCTGGTTCACTCTCGAACCATTAAGGTAGCTTGACATAAGTAAACGACATATAGTATTCCTATCCTGAATCTATACATATCTCTAGACGTAAGCTAACATACGACTCCATATAAATCACCATGCGACAATAATATAATAGTGCTCCTACCCCTCGCCAACACAGTTTTGCCCAATAGGTAACTCATAGCTATAGTATACTCACCGTAGCAAGTATCATCACATACATGAGTAATCCCCATTTGAGTTATGTTTACTTATAATGAATAATTAAACAAATAACAAAATGACAACCTATACCAATATATGTTATTCAAATGACCTCTAGAGTGCTTCCTAGAGATTTGGGAGCCTAAACGTTAATGGGAAAACCAAGATCGTTTGTATAGCCAAACACTTGGCGCAATCATTGATGGATGCTATAAAATACCGTACTAGCAAGGAATACACATCAAACATAGTTAAGTGGTTGGCTTAAGGAAAGAAAAGTTATAAATAATGAGAATTGGGGTTCTACACCAAGCAGAACTCCATTCACGAAGAATATTATGAGAGAAGGGTATCGTAAGAATATTACAATACAAACCATGTCATCATACAATGGAACTACTTATCCTAGGAAGTACTTACTCAAGTACGAATGACATGTGGATGGTTCTAAGGCGATGGACATTATTTGATGTGGATACTTTCCAGCTTTTTTAGAAGGAGTCGCATTGATATGATTCACAAGGCTCATGTTGAGATTTACATCAACTTTCGATAAGTTAGCTAGGAAATTCAAGGAGCAGTTTTGACATCATTCTGCATGGCCTAAGGACGTGATGTCCTTATCGAGCTTATCTTAAGGACGTAAGGAGTCGCTGAAAGATTTCTTTAACCAATTTATTTTTGTTATCACTGAAGTGAGAAATCCAAAGGAGGATTTGGTATTCATGGCATTGGTCTGGGGCATTCACCCGACTATAGATTATGGTTGAAGATGAAGCAGCCTACAAACGTAGAGGAGTTCCATAAAACGGTTAACCAATTTCTGCACTTGGAGGAAGTAAGTCTAACTTTAGGCAATGCCGATGACGGACAGTCAAAGGAGGTTATCCAAAGCAATGCGGCGGTAAAACAATTTAGAGATAGTGCCGACAATGTGGCAACTAATTTTGGAAACTCTAATAACAAAAATAAAATAAAAGTAAGGCTTAGGAGATAGGCATCATGATAACAAGAAATATCCAAGGAATTTGAAATCGTAAGATTACGCTCCTCTGAATGATACAACATTAAAAAACATGTACATAGCCACTTAAAGAATGTAATACTAGAAGACCCTGAGGAGGGAAGCAACTAAGTATGAAAGGCACTCCGGAAAATTCTATCGTTTCCATGAAATTCTTGGACATAACACGAATGAGCCCGACATTTGAGGGATCTCATCAAAGAAGAATAAGGAAAAATACGCTCCAATAGTAAGTTAAAGAACCGCAAGAAGGTGGTGAAATTTCAAGACTCCTAGGGCCGCCTACCCAAGGGAATCAATCTGGATGAAGTGGAAAGGGGCCTAGGCGAAACGATGGGAAGTTAATTACCAATACCGTAACTGAAGGACCTCATCCAGCAGAGAAAAGCTGGAGGGAAAGGGAATGGTATGCGAGCTCGCTAAAAGCACATACTGTAGAAAGGCTACTTTAATGTATAAGATGAAACTTCGGCCAAGTTGTAGAGGATGATAATTGGTGATATTGTGTTCATAAATAGAGATGTTGATGCAGTCGAAGCACCAATTTTCGATCCTTTCGTAGTAATAGTTGGAATTGAACCAGCAATTGTACGTCAAGTCTTGGTAGACACCGGGAGTTTGATGAACATATTGTTCAGGGGAAAATTCAATTAAATGAAGACCACCATGAAGGAGGTTACAACTTACAAAACCATTCAAGAAATTATAGGCGAAGTAAAACAGCTAGTTGGAATGATTGATTTGTCTGTGGAGTAAGGAAAAGGATATCGTAGGATAGTCCAAATTCATAAGTTTTTTATAGTGGATGAATATTTGTCATATAATGCCTCCTTGGGCCAACTGGCCCTCACTGACTTAAGAATAGCACTATATCCTTGGTGTTTAATGATGAAATTCCCCATGGAAAGTAGGGCGGAAGTGCTGAAAGTTGACCAGAGCATTGGAAGAGAATGCTACATTGCAGAACTGAGAGAAGGAAAGTGGTGTGAGAAAGGTAAAAATATAGAGAGAACTCTCCGCTTTCAGGACTTGCAAGTATAGCAATCAAAGCCTGGACCCTGGTTTGGTAACCATGGTCTATTTAGCATGGCCATGGATCCTAGTAAGTGGTCAAGGGAAGGACAACCAACAACGGAAGAGCTGACTGTGAATGTTCTAATCAACAAGGATGATCCTACTCGAGTCCTGATGATTGAATCTCAGCACAACGCTAACTTAAGGAATGATTTAGTTAATTTCTATCTGAGGAAATTTGGATGTATTCCCTTGTACACTTTCAGATATGTACAGGAAATCACCGAAGACAACTCGTCATGCATTGAATTTTGAAACAAAGTTCACACAAGTAAAGTAGGAAAGGCGCAGTCTGGGTTTGGAGCGATACGCTGCATTGAAGGAAGAAGTGGATATGCTAATAGAAATGGCTTTATCTACTATGCTTTATATCCCGAATGGGTAACCAAGCTCATGTCGGTCAAGAAGTCAAATGGGAAATGGTGAACATGCATTGACTACTCAGATTTTAATAAGACGTGCTTCAAGGACAACTTTCCTTTGCCCAGGATTATCCAACTAGTACACAGAACTATAGGACATCTGTTGCTCTACTCTATGGAGGCTTATACAGGTTACAACCATATTCCAATGCTTATATCGGTTTAGGTAATACTAGCTTTATCATGAATGGATTATACTACTATTGAGGAATGTAACAACTCCAACTACGAAGAAACAACTACAGAGCTTGGATGAGAAGATTGCCGCTTATTAGACCCAAAGAAGGGTACAATACTCCAGATGCTAACTGTGAAAATTTAACTCTTGATTTTGGCATTCACAAAGGCATGATCAAGTATAAGTTGACCAATATCACCTTAATGTAGTAGCAAGAGATAACTTATCATTTGAGACTAGTCTTATGATAGAGTTATTATTAAATGGATGACATTAGGCCTTTGAAGAATATTATACAAAAGTCCACTGATTATCCTAAAATCAACGTGGCCGGTGTTCTTAAAGTTCTTTGAGTCTATTATGATCGACGTGCTCGAAGATCATATGAGTCATCATGCTCAATGTTTTATAAGATCATAAGAGTCATTATGCTCGACATTCTTTAAGGTCATAATAGTCATTATGCTCGAGGTTTCCAAGGTTATTCGTATATATGAACGTTCATTTATTCTTTTAGACAAGGTAATTCAAAAAGGCCAAAGTCACATCATATGTTCAATAGAGACATATAATATAAGTAACGTGTTCGAGCTATAGCCATTATGCATGGTATATGCATATGGTTATGCACAATACAATCCTTGTGTTCGAGGCCCATGGTTCATTTAATTATGCATAGAGTAGTTCGTCGTAGTCTAAGGCATCTCAACTGAACTCATATCGAGCTTAATCATGATGAGCTCATATGTGTGTGTGTGTGTGTGTGTGTGTGTGTGTGTGCGCGCGCGTGCGCAAGTCCAAAGCAATAATATCAAAATAAAATTAATCGAAGGCACTATGCATATTCAAGTCCATGTTCTCATTATTTAAATATGATTATAGTCAAGAAAGGTTTGTCCCCAAATACATTAAGGATCATAAGGCTTTTATTAAGAAGTGAGAGAGAGAAATGAAAACCAATCCCTCTCCACAAATCCCATAGGTCCATATTTGTAGGGTTCAACCAGTGGTAGGCTTCAGCAAACATTGGCTTCGGCATTAGTAGTGTCATCAATCATCGGGGTTGATATTCTATCGTCTTCGACATTAATAATGTCGTCGAACATCAAAGCCATGATTCTTATATTCACATAGCTAAACTTCGGCATTGATTCAATAGGGTCAATTATCGGCATTTATAAACTCGGAATTGATAGTTTCTTCTTTGCTATTTCATACCACCATGCATTAACATTGATGAAAGGCGACATTAGTATAGTGTCTTTGATAACCCTTTCAAGTGTATTGACATTTCTTAGCACAAATATCGACAAAGACGAATTCATATCTTGAGACCTTCTTTGATTGACGGTTGGCGGCATTGAAAAGCGACGACGTTGATGACCCTTGTTGTTGATACTTAGTAGCTTACTAAATGAAACATTAACTGCATTTGTGGATATTAACAATGGCGTCACCAATATTGCAAATGTGGATGTACGGTATCTCCTAAGAATGTCCATAGGAGTCAATGTTGTAACAGTATTGAACCTCGGCAACATTTACAACTTCTGTTTCCCTTTATAAGTCAGTTTTGATGAGCAATGACGTTGGGATGGAGAATGCTACTAGTACTTAATAACTATGATCACAAAAAGCATTAAGAATGATTGACTTTAGCAACGTCGATATGGATAGGATATAAACTTGTTTAGAATTGCTTCAAAAATCATGAGTCTCGACAATAGTCGTAGCACTATTCGGTAGTCGTCATGATTAATGAAATTCGATGTTATTCTTCTATCTTGTAGGGAATGCCTTTGAATACAATACTGGTTATATCAACTCTGTTAGTTAAAGGTGATGCTGATGAATCGCGATGTGGTAGGACACAGTGTGGACGAAGAGAAGTTTTGTATGGAATTGATGCCGCATTGACCAAGTTAGACACGGATGTTTACAGTATGGTAGAATGTCAACATAGTTGAAGAGTGCTATGATCTTATGGTTTTCGATGTTGGCTCGGTGTTATTTCCTCGGTGTTGCTTCCTTGTGTATTATCAACCTTGGTGCGATGTTTATGTCTTCGCGTTGAAAGAGTCCTTGAAGTCGATATTGATTCATTAATGCTATCCTAGCATTTGGAGCTTCGAACTTCGACATAATCCTTAAGCCTCGACATTGACTTTCCTGGTTGGAATCCTTTGAAAATTATATGGATAATATTTAGTCCCCCTTCCTTTATGTGAAGGAAGTCTTTTACTCTTTACGGTAAAACTAAGAATGGAAGACCAGAAATACACTCTAGAATTGATAATAGAAGTCCAGAAATCCTTATTTGGAAATAATAGAAGGAAAGCAACAATTCAAATTTGACAATAATAATAGATGACTGAAAATCCATATCTGCCAATAATAACAGAAGTCCAAAAATCCATATTTGGAAATAAAAACTGAAATCTAGAAAGCTATTTCAAGTAATAGTAATAGAAGTCTAGAAACTCATATTTGGAAATAGTAGAAGAAGACCTAAAATCAAAATCTAGCAATAATAATGACGAATGGAAATCAATATCTGAAAATAATAGCAGAAGTCTAGAAATCCACATCTAGAAATAATAAAAGAAATCTAAAAAACAATATCTGGAGATAGTAGAAGAAAACCAAAAATCCAATTCTGGCAATATAATTAGAAGTCCAGAAATCTGTATCTGGAAATAATAATAGAAATCCAGAACCTCTTATCTAGTGGCCAAGAGTTGTATTTGTTGGGAGACATAAATAATCCATATTCATTGTACCTTCCTTTAGAAAACTTGATATGATTCGAAGCGCTATTTAGCATAGATTTTGATCGACTTAGAAGCATTGTATTGCTCTAATCTCAGTTGACTTAGGAGCATTACTGAGCTTTGATTTTGATTGACTTAGGAATACTATTTGGCTCTTGATTTTGATTGTTTGGGAGCACTACTTGGCTCTTAATTTTGATTGATTTTCCTTTTGAAGATTTCGATGCTTTAATGAGACCATTGATGGCGTGCACTAAAGGCTTACTCCATCCTTCCTTTATAAGGTACTTTAACCAGGCCACAATGGCAGGGGCTAAAGGCTTTCTTGGTTCTTTAGTGAGAACTTTGATGATGAATTAAATGCTTACATCGACCTCCCTTAAGGAGGCACTTAAACGAGTCCTTTGATGATGGAGTTGAAGCTTTATCGATTCATTAGTAGGGCCATATGATAGTAGGAACTAAAGGCCTACCTGGCCTCCCTCTAGGAGGTGTTTCAGTGATGCCTTTGATGGTAGCCACTAATGGATTAAGGCCTTTGATGGCAAGGACCTCTTGTGGTCAGGCCTTTGATGTTGGGGCCTTTGATGGTCGGGGTCTTTTGTGATCAAGCCTTTGATGGCTAAGACCTTTGATGGTCTGGACCTCTTATGGTCTAGTCTTTGATGGTTGGAGCCTTTGATGGGACTTCTTATTGTCAAGCCCTGGTGGCGAGGACCTCTTGCAGCCAAGCGTTTGATGGCTTCAGGAGAATCTTACCCCTTTTCAACAAATTTTCCTTATTCATCCATTGTTGGAAAGTATGGCTTAAATATTCGAAATTCCATGTTCTTGCTATGACATTGCCATCTGGGCGACAAATTTTATAAGTTCCTGGTGGGACTACTTTATGCACTATTAATGGTCCTTCCTGATTTGGCCTTAACGATCCATCAGCTGGATTTTTGGAATTTGCCATGACGCATTGTAACACTAGATCTTCGTTTTGAAATAACTGCTCTCTTACTCTTGAGTTACAGTATTTGGTTATTCTTCATTGGTACTCAGCCATTCGGATGACTACTTCATCTCTTAGCTCATTAATTGGATCTAAGGACACTTTCCTTAGCTCTTGATTTACGTCAACTGCATATGTGACTCTTCGATGAGGAGAAACAACGATTTCAACTTGAGCATCGCCTCACATCTGTATGTAAGGGAATATGGGGTATGTCATATTGTCGTTTTGGTCGGACTCAAATAAGCCAATAGAACAACGAGAAGTTCCTCTATCCATTTCCCTTTTTCCTTTCCAACCGTTTCTTCAAAATAATCTTTATGGTTTTGTTAGCTGTTTCAATAGCTTCGTTTGCTTTGGGATGGGATGTTGATGAAAAACTTTTGATAATTCCATTTTTAGCTCTGAATTTAGTGAATTCCTCACTTTCTAATTTAGTTTCATTATCTGATATTATCCCGTGTGGGATTCCAAATCGAGTGACGACGTTCTTGATTAAAAACTTGAGAACTTTTTCTAAAGTAATGTTTGGGAGTGGTAAAGCATCCACTCACTTTGTAAATGATCGATAGCTACCACCATGTATTTAGCTCCTCCTTTAGATAGAGGCAATGGTCCTATTAAGTCAATTCCCCACACATTAAAGGGCCATGGACTTGGTATAAAATTCGATTCGCTTGAAGGAAAATAAGGGATTTTGGAAAAGTTATTGACACTTATCACACTTTCTCACATAGTCGATAGCTTAGCTGGTCATCAGAGGCCAACAGAAGCCTTCCCTCATAACCTTATTAGTCGATTTTACTCCATTGGAGTGGTCTCCATAAAATCCTTCATCAGATTCCTTTAGTAATTTAGCACCCGCTTCTGGACTAACACATCTCAAGTAAGAAAGTGAGTATCTCTTTATATAGAGTATTCCGTTTGTCATGATATAGGTTGGAGCCTAGCATTTTATACTTCTTGCTTCTTTTTGGTCTGCTGGTAATTTTTCCTCTATTAAGTATTCGATAATAGGAGTCACCCAAATGTCCTTGTATTGACTTATGGCCCCAAATCGAGAGGGTTCTTTCTTAGGAACCGTAGTATCGCCTTACTTTTCTTTATGTGCTAGAACCCGAGCCTAGTAAATATTAAGATTTCGCTTTCCAAGTTATTTTTATTCTCCTCAATGCTAGAATATTCCAGATATCCTATTGGGACAATTTGACCATCGGGCACTCCTCGTGCACTAGCCAGCTTAGCTAAGAATCAGCTTGAGAGTTCTTATCTCTAGGCAGTTGGTGTATTGAAAAGTCTTCGATTGAGTCACTGTCTTCAATATCTTCTTGACGTATAATGTCAACTTAGGATTTTTGGTCTGATAATTTTGGTTAAGCTCGTTTACCATTAATTGTGAATTGCTAAAGGTTTCAATTCTTGGGATTTTAACTAAAGAGCTAAGGTAAGTCCTACTATCATAGATTCATAATCTGTTATGTTATTAGTGGCTAGAAACCTTAATTTCATTGCAAAGTGCAGGCAATGTCCATCAAGAGTTATAGTCACATATCCAGCTCCAAATTCTTGTTCATTCAAAGCCCCGTCCACAAACAGTTCCTATTCAGGCTTTAGGTCTTTTTTGTTTCTTTCACTGCTCTTTAATGAATCGAGTACATTAGTTGACAAAATCAGCTAGTGCTTGCCCCTTGATTGACGTTCGGGGCAGGAATTTAATATCATATTGGCTATGCTCAATTCCCCATTTAACCAATCTTCTTGAAGCTTCTGGTTTATTAAAACTTATCTGTGTGGAAAACTTGTTAAGACATTGATTAAATGTTCTTGAAAATAAGCTCTTTGCTTGTGCGCGAAAAATATTAAACAATATGCAGCTTCTCTATAAATAGGTACCTACTCTTTGCATCTTTGGGTCTTTTACTAGTGTAATATACAGGAAGCTGAATTCCCTTTTCTTCTCATATCAATACTGAGCTAACCACAAGTTCAGAAATATCCATTTAGAGATAAAGACTTTCTTCAGCCATAGAACTAGAGAGAATAAGCGGCTTTTCCAAAAGATCTTTTTGTTCTTGGAAAGACTTTTGGCAATCCTCACTCCATTTGAAGCCTTTCTTCTTCCTAATCACATTGAAGAAGGGAATACATTTTTCAGTAGATTCAATACTACCACTTTTCTATTTAGGCTCAGTACGTGTTTGCTTGTCTTTGGTTTCTCCATTCCATAAATAGCTTGAATTTGGTCATGGTTTGCTTCGATTCCTCTAGCACTAACGATATGCCCCAAGAATTTTTCGAACCGGATTCCAAAAGAACATTTTTATGGGTTAAGCTTCACCTGGTATCTTCGCAACACATAAACATCTCCTCTAGATATTTTAGATAGTTGTTTTTCTCCTGAGACTTAACCAACATGTCATCTACATATATTTCCATATTCCGACCAATTTTCTCCCTGAACATTCTATTTACTAGCCTTTGATACGTTTCTCCTGCATACTTCAATCCAAAAGGCATCACCTTAAAGCAATATGTCCCCTATTCAGTTGTAAAACTTGTGTTTAAATGTTGGAGTTTGATTTTATCAAGAATATGCATCCATAAAGGATAAGAGTTGATGTCCATTCATTGCATCGACTAAGTGATCAATTCTCGAAAGTGTATAGCAGGTTTTGGACATGCATAGTTCAAGTTAGTGTAATTAACACACGTTCTCCACTTTTCATTTGACTTCCTGACTAACACCGGATTAGCTAACCATTGCGGGTCCTCTTTAAAGACGTGGATCAGACTTTTTCAAGCTGTCTCTTCTTCTGCCGTACGGGTGTGACATTGAGGTTTATGTTCAAGACGTGACATAGGATGGTGGGATCAATTCCGACCATATCCAAGTGAGTACAAACGAATGCATATTTTCTATATTAAAGAAATTGGATAGGTTCTCCCCTTATTTTAAATTTAACTCTTTTGATCTTAACTGTCTTTATCGTATCAGCCGAATCTACACACACCTCTTTAAGATCTTCTGTCGGTTTCATCCTTTCTAACTTGTTTCTGCAATCTAACTCGGTATCAATCTCTTCATCTTCTATTTCATCTTCTATCAAGTTTTCTTCTTTCCTCTTTCTTTTCTTTTCGAAGAAGTTGAATGTAACACCCCCACCTCTGTACCCATACCATACAAGAGTGATACAACGTAATAATGTCAAATAATATGGAGAATAAGGCGATACCGAGTATATAGATGAATATTCTTTTAGGCTAACAATAGTACGTGTTTAAACATCGTATACAACTTATCAAAAATTGCTCATAGTATCGACATAAAGCAATAAACACGTGTGCCTTTAGGATAGATCAATACGTAATAAATAGTATACAATAGTGATAATGGAGTCAAACACAGTGATAATATATAATATACAAATAAAAGGTATAATATACATTATCGAGTCTTATAAATACATGAGTTTATACAATACAAATTAATATACAATAATACTAAAGAAATAATCCCCTTTATGCCTAAATAATGCGACCTAGTCTCAACGTCCTTGAGCCTGAAATATCTCAGACTGACTCGAGTATTATATAAATAACAAACCGGTCGTACTATATCTATAATGGTGGGTGATTTAAGATATGTAAAATCAACAAAAGATTTAATAGTAATAGTAATGTTATCTGAGTTAAAAACCTAGCAGAGTTCAAAGAAAGTCAGAACGGCTTCGTCGAGTCCGAACTGCTGAAGAGAAAAATAAAAAGACTAGAGCATTTAACCAAAAGAAAGCAAATGAAAGAAAAGAAAAAATACACAAAGGGAATGGATCGCTAGCAATCCATCATATATGGATCATTAGCGATCCACGATCTTGGCTCAAAGATTCTTTAGTTCACCAGCGTCATGGTCCAATGGATAGTCAAAGACAAAGCACAGAGATAAACTAAGTACATAGATCGATAGCGATCTATACCATTTTGCCAGATCGCCATAAAGTCCAGAGGAAAAGGTCCAAAAATTCACCGAGTGTATAGATCAGTAGCGATCCATGCACCATAGATCGCTAGCGATCCATAATAATTACCAAGTTGTCATAATCTTCAAGGGAAAAGGATGATGAGGAGCATCTCAAGCTAATGGTTCGCTATAACACCGCAGATTTTTGGCAACATTGTTTAGGATATTTAATTAGCTAAATTAAATAAAATAATGTGTTGATTAGAGGATTGAGATTTGATTTTATTAAGGAGTAACTGTTCTATTTAACGATAACTTAAGAAAAGAATTAAAAAGAGATAGAGGAGGGGTAAAATAGGAAAGAGGCCATTCCTATATCCCTTAGATTTGGCCGTATATTCTCGTATACACGTTCATTTCATTTTCTCTTAATTTTAAAACATAAGGTCGGTTACCATTAATAAGGAAAAAGGGAAGAAGGTTAAGAAAAGCTAAAGGAAAAGCTAATTCAAATCAAATCCATTCACATCTCAATCTCTATAATCTTTAAAGCTAAGGTGAATAATGTTTACATCTCATATCTTTTATGTTTCGATTTTAAGATGAATTTCAAATATTTTGCATTATTGCCATGTTTTTGAATATGGAATAATTATACATACCTGTTGATGATTTATAGTTGTTCATATAGATTTTATGACATATTTTGATATGAAAAACCTACTAAATAACATCCAAATGCCTTGCGAATTTCTATGAAGATTAGAAATGATATATTTTAGAAATGGGTTTCAATTTTCAGAATTTTCTAAATTTTGTAGAATTTATATAAATTTTCTAGTAAAGAAAATGTTAATTTGGATTATAAACTATTTATGGTTAAATAATAAAAGGTTTGGGTATAAAAATTTTATATGTCGGATAGCATATTAAAAGTGATTTTTTGGAATTTTTGTAGATTTTCCTAAGTGTTTTAATGGCTATACAAAATTATTTAAGGTATGAGACTTCAATTTTTTATATAATTAAGGAGGAAAAGGAGCTTTATTAAAATAAATAAATTTGTTGATTATGGAAAGTCAGTAGCACTTTGAAAAGAGAGATTTCAACCAATCAGATTTAGACAAACAATGTAGGTTAGGTACAAAGAAATGGTACAAAAGTGCAAATAAAAATGTTTTTCACCGTTTCGGCCCTATTGGCACCTAGTTCTCCCTCTTTACCTTCGCCTCCGACACAGTCGAAACCAATGCACATGGTAACGGGGAAATGTAGTGAATTGGACGTTGGTGGAAGGAATAGAGTCGAAATCAAGGGTTCCGAAGGGGTTAAAGCATTACTGTTCTTTTAAAAGAAAATGTGTCGGCTTGCTTTCAACTAAGTAGCTATCGACTTAGTTATCCTTCAACTAAGTCAAATGGATTTAAAGGAATGTTTTCGATTGGGCTGCGCTTTTGTTTTAAATGACTGCTTTTGACCGAGTCTAAGCCTTTAGCTACCGCTTCCTACCTTTCGACTCAGATGGTTTCGAAAGGATTGTTTTACTTTTTTTCTAAAGTGTAGCACTTCTCCAATGCTTTCAAAGAATGGTTTGACAGCATCACTTCATTACTTAGGAAATGGTTTCGTAATAGATGCTTTCGACTTAAATTATTTAATGACCTTTTCTCATATTGAAGTATAACCCAAATGGTTTTGAAAAGTGTTTCCACAAGTTTTAAATTGAACCCAAAATGCTTTTGCAAGAATTGAGTTTTGACTATTTCGAAAGGTTTTAATGAATGGTTTTGAAAGGGGTGGTTCCCTAGGGTTTCGAAAGGGCCGGAATTTTGGGAACTAAGCTCAAGATGAGTAACGCTTACCAACCTCAGACAGATGGGCAAACAGAGAGAGTTAATAAAATCTTGAAGGAATTTATTAGAGTTTGTGTTCTAGATTTTGGGGGATCATGGAAAGACCATCTACATCTATTGAAGTTTTCATATAACAACATTTATCAGACTAGTATTGGGATGGCACTAGTTAAATCTTTATGGAAGGCCATGCAAATCTCTCGTTTGTTGGTTGGAGACCGAAGAAAGATTGTTCTTGGTCTAGATTTGATTAGAGAAGCTGCAGAAAAGATTAAGGTCATTCGGGTTAGAATGAAGAAGGCTCAGACTAAGCAGAAGAGTTATGCACGTAGCAGAAGGAAAGATTTAGAGTTCTTAGTTGGAGATAAGGTATTATTACAGTTTCACCGACGAAGGGTGAGATCAGATTCGAAAGATCAGGAAAGTTGGCACCGAGATTCATTGGACATTTTCCTATTGTTGAGAGAAATGGTAAACTTGCATATAGAGTTGAGTTAGTGAGCAGTTTAGCAGGCGTCCATAATGATTTTCATCTCATAAAGTGTGTTACAGACCCGGAGACTACTATTACACCGACTGTGCTAGATGACTTAGTGGTAGTAATAGATTTGACTATAGTGAGGAAGCAAGTTCACATTATTGCGAGATATGAGAAGAGGCTTAGAACCAAGAAGGTTGGATTAGTTAAATTCAGTGGAGCGACGATGAGAAAGACTGTACTTGGGAGATTGAGATTAAGATTAGAGATATTTATCCTGACTTGTTCGATGGTATGTTTTACCTTCTTGTTTGATTTTTTGTGTACCTTATCGTAATTTCGAGGACGAAAATCTTTAAGGAGGGGATTCTGTAACACCCCAGATTTTTGGTAACATTATTTAGGATATTCGATTAGCTAAACTAAGAAAAATAATGTTTTGGTTAGGGGATTGAAATTTGATTTTATTAAGAGGTAACCGTGCCATTTAACAATGAATTAAGAAAAGAATTAAAATGAGATAAAGGAGGGTTAAAATAGGAAAGAGGCCATTCCTATATCCCTTAAACTTGGTCGTGTATTCTCCTATACACGTTCATTTCATTTTCTCAAAATTTTAAAACATAAGACCGGCCAACATTAACAAGGAAAAGGGGAAGAAGATTAAGAAAGGTTAAAGGAAAAGCTAATTCAAAGCAAATCCATTCACATCTTAATCTCTATAATATTTAAAGCTAAGGTGAATAACATTTATGTCTCAAATCTTTTATTGTTTCAGTTTAAAATGAATTCCGAATATTTTGCAATGATTTGCCATGTTTTTGACTAATGAAATGATTATATATACTTGTTGATGATTTATGGTTGTTCATATAGATTTTGCTATATGTTTTGATATGAAAGCCCTACTAAATGACATCCAAATGCTTTGCCAATTTTTATGAAGATCGGAAATGATATTTTAGAAATGGTTTCAATTTTCTAAATTTTCTGATTTTTTGGCGAATTTATATAAATTTTCTGGTAATGAAAATGTTAATTTGGGTTATAAATTATTTAAGGTTAAATAATAAAAGTTTTGGGTCTAAAAATTTTATATGTTGGAAAATATATTATTTTTTTGGAATTTTTGTAGATTATTCCTAAGCGTTTTAATAGTTCTATAAAATTATTAAAGGTATGGAACTTAAATGTTTTATATAATTAAGGAACGAGAAAGGTTTTTTTTAAAATAAATAAATTTGTTAATTCTGGAAAGTTGACAACACTTTTGAAAAGAGAGATTTGCAACCAATCAGATTTAAACAAACAAGGCAGGTTGAATACAACGTAATAGTTTAAAAGTACAAAAAACATGTTTTTTACTGTTCGACCCTATTGGCATCAGGTTCCACCTCTATACCTTCGCCTCCGACACAATCGAAACCAATACACGTGGTATCAGGGAACTGATACGTAGTGAATTGGACGGAGACGGAACAAATATAGTCAAAACCAGAGGTTTCGAAGGGGTTGAGGCATTACTGTGATTTTAAAAGAAAATGTGCCTTCTTGCTTTCGCCTAAGTAGATTTCGACTTAGTTAGCCTTCGACTAAGACAAATAGATTTAAAGGAATGGTTTCGATAGGGTTGTGCTTTTGTTTTAAATGACTGCTTTCAACTGAGCCGAAGCATTTAGCTGTCGCTTCCTACCTTTCGACCTAGATGGTTTCCAAAGGATTGTTTTACTTTGTTCTAAAATGTAGCCACTTCTCCAAAACTTTCGAAAGGATGATTTCAACACCATCACTTTATCACTTAGGAAATGGTTTCAAAACAGATGCTTTCGAGTTAAATGATTTAAAGATTTTTTCTCCGATTGAAGTATAACCCAAATGGTTTTAAGAGAGACAGCTTTTTATGGTTTCATTAGGTGTTTCTATAGGTTTTAAATTGAACTCAAAGTGCTTTCAAAAGGATTGGGTTTTTACTATTTTGAAATGTTTTAATGCATGGTTTCAAAGGGGGTGGTACCCCAGGGTTTCGAAATGGTTGAAAGGAAAGGTTTTTCCTATGTTTACGAATGGCAATTTTTAAAAGTTTTATAAGAAGGATGTCTGGGATTTTAAAGCTTTCTAAAGGGAAGGATTTTATGCTTTCGAAAGGAAGAATTCGAATAGTTTTTAAAGAAAGGATTTGGCCTTCAGGCCTAAAATAAGTAAAGAGTTTTTCATGGTTTCGAACGGGGTACTTTCAATAGTTTCGTAAGATTTACACTCATTAGTTTCGAAAGGGTTACTTTCAAGGGTTTCGAAGGGGTTGTTTAAAGGTTTTAAACTAAGGTTTTAAATGTATTAATAGGCAGAATAGCCTAAGTGTTTTAAGTTAAAAAGGATTTTAACTTATTTTGAGAGGGTAGTTAATTCTCATTAAATTTCATCAACACTATTTTGAGTAAAGTATATATAACATGGAAAAATAGCTTAGAGTAAAGCTAAATAATGTATTTTTCTTGTATATGCATGATTTATAGGGTTAAATCAATTTGAAAAGATTTTTCAAAGAAAATTTAAAGGGTAGTTAACCCTAAGAGAATGACTCGGATTAGAAGACCAGATAGGGGTTGTGTAGGGTCGTGCCCTATGCTCATTAGCTATTAGGCACTTGCTAATTTAGTCCAAAATTCCAATGTGTAGGGCTTAGTTACAAGTAAGGCTAAAATGTTGGTTACACACAGAACAGAATATTTATGTACAGAGGTTGGTTATTGATAAGCCATAAAACCATCCAAATTAGTTGACCTTTGGAGGTGTAAGTTAAGGATGGACCGTCCAGAATGTCTAACAGTTGTTTAGACCATTTGACATTATATCTGGTATGCCCGAGTCAGCCAAAGGGGAAGTTAGCCCATTTTAAGGATAACTAGTCCAAACTGCAGACAGTTAGTCCACTTTATGGGCAGTCAGCCCCAACTTCGGATAGATAGTCCATTTATTACCTATTTTTAGCATAATGGATATTGATAATATTAGCATTATTATCAGTTTGATTAACCAGTTTGGTTGCAGGAAAGATTTGAAAAATACATATTTTGAAAAGGATATTAGTGATGGGAAACCTGTTCCGCTAAGCGACGTGGTCTTACTTAATATTAGTAAACCGAGATGTAACAGAATTACTCACACCAAGCTTTATGTCTAGCTCGAAGTTTTTGTTTCCCCTTAAACTCTTGAGTGCAAAAAATTGATTTGAGTTGGTTGAGGTTTTCAGGTTTTCGTTGTTTCGGCGAATAAAGCCTCCGGAGACTAGCAGGTGGCTGACGGATAGCTAAATAGGATTTACAGATCATTCTGTTTATTTTGCGCTGTGTATATTAAGTCAGTATGTATATATTTCTCTGACCAACCAAGGGGACATCGTCATATGTTGCTCTTGGCGTATTATTGCAATTATATTTGATCATAACCTAGGAAATGGTTAAGGGATTATGTAACATGGATATGAATTATTATTTTGAAATGAAATCAACGAAATGTTGTTTTAAAATCTGCGATTTGTTCATGTTCGTGAGCTTTTGATATTTTGGAAACCATTAGCATTACCGTATTTTGTCACTATAAGTTAATGCTATGAATGACTACATCATCTATAGCGCTTAGCTTTAGGCCTCTAGATATGGGATGTTACAACTGACAAAGCGCCAAAGCTATAGATCGCTAGCGATCCATAGATAATGGATCGCTAGCGATCCATCAAGTTTGCTCGGGTGGTGATGCTTTTTATAGTGCGTCTTCTTGTAGTAATTTGCATGCATTTGGCAAGAAGGACTAGCTCAGTAACTCTCCAACCTCTATAAATACTCACCTAATTGTAACATAAACGGGATCTTCCAGACTGGCTGCTAAAACTTTTTAGAAACTATTATTCACTCTTCTTCTCCCACACAATAGTCATCTAAATAGTTCACTGAGATTCTCCAATGAACTCTAACGTTGGTGACTTGATCTAACTTACAAGATCAAACCAAATTATAATTAGATTCAACTTGTAATAGCAATCAGTCAATAATAAAATTATAAAGCGGAAATAGGATTCATTAACAGCTGAATCACTATAAAAATCCTCGTCTTCTTTCTATTTCTGCTCTTTTTACATTTATTCTCTATATTATTGCTCTATAAGAACATGGATGGTGCTTTCACACTCCAACCAGGGCGTTCATCCATTTTTGGGGTTAACAAGTAACAATGACATAAACAAGTTCAAATATCTCAAGATAACAACCACTACAACTCCAATAATCAAGTGTCATCACCCATATAAAGAATGCCATTCATAAATCACGAAATCAACATCAAATAGGTGAATCATCCATATCTAAAAATCATCACCAAAATCGATTTATATAAAATGTGAGATAGCCTATCAAATAATCAAACCATATCCCACATCTTGCAACCCATCTTCTTAAATCAACCATAAACCAACGCATAAATAATAAGGTAAGGCGATCTTAAAATACCAAATCATCAAAGAGTATGGATATACAGGAACTGACCACACTTTCGAATCAACCAGTCTCTAGTATAGTCAGCTTAGAATAGAAAAGAGACATATATGCCAATCCACTACACATATACCAAGTGTCCTCATTTTGGTCATTCGAAGGGGATATAATTGCTAAAAGGAAAAAGCAATATGAAGTAGTGAACAGAGCTCCAAGAATCATGACGAAAGAAAATGTTAGCATTCCACCCACTACAAAAGCCACGTGTGGAGATTAAACAATGGCTCTCCCTAGCTCTAAAGATGAAAAGAAATTTGAGGAAGATAAATTTGATGAAAATGCTAATATGCAAAATGGTATAAGAAGCTCTAAAACATGTGCCGCGGTACAGTGCCAGAAAATGGACGAAGAATTGCTACTTAAACGGTACTTCCAGAGGCAGGAAAACTAAGAAGATACGACACAAATAGAAATCATTTACAAGGCAAGCTTCTGTGGTATATTATGACCATTCCCAAGTGACCAACCTCCAATCCCATAATGGAGCTTCCACCATCGAATCACAAAAGGTCATCATCGAAAATCGTCAAAATGGTCATTGAAAAACTCAATTCAGGGCTGACTCATAGTCGAACTCGGATAATTGCCTATTTGACTCGAAGCAGATTTTGAAAATCCTAACTCTAAGTCAAACTTGGGTAATTATCCATTTGACCCGAAGCAAACCTAGGAAATTCTGACCCGAAATCAGACTCGGATAAAACCAAGATTATCTCCAAGTAAATATGCAAATGACTCCAAGCACCATTTGTCACCGACCCAGCACCTCAAATTCTATGACTCCAAGTGAATCATGTGCTGACTCCTAGCAAATGGGTAATTTTCCCGGGTCGGACTCCAAAGTAAAATACCAGTGATCCACCAATCCCGATCCATCTTCTTTTTTACATAATTCGAACATACGAACTCCAACTGCCTCGAAATTTAGAATGCAATGTTATGGGACCATTTTGGTCACCCTAAACTGACCTCGCCCAGTTCGAATTTTTTTGGAGATCGTCGCTTATCCATGACCCCATCATAAGTGATTTGTCGTTCAATCAGCATTTCCAATCAGTCAAGCATAGACAATTATGCGTATGCTGTAACGACCCGCCTTTTTGGACAGTTTAAACCGACGATCAAATACACATGCCGATTCCAAACCATTCAAAAGGGCAGATGGTTATTGGGGTAAATAAGAAAAGAAAAGAAAGAGAAATAAAGGAAATGAAACAACACAGAATCTCGCAGCGGAACGATAAAATATAATAGTCAAATAAACAGTTCATGAAGCTGTTTACTATACTTTGACAATTATTTATACAACATTTATCAGAGTTATACATATACAACAGAACAATTAAAATAATGCAGTAGATAGCATGATGCAGGGGTAATAACAGTAATAGTATACCAAATCTTCGTCTTCATCCTCCAGAATGGATCTTCAAAAAATCTGAAAAACTCAGGACTGACCCGAGCGTAATGAAAAGACAAAACACTCGAGTCAGGACTAAAATATCCTTATGAAAGTTAAATCAATCGTAAATAAATATGAGTGTAACGGCGTCAGAGATGTTTACGGGGTTTGACATCTCATACCCAGTGTCAACGTGCGTGCAATAACTCAAGAGACGTTACGGGATTTTCCGTCTCTTAAGGATCCGTTAAACTATCTACTATGGAGTAATGTACGCTGAGTAGATAGTGCCTATCAGTAATATAAAGTATCAAAATAGCGTTAAGGCGTTACCATAATCCCCCTTAACACATTTTTATAATGCCATAGTCTATACAGCACCGTAGGCCCCACCGTAAATTGGTGGTTATCAGAGGTTACCCCATACTTATAACACAAAACAAAACATAGTGGTCGCGAATAGGATAATCAGTATGACAAGGTACATGAGGCGATACCAACTAGGATACTAGTAGTTGCGTGATCCGGACTGATGTTGAGCCTAGCCAGCAGCTACCCCAACACCGCGAAACAACACTCCAAAATCAAGGGGTGGACCCAAATCGAATCACAAATGTAATAGATATGGTATCGAAGAAGTGTGTCCGCTAGAGGTGGCGAACCTCAATGGCCCGACGCGGCTCCTGTTTTAGTCACGTCAGGGGTCATCCAATATCGTTCTCTTTCTTCAGTCAACGCGTTCACCAAGCCATCCACTTCATTCTGGATCAACACTCCGCGTATAATAGTTATTAAAGTGGTGTTCGGTATCGACAGAGAGTATGTCCATATCCGATCCCGGTCTCTTTAATAACTACAAATTATTACACCGTTGGCTCTTTTACATTTCAAATCGATTCATAATTGATATCAAAATATCATATTCGCTTCAAAAATCAAATCCATTTCAAATATCATCGTATCTATTAAAATGTCAGATTCCGTTTCAAAAATCATTTTTCGTCTCAATATCTTATTTCGATTTCAAAATCAATTTGGATTTCAATTTAGGTTGCAACTTCATTTAACCCAATTCGTATTTAAATTCAAGATTTAAATATAAACATTTCACCTTATTGACCAACTTAGAATTTTAGAAAATATTTTTAAGGAGTTTAAAGTAGTTTAAATAATTAAGATAGTTGAAAATACTTAACATCTTAAAATGGATTTGAAATAGATAAATTAGTTTAAAATAATTTAACTCGGGTTAAGTAGATTTAAAATAGATTAAAATAGTTTAAGTATTCAAAATGGTTTATATAACTGAGTAATTTGGAAAACAAAATAAAACAGCTTCAAAACCAAACCATTTCAATTATAACTTCCCAATTCAAAACAATTTCAATTTCCGTTCTACCGATTTAATTTCGATTTCGATTCAATCAACGTCAACTTTGACTTCAAATTTATTCAATTTTATATTCGCTTTCAATTAATTCAATTTCAATTTATATCGATTTGGAGCTTGATTTTTCAAAATTATTCATTTATAACACTTAACAAAATTATCCATCAATATTCAAGTTTAAATCCAAATTTCAAATATGGTTCAATTCCAAGCTAGATTTCAAAATATCATTTTTATATCACTTTTACTTAGTAATATTCAAAGCTCGAATTAAGGTTAAATCTTTATACAAATCAATTTTCGAAATTTAATCATATCCCGATTTTAAATTCCAAAGTCTCCACTTTAATTATTTAACAATTTCTTTTAACCAAAATTTATTTCAACATTCCAAACTCAATTTTTTCGATAAATTCGATTTCTATAAATTGATTTCTATTTATAACTTTTAAATCAAAACATTTAAATAAATTTCAAATCGATGATTTTTAAAATTATTAATTTAGCCAATTCGGTGTCCGTATATAATTTTCTATCCTATGGCCAAGTAATTATTTATTTCAATTAAATGTCAGGGATGAGTATATATTACTTAAACCAAATCACAGTTTCATATGTATGCATAACAGGATATATATAAGCAAATAAACATCCAAACATTTAAATATCAACCAATAGCATCCATCGAAATTCATCATCCAATAGAAATACAACTCATGACAATTTCATAGTTATCAATGTCAGATAATTTAATCGCAATTCAATTTTAGTTTCAATTTAACTATCAATTTAATTTTCAACGATTAATTCAAATGACAATCTATATGACAATTAAATTTTTTATCAAACAACGACAAATAAAATTCATATCACTTCATAATATCAGATTTAACTAGCATAAAGATATGTAGTACGTTGTGAGCGTTATAAAACACTCACCTTGATTTCAATGTAGTTCCAGCGTTTTATTTCGAATAAATTAAACGAGGGTTTAATTTTACCCGAAATTTTCACTAGCTCCAAACAATTCCAATCTAGCTCCATAGCGTAGTGTTCGTCCATACGAACCCAACGCAATTCGTTTCGTGCGTTTTCGACCTCGTATGAAAAAGATATGAATTTTTAAACATTACACGAATTTAAAATAAACTAAATTAACATTTTCTTGTTTTTTATATACCCTAGCCAATCCTAGCCGTTAGATCCTTGCATCCAACGCATCAGGCCGCACCCCTTTCTTCCATCTTATTTCGTTTCCAGGTCGAGATAACCGAACACATTCGTTCGTTCAAATCCTAATAGCCGCCTCCACCACGTCGACTTCTACATCGATCAGCAAGCACCACTTCGAAGCCAACGTCGAATGCTACCCACGGCCAGAGGATGATGAAGCTCGGCCCCCCTATGGCCTTGGAATTCGTGCGTGAACGTGAGGACTTCACGAGCAATTTGCCGTCGAACCACTTCGAGTTAAACGATCTCTACCGTTGATCTTCTAAAACTAAATACGATCTTCAATGTTGCAGTTAAATGTTTTTGTTAATTATTAGTGGATTGGACAGAAATCGAGGAAGAAAAGAATGAGATGTCGGCCATTGATTATAAACAAGCGGCGGCTGTAACCTTGAAACCCTAGGTTTCTTTTTATTTTGCAAAAGTGAAAATAATGAAGTGCTTTTATAGAAAAACGACGAACACTATTCATCCCTGGTTTTCCGAACTCCGATTTACGCACGGTGACCGGCGTTTCTAGGGTTTGCCCTGCATTCCGGACACAATGGAATATGTTTCGGAAGCTAATTCGATTGTCTGTGCGAGTTATGGAAATAAACGATCGATTTTAAATTAAATCGATTAAACCGATTTCTATGCGTTTTGGCTCGCCCCGGACAAACGGTAAATCAGATTGACACGAAATTTGAAATATTACAATATATCACGTTACGGATCCGATGAAACTGGTTTCGTCGAAATCCGAGACTGTTTGAAAAATGGCTATTTTAACTCGTCAAATTAATATTAAAACAATTTCGATGCGTTTCGAGCTGCCACGGTCAAACGAAAACTCCGATTGCTACGAAAATTGAAATCCGATAATAACAAACTATTACGGATCCAGTGGAACAAGTTTCGTCCAATACTGAGACTGTTCGAAAATTGGCTATTTTTCAGTCGATAATTAAATATTAAAATATTCAATTTTCACAGATTTACTTTTAATTCGATTTTAAAAGTTCTACAACATCATCCTAACTTTAATATGATAATATAAAATTTTACAAATCATTTTTAATCATATTAAACCCGTTATTCAATTATCCAATAAATTCCAATTTTAAAATCTTATTAACTCTATTATAATCCCAATATAACTTACATTCACTTTGGAAACAAATTTGAATCATATTAAATCAAATTTCAATTATTTACTCTATTTTCATATATAAAATTTCAATATCAAATTAATCGTATCAAATTCGGAATTTAATTATTCAAACATTTGTAATATTAAATTTAAACAAATTTGATTATTCTTAAATCACTATCTTTTGAGATATTCAAAACGAACTTAAAATTTAACCTTTGAAACGAATTAAAATTATAGAAAACCATTTCCATTATACGATTCTTCAATTCCCATTATTAAATTATTCAATAAATTCCAAATATTAAATTTAAACAATTTCGCTTATCCAATAATTCATTATCTTTTGAAATATTGAAATTTTACTTATAAGATTCAAATTTTAAAACCAATTCACAATTTAGAACACTATTTTCATTTTACAGTTATTCAATTATTCAATAAGTTTTAAATATTTAATTTAAACCATTTACCTGTTCAATATTCAATATTTGATTTTAAATAGATTTTACTTATCAATCAATTACTCTATTATACCCAATGAATTCAACATTTATTATCCTATTCAACTATTGATTGCAAAGGCATTCACTAAGTAGCATTTATTTTTCATTACTTGGATAATTATTGTTGCAATTCATTCCAGTTATTATTATTCCCAATGAATTACAAAAAAATTTCTAACATTAAATCACGAAATCTTATTAAATTTACATTTTTAATTATCGAAATTTTACAGGTCGTTACACTCTCCCCCACTCAAAACTTTTCGTCCCCGAAAAGGAAAAAGAAGGGAAAAGGAACTAAGTATAGAATTAAACATTAGATATATTTTATTCAAAGTTACCACTTATAAAACAACGAAATTCCATTTATAAAGTCATAACTACGCTTCTACTAAGTTACTCCGAACGGCTTTCTAACTTTAAAAGTTAGTTATCAAAACAAGTTATAAAAAATTTTAAAACTTGAAAAACTTTCTAACACCCGGATTTTACGGAAAATTTCGGCAGAGTCTCCTTTGCGTGGCTCGATCGGAAAAAAAATGACAGTATATATATCACAAATATACATCTCATCAAGTGATGAGGCATCCCGCAGGGAAAAAGTGTAAAAGTACGGTATGTAATCCGAGATATGTACCTTATATATTATTAGCGAGCATATACGGCTAATATAGCGCGAAAGCGAGCTCCAAATGCGAAGCAAGCGCAATCCGCACCTACTAAACACTCAACAAACCATGAGAAACATGCATATATGAAAATAATATCAATATACACAATATAGCAACATAACAACTACATGTGCCTACATAGCAAATGCAACAAAACAACAAATGCATCCACCAAATCAATTATCATCCAACTATCATCCAACAAATCCATAACCAATCAATATAAATTCACCTCTCATTAATATTTATTGACTTGGTTTTCAATTTTAATCACAGTTGATTCATTAACGTTGGATTTTACTAACATTCATTCTCAATTCAATTAGTTAACATTCACTAATTTATATTTACATTAGTTCACTTCCAATTTGAATCAAATTAAATTCTATTTAAATTCATTTAACATCCAATTCAATTTCAATGATTTATAGCTTTCAATTTCATTGACACTTAATGAATTATATACAATCAACTAACAATCATATAACAACCAAATCATACCCAACATAACCAAATTATTAATTTTACATTCAATTTGGTTTATCTCTTTTATATATATATCCTGTTATATAATTTTAAAAGAATCATTTTATATTCGGCATCCTAAATTTCCAATATTAACTTTTATTAAGTCCTTAAGCCGTACATATATCATCCGTGAGCAATATCAATCTAATCGCTTATTCGATCACACAATTTCACTTCCAAACTACTATCGTTCACCCGACTCTCTAGTGCGGACTCAGATTTGGTTCCTTGATTGGAAAGTATTACTCTCCTTGCATAGCCATATACTATGATAGAGAATTCCAGAATCGAATTAAAAATCCATATCTAGTGTTCGCCGTCGAAAATCGAGTAAAAAATCCTAACTTGGATCGATATAAATCTATCTCGAAATTTTATGCTCGAATTTGGATCAAATCGTTATGCGAATAAAATAATATACGTACAATCTCACGTATTACCTTCCAATGGATTTCTATCCAATTTATCTATACTAAATTATTTTATTGACTTCTAATTTTTTTCACTTAATTACTCACAATCCATTATTCAGTTAGTATATTCATTTCTTTACATAGCATGTTCTTTAACATTATCTTTTCTTAAACATCATATCATAGAATTTTCTTACTCAAGTTCATTTTAAACATTCTATATAATT
Organism: Allium cepa; assembly: GCA_030765085.1. Classification (NCBI taxonomy): domain Eukaryota; kingdom Viridiplantae; phylum Streptophyta; class Magnoliopsida; order Asparagales; family Amaryllidaceae; genus Allium; species Allium cepa. The sequence goes on along the minus strand of CM060935.1, from coordinate 793,826,681 downwards.
TAATTAAATTCAATTTCATTTTCCAATTGATTCTTAGCTATACCAAATTCTTTTGTTTACATTTACTTCAATTTCATAATTTTAGTTAATAACAAATTTATTTGTGGAACATTTCATTAATCATCACTTTAGTTTATAGTCATTCCATAAAAGTCTAACTTCTTATATATGACTTTTCTTAGTTTACGGTTATCTCAAAGTTACAAATTCAATTTTTTTGTATGCAATTTATATTTATTTTCTATAACCAATTTACAAAAGATATTATACAATTCATTTGTCTTCTTTCTTAAGTTCACTCACTTGTTCCATTTATCCATTTATCATTTCATGCTATATTTAAGTATATATATAAAAAAATTCACAACCAAATTTTCCATTTATATACATTTTAATTCCTTTTGAGGTTTCCTTATTTGTATATTTCAATTACTCTCAGGTTCTGTTTATCTATACAATATCTCATTACATATCCAAAACATCATTTTAACTTTTAACATTTGGTAAGTCTTGTTATATGTTATCAAAATGTAAATTTGGTATTATACAAATTTATAGAATTTCATTTTACTTAATTAGAACGTTCACAAATTTAATTTGTTTAAATCCTCTTTACCTTTCAACTTTAAAGTTTTCCCAAACAATAGCTTAGATGTCTTAATCCTCTTATTTTATAAATTCTGGTTATTCACATTTCATTCAAATAATTTGAAAATTATTAATTAACAGAACTTAGAAATTTAAATGTCCGGTTCTTTTCAAATCATTTGAAATAAACATGTACACTTATATCTTTTTTTTATATATATATCAAATCATACCTTTGGAGTTTAAATCCAAACTCATTTACCCAAAATAATTTGGAAGAAAAGCAAAGCTTTTTAGAAGTCTCTCCCCACTTTGAGACTCGAAAATGAACGTCGATGATGCTGCGCAGTCATCACCGAAATTATTTTCCAACGACATAAGAGAGGAGTACTGAATTCCTTCTTTCCTTTAAAAAAAATCCTTTCAAAATATTTCCATAAACAATTTCCAACTAATATCACAATATATTTTCTTCAAAGCTTTGAAAACCATTTTTCAAGATCTCCGGGTCTTAAATTTCAATATTTTCCAATTTAAATCTATTTTAACTCATAAGTCACCCTTTTAAAATATTCTTATAAGAATTTCTTTTTTAAAACATTCCACAAGTGTTTTATCATTGTTAATTTTGTAATTCACCTTATTTATTAAATTACAATATCCAATTAATGATAATAACCAATATATCATTTCTAACAACCAAATAAGCTAGATAGATCGCAATAATTTTTGAAAATAAATTCTTTATATACAAAATATAATTAGGGCAAAATTATTTCATTTACCTAATTTCAAAACAATACTATGTCGAATTGTTCTGTTTAAGTGTTTAGAGATCCCTATCAATGACGTTAATTACTCGTATTGACCAGAATCCATAAGCCACTCAACAAATCAACCGACACAATATAAAACATTTTATATCACTAACAAATACGCTCTCTCATATGTATACACTCAGCGACTCATCATAGGGTATTACTACCCTATTTATAAAGAGTCAGACCCCACAAAGCAAAGGTTATCGCTAAACCAAAGCTCTGATACCAACTGTAACGACCCGCCTTTTTCGATAGTTTAAACCGACGATCAAATACACATGCCGATTCCAAACCATTCAAAAGGGCAGATGGTTATTGGGGTAAATAAGAAAAGAAAAGAAAGAGAAATAAAGGAAATGAAACAACACAGAATCTCGCAGCGGAACGATAAAATATAATAGTCAAATAAACAGTTCATGAAGCTGTTTACTATACTTTGACAATTATTTATACAACATTTATCAGAGTTATACATATACAACAGAACAATTAAAATAATGCAGCAGATAGCATGATGCAGGGGTAATAATAGTAATAGTATACCAAATCTTCATCTTCATCCTCTGGAATGGATCTTCAAAAAATCTGAAAAACTCAGGACTGACTCGAGCGTAATGAAAAGACAAAACACTCGAGTCAGGACTAAAATATTCTTATGAAAGTTAAATCAATCGTAAATAAATATGAGTGTAACGGCGTCAGAGATGTTTACGGGGTTTGACATCTCATATCCAGTGTCAACGTGCGTGCAATAACTCAAGAGTTGTTACGGGATTTTCCATCTCTTAAGGATCCGTTAAACTATCTACTATGTAGTAATGTACGCTAAGTAGATAGTGCCTATCAGTAATATAAAGTATCAAAATAGCGTTAAGGCGTTACCATAATCCCCCTTACACACATTTTTATAATGCCATAGTCTATACAGCACCGTAATCCCCACCGTAAACTGGTGGTTATCAGAGGGTACCCCATAGGTATAACACAAAACAAAACATAGTGGTCGCGAATAGGATAATCAGTATGACAAGGTACATGAGGCGATACCAACTAGGATACTAGTAGTTGCGTGATCTGGACTGATGTTGAGCATAGCCAGCAGCTACCCAACACCACGAAACAACACTCCCAAATCATGGGGTGAACCCAAATCGAATCACAAATGTAATAGATATGGTATCGAAGAAGTGTGTCCGCTAGAGGTGGTGAACCTCAATGGCCCAGCGCGGCTCCTGTTTTAGTCATGTCAGGGGTCATCCAATATCGTTCTCTTTCTTCAGACAACGCGTTCACCAAACCATCCACTTCATTCTGGATCAACACTCCGTGTATAATAGTTATTAAAGTGGTGTTCGGTATCGATAGAGAGTATGTCCATATCCGATCCCGGTCTCTTTAATAACTACGAATTATTACACCGTTGGCTCTTTTACATTTCAAATCGATTCATAATTGATATCAAAATATCATATTCGCTTCAAAAATCAAATCCATTTCAAATATTATCGTATCTATTAAAATGTCAGATTCCGTTTCAAAAATCATTTTTCGTCTCAATATCTTATTTCGATTTCAAAATCAATATGGATTTCAATTTAGGTTGCAACTTCATTTAACCCAATTCGTATTTAAATTCAAGATTTAAATATAAACATTTCACCTTATTGACAAGCTTAGAATTTTAGAAAATAGTTTTAAGGAGTTTAAAGTAGTTTAAATAATTAAGATAGTTAAAAATACATAAAATCTTAAAATGGATTTGAAATAGATAAATTAGTTTAAAATAATTTAAATCGGGTTAAGTAGATTTAAAATAGATTAAAATAGTTTAAGTATTCAAAATGGTTTATATAACTGAGTAATTTGGAAAACAAAATAAAACAGCTTCAAAACCAAACCATTTCAATTATAACTTCCCAATTCAACACAATTTCAATTTCCGTTCTACCGAGTTAATTTCGATTTCGATTCAATCAACGTCAACTTTGACTTCAAATTTATTCAATTTTATATTCACTTTCAATTAATTCAATTTCAATTTATATCGATTTGGAGCTTGATTTTTCAAAAATATCCATTTATAACACTTAACAAAATTATCCATCAATATTCAAGTTTAAATCCAAATTTCAAATATGGTTCAATTCCAACCTCGATTTCAAAATATCATTTTTATATCACTTTTACTTAGTAATATTCAAAGCTCGAATTAAGGTTAAATCTTTATACAAATCAATTTTCGAAATTTAATCATATCCCGATTTTAAATTCTAAAGTCTCCACTTTAATTATTAAACAATTTCTTTTAACCAAAATTTATTTCAACATTCCAAACTCAATTTTTTCGATAAATTCGATTTCTATAAATTGATTTCTATTTATAACTTTTAAATCAAAACATTTAAATAAATTTCAAATCGACGATTTTTAAAATTATTAATTTAGCCAATTCGGTGTCCGTATATAATTTTCTATCCTATGGCCAAGTAATTATTTATTTCAATTAAATGTCAGGGATGAGTATATATTACTTAAACCAAATCACAGTTTCATATGTATGCATAACAGGATATATATAAGCAAATAAACATCCAAACATTTAAATATCAACCAATAGCATCCATCGAAATACATCATCCAATAGAAATACAATTCATGACAATTTCATAGTTATCAATGTCAGATAATTTAATCGCAATTCAATTTTAGTTTCAATTTAACTATCAATTTAATTTTCAACAATTAATTCAAATGGCAATCTATATGACAATTAAATTTTTTATCAAACAACGACAAATAAAATTCATATCACTTCATAATATCATATTTAACTAGCATAAAGATATGTAGTACGTTGTGAGCGTTATAAAACACTCACCTTGATTTCAATGTAGTTCCAGCGTTTTATTTCGAATAAAATTAAACGAGCGTTTAATTTTATCCGAAATTTTCACTAGCTCCAAACGATTCCAATCCAGCTCCATAGCGTAGTGTTCGTCCATACGAACCCAACGCAATTCGTTTCATGCGTTTTCGACCTCGTATGAAAAAGATATGAATTTTTAAACATTACACGAATTTAAAATAAACTAAATTAACATTTTCTTGATTTTTATATACCCTAGCCATTCCTAGACGTTAGATCCTTGCATCCAACGCATCAGGCCGCACCCCTTTCTTCCATCTTCTTTCGTTTCCAGGTTGCGATAATCGAACTCATTCCTTCGTTCAAACCCTAATAGCCGCCTCCACCACGTCGACTTCTACATCGATCAGCAAGCACCACTTCGAAGCCAACGTCGAATGCTACCCACGGCCAGAGGATGATGAAGCTTAGCCCCCCATGGCCTTGGAATTCGTGCGTGAACGTGAGGACTTCACGAGCAATTTTCCGTCGATCCACTTCGAGTTAAACGATCTCCACCGTTGATCTTCTAGAACTCAATACGATCTTTAATGTTGCAGTTGAATGTTTTTGTTAATTATTAGTGGATTGGCCAGAAAACGAGGAAGAAAAGAATGAGATGTCGGCCATTGATTATAAACAACCGGCGGCTGTAACCTTGAAATCCTAGGTTTCTTTTTATTTTGCAAAAGTGAAAATAATGAAGTGCTTTTATAGAAAAACGACGAACACTATTCATCCCGGGTTTTCCGAACTCCGTTTTACGCGTGGTGACCGGCATTTCTAGGGTTTACCCTGCGTTCTGAACACAATGGAACAGGTTTCGAAAGCTAATTCCATCGTCTGTGCGAGTTATGGAAATAAACGATCGATTTTAAATTAAATCGATTAAACCGATTTCTATGCGTTTTGGCTCGCCCCGGACAAACGGTAAATCCGATTGACACGAAATTTGAAATCTTACAATAATATCAAGTTACGGATCCGATTAAACTGGTTTCGTCAAAATCCGAGACTGTTTGAAAAATGGCTATTTTAACTCGTCAAATTAATATTAAAACAATTTCGATGCGTTTCGAGCTGCCACGGTCAAACGAAAACTCTGATTGCTACGAAAATTGAAATCCGATAATAACAAAACATTACGGATCCAATGGAACTAGTTTCGTCTAATTCTGAGACTGTTCGAAAATTGGCTATTTTTCAGTCGGTAATTAAATATTAAAATATTCAATTTTCACAAATTTACTTTTAATTCGATTTTAAAAGTTCTACAACATCATCCTAACTTTAATATGATAATATAAAATTTTACAAATCATTTTTAATCATATTAAACCCGTTATTCAATTATCCAATAAATTCCAATTTTAAAATCTTATTAACTCTATTATAATCCCAATATAACTTACATTCACTTTGGAAACAAATTTGAATCATATTAAGTCAAATTTCAATTATTCACTCTATTTTCATATATAAAATTTCAATATCAAATTAATCGTATCAAATTCGGAATTTAATTATTCAAACATTTGTAATATTGAATTTAAACAAATTTGATTATTCTTAAATCACTATCTTTTGAGATATTCAAAACGAACTTAAAATTTAACCTTTGAAACGAATTAAAATTATAGAACAACCATTTCCATTATACGGTTCTTCAATTCCCATTATTAAATTATTCAATAAATTCCAAATATTAAATTTAAATAATTTCGCTTATCCAATAATTCATTATCTTTTGAAATATTGAAATTTAACTTATAAGATTCAACTTTTAAAACCAATTCACAACTTAGAACACTATTTTCATTTTACAGTTATTTAATTATTCAATAAGTTTTAAATATTTAAATTAAACCATTTACCTATTCAATATTCAATATTTGATTTTAAATAGATTTTACTTATCAATCAATTACTCTATTATACCCAATGAATTCAACATTTATTATCCTAATCAACTATTGATCGCAAAGGCATTCACTAAGTAGCATTTATTTTTCATTACCTGGATAATTATTGTTGCAATTCATTCCAGTTATTATTATTCCCAATGAATTACAAAAAAAATTCTAACATTAAATCATGAAATCTTATTAAATTTACATTTTTAATTATCGAATTTTTACGGGTCGTTACATATGCCATTCTCAAGCATCATAAATGGCCAATACTTGAAGACGGACCGGCCTGACAACAATCAGAGCATCTTCCTAAATTGAAACCCATTCACCAAAAGCTACTGCCTTGGAAGAATTCTATGGGAAGGCAAACCAGTCCTAAAGACTGGAAGAAGTGCAATTGGAGAAGGCGAACCCGACAATTTGCCTAAGAACATTCAAACGGTGTAGGAGTACAGGACTTCAAGGACCTTCCACCCAAGCTAGGCCACAAGACCCATTAGAAAAGCGCCTCAATTAACAAACGAAATCAGACGAAAGGATTATTATCAAATAATTTTCTTGCTAGCTAGCAACTAAGGAATAGGGCAACAAACTAAGGCGAGGCCTTCTCATCCATCCTTGTCAACTTTCCTTTTGCAAATGAGACGTATCGAAACACAGAGGCATTGTAGATGGCATGGCGAACCAAATGCTTTTATGCCCTCAATGAGTCATGTCGATCCCCCTATAAGAATCGGCTTTGCTCCGGTAGCGTCAAGAAGCCTTGTCCAAAGGATCGTCGAACAAACAGATCCAAACCCTTAATCTCCAGAAACCGATAAAACTGTGTTCCTATGAGCTAAATCCTGAAAATTCCTTTAAGAGTCGTTAAATCATCACTTTAGTACCTTGGGTCACAAGACATCTGACCAAAATTCCTCTCGGAATCGATAAATTACCATTCCATGGTCGTTTGGTCATTGGACATCCGATCAAAATTCCTCTCGAATCGATAAATTGCCATTCCAAGGCTTTTGGTCATCGAACATCTGACCACAAGAACTCTTTCACGAACTAAAGCATCATGATGGAAAACCGGTAGATCAGCGGTCGTCTGATACAAAAAACCCTTCACGAACTGAAGGTCTTTTACGAACTAAGGCATCGTGAAGGTGAACCAGTAGATCGGCGGTCATCTGATCCAAAAAACCCTTCACAAACATAAAGGTCTTTCACGAACTAAAGCATCCCAAATGTGAACTGGTAGATCGGTGGTCAGCTGATGAAAAACATCCTTCACGAACATGAAGGTCTTTCATGAATTAAAGATTCATGAAGGTGAATCGGTAGATCAGCGGTCATCTTATCCAAAAAATCCTTTATGAACGTGAAAGTCTTTCATGAACTAAAGCATTGTAAAGGTGAACCGGTAGATCAACGATCATCAGATCCAAAATACCCTTCGCGAATGTGAAGGTCATTCATGAACAAAAGTGTCATGAAGGTTAATCGATAGATCAGTCGTCATCTTATCCAAAAAACCCTTCACGAACGTGAAGATCTTTCAAAAACTAAAGCATCGCAAAGGCAAACCGGTAGATCAACGGTCATCCGATCCAAAAACCCTTCGCGAACGTGAAGGTCTTTCATGAACTTAAGAGTCGTGTAGGTGAACTAGTGGATAGCGTTCATTTGATCCAAAAAAACCTTCATGAAGGTGAAGCTCTTTCAGGAACTAAAGAGTCTTTAAGGTAAGCCGGTAGATAAGCGGTTACCTGATCCAAAAAAACCTTCGCGAGCATGAAGGTCTTTCATGAAATAAAGAGTCGTGAAGGCGAACCGATAAATCAGTGAAATTTATTTAGGACTGATATTCGTGAAAGTAAAATGGAAGATCAGCAGTCGTGAAGGAGCACCGGTGTTGTCCCGACGACACCGGGAAACTTGTCTACTATAGGATTAACAGGGATTAACTCCCGCTACCCGAAGGAACCGACATTGCTTTGGTAATGCCTTAAAGTTCACAAATCAAGTCTCACATCAATTGTGCATAATGATAAGCCTTGTGGACTGAGGGGCACATAACAGATTAACACTTGGTCGGGATGAAAAATCACTCCAACTTGCAATAAAAGGAGGAACTTACCGTCGCCTAGAGATAGACAACGACGGAAGGCATTTTCAGAATCAAATCATCAATGCACTAGTTTCCAAAGATAGAAGCAGGTGCTTAACTGAGGTCTCAAACCCCAACTTGTAGAAAACCAGCTGCTATTTGAAGATAGATAATGGTCGGTTGAGATTGCTTGAAATTGAGCAGCTAAACCATTGACTCCCAAAGATTGGAACCAACGAATAAGGCGGATATTCTCAACATGGTCAATGCCCTAGCAGAGCACATAGGGCATGGAACAAGAAAAATTGATTGTCATGGACTCAAAACAAACATTGCCAAACTCTTCTGATCCATGATTACGATAGGAAGACTGCAAGCATACTAGGGGTCAATGTAACAACTCACCCCACAGCATCTAATCTTCTACGATTTCTCGGAACTTAGCATTTGGGAATAACAAGTTTTGCAAATGGAAGTTAGTTTGAAACAAAAGTCGATTGAAGGAAATTTGATCCTATACAAGAACACCCATGGAATTGGTTAAGCAATGACCATATCCCACCAAAGGGAGCGCTTGATGGTTATAAACAAGGCAAAGTAACGAAGACACCTGGGACTGTCATCCTTTCAGAAAATGGCACATCCCAAAGTAAAGAAACGTTAAGAAAATAACCACATTGGGTTAGATGGAATGTACTCAACTCTACAGTATCATATGAATGATTCAATCCTTACCAACATGACTTTAACACTGCCCGAAGATAGGCGGCATTAAGAAAAGACTTCTTCAATCCAATAATCGAAATATTAGTTTTCGAAGGTCGAAACTGGTACCCAACTGGATTAAAAGCACCATCGTGTCGATGGGAAAAATCAATTCCAACCTCTAGAGTGTCAACGTGTCCCCTGCAATGTCGCTGCCTTTTCTCACTTCATAAGTACCAGCGTTGCCCCAGCAACGTTGGAAATTTTTTTGCTTCCTAAGTACTGTTGTTGCCCCAGTAATATTGAAATAATTTCTATTTCTTAAGTACCGGTGTTGCCCCGGCAGCACTGGGAAACTTTTTATTACCAAAGTATCGACATTGCCCCTGCAATGCTGGGAAAGTAGCAATTCAGTATGTACAGATGTCGCCTCGTCAATGCCAGGAACTTTAATCTGCAGGTTCGATGAGAAACACTCATCATAGTAAACCATCAATGTACTGGTCCTTAACTGAGATTCTACCCTTGTCTTCAGAAAACCACCATTGACCGAAAATGGGAAACAATAGAAAAACATAATCTTATATAGGTCATCTGATGGTTCAACTTTTCATCACAGGAATCAGCCATTACAAAGGAATAAAGCAGCACCGAAAGGAAATCCTAGGGTTGAATTGTGCTAATTTCTAGGGATGAAAGCTGCTGCACAACCAAATTTTCTAAATTAAACTTAGAAAGAATTCAGATTCAGCCAAAAATAGGCATCCTCTAAGCAATGTTGCTTAGATCCTAGCAGCTAAGTTTGTAATTCATAAAGACAAGACAACAGAACTTCCATGACGATGTCAACAACCAAGAAAAAAATGCATGCCAAGGAAAAGCGGGAAAAATCATGGAAGGTCGAAAATAAAATCCCCAACCCTCCTCAATTTCGGAATGCAATTGAGAGCTAGACTGGTGGCAACTGAGCAATCTGCCCCACATATTTCCATCTCTCACCAGCATCTAAATATGAGCATTTGAAATAGCTAGTCTCACAAATAGGGATGGCAGATAAATCCTTAGTCCAAACTATGGTGTTGGTTCGATAAGAATTTCATTCTACCAAACAGACATCTCTAACCACAAATTGCCAGCAAGGGAAATGAATGATTCAATTTTCAAAAATTAACCATCGCTAAGAGTCTGGCGATCGTGAGAAGGATTGATGACCTACTTACGATCTAAGTAGGTCATTTGGTCCTATCTTGCGGGAATATGCCATAGCTTAAAGATTGGTGATGCCAGGAAGAGACCCATAAAATGAAACCATCAATACATTGCCTATCAAAAATGGAAGTGAAAGCTTAATTGACTCTATAATCCTACCATATGGAATCTTACATTATCTTAAGATCCACAACAACGAGGAAAAACCCACAGCTTTGAGTCATCCGTACATGATTCTTCGAAGATAGAAACCAAAACATGGTTAGGATCTCAATGTCGTACTCAGAAGAATTTACTTTAGCAAAATATGCCATCAGTGCATCTTTCTAATGCATACCGACATCAGTACAAAACTCAGATCTTGGGATCAAGCAATAAAATCCTTAGTTCCCAAAGATGGGGGCTTTCATGTCAATCAAACTTGGGAAATAGAATTTATTGCTTAGGAGACCTAGTCTCCCAAAACATGTTGATTTAGTAGTTAAGGTAATCAGCATTATGGACAAAGGCATTTACACCAATGCTTTGTCTAACGAACTCAACTGAGCATGAACTCAACTGAACATAAACGAGAACAGTCATGAAACTAGCTAGACCAAGCTACCTCATAGTTCTAGAAAAAATAATGCTCGAAATCGAGCAATAATACTAATAGTCCCCGGAGACAAAGGCTAGTGTACAGGTTGAATTCCAAAAAATGCAGAGGAAGGATAATCACAATCGAACAACTCATGCGCTAGTTTCCAAAGACAAAAACTATGTCTCATCGAACTTCAACTATAACTCTACAATTGCAATGGTGCCTTGTACTTAACTGTAATCAATCATCCCAATATGATAGGAGTAATAAGCGAAGTCGAAGTCGCAAAGGACTTAGGCAATGGAGGTGTGAAATTCCTTCACCAAACTAAAGATTGGATGACTGAAAAATCATTTTCAACAACAAAACTTGGCATCCAATCCTGTCAGGTATGTTTTATTTTAAATAATATCCTCGTATAACCAACACCTGAAATCCAAGGGAAGTCGGCGCATGTTGACCAGTCAGGTTCTAAGCATTGACAGAGGTAGATGCAGTGTGTTATCTACATGAAAAGGGTCCAGTATCCCGAATACTACAAAGAAACAATCAAGTATAAATAGCTTGCTTACATTTGGGAATCAATCTGCATCGTCCTTTGAAATTATCTCATCCATACTTTCCCATTATCGATCAATGATCGATAATAGAGCCGCTGGCTGAAGTGATGCAGGAAGCTTTTCTTTTCAGGATCACTACAGTACAGAAACGAGAAGAGCGATATGATTGAGCCATCCACTATATCTGATTTTGAAATAAATCATTGCATTGGATTTCAAAAACATCTATGGAAACTTAACTAAGTTCTCAAAAAGAAAAATTTAAAGACAGAACAAGACATGGCTCCAGAACGACGTACAATCATTTGAGACAAAACTTAGCTTCACCATCGGTCGAGTTAAAACTATGCAGGTCAACTTCAAACCTATGTCATATACCCAGTTACGGACCTAAACTCTTGTGTAAACTACGGAGCAAAGATTGCATTGTCAATAATAGGAATTGAAATTCAAATCGAAATCAAAAAATGAATGACTATTAAAAGTCAGTCAATTGAAAACAACATCTTGAGATTTACTCCGACGATTCGTCGAAACTCATAGAATAGTAATCCAAAACTTGTCTTATTCCAGAGTACACTTTGTTTCCAATGAAAGCATACTTTGGGAGGCAAATGTTATTTGGGTTTTAAACCCAGCAATATTCAAAGGAAGTCGGAACAGTTTCATCGAGTCGGAACAGCTCAAGAGCCAAATAAAAAGACTAGAGCATTCAACCAAAAGAAAGTAAATGAAAGAAAAGCAAAAATACACAAAGGGAATGGATCTCTAGAGATCCATCATCTCTGGATCACCAGTGATCCATGATCTTGGCTCAAAGATTCTTTAGTTCACCAACGTCATGGCCTAATGGATAGTCAAAGAAAAATCTTAGAGATACACTAAGTACATGGATCGCTAGCGATCCATGCTCTATGGATTGCTAGTGATCCATACCATTTCACTGGATCACCATAAACTCTATAGGACAAGGTCCAGAAATTCACCAAGTATATGGATCGGTAGCGGATCGGTAGCAATCCATGCACCATGGATCGCAAGCGATCCATACCTTATTACCAAGTTGCCACAATCTTTAAGGGAAAAGGATGATGAGGAGCTTCTAAGGAAAATGGATTTCCAGGGAGCCAAAGCTATGGATCGCTAGCGATCCATTAAGTTAACTTGGGCCGTGATGCTTTTTGTAGTGCGTTTTCCTATAGTGATTTGCAAGGATCTGGTAAGAAGGCCTATCCCAACAGCTCTACAACCTCTATAAATACTTACCTAATTGCAACATAAAGGGGATCTTCCAGACTGCCTGCTGAAACTCTACAAGAACTATTATTCACTGTTCTACTCCCACATAATAGTCATCTAAAGGGTTCATTGTGATACTCCAGTGAACTCTAACGCTGAAGACTTGATCTAACTTACAAGATCAAACCAAATTGTAATCAGATTCAACTTATAACAACAATCGATCAATAATAAAACTATAAAGTGGACATAGGCTTCATTAACAGCCGAACCACTATAAAAATCCTCTTGTCTTCTTTCTATTTCTGATCCTTTTACATTTATTCACTATCTTATTCCTTTTTAAGAACAGGGATGGTGCTTTCGCTCCAACGAGGGAGTTGATCCATTTTTTAGGTTAACAAATAATAATGACATTACGAAGTTCAAATATCCCAAGATAACACCACTACAACTCTAATTAAGTGTCATCGCCTATATAAAGAATGCCATTCAGAAATCATGAAATCAACATCAGATGGGAGAATCATCCATATCTAAAAATCATCACCAAAATCGATTTATATAAAATGTGAATCAGCTTATCAAATCATCCAAACCATATTCAACATCTTACAATCAATTAACTTAAATCATCCACAATCCAAAGCATCAATAATAAGGTAAGACGATTTCAAAGTACCAAATCATCAAAGAGTATGGATATACAGGGACAGACTACACTTTAGACTCAACCAGTCTCTAGTCTAGTCAACTTATAATAGTAAAGAGACATATATGTCAATCCCTACACATGTATACCAAGAGTTCAATAAGAGAATGACAGCTGCCTACCGCTTGTTCTAGGAACACAGGTCTACTTGCCGACCATAGAGTAATCATCTATTTCGGTAGTCTTCAAGGTATATGCCAATCTACTACTCTCATATACTATGAACCAAATAGGAAGACTGAGAGCCGCCACTGCTAGCTTGCTCCAAGAACCCAAGTCTACTCACCTACCATAGAGTACCATCTATTCCTACAATCTTCAGTTACCGCGACGAACATCGTGACTCCATCCACCATTGGCTTGTCAATGCATAGCTTCAGTCATGGCCCTGCTTTGCCCCTAATGGTAACATATTACTGGCCTAAGAGACACAAGAGGCTATGGGCAACAACCCATTTATTACTAAATAATATTGTGATGCACATCAAATAGAAATACAACTAAGATGTCATAATTCTTGAGCGTGACCCTACGATCAAGCCGCAAGGCAGAAACCGGCCAATCTATTTCACTTCCAAATAATAAAAGAAGCTAGACTCAGTGTGGATGGTCATATAATACTCATAACCTATAGCTATGTATATCTCTTATAGTAGGCCAACATGCGGCTCTAGTAAGCCAAAGTCTAACAACACAATACTCCTCACCGTGTATCACATACTATAATACCCTAAATTTTTGGTAACATTATTTAGGATATTTAATTATTTTAATTAAATAGAATAATATGTTGATAAAGGGATTGAGATTTTAATTAAGGGGTAGTCATGCCATTTAAACAATAAATTAAAATAAGACTTTAAATTGAAATAGGGGAAGGGTAAAATAGAAAAGAGAACATTCTTAATCCCTAAACCCTCTAGCCATATACCCCTACATGTCCATTTCATTTTATGAAAACTTTCTAAAACTAAGGTCGGCCACCATTAATAAGGAAAGAGGAAGAAATGCTAGGAAGAAGCTTAAGCAAATCAAATCCATTCTCATCTCAATTTCTTTAATTTCTAAAGCTAAGGTGAATAATTTACATCTCAAACTTTTATTATTTTTGGTTTTAAGATGAATTCCAACTATTTTGCATTGATTTGCCACATTTTTGAATGATGGAATAATTATATATATGCTTGTAGATGATTTATGGTTGTTAACATTGAATTTATGATATGTTCTAAGGTGAAAACCTATAAAATGACATCCAAATACTTTGCGAATTTTTTTGAAGATCATAAATAATATTTTATATGAATTTTCTAAAATTATGTGGAATTCATATGAATTTTCTTCTGAAGAAAATGTAATTTTGGGTTAATAATTGTTTTCGGTTAAATAATAAAACAATTGAGTCTGAAATTTTTATATGTTGGAAAACATAGTAGAAGTGATTTTTTGGAAATTTTGTAGATTTTTCCTAAGTGTTATAATGGTTATATAAAATTATTTAAGATATGAGACTTAAATGTTTTATGTAATTAAGGAAGGAGAAGGGGTTTCTTGCAAAATATTAAATTTGTTAATTATGAAAGACGACAGCACTTTTGAGAAATTACAGTACTTTTTATTGGTAAAGAAAGAGGCAACCAATCAAAATTAGACGCATTAAGTAGGTTAGGTGAAAAGAACTATTTGCTACATACTAGTTACTTTTTTGATGCTTTCGGAACCTACTTCCACCTTGGTTGGCTTTCGACTAGGTCCCTCCGCCTTCAACACCGTTGAAACCAATGCGCATGGTATCAATGTATTGGTATGTAGAGGATTGGATAGAAGGCGATAGGTATGTAGTTGAAACCATGGGTTTCGAAGGGGTTGAGGCATCATTTTGTTTTAAATTAAAAATGTGTCTGCTTGTTTTCGACTAAATGGCTTTCGACTGAGTAGCTTTCAACTCGGTTAGCTTTCGACCAGGTTCATTGGATTTAAAGGAAATGGTATCGATTGGGTTGTGCCTCTATTATAAATGATAGCTTTCGACTAAATCGAAGCCCCTTTACTGCCGCTTTCTACCTTCCAACCCAGATGGTTTTGAAAGAGTTGTTTACCATGTTTTCTAAAATTTTGGGCCACCTCTCCAATGCTTTCGAAAGGGATGGTTTCAACTCCATAACTTCTTTACTTAGGTAATAGTTTCAAAGCAGATGCTTTCAACTTAAATGTTTTTAAGAACTTTTTTCTATAATTGAAGTAAAACCAGAATGGTTTCGAAAGAGATAGTTCTAAACAGTTTCGAAATAGATGCTTTCGGTTATAAAGGGTTTTTGATCCTCTTGCTCTACTTAAAGGCAGAATCCAAATGGTTTTGACCGAGACATTTTTCAAAGGTTTCGAAGGGGAAATTTTTTAAATGATTTGGAAAAGCTTCCAAAAAAATTTAAGTGAACCGAAAATGCTTTCGAAATGATTGAGTTTTGACTATTTCGAAAGGTTTTAATAAATGGTTTCAAAAGGGTGGTTCCCCAGGGTTTCGACAGGGTGGAAAGGGAAGGTTTTTCCAATGTCTTTGAAAGGCAATGTTTAAAGGTTTTAAAGGGGGATGCCTAGTTTTTTGAAGCTTTTTAAGAAAAGGCTTTTAATGGTTTCAAGAGGGTCACTTTCAATGGTCTCGGAGAGGTTACCTTCAACAGTTTCGGAAGGGTTGTTTAAAGGTTTTAAAGTGGGATGCCTAGTGTTTTGAAGCTTTTGAAGGAAAAGCTTTTAATGGTTTCGAAAGTGTAACGACCCAAAATTTTCGAAGCCGAAAATTCCAGATAGTTATGAAAAGAAGAAAGAGATAGAAGAAGAAGAACAGAAACATTAACATCTCACATTCGCAGCGGATAAAATATAATAATAAATAATAACAGCTTACAAAAGAATACTATATCCATCGATTACATTTAATATACATTAGAGTTTCACATATATATACAGTCACTGAATATATACAATTATCATGTCTCGGATTAACAATAATAATACACAGCAGAAATACTCTATACGCTCTTGCCATCTAGCTCGCCTCCTGAGCTCCAGAACTTACCTACCTGAAAATCTGCAATACTCGGTCTGACCCGAGCATTACACCAAAGTAACACCCGGGTCAGGCTGGAAACAGCGTGAGTAAACCCAACTAACATGGAATACCCAAAACAAACAACTCACATAAACCCGGGGTAACATATATCAATTTCTCCAATTCACAATTAGCTATAGACAACACTTATTTCACATATCAATTTCTAAGTACCAAACTTAGATATAACAATCCAATTCACTTAAATCATTTCATTCCAACCTATTGATTTCACAAATCAATTTATAAATATTCGAAGTGGTTTCGGGTATTTCCCAATACCCGACCCCGGCCTCTTCGAATCCTATCCCAAGTTATCCAAATGAAATACACCACATTTCATATCAGAGTTATTAATTCCTTCAAATCATCCGATATAATTCAATCATTCGGAAGCAAAACTTAATCACATACAAATCAATTCAATTGGTTCTAATTGAATTTTAAACCTCAATCACTTAGATTCCTTCATTTATTAACTCCAAATTAATTAATCAACCCTTCCCTATCCATTCATCTTGATTAATCACCTTGGATTAATTATCTTTCAATTACATTCAAGTAATTGTCTTTGATTAATTTCACGATATTAATTATTCTTAACCCAAAATCAATAAGCAATCTTAATTACTTCATGAATTAATTAACTATTTCAATTACATTAATCCTTAATTACTTATATTAATTAACTTCTCATAATTCACTTATTATGGATTAATCAACCTTAATTAATCAAACTTTGATTACATCATTAATTATATAAATTAAGGATTTTATTTTAATTTATCCTAACCCAAGTTAATTATATTAATGAAATCACAGTATTAATCATTTTCGATTTATCTCAAACTGTAATTAACTAGCTTTTATTTTACTTCATTCAGTGATTACCCCTTACTCATCTATCTTAATTAATCTCTTGATTAATTTCACAAAGTAATTTTATTTTATTAATTACATTAGGTAATTATTTATCACACCATCAAATTATCATTCTGAATTACTTATAGCTAGTTAATTAACCTACAACTTAATTTATTATTTATTCAAACCTTTAATTACTAAATTAAATAACCCAAATCATTAATTAATTGAATCAATTAATTATCCATTTTAATTACCCTACTGATTTAATGTATCTCAAATCATCAAGCCTTTAGTAACTTTTAAAACGGAAAACATTTTCTTATTTATGTTTAAGTTTAAAACAACTTAGAATTCCCAATACTTCGAGTTAAACAACAATTAACTCGAGAACCATCTAAAACCAAAATCACCAGATCATCAATTCACAATGCATATCAAATCAATTAAATCATTCAATCAAATATTTTAATTTAACCATTTAAATTCAAATAGAAATCTAACAGAGTGAGATTTACTAACCTTTGCTTTTATTTGCAATCCACCTCAAAATTGCCTTGGTTTCCTCGATTTTCGACCTTGTATAAATAATTATATGATTTTGTTAATATTTGAATCAAATCAAACAATTAAATTTTCGTTTCATAAATTTAATTAATTAACAATTTAATTTTAACCGATAATTTACTTTTAATTAATGATTTAATTTTAATCAAAGAATTAAATTTTAAACTAATACTTTTATCTTTAAACCAATTTCTTTTAAATAAATTTAAGAAATAAATTGTCTTAATAACTTACTGTTAATCAATAATTTCTTTTTACTAACTAACATGCAATAATTTCTTCGAGTAAAAACATGTCTATTACAAAAAATTTAAACAAACAGAAGTTATACCTCATCGAACAACGTGAATCCATGTCGAAACCCTCCTCTACCCACGATATTCACTTCAGTCAAGCGTCGAACCCATCCATCAATCACCCGAAGCCACTTGCCTCATCATCGTACGCCTATCCACACGGTGCACCACTTCGACCTTGACAAAATCGAACTTCTTTCCACCCAATCAAATCGTCCTAATGCCAGAAACACCTCACGACCATCTCCCATGCCAACATCTTCTATCGCGTCTCCCAATCACAACGATGTCGCAATCTGATTTCCAACCACATCTTATCGAAGCGACTCTCCTTCACACGGCCGTGCTCGAGCTGGCGGCGTGAACTATCCATGCCTGCCCCACGAACGAGCCTAACCCTAGCTATTACTCCGATTACGCCGAAGGATTTGAAATCGCGAATTCGAATTGTCTTCGTGAATAGAGACGAAGGAAAATTAATTATAAGAATGGAAGCAATTTGGTTTTCTTCGGCCACTGATGTAATTAATTTTTTTCTTTAGATTTTGAACCAGGGCCGAAGAAGAGAAAGGGGGCATGAAAGTCAATTGAAGGAACGTGGGGGGATATGCGATCTCTTCTGCCATTTTTATTTTTATTTTCGTGAAGATGGAATTTTTGTTTGAAGATTAGAGAGGAGAAACGAAGATACAATATCAATTGGCGAAAGCTTCCTGCGTACGCTTATTTACTAAAAATATCTCTGACTTGTTGATTTAATTTTTTTTATATTACAAAACTTCAAAAATGCCTCGTTAATGGCCAATATAATTTCGAACTCCTCTTAAGGAATGCCACTAGGCGATTATAAGGTTTTACCCGCGTCCTGAACATGATGGAACGCATCCCGGAGGCAAATTTGATCGTATGTGGAAGTTAGCCTTTTAAATCGATTTAAAATATTAAATTATCAATTTTAATTTCAATGCGTTTCTCACCCATACGAGCAAACGGTAAATCCAAACGCTTCGAAAATTGAAATCCGATAATAACTAACTATTACGGATCCAATGAGACTGGTTTCGTCGAATTCCAAGATTGTGCCTCGGAAGGATATTTTTAGATTTAATTTAAATGATAAATTTTTTAAACGGAACAAAATACTTCCAAACTCAATTTCAACACTTTCACTACCTTCAGTGCTATCAATATAAATTTTATAACCGTTCAAATTATTTTTAACAGGCTTAAAACTCCAGATTCAGCGTTTTACCCAATTTCAAATTATATGATTCAATATTAAACTATATAATTCAATGATTTAATTATCAAACAAATATTAATATTTGGAATTCAAGTTTAAAATTAACTTCTAAATATTTAAAATCAATTAATTATTCCATTTTAAATTGTTAAAAATTACGGGTCGTCACAGAAAGGGTCGCTTTCAATGGTTTTCAAGAGGTTACCTTCGTGGGTTTCAGAAGGGTTGTTTAAAGGCTTTAAACGAATTTTATGATTAAAATTAGATATAAATTTGTTTTGAAATGTAATATGTAAAATGTTATTTTTGAAATTCTGTGATTTTATTAATATTCAAGTGCTTCTGATATTATTCATACTATTATCGTTATCATAATTTGTCACCAGAGGTTAATTCTATGGATGACTACACATATGTTGCTATTAGCTTTTGGCCTAAAGATACATGATGTTACAACTTTGTATCAGAGCATGGTTTATGAAAAAATTAAACTAAAAATGGTTTTGCAAAAAAAAATCCTAAGGAATTAGAGTAAGATTGGGGTATGAGACAATGTTATAATAACGTACTTGTATTGCTATATATAGGTATATGCTTTATCTCTTGTCTCCTATCCTTATTAGGTTATTTTTCTATATCTCATAAGGTTTGAGTACAGAAATGGATGGTAGAACAGGAAGAGTTAACCCAGGAAGGGTGGGCACAGATAGGAATCCCAGGCCTAATGCAAGGAGAGGACAAGGTTAGGGCCAAGCAGTGAATGTAGGTAATGGAATCCCACTTGTTAGGATGGATGCTATGTATCAGTATTTTGTTAATATGATGCAAGCTGGAATTGCAGCTAGAATGGTAGGAAAAGATGCCTCATGGGCAGGGGTTTCGGAAGTTTCGGTAGTTAACTATTATGCTAAGCTTAGCGAAGATTATGCTTAGCTTAAAGGGAAGCCATTTCTAGGGACAGAGGATGCTATAGAGGTGTAAAATTGGTTGTTGCACTATGAGAGGATCTTTGCAGACTTAAGGCTCAATGATGAGCAGAAGAGGAGGCTTTCTTCCAGACTGCTTCAGAGAGCGGCTTTGTTTTGGTGGAACAATGTGATGGCTCGTGTGGATGAGGAAACTTTGTTATGGGTTGATTTCAAAAGAAGGTTCCAGGAGAGGTTTATGTCTGCAATGCCACAGTCTGCTCTAATCAAAAAGTTTGCTAACTTAGAGCTAGGGGAGTTGTCTAATTCGGAGTATGCTAGAAAGTTTGAGGAGTTAGCCAGATATGGGTATGCTTCAGCAGGTACCGTGATGAAAAGGAATGTGAAGTTTATTAGGGGGATGAAGCCTGAGTTAGCTAGGGCCACATTACCTCATACTAGAGATCCTTCTAACTTTGTAGTGGATATGGCCTTAAGACATGAGGAGATCCTTGATTCTCTAGAGAAAAGTAATGCTAAAGAAGTCCAAGTTAGGTAGAATCAGAAGAGCAAGTTCTTTCCTAAGAAAGATGCTAAGAAGGGTGGAGCAACTAAGATGGGAAAGTCTGAGATTATTTGCTTCAAAAGTGACAATAAGGGGCACTTTTCTAATGAGTGTCGTGCCAAGAAGACTAAGGAAGTTGCTGGGAAGAAGAATGTTAGGTGCTTTAATTGTGACTAGATTGGCCATTCTAAAAGCCATTGCAAGGAGCCTGGTGAAGATGGAAAGGGCTAGGTGTATGCATTGGAGCTTGCTACTTCAAAGTCAACAACTCAGGAGAAAGAAATGATGTTTTGGGAGGTATGCTTCAGATTCATGGTATGTTCGTTAGTGTCCTATTTGATACCAGCACATCGCATTCTTTTATGTCTAGAAGTCTGATAGATAAGATTAACCTAGAATCCACATATATAGTTACTTCCTTACGAGTTGTGAATCCAATAGAAGGATATGCAACTCTACGATTGAGATGTGGCAAGCTAGAGTTTGACCTGTTAGGTCATACTTTTATTTGCAGTTTGCATTTTTTGTGGGCATTTTGCCCCCTACATGGTGAATATGAGGAGTCATGGGTAAAATTGTCATTGTCTTGGAATGGACATAAACTAGTTTTGATGTATTCTTAAGATCAAGATATGTCGAAACCACGTCTCAATCCAAGGGCATTGGAATACTCTACTTAGAGATACACAGCTACTAGTTCAAGTCTCATTCAATTCTGACCTGGACTGAAGGAGTTATGGCATAATAAAATTTGTAGCACAATGGTAAAGACTTGCGCCTTTCATCCAACCCGCCCGGGTTCAAGTCCTGGCAAACACTTATTTTTATGAAACATAAATAATAATCTAATAGGGAATCAAACTACTAAACATCTAGCCATTTCCAACGGAAGGAAGATTGAACCAAACTCCGAAGAATGGAAGGTTAAACCAAATCCCACATGAAGGAAGTTCGAACCAAATCCAAGAGGAAGCAAGGTTGAACCAAATCGCATCGGAAGGAAGGTTGAACCAAATCTCACATGAAGGAACATTAATCCAAATCCCAGACCAAACACCGAAGGAAAGAAGGTTGAACTAAATCTCAGAGGAAGGAAGATTAAACCAAATCCTACATGAAGGAAGGTTGAACTAAATCCCAAAGGAAGGAAGGTTGAGTCAAATCCCACATGAAGGAAGGTTGAGCCAAATCCAGAGGAAGCAAGGCTGAACTAAAGTAAGGTTGAACCAAATCCTAGATAAAGCAAGGTTGAACCAAATCTCAGAGGCTATGTACTCAGCTTCCACTCCTATCATGACCTCACTCTATAAATACCAGGTAAATAGCATTATAAAAATGAATGGAGAAAAAAGAATGAAGCTCTCATCAACAATGGCAGACACTTTGAGAAGGAATACTCTTAGTTCCAATGGTATGTTTACTCATATTCAAAGCTTATATTTGTAATCAGAAGTAAAAGAGATAACAAAAAAAGGAACAATGGACGTAGGCATATTCAAGCCGAACCACTATAAAATCTATGTCTTTTACATTTTAGTCCTTTACTTATCCTTTGTCGCACATTCTTGATTTTCTATCTCAATCATCCATAACTAAAATTCATTGTTTATGTCAGATCTAAATCATTGTAAAAGAAACTATCCTTTTATATTCAAGATCTGAAATAATTGTTTCTATGAGAAAAAGAAACAATTTTTTTTCTAAATCAATTTCATTGTTTTAAAAAAAAATTGTTCAAGATCTGAAATAATTATTTGTATGAGAAAAGGAAACAATCTCTCTTAGATTGTCGTTTCTATAAAGAAAGAAACCATCCATCTCCTTTCGTTCCTTCCTTACATCATTCTATACACCAACCCTAATGCTTTGATATCAGATTGATAGAATTAATCCTTCCAAGTTGATAAATCTGGCGACGTTAATGCGTAGAAAAACTTTAACATTGGATTGTTGAAATTTATCCTTCCAAGCTGATAAATCCAATGACACTGATGGATAGAAACAACAAGATCAGAAATAGAAATGATGAAATATTTCATACTTTCTAACACCTTTCTGTATGCCCGCCCTAATGCTCTGACATCAGATTGCTAGGATCTATCCTTCCAAGTTGATAAATCTAGTGACATTAACGCATAGAAAAAAAATTGACATCAGATTGTTGAAATTTATCCTTCCAAACTAATAAATCCAACAACATTGATGGATGGAAACATAAGATCGGTAATAGAAATGGTGCAACCAATCAGAAGAATAATATGATTATTGGAATTTAACCTTCCAAACTGATAAATCCAACTACACCAATTAATCACAATGAAAGGAAGCGCACAATTCATATTACATAGCCTACTTTATATACATGCTTTGGAGCAAGGGGTTGAAATTATTTCACAATACGGGACAAAACAACCCAATGTTGTATCATTTCTTCTAGCTGTTCAGATTTACACTAACAGTTTCATTCAAAAATGAAATCCACTCTTTCTTTTTAGATCTGAACAACTATTTCTCAACAAAAGAAATTCTCTTTTTCACATTTCAAATCAACTTTTTCTTATTTCAGATCTACAAACACAATTTCTTAACAAAAAAGAACCGTTTATTCATTCCTTAAGATCTGAAATCATTCTATCTTAACATTTATATATTTCTTATGATCTGAAATCATTCCAGCTTTTTTCTCTTATTTTAGATCTACAAACACTGTTTCTTAAGAAAAAAAACATTTATTTGTTTCTTAAGATCTGAAATAGAAACATTTATTTATTTTTTAAGATCTAAAATCATTCTATTTTTTTTCTTATTTTATATCTACAAACACAGTTTCTTAAGAAAAAAGAAACATTTATTTATTTCTTAAAATCTGAAATAACTATCGTTTTTCTCTCATTTCATATCTACAAACACGATTTCTTAATTAAAAAGAAACATTAATTTATTTCATAGATCTGAAATATTTCTATCTTTCCTTTCCTCTTATTTTAGACGTGCAAACATAGTTTCTTAACCAAAAAAGTAAATATTTATATTTCTTAGATCTGATATTGTCACATCCTCTTTTTTCATTTTAAAATTTTTTTTTACCAAAATAAACTTTTGTTCATTTTTCAAAATCATTGTATATCTTATTCTCATTTCATCCAAAAGTATTGTTCCCTTGACATAAGAAACACTAATTCATCTTTAGAACCAGATCCATATTTCTCTAACGTAAGAAAATCCTTTTCTTTTTTTCGATCTACAACCAATATTCCTTGAAATAAGGAGCTACATTTCCCTTCTCTTATCTAAGATAGGTCACTTTGAGAAAATCCTTTTCTGTTGTCCGGATCCGCAATCACTATGTCTTGGAAATAAGAAATCATATCTCTCTTCCCCCCTTCAAATCTAAAAACATTTTTTCTTGGCCAAAAGAAACTTATGTTCACTTCTCAAGTATGAAGTTATTCAAAATCACTTTCCCATTACTAATCAGATCATTGTTTCCATCACCCAAGGAAACCTTACCCTATTCTAGATCTGACATAATTGTTTTGAGAAACTCTATTTCTCTTTTTAGAGATTCTCTCTTTCTTTTAAGATTTGGGCCTTTGATTCTTCGAACTACAAAACCTCCCCTTCCTTTCTGAAACTTGAATTATTGTCCCTTGAAAATTACAAGCTCTTCAGGAAAGCACGGGATAACAACTTCCAACATGCCTCCTAAGCGAAGGAACTCTGCTACAAAGAATGCAGCCGTTGTCGGTACGCCCAATCCAGATATGAAAAATCAAGAAGGTTAATCTAACAATATCCCTATACTAGAAAATATAGCTACCAGATATGACTTCAACTGAGTTACGGGTGAAATCAGCAAACACTTTGATGCCTATCATGAAGCTTTGGTGGATAAACTCTTAACACGCTAAGGGCAGACGGAAGTACTCATCCTCAACACTATAATACAAGGGAAGTCCCAGACTAAGGGATCAAGAGGGCATTTCACCTAACCAAACGACATCTAAGCATAACCCTCTTTCATTAGCATTCAGTTAAAGTACTACACATGGGCCTTCAAGCATGGACCAGAACATTGTAAGGCTAAAGACATGATGATTGATACCCAAAGTATGGATATAACAAATGCATCACTTCATCACTCCTACCTTGCTCGAAGACGTGGACAATCGAAAGCATACCAGATGGGTTTCAAATAATTTCAGTAGCACTCAAAAAATGCAAACAGAGAAAGAAATAAGAGCAAGGGTTACTAGTCCTTCCTCAAGAAAAACAAAAACTTTTGAGTACTTACTACGAATCCTTGTAAGGGGTTGACTAAACCCCTCGGGCATTTGCTAAGATCCCCGCACCTAATAATAAGAAGGGGCATGAAAAAGGTACTATACAATTACTTTTCTTTTGTTCTAATCTGCCTTAAGCTATCGCAAGGCTCTACCATCTACTCCTGGATCTTCATCCATCCTTGGAAAACGGTAAAGGAAAGATTCATAAATCCATCGCATGTACTGATCAACCCAAGTATGCTTACACGCTACATAAAGTGAAGAACAAGTCAAACTTTCCCCTCTAACTATGCAAGACATCTCCATTGGGTTAACAAGGCATATAAAGATGGGAGAACACCGCTGTCAGGAGTTTTGGTTGGTCGTCACATAAGGAACCTAGCACTGCTTGCAGTACAAATGCCATAGCAAAACAGAAAAGATATAACTCTCTGACTCCAGAACATGAATGAACAATGATCAGATAAAACCCATTCGTCGAGTATAGCAGTACCTCAAATGGTAAGGAAGAGGATGGAATAGCGACAACATCTACCGAGGACTTGGATTTCGTAATAGTTGGTACGGGAAGGTTTTGAGACCGAGTCCTAATAATTCCAACAAATTTGGCCCGTCGTAGGAAGGTGAGGAATGTCTAGAGAATCTGCCACTGCTCCTAACCCAATTCAACACAAATCAGCAATGTATAGTAAAATGCAAGGACATTGCAGTCACCAATCAAGGCACTAGCTCCAGAACTTTGTCATGATCCAATATTCAGTGAACAAAATTCAAATTGATCAAGGACTGAGAATAGCAGGATGCACACTAGGGGCTCCCACTATAAGTCCACCAACCTAGTTGAAATCAACCCAAAAAAATGACTATTCCAATGAATGCTAGGATTTAGCACTAAAACACCAGACAAGAGTCTCGGCCCTGCAAAGTCCCTTCTATCGAATAGAGTACTTATAGAAAATCCATATAAGGAGCTATCTGATCACATGATGTGCTTGCATAAGACAGTGCCATCGGCCTTTAAGTTCCATGAAGTCTCGCAAAAATGCCAAGAGAAATCCTTGTCCAAAGAAACTTCTTGCACCAGGCATGGAACATAGCCTGCTACTTTGCACTTCTTCCAAAGCGGCAGGTTTGGTCTAATCAACTTTTCCCTCTAGATCAGAACACAAGTCTGGTACATCCACTTAACAACTGTCCTCTTAGTACTTATTTTTTATATTTAAAACTCTCTTTCCATCTATTGCTTTTTCTGGTGCTCTTCCTATTGCAAACCATCACAAGCGCTTTGCCGACAGTAGTGAAAACAAGATAGCCATGACTAAGGGAACTACAGTAGCCTGGGTAGTTCACTACTAACGATCGACCCCTAGCTAGCGACGGTGAACCGATTATAAAACACAAAATAAGCACAACTATAGCCTAGGAAGTTCATCATTGGCGTCCGGCTCATCGATGACTGTGAACCGATAATAAATCCCACGATTAAGGCATGGCTACAACCAGGGATGGTTCACAGTTGACGATCGACACCGATGCTCACCGGCAATAGTAAATCGAATAATACCCATGACACAAGCCATTTCCTGGGTAGTTACTATTAGCAACTAACCGTAAATCTTAAGTGTGACAACGGTATCATAGTTTCCCTGCAACTCATATTGAATTGGCAAATAACTATGTCATAACGCTCATAAGTAGAAAAATCTACTGAAAACTAAAACGACATTTTATTTTAAGTACCTAGCTAGATAAGTAAGCAAGGAATAGAGTTAGACAAACTAACAATTTTACATGTTTGACAAAAACAAAATCTGGTCCACAACCATCCATCAATCAAACCTCAAACAAGAAAGATGCATTCGTCAACTAGCATCTTAAGGCTGTGAGGCATCCTTGACGCCCATCCCCTATCCTTTGGTAGCCGCATCTAGAACTCTAGGTTGCTTGACATGTCCTAGCTCTTCCCTTGTAGCCCTATTCTCCTTCAGATTCATCTCTACCATGCACACGGGGGAAGGAAGATGCGGTAATAGATGGCTTGCCTTTGGCTATGTACTAAGCATCAATGAGGGCTACAGACAAAGGATCAACCTGTGTCCCGGTGCCCAAGTCATATTGCCCTCCTAAATTATCATCTACTTATTTCTCAAACTATAGCTAATATCCTCTGGTGATATCCTTTGGCGATCGCCTTAATCTCCTCGGTAGTGAACTGGGCATCCATCGTTGAGGGGAAATCATCCATCCATATAGTAAAACATAAATCATAGTCTATCAAAAAAAGCAGGTTCTTCAATCAACTCAACTCCATCAATGATAGCAGAACATCCATTCAACCCTGCCATAAGAATTGGATGTGAAGTATAATTCTACCAAGCCCTGGAAACGGGAGCAAACTCATCCAAAAGAAGTAGAATGTAACCTACCCAAAGTTCTCAAAGATGAAATCAAATTCGATCTCAAGAAGAAATGTTACAGTGCTAAAGCAGAGCACCCTTATGGAAGGTAACTACCTCAATGCAAAGGTATAATTAATAATTATAAATAAAACTTAATTTAAATTTAATAAAAGTGCTTGGGGCATATAAACACCCAGCCTCTTGATTGCACACACCCTGCCACTTAGCTTGGTAACAACACCTTAGGATTGCGACCCTAGGGTTGTGAGTTTAAAACCTGCTCATCATACAAAGCAACATGTTATAAGAAGCAACTAAAAGAACTATACTGGGGACAAACCCTGGCAAATAGTAAGTTCTCCCACCGACTCTTGACGATGTCGTCGGGAAGTGCGTTGAAAGATGTGATAAGTATTAATGCACTGCCACATCCCCCAGACTACTCTCTAAACCTTAGAAAAAGGAAATTACTCTGAATGATATGATCCCTTCTAAACATGAGTGTCTTAATCTATAACCCTCAGAATGTTAGTCAGTGTATTTCAAAAACCTATTTTAACTCAAATAACTTGATATATTTACCTAATAAATCAATCCCAAGGGCATGCAAGATGACTCTAACACATTCCTATGATACATTAAAACCTTGAGTGAAATCAGGATGATAACTTTTGACTATCCTAAGGCAAAAATGAAAGTACTTGAGCCACAGGGTCAAAAGAGACCATTCTTTGCAGGGGAGTCCAAGGGAAATTAATATTTCACTACTTCAGATATGAACTGGACGTCTGAATTAAAAGATTGATTCTACTTGATCAATAGGAAATAATAAACCGATGCTAATCAAGGTTTCCAAGTCTAAAGATTATTCCAGCTAAACATCACATACTGGGGGAATCGAACATCAACACTAGGCATAACTCAAACCAGTAATATCGAATCACCCTTACCCACAATCAGAGTATGCTTTCCAATTGAGCCATCCATAACTCATATTTTGCGATGACCATGATTTTGCACGAGAATAATGAAGTGCTCCTAGTATGGACAATTCCTTACAGACCCTAGACATAAAAGCCAATGTCGCTCTCTTAGTGATTAGTTTAGTTATAGTTTTGTGTTAGTGCCAAACCACAATTTTGACTCAAACACAATTGGTAGACACCAAACACAAGCTTATGATTGGCACAAGGAGTGCACCGGATCAATAGTTTGACCTTGGACCATGCAACCTACCAACACTTTCGTCCGACCCCGTTTTGCACCTCGATCCGGCCTCTTTTCATGTACTAGACCAAGTGGTTCGGCTATCATCTTCCACTCTCGAATCAAATTGTTTCAGTCCAACATACTCCCCTAACCCACTTCCGTGGTCCGACTATCCTTGCTCCTTCACCAAGATTCTCAATAATCTAACACTTATCCGTCAAAACTTACCAACAATCTAGTCTGTACAAGCACACTAAGGATTATCAAACTAAGCTATTGAAGAACTTGGTAAAACTGATCATCACTTTACTAGACTATATGCCACACAAACCAATTACACCTTATCAGGTATGAAGGTTTCAGCCAAAATTTATATAAAATATACATTCTTTGTACAAATGTCCAGGCAGAAGACAAAAAACATGGGCTAGAGAAGTCATGACCAACATTCACTCGATAACACTTCACATCATCTCCTGCATACAATGACCCTTCAGTAGAGATTCTTACTATATCAAATTCATTAATGGCTGATCTTGTCAATGTATGTAGAAGAGTGGTGAAGGGATTAGTAAAGAAGTACACAAACTTGGCGATTACATGAGATGGTCAGGATAGCTTGACTCAACCACATAATGAACATAACCAGAGTACCACATCACATATCCAAAGTCGATAAGGCAAAGTATACATCAGTTGGTCCGCATACTATATGAAGCCTTTATGTAGGAAACTGAAATTCTAAGAAAAGCGATGTCGTGTTAGACGAAGACTAATCAAAAATGGCTTCAAAATTTTAGCAAGTTCTCCTTAGAAAAAACAAAGGCCCACATCAAATTCGCAAAAGGAGGCTCATCGAAAAATCAGAGGTGAAGATGAGACATAGATATTTGGACATCAATATAACCACTTCAAGACTAAGAAGACAGTTTTGGATTAACAAAACACACTTTGTATTCACAAAAGTATGCTTTAAGGGGAAAATGTTGTGGGCATTTTCATCCACTACATGGTGAATATGAGTAGTTAGGGTTAAAAATTTATTGTCTTGTAATGGACCTAAACAAGTTTAGAAGTATTCTCGAGATAAAGATATGGATCTAGGTCGAAACCGCGTCTCAAACCGAGGGCATTGGAATACCCTACTTAACGATACATAGCTACTAGTTCAAGTCTCATTCAATTCTGACCTAGATTGAAGTAGCTATGGCATAATAAAATGTGTAGCATAATGGTAAAGACTTGTGCCTTTCAACCAATCCACCCGGGTTTAAGTCCTGACAAACGCTTATTTTATGTAGCAGAGTAATAGTCAAATAGGGGATCAAACTATTAAACATCAAACCATTTCCATTGGAAGGAAGGTTGAACCAAATCTCGGAGAATGGAAGGTTGAAACAAATCCCACACGAAGGAAGTTTGAAACAAATCCTAAAGGAAGCAAGGTTGGACCAAATCGCATGGAAAGGAAGGTTGAACCAAATCTCACATGAAGGAAGGTTGCACCAAATCCCAGAGGAAAAAAGGTTGAACCAAATCCCGGAGGAGGGAAGACTGAACCAAATCACACATAAAGGAAGGTTGAAAAAAATCCTAGAGGAAGGAAGGTTGAATCAAATCCCACATGTAGGAAGGTTGAACCAAATCCAGAGGAAGCAAGATTGAACAAAAGCAAGGTTGAACTAAATTCCAGATAAAGCAAGGTTAAACCAAATCCCAGATAAAGAAAGATTGAACTAAATCTCAGAGGCTAGCGCTTTTGGAGGTGTTTGCTTATTTTTTGTGTAAACATATGTGTTTAATTTTGTGGGGTTCGGGATTATTCTTGGGATGGATTGGTTAAGTGAGTACGATGTTAGGATATTTTGCCATGATAGGAAAATATCGCTTAGACGTCCTGATTGTAGTGACTGGATTGTTTGTACCATAAAAGGTCATAGCAGTGAGATATATGCTTTGTTGGGTATTATGTAATCATATGATGAGTTGAGATGAGTCTTCATGGTTAGAGAATTCACTGATGTTTTTGAGCCTATATTTGGATTGCCACTAAAACAAGCCAATGAGTTTCGGATAGATTTAGTTTCGGGAGTTGGACTAGTAGGTAGGCTGCCAAGCAGGATGACCCCTATAGGGATGACAGAGTTAAGGATGCAGTAGTGTTTGCTAAGAAGCCGGGTGGATCATATGGCTATGTATTGATTATCGTAAGTTGAATGAGAGGATGATAAAGAATCGATATCCATTGCCGAGGATTGACGATTTTTTCGACCTGTTGAGTAGAGCCAAGGTATTCTCGTAGTTGGATTTGGCGATAGGTTTCCATCAGCTTAGAGTAGTAGAGGATAATTTACCTTTAATGGTGTTTAGGACCAGATATTGGTCATACGAATGGTTAGTTATGCCATTCGGACTGACTAATGTGCCAACTTTCTTTGTTGATTTAATGAACCGAATTTTCCTAGAGCACTTAGATTGGTTTGTATTGGTTTCATAGACGATATCTTGATATACTATCGGGATGAAAGAGAGCATGAAGTTCATCTTAGAGTGGTGCTTGAGACGTTGAGACAGCATCAGCTAAATGTGAAGTTTTTGAAGTGTCATTTTTGAAAGAAGAAAGTGAAATTCTTGGTCTTGTTGTCTCAGAGGAAGGGATGTCCATAGATCCGACTAAGATTGAAGCGGTGAATAGTTGGAAGAGACCCTAGACAGTGACAAAGATAAAGAGTTTCCTTGAGTTGGCTTGTTTCTATTGGAGGTTCATTAAGGATTTTTCACGGATAGCGGCATCGTTGACCAAGCTAACAAGAAAGGATATGAAGTTTGTATGGATCGATTAGTGTGAGGAAGCATTCCAGAATTTAAAAAACTTACTGATCCTTGCACCTGTGTTGGTTGTTCTAGAAGGGAATCGGGATTAGGTAGTTTATACCGATGCATGTGGAACAGGATTAAGAGCTATGATGATGCGGAGAGGTAAAGGTGATCGCCTATGCTTCTAGACAGCTTAGACCACATAAGGTCCGATATCCGACACATATTTTGGAATTAGCTATAATGATTTTAGCATTGAAGGTATGGAGACCTTACCTTTTGGAAGAGAGCTTTGAGTTATATATAGATCATAGGTCGTTGAAATATTTGTTCTCTCAAAAGAAGCTGAACATGAGACAGCAGAGGTAGCTAGAGTTTATTGCCACTTATGATTTTGGAATTGAGTACACACAAGGGAAAGGCAACAAGGTTGCAAACGCACTTAATAGGAAACATCAGAATGTTATGCTAGTGATGATTGTTAAGTGGAAAGATTTGGAAACATTAGCAGATAATAGAGTGCAGTAGAGATCTGAGGCTGGACCTAGCGAAGAAACCGTAGTGTTTTCTTGTTTGGAAGTTCGACCAGTGATGATTGAGAGGATTTCTTCTAAATAGGAAGAAGATTCGATAATAGCTGAGCGGATTAGGAAGTTGAGAGATGGAATCCAGAGCGATGATTTGAAGGACTTCGGTCTTGACCAAAATTGGTGGTTGAGAAAGAAAGGAAGATTACGTGTTTCGAGTATAGGAACATAAGGAAAGAATTCTTAGAGGAATGCCATCGTTTGAAGTTCTCTATCCATCTAGGGGTTACTACGATGTATCAGGATATGATGAGAAGTTTCTTCTAGGAAGGTATGAAGCGGGATATTGGTTTATAGGTAAAGCAGTGCTCGATTCGCCAACCGGAAAAGCCCGAACACCAGAAGCCAAGTGGGATGCTTTAGCCTTTAGAGATTCCAATATGGAAGTGGGACTCTAATTCTATAGACTTCATTGATGGGTTACCAAGGTCAAACGGAGAAAATGAAATTATATGGGTCATCGTGGACAGATTGATCAAGAGTGCCGATTTCATTCCAGTTAAATCAATCGGGACAACACCTGTTTTGCCAAAGTTATTTATGAAGAATGTAGTTAGATTGCATGGAATTCCTAGTAGCATAGTAAGTGGTAGAGATCCCTTATCCATTAGTGAGTTCTGGAAGAGTCTACAGAAAATTTTAAGAACCAAGCTTAAGATGAGTACCGCTTACCATTCGCAGACAGATGGGAAAACATAAAGAATTAACAAAATCGTGGAAGATTTGTTAAGAGCTTGTGTTCTAGATTTTAGGGGATCATGGGTGGACCATTTGCATTTAGTCGAGTTTTCATATAACAACAGTTATCAGACTAGTATTGGGATGGCACCTTTTGAAGCTTTGTATGAAAGGCCATGAAAATCTCCTGTCTGTTGGTTAGAGACCAGCGATAGGTTGGTTCTTTGTTCATATTTGGTTAGGGAAGCTGCAGAAATGATTGAGGTCATTCGGGATAAAATGAAGAAGGCTCAGTCTAGGCAGAAAAGTTATGCTAATAGAAGACGGAAAGATTTAGAGTTCTCAGTTGGAGGTCTAGTTTTCGTCAAAGTGTTATCGATGAAGGATGTGATCAGATTTTGGAAATCAAGAAAGTTAGCAACGAAATTTGTTGTACCTTTTCCTATTATCGAGAGGATCGGAAAATTAGCATGCAGAGTTGAGATACTGAGCAGTTTGGAAGGCGTTCATGATGTTTTTCATTTTTCTCATAAGTATGTTAGAGACCTAGAGACTACTATTGCACCGACTGTGCTAGTTGACATAGTGGTGGAACTGAATTTGACTATAGTCATGACCCATTTTTCTATAAGGATTTAAACTGACTTTTACCACACTTGTCAGCCAAATCGCACGGAAAGACGGATAGTGAAAAAAAGAACGATGGTAGAAGATAGAAATAAGATAGAAGAAAACGAGAACAATAGCAGAATCTCATAGAGAAACGAATAAACTATAATATAAATAAGTCTTTACATGAAACCAAAACCGTTGCTTTAATAACTTATACAGACTTCAATCAGAGTTTACATCCATTCAGCATGGACAGTTTATAACAATCTGCCCTTACAACTTGATGACAACACAACCAATTACAACTTAATATAAGCATCTACGTGAATACGTCTCCTGATTCTAGCTCCTCTCCTGAAGCTTCCAGTCTTCCAGATAAACCATGAAATATGCCCGGTCTGATCCGAGCATATAGGAAAACACCACGCCCGGGTCAGTCTAGTAAACCAGCATGAGAAACAGACCCAACTTGATTTATTAAAGTTTTAAAATCCTTTGAAATCAAGAGTATCACATAAGGCCATGCCACAAATAAACATGTCGGGTTTTTACCTTACGATAACCAAAAGATTTCTTATCAAAATCCTCTGATATTATAATAGTATCTAAATACAAATACTTAAATCAAATAGCCGAAATTATTACATTCATTAAATTACAGCAAATTCTAGGTTCTATAATCAAAATCGTAAAGGCACGTAGGGAGAATGGATTTCCAACAAATGACTATGCACTGGGGTACCACCTGTCACGGTACCTGGTCTAGATCAGCATACCAAGGATCCACCCGGATCCCCTACAACACAAGATCGAAGCTACCCCTTACTGGGTAGTCCGAATAAGATCACCCTACGGTTGGGATCAGCAACCGCCTACACAGCCGAATAAAAAGGGCCTTTAGACGGGGATGACCTTACCCTAATTGGATGCTACCCACTTAGCCTTGTTGCATATCCCCTAATTTTCAGTTATTCCTGATTGATGAGTTCGACGCTCGGCGTTACCTTTTTAGAACACTTCACTTAGAATGCTCACCGTCCTCCTGATGATGTTCTAAAAGCATTCATCCATACAAGTCCATTCCGGGTTCGAACGGAACCAAAGGCACTATTCCAACTACATCCATTTTGGAATCATCCGTAGGATTAGTAGCGATTAGCTTTTGCACTTCACTGCTCCATCTTCGATTCCAAGCTCTTGTTTTCATCATGAAACGTACACGTTGGATCGAAGTGGTTTTTTAGATTACAAATCCGATCTCGGTCTCTTCGAAACAGCGTTCGCTATTTCCTGATAAACTCATCCCCGGTTCTTTAGGAAATACACAGGAAAAAATAAGATCGGAGTTTGCCTCCTAACCGTTAGTGGACGGGTTTCCTTATAATTCGTCCTAGAGAACAATGAGTTTATACATACGGTATAGCACCTCGAACGGTAACCGTACTATATTTCTTGAGTTTCCTCTAGATATTTCCAAAGTTAAGTTTTGTTGATAATTGGTTATTTAATTATGAAAATAATCAATCAATTCAACGAAGTTTATTTTCCAATGCAACTATTAAGCTTTGTTCTCATTAAAATCCAAATAGATGAAAATTTACTAAGTAAGTTTATTCCTTTGTTAAATATATTCACGAAACCATCCTTTCCAAAAATCATACTTATAAGTTTCAAATAAATTTCTCAATTTTTTATGAAATAAAATACTCCTTATAAAGTTTACTATGCAATATATCATTTAAAACAACATTTATATTTAATAGATTTATCTTGAAGAAAATATACAAAAACACTAATTTCTCTAAAATAAATCTAACTTCTAAATGATCATTACATAAGTAGTTTTCATACTTGAAATAGTTTAAATAACTCATAACTTATAATAAAAATTACACCTTATAAAGATTTCCAAAATATTAAACAGTTCTTTTAAAAACGTCATTAAAAATAATACTCATTTTTAAACAACTTAGTTCAAAGTCAACCCAAACCAGAAAAAAGCTTATTAGTCTCAATAGTACTTATCAAGCTACAATTCAATTTTTAATCACTGTCTAGCATGACAATACAAATATTCAATATTAATCAGCTTTCATAGATCGATTCACATTATATACTCAAGTATAACTAACAGGCAAATAAACAGATGTATTCATGAAAAGTAGATCAGAGATTTATCATTGCTAGTAAATATTTACAGCAATTATACAGAAATATGTCAGAATGATGGCATATACCACCCACAGCAGTAAATTAAATAATTAGCGGAATGGTGTTTGTTTCCGCTGACCAGATATGAAGAAGTTTGATAATCTACAATTAACAAATTAATTTTGTTTGGGAACAACTTAACAGGTAGGCTGTATAAAATTATACAACGACATTTTTTTCCAACCGGTAATTTAATTTCGTCTGCACAAGCTTGTAAAATTTCACTTGTTTGTCTTCACAACGGATCAAACGACGGCGTAATATCCGTCGATACGAACCATCTTCTTAATAACACTTCATTTTATTTAACATGTGGAATTAAATAATTATTATATATATAAAATCACTTAAGAACTTGGATTAATTTAGATGTATAAACATTTATTTCCCTTAATTATCTGCTTAATTATACTTCAAGTTGTTCAAACAAAAACTCAAGAATTAATAATTAAATTATTTTTAAAAGCATGACAATTTACGATAAAAATAATTTATTTAAATGACCTTAATTAATTAATCTAAAAGTAAAACAAGTTTTATTATTTTTAAATTTCTATTCAATATTTAAAACTTTAAATAAACATTTAATATTAAAGAGAAACGATTTAACACTGCTTGGTCCACTTGCCTAACACATGCTTAGGGAATACAAATTGTTATGGATTTTACTTTTACATTATAACCATTTTTTTAAATCCTGCTAACAATCCAAAAGCAAAATGGGCCGAAGCCAAAATCTCAAAAGCTAAAGAAAAATAACAAACCTGAAATCCTATTTAGATATACATCTACTCAAACTCAGTTGGGCTGAAGCCCAACATCACCCTCAAACCCACTCCTTCATCCTTTTTCTTCTTACCTACCAGTCTAACACCTTCCCCCAAATCCACCTAATGCCAGATGCCATGAACTGGAAAGAAAACATCTCCGATCAACTCAACAACTTCCATCTCGAAGATCGACTTGATCACGAAACTAGACATAGCCTGGATCAAACCCATCCCGCCCCTCTCGATTACATCCAGCCAAGGAAGCACCTACGTGCACGATGTGCACGTGCACACCCTTGCCTCTGACTAACTCACCATTGTGACACCGTAGCCGAGTCCCCTAACATCCTTCGATCCATATTGCCACTTTGCCGATGTCTCGCAACCACCCACATGAGACCTCAACCCTTCACGCGGATCTAAGAAAAACACATACCTCCGCAGTTCGACGAATTGCACTCGCCACACACCATCGATCAAAACAACTTCCCCACCAATCGAAAGCTCTACTCCAATACTACCTTCCTATCAAACCTCAATGGTCTCGGTTGCGCTTTCTCTTCCCAGTTTGGTTGCGTTCTCCAGCCTCCCATTGCCTTCCCAAAACCCTACAACTCCCTCGCTCTCCTAAAACCCACCCAAATCCAAGATCTCACCATGGTATCCTCCTCCCCTAAGTCCACCTGCTCCGTCCAAATAAGACCGTACCACCTCTCGGTAACGTGGTCGACAGAAAATAATTTTTGAACGGTTACCGATCATCCTCCAATTTCTCACGTTATACAACACTAAAAATCATAATTTTACTACTAAAATTCCTATTTATGTACAAGAATCCAGATAGCATGCTTGAATTCTCGTTTTAAATATGTTGAATTTTCACTAAAGTTGGTTACTAACTGTAAAACTTATCATTAGTTCACTACACAGCATAATCTATTCACAGAACTATTTTTAACCTAAACTACACAAGAAAATAGACGTTTTCTTAGTTTATAACATTGCAAATTTGAATAAGAATTAAAGATATGGATTTTCAAAATTGGGATGAATATAAATGTTCATTGTTAACATAGCAGCAAATTAATTCATTTTCGAATTTGAATATAAAGTTTCTCACCTTCCACATAATGCTTCCAGAAGCTTTAAAGCTGAAGTTGAGAATCTTAAATTTAAAGTCTTGAAAACTTAGATTCTGGTAGCTAGAATCTTTAAACAGAGAATGCTCCTATCTTCTTAAATTTTTCAGACTTGGTTACAGAGTTACTTTATTTTCTTACTTTTTAATTTTTGTTTCCTATTTGCTTAAACTCTTGCTTACAGTTTAGAACAGAGGATATATTTCTTAGTTATAGGCTTGAATTTAAAACAATAACTCAGAATGAAAAGCCTTTATATACATGCTTTGAATATCCAGATGATAGATTTGGGAAGAGACTTTTGGAGGCTGGAATTGATATCTAAAAATTTTGAAAAGAACTTAGATGATCATTACAACATTTTATCACGTGTTTTTTGCCAGATGTTAATATATTTTCCGATTTAAAATCTATTACTTATGTACCCTTTATTTTTCTTGATTTAAACCAGGTTCTGTTTTCTTTTTTACTGCTTATGACTTGAAATCTTTTTCCTATTATTATATTTTTATATTAACAATATAATCTTTAAAGTATATGCAAGTATACTCAAGAAGTTGGACAGCCTATAATTATCTTTGCTTTTGACAAAGTTAGTGTTTGCATTTATCTCTACATGCCTTACATAATTTTAAACCAAATGAAACATTGTTATTTAAATAAAATAACATTCTATACCAAACATCTTATATACATATGTGTTATAAGAACTATAAGATGGTTAAAAACTATTTTTAAGCCATCATGTATATGTGTAACCATATGTACATTTTTATTGATAATATAGAAATATATTACTTTCAAATAAACTAAGTTCATTTGATATATAAATGTATATATAATTTCTCCTACTTACATATGTGATTCCTATACACATCTTTTTAATTTATAACATTTTTATTTATTTATAAATATTATAAATTTTTCTCTTGAATTATTACTACATATATAACTTTTCTTATCCAAAGTGTATATATTATTTTAGGAAATGTTTAACTTAAAACTCTTTTATTTAATATAAATTATATTGTTTATATGCCCAAAATCAAAAGTACCCTCTTTTACTTTATTTTCTATTTTCTGCTATGAATTTCTATCCACATTATACATACATATAAATTCTATTATCCTTATATGTAAAAATGTATGCATATGATTTTCCAATTAAATCAATTCTCAATTTTATTTTATCTTTAGAACAAAATATACATATTTTATCTCTAAAACAAAATATACATATTTTATTTAAATCAAAATATAAATATATAACAAATTTCCATTTAATCAATCTCCTATTTAATATAGATATGAAAATTAAAATTATATTGGCCTTGGAAGATTTGTGTATTATTATCAGTTGTTGGGAATTTTTGTATAATCAAATACAATATTATTGAATATTATAAATTAATATTCACAACTTGGAATGGCTAAAATCCCAAGTCGTTACATTCCTTCCCACTTAAAAGAATTTCGTCCCCGAAATTCCATAGCTAAGTTAGTAAAACTATCCACACATGTTAGAACTGATTGATAACAACCCATACTATAGTAAATGCACAGAATTTCATACTTATATATATATATATATATATATATATATATATGTATGTATGTATATAAAAATATACATTATATCTAGTACCAACCAGAATATTCCTACAAATGCTATCATCATCCATACAAACACACACACACACAGATATATATATATATATATATATATATATATATATATATATATATCGTCCTACCAAACATTTAACACCTAACATCTATGACGTCCAAGGGTCATAGACACATACAAAAAAGCATATGCTTCCTAGAGAATGCAAACCAACACCTACCATGGACTCCCACTACCTAAGTCCTCCCCTTTAGGTCCCGACAATTCCATGGACTCCACATCACTGTCTGAAACCCATACAATCTCTGGACTAGGTTCTCTCTGAAGGAAATCTACATCAGCAACTAGCTCCTCAACAACTTTACCTATCTCCCAATTGACTGCGTCGTCATTTTCCGATTCAAGATCCTCCTCTACTTCAAACTCTTCTGCGCAATCAAACTCATCATCTTCACCCTCGACTTCAAACTCTTCTTCACCGTCGAATTCCTGCTTTGGGTCTTCTTCCTGAGGCTGAGGCTGCTCGAAAGGCTCTACCAGCTCCTTTGGCTCTTCCTCATATAATGACGGATCGTTAAGATCCGCCCAATTTCTCCTGACTAGACTTCTATAGGCTAAAGAGTACATCAAGGTCCACACTTAAAAATTTATCCCCCTTTAAATTTCTATTAACTTAAATTAATAAAATCATCTTTCCAAAAATAATTTAAGTATATATTTTTGAAAGTGGTTATAAGGTAGAGAAAAATATGCATATATAATAATACAGTAAGTTTATAAACAATTTATTTCTTCAATTTATAGATCTATATATATATATATATACACACAATAAAGTAAAGTGTTATAAGGTTTTAAATTCTCAAATATCCTTTTTAGAAATCCATAATTATGAAATTATCTTCAATGGTGGAAAATTTTCCCAAAATATTAGTTTAAAAGTTTTTCCAAATTTCTTAAGTAATTAAAACTTGGTAAAATCCCTTTTTTCCCAAGTTCATATCCTAAAGGGTTCATATCTCTAAGGGCATACTCAAGTCAAAAATAACAAATGAAAATACTCAAAGTTGATGGCTAAGACCACTCAAATCCTAGATGATAAATTATTATCATCACAATCAATCATTTTAAATACCATATATTTAAAAATCATGCCTATTATATAGAAAAATATATTCTGGTAAAATTATTTCATCTGCCCCTAAAAAAATACTATGTCCATTGGCCTCTTTCAAGTGTTTAGAGATTCCTATCAATAACGTTAGCTACATATTGACCAGAATCCATATGACACTCAGCCAATCAATTAACACAATATATAAAACTATTTTTTTATAACTAACAAATACACGCTCTCGTATAAATATATATATATATATATATATACACACACACACACATTCAGCCTCAATAAGATTGCTACAGACCCTATCTCTAATGAGCATCCCACCCAAACCTAGGAATTCGCTCAACATAGGCTATGATACCACAATGTCACGAACCATTTTTCCGTATCGATTTAAACTAACTTTTACCACACTTGTCAGGCAAATCGCACGGAAAGATAGATAATGAAAGAAAGAAGAAAGGTAGAAGATAGAAGAAAAAGACCATAATAACAAAATCTCACAGC
This sequence comes from Allium cepa, assembly GCA_030765085.1. Taxonomy (NCBI): domain Eukaryota; kingdom Viridiplantae; phylum Streptophyta; class Magnoliopsida; order Asparagales; family Amaryllidaceae; genus Allium; species Allium cepa. The sequence goes on along the minus strand of CM060935.1, from coordinate 793,785,837 downwards.
GGAACGAATAATCTATAATATAAACAAGTCTTTACATGAAACCAAAACTGTTGCTTTAATAACTTGTACAGACTTCAATCAAAGTTTACATCCATTCAGCACTGACAGTTTATAACAATCTGCCCTTAAAACTTGTTGACAACACAACCAATTATAACTGAATATAAGCATCTACGTGTAGCTCCTCTCCTGAAGCTTCCAGTCTTCCAGCTAAACCTAGACATATGCTCGGTCTGACCCCAAGCATATAGGAAAAATACCACGCCTGGGTCAATCTGGTAAACCAGTGTGAGAAACACACTCAACTTTATTTATTAAAGTTTAAAAATCCTTTGAAATCAAGGGTATCTCGTAAGACCACGCCACAAATAAACATGTCGGGTTTTTACCTTACGATAACAAAAAAAAATCTTATCAAAATCCTTAGATATTATAATAATGTCTAAATACAAATAATTAAATCAAATAGCCGAAATTGTTGCATTCATTAAATTCCAGCAAGTACTAGGTTCTACAATCAAAATCGTAAAGGCATGTAGGAGGAATGGATTTCCAAATAATGACTAGGCATTGGGGTACCACCTGTCATGATACCTGGTTTAGATCAGCATATCGAGGATCCACCCTGATCCCCTGCAACACAAGATCGGAGCTACCCCTTAGTGGATAGTCTAAATAAGATCACCCCACGGTAGGGATTATTAACTGCCCACACAGCCGAATAAAAAGGGACCTCTAGACAGGGATGACCTTACCTTAATTGGGTGCTACCCACTCAACCTTGCTGCATATCCCTTGATTTTCAGTCATTCCCAGTTGACGAGGTTCGAGGCTCAGGGTTACCTTTTTAGAACACTTCACATAGAATGCTCACTGTTTGCGCCAAAAATGGTCACAAACCCCAAGTATTGTGAAAGCACCAGTGTTGGAATACAAATCAGCAATATTCAAACACAAATCACAGATCTAAGCAAATAAAGCAGAAATTATAAACAAGGACACACGATTTATAGTGGTTCGGCTATCTCCGGCCTACGTCCACTTCAAAGGTTTTCCCTTTTATTTATGTTCTTCGCTGATTACACTTGATTACAGCGGATTACAATGGATTATAGCTTTGAAATTCGAGTACAACGGTGATTGTGGAGTGCAAAGTAGAGTCTGGTAGAGTCTAGATGCTTCAGAGTCTTGATCTTGCCAAAGAGAAGTCCCCTCCTTTTTCTGAATGACCTGGGCTCTATTTATAGGCGTAGGAGGCTGATATTTCTCCTAAAAATCAGGTAGACCGCTTCTGGCACGTAAGGGGGCCCACATGGCCGAAACCTGGAGATCCGGGCCCATATTGGGATCGATTCGACCTTTGGTTCGAATCGATCAATAAATCGTCCAATCGTGATGAAACTTGGCGTGGACATTCTTCGACATGTAGACGAATTCCTTTAAAAAATTCATGGCATTTGGATCAAGGGATTGAAAGATATGATCGATTCAAAATGGTGTTCTTTGGCATGCTGGTTGGTTCGAATCGATCCTATGGGTTCGTTCGAACCGATCAGTTCGAATCCATAGGGTCGAATCCATGCTTCTGTGACGTGGCGCGCGTTCTTTGAGTCGATCCACCTATCTCTCCGAGTTGAATGGGTCGAGTCAGAGTTTGTAGCTGCGTTTCCTTGATGGCTTCGAGTGCTGGGTTCGAAGGTCTGCTTCGAATCGATGGAGAGGTACTCGTTCGAATCGATCCAAATACGTTACTCTGGATCGATTCGAAGTTGTCTTTAACATGGGGATTCGAAGACAGTATGGAGCCGAAGCCATGATGGGTTTCTGGTCGTGTGAAGATGGATTCGAACTAACGATGGATTCGAGGCATGGCTATCAGGGGGCTTGCTTGATGGAGTCGAAGCGAAGGTACTAACTGATGGATTCGAACGTCGTCTCTCCTTATGGATTCGATCATGGTGGGTTTGAACTAGATGGGTTCGAACAAATGAAGGGGTGATGGATTCGAAACGAGCAAGGTCCATCTCTCTCAACTTGAATCCATCATAACTTGAGCATACGAACTCGGATTGACTTGAAATTTGAGATGCGGACTTCTATGATCTTTCTTGTCATGTCCTATCAATTGTAGCTCAATCTGGACTCGGCCAAAATTCATCGATATCCATGGTTATCCTGCAATGCATGGTTGATATTCAAGAATAATAATCATTGATTCTTAGCAAATTTTGGATATCTTGACTTTGCCAAAAGTTGGGATAACACTTTGCCCCCCCCTCAAAACATGCCTTTTTTTAAAAGGTATGTTTTGAACGGTCTTAAATCAAGTGTAATAAATTCATGTTTCATTCATAGCTGTAGTATTATCAATCAAGTTTATGGCTGTTCGAAGCCGAATCAGCATTCATGAAGTTCCGTAGTCTCTCCGGACTATTAATGGCTACTCTGAACCCTTACTTTGTCCATTCTAGACTTAGTGATTGAATAGAAAGATCCCATTGCACTCCGGCGTTGCCTTCTATCCCTTGCACTCTGGTCCCAGTTAGGACGTATAGCGATGTCATGGTCGTTCTAGACCGATCATAGCCTCTCTGGGCTCTTGCTGGATCCCATCCTGTCACTCTCCGGTGAAGGGGAAACAGCGCTTAAGTGAGTTGATCATGTCGCTCTCCGGCGAAGCAACTCACTTCTTGCACTCCGGTTCAGTGTATCTGAACATTAAGCGATGTCTTGGTCGTTCGAGACCGATCATAGCCTCTCCGGGCTCTTGCTGGATCCCATCCTGTCACTCTCTGGTGAAGGGGAAACAGCGCTTAAGTGAGTTGATCCCGTCGCTCTCCGGCGAAGCAACTCACTTCTTGCACTCCGGACCCCGTCTCTCCGGGTAGAGTCATAAAGCGATCATGTTTGTATTGGTTTTTAATGTTCATCCTTTGACTCTCCGGTCAAAAGGTTTATTCCAAGAAGTTCTAATTTATTCATTTAAATTCAAGTTCTAGACGTTCAATCTCAAACATCAGAAAAAACTAAGCATTGCCTCTCCGGGCATATCGGTTTATCTCCATCTCAGAGCATGCCTAGGGATCTCTCCAGTTCTTGTACATGTGTAAGTGGAGTAACCGTTTATTCTGAAAACAAATCTAAATAAAATTATTCGACCAAAGTCCGAACCCTGGACTTGGCCCTTGCCATCTTCGATCAGTGGATGACGAGCCGCGATCCCGATCCAGGATCGTTCCTGTTATTTGGAGGCGGTAGTTGTTCAGGTCTTGCTGCCATTGCTCGTTCTCTGACAAATTGCGGCAATCTACCACCCCTAGCATGTTCTTCCACCTCATCCTTTAGGTGGCGGCATTCATCTGTAGTGTGCCCATCTAGCTCGTGGAATAGGCAGTATTTTCCAGTCCTGCGCTCCCGCTCGGTGGGATCCCTTATAGGTGGCTTTCGATAGGGGAGTTGCCCCCTAGTTTCAGTGTAGATTCTTTCTAGGCCTGCAGTCAGATCCGTGTATTGCCTGAATCTTGGTTCTCGGAATTTCTTCCGTTTATCAGGACCATCATGTCTGTCATCCTGTTTCCTTTTTCCTTTGTCTGCTACAGGCTGTTCTCTGGGGATTTCTTCGCTTCGCGCGGTATTTATTTCCCGACTCTCGGCTCGTGATTCTTCCAATCGGATGAACTTTTCAGCTTTATGAAAGAACTCTCCAAGATCTTGCGGCGGATCTTTGGTTAGAGAATCTTTAAATTTGGTACCTTCCGCGACTCCTGCCACCGCCGCCATTAAAATCATTGATGGATCCGGGCGATCTACAGAGGTCACGGTCACATTGAATCTTAACAGAAAATCTTTTATGGACTCTACGGTCCTTTTCTTGATCGAGGCTAAAGTCATTACACTCTTGGGTCGCGTCACATGGACTCTGAACTGTCTCATGAAGCAGTCTACAAGCTCGCTCCATGTTCCTATCGATCCAGTTTCCAGTTGTCTGAACCATAGTGCAGCTAAATCCGATAAATATAGAGGGAAGCATCGTGCCATTACTTCCTCGGATGCCCCCAGCACTTCCATGTGCCTAATATATCTTGTAATATGCATGGTCGGGTCTGACCTCCTATCATAAGGTTCTAGGATTGGTAGTTTGAATTTTGGAGGGTTCCTTGCGTTTCGGATGTTCGGAGTGAATGGACTCCGACTGACTTCTTCCAGCACTCCACTAGGCAATCCTCCTCTCATGATTCGTCGCATCAGGCCAATCATTCTCTCGTCTCCGTCTAGGGCTTGGCCCCCTGTCAAGTTCCTATCCTGCCCCCCGAGCCTTGAGGGGAATTCCGGTACGTATTTTTTTGGTGGCTCGTTGGCATATGCATTGGCTCCAGCTTGTTGAGCTCCTTCTATCGGTCTTCTAGTATCGGACCCTGAGGGTCTGCCCCCAAGTCCTTGTTGATCACCTTCAACTCCTGCATTCTAGCCTTGAACCTGTCCTTCATTAGCTTCTGCAATCCTGATTCCTTGTCCTGCACTTGCAGTTGTTGTAGTTGGTCCAAGGTTTTGCACGTTCGCCGCCCTCATCTGCTCGAGGAAATTCTGCAACATCTCTTGTTGAGCCTTCATCATGCTTTCGCGTAATGAATTAGCCATAGCCTCCATTTCATCTCTAGTGATGTAGACGGAAGCTTGTCCTGCTCCTGAGGATGCTTCTTGGCTTCCTCCTTGTTGGCTCCGATCAACTCTTTGTCTTGTTTGTCGAGTCATTGTTTCTGAATCGGATTTCTTCGAACTTTTGAATCTGAATTCTGAATCTGTTGCAGCGGGTGCTAGTTCTTTCTCAGTGAAAGCACCAAAGTGTTTGCGCCAAAAATGGTCACAAACCCCAAGTATTGTGAAAGCACCAGTGTTGGAATACAAATCAGCAATATTCAAACACAAATCACAGATCTAAGCAAATAAAGCAGAAATTATAAACAAGGACACACGATTTATAGTGGTTCGGCTATCTCCGGCCTACGTCCACTTCAAAGGTTTTCCCTTTTATTTATGTTCTTCGCTGATTACACTTGATTACAGTGGATTATTGCTCTGAAATTCGAGTACAACGGTGATTGTGGAGTGCAAAGTAGAGTCTGGTAGAGTCTTGATGCTTCAGAGTCTTGATCTTGCCAAAGAGAAGTCCCCTCCTTTTTCTGAATGACCTGGGCTCTATTTATAGGCGTAGGAGGCTGATATTTCTCCTAAAAATCAGGTAGACCGCTTCTGGCACGTAAGGGGGCCCACATGGCCGAAACCTGGAGATCCGGGCCCATATTGGGATCGATTCGACCTTTGGTTCGAATCGATCAATAAATCGTCCAATCGTGATGAAACTTGGCGTGGACATTCTTCGACATGTAGACGAATTCCTTTAAAAAATTCATGGCATTTGGATCAAGGGATTGAAAGATATGATCGATTCAAAATGGTGTTCTTTGGCATGCTGGTTGGTTCGAATCGATCCTATGGGTTCGTTCGAACCGATCAGTTCGAATCCATAGGGTCGAATCCATGCTTCTGTGACGTGGCGCGCGTTCTTCGAGTCGATCCACCTATCTCTCCGAGTTGAATGGGTCAAGTCCGAGTTTGTAGCCGCGTTTCCTTGATGGCTTCGAGTGCCGGGTTCGAAGGTCTGCTTCGAATCGATGGAGAGGTACTCGTTCGAATCGATCCAAATACATTACTCCGGATCGATTCGAAGTTGTCTTTAACATGGGGATTCGAAGACAGTATGGAGCCGAAGCCATGATGGGTTTGTGGTCGTGTGAAGATGGATTCGAACTAACGATGGATTCGAGGCATGGCTATCGGGGGCTTGCTTGATGGAGTCGAAGCGAAGGTACTAACTGATGGATTCGAACGTCGTCTCTCCTTATGGATTCGATCATAGTGGGTTCGAACTAGATGGGTTCGAACAAATGAAGGGGTGATGGATTCGAAACGAGCAAGGTCCATCTCTCTCAACTTGAATCCATCATAACTTGAGCATACGAACTCGGATTGACTTGAAATTTGAGATGCGGACTTCTATGATCTTTCTTGTCATGTCCTATCAATTGTAGCTCAATCTGGACTCGGCCAAAATTCATCGATATCCATGGTTATCCTGCAATGCATGGTTGATATTCAAGAATAATAATCATTGATTCTTAGCAAATTTTGGATATCTTGACTTTGCCAAAAGTTGGGATAACACTCACCATCCTCCTGACAATGTTTTGAAAGCATTCATCCATACAAGTCCGCTCCGGGTTTGAACGGAACCGAAGGCACTATTCCTACAACATCCATTTTGGAATCACCCTCAGGATTAGTAGCGATTAGCCCTTGCACTTCACTGCTCCATCTTTGACTCCAAGCTCTTGTCTTCATCACGAAATGTACTCGTTGGATCGAAGTGGTTTTATGGATTACAAATCCAATCTGGTCCCTTTGAAACAACGTTCGCTATTTCCCATAAACTCAACCCCGATTCTTTTGGAAATACACAGACGAAAATAAGGTCGCAGTTCACCTCCTAACCGTTAGTGGACGGGTTTCCTTATAATTCGTCCAAGAGAATACTGAGTTTATATGTACGATATAGCACCTCGAATGGTAACCGTACCTTATAATTCCCGAGTTTCCTTTAGATATTTCCAAAGTTAAGTTTTATCCAGATTTGATAGTTGGTTATTGAACAATCAAAATAATCAATCAATTCAACCAAGTTTATTCCCCATTGCAACTATTAAGCCTTGTTCACATTAAAATCCCAATAGATTAAAACTTACTAAGTAAGATTATTCCTTTGGTAAATATAATCATGAAACCATCCTTTCCAAAAAATCATACTTATAAGTTTCAAATAAATTTCTCATGTTTTTATTAAATAAAATACTCCTTATAAAGTTTACTATACAATATACTATTTAAAACAACATTTATATTTAATAGATTTATCTTGAAGAAAATATACTTAAACACTAATTTCTCTAAAATAAAATTAACTTCTAAATGATCATTACATAAATAGTTTTTATACTTGAAATAGTTTAAATATCTCATAACTTATAATAAAAATTATACCTTATAAAGAGTTCCAAAAATAATAAATTATCTACCTTTGATGTTTCCAAAATATTTACCAGTTCTTTTAAAAATGCCGTTTAAAATAATACTCATTTTTAAACAACTTAGTTCAAAGTCAACCCAAACTAGAAAAAGGCTTATTTGTCTCAATAGTACTTATCAAGCTACAATTCAATTTTTAATCATGGTCTAGCATGACAATACAGATATTCAATATTAATCAGCTTTCATAGATCAATTCACATTATATACTCAAAATTAACTAATAGGAAAATAAACAAATGTATGCATGAAAAGTAGATCAAGGATTTATCATTGCTAGTAAATATTTACAACAATTATACAAAAATATGTTAGAATGATGGCTTATACCACCACAGCAGTAAATTAAATAATTAGCAGAATGGTATTTGTTTCCACTGACCATATATCAAGCAGTTTCAATATTCTACAATTAACACAATAATTTTGTTTGGGAACGACTTAACAGGTAGGCTACATAAAATTATACAACGGCATTTATTTCCAGCCGGTAATTAATTCAGTCTGTACAAGCTTGTAAAATTTCACTTGTTTATCTTCACAACGGTTCATACGACGGTGTAAAACCCATTGATATGAACCATCTTCTTAATAACACTTTATTTTATTTAACATGTGGAATTAAATAAATATTATATATATGAAATCACTTAAGAACTTGGATTAATTTAGAAGTATAAACATTTATTTCACTTAATTATCCGCTTAATTATACTTCAATTTATTCAAATAAAAACTCAACAATTAAAAATAAAATTATTTTTAAAAGCTTGACTAATTCATGATAAAAATAATTTATTTAAATGACCTTAATTAAATAATCTTAAAGTAAAACAAGTTTTATTATTTTTAAATTTCTATTCTATATTTAAAATTTTAAATAAACATTTAATATTAAAGAGAAACGATTTAACACTACTTGGTCCACTTGCCTAATACATGCTTTAGGAACACAAATTGTTACAGATTTTACTTTTACATTATAACCATTTTTTTAAATCCTGCTAACAATCCAAAAGCAAAACGGCCGAAGCCCAAATCTCAAAAGCTAAAGAAAAAAAACCCAAAATCCTATTTACATATACATCTACTCAAACTCAGTTGGGCCAAAGCCCAACATCACCCTCAAACCCTCAAACTCAGTTAACTACGCAGCATAATCTATTCACAAAATTATTTTTAACCTAATTACACAAGAAAATAAACATTTTCTTAGTTTGCAACATCAACAAATTAGAATAAGAATTAAAGATATGGATTTTCGAAATTGGGATGAATATAAATGTTCATTGTTAATAGAGTAGCCAATTAATTCATTTCCAAATTTGAAATTAAAGTTTCTCACCTTCCACATAACGATTCCAGTAGCTTTAAAGTTGAAGTTGAGAATCTTAAATTAGAATTCTTGAAAACTAGGATTCAGGTAGCTTGAATCTTTAAATAAAGAATGCTCCTATCTTCTTAGATTTTCCAGACTTAGTTACAGAGTTACTTTCTTTTTAATTTTTGTTTCCTGTTTGCTTAAATTCTTGCTTATAGCTTAGAACACAGGATATATTTCTTAGTTACATGCTTGAATTTGAAACAACGCAGATCCACAAGCTGATATATATACATGCTTTGAATATCCAGATGATAGAATTGGAAAGAGACCTTTGGAGGCTGGAATTTATATCTAAAATTTTTAAAAAGAACTTAGATGATCATTACAACATGTTATCACGTGTTTTCTGCCAGATGTTGGTATATTTTCTGATTTAAGGTCTATTTCTTATTTACCTTTTATTTTGCTTGATTTAAACCAATTCTGTTTTATTTTTTACTGCTTATGACTTGATATCTTTTTCCTATTATTATATTTTTATGTAAACCATATAATCTTTAAAGTATATGCAAGTATACTCAAGAAGTTGGACAGCCTATAGTTCTCTTGCCATTTGACAAAGTTAGTGCATTTATCTCTATATAACTTATATAATTTTAAACCAAATGAAACTTTGTTATTTAAAAAAAATAACATTCTATACCAAACATCTTATATACGTATGTGTTATAAGAACTATAAGATGGTAAAAAACTATTTTTAAGCCTTCATGTATATATGTAAACATATATACATTTTTTATTGATAATATAGAAATATATTACTTTCAAATAAACTAAATTCATTTGATATATATGTATATATTGTTTCTCCTACTTATATTTATGTGATTCCTATACACATCTTTTAAATTTATAACATTTTTATTTATTTATAAATATTATAAATTTTCCTCTTGAACTTATTCCTACATATATAACTTTTCTTATCCATAGTGTGTATGTATATTATTTTAGGAAAAGTTTAACATAAAAATCTTTTATTTAATATTAATTATATTGTTTATATGCCCAAACTCAAAAGTATCCTCTTTTACTTTATTATCTATTTACTGTTATGAATTTCTGTCCACATTACATATACATATAAATTTCTATTATCCTTATATGCAAAAATGTATGCATATGATTTTCCAATTAAATCAACTCTCTATTTTATTTTATCTTTAGAACAAAATATACATATTTTATCTCTAAAACAAAATATACATATATAAGAAATTTCCGCTTAATCAATCTCCTATTTAATATAGATCTGAAAATTCAAATTATATTGGTCTTGGAAGATTTGTATATTATTATCAGTTGTTGGGAATTTTTGTATATTAAAATACAATATTATTGAATATTTTAAATTAATATTGACAACTCGGAATGTCAAAAATCCTGGGTCGTTACAACTATAGTAGAAAGCCTATTCGTATTGTTGTGGGAGATGAGAAGTGGCTTAGAACCAAGACGGTCGCACTAGTCAAAGTCCATTGGAGTGACGATGACAGGGACTGTACTTGGCAGGACTTGTTTAATGGTATGTTTTACCTCCTTGTTTGATTTGTTGTGTACCTTATCGAAAATTCCGAGGATAAAATTCTTTAAGGATGGGAGTTTGTAACACCCTAAATTTTTGGCAACATTATTTAGGATACTTAAATAGTTTAATTAAATTTACGTTTATTAAGGAGATGAGATTTGAATTAATTAAGGGGTAGCTATGCCATTTAAACTATAAATTAAAATAAGTGTTTAAATGGAAATAAGGGAGGGGTAAAATAGAAAAGATGCCATCCTTATACCCTAAACCCTTTGGCCGTGTACACCTACACATCCATTTCATTTTATTAAAAAATTCTAAAACTAAGGCCAGCCAACATTAACAAGGAAAAGAGGAAGAAAAGATAGGAAGAAGCTTAAGAAAATCAAATCCATTCTCATCTCAATCAATCTCTTTAATCCCTAAAGCTAAGGTGAATAATGTTTACATCTCAAACTTTTATTATTTTCGGTTTTAAGATGAATTTCGAATATTTTTCGTTGATTTTCCATGTTTTAGAATGATAAAATAATTATATATATATATATATATACATACTTGTTGATGATTTATGATTGTTCATATTGAATTTATGATATGCTTTAAGGTGAAAACCCTATAAAATGACATCAAAATGCCTTGCGAATTTTTATGAAGATCATAAATAATATTTTAGAGATGGGATTGAATTTCGGAATTTTTTGATATTATGTGAAATTTATATGAATTTTCTAGTAAAGAAAATGTTAACTTGGATTAATACTTGTTTTTGGTTAAATAATAAAAGATTTGAGTTTGAAATTTTTATATGTTGGAAAACATATTAAAATAGATTTCTGAGAATTTTTATAGATTTTTCCCAAGTGTTTTAATGGTTATATAAAATTATTTAATGTATGGGACTTAAATGTTTTTTATAAATAAGGAAGAAGAAGGCTCTTTTTGCAAAATAATTTAAATTTGTTAATCCTGAAAGTCGGCAGCACTTTTGAAAAATTGCAGTAGTTTTTAATGGTAAGAAAGAGGCGACTAATCAAAATTAGACACGTTAAGCAGGTTAGGTGAAAAAGAACTATTTGCTACATACTACTTACTGTTTTGATGGTTTCGTCACCTACTTCCACCTTGGTTAGCTTTTTACTAGGTCCCTCTACCTTCAACACCATCGAAACCAATGCACAAGGCATTAATGTATTGGTACGTGGCAAATTGGATAGAAGGCGAAAGGTATGAAGTCGAAACCATAGGTTTCGAAGGGGTTGAGGCATCATTTTGTTTTGAAAAAAAATGCGCCTGCTTGCTCTTAACTAAATGTCTTTCGATAAAGTAGCTTTCGATCGGTTTAATGAATTTAAAGGAAATGTTTCGATTGGGTTGCGCCTCTACTATTAAATGATAGCTTTCGACTAAGTCGAAGCCACTTTACTACCGCTTTCTACCTTTCGACCCAGACGGTTTCAAAAGAGTTGTTATCCTTATTTTCTAAAATTTTGGGTAACTTCTCCAATGCTTTCGAAAGGGATGGTTTCAACACCATCACTTCTCTACTTAGGAAATGGGTTCGAAGCAGATGCTTTTGACTTAAATGTTTTCAAGACCCTTTTTCTATAATTGAAGTAAAACCTGAATGATTTTGAAAGAGATGGTTTTAGATAGTTTCAAAACAGATGCTTTCGATTATAATGGGTTTCTTATCCTTTTGCTCTACTTGAAGCAGAATCCAAATGGTTTCGACTGAGTCGTTTTTCAAAGGTATCAAAGGGGTAAATTTTTGAATGGTTTCGAAAGGCTTCCATAAATTTTAAATTAAACCCTAGGTTCTTTTGAAACAATTGAGTTTTGACTATTTTAAATGGTTTTAATGAATGGTTTCGAAACGGTGGTTCCCTAGGGTTTCGACGGTGTCGAAAGGCAATATTTAACGGTTTTAAAAAGGGATGTCTATTGTTTTGAAGCTTTTGAAGGGAAGGCTTTTAATATTTTCGAAAGGGTCACTTTCAATGGTTTCGAAGGGGTTACCTTCAAGGGTTTCGAATGGGTTGTTTAAAGGCTTTAAACAAAGGTTCCGAGTGTATTAAATCGGTAGTATTGCCTAAGTACTTTCAAGTTATAAAGGATTTAACTTGTTTTGGAAGGATAGTTAATCCTCATTAAAATCCATCAAAATTTATTTTGAGTAAAGTATATATAACTTGGCAAAATAGCTTAGAGTGAAGTAAAGAATATATCTTCCTTATGTAAATATGATTTTAAATCATTTTGAAAAGGATTTCAAGGATAAGATAAGGGGTAGTTAACCCTAAGAAAATGATTCACACAGCTAGTCCATTTTGATCCGGACAATTAGTCCAGTTTGCGTGCAACCAGCCCAGTTGTTATGGACATATAGTCCACTTGTAACATAACGGACCATGTTGTTATGTTGTGGGCAGATAGTCCACACATTACCTGTTTCCCGGACATATAGTCCATTTATTAGCATAAAGGATATTGCTATTTTGATATAATCAGTTTGATTAACTAGTTTGGTTGTAGGAAAGGATTTACAAAATATATGTTTTAAAGAGGATATTAGTGAGGGGAAACCCGTTCTGCTAAGCGGCGTGGTCTCACTTAATATCAGTAAACCGAGATGAAACAGAATTATTCACACCAAGCTTTATATTTGACCCGAATTTTTTGTTTTCCCTTAAACTCTCTGGTGCTCAAAATTGATTTGAGTATGCTGAGGGTTAAGGTTTTCAAGTTTTAGTCATTTTGGCAAATAAAGCTTCCAGAGACGAGCAGGTGCTGACGGATAGCTATTTAGGAATTTCTTATTTGTCTTTTTTTTATTCTGTTGTTAGTTATATTACTTTGATTGACCAAGGGGGCAATGTCATATGTCGCTCTTGGCGTATTTTGTAATGACTATAATTAATCTTTACCTAGGAAATGATATAGGATTATGTAACTTGGATACGAATTTGTTTGGAAATATAATCGGTAAAATGTTGTTTTGGAAATCCGTGATTTTGTTCATATTCAAGTGCTTCTGATATTATGGATACCGTTATCATTACCATATTTTGTCACTAGAAGCTAATATTATGGATGACTGTAGCATTTGTAGTGCTTAGCTTTTGGCCTCCAAATATAGGATGTTACATATACACAAGTTTGTAATCCATCTTTGAGTGACATGTACTTACAATGAATAATTAAACAAATAATACAACAGCGTCTCATACCACCGCATGTTACTTAAATAATTATTCAATGCTCATAAACTACACTCGATCCACACTAGATATATTTATATGATAAGTCCAATGAATAATCGAAAAAGTGTTACGTAAAGCCTCATACCATACGGTATCACTAAACCGTTTATTCAAATTTCTCGTCACGCAGAAATAAAACCTTACAAATCAAATAAAAGGTTGTCATCATCGTATCATCTTTGAAATATAAAGTATATCAAAACAACAATAATAATGAATCATTTATGATATAAAAATCAATGCAGGAAAATGCTAAATTAGAAAATAAAGAAATCATACTTAAATCTCATTTCAATTCAAAAATGAAAACATAATAAATTTCGATAAAATATTTCATTAAACATTTAACACAAATGCTCAAATATTCATATAAAACATTCAAATTAATATATAAATTAGATATCTTTATAATCAAAACGACTTAAACAATATTGTTATTTTCATAATGCATTTGATAAAATAGCTATATATTACATTATTCTTTTATAACAAATTCAAACTTACAATTTATTATAATATTGATTTAAACAGATTTATAACCAAAAGTAATCTATATTTATATTTTTAATTGAAAATATTTACAAATTTAAATGTATTTAGAATATTTATATTTTAATTAACATATTCATAACATAATTTAATAAGATTTTAAAACTCTTAAATAATTTGTTTCTAAGTTTTCCAAACATTAATTAAAACAAGCAATGAATAAATATCTATATAAGTATAATTATGGAGTAAAATCATTCCATTAACATATCAACTAGTGATATGAATATCGTAAGACCTGAGTCGAGTTCCATCGAACTCTAGTCAGGCATAAAATTAACACACGTCGAAACATGAATAAATATTTCTTTCAATTTGCAAACGGATGGAACTCGTTTGCAAATTGATGCTACCTACCGACACAATATCAACCATTAATTATCTAAATATCATCTAACTTCAAATAAATATTCGAACAATCCAAATAATTACTATTGCATATAGTCAATCAATCCAAGAAATTCAAATGATAAGTATAATAAAATATATACGTATATATAACAAGAATCAAATTATAGACATAGTTATGATTTAAGAAAACTCACCAAACTGAATAAATGATTTACTGTCTTTTTCGCACTCCATACCACAAAAGCAGCCACTTTTAGCCTTGAATCGTAGAAATCTTTCCTCAACCAAACATCACACATAAACACACTCCTCTCCCTCCCTTCTTTCGCATCAGGTCACTATCGTCCTCTGCCTTGAACTACTCCACCTTCTACCTACGACATTTCTATAGGCCATCATAGTTGCAGCAACCTCACTAACAGCCCTTAACACGCACACCAGCTATGACTATAGCACCAACATCTAAGTTTTCCTACACCCTAAGTCTAACACCCGTGCTTCCATTCATCACAACATCAACAGGTCATGGATTTGAAGCCGCACCTCACGCGTCATCCTCTTTCCCAATCGACGTCGCAACCATTGCCCTCAATCAACTCGAGTTGGCATGATTTAATTTAATTTTTAATTCCTTTTCATTTTCCTTTAAATTGAATTAGGGCCAACCCTAAAGAGTATACGGGTGTGTTTTTGACAAGGTGCGGCTGAAGAAGAATTCTTGAGAAACAGAGTATAGATATGGGATTGATTCCAATTCAGACCTTTCCTAATTTAATTAGCTTTTCTCTTTTTATTTGTAAATGAATTTTAGTCTAACTTAAATTAATTTACACTACACTCCACCAAATATACTTCCATTATTATCTAAATTCTATTTATTCAATACTTGTTTAATTTTGTTTAATTCAATAAATTATTCGAAATGAACTTATTAATAAATTAGTAATTAGATAAAAAATATTTTATTGACTAGGCTTTAAAAAATAGGAATTAGTTATCAAAATAATAATGATCAAAAATCAAATCAAATAATTTTATTTTAATTAAATTGATTTTCAGCATAGAAAACAAGGTCGTTACATTGAATTTCCTCAACGCATATTTAGTGTCTTATCAGTTTCTACTTTTATTTTGGTTGTTGAGTTTAAAGAATCATCGGGCTCTTTTATATCAAAATGGGCTTATTTTTTTCCTCCGAAACATACTCAATGTTTGCAAAATACATCTCTCGATCACTGAATTGCTCACCCCTTATTGTTCTCTATCCTTTTTCTCGTTAGAAACTTCACCATCAAGTATTTTGGTGACACAAAAGCATCAACTTCATTAAGGGACGGCCTTCCGATGAAAGATTTATAGTAGGATGGTTGGTCCATAACGACAAAGAGGGTTTCAAAGGTTATGCAGCATGGCGGAGCTCCCATTTGTACAAAAGGCTTTAGTTGCCTCACCAGAGTTGACCCATTACTGTTAAATCCAAAGATCGGCTCCAAACTTGGTTCCAGCTTCTCCTTAGGAATCGACATCTGGTCAAAAGTGTGTTTAAAAATTATGTTAATCATGCGGTCTATATCTACCAAAGGCTTGGTGGATATAGAGAGTCCAATCTATGCGATAATCATTAGTGGATCATTGTGTGGATGGTGAACTCCTCATAACTCTGATGGAGTGACTGTTAAAGCGTGCAGTTGGACCTGAAGTCTTGGATTCTTGAGTGGTGATTCTTCCTAAATGGAAAAAATTCCTTTATTTGCTTCCCTCACATATTGGCTTCTAGCCCCTTTGCTGCTCCCTACCGAATGTAGGACTCCACGAATCACATCAATCCGGTTAAGAGGTGGAATAAAGTCACGTTAAATATCTTCTTTAACTATATTTGAAATGTTACTTAGCGGGCTCTAATTGTTGTTTCCAGGATGGGCAGCATTTTGCCCGTCTTTAATAAATTTCTTCCACCTTTGATAAATTTCTTTAGTTGTCCAGCGTGGATCATCTGTTGAATTATGCCTGCCAATGCCTAGCACCCATCCATCTTGTGCCCATTCAATTTATGATGTGCATGGTAGTCTCCTCACTTCTCGGTTCAGGGTAGATTTTGGCCTTATAAGCAATCGAGCAATCATCCTTCTCCTTCATGGTAGCATATATATAATAGGGTTGCTTACTCAGGGTGAAATGACTAACATTTGAATCTTCCTCCCAATTAGCTTCTTATGATTGTGGTCATTGTTGAACTTCTCGATTTCCTTCTTAACTTGGGCAATCTTTATAGTATGGTACATTTCATCCATGCGGATGAATTTATTAGCCTGAAAATGGAATTCCTACAGGTCTTTGCACTCATGAATGTAAAGCTCCTGCCAGAATGGAGTCTGCTCAATTAATCCCAAGTGTATCGCTACTAACTTGTCTCTCTCAGTCATGTTCTTTGCCTTTAATGCTTCTGTATTGAATCTTTTGAGATAATCACCCAGTAGTTCCCCAGGTCTTTCTTGATATTGGCTACCATAGTATAGTGAACAGTAGGGTCTTTGCATATGTAGAATTGTGTTGAGAAATCGTACGAAAACTGCTACCAAGAATAGACGGTCCTATCTCAGTATTGCTGATACCACTTGGCCACTACTCCTTGAAATGTGTTGGGAAAAGCTGCAATAAATAGCTCTGAATATATTATACAGATCCATTTGACTCTAAAAAGATAATATATAGTCATCCTGATTGGTGGTTCCAATAAATTTGATACAAGGAATCTTGATGTAAGATGGGATCTTCTCTATCATGATCTAATCGTTAAAAGGAGTCTCCCATTGGTTATCATTTGCACGATCATCTAAAGTCCTCTTCCCATCGAGGTTGAGCATGTCCTTTGCCAAGTCCTTTAAGTTAGACTCATCATTATGGTAATTTCTCCTTTTTGGTTTATATCCTTCAGAAGTTGAGCTCATAAATTGCTCTCTAAATTTTTCCTTCACACTTCCCTGATAGTCTACTCTACCTTGTTGATTCTCTCTCTCTTTTTGGTAAACTTTCTTTTGGATTTATTTCTAAGCAAGGAAGCATTCAAGTTTTTCCTTGGAGATTCCACCTCATCTCCTCTAGTTACCTTAGTAGCCTTAGATAATTTCTGAGCAAGCATCCCTTCAAATAGTTCTCCCATCATTAGCAATTGGTTCTCCAAGTTCTAGATTTTGGCCTCCCTACTAGTTGGTTGCACTGCTCATGACGGTTAGCCATGCACTGAATTTCCCACGTTGAAATTGGGAGTTACATTCTCTTCTAGTGTCATTGTCTGTATAACCTCTTTGGTCTGAGCACTAAGCCTTTTTGATCTCATTTTCCTGAAATAAAATTCATTTAATTAGTCTAGATAATGAGAAAATTAAATAATTCGTTGGTTCAAGCCCTCCCTCTAGTGCCAAACGTGTTAGATCAAAAAATGTTATAACACTCTAGATGCCGATCGTGATAAATTACTCTTGATTTTGGCATTTACGGAGGCATGATCAAGTATAAGTTGACCGATATCGCCTTAATGGAGTATCAATAGCTAACTTATCATTTGAGACTTGTCTTAGGATAAAGGTAATACAGAATGGATGGCATTAGGCCTTTGAGGATTGTTATACAAAAGTCCATTGACTTTCCTAGAACCAATGGGCTCGATGTTCTTAAAGTTCATTATGGCTATTATGACCGATGTCCTCGAAGATCATAACAGTCATTATGCTCAACGTTCTCCAAGGTCATAAGAGTCATTATGCTTGAGGTTTCCAAGGTTAATCGTATATATGAGTGTCCATTTATGCTTTTAGACAAGGTAATTCATAACGGCCTAAGTCACATCATATGTTCAATAAAGACATAAAAGATAAGTGATGTATTTGAACTATAGTCATTATGCAGGGTATAGGCATATGGTTATGCACAATACAGTGATTATGATCGAAGTCCATGGTCCATACAGTTATGCATATATGAGTTCGTCAAAGTCCAAGGCATCTCAACTAAGCTCATATCAATCTTAATCATGATGAGCTCATATATATGCAAGCCTAGAGCTATATTGTCAAAATAAAGTCATAATTGAAGTCAATATACATATTCAAGTCCATGTTCTTATTATTCAAATTTGATTACAGTCAAGAAAGTTTTGTCCCCAATTCGATTTAGGGTTGCAGGGCTTTGATTAAAAAGAGAGAGAAATGAAATTCCGGCCGCTTCCATAAAGCCTTTAGGTCCATATTTATAAGGTTTGGCCAGTGACAGGCCTCGACATGCATTGATTTTGGCATTAGCAGAGCCGTCGATCATCAGGGTTGATATTCTATTGGCTTTGACAATGATAACATCGTCAAACATCAAAACCAGCATTCTTGTATTCACATAGCTAAACTTCAGCATTTATTCTATAAGGTTGATACTCGGCATCTATAAACATGACGTTGATAATTTTTTCTTCGTCGATCAATTTTCATTACCACAACATATTAACATTGATGAAAGGTGGCATTAGTAAATAATCTTCGACATCCCTTATGGGTGTGTTGATGGTTCTTGGCATCAATATCGGCGGCGACGACTCCATATTTTAAGAACTTCTTTGATTTATGGTTGGCGGCATTGAACAACTGTGACATTGATGATCCTTGTCATTGATATTTATTAGCTTACTAAATGTGTGTAAAGGCCCGCAAATCCGCACCCCTTTGAACTAACAAATTCCACCACAGTTCAGTTCAAAGTGGCACAAAAATACGAGTCTTCAGGTAAAAGAAGAAAGAGGTAGAAGAAGAAGAAAAGAAAACAACATCTGAATCTCACATCGCAGCGGAATAAAATATAATATATAGAATACAGTTTTAAATACAAGAAATCTATACTGTATACATATACATACATATCATCATCAGAGTACATCAATCAATCATACATGACCATACACAGCGGAGATAATAGACAAATACGTAAATACGCTCTGTCACCAGCTCGTCTCCTGAGCTCCAGCATGCAATCTGAATCTGTTTAACTCGGTCTGACCCGAGCATCATATAAAACAATACCCGAGTCAGTCTGGAATACCAGCGTGAGAAAATCACACTCAATTGGATTATTAAAGTTTCAAAAATCTTTTGAAAAAAAAAGCATCTCGTAAGACCACGCCACAAATAAACATGTCGGGTTTTTACCTTACGATAGCTAAAACATTTTTATAGAAATCCTCTGATATTATAATAGCCGAAATTGTTACATGATTATAAAATACTTATAAAATAGCCGAAATTGTTACATGATTAAATTCCAGCTACTAGCCACAGAGTGGGTAATACAAACAAAACTCGTACAAGGCTCGTAGGGAGAATGGATTTCCATCAATGGCTGGGCTACTGGGATACCGCCCGTCACAGTACCTGGCCTAGATCAGAGTACCGAGGAGTACGCCCGCTCCCCTGCAACACAAGGCCGGAACCATTCCTTACTGAACAGTCTCGAACAAGATAACCCCGTGGTTGGCGCGACCAACCACCCACTAAGCCGAATAAAAAGGGACATCTAGACAGGGGTAAATCTTGTCCTGCTTGGGCATGACCCACCTAATCTTGC
This sequence comes from Allium cepa, assembly GCA_030765085.1. Classification (NCBI taxonomy): domain Eukaryota; kingdom Viridiplantae; phylum Streptophyta; class Magnoliopsida; order Asparagales; family Amaryllidaceae; genus Allium; species Allium cepa. The sequence continues at coordinate 793,766,016 of CM060935.1, read as the reverse complement.
TGCACCTCCCCTGTTTTAGCCATTCCCGGTTGATGAGGCTTGAGGTTAAGCGTTACCTTTCAAGAACGCGTCACTTAGAATGCTCATCGTCCACCTGACGATGTTTTGAAAGCATTTAATCCATACAAGTTGCCCTGGGTTTGGACAAACCGAATCACCATCTTCAACTCTTCACGGTCTTCATTCGTAAACGTTCAAACCGGATCGAAGTGGTTTTCGGATATTTAAATCCGATCCCGGACTCTTCGAAACGATCAGCGCATTGTCCAATATTGATAGTCGGTTATTTAACTATCAATTAATCATTCACAAGCAACCATCAAATAATTTCCACAAATCATTTATCTCAAATATCATTCAGATATTATTTCCATTTTAACCCATTTGAAATAAATTGTCAAAGTCCTTTATTTCCATGAAATCACTAACTGATTTCTTATACACACTCAATTTGATTTAACTTTTGAAAATATTTCTTATTTCCCCATTTCTTTCTCAAAAATCAATTTGCACATTCCTTATAATCTCACAAATTCACTTTCTCCATTTAATAAGATTTCTCCTAAATCTTATCCCATTCAAATTAATTTGCTTACCATCACAAGAAGATTTTAATTGGATTTTAAAAACATTTTGAAAACATATAGATTTATAAAATAAGAAGTATTAAATATTAAAATTTATATCTAGTTATTTATAGGTTTCAAAGCTGGTTTTAGAAAAATTAGAGTTATCACAAATAATTTCTAAGCCTTCAAAAATAACTAATTTGAAATGTTTTGAATTCAGAAATGATTTATAAAACCTATATAGTATAGTAATTTAAAAATATTCCTTTAAAAATAAATTTTATAATTTAGGAAATCCAATATCCATCTATAAATCCCTCTTGTCCAAATTCACACTTCTCACTTTCGGAAATATTCTATTATTTCCGTTTCAAACAAATTTATAACTCCTTATAAGTTCTCCTTGACTTATCTCTTCCCATATTTACCGATTTCTTTCCTTTTCATTTATAAAGTTCGTTATAAATTCTATAACTTCCCTGGATTGTCCTTTTATTTATAAAAACAATTTTATTTAAAATCTTACCTTTAAAATTTATTCTTCAATAAGATCCATATTCTTTCTTGATAAAAATTTCTTTTTATTCCTTAATAAATTTTCTTTTCATTTCCTTTATAGAACTTCATTTTACTTCGAATTTATTTATCGATTCACCATATTCCTTCGAGTTGTCAATATATAAGTTAACCTTAACTTCAACCAATTAAAATATAAATAACTTTTATTTTTTCTTAAATTTTCAAGTATAAGAACATCCAAATTTCTTAATTAAATATTTCTCTTCAAGTTCCATTTAACTACCTCTAATTAAAATTAATTATAGCATTTTATCCAAACTTTAACTTCCAATGTAAATTACAGTTAATAATTCAGTTCATATATAAATCCATATCAATCCATCCAACCTGTCATATAAAAACACATATATATAATAAATAAATATTTTGAGGAATCCAGTTGGATCCCTCCAACCTGTTTCCCTGCATCCACAAATGTTAGCACAATAACATATCAATTCCACTTTCAAATGGATATTACAGTATATGGGTTATGATATTAACCCATGAGTAAATTATTATCAATCAACTAAACACATCCAATAATTTAAATTTCACATTTAAATTTAATTTAGGGCGTCCAAATGAGTGAGAAAATCTCACCTTTGCTTTTAGGTTGCAATCCATTCCAATATCGCCTTGGTTTCCTCGATTTTTGACCTTGAATAACAATTTGATTGTTTATTAATATTTGAACTAACCAAATGTTAAACTATCGTTTAATAAAATTTATTTTTTTAACTCTAATAATTTAATTTTAACTAATGATATAATTTTAACCAAATACTTACCTTTTAAACTAATTCTCCTTTTAAAAATCCTTTTAGTAACTAAAAATAATTAAATAATTTATTTAAACAAATTAACCACTCTAATTTAAGTATTGTAAAATAAACTAGTTAAGGTGAAAATATGTATATTTTATTTTCTTTTGTTATATATTTATGAAAATATCCTATATAGATTTTATCAAATCCAACTCATATAACATCCTATTTTTTTTTCAACATCTTATATATATACACACATATATATACCGTCTTTAGTTATTTAAATTAAACTAGAAATAACTTAAGATTTAAAACTGCATAATAGTTAATTTAAATTTTATTTCCCTTATCTAAACCAAAACCCTAGTTTACAGTAAACTTTAAATTTTAAAACACAAAATTACCTCACTGACGCCCTCCAAACCGAGGCCCAAGATGTCGCCTCCGAGATGTTGCCGAGCCTAATTCGATGCTCAAAACCGAGCCAAGCCGTAAGTTGCTGAAACCCTAGCTTGCCACCATCGCCTCTGCACCACCACGAACGTCGACTCGGAGTCGATCATCGCATCCCTGCGCGTGCGCGCGAATGCTCTTACTGCCAGCGCTCGAGTTCGACAACCCACAAACGCCACTCCAACAACCCAGTCGCGACCATCTCGAGTCTTTCGCGTCGTGCCCTAACTTGCCTATGACGCTGCGCGACATCCACGCAATCGCGCCCTTCGTCTCGAAATCAAGCTACAAAACTCACGGCTCAGCCATCATTGCTCGCACGCGAATCAATTTCACTCGTTCCCCTCTTTCTCCTCTTTTTTTTTAAATACGGCAAGAGCTTTGGAAAGAAATTGGGCAGAGGGTTCGGTAATAAAAATCAAGGAGGAGGGGTTTATGTTTTCTCGATTTTGATTTTCATTTGACGAATAAGAGGAGAGAACGGGTTGATAAAGGAAGAAGAAGGAATAAGGAGTATCGGCCATGATTATCATTATTTTTTTCTGAACGAAGGTTTAAACAAGAAGCATCGTGAATTTAAGAGATAAAGGAAGCGTCTTTGAGAAGCTGAAAGGTAAAAATACGGCTATGATTTGATGCGGGATATTTTGAATTTTAAAATGATTAATTATATTTGAAGCGTTTACCTCTCATACGATCACACGATCACTTCAAAATTTACGAAATTTGAAATCCGGCAATAACTCAATATTACGGATCCAATGGAACTGGTTTCGTTGAATTCCGGGACTGTGCCTCGGAAGGTTATTTTCAATCGTCAAATTAAACAATGTAAATTTAGAATTGAACAAACCACAGTTAAATTCAATTTTAATCCATCTATTACTTCCGGTATTATCAATATAAATTTATAAGCTGTTAAAATATTTCCAACAAGCTCACAATTCCAGATTTAAATAATTTACCCAATTGTCAATCATTATTTAATTTATTCAATTAATGATTATATTTAAATTCTGAGTTCTTTTTATTAAATCAAACCAACTTTTCATATTGAAAACAAATTTTATTTCAAATCAATTATTTAAATTCATTTTGAATATCACAAATTAACTGTTGAAAAAGCCGGGTCGTTACATTCCTCCCCCCTTAAAAGAATTTCGTCCCCAAAATTACTAGTTAGGAAGAATGGTCCCATACCCGTTACTATTACTCTACAACCAATTATTCAACATCCTACTAACTATCTTTTTAATAAAAGATGCATTACCCTTCTTAATAACTTTCTAAACTTTTCCCTAGTATCAAACTATACTATATGCTTAACTATTCAAGTTTCAATTTAAACTCAAATTTTGACTTATCAAAATTTTCTCAAAATTTTTATAACGCCCTAAATTCCCGAAATTTTTTGCCAGCGTCTCCTTTGCGCGGCTAGCTCGGTACAACTACAAAATGGCTCTACGGCCTCTCAAAAAACCCAAAAGAAAACAAAAAGCCAAGTGGCTCGATCAAAATCCCAATCAATTTCCATATAGAAATTCAAACACATACCTTTTTGTCGAGCATTTCTTATTTATCTTCTGAAATCAAACTCAATTCTTTTTAACTTTATATTACCTGCATATCTTACACAGCAATATATCCAATCACAATATACAAAACATTTTATCGACATTCTTTCAAATGTCAATATCTATTCATTCAAATATTATTTTAGATTGTATTTGAAATATCAATTCCCAATTGAGAATGCATCATTCTTTACTTAAGTTAGTATAAGCATTTATCTGTTTCTTATTATTTATTTTCATCTTACCACTTTAGTTTATATCTATTCCTATTCAATTGATTCTTCCATTTCCATATGAATTCAATTTATCTTTAATTCCGAATATTTAAATCCTATTTTTCATTTATAATAAATTCATATCATTATTTTTAAATAAGTTTCATTCACTAATTTATTCATTTTCAATTTGAAAATGTTTGTCTGAACAAAATTTTCAAAAACTTTCAAGAATTCTCAAAAAATTTCTAACTCCCAAAATTTCTGAAATTTTTTTGCAGAATCCCCTTTGTACGGAGGAGCTTTTGCAATTTGACAATAGATATAAATATATATACATCGACCCACACGGTCGGAGGACCAAAACAGTTCATATTTCCTAGTTTGTATTGCGTAGGCGTACCTTATTTAGCATTTTAAGCAAGCGGCTTAATTTATTTAAGCATATGTGCATCCAAAATCCCGCTATACAGTCTTCTGGTACCTGTACTTACTCAGTTTAAACTCATAAGTAACATATGTATGAAATTTATAACATTGCATTCATTTAAATAACTACACCACATCAATAACATAAGCAATGCTATATAAATAACTTCATAACGAATTTATATAGTTTCCACACTAGTTCCATTTGTTTATAACTGACACAAACACCGTTTGCATTAAACTTTAAGTGAGTTTCAACACATCTACTTAACTTTAATCCATAAGTATGCCCAAACAAACCTACTCTCCATTTAATTGATTTCAAAAATCAATTTCTGCTTCTTATCAATTCAAAACCATATTTTATAAACTATTAGACGCGAATCCAGTTTTATACATAATTGATAAGGTTCCGATTAAATCCAATTGTTTTTACTCAATTTATAACATCGTATTCGATTCAGAATGATTTTCATATCATTCTTTTATTCAATTCATTCTTAACCCGAACTATTTGTATTCATGGCATGTTATTCAAAAATTCAAGTTTATTTACTTCTATTATTCCATAGAACTTTATTTAATCTTGTTTACGACAACAACAATTATTTCATGCAAATTCAACAATATTCATTCAACCACAATTTCTTTAGTTTTATAACTATTTTAAAATTGATTCCAACTCAAGTTATATGGAATTTCATTTCATTCTTATTAAGCTCGACAACTTCAAAGCTTAAAATTTAACAATTATGTCCCAAGTTTATATAAGTCATGTTTCATTGAAATTTAGACTTAAGTTAATTTACTTCAAATTATTTAATTTCATAACATAAGCTTATTTCATTTGCCCATAAATTCTTTTCCCAATTTAATTTGATTTTACTTAAATCAAATCTCTTTCATTTACTTCTTAGCTCAATTAATTATTTCATTTAAAAGTTTTACTTCCCATGTTCGATTCATTCTCGAACTTATTTAACTTATTACAAGACCATTTTCACTTTATTTATACACAATTGGATTTTGTTTGCACTTCTAACCATTTATATTTAATCCAATTTCATTTTATTTACCAACCAATCCAAGTTGAATTTTTATATTTATAATTCAAGGGCTCTTCCCCCATCTACTTTAATTCACTTTCCACTTCTATTAATTTACCATTCAATTTTTATTTAACCAATTCAAAGTTTATTCACATATTCAAGTTACTAATTTATCCCAAATTAGTTTCCCAATTTATAATTCAATACTTGACTTTTTAGCTTCAAAAATTCTCTCCATTTAAATTTCCTTGGTTCAATTTTATTTTGTAGTTCAGGTTTGGATTTCTATTCATTTTCCAGATTCAAACAATTCTATTTGACTTATTTATTCCATCTTAATTTTATAAGTACACTTCTTATTTATCTTCACACTTCCATTTATTAACAGTTAACCACATTCCCATTTTATTTTACTTCGGGTTTATATATTTTTATTTCAACGCCTCTCAATTCTTTTATAAGCTATCAAAGTCTTATTTATTCAAATTCAAATTTCACTTAGGTTACATTGAATTCAACCTCATTCTATTATTATGAATTTTACCCAAGTGAGAGTTTTATTACAATACCATCTACATCTCAATTTAATTCATCTTCATTCAAATTCAAACATTAACTTAGCTTAAGTTAATTCCAGTTCAATCAAATTTCTCGATCCAATTAAATTTTCTATTTACTATCCAATCACTTCCAAAGTTTAAGAACTTTAACCATCTATTTTAATTAATGAACTTCCACTTTCATCGAAATCACCTTTCCATAAATTTAAATCTTAAGTTAATTTAATTATTGCAACTTCGTACTTAAATTCATTGCAATTTATTTGATACTCATCTAGATCAAATCCCATGTGATTTAATTAACCAATCTAAATTTGTTAAGACAAGGCCAATTTATTCCATCCATACTTGATTTGGATTTTATTTGTAACTTCAAATTATCTTTACTTTAGTCCAATTCCAAAACAATTTCAATCCACTTTAAGTTTTATTTCCCATTTCAACTTCATTTAAAATCTACTAATTTATTCCTTCCAAATCATTATTTAAATTCCAAGTTTTAAATTTTAATCCAAGTTAAATTCCCATCTTTAACTTTTCACTTTAAGTTTTAATTCCAAAATTCAACATTTGATGTTTTCCTTGATTAGATAACTATTTTAAATTTAATTATCTCATTTGTCAACCATATTATCATCCAAACATCCATGTTATAATATTTTAAGAAAAATATTCCTTTTATATCAAAATAAATTTTGGATGAAATTATTTCATTCACCCACCTTTAAAAATCAATATTGTGTCGAATTGCTCTATTTAAGTGTTTAGAAACCCCTTCGATACAGTTTTCGAGGCTGTGCCGACGAAGGTTCATATACCACTCAATAAATCAATCAACGCAATATAAAACCATTTTATATTCACTAACAAATACGCACTCATACCTATAAATACGCTCAGACTCATTCTAGAGTACCATGACTCCATTTCTAATGAGTAATTCCCTACCAGAGCCAAGGTTCTCGCTTAACCTTTCAGCTCTGATACCAAGTGTAAAGGCCTGCAAATCCGCACCCCTTTGAACTAACAAATTCCACCACAGTTCAGTTCAAAGTGGCACAAAAATACGAGTCTTCAGGTAAAAGAAGAAAGAGGTAGAAGAAGAAGAAAAGAAAACAACATCAGAATCTCACATCGCAGCGGAATAAAATATAATATATAGAATACAGTTTTAAATACAAGAAATCTATACTGTATACATATACATACATATCATCATCAGAGTACATCAATCAATCATACATGTCCATACACAGCGGAGACAATAGAAAAATACGTAAATCGCTCTGTCACCAGCTCGTCTCCTGAGCTCCAGCATGCAATCTGAATCTGTTTAACTCGGTCTGACCCGAGCATCATATAAAACAACACCCGAGTCAGTCTGCAATACCAACGTGAGAAATCACACTCAATTGGATTATTAAACTTTCAAAAATCTTTTGAAAACAAAAGCATCTCGTAAGACCACGCCACAAATAAACATGTCGGGTTTTTACCTTACGATAGCTAAAACATTTTTATAGAATTCCTCTGATATTATAATAGGGTCTATATACAAATACTTATAAAATAGCCGAAATTGTTACATGATTAAATTCCAGCTACTAGCCATAGAGTGGGTAATACAAATAAAACTCGTACACGGCTCGTAGGGAGAATGGATTTTCATCAATGGCTGGGATACTGGGGTGCCGCCCGTCACAGTACCTGGCCTAGATCAGAGTACCGAGGAGTACGCCCGCTCCCCTGCAACACAAGGTCGGAACCATTCCTTACTGAACAGTCCCAAACAAGATAACCCCGTGGTTGGCGCGACCAACCACCCACTAAGCCGAATAAAAAGGGACATCTAGACAGGGGTAAATCTTGTCCTGCTTGGGCATGACCCACCTAACCTTGCTGCACCTCCCCTGTTTTAGCCATTCCCGGTTGATGAGGCTTGAGGTTAAGCGTTACCTTTCAAGAACGCGTCACTTAGAATGCTCATCGTCCACCTGACGATGTTTTGAAAGCATTCAATCCATACAAGTTGCCCTGGGTTTGGACAAACCGAATCACCGTCTTCAACTCTTCACGGTCTTCATTCGTAAACGTTCAAACCGGATCGAAGTGGTTTTCGGATATTTAAATCCGATCCCGGACTCTTTGAAACGATCAGCGCATTGTCCAATATTGATAGTCGGTTATTTAACTATCAATTAATCATTCACAAGCAACCATCAAATAATTTCCACAAATCATTTATCTCAAATATCATTCAGATATTATTTCCATTTTAACCCATTTGAAATAAATTGTCAAAGTCCTTTATTTCCATGAAATCACTAACTGATTTCTTATATACACTCAATTTGATTTAACTTTTGAAAATATTCCTTATTTCCCCATTTCTTTCTCAAAAATCAATTTGCACATTCCTTATAATCTCACAAATTCACTTTCTCCATTTAATAAGATTTCTCCTAAATCTTATCCCATTCAAATTAATTTGCTTACCATCACAAGAGGATTTTAATTGGGTTTTAAAAACATTTTGAAAACATATAGATTTATAAAATAAGAAGTATTAAATATTAAAATTTATATCTAGTTATTTATAAGTTTCAAAGCTGGTTTTAGAAAAATTAGAGTTATCACAAATAATTGCTAAGCCTTCAAAAATAACTAATTTGAAATGTTTTGAATTCAGAAATGATTTATAAAACCTATATAGTATAGTAATTTAAAAATATTCCTTTAAAAATAAACTTTATAATTTAGGAAATCAATATCCATCTATAAATCCCTCTTGTCCAAATTCACACTTCTCACTTTCGGAAATATTCTATTATTTCCATTTCAAACAAATTTATAACTCCTTATAAGTTCTCCTTGACTTATCTCTTCCCATATTTACTGGTTTCTTTCCTTTTCATTTATAAACTTCGTTATAAATTCTATAACTTCCCTGGATTGTCCTTTTATTTATAAAAACAATTTTATTTAAAATCTTACCTTTAAAATTTATTCTTCAATAAGATCCATATTGTTTCTTAATAAAAATTTCTTTTTATTCCTTAGTAAATTTTCTTTTCATTTTACTTCAAAACCGAGCCAAGCCGTAAGTTGCTGAAACCCTAGCTTGCCACCATCGCCTCTGCACCACCACGAACGTCGACTCGGAGTAGATCATCGCATCCCTGCGCGTGCGCGCGAATGCTCTTACTGCCAACGCTCGAGTTCGACAACCCACAAACGCCACTCCAACAACCCAGTCGCGACCAGCTCGAGTCTCTCGCCTCGTGCCCTAACTTGCCTATGACGCCGCACGACATCCATGCAATCGCGCCCTTCGTCTCGAGAACAAGCTACAAAACTCCCGGCTCGGCCATCATTGCTCGCACGCGAATCAATTTCACTCGTTCCCCTCTTTATCCTCTTTTTTTTTTAAATACGGCAAGAGCTTTGAAAAGAAATAGGGCAAAGGGTTCGGTAATAAAAATCAAGGAGGAGGGGTTTATGTTTTCTCGATTTTGATTTTCATTTGACGAATAAGAGGAGAGAACGGGTTGATAAAGGGAGAAGAAGGAATAAGGAGTATCGGCCATGATTTTTTTTTTCTGAACGAAGGTTTAAACAAGAAGCATCGTGAATTTAAGAGATAAAGGAAGCGTCTTTGAGAAGCTGAAAGGTAAAAATACGGCTATGATTTGATGTAGGATATTTTGAATTTTAAAACGATTAATTATATTTGAAGCGTTTACCTCTCATACGATCACACGATCACTTCAAAATTTACGAAATTTGAAATCCGGCAATAACTCAATATTACGGATCCAATGGAACTGGTTTCGTTGAATTCCGAGACTGTGCCTCGGAAGGTTATTTTCAATCGTCAAATTAAACAATGTAAATTTAAAATTGAACAAACCGTAGTTAAATTCAATTTTAATCCATCTATTACTTCCGGTATTATCAATATAAATTTATAAGCCGTAAAAATATTTCCAACAAGCTCACAATTCCAGATTTAAATAATTTACCCAATTGTCAATCATTATTTAATTTATTCAATTAATGATTATATTTAAATTCTGAGTTCTTTTTATTAAATCAAACCAACTTTTCATATTGAAAACAAATTTTCTTTCAAATTAATTATTTAAATTCATTTTAAATATCACAAATTAACTGTTGAAAAAGCCGGGTCGTTACAATGTGGATCAACTGCACTTGTAGATATTGACGATGATGATCATCATTATCGCATATGTAGATGTATGGTGCCTTCCAAGCTTGTGTGTCAAAGTCGACGTCGTATAGTATTGAACCTCGACAACATTTATAACTTGTTTCTCTTTATAAGGAAGTTTCAATAAGGAGCAACATTGAGATGGAGAACAATATCAATACTTAATAACTCTGATCACAAGTGGCATTAAGAATGGTTGACTTCAGCAGCTTCAATATTGATAGGATATGACTAAATTCATCATTGCTTTGGAAATCATGAGTCTTGACGTTAATCATAGTACTATTCAACAGTCATTATGATTTATGGAAGTCAAAATTATTCTTTTATCCCATAATGAATGCCTTTAAATACAATATTAATGATATCAACGCCATTAGTTAAATGCTATGCTGATGAATTGCGATTTAGTAGTACGCAGTGTAGATGAAGGGATGTTTAGTTTGAAATTGATGCTGCATGTTTATGACATGGAAGAATGTCGACGTAATCGAAGAGCGGTATTATCTTATGGTCTTCATTAGCTCGGTACTATTTCTTCAGTGTCGCTTCCTTCTGTATTATCACCTCTTGGGGCAATGTCTTTGTCTGCAATGCAGACGTAGACCTTGAAATCGATATTGATTCCTTAATACCATCCTAACATCAAGAGCTTCGTACTTCGACGTAATCCTTCAGCCTCAACATTGACTTTCCTAGTCTGAATACTTTGAAAATTATATGGATAACACTGCTTTCAGTCGATTAATATCAAAGACTACTGATAAGTGTATATCCTTTTTCAATGCCCTCAAGAAGGGAATGAAAAAATTTAAATTGTATCAAGATTGCCAAAAAGCCTTCAAAGAGTTGTTTATGCACATGGAAATGCCACTGGTCTTATCCAAACCACTAGACATGAAGGATTTATTTGTTTACCTAGTAGTACCTGCTCATGCACTAAGTGCAGGAGGTGAGGATTCAAAGGCTAGTTTGTTACATCAATATGCGATTTACAAGAGCTGAAAAGAATTACCTAAAGTTGAAGAAACTGGCATGTTTCTCACTGATTGCATCCAGAAAGCTACAGCAATATTTTCAAGCTCCTCCAACCTAAGTACTGACGGATCAACCTCTGAAGCTGTTGTTGTACCATCCTAAAATCTCGGGAAGGTTGCTGAATGGATATCGAGATAAGAGAGTATGATATCACTTACTATTAGAGGAGAGTAATAAACGATAAGGTATTAACAGACGTCATTGTTGAGTTTACCACATGTGACGGTGAAGAAAAAGAGGACGATGCGGTTGTAGTCCCTCATTGGAAGCTATTCGTCGATGATGCTTCAAACAAATACAGCTCATGGCAGGAGTAGATTTTGAAATACTAAAAGGATTGTCAATCTGTTATGTGTGGAAGCTGGAATTTCATGCAACTAACAGCGAAGCCAAGTACAAGATGCTAATAGAAAGATTGGGGATAGCTAAGGAACTAAAGATAAATACGCGGTACATATTTAACGATTCTTAGTTGGTGGTTTTCCAAATCAGAAAGGAGTACCAGGCCAAGAGAGCAAGATTATCCGCTTACCTATCGAAGGTGCTAGAGCAACTGGAGCACATAGAGCATTATACGATAAGGCACAACCCTAGGGAAGAAAACATGGTGACTAATTCATTAGCTAAGCTAGCTAGCTCTGGGGGAAGCGCAACTAATAGAATTGGTTCCAGTGGAAGTTTTGACAACTCCTAGTATCGATCAGACAGACGTTGGCTCGATTCAGGAGGCCATAAAGGTGACGGAGTCATGGATGACCCTAATCAGAGACTATTGGATAAACAGAACTCTGCCAAGAGATAAAAACGAACAAAAGAAGATCCTTTGGAAAGTGCCATGGTTCGTAAAGTAAGAGGAGTATTATATAGGAGAGGATTCTCAACTCCCCTACTTCGGTGTATAACCAATGATGAGGCTAGGAAGATCCGCATGGAAATCCATGAGGGCAGTTGTGGTAATCATATTAAGGGCAAATTTTGGCAAAGAAGATACTTCGCTATGGCTCTTTTTGGTTAACGATAAACCAAGATATTGCCGAGTACATTAAACAGTATGATCGTTGCTAGAGATTTACGAAAATCTTAGGCGCCTTATTGATGGAACTCATGCAAATGGTTAGTCCGTGACCATTTGTAATTTAGAGAATCGACGTCATCGGTATGCTACCGATAAAAAAGGGAGGAGTCAATTATGTTATCGTTGCAGTGGATTACTTTATGAAATGGGCTGAAGTGGAAGTTATTGCCACGATAACAACGAAAAAGTTAATTAACTTCACAAGGAAGAATATTATCCGTGGGTTTGGAGTACAAAAGATCATCACATACATTGAAACCCAGTTCGAGAGCGCGGAATTCAAGGATTTCTATGATCAATACAGGATTGAGAAAAGATTCTCTGTAGTGGCACACCCGTAAGGAAACAGGCAAGTGGAAGCAGTGAACAAGATCACCAAATCCACCTTGAAAAAGCGATTGATGGAGCTAAACGCAACTAGTTTGATGAGCTTCGACTTGCACTATTGGCTTATAGGATGACACATAAGTATGCAACTGGACATTTGCCATTCACTTGGCTTGATGATCAAAAACAATGATCCCGATAGAACTGGAAATCCTTTCTTATCTTAAAAGGCATTTCGACACGAAGGTGCATGAGGGAATCTTGCTTTTGTCCCTCGATTTGATTGATGAGAAAAGGGAAAAAGTAGAATTATGGGTAGCTTCCCACTAGAAAAGGGTAGCATGACATTTCAAATCTAAAGTTCGCAACCATATCTTTGAGGTAGGGGATCTCATTTTGGAACAAATTTTCCTGGGTATGGGGGTGCTTGGCCTGAACTAGAAAGGGCCTTACATGATCGATCAGAAGGTTGGAGATGGAACCTCAAAGCTGGAAACAATCAATGGAATCCCTATCCCATGTGCATGAAATAGCGACATGCTGTTGCACTACAACATTTAGTTTTTATTAGTTTGCTTTCACAAATAAGCACTCTAAAGATGCCGGGGGCAGTGTAATAAGGCAGGACTTACCACTTCTCTCATTCATGAATAAAGTCAGCTTTTTGAACCCATGGAACCCTGTTCTCATAAGCAAAACCCCTTGCACTACAAGATTAGTAGTACAATGGGGAACATACCCCTATTCTCGAATAACATACGGGGAGCATGTTTCTAGGGGTCGATCGGATAATTAGACCCTACCATTCAGAAATCTGGCATTGTTCAGAGATAGACGATGCAAAGAAAGAAAATTCTATTGCTTCTGGAATCTAGCATTACCCAGAGGATGGTAATGACAAGAAGGTTTAGCAAAACTCTATCATTTAGGAATCTGCATTGCTCGAAGTTAGGAAACACAAAGACGGAAAATTTTATACTTCAGGTATATAACATTGCCCAGAGATAGGCGACACCAGGATGTAAAATTATATCCTTTTGGAATCTAGCGTTGTTTAGAGACAAGCGATGCCGTGAAGGAAAAATCTATCCTCAATGAATCTGGAATTGCCTGGAAATAGACACCAGGAAGGAAAAAAATCTATCCTTTAGAATTCTGTTGTTGCCTAGAGATAGCTAATTCCAGGACAGAAAATTCTATTCATTCAGGAATCCGACCTTGTCATGAGATTGGCAATGTCAACAAAGACAGCTGATTTAGGTCGATCGATTAGGATCGATCAGATAATTCAATCTCGACTCGCAAGGATTTTCTATTGCCCAAAGATAGTCAACATATAATTTTCAAGGTTGATCGGATAATTAGACCCATCTTTACAGAAAAAACAATGGGATCGAGCAGGTAAATCGATCTCGACTTGTAGGGAATTGATGGTGCCTGAAGACAGGCAGTGCCAAGGAGAAACTCTAGTAATCAAAACATTAATGTACTAATTTTCAAAGACAGAATATGGCTAAGTCTTCAACCACAATAGTTAGAAATTTTATTTTTTTTCTCACGAGTAAGCAACTTCAAGGTAGTAAACTCGAAATTTGATAATTCATGTACTAGTTTCTAGAGAATAAAACTAATATTTGATTAATTTCAATGACTGAGCTAGGGACCAAGTAGGACACAATCAGTCGAGGATAAGCGAGTATGGTCATAAAAACCTAAAAAATTAGTGTTTCTTGACTCTCCCGATCCACGATAAGAATAAGGAAGGCACGTGCAGATTAGGGGTAATTGGATAATTTGCACCATAATATTTCACCCCATCAATGCCTACATCCTAGCATTAGAGGTGCTAAGTCACACGAACAAGGGCAAGAACATAGTAAAACTATATAGAAAAGAGAATAAGTGTTCCAATTGCAGCCCCATGGCTACTAGAGCAGTGTGGGACCCGAAACATGTAGGATTAGTGTCCGATTAAGAGATAATTGATCGAACACATGAAATCGGTAATAATGGAATTGGTTAAATAGTAGTCATTGTTTCATGAAGTAAAACGCTTCAACGATTATAGACCTAATAGCAGAGTACAATTAAAGCAACTATTGGAGTAATATTTATATGCATAGTGTTGCGGTAAATAAAAACATTGAATAGGAATAATCATACATAATACAGGAAAAATACAGTGCAAGTAGTTATATTATATAAACGGGCAATTATATATAAATAAGTGTAGTATATAAAAGTATGGAAAAGCAAGTGGAACAAAGGTTACAAGACAAAACATGATCTTTTCATTACTACAACTTATATATATATAAAATACAGTGGAGGTCAATCCCACACAAAGATGGCCTATTTATCACTACAAAAAGTGCGATCTAGACAGCCCAAAACAAAAACAAGCCACCACATAAACAAGCTTTGGGCATCCTTTACTTATCCGTGCCCTTCCCCTTCCCCTTCCCCTTCTCACCGCCTGGGTTGTTAGAATCGCTAGTTCACTTTTTATGTTTAAGGCCGCCAATGGTTTCTCCTCTATTGAAGCGTGACCCTTGGAGTGGGTAGTATCTCATTCGATTGTGGCATGGAACACATCGTGTAACACCCCTAATTTGTAATATGATTATTCAGGAGATTTAATTAGACAAATTAAGTAGAATAATGTAAATGTCAGAGTGATAAAGGGATTGAGATTTTAAATTCAAAATAAAGGCCGGGCTTAATTAATAAATTAAAGAAATGGCTTATAAATGGTTTTGTATGATTATTAGGAGAGCAATTAACGCAAGACTATTAGGGTAATTGCTGCACTATATTTCCATTACACTTATAATCACTTACCAATCCGTTCATTTTCTCAAAACACAAAATGCAAAAAAAAAAAGAAGCCAGTTATTGCTTAGGAGAAAAGAGGAGGAAATCAAATTTAAGCTAAGGATTTAAGTTAGGGGAATTAATCTCAATCAAATCTCAAAGTCCTTATCCTAATCAAGGTGAATAATAATCAAAACCATATCGTTTTGTTGTGATCACTTGATTTTGGGTTTCAGATTAAGTCGATTATGATGATTTTTGATGATGATATGCTTGGATTTTATAACATATGTGATTCAAACAAAATTGTTTGATAATTGTTTATACAGTTTAAAGGTAAAACCTATTATAATGGATTTCGAATGCCATGAGGAAATTCTATGTTATGTAAAACATGATTTTGAAGATGGGTTTTATTTTTTATAATTTTCTAAGCTATGGAAAATTTATTATGAAATTTCAAAGAAAAATATGAATATTTGGGTTTAGAAATTAATTTTGTTTATTTTACAAGAATTTGGGTCTGAAATTTCTATATGTTAGATAACATATTGGAAGTGAATTTCGATGATTTTTGGGGATTTTTCCCAAGTAATTTATTTAGGAATTCAAATTATTTTAGAAGAAGGATTTAACTATTTTAATTATTTTGCTTAATGGAGGGGTTTAATTGTGAAAATTAATCTTTATTTTGATCTGAAATCATGCAGGGGTTATTTTGGTAAAGAATTTGGAAAGTTTATGCCAACCAATTAAATGTTTACAACTAGGCAAGTTGGTTATAAAGCAATTACTTTAATTTGCATTAATTCAGTCTTTACCCAGAAAAGTATAGGTTCCGCCTCCTTTGGAAGCCACATTTTGAACCTACGCTTCCGCCTTAAACCAAATCGAAACTTACCAGGTTGAAGCCAACTAAGCTGAAGCCTACACAAGGTATCACAATGTTAGTATGTAGTGGATTAGAGGAGGGCGAAAGGCATGATGTCGAAACTCTTGCTTTCTATGAGGTCGAAACCTTTGTTTTACTATCCAGAGAAATGCACTTGCCTGTTTTTGCTAAATGCTTTCGAAGGAATCAAGGCAGGCGCTTTCGAAAGGGTCTTCTAAATGGCTTTCGAAGGGGTTACCACCTTTTCGGTTTAAGTGTAGCATTCATATAAGCTCCTATGTTTTAAACTAATGCTTTCTAAAGGGTAGCCTCAACCCAATTGAAATTTTGCTATTATCCCTATGCTTTTCGAATGGATTGAATTCATCAACCAATTCGAAAGGTTGCTTTTGTTTAAACCTATACTAAGCCACTTTTTAAAGCTTTTTAAAGAAATCAAGGGTTTCGAAGGCAACGGCTTCGAAAGGGGTTTCAAAGCATTCCTTCAAATGTTTTACTTAAATGTTTTTAGCTTTCGAAAGGTTGGTGCCAAAGCTATCAATTTTTCCCCAAACTCTTTTTATGGTTTTGAAAAAGGGTACTTTCGTTTGTATTCACTTAAACCAATAAGATATGTTTTAAATTAATCTAAATGGTTTCGAAAGGGGTGCTTTCAAATGATTTCGAAGGTATGCTTCTATAATTGAATGGTTTTAAAGTGTTTCGAAAGGCGGTTGCCTAGTGTTTTGAAAAGAAGATTTGTATGCTTTCAAAAAAGTGTTCTCCAGTGGTTTCGAAAGTAAAGATTAAAGGTTCCGAAAGACTTAGTTTTCAAAACAAAGAACCAATCTAATTTTATAAAGGTAAAATACTTGGCATTATAAAAGAGCTTTTAAATGCTTTTAAATTGGAGTTTTTGAAGAAGTTTTCTTGATAAATTAACGGGTTAAAGAGATTATCCATGTTTTATATGAAAATGATTTCAAGGTTGTTAACAATAGATGTTGGTGATTAGTATGTTAATATGTTTGCTTCTTCTATTTTACATATTCACTTTAATATGGACCCATAACTGTAATTTGGGGAAAAGGACAAAATAACCAGTTAGGTTGAACTAGCAGTGAATAACTGTAATTGCATCTTGGAAGTCAGGTAGACCTGAATATACGATGCCTAGATACTAGTTAAAGAAGTTGTCAAATAAACAGGTTCATGGTAAACCCATGAAAACTATGCCTAGAATAAGTTATTGATATGGGCCAATAGGTTCATAGTAAACCATTAAAATTACAATAGGTTTGTAGTGAACCCATGAAAACTATATCTGGATTAAGTTATTGACAGAAGTCAATAGGTTCTTAGTCAACCTATGAAAACTAGAATAAGAAGGAAGTTTTGGAGTTACCAATAGGTTCAGGGAGAACCTAGGAAACAATGAAGTTATTGTTAGGGGCCAATATGTTCTTAGTGATTCCATGAAAACTATGTAACCAAACTGGTAGTTCATAAGCTTTAAATAGGTTATTAGACAACCCATGAAAACTAGTAGGTTAATAGTGACCCTAGAAACTATAAATGAGACAGATGGTAAAAAATGAATGAGGATGGGTAATTCAGAATTGATTTACTTGTCTGCATATAATTATAATATTTTAAATTGCTATGTTTTAACCATTGTGGATGTAGAAGCACGGTATGTAGTTTTATAAAATTTTGGAAGGTACTTGTGAGGGGAAAACAGTTCCGCCAAGCGGTGTGGTCTCACTAGATATGTAAATAGTTTGAGATGGTAGATTATTATTCATGCTGGACTTTATGTCTGACTCGAAGTTTATGTTATTCCATTAAACTCTTGGATGCTCAATTAACTTTGAGTGGTTTGAGAGTTGAGATTTTCAAGTACCTCGTTAGACGAATAAGTTTCTAGAGACGTGCAGGAGGCAAGATAGCTATTTAGAATTCTTTTCTATTTTGATTCCGTTGTGTTGTTGTTATTGTAAAGGCAAAGTTGTTTAATTGCCTATATTGCACTCTGGTCATCCAAGGGGTATCTTCATAAGTCACTCTTGGCGTATGTTGTAATAATTATATTTTCTCAAAACGCGACTCTCTTATTTTGGATTATATAATAAATCTAAAATGTGGATTTAAATTGTAACGAGAAAAATTGTTTTTGTAGTGCGTGATTTTATTTCATATCCATGTGTTTCTGTTGTATCGATAAATCTAACATTACCGCATTTGGTTGCCGAGGATTAATAACTATGGATGATTACAGCATCAGTAGTCGTTTGTTTTGGGCCTCCAAGTGGGGGATGTTACACATCGGCGGTCTCTTCGACAGAAGTTTTAGAGGGTTTGACTTAGGACTTTGGCGGCCTCTACTTCTATCTTGGGAAAGATAGAAGTAGGGTTTGTAGGAGTAGCGGCAACGAGCTTTGCGGTGCCAGGCTCAACTTTCACCTGGATATTCTCAAAATTGGCCTTTAACCTCTCCACTAAGGTAGTGGGATCGGTGGGGTCCCTACGCTAGATATGGAAATGTCTTCCTCATAGGGCATAGAAATATCCTCCAAGTTTTCCATGGAAGATACTGGGCCGGAATCGGAGAGAGGAGCAGAGATGGTAAGTTCCGTTGAGATAGTGGCTAACGCAATGAAGATGGCTGTAGATCTCAAACCTAAGTAGCTAGCGGTAGAGGAGGAAGATGCGGTTAACCTACAAGTTGGCAAACATAATAACAAAGATTAGAAATGGACATGGGTGAGAATTGAAGTGTCTCGAACACAGATGAAACAAGAGACATACCTTCGCCTGGAATCGTTTCTGAGGTGGGGGACTTAGAACATTCACCTTCTTTAAGGAAATATTGAATTGGCTGACCAACGGAAGAAGGGATGTAAGGCTCGACGAAAGCAGCCAAGATTGTCGGGTGGCCATGGAGTTGGACCCTTTAGCCTTAAGAGTGCCTATCGCAAGCTCCTTGGATTTTAGAATGGATGAATCTTCTGGACCCAATGCACTTAGGCCAGTAGGAGCTCTAGCGGCAGCAGCAGCATTCTCAGCAGCAAGGATGGCCTTTTCCTCAATGATTATTTTGATATCTTCGGCATTGGTGGTACTCAGCCATCAAATCCTCCTTAGGACGAGTATTGTTGGCCTTTGCACCCTAACGTAGAACCTCTTCCTATGCGTCAAGAAGAGTCTCAGGATAAGTACTATCTAACCACTTCAAATTTTTGTGTATAGTCACGCAAGCTTAGAAGAGTTGGAGAGTTTCATTTAGCTCCTCTCTTTCCTTAGCCCTAGTCTCCTTGAGCTCATTTAACTCAAACCTAATGGATACAAGATCAACGCCAACATCTAACTTGTCAACCTTCAATGAGAGTAATTCATCAGTACATTTATCTTTCTCCACTTTCAAACTTTGCAATTTGGATGCCTGCTTGCCGATAATCTAGCCAGGCCTGAATGGCCTTATCTTTCCTAATGAAGGCAAGGTCCCTCTTGACCACTTGATTTCCAACTCGGCACCTCTTCATGGGCAGCTTTCAACTCATTCTACATCACAATCTTGGCATTGTTGTAAGCCCTTTTCATTTCCTCCATTAATCCACCTGTGCTAGCTTTTTATTTGGGAGTAGCGTCTCCCTCAGTAGTCACCTTCTCCAAATCATCATCCTGATCCTTTATGACTCTCTCCTATGTTTTTTTTCAGAATTGAAAGACCGAATGTTGGTATAATTGATCTCATTTACTAGGAGAGGGCACAGCATAGCCACTTCCACTCATGCCCTTAGTCGATATGCTTTTGAATGCTCTGAGCATCCCTGTTTGCAACTTCCTTAGGAACATCTTCAATGTCCTGATTAAACATCATGCTATATAGGAAAAGGTCAAGAAATATGGCATGCATGCATGGTTGAGTAGAAAGGAGAGAAGCTAGAGGAGCAGAAGTCCCTTTAGAGTGAAGAGGAGCAACATTAGCGAAGGATTGAGAAGTAGGAATTTATTGTTGAGAAGAGATTTGAGGTTCAGTACATCATGGAGGAATGTCAAAAGAGGGACCATGGCGATCATGCGATTCCTTGTGTCGCTTGGATGGATCACATGATAACCCCTTTTCGGCCTGCCTTTTCTTCTTTCCATTCTCATCTCAATAGCAATCTTACGCCTCTTTTTCCTTCCTCCTACGCCTTTCTTCATCGGCTTCGTAATGGATCCGGTGGCTGGAATGAGGAGGATTCAGGTCAAGAGTTATCCTCTGTTAGCGCCAAAATTGGTCACTAACATCCAAATATAAATGAAAGCACCAAGTACCAGTCACAGCTCACAGATAGATTGTATGTAGAGAGTAATAATGTGAAGAACATCCAAATTAAAATGAAAGCAATAAAGAACAACAGATTTTATAGTGGTTCGGCTAACTCCGGCCTATGTCCACTCCAGAAGTTTACTTTTTATTGATGTAAGAATTAGTTACAGTTACAAAATGGTAGAGTAGCCTCAGCCTTAGGAAATAGAAAGTCGGAGAGCCAGAAGCAAAAGATCCATTTTCTAGGGCCCCACATGCTGTATTTATAGGCGAATCCTGAATTGTTGGGCTTTTTTGAATGGTATAGGCCCATCAAGACCTTCCACTGAGCCACCTACCTCCAAGGCCGAACGACCTTCCTCAATGCCTAGCGGCATAACCTCACCTCGATGTTGAGCGGCACAACCTCACCTCCATGCCGAGCGTCACAACCCCACCTCTTCGTCGAGCGGCACAACCCCGCCCCGATGCCGAGCGGCACAACCCCGCCCCGATGCCGAGCGGCACAACCTCGCCTCCATGCCGAGCGGCACAACCTCGCCTCCATGCCGAGTGGCACTACCTTGCCTAATGCCGAGTGGCGTAACCTCACCTCAATGTCAAGCGACACATCCAGGTGAACTTCATCCCTTTGAACCGAATCTATCATATTTCAGCCTCGATAATCATGAAGTTAGTTAGGTTGAATCCGCATGTTTATGGCCTTGACAAATGCGGGTTAACATCCCCCCCCCCCCAAACATGCCTTGCTATTGGAAGGTGTGTTTTGAATAGCCTCAAATCCGATGTCCAATGTCACTATCCTGTTCATAACCATATTATTAAATCCATGACCTCCCCGGGTTTAACCTTGAATCTATAGACCTCGCCGGGTCATGTTATCCTGTTCCAGCCTTGACTCTCCCGTCAAAGGCTTGTATGTTCTCTCGCCTCAACACTCTGGCCAAGGAATTTTACATTTGCCAACATCGACCCTCTGGTCAAGGACTTTTATATTCACCGGTATCGGCACTCCGGCCAAGGACTTTGATATTAACCGGCCTCGGCCCTCCAGCTAAGGACTTTTATATTCACCGGCCTCGGTACTTCGGCCAAGGACTTTGATATTCACCGGCCTTGGCACTCCAGCAAAGGATTTTTATATTCACCGGCCTCGGCACTCCGGCCAAGGACTTTTATATTCACCGGCCTCGGCACTATGGCCAAGGACTTTTATATTCATCGACCTCGGCACTCCGGCCAAGGACTTTGATATCCACCGGCCTCGATACTCCGGCCAAGGACTTTTATATTCACCGGCCTCGGCATTCCAACCAAGGACTTTTATATTCACCGTCCTCGGCACTCCGGCCAAGGATTTTGATATACACCGGCCTCGGCACTCCAGCCAAGGACTTTGATATTCACCGGCCTCGGCACTCCGGCCAAGGACTTTTATATTCACCGGCCTCGGCACTCCGGCCAAGGACTTTGATATTCACCGGCCTCCGCACTCCGGCCAAGGACTTTTATATTCACCGGCCTCCGCACTCCGGCCAAGGACTTTGATATTCACCGGCCTCGGCACTCTTGCCAAGGAATTTTATATTCACCGGCCTCGGCACTCTGGCCAAGGACTTTGATATTCACCGGCCTTAGCACTTCGGCCAAGGACTTTTATATTCACCGGCCTCGGCACTCCGGCCAAGGACTTTGATATTCACCGGCCTCGGCACTCCGGTAAAGGACATTGATATTCTGTCTGAGTCCATTCCATCGCTCTTCGGCAAAGGGACTCGTAACTCGCGATCACTGCCCATCTCTCCGGTCGGGACAGTAATCGTAAAACCTGAACTGTTTATTACATTGATCCGAATCCAATCAGAAAACCGGAAATCCATATCAAAAATCAAACATCCAAACCAAAATGGCAAACCAAAAAACCAACCAAACCAGGAGTTCAATCCAAACTCCAAAACCATACTAAGGAAAACTAAATGTATGAAGTACCAAAGAGGAAACCAGAATTTGCAAAAACACAGAAACGAAAAGAGATTTCATAGACCCGAGCAGTACGGTTCTTCGTCATCTCAGAGCACGCCTAACGACTGTCGTCGATCACGTGTTTAAGTGACCTAGCCGTATTACTTTGGATACTATTACTCATTAAGAATCACAAAACCATTCAGTTTATAACAAGTCGGCGGTGACCAGATCCAGTGCCACCATCATTCGAGGTAGGCGGTGGCCGCTCTTGCTCCCCTGCCTCAGCTCGATTCCTTATATACTGCTGCAGATGATCATTCCTTACATTCTCCTCAATGATATCTTGCAAGTGCCTGCATTCGTGTGTGGTGCCCATCCAGCTCGTGGAATAGGCAATGCATTCCTGATGCCCGCTCGTATTCAGAAGGCTCTCTCTTTGTCGGCCTACGATATCGGACGCGCCTTCGAGTATCCAAGTAAATCCTTTCTAGAGTCTCAGTTAAATCTGTGTAAGAAGAAAACTTTGACTCCCTTCGAGACCTCTTCAAAGTGCCACCGTTGCCATTCGTTTTCCTTTTTCCTTTATCATCTTTACTTGGATCCTCCCTGGGTGGACCTCTACCCCTCACTGCATAAGCTTCAGCCACTCTCCCTACTCTCTTAGCCTGCGCATCCTCCTGTCTCAGGAACCTTCCCGCCTCATGGTAGATCTCCCCGAGATGCCTCGGTGGGTCCCGTTCCAAGGATATCTTGAAATCTGAATTATCCGCGATTTCTGAGACTACTGCCATCAAAACCATTGACGGATCAGGTCGATCCACTGAGACTACCGCTACGTTGAATCGGGCTAAGAAGTTCCTAAGTGACTCTCCCTTCCATTGCTTCATCGATGTCTAGGTCATTATGTTCTTGGGTATGACTATATGGACCCGAAATAGCCTCATAAACCTTTCAATTAGTTCAGTCCAAGTGTCAATAGAACCACTCTCCATTTGTCTGAACCACATAGCTACAATATATGACAAATACAAAGGGAAGCATCGAGCCATGACCTCATCTGATGCGTCCGGTACCTCCACATGACTCATGTACTTTGTTATATGAACGGTGGGATCCGTTCTCCCATCATACATATCCAACGTTGGTAGCTTAAAGTCCGGTGGATTCCTAGCTTGCCTGATAATAGGAGCAAGGGACTCTTATTCACATCCTTCAAGTCTTTGTTTACCAATCCACCTCTCACAGCCCGTCTGACCATCTCCACTAATCTGTCGTTGTCCCCAAGCTGTAATCCTTGTCCATTGCCTTCGGTCTGCTCCCGAGTTCACGAGAGAATTCTATCACATACTCCTCATCTCGTACTCCTGCACTCCTGTTGGTGTCGAGTTGCACAGCGTCATCTGGTATCCCTCCATGGATTGATCTAGCATTTCCTGGTGGTATGCCCTCGAGTCTAGATCCATCCAGGTTTATAGCCATTTGCTGATTGGGGGGCAGCCTCTTACTGAGTCATTCCCTCCGCTTGCTAGTTGAGCGTTTCTGATCCAGCTCCACGGATCTGAGCTCTTGCATTTTCTGCTTATGCAAATTGTCTAAGAAGAGCCTGCATCGTCTCCTCTTGTCTTTTCAACATTTCTTCCATCTCGTCTCTGGTGATGTAGATGGATGCTTGACCTGTTCCAGCTCTAGAGGAAGCCTCTTGACTTCCCTCCTGATTGATCCTTTCTATCACTTGCTTCCTTGCTTATGCCTAACCATTGTTTCCCAGAATCCAAGTTCCTGGCTTCAAAATCTTCGAGTGCTTGCCTTCTCGGTGAAAGCACCAAAATGTTAGCGCCAAAATTGGTCACTAACACCCAAATGTAAAGGAAAGCACCATGTATTAGTCACAGCTCACGGATAGATTATATGTAGAGAGTAACAATATGAAGAACAGTCAAATTAAAATGAAAGCAATAAATAACAATAGATTTTATAGTGGTTCGGCTAACTTCGGCCTACTTCCACTCCAGAAGTTTACTTTTTATTGATGTAAGAACCAGTTACAGTTACAAAATAGTAGAGTAACCTTAGCCTTAGGAAACAGAAAGTTAGGGAGCCAGAAGTAGAAGATCATTTTTTTGGGGCCCTACATGCTGCATTTATAGGCTAATCCTGAGTTGTTGGGCTTTCTTGAATGGTATAGGCCTATCAAGACCTTCCACCTGCCACCTACCTCCAAGGCGAAAGATTTTCCTCAATGCTGAGCGGCATAACCTCACCTCGATGCCGAGCGGCATAACCTCACCTCGATGCCGATCGGCATAACCTCGCCTCCATGCCGAGCGGCACAATCTCACCTCGATGTCGAGCAGCACAACCTTACCTCGATGCCGAGCGGCACCTTGATGCCGAGCGGCACAACCTCGCCACCATGCCAAGCGGTACAACCTCGCCACCATGCCGAGCGGCATAACCTCGCCTCCATGCCGAGCGGCACAACCTCGCCTCCATGCCGAGCGGCACAACCTCGCCTCCATGATGAGCGGCACAACCTCGCCTCCATGCCGAGCGGTATAACCTTGCCTCCACGCCGAGCGGCACAACCTCGTCTCCATGCCGAGCCGCATAACCTCATCTTAATGCCGAGTAGAACATCCAGGTGAACTTCATCCCTTTGAATCGAATCTATTATATTTCAGCCTCGATAATCATGAAGTTAGTTAGGTGGAATCCGCCTGTTTATGGCCTTGACAAAAGGCGGGTTAACATCCTCTAAACTCAGCAACATTACATGAGATATTTCTATATTTGTCCCTGGCCATGGAACCTGAAATAAGAAAAGAGATAAAACAAGTGTCGAGGTTGTTAAGAATAATAAAATGCAAGGATATGTGTTCGTGATCCTAGTGAAGTGTATGGTGCCGATGACACCTTAGTTACTCTACAGACCATGTTTTCATGGGCATAAGATGGAGTCTCGCTACCTTATCTATATTTACTCTAGAAGAGAAGTAGAAGTAGGGAGAATAATTGGCAAGGAGATCGGTAATGGAAATGTCAAAATCGCTTAAAGTAGTAAATATGTCACAAAGAATGTGACTTCGAGGAGTTATTCCACCCGAAGGCAACATGGTCCGCCCTTCAGGCATCTCAGAAGTTTCAATGGTGATTCATTCCGTATGGGGAGAAAAGGGAAGTTCAGGACCTGTGGGAGATGATTTGTCGAATGATTCACCCTCATCCACACTAGCATGATAGTCGCTATCGCTATCGTCAGCACTCTCTTCTTCTTCCACCATTGGATCCTTGCCTTCTCTCCATCCTACGTCCTCACTCTCCTTCGGGATTGGCTTCATTCCAACTCCTTCGTCCCCTCCTCTTGAGACATTACCAACGACTGGCTCTTCGGCTTCCCTTCCAACAGGCTCTTTGGTATGTGCCATGCATGATGGACCTTAGACTTCCCATTAAAGATTCTCGCCAGAGCTATGAGTGGGGATAGAATATCGGGTAGGCACTCTAGAGCCGTTCGGTAGAGGAAATCTAGCAACATCATATCTATTCGAAAGCAGCAAATCAGACCATCTAAGATTTTCATTTGTCAGGAAATAGGCAGTGGTGCGGCGCTGGAAGCTGAGTTTCCTTAGACCATTTAAGGTATTGGCATGCTCGTAATGGATGTATCAAGCTGAAATGTCTGTAAGGAAACAAATGGTGAGTAAAGCACTTGCACTGAAGGAATTCAAGCATGGAAATGATAGAAGGAAATAAACTCACTCCCAAACGGCCAATGCCCATCGAAAAATTACGGGTATTGATTGAAGAAATTCTCAATTTAACAATATGAGTACTTGTTGTGAAGAGACTCGATGACTTTGCACCTACACCAATCTCGATAATCATATAGTAAGGAGACTCCTGCCTTTGGTTGAAATGCAGGAGGTAGGTGAGCTCTTGAAAAGTTGGACCCTGGTTGAAGTGATTCATGGAAAGCATGTATAAAGAGCTCAGGATAGCATAATCGTTCGAGTGGACTTGAGCCAGAGCTAACCCAAGCTCTCAGAGAACACTACGAAGAAATAAATTAAAGGGCGGCACGACACTGCCTATCCACATATATATGTTGCAAGCTGTACACCTCGTTGGAGGGGGATGTGCTCGTTGGCCCATGGTAGGAAGAAGTACATCACCTTCAGGAATTCTATGCTAGCGGCGTTTATTCCAAAGCATTTTCTCAGATAGGATAGTCGGCATCTACTTGTGCAGGTCATCCAAGACCCTCAGATGTCATTCAAAATGAGAGGTAGATTTTGCAGTAAGCCCGCTGGCGTTACTGCGCCCTGTAACTTGGCTATGATTGAATTTTCGGGCCAAGGAGGTATAGAAGGTGAAGCCTGAGTTATGGAGGACTGGCTTCAAGAAGAGTAGACGTACCCTCACCGGACTTGCTGCGTGGCGATCAGTGAGAAATTCTAAACAATAAAGCTTGGAATTTAACACGGTCGGGTATGTCTTATTTTAAATATCAAACTCAAGTGACCGGTGACCAGAATTTAAATGATGTCAATATGTGTTGGCCAATCAAATTTCGATCGTTGATTGGGGAAAGTGAAAATGGTAATCTATGTAGTATGAACCATGTGTCCTATATACCACTAAAGAACCATCCTATGTAGATAGCTCACTCGTGCTAGAAAAATGAGCCATGCCCTATGACAGAAATGTACATTAGATCCTACCCATTATCAGTAAATAATTAATAATGGAACCACCCACTGAAGTGACGTAGAAGCTTTTCCTTACAGGAACATTAAAATGTAGCGATAGGAAAAGTATGGCAATGGAATCGCCAAATATAATCATCCTTGAATTGAACCATCCTACTGAAATTTAAACGACGATGCATAATCAATTATGCTTTGATAGGAATTAGTCAAAGATGGAAAGGTGGACTTATCTCCAGAAAGACATGAGCATGACCTAGGCTAAATTCAAATTCGCCCTAGATCGAGCACAAACTCTAACTTTGACCAACTTCCATCCATAACAAAGACGATCATTGCCACTGTCACCATTGCCATTCCAATCAAACCATGCCCACCTTAGACGATCTAAATATTTTGATGGAAAAACACATGGAGTCTTGGAAATTTCTTGAAAAGGAATTTGGGCCGAAATCTCTTAGGACCAACTTGATAAAAGGTGGTGATTCAGGGTTGGACTGTAGTGGTCTAGAAAGCGATGATGGCGTTAGTTGGTCATAGCGACAAGTAGAAGACAACGGTAGTGATAGTTGAAGGTGATGAAGAGTCGGTCATGGGAAGTTGAAGGAATTGGAGTTTGAAGCTTTTGGCACAAGAGCAAGGAAAAGGTTAAAAAGATGGGGTAAATTTTTTCTAAGTGTTCACTTATATAAGCATTCTGTGAGTTGAAAGCGGTTGGTACTTGGACAAAGCTTTCGATACCGAAAGGTATTTTCAACCCTAAAATTGGCAGAAAGCTCAATAGAAGAAAGAGAATACTAAATTACGGCATGGACGATCTCTAGAGCGTATATCTAGAAAATGATAGGTTGGCAATGAAATTTAGTTAAAGGATCACCTAGATGAAAGTAAAACTTTAAATCAATACCCAAATGATTAGATGGAATCACAAAATAGCAAGTCAGAACTTATCTTCATCTTGAGTACGCTTTGTCCTCGATAAAAGCATACTCTATGGGTAAGTATTAATTGGGTTTCTAACCAAGAAGATTTTTTTCGATGGAAATTAGAATGTCAAGATGAAGAGAAAATAACTCATGAACTTGGAAACACACTTATAAGAGCTAGAAGAGGGGGACTATAAAAATTGCAAGTTCATTGGAGATAATATGACCACTCGAAGCCCAGAGGACCTCTCGGTACCAAGAGATTTTTGTTGCTCTTTGGACCCTACAAACCTCTTATCCTTCACCTACTACTTCCAAAAATCATCATCAAATGCATTTCCCACAGAATAGATGATCACCTTGAAGGATTGATGAGAAGAAAGTGGGATAATGCAAGTGTTATCAAGGGAATCATTGAAAATGACTCCTATGGAAATGATTTTGAAACATATCGAATCGGAGATAGGAGAGCAAATCAGAAGAGAAGGAAGAGTTTGCACCAAGTCAAACCTCTTGGCACTGAGAGGAACCTTACGGTACCGAGAGGTCTTTTTTGGAGATTGGGTCGCATTCTCTCTTGTACACCCCTAGTCTTGCATCTGGACCTTATACAACCTAAGCCTATGAACCTGCGAAGCATATTACCCTATAAACATCAACCTATAGCAATTAGAGAAGGGCTTTAGACTTTGGATCTTCTTCAATCTTCTATTTCTCTGTCATAATAGTCACTTAGGCAGATACTTATGGCAATTGTTGGGTTAAGAAACTATTAATTTCTTATACTTGTGACTTTTATCTCTCTTTGAATCTCATCATATCTATATTCAACAAAAATATAAAGTGATGTAGGACAAAGATTACCGAACGACCATAAAAATCTTGTGTCCCTCTACTTTTCTATGCACTTTCTTTATTTCTACTAGATCTAATCCTATAATAAGCTATACGGGTGTTGTGTCTCTTTTGGCATCAACAATAAGCAAACACACAAATCATGATTAATTCACACAAAGCACGATTATGTCACAAAAGTTACTTCTAATCCCCTTTTGTTTAATTAATTGTTTTACTAAGTAAAAATTCTTTTGTCAAATAATTACTTCCTTCAGAAGTAAGCAAACTATATAGGAGTCCTCCTTGGGGGATCTCGAATACATACGTTCTAATAGTAAGAGACAAGTCAGAAGAATGAGTCCTCTTCGGGGCACCTTAGACCATATGAATACATGATGTTTTTATTCATTTCCTTTTGTTACTTGTATATATACATTAAAATACCTTTACCAAAGATATATATATATATATATATGCGTATTCTACTATTTCACTATTCATTTAACTGTTTTCAATACTTCAAAATGTATTATATACTTATTTCAAATGGTATAAGAATATTCATAAATATTTAACAAGATTTCTACTTTAAAATATGACTAAAAAGGTTCAAAACAAATGTTACTAAAAAAATTGATACTATGAACCCCTTTCTCTTTTATCCTCCAAACCGTTGCTTCTTCATACTTAATATTATCTTTAATTTATCCATCATAAAGATCTAATCACATTTACAAGTGTGTTCAAAGGATTTAAAGAAAATTTTTAGTTAAACATTGTCTACAAACCTAAAACCATTACACTCCTAATTATATTTGAAACATTCATTTTAAAGATCTAATTATCTTCATAAGTATAATCAAAAGAGTTAAAGACAAATGTTACTAACCATTGTCAGTATAAACCCAAAAACATTTATACATAGCATTATCTTTGAAACATTCATTTTAAAGATCTAAGCATACTTATTAACAAGATAATATACATTTACATAACTTCACAAACCATTTATTATAACTAAAATGTTATAACTCAAATGCAATTTTCCTTTTATAAAGTACTTTACTTACTTTACCTAAACTTATATATATACCCTAAGAATACTAATAAATATGTTTTAAATATCTATATAAATTATTATGTAAATATAACAAATTTTCAAATTTAAAAAAATCATAAAAAATGTGTTTTTCTTATATAAATCCTTTACTTTAAAAATTCATAAATAATTAATAAAAATATATTTTAACTTGAAACCATTTTTAAAAAAACTCTAATATATATTATTAAATATCCCTAAAAGACTATAACGAATACTTTATTTAAATATCATTTTAAACCATTTTAAAGTCTCAAACAACATACTACAACATTTGCAAAACTGTTATCAAAGGTTTAGAGACACTAAGAAATTTTTTCAGTTACCAAATGTTGCAGTTTCATACCTTTTTTGAAGGCAATTGGTTTTTGGAGTGGCCCGTTCACTTTTTAGTTAATCTAGTAAAATAGGTGCTTGGTAGAAGTACCAAAGAAGCTACAACCCACACAAACAGAATGACCAAAACTACACCCAATTTGCATGGGATAAAATGCCAAAAGTAAAAAAATGAAAAATAAAGTAAACAACCTAAGACAGGAACATATCAGCTATTCCATACTCAATTCAATCACCAAGATCATCTTCATTGGAATGGTGCTTCTTGGACCAGGATCAGAGCATTTGACGTTAGGAGAAATATCATAGGAGAAGGCAGATGCTAGGAATATGTCAAGCTTAGCTAATTCCATTGAATCAGAAAAGGAAGGAGCAGGTATAGAAGGAAGAGAGGGGAGAAGGAGGAGGAGGAGAAGGAGGGGCAGTAGACACGGTGGAGGGAATAGGCTTGGTCTTCATTTCCTGGATCGGGTTTCTATAGTTGAACCTTTTTAAGAATGGAATCTGGTTCTGTCAAGGCTAGAAGGTGATGGATTTGCTCACAGTGTGTCCAAAGGAGTGATAGTGAGAATATATCTATGGCAGCCATTGATAAGATACTGAAATAGTGGCAGATCTGTTACTAGTAATAGCAACGGTTAACTGAGAAGGAAGGGGCTTACCGGGAGTAACTTCACTTAAAGCTCTAGAAAAATAAAAGCGATCATGACGCTCAGTATTCTCAGCAAAACAAATCAATTCTCCATTATTACTAGCAAGACAATCTAGGCTTTCAAGAGACTGAAGATAGAAAGGGGCCTATCAGGAGATAAAACAAGTTTTATACCCTTGAATGTTTGACCAATTTTCAACATGTTAACAATCAATTTAAAGACCAATTTTTTTAACATTAAGGACTTTACTTATAACATTTACTAACCATGCAAAGAATACTCTAAGGTGTCTATACAAAATCCTATTAAAAATCAGCATAACTAAGGCATTTTACGAAGTTCTCATATAATGACCTTTTTGCTCCTATATTTTGCAACTTTTTTCCACCATTTTTAGAAGCATATAAACGTTGATGTTTTTATAGTAAGAAGTACACATATAGTACTAATTAAAACAGTAAAGAAACCCCTAAGGGTATCTTGCAAAATCATATTAACAATCTCGGAACACAAGGTGATTTCAGTGTGCTCATATAGTGATCTTTCGCTAGTGTTTTTGCAACTTTGTTACTACTGAATGATTTTCAAAGCTACATCAAATACTTTATATAATATATAAACTATCATGATCTCAATTCCTAAAACAATTTCCCAAATATTTACTTTAAAATCCATAGAAAATATACGAATAGATCGAATAACACAAAAATGATACTTAGAAAAAGGAACCTACCAAGTCTTATCATATATTCCCTTACTAAAAAGGATAACACTCATAAGAAGTGCTTACCAACTGGACACATCTCTTACCCATTTTTAGTCACTTTCTAGCCACTTGAACTAGATTACATAAAAATGCTTTGTTCCCGAATTGACTCATCGATTCCGAGAGCAATCTCAGACTTGAACAAATATTAAAATTCTTTTCAAAATATTAGTATTCATAAACACTTTCAAATAATACTACTATTATTTTCCAAAATCTTGAAAATCATTTTCAAAGACACCGGGATTTAAGTTCTCAAAATATTAGTTTAAGTCCTCTTCGTTTATGAACCATATTTTATAAACTATACTTAGAAAACTAATACCAAACATCTTTTATTAAAGTTAACTATTAATCCAACATTGCCACCAAAAGCCTTATAGTCAAAATGTGAAATTCAATTCACAAGGTGTTCATTTCAATGCACCCATAAATACTGTCTACCCAACCATGTAGTAAAAAGATAAAATGCCCATAAGCTAGTTAATCACAAATTAATAATCAATCCTCGTAAACTGGACGAGCATGACAAATTAGTCAATAAATGGTAACAATGCTCGTAAACTATTTAAGCAAGACTAAGCTAATCAATGAGGAGCACTAAATGAACATCTTTAATCCTCACATTAATTAAACTAAATATATAAGTCATACATAAAAAATTACTTATATATAACAAATACATGTACGCTTCCATATGTACAATACACACAACTCATTCTAAAGCATCACTTACCCTATCTCTAAGGAGTTATACCCAATCAAAGCCAAGGTTCTCACTTTACCTTCAGCTCTGATACCAACTATAACGATCCACCTTTTCAACCCCAAACGTTGACACTAGGACATCCTTGGAATTCATGGACAAGCAACCAAGTGCCTGAAAGACATATTGTTAGGTTAATAAAAATTAAAAGGAAGGAAGAACACAACAATAGAATCTCAGAGTTAAACGATAACATATAATATCGAAAAGATAGTACAAAGTGTCATTTTAAGATACGTAGCACTTTAGAGTTACAATCCTAAGCACACATCTGCCAGGACAGTTATAACAGTCCATCATACAATTGCTAAAAGAAAATGTTACTAACACATTACTACAAACCCCTTCTCTTTTTTTGCTTTAAACCTTTACTTTTTCATGCTTAAAATTACCGTAAATTTATTCTTTATGAAGGCCTAATCACATTCACTGGTATATTCAAAAGTGTTAAAAGCAAATGTTACTTAAGCAACATCACTTCAAACCTAAAACCATTTCACTCCTAATTATCTTTAAAACATTCTTTTTAAAGATCTAATTATATCCATAAGTATAATCAAAAGAATTAAAGATAAATGTTACTGATACATTATCAATATAAACCCAAAACCATTTATAAATAACATTACTTAAAAATTAATTTTGAAGATCTAAGTATACTTATTAACAACATAATATACTTTTGCATAATTTTACAAAATCATTTATTGTAATTAAAAAGTTATAACTCAAAACTACTTATCCTTTTATAAAATACTTTACTTGCTTTACCCAAATTACATATAAATACCTTAAAAATACGTGTAAATAAGTTTTAAATATCAATAAAATATAATGTAAAAAGAAAAGAAAAACTGAAATTTAACAAAAAATCATAAAAAACATGTTTTTCATATATAAAACCTTTTGCTTTAAAAATTAATAAAATAATTAATAAATATTATTTAAAGTTGGAACCACTTTTAAAATATTCTATATGTGTTATTAAATATTCTTAAAAGGGTTATTAAAAATACTTTATTTAAATATCATTTTTATCCATTTTAAAGTCTCAAACAACATACTAAAATATTCATAAATCTGTTGTCAAAAGTTTAGAAAGACCTAGAAAGTGTTTAGTTGCAAAGTGTTGCAGTTTAACATAAAACTAGTTTTAAACCCTTAAATGTTTGACCAGCTTTCAACATGTTAACAATCTATTTAAAATCCAATTTTTTTGGTCGTAATTACTATACTTACAGTACTTAGCAACCATGTAGAGAAACCCAAAACTGTCTTTACATAGTCTTATTAAAAATCACCAAAAACAAGGGATTTTACGACGTGCTCATGCAAAGACCTTTTTGCTCCTATCTTTTGCAACTTCGTTCAACCGGTTTTAAAATCATTTAAACCTTGATATTTTTACAGTAATAAGTAACATATATTATTTATTAAAACCAGCAAGGAAACCCCTAAGGATTTTAACCACACCCAGTCAGTTTTTTTAAGGATCATTTGTTTTCTCAAATTAATATATTTAACTAGCATTTTATAAATTAATCTAGTAATGTAAGATACTTTCAACAATTCCGACCAAAGATTAAAGTAATGAATTCCAAATTATATAACTATCTCTAAGTGTTTCATTTGCAGAACCCATTTACAATTAATTTATAGAACCCGACTTGTAAGGACCACCTATGTCCTCAAACCACTACAATTAACTTATATGTATTTAAAAGCATCTTATAAATTAATCGATTGATGAAAATTACATCCGGCAATTTTAATTATAGTTTAATTTACATAGCCCCTTTGCAATATTTATATACTTATTTGTTTATTTATTTTCTTTATATACCTGCTTATATTATGGTCTTACTAATAGATAAGTGTGTGTAAATAACTAAGTGCATGAGGTAACTTACAAAAAGTTTTAAGACATATATCCACACACACACACACACACACACACACACACACACACACACATATATATATATATTAATACATAGATACGTATTCATAAACATATAACATAAAAATTAGATTACTCTACGTATAATTCCAATATGATTTCATACGTACACATTCATATACTCACTTGCCATTAATATTTGTACATATTGTTTTCTCCAAAAAATGGTCACAAACACCCAATTACAGATGAAAGCACCAACTACCAATTACAGAACACAGATTAGAATATATGAATAGGATATAAATATGAAGAATAATCAAAATTAAAAAGAAAGTAGTAATAAAGAAGAGATTTATAGTGGTTAGGCTAACTCCGGCCTACATCCACTCTAGAAATTTCCTTTTTCATTATAAGAGAATTGATTACAGTTACAATCTAGAGTTTTTGAAACAAAAATGGCAGAGTATCTTCTGCAGCCCTCGTAGAAGAAGTTAAAGAAGAATAGAATGAGCCAAAATCCTTTTCCGAAGCCATGTCTGTTGTATTTATGGGAAAAATCTCGTTTATCGGGCTTTCTCACTGATATGGGCCCACCAAAACCATAGTCGAGCCCACAACACTCATCCTTGTGGACCTTAAGTTAATAATATGCCGACCCTGAAGTTTCCTAGGGATGACTCGAAGCAAGCATATTGGTGACTCGAAGTAAACATGCATCTGACTCGAAGTAGAATATAGCCAATCCTTAGCCTTCAATATGCCGACTCCATGTTGGTTATGTCGACCCGAAACGTTCCCAGTATCAACTTGAAGCAAAATCCATGTTGGCACGAAGCAACATGCTCAACGACTCGAAGCAGCTCCAACATGCCTACCCAATGTTCCTTTCCTTGTGCCGATCCCATTCTAAAGCCATGCCGATCCCTAAATCCTTATGCCGACCAGAGCCCTTGCCTATGCCGACCGCTAAATCCTTATGCCGACCAGAGCCCTTGCCTATGCCGACCCGGAGTCACCTCTTCATGCTAATCCCTCCTAGTGACTTCAACCATATGCCAACCCTAAGATCCATATGCCGACCCAAAAAATTCTTGTTGCCGACCATAAGTTACCCAAGTGTCGACTCGAGGAACTCTTATATGCCGACTTGACCTAATCCACCACCTTGCCAACCCGAAGTCATTGCTGTGCTGACATAAGGTTAGAGCTATGCCGACCCGAAGCATGCTGATCCGTCCATCCAATCCTTTCTATGCCGACCCCAAAACCTCGAATGCTGACTCGAAGCAACTTTCCTGAAAACCCAAAATAAACCTAAGGACGACTCAAAAAAATCCAAGCAACACGAAGTAATTCGACTTTTTTCGAAATCCATACTCCAAGTATCCCGCGCTTTTTGTCCGTCGACTATGCCGAATCCTGGCTACATATTTATGTTTATTATCCATGACTGATCGTCTATTCATTCATTCAAATCAAAATCAAGTCCCTGACATTCCAGCTTTGATAATTGAGTAGTCGTTTGAGTTAAATATGCCAATCCGCATGTATCTAGCCTTGCCAAAAGGCGGGTTAACACATATAAATATGGTTGTGAAGCTTAACAAATAATTATACATAAATATATATAACTATATAATAATACATGTGTATTCATGCATATTATTAAATATATATATATATATATATATATATATATATATATATGAATGTATGTATATATGTGTAAATAAACACATATAGACACACACATAAAGCACACATACACACGCACATACATACATATGCATTTATAGACTAGTACATTTAGTAAACCGGTTTCATATTTCTTGCCTGATAGAATAGACACCTCTTTGATAAAATACATTTATCTAGACATACACGCATATGATATTCATACGAACAATCTGGCTATAAATTCAGTATCCTTATTTCTATATACTATATACCTTATTCAATGCTTTGATTAATAACTTTAGTTATGTTATACAAATAACAATATCTATACATGTAAACAACCCCTATTTTCTATGTTATTATCTTAAAATGTCCATGTAGCTAAACCTGGGAAGGCATATAATACATATTCATATGATAAACACATGCATATATGTAGTAGACTTCATCCCTTTTCTCCATTGTGACAAGGTATATGTAGCTTATCTACCCTCAGTTGTTCATATCTCCTGCCCAGAGTTTCTCTCAAATTTGGACAGAGATTCAACCTTTTCGCATGCAATATAACAATGCTTCTCACATCCACGGTACTTTAGGCATAGAAATTACCCCATCTCAACAAGCCAACTACACTAGTTCGAGTGCATCAGTCCTTAGAGATTCCGCATTTTCAATTCCTCAACGAGCCAACTGCAAATTTACAATAAATGCATCAGTCATTGCATCAGTTACAACAAAGGAATTGCTTCGGCAGCTTTGCACTAGTTCAAGCATATCTGTCTTCAGTACACACTGCTTTACATTTAGTGTTTAATCAAGTACCCTATGAACTCGCAACGTCTTCTTTCAAGTGTAGTCAATGTTCCAATTCGCATGCAACGCTTTCTGTGCATATAAAGCACACAATGAACCAGTTCTAGTGCTCCTACTTCGACAAAAGTGGTTTACTGTTCTCCACTTCCTACTACACCTTCTCAGACAACATCTTCAGTGCATTCATTGCACTCGATTTACCTGATCAAGCAGCATCTACATTTCAGCATCTTACACTAATTCAACCCCTGCTCGGTGTTTCATCATCATGCAATTCCACCATTCAATGCAGCAGCAACAACTGCAATTAGAATTAAATAGTATTATCATTTTAGTGGAGATAGCAGCTTGCAGCAACTTCAGTCATTGTTTTTCGTCTATTCAATGCCTATGTATGACTATTCAATTGGTTTCCATTTTTATTCTGATCATCAAAGAGATGACCTTCCAAAATTGTAATAGCTTAAACCCGTCATACATTTGTATGGTTTTTGATTTGTTTATTTACTTAATAATATTATGAGTACTCTCCTCATAAGAGGAACACTCTTATAAAAAACTATCATATTAAAAATCATCGAATGTGATTTCAAAGAGCTTACAAAGAGACCTTTTAGCTATAACTTTTGCAACTTTGTTCTACAAATTTTTTAACTTCGCAAACCAATGATTTGCTGTCCCATACACTATTACAAGTGTAGAGCACAACTGATGTATATACTTTCATAATATGTTCACATATAACCATTTTGAACAAGTTAACGACAATGAATTTCGAAGTGCACTTATAGCTACTATTCTCGTGTCAAACACTCTCAAACACACTCCAACTTTACATACACCCGAACCGAATAGGTAAACACAAATTCAAGGTGACATTACATGTTTAAGAGGGCAATAGAAGTGATAATATTATATACAAAGTTGTTACTTGCTTTCCAAAGCACGGGGGTCCAAAAGTGGTAACTTACATTATTTAACTTTACTTAAACTTTGTATTCAAGCACATAACATACACACATAATATGTATCATTCAATGGCGAGATAACACACCCAAAACCAATCTCACACAAGCACAAGCTACAAGAATCACAATAATACTTCCTACCATCGCCAAAAATCTAAAAGACTTCGCCTTTCTTCCATTTTGCACTAAGCTCCCTTCCTCCTTTAATGCTCACAGCCCATAATGGCCGCATCATTTTCTTCCAGTTTCCTTCAACTTTGAGATGCTTTTCCTTGTTGCCATGTTGTGTTAGGCCCATAGCTTGAGTTTAGAGAAGTTTTGTGCTGATTTGTATAAATTAGAGATTAAGTAGTGAAGATAGAAATGGATTAAGACTAAGTTATTTCTATCTTTGAAGATTAACAAATGTGTTAATATAACACATGAAGCTCTTATGTAGAAGTAGCCAATAGGTAACCGCTCACCTTTTACCCTTTATGGAAGGTCACTATTCATTCTTCCTTCCACATGCTTCACTTTACAGCTCACGCCCTTAGGAAAATATCTTTTACACTATTCACCAGAATATCTCTTTCCTTAATACATTTGTTAATCCTTTGCAATTCATGTTTAGTTAGCCATAAACATTAAAATATTTTAAGTTGC
Organism: Allium cepa; assembly: GCA_030765085.1. NCBI lineage: Eukaryota > Viridiplantae > Streptophyta > Magnoliopsida > Asparagales > Amaryllidaceae > Allium > Allium cepa. The sequence goes on along the minus strand of CM060935.1, from coordinate 793,727,108 downwards.
TAATTAATTACACGTTAATATGTTAGACATGTCCAAAAAATTTGAACAACTTTTATCAAGAAAAAAGCCGATAAAATGATTTTCGGTCACATTATCGACATTTTTTCAAACTATTTATTTTTTTAAATATTTTAAAAAAATAAGTTATCCAACATTAGTATTCATTAAAAGGGATTAATAAGGTTATAAAATAACTTTTAATCGCATTAAATCCAAGATTCAAAAATTTAAATAATTCAGATATTTAAATACGAAATGTTCGAAATTCCGAGCCACAACAACGATCTGATTTGCATTTAAATAACAAATGAGGACCCAAAGTTAATATTTACAGTTAATATGAGTCATTTTTATATTTTGCCTTTAAATTACAATGTACTGATACTACAGTAAGTATAGAATGGTATCACCATTTTATTTTAATTTTGGCTAAAAGGTTTATTTAAAGAATATATATTGGGTATGAACTAATTAGCTAACTATCATACTAAAGATTACAATTTTGGAATAAATATTTTGCAAAATACAATCTTATAGAACAAATATAACCAAGGAAAATTAATGTTCAGAAACTAATTTTACCACATGTTACAGTTTTAAGATACTACAAACTGAATAAAATTTCTAAGCTCTAAACCAACGAACTAGTTATTTCGAATTATGGTGAAATTCAAATTTTATATTGTAAAGGTTCCTTCATATGGGAAATGTAAGTTGAAAGAAAGAATATCATGATGTAAAAGTAAACTTCGAAACAAATTATGATCTATAACATCAATACAACATTAGAAATAATAAATTATTCATAATTTAAAAAGAAACACTATAATTAGATTGATCATGAGCTTCATCGTCAATCATTTAAAAGTGCTCAAGCAAAAAATCTCACAAATTAAACATTAGATCAAACACATAAACTGGAATTACCTGACGAGGAAAGTCTACAGAATAACCTTTCAATTTACACCAAGTGTTAGGTATATTTTAATAGGAAATTGGATGTGCTATCTATTAAACAATAATAAAATAGAAGAATTTCAAGCTCTCTTATTAATCCTATTATTTTTCTCTGCTCTCCAAAATTTTTTCCAAGTCCAAATATATTATTTCAAAAAAATTTAATTTATCACTTTACAATTATTCCATTAAACTTCACATGCTATTTATATTCAAATACCTACTTTTTATATAATTCTACAATCATTTACAAACTTTTCTCAATTCTCTATTACCAAAAAAACTTTCTCAATTTTCTCTCAATATTTTACATTAAAGACCACACGTTTAGATTAATTACATAACATAAACTTTAAAATAATTAATAAACTCAATTAACTAATATTTACTAATAAATCCTATATGAAAAATTCAATACATATAATATAGATGTAGGGCTGACAATTTTCAGCACGACCCGAAACATAACCTGAAGATTACATGGAAATTAGCAGGTTAACACGACCTGGTTAAGTTTGACCCGTTTATAAACTGGCGAGTTTCGAGTTGACCCATGAACTCGAATTTGACCTGTTTATACTTATATGGGTTGACTCGACCTGATTATGACCCGTGGACCCGAATTATAACCCATTTATACTTGTATGGATTGACCCGATTATGACCCGTGAACCCAAATTTGACCCGATTATAAACTGTTTACGACCCGTTTATAACCCATTTATACCTTACATGGATTGACCCAACACATTTATGACCCGACCTAACCCGGTTATAATCGGGTTACACGGGTCAGGTCGGATCAACCCGTTTATAATCGGGTCGGGTTTGGGTTGAGCTATTTCTGACCTGTTTAATAAACGGGTTGACCCAACCCATTTAAAATCAACCTGAACCCGACTTGACCCGACCTAACCTTACCCATTGACCGCCCTATACGGATGCATCAACAAATTGATAGTTTTTTTAAATTTAGATAAAAATATATAAAAACCATATAACACGATATATATATATATATATATATATATATATATATATATATGGTTAGAATGAATTTATTTTATGATATATTTGCCTTAATGAATTTATCATACACTGCACTGTAAAATACTATTTACTTCAAACATCTAAATTTAAAAAAAAATTACAATTATTTATAAACCCATCTCAATTCTCTCCTAATATTCACATTCAAATCTTTATATTTAACTAATTGTGTAATCTTAATTTTAAACTAATTAAATAAATTTGATTAACTAATATTTGTTAATTCATCCGATAAATCATAAGGGCAAACTAAAATCTTGACATATAAACAGTATTCATGTCGTGAGAAAAAAATTATTTTTTTGCCAAGGCAAACTGGTTTAAAATGGACCGTCCATTGTATTATAAGTATATAACGAGGAGGAGGTAAATGTACCTCAACAACTTTGATTACATCAATTAAGAACAAGAGTAAGACTGAATTGACTTAACTACTATATAAATTATTTCTTTATTTAGATATAAAAATATTTAAATCTCATAAAGATATTTCACATAACATTAAATGTAAACATAATAATAAAAGTCATTTACCTCAAAAAATTTACAGTACATTACATAACATAATTTCATTTTTAACAACCAAGATAAATTTATATTTTACAACAATAGGATGTGAACGCACATATTACACTGATAAAAATTAGATTACATAAACCGGCTCACTTTTAACATGTTACCAAATCACACCCAACTCATGACTCGACTAAATACTACATAACATTATTTTGCAATTATCAACCTTCACAACAATATGTACATAAAATTATTTTGCAATTATCAACCTTCACAACAATATGAAATCAATGATTAACTACAAAGACAAAACTATTTAAAAATAAAAACTAAATAATGGATAAAAGGTCATATATGGATAAGCTAATGATAAGATGTTCTTCTCAAATACAAATACGTGCAGAGCTCTTCTCAATTTTTTTCAACTTTTTTACATTCAACTCTTTATATTTAATTAATTAAGTAAGTTTTAATTTAAATTACTTGATATTCATTAATTTATTTATTAATCCCATCAAAAAAATGGTAATTCAATATAAGAATAATATTAACAAGAATGTTTAAGTTTTATACATATAATATGTATATCATATAACATAAATTATCTACATAAACAATATAACAATTCAATTGATAAATTTTTTAAGTTAGGACATTAATTTCTAAGGAGAAGTGTAGTTAGCGAGGATTAAATCTTTAACCTTACATCTGAACGCTGCATGTCATAATGGGTTATTTTGTTTAACAGACAAACTTGTGAACCTTTTTTTGTTTCTATGGCATCATCATTTGAAATTAGCCAAAAGGTCAAAAAGTATTTTCACTCTTCCATAGCCCTAATCACAACACCTTCTTTCATCGCTCTTCTTTGTCGTTACCCAGGGTCGGCCCTTTAAGTTAGGTGGCTCGAGACAAATAAATTAAATAAGATTAATATTATAATATATATTTTTGGTTCACAAAACACATAAAATATTTTTGAAGTACATTAATACATTATACAAAAGTTTAAACATGTTATGATAATAAACCATCATCCATATCAAGCATTCAAATATAGTACATCAAACCATTTCAACGAAAACAACTCCTTTCTGCATTTCTTGAAGCGAACTTTTCAATTATATTGTCTTAGCATATATATATATATATTCATTTCAGTTGAGATCATTGCTAATCCACTCAATCATTCTTGCAATATGGTGCTCCGAAGATAGGTTTTAATTAACTTCAATTTAGAAAAGCTTTACGGTGATGCAACCGTGGTGGGAATTGTCAATAAAATATGGTTGTGTTTAAAAAATCTTTCAAGTTTCATGCATTGCTCTTTCAATTGTTTGTCATCGAAAATCTAAAATTTTCTATTTAATAAAAATTTGGAAATCTCTTCATAAATCTTAAATTGATCTTTCAATTGTTTATTATCGAAAATCTTAAATTTCTCATTTGATGAAAATCCAAAAATCTCTTCGTAAAGCTTAAATTGTTCAAATCGATCCGTAAGTGGGGTTAGAACTTGATCTATTATGTGAAAAAAGAAAATGACTCTAAATTTATTTCCAAAGGTTGACTTTCATTAACATCAACTTCTTTATCCTCATCAAATTGTTCTTTTTACAAACAACTCTTTTTTTCAGAAATTTGGTTCAATGCCAACTTCTTCCGCGAGTTCTTTACAAATATTATCAACCAACTATTTCATATTGTTGCTCAATTTATAAATTAATATTTATTAATAAATGTGAAATATTTACTGATAAACGAAGATATTTGATAAGGAAATAGTTATTTCATGTTAAAGAAACAGCTTAGTAAATTGCAATACTAGCAAATCAGCAAATTGGGACTTTGAATTAGCAACTGAAATTATATAAAACTAAAGGAGAAGCTTGGAAAATATATACATATATTATGTAAGGAGGGAATTTCGTAGAGGAAAATGTAACTGAGAATGTTGATGGACGATGTAGCGGTTTAGGGTTTCAGGTTTCTAGCGTCGATGCATGGTAGCAGGTAGAAGAAGAAACATTTTTGTTTTTTTATGAGTGAGAAACTGAAATTTTTTGCTCCTTGTTCGGGGGGCTACCCAATTCCTTTACCTGATGGGCCTTGACTTATGACCAGGCCAATCGTTACTACATCAGCCGCCCAGATTCCCCACCCTTCTTTTGCTTATGCCACCACCAGCCTTTGTCCACTGCCTGCCGCAACCATTTAATCATCGTCTTCACTAATTAGAAATCCTAGTTTTCTCAACGTTGACTAATGTCGCACCATATGAAACCATTGGTTATACATAATGCATATCACCTCCTATCGTGCCTCCACATCTTGTCGTACATCACATCAACGTTGCTCGTCTCATTTTGCTACCAATCACCATTTACTGCAGAAATATATCAGCAAGTAAAAAAAGATACTTCACTGTATTATCATATGAGAAAATGATGTAAGAAACATATGGCAAGTACAAAATACTTCTAAGTCATATCATTTAACCATAAAATGCTAGCATAAGGTAATATCAACTATTATATGATAAAATTGAAACGTAAGGTAAATACAAAACCAATACTATACAGTAGCAATATAAATAATCTATGAAAAATAGCATGATAAATATTCAAAAAGTTAAATAAATACGGTACCACCTTATAAAGATATGATGTAGTAATATAAATTAATTTATGAAAAGTAATATTACGAACTTTTGAAGAATAAAATAAAAATGATACCACCTTTACAAAAATGCATAAATGATACTAGAAGGTGGACTTTACAAATCTGAATTCAAAACTAATATTAAAATTCATAAAAAACCGCTACAAATCCAACAATGCTAATATACTTCATAAATTGGTGCTACAATTTATAAATGCTAATATAAAATAATGTTGTGAGATATAAAATACACATCAACTGAAAAGAAGCTATGATTTTTTATTAAATGTTACTCCAATTTGAACATAAAATGATACCGTAAGTTAAATCGAAAAAGAAATGTTATATTTTTAATTTAGTAAATACAAAATGGTACAATGTGGTTGCATTTAAATATAAAATGCTACTAAAATATTAAAAAAATAAAATAAATGTTATTTATTTTTTTAATTCAGTAAATACAAAATGCTAAGCAGTAGCATCTAAAAAAGCTATTATACAGTCATCAACCGTTAGTTACATCAAAAATAGCAATATAAAATGATATTACATAGCATCATTATCTAAAAAAATTATGTATAAAAATATTATCAAATACAAAATGCTACTAAGATATAACATTTAACATAAAATGATAATACAATGTAAGATTAAAAAAATGTTATTTTTACAAAATGATACTACAAATTATAAAATGCTACAACAATTCAAAAATTGATAATATAGTTCATAAATTACCACTACAATTCGCAAATGTTATTGTAAAATAACAATATGAGTTAAAATATAAACATTCTATCTAAGAGATGATGTTGTTGCTCATAAATTACTACCATAATTCAAAAACTACCACTAAAATTAATGTAATGCTACAACAAAATAACATTGTACATATACACACCTTGTCTATAAATGATACTACAATCCATATAATGTTGATACAAGATAAAACTATAGGTAGAAAAATATGTAATTAATTTATTTTTGAACAAAAAACATAAAATGATACTACACAATATCATTACTGTAATTATCTTCTTCATCTCCAATTTGAAACTGCTTCCTAACCACCATTAATGACCACATCACAAGGAAACATCTAGTTGACACTTCAATGTCATCGTCAAGAAATCACTACTACCAAAATTCTCCAATATTAAATGTACTACAAAATTGCTGCTTCAAAATAACATTTTGAGCTAAAATACACACACTTCATAAATAAATGCCACTACAGTACATAAAATATAACTAAAGTTCATAAAATGTCACTGCAAAATAACATTAGAAGCAGAATATTTACAGAATTATTATTTTGTCAAAAAATTAACATGAAAATAATACTACACGGTATCATCATCAATTGTTATATTCTTCTTCCCTAATTTGTTGTCACTCCTCAACAAAGCACATCTACCTCTAATTAGCATGTGTCAACACATGTCAAACTCTCGTGCATCACCACAATCATAATTGTCCCTTCTTCAACCTTTGCCACCACTGTCAAAGCTAAACTCTTCAAATCTCACGTCGTACTTTTATGCCCTAACTACCCCTCTATCATTGACATTGATTGCAAAATCTAGCCTCTGCTCAATCCAACCCACTACCAACAATATCCATGTATTTTTATCCCAGGATGTATTATCATGAAATACGTCGTGTCCTTCAAACAAAAGTTTTGGCCTACTCATCTATTCCAGGATTTTTTTATCCTTGGTCCTGAAAAATTAAGTGCCTAACCTTTTCTTTGAAAACCCAGGAGAACCCGACAGGCCAGTAAACTCCTGAGGATGGTATAGTAGAGCCGTCCGCTGATCCAATCCCCCATACCCCCCAGTAAATTTATATAGGATAGGGAAGCGCATGGTTGGAATTGAACCTGGGTCTTTTTAACAGAACCCAAGCCCCCTTTCCACTATGCCCACCCGCGGACATTGAGTGCCTAACCTTGATGTCAAAAAAGGATTTGAAATTTGTCGTTCAAATACTTTTCTTATAATTAAAATATAAATACTATTTTTAACAAAATCATCGAATAAATACACCTATTACACATTAATTACAAAATGGTATGTGGTTACAAAGACGTGAGCGAGTCTTAAGGAGGAATGGCAATAATGGCCTCAGGCTTTTAAATTAATTTGTTTTTATAGGAATATGAGAAACGGGAATTTTAGAAGATTCATAGGCTTTAGACTGAGTTATTCTTGGGTCTCCATTAAAATAATTTACATCAACACTCTTATCGTTATTTCCCCCATAATTTTTTTTATGATTCTTTCAAATTAGTATGTTATCCGCGCTCTGCACACGGTATGTTGTAGAAAAATAATATTTTAACTATTTTTGAAGAATGGAATTTATTATGCAATATCTCATGAATTTGTTAAGATAGATTAATTATGAAATGAAATTACTATATCATAGGTGTGTATTTTTAGTGAGATTCATATATTTTTATATTTGAATAAAAATTAAATTATCATTTTTGTTGATAAAAATGAGTTATATATTAATTTATTAGTCCGCGGGTGCGGCGCAGTGGAAAGGAGACTTGGGTTCTGGTAAAAAGACGCAGGTTCGATTCCTACCATGCGCTTCCCTATCCTATATAAATTTACCCGGGGTTGTGGGGGCTTGGATCAGCGGACGGCTTTACTATACCCTCCTCAGGAGTTTACCGGTCCGCCGGGTTCTCCTGGGTATTCAAAATATATATATATATATATATATATATATATATATATATTAATTTATTATTTTTTAGGATTCGTTATTTATTAATAAAATAAATGAAAATAAGTATTCTTAATAAATTTGAAAATTTCTTTATAAAATTTCATATATAAATATTTATGTATATATATTCTGATATTGATATTTAGCTTTTAATACATTTGACTAAAAGATAAATGATATATACATTAAATATCAAGTATTACTTGAGAGAATGATGACAATTACCTAAAAATAGAAATGTAATACTAAAGACTCAATATATTTGTACGCAGTTTTGCAGCACATATTTATAAAAAATCTCATTTGACTGTTAAAAGAAATATTAGGTGAAAATAAGACATGAAACGTTACAAATTACATTGTTTCATGCCCTACTATTTTTATTTTATAGTAAAACGTCTTAAAAAATATTTAACATTTATATAAAAAAGATAATAAAATATGAAAGAAAAATATTTCTAATCAAAGTACGGTGTAATTTTTGTCCACTAGTTAACTCATATTACGAAAATAAATAATCAAGTTGTAACTTTTTGTACAAAAAACATACCAATTGAAAATATTTATTCTTTTTCAATAATACAAAATACAAACATTCATTATTATCATTAATTGTAATGTTATTCTTTATAAAATATACTTTATGATAGAGCCCATTTGATGTACCAATTTTAGGAAGGAAAAACGTTATATATGTTAGTAATGATGCACCAATTTATAAAGAATTTTTTTGTATATATTTGTCTACATTGAAATAACAACATTAGAAAAAAATGGTGTATATATTTCTTTGCATTAATAACTAATTTCAAAAATAAAAAATTATGCTTATATTTCTTTGTATTAAATAACTAATTTTATAAAGAAAGAAATTTTATGAATTTAAATGTAAATTTTTTTTAAAAGTATCCAAGATAATTTTGTATATATTTATGAAAATATTAGATTATACGGACTTGAATGAAAATATATTTATCATTTATATCAGCACAAATGCGGTACACATTGAATTATCATTTTTTATGATTTATTAGATCAGTTAATAAATATTTCTTAATTGGATTTAGTTAAAAATTTAAATTCAAGATCAATTAATAAATTCAAATATATGGACTTGAATGTAAAATAATATAGGAAACTTTAGGAGAAATCCGTAAGTAATTGTAGAAATTATTAAATGTTAACATTTAAATGCAAAATGATAGGAGAAAATATTAGTAGAACGTTGTATAATTTGTATATAGTTGTGAAAAATTAAAACTATGTGGACTTAAATAAAAAATTAGTTTTACCATTTTTGCCGATATGAATGCAGTATGTATGATGAATTGTTGTTTTTCAAAATTTATTAGATCAGTTAATGAATATTCGTTAATTTTATTTATTTAAAAAGCTTAAATTTAAGATCATCTAACTAAATTTAACATATATAGACTTAAATGTAAAAATAATAGAAAAAACTTGGAAAAAAAATGTAAGTAATCGTAAAAATTAGTATTAAATTTTAATTGTTGAAGAGAGAAGAAATAAAAAAATTGTAATATTATAATAATAATAATAATAAATTGTAAGGATGTGAAAATAAAATACTATAGGGAATTAAGACGAGAGGAGAAAATTCCCAAAATTAATAAGAGAGCTTTAAAATTTTCCGCTTTACTATTATTTAATATAAATATTCAAGTATACTCATTTAGGCATATGTTTTTAATAAGTTTACATTTAAATTAGTTTCTAATGATGATACACTAAAGTATCGTTAGAATTTATCGCTAAAATTAAGACACACTAAAGTATCATCGAAATTATGATATATTCGGGTGCCACAAAAAATTCCTTCAGTGTATCGTTAAAATTCTTTTAGGAATTTAATTTGTCCAATAATAATATGTTAATGTATCATAACTTTAATGATATTTTAGTGAAGGATGATTTCTAGTGATACTTCAATTTATCAAAGTTTAAAATACCTTAATCATACAAAGAACAATACATTAAATAAGGTTTCAAAGTTTCACTATTTTTCTGTTTTATGCCAAAACAAAAATGTAAGAGAAGAAGAAAAGGGGTAAAATGCAAATGGTATGAGTGCGCAATATTCCTAAAAGAACTATATCGACATGGCGATACATATGTTAATGAAATTTTTTGTAAACATTTAACTTATCAAATAATGTAACTTTAGTGTATCAATACCTCAATAATAAATTATTGTATTACTTTAGTAACACATTATAATAATAATTTATAATCTTTTAGAACACTGAAATACTATCATCGTTCTATTCTATTGTATGGAAAGTGATCCTACACTTGCCAACTTATTGGTGGAAATTAGTGGATTTTACATATCATTGTTACGTAGGACTACTAAATTTTCATTGGTAAGACAGTAAGTGTAACAATAATCTCCTCAAATAAAAGTATTGCTAACATTATTCGAAGAAAATATTATATTGAGGTTCTTAATGTTTGAAATATAAATGAATAAAGAAAAAAGATCAAGCAAAGTTACCTATATAATTTTCGCATTTCATGAAGTGCGGATGAAACTGGAAAACACTTAAACTAGGTAAGTTATCCAAAAAATAACAAAAATGGTAGTTAACAAAAAAAATTAGACTTTGACGTTGTATCATGTAAGAAACTAATGAAAAATAGCAGAAAATAATAATTCAAATATCTTAAAAAGATCAAAAAAATAAAATAATTCAAGTCAATAAGTCTTTATTTATAAAGTACTAAAATGTGAAAATAGAGATCTTATATATGAAGCAAAAGAGTAAGAGCATCTCCAAGTGTTAAAGGGTGCAACATTCAGTCGCTGAATATAACCCCCTTAATGTTAAGCGGTTGCGCCAGCATGTGGGCGTAGTTTTAATCAGCGTCCACCGTTGGGGGCTTATAAGTTTGGCATCCAGCCCCTTTACCCTCATAATTCACTTCATTTTTCTACTTCTTTATTTACAAAAACGTCGGAATGTCGCCATATGTAAACAAAATCACAAGATGGACGGGTTCGACATCAGCAAGAGGAGCTTGTAGTCCCAGCATACATTGTTGTAGCACTAGATATGATGATTTTCCAGTTATGGATTCTTCATGAGTCGCTAGAGGGATACGGTCATCATATCTTCACAGCATTAGATGCAGTCGACGTACAATTCTAAATAATGAATAACTATCAATACATAATGGATACATTTTGTATATTAAACATGAAATAATCTTTATTAGATAGATATATGATATTATAAAGTGTACTACGTAGTTGTTTGAATTTAAATTGTGCAATAATCCTTAACAACTCTTTAATTTTATAGTCACAGTACGTCATCTATTGGGGTAGTTGGGCAAAGTGCAGAGCATAACAGTATGACACACAACCATGGGTTTTAGTAGATAGGCTGTAGACTAGTCCATTTGCACATTCTTATGGACTAGGCCACTATAGTCATTTGATCGCCCACTTATAGTAGCCCTAATTGAGAGGTAGTGGCTTACGATACATATTTTTCATTTTTCAGACTATGAGTTCGGCATTACCCCCGTCGATTTTTATATGTTGACTAAGATTGAGATCGGAGGCTCAGACCATTTCCTTTTGATCATACGTTTGAGAACCCCAAGGTCTACACTGTTTATCTACCCCAGTTTGAGAAGGGTTATGTTGCCTCCGGGGTGGTTCTCCTTACATATCTACAGGCGTACATTGCAGCTCGTATAGGCACCGATGCTATGGTTGACACCATGCTTAGAGCATTTCTGTTGTACTTATTTTGTTTGACTTTCTATTCGAACCAAATGAGTACCATTAGATTAGGTTACCTTGCAGCGGTAGCCAATTTAATCAGCTGCACACTATATATTGGAGTTCCGCTATACTTGGATATTTGTACACTGCTCTTGATTCTTATTCTTTAGGGGAGGTTTGACAGATGTTTGGTTTTGGTACATTCTGTCATTCTAGTACTCTGAGTACACGGTGAACATGCATCTCCATATTGTTGAGACTGATAGCCATGCTCCAAAGACATATTTTCTGCATATGAGACGATGGGAGCGTGTTCAGTTAGTTTCTCAGGTGACTATGGTGTTAGACAAGACCTGATGGAGGCCTGTACACAGATCGATATGAGGTGCAGGAACAATATTTTTCAAGCACCATGGGCTTCATATTGGATCGCCATGATGAATGCGAGCCTGACGCATGATGCTCATCCACTTTCTATTTCGTATCATTTGGGCTTGTGGAGGATGATCTTAATCCCAACGGCGTTTCTTTCTATTTGGTATTTGGAGGAGAGATACTTGTTTCAAACTACTGGGGAGTTACGTATCCCTGGAGATCCATTATCTTGCGATGACATGTTCGGTAGACATCATACCATTGGATCACTGCATACACAGGGATTGAGACAGACTGGATGGGTAGATGCTTTTACATTTTTCTTAGCGGAGGGGGACTATGACAGCTACTGGATTAGAGTTGCTCCAAGACGATACATTCTACCTGACTACGCTCGAGGAGTGAACCCCGATCATATAGGCCTACACGTTGCTAGTGGTAGAATTGGGCACCTCCATTTTCATTTAATCCCACTCCATCCCAATACTCTCAGTAGCCCATGGACTTCAGTCTGGATGCTTCCTGTAGACTGTAGATCTTACCGGTACTCTTATCGAGCAACAAGAGTTTATCCCCTTGATCTTGATATTGCTGATGTCCCAACTGCTGGACTATACCCACCTTATGAGGTAATTCATTGTATTGATATTTAATCGTACAGTATTAGTTAATCAAATGTATATTGATATATTATATGTAATTACAATATGTAGGTAGGTTGGACGAGCATAGGAAATATATTGCCGCCATTCAGCATATGATAATCGTTCATACTCAAGCGCTCAGTCTTCAGGCTTGGCAGATTTAGCAGGCGATGCCGGCACAGATTGATGATTTGCATGCAGGCTTAGGTTGCTGCCTTTCATTTTGATCATGGTGGTCCTACTCATGTAGATGACGCTGTGGACGACGACGACGATGTTGTTGACTTAGGATGATCATGCTCTGTACTTTTACATTTATTTTACCATTGTTTGTCTATATTGTATTGAGGCATACATTATTGTATTGTATGATGACGCTGTTGACTTAGGATGATGATGTCGATGTACTTTTGTATTGTATTGACGAGGTATATTACTGTTTATTTGTTACGTTATGCAGCTTTGTTTACATTGCAATTCTATATCAAAATTTCAGCACGTTTTATGTCATATCAAGCACCGTTTGCATGTTGCATTACATTTGATGTTTGCATAGATTTATTTACATCTCATTTACATTGCATGGATATATTTACAGCGTCACGTCACATCAAGCATGGTTTGCACATCGCACTACTTTTGATGTTTGTTAGACTTAGCACTATAGACATGTTGTAGTACTTTTGATGTCAATGCTATTATAAAGTGGCATAGTATTCTATATTATTCGAACACTGTAGTCGTATTGCATAGTTTTTTCCATATAACATCTTCTTACTGGTATATATTATATTTCTTGGAAAATCATTCTGAATTCATCTCATCCAACTAAGCAAAAAATGGTGGATTACAGCCATAATTCCTTGTCAGAATCATACTCATACGAAGGTCTTTTAAATCACGAGATCGCTCCTAATCCACCTTACCCCAAAGAACCAACCGGATGGTATGTTGGAATGGAGGAAAGACATTATGAAGATGTAAGGGAGCATGAGAGAGCTTTGCAAGAGCAGTGGCTTTTGGAGGAGGGAAGAAGACAGAGGAAGGAGTGGAGGAACAATATGGGAGAAGGCAAAGAAGGTTTGAAATACGGGATTAACTACCTCAACTAGAACCAGAGGTTGAATCTGGAGAAATATACTGCGATTGTGGAGTTAATGTTTTGTATTCCATCATAAGAAACGGATCATACATTGGTCAATGCCACTATAGATGCCGTAATTTTCCAAATGGATGTGGATTTTGGCGATGGTTGGACGATCCTTTACCTCATCGTGTAGTAGTGTATGCAACCAAACTTGAACAAGAAAGTTAAATGCTCAGGAGGACACTTGTTTCAGTTTAGTTATCACGTGATCGAAGATAGTTTTTAAATCATCCGTTGTGTATTTTTTTTAGATCTTATTTGCATCGTTTCAATTATCAGTTTGGTTCCACTATATCGGTTTATGTCAGTGTTGGTTGTCCTTAGTGTATTGGTTTATTTCAATGTTGGTTCTCCTTTCTGTATCAGTCTATTTCAATGTTTTATTTAATATTACGTGCTCAGTAGATAGTGAAAGTGTATACAACTTACTAAAGAAATAAAAGAAAATACATGAACTGAATCCTATTACATTCGATCGAAAGGAAATACATAGAACTTAAATGGAAATAAATAAAACTTCATTCAAATTGTTTAGTACAGCTAACCCAAAGATCATATGTAGCATGTCCAACAAAATTAGTATGATACTTCCAAAGATAACGTGAATCATACATAGCTCGTGTTCACTAAAATATGTCTTCTTCCTTCACTGTGTTTATAACACTTCTGTATCGTTGATAAGCTCTAGTAAACGTGACATAAGTACTGCAAGTATCTAGAATTCGTTGAGTTAATCTACAATCAGGATGATTATTATAGGCTTCATTTAGAGTAACCAAGAAATCTTGCTCAATCCCTCTTCCATATGCCTTGTATCGGCTTCTATGGATGCTTGATTAGTACCAAATAATCCTAGGCGTCCAACTTTCATTTGCCATGGAATTTTTTGTACACTTCCACTATGTCTGCCACTTGCTAAAGTCGAGCTGATCACACTTAATATGACTAATGTCTGCCACCTGCTAAATTTGCATTCTTTGTCTGCCACTTGCTAAACTTAATTTGACTACACTCTGTGTTTTTTTATACCACTTACTAATCATGCTGACTATGCTAAGTATAAGTTTTGTCTACCACATCCTACAGTTGATTTGACTACACTTTGCATTTTTTTGTCTGCCACTTGCTAAAGTTGAGATGACCATACTAAGTATCAGTAATGTCTGCCACAAGCTACAGTTGTTTTGACTACCCTCTGCATTTTTTGTCTGCCACTTGCTAGTCTTCCACTAAATCTACATATCGTATCACTTCCATATAAGGACTTCAACTTCCATTCCATGAATCACAATTTAAAATCTTCTTTCTTTCTCTCATAGCATTAAACTAAATACAACAATGAATACCTCATCTTTCATCAAATGTGTTATGGCATTCGATAGTGGTTCTGATGAAGAAGAGATTCTACAAGAGGAAGCCAAAGAATTGCAAGAAATAGTTAACAAAATCTATGAGGCTTATGGCTCCACATCACGAAAACACGGCGGATCAGTCGTGGGTCGGAAACATGTAAATAGTAATGAATTTGCCTTCCACAAAACTCTGATGCAATACTACTTCAACCCAAATGGCACTTATGGACTGGATATGTTCATGAGAAGATACATAAGAGATCTATTTTCAAGAATTTTAATACGTATTCAAAGTAATGACAAATATTTTATTCAAAAACCAAATGCTTCAAAAACATAGTGGCTTAGCGGTGAACAGAAAACGATTGCTGCATCGTCGATGTTAGCTTATGGCACCCCCACGGATGCATTGGATGAGGCATATTGGATTGTAGAGGCGACCGCCTTAGAAAGTCTTGACAAATTCTGCTAATCTATGGTGGCCATTTTCGGTACTGAGTACCTTAGATCTCCAAATGAGGATGATGTGGTGCGTACTCGAGAAATGCACGAGAGCAGAGGATGACCTGGAATGCTTGGAAGTCTCGACTATATGCATTAGGAATAGAAGAATTATGCCAAAGCATACCATGGAGCTTACAATGGCAAAGAAAGAAAACCAACTATTATTTTGAAAGCCATTGCTTCGTACGATTTATGGATATGGCATGCTTCCTTTGGAATGCTTGGATCTAACAATGATTTAAATGTTATTGAGAGGTCACACTTATATAATGATCTAGCACTTGGTCGAGTAATTCCAATGTCGTTTACTCTTGGGAAAAACACTTACGAGCATGGATATTATCTTAGCGATGAGACTTATCCAAAATGGAGCACCATTATGAAAACATGTTCAAACCCAATAACAACAAAGCAAGCAAAGTTTGCTGTGATACAAGAGGGGCAAAGAAAAGATGTTGAAAGAGCTTTTGGCATTCTACTATCCAGGTTTGCAATGATTAGTAATCCATGTCAACTGTGGTCTCAGGAAAAAATGTCCAGAATCTTGTTTGCATGTATTTTTATGCATAATATGGTTGTTGAAGACGAAAGTGATATGGACGAAGAATAATGCCACTATGAATATGATGGTGTAGGGAAAATGTTAGAAATATTCCGAGATGATGTTCTTATAACAAAAGAAGCATTCAATGTTCACGTGGAAACAACTTTCGTACCGAGACGCACAACTTCACAACCGGTTACAAAAAGATCTTATGAATCATATTTGGAATTACTCTGGTGTTTGTTAGTTTAATTTTATATTTGATTTGTTATGTATGTATGCATTTGCGTTGTAGTCGTATTTTAGTTATCTTATTAATATGTATTGCATTTTGTTCAAAATGCTATTTTATTTGGTTATCGACTTTGTCTAAATGAAAACAAGAATAGTATAAATTAATTAATAAAAAAATACAGTAGATTTAGATAAATTATACAGTACACCTAAACTAGTACAAATTAAACACTTCTAAAACTGAAACAAACTACTTTGAGGAAATTTGGAAATAAGTATTTATCTTTTGCGCTCCATCCAATACTACTTTTGAATGTCATCCATCCCCATCAGATCTTTATTCATATTCATATGTTCTTGATATTCCCGTTTAATATCTTGCTTTTGTTGCTCAATTTCTACAGACTTATGCATCACATCGATCTTCTCCTACGCTAGCTTACTTCTTTTAATGCCTTCTTTCATGAATTTTAGGAGTGACATTCACTTTAGCATTCACCATGACATCAAGTTTATTCTTTCTCTTTGCCGCTTTGACTCTCGTTGGTTAATAACCTTCATCCGGTCTCTGGTTGAGAGCATCCGACTCATTTTCTCCCTCGAATTGACTATCCCTACAAGATGAATCTTCCGGGCGAGATGAGTATGAAGATTTCGATGCTTTGTTCTTTCTGTTCCCCTTTATTTGAACGTCTTAGAGGATCTTTGCATTATCGGAGTTCCACTTCGGTGTGCTCATCGACAACTCATAACAGTTCGAAAATTGGTAATACTGCGATTTTTTAGCTCTGTTTTCCTTTGGAAAAAGCTTTATGAATTCCTCATTCGCTATTCTTTTCTAAAAATAAAAAAGGAATAAATCAATAATCAGATTAAATACAAAAAACTAATAATAATAAGAAACATACTAAATGCTCTTCGCATCCTATTCCACTAGGGTTCGCTTTCTTTGTTTTATAAATATGTGATTCATAAAACTGAGTTTGACAGTTGATTTTCCCGAATCGACCTTGAATCGTTGACAAAGATCGAGTATTTTCAGGATGCTTAAGGTTGAAGGTATGCAATATTTTCCTATAAAATTTATTGCCTCTCTGATCATTGCCTCTAACCGAGTCTATCGTATAATGGCAGTAAATGTTGCATAAATCGCAATCCTCATCGTTTCTCCATGGGTTGGATGAATGCTGTGTTGGAGGAGTGCTCGGGTGTTACTGGCTGTCGTCGAAGAAATAGTTTTTAGACTAAGAAAGATGTGTAAAATCTCCCAAAGATGAAGTCATTTTTAGATAATATAGGTTAGAGAAGAAATAAGGGAAGATGTTTGTGTAGATAGGAAGAGCGAAGAGAGTGAATTTATAAAGAAGTCAAAATAGATCCGTTTGAAGGAAACTGCGCTATAGGATCGTGTAATATGGATAAACTACTTATGCGGAATAATAATAAAGTAATTAAATAATTATAGCAGTAAAGTAAATGATACTAGAGATTTTTATACTGATTCGAACTTCCGTTCTACGTCCAGTCCCAGATTCCTTCTGGAATTAAACTAGTAACCCTCACTTAACCCGGAGTAATAAGTTTACACCATTTGAGCAACCAAACAGGATTTCTACCGCCTAAGCAACCAAGTAGGACTTCTACCGCCTGAGCAACTGAACATGACTTCTTTACAAATAACAAAAGTATCTGACTGTAGTATGCTCTTTAAATAGCACTGATAAGTCAATTAAGTATAATCTTCCTATAATCTTCTCCTTTATGATATATAGTGTCGTGTGCTTGAGAAATGTTGAAGATAGAATGATCAAAGATCATAGAATGTAAGAAATTTGAGTGCAGTTTGAAAAATAGAGAATAGATAAGAATTCAAGAATATTAAAATAGTTTCAGTTAGTTGTTTTTTGAATTCTCAAACCTATATATAGAGATTAAAAGTTCCAACCATTTGCAGAATATAAAGATGAAAAGAAACAGGCGCAACCGTTGATTTTGAAGATGTTTCTATTCGATGAAGAGAAGTGTCTTTTCACAAAAAATAGCTGTTGAAAATATTCAGCTGGTTGAAATTATTTATTCAGCCTTCTGAATTTAACAAAATCGTAAACAGCAAGGAAATAGGCTATTTTTGGCCTGATTCAACCGGATGAATAAACTCATTCAGTTGTCTGAATATTGTGAAACGGTAAATTTGTTTTAGCATTCAGCCGGCTGAATGAATGCATTTAGCCGGCCGTTTTCAGCCTGCTGTGCATGGTAGTGCATGTGTGTATATGTTTTATATATATATATATATATATATATATCATTTCAGGAGAGATGTTAATATATTACTAAATGATATAAAGACTCTAGACAAAGAACCATCAGCTTCAAAACACTCTGAATACGAATCTGCAACAAATCTCCTGCATAAATGATTACTACACATAAATATTTATTTATATAGTTTGTCACAATCAAAACGGTGTAAAATCATGATTCCAACATTCTCCTCCGTTTTGATGATGACAACTATATAAGTAGAAATAATATAAATACTTATAGTAACACGGTTACCCCCCGGTCAATATGCACAAATATTTAATTAATTTTCCCCCCATTTATAATCGACAAAATGAAAAATGAAATACATGCATAGAATAATTGTTAAGCGAAGATTAAATAGCTCATACTCAAGATATCATTGCTAAAGGAGAATAATGACATTCATACAACGTTATATAAATAACCAGATAGAGAATCATAGAAGTTTAAAACAAAATAATACAAACTAAATAAAAACAAGGATAATTAAATCCGGGTAGAAAGAGAAGGCTCATCATCATTAGAATCCGAATTCGAAGAAGACCACTGAAAGGGAGATGGGTTGTAAGCTTCGATGGATGTAGAACCAGAGCAAGAAATTGTATCCCATATCTTATTAAGAAAACCTTTTATTGAGTTGAATTTCCTCTCCGTCTTCTTTTCAAGGGACTTGATTTCCCGATGAAGTTTCGATTATTTCGAGAGAGAGTGATAATAGCTTGTCTGGAGGAAGTGTTTGGGCCAACCACTTGAATTGAATCATCGTCCTCTTCTTCTTCTTCAGGTTGAGTCTGAGAAGAGAAGGCAATACTAGTGTCACGAGGTTGTGGAGCACCTTGTTGAACATTTTGAGACCATTGTTGAAATGAAATGACTTTCTGTGGAGGAGGCCGGTGAGGAAGACCCACCAATCCTAAGGTTTTTTCACCTAACTCACTAATGCTTGAAAACTCGAAGTCGGGAATTGGAATGCTGAAGTTGAAAAGGATACGCATAATATAAGCACCATAATGGATGGTCTTATATTTTCTTCGGATTGTGATGTCTTGAAATTCATATAAAATGATTTTGTTACAATTCACTTTTTGGTTGGAGTAGACTGAATAAAGAGCTTGAAAGTCTCTTTTATAAACTTTTTCATAACTCCTCATTCTAGGTTGTAGAGAGTGAATGAAGGCACGGTGAATAAGGCGTGCTTGTGGCCTTAAGGTGCTAGATTTTAATGCACTCAAATTGGTAAGGTGATCGGATAAGAAATTATGTGAAACCTCATCTCTATGATCTATATCAACTTCAATATCATCAATATCAACACCTTGATAGGGACAATTTAAAATATTGCCTAATCTTTGTAAAGGAAAGAAAAATTTAATGCCACAAATTATTGACCAAACACAATCTTGTCGATTTTGGAGATTATGGTGGTCTAGATTCATATTATCAAGAAAGAGTTTGATCAAAAGATGATTAATTTTAATACTATTTGGTGCATACCCTATGAGATTATCAAAGTGGAATTGCGCCGCTATTTCTCTAATTCGATAAGCTGCAAAATCTGGAAATTTCATGAAAGTCCCTTCAAAGATATTGGAATTTTCCATAGAATTAAATCGGAAGACAGCAACATTGTTCCAAATCTATTGACGAATCTAATCTTCGAAAGGACCAAAGGCGGATTCCCTCGTTCGTTTTGATCTATGTGCCATTAGAGAGTAAAAATGGTGAGTAAAAGTTGATAAGTTGAAAAAATGGCTAGGGTTCTGAAGTGAATGGGTAAAGAAATGAAAAGATGAACATATAGTAGGTGAGAAGTAAGGGCAAAATTGCAAGAAAAAATGTAGGGCCTAGTTTAAAAAAATGCCTCAGGAAAAATTCAGCCGGCTCAATCACTGTAATCATCCATCTGAATTTTTTCCCGCAAGAAAATAGTTCATTTTTGAACTAATTCAGACGGCTGTTTGAAGTGATTCAGCCGTCTGAATCTGGGGGAAAATTATTCCTTGGATAATATTCAACCGTCTATTTTATCTTATTCAAGCGGTTGAATTGTTTTAGAAACTTATGACAGCCTTTATTTTTATAACAACTTTATTTAAAAGAACTATGTTAATAATTTTTGAATACACAGGAGAAAAATACAAATTAAAAAAAAAAAACAGATTTGGAAGAGGAGCTTGGAGTGTGATATTCATCTGGATCTATTTTTGTGTTCTATTGAATGGCCGAAGTGGTGACCATCTATTGCCGCGTTCCTAAGAATTCGGAGATATTGGTGGACGCTGCGGCGATGGTCCCCAAGTATTGTGTCAGACTGGAGACAAAACAGGAGACGGTTGATGAACCGTGTTCTTGGATGAAGAACCACAAAATTTTAAAGCAACATATTCCAAAAAGCTTAAACGATTGGCGTTAACTTTTTGTTCATAATAAACTTCACGTAGTAACTCCAGTGATTCCCTTTGGTAATGATGAATGTCATCTAACTTTTCTTTGGTAGATGGTGAACCAAAAAACAGAGACCGTCTCATTCTTTTACCAGGTGCAGTGTAACCAGTATGAGTAGAAGGAGGAACAATTGGAACTGTTCATAAATCGGTGTTGGAGTAGGTAAATTCACCGAACCCAAACTAGGAGAAGAATATGATAGAGCAGAGGATTCAGAATCATGCTAGAAAGACATTTTTTTAGAGAAATGTAGGTGAAACTAATTATTGAAAAATTGATGACAAAAGAAAGCAGAGGGGTAGATGTATTTATATTTAAGGATTCATATAAATAGAAAAAAGATTGGTGGTTAGGTTGTTAAGAACGAGAGAAAAATTTGGTTGAAAAAAATGGAAGGAGAAAATAATTAGTAAAAATAGAATGGAAACCAAATTTAGTTAAAAAGAAAAAATAGTGTAATGGTAAAGCACTAGATTTCCAAGTAAGAGATTCTGAGTTCGAGTCTTGAAAAAAAAAATTATTGAAAATTATAAATCTTTTATGGATACAATTCCTAATTCTCTTCTTAATTTATGAAGATAGTTTCATTTAAAGGTTTTGTAAATATATCCGCCAATTGATTTTCAGAGGATACAAATTCCAGTCTGACTAAATCCTTTTCAATATTATCAGAAGAAAATGATGACGTATGTCAATATGTTTAGTTCGTGAGCGATTAACAGGATTTTCTGATAAGTTTTAGCACTAGTATTATCACAAAAAATTGTTGGTTTAAATAAATTAACACCAAAATCTTGAAGTGTTTGTTGCATATAATGACTTGAGCACAAGCTAAAGCAGTAGAAATATATTTTGCCTCACAAGTTGAAAGTGAAACATGATTTTGTTTCTTGCTAAACCAAGAGACTAAGGACTGTCCAATGAAATGACAAGTCCCACGAGTATTTTTCCAATCCGTCCAACATCCTCCAAAATCAGTGTCACTATATGAAACTAACTCAAAAGGACATTCTTTCAGATAGAAAAGTCCAAAATCTTTGGTTTTGCTTAGATAACGCAATATGCATTTACTTCTCGCATATGTGATTCTTTAGGATTTGCTTGGAATCGAGCACATAAACAAACACTCATCATTATGTCAGGTCTACTAGCAGTTAAATAAAATAATGATCCAATTATACTTCGATATAATTTTTGGTCAACACTTTTGCCATCTTCATCTCTATCGAGATGAACTGTTGTAGTCATTGATGTTGGTTTAGCATAAGTATTTTCCATATTAAAACGTGTAATTAGATTATTACAATATTTTTCTTGATTAATAAAAAAATTATTTTCTATTTGTTTAGTCCGTAATCCAAGAAAATAAGATAATTCTCCCATATGTGACATTTTCAATTCTTTAGTCATTATTTTAGAAAATTCCTAACACAAATTTTCATTTGTAGAGCCAAAAATAATATCATCTACATAAATTTAAATAATCAAAATATCATTTTTAGTTCTTTTAATAAAAAGAGTTTGATCAACCTTCCCAACTTCAAAACTAGAATCTATTAGATAGCTCTTAAGACGTTCATACTAAGCACGAGGTGCTAGTTTTTGACCGTATAAGGCTTTTTTAAGTTTATAGACGTGGTTTGAAAAAATTTCATGCATGAATAACGGACATTGTTCAACAAAACATTTTCTTTTATATAACCATTTAAGAAAGCACTTTTTAAATCCATTTGAAAAGTTTGAAATTATGAAAACATGCAAAGACCAGTAAGATTCTTATTGCTTCAAGTCATGCAACTGGAGCAAATGTTTCTTCGTAGTCAATTCCCTCTTCTTGATTATATCCTTATGCAACTAATCCAACTTTACTCCTAGTTATATTACCCTGTTCATCTACTTTATATTTTAAGATCCATTTAGTACCAATGACGGTTTGATCACTTGGTCTAGGAACTAGTTCCCAAACTTTGTTTCGTTCAAATTAGTTTAATTCTTCTTGCGTAGCTATAATCCAATAGTCATCAGTGGATGCTTCTTTTGCATTTTTAGGTTCGATTTTAGAAGGAAAAGCTACATGGCCCATTTGATTAAGTTGATTTCTTGTTCTAACATGTGAATCAAATTCTCCTATGACATTTCCTACTGGGTGATCTCGTAAAATCATAGGAGGAGATCTTAATTCATTTTCATTATGAATAATGTTTTCATTTTATTCAAAATTATAAACAATGTTTTCATCTTCTTTAAAATTATTTTGAGTAACTATTTGTGATTATTTTAGATATATCTTCTTTATCTTCAAAATTTTTACTAAATTTGAAATTTTCGTCAAATGAAACATGAAGTGTTTCTTCAATAACAATTATTTTTTTATTAAAAATTCGACAAGCTTTGCTTCAATCTGAATCCCTAAGAAGATTCCTTCATCGGATTTTGGATCGAATTTTCCAAGCCGATCTTTTATGCTTAAGACAAAACGTTTTGAACCAAAAGTTTTAAAATAAGAAATGTTTGGTTTTCTTTGATGAAAAAGTTCATATGGAGTGAGTTTTGTTAAAGGTCGGATGGAGACATGATTTAGAACATAGCAAGCAGTAGCTACAGTTTTTGCTCAGAAATGTTTGGTAATGTATTTCCATTCAACAAAGTTCTTGCACATTCTTGTAATGTTCTATTTTTCCTTTCTACAACTCCATTCTGTTATGTTGTTTTAGGAAAAGAAAAATTATGGTAAATTCCCTTTTTATTACAAAAATGTTTAAATGCTTCATTTTCAAATTCTCCTCCATGATCACTTCTAATATTTTAAATTTTTAAATTTTTGAGATTTTGAATTCTCTTTGCAAAATTCTTGAAATTTTCAAAGGTATCACTTTTATTTTTTAAGAAAATAGTTCAAGTATATCTTGAAAAATCATCTACTATAACAAACATATATTTACTATGATTTATAGATTGAATTTGATTTGGACTAAAGAGACCTAAATGTAATAGTTCTAGTGGTTGTAAAGAAGAAATATTTTTCTTTGATTTAAAAGATGATTTTGATAATTTTCCTAATTGACAAGCATCACAAATATTGTTTACTTTAAAATTCATTTTTGGTAAACCTTTCACTAAATTATTTTTATATAATCTATTTATTGTTTTGAAATTAATGTGACAAAATCTTTTGTGCCATAACCAAGGATCATTTTCTTTGGCCATTAACACATATTTGTGTTATTATTTATATTTAAAACATAAATATATTTATCTCTAAAAATTTTGAAAATAAGATTTTTATTTTGATCAAAAACGCTACACTTATTTTCAGAAAAGGAAATATTGAATCCTTTGTCACACAATTGGTTGTTACTAAGTAAATTATGTTTCAAATTTTAAACTAATAAGACATCTTTAATAAGAGGTGAATTAGATATACCGTTATTGCTCACATTGTCTTTGCCGATGACATATCCTTTGGAATTGTCTCCAAATGTGACAGAACCTCCACCTGAGTAGTTAATGTTTGCTAGCATTCCTTTGTTTCCTGTCATATGTTTTGAGCTACCATTGTCTAGTATCTGTTTTCCTCTCTTTTTGGATGGTACCTATAGAATATAGAATTAACATTGGTATCCACCATTTTATTTTGGGTCCTAAGAGTTAGGTCTTAGGAAGCCAAACCCAAGAGGGTTCAGAATTCCTTTTGAAAACAAAATCTTTGTTTTTATGAAAAGTTTTTATGAAAAGTTTTTATAAAAGATTTTATATACTTATTTCTTATTGAAGAATTATTTGTTTTAGGAACCCAAATTTTAATTGGTGTAGTAAAATTGAAAATTTTAGAACTAGGTTTTCCAATTGTTTTACTCCTTTTATATGAAGACTTCTTTTTCTTTGGAATAATTTTAGAGAATTGTTTATATCCTAGTCCCCTTTTGTTTGAAGTAGTTTGAGAATTTTCAATAATTTTGGAAATATTTTCTCTACCTTTGTTAAAATTAGAAACATTTTTAGTAATATCTTCTAACTTTGTTTTAAAGCTAGAATTATCTAACTCTAAAATCTTGATATTTGCTTGAAGGGCGTGATTTTCAATTAATAAAACATCATTCTTTTCTTTCTGAGTTTCTATCTCCTTACTTAATAGAGAAAATTGAGATGATATATTTGAACAAGATTCTTGAGTAACTTGGAGTTCTTCTTCTAAAATTCTCTTTTCATCTCTTAGCATTTCTACTTCGATTTCAGTTCTATTCAATTTTTCAAGAGTTTCTTTGTATTTTCTATTTTTGCCTTTTAGTTTTTCAAGTAATTCTGAATTGATTTCCAAAAGGTCTTTAAAATTTAAATCACTTACCTCGTCTTTTGTGGCCATAAAGCAAACATTGGCTTGTTCTGAATCACTGTCCGAGTCACTTTCTGATGATGAAGATGATTTTGTATCGTCCCATGTGACGGAGAAAGCTTTCTTCTTGAATTTGTCATTTTTGTGCTTATACTCGTCTTTCCTTTTCTCAGGACGGTCTTTCTTGATGTGACCTTTCTTCTGACATTCATAACACTCTAGAGTAGATGAAGATGGTTTGTTGGTGTTGTTATTGTTGCTGAAGTTGTTCTTGTTATATCTAAATTTGTTACTCTTTCTAAATTTCAAAAACTTTTGAAATTTTTAGCAATGAACGCCATATATTCTTCATTTGAATCTGATTCATCTTTTTTCTGCCTAATGCTATGTTTTTCTTATCTTGAGCCTGTACTCGTTTTGCTTGGAAATTAACTTCATAAGACATTAGATTTCCAATCAACTCTTCTGGTTTTATGGTCGAAGTGTCGTTAACTTCTTCGATTGCTAAGACTTTTCGTTCCCACTCATCCGTTGGAGAGTTGAGGATTTTTGAAACAATATCAAAATATGTGTAAGTTTCTCCTAATGCTATCAAAGAATGATATATATCTTGAAGTCTAGAGTACATTTCATTTATAGTCTCATCTTGCTTCATTTTAAAATTCTGGAACTGATTTTTGAGCATAGAAATTTTATTTTATTTGACTTTGTTAGTTCCTACATGTGTAAATTTAAGTGTACGTCAAATATTATGAGCAGTTTTACACATGCTTATTCTATTAAACTCATTTTTATTTAATGCATAATATAACATATTCGTAGCTTTAGCATTAGTAGTAGCATCTAATTTTTGTGTGTTAGGCCATGTTGAATATTCAGTAGTAGGAATAATATATTCAGATTGCATAATGTTCCAGGTTTCATAACTACATGCTTGTATATAGATTCTTATTCTAGTAGCCCAATAGTTATAGTTTAATCCATTAATTAGTGATGGTCGTACAGTAGATTGACCTTCTAAGACGGTAGAGTTAACAACAGTGCTGGTGTTGTTTTCCATACTAATACAATATCACATAACTATGTTACGGTTATATGATGGCCTTGCTCTGATACCAAATGAAGGAAACTGTGCTATAGGATCGTGTAATATAGATAAACTACTTGTGCGGAATAATAATAAAGTAAGTAAATAATTAAACCAGTAAAGTAAATGACACCGGAGATTTTTATACTAGTTCGAACTCCCGTTCTACGTCCAGGCCCAAACTCCTTTTGGAATTAAACTAGCAACCCTCACTTAACCCGGAGGAACAGGTTTACACCACCTGAGCAACCTGTGAGAAATGCGGATTATGGATCTTAAGCTAGAATTAACACTAGAGAGGGTGAATAGTGATTTTAAGAAATTACTAATTTCTTGAGTTTATATTTATTTGAACACAAATGTATGCAATATTCAGACACAGATATGATCACAGAATCAAACACATGTGTAGATATAAAGTAAAAGCAATAAAGGAAAGAACACACCGAATTTTATAGTAGTTCGGAGTTACCCTACATCAAGTCCTGCAACACAAGTACAGATTTCCTTTCAAAATCAGTTCTTACAATTACAACCTCGATTTCATGGCCATGAGGTACGCCACTCCAGATTCACAATCCTCTGGGTAGAGATACTTGATTTTACGGGCAACAAGTTCACCCAATTGATTTTCCAGGCTACAATCACACCTTTTCTCGCTTGATTGATTTTACAGGCTACAATCGCATCTTTTCTCACTCAATTAATTACAAAGAAGTCTATAACTCTGAATAGCACCGGGATCTTGTTGAGATAGTGATAGAGAATCAAACCAGAGATGATCTAGTTAGATTCAATGGTGATCGGCAGAGTAATGGTAAGAATGTATGTAAAGAAATGTGGAAGAAGAAGAGGAGTGAAATCAGAAAATATATGAATATAAATTCGTTTAAAACAGCTCATATTTATAGTAGAACAAAACCCATGTCCATTCGTGAAAGGATATGACGAATAGACACTTCCTTTGAAATTCAAACTTTTGAAATAAAATGTCACCATGTCAATAAGTGTAACGAACCAGAATTTTTGTTAATAAAAAAATTGAATATTTAATTGATTTTAAATATTAACAAGTAAAATTTAAAAGTCGAATAATTTATTTTTCGAAAATCTAGATTTAATTGGATAATTAAATCGATAATTTAATATCTGAAATTACAGAAATAACTTAAAATTGGGTTTAATGTGATTGAAAATGATTTGTAAAATTTTATTTAATCATATTGGAGTTATAATGATGTTATAAAACTTTTAAAATCGAATTTAAAGTTAATTTGTGAAAATTGAATATTTTAATATTTAATTGACGAGTTAAAATAGCCATTTTTCAAATAGTCTCGGATTTCAACGAAACTAGTTTCATCGGATCCGTAATGTTATATTATTGTAAGATTTCAAATTTCAAGTCAATCGGGTTTACCGTTTGTCCGGGGCAAGCCAAAACGCATAGAAAATTCGTTTAATCGGTTTTATTTAAAATCGATCGTTTATTGCCGTAACTCGCACAGATGATCGAATTGGCCTCTGAAACACATTTCATTGTGTTCGGAACGTGGGGTAAAATCTAGAAACGCTGGTCACTACGCTTGATTTGGAGTTCGGAAAATCCGGGATGAATAGTGTTCGTTGAATTTTCTATAAAAGCCCATTTACTTTCATTTTTGCAAATTAAAATAGCCCTAGGGTTTAAGCTTCAGGAGCCGCCACTTCAAAGATAAATGGCCGAAAATCTCTATCATTTCCCTCTCAATCTCTCTCAATCCCTTCATCATTTCGAAAATCTTCCCACACGAAGATTATAGAGCGGAGTGAGATCTTGTGATCCATACGGTGATGATGTTAAATGGAGCTACGGATTAGCTGCAATCGAAGTTTGAACGGCCACGTTCGAGCACGATTCTCGAGCAACAGGGGGGCCGAGCTTCCTACCGCTCTGGCCATGGGTAGGGCTTGGATAGGCGAGTCGAACTGAGGTGCCTGATCGTCTTCAGATGCATCAAATTGGTCGCGATAATTAGTGGATGGGGGCGGCCAAAGTGGGTTTCTTGCGTTCAAAATCTGGAACGAGGAAGATGAAAGATGTTGCAGCCGAGATTTGCAGATGTAAACGAACGGCCCGGATGGATTAGGGTATAAAATTATAAACAGATGTGTAAATTAAGTATATTTAAAATCGTATAATCTTTAAACTATCGTATCTTGTTCATACGATGTCGAAAACGCACGAAACAAGTTGCGTTGGGTTCGTATTGACGAGCACTACGCAGTGGAGCTGGATTGGAGTCGTTTGGAGATAGTGTGATTTTCGGGTAAAATTAAACGCGTGTTTAATTTTATTCGAAATAAAACGCTGAAACCGAAATTGGAATAAAGGTGAGAACTTCTCGCTCAATCGAATAGTTTCGATTTAAATTTTAAATAGTTAGATTTAAAATTGTTGATTGTATGCCTGGATGATAAATTATTATCTATTGATTGTTAAAATAGACATTATACGCCGTTAGTAAGCGAAGGTTATTTATTAAAAACATATACCGCGATAATTCCATCTAGATTAGAATTGGTATTATATATGTACTTGGAGTTGATTTTCCCGCATTATATAGCGGATGAGACCCTATTGTGCCGCCTATTAAGCGGATAATATTTTTATAAATCCCATATACCCCGATAATTCCGTACTGGAACAGAATTGGTATTGTGCTAACATCTTTGGATGCAGAGAAACAGGTTAGAAGGATCCAACTGGATTCCTCACCAGTATTTATTTGATTACAGATATTGTGATGTTTGTTGATTATCATATCGATATATGATATTTGGATGTCGTGATTGACTATTTGGTGTTGTTGCATCATCGGATCCATTTTTGAAGTTTTAAAATAATGATTTTGGTTTTTAAAAAGAATTTTTAAAGTGGATTTTGAAAGTATATGTTTTATTAAATTTTGAATTGTTAAAATAAATAAACATTATAATTTTATTGTTATAAAAGTTATATTTTTGAAAAATGGTACTTAAGTATGATTTTGGAGTTATATAAGTTTTAAATAACGTTTTTTAAATTATTAAAGGGATTGGTTTATTTAAATTGAGATTTTTGAATTATTATAAACAGTTTATATAAAAGATTTATAAAATTGATATTTATAAATTAAAAATATAGGAATTGTGAAACGAGTTTTATTAAGTGTTAAAAATGAAGTATAAATGGATTTCACAAGTGAATAAAATTTATAGATTTATAAATTGTGAAGTTATGAAATGAATAGATTTTGTAAAATAAAAGATTTATAAATAATTAACTTATAAATCGGATTTTGGGTATAAAGTTGAGTTATAAATTGAATTGATTTATAAAAAAGGATTTTTATAATTAAAGTTTTTATAAATAGAAATGGAATTTATAAACATTGTTTATAAATCCGAAATCAATTGAATTTGGTGAAATAAACATAGAAGTTTATTAAAGGAGATATATTCGCGATTTCGGATAGCGAATTATCCTTGAAATAAAATGTGTAGAAAATATTGAATTTGGTTAGCGAATTATATCCACGATTTTGGACTGTGGAAAATCCTTTAATTAAATATGTGGAAGTGTTGAATTCGGTAAACGATGTATATCCACGATTTTGGACAGTGGATAATCTTTTGATAAAAGTGTAGAAATACTGAATTGGGTAAATAAGGTATATTCACGATTTTGGACAGTGAATATATTATTGAATAAAACGGGTATGTTTTGGAGAAGTGAAATTTTAAAATGAAGTTAATTGTTTTAAAAGATGTTTTAAAATGTATTAACTATCGAAACCATGGATTTCAACATTCATTGTTGAAAAAGACGTTTTCGAGAAATAGAAGGAAATGGTATACTATAACACTGTTGTTATGGTAGATGATTTCCGAAAGGAAATGTTTTATATAGCATTGGGAATTATATATTTATCTTAATTCTGAATCCCTATACTAGTGATTTTGGGTTGTCGGAACGATGTTTTACGCAACATTCGTTTTGACCCAAATAAATGTGTTTAAGAGAATGTTTCCTTAAAGAATGAAATCTATACTTAACTGTGATTTAAGTATATCGAATATTTTCCAAATGTTGAAAATAAATAGATTTGTGAATTACTTATTATTAAATAAGTATGGAAATATTTTTCCAATATGAAATGAACGTTTTAGAATTTATCTTTGTAAAGATAAATTGAAAGTGAATATTTGAAATCGATTGAAATTCGTATATCAATAGATATTTTGAAATGTAAATTCACTATGGAATTTATAAAAGAAAGGGAAATTTGTTTAAAAATAAACGTTGATTTATTTTTGAAGTGTGGGAATAAATTTACGGATTTGGAACGTAAATATAAAGTAAATCGGTAAGGATTTAGTTAATTGGTTTAAATGACCCATTTTGAAATGGAAGTGTTTCCGTTTAAGGAAATTGATTTGAAATTTGTTTTCAAATGGTTGAAGTGTGGGAATTTTATATCTAGTAAAGATATTTTGGAAAAATAAATAATTTAGGAAATTATTTGGAATCCGGTGATGTTGAGCATGCCATTGATAGTTAAATAACCGGCTATCAATATTTACCTTTAAATGGGTATTTGTTGTGATTTGCTTGAATTTGAATGCCACACTTATTTTTGAATAAGCGCTCAATATTCGGGTTAGCCGAGAAAGGACCTTGGGGTCGTATAACCCATTCCGAATATGTGATACGTCGTTATGGATTGCATTTGATGACCGGTGTTGAAGACCGGATATTTGTGAAAACGGAAGGATTACCGTCGAATGTTTCTGCATCGGCTGATCCCCGATATAGAAATTTATTACCCTTTGTGATGGGAAGTCCAGTCGTGATTAGTGAATATCCGGATTGCAAGGACTTCTTTGTAAGTGCCTTCGGTTCCGTTCGATCCTGAAACGGACTTGTATGGATGTGTGTCTGACGTTACAATTTGAGATGTAAAGCTGGTTTCTATCAAATATATTTCCTTTGGCGGCGGAGAATTTATTCTCTTAGCTTAACACCCTTAGAGGTTATGTAGTTGATGGTTATTAGTGATACATTCCCAAGTTGGTAATGTGGCATACGAAGTGCTGTTGAGTATTTGATGATCAAAGCACAGCTTTTGTATAAAGCGTGACTTTGTGGACAAGACTTCGTCGGACCTCACACCTCGGAAATGGTCAAAACAGGAAGGATGCAGAAAGGTTATTAGGGGGTAGCGCCCCTTTAGTGTATGTCATTCCTTCTGGATAGATGTGGTATCATGGTATGGAGCCCAGATACTTAACCTATGTTGTTGCTGCAAATTTATTGCTTTGTGTTTGTTGGAAATCGAGGATCCTCGGATATAGATCGGTTACGATCGGCGAATGACATATTCGTGTCAGTAGTTACCCAGTTAGGGGTAACCCGGCCTTGTGTTGGCAGAGATCCTGTTAGGTTCTCGGATCGTCTTTCCAGAGGCGTACCCATGTGGCAATGGGAAGTTCCTTGGCCTGACCATTTATTGGAAATTCAAAGAAACAATACGATCTTGTACGGTTTTAGTTGTAGAACCTATCATTCACTTATGGTGGCGCCCCACTGTTTGGATGGTAGCTATAGTAGGCATAAGTGCGGAATGCCTATGCTGGATAAGATTTATATCTTTACTTTCGAAATGATTTTTCCTACACTATGCACTAGTAATAATATCAAATATTTCTTTTTAATGCGCATCAAGCATCTTTGACTATCATAAGAAGAAATCTCATCTGATTCTGCGTTTGCTGTGTGTGTGTGTGCGGGAGGCCGTATGGTAGTCTCATTTTCTAAAAAGCATTGCGAATCTATTTTAAAATTATCCTGTTCTTTGTTTTAAAGATAAATAACTGTTTTAAGTTCTCACACCAGTCCCATGACTGACCTGGAGTTTATTGTTTTCCTTCCTAAACTCTGGGTGCCCACCAATTTCCACACGGGCAGTCTAGAGTCAGGTTATCAGGATATTCTGGAATTCAGGAGTTGCTCGAGGCAAGCTGGATGGCATGGCGTATTCACTAGTATATAGTATTTCTTTTCCGCTGTTTGTTGTTTGTTGTTGTACACTCTGATGATGTAATGTAATGTAATAACTGATATAGTTCTTTGTTTAAAGATTATTCATTTATCTATTATATGTTGTTCCGCTACGATTGTGAGATTCTGATATTGTTCTGTTGTTTCTTTCTGTTCTGTTCTATCTTTTTCTCTCTTCTTCTATCTTTTTCTTCTTTTTTAACCATAACGGTACGGTTTTCCGGCATTCGATTGCTCGGCAGTTGATACAGTGGACGTATTGATGTCTGTTTTCGAGCGTCGAAAAGTCGCGACGTTACAACAAGGGTCCCTTGGGGTTGTCGACAGGCCTAAGTTATTTTTGGTAATTTGTTTTTCTTTGAAAATAACTTCTATCTTGTATTAAAACTATTTTAAACTTTATAAATATACTTAACTATGGTTAAAATACATAAATAAGTATAGAGAATGATATTTTGGTATATATAAAATTTTACTATAATTTTATATTTAAATCTAATTATAAATATTAAAAGTTAAATATATTATAATTAAAAGATGGTTTTAAAGCAAGGATAATTTGATTTTGAAGATAAAGATTATTTGAAGGCTAAAAGTATTTTAAAACCAGGATAGATGTTTTTGATTCTTTTAAAGGAAGATTTTGAAATAATTTTGAAAATAAGATATAATTTTGTAAAACATTTGAATGAAAGTAATTGGATACAAAACAATGTTCCACTAGATTTTTCGTAGGTTCCATCCTACTTAGGGTGTCATCCCTTTAACGGGCTCGAAGTGAATTTCATTCCACGAATAAAATGGATTTTAAGATGTCAGTGCTTTTCTAGGAGTTTTAACAAAATTCCTAATTAAATTACTTATTATTGAAATCTTGAACTCTTGATAATCTTGATACTCATAAGTCTTGAATCTTGATATCTTCGATCTTGAGTTTATCAATTCTTGAATCTCTATACTATACAGTCTTCATTCTTTGATACCTGTATAAATATCCTGCATATACATATTTATCTAAACAATAATGTTAGTATTTGCATTTTATAATCTTATTCTAAGGTTGTTGTCATCAAAACCATCTTCTCAGGGACTAACACAACTAAACAGGAGTTCTACCGCCTAAGCAACCGAATATGACTTCCATCGCCTGAGCAACCGAACAAGACTTCTTTACAAATAACAAAAGTATCTGAATGTAATATGCTCTTTAAATAGCACTGATAAGTCAATTAAGTACAATTTTCCTATAATCTTCTCCTTTATGATATATAGTGTAGCGTGCTTGAGAAATGTAGAAGATAGAATGATCAAAGGTCAGAGAATGTAAGCAATCTGAGTGCAGTTTGAAAACTAGAGAATGAATAAGAATTCAAGAATATCAAAATAGTTTCAGTTAGTTGTTTGTTGAATTCTGAAATCTATATATAGAGATTAAAAGTAGCAACCATTGGTGGAATATAAAGATGAAAAGAAACAGACGCAACCGTTGATTTTGAAGACGTTTTTCTTCGATGAAGAAGAGAAGTGTCTTTTCATAAAAATAGCCATTGAAAATATTCAGTCGGCTGAAATTATTTATTCAGCCTTCTGAATTTCACAAAATCACAAACAGCAAGAAAATAGGCTATTTTTGGCCTGATTCAGCCGACTGAATAAACTCATTCAGCCGGCTGAATATTGTGAAACAATAAATTTGTTTCAGCATTCAACCGGCTGTTTTCAGCCTGCTGTGCTTGGTAGTGCATGTGCCTATATGATTATATATATATATATATATATATATATATATATATATATATATATATAATGTCATGAGAGATTTTAATATATATATATATATATATATATATATATATATAATGTCATGAGAGATTTTAACATATCACTAAATGATATAAAGACTCTGGACAAAAAACTATCAGCTTCAAAACACTTTGAATGTGAATCTAGAACAAATCTCCTGCATAAATGATTAGTATACACAAATATTTATTTATATAGTTTGTTATAATCAAAACGATGTAAAATCGAGATTCCAACAACGCTGGAACAAACCGTTGCAGTTAGCCATTATAGCTTTGGCCGCTGAATTAATCATCGTCCAGCGTTGGGCACTGATTTAGGGCACTGATTAAATCAGCGTCCAGGGCCAATTCAGAAATCTGAATTAGCCCCTGAATATAACCCTTAATATTAACGATAATATTCGCTTTGGAGTTGCTCATGGGATTAGGCCTACATATTAGACCGAATAGGTGCTTGTTGTAGATGCTTTAACAAGGAGTGATATTTGCGGTGAAAAAATGAAAGCACTTGAAGGATATGAAAGCTAATGTCCTTCTAATTAAAAAATGGATCATTTCCTAAAAGGACAAATTTTTGAAATAGGCTTCAGAAATTAACCTATTGCGGAAGTAGGCTTCTGTTCAAACTATTTACAAAAATTGGCTTCTTTTTTACTCCATTTATATGCAAATGCGCATATATGGAACGCTCACACATAACTTTTGTTTATGCGCATTTGATAAGTGTGCATTAAGGAAAATTCCTTAGTGCGCATATATGAAATGCGCATTAACAATGGAAGACCAGTAACTATATGTGTCCATGACCAAAGTTGAATTAACAACATACAACCGTATAATGTATTTGATTTTTGAAGCGCAACTTCACTCAATTCGTTATACAAATACGCAAGTAAAGTACCACCCCATGAATAAATGGTACATTTCTTCAATTTCTAAGAAATGATAAGAACCTCAAAGAACAACGACCTTTAGAATGATCCGTAAAGAATGTGGAGTTTATAAAATACAAAATCACTGCATGACTACATTGTAAAATCTTAATTTCGTTCGCCCCTTACCTAAGTGGTTCTTTAAACACATTTCTAAACCAACTGATGCTAACATCGTAAGTCCGTTTTCTTTCATCCCCTGGACAACTATACCCAACAACTCCGAAACCAACTCCATATAATTTATACCAGGATTTTCAACATAGATTGGTCGACCACTAGTTTGTATTCCCAACATATGATGTACATCGACAAGAGTAATAGTCATCTCATCTACTCTAAAATGAAATGTATTTGTTTTCGCTCTCCATCTATCACAAAGAGCCGTAATTAAATGGTGATTGAGCCTAACGTTGTTCATTTGCATTGCTTTTCAAAATCTGGCTTCTTTTAAGTGTAGTTCAAATCTTGGATATTTACAATCAATTAACTTTAACTTACTAGACCGGTCGGTCGGGATTACTAATTTTGTACCTCTCATAAGTGGTTCATTTTTACTTCTATGACTTGCTTGCAAATACAACACACTTTTATCAATGAGTCCGGCTTCTAAATCTACACAAAGGTGACAAAAAAATATATTTAAAATTTAGGAAAACAATACTTCTTCATGACAATTACAAGTACATTAACAATGTTAGACCAACCAAATAAATAACCAACCATTCAAATAACAAATTACAAAAAGTTGAAATTATTAATGAAATCACAAATTTAAAGATGATTATGTACTTATTACTTGTGAAGATGAAGACGTGTCTTCCATTTGATGAAAATTGATTGAAAGAATAGGCAAATTGAAGTTGGATTTTGATTTGGAGATGGGTTTAGGAATAGGATTTTGGGGAAAATGAGAAAAGGGGAGAAATGTCAGAAAACGAGGAAGTCAGGCTGTTAAATTTCATAACTTTTTTATACGCATGTATGGAATGTGCATTGACAATAATAATATATTGTTCATGCGCACTTCATATATGCGCATTAAGGAATTTCCTTAGTGCACACTTATGAAATGCGCTTAAACAAAAGTTATGTGTGAGCGTTTCATATATACGGATTTGCAAATTATGGGTAAAAAAGAAGTATATTTTTGTAAATAGTTTAAATCGAAATCTATTTCCACAATAAATTAATTTCTGAAGCCTATTTTAAAAATCCGTCTTTCCTAAAATTAAGGATTCCAATTAAACAATAAGTAGGTTAAATAATATTTGGATAGATAGGTAATTTAATAGTTAGCATAAGGTCTAAAATCAATAAGCATGCTCTAAAATTGGAAGCCCCTTTGGTAGAAAGTCAGATGATAGGTGGCCTCACATATTACTAAATTTTTACTTTTATACATTGGAAATTACTACAGACTTGTATTGCAATATGTGCTAAAAATGTACCTTTTTACAAACCAATTTTTTATCCAGCACCAAATTCACGTAAGATCTCCTAGACTTGCCTAGGAAATCGTATAGCAGCATTACAGATATTTGAAATTATAATAGATCTGAAAAAAAATACATTGCATTAAATGAGGAACGTACGGTATATTTTATGGTATGTTTCCAAGGTCGATCTACCCTCTGTTGCTAGATTGCAATTATACCATCCGTTTTGCTTTGTGCCATCTGCCGACTTAGCAACAAAATATGATTTGATGTAACGTATAAAAAGATTTAGACCAAACATTACATGATTTTGATAATATAACAGTGACAAGCTCGAGTTCAGATCGTCTGACCCTATATTTTTCGGCAGCAAATCACTGCCAGATGTCCTCTTTCTTTGTGCGTCAAACCAATTAAAACACGTATTTTAAAAAAAATCATTACCTCACTTAGCTAGATGTATTTTTGCGAAATTTTCTCAAATCTTTGTGTTTTGATTAATCGTTTTAAGGGAATGGACATTTAGTCCAGATGACCCGCTCCTCTGTTTTTCATGGTTTCTATGAACCAAATAAATCTATTCATTCAATTCATATCCTGAAACCTTTAATCTTTTTTTTTTTTTTTTTTCTAGATGGTGATCCTCATCTTATCTACTCCAATATAAACCTAAAATTCCACATTACGCTACTATACGATATTTGAAACTCAACTTGCGAAATAATTTCCACAACTTTGGAAAAAATCTTTTAACCATACTTTTCAAAAGAATTTCCGATCTTCATAAAAAGATTGGAGAATCGAATTCTTATAAACATGTAAACACCATGTTTTATTTTGTTTGATATATCTATTCCACTTTTATTAAACATTTGGACAAAACATTTTAAAATTTTCGAACTCAACTTTTTACAACTTTCAAAACATTTACTGCTTTATTCTTAAAAATAAATTTAAAGATTCTAAAATTGCTTAGTAAAATAATTTCCCTTTTCAAATATTTTTACTTCGAAAAATAACTTCTTTAGATAGGGTGTTTAATTCAAAATATTCAAAAACTCAATTGCTAAATTAGACCATTAAAAGCCAATAGGGTTGGCGCAGTTGGTTGATGGTCCGGACTGCGTGATCGAAGGTCACGAGTTCGAGCCTCGAAACTGACAACCCTGTAAAAGTACCCGAAGTATGTGTTTGGCATGCACATACTTTCCTAGAGTTTATAAGCGAAGCTTGGTTCTCTAGGTAATCAAAAAAAAAAAAATTAGACCATTAAAAATTTCAAAAAGAAATGCTTAGTCCCAAAATGAAGCAAAGTAATTTTTCATTTTCAAAAACTTTCTACATCAAAAATTTATTCATTTGAAAGTTAGTTTTTCGGTTCAAAATATTCAAAAACATATTCTATAACTTTAAGCAATAAGAAGGGGAGTTCACAACGTAAACTCCTCTCTCAACATTTTTTTAATTCCTTTCTCATTATCCAACTCCTACACGATAGATTATTAATCTTATTTTATATAAATCAGGTAAATAGGCATATGGAAGAAGTTGCAAAAGAATTTAGTCTCAAGGACAACAAGTTTGCTTTTTGGTCTGAAGGACACTTTTTAGTGTAAACTGACAATGATAGTTACAACTATCGTTCTGTGATTTACACTAAAAATGTCCTTCAGCCTAAAAAACAAACTTCTTATCCCTGAGACTAAATTTTTCTCTAATTTTTTCCTTGAGCCTAAAAACCCCTTTATAAATTCTTAGAGCTATTCCTATTCAAATATTCAATTATTGCTTTTGTTTATATTTTTCCTACTTAAATGGCTTCTACCTTATTTTAACCACATTCCGTTTGTGTTTTAAAAAAAAATAAGAATTTTAAAATAACTTCGAAATTTAGGAAGTAGGATAAATCTTCAAGTTCCACATACGCTTTATTTTACGTTTATTTCACAAAAATAAAATCTCTTTATCAAAAATCATTAAACCGAAAGCTTTCTGATCCAACCAAAATTTTAAACTAAGAGTTTCAAAAATGAAAAAGTATTTTTACCAAAAAAAAAACCCTTTAATCAAAACTTTCAACCCCACATCTTCTTTCTAAATTATGATTTTTCAAAATTTCTTAATTTTTTAAAACAACAACTTGTTTTTAGTTGTCTTCCGATTGTTTTTCTTCCTCTTTCATCCCTTACTTCTGAATATTTACAGTTATACAACTTTGTAGTATTTGATTATCACCTAACATATCATTTAATATTCGTATAAATGTTGATTGTTCGTAATAAATGATTATTATTCTAACCGGGCAATTTCTAAAGACATTTATTTATTCATTCCAATCTTTCCTATTATCTTTCCATAATTTCCCTAACAATCTTTTTAGTCAATCCATTCATATCTTTGATAACTTTTTGTAACTCCCTATTTATTGCAGATTTATTATCCTATTGGTTTTAAAGTTGTAATCATTTTCATTTACATTCTTTACAATATGATCTTCGTCGCTCATTTCCCACTCTATTCGTTTTTTCAACCCACAGTCGCCTCATACGTCCTTTCGGAATATGATCATAACTACTTTTATAGTCGAAAATTATAGAGTAAATTCAAATTAAATATATAAATATATATAGTCGATTTTGAAAAATACTTTCAAAAATAACAAGTACCCATCATACATATACACATCCTCATTGATCGGGTAACCTAAGCTCCAATACTAGCTATAACAACCCAGTAGTCACCCTAAACGGTGGTGGCTACAAATGATAACCCTAAACACCCAGATTTTATGGCCAGCCTCTCGACTCCTTGGGCAGTCCTCTAACAGTCTGACCAACCCACCTTGGCACATGTAGGGGTAAGAGAAAAAAACTTTGCAATGGTTCATAATACGAGAACCTCCTTTATCATGCTTTAACCAGGTCTGGCAAAATGAAAATCCAAAGTTTTACCATAAATGTACTTGGGCAGTATCATTTAAATAAGAAATATGTCATACGTATTAAACTCATAACATACGTATAAAGTCAATTGTAAGCCCGGAGGCCCTTTCAATCCAACTATACAAAAATCAACTGTAATCCCGAAGGCTCTTCCAACCTGACTATACAACTCTAACTTAACTAGCGTTTACAATATAAGAAGAAACACCCCAACCAATAATACCCTTTAGTGGAGATTGGGCAGACTCTAACCATTTAATAGCTATAAAATAGGTAGGTCTCCGTCATTTAATGCCTAACTCATTCCTAAATTCTAGCACAACAATCGTTAACAGTGCGAGAGAGAGAAGCTCCAAACCACTTAATACATTTTTATTAAGGATTAGGTAGATTTCGACCATTTAAGAGCTATATAATAGGTAGGTTCCAGTCATTTAATACCTAACCAAAGGTGGGTCCCTACATGGTTCTACTAGTCAACATCGTAAGAAATCCCATTAGATCACTTAATACTTCACATAAGAAAGAGGCATACCCTACCATAGTCAGTTAGTAACTCAAACCAAAGCGGACATCTCTGAAGGATTTCACCTACACACCCAAAACGCAATTTGTGACCCATAACTCACACGCGGCGTCTTAAAATAGTCCGACTGTTCGTAAGTACTGGCAGCCAGATTAACTAGGCAAGTTTACCATATAGAATTAGGACTTACATCGCGTCTAATGTGATTGCTTATTATAGACAATTTCCCATATTAGTCCGCAAAGCCACACCGTTGGTAGCTAGATTTAACTGGGCAGTCTTCCATGTAGCTTTGGACTAATCTTGCATCTCTATAACTTAGTCATAACTTATACGTATATCCAGTATATACATATGTCATCCTACCAGAATAATAATTGAGGCCATATGAGATATTCCCTATTACGCCTCTGATTAAAGATTAACTCCCAAATTTGCTTCCTTCCTATAAACTAATTTTACCAAACCATTCTAATAATACTAATTATCACGCTCAATACGGTACGTTAATATTATATACGTATATATTTAGGCATGTAATTTAAGGTCTAATCGTTATGTTATAATAATTAAATAATAATTCATCTACAAGATATTTTGAAATATCAATCTTATATAAATATACCATTCCAACAAGAACTGCTATTATCATAGTCAAATAAAATAGATTCATACAAATATGGAATACCTGCACCTTGTTCCGTATTAATAAACATGAAATTTTCCTCAAGGACAGTTTTTGAGGCTTTTTTTGGATGTAGGACAGCCTGCTAATCATTTTCTCTAAAGGACAAAGTATCGTTTTTTCTTTTCAGCCCACTTTCACGCGCTTCTTCTTCTTCCTTTCGATCAAATTTTTCAGTCGCGATCAAATATCTCTCCTGCAATAAAAATATTGATCTACTTTGTTCAGTTATTTCAATTTCGTCCTTTTGAAAATTGTAGTTCATCGATCATTTTTTTCTTTCGCGCGTTTTGTTGATCTCGTTCTTTTCATATTTGTACCGTGATCTTGTTTTTCTTCAAATTGTATTAATTAGGTATGCTTATATTACTCTATTTTTTGTTGTTTTTCTATTCGAGTTAAAAAATTTGGCCGTAATTTCTAATTGTGTTCAGTTTTACAAATGATATGCGGTGTTGTTGTTCTCATTGTTTATTCGTTCATCTA
Source organism: Allium cepa (assembly GCA_030765085.1). NCBI lineage: Eukaryota > Viridiplantae > Streptophyta > Magnoliopsida > Asparagales > Amaryllidaceae > Allium > Allium cepa. The sequence continues at coordinate 793,685,559 of CM060935.1, read as the reverse complement.
TGGCAAATTATGGAAGTAGCAGCAGATTTTTTATTATTATTCGTTTTTTTATGCAGTGTTGTATTTTAATTTGCTTTTCATTTAATTTATCTTGCATTAATGTTGGGATGATTGGAAAAGTATTATTGCTTTGGTTGTATATAAAGTTGTGATAGAGTGGAAAAATATCATATTTCAGTTTTAATTTTTGGGTATCATTTTTATTTTTTCTTAGTATCATTTTTTTATTATCAGTAACTAGATATCAGTTTTGTATACGGTAGGTATCGGTTTTGTAAAATTGAATAATTAATGTTTTAAATTGAACATATTTTTACTAATGTTTATTTTTTATTTTTTTTGGCAGTGAGAATAACAGTCTTCTTTGTCTGTTTGTGTTGAATAATAACACTTTTAGCACTCGATTGTCTATTAATTTCTCTTTGTATGATTTGAAGAATGAGATATAAGCTTGTGATGATTGGAAAAGTATCATATCTTAGGTTCAGTTTTTCGGTATCATTTTTATTTTTTCTTAGTATCAGTTTTTTTGATTATCAGTAAATAGGTATCAGTTTTTTATATCTTAGGTATCAGTTTTCTGAAATGGAAAAACTAATGTTCTAAATTGAATATGCTTTTACTAATGTTTTTTTTGACAGTGATGATAATGCAACGCAGGTTGACCATCAGTTAAGCCTAAAGGAGGATTTTCATATTTTCAAAACAAGCAAAACAGATGTGGCGAATGCAAAGCAGCTTGGTCATAATAAACGGAATTGTCAAGTTTCGAAGAGGATATGATTTGATTTTTCATTTTGAATTTTTTCAGATTAATAAGTGGATGCGTGACTTGTTTTGGTGTTTTATTGTAACTGAACCTTTTGTTACTAATTTGTATTCAGTATTGCATATTATCAAATTGATTTTAATTTCAAGTATTTAGTATAAGTGATAGTATCAGTTTTAGTGTCAGCTGAATATTTTTACAATATCAGTTTTGGTGTTTTACAAGTAAGAGCAGGTTTGTTTTAAGAATAGAACATCATTACTTCATAAGTATCAAATTGCAACAAAACATCATTACTTTACAAGTACAAATTTCAACAGAATTACGTTACTTTACAAGTATCAAATTTAATTGTGAGACATCACAATGTGAATTCAGTTTTTTCCTTTTCTTTCTTCTTCTAAGCTTGATATGTATTTAGCTAGACTCCAACAATGTTCATCATCTGTCAATATTGCATGTACAATCTTTTCTCTTGTGGATAATACTTCCTTCTTTTCAAGTTTTATCGGCATTCTGCTTTTGTTCAGTGAAACGATGAATATCATTACAAATATTCCACAGTCAAGCCTGTCGAAACCAAAATGTAACGTTGGTATCAGTTTGCATAAGTCTATTATTAGGTTTACAATTAATACAAAACATTGAATTTCAGGGATAATGGTACAAACATATAGTATGCTTTGAATTAAAATATTTAATAATTTTACTAGCACACTTGGTATTGATTTGTGTATGAATTTTTGCATTTATAGTTATTACCTTAAGGTATATTTACTAAATATTTTATTTTATTTTTTATTATGTAGTTATCTTTTTTGTTTTTGTAGGTGTCAGTTTTTGTTTCTATAGGTATCAGTTTTTTTATGTAGGTATCAATTTTGTTTCTGTAGGTATCAGTTTCTTTTATGCAGGTATCAATTTTCTTCCTGTAGTAACTGTTTTATTTCTGAACTAAATGTTTTTTGAAATTGAGAGATGATATTTTTCAATATTTTGTTATGAATCAAATTCAATTAAATATAAAAGGCATACAATGATGTATAGAATTATGTATGAAATGTTATAATGCAAAAACACAAATAGTTTGAATAATGAGCAACTTTCAATTGATTATGACTAGTAGTTTTAATTGTATCGTTCATTTTGTTGTCAGTAGATATCATTTTAACCAAAAAAAACTTACGTGTCTTTTGCTTGTTGTGCACACTTTACTTGATGCATATCATCTGGTTTCACCTCCATACCTACTGTGTTATTGGTTTTCCATATTTCTTTGAGCACTTCTTCTATTTTTTGTCTCTAATAAAGACAAAATGTTAAAAAGTTAGGTCATATTCACCATTTTTATCTGTAATAAGTACTTTTTTTAAAAGAAAGAGGAATCTCATACTAATTTTATAGCTTCTTTTAAACGGGATGTGAATTAACAAAATCATCATCATCATCCTATTATTTCAAAGTAAAGACAATAAGTAATTTGCGAAACAAATTATGCTGAAATGTAACAATATGTTGCGTATTAGTTGCAGTGAAATATCATCAGCCAAATATATAACGATTTCAAGTTTGCAGTAACTATGTATCAGTTTGCAATAAATAGGTATCAGTTTATACTACGTAGGTATCATTTTTCTGTATTTGCAGCTTTTTTCCCTTCTTTTTTCTGAGATTTTTCCTGCACTAGAGGTAGGTTTTCCTCTTCTATCATTGCGTTTTCTTCTTGTATATCTGTTGTTGGAAGTGATTCGACATTTCGATTCTCACTTTGTTTCTTCACTTCCGACGTAATTAGGTTTTCATCGACTGTCGATTGTTGTGCTCGTCGTTCATCGACTGTTGATTTTTGAGGTTCTGTTGGAGATGTAGATTTGTTTTGAGTTTGCTGTGCCATTTTTTCTTTCGAGGAAAACTTTCGTCAAATTCTGAGTGAAATGAAGGAGGAGGAAGACGAACGAAATACTTTGTTTTGTTTGAAATCGTATTTGGGCTTTGGGCTTCGTCCTTACGGTAAAAATTTTATGCGCGTGTCCTTGTGACTAATTATTTACTTTAATTTGTCCTTTAAAATTATTTCCCCATTAATAAATTAGAATCGCTACTTTGTTTAAAAGAATAAGTCTTCACAAATTAGATCGCCTATGTTCACTTCAACCTTTATATACATCATATAGGAAGGAGTTCCATATTTATTTAAGTGATAGAAATAGGCGGTGCAAACCACAAACAATTCACTTTACACACCATTTCTAATTTATTTCTTTTTGGACCCTTTAAAGCTCCAATTTAAAACAGGGGAAATAGGCTGAATAGACTATAGATTATCTGATTATGAAAATAATAATTAGATTCTAATATATTAATTCCAAAAACAATTATATTTCCAACATATACAAAGATTAATGTTTACTTAGGGATATTATGGGGGTTCTACATGTTATATTTTCGTTTACCAAAAATTTCTCAAGGCGTAGATTAAATCCTAATGAATACTTTTCAATTACAGTTTAATTAAAAACTTGATATTTTCGCTCATAGAGAATTGTTTGCTTCCTAACTAGATTTGATTACACCATGCCTAATTTTCTTTCAAATCTCCCGCTTTTGAAATATACAACAAAGTGAATTGTATATAAAAATTAGATTTGGAATCAGAAACTAAAGGTATAGAATCAGGAATAAAAAGGACTTAACATCTAAACCTTTTCACTTGAAAATCCTAACTGATTTTGGAATCTAAAGAAGAAGAAGAAGAGATCTGATTTACATTGCTCTTAATTCTCTATTAGGTCCTCCTTTTTTGAATATACAACAAATAGATTATGTGTGTGTATTAGATTTCAAAATTTACAAGATATGGAGAAGAAGGATTGAGAAATTAATTTAGAGTAGAGATTAGAAACTAGAATTACTTATCAGAAAGTTTACAGTTTCTAAAAATTTAAAGGGAGAATTTTAGCAGAGCTTCGCCATTGCTTGCAAAATTTTATGAAGGAAAATTGGAGAGGAGGGGGTCTAGGGGTCTATTTATAGAGGTGAGTAGGAACTAGAAACACCGAATCGAAATCAAACAAAACAGGGCCATTCAAAATGACTAAACCCTAGTCACCACTAATATAACTAGTTGATCACTTGCCATTGGGTGGTCGATTGGTCTTTACTTTATGACGTATTAATTTCCTGTTTTAAATTTGATTAATTATATTATTTAATTACTTACGTTACAGTCTTAACCCAAAGTTTTCTTAAACGTTAATTCTTTGCAAAATTTCAAAATTCAAACTTCATATTTTTATATTCAAATTCAGATTTAAACATGTTCGAATTAATTTAAGTTTGAAAACTTCAAACGCCCATAACTTCTCTGTTCAAACTCAGATTTCAATATACTATATATGAAATTGATCAGAAACCGTCATGGACGTAATGACGCAAGTTTCACAACCAACTTCTGACATTTACAAAATTTTCATTTGTATTCTTATTTTAATTACTTAATTTTTTTATTAAATTTTATAGGATGCTACACTGAGCTACATCCTGAAAGATGGGTCCAGTGTAGATCTCACCGTACCCCTAAAAAAGAGCTTTGGTGATATATGATCTACTCTAAATACCTAAAACATTTGCAGATCACACCGTACCCTCTGAAACAAGCTTTAGTATTCTATGACCCCCATAGTAGATGGTTGTAATCATCCCCAATCTAAGATATCAAGGATTTCTCAAATAACTTGTGTATACCTATATCAAAAAGAGAACGACAATTGTGTCTTGTGTAATAAGCTATTGGGACAACAGAGGAACACCGATGCCATATTGACATACGCACGCATCAAATATAACATCGCACATGGTCACCATTGAACGAACAATGACATGCATGACCACTATAAATATAACAAAACATCAAAATAAATTTTCATATCCTCATAATCAGTTAGATATATTTCCAAAACATGAATTATGTATTAAAATTTCATAAATATACTCTGCAAACTATAAAATATCAATCAAGAACCATTCAATTTTCCGTTTAAATGATACTATTAACTTCACTCCATTAATTCTTTAAACTATATTTATATTCAAGTATAATATCTATGAATATATATAGACAAGAGTTTAAGCATATTTTTTTCTTAATTATTTTAAATGAATATATATATATATATATATATATATATATATATATATTATAAATTATCGAAGAATGCACACATAAATGAGCTTATACACACATACACAATTGCTCATGCGCACATACAATTGCATACACATACGACCTTGCGCGTGCACACGCACACACTCGGGCTGCACACGCAACCCACCATCGGTGCACCAGTCATACCTGACCGGTCGACTATTACCTAGAGTAATTACGCTCCAGGCCATGTGATTTCACTTCACTGGGGGGATTCGACCTCCCGATTCATCTTCATCAACTCACTCTTTAGCTTTACACATCACGTGCAATGAATAAATTGATATATGCATAAATTGGTGAGCGTTAGACTCACATGTACACTACATTTATTTTCTTCCTCATCTTCCTTGGTCACGCGTGTCCATAAATTCAAACGTCTCAATGAAACTGTAACTGCTTCGTTGCACGAGAATATACCGGAGTCAGAAATACATAATTGAATTTCAAAATTTATAGATTTATATTTGGATTTTAATTTTATTTATTAGAGAGGTAGGATTTAGGGATGAAATCTATTTTCTAAAGTCAGTATATGTATATGATGGAGTTGTATTCATAGAAGAAGAGGAAACATTGAGGGATAGAAAAATTTGGAGAAGGAGATGTCTGGAAACATGATTTTTAGGGTTTGCAATGTTGGGCTTTGGACTTCGCTTCGTTTTTTTCATTTTCTTTTCTTTCCTTTACTTTATAAAACAATTTACATTCAAGACTAAATGCAAAATCACTTCTATACAGGATTACTTTTTAATAATTCACAACATTAAATATTTCACAAAAACTATTTTTTATAATTTTATTTTTTTGATTAATCATTTTATTTAAATCATTTACCAGTTTATTTCTAGACTATGTTAATAAATTTATTCACTTATCAACATAAAGTTGATATTAAAAAAATTTAATATATCGTCATCAAAATATTTCATTCATATATTCTAATTCCTAAATTAAATAAATTATTAAATCAATATTTTTTATATTCCATTTTTATTATTTTCATAAAATAATCCTTATCATACTCTAAATTATTAATATAATTCCAAATAAAAATTATATTAACCACACTTGATTATTTTTCCAAGGTTATAAAATTTTATAGTATTTATTTACCTATTTTAATTCATTAAAATTTAAATATTCGATATTCACATTTTTAAGCTTTTATACTAAATAATTTTCAAATTAATTTATTTTACAATCATTAAAACAAATAATTATTCTTAAAACCTTTTAATTTCATTACCAATTACCTTATTATAAAAATTATGATATTCTGAAATAAATTAAAACTATTTATTTTAAATTTCCAAAATCCGTTTTTATTTAATAAAATATTTATTCTTAATTACTCCAAAAATCGGGTTGCTATAAAGAGTCTCTCCAAAGTCAAGCCAAGCATCACGCTGGCTCGCACCCGAAACCGAGGAAGAACCACCGCTTAAATGCACCTGACCTGGGCTTTACTTCCTAGGTCATTGCATCACCAATCCATTGGTGGTTTACCATCGGCCAACCGATAGTAGTTTGTCCTAGGCAATTAAGCCTAGGTAGGCTACCTTTAAGCCACATCGACCGTCGATCCGAGCTTCATCTTCTCCGTTGTTTCATCCCACGAGTTTCCTGATTTCTGAAGTCTGCCTCCATCCCATCAAACCTATTTTTGAGTTCATTAGTTGATGGCTTGCAAGCGGTTACTTCTGTGTTTGAAAATCGACTTCGACATAAAATCCTCTCTTTGTAAGTATAGTGTACAACGGGCGAATGTAGATACCCAACTTCCTCTAACACGCCAAAACAACATAACCGACCTTCCTACATTATGATGCTTATGCGTACGCCCATACACCCATTTACGTAAGTTTATATACACATGAACACACAACCCAACTTTCAATTATTTAAATCGTGCTTCAGACTTCAACGGGGCGAATACTTGGCCCGATATCTTCTTACGCAACTTAACACACGTTATAGTCGCTATGGTTATATGAGACACTCGCCATGTATTTATATACAAATATGGGTATTTACATACACTTATATATACAAGGATATATGCACGACAACATTCAACAATTCTAGTTACAATACAAGAATTATCTTCATTATTATACTACTTTAAATATACGTATATGTATACCTACTCGTGCACATATACGGACATATATATTTGAGTAAGTAGTCCAATTATTACTTAAATCAAAACTTATTTTTATTTACTAAATCTTTTCAATGAAAGTAAAACATCGTTTTGTATTATTTTATAAAGTCTCATATCATTTTACAAAATACAATACTAGCTTATAAATCCATTTAAGCCTTTGAAATACTAATTCTTTTCATTTACAATTAAGTATTCCTTTCATAAATATTTTATAAAACCTTATAATCATATTATAAAATATCTTCTTCATATTATTTTATAAAATCTTATTCTCTGTGTAAATAATGGATTTTATACTATTTTATAAAATCATTATTTTATAAAAATCGCTTTCTTACTATTTAAAAATCACTTATTTTACAAAAAATTGCTTTTATACTATTTAATAAAATTACTTATTTTATAAATTATCACCATTATTTATAAAATAATTTCTTTGTATGAATAATGTTTATAATTAAACCATCCCTTTATATAAATCATTTCTTTACTTTAAATAATATTTATAAGTGCTAATTAAGCTCAATTAGTCACTTAGTTAGCTTATTAACATTTTCAAAACCATTTAAATTAGCTTTATTATTACTAACAAATGACATACACTTAATTATGTCATCTAATTAGTCTCAAATCCATTTCCACATCACTTATAATCACTCAATTATCCCAAAATCCATTTCTAACCTTGCTAACAATTTCAAAAATAGTAATCAAGGTCTTAAACAAATAATAAGATGATATAATCATGTTTATAACACAACATGAATAAAAGCCTAATTCAACCTAAAAAATATCCAAATCCCTTCATATAATCGCATAATCATCAATAAATGAAATAGATGAAATAAAGAAGAGTAACAAGCAAATATATATGAAGAATTAGCCCATTCACCTTCTCTTTTCCTAGATCAAGCTTTAATCACAAAAAACCCATGCTTTTCCTCTCTTTAAATCATACATGAAGCTTAAACCCTTAATGGGTTTTATACAGAATTGCATAGGAGGAATTATGGTGATTTTTATTTGAATTCAGGAATTTTATTTAAAGGGTTTAGGGTTTGGATAAAGAGTAATTAGGAGGAGATAAGGAGAGGAAGAGTAAAAGAACCTTGAAATGTAATTAAAATGAGAATTACATGAGAGCTAGCAATCTATATGTTAACTATATTTTTAACCCAGTACAATTCAAAAGAAGTTACAATATTCAAACTGAGCCAGAACGGCTCGAAATTTGACTGGAAGACTTAAAGTACATAACAAAGAAACCCTAGGAGTTTGAACCAAAAATATGCCAAGTATTTGGATCGACACTGATCTGATCCAAGTGGATTGGTACTGATTCAAAATATTGACTTGTGGATTCTCCTATCCACATGCATTATGTCCCTACATCTCTCCTGAACTTATCTACCAAGTTTAATAACATTCTGAGCATCCGAGTAGAAGATGTTAAGACTTATCCGATTCGGATTACAGTTCAATCTAATTTACAAGTGAACCATTACCAAAACAAGTCGACAAACTTTGAAATCACATGGGGAACCTCGCATGCAAGGAAGGAAGCCAAGAAGGAGTTGTGAAAAAATTGCACAATATTTTGGATCGGTACCTGTCCGATCCAATTCGATTAGTACCGATCCAAAAAGTTAGTTCAAGATTACTTCAAATTTTACGTGCCTCCTCCTATGGATAACTATAGGCTTTTGGTATTCTTGTTCTGATCCAAGTGCTATCTAGATCCTACAAATACCATCATATCTTCAACAGAAGGGGGGCTGGCTACTCTGATCACCGGAGAAACAAAGCTACTAAGATTCTTCAACCTTCTTCCTCCTCACAATGGCTGCCATGGGACAATTGAGAACCTTCCTTTTGTCTCCACTAATGGTGGTATGATCTTTCTTCGTTCAGTTATTAGAATTGTAAACAACTTGTACTTGTGATGAACGGTCAATCCATCCATATAATCTATAAAGTGGATGTAGACTGCGTTAGGAGTCGGACCACTATAAAAATCTTATGTTTCTCTACTTTATTATGTCTTTTTGTGATTTGGAGAGTGTATTGCTCTTCTTTATTTGTCCTGAGATACAAGGCTGGTGCTGTCACAATCATATCGGAGTATTGATCCTTTTTTTGGCTAACATTTTGGTGCTTTCACCTAGAACACTGAATCTAGGCTTAGATCCAGCTATCTACTTTGGATCAGATAGGTTTAAAAGTTAGATCCTCAATCTCTACTGTTGAGAATCAATGGCACCAGGAAGAAGAAGAAATGCTTTCGGAAGATCCATAGAAGTTGTAATTGCTGGAAAGAGATCAATCCTTAGCAAATTGAAGTCAATGTCGCCAATACTAAAGATTAGGTGATGGGATCCTCTATTCAGTGTGAAGTTTTCACTTGAGATGCATTGAATAAAATGGTTGATGAAATTAATTAGAAGATAGGAAACAACCAAAGAGCTCTTATGGACAAATTGAATGCCCTATTCACCTTACAATCACATGCTGCTCCAAGGATCATGATAGAGCACGCGGCTGCCATGGAACAAGAAAATTCTTCCACCCCTGGCCTAAATAGGAGAAAAGGAAAACAACATCAGAAAGGATTGATAAGTGAAACCATAGGAATTAATATGAAGGAAACACAAGCACTTTATTAACTGCGAGGCAACCAGCTACAAACATGAATCTAGGGGCGAAAACCCCACCGGAAGATGTAGCAATGGATCTCTTCGACTCAGAAGATGGTCAGCGACTTGACGATGACAAGTTGGAAGGAAACACCAATGCATTTAATAACGCAAAAGAGGTCCAAACTTCCCATTGCGGACCAATCTCAAGCTAATGGAACTCTGATGGAGTGTCCCTTCCAAAGACAGGAGAGCCTAGGCTTTAGTCCACTTACCAAGACCATTTGCAAAATCAAACACTAGGTGTAGTCACTTAAAACCAACCCATAGATTATCGGGCATCTTAGGAATATATCGCAAACATGGTCAAGCGGCTAATGGATGAAAGTAAGGATATAAGGGACGATGAATGGGGATCCGCTCAAAGTTAGACTCCCTTCACTGATGACATTATGAATGAGCGGTACCCTAAAAAGTTCATTGCCAACTATTCCGTCTTACGATAGAACTAGAGACCCAAAACCCCACTTGTATAAGTAGTTGGTACATGGATGGAGCAAATTATTAGAATGTCATTCGATGTAGATGTTTCTCGATTTTTCTGGAGGGAATTGCTTCCATGTGGTTCACCAAGCTTCCGCCAAGATCCATCTCCATCATCAATCAACTAGCAACAAGATTCCTTGATCAATTTAGGGTTCAACGGCACAAACCAATAGATGTGATGTCCTTCTACAACCTATTGTAGAGACGGAATGAATCTCTGAAGTCCTTTATGAATTGGTTCAATGCTGCGATGATTGAAATAAGTAATCTAAACGAGGATATGGTTATCTTAGCCTTGGTCGGCGCTATCCACCCCAAAACTAAATTCGAAAATTGGATCAAAATGAAACAACCTACCACTAGGAAGGACATCAACCAAAAGGCGAGCCATTATTTGAAATTGAAAAGGCACATGAATTATAAAGGAAATCTGCTAACTTACAACCAACCAACATCGAGCAGAGTGGTATGATCGGACCCAACGAAGAAGAAAGAGTTACAAAGCTTGAATGGAAAAGTTGCATACTAAGCCGGTTCATCTCAAAAGCAACTGAAAAATGTATATCGTTCTTTGACACACTAAAAAAGGGAAAGAATAACATCAAATGGAATCAGGCTTGTCGTTCAAAGAGTTACTGTGACATATGGAAAACCCACCAATCCTATCCAAGCCGGTGGACAGAGAAGAGTTATGCATCTACTTAGCATCTCACCTCACGCATTAAGTGCCACGCTTGTACGTGAAGAAGCTAGGATCCAGTGACGCGTTTACTACATCAGTAGACGGTTCACAAGAGCCAAGAAGAACTATCCAAAATTTGAAATGCTAGCATATTGCCTCTTGATCACATTCAAAAAGTTACGACCAAATATTTCTATGGTGCAACCGATCAATTTACTAATAGATCAACCCTTGAAGCAAGTATTGTACCACCCTGAGACCTCCAAATGGCTTATCAAATAGAACATCGAATTGAGTCAATATGAAACCATTTACCATCCTCGAAAGGGCAATTAATAGGCAAAAATTGGTAGATTTCATTCTCGAATTAATTATGCAGGATAGTGAAGAGGAAATTACTCCGGAATTAGAAACATGTTGGAAGCTGTTCGTCGACGGTGCATCTAACAACTTCTGCTTGTGGGCAGTGGTAAGCTTGAGACTCCCAAAGGACGATCAGTTTAATATGGCTTACACTTGGAATTCCCTGTGACAAATAACAAAGCATAATATGAAGCATTGATAGTTGGGCTAAAGATTATGAAGGAACTTGAGACAAAATCCATATACATCTATAGCGACTCCCAGCTAGTCATTTGTCAGGTGAAAGGCGAATACCAGGCTCGGGGGGAGAACCTGGCCCCATACCTCCTAAAGTGCAGGAACTGCTAAAAGACATCGAGCATTACACCATAACTCATATCTCAAGGGAACAGAGCATGAATGCGGTTTGTCTAGCGAAACTGGCCAGTTCCGGTGAAGCTTAATCATTGGGGCTAGTCCCAAGTGAAACCCTGACCACTCCAAGCATAAGCCAAATGGATATCGATTGTATTTTTGAGGGAACCAAAGACCAGAAACATAGATGATGCCAATCAAGGACTGCATGCTCACAGGAACTCTCCCCTCTGACAGGAATTACCGAATAAGCTTCTTCGGATGGCACCATGATTCACAACACATGATGAGATACTCTACCGAAGGGGATTCTCTACCCCCTTTCTCGAATGTGTGACTAACAATGAAGCTCGAAGGAACCTAAGAGAAGTTCATGAAGGCGACTGCGAAGATCATACTGAGGGCAAACTTTACAAAGAATTTCTCCGATATGGGTATTTTTAGCCAACAGTAAACCATAGTGCAATAGATTATGCTAGACGGTGCGACCAATGCCAAAGATTGAGCAAGATCAAAAGAACTCCTTCGACGGAGTTAATATAGATGGTCAGCCCATAGTCATTCACAATCTAGGGAATCGATATGATTGAGGAGCCAAATATGCAATCATTGTTGTTGACTATTTCACCCAACAGGCAAAAGCGGAACCGTTGGCCACTATTACCACAAAGAAAGTTATTAACTTTGTTACTAAAACATTATTTGAAGGTTTTGTGTGCCATAAAAAAAGCATCATGGACAACGGGACTCAATTCGAAAGCACTGAGTTCAAAGACTTTTGCAAATGCTTCCGAATCGAGAAAAGCTATTCCACTATCGCACATCCATAAGAAAACGGGCAAACGAAAGCAATAAACAAGATCATTAAGTCCACCATCAAATACCGGCTAACTAAAGCGAAAGGAAATTGGGTCGATGAACTTCCACTCGCACAATGGGCTTACAGGACAATGTAAAAATCTGCAACGGGTCAGTCTCCGTTCGCCTTAGCATATGATTCGGAAGAAATGATCCTAGTTGAGGTAGAAGTCCCTTCTCATCAAAGGCAAAACTTCGGTCGAAGGCAAAATGAGTAGCTCCTACTTAAGTTGCTTGATATGGTCAACGAGAAGAGGAAATAAGCCAAATTAAGAACTACCGCTCAACAGAAAAGGGTAGCACGATACTTAAATCCAAAGTCTATAGCTTCACTTTCTAAGCGGGAGACCTTGTCCACAAGAGAGTCTACCCTGTACAAGGAGCATTCAGTCCAAACTTGGAAGGACCCTATGTGATCGGTCAAAAACTAGGGATGGCATATTCAAGCTAACAACTGTCGATGGAGCCCAAATTCCCCAAGCATGGAACAGTGAATCGTTGCGTCTTTTATTTAGGACTATCTTATGTATTTCCTATTTCTTGCAAAATAAGCCATTCCGGAGTATTGGGGGCATTGTAAATAGGCAGAACCTGCCTAAATTTTAAATTGTTTTTCTTTGTGAACCAATAAAACCATGTTCATAAAAGTAACATGCTGAGTCGATGGGCACAGATCGATTCAAAACCATCCAATCACTACTTCAAATAGTAAAACCATGCTCAAGTATGCCCCACCTACACGACATGTCAACGAAAGCAAATCGACTCAAACCGTTGGATCGGCGGAATCGAATGCCTGCCTTCTAAGAACCTGTGTTGCTCCGGTGACACGAGGAAGGCCCAAATCAAAGTCGTGCATTTAGTAAGCCATGCACCACTTCTTGGATTAGAGAATCACATCCATGCAAGCATATTTACGTAAGCCATGCAACTCATAAGTTGCACATCGCTTCATGGTTCGCAAAACTGTGACCATGCAAGCCTCGATCTCACAGTGCGCATTTCGTAAGCATCGAGCTACTTCTTGGATCAGCAAAACTGCATCCAAAGATAAGGAATTCATACACCACAAAAATCACATGTCTCCCCCAGAGCCAAGAAAATAGTGCTCCAAGTAGTAATATTCGTGCTCGATAGCCTAAATTTCAACATCACGACAAAGTAACTTAAATAAATAATTAAGAAACCGGTGTTGCCGATCACTTAAGTAAACAAATCACTATAGTGTGTGCAACACTTGCCATAAGGCCACTAAAAGAGTTTCATGAATATCTCAAATCAAAAATTCCCAAAGAAAGGAGTTGCATACAGATTTGACTAGGGGCATCTGAAAGGCCACAACAAGCATCCAGTATTATGTCAAATATTTAAGTAAACAGCCCTATGAATTGGGAGCGCGCGCACACACCAATTCATAATCAAAAATTCCATACACTTCATAGTTCTATTGCTTCATAAAAGAATTTTGGTGGTTATTACAGGACTGAATAAAATAGCGCTGAACAAAATTGGCATAAGTGCACGAAACATAGATAAATAGACAAATAAAGTTACAATCAAATATGTCAATATATATTACTTATAACGTTGTCAATGTACAACAACAAACTGTTGGTGTCGCACCCGCACAATATCAAACAAAAAATAGAAAAATATAAAATATCAGTGTGATAACCTAAGAAAAATGCTAAGTGCAGACTTTGTATTTGTACAAAAGGTTATCAAAAAACAACAAAGGAGGAAAAGACAAATCAAGACGTCTTCTCACTGCTTCCCCGATCTCCTTTTCCACCTCTAATTTGCAATTTCTAAGACTTATCCTTTTCAAGGACAATCTCACTCTCCGAAGCATTGCCGTTGGTGGACCCCCCTTTCCCTTTATGCTCGCGGGATCGATGAGAGCTCTTCGATGACCTCTTCTGTGCTACAACCTTCTTCTTTTTCACCAAAATCTTCTGTTGCTTGGTCTTCGGCTGCTCGGCCTCTGCTATGTCTGGTTGGCTGCCTTGATTTGCTTGCTCTCATGTATCATTACCTGCCACGCTCTCCGCTTGAGAAACAGGGAATCGTCTTAACCATGTAGCATTGCAAATTGCTCAGAATGTGAACCGGGCTATGAGCTAGAAGCCGAGACGACAGTTCATGCAGTTAAAATAGCGATGGAGCCAAAATCATGATGAGAAGGTAAATCAGCGGGAAGAGAAGGTTAATATATAATATTAGAATAAAGGGCGATTATCTCGGCAATTTCAACAGGCATGAATTAAAAATCTTCATGCACGGGAGAGATAATAAAGTTAGCTGTTGTGGGGGTTTGGTCATATGCAACGACCGCGAAGCCTTTTTCGTTGCCTTCCTTCGACGGTTGCACAACTATAGGAGAAGTGGCAGTGATCACTGATATGAAGATGCGAAGACGGCTCACCCGAGCCTGAAATAAATGTTCAGTAGCAGCCTCAATGGTAGCCATGACATCGAAGGCTTAACGCTCCCTCTCCAGCTTTAAGATTATCTGGCCTTCCACTAGAGCTAGACAAGATTCTTCATTCAAATAGGCCTAAACCAGCTCCTTTTCGGCGTAAACCCCACCCATGTCTCAAAACTAAGCTAGAATTTCTTCCTAAACTACAGCGAGCGTGCGAGGGAATAATGGACCCTAAGTAACTAAGGCTGCCTTGATGAAGCACAAAATTAACATGGAAGCCTAAAATGCTAGCATCCACGCCTTCCATTTTCCTTGTGAAAGTACATTGGAGCTCTGAAAAGCTGGCTTTCATGCTAGCCTTCTCCACTGCCAATTGATTTTTCTCAATATCCAAAGTCAAAATTTTCGTAGGTAGAGAGGCAATTTAATGGGACTATTCGAAGACAACTTTCTTTTCCGCCTCCACCACGTCTCGCTTGCCTTTATTTTTCTTTCAGAGCCGCTTCATTGGTGTGGCACTTCTTTATTTGTCTCTGAATATGAGTGCAGTTCGGTTGGTAGACTCTTTCAACTCCTTGAATAAGTAAGCACTCTTACTTTCTCTCTTTAGGTTGTTATCCCTCTCCTTCTTCAATCTCTCAATCTCCAAGTCATCATCCACAAGCTACGTCTAGTATTCATCTTTTTCGGACTCAAATAAGAGAATCTCCTGGTAATTGTTTCGAATAATGGTAGAAAGCAACATGCATAATTTCTCCCACCCCTCGGCTTGCTCAAACCCACTCTAAATCGCATGAAGATAAGGTGAATAAGATTATGCACAAACCGACTTTAATTTGGGTTTATCGAAAACAACCCCCCTTAAGAACATCTAAGGAAATGCAGCTTGTAGGAGCGATAGACCAACATAGAGAATGTAAGGGGCTTGCTTTAAAATTAAAAGAGAAGCGACCACAACAACGTGGCTGGAGGAGGTCACGACTTCGAAAGTGGGAACGGAGTTCCGAGTAGAAGTAGGAAGCTGTATGATAGGTACATGTTCTTTACATTTCTTCAGCTTCTTTGATGGGTCTTCCCATTCAATCCGGCTTTTCCTTTTATCGTGGTCGCTTCCCCTATATTGGTCTTGATCCTTCTCAGCTCGACAACACTCTTCTGCCTCCTATCTTTTCTCTTCCTTCTCTCTCCATCAGTTTTATAGGAGGCGTTGTATCTGGATGAATGCCTTTGCGAATGCTGAGACTCATGTAATTGATTAAGATCACTATAGAAGCCACAAGACATGAACCCTACAACGAATAACAAAACAAATTCAGAAAAAGGCAATTGATGGATTATAGTATCATTAGAGAATAATGGTGAAATGCATGATCTTAGTGAAGTGTGTGCTACTATTTAACGACCCCAATAGAATACACAAATTGGATCGATCACCAACTAACACCAGGACATTCATTTTTGTAGGAATGATATAGGTAGGCTGGGAAGGCAACCCTTTCGAAATCAAGTCACCCATCATGGTACCCATATCTAGAAAAATGTTACTCGCAGCTCCTAAGTCAAAATCGGCACCCTCCGACAAAGGGCTGGGAACAGGTACGTTCTTAGGAGGAGTTTCCTTGAAATATCCTTTTGAAGGAGGTGAGGAAGTATGCTCAGGACTCAACTCCAGGGCCTTATCACCTAAATCGCTTTCACCGGTATTTGTATCCCAATCTATTTCTTCTTCAATTAAAGAGAACCCCCCAGCGATCTCTCCATTCTCCTTTCCCTTATTCAACGAAGCCTTGCCCGTCCACCTCTTTAGAAGTTGTCTCTGACCCATCGAACAAGTCACCTTTTTCCTTCTCTCCACCATCATCGTCAGCTTCATCAGAATCATGGAAAGACAAATCCGAGCGAGTTCGGGTTTCGAAGCAACAAGTGGCACAAATGAATCTAATAGACCTCTTGAGATGTAAGAGCCCACATGATGAATATTTTCATCTATAAGCAAAAACCTGATCGTGTGTTCTTGAGCATCGATCGTTTTCAAGGCGTTGAGAATAGGGTCGAGCATTGGAAAATTTATTTAATCCTCGGGAGAACTGAAAAAGAATAGATGATCGTTCGAAAGAACTTTTAGCAGCTAAAGGAAATTTTGTGCGTGGTGAAAGAAACTTACCCCCCATAGTCCATAGACGAGCGAATCCCTTTGGACACTTGGAAAAAAGAAATGATTTTTGAATGAGGGAACATTCTAGGAAGATCAAGTATAAGCTTTTGGCTACATTGCGCCTCAATATAAACAGGTGACAGGTTATCCTCCCTTTTTTTAAATAACAGGAGATACTGCAGCTCGACAAAGCTTGGGGCACGGTTAAGTGTTCGCATGAACAGAATATACAAGAAAATTAGCATGGCTTAACCATTCAAAAGAATTTGGAATGGAGCCAACCCCATGACCTGAAGAGTCGCCATAAGAAAGTGACTAAATGGGGGCACTGCACTACACATACACATGTAGCGATGGCAAGCCACGTATCCAGAAGGTGGCTTGTGAGCGAATTCCTCTCTTAACGGTAGAAGCGCGTCATCCTCCAGGATTTCATATTGTGAGAAAATGCTTCACAACGCCCTGTGTGTAAGAATCGAAGAGGCTTTCTCCGAAGGATCAAGAAAAACCCTAAAGTTGAGGGGAGTATGGTCGACGATGGGGCCAACTGGGATCAGATGGCCATATTTTCCCAAAGCTATGGAAGTAGCAGGTCCAGCCAGGATCGACTAAGATTCTACTTCAGAAATAGTTTAGCTTCCTTCAACTGACTTGCACTAGGAGGATTTGCACGTCATTCTGTATAAGAAAGCTTGTGTTCAAAATGGTCAGGTGTGCCAAATCCTTAAACTATGAACACCTGACATGGTTGATGCTTGGAATTCAAAAGCTAATTGATGTGTACCAATCATCAATCAAATTCCAAATATGAACTGTGAGTATGTGTGGTGTGTAATCTATGTGAGAAAGGGCTCGATGTTTTGAATGCTGTGGACAGACCATTCCATGTATATGTCTCACTCACATTGGAAAAATCATTCCATATCATTTGTTAATGTCTTTTCTTCAGCATTTATTCATTATCGATCAACGATCGATAATGGATCCATTTTCCATAGCGACATGGAAAGCTCTTCTTATTCTAGGTATACCGACTATGCAATGATAAGACAAAAAGAATGCAAGTAACTATAGACCGATGAGTCCGAATCGGAAAGAAAATTATCGGCATAAGTTGATTTTGGTTTCTTGGAAAGTGATAACAACCTAAGCTTAATGCAAGATGCTCTCCAAAATTATTATCACCTCCTTAGAAAACCAAAATCAATCCGCAATCTGTAAGATGTCATGCCAGAATCGACTGTGAAACTAGGAACAAGTTAATTCTAATTATATGGATAAAGATAGCAAAACATGTTGAGCACCAGGGAAAAACCTGGCTTCTTTCCGTGAAGAACTTTAGACTCGATTTACTATCTTCTTCCATAAAATCAAAATCACCTCGAATCTTCCATAACATCCATCATCAATATAACCACCATCAATCGATGATGTAATATCACGTCAAAATCTAGTTCATCGACCTTCGAAATAAAGAAAAGCGATGAGGTCTTCAATTCAAGATGGCTCGAAAAAGGGTGCTTTGGATTGGTAGTGCCTTATAGGAAATATCACGATAGCATGTGGCGTTAGGTGTGACGATCAATGGCGACGGTGCTCCGGTGATTGCAGAAGGTGAATTGATGAAGGTTCGATTTTCTCTGTATCGGCTCGGGTCAAAAATGTAAAATGAGAGAATGGAGATCCAATCCCACTTATATATATATAAAGAGAAAGGTAGAAATTTTCCCAAGTACTTGGATCAGTGCCGATCCAATCCAATTGGATCGATACCAATCCAATTTATTTTCCCCAAATGACCTCAAACTTTCCTTATTTCCGTAACTCGACGTTTAAATTCATTCTGGAAGATATCAAGTCAAGATTACTCCGTAATTACGACTAATGAAGATTGCCACTAAGGAATGGATAGTTAGCTGGAACCTCATAGGCAACTACTCAAGGAAGCCAGACACGACCAATAAAGCTCCATGAAATGGAAACTGAAAGATAAATAATTCCAGAGCATGCCTTCTTTCCCAATGAAAGCTTGCTCTTGGGGACAAATGTTAATCGGGTTCTTAACCCAGCAGAATTCAGAAGGAGTTAGAAAATTCAAATTGAGTCAAAATGGCTTGAAACTTGAACAGAAGACCTAAAAGCACATGAAAAAGAAACCCTTGGAGTTTGAACCAAAAATACGCCAAGCATTTGGATCGACACCAATCCGATCCAATTGGATCAGTACTGATCCAAAATATTAACTTGTGGATTCTCCCATCCACATGCATTATGTTACTACATCTAACCTAAACCTATCTACCAAGTTTATTAACATTCTGAGCATTCGAGTTGAATAAGTCAAGACTTGTCCAATTCAGATTACAGTTCAATCTAATTTATATGTGAACCATCGTCAAAATAATACAATAAGCTATGAAATCGCATGGGGAATCACATATGCAAGAAAGGATTCCAATGGAGTAGAAGTTGTGCAAAAATTGTATAACATTTTATATTGGTACCGGTCTAATTGGATTGACGCCGATCCAAAAGGTTAGTTCAAGATTACTTCAAATGTTACGTGCCTCCTCCTATGGATAACTATAGGCTTCTAGTACTCTAGCTCTGATCCAAGTGCTGTCTAAATCCAATAAATATTGTCCTATGTTCAATAGAAATCAGGTTAAATGCACTGATCATTGAGGAAACTTTGCTACTAATATTCTTCTACATTCTTCCTTCTTACAATGGCTGCCATGGAACAATTGAGATCCTTCCTTTTGTCTCCATTAATGGTGGTCAGATATTTCTTCGTTCAATTATTAGAATTGTAAACAACTTGTACTTGTGATCAACAATTAATCCATCAATAAAATCTATAAAGTGGATGTAGGATTATCACTATAAAAATCTTATGTTTCTCTACTTTATTCTGTCTTTTTTGCAATTTGGAGAGTGTTTCGCTCTACTTTATTTGTCCTGATAAACAGAGTTGGTGCTTTCATAATCATATCAGGGTGTTGATCCATTTTTGGGTTAACACAATAGGCTATTTTATAGACTTAGCCCAAATTCATTTCCACACACTCAAAATCACTATTCACTCTAAAAATACATCAACTTTAAACATAGTCAAATTTATACTCATTTTGCTCACGTCGAAAAGATAGTCTCAACTATGATGTCTCGAGATCCAATTTTTCTATCTCTAAAAGTTGAATATAATGGGCATTTTGTTAATTAATGACTTAATATTTAGATTAATTATTTAAATACCATGTCATTAAAATGCGGGTTGTTAAAATGTTGCTCTCCTTCATTTTTTATCTAAAGTTTGCTTAATTTTCTACGTGAGTTTTCAGTTCTTATTTTTCAACTTAGTATTGTTCTTATGGTTTTAGTTGCTATTAATTATATGAATGCTAGTTACCTTGATTTTCTAACGAAGGATATGAGGTTACCTTGCTCAGCATCAAGCACTCTTGCCTTGTCTAACATTGCTTCAACATCTTCGGCCTAGGCTACCACTTCTATAAACGCCTCATGAAGCATCCAAATTAATAGGTATCCAAACTATATAACTTCGGACAGCGGCCCGACCAGTTCTTTCTATTGATAGTTGATCATGTGCATCAGCAAGGGAGTAAAAAAGGAATATAAAAAAGTCCTTATATTAAATTACACAAGGTCTTATTTTGTGTTTGGGTGAACAAAATTTTATTTAGACTAAATTAATTTAGCATTTGTTTAATAAAAATAGTCGTACGATATTCTAATTTGTTTAATGTAATAAAAATATTATTTTTTATTAATTTTAAAATAATTTTCATTTATTATTTAAATATTAATTAATTTATTAATTTATTTTAATTTATAGTTTAATCTTTTTAGATATTCATTTTCACAATACATACACACACACATATAATCTCTACATGACTTTATAATTCTCATTTTTCAATCTTAGTATTATTCTTACATTGTTTATTTTAGTTACTATTAATTATACAACTAGTTAGTTATTGCTCGATTTTCTCACAAATAATATGTGGTCAGCTTGCTCAGCATCCAAAACTCTCGCCTCTTCTAACATAGCCCTGACATCTCTGGCCCAAGCCACCACTTGTGAAAATGCATCATGAAGTGGCTTACTTAATAGGTGTCCAACTAACACATAAGTTTGGACAACGGCCCGACCATTTTTATCGTCGACGATGATGTATCATGTGCAGTGGCAATGGAGTAAAAAAGGGAATTTCAAGAAGGCCCTTTTATTAAATTGCACAAGACCTTATTTTGTGTTTATATGAATAAAATTTTATTTATACTAAATTAAATTTTGTGTTTGTTAAATAAAAATGTTTATATGATATTTTAATTTGCTTAATTTAATGAAAATATTTGTTTTGTTTGTTAATGACTAAGATGTTATTTATTTAAAATTTAAATATAATTTGTTAGTTTATTTTAGTTTATATTTTAATGTTTTTAAATATTCATTTTCTCAATACAAATATCACAATAATATACATACATGTATACATACATGCATATATATGCACACATACATACATACATACATATATCTGTGTGTGTATGTAAAATCATCCCAAAGAGTATAGTGGGAAAAATTTACCATTGTTTCATATAGTTAATAAAATGTTTATATATATATATATATTTGTATTCAATGTCAAAAGATAGTTTAAATGCCATATTATAATTTATATTTATACGAGTGTATCCGATTTTTTGACTAAGCGGTTTACAATTGAATCTTGACATTGGGATGAAGACAAAATGATTCGAGGACCTAAAGGCAGGCTTGGAAGGACAATATAAGTAGCCTGAAAAAGTTAGCTGCAAAAGTGGAGCAAGCAAAAGACATCGGTGCCAACTGCTTTCAGGTTGGTACCGTGCACTTTTTATGTGCCTTAGTTGATTCTTGAGCTAAAACTCAAGGATATTGGCTTAAATGGTCATCTTAGGTTGCATTTTCGAAGGAGTACGTGAATAACTCAAATGAAGTTCTGATGGAAGGAAGAGAAGTACTAGAGATATCACAACTTCTTCAAAACAACATGATTTCTAAGGAAAAGTGCTTAGAGCTTGATGGATTGAATATAGGAGATAAAGAGAAGGAACATGGACCACCTCCTCATCATAAAATCAGATTTGCACCTATAACTTCTGATCGGCACCAAAATGATTTTCTTACTCTAGCAACTCTGTCTTCCTCTCCTACATTCTCAGATCTGAAATTAGACTAGGTATCGTGATTTAGAAATTTTGTTGGATGATATCTCTATAAATAGAAGACTTAGAGCATTTGGAAAAGGACTTTTGGCACTTCATCTTCTTCACTCCCTTTCTCTATACGACCCTAGTTTCAAAGCAATTACTTTTGGCTATTCCATGCTATTAGAACACAAAATTCTTTGTATTTGTGTAATCTATGACAAATGTTATTACAGTAGACATAGGCCTTAGATCTGCCGAAGCATTATAAAAATTCTAGTGTTTTTTATTTTATTTTGCTATATCCTTTAGTTTTATTTCATTATGGGTTGTTGTTCCATTTTTTAGTTCAATATCTTTGGTGCTTTCACTGAGAAAGGAATTTTTCAGGTGTAGATCTTGTTATCTATTATGGATTGGAGTGTTTAGAGGTAGGTCTAGAAGGTTTTCTATGAAAAGTTTCAAAGGAGTTTCAGATTGGAATCAATGGCACCATCAGGGAACTTTGGTAGATCTAGAGCACTATCTGGTTCATATGAAGGAGCTTCTTGTCATACTGAAGTTAGCAACATGCGGTAGAAGCGTTGCGAGGACCATCTGCCCTTTAGGAGATTGTCACAAGAGTGAAATTTGATAAGACGATGGCAAAGCTAAATCAAAAGATGGTAGATAGTTAAAAGGCTCTATTAGACAAAATGAATGCTATCATAGCCTTGCTGAACCAATGGTCGAAGAGGATCGTGAGGAGCAAGAGAGAGGCATCACCTGTTAGATTTCAAGAAGAGAACTCATCTGCTTCTGGTAAGAACATGATAGATGGAAAGGCAAAATAGAACGACTATTGGAGTTGTAGGGAGAAGGTTTGAGGAACAAGGAAAGCCCCTGCCAAAGAAAGTTAGATCGGCATCGACAAAAATCAGGTCGGTACCAATTTGAATTTGAGGCCCTTAGAGGGAAAGGAAAATGAGGCTATCAATCTATATGACTCTAAGGATGATTCGCAGCCTGTTGGAGATGGTGACGGACCGAACGTTTAAGTTTGGGATGTTGGTGTTTTAACAACCGCTACAGAGCCAATCAGATGCCAAAGAAGAACCAAAGGAATGGCTCTCCTTAAGATTAGAGAACCTAGGCATCAACGAGCAAACCAAGACCATTTTTTGAGTCAAACACTCAGCATAGCTCTTGATAGTCGCCCTTTGAAGAACCAGGATAGTGAGGATTATATAACAGACACGATCAAGCGGTTTTTGGAGAAGAATCCCAGGAAGTTTACAATGCTAACAATGTCATCGTATAACTAGACTACCGATCCCAAGCAGCATTTATTTAGGTATGAATGACATACGGATGGTGCCCGAGTAATGGATGTAGTTCGATGTGGGCGTTTCCTTATTTTTCTAGATAGGGTTGCATTGATGTGGTTTACTCAGCTTGTGCCGAAATCCATCTCAACTTTTGAAGAATTGGCGAAGAAGTTTCTAAAGCAGTTCAAGCTCCATATGGCTCAGTCTAAGGACATGATGTCTTTGTTGGGCCTTTATCAAGGAACTAGGGAGTTAATGAAGGAGTTCTTGAACAGATTTAATATTACAATAATTGAAGTTAATAATCCAAATGAGAGTATTGTGTTAACAGCGTTATTCTCAGGAATACATCCAAACATAGACTTTGGGAAATATATGAGGATGAAATGATCGACGACAATGGAGGAACCGCCGAAAAGCTAACTAATTCTTGCATTTGAAGGAAGCAAGTAAAGTTTTTAGGAAGGATGGTGATTGAAAGTTAAAGGGACACAGAGCAATGTGGTGATAAACATACCAGAGAGAGCTCAAGTATTTGGATGTGAGTATTTGTAATTCTAGAAGTCAAAGGAAGAGAAACCAAGACGCCGACGGCAGGTAGAATAAAGCCAAAAGGCCCCAATGGAATATGAGGTCGGATAAGCATATGCCTTTAAACAATACACCTGAAAATATATACCTAACCATGCAAGGCAAGAAAAGGTAAAGAAAACACCCTAGTGGTGCAGCGATTGAGGAAGAGAGGTGCTTTGGAATGTTCTGTCGGTTCCATAAAACTCATGGGCACACACGAATGAGTGCCGACATTTAAGAGATTTTATTGAGGAGTTGATAAGAAAGAAGAAATTACAAAAATATGAAAGAAAGCCACATGATAATGGAGAAAATGCTAGATCTCAAGGGCCGAATGCTCAAGGGAACCAAGCTGAACCTAATAGAGAGGGTCCCAGTCGTACTCATGGAAGGATAGTTATTAACACAATAATTAGAGGACCTCATCTAGTGGTGAAAAGAAAAAATGAATGGAATTATATGCAAGCTCGTTAAGGAACATACCACAGGAAAGCTGCTTTTCCATCAAGGATAGAGCTTTGGCTAAGCAACAAAGGATAATGATTGTTGAAATTGGATTTCAATATAGGGATTTAGATGAGGTAGATGCACAACCATTAAACCCATGGTGATTACTGCTACTGTTGGCCTAACTAAAGTACACCAAGTCTTGTGGATAGTGGAAGTTCAGTGAATATTTTGTTTAAGAAGATGTTTGACCTGATGAGAATAAGCATGAAGGATGTTAAGCCTTGTAAATCCTGAATTCATGAATTCATCGACGAGGCAAAGCAACCTGTTCGGATAATTGATTTTTCTATGGAATTAGGAGTTGGAGACTACAAGATTGTCAAGCTTAGAAATTTATGATTATGGATGAGTATTCAACATACAACGCCTTTTTAGGCCAACCGACATCAGCTGATTTCAGGATTACGCTAGTACATTTGTGTTTAATGATGATGTTCCCTATAGAGAATGGGGTTGGATCGATTAGAAGAGACCAAAGTGCTAGTCAAGAATGTTCTTGTCGAGCTCAGAGAAGTAAAGCAATGGGAAAAAGGCAAGGATATAGAGAAAGCTATATGCATTAAAAATCCTGAAAGCATAGAAATTGAAGCCCAAGCCTTGGGTTGAGAGCAATAGTAGGTTTGATAAGTCTATGGTTCCTAGGTAGAAGTCAGAGAGTGTGGAGGCAGTACTAACTAAGCTAATGATCAATGTTCTAATTGATATGGATGACCTTACCTGTCTCTTAAGATTGGATCTAAACTCAACGTAGGATTGAGGAAGGAGTCAATAGATTTTCTACAAGCAAACATGGATGTGTTTTTTTGGATACATTCGGATATGTGCGAAATATCACTGAAATAACATATTACACCTTGAATGTAGAGCCAAATTATACACCCGTGAAATAGAAGAGATGTAGTCTGGGTTTATAGTTATCATTCCTGTTAAGCGAGGCAGTGGATAAGCTAAAAACAAATGTCTTTATTCATGATGCTTTGTCCGTTGAATGGGTATCGAACCTCATGTTGTTCGAGAAAGCAAATGGAAAGCGGTGGACTTGATTATTCGAATTTGAATAAAGCATGCCCATGAGGATAGCTTCTCTTTGTGCAGGATCGATCAGCTGGTAGACGGGACCGCATCACACGAGTTACTCTCGTTCATAGACGCTTTTCTGGTTATAACCAGGTACCGATGCACGTTCCGGATTAGGAACACACAAGCTTTATAACATATATGGGATTAAACGATTACCAAGTGATGATGTTCAGTTTGAAGAATGCAGGAGCTAATTTACTAGAGATTGGTAAATTCAATGTTCAGGGATCAAATCGGATGGACGATGGAAGTGTATGTGGATGATATACTAGTGAAAACACGGCCATTAACAGATTCTATAGATGATCTTTCAAAGATGTTTGAAGTACTGCAAAAATACCAAATGAAGTAAAATTCATTAAAATGCTCATTTGGAGTTGCATTAGAGATTTTTTTTTGGGATTTATTGTGAATTCAAAGGGCATTGAGGCTAATCCAGAGTAGATTAACGCCTTGAGGAACTTAACTGCCCCAACCATGAAGAAGAAGTTGCAAAAGCTTAAATGGAAAGGTTGTTCTGCTAAGTCAGTTAATCTCAAAAGCAACGGATAACTGTATACCATTCTTTATTGCCCTTAAGAAGGGAAAGGAGAATTTCGAATGGACGAAGCAGTGTCATGATGCCTTTGAGGAATTTCCAAGGCGCATGGAAACACCACTCGTTTTATCCAGACCATTGAAGGGAGAGGATTTATTTATCTATTTTAAAGTGTCTACTCACACACTAAGTGCAGCATTGGTATGTAAGGAGGCATTGATTCAAACGCCAGTTTATTGTATCAACAAGCGGTTTACCGAAGTTGAAAATAATTATCCAAAGTTAGAGAAACTCACTTATAGCTTGTTGATTTCATCGAGTAATTTGTGACCTTATCTTTAGGCTCATC
The DNA here is from genome assembly GCA_030765085.1 of Allium cepa. Classification (NCBI taxonomy): domain Eukaryota; kingdom Viridiplantae; phylum Streptophyta; class Magnoliopsida; order Asparagales; family Amaryllidaceae; genus Allium; species Allium cepa. The sequence continues at coordinate 793,658,823 of CM060935.1, read as the reverse complement.
CGATTAAGGTATTAATAATCAACCTTTGAAGCATGTACTGTATCATGTCTATCGACCCAAGACATAAGGGGATTATCATAATGGAATATTGATCTAACCCAATACGATGTCACTTACCATCTTAGTAGAGCCATAAATGAGGCATTGGTGGATTTCGTCGCTGAGTTTACCATACGGGACTGTGAAGAGTAGGATGATATAATCATACTTTCTCTATGGTAACTATTTATAGATGGAACTTCGGATGAATGATGTTCTGGGGTAGGAGTGATACTCATGACTTCATAAGGACAATTAGTGTGTTACACACTAAAATTCGAGTTCCCTACGATGAACAACAAAGCTAAATATGAAGAATTGATGGCGAGACTCAGGATACCAAAGGAACCAAGGGTAATGACGCCGCATATATTTAGCGACTCATAGTTGGTGGTTTTCCAGATGAAGAAGGAATTCCAAGCTAAGGGTGCTAGACTAGCTCCTTACCTAACGAAAGCACTAGATTATCTAGATGATATAGAACATTACATGATCATGCACAACCCAAGAGAGGAGAATACAAAGGGTAATTCAGTAGCCAAGTTAGCTAATTTTTTAGATACATAAATGTTAGTATTACCAGTAAAGGTATTATCGGCTCCAAGTATCGACAAATGGATATCGATTGGATTTTGGAGGTTGAGGGAGGGAAGTAGTCATGGACAACTCCAATCAAGGACTATTAGCTTAAGGGAACTGTTCGGAGAGGAAACAACAAGTGAAAAAAACTCCTTCGTATATTACTGCGATTCTAATACAAGGAGATATGCTTTATAAGAGAGGATCCTCGACCCCCTTCTTCGGTGTGTAACCAAGGATGAGGCTAGGAAAATCCTCAAGGATGATCATGAGGGTAGTTGTGGTGATCACATCAAGGGTAAACATTAGCGAAGAAGATACTTTTCTATGCATACTTCTAGTTGGATAAATGATGATGTTGTTGAATATATTAAACGATGTGACCAATGCCAGAGGTTTGCAAACATTCCAAATGCCATATCTATTGAGCTTATGCAAATGATTAGCCCGTAGCCATTTGTAGTTTGGGGAGTTGATATAACCGACGTGCTACCAATGTCGAAAGGAGAAGCTAAATACACAATTGTTGTGGTGGATTACTTCACAAAGTGAGCTTAAGCAGAACTACTTGTCATAATCACAATGAAAAAAGTGTTCAACTTTGTGATGAAGAATATTTTCTATAGGTTTGGAGTGCCTCATAAAATTATAACAGACAATGAAACCCGGTTTGAGAGTGCTGAGCTCTAGCATTTCTACAACCAGTATGAGATTAAGAAAAGCTTTACCATAATAACACACCCATAGGCAAATGGACAGGCAGTGGCAGTGAATAAAACCTATAACTCAATCTTGAAGAAATGGTTAACTAAAGCCAAAGGCAACTGGATTGATGAGCTCCCACTAGCATTGTGGGCTTATAGGTCCACCCATAAGTCTACAATTGGACATACACTGTTCGCTTTAACCTATGGATCAGAGGTTATTATTTCAATTGAACTGGAAGCCCTTTCTCACTAAATAAGGCATTACAGACCTAAGGACAATGAGTAATTATTGCTTAAGTCACTTAATTTGATTGATCAAAAATGAGAAGAGGCGGAATTACCATAGTAAAAAAATAGCATGACATTTCAACACCAAGGTCCTATGTAGTAAGTTCGAGGTAGGAGATCTTGTTTTAAAACAAGTTCTCTCGGTATAGAGGCACTTGGTCCAAATTAGGAATAACCTCATGCAACCAAACAGAAGCTTGGAGATGGAACTTTCAATTTGGCCACTGTTAATGGAATCCTGATTTCACATGCGTAGAATAACGACTTACTACGACGCTCTTTTACTTAGCTTTATTTTTCGCAAATAAGTCACCTAAGGATTATGCAGGAAATGTAGTATGGAAGGACCCACCATGTTTTTCGTTTACAAATAAAGTTAACTTCTTGAACCAAAGGGACCATGTTCTTGTAAACAGAATCACATACAGCTTGATTAGCAGTGCAATCAGGTACATAGAGATAGGTATCGACTCCATTAGTCTAGGATCCATACAAAGGAGTATAATCGTAATGGTCAATTGGATAATTCAACTGGATTCCTTCGATATTGAATATTGCCAAGAAATAGGCATGGTCAATAAGGAATATCCGAAGTTAGGTAGCGAAAAGCGCCAATTTTTAGGGACAGAAACAGCTGCATGGTTTTGAATTTGATGACCACCCTTATGGCCTAACTTGATGAACAATGTCGAGGATAAGCAGGGATGGTCAACAAATATACCCAGTCAACACCTAGAGATAGGTGAGAATGAGGGCATATGCCTAAAGATTGACATCCAAAAGCACCGGTTCTTGGATAAAGAACTAGTGTACGGTCAGGTCATTCGCGACCATGCTTTTGGCCTAGTACGGCATGCTCGGCTGAGGATAAGTGAGAACGGTTGGTGAATACTTTCAATCAATGCTCACAAGGAGTTGAGGCTGAAAGTCGAAACTTGGAAATAGATACCATCAGACTCCTCCAGTCCAGGATCCAAACAAAAAGATTATAATCAAACTAGAGGCAATCAGATAATTTCCTTCATGCCATTAATCTTCGATTGATGATTTGATGATAGGCCAAGAGAAGGAATGATGCCAAGATTCTAGCATCTAGATCACCAAGTCCTAAAGATAGGACATAGAATGTAATGGAATTAAAAAAGGTATGGTTTCACTCATGGTGTAGACCCGCTTGGCCAAGGTTAGTGGTGGAAATCAATGGATAATATTATGAAAATCCACACCTCCCGACGCATCTACCCAAAGCCTAGGGTGACATTCTGACTCGTATCATACTGAAAAATACAGATCGTTGTGGTTTTTATAACATTACGGAGACTAGTATATGCAGATATGAACTAAGATATACTAGACTTTCAGAACTCACAGCGGAAGGAATAAAACATGTAACACAGAAAAATGTCCATCTTGGGAAATATCCAAATCACAGTCTTAGAAAATCCTTACGTGGTCCAATACAGAGTACATAGAAAATATCAATCTGAGTCTGATAAAAGAGATAAAATGTACCGATAAGATAGATAAATACATGGAGAGAAAATATGATAATAATCAGTCCTCAAAGACAAGCTCGACTCTCTAAGCATCAAGAATGGGCCAATCACATGCTGCCTTGTCCACCTGTGATGGAAAAAAGAAGGAAAAGGGGGTGGATCAGACAAATGTCTGGTGAATGAGTACAAGTTTAATATGTGATGATCATGTGCAGTTAAATTTAATACTACTCAAGATGACATGGAGCGTCCTACAGTATCCGTGAACTCCTCGAGTCTATCACCTAAGAGTTCTAGTTCAATACATACCTATACTACAACTTGTATAGGTTATTACAAGAATCGAGCTACATATAGAATCTCACAATCAACGGTCGACCACCGCTCTTAGAGCTACCTAATAAGGAAACACTGTCCCTGGGCTACTATGTATATAAAATTCCACCTATATCACCGCATAATGCTAATGTGAAGACTATTCTCTACTAATAGCACTGCTCCTAAGTTGTTGGGAATCAATTTTCCACTGCTTACTACATGTAATCCCACGCATCGAGGGGGAAAACCTAATGATGACTCGCTAAAGTTTCTCATTACCCGCATCTATATCCACCTCCCGCTCGCAGTGTTAGCCTCTTACAGCATGCACCGGGATTCTCCATCAAAACTGTATCACGTCGCGTCAGAAATTATGCATGCTACGATTCTCGTTATGCAAGACCGCACTCTAATAGACATCCTCGTCGGTGTTGCATGTCCATCGTGAAACCTCCTATGAGTGTCATTTGTGATAAAAAAAATTCCCCTCATTTAATGATCAGCCCCAAGTTGGGTAAACAACATTTACCCAACACGGTAACGACCTAGCATTCTGTAATAGGGAACTAGCTGCTATACTATCTCTAACATACACATGTATCCCCAAAGTAGGTGCAAACAAATGATTAACATTTATATAATTTTTATCTAATTTATATAATTTTTATTGCTAACCTGGGCCTTAGGCCAAGGTTCAAATTCTGCAGTTTACGCGTTAGTCGATCGACCACTACTCCTAACTGGTCGACCATTGGGGATCAGTGGTCGATTAGTCGTAGGCTAATTTTTAGGGTTCGTTTAGATTTAACCTCGATTGTAAATTTTATTTAATTTGTGTCATTAGCAATTTCCAGTGAACCCTAGTTATTAGTTCGACCAGTCTATGCTTTCAATCTCAATGTCAATTTCAATTTAGAGTAGCATTTTAGGGTTTACTAATATTTGGTTTTACAGTTTAATTAAAAAAAGGGTGTACTAGCATCAGTGTCAGATTAACCATTACAGTGATTTCAATTCTACCCTAGACTAAAGGTTTAAAATTTGGGTTCTACAATCTAAATTATAATTTACTAGCACCCCATATCAATTTGAATAGTTTAACCTAAACTGTAATAATCAACTTATCAAAATTATTCCCGCTCACCTCAAGCCTAAGCTCTTTCTATTTGCTTTGCTTAAGAATCACCCCTCAGATATGTCTAGATCAATTGCTTATGCTCTTTTAGGTTGGTTTTATTTATATTTTTGAAGAATTTTGGGCTAGAGGAGAGGTTGGAGTTTGATAGAGTTTTGTTACGGTAAATGGTTATGTGAATTTTGGGTTAAATTAGGCTTGAATTTATTGGGTTTAGCATTTGTTTAGGTTGTTGGATTTACATTGGAGAATCTCTCTAGTGATCATGCAGTTTCATCAAATGCTTGGTGAGGAAGTAAAGATTACAACTATTTGAACATGTCACATGAAGCGATCAATTTGACCCAGCTACGTTCAACCACTAGCCCATCTAGGTTGATCGCTACCGATCGACCATGAACCTCCTTGGGTCGATCGAACCCCATGTCAATTTGTGCATATTTTTCTCATACTTTATTTCCAATTCTTCCAACCCCTATAACTTTTCTATATTAACTCCAATTATGAAATGTTATATATGAATTTCATCTAAAAAATTGCTACAAACGCAATGGTGCAAGCTTCGTAGCCAATTTTGGACATTGAAGGTTTTCTTTTTTAGTCCTTATTTAATTTAGTTTGAGTTTTAATTTTTGGGGCGTTACATTCTCCCCCTTAAAAGAATTTCATTCTCGAAGTCTGATCTGGGTTTTTAACCCAACATGATCCAAGAAGGATGGAATAACTTGGTGGAGTAAGAGTAGATCAGAATTCAACCAAAAGGACCAAAGTAACAAGCGAAAGAGAGCTAAGAAAAGAAATAAGAAAATCCACCAAGAACACGGATCGCTAGCAATCCATGGGTTTAGCTCTGTTATCAACCAACTCTATGGCATCATAATCCAACACATATTCTAGAGGAATGGCTAAGTTTGATGGGATCCTAAGTTAGTTAAATCCAGAGATAAGCATATTCCCAGTCCAATCGATAGCTAAAAACAACTAACAAGTAAATCATCATCAAAATAAGGCGATGTGCAACAAGACTACACGAACAACATCAATATAAGACAAAAAAGATAGTTCAAAAACCAAAGTCCAGAAATATGCTAAGTGTATGGATCGCCAACGATCCATACACTATGGATTGCCAGCGATCCATACTTGATCATAAAATAAGTGCAAGCCAAACAAAGTGAAGCAGAGGAAAATGCTAAGTAATTAGCTTGCATCCGAGCCAATGCTATGGATCGCTAGCGATCCATGATTTTGGCTCAGGTCACGAGCTAAGCTCCATCGGATCTTCTTGTGACCATCTGCAAACAGTTGCTAAACAGATTTGCCCAAATAGCTCTTCAATCTCTATAAATACCATCCTATCTACAACATAAACGGGATCTTCTCTGGACTGGTTGCTGAAACTCTACTGGAAGCTTTCTTCACTCCTTACCCTCCTCAAAACGATCTTCAAAGGAATTCACTATGATTCTCCAATGGATTCCAACCTTGGAGATTCCATCTAGCTAAGGATAATCAAGAGATTTGTAATGAAATACATCTTGTAACAACAATCATTTAATAATAAAAACTATGAAGTGCACGTGGACTTCATTAACAGTTGAACCACTATAAAAATCTTCTTTTCTTCTTTCTATCTCTGCTCTTTTATATTTATTCTCTATATTATCACTCTGTAAGAATAGGGCTAGTGCTTTCACACTTGAACTAGGGTGTTGATCCATTTATCGGGTTAACATTTTGGTGCTTTCTTTGAGAAAGTTGCTCAAGATCCAAATCTTGCTATCTACTTTGGATCCGATAAGTCCAAAAGTTAGATCCTCAATCTTTTCTTGAAAAATATTCCACTTAGAATCAATGGCTCCTGGAAGTAGGAGAACGACGTCTGGAAGGTCCATGGGGGTAGTAATAGCTGGAGAGGATTTGAATCCTCAATAAATAGAAGTAAATGGTGCTAACTTAGGAAATCAGGCATCAACGTCCTCCAATGAGCACAAAGTCGTTACTAGGGATAAGTTGAACAAAATGGTTAATGAGATCAACTAGAAAATACAGAACAGTCAAAAGGCTCTGATGGATAAGCTCAATGCTCTCCTAACCTTACAATTAAAGCCTGTTCCAAGAACTATGGTTGAACCTGCGGCTGTCATAGAGCAAGAAATTTCATCTGTTTCTGGCTTAAATAGGAAAAAACGAGAAGCAATCGCAAAAATGAGGGAGAACAGGAACTATGGGAATTAATGTAGAAGGGAATACAAGTACCCTGCTTGCCACAAGGCAACCAACCCGGAACTTAAATCAAGGGGAAAAGACCCCGCGAGAGGATATAGCCATGGACCTCTTCGATTCAGAGGATGGAGAACAATTTAATGATGATAAGTTGGAAGAGAATACTAATGCGTTTGCCAATGCTAAAAATTTCAAAATTTCCCCAGTCAGAACAACCGCAAGCCAACATTATTCAGAGGAGTGGTTATTCCAAAGACATGAGAGCCTAGGCTTCAGCCTGCTCGCCAAGACCATTTGCAAAGTCAGACACTTGGTACAGTGACTGATAGCCCTCTAAGATTACCAGACATCAGAGGCATTCATCGCGGATATGGTTAAGCAATTGATGGACGAAAATAAAAATAGAAGATATGATGAGTGGGGATCCAAATCAAGTTGAGCTACCTTCACTGACGAGATATTGAATGAGCAATATCTGGAAAAATTCACGATGCTCACTATCCCAACATATGACGGGACGAAGGACCCAAAATCCTATTTATACAAGTATAACTGGTACATGGATAGAGGAAACGCTATAGAAGTTATTCAGTGAATATGTTTACCCATTTTCTTGGAAGAAATCGCTTCTGTATGGTTTACTAGGCCTCGACCAAGATCCATATCTACTTTCAATCAACTTGCCACGAGATTCCTCGATCAATTCAGGCTCCATACCGTGCAACCCAAGGATTTGATTTCCCTATCTGTATTATGCCACGAAAAGAGTCGCTGAAATATTTCATGGACCGGTTCAATATCGTAGTGACAAAGGTCAGTGGTCCAAATGAGGATATGGTTTTCATGGTTATGGCCTACGCCATTCATCCTGAAACCGACTTTGGAAAGTGGATCAAGATGAAGCAACCCATTACGTTGAAGGATTTCAATCACAAAGCAAGTCAATACTTGGGATTAGAGAAAGAGCATGAGTTAGAAAGTAAATCAACTGGCATACAACTGTTGAACGTCGAAGAGAGTGACCTGGCAATGAACCAGAATACGAACGCTTCCAAGACTACCAAAGGAATCATAGGGAAAGTTGAAAATTAGAAAAGGAAGAATCAAAATTCCAATAAGAAAAATGGAAACAATAAACGCCTCAAAGGCTTCAAGCATGAAGATTACACCACTCTCAATGAAACTTTGGAAAATATGTATCTTGCGACATAAGGGACCGAGGAATATAAAAAAACCACTAAGAAGGACGCAACGGGCAACAGAAGCGCTCAGGGAAGTTCTGCCACTTCCACGAGATGCACGATCCCAACACAAACGAATGCCACCACCTATAAAACTCGATTGAAGAACTGATTTAGGAAGTCAAGCTCCAACAATACGTTAGAAAACCATAGAATTTTGACCCTCCCGCGGCTCCTCAGACCCATAGGAATCAAAGAAACCAAGCCAGAATTTGTGAAGAGGGGTCAAAGCAAACTGACCAGAGACTCATTATTGGAATGATATTTGGAGACCGCATCCTGCACAGAGAAGTTGGGGAGAAATGGAGCGATATGCAAGTTCATTAAAGCATGCTCTGTAGAAATCATGCCTCACGATAGAAGATGTGCTCCAACCAAGTAGCATAAAACTTTAAATGATGCTATTGTATTCAGAAACCGAGATACCGAAGGGATCGAAGCTCCAACTCTCAACCCAATGGTGGTGACGGGAGGATTCAGACCCGATGTGGTCCAACAAGTATTGGTCTATAATGGTAGTTTTGTCAATATACTTTTCAAACATGCATTTGACCAAAGAAGATCAGCACGGAAAGCATTTCTGCATGCCAAACAAAAATACATGGGTTCACTAGCGAACCCAAACAACCCGTAGAGACAATTGACGTACCAGTGAAGCTTGGAGAGGGCGATCAAAGAGTCATTCTTGTTCAGACCTTCGTAATTATGGACGAAACTTCTACGAGTAATGCCTTGTTGGGACGACCTGCCTTAGCCGATTTTAGAGTTGTTCTGGCCCAATGGTGCCTTACAATGAAGTTCCCGACTGCAAATAGAATCGGGGTGGTCAAAGGAGATTAATGCGCCGCCGGAGAGTGTTACATTATAGTGTTATGTGAATCCAGAAGAAGGGAAAATGGAAGGACGTGGGGAGAACTCTCCATATTTGCGAACCTTCTGAATAGCACCTATAGAACCGCCCCTTGCTTGGGGACCATAGCCGATTCAACAAGGCTTTAGATCCTAGAAAGAAGAGTTCAGGGTATGATCGCGCTGCACTAGCAGAATTGATGGTGTCTGTCCTAGTATATATGGACAACTCAACTAATGTCTTGAAAATTGGATCGCACCTTGGAAACAAGATGCGATTGGAACTTACTAAATTTCTTTATGCCAACTCGGATGTGTTCGCACGGAAGAATTCTGATATTGTGGGGTGTCACTAGAAATCGCATACCACGTGCTCAACATTGATCCCGAGTTCACACCAGTAAAGCAAAGGAGGCACAGCCTAGGTCCTCAACAGTCGAAAGCATGTGGACAAGGTAATGGCTAACGGTCTGTGATGCAACTTATATTGAATGGGTATCTAACTCGGTCTTAGTCAAAAAGTCCAATGAGAAGTGGCGGACTTGTATTGATTACTTGGACTTAAATAAAGCTTGCTCGACAGACAACTTCCCTCTTCCATGAATGGACCAGCTTGTGGACGGAACGGCAGGCCATGAACTTCAATCATTCATGTACGCATACTCAAGGTACAAATAGTTCCTGATGCATGAACCTGATCAAGAGAACACCAGCTTCATCACCGATCTAGGACTATACTGCTATAGGGTAATGCCATTCGACTTGAAGAATGCTTGAGCAACTTATCAAAGGTTGGTAAATACCATGTTCAAGCGCTAGATTGGGAAAACTATGGAGGTTTACGTGGACGACATATTGGTCAAGTCACGAGTAGCTTACAACTTCCTGGATAATCTCGCCGAAATGTTTGAAATACTCTGAAATTATGTAATGAAACCCAATCCACTTAAATGCCACTTCGGAGTAGCCTCTAGAAAAATTTTAGGCTTCAACTAAGTGCCAGGGGCATTGAAGCAAACCTAGAGCAGATAATGGCCCTACGAGAAGTCCAAGCCCCGAAGAATAAGAGAGAATTGTAAAGCTTGAATGGGAAGGTCGCATCTTTAAGCCAATTCATCTCGAAAGCCACCGAAAAGTACATACCATTATTTGATGCGTTGAAGAAAGGAAAGAAAAACTTCGAACGGAATGCGGCATGTCAAACTGCATTTGAAGAATTGCTGCGACACATGGAAGCTCCACCAATCCGGTCAAAGCCAGTGGACGGAGAGGACCTATTCATTTACCAACAGTCTCACCTCTACTTTAAGCGCCGTCCTTATACGTGAAGATGCAAAAATCTAGCGGCCCGTATACTACATTAGCATGCGGTTTACCGAAGTCAAGAAAAATTACCCAAAGCTGCAAAAGCTAGCATATTATCTCTTAACCGCGTTTAGGAAGCTACGAATGAATATCCAAGCTCATCCATTTAAAATACTAACTGTCATTCTTTGACTAAAGTATTGTACCAACCTGAAACTTCCGACTTCTCAAGTGGAACGTCAAACTGAGCCAATATGACATTACTTACCATCAAAGAAAAGTGATCAATAGGCAAGCATTAGCGGATTTCATCGTCGAATTCATTATACAGGATGAAGAAGAAGAAGCACCATTGGAATTGGAGACGCAATGGAAACTCTTTGTTGATGGCACATCCAACAACCTCTATTTGGGGGTAGAAGTAGTGCTTGAAACTCCCGTAGGACGAGCCATTTGCTATGCCCTACGTTAATTTCTTGCAACAAATAATGAAGCAGAATACGAAGAATTAATAGCAAAACTTAAATTTGTGAAGGAACTTGGAAAAAAATCCGTCCACATCTGCAGTGACTCCCAAATAGTCGTCTGCTAAGTAAGGAGCGAATACCGGCTTGAGGGGAGAGCCTTGCACCGTACTTGTCTAAAGTACAAGAGCTGTTGAGCGACATCCAACATTATACTGCAACTCATATTCTACAGGAGCAGAACACCAAGGCTGATTACTTAGCAAAATTAGCAAGCTCCGAAGAAGCTCAATCATTCGGACTAATCGTTAAGACTCTGATTGCCCTAGCCGTAGACGAAATGGAGGTCAACTGGATCCTTAAGACCGTTGTTGAACCGGAAACATGGATGACACCAATCAAGAGCTAATTACATTAAGGGACCCTTCCATCTGACGGGAATCAATGAAAAAAGCTCCTCTGGAAAGCACCATGATTCATTATACAGGATGGGATACTTTATCAAAGAGGATTCTCAATCCCCCTTCTTAGATGTGTGACCAACGGTGAAGCTCGATGAATCCTGAAGGAAGTGCACAAAGGCGAATGCGGAGGCCATACCACAGGCCAAACCCTTGTAAAGAAAGTTCTCCGGTATGGATACTTCTGGCCAACAATAAACTACGATGCTACAGACTACGCTAGAAGATGTGATCGTCGCCAAAGATTCAGCAAAATGAAAAGAACTCCATCAACAAAGCTAATGCAGATGGTCATCCCGTGGCCATTGCAATATGGGGAATCGACTTGATTGGCATATTGCAAAAAGCAAAAGGAGGGTCTGAATATATAGTTGCTATTGACTATTTCATGAAATGGGCCGAAGCAGAACCGCTGGCCACCATTACTACAAAGAAAGTCATTAGTTTTGTTATTAAAAACACTGTTTGCAGGTTTGGTGTGATAAAAAGAATCATCACAGATAACAAGACCCAGTTCGAAAGCGCTAAGTTCAAAGACTTCTGCAAACGCTTTCGAATTGAGAAGAGCTTCTTCGCAGTTGCTCATCTGCACGCAAATAGGCAAGTGGAAGAAATAAACAAGATCATCAAGTCAACTATCAAAAAGTGACTAACTAAAGAAAAATGAAACTGGGTTGATGAACTTCCACTCGCACTATAGGCTTACAGACAACTTACAAAGTGGTAACTGGACACACTCCATTCGTCTTGGCATATGGCTCAGAAGAAATGATTCCCGTCGAACTAGAAGTCCCCACTTGCCAGAGGCAAAACTTTAATCAGAAGCAAAACGAGCACCTCTTACTCGAATCACTAGATATATGTAACACCCTATATTTTTAGTAACATTATTAGGAACATTTAATTAGGTAATTAAATGAAATAATGTAAAATAATTAGGGGATTGAAATTTGTGATTAATAGGGGTAGCTATGCTATGTTAAGAATAGACTAAAATGAGCTAATATGAATTAAAATAGATAAGGAAAATAGGTAAAGGAAAAATAGGAAAAAGAGTATTCTAATATCTTAAACCCTTAATTATGCTCACATACATATTCATTTGCAAAAATTAAATTTAGAGGCTGGCCACCACTAGCAAAAACAAGAGAAAGAAAAGCTAAAGGAAGAGGATTAATTAATTCAAATCCATTCAGGTCTCAAACTCCTTAACCACAAAAGCTAAGGTAAATACTGACTACATCTCATTTTTCATATCGTTTTCGGTTTTAAGACGAATCCAAAGTATTTTGCATGATTATGCCATGTTTTAGAAGGATAAAATGTAAGTATATGCTTGTTGATGATTTATGATTGTTCATATATGTTTTATGATATGTTTTAATATAAAAACCTTATTTAATGACATCCATATGCCTTGCGAATTTAGATACAGATCAGAACTGATATTTTAGAGATGGAGTTTCAATTTTCGTAATTTTCTAAATTAACGTATATTTTATATTAATTTTCTAGTGAGGAAATTGATTATTTGGGTTTAAAATTATTTACGGTTAAATAATATATATTTTAGGCATGAAATTAATATATGTTACAAAAAGTCTCAAAAACGATTTTTTTGAAATATTTTAAGAATTTTCTCAAGTGTTTTGATAGATATATAAAATTATTTATGGTATGAGACTTAAATGTTTTATATATTTATAAAAGGAGAAGGGACATTTTGTAAACTAAGTAAATTGTTTATTTTTGAAATGTTGGCATAACTTTTAGAAAAGAAAATTAGCAACCAATAATATTTCAAACAACAAGGCAGATTAGTTGAAAAGAAATCTTTTTTACGTAAAAATCGGTTTTTACATGCTTTTAGCATGATTCTTCACTTTCGACACAGAGGTTCCGGTCAAGTACTGCCTCCTACTTGCCATCGAAAACAATGTGTATAGTATCAATAACTTGGTACACAATGAATTGGACGAAGGCGGAAGGGACAAGGTCGAGACCAAAGGTTCCGAAGGGGTCGAAGCATGTATTTACTTTTAAATGAAAACGCGCCTGCTTTGCTTTCAAAGGGTATGCTTTCCACTTAGTTGGTTTTCAGCTGAGTCAAATGTTTTAAAGGAAAGATTTCGAACGGGTTGCGCCTCTTGTTTTAAGTAAAATCTTTCATTGGGGTCGAAACCCCTTAGCTTTCGCTTTTCTACCTTTCGACGCTAAAGTTATGGTGTGCTTTGCTTTTTAAATTTAGTCGCTACTCCAATGCTTTCGGAAGGTTGGTTTCGCCACCATAACTTCATTACTTAGGAATGCTTTTGAAAGAATGCTTTCAACTTAAATGGTTTTAATGAACCTTTTGCTCTATTGAAGTTAAACCCAAAGGTTACGAAAGGAATGGTTTTCAATGGTTTTGAAAGGTGTTTCCACATGGTTTAAATTGAACCGAAATGCTTTCAAAAGGTTTTCTGTTTTAAAGGTTTTGATGCTTTCAAAGGGTTTCTGTGAATGGTTTCAAAGGGATTGTTCCCCAATGGTTTTAAAAGGCTTTAAAGGAAAGGTTTTTTCTATATTTTCGGAAGGCAATGCTAAGTGTTTTAAAGAACGATGTTTAAGGTTATAAAAGCTTTCAAAGGAATGATTTTTCAATGGTTTCGAAAGGAAGAGTATGAATGGTTTTGAAAGGATCGTTTTGACCATTCGGCCTAGGTTACAATAAGGGTTTACTTGGTTTTGAAAGAATAACTTTCAATGATTTCGAAAGGGGTACTTTCAATGGATTGGAAAGAGGTATTTTCAAAGGTTAAAATATTTTTATCAACAAAGATATATATATATATATATAACATGGCAAGGTGATTTTGAGTAAAGCATAAAGTACACATTTTCCTTATTTCAGTTTGATTTGAAGGTTTTAAATCAATTTGAGATGAAAAAGGTTTTCAAGGAAAATTATGGGTAGTTAACCCTAAATGAAATGGCTTGGATATTAAAATACCAAATGTGATTGTTATAGGGTCATGCCCTATGCATTAGCTATTAGCTCTAGCTAATTTAGTCCAAAATTTCAGTATGTAGGGCTTTGTCACAGGCAAGGCTAAAATTATGATTACACACAGAAAGGAATTTCTCTTTGTATACAGATAGATTATTGGTGAGCCCGCCAAACCATTAGGATCTGGTGACCCTAGGAGATGCTAAGCTAGGGACAGACCGTCCAGAAGAGTGTCTAATAGGTGTTAGATCATTTTGATTATATAGTCTGGTAGGCCCAAGTCAACCAAAGGCTAGTAGTTGGCCAAACAAAAATATAATGTTCAGACAGATAGTCCATTTGTAACCTCGTATGTATTTTACATGATAATGCTTTACAGTTTTAACTAGTTTTGGTTGTAGGATTATGATTTTCAAAAGTATGTTTTAAAAGGATATTATTGAGGGAAAACCCATTCCGCTATGTGGTGTGGTCTCATTTAATATCATATAACCAAGATGCATTTAGGTTTTTAGTGGATGGACGAATAAAGCTCCCGAAGACGAGTAGGAGGCAGAAGTTAGCTATGTTAAAGAGTTGTTATGTTTTATTTCCGCTAGGTTGTATAAGTCAGTTATGACTATTAGGTACTCCGGTCAACCAAGTGGGCATCGTCATATGTCGCTCTTGGTGTATATTTATAATAATTATATTTTATCTAAACCCTGGAAAGCGATGGGATTATGTAATTTGAATATGGAAAAAGTTTTGAAAATGTAATTAAAGATGTTGGTTTTGAAATCTGTGATTTTGTTTCATGTGCATGTGACTTTGGAATATAGATACCATTAGCATTACCATGTTTGGTCCCCGGAAGTTAATACTATAGTTCACTACAACATTTGTAGCGCTTAGCTTTTGGCCTTCAGAAACGGAATGTTACAACTTGGTATCAGAGCATAGGTTTATGAAAATCTTTAATTTAATAAAATGTATTTTGAAAACATAATCCTAAGGAATTAGAGATAAGACAGGGGTATGCGATAATGCTATAGTAACGTACTTGTACTTGCTATATATGTATGTGCTTTGTCTCTAGTCTCCTATCTCTATTAGGTTATAATTCTATATTTCATGAGGCTTGAATGCAGATATGGACGCTAGAAGTGGAAGAGTGAATCTTGGAGGAAGCACTACCACAAATGGAAATGCCAGGCTAAATACCATGAGAAACCAAGGCCAGGCATAAGAAGGGAATGTTGGTGCTGGAGTCCCACAAGTGGATATGGGAGCTATGTATCAGTTTTTCGTGAATATAATGCAAGCTAGAATTGTTGCTAGTGTGGTAGAAGGAAATGATGGTGTAAGAGTTTAGGAAGCTCCGATGGTCAACCATTTTGCTATCTTGAGGAAAGATTATGCTAGGCTTGGAGGGAAGCCCTTTATTGGAACTGAGGATGCTATAGAAGTGGAGAACTTGTTGCTACATTGTGAGAAGATCTTTACAGACATGAGCTCAATGATGAGTAGAAGACGAGGCTTGCTTCGAGCCAGCTTCAGGGAGCAGCTTTATTTTGGTGGAATAGTGTGACGGTTTGAGTTAATGAAGAGGAGATTACATGGGCTGAGTTTAGGACAAGGTTTCAAGAGAGGTTCATGTCTGTCATGGCGCAGTCTACTTTGCTCAAGAAGTTTGCTTAGTTGGTGCAGGAGGAGATGTCTATTTTGGAATATGTTAGAAGTTCAAGGATTTGTCAAGGTATGGGTATGCTACCGTGGATACCGTGTTGAAGAGGAATGAAAAGTTCATAAGGGGGTAGAAGCGGAGTTGGCAAGGGCTACATTACCTCATATTAGGGATCCTTGCGATGGCTATAAGACATGAGGAGATGCTGACTTCTCTGGAGAAGAATAAGGCAAAGAAAGTGCAATTTGGGCAAGGTTAGAAAAGAAAGTTCTTTGATAAGAAGGGTACTCAGGAAGGTAGAGCGGCAAAGAAAGGAAAATTTGAGGTTCAGTGCTTCAAGTGCAACAAGAAGGGATATTTTATGAATGAATGTCATACTGAAAAGGCAAAGGAAGTGATCAAGAAAAAGAACATCAGATGTTTTAACTGCGATCAGATTGGTCATTATAAGAATCAATGCAAAGAGCCCGTTAAGGATGGATGGGGCAAAGTATTTGCATTGGAACCTGCTACATTGGGACTAACGACGTAGGAGAAAGGAAAGGCATTGTTGGGAGGTACGCTTCAGATTCATGGTATGTCTGTTAGCGTTTTGTTTTATATTGGTGCATCACATTCTTTTATAGCTCGTTGTTTGGTAGATAAGCTCAAACTAGAACCCATATACTAGTTACATCCTTAAAGGTTGCAAATCTGATAGGAGGATATGCGACACTTGGGATGAAGTGTGACCACTTAGAGTTTGATTTGCTAGGTCATAACTTTGTTTGTAGTTTGCATGTGATTGACTTTGTAGGGTTCATAATTATATTGGGTATAAATTGGTTAAGTAAGTACGATGCTAGGATATTTTGCCATGATAAGAAAATATCACTCAAACACACTGACTGTAATGATCGGATTGTATATACCATAGAAAGCCCTAGTTGTGAGATAAATGCTTTATTGTGTGTTGTGGAGATAGAAGATGAGTTGAACCGAGTTTTCGTGGTTAGAGAATTCATGGATGTCTTCAAGCCAGTAGAAGGACTACCGTCGAAACGAGCTATAGAATTTCGGATAGATTCGGTTCCTAAAGCAAAACCAGTGAGTAGGTCATCAAGTAGGATGACACCTAGTGAGATGAGAGAGTTGAAGGTGTAATTGGTAGATTTGGAAAGAAAGAATTCTGTTAGAACAAGTAGTTCACCTTAGGGAGCAGCTGCGTGGTATTTTCCCAATTGACGATTTGTTCGATCAGTTGAGTGGAGCCCTGGTATTTTCCCAATTGGATTTAGCAACAAGATTCCATCAGCTTAGAGTAGCAGAGGATAATATTCCTTTAACGGCATTTAGAACTAGATATGGATCGTATGAATGGTTAGTGATGCCGTTTGCACTAACTACTGCGTCGGGATTCTCTGCAGATCTGATGAACTAAGTTTTCTGAGAGCATTTGGATAGGTTTGTGTTGGTTATCATAGATGATATTTTGGTATACTCTAAGGATGAGGAAGAGCATGAATATCATCTTAGAGTTGTTCTTGAGACACTGAGGCGGAATCAGCTGAAGGTAAAGTTTTCAAAATATCATTTTTGGAAGAAGGAAGTGAAGCGTCTTGGCCACTTGGTTTCAGAGAAAAGGTTGTCAGTCGATCCAGATAAGATCGAAGCTATTAATAATTGAAAGAGACCAGAGACAGTGATCGAGATAAGAATTTTTTGGGATTAGCTGGATATTATCGGAGGTTCATTAAGGATTTTTCGTCAGAGCTTAAAACACTTATTTACCCATGCACCTATATTAGTTATTGTAGAGGAAATAAGGATTTGGTCATTTATACAGATGCATGTGGAACTAGATTAGGAGCTATGTTGATGTAGAGAGGTAAAGTGATTGCCTATGCTTCTCGACAACTTAGACCGCATGAGGTTAGATATCCAAGGCATGATTTTAAGTTTGATACGTTGATTTTTGCATTGAAGGTATGAAGACATTACCTTTTGGGAGAGAGGTCTGAGCTATATACAGAGCATAAGTCATTGAAGTATTTGGTCTCTCAGAAGGAGCTGAACATGAGACAACAGAGGTGGTTAGAGTTTATTGCTGCTTTTGACTTTGGACTTGAGTACACACCGACGAAAGGTAACAATGTTGCAGATGCACTTAGCAGGAAGCACTAAAATGCAGTGTTGGCAATAATAACCGAGTGGAGAGATTTAGAAATGTTGTTGACTTGCATAGTGTAGTGGAAATCTAAAGCTGGGTCTATTGGAGGATATGTTGGGTTATCTTGTTTAGAAGTTCGACCAGTAATGATTGAAAGGATTGCTTCAAAATAGGAGGAAGATCTAGTGTTGGTTGAACAGATAAAGAAGTTAAGGAAGGAACAGAGAACGATGGCTTGAGGGGTTTTAGTCTTGACCAAAATAGATGGTTGAGAAAGAAAGGAAGATTATGTGTTCCGAGCGTGGTAGACATAAGGAAAGAATGAGGAATGCCATCATTCGAAGTTCACTATTCATCAAGGAGGAATTAAGACATATCAAGATTTGAAGAGAAGTTTCTTCTGGAAAGGTATGAAGAGGGATGTAGGCTTATGTGTGAAGCAGTGTTTGAACCACAAACAGGTACAAGCCAAACATCAGAAGCCAAGTGGGTCACTACAGCCTTTGGATATTCCAGTTTGGAAGTGGGATTCTATTTCGATGGATTTATAGATAGGTTTCAAAGGTGAAACAGAGGAAATGAAAGTATATGGGTCATAGTGGACAGATTGACCAAGAGTGTCTACTTCATTCCGGTTAAGTCAACTAGGACGACACTTATTTTAGCTAAGTTATTTGTGAAGAATGCAGTTAGACTTCATGGAATTCCTAGTAGCATAGTAAGTGATAGAGATTCCTTGTTCACTAGTGAGTTCTGGAACTCTATAGGAGACTTTAAGAACTAAGCTTAAGATGGTTACCGCAAGACCGATGGGGGAATGGAAAGAGTTAACAAAATCTTGAAGGATTTGTTTAGAGCTTGTGTGTTAAATTTTTGGGAATCATGGAAAGACCATATACACTTAGTCGAGTTTTCGTATAACAACAATTATCAGACTAGTATAAGGATGGCACCGTTTGAAGCTTTGTATGGAAGGCCATGTAAATCACCAATTTGTTGGTTAGAGACTAGGGATAGGCTGGTTCTTGGTCCATATTTGGTTGGAGAAGCTGCAGAAAAGATTGAGATCATTTGATATAGGATGAAGGAAGCTCAATCTTGGCAGAAGAACTATATGGATAGACAACAGAGAGATTTAGAGTTCTTTATTGGAGACCATGTTTTCATTAAAGGATCACCAATGAAGGGTGTGATTAGATTTGAAAAATAGAGAAAGTTGGCACCGAAATTTGTAGGACCATTTCATATTGTTGAGAGGATTGAGAAACTCACATATAGAATAGAGTTACCGAACATCTTGGCAAGAGTCCACAATGTGTTTCATGTTTCTCATCTAAGGAAGTGTGTTAGATATTCGAAGTCTACTATAGCACCGACTGTGTCAGATTATTTAGTAGTAGAATCAGACTTGACTATAGTCAGAAAGCCATCCCGCATAGTCGCGAGAGATGAGAAGAGGCCAAGGTACAAGACAATCACACTGGTTAAGGTCCAATGGAGCGAGGATGAGAGTGAATATACCTGGGAGACTAAAAGTAGGATTAGACATACTTATCCTGACTTGTTTGATGGTATGTTTTACCTTTTTAATTGTGATTGATTTATTGTGTATCTTATCATAATTTCGAGGACGAAATTCTTTAAAGAGTGGAGATTGTAACACCTCATATTTTTAGTAACATTATTAGGAACATTTAATTAGGTAAATTAAATGAAATAATGTAAAATGATTAGGGATTGAGATTTGTGATTAATAGGGATAGTCGTGCCATATTGATGAATAAACTAAAATGAGCTAATATGAATTAAAGTAGATAAGGAAAATAGGTAAGGGAAAAATTAGGAAAAAGAGTATTCTAATACCATAAACCCTTAGCCGTGGTCACACACACACACACACATATTCATTTGCAAAAATTAAATTTAGAGGCCGACCACCATTAGCATGAACAAGAGGAAGAAAAGCTCAAGGAAGAAGATTAATCAATTCAAATCCATTCAAATCTCAAACTCCTTAATCTCAAAAGGTAAGGTGACTAATAACTACATCTCATTTTTCTAATTATTTTCAGTTCTAAGATGAATCCAAAATATTTTGGATGATTATGCCATGTTTTTGAAGGATTAGACGTTTTTATATGTTTGTTGATGATTTATGATTGTTCATATAGGTTTAATGATACGTTAACGTGAAAAATCTATTTAATGACACCCAAATGCCTTGTGAATTTAGGTTTAGACCAGAAATGATATTTTGGAGATAGATTTAAGTTTTCATAATTTTCTGAACTAATGTGGATTTTATACTAATTTTCTAGTGAGGAAATTGATTATTTGGGTTTAAAATTATTTACGGTTAAATAGCATATGATTTAGGTATGAAAATAATATATGTTAGCCAACATATCAAAAATGAGTTTTTGGAATTTTTGTAGAATTTTCCTAAGTGTTTTAATAGATATATAAGTATGAGACTTTTAGAAAATAAAAATAGCAATCAATAATATTTTGACAAATAAGGCAGGTTTGTTGGAAAGAAATTGTTTTTAAAGTAAACATCAGTTTTTACATGCTTTTAGCATAATTTATCACTTCCGGCACAGGGGTTCCGATCAAGTACTGCCACTTTTATGCCATCGAAACCAGTGCACATAGTATCAATAAATTAGTACAGAGTGAATTGGACTAAGCGGAAGGCACTAGGTCGAGACCAATGGCTCCAAAGGGGCCGAAGCATGTCTTTGATATTAATGAAAACGCACCTGCTCTACTTTCAAAGGGTATGCTTTCGACTTGGTTGGCTTTCAGCTGAGTCAAATACTTTAAAGGAAAGGTTTTGAATGGGTCGCACCTCTAGTTTTAAGTAAATACTTTCGTCGGGGTTGAAACCACTTAGCTGCCGCTTTTCTACCTTTTGACGCCAAAGGTTTCGGAGGGTATACTTTTATTTTAAAACTTAGCCGCTTCTCTAATGCTTTCATAAGGTTGGTTTGGACACCATAACTTCTTTACTTAGGAATGCTTTCAAAAGAATACTTTCGACTTAAATGTTTTAATGACCCTTTTGCTTGTTGAAGTTAATGCCCAAAGATTTCGAAAGGAATGGTTTTCAACGGTTTCGAAAGGTATTTCCATACGTTTTAAATTGAACCCAAATGCTTTCGAAAGATTTACTATTTGTAATGGTTTTATTGCTTTCAAAGGTTTCTATGAATGTTTTCGAAGGGATGGTTCCCTAATGTTTCGAAAGACTTTAAATGAAAGTTTTTTTCCTATATTTTCGAAAGCCAATGCTAAGTGTTTTAAGAAGGATGTGTAAGGTTTAAAAAGCTTTCAAACGAATGATTTTCCAATGGTTTCGAAGGGAAGAGTTGAATGGTTTCGAAAGGATGTTTTGGCCTTTCGACCCAGGTTATAATGAGGGTTTACTTGGTTTCGAAAGGGGTACTTTCAATGGTTTCGAATGGGGTATGAGGCACTTTCAAATTTTTAAATGCTTTCATTAACAAAGATTTGAGTAAAGTATATATGTAACATGGCAAGGTGATTTCGAGTAAAGCATATAGTGTATATTTTCCTTGTTTAAGTTTGATTTAACGGTTTTAAATCAATTTGATATCAAAAGGGTTTTCAAGGAAAATTAAGCGTAGTTAATCCTAAGTGAAATGACTCGGATATTAGAATACCAGATGGGAATGGTATAGGTTCGCCCATATACATTATCTATTAGCCATAGCTAATTTAGTCCAAAATTCCAGTGTGTAGGCCTTTGTCACAGATAAGACTAAAATTATGATTACACACAAAAAGGAATATATATTGGTATACATATAGTTTATTGGTGAATCCACAAAACCATTAGGATCACGTGACGTTGGAAGATGTTAAGTTAGGGATAGATCATCCAGAAGAGTGGTATTTAGCTAATAGTTAAGGGTAGACAGTCTAGAAGAGAAGTGTCTAACAAGTGTTAGATTATTTTGATTATATTGTCTGATAGGACAAAGTCGGCGAAATGTAAGTAGTTAGCCAAAAAAACTGTAGTGCTCGGACAATTAGTCCATTTGTTACCTGATTTGTATGTTTACATGATAATGCTTTACAGTTTTAACCAGTTTTGGTTGCAGAATTATGATTTGCAAAAGATATGTTTTAAAATGATATTAGTGAGGGGAAACTCGTTCCGCTAAGTGGCGTTGTCTCACTTAATATCAGATAACCGAGATGTATAGTATTACTCACACCAGGCTTTATGTCTGACTTGAAGTTTATGTTTTTCCCTTAAACTCTCGGATGCTAAAAATTGATTTGAGTAGGCCGAGGGTTAAGGATTTTTAGGTTTTTAGTAGGTGAACTAGTAAAGCTTCTGAAGAAGAGCAGGGTATTGAAGTTAGCAATGTTTAAGAGTTGTAATGTTTTATTTCCAATGTGTTGTACAAGTCAGTTATGACTGTTTAGTACTCCGGTCAACCAAGGGGGCATCGTTATATATCGCACTTGGCATATTTTTGTAATAGCTATATTTTATCTGAACATGGGAAAGTGATGGGATTGTGTAAGTTGAATATGGAACAAGTTTTGGAAATGTAATTAAAGGTGTTTTCAAAATCTATGATTTTGTTTCATATTCATATGACTCTGGTATTATAAATACCATTAGCATTACCGTGTTTGGTCACCAGAAGTTAATACTATATATGACTGTAACATCTGTAACACTTAGCTTTTGGCCTCCAGAAACGGGATGTTACAATATGATTGACGAAATGAGGGAAGAACCCGAGTTAAAGGCTGTCACCCACAAAAAAGGTCGCACGATACTATAACTTAAAGGTTCATAACCGAACCTTAGAAGTGGGAGACCTCGTCCTCAAATGGATCTATCCTGTGCCGGGAACCTTCGAACCAAACTGGGAAAGGTCATAATCCACATTCCCAGAGCATGGAACAACGAATCGCCACGCCGCTACTTCACCTGAAAATTACCTTATGTACTCTCTAATTTTCAGCAAATAAGCCATCCCGGGAACCCGCGGGCATTGTAAATAGGCAAAGACCTACCCGATTTTCCTTAATAAAATTGATTTGCTTTTTGGACCAACAAAACAGTGTTCATAATAATTACCCGCCGGGTCGACGTAAGCAAATCGACTCAGACCGTTGGATCGACGGAACCCGATCCCTGCCTTCTAAGAACCCGTGTTTCCCCGGCAACATCATGATGGATCAAACATAAATTTCTCACCTTGCCCAAAGATAGGCAACATTAAGGAGTATCAAAAGCCATGCATCCCATAAGTCGCGCATTGACTTTTAAAACATACACCCCTCATGTTGCCAGAAGATAGGCAACACCGAGGAGTACCAAAAGACATGCATTTCATAAGTCGCACATTAACTCTTGGAGCCATGAAATCAAGCTTCTAAAAAATAAACTCCTTACGTCGCCTGAAGATTGGCAACACCGAGGAGTTTCAAAACCATTCCGGATCAATAGGCTATATTGACTCTAAAACCACACATTCCACAAGCCGTGCATACTTCCAAATAGTCATGCATCCATTAAGTCGCGCACACTTTTAAGTATTGGAATTACCCTGGCAGTACCGAGAAACTTATTAGCCATAGGAATAACTAGAATCAACCCACTCCCATTACCATAAGTAATGGGTATGACCCCTAAAAATCGAAGCGCTGCAATTTAGCAAGAAACTCCAATTACTGACATTTAGTAATTACTTCTAACATTTAATATGGATAATGTGTAACTGTCCATAGTTAACTCATAAAATGTGCATGCATTAAGCAATGGAGTGCATGTTTGAAGATTGAGAAGATCCTAGGAAATGATGCTCATAAACATCTACTTATATTCTTAAGAAGTGATAAATGGTTTAGCTTCCAGAAAATATCAAAATAACATTCATTAAGTTAATCCTGTAACTGTAGTCTTCCGAATTTTTTAACAATTAACCTCATGACTGTATGTTTTGCACTTAGTTTACGTTTTTGTGACCATTTCAAACATGCATATGTTGCATACTTACTAGAATCACATAAAAAAGAAGCCATATGCTACAAAACTTGCAAAAGAAGAAAAAACGTGTTGTAACTTAGTCAAATCCTAAGTTTTATTGTGCAAACTATTCAAACCCTAAGTTACCGGTCGTTTGTCAATTGTTCGAAGCAAACATCCCTATGAACTGGGGGCCATACACTGGTACTTAAATTAAAATACTTAAAAATAATATTTTACAAGTTTTGTTAACCCAAACAAAGAAATTTAGCAGTAATCACATGACTAGATAAAGTGAAATGGAAGCACATGGATTAAACGCTAGTACACAGAACACGCACAAGTAAATAAGGATAAACAGAATAAGCATAAGTGCACAAAACACATATGAGCAAACAAATAAAGCTACAGTCAAAGTATCAAATATGTATTATTTATAACTTTCTTTTAGACAAGATCAAAACGTAGGGGCCTTACCCACATAATGTCGGCCGATAAAAGAAAAATACAGACAGTACAGTAAAAACACTAAGTGTAGGCTCTGCACTTGAACAAAACAACACAAAATGAATCAAAACCGGACCAACTACCACCCAAGCTTCTCAGCTCTTCTTTCCACCACTCCCCTTCTCTCCTTTTGTTTGCCTCTGGATTGGTGTTGCTGCTAATAATGTCAACGATCTCCTTAGTGCTAATGTCCTCCTTCTGCTCTACAAATTGTTTAGAAGATTCGTCCTTCGTTTTATGCTTCCTAGACCTACCAGAGCTCTTAGAGGCCTTGATTGCTTCAACCTTCTCTTTTTTAGTGGCAACCAGCTGTTCTTGAGATCTGTGAGGCTGCTCAATCTGAATTTTTTGCTCCTGGGCTTTGCCTGCTGTGAAATCACCCTCTAAAGATATGAAGGGGTCATCCAAACCATGCAGCACGGCGATCTTCTTAGATTTCAACGCAGCTGCAAACCAGATATGGATATGATGACCAGAGCAAGTGCATAAATGAGCACCAAAGAAGTATAGATAAGAATAGGTCCAGACATCGAGGAGGCCAGTGGATCAATAGATAATGAGGATGGACCTACAAGATCAAAAATGAAAGCGTTAAATTCGTCGTGCTCTTGCGGCGCGAGATGAAAATTCTCGAAGTCGGGAGGAGCAAGTAGATTACCTACACTAGAAAATTGACTGAGAATGTCAACCTCAAACTCACCGCCTTCACCCTCCTTCAATGGTTCCACAATCTGAGAGGAAGCTTCAAGCCCATAATTGCTGATGAATCATAGGGCTACCTCAATGGTTTGCTGGCACGGGAAATAAAATGCTCCAAAAGCGCTTCGGCGGTTACTTTCACGGTAGCATCAGCAGTTTCCTTCCTTCTCTCAATTCGCAAAATCTCATGGCCTTCTAGCAACATCTTCTTTGACTCTTCATTTAGATAGACGTTCTCTAGCCTTCGCTCGGTATAAACATCCCTGCTATCATGGAAGAGGGTCAAGATCTCCTCCCAAAATACACCGAGAGTGCATGGGAAATTATGGCCTAAGTAGTAGAGACTCCCCTAGTGTAGTAAGGAGTTGACATAAAAGTTCAAGATGGTCTCATCCATCTTCTCCATCCTCCTTTCAAAGGCATTCTGAAGCTCAAGATAATCCACCGTAATGGCGGCCTTTCAACTTCGACGCTAGCCTTATCGGTGCTAAGCTGCACAACTTGATCCTGTAGCCGGGCGATTATCTCATCCTGGTCTTATCATTCTCCTGTACGAAAAGGTCATGATTGGAAATGGTTTCCTTTTAGGCCTCAATTGTCGTGCTAGAAGTTTCCACCTCCTTTCTCAGTTTGGCCTCTTCTGCATGAGCCTTCTTAATTTCGTCCCTGTAGACGATCTCTATTCTCTCGTGAGCCTCTTTGTGCTCTTTAAGAAAATCGACATTGCTCCTGCTTTCTTAAAGCGTTGCATCTTTTTCCTCTTCAAGCTGTTTGATTCTGGCATCGTGTTCCGCTAACGCTCTTTCAAAATCGTCTTTCTCCGGTTCGAAGGAGAGGATTTCTTGATAGTTGCTGCAGTTCATGTCCGTCAGCTATTTGCATAACTTTTTCCACTCTTTAGCTTGCTTTAAATCATTCTGAATAGCCTAATGATGTGGCATATATGAATATCTACGAATCGGATTAAGATCATGATCAAACTTAACCCCCCGTAAGAACCACCCGGGGAGTGCCGCCTTAAGCTTGGAAGGACCAGATGGAAGAACATAGGCGGATCTCTAGCGGAGGCATGAAGTACTAGGGGCAAGAGCAACAGAAGATGACAGAATTTCAGTTGAAGATGGAAGAGGGACAGAAGTAACCAGGATTTCCTGACTAGCTGAAGAGAGTGTCGGAGCAAAAGCTTGCTGTTTTGAAGAATGGGAACCATGATCAAATTTATACCTTTCAACGGCTCCTCTCTGATTAAGAGTCTTCCTCTTTTAATACCCAATTTTTTATATTCGGGTTCGCTCCCTCTTTTTCTGATGATAAGCTTCAGCTTCGAAATCTTTTCTTCTTCAATACTCCTCCTCGGTCTCGTGGGGTTGGTGAGGCTGGAAGATCGCTTCGACCAATGATGAGAGTTGGTAAATTCTTCAACATCATCATAAAGGCCACATCCTCTTGTCATACCTAACACGAAGAATAAGTAAAAGGCGTTAGTAACAGAGAATAGGCATGAACAGTATGTGAGAAAGTGAGTAAAACATGTAATGTGTTTTGGGGGAAGGCCTAAAGCGACGTCACAAACTGGATCGAGTAGCTGTTGTAGGAGGCATCTCTCCAAATTTGGGGTCTTCCTCCATAAGTGCAACAAAAT
Source organism: Allium cepa (assembly GCA_030765085.1). Taxonomy (NCBI): domain Eukaryota; kingdom Viridiplantae; phylum Streptophyta; class Magnoliopsida; order Asparagales; family Amaryllidaceae; genus Allium; species Allium cepa. The sequence goes on along the minus strand of CM060935.1, from coordinate 793,632,047 downwards.
TGATGTACACGTCGGTCAAGTCTCTAAAATCTACACCGACACCTTCGATCGAGGATCGACTTCTGGAGCATCATCTTTTTCGACTATGATTGGGAAAGTAGAGCCCGGGACGATCGGGCTCATCCCCGAGATGTCATCACATGATTCAGAGTCTCCATCATCTACATCAAAGTCATAATCATCATTGGAGAAGGACTCATCGCTACTCCTATCAATCTTTCCCTCCTTCTTTTCTGCTTCTAGCGCAGCTTTCCCCCCTCTCCGTTTGAACTCCTCCTCTCCTTCTACCGATATCGGAGGCATTCTTGTCGGGCAATTAACTTCGGTCGCACCAGCATTTCTTCCCTAATAGGTCTCTTCGACTGACTCTCCAGACAAGCTTTCTTTTCCCTGAGAAGCGTCTTCTTTGGAATCGTGACACAAGGAGGTGGATCACATGCATATCCTTGATCAAGAAGAGGATGGGACCTCAACTGGGACAGCAGATCTCCCTGGATGCAATAGTCTGTATCGAAGCAAGATATTATCAATCAACAAGACTCTAATGGATCTGTCCTCAGCATCGATAGCTTTCAGTGTTTGGAAAGTTTCATCGGTAGACAAGTCACTATTTGGCCTTGGAATGACTGCAAGAAGTATTCGACTTGTTAGAAACTCCATAACAACACGTTGGAACTCAATAAGTAAGAAAGATAACTTACCCACCATCATCCAAAGATGGTTAAACCCCCCAGGGCATCTGATGAAGAAGTGTTACATATTGAATTAAGATAGGCTACTCTGTAGTTGCAATATAATCTTATGATTACTCCAAGCATCGATTATAGCCAAAGATGGAAGATCATCTCTTCTCTTGAATGAAATAAATTATCGCAACTCGTTAAAGCTAGGAGCATGACTGAATGTACGTAGGAAAAGGAAATGCAAGCGCATCAAGATGTCATCTCCGTTGGGATGAATATGGAACGGAGAAATTCCTAAATTCAAGAGGGTCTCGCACAAAAAGTTGTTAAAGGGGGGCATGGCTCCGTTCAGGCATATATCCCGATGACAAGCGGTATATCCCGGAGGTGGCATGTGAGCAAACTCATTCTTCTCTGGAAGGCACACGTCTTCCTCCGGTATGACATGTTGCATGTAGATATTATATAGGGCCTTAGCAGAAATCATAGAAGAAGCTCTCTCAGGCTGGTTGAGAAGAACTCCAAAATTAGGAGGAGTTCGATCCAAAACCGGACCGACTAGAACTAACTGTCCATACTCAGCCTGTGAAGTGGAAGGAGAAAGGGCAACAGACGACGACTTGGCTTCCGAAAGTGCTGGACTTTTTCCTCTAGACATACGGCGAAAAGATGTACTTGATTCTAAACAATATAACTCGTGTCTAATACGGTCGAGTAATTCAATCCTAAACTAATAATTCCCCTACAATACTTGAGTTCCGGAGAGACATCGAATCACATTGACACACCTGATTTCAAGTCTATACCGGGGCAAGTGCAGTGTAATGTCTATATTGGGTGAGCTTGGTGTCTGAAACATTACAAATGCTCTATCCTGTGTAGATAGTTTGCTCGTAGCAAAAAAGGTAAAGGACATACCATACCGTTTTCTTTTGTTTTTACTTCTTCCACACTCACTCGTTATTGATCAATGATCAATAACAGATCCGTTGACCAAAGCGACGCAGAAAGTTCTCCTGGATACATGGACACCGATCGCGCAAAAGAAAGTAAAATTAATCCAAACTCTCTAGAAGAGCCAGGGCCAATTCATAATGTGTCATATTATAGCGGCTATGAAACTCTGTGCAAAATCGATTCAGATTACATGGACGAAGACAACAAAATGTGCCAAGCACTGGGGAAAGGCTTGAATGTCGTTCCATGAAGAATTCAAAACTCCGTTTACTTTCTTCCTTTATACAATCATAATCGACTTAAACTTTCTATGACAAACATCACGAATGCAACTCCGCTGCCAAGTCCATAATCGAACGTTGTAATCAGTGAACCCACCTCGAATTAACTATATAAACTCGAATTTTTGAAGCTTAAGGATTAGCGAACTAAAATAGGGCGATGATGATCTAAGGATGAGTTAGTGGTGATCTATGGTTGCAGGCAAACTAGGGTCTCGATTGAAGCTTACCTAGAAAAGCGGCGGCAAGGCTTTGGAGTCAGTGATGCTTTAGAGTTGGCGGCATAGAAGGAATCGCAATGGAGGCTTAGGCAAGGTCGAATTTCTGGGGATGATGGATTGAGTCGATCAGTCGAAGGGTCGGATCACAGAGAGAAGCTCAGCTCGAATGATAAGAAATGGAGGGGTCGGCTCAAAGGAACTTAAATAGGAAGATAAAATATGCTAAAAAACTTCTAAGTACTCGGGTCGCTAAGGATCCATCAACTATGGATCGCTAGCGATCCATGGAATTGTGTGCGATTTATCTCCAATTTGCCTAGCGACATCCTTAAACTACTTTGGAGCATTACGGAAGCTATGGTATGTAATTTGGTCTTTTCTGGTTAGCAATGACAATCCAAGGCAAAACTTAGTACATGAGAGTGTAGTCTAATTCAAATTCTTGTGGCCCTAACATAATAACTTGGAATTCAATGAACAAGACCCGAAAAGCGATTACTTCCAGAGCACGCCTTGTTTTCAATGAAGAGGAACTCTGGGAGGCCAGATGTTGTCGGTGTTTTTAACCCAATAAGATCCAAGAGAAGACAGAACAACTTTGTGGAGTCAGAATAGATCAAAATTTAACCAAAAGGACTAAAGGAACAAGCCAAGGAGAGCTAAGAAAAGAAATAAGAAAATCCACTAAGGACATGGATCACTAGTGATCTATGGCCTATGGATCGTTAGCAATCCATGGGTTTTGCTCTATTATCAACCAACTCTATGGCATCATAATCCAACACATATTCTAGAGGCAACAACTGTGTTTGATGAGATCATAAGTTAGTTAAATCGAGAGATAAGCACCTGTCCAGTCTAATCGTAGCTAAAAACAACTAGCAAGTAAAACATCATCAAAACAAGGCGACGTGCAACGAGACTACATAAACAACATCAGTACAAGAAAGTGAAGACAGTTCAGAAGACAAAGTCCAAAAATATGCTAAGTGTATGGATCGCCAGCAATTCATACACTATGGATCGCCAGCGATCCATACTTGATTAAAGAATAAGTACAACCCAAACAAAGTGAAGCAGAGGAAAAGGCTAAATAATTAGCTCGCATTCAAGCCAATGCTATGGATCTTTAGCGGTCCATAGACCATGGATCGCTAGCGATCCATGATTTTGGCTCGGGTCGCGAGCTAAGCTCCACTACATCTTCTAGTGACCATTTGCAAATAACCGGCGAACAGTTTTGGCTAAATAGCTCTCTGATCCCTATAAATACCATTATATCTGCAACATAAACGAGATATTCTCTGGATTGGTTGCTGAAATTCTGTTGGAAGTTTTCTTCACTCCTCATCTCCCTCACAACGGTCTTCAAAGGAATTCACTATGATTCTCCAATGGATTCCAACCTTGATATTCAATCTAGCTAAAGACAAGAGCTTTGTAATCAAATACATCTTGTAACAATAATTAGTCAATAATAAAAGTAATAAAGTGGACTTAGGCTTCAATAACAACCGAACCACTATAAAATCCTCTTGTCTTCTTTCTGTCTCTGCTCTTTTATATTTTTTCTCTATATTATTGCTTTGTAAGGGCAAGGATGGGGCTTTCATGCTCAAACCAGCATGTTGATCCATTTTTTGTGTTAACAAAGTCTGAAACGAGGAAAATATAATTTATACACATAACAACCAATAGCTACAACCAACTACTCATCCATCATCCATGGGCAATCAGTGTCCTTAGAAATTTTCTGATGCAATATGTAAATATATATGCAGTAGGAACTGCATGTGAACCTATACTAATGTAGAAAGTAGGTGGTCTACTAATCTAGTCCACCTCCTATCATGCGAATACTAATGACATGCATCCAAATGTATGCAGCATCCTAAATAAGTATACTAGCAATTCTATATGTATGCATAAAATACCACTCATATGCAACATCTATATGCATAACATCCACTAACATAACAACAATTAAGAGATAATACGCTACTAAATGTGAGTGTGTGTGCACATATACCTAGAGTATATATTGTTCTAAATGTGCAAAAGTAATTAGTCCAAATAATACATCCGAATACAACCACTAGCACCCATCATCCATAACACGTCCTATTGACATGTTTGCAACCATTCCTACCATCCAATGATCTCTACCTAAAGGGCATACCAACTAGGTCCTATACCTAGGTAATCTATAGTTAGAATAAAATTGGAAACATACCAGAAAAGAGCCGTGGATGGGTAGCGTGGATCTTCTCTTCTAGCCTCTATGTACTCTCCAATGGATCAACTCTATGTTAATGGACTTTAACAAGTCTGATTTCCTTATCGTGGAGTCTCATTATGCCATGATCAAGAATACAAGTGGGTACACAGTGTACAAGTAACTCCCTCTCAACCTCCTCCACCCGACCCAACTAGACTATGGTAGCTGTGTCATATAAGTACCTTGCAAGTATGACACATGGAAAACACCATGTACCCACACTAACTTTTTTGAAAATTCTACTCTATATGCCAATTTACCCAACCTTGTGGCTATTGGAAACGGCCCTACAAATTTCAAATCTAGCTTACCCGACCTACCAAACATCATAACGTGCCTAAAAGGTGAAACCTTCACAAATACCATGTCGTCCACTGCAAAATCTAACTCCGTACGTCTCCTATCAACATAAGATTTCCGCTTATCCTGAGCGGCCTTCATTCTCCTATGGATCAAGTTCCCCTTCTCTGAAGTCTCCCTCACCATATTCGGCTCATGAACAATCCTATCCCTAGTGTCCACCATAGTGATCTACAGGTTCTATTGTATAATGCCTCGAATGGCGAGCCAATACTAGCTTGGTAACTTTTATTGTAGGTAAACTCCACCAACAATAAGTGATCCTCTCAAGAACCTCCAAAGTCCAAAATGCATATCAATAATAAGTCCTCCAATACCTGATTCACTCTCTCCTTCTATCCATCTGTATGCGGATGATATGCGGTATTCAAACTCAACTCGGCTCGAATGCCTCTTATAGACTCCTCTAGAACTCGCAGGTGAAAAAAGGATCTCGGTTGCAAACTATACTATTAAAAACTCCATGTAACCTAATGACCTCTCTCATGTATAGAGTCGGCAGTAATATCGCCTTCCTCGCACTCGTTACCGATATGAAATAAGTTCATTTAGTCAACCGACCGAATATGACCCAAATTCTCTCATTCCCACTCTTATTTCTCGGTAAACCATCCACGAAATACATAGAAATACTTTCCCACTGCTACTGACAATTATCTAATGGCTACAATAATTCTCCCAGCTTCTTCTGCTCCGCCTTTACTATCTTGCAAGTCAAACATCTTGCTACGTACTCCTCCACTTGCTTCTTTATAATGGGCCAATAGAAGACTCTCTTTATATCGTGATACATTTTGCCACCACCAATATGAATGGTCATCTTAGAATTGTGAGACTCAATTAGTACATAATCTACCAAATCCATACTATGTGGAACACATAGTCTACCATCCCTTTGTAACCATCCTCTTCAGTCAATGGCATAACGCCTCAAATGGCTCGATGGCTCTCCTCTTCCAACCTTCTTAATAATGTATACTAACTCCTTCCTCATTTTGCCTATACCTTATATGCTTCATCAATGTAGGGTGTACATCTAAAGCAGCTAGTAATCCTAGAGTAATATCAGATGATGGTCGGAAATCAAAAGTAGAAACATACTCTAAATGTCTCCACTCCAAAAATAAGGGACTCAACATTAAACACTATCACTCAAAGCTTCTGCCACTACATTACCCTTGCCCAGGATATACGAGATGTCAAAGTAATACGATGCAAAGAATTCCATCCACCTTTGCTACCTCAAATTAAAGTCCTTTTGGGAGAATAAATACTTCAGGGACTTGTAGTCCCTATATAGCTCAAATCATTCTCCAAAAAGATAATGCCTCCATGACTTAAGCGTAAAGACAATGCCTGCCAACTCAAGATAATGGGTAGGGTAGTTTCTCTCATAGGACTTCAGCTACCTAATCGCATAACTCACCACCTTTCCTTTTTGCATAAAGACTGCACCTAACCTTGTACCACAGGCCTTTAAATGGCTTCGTCCCATCCGGTAATACCAAAAATGGTGCACTCATCAATGCTTCCTTCAATTTGATAAAATAATCTTTACATTTTGCATCCCATGAGAAAACATGATTCTTCTTGGTAAGACGGGTTAAAGAGGCAGAGACCTTTCCAAAGTTCTTAGTGAACTTTCGATAGTAGCCACCAAACCAAGGAAACTTCTCACTTCCATGGTACCTTTCAGCACATGCCAATCTTGAACTACTGCCACCTTACTAGGATCAACTACTAATCCACTTTCTAAGATGATGTGTCCCAAAAAGCATACTCCGCTCTCCAAAGTGCAATTTTGAAAACTTCACCTTCAGCTTATGTGCATGGAGTGTACTAAGCATTTCTCCTAAATGTAATGCATTCTCCTCCTTGCTTCGAGAATAGATAAGGATATCATCCATAAATACCACGATGAATTATTTTAGCAACTCTCTAAATACTCGGCTTATCAGATCAATAAAGTAGGCAGCTTCATTGGTCAGTTTGAAGGGCATGACTAACTAGTCATATTATCCATTAGGTGTACAAAACACTATCTTCTGGATATTATCCTTGGCTATATGTAACTAGTGAAATATGGTTGCTAAGTCAAGCTATGAGAGTAACTTAGATCCAACTAATTGATCAAAGAGATCATTTATTTGAGGTAGTGGATAACGATTCTTCTTTGTCAGGTTATTTAAATCCCTATAATCGACACAGAATCTTAGAGAACCATCAGCCTAAATGACAGAGAGATTGGTAATCCCCACTTCGAAATTCTCCTCTTAATAAAACCCTTCTCCAACAACTCATTAACTTGCTTGTTTAACTCACATCTCTCATTTGGAGCCATATGCCTTAATGGTAAGGCGATGGGTTTGGCATTCTCAACAAAGATTCTAAACTCGATCTCTCTTTAAGGTGAAAAATGGTTACCTCAACAAAAACGTCTGGGAAATCTATAATGACAAGCATTGTATCTAGATCATCAGTGATAGGTCTAAAGAATATAGTTGCTTAGCATAACTGATCCTCGAGGGTTGCAATAAACCTCCAAGCTACATCCACTACACATGCTCCTTCTAACAACCTTCCCATCACAATCTAAAATAGTCCCATACATAGTCATCGAATCCATGCCTAATATTAACCCAAACCCAGTGAATCCCAATACAAAGGGAACACAATCAAACTCAACCCCTAAAAAAGCAACTTCAAACCCTAACATATCATAAACAAATAGGTCGATCCTCCTATGGAGTTTGACACAACTACGGAGTCAGTGACTATTCTAGAGTGTATGTGCAAATCATTAATAAGTCTACTAAAAATGAAAGAATGTGAAGCCTCGGTATCAAATAAAGTGCGAAAAGGTAAACCAAAAAGAGTCAACACACCTCGATCACCACTTTCTTCCCCTTGTCCACCACTGGATGTGCACCCAAGCTAGGGACTACCTCCAATGCATAAGCCAAAACCACTTGAGTATAAGCTCTTGGTGGTGTTGTGCAAGCTTGCTTCACATGCCTAAACTGATTGTAGTTATAGCATTTGACTTATGAAAGATCTATCTTGCATTCCTTCAAGAGGTGCTCTCTCCTACCATACTTTTTACAGTGCACATCCTTCTTCTATATCTTTCTTTGGATCCAAATCTTGCCATTTTTTAAATTTTCTACCGCCCCTTCTCCGCAACCTTCTTAGGCTCTTCTTGCTTAACTCCCTTCGTGGAGACAGTGTTTAGCAAGGCCATCGCTGCTAGACCCTCATACGTAGCACCTATAGAAATATGACTCAAAGCTAAACCTTAGAGAGGCTAGTTTGGTCTTTAGCAAAATTTAAAGCCTTCTTATGTGGGGTATTGATCAGTCCCATCCCAAATATTGCTAGCTAATTGAACTGATTGACATATTCTCTCAATGACAGATTTCCTTTCTTCAAGTTGATAAACTTCTCTAGCTAAACACCTTCCCCCACCTTAGACAGGAATTTCACCTCAAATCTCCTACGAAACTCCTCCCAAGAAATATCTCCTCCATCGATCTCAAACTCAACAACCTCCCACTAGCTTAATGCCTCACCCCGCAATTTCCATGTTGCAAACTACTTCCTTATTTCATCAGCCAAATCCATCAAGGGAAAGATCCTCTCACAAGCATGGATCCATGCCCTCAAAACCATTTAACACACTATCCTTATATATGGCTTTCATCTAAGGCTAGAAGTCTTGAATTGTAGGTAGGTAGATATGAACCGCACCTGTCGATCTCTCCATGGGCTATCTAGTGGGATTTAGCTCGGCCTATGAGTACCAGTGGAACTAGATCAGGATGTCCACACCCAGGACCTCGGCTGCATCAATGGAGCCTGAAACTTCAGGATCACTCATCTTCTATTTGTGAATTTTAAGAATTTTATTTGCAACTATTCACAAATATTATATGCACGAATAAGAGGGACAACATGGGTGGGAACCTAAGAGCATAGGCATGAAGAAGAGAGATTATGATATATAAAAAATATTTTTGGAATCTTTTTGTAAATCTTTACTTATATACATTTTTTTTAAACTCATTTTGAAAACTTTTAGAAAACCATTTTGGAAAACCATATTCTTTTAAAAAAAACTTTTCAAATGTATTCTCTTAATATGATCATAATCCTATGAAACCTTGAACCTACGCTTTGATACCAATTATGACAACACACACCTATCGAAACACCGATCCAAAGCCTATGGTGACATTCATACTCGTGTTGTGCTGAGAAATATAGATCGTTGGGGTATTTTTATAGCATTACAAAGACTACTATAAGCAGATACAAAATATGATATACTTCACTTTCATAACTCACAGCTGAAGGAATAAAATATCTAACATAGAAAAATGTCCATCTCGAAAAATATCTAAGTCGCAGTCTCAGAAAATCAGTGTATAGAAAATATCACTCCAAGTATGATAAATGAGATAAAATGTAATGAGAAGATACATGAATACAAGGAGGGAAAATACGTTAAAAAGAAATCCCCAATGATATGCTCGACTCTCCAAGTATCAAGAATGGGCCAGTCATCTACTGCCATGTCCACTCATTGTAGGGAAAAAGAAGGAAAGGGATGGGTCAGACAAAAGTTTGGTGAACGAGTACAAGTTTGATGTTTAATGATCATGTGAAATTAACTTTAATACTACTTAGATGACATGAGATATGTTACAAGTGTCCACGAATTCCTAAGGTCTATTACCCAATGGTTCTTGTTCAGTACATACCTACACTACAACATTTATAGGTTACTATAAGGATCAAGATACGTATCAATCCTTACAATTAACAATCGATCACTGCTTCTAGAGTTACCCAATAAAAACCCCACCCCTAGGCTACTATGAAAATAATTTTCCACCTATATCACTGCATGATGCTATTCTAAAGACTACTCTCCATGAATATCATCGCATCTAGGCTACTCAGGAATCGATTTTCCCTGGCAATTACACGTAATCCCAACTATGCATCGAGAGGGAACACCAAATGTCGTCGCACCAAAGTGTCTCATCGCCCACATCTATATCCACCACTTGGTCATAGTTTTGGTCTTTTATTGCATGCGTTGGGATCCTTTATCAAAACTATATCACATCGCATCGGAAATCATCCATACTAGGATTCCCATTATATCGGGCCATCCTCCATCAAGCATCCTCATCAGTGTTGCGTGTGCATCATGGAACCTTATGTGAGTGTCATTTGCAATAAGAATTTCCCCCTATCAAATAATTCACCCTTAAGTTGGATAAACAATATTTACCTAACATTGCAATGACCCAGCATCCTCTGATAGGGAACTAGTTGCTCTAATATCTCTAGCATAAAAATTTAGCCCTAAAGTCGGCTCAACAAAGCTATTAAAATTTATATAGTTTTGAACAAGTTTATGTAATCTTTGTTAGTTTCAAATTCTGCAATTTACGTGTTAACCAATCGACCGCTAATCCTAATCGGTAGATCGCTATCGGTTGAACACTAGGGATCAGGGGTCGATCGGTTGTATGCTAATTTTTAGGGTTCAGTTAATTTTAACCGTCAACTGTAAATTTTTATTTAATTCATGCCATTAGTAGTTTCCAGTGAACCTTAGTTACAAATTCGACCAGTCCATGATTTCCACTTTAAGGTCAATTTCAATTTAGAGTTCACAAATTTAGGGTTTACTGATTTTATGGTTTTTACAGTTTAATAAAAAAATAGTGTCAGATTTAACCATTTAGAGTGGTTTCAATTCTATCCTAAATTATAGGTGTCACATCAGGGTTCTATAATGTAGATTATAATTTATAACACCCTAAATCAATTAGAATAATTAAACTTAACTTTAATAATCATCGAGTCAAAATTGTTCCCGCTTACATCAAACCTAAGCCCTTCCCATTTTCTTTGCCTAAGAATTACCCCTCTGAATGCAAGCTCCGCTTATTACATCTTAGATCCAATTGCTTGCATTCTTCTAGGTTGATTCTATTTATATTTTTGAAAATTTTTAGTGTTAGAGGAGATGTTGGAATTTGATAGTGCTTTGGTTTAGTAAATGGTTATGTGAATTTTTGGTTAGATTAGGCTTGAATTAATAGGGTTAAGAAATTTGTTTAGGCCACTAGATTTTGGTTGGAGAATTTCTCTAGTGATATCACACATTCATTAACTACTTCGTGATGAAGTCACGATCACAAGTGTTCGAACACATCATCAGAAATCCTTGATTTAACCTAGCTACTGTCAATCGCTAGTCATATGGATCAAGCGCTACCGGTCGACCATCAACCTCCTTGGTTCAACCGGTCCCCGTGTCAGTTTGTGTATATATTTATTATTCTTTTTCCAATTTTTCCAGTGCCAGTAACTTCCCCATATTAACTCCAATTTCAAAGTGTTATAAATGAAAATCATTTGGAAAATTGCTACAAATGCAATGGTGAAAGTTTCCTAGCCATTTGGGACATCGGTGAAATTTTTTCTTTAGTCCCTGTTTTATTTTATTTAATTTTTCTTATAAAATTTTTGTTAAATTTTCGAGGTGTTACAAATATCGATCACATCCAGGTATTGGCAAGATAAACAACGTTAAGATGTGAATGTCCAAAACACTATTTCTCGAAGATAGGAAACAACATGGAACATTATTAATGTATAATTTGTCGATGGACGAAGGAACATCGACCTAGAATAAACAAGAATAACCATGGAATTTGTAAAGTTATAGTTCTATTTAGCAAAATGGAAACACTTTGGTGATGGTAAAATATAACAAAATGATGAAATATAATTAAATCAATCGCAAGATTTTTTTTTTACATATACAGAGTTACAATAAGTAAAAGCATTGCACAAACACATGCATGTATAATATGAATGACTTATGATACAAGCATTTACATTTTATATGCAGGTAGTTGTACATAGGCATGAATAACATATAAAGTGCAGAAATGTAAATGGAATGGAGATTGAAATAGAAAATTACAAGCATGACTGATGTATAGAAGGAAAATAGAAAAGTACAGCCCATAAAGAGACAAACGGATAAGCGGAAACCTTAGCAGCGGCCTCAACAATAACATTCTCCTTTTCTTCTTTTAAAATCTCTCTATCGACCAAAAGAAAATCTACGTCCCTAGAACTGAGATTAGTGGCCATGAGTTATTCTTCAAAGCACATGTCCCTTGCTCGCTCTGACGCGATCAATACTTCTTCCCAAACGATAACGATAGTTCAAGGGTAGTTATCTCCTAGTGTAATAACCCTATTTCTTATTAGCATTATTTAGGAGATTTAATTAAATAAATTAGATAAAATAACATAAAAGGCTAATGAGATTGAGATTTGATAATTAATCAGGGTCGTGCCTTAATTAACGACTTAATAAGGATGGTTTAAAGCTTAACAAGAAGGAGGAATATATGCAAAGGGCAAATTGGGAATAGATTTAAATTCCTAAACATAAACACTTATTCTCTTATTTCTGCCCTCACTTCATTCATTACGAATGAAATTAAAATAGTTAGGCCAACCACCGCTAGAGAATTCAAGGGAAGTAAGCTAGGGAAACAAGATCAAAGCTTAGGGGAATCAAGTCTGAAACACAAATCTCAACCTTCTTTAAGTACTCAAGATGACTAATAGTTAGCATCTCATGTTTTAATTGTTATTTTCGGTTTTAAGTCTAAATCCAAATGTTTTGATGTTAATATGCCATGTTTTAAAGGTTTTTATTAATATATGCTATTTGATTAATTTAAATGATTTATTATGAAATTTATTGATATGTTTAAGTTGGAAAACCAATCATATGATATCCAAATAACTTGAGATTTTGATACGATGTTAGAAACATTATTTTAGAAGTAGGCTTTAGATTTCATAATATTTCAAGCAAGTGAGATTTTATTATGAGTTTTCTAAGTGGGCAAAATGGATTATCTAGAGTTTTAATAATTAAAAAGAATTAAAAAAAATTGGTCCCATAATTTTCATTTGTTTAAAGATATAATAAATTAGATTTACTATGACTTTTGGGGATTTTTCTCAAGTTTTAATGATTTATTATGAGTTAATTGAGCTAGAAAGGCATAATTAGTATATTAAAATAAAATGCAAGAGTTGCAAAGTATTTTGGAAATGATAAATCTAATCGACTGCATATTTATAGAAAAGAATTAATAAAGAGTTTTATTCGCTTATAAGAACTTGACAAGAATTGGGGTTTGGTGAAAAGGATTTACTTTAAACAGAAAGAAAATAGTTTTTACGGAAATTACAGTTTTGCCAGGATGACAAGGTTGAGGTCGCCTTCCATCCTCCCACCTTTCATCATCTTCGACATCAATCGTGGGCAACACATAGGATATTAATGTGGGTTAGTATCAAATGGAATGGCCTTGGTTGAAGTCAGGGGCGTAGCATCGAAGTCGACGATATGATCCTCAATGTGAGCACTACCGCATGTTACCTTTATCTAAAGTCAATGATGCCACATGTTTCTTATTAGCACTAAAGATGCCGCATTTTATCAACCGTGCTGACTATTTTGACTTTAGCTATAACCATGCCACATTTTATCATCTTGACTCTGTTATTAGTCATTTTTATCCCTTGCTGCCTTTGTTTCGTGTCATGTGTTTTCAAAGAAGGCAGGAAATGGAAGAGTGAATCTCGATGAAGGAAACACCGCTAATAATGGAAATTCTAGGCGTAATACTGGAAGGAACCTGGGTCGATAAAAATTTGGGAATGTAGGCATCGGAACACCACTTATTGATATGGAAGTAATATACAGTTCTTCGTTACTATGGTGCATGCAGGAGCTATTATTGGATTAGTTGGAGGAAATGCTGGAGGACCCAATCAAGAAGTTCCAGTTGTCAACAATTATGTTGTCTTGAGTAGATACAATGCAAGGCTTAGTGAAAAGCCATTTATTGGAATGGAGGATGCATTCGAAGTGGAGAATTAGCTACTTCATCGTGAGAGATCTTCGCTGGTCTTGATTTGAATGATGAACATAAGAGGAGACTGGCATCCAGGAAACTGTAAGGAGTTGCATTGTATCGGTGGAATACTGTAACTGTTGGAGTAGTAGAGCTAACTTTGACATGGGCTAAGTTTAGAAAGAGGTTTGAAGAAAGATTTATGTCTGAGGTCGTTAAGTTAACTTTGTTAAGGATCTTTGCTAAGTTGGTGCAAGGTGATATGACAGTGCTTGAGTATGCTACCAGATTTGAGAAGCTATTCCACTATGGGTATGTTACCGTGGATATAGTGATCAAAAGAAATAAGAAGTTCATTTATAGATTAAGACCGGAGTTTTGGAGGGCAACCGTACCACATCTCATGGATCCATGTGATGTAGTCGTGTAGATAGCTTTGAAAATGAAGAGATGCTGCTTTGTTCAGTAATAATAAGCCAGTAGAAGCTTAGAGTGGGCATAATCAGAAGAGAAAGTTTTGCCAGAAGAAGGGAGCTCAGAAGGATTGAGCTGCAAAGAAGGGAAGGATGAAATTCTTTGTGTCACCGGAAAGGGAATTTTGCAAATGAATGTCGTTCCAGTGATCTAAAAAAGGTGAATAGAAAGAAGAACATTAAGTGCTTTAACTACGACCAAGTCGGACATTACAAGAACAAATGTCTAGACATGGCTAAGGCAGAAAAAGGAAAAGTATTTGCATAGGAATCGACTATCTTGAGACTAATAGCCAAGGAGAAAGGAAAGGCTATGATGGGAGGTACGCTTTTCATTCATGGTATACATATTAGAGTACTATTTGATACTAGTGCATTACATTCTTTTATATGTCATTGTTTAATAGATAATCTTAACATAGAACCCTCATACCAATTTACTTCCTTAAGGGTTGAGAATTTGGAATGATGATATGCAACTCTAGGGATGAGATATGACCATTTAGAGCTTGCATTATTAGGTTATATATTTACCTGCAATTTGCATATGTTTGATTTTATGGGCTTTGGGAATATATGGGATATGGATTGGTTAAGTAAATATGATGCTACGATATTTTACCAAGATAGGAAAATATCACGAAGATACCCTGGTAGTATCGACCAAATTGTATACTCAATAAAGAATCTAAGTTTGGATGTTTGTGATTTGTTGGATGTGGTAGAGTAGGAAGACGAGTTGAATTCGGTTTTCGTAGTCATAGAATTTGCAACGAGCATGTTTCAGAACTACCGCCTGAGTTTCAAATAGATCTTGAACCTAGAGCTGAACCAGTAAGTAGACCACCTAGTAGAATGACACCACCAAGATTAAAGAGTCAAAGGTGTACTGGTGGTCATAGAAGGGAAAAGTTTTACTAGACCAAGTAGTTCGCCATAGGGAGCGGCCATGGTGTTTGCGAATAAACTGGATAGGTCGTTAAGAGTGTGTATCGATTATTATAAGTTGAATGAAAAGACGATAAAGAACTGATATCCTTTTTCTAGAGTCGATGATACATTTGACCAGTTGAGTGGAGCCAAAGTATTTTATCAATTAAATTTGGAAACAGGGTTTCATCATCTAAGGGTGGCGGAAGGCAATATTCCACAGACGATGTTTGGAATAAGATATGGTTCACACGAGTGGTTAGTAATGTCATTCAAATTGACTAATGCAACTGCTTTCTTTATAGATTTAATGGACCGAATCTTCAGGGAGCAGTTAGATTGAATCATGTAAGTATTCATAGATGACATTTTGATATACTACAAGGATGAGAGTGATAATGAAGTTCATCTTAGGATAGAGCTTGAGACGCTGAGGAAGCATCAGTTAAAAGTGAAGTTTTCGAAGTGTCTTTTTTGCAAGAAGGAGGTGAAGTTTCTTGGTTATATAGTCTCAGAGAAAGGGTTGTCGATGGATCTAGCAAAGATAAAAGTGGTTAATAATTGAATCCGGCAAAGATAAAAGTGGTTGATAATTGGTAGAGACCCAAGATATTGACTGAGATAAAGAATTTTTTTGGATCAACTGGCTATCACTGGAGATTTATCAAGGATTTCTCTCACATAGCAGCACCAATGACTAAGCTAACAAGGAAGACATAAAGTGTGTTTGGACTGAAAATTGTGTGGAGACATTCTAGAAGCTAAAATATTTATTGATCAATATGCCCATGTTAGTTGTTCCAGTCAGAAATCAAGATTTGGTGATGTATACTGATGTGAGTGGAACATGGTTAGGAGCTATGTTGATTTAGATGGGTAACGTGATTGCGTAATGCTTTATGACATATCAGACCGCACAACGTTAGATAGCCGACCCATGACATAGATTTAGCTGCTGTAAGAACTATTCGAGTTTTATATGGATCACAAGTCTTTAAAGAACTTATTCTTTTAGAAGGAGTTGAATATGAGATAGTAGAGATTGTTGGAGTTTTTAGCTACTTATGATTTTGGAATTTAGCACACATTGGGGAAAGGAAACAAAGTTGTTGATGCACTTAATTTGAAACATCAGAATGTGGTGTTAGCTATGTTAGATGAAGTGGAAGGTTTGGAAGCATTGACTACTTTAGTATGTGTTTTAGATTGACTGCTAGTTCTAGTCAGAGTACCGCAATGTTATCATGTTCGAAAGTTCGACTAGTATTGATCGACAAAATTGCTTCTAAGAGAAGATTCATTGCTAGCTAAAAGAATTAGAAGATTGGATGGTGGAACCGAGATTGATAATTTGGAGGATTTTTTTTCCTGACCAAAATGGATGATTGAGAAAGAAGATATGATTGTGTGCTCCCGAAAATGGTAGCCTAAGGAAAGAAGTTCTTAAGGAATATCATCGATCGTAGTTTACTATTCACCCCAGAGGAAGTCGAATGTATCTGGATATGAAGAAAAGTTTCTTATGGAAGGGTATGAAAAGTGATGTTGCCTTATGTGTAAAATAGTGTCTAAATTGTCAGCCAGTGAAAGCCGAACATCAAAAGCTGAATAGATTTCTTCAACCTCTAGATAAACTAGTTTGGAAATGAGATTCAATATTCATGGATTTTATTGACTGGTTGCCGAGGTCAAATAGAGGAAATGTAAGTATATTGGTTATAGCGAATAGACCGACCAATATTGCACATTTTATTCCCGTTAAGTCAACCAAGATGGCACCTGTATTGGCTAAGTTGTTTATGAAGAATATTGTTAGACTGCATGGGATTCTTAAAGTATAGTCAGTGACAGCGATTCTTTATTTACAAGTGAATTCTAGAAAAGTCTATAAGATATTTTAGATACTAAGCTTAAGATGAATACCGCTTATCACCTATAGACCGATGGGTGGACAGAGAGAGTCAATAAGGTATTTAAAGATTTGTTGAAAGCTTGTGAACTAGATTTTGGTGGGTCGTGGGAAGACCATTTGCACAATGTTGAGTTTTGCTGCAATAATAGTTATTAGACTAGTATAGGGTGGCGCCTTTTGAAGCTTCATACGGAAGGCCGTGTAAATCACCCGTATGTTGGTTAGAGACTGGAGATAGATTAGTCCTTGGTCCAGATATGGTAAGGGAAGCTGCATAAAATATTGAATTGATTCGAGCTAGAATGTAAGAAGCTCAATCTAGGTAGAAAAGTAATGCATATAAGAGACGAAAGAAATTGGGATTCTTATTGTAGATTATGTTGTCGTCAAAGTGTCACCGACGAAAGACATGGTAAGATTCGAAAAGTCAAGGAAATTGGCACCTAAATTCATTGGACCATTTCATGTCACTGAAAGGACAGAGGAACTTGCTTACAGGGTAGACTTACTGAGTAGTTTGGCAGGATTCCATAATGATTTTCATGTTTCTCATCCAAGGAAGTGTGTTCGAGATCCATAGACTATTATAACTCTAACTGCATTGGAAGACTTAGTAGTGGATTCAGACATGACAATTGGTAGACAACCAGTTCATGTCATGGCTAACGATGAGGTAAAGCTAAGGAACAGGATAGTCAGACTAGTAAAAGTTCAGTGGAGTGACGATGAGAGGGTCCGTACTTGGGAGACAGAGGACATGATTAAGGACACTTATCTTGATTTATTTAGCGATATGTTTTACATCTATGCTTATATATTTGATGTGTGTACCTTATCGTAATTTCGAGGACGAAATTCTTTAAGGAGGGGAGTCTGTTACAAACCTAATTCTTATTAACATTATTTAGGATATTTGATTGGACAAATCAAAAAAAATAAAGTAAAAGGTTAAGGAGATTGAGATTTGATAATTAATAGAGGTAGTTCCTTAATGAATGAGTTAATAAGGATGGTTTAAAGGAGGAATATATGCAAAGGGTAAAATGGGAAAAGATTCTAATGCCTAAACATAAACCTGTATTCTCATATTTCCTCCCTCGCTTCATTCATTGTAAATGAAACTAAAATAGTTAGGCCGACCATTGCTAGAGAATTCAAAGAAAGTAAAGCTAGAGAAACAAGATCAAAGCTTAGGGGAATTAAGTTTAAAACACAAATGTCAACCTACTTTAACCAGTCTAGGTGAACAATAGTTATGTAACTCATGTTTTAGTTGCTACTTTCGGTTTTATGTCTAAATCCGAATGTTTTGATATTATTATGCCATGTTTTAAATGACTGGATGATTATATACTATTTGATAAATTATATGATTTATTATGGAATTTGTTGATATTTTTATGTTGGAAAACCTATCGCATGATACCCATATGATGTGGGATTTTGATATGGTATTAGAAACATTATTTTAGGACTAGGTTTTAAATTTCATAATTTTCCATGAATATGAGAATTTATTATGAGTTTTTTAAGTGAAGGAAATGGATAATTTCGAGTTTTAATAATTAAATATTGTTTTTGTTCCAAAAAATTTATATATTAAAAGATATAGTAAATTTGGATTTATTCTGATTTTTGAGGATTTTTCTCAAGTGCTTATGATTTATTATGAGTTAATTGAGCTAGATAAGCTTAATTAGTATATCACATAATTAAAATTAAATGTAAATGTTGCAAAGTATATTGGAAATGATAAATCTGCTTTAGTGCAAATTTCTAGAAAAAAAACCGATAAAGAGTTTTGTTACCTAATAAGGACATGGCAAAAATTAGGGTTTGGTGAAAAGAATTTACTTTAAATAGAAAGAAAACAGTTTTACGGCATTTATTGTTTTGCCAGGCCAACAAGGTTGACATCGCCTTCCATCTTGCCACCTTCCAGCGTCTTCAACATCAATCATGGGCAATATATAGGATATCAACATGGGTTGGTATGAAATGGATTGGCCTTGGTTGAAGTCAGGGACGTAGCATCGAAGTCGAAGAGATGATCCTCAACGTGAGCCTTGCCGCATGTTATCTTTGTCATAAGTCAATGATGTCGCACTTTTCTTATCGACACTAATGGTGTCCCTTTTTACCAACCATGCTATATATTTTGACTTTGGTATGACTATGCCATATTTTTTCGTCATGACTCTATTGTTTGTCGCTTTATTCCTTGCCGCCTTTGTTCCTTATCATGTATTTTCAAAGAAGGCAATGAAGCCATATATTTGGACTTTGATTTTAACCTTTAATACTTATTCAAAGAAGGCTAGGTTGCCGCCTATTATCACTTCGGCTATAACGAAGTCGCATATGTTTCCTTAAGGCAGTGACGCCAATATTTATCTATGTCAACCTTAATCTTTTAAGGTTTTTTAACATGCTATATGAAGTGGTTGACTTCGACTATATACCTTTAAATTTATAAATCAAAGACTTTAGCACATTTTATATTGAAGAGGGACGATGACCCCAAGTGGCGTTAATCACGTCAATGTTTATTAATATATAAGGTTTTCTTATTTTGGCTTATGTTTTGAGAGCGAAGACCTTTGTCGACTTTATCTTTATCACATTATATCAATATAAAGGTTTTATATTGTTTTACCTTTATAATCTATGGTTTCGAAGTAGGATAACTTCCAAGTGATTTTGAAATTCATCAATATAATTTATAAAAGCATATATCATGACATAAATATTTTTGGATAAAGTAAAGGGCTATAATTTCCTTGTTTTAAAAGTATGGTTTCAAGGGTTAAATCAATTTCAAACCTTTTATTTTCAAGGAAATAGAAAAGAGTATTTAGCCCAGGAATTTTACTAAAGAGATTATTGTTCTTATCACTTTTGGATAGATTTTGATAGGACAAATTTGACTCGAAGATTGAAAAACCAGATGGTACTGGTGTAGGGTAACACCTATACTTCAGCTATTAACCCCTAGCAGATATAAGTCCAAAATTCTAATGCATAGGTCTTTATCAAGGGTATACTAAACTTAGGTGTATGCGTAGATGGAATACACAAAGATAAGATATGTTATAGGTTAGCCTGCAAAACCTTTAGGTTCGTAGTAAGCCCAACAAAGATAATGAGATTGACAGAGTCAGGTAAACACTAGGATATGTGTGTTTGGACAGATCATCAAGTTTCTTTTAAGAGTCAATTAGGAAATTTTTATATTTGGTACGCCCGAGTCAGCCATGTAGGTTGGTAATTATCCTGTGAAAACTAAACATTAGGATGGATAGTCCACTGATTACATGGATAGTCACGATTACCCATGTAGCATGCATGCAGATTATGGTTTATATTATCTATTTAACCAGTTGGTTGCAGGAACCTGATTTTCAAAAGATATATTTTAAAAAGGCATATTAGTAAGGGAAAAACCTATTCCTCTCAGCGGCATAGTCTCGTTGAATATCTATAAATTGAGATGACATATTATTATTCATACCAGGCTTTTTATATAACTCAAAGTTTATGTTTTACCCTTACAATCTCGGGCGCTCAAAATTTGATTTGACTAAGTCAAGAGTAAGGGCTTTATAGGTTAAGTACGTTTTGAGAATAAAGCTTTCGGTCACATTTTGGAAGCAAAGCTCGCTATGAAGGATTCTATTCATTACTATTATCTGCTATGGTATGTCGGTTGTTATATCACTACACGAAAAAATATTTTTTGGTGGCATACCGAAAACACTACCATAACTTATGGTAGGGTTTGAGAATGCCGTTAAAAAACATGCAACTATTTGTCAAGATATTCTATTGTGTTCTAGTAAACGCCACTATAAATGCTACTAAAAATCTTTATTTGAACGTTTAGAAAATGCTACCAAGAAGTACTTTCCACTATTAAATATTTTAGAAGCGTTTTATGTTTGCTACCATATATATTTTGATAACATTTAATAAATGCTACTAAAAATTGTTGAATTTTTATCCAGTCTTCCCTCGATGTGGTGGCTCGTTCAGTTTTCATTTCATTTTTTCATAACATATGTATTACATATTGTAATAATTAACATATTTGAGTAGAAACAAACGATCACTCATATAATTATCACATTCAAAAAACCGAAAACACGTTAATCACATAATGCAATACGATACACAGACATCGATATAAAATATTTAAAAAATAACATATCTACATAAAATACATAATCAAATTACAAATCATTTTGCACTTAAAGAGAGAGACCAGACCCTTCATCCTCTTTATGGGAGGAAGCATAAACAAAGTAAGGGCCTAAATGAGTCCGAACACTCAAAGCAAAAATGGTTCTCTGCAACATTCCTAACAACAAACTAGAACATTATTATAAATGATAAATCGTATTATTTAACATAATATATGAAATGAGAAGCAAAATCGAAATGTTACACTTACAAATTTGAAAGGGATAGGTCTGCATGGACATATATCATACCATCAAACTAATTATTTTGCATGTATCTGAATCAAATTGAAACAACTCCGGCCTATAATCTCATTTTAACACATTCAGAGAAGAAATACACATTTCACCCAAACCACCATATCAATCATATATAGCTACATTTAAATCACATGCCCTTGACATATCATTCTCATATGAACCATCATCCAACCCGTCTAAATTAACATCTTCTTCAACACTTAGAACATAAATTTAATACAAATGTCATATTCTGAATTAACATTACTACAAAAATTATAATATGTTTGGTGTTATTTACTATTATTATTATTATTATTTATAAAACTTAGTTAATTTTATAAACTTAGTGTGATGACTGAACACCGCCGGCTACGATCGTCGTTCTCAGATCGGACTTCACCGCCGCTTAGCCAAGACCGAGGTGCACCCTCAAGACCCCATGCACGGCCACCACATCGCCAATAGCCATCTCAGCTGCAGCTGCATTTAAACGCCAAATTTGGCGATCTCAAGCATTAATGCCACGGCCCAAACCCACAGATGAACGCTGCATGACTCCCTCTACAAGCCCACACCTTCTGATCGTCGAATGGTCGAAGATCCACTAACGAAAAGCAAACCCTACAATGGAAGGCCATGACTATTTTACCAATTTATGGCCAAAACAAACCTCCAAACAAAAAAAACGAACTATAGATGTAGATTACGCTCATTGAGACCTTCGCGATGATATATAATTCGATAGGCTTAGAGGAGTTTAAATTTTGATTTGATTTGTAATTTGAATTAGGGTTTGGGTTGTTTGCCATTGGGAAGGAGGAGACGAGAACAGAAATATGTTAGTATAACAAATGAAATAAGAAATCTAGGGTTTATAAAAGATTGTATACAGGTAGAGATGGATAAGAACGAATGGACAGATCGAATTGGATCGAAACGATAAAAACGACCGAAAAGCCTGTTTCGTTCCCGAAATGATAATGGGTCATCCAATATATCGAAATATACGTTTTTGATATTTTTAAACTCAATGAACTAGTTTCAAACCCTAATTCCATTGTATATAGAAGTTAGCATTTAAAATATAATTATATTCTTTTAAATTTCTTTAATTGGTTTCTACACGTTTCGTGCTCGCACGGTCAAACCATAAGTCATATCGCTACGAAACTTGAAACCCTACAATAATTCACTGTTATGGATCCGATGAAACTAGTTTCTTAAAAATCCAAGATTGTGCCCTAAAAGGCTAATTTTCATGTTAATTAAATAAATTATTATTTTAAAATCAATTTAATCACTTTTAAATTCAAATTTAAAACTTAACAATTTTATCATTCTTGATTACAGAGAAATTTAAAATATTTGAAAATAAATTTTCTATGTGAAATCTGATATTTAAATATTTCACTAATTTCAGCGTTCAATTACAACTACAATGAACCCCAATTAATTATATTTTAATTTCAATCAAATTCTTTTATTTTGGTTTATACTCTTATTATTGAATCAACTATTATTTATGAATATAATTAAAATTAATTTATATTTTACTACATTCATATTCTACAGTTATCATCTTAACTCATATTAACGACAATATTTAATTATATTTAATTCACATTGATTTTCAAATTATTTCAACGGATTAAATAATAAAATAATAATTGAAACAATTATTGCACATTAGTAATTAGAACACATTTCTAAGCCTATTGTTTATAAATGAAAGCTAATAAATTTATGTATTAATTACTTTAGTTCATATTCTATAATAAACCTATTTCAATTAATAATATATAATTTTAACATTGAATCCAATCTTAATTTGTACCTTATTTACTATTGTAATCAAATTAACTTTACAATTATTTGAATTGATTGAAATTACATTAAAATAGTAATCAGTAACATTCAAACATTAAATCTAAATTATATTCTAACTTTTTTTCTCATTAATAAACCATAAATTTTAGTTTCTCATAATATTAAATTTCAAAATTTTATTTATTTTAATAGTTTTTAATTATCAAAAGCATGATTCGTTACACTCTCCCCACTCAAAACTATTCGTCCTCGAAAAGGAACAAGAAGGAATTAAGAAACTTGATATAAATTTATTCAAAAATAATCAATTTATAAACAATTAATTTACATAATTTAGTTTAATAAGAATTTTAAAATAATTCAACTATCACAAAATTTTCCAAGTCCTAAATTCATGAAAAATTTCAGCAGAGTCTCCTTTGCGCAATTCGGTTCGAAAAAATAATAATATCAATAATTACAATATATATCATATTTTAATAATAAAAAATCGCAAACCCTGGGAAAAAAATTAAAATATTGTTCTAGAAACCATAATCCAAAGACCTAACTATTTGTCAGGCAAACTACTTTATTTATAAAACCAAAAGCAGTGGCTATTACTTCCATAAATTTATATTTCTCTTATATAATCCAAAAGAGCTAAAATTATATATAAGAATAATATCTTAGTTGTTTCAATAATAATACAAACAATACAATAGAAATAATAATCATATGTAAATAAAATAACACAACCATCATATGCAACCAAATAATCCATCAACTATTTATAGCAACCAAAACAAATGGTTTGTCCACGTTCAGAAACTTTTCATTGTGCAAAGGTGGTAAATAAACTACCAAGTGTACCTTATGCTCAACAGCCTTAGATAATTACTTAATAGATTATTCATACAACCTTGAACAATTTGAAGTATCATTTTCCAAACTTTCCAAAAGCTAATAACATAGACTTTTAAACATTATTTAAGTATATTCTGTTGGTTTCTTCAAACATTCTTTACCTTTTATGTATTTTAAATTCTCATTATTTATACAAGGTTATCTTTTATAAATTTACATTCATTCACTTACATAATTTATTTCCGATGCAATATTTAAAATCATTAGTGAATATATTCTTAAGGTATTACATACATTCCATTGCATTTAATTCACATTTACTATTTACTTATATACATGGATTCCATTTAATATTTATATTCATTTAATGAAATATTTTATACTTAATCTTTTCTACCTTTTATTCATATTTATTTCCTTAATAGTATTTCTTCTTTCACGAACCATTACCCAAGTTTATAATTATCTCAGAAGGTCGTAACTTAAGTTATAAATCTTCTTTGCAACTTACTTTTTTTATTTACAACCAATTTACATAACATGAATTTAGAATCTATTTACTTCCTTAAGTTTCCATTCATTCCCTAAATTAATATTCACCTTATACTATTCAATTTAATTACTAAGCAATTTAAACATTAACTCATGTTCATAAAATTTCTTGTACATCTTAGTTTTCATTTATAAACATATGTTCATTTCGAAGCATTTTTGTTGTTAAGCTTTTACTTGTATAATATTCTACTATGTATTCATATTAATATTAAAACTTTTTAAATATTTCTAGTTAGTTTTATACATGCTTTGAGTGTTTTACAAATTATCTTATTCATTTTAGTTAGTAAAAATATTCAATAATTTACATCTTCTAAATTAAATTACCCTTTAAATTACAAGTGACAAATCTTCAATTTCTTTACAATTTCATTAATCACTTAGCTTCCAATATCTTATTTCTTATTTTAGATGTTTCAAACCATTAAAATAGTTAAGAATTCATTTCATTACAATAATTGAAATCCCTAATTTATAGAAACTTAAGAACTAAATATCGGGTTCTATTTCAAATCATCTTGAAATAAAATATGCTTATATTCTCTGTATACCAAATCAAACACAGAAAATTTAGAATTATGATTTGTTTATCAAAACAGATGTGTAGCAAAGCTAATATAATAGTCTTCCCATTTTAAAACTCGAAAATGAACATCGATGATGTCACGATCATCACTGAAATTATTTTCCAGCGATAGAAGAGGGGAGTACAGAACTTATTTTGTTTTAAAAAAAAATTAAAACATTTCTTTGAAATCATATTGAAAACATTTATATCCGAAAATACTTCCAAATAATACTAATATTATTCCAAAATATTTGAAATCCAATAAAAAACTTTGGAACTTAAGTTATCAAATTTCAAATTTATATTCACTTTATTTGTAAATCCTATTTTGCAACTAATATTTATAAAATTCCACTTTCTAACAAACAAACATATCACCTACAACTATATCCACTTATAAAAATCAATCTATTATATACAAAATATAATACTAGGTAAAATTATTTCATTTACCTATATTTCAAAAACAATATTCGTCGGTCTGACCTATTAAATGATTAGAAATCCTTATCAATGGCATAGCGTCCTATGTACCGACCAGAATTTATAAATACTAAACAAAACAAATTAACACAATATAAAAAACATTTTTATAGCATTAACAAATATACTCTCTCATATATATACACACTCAAACTCATTCTAGGGTATTAATAACCCTATCTTTAATGAGTTTAACCCCAAACAGGCTAAGGTATCTATAAACCAAAGCTTTGATACCAACTGTGACGATCCAAGGTCGCTGCCTACGACCACCATTCCCGGATCGAAGTTCATCGCCGCTAAGCTCAGGCCGAGGTGCACCCTCACGACCCCACGCGGGGCTGCCACATCACCAGAAGCAATCTCCATCGCTGCTCAATTTAAACGCCAAATTTGGCGATAGTAAGCATTAATGCCACGACTTAAACCTACAGATGAATGATGCACGACACCATCTACAAGTCTGCACCTTCCGATGGTTCAATGGTCGACGATCCACCGTCGAAAAGTAAACCCTATAGCGGATGGTCGTGACTATTTCACCAATTTCTGGCCAAACCGTACCTCTAAACGAAAAATGAACTGTAGATGTAGATTACGCTTGTTGAGAGCTTTGTGATGATATATAATTCAATACGTTTTGAGGAGTTTAAATTTTTTATTTGACTTGGAATTTGAATTAGGGTTGTCTGTCATTGGGAAGTAGGAGATGAGAATAGAAATTTGTACGTACAGTAAGTGAAATAAGAAATCTATGGTTTATAATAGCTTATATAAGGTAGGGATGGATAAGAACGAATGGAAACATCGAATTGGGTCAAAACGATAACAACGGTCTAAAAAGCCCGTTTTGTTTCCAAAACGAAAATTAGTCATCCAATATATTGAAATATACGTTTTCAATATTTTTAAACTCAATGGGACTAGTTTCAAACCCTAATTCCATTGTATATAGAAGTTAGCAGTTAAAATCAAATTATATTCCTTTAAATTCTTTTAATTGATTTCTACGCGTTTCGAGCTCGCATGATAAGTCTGATCGCTACGAAACTTGAAATCCTAAAAAATTCATTGTTATGGATTCGATGAAACTGGTTTCCTAGAAATTCGAGACAGTGCCCAAAAAGGTTAATTTTTACGTTAATTGAATAAATTATAATTTTAAAATTAATTTAATCACTTTTAGATTCAAATTTAATAGTTAACAATTAGTTCATTCGTGATTACATAGAAGTTTATAATCTTTTAAAATAAATTTTCCATGTTAAATCAAATATTAAAATATTTCACCAATTTCAACGTTCAATTACAACTGTAATAAAACCCTAATTAATTATATTTTAATTTTAATCAAATTCTTTTATTTCGATTTACACTTTTATTATTGAATCAACTATTACCTTGTGAATATAATTAACATTAGTTTACATTTTATTGTATTCATTTTCTACGGTTATCATCTCGACTCATATTAATGACAATATTTAATTATATAAAATTCACGTTGATTTTTAAATTATTTCAACGGATTAAATAATAAAATAATAATTAAAACAAATATTACACATTAGTAATTCAAACACATTTCTAAGTCTATATTTACAAACAGAAGCTAATAAATTTATGTATTAAATAATTTATTTCATATTCTATAATATACCCATTTCAATTAATAATGGATAATTTCAACATTGAATCCAACATTTAATTTATACCTTATTTAAAATTATAACCAAATTAACTTTACAATTATTTGAGTTAATTGAAATCACATTAAAATAGTTGTCAATAATGTTCAAACAATAAAATTAAATTATATACTAACTATTTTTCTCATTGTCAAATCATAAATTTTAATTTCTTGCAATATTAAATTTCAATATATTATTTAATTTAATAGTTCTTTATTATCAAAAATACGGGTCGTTACATTTAGTTTCATCATCATCATCATCATCTATCAAACTTTGTTGTAAACTAAGTTAACTTAATTATATTATTGTTGTTTGTGTTGTTGTTGTTATAGTATCACAACATGCATCAAAACTTGTGAGGCACACAATACATAAATGACTCAAAATGGGAAGTGAACCAAACAATTAACACAATATATGCTAAGTAAATAAACTACTTTAGACAATGCCCCTACCTTGCCATGTTCGCTACTCAAGACTGCCATGTCCATTACCCCAGTCAAACACTCTTTATTTCATACAAGTTCAACACATGCCTTGCTTACCCAGTTTGTCACCTTCCATACATGTTAGATCTACCGGCGTAACAAATTTTCCCAGCATATTTAGTTTGTCATCTTCCTTACTCTTGCACTATTTTGCATGTGCAATTCTATATAACAAAATGGAAACAATTAGTTGATTTATGTAAGATATAGATAGTTTTGAATAAGCAACAATGTCACAAGTACCTATGAATAGGTCAAGAATTCATTTTAAAAAATATAATGTAAAACTTCATTTCCTAACATAAATTGGACAACCACCAATAGCTCAACCCGCAACATGATACTCTGCACCTGGATGTAGGTCTGCAAAACACAAAAAAAAAACACAGTTCACAATATATAGTGAAACAAAAAATAAGGAAAAAATGAAAATAAAACGGTTGGCGTCATGCTACTTAACTGCCAATGCTCGTACTAACTTAGTGATCCCCAGAACCAAAGTGCCTTAGTGACATCATTATGTAGTGCCCCCATAGCCAAAGCGTTATCAAATGTGGCCCTGCTAGTGCCATTCTGATCATTTATACCTGTCAATCTAACTAAATTAATAGTGTATTATGAAATTTCAAAAATGAAACTAATAAAATCTGAGTGAGTTTAAAACTAAAATTAGAAATAAAACAGTAAGCACTATCTCATTTCATAAAATATATATTTCGATTATGTTGGTATGGGAGCAAGCTAAAATAAATGAATGATTATAAAGCCCAGATATGGTTAGTCTTTGATTAGGAAAATTTTAAAAATAAACTTATATTTAAACAAGTTGAAAATCATTTAAACAAAAAACATCCACTTATTTGTAACACCCCATATTTTTAATGATATTATTTAGGATATTTAATTAGTGAGATAAAAGAAAATAGTGTGTGGATTAATGGATTGAGATTTGTCATTAAATAAAAGGATAATCGTGTCTATAGGTAAAAAATGAACTAAAGAAATAATAGGGAAATAAGTGTTAAGAAATAAGGAAGGGCGAAATAGGTAAATGATAAAACTTATATCCTAATCCCTTAGGAAATCAAAACACGTTCATTTCATTTTTTTCAAGTAAAAACACTTTAAGGTTGGCCACTATTTTCACTCAAGAGAAGATAAAGCTAGGATTTTCAAGAGTAAAAAGTAAATCAACTTAAACAAGATCAAATCTCACATCCTTAATCACAAAGCTAAGGTGAATAATTTCTACACCTCAAGTTTTATAAATGATTTCGGTTTTAAGATGAAACACAAATTTTATCTTGCATGTTTAGGCATGATTTTGAGGAGCGAAATATTTATATATACGTGTTGGTGATTTATACTTGTTTATACAGATTTTATGATATGCTTTGATGTAAAACCCCATTTAATGTCATCCAAATGCCTTGCGATTTTAGATATAGGCCAAAAATGTTATTTTAGAGATGATTTTCAATTTTCATAATTTTTTGGATTAATGTGGATTTTATATTAATTTTTTATTGAAGAAAATGATTTATTGGGTTATAAATTATTTACAGCTAAATTATTAATTATTTGGGTCTGGAATTTCTATACGTTAGAAAGTATATTAAAACGGATTTTCTGGAATTTTTATAGAATTTTCTACGGTGTTTTGACGAATATATAAAATTATTTAAGGCACGTGACTTAAATGTTTTATATATTTAATTAAGGAGAAGGGATATTTTGTAATTGATTTAAATTAATAAATTTTGAAATTATGATAGTACTTTTAGAAAAGAAAATTTGCAACTAACTGGAGTTTGACAAATAAGGCAGGTTGGTTAAAAAAATTTACTTAAAAAGGTTTAAAATCAGAAATTCATGTTAAAAGCATGATTTGCCTCTTTTGGTTTCGCCCGGGCAGCTTAAGACTAAGACCCTCTGCCTCCTTCCTCAAACCAGTGCACATAGTGTCACCGTCTTGGTACACAATGAATTGGATAAAGGCGAAAGGTAAGAGTCAAAACCAAGGGGGTTCCAAAAGGGTAGAAGCGCCTTCTAGTTTTAAAAGAAAAGAGCGCCTACTTGCTTTTGACTATATAGCTCTTGACTTAATTGGCTTCTGACAATATCAATTGATTTAAAGAAATGTTTTAAGGTTGCACCTTTGTTCTAAGAAATAGCTTTCGACTGAGTTGCTTTCGAATAAGTCAATGGTTTAAAGGTTGGTTTCGAAATAGTTGTACCTTTTTTTTAAACAATAGCTTCCAACTATGTCGAAGCCTTTACTACCGCCTTTTTCCTTTCAAAATAGAGCTTTCGAAGGTGTTGCTTTGTTTTATAAAAACCCTGTCGCATCTCCAATGTTTTTGAAAGGGTGATTTCGATAACATCACTTCTCTACTTAGTTGTAGCTTTCAAAAGAGTAAGCTTTCGAAAGAGTAAGCTTTCGAACCAGTTCCTTGTGACCCTTAGTGATTTTTATAGAATAACCCAAAGGTTTCGACTAGTTTAGCGTTGAATGATTTCGAAGTTTTCCATATGTTTTAAAATTGAACCCAAAAGCCTTTAAAGGGTTTAAGCTTTCGATACCTTCGAAAGGTTTAAAAGAAGGTTTCGAATGGGTGGTTCCCGTATGTTTTCAAAAGTCTTTGAAAGAATTATTTCGAAGGGGTGGTTCCCTGCATTTTCGAAATGTCTAAAGAAAAGTTTTTTCCAATGGTTTAAATAAGTTTAAAGGAAGGTTTTTCCTATGGTTTTGAAAGGCAATGTCTAATTATTTTGAAGAGGGATGTCTAAGGTTTTTAGCTTTTGAAGGAAAAGGACTTTCAATGGTTTCGAAAGGAAGATTTTCTTTTTCAGCCTAATTGAAAGAAAGAGTTTTACATGGTTTTGAAAGGGGTACTTTCTATAGAATTGAAAGTGGTACTTTAAAATGTTTAAAGGATGTCATCAACAAAGATTTGGGTAAAGTATATATATAGCATGGCAAGGTGATTTTGAGTAAAGCATAAAATATGAATGTTTTCCTTGTTTAAGTTTGGTTTAAAAGATTTTTTAATCAATTTTCAGACGAAAAGGTTTTCAAGGAAAATTATGGGAAGGTATCCCTAAGGAAAATGACTTGGATATTAAAATACCAGATGAGATTGGTATAAGGTCACGCCCTACACATTAGCTATTGGCCTCAGCCAATTTAGTCCAAAATTCCAGTGTATAGGGCTTTGTCACATGTAAGACTTAAATTATAGTTACACATAAAAGGGAACATGTTTTTTTTATGCAAATAGGTTATTGGTGAGCCCGTGAAACCATTAATTCAGGAGTTCCTGGAAGATGTTAAGTTAAAGACAGACCGTTCAGAAAAGAAATATTTAACAAATACTTAAAGGACAGACTGTCCAGAAGAGGAGTAAATAACAGACGTTAGATTATTTAATTATTTTGTCTTGGTAGGCCTGAGTCCGTCAATGGTTAATAGTAAGCAAATAAAACTATAGTATTTGGATAGATAGTCTGTTTGTTACCATATATGTATATTTATAAAATTATGGTTTATAGTTTTAATCAGTTTTGGTGAAAGAATAAAGGTTTGCAAAAGATATGTTTTAAAAGGATATTAGTGAGGGGAAACACATTATGCTAAGTGGCGTGGTTTCATTTAATATCAAATAACCGAGATGTATGATATTATTCACCCTAGATTTTATGTCTGACTCAAAGTCTATGTTTTCCCGTTAAACTCTCGGATGCTCAAAATTGATTTGAGTAGCTAAGGGATTGAGGCTTTACAGGTTTAGTAGGATGATGAATAAAGCTACCAGAGGCGAGCAGGAGGCTAACAAATAGCGATTTAGGAGTTTCAGTTTTTGTTTTAGTCGTTTTATTCCGTTGTGTGTATATTATGTCAGTTATGACAATATTAACCTGATCAACCATGGGGGCATCTTCATATGTCTCTCTTGACATATTCTGTAATAACTATATTTTTTCATTTCTTGGGAACATATTAGGATTTGTAATTTGGATATGAGACATTTGTTTTGAATGTAATAGAAAAATATTGTTTTGAAATCTGTGATTTGTTTCATATTCAAGTGCTTCTTATATTATTGGTACAATTAACATAACCGTATTTAGTCGCCGTAAGTTAATACTATGGATTACTGCAGCATCTATAGCGCTTAGCTTTGGGCTTCTAGATAAGAGATGTTACAACTTGGTACCAGAGCATAGGTTTGTAAAATAATTTAACTAAAAATGGTTTTTGAAAATATAAATCCCTATAAGTTAGAGTTAAGATCGTGGTATGGGATAACACTATAGTAACGTACTTGTATTTTCTATATATTAGTATATGCTTTATCTCTAGACTCCTGACTTTATTAAGCTATTCTTCTGTATCTCACGAGGTTTGAATAGAGATATGGACGGAAGAAGAGGTAGAGTTAATGTGGGAGGAGGCAACACCACCACAAATGGAAATTGCCGACCTAATACTAAAAGAGGTCAAGGTCAGGCTCAGGTTGAGAATATTGGTGCTAGGTTCCTAAGTGGAGATAGGAGCCATGTACCAATTTTTCATAAACATGATGCGAGCTGGAATCATTGCTGGGGTTGTTGGGGGAAATGCTATGGGAGGAGTTCAAGCAGCTCCAATAGTCAATCAGTATGCTAACTTGAGCAGAGACAATACTAGGCTTGGAGGGAAGTCGTTTATTGGAACCAAAGATGTTATAGAAGTGGAGAACTGGTTGTTATACCATGAAAGGGTATTCGCTGGTTAGGGCTCAACAACGAGCAGAAGAGGAGACTTGCCTCAAGACAGCTTTTAGGGGCAGCTTTGTTTTGATGGAACAGCGTGACATCTGGGCTAAATGAAGAGGGGATGACGTGGGCTGAATTTAGGAGAAGATTCTAGGAGAGGTTTATGTCAATAATGGCGTAGTCGGTTTTGGTCAGGAAGTTCGCTAAATTGGAACAAGGAGAAATGTTAGTTTCGAAGTACGCTAGTAGGTTTGAAGAATTGGCTAGGTATGGATATGCCACTGTAGACATGGTGATGAAAGGGAATGAAAAGTTTATTAGGGGTTTGAAGCTAGAATTGGCAAGGGAAACTTTGCCGTATGTTAGAGATCCATGTGATGTAGTTGTGTAAATGGTGTTGAGATAGGAAGAAATGTTAGCATGTTTGGAGAAGAAGAAGGAAAAGGAGGTCCAGTTCAAACAAGGCCAAAAGAGAAAGTTTTTCCATAAGAAGAATGCTCAGAAAGGAGGAGCAACAAAGAAGGAAAAGTCTGAGGTGGTCTGTTATAAGTGTGATAAGAAAGACCATTATGCTCATGAGTGCTGAATAGGCAAAAGAAAGAAAGCTGCTGAGAAGAAGGGAGTTAGATGCTTCAATTGTGATCAAGTGGAGCACTACATGAACCAATGCAAAGAGCCAGCAAAGGAGAAAAAGGCCAAGTATTTCCATTGGAACCTGTTACTTCGAAGTCGACAATGAGGGAAAAAGGGAAAGCGGTATTAGGAGGTTATACCGTAGAAAACCCAAGTTGTGAGGTGAATGCTTTATTGGGTATTATTGAGTTGGAAGACGAGTTAAATCGTGTTTTCATAGTTAGAGAATTCTGTTTGACCCGGTAGTTGGATTACGTCCGAAACGGGCCATAGAGTTTCGGGTAAATTTGTTGCCCAAAGCAGAACCGATAAGTAGGCCGCCAAGCAGGATGATGCCTACAGAGATGAAGGATTTGAAGGCTGGGTTGGTAGATTTGGAAAGCAAAAGTTTTATTAAACCAAACAGTTCATCTTGGAGAGAAGCCGCTGTATTTGTTAAGAAGTTAGATGGAACGTTAAGGCTATGTATCGATTATTATTAGTTGAATGAAAAGACGAAAAAGAATCGATATCCATTGTCTAGAATTGCCGATTTGTTCGGTTGGCTAAGTGGAGCCAAGATTTTTCTTATTTGGATTTGGCTACAAATTTTCACCAACTTAGATTCGCAGAAGATAGTAGACTTTTGACAGTGTTTAGAATAACGTACGGGTCATACGAATGGTTAGTTATGCCGTTTGAACTCAATAATGCGCCGACATTCTTTGAAGATTTGATGAACCGAATTTTCAGAGAGCACTTGGATAGATTCATATTGGTGTTCTTAGATGATATTTTGATATACTCTAAGGATGTGAAAGAGCATGAAGTTCATCTTAGAGTGCTCCTTGACACTTTGAGAGAGCATCAGCTGAAGGAGAAATTTTCGAAGTGTTGCTTCTGGGAGAAGGAGGTGAAGTTTCTTGGTTATGTAGTCTCAAAAAGAGGATTAGCAGTCGATCCAGATAAGATCTAAGCTACAAATTAAAAGAGACCGAAAATGGTAACTAAGACAAGAAGCTTTCTTGGATTGGCAGGATATTACCGTAGGTTCGTTAAGGGTTTTTCATGGATAGCAGTGTCGATGAACAAGTTAGCGTGAAAGGATGTGAAGTTTATGTAGACCGATATGTGTGAGGAAGCACTCCAGAGCTCGAAACAATTGTTGGCCCATGCACCTGCGTTAGTGGTTCCAAAAGGGAATCGAGACTTGGTATTTTATACAGATGCTTGTTGTACTGGGTTAGGAGCTGTGCTAATGCAGAAGGGTAAAGTGATTTCTTACGCTTCTAGACAGCTTAGACTGCATGATGTTAGATATCCAACGCATGACATGGAGTTAGCTGTAGTTATTTTCGCTTTGAAGGTGTGGAAACATTACCTTTTGGGAGAAAAGTTCGAGTTGTATACCGACTTTAAGTCGTTGACGTACTTGTTCTCTCAGAAGGAGCTGAACATGAGAAAATAGTGATGGTTAGAATTTTCTATCACTTATGAATTTGGAATAGAGTACACACCGGGAAAAGGCAACAAGTTTGCAGATTCGCTTAGTAGGAGGCATCAGAATGTAGTATTAGCTTTGATAGCAGAATGGAAGGACTTGGAAACCTTGATAGCTTGCAAAGCGCAATGGGGATCCGAGGCTGGGCCTGGAGAAGGATCTGCTACAATATCTTATTTAGAAGTCTGATCGGTATTAATTGAGAAGATAGCTTCTAAACAGGAGGTGGATCCAGTTTTGGCTAAACGGATCAAAAAGTTAAAGGATGGAATGGAGAGCGATGACTTGAAAGATTTTAGTCTTGATCAAAATGTTTGGTTAAGGAAGAAAGGTAGATTATGTGTTCCAAATGTGGGAGACATAAGGAAGGAAGTCTTGGAGGAAGGACATCATTCGAAGTTCACTATACATCTAGGAGGAACAAAGATGTATCGGGATATGAAGAGAAGTTCCTTCTGGGAAGTCATGAAGTGGGATGTTGGCTTCTGTGTGAAACAGTGTTTGAACTGTCGGCAAGTGAAAGCCGAGCATCAGAAACCGAGCGGGTTGCTTCAGCTAGTAGATATTCTAGTATGGAAGTGGGATTCTATTTCTATGGATTTCATAGATGGGTTTCTGAGATCTAATAGAGGGAATGAAAGTATATGGGTCATAATGGACAGATTGACCAAGAGTTCCCATTTAATCCTAGTTAAGTCAAATAGGACGTCACCTGTATTGGCTAAGTTGTTTATGAATAATATGGTTAGACTGCATAGAATTTCTAGTAGTATTGTTAGTGATAGAGATTCTTTGTTCACTAGCGAGTTTTGGAAGACTCTACAGGAAAGTTTAGAAACAAGCTCAAGATGAGTACCGCTCACTATCCACAGACAGATGGGAAAACGGAGAGGGTAAACAAGACCTTGGAGGATTTGTTACGAGCTTGTGAATTGGATTTCATGGGATCATGGGAATACCATCTTTACCAAGTTGAGTTCGCGTATAACAATAGTTATCAGACTAGTATAGAGATAGCACCGTTTGACGCTTTGTATGGAAGACCGTGCAAATCCCCTACATGTTGGTTAGAGACCGGAGATAGATTTGTCCTTGGTCCTGATTTGATTAAATAAACGACATAAAAGATTGAGCTGATAAGGGCGAGAATGAAGGAAGCTCGGTCTAGGCAGAAAAGCTATGCAGATAGAAGACGAAAAGATTTAGAGTTCTTTGTTGGAGATCATGTTGTCGTCAAAGTATTGCCGAGGAAGGGTGTTATTAGGTTGGAGACGATAGGGAAGCTAACACAGAGGTTCATAGGACCATTTCCTATTTTAGAAAGGATTGGGAAACTCGCATATAGAGTAGAGTTACCGAATAGCTTGGCAGGAGTCCACGATGTTTTCCATAAATCTCATTTGTGGAAATATGTTAGGGATCTAGATACTACTATAGCACCGACTGTGTTAGAAGAATTAGTAGTGGAACCAGATATGACTATAATAAGGAAACCTATCCGGGTAATCGCGAGAGATGAGAAGAAGTTGAGGAATAAGATAGTCAGATTAGTGAAAGTCCAATGGAGTGACGATGCTAGAGACTGTACTTGGGAGATTGAGAGTAGGATTGGAGACACTTATCATGATTTGTTTTAATGGTATGTTTTACCATTGATTGTTTTGATGTGTTCCTTATCGTAATTTCGAGGATGAAATTGTTTAAGGAGGGGAGATTGCAACACCCCATATTTTCAGTGACATTATTTAGGATATTTAGTTATATTAAATTAATTAATATGTTGATCAATGGGTTGAGATTCGTAATTAAATAAAAGGGTAGTCGTGCCAGTATGTAAAAATGAACTAAAGAAATAAGAGGGAAATAAGTGTTAGGAAATAAGAAAGTGCAAAATAGGTAAATTATAAAACTTATACCCTAAACACTTAGGAAATCAGACACACGTTCATTTCATTTTTCTCAAGTAAAAACACTCTAAGGCACGCCATCATTTTCACATCTCAAGAGAAGATAACGCTAGAATTTTCAAGAGGAAGAAGTAAATCAACTTAATCAAGATCAAATCTCACATCCTTAATCACAAAGCTAAGGTGAATAATTTCTATATCTTAAGTTTTCTAAATGATTTCGATTTTAAGATGAAGCTAAGGTGAATAATTTCTATATCTTAAGTTTTCTAAATGATTTCGATTTTAAGATGAAACTCGAATTTTATCTTGCATGTTTAGCCATGATTTTGAAGGGCAAAATGTTTATATATACATATTGATGATTTAAGCTTGCTCATATAGATTATATGATGTGCTTTGATGTGAAAACCCTATTTAATGACATCCAAATTCCTTGTGATTTTAGATATAGATCGGAAATGCTATTTTAGAAATGGGTTTCAATTTTTATAATTTCTGGATTAATGTGGATTTTATATTAATTTTCTAGTGAAGAAAATAATTTATTGGGTTATAAATTATTCATGGCTAAATAATTAATTATTTGGGTCTAGAATATTTAATATTTAAAAACATATTAAAAGGGATTTTCTAGATTTTTTTTAAAATTTTCCAAGGTGTTTTATGAATATATAAAATTATTTAAGTTATGAGACTCAAATGTTTTATATATTTAATTAAGGAGAAGGGGTATTTTGTAAATAATATAAATTAAAAAATTTTGAAATTATGGCAGTACTTTTAGAAAAGAAAATTTGTAACCAATAAGAGTTTGACAAACAAGGCAGGTTAGTTAAAAAGCTTTGTTTAAAAAGGTTTAAACCAGAAATTTATGTTAAAAGCACGTTTCGCCCAGGTAGCTTTCGACTAAGACCTTGGCCTCCTTCCTCAAACCAGTTCACATAGTATCAACGTCTTGGTAAAGAGTGAATTGGACAAAGGCGGAAGGTAAGAGTCGAAACCAAGGGGGTTCCGAAAGGGTAGAAGCACCTTTTAGTTTTAAAAGAAAAGTGTGCATGCTTAATTTGGACTATGTAGCTCTCGACTCAGTTGGCTTCCGACTATGTCAATTGATTTAAAGAAAGGTTTTAAGGTTGCGCGTTTGTTCTAGAAATAGCTTTCGACTGAGTTGCTTTCGACTAAGTCAATTATTTAAAGGTTGGTTCCGAAATAGTTGTACCTTTGTTTTTAAACAATAGCTTCCGACTATGTCGAAGCCTTTACTGCCGCCTTTTTCCTTTCAAAATAGAGCTTTCGAAGGGGTTGTATTGTTTTAAAAAAGCCATGTTGCTTCTCCAATGCTTTCGAAAGGGTGGTTTAGACACCATCACTTCTCAACTTAGTTATAGCTTTCGACCAAGTTGCTTGCGACCCTTGGTGATTTTTAAAGAATAACCCAAAGGTTTCGACTAGTTTAGTGTTGAATGATTTCGAAAGGTATTTTCCACGTGTTTTAAAATTGAACCCAAACTATTTCGAAGTGTTTCGATGGGGTGGTTCCCCTATGTTTTCGAAAGGCTTTAAAAGAATTGTTTCGAAGGAGTGGTTTTTCTATGTGTTCGGAAGGTCTAAAGGAAAGGATTTTCCAATGGTTTTGAATAAGTTTAAAGGAAAGGTTTTTCTTATGGTTTTGAAAGGCGATGTTTATTGGTTTTAAACAGGGATATATAAGGTTTTTAGCTTTCGAAGGAAAAGGAATTTCAATGGTTTCGAAAGGTTTATATGAATGGTTTCAAAAGGAAGATTTTGCCTTTTGGCGTAAATGAAAGAAAAAGTTTTACATGGTTGCGAAAGGGGTACTTCCAATAGAACTGAAAGAGGTACATTAAAATGTTTAAAGGTTTTCATCAACAAAGATTTGTGTAAAGTATGTATATAGCATGGCAAGGTGATTTTGTGTAAAGCATAAAGTATGAATGTTTTCCTTGTTTAAGTTTGGTTTATAAAGGGTTTTAAACCAATTTTCAGATGAAAAGCTTTTCAAGGAAAATTACGGAAAGGTATCCC
The DNA here is from genome assembly GCA_030765085.1 of Allium cepa. NCBI lineage: Eukaryota > Viridiplantae > Streptophyta > Magnoliopsida > Asparagales > Amaryllidaceae > Allium > Allium cepa. Next base: position 793,593,211 of record CM060935.1, on the reverse strand, counting down.
TAAGAAAAATGGCTCGGATATTAAAATACCAGATGTGATTGGTATAGAGTCACGCCCTATACACTAGCTACTGACCTCGGCTAATTTAGTCCAAAATTACATTGTATAGGGTTTTGTCACATGTCAGACTAAAATGACAATTACAAAACTTATAATTACACATAGAAGGGAATATGTTTTGTATATAGATAGGTTATTGGTGAGCCCGCGAAACCATTAGATCAGGAGTTCTTGGAAGATGTTAAGGACAGACATTCCAAAAGAGAAGTATTTAACAAATACTTAAAGGATGGACTGTCCAGAAGAGGAGCGTCTAACAGGTGTTAGATTATTTAGTTATTTTGTCTGGTAGGTCCGAGTCAGCCAATGGTTAATAGTAAGCCAAACAAAACTACAGCATTCGGACAGATAGTCCGTTTGTTACCTTATATGTATATTTATATAATTATGCTTTACAGTTTTAACCAGCTTTGGTTGCAGGATAAAGGTTAGCTAAAGGTATGCTTTAAAAGGATATTAGCAAGGGGAAACCCATTCTGCTAAGTGGCATGGTCTCACTTAATATCCAATAACCGAGATGTATAATATTATTCACACCAGGTTTTATGTCTGACTCGAAGTTTATGTTTTCACCTTAAACTCTCGGGTGCTCAAAATTAATTTGAGCAGGTTGAGAGATTGAGGATTTACAGGTTTAGTAGGAAGATGAATAAAGCTACCAGGGGCGAGCAGGAGGCTAACAGATAGCTACTTAGGTGTTGCAATTTTTGTTTTATTCGTTTTATTCCGCTCTGTGTATATTATGTCAATTATGACAATATTGCTCTGATTAACCAAGGGGGCATCTTCATATGTCGCTCTTGGTGTATTTTATAATGTTATATTTTATCATTTCTTGGGAACGTATTGGGATTTGTAATTTGGGTATGAAACATTTGTTTTGAATTGTAATGGGAAAATGCTGTTTTGAAATCTATGATTTGTTTCATATTCAAGTGCTTCTAATATTATAGATACCATTATGATAGCAGCATTTTGTCGTAGGAAGTTAAACTATGGATGACTGCGACATCTGTAGTTCTTAGCTTTGGCCCTCTAGATGAGGGATGTTACAACTTGGTATTAGCGCATAGGTTTATAAAATACTTCAATTAAAAATGATTTTTGAAATTATAAATCCCTAGAAGTTAGAATTAATATCAGGGTATGGGAAAACACTATAGTAACAACTTGTTTTTGCTATATATAAATATACGCTTTATCTCCAGACTCCTGCCTCTATTAGGCTATTCTTTTGTATCTCATGAGGCTTGAATAGAGATATCGACGAAAGAAGATGTAGAGTTAATGTGGGAGGAGACAACACCACCACAAATGGAAATTCCCCACCTAATACTAGAAGAGGTTAAGGTCAGACTCAGGCTGAAAATATTGGTGCTGGGGTTCCCTAAGTGGAGATAGGAGCCATGTACTAGCTTTTCATAAACAAGATGCAAGTTGGAATTGTTGTTGGCGTTGTCGGAGGAAATGCGGTGGGAGGAGTTCAATCAGCTCCAATAATCCGTCAGTATGCTAACTGGAGTAGAGACTATACTAGGATTGGAGGAAAGCCATTTAACGAAATTAAAGATGTTGTAGAAGCGGAGAACTGGTTGTTACACTGTGAAAGGATATTCGCTGATTTAAGGCTCAACAACGAGCAGAAGAGAAGCCTTGCCTCAAGACTGCTTCAAGGGGCAGCTTTGTTTTGGTGGAACGGTTTGATAGCTGGGGTAAATGAAGATAAGAGACATGAATTTAGGAGATGATTCCAAGAGAGGTTTACGTCAGTAATGGCACAGTCTGTCTTAATCAGGAAGTTCGCTGAATTGGAATAAGGAGAAATGTTAGTTTCGTAGCATGCTAGCAGGTTTAAAGAATTAGCTAGGCATGGATATTCTCCATAGACAAGGTGATGAAAAGGAATGAAAAGTTTATTAGGGGTTTGAAGCCAGAATTGCAAGGGCTACTTTGTTGCACATTAGAGACCCATATGATATAGTTGTGGAAATGGGGTTTAGACAGGAAGACGTGTTAGCTTGTTTTGAGAAGAAGAAGGAAAAGGAGGTCCGGGTAGGACAAGGCCAAAAGAGAAAAATTTTCCACAAGAAAAATGTTTAGAAGGGAGGAGCAGAAAAGAAGGGAAAGTCTGAGGTGGTCTATTATAAGTGTGATAAGAAAGGCCATTATGCTTATGAGTGCCGGGCACCAAAGGAGAGAAAGTTACTGAGAAGAAAGGAGTTAGATGCTTCAAATGTGATCAAGTGGGGTACTACAAGAACTAGTACAAAGAGCCAGATAAAGGAGTAAAAGGCCAAGTATTTGATTTGGAACCTACTAATTCGAAGCCGCCGGTGCAGGAGAAAGGGAAAGCGGTACTAGAAAGTATGCTTCAGATCCATGGTATGACTGTTGGCATTTTGTTTGATCTTAATGCACCGCATTCTTTTATGTCTCGATGTTTTGTAGATAAGCTTAACCTAGAACCCATATATTTAGTTACATCCCTAAGAGTTGCAAATACGATAGGTGGGTATACGATACTTGGGATGAAGTGTGACCACTTAGAGTTTGACTTGATAGGTTACACTTTTGTTTGTAGTTTGCATGTATTTGACTTTGTATGGTCTGGAATTATACTGGGAATAGATTGGTCAAGTAAATACGACGCTAGGATATTTCGCCAGGATAGGAAAATATCACTAAGACACATAGATTGTAGATATCAGATAGTGAGATCAGATAGTATATATCGTAGAAAACCCAAGCTGCAAGGTGAATGCTTCGTTGGGTGTTATAGAGATAGAGGATGAGTAAATCGCGTTTTCATAGTCAGAGAATTCGTGGATGTGTTTGAGCCGGTAGTTGGATTGCCACCGAAACGGGCCATAGAGTTTTGGATATATTTGGTGCCTGGAGCAGAACCGGTAAGTAGGCCACCAAGCATGATGACGCCTATAGAGATGAAGGAATTAAAGGCTCTTGCAAAGGTCACGTTTAAGATGGCCAAGAACATTGAGCTGACAAAAAGGCAACACAATAAGATACAATTACTTTCAAGGGGAATGAAAAAGTTTAGGGTTGTTAAATTCAAAGTCCTCAAAAAAGAAAGTTCGTAAGTCCGTGAATCCAATCCGAATCTGAATCCAAATTCTAATTCATAAAATCAAAGCATGAACTTTCAAGTAACGATTACTTAACTTCGACACAGAGACTGAGTTGTCACTGCAACCAAATATGAATCAAATCTCAAAGACAAACCATTATCGATTGTGCGCTTCAATCATCGTCGATTCCAATTACGAACAACCCCCTAAACCTGCTACCACATCCAACCATTTTTTCCTTTTACTTCAATCATATTTTTTAAAACCAAACTTACCTGGTTTGATTTACAGTGAAAGTTAAAGTCGAGAAGAGCAATTTTAGGATGACGAAGATCAGAGATTTGGGGAGGAAGATAAGGGTTGTGAGGGATTGGAATACAACATAATTTTGTTTCATTTAACTTTTAAGAGAAGGACAACAATAAAAATCTTAAGCATTTGAAACAGAAATGAGCAATAAAGAAATTTTTTAGCGATTAATGAATGGTTGGCGGGAACTGAATAGCAGCGTTTCCTTGTTTGTTTTTATATTTTGAAATTACTCATGGTTGCTCCTAGCTAGAAACACTACCAGTTAATGAACCTAAAAGCAAGTTTTGTTGTAATGGTTCACACTTATACTATGTTGTTGTTCATATAAATACTATGTCATGGACCAGTGTCCACATATGCACACACATAAATACAAATATTGCATTGAATAAGGTCAACAAGCATTTGACATGTTCATTTGAAAATTGACAAAGTCTTATTCTAGTTATATTAGATCGTATTATAAAATTGTATTATATGATCGTGGGATATGAAAGAGTGATAAGGACATTGATTCTAAATAATGATTTGGAAGAATTAATTTTACATACATTGTGGCCAAATGTTCTCAAAATTTATGGGAATAATGGAAGCATTCTGAATATATCAAACAAAACTTAACTTAAAATAAGCATCTAAAGTTGGAAATTTTGAGTACGAAAGAATCCAGATAGATTTTAAATCCATTAAAAGCAATGGGAGAATAATATTTAGTAGAAACAAAATGGATGTGCGGTAATATTAATCACAATATATGATGATTATGAATCTTGAATGTTAAGAAATGTCATTAAATTATTATGAAATGGATTAAATAAGTATATCCTTTGTACTCTTATAAAAGTAGGGGAAACTCTGGTCGCATATTAGAGATACCCCAAAATCTAGAAAATGATTAAATATTAAAGGGCCTTATCAAAGAATTCTAAGCAATGTGTAGTGCATGTGAACCTTGAAAAGGAATTGGATATCCAAATTTTTATTATCGAATCATATATATACAATAATGTAAGGAATGATGGCAGCTGTGAAGAATAACGATATTTAGTCAATGCATCAGAAGTATATCATAGGAGATGCACCAATTTGAAAAAATAATATTAAAATTTATTTCTATTAGAGGCTGAAATGATAATTTTATAAAATTTTGAAGCGAGGTATTTAAAATTAAGGGTAGAATGTGTGCCTGTGTGTAATATACCCACATTACATATATACGTACATACACACACATACATACACACACATACATACATACATACATACATATGTCTGTATACATATGGTTTGTATTAGGACCAAAACATTAATTGGTATCGAGTTAAATGAAATACAAATATAGTAGAGTAGAGAAATCAAAGGTTTTTTGATAATAAAAGACAAAGATTTTTGGAAAAAGAATGGTCAAATTTTGGTTCTTAAGTCATATAGTATTACATATATTAATATATATTTAAAACAAAAGTTTGTGTGAAGAGGTCATGCTAATCTAGTTATCCATGAATACAAACATCTTGCAAAGAAACCATCAGAATTTACCACAACTTGTAGTAAAAGGGAAAATATTATAAGTACCCATGGACTTATCTAATTTAGGCTATCCTTTGAAGTTGCTAGCTTTTTTTCCTTTAGTGATGTTGGCCTGTTTGTCTGGCCCATTCTTCTTGTTGATCCTTGAGCTTTTCTTATTATGTCGATCTCGTATTTTCCTTCTATATGTGTCGCTATTTCAAGGATCCAGACATTGTTATGGACTGGTTCATTTCTTAGGGGTTTTGTGATATTTTTTGTCCACTAATTAAGGAGACATGTGATATGATAACTATATCATAGAGTACTCTTTTGGAGTCATTTGCCATGTGATTGGGGCACGGTTGGTCCAATGAAATTCTTCGACCTAGATGACTACATTATTTTTTTTCTCTCTTTAACAAAAATGATCACATCAAATTTACCGCTGTAATATATTTTTCTTAGTTCACATAGCAAAACAAGATATTTTTCAAGCATATAATATGTTATGACAAATAACTAACTTGTTGGGATAATAAACCATCATCTATATTAAGCATTCTAGCATAATACATCAAACTTCAACTAAAATAACTCCTTCTTATGTTCTTTGAAGAAAACCCATCAACTATGTCATCATAGTTTAGCTTATCCAAATATTCATTTTCAATCCAAATCAGTGCTAATCCGCTCAATTGTTCTTGCGAGATTGTGCTTCAAAGACAATTTTTAATTAACATCAACTTAAAAAAACTTCTTTCTTTCGAAGCAACCATAATCGAAATAGTCAACGGTATTTGGTATGAAATCCGCTAATTTAGAAATCCACTGACATCGTGATAAGATTTAAGAAACCAAGGATGCTAGTTGATTGTAGCTTCGATGGTAAAATCCTTTTCAACTTTTTAAGTTCAAGATATAATAATTTTTCATAAATATCACTCTCTTGATTGTGTTCTAAAAACTTTAAAGTTTTATGCACTACTCTTTCAATTATTTATCATCAAAAGTTCTTAAATTTTACTTTCACTAAAAAACAAAAAATTTCTTTGCCAACTTCGGACTATCAAATCAATCGTTAAGTGAAGTGAGAGCTCGATCTATTATGTGAGAAAAATAAGCAACTTTAAATTTATCCATCAAAGATTGCTTTCATTAGCATCAACTTCTTTATTTTATCAAATTGCTTCTTTCTACGAAAAACTCTTTCTTCCAGAAATTTAGGTTCAAATCGAACTTCTTCCCAAGATCTTTAGCTTCATTTATCATATCTTCAAATCTAAGTTCTCTAAAACGAAACGGCTATAAGTCCTTTGAATTTAGAAATTGCATCATCAATATCCATTTCCTCTCCTTAAGGTATTCTGTTAACCGATTACTATTATCTAACACAATGTACAAATACATAAACTAATCAAGAACTAAAAATCTTCTAAAGCATAGACTTTTAGCTTCCATCCTCATGATAGTGTCATTGTAAATTTCATTAATATCCGTCAAAGCATCTCCAAATTCCGATGGTTGAGCTCTTATTACCTTAACACTTTCTATATGGCTTTCCCAACGAATTGCAGACAATGCTTTAGGAGTCAAGCTTTTTATATATCTTCTAAGTATTTCCCATCTATGTGCTGAGTTGAAAAGTAAAGTACATTTTTTTGCACACATGAAAAATGATTTTTAGATTTAATACATGATTTTTCCGTATCACGTAATACAAGATTCATGCTATGACGTTCACATAAGGTATATAAAATGCTCTGCAATTTATAACTAAAAGTCTCCTTTTATGACTTGATGTTAACTTATAAGGACATTAAGATTCCTTACATATGAGATAAAACAATAAATGGTTGTATAGTTAATGATATTTTATGAAAAATAACAAAATATTCATAGTCGATCCATTATAAAACTTTGCTGGCTTACATCATCAATATTAAGCTTAAGACTGACTTTAATATCTTCAAGTATTTTGGAAAGGCCAAGTCGATTTGTCAACTTCTATAAATCTAAGTAAAAACTACTCCACCTTAATGTTACTTGCATTTTCAACATCTACACATTTTATAATAATTGACAATTTTTTTTATGGCTTAAAACCGAAGTACTATCGAGAATTATCAAAAATAATTTTTCTTTCATTATTTTGTAAGCAATATTTATTTTTTCTTTTTAGCCAATAGAAGTGTCAATTAATTTTTTATTCTATGGATAAGATAATATTTGTTTATTTCATTATTTACCCAGCGTCTATAGTGTTCTTTCATAACTCGACAATTTTTTTTATAAATTGGAAAAAATTCCCTTGTTCATCTCATAAATCTTTTATATAGATCCATGAAATGGTAAATTATTTTGAGAGAGAATTTGTTAGAATCAGTGACATGATATTTATAGATCAAAGAAGGACAAAAAATTGCAAGGGTGACGATGGTGCGACGATTGGAGTTGTAGAGGAATAGCGAAGGCGAGGCAGAGATGCAAAGGAGAGATATAAGCTTATAGCTAAAGCTGCAGGCTTCAAACCGCCTGGTAGCATCTACCAGATGATTAGGAGCTTGATTCGGGTACATGTTTCCATAAATGCAATCAAAAAGGAGCATTAATTGATTATAAAGAGCAAAAAAGTAAGGTTGAGTCCATTAATGGTGGAGATGTTAAGGTGAAGGGTATAGGTCCAGTTAGGTTGAGAACGTTTGTTGGAAGGATGGTAAACTCACTGAATTTAGACATGTCTCAAAAATTAAGCATAATCTTATTTCAGCAGGAATATTGGAAGAAAAATGTTGCAACTTTTCAACTCGAAGTGGAGTTAGAAAGGCATGGAAGGCAAATAAGGAGGTGATGTGCGAAAAATGGGGAAGCGGAGATTTGTATAAATTGCTTTGAAAAACTGTGAAGAATTTAGGGTCTTCTAAATTTGGAATTGGAAAGGTAAATTTGTCTAAATCAAGTTAGAGCATGCAATGGTAAATCACAAAACTTTCGTGAAGGCTTTCGTGTTATTACAAGGAATTATAATTTATTGATGATATATATATTCGATTGAGGAACATGCATAATTAGGTGGTTTGAAGGTTGATTAAGTTTTTTTTAGATCAAGAAATTTGGTTGCATGGTAATATTGAGAATTGATAGATCCTACTTACACAGAGAGGGCACTTTCAACACTTTGTTGGCGGGCGGTGTCTTTACCAAAGTTCATTGACAAAGTGCAATGACTGGTGGTTATGTCGAAGCTCACTTTAGAAGTATATGTGGTTCTATATCCAAGAATGCTTGGTGTTTGGAGTGTCGGTAGAGCTTGGAAGATTTGTATGGAAATATAGTATCAAGGTGGAGATTATTGGAAATATTTCCAAATAGAAGAAGGAGCCACGATTGCATGGGCAAAGACGGAGCGATGATTATAGCTGTAGAGAAGGAGTAGCAGAAATGAGGTAGACGAAAGACAAAAGCCTATAGCTTAATCTACCAACTTCCAGTCGACAGATAGAGTATACCGATTGATTAGAACTCTTGCTGGTCGATTAGTAGACGTATTCAAACAACTAGACTTTAGGGCTTTTCTATCCCGATTGCACTTGTGTTTCTAGTTGACTGATAGAATTTCCAACGGACTGGGTCGACGTTTTTTGAGAGCAGATTGGGTTTAAATTTCCAAGGGCATTTTCGCCCTTTTCGGATGTCATGGAGTTGTCACCATAGGTTTCTATAGAGCTTTGATCCAACGACAAAGATTACAACAAACCATCATCAAAAGGATTTTTTTAATGATTTATTGCGATTGAGGAGAGCTATTTTTTCACGAGTTTTGGGTTGAGATTAATTCTCAATTTTATGTTTTCTTTGTAATCTTTTAGTGAATTTAATAAAGTTTTGTTAAGAGGAATTATTTGTGTACTGTTTTGCTTGACTTCTTATCTCTTTCTAAACCTAATTAGGTAGGGATCTTTAGGATAAACCTAGTAGAGTTTTCAAAATACTAATAATGCGAACTAATAATTTTTCTCGATCATTATCTCTCTTTATTGATTAGAAATTCCATTATTTTGTCAATCGTTTCTTTTAGCCAAAGACCTCTATCAAATCTACCCACTTCATAAGGTTTGCGGTGTGCTTCAAATTATATTCATGCTCTTGAAGGTTTTTTAGTAATGCGATGCCAATTATTTAATACTTCTTTTCCTAATTAGAATGTCATCCGTGGATTTATAAATAAACCGCAACAAAAAAAAGGCTCCGTTCACATCGTTTAAAAAAGCCACTTTCATTCATGCTCCTCTCCATGTAGATAATAACCGATGTAATGTTTAGAAGAAAAATGTCTTCAATCATTTTATTATTAGGAACCCAATAATTTTCTTTTAAGAATTTAATAGGCACTCTACGAACTCACATTACTCTTTTACTCCACGTAATTCTTCCCCATTGTCCCACTTCATAGTTGACTTCTATGTCATTTTCGAGATCAAGCTCAATTGTACCAAGAACAACAACTTCATCCATGTTATTCCTATATTCATCGCCGTTACTTTCTTCATTGATACTTTCATTATAAAATCTTACATTAGTACATCAACGTTTAAACTCATCGACACTTTATGAGTCTCAACATTTTCATCGATGTCTTTGTATGTATCACTAGTTTGTTCAACCATACTTGAAGTTGACTTGAAATTTTAAATTTTACCTTCAAATAATTAATTAATTAAGCCACAAATGATGTTTTAAATTCACAATTTTTTTGGCTCAACTTCTCTATTGTAAGCTTTAAAGTTTTATTTGCGAACCCGAAACCGATTTTTATCGTCTTTATTCTTTGTCATATTTTCTATGCTTCAAACAATGACAAAATTTGACTTTTGAATTAGATCAAAACAATCAAGTCATAGAGTGATTTTTTATTATTTGAATAAAATAATCTATAACAAACTATAAAAATCACATAACCCGTAACAAATTAATCTCATTTAAGCGAACGAAAGGGGATTATTGTTTCTTAATGAATCCACTCATTCTACAACCATTACTTAAATTCAATCAATCAACGTCATCAAATAACTATTCATAGAAGATGACATATGTTTTTTCTTCCTAAACGTTAAGTTTTTCCTAAAAAGTGAGACGCAAGTAAATATCCGTAGGAGATAAAAAAAGCAAAAGCAATCTCATTAACACTTCACATAAGATTTCAAACAAAACTGTATAACGAGCAAAATTCTATGTTAACAATCATAATAAAAAATTAAATAAAGTAATAACTTTCATTGTTTCACAATCAAGCACCAGGGTTTGAAGATTCGGACTTCGGAGCACAACAATCAATGAAGGGAGCGACTACATGTTATGGAGAGTTGGAGAGACTGCAAGCTAAGGACTAAGAAGATGGAGAAGGCACGGAGCAACACTGGGAAGAAAAATCGCATTTTTTCCTAAGCTATGGATATTATTTTATGAATTTTTTCCCCTTATGAGGATGGATGGTGTTGCCCAATTCATTAGCCAAATGGGCCTTGATCAAATACCGGGCCTAGATTTAGGTGTTCGTTCAGCCTTTTCTTTGGTATTATTTTATTTTAGTGCGAATTAACTTGTCAAGGTGTAGTCAATTTTTGGCTTGAATCTATATCTAAGGAGACAAAAAGAACAAAAAAGAATATGTGTGTGTGTCAGAATTAAAGTTACTAACCAGTTAATCCCAATTAATACTAATATAGAAATAGAAGTTGCTAATTAGTTAATTCTAACAGTAATAGAAATTTTATGCGAGTAACACAATTTTTCTATTATCAATTATTCTTTTTGTTTTATTTATTTGTTGTTCCACGTTTTGTTGCATTGGGATTCACTTGTTTGGAGTTATTTCAGCAATAATTCTGTAACTCTTTTAGTACTTACTAAAGCGACAATGTCTTAGAAAATAAATGGAATACGGAAAAAGCAATTGTAGGATTGATCTGCTCCTTAATGAAATCATTTGGATAAATATTTGAATAATTTTGAAACTCATAGATATTAGTTACTAACCATCACGACCTATCTGGCCTACTTCTTAAGAAATTGTAGGTTTGATCAACACCACTATTCTAATGGTTAGTGTTAGATACACTATTTTATGGGTTCGATAACAACTACTATACACACACAGATATATATATATATATATATAGCTTATTTACTAGCAAGAAAAGCCTACAGAGTTTAGAAGATAGTTCGACAATGGAGAAGAATCGTCAAAGCTAATGATAGTACTATTATTTGTCTAGATATAATTGTAAAATCTCCTTTTAGCGGTATCGTTTTAACTTAAAGCATTTGCACACACAAAGTTTATAAAATCCCGAAACTACAAATGTCAAACGTCTGACCTTATATACCAGACGTCTGATCTAAGTCTCTGGTTTTAAACTGCACTATACACAGACGTATTCCCATTTTTCTAGACGTATTCCCATTTTTCTAGACGTCTTAGCATAAGTTCTATTTAAAAAATATATAGCAGCTCAGACGTCAAAACAAACGTCCAGACGTTTGTACTGACCAACGGTTCTTATTTCTGAACATTCATCTTCTTCAAATAAAGAGGCATTTTCACAACTCTTCATCATATCTCTTTTCTATCGGCAGATGCAACTTTTTGAATGAATAAACAAACTTAAAAGGATACTACACTTCATTCCCTATAAATATGCAATGATTTTTTAGATTAAACTCGCCTAATCTTTCTGAATCTTCTGTCTATTTTTCTACGCATACTATATTTCCAAAAGCTAACAATATTCATCAATTTTACTTCCTAAAATCAAAGTCTCGCATACACATATTACCAAAAGGAGATTATAGAAAGATTTGTACAGAGCAGTCAAAATTCGTGTTTTCTAGAGCACATTCCTGTCATAAAAGAAATTGTTGTATCTTTTATCATTTCATCCAACTAGAATAGTTCTTCACCATCCGTTTTACGTCAAGCAATACGTGGAGTAACTCCCGATATTCCTCCGGGCAAAACGATGGCTGTTTATTAATGAAAGCCGAACATGAGCTTCAGAACTGAACATAGGATGAAAAGTCCGAACCGGTATAAAAACTCTGTTGTGATTGTTCTTTACTGTTATACTTTATTTTACTATTCATGATTTAGTATCTTAGTATACTTACATATTTGATATACATATACAATCCATACTTTCTTTCAGTTAGGTGCTTCAACATTGGTGCGAAAGGTCATACGTTCGAAATCTGCATAGCGTGAATATATATTGACATATAAATTTGGAAAAACCATCAATGAAGTTCAAAACGGTTCACAAAGTCATTCCACATATCAATCCATGAATGCATAGTCTCGGTTTATACAACATGACTCTCATCACTCGAATTACTGTATTGAAATGCCTTACAATAATCAAAGTGCAATACCGGAAAATATGAAAATCAACAACGATAGTCCAAATTGGTATAGAAATTGACATAGGAAATAAAGTTGATATGGAAGATCAAAATGAGGTATATGCTGCTCCTATTCCAGATTTTCCCACCATGAACCAATATGCTAATAGATCCAAATCAACAAGGAAAGCTAAACCCTATATGGAAAATTTTGGTGTCTCAAATGAAGGTAAACAAAAAAGCTAGAAAACTCAAAACTACAAGGATTACTGCTTCTCTTAAAACAAGTAGTAATCCCTCACATCTCTACTACTAATAAAGAAAATTCGTTGAATTACTTTACTCGGCATCTTTTTGAAATTTCGAAAATGCCCCTGCTTCCCGTTTACAATAATATAAACAGCCGTGTGGACCAATTCTAGTATTCAATAGTTGGAGTTTCTTGTATGGAACGTGGAGGGTTTGATTTCCCCATTAATGCAACTTGACACAATGCGGTTAATAAACAATAATAGAATTTCCTTTGTTGGACTACTATAAAATAAATTATCTTCAAACAATGTAGATAAGTTTATGGCAGAACTAAAAAAAAAAAAAATTCTCCCACAATAATAGTGTAGAACAAAAGGTTCTACTTTAAGATTCTTCTCAATGATCAAATATAATTGTACACTGTGATGAGCAATTTGTCACTTGCATTCTACATAATGCTAGTCGTAGCAGTCTTACATGCACAGTTGTGTGTGCGTACAACACAGCTGAACAAAGAGTTTCTTTATGGAATAAAGAGTCTTACATGTACCAATAATATATCACTTTGTCTGCAGGTGCGGCGCAGTGGAAAGGAGGCTTGGGTTCTGGTGACCCAGGTTCGAATACTACCATGCGCTTCCCTATCCTATATAAATTTACCCGGAGTATGGGGGCTTGGATCAGCGGACGGCTTTACTATACCCTTCTCAGGAGTTTACCGGCCCGCCGGGTTCTCCCGGGTTTAAAAAAAACAATATATCACTTCTCAAGCAAAAAATTTCTACCTCCCTCGGATTAAACAAGGTGATTTCAGTGTTCCCTTATTTAGTCAAAGATCAGACAAACAATGGAATTTAGAGTTGCACAGATGATATTGATTTCATTAATTCTGTTACTACACATAATTTAATAGAACCATATTTTGCAATTTTTTTTTACTTCGAGAGGGGTTATAAATTTCTCTATTCACAGCAAAATAGATAAAGTATTTGTTGACACACAATGGGATAACAAATTCTCTGAATTTGGCACACATTTTGGCACCCATTCACTTAGTTATCGCACTCTATTTTTGTTCAGTATACTGCTGATAATACATCTATCGTCAGAATTCCATTCAGATACAATAACACATGGTGCATATACAATGCTATAAAGATACAGTGGAATAAACTTTAAAGATCAATGTTAATGGTAATCCACTATATAATCCCATCAGTGAACTAAAAGCTGCTAAACTGGGTTTAAAAGCATGGCGGAGTAATAATGGCAACAATCATGACATATGTAAAGTAATCAGACAAGAAGAAAATATAACGTATGAACAACTAGTCAAAAATCCACTTAATACTGCAGTTGCTCTATAATATGGACAGAAAATTGAACATCTTTCTAATCTTACGAGGAAAATAGTGGCAGAAATCATACAAAGAACGAAGCAAATGTGGTTGATACAGGTGATAAAACTTCTAAATTCTTCCATATTGTTAGCACCAGAATTGATCACTAACACCCTTGAGATAGATTATGTAGAGAGATTAATAAGAAAGTATATTAGAACAGAAAATTGTATGCTAAATTAAATGTAAAGGTAAGAACACTGGATTTATAGTGGTTCGGCGTAATTGCCTACGTCCACTTTGAAGTTAATCTTTATTATTTTACTCAACAATTGATTACAGAAACAATTCGTACACCAACTACTTGAATGCAAATTCTAAGTAAAGAGAATGAGTCTTCAATATGGCAGAGTCTCCACGGTGTTCTTGAAAAAAATCTCTTTCATTGTGCCTTTGTCCTTCTATTTATAGACGAAGACGGGTTGGACTTCCCTTATGGGCCTAGAAGTAAAATACCTCGGCTCGTAATAAGTGACTTCTGTATATTAGGCCACAAATGCCGAATGGCAATTGCCGAACCACATATCCAGACCGAACGACATTCGTATGCCGATCGAGGAAGATATGCCGAACGGTACATGCGTGCCGGTCGAGACAGTATGCTGAGTGAAGAGTGTAGGCCGAACGAGACCTAATACCGGTCGAGAGAAGATGCGGAACGGCCTTGCTATGCCGAGCGAGGCTCATGCCGAATGACCTTGCTATGCCGAGCGAGCAGAAATGCCAAACGATCTTGATATGCCGAACGAGGAGAAATACCGTACGATCTTGCTATACCGTACGACCCTTCCATGCCGAACGAGGCTCCATGCCGAGCGTGGTGAAATGTCGAATGACCTTGCTACGTCGAGCGAGGTGAAATGCCGAACGAGCTTGCTACGCCGAACAAGGCTCTATGTCGAGCGACCTCTCTATGCCGATCGACCTTTTAACGCTGAGCGAGGCAGATGCCGAAAGACCTTTCAATGCCGACCGGGGCAGATGCCTAGCAATCTTTCCATGACGAACGATACCTTGTGCCGAGTGACCCTTCAATGCTGACCGAGGCTCTATGTCGAGCGAGGGGAGGTGTGCCGAACGAGGCCTGTGCCGAGCCTCGTTACATGGTCAAACAACCGGGTAACACTTGTCCCCGAAAATGTGTCATGTAAATGAACATGATGCGCTATGAACCATGATTACTCTGCGTTTTCCTTTATGCTCTGGTTTTGTTTCATCAATAGTGATCTCCTGAATGCCGAACGAGGCATTGAACGCGGAACGACATATAGATGCCGAATGACATATGGATGCCGAATGACATTGAATGACGAACGACATTGATGCCAAACGAGGGAGGTGCTTTGACCGATTCTACCGATCACGGTTACCTGGAGGTTTGACCAGGCAACTAAGGACTCAGCATTCTCGTTCGGCATGACCAGGCCGTTCGACATCTATGGTCGATCGGCATTGAAGGCCGTTCGGCATGACAAAGTTGTTCGGCATCCAAACTCGTTCGGCATTCCACACTGCTTGTCATTCTGGAGCGCTCAGCATTTAAGAGCGTTCGACATTGGAGAGCGCTCGTTATTCAAGAGCGCTTGGCCCTCAATAGCGTTTGACATTAGAGAACGCACGACATTCAGGAACGTTCGGCATTAGAGAGTGTTCGGCATTCCAGGGACGTTCGACACAACTGGTCGGCTGGCATTCAAGAGCGCTCGGCTTCTAGAGCGCTCGGAATTCATGCCTCGCTCGTCATTCCTGGACTGTTCGGCATTCTAGCTTCGTTCAGCACCTTCCCCGTCCGGCGTCGATTCTCGATCGGCCTGCACCTCTCACGCAACACATCGTTTCTTTTCGGCACAAAGATGTCGGTCGGCACTCTGCCGTTCGGCATTTTTGGTTTGGCATTCAGGGATTACTTATATTGGGCCGAGATACCAAGCTGCTAGGCCCACCAGGGAAGTCCAACCTACCTTCATCTATAAATAGAGAGGCAGGGGCGCAATGAAAGGGGAGGGAAATTCCGAGAATACTGGGGAGACTCTGCCGCATTTAATACCCATTCAAGACTTATCTTTTTTGCTCAGCAATTGTAATCCAATAGTTGGTGTACGGATTGTATATGTAATCAATTATCAAGTAAAGCAACAAAGATTAACCGCAAAGTGGACGTAGGCAGTTATGCCGAACCACTTTAAATCTGGTGTCATACTTTCTGCATTTAAATTTGCGTATTGTTCTCTGTTTAACTTTACTTTCTTCATTAATCTCTCTACACAATCTCTCTTAAGGGTGTTAGTGACCATTTTTGGTGCTAATATTTTGGTGCTTTCACTGAGAGTCGAATTATCAGCACGATGGGATCTACTTTGTAACTACTGGATTGAAAAATCCCCCGAAGGAGATCCAAATCAATCGCAAGACATCTGTTGATTTTACTCAGAGTTACAACCGACAACTCTACCATGGGAAGACCACGAACTAGATCAGTCTCTCACAATGCAGATGTCAATGAAACTGCTAGTATACAACAGATGGGACCGAGCAAAGCAATTCATGGCGCAAGAACCTCCATCCTGAACCAAGTGGAGGTCGTTTCCCGAACAGAGTTCAACGGCTTGATAAGAGAACTCAGGGAAAGTAGAAGGCAACTTGCTAAGCAGATCCAAGCCAATACTAGTCTCATGACTCAGCTTGCCCAGTAGCAACATCAGAATGCTGGAAGTAGTCTTGCTCCTCATTCTGAATCTGATAGCTCGACCTCAGCTGATGAACCTCTTAGACGTAGGCGCCGTAAGGATGAAGCTGCACAAGAAGGTGCCACTGATCGATCTGCCATGGATCAGGCACGTGATGAGACCGGACGCCCGGATCACCAAGACCCAAATCAAGCGGGACATCAACCCGCACGGTCCCGTGGAATGGAACCCAACCTCCCACCCTCCATACAAACTCCGGATTTATCAGCCATGGTGAGGCGGTTAATGAGAGAAAATCAAGGCCTGACCAACGAAGATTGGGGAGTGTCTAGGAGTCATACCCCCTTCACAGATACCATTCTACAAGCTGAGTACCCAAGGAAGTTTAGCATGCCGACCATCCCAGCCTACGAAGGGAAGACTGACCCTAGGCAGCATGGGATGAGGTACGAATGGATGATAGATTCGGCAAGGGGAAATGACGCAACTAAGTGCAGATGTTTCCCGATCACTCTGTCCGGAATCACCACTACGTGGTTTACTCGGCTTCCTCCGCGATCTATATCCAGTTTCGACGAGTTAGCGATGAAATTTGTTGAGCAATTCAGGATACATGCTACCCGTCCAAAGGACGTAAAGTCATTATCAAGCATAATCCAAGCTCCGGGAGAGTCTTTGAAAGCATACTTACAGAGGTTTCATGTTGCCGCCACTGAAGTTAGAAATCCTAATGACCACGCAACTTTGATGGCGGTAATGCAGGTGTAGATCCAGATTCGGAGTTTGGAGCTTGGTTGGCGAGAAAGGCCCCAGCTACATTGGAACGATTCTATTCCAAAGCCCATCAGTTCATACGGAGGGAGGAGGCTCGATGGATGAGACGAGATAAGGCACCAGGACCTGTTCAGGAGACCGTGAAAGTAACATCGCCGTGAAGCAATCCGGCGATAGTTCGGGAAAAGTTCAAGTCAACGTCCAAAACAAGCCTGGGCAGTCCAAAGGATCCAGAGGTGGGAATCCCGGAAAGAAAAGAGAAGAAGAGAAATGGAAGTCAAGGATTCTGACTTACAATGAATACGCCCCATTGAATACTTCTCTTCAAAACAGTTATCTATCTACCTGTAACACCTTTGAATACAGAAAGCATCGCCCAAAGGAGTCCACTGAAGAACAGAAATGTACAGGGAAGTACTGTCGCTTCCATGAGAACCATGGGCACAATACCGAGGAGTGTAGACACCTCCATGAACGCCATATAGAAAAAGCTGTAGGAATTCGTCAAAAACCCGCAAGATGGAAGGCAAGGAACGTCAGACCTCGGACGCTAGCTGGCTCCACGCCAACCAGAACAACCTGCTCGGACTGTGGGTAGATTGATCATAAACACTATTTTTGGAGGACCTCATCCCACAGACAAGAATTGGCAGGAGATGGAACGATATGCTACCTCCTTGAGCCATGCGGATTATGAATGTTGTTCGAATGTGGAAGATGGAACCCCCGTAAAAAAATAACGCATGATGACTGAAGATATAGTGTTTAGGAGTCGAGACGCGGACAAGGTGGACGCTCCTACTATCGACCCGATGGTTAAATCTACAAAAATCGGGCCAGCTTACGTGAAAAGAATCTTGATTGATTATGGAAGCTCTGTCAACATCATCTTCAAGAAGGCTTATGACCAAATGAAGATGGAAACGATAGATTTGAAACCATGCAAAGCCCGTATCCACGGCTATAACGGTGCTGCAACCAATGCGATGGGGTATATAGAGCTACCAGTTGAACTGGGGGAAGGTGAGCATAGGAGAGTGGGAGTCCTACCGTTCATAGTAATGGATGTTGACTCTCCATACAATGTCTTTTTAGGTCGCCCAGCCTTAGTAGAATTCAGGGCTGCTTTGGCCTCAAGGTGTTTGACATTAAAATTTCTGACAGACAAAGAAGTAAGTGTTGTGTATGGCGATCAGGCGACCGGTCGCGCATGTTACGTGGCGGAACTGAGAGAAGCTCAGCGGAGAGAGAATGGAAAGGTTACGGACAGCTCCGTTCACATCCTAAAGACTGAGATTGACAAGTAGTGCCCGAGACCTGGCTCGGGCAGCATTCTCGGATCCTTAGAGACATAGATCCAAGTGACGATGATGGGGAACCCAGGAAAACGAATGCAGCACCGACTGAGTTGACGTTTGACATCCCAGTCAGCCGGGATGACCCATCACGAGTTCTTAAGATTGGATCGCCACTCGACCCTTCAGTGGCCGATGATCTTACTGATTTTCTCCAGGCGAATATGGACGTTTTCGCTTGGACACACTCTGATATGTGCGGTATTTCTCTAACAATCGTGAGTCATATGCTGAACATAGACCCGAAATACGTTCCCGTAAAATAGAAAAGGAGAGGTATGGATCCGAAAAGGTCCGCGACTCTCAAAAAGGAGGTGGACAAACTTAAAGCCAATGGGTTCATCCGCGAAGCCCTCTACCCTGAATGGGTATCTAACCCGGTGCTAGTGAAGAAAGCAAATAGGAAGTGGAGGACTTGTGTTGATTACTCTGATCCGAATAAAGCATGCCCGAAGGATAGTTTCCCTCTACCAAGAATCGACCAGCTCGTCGACTCTACCACCGGATACGAATTACTATCATTTATGGATGCGTACTCAGGATAAAATCAGATCCTGGTGCACATTCTAGACCAAGAGCACACCAGTTTTGTCACCAATATAGGGCTATATTGCTATGTAGTAATTCCCTTTGGATTGAAAAATACGGGACCAACTTATCAACGTCTGGTGAATCGAATGTTTAAAGACCAGATCGGTAAGACGATGAAAGTCTATATGGATGACATGCTCGTGAAGTCACGGGAGTCAAACGACTACATCCGAGACTTAGCAGAAATGTTTGATGCACTCAGACAATACGGTATGAAGATCAATCCCATGAAGTGCTCTTTTAGCGTGGCATCAGGAAAGTTCTTGGGTTTCATTGTGAATGCACGTAGAATTGAAGCTAACCCGAAAAAGATTCAGGCTATTCGGGACATACAAGTACCCAGAACTATAAAGCAAGCACAAAGCTTAAACGGAAAGGTGGCAGCGCTGAGCCGATTCATATCCAGAGCCACGGATAAGTGCATTCCTTTCTTTGATGTGATAAAGAAGGGAAAAAGGAATTTCGAGTGGACATCCGACTGCGAGGAAGCATTCCGAGCTCTAGTAAGGCATTTGGAGAGCCTCCAGTGCTATCGAAACCAATAGACCATGAAATGTTGTATGTGTACTTGGTAGTATCCCAACATGCTATCAGTATGGCTTTGGTTCGTGAAGAGGACCGAGTTCAAAGGCCAGTTACTATGTTATTAAACTTCTGTTGGGGGCAAAAAGAAACTATCCCAAGATCGACAAATTAGCCTATTGCTTGGTGATTGCATCACGCAAGCTTCGCCCATATTTTCAGGCACACCCAATCAGTGTTTACACTGATCAACCATTGCGTCGGATACTCCAATGACCGAAAACTTCTAGAAGCTGTTAAAATGGAATATCGAGCTCAGTCTGTTCGATATTACTAACCTACCGCGAAAGGCCATACAGGGACAAGCGCTAGCGGATTTCATCGCTAAATTCACCATGAAAGATGAATCAAACGGCCGCAATATCGTACCTCCCATCCGATGGAAGATGTACTGGGGCATCTAACGACTGCTGTTCGGGGGTTGGCATAGTCCTTGTAACTCCTGAAAACCGATCGGTTTTCTATGCTTTGAAGCTTGAATACACAGCAACGAATAACGAGGCCAAGTATGAAGCATTGATTGCCGGCTTAAGACTCGTCAAGGAACTGGGAATAAGATCGGTTGAGATTTTTTGCGACTCGCAACTGGTGGTGTATCAAATGCGTAGAGACCACCAAGCAAGGGGCAGAGACTTACCCCGTATTTGGCCCAAGTTCGGAGCTGCTAGCGAATCTCGAGTATTATGATATTTCACATGTTCCACGTGAACAAAACAGAACAGTTGATTCGTTGGCAAAATTCACAAGCACTGGTGATGCGCAACAGATGAGGTTGTTTCCCGTTGAAACCTTACATGTTCCGAGCATAAATATGATGGAGGTAGATTTCATGTTAGAAATGGAAATCGAAAAGGAGTCACGGATGACCCCATTCAAGCAATATTTGTTACATGGGGCCATGCCCGAAAGATGGAGCAAAAGATGACAAGTCATTCGTAAGGCTTCTCGTTATGTAATGCAGGATGGAATAATGTATCGGAGGGGATTCTCGACCCCATTGCTCCGGTGCATTGCCCATGATGAGATAAAACAAGTCCCGATGGAAGTCCATGAAGGTGAATGTGGCGAATATACCAGGGGCAGATGTTAGCAAAGAAAATCCTCCGCTATGGATACTATTGGCCAATTATAAATCGGGATTTCGCAGACTACGTAAGAAGATGTGACAAATGGCAGAAGTATGCGAAAATCCCAAGAGCTTCGCCGATGGAACTCACACAAATGGTTAGTCCTTGGCCATTTGCAATGTGGGGGATCGATATAGTCGGTTCCTTACACCTATCCAAAGGTGGTGCAAAATACGTGATTGTTGCGGTCGATTACTTTACCAAGTGGGCAGAAGCAGAGCCTTTGGCCACCATCACCACCAAGGAAGTCATTAATTTCGTTGTACGAAATATCATATGCCGCTTTGGCCTGCCATGAACCATCGTTACAGATAATGGAACTCTATTCAAAAGCAAAGAATTCAGGGAATTTGGTCAAAAATATGGTATTGAGAAAAGTTTGCAGCAGTTGCTCATCCGAAATCTAATGGACAAGTGGAGGCCGTAAATAAGATAATCAAATCCATATTGAAAAAACGTTTGGAAAAGGCTAGAGGAAAGTAGGTGGATGAGCTTCCGACAGCACATTGGGCTTGCAGAACCACCCACAAGTCCGCGACTAGCCACGCTCCATTTGCATTAGCATATGGCATGGAAGCTGTCATACCCATGGAACTTGAAGTCCCATCACACTGGGTAACTTACTATGACCCTGAGTCAAATCAAGACCTCTTGCTAGAATCGTTGGACTTCATTGATGAAAAATGCAAAGAAGCTAATTTAAGAGCGGCCGCGCACAGGAACCGAATTGCTCGATATTATAATGAAAAAGTCCGACCGAGAATCTTTGGTGTGGGTGATCTCATTTTGAAACGAGTTTTCCCACTTCCATCACACATGAGCCCCGCATGGGAAGGTCCATACGTCATTGAACGGAAGCTTGGAGAAAGAACTTTCAAGCTAGTGACCGTCCATGGTGCGACACTCCCACGAGCATGAAATGGTGAACATTTGCGGTATTATTACATTTAGTTCATTTCTATCATATTTTAGTTGCGTTTATTTCCAACAAGTTTTTATTCCTAGTTTACGGCATGTGAAATGACAATTTAGCTTATTTGCATTAATAAAGGCTTGAAGCCATTTCTTTTTCTCACGAATTGTCGATATGTCTGTGTATGATAACGCTGTAACAACTGACTAAGAGATACATTACTCCGTCTGACGTACGAACGAGTATAAATAACTCAAAATCTCCAAGTCCCCGGAGTGCGGACTGGAGTACTCTAAGTCCCCAGAGTGCGGACTCGAGTGTAAACGACTCAAAATCTTCGAGTCCCCGGAGTGCGGACTGGAGTACTCTAAGTCCCCAGAGTGCAGACTCGAGTATAAACGACTCAAAATCTCCAAGTCACCGGAATGCAGACTAGAGTACTCTAAGTCCCCAGAGTGTGGACTCGAGTATAAACGACTCGAAATATCCAAGTCCCTGGAGTGTGCACTGGAGTACTCTAAGTCTCCAGAGCGCCGAATCGAGTATAAACGACTCAAAATATCCAAAGTCCGGAGTGTGGACAGGAGTACTCTAAGTCCCCAGAGTGCAGACTCGAGTATAAATGACTCAAAATCTCCAAGTCCCTGGAGTGCGTACTGGAGTACTCTAAGTCTCCAGAGCGCAGACTCGAGTATAAAGGATTCAAAACATCCAAGTCCCTGGAGTGCGGACTGGAGTACTCTAAGTCCCCAGAGTGCAGACTCGAGTATAAATGACTCGAAATCTCCAAGTCCCTGTAGTGCGGACTGGAGTACTTTAAGTCCCCAGAGCGCAGACTCGAGTATAAACGATTCAAAACATTCAAGTCCCTGGAGTGCGGACTGGAGTACTCTAAGTCCCAGAGTGCGGACTCGAGTATAAACGATTCAAAACCTCCAAGTCCCTAACGTGCGGACTGGAGTACTCTAAGTCCCCAGAGTGCGGACTCGAGTATAAATAACTCAAAACCTCCAAGTCCCCGGAGTGCGGACTCGAGTATAAATAACTCAAAACCTCCAAGTCCCCGGAGTGCGGACTGGAGTACTCTAAGTCCCCAGAGTGCGGACTCGAGTATAAACGATTCAAAATCTCCAAGTCCCCGGAATGCAGACTGGAGTACTCTAAGTCCCTAGAGTACGGACTCGAGTATAAATGACTCAAAATCTCCAAGTCCTCGAAGTGCGGACTGGTGTACTCTAAGTCCCCAGAGTGCGGACTCGAGTATAAATGAATTAAAACCTCCAAGTCCTCGGAGTACGGACTGGAGCACTCTAAGTCCCCAAAAGCGCGGACCAGAATATAAGCGATTTAAATGCCCAAATACCCTGAGGGTGGACTGGATGCAAATGACTTGAAGTCATCGAGCCCTTGGCTACGGATTGGAAAATATTCAAAGTCCCCGGAGCGCGGGATAAAAGAATGTGCAATACCAAAAGATTATCAACTTATTTGAAGATGAATCGAGAAGTTCATGTAACTCGCAATAGCTTGGGATCTGACCATGATTATACAGAAAACCGAACAACAGAAGTCTTCTGAAAGGCGAAAAGAAATAAGTTTTATTCATCACAAATAATTTTATTTACATGAACTACGAAAACAAAAATAATTATATTAATCTATACCAGCTCTTGTTGAACGAGAGCAAAGACTATTTCTTTGACTACTTCGACTTTTTGCCCGATGACTCCTCCCAGGTACGTTTACCCTTGATAGTTTTCTTTGACGGGGGAGTGACGGCTGAAGAAGTACGAGGAACATCTATGGGTTTGGACCTACCGGGGAGA
This sequence comes from Allium cepa, assembly GCA_030765085.1. Classification (NCBI taxonomy): domain Eukaryota; kingdom Viridiplantae; phylum Streptophyta; class Magnoliopsida; order Asparagales; family Amaryllidaceae; genus Allium; species Allium cepa. The sequence goes on along the minus strand of CM060935.1, from coordinate 793,569,339 downwards.
ATGACCTTCAATGGCTTGTTCAAAGGATCGTCCGGGTCCACAGCTTGAGGTCCGACCTTGATCTTGATCGTCTTTTCCTTCTCTTTAACAAGCTGCTCGTTCATGCTCGGTTCGGATATGTTCTCAGAGACACCTGTAATTTCAACTTCATAACTCCCATCGATGGTAGAGGAAGTCTCAGATCTGTCCTCATAAAGCTCTCCAATCACTTGAGCATCGGGACCGGGAGCCTCTCCTGTGTGAGTGGCTTCACTCATTTTTTCCCTCACCTCCTTGGCGACATCGCACCTCGGAGTGGGCTCAAGATCAGAACGGCCTGCATGAAATCACGAAAAGCAAGTATTAGAATGCGATTGCTTCTGGTGAAAAGCAAAAACTCTTGAAAGGTTAAAGCAAAAGAGTTGCCTACCAGGTTCAGGCTGGCTCTCTGCCGTCAGGGGGGTCTCACCCTCTGGAATAGGGGACAAAATGAGAACGCCAAGGCCGGGGTCCTCCGGGTCATAACCAATGTGTTGTTCAAAAGGATCGAGTATCGGTCGACCGCAGGCGGGGTAGACATACAAGTTGGAGACTCAATCCCGGATGGACTGGCGATAACTTCTTTCCCTTTCCTTGAGTAGGAGTCTTTGCAATAAAGGCTTTAGCCGCTGACAGGTCCGAAGACTCGTTTCCCTTAAGGAATTCTTTTATCAAAGCCCCCTCATCAATCTCCTCGATACCGTGTTCGGCCTTCTTGATTTCAATTAAAGTCTCCAACTCCTTGGCCAAAGATTCGAGATAGCCCTTGCTCAGAAAAGTTAAGTCCCGGTGCATGAGAACGTGGGCATTGAATTCGACAATAAGCGGGTCAAATATGTTTTGACTTCTTCTCTACCTTCTTCTTTGGCCGCCTCAAGACGGGAGTCGATTTCCGCAGATGCTATCTTTTGCCCTCTTCACGGGCTTCATTCTTCAGTGCCTCAACTTTAGAAATCTCACCCTCAAGTTTCGCCTTTAGGAGTCACGTTGCAACGATCTCGTCGCAATACCGTTGCGACTCTTATTGGGTAGCAATCTTCTCTTCTTGCTCTTTACGGAGCCACTCCTCAAGTTCTCTAACTCGGAGACAGAATGCATCCCTCTCTTTTTGCATCGAGTCTTTCTCCAAAGCTAAAGCCCCACAGAGTTGTACCGCCTCGTCGATTTCTTTTTTGTGAGTTGATTCCAAACGAGTTACGGCTTCGAAGGTATCCTTGGCGCTCTGCTAGGCGGCCTCAAGTTGAGATTTGTAAGACGCAATCTCTTCGTCCTAAGCTTTGATAATGTCTTTGTCATGAATAGCCTCAAGCTTCAGGCAATCAATCTCATGTTGGCGTTCTATGGAGACTTCCGACACTTTCTCAGCAAGATGAACGAACGCATCATGCTGAACATAGACGTCGTCGGTATAGGCAATAGCACTCTGCTTAACATCTCCAGGTATATGGTGGATCGCCGGGAGGAACTTCAGACCATCAAAGAATATCTTTGGAAATTTAACTTTAAGCTTGGCCAGTCTCTTCGATACTGTTGGATCTGTTGCGGGAACAAGGGAGATGGCTTTGAAAGTTCAGCTCTCCTGTGAGGTTCTCGGGATTGTCGTGTGGAAGAGGAATCAGAGAGTTGATCTCGGGGGACATCGGATTGCGACCCCTTATGGTCGTGCTTATCTTTGCTTTGTTCCGAGTGAGAAGAGGGATATTGGTGGTACTTGGACTGATAATATGTTTTCTTCCGAGATGATGAGTCTCGGGAATGGTAATCCCTATCGCCATCACCGTCTCTATCCCGACGTCTTCCAGAACCTGAGTCCCGTCCAGAGTGATGGAAGATAGACGACCCGCGGAGACGATCGATTCCATGTGTACGCCCCATGTCACCTCACAGAATTTAAAAAACAATGAATTAGCAAAGAGTAGCGTGACGATGAAAATTTAAGTGCAAGATGAAGTGCATTTGTTTGTATGTGTCCTAGTGTTTCCCCCCGACGGACTAGTTTCTTTACTAATGGGATTTTTTCTCCCCGAGTTTAGTCTTGAATGCCTGCATCACCTCTGATGGACGAGTGAAGTTTAAGTGCCTCCGGATCGTCAAAATCATAATTAAGTAGATCGTCAGGTATCGATAGGTTTGAGAGGCTCTTTAAAGAACTTTCTAAACGTTGTGAGGAAGCCTCTTTCTCTGTTGGAATAAGAGTAACATTAGAGGTTGCACCAACTTTTTCCCTCCTTATCTTGTACGACAGTTTCTTTTTCCTCTTCGAAGGGGAGGATGACATTTCGATGTCATGAACTTCAACTGGTAGGTCCTGAGTTGGACCAACGTTCTCGTCTTGTGCTTCGGGTGTTTCTTTTCTTTGGTTTCTCCTTCTTCTAGTGCGCTAGGAGCGTTGCGTGCTGAAGACTCGGTTTGTTTTTTCCCTTTGCCAGAGGCGGGCCTGGGTATGTTAATGCCTTGAGGAAGGCTTATCCGACGGCCTTCTGCCAACAATCCAAACCTCGAAAGTGAGTCATTTGAAATGAGAGTTCGGATGTCCCGTTCGTCAGCAGGAAAGGCTCTAATAGCTTCGACGGCTTCAGAATATCAACGGCCGTTAAGACGTGGATTGATATCTGAAAAGATGGAAAAAAGAGTTAGAAATGGCACGGCTTTGACCGAATATGAATATCAATCCAGAGAAAAGACTTACTTCCTTCCACCCATCTCCTCGCGAAACCAGGAGGGCAACGCACATAAGACCATTCCTGTTTGTACAGGGCGAACTAGCTGCATGCCTCTGCTAAGATTTGGCATTTGTGGTGCGGCTCGAGAAACATGAAAGAGGGGCTATCTCTCCACTTCTTGATCACACACACACACACAGATATATATATATATATATATATATGAAGTCACCCGGGGTTGGAGGCCTGGAGAGGACATTCATGAAAAGGATGTAGGTCCCGTAGATGAAGGCGTGACCGTTCGGGAGCAGTTCTGACGGGGCAATGTCGATGTATTGCTGCACGTCCCGAAGAAATAAGTTTAACGGTGGCATACTGCCGACCCAGCACATAAACTTATTACAAGCTGTGTATCCAACTGAGGGCAAGTGTGGACGATAGTGCCCTGATGGAACTAATACGTCGTCGAAGGGGATTCCGTGGATGGAGCATATCCGACGGAGTGCACTTTCATTGATCTTCGAAGCCTGTGAATCGACTGGGTTGCCCAAGAAAATTGATGTCTCCAAGGCGTCGGGAGCTAAGTTATAAGCAGGGGAAGTCGATGGGTTTGAAATATCTGCGACTCCTTGTTTAGAAGACGGTCCAGGTCTATCTGAGATCGTGGGGGTGCTAGATTTCTTAGACATCTTTGATAGAAATTGAATCTAGTAGAGTACCTGATTGATCTATACCTGAAAAACAATCGACGTTAGACTTAACAACATAAATATTCCCCCTCGTGTGGTGTGTGAACTAGTGTGATAATTCAAGAATGAGTGCTGAGAAATTACAAGTCACAGAGTTGATGGTATAAAGTTGAAATTTGAACTGTCGTCTTCGAAGACCGTCATCGCTGACCGTCTCCGAAAACCAGCCTTGCAATGTTTTCAATTTTGGACTCGGACATTGACACTGTATGCCAAAAGCTTTTATCTGTTTTTATCGATTTCAGTTCAGGCTTATGATAATTGAAACTAGGAAGTTTTCAGTCCAGATTAGTCCGATATGCCAGTATGGTTAGGTCCGTGTCTTTGTTTTTGTCTTATAATTAGGCAAGGTGAAATGTTGTTCGGCCTAAGTATCGTTCGGTCAAAATGTTGTTCAGCCTAAGTATCGTTCGGCCAAAATGTTGTTCGGCCTAACTATCGATCGACATTCATGACCGTTAGGCCTACGCGCTGTTCGGCCGAAATATTGTTCGGCATCCAAACCAATTCGTACTTCCTCCCTATTTTTCCACTCCGCTGCTCGGCATGTGGCATCATGCCGAGCCGAGGTTATGCCGAGCCCCAATGCTCGGCACTTCGCTATTAACAACAGTTTTATCTTTCTCCTACATCCATATCGAACGACGTGGTCAAGTCGTTCGGCAAGTCATACCGGACCGTGTTGTTCGGCGCTTTAGCTAATTCCTGCTCCTCCTCTACTCTGCCCTCCAATCTCATTCGGCATGAGAAAACCATAACGAACCATAGTACATCTTCCATCAACACCCTCATGTGCTTGCCTCTGACCACTTCCCCTTTTCTCTACGTCATCTAGCCCTAGAACATTCCCTAATCGCAGTTCGATCCTTTCATCCATGAAATACCTATTGTCCACGGTTCTAATTTACGAACTTAAGCCTCGTATTAAAACTTTTAGTCAGGGAAAGCATTTAAATAGAAGGGGTCGATACCTAGCAAATAGATTGAAGCTCGGGAGAATTCTAGAGTTAAGGGTACGGCTTTAATTAATTACGAATGACTCGGGAAAAGGGTGATGCAGGGGATGATGCTCGAGGAAGGAAGGGTAGTCAAATTCTTGGAGTTTGTTAAAAGGCGAGGTTCATGAATACAGGATAACGGAGGTGAAATTAAAGAAGGGAAGAAGAAGGAAAATGCCAAACTTTATAGGGGAAGAGAGGAAGTCGAAGAGACAATAACCGGTAGAACCGGTCAAGAGGACATCGTTCGGCATCGACATTCAATAACGTTCGGCATCCAGGCGCTCGGCTTTGGCTATGCTGCTCGGTATTCACATAACGTTCGGTATGCATAGCCTCACCCGTATTGACGAGAAAACGCCACCAGGAAGAAGAATAAACGTAAAGATCGAAGCGAAGCACAGAGGACACGCAATTCAAAGTGCATCACGTTCGATCACGTAATGCACTTTGGGGGACAAGTGTTACCTGGAGGTTTGACCAGGCAACTAAGGACTCAGCATTCTCGTTTGGCATGACCAGGCCGTTCGGCATCTATGGTCGATCGGCATTGAAGGCCATTCGACATGACAAATTTGTTCGGCATCCAAACTTGTTCGGCATTCCACACTGCTCGACATTCAGGAGCGCTTGGCATTTAGGAGTGTTTGGCATTGCAGAGCGCTCGGTATTCAGGAGCGCTCGGCACTCAATAGCGTTCGGCATTAGAGAACGCTCAGCATTCAGGAACGTTCGGCATTAGAGAGTGTTCGGCATTCCAGGGACGTTCGGCATAACTGGTCGGCTGGCATTCAAGAGCGTTCGGCTTCTAGAGCGTTCGGCATTGATGCCTCGCTAATCATTTCTGGACTGTTCGGCATTCCAACTTCGTTCGGCACCTTCTTCGTCCGGCGTCGATTCTCGATTGGCCTGAACCTCTCACGCAACACATCGTTTCGTTCGGCACAAAGATGTCGGTCGGCGTTCTGCCGTTTGGCATTTTTGGTTCGCCATTCGTAGATTACTTATATTGGGCCGAGATACCAAGCTGTTAGGCCCACCAGGGAAGTCCCACCCACCTTCATCTATAAATAGAGAGGCAGGGGGACAATGAAAGGGGATGGGAATTTCGAGAATACTGGGGAGACTCTACCGCATTTAATACTCATTCAAGACTTATCTTTTTTGCTCAACAATTGTAATCAAATAGTTGGTGTATGGATTGTATCTGTAATCAATTATCACGTAAAGCAATGAAGATTAACCACAAAGTGGACGTAGGCAGTTACGCCGAACCACTGTAAATCTGGTGTCCATACTTTATTTAAATTTGCGTATTGTTCTCTATTTAATTTTACTTTCTTCATAAATCTCTCTACACAATCTCTCTTAAGGGTGTTAGTGATCGATTTTGGTGCTAACAGTCACTGTCCATTCGTCTTCCCTCGTTCCCTTTTACTTTTTACCTCTGCTTTAACATCCTTACGAACGCGTCTTCTTTTAGATTTTTGGCAATATCTCAACTTCTCTCAAGACTCCTGAGTCCTTCACGTTAGCTTTCGACTATCCTTAACAACAAATCTGAGTGGATTCCGCTTCTAAATCGAGCATCTCGCTGAACCTCGACCCTTTCTTCTAGGTACGAACCATTTACCTGCTCAACTCTCCCCAATTAGGGATTTAGGACAAGACACGAATTTACGGCCTTCCTCTAACCCACTAATATGTGTAGATAAGGAAGATGTATCCGAGGTTTAGGCGAGCCTTTGGATTAGATAGAGTAGAGGATGGAAGAGGGCGTCCCTCAGTAGAAATCGGTGAGGGTTGAGATGGTCGGTCGAAGGTGGCGCGTGAATTGGAGTGGTGATCGACTGGCCACCCAGGAGGGTATCCAGTTTATTCGAAGAAATGAGTTAAAGGAGAACGTATAGCTGTGGCTCGGCATGAATTCCGCATGATGAATGATGTGAGGGAGTGTAGGAGTGAATGTTGAAGTTAGGTTTAGCGTGCCGAGCGATGTGGCTCGGTTTGACGACGGCTTGACATAACTCCCTTATGCCAAACGAGGCAATAGGGAGCACAGGAGAGAAGTAGAAGTTATGGGCGAAGCACCAAGCGATGCGACTCGACATGTCTTGCCGAACGACCCATCTGTGTCGGGCGGTAGAGAGGGAGTGTGGGAATGAGGTTGGAGTTAAGGGCAAAGTGTCGAGCGATGCGGTTCAGCATGATTGTGGTTCGGTATGACTTGCCGCATATCGAACGGTGGAGAGGAAAAGTGGGAGAGTGGTGTACATATGATAGTCAACACCATCTCAACTTGAACTCAATGCATTGTTGACTTAACATACCTCTTATGGCCGAACATATGACAGTGGACAAGGACGAACTTAAACAGTTAAGTATATCGGGCAATCCAGACTGATAACTCCCTTGTTTTGACAACTATAAACTTGAACTTAACTTGCTTAAAATAGTTAATAACCTTTCACAAATAGTGTCGATGCCGAATTCAAAACATAAACCATCTTACGACAAGCTCTCGCAGACGGTCAGCGATGACCGTCTTCGAAGATGATAGTTCGAAGCCTAACTTCATTTCATCGACTCTATGGCTTTTAATTTCTTGGCACTTATACTTGAATGATTGCACTAGTTCACACACCACACGGGGGGAGTATTTTGTTATTAAGTCTAATGTCGATTGTATTTCAAGTATAGTTCAAACAGATGTTTCGTTAGATTCAACATTCACTAGAGATGTCTAGGAAATCTAGCTCTGCCACGATCATGGACAGACCCGGGAATTTTCTTAACAAGAAGTAGTTGGAACTTCAATTCCGTCGACTACTGCTGTACAAGACATTCCGAGCCCCGCGATCGCATCTGTTGACTTGGCTCCAGATGCCTTGGATGCCGCAATCTTTTTAGACGATCCGATCGATTCCCAAGCCTCGAAGATTAACGAAAGCATGCTTCTCCTTATATGCTCGGTACACGGGATTCCTTTCGACGATGTGTTGGTTCCATCGGGACAGGATCATCCTCATTTGCCCCCAGTCGGATATACAACCTGCAACAGATTCATGTGTTGGGTCGGTAGCGTGCCGCCATTCAACTCGTTTCTTTGTGACCTGTTACAGTATATCGAGGTCACCCCGTCGCAATTACATCCAAATAACCAGGCGTTCATATACGGCACTTGCATTCTCTTCATGAGTGTCCTTTTCAGGCTCTCGAGTCCTGGCGATATCCACTATATCTATCGCTTCAAGAGACAATCAGATAGCCCATCTTTTGTATTCCTTGAGCCGCATAGCAAGTGTCAAATTCTGACTGGGGCTTGGAGCAAGTTCGCCCAGTATAAGCAGAAGTGGTCCTACATGCGCTGTCCTCCCGGCTTTGCGAGGAGATGGTTGGAAGGGAGTAATTCTTTTTTCTGGTTCAATACTCGTGTTTGGCGGAAATTGCATCTTTTCCTACGCTTTCTCTACTTTTACAGGTATCAACCCGCGCCTCGAAGGCTCCGGGATTTCTGAAGCTGTCGAAGCTATCCGAGCTATCCTTGTAGAAGACCGGGACATCAGATCACTTATTTCAAATGAATCGCTCTCGAAGTTTGGGCTGTTGGCGGAAGGTCGTCGAATAAGCCTCCCTCAACGCGTCACTGTAACCGGGCCTGCTTCGGGCAAGGGAAAAAAGGAGGCTGGGTCTTCAGCACGTAATGCCCTTGACAAACTAGAGGAGGGGGAGATTAAAGAAGTTGAAACGCCCGAAATACAGGGTGAAATGTTAGTCTCGCTTGGGACCCGATAGTCGAGGTTCATGATATCGAAACGACACCTTCCCCTTTGAACGGAAAGAAGAAATTGACCTACAAGCTGACGAAGAAAACAGTGGGTGGAACTTCTAAGGTTGACCTTATTCCAGTGGAGAGAGAGCTTCCTTACAACACTTAGAGAGTTCTATGTAAGGCCTGTCAAACCTCACTATACCTGATGATCTGGTTAACTATAGTTTCGACGATCCAGAGGCCCATAAGCTTCATTCGCCCGCGAGGTGATACAAGCGCTTAAGCCCAAAAACAGGGAGAAAAACTTCTATTAGTAAAGATAAAGAAACTGGTCCGTCGGGGGGAACACTAGGACACACACAAACACGTACACTTCACCTTGCACTTAAATTTCTGCCATCACTCTACTCTTTGCTGACTTGTCGTTATTAAAATTCTATGCAGATGACATGGGACGCACACATGGACTTGGCTGTCTTCGTAGTTCATCTGTTTTCACTACTCCGGCTGGGATTTGGGTTCCCGCAAACGTCGAGACAAAGATGACACCAGCAATCGAGACTAAAAAGCTATAGCCAGTCCTCCTACCCTCGCGGTCCTCCTCAATCGGACCAAAGCAAAGAGAAGTCCACACATAGGGGGTCCCAGCCTGAGGCCCATCGGGATCAACACTCCGGTTCATCCAGTACCAGGCAATCCCAGGATTCCCACAAAACACTTGTAGTCTCTAGGCAGACTCCTCCCACTCCTGTATCTGATCCATCGGTAGTAGAACGACTTGCTGAGCTTAAAGCTACGTTCCCAAAGATATGCTTTGATGGCTTGAAATTTCTCCCGGCGATTCATCAAATTCCGAGACGTGTCAAACAAAGCGCTATTTCTTGTACTAACGACGTCTATGTCCAGCACGATGCTTTCGTTTACTTAGCCGAAAAAGTCTCAGAAGTCTCTGTTGAGTGTCAACATGAAATTGATCACCTGAAGCTCGAGACTATCCATGATAAAGACATTATCAAAGCTCAAGATGAAGAGCTCTCTTCGTACAAATCTCAGCTCGAAGCCACCCAACAAAGTGCTAAAGATACTACGGAGGCCATCAATCGTCTAAAGATAACTCATAAGAAAGAAATTGAGGAAGCGGTCCAACTCTGTGGGGCCTTTGCTTTAGAGAAGGATTCAGTTCAGAAGGAAAGGGATGCATTTACCCTCCGAGTCAAAGAGTTGGAAGATCAACTCCTGAAGGCAAAGCTCAACGATGAGCTCTCTAAGTTCGGAATGCTGAAGGATGAATCCCGTAAAGAGGGCAAGAGAATAGCATCCACGGAGATTGACTCTCGCCTTGGGGCGGCTACAAAGGCTGACAGAGAGGAGATTAAGTGCATATTTGACCCACTTATAGCAGAATTCAACACCCGTGTCCTCATGCATCGGAACTTAACTTTTCTTGGCGAGGGCTAGCTTGAATCTCTAGCTGATGCATGAGAGACTTTAATAAAATCAGGAAGGTCGAGTTGGGCACCGAAGAGGTTGACGAGGAGGCTTTGGTGAAAGAATTTCTCAGGGGAAACGAGCCTTCAGACTTGTCTGCAGCGAAGGCCCTCTACTGCAAAGTTTCCCCCTCATCCAAAGGAAAAGATGTCATTGTTGGTCCGTCTGGAACCGAGTCTCCAGTCCTTCCTCTTACTCAATTGGCCGATCGACTAGTACTCGATCCATTCGAGCAACATGCTGGTTATGACCCGGAAGACCCTGGCCTCGGTATTCACGTTCTATCTCCTGTTTCAGAGGGTGAAACACCACGGACGGTTGAAGGCCAGCACGAAACCCGTAAATAACTTTTCTTTTTAAAGTTCAAAGAGCCGTTTCTTTTGGCATGAGTTCATTATGTTCTACTGTGATCTTGCGTAGGTCGCTCTGACCCCGAGCCCACTCCGAGGAGCGGTGACACCAAGGAGAAGAAGGAGAAAACAAGCAAGGCTACTCATGCAGGAGAGACTCCCGGTCCAGATGCTCAAGTGATCGAGGCGCTTGATGAAGATAAGTCTGAGACTTCGTCTCCCGTCGAAGAAAGTTATGAAATTGAAATCACAAACGACTTTGGACACACTTCTAAAATGAGCATGAAGGAGCAGCTCGCGGTGGAAAAGAAAACGACAGCTGAAATCAAAGTCGAGCCTAGAGTCGTGAATCTAGATGATTCTTTGAACAAGTCTTTGAAGGTCATCCTCGCTGGTGGGTCCAGACCACTAGAGACCCTCGTTCTTCCTCGGTTGTTACCTCCCCATCAAGCAGAACGTTCAAACAAAAACATGTGGGGAAAGAGTCACCTGAGAAAATAAAAGACGAAAAGAAACCCAAGAAGTCAAAGAAGTAGTTGTTACACTCATTCAATGAGAGCTAGCTAAGATTATGTAATTATTTTATGTATTTCCATAGTCAATGTAAATAGACATTTTACTCCAAGTTTTGGAGGAGTTGTGGTAGAACCTTATTTTGGATGAATAGATAAAATTTAGTTCTTTTGTCTTTCAAACGACTTTTACTATTCAGCCTTTTTATATTATTGCAGTTGAAACCCGAGTTGTTGGGAGTTACATAAAGCCCCGATTCATCTTTATATAACTTGAAAATTCTTTGAAATTGTACATCCTTTATTCCATGCTTTGGGTACTTAGAATATTTTTTAGTCCATACGCCGGGGACTTAATGACTTCCAATCAGTTGTACTCTAGTATACACTCCGGGAACTTACAGATTTTAAAGCCATTTATATCCTAGTCCACACTCAGGGGACTCAGAGTACTCCAGTCCACACTCAGGAGACTTGGAGATTTTTAGTCGTTTATACCCTAGTCCATGCTCAAGGGACTCAGAGTACTCCAGTCCGCACTCAGGGGACTTAGAGATTTTAAATCATTTATACTCTAGTCCGCACTCAGGGGACTCAGAGTACTCTACTCCGCACTCAGGGGACTTGGAGATTTTAAGTCGTTTATACTCTAGTCCGCACTTAGGTGACTTAGAGTACTCCAATCCGCACTTAGGGGATTTGGAGATTTTTACTCATTTATACTCTAGTCCGCACTCAGGGGACTCAGAGTACTCCAGTCCGCACTCAGGGAACTTGGAGATGTTTAGTCGTTCATAATCCAGTCCGCACTCAGGGGACCCAGAGTACTCCAGTCCGCACTTAGGGGACTTGGAGAATTTTTTACTCGTTTATACTCTAGTTCGCACTCAGGGGACTCAGAGTAGTCCAGTCCGCACTCAAAGGACTTGGAGATTTTTAGTCGTTTATACTCCAGTCCGCACTCAGGAGACTTAGAGTACTCCAGTCCGCACTAAGGGGACTTGGAGATTTTACGTCCTTTATGCACGTTCATATGTCAGACAGAACAATGTAACTCTAGTTTTCTATCATAAAATTATCAAATACAGAGACATCAATAATTCATAGAAAAATTGGCTTCAATCCTTTATTAATGAAGCAAGCTAAATTGTCTTATTACATGCTGAAAACTAAGAATCAACAGAATGAAAACATACTGAAAATAATTGCAACAAAGGTAGAAAATGAATAGACTATGTATAATAATGTCGTAGATGCTCGCTATTCCATGCTCGGGGGAGTGTCGTGCCATCAACGGTCGCTACCTTGAAAGTTCCTTCTCCACGTATGGACCTTCCTATGTGGGATTTAGATATGACGGGACCGAAAAAACTCGTTTCAAAACGAGGTCGTCCGCGTCGAAGACTCTTGGCCGGACTTTTTCTTTATAATATCGAGCGATTCGCTGTCTATAAGCGGCCGCTCTTAAATTAGCTTCTTTACATTTTTCATCAATGAAGTCCAGTGATTCCAGCAAAATTTCCTGATTCATCTTTGGGTCGTAATGAGTTACCCGATGCAATTGAACTTCAATTTCTACGGGTATAACGGCTTCCATGACATATGCCAATGTGAATGGAGTGTGGCAAGTCGTGGACTTGTGGATGGTTCTGTAAGCCCAAAGCACTGTTGGAAGTTCATCCACCCACTTACTTCTAGCCATTTCCAAGCGCTTTTTCAATATGGACTTCATTGCTTTGTTCATGGCTTCCACTTGTCCATTGGCTTTTGGATGAGCAACTAATGTAGACATTTTTTCAATGTCATACCTTTGGCAAAATTCTTTGAACTCTTTGCTTTCGAATGGACTTCCGTTATCTGTAATGATAGTTTGTGGAAGGCCAACATGACATATAATGTTTCGTACAACGAAATTAATGACCTTTTTGGTGGTGATCGTGGCCAAAGGCTCTGCTTCTGCCTATTTAGTAGAGTAATCGACCGCAACTATCGCGTATTTTGCACCACCTTTGGATATGGGTAAAGAACCGATTATGTCGATTCCCCACATTGTAAATGGCCAGGGACTAACCATTTGCTTGAGTTTCGTCGGTGGAGCTCTCGGGATTTTTGCATACTTCTGGCATTTATCACATCTCCTTACATAGTCTGTAGCATCTTGATTTACCGTTGGCCAATAGTATCCATAGCGGAGGATTTTTTTTTGCTAATGTCTGCCCCCCCCCCCAGTATGGTCACCGCATTCTCCTTCATGGACTTCATTCAGGACTCGTTTTATCTCATCATGGGCAATGCATTGGAGTAAGGGGGTCGAGAATCCCTTTCGGTAAATTATTCCGTCCTGCATTACATATCGGGAAGCCTGACGAACAACTTGTCGTCTTTCGTTCCTTCTTTCGGGAAAGACCCTGTGTAGCAAGTATTGCTTGAATGGAGTCATCCATGATTCCTTCTTGATTTACGTTTCTAACACAAAATCTACCTCCATCATATTGATACACGGAGTATGTAAGGTTTCAACGAGAACCAATCCTATTTGCGGTGCATCACCAGTGCTCGCAAATTTTGCCAATGAATCGGCTTCTCTGTTTTGTTCACGTGAGACATGCGAAATATCATAATATTCTAGATTTTCTAGCACCTCTTGAACCCGTGTAAGGTATGGGGCAAGTCTCTATCCCTTTGCTTGATAGTCCTCCCACACCCGGTATACCACCATTTGTGAGCCACAAAGGATTTCAACCGATTTTACCCCAGTTCTCGAAAAGTCTCAAGCCACGAATCAACGCTTCATACTTGGCTTCGTTATTTGTTGCTGGAAATTCGAGCTTCAAACCATAGCAAATTGATCGGTTTTCAGAAGTCACAAGACATCTTCCATCGAACAGGAGGTATGACATTGTTACCGTCTGATTCGTCTGACATGGTGAATTCAACCATGAAGTCTGCTAGCGCTTGCCCTTGTATGGCCCTCCATGGACGGTAGGTAATATCGAACTGACTTAACTCGATATTCTGTTTTAAAATCCTTCGAGAAGTTTTTGATCTTGGAGTACCTGCCGCAAGGGTTGATCAGAATAAACACTGATTGAGCGTGCATGAAAGTATGGCCGGAGCATGCGTGACGCAATCACCAAGCAATATACTAGTTTCTCAATCTTAGGATTATTTCTTTCTGCCCCCGTTAAACGTTTACTGACATAGTACACCGGCTTCTGAACTCGGTCCTCCTCGTGAACCAGAGCTGTACTGATAACATGCAGGGATACAGCCAAGTACACGTACAACATCTCATGGTCTACTGGTTTCGATAGCACCGAGGGACTTTCTAAATGCCTTACCAGAGCTCGAAACGCTTCCTCACAGTCGAATGTCCACTTGAAATTTCTCTTTCCTTTCTTTATTACATCGAAGAAGGGAATACACTTATCTGTGGCTCTAGATATGAATTGACTCAGCGCGGCCACCTTCCCATTCAAGTTTTGTACTTGTTTTATAGTTTTAGGCACATGTATGTTTCGAATAGCTTGAATCTTCTTCAGGTTAGCTTTGATTCCCCGTGCATTCACAATGAAAGCCAAAAACTTCCCCGATGCAACGCCAAAGGAACGCTTTAAAGGATTGATCTTCATCCCATAATGTACGAGTATATTGAACATCTTCGCTAAGTCTCGAGTGTGGTCGTTTGACTGTCGTCACTTCACGAGTATGTCATCCACATAGACTTCCATCGTTCTACCAATGTGGTCTTTCAACATTCGATTCACCAGACGCTGATAAGTTGGTCCCGCATTTTTTAATCTGAAGGGCATCACTACATAGTAATATAACCTAACGTCTATGACAAAATTGGTGTGTTCTTGGTCTAGAACATGCATCGTGTTCAATTATATCCCAAGCATGCATCCCTAAATGACAGTAAATCGTGTCCAGCCGTTGAATCGACGAGTTGGTCGATTGTGGGTAAAGGAAAATTATCTTTCGGGCATGCTTTGTTCAAATCAGAGTAATCAACGCAAGTTCTCCACTTCCCATTTATTTGCACCAAAAATGGGCACAACATTCTTCGGAAGTTATTGAAGAGATAAAAGTGAAGAATATAAATGTCAAATGAAGATTATCTAACAAAAACTCCAGTAAACAGTAACACAAATGCACATTTCACGCAGTTTTAGAGTGGTTCGGCGTGTTGCCTACATCCACTATGAAGTTTTTATGTTTTTAATGATTCTCTTTCAACAATTACATGCAATTACAGCGAACAACGGTAAAGTACAACTTGGAATTCGAATTCAACAGCAAGGGTTGGATGCAAATCTCGATCCAGCAGAGTCTGGGGGCTTAAGAATCAAAAGATCCTTTTTCTGTACGCTTCAGGGGGCTATTTATAGGCGTAGGAGGCTGATATCTCGCTCAAACTTCGGGAGACTCCTTATGACACGTAAGTGGGCTCAGACGATCGATACCAACAAGTTTCGACTCGATCTATGGTCGATACGAAGCGATTTCGTATCAATCAAGAATTGGTCTGATTGAGTTAAGACTTTGCAGGAAGATTCCTTGGCTTGTACGTAAGCTTCTGTGAAAATTTCATAGCATTTGGATTGGTGGATCTTGAATTATGATCGATACGAGCTTGAGTTTCTGATTGGCTGTTTAGTTCGAATCTATCAATTCGAATCGATCCACTTCGAATCGATGATGCACGTGCCTCTGTGATGACGCGGCATGTATTCCTCGCATCGATCCTCTTTTTGCTCCGAGTTGACTGTTTCACATCCATGAATCTCGCCTCGTTCGTATCGAGAGCCGTTGTATAGCTTGAATCCATCAATCACGTGTTCTTTGTATCGATTCGCAGCGTGCCCACTTCGTATCAATGGAGGTGACGTAGTTCGTATCGATGGAAGTTGTCTCCGTTCGATCGATATGAACAAGTAATATTTGTGATGGATACGAAGCGAGGTCAACTGATGGATACGATCCAGTGCTATCTGGTGGATTCGAACAAATGTATCCTCGATGGGTACGAACTAAACAAGGAAGGAGTAATACGAAACGTACCACTTATCGATGGATATGAATTCGATCGATACAAACTAAGGCTTATGGGTGGATAGGAACTCGATCGATCTGAACTCAGGGCTTCTGATGGATACGAAGTAATGCCATCTGATTGATACGAACGTGATCGATTCGAACTGAGGTCGAGCGATGGATGCGAAAACAGGGTTATTTCCTCCAACTTGCATCGATAATAACTTGAGCATACATATTCGGATTGATTTGAAATTTGGAATGCTGGCTTCTACGGCTTCGCTTGTCGTGTCTTGTCATTTGTAGCCTGATCCGGACTCGAACAAAATCCATCAATATCCATAGCGAACCTGTGCATTCCCGATATCTAGGACTAGTGACTCTTGATTTTCAATCAGTTCCTTGATATCTCAGCCTTGCCTAAAGGCGGGATAACATTTGCCCTCCAAAGTACGTCTTGTGGGAACATGACGTACTTTGAAAAGCAGCAGCCTTCACTCTGAGCAGTCATTGCTTTTTCATCGAAGGTTGTAACCCTGCTTTGCTGTGACTGATTGCTGTATGAATATCCAATTCCTGTTAATGTTGAAAATTGAATATGAGTTTGATATAAATGTATATATGTTAATCTGACTCTCATTAACGTTGCAAGTTCACGAGTCGTTGTCAGTTTTCCTGTATCGAATTTCATATCGATCCTCTCTTGAACCAATGTGAAACTCAAGTTGTATCAACGCTTGACGGTTGTTTTTGGACGTTTCTTCATACCGATCCTCTCTTGATCGATACGGAAGTTTGAAATGTTGCTTTCGCATAGATACGTTTGGCGTTGATGGATACGAATCATCATTTCACATCGATGGACTTCAATTATTGTAGGTCGAGCATCGATGGATATGAATAAGTAGTTTCGAATCGATGGAGCTCAATGGCTTTGGGACTATCTTCACCGTGCGCTTCATATCGATGAATCTATCTACCATTTCGAATCGATAGGGGCTTGGGCCGATGGATTCGAACATCCCATTCGACTCGATCAGAGTGTTGACCTGCTACGACTGGCCGCATGGACTGGGAAGCGAATCGCCCCTTTCCGTCACACTCGCTCATATAAATACCTTGGACTTCTGCCATTTTTCACTTTTTCACTTTTTGCTGTTGCCCTCGTTATCTCCTGCCTTCATATCGCTTCGAGAATAAATAGATCTACAGGAACCTTTGTTTCCAAATCGCTTTGCTACATCAAATCTTCGAACCGATACCTTAAAATCAGGTAATTAAATGGCTAATTCACGTCATATTGATGTGATTCGAAATCAACGGTCAATCTGTTTTCATACGCGATTGATCTCTAGGGATGCTAAAGTTAAATCTGACTCAGAGAGAATTGTCATGGTGCTCGGGCAATTTGGGGAAGAAGAATGGTCGAAGGATATGAATTGCATGTTCGCATCGGTCGATTAAGGAGACAAATTCTTTCGTATCGATCTGGGGGTAATGGGATTTTATTATGTGGAAGAATGGAATGGCTTCGTATCGATTGGCGGCGGTCAGAGTTCGTGTCGATCGATACATAATTTACTTTGGCGATCGATTCGAAGCTGATTACTTGCAATCGATACGAATTGGGCATTATGAGTTGTTCCGATGTCGCCAGCGTTAATTGATACGAAGCCAAAGCCTGTGATCGATGTAGAATTATATTCCCCTGATTGATACGAACCGCGTCGATTCGAATGTGATTGATACGGAACATATCGATTCGAACACAATCGATACGAAATGTATCGATGGGAACTCGATCGATACAAAACATATCGATGCGACCTTGGTACGAAAATGGACCCTCTTGATCGATACGAAGTGCCAAATTCCTGGCTTTTATGACTTTCATCTATGGTGATCGATCTATGTTTGAACCCTGAAGGATACGAAACCTTGTATCGTTGCTCATACGACTCCGACAAGCTTCACTCTCGCATATGTGGACTTCATATTTGACTGCCCTTCGAAGCTCGTCGATGGAACTATAACTTAACAAAATGACAATAGACTTTAACTTGGGTCGATCGCCAACATCAGGATGGCATAGTTGTGACGGTCAACGATGATGGTCATTCCAGCTGAATTTCAAAGTCTTGTTGTTTGCACATTTTCTTTAACTCTGTTGAATCATTCCAAGTACATCACAGTACTGCATTGCACAACACATTCACACACTTTACACGGGGGAACACATGGGCTCTTTGTCGTCGTCTAATGATGATTTCTCATGAGTTAGCTAGTTATGGAAACTCCAAGCTCGCAGCTACAGGAAACTCAGAGTTCAATTCCCCCCGTGCTTGAAATACCAGAGATTGAGGCCAAAGTTATCGATCAATCCCCGAACGAGGCACCAGACGCATCTCTTATCAATAGTCCGCCAGACTCTGTTCCGTCCAACATTTCAGAAGATATGCCAGGGAGGATATGCCTAAGGCACGGTTTGTCGATGGACAATGTACTATTGCGGGACCAAATGACAGACCACACAATCCACCGGAGGGGTATACTGCATTCAATCGACATGCATGCGCAGCTGGGACGCTCCCCCTGTTCAATCAGTATATAAGAGAAGTGCTGTCTTTTATAGGGATCGCCCCATCTCAGCTACGCCCAACTGGATATGCGTTACCGAATAGCTTGTTCATTGCATTTATGAAGCACCTCGATCGACCACCCCGATTGACCGAGATAAGGTACTTGTTCAACTTCAGGAGTCGAACAGGCAATCGATCTTTCACATTTCTAGAGGCTGTGAGAAATTGTCAAATAATTACGGAGTCTTGGACCATGCCGAGCTACTTCAAGACGGAGTGGTTCTATGTTAGATGCCCCACAGGATTTGCCAGGCGATGGCTATTTAGACGTGAGTATTGCTATCTTCTCGAGCAGTCGGCAAGACAATTGTAAATGAAACCCAACTCATATCTGTTTTTCTTTGCGGCGATAATTCAGCGACCCGAAGGAGGATATTACAAGGAGACAATTCGGGTTCTTCAAGAGGTCCTAAGTGAAGATAGGAATATTGACTTGGTCTTGACGGATAGGAATCTTAGAATTCTTGGGCTAATCGATCGAAGAAAAAGTATAAGGCTCGATGGTGCATTAAGAACTATCTCGAGGGAGCGAGTTAAGCGTAAAAAGCCTAGAGTTGATATAGTTGAAGAGGCTGACTCTGAAAGAACCCATACTGACGAGGAACTGTTGGGCAAACCTGCAAATGCAGCCTAGGATGCTGAAGAAAAGAGATAAGGCAAGGCAGCCATTTTCAAGCCATCCAAAAAGGGGATATGGAAATCCGTGATCATGTCCCGGCCCGCCTTCGGAATTAGAATTTCAGAGATGTCTCCCCTAAGAACAGAAAATATTTACGAATGGCTCGCCGATCTTCCAATTCCGGACGACGTGTCCATGCAGCTTGATGCAGGATTGGATGAACTCTAACACGCCTTAGTTTTGAGCGAATCTCTGCCCACTAGCGTGGTTGACACATCCGGTTGGTTGGGGGGTTGCATATACATTCACACTTCACGCACTACACGATTTTTGAATGTAATACGTCTGTTGTGATAGTTTGCTAACTTTGTTTCTGTTTTTGCCTTACAAGCACCATGTCCAGTCGAGGTTCAATGCTTGGTAGTCTGCGCAACAAACGCAAATCTTCATCATACTACGAGTCGCATAGGAGGGAAGGAGATAGGGATCATGATCTAGGCTATTCCAGCCAGGAGCGGTCTGATAGGGATAGAGGATATGTACTCCAATCCCGATTTCGCACACCCCCTCCCAGAGCTCTCGCACCGCCTCTGGTTCATGTTTTGAGGCCTCTAGAAACTTCACGGCACAAGCCGTCTTCCTACTCTTCACGGTCCGACTCTCGTCGCCAAACTGAAGTGGTAGACCCTTCAACTACTGCACAGGCCCTCGTCGAGGCCACTGGGGAAGGAGCGATGAAGCTCGCTCAGCTGAAAAAGTATTTTCTTGATATATGTATTGATGGGTTCGTCTTTCCCCCACGCTTGAAAAGGATTCCGATGTCGGCCGAACATACTGTGCACAATTATGTCGCGGATATATTCTTTCAGTATCAGGAGTGGTCGAAAACAGCGAAAAAGGAATCGAAGGTGACCTTCGACCGGGCAGACATGATTGAAAAGCTAGAGAAAGAACTTGGCCAGAAAGACCGAATTATTCAAGCACTTAATAGTGAGGCCGAGTCTTCTCGCCAATCTGAGATAGAGGCTCTTAAGAAAGCGGACGAGGCCCAAGCGGCGATGGATAGAATGAAGTGGGAGCATTATGCCATAGTGAAGGACATAGGCCACCGGAACACCATCGTAACCGCTGAGCGGGATGCAGCCCCAAAAGAGCTAAACGAGCTTAAGGCCAAAGCCTTGGAAATCATGAAAGAGAGAGACGCTGCTAATGCTTCCGTACAGGAAGCGTGCAATGGTGCTCCAGTGGGAGAGGGATGCGGCCATGGAAAAGGTGTGCGAGGTGGAGGCCGTAGTTAATGAGAAGGTTCGGCAAGCAGAAACCAGGCTTGAGGCGGACATAGAGGAGCTTCTCATCACTTACAACGCCAACGTACTGAGGCATAGGAACTTGACATGGCTCAACGATTACTCTACACATCTATATAACGCTTGGAATTTGCTTGTCGAAGAAGAGAGGGTGGTGCTATGGGGTGGTTCCCTTGACGAATTTGAGCTGGAGAACCGCATATTGAGCGAAGATGAAAAGAAGGTATGATTTCTCATGCGAGAGAGAGACTGGGCACCCAGCACTTAGAAATTAGGGAAGGCTCCGGAGTTGGACATCATGCTACAAGTTCTGAGATTGTTACTTCATCTCTATCTGAGCCCACTCAAGTGATCGAGCCCCAGCCCATCCTGGCCTATGATCCTGAACAACCACGCCTTTCTCCTATTAAGGAGCATTCATCAGAAGCTGTCCAGCCGACCGCAAGCCGAACTGCGGAAGGTACTCTGAACAAATTTTATGTGTATCTGAAATAAAGGGCTTGTTTTTGAAGTGTGTTCTAACAACTTCTTTTCTTCCTCTTCCAGTGATCGAAGTTATATTGACAGCGCCTCCTGCAATCCGAGAATCACATCAAGTGCAGGAGGCCATTATTACTGAGGAGATTACCACGATTTCGGCCGAGCCAATTGAGGTGACACAGGAGAGCTCAATTTCCTTTAACAAGTAGATGATGAACGAGCTCCTAGGCAGACATAGCGACCCTTTTGCGAACTTACCGTTCATCCTTAGTGGGCTTCCGCCTACTTCTAGCGCCTTAACACAGTTCACTACTGTCCCCAATGAAGCTCATGCTATTCGAGAAGCAGAGATATTGGCTAAAATTAATGCTGAGATGGAGGCAGCAGCACATGGCGGTAGTTCTGGGATTGTGACGACGGCGGTTGGCCCAACTCCACTTAGGGTGATATCTCCCGTGGGCACACTCGTCGATACTAGCATGCCCATTCCGCCCCCGGTTGTAGACCCGACTCCTTCTACTCCTCCCGAAGAGAGTATTCATTTAAGTTCAAGTTTGGAGGAGGATGTCGATATCATGCCATCGTCAGAGGATGATCTGCCGAAGGGTAAGGGCTCAAAGCGAAAAATCACTAGTGGTTCCGCATCGAAGAGAAGGCTGAAGAAGAAAAAGTAGATAAGCCCCCCTCTAGCGCATTTTTGGCAGTAAGGAATGTACTTTTTTCTTTCATACGCCGTGTATAGATGCAGGCTCGGCCCCCTACTAGTAGAATTTTTTTTAAATAACTTGTACATGAATCTTCACATACAATTAGTCGAAATGAAGTTTTGTTTCTTGATTTTAACTCTCATTTCTTTTATGCTTAAGTATTGCAATACTTGAATTTCAGTTCGGTGTACTTATGGAGTTTCAGCCTTTGAGTTGGGTTTGTTTTATTTGCCAAGGCTGAAAATTGTGATCACAAGTATTAACTGGGGATCGAGTCAGACTTGGACGTCGTACTGCGTCGGCCAACTATTAACACTTGAGCTTTGCCCCCAGCCTAGACGATGAGTTATGAAGATCGGCTAGTGACCGCAAATTGTTTCTACCCCTTCGAGTCTTTGCGTCGTAGGACCGATGCCCAAAATTAGCGAGACTTGAGCGGTTGAATCACGCTTGTTTATTTATGAATAGTCACATCCACACTCTGGGGACCAGTACTCGTATTTAGGCGATCAGTCGCGCATGTCGAAGCTTTTAAGCGCATGTCTACATTTTGGAGACCTAGAGTTATTTGTAATCGATAATCTGGTTCGCACTCTAGGAATCCGAAAACTATCGATATTTGTAACGAAGTTCACACTCCAGGAACTTCGACTTAGTATTTATACTCCAATTCACACTATGAGAATTTGGAGTTAGCATTTATATTTCGGTTCACACTATGGGAACCTAGAATTTATATTTATACTCCAATTCACGTTCTGGGAACTTGGAGTTGGCCGACAGATGGTCAATCACATTTGTTTAGGCTTTTTAGGAATTCGTTCACACTCTGGAAACGATGGATATATCAGGATCGTGGATGGTCGGATCACATCCACCCCGAGTTAACAAGCGAGGTCGTTAGACGGACGGGTCCATCCTCCTTGAATTGGGTTAGGATACGGCCGAAGTCGTTAGGCGGACGGGTCCTCCCTCTCCGGAACCGCATTTATATGTTTATGCTCCAAGTCGCATTCTGGGAGTTTGGAGTCAGTGTTTATACTCCGGTTCGCACTCCGGGAACCTAGAGTTGATGTTTATACTCTAAGTCGCACTCTAGGAATTTGGAGTTGGTGTTTATACTCCGGTTCGTACTCTGGGAACGTAGAGTTGATATTTAAACTCCAATTCGCACTTTGGGAATTTGAAGTTAGTGTTTATACTCCGGTTCTCACTCTGGGAACCTAGAGTTGATGTTTATACTCCAATTTGCACTCTGGGAATTTGGAGTTCGTGTTTATACTCCGGTTCGCCCTTTGGGAACCTAGAGTTGATGTTTAGACTCCAATTTGCACTGTGGGAATTTGGAGTTGGTGTTTATACTCCATTTCGCACTCTGGGAACCTAGAGTTGATGTTTATACTCCAATTCGCACTTTGAGAATTTGGAGTTAGTGTTTATACTCCGGTTCACACTCTGGGAACCTAGAGTTGATGTTTATACACCAATTCGCACTCTAGGAATTTGGAGTTAGTGTTTATACTCCGGTTCGCACTCTGGGAACCTAGAGTTGATGTTTATACTCCAATTTGCACTCTGGGAATTTGGAGTTAGTTATAGGACTTTCATGTGTCGGTCCAGTTTAGCCTTTAATGTGACGGCTTGCCCCCGAGCTGAGGTTTCACTTAGTGAGTGGTCGGTCATATCACAGTCACTCGCTATTTGAATAAATTCCATCGTATGATAGAACTTAGCTTTTCGTGTGTCGTGATAGTTGAATGTCGCATTCGGTGAATCACAGCTCTAGCTTGAAGAGATGGTAATTTATTGCTAGAACGAAAAAACATGGCAAAGTCAGTGCCTTATTACAAATTCGAACGTCAAATGCAAAGACAAATTGCAAAGTATTTATAGACTAAATAAATAAAGTCTGTCATGTGTAATAGTGACGAAGATCCTCGTCGTTCCAAGCTCTTGACAAAGTGGGTCCGCCACTAACGGCGTTTATCACTAATCTCCCGCCGGTATGGGCGGGGTCCTCCTGTCTCGGCCGATCGGGAATATTATTCTGATTTGACGGGCCCGCTCCTCCAGGCTGCGACGCCCTCACAAATTTTTCCAACTTCCTATCTCTAATCAACTTTTCTACGAGATCTTTCGAATGACGACATTCATTCGTATTGTGCCCGTAGTTTCATGAAACCAGCAAAATTTTCCCGTCTGGATTTGCCTTTCTGACGACGGTGTTGGTGCAGGTTTTTTGTATTGAATTGTATTACAGGTTTGTAAATACAAGTTCTCTAGTGATGTATTCAAAGGAATGTAGTTGTCAAACATAGGATTCTTGCGTTGTGGGCCACGATTCTGATCTCGCTTTCTATTTTGATTCACATTCTCCCTCCGTTGAGTTTGTTTGTTTTGAACGTTCAACTGAACTTTTCCAGAGCTCTCACCAGACTGTTTGACCGTAACATTGCTTTGGATCCCTCGCGCACTTGGCCCTGCATCATCTTGCTTCCTAGACTGTTTCGCAGCTTCCCTTCTCAAGAATTGAGCCGCCTTAGCATAGAAGCGGTCCAATGGTGCAGGTGGTTTCCCGGCCAGCCAGTTGCCAAATTCAGAGTCGGGGTCAATCCCTTTAGTCAACACCATAAGGATGGAGTTATCGTTCGGATTGATAATTTCCGCACACGCAGCATGGAATCTCTCTAAGTAACATCTGAGTGTATCTCCGGAAGCTTGGGTGACACTATATAGAGTGTTGACATCTTTTGGCCTTGCGACGTGCATGCGGAATTGCTCAAAAAAATTAGTGGCCAACTAGTCAAAGGAGGAAATGGATCGTGGTGGCAGTCAGGTGAACCACATGGTAGCGATGCCCCCAAGGAAATGAGAGAACTACAACACTTTACTGCATCGTCAACTCTAGCAGCGCTCATCGACCATTCATATTTCAGAATATGTTGGTTGGGGTCAGAGTTTCCTTGATACATGGGTAGAGTCGGCATCCTGAATCGCCGAGGGGGTTCAGCAGTAAGTATGTCGTCGGTAAAAGGAGTGTGACTTTGGGAGATTCCCCAGTCATCATTCGTGCGACCCTGGCTCTAACAGATCATCTGACATATCATGGTCGGGAGATCCGGCATTTGTACGTTCTATGTGTGTTGAGCCAAAGTGTGGTCGGGTTCCACATTATGAGGTTGGACCGGATGCTGTCGACGGTCCACGTCTCGCCTTCTTGGCTCATAGTCTTCTGGGACGTATGGTTCAGGAGTACGTCCATGCTAACGACGGTCCAGGTTCGACTGATTTCGGGCATCGACCCCTGTTTCAACCGCGGCGGTCGTGGCGCGGTAGTCTGTGGTGTAGTGAGGAGAGGTACCCCCTCGGGTGGAGGGTCCTTATGCTAACCATGGTAATGAATGAGATCCTTTCCTAGACTTTATACAAATCTGAATAGGTTGGAAGGAATCTAGATTAGAAATCTGGATCTTTCTCTTAGATTTATGCAATCCGATATGGACGATAGGTCCAACGAGCAGGAGAAAATCCGGGTTCCCTTAATGAAAGCACCAAAATGTTTATACCAAAAATGGGCACAACACTCCTCGGAAGTTTTTGAAGAGATAAAAGTGAAGAATATAAATGTAAAATGAAGATTATCTAATAAAAACTCCAATAAATAGTAACACAAATGCACATCTCACGCATATTTAGAGTGGTTCGGCGCGTTGCCTAAGTCCACTATGAAGTTTTTGGGATTTTATTGATTCTCTTTCAACAATTACATGCAATTACAGCGAACAACAGTAAAGTACAGCTTGAAATTCGAATTCAACAGCAAGGGTTGGATGCAAATCTTGATCCGGTAGAGTCTGGGCGCTTGAGAATCAAAAGATCCTTTTTCAGTAGGCTTCAGGGGGTTATTTATAGGCGTAGGAGGCTGATATCTCACTCAAACTTCGGGAGACTCCTTCTGGCACATGAGTGGGGCCACGCAATCGATCCCGCCAAGTTTCGACTCGATCTGTGATCGATACGAAGCGATTTCGTATCGATCAAGATTTGGTCTAATTGAGCTGAAACTTGGCAGGAACATTCCTTGGCTTGTGCGTAAGCTTCTGTGAAAATTTCATAGCATTTGGATCGGTGGATCTTAAGTTATGATCGATACGAGCTTGAGTTTCTCGTTGGTTGTTTAGTTCGAATCCATCAATTAGAATCGATCCACTTCGAATCGATGATGCACGTGCCTCTGTGATGACGCGGCGCACATTCCTCGCATCGATCCTCCTTTTGCTCTGAGTTGACCGTTTCACATCCATGAATCTCGCCTCTTTCGTATTGAGAGCCATTGTATATCTCGAATCCATCAATGACGTGTACTTTGTATCGATTCGCAGCGTGCCCACTTCGTATCGATGGAGGTGACGTAGTTCGTATCGATGGAAGTTGTCTCCGTTCAATCGATACGAACAAGTAATATTTGTGATGGATACGAAGCGAGGTCAACTGATGGATACGATCCAGTGCTATCTGGTTGATTCGAACAAATGTCTACTCGATGGATACGAATTAAACAAGGAAGGAGTGATAAGAAATGTACCACTCGTCGACGGATACGAATTCGATCGATACAAACTAAGGCTTGTGGATGGATACGAACTCGATCGATCCGAACTCAGGGCTTCTGATG
Source organism: Allium cepa (assembly GCA_030765085.1). Classification (NCBI taxonomy): domain Eukaryota; kingdom Viridiplantae; phylum Streptophyta; class Magnoliopsida; order Asparagales; family Amaryllidaceae; genus Allium; species Allium cepa. The sequence continues at coordinate 793,543,325 of CM060935.1, read as the reverse complement.
GATATGAAGTGATGCCGTCTGATTGATACGAATGTGATCTATTCGAACTGAGGTTGAGCGATGGATGCGAAAACAGGGTTATTTCCTCCAACTTGCATCGATCATAACTTGAGCATACGGACTCGGATTGACTTTAAATTTGGAATGATGGCTTCTACAGCTTCGCTTGTCTTGCCTTGTGATTTGGAGCCTGATCTGGACTCGAACAAAATCCATCGATATCCATAGCGAACCTGTGCATTCCCGATATCCAGGATGAGTGACTCTTGGTTTTCAATCAGTTCCTTGATATCTCGGCCTTGCTAAAAGGCGGGATAACACCATTCGCTTTCCTTACTAGCACAGGATTGGACACTCATTCAGGGTAGAGGGCATCGTGGACGAAGCTTTGAGTTTGTTCACCTCCTCTTTGAGAGCAACGGACCTCTCCGGGTCCGTGCCTCTCCTTTTCTGTTTTGCAGGAACATACTTTGGGTCTATGTTCAACATATGACTCGCAATAGCGGGAGAAGTCCCGCACATATCTGAATGTGTCCAAGAAAAAATATCCAGGTTCACTCGGAGGAAATCAGTGAGATTCTCGGCCATTGACGGGTCGAGCTGTGATCCAATCTTGAGTACTCGTGATGGTTCATCTCGGCTGACCGGAATGTCAATCGTCAGTTCAGCCGGTGCTACTTTTGCTTCTTTGGGTTCTCCATTGTCATCTCTCGGATCGATGTCTCTATAGATTCGAGAATGTCGCCTGAGCCAGGGCTCGGGCACTACTTGTCAATCGTCCGTATTCCGTATGCGGATGGAGCTGTCCACGACCTTTCCTTTCTCTCTCCGCTGGGCCTCTCTCAGCTCAGCCATATAACATGCGCGGCCGGTCGCCCGATCGCCATGCGCTACACCAACTCCTTTGTCTGTTGGGAACTTCAAAGTCAAACACCACGGGGTCAAAGCTTCCCTAAACTCAGCCAGGGCCAGCCGACCCAGAAACACATTATATGGACAATCAACATCCAACACTATAAAACGTAGGATTTGCACCCTCTTACGCTCACCGTGTCACGGTTCAACTAGCAACCCAACATACTCCACTGCATCAGTCGTTGCACTATTAAAGCCATGGATACGGGCTTTAGATGGCTTTAAATATTTTATCTCCATATTCATTTGGTCGTATGCCTTTTTGAAGATGATGTTAACGAAACTTCCACAATCAATTAAAATTCTCTTCACATATGCTGGCCTGATCGTCGCAGATATGACCATCAGGTCGATGGTAGGAGCCTCCACCTTATTCGCATCTCGGCTCCTAAACACTATATCGTCTGTGATCATGCATTGCTACTTTGTGAGGGTCCCATCCTCCACATTCGAACAACACTCATAATCCGCATGCCTTAAGGAGTTAACATATCGCTCCATCTCTTGCAAATTCTTGTCTACATGGTGAGGTCCACCGACTATCATGTTTCTGACCGATCTACCCACGGTTCGGGCAGGTTCCTCTGGTTGGCATGGAGCCGGCCTGCCCCGGGGTCTGATGTTCCTTGCCTACTTTCCTGTGGGTTTTTGACAAACTCTTGCAATTTTTTCTATCTAATCAGTTTTTCTATGGCATCATGGAGGTGTCTACAACCTTCCGTATTATGCCCATAAGTCCAGTCCGCTTCTGTTCCTTTGTTGACTTCTTTGGACGTGGCTTTCTATACTAGAAAGTATTACAATTTGACAGGTAAATATTCTCAAGAGATGCATTTAGTGGGGTGTATTCGTTGTAGGTCGGAATCCTTGGCTTCCATCTCCCTGCTTCTTTTTTTCTTTCTGGGATTTCCTCCTCCGGACCCTTTAGATTGCCCAGGCTTGTTCTGGACATTGACTTGAACCTTTCTTGAGTTGTCATCGGATGTTTTATGGCGATGTTACTTTTCACAGTCTCCTGAATAGGCTCTGGTGCCTTATCCCTCCTTGTCCATCTAGCTTCCTTCATCCTTATGAATTAATGAGCCTTCTAATAGAAAAGCTTTAGCGTAGTTGGAGACTTTCCTGCTAACCAATCTCCAAACTCTGAATCCAAATCTACTTCTCGCATTACTACCATCAGAATCACATGGTCATTAGGATTGCTAACTTTAGTAGCTCCAACATGAAATCTCTGCAAGTACTCTTTCAATGACTCCCCCGGAGCCTGGATTACACTAGATAGGGACATCACATCCTTGGGATGAGTGGCATGTATCCTAAACTATTGTACAAACTTCGTTGCCAACTCATCAAAGCTGGATATAGATCATGAGGGAAGTCGAGTGAACTACATGGTGGCGATTCCGAATAAAGTGATTGGGAAGCATCGACACTTGGTTGCATCATTCTCCCTAGCCGAATCCATCATCTATTCATACCTCATCACGTGCTACCTGGGGTCGGTCATTCCTTCGTAGGCCAGGATAGTTGGCATGCTAAACTTCCTGGAATATTCAGCCTATAGAATAGTATCCGTGAAAGGAGTATGACTTCTGGATATCCCCCAATCTTCTTTGGTCAAGCCTTGATTCTCCCTCATCAACTGTCTATCCATAGCTGATAAGTCTGGAGTTTGTATGGAGGATGGAAGGTTGGACTCTGTTCTAAGGGACCACTTAGGTTGGTGTCTCCTCTGTTGGCGGACTGCCAAACGTGTATCTTGGGGACCAGCTTCATTGGGGTCTTGGTGACCCTGACGTCCAGTCTCCACACGTGCTACAGCTCCTAAGTTTCCCATTTCGGTTTGAGTGTGGTCTCCAATGTGTAAGTAATCCCTAGTTGATCGATCTGTAGCACCTGCTTATGCAGTTTTCGTTTTTCCGCGTCTATGCCAGGAGGTTCATCGGATGAAGTTGAGCTATATGATGAAGAGTAAGGAATAGGGCTACCTCCAACATTCTGATGCTGTTATTGAGTAAGCTGAGTCATGAGGTTAGCATTAGCTTGAATCTGCTCACCAAGTTGTCTTCTACTTTCCATGAGTTCACTCATCAAGTCGTTGAACTCTGTCCTTGTGATGACTTCCGTTTGATTTTGAGTGGTAGTCCCTGCACCTAAATTGGCTGGTCGATTTCTAGGTCCTATTTATTGTACGCTAGCAGTCTCGTTGACATCCACGTTATGAGAGGCCGATCTATTACTCGGTCTTCCCATAGTAGAGTTATTGATAGGAACTCTGAGTAGAATCAATGGACGTACTGTGAATAATTGAATCTCCTTCAGGGGATTTATTCAATCCTGTAGCTACAAAGCAGATCCTAGCGGCCTGAGAATTCTTTTCTTAGTGAAAGCACCAGAATGTTAGCACCATAATTGGTCACTAACACCCTTGAGATAGATTATGTAGAGAGATTAATGAAGAAAGTAAATTAAAATAGAGAATTGTATGCTAAATTAAATGCAAAGATAAGAACACCGGATTTATAGTTCTTCGGCGTACGTGCCTACGTCCACTTTGAAGTTAATCTTTATTTCTTTACTCAACAATTGATTACAGATACAATCCATACACCAACTACTTGAATGCAAATACTAATAAAAGAGAACGAGTCTTGAATGAGGCAGAGTCTCCCTAATGTTCTCGAAAAAAGGTTCCTTTCACTATGCCCATGCCCTTCTATTTATAAACGAAGACGGGTTGGACTTCCCTCATAGGCCTAGGTGTAAGATACCTTGGCCCGTAGTAAGTGACTTCTGTACGCCGGGCCACAAATGCGAACGGCAATTTCCAAACCACATATCCAGGCCGAAAGGCATTCTTATGCCGATCGAGGAAGATAGGCCAAACGGTACCTTCATGTCGGTCAAGACAGTGTGCTGAGTGAAGAGTGTAGGCCGAATGAGACCTGACGTCGGTCGAGCGGAGATGCCGAACAGTCTTGCTATGCCGAGCGAGGCTCATGCCGAACGAGCTTGCTATGCCGAGCGAGGAGAAATGCCGAATGATCTTGCTATGCAAAACGAGGAGAAATGCCGAACGACCTTGCTATGCCGAATGAGGAGAAATGCCGAACGACCTTGCAACGCTGAACGGCCCTTCCATGCCGAACGAGGCTCCATCCCGAGCGATGCTCTTATCCCGAGCAAGGTGAAATGCCGAATGACATTGCTACGACGAGCGAGATGAAATGCCGAACGAGCTTGCTACGCCGAACGAGGCTCTATGTCGATCGACCTCTCTATGCCGATCGAGGCTCTATGCTGAACGACCTTTCAACGCCGAGTGAGACAGATGCCGAACGACCTTTCAATGACGACCGAGGTAGATGTCGAGCAACCTTTCCATGACGAACGATACCTTGTGCCGAGCGACCCTTCAATGCCGACCGAGGCTCTATGCCACCAAGGGGAGGTGGTGCCGAACGAGGCCTATGTCGAGCCTCTTGTTACATGGTGAAACAACCAGGTAACACATAGTAAAATGGAAATTCCTAAATTTAGCAAGAGAGGGAAATACATTCTAGATGTGAATGGAAATTTAAAATCAGCATCAGAAGATATTACTCAAGAAGCCATCTATTGTTTTTTAGATTTATTCAACTCAGCATAGGAAAGTTCCCAATTTTCAGGTATTGTTCATAAAAATATTCTTGCCGGTAATGCTAAGGAAAATTTAGAAAACCCTTTTCAATTATGAAGAGGGTATAACTGCTTTATTCCAAATTGATGTCAATAGCACACCCGACCCAGATGGCCTTAACGGAAAAAATTAACTTTCGTTGGGATTAAATTAAGAATGAGTTGTTGGAAGCAATGACCGGCTTTCAAAATTAAAGTAAAATTATTAGAGAAAGCAACCACACTTTCATATGTCTTGCTCCAAAAAAGCCTGACCCAGAAAAGATGGCTGATTATAGGCTTATATAAAACTCTAGCTAATTTGTTATGTAACAGAATGAGCAGTTACATGAATGACCACATTTCTCCGAATCAAAAAACATTAGTCGCTTATGAAATGGAAATACGAATAACGGGAAGAATTCTAATAATTTATGCCTAAAATTTGATTAATAAGGCTTATGATAAAATTAATAGGAGTTTTGTTCATCATATGCTGATTTGCATGAGATTTCTCTACAAATTTAGTGGTCTTATCTATGAATGTGTTTCCACTCCTTTTTCATCTTTGGTGAATGGTTCCCCTTTTGCATTTTGAAAGAAATAGAGGGTTGAGACAAGGAGACCCTCTCCCTGCCACTCTTTATCTCTTTATGATTGCAATGGAATACATCACTGTTTTACTTCACTCGAAACTTTTAAATGGGAATATAATGCCAATTTATCAAGTGGATCCGGTTATTACTCATCTCTTGTATGTTGATGATATTTTAATAATGTCAAAAACCACTATAAGTAATGCAAAATATATCAAAAAAGTGATGCTTGGAATACAGAAATACACTGGACTGATTATGAATGAACAAAAGTCTAAACTTTTCTTCAATAAAGGGGTAAATAATAAAAATAGTATTCTTGATAGTATTAATTATCACATAGGTAATCTGCCTATAATATACCTTGGCATTTCTTTGTCCTATAATGAATTAAAGGTTAGATATTTCGGTCCTTTGATTGTAGAATCAACAAAAAAAAATCAATCATTGGAGCAGCTAACATCTTAACGCTGGTAGGAGAATAGAGCTAATCAAATTAATCATACACCGTATAGTAACTTTTGGATGCACTTCTATCAATTTCCAAGTACTATAATCAATGAAATCGACGCTATTTTCGCAAATTTTATATGGAAAACTAAAGGACGACCCTCGATAAATGGTGTTTCCTCAATTGAAAAGCTTAGATGGCAATTTCTATCTACGGTGGGTGGTACCAACAAAAAGGTTTCCTCTTTATTAATGTCTATAAGTGGAGAGGAAGCTTCTCTTGTTTCCCTACACCCGTATGTCAGTCAATCAGTAGTGTTAAAATTCCACATCAAGAAGATAAAAATTTCTCATTTTGGTTGCCCAATATAAAGGCAGTTTTGACCCGTGTTCTACTTGAAAACTGGATGGAAGAAAATCAGCAGAATTCACATGGTGTAAAATGATCTGGAATAAATGTACAACAAAAAGTCCCTATGTGCACTTGTGACAACCTGCACCACAGTGGGCCCGAATTTCTGCTAAATTAAAAACCCAAATCCACCAAAGTACGGATTGTTGATTTGGTATTTGCAAGTAAATAAATGCATATCAGAGCACTATCGATATAACTCATAGCAGAATAGTCAAGTACAATAAATCATATAATTACCGACCAAGATTGATATTTATAATGTCTATTGTCCTTGCCAAATTTGAGTATGTATATGAAAGCTTTTCCTACCACTCTTCCCGCCTTGCACCAGTTCTTGTCCCGCCAAAGCAATCTTGTGGGTTGTAATGAGGAGAGGGTTAGAACAATGCTCCAATGACTGCTAAATTATATATTTAACACATAACTAGTTTATGCTGATTTTTTTCCATTAAATTTTATGTCCTTTTATTTTACTTAGTCGTCTCGACTCCATATATATAAATATATAAGTACCACAGTCCCACTTTGAACCAAGATACTATTCCCGCTAGTATCCATAACCCGACACCCCCTCAGGATCCATCGCTAATGAAGTATCACATCCTCGTTGTCGTGCATACCGAGGAACTCCTGCAATACCTAGTAACGGTTTTACAAAAGTTTAGCCGTATTCTATCTTCTCTTGGGGACTTTTTACTTGTCTACTTCCTAATTGATGGACTCATCTCCACGGACTGTATATATGTGAACTCGGCTCCATGGACTACAAATATATGGACTCGGCTATAAGGACTACCTCATTTGCCTTTGAAAGACCTCTCTACAAGGGTTAACTAGTCTTGACCCTACTAAACAAATAGCAAACGACTATGGCGGTGCATGAACTAACATGACCTGCACTACTATGAGGTGTTGCCCACTTGGTATAACCTCTATCTTTTCCATTGACCGCTCAGGACTGATGACGTACCTATGTATAGCTCTTACTCACTAATTTGGTACCAACATACTAACGTAGCATCGAGCCTTGTTCACCGTCCCATTTAGATTGCATAATGCAATCAAGGCAGTACCCCTTAATTGATTGAAGCGGACTCTACTAGGGTATTCCTTCACTTATACGTAGGTGTATAACTCCATAGGTCCTACAATTGGATATGTCTGATATCAGTACAATATATGCACAACTGTCGATAGACACTTACGTTGGGTAGACTTCTATTATGTAATGCTACTGTCCTCGCATTCCAACCCATTCTAATGATTATGTCATTCTTATCCACTTAAGTAATTTAACAACTTTAATAATTCATGCATATCATAAACGCATACTTGAGGCAACATATATATGTAAGTGTGTGTGTGTCTTCTTTCATTTTTTTAACTATTATGCCTCTACTGTTCATTGTGAATAATAATTCTTTACTTCTTTATGCATTTACACCTTACTTAATTTAAGCTCATTTATTGCTTTCTTTTAAAAGACCTACACATCTTTTTCTCCATTTATTTCTCTTTCCTCACTATTTAAGTTTCCTATCGCTGTTCCTTTTTTAGCCTTTTAATTCCCTCCTTTTTCATAGGACTTCCCATATCCCTTTATTTTAAATTATTACTTGTCTACGTCTTTTGTCGCTTTTTTTTAATCCATGTCTTGCTTATATTGCATACATATATTAATTCTTCTCTTAGATCATTGTTACTTCCACATTTATACTCTTTATATTAACCCTTGGGGATTTCTGTATTTTAGTGTATTGGAATTGTATCTCTCCAAAATGGAATGGTTACCACCGTAAATTTTTACATCTTATCCAAAAGGGAAATTTGTGTTACGTTTAGAATCATAAGGAATTTATATTTTTCATGGTTATTGAAATAGATAATACAAAATACGATAAATATCCTTATTTTAAATATCTTTTTCTTTTTATGTGTATTCCTTATTATTTTAAAAGCTACACTCTTATTTATAAATCTGAAACTTGATAATAAATTAAAATATTACTTAAATCTCCAATAATTTACTGTGATAACTCGATTTACATTTTTCCTTGCACAATTCATATTAAATTTACTAATCTGGAACTATCACATATTTTACAGGTTTTCAGGGACTACTACTACCTAATACTAAATTAAGAAACGATTAATACCCAACATTTTCCAGATTTACATACATACAATATACAATTCAAGTTATCAATCACAGAATATATAGGCAAAGTTTATAATTTTACTTCACATATGCAATTTTAGCCAACAACTCTAATTTCCATTTTAGACATACAGGAATAGATTTTCAACAATATTAACGCAATATTATATAAAAGTATATAATTTCTCACTTGTCATTTTAGCTTTTCAAATCACCAGATTTGATCTTTATTATTCCAATTTGACCCTCTTTTTCTTCCTGTTTGGATGCATACACCATAAGTGTACACATATATATCAGAAATCTAAATTAGAAAAGATATTTGAATGTAATTTACATTTTAGATCATGGTTTATAATTTATCTTGGCTTTGGCGATTTGATTTGACCGTATTCTTCCTCTCAATCTTCCTCTATGATCCTCCACTTGTATATACATATAATCTATAACTATATTTTAGTAAATTAGAATGTTGTGGAGAAGAGAAAATGACAAAGCTCCCATTTCACTTAGAAAATATGAGTTTAGAAGTGAGAGGTATATTTGTATATATAGAGGTTCAAATCAATGTCGGCCGTCCGATTAAGTTATATTGAATATGGGTCGTTCGACCACGTTTTACTGTCGATTTTACAACAGCATCTGTCGACCGTTGTCAACCTATGGTCGACAGTTATCGGTCAACCAGCAAGCATCTAGGGTTGATGGATCATGTATAATTGTTGAAGTAAATCAGCATCATTTGATTTATTTTATTTTCTTTCTTTTTTAAACCGATCGATATAATTTCTTTCAATTGACATTTTTATTAATGTTTAAGCACTATTAATTGTCCGTTAACTTTAACCAATGATAATTAACATTAGTTAACTATTTTTATTATCTAATTACATATATAATTATTTCCGCATCAAAATTTCAAACGTCGGTACATTTTTGTTTGTACTCCAATCAGAAAACTTTATATATAAAAATTGATCAGAAAATCGCCATGAACCCAACGGTTTAAGTTTTGTAGCCAAATTATGATGTTAGTAAAAATCCTATTTTTGGTATTATTAATTAATTTATTAATTGCCGTAAAATTATAGGGTGTTATAGCACTTCTAGCTAAACTTAACAAGCTCTATGTACCTGGTATTGGCCACAATTTACAAGAATATTATGTAGTATTAGTAAGAGGAGGAAGGGTTAAGGATTTACCCGGTGTAAGATATCACATTGTTCGAAGAACCTTAGATGCTGTTGGAGTAAAGGATCATCAACGGTGTAATCTTTGCCATCTTCATCAAGAAGGCAAAGATTACATATTATTCAACTGCCATATTCAAATTTGATCTAGAATAGTGTTAGGAACAAATTGGACTTCAAGGGATTTAACGGTAAGGACATAACTCAAACCTTTGAACATTTGTAAAATGATATCTAATGGTCAAAGACTTATAACCAACTAATCAACATTAAGTATTGCCATAACTTTTCTAATTTGGCACATATGATGTGAAAGGAATTCGAGAATTTTTAAAGGTATTCAAATGCCCACTGAAATTAGAATTATCCTAATTTTGCATGATTGCAATGACCTACTTTTAATAACAAATATCAAAGCTGAAGGCAAAAGAGATAAAGAACGTATCTTTGCAGAATTTGGTGTAAATTGACGAAGATTCTACAGGGTTGAAGCTATTTCTTCCATTAACTAGGTAGAACAGAAGCACCATTCACTTGCTCAAGTCAATTATTTCTAGAACCTACTGCCTGGATCAGAAGGTGTGATCGATTGTCTCCATGATGTTATGCTCTGCTAAACAAGAAGAAAGCCCTTTTATCATGCAAAGCTATCCAGATCTTAGATTTCTTTTTCTCTCTCCACCATGAAAAGTTGACGCATTAAAGAAAGTATTGAATGAATGAATAAGTGTCACGTGCTTGATAGTTGTATGCATTAGTGCAGATATGTATTTGTTTTTTATTTAAAATGGTAATATTGGGTTGAGAAATTTGTATAGATGATTTTGAGTACAATCGTATATTATACCATTTCATCAATTTAATCCATTGGTACCCACTTGTACTTAGTTGTAAGTCAACATATGAAAATAATACGTATTTTTTTTCCTATAAGTCACTCATGTTGGTTAAGGGGATAGTAAAGATTTAATGAGACATATTTTTGAAGTATATGAAATTGTGTATAATAAAGTATCATTTACTAAAAAAATAATTGCTTTTTATTATATCAATTATTTGTGGTAAAATTTATTGTTGATATTGCTTGTTTGGAAAAGCATGTTGGTTATATACTATGTTGGATTGTATTGTGGGATGGAAAAATGAAAGTGAAGTAGAATTCTGATGAAAAACGAACAAGTTAGTGTCAGGATTGTGTCGACAATGTGCTGGTAAAATATGTTCTATTAATTCATAAATCGACAAAAAGAGTCGGTAAAGCATATCAGATTTGCAAGTTACTTGACTCAAAACCTTATGTAAAGTGTTAACCCAGAAAATGGATCAACACCTAGAAACCAGATGAAAGCACAAGTTCTGTTAAAAGTAAAGGAAAAAGCAGAGAATGTAAACGGAGACACTAGAATTTTTATAGTGGTTCGGCGTAATCTTCGGCCTACATCTATTTTAATATCTTTTATTAGTTGTTCTCTCATGGATTAAACTAATTTTATCAGATCTGACCACAACCTAGTGGATTTTAGATTTATAATGATGTTTCTAAAAGAATTTGAGAGTCAATAGTACTAGCGATTTGCTTATCTAAGTTCTTGAGCAGCAGATAGTGGCTTACTATGTGAATTTAATGGAGGAGAGGTAAGATATGAAGAAGGAGAAGAAATCTCCCATTACAAAGAGATCATATCCAAAGCGAAGAGAAGATGAAGATCCTTTTTTGGTTGTAGGTAGAAGGGTATTTATAGGGAAACGGAGGTACTGGATCAAAAGCCCGCTTGCAATGAAGCTCGGAAGATAGGCCGAAGTCACATAAGAAAAACTGGAGATCACCGAGCCAAAACCATAGCTCAATACCTATCTATCTATAACTCGGTATCGAGCTATGTATCTTAGTGCAAATTGCATCATTCCACTTGCTTTGTTGTTCTTTCATCTACTCTGGTTGTTCGATTAATTCTAGTGATCTTCCATCAACACTTGAATCATCATACTTTCTTGGTTTTCTTTTCATCAATCCTTAAAATTGGTCATCCAACTCTAGAAGAACAACTTAATACTAAGCCATTGGAGTAGTATAAGAGATATATGGATTATGGAAGTGAGACGGGGATGATTTATAGTCGGTACCGACCTATGATAGCTTAGCACTAAGCTATGGCCTTAAGGGATTTTGGAAGTGAGATGGGGATGATTTATAGTCGGTACCGACCTATGATAGCTTAGCACTAAGCTATGGCCTTAACCCTTTTTTCACTTAACTTTCCTGAGTTCAACTCTTTAGTCCTTTGGATCGTGCTTCCAATTCTTTGAATCATTTCATCCGAGTTTTGATCTTCTAAGTCTGGTTTAAATCTGTTTTGGCTCAAAAGCGGATTAACACTTACCCCCCTCCAAAGTACGACTTTCGAATGTAAGATATGTTTTGCTCAAGAATAAGTTCTTGTAATCGATCTTCGATAGTTGAGCTCCCTAGTTATCCGTTGATTTTAATCTTGGTGTATCATCTAGTTCCTTTAGGTTCTTTTGTAAATCAAAGGTCGTTTCAAACCTGGTATAACTAAGGACTCTAGCCTTTATTTATACATAATTATCATTTCGACTTCATTTGGAGTTGGTGCGTCACATATCAAAATCGTCTTGTGTTCATCCGGGATTTATCTATTTTACTCTAATTCAAGGTAATCAAATCCTTTTATCAAATTTATATCCGTTCTAATGATCGATCTTCGGATCATTTAGCATTCAATTTAACGTCCGTTCACTCAAAATCGTTCATAATCCAATCTAGGACCCGGTCTCTTCAGACTGTTTAACTTCCAATCTAGGTTTCGATCTCTACGGATCTTTTATCGCCCAATTTAGCATTTTGATCTCTTTGGATCTTTGCTGACTCCACTTATTATCCGGCAAAGGAACTTAACTACCAAGCAAGCCTATCCTCTCACTCTCTAGTTAGGGGCCTTATTTTTGTACAAGCCTATCCACTCGCTCTCCGGCAAGGGAACATGCACACCACACTCCGATCGTATCTCTTCGAATGGGACTTAAAGCTATCAATATCGTACAAGTCCATCCGCTCACTCTCCGACGAGGGGACCTACACCTGGCTCTCCGATCCTGTCTCTTTAGATGGGACTTAAAGCTATTAATATCGTAAAAGTCCATCCGCTTGCTCTCCCATGAGGGAACTTGCATCCGGCATTCTGGTCCTGTCTCCTTGGATGGGACATAAAGCAATCAATATCAGTCATCACATTTAATATGGATTTTTCAAAAGTCAAATATTCAAATCAAAGCAAACGAGTAGAAGTCCTAATTATCCATCCCAGACATCAATTTGCAGCGTGCCTAGGACCAATCTAGGTCCCATGCACATGTAAGCGGTCCGAGGTTATTGGTATCCTAAGTTTTTATCCTAGACATTCGATGTAGAGCATGCCTAAAGATCAATTTAGGCTTCTTACAAGTGTAATCAGTCTGAAGTTATTATTATCATAATTATTCAACGTAAGAAAAACAAAGCGAGGGAGTCGAATCTGACTCCCGACCATCCGGATCATGGGATTTTGAGTCTCGAAGCAGATCCCTGATTGTTCCTTGATGCATTCACTGTAGATGAGGGTCGCTTCGGCCACACCATTGAAGTTTGGGTTCTCACGTATTGTTGCAGCTGTTTGCTCATCAGTTCTTCTATCAGATCACAAAGATGTCGACACTCATTCGTTTCATGTCCTTCTAACTCATGAAAGATGCAAAACCTTTGAGATTTTTTCTGCCAATCGGTAGGTTCTCTTCCAGCAGGCTTCTAATAAGGGATACTCCACCTAGTGTCTAGATATATCCTCTTTAGGGTATTAGTCAAATCAGTGTAGGAAGAGAATTTTAGCTCCCCCCTTTGTCGTTTCAATTCCCCAAAATCATCACTAGGTATTTTTTCCCTTTATTTTTTTGTTTCTTGCTCCAAACAATCCCATGTCATCCATAACACTAATTTCAACATCCTCAGCTTTGGCATCTTTCTGACACAAATATCTCTCATTTTAAGGTAGAATTCTACAGGATCCATCGATGGATCCCTTTCCAATGCAACTTTGAAGTCGATCTTGTTCGCGAATCTAAATAATACCGCCTATTAAGATTATAGATAGATCAGGCTTATCAACTGTGGTTGCTGCATTGAATCTTGTCAAATATCTTCTCAAGGTCCCTTCGAGCATTTATTTCACGCTTGACAGCATCATCACATTCTTCGGTCGTGAGACATGAAATCTGAACTATCTTAAGAATCTATTCATTAATTCGGTCCATAGATCTAGTGTTGGGTCCCTTCATCTTCTCCATATCTCAGATCCAAACTTTAGGTTGTGAAATCTAGCTTTCTTCTCAATAAAAGCATCAAAATGTTAATGCAGGAAATGGATCGATGCCTAAAAATCAAATGAAAGCACCAGTCCTATTAAAATTAAAGGAAAATGCAGAAAAAGTAAATAGAGACACAAGAATTTTTATAGCGGTTTAGCGTAATCTCCAGCCTACGTCCGGTTTAATATCTTTTATTAGTTCTCTCTCAGATTATATTTAGTTTTAGCATATTTGACCACAAGCTGGTGGATCTCAGATTTACAATGATGTTTCTAAAGAGTTTGAGGGTCACTGATACTAGGGATTCGCTGATATAAGTCCTAAACAATGGCTTTTTATGTGACTTTAATGAAGGAGAGTTAAGACGTGAAAAAGGAGATAAGTCTCCAATGGCAAAGAGATCAGATCCAAAGTGAATAGAAGAAAATCCTCTTTTGGTTGTAGGTAGGTTGATATTTATAGAGAAACAAAGATACATGGTCAAAAGCCCACTTGTTGGATCTTAGGTTTTGATTCATGCCAAGACGATCACTTTGACAGAAGAATAATTGAATATTCGACAAAATCTATGACTACAAACTACGAAGGTGACTAAATTTGATGATGCAACAAGACTCCTAGACTCGACAAGGCATCAAGACTATATCAAGTAAAAAATTTATTTTAGAGTCTAAGTCTAGTATGTTAAAATCTTTCCTCGAGTAGTTCACTCCCTCGCATATATACTAAAGTTTTCACGACCTTTTGAAATTAACCTTTCAACATGTTTTCAAACTAATTTTCTTAGAATACTCAGTTCAGTCGACTGACTGCATATAAACAGTCGATTGAATCTGTGCACATATGTATGCACATGTATAATTCCAAATTCATTCGACGGATGGTGCATGACCAGTCGGCTGACCTTGTTCTAACTACCATTTTTTGAATAGTCACTTCTTTTCGAATGGTTATCTTCTCTACAATGGGTTGCATCCATTGTTGTTTCATTAAAACCTCTTACCAGAAGTTATAACTCTCTAACTACTATAAATAAGCATGAATTTAAAGATTAATCAACTCAACTTTCTTGCTTTTACTTTAATCATCTTTTCTGAATTCACTGCTCCCTTGAATTCAAATATCCATTGCTTGCGAACATAATTCTGTATTTCTTTAGCAATTTGAAACTTCGTAATCTTCATATACACACAACTACATACATTATACTTGAGGAAAAGATTATAGGAAGGGTGTACTATAATTGACAAATCTGTGTTGTAACAAGAACACACAAAGTCAAGAAAACATTTCATTTGTATCAAAGTCCTATTCGGTTGCTCAAGCGGGAAAGTCTTGTTCGGTTGCTCAAGATGGAAAATCTTGTTCGGTTGCTCAGGTGGTCAAATTCCTGTTCGGTTGATCATACGGTGTAAACCTATTCCTTTGGATTAAGAAAGCTTGCTAGTTTAATTTCAGAAGGAGTCTGAGACTACGTAGAACGGAAAGTTCAAACCAGTATAAAAATCTCTGGTGCCATTTTATTTTATTGCTATATTTACTTTATAATTCTACACTAGTAGTTTAGATAATATCCATATTTCATGATCCTACAGTATCCTTCATTTGGTATCAGAGCTTGTCATCTTATAACCATAACATAGTGATCTGATATTTTAATATGGAAACCAACACTAGCATAAGTTACCTTGAAGGTCAGTCTATTACACGACCACCACTATTTAACGGGTTGAACTATAACTATTGGTCTACTGGAATGAGAATTTATATGCAAGCTAATATTTATGATACTTGGAATATTACTCAAGTAGAATATATCATACCTACTACAGAATATTCCCAATGGTCTAACACATGAAAACTGGATGCTACTGCAAATGCCAAAGACATGAATATGTTATATTTTGTATTACACAAAAATGAATGTAATATTGTAAGCTTGTGTACTACAGCTTATGAAACTTGGCGTACACTTAAAATTACACATGAAGGTACTAAAAAAGTAAAGTAGAGTAAGATTTCTATGCTCAAAAATTAGTTACAGAATTTCAAAATGAAGCAAGATGAAATAAAAATTGAAATGTACTCTAGATTCCAAGATATATATCATTCTCTCTTAGCATTAGGAGAAAAATATATAGACTTTGATATTGTTTTAAAAATCCTCAACACTTTAACGGATGAGTGGGAACGAAAGGCCTTAGCGATCAAAGAAGCTAATGATATTTCAACCATTAAACCAGAGAAGTTGATAGAAAATCTAATGTCTTATGAAGTTAATCTTCAGGCAAAACGAGTGCAGATGCAAAATAAGAAGAATATAGCATTCCAAGCAGAAAAGGTTGAATCGGATTCAGATGAAGAGGATATGGAATTCATTGCTAAAAATTTCAAAAAAAATTTGAAATTCAAAAAGAACAATAAAATCGGAAACAACAAGAACAACTTCAGTAGCAACAACAACAATAAGCCATCGTTTTCTGCTCTAGAATGTCACAAGAAAGGGCACTTCAAAAAAGACTACCTTGATCGGAAAAGAGATAAATTTAAGAATAAGAAAGACATATTTAAGAATAAAGCTTTCTCTGTTACATGAGATAATTCAGAATCATATTCATCATCGGACAGTGATTCTGAACAAGCCAATGTCTGTTTTATGGCCACAAATGACGAGGTGAGTGATTTAACCATTGATGATTTATTAGAAATAAACTCTGAATTACTTGACAAACTAAGAAACATCAAAAGAAAATATAGAGAAATTCTTTAAAAATTAAATAAGACTAAAATTTAAGTAGATATGTTAGGAGATGAGAAAGAAATTTTTAAAGAAGAACTTGAAACTTCTCAAGAATCTTGTTCTAATACGACATTTCAACTCTCTATGTTAAGATAAGAAATAGAAACGCAGAAGGAAAATAATGATGCTCTTTTAGTTGAAAATCATGATCTTAAAGCTAATATTAAAGTATTGCAATTAGATATTTCTAGTCTTAAAACAAAATTAGATGATATTACTGAAAATGTCTCTAATTTAGCAAAGGTAGAGAGAATCTTTCTAAAATTATAAGAAATTCTCAAACTTCACATAAAAGAGCACTAGGATATGAGCAAGTTTCAAATGTATTCCAAAGAAAAAGAATTTTTGCATAAAAATTTCAAAACGAATAAAAATACTATCATAAAATCAGTTTCCAAAGTTCCAAATTATTCTAAATCAACTAAGATTTGGATTCCTAAAACAAATAATTCTTTGATTAGAAACAAATATATAAAATCTTTTATAGAAACTGTTCACAAGAATAAAAATTTATTTTTAAAAGGAATTCTGAACCCTCTAGGGTTTGGTTTCCAAGGACCTAACTTATTTGGACCCTAATAAAAGGTAGGTACCAATGTTAATTCTATATTTTGCAGATACCACTTAAAAAGAGAGGAAAATTGATAATGGACATTGGTCGCTTGAAACACATGACAGGAAACAAAAAGATGCTAACAAACATTATCCACTCAAATGAAGGTTCTGTCACTATTAGAGATAGCTCCAAATGATAAATCATCGGCAAAGACGATGTGAGAAATAACGGTATATCTAATTTACCTCTTATTATAAATGTTTTGCTTGTTAAAAATTTAAAAACACAGCTTACTTTGCATCAGCTAACTGTGTGACAAAGGATTCAATATATCTTTCTCTGAAGACAAGTGTAGCGTTTTTGATTAAAATAAAATCTTATTTTTGAAGGTTTTAGAGATAAAAGTATATATGTACTGAATATGAATGTAAATCACAATACTTATATGTGTCTAATAGCCAAAGAAAATCATCCTTAGTTATGGCACAAAAGATTTTGTAATATTAATTTCAAAGCTATAAATAAATTATCTAAAAATGAAATAGTAAAAGGTTTACCAAAAATGAATTTTAAAGTAAACAATATTTATGATGCTTGTAAATTAGGAAAATTATCAAAATCCTCTTTTAAATCAACGAAAAATATTTCTACTTTACAACCACTTGAACTATTGCATTTGGATATTTTTGGCCCAACTCAAGTTCAATCCATAAACCATAGAAAATATATGTTTGTTATAGTAGATGATTTCTCAAGATATAATTAGACTATTTTTAATAAAAATGAAAGTGATACTTTTGAAAATTTCAAAATCTTTGCTAAAAGAATTCAAAATCTCAAAAATTAAAAAATTAAAAACATTAGAAGTGATCATGGAGGTGAATTCGAAAATGAAGCTTTTGGACATTTTTTTAATAAAAGGAGAATTTACCGTAGTTTTTCTTTTCCTAAAACACCACAACAAAATGAAGTTGTAGAAAGAAAAAATAGAAGAATGTGCAAGAACTTTATTAAATGGAAGCACTATACCAAAACATTTTTGTGCAAAAGCTGTAGCAACTGCTTGTTATGTTCTGAATCTGTTTCCATCCAACCGCTAACAAACCACACTTCACATGAACTTTTTCTTGAAAGAAATCCAAATATTTCATATTTTAGAGTTTTTGGTTCAAAATGTTTTAATTTAAACTTAAAAAATCGGCTTGGAAAATTCGATCCAAATTCCGATGAAGGAATTTTCATAGGATATACAAAACGAAGTAAGGCTTATCGAATTATTAATAAAAGCACTAAAACAATCTAAGAAACACTTCATGTTTCCTTCGATGAAAATTTTCAAATTAATGAGAAACTTAAGGAAGATGAGATAATAACTAAGACGGTCACAAGTACAGTTACTCAAAATAATTTTGAAGAAGATGAAAAAATTGTTCATAATCTTGAAGAAGATGAAAACATTGTTCATAATGAAAATGGACTAAATCTCCTCTTAGGTTTTTACGAGATCATCCAGTAGAAGATATCATGAGAGAAATTAATTCACATGTCTGAACTAGAAAATAACATAATTAAATGGGTCATGTAGCATTCCTTTCTAACATTGAAGCTAAAAATGCTAAATAAGTCTCTACTGATGACTATTGTATTATAGCTATGCAAGAAAAGCTAAACATATTCGAACGAAATGAAGTTTGGGAATTAGTTCCTAAATCGAGTGATCGAACAATCATCGGTACTAAGCGAGTCTTCAAAAATAAAGCTGATAAACAAAGAAATATAACTAGGAATAAAGCTAGATTAGTTGCATAAGCATATAATCAAGAAGAAAGAGTTGACTATGAAGAAACGTTTGCTCCAGTCGCTCGACCAGAAGCAATACGTGTCTTACTAGCCTTTACATGTTTTCGTTATTTTAAACTCTATCAAATGGATATTGAAAAGTGCTTTTTTAAATGGATATATAAAATAAAATGTTTATATTGGACAACCTCCTCTATTTTCAGATGAGAAGTTTCTAGATCATGTCTACAAACTCAAGAAAGCTTTGTACGGTCTAAAACAAGCATCTCGTGTTTGGTATGAACATCTTAAAAGCTATCTTATAGACTCTGGCTTTGAAATTGGAAAGGTTGATCAACTCTTTCTATCAAACGAACTAAAAAAGATATTTTAATTATTCAAATTTATGTTGCTGATATTATTCTTGGTTCTACAAATGATAAGTTATGTCAGGAATTTTCTAACATAATGACCAAAGAATTTGAAATGTCACATATGGAAGAACTATCATATTTTCTTGGATTACAAATTAAAAAATTAGAAAATGGAATTTTTATTAATCAAGAAAAATAATATAAAAATCTAATTAAACGTTTTAGTATGGAAAATGCTTCCGCTAAACCAACTCTAATGAGTACAATAATACATCTCGATAGAGATGAAGTTGATAAGAGCGTTGACCAAAAACTATATCAAAGTATAATTGGAACATTACTTTATCTAAATGATGCTAGTTCCTTAGATGATGGTTTTGATGACAACAATCTTAGGACTTTTTATAAAATATAAATAATAATACTCTTGTCTAGATATATATGTATATGCAGGGTTTATTATACAGGTACTGAGAATGAAGACTGTACAGTATAGAGATACAAAGAATGACGGATTTAAGATTGAAGAAATCAAGATTGAAGACTCATGAGTATCAAAAGTTCAAGAGTTCAAGATATCAAGGTAAGTGATAGAGTCTAGATTTATGTTAAAACTTCATAACAGTACTAAAATCTTTATTCGATTTTTAATTGTGGAATGAAATCCTTCTTCTTGCTTTAATAGTGGGATGGAACCCAGGACCCCTTTAGTGGGATGGAACCCACGACCTTCTCTAGTGGAATGGAATGCAAGAAAATTTAAAAATGATTTATTTTTTCAAAACTATCTTTTTAAAGTCGTCTCTATCAATTTAAATATTTTAGCCTAAATTAAAAAACTGTTTTTAACCATATTAATTTCAAACATCATCTCTTGATTTTTAAACTATCTCTTGATTTTAATACTTTAGCTTTAAAGAAATCTGTATTTAGTTTTTTAATATTACTTTTATATTATAGATTATATATTTTAAGATTACTTTCTAAAACTCTTTTATAAGTTTAAACTATATTTAAAATGGTTTCCAAAGTTTAAAAATTATTTTGACAAGTTTTAGAATAGAAATCATTTTAAAGCAAAATCTATTTTCAAAATTAACATAGACATGTCGACATCCCACATCCCCCCATGTCTACATGGTAGCTGTAGAATTTAAAATTCAAATTTTCAAAAGAAGTGTCTATTCATCATAGCCTTTCACGAATGGACATGACCATTATTCTCCTATATATACAAGTTGTTTTCAATGAATTTTAAGTTAATGTTTCTTCATATCTTCACTCCTTCTTCTCCAGTCAAATATTCTCTTATATTTCAAATGCTTTAACAAAACTCTGTCGAATTCTAAGTGAATCAAACTCGATCATCTCTAGTTTGATTCTCTGCCATTCTCTCTCAAAGATCTCAGTGTTATTCAGAGTTATAGGATTATTTGTAATCAAAGAAGTGTATCGAGTCTCTCTATCTATCAAAGTGATATTGAAAACTGTGTGATTGTGGCCCGTAAATTAATTGGGTGTGATTATAGCTCGTAAATAAATTAGGTGATCTTATAGCCTGGTTAAATCAAGAGAGTTTGCCCTCGACTCGGAGACATCAGGGTGTATCTCGTGGCCTTGAAATTAAGGATGTAATATCGATATTATATTTGAAAAAATCTGCACAAGAAACTATATGAGACTGGATGTATGGTAACTCCGAGCTAGTATAAAATTCTAGTGTGTTCTTCCCTTTACTGCTTTTATTTACTATTTGCATTTGTGTCTGATTCTGTGATTGTTTCTATGTTTGTGAATTGCATCTGTTTGGATTTAATTTGAAAAGATTTCAAAATGATTTATAAAATTAATTAAACACTATTCCCCTCCTCTCCTCTAGTGTTAATTCTGCCTTAAGATCCGTAATCCGCATTTCTTACATTTGGTATCAAAGCATTGGTTTTCAAAGTTATCATAATCTAAATTTTGAAAAAGTTTAAAAATGGAAATTTTTGGAGATTCTGTTAACACTAGTTCAAAACTATCCAAATCATCATTGTCTCATAAGTCTGCATATTGTTATTAAAGAAAATCAAGTTATATATCGAATTGGTGTGTTGTGCAGGAACAAATGTGTTATATGGCTCTAGAAGAATCAACACTCAATGGACAAATGGTGCAAAATAAGAAAAACAAATGGAAACTTGATAGTGGATGTTCAAGACACGTGACCGGAAATCTTTAGATACCAATGACATAATTTATGAAAATGGAGGAATAGTCAACTTTGGAGATAATTCAAAACGATATGTAATTGACATCGGTAATGTCGGTAACTTTGAAACTCCTACTATTTCTAATGTTCTATAAGTTAGGAATCTAAAACACAACTTACTTGGTATAAGTCAACTATGTGACAAGGGCTACAAAATTAAATTTGAAAAAGATAAGTGTCACATCGAAGATAATAAATCAAACATTATCTTTGAAGGAATTAGGAAGAAAAATATTTATATTCTCAGTATGAAAATCTCAAATGATAACCTATGTCTTTTGGCTAATACAAGTGACATTTAGATTTGGCATAAACAATTTAGGCATTTGAATTTCAAACACTTATGTAGACTTTCAAAACTTGATCTAGTAAGAGGTCTCCATAAAATAGATTTTAAAGTAGATAGTATATGTGATGCTTGTCAATTAGGAAAATTTAGAAAGAGTTCATTCAAATGGAAGGAAATGATTTCAACTTCATAACCTCTTGAGTTACTTCATTTAGGTTTATTTGGTCCATCTCAAATTCATTCTATAAATCACAGTAAATATATTTTTGTAATTGTAGATGATTATTCTAGATCTACATGGACAATTTTTCTAAAACATAAAAGTGATGCTTTTGATTTATTTAATACTTTTGTAAAAAGAATTAAAAATCAACTTTCTTTAAAAATCAAAACTATTTGTAATGATCACGGTGGAGAATTTGAAAATGAAAACTTTGAGAATGTCTGTTATAAAAAAGGAATAACTCGTAATTTTCCTTTTCCAAGAACTCCACAACAAAACGGAGTGGTAGAGCATAAAAATAGATGATCCAAGAGTGTGCAAGAACTATGTTTTATATGGTAAATTAATAAGAAATTTTTAGGCTAAAGCAGTCACTACAGCTTATTACATTTTGAATAGGATTTTAATTAGACCCCTAACGAATAAAACACCATAGGAACTCCTATACCTTTCTGGGTAGCATACCTGGATGGGTCTCACCTCCTCCTGGCCCAATTTCTCTTTCCCCCGTCACTATGAAGTCCTCCTCATTAGCTGAAAAGCTTAAGTCAGTTCGTTCTGATCCTCCTACAACTAGGAGTAGGGCAAGTGTGTCTTGTCCCTCATCATAGTTTCGATGAATACAATTGTATCATGGAATATACGGGGAGCCCATAGTCCTATCAAACTCGATTATGTTAAGTCTATGATCAAAGATCACAACATTAAAAAAATTGCCATCTTCGAAACTAAACTTACTCTTCCTTTGACGCAAAAAGTAGCAAAAATATCGACCCTGCTTGGCATGTTAATCATAACCATGATCATGCTCCTTTTGGCAGAATCCTTACTATCCATGACCCCCAAACTTTCACTCACCGCCCTATAATGTGTACTTCCCAGCTGATCCACTTTCATGCCATCTTCCTTCCTCATCAACTTTCGCTTTACTTAACCTTTGTTTATGTGCATAATGCTAGCGCTTCAAGGCAATTGCTTATTAATCTTCTCCCTTTTCTACGACAAAACACCCACCCTTAGCTTGCAATGGGTAACTTCAACTGCTGTTTAACCTTGAATAATAAAATGGGAGGGTCGCATCTAATGCCGCGGGATATTGCTCCTCTTAACATCTCCATTACTGACTCTGAACTCCTTCACATTATCCGCTCTGGTGTTCCCTACTCTTGGAATAAAAGGAGCCGGTCTGGGATCAGAACTTTCACCAACATTGATCTATCCTTTAGCAATGCTCCAACCTTATCCTTATGGCCTGCCATCTCTTCATTTTTGCCTCAACCTATCTTATCTGACCACTCCCCAATCATTCTCTATCCCACAGTGCTGCCATGCAGAGGGAAAAAAGCTTTTAAATTTTTCAATGCTTAGGTCAGGGACCCAGAATTCAATAACATCTTAATTTCTGCTTGGTCTACCACATTTTATGGCAATCCTATATTTATTTTGTGCAGGAAACTAAAGGCTACAAAGAATGCATTAAGACAATGGTCTTCTCAAAGGTTTGGTAATGGCTCCCTCTCATCTACGACACTTAAGGTTCAGCTTAAAAAGGCGCAAAAACTTCTTGATGAGGATCCCTCCAATCCTATTCTAGCCCAGAATGAATCCATCCTTTTTCAACAACTCTATGATGCCCCAAATACTGAAGCTGGTATGATGAAGCAAAAGCTGCACCAGAAGTGGGTTGACGAAGGGGATAGGAATTCTGCTTTTTTCCATGCTTCAATCAAGGACAATCAAGCTAGAGACCATATCCATTTGTTTTGGGATGATAATGGTGTTCTCCTTTCTTCTGTTGATGAGATTGACCAACACTTGTTTCAACATTTCTCCAAGCTTTTAGGTAACTCTAATAATTTCGAACCTGACCTTGATAGTCTGAATAGCTTATTGCTTCCTATGCTAAACTCTGAAATGAAAAACATGCTTGTACAAAAGGTTACTGACCAAGAAATAAAGGATGCCCTATTTTCTATGAATTCTTCTTCGAGTGGTGGGCCTGATGGATTTAACGTTGTCATTTTCAAGGCAAGTTGGCCTATTGTTAGTCAAGTTTTTTTGCCGGTCGTCCATAACTTTTTTAATAAACTTAAAATGCTTCGTGAAATTAATACAACTAATCTTGTCCTAATCCCTAAGGTTAGGCCTATTGTGAATGCTTCATCCTTACGACCAATATCTTGCTGCAACGTTGTTTATAAGTATGTTTCCAAGATCCTAGCTACTAGACTTGTTGTTGTGTTGCCTTCCATTATCAATACGAACCAGTCTGGTTTCAGTCCCAAGCAGAACATTCTTGACAACATAATGATGGCTCATGAACTAATTAATGGGTATGGTAGAAGTTGCATCTCCCCTAGAATTATGCTTAAGCTTGACATTAGCAAAGCGTATGATAGCTTGTAATGGACCACGATTGTTCGTGTTATGTCGTTAATGGGTTCCCTAAGGTGTTTGTAGCATGGCTGTATGCTTGTATATCTACTCCCGCTTTCTCTCTTTTCTACAATAGGATGACTTCAGGATTCTTTAAAGGAAAGAAAGGGGTTCGCCGGGGGGATCCCATTTCCTCCTATATCTTCATTATAGTTACGGAAGTGCTGACTTGTATGTTGTCTTCAAAATTTGAGGATAAGCGGATTTCTTATCATCCTAAATGTAATCACCTTCATATCTCCTCGCTTTTCTTTGCGGATGATGTAATGATTTTCACTAAGCCCAATGATCATTCCATTGCTGGCATTCTTGACACTCTTGAATCAATCAACCTTTATTAAATTAAGAAGAGAACTAGGTATTTGTTCTATAACTGATATGTAGAATATAGATATAGTAACATATATATTTAATGTTATTAATGTATTTATATTTTGTGTACTTGTATGTATTTGTGTCAATGTTTCATATGTGTAATGTAACATCATATATAATAAAATTAGATTTATGTTCCGCTTATTATACTTCGTTATTAGCATTTAGTTCCATAGTATTAGTTTAAGGGGGATTTATGAAGTTAAGACTTAGATTTTGTTGATGACAAAGGTGGAGGAATGATAAAATAGATTAGATAGGCTTAGATTAAGGGGGGGGGGGGTTAGTAGATTAGGGGGGGTTGTTGGAATAAGGAAAAGTCGGAGTAGAATCAAAGTTTGTTGGAGTAGATTTTATAAACATAGGTTGTCATCATCAAATAAGGGGAGATTGTTAGTTCTTGAGATGGTGGTTTTGATAACAATAACCTTAGAACTTGTTATAAAATATAAATACTAATATTCTTGTCTAAATATATGTATATGCAGGTTATATATATATATATATGTATATATATATATATATGTATATATATATATATATATATATATATGTATATATATATATGTAGGTACCAACGGTCTTAAAAATGGTGTCTTTCCACTGATTTCCCAATTCTCTTCTCTGCGACCGCTCTTCTCCTGGTTCTTTCTCATATTTTCCTCCTGTATTTAGATCTTTGTCGGCGCTGCTTACTGTCTCCACGCTGTCGGTTTTGTGTGTGATGGGCTCGTCTCCGATGTCGTTCTCGTATGATGGCGAATTCGTTCTTTCTGGCTCGTTCTTGCGAGCTTGCCCCCTTTCCCCGACATTGCCTCTGCCCTCATGGCAGTTGTGGCTGGTCCCATTTCGGTAACCTTCTCTGGCGTTAGTTCGGTGGAGATTAGGGTTTTCTCTGTTGCCCACTTTGGGGATCTATGTCGCTCGCGATTCTTGTTGGTTTTGGGCAGCATTATGGAAATTTTGCCTGTTTTCAACGGTGCTTTGCAGTCTCGGTCTCCTCCTTCTTGGCGGTGTTACCTGCCTATGGCGGCGCTGGCGAATTGGGCCTGTCTCGAAGAGGTTTCGAAGCGGGGTTTCACCGACCAATTTGAACCTGCCTTGAGTTTTTCTCCGTCGTGTGCGCTGCCGCCTTGTGGGGAGGAGCCGGTTCTGGTGGGTTCGGTGGTTTGTGATGGTGGTTGTTTGGAGCTGTTTTCGGCTGATGGGGATTTCACCACCCCATGTGGCCCTAAGAGTGCTCCCTGCTCGTCTTCGTCTCAGTTGTCTATTGGTTGTGTTGGTTTGCATGCTTCGCTTGAGGGTTTTGTTGCAGGTGATTCCTTTTTTGGAATTTGCCCTGTGCCCTCTCGGTTTTGCTCTTGTGATGTGTCTTTGGGGCTGCAGTTTTTTGATTGTTTTGGTGCATCATTCTTTGGGGATTTCGATTCTCTGAGTGTGTTGGCCGCTCCGTTTGTTGATCAGATGTTGGTTGGTTCGGTTGCCTTATGCAAACCTCGGGAGCAGCAGGTGAGTACAGCTCGGAGCACGCAGGTGAGTGTCTCGCCTTCTATTTATTATTTGCTCCTTGTTGATGGGTTTTCAGTGCCAGTTTGGGTAGTAGTTGATGGTACTTCTTGTGTGATTATGAGCCTTGACACATCTAGGTGTGTGCTCCCTGACACTGTTGCCCAGTCCTTGACTGGTGACGCGTCAGGTCCTATTGGTACTGAGTGCTCCGTTTGGAGCGGACAGTGCAGGTCCTTTTATTGGTATCTGGTTTTGAACCATGGCGAGGCCTTCTCAGTGTCGCTCATGGTTGTCTTGAGTCTGCAGTTTTTGGCCGATCTACTTTGGTTCTTTCGGAGATTTCATCTAGCCTGGATCGATTGGCTCGGGCGACATTCTTGGTCTGGACGCATAGTGGTCTCTGTCTCGGATCACTATGCGGACAGCCGGGAATTTTGCCAGCTTTCTTCGATCCGCCATGATGATATCTCAGTCAGGACCAACGTGCGAACCTTACCTGTATCGCGGGGTTGTCTGATTAGTGACAGTCCGGCATGGGTTAGGTTCCTACAGCATCGTGGGTTGCGCATTATCAGCTCCCCTACATTTTTCCGATTCCTTACGCCTGTCGCGGTCTCTTCTGTTTCTCCGTCTGGTTGTTGCTCCTCTCTTTGCTCCCTTCCTTCATCCTCTTGCTCTTTTTCTATTTCCATTCCGATGCTTAGCGAAGCGGAGATTGCGACCATTAATGATCGCTTAGCTCGCCTGATTAAGAACTCGGCCCCGTCCAGTTCTTCCTCTAGGCAGTCGGGCTCGATTGTTTCTTCTGGAGCTTCTGTCGAGTCGATCCTTCGGATCTCGGCCCCGATTCCTCATAGACGCTCGCGAGGCAGGTCGAGAGGTCAGCACATCATTCCTCGCACTATCCCTACTCGCTCTATAGCGGCGACTGAGCAGACTGATCGGTCTGCTTTTCACTCCCTGTATCTTATCTGAGTAGTGCTTGCGCTGAGTCTCCTTTTTTCTCTGCTTCTTTGTTTATTTCGGCTTTAATGTCGAACTTCCTGTTCTGGAATATTCGTGGTATTGGCAATGAGGCTTCATGCGCCCGTTTGAAGCGTATTGTCCGTAAACACTCTATCTGCTTGGTAGCTCTTTTAGAACCTTTTGTGGGTCCAGGAGAGGTTACCAAGATTGTCCTGTCGCTTGGGTTTGGCGGTGCCATGTCCAATATATCGGGTAAGATTTGGATTCTTTGGTCCAAATTTTATGAGGTTCGCCCTGTTTTTGACTCGGATCAGCTTTTCTCTGCGGTTTGTTCGTCCTCCTTCTTTCCCCACCCTTTCCTCTTCTCGGCGGTATACGCCAAGTGCGATAGGATGGAGAGATTATCACTTTGGGATGATATTCTCTATCTAGCTGAGATGGGATTCTCTTGTTCCGTTGTGGGTGGAGATTTCAATGTTGTCGCTTGTCAGGCCGAAAAATTAGGGGGGGTCGCCATCAACCGATCCCCTGTGTCTGACTTCAACTCGTTCATTGCCAATTCTGGGTTATCTGAAATCCCTTTCGTAGGTCAGCTTATACTTGGTCTAACAACCAAGAGGGTCCGAACCGGATTTTATCCCGGTTGGACAGAATTTTTGGATCTCCTGATTGGTTGAATCTCCCTTTTTCCTTCCCGACCTCTCATCTTCATCGTTCTTGTTCTGATCATGCTCCGCTGGTGTTACGCTGTTCTCCACGTTCTCTTACGGGTCCCTCATCCTTTCGGTTCCTTAGCATGTGGCGGTCCCACCACTCGTTTCTTCAGGTTGTGGAGGACTCGTGGTCCGCTCCTGTTTCAGCCTCTCCTATGGGGTCTTTCTCCCAAAAGCTGAAACGTCTTAAGACTCGCCTTAAGTTTTGGAATTCCAATGTTTTCAAGAACATTTTCGATCGCGTTCAGGCAGCGGAGGAGTCCCTTATCCTCGCTGAATCGTTGTTCGACGAGAACCCTTCTGCCGTTAACAAGGAGATATGGTCCTCTGCCCAATTGCTTTTCTCTTCGGAACTCCGTATTGAAACCGGTTATCTTCGACAGAAGGCGAGGATCAAGTGGGTGGTAGACGGCGACTCGAATTCTAAATTTTTCCATTCGTCTATCCGCAAGAAAGTCAGCCTTCTATCCATTCGTGAAATTTTGAGGCCGGATCTATCGGTGGCTTCGTCTCCCTCTGAGGTCAAGGAGATCATCTTGTCTCATTTTCAATCCTTTTTGGGTACCCCTTCTGTGTCCGATCCGGACCAGGCGATCCTCTCTTTCATTCCCCGTTTGGTCCCTTCTGAGGGGATCGACTCGTTAGCTGCTCCGCCTTCTTCGGAAGAAATCTGTGCCTGCGTCTTCACTCTTAGTAAGGACAGTGCCAGTGGCCCTGATGGCTTCAACGGCTCTTTCTATCGGAGTGTTCGGCCTATCATTCAGGCGGACTTCTGCTTGGCTATCCAGCAATTCTTTTCCGGCAGCATTCTTCCCATTAGTTGGTCTTCCACCAACTTGGTCCTTATTCCGAAATGTGATAACCCCCGTTCATGCACGGAATTTCGACCAATCAGCCTATGTAATTTCTCCAACAAAGTGATGTCCAAGGTTTTGGCCATTCGTTTAGCTTCGTTCCTTGATCGCATCATCTCCTCTTCTCAGGCGGGTTTTGTTAAAGGATGTTTAATCACTGATAACGTCCTGTTGGCTCAGGAACTTATTTCCCAGATTGACCGGAAGGTAAGGGGCTCTAATGTTGTCTTCAAGCTTGATATGGCTAAGGCATATGATCGTATGACTTGGTTTTTTGTCATTAGAGTTCTGCAGGCCTTTGGGTTTTCTGAAACCCTTATCGATTTTATTTGGAGGCTTATCTCTAACTGTTGGTTCTCCGTGCTGATTAACGGACCAGCCTACGGATTCTTTCGGGCGGGTAGAGGTCTCCATCAGGGGGATCCTCTATCTCCATCTCTTTTCGTCATCACGGCTGAAGCTCTCATTCGAGGGATTCACACCCTAACGATTTTCGGTCAGGTTCACCGTTTTGGCCTTCCGAGATGGTGCCCTCTCGTCTCTTCCTTATCTTTTGCAGACGACAGTGTTATCTTCTCAAACGGCAATCGTTCGTCCGTTCGACAGCTTCTTTGCGTCATACATCAGTATGAGCGATGTTCGGGTCAGCTCGTTAACTCTTCGAAGAGTTGCTTCATTCATGCGAAGGACATGGATCCTTCCCGGGTTTCATGGGTCCACTCCTTCACCGGTTTCAGGGCGGCTTCCCTTCCTCTTCCGTACTTGGGTGTAGTTCTTTACAGAGGTAGGAAATTAAACGCTATTTTCGACCCCCTGACGGACAAGGTTAGGGGTAAGATTTTGCGTTGGAACGCGTCGCTTCTTTCTCAGGCAGGAAGACTTGTGCTTATCAAGTCCGTTTTAGGCTCGCTAGGTTCTCATGTCTTCGCTGCGATGTCCCCCACCGATTCTTTCTTCCGTTCTCTCTGATCCTTGGCCTCTTCCTTTTTTTGGGGATCAAAGGTTGACAACCATCGTCATCACTGGGTTTCATGGGACGTGGTATGTCGTCCCAAGAACGAGGGCGGTCTTGGTGTGCGTAACCCCAAGGACATTTGTTCGGCTTTTGCATGCAAGTTGTGGTGCAGATTTGGGGCAAACGATTCCTTATGGGCGAAGTTCCTGCATGCCAAGTACCGAAGGCTGGCCTCCGCTGGCTATTCTGGCTCTCCAAGTTTCGCTAGTGAGACTTGGAAGCACATGCAATCGATCAAATCTTTCTCTGACTCTCACGGAGGCCTTTCCGGTTGGGATGGTGGAACGTTTTCCATCTTCAAAGCGTGGAGTTCCACTCGTACACCGGCTCCGGTGATCCCTCTATTCTCTTTCATATGGGACGCTAGAATCCTTCCTAAAGTGTCCTTGTTTATGTGGCGAACCCTTCATAAGGGGTTGCCGGTTGATAAGAACCTTCAACGGATTGGTATTCCTTTCGTATCTCGTTGCAGGTGCTGCGGCAACAGGGAGTCCGAATCTTCTGATCATTTACTCTTTTCGGGCTTCTCAGCTAGAGCCTGTTGGAATTATTTCGGAAATCAGATAGGCATCCGAGGAAGATACGGCTCGCCGGGTGACTTACAGAGCACCTGGTGGAACGGAATCTCTGGTAAATCTTTGCGCTCTGTCATTTTTCGCTGCTTTCTTTGAACCCATTTTTAAAGAACTCGAAAAAAAACGATAAAAGCGAAAAAGAAATTTTTAGAAGTTATAAGAGTTTTCAAAGAAAGAGGAATTGGGGTTCTAAAAGTTTCAAAAAAAAAAACAAGATGGATCATCAAAATAATTCTATTTATGGACCTAATAATGAAAGGATACGTAGTGGTTGAATTAACCCAACTTGCAGCTGTCAAGTGGGTGAACTATTGTGAGTTAAGGAAGGATTCTCTCCTATAGTTATTTGATGCTCAGTTGTCGATACACCTTTCGAAGCGATCACTCCTTGTTTCTTCCAGATCAGATTTCATTCCAGGTCGGTCGGATTCGTCCGCGCCTACGGATCAGTCGACATTTTTCACAAATTTTACGAACAGAAGCCCTTATTTTCATATTTCTTACTCCTAAATATTAATCTGAAAAATCCGCGAATCTCAATGACCAAGAGTTACCAATATATAATTAACAATTGACATGAGAAGTTACCGTAGAATACCTGAAGGAGAAATATTTATTTTTATTAATTTTTTCATTCAATTCATTTCAAATAAGTCGTATCTTGTTCAATCCTGCAGGGCCGTGTGGACGCGGGCTTCTATAAGAGAATGAGAAGTTCTCTCTTAACAAGAAAATGCGAACCGCGCGGAGCCTACCCGAGTTCGTTTTCTGCCGCCACTGGGTGGCCGCCGGGAAACACAGCCCAGCCCCCTCTCGGGAAAGGGGGGTCCAACAAGAACTTGCAGCAGAGGGTGGCCCACAAGCACCCGGCCCGCCCCATTCTTATTCTGTAAAGCCGACCTCTTTAGTGATGACGCAGTGCGCGCGTAGATAAGGAAAGCAAAATCCCAGTGGGGGGGAAATAAATCGTGATAAAGACAAGATGCGTTTTGACCAAAAAGCCCGTGCTCAAGAAAATATATTCTTTTGAGTACGGGCTTTTATCGGTAAAAAGGAATCAAATGATTCAAGTGGAATTTATTATAACGTATCAACTCATCCTTCCATTAGTCTGACGACCAAAGCGAACTGCCCCTTAGGCCAATTAATATACTGCCTCAGCTTCTCATTGCCAACAATAATAGGTAACTTGCTGAGCGGAACAAACGAATGAATGGGTAACTCGCCTGACAGGGCGGGCCCCTTGGACTACTTTCCTTCCATACCCATAGGACCGTACCAACCTCACTATTTGAAGACACCAGACCGATCCAATCTATCTATTCCGATCCAATCTATCTATTTCGACCAAAGGGGAGCGAAGTGACGGGAGAGGAGGAGGTGCTTGCTCAAAAGATGCTCACTTCCTTAGCCAAACCTTCCGCAACAACAATTAGCTTCTTTAACAAGAATTGAGCTACAGGAACAACTAATTTAACAAGAATTGAGCTACAGGAACAACTAACGCTTCTAGAACTTCTTTTAGAACTTTTATTGAGCGAATACATTTCTATGGAAAAATAGAACATCTTCAAATCGAATATTTTTTAGTAGTATGTCGTAACTATTTTCATAGAACTCTGTGGTTCTTCAAAGATCCTTTCGTGCATTATGTTCGATATCAAGGAAAAGCAATTCTTGCTTCAAAGGGGACTCATTTTTTGATGAAGAAATGGAAATTCCGGGATCAATGATTGGATCATGCAAAATAGAAATACTTTTTCTTGGGTAAAGGAACAGATGACTCAATTTATTTCTGTATCGATCATGATATATGTAATAACTCGAGCATCTATTTCAAATGCGTATCCCATTTTTGCGCAGAAAAGTTATGAAATTCCACGAGAAGCAACCGGGCGAATTGTATGCGCCAATTGCCATTTAGCTAATAAGCCTGTGGATATTGAAGTTCTGCAAGATGTACTTCGTATCCTCGATTGATCCAGCCTCAAATACCTTTATTGTCGATTTTAGTATTAAACGAAAGGTTATACCTATAGGTTCTGTATTGCAGGTCAATCCTACTCCACTAGTAGCAATAGGCGGCATAGGGGAAGAAGCACTACACTAGGAATCAACAACACAAAAACTTTGGTAAAAATTACCCTTTTCCTTATCGGTATCGGGGCTACCAAGAATGGTTGGGACAACAAACATCCATCTCGTTCGTACTTTGGATACTACTTTTTATTTATTTTATCGTGAAGGCTTTTTAATTACATATAGTAACCATACTTGAATTAGCATATTTGTGTTTTACTCCCCGTAACTCTTCCTCAGCCAGGCTTGGGCAGAATAGCAGAGCAAGTACAAGTATTAGTAGTCATTGTTCCTATACAATTCGAACTATCTATGGAGTACTAGGCCTCAAAATTTGGATATTTGTGGATGAAGAATAATAGACCTTTATTTATCTTGTCATTCTATCCAGTAATATAGTGATATATAGAACAAAAAACTAGAAACTTTTTCTGTTTTTCTGTTAAATCCGTTAAATCAAAAAAATAGCTGCAGGAAATTCTTTGGCCCTGAATCGGGGTGTTCAAGAGGAACAAGTTGTTCCGGCTCGATACCGTCAAGAATTTTTGACTATTGCATGGGAACAGATTCGTTTTAGAAGATTCCTTGTCTGATCTGCTGGCATCTTTGGTGTGCGCGAAATAAGGCCATATTTGACGAATCTCCCATGGATACCGCTTCCATTATTCGTCGGGTTAGAAAAGATGTTTTTTTGGCTTTTCGTGGTAGACCTTTCAAGGGATCGGTTAGCTCCCGCTCTGGCCCACTTATGCCCCTTCTGTCTATTTCCTGTTCTAGTCCTTCCGATAGAGCGGGAATTGGTTGACGCTAGGTTGCGAGCCAGGTGGTGCTGGCGCTTCCTTCCCCTTCCCCTCCCCCCCCCTCTTTTTCTCATCTTATTTCGCTGCTATTGGTTTCAGGTTTAGGTATTTCTTGTTTGGCTGGAGCTGGTTTTTCTCTCTTTCTGGTTCGGAGCGAGGGATGGCTCGGATCGCTTTCTTTCGGATCTCTGCTCATCTGTCGTTTTTTGGGTTTCGTTCGGTTTTATGTCTTTCTCCGTTTGTTCCGCTGGGTTTTTTTTGCTTTTCCGTTTATTATCTTATGGTGTTTCTCCGAGTTTTTTTGGGTTTTTCTTCTTTTGTTACCCGCAGGCTTGTTGACGGCTTTTGTCGTATGTTGGTTTTCATCTGTTGTTACCCGTCAGGCTTGTTGGCGGTTTTTGAGGTATATTTATAAAATATCTTTTCTCTAATATATATATATATATATGTAGGTACCGAGAATGAAGACCGTACAACGTAGAGATTCAAAGACCGACGGATTCAATTTTGAAGAAATCAAGACCAAAGACTCATGAGTATCAAGAGTTCAAAATATCAAGATAAGTAATAGTTTAGATTTATATTAAAACTTAATAATAGTACGAAAACCATTATTTGGATTTTAATTATGGAATGGAATCCACCTTATCGCTTTAATAGTGGGATGGAACTCACGACCTCTTTAGTGGGATGGAGCCCACGACCTTCTCTAGTGGAATGGAATCCATGAAATTCTCAGAATGATTTTTTTTCTTCAAAACTATCTTTTTAAAGTTATCTTTATCAATTTAAATATTTTATCCATAATCCAAAACCTGTTTTTAATCATATTAATTTCAAAAATCATCTCTTGATTTGTAAACTATCTCTTGATTTTAATATTTTAGCTTTAAAGAAATCTATAGTTAGTTTTTAATATTACTTTTATATTATAAATTATACATTTTAAGATTACTTTCTAAAACTCTTTTATAAGTTTAAACTATATTTAAAATGGTTTGCAAAGTTTAGAAATTGTTTTGACAAGTTTTAGAGTAGAAAACATTTTAAAGAAAAAACTATTTTCAAAATTAACATAGGCATGTCGACATCCCTCATCCTCACATGTCGACATGGTAGCCGTAGAATTTAAAATTCAAATTTTCAAAAGAAGTGTCTATTTATCATAACCTTTCACGAATGAACATGACCGTTATTCTCCTATAAATATCATTTGTTTTCAATGAATTTTAAGTTAGTTTTTCTTCATTTCTTCACTCCTTCTCCACTCAAATATTCTCTTATATTTCAAATGCTTTAACAAAACTCTGTCGAAATTCTAAGTGAATCAAACTCGATCATATCTTGTTTGATTCTCTGCCACTCTCTCTCAAATATCTTAGTACTATTCAGAGTTATAAGATTGTTTGTAATCAAAGAAGTGTATCGAGTCTCTCTATTTATCAAAGTGATATAAACAATGTGATTGTGGCCCGTAAACCAATTGGATGTGATTGTAGCCTGTAAATTAATTAGGTGATCTTGTAGCCTGGTTAAATCAAGAGATTTTGCCCTGGACTCGGAGATAGGAGGGTGTACCTCATGGCATTGAAATCGAGGTTGTAATATCGATATTATATTTGAAAAGAAATCTGTACAAGAAATTGTGTAGGACTAGGGTAACTCCGAACCAGTATAAAATTACGATGTGTTCTTTCCATTACTGCTTTTATTTACTATTTGTATCTGAGTCTGATTCTATGATTGATTCCATGTTTTTGAATTGCATTTGTTTGGATTTAATTTGAAAAGATTTCAAAAAAATCATAAAATTAATTAAACACTATTCACCCACCCCTCCCTCTCTGCATTAAGATCCGTAATCTACATTTCCTACAACTGCTAATAGACCTGACATAATGATGAGTGTTGGTTTATATGCTTGATTTCAAACAAATCTAATAGAATCACATATGCGAGCAGTGAAATGAATATTATGTTATCTAAGCAAAACCAAATATTTCAAACTTTACTATCTAAAAGAATGTCCTTTCGAGTTAGTATCATACAGTGACGTTGGTTTTGAAGGATATCGGATAGATAGAAAAAGTACAAGTGGAACTTGTAATTTTATTAGACAATCTCTAGTATCTTGGTTTATCAAGAAACAAATTGTGTTTCCCTTTCGACTTATGAAGCAGAATATATTTCGGGTGCTTTAACATGTGCTCAAGTCATTTACATGCAACAAACACTTCAAGATTTTGGAATAAATTTATCTAAATCTACTATTATTATTTTTTGATAACATAGCGCTATAAACTTTTCCAAAAATCTAGTAAATCATGCATGTATTGTCACCCTTCACAATTTCCTTCGTCATAATATTAAGAATGATATAGTCATATTAGAATTTATGTCTTCTGAAAACCAACTGGCTGATATATTTACAAAACCGTTAGATGAAAACATTTTTATAAAATTAAGAAGAGAACTAAGAATTTTATCATTAAAAGATTTTTAATTAAGTTCTCTACTTAAGATTTTTTATCAAAAATAAAAATATCTTTCAAAAACAGAGCTAGCAAGACTCGATCTCTAGTCTCACAGGTAGAAGTCTCGTAGAAGTCTTATGCATTTCCATTCTGCTACATATTGTTTCACATTTGAAACTACATTTCAGCTCTCCATTTCCTTTCTTATTTTCTATATCAGATTTCAAACTACAACCCTACATTGGTTTTTACTTTTTGACCAACCATTTCTTTTCTGGTTGAAATTAATTTTACCACTAAATTAGTTCTTATTTTTGAAAATTAGGCCTTATAAAAACCATCATTTGTTAAGTTTTCATATCATCTTTTAAGTATTTCATCAAGCTCTCAAAATCATGTCTTCACAAGAAACATCAGAATTTTCTTCCATTGATTATTCTTCTCCTAGTCCGTCTCTATTAATTTACCCAACCTTATACCAATTTACAAACCTATTCCAATAGTTCCTCATGCTTATCATACTTGGTATACACCTGAATCGAAGTGAGTTTGTAGGAATCTTGTTTTTGGCTCTCCATCTATTGCTCGACAAATAGATGATATACATCATTATCAATGAGAATCATTTAGTATACAAGGAGAAATGTACTAGGAACAGAAGAATCATTGCAGGATACTGAGCTCACTCGAGAAATTTGCTCTGAAATTTTGTGGTTCCCCTCCGTCAAATAATTATGTGCATCAACCATCTCCTCAGAGACCACCTAATTCTCCAAATTCATGAGATTGCTTTAACATTCAACCGGCATAAGAAATTACTTAAATCGAGGCGAAGGAATATATGACTCCTAAGTCTTCTGGATCTTCAAAATGATTCTCTTTCCTTTACTAGTTCCTATTGTTATTATTATTTTTATTTCTTTTCAATATATGTTTGTATATGATATTTCCTTGCATAATAAATCTAATTCTGTTTTTGTTAGGAAAAGCAGTGGACTGGTTTTATAAAAACAGTCGACTATTTGCTGTAAAAATATAAAAAAATTCCTGCAATTCAATTGACTAACTAGTTAATTTAGTCGCCTGAAATCCCCAAATATGACCTATGTACTTGGGGAATGTTTCAGCCGACTGAATCTTCAAGTCAGCCAACTGAACCTATTTCCCATCATTTTTCAAGTCATTCAGCCGATTGCTGCTGAATGTCCAGTCGACTGAATCTGGTAACCGGGTATATTTTTGTGCAAAAGGACATTTCATTTCTAACATAAACATAATAAACTCAACCAATTTTTCATTATTTACTCTACCTTTTCACTTTCTATTCATCTCCTACACCAAAAAACCCCCGATTTCTACATCTTTTTCAAGTACCTTTCTCAAAACGCTAAACCCAAAATGCCTCCAAAAAGAGCAAGACCTTCATCCTCCATTGTTGGACCATCCAAATCTCATATTAGAGGTTGGCTACATAATAATAAAGTAGCTCAACGATTTGACAACATGAAAAACTCAAGAATTTCGAAGGTTATTTCATCAAATATACTGATTTTTCTTCCTATGCAATTCAAGATCACCTAGCTCAAAGAAGTGGTTTGGAATCCTTGGTTGATTTCGATACAATAGCTAAAAGATAAATCATCTTCTTATTAAGCTCTTCTATGCAAACCTCAACTTGGATCAACATAATATCCGAAATCTCGACGATTGTGTATGGACCCTCGTTTGGCGTGAAGATATTTTTGCCACTTGCTCGACTTGGAAGGATTCTCTAATGCCCATTCGAAGGAGAAGAATTAAGCGACATTGAAGTAAACATGGATTCTCAAGATAAATCTAGCCATCTTACTCTCCAACGACTTAACGGAACTAAAAGCAATAGCCCTTCGACCCAAGGTTAGAATTATGCATCGCGCTCTGACTCACACCATCAATCCCCGAACCCGTAGCTACGAAAAGGTATATAAGCGTGATTTTCAATCGCTATATGCTATTTGGGGACAATGTTCCGTTAATTGGGCTAAGGTAATTCTCGATGAATTTCTAACTTTTAATCAAGGCCGTATGAAAACCAATCACTACGACGCATATATCATGAGAATTATTTGTCATTTTGAGATTGCTCTTCCCAACTCGGACTATTCCGAAATTGGTTCCTTAAACACCAAAACTCTAAGCCTCATAGGACTCCCAAAGGAATATCGAAGTCACACTATTATAACTTTTGAACATTGGTTAGAGAACCAAGCGACCGGTCAACCTCAACCTTCTACAAGACAACAAGCTCCCCAAGTCAAAGCCACAACCTCTTCACAGCCACAACCTCCATAGGAATTCGGTGAAATTCAAGAAATTGGACCACAAGCTCAACCACAAGATCTTTAACATTTGTCTCTCGAAATCAAAAGCTTTTAGATAAACGCCTATCTCATGTTGAGACAAATGTTTCTCGTGTCGATAAAACCGTCACCAGGTAAATAAAAAGCTAAATCACATTAAGGGGCTCTTGAACATTATTTGGGAAGCACTATCTTGTGGACAATCTTCCTCCACATCCGTACATGTACCTACGGCTTCAGAAAAGCATCCTCAACCATACTTCACCGGCCAACTTCTGAAGAAAGACAAGAAGGAGAAGAAGAGGGAGAATAAGTAAGTGGTTAAGGAAGTAATTCTAGTGGAGATGATGAAGAAACTAAAGGGGATGATGAAGAGGGAGAGGAAAGCTCGGGTGATGACGGTAATGGTAATGAGCAAGTCACTTACTTAGTCTTTATTTTCAATATTTTGAAAAATGGTAAGTTCTATCTTAGAACAATGGTAGATCTTTTTTGTAATTTGTTCTATGTCATGTAAGTGAATTTCTATTGTTGTGTATATTCGTATGATGATTTATATTATATATGTTCTAATGTTGTTGTGTATACACTTCTATGATGTTACATTCGTTTATTACATATGCTCTTAGATTACTAATCTTTTTAACAAATGTATATACATCTCTCCTTTTTGTCGATGACAAAGGGAGAGAAGAAGTGTTGTACTAACAAATTTTTGTAGGTGTAAGAAATTTTTTATCTGGGATTCGGGGTTAGTTATATAAGGATTTTGTTGAGATTTCGCTCATATTTCAATATATCACAAAGAGTTGTCGTCAATCAAAAAGGGGGAGAATGTTGGATCATGGGCTTTGATTCATGCCAAGACGATCAATGCGACAGAAGAATAATTGAATATCCGACAAAATCTACGACTACGAAGGCAACTAGACTCGACGATGCAACAAGACTCCTAGACTCGACAAGGCAACAAGACTATATCAAGTAAAGATTTTGTTTTAGAGTCTAAGTCTTATATGTTAAAATCTTTCCTCAAGTAGTTCACTCTCTCGCATATATACTAAAGTTTTCACGACCTTTTAAAATTAACCTTTCAACATGTTTTCAAACTAAATTTTTGAGAATACTTAGTTCAGTCGACTGACTGCGTATAAACAATTGACTGAATCTATGCATGTCTGCATGCACATGTATAATTTCAAATTCAGTCGACTATTGGTACATGACCAGTCGACTGACCTGGTTCTAACTGCCATTTTTTGAATAGTCGCTTCTTTTCTCGAATGGTTATCTTCTCTACAGAGGGTTGCATCCATTGTTGTTACGTTAACACCTCTTACCAGAAGTTGTAACTCTCTGACTACTATAAATAAGCATGAATTTCAAGATCAATTAACTCAACTTTCTTACTTTTATTTGAATCATCTTTTCTGAATTTACTGCTCTCTTGAATTCAAATATCTATTGCTTACGAATATAATTCTGTATTTCTTAAGCAATCTGAAACTTCCAAATCTTCATACACACAACTACACACATTATACTTGAGGAAAAGATTATAGGAATGGTGTACTTCATTTGATAAATCTGTGTTGTAATAAGAACATGCAAAGTCAAGAAAACATTTCATTTGCATCAAAGTCCTATTCGGTTGCTCAAGCGAGAAAGTCTTGTTCGGTTGCCCAAGGGGGAAAATTTTGTTCGGTTACTCAAGCTGGAAAATCATGTTCGGCTGCTCAGGTGGTGTAAACCTATTCCTCAAGGTCAAGTGAGGGTTGCTAATTTAAATTAAGAAGGAGTCCGGGACTAGATGTAGAACGGGAAGTTCGAACCAGTATAAAAATCTCTAATGTCATCTTATTTTACTGCTATATTTACTTACTTTATATTTCTGCACTAGCAGTTTATTACATGATCCTACAGTCACCTTCACTGCTTGCACTGAAGCCTAAGAGATATCCCCAAGTCCCATAAGAAAAACTGGAGACCACCATGCCAAAACCATAGCTTTGTACCTACCTATCTATAGCTCGGTACCGAGCTATATACATCTAGGTGCAAGTTGCATCATCCCACTTGCTTTGCTCTTTTTTTCATCTACTCGAGTTGTTTCAAGCTCATTTCCATTGACTTTAGGTTGATTCTAGTGATCTTTTATCAACACTTGAATTATCCTACTTTTTTATTTTCTTCTCATCGATTCTTTTTATTGGTCATCCAAACTTTAGAAGAACAACTTGATATCA
Source organism: Allium cepa (assembly GCA_030765085.1). NCBI lineage: Eukaryota > Viridiplantae > Streptophyta > Magnoliopsida > Asparagales > Amaryllidaceae > Allium > Allium cepa. The sequence goes on along the minus strand of CM060935.1, from coordinate 793,502,928 downwards.
AGTCATTGGAGTAATATAAGAGTTGTGTGGAGTTTGGAAAGTGAGACGGGGATGATTTATAGGTCGGTATCGACCTATGATAGCTCGGCACAGAGCTATGGCCTTAGCCATTTTTTCACTCAACTTTCCCGAGTTCAACTCTTTAGTCCTTCTTATCTTACTATCAAGTTGATTTTGTCCTTCTAAATTCGGTTGAAATTTGTTTTGGCCCAAAAGCAGGTTGACAAGTATCGGTAAATTAGAAGTGGTTTCGTAGGTGATTCACCAATAAAATTTCGTAGGGAAATTTTTGGGAAATTGGCTAGGGCTTTCGAATGGAAGGCATTAGGAAATTACCTACGATTTTCTTAGCTATGGCATTTGAAAATAGCATACAAGTCTCGTAGGGAAGGCGGTGGAAAATTTTCTCTTTACCTTTATTCCATCGAAATATTTTGGGTTGGCAGGCGTTGAGAAATGATTCGCAACGCCCCATAGAAGCAAAATCGAGCATGGAATATATGGATTGCTTTTTGATGTCGGCCTGTTTGACGGGTTGATTCTTCTTGCGGATTCTTGAGCTTTTCCTCTCATGTCAATTGTTTTTTTTTTTTTCCCTTACGTGATTTTCACTCTTTCAAGGATCCGCTATTGTTATGGAATGGTTGTTTCTTTTATGGAGGTTCTGGAAGAATGTTATTGTTCGCGGATTTTAGGAAAACATGGAGTGACTTGTAATATTGTTAGTTTAAAACGACAACCTCATTCAAAATGTCGGTTCAATATGAAAATTTTAAATCCAATAATCCATTTAAATCTTGAAGAAGTTAGATGCTCCAGAATAGTTTAACTTTTCGAAAATAGATTAAGAGTAATCATAAAATTTTGTTCATTTGTGCATGTGTATTTGTGTGCGCATATGCATATTCACACAAACACGTTCAAATTAAAGCATATACAAGGCAGCTGCAGCAGCAACCAAAGGAAAAGCAAAGTCAAATTAAAAGAATACCAAAATTATGATGAAATTTGAGTCGCGCTCTGGCATGGAAAAGCACACCTTGTACAAAACAAGGTCTGTATTTGCCATGTTTCTTCAGCAAGCTCTGTACTTGCTATATTTCCACAAATATAACGTTGGAAGACAAACAAAAAAGCATCACTCACTTTTGTTTGCTGGTTCTATGTTTAAAGTTTAAATGAATGAAAATAATAGGCACGGCCAGTACCTTGAGACCTTTTGATTTGTTTGTTTCTTTCTGTGTAAATAGAGATACAAAAAACAAAGCCAGAAACTTCTGAACTTTTTTTTCAGAAACAAGCAGCCCAACGACAAATAAGTGCGGAGCTAACATAATAATACTGCAACAAAGACATGAAAGTACTTCAGTGTAGTAATAACATAGCATGAAAGATATTCATAATCCATAATACATAAAATTTCATATGTGAGAACATCAACATGAGAGGTGCAGCTAAACACATGACATATCTAACATTCTCACTACTTGCACATAAATCTCTCTCTATATTTCCATCCATCCATTTCTTATGCAATAGATGGATTGAAACGTAGACAAAGGGAACTTGCGTACTAACTCGTTCTTTCATTCGGTTTGGAAACCTATCTCCATTCGCTAGCTTATTTGGATTGAACATGCCTGCCAATGTACTTCTGACCTACAGTAGAGACATTAAAACCATTGCGGCTTGGGCTAAACTTCACAGGAAGGTACTCAATGCTTTTGCAGAAAAACACTGAACTGCTGAAGTGCCCAACAAGATTTTTTAAGCCCTGGTACAATCGACATCCAGAAAACAGCATGTTATTGTTCAGTAGATTTCTAGGTTTTCTTATATCTATATATTAATATAAATGCACACTACTATGGGTAAATATGTAAATTAATACCATCCTAGTTTAATTATCATGGGACAGACCATTAGTTTACATGCAACGGCTACAGCATGGGCCTAATTTAATCAAATGCAAAAACATAAGAATCAAAAGTACACACACTAAATTGTTATATGGAAGTATTTTTTGATGCTGCTAAAAAAAGGGGAATCATGCCCCTTTTTTACAGGTTACTTGTACACTTTTGTCCAAACATTTGCTACGAACTCAACATAAATGTTCCAAGTACAGCAGCATTCAAAAAAATTAGTTATAAATGTAGTACCTTAACTGCATATGTTTAATCAATAACTAACGTTCATGTTGATAATGAAAATTTATTTCATCCGAACATTTAAAAGAACCATTACCAACCAATATGAAAGTTAATTTAGTATAGCATTAAAACGATAACGGAAAAAATGAATCAACTAATTGGATTGGTATTGTCAAATTTTCCAACCCGAAAACATTGGGTATGAACTTATCATTATACTAATTGGTAATGTGTTCCTTATCAGTTTCATGTTGGAAAGTTTGGATGAATATGAATTTATATGAAAAGACAACTATTGATACAAGTCAGTATAACTATTTTGAACTAAATAAATCGGAATAGTAAATACATATTTTTTTAAAAAATACTCAGCCGTAGCCTGATAAATTTATATAGGATAGAAAAAACAAAAGGTAGAAATCAAACGTCGGTTTATTTACCAAAATTCAAACATCCCTTCCAACAGTAAATTTTTAGCAAAAATAAAGGCAACGCAGAAAATAAAACGGTTACCTGAATCCTGGCGTATGTAACCTCACAAATTTTGCGAGAATCAGCATTCACCCAACTTTGTTTATGCATCTCATGATAAAGTCGCCATGCTGCAATGGGGCTAGTGAAGTTAACAAAGGCGTATCCTAAATTGCTCCCAGTCCTGACCATTTCCGAAGAATAAATATAAATTTAAGAAGCATGAGCATCTTATGCATACTAGGTTACTAGGTATTCACTCGATCCAGAGTCATTAATTTGTAAGTGCCATGTAAAATTGTTACATAGGTCCATGCAACTGGGTTTTTACATCCTCGAATTGAAGTTTACAATTATGTTATATTTATTTTGTTCCCCAATTTCCCATATAAACCTCTGAAGGCTCTTTAATCATAAAATTTACCATGATTAATTTCAAAATGCTCCATAATTAAATATGATGCCCGGAAAACTTGAAGAGATGAAAGAAACTTTTCGCTTTTGTTTCTAGGTGATGTTCACAATCAAATTATTTATACAAATCCTCCACGATACTAAAAACTATTAGCTTTTCATGGAACACAAATTGAAGAGAATTTCAGAGAATATCTAATTAATTTGAAATTTTCCGCATGAAACAAGTATTTGTTAAAAGCAAACGCAAGCATAACAACCAGAAGTTTGTAGAGAATTACCTAAAATCCATGGGAAGGTACAAAAAATCAAACGAAGAGGTAACATTGTCTGGACATTCTCCATTAGCCTTCAAATTCTCGTTTACCTTCAGGCAGTGATCATCTAGTATCTCCAGTATTTTCTTTTTACTATTAAAAATTAATCGACTTGTACAATCAGAAAATTAATTATATGATAAGTACAGGAAGTTTCAGAATAAACTTACTCAAACTTATTTGGAATGTTCTTAATCATAACTGTTGTTTTTCTACCATTAAAGCCGTGTTCTTTTTTAAACTCAAGAGAGTCATCAGTGAATTTACTTTCCTTGGCTTTCCATTTCCCAACTACATCGCATTTACTTCTCCTTAACCTTCCAAATTTGGTAGGATTGAATCTCCTCTTCGCTTCTGCCTCATAATCATTTTTTTCAGCACCTTCTTCTGCTTCGGAAAATTCTTCATTGATCTCAGTCAAGAGATCGGACCCACATGAGACTGTGGATTTGTTAACGTAGCTGCTAAAGTAAACAGCAGGCAAAGTGATGTAACAAATAGCGTTTGGAAGCACAGCATGAGGTGTAAAAATGTAATTTTGAAATTGTTGCCGAGGGTGAACAGCTGAATAAAGAACCATTGCTTTGGCACTATAGAATGGATGCGCGTATGGATTGAGAGCCATTAATTAGGAAATAGTTTCGCAGAAGTGGAGCTTGAGTTCTTCCTACTGTATAGCGGCAGCATGTATATTCAGGATGGATTGCATGGATTAAAGAGCTGATTACACGGGAGAGAAAAGCGTCTGCACGTAAGATTGCAGCATATATTATCTTTCTGGTACCTTTTGCCAGTTAAAGACGTTGTCATGATTGCGATTTGTTTTATTTTATGTTTGTCCTTTTATGAACAGTTAATAGCAATGTAAATGGAGTAGAGGTGATCATGAGTATAAGTCTAGCGCATCGGTTCTCTGTTCAAACATTCCTAATTGTGTAGTTTGATCCAAACATTTGAATCAAATGAACTACTTCTTTGCATAAAACCTAATTTCAACTTGATTAATATATTAATAAAATTAATTTTCCCTTAATTTAATTTGAAGTCTCTTTCCTTTTAATTTAATCTGAAGCCGCCTTAACAACCAGCGATATTATTCTATCCTGTTATGAATAATTCAGCTTAATCCAAATCATTTTCTCTATATCATCCTACTAAAGAAGAAAAAATCATGGTGTTCTTCTCTCTCACTTTTTTCTAAAGTTTTGCTTAGTTCTCTACATGATTTTTTGATTCTCATTTTTCATTCTTACAATTTTTCTTATATTGTTTATTTTAGATACTATTAATCATATGACTAGCCAGTTATTTAATGTTTATAAAGTGGCCATTTTATTATTAGTAATATTTAATCAATAATTTAAAGATGTGTTGTTAATTTTAGATTTGATGCATGATGACACAAAAGATAATGGATGATGGTATTAACTATGGACTTCGCACGTCACTTAGATGTTCTTACCAATGAACGTCATAATCCACTGATATGTTCTTTCCTACCGACATGATTTTTCACGCATACAATGAACTAAATGAATAAGCACGTGATAATTGAATATGTATGTATGTATATGTATATAGGGAAAATCTATTGGAACACAAAATGCAGACACAATTGGTGACACAATGTATCTCCACTTTTAGATTTCCCCTTGCATCTTTCATGTAATGGCAAAGGATATCCAACGGTCTTGAGATTTTTTGTTCCACCAATTGTGTTTGATTTTATATTCAAATAGTCAGCTCTATACATATACATATATATACACACACACACACACATATATATATGTATATATATATATATATATGTATGAATGTATATGTGTATATATATATATATACATATACATTCATACATACATATATATATATGTGTGTGTGTGGGTGTGTGTGTGTGCGCGCGCGGTCATCGAATACTACGAAAAGACGTTCATCTTGGAAGGTATAGGGCCACCCAGTCCGCAAGCTTATACAGCTTATCGTAGTTCCCCTTGGATGTCTACTATACCGGGTAAATTTTACTCGGGGCATAGTTGCTTGGGGCAGGGAACAAACCCACGTCTTACTACCAGACAAGCGCCAATGCGTGTGTATTTGTGTGTGCGCACGCGCAAGCCTTCAACCACTAATGTTCTTGTTCTTTTATGTTGGGTGAGGTAGTTATAACAATGGGCTTAGGTTGAATGATTGTGTTTTGAGATCAAAAAATGAGCTTTTATGAGCATTGACCTGAATTAACTCCTTATTGAATTGTTATACGAAAGGGATGATATGAGAAGAGTTATTGAGAATAATTCTGACTTGCTCGCATATTGTTGCTTATTGCTCATAGTTGCTTGGAGTTTCTAGTTGTTTTGGTTAGTTCGAAGTAATCGAAATGTAGTTCAGTTAATGTTGTTTTTTGTAGTTCTTCAATTGTCGGTTCTTTTAGTGAGGGTTGTTCATTTAGTTCTACTAGCGTTTCGATGTCTGTTTCTTCAATTGATTCTGTTTCATTTTTGAAATAAATATTAAAAGGTATTATGCAAATCCGTTGTTTACTACTATTGGTCAAAGAATTTCTGACGGTGTTGAAGTACTTTTATATTTTATGATTTATTGTATTAAAAATGGATATAATTTATTATTCTTACAAATGATAAGGAGCATGTAACTACTATTCACGAGATGGTTGTTCATCTTGGGTTCATGCATCTCTAAAGTAAAATCTTTTGGATTTTGGTTATTAAAACTATGCTACATAATCATTCCTATGGTCCATGTATTGTAGATTTTAGTCATCCACGAGCAAACTTGTTAAGAAATATTAATTTATTCGACCTAATCCTTTTTTCTTGCAAGTTAAGCGGGGTTAAACTGAGCCCCTACCAGGTTTATTATTGAAAGAAGAACATACAAGCAAGAGAACACACACTACGAAAAAGGAAACAGAATAGGAAAATACAAAGACAACACTAGAGACAAACAAACAAAACAGAAAGGGAAAAGCCATTATAAGGAATGAACTATGGAATCCATGGTTCAGACTGTTTGTCCATAAACCTGTGCTTGCTGTAATGCATCCCCTTCAAAATTTCTTGCTTTAAAACAGTCCAAACCATTTCCTTGCCACCGCATTTCCCTTCAAAAACTCTCATATTTCTTTCCTTCCATATGACCATTAGCAGCTTCTTCAGAATGAAGATAAAATAAAGTTTTAATTCATCCTTCCACCTAGCAGCATTCTCAATAAGCAACCAATGATTATTGGTGATGGGAGTAGGAATCATCCCCTGTATACATCGTAACAGTTTGGTCCATATATGAAGAACAAAAGGACATTCAAAGTATAAGTGAACTACACTCTCACAATGCTGATCACACAGCTCATAAGAGGGTTGTACAGGCACACCATAACGTATTAATTAATCTCTTGTCATAAGGGCATTGTTTATAACCTTCCAGAAAATTAGATTGTCACTGCCACTTGAGACAGCAGACCATGTGACCTGCTTCTACTTACAATCAGGCATAGCATCCACACCATGCAAGGCCTTATACACACCAGAAACTGTATGAGCCTAATCATTCCACAGTACCGTGTCATGTTCATTATGGGCAAAAGAACATGAATCATAATGTCTCCAAAAAGCTCTGACAATTTGATTACTAGAGAATGGCAGCATTAACTTTCCATTAACAATATGATCAACAGCAAGAGCATTGCCAGTTATGCCAGATTGTTGCTTCTGGTGATATGAGAACAGTTGATCAAGAACAATTCCCTTGCCTAGCCATGGATCAGACCAAAACTTACAGACACTAGCTTCTGACAGTTTAATTTGTACCAAGGGCTTGAAGGTGTGTCTTAGCTTTAAAATACTCCTCCATATCCAACTGCACGAGTGAGGTACTTCCATTAACCAGAAGTTTTTAGTCCCAATGTTGTACCTGATGGTCCATTTTACCCACAATGTATCATGCTTTTGTAACAAAGCATTGATATGGTGACTGTAAGAAGCCTTGTTCCAAACCTCAATACTATGCAAGCCCAACCCTCGTTTGCACTTAGGCTTCTCAAAGGTAGAGTATGAACATGGCAGAACTTTCCTCGTGTGAATTGTACCAAACCAAAAAAATCTCATCATCGCTCTTCTAACTATTTTCAATAGCCTAATAGGCAGTATGAATACCCTAGCCCAATATACCATTAATGAGAAGCTCACCGATTGCACAAGAACCAATCTACCAGCTTGTGTCAAGAAGCTGTTCGCCCAACAATCCATGACAGCAGTAATTTTTTTCGTACAATTGCAGACAGCTGGCATGAGTAACTCTAGAGGAGCAAAGAGGTAGCCCAAGATAATTCATGTCAGTAGCCATGGACTGCATACTAGCATAGGAGGTGAGATTCATTCCTGCAAGCTAGATATCCCAGAGAACAAAATGCTAGATTTATTGAAATTAAGCTTTAGTCCAGTCATCTTGTAGAATTGGTGAAGCACACTTTTAATGCTGTCAATGGATTGCAGATTGGGTTTAGAGAAAATCATGATGTCATCGGCAAAGAGAAGCGATGTTATTTGAAGTTCTTGCATTTTGGATGGAAGTGTATTTGCTTGTTAAGAAACAGAGGCTTTAACATACAAGTGAAGACTTCCATGACCATGATGAAAAGATAGGAGGATAGAGGATCCCCCTGCCTTATTCCCTGCTTTGAAGCAAAATTGCTAGTGCTAGCACCATTGATTATCAGAGAGAAGGTGGGAGTTGAAATACACTCATAAATCCATGCAACAAAGACTTTAGGAAAGCCCATCAGCGACATAATCCTAACTATAGACTTCCACTGCATAGAATCATAAGCTTTCTTCAAATCGAGCTTTAACATAGCTCGTGGCGATACATTCACACAATTGTATCCTTTTAAGAGCTCATGAGCTAGCATTATGTTGTCAAGAATGTTTCTATTCGGCAGGAAAGCAACTTGATTGTTGGATATGATTCTTTGTATTACAGTAACTAGTCTCGTTGCAATAATCTTTGAAATGCACTTATAAACTACATTGCAGCAAGAGATAGGCCTATAGGAGGATACAGTAGAAGCTTGTTTGATCTTGGGGATAAGCACCAAATTTGTAGCATTCACAGATTTCAGAATCTTGAACTTGTCAAAGAAATTGTGCACAGCCTTTATAAATTGGCCACCAACAATATCCCAGCTAGAAGTAAAAAATACCACATTGAATCCATCAGGACCACCAGAGGAGCACTTATTCATAGCAAATAGGGTACTCTTAATTTCATTGTTAGTTACTTTTGCAACCAGACAGTTTGCTTCATCAAGATTAGTTTTGGGAAGAGAAATGGTAGACAGATGATCCAGCTCCGGTTCAAAATTGCTTGTATTTCCAAAGAGGCTAGAATAATACCTGAGAAAGGCTTTTTCAACAGATTCAGGGGTTGAGTTCAGATTACCTGCTTCATCAATGATGGAAGTGATATTATTTGTAGAGATCTTGACCTTCAGGGAGGCATGAAAGAATTTAGTATTCCTATCTCCATCAGCTGCCCATTTGATTCGAAGTTGTTGCTTCCTCATCTCACATTCATTAGCTAGAGCTTGATTGAGGTCAAAGAATAGGACAGCCTCCTTTTCAACCTTCTCAGCATCATCGGGATGAGCCATCATGAGATCTTGAGCCTCCTTAAGCTGTTCCATAAGATTTGTTGATTATAGATTGCCATTACCAAACTTTGCTTTAGACCAAGCCCTTAAGTTTTCCTTAGTTGCTCTTAGTTTTCTGCAAAAAATAAACATAGGATTTCCAAAGTACTTATATGACCAAGCATTTTTAATTATATTATTATACTAAGGATCATTGACCCAAGCATTATAGAATTTAAACCCTCTTTTGGCTCCAAGTGGCATCTTCCTAGTGGTCAGGATAAGTGGAGAATGGTCAGAGAGGATAGGATGGTGCAAATGAGTGGAGAGATTAGGCCAGGTTGATAGGGCTTTGTAATTAGAGAAAGTGTGATCAATGTTGGAGAAGATACGGGCACCGTTCCTAGACCTATTGTTCCAAGAGAAAAGAGCACCATTTTTGCAGATAGGAATTAATGAAGAATCAATAACAACTGAGTTTAAAGGAAGGTATCATTAGGCACAAGGGGGGCCCCATTGCTTGTCAGTCAAGGATAGACAGCAGTTGAGTCTCTAAGAACTACCCAAGGATGAGATTCTTGCCTTAGCGCGGGAATAAGTTGGAGAAGATTTTGCCTAAATGAAGGGGAGTTATATGCATAAATGAAGGTGATATAGAAGGAAGAGGATGAATTGAGGTATTTAGCATGCAAATGCATTAGTTGTGGAGTAGCGAGAAGGAGTTCAAGTGAAAGTTGCACAGGATTATGAATAACCATAATACGACCGTAACTTGCTTCAAGAAGATTATGTGACAGCATCCAAGAAGGATTTATGTACTTGGCAGCAGAAATAGTAAAAGGGAGATTCAATTTGGTTTCAAGAATTGCAAAAATAGATAGTTGATGTTTGGAGATTAAATGCTTAACCTGATCAAGCTTGAGGAAATTATGGGATCCTCTGATATTCCATGTTCCAATATTGTGTAACATAATTAAACCATGGAAATTTGTTCTCCTTCTTTCATGCTCCTATTTATAGAAGAATTTAATCTGTATTGACTTTGATTTTGATTCTTTGTTTTCTTAACCCACTTGCCTTCATCATTTTTTGTAGGTTGGCAATTGTCATTATTTGGTTCTGTAGGTGGTGTTTTCCAACCAGGAATTGATCCCATAAATATATACGGTTGATTTGAAGATGTATTGTTAGGATGAGGAGGAGTTGAGATGGTCGGGGAGGCAGTTGAATTGGAAGAAGATTGCATAGAGTAAACTAAATCAAAAATTTGAGCTTGCATTGTGTTACAGAATGCCTCATCATGAATGTCTGGGGGTGAGATGGTTTTGGTAAGATTTGTGGGTAAAAAAAATTGTTTGCAGGAATTGCTTTCTGGTTGCTGTGTTATCATTAGGTCATTTGCATGCAGTAGAGTATCAATAGCATGCATAGATCAATTGTCACATTCCTCCACATGATTCTGGATTCTCTGTATTCCTACAGGTGATGTAAATGTCATCTCAATTCCATTTTCCTTGGAAGGAAGAGAGGAAACTGAATTTTGGTTGCAAATGCAGTTTTCAAGTTGCTATGCTGCCATGAGGTTATTTGCACGTAATTGTGTCTCAATGACATGCACAGTTTGTTTATCACATTCTTCCAATGTATTCTGGAACCTTTATATTCCTACAGAAATTGAATTAATCTGCTCAAGTCCATTATTTTTGCCATCTTTACCACCTGTGCTAGAAACAAGCATGTCTAGTACACTACTATCCATCTCAATAGAATGCTCACCATTGGTTGCAATAATCTCATCATCATTATCATTTTGCAATTCATTTAACACATCAAAATTATTATGTATTAAGATAGGGCCTTGCTCATTGTCAGTATCACCATCAACCACATAAATTTCATTTCCACATGCTCCACCATTATCTATTATCTCCTTTTGTTGCTGCATTGTTGTTATGGTATCAGCCTCATTAACATTTTTAGCTTTTTCATTTATTACTGGCACTTTCTTTATCTTTCCCACTCCATCCTTAGTTTTCTTATTAACAACTCTCCGCCAAGTCTGATTGTTCTTACTAACTTACTTACCATCCTTTTGCTCGTATATAAACTCCTCTTGCATTTTCTTATTTATCACCATATCTACCTCATTCTTATCTTTATCTCCACCTGCTCTCAAACATACATCTTTCATGCGACCAAATTCTTTGCAAAGGGTACAAATTTCAGGCTTCCGGAGGTAGCTTACCATCACCATTTGAATCGATCCATCAATTAATTTTACAGGAAACTCCTCTACCAAATCTTGGTTAGGAGAGACATCAACCAAGCATTTTGCATAACCTATTCTTTCCATTATATCAGTGGAAGAATCCAAACACAGCAGCCTACCAACTCTTGCCGCAAGCCAATTAATTCCTAGGCGAGACCAAGCATAGAGAGGTATGTTCGATAATTTTATCCAAACAGGCACTGTTTTTATGGTACTACAACTGTTCCCAATATATGGATCCCAAGCTTTGATAATGTATATCTTGTTCCTTAAAAATATAGGGTCGGCTTCAACTATTTTCCTTCTATCCTCAGCACAGGAATGATGGAACAAGAACAAGATCCCATCAGACTTAATTTTAATTTCCCCTTTTAGTTTCCAAAGATTCTTAAGGTGGTTGATTACAGTCATGTATGATAGAGGCTTATCAAGGAAAAAACCTGCCAACCAATCTTCCCAAACAGCATTTCCAGCTTCAATTACTTCTTTGGGGGGCACCATTGATTGACCATCAAAATATAGAGGAATTTCGACTGGTGAGTATTGACCAGCGTTACGAGGTCTGGTTTTAAAAAGAGAGGACCAAGGAAGGGCCGAGGAGGCTGAATGAAAGCGCGAGATAGATTGGACAGGGGGTGGTGGAGGGACCGGCGGTGGTAAGGACAGTGGAGAGGTAGGTAAGATGACTGAAGTGGAAGCAAGAGAAGGAACAGTTGAAGGTGTGGGGATGGCAGTTTGAAAAGACAGGGTATGGTGTAAGGGATGGGCCGGAGAGGCCATTGAAAACCAAAAAGCGCGAGAGGCCATGAAGATAAACGATATCGTTCATTTATTTCTACAGGAAAAAGATTGGTTTTTGAAGAGATTCGTAACATGGATTTACTTTCATAACATCGTTAGAAATCTTTTTATGAAGCTTTAGTTGAGTATAATCCTACTAGTACAATATACCTTCTAGCGATTCTAACAGTCGTGAGTTTGAGAGGGTTTCTATTGGTTTTGAAGCTTGTAAATATGGATTTTTGTATTATAGTTCTTTAATATTTTTACATGGGACTTTTATGAGAGATGGAGGTTAAGGTTATATTACACCTACAATGTCCGAAAATGATAATAAGGTACGATTTATTTCTAAATATTCTTAGTTAGCTATCATTTACTTACTTATATTTTATCCGAAAATATTTGTTGACAAATATATGTTTAGAAAATATGCTTGGCAAATATATGCTTGGAAAATATTTGCCAAGATAATATTTGTAAGGAAAATATTTCATTCAGATGTGTTTGCTATGCCAATATATAAGTGGAAAATATTTGTTATTTTTATAATTTTTTATCAAATATTTGACTAGAAATAATCTATCATAGATATTTAACTGACAAATATTTTCCAAATTGAGTATTGTTCTGCTTAATTATTTATGTTTTTTCTATATTTATATTTATTTTATTATTTTCCATATATGTTTATATTTAGGATTCTTTTCTCTTGTTCTTGCTTTCTTTCTGGTGAAGGTTAGCCCTATTGGTATTTGTTTCTTACAAAAGTTAAGAAAATGTAATGTGATGACAATCGTGATTTTATTTTGTGTCTGATCGGCATCTTGATATTCTTGCCGTTTCTCAGAATGATCATAATTAATTTTTCGACTTTTATGATATATGCCCGTTTTAAGTTTAGATAGTCATTTAGTAGATTAGCGGGTAATTAAGAAGTGACTGGTGTGGCTCATTAACTCATTTTGGGATTAGGGTTAATAACAGCCTCCTACACCAGCCACTAATCATAATTTCTCTTTACTAAACATTCTCAAACCTCCACTAATTCAAACTAGACAAACATCCATCATTTCTTCACTTTAATTAACTAAATCGAGTGATTATTGAGTATTTAGCAAAGAAGATCAAGGGGATTTCAAGATTTGCTGATCTGAGGTGCACTATGATCTAGGAAATACCGTTCAAATCAAATTTGTCTTGATATTCGTATTATTTTAGATCTAGTGAGTGATATTAGTCTCACTTTACTGTAGATGCTTACATAGTACTAAACCATGTTCGAAAATGATTTTTAAACATCAAAATGTGATTTTGACTTAAAATACGCATACCCAAGTTGTGAAAATGAATTAAATGTTTAAATCTAATGTAGATCTAAATCGGTTCATTTATGTTCGTATGGATACCCTATTTCACGCTTTTAGCTTGATTTTGATTATTTGACATTTAAACTGTGTTTATGATTTCGTTATGATGTTTGTTGAGTAGTTTTATTATGTTATTTTCTTACGATAGGAAGTGATGTAACGATATGTGTTGTGGATACTCCGCATTCATTTTAGAGACTCGGTTGATTTAGGAGCTTTTGAAGTTGAATCGATGCAAACAGATTACATTAGAAGTTAAGGCATTTGGATTAAAGAAGAAACCAACTCATAAAATCCTGAAAACGGTTAAGTATTTTTTGACCATCAATCATGCCCGATCAAGTACCCTCGACCCATAAATCCAAAGTGCTTGATTCACTTGTGATCGATATGAGAAGTTGTGGATGATGTGGAGAAGCTCCCTTATAAATCACATGTATTTTGGAGTCACTACAACAAAAATACTCTATTACAACGTTATTTTTACAACTGGCAAATTTTGCCCGTTGTAATAGAACTTTCTTACAACGGTCCGTTTTTGAACGTTGTAGTAGAGGTTTTGTGACGCTCCACCTCTATACCCACGCTAGCCAAGAACATTACGGTGAATGCTGTCAACTAGCACGGAGAATAAGGCTGTTGAGGAGTGACCATCCATGTAATTGCTTTGTGCGAGCACCGATATGTCAGATAGTAAAACATGCATTTTATTTCGAGAGGAAATCCGACATACCGATACTCTCTCAAAGCTACTACACAGTGGCTATATAAATCCTTCGGAAAACAAATATAGAAATACGCATAACATAAATCAGTCACAGATAATTCATATCACAAAGGCGGAAGAAGATATGAATATATAATTAACACATGGAAGTGTATATCAGAGTAGTGGTCAAAAAGATCCACAATAATACAAAAGAATAACAACACGTGCTATACAAAAGAATACAACTATGAGTCTATATCTCAAGTGTATATAACAAAATAAACTACTAATCTAAGTAGTTTGTCAAAAGTCAGAGTAATGAATCCCTGGGGAGAAGTCAAGCAGAAGCACCTGTAACATCTCGGTCTGACCCGAGTATTATTTAATAAGAAAATAATAAACGGATCAGTCTAACTATAAATATCAGATGAAACGATATAGAATAAGAGATATGACTAAACACATAATAATCACAATGCCAAGCTGTGATATATATAAGTAGTTGAAAATCATCAAGGGATTAATCAATGTCGCAAAATCTACACAAGAATCAAAGAAATGTCATACTCCTTATTTCGTTCATCAAACCACAATTATTGACGATTATATCAATGTCAATCACAAAAGTCAATGACACACGAACTCCAGAATTCAACACACGAAGTCCAGAAATCACAAAAGTCAATGACGCATGATTTCACCAATGCACAAATATCGATAACGCTTATCAATGGAAATCACGAAAATTGATGAAGCACAAATTCTAGAAATCATCTCAAGAAATCCAGAAATCACAAATGGGGGGGGAGGCCTATCACAAACGGGAGCACAAGGCTCACCAACACGTGTAACACAAACGGAATGCTAATTCCATGGTTGCTAACCATCACAAATTGAGCCGAAGCTCCACAAACGGCCCGAAGACCATGGGTTGCTACCCCACTAATTTGAGTCGAAACTCCACAAAACGGGGTTTAGTCTCCCTCGCAGACAAAGAGACATCGCACATTGCTAGTCTAAATCATAAAAATGATCGTCATGATCATCAAGAAGTGTCAATTACAGTAAGCTAGTAAATATATGAGCTTAGCTTCATGTCCCATAACCACTAGCTTAACTTAAATATTTACGAACAAATTGTAGATCTCCACTAGGAAATTGTCACAAGAGATTCAATCGAACAAGTCCAAGAATCAACCGACGAAGTAAACGCAAGCCTTTCACACCACCTGTTTTACTAAGCCGTTTAATTAGATTTCTCATACGAGTGAGGTAAAGGTTTGTATATACTAATAGATTGGAAAACGGTTTTATAAACGAATTTGGTATTGAAAATAGAGTTGAAATCGTTTTGAGGAAAGAGTTTTGATATTTACTACTAGTATTGAAACCTTTATATTTTTAAAGTGACAAAACACAAAAATGATTGTAGAACAATCAACCACCAAAATTCACATTCAAAGACGCGAATAAAGATCCAAAGAAATCGATCTGAATCCATCAAAATGGATATTCCCAAAAATTCCAAAAATAGAAGTCATTAACGTCGTAGCAACAACAAGTGGGAAATAACACGAGTCGATGGAATTTGGAAACCAAGCAAAAATATGCACAAATAGGCATAATTAGGAAAATTGGTGCAGGTCAGTCGACTGACTCAAAGGTCCAGTCGACTGAACCAGAAGCAGGGAAAAATAATTTCCTGCAGTCAGTCGACTGACCTAAAAATTCAGTCGACTGAATGCAGGGAAACAGAGGACCCGAGCCTCTAGTTATTGCATTCGGAATGCCTATGTGCTACAGCCAGTCGACTGACTCAAGGGTCCAGTCGACTGACTGGCACCAAGGCTGTTTTCCAGCCTATGAAATGAAGATGCTATCTTCTTCAAAATGCAATCGGGCGAGCACGGTCACTAGGGGTTTATGCCAATCGACTACCCGGTCCTATGAGCTCTTCGACGCATCACCAAAAACAAGTTCAAACTACAAAGCTATGATTTTTGAAGATTTGAACTCGAAATGCTAAAAATTGGAATATACACCAAATCAATCCAAACCAAAACCAAATGCACATGAATATGTGTTAGGAATTCATACCTAACAATTGAAGATAATCATAGACCTAGATGTGAGATTAAAAATCTCACCTTTGAACCCAAGCAATTGAAAAAGAAGCTTGAAAGCAAAAGAGAATCAACCACTCTTCAAATCCAACTCAAGAAGCTTGATTCTAAGCTAACAAGAGAAACATTTCCTAAATTAGGTCTAGGAATTTCTGAAATTGATAAGAGAATGAGTTGGAGAAGAAGAAGAGAAGCTTACCAATGGGTTCTTCTATTAGTTTGGAGCTAGAGTTGATTTGCAAGAGAAAACTAGGGTTTTGGAGTTTTAATTTCCAATCTCTCCCACCATTGATGTTTTAGCTTGAGTATTAGGAATTGGAAATGAAGTAAATGGGGAGGAGAGGGGTTGGGACTGAATACATATGTGGGCTCAGCCCAAACCAAAACCCTAAGTGAAAAAGTAGCAAAAATCAACCTTCTCCAAACATATCGAAGCTTATACTCAAAAAGGTCGCAAATGGCATTTTAAACTCAATGGGAGTGGTCCCGAGTCCTATTTCGACCGTATGAAAAAAGTAGCTTTTCGGACAAAATTCCGAGTATCGATAAAATATTTTAATAAAATATTTAAATACAGGTTGTTACAGGTTTTATATTGGGTCATTTACAACGGTCCTATACTAATCCTTGTAATAGGTGTATATTTTACAACGGCCTTTCGATGCCCCTTTTAATAGGTTTCATTTTCACAACGGGCATGAATTGCCCATTATATGATGTCAAAGGGTTTTTTAATAAATTACCATCTATACACGCAGCCTTTCCCTTTCACTGTCCGCCTTTCCCCAAATTTGACAGCCAAACCCCAAATCGACTAACCCAATCCCTGCAATCATTCGCTTCGCTTGTTCTAAAAAATCGAAGACTATCCAAATTCGAAAGGTCAAAATCGAAGACTATCTCATGCATGAAGCAGCTCAGGTAAATCTCATTACCTCCAGGTCATCTTCCGTATTATATAATTAATGTGTTTTGCGGACAGTATATTTTGATCTGTTTGTCTATGTAAATCAATTAGACCATTATTTTCAACCAAAGGATGGATGTCAATTTTTTTTACCAATTAGAGTAGTTGTTATATTGATATATCGAGGGGGGAAATGTCATGGATAACAAAAACAAAGTTCGTTTTTCTTAATTATTTTATGTCTTGTTCAGTTAAAATAAGTAAAGTATTAATTGTTTGCTTTACTCAGGTTAAACAAGTTATCGAGTTGTTCTAAGATTCAAGTCCATTCAAGGATGGCATTGACCTGTCACCTACAGGTTTAACAGGCCGGTCTCAGTCAGATTTAGTTTGTAACTAGAAATTTACTAGCAAATTTGAATAGCAAGCAGTCTGTATAAGTGTATATACATTCATGTTCATAATTATCAATATTTTAGCACCAAGTGCATATTAAAATGAATATTAGTATCTCAAAATGAAATAAAAATTCTTATTGAGAAAAAAAATATAGGATTTAAATTATTTAATTTTTATTAACATGAATTTAATATCAAACAGAATGAATAAACGTTGGATGAAAGATGAGGAAAAAACTGAGTGGAAATAAGATTTAAACCGGTTCTTCTGAAATAAACTAAATTAGTTACAAAATAATTTATCAGAAGGGTGATTTGTTGGTTGCAAAAAAATTGTAGAGTTGAAGCAAAGTCAACTCAATAGATGTTATGATTTTTCTTAAATGATTCATGAATGAATATAGCATTTATCTCAATAAGTCATCACTGATAATAGTTCTCCTCTAAGTATAACTCTGAGTTCGAACATGGAATGTGCTATGAGGCATGTAATGTATTTCTACTGATACAAAATTTCTTTTAACCAATCTACCACCTGTAAGCTTAGGCCTTCCTCAGAGACAGTGTTTTCATTTGCACTATCAATTTGTATTTTCCTTTTGGGCTTCTGCTTTAGGTTTCGAGCATAATTTTTTAATGGACAAATTTTATTTGTAGGTTTAATCTTTCTTGAAGTTCATCATGCATCGGTAGTGTCATTGAAGACAAATTCGTATTTATCCTCTTTGTTCACAGAATTTTCAGATCTTTAGGAGGCTAGACGTTGAGTACAAATATCATAATAATTTAATTAAGCATTTCCAAATTATCTACAAGAAAAACTGACAATTTATGACACAAAAACTCCAAGAGCACTTTGCCTGATCAACTGTATTACAGTTCCTGAAATTCAACTTCAAATTATAACATAAACGATGAGAAATATATTTCAAATATGATATATGTTTAGTACAAACAAGTTTTTTTATTGAAAAAAAAACGGTGAAACTGGATGCATCAATACAAATGCATGTAGCTCAATCAACATATATTACATAATACAGGGCATTGGTGTAATTATTTCATAAGAATAATGCAATTTATCATTAAGCAAACAAAGGAACAGACATAATTTTCAGGCTAATTATTTCAATTTATCGACATAACAAGTGACGCTTCGGAATCTTGTAATAATATTCATATCCATAATACCTAATTATTTATTTACAACCTTACAAATCATTCTTGCAATGAAAAATCTGACATATATACCTATTTTCCTCACAAATATATATAGAGATATAGTAATATGACATAGGCATGCATGTTTATTAAATAATATATTGTTAAATTGCTATGAGCCAGGCATACATGGAAGTTGTCATCTATCTGTTACACTGCTATTAAGTACTAAATTAGCTGATTTGAATCCCTAGCCTCCGTCCCGATCCATCTCCTTGCCTAAATCCATTTCCAAATCCTACCCCAAACTTGTACTCGACTCTTTTTGCCGAATTAGGTAGGTAGAGGCATCAGAGTTGGACATCGACGATTTTATGTTGATGGATGTGCGTGGACTTGGGAGATGGAATTGAAGGAAAATGAAAATCCATCCAAGAGTTCGGTTCGGTATCGAACTAAACTTGTCAGATTTCTGTCCTCACACTACAACAAAAATACCATATTATAACGCAATTTTTACAACGGATATACATCTTTTCATTAGGTTCTAACATCAAAGGATTATCAAGATGGACAAAGCATGGATTCATCTACTAAGGTTTTGTCAATTTTATTTTATCAGTTTTATACTTGCAATTATTATGGTTGATTATTGATCCCTTTGTGTTATAGAATGACTGAAGAATATAGGCAAGCTGTTCGAAATTTTTTGTATGGGCATGCAGAAAGGAAGGGAAATCCAGAAAAGATTGTTTGCCCTTGTTCAAAATGTAGGAATCTTATCCGCCATCCGTCAAGGAAGTTGTATCACACTTGGTTTTTTTTGGAATTGAACCAATATATGATGTATGGATTTTTCACGGGGAAGCACGCCCTTTAGAAAATGAAGGCGATGAAGTGACAAATTCATATACAATGTACTTAGACACACAAATATGTAATGACGAGATGGAAGATCATTCTAATGCAAGACAAGGGGTAGGGAATAAGGAGATGATAGAAAATTATGAAATTCCTTTGTATCCTGGTTGTACAAGCCACACAAAGTTATCAGCTACAATACTTCTTTACAAGCACAAGGCTCGAAATGGTGTATCTGACAGTGCATTTACGGAACTTTTTAAACTTCTTAAAGATATGCTGCCCGTGGAGAACACGCTTCCTAATTCGACGTATGCAACAAAGAAGCTGCTTAAATCGTTTGGTTTAGGCTATAGACAAATACATGCATGTGTAAATGATTGTTGTCTTTTTAGGAAAGAGCTTGCACATAGTGATATTTGTCCAAAATGTGGAAATTCTCGTTGGAAAAAGAACAAGACAAATGAAGATGGAAAGCAAACCAAAGTACCTGCAAAGGTGTTGAGATACTTTCCAATAATACCAAGACTGAAAAGAATGTTTATGTCCGCAGAAACATCAGAGCAATTAAGGTGGCGTAACAATCATAAGAGTGAAGATGGTAAATTACGTCATCCAGAAGATTCTTCTCAGTGGGCTACAATTGATAGGATGTACCCTTCCTTGGCATCCGATCCACGAAATTTATAGTTGTTGGCCAATATTTCTTGTTGCGTACAACTTCGCTCCGTGGCTTTGTATGCACAAAGATAATATGATGTTATCATTATTAATTCCTGGACCACGACAACCAAGGAATGATATTGATGTGTATCTACAACCACTTATTGAAGATTTGAAAAAATTATGGGATAAAGGGGTGAAGGCGTATGATGCATACACTAGCAACGAATTTAGATTAAATGCAATTTTAATGTGGACGATAAATGATTTTCCAGCTTATGGAAATTTAGCAGGTTGCACCGTAAAGGGTAAAAGGGCATGTCCTGTTTGTGGCGTTAATACATGCTCAATATGGTTACCATTTAGTAAGAAGTGTGCATATTTAGGCCATAGGCGATTCCTTGATCCTAATCATGAATATCGCCAACGAAAAAACTTGTTTGATGGAACTATAGAGACTAGGAAAAGACCTCCAATACAAACCGGTGCTCAAGTCTTTGATATTGTTAAAGATATTTGCAATGATTGGGGGAAAAAACCAAAGGAGGAAGAGAAAGAGAAAGAAAAAAGGAAAAGAAAAGGGGGAGATAAGAAGAAAAAAGGAAGTCAAATGTGGAAGAAGAAGTCTATTTTCTTTGATTTGCCTTATTGGTAGGTAAAGTTTAATCAGAAACAAAATTGCTTCTTCTTTTCTATCTATGTAATCAATACTTTATTATTAATTAGTTATAGTCTATTTTTTGTTTTCTTAGGTACTTCCTTTGCGTCACAATCTAGATGTAATGCATGTTGAAAAAATATTGGTGAAAGTATTCTTGGTACGTTACTTGATATTAAAGGAAAATCAAAAGATGACATTAATTCACGTAAAGATCTAGAAGTACTTGGTATTAGGAAAAAGTTACATCCTATAGACATGGGAAGCAAAGCATTACTTCCAGTCGCCCCATGCACCTTAACTGATTCAGAAAAAGAGATCTTTTACAATAGAATTAGGAATTTGAAAGTACCCGATGGCTATAGCTCAAATATTGGAAAATGTTTTGCAAAACAAAACAAAATTTCAAGTCTAAAGTCCCATGATTATCATGTTTTGATGCACAACTATTGTCTATATCACTGAGAGAACTTCTACCTAAAGGGACAAGGAATGCATTACTACAACTATGTTCTTTTTACAACGACATTTGCCAAAGAGTGCTTGATAAAGATAAATTAGAATCCATCGAGAATCGGGTCGCATTAACACTATGCGACCTTGAGAGATTTTTTCCTCCTCCTTTTTTTGACATCATGATTCATTTGACAATACATTTAGCGAAGGAAGAAAGAATTTGCGTACCAGTACAATATCGATGGATGTATCCATTTGAGAGGTAAAATTTGGCATTAGTACCTTTAGTAGTTAATAATATATGTGCTTATGAAAATATTTTACTTATGCATCTTGATTATAGATACATGAGAACACTGAAGGGGTATGTTAAAAATCAAGCACGGCCTGAAGGATGCATAGTTGAGCGCTATTCTGCTGATGAATGCATGAAGTATTGTGCTGGATATATTAATGGTGCATTAGAAATTGGACAAAGGAAAAATAGAAATGAAGTAGAACAAAGTCATTCCATACTCGAGGGGCGTCCTATTTCCAATGGAAAACCTATGGTAGTCACTAAGGAGGTGATTGATGCTGCTCATCGGTAAGTGTTGTTTAATACCGAGGAAGTGGAGCCTTATATAAAGTAAGCATAAGTTCAATTCAATTAATGTGTGAAATAAATTAGATTTTGACATGAGTGTTTACGTATATAGGATACACAATGAGGAACTAAAACTTTTGCATCCCCGGCTTTCACGAGATGATTTGGAACTTTCAAAGCTGCATTCAAAGACTTTTAGTCATTGGTTTAAAAAAAAGGTTGACATTGTTATATATTTTAAGATGAATAAGTTCGACATAGAAGTATATGTTATTGTGATTAGTCTTTATATATAACATTATGCATTTTCAGGTTCAAGATGATAGAAACACATCTGATGTTAGTGAACTAATAAAGTGGCTTTCATATGGACCTCGCCATCAAGTAATTTTTTATACCGGCTATATTATTAATGGTCGCCGTTTTCATACTAAAGACAATGATAAATCTACACAAAATAGTGGTGTTTCCATTGAGGCAAGTACTGTTCGTATGGATGGATCCATTGAGAAAGTAATATATTATGGTGTTTTGCGTGAGATCTTGTTGCTTGACTACCGGCAGTTTCAAATTGCCTTGATTAAGTGTGATTGGGAAAATATTGATCGTGGAGTTAAGGTCGAAGATGGATTTACGTTAGTCAATTTACATCAATTCCAAAATCAATTCGCAAACGACCCTTTCATCTTGGCAACGCAGGCCGTACAAGTGTTTTTTTGTAGAGAAAGTAGTTTTTCAAAATGGTATGTTGTGCTAAGAGCACACCCTAGAGGTTTCATGAGTTGGAAAGCTATGATGAGGAAGATGAGTCAAGTAGCAAACCGGTAGATGAGTCACTACTTGAAGATAGAGATGTCGATGATGGTGATGAAAGTTATATAAGGAAGGATTGTGATGGTATTTTGGTATGATATAAGCATCCTTTATTGATATTTGTGTTACATGTAGTTATATTCGTAAAGAGTGTAATTATACAGTTTTATGCATAGTTATATTAATTAATCATGAATTATTAACCATGAGTTATTAATCATGAATTATATATGTTATGTTTTTTTTTCTAGGTTCCTCCCTTAACAGAAGATATTTGAACTTGAAGCATCAAGAGTAAAATGGAGCAACATCAAAGAGAGGTAAAATATTAAAATTTTAATATGCACTTCAAAAAAAAAAATTTGTGTTTACGTTTGTATGCCACATAGTTTACATTTCATCTCTTGTTACAAATACACTGCATTTTGCTTCCAGGCTCTCTAAGAATCAATGGATTTACTTATGTACATATCCAGAAACATCAAATAAAAAGGAACATTTGTTTTTCTGTCAAAATATTACAAATACACTGCATTTTGCTTCCAGGCTCTCTCTCCCTCCATTCTTCTTCTAATTTTTTTTGATAGAGTGAGAGCACTCGCATTTTGTTAATAATACTGTCAAAATATTACAAAATCATGTTCCTACACAAATAGATCATCACAAAAATAATCGGCTGCATGAAATACATCTACTGAGATAATATATACATAATTTTAACTAGCTTAAGGAAACAAAAGGCAATGCAAGTGCTGACTGCAGGTTGAGTGGTGAAGTAAACTATAGTGCAGAAGTAGACTGAGGCATGCATATGCAAATACTGTCAGAAGCATACGTTATGAAGGCAATGCAAGTGGTAAGGCAGTTTCAGCATGTGGTTGCATGGGAAATGGATGAAAACCATGTGCTTTCTGGTAGTGCATATAGTTGAAAAACTGTCTAGAACATATATGTACAAGTTTATGCCAGTTCAATTATTAAAACACGGTACTCTGAAACTTTATTCTCGTTTTTTCTAAAAGTACATAATGTTCTACCTTTTTTTATAATAGAAGCATAACCTTCTTTATCAAACTTTGAATGTATGCTAATTTCAGATATCAAAGGTAGCAGCGAGATATGCAAAGAGGCAATCCTTAGCTGCAGTTGCAACTTTAAATGCAAAAGATAAGCCTGCTGGTGTGAAAATCAATGAAACAAGACATGTTGATGCAACTCATTCTCTTTAAAGTTTAAACAGAAATATTAGAAGTTCCCCTCGGAAGCGTACCGAAATGCAGCCTTCACCCGATAAAATCAAGTCTCCAAAGCTCAATCCTGTCCGTACTGGAATGCAGCCTCCACCCGATAAAATCCAGCCTTCAAATCTCAATCCTGGCCCTAATTCAATTGGATCTCCAAATATCACTCCCAACGCCATGGATGCCTCGAACAGCCTAGATTCTAATGATGATATTCAACAAAAGACGGCAAGGAAAAAAAGAGAGAAGACGATGATGACTTGTATGCGGAATGAAAAGGCTGAAATTGAATTCAACGAGTGAGGTCAACCAATAGGCTCCAACTCCAAGCACTTATCATCCTATCTTGGTACCTTAGCGAGAGAGATGATACCTTTGACGATTTCAGAGTGGAAAAAAGTCGACGCAAACTTAAAGAAAGATTTATGGACTTGTATTCAGGTATGAAAATGTGCTGAGAACTTTTTTATGAACAACTGGCCAGATGGAATTTTTTATACAACATGATAACTTATTTATAAAGTGGTGGGTGGTTATATGCACAAATTTCTACTTCTACTTATTTATCGTCTATTTTTATCATCTATTTTTATGTCATATAAAGTGGTGGCTGGGTCAAACATCATGTCCAACATCATCATGATGAATAAACATCGCATGATGCGAGTTTAAAATCACATGGACTTACTTATACAAAACCTATGTCCTTCTGTTCAAATTTACCTACAAAGAAAGAATAAACTAAACAAAACTTCATGTTTTGGAAACAGACTCCATCAATTCTATTTTTGATCGCTTTATGTTCAATATCTATGTTCTTTTCTAAGCAGTCCACCCCATACTCTAGCTAATTGGCACATGAAGAGTGTAGCCGGCGTGGATCAAACTCCCAATCCTGACAATGGTAGAGATTGAAGTCACAACAAAATTGCTATTTGAAATCAGATCCTGATAAGCTTAAGCATTAAACTTGCAGAAATTAAAAATTTAATTATAATTTGGTGCCAGATTATTAAAGGTAAAACTAAAAAATAATCAATAAAATGTGTAAATAAACTAAGATGGTTTAATAAATGATTTTGCATCTGCAAAACAATACAAGTAACTAAACATTTTATAAAATTAGTAAAAAAAAACATTTTCTAAAGATTATTTGAATGAAAAGAAGTTCATTGATCTCAGCTGTGTAACACCTTATAACAATCAAACAATGCTTTTTTGTTCCAAATTCGCGATATATGAGAACATGGTATGCAATAATCTTTTTGTATACAAAGGGAAGCGTTATCATATTCGACTAGAGGCTCCAATGTCATGAAATAATTATTTAAATATGTGTAGAGTATTAGTAGAAGCACTTTATTGATAAATCCCAGTGCATAGAAAATTTATATGCTGCTCATTATCTTCCGAAGTAAAATTGGAAAATATAAGTGGACTGCTGTAAAACATAAACTAATACAACTTTGTAAGAAAATTACTTCTAAACCTAATTTCACATTGTGCTCAAATGTATAAACTGATGTAAGTGATGGTCATTATGTGTAAGTGATAATAAATAATAAATTTTTAATATTAACTTTCTCTAGACCATATCAATTGAATATGGATTATGAAGATAAACTAGAAACGGGAGAAGGGAAAACATTACTATAAAAATTATGTCCTTGTGAAAGCTCTACAGGATACCGATATAAACTTTGGTCATACAAAGTATTAATATCCAAAGCTCCTAAGAAAAGAAGCATGTATGAGGGAATACCTTGCGGCAGCAAGCTTGTACTTCTTCCCTTCCAAATGAGCTAATCCTGATGCACATTTCAATGCTGCAATTGCAACAGCATCTAAAGTATCCGATCCTTGCTCTGCTTTAGCAGTGTAATTTGAAGCATCCATGAATTGGCTCAGCTTAATGCTAATTACAAAATTGTATGAAATTTGAACATTAACATAAACATGTACCTTATTTGTTACCTTATTTTTGTTGTGCAGTCAAGATTCATGGTGGATGAAGCATACAAGGGTTTAATGTTTAAGATGTTGGGATTACGATGGAGAGAGGCAAAGTTGAGGTTAGTTTCCGCTATTAAAGTAGCTTCTACTTGTCCCGACGCTTCCTCTAGGCTAGCGATGCTAAAACCGGATACTATAGAAAATGTTCAAGAGTGGAACGACTTTGTTAAAGAAAAACTGTCGGAGAAATTTGGGGTAACAAGTTATATTTTATTCATTATAATTTTTTTAACTATACAGATTTAAATATAAATATGTTATCCCTGCATATTTTATTCCTCTAGGCTGAACATGCATAGTTTATTAATGAATTTCTCCTACGTAGGAAACTAGCAAAAAATTCAAAGCAATGAGAGATAAAAATAAAATTCCACATACAATGAGCAGAAAGGGATATGCGAGATTAGCGGAAGATATGGTAAGAAATGCATGTACGTTTACATCAATAATTTTTTTTCTTTGGTTCGTCTCCTTACTATTATTATTTGCAGAAAAAAGAAACCGAAATATCAAACATTAGCAGAGATGAGATATGGTGCAAAGCCCATACAAAGAAAAATGGGGACCCACCGAATTCCGTTGTTGCCGATTGCATCGTAAGTTTTTTTATTCTTTTGAGATAGGACTGTAGATATTTATTCAATAGTTTATTCATATTTCTTTTTTCTTGAAATGGTCTATTTTAATTTGTAGGCTAAGATAAAAGAGCATACTAGTGCTCAAAATTCTCATGGAACAACATCAGTAAGTGGAGATGGAGTGTCACATGTTTTTGGAAATGAACATAGGGGAAGGGTGAGGGGATTGGGTTTTGGTGTAGCACCATGTCAAATAGGTGTTTATGCACATAATTCAAAAAAGGTGGCTGCATTGGAAAATCAAGTAATAGTTCAAAGAGATATGTTAACTAATTTGGAGGCAAGAGTAGACTACTTGACTAATTTGATCACGACAGTAAGTTTATAGTTAATTAGCTATTGTTAATAAATATGTGATATGTGCTTATGAATTACTAAGTATTCTCTTGTACTTTTACAGAGAAGAAATGATAATGTGGCAGATATGGAGATGCCTCTGACTCATACACCTCAGGTTAGAATATATAAATAATCATGATTGCTTGCTTGACATGCTTGTCGTTTCCTTGAAACTGAATTACCAGAACATGATTGCTTGCTTGACATGCTTCTCGTAGTAGTGCTGTGCATATGAAATCAATATCAATGTTGATCATAAAGTTTTATATAGTTACATCACTCTACTTCATGACATTAACGAATGCTTTAAAACTAGTATTCAACAAAATGACAGTAAATGACACTAATGTTTTCATGGTTATCATTTATAATACGTTAATAAACGATTACATTCAACAAAATGACAGCAAATTTTAGAAATGTGGAAAACGGGAGCCTGCACGTCAGATTTCCGTTTATGGATGAAAACTAATCGTCAGATTTCAGTTTGGGGTATTGAGTTAGAACATTGGGCTGAACCCAAACCCAAACCCAAAGTGAAAAAGGTCAAATTTTTAGCTAGCTCCAAACATATCAATGTTTATACTCAAAAAGATTGCAAATGGCATTTTGAACTCAATGGAAGGGGTCTCGAGTCTCAATTTGACCGTATGCAAAAAGTAGCTTTTCGGACAAAAATCCGACTAATGATGAAATATTTAAGTATAAAATTGATAAATATGCGGGTTGTTACAGACTCCCCTCCTTAAAGCAATTGTGTCCTCGCAATATATAAGATGGAAACATAAAGTAACAACCATAAAATCATATTAACACAAAAGAAATTTGAAATAAGAAGTTCACCTCAAAGAGCATGAGTAAGTAAGTCCGGATGTGTTCGCTCGATGAATTCTCTAGATTCCCAAGAGCAATCCATAGGATTCGCGGACCATTGAACCTTAACAAGCGAAACATCTTTATTTCGAAGGCGCTTGACCTCCGAAGCAATAATACGAATAGGATGTTGCTCATAAGTCAAATTAGGTGAAACTTCATTTCTTCCACAATACCGGGCTCAAGAATGGAATCGGAATCTCGAAGGCATTTCCGTAATTGAGAAACGCGAAACACATCATGAATAGCAGAAAATTGAGCCGGTAGTAAAAAGGCGATATGCCACGGAACCAATACGTTCGGTGATAGGAAACGGACCAATATATCGAGGTGCTAACTTTCCCGATCGACTGAAACGCACAACACCCTTCATTGGTGAAACACGAACAAACACAAAATCTCCCACAGAAAATTCTAATTTCCTTCTCCGGTTATTGGCATAGGATCTTTGTCTACTCTGGGCTTCTTTCATCCTATGACGAATAAGGTCAATCTTTTCTGTGGAATCACGAATAAAATCTGGACCTAAAACCAGCTTCTCACCCGCCTCAAGCCAACAAGAAGGAGATCGGCATGGCCTTCCATATAGTGCCTCGAAAGGTGCCATACCAATACTAGATTGGAAGCTATTATTATAGGAAAACTCAACAAGAGAAATATGATCTTCCTAACTTCCACCAAAATCAAGGACACATGCTCGAAGAAGATCTTCAAGAGTTTGATTCATACGCTCAGTTTTGTCCATCGGACTGGGGGTGATAAGCGGTGCTAAAATTAAGCTTCGTTCCTAAAGCTTTTTGAAGACTCTTTCAAAATCCACTAGTAAACAATGGATCACGATCACTAACAATAGAAGTAGGAACTTCATGTAATTTTACAATTTCTTTGATAAAAAGTTTGGCCAAGAGAGGAATTCTTCGATTGGACCGAACGGGAATAAAATGGGCGGATTTAGTGAGTCTATCAACTATAACCCATAAGCTATCATGCCCCGAACGAGAACGGGGAAGGCCGTCAATAAAATCCATAGAAATTTGGTCCTACTTCCAAATTGGAATTTCTAAAGGCTGCAATAACCCACCGGGCCTTTGATGTTCGGCCTTGACAAGTTGGCAAGTCATGCAACACTTAACAAAGTTAGCAATATCAGATTTCATTCCCTCCCAATAATAAAGCTGCCTCATATCCGCGTACATTTTACTACTACCGGGATGAATGGTAAATTTAGAACGATGAGAATCTTCTAAAATATCTTTACGAAGATCAATAATATTTGGCACGATAAGTCTACCAAATTTTCGAATGCCGCCACGAGAATCGATATCAAAGTTTTTCAAACCTTCAATTTCAATTTTATCCTTAATATTTTGGCCAAGAAGAGCCAATTCAGGATCTTGCCTTTGATCTCCAAGAATGCGGTCTAAAAGAGAAGGATGAGCCTCAAGGCTACACAAAACAAGAGATGAACACAAATCGGAACACGACCTCGAATTTCACAAGTGGACAAAACCTCAAGATCATTCCATTCGAATATCATCATGGAAACAACCGCTTGTTGCTTGCGACTAAGTGCATCGGCAACTCGATTTCTCTTTCCGGGAGTATAAAGAATATTAAGATCATAAGGTGCAAGAAATTCGAGCCAACGCTGTTGACGCAAATTAAGTTCCTTTTGAGAAAATAGATATTTCAAAGATTTATGGTCGGTATAAAGATTAAACTTTTCTCCCAAAAGATAATGACGCCAAATACGAAGGGCGAAAACAATAGCTGCGAGTTCTAAATCATGAGTGGCATATCTATTCTCAGCTGGCTTCAATTGCCTAGAAGCATAAGCAATAACACGTTCTTTTTGCATAAGAACGACACCCAAACCAACGCGACTAGCATCAGTATAAACAATAAAATCTTGATTCCCCTCGGAAATAACAAGAATAGGAGCATCAGAAAGGAGTTCTTTTAGTTTCTAAAAAGAAGTCTCACATTTGTCCGACCAAATGTATTTAACACCTTTCTTCGTTAAGCTAGTGAGAGGCACGACAATCTTAGAAAAGTCTTTGATAAAACGACGGTAATAACCCGCCAATCCAAGGAAACTACGAATTTCCGTTACACTCTCCGGTCTCTTCCAACTTTGAATCGCTTCAATCTTTGAAGGATCCACTGATATTCCGGATTCAGAAATAATATGACCGAGAAATTTCACACGAGATTGCCAAAAGTGGCATTTAGAAAATTTTACTTTCAATTGATTACTCCTAAGAGTTTCCAACACAATCCGAAGATGCTTTTCATGCTCCTCCTCGGTTTTAGAATACACAAGAATATCATCAATAAAGATGAGAACAAATCGATCGAGGAAGTCTTTGAAAACTCGATTCATTAGGTCATCGAAATAAGCCGGAGCATTCGTTAAACCGAATGGCATAACAAGTCATTCATAAGATCCATATCGAGTACGGAATGATGTCAAAGGAATGTTATCCTCTGCAATACGAAGCTGATGAAAACCGGTTGCCAAGACTTTAGCACCACTAAGTTGATCGAATAGATCATCAATCCAAGGTAAAGGATATTTGTTCTTGATAGTAAGATGATTAAGCTTGCGGTAGTCAACGCAAAGCCTAAGTGTGCCATCAGATTTCTTCACGAAAATAGCTGAAGCTCCCCAAGGCGAGGAACTAGAGCGAATAAATTGCTTCATTTCCAAATCGGATAATTTTATGCGCATCTCCTCATTTTCTTTATTGGATAAACGATAGGGAGGGCGAGTAATAGGTTGAGCTCCAGGGGTAAGATTAATTCTGAACTCAATTGCTCGCTTAGGTGGTAATCCTAAAACGGGCTCAAATATGTCGGTAAATTCACGAACAACGTGAATAAGAGAAATGACGTCTTCCTCATCATCATCATCATCATGAGGATTTAAAGAATATAAAGATGCAGATAAAGTGGAATCCAAATCTTTGAGAATAATAGAAATCTGCTTAACAGATTGAGGATGTCGAAGATGAATAGTTCGCTCAGGACATAGGATATGAGCTTCATAACGGTTAAGCCAACCCATTTCCAAAATCATTCCAAACCCTAAGTAACGCATGACATGCAAATCGGCTAGGAAAGGACAATCACACAAAATAATCTCGACATCTTTACAAAGCAGACTAAGAGTTGCGGATCCACCAACTGGATTCGAAATTCTCAAAGAAGTCATTAAAGCAACAACACTTAAAGAAAAAGTATCAACAAGTTCTTTTGAAATAAAAGAATGGGATGCACCTGTATCAAAAAGAACTCGAATAGGTTGATCACGAAATATAATAATGCCATCAAGGATAGAATGAGACATACCTTGATTACGAGATGTGTTGGCAGGGGCTTGAGCAACATTTAACTTTCCCTCCTTCTTGCCCTCAAGCTTGGGGCATGAAGATATAACATGGCCGGGACTTTTGCAGTAGCGACAAGAGAGGGGCTTCGAACACTTATTTGAATAATGGTCCTTTGAACCACAATTATAGCATTCTCCACGACCAAAGGAAGAAGTCTTTGCCACAGGGGTTTCTTGCTTCCTCTTTTTGTTGGGATAAGGACCTTTGAATTTGTTAGGCCTTTTCTTGTTGTTGTTGAAGTTTGGTTTGGAACCCACCACTTCAACATTACTTTCCCTATCCGCCACTTCAAGACGAAGAGCGATATCAATGAGTTGGTCGAAAGAAATCTAATTTTAGAAGTAATGGCTTCTTGAAACTCTTGTTCAAGCCATAGACAAATCTCTGATTTTTCTTCAATGGGGTGTTAATATATTCCACCCCGTATTTAGAAAGAGATTCAAAAGACGCGACATAATCAGTCACGGAAGATTCACCTTGAACAAGGTCAATAAAATGGCGAGCCAAAGTCACCTTCTCAGCTTCTGGCACAAACTTTAATTCGAAACGTGCCCGGAATTGCTCCCAGGTGAGATCCGTTTCATTAATTTCAGAAATAATAAGTTCGTACCAGCTCAATGCTCTTTCTTGGAGCATACTAGAAGCCACCTAAACTCGGTGAAGATCAATAAGATTCATGCGAGAAAAGATTCGATCGCATGATCTCAGCCAAGCCTGGACTTCAATAATAGTTTCAGAACCCTTGAATGGTTTCCCAACCAAGTTTGTATAATCTTTGCATAAGCGTGCAAATCCAGACTTAGGATGAGTTGGTTCCGAATTAGAACCAGCTGCTTGAGCATTCTTAACTAAATCAAGAAGCTGCTGGGCAGACATAAAAACTCCATCTTGGGGAGTAGCACTAGATTGACCAACGCTGGGACGGCCTGGTCTAACCATTTCCCTTCCTTAAGAAAGAAAGAAAGAAAGAAGAAGAAAAAGGTTATTCACCAAATGAATATCAAGCAACCTTGATAAACAAGGAATCATAAAAGAAAATATGATAGAACGGTACGAAGACACGAATTAAATCCTAAGGCACAACTCCTAAGATGGACTTAGGACGGTGATCCTTGTTAAATTATTCTACATTGTTCCGAATTTTTGCTCTGATACCAAGCTGTGACGCCCCACCTCTATATCCACGCTAGCCAAGGACACTACGGGGTAATGCCGTCAACTAACACGGAGAATAAGACTGTTGAAGAGCGACCATCTGTATAATTGCTTTGTGCGAGTACCGACATGCCAGATAAAAGTATAATTTTTCATCTCAAGAGGAAATCCGACATACCGATACAAACTCAAAACTACTACACAGTGGCTATATGTAATCTTCGAAAACAAATATAGAAATAAACATAACACAAATCATTCACAGATAATTCATATCCCAAAGGCGGAAATAGATATGAATATATATAACACATAAAAGTGTTCATCAGAGTAGTGGTCAACAAGATCCACACTATCACAAGTTGAAATAGCTACCAGTGCTATACAAAAGAATATGGATACAACCATGAGTCTATATCTCGAGTGTATCCAATAAAAACTACTAATCTAAGTAGTTAGCCAAAAGTCAAGGTAATGATCCTGGATGAGAAGTCAAGCAGAAGCACCTGTAACATCTCGGTCTGACCCGAGTATTATTTAATAAGAAAATAATAAACGGATCAGTCTAGCTATAAATATCAGATGAAATGATATAGAATAAGAGATATGACTAAACGTATAATAATCACAATGCCAAGCTGTGATAAATAAGTAATTAAAAATCAACAAGAGATTAATCAATATCACAAAAATCTTCACAAAGGTCAAAAGGGATGTCATACTCCTTATTTCATTCACCAAACCATAAATATTGACAATTATATCAATGTCAATCACAAAAGTCAATGACGCAAAAATTCACCAATGCACAAATATTGATAAAACTTATCAATGAAAATCACGAAAATTGGTGAAGCACAAATTCTAGAACATCTCAAGAAATCCAGAAATCACAAAAAGGGGGAAAGGCCTATCACAAACGGGAGCATAAAGCTCACCAACATGTGTATCACAAATGGAACGCTAATTCCATGGTTGCTAACCATCACAAATTGAGCCGAAGCTCCACAAACGGCCCGAAGATCATGGGTTGCTACCCCACCAATTTGAGTCGAAACTCCACAAAACGGGGTTTAGTCTCCCTCGCAGACAAAGAGACATCGCACATTGCTAGTCTAAATCATCTAAAATGATCGTCATGATCATCAAGAAGTGTCAATTACAGTAAGCTAGTAAATATATGAGCTTAGCATCATGTCCCATAACCACTAGCTTAACTTAAATATTTACGAACAAATTGCAGATCTCCACTAGAAAATTGTCACAAGAGATTCAATCGAACAAATCCAAGAATTAACCGACGAAGTAAACGCAAGCGTTTCATACCACTCGTTTTACTAAGCCGTTTAGTTAGATTTCTCATACGAGTGAGGTAAAGGCTTGTATATACTAATAGGTTGGAAAACGGTTTTATAAACGAGTTTGATATTGAAAATAGAGTTTAAATAATCTTTGATAAAGATTTTGAATATTTACTACTAGTATAGAAACCTTTATATTTTAAAGTGACAAAGCACAAAATTGATTGTAGAAACAATCAATCACCAAAATTCACATACGAAGACGTGAATTAATTCCAAAGAAATCGATATCAAATCCATCAAAATGGATATTTCCAAGAATTCCATATTAGAAGTCATCAAAGTCGAAAAATTGATAACATCAATTAGGAATCAAAACGAATCGATAAAAATTGGAATCACAACCCAAATAGGCAAAATAGTTATAAAGGGCATTTAAGAGCAGGTCAGTCGACTGGCCCAATGAGTTCAGTCGACTGATCACAGTCCCTAAAAATATGCGGGATACTGGTCAGTCGACTGAACTCAGAGAGTCAGTCGACTGACTGCAGGGAAACAGAGCCCCATGGCTCTGTAGATGGCCCTCGGAATGCATAATAGTTACAGCCAGTTGACTGAATGGAAATGTCAGTCGACTGACTGGGGCTTGGGCGATTTTCCGGCCTATATGATTGCTATGCAATCCCCTCCAGTTCGCAAACGAATGAGCAATGGCGCTAGGGATTTACGTCAAATGGTAACCCGGCCCTATAGGCTCTTCGATGCGTCACCAAAAACAAGCTCAAACAACAAAGCTATGATTTTTGAAGATTTGAACTCAAAACACTAAAATTTGGAATATTCACAAAACCAATCCAAATCAAAATCAAATGCACATGAATAAGTGTTAGGAATTCATACCTAACAATCAAAGATAATCATAGACTTAGATGTGAGGTAAAAATCTCACATTTTCACAAAATCAATGTAGAAGAGGGTTGAAAGCAAAGGGAGAATCAACCACTCTTCAACACAACCCAAATGAGCAAAAGAAGAACATTTCCAAAGTTAGGTTTAGGAATTTTTGAAATTCAAGAGAAAAGGAGTTGGAGAAGGTGAAGGGAAGACTTACCAATGGGTTCTCTTGAATTTGGAGCTAATAGTTGATTTGCAAATAGAAAACTAGGGCTTGAGTTTTAATTTCCCATTCCACTCATCATTAATCTCTTTAGAACTGAAAAGTAGAGGAAGAGGGAATGAATGAAGAGGGGTTTTCAGTTTGGGGTATTAAGTTAGAACATTGCGCTGAACCCAAACCCAAACTCAAAGTGAAAAAGGTCAAATTTTTAGCTAGCTCCAAACATATCAATGTTTATACTCAAAAAGATTGCAAATGACATTTTGAACTCAATGGAAGGGGTGTCGAGTCCCAATTTGACCGTATGCAAAAAGTAGCTTTTCGGACAAAAATCCGACTAATGATGAAATATTTAAATAAAATATTTAAGTATAAAATTGATAAATATGCGGGTTGTTACATATGTCTTACTACCTTGGCATTGAAGTAAAACAAGAAGACGAAGACATCCTGATCACTCAAGAAGGCTATGCTAAGGAAGTGCTGAAGAAATCCAAGATGAATGACTCTAACCCGGTATGTACACCAATGGAATGTGGAATCAAGTTGTCAAAGCATGAGGAAGGAGAAAAAGCTAGACCCAACACTTTTTAAAAGCTTGGTTGGAAGCTTGCGATACTTAACGTGTAGGAATTGTCAGTCGATACATGGAAAACCCAATAACAACTCATTTGAAGGCAACAAAGAGGATTCTTCGCTATGTTAAAAGGATAATAAACTTTGGCTTGTACTTCTCTATTTCTTATAATTATAAGCTTATTGGATATAGCGATAGCGATTGGAGTAGAGATATGGATGACCGAAAAAGCACAAGCAGCTTCATGTTCTACATGGAAGACATGACCTTCACATGGACGTCGAAGGAGCAGTCGATTGTCACTCTTTTCACATGAAAAGCAGAGTATATAGCTAATACTTCATGTGTTTTCCATGCAATTTGGTTACGAAACCTGCTAAAAGAGTCGAATTTGCCACAAGAGGAGCCGATCAAGATTTTCGTGAACAATAAGTCAACGTTTGCTTTGACCAAGAACTCGGTCTTTCATGATCGAAGCAAGTACATTGATACACGCTATCACTACATTAGATAGTGTGTCACCAAAAAGGATGTATAGCTAAAGTACATTAAGGCACATAATCACATGGCTAATATCTTCACCAAGTCTCTCAAGCACGAAGATTTTGTTAAGCTGAGTAGTCTAATTGGAGTAGCAAAATCAAGTTTAATAGGTGTAAACTTAATTTTACAATCTAGATTTTTCACATAACACATATCTAGATTATATGGAATAATATATTTGAAATTGTGTGAGAGAATATTTAGAAGATATTTGTAGACCGGTATATTTAAAATTGTATAAGAGAATATTTAGAAGATATTTTTGTAGAACAATTTGATTAAGTGAATCTTCACCGCTTATGTCAGATGTGAACTCTTCTAAGTAGAGATGAATTCACATATGTAGGATAGGAGGAAAAAAAAAGAACCTTTATAATAAATTTTAGCAATTAAGTTTTCCTTTTTAAAAAAAAAAATCAATTTTCCTCTTCAACCTTTTATCTATCTTCTTCTAAAATCAAATCTATTTGCTATTAAAGAAAACTTCCAACGGATCGTTGTAAATAATAAGTAAATTGCAGTAGTATCTTGTCAATTTAGAAAATAAACTCTCTTTGTTTACTTAGTTTTGTGTCACATGACTCATATTTACCTTCGCATGTGTTTTTGTATAAAATAAATTTGCCTTTGCTGGGCCTATCGCTTTAGTTGCCAATAGAGTGTCCTTGCCTGGCTGGTCCAACAGTTCTTCCAACCAGCATACAAATATAGCGGTTTCATTGCATAACCGTATCCGACTAGCTCCAGACTACACCATACGCACTGCTTTTTAACATTCACATTTCTCAAACATGATTCTTTCAACCAGATTGCATCCTCAAAGTACATTCTCGGTTCTGCCAATTTTGTATTCTGATTCACGTCTGTTGCAGCATCAAATCACTTACAGCTGTCCTCATAGATCTTCGACCTCTTGACATGCTGTTACATTTCTATGCATAATGTCATCATTCCTCCATTTATAAACCCTGTTAATCCATGTACTTATAAAAAATGGGATAAATAAAGATAGATGCATTGAAATGGAGAAATGAAGCTATCAGTACCCAAATTAAACTAATGTGAGGGAAAACAGAGTAGACTCAAGTTGCAAATACATCAGTACCCAAATAAAACTGGTTTGCATCATCCTAGTAAACCTAGTGAAGACTTCCTAAGACGGGCAAACGTACACATAAAAATTGAGGTGGCCGGATTAAATTTGCAAGTTGAAAACTCAAGCAACAAACAAATTTTAGATTTGATGGAGTCACTCAGATTATTACGTATAAGCTCTACAAGGTCAAATGAACAAGATCAACAAATACAACAGAATCTTTTTTCCAGCACATGTTAGCAGACTTCTCCACTAGCATGCATCGAAGGTAAATGACTATAAGTCCAATAAAAATCATCATTTAAAGTGATTGTTCAAACTTTTAAGTTTTGATTTGTCTAATAATGCACACAATGTGGTTCTCCTTTGAACATTGCTTTTAAGGTAGTCGTTCACACTTCTACTAAGTTTTGTAATAGATACGTGCTCAGTGCAATTCTTAACATGAGCTAATGATTTATTTTAGACTTGTTTACTTTAGAATGTTGTAATGTTGGGTGATCATTTTGTAAAATATGAGTTAACTTTTCCATAGTTACGCAAATGCATTTTCACAAAAATGTCACCGCTTCTACCTCTACCCGGCTTTCAAAATCAAATGCCCATGTCGTATACCTCAAACCAAGAAAGCTACCAAATACTACACAATTGATATCCATGATTATAAAATGAAACATAATACTATATTTCATATTGGTCTATCTCGCTCCAATTTTCATTGAGTTATCGCCGCACAGCCTCCGCACAGCCTTTTGGAGCAAGTCTGGAGAATACTGAAGTAATATTGAAAGCGGAAAAATAGAAGTGAGGTAGAGAAAGTGCACCGAGTCAGATTGCAAAAACAGGATTCAGTGACAAGTGAGAAAACACAGTGAAAAATGGGATGTTCATCGATGATGGTTGGATTAAAAGAAATATAATCCAATTAGACAATTCAAATTATAAGCTCTATATTTTTCTAATGGTTTGCTGGTCTATATATGTAGAAATTTAGCATATTTCATACTGAAAAAATTACAAAACAATTGATGAATGATAAAACACATTAAACAAAAAAGTCTATAGTGCCTTTATCGCATAGATATTCAAATCGAATTCATTTTAAGTTTATATCACTTTATTCAGATTGAACTAACATTATATTCAAATGATTAAGCAGTTCAAAATTAATAGGAAAATCCATTAGATAAATAAACATATGAAAATATTAGATTAGGGTTATCTATATCGACAGTGGCGGCAGTGGTGAAGAAGCTCGACTTAGACTTGCAAAGGAAACTTTAAAGTTGAGACAAATTCGAAGTCGATCTTAATTTTGACGAGGATTGAGATTTGCTGAGTTAAACATTATCACAGGAAGATACGATGATAATTGGAGGCCATTTGCTCCATTTAGAATTTAAAACTCTGATCTGTGATTTTAGTCTTGACTGAAAAAGAATTCATTATAAGCTATTCTCTTCCTAGGAGAAGGTAGGAGCAGAATATAGCAGAAATATGTTAGGTATGAAGTGGAAGAAAGATGAGCCGCCATAGTAAAATTTCATCACTCATTGGCAGGAACAGATTGGTAGCGTTTTTATTTATACTACATTTTTAAAAATGACCAATAGTAGCATTTAATTGATAAACGCTATTAATAAATGCAGCCGATAACAAGTTTTCTTGTAGTGCTTACTATCATACACTACTATATAGTTTTAAAATCCAAAAGTATGTGCTCTTGTATATACATATACTTTCGATCCAGTCTAGGGTGATAACTCCAAACCAATCTCTATTGCATCATTGTATCCCTTAGGTTAAACTACACAAGCTAAGCTCTAATATCAAATACGATGACCACCTTACACCACTGGTACATAAACGTTTATCACCTATCTCGTGCGCTACGATGTTGTTCGACCGATGTAGGATGATTGTAAAGGGTCGTAAGGTAAAGTAAATCAATCACATAACCAATCATATATCTCACAGCACGTCGAATAAAATATAATAATAACAAACATCTCAGATATAAAACGTGCAAGGTAGTAATAACTGAATAAATCACACAAATCAGAGTACTTAGATCCATACAGCAATGCAACATAAGTGATAGAGTTTATACAACTGATAATAAACTCAAAATGGATAACTGTCTCCAAATAGATAATAGCACTAGTAAACTCCGTAGTACTGCACAACAGAATGATAAGAATTAATAGCTAAATATAGTAGTACGAGAGTATAGCCTCCTACTCGTCACTTGTCCAATTCCATGTACTCACCAGACCCGATATCCCTAATTTACTCATATAAGAGACCTGGAATAAATGGAAGCAAAGAATAAAATTCCGAGTCAAATAATAGTCTGGTGTGAGCGGTAGAAAATCTCAAGTTCTATAAAGTCAATACATGACGTAAGGTTTAGAGAATCATACCTGACACGTCCCTGCATCTAAAAAGTCAGCACATAACATAGGGTACATGCTACTCTATCATAGATATAATGGATGTACTGGATGTGACCGTACTAATGGAGGTTCATTTACTTATAGCGATGGTATCTACGTCGCATGAAATCTATATGGTGATCAACAATCAGAGAAAACATATCATCAATCATCATCCTCACATTCACTCACTTAGTGTGTTGGATATATGATACTCATATAACTTCATTGCATAGTGAAGGACTACTCAACGTCCAGTTTCTCAGTGCTCAAATCCATGCCATTCAGTAGGCCGGAAACTAAATTATCATCACACTCACTCCAGGGTAAATGGATCGAAACATCGTGTGATCCGGGGAACATCGCACTCCCAAGTGAGTGTCCTCACATACCCTTGATTTACATGTACACTTTGAACCCTTCGAATATCAACGATCTCTTTACACACGTCATCTATAAAAGAGCACATTTAGGAACTTTCCTTACAACTCTCGTTTGAAATCGTCATGGGTGGAACTATTCACGATAGCCATCGTTAGTCACAGAACACCATAGTTTGTCCTGTAACCACCCTCCAATATTTCCTTCAATCCGACTTATAGTCCTCCACTCCGCCTCTCAAAGCATAGCTATCCCATCGTCAAAATTATCACTCCACATCACGAAATCATCATTGTCAAATTGCACGTCATTGTTGTCAAAAGTTCGCTATCAAACCTTATGGTTGGGTACTGACTCGAGCCTTAGCTCGGAGAAATGAGAATGCGACTCGAAGAAAAATCATGTGTGAAGACCTAAAGAAAACATGTGAATGGCCTGAAGCAAGCATAGAAATGACCCAAAGCGATCCCTTATCTTTCCACTATCAATCCAAGTCCTACCGACCCAAGCTTCCACCGTCGATCCAAGCTATCCTAATCCATGCTCTACCACCGAACCATGCTACACCGATCCTGCACTTCACTTTATTCACTTAAACAAACCCTAATCTTGCACCTTCTTGAATCGGTACTGATCCCACACTTGGAAAATTTCTATCTTCCATTCACCGTCCCAAGCACACTCTGACTTAAACACAACAAATTCATGACCCACCCACACTTCACCGAACTATACCTCAACAAACTTCACCGATACAAGCTATCTGATGGACCGGTGATGATCCATATGTCACCGATTCGACACATAACATTTTCTTCGCTCCTTGTAACGTCCCTCACTTTTAGACCCGAAGATGAACGTCGATGATACTGTAGTCTTCACAAAAATTATCTTCCAACAGCAGTTTATATATTAAATTTACAGACTAAGTAAACAAAACAACTAATCTTTTCATTACATAGAAATTTTCTTTAATATGCATTACAAACATCTTACGTCAACATTAACCCTCAAATTTGTGCCCAAGCAGAGGTTAAATAACAATTGAAAATAACGTAGCAGGAGTCAGATCAACATAGAAGATGCTGCCAGAATTCCTTAAACAGGGAAACAAAATCTTAATTTGCTAACTAAGCCTTCTGCCCTGTCTTCAATCTGCTATTGTGACACCTATTCTCTGCGGTTAAAGCGCTCGGCAGATTCAAAGCAGTGGAGGTGCAAAAAGCCATAGTGGGGATACAACGAGGATATAGCGGGATATAGCGGAGAGCTCTAAAATAGCATATAAAACTCATACTTAATATTTTTACAAATAAATAAATGGTAATTAAATGAAAAATTATCATTCAATTCAATTATAATTAATACATAAACAATTTTAAACAAAAAACATGTGTGAATATACTTTAAATAGAGGTAAAACTATCATATAACATAATTGAATTTAGTAGAATATTAGAGTATTTTCATTTCTGAAAATATATTAAAAATTAAATCAAATAAATTAGTTTCATAATTATTATAATGTATAAATGCAATTTTTTAATTCATTTTATTAAAGAAGATATAACGGAAATTGCAAAATATAGCAGGATATAGCGGGGATTAAAACGGAAATGCTATATTTTGGGGTTATATGGAAAAATCGTAGCGGTAGAAATCTGTTATGAAATATTGCAGGGTTATAGCGGGGTAATAGCGGAGCATTAACTACACATCACCTAGTATTAACCTGCCTGTCTCATAAACTCAGCCCACTCAAATGAGAACCCATGAGTTTATGGAGAAAACAGTATTAAAAACGCGGGTCAGACATAAAGTCTGGCGTGAATAATACTTACCTCAAACAAACACATAGTGAGACCATACTACTCTGCACAAAATAGGTTTCTCCCTCACTATCCCAAAATGTCATTAAAGAAATAATCATAATTGGCGACGCAAGTTTTTCTTATTTACAATTTCGCCTTTACGAATCCTTAAACGATTCTCATTTACTATTGCGCCCCTAACACAGTCCCCACTTAACTCCTATACTTAGATTATTCTATAATCTATTATTCCTATTGGCTACTACACCCCCGGCACGGTCCCCTACTTAGTTTCCATTTTTAGATTTTTCTTTAATTTGTTTAATTCTGTGCCTCCGGCGTGGTTCCTATACATTCCCCATTTTAGTTTATTCTTTAACTTATACTGCTCCTCGTACGCAGCGTCTTCGATTTTCCCCTTTTTGTCTTATCTCTTTATCGTTCCTACGCCCCCAGCGCAGTTGAATGCCTCCCATCTCCTTCCCAAGGTATGCATTTATGAATGCATGTCCTTACCTTCCCAAGGTGTGCATGCACTTTAACATTTATTTGATTTGAAACTACCACCGCAGTCCTTGGAAGTTGAATGCCTTTCCCCACCTTCACGAGTTGGGCATTCGAGTGAGCATCCCCACTAGATGTCAATAGCCCTTCCAACCCTATTTCTAACGTAGAAACCCTTCCCCTCGCTATCTTGGTCTCTCTTTGAGTCTTGCCTATTTGTCTTCTATAAGGTTTCATCCACTTCTTTCCTTGGCGCAGTACCACCCTGCCCCAAACTCTAAGCATTATATAGTTTTCTTATTAAGCATTCTCTTACAAATTGTGGCATGGCATGACCTCCAGATATTGCGGTGCAGTTCAGTCTTTTCCTACTTTTCCTTTTTCATGATGCAGTTTGCACAAAAAATGGGCAAACACTTATAAGATGTTATAATAGGGCTGTGAATACTATTTTTAGTATACAGCTATTGTTTGATGAATTTTAACTACGAGTGTGTGTGGTCGAAAATCAATAATTTGCAATAAAGAATAAATAAAGAACTGAATGTAAAACGACATAGAATTTTTAGTGGTTCGGCCTGAATGTGCCTACATCCACTGTTCCTCTTTTATTATCTCTTTAATATCTGATTACAAGTACAAGTTTTGAATATGAATAAACTTGTCGTTAGGACTAAGGATTTTCTCTCTTAAAGTTGTCTGCCATCGTTGATGGAAGCTTCGCTATTTTCCATCCATCCCTTTTATGATGTCGCATTCCTAGTATTTATAGAGTGAGGTTGCAGGGAGAGGCAGCTGAGCACGTGGCTTCTAGGCTTTGGTTAAACCTTTCTTCCCCTGAAATATGGTTCTGATGTTGTTCCACTGCTCTGGGATGCTTGTTGAATACTATTCTGGTAGCTCGCTTAGTCGTCCATTATGGCCCTTAAATCTTGAATATCTGAATAGTTAAGTTCATCCTTGCGAGTACAAAAAAGAGTGGATCCAACACCAGAAGGGCTGGACCGGATATGTCTGGTGGGTCCAGCCTCAGAAGGGCTGGGCCAAGTGGGTCCAACAGGAGAAAGACCACGTGGGTGCGGCCCTGGACCAGGTGGGTCCAGGTCTGGCGGATCCAGCCCCAAGGTGCCGGACCGGCCCATGGTGGTCCTGTAGTGCCGGACTAGAAAGCTGGTCCGGCTTTTGTCAGACTAGTGGGGTCCGGCCTGGGACCGGACTGGGTGTCTGGTCCCCATAGGGTCGGACCTGTGCGGATCCGGCCGAGGCTATCAATCCCTATGGGGCCAGGCACGTGTGGTTTCGGCTCTGTTGGGCTGGATTTGGCGAGTCTGGCCTTATTGGGCTGGGCTTACTTGGGTTTGTGCGTATCTGATTTTGTTGGGAAGTTTCTTTACTGATTTAGGTGGGGACGGACCTTGGCAGAAAGTGGTCTTCGAGGCTTTATTGTTGGACCGTGTTAGGCGAATATTAGAATGGCCATATCTCTCAAACCGTTGTTCGGATTGAGATGCGGTTCGGACCGGTGCTCACATCTTGACCTCGCGAACATTTCTAAGCAGCTCTGAGTCTATTCCAAAACTCTGACAACTTTTCCTCTGACCTTTCATATCCAATATGCAGTGGGCGAAAATGCCCACAACATTTGCCCCCCAAAGTATACTTTCGCGAATGCAAAGTATGCTTTGTTTGATCTAGGGTTGTTTCACTAGTATTGTAGGTGTCATCCTGATGTTTGACT
The DNA here is from genome assembly GCA_030765085.1 of Allium cepa. Classification (NCBI taxonomy): domain Eukaryota; kingdom Viridiplantae; phylum Streptophyta; class Magnoliopsida; order Asparagales; family Amaryllidaceae; genus Allium; species Allium cepa. Next base: position 793,459,015 of record CM060935.1, on the reverse strand, counting down.
ATCCACATCTCGTCATCGTACCCAAGATGTGTTTCCTTTCGTTAACTGTATTACTGGTCAATTGACGCCATTTTTTAATTATCCTGCATTTGGCAGGCCGATATTTCCCCTTATCCTTCCTATTTCTAGCTTCAACGTCTTGAGTTGTATGTGGACCTGGTGATATTCCCTTCGTGGTATTTGACTTGGGACCTGTGATGTGGAATTTCTACTTATGACCATCATATGGCCAGGTTGAGTGAGCACGGCCTTACCATCTGATTGCCGAGTTTCTATATTTCCTCATTAATTTTTTCATGCTTGGTCAACGTCAATTATTGATGGAGTAATGATTTTCCATCGGAGGGTATTTGTATGTACGATATTATGCATTGCGCTATTCAATGGATGTTGGCAACATCTAACCAAATTGGGCTAATATGCTTACGTTCCATTTAGTCTAGTAAAGTGTTGACGTTTGGAGTAATTCCTCGCTCCTCTGTTAGCTCTTTCAGGACTTGCCCATAGGCACATTTGTATAAGATTATCTTAGCCAATTTCTTAGTAGTTTGCCTGCTGATTTCTCATGTATCTGTTTGGAGTTGACTTTTGGCAAGCGTTAATAGGGTAGGCGCTGGGTCTGAGCGAGTGGGCTTGGCACTTTTGTGCGAGCTCAAGGAAATTTTCAGTATTGTGAATTAGGAGTCCAATTGCCAGTCCGATTTATGCCTATTATCGTAGTCAGGTGTCTCCGACGTGGAGTGTCTGTTAGTGACATCAGCTTGTTTTCTCTATATCGATCAGGTGGAATCAAACTTTCAACTCAAATGTCCCATTGGATTTGAAGGTAGAAGATCGTCCTATTCTATTGATTTTACCTATAAGTTTAGGGTTCTTTCAGGCCTAGTGAGGTCAAGGACTTTCATCCTTGCCTTAGAATAGTTGCAGACTATTAATACATTTTTTTTTTGGAATTTTACCATAGATATGTGTTAGAGTCATCCCGCGTGTCTTCGGGATTGATTTATTAGATAAAGGTATCAAGATATTTGTGTTAAAATAGACTTTGATGTGAATTAATTACATTCAGAAGGTTGGAGATTGAATTACTTTTTCTTGGAGAGGTCATCATCATTCGAAGTGATTCCCTATTACTAAGGTTTAGAGAGTAATTTGGGGGGACATGGCAGTCCATATATACTCATCACATCCTCCAGAGCTCCTTCTATCAGCATTATCAAAAGTCAGTCGGGAACGCTCATTATTTGTCGGGTTTGCCCCCAGCATAGTGCATTGGTTGCTTCTCACAACATGCTGCCTATATCATGAATGGGTTTTAAACTTGCGAACTTAAGGTTATGATTCCAATGTGCTATTACCAAGTTGAGTGGTAGTGTACGTGTATAATCAAGGGGTGAGGTGGTACTATGCCCCTAAGTATTTCTTATCGAATTTAGCTTATCTTACAAAATTTAGTCATACTTTTGCACTGAGTTTTTCTCAGGTTCCATAAGTGTGCTCAGCTTTAGGAGAATCCTTACAAATTTTCGAACGAAGTTGGCTGGAAGGACATTCTAATTCTTATGGCAATGTTGGATTGAAGTTCTAGTATCTCTAACAGAGTCGAGTCGATGCTCTGTTTCCTCTGGTGGAGTGGAAGCGAATGACTGTCCTGTTGTGGTTGGCAGAGTGGAATTCATATTTCTACTATCTATATGTAATGCCATAAGACTAAAAGAAATTGTTAGAAGCTTCTAGTTTAAGTACAACAAGCTATATTCTCCATCAAGAGGGTCCTTCTAAACTTAAGATTCGTGGCACAAAAGCTACTTGCCCTGATTGTGGATTTTGGTGACATATGTCTTGTCAACACAACCCAATATTCCAAGGGAGTGTAACTTTTGCGACTACCGTACTTAAGATCTAGAGCTAGGATTCGCATACAGTAACTCCCAGGCCATTATGGCCTGTACCGTGAGTATTATTCGATTTACTGTGGCCCGACTGGTGTGGATGCCAATCGTCAACTACGAACTTTCTTTAGCAGTATGCATGCCTTAATCGTGGGATTTATTATCGGTTTGCAGTTGTTGGTGAGCCAAACGCTATTGATAAATTGCCTAGGCTATAATTGTGCCTAATCTGTGGCTTATAGTTGGTTTATCATTGCCAGCTGGTGGGTCGATCGTCAACAATGAACTACCTAGGCTACTTTCATGCCCTTAGTCATGGTTATCTTGCTTTGACTACTGCCGGCGAGAACTTGTGATTTATCGCTATAGGAATAATATCAGATGAGAAAAGCATAAAAAAATTGGTTTCAGGTGATACATGCTATTTACAGGCTAAGAGAAGTAATGGCAGAGATGCTGGAGATTCCTTTCTTTCCCAAAAACCTTTCCCGTCAACTGTCGACGAAATGTAAGCTCTGTTGTGGCGATCATTATGAACAACAAATGGTCCTTCCCAAACTGGATCTAGTGCACCTAGATGGGGGAAGACTTGCTTGGGAATAATGTCTTCCTCTTGTAACTCTTGGGGCTTCATCTTTGATTTGTATAGTTTTGCCACTTTCTAGCTGTGTGCGGTGGTCTTGAGGGCGGCGTTACTGCTTCTCTCCTAACATATTTGGCCCAGTATGCTTAAAACAAATAGAATATGTTCTGTTGTTATTTTATAGGAGGCCCCAGTGCCACGGTAGTTCATCAATCTACGCTCATTTGGATTTATCTAGTTTTTCCTTAATTAGTGTTTGCAAGATTTTATGGACAGCTTCACCTGCCCATTGGCCTAGGGAAACTCCTGTTATGAGTCAATCCATGATAGGATTCGAATGCATCTATTCTTTGAGTTACTCAAGCTAGGTTTATGTCTGGTCGCCCAACTGGTATGTCATTACCAGGGAAAGGGACGACCGTTAGTAGTGAACTGCCCATACTACCGCCCCTTAGTCATGGCTATCTTATTTTCACTGCTGCCAACACATGCTTGTGATCTAGGTTGCTAATCACAAAAGAAGGAATGGTTATAACAACATAGGTGTTAAGTGAATATAACCATGTGTGTTAAATACATATAACTTCCGCTTCGAAAGAAGCGCAAAGTTACAGGTTTTGTAGTATGCCTGTTTTATGATTTTCTCTTAGATAGGAATTTTTGTTTGGTATTTCTATAAGACTCTGTGGAACTTAGGAGCCGATGGCATTATCTTGAAATGATAACAACCGAGTTAGATGAAAACAAAAAAGAGGTTTGTCATGGTACCTCCTTTGCATGGCCATCTGTTGTCATGTGTATAATATGTTTATGTGAGCATATTGTATGATTGGAGAGCTCTTCATAAAGATGTTCTCCTGACAGTCATTGGACTAGTCATCTAGTCATGTTGATTTTGATTAGTTCGGGTGGACTTATAGTGGATGCCCCCAATGTGCATCTTGCTATCTTTAGTCCTTGATCAATTTGAATTGCGTTTTCTGATTATTGAATCGTGATGAAGTTGTGAAGCTAGTATCTTAATTTGGTGACTGTAATGTCCTAGAGGTTTACTATACATATTGATGATTCGTATTGAATTGTGATATGAGAAATAGTGGTGGTGGTTCTGGATATCTCTCGCTTTTCTTCTGTGGGCCAAATATGTTGGAATTACTGGAGCGCGGTCTTTCAAAGCCTTTCTATAAAAACTATTATGTTATCCAAGTTCTCGGCAGATGTCGTCTCCATCGCGTCCTCTTCCTTACCCTTTGAGGTAACACTAGACTCAAATGGATGGCTTCTCTCTGATCATTGATCATTCGAGTCCCGGAGGCAATGAGTTGTATCTCTTCCATTTTGCTATAGCATTTGTGCAGCAAGCTGTGCTGGCTTCCCTGGGTGACCATCTATCTGAACTCTTGACAATGATGTTTTCCCATCTTTATGTGTCTTGCTGACCTAATGGAGAGGTCATGCATAGTTTAGGGGTTAGTTGGCTTTTTTGCCTTTATTTCGTGTTGCGTGTAAGCACCCTCGGGTTGATCAGCACATGCAGTGGATTTACAAATCCTTCCTTCACCTTTTTCCAAGAATGGAGATCCAAGGGTAGATGGTAGAATCCTGCAATAGCTTAAGATTGATTAGAATGAAAGAAAAGTAATTATATAATACCTTCTTTGTGCCTCTTTCATCAGCAAGTCAGGAGATCATGGCCAGTGTCTAGGGGGCTGGGTTCGCCCCTTATAAAGGTTTGTAGTGGGCACTCAAAGTTTTTGTTTTCCTAGAGGGTGGACTAATAACTCTTGGTCTTATCTCCTTCTCTTTTCATATTTGTCGAACATATCCCTAGCTAAGGAAAGCCATTGACACTATGTGAATCATGTTCAGTACGCGTTGGATTGATGATGCCTTTGTTCATGACAGGAATGACGATGTGTCGTGCTTGTCACATCTAGACTTTTAGTTTTCAATCATCATGACTTCGGTCTTCAAGTTGTGATATTTCTATCCATCAGTGGGATCCTAATTGTAGTACTTTAACTTGATGCTGGATGGAAAAAAGGGTTGTGCATGGGGTTCATTCGGTTATGTGGAATACGCCCATGTGTTCTCTAGACTAGGACTTTCCTTGTATCATGTCGTTGATATCAAATACTTCTGTCTGCCCTAAGCGTGTCAAGAGTTTATCCGCTAAAGCTTTATGTTGAGCAGTGAAGTGTTTGGTTATTTCAATCACAACCATGTCGAATTTACATCCAATAATTTTTTACATTGAAAGGTTATTAGACTAGTCTTTATGCTTTTATTTACATCTGGATAGCTGTTGCATTCTTTGCGGTGGAGTTCTCTCACTTTAGGTGGCACATTGGGAAGTTTTTCTCCTTCCCTTCCTAGAGAGTTTGTGCTTTTCGAGAGAGATAATTCAATTTTCGAAAAGGATTGAGAGATTTTGAAACTTCGAAGGGTTAATGGTTCAACTCTTAAAATAAAGAGAGAATCTTGTGATAGGAGGTATAGCTTCTCAATCCGAGAAATGTTGATTATAAACTTGAGAAAAGAAAACGAGTAAAACTCTAATTTCAAAGAGATAATGCTTTTAGATCAGGGGAAAGGATTCCGAGTTTTCAGAGAAAAGGATTTTCTTAGAAACGTAATTTTATATTTTACTAGGGGAACAGAGTCCTCTTATACAAAAGAGGAAGATAGTTTTCTTATGTTAAAGAAGGAATGCTTCTGGATGGAAAGAGAAAAAGATTTGATTTTAGATCTAAAAAATGAACATGTGTTTCTTTTGGTCAAAACAGTTTTTTTATCTGAAATAAGAAAAGAAGATAGAACGATTTCAGATCTAAGGAATACATGTTTCTTTTCGGTTGAGAAATAATGTTTGCAGATCTAAAATAAAAGAAAAGAAAGAAAGAAATTTTATCTTCAAGGAATAGTGATTGTAGTTCTGAAAAGAGAAATAAATTTTGCCAAAGTAACAGTTTTAGATCTTGGAGATATAGTGTATTTTAATCCAAGAAACAATGATCTCAAATTGGGAAAGTAAGAAAAAGTGAATCTCTCATGCCAATGAGACACTAACTTTAGATCTGAAAAGAAAATGTATAAATTTTATTAATAAAAGGCAATTTCAGATCTTGAGACTAGAAACAAATTTTCTTTTGTAAGAAAATAATGATCCCAATCTAAACAGAAGGAAAAAGGGGTTTCTTATGCCAAGAAACCATGTTTTTGGATTCCAAATGAGAAAAGAGAGGTGATTTGGTTTTAGATCCAAAGAATGGGTACATGCTTCTTTTTGGTCATGAGACATGTGTTTGTGGGTCCGGAATATTAAAAGTAATATCTAATGATTTAAGATCTAAGAGACGGAATATTTTTTTTTATATAAAATAGTTAGGGTAGATCTGAAAAGAAACATAGATTTCAGATCTTAGATAAGGGGATAGAATTTCTTAAGAACAGAAACGATAATCTCAATTCGAAGATTAGAAATAGTAGGTTTCAAAAGAAAAGAAAAAGTTAGAAAGGGTGAATTTCCCTTTAAAAAGGAGAATTTCAATCTCAATGAAAGCACCAAAAATGTTTGTACAAAAAATGGGCAAACACTTACAAGATGTTGTAATAGGGATGTGAATACTGTTTGCAGTATACAACTATTGTTTGTTGAATTTTAGCCGCGAGTGTGTGTTGTCAAAAATCAATAATTTGCAAGAAAGAATAAATAAAGAACTGAAATGTAAAAAGGCACAGAATTTTTAGTTGTTCGGCCAGAATGTGCCTGCATCTACTGTTCCTCTTTTATTATCTTTTTCATGTCTAAATACAAGTAAATGCTTTGAATATGAATAAACTTGTCGTTATGACTAAGGATTTTCCCTCTCAAAGTTGTCTACCATTGTTGATGGAAGCTTCACTGTTTTCCATCCATCCCTCTTATGATGGCATATGCCTAGTATTTATATAGTGAGGTTGTGGGAAGAGGCAGTTGAGTACATAAATTCTAGGCTTTGATTCAACCTTTCTTCCCTTGAAATATGGTTCTAATGTTGTTCCATTGCTCTGGGATGCTTGTTGAATACTATTTTGGTAGCTTGCTTCTGTCGTCCATTATGACCCTTAAATCTTGAATACCGGAACAGCTAAGTTCATCCTTGCGAGTACAAAAAAGAGTGGATCCAGCACCAGAAGGGCTAGACCGGATATGTCTGGTGGGTCTAGCCCCAGAAGGGATATGCCAAGTTGGTCTGACGGGTCCAGTCCCGGAAGGGCGAGGCCACGTGGGTGCGGCCTCGGACCAGGTGAAGTTCTATATGATTTGGCATGTTGTTTGTTGGGTTTGGGTTTTTTTTGCAAAGGTTTGTTGGTATGGTTTATTTATTTTGATTAATTAAGGTTTAAAAAAAATCTTAAATGCATGTCTATTACGAGGGTTTGGATGTATTGTGCCTTGATTGTGCTTTTTATTGTTGATTGCCATATTATTGGATGTTTAATAATGAATAATAATGAATTTGAATGGAATAAAAATAACTAATTAAAATAAAATGGGTGAAATTGTGTAATAATAGGGAAAATATATAAATAAATGAAAGATGGGTTATTTACAGTTCTTTGGATGATATTTGTAAATAACACTGATTAAGCGAACAAATCTGAAAATTATATGAGAAATTCAATAAGATTTAGTTATGAAATTTTGGGCAAATTCAGAAATAATAATGAAAAATCTATTTTTTAAAATTAAAATTGAGGAGTTATTATAATTTATAAAATAAAGTAAGATTTCACAAATAATAGTATAGTTTCTGTAAATATTATATTATTTTAAGTAAACGACAATAAAATTCATTTTATGATGTGTAATATCTTGGTATTTTCAACCATTCGCATCAACACATGTCGGACTTGAACTGCTCAAAATATCAGATTGATAATTTTTATTTGGCAAAACTCAACGTATACAGTAAATAAATAATCACAGAATTACAAACGCAGAGTAATATAACAATAAGCAGTGGAAACAAGAGAATAGTAGTTCATGAAGCTACCATTTATGTATAACAGAGTTAAAACAAAATACAACAGAAGTCTCGAATACATAGGAGTCTCGATACAATTGTCAAATAACAAACCTGAATACATCACTGGAATCAACTGAATATTTGAAAGTTGAATCGATAGTTGTATCTTCAAACGAAGCTGCAACTCCAAAGGTGAGTCTCAAATGTTGTGACACTCAGTCTGACCCGAGCGTAAAGCAAAACACAAAACACTCGAGTCAGGATTAACATTCGTATATCAATAAATCCAATTTCAAGTGAAACATCAACTAAAATACAAGTAACTCAAATGATGTTTGGGATAACAATCCCCTAAGGATCCATGGAACTATCTACTATGTAGTAATATACGCTATTAACAACCAACCGTTATTATAACACCGTGGTCATTTCAAAATATCATACTTCAAAAACCAAATATCATATTCATTTCAAAACCATATCAATACAATATCATTTCTCACTTAAAATAATATCCATTTCAAAAACCATTGCACTTCAAAGTTACAACACTTTCGAAATTATAAAGCTTAGAAATTCTAACACTTTGAAATCATAACACTTGATAACATAATACTTTGAAATTCATAACTTTGAAATCATAACTTCCCACTTGAATAGTTTAGATATTAATAATAGTATATATAATAAAATAGTTTATATTATAGTAGTTATAAGTTAAAATAGTTTATATTAAAATAATTAGTGTATTAATATAGTTTATATTAAAATAGTTTATATTAAAATAGTTTTTATTAAAAATGATTTACATTAAAATAATTTATAAATTAAAATATAAAAATAGTTTTAAATATAATTTAAAAATACTTATATAATATAATAGTTTTCCTCAAATTTCGAAATCGATTCAAATCAACTCAAATTCCAAAATTCAAATTTAATTCAATCTCAATTCGTAAATTTCAACTCAATTTCTCAATAAACCATTTCAAATTATATCAATTTCAAACATAAATTTGAACCACAAAATAAGCCATTTCAATTTCAGTATATTTCAAAGCTTTAAATATCCACATTTTCAAAACTAAATTTGATAGTTTCATATATATCTTGATTTAACTTCATTATTATTTAATTTTGAAATATTCACTTAATAAATCCAATATCATCTAAATAAAACCCTAAAACAATGTAAACTAAATATTTCCTTCAATTTATTTAAACTTGAAATATTCATTAACCCCTTAAACCAAAATCAAGTTATAAAATCATATCCTTTAAAAATCTCAAATTCAAAAAATTTCAAATCGATTTAATTAACTAAAATCTTAATTAAACACGATTTTAAATAAATTCAAATTTATCTTCCCTACCTTAACTTATAAAATTTATTATAAAAATATATTTTAAAAATATAATTTTAAATAAATACTCAAACATATTATATATTAATTAAATCAACTTTATTAAATCAAATCTTATTATTAAACTTATTTTATATATTAAACTTAATTTATATATATTTTAAATAGTAAAATTATAAGTAAATTCTTAAAATTTATAATTCCAAAACTAACTTATAATTTTAAAATTTCTAAAGCATATATTTTAAAAATCAAGAATTTAACTATACATAAAATAACATTTATATATAATATTTAAAAATCAATATTTATATAAAAAATATATATATATATATCTTTTTAAAACTTATAAATCATTTCAAAATATATATATATATATATATAAACCATGGTGTCTGTAGATAAATTTCTATCTTATGGTCAAGTGACACAGATATTTATCATTTCAATCCGCAAATTAAATATATACGAGAGTATATCTTTTCAACCCGTAATCCCAAATTCAATTCAATGAAAATCGCCCAGGTTTATCATTTCAACCCATAACGATTTTCTCCAATTCTACAGATCGTTCGGGTATGTATCATTTTAACCTATAGGGAATTCTATACTAACAGGGAATTTGCAGAGTGATAACAGATAAGATAATAATATAACAGGCATATATCATCAATATAAATAATAGATAATGGTGTTAGATGTCACAGGTGAATGGATACAAATAATAGCATATATATAGCAATGTAAATAACCAACAGCGGCATATTTCAATTGTCGTTCAATTGATATCAAATTTAATAAATATAAGAACGTTAATAGTGAGTGATCTTTCACCTTTAGAGGCTTGGGAATTTGACAACAGAGCAAGCTACGAATTCCAAAGCAAAGTGAGATGGGCACGAATTTAATGGACAAAGCTGATAAAAGGGAATCGATGAGAACTAATTAGAATAAGTTGATATAATTGAAATGAAATGTATATTATATTAATATATTTTCCTTAAACAAATACTCAATTTAAATACATTTTTAAAATGACATATTTACATATTACATTTATTAAAAATCAAATGTATATCTTAAAATTTAATAATATATACTTTCCAAACTATTAATATTAATGTAAGTATATATTATATATATATATATATATATAATTTCACAAATACTAATATAACCTGTATATATAAAATATGTATTGAGATCTATATATATTGTAAATTATATAAAAAGGAATCGACTACTAAACCCAATATATATTATGCAACTTATATACGTACGAACATATATAGACTTATAAGAGATAAAATAAACTTATATATACACACACTCAGTAGATCACAGACTCATATATACATATGCTATAAAAATCAATACTGTTATAAGTTAATAAAAATCTTTACATTAAATCATAACTAACTAATATATACAAATACTAATATATAACTAAATTGTTATATATACTATCATATTATATATACAGAGTATAGAATATAATATACAATATAAGCTGTATAACTATAAATCTATATAATATTTATAAAACCAAATTTACAGTTTATATATTATATAAAATAAAACATTACTATATAAGCTGTAATATATATGAACTTATTGTAAAAAATTTTTATAAAGCTTTATAAATACATATATACATAATGTAACTAGATATGAATATATCTTAAAAAAATATGTAAACAAATATATATCCACTTAAAACTAGTGTTTTAAAAGCAATCAAATATTTGTTAAACTGCACAATGAAAAATCAAAGAATATATATTTGTTAAACATATATATTAATCTTTTCTATAAAACAGAGCAACAAGCAGAGAATATATAAATACTATATCTTAGAGACAAAGCATACAACTTACATATATATTTATTCATCAGCCAACCTAATAAACACTATACCAATAGAGTATATACAACTTTCATAAACTATATATATATATATACACATACTAAAAGCATAAAATATAATACTGTAACATTTATAAGCTAATGTATACATAGACATATGTCTATATATAATTAAGCTCATATTTGTATATTTTAACAACCTATAACTGCCCTACGAAGCTTATATACAAATACATATAAATCTTATAATAGAACAATGTAAACAAAAACTTAAATATATATATGTATGTATGTATGTATTTCGAAATTTTGAATACACGCATATATATATATATATATGTATGTATGTATGTAAGAATATACATAATAACAAGAGAAGGTGCTACACTCACGTGGCACGACAATGAGGAGGAAGTCGACGAAGTCACGGTGGTGTTTGCGGTTGTTGTAGGCTCGGCAAGCTGAGGTGAAGTGCTGGCCGATGTAGGTCAGGGCGGCACCGCGGGTTAGAGAGAGAAGGAGATGCAGGCTAGGCTGTTTGGCTGGTGATTGGAGTCTCGGCTATGGGAGATCGGTGGAGCGGACGAGGCTAGGTTGGCTGATCTCGACAGTGGCTGCTGCTCGGTAGGCTATGAACGAGAGGAAGGGCGAATGTGAACGCTGCTATGCCAATGGAAGGAGGAAGCAAGGAAAAAGAACAACCAAGTTTTCTTTTCTAATTTTATTTTTCGCCTAAATTCAAGAGGAATAGACATGTAAAAAAGGATAGAAGCAACAAATAAAAAAAATTCGAGGAGATGGCAGAACAAAATGAAAGGCTACTAAAAAAGTAAAGTCACGAATCAGAATTTATGGGTATTGGAAAAATAAAAAGTCTAAAGTCGAACAGCTGGAATAATAATGACAAGTGGTCATTTATTTTCAACCATTGAAAACAAATGGACACAATATCCAATAGACGCAAAATGATATCGATACCGCTAATCGTTACGCCAATTTCGCTGCGTATCGGCCGTCGAAATTGACAATTGAATATACCGTAGAGATCAGCATAGCAAGACGATCAAAACGGTACACAGATATTAGTGATACGATCATCCGGTCAAAAGTCGATATTCAGTACCGAAAATGCTGCTAGTTTGCTAGAAACAAGATAAATGGGGCAATAGCAGTCCAAATTTGGAGAAATGAAATATGACATATTACTCAGAAGATGATTTATAAATTTATTGTATAAAAGTATTCGGTCTTGGAAAACATTTTATTATCATCAATTTTTAACCGATTTAAAAATAAATAAAATTACACAATAGAATAAACTTCCATATTATCAGACGAAAACTTACCATTTGTTATGCTTAAATAGACGTATTCCTAATATCAAATTTTTATTTCATAATTTTATTATCTAAAGTTTCACAAAAATTCAGTTAAACATATTATTAAAACAAGTAAAATTTATGGGTCGTTACACTCTCCCCCACTCAAGACTTTTCGTTCCCGAAAAGAAAGGAGGTAGGAGAATAGAAACAAGCAGAAAGAAAAATGGGTTTGGAATACAAAATAGGACGATTAATTTAAAACCATATAACTTTAAATTTACATTAATTAATATTCAATAGTTGATTTTAAATTCAAGGTATTTCAATAAGTTGATTTAATTTCAATTTATAAATTCCTTTAACATTATTTTATATTGTACATAATTTAATTTTAAAATCAATTTCTGAATAATTTAGGTAAGTTATATATTTTGGGATGAAAGTAAGTATTATACAAGAAAATTTTATCAATTTAATTATTTCAAGTTTAAATATTTATTCAAAATTTTGGCTTCAGTTATAATTGAAATCATCCTTAAGAAAATTTAAGAATTAAATTTCATATTCACTTCAAACCATTTAGGGACAAATATATCCATATATATCAAATCAAATTTAAAATCATATACTTATATATATCATAAATCAAATCATAATTAATAAATTCAAATCAAATTCGTTTTTTCAGAACAAAGTGTAGCAAAACTACAGAATGGTCTCTCCACTTTGAAACTCGAAGATGAATGTCGATGATGTGGCCGCCATCATCGAAATTATTTTCCAATGATAAAAGATGAGATTACTGATTTAAAACTTTTAAAATTCTTTGAACGATTTCTGTTCGAAAATACGTTCAATAATATACAAGGAAAATCATCCCTTGCTCCTTTGTCAGGATGGAGAAACCAAAAATCAAAGGTGGTCTTTGTATTTTTAACTTGTTAACATGGAATAAGGCTACCTTCAGTGTTTACTTTAATGCACCGCTCTGTAATGCTGATTCTCTGTGGGTTGCATGGACCAAAAAGCATAATCTTGGAAGTAGAAACTTCTGGACTATGTTTGTTCCCCAGAATTCTAGCTGGACATGAAGGAAGATGCTTGGCTTAAGAACTTCTTTCTTACCATTTTTAAAATATTCTCTATCACATAACAGTTCAATTAGCTTCTGGAATGAACCATGGATGTCTGAAGGTTTGTTGCTTGGTAGGACCTTTTCCCATCTCCAGATAGAGTAGACAGGAATTAATAGGGATGCTCTAGCAAAGGATTTTTTGTCTGATGATTTGCTTGTGTTACCTTACACCGGTAACCAAGAAATAAATGCTGTATGGAAAAAGTATCAAACTACCAAGTATCCTACTGCAACTGAAGACTTTCTACTTTGGTGTAGTAAGTCTCACTCAATATCTTTAGCATATGATTTGCTTGTTAATGTTACTAAAAGTGATAGTTTAGTTTGGCATAAGATTTTATGGTCTAGAATCTCTCCTGCTAGGGAAAACTTACTGATGTGGAAGGTTATAGTTAATGCTCTTCTGACTAAGAGTAAACTATTGAGTTTTGGTATGTATGTTGACCCTGTCTGTGTGTTTTGCAAGCTACAGAATGAATCACTTGAGCATTTATTCTTTGAATGCTCTGATTTGTTAGTTTTGTGGAAAAGAGTGGTTGCAAAAATAAACACAAAACATGTTCATGGGATGTCTACTGTCGAGTGGGATTCGATATGCAAATCTATTAGGTGGAAGAAGCATGATAGAAATATATATTTCTTTTGCCTGAAAAAATACTTGAACTTGGTATGGAATGAAAGAAATCAACGATGTTTTGACGACAAGAGCAGGAGTATTGACCAACTTTGGAATCTTCTTTAGCAAGTTATCACTGTTGGTATGAGGGATAGTCAGTATGATTTCTCCTGTCACATGTTTGATTGATTGCATTTGCTCTTGCTTGTGTGCTTGTTTCTTGTTTGTCTTTCTTCTTGTATTTGTTTTCCTTAGTGTGGGTGTTTGTTTTTACTTTGCTTGCCTTTGTGTGGTTTTGCAGTGTTATTGTACTGTTTTATTGGTGATAATGAGCATGTTCATTATCATTTCTTTTTTTTTCTTATATCAATAAATTGGTAGGGGACCAGTTAACCCCGCTTGCCTTGTAAAAATAATAATAATAATATACAATTTAAAACTTTAAAACCAAAGTTTGAAATCACGGAAATTGAATTCTCAAATTCTTAGTTTATATTCATTTAAATTCCAAACCAATTTATAAACCATGCCATACATAAATAGACAATATTTTAAATATTTTAATGTATTTAAAAAAATGATCAAAATATCCTTTATATAATACTTTATCAAAATACTTTTATAACTTGATGTCTTATCAAGTTTATCCTCGTTCTTGCAGACTCTGGTCATATGTTGATCAGACGTAAGACTAGAAATCTCCAAGTACTTAGTAGACCTATTTCAACACCTAACGAAAAATACTTAAAAATAGGTATGAGAAGTACCGCTCAAAATCCAATATCAAATGATGATAATACGATAGAAGTGGTCCGCGGCTGATCCAGTATTTACGCAATGGACGCAAAACTTACTAGAACATCCTTCTACCTTATGGATGCCAGAAAAATATCATAGCCATTTCGTAAACAAGGGACCATCGACCCCTGCTGCAGTGGTACGCTGTTGATTCAATGATTTACGCAATGGATGAACTTCCTTCTCGGAAGATCCATAAACAACAGATTCTAGGATCGAACGCGCCTCCATTGGGTAAACTAAAGAACCATCTACTATGGAAAAAAAAGGAGGAACTCATGAGTTTAAGTCCAGACAACCATATCAGTTCGAATCCATTTCTGAATTCACCCAAGTCCATTAGGGTTTATCGGTCGAATCCATTCCTGGATTCCCGATTTCCATCTGGGTCGAAGCATATCATATTATACTTCTTCGCGGAGGGTACTTCCTCATTCCTCTTACTTCAAAATATAACATACCATATACTATACCCTTTTCAAAATCAAAGCTTCAAATATCGCACTTATATAAATTCCATTATATATAAGATTTCATTTTCAGACAAAGTACTTTCCAAAATCAATAATCTCGAATATATCAAATCATTCTTATATAAATTCCATTATATATACGGTTTATTTCTTCAAATCGAATACCTCCCAAAATCAACAGTTTTGAAAATCACCTCATACTTATATAAAGTCCGTCTTATACGAGAACCAAAAATTTTCCAAGATCAATTTCGTTGTATGAAATGCCAAATGAGATTCAAAATTAGAGAAGTCCTAACTGAAGAGAACTCAAATCACGAAAACAGACTTGGTAGGAAGATATGAAATTAAATTACAAAAGATGAAGATGGATAGCCTTATATTAATAACGGGTGACCTTAACCGGGTCAACGTTACTTCAAGAATAAGATCTATGTAGAATTCTGAGGCAAATCGACATTCGATCGCAAGGGATAGAATTTAAGCATAGCAAGAGATAGTAGCATTTAAACCGAGGATACCGAAATCTTCGGTGAATCGATGCCTATTGTCAAGGAGTTTCATTCCTTTACAATTCATACCGTGGTGCTATGGGATATACCGGAATCAAGGAAACATGAATAGAGACAAACAAGAATGGATTCAGAACGAATGGGGATGTTCCCAAAATTTAAAGGAAATCCGAATCAAAAAGGAAGAGATTCAAGCTCGAACGAATGTGATTCTTTAATTAAATTTATTATATATGCTAAGTTTTGTCTAAAACCAGAGCTCTGATACCAACTGTAACATCCTGGTATTTTCAACCATTCGCATCCACACATGTCGGACTTGAATTGTTCAAAATATCAGATTGTTAATTTTTATTTAGCAAAACTCAACATATACAGTAAATAAATAATCACAGAATCACAGACACAGAGTAATATAACAGTAAGCAGTGGAAACAAAAGAATAGTAGTTCATGAAGCTACCATTTATATATAACAGAGTTAAAATAAAACATAGACTATAAAAATAAATTCCACTACTTTGAGGAATCTAGTTGGATCCCTCCAACATATTTCTCTACATCCACAAATGTTAGTCAACAAATAAAATACCAATTCCCCTTCGAGGTGGAATATTGCGGTATAAAGGGTCGTCAGCTATTATGCAAGGCGCATAGGGTCTCATCCACTATATAATGCGGGAAATCAATCACTCCAATGTATATACTACTATATATAATCACATCCAGACTGATAACAACTCATCAATTCAAGCAATAAACCCATACTTTAAAATTTTAACTATTTAAATTAACCGGTATCCAGATGTGAGTGAGATTAACTCACCTTTGATTTCGTTTTCCATCCACTTCAATCTCAACTTGGTTTTTCACGATTATAGACCTTGTAAAAACAATTTACGGTTTATTAACATTTGAATAAATCAAACAACTTTAAATTAATAATTTGGTTTGAACTATTAATTTAATTTTAAACTAACCTTCCTATAATAAATAGATTTTTCTCAGTAATTAAAATAATTAAATAGGTTAATTTAAACAAGCTAACTACCTTAATCCATTATTTTTAAAGTAAACTAGTAAGTTTAAAATGTGCATATGTATACCCTTTTATTTTCTCTTTTTATTTTTGAAACTTCATATATACTTATAAAATAACCTATATGGATTAAAAATCAAATTTTTATATAAACTCTGCACATTTACTATTCCCATATTTTTCCCAAAATCTTACATATATATATTTTGAAAAAAATATATCTACATGTATATATACCTTACTGAAAAATCACTCTCTGTTATATATATATATTTAAATTGAAAAATAAAGTTTAAAAGAAATAAAAATTTATATCTTACTGTAAAATCATTTCCTAAGACACACACATATACATATATATATACACACACATGCATATATATATATATATATATATATATATACATACATATACTCAAAACAGAATTCTTCTTTTCTACTCTTACTGTAAATTTTTTTCAAGTTCATTTCTTTCAAACTAAAATTCGAATTCAAAATTTAAAACAAACAAAGGAGCCCATACCCTCGAAGACAACTGGCCGAGACACCTCCTCCAAGCTCGAATGCGACTGCGCCTTCGCCATTATATACATATACATATATACATACATACATACATACATATATATATATATATATATAGATTCAAAACAGAATTCTTCTTTTCAACTCTTAATAAATTTATTTCCTACTTAATAAATTTTTATTTCAATGCCCATTCCATATAGCTTACTTAGATTCATTTCCTCAAGATTTACTTTATTTAACTTAATTCAATTATCTTCTAATTAAATTCAAATTTTAAATTTCTATAGGTTTTCCTAACTTATTTACATTTCACACTTATTTTAATTTAACTCTTCTTCAAGTTAAATTTTATTCCAAACAATTTTTTTCAAATTTTTATAAGTTATCAAACCATTTATATTATATAAACATTTTTAATTAAACTTCCAGAGTTTAGGCAATTACTTAAGTATTTCAAAATTATTTTTGAAATCAAGTGTATCCCAAAATCCTTTAGTGTATCCAACATTCCTTTGTGTTTCAAAAATCAAAACGGCTTTACCAAACCAAAACTTCAACATTTCAAAATCATTTTTGAAATCAACTATATACATAATCAACTGCATATCAAATTATTCTTTGGATTTTAAAACTAACCCAGTATTGCAAACAACTCCAATTTAAAACATTTTGGTAGCAATTCCTCTCGTGGAAAGTCGAAAATGAACATCGATGATGCTGCAGTCATCACTGAAGTTATTTTCCAGCGACCGAAAAGAGTTCAGTGCTTTTACCTTTCAAAAAAATTTCAAATATTTTTAAATTCCAAATCTCACCAGATTTCAAATCCAATTCAAAAAAATTTCCCAAATAATATCACCATTATTCCTCAAAAAATTTTGAAAATTATTTTCGAACCCAAAGGAATTTAAACTTTTTCCAAAATTTTAAATTTCAAATCCTTCCAATCTATATTCAAACATTACTCTGGAATTTCATTCTATTTCAATTATAAATCACACTTATAGTTCACATTTACAAATTTTATTTTGTTATATAAATTTATTTCTTAACTTTTGGTTATAATTTCAATTCTTATTAAATTTTCACTTAACTATGATAGTAATTTAATATTATCACTTCCTAACAATTAAGCAAGCATATACTATAATAATTTACAAAAATTATTTCTTTTTATATACAAAAATAATTTGGGTATAATTATTTCATTTACCCTATTTTAAAACAATACCGTGTCGGTTTATCTTGTTTAAAAACCCCTATCGATGACATGGCGTCCCACATATCAACTGGAATCCATAAAAACTCAGTTGATAAGTCAACATAATATAAAAATAATTTTTATATTCACTAACAAATACGCTCTCATATATATTAATACACTCAAACTCATGCTAGAGTACTACAGACTCTATTTCTAATGAGTAATCCCCACTAGAGCGAAGGTTCTCGCTTAACCTTCAGCTCCGATACCACATTGTAACGACCCAGCCCAAAAAATCGACATCAATACGTCCACTGTATTAAATGCCGAAAAATCGAATTCCAGAAGAGCGGACCGTTAGGGTTAAAGAAGAAGAAGGTAGAAGAAGAAATAGAAAACAACACCAGCATCTCACAAACGCAGTGGAACAATATATAATAGACAAATGACCAATCTTTAAACAAAAGAACTATATCTGTTATATACATTACATCATCAGAGTACAATAAAATTTATAGCACACAACCGGATAGTTATCATACCCTGTCCTCATAAAACTGACTATACAGTTAATCATACACAGCGGAATATATAACAAATACGTGTGATACGTATCGCCATTCAGCTCATCTCCAAAGCTCCACAGCATCCTTTCCTGTATTCTATAACACTCAGTCTGACCCGAGCATTATAGCAAAGTAAGACCCGAGTCAGTCTGGAATACCAGAGTGAGAAAACACACTCAATTAGATTATTACAGTTTCAAAATCTTTTGAAATCAAAGGTATCTCCTAAGACCACGCTACAAATAAACATGTCGGGTTTTTACCTTATGATAACCAAAAAATTTCTTATCAAATCCTCTGATATTATAATAGTGTATAGATACATATACTTATTCAAATAGCCGAAACTGTTACATTATTTAAATTCCAGCATAATAGGTATACAAACAAGTTCAAAGGCACTTATTGGAGTTGGATTTCCATCAATGGCAGGGCTACTGGGGTACCGCCCGTAACAGTACGTGGTCTAGATCACCGTACCGAGGATCTACCCTGATCCACTGCTACACAAGACTGGAGCTACCCCTTACTGGATACTCCGAATAAGATCACATCGCGGTTAGGATCAACAACCGCCCACACAGTCGAATAAAAAGGGACATCTAGACAGGAATGACCTTACTCTAATTGGTTGCTAGCCAATTAGCCTTGCATGCACCTCCCCTGTTTTAGCCATTCCCGGTTGATGAGGCTCGAGGATATGCGTTACCTTTTTAGCACATATTCACTTAGAATGCTCACCGTCCTCCTAACAATATTCTGATAGCGTTCGTCCATACAAGTCCATTTCGGGTTCGAACGGAAGCGAAGTCACTATTCCTACTACATCCATTTTGGAATCACCCTCAGGATTAGTAGGGATTAGCCCTTGCACTTCACTGCTCCATCTTCGACTCCAAGCTTTTGTCTTTCTCACGAAAACATTCAAATTGGATCGAAGTGGTTTTCGGAAAATTAATCCCAACCCTGGTCTCTTCGAAATGATCAGCGCATTGGCCAATATTGGTAGTTTTTAACTATCAT
Organism: Allium cepa; assembly: GCA_030765085.1. Lineage (NCBI taxonomy): Eukaryota > Viridiplantae > Streptophyta > Magnoliopsida > Asparagales > Amaryllidaceae > Allium > Allium cepa. The sequence goes on along the minus strand of CM060935.1, from coordinate 793,439,083 downwards.
ATAACATTTACAACAACCATCAGGCCTTAATAATTTCTCAAATTATTTATTTCAAAATATCTTCGCAATATATTTTTCTACACTTCAAACCTTTGAAAATAGTTTCCAAATCACTTTTCTCTCGTGGAATAAATTTTCCAAATACTGTTTATTTCCACTGAAAATCACCAAGTCTAAATACTTTAGATTTCAAAATAATTTAAATCACTTTATCAAAAAATATATACTTTAAAACACTTAAAATAAAAACTACTTAAAACACTTTATTTAAAATACTAGTTATCAAATTTAATAATAATTTTTCATGTAAAATTTAAGCTAAAACAAATTTAAAAATAAAAGTTATTCTATAAAGTATAAATATTGAATAATTATCTTTTAAATCATAAAACTAGTTAAATCTTTAAAATAATTACTACTACAACTAAATTAATAAATATTTATTTTAAATCTTAAAGCAATTTAAATAATAAACTTCTCAAATAAAAACATTCTTCTTTAAAACATTTAAAACTTCTAATTTATACTTAAAAATTTTTCTTTGAAAATACACTTGGCTTTTCAAGAAATTTCACTTCCTTTTCAATATAACTGTCTAATCATTTATAAATCCTTCTTGGTTTATTTCCAATTTAATTTACGTCTCAATCCCTTAAATTTTCCTTTCCACCTTTAAAAATAAAACCACTATTTATTTTTAAAACGATTACTCATTCCTTTAAAAATTCCTACTGTGAATTTATAATTCCAAATATCCACTGATATCTTATTTCACTTCACAAACCCAGTTTATAAATTCCTTAGTCTCATTTTCCTTTTAAGACACGGTTTCAAACACTTCATCAATTTTCAAATCGATTACAAGAATTTACTCCATCTAAAAATAAATTCCTTTACTTACTAAATTTTATTTCAAAAACCATTAATTTCATATTTTACTTCTTTATTATGATTTAAAATCTTATTTAAACTGAAAATACCAATCTTATACTTTATTTATTTCAAAATTCTTGTTTTACTTCTTCCCAAACCATTTAAATCCTAAATTTAAAGATAAATTCTTTAATTTGTTAAATAATACCACTTAAGCCCTTAAAATTTATTTATTTTCAATTATTCAAAATCTCTTTTCCCATACTCTTGATTTATTTATTAGAATTTAAAAATCAACTTTTACTCTTTCCCAATTTCATTCTTAATTTTATCCAAATTCTCTATAATTATTATTCTTAAAATTCCCTCTTTTATTTTCCTCTAAAAAATTCAATCTTTATGATTTCGATATCACAATATACCTAAAATATATTCAGTCAAACCATACATTCAATATTTTCAAAACTGATATAATCAATATAATCTATCAAAGAATATCAAATAAAAAATAAACTATAAAAATAAATTCCACTATTTTGAGGAATCCAGTTGGATCCCTCCAACCTTTTTCCCTGCATCCACATATGTTAGTCAACAAATAAAATACCAATTCCACTTCGAGGTGGAATATCGCGGTATAAAGGGTCATCCGCTATTATGCGGGGTGCATAGGGTCTCATCCGCTATATATTGCAGAAAATCAATCACTCCAATATATATATATATATATATATATATATATATATATATATATAATATCACATCCAGACTGATAATAATTCATTAATTCAAGCAATCAATCCATAATTTAAATTTTAACTATTTAAATTAACGGGAATCCAGATGTGAGTGAGATTAACTCACTTTTGATTTTCATTTGCCATACACTTCAATCTCGACTTGGTTTTTCACGATTATAGACCTTGTAAAAACAATTTACGATTTATTAACATTTGAGTAAATCAAACAATTAATCACCATTTATTTATTTAATTTTGAACTAATAATTTGGTTTGAACTATTAATTTAATTTTAAACTAACCTTCCTATAATAAATAGATTTTTCTCAGTAACGAAAATAATTAATAGGTTAATTTACACAAGCTAACTACCTTAATCCATTTTTTCAAAGTAAACTAGTAAGTTCAAAATGTGTATATGTATACCCTTTTATTTTCTCTTTTTATTTTTGAAACTTCATATATACTTATAAAATAACCTATATGGATTAAAAATCAAATTTTTATACAAACTCTACGCATTTACTATTCCCATATTTTTTCCAAAATCTTACATATATATATTTTCAAAAAAAATTTGCATGTATATATACCTTACTGAAAAATCACTCTCTGTTATATATATATTTTTTAATTGAAAAATAAATTTTAAAAGTAATAAAAATCTATATCTTACTGTAAAATCATTTCCTAATATACATATATATATATACACACACACACATATTCAAAACAAAATTCTTCTTTTCAACTCTTACTGTAAATTTTTTTTCAAGTTCATTTATTTCAAACTAAAATTCGAATTCAAAATTTAAAACAAACAAAGGAGCACATACCCTCAAAGACAACCGGTCCAAACACCACCTCCATGCTCGAATGCGACTGCGCCTTCGCCATCATATACACACACACACACACATATATATTCAAAACAGAATTCTTCTTTCCAACTCTTACTGTAATTTTTTTTTTCAAGTTCATTTCTTTCAAAATAAAATTTGAATTCAAAATTTAAAACAGACAAAGGAGCCCATACCCTCAAAGACAACCGGCTCAAACACCTCCTCCAAGCTCAAATGCGACTACGCCTTCGCCATCCCTTCACTGACGAATCGAAACCACCTTGCGACCAACTCCTTCCCAGCATCACCATGATGCGGCCATCACATCCTCACGCTACGCAGCAGGCCAAGCCACCCACAATCGCGGTGCCGCATTCGACCTAGACGCCTCGACCAATTTCGAGCTTCGCCCTTCTTTCCGTGGCCTCGTGCTCGAGAGCTCCACCTCACTTCGATTTGATTTGAATCAAACGAGGAGGATGCGGCTTGTTTTAAAACGAGGGCGGCCATTCTTCTTTTTATTTTTATTTTTGATTTGCAAATTAAAAAATGAAGGGAAAAAAGTTTTCGTGATTACGAACGAAAAGGTGAAGAGGAGACTGATTTTTGTTTTTGTTTTGATTTTTAAATGAAGACAACTATTAATCATTTTGACACTTGTAGACCAAGGTCCTCTTTAGCTTACAAATGTCCAAATGCATTTATATATTTATTTTTACAATTTTATTTCATTTTAACTTGAGTTATTACTACTTCAATTTATTAACTATATATATATACACTTATCTTCAATGTTTTAAAAAGGTTGAGTTTAAATTTAAGTCGTCTTGAAAATGCAACTTAAAATTTTCGAACTCCTATCGAAGCGTGCCGTTAGGAGTTCATAATATTATACCCCTATTTTGAATGCAATGAAAAAAGTTTCGAGCCCAAACTCGGTCGTTTGGAGAAGATATCTTTTTGGACCCAATTATAATATTGAATTTTCGATATAGTTTTCAGCGTGTTTATCAACCGTACGCTCATACGACAACTCCAAATACTACAAAAATTGAAATACAATAATAATACACTATTATAGATCCAATATAACCGGTTTCGTCGAAATCCGAGACAGTGTCTCGGGAGGTTATTTTTAAACGTCTATTTGAATGATCTATTTTTAAAACTGAACAAATCACTTTTAAATTCAATTTTAAAACTTTTATTACCTTCAGTATTATCAATATAAATTTTACAAGCCTTCAAATTATTTTTAACAGACTTAAAAACCAAGATTCAATATTTTACTCAATCTGCACATATTAAATCCAATAATTGAATTGCCAAATAAATAATGATATTTGAAATTCAAGTTAAACTAATTTTCAAATATTTAAAATCAATTAAATATTTCAATTTCAAATATCTAAAAATTCCGGATCATCATGGTATTATTCTGAATCCTTGTATGTTTTAGTCCCATTGAAGTTGTAATATAAGGGATATTTATAGTAGCTAAAGTGGATAATGGACAGTTGAGATTAAGCTGTAAAACTTGTGGGAAAAGTCTCTAACCGTTGATTTGGCTGCAAGAGCAGATGGAAGACAGCTATAATTGGTGAAGAAGATGTGCAGTTGATGAAAATATAATCATTGCTCTTTGGCACTAGGAGTGGATTTCGCATTTAATGCATAGACTTTGCATTTAATGTTGATGGTATGCCACATCAATTCAGCCGTCCAACTACTGTGCTTCTGATAGATGGATGGACAACTTATTATTTACTTGAGTGCTCATGTGTCAAAGCTAGCTGAGCTGGCCGTCTAGTTGTCGACGTTATGAGAGAAACTAGAAAACTTGCTAAGGACCATGTTGGGAAGATGTTGCACAGCTTGGTGCAAGGTGTCCAGGAGGGCTGCTTTGGACTGGTTGAAAACGGCTATACTGAAGTCGAACCGAGGATAGGTCATGCTTGAGCCAATCTTGCTTGACGTGCTATCTACATGGGTAGACTTGGGGAGGTGTTGGCCATCAATTTGTACGACGCCGAGTGAACGTGCTGATCTGGAGTTGTGTTAGAAGTAGATTGACATTGAAAGGCAAGTCGTTATTATGCCTGGCCTAGCTTGACCAAGAGGGCCCCGGCCCAGATCTTACCTAAATATGAGGGTGCTAGGGGATGAGGCGACCGGGCCTTATCTTGACGCCTTGTTGAATAGAAGGTTTGATTTGAGGCCAACATAGGGTTGGGTCGGCTTATATGGGCCGGTTGTAAAGTACTTGGGTTTGCTTTGATTAGGCAAGACTGCCTTAAATCCACTTAGGGATGCAGGCTTGTCAAATCACGAGAATCTTGCCGACCGATGGCCCTGAGCATATAATGCGCTTCCCATGTGGCTTTGTGCTATTGGTTGTGGCGGTTTATTTTTCCAGACATGGCAAAGATGTATCACGTCTCCTACTTACACAAATTGACTTTATTTTGATCTCTTTTGCACATCAGCGATTCATTTTTCCATTTGAATTCAACGCACATGATTGGAGGCATGGTTATATAAATACCCCCTGTTTTTCTTCCCCGAGATCATAAAATCTTTCGCGTGAAAATTCTTTTGCAATTCTTTACTAATTAAAAGCAACCAGCTTCATCATGTATTCCCTTTCCAAACATCTTTGCACATATGTCTTTTTTCCAACTTGTTTGGTATGTCGAGAAAGGAGAAAGCTTTCTTGATGTTGAACTGCCACTTGTTGGTCACAGTAAAAACCATTGTCTGAAACCTTATTCTTGAGATAGACCTTTCCATACTGCTTAGCTCGAAACTGTAACGACCTCACCGCTATAACCATATTAGTAAAGAACATTACAAGTAACGTTGTCTAATAACATAGAGAATAGGCTGATTAAAGGTGGCCTAATGTGATTATATCTGACACGTCTTTATTACCTTCCTATGGATAGGAATTAAATTTTTTAACATGTACGGTATTAATATAAAGTAATAAACACACAGGTTTAAAATACCTAGAATAGTATATAATATAAATAAATCAGAATCAGAGTCGTATATCACGATGGAATAATATACATCATAAACATAATAAAATGCGAGTTTAAAAAATATCAGTACTAGACCCACATAAATATCCACATGACATATAATATCGTATTAGGTACAAGGTGACTACTAAATAATAAACATGATCAGTCATCTCGAGTATCTATATATACAACCATGTAGTAAACTAAAAATGTCAAAATGGTCTACTCTAGTGCTAGCACAAAATCCAAAATTCAGCGAGTCCCTGTAGAGTCTTGGCACGACCCGAGTATTTTGAAATAAATGGATCAGACTATATCTAATAAAAAGGTGAGATAGCGATATCCTGAATATATGACTTAACAATAAAATAAGTCATAAAAATTATGTCCAAGACCAAATAATCATAATAAGACATATCAGTAAAAAACACCATTTCATATATCAATGTCAAGTCTCAAATGGACTATCATCAAAATATGGTGATAATAATTCATAAATTCTCTTAAGAAATAACCGTTACTAATTAAATAATTATGGTGGTCCACATCCGTTTATACAGTGACACAGAATTTACCAAAAGAGACCCGTTACCCAAAAAGAAAATTAACTGAAAGAGACTGCAAATTAGGAACACCTGCTTATAGAAAAGAGCAGTCGTATTCATAATTTGTCCTATGCAAACTTACCAACTGAAAGAGGTAAACGTTGTCTAGCTGCAAAATAAAATGAACTTACGGTTTGCAGCCATCCGGTATATAAACTACAATGCATGTAAAAATCTACCTTCTACACCATAAATAGATCTATCTAAAGAAATCTTCCTATCAAATCTAAAAATGTATCGACTCTCAGATCGATGATAAAATGGGTCATATTCTCTCGAGGATCTATCGGCCTAAAATCCGAACACCCTAAGACAATACAACAATAAAGTGTAGATTGCATTCGTTATAGTAACTACTAAAATTTAACCACTATCCCATACCAAATAGTGAAATTCTAGTATTTACTAAAAGCTAGTAAATTCCACTAAAGTCTATTTAACAAATTATAATAATAAGCGAAAGAATTGTATGAAATATCTCATATCAATCTGACAATTCAATCGTTTATTAAAATTCTTTATTTCATAGAAAAGCATGAAATAAGATATTCTATTTTAGAAATATAATTTCTTTATTAAAATTAGGGATCAAGCTAATGTTTTCATAAATAATAACTTACTGTATTTTTAATATATATATTCAAATAATATTATTAACTTTAAAACCTTATTTGATAATTCTTTTCAAAATAAAACCTTTTATGTACAATTATCAATATTTTAAAAAAATAGTCATCGAAAGAAATTGCAAGTTTTGAAAATCATTCGCTACTTATAATCAAAAGATGACATAACAAATAACAAGCTTAAAAGTTCATAAAGCAAAGAAATCAACAAAACAACAAAGATTAATAGGAACCGGGCTTAATGCCAGTTTTTAGTTTCACTGGTCGACCGGTGATGATAGACAGGTCGAACATTTCTTGGGCAACTGTTTGCCCTGGTGATCGTTGATTCAACCCAGATAATCAACTTTGGTGAATTCCAACGAGTTGCGGAATGGGATAGAGATAATATCATGTATTACTAATTATTCAAATACCACTAATTCCTATCTAGGTGCATACAATGTATGTTTGTGCTTAAACAGAAACCGACAGTATTGAAATTACGAGGTTAAGATTTTACTAATTCATTTTTAAATGATCAATTCATCCTATTAGGAATTAAATTCCAAACAGTAAAACATATAGGAGATATAAGTACCATATATATAGGTATGTGAGATTATTATCTCACCTTAACCATTTGCAAATCAAAATCTTCCTTTGGTTTCAACAAGCACCAAAATCCCAAGTCAATTTGCTTCCCAAAACCCTAGCATGCCGCGTCATTTTTCTGCCTTTGCATCAGTCACAGCCACCTCCTCCTATGCTAGAGCGCCATCTAATGCCTCGAAGTTAGAACCTCCCATCGTCACGCAACAGCTCATCGCTCCTTCTCCAATTGGTGCCGCTCTGGATCACCCACCTCCACCATGTGCGAGCCTACATTCCTCACTACCGATCGTCGCTCCCGGTTGAATGCCTTGCGCGAATAATTATTATATTTTTCCCCTTCGATTTGAATTATTTGATTTTGGGATTAAAAAATATATATTAGGGTACGGGTTTGAGGATATGGAAAACAAATGTGGATATGGGTTTATATAGGCCTTGGCTAAAGCTTTAATAAGGGTTATATTTTACATTTACTCATTTAATTTGCATATAACTATATTTCAATTTAATTTAAATTAAATGATATTTCACTTTGCAAAATATAATTCGATAACCACACGATTCTGTTTATTTCAATATTATTTCAATCTATTTAATTATTCATTCTATTGATATAAAATAAATTTATTCATCTTCATTGATTTACTTATTAAATATCAATAAAAACTTCTTTTCATCTATTTCAAGTATATAAAGTATATAAGATCCTTTACACTTTAAGATTCTTTTTACTTAACACTAACACATTATACGGCTTAATATTCCTTAAAAAAATTATTAATTAATTCAAAATGTTAAAACAAAGTTCTATTATTAAATAGACTCCAAATTAAGTAAAAAGTGAATTTCTAAATAATAGTAATTAAAAAATCAAATACAGACATTTTTATCTTCATTAAATTTGTATAATATTCTGACTTCGAAAATAGGGTTGTTACAGACCCCCTTTATAAAAATTGCGTCCCCACAATTTCTTACAGGGAGATGTTGAAAGTCTATATGAGTGGATCGTGTAGCGTATATATATGCAAGTATAAGTGACTAACTATATAATGTATCTAATATAAACTTGATAGATGATAATAGCAAAGTAAATGGAAATAATCACAATAGGATTTTATACTGATTCGAACCTCCCGTCCTACGTCCAGTCCCGAAGCTCCTCTTCGGAATTCAACTATCAAACACCCTCACTTCGTCCGGAGGAATAGACTTGGTTACAAAGGCTTGTTCTTGTCAAGTGTATGTTCCATAACACGGATATTGACTATTAATTACAAATGCTTCCAATCTATATATCTAGAGAATATTGATTGAAGAGTTCTGAATATATGGAAGATTAAAATACAAGTATTCGATTGCTAGAGATCATGTATAAATCAGAGAATAAGAGTAAAGAGCATAAGTAAGTAAGGTGAAGTCTTCTCTTTGATTCTTGATTCTATTTATAGCGGTAGAAAGATTCCTTGAGTGGTTGTATCCATTAACAAGTGTTGTATGGTCGCTCCTGATGGTGATGAAGAGTTGCAGCGAAGAGGAGCGAAAACGTCTTTTCAATTGTGACAGTTGTTCTTTGAATATTCACAGCCGAGTTCAAAATCAGACGTCTGGAAAATGTTTCAGACGTCTGGATCTTATATATTTTTTGTATATGGTTGCTTTTCAGTCGTCTGAGTACATTAACCAGACGTCTAATTCTGTCTGATTTGTGAACCAGAGGATTCAATCAGACGTCTGCCTAGTGCACCCATACGTCAGAAGGTTTGCATGTTGCTTTTTTTTTGTCTATGTCATTGCTCTTCTGATTCTATCGACTTGTAGCCTCTTGATACTTCTTTTGAGTCTTGTTCTTGTCTCTTTGGTGTTTTACTTTAACAATTACCTGTAAATAGAGATATATGTGCATGTTCGATTTCCATTGTACAATTGGTATCATCGAAACCATAGAATTGATTTCCTAACAATCTCCCTTTTTTTTTGATGATGACAGCTATTCAATGTACTTATATATAGATTATTAATCTCCCCCTGAATATGTGCTTATTTTCAATGTTTTATGATTATACTTATATTTCTCCCCCTTTGGCATTATAAAAAAGAATTATAAAATTGAAGCAAATCATCAAACAAAAAGAAAATTTCATTAATAAGTCGAAATTTGATTACATACATAGATTTTGTCATTCGTACAAAAAGTTGATATCCCAAAAAAATCTACGATTCCCAAAATCTATGATTCCTTTGGAGAAGCTTTATTTTGATCATCTTCCTTTGGTTCTTCTTTTTCAGAAGTGCTAGCCTTTGTAGGAGATGTCAACGCTTGCTTGAGAGGTTCATCCTCAGAGAGATTGGAATGTTTTGCGGGAGGAAAAGGTACCGGGGTTGGCCAATCTTCAGAAGGTGGTGTTGGAACGCAAACCCGTTGTAGTACTTCTTTAAGAACCGACAAGACAGTTGAAAGGGATTCTTCAACCGTGGCTGGATGTGTAGCAAATGATGTTTAGAAGTTGTCAATTCGCTTAGCCAAAAGTTTTTGATTTTGAGATAGTATATGTTGGTTTCGAAGGGTGAGATCTCGAATACTTGTATCCATTCGAGTCTCTATAATCTCATCTTGTCCCGGATAATCAAATGGTGCAGGAGGAGGTGGTGTTGCTTCTCGATGTTGTTCCTCCTCTTAAGACGGTTCAATGTGTGGTTGAGATGGAGGCTCAACTCGTCCAGATTGACGATTGTGCGTCCAATTTTCGAAGGATATAAATTCTAGGGGAATCTCGGGTAGGTGCATAAGGGAGAAAAATTTGGTGGAAGCATATTTAAGTGAGGTTTCTTCGAAGGTCGATAGGTAGGATGGAATGTTATGTGCACGAAGAAGTCTCATAATATAAGTTGGGTAAATAATTGATGGCCTTGATCGAGTCCAAAAATCCTTTAGCTCGTCGAAGATGAATTTGGCCCAATTCACCCTTGTTCCACTAAATAGAGCATATAGGGCTTTGTGCTCTAATTCAGTTTCGCAAGTAGATAAAGAAACACAATTTTTCTTTTTGCTAAACCATAAAAGTAATGATTGTCTGATGAAGTGACACGTTCCACTAGAACTCTTACGATCCGTTCGACATCCACCGAAATCCGCATCACTATATAAAACTAGTTCAAACGATGATCCTTTAGGGTAGAACAAACCATAATATCTAGTACTAGATAGATAACGTAAAATACGCTTAACAGCTCTTAGATGAGATTCTTTTGGTTTTGCTTGAAATAGAGCACAAAGACATACACTCGTCATAATATCGGGTCGACTAGCCGTCAAATAAAGTAAAGAACCAATCATGCTACGATATAATTTTTCATCAAAATCTTTTCCATTATAATCCTTTTCTAAGTGAACAATGGTACTCATTGGTGTTGGTTTGCTCGAAGTTTTATCCATTTCAAACTAGCGTAATAGATCGTTACAATATTTTTCTTGATAAATAAAAATTCTATTTTCAAGTTGTTTCATTTGTAATCCTAAGAAGAAATTTAATTCTCTCATGTATGACATTTCAAATTCATTTTTCATAATATTTGAAAATTGATTACATAGATTTTCGTTGGTTGAACCAAAGATGATATCATCAACATAAATTTGTATAACTAAAATATCGTTATTTTTTCTTTTAATAAACAAAGTTGTATCTATTTTGTCTATTTGAAAGCCAGATGTTATTAAATGATTTTTAAGACGTTCGTACCATGCTCGTGGAGCTTGTTTTAACCCATATAATGCTTTGTGTAATTTAAATACATGATCGGGATATTTTTCGTGAACAAATAATGAAGGTTGTTCTCCGTATACATTTTCTTTAATAAAACCATTTAAAAAGGTACTTTTGACATCCATTTGAAATAGTTTAAAATTGTGATGAGTTGCAAAGGCGAGTAATGTACGAATGGCCTCTAATCTTGCTACTGGAGCGAAGGTTTCATCGTAATCGATACCTTCTTCTTGATTATAGCCTTGAGCAACTAAACGTGCTTTATTTCTTACAATATTTTCATTCTCGTCTGCTTTGTTTTTAAATACCCATTTTGTTCCTATAACCGATTGGTCTTCAGGTCTTGGTACTAATTCCCAAACATTATTACGTTCAAATTGATTTAATTCTTCTTGCATAATTATTATCCAAAAATTATCATTTGAAGCTTCTTTATAATTTTTTGGTTCAAAATTTGACACAAATGCTATATGGCTTATTTGATTGAGTTGATTTCTAGTTACTCTAGAATTAAGATCTCCAATGATATTATCTTTTGGATGATTCTTAAGAATTGTAGAAGATGATATCAAAGTGTTATTTTGCACATTTGTTTCATTAGTAATAAAATTTGTTGAATTTGTTAGTGGAATAATTTCTTCTTCATCATTAGTATAACGGTTAAAAAGATTTTCGTCGAACGAAACATTTAAACTTTTTCAATAGTATTATTTCGTTTATTAAAAATTCTATATGCTTTGCTACGATCCAAATATCCGACAAAGATACCTTCATCGGCCTTTGGGTCAAATTTTCCTAAGTTATCTTTTGTATTTAATATAAAACTTCTGAACCAAAAGTTTTAAAGTATGACATTTTAGGTTTTTTACCCAAAAATATTTCAAAACAAGTTTGTTTAGTCATAGGACGTATGGTTACTCGATTTAATACATAACAAGCTGTAGCAATGTCTGCCCAAAAGTGTTTTGGTAGACCACTACTATTTAGTAATGTTCGTGCGCATTCTTGTAATGTACGATTTTTTCTTTCCACAACACCATTCCGTTGAGGTGTGCGAGGAAAAGAGAAATTATGAGTTATTCCTTTCTTATTACAAAAATTAGTAAAAAGATCGGATTCGAATTCTTCTTCGTGATCACTTCGAATGTTTTTAAGTTTTAAGTCCATTTGCGTTTTAATTTTTTTAGCAAATATCTTAAACATACCAAAAGTATCGCTTTTATGTTTTAAAAACAAAGTCCATGTATATCTTGAAAAATCATCAACTAATACAAAAAAAATATTTGTTGTGATTTATACACCGTATTTGTGTTGGACCAAATAAATCTAAATGTAATAATTCTAATGGTTTTTTTGTAGAAATATTATTTTTAGATTTAAAAGAGCTTTTCTTTAGTTTTCCAATTTGACAATCGTCGAATAAATTTTCTACTTTGTAATTTATTTTAGGTAAACCTCTAACTAGTTCATATTTTGCCAATTTATTAACATTCTTAAAATTAATATGACAAAATAGTTTATGCCATAACCATGGATCATCATGTTTGGCAGTTAAACATAAATTTGAATTTTAATTTATATTCATGTTTAATACATAAATATTTTTGTTTCTAACCCCTTCACAAACAAGTTGTTTGTTATTATCTAAAATATTACATCTATCTTTTTCAAAATTTATTTGAAAACCTTTATCGCATAATTGACTAATACTTAATAGGTTGTGTTTTAGATTTTCTACTAATAAAACATTTAGGAGAGTTAGATATACCAGAGTTGATGACTTCTCCAATGCCCACGACATATCCTTTTGAATTATCTTCAAAGGTTACCGTTCCACCATCGATATATATTATATTTGATAACATTTTTGAATTTCCGATCATATGCTTGGAGCATCCGCTATCTAGTATCCATTTCTCCTTATTTTTTATTTTGGGTACCTGCAAAATAAAAGATGTTTTAATTGGTACCCATATTTTTTTTAGGGTCCTAGTTGCTAGGAGAAGGTAGCCATACCCAAGATGGTTTGGTACCTTTATAAATATAATTTTTATTATAGACTACATTTTCTATGAAATTATTAATATGCTTTTGTCTAATCAAATTATTATTTGTCTTAGGAATCCAAATTTTCATGTTTTTGGTAATTTTAGACTTAGGTAAACTTTTAGTTTTTATATAACTAATATTTTTAGCATAATTTTCTTTTTGTTTAGAAGAATTTTTAAATCCTATTCCATTTCTATTGCCTGATGGTTTTGAAGTTTTGATAAGATTTTCCAATTCTTGTTTTCCTTTATTAAATTTTGACACATTATTTGTAATTTTGTCTAATTTTTTCTTAATTATATATTTCCAATTTTCAATATTTCAATATTATTTTTTAAGTCAACATTTTCTTTTAACAAATTATCCTTCACTATTTTAGTTTTTTCAAAATCAATAGTAATAGTCTCACTTTATATCAAATTATTTTTGATTTTTTCTTGAGATAATTCAAGTTCTTCTTCTAAGATAATTTTTTCATCTTTTAACATTCCTACTTCAAGTTCCAATCTATTTATTTTAACTATATATTCTTTGTTCAATTTTTCAATTTGTCTAAATTTATCATCTAATTCCATGCTAAGTTCTAATAATTCGTCATAGCTAAGTTTCGGACATACCTCATCAGTTTGTGCCATAAAACACAAATTAGCTTGTTCTCCGTCACTATCGCTATCACTTTCAGATGATGAAGAATCTGTGTCATCCCATGTTACTTTGAAAGCCTTCTTCTTTTTGAATTTTTCAAACTTGTTCTTCTTTTTGTCATTATTGAGTTTAGAACAATCTTTCTTCATATGTCTGTATTCATCACATTCATAGCACTTGATTTGAGACAAGTTTGTTGTGTTGGATTTCCCTTCCTTTTGGAATTTGGTCATCTTTCTAAATTTCTTGAATCTATTATAGTTCTTGGCAATGAAGACTCTCTTCTTCATCTAAATCAGAGTTATCATTTTTTGTTGCTGGGAATGCTATGTTCTTCTTCTCTGAATTTAGTTCTTTTCATGCCTGCAAATTAGCTTCATAGGACATTAAATTTTCTATAAACTCTTCAACTTTGAGAGTAGATAAATCATTAGCTTCTTCAATAGCTAATACCTTCCTTTCCCAATCAGATGTTAAAGAGTTGAGTATTCGAGAAACTAAATCAAAATCAGTAAACTTAACTCCTAATGCTATAAGATCATGTTGGATAGACTGAAATCTAGAATACATGTCAACAATAGTTTCATTTTGCTTCATTTTGAATGATGAAAATTGGTTTTGCAAAATTGAAATCTTAGTTTTGACCTTTGTTGTACCTTCGTGCGTAATTTGTAAGGTACGCCAAATGTCAAATGCAGTAGTGCATAACATGACACGTGAAAATTCATTTTTGTCTAGAGAGCAAAATAAAACATTCATAGCTTTAGCATTATTTGATGCTAAGGTCTTTTGTGCATCGATCCATGTGTTCATAGCAGTAGTAGGTGCTTCATATTTATCTTGTGTGGCTGACCAAATTTCTAGACCATTCGCTTTCATAAAAATTCTCATACGTGTTGACCAATATGCATATTTAGATCCATTAAAAAGTGGGGGTCGTGCTGCGGATTTTCCTTCTTGAAAAATACTTACCATATTAAAGTGATTCAAAAACGTGTTACTGTTCTTTGATCAAACCTCGCTCTGATACCAAATGAAAATCTATATGAGTGAATCGTGTAGTGTATATATATGCAAGTATAAGTGACTAACTATATAATGCTTCTAATATAAACTTGATAGATGACAATAGCGAAGTAAATGGAAATAATCACACCGGGATTTTATACTGGTTCGGACCTCCAGTCCTACGTTCAGTCCCGAAGCTCCTCTTCGAAATTCAACTATCAAACACCCTCACTTCGCCCAGAGAAATAGGCTTGGTTGCAAAGGCTTGGTCTTGTCAAGTGTGTGTTCTATAATACGGATATTGACTATTAAGTACAAATGCTTCCAATCTATATATCTAAAGAATATTGATTGAAGAGTTCTGAATATATGGAAGATTAAAATACAGGTATTCGATTGCTAGAGATCAAGTATAAATCAGAGAATAAGTGTAAAGAGCATAAGTAAGGTGAAGTCTTCTCCTTGATTCTTGATGCTATTTATAGCGGTAGAGAGATTCCTTGAGTGGTTGTATCCATTAACAAGTGTTGTATGGTCGCTCCCGATGGTGATGAAGAGTTGCAGCGAAGAGGAGCGAAAATGTCTTTTCAATTGTGACAATTGTTCTTTGAATATTTACAGCCGAGTTCAAAATCAGACGTCTGGAAAATGTTTCAGACGTCTGGCTCTTATATATTTTTGTATATGGTTGCTTTTCAGACGTCTGAGTACATTAACCAGACGTCTGATTCTATCTGATTTGCGAACCAGAGGATTCAATCAGACGTCTGGCTAGTGCACTCAGCCGTCTGAACTTGTGTATGTTGCTTTCCTTGTGTCAGTGTAATTGCTCTTCTGATTCTATCGACTTGTAGCCTCTTGATACTTCTATTGAGTCATGTTTTTGTCACTTTGTTGATGTTACTTTAACAGTTACATGTAAATAGAGATATATATGCATATTCGATTTTCATTGTATAGTTGTTACCATCGAAACCATAGAATTGATTTCCTAACAGATGTTGCATCAACTCTAACATTAACTCTATTCGTATTATACAATCAAGTTGAAACTCTTTCAATCCTTTAATTGGTTAACATTAAAAAAAATTATCGTAAGTTATAAATTTAAATAGACTCATTTATCAACCTTTATTTCTTCGCATACAAAATTTATTGAAAATTTTTCCGAGTTAGAATTTCCAGAAAATTTCGACGGTCTCCTTTGTACGGAGAGCCCTTTACAATTTCACAAATATAATATATATATATATATATATATATATATATATATATATAATATAATATAAATTAACCACATAGTCCAAAACATAATATATATTAATATTTCTAACATTACTGTATTTTAATCTGAAAGTGTACCTTTATTTTAGCATTTAAAGCAATTTACTTAGACATTAAGCATGCATAAGCGAGCCATCATTTCTCATAAGTCCAAATATAACAAATTTGCATTTATGTGATATAATAGCAATACAACTTTCATGTTTAACATTTATGTAGACCCACCTCTTTAAAGGCAGTTTTTGGCCTAGCTAATCATACATTTTTGCAACACTTCAAACAAAAGTTGTTATTTATGTTTTAAGCCTTTCCGAATGGGTACAGTCATCGAACTCAGATAAACCAATCAAAAGTTATGATTAAATGAATTCAGCTCAGTTTTGCGCAATTTGCTTTTCGGGACAGCGATCTTTATTCATTGAAATTTATATTTTTACCTCACAAAAACTGAATATTTCAGTGATGAATAACAAAATGGTTACTCATCCAATTCTCTAACCGTTGGAAAAAGAATCCACAAAATCCGATCACTTTATCTCAAGTTATAATTGTATTAGTATGAATCTTCTTATTATTATTTTTCAAAATAAATGGGGAAGGAACACAGTAATATGACGTTGAACTGTAATAAAGTTGGTTTGGTTTGCATAGATGGTCTAATGGATCCATATATACTACCAGATATAAGCATCAATGCATTTTGGAAGACTAAAGTAATTTAGTACATAGTTACAGTAAAATCAAACAAATACATTGCGAAGATACAAAGTTGTGGAATACTATGAAGACAACAAATTAAATGAAAATATATACTTGTGTAACGATTCATGGAAATGAAGAAATTTAAAACTAAAATGGAAATTACTACTTGTAACGACCAACTTCTAAGAGGTAGAAAATAATAATTCATTCATATGTTTAAGTATTCATCTCTTTCCATTCCGCATTTTCAAACATAAGGTGTTCCTAAATTTTCAATACAAAACCGACAGTTGCGAATTGCAGAAAACAACATAGAAAAGAAAAAATAATAATTTAGTGAGACAATGCAAAATGCAGTCATAGAAATAAGGAACTTCTTGAAGGACCATACTTTCATGATTCACATTACATAACATCTAGTAACTTTAATACCAATTCACTTTTAGGTTTTGATGGCTGATTTGGACAGAATAATTTTACCTCCACAAACAAGACACCTCATGTTGTAAGCAGCAAACTAAGGGAAAAGAAGAAAATGACTATTGAGACTGGAGACCATGTTTCTATAGTATGACTTCATATACTTCCGATGTAATATTAATACGAACACGTCTCAAATTGAGAAGCTGACTTTTAGGAAAGAAATTGGATTGTCTAATATCTTTAATGCTCCTTAATTGGAACCTGATAAATGAGATTTATATTTCTAATAGCGCAACATTAATATACTGATCACCCTCATTTTACTTGAAATCAACTAATTTACTTGATTGCCTAACTAAATAGAATTAACGACGGTGATTGCATGAAAATGAACACGCACAAAATTTGAGGATATATGGTGTCATTTAAAAATCGCTACTTAAGATATCTACAGTAGTAATTGCAACAAGCAAAATTGGATGGATGCCAACAAATGTCAATAAAGATTGTTGTGACAATGTTTATACATTATTATATATAAAATACTAGTGCGAACCCGTGCTACGCACACGGGTTGAAGTTATGCTTTTGAAATTGTCGTAAAAACTATTTTTTTTTGAAATATCAGATATTGATAATAAATTTACGAATTTCATTCAGCTATTTTCTTATCAAACCGAATTTAGGATTTTAACGAATATTTCTTTCTTGGTGAGCACATGTTTTTGAAAAATATTTAAATGTGCTATAGTATATGCTACAAACATGATCTAATATTCTATTATGCTCATGAAAACAATGTGAACTCAAAGATATAACAACACGAAGTGCTTATATAAAGGCACCGGTTTCAAAGGATAAATTATAAACCCATAACAGACTAAAAATAAATGAAAAACCCATAACTCGATAACCAATAATGTTCGAACTAAAATTAAAAAATGGCAATGGTAATAGATAATTTGAAAAGAGAGGTAACATACATAATTATGCTTTATAATTTCCAAGAACAATGAATGCTTGTATTGTACAACTTATGTCCGAACTAAAAATTAAAGTTCAACTTGTTGCTAAACTATCTTATTTTCAAGCGTTGACGTTAGAAAAATGTTCGTTGGTATAAAGGAGGTAAACATTCGAACCATTTTAAGGTAAAAAATGTTGACTGAATTCAAACTGAAAAAATTGAAAATTAAACCATACCGAACAAATTAGATTTCAATTAATTCAATTGGTAATCAATTTAATTGAACTAAAAAGTTACGTAAGAGAAATATCACATTTTACTATTTGGATGTTTTCAATTTAGCCAAAGGACGGCAAATTTATGCTTTTAGAGGTATCGAGTATTTTTGTATGTTTAAAAGAAAATGGATTTAACTTTTAATACATAAAATCTATTATTTTAGAAAACTAATTAAAAACGGTATTATAACACCATAAATTTTGACAAAATAGTAAAATTTGGGTTAGTTGGATTAAACCGAGTACCGAATAAAATTAAGTTACAAATTGAACTTAAGCTGACTTAATTCCGTAGTCAAATCGAACCCTGGTTCATTTGGTTAACTCGGTTTAAACCGTATATTACTAACTTCTAGGTCTAGGAGAAAATTGTACATTCTTAGAGAGTCTTAAATGCGGACCAATCATTTAACATTGAAATAATTTTTTAGTTTTATGAAATCTTGACTCAGAAGCGGTTGTTTTGTTTTTCGCTTCAAAGTGATTTTTTAGACTGTAAGGGTGATTATTAATTGTTGTGAAGTCAACACTATCTATTATTCTCATAACAGATGATCGAAAGAGGAAAAAAAATTACATGCCAAATTTGTTGAATCCGTTAGAATAGGTACTTGTTAGTTGATCTAAATCATTCACTGTAAAGACAATATAGGTAAGATGATGCATGGTAGATGAAGAAGCTGTTCAGACAGATAGCCTTATAAGTGAAATGTGACAAAGATTAGACAAAGTTCGTTTTCAAGAGCATAATAACACTGTACATTGCTTAATAGCAATGTGGCAACATTAGTAAGGTGGTAATTTTGGTATGTGACTACATTGAAGGAAGCAGCTAATATTAAAAATTCAAAAGTTCGGGTGAGATTAAATTACCACTTATTTTTTATATCCAAGTATTCTTACTGGCCCTGTCATGTGAAGCGATCCAACTTCAAACCGATTATGGCACTTCCTAATTTAGCATAAGTACTGGATTTTTAAGATTGCAGAGTAATAATTTTTATCTCAATGGGATAACCAGTAAGAATAACTTAGCATAGCCATTGGAATTTTAAGAATTAAATCTATAAAATCTTAGGTAATGATAATCAGTAAGAATAAATTACAACAAAAGGTAACTGAATATAATTTTACCACATATTATGTAATTTTACTCTCCATTCTAAATTCTATGTCCATTACTCCCTTGAAAATAATGCTAGTTAATGTTAAAATTGATATATGAATAACTAAAATTTCTTGAATAAAGGTGTTAAAAATGCAGCAGATTGCAATTATTTCCATTAATGGAACACATAAATGTTTAACACTAATAACAAATGTTTTTCTGAAAAAAGTCAGCAGCTAATTTAGATATATGAATTAATAGTAAATTGGCTGATGTTTTCACCATCTAAACGCATTGTGCAGGATGATAAAATTTCAGAAGAAAATAGAAAAAGCATAATCTATTTATTAAAAACAGCCGAGGCTTGAATATTTCTGATGAAGTAAAGATGTAATGTTTCTAAGCAAAATTTGGCTGGTTGAATGTAGGAATGCAAATTGATGGCTTGCTTATTGTCAGCTCAGTTTATACGAACAGTCTGAAAGAATTGCAGGCGCTTGAAAATCCTTAATGTTATAAAGCGAGCTAGTAAGCAGTGCAATAGTGGTAAGGAATATCCCAAAAGAGAATGAGAGCAGCAGTTTTGATTCAGTCTCATTGTGTTTGCTTGTTCTTGCATATTATTGCGGTAAACATTGCATGCTGTAGGATAAAAATCATATAGATAACTTTGAAAGTAAATGAATACAACACACATAGTGGCACGTATTCATGTATAATATGGGAAAAGTGCATTGTCTAGAAGATAGTAGAATGTATTCAGTATATTATTGCTCATAATGCATTGTTTATCTGTAATTCTCATTGATGTTGTAAATTGAGCTACTCTTCACAGAGCTTATATCGTTCAAGTAAGAACTAAATGAAGTACTTTCCTACTTGTGTTAGTTTTACAACTTTGCAAGCGGGTGTAGAGTTTCGGTTGCAATTGAGAATATAGGGCCAGTCGGAGGTGTGGGAACTGCTGCAATTATATTTATGGAAAATGCTTCAGTTGCCAATGAAGCATCACGCTCTGTAGCAAAATGTGGCAAATTCCCAAGTTGATACCAAGGCAATCGCCTCAGCTGAAACAGAGGCTAGTGCCCTACAGAAAATGATAAGCAATTATCATTTTTTTGTGAAGATAATATGTAAGGTAAATCATCTAAAATCAAGAGTACTTTACTTCTTGCTGACCTTGAGTATGAAACATATATATATATATATATATATATATATATATATATAACTAACCTCAACATGATTAAAATAAAATAAACAATACTCATTTCGTTTGTAATTACTAACGCATCTTTTGCATCCCACTTACCCTCTTTACGTCTAATTTTCCCTAACTCTGTTCATACAAATCCAGCAAACGCACTCATATAACTAATTCCAAGAACCTACAGCAAATCACAAAAATTGCTTTGGGAATCTTTTAACAGGCCTGACATTTGAATTAGTTAGTATCATTTCTATGTTCATATACACATCTTCTTAATATCTTCTCCGTTAAATTTTCAGCTTAATTCTTTCGTTCGATTAAGTCTTGACTGTTTATCTGTTATTCAAACAACTTTCAAACATTAACCCTTATGAAAATACAATAATGAAGGATACGTACTAACGCGTTCTTTATAATATCCGATGTTAAAAGTTTGTCAATGACAATGTTTCTCACTAAGACGGGGCATCATCATACTTGTACCATGAAAACATATTAACAGTAATATAAGATTTTTTGAACAAATTCTTATTACCAGGTCTGCGGCTTAGAACAATAACATGTTCTTTTTTTTCACATGTCATGATATGATAAAATAGTAATTATATTCAAAATAAAGCATCATAATTTATTCAACATTAACACCAAATAAGATTCCAATTTACATCGACCGATTAACCTACAACTTTCATAGTTATGCCACCTCTATCTAGATCCCTCATCTACTAATTTTATGGACCAAGCTATAAAATGAGCCTTTGAAATATTTTTTAAAGTTCAGTCAGAGAATATAAAAGCGACAATATTTAATAGTTAATTACCCAACTAAAAAGGATGGCACATTATTGTAAAAACTGAAAGTATATACTCTACTGTGTATATCAATACTTATATAGCAAGATTCCAGGTACGATAACATGTAACTACTACCAATAGCGCAGGGCAGATGATGCTTAATATAGCAATCTACCCAGCCGATATCTTGTAATAGCAACATTTTATGAAATTTGAGTCATTATCATACCTGGAATCTATTTCCATATCTAATGGGTAATCAATCTCCATTTCAAGAAGATTCGACAATAATTTCACCATTTACTCAATTTACTTTTAACGAAAAAATTCTTACCCGATTTGGATGAATAACAAGCTCTGCCACTGATGGTTTATAAAGATATGATAAAATATCATTCCAATGTAATAGCTTATTTAACAATCTCTGGGGAGAATCATATTTGGACACCTGTTATTGTAAAAACAATCATCATTATTATTAAAATATATCTAACCAAGTGCCCATTTTTTTACAATAGATCTAGTATTAAAGTTATTAATCAAATCATAACATTTTAAAGTAAGCTAAAATGTCAAACAATAATGAAATTATATTTGCCTGAACTACACTTAACAAATCATAGTATATAATTATAACGAAGAATGAAAAATCCGAAAATCATGAAATTGAAGTTTTAGCATTTAGTAATCGATTTAAACTCATCACACAATAGTTCATATTCATATTTATGAATTTTGTAATGGAATAAAGGAGCGAATGATGGTAGAAAATTACTTGAAGAAGTCGAGGAAATTTAAACCAAAAGTTGAAAACAATATAAAAAAATTAAAAAGGAATTTATAGGCATATAGTTTTTTTAGGTCGTAATCGGTCGGGTGAGCTAACCGAGTTTTAGTACCTAAGACGACAACAACTGTCTTATGTCATGAAGCTTGTTTTCATTGCATAAAAGGGTGATGAATGGGTAATAACATGTCTAAAGGCATGGTTATTTTTGAATAGTTATGCAGACCATATGAGAAGAGAAATTTTCAAATTCAAAACTATCATGGGAAACTTTTATATAGAATATAACGAAAAAGAGATTGCTCTTAAATTGACACCAAATTCAAAAGCATAATGACATGGATAAAAAAAGACTAACCCAGGTTGTTCCTGGCTAATAGGAAGTAATGTACATGTGTATACCACATCACGTAGGAGATTTACAGTTCGAGAAATTCTAAAATAGATATAAGGGGCAAAAAATCATACCCCTCCCATAGATAGTTAACCACCTACATCAGTTGATATTTTGAGCATTAAGAACAAAATTAAGGTCCAACTGAAACAACATTG
The DNA here is from genome assembly GCA_030765085.1 of Allium cepa. NCBI lineage: Eukaryota > Viridiplantae > Streptophyta > Magnoliopsida > Asparagales > Amaryllidaceae > Allium > Allium cepa. The sequence goes on along the minus strand of CM060935.1, from coordinate 793,416,205 downwards.
GTCCATATGATAATAGCTATCGACTGGGGAAAAGGGCACCAATATACAGTCTTCACGCCTCTTTCTGATTTCATCTATATTTTTCTTCATCATGGAGTATAATTATGTATGTAGTTTCATCCATATTTTTTCCTTGTATATGTTTATTGGTGGGCACACTCGGAAATCCTACTACATACTGACTATGCTTAAGAAAACAATCATGTGTTAAGTCCAAAAGGTATTTGTCTTTGTCACATAATAAGAACAGAAACGATCTTGTTACTATATATATTCTAAATAACTAATCGATGAAATTGAAATAAACCGCGTTAAGAAGTAGCATGACCCTAAAGTAAGAAGGCAGTGGGAAGATAAGTCTATAGTTAAAAGGAGAAAATAGGCATGTTCCTACTGTATATTGTAAATAATAAATTTCATATGAAATAGCATTATTTCCGGTTGTAATTAAAAAAAATTCAAGTTAAGCATTGGAATTTAAGAGAGGTGTATGTAATATGGTTTCTTGTATAAAGCATACTGCAATCAGGATCAACTACACATGCAAAATTTAACCTTTTATTAAATATTCCATTGGAAACACTTTTGGTTATTCATTTTAACTAAAGTGTTAATAAAATTCGTCTACAATGAACTATTTTTATATAAATCTGAATTTATGTCCTCAAAACATGACATCATTCATGCCAACCATTCATGCAGTAAGATACATTCCAGTAGCATTTGTTATTTATATTCTTCACCCACAAATTTAAATCTCTCATATACATTGATGTAGCTAGGACATCTTGGACCTGAATGTGAAGATGAAGGATTATCATTTCCAAACTTGTAGTTAAGTTTTGCTATGCAAACATACTTACTACATGATGCCTCTTTCAGTTAGTAAAATGAAAATGATAAATAATTATGGTAACTAAAATAAGTTTATATCTACAGATGGAGAGGTCTCTTAAAATTATTATCTGAAGTTGTAAGCCTACTATGAAAAGCACACGTAAATTTAACTAACTTGTTTTTTCCTAAAATGTATGGAGAAAAATTCATCAAAAGGATCTGTAAAAAATCAGCCTAACCTATAAACTTTGAAATGTAAATAGGTTAAAGCAACATAATAATGGAACATTTTCACCCAAATCACCATGCTCTGGTGGAAGGAAATGTTGATGAACGGAATAAATTACCAATAAGAAGCCAAGAATCTATCTAGTCTAGTTGATAAATAAAATTTAGACTGGGATTTGTTCATCGCAATGCAACAGATATCAGAATCCAAATTCCATGCTAATAACTATTACAATGTTATAACATAAGCTTTTTGTACTATTAATTACAGTACAGTACAAAAAAATTAAAATTCTACATTTCATGCACAACCAAAACCGAGGAGGAAGCAAATGAGGGCACATGAATTACCTTCACGGGAAGAGATGGGGATGAGAGATCGGCAGCCCAAAATCGAAACTAATAGCCGAACAAATTCCAAAAATAGCAGCAGTACTCGAAGATCACCCAGAAACAGCCCAATACCAGATGACTTAGAACTGTCCAACGTGACAGTAGTAACCATAGAAAACCGTACGCCAGAAACGGCCGACTTCATAGCCCCGAACTCGATAACCTGAGGATTTCATGCTGAAGCAGCGGGTAACGGAGGGAAACTGGAGGTATCGAAAGTCACCATTGAGGCATGAAGATGGACGAAGAAACAAAGATGATAAACGCATGAAAAGAGCTTGAGATGAGCTCCTGATTCAAAATTTCATACATGACGCATCAGTGTATGGTGAGGGTGGAAGCGGAGAGATGCGATTAGGAAATAAGTCGGATTGCTTGACCGATTGGATGGCGGAGCAGAGAAAATTTTGGTTTTAGGGTTTGGGAAATAATTTGGATAATGGACGAAGCGGAGAGATGGCATAGAGAAGAATAAAAACAACGACGTTTGATTTGCCAAATTGCAATGGGGGCTTCTGCTCTCTTGAAACGAAACAACTTGTGAAGACCTAAAAGGAGGAAGAAGAAAGACGCAGTGGAAGGAGGGGAAAAGCGAATACGGCAGGAATATAAGAAAAAGTATAAACTTGACTGTTCGGTTGCCAAATTTCAAGGGGTCCTGCGTGAGCTTGAAATTCAACTCACTAGTAATAATGTAGTATAGATAAGTCTGAGCGCAAAATTAAATTCAAAAATTACAAAAATCATTAAACCGTTTGTTAGAGCAGACGGCAAAAAAATCCACTTTAATTATTAACTTAAACATTAAGTGCTTTATATATCAATAATATTCGCTCACTAAATTTTATAACGACATTTGATCTAATATAAAAACTAATGATATTATCTTTAATAATCATTAACTGACATTAAAATAACATCCAAACATAATCATCATAATATCCGTTGATGACCAATCTCCTTAATCATCTATATGCATTTCATGATTCTTCTTCCTCTTTTTTTTTTCCAAGAATTAAATATTTCACAATAAATTCAAAATGACCAAAATTTATATTTCAGGCTGTCAAAACTTTCTTGAATTATTATATTTCATCATTTAGAACCTTTGCTAACAACATAAATACCTTCTTAAAATCTTTAAATCGATATTTTAATTCATTACTTTTTCATTAACCTCAAAATAGCTCAAAAATCATTCTTTATCAAAACCTTTTGAGTTATAAATTTCATCAAAATTCTTTTCGAACAATTTTGATATAAAAACCCTTCTCGAAGAATTTTAATATAAAAATTCTTCTTTTTAATTGATAATAATCTAAGTGCTTATTTTTCATAAAAATAATTCTATCAAAAAAAATTTAAATACAAACCACCTTTCTATATATGTATACTTTAAATCCAAATCATTCAATTACTTTAATAAAATTCAAATTCAATCATTTAGACACATAGTTTTTGTCTCAAAACATTTTATATATGATATATTGAATTTTCAAAACAATAAACAAGTATTTATATCAACATTTTCTTCATTTTAAGACATTCACATACTTGAAAACCCTCCTTTTGAATTTAAATTCAAATAATCTAAAAATAATTTGAAGATTTTCAATCTTGATATTTTTAAAATATCATATATAGGAAATTCAAAAATCTAAGATTTTAAATAAATTTTCCAAACCATAGCTTGTTAGTTGTAAACTAGTTATAACATATGTTTTTGTTTACAGTAAATTCAATTCATTTTCGTAATAACATTTTAGGTTATAATACTTATTCCAATGTGTTTGTGAAGTATGATGTGTGTGTGTTGTTTTTCAAATCATTTGAAAAGTGCAAATCAAGCAATGGAAGAAGAAAGGAAAGAAAATGAAGGCTGGACAAGCTTCCGGAACTAAAAACAATGCACAAAATATTTTAAAATTATTCAAAGCTTTTCAAAAGATGTTCAACGATGATTTTCAGATATGTTTGCTTGATTTTTAAAGTGTCCTGGTAGCTTAAACATCTCAATTAAGCCAAGAAAAAATAGAAATTCAAATACAAGAAAAATGACAAAATTCTGGAATCAAAGACTTTAAACTTCAAGCATTGTAAACTTTACGAAATATTATTTATAACACTTTCAAAATCTTTATGTGTGTGTATTCCAAACATTGTATTTTTTTATTTTTTTTTATTTTTTTTGAAATGGTACTTTATATACAACATATCACATGTCAATAAACGTTCGAATCACGCCAGGCAAGTTTCGAACTTATGACCTCTCGCACCAAAACCAAGTCACTTAACCACTGGGACAATGGTGCTTGTATTATTTTTAAAACGTCATTTTCTTTTCCAAAACATATTATTCTTTTCAAACCATTGTGTCGAAATGCCTCACTGTAGTATTAAGGAATCCCTATCGATAACGTTGGCCAAATACATCGACTAGAATTTTTAAGCACTCAACAGATAAATTAACAAAAAATATACCATTAAAATTCTTTTTTCAACCACGTTAGAAAGTAATATTCATACTTTCTCAAAATCATTTGCTCGCTTACATAAAATTATTAACTCATGATGTTACATATTTATACACAACCATTTGCATTCAGAACAATACATCACATCATATTCAATTATTCACAACAGCAAGCAATCATTCAAATTTTATTATATTACATTTTATTTATTAGTATATTTTCCAATTCCAAATTATATATATTTATAATTTATCATTCTATATATTATAAATATTAATATCTTAAAAAAATTATTATTCCCCAATGGTTCTATTACGGAGAACCGCTGGCTTTTATTAATGATTGGGTTCATCCAAATTCAAATGGATTTATAAATTCTTTGAATGATAGTCTTTTATTCAATTCCACATTTTAAACTAAGCATAAACAAAAACAAACATTGATGCAAACAACATACATTTTAATCAAACAAACAAAGTCTTTTATTCAATTCCACATTTTAAACTAAGCATAAACAAAAACAAACACATTTTAATCAAACAAACAAACGATCGCCTTCAGTAGAAAACTATCTCATAGCTTCAATGTGCAACTCAGATCATTAATCGATCAAGTCACAACAATATTCAATTCTAAGCTATCTATGGTCTCATTTATTCTATCTATTAAATCTCACTCTTTACAGAAGTGAGTTCCAAATTTAGAATCGTTTTCATAATAATAATTTGTAAAGTACTTCAAAAATTTCTACAAATAATCCCGACGATTATTCCTAATAGTCATTTATATTTTTATCCTAAATAGGAATAAATTCTATGTTCTACCCTGCACACCCAAGGGATAAGATTCTAAGTCATCTATGTTTAGATCTTGACTCTATGTCAATTATATTCAATAATGCTCTGAACACAGCATTGATACCAAGCTGTAACGACCCCACCACTATATCCATATTATTAAAGAACGTTACAAGTAATGCCGTCTAATAACAAAGAGAATGCGGCTGATTAAGGGTGACCTAATGTGACTATATCTTTGGACTAACACTGACATGTCTTTATTACCTTTCTAAGGATCTGAACAGTAAATTTTGACGTGTGAGGTATTAATACAAATCAATAGACGCATAGGTTAAAAATATTCAAAACAGTATATATAAAATAAATAAATCAGAATCAGAGCCAAAGATCACGACGGAATAATATACATTATATACAATAAAATGTGAGTCTACAAAATATCGGTACTAGAACCACATAAATATCTACATCACATACATAACATTGTATCAGGTACAAGTGACTACTACGTAATATACATGATAGGTCATCTTAAGTATCTATATATACAATCATGAAGTAAACTAAAAAGGTCAAAATAGTCTACTCTAGTGCTAGTACAAAATCCAAAAGTCAGCGAGTCCCTATACCTGTAGAGTCTCAGTCTGACCCCGGGTTATTTTAAAATAAACGGGTCAGGCTATATCTAATAAAAAGATGAGACACTAATATCCTAAATATGTGACTTAACAATAAAATAAGTCGTACTAAAATTATATTCGAGATCAAATAATCATAATAAGACATACCAGTTAAAATCACGATTTCATAAATCCATCTCAAGTCTTAAATGGACTATCATCAAAATATGGTGATAACAATTCAAATTTTTCCAGAGCTAAAAGATATCGAAAGATCCAATCACAAAATGTTTGAAATAATCATCACTAATGAAATAATAATGGTAGACACATCAGTTTATACAGCGACACGAAATCTACCGAAAGAGACTAGCTACATAGAAAGGAATCCTACCAAAAGAGATTGCAAATTAGAAACACCTGCTCATGATAAGAGCAACTATGTTCATAACTTGTCCTATTCAAATTTACCTACCGAAATAGATAAACATCGTCTAACTATGAACTAAAATAAACTAATGGTTTGTAGTCATCCGGTATATAGACTACAATGCACATATACATCTGCCTTTCGAAAGAGGCAACTGTATTTACACCATACCTACCAAAAGAGATCTGCCTACCAAATCTAAAAATGTATCAACTCTCAAATTGATGATAAGTCATCTTCTTTCGGGGATCTATCATCCTAAAATCCAAATACCCTAAGATAATACAACTCTAAAGTGTAGATTAAGTTCGCTATGATAATTACAAAAATTTAACCACTGTCCCATACCAAAATAGTAAAATTCTAGTATTTACTAAAAGCTAGTAAATTCTACTTAAACTTTATTTAACAAATTAAAATATTAAGTAAAAAATTTGTACGAAATGTCCCATACCAATTCGATAATTCAATCGTTTATTAAAATTCTTGTTTCGTAGAAAATCACAAAATCCAATAGAAATAAAATCAAGCTCGTTCACTTATAATCAAAAAAGAAAAGAGAAAAGATTTTATTACAAAAATATAATTTCTTTATTAAAATTAGGGATCGAACCAATGTTTTTCATAAATAACAACTTACTTTATTTTTGAAATACACACACACACAGATATATATATATATATATATATATATATATATGTTTCATAAAATATTATTAATTTTAAAACCTTATTTTTCAATTCTTTCTAAAATAAGACGTTTTTATATATAATTAGCCATATTTTCTTTAAATTGGTATCAAAAGAAATTGTAAGTTTTAAAAATCAATTGCTACTTATAATCAAAAGATAACATAGCAAATAACAAGCTTAAAAGTTTACAAAACAAAGAAATTAACAAAACAACAAAGATTAATAGAAACTGGGCTTACTACCAAGTTTTCAATTTCACTGGTCGACCAATAATGATAGACCGGTCGATCGGTCTATGCATTTTCTAGGCAACTATTTGCCCTAGTGATCGTTGATTCTTTCCAGATGATCAACTTAGGTCGATTTCGACGAGTTGTGGAATGGAATAGAGATAATATCAGGTCTTACTAACTATTCAAATACGACTAATTCTCATCTTTGTGCATACCGTGTATGTTTGTACTCAAATAGGAACGGGCAGTACTAAATTTCAGAAGTTAAGATTTTACTAATTCATTTTTAACCGATCAATTCATCCCATTAGCAATTAAATTCAAAACAGTAAATCATCTCAAAGATATTAGTAATCATATATATAGGCGTGTGAGAATATTATCTCACTTAGCCATTTGCAAGTCAAAATCTTCTGTTGGTTTCAACACGCAGCAAAATCCCAAGTCAATTTGCTGCCCAGAACCTAGCACGCCGCGTCCATCTTGCTGCCTTCACAACAGCCGTGGCCACCTCCTCCTATGCTCAAATGCTAGCCAACGCCTTGAAGTTAGAACCCCCCATCGTCACGCACTAGCTCATTACCCCTTCTCCACTAGGTCACGACTCCGGATCGACCGCTTCTACCATGCACGAGCTGCATTCCCTCACTATCAATCGTTGCACCAGGCTGAACGCCTCACGCAACTTATTATTATCATTTTTTCCTTTTGAATTTGAATATCTGATTTTGGGAATTTTGCAAAAAAACGAAGATTAGGGCATCTCCAATGGTGCAATTCAACGCTGAATTAGGCAAAAAAAATAATATCTAGTCGTTCGATTAAGGCAAAAGATTAAGCTGAATGTTCAGGATTCAATTCAGAATCCTGAACTGGGCTTGGGCGCCCATAAAATGGGCGCCAGGGCTTGGGCGTCCATTAAATGGATGCCCAAGCCCCCCTTCCCCCAACCCTCCCGTGTGTTCCAACGGCTATAACTGGCCCCTGCATTTGAATTCCAACAGCTAAAAACGGTCATATTTTGACCCCAACGGCTATAAACGGTCATATTGAAAATTACAACGGTTATAAACGGTCATATTGAAAATTACAACGGTTATAAACGGTCATATTTATGATTTCACTACATATATCGGAATACTATTCAGATTGTAATACACACATCTCTTCTTCTATTACAATTCTATTCTCAATTCCTTAATATTGAAAGTATGTCTTATCAGTTTCAATCATATACCGAAGCGATGAATATGGATACCTGGGATCTAGATTCTCAACCCTTTCAAAATGTTCATCCCCAAACTGTCCCCCCTCTATCGTTCCATTCTTCTGCTCCATGATCTGGCGATGAAGATAAGGATTTGTGTTATATTTACTGTCATTTTTCTAACGACTCGGTAAAGGGGAACGACCAAAGTGGAGAGGCGTTTTGGGTAAAAGTCATGACTGCGTACAATAAAAAACATGTTGAAAAGACGAGGTCAATGTCTGCAATCACGGGTCGTTTTGGGAAGATTAATCGACAAACACAATTCTACGAGTCGCAGATCCACAAAATAAGAACAACAAATCCAAGTGGAATGGGTGGCGAAGCTGAATTGGTAGCGTTTTGTAAAATATGATTTTTAATTTACATTCATTTCTGATCACTTTGTTAATATATGATTTTATGTTTCTATTTTTGTAGAAGAGAATGGCGAACGATCAATTCTTGAAATTATTTCTAAGAGAAAATGGTACAAAGAAACCCTACTACTATCAGTTTGCAAACTGCTATGACTTGCTTGTTAGTCAGCAAAAATGAAGCTCAAACACCGCAAAAGGCTTAAGAGATGTCCAGACGAAGTCGAAGGGGAAGAAAAAAACAAGTAGATCTAATTACAATTCTAGCCCAGGCAATTCTTCTCATATGGACTCAAATGTATGCCCAGATAACGAAGACGAAGAAGTAGTACCCGCATTTGATGAAGACGCTAGACCGATGGGGCAATGAGTAGCTAAGAAGAAAATTGTTGTTCAATCTCAAATCGATTCTCGTTTAGCCCTAATGCATGAAAAACATGCAAGAGAAAATGCAGAACGTCAAAAAGGAAGTGCAGAAAAGCTTGCCGTGTTAAAAGAATTGACTGAGATTGGGAAGGGCCGGTTTGAGCTAGAGCGGCAACGCCAAGAGTCCTTAGTAATGGAAAAGGATGTCACCGGAATGGACCCAATTACAATGCAATATTGGATGGAGTACAAACAACGCATTGTTGAGAGTTGATCTGGAACAAAACATATGTAGTTGACGTATTAATGTGATATTTTTAGTTATTGCAGTTTAAATATCCATGTACCTTCAGTTCATAGTTGCAATCAAGTGCTATTTTCAGTTTTACAATATTCAGTGGTATATCATTTTTTCGATGCATTATGTAGATATCAATATAGATTTACTTCATCAAATATAAATGATATTACAAACAAAAAAATTGAAGCATTCTACACTTCGTTACAGAAATAAAAAAAGGAAAACATATGTAATTAAACAAAGATCCACCATCCCCAACTACTGATTTCCATGAGAATTCCAAATATGCTCCATTAAATCCCTTTGGAGTCTATTATGAATAGATACATTACGATATACTTCATGATGATCGTCATGAATTGCGCACTGTCCTTCATTTTGTAACGTGGCTGTGCGAAACAACTCGGGGGGGGGGGGGGGGGCGGCGGGGGGTGTCTTGCCCCCTCATACTCGAAATCGGGATAATCCATACCGCATTCATCTTCAATGATCATGTTATGCAGAATTATACAACAGAACATAATTGTAGCCATTTTCGATCTCGTCCATAATCTACATGGATTGCTGACCATTGCAAACCTTGCTTGAAGGACCCCAAACGCTCTTTCTATGTCTTTCCTTTGTCCTTCATGCATTACAACAAGTTGTTTCTGTTTTGCCGTCATTGGGTTTGCAAATGTCTTTACAATCGTACTCCATTTGGGATAAATTCCATCTGCTAAATAGTATCCATGCTCATATGTGTTATGACCAAGAGTAAATGATACAGGAGTTGACTTACCTTGCGCCAAATCATTAAACAAATGAGATCGTTCGACAACGTTTAAGTCATTAAGAGAACTTGGAATTCTAAAGAAAGCATGCCAAATCCACAAATCATGAGAGGCAACTGCTTCTAAAATGATAGTTGGTTTTTTTTCTTTGCCGTTATATGCTCCACGAAAAGCTTTTGGACAGTTCTTCCACTCCCAATGCATACAATCTAGACTTCCAAGCATTCCAGGCCAGCCCTTGCTTTCATGCATTTCACGCAAGCGCGTTACATCTGCCTCGTTTGGAGAACGAAGATACTCCGTCCCATAAATGTCCACAACCGACTGACAGAAGTGATCTAGGTTTTCTAATGCTGTACTCTCTTCAATATGATATGCGTCGTCAAAGGCATCGACGGGTGTACCGTATGCTAACATCCTCATAGCTGCGGTCATCTTTTGATGGCCACTCAAACCTTTGTTTTTTTGCAGCGTCCTGCTCAAAAACAAAATAATTATTATTCTGCTGAATACTTTCGAGAATTCTTATAAATAATGGACGACTCATTCTGAATCGTCGTCTAAACATCTCTGGACCGTAAGTTGGATCACTGGCAAAGTAATCTTGCATAAGTGTTTTTTAAATGCTTGCTGGTTACTGTTGATATATTTCCGACCCACGATGAAACCACCATGTTTTCCAGAAGTTGATCTGTATGCTTCACGGTATATCTCCATCAGTTCCTCCTCCTCTTGTTAATGCGCTAACGCGTACGCTTCTTCTTCAGAGTCACTGTCGCAATGCAATATAGCTTTTAGTAAACTTCCAGACATTGTTTGATATTTGAGGATAGTTGTTTGATATTTGAATGTTTTGTTAGACTAAATTGTGGTGAACAAGTATGACATCCATATGGTTATATATATGACTAATTCTTGAGTGGAGAGAAGGGGGTCGGTTAGCGGTCACCATCACGTACTGTAGCCACGTTAATTTGCCGGTCAAGAATCTCTGCTTTGTTGAGTGGAGAGAAGGGGGGTCAGTGTGCGGTCAAATCACGTACTGTACCCACGTTCATTTGTCGGTCAAGAATATCTGCTATGTTGAGTGGAAAGAAGGGGGGTCAGTGTGCGGTCAAATCACGTACCATAGCCACGTTTATTTACCGGTCAAGAATTTCTGCTATGATGAGTGGAGAGAAGGTTGATCAGTGTGCGGTCAAATCAAGTACTATAGCCACGTTCATTTGCCGGTCAAGATTCTCTACTTTGTTCAGTAGAGAGAAGGTGTGTCAGTGTGCGGTCAAATCACATACTGTAGCTAGGTTCATTTTTCGGTCAAGATTCTCTACTTTGTTGAGAGGAGAGAAGGAACATCCATTATATAAATTCACAAATCGTTATATGTTTAAATCATTTTAAAACCTAACATTATTCAAATTACATTGTCCACCATGACATTTACGTCTCATGAATTGAAGTTGCTTATGCAGTACTACATTCAAACCGATGAGATGTGCGATAATCAGGAGTCAATTGTAATTAATTTTTGGGACACTCTGGCTGAACTCTACAACAATGACGTGAGCTCTCAAGTCAGACGTACAGCTCAAGAGGTCAGGACTGCATACAGAAACTTTACTAGGGCATGCACGCGGTACACAAAGATTATCAATGAGGTAATATTGGAAAATGTGTTTGAGACTAGACGTTCGACTTTTGACGGTCGATACAATTTAAAATATCGCACGCCTTTCATTGCCCATGATGCGTACTTCATACGTCAAAACTGGCTAGAAAGATTTGGATGGCCTTAAGATAACAGTATTGCTAGTTGGTTATGTAACGTTCGTTAATGTGTCGAGAGCTTTCTGAATTGTCTTTTCAAATGATAATGTCTGTTGTTGTTGTCAAAGCTAATGCCTATGTGTAATGTTTGTTTATACATGCCCTTGTGTATTGTATGTTGTCAGATCAAAAAGTAGTGGTAGCACAAGTGTAATGTTTGTTTATATATTCTCTTTCTGGCTTACTTATTCATCATTCATAATCATCTTCTTCCTCTCTTACAACAATAAATTCTTCATCGCAATGCCTTCTTGGCCTTCTTCTATCGGTTCAGATGCAGGTTACGTGCCTACGGAAAGTCCACATACTGATGAGGATTGGCTTATCGATTATCAAGAACAACACTATGAAGATGTTCGCGGTCAGTTTCAAAACCTTGAGCAGCTGAGACTTCAGGAAGTGGTTGAACCGCCATACGAACAACATGTTGTTCGCATGGCATATGAACAACCTGAGAACCAGGATCAAGTAGCTCAACCTCCCACTGAGCAAGAAGTTGAATCGCACCTAGTTTGTTGTCAGTGCGAGTATGAAGTTGAAGTTGTAGTACGTGCGGATGGAGAAAATATTGGTCGTCGAATCCAACTATGTCAATTCTGGCCGAATGGTTGCAATTACGCGGAATGGTTGGATGATCCTTTATGTCCAAAGGGCATAACCTATGCAAACGAACTAGAACAGGAGATAAGACGTCTTAGACTTTCTATACAGGAGTTGCAGTTTAATCGTCACGTCTAGTTTCTTCATATTTGTGGTCTGTTATTACTGTGTCATTTTTTATCAGTGTTCTATGTTCGTATATGTCACTAGTAGTTTTTTTATGTCACTAGTAGGTTTTTATAAGTTTTCTATCTACTGTCACTGTTGGTTTTTTTGTATGTTTATATGTAACTAGCTAGTGCTTATAATAAGTATACACAAACATAAAGAATTCACATTATATACCAACATATATAATTTAAAGTTAAACAAACATATACAATTCACATTATACACCAACATGTATAATTCACAGTATACACATACATATAGAATTCACCGTATACTCGAGCATTATAATCCAAAATCCAAGAAAGTGAAAGTATATAAACATAAAGAATACACAGTATACTCAAATAATGACATAAGTACATAAGCTATAGGAACTGCAACATATAATAAAACGTCTACTACGCATAAACTAAAAGTTGTACAACTAATGGAATGCAACGTCGTCGTCATCAGCATCATCCCCATCATCATCATCTCCGTCATCGTCATCGTCATCATCTCCACCACCACCATCATCTCTATAACCATCATCATCATCTCCATCATCATCATCGTCATCCCCATCACCATCATCCCCTTCGTCCTCATCATCCCCATCGTCCTCATCTAAACCACCAGCATCATACCCACTGGGACCAGCATCACCTCCGCCTTGTGATCTGAAAGGCTCATATACATCAAGTCTAGCTGATAGATGATCAATCTGGGCCTCTAGCATTTGTGTATGCTGCATGTACATATCATGCATGGTGTGTGTATGTGCAAGAGTCATATCGCGAAACACACTAAGTGAAACTCTGGCCCGGTCCAATCTAGTAGCATACTACATAAAGATGATATTTTACATAGTGAGAAACCAAGCATAAAATAAAGGAAAAATGACAATAAACAACAAACGTACCTCATACGGAGGATATAACCCGACCGAAGGCACACCAGGATAGTCGGGGTGATCTGGAAAGACTAAAGGCTGCTCAATCAAAGTACCTGTCGCGTCATATGCTCTAAAAGTAGTATCAGGCTCCAACTGCATGAGAGTCTGGGAGAACTGTGACGGAATCGGGTCAAATGAAACCTGCGGTACCTGAACTCTACCGGCTACCAGATGAGGTCCTATATGATCAGAGTTGACCCCACGAACATAATATGGTACGATGAATCTGCGGGGTGCTACTCTAACCAAATAAGCATCGTAATCCTCATCGATGAAGAAAGTACTACTATCCACCCATCCAGCCTGTCGTAGAGCATCTAAGTACTGATCGCCGATCACCCTATGTCTACCAAACATGTCCTCGCAAGATAAAGGATCATATGGTGTACGACGATCACCCGTAATCTGATAAGCACATCTCTCTCCCAAATACCATACAGGCATAAATGCAGGTGTATGCAAAGCAACCCTACGTCTAGATAGTGAATACGCAACCATCAAGGGATGGTCATCCACCAGAAGACCTGCATCTGCTAGAAGAGTCAAATGTGTGGCCCAAGGAGTCCGAATGATGTTACCTCGACTACGCATATCAAGCTATGACCTAGCCTCCATCAAGTCATGCCGTACACCTAAGGGGACATGATGTACGTACTGCATAGTCTCCCATCGTCTCATCCTTGGGAAGTAATGCTCAACAGCCTGACTAGCCCTGTCCTGGATGCGGGGATGCATGTTTGCCGTGTGCTCGTAGTACCATGACGACAAAATATACCAAAAAGAATACATCTGCCTGACATTGCCAAGCACAAATGAATCTAGAGCGGTATATAGGGCGCCTAATATCGCTGTGCCCGAGTCAATAGTATGTAGCTGGTCTAATCTGGCAAGATATGCTAAATAGCCTAGTCTAACTGTGCCTTTTTGGTTCGAAAAAAAAGTCGAATCAAACAGGTACAACAGAAATGCTCTAGTAACTGCATCCATCATATCGGCTCTAGCTATATAACCGGTGATGTACTGCTGCAAGTAAATCAACTTAACAGAACCACTAGTGACGTAGGTAACATGTATCAGTGGTAAAAAAACAGTAAACAAATTGGACGACTCGTATAAATCAGCAAATGGAAAAGGTCGAAGACCATGTCGTATAATCTCAATCCCAGTAAACATGAAGAAATCAACTAGGGTGATACCAAACTCAAAATATGAAAAATGAAACGTACGCGTGGTGGGCCACCACCTCTCAGCTAATGCCTGAATGAGAGGTCGATCAAAGGACTGAACATGTCTAATCGACAAAAATAGACTAAAAGGGCAAGCTTATAGCCTCTCAATAATAGGACCGGGAAGATAGTCATAAACTGGGCAATGCACTTAGCCCAACTACCCCGACAGTGAATGTAATGGTCCTATAGATAATTTATGAATTAACAATTTTTGATAGAGTAGGGGTTATTTAATATGAGTATGTAATGTACATATTAAAATAACAAGTTATAGTAATTTGCAATTTATACATGTATGGTCGTCAAAGCGGTTTCGGCTCTTTGCCGATAACCATCTGGCAGCTCATGTAGAACACGTAGATCGTCTGGTGAAACTCCAGATGGTGGCGGAACGTGTAATGATCTAGCTTGCTCCGTTGGATGTCTGTGAACCGTTATTCGGGCGATTTTGGTTGGACGCGGCGACATTTCGTTTAGATTTTCTATTTTTTAAAAAAATTAAAAGGAAAAAATAAGAGTAAAGTGAGGGGAAGGGGAGGCGGTGCTAATTTTATGGGCGCCTTTGTTCAGGCGCCCATAAAATGGGCGCCTGGCCACTGGGGCCCCAACCCAGATTAAGGGCTGAATATTCAGCCCTTAATCCACTAGAGATGCCCTTAGGGTACAGGTTTGAGGATAGGGCAAACAAATGCAGTTATAGGTTTATTTGGGCTTGGGCTTAAGATTTAATAAGGGTTATATTTCCCATTTACTCATTTAATTTGTATATAACAATATTTCAATTTAATTTAAAGGGACTCACATTACACTCTATAAAATATAATTCGATAACAATGTAATTCTATTCATTTCAATATATTTCACTGTATTTAATTATTCGTTCTGGTGATATAAAATAAATTTATTCATCTATGTCAATTTATTTATTAAATATCATTAAAAACTTCTTTAATCTGTTTCAAGTATATAAGGTCATTTACACTTCAAATTACTTTATATTTAACACTAACACATTATCCAGTTTAATATATTTCCTGAAAAGAATTTATTAATTAATTCAAATTGTTAAGTCAACAATCTATTATTAATAGACCCCAATTAAGTAAAAATGAATTTCATAATAATAGACATAAAAAATCGAATGCATACATTTTTAGTTTTAATTAAATTTGTATAATATTACGACTTTTAAAATAGGGTTGTAACATGACCCGTTCCTACTGACCAGGTCTCCAATGATGGTCGACCATCGTTGTTATACTAATGGGCCTCGTTGTTATACTAATTGGCCAGTTGGGGATGGCGGATTCCTTCTCCATCTTGCTATGGTGGTTTTGAAACTAGGCCGGTGTGGAAGCTTCAACGCCTTGCTGAAAAGAGTAGTGGCTATTACCTCCACCTTCAATGGCACAACTAAAGGCCCCATCGTCCTCTTAGCAATATCGACTGGGTGTTTTTCAAGTCTCTTACAAGATTCGATGTGAAAGGCTTCAAAGATGGTGGCACACTCCCTTGTCTTCAACAAGTTCTTAATCGTTTGGAGTTTCGGGGTAGTTCATCTTCGTAATTGATGCAAGATCTTCTAAAGTGCTTCAGTAGCGTTCTTCTTCTTCTCTCTTTCTTATTTTTGACAACTAAGAGGTAAGAATATTATTATAAGACTAGCAGGGCATGTGTTGTGCCTCTGCATTTTTTGATCTAAATTAAACATATCTTTTATTGCAAACTCTGATTGACAATCTTATTGCCCTTTTGTTTATTTATCTGCGTATGACTTATTTAGTAGAGCGCTTTGAATAACCGATAGTTCCTATATTTATTTCGCAGACATGCTTTTATTTTCTGGATATATTAAATATCAGTGTGATAATAAGGTGGTCTGGGTACAACCATTAATGTAAAATAAGTACCAACCAGATGTAGAGTGGCAATTTGCACCAACATGAGCTGAAACGCAAGTTTGCTCATGGGTTCTCTTGGCTTGCAAGTAGTCGAACGAAAGAGTGGAGGATGAACTCAAGCTTGAACCTTAGCACATGGTGCTATAAGGTTCTTGTAAGTGACACGTGGACAACACAATGCAACCATTGATCTTGACTCGAATCGGAGCTCATTGCTTAACTATGACACTTAACTGTAACTAAGTTGCATGATGATGAGGCAGGATATATGCATCCCATCAACAAAGACTTGTATATAGGAAATTTATTTAGAAAGAACTTATCTATAATGCGGGGTCTGAATCAAGGTTTTGATGCCTTCGTTTCTTAAATGAGACGGCTGGTTATGAGAGAGTAGGAGCTGCAGCCAATGCTTCAAGATTGGGGTGTCTTAACAAGAATCAGGGCGCTGGTCGGCCCATTGGTTCTATTGAGAAAACCGCCATTAAATGTTGAATTCATTTGCTATAGCATGATAACATCCTCCTTTGCTTGCTTAAGGCAAAACCCATAACATTCCCCTGCCTTTTGCCGATTGATCTTGATTTCTTCGACCTTGTTTAGGATGGGGAACTTCTGACATCCATCTCAGCTGTGATGACCCGGAATTTTTATATATTTGAAATTGAAATATTTGATTAATTTTAATTATTTGAAAGTTAGTTTAACTCGAATTTCAAATATCACTGTTTATTTGGCAATTAGATTATTAAATTTAATAATTGGAAATTGGTTAAAATAGTGAATCTTGGTTTTTAAGCTGGTTAAAATATTTAAATGGCTTATAAAATTTATGTTGATAATACTGAAAATAATAAAAACTTTAAAATTGAATTTTTAAGTGTTTTGTTCAGTTTTGAAAATATATTGTTTGAATCGATATTTAAAAATAGCCTTCCGAGGTACAGTTTCGGAATTCAACGAAACTAGTTCCATTGGATCCGTAATAGTGTATTATTACCGGATTTCAAATTTCATAGAGGTTGGAGTTGTCATGTGACCGTACGGTAGGTAAACGCGCTGAAATTTTATATCAAAAATTTAATATAATAACTGGGTTCAAAAAGCTATCTTCTCCATACAATCGAGTTAGGATTCGAAACCTTTTCCATTACGTTCAGAATAGGGGTTTAACATTGTAAATGCCTAGAGGCACGCCTCAATTGGAGATCAAATATGTGAGTTGCGGAAATCAAGATGATTTAAATTTAAAATTTAAATAGTTTGACTGGTCAAAATGATTCACACCATCTTTTTTTTACCCTAGCCTGTTTTCTGGTTCATGCCAATTGTCACCTACGCGTACCAGATGTCCCTCTTCTCTTTCTTTCTTTTAGCCGAACTTTTTATTTAAAAATCAAAATCAAAATCAAAACGAAAGGAAATTACTATCTCCAATATACTTTGCCTCCACCCTTATTTCAAATTCTTAACCACGGCTTGCATTCCCTTTCTCGACCGAATAGAAAAATCAAATCGAGATTTTCTTTTTCCATTTCCTCAAATCGATTCGTTCAAAAAATAGGGGACACGATCGAAATTGTCGATCGAACTCGATTTCGAATTCATGGAGCTCAGGAAGAGGTGGCAACGGCTCGAGATCGTGAGGCTCGGCAAGGAAGCTAAGTGAAGGTGTCATGAGGCCGCGGTGAGGGGAGCGTACGCGCTCACATACATGCACGCGAAGAGATGGCACTCGAGTGCTCGATGCTGGGTAGTATTGAGCGTGAGGCGATGTAGGATACGTCATCGAAGTCGAGCGAAGGGGCACTGGGAGGCGATTAGGCAACTGGAAGGGCCGCGACACTTGTTGAGGTCGGTTTCGATGATGGCGACGTGGGATGTGGGCTGCTTGATGGGAGTTTGAGCGGGATGTGGTGATGTAATCATCGAAGGCGATTGGGTAGATGCATGTTGCGGTCGGGTTTGTCAGCTTTGGTATGGTTTCATTTTCTGCTCTTAAAGTTTGATTCGTATTTATAAATTTGAAGTAAGCGAGCTTAGTAATATATATATATATATATATATATATATATATATAATAGAACAGTTTGTTGAAAACAGATTTGGAAAATTTATCAGAAATTTGATTAATTGAAATTTATATAAATCATTTTTATAAATGTAATTTCAAGGAAAATAAGTATACATATTTTAATTTACTAGTTCACTTTAAAATGGATTATGGTGATTTAATTGTTTAGTTAACCTATTTAATTATCTCAGTTACTAAAAGATCTTTAAAGGGAAACTAGTTTAGAATTTAAATTTTGTTTAAATTAATTCATTAGTTAAAATTAAAACTATTAAACGGTAATGGATTGTTCGATTTGCTCGAAAATTAATAAAATCCTCTAATGTTATTCAAGGTCCAAAATCATGAAGAAAATAGCCAGATTGGAGTGGGTTGTAAATTAAAATCAAAGGTGAGTTAATCTCGCTCATTTAGATACCTTTTTAAATTTAAATCGTTAAATTTAAATTATTGGTTGTTTGCTTGAATTGATAATTTAATATCAGTTGGATGTAGTATATGATATATAATAGTGTGTATATATATATTGAAGTGATTGATTCCCGCATTATATAGCGGATAGACCCTATGCGCCCCGCATAATAGCGGATGACCATTTATACCGCGATATCCCACCTTGAAGCGAGATGGGTATTTTAAATTGTTGTGCTAACATCTGTGGATGCAGAGAAATAGGTTGGAGGGATCCAACTGGAATCCTCAAAATTTATTTTATATTCAACGATGTGATTTATGTGATAATCTGTGATGATTATATTGATTATATTGGAAATTGAAATTATTGAATGTTATGGCTTGGTTGAATATATATTGGTATTTGAGAGAATGAAAAATATATAAGTTTGGATTTTTAAAGGAAATAAAAAGGAAATTTTTAAGTAAAATAACATAGTGAATTTGGGTAAACTAAAATTGAATTTGGAAAAAATATATATATAAAATATGATTTTTAAATTCTATTAAATAAATTCTGAGTATGGAAATAAAGATAAAGATTTAAACAAATGAAATAAAGAGTTTTGGAGACTTAAGTGATATTGGCTAAAAATTTGGAGGATTCCATTTTTAAAATTTAAGATTTAAATGTTTGGGAAGAAATTAAAGGGTAGAATTTTAAATGAGGTATGAAGTGGATTTTTTAGTTTAAAATAATTTTTAAATCATAAATATAGAAGTAAATATGGAATTAATGGGTTTTAAAATAAATTTGGATAAGTAAAGGAATTCTTTTTAAAATGGAGTCGGTTTTGAAAATCGTTTTGAAAACTGATTAAGTGTTTGAAAACTGGGATTAAAGGAGAATGAGATTATGAGATTTATAAACAGGGTTTATAAATAAAATGAAATATTTATCAGAGGATAATTTGGAAGTATAAATTCAAGATGAGAATTTATAAGGGAAGGGTGATTTGTTTAAAAATAAATAGTGGTTTATTTTTAAAGGTGTGGAAAGGAAAGTGTATTTTACCGAAAAGCCGAGTATATTTTCAAGAAAGATTTCCAAGTATAAGTTAAAGGTTTTAATGTAGTTTTAAAAGAATATTTTACAGAAATTTTATTATTTTAAATTGTTTTAGAATTTTAAAGTAAATATTTATTTAAATTAATCATGTTAGTAATTATTTTAAAGACTTAACAAGTATTATGATTTAAAAGTTAATTATTTAATATTTATACCATGTAGAATAACTTTTATTTTAAAAATTAGTTTTGGCTTCAGTTTACTTGAGAAATTATTCAAAAATTTCATAACTAGTATTTTAAATAAAGTATTTTAAGTAGTTTTATATTAAATGTTTTAAAGTATATACTTGGATAAAGTGATTTAAATTATTTTAAAATCTAAGTATTAATACTTGGAAAATTTCAATGGAAATAAATAATATTTGGAAAATTTATTCCGCGAGAGAAAAGTGATTTGAAACTGTTTTCAAAGGGTTGAAATGTAGAAAAATATCTTGCGAAGATATTTTGAAATAAATAAATAATTTGGAAAATTATTTAAATCTGATGATTGTTTGTGGATGTTATTTGATAGTTAATAACCGATTATCAATATTAGCCAATGCGTTGATCGTTTCGTAGAGACCGGGATCGGGATTGATTTTTCGAAAACCACTTCGATCCGGTTCGAATGTTTTCGTGAGGAAGACAAGAGCTTGGAGTCGAAGATGAAATAGTTAAGTGCAAGGGCTAATCGCTACTAATCCTGAGGGTGATTCCAAAATGAATGTAGTAGGAATAGTGCCTTCAGTTCCCTTCGGACCTGGAATGGAATTCTATGGACGAATGCTATCAGAACATCGTTAGGAGGACGATAAGCATTCTAAGTGAATGTGTGAAAAAAGGTAATGCTTAACCTCGAGCCTCATCAACCGAGAATGGCTAAAATATGGGAGGTGCATGCAAGGCTAAGTGGCTAGCGACCAATTAGGGTAAGGTCATCCCTGTCTAGATGTCCCTTTTTTTCGGCTGTGTGGGCGGTTGCTGATCCCAACCATGGGGTGATCTTATTCGGACTATCCAGTAAAGGGTAGCTCCGGTCTTGTGTTGCAGGGGATCAGGGTGGATCCTCAGTACGTTGATCTAGACCAGGTACTATGACGGGCGATACCCCAGTAGCCCTGCCATTGTATGGAATCCAGTCTCCAATAAGCGCATGTACGTTTTTATTGTGCCCAACTATTGCTGAAACGTGAGTTGCAAGCATTTCAGCTAGATTCTATTTTACATTCTATAAACATTATTATAATATCAAACGAATTTGATAAAAATGTTTTGGTTATCATAAGGTAAAAACCCAGCATGTTTATTTGTGGCATGGTCTTACGAGATACCTTTGATTTCGAAGGATTTTGGAAACTTAATAATCCAATTGAGTGTGTTTTCTCACTCTAATATTCCAGACTGACTCGGGTGTTATTTTGCTATAATGCTCGGGTCAGACCGAGTATTATAGAGTACCAATTCTAGATGGACTGTTGTGGAGCTCAGGAGACGAGCTAGATGGCGAGACGTATCACACGTATTTGATGAATATTCCGTTGTGTATGATTAAATGCATAGTGAGTTTTGTGAGGAAAGGTTATAACAACTGTCCAATTGTGTGCTATGAATTTTGTTGAAATCCGACGATGTAATGTATAAACAGATATAATTCTTTTTGTTTAAAGAACAGTCATTTATTTATTATATATTGATCCGCTGCGTTTCGTGAGATTCCAATGATACTTCGTTTTCTTCTTCTACCTCCTTCTTCTTTCCCTTACGGACTGGTTTTCCGGCACTCGATTGTTCGGCATTTGATACAGTAGACGTATTGATGTCGATTTTCGGGCGTCGAAAAATCGAGTTGTTACACTTGGTATCAGAGCTGAAGGTTAAGCGTGAACCTTGGCTCTGGTGGGAATTACTCATTAGAAATAGACTCCGTAGTACTCTAGAATGAGTTTGAGTGTATTAGTAGTTATGAGCGCATATTTGTTAGTGAATATAAAAATTGTTTTTATATTGTGTTGACTTATCGGTTGAGTGTTTATGGATTCTGATCGATATGTGGGACACCATGTCATCGATAGAGGTTTTTAAACTATTAAACAAGACAAACCGACACAATATTGTTTTAAAATAGGGTAAATGAAATAATTTTGCCCAAATTATTTTTGTATATAAAGGAATAATTTACGTGAAATTATTATAGTTATATATGCTTGCTTGGTTGTCAGGGAATGATAATATTTAACTATTATCATTGTTGTGTAGAAATTTAAAATGGGATTAAAATTATAATCAAAGTTGAGAAATAAATTCATATACAGAATGAATCTGATTTATAATTTGAATATAAAATCCCAGAGTAATATCAAATATAGATTGAAAGGATCTGAAAATTTGAAAATTTTAATTTCCTTTGAGTTTGAAAATGGTTTTAAAAGGTTTTGGAGAAATAATAGTGATCTTATTTCGGTAATATTTTTGAATTGGATATGAAATATGGTGGGATTTGGAATAAACAATATTTAAAAATGTTTTTGGAAAGAATAAAAACACTGAACTCTTTTCGCTCGCTGGAAAATAATTTCGGTGATGACTGCAGTATTATCGAGATTCATTTTTGAGTTTCCAAAAGAGAAATTGCTACCAAAATGTTTTAAATTGGAGTTGTTTGCTAAACTGGGTTTGATTTTAAAATTCAAGATATAATTTGATACCCAAGGATTTTGGATATAATTGACTTCAAAAATGATTTTTGAAATAAGTAAGTGATTGTTAAAGACTCTAGCGTTGGTTTAAATCTTTGTGGAGTATAAATAAGTTTGGAAACCTATAAAATATGGAATTGTTAGAATGAAATTTAACTTGAAGAAGAGTTAAATTAAAACAAGTTTGAAAACAAAATAAGTTAGAAATGTAAGCCAATTAGATGAAGTAAATTAAAAAGATTAATGAATGGAGCGTAAATAAGTTGGAAAACTTATAAAAGTTTAAATTTAGAATTGAATTGGAATTTAACTGAATTAAGTTAAGTAAAGGTGAGTTTTGAGGAAAAGTGTAAATAAACTAAATGAAATGGTTATTGAAATAAAAATTTATTAGTTGAAATAAATTTGTGAATTGAACAAACTAATTTAAATTTTAAGTAAACGAAATTGGAACTGAATATTGGGAATTAATTTGAATTGTGAGAAATGGGAGTTAGTCAAGATTGGACTAAATAAGACAAGGACTGAAATAAAATTTGTAAGTAAACTAATTTATTTAAATGGGTAAGCATATATATTGAAAATGAATATTGGGATGATATTTAATTTAAATTGTGTAAGTAAAGTGAAGTTATGGAACTAAGTCAAAGTGGACTAAAAATAATTAAAGTTTGAAAATAAAATCCATTGAGATTTAAAAATAAATTTGTAAGTGTAACTAATTAAAGAAATGGGTTTGAGATAAGGTGAATAGAATTCAATATTTAATTTGATTTCGAAATAAATTGAGAATTGAAGCAAAAATAAATATTAAAGTGTATAGAATATTTATAGTAAACTTAAGAAAAATAAAGGAGCAATCCTTAAGTAAAATTGGTATTAAAAGAGATACTAAGTTAATATTTGAATAGAGACTTAATAAAGTGATAATTGTGAATAAGTGATGGAATCAATGTAATTGTGAATAAAAGAGAATTGATATAGCTGAAATCAATTGAGATAAATACGTAGGATGTACGTGTATTATTTTATTCGCTTAAGAAAAATAAAGGAGAAATCCTTAAGTAAAATTGGTATTGAAAGAGATACTAAGTTAATATTCGAATAGAGACTTAATAAAGTGATAATTGTGAATAAGTGATGGAATCAATGTAATTGTGAATAAAAAGAGAATTGATATAGCTGAAATCAATTGAGATAAATACGTAGGATGTACGTGTATTATTTTATTCGCATAACGATTCGACCGAATTTCGAGGTAGTTATAACGATCCGAGTTGGGATTTTTCACTTGATTTTCGACAACAAACCCTGAATATGCATTTTTGATTGATTCTCGAAATTCCCTGTCATAGTTTGTGGCTATGCAAGGAGAGTGACGGTTTCTGATCAAGAAACCATATCTGAGTCCGCAATAGGAAGTCGAGTGGACGAAACTAGTTCGGAAATGAAATTGTGTGATCGAGTGAGCGATCGGATATGATATTGCGTACAGAAGATATACGTGCATTGTACGACTTAAGTAGAATAGATATTGAAATTTCATAAAAGAAGTGAATGGTTTTGGAATCTGTAATTGGATATTATTGCTAAGTAGGATATACATGTATCTGAAGGCAAAGGATAAACTATTTTTTTTGATTTTAGAAGATAAATTAAATTGCTCGAAAAAAAGATATGTATTTAAAATTATATATGAAATTTGATGTTTTTCTGATCTAGCCACTTGGCATTTTGTTTTCTTTTGAATTCTGGGGGCCCGTAGAGGCATTTTGTAGTTGTACCGATCTAGCTGCGTAAAGGAGATGCTGGCGAAATTTTTCGAAAATTTAGAGAGTTAGAAAAATTTGAGCAAATTTTGATAATTTAAAATTTGGTTTTAAATTTGAATTGTTGAGTAAGTGATATTGGTTGAAACTTATGGATGAGTTTGGAAAGTTAGTAAGAGGGTTATTGTGTCTTCAATAGAAAAGATTGTTTTGGGAAGTTGTTAAAACTGTTTGGTTTTGGAAAATAGTTAACGGGTTATGTATCATTCTTCCTAATCAGTAATTTCGGGGTGAAATTCTTTTAAGGGGGAGGAATGTGATGACCCAGATATTTTTGTATATTTGAAATTGGAATGTTTAATTAATTTTAATGAATTGAAAGTTAGCTTAACTCGAATTTCAAATAGCACTGTTTATTTGGCAATTAAATTATTGAATTTAATAATTGGAAATTGGTTAAAACAGTGAATCTTGGTTTTTTTAGCTAGATAAAAAAAATTTAAATGCTTATAAAATTTATGTTGAAAATAATAAAAACTTTATAATTGAATTTTTAAGTGATTCATTTTTGAAAGTATATTGTTTAAATCGATATTTAAATATAGCCTTCCGAGGCATAGTCTCGGAATTCGACGAAACTAGTTCCATTGGATCTGTAATTGTGTATTATTATTTGATTTCAAATTTCATAGAGTTTGGAGTTGTCATGTGATCGTACGGTAGGTAAACGCGTTGAAATTTTATATCGAAAATTTAATATAATAACTGGATTCAAAAAGCTATCTTCTCCATACGATCAAGTTAGGACTCGAAACCTTTTCCAATGCATTCGGAATAGGGGCTTAACATTACAAATGCCTAGTGGCATGCGTCGATTGGTGACCGAGATTGTGAGTTGTGGAAATCGAGACAATTTAAATTTAAAATTTAAATAGATTGACTAGTCAAAATGATTCACACCATCTTTTTTTACCCTGGCCACTTGTCTTCTAGTTCATGCCAATTGTCAACTACACATACCATATGTCCCTCTTCTCTTTCTTTGTTTTAGCCAAGCTTTTTTTTTAAAAAGAAAAATCAAAGTCAAAATGAAAGAAAATTTCCTATCTCCAATAGACTTCGCTTCCACCCTCATTTCAAATTCTTAACCACGGCTTCCATTCCCTTTCTCGACCGGATAGAAAAATCAAATCGAGATTTTCTTTTTCCATCTCCTCAAATCAATTCGTTCAAAAAATGGGGGACATGATCGAAATTGTCGATAGAACTCGATTTCGAATCCACGGAGCTCAGGAAGAAGTGGCGACGGCTCGAGATCATGAGGCTTAGCGAGGCAAGCTAAATGAGAGTATCGTGAGGCCTAAGTGAGGGGAGCGCACGCGCTCGCATACATGTGTGCGAAGAGATGGCACTTGAATGCTCGATGCTGGGTGGTATTGAGCGCGAGGCAATTTAGGGTACGTCATCGAAGTCGAGCGAAGGGGCGTTGGGAAGCGATTAGGCAACTGGAAGGGCTGCGACACTTGTTGAGGTCGGTTTCGGTGATGGCGACGTGGGATGTGGGCTTCCTGATGGGAGTTCGAGCGGGATGTGGTGATGTAATCGTTGAAGGCGATTGGGTAGATGCATGTTGCGGTCGGGTTTGTCAGCTTTGGTATGGTTTCTTTTTCTACTCTTAAACTTTGATTTGTATTTATAAATTTTAAGTAAGCGAGCTTAGAAATATATATATATATATATATATATATATATATAATAGTAAAATTTATTGAAAAAAGATTTGGAAAATTTTTCAGAAATTTGATTAATTGAAATTTATATAAATCATTTTTATAAATGTGATTTCATGGAAAATAAATATACATATTTTAATTTATTAGTTCACTTTAAAATGGATTATGGTGATTTAATTGTTTAGTTAACCTATTTAATTATCTCAGTTACAAAAAGATCTTTAGAGGGAAACTAGTTTAGAATTTATTTTTTGTTTAAATTAAATCATTAGCTAAAATTAAAACTATTAAACGGTAATGGACTGTTCGATTTGCTCGAATATTAATAAAATCCTCTAGTGTTATCCAAGGTCCAAAATCATGAAGAAAATAGCCGGATTGGAGTGGGTTGCAAATTAAAATCAATGGTGAGTTAATCTCTCTCATTTGGGTACCCTTTTAAATTTAAATAGTTAAATTTAAATTATTACTTGTTTGCTTGAATTGATAATTTAATATCAGTTGGATATATATATATATATATATATATATATATATGTATATATATATATATATTGGAGTGATTGATTCCCGCACTATATAGCGGTTGAGACCCTATGCGCCCCGCATAATAAGAATGACCCTTTATACCATGATATCCCGCCTTGAAATGGGATGGGTATTTAAATTGTTGTGCTAACATCTGTGGATGCAGGGAAACAGGTTGGAGGGATCCAACTGGATTGCTCAAAATGTTGAATTTATTTTGTATTCAGCGATGTGATTTATGTGATAATCTGTGATGATTATATTGAATATATTGGAATTGAAATTATTGAATGCTATGGCTTGGTCGAATATATATTGGTATTTGAGGGAATGAAAAATATATAAGTTTGGATTTTTAAAAGAAATAAAAGGAAAATTTTGAGTTAAATAATGTAGTGAATTTGGGTATATTAAATATTGAATTTGAATTTTTTTTTATAAAAGTTTGATTTTTAAATTCTGTTAAATAAATTCTGAGTATGGAAATAATGATAGAGATTTAAATAAATGAAATAAAAGATTTTTGGAGAATTAAGTGGTATTGGCTAAAAATTTAAAGGATTCCACTTTCAAAATTTAAGATTTAAATGTTTGGGTAGAAATTAAAGGGTAGAATTTTGAATTAGGTATGAAGTGGATTTTTCAGTTTAAAATAAGATTTTTGAATCATAAATATAGAAGTAAATATGGAATTAATGGGTTTAAAAATAAATTTGGATAAGTAAAGGAATTCGTTTTAAAATGTAGTTAGTTTTGAAAATCGATTTGAAAACTGGTTAAGTGTTTGAAAACTGGGAATAAAGGAGAATGAGATTATGAAATTTATAAATGGGGTTTATAAACAAAATGAAATATTTATCAGAGGATAATTTGGAAGTATAAATTCAGGATGGGAATTTATAAGGGAAGGGTGATTTGTTTAAAAATAAATAGTGGTTTATTTTTAAAGGTGTGGAAAGGAAACTGTATTTTCCTAAAAAGCCGATTATATTTTCAAGAAAGATTTCCAAGTATAAGTTAGAGGTTTTAAAGTGGTTTTAAAAGAATGTTTTAGAGAAATTTTATTATTTTAAATTGTTTTAGAATTTTGAAGTAAATATTTATTTCAATTAATTATGGTAGTAATTATTTTAAAGGTTTAACAAATATTACGATTTAAAAGATAATTATTTAATCTTTATGCCTTGTAGAATAACTTTTATTTTAAAAATTAGTTTTGGCTTCAGTTTACTTGAGAATTATTCTAAAATTTCATAAGTAGTATTTTAAATAAGTATTTTAAGTAGTTTTATATTAAATGTTTTAAAGTATATATTTGGATAAAGTGATTTAAATTATTTTAAAATCTAAGTATTAAGACTTGGTCAATTTCAGTGGAAATAAACAATATTTGGGAAATTTATTCTGTGGGAGAAAAGTGATTTGAAATTGTTTTCAAAGGGTTGAAATGTAGAAAACTATCTTGTGAAGATATTTTGAGATAAATAAATAATTTGGGAAATTGTTTAAATCTGATGATTGTTTGTGGATGTTATTTGATAGTTAAATAACCGACTATCAATATTGGCTAATGCGCTGATCATTTCGAAGAGACCGGGATCGGGATTGATTTCCCGGAAAGCACTTCGATCAGGTTTGAACGTTTTCATGAGGAAGACAAGAGCTTGGAGTCGAAGATTGAGCAGTGAAGTGCAAGGGCTAATCTCTACTAATCCTGAGGGTGATTCCAAAATGGATGCAGTGGGAGTAGTGCCTTCGGTTCCGTTCGGACCCGAAACAGACTTGTATGGACGAATGCTATCAGAACATCGTCATGAGGATGATGAGCATTCTAAGTGAATGTGTCTAAAAAGGTAACGCTTAACCTCGAGCCTCATTAACCGAGAATGGTTAAAACAGGGGAGGTGCACGCAAGGCTAAGTGGCTAGCGACCAATTAGGGTAAGGTCATCCCTGTCTAGATGTCTTTTTTTTTTGAATGTGTGGGCGGTCGCTGATCCCAACCACGGAGGGATCTTATTTGGACTATCCAGTAAGGGCTAGCTCCGGTCTTGTATTGCAGGGGATCAGGGTGAATCCTTTGTACGCTGGTCTAGGCCACGTACTGTGACGGGCGGTACCCCAGTAGCCCTGCCATTGTATGAAATCCAATCTCCAATAAGCACCTGTACGGTTTTGATTGTGCTCAACTATTGCTGAAACGTGAGATGCAAGCATTTCAGCTAGATTCTATTTTACTTTCTATAGACACTATTATAATATCTGACGAATTTGATAAAAATGTTTCAGTTATCGTAAGGTAAAAATCCGGCATGTTTATTTGTGGCATGGTCTTACGAGATACCTTTGATTTCAAAGGATTTTGGAAACTTTAATAATCCAATTGAGTGTGTTTTCTCACTCTGGTTTTCTAGACTGACTCGGGTGTTACTTCGCCATAATGCTCGGGTCAGACCGAGTATTATAGATTGCAGATTCTGGATGGACTACTGTGGAGCTCAGGACACGAGCTGGATGGCGAGACGTCACGCGTATTTGATCAATATTCCGCTGTGTATGATTAACTACATTGTCAGTTTTGTGAGGACAAGTTACGATAACTGTCCAGTTGTGTGCTATGAATTTTATTGAATTCTGATGATGTAATGTATAAACAGATATAGTTCTTTTTGTTTAAAGATCAGTCATTTATCTATTACATATTGATCCACTGCGTTTGGTGAGATTCTGATGATACTTCTATTTCTTCTTCTACCTTCTTCTTCTTTCCCTTACAGACTGGTTTTTCGGCACTCGATTGTTCGGCATTTGATACAGTGGATGTATTGATATCGATTTTCGGGAGTTGAAAAATTGGGTCGTTACATCAGCAAGCAATGGTTGTCTTATTAACAGGTTATAAGAAGATGAGAAATCAACCACTGTAAAGTTTACTTTGATTGTAATGAGCTACCTTTTTTATCTTCAAGAGTTGACACTAAAACATCCAATGATCTTTAGAAAGAAAAGACATAACATAATCTCATAATGTGAGAAGTAATATATAATATACCAATGATCTTCAGAAAAAGAAAATGGCTTTAATATACATATTATTATCATAGAAAACTAATCTATCATCAACCTGGACATTATAACAGTTTGTCCTTACAATTGCTGATAAACGCATACAAGAACAAAACAGCGAAAGATAACATACGTGAATACATCTTGAAGGATCTAGCTAATCGCCTGAAGCTCCAAAGAGTCCAGCAAATTCTAGAATATGCTTAGGTTGACCCGAACGTTATAAGAAAATAACGTTCGAATCGGTTTGGTAAACCAACGTGAGACAGCTGAAATCAAATAATATGGATTTCTATATTTATGAAACCCTTTGAAAATAGAGGTATCTTGTAAGATCATGTCGCACATAAACATGGAGGGGTTTTTACCTTACAATAACCAAAATATTTTTATTAGAAAATCTAGTAATATTATAATGATGTCTAGGAGTTGGAAATAAACATATAATATATCTAGAATGGTTGCCCATAATTATGTTCAACGATACTAGGTTCTATAATAAAACCGTAACACATATATTGGAGATTGGATTCCAACATGATAAGGTAAGCGACCACCTTCCACATAGTACACCTCTAGATAAAATAGACTCGAGGGCCACACATGGACCTCCAAGGAACACATAGTTGGCTACCACTTTAATATTATATGTCAGATTACATCATCCTTTGGGCGCCAAGGCTGCAAACATTACCCCATAGTTGTCTCGCACGATCACCAAAATCCAAAATCCCAATCTAGATCGAGGAATGATGCTCCTAATGGTAGCTCACCACATAGCTCTGCGAGCATCACCTGCTTTATCCATTATCGGGTTGTGAGGCTTGTGAGGTTATGCTTTTACCTTTTCCTCCTAGCAATCCCCACTTGGAATGCTAACACTGCCCTCCAAGCAATAATGCAATGCTAGCATTCGTCCATACAAGCTGTTCAGGATATGAACTAACTGAAGGCACTACTTCTACGACATCCATTTTGGAATCACCCTCGGGATTAGTAGCCAGTAGCCCTTGCACTTCAAAGAACTCCGTCTTTGATCCCATCATCTCGAACCAGTCTCAAATCTATTTCAAAGCGTCGAACACTTATATGGTTATGGACTGGTTACGGTTTCGAGTCATCTTATATAAGTACACTCCCCCGCTTACCGGTCGGTCCAAAACCAATCGATAGATTCTGGTAAAATTAACCCTGGCTCTTTTGGAAATAATCAGACAATACATAAGAATGGAGATCACCTCCTAACCGTTTTAGCAAACAGATTTCCTTATCATTGGTCCCAGGGGAACATAGTTAGATTTATTCGCATATTATAGCCGCATCAAAGATAACCGTGTCATATAACCCCTATGATTCTCCAAAACATTTCCAGAGTTATATTTGGACAAGATTTGGTAGCCGATTATTTAACTATCAAATAAACAAACATTCAAACCTATATTTAATACCTTGTAGGATCCACTAACACTCGATTAATTAATCTTTCATTAATAAATCTCTATTCAATTAATTGATTAAAAAAACTTTCACAAAGATATTTTCACAAACCCCTTATACTCCTTTCAATACTTGAAAAAACATTCATATATTTATCTCACCGGTATAAGTATATTAACATGACATTATTCTTTCAATACTTAGAAAATATATCTATGTACTTATCTCAACGGTACAAGTATATTTACAAAACTTAAAGGAGATATCCACTTCTCTAAATTCATATGTAAAGGGGCCAAAAATATATATCATTTAAAACATTACTTATTCTAAACCCGAACCAATTTTCCTTCGATGTTAAGTATGGAAAGAATGCTTCCATATCACAGAATTAAAAAGGATTATTTATCAAAATCAAATCACGTTCCTTTTATAAAATTCCCGTATAAATTTCCCTTTTATAAACTCTTTCTATATTTATAAATCCTTTTATAAATCTCCAAATTAATATACAAAACTTCTTTTATAAATCTCCAAAATTATGTACAAAATTCCTTTCTAATTATAAAACTCTGTCTATTAATAAAATTCTTTTCTATTATAAAAATCGTTTACAAATCTTCCTTTATGAACATCTTTATAAAAATCTTTTATAAAATGTTTAATAAAAAACCCTTTTATAATTCAAAACTCATTTTTATAAATTTTATATATTTAAATTTTAACACAAATATTCGTTATTTTACTTATAAATCCATTCTTTTATTTACAAATTACAATTTATAAATCTCTCTTTTATTTATAAATTACCATTTATAAATATCTCCAACAAAATATTACCTATAAAACTCCTTTACAAAATATCGTTTATAAATCTCCTTTACAAAATATAGTTTGTAAAGCTCTTTTAAATAATTTTTTTATTAAGTAAATTCATTTTCATTAAACAATTTGTTATTTATAAACACCATTATTAATTAATTAATTACCTATAAACATCATAAATATATAAATAATTAACTTTAAAACATCATTTATAAAATAATTAATTAACTTTAAAGCATCATTAATGAAATAATTGATTAACTTTAAAACACCATCAATTAAATCAATTGGTTACCTTTAAAACATCATTAATTAAATCAATTAATTAACTTTAAACAACGGTAATAATATAATTAAATATCTTTAAACAACATTAATAATATAATTAAATATCTTTGAACAATATTAATAATATAATTAAATATCTTAAAATATTATTTATTAAAATAATAAATTATCTTAAACATCATTAGTCTCTATAGTTAAATCCATTATAATCATATAAACTCTTAGCCTCAAATTATTATAAAATGGAAGTTAATGTAAATCCATAGCTTTTCAACTTCAGAAAGCGGCTCAGCGACACAATAGTATTTTGATAACCTACCCTTTATTTTTAATTTACTTTCCAAGTCATAGTACTAGTATTTACATAAGCAAGCAAATATGTAAATAAAATCAACAAATAACAATCATTAACTAATCCATTGCTTATCCCATATTAATAATCCACATATTAATTAACTAGCATATGAATAAATGTCTAAGTTAATTTAATACCAGAACGTGGATTTATGCTGCTCGATAGATGTTAAAAATAATATATTCAATTTAATTATAGCAGAATGATGTTTTATTCTGCTTAGCAGATGTCATCAATGGGGTATAATCAATTAAATACGTAATTATCTAAATCAATGTAATTATAACCAATCGGTATTATATTATCATTAAATTATGCCATACCAAAACCATCAACTATTTAAAGAAAAGTGTTGTACTTGTCGATACGAGTCTGATGCAAAAATCCGTGGGTTAATCGGATTTAAAACCAATAATATGGGGTAATTTCATCTTAATACTTAATTTATATAAATTTAAAATAAATAAATAACTTTTTTGCTCACCCCGAAACATCAAGCCCAAGGCTCGCGTAACCAAACCCAATAGCTACAGTTCCACGTTTTCCACCCAAATCCCCTTTTCGACTTTGCACTTCCCTTGAACCCAACCTACCCGTGCACG
Organism: Allium cepa; assembly: GCA_030765085.1. NCBI lineage: Eukaryota > Viridiplantae > Streptophyta > Magnoliopsida > Asparagales > Amaryllidaceae > Allium > Allium cepa. Next base: position 793,382,894 of record CM060935.1, on the reverse strand, counting down.
GCTTGGACATGCACACCCAATCCTCACCACCATTCGCCTCTCCCAAACTACCAGCAAACCTCACGTTACGAACTCATCACGATGGACCCCATGACCCCTACTCTGGCGCTTCTCATTGAAATTTGATTGCGCTTTCCGAATAAAATGCGCCTAGGATATTGAATTCGAGTATATCATGCTTCCTTTCATTGCCTCCTCTCGCATCCCTACCCAACTCCACGACCATCATGACCGCTACTGCTTGATGCACCATCACCCCTTCCTTTGCCCATTTGAAGCTATCCTTTAGCCACCAACAATCGATGAATGAACCCAAAAAAATAGCCAGCTAACCCTAGTTTGACCTTGCTACACCATCAGGGTCCACCAGACTTACCGCCACCGCCAACCATGTCTCTACCTCAACACCACATACAGCGCCATCCATCGATCCTCTCAAGTATCGGTTTACTGAAATTAAATAGGTGAATGGAATAAATTCAACTCCCTTCTACGACCAACTCCGGCCACTTCATTGCCAAAGAACACTCCCTAAAATCATAGCTCGACGAGATAAATGTGAACAATTCTACATTTGCCATTTTGTCCTTGTCGGATATCCATCAATATTTGGCTATCACTGCAATCGACAGATCCTTGCCCCATACCGGACCAAACTTCAACTTTTTTTTTAAATACTAGGGGCCTAAACAAACCAATTTCATATTGGAGTGTTTGGCTAATTGTGAGTAGATTTGGAGATCTTGATTTTTGAACTAAGAGGGAGCTTATATTTTCTTTTGTTTACAAGGAAGTGAAAATAGATAAAGAAGAAGAAATGTTGATGTAAAACTGAAGTATGAAAAATGAGGCTGCGGTGATGTGTTGTATGTATTTATAACCAAACAAAAATCCCATTATTTTGAACCTAGGCTAAACAAACTTTGCAAGTTAACCAAAATTCACAATCCAAGCTACCCCTCTCATAAGTCAAATCACATAAATGGCAGGTTCAAAATTTAAATTTTCATTTTATTTGGGAAAAAGTTTTGAAAAGAAGATTTGCAGTATTCCGCTACATAATATCCCGTTTGCATACGAACCGTGAACGACAGATCCCGCATAATAATGCGCCACGATCGCAAAAAAATTATAAAATACACTGGTTATAAAATCTTGTCAAATTTCAAAAATACCAACATTTTCCGTAAAATACGACAAACGATCCAAATATTTTCCATATTAAAATTACAAAAAATTCTATATATCATTTTATTACCAAATTGATTTTTTATATTTAAAAATCATAAATCCAATATTTAATATCAATTATATATTCCCAATAATTAAAATGATAAAATTCCGGATCATTAAATTTTTCCTCCTTTAAAAGAATGTTGATCTCCAAGTTTCATCTAAATCAAACAAAGAAGGAAACCAGCCAACCCAAAAACTTAACCATTTCACTTTCCGTAACTATTTATGAAACATTTCATAAAACACAACTTAAATATGGAAAACGATGTAATATCCTTCTACATCTTAAGTGTATATACAACTATCTAATTCAAACTTTTTTATTTTGAATTTATTTTCCTTAAGTAAACTCAAGATCCAAATACCCGGTTTTATTTCAAACTTTTTTTGAAATAGTACTATATGTTTTAACCACAAAAAATATACATGTAGTCCAGTAACCCCAAAATGATATCAAGGACTTGGGTACTATCAAGTAGTATCATACATCCCTATCAACAAGGGTAAATTTAAGAGAAGTGCTTACCATCCAAATACATCTTTTTTCCATTTTAAGTTATTTTCGGACCACTCAAACTAGTTAACATAAAAATACTTCTTCTATTTCAATATTCCCTTTTTGAAGCATTACCATATATATTTCCAAACAAATAGTTTTAACATAATATCCATTTCCAATTTTCTTTGCGTTTATTCGGATTAGAACTCATTTCGCTTGTACAATGACAAAGAGAATAATTTATTAAGTGCATTACAACGTTCGTCTAAGCAAACACCCAACTGTCACTTAGAAGATTACTCAGATCATCACAAAACAAATTGAGACTCATTCCCTGAACTAGTCCAAAGATAAAGCACCTTGCTTAAAATTTCTTACCAAAATATGTGTACTTTAAAATATTTCCAAGTAAAACTATTACTACTTTCTCAAAAATCATTTGAAATCCTTCTTCAAAGACCCGAGATTTAAATACTCAAAAATCCTTTTATTTATAAAACATTTTTATAAATCCAATATAAAATCAAGTTTTTATAAAACCATTTATCAAATATTTATTTCAAACTTTCTTTTGATAAGCATCTTTGTTAAAATCCCAATTTTAAATTAACATTATCATCGAACGTCTTATAGTCAATTGTGAAACATAATTCATAAGATGTTTTTTTTCAAAGTTCCCATAATCTCTATCTACCTAACCCATGTTGTAAAAAGATAAATTACACATAAATCGATAAAAAAATAGTCAATGCCCAAAGACTGGATGAGCATGACTAATCAAATCCTAAATGATAATAATTGAATATTATCACTTCCTAACAAACAAAAACATTAAAAATAACTATATCAATTTTTGATAATTATTCTTTTATGTATTAAATATAATCCTAGGTGAAATTATCGTTTACCAATTCCAAAAACAACACTATGTCGGATAGCCTTGTTCAAGTGTTTAGAGATCTGTATCAATCAGTTGGCTACTCGTATTGAGAAGAATCCATAACCGACTCAACAAACCAATCAACACAATATAAAATATTTTTTTAGCTCTAACAAATATGTGCTCTCATACACACACACACCCCCACACTTAAACTCATTCTAGGGTATTACTAACCCAATCTTTAATGGGTTTACTCCACTAGGGCCAAGGTTCTCACTTAACCTTTAGCTTTGATACCAATTGTAATGACCCATCTTTTCGGTTCTCGGAAGTCGACACTAGTACATCCATGGTATTCACATGCCGAAAATCCTGGTGCCGGAAACACACATAGTTGGGGTGAAAGAAAAAATAGACATGACATAATCTCATAACGTGATGAGTAATAATATATCAATGATCTTTACAAAAATAAATAAACTTTATTATACATAGTACATCAAAGCAATCTAACATATCATCAGCCTAGACCGTTATAATAGTCTGTCCTTACAATTACTTTTTTATCTCGCTTTTTGGCAAAGCCGTGACACCAAAAGATCGGTCAAGAACAAAAGACAGTTCGTCTTAGAGATTGGTTGTACTTCACTTCGCTATGGATATCGATGAATTTTGTCCGAGTCCGGATTGTGCCAGAATCGACAAGACATGATGGGCAAAGCTGTAGAAGTCGGCATTTCAAGTTTCAAGTCAATCCGAGTTCGTATGCTCAAGATATGATGGATTCAATTTGAGAAAGATAGCCTCTGTTCGGTTCGAACCCATAGGATACCCCATAGTTCGAATCGATGGCCAGAGATTATACTCGAATCCATTGACTCGACTCCACCTACTTCAAATCCATCGCCTTCGAGTCCATCGAGTCGAACCCATCAGAGCGCCTTGGTCGATTCCATCAGCTTCGAACACATGAGGTATAGCCGTGCCTCGAATCCATGAAGACAGCAACAGTACGAATACACCCTCGTATGCCTTAGTTCGAAACCATCAGGTATATATTGCTTCGAATCTACGAGAAGTTCCTTTGCCTCGACTCCATCGGGCGAACCCTCACTTCGAATCCATCTTCGTATGTCTATGTTCGAATCCATTAAAACCCACCAGATTCGAACCCAAGCCACTTCGAACCGATCTTGTTCGAATCGATCGAGCTCGAACCCACTGGGATACCTCGGTTCGAATCGATCGAGTTCGAACCCAGGAACATTCATTTTTTCGTATCCACCAAGTCAACTAGCTTGGATGACGTGTCACTACACGATACGAAGAAGGCAAGATTCACGGTGACGAAGCACTCAACAAGGAGAGAAGACCGGATCGACTCGAAAGACGCGCGCCACCTCATCACAAGGCCACGTGAGCCGACCGATTCGAAAAGAGTGGGTTCGAAGGAATGGATTCGAACTACACAGCCAGCCGAAAAACTCCAATTCGAATCGATCGTATCTCCTAAACCACTCATCCAAATGCAACGAAATTTTCACCGTAGCTTCCATACAAGATAAAGATTGTTCCTGCCAAGTTTCAGCTCGATTGGACCGTTTCTTGATGGGTTCGAAATCACTTCGAATCGATGTCAGATCGGGTCGAAACTTGGTGGGGTCGGTCGCGTGGGCCCACTCACATGTCAGAAGAAGTCTTCCGAAGTTTGAGCGAGATCTGGGCCTCCTACGCCTATAAATAGCACCCTGAAGCCTTCAGAAAAGGGGATCTTTCGGAGCTTCCACCGTTGAACGTCCATACTCTGCCGGATTGAATTCCATACGTCATTATCGCTGTTGTATTCAGATTTCAAAGCTATCATCAACTGTAATCCACTGTAATCGATTAATATCATCAAGTGAATCAATAAAGAGAGAACCTTCAAAGTGGACGTAGGCACGAACGCCGAACCACTATAAATCCTGTGTTGTTTACCGTTATTTGTGATTTGCTGCATTTACAATCTCTTAGATCTGAGTTCTGTGTTTGTTATCGTTGATCTGTGTTGATAAACGGGTGCTTTCACGATATCAGGTGTTTGTGACCATTTTTGGCGCAAACATTTTGGTGCTTTCGCTAAGAAGGCTAATTCAGGAGTTCTACCAATTAGAAGTTGATTCATAAAGTTTGAAAGTTCAGATTTGAGAAATTATGACGAGGCAATCAAGCCGAAGGCTAAGGCCAGAGAGAAGCGAACAACAAGGAAGTCAAGAGGCTTCCTCAGGAGCGAATCAACCGTCGATCTTCATCACTAGGGACGAGATGGATACAATGATGAAGAAGCAAGAGGAATTGATCCAGAGTTTATTTCAACAGATAGGACAGCTTGGAGCACAGAATAGAGAAGCCAATAGAGTCCAGAACGGAGCAGGACCATCCAGCATAGCACCTGGATTAGGAGGCACACCCATGGAGAACGTTGATCCAATTTCGGAGAGAGAAAAAGGAGTATCTGCGCAGCCTGGGAGTAGTAGAGGAGTGAACGCTCAGTCAAGGGGGCAGATCCCAGAGTTCCTTCATGAACTCGGGGGGCAGGTTGAAAGTAATGAACGAAGATTGCATCTCGGTGACAACGACAGATTGGAGGAGATGGTTAGAATATCTATGAGAGGAGGTTTGGTAAATAAAGATTTGGAGGATGTTAATAGGAGTCCTTTTACTCCAGCAATCAGACGAGCTAGGAACCCACCGGATTTCAAGTTACCATCATTCGACATGTATGACGGGAGAACAGACCCCACGGTTCATCTAACGAAGTATATGAGACATATGGAAGTGCTGGGGGCATCAGAGGAGGTTATGGCCCGGTGCTTTCCATTGTACTTGACGGATATTGCAGTGTTGTGGTTTAGAAAATTGGAGAACGGATCCATCGGAACATGGAATGGTTTAATTGAGAGATTTATGAGGCAATTCAGGGTTCACATTGCAAGACCCAAGAATGTGATGACTTTGGCAACCCTAAAGCAGAAAGCCAGAGAGACCTTGAGGAGTTATCTAGCGCGATTCAATGCAGCAGTAGCTTCGGTGGATCGAGCAGATCCATCTATGGTGGTGATGGCAGCTGTGTCCGGAATAGCTGACGGCACAGAGTTCAAAAATTCATTGACTAAAGATCCACCCGTGGATCTAGAGGAATTCTACAACGAGGCAGAAAAGTTTTTACGATTAGAGGATGCGAATGCCGAAAGAGAGGAAGGAGAGGGAATAGAAGTTTACGTGCTTAAAGACAAAAAGCACATCGAAAAAGACTCAGGCAAAGATAAAGGAAAACGAAAGGATGAGGATTATAATGACAGGTCAAAGCGACAACGGAGGGAGCCGCGATTCACCACTTACGCCGAGCTAAATGAGAGTCTGGAGCGAATTTATCAGGATACCAAAGAGCAGGTTCCGTATCGTAGACCGATACGAAGGGATCCAACTTCTGACGAAAGGAGATCAGATAAGTTTTGTGTATTTCATGAATTAAATGGTTATAACACTAATGATTATTGGCATCTGAAGGACGAGGTGGAAGGGCATATCAGGAGCGGTATGCTCCTTCAATATGTGAGGAGGCGAGCTTCAACGGTGGAGCCAGAGCGGCCACCGTCTACATCAGCTAGGGGCAAGCCTGAACCGGGACATCATTTGGTTATCAATTAATTAAAATAACAATGAACAAGTCGCAAGCTTCCACTAACACAATTAAATCATTCACACATGTACGAGATCGCGAACGTTCTCCAGGCATGCTCTGAATGATCATTGATTGTTTCGTAGTGGGAACTTACACTTTGACATCCTTGCTTTGCTTTGGTTTCATGTCGATTTGGACATTTGAACTTGGTTTGTTTAGACATTTCTGTTTTTAAAATTCATCATTCTAAAATGGCTAAGCTACTTACACATGTACGGGGTCGCGAACGGTCCTTAGGCATGCTCTGAGATGGCGATAAATCGCCCTGACAAATGATCCAGGGACCCACGCGAACGTGATCCTGGTATCGATAATACCAAGCCCTCCCGGGCACACTTACTCGCCTCGAACGGCACCTGACTTCGAACAGTCACCACTCGCCACGAACGACACTCGACTTCGAACAGTCACAAACTCGCCTCGAACGACACACGATCGCGAACTATCACAATTCGCCTCGAACGACACCCGACCGTGAACGGTCACAACTCGCCTCGAACGGCACAACTCACCTTACCTCAAATGGCTCGATCGCGAACGATCGTCATTTGAGGTCCGCCACCTGACTGCACACTGTCGCACTTCACCTCAAATGACTCGATCACGAACGATCGTCATTTGAAGTTAGGCGCTTGACCATGAACGGCCAAGTTTCAACTCGATTGGACCGTTTCTTGATGGGTTCGAAATCACTTCGAATCGATGTCAGATCGATTCGAAACTTGGTGGGGTCGGTCGCGTGGGCCCACTCACGTGCCAGAAGAAGTCTCCCGAAGTTTGAGCGAGATCTGGGCCTCCTACGCCTATAAATAGCACCCTGAAGCCATCAGAAAAGGCGATCTTTCGGAGCTTCCACCATTGAACGTCCAGACTCTGCCGGATTGAATTCCATACGTCATTATCGCTGTTGTATTCAGATTTCAAAGCTATCATCAACTGTAATCCACTGTAATCGATTAATATCATCAAGTGAATCAATAAAGAGAGAACCTTCAAAGTGGACGTAGGCACGAACGCCGAACCACTATAAATCCTGTGTTGTTTACCGTTATCTGTGATTTGCTGCATTTACAATCTCTTAGATCTGAGTTCTGTGTTTGTTATTGTTGATCTGTGTTGATAAACGGGTGCTTTCACGATATCGGTTGTTTGTGACCATTTTTGGCGCAAACATACTTATAAATACAGATAAGAACAAAATAGTGAAAGATAAAATGCATGAAAACTTCTTGGAGGATCCAGATCGTCGCCTAAAGCTCCAAAGTGCCTAGTTAAATCTTGAAAATATGCTCGGGATGACCCAACATTATAAGAAAATAATATCTGGATCAGTCTGGTAAACTAGCTTGTGAAAAATCAAATCATATGGATTTATGTATTTATTAAATCCTTTGAAAATATAGGTATCTCATAAGACTATGTCGCATATACACACGGATGATTTTTTACCTTACCATAACTAAACATTTTTATTAGAAAATCCAATGATGTTATAATAATAATTATGAGCGGAAAATAAATATATAATATATTTGAAATGGTTACCCAAATTACATTCAATGGTAGTAGGTTCTACAACTAAAACCGTTAGGCACGTATTGGAGAATGGATTCCAACATGATGTGGTAAAGGACTACCATCCATACATTACACCACTAGATAAAATGTACCTGAGGGCCACACATGGACCTCCTACGAACATAGAACCTGTAGCCCCTTTAACATGACATGCCAGATTACATCATCTCTCGGGCACCTAGGTTGCAACATTCCCCCACGGTCTTCCCGTGTGCACATCAAAATCCAAAAATCTCGACCTAAATCATGGAATAATGCTCCGAATGGTAGCTCACCACATAACTCTACGAGCATCCCTTTTTAGCTACTACTGGGTTGTGAGGTTTGTAAGTTTACGCTTTACCTTTTCCTCCTAGCAATTCCCACTTGTAATGCTAACACTGCCCCTTAGGTAATAATGCAATGGTAGCATTCATCTATACAAGTTGTTCAGGATACGAAAAAATTGAAGACACTACTTCTACTACATCCATTTTGGAATCACCCTCAAACTCAATAGCAAGTAGCCCTTTCGCTTCAAAGAACTTCATCTTTGATCCTATCATCTTAAACTAGTCTCAAATCACTTCCAAAGCATTGAACACATATATGATTTTGGAGTAGTTATGGTTTCGAGTCATCTCATATAAGTGCACACCCTCGCTTATCGGTCACTCCAAAACCACTTGATAGATTCTGGTAAACTCAACCCTGGTTCTTTTGAAAATAATCTGAAAATACATAAATGCGGAGATCACCTCCTAATCGTTTAAGCAGATGGATTTCCTTATCATTTGTCCTAAGAGAACAAAACAAGATCTATACGCATTATATAGCCTCATCGAAGATAACTATGCCATATAACCCTCGTGTTTCTCTAAGATATTTTAGAGTTATATTTGGCCACGATTTGATACGCGATTATTTAACTATCAAATAAACAAACAATTAAACATAGATTTAATACCATGTAGGATCCATTAAGCCTCTATTATTAATCTTTCATAATAAATCTCTATTCAATTAATTGATTCAAAATACGTTCACAAAAGATATTTTCAGAAACACCTTATACTTCTTTCAATACTTGGAAAAACATTCATATGCTTACCTCACTGGTATAAGTATATTAACAAAACATAACAATTTCAATACTTAAAAAATATATCCATATACTTATCTCAACGATATAATTATATTAGCAAAACTTAAGGGATATTTCCTCTTTTCCATATTTATATTTAAATGGGCCAAAAATAACTATCATTCAAAATATTACTTATTCTAAACCCAAACCACTTTTCCTTCAGCGTTAAGTATGGAAAGTATGCTTCCATACCACCATAATTACGAAGGATTATTTATCAAAATCAAATCTCATATCTTCTATAAAATTCCCTTTTATAAACCCATAACATATTTATAAATCCTTTTATAAATCTTCAAATTAATTTATAGAACTTTTTTTTATAAATCTTTAAATTATTTATAAAATTCTTTACATAAAACTTTTTCTATTAATGAAAGTCTTTTCTATATATAAAATTCTTTTGTAAATATTCCTTTTTAAATCCTTTATAATAATCTTTTATAAAATTCTTTACAAAAAACTTTTTATGAATTTGAAACTCATTTTTATAAATCTTATATAATTAAATTTTAACACAAGTAGTTGTGACATGTTGTCACACTCCTGTGCTGTATTATATTTCCCTTACATAGTAGTTAAGGTGCCTTTACCTTACTCCTGTACTTCAACCTTATTACGTTCGTAATAATAAGTGGTCGGTCCACTATAAAACCGTCGGCCTTGCCAAAAATTTTAACACAAATCATCATTATTTTTAAAATACCACTTATAAATCCATTATTTTGTTTATAAATTACCATTTACAAATCTCTCTTTTATTTATAAAATACCATTTATAAATCTTTCCTACAAAATATCACCTATAAAAATCCTTTACAAAATGTCGTTTATAAATCTGTCGTTTATTAATCTCCTTTATAAAATATCATTTGTAAATTTCCTTTAAATAAACCCTTTTTATTAAGGAAAATCCCTTTTATAAAATAATTCATTATTTATAAACACCTTTATTAAATTAATATATTACGTTAAATATCATAAATAAGTAAATAATTAATTTTTAAACATCATTAATAAAATAATTAATTAACTTAAAAGCATCATTAATTAAATTGTTAATTAATTATTTTATTAATGATTTGGATCTTCGCAATGAGTGGCTCTTGATCGAAAGTTGTTACAAGCAAGGCCGTATCCATTAGAACAATTCCTAGACCCCAAGGTCTTAAATGGGCATGGTGTATAGAGTGAGGCTGGAGGCCAGAAGCATAAGAGCTTCAAAGAAATTCTTAAACATGAGATTTTTTGAGCTTTCCCCATCCACAAAGGCCTGATGCACATTAGAGTTGGCCAAGGCAAGAGTAGTGAACATGGGGTAATGATGGGGATATGAGACTGCTTCCTTATCATCGACCGTGAAGTTAATCGACCGTTCTAATTCAAATCAGGGGACCTAGGATACTCGAGATTCCAATTAATAAATTTTCTTGGCAGTGCCCATTTCTCTTTGATAATGGGACTGAGCCCCCAACTATTATTAGCCACATGTTGGCCGCCACATATGGTCGGGACCTCGGTGACAGCTTGGATATGGGTGGTATTAGGCCAAGGGGGTTAGTTCTATTGCTTTTCACTGTTTTCTCTTTTCTCAAATTGATGTCAAACAAATTCTAAGAGCACCCCTTCCTAAATGAGTCTTTCAATTTCATCCTTGAGCGCATGATAGCTATTGCAGATTAGCAACCTTTGAAATTGCACTCGGTTCCTGGTGCGTGGTAGATTATAGCAGGGTCTTTATTCAAATGAAAGTAATTATTGTATCCTAGGTTTTTATTGAGGGCCGGCATCTGGATGCCCCCTACCATCGGCTTGACGATCGCTATTTCGATGATGGTTGCTGTTTTGAGGACCGACTTGGGTAGGACGCCTTGCCACATTGTTTTTGTATGAATGATTCACGTCTTCCATCCTTATCATGTTATTAACCCATTGATAAAAGTCGGTTAGGGAAGAAGCTAGATACTTTTGGAACTCTCTCTAAATCCTGGACTTGTATCTGACCCTTGAACATAAGGCCATGACCAAGTCGCTCACATCTACACCCTTAGCCTAGGTTCACTCTTTGTTGAAGCGACTAACATACGACCATAAACTCTCAAAAGGAGCTCATGATTTTGCCCAGGTCACTAGCTAACATGATACATGTACGGGATGTGAAGAAACGAGTCTTGAAATTTGCATGTAATTAGGCCCAGGAGCTAATATGGCCCAACCATAGATGCAAAAATTAACAGAAGGCCGACCCTGAGAGGGTGGAAGGGAAGAGCAAACACGTTGCTGATTCGGAAATCTAGTTGACACGAGCGATGGATTGAACACCGTAATGTGATCACATGGGTCTGCACTCCGATCATACTTGGCAATAGGTGGAAAAGAATACCTTCAATGGATGTAAGAATACAATACTTCATCGGAAATGGATCTCGTTCCCATCATTTGAGAATACCTCTCCCTAGCATTGTAGGATTGCATTCTGTTGAGCCGTTGATGGAAGATATGCATCTCTTTGCTGAAGTCGACATCAGCCTATTATTGGATTTTCTGATCGACCATGGGCTCAAGGGCTCATCCTGCACCTTGGTAGAGAAGGAGATCGACGATGAGATGGAGAACGTTGACGACGAGCGGGAGATCTCCCCCTATGCATGACCCGCTCTTCTCATTATTTATTTCCGATCCCACCTTTATATGACCTGGAGTGTGCCAAGAAGGCAATGTGTGACTTGCGATGGAAAAGGGACCACCATTGAGATATTCAAAAGCAGAAGTTTGTAGGTGATCAAAGGCTGGTGGTTGTTCTGCTAAAGGGAATAGTGACGTTTTAGCCCCATAGGCACAACCACATCTGGGGCGAGATCAGCCCGACTAGGTATGCGTACAACATACCTTCTAAGAAGACATGAACATCCATAAACGAGGTTTCAGATACCACCCTCTCTCGGGCTTTGGCTGTGTTCAGGATTTTATAACTATCGAGGAGCATGGGCCTACGAGCAGGCAGGTCGATCAAGTAGGATGTAAGAGATGCTAGCGGGACAATGTCCATGGTAGCTTGAGAGGCTAGTTGCGCCATTAAGAAATTCACTTCGCGGGCTAGCTGATTCATGTTTGAGTGCTATAGCATCACGGTGCACCATATTTATTTGTTGATGCCAAGATTTGTCTAGGCAGCACTGTTGAGAGTGTTACCGTTGATTTTGAGCCCGTTGGAGTTGTTATTTTCGAATGGCGTAAGATTGTCCACAGTAATAAGTACGATCCATTCTTTGTATAATAAAAAAGTTTGGATAGGTGAGATCTTTAGGGAGAGACCCTTCATTTAGCACCAAAATATTGACTAGAGGTTTAGACAACCTCGAAATTAGACTAATGCACAAAGGTTACTTATTAACTCTAGCATTAAAGTGAAAAATGAGGAGTTAAGTACATAACAAAAAGGTAAGTAATAGAAGATATAGAGTGGTTGGACAAGGCTGCCAACATCCACTATGAAGTTCCCTTACTATTTATTTCTCTTACAACTACAAGGAATTATTAGAGAATAATAAGAAAAAGGAGGCACTTAAGACTAATAAAGCTACATAATATTAAGGACTTGCAGTATCAAGAGCACTGAATTGTTTGTATTGTCTAGAATCCTTGTATGTTCTAACCCCTTTGAAGTTGTTAAATGAGGATAGTTCAAAAGTGGCTAGTATATAAAGTAAAATATTTATTTTAAATAACAAACTTTAGAGGTGTTTGTTAATAAGTACTTTATTGGAAAGATATCTTATCAATTTTTTTTTGAGAAGTATGAGACTAGACTGAGTGGTGTTAGATGTGGGACAACTGGATGATATGAGTCTTAAGTTTGTCCAAACTATTACATTATTGTGAATTGTGTTCCAATTATGTGTAGCTTTCCTAAAGTGTTATAGGGTCTAGTCATTCCCTTCTGAGAAGAGTTGGGATATGATGCAGAGACTACCCATTTTGATTGTATGGAATAATGACCTTTCATTTGGAATTGCATACTTTGATCGAATTATTTATATATTTCCATTTTTTGTTTAGTTATTTGTTATATTAATTTGATTGTTTAGTTTAAGTGTGTTTACTTTATGATCTATGAAATGATTGTTTGAATTAAATTATTCTATTTGCATTGTATTTTTTGGATTTCCAATAAATCTAGTTTCGCCAGCAACATCTAAGGGGAATGCAAGATGGTCCACCACAACTTGCATCCCTAATTTAAGCCAGCCCTTTCGGACGACTCTGTGCAGTTGCCAGAAATCGAACCCACTCCCCTCTATGAGGGAGTCGGATGCTATTGTTATTTTTACTTGTGTTTCATAATGGTTTTTCACTAATTTCTGTTATGTATGTTTTAATAATCCTATTTGCTTACGTTACAATTTTGTTGATTGTTTGTTTTAATATTATATGTTTTAATTATTTCCTTGTTTGTTTGTTTTATTGTTTTCTTTGTTATGATTGCGTATATTGTATGATAGGTTATATATTTTGTTGTTGTTAATAGTTTTATGATGAGATAGCTATGAAATGATTGAGTTTCAGTGAAATATACATTGGAGAAACCAGCGAGAGTTTAAGAGACGTATTTGTTTGATCGTAGTGGGATGACATAGTTTCCTAAGTGGAGAATGACTAGATATTAAAATTGACTAAGAAATTATTGCATCTCACTAATTTCACCAATGCATGTTTCATTAAAAGTCAATCATTGTATAATTATCTCACCTATAAATTATCAAAAACAATAACCAATATGGCCTATCATGCAATATACATAATCACAACACGGCAAGCAACAAGCGGCCAAGTAAATAAACAAGTAAACAATTAAATGCATCGTATTAAAATAAATAATCAACAAAATTACAATGCAAGGAAAAAGGATTTATTTAAACATACATCACATAAATTAGTGAAAAAGAATTTTCAAATAAGTAAAAATAACAAAACAATGTAAGTAGAATAATATAATTCAAACAATCATGTCATAAACCATAAAGCAAACATAGTCAAACGAAACAATCAAATTAATATGATTAACAACTTAATAAAATTGAACAACATAAAAAATTTGGTCAAAGTAAGAAAATCCAAACGAAAGGTCACTATCCCATACAATTAAAACGGGTAGTCTCTACACCATATCCCAAATCTCCCCTGGAAGGAAAGACTAGACCGTACAACTCATTAGGGAAGCTATACATAATTAGAATACAATTCACATAAAATCTCATGGCCTAAAAAAGGTTTCTTTCCAAATATCATTTATCAAAGAGTATCTTTTAAATGAAATTACTTACAACGAAAAATTTAGTTTCAAACAAAAATTTCACAAAATAAAAGATACTTTTAGGATAAAACATTTTTCTCAAATAAATATGTTTCCGTATACATTGGTAAAAGGGATATTTCGCAGATAAAAATATTTGCAACCTAACATTTTCAAAATAAATTTCAATAATTTCTAAAAATATTCTACCAGAATCTTATATAGATTTTTTCAACAAATCTTTAAAATAAACCGCCTTAAACTTTGTATTCTTAACAAAACATTCTAAATATAGGTACTTTTATCAGAAATAGTTTTCCCACAAAACATCTTTCCAATAAATTCACTACAAACATTATAATATTTATTTTGAAATATTTTATTACAAAACATTCCCTTTTCCTCAAATAAAATTTTTGTAAGTATTAATTGAGAAAATACTTTCAACAAAGCATTTCCAAATCATAATATTATTATAAAATACTTTTCACTATGCACATTTTTTTTTCAAAGGACGTTTTGAAATCAAAATTAGATTTAACCAAAATACTTATGTTGCTCAATTTTCTCGCAAGTAATTAGTAGAAAAAATAAGGTAGTCTAGCACAATCAAAGACATCCCAACTACTTTACAATCAGCCCATATTGGTCTCAAACCAAACCTTCTATTCAATAAGGCAACAAGATGATGCCCTGTCGCCTCGTCCCCAACCACCCTTCACATTTAGGCAACCCGACCGATCTATCTGGCTAGGCAAAGCACAATGACGACCGACTTTCCTATATCAATCTACTTCCAACACAACTCCAAATCAGCATGTTCACTCAGCGTTGCGCTAGTTGATGGTTGGCACCACTCCAACTTCCCCCCAGCAGAAGACATGCCAAGTAAGATTGGCTCAAGCATGACCCGTCCTTTATCCGACTTTAGTACAACTGCTTTCGACGGATCCCAAACTGCCTCCCGATCACCTCACACCATATTGTGCACTATCTTCCCACCTTGGTCCTTAGCAGGATTCTTAGTTTCTCTCGTATCGTTGATGGTCTATTGGCCAGCTTAGCAAGCTTTACAATGTAAGCACTCAAGTAAATGACAAGCTATCCATTCATCTATCTGAACCACTATAGCTGGGCTACTGGACTAATGTGGCACCATCAAAACTAATTGGGCATTTAATGCAAAGTATACACATCAAGTGTGAATCCCATGCCTAGTGCAAAGGAGCGATGAGTATATTTTCAATTACTGCACATCTTCTTGCACCTACGACACCTATCGCCTATCTGCCCTTTTATCAGATCAACGGTCAAACACTTTCCCTACAAGTTCTACAGCTCAACCTCAACCGTCCATCTGCCACTTCGGCTCCTATAAATATCCTTTACATTACAAATTTAAAGGGGCTGGAACATACAAGGGTTCAGAATAATACACACAATTCAAGGCACTTGATACCGCAAGTCCTTAAGATTATACAACTTTATTTATCTTAAGTGCTTCTTTTTATAACTATTCTCTTATAATTCCTCGTAGTTGTAAGAGAAATATATAGTAAGAGAACTTCACTGTAGACTTAGGTAGCCTTGTCAAACCACTCTACATCTTGTGTTATTTACCTTTGATCTACGTACTTAACTCCTCAGTTTTCATTTTAATTATAGTGTTAGCAAGTACATTTATACATTAGTCTAATTCCGAGGTTGGCTAAATCACTAATCAATATTTTTCCGCTAAAAGGAGGGCCTCTTCCAAAAACTCTCATCTTTCCATGGTTTTCTATTCTGCAATGACCCGATCTAACTTGTTACTATAGACAATCTCACGACATTCAAAGGTAACAACTCCAACTGTCACAAAACTAATGGTAACACTCTCTCCAATGCTGGCCAATCCAATCTTGGCATTAACAAAGAAATATGGCATACTGTGATGCTATGATTGTTAAATGTGGGTCAGCTATCCTATGAAGTGAATAGATTGAGGGCATAGTTGGACGCTCAAGCCACCATGAACTTTTCCCCATCAGCTCTTCCAGCGGCAGACTTAGTAGACTTACCTTCTCGTAAGCTCATGCCTCTAAACGGTCATGAACTCCTAAACACCATCGAAACCCAGGAGAGGATGGTACCTGATAATCCACTTATGGATGTTCATGTCCATCCTGAAAGGTACGTTGTATGCGTACCTAGTCAGATTGATATTCACTTGGTAATAGATGATCTACAAAAGTCCGAAAATTCCGCCATTTTAAATCATAATATGAAACATAATTCAATTTATCTCCACTATTAGTAACACGAGTTTTACTAATATACTCCTACTGAGTTATGACAATTACTTTACTTTTACAACTCCACAACAATCTACTGTGTGGTTATCCACATTATACTAATAGAGCCATCATAGTATCATAATCCTTCGTTGTTGTTTCAGACCAATGCAACCAGCCATCAATGCTTAAATAGATTTTTTTGGTCAAATTTTCCATAAATTGCATTAACTCACTAGCTCTTTATTATTTTAAGTTTGCTCCCAATAATAATTTGTTGATTCTTTTCTTAGGAACCTGAATGTCAAATGTAAATTTGTTCAAGTGTCCAAAATAAAATAATAAACTCACAATATTTATGGCCCATGTATATGCATCCACAAACACCATCTAGAAAAATGAACAAATAAAATACTAGCAAACTTTAGTTCGTAGATTACCAACATTTATCCTAATTCCTAATAACTTGCTCGTTAATGCACCACCAAGCATCATAAACCAAAAACCCAATAACCTCCACCTCTCACAAGCCAGTTTGCTATCCATTGCATTGTAGAATTTCTCTTTGATGTTACATTGATGGTTTATTTCCATATTTTGTAATGAACCCGATTAGGTAGAACTAACCCCTAAAAGCTAGATTATAAGAAGAGGATGCCTAATAGGTTACATATGCATCACCTATCTCATACCAGGCGCTCTAGGAATTATATTATGGTTTATAATGAGTGTAACGGGGAAAAATATGTGCATATTTACAAGAGAGAGTTAACATTTCTTAGCACACATAGTATGGCTCATGAAGAATCATGAGTTCCTCCTCTCGATCAGTTGCCAACTCCGAATAAGGTTTTAAACGATGACCATTGACTTTAAAAATCGATCCATCCCTAGGGTTTTCTATTACTATGGCACCGTGTGGAAAAACAGTACGCACGATGTACAGTCTTGTCCATATTGATTTTAACTTCTTAGGAAACAAATGAAGTCGAGAGTCACATAAAAGAACTGTAGGATCGATTTCACCCTAGAGTAGGGGGTGAATAGGGAGATGCTATTAATTATAAAAATTTATTGCGGAAGCTTATAAAAATATTCAATTCAGATTTCAACACAGTTCACAGCAAAATAATAGCAACACAGATATCGCAGAATATAAATAACAGAAACAGAACAACACAGAATTTACCCAGCTTCGGCAAAACCCTGCCAACGTGCTGCCCCCAAGGTTTCTACTAGAAATTAGTTAGTCAGACGCTTACATACGTAAACTCGCGACACCCGCTATCGACTAAACCTAACTCTACGCTCAAAACCCTGCCACAACTCAGCCACTGAGTTGCGAATTCTCAAACTACGCCACGTAGTTTGTCCCCTAGTCACACGACTAGAAATTTAAACGGTTTAAAAAGGAAAATATAATTAAAAACAATTTAAATTAAAATAACCCTAATTAAAAATTAAAACCCCTTATTAAAAAAACGCTTTGACTTGACTCTGCTGCATCATGTATTCCTGTGTTCATGCTTGTGACATTCATGTTGTTTGCATTGCATCACCACTGTTGTAAGTATTCTCTGTTCATACCTGTATCATGCTTAGCTTTGTGGTCTGGTTTCACTTCACAACGCTATCTACATTATTGAGGCTATACTTGACTGTGTATATTTGTCTGCACTGTAGTATGTCTTCAATTATAACATGTTCAATGGTCTGTTGTCACCGCTTCGCTGGCATTACTTTGCTGTGCATTGAGCATTGTCACTTGTATCACTGAGTCATTCATACATGTTGTCCAAAAAATAACTTGTTGAGTCCTTGGGTCTTCTGCATTGTTCATGTCTTTGATGTTGGCTTGCATTTGATTTTATACATCTTGTTGGTCTGACCTGAACTTTACCGCTGTGTTGTCATATCTCTGGTGCACTCACTAATTTGAGTTTTGCTTGTATAACTCGAGCTTGGTTTGGGGCTGTGCTTGCATGTGAGTTGTATTCATGTTTGATCACTGATCTTCTGATCTGGTGCCTGTAGTGTTTCAGTCTTTGACTGGTTTCATGCATCACTGTATATCCATATTGTTGGCATTATTTGTGTTGATTTTCGGCATGTTGCTAGACTAGTTTATTCATGTTGTATTTGATATATTCTCTTGAGTCATTTGAAGTTTGTTGTGCACTTCATACTGTGTAACCACTTGGTCGTACTGTCCACCTGAGTTTGTTTCGGTTTCATGTTATAGAGGCTGAACCTGTTAGTCGAGCTTGCATACTTTGATCTTCTACATGCCTGTAGTGTTTCTTAGCTCATGTATGTAAATGTTTGCGCACTTGTTATCTTTACTTGCATATTTGTTCGTCATTTTTTCTGGTTGGATTTGTGGTAATTGCATTTGTACATTGAGTTGAATCCAGCTTAAACGCTCGGGTTTGACCTTGTGCTCATGTCGAGATTTTATTTATATTGCACCTGAGTTGAACCCGTCCTTTTATTTTGGGTTTGACCTTGTGCTCACCTGTCCCTGTAACATTATCAAGTGTATATCGGTGTGCATGGCCTTGTGGCATATACAGTGATACACTGTGCATGTCACATTGTTCGTGTGTGATGAATTCAAATGATGACGAACAACCCAAATAACTGAGACAAATAATATTTTCAAAATCCATATTTTATTTTATATTGCAAAAATATTTCTTTTTCAATTTTACTGCGTTAGTGTATATTTTTGCAGATTTCTCAGATGATGGATTCTAACTGGAATGAAATTGAAGATAAAATACGAATTAAGTGAATGAGTGATGTGTAGTGACGTTAAATGTAAATATGAAATTGTGATGTATTGTAATCAAAATTGTATATCTATAGTGAGAGCTTGAATTTGTACTATTCAAAATTGTAATAAATATTTGTTTGAATAAAATTTCTATTTGAATTTAAATTCTGTGTTATTTAATTTTATTCAGCAAATATTTATTTAATCTGTGAAAAAAGAAATAGTACATTACCAAATACATTTAAATGAATATATATATATATATATATATATATATGTTTATTATCATCAAACAAAAATCATATAATCGCATATCCAACAATCTCCCCCTTTTGATGATAACAAACATATATTTAAGATTTTGAATATGTTAAATGTATTTAATCATAGATATATCCTAATTGCTCCCCCTATTTAAATGCTTCCTCTCTACACAAAGCTCCCACTACATATATGCATACAAATAAAAATATGCAAATTATCCTAGATGCAAATAGAACATTATTTGACCTTTGCTTGATTTTATTTGACAAACTAAACTTTTCTCTCCCCCTTTTGTTATCAGCAAAAGAGTAATAGTGTTAGAGAAAACAGAGATAAAGTGATTGATATTAATTCAACATTAAAACTCAATTGAATATAAATATTAAATTTCAATAAAAAATCAAACAAAAATCATAAATATTTTGTTAGGCGCATATTCTACTTTTAGAATGATGGGAATGATGTCATCATATAAAACCATACAGTTGTGTCTATTTGTGGTATATTTATATCAGGAATTTGAATATCTACTAACCATGCATAACCGTTAGGACTTTTAAACGAGATCAGTAGTATTCCAATTTTTTATTTTAAAACAAATGAATTCAAGTATCTTTTAACCACGCATAACCGTGGGGACTTTTAAATGGGATCAGAATCAACTTGTTTATTTTAAAAATCAACTTTTGATATGCATTCCATACATGCATAACCGTGAGGACTTTTAAATGAGCATGGAAGCACATAACAAATTCCAAGTAATTCACCCATGCATAACCGTGAGGACTTTTAAATGAGAGTGAATACTTTGGTATTTATTTATTATTAATTTTATTATTATTATTATTATTTAAAAAATATATAAAATGAAAAACAAACGATTCCTGTTTAAAGTACCTCATATCGACAAACTATATTGAATTTTGATGAGTAATCGTCGTTTGAAATATGATAGAAATAGAGATGGTCATGGAATTTTTACCAACAAAAGTTTTATAAACCTTGTTTAAATTTCTAAAGAAATTTACTAATTATACCGTATCGAGTCATAATATATGATAAATATCAACACACATCACTTTTTCAATCATTATTTATCTTTTCGATAATTATTAGGGAGTCAGATTAGTCAAAATAGTCATTTCAAATCAAATTCAAAAATAATTATGAAATCAATTTTTCAAAATGACTAATCTAAAAATATGGTCAAAAATGATTTTCTCGAGGGGGTTTTATAAGACAATTTTCTGCTATTTGAAAATTATTTGAAATGAAAAATATGCAGATATTTTCTTTGAAAAACGATGCAGTTACTAAATGTCTCAAAAATCACATTCAACTAGTAATTTTTCTATCAAGTAGATTACCAGTGTAATCTGCATCTGAATTTCTTTTTCACTCAAAATTATCATTAATTGAATTTGATCGACCAAACCATGAAGTGTGCACCAAAAATTTCAAACTCAATTTTAACAGCAATTTAAATGACATTCTCTTGAATTTGAATTGAAGCCATGTTAATAATCAAAAACCGTGAATATAGAGTTGGCCGTATTATAAAGAAATGTATTATCCAACAAAACACTATTTTTGATCAAAACTAATATATATGAAGTAAATCAAAGAATCTAGAGAATTTTATAGTGTTTTTGGCATAAGAATGTAATTTGGCTAACTATGTTGAATAAGTCAGAGTCAAAATCATCATTTTTTCATCATCTCATTATTGGCTGACTTAATTCAGAATATGGTGTAGATTGTCACATTTAATATATCGTTCAAATAAATATACCATTACCTGTTTTACCTTTGCGATATTTTTTGTTGTTATCCATTGTGATTCTGTCACCTTTATACTAGGCTAAGGAACTTTGCTTTGTTGCTCCATGTGCTCTCGGAACAGCCAGAATCCAAGTAGCACTACTGTTGTTCCTTAGCCTGCCCCCACACCTACATGGTGAAAGATTTTTGTGACCTATTTATTTTTATAGGTCCATGGTTGTTAGTGGCAGAATATTTTGAAAAATAATTTTGTGGAGACCCAAAACTATTTAGATATGTTCCTTTCGGCACCCAAATTTGTTTAACTTTGAGAGATTTTATATTTGTGCCTTTTGGAACCCAAATCAGTATAGTTTTCACATGTTTGGGTCCATACCAACAACTACTTTGAGCGTGTCCATATTTTCTACAAATCGTGCACATAGAATTAACTTGATTAATATTTCTTTCAACATTTTCAGAATGATTATATCCAAATCCTTGTCTTACCGTATAAACAGTTTGCTTTCCTAATAGCATATTCAACGATTTTTCACTTTTTGAAAATTTATCTAAAGTCGTTGACAATTGTTGGACTTGTGTTTTGAGAGACTCATTTTCGTTTAACAATTGTGTGCACTTTTTAATAGAATTCTCTCTTGTAGTATTTTCATTCTCTTTTAAATCATTTTCAAGTGATTTCATTTTAATTTCTGATTTTTTTAATTTTTTCATCAAATGTTGGACACTTATCACACTTAGGGATCCTACTTTGATAGGTTTTAACTAATTGGTCAAGTTGTTCATTTAATTCTATCAAAATGTCTTTTTGTGATTCAAGTTTAGCGTATTTTTCTCTAAGTCGTTCAAAACAGCCATTTACTTCGTGGAAATAAATAAGTAATTCAGAGTGAGTAAGTTTTGATACCTCGCTTGGCTCGTCATCATCGCTATCGGTTATATTTCCATGAAGGCACATATCTGCTTTCACACTCTCACTGCTAGAACTTTTATTATCTTTATCACTTGTATTCCACGTGGCTGCAAAATTTTTCCGTTTTGATTTCTTTTTAAAGTCGCATTGATTTTGAGGACAATTGGGCTTGATGTGTCCGGGTTGGTTGCACTTTTGACAGATGATCTTCTGTTCTTTAGAGTAGTCTAGTGCTTTGGCTATTCTTCTTTTTGCTTTTTGAATTCGAGCTGAATTTCCATATTTGTAATTACACGTTTTGAATTTCTTTATTAATAGCTCCAATTCTGCTGCTGCATCGTCATCGTCATCACTTTCAGTTGTTCCTTTGATAGCTATTGATTTTTTTCGAGTATCTCCTCCTTCACGCTCTTCCTTGAATTTCATTTCTAGCTCATAAGTGGTGAGATTTCTGATGAGTTCTTCGACTTTCATTTGTTTCAAATCTTTTGATTCTTGAATTGCAGTCACTTTGGTTTCAAAACTTTGTGGAAGGACTCTGAGGATTTTTTGGACTATCTCTAACTCTGTATATGGTTTTCCAAGAGCTTCTGATTTGTATACGATATTGGAAAGTCGTCCATGCATCTCTTTGACATTTTCTTCCTTCGCCATTGTGAAGTTCTCGTATTCGCTGCTTAGCATGGCAAGGCGAGATTCTTTGACTTGAGATGTTCCTTCGTGAGTCACTTCTAGTGTATGCCATATTTCCTGCGCAGTTAGACAATGTAAGACATGATTAAATTCAAATTGATCCAATGAACAGATAATAGAATTCATAGCTTTAGCATTAGTATTTTGTAATTTATTTTCTAGTTCTGTCCATTGTTCCTTTGGTTTATCTATTTCCTAATTATCTACAGTTATAGTCGGTGCTCTATAACCTGTCTCAACAATATTCCAAGCGTCAATGGTTTTTAGAAAAATTTCCATCCTATTTTTCCAGTAAGCATATTCACCATTGAACATTGGTGGTGTAACTTTGGATTGACCCTCAGCAAAAGCAGTATTAAAAGAAGCCATTTTAAAAATTCAACTTTTTAAAATAAAAATTGGTTTTTGTAAAATCAAAATTTTAAAACAAAAACGGCTTTTGTTCCTAGCTCTGATACCACTTCTAGGATCGATTTCACCCTAGAGGGGGAGGGGGTAAATAGGGTAATGCTATTAATTATAAAAATTTATCGTGGAAGCTTATATAAATGTTCAATTCAGATTTCAACACAGTTCACAGCAGAATAATAGCAGCACAGATATCGCAGAATATAAATAACAGAAACAAAACAACACAGAATTTACCCAGCTTCGGCAAAACCCTGCCTACGTGCTGCCCCCAAGGTTTCTACTACAAATTAGTTAGTCAGACGCTTACATACGTAAACTCGCGACACCCGCTATCGACTAAACCTAACTCTACGCGCAAAACCTTGCCACAACTCAGCCACTGAGTTGCGAATTCTCAAACTACGCCACGTAGTTTGTCCCCTAGTCACACGACTAGAAATTTAAATGGTTTAAAAAGAAAAATACAATTAAAAAAAATTAAATTAAAATATCCCTAATTAAAAAATAATACCCCTTATTAAAAAAAACGCCGACCCCTTTTATAATTTGGCCCGTTCCTCTTTTATTTGCTCCGTTCGTTTATGTGAAGATGGTGGTCGTTCCTCTTTGCAACTCAATTAGGGCTTCGTTCCATGCTCTTAAATTAGGGCTTTCGAATTGAAGTCGCCGCTTTTGATTGCTTGTAGTTTTCCTTGTCGATCGCTCGTTTCTCTGATTAGCTCACGGCTCTTCAATTTGGATCGAGTTCGTCTATGATTTTGGTATGTACTTTTCTCCTTTTGCTTTGCTGGTTTGATGCTTACTTGAACTCGATGCTCTAAAATTGCCGATGATGATTTGTTTATATATGGTTTTATAACCCTTGATTTTCGTTCATACAAATATATTTGAATTTGTCAATTTTGTTTGATCGGCCGTTCGATTTCACTTTGATGCTGATGATTTCCCTGACATCTTCTATTTACTTGAATAATCACGGTGTTGATTTTGACTTGGTTTGCTTACTTGGCTATCACGACACCGTTGAATTTTGTGGCCACCACGACTTGGTTGCATTTGAATTCGGTCATAGTTGAATCTCTGTTAATTGTTGATTTCGGCCACTTTACTTGGTTGCTTTATCATGTATACACTTTGATAATCATGTTGTATTATTTTGTTGATAACCCACAGCTTTGACTTGACTCTGCTGCATACATGTATTCCTATGTTCATGCTTGCGACATTCATGTTGATTGCATTGCATCACCACTGTTGCAAGTATTCTCTGTTCATACCTGTATCATGCTTGGCTTTGTGGTCTGGTTTCACTTCACAACGCTATCTTCATTATTGAGGCTATACTTGAATGTGTATATTTGTTTGCACTGTAGTATGTCTTCAATTATAACATGTTCAATGGTCAGTTGTCACTGCTTCACTGGCATTACTTTGCTATGCATTGAGCATTGTCACTTGTATCACTGAGTCATTCATACATGTTGTCCAAAAAATAATTTGTTGAGTCCTTGGGTCTTCTGCATTGTTCATGTCTTTGATGTTGGCTTGCATTTGATTTTATACATCTTGTTGGTCTGACCTGAACTTTACTGCTGTGTTGTCATATCTCTGGTGCACTCACTAATTTGAGTTTTGCTTGTATAACTCGAGCTAGTTTTGGGGCTGTGCTTGCATGTGAGTTGTATTCATGTTTGATCACCGATCTTCTGATCTGGTGCCTGTAGTGTTGCAGTCTTTGACTTGTTTCATGCATCACTATATATCCATATTGTTGGCATTATTTATGTTGATTTTGGGCATGTTGCTAGACTAGTTCATTCATGTTGTATTTGATATGTTCTCTTGAGTCATTTGAAGTTTGTTGTGCACTTCATACTGTGTAACCACTTGGTCGTACTGTCCACCTGAGTTTGGTTTGGTTTCATGTTATAGAGGCTGAACCTGTTAGTCGAGCTTGCATACTTTGATCTTCTACATGCCTGTAGTGTTTCTTAGCTCATGTATGTAAATGTTTGCGCACTTGTTATCTTTACTTGCATATTTGTTCGTCATTTTTTTCTGGTTGGATTTGTGGTAATTGCATTTGTACATTGAGTTGAATCCATCTTAAACGCTCGGGTTTGACCTTGTGCTCGTGTCGAGATTTTATTTATATTGCACCTGAGTTGAACCCGTCCTTTTATTTTGGGTTTGACCTTGTGCTCACCTGTCCCTGTAACATTATCAAGTGTATATCGGTGTGCACGGCCTTGTGGCATGTACAGTGATACACTGTGCATGTCACATTGTTCGTGTTTGATGAATTCAAATGATGACGAACAACCCAAATAACCGAGGCAAATAATATTTTCAAAATCCATATTTTATTTTATATTGCAAAAATATTTCTTTTTCAATTTTACTGCGTTTGTGTATATTTTTGCAGATTGCTCAGATGCTGGATTCTAACTGGAATGAAGTTGAAGATAAAATACGAATTGAGTGAATGAGTGATGTGTAGTGAGGTTAAATGTATATATGAAATTGTGATGTATTATAATCAAAATTGTATATGTATAGTGAGAGCTTGAATTTGTACTATTCAAAATTGTAATAAATATTTGTTTGAATAAAATTTCTATTTGAATTCAAATTCCGTGTTATTTAATTTTATTCAGCAAATATTTATTTAATCTATGAAAAAAGAAATAGTACATTACCAAATACATTTAAATGAATATATATATGTTTTTTATCATCAAACAAAAATCATATAATCGCATATTCAACAAGAACTTTTTGGTTTGGCTTTTTTTCCTTAGGGTTGACTTGTTACGAAAAAACTTTTGTTCTTTCTTTGTAAATTTTCTAATTTTTGTATCTAATTCATTGATTTGCAATATTCTATTTTTGCCAGCTTTTTCAAGATCAAAGTATATGTTCTTAATCGCCTACAATGCTTCATGTTCGAGTTCGACGGGTAAATGACACAATTTACCATATACATGCCTAAAAGGAGACATCCCAAGATTAGTTTTATACGCAGTTCTGTAAGCCTAAAGAGCATCTATTAATTTTTTAAGCAGTCTTTTCGATTTTTATTCACAGTTTTCTCCAAAATTTGTTTGATTTGGCGATTTGAAACTTCAACGTGACCACATGTTTAAGTATCATAAGGAGTGGATAACTTGTGCGTTATCGAGTATTTCTTCATTAGAGATTCAAATGAACGAATATAGAAATGGGTTCCATTGTCACTTATTATTGTACGAGGTATTCCAAACCTCGAAAAGATGTTTTCTTTTATGAATTTCACAATAACTTTATGGTCATTTGTTTTACAAGGAATGACTTCAACCCATTTAGAGACGTAATCAACAGTAAGAAGATTGTACAGATTTTCAAACGAATTATAAAACGGTCCCATAAAATCAATACCCCAAATGTCAAAGATTTCGATTGTAAGAATGTGGTTCAAAGGCATTATATTTTTCGAGAGATTCTTCCAAACATTTGGCAGGTTTCGCATGTTTTACAAAAATCAAATGCATCTTTGAAAAGCATAGGCCAAAAAAAACCATATTGAAGCACTTTTTGGACTGTTTTCTTCAGACCGAAGTGAAACACAAACTTTGTCATGAAAAATGAAAGGACACTCTTGATTTTATAATTTGGAATGAAACGTCTAATGATTTTTTCGGAATAGTACTTAAACAAGTATGATTATCCCAGTAGAAGTACTTGAGTTGGGAAAGAAATTTATATATATCTTGTTGCAACCAAAGTGAAGGAGTTTCCTTAGTGACTAGATAGTCACTATTTCAGCGTATCATGGATCGAAGGAAACAGAAAGGTGTTGCTCATCAGAAAAGTTCATGTTGATCTGTAAAGAAGATGGTGTGTTTGGAAGACGCAACAGATAATCAGCGATGCATTGTCGGATCCTTTTTTGTCTTTGATTGTAAGGTCAAATTTTTGGAGTAACGGGATCCAACGGATCAAACGAGACTTAACATCTTTTTTAGCGAAAAGGCACCTAAGAGCGAAGTCCAGTGTAAATAGTAATGTATGAGCCAATCAAATAAGGTCGGAATTCTTCGAGCGCAACCGCTAGAAGCTCTTTTTCAGTGGTCGTGCAATTGAGTTGAGAATCGTTAAGAGTCATACTAGCGTAGAAGATGACATGAAGAATTTTGTTGATGCGTTGTCCTAAGATAGCACCAACCACAAAGTTAGAGGTGTCGCACATTATTTCGAAAGGAAGATCCCAATTGGGTGAGAAAATGATGGAAGCATAAATGAATTCGTTTTTGAGACATTCAAAAGTAGAAACACAGTTAGAATTAAAGTCGAATGTAATGTTCATTCCAAGAAGAGCCGTTAGAGGTCGAGCGATTTTACAAAACTCTTTCACAAAGCATCGATAAAAACCAGCATGCCTAAGAAATGAACGAATGTCCTTGATAGATTTGGGAATGGGTAGATTCGCAATTACATCAACTTTCGCTTTATCAACCTCAATGCCTTTGTTTGAATGACATGCCTAAGGACAATGCTATGCTTGACCATCAAATGACATTTTTTTCCAATTTAACATTAAGTGTTTAGCCTTGCATCGACAAAGAACCAACTCAAGAAGATGTAAGCACTCAGAAAAAGAGTTTACAAAGGTGCAAAAATCATTTATAAATACTTCAAGAAAGCGTTTGATTATATCGGAAAAGATGCCCACCATGCATCATTGAAACGTAGCAGGAGCATTGCAAAGGCCAAAAGGCATACATCGATAGACAAAAGTGCCAAAGGGACACGTGAAAGTCATTTTCTCTTGATCTTTTGGAGCGATTGGAATTTGTTATAACGAGAATAAACATCAAGAAAGCCATAGAATTCATGGACGACTAAATGTTCAAGCATTTGATCGATGAAAGGAAGAGGAAAGTGATCTTTGCGTGTTGTAGCATTTAATTTCCGATAATCCATGCAAACATGCCAACCCGTTTGCGTACGAGTTGGAATGAGTTCATTAGCGTCATTCTGGATAACGGTTAGTCCAGACTTTTTAGGTACGACATGAATTGGGCTAACCCATGCACTATTAGAAATGGGGTATATGATTCCGTTATCGATAAGCTTATGAATTTCGTCTCGAACAGCATCCTTCGTTTTTGGGTTAAGCCTTCGTTGCGCATCATGAACAGGCTTAGCATCATTAACTAAATGGATACGATGTTGAACAAGAGTGCGACTGACTCCCTTTATATCAGTGATCGACCGTCCAATTGCTTTTTTTCTCCAACATAATTGAAACAAGGGAAGCTTCTTGATTAAGATAGAGATTTGAAGATATTATGAAAGAAAACATTTCGTTGTCACCTAAGTATTCGAACTTAAGGTGATCAGAAAGGGGTTTGAGGTCCAACCTCGATGGTTGCTCAATCGAAGAATTTGGTTAAAGTTCTGATGCAACAAGTAAGGGGTTCAAATGAAAGCGCATTTTCAATCTCGTGAAGCTCGTCATGAAACAGTTGTTCGTATTTAGTCTCGCGTTCGTTGTTTAGTCAACTATTTCGCTATCAAAATTTTCTTAAATGGAGCTAAATTCTAGTGTTTGGTTAGATTGATTTTCAAGATTGAAAATGTTAGGATCCAATGTCATGTTTCCAAAAGAAATTTTCATCGAACCATTTCGACAATTGATTATAGCATTTGAAGTAGTCAAGAAAGGTCGGTCTAACATCAATGGAATTTGACTCATCAGATTGTTCATGGTTGTGTTTCAAGAACGATGAAATCAACGGGGAATATGAATTGACCGATTTTGATGAGTACGTCCTCGATTTCTCCCATGGGTTTCTTTGTCAAACGATCGAGAAACTGAAGAGTTACTTTCATCGGTTTTAGTTCACTTAAGCCCAGTTGCAAGTAAACTGAAAAAGGAATCAAATTGACACTCGCACCTAAGTCTAGTAAGCACTTGTTAATCGTCTTGTCACCTATCGTGCATGAGATCGTCGGACATCTAGGATCTTTGTATTTGATGGGAATTGATTAGGACAAGACTTTGCTAAGTCCGGCAGCCAAGAAAATTTTCTTAGGTACATGAGTGTGTCATTTTTGAGCACATAATTCCTTGAGAAACTTAGTGTAAGTTGGGACTTATTGAACGATATCAAGAAGCGGAATGTTTACTTTTACTTAATTGAAAATTTCCAACATCTTTTCCATTTGATCAGAGTGGTTTTTAGGTCGAAGACAATGTGAAATGGAACGCGATACCCAATAGGTTGATCTACTTGAGTAGAAGAAGAATTTGGATTGGCATTTGATTCGATGTTTGGTTTAATGTTTTGTTCTAAATTGCTTGTTGTTTTCGAAGTGTTAAGAGGAGCTTTCGGTAACTCGTTTGGATTAACAACTTGATATTCGAATTGTTTACCGAAATACAAAGTCGTGATAGCATTCATTTGGTTTACATAGCTATCTTGAACAACATGGGCTTGATTCGAATTCATGTTTTGATTTTTGGGTTCAAAACTTGCTCACTTGTGAATGTGCCTCTTTACGTTTACTTACAGAGGTGGCTAAATGACTCATTTGCATTTCAAGTTTAGCAATCGATTGACTCATATTTTGCATGTACGAGGTTAACAAATTTTGCAAATTGCTGTTTGATTGGAGGCTTTGAGTGGTTGCTTTAGCCAAAATTTCAACACTTTTCCCAAGGGAAGTCAATCGTTTATCGACTTGGGGAGTAAAATATTGTTTTGACTGATTTTGAGATGGAGGCACAAAATTTTGTTGAAAACGATTGGGTTGAAAGGGAGGATTTGAAACATTGTTTGAAAATGCTTGAAAATTGGGACGAACCGAATTCATGTTGGAATTATTTTGGTTCCATGCAAAGTTCGGATGATTTCTCCAAACAAGATTGTATGTTGGAGAAAAAGGATCATTTTTAACCTTACTGAAAGCATTAAGTTGTTCTATCGAATTAGGGCACTAATCGACTACGTGATTCAGATCATTGCATTTATAACACATTGGTTGGGAAGCTTGGTTCATTTGGTTGGATAAGAAAACATTGTCGAATTCATTAATCATTGCATCGACTTTAGTTCTCAAAGCCAAAGATGATTTAATCAAGTGTGCGCTAAATCACGAGTAAATGGATTTTTCGTTAGAACGTTCCTATTAGGGTGACTTTTCGGCCATGTTTTCAAGAAATTGCCAAGCATCGTTGTGATATTGGGCAAGAAAATTGCCATGGCATATAGATTCAAGCATGGGTCGTGAACTATTTTCAAGTCCATCTATAAGATTTGAAAAAGGGTCCATTTTTTGAAATTATGTTGTGGACATTTTATCAAAAGATATTTAAATCTTTCTAAATTTTTTTCGAAAGGTTCACCTCTGAATTATTGAGAATTGACAATTTCGTTTCGAATTTTAGTTGTTTTTTTCAAGGGGTAGAACTTTTTTAAGAAAACTTTGACAAACTCTTCCCAAGTTTTGATTGAGTTTGACGGTAAGCTGTACAACCATTTTTCAGCGTACTCGATAAGGGCAAATAGAATTAACTGAAGTTTGATCACATCATCACAAAATTGTTGAAGTTTAATGGTCGTGCATACTTGTTCGAATTTTGCTAGGAAAATGCATGGGTCATTATGTCCGAAATTGCCAATTTTTGGCAGTGTGGCAATATGATTGGAATGAAATTCAAAATGGTTACCCATTGGGGCAATAATGTTATATAAGAAGGAATAGAAACTCTCAAGAAAGATTGTATCCATGAGAGTTCACGGGGAATGTTCAGTGCCATTGCTAGAGGATCATTTGTCCTAGTTAAATGATTTATTGTTGTGTCACGAGTCAAGTACTATGCACAAGTGAAGAGGTCAAGAAGAGAAAGAAGTTAAAATCGAGTTAAGAGAATGAAACAAGGTTTTGAAGGTGAAATGATGTGAAAATTTTATTTTTATATTTTTTCATTTTAAAAGGAAAGATATTTACCAAAAGGATTTTATTTTTCAAAAGGAAGATTTAATTTTTGTTTTGTTTTTTATTTTGAATTTTCAAATTTTTTATATGTTTTTGATTTTATTTTATTTTTATTTTGAAAATATATTTTTTGGATTTTTGTTTTTCTAAAAAAATTAATCAAGTAAGATGCATGTTTGTTGGATTTTTGATTTTATTTGATTTTTTTCTTCTTTTAAGGAAAAGATTTAAAAAGACTTTTTTTGGATTTTTAAAAAGAACTAAGTTAAGCAAAACGTACAGTTTGTTTATTTTGTTTTAGATTTTTTTGTTATATATATATATATGTGCGCGTGTGTGTGTGCATGAATTACTACAACTAAATGAATGCAAGGACTTAATTACAAATTTTCCGGCTTTAGTAGCTCCTAACCTAAAATTGTATAATCACGCTTTATCTTAATCCAACAAAATAGTTCTTAGCTAGGTAATGGACAGGAGTTATTAGTGCACCACGAATCACCGTAGCAATGCATTCAAAGGTTTAAGTACCTTCAGGGAAATAGTCAGTATAATATTTACGAATCACTGTAATATTTATATATGAATATTTCTCTACCACAGCCTATACACCAAAAGAATTTAAATTGCTTAAAGAAGAAAACTTATCAATATATAATTAAGCCCTAAGTGAACTCGCGACACCCTTATGTCCAAAGTCTAACCGTTGTTATTAGTCAAATTCTACGATGAAATGCAATTTGTGGGCTAAGGAATGGGTGATGAAATCCCCCATTATATGTGGATTTGGATGTTGCCCTTAGAAAATAAAATAAAATGATATGAATGCAAAACAGAAAATAAACGTGAATTGATGATGCAACTACAAATAAAAAAATTGATTTTTTTTAAAATGCAAGCCACCTACAATGCAATAAAAACAACAGATAAGAGCACGTTACCAGAGCGTGTAGAAGTACTAGCAATTTTTTTCAAAGCAGCGATTTTTTAAGCAAGCAATTTATTTAGCAAGTAGAGCGAACTAGCAAGCTATTCTTTCTTTTGCTTTTCTACTTTTGCAAGCTGAAATTTCAAACAAGATATATACAGTTTGTTATTATTATTATATATTTTATTAAACAAGCTAAACAAAACACTTAACAAAAACAAAACAAACAATTCAATATTCAACTCAAAATAAAACAGGTGGATCTAAACAAAACACTAAAATAAACAAAACAAAAAAACTAGACAAAATAAACTTTTAAAAAATAATTATAAATCAAACCCAGGCCCAATAACAAGCCCGCAACCCAGAATATCTTCCCAATCCTTCTTTTCTCTGCTAAAACAAAAAAATGAAATCCAACTACAATTAAAAAAGGAAAACAAAAATAATAAATAAATAAATAAATAAATCACGAACTATAAACTTGTCAGTTCAGATATTGTTAGAAAATTTTCAAGTTGAAGATTAATTGGATAGCAAGTGTGAAATGAGAGATTGATTTAAAGGAGAAAGTTGTACTTTATTACAAACTTTTGCTTACAATATTTTGCTTGCTTGCAATTGAGATACACCACTCCTATTTATAGTAATTCACATCTCAAATGAACAGTGGAGATGTGTTAGATCCTACGGTATACAACTATTCTCTAAAGTTTTCTATAACTTTCATACAAAATATCTTTAGACAAGAAAACTCTAGATTCTAGTTATTTTATTACAATTTGAGAATGGAAAATTCTAGAACCTCTTCTATCATGACAACATATATCTAGATAATTCTATCTAGATGTTTCTTTCTAACTTTCTCTAGAATTCTCTTTTAGCTTTACTTCTTTGTTTGTGGCCCAAATTAAGTCCAATAATCTAGCCCAAAGTCAAGTTTAATTTTCAACATCCCCCCGTAAACTTGACTTTGTCACTCCAAGCATCTTCCGCAGTCTTTGAAAGTCTTCATTTTTTAATGCCTTTGTAAAAATGTCTGCTACTTGTTCTTTTCAGTTAATAAACTTTGCTTGTACTTTCTTTTTTGCAATCTACTCTCGAATAAAGTGATAACGTGTATCGATATGTGAACTTCGTTCATGGAAGACGGGATTCTTGGCTAGAGCGATAGCTGACTTATTATCCATGTAAATTTCTGTTGCATTGTGTTGTGGTATATGTAACTCCATCAACAGATCTCGAAGACAAATAGCATGACGAACACAAGTTGAAGCAGCAACATACTCAGCTTCACAAGTGTAAAGCGTCACAATTGGTTGCTTTTTTGAGCTCCAGGTGAAGGCTGTATCTCCCATGAAGAAGACAAATCTAGTCATACTTTTACGATCATCAACATCTCCAGCCCAATCGCTGTCACTGTAACCAACTAACTTGAAATTATTAGAACTTGAGTATAACAAACCAAAATAAATGGTATCTTTAATGTATCGAAGAATCCTTTTTGCAGTCTTTAAATATGATGTTATAGGAGCTTCCATATAGCGGCCAATGAGTCCAACACTATAAAGTATATCGGGTCTTGTGCATGTGAGGTATCTTAAGCTACCAACCAAACTCTTGAATAGTGTGGGATCCACATCTTCTTCTTTGGTATATTTTGAGAGCTTTATTCCACATTCTATTCGGGTATTAATTGGTTTACTTCCATCCATCTTAAATTTCTTCATTATTTCCTTTGCATATGCTTCTTGTGAAATAAATATGCCGTGCTCGCTTTGAATCACTTGGATACTAAGATAATATGACATGAGTCCAATATCGGTCATCTCAAACTCTAAACTCATCTCCTTCTTAAAATCTTCCAATGCTTTTGGATTATTTCCGGTAAAGATTAAGTCATCCACATACAAACATACAATCAAGATATCTCCACTTTGATTTGACTTTATGTAAAGAGCATGTTCATGGGGGCATTTTATAAAGTTATTTTCTAGAAAATATTTATCAATTCCAGTATTCCATGCTCTAGGGGCTTGTTTCAAACCATAAAGTGCCTTTTTTATTTTTAAAACTTTATCTTCTTGTCCTTTAATTTTATAACCAAGTGGCTGCTCCAAATAAACTTCTTCTTCTATAGTACCATTCAAGAAAGCCGATTTCACATCCATTTGATATATTCTCCATTTGTTTTGAGCCACCAAAGAAATTAATAATCTTATAGTTTCTAAACGGGCAACAAGAGCAAATACCTCGTCATAATCTATACCTTCTCTTTGCTAGTATCCTTTGGCTACCAATCTAGCTTTGTACCTTTCAACTTCTCCTTTAGCGTTCTTCTTTACTTTGTATACCCATTTTACTCCAATAGCTTTGTGTCCTTTAGGTAAATCAGCCATCTCCCATGTATCATTTTTCACAATTGCTTTGATTTCTTCATCCATAGCACTCCTCCATCTTTTGTCTTATTTTGCTTCTTCGAAATCTATTAGCTCACAATTTGCAAAAAGACAAAATAAAGTAATATTATCACAAAGTGGTGTTACCTTGTATAGTTCTCGTAAAGATCTCATGCGCGACATCCTTTCACTTGAGCTTTCTTCTTGTGGAGTTTCTTGATGAGTGCTTGATGGAGATGACGGTGTTGGACTTATCGTCTCTTCTTGCACATCACTACTTTTTTCTTCTTCGTAAAAGGGAAGGAAATTATAATCATCTTCTTGTGTGCTCCAATCCCAAGTGTTTTCTTCATCAAACTCCACATCTCGACTAACAACAACTTTTCCATTTATAGGATTATATAACTTATACCCTTTTGACCTTGAGTCATAGCCAATGAGTATATATTTTTCACTTTTATCATCCAATTTGGAACGCTTTTGATCCGGCACATGGGCATACGCTAGGCTTCCAAATACTCTCAAATGTGTTATACATGGTTTTCTTCCACACCAAGCTTCTTTGGGAGTTTTGTTCCACAAACTTCGAGTTGGAGAGCGATTAGCTAAGTACA
Organism: Allium cepa; assembly: GCA_030765085.1. NCBI lineage: Eukaryota > Viridiplantae > Streptophyta > Magnoliopsida > Asparagales > Amaryllidaceae > Allium > Allium cepa. Next base: position 793,347,519 of record CM060935.1, on the reverse strand, counting down.
CTGCACATTCAACGGCTTCGACCCAAAATTCTTTTGGAATTCTCTTACTTTTCAACATACTCCGTGCCATATTAAGTAGAGATCTATTCTTCCTTTCTACGACCCCGTTTTGTTGTGGAGTATACGGGACGGTTAAGGGATGGTGAATTCCATTTTCTTCACAAAATTTCTCAAATTCTTTAGAGGTAAATTCTCCACCTCGGTCGGACCTAATTGTTTTTATCTTATAACCACTTTCATTTTCCACAAAAGCTTTAAATTTCTTAAAGGCATCAAATACATCGGACTTTTTTTTAAGGAAATAGGCCCAAGTTTTTCTACTATAATCATCAACAAACAAAGAAAAGTAATTACTTTTTCCAAGTGAGCACGGTTTTATTGGACCACAAATATCGGTGTGAATTAACTCTAGTGGTTCTTTAGCCCTTGTGTTTGATTCTTTTTGAGAACTTTTCCTTGGTTGTTTTCCAAACAAGCATCCTTCACATAGTTGATTCATATGATTTATTCGTGGTAAACCTTTCACCATGTTTTTATTCTTTAATAACTTTAAACCCCCAAAATTAAGATGTCCAAATCTCAAGTGCTAAAGCCATGATGAATCTTTATAGCATGCTTTTAAACATTTGGCAATATTATTTGAAATATGGAGTGGAAACATTCTATTTTTTGACATTTCTACTTTAGCAACCAGATTTCCTTTAGCATCTTTCATGAGAAGGCTACGTTCTTTCATATGAATTTCGTATCCCTTTTCTAAAAGTTGCCCCAAGCTTAGAATGTTACTTTTCATATTAGGCACATAATATACATTAAAGATAAAATCATGTTTTCCATTTTTTAAGCGAATTGATATTTTTCCTTTTCCCTTAACTGGAATTTTAGATTCATCACCAAAATAAATGTTTCCACTTACTGATTCGTCAAGCTCCATGAACATGTTCCTTCTTCCACACATATGATTGCTAGCCCCTGTATCCAAATACCATGTATTATTATCACCACATGCATCTCCCTTTTGTGCCAAAAGTAGTGTAGAATATTCTTTCTCTTCTTTAGCAAAGTTAGATCTCTCTAGAACTTTATTAGAAGTAGATCTACATTCGAAAGCAAAATGCCTAAATTTATCACAATTGTAACACTTAATTTGTGTTTTATCATACCTTGGTCTTCCATTTTGTTTCATGCTTCCTCCTCTTCCTTGACCTCTTATAACATACGCATTTTGGCTTCTCTCCTCTTTATTGAAAAATTTGTAACCACCTCTTCCACAGCTTTGACCTCGACCTCTTCCTCTTTGGCTATGACTTCTTATATTTCTAAATGTTTCATTCTCGTTTAAGGGGAGTTTGGTTTGAAGAGCTTGGTCCAATGGCCCTTCTTTAACCCTTTTCTTTAATTTTTCTTCATGGGCTTGAAGTGATCCCATGAGTTGATCAACGGTCATGGATTCTAGATCTTTGGATTCTTCAATAGCTACAACTATGTAATTGAATTTTGAATCTAAAGATCGTAGAATTTTCTTGACCACTCTAGAGTCCTCCAATTTTTCACCATATCTTTTCATTTGATTTACTAATGCCAAAACTCATGAAAAATAATCATCAATCGAATCGGTTGATTTCATATGTAAAGCTTCAAACTCACCTCGCATAGGTTGTAGTCTTATCTTCTTCACCTTATCGATGCCTTTGAATGCATTCTCCAAAATCTCCCATGCTTCCTTACTACTTTGCGCACTTGCTATCTTCTCAAACATAGATTCATCCAAACCTGGATGAATGAGAGTAAGAGCCTTACGATCCTTCTTTCTTGAATCCTTCAAATTATCCTTTTGTGTTTGGGATAAAGTGGTGATATCGACGGGTTCAATATACCCATTTTCAACGATATCCCACAAATCTTGTGAACCGAGCAACGCCTTTATGTGAATACTCTAGTTATCATAGTACTCCTTCTTTAGCAATGGAACTTGAAATGGTGTCATGCCGCTTGCCATATTTTCTTGACTAAGAACCTCGCTCTGATACCAATGTTAGAAAATTTTCAAGTTGAAGATTAATTGGATAGCAAGTGTGAAATGAGAGATTGATTTAAAGGAGAAAGTTGTACTTTATTACAAACTTTTGCTTACAATTTTTTGCTTGCTTGCAATTGAGATACACCACTCCTATTTATAGTAATTCACATCTCAAATGAACCGTGGAGATGTGTTTGATCCTACGGTATACAACTATTCTCTAGAGTTTTCTATAACTTTCATACAAAATATCTTTAGACAAGAAAACTCTAGATTCTAGTTATTTTATTATAGTTTGAGAATGGAAAATTCTAGAACCTCTTCTATCATGACAACATATATTTAGATAATTCTATCTAGATGTTTCTTTCTAACTTTCTCTAGAATTGTCTTTTAGCTTTACTTCTTTGTTTGTGGCCCAAATTAAGTCCAACAATCTAGCCCAAAGTCAAGTTTAATTTTCAACAGATATTTGGGTTCGTGTTTGGGTTCTGGGTGATTGGGTTGCGGTTCGCTGTTTGTTTGCTTTGGACTTGTGGTTTGCGTTTAAAGGCAAGGATGGGATTCGCAGTTGAGGGTTGGAAATTGGATTAGGTGGTGGAGCAGTGGATGTTCGGAGGTTTTAGTTGACGTTAGTTGAAATTGAAATTTGGTTGAAGTGTTTCGGAGAGGAGATGTTAGTGGTACTTGTGATGTTGAAAGATGAAGTGTTGAAGGTGTTCACGGGTTGGAGTGGTGCTGTGATTGAGGAGGTTTGTAGTTGGGATGGTTGTGGTTATCGTTGAAGTAGATGGTAATGAAGGAAGTAAACTATGGTTGATGTTATGCTAAAGTAGTAGATGGACAGTGGTAGGCTATTGGAGTTGCTGAACTCGGTTGGTGAAGTAGTGAGTTTTGTTGGTAGAAAGGTGGATGTTGGTTATGGCTACTGTAGGAATAGATGTGTAGGAAGTTTGAATGCAGGCAGGCAGGCAAAGAGGAGTTGGTATGATGATGTAGCAGTTGTTTGAATGGGGTTTGTTATCGGTCAGTGAAGGGGGACAGTAAGTGTCTTGGATGTTGATGGTCTAAGTTTGGTTGTAGGAAGTGTTGTTGATATGGGTGACGAAGTTTGGTGAATTTGAGGGGTGGTTTGGGTTATCAGCGGTGGGAGGTGGTAGAAATTGTAAGTGGCAGTGAAATGTTATGGTGCAGTGGTTGTGAAGGTAGCAGTTGATGCAGAGGTTTGGGTTTGTGAAGTGAATTGTGGCATTTGGTTGTTGTCTGGTCGTGGGTGGTGGAGATGGTTGCTGTTGCTAGTTATGATCAAGTAGTGAGGTGATAGGAATTTGGTAGGAGGAGGAAGATAATGTGGATGGAAGTGCTGTAGTGGTTTAAGTGAGTGTGATGATGGGCAGGTGGTTGTAGAAGTTGTATGTGAGAGTTTGATGTTTGACAGTGGTTTGGCGATGGTTGTATGTGACAGGTTGATGGTTGGAGATGAGGGAGGTGCTTCTGTTGAAGGAGTAGGTGATGACTGTTTGGACAAGGTAGCTGGTGATGTGCAATAGGGTGGTTTGGATTGGAGATGGTTGTGGTGCAGGTTTTGGCTTGTGGAGAAGTTGTGGATGTAAGAGAGGTGGGGTTTGGAGACAGTTGGGAGGTGTAGTTGTGAAGGATGAAGTTAGTAGCAGCAGGTTGGGCTAGAGGTCGTGCATAGGGATGCTGGTGGTGACAGATGTGTATTTGATGATGGAATGACGGGTATGCAAGGGATGTTGCTGTGTGGTTGATGGAACAAAAATCGTGTAGTTCAGGTAATAAGGTAGAGATCCAGTGATGGTCTGGAGGCAGTGAAGGTGTATGATGGATGAATGTTGCTGTTGTTTGAAGGAGGTGGAGGTTTGGAGTCGAGGAGTTTGTATGGGGTTACAGTGATGTATGTTTGGCAGAAGGAAAATCAGGTGGTGTAATGCTTGGTGATGGACAGTGGTTTGTAACTTGGAAGTAGTGAATGCTGTTGATGGTCAAATGTTGATGGTATTTGATGTATGGATAGGTGGTAGTTAAAGTATAGTTGCTACAACAGTGTAATTTTATGATGATGGTGATGATATATGAGTGTTTTGGGTGGAATAGTGTTCTCGTGATGTATGATATATGGTAATGACAGTGGTGTTAGGAAGTTGCTATGTGTTTGGGAAGTTGATATGTAGAGTGATAACAATTAAAGCCAGTTGTAATAGAGAGCAATGTGCGAAAGTGCAATTGAATTGCAGTAGTTTGTAACAAATGCAAAGTAAATATACTTTGTTAAGAATGCAAGTGACGTTGCATACCAAAAATGCAATGCAATTAAAATTGGAAGTGCTAATGCGATGCAAATTGAATTGTAATGGAGAAAATGCAATGCTTTTTTATACAAAATAAAATGTGAATCATCACAAAAAATGAAAAAGACAAAAAAATTCGAAGAGTAGAATTAAAATCAAACTGCAATCCCTGACAAAGGCGTCAAAAACTTGTCAGACGGCGAGTTTTCTATCAATTAGAAAATCTTCGAAAAATTATACATCGCTAAATACCGCAAGCGCACGACGTATAATTGTAGTATGTATACGAGTACGGATCGATCCGTTGGGAATAAATTAAATTCTAATAATACTTAATCAAATTAACCAATAGTTTTGAAGTTTATTTTAAACTAGAAAATTATAGGGAATAAGCTAGAGCAAAAGTGAATAAAACTATGATATTAAAGCACAATTTAGAGGAAACTCCACTTCCAATCATTCATATAAATCAACAATAAAATTCACTTGCAACTCTCATTAAAATATTAAGTAGAAATGATAGATGTGCTTATTATAAGTATAACTTATTTGTGCTATTAATTAGCACAACTTAAATCATCAAACTCTAACACACCTTTCAAATCCACTTGTTAAAGTTCTTGAAATTGACATGAAATTAGAAATAAAATCCATTTTAAGCATGATCCATTTACTTATAGTTAATGACATAGACCATCAAATTTTGATTCTTGTTTGACTTTCATCATCAAAATCACTCAGGCAAATGATCAAAGTAGTGTATGTTTAAAAAGGAGTTAAGCATAGCCTATTTGAGATGTCAACATAGGCTATCAAAATTCACACAAGAAAGAAACATAAAACACCAACCATTCATAATTTCATAAAGCACATGAGAGAGATCACAAATGAAATCGTTATGTTAATTTAATATGTTTTATGAGAGCTTCATTACCCCTAAATTGAAGGGGTTTAGCTACTCATACTTGAAAATATGTTAACATAAAGTGATTTCAACATAAACATAAACGAAGAGAAGTGCCAATTAAAAGAAAAAGGAACTAACTACTAGCACAAAACAAATCTAAACTAACTGCATGAATAATAAGGGAGCATAAAAGAAAGGCGTAAATAAAAATTGCATGAAAGTAAAAACAAGGTTAATATGCCATGAAAGAAACTTTTATTTATCTTTGATTTTGTCGCTACAACTTAGATAAAAAGAAGAAGATAATTGCATGAGTCATAAGTGGTATTTATACATGCTTAAAAACCTAATTCATATTTAAGAGGACTACCTAAAATACCCTTGAGGAAGTGTAACCTCTAAGTAATCATTAGGGAATTAATTATTCCCCACTAACGTGTCTTTAAGACTCCAGTAGCATGTGCATGTGCTTTTAATTATGGACCTCATGGTAGTGGGTTTGTGGGCTCCTCCATGTTGCATGAATTCATCTATTTCCATTCTCTATTTGCCTTTAACATATGTGCATGCATTCATCCACAAACCCTCTTCATATTTGCATTTCATTTCCTACAAATAAAAATGTGAAAATAAAATTTCAAATTAAATAATACACAAAATTACCATTTACCCTCCTTCCCCAAGTGATGATTTGAAAGCAACATGAATTTGGGTTTAAACATTTAAATTACCTAAATATGCTCATTTATTTAATCAAATGATTAAATATGAAACTAAAAATATGCACTTTTATGTGCATATCAGTTAAGTAATGAATATATATTTTCTTGATTAGATTAGGCAATCCTAAATGGAACGGTACGTATAGGCTTGGTGCTATAACAATAAGATATGAATTGGTATCATATAAAATGAGAATAGGATGCCTATAGGCTACAGACAGACCAGTGGACAAGAAAGGACAAGTATTTATTTTATATATGCAATTGGATTTATATTGTAGTAGTTGTTTTCCATGGATGCCTATGTGCGAATCTTAAAATTGTAGGGTTGAATGTTGCACATACTTGAGTATGGAAAATAATGGATCTGCAATTTATATATTATGTAACAGCTCCAGATTGGATGCTCAAATCACTTAAAAAATAAAAATTTAAAATTTGTCATCGGAATTGATAGAAATCAATTTAGAAATCATTTGCTTGCCTATTGTATTCAACGTTCAATAATATATATGGTTACAAGAGTGAAGATAGGCTACAAATTAACCAACTAATTTGCTAAAACAAAGGTAACTAAATAACTACTAACCAAATAAAGAGTCTACAAATTAGGCGATTGATTTGCTAAATTAAATGTAACCAATAAATACTAACAAATAAAGACATCATCGGACCAGGGAATAAATGCAAGAAATATTCTAACACCTAGAATACGTGTAAAATATATTCTATCACGCCCCCTCAGTCGAAACGGGGGTTATCGTATGCTTAGACTGTCCCTGAAATCATTAAATAATATGCGCGGAAGCTCTTTTTTAAAAATATCAACAATTTGGTAACGGGAAGGTACATGAAGCACACGCACTTCGCCACGAGCTACTTTCTCACGAACGAAATGAATATCCATCTCAATGTGTTTAGTGTGTTAATGCTGAACAGGATTGCCGGATAAGTATATAGCACTCACATTGTCACAATAAACTAGAGTAGCCTTTTGAATAGGACAATGCAACTCTAGAAGCAAAATTTTGATTCAGCACGAATTAGAAACGACATTAGCAAGACCCTTGTACTCCGCCTCAGCACTACTATGGGAAAGAGTAGGTTGTCGTTTCAAAGACCAAGAAATCAAATTATCTTCGAGGAATACACAATAACCAGAGGTAGAAGGACGGTTGTCAGGACAACCACTCCAATCTGCATCTTCATATGAGATAATACGATTAAAATTGGATTTGTACAAGTGGAGACCAAAAAGAAAGGGTACCCTGGAGATAGCGTATGATACGCTTAAGAGCTTTCATATGCTCATTAGTCGGGGCATGCATATGAAGACAGATCTACTGCACGGCCTAGGTAATGTCTAGTCGAGTGAATGTAAGATACCGAAGAGCACCTTCAAGACGATACTTAGTCGGATCATCATAAGGAGTGTCTGCGGTGGCACTTAGTTTAGGCATAGTGTCAATAGGAGTAGGACATGAACAGCAGTTAGACATTCCGGCCGTTCAATAATTTTTGCAGCATACTGTGTCTGAGATAAAAAAAGACCATGGGCATGACGAGTGACAGCAATACCCAAAAAGAAAGTCAGAGGACCTTGATCCTTCACAACAAATTTAGAAACTAAGAGAGTCATAATATACTTACGAAGATGATCGAAGAAGCTGTAAGTATAATGTCATCCATATATAACATAATATAAGCAATATCAGAAACATTCTTGTAGATGAATAAAGAGTGATCTGACGTACTATGAGAGAACCCAATGGTAGCAACAAAATCAGTAAATCTTTGGGACCAGGCTTGAGGAGCTTGTTTTAATCCATACAAAGATTTCTTCAAAAGGCAAACATGATTCAAAAAAATTTTGTTACGAAAACCCATGGATTGATGCATATAAGCTGCTTCATTGAGATGACCATGCAAGAAAGCATTCTTGACATCCATTTGATGAATAAGCCAAGATTTAGAAAGAGCAATGCTGAGAATCGCTCTAATGGTGACCAGTTTAACCACGAGGCTAAACGTTTCATCACAATCAATGCCCTGCTGCTGTGTATTTCCATCACCTACAAGACGAGCTTTATAACACTCAAAAGAACCGTTAGATTTATGTTTATGGTGAAAAATCCACATAGACCAAATAACATTAACATTAGGTAGCCTAGGCGCTAATTTCCAAGTCTTATTATTAATTAAAGCATTAAATTCATCCAACATTACACTTTTCCAATTATGGTCACTAAGCCCACTAATAGGATTTTCCGGAACAGGAGAAATATCTGTAGTGGTGGTAGTGTGGTAATTAGAAGAGTATTTGGGGTTGGGTTTACAAATTCCATCTGATGCACGAGTGGTCATGCTGGTTGAAATGGGGTTGGGAGGCCTAGGGATGGTGTGAGAAATGGTCAAAGTGGGGGAGCTCATAGACGGGGTTGGACTATGGGGAAGAGAGGATGGGCCAGAGGAGAAATAGAGGACCGAGTGTGGGCAGCAGTGGGAGGTGTGGAATCTATGCATGTGTGAGACTTTGGCCCAGATTGAGGAAGAGAGGACGAGTCATTGGGCTGCGTTGTTGGGTCAAGCTGCATATTTTGTGGCGTGGTATTTTGAGATAAATGATGTATTAATTGAGGATTAATATTGTCGCTCAAAAATTCATAATTCGAAGGTTTGTTTGTGGAGTTTTGAGAATGGAAATTCTGTTTCAACAAAACGAACATGACGACAAATTATGATTTTACCAATAGACATGTCATAGCGTTTGGAGCCGCAATGATTAGGAGTCGGACTTAAATAAGCACAAGGAGTCGACCTTTCTTGTAATTTATGAATAGTAGAAGAGGGGAATAATGGGAAACATTAGCAACAAAAAACACGCAAACCCGAATAATCCGGACCACTTTGATAGAGGATTTGAGCGAAAGATTGGTAGTTCAATACCTTGGAAGGAAGGATATTGAGAAGATATGTAGTTATGGAGAGAGCATGATGCCAAAAGGAGAGTGGCATAGATGCATGAGCAAGAATAGTCCGGATAATATTATTTATGGTTTTTATGTGTCTTTCGGCTTTCTCGTTTTGAGGAGATGTATGAGGACATGAGAGACAGAAAAGCATGCCATGTTGCTCAAAAAAAATCCTTAAAAGTGCCATTAATGTATTACGTACCATTATCGCAATGAAAAGTCTTAATATTACGTTCAAATTGTGTCTTGAATAAAGCATGAAACGCTAAGAAAAGTTGTTTGACCTGAGATTTTTTTGCAATAGGAAAGGTCCACAAAATTTTACTATAGTCATCGAGAAAAAGAACATAGTAACAATGGTCAGAAGTACTAACAATTGGAGAAGTCCAAAGATCACTATGAATATATCAAATGGAAGAAAAGTATATGACACTGAATCATAAAAAGGTAGCTTAGAATGTTTTCCAAGAGGACAAGAAGAACAAAAGGTTTTACAAGCCTTATTACAATCAACAAACTTTTTAATACAAAGAGACTAAGAATAGCATTATCAGGATGACCTAAACGATTGTGCCAAATATTCGAAGGCATAGCAGTATAAGCAGAATGATTGTTGGAAGAAATGGCTTGAGAGTTGGAGAAAAGTGGATATAACCCTCAGTGCTATCACATCTCATTAGTCTGTTCCCCGTCTGTAAGTCATTAGCAGAGAAACCAAAAGGGTCAAAAGAGATAGAAACCCTATTATCTGTGGTAAATTTACGAACAGAGACCAGATTTTTAATGAGCCTGGAAGCATGTAACACATTGTTTAGGGTAAATGGTGGATAAGGTGGGTGCAATGTAGTGCGACCGTGACCAATAATTGGAATTAAATGACCACTAGCAACAACAACGTTATGATGCTTGTTGCTTGAATTGAAATAACAAGAGAGAATACCTGCATCCGCCGTCGTGTGAGATGTAGTATCAGTATCCATGTAGTAGTTGCCATCTGGTTGAGAGAACGAAAGAGCATGCATAGCGGCCTCAATGTCGGTGGGAATTAGCTAGGAGTAGGAGGAGCAACGACATTGAAAGCTTAAGATCTGGACCCAAGTAGGCCTAACCCAGAAGAGGAGGGACACTGGGCCACTAGATTGGGCCTTGGCTGCCAAGAGTATGCGGGAAATTGTCAAGGAGGAATAGTCCACCCTCCCCAACCAGGCTGCCACATCTGCTGCCACTGTGGCGGTGGGGCCGTTGACGTGGCTGCTACTGGTGCTGCTGATATGGCGGTTGACTAAGACTGGACCCGTTAGTACTTTGGTGGACCTTTTTCTTCCAATTATTTTTCAAATTGTTCCTCCCTTTATTATTGTTGTTGCGCTTGTTGCTTGCAGATGAATCAGTGGGAACCATGGAAGCACCACCGGACCGACTCCCAGAACCACCAGTTTCACGAGCTTGACGATCCTTGATAGTATGCTCATCCATTTTCAACCCTGAACGACAACTCTCAAAGGATGGCAAAGGCTGTTGATTTTGTATATAGTCCACCGTACCACTATACGCCTTTGGTAAGGACCCGATGATATGTATAACCAAATGACCATTTGTCACCGGAGCATCAACATCAGCCAACTGTCCGCCAGAGATTTTAGATAATTACAATAATTGTCGATCGAGTTGAAAGCCTTAAAAGTAGCATTCGTAAAGCCCTCCTCGAGATGGGTATCCCAAAAGGCTTTGTTGTCCTAAAAAAGAGCTTCACGACGGTTCCATGCTCCCTCTATCGCGTCATTACGTCTGAGGATAGCGAGGAGAAGATCAAAAGAAATGGCGCTGTAAATCTATCGCAAGACAACGACATCCAAACACCTCCAAAGAGCCAGATCAACGGACTTAGCCTGGACATAGATAGCCATAGCCTTCTCCTACGTTGGTGGAACCAAGTGATCGTAAAGATCATGAACCCTAGCAAGGTTGGTAAACAGAGTATCCCAAGAATGATACGTGGCTTGCTCATTGTCTAATGTTACGGGAATAAAGATTTAACATTAGTAATGGTGATTGCGGGATGAAAATTGGACGAGTCCGCCATGGAAAAGAATTAAAGATTGAAGAAGAAGTACGGAGAAGAAGAGAGGCGAGGTTAGGAAAAGGTGAATAGGATCGTAAGAGGCTCTGATATCATGATAGAAATAAATTTAGAAATAAATTGCTTTCCCATTGTATTCAACGTCCAACAATGTATATGGTTACAAGAGTCAAGATAGGCTGCAAATTAGCCAACTGATTTGCTAAAACAAAGGTAACTAAATAAATACTAACCAAATAAAGAGGCTACAAATTAGCCAACTGATTTGCTAAAACAAAGGTAACAAAATAAATACTAACCAAATAAAGATATCGTTGGATCAGGGAATAAATGCAAGAAATATTCTAACGCCTAGAATATATGTAAAATTCATTCTATCAGGAATAAATTGTTGGATGATTGATATGGATTAGTGAACTTAAATTGGAAGTTCTAATAAATTGGAGTGGAATTTAAGTAGTAGTTTAAGTCGTTGGAATGAAGTGTGTAGTAATGTAAATTTTTATAAATTATATAATTATAGTATAAAAGTGTATCGTTTGAAATGGCAAGGCATATGCCCAAAAGAAAGAGATGTACAAAATAGGAATGTTTACCGTATCTTATACCATCTGTTTCAATAATAACAGAAAATACATTTCCTTGTGATACCAAACATAACACAAATCCTCTTTCAGATGACTTATGAAAACTTACAAAGTTCATATTTCCTTTTGGGTAAGATTTAATTGCATTGAATTAAAATGTAGAAATCCCTAAGTATGAAAAAAGGTATTTGTCATTATGTCGTTTAGATTAAAATGACATGGCACCATTCTATATTGGGTTGTATTGACTATGTGATAGTTGAAATTAAATGATGAGAAATTGCATTTGAAAAAAAAGAATATATTATAGTTGCAAGCATTAAAGATGCGGAGGCGACTTTTTTGAAAAAAAAAGAGATTTTGAAGATTTTGTTAGGACTTAGAGAAGAAAAAGGTAGGCTTCCATTTTAGTTCGCATAGTTACTTAGGCCACTTGGTGTTCAGCTTAGTATGTTCCATAGGTAGGATTGTGTGGATAATAGGCATGGTCCTAAACATCAATAGGACGTGTTATGGATGATATATGCTAATGGATGTATTGTTTAATTATTATTTTTATATACAATTAGGACAGTATATCCTCAAGGTTGTGCACTCACATTCATACTATTTTCTATTGGTTGTTTAGCTTGTTAAATATTGTACACATGGATGTTTGGTGGTTGTTTATCTTATTGGGCATTACGCATATGGATGAAATGGGTAGAATTACAAGTACGCTTATATAGGACATTACATACATTTGAATGTATGACATGAGCATTTGCACGACAGGACATCGACTAGATCAGGAGACCACCTACTTTTTTATTACTCTAGGTGCACATGCATCTCACATTGCATATGTGCATACACATTGCATTAGAAAATTCTAAGGACAACGGTTTTCTATTCTTAGAGATTTCGGAAACAAAATTGTTTTGTGGAGGGAGAATGTACCACCCTGGAAATTTTAATAATAAATTAAAATATTAATAAAGGTTAAAACTTAATTTCACATAAAAGGACAATATAGTAAATTTCTATAATGAAGAAATTTACTAAATCTGACTTTTTCATTATGTCAAGTAGATTTTTCTAGCCCAATTCATATATATGTTGCTGGAAACAGATACCATATGAATAAGTCACAAAATGTTTACTATAGCATGCATTTTGTGTTCTGTGTCTTTTTTGAAATTAAATTTGAAGAGTTAATGTAAGAATAAAATAAAGTTTTTGATAAGAAATAATTTGAATATGTATGAATTATTTTAAGAAAGGAATGAAAAGAGCGAAAGTATAGTGATTGATGTGCATTTGAAAGAAAAGAAGGAAAAAATATTTACGGACACAAATGTGAAAATGCTTCAAAGGGAAAGCATTATTTACTGTTGTATTTAATAGGCTGAGTATAGAGAATATATCAATATATTTTTAAAAGAGTATGATTATGTCAATGAACATTAATAAATAAGAAGCTATTTAATGCAAAGATGAGGGCATTAATTACGCTTTTATGGAATTTGTTGTTGTAATTTATATACGTTACACGTGTTAAAAAAAAGAGTGTAGCAAAATATTTTTTTTTATAAAAAGAATACATTACTTTTATATGTTTGAAAAGTAAGAATAACATGTATACACAAAATTAGAGAGTTATTTTAAAAGAAAGACGACATAACAAAATATGTATAAAAAGTAGGCATTTAATAAAAGTTACATATTTTGAAAAAAAAAGGATATGTCTAAAATTGTATGTTTGAAAGATAAATATATATGAAAGTAAATATCATCTTAAGGGAAATATACAAATAAAGACGTTGATTGTGCCAACAGGGTTGGCGCAGTTGGTTGATGGTCCGGACTGCGTGATCGAAGGTCACGAGTTCGAGCTCCGAAACTGACAACCCTGTAACAAGTACCCGAAGTATGTGTTTGGCAGGCACATACTTCCCTAGAGTTTACAAGCGAAGCTTGGTTCTCTAGGTAATTCAAAAAAAAAAAGACGTTGATTGTTAATGGGATTTATTACTAATCATACCTAGCTTAAGCTAGAAGGGAGGAGAATGATATGTTTAAGAAGAATAAGAATGCATGCAATGTTATATAAACAAAGATAACAAACTATGAAAATGAATCATTGTTTAAAATGAAAGAAAGAATATGCTATTTATTTATTCATTTACTTGTAAAGGATAAGAGCTTTAATCAATACACATATTTACACGTTTGGATAGAAATTCAAGGTCCCATATAAAGGTTAATAATGTGTACATATATAAAATATCAATTAAGGATATTGTTTGGGATTATAATTTTTAATTAACAAACTTAAATTACAATTAGTAACATTAGTTAAGGCGAAATGACCATTTCATCAACAAGGGAAGTTTATAAATATGTATAGGTAAGAAAACATGAATAAAGCAATGGTTTTTCACTTAAATTCCATCTGTAAATAAAAGGAAAGCAAATATTCGTATATATACATACGTATGTCCTTAAAAATACATAATTCTCTGCTATATTCAATAGTAATTAAAGTGAACAAATATTGTTGACTAATTTGAATAATGGCTATCAACGACAATAAAAGGAAGAAAAGTAATATCTGTATATGGAAAGATAAATACTAGTTAAGCGAGGAAAAAGAAAAGTAATTTTTAATCATTGTCAAGATGTATATGTGTGTGTATACATTTATTTATTTTTAAGATTCCCTGTAATGGTTAATAATATACGTATACATAAATCAGTGAATTTATGAGAATGACATAAATTATGGTAACGAAAAGATTTTATTTGGCGAGGTAAAAGTAAAGGAGTCAAATGAAATAAATATAACTAGACAAGCACCATTGTCCAAGTGGTTAATTGATTCGGCTTGGTGCAAGATGTCACAAGTTCGAAACTTGCTTTCGAACGTTTATTGACATGGGATATGTTGTTGTCTCATTGATTTGTTGTAGATAAAGTACCATTTCAAAAAAAATAAAAATAAAAAATAAATATAAACTAATTAATAGATTACTTAATCTTAAAGAAGGGTTAAAAATATAAAACTCAATGGCTAAGAAAAAATTAACTATATAACCATCCAGATTTAATATATTAATCCAACAACCTAGATTTAACCAAATATTTTTACTAGGGAATGAAGTAGTTGATTAGCGTATAGGAAAAAAATAAAGATTCTCTTAGGGCTAATCAATGGTTATAATTAATTTAATCCTCTATAAATATACACCAAACATAAACCATAATTCATCACAAAATTAATAGATACGCCAAAACATCTTCTCTCCAATTCTAAATTTCTTTCTAAAATAAATTAAAAATCAAAGAAGAAGAATATAAGTGAATAAGATCTAGGAAAGGACAAGCTAACGGTGTGGATCTCATATGGGGAAAGACATTAGAGCTTGGATCACAGATGAATGGAAATTAGGCTCCAAAAATGGAATTTATGCTAACAATGGAATTTATCACGAAACTCGCACCATTGCGTTCATAGCGAAATTTTGAGAAACTTTCAAAATTGAATTATTGCGATCAGAGTCGAAACGAAGAAGTTACGGACGAAAACGAATTCGGAACGAAAATAATTATATAAGAAAAATTAACTAATTTAACTGAAGCCCACACGTTGAACCACCATCATAAGCGTTGGACCAGAGGAGGTCGACCCCTATGTAGGGGGAAGCCGATCGCTCCCTGTGTGCGGCTAGCGTTAGCCTAGGATTAATAGTTCGGATTTAATATATTTCGATCTAACGGTTGAATTTGATTTTACGCCTATAAATTCAGGCCTAACCCTATATTCTCTTCTCATATATTTCAAGAGGATAGAAATTACTACATTTTCAAATTATACATATTAGCTTTCCTAAATATAGTAATAACTAACAAACATTGCGCATAAATAATGCACGAACAAACATAGTTCTCCTTTATTAACACAATAAATACATATAAAGTACTTATTCTTATCCAAATATAATCTAGTCATAAATATGTAACTAAAACACTTTTTACATACTTAATTTGCTAGAATTAAATTCCTTAATAAAATTTTACTAGAGCTCTGGTACTAAATGTAACAACCTGTACCTCAAGGGCCAAAATTTTGAAAAATAAAAATCCAAGTCCATCAAAGCATAGATCGTTGGATTTGGTACCTACCTGTGCGGTTAAAGTGCTCGACAGATTCAATGCAGTGAAGGTGTAAAAAGTCGTAGCGAGGACCAGCGAGGATATAGCGGGATATAGAGGATAACTCTAAAATAGCATTTAAAACTCATACTTAATATTTTTACAAATATATAAATGGTAATTAAATGAAAAATTAACATTCAATTGAATTATAATTAACAAATAAATAATTTTAAATAAAAACATGTGCGAATATACTGTAAATAAATGTAAAACTGTTATACAACATAATTGATTTAAGTAGAATATTAGTGTATTTTCATTTTTGAAAACATATTAAAAGTTCAATTAAATAAATTGATTTCATAATTTTTATAATGTATAAATGTCATTTTCACTTCATTTCCTTTAAATAAGATATAGCGGAATATAGAAGGAATAACGGGATATAGCGGAAATAGCGGGGCTTAAAGCGGAAAGGCTATATTTGAAGCTATCATAGCAGTATAAATCCACTATGAGATATAATGAGTTATATGGGGGTAATAGCAGGCAATAACTGCACAGGCACATACAAATAAACATGAACATTATTAGAGATTGATAGGAATCTAAAATCATAATGGAAATAATAATAGGATAAGAATACTAATTATGTCTACTACCTTGGAATAAATTGTATTCCTTGGATAACAGGTTGTCATATCAGCATCGAGTACGAGAGAGGAGAACACTTCTCCCACTACCAAACACATCCAGTGACTTGTTCTTCTAAATCTATCATGTGAGTTGTAATAAGAAGGGGGTCAGAATAACATTCCGGTGATTGGAAAATCTATGTACTATCCATAACCTAAATTTATACCGATTGGTTTCTATTTAATAGTTATGTCAATTAAGGTTGGAAATCTAACCCAACCTTGCATTGCACACACAATTATTTACGTACTCCTTCCCCAGGTACAAAATACTGACGAAGCCTTATCAACAACCCACTACTTCCAAACCCATTTTCCACTTAATACTTCTAAGACATCAATCATGATGGACCCTGTCATTTGAGATTAATTACCAAGGTGGTTTTCTAACAATGTTGTCAATGATTGGTGGGTCCTAGATACAAAGACCTCTAACCACTATTTAAGGCTTCCGAAATTTAATGTCCAATTGTTACTATATATAATGCCAATAAAATCATAGCCTTGTAAGAGATAGTATCCAAGCCACTTAATATCTTTAAAAGGACTTGGCGGACTTCTAGCCATTTAATACCTATATTCTAGGTAGGTCCTACATCACTCAATACCTTTCCCTCAAACGAACTCCTCACTAGTACTATCATTATTACAGGCTTAGCAATATGAGAGACTGTACCCAAGCAACTTAATACTCATTAACAAAGACTAGGAAGACTCTTGACCATTTAACATCTATTCATAGGCAAGCCTTCGACATTTGATATCTAACCCCAAGGCGGACTATCACTTGTACTATATAGCTGAAATTGCTTGGAATCTCACTAGATCACTTAATAATTCTTTTAGGAGAGAGACGAACCCTTAGATCAGTCACTTAATACCTCAAACCCAAAGCGAACCCTTCCCGAGATATTCACTATCACTCTTAATTATAAATATGCAATCTCATTAGGTTAGTTCTTTCGGTAGGGAGGCAGGCCCTAAGATAGCTACTTAATACCTCAATATGGAAGTAAACCCTTTTAGAACGTCCTTATTTATTTGAAATCTCGCTAGGTTACTTCATACTTCCTTTACGAGAGAGGCGCACCATACAATCACATAATATCTCAAACCAGAAGAGAACCGGTATGGAGGTATCTCTCACCGCTTCTAATTTTATATTTGGATCTTTTAATATTTTTAATTAGGAAAGAATGCCCAATCTCTCGCATTGTCACTGGTCCTAAGATTAGTGATATCTCACATTAGTAGTAAGTGCACCTAACTGTTAGTCGCCTCAAAGTGAAGGGAAGTCTTCCGTCGAGTATCTCTACTGACCTCGCATCACTAACCTGCCAAGTCCAATTAACCATCCCGAGACTTTACTTATATTATCTTAGATAGACGTTGGACTTAGCTTACTAAATTTATTTTTATTTTAGGCAATAAGATTTACCTTAAATACTTCTTTACCCATAAATGCCCCTTTTATGTTCATAAATGTCAATTTGTCCATAAAATCCCAGTGGACATTTCCTAAGACATTTATGTATGATTACTAATGCCAATTAGTAATATTTTATATCTACTCCATTTTAATCAATCCATTTGTCCTTATTAATTGTAAATCCCAAATTCATTTGCATTAATTTCCCATTAATTGGAGGTACAATCTTTAACTAACCAATTGTAACCCCCAATCTAATCCTATTCACTATTTCCTATTAATTGCTCATTAATTACGGTTACAAACCTTTATTTCCTATTAATTATTTACAATCCCTGATTCATTGCCCATTAATAGGAATTACGACATTTTCAAATTCTACCTATTTGCTTTTCTAAATATAATAATAACCAACGAATGTTACGCATAAATAATGCACGAATAAACGTTGTTCTCCTTTGTTAACATAATAAATACGTATAAACTACTTATTCTTATCCAAATATATTGTAGTCATTAATATATAACTGGAATATGTTTTCCATAATTAATTTGCTATAATTAAATTCCTTAAGATTTTCCACTATGATTTCCATAAATTTGTCTTGACACAAAAGAAAAGATTTACTACATTTGAAATTATAAGGAATGGATAATTTATTTTTATTTGGAATAAACAATGTAAAATACGGAGAATAAATCTGTACTTTACACATCTCTTTCCTTTTTTTCATTTCATGTTAAATCAAGCATCGCCCTTTTCAAACAAAAATGAAAAAGTAAACAAATTTATAAAAATCAAACGGATGTTCTTCCCACGAATTAAACTATGGAAAATCCACAATATAACACAAATTTGGGCAAAAATCTAAAAATTCTATTTTACATCCAAGTATTGATATGGAATAGAAAAATATGCAACATTCAGTGTCTAAAATCTTTGGGACTGATTTCCAGATCTAGGTGTAAACATATTTCAAATTAAATCTAAAATAAAAATATCTTGGTAAAGTTTTCTATACTAATTTAAGCCTACAATTTACAAATAAAATTGTTTAGGTGTAAAAATCAAATGTATTCCCATGTAAAAGATCTAAAATCCTAAACAATATATAAAATTTTCCACTGATCTTTTAAAAGCGATCCAATTTCCAGATGTGAAGTAGAACCTTAAATTCATCTCCAAATCCTTTTTAATCGAAGAAATACGTATAAAAAGGTGTGTGTGTACACACACACACACACACACACACTAGAATTACAGGTCTGAGAAGAGATTTGGGATTTGGAGAGAAAATAGATACAAATATATATAAATTACCACAAACATGCATATATTTGATTCTTTTATCTTCTTCTTTTTATTAGATTTCTATTGTTTACCAATTTGTATGAATATAGATATAAATATCTTATTTTTATAATTTATAAAGAAAGTAGAGAAGAAGAAATGACAGAACTTTTCTACTACTTTCTGAAAAATATGAGAAGAAAGGGGAGGGTTAGGCCTGAATTTATATGGGTAAGAATCAACCTAAACCGTCAAATCAAAGTATGTTAAATCTAGGCCGTATGTGACCTAAGTTTATTGGATCCGCCACACAAGAAGCGGTCAGCCGCTCCTTTAGAGGTTGACCCCCCCCCCCCGGTCGAATGCTCCAATATGCGGGTCGACCTATGGGCCCCAGATAATTTTTTAATTTTTTTCTTATTTATTTTATTTTCATTTTGCCTTTGTTTTTCGTCCATAACTTCTTCGTCTGGACTCCCATCGCAAAACTCCAAATATGAAAGTTGCTTAGAATTTAATCACGGACGCAATAATGCAAGTTCTGTGGTCAAGTTCTATTATTTGCGTAAACTCATTTTTGGAGCCTAATTAACTAGCTAGCTAGTTAATTAAATAACTAAAGCCAAATTACGGGGTGTAAAATTTATCCCCCTCAAAAAGAATTTCGTTTTCGAAATTTCACCGATGACAAAATCAAGGTTTTGGCTACTAATTTTCCTAAACTACTCAACCAATGAGTGTACAACTAATTTTGCAACCCAACATGCACAAGTGCATAATGTATTATAGTATCACCACACATAAAATATGTATGTCGAATGATTCTAAATTGGATTCTCCTATATGAATGCATTTATTTTGTAAACATTTTTGTAAACAAAGTGCAGAACCTACATATACACTGGCAGTTCTATATGTATGTAGCTTTTTGAAAAATCTTTTTAGCCAACACCACTATATTCCTAAGAATAGAAGTATGAAACAACCAAATTTTGCATCTACTTCTTTCCAACTAATAATCCGAGGCATTAAAAAGTAGCTTTTTAAACTTTACTCCAATGTTAGAAAAATGAATTTAGGTGGAGAATTTAACATTCTTACCACTCTATAATCTTTCAATTCCTTTAGTATAGTGGAAATTTCCTCGCTGCCAAAATGTACTCCAAATTTTTCCTTGTTACTGCTTGCATTTATCGCATCATCGATCCTAAGGCACCACTAAATCCACAAATTCTAACTCTATTTGCCTTCTTTACGCTTAGAAAGTGGCCTTCAAAATCAAGGATTTTACAAAAACGTTTCCCACTTTTCAAATTCATACGTTAAAATAAGATCTCAAAATGTTTAGGTGCACATTTTCCTTTGAATAAAATTTGAGCAAAAACTCTGAAATAATTTAAGAGCGAAAAACAACTAAAACATAAAACTTTTTTTCTTCCAAAAGATAACATGTCTTGATTCTTGATGCCATATATAGTTGTAGATAGGTATCTTGAGTAGTTACATCCATTAATGAATCATCTAAGGTTGCTTCTGTTGATGGTGTAGAGTTGTTGCGAAGAGAAGCGGAGATGTCCATTCACATATGACAATTGTTGTTTATTTCTGAAGTTCGAGTTTGAATTCAGACGTTTGATACTGTATATTTTTTGAATATAGTAGAGGATCAGACGTTTGAGTGCTATTACCAGACGTTTGATATGGTGCATGTCAGTTTCCATGCATCCTTTATTTTACTTCCTTGTACCTATCGACTTGTAGTCTCTTGTAGTGTCCTTTGAGCCTCGTTCTTGTCTTTCTAGTGATGTTGTTTTAGCAAGTACCGATATATATTTAAATATATATGTATATTCGATCTTCATTGTATAGTTGTTGTCATCGAAACCGTAGATTGGATTTCCTAACATTCTCCCCTTTTTGATGATGACAACTATACAATGTAGTTGGATATAATTTTATAAATCTCCCTCTGAATATGTGCTTACCATTATTTCTCCCCCATTAACATTATCAAAAAGCATTAATACAAGAATATGTATGATATAATCAAAAATCATGCCCTTAGATAGTATGTACACATTAATCAAAAAGATTTATCCGACCGCCGTTTTATTGAAGTTATCAATATATGTGTGTAATTTTTATTTAATCTTAATTTAGATAGCATGTATACACTATTAATCAGTAATATTTACCGACCGTCGAAAGGTTATAATATATCAATTTATTAAATTATTATGAATAGACAAATGGTAACTAATTACGTATAAGTAACAAACCAAAAAGCATTTTTATAACCATTAAACATAGTGATTACGTGCATAGATTTTTGATTCCATTACAATACAAAAAATGGAACCTATAAAAATATATAAGGACTTTTGGGGGAAGCTTTGGCTTGATTGTCTCCTTCATCTTCATTCTTGGAAGAACTAACTTGTATTCTAGGAGATTTCGGAGTTGTTCTAGAGGTTATTTTTCCTCTTCAAAAAGTTTAGAATTTTTTGAAGGAGGAGGAGAAGGCGTTGGAGTTGGCCAATCTTCCGAAGGTGGTGTAGGGCCACGGACTCGTTGGAGATTTAGAACAGATAATGTTGTTGAAAGCGATGTTTCAACTGTGGTTAGGCGAGAAGCAAATGTTGTTTCGAAGCTATCGATGCGCTTAGCCAATAATATTTGATTTCTTGATAAGATAAGTTGATTTTGGAGAGTTAAATCTCGAATTCTTTCATTTGGATTAGTTTCAGTGCGAGTCTCCAAAATGTCGTCTTGGCCTGGATAATCAGAAGATGAAGGAGGACGAGGAGTGTGTTCGTGATGTTGTTCTTCTTCTTGTGATGGTTGTTGTTGGGGTTGAGGCCTAGCTTGTCTAGCTTGTTGACGACGTTGCGTCCATTCTTCAAATGAAAGAAAATCCAGGGGATTTTCTGGTAAGTGCACAAAAGAGAAGAATTTTGTGGAGGCGTACTTGCGGGCAATCTCCTCAAAAGTCGATAAATATGATGGAATGTAATGGGCTTGCAGGAAGAGTATGATGTAGGTAAGGTAAATGATTGATGGACACGATCGAGTTCAATAATGTTTAAGCTCATCAAATATGAATTTCGCCCAATATACACTCGTACCACTAAAGGTAGCGTATAGAGCTTTGTGTTCTAATTCTGTTATTTGCTCATGGCTGCCAACTCGAGGAATGATTGTGTTGATAATCATCCTAGTGAGTAGTCTTGCCTTTGGTTGTAAGTATTTTGAACAAATCATGGCATTTCATCTTCCCAAATTTGATGGGTAATATTATTTCTTGGTATGAGGTGCATATCTGGGATGTCAAATCTTCTCTGGAGTCGGAACAACCTAGAGTATGGCCTATAATTCCTGGAGTAAGTCGAATAGTGTTGCCTTAAACACTCGACCAAAGCAATTATCATCATTATCGGTATTCCATATGAGTGCTATCTAGATTAGCGTAGAAAAGGAATATTACAAGCTGATTGATTTGGACATTATTCGAATTGAAGGAAATCAAATTTTATAACCCAGCATTTTCACACACCTCATCCAAATCATACAGAGGAAATTTAAGCAAATTATAAAAGGGACATGTGTGTAGCCTTTTCTTTTGGATATCTTCATATATTTTGATATAATGAGGTAGTCGATTCATCCACTTCTCAATCTGATCATCGAAGCATACTTGTGGGTTGGAAGATGTAGCTTGTTCTTTCTTTCTCTTAGTAACTCTAGGATTTTTAGTTTCGGACGCCACGAAATCAAGCAAAATTAAGGAGACAGTGATTGGGAGAAGGTTTTGGATTTTACAGAGGAAAAAAATGAAACGTGAATTGGAAATTTGGGAAAAACAATCATTTTAAGGTCACGAATAAGCGTCGATTGAATTTCATACGTTTGTGAAGTGAATCAGCCGTCTGATTTAACCTTAGTTTGAAGACAATAAACATTGTTAGACGTCTGTGTGTTATTGGCAGATGTTTGGAATAGGTAGAATTGTAAGGAAAAGAGAGTTTTGTAAGACGTCTGGATATAATGTCAGACGTCTGAAAATGGCCTGATTTTTATGTTAAGAAGGCAGAGACTTTGTTCAGACGCCTAGTCACAACTTCAGATGTCTGAAATAGATCGTTTTGTATTTTGTATGAGGCAGAGACAATTTTCAGACGTTTGGTTGTTTATATCAGACGTCTGATATATGCACATGATTAAAAAATGGTGTGATACAAGGGTGTTAGACGTCTGATGGCATTGATTAGACGTCTGAAAATCTCCAGTATGTCTAAAAATAGTCTTATTTTAAAAGGTTTTGCTTGATTTTCGGGGGATCGATTTTATTGAAACATATTATTATTATTTTTGAAATCAAACACAAATATAATTTGATGAAAGTACAATGAAAATAAACAAATTTATATAGATGAAGCTGGAGCATTGCAATCTTCAGGTTTGCTATCCTTCCATGGCTTGAGTGGAGACCAAATATTTCCACGTTTAGAGTTTCCTAGGTGGAGGATCCCAAGGCGTACGATAAGAGGCAAAAGGATCAAGAGGATTACAAGGAATCTGAAGTGGTTCATATACATCCTTTTTTCATGAATTGCAAAATTTGATTGCTACTTGCTATAGAAAACTCAGTCGTATTGCAGTGACTTTTTGTTCGAAGTATAATTCTCGTTATAAATCCATTTGTTGCTTTTGGTAATGATGTATATCACCGATTTTCTCCTTGTTGTTAGAAGAGGCAAATAGAGATCGTTTGGACCATTTTTTTTCGGGAGTGAATCCCGTGTGGTAGGATGACCACTTATAGGTCGGCTCTTGACCTGGAGTAGGAGTAGGAAGTCGATCAGGGGTATTCGCTGAACTATCTGAGAATGGGGTTGAAAAAGAGAGGTGAGAGTTGTCGGAAGACATGTTTTTTTTTTGTTTTTTTAAAAGGAACCAATATAAAATCTGTATTTTATTTGTAAAAGGAGGATCTATTTATTCATGTCGTAAAAGGTTATAAATAGTTATTTTCAAAAAACTAACATTCTAAGAAATTGTTGGTCTGTTTTAAATTTTAAAAATTTTGTTTGTGGATTAAAACTTTTTAACCAAAAAATAGAACGAATGAAGTTTAGAATTAGCTGATAAGATCATTAAGAGCTAAATCGCATCGTAGTTTAAGAAACATTTGTTCATTTAGTGGTTTTTTGAAAATATCTACTATTTGACAGTATTTATGTACTCTAATGTAATAATTCCTTTTTCTACATTTTTGTGTAAAAAGTGATGTCGTATATCTATGTGTTTAGTACGTGAGTGATTTACAGGGTTTTTTGATAAATTTATTGCACTTGTATTATCCCAATATATTGATGATTTATCGATAACTTTTCCAAAATCCTCAAGCGTTTGTTGCATGTATATCACTTGTGCACATGCTAAAACCGCTTAAATATATTCTGCTTTGCAAGTGGATAAAGAGATACGGTTATGCTTTTTGCCAAACCATGAAACCGACGATTGTCCGATAAATGATATGTTCCGCTAGTACTATTACGATCTATTTTACATCCACTGAAATATGCATCGATATATGAAACAAGTTCAAACGATGATCCGTTAGGATAAAATAAACCATAATCTCTAGAACTAGATAAATATCGTAAGATACGTTTAACAGCTCTTTGGTGAGACTCTTTCGATTTTGCTTGAAATCGAGCACAAAGACATACGCTCATCATAATGTTGGGTCGACTAGCCATCAAATATAGCAAGGAGCTAATCATACTACGATATAATTTTTCATCAAAATCTTTTCCATCATCATCCTTTTCTTAGTGAACACTAGTACTGCTTGGTGTTGGTTTCCTCGAAGTTTTATCCATTCCAAAACGGCGTAATAAATCATTACAATATTTTTCTTGATGAATAAAAATACCATTTTCAAGTTATTTTATGTGTAAACCTAGAAAGAAATCAATTCACACATGTGAGACATTTCAAATTCATTTTTCATAATATTTGAAAATTGAGTACAAAGATTTTCGTTAGTTGAACCAAAAATAATATCGTCTACGTAAATTTGTACAACAAAGATGTCGTTATTTTCTCGTTCAATAAATAAAGTCGTATCTATTTTTCCTATTTGAAAACCAGATGCAATTAAATGATTCTTAAGATGTTCGTACTAGACATGAGGGGCTTACTTTAAACCATATAGGGTTTGTGCAATGTAAAAACATGATCATGATATTTTTCGTGAACAAATAATGGAGGCTGTTCAACATACATGTTTTCTTTAATAAAATCGTTTTAAAAAAGCACATTTGAAGTCCATTTGAAATAATTTAAAATTGTAATTGAAAGAGGCTATGCGGTAGGATTTTATAATATGGAATAGTGAAATAGTCTAGGTAGATAGCAATAAGCAAAAAGTAAAGTAGACACCAAGACTTTATACTGGTCCAGACATCTTCTCCTATGTCCAATCCCTGAGCTCCTCTTAGGAATTCTACTAACTAACAACCCTCACTTAACTCGAAGGAATAGGTTTACAACCTACCCGAACTACCGAACGGGATTTCTTGCCTCAACTACTGAAGAGGACTTCAACTAGGTACGAAAAGTATTTTTGACTTGTTATGTTCTTGATAACAATAATGAGTCTAATTGAGTACAACTTTCCTATAATCTTATCCTCAATAATATGAAATGTGTTTATGAAGATTTAGGATATATGAATTGCTATGAATCAAATAAGTATTTAAGATAAATCAGTTCAAGCAATTGAAGTGGTTTTTGAATGCTTTTTAAAACTTTAAGAAATCGGAAAAGATGATCAAGATAATAGAGAGATTAAAGCAATTAGAATTGATAATTTGCAAATGATAGAATCATCTATTTATAAGTGTAGAAGAGGTGTATCTATTTGCAAAAGATTCAGGCAAGAGATGCATCCATTACCATTGGAGAATAGTTGCAACTCTTGGGAAGAAGAAGGTGTATTTTCATAAAAATTCGTAGGTTTGAATTCAGTCGATTGAACAGGCAATTTCAATCGACTGAAACTGTGTGCATGTTGTAGTTCTGTAACAGGTTCAGTCGACTGAACTAGTATTTTATGCATAGTGAATATTTAACCAAAATATTAAGTTATGAAAATGTGTTCTTGTGTTTGTGCAAGCTTCTTGAGGATAGATTTTAACAATAAAACTAAGACTATAAGATATATATATATAAAATACTTATGATATCCTTGGTCTTCATAGTCCTTCCTTTAGTTTTGCACATATCTCTTCCTATTTGTTGAAGTATATTGTCATTTATCAAAATATAGCGTATCAACATTCTCCCCCTTTTTGATTGATGACAATACCTATTATCTTCCCTCCGCCTGAATATATGCATTATCTTTCCTACAAAACAAAGTTAGTGACATAGACTTTTCTCCCCCTTTGTCATCGACAAAAAGGAAGTAATAATTTATAGAAGTATATAATTGTTAAACAAAGTAACCACATTGATGCATAACCATAGTGTACATTATACAAACCATAGAGTCTTACGAATAAAAGAAGGCTATTCATACAAGCCTTTTTAGAAGTTTGAAGATTAATAAAAAGTTCCGAAAATCAAACCATCAGAATGATCGAGGATCTCTGTCCCAATAATAAGAACCTTCACGTCCTCCTTCTGGTTCACAAATAACAGGTCCACCGGTTGGTTGTCGAAAAGCTCTAGAACGTTTAGGAGGCATAATTGTTGAAATTTTGGGGAAGAAATTTAGAAAAATGGAAATTCGAGGTCTAGGGTTTTTTTAGAATTGGGAAGATGAAGTTTGGAAACGGTGGAAAGTAAAGGTAAAATTGTAAAAGATGGCTAAGTAGGGTGGACTTCTTATTCTGTTCAGTCGACTGAACAGGAAGCCGAAACATTTCTGGCTAAAATTCAATCGACTGAACATAGATTTTCAGTCGACTGAACTGTTGGCTGAAAGTCTCTGTTATATATTTAGTTGACTAAGAAGGAAATTTCAGTTGACTGAACCATTGGTTTTTCTTCACTTATTTGAATGCAAATGTTTTATTTAATGAAATAATTACAATTATATATTAATATTATGATACAATAACATTATTTTGACCACAAAACCATCATTTCTTAGGGGATGGAGTCTTGGGAGATGGACTCTTCTTCGTTGGTGTTTTATATCCTTCACTTGCCATATAGTTCTTGTCCCATGAATTTGGACTATATTGAGGTCTTTGAGGCGAGACCCAAGGATTTATTGGGTCGTTTGATGTACGATACGACGAAGATGGATCAAACGGATTAACTGGTCGAGGTAAGGGTTCGCTTACATCCTTTTTCTTCGAGCTGCAAAATTTCAAACCAATTTGTTCAAGAAAGCTTAAGCGTTTAGCCGTTACTTTCTATTCAAAATACAATTCTCGTTGAAGGTCTATTTGCTGCTGTTGATAATGATGAATTTCATCGATCTTTTTCTTCGCATCGGGAGAAATAAATAGAAAACGTTTGGCCTTCTTGGAATCTGGTGTATAACCGGTTTGATAATTTTTCCATTTATAAACAGGCTAGTGTGTTGGTGTTGGCGTAGGAAGATGAGGTGAATTTGCTGAGCTATCGGTTGAAAAAGTGATGATGATGAGTGAGTTTGATTTGTTGGATGAAATTTTTCTACAGAGATATTTTTTTATTAACATGTATATAAAGGTTTAGAGTTATAAGAAAAATGTGGTGTAAAATCATTAAGAATTTAGAACCAGAGATTGAATTAATGGTTAATAATTTACTTTGAAATGTATGGTTATGATTTAGTGTATGAAATATTAATTCAAATGTATAAATTAAATGATTAAGTTTTTTAAACCCATAGTTATGTAAACTAAATTCATGTCTGACTTTTGTTTAGATGAAGTTAATTAAGTATGAGATATGTTACTTATGTATTAGATTTCTTACCATTATAATTCTTGTTATTAAATATCTTTGAAGGATATTATTCCTAATTCTCGTCGTAATTTTATGAATGAGTTTTTTAGTAATGGTTTAGTAAATATATCAGCAATTTGATTTTCGGTAGAAATATATTCTAAATTGATAATTCCTTTTTCGATATTGTCACGTAGAAAATGGTGACAATATGTTTTGTATGAGAGTAATTTACCGGATTTTTAGATAAATTTATTGTACTTGTATTATCACAATATATTGTAGGGTTTGTTAAATTTATATTAAAATCTTTAAGTGTTTGTTGCATATATATGACTTGAGTACTAGCTAAAGCGGCAGATATATATTCCGCTTCACAGGTTGAAAGCGAAACATAATTTTGTTTCTTACTAAACCAAGATACAAGTGATTTTATAATGAAATGGTTTTTCTATCGGTTCGAGATCCACCAAAATAAGCATCACTAAATGAAACTAATTCGAATGGACAATCTTTTGGATAGAAAAGACTAAAGTCCTTGGTATTATTAAGATATCGCATAATTCGTTTTACGCTCTTAAATGTGATTCTTTAAGATTAGCTTGAAAACGTGCACATAAACATACACTCATCATTATGTCTGGTCTACCAGCGGTTAAATAAAGTAAAGAGCCTATCATACTTCTAAACAGCTTTTGGTCTACACTCTTGCCATTTTTATCTCGATCGAGATGAGTTGTGGTACTCATAGGAGTAGGTTTTCCAGAAGTGTTTTCCATTCCAAAACGTTTAAGTAGATTAACACAATATTTTTCTTGGTTTAAGAAAATTCCATTTGTTAATTGTTTAATTTGAAGTCCGAGAAAATAAGTTAATTCTCCCATATGAGACATTTCGAATTCCTTAGTCATTATATTTGAAAATTCTTTACACGATTTTTCATTAGTGGAACCAAAAATAATGTCATCTACGTATATTTGAATTATTAATATGTCTTTAGTAGTGTTTTTAATGAATAGAGTTTGATCTACTTTTCCGATTTGAAATCCTGAATCTATTAGATAGCTCTTAAGTCTCTCATACCAAGCACGAGGTGCTTGTTTAAGACCGTATAAGGCTTTCTTTAATTTATATACATGATTCGGATATTTTTCATGAGTGAATAAAGGCAGTTGTTCAACATATACATTTTCCTAAATATATCCAGTTGAGAAAGCACTTTTAACATCCATTTGATAAAGTTTAAATTATGAAAACAAGCGTAAGCTAATAGAATACGTATTGCTTCTAGTCTTGCAACATGAGCAAACGTTTCTTTGTAATCGATTCCTTCTTCTTGATTATAGCCTTGTGCTACTAGTCTTGCTTTATTTCTAGTAATATTTCCAAATTTGTATGCTTTATTTTTATAGACCCACTTAGTTCCAATAACGGATTGGTCATCAGGACGAGGAACTAACTCCCATACATTATTTCGTTCAAACTGATTTAATTCTTCTTGCATGGCTATAATCCAGTATTCATCTGTTGATGCTTCTTTAGGATTTTTAGGTTCTATTGTTGAAATAAAAGCAACATGTCCCATTTGGTTTAGTTGACTTCTTGTTCGAACTTGTGAGTCAATTTCTCCAATTAAATTTTGTGTAGGATGATCTCGTAGGATTCTAGGAGGAGATCTAATTTGAATTTTATTGATTTGATTAATATTTTCATTATTTTCAAAAACTATATTTTTTGTGTTGTATATAATTTCTTCATCATCTTTGATGATTGTATTTCTATTAAAGTTTTCATCAGAACATACATGTAAAGTTTCTTCTATTACATTTGTTTGTTTATTGAAAACACGATATGCCCTACTTCATTCTGAGTAACCAACAAAAATACCATGGTAAGCTTTTGGATCAAATTTTCCAAGTTGGTCTTTTAAGTTAATAATAAAAAAATTTGACCCAAAGATTTTTAAGTACGAAATATTAGGTTTTCTTCCATTAAAAAGTTCATATGAAGTGTTTTTTGTTAAAGGTCGTATGGAAATACGATTTAATACATAGCACACAGTTGCTACAGCTTCTGCCCAAAAATGCTTTGGTAATGTACTTCCATTTAATTACGTTCTTGCGCATTCTTGAAGAGTTCTATTTTTCCTTTCTACAACTCCATTTTGTTGGGGAGTTCTAGGAAATGAAAAATTATGATTTATTCCTTTCTTTTTACAAAATAATTCAAATGATTCATTTTCAAATTCGCCTCCACGACCACTTCTTATATTTTGACTTTTAAATTCTTAATATTTTGAATCTTTTAATAAATTTTTTGAAATATTCAAACATATCACTTTTGATTTTCATAAAAATCGTCCATGTATATCTTGAGAAATCATCAACGATTACAAAAACATATCGATTATGGTTAATAGATTGAACCTGTGTTGGTCCGAATAAATCCATATGTAATAATTTTAATGGTTGTAAAGTTGTAATAACTTTCTTAGATTTCAAAGATGATTTAGTTAATTTTCCTAACTGACAATAATCGCAAATATTATTTATTTTAAAATTTACTTTTGGTAAGCCTTTGACTAATTCATTTTTTGAAAGCTTTTGAATAGATTTAAAATTAATATGACAAAATCTTTTATGCGATAACCAAGGATCATTATCTTTGACCATTAAACACATATCTTTATTATTATTATTATTATTATTATTATTATTATTAATTTTCATGTGTAAAACATAAATATTTCTATCTCTTTTTCCTTCAAAAATAAGATTTTGATTTTGATCAAAAATACAGCATTTATTTTCAGAAAGAGTTATTTTAAAACCTTTGTTGCATAGTTGACTTATGCTTAATAAATTATGTTTTAAGTTATTAACTAAAGAAACATTTGTAATAAGGGGTAAATTTTATATACCGTAGTTGCACACATCTCCTTTGCCAATGATGAAACCTTTTGAGTTATCTCCAAAGGTAACAGAGCCACCATCGAAGTATGAAATATTTGTAAGCATTTCTTTGTCTCCGGTCATGTGTTTTAAGCAACCACTATCCAAAATCCATTTTCTTTTCTTGAGTGGGACCTGCAAAAAATATTAATAAATATATTGGTACCCACCTTTTAATAGGGTCCTAAGAGTTAGATCTTAGGAAACCAAACCCAAGTGGGTTTAGTATCCCTTTTATAAAGATAATTACTATTTTTGTGAACTGTTTCTATATAGGAATTTATATATTTGTTCCGAATTAAATTATTGTTTGTTTTCGGAACCCATATTTTGATTTCCTTTTTCTTTTTAGAGTGTCTTGGTATGTTATTTTTTAATACTATACTATGTTTTGAATTATCTTCCTTCTTAAAATTAGCATTTTTCTTTGGAAGAATTTTTGATTGCTTTTTAAAACCTAATCCATTTTTACTTGAAGAGGGTTGAGAATTTTCGAGAATTTTAGATAAATTTTCTCTTCCTTTATTGAAATTAGAAACATTTTTAGTAATATTATCTAATTTAATTTGAAGACTAGTATTGTCTAATTCAACTTGTTTTATTTTTTAAATTATGATTTTCAGAAATAGTTTCATCATTCTTAGCTTTTTGAGTTTCAATTTCTTGGCTTAAAAGTAAAAGTTGGCTATCTGAGTTTAAGAGAGATTCTTGAACTCTTTCAAGTTCTTCCTCTAATATTTTTTTTCTTCTTTTAACATATCTCTTTCAAATTAAGCTTTGGGTTCTGATTTTCACGTGTCTCTTTAAGTTTCTTTTTGAGAATTTTTATAGTATTTAAAAATTCAGTGTTTACTTCTATTAAATCATCATAAGATAAATCACTAACCTCATATTCTTGAGCCATGAAGCATACATTTGCTTGTTCATTGTTGCTATCATTATCGCTTTCGGATAAAGATGAATCTGAATTGTCCCATGTGACAGAAAAAGCCTTCTTTTTAATTTTGTCTTTCTTATTCTTGTTGTTGAAGTTTTTCTGATTCTCCTTCTTTTGTTCTGGACAATCCTTGTGCATGTGCCCTTTCTTGTGACAATTGAAGCATTCTATATTTGAGGATGGAGGTTTGTTCAAGAAATTCTTTTTGAAACCGTTTTTATTTCTTTTTTTATATTTTAAGAATTTCTTGAAATTTTTGGCAATAAATGCTAGATCCTCATCTTCAGACTCCGATTCTTCCTTTTCTTCGTGAAAAGCCACATTTTTTCTTTCCTGTGCTTGGTCTTTCTTAGCTTGCATGTTAACTTCATAAGACATAAGGTTTCCAATTAATTCTTCAGGTTTCATTGTAGATAGATCGTTTTCTTCCTCGATTGCTAAGACTTTTCTCTCCCATTCATCAGTGAGTGAATTTAGGACCTTAGATATAATATCAAAATCTGTATACTTTTCTCCTAATCCTATTAAGGCATGACGAATGTCTTGAAATCTCGAGTACATGTCATTGATGGATTCATTCTGTCGCATTCTAAAGTTTTGGAACTGGTTCTTTAGCATTGAAATCTTTGTTTGTTTGACCTTGTTTGTGCCTTCATGTATGGTTCTAAGTGTATCCCATATCTGATGTGCAATTGTACAAATGCTTACACTATTAAACTCATTTCTATCCAAAGTGCAGAATAGCATATTCATAGCTTTGGCATTTGCACTAGCTTCATTCTTCTGAGTTTGTGTCCATGTAGAGTAATCAGTTGTGGGTATAACGAATTCTGCTTGACTTGCATTCCAGGCTTCAAAGCTTGTTGTTTGCGTATAAATCCTCATCCTTATAGCCCAATAATTATAGTTTAGTCCATTAAATAGAGGGGGTCTTTGGGTAGATAGTCCTTCTGCAAATGTAGAGCTATATGCAGTTGTTGTGCTTGTGCTTGTGTTATTTTCCATATTATCAATATGTCAAATAACGGTGTTATGGTTATAGGACAACCTCGCTTTGATACCAATTGAAAGAGGCTATGCGGTAGGATCATATAATATGGAATAGTGAAATGGTCTAGGTAGATAGCAATAAGCAACAAGTAAAGTAGACACCAAGACTTTATACTGATTCGAACTTCTTGCCCTACATCCAGTCCCCAAGCTCCTCTTAGGAATTCTACTAACTAACAACCCTCACTTAACCCGGAGGAATAGGTTTACAACTTACCCACACCACCGAACGAGATTTCTTGCCTCAACTACCGAAGAGGACTTCAACTAGGTACAAAATATATTTTTGACTTGTGTTCTTGATAGCACTAATGAGTCTAATTGAGTACAACTTTCCTATAATCTTATCCTCAAGAATATGAAATGTGTTTATGGAGATTTAGGAAATATGAATTGCTATGAATCAAACGAGTATTTAAGATAAATCAAAGATTCAAGCAATTGAAGTGGTTTTTGAATGCTTTTTAAAACTTTAAGAAATCAGAAAAGATGATCAAGATAATAGAGAGATTAAAGCAATTAGAATTGATAATTTGCAAATGATAGAATCATGTATTTATAAGTGTAGAAGAGGTGTATCTATTTGCAAAAGATTCAGGCAAGAGATGCATCCATTACCATTGGAGAATGGTTGCAACTCTTGGAAAGAAGAAGGTGTCTTTTCATAAAAAATTCGCAGGATTGAATTCAGTCGACTGAACAGGAAATTTCAATCGACTGAAACTGCGTGCATGTTGTAGTTCTGTAACTGGTTCAGTCGACTGAATGGTTCTGTTCAGTCGACTAAACTGGTATTTTATGCACAGTGAATATTTAACCAAAATATTAAGTTATGAAAATGTGTTCTTGTGTTTGTGCAAGCTTCTTGAGGATAGATTTTAACAATAAAACTAAGACTAAGATATATATGTATATATACATATATATATATATAATACTTATGATATCCTTGGTCTTCATAGTCCTTCCTTTAGTTTTGCACATATCTTTTCCTATTTGTTGACGTACATTGTCATTGACCAAAATATAGCGTATCTACAGTAATGACTTGCAAAAGCAAGTAATGTACGTATGGCTTTGAGTCTTGCTACAGGAGCAAAAATTTCGTCATAGTCAATACCTTCTTCTTGATTATAACCCTGAGCAACTAAACGTGCTTTATTCCTAGCTATATTTCCATTTTCATCTGCTTTGTTTTTAAATACCCATTTTGTTCAAATAACTGATTGATTTTCTGGTCTTGGTACTAATTCTAAACATTATTACGTTCAAATTGATTTAATTCTTCTTGCATGGCTATCATCTAAAAATCATCGTTTGAAGCTTCTTTATAATTCTTTGGTTCAAAATTTGACACAAATGCAATATGACTTCTTTCGTTAAGTTGATTTCTAGTTACTTTGGAATTAAGATCCCCAATGTTATTATCTTTTGGACGGTCTTTTAGAATTCTAAGGGGTGATACTAGAGTATTATTTTGTGCATTTGTCTTATTATTAGATGAGTTTATTGTAATTGTTATAGGAATAGTTTCTTCACGTCATTAGTATGATTGTTAAGGAAATTTTCATCAAATGAAACATGTAAACTTGCTTCAATTGTGTTAGTACGTTTATTAAAAATTCTATATGCCTTGCTACGATCCGTATATCCAATAAAGATTCCTTCGTCGGCCTTCTGGTCGAATTTTCCTAAATTATCTTTCGTATTTAATATAAAACATTTTGATCCGAAAGTTTTAAAGTACGATACTTTAGGTTTTCTTCCAAAAAACATTTCGAAGCAAGTATGTTTAGTCATAGGTCATATGGTTACTCGATTCAAAACATAACAAGCCATAGCAATAGCTTCAGCCCAAAAATGTTTTGGTAAACCACTACTATTTAATAGTGTCCGTTCACATTCTTGTAACATATGATTTTTTCTTTCTACTACACCATTTTGTTGTGGTGTTTGGGGAAAAGAGAAATTATGACTTATGCCCTTTTTATTACAAAAATTAGTAAAAAGATCATTTTCGAATTCTCCACCGTGATCACTTCGAATATTCTTAATTTTTAAATCCATTTGAATTTTATTTTTTTAGCAAAAAATTTAAACATACCAAAAGTGTAACTTTTATGTTTAAAAATAAGGTACATGTATATCTTGAAAAATCATCAACTATTACACAATCATATTTGTTGTGATTTATAGGTCGTACTTGAGTTGAACCAAATAAATCTAAATGTAATAAGTCTAACTGTTGTTTTGTAGAAATATTATTTTTAGATTTAAAACACCTTTTCTTTAGTTTACCAATTTGACAGGCGTCACATAAATTTTCTAGTTTATAATTTATTTTAGGTAAACCTCTAACTAGCTCATATTTTTCTAATTTATTAATATATTTAAAATTAATATGACAGAATCGTTTATGCCACAACCATGGATCGTCAAGTTTGGCGGTTAAGATAAGTTTGAATTTTGATTTATATTTATATTTAAGACATAAATATTTTTGTTTCTAAAACCCTCAAAAATAACTTGTTTGTTATTATCAAAAATATTACATCTATCTTTTTCGAAATTAATTTGAAAACCTTTATCGCATAATTGACTAATGCTAAGTAGGTTGTGTTTTAAATTTTTTCTAACAAAACATTTGTAATAACAAGAGAGTTAGAAATATCAGAGTTGATGACTTCTCTGATGCCAACGACGTATTTTGAGTTATCTTTAAACATTACTGTTCCACCATCGATATATGTTATATTTGATAGCATTTTTGCATTTTCGGTCATATGCTTGGAGCAGCCACTATCAAGTATCCATTTCTTCTTATCTTTATTTCGGGTACCTCATCAGTTTATGCCATAAAACATATATTAGCTTGTTCTTTGTCACTATCGCTGTCACTATCTGATGATGATGAAGAATCTGAGTCATCCCATGTTACTTTGAAAGCTTTCGTCTTTTTGAATTTTTCAAATTTGTTCTTCTTTTTATCATTGTCGAGCTTGAGACAATCTTTCTTCATATGTCCAAATCGATGACATTCATAGCACTTGATTGACATTCGATTTATTGAGCTTGATTTTCCTCCATTCTGAAACCTAGTCATTTTCCTAAACTTCTTGAATTTGTTGTAGTTTTTGGCAACAAATACATTTCTTCTTCGTCTAAGTCGGAGTCTTCATTTGTTGTTGGAAATGCTATGTTTTTCATCTCCGAAATTTGTTCTTTTCTTGCCTGTAGATTAGCTTCACAGGACACTGAATTTCTTATCAATTCTTCAACTAAGAGTGTTGAGAGGTCATTAGCTTCTTCGATAGCTAATACTTTTCTTTTCCACTCCGCAGTTAAAGAATTGAGTATTCTAGATACTAAATCAAATTTATGAATTTAACTCCTAGTGCCATTAAATCGTGTTGAATAGTTTGGAATCTAAAGTACATGTCCACTATAGATTCACTTTGTTTCATTTTAAATGATGAAAATTGATTTTTTTTTAAAATTAAAATTTTAGTTTGCTTAACTTTGTTCGTGCCTTCTTGTGTAACTTGTAAGATACGCCAAATATCATATGCAGTATTACACAACATGACACGTGAATATTCGTTTTTATCTAATGAACAAAATAAAACATTAATAGCTTTGGCATTATTGGAAGCTGTAGTTTTTTATGCATTATTCTATGTGTTCATAGCAGTGTCAGGTGCTTCATATTTATTTTGGGTGGCTGACTAAGTTTCTA
This sequence comes from Allium cepa, assembly GCA_030765085.1. Taxonomy (NCBI): domain Eukaryota; kingdom Viridiplantae; phylum Streptophyta; class Magnoliopsida; order Asparagales; family Amaryllidaceae; genus Allium; species Allium cepa. Next base: position 793,310,741 of record CM060935.1, on the reverse strand, counting down.
ATCCATTAGCTTCAATAAAAATTCTCATACGTGTTGACCAATATGCATAATTAGAACCACTAAAAAGTGGGGGACGTGATGTGAATTGACCTTCTTGTAAAATACATGCCGTATTAAATTTATTCAAGCACGTTTACTGTACTTTGATCAAACCTTGCTCTAATACCAATTGAAAGTCTACGGGGTGGATTGTGCAGTGTATATGCAAGTATATGTGACAAAATATATGATGTAGCTAAAATAATATCAATATAAGTAAATATAGAATAAGCACACCAGAATTTTATACTGGTTTGGACCTTCCATCCTATGTCCAGTCCCGAAGCTCCCCTTCGGAATTCGACTATCAAAAACCATCGCTTTGTCCGGAGAAGTAGGCTTGGTTACAATGAGTTGTTCATGTCAAATGTGTGTTCTAATATAACACGGATGTTTCACTAATTAGTACAATTGCTTCCAATATATTTCTAAGGAATATTGTCTATGAAGAACTGAGTATATGGAGGAATGAATACAAGTAAAGATTGCTAGAATGCAAAGATCGAGAATATAGAATATAGTATAGAATTAGAAAGCATAAGTAAGTGAAGTAAGTGTTTGTTCTCTAGATTCTTGATGCTATATATAGTTGTGGATAGGTATCTTGAGTAGTTACATCCATTAATGAATCATCTAAGGTTGCTTCTGTTGATGGTGAAGAGTCATGGCGAAGAGAAGCGGAGATGTTCATTCACATGTGGTAGTTGCGATTTGTTTATGAAGTTCGAGTTTGAATTCAGACGTCTGGTATTTGTTTCAGATGTCTAATACTATATATTTTTTGAATATAGAGGATCAGACGTCTTAGTGCTATTACTAGACATCTGATATGGTTCATCTCAGTTTTTGTGCATCCTCTCTTTTACTTCCTTGTACCTATCGACTTGTAGTCTCTTGTAGTGTCCTTTGAGCCCCGTTCTTGTCTTTACAGTGATGTTGTTCTTGCAAGTTCCTATATATATATATATATAAATATATATGTATATTCGATTTCCATTGCATAGTTTTTCTCATCGAAACCACAGGTTGGATTTCCTAACAACTTAATACCTCAAACCCAAAAGCGAACCCTTCCCGAGATATTCATTATCACTCTTAATTATAAATATGGTTCCTTTTTAGGTTATTTCTTTTGGCAGGGAAGCGAGTCCTAAAATAGCCACTTAATACCTCAACATTGAAGTACATCCTTCTTGAGACATCCTTATTTATTTGGAATCTCACTAGGTCACTTAGTACTTCCTTTTAGGAGAGAGGTGGATCCTACAATCACTTAATACCTAAAATCAGAAGAGAACCCCTAAGGAGACATCCCTCGCCGCTAATAATTCTAAATTTGGACCATTTAATATTTTTCAATTAAGAAAGTAGTTCTAACCTCTCACATCATCATGGGTCCTATGATTAGTGATATCTTACATCAGTAGTAAGTGCACCCGGATGCTGGTAGCCTCAATGTGAAGGGCAGTCTTCTGTCAGTGACTTTACTGACCTCGCATTACTAACCTACTAAGTCGAATTAACCGTCCTAAGTCTTTACTTATATTGTCTTAGGTATACATTGGATTTAGCTTACTAGTTCATTTTTTATACTCATAAATGTCAATTTTTCCATAAAATGCTAAAGGGGATTTCCTCCGACATTTATATATGATTACTAATTTCAATTTAATAACCTTTGATATATATTCCAATTTTTTCAGTCCCTTTTTATCCATTTTTCCCTATTAATTGTAACTCCCAAATAAAAATTCAATTTGCCATTAAAGAGGTGACCAGTAAATGCATCCTAGCAAAACCTTGCCTCCAGACAATTGTGACATACATACTCTAATTTTCCTGTCCATCTATAATAAACGTGTATCTTCGACTGGAATTCATTATCAAAATCCAAATTCACAAGGTAGCTAGAATCTCAACTTTCAAGTCGAACACCAACAGTCTCTGGGATTCTTCTATATGTCATACTCATGCTCTTCATCAACAGCACTTTACACATCATCGGTATTCCATGGGGTACTTCGGAGTCGGCATGAAAATCTTAACTCTAAGATATTTCCAACTCGTAGTTGCTTTTCCCATTCCCCCGGAGTGGAACTACAACTACTTCTTTAATTGGAATTCTTAGAACCTAACATAAAAACATAATAATACTAGATAGAAAAGTACGAATACATTCTCTAAATTTACTCTAATTCCTCTGATCGACTAACCTAGGCTCTGATACCAAATGTAATAGATATAAAAGGTTAGTGATTTGAAATTAGTAAATACATAAATGTCTTAAGAAATGTCCATTATTATTATATAGACAAATCGACATTTATAAGCATAAATAGGGAATTAGTAAGCTAAGTCCAATGTCTTCATAAGATAATATAAGTAAAGACTTAGGATAGTTAATTAGACTTAGTCAGTTAGTGATGCGAGGTCAGTAAAGTCACTCGACGGAAGACTGCCGTTTGTTTGCACTTCTACCGACGTGAGATACAGCTAATCTTAGGAACCATGATAACATGAGAGATTGGGCTTGCTTTCTTAATTGAAATGTATTAAATGATCCAAATTTGGAATTAGGTTAGGTGAGGGATATCTCGATATGTGTTCGCTACCGGTTTGAGGTATTAAATGGTTGTAGGGTTCGCCTCTCTCCTAAAGGAAGTATTAAGTTACTTAGTGAGATTCCAAATAAATAAAGATGTTTTTAAAAGGGTTTACTTCTATGTTTAGGTATTAAGTGGCTATTTTCGGGCCCGCCTCTCTACCGAAAGAAGTAACATAAAGACATTCCATATTTTAAATTAAGAGTGATAGTGGGTATCCTGGGAAGTGTTCGCTTTAGATTTGAGGTGTTCAGTGACTGTTCTAAGGGCTTACCTCTCTTTTAAAAAGAAATATTAAGTAACCTAGTGAAATTCCAAGCGATGGTAGCTAGATAGTATCAGTGAGGAGTCCGCCTTGGGGTTAGGTATTAAATAATAAATGCCTACCTATAAATAGGTGTTAAATGGATAGGGGTCTGCCTAGTCCTTATTAATGAGGTATTAAGTGCCTTGGGTATTTTCTCTCACATTGTTAAGGCCATAATAACGATAGTACCAGTGAGGAGTCTGCTTGGAAATAGATATTAAGTAATGTGGATATGCCTAGAACATAGATATAAAATGGTTAGTAGTCCGCCAAGTCCTTTTAAAGGTATTAAGTGGCTTGGGTATTGTCCCTTACATGGTTACGATTTTATTGGTGATATATGCGATAATAATTGGACTTTAAATGTCGAAAGTCTTAAATAGTGGTTAGAGGTCTTCACCGATGTACCACCGACCATTGACAACACTCTAACAATATGTTCTTTTGTTGGAGAAGTCTTCATTTCTTTCATGCTCGATGCTGATGTGATAATCTATTACCCAGGCATGCCATTTATTCCAAGGTCATAGTCATAGCCAGTATTCTTATCCTATTATTGATTCCGCTGATCTTTGACAATGCTCATGATTATTTGCAGGTACTAAATCCAACGATTTGTACTTCGATGGACTTGGGTTTCGATTTTTGTAGAAATTTAGGCTCATTAAAGTATGTGTTATTACATTTAGCCCAGTCATTGGGTTGCTAATTGGGTTTAATGGCCATAAAAATATATATTAAATAATATAATAATCAATTGGAAAGGGATTTAAAAGGTTAAATTCCATCTATAACAACCAATTATGGGTATAAAATTGCAAAGCTAACCCAATTAGGCATGTTAAGCTCAGGTAATCTAATACCAAATGTGACAAGCTACACCATAATGGGCCTAAATTTTGAGAAGAATCGAAATCTAAGTCCATCAAAGCACAAATCGTTGGATTTGGAACCTGTAAATAAGCATGAGCATTATCAGAGATTGATATAAATCTATATTCACAGTGGAAACAATAATAGGATAAGAATACTAATTATGACTACTATCTTAGTATTAATGATATTCCTTAGATAATAGGTTGTCACATCAGCATCGAGCATGAGACAAATGAAGACTTGTCCAACACATCCACCTCTAGTGACCTGTTCTCTAAATCTATTATATGGATAGTAATGAGGATGGGGTCAGAACAATATTCTGTTGATTGGTAAATCTATCAACTATCCATAATATAAATTTATACTGATTGGTTTCCATTTAGTAGATATGTCTATTAAGATTAGAAATACAACCTAACCTTGCATTGCATATATGATTACTTACTTTCCTTTTCCAAAGTATAAAATACCGGCGAAAATTTATCAACCATCCAATACGTTCAAACCCATTCACCACTTAGTACTTCTAAATATTAACCGGGCTTCTATAGTCACCACATAATACTTTTAAAAGAGAAATATGCAGACTCTAACATTTAAGACCTCAATCAAGGTAGACCCCGTCATTTAAGACTTATTTCCAAAGTAGTTTTCTAACAATGTTGTCAATGGTCGGTGAGTCCTAGCTACAAAGACATCTAACCACTATTTAAGGATTCTAATAGTTAATATCCAACTATCATCGGATCTATCGCTAATAAAATCATAGCATGTAAGCAACGGTACCCAATCCACTTAATACCTTTAAAAGGACTGAGTGGTCTTCTTACCATTTAATACCTACATTCTAGGAAGGTCCTACGTCGCTTAATATCTATCCTCAAGGAGACTCCTCACCGGTACCATTCTTAGTACAGCCTTAGTAATGTGAGATGTTGTACTAAAGCCACTTAATACCTCATTAATAAAGGCTAGGCAGACCCTGACCATTTATCTCCAATTTATAGGTTGGTCTTTGTCATTTAATACCAAACCCCAAGGCGGGCTCCTCACTGGTATTATCTAGCTGACATCCCTACTTAACACTTATTTTTAGGAGAGAGGCGAACCCTAGATCAGTCACTTGATACCTCAAAACCAAAGCGAAACCTTCTCAAGATATCCACTATCACTCTTAATTGTAAATATGGAATCTCATTAGGTTACTTTCAGTAGAGAGACGAGCCTTAAAATAGCCATTTAACACCTCAACACTGAAGTATACCCATTTATAGACATTCCTATTTATTTGGAATCCCAATAGGATACTTATTACTTCCTTTTAGGAGAGAGACGAACTATACATCCATTTAGTACCTCAAACCAGAAGTGAATCCGTATGGAGATATCCATCGCTGCTCCTAATTTCAAATTTGGATCATTTAATACTTTTCAATTAAGAAAGCATATCCAATCTCTCACATTGCCATGTGTTTTAGGATTAGTGATATCTCACATCAATAGTAAGTGAACTCGATTGCTAGTGGTCTCAAAGTGAAGGGCGACCTTCCGTTGAGTGACTCTACCAACCTCGCATCACTAACTTACCAAATCCAATTAACTATCCCAAGTCATTACTTAATTTATCTTAGGTAGACATTGGGCATAGCTTACTAATTTTGCTTTTTATTTATGCCAATAAGATTTACGTTAAATGCTTATTTACCCATAAATCCCCTTTTTATGCACATAAACGTCAACTTGTCCATAAAATCCTAAGGGACATTTATGTATGATTACTAATAGTACCTTTTTAACTATTCTATATTTATTAATTCAACTTATTTATTTATCAGTCTTATTAATCCATTTATCCTATCAAATTATTGCACCTCCAATATTTATTACAATTTATTTTCCATTTATTAGAGTTACAACCTTTTAAATTCCTTTTTTATTAATTAATTAAATGTGAATATTATGTATTAGCGTCGTTACTAGCTAAGTTTTATTTAATCATTATAAATGCAGAAAATTACATACAAATATCTACATTAATCAAATGTATTCTTGTTATATATCTTCACTAAAATATCTTTTTCCATGTTTAATTGTTGGAATAATATCTAAAAAGATTATCCACTATTATTCTATAAATTAGTCCAAAACAAAAGGAAGTACTTTAAAATATAAAAGATTACATCGTTTGAAATTACAAGGAATAATCATTTCTTTTCATTATTGGAAATTGAAACAGACCATGTAAACTACAATGAATTCATACTTTGCACATCTTTTTCTCTTTTTATTTGCATATATTCCTTGTTAGATCAAACATTGTATTTTTCTAAAATGAAAGAGAAATCAAACTAGTTTACAAATATTAAATTACGGATCTAATTCCAACAACTCCAAACATAGAAAATTTTACATTCCAACAAGATTAGTGTAATAATAAAATTCATAACATTATTGCAAAACTATTTTCAGATCTGGAATAAAATTCATTCAAATCAATATCCTAAATTCATACTTTTGGGACTGATTTCCAGATCATGTTGTAAACAATGCTAAATCAATTCATAAAACAAGAATATATAGGCGATATTGATTATATTTAATTTGTTGCATACAACTCATATATAATTATCCAGTTAGACAAAAAAAATCAAATAAACACTAACGGGATAATTTTCATATTATAACAATCTATAAAATTTTCAACTCACACATTAAAAGCGATCTAAATCCCCATATATGAAGCGGAACTTTTGATTCATCTCCAAATCCTTTATGATCCAAGAAATATGTATAAAAAGGATACATATATTAGAATTACAGATCTGGGAAAAGATTTGGGATTGGGAGAGTAAATAGATACAATTATACAAATATACATAAATTATCTCAAATATACATGTGGTTGATTCTCTTCTATTTTCCTTTTTGTTAGATTTCTATTCTCCTTCGATTTGTATGAATATAAATACAAATAACTTATTCTTATAATTTAGAAAGAAAGTGTATAAGAAGAAATGCCAGAGCTTCATTACCACTTCCAAAAGAATTTGAGAAGAGAAGGGATGGTTAGGCCTGTATTTATAGGCATAAGAATTAACCTCAACCGTTAGACCAAAACATATTAAATCCGGACCGTTGGGCCTAGGCTTATCTTAGGTGCCACATAAGGAACATTCGACCGCCCCTTACCTAGGTGTCGATCGCCCCTGGTCGATCTCACATGATGGTGAGTCGACCTATGGGCCCGGGTTAGCTTAGTTAATTTTTCTTATTTATTTATTTTTGTTCCGAATTCATTTTTCGGTTGAACTTCTTCGTTTGGACTCCACTCTCAAAACCCCAAATATGAAATCTGCTCAGAATTTCACCATGAACATAATGGTGCAAATTTCATAGTCAATATCCATCATTTGCACAAATTCTATTTTTGGAGCCTAATTAATTAACTAACTAATTAAAAAACTAATGTCAAATTACGAGGTGTTGTGTTGTTCCTCTTTTTAAAAGAATTTCATCCCCGAAGTTTCACCAATGACTAAATCATGATTTTGGATCCTAATTATCCAAAACTATAAAATAAATGATTGTATGACCAATTTTGCAACCAAACATGCACAATTGCATAGCATATTTATGTATCACCGCATAGAAACTACGTATGCAGAATGATTCTAAAACGGATCCTCTTATATGAATGCATTTTTTTTTAAAAACATGATTCATGCAACGTATATATAAACCCTCAGTTCTATATTTATGCAGTTTTTTGAAAAAAAATTCACCCAAAATCCCCATACTCCTACGAATAGAAGTATGAAGCAACCAATTTTTGAATCCACTCCTACCATCTAATAATCTAACGCATCGAAAAATCTCTTCCTAAACTTTACTCCTATGTCAAATAAGGAATTTAGATGGAGAATTTAACATTCTTACCACACTATAATCTTCCTATTCCTGTACTGCAGTGGAAATTTCCTCAATGCCTTGGATGTACTCCAAAATTTCCCCGTACAAAACGCATGTGAAGGCTTATTTCAAGCTCTAAAATAGAATTAAGTCTAAAAATAGACACGCTGCGTCGTCGACAAGTTATGAGAATAGAAATTCCAAGGCCATAATATTTTTTCCCTTATTATCGCTTGCATTTATCACATCATTAATCCTAATCATAAATTCCAACTCTATTTGCTTTTTCTACGCCCAACATGTCCCTTTCAAACTTAAAGATTTCACAAAAATCTTTCTCACTTTCCAAACTCGTATGTCAAAATAAGATCCCAAAATATTAAGTCGCGCATTTTTTCTTGAATAAAATTTAAAAAAAAAATCTAAAAATAATTCGAGAGTTATAAACAAATAAAACCTAAAAGCCTTTTTTTCAAAAGAGAACTTTTCAAATCAAAGGGAAACTTTTCAAAATATTTTCCTTCTCAAAATTTTTGATAAACCAAACCATAATTTCAAAGTAGTCAGAAATTGGTTATATGCTATATGCATAATAAATGCATAAAAAAAATTCTAAAATCTACAACTAAAGGCCATAAAACTTGACATTCTATTTAAAAGTGTTATCAAATCTATTATTCAAAAATTTAGATTTTAAGGAACATGAGCAATGACCCATGATACCAAAACAACTTTATCATATCCTTCACTAAAATTTTCCAACTATTCTAGACTTCGTCCAAAATGCCTACAAACCTACAACAGTAAATAAATAGAAACTCATAACACAGTAAAATAATGCCTACAAATAGCATTTACAACACAAAGAAACATAAAAGAAAAGAAAAAATGCTGGAAGAGAAAAGACAACAACATCGTAAATCCTAAAATAATACCTACAAACTATAAGGTGTCTTGCTCCGCAATTGGAGCTCGATCCATTGCTGCGACCCTTGAATGGTCGTAGCATGGGGGTTATACATCCAATCTCGTGCGGCTGGTGTTGTTGGTTGTTGTTGATGGCTTCAGAATTACCATCTTTCTAAGGAAGGTCTAATGATGGCAGAAGGTACCTTTTACTAAACTAACTCTCTATGGAGGTTCTCCCACATTACTTAACGATGAGAGTGAACAGATGATATTATGGAAAGTGATCAGCGGAGTGCTATCCATGATCAACAAATTGAATCAAATGGGTGCAGGTCTAATTGACGGTAATGCCGCTAATACTGGCATAGCGGTCTTCCGCACCAAGGGATAGATCCAGTCATAACTTCCTATCTTAGGGATGTCGTTGTGCTGAATCATACACACAATCAAATGGGTTGTTGTATGTAGATTATTTGTATTCCAAACACCATCATCCTGGGAAAATATTTGCTGTAAAATCATTGAGTCGGTCACTTAAAAGTTATCCAAGTCCACGTCCTTCGTGGGGGCCTCCAAAACCTCAACGAGATCATCAATAATCGACTCAAATAAAACGTCGTTCACCTTTGAATGAATCAAACTGCTGCCTTCATTGAAAAGGCAGATGCATCATGAGTAATATTCCTGCACAAAAGTCTCGAAGTAGGGGCTCAGTGCAGGTCCTTCCGCGATGAAAAGCTCTTCAAGGTAAAAATCGATAAAACCTTCTGTTTATTCTACTCTAGCCAAGCGACCTCTTTAGGTTGAGACCATAATGGTGCGAGGAAAAATTGACAGTGCGAAAAGGTGGCTTGGGCAAAGAAGTAGTCAGAGGAAGAAAATAGGGTTTAGACCTGTAGTGGTGGTGCGAGATATAACATGTAAGCATAAGGGAGAGGCGAGGCTATTTCTCCCAGGAAAAAATGATGTTGCTAGGGGTGGAATGGAAAAGAGGTTGATACTTGGATGAGGAGGAAGATGAAGATTGGGTTCGGCTTGTTGAGAAAGAAGGAACGAAAGAAGGCAACTAGGGAAATTCAGACCAAATCTATGACAAATATCCCACTAGGTTACATTTGGTATCAGAGAGGCAGACTCCTCACTGGTACTATCGTTATTACCGCCTTAGCAATATGAAAGACTCTACCTAAGCCACTTAATACCTTATTAATGAGGACTAGGCAGACCTCTGACCATTTAACACCTATTTACAGGTAGTCCTTTGTCATTTATTACCTAACCCCAAGGGGACTCTAATCTCAAAACTCCAAATATGAATGTTGCTCAGAATTTCGCCACGAATGAAATAGTGCAAGTTTCATGGCCAAATTCAATCATTTGAACAAATTCCATTTTGGAGCCTAATTAATAGTTTTATATTAAGAAAGTAGGCCCATCTCTCATGTCGTCAAGGGTCATAGGATTGGTGATATATATCACATCGGTGATAAGTGCATCCGACTGTTGGTAGCCGCGAAGTGATGGCCCGTCTTCCGTCGAGTGACTCTACTGCCTTTGCATCACCAACTTACTAAGTCTAATTAACCATCCAAAGTCTTTACTTATATTATCTTAGGTAGACATTGGACTTAACCTACTAATTCCCTTTTTATTTAAGGTAATAAGATTTACCTTAAATGATTATCTACTCATAAATCCCCTTTTAATGCTCATAAATGTCAATTTGTCCATAAAATCCTAACAGATATTTTCAAAAACATTTATGTATGACTACTAATTTCAAATTAGTAACCTTTTAAATATTCCATAGTTATTAATTCAACTTCTTTATTTATCAATCTCATTAATTCATTTACCCTATCAAATTACTGCAACTCCTATGTTTATTACCATTTATTTTCCATTTATTGGAGTTACAACCTTTTTAAATTCTTTTTCACTAATTAGTTGTCTTAAATGCGAATATTACGTGTAAGGGTGATTATTAGATATGTTTTACTTTAATTGTTATAAGAGTAGAATACTTTCAAATATCTACGTTTATCGAACATATTCTAGTTATTTATCTTTAATAAAACATTATTTTCCATTTTCAATTGTTGGAATCATATCTAAAAAAATATCCGTTGCAATTCCCATAAATTAGTCTAAAGATAAAAAATTTAACTTTAGAATATAAAAAATTACATCTTTTGAAATTACAAGGAATAATTATTTCGTTTTATTACTGAAATAGAGAGTGTAAAATACAACAAGTTCATAATTTACACACATCTTTCTCTTTTATTTGCATCTACTCATTGTTAGAACAAATGTTGTATTTTTCTAAAAGAGAAAGAAATCAAACTAATTTACAAATATTAAACGAACTTAAATTCTAAAAATTCCAAACATAGAGAAGTTTGCATTCCAACAAGATTAGGGTAATAATGCTAATTCATAACATTATTATACAACCTATTTCTAGATTTGAAATAAATTTCATTCAAATCAATATTCTAAATTCGTACTTTTGGGACTGACTTCCAGTTCAGGTTGTAAACAATTCTAAATCAATTCTTAAGCAAGAATATCTATGCATTATTCATTATATTTAGTTTGTTGCCTACAACTCATACACAATTATCCAGTTAGGCAAATAATTAAATAAACGCCAACATGATAATTTTCATATTATTGAAATCTATAAAATTTCTCACTCGCCTTTTAAAAGCGATCCAAATCTCTAGAGCTAAAGTAAAACCTTTGATTCATCTCCAAATCCATCATAATCCAAGAAATATGTATAAAAAGGGTATATACATATAGTTGAATTAATAACTATACAAATATATAAATTACCTTAAATACGCGTATAGTTGATTCTCTTCTCCTTTTATAGATTTCTGTTCTCCTTAATTTTTATGAATATAAATACAAATATCTTATTTTTATAATTTAGAAAGAAAGTGGAGAAGAAGAAATGGCAGAGCTTCTCTATTGCCTCCAGAAAAATATGAGAAGAGAAGGGATGGTTAGGCCTGAATTTATAACAAATGTAACAACCTACCCTGGAACGGGCCTAAATTTCGATCGAGAAAAGGCCCATCAAAACTTAGATCCATTCTAAGGTAAGTTGTTGGTATAACTAAGAAAATAATATTATAGGGTCATAACTAAACTTTTAGAACTCACAGCGGATGAAATAAAATATAATAGCAAAGTGTACCCATTTATTTCAAAACCATAAAAATTATCGTAATACAAAATTCCACAAAAACTATAACATATATCCGTTACAACAATTTTCTAAATACATGGGTGCATATAAAAGCAAGTAATAGTACATATACTGCCACAACCAAAGCTTATCCATCTCTAATCATCATCATCGCCATCAGTCCATCCTTAACCTGTGTTGTAAAGAGGAGGGAGTTAGAACAACAAGTGTCTGATGAATAAAAACCTCGAGTTTGACTTTTCCAGAACTTGGGCAATATATTTCAAAATAAGAATATGTCTATGAACATAAAACCATTTAATACTTCTTTATAAAGTAAGGAGGCAGGTTCAACCACTTAAAACCTTCCATTCTAGGAGTAGGCTTCTAAATCTCATATCCTAATCATATGTCATAAACAGCTAATAATGTGAGAAATGGTATCCAAGCCACTTAATACCTTTTATTGAAAAATAGGCAGACTCCGGTCATTTAATACCTTAACTGAGGAAGACCCCATCATTTAATACATATTTCCAAGGCGAGCTCCTCAGTGGTACTATCTAGCTGACATCATCTGGAATCTCTTAGGTCATTGAATACTTCCATGAGGAAAACAGACAAATCTAGTCATTTAATACCTTAATTAAGGCAGACCCCGTCATTTAATACCCATTTCCAAAAGTAGACCTCTCATTGAGATACCACCTAACGTAACCCCACGATCATTTAATACTTCATCTAAATAAAAAAAATGGGCCCTTAAACAACCACATATACCTTAAGACCCCCAAGTAGGTCCTTTCACTTATGACCCATACTCATAATGACGTCTCACATTAGTCCTTTTATTCATAGGAACTGGTAGCCAGATTAGCTGGGCAGAATTCCCCTACACAATTTGGGACTAACCTTGCATCATTACAAATATTTATCATAAGGATATCTCACATCCATAGGAAGTGTACACAACTGCTGGTAGCCTCAAAGTGAAGGCAGACTTCTGTCATGTAACTCTATTGACCTCACATCCTTATGACTTAGTCATAAATCAAATACTCTCCATATATATGTATACACTCTATCACCGTTTCATAAATAAGGCTTTATAATGAACCTTTCTTATTACGCCTTAAAATAATGATTAGGCTATATAAGAGTTTCCTCTTATTTTCGCTTAACAATCAATACCTTCTTAATGGGAGATATAAATGAAAATAATTACCTAATTAACCATGTCATATACACAATAATCATACGTTAATCGCGCTAATAAAGATAAATAAATATTCACGCCTAATAGATTCTAAAGAATGGATATTGATTGTTAAATGTCAATTCCCTAACCAAATACTATTACAAGCCCTTTTTCTTTAAATTCTCAAGCTTTCAAAATACCAAAATAAGGGATTCTAATATCCAAAATAGGGAATAAATATTCATAATCAAAACTGCAGTAACAAACTTGTAAATAAAATAGAAACTCAATTTATTACACCAATTCAATGGAATATCCTAAACAATAGGAATTTCAATCTAAACCCCATATTATATTCAACTCCTCTTTCACAAAGAAACAAATAAGAATAAGTAGTGTGCACTAGGAATAAAATTTGTAATCTAAACCCTTATCTCATTTAAGAATCACAATTTGAACTAAAGAAGAAGGAGAAGTGGAATAGAGTGTGAAATTATCAAATTTTGCATAATGAAAATAAATTCCAACAAATTAATGCAAATGATTGAGAATTGACATTTCAAAATAAAAAGGAATTTTGGGGGGTTTTATCAATCGTGTTTCCGCAATCCCAAAATCCATAAGGCATATTCCAATCCAAAAGGAGATATATTAAACAATTACTGAAAAAGAAATAGAAAGATTTCCACGCACAAATTAGCCTTAGCTTCACTTCAATGGATTTACGGCTTTTCCATCTCTTCCAGAATCTCCCTCTTTTGATATACACGCACAATAGGGAAGAGGTATATATATTTATTAGATTCATAATAGTTGGAGAAGAATAGAATAAGAATAGGTTGGAGATAATAGAAATAAATAGAGAATAGATTGGATTCTTACCTGAATTCTTTATAGAGTTTTTGAATCTAATTTGGAGGGATAAAAATGGCAAAGTTTCGCTGAATTCCCCAAATAATGTGACTAAAAACTAGAGAGGATAGGTTCTATTTACAGGGGTTGAAACGCACTAGAACCGTAGGATGAAAATAGTTTAAAATGGAGAAATCTGGAGCGTACAAATAAATAGCACACCCTTCAAACCCTAGATGCCAATGCCAAAATTTGGCTTTGACCAATTGACCGCCCCTCTTCAACTGGTCGACCGCTATGGTCGACTGGTCCTAATAAAGAGGTCGACCGGTATGTTTGTTTTGGGAATGTTTTTATTTCGATTGTTTTTTGATTAATTTTATATCCTAATTAACTTTGACGTCAATTTTGATTAAACGTTTTCTTAACCCCCACCGAATTTTTAAAATTCAAACCCTAAATTTAGATATTCCTTTGCATATGAATTTGAACTGAATTAATTTAAATCTAAAAACTTTAAATGCTAATTACTTCTTCCTTCATGCTTCGTTTTAAGCATTTAATATATATGGAAATGGATTAGAATTTCTCCACGAATGCAACGGAATAACTTCCATGTTCAAATTCCAAATTATATAAAATTTCCATATTCAACTTTAACTTATTTAATTTGATTTAATTCATTTCATTATAGTTCATTTTACGAGGTGATACATTCTTCTCCTTAAAAAGAATTTCATGCTGAAATCTTTTAAGGGGAAAACAGTGTAACTCGCAATAATATCCATGTTATGTAACCAAGTTATCTACACAACCATCTACTCAACCAATAGTCCAATGTGATTATGTACTACAGAGATGTAATGAGCTCAATCCTAGCGTGGTTGTATAATCATGTCATGAAAGTATTTATGCATATACCCTGGACATGCATAAAAATTTCTACATGAGTGTAAAGTGGTTGCAAAAAGTGTAACAACCATGTCCTACCATCCAATCTTGCACTATGATGCGATCAAAATCATAATTTTGGATAAAATTTTATAAATAAAGGTTTAAGACAAAGAGTCCTCATGCCCTCCAATGAATTTTCTCACCATTATACTCGGATTAATCTAATTCTTTGTTGCAGAGCTTTTGAATTCCATGCTCTACAATGCATGCAGTGGTATGGGAAGCTATTGGCTCCATCCTAAAATCCCATAATCGGTTATGGTCTACAATAATTGTTATGCTATGAAGGTATTTCCTTGTAACGAAACATTTAATTAAATAAATTAAATGAAATAATGTAAATGGATAAGGGATTGAGATTTGTATGATCAAAGTGTAGCCGTGCCTAGTTAATCTAAAGCCAAAAAAATAAAATGAAGTAAAGGTAATCATATAAGGGAAAATTAGGAATATGTTATATTCTTATACCCTAAAACCTTATTCAAATTTCAATTACAACATTCACAAACAAAACTAAACCTAGAGCTTGGCCAGCCACCATTATGAGTAATCTAAAGGAAGATAAGCAAGGACCCAAGTAGGAAGCTTAATCAAATTAATTCAAGAGAAAATCTCAACCTTCTTAACAAATAAGCTAAGATGAATAATAGATTACATCTCATTTCTATTAATTTCATTTTCTAGATAAGATTTAAATTCATTTTGCAAGACAAATGCCATGTTTTGATTGTTTTAATGGTTATATATGCTTATTGATGATTTATGTTGTTTCATATCAATTTTATGATAAGATTTGATTTGAAAAACCTATCAAATGACATCCAAATAGCTTGCGTTTTTTATATAAGGTCAAACACATCATTATAAAGATGAGTTTCAAGTTTCATAATTTTCTCAGTGTTGTGCATTTATTATGAATTTTCTAGTTAAGAAAATGGTTAAATTTGGTTTAAATTTTTTTTGGCTATTACATGTTAGCTTTGGGTCAGAAATTTAAATATGTTAGAAAACATATTAAAAGTGATTTATGGGAATTTTTCAAGAATTTTTCGAAGTATTTTATTAAAGAAATATAATTATTTAAGGTATGAGACTTAAATGTTTTATATGTTTAGAAAAGGAGAAAGGGTAATTTGCTAAATGTTTTAAATTGTTAATTACTGAATTCGAGAGCACTTTTGTAAAAGATTTTGAAAAAAGATTGGCAACCAATTATATGTTGACAAATAAGAAAAGTAGTTGGGAAGGTTCTACTTTGGAAAGTTAAAAATCTATTTTGTAAAGGTTTATTGCTTCGCCACTTACAACAGCCACCTTTTGACCCCATACTGTCGCCTCCAACCTAGTCAAAACCAATACACATGATATCAATGCCTTGGTACATAGCGAATTTGCGGAAGGTATAGATTCAAAACGTGCTTTCGAAGAGGAAGAAGTACTCTTTATAAACTCAGAACTATTTTGGTTACAAAATGAGGCTTTCCAAAAAAAATAGTTTTTGACTTTGTCAAATACTCCTTTTTTACGCCTTTGTTTTAGAAAAGGACTTTCGAAAGAGGCTGTCGTCTTTTATTTTTAAAATAATCATTCGAAGGGGTCAAAACTCTGCTGCCGGATTCAACCTTCTGAATCAGTGCCTTCGAAAGAGTTCTATTGCCTTACACTTTGAAGCCGCCTCACCATGCTTTCGAAAGGGTTGGTTATGAAACCATCCACTTTCTTTTAACTTAGGAATAATGTTTTTGAAAACATTGCTTTCACCCCGGTTCTTTTAAGACCCTTAGATATTTTGAAACTTAAACCCAAAGGTTTCGAAAGAAATGGTTTTAATTGGTTTTGAAGCTATGTTCCACAAACTTTTACTTGAACCTAGTGCCTTCGAAAGTTTTATTTTAAGCAAAGGACTTCAATGCTTTCGAAAGGTATATAATGAATGTATTGAAGAGGAGATTCTTCAATGTTTTCGGAAGGTTTACTGTTAGTATTTGAATGGAAGGTTTCCAATGCTTTTGAAAGGCAGGTTTAAAGTATTTTGGGAAGATGATGTCTGAGGTTTATAAAGCTTTCGAAGGGATACTTTCAATGATTTCGAAAGGTTAATTTTAAAGGCTTTGAAAGGTATGTTTTAGACTTTAAGCCTAGTGTTTCAAGGTAAAGTTGTTAACTTATTTTGAAAGGGGTAATATCAATGGATTCAAAAGTGATTGTTTAAAGTTTTTAAACAAGGGTTTCGAAGGTTGTCATCAACGTTGTTTTGTGTAAAGCATATATCATGGCAATGACATTTGAGTAAAGCAAAAAGTATATTTTCCTTGTTTAAGTATGATTTAAAGGGTTAAATCAATTTGAAAGAAACGTTTACAAGGAAAATTCGATGGGTAATTAACCCTAAGTAAATGACTCTGATATTAAAATACCAGATGGGACTGGTATATGGTCACGCTATATGCTTTAGCTATAGCCCCTAGCCAATATAAGTCCAAAATTTTAGTGTGTAGGGGCTTGTCATAGGTAAGACTAAAATAATGTTACACACAGAAAGGAGTATACAGAGAAGAATAGGTTATTGGTGAGCCCACAAAACCATTAGGATCAGTTGACCCTGGGAGAAGTAAGTTAAGTATTGACCGTCTAGAAGTGTGTCTAACAGAAGCGAGATTAGTTATTTTGTTTGGTAGACTCGAGCCAGTCAATGATTATTAGTACGTCAAACAAAACTACATTGTTTTGACAGATATTCCATTAATTACCTGATTTATATGCATATATGATATTGCTATTATTGCTTTAATCAGTTTGATTGTAGAATTCTGATATGCAAAAGATATGTTTTAAAAGGGATATTAGTGAGGGGAAACCCGTTCTGCTAAGCGGCATGATCTCATTTAATATCAATTAACCGAGATGTAATATTATTATTCACACAGCCTTTATGTCTGACTCAAATTTTAATTTTTTCCCCATAAACTGCTCAAAATTAATTCGAGTCGACTGAGATTTAAGGTTTTTCAGGTTTAGTGGGTTGGACGAATAAGCTTCTAAAGACGTGCAGGATGCAAAGTTTGCTAAACAAGAGCTATTTAGTTCTATTTCCACTGTGATGTATTAATACTGATATGTCTATTTAGTACTCTAATCTTCCAAGGGGGCATCTTTATATGTCGCACTTGGCGTAATTTGTAATAATTATATTTGATCAAAACTTGGGAATCATTTGGTATTATGTATTTGAATATGAAATATTGATTTTAAATGTAATAATAAAAGTTTTTTTAAATTTGTGTTAATTTTATTTCATATTCATGTGCTTCTGATATTATAGATTCCATATTCATGTGCTTTTGATATTTCATACTACAGTCAGATACTTTTTTTATTTGTAAAGAAGTCATGTTTGGTTGCTCAGGCGGTAGAAGTCCTATTCGTTTCTTAGGTGGTAGAAGTCGAGTTCTATTTCTCAGGCAATGTAAACCTATTCCTTCAGGTTAAGTGAGGGTTGCTAGCTTAATTCTTAAAGGAGTCTGGGACTGGACGTAGAACGGGAGTTCGAACTAGTATAAAAATCTCTGGTGTCATTTACTTTACTGCTTAATAATTCACTTACTTAATTATTATTCCGCACAAGTAGTTTATCCATATTTCAAGATCCTATAGCACGATCACTTTCATTTGGTATCGAAGCATAATAACCTTCATTTGGTATCCGAGCATAGTAACTTTCATTTGGTATCAGAGCCTGGAATTCTATCGATCGTCACAACATCATAGAATAATGGCTACAAAAAGATCCAATCGAAGTACAACAAATAAAATCCTTGCCAAGGCCACCAATGAGGACTACAAAAAGATACTTTCTGATTTACAAATTTCAGTAAAAGATAATAATGAATTAGTGAGTATAAGCGATAAGATTTCAAACCTTAATTTTATTATTTTAGAAAAGATGAAATCTGTTGAACTTGAAAATGAGATTTTGAAAAATGAGAAGTTAAATTTAGATAATCAACTTGGTGTTGTAAAGAATAATTTTATAGCTATTAAAGATTTTCTAGATGAACAAAACACCACATTGAAAAAGAAAGAGAAAAATTTTCAATATAAATTTTTTATTTGAAAAGACAAAATGATATATTACAATCCTCTTTAGATAATTCAGAATCTCAAAATTTTCTTCTCAAAAATGAGAACTGTACGTTAAAAAAATGAGAATTCTGAATTAAACAAGCAAATTGATATTTTGAAAAATAGTAATTCTCTTTTGAAAATAATAATTGCGGCTTTAAAGCTAAATTTGATAAACTGAACATTGAAATCACAAAAATTAATAAAGGGCAAAATATTTAAACATGATTTTATCTAGTTCTTTACCTTTTACATTATAAAAATGGTTTAGGATATAATAAAACCGATCGTAGAAATCGCACTAGATACGCTTTCATGTATAGTAAAAATGTTAGTGCTAGTACTAGATTTCGAATAAAGTCTTAATCCAATTTTTATAGAAATTCAAATATTGCTATGACCAATAATTTTTATAATTTCTCTAAAACTAGAAAATCATTGACGAGGAAATATGAATAAAAATTATCTAAGTATTTGGGTTCCTGTTAATTGGGAAAATAGAGAAAAATTCATTAATGATTATTCTGATATGGTAGTTAATAATGAAATTATATTTGTAAAGGTTCAACCACACCCAAATGGGTGTGGTTTCGTAAGACCCAACTCTCCGGACCCTAACATAATAAGTAGGTACCAAAAATGATTATTATTTATTGTAGGTACTCGGAGAAACAAAAGGAAAAGGGTAGATTTTAGAATTTTAAAGAATGTTCCATACGTCTAATAGAATTACATGCTTACAATGAAATATGAACTTCAGCAAATATGGTAAAATCTATTTTATTTTTCCTCCACAATTAATATTGAGTTCATCCTACTATTTATAAGATATTTTATAAAATTTATTATATTACCTCATTCTTTTTTATAATGACAAAGGGAGAGAAATTCATATGCATATTAATAGAGGGAGATATTATACTTAGCGGGAGATGTTATACTTAAAGGGTGCTTTAAACATATTAATATTGTTTTATATATAGAATGAATATCTTAAAAAAACTATATAGTTGTCATCATCAAAAAGGGAGAGAATGTTAGAACCTCAATTGTTGGATTTTAATGACAACAATTATATAATTATGCCAAAGAATCTCAAAGCTAATTTGCCGATACGTGAGCATCAAAAGAGATAAACAAATACGTTTAAAATGAAGATACACAATACGAAAAAAAGTTGAAAGTATGTATATGGAGATACAAGAAGAGATATATACGATAAAGACAAGACGAAGGTGACAAACAAAGTATTATTAGTCAAAGTGTAGTGTCTAGAGTTTACAAATGTTAAAATCTCCTAAAAATGATACACACACATATACATTCATATTTTAAATGAAAAATCAAGTTTTCAAAATATCGCATAGAGCAGGACTCAAACCTGGGTCACTAGTTTAGAAGGCCAGTGCTCTAACTAAGTGAGCTATGATAATTTTGTTACAGGTTATAATTTAGCTGGCTGAATAATACCATTCAGACGGCTGAATGCTGAAACATTTCATAAATTGATATAAAGTTTCAACCGACTGAATTGTATCATTTAGCCGGCTGAATTAGGCCAAAACTAGCCTATTTCTTTGTTGTTTTTGATTTTTTAAATTCAAAAGGCTGAATAAATCCATTAAGCCGGCTGAATATTTTTTTCAATGGCTATTTTATGAAAAGATACATCTCTTCATCGAAGAGAAACATCTTCAAACCAACAGTTGCACCAGTTTCTTTTCATTGTTACCTTTCAACAATGTTTGTAACTTTTTAATCTCTATAAATAGATTTTAGAATTCAAAAAACATTTCACCGAAACTGATTTTAATATTCTTGAATTCTTATCTATTTTATATTTTCAAACTGCACTCAAACTGCTTACATTCTCTGATCGTTGATCACTTTATCTTCCACAATTCTCAAAGCACATTACACTATATATCATAAAGCAGAAGACTACAGGAAGATTGTACTTAATTGACTTATCAGTGTTGTTTAAAAGTGCATACTGTAGTCAGATACTTTTTTTATTTGTAAAGAAGTCCTATTCAGTTGCTCAGGCGGTAGAAGTCCTATTCGGTTGCTCAGGCGGTAGAAGTCTTATTCCGTTGTTTAGGTGGTAGAAGTCATGTTCGGTTGCTCAAGCGGTGTAAACATATTCCTTCGGGTTAAGTGAGGGTTGCTAGCTTAATTCCAGAAGGAGTCTGGTACTGGACGTAGAACGGGAATTCGAACCAGTATAGAAATCTATGGTGTCATTTACTTTACTGCTTAATTATTTACTTAATTATTATTCCGCACAAGTAGTTTATCCATATTTCACGATCCTATAGCACGATCACTTTCATTTGGTATCGGAGCATAGTAACCTTCATTTATCCTGACTTGTTCTATGGTATGTTTTACCTTTGCGATTGATTATTATGAGTACCTTATCGTAATTTCGAGGGCTTAATTCTTTAGGGAGGGGTGTCTGTAACGACCCTAATTTTGACTAACATTATTTACGACAGTTAATTAGATAAATTAAATGAAATACTGTAAAAGGTGAAGGGATTGAGATTTGTATGATCATAGGGTAGCCATGCCTAATTAATCTAAAGCCAAAGAAAATTAAAATGAAGTAAGTAAAGATTATAGGATAAGGGCAAAATAGGAAGAGGTTATATTCTTATACCCTAAAACCTTATTCAAATTTCATTTACAAAATTCACAAACAAAACTAAACCTAGAGCTTGGCCGGCCACAATTAGGAGTAACCTAAAGGAAGATAGGCAAGGATAAAAGTAGAAAGCTTAATCAAATCAATTCAAGAGCAAATCTCAACCTTCTTAACAAACAAGCTAAGGTTAATAATATATTACATCGCATTTTTATTGCTTTCGGTTTCTAGATAGGATCCAAATTAATTTTGCAAGAAAAATGCCATTTTGATTGTTTTAATGGTTATATATGCTTGTTGATGATTTATGTTGTTTCATATCGATTTTATGATAAGATTTGATTTGGAAAAACCTATCAAATTACATCCAAATGGCTTGCTTTTTGGATATAAGGTAAAAAATATATTATTATAGAGATGGGGTTCAAGTTTCATAATTTTGTAAGTTGTTGTGGATTTATTATGAATTTTCTAGTAAAGAAAATGGTTAAATTGGGTTTAAATTATTTTCGGCTATTACATGTATCTTTGCGTCAAAAATTCAAATAAGTTAGAAAACATATTAGAAGTGATTTATGGGAATTTTTGGAGAATTTTTCTAAGTATTTTATTAAAGATATAAAATTATTTAAGATATGAGATTTAAATGTTTTATATGTTTAGTAAAGGAGAAAGGGCAATTTGCTAAACGTGTTAATTGTTAATTAGTGAATTCGACTGCATCTTTAGAAAAGTTTTTGACCTCATTTTGTAACCAATTATATATTGACAAATAAGGCATGTTAGTTGGAAATGTATTACTTTAAAAAGTTAAAAATCGGTTTTGTAAAGGTTTATTGCTTCGCCACTTATAGCAGCCACCTTTCGACCCTATACTGCCGCCTCCAACCTAGTCGAAACAAATACACATGGTGCCAATGCCTTGGTACGTAATGAATTGGAGATAAGCAGAAGGTATAGAGTCGAAATGTGCTTTCGAAGGGGTAGAAGTAGTCTTTATAAACTCAGAATTATTTTGGTTGCAAAATGAGCCTTTTGAAGGAAATAGCTTTCGACTTAGTCAAATACGCCTTTTTTTAGAAAAGGGATTTCGAAAGAGGTTGTCATCTTTTATTTTTGAAATGAACATTCGAAGGGTTTGACACCCTGCTACCGCATTCAACCTTTCGAATCAATGCCTTCGAAAGGGTTTTATTGTCTTACACTTCGAAGCCGTCTCTCCATGCTTTCGAAAGGGTCGGTTACGAAACCATCCACTTTCCTTTAACTTAGGAATAATGTTTTCGAAAGTAATGCTTTTTCCCCAGTTCTTTTAAGACCCTTAGATACATTGAAAGTTAAACCCAAAGATTTCGAAAGGAATGGTTTAAACCGGTTTGAAGCTATGTTCCACAAACTTTTACTTGAACTCACTGCTTTCGAAAGGTTCGTTTTGAGTAAAGGACATTAATGCTTTTGAAAGATATATAATGAAGGTTTTGAAGGGGAGATTCCCCAATGGTTTCCAAAGGTTTACTTTTAGTATTTGAATGAAAGGTTTTCAATGCTTTCAAAAGCCAAGCTTAAAGTACTTTGAAAAGAGGATGTTTAAGGTTTATAAAGCTTTCAAAGGAACACTTTTAATGATTTCGAAAAGTTTATTTTTAAAGGTTTCGAAAGGGATGTTTCGGCCTTTCCGCTTAGTGTTTCAAGATAAAGTAGTTAACTTATTTTGAAAGGGGTACTTTCAATGGATTCGAAAGTGATTGTTTAGACCATTTAAACAAGGTTTTCAAAGGTTGTCATCAACATTGTTCTATGTAAAGAATATATCATGAATAAGGCATTTGAGTAAAGCAAAAGGTATATTTTCCTTGTTTAAGCATGATTTAAAGGGTTAAATCAATTTTAAAGAAATGTTTTTAAGAACAAATTGATGGGGTAGTTAACCCTAAGTAAATGACTCAGATATTAGAATACCAGATGGGACCGATATAGGGTTGTGCCCTGTACTTTAGTTATAGCCCCTAGCTAATATAAGTCCCAAATTCCAGTGTATATGTCTTTGTCATAGGTAAGACTAAAATAATGTTACACGCAGAAAGGAATATACAGAGTAGGATAGGTTGCTTGTGAGCCCGCAAAACCATTTGGATCAGTTGATCTTGGCAGAAGTAAATTAAGGACAAACCATCCAGAAGTGTTTCTAACAGAAGTTAGACTATCATTTATTTTATCTGGTAGTCCCGAGTTAGCCAATGGTTAGTAAATAGCCAAACAAAACTACATTTCTCAGACAGATAGTCCATTAATTACCAGACTTACATGCATATGTGATATTGCTATTATTGCTTTAATCAGTCTGATTACAGGATTCTGATTTGCAAAAGTTATGTTTTAAAAAGGATATTAGTGAGCGGAAACCCATTCCGCTAAGCGGCGTGGTCTCACTTAATAGCAATTAACCAAAATGTAATAGTATTATTCACACTGGACTTTGTGTCTGACTTGAAGTTTATATTTTTCCCTTAAACTCTCGGGTGCTCAAAATTAATTTTAGTAGATAGAGAGTTGAGGTTTTTTAGGTTTAGTAGGTTGGACGAATAAGCTTCCGAAGACATGCAGGATGAAAATTTGGCTAAATATGAGCTATTTAGTTCTATTTCCGCTGTGACAAATTAAGACTTATATGTCTACTCTGATCATCCAAGGGGGCATCTTCATCTTTCACTCTTGGCGTAATTCTAATAATTATATTTGTTCAAAACTTGAGAATCGTTTAGGATTATGTATCTGAATATGAAATATTGATTTGAAATGTAATCAGAAAAGTTGTTTTAAATTTGTGTCGATTTTATTTCATATCCAGATGCTTCTAATATTATGGATTCCATTAACATTTTCATATTTTGTCACCTTAAATTAATAATATAGATGACAGCAACATCTGTAACGCTTAGCTTCGGGCCTCAAGATAGGGGATGTTACATTCCTCAAGTGCAAAAACGTTATGTACTCCGGTGAATATAAAAGTTTTCTTGTTTTTTCCCATCTGGGGAAAATGCCCAATAAATCTAATGCCTACTTTTCAACTGCACCTATTTTTCAATAGTTCCTACTTTTCAACTACCTAAATCGTATGACCTTCACACCTTGCCCGATTAATTCTTATTTTCCAAAATCTTACAATACAAATCTGGTCTGAGTAGAATTTGTCGATGGTTTCCCACCTATAATTTAAGGATTTGCATAGCTTCTGAAAAAAATGATTCGTGGGCGCTATACTAATCATCCATTGATGGCTACAATCCTACGCAAATTCTACTAAGGGTAAGTGCTACTCCATTGGTCTGCTAAAGTCCAAGATGCAAGCTCTTAACAAATCCTCAAAGTTCACATCCATTCCTTCAGTTTGTTCGTCGGTCTTCATTTGGTAAGCGATGCTCCGATTGAGCAAAATTTCTAAAGCTAGTTCTAAAGCTACTAGAAAACCCCTCCAAAAATTTCTAGTAAACTAAGGGTCCCTATCACTAACGATGTAGAGCGCAGCTACTTAAAACTGTGTTGGAGTGCTGCGTTTCCACTACTTCTAACGGAAAATTTTTGCCACCTTCTTCTTAAGCCTTGATCAATAGGAAATTCCATTCTCGTTCCTGTACATTTTCTCTTCTCCTTGCATGGTGGCATTTTGCGAGCTAAATCCTATTTGTTTTCAAAAATCTAAAGTTTAGGGATTGAAACATTTACTCATTTTAGATTGTTAACCTAATTTCCTCATTAACTTCCAGTTGTACCATGGTCTACTGCTAGTTAAGTGCTCCCATAAAATTGTCTTATTTACTTTGCTCGAAAAAATATATTAAGTGGTTTAAATCCCATTCATAAAGTATATACAGGAATAAACCGGGTTATATCTTGTACTACATCATCCACTTTTCCAGTAACCAAGGAACACAACTATCGACTATAATCCAAGAGCTTCAAAAGAAAATTTCATTGGAAGTTGCCATCAGTTAATAAAAATGGTGTTGAGGTCCTAATACTCCTTTCTAAATTAATAGGAGCTATTTTTATATTTCATTTCATTGCTACCCATTTTCCTAATTTTCCCTTTTTTGGTCTTTAATAAATGTGGTCCCTTTATTGCTTTAATTAATATCCATAGTAGTTGATAATTGCTGTCAAATTGGACCCTCCCAAATTAATCCTTCTTTAATCTTTTTAACCTTCTTCAGTTTCCAAAATTCAGTCATTACTCAAATTTCTTTCTTCCACAAATATAATATCAAGTTTCCTTAATCAGTCCTCATTAGATTAATTTTTATCTCATTAATTACAAATTTACTACCTGTTAAATTTGTAATTAACATCCATAAATCCTAATCCACAATTACTAACAAATACATATATAGTAATCTATGCTATATATATATTCTTGTCGCTTAGCATAGTTGTACGATATTATATATTACTACTAATTCTATAGCTTTAGTGCTCATTTCCATATTTTAATTCATCGAAGCCATCTATCCAAAAAGATTACCATCATAAATTAACCACAACTGACATTTTTTTTGCTTTCTAACGATCAATATGTAACAACCCGATTGGGAAATCGAACTTGGAGGGTTTTTTTATGGCCATTATTTTAGGGTTAATTACTATATTTTGAATTTTTTTTATGGCCATAATTAGGTAAGGGCTAATATAATCCAACGATCTGTCCTCATTAAGGTTTGGGTTGAAATTTTGTGACCGTTCCAAAGGACATGAAATTTTTTGGGATCGTGTCGATTTGAAGGAGACGGCATAAAAATGATTATTATTGTTTAATCCGACCCTAATTGGGTCTAGGTTCAATTATCGCACAAAACCTTTCTGGAGGCTGGCCACCTAGGGGTTAACCTCCAGTGTTCTACCAGTAAATGAGTTTTGGCACAGCTTGAACCTAGAACGAGGCTATAGAAGTTGCATCCAAATTTGCCCAGTTGCCTTCTTTCGTTCCTCCTTTCTCAAAAAGCTGAAACCAATCTCCATTCTCATCTTGATCCAAGTTTCTGCCTCCCTCTTCCATTTCTGCCCTAGGTGATGTGGTTTTTTCCTAAGAGCAGCAGCCTCGCACCCCCTCGTGTTAATTTGGCATGTTAGATCTCACCCTACCACCACTCCAGATCTAAACCATATTTCCTCCTTCAGACCACTTCTTAGTCCAAGATACTTTTTCACACTGACGGTTTTTCCCCACACCATTATGGTCTTAACCTTCAAGAGGCCACTTGGTTGGACCCAAACGAGTAAAAGGTTTTGCCTTTTTTGGGCTGGAAGAGATATTCATCGCAGTAGGATTTGCACCAATCCTTTGCTTTGAGACTTTTGAGCGAGAATGTTACTCATGATGCATCTGCCTTATCAGTGAAGGCAAAATTTTGATTCATCCGGAGGTGAAGTGTCTTCATTTAGCTGGCCAATGATGATTTTGCTGGGATTTTAGTTACCTCATTGAAGAATGTCAACTTGGATGATTTTGATGTGACCGACTCAAAGATTTTACAGCACATCTTTTCCCAAGGTGCCAGTTTTAGGAAGATGGATATCCTACATCTGACTACTCATCAGGTTGTATGCATCATTCAACACAACATCATCCCTAAGATAGGAAGTCTTCCTATGCCAGTATTGGCAATGTCACCATCAATTGAACCCACACCCTTTTGATTCAATTTGTTGACCGAAAATTAGCACTCCACGAAGTTAATTTCCATATTTTCATTATCCACTCTCATCTTCAGGTAATACGGGTGAACCTCCATGGAGAGGCAGTTTTGTTGAAGGTTCCTTCTACCATTACTAAATCCTTCCTTAGGAAGATGGCAATTTCGAAGATGTCAGCAACACCATCAGCGCAAATGGCAGGGGATTGGGTGTATAGCAGCCATGCTCATTCATGGATCGCAACAATGGATCGAGCTCCAGCACAGGAGTAAGACATCTCATAGTCCGCAGGCTTTTTTTAGGTGTTATGGTGTTGTTATCTTTTTCTTTCCACCATTTGTCCTTTTTCTATAGGTTTGTTTGGGTTATAAAACTGTTAATTATCTCTTATAAATGGCATACACGATGTTATGAGTTTCTACTTATTTACTGTGTTATTGTTTCTGGACATGCGAATCCCTCCTTTATATCATGGTAAAGATGTAGTATAAACATAGAAATCTCATAAAGACAATTGGCTAATGGTAAATGCAATATAAGACTGGAATTTTAGGGTAGTTGAATTTTTTTAGCGAAGGACATGGTAAAGTGGTTTTGGTATCGCGGGTCATTGCTCATGTTCCTTAAAAGCAAAAAATTTGGGTAATTAGATGTGATGACATTTTAAAACAAAATGTCAAGTTTTATGTAGATTTTGGAAAATGGTTAATGCTTTTAGCACATAACCAACTTCCGAATACGATGAGATTATGGTTTGGTTTATCAAAATTTTTTAGAAGGAAAATAATTTGAAAAGTCTTCCTTGATTTGAAAATTCTCTTAATTTTTTTTATGGTTTAGTTGTTTTTGACTCTTAAATCATTTTTAGGGTTTTTCTCTAAAAATTTAGTTTCAAGGGAAAATGTGTGTCTAAATATTTAAGGATTTTATTTTGACGTACGAATTTAAAAAATGGGAAAGATTTTTGTGAAGTCTTTGATCTTGAAGGCCACATGTTAGGCATAGGGAAGGAAAATAGAGTTAGAATTTGTGAATTTAGCCGTGCATTAGGATCGACGATGCGATGCGATAAATGCAAGTGATAATAAGGGAAAAGCAGTTTAAACCTTGGAATTTCTATTCTACCTTGTCAATGAAGAGTGTTTTTTTAGACTCGATTCCCTTTTAGAGCTTGAAAATAGGCCTCCTTATGCGTTTCGTACATGAAAAATTTGGAGAAAATCCGAGGCAGCGAGGAAATTTTCACTATACTACATAGGAAGATTATAGGGCGGTAAGAATGTTAAATTCTCTATCTAATTTTTTTTTTGTGCGTAGGAGTAGAGTTTGAAAAACAATTTTTCGTTAGATTATTGGGTGGTAAAAAGTGGATGCAAAATTGGTTTCTTCATACCTTTATTCGTAGGAATATGGTGGTTTTGCTTGAATTTTTTTTAAAAAGCTGCATACATATAGAACTACTAGTATATATACAGGGTTCTTGCATCATGTTTTCAATTTTTTTAAAAAGAAATGCATTTATATACGAGAATCCAATTTATAATCATTCTGCGAACATATTTTCCATATATTGATACAGTAATACACTATGTGCCTGTGCACGTTTGGTTGTAAAATTGGTCGTACACTCATTGGTTGTGCAGTTTATGATAATTAGGGTCAAAACCATGACTTAGTGATTGGTGAAATTTGGGGATGAAATTCTTTTTAAGGAGGGAATATTAAAACACCCAGTAATTTAGCATTAGTTATTTAATTAGTTAATTTAATTAATTTAGACTTGAAAATGGAATTTGTGCAAACGATAAAATTTGGCCAAAAAACATGCACCATTGCATTCATGGTGAAATTATAAGCAACTTTCATATTTGGAGTTTTGTGATCGGAGTCTACGAAGAAGTTACAGATTAAAAATGAATTCATAACGAAAATAATTTGAGTAAGACAATTAACTAAATGACTTACAGCCCACAGGTCGACCAGCATATAGGAGTGGTCAACCATGGGGGATTGACTACTTCGTGTGTTGCAGCTAGGGTTAGCCTAGACCCAACTGTTCGAATTTAATATATATTGATCCGACGGTTGATTCTTACGTCTCTAAATTCAGGCCTAACCCTCCCTTCTCTTCTCATATTTATCTGGATGCAGTAACGAAGCTTTGTCATTTCTTCTTCTCCATGTTCTTTCTAAATTATAAAAATAAGATATCTGTATTTATATTCATAAAAATTTGGGAAGAGTAGGAATCAAATGAAAAGGAGAAGAGAAAAGAATCAATTATACGTATATTTGAGGCAATTTGTATCTATTTTCTCTCTTAACCCTAAATCTATTCACAGATATGTAATTCTTATATATGTACATAGCCTTCTATGCATATTTCATGGATTTAACTGAATTTGGAGATGAATTTAAGATTCTATTTTAGATCTGGAGATTTGGATCGCTTTTAAATGGTGAGCGGAAAATTTTATATATTATGTATGATTTTAAATCTATGCCTTTGGCATACGTTTGATGTTTATGCCTAAATCAATTTTATTTAATGAAGTGTAGGCTTAAATTAATATAGAAAACTACTGCCCATATATTCGTGTTTTAGACTTAATTTGAAATTTGTTTACACCTAAATATGGAAATCAATACCAAAGATTTTAGAATTTGAACGTTGTATAATTTTAACGGAATCTATACTTGGGTGTAAAATAGAATTTTTGGATTATTATCCAAATTTGTGTTAAGTTTTAGATTTTCCATGGTTTAATTTGTAGGAAGAATATCCGCTGGATTTTACTAAACTTGTTTACTTTTTCCATTTTTGATTCAAAAGGGCGAAGCTTAATTTAATAAGGAATAAATTAAAAAGGAAAGAGATGTGTAAACTATGGATTTATTCTCCTCTGTTTACACTGTTTATTTCAAATAAGGAAAACTATCCATCACTTGTAATTTCAAACGTAGTAAATCTTTCCTCTTGTGTTAAAACCAATTTATGGAAATCATAGTGGAAAATCTTTCTGAGAAATTTAATTCTAGTAAATTAAATATGGAAAACACATTCTAGTTATATATTTATGACTAAAATATATTTGGATAAGAATAAGTATTTATTGCATTAATAAAGGAGAACATTGTTTATTTGTGCGTTATTTATGCATAACGTTCGTACATTATTATTATATTTAGGAAAGCGAATAGGTAGAATTTGGATATGTATAATTCCTATTAATCGACAATAAACTAAGAATTACCAATAATTAATAGGAAATAAAGGATTGTAACCCTAATTAATAAGCAACTAATGAGTAATAATGCATAGGATTAGATTTAGGGTTACAATTGGTTAATTAAAGACCGTAACTTCAATTAACGGCCGATTAATGGAAATGAATTTGGGAGTTACAATTTAATAAGGACAAATGGACTGTTAAAAATGGAATGGATATAAAAGGTTACTAATTTGAAATTGATAATCATACGTAAATGTCTTAGAAAATGTCCGTTAGGATTTTATAGACAAATTGACATTTATGGGCATAAAAAGGAGATTTATGGGTAGATAAGTATTTAAGGTAAATTTTATTGCCTTAATAAAAGGAGAATTAGTAAGATAAGTCCTATATCTATCGAAAATAATTTAAGTAAAGACTTAGTATGGTTAATTGGATTTAGTAGGTTAGGGATGCGAGGTCAGTAGAGTCACTTGATGGAAGATTGCCTTTCACTTTGAGGTTACCAACAGTCAGGTGCACTTACTACTAATGTGAGATATCACTGATCTTATGACCCATGAGGATGTGAGAGAATGGGCATTTTTTCCAATTTAAAAGTATTAAATGGTCCAAATTTGGAATTAGGAGCGGTGTGGGATATCTCCATAGGGGTTTGCTTCTGGTTTAAGGTATTAAGTGGATGTAGGGTCCGCATCCTCGTAAAATGAAGTATTAAGTAGCCTAGTGAGATTTCAAATAAATAAGGATGTCTGTAAAAGGGTTTACTAAAGTGTTGAGGTATTATAAGGTTATTTTAGGGCCCGCCTCCCTACCGAAAGAAGTAACCTAACGAGATTCCATATTTATAATTAAGTCTGATAGTGGATATCTCTGGAAGGATTCCTTCGGGTTCGAGCTAATAAGTGACTAATCTAAGGGTTCACCTCTCTCTTTAAAGAAGTATTAAGTAACCTAGTGAGATTCCAAGCAATGTCAGCTATATAGTACTAATGAGGAGTCCACCATAGGGTTAGGTATTAAAAGACAAAGGCCTGCATATAAAAGAGTGTTAAATGGTTAGGGGTCCGCCTAGTCCTTATAATGAGGTATTAGGTGACTTGGGTATAGTCTCTCACATAATTATGGCCATAAGAAGGATAGTACCAGTGAGCAGTCTGCTTAGGTTTAGGTATTAAGTGATGAAGGACCTGCCTAGAACATAGGTGTTAAATGGTTAGAAGTCTTCCTAGTCATTTTAAAGGTATTAGTTGGCCTAGGTTCCGTCTCTTACATGGCTACGATTTAATTGGCGATAGATGCGGTAATAGTTGGACATTAAATGTTGGAAGCCTTAAACAGTAGTTAGAGGTCATTCTAGCTAGGTCCCATTGATTATTGACAACATTGTTAGAAAACCACCTTGGGAATAGGTTTTAAATTATGTGGTCTACCTTGATTGAGGTCTTAAATTGCAGATTCCAACTATTTCTCCTTTGAAAGTATTTTGTGATGATTATAGAACCCGCTTAATATTTAGAAGTATAGAGTGGCAATTGGGTTTAGAAGTATTGGGTGGTTAATAAGGCTTCGTCAGTATATTGTAACTTGGGAATGGGTAGGTAAGTAATCGTTTGTGCAGTGCAAGGATAGGTTGAAGTGCTAAACTTAATGGACAAAATGTTAACTAACGTTGTGATGAAAGTTGAACGTTAAAGTTAAATAATTGGTATCAAACTCTAACCGTAATTGAATACGTTAACCAATGTTTAACTTTAAAGTTGAATAGGGGAAATTAACTAATTTATAAAGCAAAGAAATCAACTATTACCTAAAATAATCAACAGGTCGACAACGTTACTACAACCTATCAACCCCTAGCGGTTGACTGGTAGGAAAAAGGTGTTTATTCGGTCTCCTTTCAACGAATGGAAAGTAGTAAGTGTTTGGACATGCCTCCTTTCTTTATAAGGAAGAATTAAATGGTCTATTTTCATAAACATATTCTTATTTTGAGATATACTGCCCATGTACTGAAACAATAAGGCTCGATATTTTTATTCACCAGACGTTATTATTCTAGCTCCCTCCTTATTATAACATAGAATGAAGATGTTGATGGAAAAAGGTGATGCTTGGAGACAAAGGTAATGGACTTGTAGCAATATTTACCTTTTTTATTTGCTTTTATATGTACCTATGTTTTCAAACTATTGTTGTAATGGATTATGTTACAGTGTGATGATATCTTGTATTTTGACATTGTTATGAATCTAAAATAAATGGGCACATTTTACTATTATACTTTGTTCCCTCCGCTGCGAGTTCTGAATGTTGAGTTATTGCTTTGTAATGTTATTTCTCTTTACTACCAACAGCGTACCTTAGAATGAATCTAAATTTTAATGGGCCTTCTCTGGGTAGGCATGCTCCGGGGTGGGTTGTTACGTTTGGTATCAGAGCCTAGGTTATCCGATCAATGGGGAAAACTATACTATGAGATACTTATTTGTTATTTTGAAAAAGGATTTTCAAAAATAAGAATTTTCAAAATTCCCTATATATACCCTATTTTATGGAACATACGCCTATACACTAGCCAATGCTTTTCTTTCAGCATATAAATATTATCTTAGGAAATTGTCACTAATAGTTTAACCTACAAATAGTTGGTAGGGGTTCGGATAAAGGGAATCATACCTACGGAAGACCACCCATCCGTGGAATGCCCGAATAATTTAGACTATATTTTGGATTGTTGAGCAGATTTCTATTCCTACAGCTGCACCAGTGGCACCCACTGCTCCGCATGCTAATACAATACCCCGTCCCGTCGGCTTCCTAGGTTGTGTAAGGACTTTCTCAATATGGGTAGGAAGACATACTCTAGAATTGAAGGATATTCGAAAGCTAAAGCTTGGGTTAGCAGCTCCGAGAAGATATTTAGAGAGCTTGGTTGGGTGATCAGCTAAGAAGAAAAATAACAGCTTGGCATCTAAGGATGAAGCTTTTAGACGGTGGAACTTTATGATTGATGAGCACCCTAGAAGGGTATTCTCTTGGGATGAATTCAAGGACAGGTTTGAGATGAGATTCATGCCTAGTGCAGAGGTTAGTTTGCAATTGGAAAAGTTCATTTAGCCGAGACAAGGAGATTCTACCCTTATGGAGACATAGCTAAGTTTACTGAATTGGTTAAATTCGGGATCAGCCTAATAGAACACATATGAAAAAGTCCATGATGTTCGCAAAAGGCTTAAATTCCTACTAAGAGAATTGTTGTTGACCCAAGTACCTATTGGGGCCACGTATGAGATGTTGGTAGAAATGGTAATGCTACATGTGACCAATGAGGAAGATAAGGGAATAGAGAAGAAGAAGTCTGCATCGACCTAAAAGTAAGGAGGGCCCTAGAAGGGGAGCTTTTGGGCTAATAAGAAGTCGGATGGGAAGTTTAAGAAGGATGGGGAGGTGTGTAAGAAATGCTAAAAGAAGGGTCCAAGAAGGGGAGCTTTTGGGCTTATAAGAAGTCGGAGGGGAAGTTTAAGAAGGATGGGGAGGTGTATAAGAAATGCTAAAAGAAGAGTCATGAAGCCAAAGATTGTACAGTGAGTCTGATGAAGGAAGCCTGTAAAGTTAGGTGCTTTAACTGCCATGATGAAGGGCATTACAGGAATCAATGTCCCAAGATGGCTAAGGAAGGATTAAGCGGACAATCCTACATTATTGAAGCCATCCCTGTTGCTAGTAAGCCACTAAGAGACCAGGGAAAAGTAGCTCTAAAAGGTATAACTCTTACTTTTGGGGTTATTATTTGCCCCCTATTTGATTCAGGGGCATTATATTCCTTTATAGTTAGGGATGTTGTAAACTTTAAACCTTCTAACCCATATGGTCAAATGCCCAATAGAGGTTTCCAATCCCATTTGGGGTTCGACCCATCTTTCTCTTATTTGTAATGATCTAGTGTTAGAATTATGTGACATTTATTTCATATGTACTATGTACGTTCTAAATTTTGAAATATATGGGCTTACCTTGGTTATGGATTGGTTGTCATATTATGGAGCCATTCTCGACTACGATAAGAGGGTAGTAAGATTAAGGAGTTATGAAGGTCGTGACCCAGAAGTTCTTTGTAGACCCAAAGATTCAGTTGAGTTAAGCCATTTATACTCACTAAGTCTATCTGTTGTTGGAGAGCCATCATTTGTATCCGTAGTTTGTGAATTTCTTGATGCCTTTGAGGAGGTCCCGGGTCTCCCACACCATAGGGAGTTTGTGTTCCAAATCAATTTTTAGAAGGATGCAAGGCCAGTCGGTATGCCTTTAAGACATATGGCCCCCAAATAAAGAAGGGAATTTGATAAGCAAATCTTAAAGCTATTGAAGAAAGGATTTATCCATAGTAGTACTTCTGAATGGGGAGCCCTTGTTGTTTTTTGCAACTAAAGTAGGTGATTCTTTAAGGCTTTGTGTCGATTATAGTGAGTTGAACAAGTTGACAAGGAAGAATGGGTACCCTCTACCTAGAATAGATGACTTGTTCGACCAACTTGTAGAGGCTAAGGTCTTTTCCTAATTAGACTCAGCAGTGGGATTCCATCAGTTGAGGATTACAGATGAAAGCATGTCTAAGAATGCATTCCATACCCTAGATGGGCCTTATATGTGGGAATTAATGCCTTTTGCACCGACGAATGCCCAACATACTCTGTGGATTTGATGAGTAGAGTATTTAGAGGGTAGCTTAATAAATTTATCATGATGTTTGTTGATGATATCTTGGTTTTCTCTGAATGCAAGAAGGAGCATGAGAACCACCTGAGGGAGGTATTAGAAACCATGAGAAGAAGCTAACTTAAAGCCAAGTTTTCTAAATGCCACTTTTGGAAAAATAAAGTTAAGTTACTTGGGCATATTGTTTCAAAACATCGATTGGTTGTGGATCCTGCTAAAGTGGAAGGTGTCCAAGGATGGAAGACTACTAGTAATGCATAAGAGGTTAGGAGTTTTCTAGTGTTGCCAGGCTACTATAGGAAATTCATTAAGAGCTTTGCAAAAATAGCAGCCCCTTTAAGCAAATTGACTAAGAAAATAGTTTTTGTTTGGGATGATAGATGAACCAAGGAATTTGAGAAGCTTAAGAAGCAATTGACAGGGCTCTTGTACTCACTATTCCAAATAGAACCAAGCCATTTGTGGTTTTCACATTTGCATGTTGCGTAGGATTAGGGGAAGTTCTAATGCAAGAAGGAAAAGTAGTTGCCTATGCTAGTGGACAACTGAAGGACCATGAGAAGAGGTATCTAGCGTATGATTCTGAATTGGCTGCCATTGTTTTTGCTTTGAAGATGTAGAGGCATTATCTCTTGGGGAAAGGTTTGAGTTATTCACTGATCTTAAATCACTCAAATACCAATTTTCCCAAAAAGATTTTAATCTTATGCAGCTGAGGTGGATGGAGTATGTAGCATCCTTTGATTTTAGTAAACTGTATACCTCTGGAAAAAGGGAACATAGTCGTTTGTGCCCTTAGTCGGAGACATGCTACCGTATGTTCTATATATGAATGGATACAGCCAGAGTTTCTCTCAAATTTTAACCTCCAACAGTTAACAGAACTCATCCAAGGTTTTCTAGTAGTTATGGAGATTAGACCGGCCTTGATGGATCATATAGGGCATGACCAAGTGAAGGATGAGGATTAGTTGAGATTTGGAGAAACTGAGAAAAGGAGAGCATTTCCCCATGCTAGGGATATTCAGCTAATAAGAAGGGATATTTGAGAAGAGATGGATATCTTTATGTTCCTATGATTGATGATTTGATGAGAGATGCGATTATGGTGTGTCACCATTAAAGGATGATTATTCATCCTGGAGGAGATGAGATGTATAAGGACACTAAGAAGATTTTCTTTTGGAATGTAATGAAGAAGAGCCTGGCCGAGTTTGTTGCTAGGTGTTTGACATGTAGAAAGTAAAAGTCGAGCAAGGGAAGCCTGGTGAATTATTATTACCTTTGGAAATTCCAACTTGGAAGTGGGAACATTTCAATGGATTTTGTGGAAGGATTGCCTAGAAGTCAGAAGGGCAATGAGACTATTAAGGTTGTTGTAGACAGACACACTAAGAGTGCTCAATTTGCTCCGATTAGGAGAAATAGGACTAGTGCCTCTCTCGCATAGATTTATATTAAGGAGGCAGTTCGTCTACATGGAATTCCTTTAAGCATAATCAGTAGTTAGGACCCCTTGTTTACTAGCGAGTTTTGGAGAAGCCTACAAACAGTTTTAGGAACTTCTTTGAACCTTAGCATAGCATATCACTCACAAACTAATGGACAAATAGATAGGGTGAATAGGATTTTGGAGGACTTGTTAAGAGCTTGTGTCATGGATTTTGGAGGACATTGGGAGCAACATCTACCGTTGGTTAAGTTTGCATACAATAATAGCTATCAAACGATAAATAGTATGCCCCCTTTTGAAGCACGTTATGGATGACCATGCGAATTGCCTAGTTATTGGTGAAAAAACACCGACAAAGTATTGCTCATACCTGATTTGATCCGTGATACCGTGAAAAAAGTAGAGTTGATCAGGCACAGGATGAAGGTAGCACAAGACCGTCAAAATCTTATGCGGATAAAAGAAGGAAAGAGCTTTAATTTGAGGTCTGAGGTATCGTGTTTGTTAAAATCTTCCCTCTTAGAAAAGTTGTTAGATTTGGAAAGTCTAGAAAATTGGCTCCTAGATTTGTTAGGCTATTCAGAATTCTGGAAATAGCAGAAAAATTGACATGCTGTGTGGAGCTTCCCGACAAGTTGGCGGGAGTCTACAATGTTTTCCATGTTCCTTACCTTAGGAAATGCTTTCATGACGTCGCTAACAGGGTAGAGCCTGATCAGTTGAGGGATTCTGAGATGAAGTTGACATTGGCCCATGTTATCGCATGCATTGTGGAGCATGGTTTTTGGAGACTCCACAAATAAGTAATAGGCTAGTCCGAGTACAATAAGGGGACAATCCGACGGAAAACACATGGGAGCATGAGAAGAAGATGAAGAACACTCACTCATAGTGGTTTCACTGGTAATTTTTGCCTTCAAATTTTAAGATTTTGGACGCATTAGGGTTGCTAGACTGGATGGTAGGAGATGGTTGTTACATTTTTTCACAATCACTTTGCACTCATGTAGAAATTCTATGCATGTTTAGGGTTTTTCATACATACTTGCATAACATGATACACCTTCACGCTAGGATTGAGCTCATTTTAGCATGTTTGCAATACATATCACATTGCACTATTGGTTGATTACATAGTTGTATAGATAATATGGTTGTATAACATGACTGTTATTGCATGTTACATTGTTTAACCCTTGAATGATTTCAAGATGAAATCCTTTTTAAGGGAGAGAAAGTACTACCCCATAAAAATGAACCAAAAATAAATGGATTAAATTGACTTAAATATGATAAGTTAGAATATGGAAATTTTATAAACATTGGAATTTGACCATGAAAGTCATTCCATTGCGTTCTTGGAAAAATTCTAATATGGCTTCATATATAATATATGCAAATGGAGCTCAAACGAAGAAGTTATGAGCGTTTTAGGTTTTTAGATTTAAATTAATTTAGTTTGAATTCCAATTAAAAATAAGGATTTATGTTAGGATTTGAATTTTAAATAATATCGTGGGGGATAAGTAAGCATTAATTAACGTTTATCGTTTAAGTTGAATAGGTGAAAGAAATTAATTTATAAAGAAACGGAATCAATTATTACCCAAAATAATCAATTGGTCAACAACCTCACTATGATTGGTCAACCCCTAATGGTCAACCAGTAGGAGAGGGCGGTCGACCGGTCAAAACCAATTTATGGTAGTGATGGCTAGGGTTTGAAGGGGCATGCTATTATTTTACCACTCAAGATTTATTCATTTCTCACCTACTTCCATCATACGGTTCTTGTGTGTTTCAAACCCTATAAATAGAACCCTATCCTCTCCCCATTGTTTTCACATTATTTTGGAGAATACAACAAAATTTTATCATTGCTATCTCTCTATTAAGATTCAGAAATTCCGTAGAGAATTCAGGTAAGAATACAACTTATTTCTTATTTATTTCTTCTTCCTCCAATCTATTCTTATCCTATTCTTCTCCAATTATTCTGAATTTAATAAATATATATACCTCTTCACTATTGTGTGTGTATATATCAAAATAGAGAGATTCTGGAAGAGATTGGAAGGCTGCAAATCCAATTGAGTAAAACTAAGGCTAATTTATGGGTGGAACCTTAGTATTTCTTTTTCAGTTATTCTTTTGTGCATTTCTTTTTGGATTTGAATATACCTTAGAAATTTTGGGATTTCAAAATACGATTGGTAAAATCTCCCAAAATTCCCTTTTATTTCAAAATGTTAATTTTATGTTGAGATTCTCAATTATTTACGTTAATTTTATGGAATTTGTTTTGTTTATGAAATTTTTGATAATTTCATAACCTATTCCACTTCTCCTTCTACTTTTGTCTAAATTGTGATTCGTTAATGAAATAAGGGGTTTAGGTTACGAATTATATTCATAATTTACACCACTTTATTCTTATCCATTTCTTTGTATAAGAGGAGTTGAATAGATTATGGAGTTTAGATTGCAATTCTTTTTGTTTAGGATATTCCATTAAATTGGTGTAATAAATTGAGTTTCTATTTTATTTACAAGTCTATTATTGCAGTTTTGGTTACGAATATCTATTCCCTATTTTAGATATTAGAATCCCTTATTTTGATATGTCGAATATTGGGAGTTTGAAGAAAAAGGACTTGTAATAATATTTGGCTAAGGAATTGACATTCAACGCTAGTTTAGAGCGTAAAATCCATGCATTTAGAACTTTTTGGACGCGAATATTTGTTTATCTCAATTTATGTTATTGATGTATAATTATTGCGTATATGGCACAATTAATTAGGCATTTATTTTTATTTATTTTTTCCTCATTAGGAAGGTAATTGATTGGTAGGCAGAAATAAGAGGAAACTCTTATATAACTAATTATTATTTTAAGGCATAGCAAGGAAGATTCCTTATAAGGCCTTATTTATGAAACGGTGATATCAGTGCGTGTGTCTATACACATACGTGTGTGTGTGTGTGTGTGTATGGAGAGTAATTGATGTATGGCTAAGTCATATGGATGCGAGGTCAATAGAGTTACA
This sequence comes from Allium cepa, assembly GCA_030765085.1. NCBI lineage: Eukaryota > Viridiplantae > Streptophyta > Magnoliopsida > Asparagales > Amaryllidaceae > Allium > Allium cepa. The sequence goes on along the minus strand of CM060935.1, from coordinate 793,270,977 downwards.
TGACGAAAGTCTGCCCTTCACTTTGAGGCTACCATCATTTATGTACACTTTGATTGATGTGAGGTATCCTTATGATAAATATTTGTAATGTTGCGAAGTTAGCCCCAAATTCTATAGCGATATCTGCCTAGCTAATCTGGCTACCAGTTCAACGAATAGTCGGATTAATATGAAACGTCATTATGAGTGTAAGCCATAAGACGAAGGGCTACTTCGGTATCTTAAGGTATTAAGTGATTGTTTGAAGGCCCGCCTCTTTTTCCCAGATGAAGTATTAAATGGACAAGAAGTTACATTAGGTAGTATCTCAATGGAGGGTCCACTTCTGGAAATAGGTATTAAAAGATGAGGTCTGCCTTAATTAAGGTATTAAATAACCAGAGTCTGACTATTTTCCACAAGTAAGTATTAAGCGACCTAAGAGATTCCATACAATGTCAACTAGATAGTGCCATTAAGGAGCATGCCTTGGAAATATATATTTAATAATGGGGTATGCCTTAATAGTGGTATTGAATGACCAGAGTCTGCCTATTTTCCAATAAAAGCTATTAATTCGCTTTGGTACCATCTCACGTTATTAGCTATTTATGACGCATGTTTAGGATATGAGATTTTAGAAACCTGGTTCTATAATGGAAGGTATCAAGTGGTTGGACCAACCACCTTTCCTTATAAAGAAGTATTAAATGGTTTAATGGCTAATTTTCATAGACATATTCTTATTTTGAGATATACTACCCAAGTACTGAATAGGTAAGACTCGAGAATTTTATTCACTAGACATTGTTGTTCTAACTCCCTCCTCATTCAACATATGCTGAAGACGTTGATGGAAAAGGTAAAGCTTGGACACGGAGGTGGTGGACTTGCGGCATTATTTACCATTTTTATTTGCTTTCATATGTATCCACGTTTTGAGACTATTATTGTAACGGGTTATGTTATGAATTGATGGTATCTTGTACTTTGACATTGTTATGTATTTGAATTAAGTGGGTAAATTTTACTATTATACTTTGTTCCATCCGCTGTGAGTTCTAAAAGTTTAGTTATGGCTCTGTAATGTTATTTCTTTTCACAACCGATAACTTACCTTAGAATGGATCTAATTAATGGGCCTTTTCTGGGTCGAAATTTAACTCTATTCCTTGGTGGGTTGTAACATAATGTAACAACCCATACCTTAATGGGCCTAAATTTCGACAAAAATCGTAACCCAAGTTCATAAAAACATAGTTTGTTGGACTTGGTACCAGCAAATAAGCATGAACATTATTATATATTAATAGAAATCTAAACTCACAACAGAAACAATAATATGATAAATACTGACTATGTTACTACCTTGGAATCAAGGGAATTCCATGGATATCATATTGCCACATCAGCATTGAGCATGAGAGAAAAAACCTCCAACAACAGAGCACATCCAGCTCTAGTGACCATTTCCTCTAAATCTATCATGTGGGTTATAATGACACCCATATGTATATATCTCACAGCACAACCCATACCTCAATGGGCCTAAATTTTGACAAAATTGAAACACAAGTCCATCAGATTTTGATACCTACAAATAAGCATGAGGAGTATCAGAGATTGATAGGAATCTGAACTCATAGCAGAAACAATAATAGGATAAGACTACTGATTATGACCACTACTTTGGAATAAATGGTATTCCTTAGATAGCAGGTTGTCACATCAGCATCGAGCATGAGAGAGGAGAAGAGTACTCCCACAACCAAACGCATCCAGCTCCAGTGACCTGTTACTCTAAATCTATCATATGGGTTGTAATAAGAAGGGGTCAGAACAACGTTCTGGTGACTAGAAAATCTATAAACTATCCATAACATAAATTTATACCGATTGATTTCCATTTAATTGTTATGTCCATTTAGGTTAGCAATTCTAACCTTGCATTGCACACACAATTACGTATCTACCGCTTCCTAAGGTACAAAATACTGATGAAGCCTTATCAACCACCCAGTACTTCCAAACCCATTGGCCACTTAAGACTTATAAATATGTAGCAGGCTTCTACAATCATCACAAAATACTTTTAAAAGAGAAATTGGCAGACTCCTCCATTTAAGATGTTAATCAAGGTAGTCCTTGGGTGGTTTTCTATCAATGTTATCAATGGTCGATGGGTCCTAACTACAATGACCTCAAACCACTATATAAGGATTTCAACATTTATTGTCTAACTATTACCGCATCTATCACCATTAAAATCGTAGCAATGTAGGAGACAGTGCCCAAATCACTAAATACCTTTAAAATGACTAGAGGGGATTCTAACCATTTAATACCTATGTTGTCCTTCATCACTTAATACCTATCTCCAGGCGGACTCCTTACTGGTACTATCGTCATTACGCCTTAGCAATGTGAGAGACTGTACCCTATCCACTTGATATCTCATTATTAAGGACTAGGCAGACACCTGACCATTTAAAACCTATTTATAGGTAGGCCTTTGTCATTTAATACATAACCCTAAGGTGGACTCCTCACTAGTACTATCTAGCTGACATTGCTTAAAACCTCACCGTGTTGCTTAATACTTCTTTTTAGGAGAGAGACAAACCCTTAGATCAGTAACTTAATACCTCAAAACCGAAGCGAACCTTCTCGAGCTATCCACTATCACTCTTAACTATAAATATGAAATCTCATTAGGTTACTTCTCTCGGTAGGGAGGCGGGCCCTAAAATAGCCACTTAATACCTTGACATAGAAGTAAACCCTTTTAGAGACATTCTTATTTATTTGGAATCTCACTAGGTTACTTAATATTTCCTTTTAGGTGAGAGTCGAACCTTACGGCTACTTAATACCTTAAACCAGAAGCGAACCCCTATGGAGATATCTTTCATTGCTTCTAATTTCAAATTTGGACCATTTAATATTTTTAAATTAAGAAAGCATGCCCAATCTCTTAAGTCATCATGGTTCCTAGGATAACTGATATCTCACATCTGTAGTAGATGCACCCGACTGCTGCTAGCCTTAAGGTGAAGGGCAGTTTTCCATTGAGTGACTCTAATGACCACACATCACTAACCTTCCAAGTCCAATTAGCCATCCTAAGTTTTTACTTATTTTGTCTTAGGTGGACATTGGAATTAGCATACTAATTCCCTTTTTATTTAAGGCAATAAGATTTACCTTAAATACTTATCTACCTATAGATCCCCTTTTAATGCTCATAAATGACAATTTTCCATAAAATCCTAATGGACATTTCCTAGTACATTTACATATGATTACTAATTTCAAATTAGTAACCTTTTTAACTATTCCATAGTTATCAATTCAACTTTTTAATTATCAGTTCCATTAATCCATTTACCCTATCAAATTATTGCAGTTCTCATATTTATTACCATTTATTGTTGTTATAACCTTTTAAATTCCTATCTCACTAATTAGTTACCTTAAACGTGAATATTACATGAAAGTGTCACTATTAGCTAAGTTTTATTTTTATTATTATAAGTGTAGAAAATTAAATAAAGATATATATTTTTATCGAGTTTATTCTAATTATATGTCTTCACTATATTTTTCCATGTTCAATTGTTGGAATCATATCTAAAAAGATTATCCACTGTAATTCCCATAAATTAGTCCAAAACAAAAGATTTAATTTTAAAAGATCAGATCATTTGAAATTACAAGGAATAATCATTTTTTATTACTGAAATAGACAGTGTAAACTATAGTGAATTCATACTTTACACATCTCTTTCTTTCTTTATTTTTATCCATTCCATACTGGATCAAGCGCTGCATTTTTACGAAAAAGGAAAGAAATCAAACAAATTTACAAGTATTAAACATATAAAGTCCAACAGTTCTAAATATATAAAAGTATATATTCCAATAAGATTAGGGTAATAACCCAAATTCGTAATATTATTATACAATCTATTTTCAGATCTAGAATAAATTTCATTCAAGTTAATATTCTAAATTCATACTTTTGGAACTGATTTCCAGATCGGGTTTTAACAATTCTAAATTAATTCATAAACAAGAATGTGTATGCGATATTTATTATATTTGGATTATATTTAATCTATTGCCTACAACTCATATGCAATTATCTAATTAGGCATAAAAATCAAACAAACACTAATGAGATAATTTTCATATTATAATATTGTTCAAATTTTCCCATTCACCTTTTAAAAGTGATCCAAATCTCTAGATCTGAAGTAGAACCTTTGATTCATCTCCAAATCCTTTTTAATTCAAGAAATATATATAAAAAGGGTATATACATATATTAGAATTACAAATCTATTAAGAGATTTGGGATTAAGAGAGAAAATATATGCAATCATACAAATATAAATAAATTACCTCAAATACACGTATAGTTGACTCTCTTCTCTTCTCCTTTTTATTAGATTTCTATTCTTCTCCAATTTGTATAAATATTAATATAAATGTCTTATTTTATAATTTAGAAAGAAAGTGGAGGAGAAGAAATTGCAGAGCTTCGCTATTGCCTCCAAAAAAAGTGAGAAGAGAAGGGAGGTTAGGCCTGAATTTATTGGCGTAAGAATCAACCTCGACCGTTCAATTTAAAGTATTAAATCCGGGCCGTTATGGACATGGTTACCCAATTGGTCGACTGCTAATATGCACCGGTCAACCGCTACCTGTCAATTGGTCACAGTACGGTCGCCCTATAGACCTGGATGAATAATTATAAACGTAATTAATTATACTCAAGTTACTTCCATTCCGAATTCGTTTTTTGTCCGTAACTTCTTCATTTGGACTCCGATCACAAAATTATAAATATGAAAGTTGCTCAAAAATTTTCCACAAATATAATGGTACAAGTTTCATACTCAAATTCCATTGTTTGCAAAAATTCAATTTTTGTAGCCATATTAATTAACTGACTAACTAATTAAAGAACTAACGTCAAATTATAGGGTGTTACATTCTTTCCCCCTTAGAAAGAATTTCGTCCCCGAAATTTCACCAGTGACTAAGTCAAGATTTTAGCTCCTGGTTATCCTAACCTACATAACCAATGATTGTACAACCAATTTTGCATCCATACATGCAGAAGTACATAGTGTATTACTGTATCACCATGCAGAAAATATGCACGCATAATGATTTTAAATCGGATCCTTCTATATGAATGCATTTATTTTGGAAATATTTTTGGAAAAATGATGCAAACAACCTATATATACCGGAAGTTCCATATGTATGCAGCTTTTGGAAAATCTTTTCAACCAAAACCTATACTCCTACGAATAGAAGCATGAAGCAACCAATTTTGTATCCACTTCCTTATAACACCCCATATTTTTAGTAACATTATTTAGGATATTTAATTAGCTAAATAAAATAATGTAAGTTGATTAATGGTTTGAGATTTGTGATTAATAGGGGTAGCTGTGCCATGTTAATGAGTAAATCAAAATGAGGTAACATGAAATAGATGAAGGGTTAGGAAATAGGCAGGGGCAAAATGGGAATAAGGAAAATCCTTAAATCCTATACCTAAAACCCTTAGCTGTGTATTCCATTATTCACTCTCATTTGCAAATTAAAAACATAAGAGGTCGGTGGCCATTTTAGGGAACTAGAAGAATAAAAAGCTAAGGAAGAAGGTTAATCAAATCAAAAGCTATTCAAATCTCAAATCCTCTCAAGCTAAGGTGAATAATAACTACATCTCATTCTTTGAATTGTTTTCAATCTTAAGTTAAATTTGAAGTGTTTTGAAAGTTTATGCCGTGTTTTAGAAGGATTAAATGTGTATATATGCTTTTTGATGATTTATGCTTATTTATATAGATATTACGACATGTTTTGGTGTGAAAACTTTAATAAATGACATCCAAATTCCTTGCGAATTTAGATTTAGATCAGAAATGATATTTTATAGATGCATTTCAATTTGCATAATCACATAATTGTTTCCAATGGTTTCGAAAGTTCTAAAAGGAAAGGTTTTCCAATGTTTTCGAAAGGAAACTTTAAAGTATTTTAAAAAGAAAGATCTCTAAGGCTTTAAAGATTTCAAAAGGAAGGATTTTAATGCTTTCAAAAGGTTTCTATGAATGGTTTCGAAAGATAGGTTTTGGCCTTTCGGCTTAGGTTAAATAAAACCTTTACTTGATTTCAAAAGAGATGCTTTCAATGGATCCAAAAGTGGTACTTTCAAAAGTTAAATGTTTTTATCAATAAATGTTTGAGTAAGGTGTGTGTGTGTATGTGTCTACCTTGGTAAGGATATTTTGAGTAAAGCATAGAGATTATATATTTTCCTTGTTTAAGTTTGGTTTAAAAGGTTTTAAATCAATTTTAGATGAAAAGGTTTTCAAGGAAAATTTTGGAAAGGTATCCCTATGTAAAATGATTCTAATATTGGAATACCAGATGCGACTGGTATATGGTCGCACCATATACATTACCTATCGACCCCAGCTAATTTAGTCCAAAATTCCAGTGTGTAGAGCTTTTCAATAGGTAAGACTAAAATTATGACTATAGGCAGAAAGGCATATATGTTTGTATACATATAGGTTATTGGTGAGCCCGCAAAACCATCAAGATTAGATGACCCTAGAAGATGTTAAGGACAAACTGTCCAAAAGAGAAGTATTTAACAGATAGTTAAGGATAGACCATCTAGAAGAGGTGTGTCTAATATACGTTAGATTATTTTGTTATTTTGTCTGGTAGGACCGAGTCAGCCTAAGGTTAGTAGTTAACCAAACAAAACTATAATGTTCAGACAGATAGTCCAGCTGTTACTCGACATATATGTTTACATAATAATGCTTTACAGTTTTAACGAGTTTTGGTTGCAAGATTATGATTTGCAAAAGATATGTTTTAAAAGGATACTAGTGAGGGCTAAACCGTTCCGCTAAGCAGCGTGGTCTTACTTAATATCGTATATTCGAGATGCATAGTATTATTCACACCAGGCCTTATGTCTGACTCGAAGTTTATGTTTCCCTCTTAAAATCTTGGGTGCTTAAAATTGATTTGAGTAGGTTGAGCGTTTAGATTTTGTAGGTTTTAGTAGGTTGACGAATAAAGCTTTCGAAGACAAGCAGTTGGCTGACGAATAGCTATATAGGAGTTGTTTTATTTTATTTTCCGCTATGTTGTATTTCAGACAGTTATGTGTATGTAGTACTCTGGTCAACTAAGGGACTATCATCATATTTCGCTCTTGGTGTATTTATGTAATAAGTATATTTTATCTAAACCTGGAAAACAATTATGGGATTATGTAAATTGAATATAAAACATGAGATTTGAAAATGTTATATGAAAAGATGTTTTTTAAATCCGTGTTTTTTTCATATTCAAGTGTTTTTGATATTGTGGATACCATTAACATAGCTGTATTTAGTCGCCAGAAGTTAATACTATGTATGACTGCAGCATTTGTTGCGCTTAGATTTAGGCCTTTAGATAGGGGATGTTACAACTTGGTATAGAGTACACACTAGGAAGCACCAAAATGTAGTGTTGGCTATGATAGCAGAATGGAAAGACATGGAAGCCTTGATAGTTCGCAGAGCGCAATAGAGATCTGAGGTTGGGTCTATTGGAGGATCTGTTATATTGTCTTGTTTAGAAGTCCGTCCGTTATTGATTAAGAAGATTGCATCTAAATAGGAAGAGGATCCAATGTTAGCTCAAAGGATCAGGGAATTAAGGGATGGAATGGAGAGCAGCGACTAGAAAGACTTTAGTCTCGACCGAAGTGGATGGTTGAGAAAGAAGGGTAGATTATGTGTTCCAAATGTGAAAGATATAAGGAAGGAAGTTTTGGAGGAATATCATCGTTCGAAGTTCACTATTCGTCCAGGAGGAACAAAGATGTATTCGGATATAAAGAGAAGTTTCTTTTGGGAAGGCATGAAGAGAGATGTTTGCTTATGGGTGAAACAGTATTTAAACTGTCAGTAAGTGAAAGCCGAGCATTAAAAGCCAAGTGGGTTGCTTTAGCCATTGGATATTCTGCTATGGAAGTGAGATTCTATTTCTATGGATTTAATAGATGGATTGCCGAGATCTAATAGAGGGAATGAAAGTATATGGGTCATAGTGGACAGATTGACCAAGAGTTCCCCTTTCATTCCAGTTAAGTCAAATAGGATGGGACCTGTATTGGCTAAGTTATTCATGAAGAATGTGGTTAGGTTGCACGAATGATAGAGATTTGTTATTCACTAGCGAGTTCTAGAAGAGTCTACAGGAGATTTTAGGAACCAAGCCAAGATGAGTACCGCTTACCTTCCATAGACACGAGCAAACAGAAAGGGTTAGCAAGACCTTGGAAGATTTGTTAAGAGCTTACGTATTAAACTTCGAGAGATCATGGGAAAACCACCTGCATCTATTCGAGTTTTCGTATAACAATAATTATCAGACTAGTACAGGGATGGCAACATTTAAGGTTTTGTTTGAAAGACCATGCAAATCCCCTGCATGTTGGTCAGAGACCAGAGATAAATTAGTCCTTAGTCATGATTTGGTAAGAGAAGCAGCAGAAAAGATCGATCTAATATGGACGAGAATGAAGGACGCTTTGTCTAGGCAGAAAAGCTATGTAGATAGAAGATGGAAAGATTTTGAATTCTTTTTTGGAGGTTGTGTTTTCTTCATAGTGTCGCCGATGAAATGTGTTATCAGGTACGAGAAGACGCGGAAGTTAGCACCGAGGTTCGTAGGACCATTTCCTACTTTAGAAAGGATAAGGAAACTCGTGTATAAAATAGAGTTACCAAGTAGTTTGGCAGGAGTTCATGATGTTTTCCATGTATCTTATCTGAGGAAGTATGTTAGGGATCCAGACACTACTATTGCACCAACTGTGTTAGAATATTTAGTAGTGGAACCGAACTTGACGATAGTTAGGAAGCCTATCTGGATAGTCGCGAGAGATGAGAAGAAGTTGAGGAATAAGGCAGTTAGATCAGTAAAGGTCCAGTGGAGCGACAATGTTAGAGACTATACTCGAGAAACTGAGAGTAGGATTAGTGACACTTATCATAATTTTAAGGACAAATTCTTTAAGTAGGGGAGATTGTAACACCCTATATTTTTAGTAACATTATTTAGGATATTTAATTAGCTAAATAAAATAAAATAATGTAAGGTGATTAATGGATTGAGATTTGTTATTAATTGGGGTAGCCATGCCATGTTAATGAGTAAATCAATATGAGATAACATGAAATAGATAAAGGGTTAGGAAGTAAGCAAGGGCAAAAGGGGAACAAAGAAAATCCTTATACCCTATACCTAAAACCCTATGTATTCCATTATTCACTCTCATTCGCAAATTAAAAACATAAGAGGTCGGCCACCATTTTAGAGAACTAAAAGAAGAAAAAGCCAAAGAAGAAGGTTAATCAAACCAAAAGCTATTCAAATCTCAAATCCTTAAACTTAAGCTAAGGTGAATAATGACTACATCTCATTCTTTTAATTTTTTTTCAGTTTTAAGTTAAATTCGAAGTGTTTTGCAAGTTTATGCCATGCTTTTGAAGGATTAAATGTGTATGCGTATGCTTGTTGATGATTTATGCTTATTCATATAGTTTTTTGATATATTTTGATGTGAAAAACCAAATAAAGGACATCCAAATGCTTTGCTAATTTTGATTTAGATTAGAAATGATATTTTAGAGATGATTTTCAATTTTATTAATTTTCTATATTAATGTGGATTTTATATTAATTTTCTAGTGAAGAAAATGATTTATTAGGCTATAAATTATTTACGATTAAATAATTAATTATTTGGGTTTGAAATTTATAGATGTTGGAAAACATATTGAAAATGGCTTTTTAGAATTTTTATGGAATTTTCCTAAGTGTTTTAACGAATATATAAAATTATTTAAGATATGAGACTTAAATGTCTTATATATTACAAAAGGTGTAGGGGTATTTTAAAAAATAAATTTAATTGTTATTTGTGAAATTATGGCAGTGCTTTCAGAAAAGAAAAATTAGCAACCAACAAGATTTTTACACATATAGCAGGTTAGTCGAAAAGTATTTCTCTTTTTAATTAATGAAAAATTTTACTTATTTTTAGCCTGTTTCGCCACTTTCAGCTCCCTACTTCCGACTTGGATGGTTGTACACTTTGTTTCCCAACCTCCATCATTAATGAAACCAATGCACATGGCATCAAAGACAGGGTATGTAGTGAATTAGAAAGAAGGCGGAAGGTATGAGGTCGAAACCTAGAGATTCCAAAGGGGTCGAAGCGCTGTTTTGTATTAAAGTGAAAAACACGCCTGCTCTGCTTTCGACTTGGTTGTTTCTAACCAGGTCAAATGGTTTAAAGAAGTGATTTTAAAGAGGTCACACCTTTGTTTTTAATTACATGCTTTCGACTAGGTCGAAACCCTAGCTGCCGCTTTTCTTACCTTTCGAAGTTAATGGTTTCGGAAGGAATACTTTATTTTTAAACTTTGCCACTTCTCCAATGCTTTCGGAAGGATGGTTTTGACACTTCACTTTTTTACTTAGGAATAGCTTTCGAAAGGAATGCTTTTAACTCTTGTGGGTTTCAAATCCTTTTGCTCTACTTGAAGGCATAATCCAAAAGGCTTCGACCGGAATGGTTTTCAAAGGTTTCAAAGGGGTAAAATTTGAATGGTTTCGAAAGATTTTCACATGTTTTAATTGAACCCAAAGGCTTTCGAAAGGTTCAATGATTTATTGTGTTGAAAGGGTTTCGAATGAAGGTTTCGGAGGGGTGGTTCCTTAATGATGTCGAAAGGTTTTGAAGGAAGATTTTCTAATGGTTTTGAAATGTCTAAAAGGAACAGTTTTCCAATGTTTTCGAATGGCAGTTTTAAAGTATTTTAAAAAGAAAGATGTCTAAGGCTTTAAAGCTTTCGAAGGGAGGGATTTTAACGCTTTCGGAAGGTTTCTATGAATGGTTTCGAAAGGAAGGTTTTTGCCTTTCGGCCTAGTTTGAATAAAGTATTCTCCTTGATTTCGAAAGAGATGCTTTCAATGGATTCGAAGGGGGTACTTTCAAAAGATAATGTTTACATCAGCAAATATTTGAGTAAGGTGTGTGTATCTTGGCAAGGAGAGTTTGAGTAAAGCAAAGAGATTATATATTTTCCTTGTTTAACTTTGATTTAAAAGGTTTCAAATTAATTTCAGATGAAAAGGTTTTCAAGGAAAATTTTGGGAAGGTATCCATAAGTAAAATGACTCAGATATTAGAATACCAGATGAGACTGGTATAGGATCGCGCCCTATACATTAGCTATTAGCCCCAACTAATTTAGTCAAAAATTCCAGTGTTTGGAGCTTTATCATAGGTAAGATTAAAATTATGATTACCCATAGAAGGGAATATATGCTTGTATACAGACAGGTTATTGGTAAGCCCGCAAAACCATTAGGATCTGGTGATCCTAGGAGATGTTTAGTAGGCTGAAGGTTGAGGTTTTATAGGTTTTAGTAGGTTGACGAATAAAGCTTCCAAAGACAAGTAGGTGGCTGACGGATAGCTATATAAGAGTTGTTGTTTTGTTTTACTTTCCGCCGAGTTGTATTTAAGGCAGCTACGTCTATTTAGTGCTGGTCAACCAAAGGGGCATCATCATATGTTGTTCTTGGTATAGTTATGTAATAAGTATATTTTATCCAAACCTGGAAAATGATTATGTATTATGTAAATTGAATGTGAAAGATGTATTTTGAAAATGTAATAGGAAACTTTTTTTTTGAAATCTATATTTTGTTTCATATTCAAGTGCTTCTGATATTATGGATACCATTAACATAGTCGTATTTAGTCATCAGAAGTTAATACTATGGATGAATGCAACATCTTTAGTGCTTAGCTTTGAGCCTTTAGATAGGGGAGGTTACATTCCTACTATCCAATAATCTAACACATCAGTAAATCACTTTGTAAACTTTACTCCTATGCCAGAAAAAGGAATTTAAATGGAGAATTTAACATTCTTACCACTTTATAATCTTCATATTCCCATAATACAGTGGAAATTTCGTCATTGTCCCATATGTACTTAAAATTTTCCATGTATAAAATGCATGAGGAGGCTTATTTCAAGTTCTAAAATGGAATTAAGTCTAAAATAGACTCACGTGCGTCGTCAACGAAGTATGGAAATAGAAATTCCAATGTTAAAATAACCTTTTCCTTGTTACCGCTTGCATTTGTCGCATCATTGATCCTAATGCACTGCTAAATTCGCAAATTCTATCCCTATCATCCTTCCCTACACCTAACATGTGGCCTTCCAAATCAAAGATTTCACAAAAACATTTCCCACTTTTCAAATCGTACGTCAAAATAAGATCCTAAAATTATTTGTTTCCCTTGAATAAAATTTTAAGAAAATCTCTAAAATGATTTAAGAGTAAAAAAACTAAAATTTAAATCTTTTTTGGGAAAACTTCTCAAAATATTTTCCTTCTTAAAAATTTTGATAAATCAAGCCACCATTCAGCATAGGCGAATATCGTTTATGCGCTAAACGCATAAACCAAATTTAAAAATCTACAACTAACCTTTACCCATAAATCTTGACATTTTATGTAAAGAAAAATGTCAACACATCTATTATTTAAAAAATTAGCTTTTAAGAAACATGAGCAATGACCCGTAATACCAAAACAACTTTTTCATGTTCTTCGCTAAAATTTCCTACCTATTCTAAACTTTCAGTCTTATATTGCATTTACTTTTAGTCAAGTGTCTTTATGAGATTACCATATTTATACTACTTCTTTACTATGTATTATAGGAGCAGTTTGCATGTCCAGAAACAATAAATAAATAAATTAATAGAAACTCATATTATCTTGTGTACCTTTTACAAGAGACAACTATTCGTTTTACAACCCAAACAAACTTACATAAAACGGAGAAATGCTGAAAGGGAAAAGACAACAACACCATAAATCCTGAAATAATACATATAGACTACGAGGTGCCTTGCTTCGCGGCTGGAGCTTGATCCATTGCTGCAACCCTTGAATGGTCGTAGCATGGCGGTTATACACCCAATCTCATGTCATTGGCGCTGTTGGTGTTGCTAACAACTTCGGAATTGCCATCTTCCAAAGGAAAGATCTAATGATTGCAAAAGGAACCTTATACTAAACTACCTCTCCATGGAGATTCACCCGTATTACATAAAGACGCGTGCGACTATTCGAAAATATGGAAAATGACTCTGTGGAGTGCTAATCCGCAATCAAAAAATTGAATCAAAAGGATGCGTGTCCAATTGATGACGATGTCGCAAATAATAGCATAAGGGTCTTCCACACTAAGGGATAAATCCGGTCGTAACTTCCCATTTTAGGATGACGTTGTGCCGAATGATGTACATTATCAAATGGGCTGGCAGATGTAGATTATCCATCTTCCAAATACCGACATCCTGAGAAAAGGTTTGCTGCAAAATCTTTGAGTCGGTTACTTCAAAATCAACTAAATCCCCATCCATCGTGGAGGCCTCCAAAATCTCAGCAATATCATCATTAGTTAGCTCAATCAAGATAAACTTCACCTCAAAATGAATCAAACTATTACCTCCATTAAAAAGGCAGATGCAGTATAGGTAACATTCTGGCTTAAAAGTCCCAAAACAGAAGATTGGTTCAAATCCTACTGCGAGAAATATCTTTTCCAGCCAAAAAGAAGTGAAACTTTCTGCTAATTTCGGTCCAGCCAAGTGGCTCTCAAGGGTTGAGCCCATTATGGCACGAGGAAAACTGGCATTGTAGAAAGGTTCTTGGGCAAAGAAGTGGTCGGAAGGAGGAAATAGGTTTTAGATCTAGAGTGGTGGTAGGGCGAGATCTAACATGCAAAATAAGCCGGAGGAGGTGGTGAGGCTACTGCTCCAAAGGAAACACGGCATTGCCTAGGGGTTGAACGGAAGAGAGAGGCTGATACTTGGATGAGGAGGAGGATGGATATTGCGTTCAGCTTTTTAAGGAAGGGGGAACGAAAGAAGGCAGCTGGGGAAATTTGGAAGCAAGTTTTATAGTCTTGTTCCAGGTTCAAGTTGTGGCAAAACTCGTTAACCAGTGGACCACTCTAGGTTTTCCACTACGTGGTCAATGCTAGACGGGCATTGGACATTAATTGAACCTAGACCCTATTAGGGTCAAACTAAATAATAATAATCGTTTCGTGCCATCTTTTTTGACTTGACACCAACCGTAAATTTCATGTCTTCATCATGGCGATGTCAAAGCCAACCGCCTAGTCCTGAACCATGCTTCACCAATTCACAGCAGTCCCAACAAAACTGCTACGATCAAACAAAATTTCAAAAATATTCCAGCTGCTATTTCCTGTCTACTTTGCATGGAAATATTTCTTCCAGTAGTTGGTGAGTACAACAATACTTAAATGTCATTCATATTCTTTCTGTACCTTAAACAGCGAAGATGTCAAAACCACAATCTTAATGATTGAAAAATCACCAGGCTAAATATATGCTTGTTTGTACTTATTTCTAAATGATAGAAACAAATTCATACCAAAAATTCCCTTAAGAATAAAACATATATATATATATATATATATTCAGGGTCTTCAAAAACCTTCGTTTAGAACATGAATTTTCCAAATAGAAAAACTATTTCCTCACCAAAAATCAAAACCAAGACTTTACAGATATATACATATGAATATTTAAGGATTTCAAAAATTAATCTTTTATAAATTAAACATTTCTTAACACAACCAACTTAGTGGTATATGTGTTTCTTTGAGAATTAAAATTTCAAAACATTCCCAAAACAAAATTTCCAAAATAAATCCTTGGGAAACGATATCCTTTAAAAACCCTTTTTCTATACTTTAAGGTATTTCCAAAATATGCTTAATAAAAATTCTCTCATAGGTTTTAGACTGAGGAATTGTCGTTAATTATCTAAATAAATATTCGGTCTGCCATGAAAGAGGTGATCAATGAATGCACCAAGAAAAACTTTCCACCGAACAATTGCAACATGCAGACTCTAATTTCCTTCCTATCTAGAATAAATGTTCATCTCCGATTAGAACTCGTCATCAAAATCCAAAATCACAAGATAGCTAGTATCTCAACCTTGGAGTTGAACACCTCCAGTCTTCTGGATTCTACCGTATGTCGTACTCATGCTTTCCATCAACAGCGCTTTACGCATCGCCAGCACTCCGTGGGGTACATTGGTGTCAGTGTGAAAATCTTAACTCTAAGATATTTCCTATCCATAGTTGCTTTGCCCATTCCCTTGGAGTGGAAATACAACTACTTCTATTATCGAAAATCTTAGAATCTAGCGTAAAAATATAGTATTATTAGATAGGAAAGTATGAATATGTTCTCTCAATTTACCCTAATTCCTCTAAACTACTAACCTAAGTACTGATACCAAATGTAACAACCCATACCTTATTAGGTTAAAATTTCGAAAAATATTGAAACCAAAGTCCGTCAAAGCACGGATTGTTAGATTTAGTACCTTTAAATAAGCATGGGCATTATCATATATTGATAGAAATCTAAAATCACAGCAGTAACAACAATAAGATAAACATTGACTATGGTTACTGCCTTGGAATCAAGGGAATTCTTTGGATATCGTATTGCCATGTCAGCATCGAGCATGAGATAAAAGAAGACTTCTCTAACAACAAGGTCATCTAGCTCGAGTGCCCTGTTCCTCTAAATCTATCATGTGAGTTGTAATGAGTAGTGGGTCAGAACAACATTCTAGTGATTGAAAAATTTATAAATTGTTCGTAACAAAAATTTATACTGGTTGATTTCATTATAATTGTTGTGCCTATTAAGGTTAGAAATTCTAACCTTGCATTGCATACACGATTACTTACCTATCCCTTTCCAAGGTACAAAATACTAACAAAGCCATATCAACCGCCTAATACATCCAAACCCATGTGCCACTTAATACTTCTAATTATGAAGCGGGCTACTATAATGTGACGACCCACCTTTTTGGACGATTCAAGTCGACAAAAAACCACACATGTCTAACTCAACCATTCAAAAGGCAGATTATCAATGGGTTTAATAAGAAAATAACAGAAAAGAAGGAAGCAATACACAAAATCTCACGGAGAAATGACAAAATATAATAATCAAATAAACAGTTCATGAAGCTATTTTACAATATCCATTCGATTTCAATTTTTACAACATAATTATAGTACAATCATCAAACATAGCAAACTAATGTAGTGGAATAATAATATAAATACGGTCTAGCAAACTCCATCTTCATCTTCAAGGAATAAATCTCACTACGTCATAGATTGCATACTGCAACACCAACAAGTGATGCAGGATGTGCCAAAAAATGTTGTTGTAGGCTAAAAATGGGCAAAGGCAACACTTTCTCGGTGATGCATTTTGCCGCGTTGCTCTAGAGTTAAAGGCAACAACTTTGCGGCCCTAAGGCAGCATCGGTTCTATTGTAGCCACAGGTACCAAATTTACTTAAAAGTGGGCCCCACAATCTGGGCCCCAACATGTGGACCCACATTGTGAGGCCCACTAATTCTGTGGCCCACCTTTACGGAACCCTGTTGTGGGGCCCATATTCATTAATATAAGGTAACACTTTTACCATCCAATGGCAACACTTTATCAGTTTATTACCACATTTAACATCACATATGCAGCATTATATCATATCTATAGCAACACCTTTTGCAATTTAAATTGAAAATGTACTGCAACATTATATCATATCTATGGCAACATTATACTGCAACATTATATCATATCTAATGGCAACATTACACTGCAACAAATAACTTTTCATTTCAGAATAACCAGCAACATAATAGGAGTTTACTTTAAAATTATTAAGGTCAATACCGGACACTCGAATGTTACTTTACAATTATTCATATCGCTCCACATATCATCATACAAGATGCATGCACCATCCATTACCCACTTAACTTTCAACATACTTTGCCTCCCCCACATTGTTAAATCCTTTGTCTCCCATCTCCAGATCAAGTTTATCAGAGAAACAAACATCGCACCCACAAACAGAATCATAATTCTTCATCAACAATTCAATTTGAATTAAATAGCCATTGTAATTTCCTACTCTACCATCATCGGAATCCGGCAATTCACGGCCCAGAATAATGTTCTTATTACTTCTCTTCCTTTTCTGGTGTTCAAGCTCACTACACTCACTAGAAAAACCTAAAATGAATTTGGATAAATTCTTGCTAACCAGAAAAGAACGTCATTCTTCTTTTTGTCAACCATATCAGAGATGCGGCACAATTACATTAATTAGTCAACAACCTGTAATCCAAGAATGAATTAGGTAACATATCTGATAATTATATAAAGAATTAAAAATATAGAATTAAAAAATAAAACTGTGAGCAAAGCCAAACTATGCCAGCCTTACTGAAAATTCATGAACATCAATAAATTTCTGCCTTCAACTACTAGGATATATTTTTGGAACAAAAGAACCAACAACCCACATTCTTTTTCCAGAAGTTTTATGGTGAATTTACTAAGTATACAAAGTACTATCCTCCATAGTCTAAAGCAGTAGCAATTTCTAGCTATGAACATGTAAATCATGTATGTGAAATAAATGGTGGTTTCTTTGCCTCTTGATCAAAATTCTTTTACTCTGGGAACTCACTTAACATTTAGGGATTTGCATCAGCTTGATTCATGTAGCATATAATTAGTTAAGTAAACAATCCAACATATAAAAACAATAATTTAACTTAATACGTAACCTTTGAAGTTTCAAATTTTAAACATCAATTTGAAAAATAATTTCTATCGAGTTTAAATTAGGAACAACAATCCATTTTTTTGGGCACATGAAGTACTTAAACCATCCTAAATAGATCAACTGACTTTGTTGATGTCATTTCTACATATTTACATGTCTATAAAATAGTATACATTGGTAAATGAAGTAATTAGGACAAATATATATATATATATATATATATATATATATATATATATTGTTTTGTAAGTTAAAGATGGTAAGATACAGCATATACAACAATAAGGAGTAACTTACCATTGTAGCAACCACAGATTGCTTACATTGGATGATGTATAGATGCAAAGTAGAATCATCACAACTACCAGTCAATGATTACCTGAAGAAAGAAGCATTTCTTGAATGTGTACTTATTGAAGAGCTACTAATATCTTGAATGTGATTGAAAATTTGAAATGATAGCATCTCATCATCGTTACATACTACAAATGGTTCTTAAATGCTAGAGTGATACTAATGCTAGCATAAATGCTAGTATAATACTCAACATTGGTGCATTACGATCTGCTTGCAAAATTAAGAACATGAAAATGATGTATAATCATTAAAGAGCTATTGATTTCTTGAATCTGATAGACATGATAACTATTTAGCATTACATAGTACCAGTGGTGCTTAAATGCTAGCATAGTACTGATGCTAGAATAAATTTGAGTGATTACATTTGAGTGATTTGATTTGCAGGTGGGATAATCTCATCAAAATGCACACACATTCTTTCAAGCGTTAGTATTACAAATTTACAATACATATGGCTTCTCTAAACTTTATGCATTATACTCTTATTACCAGGATATTTGCATGTTCAATCTGACCGTTCAGACTTGCTCTCATATAACCTCAAAGGTTACCAGGATACTCTTTATGCTTAAACCCATAGACAGTTTTACCGTTTGTGTTTCTGTGACCTACTCCCGCATAACAAAATAACATCAAAAATTGTCACAAATTCAACTGCTCATAATTAGATTTCCTATCTATGCACGCTTATATAAAATAACATCAAAAATAGTCTATGTGACCTACTCCCATCAGATAACACAAAGTGAGTGCTAAATCTAGTTTAAAAATGAATACATTTTCATAAAAAAAAGTTTACCAAAATTAAATTACCCTATAAGTGGTGTACTGTCCATCTTGTAAAACCTCAAAATTGAAAACCAACAGAGTATTCAACTTCATATTTTGTAAATTAACTTACCCTATAACTGAGAATTTTGTTGGTGATGTAATAAGTACTTTAGCTTTTGAAGAAAATGCAGTGCAAATCATCAACCTGCTGAACTGCCAATTGAGTTCAAGGACTGGTTTTCTGAATAGGGGTGCTTGTATCAGTCCATGAACTTTCGTCGTCCTTTAAGATCAATCTTATTTAAAATTGATGAAAGCATGTTGATAGATAAGGGAATATTAAGAAGATGTCAAGAAAAAATACCAGCGAGACTTCTCCAGATACTTTTTCAGGAAACAATTCATGCACTTCATCCAATCGAGGTGGCTTTATCAGCTTTGCCCTGCAAATTTTACCAAAATAACATATGCTCTTGTATATATACTCATAGTAAGAAACATGCCTAGTGCCAAAACGGAGTGTCGACAAGCTCTCTAAAGCATTTGAAGAACAGGGAGAGCAGCAGCAAAGCAATGCTGTTTTGGAATTTCCTCCCTGTTGCATAAAACTAAAAATCAATGAAGGAAAATTTCTTAGCGACCTAAGCTTTACCAAGGAAATGCAAATTCATTCACCAATGAGTTATGCAGAACAATTAATTTAAACATAATTGACTACTAGTACATATCAATGTCTGAAGCACAACACAAATTCATTCACCAATGAGTTATGCACCTCTAACAGTAGATACATCACATGCAGCTATATGTGTTATTTTTGTGTAAAAGAATAAATTTATATTTGTTTTTTCATATAAAAAGATTAAAAAGGGAGATTTTACTTTTTCAATACATTTTGCACCATGAAAATTGGATGATGTTGGCAGAATAATCAATGGATTAAGCATTGATGTGGTAAACATTCTATCTCCTTGTACTGTAAAAATTTATAGTTGTGTAAAACCCAACAATTTACATCCTAATTTCGAACAATACCTTCCTTTCAAAACAAAAAATACCATCACTTGCAAAATCAAACTAGTAGTACTAAAATTCAGCACCTAGAGATGCGGCAGAGCAAAGGCAAGGAGGTGGGGCAAAGTGAATTCGATTAATTTAATTTATTTATACATACTTAATGGCACGTATACGATTTCCGACTTGCACATACTCCAGCCACTGCCTTTTGTTGTCATCTCAACCACCACTACATACCCCTCTGCCTACTACAACCACCCATCACAAACATTCCCCACCTAACAGTACAAACCACAAATCCCCATATCACTACTGCAACATTATCACTCCTCCACCATCAATCACATACCCAACATTATCCAAACACACTACTACCAACTCCAAACCAATACAATACATATCAAACTTACCAGATAACCTCCTACCTTGCTGCTACCCTCCTCCAATCATCAATCCACTGCTTTATCACAAACAAACTGCCTACTGCCATGTCCTAACATCATTTGCCTGCTCCAAAATTTCCTTGACCACCTCTACATTCACTTCCCTGACAATAGTGCACATTCTCTGTTTGCACTGAACCACTACTGCAACATTCACAACATCAGACACTAACATCAAAATGGTGCAACAACCTTCCTGCTTCATCAGTTCATCTCTGTCCTACCACCACCAATTGCAACTGTGAACCATGGTATCGGAGCCAAACTTCGGAACAATGTAGAATAACTTAACAAGGATCATCGTCCTAAGTCCACCTTAGGAGTTATGTCTTAGGATTAATTCGAGTCGTCGTACCGATTCATCCTATATCCTTTATGATTCCTCGTTTTTCTAGCAAGATTGCTTGATATTCATTAGTGAATAATCTTCTTCTTCCTCTTCTTTCTTTCTTAAGGAAGAGAAACGGTTAGACCTGGTCGTCCCAGAGCTGGACCATCTACTGCTCCACCCTAAGATGGAGTTTTTATGACTACCCAGCAACTTCTTGACCTTGTCACAAATGCTCAAGCAGTTGGAGCTAATCCGGAACCTACTCACCCAAAGTCGGGATTTGCACGTTTGTGCAGCGATTATACCAATTTGGGTGGGAAGCCATTCAAAGGTTCCGAAACTATTATCGAGGTCCAAGCTTTGCTAAGATCATGCGATCGAATCTTTTCTCGCATGAACCTTATCGATCTCCACCGTATTCAGGTGGCCTCCAGTATGCTCCAAGAGAGAGCATTGGACTGGTACGAACTCCTTATTTCAGAAATTAATGAAGCGGATCTCACCTGGGAGCGATTCCGGGGACGCTTCGAGTTAAAGTTTGTACCAAAAGCTGAGAAAGTTACTTTGGCTCGACGTTTTATAGACCTTGTTCAAGATCAATCCTCGGTGACAGATTATGTCGCATCATTCGAGTCGCTTTTCAAATATGGGGCTGAATACATCAACACCCCATTCAAGAAGAATCAAAGATTCGTCTATGGCTTAAATAAGAATCTTAAGAAGCCATTACTTCTAAAGTTAGGGGTTCCTTTCGACCAGCTAATTGATATCGCTCTTCGTCTTGAAGCGGCGGATAAGGAAAGCGATGTTGAAGTGGTGGGTTCCAAACCAAGCTTCAACAACAAAAAGAGGCCCAGTAAATTCAAAGGCCCTTATCCCAACAAAAAGGGTAAGCAAGCAACCCCTGCGGCAAAGTCTCCTTCTCCTAGTTGTGCGAGATGCTTCAACTGTGGATCTGGGGATCATTTTGCGAATAAGTGCTCTAAGACCAAATCTTGTCGCTATTGTAAGAGCCCGGATCATTACATACATCAATGCCTCAAACGTGAAGGCAAGAAGGAAGGAAAGTTGAATGTGGCTCAAGCCCCTGGCAACACATCTCGTGGCCAAGGTATTTCTCACTCCATTCTTGATGGTATTATTTTATTTCATGATTAACCTATTAGAGTTCTCTTTGATACGGGTGCATCCCATTTTTTTATATCAAAGGAACTGGTAGACACTATTTCCTTAAGTGTTACTGCATTAATGACTTCTTTAAAAATTGCGAATCCTGTTGGTGGATCCGCAACTCTTAGTTTGCTTTGTAAAGATGTGGATATTATTTTATGCGATTTTTCCTTCCTAGCCGATTTGCATGTTATGCGTTACTTAGGCTTTGGAATGATATTGGGTATGGACTGGCTTAACCGTTATGAAGCTCATATCCTATGTCCTGAGCGGACTATTTATCTCCGACATCCGCAATCTGTAAATCAGATTTCTATTATTCTTAAAGATTCGGATCCTTCGTTGACTGCATCTTTATATTCTTTAAATTCTCATGATGATGATGATGATGAGGAGGAAGATGTCATTTCTCGAATTCACGTCGTTTGTGAATTTTCCGACATATTTGAGCCCGTTTTTTAGGTTTACCACCTAAACGAGCAATTAAGTTCAGAATTAATCTTACCCCTGAAGCTCAACCTATTACTCATTCTCCTTATCGCATGTCTAATAAGGAAAATGAGGAGATGCGCAAACAATTATCTGAATTGGAGACGAAGCAATTTATTCCCTCTAGCTCCTCGCCTTGGGGAGCTTCGGCTATTTTCATGAAGAAATCCGACGGTACGCTTAGGCTTTGTGTTGACTATCGCAAGCTTAACGATCTGTCTATTAAAAATAAATATCCTTTACCTCGGATTGATAATCTGTTTGATCAGCTTAGCGGGGCTAGGGTCTTTTCACAGTTGGACTTGGCTACCGGTTTTCATCAGCTTCGTATTGCTAAGGATAGTATTCCTTTGACATCGTTCCGTACTCGTTATGGATCTTATGAATGGCTTGTTATGCCATTTGGTTTAACGAATGCTCCGGCTTACTTCGTTGACCTCATGAATCGAGTTTTCAAGGCTTTCCTCGATCGGTTTGTTCTCATCTTCATTGATGATATCCTTGTGTATTCTAAACCGAGGAGGAGCATGAAAAGCATCTTCGGATTGTATTGGAAACTCTTAGGAGTAATCAATTAAAGGCGAAAATTTCTAAATGCCACTTTTGGCAATCTCGTGTGAAGTTTCTCGATCATATTATTTTAGAATCCGGTATTTCCGTGGATCCCTCAAAGATTGAAGCGATTCAAGATTGGAAGAGACCGGAGAGTGTGACAGAGATTCGTCTCGGATTGGCGGGTTATTACCGTCGTTTCATTAAAGACTTTTCTAAGATTTTCGTGCCTCTTACTAGCTTGACTAAGAAGGGAGTTAAATACATTTGGTCGGACAAATGTGAAGCCTCTTTTCAGAAATTGAAAGAACTCCTTTCTGATGCTCCTATTCTTGTTATTCCCGAAGGGAATCAAGATTTTGTTGTTTATACTGATGCTAGTCGCGTTGGTTTGGATGCCGTTCTTATGCCAAAAGAACGTGTTATTGCTTATGCTTCGAGGCAATTAAAGCCGGCCGAGACTAGATATGCCACACATGATTTAGAACTCGCGGCTATTGTTTTCGCCCTTCGAATTTGGCGTCATTATCTATTGGGAGAGAAATTTATTCTTTACACGGATGATAAGTCTTTGAAATATTTATTTTCTCAAAAGGAACTTAATTTGCGTCAACAGCGTTGGCTCGAGTTCCTTGCATCTTATGATCTTGATATTCTTTATACCCCCGGTAAGGGTAATCGTGTCGCCGATGCTCTTAGACGTAAACAACAAGCAGTTGTTTCTATAATGATATCCGAATGGAATGATCTCGAGATTTTATCCATTTGTGAGATTCGAGAGCGCGTATCCGATTTATGCTCATCACTTGTTTTATGTAGCCTTGAGGCTCATCCTTCTCTTTTAGACCGCATTCTTGAAGCTCAAGGACTAGATCCTGAATTGGCTCTTCATAGCCAAAATGTTAAGGATAAAATTGATATTGAAGGTTTGAAAGACTTTGATATTGATTCTTGTGGCGGCATTCGAAAATTTGGTAGACTTATTGTACCAAATATTGGTGATCGTCGCAAAGATATTTTAGAAGATTCCCATCGTTCTAAATTCACCATTCATCCCGGTAGTAGTAAAATGTACGCTGATATGAAGCGACTTTATTATTGGGAGGGAATGAAATCTGATATTGCTAACTTTGTTAAGTGTTGCATGACTTGCCAACTTGTCAAGCCCGAACATCAAAGGCCTGGTGGGTTATTGCAACCTTTAGAAATTCCAATTTGGAAGTGGGACCAAATTTCCATGGATTTTATAGATGGCCTACCCCGTTCTCGTTCGGGTCATGATAGCTTACGGGTGATTGTTGATAGACTTACTAAATCTGCCCATTTTATTTCCGTTCGGTCTAACCGAACCGTTCCTCTTTTGGCCAAACTCTTTATCAAAGAAATTGTTAAATTGCATGGAGTTCCTACTTCTATTGTTAGCGATCGAGATCCATTGTTTACTAGTGGATTTTGGAAGAGTCTTCAAAAAGCTTTAGGAACGAAGCTTATTTTTAGCACTGCTTATCACCCCCAGTCCGATAGACAAACCGAGCGTGTGAATCAAACTCTTGAAGATCTTCTTCGTGTTTGTGTGCTCGATTTTGGTGGAAGTTGGGAAGATCATATTTCACTTGTTGAATTTTCCTATAATAATAGCTTCCAATCTAGTATTGGTATGGCACCTTTAGAGGCACTCTATGGAAGGCCATGCCGATCTCCTTCTTGTTGGCTTGAGGCCGGTGAGAAGCTGGTTTTAGGTCCAGACTTTATTCATGATTCCACAGAGAAGATTGAACTTATTCGACATAGGATGAAAGAAGTCCAGAGTAGACAAAAATCCTATGCCGATAATCGAAGAAGGAAGTTAGAATTTTCTGTAGGAGATTCTGTTTTTATTCGTGTTTCACCTATGAAAGGTGTTGTACGTTTCAGTCGATCGGGAAAGTTAGCACCCCGATATATTGGGCCATTTTCTATCACTGAACGTATTGGTTCTATGGCTTATCGCCTTACATTACCGGCTCAGTTTTCTACTATGCATGACGTGTTTCATGTTTCTCAATTACGGAAATGCCTACGACATTCCGACTCTATTCATGAGCCTGGTGTTGTGGAAGAAATTGAAGTTTCGCCAAATTTAACTTACGAGCAGTATCCTATTCGAATTATTGCTTCGAAGGTCAAACGACTTCGAAATAAAGATGTTCCGCTTGTGAAGGTTCAATGGTCCTCAAATCCTAAGGATTGCTCTTGGGAATCCAGAGAATTCATCGAGCGAACACATCTAGACTTGCTTACTCCTGCTCTTTGAGGTGAACTTCCTATTTCAAATTTCTTTTGTGTTAATATGCTTTTATGGTTGTTACTTTTTATCTCCATCTTATATATTACGTGGACGCAATTTCTTTAAGGAGGGGAGTCTGTAACAACCCGCATATTTATCGATTTTATATTTAAATATTTTGTCGTTAATCGGATATTGGTCTGAAAAGCTACTTTTTGCAAATGGTCAAATTAGGAATCGAGACCACTTCCATTGAGTTTGAAATGTCATTTACAACTTTTTTAAGTATAAACATTGATAGGTTTGGAGTTAGTGAAATTTCACTTACTTTTCCCGCTTTGGACCTTGGGTTATATTAGCCATTATAACTCAAATCCACTTCTCTCCTTCTCCTCACTCTTCATAAATTCCGACCAAACACAAACATTAACATTAATGGTGAGTGGAAAGGGAAATTAGAAACTCCAAGCCTAGGTTTCAACTCCAACTCCATCATTCAACTCCAAATTCAAGGAAAAAGCATTGGATTCAAGCTTGTAGTTGCTTCTCCATTCACCTTCAAGCTTTACCTTCATAATTTGGTGAAAAGGTGAGATTTTTATCTCACAATTCTAGTCTATAACTATATGGGACTGTTGGGAATGATTCCCCATCACTTTAGCATGTACATATGCATTTGGTTTGGATTGGATTGGCGAAAAACTCCAATTTTTAGTGTTTTTGGTAAAATTCTGCACTTAGGTCGTTCTGCCAATGCTAGGTCGTTCGCATGGAAAAGTCTCGGCCTTCAAATAGCTCGTTTCTGGCCTTAAAACGTTCTACAGCCCTAGGTCGCTCGGCTCTGGCTCGATAGGTCGTAGGTCGTTGCCGCAAGGTCTCAGGTCGTAGGTCGCTTGGCTTTAGGTCGTCCGGTCTTGGCTATCTCGGTTGTAGGTCATTACCTCTAGGTCGTTAGACCTTTATACTTTAGGTCGTTGCTCGGCCTTTCCACATAGGTCGCTCGTCCTTTGTTCCATTTGATCGCGAACCTTGATAGGTCGCGTACCCCCTTAAGTCGCTCGACCACTAGGTCGCGAACACCTCTAGGTCGCTCGACCCCTTTAACTCGTAGGTCGCTCGCCTCTTCTAACCCGCGAGTTCCTTAAGTCGCTCGCCTCCCTTAGGTCGTTAGACCTTAATACCGTTAGGTCGCATGACATTTATACCTTTAGGTCGTGTAACTTGTTAGGTTGCGAGTTTAATTAGGTCATTCGGCCTTAAAATGTTAGGTCGCTTGGCCTGTGCTTTTGTTAGGTCGCGAGTCCCTTAAGTCGCTCGCCTCTGTTAGGTCGCTCGTTTCTGCTAACTTGCGAACACCCCTAGGTCACAACCAATAGGTCGCTCGATCCTATCCTCCCTTAGGTCTTCACTAGGTCGTACCGTTTTAGACGGGGCGCTGCCCCGCACCGCGCCGGGGGCACTGCCCCCGGACTCCCGCGACCTGACCGGACAAGTATCACCTCTATACCCACGCTAGCCAAGAACACTACGGTGTAGTGCTGTCAACTAGCACGGAGAATAAGGCTGTTGAGGAGCGACCATCCATGTGATTGCTTATCACACGGTGGCTATAAATAATCTTCGGAAACAAACATAGAAATAAGCATAACACAAATCAGTCACAGACATCCATATCACAAAGGCGGAAGATGATATGAATATATAACTAACACATGAAAGTGTACATCAGGGTAGTGGTCAAAAAGATCCACAATAATATAAAAGAATAGCAACACGTGCTATACAAAAGAATACAACTATGATCTATATCTCAAGTGTATACAACAAAAACTGCTAATCTAAATAGTTAGCCAAAAGTCAGAGTAGCAAATCCCGCGAAGAAGTCAAGCAGAAGCACCTGTAACATCTCGGTCTGACCCGAGTATTATTTAAGAAAATAATAAACGGATCAGTCTAGCTATAAATATCAGATGACATGGTATAAAATAAAAGATATGGCATAAGCATAAAATATCCATACTAACATACTACTATAAGTATGCAAATGATGATCAACAGAAGATCAATCAATAAGAGATAAATCGATATCACAAGAATCTTCTCAAAGATCCAAAGAGGGCATCATACCCTAAACTTGTACTCATAACAAGTCAATGACATAAATTCCAGAAATCAACACAAGAAATCCAAAAATCACAGAAAAGGGAAAGAGGCCTATCACATGACGGTCCGAAGACCATGGGGAGCTACCCCATATGGGTGAGTCGGAATCACCCAGATGAGGTCTAGGCTAACCTAAAAGCAAAAAGGTATGTGCGAGTGGAATCACACAATTGGTGTCTAGCCTAACCTCGCAACAAAAAGGTATTTGTGAGTGGAATCACACAAATGGTGTCTAGACTAACCTTGCGGACAAAGAGATATGTGTGAGTCGGAATCACACCTATGAGGTCTAGTCTAACCTTGCAAACAAAGAGACATCGCACAATTGCTAGTCTAAATCATAAAATGATCGTCATGATCAACGAGGTGTCAATTACACTAAGCTAGTAAATATAAAAGTTTATCTTCGTGTCCCATAACCACTTGTTTAACTTAAATATTTACGAACAAACTGTAAATCTTCACTAGAAAATTGTCACAAGAGGTTCAATCGAACAAGTCCAAGAATTAACCGACGAAGTGAACGCAAGCGTTACATACCACTTGTTTTACTAAGCCGTTTAATTAGATTTCTCATCCGAGTGAGGTAAAGGTTTGTATATACTAGTAGATTGGAAAACGGTTTAAGAAAAGAGCTTTATTATTGAAAATAGAGTTGAAATCATTTTGTTGAAAGAGTTTTGATATTTACTACTAGTATTGAAACCTTCATATTTCTAAAGTTGTTATCCCGCCTTATTAGCAAGGCCGTGATACCATAAAATCGACCGAGAAGCCAAAGATAGTTTGTCTCGAAGAATGGTCAACTCAGCATCTCAACAAAGTAAGTTCTATTGACTGTTTTTCAGATAAGATCCCCTACGGAGGGGGGTTCCAGGGGGGTGGAAACCCCCAAGGTGGGGGTGCGGGGGCAACACTCGCGCTACGGGGTTCGACCTGCTCGGTCAGGTCGCGGGGGTCCAAGAGGCAGCGCCCCCGGCGGGGTGCGGGGCAGCGCCCCGTCCAAAACGGTATGACCTAGTGAAGACCTATGGGAGGATAGGATCGAGCGACCTAATGGTTGCGACCTAGGGGTGTTCGCGAGTTAGCAGAAGCGAGCGACCTAACAGAGGCGAGCGAGTTAAGGGACTTGCGACCTAACAAAAGCACAGGCCAAGCGACCTAACATTTTAAGGCCGAACGACCTAATTAAACTCGCGACCTAATAGGGTACACAACCTAAAGGTATAAAGGTCATGCGACCTAACGGTATTAAGGTCTGAAGGAAGTGGCTCGACCTAAGGTGGGCGACTTAACACGGTCACGCGACCTAAGTGGTCAGGCGACCTAAGTGGTCAGGCGACCTAAAATGGTGAATGGTCGAGCGACCTAACAGTGCCATGACCTAATGGCGAGCGACCTAATGGAGCGACCTAGGTCCAACGACCTAGTGCAGAACAAGCCAAGGCCAAACGACCTAAGGCCTAAAGTGGAGCGACCTAGGGCCGAGAGACCTACGACCTAACGACTCAAAGGCCGAGCGACCTAAGGGAGTGGGCGTAAGGCCAAAGGGAATGACCCAGTATCTCGCGACCTAACGACGTAGTGGCGAGCGACCTATGACCTAAGCCCTAACGACCGACGACCCACGACCTAGCGACCTAACTCCGAAGTGACATTACGAGGCAGTGCGACCTAGTAGCAGAAATTCACCAAAAACACTAAAAATTGGAGTTTTTCGCCGATCCAACCCAAACCAAATGCAAATGTACATGATAAAGTGATGGGAATTCATTCCCAACAGTCCAAGATAGTTATAGACAAGAATGTGAGATAAAAATCTCACCTTTACACAAATTCAATGAAGAAGAAGCTTGAAGTCAATAGATAAGCAACTACAAGCTTGAATCCAATGTCTTTACTTTGATTTTGGAGTTGGATGTAGAATTTGCTAATGAACTTGGGCTTGGAATTTTAATTTCCCTTTCCACTCACCATTAATGCTCAAACTAGAGTTAGGTAGGAATTTATGAAGAGATGAGGAGAAGGGGTTGGAACTTAGGTTTAATAGGCTAAACCAACCCAAAGTCCAAAGCGAGAACAGTTAATGAAATTCCACTAACCCCAAACATATCAAAGTTTATACTTAAAAAGATTGTAAACGGCATTTCGAACTCAATGGAAGTGGTCTCAGGTCCTAATTTGACCGTTTGCAAAAGGTAGCTTTTCGGACCAATATCCGATTAACGACAAAATATTTAAATAAAATATTTAAATATAAAATCGATAAATATGCGGCTTGTTACATTATCACTCCTCCACCATCAATCACATACCCAACATTACCCAAACACACTATTACCAACTCCAAACCAATACAATACATATCAAACTTACCAAATAACCTCCTACCTTGCTACTACCCTCCTCCAAACATCAATCCACTGCTTTATCACAAACAAACTGCCTACTGCCATGTCCTAACATCATCTACCTGCTCCAAAATTTCCTTGACCACCTCTACATTCTCTTCCCTGACAATAGTGCACATTCTCTGTTTGCACTGAACCACTACTGCAACATTCACAACATCAGACACCAACATCAAAATGGTGCAAAAACCTTCCTGCTTCATCAGTTCATCTCTGTCCTACCACCACCAATTGCAACCGTGAACCATCACCAAAACCACCAATAACCGCAACCAAACCCGAGAACAAATCAAAACCCAATTGTTTCAACCAATCGCCACAGAAAAAAAACTCTTCCATCACCACAACCCGCGACCTTCAGCACAAATTCCACAACTCGAAACCCAATCCACCGTCACCTGAATTCGAATCGCCTGAAAGTAATGAATTCATGATAGGCAAGAATTGAATTTTGATTTCAAAAATTTGATTTTGAATCGTATTTGCATATTCACGAAATTGAGAAGTTTCATTTTATAATAACGTGAATTAAAGAAGTTTGAGAGGTTGAGCGGCGGAGTGCGTATTTTGTTTAAGTGTTTGAGTGAAACCCTAACTTTTGCTGCTTTGTTTTTGCTTCCCGTATTAAAAATTATTTCAGCCCGCTTTTTTTCCAGCCCGTGCTCATTTTTTATAATATTTTTATAAGTCTATAGCTATTGTAACATAGCGTTGATATTTATGCTAACATCCTGAAGCTAATGTTGTAATAGACAAAAATTAGCATAGCCACTGTTACATTGTAGCTAGCAACATCTTGTATTTTCGTTGCAATAGGCCATCTATGGCGTAGTGTCTTAACCACTGAAATAATCAGGCTGGCCCGAGCGTGATTAAAAAACAAAACACTCAAGCCAGAACTAAAAGTTCTTATGTAAGTTAATCGATAACAGGTAAATATGAGTGTAATAGCTTCAAAGATGTTTACGAGATTTATATCTCCTATCAAGTTTACAATGTGAGTGATATAACTTAAGAGATGTTACAGAATGTTTCATCTCCTAAGGATCTATCAGACTATCAATATATTGTAAGGTATGTAATATATGTAGTGTCTGTCAATAATATAAAGTATTAAATAGTGTTAAGGCTTTTCATTTGTCCCCCTTAACACATTTTTAAGCACTGTCATAAAGTTTGCTTTAGTAGCATCACTAGTAACTTCAGTAGCCAGGACGACGCCATGATAAGACAACGCTAAAACAAAAACATAGTGGCCGTGAATGAGGATAAAAGTATGACAAGGCACTTGCGACAATGTCCAAGGTAGGATTCTACCACTTTACCCTTTCTGGCTAGTCATAATACATCGCTGCAATGATTGCCGACCAAGTCCACCACCACTAAAATCAAATCAATGTGCCCCGATCAAGCCAAAATCAATATAGTAATATGAAGGGGTTTAGCCGCCAAAGATAGCTAACCCTTTGGCCAGAAATAGGCTTCTATTTTGGTCATTTCAAATTGACAAAAGTGTGAAGGTCTCCATCATCGTTCACTTTCTTCATTCCCGTAAATGTCACCAATTCAACCTCTACATTCTAGATAATATCCACCATGGATATAGTTGTTAAAGTAGTTTCGATATTGACAAAGAGTATGCTGATATTCGGCTCCGGTCTCTTTAACAATCAAACGTCATTTTACACACCGGTTGGTTTTTTTAAATTTCAAGAACAAGTCATACTTCATATCAACATATCAGATTTGCTTCAAAAATCATTTTAAATTAAAAATAGGTTATACCTTCAAAACATTAGTATTTAAATCAACGATTTAAATCTAAATAGTTCCCTTTTAAAATAGTTTGAATATTGGAAATGATTTTGAATAATTAAATTAGTTTGAACATTAAAATAGTTTGGATGATTAAAATAGTTTTAATATTGAAAAATGGTTTGGAATAATTAAAAAGTTTTAATATTGAGAAATAGTTTGGAATAATTAAAATTGTTTAAAGATTGGAAATAGTTTGAATATAAAATAGTTTTGATATTAAAAATAGTTTTGAATAATTAAAATAATTTTAATCTTGAAAAATAGTTCATATATTAAAATAATTTATATTAAAACTGTTTCTTTTTTCACAACAATTTGAACTCATGTTCCAATTCCAAATCACAACGAATTCAATTTTTCGACAATCAATCCAAGTAAACATCATATTCAAAATTTAATTTAAAACAACCTCAATTCAAACGATTTCGAACTTTACTTCGAATTCAATTTAAACGATTTATTCAAAGGCTAGTTCCAATTCCAATTTTCATTTTTGAACAATTTAATTTAAATCTATTTCACATCCAAAACTTTGAAATACCAATTTAAAGCCACTTTAATAAAATAAATTCAAAGCTTAAAATTTATTTTAAACTTTGAAAATAATTCACTTTCAATAAATTCAAATTATATCTCAATCTCAACTTTAACCTTTCAAATTTAATATTTAAACAATTTTTTTTAACAGTTTCAATTTCAACATTTCAAAGCTCGAATTTAGAAAATGATTTAATTCATATAAATCCAATTTTTATTTTCTTTAAAAAATATCATTTAAACTAATTTAAATTCAAGATTTTTGAAACTATTTAACTTAACCAAATATGATGTTTGTACATAATTTTCTATATACCCTATGGCTAAGTGATCAGTTATTTCAATTTTAATTACATGGATGGACATATATCATTTCAACCAATAATTAAATGACATAGGTGTATATATCATTTCAATCTATTTCTTAGTTCATTTCAAATAATACAAATGAAAATTTATAAGATATCAAATAATAAATAATGTAATGTCGAGGATATTCCAAATAAATAGACAACCATACATTTAACGTATCGATCAATAGACATCCTATTGCAATCAACATTCAAATCAACCAATATATCATAACATTTACTAATCATCATTTTTTGGTGTTTAACTAATAATTAAATTCAATATTAATTTAAATGTCAATTAAAAATAAAATTCAAATTCAATTTAAGAGTCAATTTAAATTACCAAACAGCAATCAATAAAATTTTATCACTTCATGGTTACAATTTAACTAACATTGGAAAATTTAATCTTGCATGAGTGGGTTTAATCACTCTCCTTTGACTTATAGCCCATTAAAAAAATTCAAAAAAAGCTCGAAATTTCAGCAGTCTCCAAATTTATCCAAACTAATTTTATGTTGTCTGAAATTTCAATACGAGTCTAACAAAAGAAATCGTGCATCAATCGAAGTTCGTATGTAGAAGATATTCGAGTTATAAGAAATGTTATTAAAATAACGATTGCTACACATTTATTATAGAATATAAAAATCGTAAAAGACTCACATTTAAGCAAACAAGGCTTTAGGCAAAAATTTACCAACGAAAATTGAGAAGTTGACAAGGTG
This sequence comes from Allium cepa, assembly GCA_030765085.1. NCBI lineage: Eukaryota > Viridiplantae > Streptophyta > Magnoliopsida > Asparagales > Amaryllidaceae > Allium > Allium cepa. Next base: position 793,237,736 of record CM060935.1, on the reverse strand, counting down.
ATTAGGAGATGAAGGCAAAATGAAAATAGATCTCATGTTTGCAAAATGAAGGCTTTGATGATAAGATTGGGTGGAGGTAGGAAATGAAGGCGGGTCAGACTGCATGGGTGACGAAAAGCAGGCGGCATGTAAAGGCTGCATGCATGGTGGAAGGATGAGGTGGCTGAGAGGAGGTGGAGAAAACAAATGAAAAAGGATGCTATGGATTTTAGAAATTGAAAAGTGTAGAAACTAAAAGAGGACAAAATAAAATGTAGGGATATGTAATAAAACATTAAGAATATGAAATGTGAATGCTTCAGGAAAATGGAGGGTTGGATCTTGAACCAACGAAATGAAAAGCTACAGGTATTTAAATGAAGTAAATGAACGGACCGTGCATTAAAATATAAAGCAACGAAAGGATCTACAAACAAAACAATTGGATTTAAATTTCAAAAGCGTTTGCACTATTTGAAATACCTGACTTGAACATTTTCATGAGATTCCTCTTCCTATGCTCACCCAAGAACAGGCTTCAACTCTAGTCGTCAGGGTAATTGATGATGAATAAAGAAATGTCTGTTCTTCATGAACAAGAAACCATGTGGGGGGCTGATGGCTTCAATGCCCTCTTCTTCGCAAATAGCTAGGATATAATGCAAGCTGAGTTTTGTAAGGCTGTGCATAATTTCTTTGATAATGTAAGCTCCTCTCAGAAGGCAATGCAACTAACCCTGTTTTAATTCCTAAATCATCTAATGCCAACACTGTATGCCCTTTCAGACCAATCTCTTGCTGTAATGTCATTTACAAGTGTGTCTCTAAGATACTTGTTTCAAGACTTGTTCACGTTCTTCTGACCTAATATCCCAAAATCAGGTTGCTTTTTTGCCTAAAAGGAATAATTAGACAATCTTCTCGTAGCTCAAGAGCTTCTCTTTGGTTATGGTCGAGCAAACAACTCCACTGCAACCATGTTGAAGCTGGACTTAAAGAAAGCTTATTACTCAATTCATTGGACTTCAATTGTTAGAATAATGGCTCTAACGGGATTTTTCAAACCTTATGTTGGCTAGGTGTATGAGTATATTTCTTCTCCCTCATTCTCTATCGAATTAAATGGTAGGTCAATTGGCTATTTCAAAAGTAAACAAGGAATTCGACAAGGGAATCCAATTTCCTCCTACATTTTTACTCTTGTCATGGAAGTGTTCATAAGACTCTTGTCTGTTAAGCACAACAACATGCTCATAAAGTATCATGCAAAGTGCAAAGTTCCACACATATCCTTTCTTATGTTTGCGGATGATATAATGATACTCAATAAACCACACTTGCCATCTATTCTTCGCATACTTTCCTCCTTGACAACATTCGCTTCAATGAATGGCCTAATACTTAATATATCCAATCAAGCATAATCTTCTCTGGAATTCCTTTGCAACTGTCCTCTGAATTATCTAGTGCTACTGGGCTTCAGCTGATGAATAAAGACATGGCCTACCTTGGATTTCCCCTCCTAACATCCAGGAAAATTGTTGTTGATTGTCTTCCTCTTTATAACAGGATAACAACTTCTTTCAATAGCTGGGCAAATAAAATGCTATCTCAAGCAGGAAGACTAATTATTATCAAATCTATTAGCTTCTCCATGTATGTGTACTAGGTCAGAGCCTTCATATTACCAACAAAGTTACTGAGAATGATCACAAGTGCAACGATGAGGACTTTTTGGTATGGTTGTATCCATATGAGGAAGCCTATGCCATGCTCATTCAGTCTTTTTGAAAAGCCAAGGTCCAAAGGTGGTTTAGGAGTGAAGGATATTTGTCTCTGGAACACATCAGCATTTAGTACACACTTCAACTCTTTATTATCTAAGAGGGAGAGCATTTGGGTGAGATGAGAATGGACACATAGAGTAGGTAGAATGGACTTATGGTGTATGTAAGTCGCCCAGTCTTGCAGCTAGATATGGAGAAGATTTCTTGGATTGATAGCTTCCTTCCTTCCATTCATTTTATTGAAATTGTCACGGCTTTCCCCTTTTAAATTCTGGAATGAACCACGAAGTGCTCCTGGAATGATTCTGGCTAAGCACGTGAACTATCAATAAATTATCCAGTCTGGAATTGCAAGAGAAGAAGATAAGGCAACTGATTTTATCTACAATGGCCATCTCCAGTTGCCTTACTCACCAAACCATTTATTAAGAGTTGCATGGGCTCAGTTCCAGGCTAATACATATCCTTCCATGTGTTTTGACCATGTTCCATGGAAGGGAAAATAATATACTATAGCTATAGTGTACAAGCTGTTAGGTAAGTTTGATTCTATCCCACCTTGTAGGTGGATGAAGATAACATTAACTCTGATACTACCCCAAAGGAAAATCTATTGTTTTGGAAGGTGCTAAATCATGCATTATTAACAAGAAATGTTCCCCATAGATTTGGTCTTGACCATGGGATTTGTGTTTTTCTGCGGCCAGAGCAATGAATCTTGTGACCACATTTTCATTGATTGTGTTACGAATCTTATTCTATGGGGAAGAATGATAACTTTGGCTGGTAACATCACTAAGGCTGGTCCTTCTGCAATTGACTAGAACTTGATATATAGCTCTACTAGATGGCGAACTAGTGATTCTCGTATATCTGCTTTGTGTGTTAATAAATATTTGAATTTGATATGGAAGGAAAGAAATCTTATATGTTTTGAGAAGAAATGAAGGGACGGTGAGATGCTTTGGAAAATATTGAAGTACGAGGTGCTTGAAGCTGTGATGAGGATGGCGGTCTTCTCGAAGGCTTCGGTGTCTGCTTGGAAACAATTCTAGACTTGCTACGGGTTTCTACCTATGTTTTTTTTCTTTTTCTTCCTTTGTTGCTCTTTCTTGTGTATCCTTGTATGTGTTTTTTCTCATGTTTTTCTTCTGTATGGTATAGCTTGGAATTTTCTTCTAAGCTATGTTTATTTTACTTTGCTTCACAATAAAATCTGGTAGGGGACCAGACAACCCCGCTAGCCTTGCTAATGAAAAAACGTTTGCACTACTTAATTAACTCCATTAACCCCAATATACACAAATATACACCATTTATTTTTATATAAGCACACAATAAAAAATATTAAACACTATAATTAATGTAACTGGGACTGCCGTTGCACACAATAAAAGATGAGCCGAGACTCAAAATTCGAATTTAAAAATGGCATTTTTCTCAGCGCGTAATCACGATCCAAAATATTTAATTTATTTTAAAATATAATGTTAGCGTTAAAATCACTTCTATATCACCTCTGATTGTTATAAAATGACGGTAAAATGTTGTTTCAAAATTCAATTTTTTTATTTTACAAAATTATACTTACATTTAAAATGAAAACATTCATTTTACTTTTCTCAAACCGTTCTTTTATTTTCATTATAACGCTCTTTCTATTTAACATAAAACATAAGTTTCTTATATTAAATGTCATTAATTTTAATTAACTTTTCTTTCTTTTTAATTTAAAGATTCCACATCAAATTAATTGCAGTTAAATTCAATATTAAAATTTGAAGTGAACCTTAAATTATGGGTCGAGAAACAAAATGATTGTATTCCCTTTTATGGTAATTCAAACATATTTATCAAATTATTTTACACAACAAGGGTTATAAATTACTTGCCAAAAATGTATTCTTAATCTTGTAATAAATCTTTAAGCTAAACACACTTCAAATAAATAAACATATGATTTCTTTTTCAATAAAAAAAATTATTATTCTCTATTAACATTTATTATTCCAATCAATTGGGTCACATTCAGACATTCATTTATTCCATTCATACCAATGTCATTAAAATACACACTAATATATGTTATTACCTTATTGCAAACATACGTCATCGGTAGGAATTTAAATTAAGCTCAAAACTTATATTATCATTTAATTTGCATCAATACAGTCTTAAAAAATTAATTTCTAACTATTCTATTCCAAAATCTTATTTATTCAATATTTTTAAAGGTTAAAAATATGGGTCGTTACATATAATCATCACAAAATATTTTTAAAAGAGAAACAGGCAGACTCTGCCATTTAAGACCTCAATCTAGGTAGACCTGGTCATTTAAGACCATTTCCCAATGTGGTTTTCTAACAATATTATCCATGACCGGTGGGTCCTAGCAACAAAGACCTCTAAATACTATTTAAGACTTCCAACATTTAATTTTCAACTATTACCACATCTGTCGCAAATAAAATCGTAGCCATGTAAGAGACGGTACCTAGGCCAATTAATACCTTTAAAAAGACTATGCGAACTTCTAACCATTTAATGCCTATGTTCTAGACAGGTCCTTCATCGCTTAATACCTATCCCCAGACGGACTCATCACTGGTACTATCGTTATTACGATCATAACGATGTAAGAATACCAAAGCACTTAATACCCCGTTAATAAGGACTAGGCAGACCCTTGACCATTTAACACATATTTATAGGTAAGCTTTTGTCATTTAATACCTAACTCCAAGGCGGACTCCACACTGATATTGTCTAGCTGACATCGCTTGGAATCTCACTAGGTTACTTAATACTTCTTTTTAGGAGAGAGGCGAACCCTTAGATTAGTAACTTAATACCATAAACCCGAAGCAAATCCTTCCCAAAATATCCACTACCACTCTTAATTATAAATATGGAATCTCATTAGGTTACTTCTTTCGTTAGGGAGGCAAGCCCTAAAATAGCCACTTAATACCTCAACACTAAAGTAAGCCCTTTTAGAGACATCGTTATTCATTTGAAATCTCATTAGGTTACTTAGTACTTCCTTCTACAAGAGAGGCGGGCCCTACCGCCACTTAATACCTCAAACCAGAAGCGAACCCCTATGAAGATATCCCTCACCACTCCTACTTTCAAATTTGGACCATATAATAGTTTTTAATTGCGAAAGAATGCACAAACTCTCACGTCAGTGTAAATGCACCCGACTGCTAGTGGCCTCAAAGCAAAGGGCGGTCTTCTGTCGAATGACTCTACCGACCACGCATCACTAACCTACTATGTCCATTTAACCATCCTAAGTCTTTACTTATTTTATCTTAGGTAGACATTGGACTTAGCATTAGGGCAATAAGATTTACCTTAAATACTTATCTACCCATAAATTCCATTTTTATGCTTATAAATGTCAATTTTTTCAAAAAAATCCTAACGTATATTTCTTAGGACATTTCTGTATGGTTACTAATTTCAAATTAGTAACCTTTTATATCCATTCCATTTTATCGGTCCCTTTTTATTCATTTGTCCTTATCAATTATAACTCCTAAATTCATTTCCATTAATTGTCCATTAATTGGACTTACAGTCTTTAATTAACCAATTCTAACCTAATCTAATCCTGTCCATTATTTCCTATTATTTCCCATTAATTAGGGTTACAATTCTTTATTTTCTATTAATTATTGGCAATTCCTAATTTATTGCCCATTAATAGGAAATGCTACATTTCCAAATTCTACCCATTTTCTTTTATAAATATAATAATAACTAACGAACGTTGCACATAAATAGCACACAAATAAACGTTGTTCTCCTTTACAAAAGCAATAAATACGTATAAAATGCTTATTCTTATCCAAATATATTGGAGCAGCCACACATGAAGGGTCAACTATGGAAAGAAAGTGACTAATACCAATTGTTTTTATTATATTATAAATTAGTATTAAATATAAGGATTACTAAATATATGTAAATGGATTAAATTTAAACTTAAAAATATCTTAACCTAAATGGTGCAAATGGGTTTGAAAGTGTTGGAATATCGAAATATAAGTTTATTGGAGGCAGTAGGTGGCAATGGTGCATGTTTCGTGATCAAATTTCATTGTTTGCACAAATTCTCTTTTTGGAGCCTAATTAGTTAACTAACCAACTTTTTTAATGACTAACGCCAAATTGTGGGATAAAGCAGAAATATGTAAAACACTACATTAAAAACTATTAATTGTTGAACCTAATTTGATGCAAATACACCCTTTTTGTTAATTAAATTGTAAAACCCTAACTTCAAATCCATAATCTTAGAAAAAGAATTACAGTAAATCGTTAATTGGATATTGATGGATAAATCCCTTTTATAGTTAAAACTTGCAAACACTAAATTAACAAACCCCAAATTTAATTGCTAATAGAATTATAAACTGATCACCTAGTAATTAGTGTTCACTAATAACTACCGATATTAATCCATAATATAAACAACAATTGAAAATTGCGAAACCGTAAATTTTGTTTGTGAGTGGTCGATCATAGAACCCCAGCGGTCAACCAGTAAGGTCTAGCGGTCATCCGGTTAGGTCAACCGGTTGACTACTTAGACGAAAATTGCCATATTGAATCTCGACCCATGGCCCAAGTTAAATAATAAAAAGCATATAATTTATTATGAAAACTATATAAATGATGAACTGTATGTTTGAGCCTATTTTGGGCGACGTACACATGGTTAAGAGAGTAGGGAAGTCAGTTCCCTATCAGAGTTGGCTAGAGCGATGTATTTCACAAACATGGATAACAATAAGGGCGATGTATTTCACAAATACAGAGTTGATTAGAGCGATGTATTTCAAATAGTCCCAAGGGTTTTTCATAAAGGTGGATGCAAAGCACTTGTGGAGACACTAACTGAGTGGGTCTGGTGTTAATGAGAGATCTATTTATGTATGTATGATTTCTAGCACATCACTGTGCAGCTGGATGCCGACGCAGCACGATAAGAGGCTATAGAGTAAATTAGGGCCCGCTATGAATGAAAGTTCCTACGGTGGACACTAGCGCCATATGATTAGTGGAATTTTTCCACTACGACCAAGAAATGAACATGGGTGAGTACTGTAATGTTGGGGATTTTCTACCCTCGAAAATCGACACTAATATATCCACTGTATTACATGCAGAAAAATTGAATGCCAGAAAATTTGATTGTTAGAGAAAAAGAAAGAAGGAAGAAGATAAGTGGTAAACTAAACAACATAGAATAACACAACGGAAAGAATAATCTATAATATACAACAAATATTTACACAAAAGTCAAATTGTAACATATGTATATATAGACATCAATCAGAGTATACTAAACAATTTCAGTCTGGACTGTTATAACAACCAATCCTTATAACTGCTAATAAATACAGCAACGAATATAGTGGAAAAATAACCATTTACGTGAACACATCCCTAGGCCTCCAACTCATGAAGCTCCAAAGGATGCAAACTAATTTGTAATATGCTCGGTTTGACTCGAGCATTATAATAAAATAACATCTGAGTCATTCAGGAAAACCAGCATGTGAAAACACACCCAACTAGATTTTTAAAGTTGTAGAAAACCTTTCGAAAATCAAAAGTGTCTAATAAGATCACGCCGCATATAAACACGGATGAGTTTTTCCCTTACGGTAACCAAAATATTTCATATGAAATCCTCTGATATTATAATAATGTCTAGATACAAATACTAATTAATCATAGCCGAAATCGTTACATTAATTAAATTCTAGCATAATATGGTATACAATCAAAATCGTAAAGGCATGTATTGAAGATTGGATTCCATAATATGATAAGGTAAAGAACTACCTTCTGAAGGTACATTTCTAGACAAATGCATCGGGGTTTGACAAGAACATCTTATGTACCCCTGCCACACGGGACTGGCCTACCGCATGACTAGTAGTAGCGAATAGGATCACCCTCCATTAATATGCCACGAAGCATACAAATAAGACATAATAACCGATTTAGATTTGGAACGACCATACATAACTTGAGAGCAACCCACTTGGCCCTGCTGCATGCCCAATTTTTGTCATTTCCCAATTGATGAGGTTCGAGGCTACGCTTTACCATTTTATAGTACTTCCCACTTAGAATGCTAACACTGTCCTCCAGGCAACAATGCAATATCAATATTCAACCATACAAGTTCATTATTGGATTGAACAAAACATTTGAGTGCTCCGTCTTCAATTCCATCATCCTCAGGATGTCTTGACTTTGAACTGCTTAATTTGGATCAAAGTGGTTTTCGAATAATCTATCCGATCCCAGTCTCTTTGGGACAACTTTTCGATAATTCCCGGTAACTCAACCCCAGTTCTTTAGGAAATAAACATCCACGGATAAGATCGGAGATCACCACCTAACTATCTGTGGACGAATTTCCTTATCATTATTCGAAGAGAATGAAACGAAATTTATACGCACAGTACAACATCATCGAAGATTACTATGCCATATAACTCACGTGTTTCTCCCAGATATTTCCAAAGTTATGTTTGGGTCTATTTTTAATAGTCGGTTATTTAACTATCGAATAACAAACATTCAGTCAGGGATCAATTTCATAGGGAAAACCAATATTGGTTACGCACATAAGCAATCACTAGCTTCTTTTAATAAATCTTTGATTCATCAAAATAACTTTGTAATTTACTTGCATAAAAATACTTTACAAAGGTATAACCGCAAATCCTTATATTTCGATACTTAGAAAATATCCATATAGTTATCTCAACAGTATAAGTATATTCATAAAACAGAGAAAAGCTTCCTTTTTCTTTGATTAAAAAATCATTTATAAAACTCCTTATGATTCTCTAAATCCATTTATAATCCATTTTATATTCTTCTGGACCATTTAAAAAATTCTTTTATACATTTCAATCGTTCGTAACTTCTTTTTGTACATTTCTAAAATCATTTATAAATCCTTCATAAATCTCTAAACCATTTATCAAACTTCCTTTATAAATCTATAAACCCATATCCCAAATCCGTTTATTAATATTTAACCATTTATAAAACTCTTCACCTTATAAATAATCTTCCTTACGTCTGCAATCCATTTTATAAGCTCCTTTATAAAATCCAAGTCTTTCAGCACTATTCATGGGTCTCAAACATACTTATAAACAAATGAAGATCATTTACTTCCAAAATAGTATTATATAAAAATAATTATTAAAATTAAACATTATGAATAAATAAATAATTATTATTAATCTTAAACATCTTAAAACAGTAATTAATCATTTTAAAACAATAATAATTAATCTTTACCCTTATTATAAATAATAATAATTTATTTTCAAAACCTTATTAATAATCCTTATTATTAATTTCAAACCGTAATTATTCTTGAAATAATTAACCTTTCAAATTATTAACATTTTGATAAATTCTTTAAAATAATATTACTATAATTAAATAACTTTAAAATAATATTACTATAATTAAATAAATTTAAAACGATAGTAATATACTTAAATATTTTAAGACAATATTAATATAGTTAAATACTTTATAATAATATTACTATAATTAAACAACTTTAGAATAGTGTTAATATAATAATTAACTTTAAAATAATATTAATATAATTAAATAATCCATTAAAAATAATGTATTTTCAAAACCCAATTTCGAATTTACAGTCTTTTCTTACCTCAAAACCAATTCCAACACAATGGTAATTATAGCCTTTTAAAAATACATATTTGAGGCCAATAGCCACCAAACGCTTAACTAATATTGATATTGATTTTCTATTACTATAGGTTTACAGTTTTTAAATAAAATCATTTTCAACGTTTGTGAGGAATCATGTTGGATCCCTTCGACCTATTTTTTTCCTACATCACAACGTTATACAATCATAAAATATAAATCAACGCTTTGAGGCGGGATAAGTATACAAAGGGCCATCCGCTCTTATATGGGAATGTAATAGGATCTCTTCCGCTCGTAGGCAAGAATATATCCAAACCAAAAATATCAATATAATAATCCATCCAAATAATCATTCAACAATTTTCATTAATTTTATATCATACTAGTTAACCAAAAAGATGAGTTTAACTCACCGAAATTTTCTATTGCCACCTAGGCATTCTAATTTGGAACTAAATCGAACGACGTCCGATTTTAGCCCAAATATCAACTGTCTCCAGTAATCTCCCATCCAATTCCATAATGTGGTATTCATTGATACGGTTCTAACGCAACTCGTTGTGTTCGATTTTACACTAAAACGAACAAGTTATCTAATTTACAACATTCAACCAATTTAAATAATATATATTTTTAAACAAAATTACTTAATTAACCTTAGTTTAAATCTTAGCCTCCCTCTAATCTTCTCCCTCCCCAACTATTCACGTTCAAAATCATGCAACCCAAGCCGCTCCCCTATTCTTGCTCGTCGTCGCTGCCACAACAGCCGAGCCACCTCCGCCTCTTTACCAGAGATAGCCCCAGCCACCACAACTCCAAAGACACCGGCCTTACGTCCTCTCATCCCCTCAACTTTGCCAACGAACCCAATATCCATCTTCGGTCATCTCCCATTTTTGATCGCCACGGTCGACGATAGGTCGCCAAACTCCGGTCGCAACTTGCTCCCTTGCAACCCCACATTTTTCCTTCAGGGCCCATCGCCTTCAAGTTCCTCAATTCCGCAAAAAATATCAAAACCCAAAACGCCGATTGTCCCAAATTCTAGCCATCTCGCGATGAACTAGCAAATCCAACCATTGATCAAGTTCAACTCGATGTTGGCAATAACTTCCCAATTGAGAGCCTTGCCTGAAAATGTGTGGATTGGTCCCGATGATTTTGGGATGTTGGATGAGGCTAAGTTTTAAATTTGAAAACTTTAAAATCCTATTTTATGGTTTTAGGACGTGAATTATATAGAGGGAAGGGAGATGGTTGACATGCTAGGAAGTATGGCTGAATAGTGCAAGTATGGCTAAGGCATGGGGAAGGTTGTAAAGTCCAAAATATTATATATATATATATATAATCATTTTATATTCGAAAATATTCGACATTACAAGTCCGAAAATATTGAACTCCAATCGAGGCGTGCTGCTTGACGTTCTATACCTTATGCGCCTATTTCGGATGCGATGGAACTTGTTTCGAGATCTAATTTGATCGTATGCAGAAGATAGCTTTTCCAAACCCAGTTATTATATTAATTTCTAAAATTAATTTATACGCGTTTCGACGTCGCACGTCCAAACGATACGTCCGTTCATCATGAAATTCTATCATACAATAATATACTATTACGGATCTAATAAAACTGGTTTCGTCAAAATCTAAGAAAGTGCCACAAAAGGCTATTTTTATACGTAATTTAAAACAAGTTATTTTCAAAATCAGTTAAATCACTTTTAAATCCAGTTTAAAAGTTTTATTATCTTCATTCTTATTAAATAAAGTTTAAATATGCTTTGAAAATATATTTATCCAGCTTAAAACCCATAATTCAATTATTTAAACAATTTTAATTATTAAATTCAATAAAATAATTTATCAAATAAATCGTTATATTTGAAATTTTAGCTATTTGACTTATAAAAATAATTAGTCAATATTTAAAATCAATTAAATGATCTAAAATCAAATAACTGAAATTCTGAGTCGTTACACTCCTTCCCCCTTGCAAGGAATTTCGTCCCCGAAATTGCCAAGGTAAGAAAAATGCCAAAACCCATTACTTTTAAAACCAATTAGTTGAAATAACTTACCAAATCCTTTTAAGGCTTTAACTTCCCAAAACCAATTTTTTGAAACCCTGTTATTGCCTTTTTCTTATGTCTTAAATTTCATCCATAAATTCCAACTGATATCATCCCATTCAATCTTTTCAGTTATAATTCAAAGTCAAATTTTAGTTGTCAAAAAATTTCTTCAAATATTTCCCAAAAACTTTCTAATTCCTTAAATCTATAGAAAATTTCGCTGACTTCTCCTTTGTACGGATCGATCGAAACAACTACTAATTGCCACTACAGGTCAAAATTAGCAAAAGAAAACAAAATTCAAGTGGCTTAATTATAAAACAACCAAATCAAACAATGATTTAAACATGTACCTTTTAGTCGAACAATAAATTTTACTTAAGAAATCAAAGGCATAAAATTAGCTCTTTCTTTTATATACCTGCATCTTATTTACCGATGGTATCAAATCATATAATCCACAATCATGTTACTTTGCATTTTCAATTGTCAAAATTTGTTTCACTAAAGCATGTACGATGTACATATATCATCTGTATGCAATATCAGACCTGATCGCTTGCTTGATCACACAATTTCACTTTCGAACTAGTATCGTTCCCACGACCACTCTAGTGCGTACTTAGATCCGGTTGCTTAATAAGAAACTGTCATTCTCCTTGTATAGCCATATACTATGATAGAGAATTCCAGGATCAATTAAAAATCTGTACCCAGTGTTTGGCATCGAGAATCGAGAGAAAAATTCCAACTTGGATGGATGTAAACCATCACGAAATTATGCACTCGAATCTTGATCAAACCGTTATGCAAATGAAGTAATATACATATAACTTACGCATTTATTCCAATTGATTTCTTAACTATCCCTAGTTCTTTTTTATTCACATTCATTTCATTCCCATGCAATCATTCACACTCAATTGATCCATATTCAATTATTTAGATTATTTATCCATCTTTATTTATTTCTTAGTATATTCTTTAATGCTACTATCACTTAAAAATCATTCCATCCACTTTTTACTTAAGTTTATTATAAACATCTATACAACACCACTCATGTTCATCACCACTTCACAACTTAAGTCATATTTGTTTTAAAACAAATCTAATTTCATTTAACTCAACTCGTTATCCAATTTCAATATTCAATTCTATCGACCAACATTCTGCAACCATATTCAACTCTGTAATTAATTTAATTAGTTCATTCACTAATTCATTTCAAATCTCAATCAAATTTATTTCAAAATTTATTTTATCTAACTTAAGTTAGATTCCATTTTAAACTTGCTTTTCTAATATTCATATTTAACCATTCTAAAAATTTGATTTTGACTAATTAACTCCTAAAATTTATAAGTCATAAACTTATTTCCTCATATTTTCATAAAACATATTAAATGAAAATTACCTTGTTCTTATTTTTTTAAATCCCTTTTGAAATCATATATACGTAATTCCCTTGGTGTATCAAATCATTGTTTTGGATTTTTAAAAATCAAAACTAGTTTTACTAAAACGAAATTCCAATGGTAGCAATTCCTCTCTTGGAAACCCGAAAATGAACGTCGACGATGCTGCATTCATCATCGAAATTATTTTCCAACGATCGAAGTGAGTTCAGTTCTTTCTATCTCTTAAAAATCTTTTTGAAATATTTCTATTCAAAATATTTTCCACATAATATTACTATTATTTTCCAAAACATTGAAAAATCATTTCCAAAACTAACGAGATTTAAATTCGCAAATTCCCAATTTTTAAATCCTTTTTATTTGCAAATAATATTTAAAGTTTCCCTTATATATAATTCTCTATGGTGACATAAAACTATTTCTCAATTGTTTATCTTTTTTTACATCGTAATAGCAACTTTTATTCGATTACACACAACAAATAAAAAAAGATAATAATCGAATATTATCGCTTACTAGCAACCAAGCACACCATATATACCATAATAATTTCTGAAAATTATTCCTTATATAGGAAATATAATAAAGGTAAAATTATTTCATTTACCCAATTTCAAAATAGTACCATGTCGAATTGCTTTGATCAGGTGTTTAGAGGTCCCAATTTATAATGTTAATCACTTATATCGACCTGAATACATAAGCTAATCCAAGAAACAACCAACGCAATATAAAACATTTATATACCACTAACAAATATATGCTCATATATATACACTCAAACTCATTCTAAGGTGCTCCAGACCGTATTTCTAATAAGTTACCCCACCAAAGCCAAGGTTCTTGCTTAACCTGACTCTGATACCAAATGTAACGACGGGAATTTTGACCCTTTAAATCGCACTAATACATCCACTATATTACATGTCAATAAATCGAATGCTGGAAAACTCGATTGTTAGAGAAAAAGAAAGGAAGAAGATACGTAGAAAAATAAACATCACAGAATCTCACAGCGGAAAGAATAATCTGTAATATACAAAAGATCTTTACACAAAGGTCAAACTATAATATATGTATATACAGACATCAATCGGAGTATACTAACCTATTTCAGCCTGGACAGTTATAACAACCTTCCTCACAATTTCGGATAAATAAAGCAATGAATATAGTGGAAAAATAACCATCTACGTGAATCTGTCTCTGGCCTCCAACTCTTATCCTGAAACTCCAAAGCAGTAATCTGTAATATGCTCGGTCTGACTCGAGCATTATAATAAAATAACTCCCGAGTCAGTCTGGAAAACCAGCGTGAGTAAACGCACCAAACTGGACTTTTAAAGTGATAAAAAACCTTTCAAAAATCAAAAGTATCTCGTAAGACCACGCCGTGCATAAACACAGACGAATTTTTCCCTTATGATAACCAAAACATCTCCCGTGTAATCCTATGATATTAAAATAGTGTCTAATTACAAATACTTATTAATCATAGCCGAGATTTTTACATTAAATTAAATTCCAGCATAATAGATATATAATTAAAACCGTAAAGGCACGTATTGGAGATTGAATTCTATACTATGAAAGGCAAGGAACGCCTTCCAAAGGTACATCTCTAGTAAATGCACCGAGGTCCGACAAGAACATTTTGTACCCCTACCACATAGGAATGGCTTACCACTTGACTAGTAGTACTGAATATGATCACCCAACCATTAATGGTCCCTACAGCATACAAATTAGAGATAATAACCGATCTAGACTTGGAATGACATACCCTACTTGGGAGCGACCCACTTGGCCCTCCTGCATGCACGATTTTTGTCATTTCCCGGTTCAAGAGGTTTGAGGCTATGTTTTACCTTTTTATAGCACTTTCCAGTTGGAATGGTAACACCGCCCTCCATGCAACAATGCAATATCAGCACCCATCCATATAAGTTCGTTCTAGGACTGAACAAACACTTGAGAGCTCCGTCTACAATTCCATCATCTTCGGGATATCTTCACTTTGAAACGTTTAAGTTAGATCAAAGTTTTTTTTCAATAACCTATCTGATCCAATTCTCTTCGAAACAACTTTTTAATAATTACGGTAAACGTAGGAAATAAACAGCTAAAGATAAGATCGGAGATCACCGCCTAACTGTTATTGGGCTGATTTCCTTATCATTATCCTAGGAAAACAAAATGAGATTTATACGCACAGTACATCATCATCAAAGATGACTATTCCATATTAATTACGTGTTTCTCCTAGATATTTTCAAAGCTACGTTTGGGTCCATTTTTGATAGTCAGTTATTTAACTATCGAATAAAAAACATTCATTCAGGAATTAGTTTCATAGGGAAAACTAACATTGGTTAAGAATATAAGAAATCACTAGCCTCTTTTAATTCATCTTTCATTCATTAAAATCACTTTGTAATTTACTTGTATAAAAATACTTTTACAAAGGTATAATGGCAAATCCCTATATTTCAATACTTTGAAAATATCCATATACTTATCTCAACGGTATAAGTATATTCATAAAACTAAGAAAGACTATCTTTTTATTTGATTCAAAAATCATTTATAATCTATTTTATAGTCTTCTAGGCCATTTATAAAATTCTTTTATACATTTCAATCGCTCATAATTCTTTTTGTACATTTCTAAAACCATTTATAAAGCCTTTATAAATCTCTAAACCATTTGTAAAATTTCTTTTATAAATCTATAAACCTATTTCTTAAGTCTGTTTATAAATATCTAACCATTTATAAAACTCTTCACCTTGTAAATATTCTCCTTATGTCTCCAAACCATTTTATAAGCTCCTTTATAAAATCCAAGTCTTTCAACTCTATTTATGGGCCTCGAACATAATTATGAACAAATGGAGATCATTTACCTCTAAACAGTATTATATAAAAATAATTATTAAAATTAAACATCATGAATAAATAAATAATTATTATTAATTAAACATCTTAAAACAATAATTAATCATTTCATAAATAATATTAATTAATCTATACTCTTCTTTTATAAAGAGTAATAATTTATTTTCAAAACCTTATTAATAATCCTTATTATTAATTTCAAACCATAATTATTCTTGAAATAGGTAACCTATATTATTTTTGAAAACCAATTTCGGCTTTAAAATCATTTCTTATCTAATAACCAGTCAATGGTAATTATAGCATTTTAAAAATACAAATTTGAGGCCAATGCCACCAAACTCTCAACCAAAACTGATATTGATTTTATATTACTACGGGTTTTCATTTTTCAACATATAACGATGTCATAACCCATATTTCCAACAAATCAGGTTTATTACCCAATAATTCATATATTTGAATATTATTGAAATACTTCAACAATAGCGAGGAATCCCGTTGGATCCCTCGAACTTGTCCCCCTGCATCACAACTCCTATGTTTCAGCACATATCTATGTAAATAAATCAACATTTGTGAGGAATCATGTTGGATCCCTCCGTCCTATTTTTTCCTACATCACAATGTTATATATTCATAAAATATAAATCAACTGCTTAGAGGTGGGATTTGTTTACAAAGGTTCATCCGCTCTTACACGGGAACGTAATAGGGTCTCATCCGCTCCAGGTGCAGGAGTATATCCAAACCAATAATATAAATGTAGTAATTCATCCAAACTGTTATTCAACAATTTTCATCAATTTTATATCATACTAGTTGACAAAAATAGTGAGTTTAACTCACATAAATTTTCTGTTGTCACCGAGGCATTTTGGTTTGGAACTAAAATCGAACGACGTCCAATTTTAGCCCAAAGTTCAACCATATTCAATCATCTCCCATCCAATTCCATAATGTAGCATTCATTGATACAATCCTAATACAACTCGTCCCGTTCGAATTTATCCTAAAACGTAAGAGTTATTAAATTTACAACATTCAACCGATTTAAATAATATATATATATTTTTAAACACCATTACTTAATTAACCATACTTTATATCTTAACCCACCTCTAATTTTCTCCCTCCCCAACTATTTGCATTTAAAATCATGAAACTCGGGCCGCTCCCCCATTCTTGCTCACCGCCGTCGCCAAATTGCCTGAGCCACCGTCGCCTCCTCACCACAGATCGGCCAGCCACCACGACTTCACAGACACCCGCCTTACCTCCTCTCGTCCCCTCAACTTCACGAACGAACCCAATATACATCTCCACTTTTCAATCACCACGGTCGACGATAGGTCGCCAAACTCCGCCTGCAACTTGCTCCCTTCCATCCTTACATTTTTTCTTCAAGACCCATCGCCTACAAGTTCGCCAATTCACTAGTTCACCAACTAGCCAAATCCAACTGATGATCAAGTTCAATTCGACGTCGCAAAAACTTCCCAGTTGAGAGCCTTGCCTGAAAATGCATGAATTGGTCTCGATGATTGCGGGACGTCGGATGAGGTTAAGTTTTGAATTTGAAAACTTTAAAATCCTATTTCTGGTTTTAGGATATGAGTTTTATAGAGGTAAGGGGGATGGTTGACATATAGGGAAAGTATGGTTGAATGGTGCAAGTATGGCTAAGGCATGGGCGAGGTTGTAAAGTACAAATATTATATATATACATATATATATATATATATATATCATTTTATATTTGAAAATATTCGACATTCCAGTGTAAAAATATCAAACTCCAATCAAGACGGCCGCCAAGCGTTACGTATTATACCTCTATTTCTAACGCAATGGAACTTGTTTCGAGACCTAATTTGATCGTATGTAGAAGATAGCTTTTCCATACCCAATTATTATATTAATTTCTAAAATTAATTTTGTACGCGTTTCGACTTCGCACATCCAAACGATACGTCTGATCGCCATCAAATTTATTTTCATACAATAATATACTATTACGGATCCAAAGATACTAGTTTCGTTGAAATCCGAGACAGTAACCGGAATGCTATTTTTATATGTTAATTAAAACGAGTTACTTTCGAAATTAGTTAAATCACTTATAAATCCAATTTGAAAATTTTATTATCTTCATTCTTATTAAATAGAATTTAAACAGGCTTTGAAATTATTTTTATCCATCTTAAAACCCAAAATTCGATTATTTAAACAATTTCAATTATTAAAATCAGCCAAATAAAATATTAAATAAATCGTTATATTTGAAATTTTATCTATTTTACTTACAAAAATAATTATTAAATATTTAAAATCAATTAAATATTACAAAATAAAATGACTAAAATTTCGGTCGTTACACGTATGATAAGTCATTATGCGAGTTTGTATCATGAAATTTTCTTAAACGTAATTCCAAAACTATTGTCCACATTCCATTTCAAAGATAATATTTCATATTTATTACATAATCTCAAACGTTGCCTAGGTTGAGATAAAATATATTTATTACAAAATACGCCAAGGGCGACATTTCAAGATGCCTCCTTGGTTGATCAGAGTTTACTACCAGGCAGTTATAACATCTGCCATTATATATATATATATATTCCAACAAAATGAAACTTCTCACATCGGATAATAATGTATGCAGATAGATCCCTACATAGCTAGAACCGCCTCCTACACATCTTCGAATGCTTTATTTGTCCAACCTAGATAACCCATAAACCTTGCTCTTAAATTACTTAATTGTGTACCGAGAGTTAAAGGGGAAAATCCAAAAACTTCACATTAACAAAATGTTTGGTGTGAATAATAATATACCATCCCGGTTGATAGATATCTAGTAAGACTACGCCACTGAGCGGTACGAGTTTTCCCCTCACAAGTCTCCTTTAAAATATGTCTTTATAAATCAAGCACCTACAACCACAATGGTTAAACTAGGCTATATAAAAAAATCATATGCATGCGTGCAACATGGGTAATCTTGACTAATCTGTCTAAATTAATGGACTAATCATAATTTCTGTCTGGTTAACTACCAACCTATATCGCTTTCTCAGGCCCGCCAAATATACAAAAAATTTGAGTTACCATTAGAAGGAAACTGGTTGGTCGGTCCAAAACATACTTTTCATAGGGTCACTCTAATCCTTATGGTTTTAGGCTAATCAATAACCTATCTTAACTTGGTTCATTCCTTTTTATGCATAAACCTACTTCTAGTCTTACCCTTGACGAAGGCCTACGCACGGGAACATTAGACTAGTATTAGCTAGGGGCCAACAGCTGAGTTATAGGGCACGACCCTAAACCAGTCACATATGTTTTTTAATCTTTGAGTTAATTCGTCCTATCGTAATTTATCTAATGGTGATAAGAATAATAACATCTTTAGTGAAATTCTTGGCAAAATACCATTCTTTATACTTCCTTGAAAACATAATTCTGTATAATTGATTTACCCTTGAAATCATACTTCAAAACAAGGAAAATATAGCCCTTTATTTATCCAAAATATCACGCCAAGATATATGCTTTATAAAATATTATTGATGAATTTCGAAGACACTTAGAGGTTATCGCACCTCAAAATCGTAGGATATAAAACCAAATCATTATCTTTATAGATTTATAAAACGTGGCATCAAAAATGGCTATATAGGATTATCACATCCCACTTTAATGTAATCATGTTAAAGCCTTTGATATATAATGTATAAGGCCATAGAGTCAAAACCGTTTACATCGCATATATAGGTTGTTGACTATAAGTGGCGTCGTTATTGGTTTGCATAGATTTAAAACAGGAGTTATAGGAATGATGACATTAGTGACTGGCGGCTTTAATGTCTTAAAGAAAAATGTGGCAATATTATAGCTGTTATAAAACAAGTTGTATCATTGCCTTAACATAGTCCATATGGAAAATACATATAATAACGACATAAGAAAATTGCGGCATCGTTGTCGTATTTCATAAACGTCGAAAGCAATTGCATTGGTGTCATCGCCTAAATTAATATTGGAAATATGTGTACGGGCGGCATCATGCCTTTTATATAAAAGCGTATAGGCACGCGACATAGTGAAACAAAGGATAGGTTGCATCGCCAACATCAATGTCGAAATCGATGTATACGCCCCAACCTTAATGGAATTATCGCATACCAATGAGATTGGTGACACATGCTTCCCTACTGGTTGGTGTCTACATGCGGTGTAGATGAATTGCAACATCAATGGCAATGACAATCTCATAATTATTATAAAAACTCTTTTATTTCTTTAAAAAGCAATATCTTTTACCAACTCCAAATCTTGTCAAATTCTTATTGGATAATAACCTTCTTTTCCATATCTTTTTAGAAATCTGCTACAGAGCATACTTATCATTCCCAACTAATTTCGCAAACCATCATCTTATTCAATATTTTGATATAATTATTAAGCCTTTTTAGCCTAAATAAATTCATAATGAATCATATGGGAAAAGATCACCAAAAATCACAATAAATCAGATGAATCATATTCTTCAACATATAAAAAACTTGGGGCTAAAAATGTCAGTTAATTATTTTTAATAACTAAAACCCGAAATAAACAAATTTCTCCATTTAAAAAGTTCACGAAATATTCAAACTTCCTCGAAAAATTATGAAATTAAATTCTTATTCTAAAATAATATTTCTAACATCATATCAAAATTTCAAGTCATTTGGTATTAAACGATAGGTTTTACATATTTGAACCTAGTTTAATAATCTCCTAACTAAGTTCAATAATTCATCATTAAGCAAATAATCATCCAAACATTCGAAACATGGCACAATCTATGTTGATTAAAAATTCCGTCAACAAGACAAAATGACTAATCAACCTCAGAAATTATGAGAGAGTGGGGTTTTAATGACGTTGTTAGCTATATAGTATATGATCGTGAATTTATGATGGAATGCTAGCAATAAAGAGACGTGGATTTTATAGTGGTTTGACCAAAATGAATGCCTACGTCCACTATATATTATTCTCACTATATATATTATTACAATGGATGCATGTTGATGATGGATAATGCATAAAAATGATAAGTGTATGGTGGGAAGTGTCATCCTTCTAAGTTTTATCAATCATCTGCATGTATCCATTGTAATTATATATATATATATAGTGAGAATAATATATACAGTGGATGTAGGCGTTTATTTTGGCTGAATCACTCTAAAATCCATGTTTATTTATTTCTAGCATTCCATCGTTAATTCATGATCATATATTGCAAAGCTAACAACATCATTAGAACCCCACTCGTTCACAATTTCTGAGGTTGATTAGTCGTTCTATCTCGCTGATGGGATTTTTAATCAACATATTAGCGATAGAAGGAGGGAATGAACCTCTAAATCTCTCCAGCTCCCATCAACCTTGACTAGACTCCACACTCAACATGGCGACGAATGGTGTCAACGTGAACGACAATTCCCACAATCGAGACACCAATGGAAACACACTGCTGGTATTCTCTGCCCTTCCGCAGAGTTGGCAGTGAATTCTGATAGACCATATCCGATCACATCGCAAGGATAGGAACCTTGAGCTGAGAAGGAAATGGCCTAAGAGCCGCACTAGAAACTCATTCCATCATGGGCCCAGGACATCCATTAACTCAGGCGGTCAACAACTTCCCAACACTGCCGGTCATCCGAAGCACTTGCGTATTAGCGACCCCCTAGAGCTCGAAGTTGGTGTTCGAAACCGCGATCCACGTGGCCCGGGGGCCAGGTTTTAACAATATAGTTAGGGGGAGCCAAATGGCCATCGAGATGGTGAAATATGGGAGCTGTGTCCTGAGTGCCTAAGCGATCAAGCTCAAACCATGGTCAGGGGACCCGGAGCCACGTCTGTGCACTTCAACCCGCAAAGGGTAATACCTCATCTTGTGCCTGGGCGCAAACAAGCCCGACCATTACAGTCGCCTTCATCACATAGAAGATCTCTTTCCTCATATCGTTATCATGTATCGTATTCCCCTAATCAGCCAGCATACCACCAGGAGCCTCCATCCATTGATGCAAGGTTGTTCCCGCAATGGGTGGAAGCTAGCCTCAGGGATGAAACGGTCCAGTTGCACCAACAGATCAACCGAATGCAGACCCACGACATTCGATGGCGGCAGCCTGTCTAATGACAAGGATGGAGAACAATTCTTCATAGAAATCTTGAAACCCACCTCTCAAGATGGCACATGCTACTGCAAATAGACAAATACGTCGGGAGCATGGACCCGTCGAATCACCTTGCCACTTTGAACTAAATCATTAGAGTTAGGCAACTAACCAGGATTAATGGAACGTCATCTCTCTTTGCCAAGACAATGTTAGCCATGCAAGTTCTGGACATCTGGACAAGGATGAGTTCTTACATGCTCAATCACCCGGTCCGGCAACCGCTCACATCCTGTCAAGGGACCACATGAGCTATTGCTCCCCTCCCTAATAGAAGGACATCCTCTGCGAGTGTGGATTACTATGTATCCACTCTGCTTAGGCGCGTCAGGAATGCCCAACAACCTACTGGTCGTCCCGGCGCTACCCGACCCGCTATGGCAGGTAAACACGAGATATAGCTCTCACCTCCTGGGGTGCATCGATGAGTTGGATAACAACCGTAATAGTCCAATTCAGCTCACCCGTAAATCTTCCCGCCGCTGCGGGACGAGACACTGTTCTTAAGAGTGGCTCATGATACCTTAGTGCAACGCCATGATAGTATCTCCAAGGTTCGACATTCGCATTGTGCCCATAAGAAAATAAGCTCGGCTTCATTTTAACCCTTGGGTGTGGAAAAGTGCGCCCGCAAGAAAATAAGCCGGTTCCTTCCATGCAAACCCCATAAGCCTCAACTCCAACCCCTAGGTGTCGAAAAGGGGACACACAAATAAATAAGCCTAGTCATTCCGTGCAAACCCCATGGGCCTCAACTCTTATGCCTAGGTGTCAAAAAAGGCGCCCACAAGCAAATAAGCTGGGTTTTTCTATGTAAACCCCATGGGCCTCAACTCCAACCCTGGTGTTGGAAAGGGCGCTCGCAAGAAAATAAGTAGGGTCCTTCCATGTAAACCCTACAGGCCATAACCCTAAACCCTAGGTGTCGGAAAGGGCACTCACAAGCTAATAAGCTGGGTCCTACTGTGCAAACCCACGGGCCCCAACTCCAACCCCTAGGCGTCGAAATGGGCACCCGAAAGCAAATAAACTTGGTCCTTCAGTATAAACCCCATGGCCTCAACTCCAATTCCCGATGTTGGAAAGGGCACCCACAATCAAATAACCCATGTCCTTTCACGTAAACCCAAGGGTCTCGTTAAGGTCTCAAGCCCCTTAAAGCGAACATACCCGCCTTAACATACCTTGTGCTTTTCTTTTACTTGCGGGTACAATAACAGGAATAAGAATCTCAAATGCCACATGATGCAAAAAAGGTTTATAACAAACAAGAGGAATGACACACAGGTCGCCATGCTAGGCGCAATCAACCTATAACAACCAATGAAAAAGAAAAAAAAGAGGGGAAAAGAAATGACAAAGACAACTAGGCTACTACTAACAACACACAACAACCTCCTTACTCATTTGGTTTAGTCAGAGAGTCAATATGCTCAGCCATCATGATGCCCATCACAGGCTTACCCTTTCTAGTTAATTTGGTGTTTGCCTTCTCCCGGTACCTTTAGGTCAAAGCAAGGATCACCCTTGGGATCACAATAGGAAGGTGGAAGTTGTTCATGAAAGTGCTCACTACCATGTTAGTCAAATGAAGTGACCAATGAGCGCCTCTTTGCTGATGGACTCTCTCTTTAAACCCCTCAACGCCGTCCAGGGAAAGCAAGTTTGATGGGCATGCAAAAGCCCTTGAAGACACCCTACCTCCTGTTCAAATCTATCATCTACCCCTTCAACCATGTAACCTCTTCCTCAAGAGATCCCCGATCTGCAACAGCCTGGTCTTTGATAGCTTCAGTGTCAGCCTTATGGTGGTTGGCTTCTACTACTTCTTTCTCAGCCAACTCCTTGGCCCAAACTGCATCTGCTCAAAGCGTGATCCCTGACGAACGATCCTTCTCCACCACACTTTTATCCGCAATAGTCGCCCCACACTCATCAGCGGCCAACCCAGCTGCCACCCGGACTGCTTCAACCTCCTCCCTCACAGCTCTCAACTTTTACTTCAATTGGGAAACTACATCGTCTTCATCCAACAAAATGGCTCTTACTGCTTCCAACTTCACCATTTCATCTGCTACGTGGGCCTTATTCTCCTCCAACTCCTCTCTTAGGGGAGTCAACCTATCATGACCTACCCATTGTTCATCCATAGTCCTCACCATCCCCAGAGGACCACCAAGAGAAGATTCCCTCACTTCTTCTACGGCCTGCCCCTTGGTAGGTCTCGCCTGCAAATTAACAAGCCCACTGTCGACCCGCATCACACATGCGCCCGTTTGAACATAAGGCAATCCGAGCTATTGGAAAAAGGAGATGGAAGAAAAATGAGAAGATAAGTAGGTCTTAACACAGCTAGTACCTTGCATAAGCTATCAAGAACAGCCTATAATCCGTGACCTGGCCATCCAGAGCGTGGTCGATGGGAAATCCCTAAAGAATAAGCAGCAACTACTTACAAGGTTCGTACGAGTCTTTCCAAGCCCTCCCTATCATATCCTAGATTGATTCACATGGAAATCGTCCCAACTTTCTCTTCATCCTTTGCATTAAGCCCACGATACATGGAAAGATCAACATCGTCTTCATAAGCTTCTCCACGAGCCACCCTCATTTCATCCATTGTGCGCTCCTCTCCTCCTACGGCCCCCATAGGTCCCTCCTCCTCTGCCACTTCGGTCTTCATCATTTTGCTACCTAGGGAGTCCTCAACACTGGACTCTTCTTCAACATGAATCACAAATGAAGAAGCATCGGACGCCACTTCAGGGGGTGGTAAAGGAGAGCCATCACGACTTTCCTCTCGGCGTCTTACCCTGAAAGATCCACGGGGGATCATCTGCATCATCTGGCTCCTCAAAATTTATCCGGCCCACTAAAATAAGGAAACGTAACAAGTTAGGAAATAAGGATCCAGCCGCGGTAAAGGTAAACATAATTAAATACCGAGCAGAGCACCCTGGTTCCAATTCCAAATCAGAGGGAACAAGGTTCTGAATCATCCCCTTCAGAGTTTTAGGTTTGCTCTTCTTATGACCGATGGTCTAGCATTACGCCCCTATTTTCAATAGGACCATCGCCTGTGGAAGACCAAGTAACACTTTCTCCAAAGGCCGGGAGCAGAGGCTGGCCAGAAGTTCCATCATATTTCTCCAGATCATATTTCTGTCATTTTTATGGCACATCAGAAAGGGCATCTACATTAACTATGGGCCAGCCCTCAGGCCAGCGTAATGGTCTTTACTAATACATCCTTACCCAGCCTCAGGAAAAAGTGTGGATTCATGTAACGGTGATAAAACAAGGCGATTATCTGCAAGCTCCTTTTAAACTGTCTCCTTATTCTTTCTCTTTCGGCTAATTTCTGTGTACCCATTTTTGTGGAGGCAACGAATGGACTTACCCTCTGATAGTAGCTAGACTTTTCAGAGCATCTCGTCAATCACTAAGTTGTCCAAATATCAGAGGGTATCACTTGTCTCTTCACTAACGTCGCCTCAACCTGGCTCAGCTTTGGGGACACTACAATCAGCAAATTATAAGAACATCAAAAAATAAAAGGGAAGAGAGAGGGATAAAAATCACAAAGACAGTCTCACCAAAAGGACGAAACGATAGGAAATGCAACCCACATTCACAACCCATGGGACAAAAAAATATTGAGATTGCCAACCAGAGGCACCTTTCTTTGAAACCCCAGCAAAGACTACTTCTCTCCTCTTCTTCATCTGGATGTGATAGTAGGTCCCGGGGCAATGACCAGGCTCTTTGCTAATATTAAAGAGGCGGGCGACAAGGCCTACGAAAGTTGTCCCTACCTCTAAGCGATGGGACGCTATGCAACCCACCAAATAACTATAGCTGTTCAGTGTAAGTTGACCCAAAGTGAGGCCGAGCCCGTTTAAAAGTGACACGATGGTTGGATATAGAGGCAAGGCTACTCCGACTTTTAAGCAACTCAAGGAGAATGTGTTGTTGTTTGGTTGGGTAGTGTCAGCTCATTCATGGGCTTTTGAAATTGGATTAAGAGAGGGGTACAACCAAATAGGTTCAGCTCTCTGACCATGCTATCTGGTCCCCACGAAGTCAACTGAAACCATGGGAGCGAAACTCGAAGCATTATCAAAAGCAGCCATTCTATGACAAGATCATAGTAAACATTAGGAAGCAAGCATGATGGATGCCTCCTCTCAGGGACTAACTGGCCTCAAAGCATGGTCCAATGAGGAGGGGCGCCATCAAATATAGAAGAAAACCAACAGAAGGGATGCCACCAATAGGCACCCCACATTGGAGAAATGAGCTATTGATGACCCGATGACAATGATAAACGACAATGGAGAGAGGGACGTACATGTTAATGGAGAATTTTGAAAAGTTTCAAAAGATTTACAGTAATGGCAGAAAAAATGGGAAGATAATAAAAGGAGAAGAAGAGGTAGCTCAGTCTATTTATGGACCTCAACAGCCAAATCGTGACCCTTCATCTTAAAAAGACAACCAAATCCGAACCGTGCAAAGAGAGTGACGTTAGGGTCGTTTGGATCCCTTGGCTCAAAATTTACAGGAAGAAATGGAAAATCAAATTCACCTATAGAAAGATGCATGATAATAACATTAATTATACTACAGGCATCCATTGAATCACGTCTTCCCGCCCCCGTCCGTGAAGGCAGGCTTGGGGGGCAAAATGTTGCTCATTTTTTTTTACAAAAGTTTAATAAGCATGATAGCTATCTACAGGGAGATAAACACATCATTCATGCTAATGTAGGCTTCCTTAGGAACCAACCGATTAAGGGCCAACTAATTTACATGTCTGGGTTCCTTTCACATAAGGATAGAAAACCGACCAAAGTGGCTCTAAGGAGAGAGAACAGCCAGACAATAGAGAAAATCAAACCTATTAAAGTCTTGCCACCTTGAAAAAGGACTAATACAGCTGTCCTCCCACCAACTTCTCTCATCCGACATGGAAAGTAGCAACAAACACTGAGTTACGTCCCTAACATCCTACAAAAGAAGCAACCATGGTATGGAATGACAGTTTGCAACCATATATGCATGTATCACTACCAACCCTCCCGTTGGCAGTCATCCTATGGCCCAAACCATCCCATGGTTCGATCTGCTATACAAACTGCGAATGTCCCAGGCAATCTCAACCACAAATCAACTAAGGCTTGCTCATAAAAATACCCAAAGTATTTCACCAAGCAAAGGGGCGGGATTGAGAAAACTTATAAGGATAACACTTCCCACCGTACTCTTATCATCTTCAAGCATTCTCCATCATCTCTATGTATCCATTGTAATAAAGAATATATGTATAATGAGAATAATATATAAAGTGGACGAAGGCATACATTTTGGCTGAACTACTCTAAAATTCCTATCTATTTATTATTGGCATTCCATCATTAATTTATGATCATATACTACAAAGCTAACAACATCATTAAAACCCCACTCTCTCACAATTACCGAGGTCTATTAGTCATTCTGTCTCACTGATGGAATTTTTAGTTGATAATATCAGTCCTATGATTTCCAGTTTAATCCTAAAATCAAAATTAAACAATCGTATTAGAGATGGGTATTATTATTCACCTTGATTCGATGAAGGAACTTGAGATTAGATTTTAAACCTGATTTCCCTTTTGTTTTAATCTTGTTTCCAAGCTTTTCTTCTTCTTAAAGCTCTATGTAATGGACGACCTTGTCTATTTTAGTTTGTAGGAATGTAAAATGAATGAGGGAGAAGGAATATAAGGGTTTATGTTTAAGATTTATGGTCTATTCATATTTTTCCGTTAGCATATATTCCTCCTTCTTATCTAAGTTATAACCATTCGTAGTAACTCATTTATTAAGGCACAACTAATTTAAATCATCAGATCTCATTTTCCTTATCACCCTACATTATTTTATTTAATTCTTCCAATTAAATGACCTAAATAATGTTAATCAAAGCTAGAGCTGTTACAAACTTTTCTTCCTCCAAAATAAAGAGGTATCGAATCTGGCCTTCTCTTATTGAACTCGACCCACGTTGACCTGACGATTGTTGCTTAAAATATTTCCAACCACCTTCCACTCACGGTCAACCGACTAACCTTCTCACCATGTTCCAAAACCTCCATTTTGATTACTTATATCCTTATATAAATAGTAGCCAAACTATAATATAGATTATTTCCTCTCAGTTCACTTTTCAAGTTGTTGTAGGCTCGACCCTTGTCCTTGTTTTAATAGCTTACTACCTTATCACTTCCTCTATAAGAAACTCCTAACTCTAAAACCCCCTACCATGAAACATTCTTTGGTATTTTTCCAACTTCAAAAAAGGCAAAATAATAACTTATAAGTTCGCTTGAATATCATAACACAATATGACAAGGTCAATAAAATTGAAAAATCATTTAAAATATTCATATTCTTAACAAAAGAAATTAGAAATATAAGTATACTGTTATGCTAGTAAACGTTAGAGCCTCATGTCTAATTCTGAAGTGCCAACTATACATTTCGAAATATATTGTACATGTTGTTGCTTCAGGTATAAAAACTCTTGGAGATTAAGAAGAATGCGACGTATCACTAAGACAACGTGCTCAAAGAATTAAGACCAAAACATAATTTTCGTAAGTTGTAACTCTTAGATAAAACTTGTACAACTTCCTTTGATAGCACACACGTTTCTATTTTTAAGTATTTATTATTTTACGATTCTTCGATTTTATACTAAACAAAATTTGGAAATTAGTACTGCTTTTTCAAAGGCAGTCAGACGTTTGATAATTATTTTAAACATCTTAAAAATGTCTAAAATAAACTATTTGCTTTCTATTTCATACCCTGTATGAAACAGACGTTTGAAAAATTAATCAGACTTCTGAATTAATTTTTAGTCATTTAAATGTCTATTAAACTATTTTTAAGATATTATTTTTAGATGTAAAGAGCTTCAAACTATTCGTCTAAAAATGAATTCAGACCTATGATTGTAAATTCAGACATTTGGATAAGAGTTTTTTTAAATAATTCTTTTCTGTTTCAACCCGGCATAAGTTCAAACGTCTTAATTTAAATTCATACTTCTGAATTTCTATAATGTATTTTTTTCTTTAAACGGTTAGTTTTTGTTTTAAAAAATCATCTCCATAAATCAAAGTTGTTCCTGCTCTAATGGTGATTTCTCTTTAATAAAGACTTTTCAAACATTATAAAAGGATTGCTTTTGAACAATTACACATATCTTTGCTTACTCTGTTCTGTATGCTCTATAATCTCTATGATTTCAATAAGCTTTCAAAATGATCTTTTGCCTTTCATTTTCTACACTTTATCAATGGAAATTATAGGAAGGATGTACTGAAAAGTAACTTATAGAACACATCAAAGTCAAATTCGAATTTATTACCTTTTATTTAAAATCTTGTTGTTGATCTTCAGGAAATAACTCGAAGTCTTGTTTGGTCGTTCAGGAAGTGTAATAAAAACTTATTCCTCTGGGTTAAGAGATGGTAGTTTAGTGAAATTTCGAAAGGAGTCTGAAACTTGATGTAAGACGGGAAGTCCAATCTAGTATAAAAATCGCTAGTGCAGTTGTTTATCTACTATTATTTACTTAGATTATTATTATATTATTGTGTTTATTCATATTATTAGATCCTTAAAGTGCTTTCATTTGGTATTTGAGAAAGTTTTTAATAAAACTGTAATAAAGTTTCAAAAATTTGTGTAAATAACATAGATAACACTATTGTCATATTTGTTAAAGTTCAATCTATAGCATGACCTCCACTATTCACTGAGCCTACTATTGGTCAACTAGAACGAGAATCTAAATGCAATAAAATGCTTATGAACTTCGGAATGCTAAAAAAATTCAATATAATACACCCACGACTGAGCATTCCACATAGTACAACACTCACAATATACATGCAACCAATAATGCTAAAGCTATGGATATTCTGTTTTGTTCATTGGAAAAAAATGAGTTTGACAGAGTTAGTGTGTGTAAAACTGCATATGATATATGGCGAACAAGACAAATTACATTATTATTCTACGCATATTATAAAAATTTCAAGTGATTTGAAAAATATTTGATTCATATTTTTCCTTGAACGCTTCATAAATCATTCTCTTTAAATTCTCAAACGTGAACAAAATATTTTATAGTCTTCCTTACTTGTTCATTAACATTCAAAACATCACAAATAAATGTAACCGAATCCTCATAGGTTTGGAGGTTTTAAAGAAAGAATTTTCACTTAGATTGAGAAAAATCTTATTTAATCTTCCTTTTTTCTTAAAGCTAAAAACTTGATCTTCTATTTTTTAATTTCCTCTTCTCTCTTGTAAAAATGATGGTCGGGCTAAGCTTGTTACCATTCTTTTATTTTTGTGGATTAATGGGAGAATGAATGGTGAGTTGGAATGTAGGGAGTTTGTAATTTGAGCCTTGGGCTAAAAGCTCATTCTAGCCTCATCTTAATAAATCTCAAGCTCTTCTTCCTTCATTCATTTGCTTTTTCTTAAATAACTTACCTTTATTTTATCATGTACTTTAATCTAATTAAGCATTTATTTGATTCGCCATATTAT
Organism: Allium cepa; assembly: GCA_030765085.1. Classification (NCBI taxonomy): domain Eukaryota; kingdom Viridiplantae; phylum Streptophyta; class Magnoliopsida; order Asparagales; family Amaryllidaceae; genus Allium; species Allium cepa. The sequence goes on along the minus strand of CM060935.1, from coordinate 793,206,972 downwards.
AACACTCCAAAAAATAAGGTGTGGTAATCATAATCACCATTAAGGAACAGTGTATTATTAGGATTAGACTCAACTAAAGCTTTACAAAGAGATTTCATAATGTGATGAAAGTAAATCTGTATTTTGAATGTCTTCAAACACCAATCATTTTTATGTATATGCAAAATAATAACTTATACAATTATTCTATTTGAAATAAATGAACGGTTTCCTTTTTCTTAATTAAAGGATTAAGTTGAATAAAATCAATATTTCTTAACAAGTTTGCCAAAAACAATTGGATGGTTAACATCTACAATGCCTGCACCACAAGAATGGTTAGGTTGCATGGTTTCTGTTAGCACCAGAATTGGTCACTATCACCCTGGAGAAAGATTGTATAGAGAGATTAATGAAGAAAATGAATTAGAACAGAGAACAATATGCTAAATTAATCGCAAAAACAAGAACACTGGATTTATAGTGGTTCAGCGTAACTGCCTAAGTCCACTTTAAATTTTGATCTTTATTGCTTTCACAAATGATTGAATACAGATACAATCCGTACAGTAATGGCTTGAATACTAGTGCTAATTGAAAAGGGATGAGTCTTAAAAGCGGCATAGTCTCCTCAGTGTTCTCGAAAAAAGGTCCCTTTCACCATGCCTCTGCCCTTCTATTTATAGACGAAGAAGGGTTGGACTTCCCTTATGGGCCTAGGAGCAAGGTATCTCGGCCCGTGGTTAGTAGGTTCTGCACACCGAGCCAGGGATGCCGAACGGCAATTGCCGAGTGAGGTTGGTCAAACCAGGGAATGCCGAGCAAAGTTTCCATGCCGAACGACACTCGTATGTCGAGCCACATATTCAGGCCGAACGACATTTGTATGCCAAGCGAGGAATGTGTGTCGAACGGCACTCGTATGCCGAACGAGACATTGTGACGAACAAAATACTTGAATCGACCAAGGCTTCATACGGATCGAGGGGAGACGCCGAGTGAGGCTTCATACTGATCGAGGCTCCATGCCGAGCAACTCATCTATGCCGAACGAGGCTTCATGCCAAGCGAGGTATCTAGGCTGAGCCTCTTGTTACATGGTCAAACAACAGGGTAACACTTGCCCCCCAAAGCATATCGTGTGGATCAACATGATGCGCTTTGAATAACGAGTAACCCACGTTTTCCTTTAAGCCCTTGCTCCGACCTCTCAATACTAGACTCTTACGATCTCCTGAATTCCGAGCAAGGCCCGAATGCTAACCGAGGCCCGAATGTCGAGCGAGGCCTGAATGCCAAACCATCGAGATGCTTTGACCGGTTCCACCGGCCACTATCTGTTCACCTTCCCTCTTTCCTAATATAAAAGCCAACACTTCTCTTTCTCCCTTTTACTTTTACCTTCGCTCTAACACCCTTACGAACTCATCTTTCCCTAGACTCCTACTAACATCTCAACCTCTCTTTAGATTCCCGAGTCCCATACGTTGCCTCTCAACTGCCCTGAATAACAAGCCTAAGTGGATTCCAATTCCAAATCGAGCACTTCGCTAGACTTCGACCCATTTTCTAGATATGAACCTCTCACTTGTTCGACTTTCCCTGATTAGGGGTTTTGTACGAGATTCGAATTCGCGGTTTTCCTTTAAGTCACGAATGATGGAAGTCGTATAAATAAGGAAGATGGATATGAGGTTTAAACGAGCCTAAGGATTAGATGTAGAGAAGGAAGGAAAAAGATACAGAAGTCAGCTGAGATGTAGGTTTCTATTGGATCACTGAGTGAGGAAGGAGGAAGTTGTGATGACTCGGCGAGTGTTGGTGAGTTCAATTGGTGTTGGCTGATCGAGGTCGTTAGGTGAACAAGGATAAAGAGAGTGGTGATTGTGAACGGGTCGGCATGCCGAGCGAATGCGGCTCGGTATTCCCCCTGCTTGCCAAATGATGAAGAGAGGGAACAGAGAAAAACGCTACGAAGTTGGGTTTTGTGTGCCAAGCGAGGCGGCTCGGCATGACCATGGCTCGGCATGACTCCCACATGCCAAACGGTGAAGAGAGGGAACATGAGAGAAGCGCTATGGAGTTGGGTTCAATGTGCTGAGCGATGTGGCTCGGCATGACTGCGGCTGGGCACGACTCCCACATGTCGAACGGTAAAGAGAGGGAACAGGAGAGAAGTAGGCAATAATAGTCGAGTCTCTGCGGTGTCGCTCGACATTAAGTATGGTAGTAGGCTACAACAGTCAGAACCATCCCAACTCGAACATAATGCATGTTGACTCAACTTACTTCCTATGCATGAACATTTGACAGTAAACAAGGACAAGGGATTATGAAAACAAGCATATCGAGCTAACCCGGACGAATAGTCTCTCTGTCTCAACAACTATAAACATGAACTTAACTCGATTAAAATAGATAATAATCTTCTGCATACAGTGTCGATGCCGAGTTCAAAAATTAAACCATCATACGACAAGCTCTCAGAGACGGTCAGCGATGACGGTCTTCGAAGATGATAGTCCAAAGCTTAACTTTATTTCATCAACTTTACAACTTGTAATTCTTTGGCACTTATACTTGAATGGTTGCACTAATTCACACATGACATGGGGGGATTATTTTTGTTGTTATGTCTAATGTTGATCGTTTTTCAAGTATAGTTTAATTAGTTGTTCCATCAGATTCAACATTCAGTAGAGATGTCTAGAAAATCCAGCTCTGTCACCGTCTCAGATAGACCCGAGCTAACTTCTCAATAAGAAGTGGTTGGAACTTCAAATCCATCGATTATTCCTGTATAAGATATTCCGAGCCCCACGATCGCATCCGTCGACTTAGCTCCCGATGCCTTGGTTGCAACGATCTTTGTAGACAATCCGGTCGATTCTCAAGCTTCAAACAAAAGCACTCTTTGTCTCATATGCTCAATACACGGGATTCCTTTTGATGATGTGCTGGTTCCATCGGGACAAGATTCGTCCTCATTTACCCCTAGTCGGATATACGGCCTGCAACAAATTTATGTGTTGGGTCAGTAGCGTGCCAATATTCAACTCTTTCCTCCGTGACCTATTACAGTATATTGAGATTGCTCCATCGCAGTTGCATCCCAACAGTCACGCGTTCGTATACGGCATGTGCATTCTCTTCATGAGTATTCTCTTTAGGCTCCCCACTCCTGGCAATATCCCCTCTTTCGTATTCCTTGAGCCACATAACAAGTGTCAAATCCTGACTGGGGCGTGGAGCAAATTTGCCCAGTATAAGCAGGAATGGTTTTACGTGCATTGTCCCCCTGGCTTTGCAAGGAGATGGGTGGAAGGGAGTAAGTTTCTTTTCTTGATCAATACTTGCATTTACGGAAATTGCACCTTTTCTAACTCTTTCTCTGCTTTTACAGGTATCATCCCACATACCGAAGGCTTCGGGTATTCTAAGGCCGTTGAAGCTATCCAAGTTGTCCCCGTGGAAGACCGGGACATTAGATCTATTATTTCCAACGAACCGCTCTCCAGATTCGGGATACTTGCGGAAGGTCACTGAATAAGTCTTCCTCACGGCATCACTATAGTCGGGTCTGTTCAGGACAAAGGCAAAAGGCAAGCGAGGCGTCAACACGTGATGCTCCCGACACATCCGAGGAGGGGGAGATTAAAGAAGCTAAAGAGCCCGAAGTACCGGGTGATAATGTTAGTCCCGCTCGGGAGCCGGTTGTTGAAGTTCACAATATGAAGTATCGCCTCCCCCTTTGAAGGGAAAGAAGAAATTTGCTTACAAATTGAGGAAGAAGACAGTGGGTGGAACATCTAAGGTCACAATCACTCCAGTGGAGAGAGAGCCTTCTCCTCAACAGTTAGAGAGTTCTTTGAAAGGCTTGTCGAACCTCACTATTCTTGATGATTTGCTTAATTATCACTTCAATGATCCGGAAGCCCTTCAACTTCATTCACCCATGAGGTACGATGCAGGAGCTCAAGCCTAAAACCAAGGAGAAAAAACTCTTATAAGTAAAGATAAAGAAACATGTCCGTCGGGGGGAAACATTAAGGCACACACGGACATGTGCACTTCACCTGGCACTTAAATTTTAGCCATCACTCTACTCTTTGCTAACTTGCCATTATTCAAATTCTTTGCAGGTGACATGGGACGTACTCATGGACTCGATCGTCTTTGATGGTCATCTATTTTTCATCATTCTGGCTGGGGTTTAGGCTTCGGAAAATGGCGAGACAGAGATGAAACTGGCGATCGAGACTACCACCCCAGAGAACCATCTTATCGAAGAAAAACATACATCTAGTCCTCCTACTCTCGCGATCCTCCTTCCCAATTAGAGCAAGGCAAGGAGAAGTCTGTGCATAAAGGTCTTAGCTCAAGGCACACCGAGATCAACATTCTGGTTCATCAAGCACCAGGCAATCCCGGGAACCCCACAAAACATCTGTAATCTCCAGGCAAACTCCACCTGCTCCTATACATAATCGATCGGTAGCGGAAAGACTTACCGAGCTCAAGGCCACATTCCCGAAAATTTGCTTAGATTGTTTGAAATTCTCCCAACGATTCATCACATTCCGAGACATGTCAAACAAAGCGCCATTGCCTGTAACAACGACGTTTACGTTCAACATGACGCGTTTGTCCACTTAGCTGAAAAAGTCTCGGAAGTCTCTATTGAGCGTCAACATGAAATTGATCACTTGAAGCTCGAACCTATTCACCACAAAGACATCATTAAAGCTCAGGATGAAGAGCTCGAAGCTACACAAAAAAGCGCTAAAGACACAGCAGAGGCCGTTAATCATTTGGAGGCAACACATAAGAAAGAAGTTGACGAAGCGGTTCAACGCTGCAGGGCCATAGCTTTAGAGAAAGATTCCATTCAAAAGGAGAGGGACGCATTCGCCCAGCGAGTTAAAGAGTTGGAAAAGCTACTCCTCAAAGAGAAAGAGGAAAAAACTACTGCTCAGGAAGAGTCGCAACGGTATTGCGATGAGATAGTTGCTACGCGACTCCTGAAGACAAAGCTTGACGACGAACTCTCTAAAGTTGAAATGCTAAAGGATGAAGCCCGTGAGGAGGGCAAAAGAATAGCATCCATAGAGATAGATTCTCACCTTGAGGCGGCTACGGAGGCTGGCAGGGAGGAGATCAAGTGCTTATTCGACTCGCTTATAGTAGAATACAATGTCTGTGTCTTCATGCATCGGGACTTAACTTTTCTTGGCAAGGGTTACCTCAAATATTTAGTGGGGGCATGGGAAAATTTGATAAAGATCAGAAAGGTTGAGTCAGGCACCAAGGAGGTTGACTAGGAGGCTTTAGAAAAGAATTTCTCAAGGGAAATGAGCCTTCAAACTTGTCTGCAGCAAAGGCTCTCTACTGCAAAGGTTCTTCCTCGTCAAAAGCAAATGATGACATTGCCTGTCCATCTGGAACCGTGTCTCCAGTTCCTCCCCCTACTTAATCGGCCGGTCAGCTAGTGCTTGATCCGTTCGAGCAGCACATTGGTTATGACCCGGAAGACCCTGGCCTTGACATTCATGTTCTATCTCCCATTCCAGAGGGCGAGACTCCTCAGATGGTTGAGAGTTAGAAAGAAATCGATAAATAACCCTTCTTCTTAAAGTTCAAAGAACCATCGTTTTCGACGAGAGGTTATTGTATTCTAACATTTGTCTCTTGTGATTTTGCATAGGCCATTCTGACCCCGAGCCCACTCCAAGGAGCGATGACTCCAAGGAGCGATGATGCCAAGGAGAAGGCGAGGGAGGCTATTCGAGCGGGAGAGACTCCTGGTCTAGATGCTCAAGTGATTGAGGCGCTTGAAGAGAACAAGTTTGAAACTTTGTCACCCGTTGAAGAAAATCATGAAATTGAGATTACAAACGCCTCTGGACACACTTCAAAAATGAGCGTGAAAGAGCAACTTGTGGAGAAGAAGAAAAAGAAAGTTTAAGTCAAAGCCAAGCCCCAAGTTGTGGATCTAGATGACCCTTTGAACAGGCCTTTGAAGGTCATTCTCTCTGGTGGGTCCAGGCCACTAGAAGTCCCTCTTCCTTCTTTGGACGTTACTTTCCCAGAAAGCAAAGCGTCCAACGAAAACGCGTGTGGGAGGAGTCATCCGAGAAAACAAGGAAGGAGAAGAAACCAAAGAAGTAGTTGTCACTCTCGTTCAACGAGAGTTAGCTTAGATTATGTAATTATTTTTATTTATTTTCATAGTTAATGTAGATAGACTTTTCACTTCGAGTTTTGGAGGAGTTGTAGTAGGACCTCATTTTGAATCGATAAATAAAATTCACTTTCTTTGTCTCTCAGATGAATTTTATTGTTCAGCTTATTTTCTAACTTGCTACTATGACTTGACTTTCAACGAGTTACTCGAACTCCACTTCACCTCCATGTGACTCGGAATTTTTTTTGAGAATCGTAAATCCTCTGTTCATGCTTTGGGTACTTAGAATATTTTTAGTCCACACTCTGGGGACTTAGAGTATTCCAGTCCGCACTCCGGGGACTTGGTGATTTTAAGTCGTTTGTACCCTAGTCCGCACTCTAGGGACTTAGAGTATGCCAGTCCGCACTACGGGTACTTGGAGATTTTAAGTCATTTTTACTCTAGTCCACACTTTAAGGACTCAAAGTACTCCAGTCTGCACTCCGGGGACTTAGAGATTTTAAGTTGTTTATACTCAAGTCCGCACTTTGGGGACTTAGAGTACTCTAGTCCACACTCCGGTGACTTGGAGATTGTAAGTCATTTATACTCTAGTCCGCACTCTAGGGACTTAGAGTACTCCAGTCCACACTCCGGGGACTTGGAGATTTTAAGTTGTTTATATTCTAGTCCACACATTGGGGACTTAGAGTACTCCGGTCCGCACTCTAGGGGCTTAGAGATTTTAAGTTTGTTTATACTCTAGTCCATGCTCTGAGGACTTAGAGTACTCCAGTCCGCACTCCGGGGACTTGGAGATTTTAAGTTGTTTATACTCTAGTCCGCACTCCGGGGACTTGGAGATTTTAAGTTGTTTATACTCTAGTCCGCGCTCTGGGGACTTAGAGTACTCCAGTCCGCACTCCGGGGACTTGAAGATTTTAAGTGGTTTATACTATAGTCCACGCTCTAGGACTCAGAGTACTCCAGTCCGCACTCTGGGGACTTGGAGATTTTAAGTCGTTTATACTCCAGTCCACGCTCTTGGGACTCAGAGTACTCCAGTCCACGCTCTGGGGACTTGGAGAATTTAAGTCGTTTATACTCTAGTCTGCACTCTGGGGACTTAGAGTACTTCGGCCCGCACTCTGGAGACTTAGAGATTTTAAGTATTCGTGCATGTTCGTACGTCGGATAGAATAATGTAATTATAGTTTTTTGCCAATGAATTATCATACATGAAAACATAAATAATTCATCGAAAATATGGCTTCAAGCCTTTATTAATGAAAACAAACTAAATTGTCTTGTTACATGCCGAAAAATAAGAATCAGTGAAATAAAAACATATTAGAAATAATAGAAACAAAAATACAAAAGGAATAGACTAAGTATAATAATGCCGCAGATGCTTGCTATTCCATGCTCTGGGGAGTGTCACACCATCAACGATCGCTAACTTGAAAGTTCCCTCTCCAAGCCTCCGTTCAATGACGTATGGACCTTCCTATGTGGGATTCATATGCTATGGGACCGGGAAAACTCGTTTCAAAACGAGATCGCCCGCATCAAAGGTTCTCGGTCGGACCTTTTCATTATAATATCGAGTGACTCGGTGCCTATATGCAGCCGCCCTTAAATCAGCTTCTTCATGCATTTCATCAACGAAGTCCAGTGATTCCAGTAAAAGATCTTGATTCGTCTTAGGTCGTAATAAGTTACCCGATGTGATGGAACTTCAAGTTTCACGGGTATAACAGCTTCCGCGCCATATGCCAATGCAAATGGAGTGTGGCCAGTCGCGGACTTGTGGGTGGTTTTGTAAGCCCAAAGTGATGTTGGAAGTTCATCCACCCACTAGCTTCTAGCCTTTTCCAAACGTTTCTTCAATATGGACTTGATTATTTTTTTCATAGCTTTTACTAGTCCATTGGCTTTCGGATGAGCAAATGCTGTGAACCTTTTCTTAATGCCATACTTTTGACAAAATTCTTTGAACTCCCTACTATCGAATTGAGTCCCGTTCTCTGTAATGATAGTCCGGGGGAGGCCAAAGCGGCATATAATGTTTCGTACAACGAAATTAATGACCTTCTTGGTGGTGATTGTTGCTAAGAGCTCTACTTCCACCACTTGGTAAAGTAATCGACCGCAACTATCGCGTATTTCGCACCACCTTTGGATATGGGTAAAGAACCGATTATATCGACCCCCACATTGCAAATGGCCAGGGACTAACAGTTTGTGTGAGTTTCGTCGGTGGAGCTCTCGGGATTTTTGCGTACTTCTGGCATTTGTCACATCTCCTTATGTAGTCTACAACATCCTGATTTACAGTTGGCCAATAATATCCATAGTGAAGGATCTTCTTTGCTAACATCTGCCCCTAGTATGGTCACCACATTCTCCTTCATGGACTTCCTTTAAGACTCGTTTTATCTCATTGTGGGCAATGCACCGGAGTAAGGGGGCCGAGAATCCCCTTCGATACATTATTCCGTCCTGCATTACATATCATGAAGCCTTACGAATGACTTGTCGTCTTTCGCTCTTTCTTTCGGACAAGATCCCGTGTAGTAAGTATTGCCTGAATAGGGTCATCCATAATTCCTTCTCGATTTTTGTTTCTAACAGAAATCTATCTCCATCATATTTATACTTGGACTGTGTAAGGTTTCGACGGGAACCAATCCTATTTGCTGTGCATTGCCAGTACTTGCAAATTTTGTCAATGAATCGGCTTCTCTGTTTTGTTCACGCAGGACATGCGAAATATCATAATATTCAAGATTTGCTAGCAGCTCTTGAACCCGTGCAAGGTATGGGGCAAGTTCCGTCCCTTCTCTTGATAGTCCCCCCGCACCTGGTATACCACCAATTGTGAGTCACAAAAGATTTCAATCGAATTTACCACCAGTTCTCTGATAATTTTCAAACCAGCAATCAATGCTTCATACTCGGCTTCGTTATTTGTTGCTGGGAATTCGAGCTTCAAAGCATAACAAATTGATTGGTTTTCGAGAGTCACAAGAACTATACCAGCTCCAGAGCAACGGTCGTTAGATGCCCCATCGGTGTACAGCTTCCGTCGAACGGGAGGTATGACATTGTGACTGTTTGATTCTTCTGGCACGGTGAATTCAGCGACGAAGTCTGCTAGCGCTTACTCTTGTATGGCCCTTCGTGGTTGGTAGGTAATATCAAACTGACTCAACTCGATATTCCATTTTAACATCCTTCAAGATATTTCTGGTCGTTGGAGTACCTACCATAAGGATTGATCGGTATAAACACTGATTGAGTGTGCCTGAAATTACGGACCAAGCTTGTGTGATGCAATCACCAAGCAGTGGGCTAGTTTCTCGATCTTGGGATAATTTCTTTCTGCCCCCATTAAATGTTTACTGACATAGTACACTGGCTTTTGAACTCGGTCCTCCTCGCGAACTAAAGCTGTACTGATAGCATGCTGGGATACAGCCAAGTACACATACAACATTTCATGGTCTACCAGTTTCGATAGCACCGGGGGACTTTCTAAATGCCTTACAGAGCTCGGAATGCTTCCTCACAGTTAGATGTCCATTCAAAACTTCTCTTTGCTTTCTTTATGACATCAAAGAAGGGAATACATTTATTTGTGGCTCTGGATATGAATCGACTCAGCGCGGCTACTTTTCCATTCAGGATTTGTACTTGCTTTATTGTTTTGGGCCTCATATGTCCCAAATAGCTTGAATCTTTTCCGGATTAGCTTCAATTCCCCGCGCATTAACAATGAAACCCAAAAAATTTCCTGACGCAACGCCAAAGGAACACTTCAAAGGGTTAATTTTCATTCCATAATATCTGAGTATATCAAACATCTCCGCTAAGTCCCGAATGTGGTCATTTGACTGCAGTGACTTCACGAGCATGTCATCAACCTAGACTTTCATTATTTTACCTATCTGGCCTTTAAACATTCGATTCATCATACGCTAATAAGTCACTCCCGCATTTTTTAATCCAAAAGGCATCACTACATAGCAATATAGCCCGACATCTGTGACAAAACTGGTGTGTTCTTAGTCTGGAATGTGCATCGGGATTTGATTATCCCGAGTACGCATCCATAAATGATAGTAACTAGTGTCCCGCTGTTGAGTCAACTAGCTGGTCAATCCTGGGTAAAGGAAAACTAACCTTGGGGCACGCTTTGTTCAGATCGGAGCAATCTACGCAAGTTCTCTACCTTTTCCTTCCTCACTAGCACAGGGTTAGACACCCATTCGAGATAGAGGGAGTCGCGGATGAACCCACTGGCTTTGAGTTTGTCCACCTCCTCTCTGAGAGCAATGGACCTCTCCAAGTCTACGCCTCTCCTTTTTTTCCTTTACTGGTATGTACCTCGGGTCTATGTTCAACATATGACTTGTTATAGCGGGATAAATCCTGCACATATCAGAATGTATCCAAGCGAAAACATCCATATTCGCTCGGAGGAAATCAGCTAGATCCTCGGCCATCAAAGGGTCGAGCTGTGATCCAATCTTAAGTACTCGCGATGGTTCATCTCGGCTGACTGGAATGTCAATCTTCAGTTCAACAGATGTTGCTTTTTCTTCCCTAGGTTCCTCGTCATCATCTCTTGGATCTATGTCTCTATAGATCCGAGAATGTTGGCCGAGCCAGGGCTCGAGCATTACATGTCAATTGTCAGTATTTCGGATGCAGACGGAGTTGTCCGCAACCTTTCCTTTCTCTCTTCGCTAGGCCTCTCTCAGCCCAGCCACATAACATGCAAGACCGGTCGCCTGATCGCCATGAACCACACTAACTCCTTTGTCTGTTGGAAATTTCAAAGTCAAACACCACGGTGCCAAAGTTGCCCTAAACTCTACCGGGGCCGGTCGAACCAGAAACACATTATATGGAGAATCAACATCCAAAACTATGAAAGGTAGGATTCTCACCCTCCTACGCTCACCTTGTCCCAGTTCAACTGGCAATTCAACATACCCCACTGCATCAGTCGCTGCACCATTAAAGCCATGGATACAGGCTTTAGATGGTTTCAAATCCACCGTCTCCATCTTCATTTGGTCGTATGCCGTTTTGAAGATGATGTTAACAGAACTTCTATAATCAATCAAAATTCTCTTCACATGTGCTAGCCCCATTGTCGCAGATATGACCATCGGGTCAACGTAGGAGCCTCCACCTGGTCAGCATCTCGGCTCCTAACCATTATACCGTCCGTCGTCATGCGATGTTGTTTAGTAGGGGTCCCATCCTCCACATTCGAACAACACTCATAATCTGCATGCCTTTAGGAGTTAGCATACCGCTCCATTTCCTGCCGGTTCTTGTCTGCAAGGTGAGGTCCACCGACTATAGTGTTTATGACTAGTCTACCTACAGTTCGGGCAGGTTCCTCTGGATGGCGTGGAGCCGGCCCGCATCGGGGTCTGACATTCCTTGTCTTCCTTCCTGTGGGTTCTTGACAAACTTCTGCAACTTTTTCTGTCTAATCAGCTTTTCTATGGCATCGTGGAGGTGTCTACACTCTTTTGTATTATGCCTGTAGGTCTCATGGAAGCGAAAGTATTTCCCCGTCCGCTTTTGTTCCTCTGTTGACTCCTTTGGGCGTGGCTTTCTGTATTGAAAAGTATTACAAGTTGACAGGTAAATATTCTCCAGAGATGCATTCAGAGGAGTATATTCATTGTAAGTTGAAATCCTTGGCTTCCATTTTCCCGCTTCCCTTTTCTTTCTGGGATTTCCTACTCCGGACCCATTAGATTGCCCAGACTTGTTTTGGACATTGACTTGAACCTTCCTAAAATTGTCACCGGATTGTTTTACGGCGGTATTGCTTTTCACAATCTCCTGAAAAAGCTTTGGTGCCTTATCATGCCTTGTCCATGTGGCTTCCTCTCTTCTTATGAACTGATGAGCCTTTGAATAAAAATGCACCAGCATAGTTGGAGGTTTTCCTGACAACCAATCTCCAAACTCTAAATCTGGATCCACTCCTTACATTACAGCTATCAGAATTGCATGGTCATTAGGGTTGCTAACTTCAGTAGCCGCTACATGAAATATCTATAAGTACTCTTTTAATGACTCTCCTGGGGCCTGGATTACAATAGATAGGGACATCACGTCCTTGGGACGAGTGGCATGTATCATGAACTGTTCTACAAATTTCATCGTCAATTCGTCAAAGCTGGATATAGACCGCGGGAGAAGTCGAGTGAACCACATGGTGGCGATTCCAAATAAAGTGATTGGGAAGCATCTACACTTGGTTGCATCATTAGCTCTAGCCAAATTCATCATCCATTCATACTTCATCCCATGTTTCCTGGGATCTGTCTTCCCTTTCTAGGCCGGGATAGTTGGCATGCTAAACTTCCTTGGGTACTCGGCCTGTAGAATAGTATATGTGAATGGAGTATGACTCCTGGATATCCCCCAATCTTCATTGGTTAAGTCTTGACTTTCTCTCATCATCTGTCTGACCATAGCTGATAGGCCCGGGGTTTGTATGGAAGATGGAAGGTTGGAATCTGTCCTACGAGACCATTTGGGTTGATGTCTCCTTTGTTGGTGATCTGCCAAACGTGTATCTTGGGGACCGGCTTCATTAGGGTCTTAGTGAGCCGGTTGTCCAGTTTCCACACGTGCTCCAGATCCTAAGTTTCCTGTTCCAGCTTGGGTGTGATCTCGAAGGTGTAAGTGATCACTAGTTGATCGATCAGTAGCACCTGCTTGTGTAGTTTCAGTTTTGCGGCATCTACGCCTGGGAGGTTCATCGGATGAAGTCGAGCTATCAGATGAGGAACAAGGATTGGGGCCACCTCCAGCATTATGATGTTGTTGCTGAGCTTGCTGAGTCATGAGATTAGCGTTAGCTTGAATCTTCTCATTAAGTTGTCTTCTGCTTTCCATGAGTTCTCTCATCAACTCGTTGAACTCTGTTCTGGTGACAACTTCCATTTGATTTTGGGTGGTGGTTCCGCACCTAGATTTGCTTGTTGAGTGCTAGGTCATAATTGTTGTACGCTAGCAGTCTCGTTGACGTTCGCGTTATGAGAGGCTGATGTCGTACATGGTCTTCCCATAGTAGAGTTATTGATAGGAACTCTAAGTAGAATCAAAAGACGTCCTATGAGTGACTTGGATCTCCTTTAGGGGATTAATTCAATCCAGTAGTTACAAAGCAGATCCTAACCGCCTGAGAATTCGATTTTCAGTGAAAGCATCAAAATGTTAGCACTAGAATTGGTCACTAACACCCTTGAGAAAGATTGTGTAGAGAGATTAATGAAGAAAATAAATTAAAAGAGAGAACTGTAAGCTAAATAAATCTCAAAAACAAAAACACCGGATTTATAGTGGTTCAGCGTAACTGCCTACGTCTACTTTATGTTTTGATCTTTATTACTTTCACAAATGATTGAATACAGATACAATCCATACAATAATGGATTGAATACAAGTGCTAAGTGAAAAAGGATGAGTCTTGAAAGCGATAGAGTCTCCCTAGTGTTCTCGAAAAAAGGTCCCTTTCACTGTGTCCCGACTCTTCTATTTATAGACGAAGATGGGTTGGACTTCCCTCACGGGCCTAAGAACAAGGTATCTCGGCCCATGGTTAGTAGCTTCGGCACATCGAGCCAGGGATGCCGAACGGCAATTGCCGAGCGAGTTGGTCGAAACAAGAGTGTGTCGAGCGAGGTTTCCATGCCGAACGGCACTTGTATGCTAAGCCACATATTCATGTCGAACGGCATTCGTATGCCAAGCGAGGAATGCGTGTCGAACGACACTCGTATGTCGAACGAGGCATTGTGTCGAACGAGGTACTTGATTCGAGCAAGGCTTCATGCCGATCGAGGGGAGATGCCGAGTGAGGCTTCATGTCGATCGAGTGGAGATGCCAAGCGAGGCTTCATGCCGATCGAGGATAGATGCCAAGCGATGCTTCGTGCCGATCGAGGGGAGATGTTAAGTGAGCCTTCACGCCAATCGAGGGGAGATGCCGAGTGAGGCTTCATGCCGATCGAGGGGAGATGCCGAGCAAGGCTTCATGCCGATCGAGGCTCCATGCCGAGCGACTCATCTATGCTGAATGAGGCTTCATGCCGATCGAGGCTCCATGCCGAGCGACTCATCTATGCCGAATGAGGCTGCATGCCGAGCGAGGTATCTAGGCCGAGGCTCTTATTACATGGTCAAAATACCGGGTAACAGTTTCAATAACCAAAACCTAAAGGACTGAACTTAAGAGATGCATGATGCAAATTGAACAACCTTCTGGTGATTAGTAGTCACATGCTCTGTGTCATTCTTAAGAAAGTAACTGTATATCCAATTTTAATATAATAAATTATAAGATATGAAAATTCTCCAACGTCATAGGAAATCTTCGACCAACGCCGGTAAACTTTGGATTTGCAGAATCTTTTTTAATAATTAGTTCAAAAAAGAACTAGAATCAACTGAAGAAATAAACATCGAAATACATAAAGAACTAAATTAACAACTCTTGCTAAAAGAACCAATAACTGAAGAATTATGAAAACCAGCGTCAACTAAGCAACATTTATATTGCTTTGAACTAACAAAAAAACTAGAAACTCCTTACAACTATGAGCAAACAAGCAACAATATGCTAGCAAATCAAAATTCGTCTCAATAACCCTTCGAATATCATCCCTTTCATATGACAATTCAACTGACAAAGGAGTTGATTCAGGTCAATGCTCATAAAACTCATTTTTTTTTAATCTCAAAACATAATCATTTAACCCGAGCTTATTACTATAAGTATCATTACCTAACATAAAATAATAAGAACATCAGATGTTAAAGGCTTGCATATATATATATAATATGTATGTATGTATATGTACATAAGTATGTATGTAAGTGTACATATATACATAGATACATATAACTATATATATATATATACATGGAGCCGTCTATTTGGATAAAAAAACACAATTGGTGATACAAAAGATCAGGGATGTTGGATATCTTTTTGACCGTATATGGAAGCTGGAAATCAGGAGGCAATCCAATGATGGAAA
Organism: Allium cepa; assembly: GCA_030765085.1. Classification (NCBI taxonomy): domain Eukaryota; kingdom Viridiplantae; phylum Streptophyta; class Magnoliopsida; order Asparagales; family Amaryllidaceae; genus Allium; species Allium cepa. The sequence goes on along the minus strand of CM060935.1, from coordinate 793,191,744 downwards.
TGCATCTTATCACCAATTGTGTTTATAATTTGTGTCCCAATAGATTTTGCCTACATACAAAGATACATACATACATATTCAGTTATCATGTACTTATTTATTCAGTTCATTATACGTGTGAAGAATCATGTCTATAGGAAAGAACATATTAGTGGATTATGACAGTCATTAGGTAAGAACATCTAAGTGAAAAGTGAAGTCCATAGTCATTGGTTATTACTAGTATCCATAATCTTTTTTGTCATTAAGACAATACCTAAAACTAATAACGTATCTTTATTTTACTTATTGAAATAGTAAAGATAAAAAGGCCCAGGGCCCGTATACAATAACCCAACATAAGCAATGCGGATAAGCAAACAAAACAACCTGATTATCACTACCTAAAACAACAAACCCTAGCCGCATCCTTCATTCTTTACCAAAGGGAAACAAAAAAAACCCTAGAAATTATGGAAATCAAAAATGGCGGATGGCGATCCGCCATAATTTTGTTAAAAAATGAAGAAATCTAACTTTAAGGAGGCTTCCATGGCTCCACTCTGCTCTTTAGAGCAGCTTGAGTATCCGATTCCAAGTAAGTGTCACTGAAATACAAGTATTTATGACAAAAGGCTTCTCTATCTTCTAAAGACTGTTGTTATCCCAAGGATCTATGCTTATCTCTTTATAATTACAAGATTTAAAGGGATTGTTCTATGTTTGATTCTCCTGCTCTTGTGTTTTGCTATATTTTCCTCTGCCCAGACAGATAAGTGATACACTTGATTGTTAAGCACGCTTTTGTAGTAATTCTCTCTAATTCTTAGATTATTAATATCCAGACGAATTAATTCATCATTTAGTAGGGACTGAGCCTTCATGGGAACACTGCTAGCAAAGCGGTAGCTCCATTCATCTGGAATAGGTAAATAAAAAATGATTATTATTTATATTTGTATTGCGATCGGTATTAAAATTAACCGGATTTTTTTCATCCTGAAAGAAATCGGATTTTTGAGTAAATAAAATAAAATAAATAATGATTTAAATTATAGAATTTATATTATTAGTTTGGAATTTATATTCTTTTATAAAAGATAAATGGTTTAGAATGATAAATTCCAAATAGTTATGAAATTGAGATTTCATTTAATTTTGGTGAGCCCTGAATTGATAGAAAATTGGAAAATCAAAATATGGTCGAATATTTTGGAATTGATAAATAAATCTAACCTTTAATGAAGAGTAGAGATTTTATTTCAGTCATTGTCAAAAAGAATTTTAAAGCAGTGGTTTTGTTAATAATTAATTTAAAATGGATTGGGTAGTTTTTAGGAAATTATTGTATGATACAACAAAATAATATTAGAAAGTTTGTATTGTTAGACAACGAAGAAAGGAGTGTTATATGGAAATTTTATGGTGAAATGTAGAGTTTTAAATGAGAAATAAATAGTAGAAGTTACATTTTTTTTTCTTAGATGTGATTTAACAAGCCCATATCCGTACTTAATCATATATGAGAATTCTGGCTATTCAGTTTCCCACTTTCTTTAGCCTGCACGTATTAGGAATTGAAAGAAACAAGTTAGGGTCAGTTTCTCCTTCTAAACACAATTAAAATCTCCCACTTTAAATTAGAAAGAAAATAAAAAAATAGATTAGATTAAGGTATGTGAATTTGGGTCTTGTATTTCATTTTAAACAAAGTAAATTTAGTTTTAAGTAGTTGTGAGTCTTTTTGTATTCATTTTCTTTTTTTGAGTTCTAGGGTTTGTTGAAGCTTAAGGAAATCTGTGATGGAGTTTTAATGTATCTATTATGGAATTAAGCTGAGTTTACCTCACCTCTATCTCTAAATTCAATTATATGTGTGATTGTTAGTTTACGTTTGGATTGAATTGTGATTCTATGGTTGAATAATTGATATTAGTGTATTTTAAATCAATGTTTATCGATAATCATATCTCCATATGACCCTGTCAAAATGTATGCTCGGGAACACTGTATGAATGCATTGATGTATTCGATTGCTTGCATGCAAGATTATTCAACTCTAAGAGTTTAACTGAGGCTGTGTTGCCAGTTTATCGGGCATCGATAGCGGTGGAGTTCCTGGAGCTGAGATGGCTCTAGGAGCCGTCGCCATCGGTCGACCATTGGTGCTTCACTTAGGGGGAAGTGGGGTGACAACTGGAGTAATATCGACTCCAAGCAATCCTCCTTTTGTTTTTCTTTTCCATCTTGTTAGATTTTCTTCCTCTTGACCATTAGCAATGATTTCTAGTGATTATAGCAGTGCAATCATGTGATTTTTTTGTTCAGTTCTTGGATGGTTAAATATGATGTACATATACATACATATATATATATATATATATATATATATATATATGAGTATCAGACAAATTACTTTATAAACCCATCAAACATTGTTACCTATGAACATCGGTATTTTATAACACACTTTGTTTTAGATTAGAATTCAGTCTGGTTCAAAATTAAGTACACTTATATTCTTATAAGCTTAAGTTATATACATATAAGTTATGTTTTTTTAAAAGAAGTAAGTGCATGCGTGTGTGTGTATTAGAACTGATTTCTAAAACCTATAATGATTAAAATTTAGGATTACTATAAATATATGTATAAATTTACACTTTGTTTTACTAATTAAATCTTTGGAACTAGTATATTAGTTAATAATGGAAAATGTAGTATATACTAGTAATTAAGTAATAGAAAAGATTTTATGGATTTTAAATTACTGATTCTGAAAATATAAGTTTATGTTGATTTAAATCATTGTTAAAATACCAAATTGGGTTGGAAAACAAGTTTACGGTTTCATTAATAAATGGGTACTTATATAAATGGTTTCTTGAAATATGGGTTTTGGAAAATTACAAAACTAAGTTTTTTTTTTGAAATATGATGGTTATTTATCAAATGAGTTTGTAAGAGTAATAATTGGTTTATTTTATCTAATAGTAAATAAAGTGTTTAGAAATTATTTCCTATATGAAGATTATGATATTGGTATTCTAAATTATGAACTTTAATAAAATAAATGTTTTGAGAGCCTTAGTTCAATAATATAGGGAGTACTAATAATCGACTTAGTGTTATCGATTGGTTTAAAAACTCGAGTAACTTTTCATCGAATATTGTATAACTCATTGAATGGAATGTTTGAGTGGTACTTACTAGCTTGGGATGCTTTGTTTAATTCTTGTGATTGATATTAGGAAATATTTAACACGTTAGGGTTGTATCCTCTTTTGGTGTACGGTGGGACCGATAGATCCTTAAGAGAATATAATTTAGGTTTTCTGGTGGTATTCGTAACGAGTGAGATTTACTAGCTTCTACTAAATAATTGAATTTCACTAGGCGGTATGAGACGTTTTGGTCTAGTGATTACTAAAAGTGACAGTATTTAGCACTTTAGAGTATATTTCTTTTTGGTGTTTGGTGGGACCGATAGATCCATAAGAGATACTCATGGATTTCTTTACAATTATAAATTTATAAAGATGAATAATCTAGAGTCTTCAAGTCATGGTTGCAACGATCATCTTGGATGGTATGGACTATCCTTGAGATCAATTGTGAATCTGTATTTTCGGTATGAGTACGATCTTTGGTATCAGATCAGTATGAGTGATACCTTTGTTTGTTTGTTTGCCGCGGTCCGAGTATAATTATTTCAATTTGTATAAACGATCACTACGATCGGTACAGATGAAGATCTCTTGGGTTTTGAAAATTTTGATTTTGTGACTATTTTGTATTCGTGAAATAAATACAAACTCTTGTGTCTTGAGGCGGATTCTGAGTTAAATTAATTTCGTGACTTGTTATATCTTGGACATCTGGATTTACTTATATGTCATATATATTTATGTTATATCTTGTTCTCACCATTTTAGATATTTAGAGATAGTCTGACCCGGTTGTTGTTTCAATGCTCGGGTCAGGTCGAAACTTTCCAAGTTACAGGACAGGTTGACCTTTGGATGGTTGTGCTAGCAAGTAGATAAACATTTTTTACTTTTAGTTTATCTCATTAGGATTCGTGTTTTTTAGATGTATAATTGAGATAAAGATTTGTATTAGATGTAAATTATGTAAGTCTAGTGCTATATTTGATAGACTCTCACTTTTATATATGTATATGATGTTTAGTATTCCACTATGATTTGTGACCATTGTTTATATGATATACTATTCTGATTCAGAGAAATTGGTGTGATTATTATTTTGAACTGAGACTACATACGTCAAATTTTATTCCAGGGATTAAATAGACCATAAGATTGATATGTTAGTGTTAGTTAAAGATATATTCACTTTCAGTCGCCCTTATCAAGCCGTATTCTCCATATTAGTAGAAGATGTTATTTATAATGTTCTTTAATAATATGGATATCGCGATGCGGTCATTACAGTTTGGTATCATAGCCGAGTCAGAACATTAAAGCTTATAAAATCATCAATTTAGACCTAGTGAGATTTGGAGTCCTGACCCCAAGAATGTGTGGAAGATAGTTATATTAATTATCTATATATGGATATGAATTGATTATCGAGATAATCAACTAGGATGTATTTTGATTTAATTTTTTAATTAGATAAGTTGAAATTTGTGATATTGAACTTTTGGAAAGTAATGTGTTAAAATCTTATAGAGTTTGAAAAATTACTTTTGGATTATTAAGAAATTAATTTTAAAAGAGATAAACCAGAGGAAATTGATTTAAGTGAACAATTTTCACTTAATAGAGAATTTAGGAAATTTGAGTCAATAAGTTTAAGATTTAAATAATCAAGGAATAATAAGAGTTGCGCAATGGAATTTTAAAAACATAATTTTTTCATTGAAAGCAACTATTTAGCTTTGGCTGATTGTTTGTTAGAAATTAATTGCTTGGTTGTATTTATTTAAATTGGATTCATGGATGCTGGTAATAATAAAATAGATATAACTAAGCAAAACTTGTGATTATTTATTGTGTTCACTTGTCCATAAAATATTTAAGGATTCTGATCAATATATGGGACGCCGTATTATCGACCAGAGTTCTTAAACATCAAACGAGACATTTCGACATGAGAAATAGTTAATTTGAAAATTTTAAAATAATCGTGTTTAAAAATAATATTTTAGCCATCGAATAAATTATGAGAAGTAGAGAGTGTGGCAAGGCAACGTTGATATTCTAGGTAACCAACTTTGCAGCTAAGTGATAAAATGAATCACTAACGTTCGTGGCTTGAAATTATTTTATATAGTGAGATAAATGAAGGAAACTGTTTTAAATTTTGCAATTGTTATATGCTAAAGTTGAATGAAAATAAATTTTGGGAAGTAAAAAAGATATTTTGTTGAAAAAAATGTATATTTGTATATACAAATGGGATATCATTAGAAGTATAAATTTTGGATACAAATAATATTTGGAAAGAAATTATTTTGAGTTATATGATTATTTTGGAAAGAAAATATTAATTGGAATTTTGGTAATTATATTAAGTAAATGATTTGGAACTTGATTTATTATTTTTCAAGGTAAAAATATTTTGGAAAATATTTTTAGGAAAATAATTTAAAAGGTGAATTTTATCTACTAGTATGTATGGGTTTAAAAGTTTGGGTGGGTTAAAAAATAATAATGGAAATTATGAAAATGCATTATATATGTATTATTTTTGGATGGTGTGTGCAGCCACCAAACCTTAGCGATAATAGAGGTTAATGGCGAGACTATGTTGACTTCACAGTCAACATCGCAACCAATTGACAAAGTGATTTGCTACAAATAGACAACAAGGAAATGTCATTTTATTATTTGATGTTTGTAAAGTATGAATGTTTATTTTAAGACATATGCTAAGAGGAGTAATGTGGTATATTTGATTTATTATGTATGTCATTGTATATTTAGATGGATATTAAATTTGGAAGTTCAAAATAGAAAATTTAACAAATTCATATTATGGATTTCTTTCATTAATAAAACCACGAGGACGTAATTTCTTTAAGGTGGAAGTTTGTAACAACCTGGATGTTTGAGTAAATTAAATAAAATTAATAATGATTTAAATTGTAGAATTTAAATTATTAGTTTGGACTTTATGTTCTTTTATAAAGATAACTGGTTTAGAATGATAAATTCTAAATAACTATAAAATTGAGATTTCATTTAATTTTAGTGAATCCTAAATTTATTAGAAAATTTGAAAATTAAAATATGGTCAAATATTTTGGAATTGGTAAATAAATCTAATCTCTAATGAAGTGTAGAGATTTTATTCGGTCGTTGCCAAAAAGAATTTTGAAGCAATGGTTTTGTTAATAATTAATTTAAAATGGATTGGGTAATTATTAGGAAATTAATTTATGATATGAAAAAATACTATTAGGAAGTTTGTATTGTTAAACAAAGAAGAAATGAGTGTTATATGGAAATTTTAGGGTGAAATGTAGAGTTTAAAAGGAGAAACAAATAATAGAAATTACAATTTTTCTTAGAAGGGCTTAAATAAAGTCCATATCCATACTTAACCATATATGAGAAGTAAATGTGTATGTGTATATATACACACACTCTTGCGTCTGAGTACAATCATTGCGACTGGTATGGACGATCATTACGATCGACACAGATTAATATCTCTTGAATTCTGGAAATTTGGATTCTGTGATTATTCAGTGTTCGTGAAATAAATACATACTCTTATGTTTTAAGGTGGATTCCGAGTTAAATTAATTTAGTGACTTGTTATATCTTGGATATCTGGATTTACTTATATGTCATATATCTTTATGTTATATCTTATTCTCACCCTTTTAAATCTTTAGAGATAGTCTGATTTAGGTGTTAATCTAATGCTCGAGTCAGGCCAAGACATTTCAGATTAGAGGATAGGTTGACCATTGGATGATTGTGATAGAAAGGAGATAAGCATTTTTGACTTTTAGTTTATCTCATTGAGGATTCGTGATTGTTTACGAGATGCATAATCGAGATAAAGATTTGTATCAGATGTATATTATGTAAGTCTAGTGTTATAATTGATAGACTCTTGCTTTTGTATATGTATATAATGTTTAGCATTTTACTATGGTCTGTGACTATTGTTTATATGATATACTATTCCAATTCTGAGAAACTGTTTGTGATTATTACTTTGAACTGAGATTGTGCATGCTAAATTTTATTCCAGAGATTAAATAGGCCGTTAGTATGATGTGTTAGTGTTAGTTTTAATATATATTCACATTCAATCGCCCTTATCAAGTTATATTCTCTGTATTATTAGAAAACATTTTTATAATGTTCTTTAATAACATGGTTGTTGTGATGGGGTTGTTACACATCCCTTGCAGGATTTCATCCTATTAATAGCGCTGGAGTGGCCGCCTCTAGGAAGATAGCTCGTGGAGTAGCTGTCTTGCCTCAATGCTGACTCCTTTGACCTGCAAGCGATACTGTGTTAAATGCTGAAGCCATTGGTCTTCCACTAGGAATATCCATAGTATATTTCCCACCTTGTAAGCAAACTTCAACCCTATCCTCATGTTTATCCAATTTTTTGATATCATAGTTTTATGAATCTAAAAAGTCTTGTTGTTTGTATTATTTTCTAATGATTATCTGATATTCTAAGTTGATAATTTTCCGTAATTGGATACTGCTGTTTTCTTTATGGTGATGAAGTCTTTGATTACTTTCTCTCCAAATATGGTATACAACAGTAGCCAACATTATGGAGGCTTTTGTAAATTCCTTTGATTTGATTTTGAAATTGTTTTAGATATATAATATGCTTTCTTAGATGCTTTGATTTGATTCATACCGATTAAACTTTAAAACACGTTTTTCTATATACCATATAAGTTTTGAGTATATGTAATAAAAAAAATGGTCTGCACTTTCAGCATCATTTTTACAAAGTAAACACTTGATTTCTGCATTTTTAATCCATTTGGCACACCTATATTTAGTTGGTAGCCTATTTAGAAGGGTAAAGTAAGTGCAGCGTGACATTCTTGTGCAATTTTTTTATTCCATATTACATTGTACCAATTAACCTCCTTTTCTCTTCCTTGATGAATTTCCATACCTTTTTTGATAGAGAAATTGCATTTTGTGTTCAATTTCCAATCCCATACGTTCTTCTAAAGGTTTTGATCTATTGAAATTCTCTCAATTGCTGACTTAAATATTGAGACAGCTTGTTGATTATGTGTTTTCTAACAATGGTTTTAAATAATGCGTTGAATTTTTTCGCTGGCCCTACCTAAAAATACAGTTATTCCAGCCAAGAAGGTTTATCAGTGATTTCCCAAAGATTGATGGATCGAACCATAAATTGGTTTAACTTCCATCTTTAAATTTTTTATCCAATAGGTTTTTATCGATTTCTCTGCAGCCAAGAACGTTTTTTCAAGTGAAAGAATGATGATTTTCAATACTTGTCGCCCATAATTTTTTTAAGATATACTTTACTCTCATCCACTTTTCCCACAGGGATTTACTCTCAATAAATTTCCAAAATAGTTTGAGCTTAGATGCTTCTCTTAAGTCACTGATATTTCTTAAGCCTCAGCCACCATCTTTCCTTGATGAGAAAAAATTTTCCAAGCAATTTTTTGTTGGTTTCCTTTCCAAATGAAGTTAGCGCACATTTTTTCTATTTTATGAATTGCTTTTGTTGGAATATTGTGGGATTCGATCCAATACATAATAATTGCAATGATTGCAGTATGATTAGCTCTGATTTACCAACTAGAGAAAGAATTTTACTAGACCACCCTTCAAGCCTACTCTAAGTAATATCATATAGCCTTGTTCAATCTCTGTCATTAATGTGATTCATACTTAGAGGCAGACCCAGATATTTGACCGGTAGATTTCCTTCCTTAAAGTTTAATATGCTTAGAATCCCCTCTTTACTTGTACATCCTTTTCCGTAATAGTTTTGATTTTGCATTCATTAACTTTCAAACCAGCATGAGCATCCAAATTTTCAAATATTTTCACAACTATTCTAGCACTTTGAATATTGACATTTGTAAACAATAGCAAATCATCAGCATATAAAAGATATGTAATTGATGGCTTAATTCTGATTATTACTTTAACGTTCCCCTTAATTTGTTCAATTTCAATAAGGATAGAGAAATATTCCATAAAAATAGTGAAAGATAAGGAGATATTGGATCTCCATGTCTAGTTCGCCTATTGCTATGAATAAAACCTTTAACGGAGCTATTAATTAATACCAAGCATGTTACATTATCAATATGTCCTTTTATAAGAGTGTATAATTTTCCATTAAAGCCTATCCGTTGTAAGATGTGTATTATAAATTGCATACTAATTTTATCAAAGGCTTTATGTAGGTCGATTTTAATACACATAATATTCTTATTTTTGATGCTGAAGTTTCTAATTATCTCATGACAAAGCAGGTTATTTTCTGCTATAATCCTACCGGGTATAAAATCAGCTGATTTACAGAGATTAAAAATTAAAGAAAAAATTCTGCTGCATAAAACTTTAGGTATGATTTTATAAATAGTATTGCAACAAGCAATGGGCCTATAATCTTCTAAACCGTTAGGAATGTTAACCTTTGGAACCAAAGTCAAAAAAGTATGACTAAAACTTTTTAAAACTTTTTCAGATTTAAAAAATTCAAATATAACATAAAAAATAAAACTGTTGATATCAGCCTAATGTGTTTTATAAAATTTTGCTCCAAATCCATCAGGTCCAGAACACTTATCATTATTAGCATTAAAAAATATTTTTTTTAATTTCCTCCAATCTAATTAGAGCAAGACGAATGTCTTGACTATTTTCATTTAGTAAATATTTAGTGTTTATACTAGGAAAATTGTCGATATATTAATTGGAATTATGTTAGTAAAGTAACTAATGGCCTCCCACTCTACATCTTTTATATCTTTTAAAATATTCCCATTTGCATCAAGCAATTTTCCAATATCACTTTTGTTCTTCCTACTAGACACTCTAGCATAAAAAAATTACTATCTTCATCCCCATTAGTCAGCTGGTCAGCTTTGGCTTTCTGCCTTATGTTAACTGATTACACTTGAAGGGAGGAAAGTAGCTTGTTTTAAGCCAAAAAGAAATAGTTGACAATCGTTGTCCACATCATTTTGCAATCCCTCACATTCAGCTCTAGCTAATTTGAGCTCATTTTTATTTCTATTATTATTCCAACTTCTAAGATTTCCTTTAGATATTTGCAAAAATTTATGAAATCTATACTGGGCAATGCCATCTATATTAATCGATAAACCGTTTTTTATTACATCTTTATAGTTCTCTTCATAAACCAAACCATTCACAAATGTGAAAGGAACATTTTTCTTAATCAGATTGCTGTTGGTAAGAAAAATTTAGACTGGAATGTGATCATTTATTGCTTGAGGTAAAGTGAAAACACTTGTAATCTTGGAGTAAACTGATAAAATTTTTGATTAATCAAAATTCTACCAAGTTTGCAATAAAGATTCCTGTACTTTCCAGATTTCCAAGTTAATCTGTCCCCATGCAAATCAGCTTTTGCTAAACTGGTCCTAAGCATGAAATTGCTGATAAGTTCAAGTCCTTTTAAAGGAACAGGGTTGCCTCCTCTTTTCTCAAATGCATGTATAGTAGTATTAAAATCTCCCAAAATTAGCCAAAGGCGTTTAATTCTTTTGTTTAAAAGTTTAAGCTGATTCCAAAGAGTAAATCTCTCCTTTTTAAAATTTGATTCATAAATGAAAGTGATTTTAAGATGAAACCCCCATTTATTTATTAATCAACAATGAATGTATTGAAAATTAGAAATTTGATTGCATAAATTTCAGATGTTAACATTCCAAAAAATCATAATTCTACCATTTCCACTTATATGATTGTTATTTACAGTATTCCAATTAAAGAGATGTCTAACATGGTAATCAACGATTTTAGGATTGTCTAATTTGTGTTCTATTAACCCAACGATATTAGGCTTTTCTATGAAAAGCAAATTAGATAAATCCAATTTTCTTTCAAAGGAATAAAGCCTTCTAACATTCCATGCAATAATCAACATAATGATACTAAAACTAAAAAAATAAAATTATAGGATACACAAAGGATATGTTAATATCTACAGTGATGCACTTATGCAACGTATTTATCTTCATCATCCTTCACCGCCATTTTTTGCCTTTTCTTTTACATGTTTATTGCATTTAGCTTTCAGCAATTCTTTGCATTTATCATTTTTGATAATATACTTTTTCGTGAACTCCATGTCCTCAGCATCCTGTGTTTTGTCTGTAGATGTAATATCGTTTAAGCTTTTCATTACGGTCTTCTTTCTCTTGTTTTTGTTTACAGTAGAGGAGGAGGAAGTCACTATGCTAACAGCGCTTTGAACGGCCATATCTAATATAGTCTTTCCTACTTACTTGAGGAGTAAGATTGATTAGCAGTTGGGAGATATCCATATTTTTTGGACTAATTGATAAGTCTATATTCTTTAGAGAGCAAGAATCAACATTCATATTATCTGTAATTTTAATTAAACTTGGGATTTTCTTGGAGGGGAGGGAAGATCTTAATGACCTGTGAAATATTATCCCCAACTTCTTTTTCCTGAGTAACATGCATCTATGGATGTGCTTTTGGAAATGCAGAAGGGAATGCATTTGAATGTGTCCCCCTTGTGTTTTCAACTACCATCTAATCTTGTAAACTCTTTTTCGAATTTTCAGTATCCTCATGATTATAAACCTGCTGGGTACCTGCTCTTTCCAAGTTATTTGAATTTGCATTATTTCTCATAGTAGACTCATGATTATCACATACATCGCTCTGAAAGATAAAATTTCTTGATTATAAGCTACACCCATAGCTTTTCTCAGAAACTGAATTCAAGTTTTTTTCTTGCTCTGGGTTTGAATCATCATTGACTATTTCCCTACATGTTATTTTAGTAACACAATTTTCTATTGTATGACAGAAACAAGCACATGCTTTACACCTTGGAGTGATACACTCATATTCTATTTTTTGCACTATATTTTCTCCATCATACATTGCAATACACGCTTCTTCAGGTAGCTCAACATTAGTTTTAATCTCAACGAGAATTCTAACGTAGCACAGCCTGGTTTCCATTGATGTTGGTTCATCTAGCTTCAAAGGAAAACTGACAACACTTGCAATTGCACTGAAAGTATTTTTATGCCATAATTTTAGATTGAGTTCAGGCAATCTACTAAACTGACATAGCTAGTATTTAATAAATCCCTATCAAGATTCAATTTCTTACTCAATCTTTTTAATATAATAAGCTTGCCACTGATGAAATAAGGTCCACCGTTTAAAGTTTTTTCACAATCATCAACATTTGAAAATCTAATGATAAAACCCATTATTACGAGTATATATCTCAAATCTATGAGTAGGATTGCAAGTACGAGTGATAAAGGCCTTAAAGTGATGATAAGGAGGCCCATTTCCGAAAACATATGCAACAACTGAAAAGCTCCAATTATTCTCTATCCCTTTGCCGACCTCTTCCTTCACAATGACAATTTTCTTTTTGTTGATGTAAATTGAAGCAACAAATTTAAGATCAAAATCAAAGGTTAATCCACCTTTGTTAATCACCTTTGCGCATGAAGAAGCCTTATTCTAGCTAGCCTGAATTGGTTCTGGGCGAGTTTTGATCACTTCTTGAAGCATTACTTGCTTTAGGAGTGGGTATGAAAGCAATTCTTGATTGAGTATAACTGCTTCTTGGAGCAAATCCTGCTTCATAACTGAATTTGACAAGAACAGACCCAATTTAATTTGATTTATCACGCTGAAAACCAGATATTTGATCATTCCGGCTATTCTTCCTTCGGTTCTGAACTATTTGAAAACTATCTTTATCAACATATACAGATGTATGGTATTGTGTGAATGGAGATTGTGATTTGACAAAGGAGGAGAATTAAAATGAGAAGAGGAGGAGCCCCCGTTCCGATTAGGGTTTGCAACAAAGTTAGGTTTATCTTGAATTTTCATGAAAGCCACGACCGTTTGAGAGGGAACTCACTAAATGACACTTTATCTTTAAATTATTAATTAAATATTACTAATGACTATTTTACAAACATTAATTAACTAGCTAGTCTTATGATAGTAGTACCTAAAAAACAATATAAGAACCATTCAAAGAATGAAAAATTAAAATCATAAAATCTTGTAGAGGATTAAGCAAAACTGTAGAAAAAAGCGACAGAAGAGATCATCGATTTTTTCTTCTTTAGTTAGTATAATATAGAGAAAATGACTTGGATTAAGTAAAATTATTCATAAGATAATAGAATCTGAAGATTGTCAAAGGACTTCAAACTAAATTAAGGGAAGATTAATTTTATTAGGATATTAATGAAGTTGAAATTAGATATTATGCGAAGAAGTTCATTTGATTTAATTCAAACGTTTGAATTAAACTACACAATTAGGGCATCTCAAGTCGATTACGGGTTGAATATTTAGCCCGTAATTGGACTGGGTACTCCAGTGGTCAGGCGTCCATTAATGAGCCCTAAACGTCTGACGTCCATTAAATGAACGCCTGCTTCTTTTTTTAGGGTGGGCTTCAGCGTCCAAGTCCAACTGCATTTTATGAACTGCAAATGTAATATTAACCTTAATATTACATTTGTAATTGATGACTAAACCGACGCCCTAGACGTATCCATGATCACCTTTGTTCCATTTACATTGCTATTAACTGTTCATAAAAGGACAAACATAAAATAAAACAAATCATAATCATGACAATGTCTTTAACCGGCAAAAGGTACCAGAAAGATAAGACATGGTGCAATCTTACATGCACACTCTTTTATCTCCTGTGTAATCAGCTCTTTAATCTATGCAATCCACCTTGTATATACATGCTGCCGCTGTACAATAGGAGGAACTCAAGCTCCATCCTGCAGAACTATTTCCGAATTAATGGCTCTCAATCCATATGCGTATCCATTCTATAGTGCCAAAGCAATGGTTCTTTATTCACCTCTTCACCCTCAGCAGCAATTTCAAAATTACATTTTTACACCTCTTGCTGTGTTTCCAAATACCATTTGTTATTTCACTTTGCCTGCTGTTTACTTTAGCAGTTACGTTAACAAATCGACGGTCTCATGTGGGTCCGTTCTCTTGACTGAGATCAATGAAGAGTCTGCCGAAGTAGAAGAAGGTGCTGATAACAATGATTATGAGGCAGAGGCGAAGAGGAGATTTAATCCTACCAAATTTGGAAAGTTAAGGAGAAGTAAATACGATGTAGTTGGGAAATGGAAAGCCAAGGAAAGTAAATTCACCGATGATGACTCTTTTGAGTTTAAAATGGACCACGGGTTTAATGGCAGAAAAACAACTGTTATGATAAAGAACATTCCAAATAAGTTTGAGTAAGTTTTTTCTGAAACTTCTTGTACTAATTATCTTATCATATAGTTAATTTTCTGATTGTACAAGTCGATTAATCTTTTATAGTAAAAAGAAAATTCTGGAGATACTAGATGATCACTGCCTGAACGTAAACAAGAATTTGAAGGCTAATGGAGAATGTGCAGACAATGTTACCTCTTCATTTGATTTTTTGTACCTTCCCATGGATTTTAGGTACTTCTCCACAAAATCTGCAAACTTCTGGTTGTTATGCTTGCGTTTGCTTTTAACAAATACGTGTTTCATGCGGAAAATTTCAAATTAATTATACATTCTCTGAAATTCTCTTTAATTTGTGTTCCATGAAAAGCTAATAGATTTTAGTATCGTGGAGGATTTGTATAAATAATTTGATTGTGAACATCATCTAGAAACGAAAGCAAAATTTTCTTTCATCTCTTCAAGTTTTCCGTGCATCATGTTTATGGAGCAGCAATAGACCGTTATTTTTTTTTTCTGGGCTGTATAGTTGACGAATTTTCCAAACATGGTGTGAAAGAAAAAGTTATCCTACGTTAGCCATTTTTTAAAATTCGTCTGAACTAATTTTGTTATTTCTTTTTAAAACAAACATATATTGGCAAAATTTGTTTGAATTAAATCATGGTAAATTTTATGATTAAAGAGCCTCTGAAAGTTTTATATGGGAAATTGGGAACAAAAATAAATATAACAAAATTGTAAATTTCAATTCGAGGATGTAAAAACTCAGCTGCATGGACCTATGTAACAATTTTACATGACGCTTGCAAATTAATGACTCGTGGAGTAAATACCTAGTTTTCATAAGATGCCCATGCTTCTTAAATTTATATTTAATTCTTCGGAAATGGTCAGGACTCGGAGCAATTTAGGATACGCCTTTGTTAACTTCACTAGCCCCATTGCAGCATGGCGACTTTATCATGAGATGCACAAACAAAGTTGGGTGAATGCTGATTCTCCCAAAATTTGCGAGGTTACGTACGCCAGGATTCAGGTACGTAACCGTTTTATTTTCTGCATTGCCTTTATTTTTGCTAAAAGTTCACTGTTGCACCCTTATATATCTACCCTCTCATTTGACCTTTCCATTATTTACTATGCCGATTTATTTAGTTCAAAATAGTTATACTGACTTATATCAATAGTTGTCTTTTCATATAAATTTTCGTTCATCCGAACTTTTCCAATATGAAACTGATAATGGAATACAATACCAATTACCAATTAGTATAATGATAAGTTCATACGTAATGTTTTGGGGTTGGAAAACATGACAACACCAATCCAATTAGTTGATTCATTTTTCGTTATCGTTTTGGCCATGGTTGTTTTAATGCTATACTAAATTAACATTCATATTGGTTGGTAATGGTTCTTTTAAATGTTCGGATGAAATAAATTTTCATTTTCAACATGAACATTAGTTATTGATTAAATATATGCAGTCAAGGTACTACATTTATAATTAAACTTTTTGAGTGCGGCTGTACTTGGAACATTTTATGTTGAGTTCGTAGCAAATGTTAGGACAAAAATGTACAACTAACCTGTAAAAACGGGAAGCATGATTCCCTTTTTTTAAGCAGCATCAAAAAATACTTGCAAATAACAATTTAGTGTGTGTACTTTTGATTCTTATGTTTATGCATTTAATTAAATTAGTCCCATGCTGTAGCCGTTGTATGTAAACTAATGGCCTGTCCCATGATAATTAAGCTAGGATGGTATTAATTTACATATGTACCCATAGTAGTGTGCATTTATTTTAATATTTAAAGATATAAGAAAACCTAGAAATCTACTGAACAATAACATGCTGTTTTCTGGATATGGGTTGTACCAGGGCTTAAAAAATCTTGTTGGGCACTTCAGCAGTTCAGTGTTTTTCTGCAAAAGCATTGAGTACCTTCCTGTGAAGTTTAGCCCAAGCCGCAATGGTTTTAATGTCTCTACTGTAGGTCAGAAGTACATTGGCAGGCATGTTCAATCCAAATAAGCTTCCGAATGAATAGAGATAGGTTTCCAAACCGAATGGATGAATGAGTTAAGTTAGTACGCAAGTTCCCTTTGTCTACGTTTCAATCCATCTATTGCATAAGAAATGGATGGATGGAAATATAGAGAGAGATTTATATGTGCAAGTAGTGAGAATGCTAGATATGTCATATATGTTTAGCTGCACCTTTCATGTTGATGTTCTCACATATGAATGTTCTGTATCATGGATTATGTATGCATCTTTCATGCTATGTTATGATCTACATTGAAGTACTTTCATGTCTTTGTTGCAGTATTATTATGTTAGCTCCGCACTTATTTGTCGTTGTGCTGCTTCTTTCTGAACAAATGTTTCCCACGTTTTTGGGTTTGTATTGTGTTTTATTATCTATTATTAAGCAGAAATGAAACAAACAAATGAAAAAGTGGCAGGGTATTGGCCATGCTTATTATGTTCGTTCATTTAAAATTTAAACAAAGAACCAGCAAACAAAACGAAAGTGAGTGATGCTTTTATTTGGCTTCCAACTGAATATTTGTGGAAGTGTTGCAAGTACAGAGCTTGTTGAAGAAACATGGCAATTTCAGACCTTGTTTTGTGCAAGGCATGCTTTTCCATGCCAGTACGTGACTTCAAAATTTATCCTAATTTTGGTATGCTTTTAATTTGACTTTTGCTTTTCCTATGTTGCAGTTGCAGTTGCAGTTGCAGCAGAATACACACACACGTATAAAACAAAATTTTATGGTTAGTCTATTGGCTACAAAGATCATCTTCAAGGAAAGATTGAATCATTTTGAAACATCCAACTTCATCAAAATTTAATTTTAAACTGACCGTTAGATATAAATGTTCGATGCCTCATAATGAACTGACATTTTCTACAAGTTTCAGAATTATCCAAATATTTTTCCAAATGATTTCATTTAAAATAGAACAAACTTACAATGTTTTTTTTTATACATTTTATTTTAAGAATTTAGTGCTTTATTGAATACTAAAAGAGCCACGGAATGTAATGCTGAAACAACTACAAACAAGTGAAACCCAATACAACAAAACTTACTTCTACGGAAATATAATCAACAAATAAATAAAACAAAATGAATTATTGATAATTAGAAGAAATTGTATTACTCGCATACAATTATTATATTATATTAATTATACTAGTGTTAATTGGAATACCATACTTAAAATGAAGAAAAGCAAAATTGCCTTAGTTAATCAAGCTCGAGGCACAAAACTTCTTTAATCAACCCTTATAGGAAGGAGAGGTAGATTAGTAAACATCCCTAAAAATGAAGCTCTAAATGATAACTTGAGGTAATTTGAACACTTACGCCTTGGATTGATTTGAATAAGTCGTTTTTTAATGCTTTTTGGAAACCAAAATAATAGGTTTCGACTTTCAAAAAGAAAAAAAAAGACTTATATAAGTCGATCCGAACGAAATACTCCACATGCCATGCGAAATAGATAAATTAAGAAAGTAGTAAAGAAGCAAAGAAATAATAATATTAAGTAATGTATACTAGAGGTAGTTATGGTTGTCCTTAGTAAAAGATAAAATGAGATTTTTATTCTCTGTTACATATATATATATATATATATATATATATATATATATATATATACTGATTTACAGATAATGGGCCACAACAGAATAAATGAATACGGGCTGAAGAATGATGAGGCCCAATAAACAAATGAAACAAAAATAAAACCACGAACAAACGTTACAGTCTTTATTACACCACACAAATAAAACTAGGGTTTCTCTGTCTCTTGAATCCTCACTTCATTCTTCATGGCGTCGGGAAAAACACGAAGCTCCTCCCTAAGTCGAACAACATTCTTAGATGAAATAGCTTTGGTTAATACATCAACACGTTGATAAAAAGAGGGAACATGCCGGATCTGAAGTTTCTCGCTTCCAGTTCGTTCTCTAACAAAGTGAAGTTACACTTCTAAGTGTTTCGTTCTCGAGTGCTGAACGGGGTTCATGGATAACGATATGACGCTCAAATTGCCCACCCAGACAGTCGGCCTCTGTTTAAGCTCAAACCCTAATTCTTGTAGTAGTGTTTCGGTCCAAGTGACCTCAGCAGTAACGCTAGCGATGGCTCTGTATTCTGCTTCAGTTCTCGACCAGAGACAGTTGATTGCTTCTTCGTGCACCATGAGATAGGGTTGGTGCCGAGGTACATGCAATAGCCAGTGATGGACCTTCTGTCGTCTAGATCGTTAGCCCAATCCGAACCTCTGTAAGCTTGTATAGACTCATATTTTTGCATGATATTAATTTTAACCCATAATGAACAATTCCCTTTAAGTATTTAAGAATGTGTTTAACTGCACGCCAATGTTCATTCGTTGGAGCTTGCATGTATTGGCAGACCTTATTCCCACTAAAATAGATGCCTGGTCTAGAAATAGTTGCATACTAGAGTGCCCCAACTACACTCCTATATTGTTTGATGTTTTCAATAGGTTCACCATTGTCTCTAGACAGCTTGAGATTACTTGTCATAGGTGTGGGCAGTGCCTTGGCTTTGTCCATGTTCGCTCTTACTAGAATGTCTGATATATATTGCTTTTGTGATAAACTAATGCTTGAATCTGTATTTCTCTGAATATGTATGCCTAGGAAGTAATTAGCATCCCCGAAGTCTTTTGTAGCAATTTGTCTGTCTAAATACTTGATAATAGTTTCAGTTTCATGCTGAATGTCTCTTGTAATGAGAATGTCATCAACATGTACTAAAATGTAGATGCTATTTTCCCTCTGCTTTCTTATGCAGAAGGAGTTGATTTAGTAGCAGTGAATCCCAATTTGACTAAAGCGGTCTTCAGTTTTTTATACCAAGCCCTTAAAGCTTGTTTCAACCCATAGATAGCTTTGTGTAACTTGCACACTTGATTGCTGTTATCTTCAGAGTCATAGCCTTTTGGTTGCTGCATGTACACTTCTTTCATTAAGTCCCCATTTAGGAATGCATTATGCACATCTAATTGCCTTATCTGCCAATGTTTGTGTAAGGCTAAGGCCAGTATAATTCTAATTGTTGCTAGTTTGATGACTGGGGAAAATGTCTCATTGAAATCAAAACCAAACGGCTGGGTATAACCCTTTGCCATAAGTCTTGCCTTGTGCTTGATTATTTTACCATCTACATCTTTTTTGATTTTGTATGTCCACTTGCTTCCAACTATGTTTTTGTGTTTTGGTGGGTCAACTAAGGTCCATGTTTTGTTTTTATTCAATGCATTATACTCTTCATCCATGGCTTTCCTCCACCTTTTGTCTTTAACTGCTGATTCATATGATGTTAGCTCTACTTCATTGAGTTGAATGTTGAATTTTTTGGTTTTAAAGATACCACTTTTGGATCTAGTGATCATGGGGTGTTTACTAATGGTTGGCCGTGGCACTTGATGTTCTACCATGTAGTGATTAGTAGCTTCATTTGTTGAGTCTTTATTGCCTTGATTTTCATGTATGTCTATTTGCTGTTGTTCATTATGTTGTGAACTGTCCACTGCGTTCTGCTTTGAATTGTCACTGTGAACACTCTTTGCAGACTCATTATTTATTTGACTTTCTTTGTTGATCCAGTCAGATAGATTAGGTATATGACTTGTGCCTGCTTTGCTGATGTCCTTTCCTTGTTTGTGCTTTTCCTTTTCTACAAAGGGAAAAACACTTTCATTGAAGACTACGTGTCTTGAAATATAAAGCCCGCCCTGATTTTCTAGACACTTGTACCCTTTTTGATTACGTGCATAACCTAGAAAGGTACATTGACTAGACCTCAGACTCAATTTATGTTTGTTGTATGGTCTGAGACAAGGAAAACACAAGCACCCAAAAATTCTCAAGTGTTCATAATTTGGTTTGACACCAAACAATTTTTCAAAAGGGCAGACATGGTTTAACACTTTGGCTGGCATTCTAGTGATGAGATGCACTGCTGTAGCAAATGCCTCCCTCCAATATCTCATGGGTAGACTTGCTTGTGACATAAGTGTTAAGCCAGTCTCCACAATGTGTTTGTGTTTTCTCTCTACCAACCCATTTTGCTCAGATATGTGTGGGTATGTCATTCTATGTATGATTCCTTTCATACTAAAGAAATCTTTTAGGGGTTTGAATTCACCCCCACCATCTATCTGTATCATTTTCACACTGCTTTTTAACTATTTTTCAATGCAAGTGATGAAGTGTTTCATAGCACTGCATGTGTCTGACTTTACTTTTAGAAAGTATATCCATGTATACCTACTATGAGCATCAACAAGTGATAGATAATACCTATCCACTTGAGTTGAATTATGTGGAGATGGTCCCCACAAGTCAGCTGCCACTAGTTCGAGAGGCTTTTCACATGCAGTCTCGGGATATTGAAAAGGTAATTTATGACTCTTACCAATTTGACAGTGAGTACATATATTTGAACTATGCAATTCTGAGAAAGAAATTTTATTGTCATTCAATACTTGTTTGACCGCATCAAAACTAGGATGCCCTAGCTTGCAATGCCATACATCAAGGATATTGTCATCTTTGTTATGATCAGTACAAACATTGTTACACCATACTGTATTGTTACAAAAATTTCTTTTTCTCATATTGTTGAACTTGTATAAACCTTGATCCAGTTTACCCTGTAACAATATGTTTTTACTTAGCAAATCCATGATAAGGCAAAATTTAAGGTGAAACTCAAAATATACATTGTTTCCTTTAGAAAATTGTGAGACACTTATTAAATTCTTTTTGATACTTGGTACTCTCAATAAGTTATTAAGATAGAGTAGCCCTGTACCTTTTATAGTGCTTGTTCCCACATGAGATATATTTATTATTTCACCATTTTCTATTAAAACTGAATGCTTACCTGTGTAGCTTTTGTTTCCCAAGTTTAGATTTTACAAATTGTTAGTGATATGATTTGTGGCCCCTGAATCACGGAAACACTCTTCCATGTTGATATCATCAGATCTGGTTGCATCATCTATTGAGTTGTCTGCACTGTTTCTGCATTGATTGCTGGTTTGTGCCACGTTCACTATTGGTTGCCTGTTTGTTTGACCCTGCCGAGCAATATTGTAGTCTTCCTTGAATCTGAATTAGCACTTATTTTCCATATGGCCAAATTTCTCGCAAATTTGGCATTTGACCCTATTGTTGTTAGGGTGCCTTCCTCTGCCTCTTCCCCTTTGATTGTTGTTTCCTCTTGAGTTTTGATTTTCTTGTTTATTTTGGCTGTGTTTCTGATTTCTATTCTTTGTGGAGGAGGCATAGTTCGCTGAATAGTCTTCTTGCATGAGTCTTCTTTGTTCAACTCTACCTTCATGAGCGAGAAGGGTTGAGTGGACATAGTCTATGTCTGGTAGAGTTTGTTGCGTGTCAAGAAAGGTCACTAAAGATTCGTATTCTTGATCAAGACCATTTGTAATAATGAGAATTTGCTCACTGCTGGATATCACATGACCAACAAACTTCAATTTGTCACAGAGATTCTTGATTCTGGAAAGATACTCTCTCATACTTGTATCATTCTTTCTTGCATTTGTAGTTCTCTTCTATAATGCATAACTCTTGCTGCTGATTGTGAGTTGAAAATTCTTTCAATAGATGACCATATTTCATATGATGTATAGCACCCAACAAGTTGTGATATGAGACTCTGACAAATAGAAGATAATAGCCGGGACGTAAGTAGATTATCTTGCCTTTGGTATTGGATGAAATCTAGATTACCGGTGGGATTGCCTTTATCATCAATGATGTTGATAGGGGGAATCACCTTAGTCCCCTTGACATAATCTTATAGATCATAACCTCTTAAAGCAATCTCTACTTGATATTTCCATGTTATATAATTGTCTTCATCTAATGGTGTGTTTATTGCCTGATTTTTAGGACTGGTCAAGATTGAATTAGGGTTTTGATCAATTCTGGATCTGTTGCCCGTGTTTACAGTGGTGGCATCATCATCTTGATCTACCATGGTGGATCAAGAATGCTGATATCTAGATATCTTGATCAAGAAAGCAGTATTTGGCGAGGCAATGGAAAAATTACGGCCAAAACACGATGCAACAAGAGTGAACGGTGCAACCAGATGAGAAGATGAAGATCTTGAATCTGATCCTCTTCTAGGATGGCACAACGATAGGCAAAAACTGATGAAAACAAGTTGCTGCACAGATCACATGAAAGGTATGCCTCCTCTATGATGATGATGCTCTGAGGGAAGAATGAATGAATCAATATCTTTGATTCCTATGAAAGAAATGATTTAATCAACTGTAGCCATTTGGCTGTTTAAGCTCTAATACCATAAAAGATAAAATGAGATTTTTATTCTCTGTATCTTATTCATTACATAGCAACCGTATTTATATATGCTGATTTATATATAATAGGCCACAACAGAATAAAGGAATACGGGCTGAAGAATGATGTGGCCCAATAAACAAAAGAAACAAAAATAAAACCACGAATAAACGTTACAGTCTTTATTACTTAGTATTAATGTAATTTATAATTCACTTTTATCTATATATATAATATGCAAACAAAGAGCAAATAATGTATCCCAATAATATAGATTATCTTTATTTTACTATTTCGAGTGACTAGTTAACATAAGCAGTAGATAAACTATAATAAAACAACAAATTTTACAAAAAATAAATAAGCATTAACAATAAAGTTTATAAAATCAAATATTCCAGCTAATATTTTCACTAAAAACATAACAGTTACCACCTATATAACTTGTTTAGATATATTTAAATTTAAGCAGAAGAGCATAACATACTAAAACAAAATTAAGCTTAGTAAGATTATTCCCAACAGGAGGTGGAAATTCTACGGTGAGTGCTTTAATTAAAATGGTGGAAATCCCCACCCGGCCAGCAGCAAGTGGGGAGCCATTTTTTTTATTAAAAGAAATGTCGTTAAACGGTTTTTTGAAAACTGTTTAGAGCATGAGAAAAAAATATAAAACGGTTTTCTGAAAACCATTTAGGGCTTAAACGGTTTTTAGAAAACTGTTAGGTGATTATCACTTTAAAAAAATGGAGGCAATCCTCACTTTTCGTTCCTCCCCACGCTTAAATTTGTAATGCTGGGACGATTGGAAGCCGAAATCGCCTCCATTTTAGCATGAATTTACTCTACTTAGAATGCTCGAACTTATGAGAACTACATTAATCAAATCTCAATTGTAGAATTTAATTGAACATCAATTTTTTTTTGCAATCATCCCTTCATACCATCAACTTGAAGAACAAGAGACATTATCGCTACTATTAATAATGACAATTAAACGAATAGATTTTCACGTTGTCCTTTTAAAATTCCGAAAAATATCATACATCCATTAACGAAATTTCATTGCAACCTCCGCCATCTATTTTCGACCACCTATCAATGGAATTTCACTACAAAATGAAAGTGTGATGACCACCAAAGCTTTTGCACTTATAACACACATCCGTTCATAATTTTTTTATTAAATAAATAATAAATATTTTTAACTATTAGATGCACGTACTTACGATTTACACTAGTAATAATAAGATAATTGAGTTGAAATCTAACATTGTAAACAAAAATTATTTCATGTCAGATCAGCATAATGGTAAACTAGTAGAATGAGTAAATTTCTCTTTAAAAGTGCAAATGAAACATGTTTGTTCCTAAACCTCCACACTTCTGTAATGTGTATTATGAAATCATCTTTTCATGAGACTCATCCAATGGAACTAGAAACACAATTAACGTTCTCCTATTCTTACTGATAATCATTTTTTGGTTTCTCATAAACACGTTGTGGAAGTCTTGAAATGAAAATTGTTCATACTTAGAGCAAGATTTGAGAAATTTAAGAATGTTAGGCATGTCATTTCATTTCCACATCCCAAATGTAATAAAAATGACTAAGAATCAATATACACAAATGGAACGTTGCAAATATATTTTTCGAAGTCTGAACCCATTGAGTAAATTTTAAGGCGATAAGTTTGTAACTAAAACTTCCACATACAAGATTTGTCTATTGATACTCCTAAGTGGAAAAGTTATATCATATACAACTTACAATATTAACAATAAAAAATAGTGAAAGTCAATTTTTTTTGATGTATTTGTTTTTATAAAAAATACTACCTTTGGTATAAGTTCTCTGACACGACATAAATGACTACCGAAACATACATTCATTCATTTGTTCAAGTTAAATGTGATGACCCAGAATTTTGGGCAATATCAATTTATTAATCTATGTTAAAAATTAAATTGATTTAATAATCTTTGTTAATAAAATTGGAATTGATTTAATAATTTTCTTTCAATTAATAATTAATTGGTGAATTTATCTTTTAAAAGCTAATAAAATATTTTCTATTTATAATGTATATATATTTGTATATATTGTAAATAGAAGAACTTTGGTTTGAATTCAACAAATAAACATATGTTTTCAAATTCTAATAAATTTTTAGTAATTTGGAAATTTGATTTAATTTAATATAAAACTTTTCAAAGATTATTTAAATAAATAACTATATAGTTTTAAAATACTTAAGATAAATGTTTATAAGGTTTGTTTTATTTTCATTTTAAATATTTCTTGATAAATATGATCTGAAAATAAATAATAAGATAATCTCTTTATAAATTATTTAAAATTGTCAAATTTTTTATTTTTAAATAATAATAATGTGATTAGATAAATAGGTTTTAATAAAAATAGAATTTGTTATTTTCAAAATTAAATGTGTAGTTATACATGTGTGTATATATATATATATATATATAACTTGATTTTTAAATTGGATTTTAGAATTTGATTTGAATTTAAAATTTTAAAATTCAAAAGATAGATATTTAAAATGTTTTGGATTTTAAAGATATCTGTATAAGCTTTTATTTGTATATGTATAAATTGATTTTATTTTATTTTCTCTAAAAAAGTTATCTATATATGTAAATAAGTATTTGTAAATTTATAAATTAATTTAAAAAGCTTCTATTAACATTTAAAATAAATATAAATTATATTATAACAAGTGTTGAGTAATGGATAATACTAATGACAAGTGTTAAGAGTTTTTACAAGTGTCAACTTCAATTTTTATTTTCCTTTTATTTTTATTAAATCACAAAATAAACTTATATAAACATATTCTTTCTTTTCTTCATCCCTATTCTATCTTTCACTTTTCAAACTAAGAGGATCAAACTTCAGCCTGTACAAACTCAAATCTGCAACTAAAACAAAAGCCTGTAATTCATTTTCATTTTCAAATGCAAACCTGAAATCAAACCTGCAAATCAAATACTATCAGCCTGAAATTCATTTTCCACTTCAAAAACAAACAAATCTGCAATCTCATTTTCAAATCAAAAGCAGGTTCAAAACAAAAACCTGAACATCTGCATTTTTCAAAACTGAGTTTCATCAAAGCAAGTTCAAGATCAAAGCCTGTATCTGTTTAAAACCAGTAACTCAATTTCAAAATCCAGATTTGCGAACCATTTTTCAAATAAGCGCCTGCATCTTTCTTCAATATGTTCAAAAGAATGCAAAGCATTTTCAAATACCAAACTTGTAGCAGGTAATCAAAAGCAAGATTCAGTAACAAGCAAAATACAATTCTGTTTGCAATCAAGTTTAGCATCAAACTCATACTTCAGCAAGCATCAGAACCATATTCCAACAATTCAAGTTTAAAAAGATTCAAAAGCTTTTTCAAAATAAAATGCTCTATCCTTCTTTAAAACAGGTGAGTAACTTTCTTTCTAAAACTTAAGTATCTTGATATCTGATTGCATGTGGATTACTGGAAGTAAAGTACTATTGTGTGGATGCATATGATGAAATTCTCCGTGTATATATATGGATGTATGAATGCATGCTTGCTGTTGTGATTTTCTCTTGCATGTTCCTAGTTTCCAGGCTTAAGTTCTGATCAAAAATCAAGATCTCATAACATAATCCATGTTAAGGTTTAAATTTTCAAACAAAATGTGTTAGTTGTATCATAGATTATAGTTTTAAATTTTATTTAAGTAAAATAATTTGGTATTGTCTCTGGGAATCAAGAATAACAGAGCAAACTTTATATAAGTCAAAATTCAAATATCCTGATTCCTCGATTCAGGAATATAAGTTGAATACCTAAACTAAAACATGATTTTTAAAACTAAAATCATAATTTTTAGTTTGAAAATGAATGAGCATTTCGGGTTTGACCAGAAATGGTGTTTTGGGAAAGTTCTGATGATCCAAGTGATCGGGGATGATGGGGTTTCCACTGATCGTAGTGGAGTGATCGGGGACCATGGAAAAAATGTCAGATGGTGGAGCAAGGCGTAGTAGCGGAAGTGGTTGATCATTTTAGTTTATAGCCCTAGTTTTTCTGATGATCGGGAATTTGTTTCCCTCAAACTCCTATGGTGGATCGAGTTCCACCAAATTGAGAGAATTGATTGTGGGATGATTGTCAAAGGTGTTGCTGGAAGATCAGAAGCACCGGTAGTCGAAGGCGTGAGAACGAGGGGATTTCCAGGTTTGGGTCTGGTTCCAGTTTTGAGCTTTAAAGCTCGATTTTGATTTCGAGTTGCTGCTAATGATTTGATGGTCTGAATCGAGTTCGAGGGTGATCGTCGACATGCGTAAGAAATCGTGAGTGGTCAAAAAGCGTTGCAGTGTTGGTGCATGTGCACGTAGGTGATGGTGTATCTGCAGTTGATTTGGGAAGAAGGGTACTCGAGTATTTATTCGAGTTGTTTCGTGTTTTGCTCGAAGCATTGGGGTAATTGACTCGAAGTATTTGATGTGAAGGCTCGGGTCTATTGTTGTTATAGGTTTTTTTAAAAACCTGTCAATGTTTTAAGTTTAAAATAAATTTAAAAATGGAAAACCTGTCTGCTTTTAAATTTAAATGAGTTTAAAATTTGAAAACAAGATTTAAGCAAATTTTTTAAATCAAAGTTTTAATCTGGATTCAAAATTTAATTTATATCCTAGTTTTGAGATAAATAAAGTTTTATCAAATTTAATGTGTTTTAACAACTTTAAAATGTTAAAGTATATTTTAAAAATGATTTGAATTAAAAATGAATTTGATTTAAACTCTTTTAAATTTCTTTTATAAAATAAGTATTTCTTTAACATGTGATTTAAAAACTTTTTTAATTGTTTTAAAATTTTGTTAAAGCTAAATTTATATTCATTTTGAATCATAATTTGAAATGGAATTTAAAAGGAATTCAAAAGTAAATTGTTTTCAAATGTTTTGTTATTGACAATTTAGTCATAAGTAAGAAATGTTTTTATCTCAAAGTTAAATTAAGATTTAATGATTTATGATTCATTAAATTATTAAGGTAATCAAAATGGATAATTAATTAATTTAATTTATTGATGATTTGGATTAATTAATTTAGTAATTAAGGATTTAAATTAATTAATTAAGGTTTAAGTAAACTAATTAAGGATTAATTAATTTGTAAATTAAGATCATTAATTAGATAAGATTAGATTATTAATTATTGATTAGAAGTTAATTAATCAAGTAATTAAAGATTAATTAAGTTATAGTTAAGCACTTAATTAATTAAATAATTAGAGACTAATTAATTGGTTATTAAAGATTAATTAAATTGTTATTAATAATAATTAATCTCAGTTTAATTAGTTAAGGAAAGTAATTAAGAAATTGATAATAGTTAATGAAGACCACTAACTAAGGATTATCAAATGATTAATTAATGTAATTAGTTTAAGATGATTAATTATATTAATTAATCAAAGATAATCATTTATGGAATTGTTTAAGTATAATTACTTAATGAAAGTAATTAAAGTAATTAATTACTTAGTGTAATTAATTAATTAATAGGATTAGTTTAAGTTACTTAATTGGTTTAATTAATTTAAATAATCACTTAAGGATGGGTTAAGTATAATTACTTAATGTAATTTATGAAGTAAATTATTTAGTGAAGTAATTAAGATGGGTAATTACTGGATGTAATTAATTGAAGTATGGAAGTAATTTGGGTCAATTACTTTGTGTAATTAATTGAAGGATGATTAATTAATGGAAGAGATTTGGGAGTAATTACCTTGCGTAATTAATATGAAGGATAATTACTTAGAGAAAGTAATTAATAATTAATTACTTAGTGTAATTAATTTAAGAAGTGATTAATAAAATTTTTTGAAGATAATTAATTAAGGGTAATTAATTACCGAATGTGATTAATCAAGAGTGATTAATAAATGTGGTTTAATTAAAGATTAATTGCTTAATGTAATTAATTTAAATAGAGTAATTGATAATTAAAGAAGTAATTAAGGATCATTAATTAATATAATTAATGATGTAATTAAGGGTTGATTAATTAAGATTATTTAATCAATAATAAGTGATTATATAGTAATTAATTAATTGTAATTAATTAAAGATTAATGTAATTGATTATAGTTAATTAATTAATGAAGTAATTAAAGGTTAATTACTGTAAATGGTTAAGGATAACTATTTTGTGTAAGTAATTAAAGGCTAATTACTTGAATATAATTAGAGAATGATTAATCAAGGATGATTAATTAAGATGGAAATTAGATAGTGATTAATTAATTGGTTTGTAATTAATTAATGGTTATGTAAACAAGATTTATGTAATGAAGTAATTAATTTAATTTATTTTAAATTAATTAGAGATGAGGTAATTATTTTAATTCATTTTAAATTAATTATAGATGGTGATTAATAGATCATTTCTTATGTATGGATGATATTGATTGCCTTGAATGGTTTGAGATCTCAGATATGAGATAAGTGACGCTGTGTGATATGGATGCTTTGGTTGAATTGTGATGATAATATGAATTATCTATTTATGATGATAATGTGAATTATCTATCTGTGATACTATGAATTATCTATCTGTGTGTATATAGATAATGAATTGAATTGAATTGTTTTAACTTTAAAACAACTTGGACCTAAAAGATGGCGTTTTGGATTTCGATGAGGCCTGGATAGGGTTTTCAGATTTGGATATCCGAAAACCACATCGATCCAAATTAACGATAGGTCATGATTCTCAAGTGAAAAGGAAGATTCAGAGTGCAAGGGTTATCATCGTTAACTCTGAGGGTGATTCCAAAATGAGTGTAACGAGATAATGCCTTCAGTTTCGTTCGAACCCGGAACGAACTTGTATGGATTGAATGCTTTCAGAACATCGTCAGGTGGACGATGAGCATTCTAAGTTAGATGTGTTCTATAAAGGTAATCGTAGCCTCAAGCCTCATCAACCGGGAATGGCTAAAACAAGGGAGGTGCAGCAAGGCTAAGTGGGTAGCACCTAAGTAGGACGAGATTTACCCCTATCTAGAAGTCTCTTTATATTCGGCTGTGTGGGGCAGTTGATTGCAACAACTGCTGGGGTTGCCTTGTTCGGGACTGTCCAATAAGGGATGGTTCCGGCCTTGTGTTGCAGGGGATTTAGGGTGGATACTCGGTACGGTGATCTAGGCCACGTACTGTGACGGGCGGTACCCCAGTAGCCCTGCCATTGATGGAAACCCATTCTTCCTACGTGCCCTTACGGTTTTGATTGTATTACCCACTTTGTGGCTATATGCTGGAATTTAATCATGTAACAATTTCAGCTATTTCTTATTTACTTGAAAACCCTAGACCCTATTATAATATCACTGGATTTCCTATCAAATGTTTTGGTTAGCGTAAGGTAAAAACTTACCCATGTTTATTTGTGGGGAGTCTTACGTGATACTTTTTGCTTTCAAAGGATTTTCAAAGTTAAGAAAATTTAACCTGTTACTCACACCAGACCCATGTCTGACCTCGAGTTTATCTTCTATTTTCTTAAACTCTTGGGTACTCAAATTTTTACGAGTAGCCAAGGGATTCAGGTTAGCTTTGACGAATTCTGAAGGAGCAATGGAGCAGAAGGCTTCAACATTGTAGATATATAATTTTCCGCTGTGTGATCTCTAAGTCAAATGGTTGATTTGAATTGAGTTGTAATAACTAGACAGGTGTTTATAACTGTCTGGTATGTGGGGTATAATCTGTGTAACTATGATAGATGTTTTATACTATGTACTATTTTATGTGATTAATATAATTTATTCGTTCCTCTATTGAGATTCTATTGTTGTTTCTTTCTTTCTTCTCTATCTTTCTCTTTTCTATCCCTTTCTTTCTTCAAGACGATGCGTCTTTCTAGGGAGAGAAAGGTTGGTCGTCTCTGGTATCAAAGCACTAGGTTGAGTGAATACCCAGGCTTTGGGGTGATTTCTTTCTTGGAGAGCTTATTGTATTTTTAATATATATATATTAATATATATTATTTCTACCTATATTTTTGGGATACTTGCTTGGGTTTTCCAATACAATTTATAGAGGTAGGAAAGGTAGTGGTGTGTGTAACACGACTTCCAATGGATGGAGTCCGAGTGTTGAGGTTGGAAGTGTATTTATCGAGACTGTAGACCCAATACCGTCTCGAGTAAGCTTTGTTGTGGTGAAGGATTTCATCTCTGAAGGAAACCTTTTGAAGGTTTGAAGTCTATCTTTGAAGTTGGTTGAGTAGAATTTGGATCTGTCGGTTAAGCAGAAGCTGGTAATGGTATCTTGGCAACCTCAAGAAGTAATAGCTGCGTGATGAGACGCGGTGATTATGGATGTGTCCAAAGATGTTTCTTTGGAACCAGTTTAAGGAAGTGTGTCTGCATCGGTGTTGAGGCTGGGTTCAGCAGGATGTTTGTGTTTGATGTACGAGTTTCTTGAGGAGCTTATGGATTAGGAAGTCTTTGGCATCAGTGGCAGCGTTGCAGCTCGTAGTGTTCTGTGTGCCAACGGGAAAGTCATCTAGCTAAACAGTTTTCTAGAAGTGGAGTTCAGTAGAAGTAGAGTGGATACATTTCTTTGATTGATTGGCTAGATAAGCGTAAGCTGTTCTGATTGGTAAAAATGGAGAACAGTATCTTTGGGTATTGGTCTGGGTTGATCGCAAAAGTGACTTGTGATAGTTGAGTGTTCTCTTGCTTTGTCAGAGATTTTTTCGGATGTCTTCAAGAGGTCAGAGGTTTGCCTTTGCATCTGGAGGTTGAGTTTTCGTATCAAACAGGATTCCAGGAATGGTACCGGTGGTTCAGCTAATTGAAGGATGGTTCCTAGAGAGAGGTTTTGGTAAAGCAGTTCAGGATATTGTGGAACTTCTGAGTTTTCTATTATGGATCTGTGGAACCATATCTCTGGGATATGTTTTCCAGCTCGTGCTCATCATCCGCATTCTCATCTACTCCAGATCAGAGTTGTGCAGCGGAAGCAGTTTGGGAGTGCATCTGTTTGTCTTTTCCGGATAAGAGAAGTTTTTTTCTGAGTTTGATCTTGATTTTGGTTGATCTTGAGAGGATCATTTTGTTGGATAGTTTGGTTCAGTTTGTTTTGAGAAGCATCAACGAAGGTTGAGCTGATCAGGAAGGATGAAGGCAGCCCAAGATCGTCCGAAGAGTTTTGTGGATAAGAGGTGAAAGAATTTGGATTTCGAAGTCAAAAATTTGATTTTGGATAAGTTTTATCCGATCAAAGGAGCTATATAATTTGGTAAGACTGGAAAGCTAGCTCCGAGGTGTTTTGGATCTTTTCTGTGTTCTTGTGAGGATAAGTGTTTGGTCTTCAGAATTGAATTGCCAGTTTGGATAACTGGGATTTGATGTGTTTCACGTATCTCGGAGGGAGTACGTGTATGATCCATCTGTAGTTGTGGAACCAGCAGTTCAGGAAGATTTGGTAGTTGAGTCAGACTTGTCTGTAGTCTGATATCCTGTTTAGTTTTGTAGATCTAGATGAGTAGTACATCTGTAGCTTAGTAGTATAGATTGTTTTCTTTCTGTAGAGCGAGTATCACGGTATTTATACCTGGGAAACTCTAGGAAGTTCTATCCAGAATTTTGTCTGCATTGTTAGATTTGTTTGATTCAGTAAATTAGTTGCTATGGTTGTTAGCATATGGATGATAATATATGCTTGTTATTTAAATTAAAATATTTAATGAGATTATTAAATTACCATTGCTTTTAAATTTCGGGGACAAAATTCTTTTAAGGGGGGAGGAATGTGATGACCCGGAATTTTGGGCAATATCAATTTAATAATCTACGTTAAAAATTAAATTGGTTTAATAATCTTTGTTAATAAAATTGGAATTGATTTAATAATTTTCTTTTAATTAATAATTAATTGGTGAATTTATCTTTTAAAAGCTAATAAAATATTTTCTATTTATAATGTATATATATTTGTATATATTGTAAATAGAAGAACTTTGGTTTGAATTTAACAAATAAAAATATGTTTTTAGATTCTAATATATTTTTAGTAATTTGGTAATTTGATTTAATTTAATATAAAACTTTTCAAAGATTATTTAAATAAATAACTATATAGTTTTAAAATACTTAAGATAAATGTTCATAAGGTTTGCTTTATTTTCATTTTGAATATTTCTTGATAAATATGATTTGAAAATAAATAATAAGATTATCTCAAATTTGTTATTTTTAAATAATAATAATAATAATGTGATTAGATAAATAGGTTTTAATAAAAATAGAATTTGTTGTTTTCAAAATTAAATATGTAGTTATGTATGTATATATATATATATAACTTGATTTTTAAATTGGATTTTAGAATTTGATTTGAATTTAAAATTTTAAAATTCAAAAGATAGATATTTAAAATGTTTTGGATTTTAAAGATATTTGTATAAGCTTTTATTTGTATATATATATATGAATTGGTTTCATTTTATTTTCTCTAAAAAAGTTATCTGTATATATATATATATATATATATATATATAAGTATTCGTAAATTTATAAATTAAGTTAAAAAGCTTTAATTAACATTTAAAATAAATGTAAATTATATTATAACAAGTTTTAAGTAATGCATAACACTAATGACAAGTGTTAAGAGTTTTTACAAATGTCAACTTCAATTTTTATTTTCCTTTTATTTTTATTAAATCACAAAATAAAATTATATAAACATATTCTTTCTTTTCATCATCCCTTTTCTATCTTTCTCTTTTCAAACTAAGAGGATCAAACTTCAGCCTGTACAAACTCAAATCTGCAACTTAAACAAAAGCCTGTAATTCATTTTCATTTTCAAATGCAAACCTGAAATCAAATCTGCAAATCAAATACTATCATCTTGAAATTCATTTTCCACTTCAAAAACAAACAAATCTATAATCTCATTTTCAAATCAAAAGCAGGTTCAAAACAAAAACCTAAACATCTGCATTTTACAAAACTGAGTTTCATCAAAGCAAGTTTAAGATCAAAGCCCGTTTCTATTTAAACTAGTAACTCAATTTCAAAATCAAGATTTGGAAACCATTTTTCAAATAAGAGCCTGCATCTTTCTTCAATCCATGCAAAGCATTTTCAAATACCAAACCTGTAGCAGATAATCAAAAGCAAGATTCGGTAACAAGCAAAATACAATTCTGTTTGCAATCAAGTTTAGCAGCAAACTCATACTTCAGCAAGCATCAAAACCATATTCCAGCAATTCAAGTTTAAAAAGATTCAAAAGCTTTTTCAAAATAAAATGCTCTGTCCTTCTTTAAAACAGGTGAGTAACTTTCGTTCCAAAACTTAAGTATCTTGATACCTGATTGCAAGTGGATTACCGAAAATAAAGTAGTATTGTGTGGATGTATATGATGGAATTCTGTGTATATACATGGATGTATGAATGCATGCTTGCCGTTGTGATTTGTTCTTGCCTGTTCTTTGTTTCTAAGCTTAAGTTCTGATCAAAAATCATGATCTCATCATTTAATCCATGTTAAGGTTTAAATTTTCAAACAAAATGTGTTAGTTGTATCGTAGATTAAATTTTTAAATTTTATTTAAGTTAAATAATTTGGTATTGTCTCTAGGAATCAAGAATAACAGAGCAAACTTTATATAAATCAAAATTCAAATATCCTGATTCCTTGATTCAGGAATATAAGTTGAATACCTAAACTAAAACATGATTTTTAAAATTAAAATCATAATTTTTAGTTTGAAAATGAATAAGCATTTCTGGTTTGATCAGAAATTGTGTTTTGGGAAAGTTCTGATGATCCAAGTGATCGGGGATGATGGGGTTTCCACAGATGGTAGTGGAGTGATCGGGGACCTCGGTGAAAATGTCAGATGGTGGAGCAAGGAGTTGTAGCAGCAGTGGTTGATCATTTTAGTTTATAACCCTAGTTTTTCTGATGATCGGGAATTTGTTTCCCTCAAACTCCTCTGGTGGATCGAGTTCTACCAAATTGAGGGAATTGATTGTGGGATGATTGTCGAAGGTATTGTTAGAAGATCAGAAGCACCGGTGGTCGGAGGCACGACAACGAGGGGATTTCCAGGTCTGGGTCTGGTTCCAGTTTTGAGCTTTAAAGATCGATTTTGATTTCGAGCTGCTGCTAATGATTTGATGGTCAGAATCTAGTTCGAGGGTGATCGCCGACATGCGTAAGTCATCGCGAGTGGTCGGAAAGGGTTGCAGTGCTGGTGCATGTGCACGGAGGTGATAGTGTATCTGCAGTTGATTTGGGAAGAAGGGTACTCGAGTATTTATTCGAGTTATTTCGTGTTTTGCTTGAAGCATTGGGGTAACTGACTCGAAGTATTTGATGTGAGGGCTCGGGTCTATTGTTGTTACAGGTTTTTTTTAAAAACCTGTCAGTGTTTTAAGTTTAAAAACCTGTCAGTGTTTTAAGTTTAAAATGAATTTAGAAATGGAAAACGTGTCTTCTTTTAAATTTAAATGAGTTTAAAATTTGAAGACAAGATTTAAGCAAAGTTTTTAAATCAAAGTTTTAATCTGAACTCAAAATTTAATTTATATCCTATGTTTGAGATAAATAAAGTTTTATCAAATTTAATATGTTTTAACAACTTTAAAATGTTAAAGTATATTTTAAAAATGATTTGAATTAAAAATGAATTTGGTATAAACTCTTTTAAATTTCTTTTATAAAATAAGTATTTCTTTAACATGTGATTCAAACGTTTTTAAATTCTTTTAAAATTTTGTTAAAGCTAAACTTGTATTTATTTTGAATCATAATTTGAAATGGAATTTAAAAGGAATTCAAAAGTAAAATGTTTTCAAATGTTTTGTTAATGACAATTTAGTCATAAGTAAGGAATGTTTATATCTTAATGTTAAATTAAGATTTAATGATTTGTGATTCATTAAATTATTAAGGTAATTAAAATGGATAATTAATTAATTTAATTTATTAATGATTTGGATTAATTAATTTAGTAATTAAGGATTTAAATTAATTAATTAAGGTTTAAGTAAATTAATTAAGTATTAATTAATTTGTAAATTAAGATCATTAACTAAATAAGATTATGTTATAATTAATGATTAGAAATTAATTAATCAAGTAATTAAAGATTAATTAAGTTATAGTTAAGCACTTAATTAATTAAATAATTAGAGATTGATTATTTGGTTATTAAAGATTAATGAAATTGTAATTAATAATGATTAGTCTAAGTTTAATTACTTAAGGAAAATAATTAAGTAATTGATAACAGTTAATGAAGATCATTAACTAAGGATTATCAAATGATTAACTAATGTAATTAATTTAAGATGATTAATTATATTAATTAATTAATGATAATCATTTATGGAATTGTTTAAGTATAATTACTTAATGAAAGTAATTAAAGTAATTAATTACTTGGTGTAATTAATTAATTAATAGGATTAGTTTAAGTTAATTAATTGGTTTGATTAATTTAAATAATCACTTGAGGATGGGTTAAGTATAATTACTTAATGTAATTTATAAAGTAAATTATTTAGTGAAGTAATTAAGATGGGTAATTACTAAATGTAATTAATTGAAGTATGGAAGTAATTTGGGTTAATTACTTTATGTAATTAATTAAAGGATGATTAATTAATGGAAGAGATTTGGGAGTAATTACCTTGTGTAATTAATATGAAGGATAATTACTTAGAGAAATAATTAATAATTAATTAATTAGTGTAATTAATTTAAGAAGTGATTAATAAAATTATTTGAAGATAATTAAGAGATGTAATTAATTAAGGGTAATTAATTACTGAATGTGATTATTCAATAGTGATTAATAAATGTGGTTTAATTAAAGATTAATTACTTGATGTAATTAATTTAAATAGAGTAATTGATAATTAAAGAAGTAATTAAGGATCATTAATTAATATAATTAATGATGCAATTAAGGATTGATTAATTAAGATTAATTAATCAATAATAAGTGATTATAGAGTAATTAATTAGTTATAATTAATTAAAGATTAATGTAATTAATTATAGCTAATTAATTAATGAAGTAATTAAAGGCTAATTACTTGAATATAATTAGAGAATGATTAATCAAGGATGATTAATTAAGATGGAAATTAGATAATGATTAATTAATTGATTTATAATTAATTAATGGTTATGTAAGCAAGATTTATGTAATGAAGTAATTAATTTAATTTATTTTAAATTAATTAGAGATGAAGTAATCAATTTAATTTATTTTATATTAATTATAGATGGTGATTAATAGATCATTGCTTATGTATAGATGGATGCTATTGATTGCCTTGAATGGTTTGAGATCTCGGATACGAGATAAGTGATGCTGCGTGATATGGATGCTTTGGTTAAATTGTGATGATGATAACATGAATTATCTATTTGTGATGATAATGTGAATTATCTATCTGTGATATTGTGAATTATCTATCTGTGTGTATATAGATAATGAATTGAATTGAATTATTTTAACTTTAAAACAACTTGGACCTAAAAGATGGCGTTTTGGATTTCGATGAGACCGGGATCGGATTTCCGTATTTGGATATCTGAAAACCACATCGATCCAAATTAACGATAGGTTGTGAATCTCAAGTGAAGAGGAAGATTCAGAGTGCAAGGGTTATCGTCGTTAACTCTGAGGGTGATTCCAAAATGAGTGTAATGAGATAATGCCTTCGGTTTCGTTCGAACCCGGAACGAACTTGTATGGATTGAATGCTTTCAGAACATCGTTAGGTGGACGATGAGCATTCTAAGATAGATGCGTTCTATAAAGGTAAACGTAGCCTCAAGCCTCATCAATCGGGAATGGCTAAAACAGAGGAGGTGCAGCAAGGCTAAGTGGGTAGCACCCAAGTAGGACGAGATTTACCCAAGTAGCAGCAAGGCTAACCAACTCAAAACAAATGAACTCAACATCAATGAAACGCAAGCAAACTACATGGCGCAACAAACATACACACACACACACACGCATATGTATACATACATGTAGTGCATAGCATAGCAGACTGCAAAAGTCAAGTACAATGTTAATAAAACAAGACTTCATCAGGAAAACATCACAAAACTATCGAGCACAAGAATTCAAATACAACCAAACATGAACATAATCTCGACCAAAACAGCCACCTGACTAACATGAAGATTTCATGAACCAGCTCATAAGCAACTCATCATCAAATGCAAACTAGCTCAAAGCAACACGACAATGGACTGATACAAGTGACTCAAACCAGGGTAGTGCACAAGAAAACAAAGTAGAATGATCAGTTCAAAGTTCAAAGTGAACCGGACAAAATTGAAACAGTACCAAAACAGTTTTGAACACAAATGATTCAAAGCACATGATATAGCAACTCAGACTCCAAGAGGAACCAGCACCGAACACAGCAGAATAATAGCAGCACAGATAATAGCAGATATAAAAAGCAGAAAATAGAACACATAGATTTACCCAGCTTCGGCAAA
Organism: Allium cepa; assembly: GCA_030765085.1. Classification (NCBI taxonomy): domain Eukaryota; kingdom Viridiplantae; phylum Streptophyta; class Magnoliopsida; order Asparagales; family Amaryllidaceae; genus Allium; species Allium cepa. Next base: position 793,153,322 of record CM060935.1, on the reverse strand, counting down.
ACCTCGCCTACGTGCTGCCCCTAAGGTTTCTACTAGAAATTTAGTAGTCATACGCTTACACACGTAAAATCATGACACCCGCCATCAACTAACCTAACTCCATGCTCAAAATCCTACCACAAAGCAGCCACTGAGTTGCGAATTCTCGAACCACACCACCGTAGTTCGTCCCGTAGTTACACGACTAGTAACTATACTGAAGTTTAAAGAAAATTACAAACTAAAAAACAATTAAAAACAAAAGCCCTAATTTAAATAAACTAAAGCCCAAATTGGTAAATGGAACGACCCAAAGAAAAAAACATAGAGATAAAAAAATAATCCCCCTCTTTCTTTTATACTATCGGTCGTATCCTTTTTCTTTGAAAAAAATGCTACTTCTCGTTCCTTCTCCGATATGAAATTAGGGCTTCTGATAAATTGAATCTCCACCTGTATATGATCAACGTGAGTGATTATCTTCTCTATTTAGCTTGGACAATTGATCCTCTAGTTGTGATTATTTCGATCGATTCAATTTGATCTAGCTCGAACTGAATTTGGTATGTGTTTTAAGCTCTTTGCTTTACTGGTTAATTTACTTGAACTCGATGCTTTTTAGAATGCCGATGCTGATAGGGTTAAATAGGGTTTAATTCCCTTGATTATCGTTCAAATATATATTTGAATTCGTATGTTACTTTTTGGCTCGGCCATTTGATTTTGCTTGGATGTTTGAGATTTCTTTAGACTCATTCAATTTCGAATATTTCTTTGCTATGGTTGATTTATTATCATGGCTTGATTTTGAACTTGCTTGATTCTTTGGTCACCACGGCATTGAATTCTTGATTTGAACTTGACTTTGGTTCCGTGAATTTCTAATGACTTCGTCCACTTTGATTTTGTTAAGATGCTGGTAATTTGTACTTACTGTTACACTCACTTGTATATTATGACAATGTCCCAATTTTTGTTGGCTTCGATTATGATATTTCCTGACTTCTACTCTGACTAGTTTGAACTCCACCTTGGTCACTGTTGATCTGTACTCCATTGTTCACTGTATGTATGTGAGTTTGAAATTTTTTGCACTGGGTTCATGAACATATTGCAGCCTTCATTCATGTTTGGTTGCGTTTGAGTGCCTATGTGAGATGTATTATTCATGTAGTCTACTGGCTTCACTTGCATATTGAACTAAACCCTGTATTGCTGTATTTTGGTCATTGCATTGCTTTGACTCATACTTTCCTTTCACTCGGAAATTGGTTGAGTTATCATGCCAGGTCTGGTTGAGCTTTGCACTTGAGGTCTGTAGATTTTGGTTTGCATATGACACTCCATGTCTTCACTTGTTCCACATGAGTCTGTTCTTTAGTTCGTTCTATTTTCAGACTTCGAGTTTCATATTCATTTCCTTATGTCTAAACCTTTTTTACTTGAATGCAAGTTCATATATACATATGCATACGTCTGAATCAATCAAGTTCACAACTATACACTTGAATTGTTTGCATTTCCATATGAACTGATATGTGCAGTCTGCACTGAAATGCCATGCACTGAAATGCTTTTGAAGCTTTGTACTGCCTATATGTCTTCATTTGTTTGCAGTGTTCGAGTCATCATGTGGTGTCTAGACTTGCCTTTGCTCTGACCAATTCATGGAACATGTTACATCTTCATATGTATGTACAGTGTTGTTTTGCTATGTGCATGTGTGCTGGTTCCTCTTGGAGTCTGAGTTGTTGTATCATATGCTTTGAATCATTTGTGTTCAAAACTATTTTGGTACTGTTTCAATTTTGTCTGGTTCACTTTGTACTTTGTATCAGTCCATTGCCATGTTAATCTTTTATAGCCATGTTTTGAGTCACTTGTATCAGTCCATTGCCATGTTGCTTTGAGCTAGTTTGCATTTTGATGATGAGTTGCTTCTGAGCTGGTTCATAAAATCTTCATGTTAGTCTGATGGCTGTTTTGGTCGAGATTGTATTCTTGTTTGGTTGTATTTGAATTCTTGTGCTCGACAGTTTTGTTATGTTTTCTAGATGTAGTCTTGTTTTATTAACATTATATTTGACTTGTGCGGTCTGCTAAGCTATGCACTACACGTATGTATACATGTGTGTATACATATGTATGTGTGTGTGTATTTGTTGCACCGTGTAGTTTTCTTGTGTTTCGTTGATGTTGAATTCGTTTGTTTTTAACTGGTTCGATTTGATTTCATGACACTGGTTTAATACAGTTGTGACTGCACTTGATCCTCTGGCCTGATATCCTTGCTTCGAGTCATGTAGACTTGTTTATACTTGCATATTTGTGTGCTTCATGGTTGATTTGGGTCTGGTCTTGTTTCTCTTGACCATTTTATTAAACTTGCACCTGTGTTGAATCCAGCTTAAAGCTCGGGTTTGACCTTGTGCTCATGTCGTGACTATATTTTTATTGCACTTGAGTTGAACCCGGCTTTTGATTGAGTTTGACCTTGTGCTCACTTGTCGCTACAATTTTATCAAGTGTATATTGGTGTGCACGGTCTTGTGGCACGTACAGTGATACACTGTGCATGTCACAAGTTGTTCGTGTTTGATGAATTCAAAATTAAATGATGACGAACAACCCAAATAAATGAGGCATATAATTTTTTCAAAATATACACTTTATTTTTCACTGCAAAATATTTTCTTTTAAATTTTACTACGTTAGTGTATATTTTGCAGATTGCTCAGATGCTGGATTCAATCTGGAATAGAGTTGAAGATAAAATACGAGTGAATAAGTGAAATGTAGTGAGGTGCAAATATAAATTGAAAATTGCGATGGAATCGAATTTGTATTGTAACTGAAATTGTGTGTGTGTATATATATAGTGAGAGTTCAAATTTGTACTATTCAAAATTGTAATAAACATTTGTTTGAATAAAATATCCATTTGAATTTAAATTTTGTGTTATTTATTTTATTCAGCAAATATTTATTTAATTGTGTGTAAAATAAAATTGTACGTTAACAAATACGAATATATATATGCATGTTTATTATCATCAAACAAAAATCATATACTAGCATATTCAATAATCTCCCATTTTAATGATAACAAACACATATTTAAGATTTTGAATTTATTAAATGTATTTGGTCATTCAATTTGCTCCCCCTATTTGAATGCTTTCTCTCTACACAAAACTCCCCCTTCATATATGCATGAGAAAAATATGCAAATGAACCTAGATGCAAATAGAAAATACAAAATAAAATATTTGATCTTTATTTGCCAAAACCTTAACCTTTCTCTCCCCCTTTTGTTATCAGTAATAGAGTAATAGTGTTAGAAAAATAGAGATAAAGTAATAGACATTAATCCTGTATTAACACACAATTGGGTATAAATATTAAATTTCAATAAAAAAATCAAACAAAAATCATAAATGCTCTATTTGATGCATATTCCACTTTAGAATTATAGGGATAATGTCATCATATAAAACTATATAGTTGTGTCTATTTGTGGTATATTTATATCATGAATTTGAATATCTACTAACCATGCATAACTGTTAGGACTTTTAAATGAGGTTAATAGTATTCTCAATTTTTTTATAAATGAATTTAAGTATCTTCTAACCATGCATAACCGTGAGGACTTTTAAATGGGATTAGAATCAACTTGTCTATTTAATTAATTAATTTTGAAATGCATTCCATACATACATAACCGTGAGGACTTTTAAATGAGTATGGAAGCACATAATCAAAAATTCCAAGTAGTTCACCCATGCATAACCGTGAGGACTTTTAAACGAGAGTGAATATTTTGGATGTTTTTATTGCTGAAAATATAATAAAATGAAAAACGGATGATTTCTCGTTTAAAATACCATATATTGACATACTATATGTGAATTTTGATGAGTGTGGTCGATAGAAACATGATAGAAATAGAAATGGTCATGGAATTTTTACCAACAAAAAGTTTTTATAACCTTCATTTAATTTTCTAAAGAAAATTACTAGGTATATTGTCTCAAGTTATAACATACGATCAATATCAACACTCATCACTTTTTCAATCACTATCTATCTTTTCAATAATCAGTAGGGAGTCAGATTAGTTAATTAATCATTTAAGCTCAAATTCAAAAATAATTATCAAATTTTCTAAAAATGACTAATCTGAAACAAGGCATACAAAAAGATTTTCTAGAAAGGGTTTATAGAGAAATGCCTGCTAATTGAAAATTATTTGAGATGAAAAATATGCAGATATTTTCTTTGAAAATGATGCAACTACTGAATGTCATAAATCGATTTCCACTAGTAATTTTCTATCGACTAGATTACCAGTGTAATATGCATCTGAATTTTTCTTAGACTCAAGATTATCATTAGATTGATGTCATAGACCAGATCACGAAGTATGCAACAAAATATTTTAAAATCATTTTTAACCGCTTTTAAGTGAAATTACATTGAAGCCGTGCAAATAATCAAATAGTGAACATAGTATCAGATTTAGAAAATAAATATATCCACTTGTATCATGGGCAATCAACAATCAATAAAGTAACATCATTAGTTCAAACAAATTTATACGAACTAGTCCAAAGATTATAGATGTACTTATAGTGTTCTTGGCATAAATATATAATTGGCCAACAATTTTGAAAAAGTCAGAGTCAATATCAACATTCATTATTTCATCACATAACTACCTGATTTAATTTAGGTTATGGTGCAGATTATTACATTTAATAAATCATTCAAGATGAATATACCATTACCTATTTTACCTTTATCGATAATTTTTCGTTATTTCCTATTGTGATTCTGCTACATTTGTACTAGGATAAAGAGCTGTGATTTGTCACCTGTTGTGTTCCTGGAACTGCCAGAATCAAGTAGCACAGTTGATGTTCCTTAGCCTGCCACCACACCTACACGATAAAATATTTTGTGACCTATTTGTTTTTATAGGTCCATGGTCGTTAGTGGCAATAAATTTTGAAAAATATGTTTGTGGAGACCCAAAACTATTTATATATGTTCCTTTTAGCATCCAGATTTGTTTGACTTTGAGGTATTTTTTATTTGTGCCTTTTGGAACCTAAATTGGTATGGTTTTCTCATGTTTGGGTATATACCAGCAAATATTCCGATTGTGTCCAGTTTTTCTACAAATTGTGCACTCTAATTTGACTTGATTAATTCTGCTTCTAACAAGTTCAGGTTGATTATATCCAAGTCCTTGTCTATCTATATTAACAGTTTGTTTCCCTAATAGCATATTTAATGATCTTTCACTTTTTGAAATTTTTTCTAAAGTCGTAGACGGTTGTTGGACTAGTGTTTTGAGATATTCATTTTCATTTAATAGCTGTGTTCACTTTTTAATAGAATTTTCTCTCCTCGTGTTTTCACTTTCTTTCAAAATCAGAATTTCATTTTCAAGTAATTTAATTTTAGTTTCTGATTTTTTTGATTTCTTCTTCGAATGTTGGACACTTATCACACTTAGGGCTCTTGCTTTGATAGTTTTTAACCAATTGATCAAGTTGTTTATTTAATTCTACCAAAGCATCTCTTTGTGATTCGATTTTAGCGTATTTCTCCCTAAGTTGTTCAAAACATCCATTTACTTCGTGGAAATATATAAGTAATTTAGAGTGAGAAAGCTTTGATACCTCCCTTGGCTCGTCATCATCGCTATCAGTTATATCACCTCGAAGATACAAATATCCTTTTTCACTCTTATTGCTAGTGCTTTTATTATCATCATCACTTTTATTCCACATGGTTGCAAAACTTCTCCTTTTTGATTTCTTTTCTTGGCCGTGTCGATTCTGAGGACAATTGGGCTTGATGTAGCCATATTTATCGCACTTGTGACGGATGATTTCCTGCTCTTCCGAGTTGTCTAGAGCTTTGGCTATTCTGCTTTCAATTGTTGATTTAGAGCTGGATTTCCGTATTTATGATTCCACCTTTTGAATTTATTTATTAATAGTGCTAGCTCAGCTGCTCCATCTTCGTCGTCATCATCACTTTCTGTTGTTCCTTTGAGAGCTATCGATTTCTTTCAAGTATCACTTCCTTCAAGCTCTTCCTTGAATTTCATTTCTAGCTCATAAGTGGTGATATTTCCGACGAGTCCTTCAACTTTAATCAGTTTCAAATCCTTTGATTCTTGAATAGCAGTGACTTTGGCTTTAAAATTTTGAGGGAGGACTCTGAGGATTTTTTGGACTATCTCCAACTCTGAATATGATTTTCCAAGAGCTTTTGATTTGTATACGATATTGGAAAGTCATCCGTACATCTCTTTGACGTTTTCATCCTTGGCCACTGTGAAGTTCTCGTATTCACTGCTTGGCATGGCAAGGCGAAATTTCTTAACTTGAGATGTTCCTTCATGAGTCGCTTCAAGTGTGTGTCATATTTCCTGTACAGTTAGACAATGTGAGACACAATTAAATTAAATTTGATCCAATGAACAAATAATAGAATTCATAGCTTTAGTATTAGCATTCTGTAGTCTATTTTTTAGATCTGTCCATTGATCCATCGGTTTATCTATTTCCTGATTATCTACAACTATAGTTGGTGCTTTATAACCTATCTCAACTATATTCCAAGCATCAATGATTTTCAAAAAAAAATTCATTCTATTTTTTAGTAAGTGTATTCACCATTGAACATTGGTGGTATAACTATGCGCCGACCCTCTGCAAAAGCATTATTAAAAGAAGCCATTTAAAAATTTTAAATTTTAAAACAGAAATTGGTTTTTGAAAATCAAAATTTTTAAACAAAAAATTGACTTTTGTTCCTAGCTTTGATACCACTTGTAGGATCGATTTCACCATAGGGGGTGAATAAGGTGAAAACGATCCTACAAACACTGACACATCAGAAGCTTCATTAAAATGGCGTCGTTACGGATCAATGAAGCGTGCATTCATGGGACACATTGGAATGCCGAAACATAACAGTTAATGGAAGAAGTAGCTTCAACCTTACAGAATCTTGGTCAAATCGACACCAAATTCTGCAAAGATACGTTCTTTACCTCTTATGTCCTCAGCTTTGGTATTTGCTTGTAAAGTAATCTTCTTAATCTTGCAAAACTGGGATAATTTTGATTTCAGTGGGCATTTAAATACCATTAAAATTTCTCAAATTTCTTTTAGGCCATATTTTCCAAACTAGAACGGTTGCGGTAATAATAATTAGTTGGTTATAAGTCTTTAACCATTGGATATTATTGGACAAATGTTCAAAGATTGAGTTATAACCCTACTGTTAAATCCCTTGATGTCCAATTTGTTCTTAACACTATTTCGAATCAAGTTTGAATATGGGCAGTTGAAAAAAATTCGGTCTCCATCTTCCTAGTGGAGAAGGCAAAGATTACATCATTGATAAATGTTTTCGTTGCATTTAACGATTTTATCCTTCGTATCGAGCTTGTTATGTTTAGCTAAAGGTTCACATAGAGATATTTGTAGTGCACACTTATTGTTTCGGATCATTTTACACTACGTGAATCCTACTTATTTGCTTTTAACCTATTCCTAAGCAGAACATGAATCAAAATTTCCTTTACACTGGGCAGCCAAAACCAAAAATATTAATCTTCATGATGGTAAATTTTAGCACTACCGATAAATTGACATGTAGGGGTAGACAAACAAGAGAATTTTCCTTTCTACTCATGATCATAAAGTGGAGAGGAAACTTTCTTGTTGGGCTAGCCTTCCATAGATAGAAATTGCCATCCAAGCTTGTCAATCAAGGAAACTCCATTTATCCAAGGGTCATACCACATACTTATGTCTTCACCATTTACTATTTTCTTTTCTATAAGTCCTTTGCATCATTGCCTTGCATTCAATAGCATTTTCCAAGTATGATAATCATTATTATCAGTCTGAACCACCCAAAAGTTTCTATTTTTGCAATTATTGTTATTCATCCACTTTGCTTATAAATATTCACCTTGCAGGAATTTCCACACTAATTTAATTGCAATCACTTTAGCTATGTCATCCAATTTCCTATTGCCAAAACCACTCTCTAGTCTAGTTTTTCATATACCATCCAAGCATATTTGATGTGATTTTGTTTTCCATACTAAAATTTGCACAAGTAGCATTGACTTTAATATTGCACTAGTTGGAAATTGATAGAACCGCATTTGAATGTTAACCATAAGGTATATGATTTATTTGATTAGCTCTATTCTCCCACTAATGTTAAGATGTTTGCTGCCCCAGTGATTGAATTTCTTGTCGATTTTACAATTAAAGGACCAAAATCTCCACCCTTTAATTTATTACGAGACAAAGGAATCGAAGATATATTATGTTAGATTACCTATCTAAACATTGATAATGTCAAGAATATTGTTTTTATTATTTAGCCCTTTATTGACAAAGGTTCGAATTTTGTTCATTCGTAACCAATCCAATGTCGTTATGTATTTCAAGCATCACTTTTTAATAGCTTCTGCATTACATACAATGGTTTTTGACATAATTAAAATATCATTAGCATATAAGAGATGAGTAATAATTGGATCCACCAGATAAATTGGCATCATTTTCCCATTTAAAAATTCCAAGTCAAGTAAAATAGTGAGGTTGGTTGAGATTTCGACACCCTCTTGCATCTCCCGCTATGCTCGAACTTTTTAGTGTAGAAGCGGCAAGACCACTGAATGAAGCTCTTTGGATGCTAGCCTCATGATTGGATATCCCGACATCCTCCTAGAGTACATATATTTTCATGGAAACATTTATTATAACAAAAGGAATCCCTTGTTATTACATGCTACCAATCGCATGTATATGCTCGTCTCTTTTAGGATATCTTACAATGTGGGACTTATCAGAATCCAATCTATGTGCCTACTTTAATACAATACAAGCCACACTTAACAGATCTCAACCTTGATTACCATTTCCAATATTATTTGAAGTTATAGAGAGTCCTCAGACATTAGGATAAGGTTGCTAACACCTCCAGTAGTTCAGATCAGTTCGATACCACCTCACAGAAGTTTGGTCAAGCTGTTTTTTTTTTACAAAGAGTCCTCTTTTCCATAGTTATAGTCGGTTGTGTTTTAATATATAATTCCACCTTATTGAGAATCCTAAGCTCAATCCACACACTGGAGGATACTTAGGCCAATGTTGCATCATATTGTTCCCCTCGAACCATTAGGTCTGATACCATGTTGAAATTTTTGACAATCCATCGCGTCTTTCGCTATGCACGCACTTCATTTAGTGTAGAAGCGGCAAAGCCACTGAACGAAGCTATTTTGGTGTCAACGTTATGATTGAATATCCCTACAACCCCCTTTAAAGCATATATATTTCTATGGCAACATTTATTGTAACAAAAGGAATCCCTTGTTGTTACATGCTACCAATCCCATATATATGCTCATCTCTTTTAAGATATCTTACGATATGAGACTTATCAGAATAATATCTATGCACTCACTCTAATACAATGCAAGACATACCGAACAACGTATTCCATTGCAATCGTAAAAAGATAAAGAGAGAAAGTGGGTTTCATTGTCACAGTCCTTTATTACTTTCAGAATGTCCAAATGGGGAATCATTTACTAAACTGAAAAAGAGGGAGTATAAATACATTTATAGATAAGAATATAAGATTAGCTAATTTGTAGGGAAATCCCATGCAAAGCATCATATAATGAATAAAGCTCCTATTTATTTTATCATAAACTTTATTAGATTAATTTTTAGGCATAAATTGTTAGAATTATTCTTATTAATCGTCTTACCATTTCATAAGCCCTTAACGAGTTTTCAGGGATTATTATGCCTATCATAAATGCATTTTGATTAAGAGAAATAAGGTTATTCATGTAAATATTCATTTTGTTACATAAGAAATTATCTAAAGTTTTATATGTAACATTACATAATGATACATGCCTATAATCAGTGATCTTTTCAGGGTCAGGCAATTTTGGAACATGACATATGAAAGTGTGGTCAAATTCCTCTAATAATTTTACTTTAATTTTGAAAGCCAATCATTGCTTCTAATAAACCATATATAAATTTGGTTTCAGTGGAATTTAATTTTTTTCATTACGGCCATCTGGTCTGGGTGTGCTATTGTCATCAGATTGGAATAAAGCAGTTATAGCCTCTTCAAATTGTCTTGATTTTTCCAAATTTTTCTTAGCATTGCAATAAGAATATTTTTATGAATAATACCTAAAATTTGAGAACTTTTCCATGAAGAGTTAAAATATTCCAAAAAATAATGGCTAGCTTCTTGAGCAATAATTTTGAAGCTGATTTTAAATTGTCATTCGCATCGAGAATGTATTTTCCCCTCTTGCTTGATTTAGGAATTGCCATTTTACTATGGAGGAATTAGAAGTTTTATCACATTGTGTCGACCAATTTTATTTCATTATTTGTGTGTTTTGTGTTGCTATTTTCCTCATAAGATTATATAGATGTTCAATATTCTATCCATATTGTAGAGCAACTGCAGTATCAAGTGGGTTTTTAACCAATTGTTCATACAAAAAAAAAAATTTGTCCGATTACCACATATGTCATGACTGTTGCCTTTATTTCTCTACTATGCTTTTAAAGCCAATTTAGCAGCTTACGCTGTATTGATGAGAATATATTATGGATTTCCATAAACATTATGATTTAAGGTTTGCTCTATTGTATCTTTATTGTCCCTATACATGCACCATGCGTTATTATATTAGAATTGAATTATGACAATAGATGTATTATGAGTAGTAAACTTAATATAAATAAGAGTGTGATCATTGAGTGAAAGGTTACCAACATGTATGAATCTCATTGTGTGTTAACATATACTCTATCTATTTTGCTATGAATAGAGAAATTTATAACCCTTCTCTAATAAAAGAAATTGCCTGTAAAATATGGTTCTATTAAATTGGCTATAGTAATACGATTAAGTAATCAATATCACCCATGCAACTCTGAATTCCATTATTTTTCATATCTTGTTTGAATGGGGTAGTATTGAAATCACCTAGGATAATCCAAGGGAGGCTGAAAATTTTAGCTTGAGAAGTAATATATTGTTGTTATATATAAGACTCTTTATTCCACAAAGAAACTCTTTGTTTAGAATTGTTGTATGCATACACAACCGTGCACATAAGATTTGTACCACCAACATTATGTAGAATGCAAGTGAAAAATTGCTCATCAACATGTACAATTATATTAGACCATTAAAAAGAATCCTAATGTGGTAATATTCTATCCTTTTGTTCTATACTATTATAACAGGAGAATTTCCATTTATTGTTTAGCTTTGCCACAAACTTATCTTCATTTTTTGAAGACAAATTATTTTCTAGTGATCCAACAAAGAAAATTATATTATCGTTTATTAACTACATTACGTCAAGTTGCTTTGATGGGGAATTGAAACCCCTCATGTTCCAGACAAGGAACTCCATCTATTGAATAAGGGAGGGATTACTACGCTTTCTAGGGAAGTGGTAGTCCTTATAGTCTTAGGTTTTTAGCCTTTTTGTTTCTGACCTTCATTTGAGATACCATATTTTTCCATGCAAGGTTTTCAGTTATGTCAGTAAGAGGAGTAGCTTTGAACTCGAAAGGAGACTCATCAGGTAAAGATTTTCTTGTTGATTCGGATCTTGTTGCATATTGGTCAAAAGTGGGAAAGTTTGGATTAGGGTTAGCCTACACTCATTTTGGTTTCCGTATTAACATTATTTTCTATGTTGATTTCTTTATCAATTTGATTATATCACTTTTGATTTCCTTATCTTCCTATATGTCATTTTGATTATTGTAAGGCTTTCTGATACGGTCATTTGAGAGAAGAGAGTTGTGTTGTATAAACTAAGAGAGTGCATTAATTGATTGATCCGTGGATTGATTTGCGAACTGCCTTGACCTTCATTGTTGTTTTGTGGAATTGAGCTATTATGAATATAGCTTTTATTTTATGCAATATCAATGATTTGACATCCATCTCTTTCTATGTGTGAATTTGCATTTCCGTCTTTTGTCACTAGCATGCTATTCTCACCTTCGCATGTATGAGAATCTATTTGAACATCTTGTGAGTTTCCATTTGTACTCTACATCCTGCATTATAAGTTGAACAAGTTAAGTGAGTATGGGTATTTTTTTGGGCATGCAGATGAACTCAAAACATCTACTAAAACTCTTGCATATGTAAAAAAAATTATCCCTTCTCTAAAGTATCCATTTTAATAGGAGTGCCTAGATTAAGGTGATTTGACTTACTCCTCCCTTAATCCAATAGCCCAGTAGCAACCTAGGAAGGTGAATCCAAGCCGGAATTGAATGTAACATCTCTTTGCTTAATTGTAACCTCGGTATCCATCTTTTCATCACCATAAGATTTTAATCACCAAAGTATTGTCCTTCTTCTGAAACGTTGCCACTGTCTTCCTTTTTCTCAAATTTAATGACATAAAAACCATTCTCTTTGGAACAAATTGTACACTCACTGGATGCTTTTTAAACCTTATGAATATATGCTTTGAAAAAAGATAATGAGCCTTAGAGCCTACAATATAAATAACAATAGCGTTGTCCCATTGCTTTTTGGCATTATGTACTACTTCGTTATTCATTTTGGCATAATTGAGCGAGTTAAATTCATGAGGTTGAACTAATTTTTACGGGGTAGAGACAGGAATTTGATTACCCGTAATGACATCTTTTCAAGTACAATTTGCGGTTGGAATAATTTGTTATGAATTAGAGTTTGCAAAATAAGGTGTGATGGTTAAAGCATTGGCTAAATTAGGAGAAGTTCCATGTGAATTATGATCAGTTTTTAGCATTGAGGTGACATTCCTTGAGGGTGTCAAGCTATCAATTATCCTCATGTGTGGCCTTTAACATTCATTCGAAGGGATAAATTTAGGTTACTTTCTCTATTATTTGGGTAACATAGTTGTAAAACCCTCCTTATTGGTATTATGAGATACCATATGAAGGTGTTAGAATCAAACGGGGTTGACGTAGGATTAAGAGTTAGAGGAGCCCGACGATGGGGAGATTCAAGAGAAGACATGGTTAGGATGAAAACAACTATTACCGCATAAACAAAAATAAATCAACATAAAATGCCTTAGAAGAAATTTCAAATTTCCATCGGCACACAATGTTAGACATCGTACAGTCATACATAATCACCATCGCATGCATCCAAAAATACTACGATGACATATAAACAAAATCCATATAATATACCATGAATGAAGCAAATAAAAACTCACTTATTATGTGATGAACCAATGGCATCCCTACGTTTTTGCATCCCCAACATTACATGCATCTCAATGATGTGGTATATCAATGACCTCAACCGCTCCTTGGTGTCGCTGATCTCGCTCTTCAGACGTTGGATCTCGACATCTTGTGTATGAATTTCAGCCTCGTTTCTTCTTCTCTTCTCCTCGATGGTAGCGTGAATGTTATAATTGTTATGTCTTTAGGTTTGTATATAAAAATTAAAACATTATTTAAGGTTTTAATCTAAAGGGTAGTTAAATAACATGACATATATGATTAAATTTAATTAATTCTTATATATTATCGCAGGGGATTGCCAAACACTTGCAGTCGCCTATCTGATCAATACCACCTTTCTAAATATGTAATCATGTCCCCGGTAGACATATCTTACCCACAGTTTTGTAGTTCGGTCATGTTGGCTTTATAATTTTCATATTCTATATATTATATATTTAGTGGTACATTCACTGCATATATTCAAATAAAGAATTTAAATCAAAACCGAAAATTTTGTGAAAGACTTGTACCAAATTTGAAGTACCTTGCGTTAACCCACTTGCTTTCTGAGCCATCGGTTGCAGTGACCTATGCATGCAAGTGTACATGTAGGCTCTCTATTTAGCTTAAGCATCTGAAAAGGATTGAAGATATATGAATTAACATGAACTCATTATAATATATTGTATATTTTCATTAACTAAATATATTACCAAATCATTCCTACGTTGTGCCGCTCCTCTAGGCCCACCCGTATGCAATCTTGGATTTGTCAAGCGATTATCAGAGTTTTTCTTTGCCCATTCTTTTGCATCCTCCCACTCCCAGTACTTAATAAACTTCTACCATACCTCGATCAAACTTCAAGGATGAACCTTCCATTCTCCCTTTATGTTAGAGAAAATCCACATGTACTTCATAGATGTTGTCGAAGTTTATAGTCATTTGAGCTTCCGATGCCTAAGTGAACTGTTCCTGTAAAATGCAATAGTTATTTTTTTCATTAAACAGGTTTAAAGTATTTATATAGTTAGCATATGTATCAAACAATATTATTTTACCACAAACTCACTGAATCATGTAGTCTTTGTGTCAGCATCAATGGTACTAAGAGTAGAATAGAAATCCATAATACGAGACTTCAAGAGATTCGTAATATATCAGGAGATAAAGTTGTATCTAAGAACTCGAATCAGTTAATGCATATATTATGTTAATCTTTTATAGCAATATAGAGGTATTATGTAATGTTTATAAATGTTACTAGGTGTCGCAATAAACAGAAAGTTGACCCATGAAGGTGGTGAAGCTAGTTTGAGTGTGCTGCCTAGATAACCATGGTTGGGTATCCTATGATGAACTTAAATCATGCTGAGTGATCGGGGTAGTTCCATCACTAAATCATGACCACCGCCATGACTACCATGGCTGCCACTGCAACATCCATGGGAAGTCATATTTTTTGCAAAAGGTAACACATATGCAACAATATATATAAGATAAGTTAACAACGAAATGAATGTGTTGTTGCGAACAAATATATGATTCTATTTGTACAACATATTCTATTATGATAGTAGCGTTACATATATGATTCGAGAAAATATGGAATTATGTACATTAAACATCAATTGAACAATCGAAAATTTGTAGTTAACTAAATATGAACTACTACTACTACACACACATCTAAAATTGCAGATAACACACACACCTAATTCAAGAGCATAAAAAATCATATTGAATGACGGATAATTTTAAAATTTCTATTGATTAATTATATTGAATTTACATGAAACAAAGTAAAGACAAAATGTACGTACTGCCAATACTGATCCTCTTAGTCAACAATTAGATTATCATGTTCGGAGTTAAACTCATCTTCTTCCAAATTGATTTCTTCATCATCATCTTTATTTACTTCGTCCCATCATTTATTTCATTAATAAGTGGTCCTGTGTCTTTAGTTTGTTCTATAATTTGGTGTAGTTCATCAGGTTCTAGGTGTTTTGATAAGCCTGATGTCAGTTGTTGATAATCGCGTTTGATTGAAATGACCATCTTGGTTTTGTTTTAACAATAGCCCACAAATTGAATTTACTGTAGTTGGTAGTATGATAAGTGTAAAGATCTCGGTTTTGAGTTAAATTTAAATTGGCAATTAAAATAAACTTTTGAATTAAATTGTGAATTAATTTGATAATTTTAAAATTAAATAAGATATTTGTTTGTTTATTTATATATATATGTATATAAATTTATTATAAATTGAATTTTGGAATTGAAATTCTAAAAATAGATATTTTGAAAAATAATTTGAATTTGAGAAACACTATATTTTAAATTAATAGAAATTTGTTTCCTAATATATAATATATATTTTGGAAATTATGATTTAAATTTAATATGGTAAATTTCCAAAAGCTATTTAAAGGATAAATTTTAATATATATTGTATACTTGTGTATGTATAATTAAATTTTAAAATCATTTTCATTAAAAGGTTATATAAATGTTAATAAAGGAAAATGTATTTATTTAAAATAGAAAATATAATATAAAGTTATATTTAAATATTATTTACATGGAAATTTAAAGTGTTTAAAATATAAACATAAGAAAACATATTACATAATTTATGATAACATAAGGACTTAGTTTAAAACAAGGGTTTAAAAACATAATTCATAAATTAACATAAATAAAAGGTTTAAAACACTTTTCCTTTAAATTTGTAATAAATAGTTGAATATATATATATATATATATATATTGATAAAAATATAAAGTGATATTAAATATAAACATTCATACATTTAAAAGTATAATAAACTAAGTTTAAATTAGGATTGGTTATAAAGATTAAAACATTTTCTTTTAAAAAAATTATAGTTTGTAAATATGCTAAAGTTTATAAAATAAAACATAAAACATAGTTAATACATATAAATAATAGAAACTTAAACCTATGTAAAATATAAGATTAAATAAAATCAAGTAAGGGGTTTAAAACATAATTTATAAATAAATTAAAGAAAGGGTTTAAACACAAATTGATTATATATAAACATTTGTAAGCCATGTACATAAAAAATTAACAAGTGTAAAAAAATAAACAAACATGCACATAACATGTGTTGTCTTAATTACAAGTGTTAGCTAGTAAAACAAGTGGCATACCAATATCTTTTTAAAATTACAATGTTAATATCAAAGAATAAACCAGGTTATACATATTTTCTCAAATCTTCTCATCTTTTTTTTTCATTTTCAAATGAAAATTAAAACCTGGAAAAGAAATTAAAACCAAACTGAAAGCAATCAAAACATAAAGTAGAAGATCAAGGGCAAAGCAAATTCAAACAAATACAACAACAACCTCTTGAAAGTTAAAATCTGAAGCAACTAAATCAAGAATCAAGCAATAGATCAGACATCAAAACCAAGTTCCAGATTCAAAAAATAAATTTCATATCAACAAAAGAAACCAGACCCTCTGTTCTTCATTAAGGTGAGCAACCCTTTCTTTTAAAAATAGTTGTAAAAATCTGTGATTAAACTTTGATGCATGTGATAGATCTATGTTGTGATGATGTATATATGTTTACATGAATGATGGCTGTAAATGCATGTATGTGTACATGCTATTGTCTGTGTATATGAATATAGATAAGCCTCTATTATATCACAGGTTTAAAAATCCACCTTAATAAATCCAAATTCTTTTTATACATTTAATTTTAGGTTTTGACCTCTTAATAGAAAATGATTATAACAGTGTAATCCTAATTTTAAAAATAGTTTCAAGATTTTATATTTAGAAATTATTTCAAAATAAAAATATACAATGATGATCTAAATCTAAGTTAAAAATCAAATATCTTAATTTTAGAATTTGATTAATAACTAGATTTGTGTTAGAAAATGATGAATTTAGATAGTAATTTCATGATTTTAATGTATGTGTATGATGAGATATTCTAAGTTGATCAGAATTTGGGTATTCGTCGATTATCGACGAACAGCGTGATGATAGTGGCTTTGACCGAGGCAGGAGGAGGCTCGAGACTCGAGGGTCAAGGGTAAAATACTCGGAGTATTTCTAGGTCGCTGTGGTGGTCAGGGGACGTCGTACTAGGGTTCGAAGCCTGGTTTGGGTCGAGGAGTTAGTCGAGACTTTTGCGTTACCATTGGATCATCGGACTAGATTGCGAGGGTTAGGAGCGTAGCATGGTGACGTGATGCGGCTTTGGACGTGGTAGCATGAGCTCCGGTGGTCGAATTCATCGTCGACAAGGGGTTTTTGTGGAATTGGTTTGTTTCTAGTTTTGGGTCAACTCGTTCGATTTTGATTCGCGAGGGAAATGGTCAAGCTGGGTGGTCGAAAGTTTAGTGGGGGTCGTCGTCGACTTGACGAATGCTGCAGGGTTGGTCGGAAACGATCGGGTGGCGTGTGCACATGCATGTGCACATTTTTGTGTCTGGATTTGTGATGTTTGGAGAAGAAGACGTCGACTCGAGTTTTGACTCGGGGAGATGATTGCAAGGCTCGAAGTTATTCTCGCGGTAGTTTAGTTTGGAACCCAGTTTCAAATCTTATCACGATTTTAAATTTTAAAAAGTAAATTTGTTCAAGATTTTAACACCTGAAGATTAAATCATGTCAACATGTTTAGAAGAAACAAGGAATGCAGGTTTTAGGTGAAAGAAAATTTAGTGAACAAGTTTCCCAAATTTAAGTAAAATAAATTTTCAAAGTGAATACGATTTTTAAAAAAGCAAAAGGTAAAAGAAAGGGAGCAAGTTTTCAAAAGTGAATTTGTTAAACAAGTTTTCAAAAGAAATTATAAACCAGGTTTTTGAAAGAAAATTTATTAAACAAATTTTAAACAAATTTCAAAGATTTAACTTTTAAGTTAAATGCTTTAAATTTGTCTTTGGTTTGAATAATGTAATATTGGGTTAATCATTTTATTAAAACACTAAATATTATCAAAAATAAAGTGGTGTGATTAGGAAAGTAGTTTAAGAATAATTAGTTAATATAATTAATTAAGGGATTAACTACTTAGTTACTTAAAGAGTTAATTTGTTAATGAAATAAATTAAGGATTAATTAATGTATTACTTAATAATTAAAGGATGATAAATTAATGAAATAAATTGAGGATTAATTAATTTATGCAAGTAATTAAGGGTAATTAATTACTTAAAGATAATTACTTAATGAAGGTAATTAAGAATAATTAATTAATAATTAAAGGTTGATTAATCTGGTGATTAAGGAATAATTAATTAAAGGATAATTAATTTATGTGATTAATTAATTAATTAAGGTAATTAATTCAAGGATAATTAATTAATTAAAGGTTAATTAATTAATTGAAAGTGACTAAGGGATGATTTATGAAATAAGGATTAATTAATTAATATAATTAAGTATAGTTAATTAAAGAATAATTAAATGATTTAAGGTTAATTAATTAATAATTAAAGGTTAATTAATTCATTATTAAGGTTAATTAATAAATTATTAAAGGATAATTAATTAAAATTGGTTTTTAATTAATTAATGTTAATTAGCCAGAATTAATAATTTAATCAAAAGTGATTAATCCGGTTTAAGTAAATTAGGAGATCAATTGATCTTACTTATGGATGTTTGGATCGTATTGAATGCTTTGAATTGTTTGATATCTCTGATGTGTGATACTATGTGATATGAATTGTTTCGATTTAGGCTGTGATGAATGCAATTTATTTATCTATGATGAATTTATATTATTTATCTGTGAATCTATGAATGAAGATAAGCGTTATAGGATTATACTGCTTATCGAGATTGTTGTGCTTGAATCTGTGATGATTGATGATATTGCATTATTGTGTTGAATCCCTGGACTGCACCACACACACACAAATATGGATTTCATGAGGATTCGGTTAAGTCACAGATATTTTGAATTTAATATTATTTTCAATGATGAGAAATTTAAAATGAATCCAAAATGGTTTGGAAATGGAATTAGGTTGAATATGAAAAGTTTTTGAAATTGAATTTAGTTTGAATAGAATATATCTTGTTTAAGTTTTGAAATTATTTTAGAAACTATGCTTTGTAAGGGTATACAAGTTATACAACAGTATATGGATTTTAAACCATTTTAAAAATATTATTTTGGGAATTAATTTTAACCCAAGTTTATACTTTAAAGATTATAACTTGTGTATATTTGATTAGATTTTTCCAAAACGAAATTATTTGTTCTCAAATGATAATGGCTTTTACATAATGAAGGAAATTCCAGTTTTTGTTGAAAGGATTTCAAATTTGAAATTGAAATAGTTTTGAAAGCGATGAATGAATCTTTGCGAAATATTTGGTGAACTTTGTTTTCAAACAAAAGAGAATCTCAAAGATAGATCTTTTGTTTAAATATTATGAATGAATCTTTTTTAAAGATTTGTGAACTTTGTTTTCAAATTGAAGAGGATCTTCAAGGGTGAATCTTTTGTTTAAAAGATTAAAATGGAAATTTGTTCAAACCATTTGAAAGAAAGGTTTTGGGCTAAAAGTTGTGACTTAACTAAGATCCCACTATATCCACATGCTTTTTAAATTAAGCGGTCATTATTCGGTTTAGCCGGGAGAGGACTTTATGCCATTGTTATCCCATTTTTTGGACAAAACTGGAATATCAATGTTGTGTGCGTTTCCACCACGATCGGAACAGGAAGAAGCCAGCAAGCGTACATAAGTCAGGGGTTTCGCTCAAGGATCAAATATAAAAGTTCCATTCGGCATAGCCCATTCGGCAATAAGAAGCAAGGCCTCACTCGGCACTCAGAGCACATAAGTTCATCCGGCGTTCCCAGTACAAGAGTTCATTCGGCTTTCCCAATCCATTCGGTAGTACCGATCCAAATTCAACCTTCCCCCCATATCACAGCCGAACCGGACCTCTCCACCTCCATGCCGAACCATGCATAGCCGAACCAAGCTCCACTTCCATGCTCCACCGAACCACATACCACCGAACCAAGTCACTTCGTCCATCACCGAACCATCCACAACCGGACCGAGCTCCAACTTCTCCAAGCTCCATGCCGAATGAAGCCTCGCCGAACCAGAACGCTACCAGATCAGATTGCTTCAGCCCAAGCCCACCAGCAGCTATAAACATCCAAGACCCCTGCCCCCAGCCTCACTCTATAAATAGAGGGGCAGGGGTACAACAATGGGAAACAAGTTTGAGAGCTCAAGCCTGGAAGGAACTCTCAAACAACTTTAGATACTTGTAATCAAAGCTTTGTACTTGTAATCTAAAGAAAAAAGGAGAATAACATATAAAGTGGACGTAGGCACGTTCTGGCCGAACCACTATAAATCTGTGTGTCTATTATAGTTTAGTCCCTGCTTTTTATATATTTGCATAAATCATCCAAATCACTAAATACAACATAAAATCAACCAACTCATACGACTTTGGGTGTTTGCGGCCATTTTTTACGCAAACATTTTGGTGCTTTCACTGAGAGCGACCAGCTCCCGCTACATCGGACAGAAGTTGAATTTGAAAATCTAAGAGTTCAGATCTAAGAGTTATGACGAGACAAACAAGTAGAAGGCAAAGACCAGAGAGAAGTGAACACCAAGGAAGTCAAGAGGCTTCCTCAGGAGGGAATCAAGTGTCGATCTTCATCACTAGGGATGAGATGGAGGTCATGATGAGAAGACAAGAAGAGATGATCCAGAACTTACTTCAACAAATTGGGCAAATTGGAGCACAAATCCAAGGAGCAACTGGGGTTCAGAACGGGGCAGGACCATCTGGCGCAGCACCAGAGCTAGGGGGCACTCATGCAGAGCATGTTGATCCGACCCCGGGAAGTGAGATGGGGGCATCCGAACCACCTGGTAGCAATAGAGGAATGAACGTTCAGCCAGGGAGGCATACACATGAAAACTCCCACGGACTTGGGGGGCAGGTCGAAGACAGTGAACGAGAACTACAGCTTGGAGACAATGACAGATTAGCAAAGATGGTTAGAAGAGCTATGAGAGGCGGTTTAGTAAACAGAGACTTGGAAGATGTAAACAGGGGTCCTTTTTCTTCTGCGATTAGGATGGCTAGGAACCCACCAGAATTCAAGCTACCATCATTGGACATGTACAACGGGAAAACGGACCCCACGGTCCATCTAACGAAGTATATGAGACATATGGAAGTGCTGGGGGCATCAAAGGAGGTTATGGCCCGGTGCTTTCCACTGTATTTGACGGACATTGCAGCGTTATGGTTTAGGCAACTGGAGAGCGGCTCCATAGGAACATGGGCAGATTTAACTGAGAGATTCATGAGGCAATTCAGGGTTCATATTGCGAGACCCAAGAATGTGATGACTTTGGCAACCTTGAAACAGAAAACTGGAGAGACTTTGAGGAGCTTTCTAACGCGATTTAATACGGCGGCAGCATCAGTGGATCGACCAGATCCATCTATGGTCATGATGGCAGCTGTATCTGGAATAGCTGGTAATACAGAGTTCAAGAATTCATTAACCAAGGACCCGCCTATGAATCTGGGAGAGTTCTATCATGAGGCTGAAAAGTTTCTGCGTTTGGAAGATGCTAGTGTAGAAAGAGAGGAAGAAGATGACGTTTACGTAATCAAGAGCGGAAACCCACCTAGAAAGGGTGCGGAGACCAGCAAAGGAAAAAGAAAGGCTGAGGATAATGATGACAGGACAAAGTGGCTACGAAGAGAACCACGCTTCACCACCTATTCAGAGCTGAATGAGAGTTTGGAACGGATTTATCAGGATACCAAGGGGCAGGTTCCGTACCGTAGACCAATGCGAAGGGATCCAACCTCTGACGAAAGAAAATCAGATAAGTTTTGTGTATTTCATGAATTGAATGGTCATAACACTAATGATTGTAGGCATTTGAAGGACGAGGTAGAAGGGCATATCAGGAACGGTATGCTCCTTCAGTATGTGAGGAGGCGAACTCCAGCGGTGGAGCCAGAGCGCCGCCCTCTACGTCAGCTAGAGGTGACCCTGGATCAAGGCACCATTTGATTATCCATTGATTGCTTGATTAAAATAACGAGGAACAAGTCGTAAGCTTCCACTAACGCAATTAAATCGTTTACACATGTACGAGATCGCGAACGATCTCCAGGCATGCTCTGAATGATCATTGACTGCTTCGGAGTGGGAACTTACACTTTGACATCCTTGCTTTGCTTTTGTTTCGATTTGAACATTTGAATTCTTCCTGTTTGGACATTTCTGCTGTAAGGTACTATTGCTTTAACATTTACAATTCTATGAAAAAATTATTTACTTGTATGCCCGCTGGATCGCGAACGGTCCACGAGCACCTATTGCATGGCAACGAACTGCCGAAGTCTTTGATTCCAAAAATTCCCCCAAACAATGACTCCAACACTGATAATATTAAGTCCCCCCCGGGCACACTCATTCGCCTCGAACGACACCCGACTTCGAACAGTCACAACTCGCCTCGAACGGCACCCGACTTCGAACAGTCACAATTCGCCTCGAACGGCACCCGATCGCGAACGGTCACAATTCGCCTCGAACGGCACCCGACTTCGAACAGTCACAATTCGCCTCGAACGGCACCCAATCGCGAACGGTCACAAATCGCCTCGAACGGCACATGATCGCGAACGGTCACAACTCGCCCCGAACGGCACAACTCCTCTCACCTCAAATGGCTCGATCGCGAACGGTCGTCATTTGGGATCCCCCACTTGACTGCGCACTGTCGCACTTTACCTCGAATGACTCGATCCCGAACGGTCGTCATTTGAAGTTGAGCACTTGACCTTGAACGGTCACATTTCACCACAGATGACTCGATCCCGAACGATCGATACATGGATTTACGCACTTGACCGCGCACTGTCGCACTTTACCTCGAATGACTCGATCCCGAACGGTCGTCATTTGAAGTTGAGCGTTTGACCTTGAACGGTCACATTTCACCGAAGATGACTAGATCTCGAATGATCGACGCACGGATTTATGCGCTTGACCGCGCACGGTCACACTTCACCTCAAATGACTTGATCACGAACGATCGTCATTTGAAGTTAGGCGCTTGACCATGAACGACCGCGCTTCATCCCAAATAGCTCGATCCCGAACGGTCGTCATTTGGGGCCATATAAAATGTCAAGCTCTTTACAGGTTGACAACAGGATACGAACATCCAGCTCATGGCATTACAAAACACGCCTTCTTACCGCAAGGCATATTTTGGGGGGCAAAGTGTTATCCCATTTTTTGGACAAAACTGGAATATCAATGTTGTGTGCGTTTCCACCACGATCGGAACAGGAAGAAGCCAGCAAGCGTACATAAGTCAGGAGTTTCGCTCAAGGATCAAATATAAAAGTTCCATTCGGCATAGCCCATTCGATAATAAGAAGCAAGGCCTCACTTGGCACTCAGAGCACATAAGTTCATCCGGCGTTCCCAGTACAAGAGTTCATTCGGCTTTCCCAATCCATTCGGTAGTACCGATCCAAATTCAACCTTCCCCCCATATCACAGCCGAACCGGACCTCTCCACCTCCATGCCGAACCATGCATAGCCGAACCAAGCTCCACTTCCATGCTCCACCGAACCACATACCACCGAACCAAGTCACTTCGTCCATCACCGAACCATCCACAACCGGACCGAGCTCCAACTTCTCCAAGCTCCATGCCGAATGAAGCCTCGCCGAACCAGAACGCTACCAGATCAGATTGCTTCAGCCCAAGCCCACCAGCAGCTATAAACATCCAAGACCCCTGCCCCCAGCCTCACTCTATAAATAGAGGGGCAGGGGTACAACAATGGGAAACAAGTTTGAGAGCTCAAGCCTGGAAGGAACTCTCAAACAACTTTAGATACTTGTAATCAAAGCTTTGTACTTGTAATCTAAAGAAAAAAGGAGAATAACATATAAAGTGGACGTAGGCACGTTCTGGCCGAACCACTATAAATCTGTGTGTCTTTTACAGTTTAGTCCCTGCTTTTTATATATTTGCATAAATCATCCAAATCACTAAATACAACATAAAATCAACCAACTCATACGACTTTGGGTGTTTGCGGCCATTTTTTACGCAAACAGTCATAAAACCCATTCTGAATAGTGATACGATGAAATGGATAACATTTGAAAACTGGTGGTGAAGACTAGTTATTTTCGAAAGAGAAAGGATTACCTGTCGAATGTCTTTGCACCGAATGGCCCCGGTATAGAGATTTGATCACCCTTTGTGATGGAGAGTCCGGACGTGATTAGGGATTATCCGGATTGCAAGGGCTTCTTTAGAAGTGCCTTATGTTCTTTTCGAACTCGGAACAGACTTGTATGGATGTATGTCTGAAGTTACACTTTGAGATATAGAGCTCGGTTATATCAAATACATTTCTGTTTGGTGGCGGAGAATTTATTCTCTTAGCTTAACACCCTTCTCTAAGACGTACGAGCTCAGAGGTTATGTAGTTGATATTTACCGGTGATATATTCCCAATTTAGTAGTGTGGCGTACGAAGTGCTGCTGATCATTTGTTGATCAAAGCATAGCTTTTGTGAAAAGCGTAGCTTTGTGGGCATGACCTTGTCGGACCTCACAACCCGAAAATGGTCGAAACAGGAAAGATACAACAAGGTTATAAGGATCGCTCCCTTTAGGGTATGTCCACTTCCTTCTGGATAAAAACGGTATCATGGTATGGAGCCCAGATACTTAACTTATGTGGTTACTGCAAATTTGTGCTTTGTGGTTGTTGGTGTTGAGAGCTCTCGGATAAAGGACAGCGACGACCGAGGGATGGCATTACTCGTGTCATTAGTTACCTAGTTACAGAGGTAACCCAGCCTTGTGTTGGCAGAGATTCGGTTAGGTTCTCTGGGCGTCCCTCCAGAGGCGTACCCATATGGCATAGGAAGTTCCTTAGCCTGACCATTTGTTGGAAATCCAATCATACAATACGAGCCTTTACGATTGCAGTTGTATAAATTGCCACCTTAGGTAGTAGCTATAGCAGACATAATATAATGGTACCTATGCTGGCTAAGATTAATATTGTACCTTCGAAATGTTTTTTGCACTATGCACTAATAATAATATCAAATGGATTTTGCGTATCAAGCATGTTTGACTATCATAAGGAGAAATCTCCTCCAATTGTGTGCGTGCGGAGAGGCCTTATGGTAGTTTCATTTTCCAAAAAGCATAGCAGATTTCAATTTTAAATTCTTTTGTGTTATGTTTAAATAAAACTATTTTTTTGCTCATACCAGTCCCATGACTAACCTGGAGTTTATTGTTCCCTTTCTAAACTCTGGGTGCCCACAATTTTCCACCAGGCAGCTTAGAATCGAATTTTCAGATAATTAGCTAGTAGATATACATTCGGTAGCCTTCAGCCTTCTGTTTGGAAATATTTGAAGTCTTTGGTCTTTGAAGCCATTTGGATCTTGGCGATCGCATTGCTGACTGAGTTGCCTAGTTTTCTACTTGACAACTTGATGGTGGTTCGAGCTTCTTGGATTGGAGTTTTGGAGCTTGGACTTGAAGATGTTGTTCCGTTGTTGTCGCCGTTCATTTTTCCGCTGTTGCATCTATGTATCATATATGTATTGATATTCAGTTGTATCAGAATGTTGTATCTTTTGTGTATCAATAAAGTTATTTATTCTGTCTTTCACTGTGTTTTTGTACTTAATGTGTTATAAGCTCCGGCGAACTAGATTCGACGTTTGAATCTACGGCATTCGAATACGAGCTATGTATTTGGGTGTTGATTTTCGAAGGTCAAGTCAGGGTCGTCACAAGTGGTATCAGAGCTGAAGGTTGAACTTTAGCTCAGGAGTTAAACACATTAGGTGGCTCATTAGAGATAGGGTGAAGTATACCCTAGAATGAGTATATCCCTAAGAAGAGGACAAGGTAGGAAATAGGGAAATACTACTACGAATGGTCAATACCTTGCAACAACGGAAACAACTTTCTCTGTCAATCTCTTTTGACCATCCTTCAATTTCGATTCTTTGATGGCTTCTTGGCAGCTACAAGGAGAAGTTTTGGTGTGATGGTGGCCCTGCAAATCGTATAGAAAAGTTCCTATCTTATATTCTAGTCATTAGTTTTCTATCAGCTTTTCGCTTTAACTTTAATGAATTTGAAATTTTAATTGAAATAAATTGATTAACGAAATATGAAACTAAATTAAATTGGATCCGTTTATCTATTCTTTTGGGTCTCGATTCATTCTACGAATGGTTAGTTTTCCTTCGAACTAACCAGTGCCCCTGCATATTTCATAGACTAAATGACCCGAGTGTTTCGTGAAGTATCGAATAAGTTGATCCCGTATCTATTGGTGATATTCTGGTTTGGTAAGCCAAATATATAATAAATGTTTAGTTTGATCCGGTGAACCATCTCTCTATCTTTGTGTGTTCATCTATTCATTGTTTTCTCCCTGTCTAGCAAATTTCGGGGACGAAATTTTCTTAAGGGGGAATCTATAACGACCCCGGTTTTGAGTTAAATTTAAATTGGAAATTAAAATAAATTCTTGAATTAAATTGTGAATTAGTTTGATATTTTCAAAATTAAATAAGATATCTATTTGTTTATATATATATATATATATATATATATATATGTACATAAATTTATTTTAAATTGAATTTTGGAATTGAAATTCTAAAAATAGATATTTTGAAAAATAATTTGAATTTCAGAAACGCTATATTTTAAATTCATAGAAATTTGTTTTCTAATATGTAGTATATATTTTGGAAATTATGATTTAAATTTAATATGGTAAATTTTCAAAAGCTGTTTAAAGGATAAATTTTAATATATATTGTGTACATGTGTATGTATAATTAAACTTTATTCATTTTCTTTAAAAGGTTATATAAATGTTAATAAAGGAAAATGTATTTATTTAAAATAGATAATGTAATATAAAGTTATATTTATATATTATTAACATGGAAATTTAAAGTGTTTAAAATATAAATATAAGAAAACATATTAAATAATTTATGATAACATAAGGACTTAATTTAAAACAAGGTTTTAAAAACATAATTCATAAATTAACATAAATAAAAGATTTAAAACACTTTTCCTTTATATTTGTAATAAATAGTTGAATATATATATATATAGATATTGATAAATTAAAAATATAAAGTGATATTAAATATAAACATTCATACATTTCAAAGTATAATAAACTAAGTTTAAAATAGGATTGGTTATAAAGATTAAAATGGAAATTTGTTTAAATCATTCGAAAGGAAGGTTTTGGCTAAAAATCATGACTTAACTAAGATCCTACTATATCCCTATGCTTTTTAAATTAAGCACTCATTATTCAGTTTAGCCGGGAGAGGACTTTATTCTACAAAACCTATTCCAAATAGTGATACGACGAGATAGCATTTGAAGACTGGTGGTGAAGATCGGATATTTCCGAAAGCGAAAGGATTACATGTCGAATGTCTTTGCACCGTGGCCCCAGTATAGAGATTTGATCACCCTTTGTGATGGGGAGTCCGGACGTGATTAGGGATTATCAGGATTGCAAGGGCTTCTTTTAAAGTGCCTTCGGTTCTGTTCGAATCGGAACAGACTTGTATGGATGTATGTTTGACGTTACACTTTGCGATGTAGAGCTGGTTTCTATCAAATACATTTCTATTTGGTGGCGGAGATTTTATTCTCTTAGCTTAACACCCTTCTTTGAGACGTACCAGCTCAAAGGTTATGTGGTTGATACTACCGGTAATATATTCCCAATTTGGTAATATGGCATACGAAGTGCTGCCGATCATTTTTGATCAAAGCATGGCTTTTCAAAAAGCGTAGCTTTGTGGACGTGACCTCGTCGGACCTCACAACCCAGAAATGGTCGAAGCAGGAAAGATGTTGCAAGGTTATGAGGGTTGTGCTCTTTAGGGTATGTCCATTTCCTTCTGGATAAAAGTGGTATCATGGCATGGAGCCCAGATACTTAACTTATGTGGTTACTGCAAATTTGTGCTTTATGGTTATTGGTGTTGAGAGCTCTCGGATAAAGGTCGTTGCGACTAGGGGATGGCATTACTCGTGTCAATAGTTGCCTAGTTACAGAGGTAGCCCGGCCTTGTGTTGGTAGAGATCCGGTTAGTTTCTCGGGGTATCCCTCTAGAGGCGTACCTATGTGGCATAGAAAGTTCCTTAGCCTAACCATTTGTTGGAAATCCAATCAAACAATACGAGCCTTTACGATTGTAGTTGTATAACCTGCCACCTAAGGTGGTAGCTATAGCAGGCATAATATAATGGTACCAATGCTGGCTAAGATTAATTTTATACTTTCGAAAGGTTTTCTGCACTATGCACTAATAATAATATTAAAAGGATTTTGCGTATCAAGCATGTTTGACTATCATAAGGAGAAATCTCGTCCAATTGTGCGTTTGCGTTGTGTGTGTGCGGGGAGGCCTTATGGTAGTTTCATTTTTCAAAAATCATAGCGGATTTCAATTTTAATTTTGTTGTTGTTTTGTTTAAAGAAAACTATTTTTTTTCACACCAGTCCCATGACTGACCTGGAGCTTATCGTTCCCTTTCTAAACTCTGGGTGCCCATAATTTTCCACACGGGAAGCCAAGAGTCGAATTTTCAGATAATCAGCTCGTAGTTATAGATTCGGTAGCCTTCAGCCTTCTGTTTGGAAATTTTTGAAGTCTTTGGTCTTTGAAGCCACTTGGATCTTAGCGATCGCATTGCTGACTAAGTTGCCTAGTTTGCTACTTTACGACTTGATGGTGGTTCGAGCTTCTTGGATTGGAGTTTTGGAGCTTGGCCTTGAAGATGTTGTTCCGTTGTTGTCATTGTTCATTTTTCCGCTGTTGCATCTATGTCTGATATATGTATTGATATTCATTTGTATCAGAATGTTGTATCTGTTGTGTATCAATAAAATTATTTATTCTGTCTTCCGCTTGTTGTTGTACTTAATGTGTTATAAGCTCGGCGAACCAGATTCGACGTTTGAATCTGCGACATTCGAATACGGGCGATGTAATTGGGTATCGATTTTCGAAGGTCGAGTTAGAGTCGTCACAATAAGGCATGCGGTAACTTGTGTCATTTGTGTCGCCAACACAAACTAATCGTTCTATACGTATCTTCCTTTGTGGTTTACTTCTATAAGAGAGCAAACCTTGTACATAAATCTTACTCCTATATTTCGGTCTATTATCAAAAAATCAACATTTGAACAAAATTGTTTTTATTCCGGAATAGTTGAGTAAGTTAGCTCAATTATTTTGTAACGATCCAGAATTTCAGTGATTTGAATTTCATATATTTAATTGATTTTAAATATGTACAAGTTAATTTTATAAGCTGGATAAATTTATTTCGAGTATCTGGATTTAACTGGATAATTAAATTGTTAATTTAATATTTGAAATTGCTGAAATAATTGGAAATTGGATTTAATATGAATAAAGATGATTTATAAAGTTATATTAAATCCTATTTGAATTAGAATGGTGTTATAGAAGTTTTAAAATTGAATTAAAAGTTGATTTGTAGAAATTGAATGTTTTAATATTTAATTGATGCGTAAAAATAGCCATTTTTCAAACAGTCTCGGATTTCGAAGAAACCAGTTTCATTGGATCCGTAGTGTTATATTATTGTAAGATTTCAAATTTCATGTCAATCAGTTTTACGATTTGTCCGGAGCAAGCTAAAATGAATAAAAATCGGTTTAAGTGAATTTTAAATTTAAATAGTCGATTCGAAAACCTATCTTCCAAACACGATCGAGTTGGCTTCCGATATATATTCCATTGCGTTCGGAATAGGGGTAAAATATTATAAATGCTAGGCGGCACATTTCTTTTCGAGTTCGAAAATTTTCAAGATGAATAGTGTTTTGCAATGTTCTATAAAAGGACGTGAATATCTTCATTTTGCAAAACCCTAATTGAAACTGGGGCTAGCCGCCAGTTTATTTTCTATGACCGATAATGTTCGATTCTTTCTCCCTTATTTTCTTCCAATCCACAAAATATTACGCTACGGCCTCAACTAGAAAATTGCAGTACTCGTTGAGTCGAGTAAATCCATACGGCTACGATTGTATACAATGCAATGATCGAGGAGAAAACGGCTTGGGAAGTCACATGTTCATGTGCAAATTTCGAGGCCAGGGCATAGCCGAGCTTCTTGATACTTCGGCCGAGGGTGGACTGGGCTATGGTGCTTCGACTGGCGGAGCTTCATCGTGGTAGAAGTGGACGATGGTGGTGCGGCTAGCTAGGGTTTTGGGCGGCTATTGGGTTCGAACGATCGTGTTAGCCTGAGGAATATGGTGCACGTGCGGCCCGATCCAATAAATTAAATTCAACGACCATAAATAAAAGCAAGGTTTAAAATAAAATATAAAAGAAATGAAATTAATTTATATTATAATTCGTTTAAACTTTAAAATACTATAACTTCTTCATACAAGGTCCGTTTCGCACGAAAGAATTGCGTTGGGTCCATATCGATGAGTACTACATTTTAGAGCTGGTTTGGAGTAGATTGAAGCTAGTGTAAATTTTGGGTAAAATTAAACGGCTGTTCAATTTTATTCGGAACAAAACACTACAACTTCTGTTGAAATCAATGTGAGTACAAGTCACTCTTTCGGACTCACAGATATTTTTATATAAGTGAGAAATAATTTATTTTACGATGATTGATGATTGTTTGGATGATATATGATATATTGATTGGTATTTGGATATATACACCTGCCTAGTGGAGCAGATGACCCTATAAGTTCCCATGTAGCAGCGGATGACCCTTTGTACGCGCGTCTGCCTTGAAGCGGACATTGTACATATATTTCTGATATGTATATTTATTGCAGGTGACAGGTTGGAGGGATCCAACTGGATCCCTCAACAGTATTGATTTATTAACAGATATTGATATATATTCTGTTATCATATTATATATGATTTTATGGATGTCGTGATTGATGTATTTGGTGCTGTTGCAGCATTGGGCCTATTTTTGGAATTTTAAAAATATTAAAGTGATGATTTCGAATTTAAAAGGATTTTCAAGTGATTTGAAAATATATATTTTGAATCGTTATTAAGGAATGAATTTATTTTAAATGAATAAATGTTATAATGTTTATGTTATAAAAATTATGATTTTTGTGAAATATACTTAAGTGTGATTTTTGGAGTTATATAAGTTGTAATAACGATTTGTAAATCATTAAAAGGATAAGTTTATTTAAATTGAGATTTTTGAATTATTATAAATGGTTGTATATATATAAGATTTATAAAATCGATATTTTATAAATAAAAAATGATGGAATTATAAAGTAGATTTATAAGTGTTAAAATGAAGTTATAAATGGATTTTACAAATGAATAAGATTTATAATTGTGAAGTTATAAAATGAACGGGTTTTGTAAATAAATGATTTATAAGTAAATTAACTTATAAATTGGATTTTCAGATATAATTGAGATATAAATAGAATTGGTTAATAAGGAATTTTATAAATGAAAGTTTTTATAAAATATATATATATGGAATTTATAAACATTGTTTTATAATTCCGAAATCTGTTGAATTGGATAAGTTAAATATAGAAGTTTATTAAAGGATATATATCCATGATTTTGGACAGTGGATAATCCTTTAATTAAAGGAGTAAAATTGTTGAATTTGGTTAGAGAATTATATCCATGATTTTGGATAGTGGATAATCTTGTAATAAATGTGTAGAAGTTTTGATTTGGATAAACGATTTATATTCACGATTTTTGACAGTGAATAATATTTTAAAATTAAATAAATGTTTTGGGAAGTGATTATGTAATCGAAGTAAATGGTTTAAAGATGTCCCTAAATGTGTTAAGTATTGAAACCATAGATTTCAACATCTATTGTTGAAATAGACGTTTTCGTGAAGTAAAGAAAAGATGGACTATAACACTGTTGTTATAGTAAATGATTTTCAAAAGAAATGTTTTTGTATAGTATTGGGGTTGATATATCCATCTAATTTTCGAATCCCTATACTATTGGTTTTGGGTTGTCGTAACAATGTTTTACGTAACATTCGTTTTAACCCAAATAAAAGATATTAAAGAGAATCTTTTCCTTAAAGAATAAAATATATACTTAATCCTGATTTAAGTATATGGAATATTTTCTAAGTATTGAAAATAAAGAGAATTGTGCATTACTTATTATTAAATAAGTATATGGAAATGTTTTTCAATTTTGAAAGGTTTGAGAATTATATCTTTTTAAAGAAAATTTGAAGTGAATATTTGGCAAGTGGTTTAATTAATAAACGATTAAATAAATGGGCCTGGTGATTGTATATGGTGCTAAATATTTGTTTCTTTGCTTTGATAGTTAAATAACCAACTATTAAGTATTGGCCATTTTGTTTGTAAAGTCATAATGAATAGGCTCGAAATGCTATATGGGTAACTGTTTCGACTATGATTGATATTATTTGTATATATTATGTTGAATATGCGCTTATATGATTTTTGTTTGATGATAATAAACATATATACATTCTTTTAAGTGTAGTTGTTAATGTACTATTTTATTTTTCATAGATTAAATAAATATTTGCTGAATAAAATTAAATAACACAGAATTTGAATTCAAACAGAAATTTTATTCAAACAAATATTTATTACAATTTTGAATAGTACAAATTCAAGCTCTCACTATACATATACAATTTTGATTACAAATACATCACAATTTCATATTTACATTTAAACTCACTACACATCACTCATTCACTCAATTCGTATTTTATCTTCAATTTCATTCAAGTTAGAATCCGGCATCTGAGCAATCTGCAAAAATATTCACTAACGCAGTAAAATTGAAAAAGAAATATTTTTGCAATATAAAATAAAATGTGAATTTTGAAATAATATTTTCCTCATTTATTTGGGTTGTTCGTCATCATTTAAATTTGAATTCATCATACACGAACAGCTTGTGACATACACAGTGTATCACTGTATATGCCACAAGGCCGTGCACATCGAAATATACACTTGATTGATTTACAGGGACAGGTGAGCACAGGTCAAACCCAAATGAAAAGCCGGGTTCAACTCAAATGCAATATAAATAAAATCACAACACGCGCACAAGGTCAAACCCGAGCTATAAGCTGGATTCAACACAGGGCAGTTGTACAAGCTACGACTTCAAGCATGCAAGCAAGATGGTGATCAATATGCAGTACAGTGAAGTACAAAACAAGTGCATCACAAACCAACAAAGGAAAATCAGGCAAGATCAAATGCCATCAAGCAAGCAAGACCAAAGAATGATTAGACTACATGAACACTATAGGCCGAGAACCAGACCAGGTAGTACAAGTACCAAGACCAGAAAAAATGCACCAAGTAAAAGACACTGCAGTGACAAATCAAGTGCATAAAGATTGCATCAAGATGCAATCATACATATATGCAGAGTCAAGGCAACATGAAGTATGCAAGCTCGACTAACAGGTTCAACCTCTTCATCAAGAAAACCACTGACTCAAGTACAATAGTGACACAAGTGATACAAGACAAAATGCAGACAATCAATACACTGCATGTACAACAGGTAATTGAAGATGCAGTGAAGCATGTACATAGGTAAACAGCAAATACAAACTGCAACAACACATTGCAACTATAACATGAAACCAAAAGCAAACAGCAAGTGGAGAATGTATCACGAGTTCAACATAATGTAACCAGATTTTGAATCTAGATAGACCAACACTAAGGTTCAAGTGATATCAAGACTCGGTGCAACAGAGAGTATGCAACATGACAGTAAGCAGTGCTCAGTGATCAAACATGAACACAACTTACAATGCAATGCCACATCGAACATGGTTCAAAACAACATACAGCAATACCAAATGACAACAGTAGATCAGACTTGATCCTATCAATTGATACAAATGCAAATACCACAAATCCAAGACCAGAAAAACAAAACTGCAAATATCCAAGTACAGCAAGCCCTTTGCAAAGTCAGAGACCATAATCAAGCAACAACATGTACAAGTCGAGATGAACCATGTAAGTGTCGAAGTCGTGGAAGCATACCGAAGTCAACGAAAAATTCACCGTATCAATATCAAGTTCGTACCAATTCAAAAACATTAAGCCGAAGTCAATGTTGAACAAGTCAGAGACGTGGTGATAAAGAAACGAACAGTTCATATTTAAAGCCGTGAGAACCAAGTATACCAATTTGATTAAGTCAAATAAATCATCAACGTTCAACAAAAATCGAATGGCCGAAAGCATGATATTGAACAAATCAGACGAACGCAATTCTAGGGTTACAAACCCTATATAAACAAATCATCATTGGCAATCTCAGCATCGAGTTCAAGCATTCAATCAGAAAGTAAAAAAGGATAAATTACATACCGAAGCAAATATCAAACTCGATCAAATAGAAGCAACTGTCTGCAATTCAAAGTAACACTGATCGAATAAGCAAGCATCGATAAAATCATCTGTGTCGATCGAACAATTCGAAACAGTGATTCAATACCCCAAATTTGGAACGAAGGAATGAAGCCCTAATTTGCAAAGACGAGAACAAGCCGCCTTTATCTCGAAAAAGGAACGGGCCGATAGAAAATAAAAGAAAGCGTGATTTTGGGCCGATAGAAAATAAAAGAGAGTGTGATTTTGGGTCGGCTTATTTACTCTAGTTATTATTTAAGGCTTTAGTTAAAATCAGGGGTGTTTTTGTCTTTTGATTGTTTTTTAATTTGTAATTTATTTTTAAACCGTTTAAATTTCTAGTCGTGTGACTAGGGGACAAACTACGTGTCGTAGTTTGAGAATTCACAACTCAGTGGCCGATTTATGGCAGAGTTTTGAGCGTAGAGTTAGGTTTAGTCGATAGCGGGCGTCGCGAGTTTACGTGTGTAAGCGTCTGACTATCTAATTTCTAGTAAAAACCTTGGGGGCAGCACGTAGGAAGTGTTTTGCCGAAGCTGGGTAAATTCTGTGTCATTCTATTTCTGCATTTTATTATTCTGCTATTTTTCTGTGCTGCTATTAATCCGTGATCTGTGTTGAAATAATTTTACAAGCTTCCGCAATTAATTTTTATAATTAACACCATCACCCTATTCACCCCCCTTCTAGGGTGAAATCGATCCTCTAAGTGGTATCAGAGCTAGGTTTAGAAGTCAACATTTGCTTTAAAAAATCATTTTTCAAAAAATCAGTTTTTGTTTTAAGAATTTGAATTTTTAAAATGGCTTCTTTTAATAATACTTTTGTTGAGGGTCGTTCCAGTATTATTCCTTCTATTTTCGATGGAACAGATTTTTTGAATTGGAAATTGAAAATGGAATTTCATTTAAAATCTGTTAATGTTAATTGTTGGGATATTATTGAAAACGGGTGTGATATAACAGATAAGAAAATTATCTCGATTAACGCCCTTGCTATGCATATATTATATTCTCATATTAATCAAGATAATTTTAATCTCATCTCTCATTGTGAAAATGCACAGGAAATCTGGAATACTTTCGATGCAATATATGGTGCAAAAGTCAACAGCAATGAGAAGTCCTCCACAACCGACTCAGTTAAAGAAATGTACTTAACAGGATTGGTAAATAGCAGTTGTGATGAGGATGATGATGATGGAGCAGCCGAGCTGGCATTACTAATGAAGAAATTCAAAAAGTGGAACTAAAAATACGAAAATCCAGCTCTAAATCAACAATTGAAAAGCAGAATAATTAAAGCACTAGACAACTCGGAAGAACACGGGATCATTTGCAACAAACCCTGTGATATCAAGCCCAATTATCCCCGATTTCAACGCGATTTTGAAAAGAAATCAAAACGGAGAAAAACTATAGCCACGTGGAATACAAGTGATGAAGATAATCAAAGTTTTAGCAGTAAGAGTGAGAAAGCAGATATGTGCCTTCATGGAGATATAACTGATAGCGACGATGACGAGACAAGCGAGGTGTCAAAACTTACTCACTCTGAATTACTTATTTATTTCCATGAAGTAAATGGCTGTTTTGAACGACTTAGGGAGAAGTATGCCAAACTTGAATCACAAAAAGATACTTTGATAGAATTAAATGAACAACTTGACCAATTAGTTAAAACCTATCAAAGTAGGATCCCTAAGTGTGATAGATGTCCAACATTAGACGAAGAAATTAAAAAATCAGAAATCAATATAAAATCACTTGAAAATGAAATTCTGATTTTGAAAGAAAGTGAAAATACTAGGAGAGAAAATTCTATAAAAAAGTGCACACAATTGTTAAACGAAAAAGAATATCTCAAAACACAAGTCCAACAATTGTCAACAACTTTAGATAAATTTTCAGAAAGTGAAAAATCGTTGAATATGCTATTAGGAAAGCAAACTGTTAATACGGTTAGATAAGGACTTGGATATAGTAGTTCGAAAATTGTTGAAAGCAATATTAATCAATTTAATTCTATGTGCACGATTTGTAGAAAATATGGACACGCTCAAAATAGTTGTTGGTATAGACCCAAACATGTGAAAACTATACCGATTTGGGTTCCAAAAGGCATAAATATAAAATCTCTCAAAGTTAAACAAATTTGGGTGCCGAAAGGAACATATATAAATAGTTTTGGGTCTCCACAAAATTGTTTTTCAAAATATTCTGCCACTAACAACCATGGACCAATAAAAACAAATATGTCACAAAAATCTTTCACCGTGTAGGTGTGGTGGCAGGCTAAGGAACAACAATAGTGTTCTCTGGATTTTGGCTGTTCCAAGGACACAACGAGCAACAAAGCAAAATTCCTTAGCCTAGTATAAAGGCGACAGAATCACAACAGACAACAATGAAAAATATCGTAAAGGTGAAACATGTAATGGTATATTTTGAACGATATATTAAATGTGATAATCTGCACCGTATTCTGAATTAAATCAGCCAATAATGTGATGATGAAAAGATGAGGATTCTGACTTATTCAAAATAGTTGGCCAATTATATTCTTATGCCAAAAACGCTTTAAAAATCTCTAGATTCTGTGAATTACTTCATATATATCAGTTTGGATTAAAAATAGTGTTTTGATTGGATGATAATACATTTGGTTATAATACGGCTAGCTCTAAATTCACGGCATTTGATTATTTACACGGCTTCATTACAAATTCAAGAGAATGTCATTTAAATTGCTGTTAAAATTGAGTTTGAAATTTTTGGTGCACACTTCATGGTTTGGTCAATCAAATTCAATTAATAATGATTTTGAGTGAAAGAGAAATTCAGATGCAGATTACACTGGTAATCTAGTTGATAGAAAAATTACTAGTTGAACGTGATTTTTGAGGCATTTAGTAACTGCATCGTTTTTTTAAAGAAAATATCTGCATATTTTTCATTTCAAATAATTTTCAAATAGCAGAAAATTTTCTTATAAAACACCCTCAAGAAAATCATTTTTGACGATATTTCCATATTAGTCATTTTGAAAAATTGATTTCATAATTATTTTTGAATTTGATTTCAAATGATTACATTGACTAACTAACTCCCTAGTGATTATCGAAAAGATGAATAGTGATTGAAAAAGTGATAAGTGTTGATATTAATCATATATTATAACTCGAGACGGTATAATTAGTAAATTTCTTTAGAAATTTAAACAAGAGTTATAAAAAATGTTGTTGGTAAAAATTCCATGACCATCTCTATTTCATCATATTTCTAACGACCATCACTCATCAAAATTCTATATAGTTTGTCGATATGTGGTACTTTAAACAGGAATCGTTCGTTTTTCATTTTATATTTCTTTTAAAAAAATAAAAAAATAAAAATAAAATAAATAAATAAATACCAAAGTATTCACTCTCATTTAAAAGTCCTTACGGTTATGCATGGGTGAATTACTTGGAATTTGTTACGTGCTTCCATGCTCATTTAAAAGTCCTCACGGTTATGCGTGTATGGAACGCATATCAAAAGTTGATTTTAAAAATAAACAAGTTGATTCTAACCCCATTTAAAAGTCCTTACGGTTATGCGTGGTTAGAATATACTTAAATTCATTTTTTTAAAATAAAATTGGAATACTACTAATCTCATTTAAAAGTCCTAACGGTTATGCATGGTTAGTAGATATTCAAATTCCTGATATAAATATACCACAAATAGACACAACTGTATGGTTTTATATGATGACATCATTCCCATCATTCTAAAAGTGGAATATGCACATAACAAAATATTTATGATTTTTGTTTGATTTTTATTGAAATTTAATATTTATATTCAATTGAGTTTTAATGTTGAATTAATATCGATCACTTTATCTCTATTTTCTCTAACACTATTATTCTTTTGCTGGGGGGAGAGAAAAGTTAAGATTTTGTCAAATAAAATCAAGCAAAGGTCAAATAATTTTCTATTTGCATCTAGGCTCATTTGCATATTTTTATTTGTATGCATATATGTAGGGGGAGTTTTGTGTAGAGAGGAAGCATTTAAATAGGGGGAGCAATTAGAGCATATGAATGATCAAATACATTTAACATATTCAAAATTTTAAATATATGTTTGTTATCATCAAAAGGGGGAGATTGTTGAATATGCACTTATATGATTTTTGTTTGATGATAATAAACATATATACATTCGTTTAAATGTATTTGTTAATGTACTATTTTATTTTTCATAGATTAAATAAATATTTGCTGAATAAAATTAAATAACACAGAATTTGAATTCAAAAAGAAATTTTATTCAAACAAATATTTATTACAATTTTGAATAGTACAAATTCAAGCTCTCACTATATATATACAATTTTGATTACAAATACATCACAATTTCATATTTACATTTAACCTCATCACACGTCACTCATTCACTCAATTCGTATTTTATCTTCAACTTCATTCCAGTTAGAATCCAGCATCTGAGCAATCTGCAAAAATATTCACTAACACAGTAAAATTGAAAAAGAAATATTTTTGCAATATAAAATAAAATGTGAATTTTGAAAATAATATTTGCCTCGGTTATTTGGGTTGTTCGTCATCATTTAAATTTGAATTCATCATACACGAACAGCTTGTGACATACACAGTGTATCACTGTATATGCCACAAGGCCGTGCACATCGAAATATACACTTGATTGATTTACAGGGACAGGTGAGCACAGGTCAAACCCAAATGAAAAGCCGGGTTCAACTCAAATGCAATATAAATAAAATCACAACACGCGCACAAGGTCAAACCCGAGCTATAAGCTGGATTCAACATAGGGCAGTTGTACAAGCTACGACTTCAAGCATGCAAGCAAGATGGTGATCAATATGTAGTACAGTGAAGTACAAAAGAAGTGCATCGCAAACCAACAAAGGAAAAACCAGGCAAGATCAAATGCCATCAAGCAAGCAAGACCAAAGAATGATTAGACTACATGAACACTATAGGCCGAGAACCAGACCAGGTAGTACAAGTACCAAGACCAGAAAAAATGCACCAAGTAAAAGACACAGCAGTGACAAATCAAGTGCATAAAGATTGCATCAAGATGCAATCATACATATATGCAGAGTCAAGGCAACATGAAGTATGCAAGCTCGACTAACAGGTTCAACCTCTTTATCAAGCAAACAACTGACTCAAGTACATTAGTGACACAAGTGATACAAGACAAAATGCAGACAATCAATACACTGCATGTACAACAGGTAATTGAAGATGCAGTGAAGCATGTACATAGGTAAACAGCAAATACAAACTGCAACAACACATTGCAACTATAACATGAAACCAAAAGAAAACAGCAAGTGGAGAATGTATCACGAGTTCAACATAATGTAACCAGATTTTGAATCTAGATAGACCAACACTAAGGTTCAAGTGATATCAAGACTCGGTGCAACAGAGAGTATGCAACATGACAGTAAGCAGTGCTCAGTGATCAAACATGAACACAACTCATAATGCAATGCCACAGCTAACATGGTTCAAAACAACATACAGCAATACCAAATGACAACAGTAGATCAGACTTGATGCTATCAAGTGATACAAATGCAAATACCACAAATCCAAGACCAGAAAACAAAACTGCAAATATCCAAGTACAACAAGCCCTTTGCAAAGCCAGAGACCATAATCAAGCAACAACATGTACAAGTCGAGATGAACAATGTAAGTGTCGAAGTCGTGGAAGCATACCGAAGTCAACGAAAAATTCACCGTATCAATATCAAGTTCGTACCAAATCAAAAAACATCAAGCCGAAGTCAATGTCGAACAAGTCAGAGACGTGGTGATAAAGAAACAAACAGTTCATATTTAAAGCCGTGAGAACCAAGTATACGAATTTGATTAAGTCAAATAAATCATCAACGTTCAACAAAAATCGAATGGCCGAAAGCAGGATATTGAACAAATCAAACGAACGCAATTCTAGGGTTACAAACCCTA
Source organism: Allium cepa (assembly GCA_030765085.1). NCBI lineage: Eukaryota > Viridiplantae > Streptophyta > Magnoliopsida > Asparagales > Amaryllidaceae > Allium > Allium cepa. Next base: position 793,112,373 of record CM060935.1, on the reverse strand, counting down.
TATAAACAAATCATCATCGGCAATCTCAGCATCGAGTTCAAGCATTCAATCAGAAAGTAAAAAAGGATAAATTACATACCGAAGCAAATATCAAACTCGATCAAATAGAAGCAGCTGTCTGCAATTCAAAGTAACATCTGATCGAACAAGCAAGCATCGATAAAATCATCTGTGTCGATTGAACAATTCGAAACAGTGCTTCAATACCCTAAATTTGGAATGAGGGAACGAAGCCCTAATTTGCAAAGACGAGAACAAGCTGCCATTATCTCAAAAAAGGAACGGGCCGATAGAAAATAAAAGAGAGCGTGATTTTGGGCCGATAAAAAATAAAAGAGAGTGTGATTTTGGGCCGGCTTATTTACTCTAGTTATTATTTAAGGCTTTAGTTAAAATCAGGGGTGTTTTTGTCTTTTAATTGTTTTTTAATTGTTTTTTAATATGTAATTTATTTTTAAACCGTTTAAATTTCTAGTCGTGTGACTAGGGGACAAACTACGTGGCGTAGTTTGAGAATTCGCAACTCAGTGGCTGAGTTGTGGCTGGGTTTTGAGCGTAGAGTTAGGTTTAGTCGATAGCGGGTGTCGCGAGTTTACGTGTGTAAGCGTCTGACTATCTAATTTCTAGTAGAAACCATGGGGGCAGCACGTAGGCAGGGTTTTGCCGAAGCTGGGTAAATTCTGTATCGTTCTATTTCTGCATTTTATTATTCTGCTATTTTTCTGTGCTGCTATTAATCTGTGTTCTGTGTTGAAATAATTTTACAAGCTTCCGCAATTAATTTTTATAATTAACACCATCACCCTATTCACCCCCCCTCTAGGGTGAAATCGATCCTACATACTAGACACTGGTATAATATAAGAGGAATTGATATGAAAGAAATGTTTTAGATATCATAAGGTAAAAACATGTCTGTTTTGGTGTGTGGGCGTGTCTTACGAGATACTATTGTTTTGATAAAGGAAATGTTTGGTATTTAATAAATTTAGTTGAGTGTGTTTCTCAGTTGGTTTACCAGATTGATCTAGACGTTCTTCCCTTCAATGCTTGGGTCAGACTGAGTATATTTACAGGTTTGGTTTTTATGCTTTTGGAGCTTCAGCAGGACAGCTGGAGATCTTCATTCGATATACACGTACATCGGTTACATGTTTTGTTTGATTATCCGTTGTGCTTAGTTGTTGTATATTATCAGCAATTGTGAGGAGAAGTTATTATAACTGTCCAAGCTGATAATTTGTGATTGATTATTGTACTCTGATTGATGTATATATATACAGTTTTTGTTTTGTAAAGATCATTAATATGATATTATATGTTTTTCGCTGCGATGTGAGATTCTGTATTGTTCTGTTTGGTTCTATCTTCTCTCTTTCTTCTATTCTCTTCTTCTTTCTTCTTTTCTTTCTCTTGACTTTCCATCAGTCAGTGCTTTTTGGGTCAGATTTGTGTGGTTTATTGTTGATTCAAAGGGTATAGATTTGCAGGTCGTCACAAGTGGTATCAGAACTTAGATTTTGTATATTCCTAAGCTTTGATGTGTACTCAGTATAGATAGAGACAGTAGCACCCTAGATTGAGTTGAGTCTATTATACATATGAACGTGTATTTGTTAGTGAATGTAAAATGTTTTATATTGTATTTACTTATCCGTTGAGTTGTTTGTGAATTCTGGTCGGTATATGGGACGCCATGTTTTCGATAGGGATTTCCAAACACTTAAACGAGGCAAGTTGACATAGTATCATTTTAAATTGGTAAATGAAATAATTTTACCGCGATTATATTTTATATACAAAGGAAACAATTTTTTAGAAATATTAAGTATATAAATTGATGGTTTAGTTATTTGAAAATGTAAATATATACATAAGTTAATATAATCTATTTGAATAATCTAAATAAAAGCAACAACTATAAAAGGATAAATTATATAAGCAAATGAATTATAAGTATGAAATTATAATTAATATGATTTATAATTGTGAAATAATCTTATATATAAGAAGTGAAACTACATGAATATATTTATAAATATGAGTTATAAATAAAAATGAATTTGAATTAAGAATTTTAGAAATTTGAATCCTGTTAATTTTGAAAGTTGTTTTTCAAAGTTAAAGATGTTATATTGTTGTAAATCTAAATAAGGTAAATCAAGTTGGAATGATCTTATATAATAAAGTAGTAAGCGAAATTATCTAAATATAGATTTATAAATGTGATTTATAAGTATAAAAAAGAAAATTTAAAAGAATCAAAAGCACTGAATTCACTACTGTTGTTGGGAAATACCCTTGGGTGATGACTGCAACATCATCAGTATCATTTTCGAGTTTCTATGTGATAGATTTGCTATCAATAGCAAATTGAAATCGATTTTTTTTTTGTAATAAAAAAATTTGAATTTAAAATCCAAGTTGAAATGGATAAATATAAGTGAAATAAGTTTCGGACTTATAATATGAAATGATAAAGATTTAGCTTTAGTAAAGTTGAAATAAATTTGAGTTAGCATATCATATATATGATTCAAAATTTAACTAAAGGAAAGTTAAATAAATTGAATTGGATTTTAACTGGATTATATAAGTTATTGAAATGGAAATTTAACTTCAATGGTAAGTAATTATATAATATGAATTTGGATGTTTAAATAATAATAAGTTGTAAAGCTTATAAAATAAGCAAAGGTTAGTAAAACAAATGTTTAACGGTTATGAAAGTTGAATGAAGTTGATTTCGATATGAAAGTAAATTAATAAATGAAGTAATTAAATGAATATAAACTTGAGTTATATTATGAAATTCAACTTTAATTCTATAAATGAATCAGTGAATAAATTAGCATTAGAAATGTTGTTGTTAAGAATTGAATAAAACTTAAGTTAAGAACCGATGATAAAATTTGAAATTGAAAAGTGAATGAAAGTCAATTGAGTATTAAACCTATTAAAATTAAATGTGTTGAACCAAAATGAATGTAAGCAAAATAAAGTAAATAAATTTGGTTATGTTGGCTATAAATGGTTGTTAGTTGATTTTATAGAAATTCACATGAAATTGAATTAATGAAATTGAAAGTTAAAAAGAATTGAATTTGATTTAATGTGAAAGTGAACTAACTTGAATGTAGATTAATGAATGTAAACTAATTGAAAATTCATGAATGAATGTTAGTAAAATCCAATGTTAATTAATCAATTGTGATTAAATTGAAAACCAATTCGATGAATATTAATGAGAAGTGGATTTATATTGGTTTGTTTATGGATTTTTTAGATGATAGTTGTTTGATGGTTGGATTTGTTGCTTTTGATTACATTGTTGTATTTGTATATGTTGTATTTCGACATTACTTTCTATATACATGTTTATCATTTGTTTTTGAGTGTTTAGTAGGTGCGGATGGCGCTTGCTTCGCATTTGGAGCTCGCTTTCGCGCTATATTAGCCGTATATGCTCGCTAACAATATATAAGGTACATATCTCGGATTACATATCGTACTTTTATACTTTTTCTCTACGGGATGCCTCATTCTTGAAAATGAAATGTATATTTGTGATATATATATATATATATATGTTGTGATCCTAATATATATATATATATATATATATGTTATGATCCTACTACGATCAAACCATGCAAAGAAGACCCTGGCGAATTTTTTTTAAATTTTTCTGAGGTGTTAGAAATTTTTGAAAGATTGGGGAAAATTTTGATAACTATAAATTTTGATTTTGAGTTGTAAAAGTTAAACGATGTTAGTTGGTTTTGAACATAACTAAGAATGGATTTGAAAATATAGAAAAGTTTTGTAAGAATTTTAACTAGATGATTTTGGAAAAGTTAAAATGTTTAAATGAATTTGGTAACCTAGTTTTAACGAATTGTTTTGAAAAGTAAATGGATTTTGTGACTTTTTCTTACTTTGTAATTTCGAGGACGAAATTCTTTTAAGTAGGGGAGAATGTGCCGACCCAGAATTTCAGTGATTTGAAATTCATATATTTAAAAGATTTTAAATATGCACAAGTTAATTTTATAAGCTGGATAAATTTTATTTCGAATATCTGAATTTAATTTGATAATAATTTGTTAATTTAATATTTGAAATTGCTGAAAAAATTGAAAATTGGATTTAATATGAATAAAATGATTTGTAAAGTTATATTAAATTCTATTTGAATTAGAATGATGTTATAGAAGTTTTAAAATAAAATTGAAAGTTCATTTGTAGAAATTGAATATTTAAATATTTAATTGACAAGTAAAAATAGCATTTTTCAAACAATCTTGGATTTCAAAGAAACTAGTTTCATTGGATCCGTAGTGTTATATTATTGTAAGATTTCAAATTTCGTGTCAATCGGATTTACGGTTTGTCCGTAGCAAGCTAAAACGCGTAGAAATCGGTTTAAGTGAATTTTAAATTTAAATAGTCGATACGAAAATCTATCTTCCAAATACAATCGAATTGGGTCTCGATATATATTTATTGCATTCGGAATAGGGGTAAAACATTATAACACCAGGCAACACGTTTCGTTTCGATTTCGAAATTTTTTGAGATGAATAGTGTTTTGCAATTTTCTATAAAAGGACTTGAATATCTTCATTTTGCGAAACCCTAATTGAAACTAGGGCTAGCCACCAGTTTATTTTCTATGGCTGATAATGTTCGATTCTCTCTCCCTTATTTTATTCCAATCCACACAATATTAAGCTACGGCCTCAACTTGAAAATTGTAGTACTCATTGAGATGAGTAAATCCATATGACTACGATCGTATACGATGCAACGATCATGGAGAAAACGGCTGGGGAATTCGCTCGTTCACGTGCAAATTTTGAGGACGAGGCATAGCCGAGATTCTTGATACTTTGGCCGAGGGTGGAGTGGGCTATGCAGCTTCGACTGGCGAAGCTTGATCGTGGTAGAAGTGGACAATGGTGGTGCAGCTCGCTAGGGTTTTGGCTGGCTATTGGGTTCGAATGATCGTGTTAGCCCGAGGAAGATGGTGAACGTGTGGCCCGATCCTATCAATTAAAATCAACGGCCAGAAATTAAAGCAAGGTTTAAAATAAAATATAAAATAAATGAAATTGATTTATATTTTAATTCGTTTAAACTTTTAAGTGCTATAACTTCTTCACATGGTACGTTTCGCATGAAACGAATTGCGTTGGTTCCATATCAACAAGCACTACATTTTAGAGCTGGTTTGGAGTTGATTGGAGCTAGTATAAATTTTGGGTAAAATTAAACGGCTGTTTAATATTATTTGGAACAAAACACTACAACTTATATTGGAATCAATGTGAGTACAAGTCACTTTTGGCTCACTGATATTTTATATAGGTGAGATATAATTTATTTTACGATGATTGATGATTGTTTGGATGATATATGATATATTGATTGGTATTTGGATATATACCTGCCTAGTGGAGCAGATGACCCTATACGTTCCCGTATATAAGCGGATGACCATTTGTATGCGCGTCTGCCTTGAAGTGGACATTGTACATATATTTCTAATATGTATATTTGTTGCAGATGATAGGTTGGAGGGATCCAACTGGATTCCTCAACAGTGTTGATCTATTTACATATATTGATATATATTCTGTTATCATATGATATATGATGTTATGGATGACGTGATTGATGTATTTGGTGTTGTTGCAGCATTAGGCCTATTTTTGGAATTTTAAAAATATTAAAGTGATGATTTCAAATTTAAAAGGATTTTCAAGTGATTTGAAAATATATATTTTGAATCATTATTAAGGAATGAATTTATTTTAAATGAATAAATGTTATATTTTTATGTTATAGAATTATGATTTTTGTGAAATATACTTAAGTGTGATTTTTGGAGTTATATAAGTTGTAATAACGATTTGTAAATTATTAAAAGGATAAGTTTATTCGAATTGAGATTTTTGAATTATTATAAATGGTTTTATATATATAAGATTTAAAAAATTGATATTTTATAAATATAAATGATGGAATTATAAAGAAGTTTTATAAGGGTTAAAATGAAGTTATAAATGGATTTTACAAATGAATAAGATTTATAACTGTGAAGTTATAAAATGAATGGGTTTTGTAAATAAATGATTTATAAGTAAATTAACTTATAAATTGGATTTTCAGATATAATTGAGATATAAATAGAATTGGTTAATAAGGATTTTTATAAATGAAAGCTTTTATAAAATGTGTATATATGGAATTTATAAATATTGTTTTATAATTTTGAAATCAGTTGAATTGGATAAATTAAATATATAAGTTTATTAAAGGAGGTATATCCATGATTTTGGACAATGGATAATCCTTTAATTAAAGGAGTAGAAGTGTTGAATTTGGTTAGAGAATTATATCCACGATTTTGGATAGTGGATAATCTTGTAATAAATGTGTAGAAGTTTTGATTTGGATAAACGATTTATATTCACGATTTTGGATAGTGAATAACATGTTAAAATTAATAAATGTTTTGTGAAGTGATTTTTAATTAAAGTAAAATGGTTTAAAGATGTTTTAAAATGTGTTAAGTATCGAAACCATAGTTTTCAACATCTATTGTTGAAATAGATGTTTTCGAGATGTAAGGAAATGATGGACTATAACACTGTTGTTATAGTAAATGATTTTCAAAAGAAATGTTTTCGTATAGTATTGGGATTTATGTATATATCTAATTTTCGAATCCCTATAATATTGGTTTTGGGTTGTCGTAACGATGTTTTATGTAACATTCGTTTTAACCCAAATAGAAGATATTAAAGAGAATCTTTTCCTTAAAGAATAAAATATATACTTAATCCTGATTTAAGTATATGGAATATTTTCTATGTACTGAAAATAAAGAGAATTGTGAATTACTTATTATTAAATAAGTATATGGAAATGTTTTCCAATATTGAAATGGTTTGAGAATTATATCTTTTTAAAGATAATTTGAAGTGAATATTTGGAAAGCGGTTTAATTAATAAACGATTAATTAAAAGGGCCTGGTGATCTTATATGGTGCTAAATATTTGTTTGTTTGCTTTGATAGTTAAATAACCAACTATCAAGTATTGGCCATTTTAGTTCCCCGACTTGATATGGGAACTATTTAGTCATTACGTAGCCTTCTGTGTAGGCTTGATTATCGTTTGAATTGAGAATGTTGATTTGTATAGTGCAGAGTATTACTCCAATCTATCGAACTTCCTTCTTGGCCCAAAGGATAGCAAGTTGAAAGTTGGAGACGTGATAAGTCCATGAGACATAGTTTCTGTGTGAGGTTGAGAAACGCTTTTGCGTTGTTGGTGCGAAGAGACCGGGATCAGATTTATTTGGAAACCACTTCGGACCAACATATATGCGGTGATTGTGCAGGTTGCTTGCGATTATATTGATATTTCGGAGTTTCATAGTGGGGACTGCTTGTTGATCGTTTGGGTGAAAATCCCTATATACCTCCAGTAGCAGTGGTCTCTTCATCATGAAATATCCAATGCGAGGACTGTTTGCTACTAATCCTAGGGATTTCTCGACAAGATGTGGTAGGAAAGTACCTTCGGTTTTTCCTGCTCCTGGACAACTTGTATGGATGTATGTATGACATTGCATTTCTAAAGATTACGTACATTGGTGTTTACAAACGTACATCACTGTTGGTGAAGAGGGCAACTTTTCTTAGCTTAACACCCTCCTTGAGACGTATGAGCTTAAGGGTTGTATTTTTGTGGAAGGCAATTAGTAGTCAACGGAAATGGCCGTGTGGCATTCTAAATGATGTGATTGTGCTTTGTGAAAGGTAATCGTCACCTCTAGCGTCATCAACCGGAAATGACCAAAACAGGGTTAGATGCAGCAAGGCTAAGTGGGTCATTCCCATGTAGGATATGGTCATCCTCTTCTAGATATATTTTTACCTGCTATGACGTCGTGTATCTGATTATCGTGGTTTGTATGCTAGAGGGCCTTTGGTAAAGGTCGGTAACGATCGGAGGATGATATATTCGGTACCATCTAGTTATAGAGGTGGGCTGGTTTTGTGTTGGTAAAGGATCCTTTGTGATGGTCCTCAGTACATTCCTCTAGAGATGTACTGCCAGAAGGTATTCCCTTCACTCGGTCATTTGTATGGAAATACAAACCCCACTTTGAGCTGCGATTTTGTTTGTAAACGCGTAATGAATAGCCTCGAAATGCTATATGGGTAACCATTTCGACTATGATTGATATTATTTGTATATACAAGGCACTAGTATAATATAAGGGGATTTGATATGAAAGAAATGTTTTAGTTATCGTAAGGTACAAACATGTCCGTGTTTATGTGTGGGCGTGTCTTACGAGATACTTTTGTTTTGATAAAGGAAAAGTTTGGTAATTTAATAAATTCAGTTGAATGTGTTTCTCATGCTGGTTTACCAGACTGATCTGGGGATTCTTCCCTTTCAATGCTCGGGTTAGACCGAGTATATTTACAGGTTTAGTTTTGATGCTTTGGAGCTTCAGCAGGAGAGTTAGAGATCTTCATTCCGTGTACACGTACATCAGTTACATGTTTTGTTTGATTATCCGCTGTGCTTAATTGTTGTATATTATCAGCAATTTGTGATTGATTGTCGTACTCTGATTGATGTATGTATATACAGTTTCTATTTTGTAAAGATCATTAATATGATATTATATGTTTTCCACTGCGATGTGAGATTCTGTATTGTTCTGTTTGGTTCTATCTTCTCTCTTTCTTCTATTCTCTTCTTCTCTCTTCTTTTCTTTTTCTCGACTTTCCGTCAGTCGGTGCTTTTTGGGTCGGATATGTGTGGTTTATTGTCGATTCAAAGGGTACGGATTTGCGGGTGGTCGCATATTTCTTCAAACAAACTGTATTTTTTCTACATATTATCATAATTATTGTTACATTCGACATACACCCCTTATTAATAGTTGTTTTTTCCTTCTATATTCTCCAGCATGAAATTTATAGCCATTGTTAAATACGATCGAACATTTTATGTAGATGTCATTGGACCAAATAAAAGCCTCTTATAGATAACGTCAGTTATAAAGTTTTCTATAACGTAATAATTTAAGTTAACACATGTTAGCATGTAATGAATATAGTGAACATGTACTAATACTTCACAAATCAAAGTTGTGTATGATTTATATCACATTTCAAATTTTGTATTAAGGTCAACATCAATATCATTTTCTTATATGAACTTGCTGAATAATAACTAAAATTACCAAGAAGATAAAATTTAGATGTAAAAAAAGATGGATAGAATTAAATGAAAGAATGATTAAATGTTACCTAAAAAATAAATTAGTTCATTACAATTTAGAAGCATGGTTGCATTTGCTAGATTGTAATATTTAGCTGTAGTAAAATATTTAACGTCCTTCGTTTTACTAGCTAGACGTCCTTTTTTCTTAAATATGGATAAAACGTTATCGGTTGAATCATTTACAATATCATTGTCATTTTTCATTACGGGAATCACTATTAAAACTTAAATTACTATGATCATCAAAATGATGATGGAAAAATATGGCTAATTCTTTGATGATGTAAGCTTGACAAATAGAGCCTTGAACATATACTTTTTGTTTCACCTTCTTTTTAAGGCGAACCAGGTACGCCCTATTATGCAATATAAAGGTATTTCATATTAATTAAATATAATAAACATCTTCATGTATAAAGATATTCATACATAAAAGTGGCTGAGAATGCTATTCGTAACCCTTAAATGGATCCGACCAACCGTACTGGATTGGTTCTCGCATAAGACTTTTGTTGATAGATGTACCGGTACATGTTCCATGTATTGAATAACATGCATTGGCAGTGGCATAAAGAAGCTGAATTTTAAAAAAAGGGTCAATAAGGTTGTAGTTCTTTCTACAGGATCCGAGTCAGGGCTTGGGCGTTAATTGTTATGCGTCTGCAGTCATAATGCAAAGAGCCTTTTCTACACCTTCTCCATTCTCTCATCATTTCACTCCTCTAAGCTCAACGACATAGCACTCACGACCCATGCTTTGGTTGCCTTGAATAACTCCAACCGTATTTCAGCGGAGAAATCATCATCAAGCACTATAGAGTCAATGCTATCTTAAAACTAGCGGGGCTAGTCGGCCTAGAAAAATATCATAAGTAGGAAATTCATCCATTATCATGAAGATCTAGACAAGCATAATTTTGCAATCACCTTCACGCAACTCCACCGATAGGTCAATACATCTGATAGGCTCTTTTGCCTTTTCGATAAATCCTTGAATGCAGATTTGCATGGCTTTGTATCCTTTGGACTCATCTTCATCTTGTCAAACATCTTCTTGAACATAATATTAACCGGGCTTCAACAGTCAATTAGAACCCGGCACACAGTTTCTTATTATGGTCGTAATCATCATAGGATAAAGCATCGGCATTTGTACCCCATAAGCATCTCTATCTCTTAAAACAATAACGTCACTCATCGTATTTAGTTGTTTTTTCCCGACTCCTTCTTTGATAGAAAAACAATTCTCCTAGGTACGTACTTTAACGAAGTCCCATACTGCTCCATCTCATTATAGCCCTTTTCTACTGGATGAGATCCTCCAGTTATCATGTTAATCACAATTATACCATCCAGTCTCCTGGGACCTAGTTCCCTCTCTGTTGGGCCTAGGTTGATCCCTTTGAGCGTTCTTCTCCTATTGTCTTGCATTCTTCCTGCCAACCCGTGGGTCTCTTATATACTACTGCAACTTCTTCATATATATCAAATCCTCAATCATATCTCTTAAGTGACGACAATCATTGGTATTGTTCTCATGAGTATCATGGAAGCAACAATACTTCCTTAAGCGTCGTTCAGCTTCAGTTGCCTCCCTTCGAGGCGGCTTCTTATACTTCTCAGCTCCTTACGTTGCAAGGTATATTTTTTTAACTGTGTTGTTCAACGGAGTATAATCCTCCGATTTTAAGTATCTCAAATGCTTTTTAGTATCATTCCTTTTACCTCTAGCGCCTTAATTTCTTCTTTTTGGTTATTGCTATTAATTCCCACATCCACGCAACGTTATCGGGGCGCTCACATGGTTGCTTAATAACGATATTTCTTTGCACAACTTCATTCGATGATCTACCACCAGTCTTTACAATGGTCAGGTCTACCTCTCCCAAGTGCAGATATGGGACACTTTGTGATAGATCTCCTCCATAGTAGTGGTTGTTTTTTCTTTAACCATATATCAAACTTCAAGTACAGATGTATCCCCCTGATTATGACCATTAAAACAATATCCTCCTTCAGATTGCTTACTTCGCTCACAACATTATTTCGACTTAAAAAATCATTAGGGTATCTCTTGGACCTTAATGAATACACGGTAAGAACATCACGTCCTTCGGTCGAGCGGTGTGGAGTCAAAACTTCTCCATAAACTTTCTCACCAATTGATCAAATGTAGATATGGATTTTAGCATGAGCTGAGTAAACCACATCGTAGCTATCCCATCCAAGAATATGTGAAAGACTTGCACCTTACTGCATCAGTTACCCTAGTACCATCCATGTTCCACTCATATCTTAATAAATGTCGCTTAACATCCATTGTCCCCTTATAAGATGATATCATGGGCATAATAAATTTTTTGGGACATTCTCTACTGGTTTAATTATTTGGAAGGTGACCATCAAGAACATCCCTGAGTGTTTAACTTTGCTAACGCATTCGGTTCGTTCAGTGAATTATATGCTCTCCTATCTCTGGGAGAGCCACTCCTCTGGATCGTCTATGATGCCTGTTTGGTTCTTTTGTGTATGTTCGAGCATCGATATTCTGCATACTAGCTTTCTTCTCGACATTATTGTTGGTATCCTTATCATCTTCACTGTCATACAAATCAACGACTTTAGGTTAGTATGCTTCGGCACTTCCTTCACTGTAACACTCCACCTCTGTACATATACTACCAAAGAGTATAGCTAGGCAATATTGTCTGATAATATGGACAATGAGGCGATGTTGGGATGTCACACATTAATGTTCATGTATTTCAAAAATCATTGACAACTCACCTATATGTACAATCGACATAAAGCAATAAGCACATGTGATTCCAATATAGAACATGCAAAATGTTTAAAAAACTACACAGATTCATTAATGCAGCGAAAACATTGGATAAAAATATACAAAAATTCGAGTGGGATATAAAATAGGTCAAACTCCCACTTTACCAAAAATATACAATGTATAGATCTAATACATACATCTCAACATCATCAATATACACAAGGCTACAAAAAAAGATAATGGTACACTAGTCAACTAATAAATTTGCCTCCTTCTATGCCCAATATTAATAATCTAGTCTCTTCGTGCCTGAACCTATAATGTCTCAGAGTAACCCGAGTATTTTGTAAATAACACATGGGTTGGACTATATCTAGAATGTAGTCATCAAAAGATAGCATCAATTATATATCCTAATGTGGCATGTAGAAAACTCGGTATATGTATGACACCATGCCGCATACCATGCAAATCTCATCACCCAATCATTAAATAATCGAGTAATACATCAAGAAGTATAATATAAAAATGGGGGAAATATCATACACATCTACCTATCATCAATACAAAAATCCACCGAGTACAATATAGGCAAGCACATAGTTATGTCGAAGATTATCTCTCAAACACTCAAAAAGTGGATATACCCAAGGTCCGTCATAGTCAATATATATAAAACCAGATAACGATCACCCAAATCAAATTATATGAGATATAAACCCTCGGTAGCTAGGGTCATCTCTCAAATAACCATATAAAAGAATGGTACTACATCCAACTCCATGCTCTCAACACCTCTAGCTATCTTCGATAGTGGTATAATCAATGTGCATGGGGTTACACAACTTCATAGACTCACCATCTCATGAATAATCCAAATGGTCGATAATTACATAATGATCATTTAGACTTTCAACCGCATAGTAGTCGACTTGGCTCTCAGCCAATAAAATAATCATACGGTCTCTCAAACCTCTACTAATCCACTCAACTCTCAATATCTTAGATAGAGATTTGGATTCCCAGTCCTATGCGCTCTTAGCATCATAAATAAATATTTCCACATCAGTCTCAACAATGACCTGACCAACTCTTAGCCATATACACAATGACCTCCTATAGGTGAATAAGTACGTGTCTATAGCACTACATCAGTGATGACTAGACGAGAGACCGACATCTCTCATGCTGCTCCAGGAGCCTTCCTCACACACTTTTAGTGCTACTCCCAAAGTCTTAGTTACCTCAATAACCATCATGATCCAATATCCATTAGGTCCAAATCTATGCTATGCAATGGTCACGATCCTATAAGTACCTCAAATGGTAATAGTCTGCTAGTCTATGTGACATAGGGGTGGTGGCTCTTAGCCATACTTGTCAAAAATGCATGTGATGAATTCGAGGAGCAACCCCCGCAATCAGGCCGCTAGGATGGATACTAGCAAATCTGGTTTACAGCACGTCGTATAATAGGAATATACATATAACAGATAGACCACTTATGTCTCTGAGCCTCCTCACTCTTATTCACATCACCGTATAATACCCTATATATTCAACCCTGTTTAAGTGATGACTATTCACAAAAAGTAGTCGCTCAGGCGTTACATACCACCTGGTGTTATTCACATAGGTACTCAATGCTCGTAAATTAAATTTGTGTGATATTCTATACATAAGTCAAAAGAGTACTCAAAACGATATTATCGAAAGTCCTATACCAAACTGTATTATTAATCCGTTTACTCAAATTCCTCACAATTTAGAATTTCACATAGTGCTATACCATATGATATTATAACTCCATTTATTCGAATTCCTTGTAACATCTGAACATAAATCATTTGAAACACACATCACAACTATTAATTGATTATGAAGGGGTTTTATCAAAATACAATTTTTCTCAAAATCATCAAGACAATATTAAGTATCAATATTCAAGTTGAAGAAGGATAAATGGTAAAATCTTTCCATTATAATTCAGTTCAAACACATTTATATATGTATAAGTATATTTCAAAAGGCTTTAAAACAATTTCCCTTTATTTAGAAATAATCAAATATAAAATATATGTATATAACCCCCAAAATTATTCTTCACAAGATACATTATAAATTTATTACTAATAATTTTCATGCTAACGAAGGAATCATACTCTTCTTATTATAATTTCAGAATATCGTTTTCTAAATTTCCCTTAAAATTAAATAAACTGCATCAATTTATTATTGCATTAAAATACCATTTCTCAAACTTTCGGTTTATTAAATCTAAATCAAATTAAATCATCACTTAAAAATATAAATTTTAAACATAAAAATCCTTAAATATATTTTTATGATCATATATATATATATATATATTAAAAAAATCACTTATCTAATCAAGTACCGAAATTCATTACTTTCCAAATAATTTCTATTCTCATAATTCTTAAATTATCTCATTATTATATTTTCTGTTAATAATAACATTCTAAATATTGTGCCATAATTTATATTCAAAATACTTTATTTTATTCGACACTTCTTCCGATCAATTTCAAGTGTCATGTCTTAATATCATAAACATCTATTTATTTTGCACGATAAATAATTTTAGCATGTTCAACAATCAACCAACTTTCATTAGAATAATTACTTTGCATACAATTTCGACAATTCAATCCATATCTACCATCAACCATCATACAATAATCAAATAAAATCATAGAAGAGGGATCTAGAGATAATTATGATTTATAGAGATAACTAATGTCATAAATGGTTGTAAAGTTGAATCCTATTTCACCACTTTAGTCTAGATATTCGTACAACCATCTCCTTATTGCTGCTAATGATTGCAGCCACCCCGGTGTCAGTCGTCAGTGCCATCCTTGTCACTATCACCAACCGCCGTTACAATAGCATCCCATCACATCGAGGTTTCCATGTCCGCTGCCCCAACACCTCGAAGTACGCATGTACCCAATAATCACTAGCACATCATGGCTCCTACCCCATAGTCGCTGCCACCTGCACCTTCATCCACGCCGTTGCCACATCGTGATGTCAATCGTTACCAGTCGCCTCTTAACTGCAGTTTCCCTCCATTAACTTCTTCTTTGCTAATCCAGCACTCGAACTCATGCCTCCGCCCTTCTTTCTTTTCTCGTAATCATCGTTCCATTTTTTTTTTCCTTTTCGCTTAGCATTTTTTTCTTTGTTGAGTCGATTAGACTAGGGAAAGAATGAGGAAAAGGGAATCTAGAGAATTCTGGAAAAGAGATTTTTGGGTTTTGGCTGGAATAGTTTTGTGCTTTGTTTCATTTCAATTCATTTTTAATTAATTTCATTTGCATTTAAATTTAGATATTAATCCTTGACATTAATTTATAGATATATTTTGATCTGTTTAATCCATTTTATACTTCAATCCATAAATTATATTTGGATAACTGCACTATTTCATTCACTTCAATAACTTTTTATTTTATTTTTACTATTTTAATCATATAAAAATTATTTACACTTAAAAAATATTTAATATTCATTAAAACATTTTATTCAGTTTATTTGAAAGGAATTTATTAATTTAATTCAATTTATTAAAACAAAATCTTTTATTACATAGAATTTAATTAACTAAAAATTTTGTTTTCTAAATACTAATTATCACCAATCAAGTTCGAGCATTTTTATTTTAATTAAGTTTATATATTTATACAACATAGGAAACATGGTTGTTATAGGCTTCCCTATTATGATAACTATGTCCTCAAAATTTCTTATTGGAAGACATCATATATAACTCATATCCAGAACTTTCTTCGTAGTCTGCAATCTTCTATCATACTTCAACTACTCAATAACTTTATTCAATAACTTTCTATTTTTTGCATATGATTAATTTTGTGAATTTTTTTTCTAAGTGTCGGATTTTCCAAAAAATTTCGATCGAGTCTCCTTTGCATGGAGAGTGTTTCAAAATATCACAACACAAATATATCATAATATAAAATATAAATTTGAACATAGGGCACCTCAAAACATTGGGAATCAATATAATATCACATATACTTCTATATATTATAAAAACATGCCTATTTATTAGCATTTAAGTGAGCTATTTTTCTTTATGCAAGCAAAATCCAACCAACGTCATCAATTGGTCCAAATATGCTTCACATGCACCTATAATAAACTCAAGTTCAAATATTAGTCATAATAGGAAAGGTATAAGAAGTATACTATCATTTAATATCAAAGCAACATAATGTTCAAGTTTTGACCACATTTCGATAAACTTTCAATAGTCAAAAGCACCAGATTAAATAATGATTTCTAAGAATGAATTGTTTTATAGCGTGTCATCTTTCCAAACAACATTCAAATTGCAAAAATATTAAGTACAACTTAAGTTATGAGGGTTTTCCTATAAGTAGTAAAATCAGGAAATTAAGAAAATGCGGGTATACCAAAAAACCAACATATTTGGCCTGTAAAACAACAAAATTTGCATAATACTTAAAATAAAAGTTGTTACTTATGTTCTAGCTTTCCAGAATGAGAAAGATCGTTGAAATCTGATAAAACTTTGAAAGTTATGATCAAATGAATTCAGCGTTGTTTATATGCAATTTGCATTTTTAGGACAGCGAAGTCTTTCGATTTTAATTCAAGCTTAAGCCAAAGTTATCCTCAAAATTTTACATTGCACTATAAACAAGAATGATTCTTTGGTTATATAAATTTCCATTAAATTTAAAATCATCAAAAATGGGTAAAAGGTTCGAGATTTATGATAAATCAAGTCGTTGTTTTATCATGAAATTTTCTATGCATTGCAAAAATCCTTCATTTATTTGAAAGCAATAAATTTACATTACTAAATTCAAATTTAATTTTTAAACCTAAAAATTTAAAATTAATTTAAGGAGCATTTCTTCGTAAAGATCAAAAGAAATATTTCTTTTTGTCATTAAAGAACATTCTTATTATTCTTCCTTTTGTTGACTTATTTCTTTAACTTATATTGTTGCCGCATTTGGCTCAAGTGTTATAACAAATGGTTTATTTGCTCAAACATCATCAATTGATAATAAATTTTTCCAAAATTTCAAATTCACATCACTTTATTATTATTTTTTCAAATTATCCCATGGATTAAAATATCTTTTTCGAAAAAATTCACATCTCAATATAAATAACATCTCATACCATACAAATTCCAAACTAAAATATATCTAAAAATTTAGTGAGTGCCTCACCACGAATTTCTAGTGGTTTACTTTGCCAGTTGGCTGTAGTGTAGACCATTTGATCAACATTGCCTCGCCATCACCTTCATCATTTCACTAATGCTCGATTGCTATAATCCTCATAAAAAATATCTAATATATGAAAATACTTTATATTTACGAATCAATTTATTTCAATACCATAAGAATACTACACTTATAAACATACACACACACACATACACTATTAACTGGGTTTTTAATCAAGCAGAATTCAACGGAAGTTAGAACCTCAAAACAAAGACAAATCGACTTGGAACTAAGCAGGTATACTTAAAAGGGAGAAAGATGAGGTCCTGGAAAATTTCACAACCAAATTGTCTAAGGAAATAGCTCGGCATTGTGTCATTTAACTCGGTGCCGAGTCATTTTCTAACCCCAAAACAACTCACCAACTTCATGCGAGTATTTCTACCCACCTAGCTTGTGACCAAGTATTTTCTTAAGGTTTGGACGACCAATTACTAAGTTTGAAGAAAAGACAACTCAAATAGCAAGGCAATCCAAGTAATGAAGAAATTATCACCAAGGTCAACCAAATTACTAAAGAAAAAGCACTAAACACATCTACTTGAAGATAGGAGAGCAGTGCAAAAGAAGTTGGGTCATTTCCATTCAAGGAAATGACTTGGGGTCGAGTCATTTGACTTGGTACCGAGTTGTTTTCTCAACTTGTGTGATTGGTTTCTTTTGTCCAACTCTAGATCGACTAGAAAACACTATTGATAACTAGCTTTTGACCCAATACCTCCTCTACCCCTACAAACACAAACCCTAGAGCAACCAAAGGAGGATTCAATTTCTGTCATCACTACATGGAAACTTTGCCTCTTTTTCATCTTCTTCCTATGCATAATAGTTATCAAGATAGCTATTCTTGGAAATTTTAGGACCGAGAATCTGTTTAACCTCTATGCTTGTGACTTATTCTCTTTCAAACCTCTTACAATCTCAAACAAACTACATCAAATCTATAAGCAACAAAGCTATAAAGTGGACATAGGAAATAAATTGTTGAATCACTATAAAATCTTACGTCTTTCTATGTTATTTCTACTACTTTTCTTTTTTTCTATTATTATTTTCTAGATCTAGGTCTCACAGGTTCCATACAACATATATTTGGTTGTTGATCCATTTTGGCTTCAACATTTTAGTGCTTTCACCTAGAAAGTTGAACCTAGCCTTTTGTCTAGCTCTCCACTTTGGATTGCATAAGATTCGAAATTCCGGTTTAGAAAGTTTGCTTAGAGAAATTGAAGATTTGCTATTCCAATGGCTCCAAAGGCAGGAAAATCTGAATCTAGAAGATTTGTAGAAGCAATAGTTGGTTGTGATGAAACAAACACCCACCAAACAGAATTGAAAAATGGAAATTCACTACTTGGATCTTTTGCCCAATATGAAGTTATTACTAAAGGAGAGCCTAATAAGATTAATACTAATCTTAACCAAAAATTTATTAATAATCAGAAAGCTCTCATAGATAAGATGGACACGTTGCTAACTTTGCCGCCACTAACAACAAGATGAACTAAAAGGGAAACTTATTTTGTAATAGATTAAGAAAATTCCTCCATTTTTGGTCTAAACCAGAGGGATGGAAAGCAAAGATAGAAGGAACCAACATTTGGAGTTGCAGGGGATGTTGTAGGAGGAAGTAAGGGGATCCCCTTACAAGGAAACTGGTCGGTATTGAACAAACTTGATATCGATCCAAACCTTTGGGTGAACACTCCTCAGGAAGGCATGTAGTGCTCATTCCGGCTCTGAAGATGATATGAAGCTTAATGGTGGAAACTTAGATTAGAATACTGGTGTTAACAAACAAAACGCCAGAGCTCAAACTCTTGTGGCATGACCAACTGTACACCAACGAAATATTGTAGGAGTGTTCTCCTAAAGAATGGAGAACCTAGGCTTCAGTTGCCAAACCAAGATCGTTTACAGATGCAAACACCTGGTGTAGCCCCTAACAGCTAACTCGCAGATTACCGCACTAGCGATGAATACATCATTAACACAGTCAAATGATCGATAGAGGAGAGCAAGGGTAGGAAAATTAAAGAATAGGTTTCTACGCCAAGCAGAACCTCCTTTACCGCAAACTTTTTAACAGAAGAATATCCCTTAAAATTCACCGTGCCAACTATGCCATCATACAATGGAACGAAAAATCCTATACAATACTTGTTTAAATATGAACGACGTATGGATGGTGCCAGAGCAACGAATGTTGTCCGTTAAAGGTGTTTCCCTATCTTATTGGAAGGAGTCGCTTCCATGTTATTTACAAGATTCACACCGAAGTCTATTTCCACTTTTGATGAGTCGGCAGGAAATTTCTAAAACAGTTTAAGACTCTACATTACACGACCAAAGAACGTGATGTTTTGATCTAGCTTTTCTTAAGAGCCCATCGAGTCACTAAAAGCTTTCTTGAATTGGTTTAACATCATGGTTACCGAGTTAAGCAATCTAAAGGAGAATATGATATTTAAGGCAGCAATTCATTCAGATACAGATTTCGATAAATGTATTGAATGAAGCAACCGACTACCATGTTTCACCTAAAGACAAACCAATTTCTAAGGCTGGAAGAAGCAAGTACGATTGAAGCCAGAATCGTCAGTAAGAAACCGAAGGAAGTGATTTAGAGTAATATCATAGTTAAATAGGATGGAAATAGTTCTGCAGCAACTATAGGAAGTGCGAGAAAAAAATGAATATAAAAAAAAAGGAACCAAAATTTTAGTAGGCATGATGTAAATGTAAAACATATGAGGAATCTAAGGCCTGAAAATTATATACATTGAATGATAATTTGAAAAATATCAACCTCACCATTCATGGAACTGAGCGATGCAACAGACCGCCCAAGAAGGAAGCGTTCGAGCAGTAAAAAAGATCGAGAAAGTTTTGCTGCTTCCACGAGACTCATGGGCATAACATAAATAGGTGTCGGCGTCTGAAAGATTTGATCAAGGAACCGATAAGGAATAATTGACTCCAGTAGTACGTGAAGATACCAAAAAATCCCGACTAACCCGTTGGACCACATGCACCGAACGCTCAAGGAAATCAGTCCAGACCCAACGGAGAAGGGCCTAGTGAAAAGACCAAAGGCTGGTTATAAATACCATCATCGGAGGACCTCATCCAACACAGAAGATTTAGGGCGAGATGGAATGATATGTCAGTTCTCTGAAGCATGCCCCTCAAAAGAGTTGATACGCCATCAAGGATGGAGATCTGGCAAAATAACATGATCACCAATGACATTGTGTTTCGAAATCAGGATATCAAAGGCAGAGAAACACGAATTCTTGACCCAAAGATAATAATGGTAAGGCTCGGACTAGCAGTTATTCTTTGAGTCTTAGTTGATAATGGAAGTTCAATTACTATTCCGAAACATATTTGATCAAATGAAAATCAGCATGAAGGATGTGACCGCTTATAGAACGAAGATTTAGTGATTTATGGAGGAACCTAAATAGCTAATTGGAACTATCGACTTATCAGTAGAACTCGAAGAACGGGGATCCAGGCATTTGTAGTCATTGATGAATATTCTCCTGACAACACTTCCTTGGGTCAATCGGCCCTTGTGGACTTCAGAATCACTTTGGCCCCATGTTGCCTCATGATGAAATTTCCAATGGAGAATGGGATAGGTGTAATAAGAGGAGGCTAAAGCACTGCAAGAGAATGCTATGTTACCGAACAACGTGAATTGAAGCGATGTGAAAAGGTGAAGGATGTGGGGAGACTCTCTACATTCATGAACTACAAGAATAGCAATTAGAGAACACCCCTGGCTCGGGGATCATTGTCTCTTCGACAAAGCTATGGACATAGGAAGAAGAGTTCGGAGGAAATAGGGCAACATCGGTGTAGATTACGGTAGCTGTCCCCATCGACATGGATGACTCAAGTCGGGTATTGCAAGTAGGTTAGCAGCTTGGAATCAAGATGCAGAAGAAATTTGATAACCTTTCTTTATGCTAATCTGGACGTGTTTATTTGAACGCATTCTGATATGTGCAGGATATCTCTAGAGATAGCATGTTGTGCACTTAACGTTGACCCCAAATTCACACCAGTGAGGTAGAAGAGACACGATCTACGTCTAGAGCAATCTGTGCACTAAAGTAGGAAGTGGACAAGCTATCCGCCAACGGCTTTATCCCTTATGCAACATATCCTAAATGGGTGTCAAACCCTGTGTTGGTCTGAAAATTAAACGAGAAACGGTTGACATGCATTGACTATTCAGATTTGAATATGGCTTGCCCAAAGGGTTGCTTTCCTTGTATAGAATCGACCAACTTATTGACGGAACTGCAAGGCACGAACTGCTCTCATTTATAGATGCATACTCTGGGTATAACCAGATCATGATGCGTCAGCCCAATCAGGAGAACACCAGCTTTATCACTGACTTAGGGCCATAATGCTATTGCATAATGTCGTTCCGTCTGAAGAACGTCAGGTTTATATACCAGAGATTGGCGAATACAATGTTCAATGATCAGATTGGCCGAATGATGGAAGTGTATGTGGATGACATGCTAGTGAAGTCATAAAAACCTGGAAATCATCTCGACGACCTAAATCGACGTTTGATGTTCTCCAGAAGTATGGAATGAAGTTAAATCTACCTAAGTGTTCTTTTGGTGTCTCTTCTAGAAAGTTTTATAGATTCATTATGAACGCAAGGGGAATCGAGGCCAATATGGAGCAAATCACCACCTTATGGAATGTCATAGCCCCAAAAACAAAGGAGTTACAAAGTCTAGACAGTAACATTACAACATCGAGCAAACTCACCTCTCGAGAGCGAGGGATAAGTGCATAGCGTTCTTTGATGCATTAAAGAAGGGTAAGAATTTTTTAAACGGAATCAGGATTGCCAGACTTCTTTTGATAAATTATTGCCACATATGGAAACATCGGTAGTACTGTCTAAATCACTGGATGGTAAGGATATATTCATTTACTTGGTAGCCACTGCCTATGCATTAAGCGCAGCTCCTGTGCATAAGGAAGCTAGGATTCAACGACCCATATGCAACATTAGCAAGTGATTCGGTGGAGCAGAATGAAAGTACCTAAAGAGAAGCTGGCATACTACTTTTTGATAGCATCAAGGAAATTGCGGCCGTACTTCCAAGATCACCCAATCAAGGTGCTGATCGATGAACCCTTGAAATAGGTACTCTACTGGCCCGAGACTTCGGGGTGGCTTCCAAAATGGAATAATGAAACTTATCGTCCTCGAAGGGCAAGTAATAGATAGGCGTTGATTGATTTCATCGCTAAATTCACAAATCGAGACGATGAAGAGAAGCACGCTACGGTCATAGCATCACAATGGGGATTGTTCGTCGATGGTGCATCAAATTAATTCTGCTCAGAAGGAGGAATTGTGCTTGAAATTCCAAAAGGATGGTCAATTTTCTATGCTCTAAGGCTGGAATTCCTACTACTAACAACGAGGTGGAGTACGAGTCGTTAATATCAGGATTTATGATTGTAAAGGAATTGGGAATAAAAGTTCTACACATCAATATTGATTCACAACTAGTTGTCTGTCAAGTGAGAAGGGAATATCAAGCTAAGGGTGCAAAACTCACCCATTACTTGATGAAAGCATGTGAATTACTCAATGACATTAAACATTAAACAATAGCTCATATACCCAGAGAGCAAAACATGAAGGCCGATCACTTAACAAAACCGGCTAGTTTTGGAGACGCATAGTCAATGGGATTGATTCTGGTAGAATATTGGTCACTGCTAGCATAGATCAAATGGATGTCGATTGGGTTACGGCGATCGCAAAAAGGGAGGAATCATGGATAATGCCAATCAAGGACTTCCTTCTATGAGGAATACTCCCCAGAGACCAAAATAAATGAAAGAAGCTCCTTCAGAAGGCACACACTTCGTAATGTAGAATGGAGTGTTGTACATGAGAGGTTCTCCTCCACCTTGCTCGGTGGTGTAACCAAAGATGAATATAGGAAATTTGTAATGGAGACTCACGAAGATGGTTGCAGTGATCACATCAAGGGACAAACACTAGTGAAAAAGGTTATCCGCTACAGATATTTCTGACCGACAATTAACCGAATTGCAGCAGAATACACCGTACGATTGGTAGATGTCAGAGACTAGAAAACATTCCACGAGCACCATCTTTGGAAATTACGCAAATGGTTAGCCCTTGGCCATTTGTGGTCTGGAGAATCGATTTAATTAGCGTACAACCAATAGCAAAGGAAGGATCCAAATATGCTGTTGTTGCATTTGACTGCTTTACAAAATGGGATGAAGCGGAACCATTTGCCACGATTACTACTAAAAAGTAATTAACTTTGTAATGAAAATTTTTATTTGTGGGTTTGGAGCACCTTAGAAAATCATCCCAGACAATGAAACTCAAAACAAGAGTGTAGAGTTTGAGAACTTTTGCAAGCACTACCAGATCGTGAAAAGCTTCTTTGTGGTAGCGCACCCGTTGGAAAACAGGCAAGTGAAAGTAGCGAACAAGATCATCAAATCCACCCTGAAAGCGGCTAACGAAAGTTAAAGGAAGTTGGATTGGCGAGTCTCCACTATTACTATAGGCTTATAGAATGACGCATATATCTATGACCGAACACTCAACGTTCGCATTCGCATATGGTTCAGAAGCCATGATCCTGGTGGAATTGGAAATCCCCCTCATTGTAGAAGACATTTTAATCAGTGGGAAAACGAGCAGATTCTTCTCAAATCACTCAACTAGGTTGATGAGAAGTGGGAGGAATCTGAATCGAGGACTGCCATTCACTAAAAGAGAGTTGCATGACACTTCAACGCCAAGGTTCAAAACCGTACCTTCGAAGTGGGAGATCTCATTCCGAAAAGATCTTCCAGGGTACATGAGCGCTTGGTCCAAACTAGGAAGCGTCTTATGTAATCGACCAGAAACTTGGAGATGGAACATTCAAGTTAGCGACTGTCAATGGATTCCAATTCCACATTCCTGGAATAGTGACTCTCTGTGGCACTACTACATCTGATGCACACACACACACACACATATAATTCCTATTTTCACAAATTAGCCATCAAGGGACATTGGGGCATTGTAAATAGGGAGGACTTCCCCTTTCCATTCTATTTCTTCAATAAAGCTTGCTTCATGAACCAGTGAAACCGAGTTTTATAAGCAAGCCACCAAGTCGATGTGGAAAATTAACTCAAACTGGCAGATCAATAAGGAAAATCGATCCAAACCTTTTGAGAACTAGTGTTGCTCTAACAACGTTAGCAAGGTTCAAAGCCCCTGAGTAGATGGCAGAATCCACTCAATTTGTCGGATCGATGAGGAAAATCGATCTAACCCTTCTGAGAATCGATATTACTTCGACAACATTGGGAAGGGTCAAAGCCTCCAAGTCAATGGGAAAAATTGATTCAAACCACCAGATCGATAAGAAAAATTGATCTAATCCTTTTTAGGACCGACATTGCTTCGACAATATCGGGAAGGGTCAAAGTCATCAAATCGAGAGGAAAGTTAACTCAAACTGCGAGATCGTCAGGGAAAATCTATCAAAACATCCTGAGAACCTTTATTCGACAACATTGGGAAGGCCCATATTCCTATGCGCCATACAATAAGCCGCACATGCTTTTTAAACCGGTGGAACATCATTCTCATGAGCAAACTCTTGTGTTTAATTCAATAAGCCACACAACTAAGAAAATACTTCTTCGTCTTAACAAGAAGTATGGTCACCCAAAACCGTCGGATCGATGGGCAAATTGATTCTAGCTTTCTAAGTGCCAATATTACCCTAGCAACGTTGGAAAACCCTTCTATTTTCTAGTCATTAGTGTTACCCTGGAAGCATTGGGAGACTATCAAATTTTCTAAGTTTCAGCGTTGCCCTGGCAACACTGGCTGATTGCAGGAATGGAGGAAAATCACTCCCAACTTTCCAAGGACGTGTGTTACTCTAACAACGTCGGGGAAAAATTAACCGTCGGATCGATGGAAAAAGTCGACCCGAATCATCCAGGATCCGAGAGGCGTCTGAGATAGGCGATAATAAATGGGACTACCATGTAACTCGGACTGGAGGTAAATGAATAGTTGCCCATAATACTTATTTTCTTATCAAGTGCTTAAGTCCAACATTCAGAGTAACCAGCCCTCTGGAGTGCGGGGTACATATGCTAACACGGGGTTGGGCGACTGAGCTCAAAAAGAAAATAGCAATGGAGTTGGCTAAACCGCGACACACCACAGTTATGCTACATCGAATTGAATATCTTAGCAGTCACAATAGAGCTAAGTAATATAGTATGCTTAATACCTGCAAAAATATTATTTACATGTATGGAGTTGTGGTAAATTGATAACATGGAACAATAGTACATAAAATGTAGAAAAAGTACATAAGAGATTATAATAGAAAAGGAAAGCTTTCATTTTAATATATTTTTATGTACTTGAACAAATAGAGGAAGTCGTACCCACACAATATCAGCCAGTTTCAGACTTTAAAGAAAAGGAAAAATACAGACTCGGTTGGCACACTGACAAAAAATGGAAAACACTCAGTAGGAACACGTGCTACCGAGTCTTCCCTCTCTAGCCACTCTGGAAACCTTTCCTAGTCTTGCCTAACTTTGACCTTCTCTTGCTTTCCATGTTGGGGGTAATACCTCCCTCGAAGATGCGAAGACTCCTTTTGCGGCAGGGTCAGATCCCTCATACCTCCAATGGCTATACCTCTGTCCTTCGACTTTCGAAGCTTGATAGTACTTGGAGTCTTCTGCTTGATCTCTTTTGCCTCCTTCATCAATTGCAACCACTATATCTCCTTCTTCAGTCTCTCCGCCATCGTCTCATTGTCAATTCGCTTTGACCCCCTGTGATTGTCATATTTTCTTTTTAAAACAAAGAGAGATCCTCTAGGTTTTGCAAATGCTCTTATCTACTCAGTGTCCGATCCAGGGACGGAGTTTGAAACTAAAATTGAACCTGAAACCGCTATAGAGGCAGTGGTGGAAGTGGTGAAGATGGCAGCGGCTCCCATGCCCTAAGTAGCAGGAGGTAGGGATGAGAGGGACGACTGACCTACAAGTTGGAAAACGTAGTTTTATAGTATAGTAAAGGACTCTAGACTGAACTGAAGCTTTTGGAGTAATGGAGAAATGAACGAAATACCTAAGCCAGAATTTTGATCATGAACTTCGAATATAGAACCCTCTTTGCCACTTTCTATTTCAGTGGATCACTCAATAACCGAAGGAAGATACGGCTCATGTAGAGGTTTATAAGCTGAAAGGGTACTGGTATTGCAGGATGGACCCTTGTAGATGCGAGAATGGTCGCTGCCGGCTCTTGAGATTTTGAAGCGGATGTTTTACCTTGACCCGAAGAACATAGGCCAACAAAAGCCTCAACAGCGGCCTTAATAGCTGCATTCTCCTTCTCTTCTTTCAGAATATCTTTGCCAGTCGCAAGAAAGTCTATGTCGCCGAAACTGAGATAGGTGGCCATGAGTTCTTTTTCATGGCGCATGTCTCTAGCTCGCCCATACCTGATCAATACTTCCTCCCAAACGATGGCGAGAGTCTTGGAGTAGTTGTTTTTTAGCCACTTCAACCTTCCTTTGTTCATGACGGTGCAAGCATACGAGGGTAACATGGTTGCATCCATCTGGGTCGTCTTGTCTTCACTTTTCTTCAAAGGTTTGCAAGTTCCTCCCAAGTAACTAATAATTGATCTCAATCGACAACTTGTCAGATTCAATCGTCTCCTTCTCTTTTGTCAACTTTGCATTATCTTGGCAGAGCCGAGCAAGTTCTACAGCCTATTTGGGTATGGTTTGGTCCCTGGCCTTCTTGGCACTCCATCGCTCAATGATTAACTCCTTTAATTTAAACGAGTGTTACGGCACGCGCTTCGCGCGTGACAATAGTACACAATTCGCGCGGACAAATTGATTCTTTTTACAAATTATATATATATATATATATATATATATATAACATATTCAAGTGATTCTCATAAATGTTTAAGTATGTTTTTGTGTTGAAATCATGAGTACATTTTTATTTCTAAGTTGGAACATTTAATTTTTTTTTTGTTTGGTTGAATTTTTTTTCTGTTATCAATTTACAAAAAGCGAAAATGTATAGGAAGTTTAATTTTTGAATCCTATTTTTAATTGATATTAAATTTGGTAATGTATGTAAGAGAGCGTTTTGAAATTGGAAAAATAAATTAAAAATTTCTATTTTTAAATGATATTAACATTTGGTAATATCTATAGGAAAACGTTTGAGGAAGTTCATGCTGGTAATAAAAAATTATTACACCAAAGCTATTATATTTAAGTCATATTGGTGCAGCGGGTGCTTTTAAAAGGTACAAACGACATGTGTTTTTGAGATGCAATAATATATATATATATATATGCATGTATGTATATGTATACGTAATAGAAAAATACGTGATTTGCAAATGTAAAGTGACATACGAATGGCATACACGAATGCGTACGTGTATATATAAAATAATCAATAAAATGAAGATTTATTTCATCACGGATGATTATTATTCTATAAGCTTGTATTACTATAAAAAAAGAACTACATATAAAATTTTCGAATTATGTGTCAAACATTACAAAAACAAATAACTAATAAAAAAAGATATCAAAATTTTCCCTTTGAAGATATTAGCACATCCTTGTAGACAACATTTCTTGTATAGGTTCCGGATTGCCCTTGAACTTCACCGTTTTTTACTAAAACTTTGGTGTTTTTCATTGAAACTCCTCTTGATAATGCAATATAAAGTTAACCATGGCTGAATACATCTTGGGGTAAGTAAATTCCAACATTTGGAATTGTTTTCCCTTGAGCTTTGTTAATAGTAAAAGAAAAACTTA
Source organism: Allium cepa (assembly GCA_030765085.1). NCBI lineage: Eukaryota > Viridiplantae > Streptophyta > Magnoliopsida > Asparagales > Amaryllidaceae > Allium > Allium cepa. The sequence goes on along the minus strand of CM060935.1, from coordinate 793,084,021 downwards.
GCCTTATAGGGAATTGTTTACGTAATAAAGTAAATTGTAAATGGATATCTTCAGAGGGCTTCATATGTATTCTTGGTAAGAAAACCCGAGTTCCAGCAAAGTGACCAATAGCAATCTCTGCGTCTATGATGTTTTCTGGAAAGTTCGCAGCATATAAGCCGTGTACCATTACATAATCCATTTTTTGGATCAATGTTCCTTAGTAGCATAATTGGAGAACTTTTTTTCAAGACCAGTTTATGTGTTCAAGCTGGTATAGATTTCTTGTATCATCTTCCACAGAATCGTAAGAGTAGTAGACATGATGATCACCAGGAAAAAGATTTATAACTTGATCATTTAACGTATCCACATTTTCATTAAGTGGGGTGATCAAAACCCTTGTAATCATATATTTTGTATTGAATGCATTAATGTATAAGTTTGGAAAAGTTAAATTTATTAGAGTAGTTATTGATTTTTCATTTTCCCATGGTATAACCATTTCATCCGGGAGTCTTATTATGTTCTCACATATATGTGGCTCAATTCCATCACCAACTCTTAGTAGGAAATACGCATGGAATGGATCTTCTTTTGCCCTCATATTTTGAGTGAGATGGATCACTTCTACATGTTTCCATAAGGATGATTTAACAATGCACACATCAATAATTTCTGATATTGTACCATTTTGTACAACTGGTAAAACTTGTCTAAAATCCCCTCCAATGATTATAATTTTACCTCCAAATGGCATGTCATTTCTCAGTATGTCTTTTAAAGTTCTATCTAGTGCTTCAAAAGCATATCTGTAGGTCATTGTTGCTTCATCCCAAATAAAAATGGCTGCTAATCTCATAAGTTCAGCCACTTCGGACTGTTTAGGTATCGTACACATTAATGTTGAAGTTAGATTGATTGGAATTTTAAATCACGAATGCGCTGTTCGACCACCTGGTAAGATTGTTGCGGCTATCCACGATGTAGCTGTTGCTAGTGCAATTAATCCATCTTGCCTAAGTTTTACAAGTATTGCTCGATACAAAAAGGTTTTTCCCATTCCACCGGGGCCATCTATGAAATAGATTTTGCTCTTCTTGTGGTAAACAACATTAGTAATTGCAGTATATGCATATTTTTGACATTCATTCAATTTTTCATTAAATGTAAAGTCCTCTTTAGGTGTTACAATAGAATATTGTTCCACTATTAATTTGTAAGCAAGGGAATTAGCATCGGTATCATTTCTAATACTTGGAAGATCAAAATCAGATATTAGTTTATAATGGTTCATTAATAGATTATTAAGATCATGCAGTAGACGATTTTCAAGTATAGGCCGAGCCATTGCACTTGAACTTGGATAATCTTCAACCATATTATAGAAAAATTCTTCCCATAATTTTCTTACCCCATTGGTGCATAATAAATTAAGATTGTTACAAATAATCTTCTTAAAGACGAAGGCATTTGTGTGTTTGATGCTTCAATCAAACATGCCCTTATGCTTTGGTCTTCTTCAGGTAATCCCATCTTTTCCGCTGCTTGCCGAAGTGTTGGGTATCTGATACCATTGATGATTAGAAGATAGTCAAACGATGATGGTCCTTTTACATGATTTAAAAGAATTCGCAAGAAGTAACGTTCTCCTTCTAATGGAGAAACATTGTAAATTCGTTCCATGACCTTTTTATGTGATGCTCTTCGTCGCCTCTTTTTAATATCGATATCCAGGTGTATTTCTCTGGGAATTCACGGTATAAAAAATTCCTTACTTCTGAATCTTGTGAATTTATGTTGTAGAATTCAATTAACATTGATGTAGAGAGGTTATCATCCAATAAAACATCAGACACAGTTTGGTTAGCATGATAAGTCACTTGTTGCCTGCTTGGAAGGTGTATCTGTAGACTTTGAACTGATGGATATATTGTATGCAAGGAGAATTCGAAAATTCTCCAAAACGCCTATTGGGGACATATCCATCTTGCGTCTAAAAACTTTTGAATCTCATCATTTTCAGATGTTGGATGAATTTCCACTGTCACACGATCTGGACCTTTGTATACATATTTGTATAAATATTTGACAGATTTGATACCACTACAAACTTCAACATTTATATGACAATCATACTTTTTCAGCAGCCATGGGTTATATGGAGCAACCCAACGATTATCCATTATAATATCACCAATATTGTCTAGTGCGATGCTTATACCATTATCCCGCCTTCGATAAATTGGGTATGAATCATTACCTTGAATAGTACATGATGAAAATAGCTTAGGATATTTTTTTGCAATTTCCGTCTTTCGTGCATGGAGCATTTGGTCGTTGTCTTCCACATGGCCCATGAAGCATCCATTTAATGACAACATTATACAATTCTGGTTCTTCATCAAGATTTGGGATTTCAGCTCTTGCAACAGCATCTTAATCATCCGGGCTATGTAATTTACCTTCGTTGTCTAGAATAATAAGCATGTGAGCATGAGGTAATCCTCTTTTTTGAAATTCGATGACATGAACATGTGCTGCAACCAATCGAAGAACTTTTTTATCGTAAATATCATGTTTTAATTCTTCATATTTGGCACGGAAAATTCTAGTAGTAAGATCTGGGCGATCTTGCGAAGTTTGTCCATATGAAAGTTCTGATGTGATTTCTTCCCACATAGGATTGCATGTCATTGTAATAAACAAATCTGGCTTTCCAAACTTTTGTACTACAGCCATAACATCTTGATATCGTTGGTACATATTACGTGGACTTCCATTGAACCAAGAGGGTAATATTACTTCTCTACCTATGTTACCTATGTCAAAAAAATTAATTTGATACAAAATTATATGTGTGTATAGTATAAACAGACCAAAGAGAAGGGAAAAGTGTCATACTTGCATTATTTTCTCCAGCATTCAATGCATCTTGATGTCCCACACATAATTCCGATCTAATGTGATTTTGTTGCTGACGAAACCATATCATTCTACCACGTTCAATTTTCACATAATTATCCACGACATATTGTTGTAATAAACGTACTCCATGTAAGAAGAGAGAAGTATCTTCACTTCGATTCTAAAGTTTAAGTTGATTAGAAATAGCAAATGGAATATATAAATTATATCTATATAATAAGTAGTTAAGTTGAGTAAAACTGCTAGATCTTGTTACCTATTATGTTTATGTTTTAGTGCTCGTGTGAATCAAAAGAATGAAATCCATTATATCATCAACTATGTTTAAATTTATGCCTAATAATTAATTGATTTTTATAATATGATGATGGTAGTTGTAAATTTATTATTTTTTGAATGTAAAATTACTTGGTACCTGCAAAATATAAGCATAGTACTCACGACATGTAAGAGGAGTTCCATTTATATAATGGCTGTTAAGGCCCAACCATAACTTCCATAAGGTAGTAGGAGAGGATACTATAGAGGGTCGTAACAACCATGTGTTTCTGGAATTCTCATAAGCTGACCCGTCGTCGTATATAGAACAATATCCCTGCCATTTATAAGACTTGTCTCATCCTGACCAACTATCATTGCAGAAACTTGTGAAGATGTAGGCAACACATATTGTTGGTGCAATGGTTTTTCTTTAATTATAAATTTATAATTATGGATGTCGGGAAGTTGTGACACTCGACGAAAGCATTGAGCAAAATCATTATTCTCATCCAATATACGTTGTATCCTTTCCAGTATTCCACTATTCAAGTCTTCATTTTCAATCATTCGATTTTCAATTTCATGATCAGTATCATATATATATATATAGTTGTAGAAATCTGGGTCTATCTCCTTCTTTAGGAAGTAGGCTTCTAATATTGTGATATATACATCCTTGAGCACGGAAAGTGTAAATTCCAGCTCTTCCATTTGTTTGATTTTCATCGACATGCACTCCCATTGAAGTGAAGGAAAATACATGATTATATGATCGAATATTTCTTTTGAAATGTAAACCATCAGCACCTGTATCCTTGTAGTGCTCCAAGAGCTCATTTGGTGGATGCACGGGGGAGAGTATGGTTCTCCTATTTGAACAACACAATGATACACTTTCGTGTTGAAATAATTTTCCCAAACAATGTTGACAAAATGTTGGCTGTTTCAATAAATGCTTTCGAAATCCAGTATGATCTTTGAATTTTTTTGCAACATTGTGAGTTCTAACATTTCTTCGCACAGGTTGACGTCTTTGTAGTTGATTATTATTTTGTGATGATTGTCCCTGCTCTTGGGTAGATTGTGACATGTCATTTACTATATGTTCTCTTTCCTCAATAGATGTTGTTTCTGTTTGTTCAATTTGTATTCTTGGATTCCTGTCTTGTTGGTAAATATGAGATTCATTGCTTGTAGGATTTATACTTCTTCCTAAATTTCTATTTTGGGATATTTCTCTTCTTTGTCGATACATTTCTCGATGCCGAACTAGATAATTTTCCCTTTGTTCCTGACTCATAGCTCTCCTTCGTTCTCTATCTCTTATACGACACATTTCTCTTTGTTCATCACTTAAAATATTTGTTCTTCTATTTTGTCTTCGTTGGCTATCCATCATTGATATACAACCAGCTGGAATGTAAATATGGTTAGGTTATTATTTTTTTAATCTCAAATACTTTCATTCACATAACGTTTAACTATAACAGTAAAATTATTAGAATGAAACTGAATTCGAACACCACATAAAAGATAAGGCAATTATACTATTTGCAAACATTAATATAAATCAGAATTTTATTTCAAAGCAACACCTAAAAAGTACTACTAACAAATGTTATTTTTTTATCCTACATAGCGACTTTTGATTCAAACTTATTGCATAATTATCACCATCCATTTTCCTCCATAAATTTTACCTGCAAAAACATGAAAAGAAAACCGATAAGGCAATAAAATTTAATTATATTATTTTTTAAAATTTCTTGATTGATATATCACTTACCACTTCATAAATAAATTTATGATTCCAAAAATCATCTGTGGAGGAAGATTTTTTAACAGCATTTGTTGGTTGTTCGACATGTGCACTATCCTTAGTTGAAGATGCTTTTGAAGATGTATTATCGTTTGGACTTGACCTTTGTTTATTGCAGTGTGTAGCATCCATCTTTTCACTGATAAATTGTGTTGAATTAACATAATATATATCGTCAAATAAACCTCATATGACAGACATGGCATATTTAGTACACGCATAATTGCATTGAATTAACAGAATATACATCGTCAAATAAACCTCATATGATAAATTTTCCTTAATCGATAAGAATTTTTACAAATTTTATAAATTAATCGACAATGAAGTAGCTGAAACTGCATATTAACTTTTGTAATATCTTTTGTACAGTAATAAATATGAAGTACAGACATTTGACTGTATAAACCTAGCTAAGAAAGTAAAATAGTTGGAGGCAGTGACTGTATGTACTTTATGCCTAGGAAAGTAAAGATATTTTCATTTTGTTTATTTTTTATTCATGACTTTCCAAATTAAACAATGGCAGCTTATATGCAATGTTTAAATATATTTCTAGAAGCGGGACCTAGTAGCTGAAACTGCATATGAACTTGAATCAAAGAACACATAGCCTAGAGTCTAAAAAAGACATGTTGACATATTTTGCATTCGTAGTTTCACAAAAAATTATTAATAATTGTAAATTATTGTAGAGGCTTTATAGTATGTATATCATAACTTTCTCTTATTTTCAATTCTCTTATTCATTGTAGCAAAAAGGTATTAATGCACAATTAACGTTTTCAAAACATATAAGCAACAGTCTCCAAAAATCACATTTATTATACCATGTAGACTCTCTTTTTGAAAATGCATAAAGGAGATAATTGCATAAGAAAAAACACGTAAGAGTGAAACCAACCCAAATGATGACACCGGAAATATCATATCATGTGCATAAAGAAGAACTTAAATCACCCAGCATCGACCATCTTGATGGGAAGTACTTAGCTGCTGCAGATAAAACATATAAATGAAGCATAACACAAAAGTAGTTAAGAGTGAAAATCGTGGAAAACATCGATTAGGTGCCAAGAAAGGAAAACTATTTTGATTCTTAATGTGCATTTTGAATGCATGTAATATTCTTTACTATTTGAGAATTTCACTTTAAATGAATCATGAATATTTATACAATTCACATCAATAAAGAAAATCTTTTGAAAAAATGGTAATTCTTCTATGAAACAGAATGGTAGCTTTCCATCATTGTATTTGTGTATATCAGAACTAATATTGTTGGTTTTATAATCGATCAAGTGTTTCAATTTTGAAAAAAAAAGAACATTAAAAACATTAAAAGCATTACATGTTGAATGTTTTTTCAAATAAGATTCCCTACCGAGGGGGGTCCAGGGGGTGGCAACCCCCCAAGGTGGGGCAGCGCCCCGTCCAAAATGGTACGTATTATTGACTGTTGAAATCAAATTCAATAGCCAACGGTAACAACCGTTTTCTAACGGTCACGACCGTTCGAATAGGCACCTGTAGGCGAATAGACACCTCACTCCCTATATAACTGAGCATTCCATCAACATTACATTAGTATATATTTTTCAACATTACAAATATAAAGTGCACTTACCTTCTTCAACTTGTAACTTGACAAAACTATGTTGCATGAAAAGCAACTGCCAATTTTTTTGGAAGCATTGTGTACTTTTAATTCAAATAATTAACCTAACAATAAGCTTGTGGGTTGTTTTTTTGTAACAGAATTTTATGCTCAAGTGTGTAAAACATGTATAGTTTGTGTTAATTGGCTTGTATTACACACACTAATTGGCCCTCTTTAACAGTTTAACCTCACGTAAAACATGTACGGTTTGTGTTAATTGGCTTGTATTACACACACTAATTGGCCCTCTTTAACAGTTTAACCTCACATAAATTTGAAAGTTTTACTTCCATGTGCCATATACTCGACCTCAACCTCCCCTTTAACCTCACACAACTGTAAACACAAAACTGCATCCCAACCATAGAAGAAATATAAATGCACCGATGCATAAACTCCACCACTAACAGACACGTTCGCCCCACATTTGCCATATGATATTTACATTACTACGTGTTTTTAGTTCTCCCACTTCTCTTATTCCCTTGCAAAATTTAAGAATCGTATAAAAACTCGGCCCTTGGTGTAGCCATTGTCATTCTACTTTAGAAATGTCCAAACAAACTGTAACAACATGTCAACAACCACAACTACCAACTGTGTCGTATATTCTAGAATAGTATATTCCTATGATAAAGGTTTGAATAGTATATTCCTATGATACAGGTTTGAATATGTCAGTGCACGATATTTATGCCTGATTATAAGTCCTATTTTGCATGAGATTGGAATAACCGTTGAATATGTCATTGCATCTAGGTCCCACGGTTGAATATTTCATTGCAGCTAGATCCTATGTTCAATATGTCATTGTTTGTATCGTCGTACATTTGTAATATCTTTCAAAGTATTTTTTATTTTCAACGATTGTTAATCAGCAATTTTTTTATACAGTATTAAATACACTAAGGGCAATCTTGGAAGTTTGCGGTCGGGCCAAAAGTTTGCGCTTCCAAGCCAACTATTAATAAAGATGACTCCTTGTGAGCGTCTTTGAGCTGATCTTTTATCACAAGGCATGCCCTTTCATGGGCCCGGGTCGCCTCTTTTAGCAATTTGTCACATGCAGTCTTTCCTTTCAAAACCGTGTCTCTATCTAGTTTTAGCTGAGCTAGCACGACATCACAATCCTTGGTCATTCTATTGTAATCATCCCTTTTCATCTTAAAGAAAAGAATTTGCTGGTAATTAGCTTAATTCACATCAGAAAGAGCTCGGACAAGACGTTGCCACTCGAACCCAGCTTCCAAATCCTCATGGAATTACCTAAGATTTCGAAGAGAGGTAGCTTTGTTTGTGAGTTTTATAGTTTAATAGGACTTAATCCTACACAAGAAGAATTTTGGATAAACGTTTTAAAAGAGAGCCGAACTTGGTGAAAGCATATACTTCTAAACATGTTTAGAAGGAATAGGGAAACAAAAGTAGTAATAGCTTGGGAGGATTGGATTCCTTGTAAGAATCAGTCTGAACATCAATTGGGGAAGGAGTGATGGATTTTGTAGGCCCATGATGATCATATGGGTCCCTACATTGCTTTTGAATATCATTGGGGGGCATCACCTTAACCATCCTTTATTCTCTTCTCCCTACACTTGCGGTCTCTCTCCGCATGACGGGCTTCATCACCGGCCTCTCTATCTTCCATTCTTCTTCTCTCCTCATTAGTTCCACGGTGTAAATGCTGAGCTAGATCTGTAGTCCGATCTTTATAAGAGTTGGAGTGTTGGTAGAGTAGATTAAAGAGTCTGCGACCCATCGAATTTGAAATAAGAAGAAGACTAGAATTAAAGTTGAAACTTCGAAATTATATCCACTGTTAGAATGTGTGTCCGTGATTCTATCCTAAGTGGATGATGTAGAATCGATGACCCTTTATATACTCTACCAACCATATCGCATGATTTCAAACTCGAAATCTGTCCAACTGCGCTTAAAAAACTACCTTGAAATAAGGTGATATCTAAAGCAATCTCGCCTGTAATATTGCTGATTATGAAGTCCGCAAATTCGCTCAGATTAACGAAGAAGTCTCTTAGAGGGTGTGAGTGTTGTGTCTCCTATAAGGGTATCTAAAATTCGTCCTATAGTTGTTTGACAAGTCTCGTTAATTAACTATTCTAGAGGAGGTGACTTAGGAAGTTTGGGGCTTATTATTTCAATAATTAACCATTTTAGAGGAGGCGAGTTGGCAAGATTGGGCTCATTTCTGGTGATTCACCGCAGGATTCATCCCTTTCCTCGATAACATGGAAATAACTACCATCGTCGTCATCAACAACTACTTTCTCCACCTCTACTACCATCGCTTGCTTCCTTTTTCTCCTCTAAACTGGCTCGTCTTCCTCCAGGATTGAAGGCTTCCTACTCATATCATCCATATCCTTCGGGATTTCTTCTCCGGTAAGCAAATCAGCCTCAACCTTAAGAGCTTTTCTATGTGATGAACAAACTACATCTCTATGAGCATGCTTGTTAGATCTATAAGATGGGGTGGAGGAATGTGTTTTCATTCTAGAATCGTTTGGGCTTGGGACTCGGCCACTGTGGATCTTCGCGGGTGAAACAAGCCGTACGTCCAGAGATTTTCATTAGCCAGATGGAAGTCCACATAGCGTTGAGAAGCTCTTGCTATATTCAAAGTATCGAGCATTACTCTATGCTCCTCATTGCCATCTTAAGCCGGGATATTTGCAATGAAATATTTTGCAAGTTAGAGATTTGGAACCTCTAGTATGGAGGAAGACGATAGATATAAGCTTACTTCTAAATAGCCAGTGACAATTGAACCTATTCGAACATCGAATGAAGAAGTATTCATTCTAGAAAGCCGAGCGCTTATCGTTGAGTTTCTCTATCAACTAGCACTCTTTCCAAGCTTTTATAATCATGTAATAGGGACAGTCTCTTCTCCGTGAACTAGAGGAGATGAGTTAGCTCATTGAGTCTGGGAGGCAGATTAATTCTATTCATGAACATGACATATCAAGAACTTAAGAGTGCATAACCATTTGGATGTATTTGGAATGGCACCAGTCCAAGTTCTTGTCACACCACCATTAAGAATCGGTTAAATGGTGGTATGACGCTGGCTAAACACATATAGCAGATGCAAAAGGTGAAGTTCGATGGAGAGTTGTGTGGAATTTCAGCTTTTGACGGCAAAAGTTCGTCATCCTTTGGGATGAAATATGGCAAACATATATTCCGAAGTGGTCTAACCGTGAGAACCGAGGGCATTTGTTTTGGCCGATTGTCCAGAATTCTTACCCCAAGAGGTAACTGTCCAAGTACAGGGCCTGTAGGGACTAGCGGGCCGTAATATTCTGATATAATGGTCTAACTTGGTCCGATAGGAACGGTAGGAGATATAAGAGCCGTTTTGCATCCAGCCTTTAAAAGTGTAGATGTTCCCTGGCCAAGCTTAAGGCGGGGTGACTGGCGTGTTATTCTAAATAATAAAACTCAAAGTTCAACATAATTTTGTATGTTTTATTTTTACAAAATTCGCCTATGACCAGCGCCAGGAATCCGAAGGAAGTTGATGTGCATTGACCAAATAGGCTTCGAGCTTTGACCGGGCAAGTGTGGTGCATTGTATATGCAATATGAGTCCAGTGTCCTAACTTATGAACGGACCATCCTATGTAGATAGCTCGCTCGTGCTAGAAAGACGAATCACGTCATACTTTAAGATTATCTCTTTGGAAACTTATCCATTATCGATTGAAAATCAATAACAGATCCATTGTCCGGAGAGACATGGAATTTTTTTCGAGATCACTGGAAGTGAAAAATGGAAAACTATACGATGAAATCATCCATTGCGTCCGAGTTTGGAATAAATCATCGCATTAGAGTTCAAACGATGATCGAGACTCAGCCAAATCCTCATAGAGAGATAGTCAAAATTGGAAAATATAACTTTATTCTGGAATGGCATGCATTTGATTGGGAAAGAAGTTCAACCCTAATGACACAGTGCAATCTGAAATCAACCAACTTCATCCGAGTTACCATTAACCAAGCCCAAATCATCGTCACTTTAACAAGATCATTGACCTCCAAACTCAATCTGAGCTCGAATTTGATCTGAGATATAGTTTGGTCGGAGGTGACTTAAGGCATGAGATAGGGCGATGGTGCATTGCTGGGTGGCATCAAGATAGGAAGAGGCGGTGGCTTTAGTTTTGCTCAGCATTGGTGCTTGGGAGTTCGGCGGGTAGGCTCGACTTCCAGATGACTTGGGTGGAAATCGTCTCGTGTGAATGCATGAAGAAAATGAAGTAAAACTTAGAACAATGCAAAGAATATCACAACAACTTGAAGTAGGGAATGACCTCTGAAGAATAGATTTAACCTTCAATTCAAAGGAATGAAATCCTGGTTACAACAAAAATGGACAAGATAGCTAAAAGAGAATATCTACAGTAAAATCAACTACTCAAGATGGAACTTGAACGTTCAACTGTAATTCGTGGGATAGCAGTCGAGACTTGTCTCATTCTAATGCATTCTTTGTTTTTAAAAAAGCAAACTCTGAAGTGCAAATGTTTACTGAGTTTCTAACCAAATAGGATTAAATAGGAGTTAGAACATTGAAACAAAGACGAAACAGCTTGAAACTTAGCAGGAATGCTTAGAAAAGAGAAAGAAGAGGTTCTGGAAAATTTCACCTCCAAATTTTCTAAGGAAAAAACTCGGCACCAAGTCATTTAGCACGTTGTTGGGTCATTTTCTGAAACCAAAACAACTCACCAACTTCATCCAAGTTATTTTATGCTCACCTAGCTTGTGCCCAAGTGTTTTCATAAGGTTTGGATGACCAATCACCAAGTTTGATGAAAAGACAACCTAAATACCCAGGCAATCTAAGTAAGGAAGGAACTATCACCAAAGCAAACTATTGTGTTCATTCTCTCCTACTGTATAGTGGATATGAAAAGTCAGAGGAAAAATTATCAAAGTACTAAACTAGACTCAGAGCAGCTTAGAAGGGTTCACAAGGTCAAGATGTGAGCACCAATCCGAACTGCGTCTCAATCTGAATAACAGTTTGAAAGATATGGTCATTCTAAGATTTTCCTAACACAGTCAAACAATAAACCTCGAAGACCGCTTTCTGCCAAGGCCCGGCCCTTCCTAAACCAGTAAGAAACTCCCCTACAAAATCAGGTATGCACACGCCCAACAAAGCCAGGCCCAATAGGTCGGAGTCGCCAAATCCAGCCTAGTAGAGTCAGACCCACACGTGCCCGGCCCCACAGAGCCTGACAGCCCAGGACGGACCCGAATGGATCTGGCTCAGCCAAGTTCGACCCAGTCGGGCCAGACCCAGCACATTCCGACCCAGCAGGGCCGAATCAACTAAGTTCGACCTAGTAGGTCCGAACCCGTACAGGTCAGCCAGCTCCGGTCCAGAAGAGCCGGACCCACATGGGTCCGGCCTCACAAGGCCGGACATCTGGTTCTATACCAGGCCGGACACCCTTGGTCCTGCAAATGTCGGACCCACAATAGGTCCGGCAAATGACGAACCAGATTCCTTATCCGGCACAGTGCCAGACCCACCTGGTCTGGCACTTTCGGACCAGGGACCACCTGGTCTGGGAAATGCCGGTCCAGATTCCTTGTCTGGCACAGTACTGGAACCACCTGGTAGTGCTAGACCAGCTTACTAATCCAGCCCTGCCGAACCAGGGACCACCTAGTCGGGCTCCCTAGGGCCGGACCCACCTGGTCCAGCCCTAAGCCGGACCCTTCTGGCTGGACCTATCTGGTCCGGAGCCGTCCCCTCGGTCCTGCCCTTCCGAGGCTGGACTCAACAGACCCACTTGGTCCAATCCTTCTAGGGCTGGACCCACCAGATATATCCGGTCTAATCCTTCTGGGGCTGGATCCACTCTTTTCTGAGCTCTTAGAGATGAACCTACCTGTTCTGGCATTCAAGATTCCAATGTCTAGATGGACGACTGAAGGGAGCTACCATAATAGGATCCAACTAACTTTCCAGAGTAGTAAAACAACATCAGAACCATATTTCAGGAGGTTGAACCAAAGTCTAGAAGCCATGTACTCAGCTGCCTCTCCCCACAACATCACTCTATAAATACTAGGCATGTGGCATCAAAAAAAAAGAGGGATGGAAAATAGTGCAACTTTCATCAACAATGGCAGAGAACTTTGAGAGAGGAAATCCTTAGTCCTAACAACAAGTTTATTCATATTTAAAGCTTGTACTTGTAATCAGATATGAAAGAGATAATAATAGAGGAATAGTGGATGTAGGCACATCCAAGCGTAAACCCACTATAAATTCTGTGTCTTTTTAAATTTCAGTCCTTTATTTATTTTTTATTGCAAACTATTGATTTTCTACCAAACACACTCGCAACTAAAATTCATCAAACGGTAGCTATATACTATAAACAGTTTCATAGCCCTACTACAACATCTTAGAGGTGTTTGCCCCTTTTTATGCAAATATTTTTTATGCTTTCACCAAGAATGAATTTTTCGTTTTTAAAGGGAAATTCTCTCTCTCTTGCTTTTCTTTTTATTTTGAAACCTACTATTTCTAATCTTTTGACTTGAGATTATCGTTTCTTTCCTTAAGAAACTTCTTCCCTTTTCTAAGATCTGAAATCTATGTTTATTTTCAGATCTGTCCTGATTGTTTTACATTAAACAAAAATCCTCCTTTTATCTTCAGATTTGAACATCCATTTTACTACATCGAGAAATTCTCTTATTCGCTTTTTAGATCCTACTTTTACTATCCACAAACACGTGTACCCTTCTTTGGATCTAAAATCAATCCACCACTCTTTTCTCATTTGGAATCCAAAACAAGGTTTCTTGGCATAAGAAACCCCTTTTTCGATCTGTTTAGATGTGGATCATTATTATCATTCACAAAAGAAAACCCGTTTCTAGCCTTGAGACTTGAAATTGAATTTTTTTAATAAAATTCATATTTTTTTCCTTTCAGATCTAAACTCATCGTCTCCTTGGCATGAGAAGTTCTCTTTTTCTTACTTTTCCAATTTGAGATCATTGTTTCTTGGATTAAAATACTCTATATCTCCCAGATCTGTAACCGTTACTTTAGAAAAATCTGTTTCTCTTTTCAGATTTGCAATCACAATACCTTGAAGATAAAAAAATTTCTATCTTTCTTTTCTCCTATTTCAGATCTATAAACGCTGCTCCTTAACCGACAAGAAACATGTATTCACTTCTTAGATCTGAAATAACTATATCTCCTTTCATATTTGCAAACACTGTTTCTCAGTCAATAAGAAGCATGTATTTATTTATTAGATCTGAAATCGTTCTATCTTCTTTTTCTCATTCCAGATCAAAAAAAACTCTTTTGACCAAAAGGAACACTTTGTCATTTTTCAAATCTAAAATCATATTTTATTCTCTTTCCATCCAGAAGCACTGCTTCTTTAACATAAGAAAACTATCTTCCTCTTTTGTATAAAGGGAACCTAAATATACAATTACGGTTCTACGGAAATCCTTTTCTCCCTCCAAACTTGAAATCCTTTCTCCTGATCTAAAGTCATTGTCTCTTTGAAATAGAGCTTTTCTCCTTTTCTTCTTTTTTCAAGTTTGTGATCACCATTTTCGGATTAAGAAGTTGTACCTCCTATCTCATGATTCTCTCTTTATTTTAAGCTACAAAACCTCCCAATCCTTTTCGAAATTGAACTATCTCTCTCGAAAAGTACAAACTCTCTAGGAACGGAAGGAGAACAACTTCCCGATGCTAAAGTGAGAGAGCTTCGCTGCAAAGAATGCAATAGCTATCCAAATATAAAAAAGCATAAAGACTAGTCTAAGAACCTCCTGGTGCTAAAAGTTATCGGATGTAAATTCAACATGGTTGAGACTAAAATTAGTAAACACTTCACTGCTCAACATAAACCTTTGGTGGGTAAACTCTTGACACGCTTAGGGCAGGTAGATGTATTCGGTCTTAACGTCATAATACAAGGAAAGTCCCAGTCTAGAGAACACAGAGTGGGTATTCCATATAACCAAATACACCCCAAGCATAGACTTTTTTCCATCCAGCATCAAATCAAAGTACTACAATTGGGATCCCGCTGATTGACCGAAATATCACAATTTGAAGACCGAAGTCTTGATGATTGAATACTCAAAGTCTAGATACGACAAGCATGACACATCATCCCTCCTATCATACACGAAGGCATCACCAATCCAACATGTACCGAACTTGATTCAAATAGTGTCAATGGCTCTCCGTACCTAGAGATATGTTCGATGAATATGAAGAGAGAAGGAGATAAGGCCAAGAGTTACTAGTCCACCATCTAGAAAACAAAAACTTTTGAGTGCCCATTACAAACCTTTATAAGGGGCAAACCTAGCCCCCTAGACATTGGCCAAGATTTCCATACTTGCTGATGAACGGAGGGCACAAATGAGGTATTATATAATTACTTTTCTTTGATTCTAATCAATCTTAAGCTATTGCAGGGCTCTACCATCTAACCTTGGATCCCTATCCTTGGAGAAAGGTGAAGGAAGGATTCATAAATCTATTGCATGTGCTGATCAACCCAAGGGTGCTTATACGCTACACGAACTAAAGGCAAAAAATCCAAATAACCCCTAAAACTATGCATGACCTCTCCATCTGGTCGGTAAGGACATAAAGATGATAAAACATCACTGTCAAGAGTTCAGATAGATGGTCACCCAGGGAAGTCAGCATAGCTTGCTGCACAAATGCTCTAGCAAAATGGAAGAGATATAACTCTTTGCCCCCGGGACTTGAATGATCAATGATCAGAGAGAAGCCATCCATTTAAGTCTAATGTTACCTCAAAGGGTAAGGAAGAGGACGGAACGGATACGACATATGTCGAGAACTTGGATAACGTAATAGTTTATACAGAAAGGCTTTGAAAGACTGAGATCCAGCAATTCCAACATACTTGGCCTGCAATTGAAAGGCGAGAGATATCTACAACCACCACCACTACTCACATCATAATTCAACATGAATCAGCAATATATGCAGTAAACCGCTAGGACGTTGCAGTCACCAATCAAGATACTAGCTTCATAACTCCATCATGATCTAATAATCAGAAAAGACAATTCATACTAATTGAGGACTAAAGATAGTAGGATGCTCACGGGGGGCGTTCACTATAAGTCCACCAAACTAATTAAAATCAACTCGACTTGATGATTAGTTCGATGACTGCCAGGAGAAAACCTTTATAAGGAGCTCTCTGATCACACAATATGTTCGCATAAACATGTCATACGCATGACAAAACATGGCCCTACAAAGGAGGTACTATGATAAACCTCTTCTTTCATTTTTATCTAACTCGGTTATTGTCATTTCAGGACAATGACATTGCCTCCTAGGTTCCACAGAGTCTTACAAAAATACCAAGCAAGAATTCCAATCCAAGAGGAAATCTTAAACTAGGCACACTACACAACTTGGGACTTTGCGGTTCTTTCAAAGCGGCAGGTTTGGTCTAAACTATCTTTCCATTTGATAGAGGCAAGAGACTAATGCATTCACTTAACATATATGTAGCGATTTGCACTTAACACACATAGTTATATTCACTTAACACTTATGTTGTTATAATCACTCCTTCTTTTGTGATTAGCAACCTAGATCACAAGCATGCGTTGGCAGTAGTGAAAATAAGACAGCCATGACTAAGGGCAATTGCCTGGGTAGTTCACTACTGACGACCGCCCCTCACCCTGGCAATGACATACCAGTCAGGCATCCATACACAAATCTAGCTTGAGTAACTCAAAGAATGAATGCATTCGAAGCCTAGCATGGATTGGCTCACAATAATAGTTACCCTAGGCCAATGGGCAAGTTGAAGCTGTCAACAAAATCTTGCAAACACTAACTAAGGAAAAACTAGATAAATCCAAAGGAGCGTGGATTGACGAAATACTTGCGACACTAGGGGCCTACCAAGCCTCTTAACAAACAACCACATGACATATTCTATTTGCTTTAAGCATACTAGGCCAAACAAGTTGAGAAGTAGTAATGCCGTGTTAAAATCGCCGCACACGGACAAAAAGTGGCACATCAATTCAAATCTAAGGTGAAGCCCCAAGAGTTACAAGAGGGAGACATTATTCTCAAGCAAGTCTTTCCCCGTCCAGGCGCACTAGATCCCATTTAGGAAGGGCCAGTTGTTGTTCATAAGGATCTCCACAATAGAGCTTACATTCCATGGACAGTTGATGGGAAAGGTGTTTGGAAAAGGAAGGAATCTCTAGCATCTCCGCCATTACTTCTCTCATATTGTGAAAAGCATGTATCACCTGAAACCACTATAAAAAAAGATTTTTATTTGATGTTTTTCTCATTCGATCTTATTCCTATTACGATCAATCGCAAGTTCTCGCCAGCAGTAGTGAAAGTAAGAAAACTATGACTAAGGGCACGGAAGTAGCCTGTTAGTTCACTGCTGACGATCGTTGGTTGGTAAAAGAAGCTTTCGAGATGTTTGCTATCTTCCGCTCCGCAGCCTCCGTTTTTGGTAGTTCAATTGTACCGACAACTTATACATAAAAAACGAGCTACAATGCGAGTTTTCCATCTTGGATCCCTTCATGCTTTGCGAACCACGAACTGCTGCTAGTGGTTGCTTTCAAGAGTTTTCGCCCCCGGTATATTAATTCCTGCGGTTAAAGACCTGTAGCTATTGGCCTTGCTATCGCTTTGGGAAGCCTGAAGACATAAGCAGGTATTACTGATTGTTGGATGTGAGTAGGTATAGCTGAGTGAACTTCAGACGCTCTCACTGATGACTTTCTCAAGTAGGTAAGCCCATATCGGCTGAAAGTCCTGGCTAAATCCTCCAGGAGTCAAGGTACCAGAACAACTATGAATTTGTCAATTCTTTAAAGATCTCATTCTCTAGCAGTTTTCATGAAATCAAATCTATAATTAGATGTCATGGTGGAGAACTCGATGTTAACCAAAATTGCCAGTAAAGTCATATTCAACTAAGACTCTTGTGAAATAGAAAATCTATCATATCTGCAAGTCAAGCCCTGTATATTAATTGGGCAGTCAGAATCCGCGGAAGTCCTTTTCCATTAGGCAAACTACTCCCGTATATTAATTGGACTACCCCTATCTGAGGCATCAAGAGCTTCCTCGTCTGTGCAGTCAAAATGCATTTCTTATACTTATTTCTTTGTTCTTAAGATTAGAAGATTAGTTCCGCCCTATCACGTAAGAGAAAGTAACGGGGACCAATCCAATCAATATATATTGGATCGTTATTCTCTAAACCTTCTCCTTTCACGTGTTAAGCATAGCAAAGATCAACTCTCACTTCGAGTTTTTAAGAAAGAAATTTTCATTTATGTATCTTTAAAGCCGATTGGTATTCTTTATTCGCCATATTGTTGGAGAAGGTTTAGAGAATAGCGATCCAGCATATGTTGGTCGGATCGGTCCCCGTTACTTTCTCTTCCCGTCCCGTCTAATTAATATACTAGGCCCCATTATAGTCTCTCCCTCCCTCCCGCTGGTCTCCTATGTTTATACTGGCGTTTGGGTCGGTCTCCTCCCGAATTAATATACTGGCGAGGCCTCCCAGTCAACAATGATAAACCAGATTATAAGCCACGGATTAGGCACGATTATAGCCTAGGCAGTTTATCATTGGTGTTTGGCTCTTCGGCAACTGCGAATGGATAATAAATCTCGTGATTAAGGCAAGGCTATAGCCAGGGATAGTTTGTAGTTAACGATCGGCACCCACGCTAGCCGGGCCATAGTATTTCGAATAATACTCATGTACTGACCATAATGGCTCGGGTAGTTACTGTGTGTGAATCCTGACTCTAAATCTTAAGTATGGCAGTCATAAAAGTTACACTCCCTTGGAACACAGGGTTGGGCTGACAAACCATATGTCGCCAAAATCCACAATCAGGGTAAGTAGCTTATGTGTTATGAATCTTAAGTTTAAAAGGACCCACTTGAAGGAGAATATAGTTCGTTTTAATTAAACTAGAAGCTTCTAATAATTTATTTTAGTCTTACGGCATTACACACAGATAGTTGAAATATAAATTCCACTCTGCCAACCATAGCAAGACATTCGTTCGCTTCCACTCCACCAGAGGAAACGAAGCATCGACTCAACTCCATCAAAGATTGCGAGACTTCAATCCAAAATTGCCACAAGAATTAGATTATCCCTTCCAGCCAACTTTGCTCAAAAAAATATAAGGATTCTCCCAAAGATGAGCACACTTATGGAACATGAGAAATATTCAGTGCAAAGGTATGACTAACTTTTGTAAAATAAGCTAAATTCGATAAAAAATACTTTAGGGCATAGCACCACCTCACCCCTTGATCATACACATACACTAAAACTAGCTTGTAATAACACATTGGAATCATAACCTTAAGTTCGCAAGTTTAAAACCCATTCATGATACAAGGCAGCATGTTATGAGATGCAACCAAGTACAATATGCTGGGGGCAAACCCAGACAAATAATGAGCGCTCCCGACCTACTTTTCACAACACCGCTAGAAGGAGCTCTAGAGGATGTGATGAGTATTTTTGGACTACCACGTCTTCCCAAATTACTCTCTAAACCTTAGTAATAAGGATCACTTCGAATGATGATTACCTCTCAAAGCAAAAGTGATTCGATCTCTAACCTTTCGAATGTAATTAATTCATATCAAAGTCTATTTTAACACAAACATCTTGATACCTTTACCTAATAAATCAATCCCAAGGACACGCGGGATAACTCCAACACATATTTATGGTAAAAATAAAATGTACTAATAGTCTGCAACTAATTCTAAGGTAAGGATGAAAGTCCTTGACCTTACTAGGCCCGAGAGGATCCTAAACTTGTAGGTAAAGTCAACAGAATAAGACGATCCTCTACCACCAAAGCCAGCAAGACATTTGAGTCGAAAGGTTGATTCTAGCCGATCAATGTTGAGGAAACAAGTAGATGTCACCAATAGACACTCCACGTTGGAGACATCTGACTGTGATAATTGGCATAAACTGGACCGACAATTGGACTTTTAATTCATACTACCGACAAATTTCTTTGACCTCCGCTCAAAAGAGTCAAGACCACTCGCTCAGACACACCACCTACCCTATTAATGCTTTCCAGTAGTCTACTCCAAATAGATGCATGAGACATCAGCAGGCAAAATACCAAGTAAATTGGCTAAGATAATCTTATGCCAATGTGCCCGAGGGTAAGTCCTGGAAGTGCAAACAGAGAAGCGAGGAATTACTTCAAATGTCATCACTTTACCAGACTAGACGGAACGTATGCCTATTAGGCTAGCTTGGTCAGACGTAGCCAACATCTACTCTATAGCGCTATGCATAATATTGTACATAGAAATACCCTCCTATGGGAAATCATTACTCCAGCAATAATTGACCTTAACCAAGCATGAAAAAAATTAAAGAAGAATTATATAAACTCAGCAATCAGATGGTAAGGCCATACTCACTCAAGCTGGTCATACGATGGTCGGAACTAGAAATTCCACATCACGGGCCCCAAGTCAAATATCACGAAGGGAATATCGCCGGGTCCACATACTATTCAAGGACTTGAAGCTAGAAATAGAAAGGATAAGGACAAATACTGCCCTACCAAACGAAGGATAATTTAAAACGGCGTCAAGTGACTAGCAAGTCATCATCAAGACAAACAAAGCATCACATCTAGCTAACGAAAGGAAGCCCATCTTAGGGACATGATGAGATGTGGATAGTCAAACACCAAGATGAAACCTACAATACTGGCGAGGCTGCCCTAGATTAAACAAAGCATACTTTGCATTCGCGAAAGTATAATTTAGGGGGCAAATGTTATGGGCATTCTCACCCACTACATAGTGGACATGAAACTCGGATGAAAAATTATCAAATCCAAAAATAGACTCAGAGAAGGTTAGAAATGTTCGCAAGGTCAAGATGTGAGCACCGGTTCGAACCTCATCCCAATCCGAATTACGGTTTGAAAGATATGCTCATTCTAAGATTTGCCTTAACGATAAAGCCTCAAAGACCGCTTTCTGCCAAGGCTCGGCCCCACCTAAACCAGTAAAGAAACTGCTTACAAAATAAGGTATGAACAAGCCCAGCACAGCCCGACCCTGTTGGGTCGGACTCAGTTGGTCCGACACTGCTGGGACGGACTGTGCTGGGTCTGGCCCTGCTCTACCGCATCTACTCAAAGATAGGCGAGCAGTGCAAAAGAAGTTGGGTCATTTCCATTCAAGAAAATGACTCAGGACCTGAGTCATTAGACTGGGTACCGAGTTATTTTCTCAAGTTTTATGACTCTGATTTCTTTTGTGTAACTGTGGGTCGACTAGAAAACTTTGGTAATAGGCTTTTGACTTTACACCTCCTTTACCGCTATAAATATAAACCATAGAGCAACCAAAAAAGGATCTATCTGCCAACATTACGTAGAAGCTCTGCCTCTTCTTCATCTTCTTCCTTACACAAAATCACCAGCATCTACTCTAGGCAATTCTAGGACTTTGAATCTATCTAACACTTGTACTTCTGACTTGTTCACTTTCAAATCTCTTGTAATCTCAAACAAACTACATCAAATCTATAAGCAACAAAGCCATAAACTAGACGTAGGCCATAGATTGATGAACCACTATAAGATCTTATGTCTTTCTACTTTATTTCTGCTACTTTTCTTTTATTTCTATTGTTATATGCTAGATCTAGGTCTCATAGGTTTCATATGACAAAACTTTGGATGTTGACCCGTTTTTGGCATCAACATACACACATATACATATATTCAAGTCAAAACAATTTCTAATACTTTAAAATAGTATACACATCTTCATATTAACATACTTTACTAAAACATCATATCAAAATAAATTTCTCTCTTATCAAAGTGCCTCATATCAAAATATTTACTAAAACATGTTTTTTAAAATGCTACTACATTTTATCAAAATATACACATGTATTCCTTATCAAATAGTTTTATATCATTTATTAATCTAACTTTTATGTTCTTTTCAAAATAATAATTCTCCATTTTCAAAAACATTGCAGTCTTTTAAAAAATTTAACATAACTCCTTCAAAGCATTAGTTTTAAAGATAGCTCAAAATATTTTACTTTTTTTCAAATTACTACATTATTTTTCAAAACTTTATGTCCATGTGTGTTGTCTTAGTGTTTTGGAATCCCTATCGATAATATTGATTAGGCACATTGACTATAATTCTTAAAGCGCTCAGTGGACAGATTAACATGATATTAATTTGAAAATTCTTTTAAATATTTACTTGTAGATATACTTTAAACAATTTGATCTTTATAAAAATAATTGCTTGCTTCTAATAAATTTTCATTTCAGAACTATATATATTCCAATAAACTTGCTTTATAAAAGGACTATTTGATTACATCAAAACATCATCTAATACCATACTTATGTGTATACCCATATATTTTTACCAAAAACGTATTTAATCTAACATATTCTTGTTTGTGTATAGAAAATATTTACAAATAGTCTTTGTAAACAAAATAAAATAATAATTCATATACAATAATCTAAACAACCACATATCAACAATTTGTGAAAAAAACAAGCAAACATTTTAAGTTAAATTTTTATCACCACATATCCAATTACAAATTATTTTGTACTACTTTATAAGTAAAGCAATTTTTCTATTTTCTCCTACGGTTACTTCTCTATCAAAGAATCCTCGAGGTTTAAATCATCAAAACTCATATGGGATACTAACCTAGAGTGATAACTATTACTGAACACTTCATTCAAGACCGACTCGGAAAAATTAATCAATTAAAGCATTCGTAAAATAAAATCCAAACATCAATCATCCACTCAAAAAAACAAAACAACCAAGATGCACAGTGGAAAACAAACCATCAGTGTCTGTTGTGCACTCTGATCATTATTGGATCTTTTAACTCATATTCCTGTCATAAGTACTTATTTATGTGACGTATCCAATGTGTAAGATTCATATTAGGGCCTTTTAAAGCTTCCCTGGCTAGGAAAATCAATTCTTACTTCAACGTCACATAGAGGTCTAATACTCACCAGCATTTCCGACACCACTATCCAGACTAACCACTTCAACCTTTACAATCTCCATCAATTCTCTACATCTCATATGGTGACTTACACTCAGGAAAAGGTAGAAGAAATATATTTTATAATATGAAAATACAAATATGTCTCCAGATGATTACCTAGTAATCATCGCATACTCCTACTACCATTTAAGTATAAACAATAATATACCCATGACCATGGGGACATGGAATCTAAATCTCATCTAAGCCTAAGACTCTTGTCCTTTATACTCTGTATTGTTCTAAACCTACTTTGGTACTAAATATAACACCCCACCTCTATACTCAAACTACCAAATTGTATTACTAGGCAATACTGTCTGATAATATTGAGAATGAGGCGATATTGGGCTATCACACGTAAATATTCCCTTAGGCTAATACTGGTACATATTTCAAAAACATAAATACATTACCTTATACAACAATATCGACACAAAGCAATAAACACGTGTATTTCCAAGATAGAACAATACACAATATAAAATAAACAATATAGATACACAGAGGTATCAACGCAGCAATAACATTAAATAAAAATATACATAAGTCTGAACAGGATATAAAAACAAACTGTTCTCTTTATCCCTAAACTTGTAATGTCTCGGACGTACCCGAGTACTATATAAATATAACAAGAGTCGGACTATATCAAGAATGTAGTTATCAATTGACAGAAACAAATATATAACCCAATGTGACATGCAGACAACTCAATTTATCCATGACACCATTCCACATACCATGCACATAGCATCATGTTTAACGACAAATTTTCTATCGAGTTAGAAAAATGCCGATAAATTTCGAAATAATTTTAACCGCAAGCACATGGCGTACAATTTTAGAACGCGGCGAGTATGTATCGATCCACAGGGAATTGTTTTAGATTTTGAAAATCAATTCAATCAAATTAAACCAAACTGAGAGGAAATTTTTAGCTACAAAAATGAAGCTAAAAATGGAACTAAATGTGATTTAAAAACTATTAGACCAGAGAACAATTTAGAGGCAAATCCACTCTCATATTTTTGTAAATCAACAAACAAATAATTTATGATCTTTCGTTATGGAATCAAGTGAAATAATTTTTTCATTTATCATAAGTATGGTCTGTTTATGTTATTAATTAACATAACTCAAACCATCAAACTATAGTACAACAAATGACCACTTATCAATTCTCATGAAAATGAAGCCAAAGCAAAAGCTATTTTAAGTATGATCTATTTACTATTGTAACTAGTAATATAGATCATCAAATTTCATTTTTACTTTCATTTTAAAATCAAAAATTAATTAGCAAATAATGACGTAAATTGTGTTTATGTTCAATAAGAATAGCTCATTTGCATAAGAAATATAAGCTATCAAACCCACAAGTGTAAACCTACATCAAAATTCACTTTCATGAAGCACAAGCTAGAGAGATCATAAATCATAAAAATGTTGAAATTACTTAATATTTGAGAGCTTCATTACCTCTAAATGAAGGGGTCTAGCTACTCATTTGTGTTATCAAATCAACACATGTAAGTTTCGACATTGGAAAGCAAAGAGAAGTAGAAATTCAACAAAGGAAATGAGGTTGACTACTTGCATGAAATAATATCAAATTACTTGCATGAATGTAAATGTAAGCTATGAACATAAAAAGAAAGAGAGCATAGAAATAAACATTAACAATAAAACAAAGAAAGCATGTAGAAAAGAAGAGAGAAAGAGGCTTGGAGGCCATTTTTATTTCATGTAACATTGAGTTTACAATTTGCTTGCTTAATTTTCTAATTAATGTGGATGAGTAGAAGATATTTACATGTACATAAGAGGGATATTTATACATGCATAAAACCCTAATTCCATTTTTAGGGTGCTTCCTAAAATGCCCTTTAGGAAGTGTGGCTACCAAGTGACCATTGGCCACTAATTAATCCATCATTAAAGGAGCATGAAGCTTTAACCTCCACTTAATTGACCATTAGCTTCTAATTGTTGATTTAGGTAAGTGGGTGGGTCCTTTATGATCATGGTCTTGAATTATTTCCCTCTTTTTTCCTTTGTATTTATTTGTGCATGCATGTATCTTCATAAAAGCCTCTCCTATATGCATCCAAATTCCTATAAAAATCATCAAAAAATGTCCAAGTAAATATTCTCAAACTAACATATGCACAAAAATGACCGTTTTGCCCCGAATGAAGATGAATATATGATGATTTAAAAATAATCGAATTATGGTTTTAAATATGTTAAAATGCCCAAGTATGACTTTTATTTTAAAAAATAGATAAAATATGGATGTAGATAAATGCACATTTACGTGCAAAAAAAATACCCCCACACTTATCTTTTTATTCGTCCTCGAATAAAGGAAAATTAAGATAAATCCATTTTCGTAGGAAGCACGATTGCATTGAGCGTATGCTCAAGCCGTTAAAGCTCTGGGTGTCCCTAGTAGGACGAGTGTTGTCTCGTGAGGGTTTTCAGCGATATACCACAAAATTCAACTGCAAAGTGAAAATATTTACAAGTGCAAGATTTATTTACAATGGGATGAATGCAAGTTTTTGAAATTATTTACAATGAAGGATTCACTTTTAGATTGACACGTATAAGTTAAAAACAAGTTTTGGTCATTATCTTGAAAAATGAAGTCATTTACTCGTCAAAATTTCAACGGAAATTAAGTTATCCTAAGAAATAGACAATAGTGTAACTCGTTGTTTCGGTCGATAATATAGTGTAACTATGAAATAGATCCTTAGTTGATTATAAAAGTTTATCAAAGTGGTATTTTCATTTCTTTTGAATAAAAAGTTAAATCAACTAAGTCAAAAATAGTGGTTAGATATCAACTGCTTACTCTCTCTTATTTGAAAATTTTATTGATATTAACAATATTTAAATATGCCTAACTTAGGTAAACTGAGGCCAGATATATTACCCATGCACTGCCTTGCGGACTGATGCGAGGGGAATGCTGAACATGGCGAGTGAACACACAAGTGTGAACACTTATCGACTATAGGTTTTATTAAAAAGAATTTTTATGTACATACACCTAACTTAGATAAACTGAGGCCAGATATACCGATAGTGCACTACCTTTCGGGCTTAACTGGGAAGAGTACAGAGCATGTCGAGTGAACACCAGATGGTGAACACATGACTCTAGATGTTAAAAAAATATACATATATACAAAAAAAATTGTTTACTTTTTTTTCAATATTTTTTAGAAAGAGAGGGTTTTGTGAAATTATCTTAGCACCATTTAACTTAGAAGATAAAATTATTATATCCTTTACTTTAAATTTACCACTTTTTTTAAACAAAGATTTTCAATTAGAACATATTTCATAATTAACACATATGGACCATCCTATACACTAGTTAAACCATTGCTATTTATAATCAAACTTCAATTTTTTTTTAGACAAATAAATTTTCAAAAATTTTGATTTATTAGCCAAAAGTTATATTTATCCCATAGTGTTTCTTCATAAATAAATCAAAAATGCTAAAAGGAAAACGTTTTTGTGATTTAGAAATTTTGAGATTTTTTTTTAAAGTCAATAGAAAATGAAAATTCAAAAATGCCATGAAACTTAAAATATGAAAATGAGACCCCCCCTACACTTAATTATAACTATGTCCCCACAGTCAATGCATGATATAATGAGTGTAATCGGGAAAACTATGTAAATATTTACAAAAGAGGGTTAACATTCTTACTAGACGTAGCTTGGCTCATGAAGGATCATAAGCTCCTCCTCTTGGTTATTTGGAAATTCAAAGAAAGGTTTCGAACGATGATCATTGACTTTGAAAATCGATCCATCCTTGGGGTTTTCTATTTCTACGTCACCATGTAGAAAAACAGTTCGCACCACAAATAGTCCGGTCCATCTCGAAAGTTTCCCAGGGAATAAATGAAGTCTTGAGTCGTATAAAAGAACTTTCTGTAGGCAATTTTTTTCCTTAAGATTGACTTGTCATGAAAAATTTTGGTTCTTTCTTTGTAAATTTTCTCGTTTTCATACGCATCTTTCCTAAGTTCTTCTAGTTCGTTGAGTTGTAATTTTTGGTTTTCGCCAGCTTTCTGAAGATCAAAGTTTAAATTCTTTATTGCCTACAATGTTTGTGTTCGATTTCAATGGGTAAATGGCAAGCTTTACCGTAAACTAACCGAAATGTGGACATCCCAAGGTTAGTTTTAAAAGTAGATCGGTCAATTTCTAAGACCAATCTTTTCGATTTTTGTTGACAGTTTTCTCCAAGATTTGTTTTATTTGTCGATTTGAAACTTCAGCTTGGCCATAAGTCTGAGGATGATACGGAGTGGATAACTTGTGGGTTATCGAGTATTTTTTCAACAAAATTTCAAAAGGATGATTGCAAAAATGGGTTCCATTATCACTGATTATTGTGCTTGGTGCGCCGAACCTCGAAAAGATGTTTTCTTTGAGAAATTTCATAATAATTCTATGGTCATTGATTTTGCAAGGAATGGCTTCAGCCAATTTTGAGACGTAATCGATAGCGAGAAGGATATACAAGTTTCCAAAAGAATTCGTAAAAGGTCCCATAAAGTCGATACCCCAAACATCAAATATTTCGATCGTAAGAATGGGGTTTAGAGGCATCATATCTCATCGAGAAATTCGTCCAAGCATTTGACATCGATCACACGTTTTACAAAATTAAAACGAGTCTTTGAAAATAGAAGGCCAATAGAAACCACACCGAAGCACTTTTTTCGTAGTTTTTCGAGGACCAAAATGTCTACCGCATGCTTGATCGTGGCAAAACGAAAAAATCCTAATCTTGTTATCCGGAGTGCAACGTCAGATGATTTGGTCGGGACAATATTTGAACAAGTGTGGATTGTCCTAATAGAAATATTTCACTTGGGACATGAATTTGTATTTGCCTGTTTGGACCAAGATGAGGAAGTTTCTTTAGTGACAAGTAGTTCACTATATCAACGTATCATGGATCGATAGAAATTGAAAGAAGTTGTTCATCGGAAAATTTTCATTGATTGTCAAAGAAGATGGTGCGTTCGAAAGACGAGACAAGTGATCGGCTATGACGTTATCGGATCCTTTTTGTCTTTAATTGTAAGGTCAAATTCTTGAAGTAAAAGGATCCAACAAATCAAACGGGATTTAGCATCCTTTTTAGGGAAGAGATATAGAAGCGCAAAGTGGTTAGTGTACACAGTAATGTATGTGAACCTATCAAGTAAGTTCGAAATTTTTCGAGCGCAAAAATGACCGCTAAAAACTCATTTTCGGTTGTTATATAGTTGAGTTGAGCATCATTCAAAGTCGTACTCGCATAGTAAATGATAAGAAGGATTTTATTGATGCGTTGTCCAAAGATAGCACCAACCGCAAAGTTAGAAGCGTCACACATTATTTCGAAAGGAATATCCCAATTGGATGCGCAAATGATTGGAGCAGAAATGAGTTCGTTCTTTACACGTTAAAAAGAAGAGGTACACTCAGTGTTGAAATTGAACGGAACGTCTTTTCTGAGGAGAGTCGTCAAAGGACGCGCGATTTTTCTAAAGTCTTTCACAAAGAGTCGGTAAAAGCCAGCATGTCCCAAAAATGATTGAATGTCC
This sequence comes from Allium cepa, assembly GCA_030765085.1. NCBI lineage: Eukaryota > Viridiplantae > Streptophyta > Magnoliopsida > Asparagales > Amaryllidaceae > Allium > Allium cepa. The sequence goes on along the minus strand of CM060935.1, from coordinate 793,055,536 downwards.
TTAACATATTTGGGAATGGGTAGGTTTGCAATTATGTAGATTTTCGCTTTATCTACCTCAATGCCTTTATTTGAGAAGATATGTCCAAGGACTATGCCTTATTTGACCATAAAATGGCATTTTCCAAATTCAAAGTCAAATGTTTTTCTTTACATTGATTTAGAACCAACTCAAGATGATGTAAACATTGGGAAAAAGAATCCCCAAAGATAAAGAAATCATCCATAAAAACTTCTAAAAAGCGCTTAATCATGTTAGAAAAGATGCCAACCAAGCATCGTTGGATAGTAGCCGGAGCATTACAATGTCCAAATGGCATACGTCGATAAGCAAAGGTACCGAATGGACACGTGAAAGTCATTTTCTCTTGATCTTCAGGAGCGATTGGAATTTGTTTATAGCCGGAATAACCATCAAGGAAGCAGTAGAATTCATGGCCGGCTAAAAGTTCGAGCATTTGTTTGATAAATGGAAGAGGGAAGTGATCTTTTCGTGTTGCGGCATTTAGTTTTCGATAGTCAATGCAAGCACTCCAACCCGTTTGAGTACGAGTTAGGATAAGTTCGTTTGAATCATTCATGACAATGGTTAGCCCAGACTTTTTCAGTACAACGTGAATTAGGCTAACCCACGAACTATCAGAGATTGGATAAATGATTCCGTTGTCGAGAAGTTTAAGAATTTCATCATGCACCGCATCTTTCATTTTTGGATTAAGCCTTCATTTCGCGTCACGAACAGGCTTGGCATCGTCGATTAAATGGATGGATGTTGAACAAGAGCGGTATTAATTCCTTTATATCAAAAATCGACCATTCAATTGCTTCCCCGAGAGAAGAGAAGCTTCTTCGTCAAGAGAAAGATTGTTTGAAATTATGATAGGACAAGTTTCATTTTCACCTAAGTACGCGTACTTAAGGTGATTGGTAAGAGGTTTGAGGTCCAACTTTGGGAGTTTTTCGATCAAAGAATTGGTTTGAAATTCAGACTCGATTGGAAGTGATTCAAAGGGAAGTGTGTCTTTTATTTCATTGGGAGTTTTGTGAAATAATTTTTCATACTCGGCTTTGCGTTTGTCGTTAAGGTCAAGTGTCTCGTTTTTGCAGTTCTCATGAATGGCACTAACTTCCAATGTTTGGGCACGAGGTTCGTTCGATTGGCTTTCAAGATTGAAAATATTAAGATCCAAAGTCATGTTTCCAGATTTTCATCAAATCGTTACGACAATTGATTAAGGCATTTGAGGTGGCTGAGAATGATCGGCCTAAATCAAAGGGATTTGACTCCCGGGGTTTGTCACGGGTTGTATTTCGAGAACGATAAAATCAATGGGGAATATGAATTGCCCTACTCGAATGAGCACGTCCTCGATTTCTCCCACGGGCTTCTTAATGAAGCGATCGAAAAATTGAAGCGTAACTTTTGTGGGTTTTAGTTCACCTAAGCTTAATTGTTCATACATGGAATATGGAATCAAATTGACACTCGCGCCTAAGTCTATCAAAGATTTGTTCATCAACTTGTCTCCAATTGTACACGAAATCATAGGGCAGCCAGGATCTTTGTATTTAGCGGGCGTGGATTGGGACAAGACTTCACTTAAACTGGCAGCTGAGAAGTCTTTTTTGGGCACTTGAGTGTGTCGCTTTTAGGTGCACAAGTCATTAAGAAATTTCGTGCACGTGGGGACTTGCTGAACGATGTCACGAAGCAGAATGTTAATTTTGATTTGTTTAAAAATTTATAACTTCTCTTCCATTTGGTCCGAGTGTTTCTTAGGTTGAAGATGATGTGGAAATGGAACACGATAATCAATAGGTTGGTCTACTTGAGTAGTAGAAGAAGAATTTTGATTGACATTCAATTCAATGTTTAGCTCCATGTTCTGTTCAGATTCGTTCATTGTTGTAGAAGTGTCGAGAGAGGTTTCCGGTAAATCATTTGGGTTAACGACCTGATTATCGATTTGTTTACTGGAACGTAAAGTTGTGGTAGCATTCAACTGATGACGTTGCTATCTTGAACAACATGGGCTTGATTTGAATTTGCGTTTTGATTTTTGGGATTTGAAATGGGATGGCTTGAGAATGTTCGTCATTGGCTTACACTTACAGACGTGGCTAATTGACTCATTTGCATTTCGAGTTTTGCAATTGATTGGTTTTTGTTTTGCAAATATAAGGTCAATAAATTTTGCAAATTGCTGTTTGATTGAAGCCTTTGAGTAGTTGCTTTAGCCAACGTTTCAAGAGTATTCTCAAGCGAAGTTATACGTTTATCATCTTGGGGAGGATGAGTCGCGAGCTAAACAATTAGTTGTTGAGTCGCGAGTTCAATGATTTATTTTTATGTCATGAGTCCAAGTACTCATGCACAAGTGAAAGTCGAGAAGAGAAAGAAGTTAGAAACGAGTTTAAAGAATGGAAGAAGATTTGAAAAACTAAGTGAAAATTTGTTTTTTTAAGGAAGAAAAATATTTACCAAGCGAGATTTATTTCCAAAAGAAAATTTTGATTTTTTTGTTTTGTTTTTGGCTTTTCAAATTTTTTTAATATGTTTTTTTTTCTTTTCGAAATTTCAAATTTTTTGTTCTTTTTGAAAAGATTTTATATTATATTTTTTGGATTTTTTTCTTTTGATTGAAAAGTTTCAAAGGAAAGGAAAATGGATTTCTTTTTCTTTTTTGGTTAAAAACTATGTAAAGTAAAAAAAAATTTGGATTTGGATTTTATATATATGTGTGTGTGTGTGTGTATAAAGTCCAAAATCCAAAAGATATAATATATATATATATATATATATATATGTATGTATATATATATATAAACATGCATGAACTAATGCAACTGAATGAATCCAAAGGACTTAGTTACAGTTTTCTGTCCTTAGTAGCTCCTAATACAAAATTATATAATCACACTTTGTCTTAAGTCAACAAAAATATTTCTCAGCCAGGTAACGGGCAGGAGTTATTGGTGCACCACGAATCACCGTAGCAATGCAGTTGAAGGTTTAAGTAACTTCAGAGGAACAACCACTATAATATTTACAAATCACCGTAATATTTATAAATGGTTATTACTCTGCCATAGCCTACACATCAAGAAATAAAATTGTTTAAAGAAAACAATTGTGAAGATACAATTAAGCCCTAAGTGAGCTCGTGACACCCTTAAGTCGAATGTCTAACCTTTATTATTAATAAAATTCTACGATAAATGCGTTTGTGGGCTAAGAAAAGAGCGATGAAATCCCTCACTTTATGTGAATTGGAGGCATTTCCCTTAGAAAATAAAATAAGATGAGATGAATGCAAAACAAAAATTAAACGTGAATTTATAATGCAACTAAAATGAAGTTCGTTTTTGTGTCTTGGATTTTGAATTTTTTTATATAAATGCAAATGCAAGCAACCAACAATGCAATTCAAATAAAATAAGGGAAAATGGCACGACATCAGAGCGTGCAGATTATTAGCAATTTATTTTTAAGTGGCAATTTTTTTAGAGCAAGCAAGACAAAGCAAATCCTTCTTTTCCTTCCAATTTTCTGCTTTTGGCAACCTGAAATGAAAAAAAAGATATATATACAAGTTTTTTCTTTTTTTCTAGACGAAGAAATAAAACAAAGCAAAAAAACAACACAAAAGAAAACTAACCAATACAATTGAGAACAAACAAAACAATCGAAAATCAAACCAAACAACTCTCTTTTTTGTTTTTTTGAATGGCATAAAGAAATTTAAAACAAAACAAATTACAACAAAAGAAAGCGAATAAAAGAAAATATTTCTACAAGCCTAGAATAGCTAACCGGCCAAAATAACAGCAAAGCCCACAACCACTTTCTCCTTTTTTTACACAATCTATAATTTCCTACTTCATATGCTTCACACCGTTTCAACTCAAGAAATCGTATCTCAACTAATAAAATCCTGTCTCAATTCCATTTCACAAAATTAGATCTCAAATCGAAATCAAACTCTCACAACTCAATATATATAATTGTGGCTTCAAGGGGATTGGGGGTATGGAATGTTCGAGAGGCGAGTTTGAGCTTGTTCGAAGTTGGCGAGGCTGTTGAATTTTCTCGAGAGTGGGTGCTAGCAATTGTTAAGGTGATTTGGTTTGAAGGTTGTGATTGTTGTTTGGTGGGTTATGAAGAAGTCGTAGAGGTGAATGAGGATATGGTAATGGTGGAGAGTTGCTGGAGAGGATGTCATGGTATTCGATGTTGCGATTGGGTATTCGATGTTGTGATTCGTTTATGGTGTTTTTCGTGGAATTCTGGATGGTCGCGGGCAATGTCGGAATGGAATTGCAGTTGGGTTTTAGGCGATTCATGGTGGAGATTGCTATTATGTGAGGTTGTGGTGAAGTGATGCTCGATTCAAGCATTTGAGTTTAATGAAGTAGGCTGCAAAGGTGCATAGGCTGTTGAATTTAGATGATGGAGTTTGTAGGTTGTGGTGTTGCTGGAATTGGAGTTCGGGGGTGGTTTTGGTGATGTCAGTGATGCACAAGGTGAAGGCTGCGGCAAGCAGTGGTTTTGGGGGCAATGTCGTAACAGGCAAAGGTAGTAGCAGAAGGTGATTGTTAAGAATTTTTTTTAATTTTTTTTGGTTATGGTAAGTGGTTGCGCAAGGTGACGTTGACTGTAGTGACGGTGGAGTGTGACAGAGGTTGTAGGCTGTTGAAGTTGATGTGGCAGGCGACTGTGATGATGGTTGATCACTGTGCAATGCTGACGGTGGTTTGTGAGTTTGAGTTTTGGTGGGTTTGAAATGTGATGAAAGTAATGGTCAGTGGAGGGGCATTGTTAAGTACCAGTGGTATGATGAACTGTTGTAGTTAGTGGTAAGGCATGACGCACAGAGATGATGGTGATGTTTGAGAGGCAATATGTGGTCAATGTATTGAACTGCTGCTGCATGAAGGTGGATGGCACTGTTGGCAGAAGAAGTGGTCCATTTCTGCAGGGTGATGTGTGAATGAAGATAAAGATAGTGGTATTGGGGAGGAACTTGAAATTTGAAATATTTGCTTGGGAGGTCTGGCACTGTTTGTGCAGGCTAGCGGAGTGGTGATGCTTTGGACGTTGACGTGATTATGAAGTTGCTTTGTGACTGGAGGATGTGAGGAGGTGAAGTGATACTAGTTGTGAATTGTGTTTCAGATTTTGGAATTGGTTGCTGTTATTTAGGGTGAAGGGGAAGTTGATGGATGAATGGGGTGGTGGCTATGCAGTTTGACAGTTGCTTGAAGTGGTAAATGATGGTGGTGAGGGCTGGTGGGAAGAGTTGTGAAAGTGGAGAAGAATGCAAGGGACAGTTGCTTTTGAAATGTGGTGAAGAATGAAATTTAGGAGGAGGCTATTTAATTGATGATAGGTGGTGGCTGAAGCCTGAAGTAATGTGGAAGTGAGGTTTGCAGCAATACAGTTATGAAGGCCGTAAGAAATGTTTGACAGAGCAGTTTTAGGCAATGCAAGTTTGTAGAAAGAAATTGAATTGTAATTGAACATCGAAATGTAAATTGAAAAAGGGGTTTTTAGGCTCAAGGAAAAAGATGGAGAAAATTTTAGTTTTAGGGACAAGAAGTTTGTTTTTTAGGCTCAAGGATATTTTTTAGTGTAAATCATAAAATGATAGTTGTAACTATCATTTTCAATTTATACTAAAAATGTCCTTCAGACTAAAAAACAAACTTGCCGTCTCTTGAACTAAATCTTCTTTCAACTTCTTCCTTGTGTATATTTTCCTGATTGGAAAAATGCAATGAAATTTTTTCAAATGAAATTGTGTTTGATTTTTTTTTAAATAGAAACAAGAAATGCAAATACTAGTTGAAAACAAAAAAATGCACAAGAACAAAATTAAACAACAAACAAGCCCACAATTTTTTTTTATTTTTTTTTAAAATGCTAACACACACAAAATAAACATACACAAAAATCAAACGAAAATAATTCGAAAAATAGAAAATTAAAATCAAAACAAATTCCCGGCAACATGGTCAAAAACTTGTTTAACAACAAATTTTCTATCGAGTAAGAAAAATGCCGATAAATTTTGAATTAATTTTAAACGCAAGCGCACGGTATACAATTCTTGTACGCGACGAGTACATGTCGATCCATAGGGAATTATTTTAGATTTTAAAAAGCAATTCAATCAAATTAAAGCAAACCGAGAGGAAATTTTTAACTACAAAAATGAAGCTAAAACTAGAATTAAAACGTGATTTAAAAATTATTAGACCAGAGAACAATTTAGAGGCGAATTCGCTCTCATATTTTATAAATCAAGAAACATGTAATTTACAATCTCTAGTTATGAAATCAAGTGAAATAATTGTTGCATTTATCATAAGTATGGTTTGTTTATGTTATTAATTAACATAACTCAAACCATCAAACTACAATACAACAAATGAACCACCTATCAATTCTCGTGAAAATGAAGTCAAACCAAAAGCTATTTTAAGTATGATCTATTTACTATTGTAACTAGTAATATAGATCATCAAATTTCATTTTTACTTTCTTTCAAAATCAAAAATTAATTAGCAAACAATGATATATATTGTGTTTATGTTGAATAAGAATAGCTCATTTGCATAAGCAATATAAGCTATCAAACCCACATGTATAAATTTACATCAAAATTCAGTTTCATGAAGCACAAGCTAGAGAGATCATAAATCATAAAAATGTTGAAATTACATAATATTTGAGAGCTTCGTTATCCCTAAATTGAAGGGGTTTAGCTACTCGTTTGTGTTATCAAATCAACACATGTAAGTTTCAACACTGGAAAGCAAAGAGAAGTAGAAATTAAACAAAGGAAATGAGATTCACTACTTGCATGAAATAACATCAAACTAATTGTATGAATGTAAATCTAAGCTATGAACATAAAAAGAAAGAGAGCATAGAAATAAATATTAACAATAAAACAAGAAAACATGTAGAAAAGAAGAGAGAAAGAGGCTTGGAAGCCATTTTTATTTCATGTAACATTGAGCGTACAATTTGCTTGCTTAATTTTCTAACTAATGTGAAAGAGTAGAAGATATTTACATGTTCATAAGAGGGTATTTATACATGCATAAAACCTAATTCCATTTTTATGGTGCTTCTAAAATGCCCTTTAGGAAGTGTGGCCACCAAGTAACCATTAGCCACTAATTAATCCATCATTAAATGTGCATGAAGCTTTAACCTCCACTTAATTTTCCATTAGCTTCTAATTATATATTTAAGTAAGTGAGTGGGTCCTCCATGATCATGGTCTTGAATTATTTCTCTCTTCTTTCCTTTGTATTCATTTGTGCATGCATGTATCTTCATAAAAGCCTCTTCCATATGCATCCAAATTCCTATAAAAATCATCAAAGAATGTCCAAGTAAAAATTCTCAAACTGACATATGCACAAAAATGATCATTTTACCTATGAATGAAGGTGAATATATGATGATTTGAAAATAATTGAATTATGGTTTTAAACATGTTAAAATGTCCAAATATGACTTTTATTTATAAAAATAGATAAAATGTAGATGTAAATATACGCACATTTACGTGCACATCACACCACTCAATAATTAAATACTCAAATAACACGTCAAGAAGTATAATAGTAAAACGGGTGGAATATCAAACACATCAAACTATCATCAATACACGAAATCATCAATTACTGTATAGGAAAGTACACAGCTTTGCCCAAGATTATCTCTCAAATAATCATAAAGTAGACATACCCGGGGTCCGTCATACTCAATATATATATGTATGTGTGTGTGTGTGTAAAACATAAAATTCACTCAAATCAGATATACACAAGATATAAATAAGGCATACCCTTGGTAGCCAAGGTCATCTCTTCGATAACCATATAAGTGAATTGTATAGGGTCCAACTCCAAGCTTTCAGTGCCTCTAACTATCCTCGATTATGGTATAATCAATATGCATAGAGTTACACACAACTTCATAGACCCACGGCTCAAATAATTCAAATAATCTATATACACATAATGATCATTTAGACTCAACCTTATAGTAGTTAACTTAGCTCTCATCTGATAAAATAATCATATAGTGTTACAAACTTATACTAATCCACTCAACCTCAGTATCATGGATAGTCATCTTGATTTTCAGTCCTATGTGCTCTCAGCATCATAAATAACTATTTGGGCATCGGTCTCAACAAATGATCTGATCGACATTCAATCGTATACACAATGGTTTCATATAGATGAATAAATATGTGTTTATAAAACCCCATCGACAATGGCCGGATGAAAGACTGAAAGATCTTAGCCTGCTCCAGGGCCTTCCTCACATGCACTTAGCGCTACTTTTAAAGTCCTAGTTACCTCAACGTCCATCGTGACTCAATATCGATCGAGTGCAAGTCTACACTATGCAATGGTCACGACCCTACAGGTGTCCGTAAATGATAATAGATTGCAGTCTTATGTGACATAGGGGCAGTCGCTCTCACCCTTGGCTCTTATTTGTATGCTCAAAAAGACGTGTCATAGATTCAGGAAGCGACCTCACAATCAGGCCGTTAGAAAGGATACTGGCTAATCTGGTTAACTCCATGTTATGTGATTAGAATACACACACAATAGATAGACACACTTGTGGCTCTTAACCTACTCACTCTCAGTTTGAATCACCATAAACATAACACCCCTTATATTCGACCATATTTGAGTAATGACAACTTGTTGAAAGTAATCAAACAAATATCAGTTTAAGCATTCCATACCACCTGGTGTTATTCGCTCGTTTACACAATGCTTGTAAATTACACTCACATAGTATTCTATTCCATGAGTGAAAAGAGTAATTAGAATGATATTACTTAATGTCCCTTACCAAATGGTATTACTGATATGTTTACTCAAATTCCTCACATTCTAGAATTTCACACCATATTATTCTATATAATGAGTCCAAAGAACAATAGAAGAAATAATACCGAAAGTCCCATACCGGACGATATTATAACTTCATTTATTCAGATTCCTCATTATATAAAAATATAAATCATTCAAAACACACATTACAACTATTTATTCGAAAGGGGTTTATCATAAAATACACTTTTTTCTCAAAATATTCAATACAATTTTAAATATCAATATCAAATTTGAAGAGGGTTAAATGGTAAAATTCACATTCTTTCCATAAGAATTTAGGTTAAACACCTTTATATATAAGTATATTTCAAAAAGTTTTTCAAAATAATTTCCCATGATTCAGAAATAATCAAAACAACATGTGTGAATGTGTGTATATATGTATGTATGTATGCCCTTTAAGATTATTCTTAACAAGATACATTACCAATTTATTACCAATAATTTCCATGCCATAAAATAAATCATACTCATCTTATTATAATTTCAGAATATCATTTTCTAAATTTCCCTTACAATTAAATAAATTGCATTCAATTTATTAGTACTTCAAAATATTATTTCTCAGACTTCCAATTTATTAAATATAAATCAAATTGACTCATCACTTAAAAAAATAAATTTGAAATATTAAAAAACATCAATATATTTATAATCATAAATAAATAAATAATTATATATATGTATATTCAAAGATTCGCTTATTTAATCAAATATCGAAATTTGTTACTTTCTAAATATTTTCCGTTCTTATAATTCTTAAAATTATCCCACTTTTATATTTTATATTAACAACAACATTCTCAATATTAAATCACAATTTATATTCAAAATATATTATATTATTCAAAGCTTTCAATTTTAATTCACTGTCACCTTCCGATCAATTTCAAATGTCATGCCTACCTATTACAAATATCTATTTATTTTGCCCGATAAATAATTTTAGCGTGTTCATAAATCAACCGGCATTCATTAGAACAACAAGTAAACAATAGTTTGCACACAATTCCAACAAATCAGTCCATACCAACCATTAGCCGTCATACAAAAATCAAATAGAATCATAGAATAGGGATCAAGAAATAGTTGTGAGTTTTAGAGATAACTCACCTTTCGACACTTGCAAGGTTGAATCCTATTTCACCATTTAGTCCAAACGTTCGCATAACCATCTCCTTGTCGCTGACATTGATCGCACCATCTCATCGTCTTCATCAGTGCCATCCCCTTCACCATCACTAGCCACCACTATAATAGCATTCTATCACATCGAAGCCGCCAAGTCCACTACCCCAACACCTCGAAGTACCTGCGTGCCCAACAGTCACTAGCACATCGCAGCTTCAACCCCACGGTCGTAGCCGCCTATACCTTCATCCACCACATCGCCACAATGTGATGTCAATCGTTACCAACTGCCACTCAACTACGTTTCCCCTCCATCGACATCGTAACTGCCAGGCCATCACTCAAATGCATGCCTCCAACCCTCCTTTCCGCATTATCGCCGTTCCATTTTTCTTTTCGATTTGCATTTTTTCTTTACTAAGTCGATTAAGCAAGGGAAAGAATAGGGAGAAGAGAATGCTAGAAAATGGGGTTTCCGGGTTTGGGTTGGAACACTTTTAGGCCTTGTTTAAATATAATTCATTTTTGTTTAATTTCCTTTTCTTTTAAATTTAAATACTGATCATTGACATTTATTTATAAATATATATCAATCTAATTTAAACTGATTTACACTTCATTCTACAAATTAAATTTCAATAACTATACAATTTTATCCATTTCAATACCTATTTATTTTTCACTGTTTGAACCACATAAAAATTATTTACAATTAAAAATATATTTCATATTCATTAAAATATTTTATTCAGTTTCAATATATTATCTGAAAGGAATTTGTTAATTTAATTTAATTGATTAAAACAAAATCTTTCATTAAATAAAAGTTAATTAACTAAAACTTTATTTTCAAAATATTAATTATCACAAACCAAGTTCAAATATTTATATTTTAATTAAATTTATCTATTTATATGGTGTACAAAGCAAGGTTGTTACATTCATTGTGCTCAGTATCGACCTGATTTTGGTCGGTATCGACCACATTGGCCAGGCCAAATTCTAGCCAGTCCCTTATGTGCTCTTCTTTGATGTTCCACAACCCTTCCTTTCATCTTTTGCTTGTCGTTTCTCCTATTCTAACCTAATGGAGACGAGCTATCTTCTTAGAACTTAAAGGCTATGAATTCCTACTCTTACCATGCCTCTGTGTTTGTTATGCTAACAAAGCCAAGGTTTCTCCCATCTTATCAAAGGAAGCATTCTTATTGTCTAACATCCACTAGTTCATCTCAGCCATCATCCTATCAAGATCAACTTTTTATACCATCTCCTCTAAGGAAGATGGTCCTGACAAAGCATTTGATCACTGATTAGTATCTTTGTTACGGCGATAAGCTTCATCTTATCCACGGAGGGCTCCAGATCTCGCAGATGGTTTCCTTAGGGCCATTTCTTTAGATCTATAGCAATTATCCGTTAGATCTTGCTTCTAGACGCTTGAAATCCATAATACTAAGCTAGATCTACTCCTAGGAAACCTTATTCTCGGTGAAAGCACCAAAAATGTTGAACCAAAAGATGGAACAACACCCCTAATCGAATGGAAACGTGATAAATCTAAATAATATGAAAACAAACAGTAAGAACACATAGAATTTTATAGTGATTTTACAAATTCTATAGCCTATTCTCACTTTTATGTTATTAGGTTTGGATTCATCATAAGTACAAGGACTTTGCAAGTGATTACAGATCAAAAGAACAAGCATTTAGCCCTTAGCATTCAAAGTTGAGTAGAGAATAGGAGATGAAGAAGTTGGAGAGCCAAAAGTCCTATCTAAGTTGCTATAATGCCTCTATTTATAGTTAGAATTACTCGCTAGTCGCTAGATCATGGAAGAATAAATCAAACTTTAAATCTGGGATAGCAGGGATAAAGAACGAATCTTCCTTAGGAAAAACACTAATTGGTACCGACAAAAATTATGGTAGGTACCGACCATAACGGTCTTTACAATGTTATGAAGGGGTTGATACATCCTCTTTTGCTCATCCATATGTTTAAGTCATTAAGCTTCATTTACAATTTTTGCTAGTCAAATCATGTTGATGCCACTATAACTTACCTTATATGGGACCTATTCTTCTCTGTAAAGCTTTGGAGTTCCGATTGGATTTTTCAAGTACAATCAAATTTGTATTTATATGGTTGCTCCATTTTTCCACTTCTTAATCATGCCATAAGCTAAACAAAGAGTTCAATCTAAAAGAACATCTCAGTGTCGACCATAGTTGTGGTCGGTCCTGACCGTTAACCCTTTGTGTTATTAGCCTTTAAATTCTTTGGTCAACCTCCCTTGGTCATTCCAAGTTTTCCTTCAAGTTCTCGAACAAATTTTGTCTTCGTCTTGACATCCAAATTCACCTTGAAGCTACTCAGTTTAAATGTTGGATAACACTTACCACCTAAAGTATGCTTTTTTGACACAAAGCATGCTTTGGATTAAGGAAAATAGTATAGCCTTAGTCGTCTAGATATATTCAAGTAACCAAGAGTTATCTTTGAAGCATCATATCAGTTTTTAAGATAACCATTCATCGCTTCAAATAGTTAGTGTACCGCCTCTTTCCCTTCCTTGCAACTAAGCGGAGACTCTTATCATCATGAAGATTATAGCATGACTTGATCAATAATTCTCTTCAATCTTTTTTTTAGATAACAGTTGAATCACATTGATACCGACCAAGTCAAGTCGGTATTGACGAAATATTTTCGGTACCGACCAAATCATGTCAATATCGACATGATTTCTTTTGTAAATTTACTTATATAAGTAGCATGGACTTGGCATTATTTCACCCATTTGGTTTTACTTTCAACACCGAGCTATTTGCTTTTGTGATTTCGAGTTCACAACTGCCACTACCCAAGTACTTTAACTTTTCCATCAGCCACCACCACTTCCATCGCCTCTTCGACCACCATCGTTATCATCTCAAGCTATCTCCCTATCATCTCGACAACTCAGCCTCGACTTCAAAAATTCCGTCTCCTTGATTTTAGGTCTAAATCTACATCTGGAGGTGGGTTTTTGGAGCATAGTGCTGCCATGGCTACCGTATGTGATGTCATTACCATTCCTTACTTGTCGTTGTTTAACTATGACCAAGAAATGGTTAAGGCTTCGATTCATCGTCGACCACTCATCTACATTTCATTCCATACAGCTAATTCGAAACTCAGTTGCCCTAGGAAAACTTTTGAACATACAAGTTAGTATTTGTGAACAGAACTTGTTACCTTGTGTCACTACCCTAAAGCTAAGAATTCCCAATGTCCTACTTGACTTTCATAATGACATCAAGTATCCACATATACAGAAAGCTACAATAAGATTCTTCGAGTTTTTAGTCAAACATGAATCATTGATCAAGCTTCGATGAGACGGTTTTAGGGAATGGTCGCATCAAAAACATTTCCATGTCTGAATAGAACATACAAATTAATATTTGTGATAACCTATAGTTAATGAATCTATATCTAAATAATTAATTTAAATATTAGGTTGTTAATTAGTGGAACGCCCCTTGTACTCGAATTTTAAAGATGAGTGAATTGGGACTCAAAACACTCATAGTTGAATTCGCTTTTCAATGCGAGAAAAATGAGTATAAACTTGAATGTATTTGGAGTCGATGAATTTTTAGGGTGAATAGTGATTTTTGAGTGGATGAAATGAAATTGGGCTAAGGCCCATTAGCTAGCCTATAGTGGCTAACTCTCTTCATAATTCTCATTCCACTTTCATTTTAGTTACTTCCTCCTCTTCTTATCCTTCTTTATCTAATCTCCCCTTAATCATTCATTGATTCCAATGGCTAAACCCTTCAAATAAAATTCATAATTCAAATAAAAATCAACATAATTCCTCCCACCCAATACAAAACCTATTAAGGGATTAGTTTAAAGTTGTGATTTGAAGCTTCATCTATGATTTAAAAGGAGGTTAAGCATCAGTTTTGGTGATTGGAGATTGATTTAGGTAAAGAGAAGGTGAGTGAGATGATTCTTAATATATATTTTCTTATTAATCTTCTTTATTTTGTTTACTGATGATTACGAGGTTATATGAAGTGGTTTGAAGATTGTGTAGGTTAAATTAGGCTTGTATTCATTTTATGAACACGATTATATCATCTCATTATTTGTCAAAACCTTAATTACTATTTTTGAAATAGTTAGTAAATTTAAAAATGGATTATGGGATAATTAAGCAATTATATGTGATGTTATAATGGATTAGATACTAACTAGATGACATAATTAAGTGCATGTCATTTCTTAGTAATAATAAAATTAATTTAAATGGTTTTTGAAATGTTAGCAAGCAATTAAGTAATTAACGAAACTTAATTAGTACTTATGAATATTATTTAAAAGTAAAGAAATGATCTTTTCTAACGAATGATTATTTATGAATATTATTTATGTAAATGAATAATTTTAAAAATAAATAAAAGTTAAAATTTATAAAATTTATAAAATAGCATAAAAGCGATATTTTATAAAAAGAGCGATTTTATAACATAGTACGAAATTGATATTTGTTAAAATATTAAATTTATAAAATAGTATAAAAGTGATATTTCATAAAAACTTGATTTTATAAAATAGAAAGAAAGTGGTATTTTATAAAATAGTAATTTTATAAAATATATATATGAGTGAGATATTTTATAAAGAGTATAAGATTTATAAATTAATATGAAGAAGATACTTTATAAAATGGTTTTAATGTTTCATAAAATAGTTATGAAATGAATACTTAAGAGACTTAGTATTTCAAAGGCTTAAATGAATTTATGAGCTAGTATTGTATGTTATAAAACGGTATGAAATTCAGTAAAATAATATAAAGAGACATTTTAATTGAAAAGGTTTAGTAAATAAAGGAAAGATTTGACTTTAGTAATGATTGAATTATTAAACCATATATGCATGTGGGTATACGTGCATGAGCGGGTATACTTATACATGCATTTTGAGTTATATATTAATCAAGGCAATTATTATATTGTGGATAGAAAATCATATGTAGTTATGCTCATATATGTATATATATGTGCGTGTAAGTGAAATTGTTGTATGTGTATGTGTATATCTTTACTTGTATATAAACCAGTGGTGAGCATCTCATGTAGCCATAGTGACTATCGTGCGTGCTAAGCCGTGTGAGAAGATACCGGGCGAAGTAGTCGTTCCAGTGTAGTCCGAAATATGATTTATATAATTGAAAGCGAGGTTATGTGTACGTGCATTTATAAACATATACCAATGGATGCATGGCTGTACAGGCATCACATAAGGTAGAAAGGTCAGTTATGTTGCTTTGGCATATTAGAGGCGGCCGGGTTGCTAAATTCGCCCCTTGAGCTCTTCACGTGCAAAGAGTGTATTTTGTGTCAAGTCGGTTTTCTAACATGTAAGGAAGTACTTCCAAAACATTAACCAATGAACTTAGGAGGAGGTCCGATGGGGTGGAGGCAGGTGCTAGGTGGCTCATTGGAAGAAGAAATGGAGGAAATAGCACACGAATCGACGACCGTATGGATCGATTGCACCTGCCTTGGCCTTATTGCCTAGAACAAGCTACCAGCAATCTACTACTGGAGGGCCATCGGTGATGTACTGATCTTGGCAGTATAGTCTAGTTATGTTGCTATTTTATAGGGGTTTCTTCCCTTATTTCAGGCCTGGGTTCGTGTTGAGCTTCGGTGCAACTTTGGGGTAGACTATGGGCTACTTAGGGAGGCGGAAAGCTAGGCGAAGCTCGGGATTTGGATGTGAAAGTTAGGAGATTCCTGTGGTATCAATAATGACTGGGCATGGGATCGACATGGTGATTGGTTATACGATCAAGTCCAACAAGAGCATACAATCAAGCGGAGTAAATTCGTACCTTTAGACTTTGACCTAAGGGTACACGTAGTTTGATGAATTATATCAATTTTATATTAGTGATCGTACATAGTACTGATCTTATATTAGCAATCATACACCGTATTTGTAACCCACATAAAATTAATAAGAAATTAACCAATACGGAAATAATTAATTAATAATAAGGCCAAATATGAAAATTCTGTAAAAGTTGAAGTATGGCTATGAAAGTCTTGCCATTGTGTTCGTGGTGATTTTTTGATCAATTACCTTATATAATGTTTCGAAAACAATGCTCAAACAAAAAAGTTATGGACATTTAAAGTTTTTGGATTTAAATAATTTAGATGGAACTAAAATTCAAATAATTAATTAATTCTTAAGTTTGAAATTCAAAAATTAATGCTAGTTAGACTTGGGGGTTAACTAAACGTTAAATGTTAATGTTAAAACTAATTAAGGTATCAGATAAAGAAATCAATGGTAACAAATAACCTTCCCAAAATAATACTACTGGTCGACCTCCCATCTTGGGCTAGTTGACCGCTAGTGATCAACCTGTGGAGTAGGAGCGGTCGACCGTTCCCTATTGATGGCAACTAGGATTTTCAAAATATGAATGGCTTTGATTTTATTATTTTTAACGGACTTAAAACCGATGGTTCTAGTGCTTTCTGACCATTATAAATAAGAGCCTAGCCCTATCACTTTATTCACAAATTATTTTGGAAACCAAGTGAAGCTCTATTGGTTTCTCTTCAAAGATTCAAAAAAATACTCTAGGGTTGCAAGCAAGAATTTTGGATGTTTATTATTCAATTTTAGTTCCATCCTCCTCCAATCCTTAATTTCTGAATCTAATCCATATAAAATTCCCTTACTATATATTTCTGTAAGGAGAGTTATGAAAGATATTAGAACAGCCATAACAAAATCCAAAAAGGGGAAGAGCTAACAACATTTTGTGAGTGGAAATCTTAGTCTTTCTTATTTTAGTAATTTTATAGTAGAACATGGATTTGATATATTCCTTCAAGGAATTTTTTTTACGAAAACATCACATTAAAACCTTAAAATTTCCCTAAAGCAAAATGTCAATTCTTAAGTTAGAATCTTAATTATTCTATATTAAAATTGTGGAATTGTGTAGTTATTACAATTTTGATGTTTTACATTCTATTCCACTTCTTTTTCTTTGAAACTAATTAAGGGTTTTATAAATAAATAAGTTAGAAAATGGAATGTAAGGCGCAGATTCATTTATTCGTAGTTTGCACTGTCTATTTTCGCAATTTAAATAGGAATTCCCTTTTCAATTTTGTATAAAAAAGTTGAATGAAGCGTAAAAGTATTTGAATTGTAGATTTTTATTATTGTTGATTTTGCTATTTTAGTATAAAATTAGTTTGGTATGGATTCTATTTCATACAAAGCTGTTGATTGAATTTTGGATATATTGTATATTCGTTGATATGGAATTAGACTTGTGTAAATATGAAGTTTTGACATTTAAACATTAGTTTAGGATGCAATCTTTGCAGGTTAGAAATGTATTAGGCACGTATTTATATACATATATATTAGCGTAAATAACATATAATTATAACATATTAATTGCGAAGTTAATAGATTATTAATTATCATTAAATCCCTCTTTAGAAAGTAATTAATTGTAAAGGTGAAATAATAAGTTTCCTATAAGGCATTGATATGGAATGCGGCGAGATGTGGGATAATACGTTAAGAGAGTTTTTAGATTATGACTAAGCTATAGAGATGCGAGGTCAGTTAGAAGTACATAGAAGTCTGTCCAGATAATCCGACTACCAGCAATGTGACTTTAGGGTTGATGTGGAATATCACCTTTAGTGTGTAACCACGGAGGATGTAAGGTTAGTCCCAAATTTTCTCTGGTAAATCCACCCAGTTAATCTGGCTACTAGTACCTACGAACAGTTGGACTAATATGAGACGTCATGGTTGGATTATGGGTCATAATACGAAGGACCTGGTTCAAGGTTGAAGGTATTAAATGGTTGGTTGAGGGCCTGCTTCTTCCCTATATCAGAAGCAGTAAATGGTCAAGGTTAATGGTTAGGCACGATAGAGAATATCACGGGGAGGGTCCACTTTAGATTTGAAGTATTAAGTGGCCTAAAGAGATTCCATGCAGTGTCAACTAGATAATATCAAAGATGAGTCTGCATTGAGATAGACATTTAGATGACGGGGCCTGCCTTGAGTGAGGTATTAAATAGTTAGAGTTTGCCTAGTTTCCATTGAAAATGTATTAATTGGCTTGGGTACTATCTCTTACATTGTTAATACATTATTGACAATAAATATGAGTTAATAGATTGAAAGAATAATGGATTGGGTAAGCCTTAGGGCTTATAGTTGGAAAAGTAATAAGATGGTTAAATACATAAGACATATTCTCATTTAAATTTTACTGCCCAAGTATTATTATAGAAAGACTCTAGATTTTATCCACTAAACATTATTATTCCTACTCCCTCCTCCTTACAACACAAGTTAGAGATGTTGATGCAGACTTTCAAAGGTGGTGGCGGAGACACAGACTTGTGGTAATTACTATTTAACTACTTATGTTATTTCCTTTATTTCCAATGCACGCATTAAATGATTTTGCAAATTTGGAATATTGTACTATGGATAGTTGACAATTGTTTATGAAATTGTGTTATGTTATTATGACATTTAAATTTTAAGTAAAATGGATACTATTCTGTATTATATTTTATTCTTTCACTGTGAGTTTCTGAATGCGTAGAAAAAGAGCTCCGTTTATTTTTTATAATGGCCAACATCCAACTTTAGAATGAGGCTAATTTTCGACGGGCCTTTTCTGGGTCGGAATTTTGGTCTGCTTTTGAGGTGGATTGTTATAGTATTGGCTTTATATAAGTGGTCGTACATGCCAATGGTCCTTCGATGCTGACCATACATGATGTTATATTTGATGTATATTTATATCTATACGGAATTCATGTTCCTTTGTGGTCCAGATGGCGTAATATACGGTATACGATCGTCATTCTCTTTTGTATAGATGTTACATGAGTTTGTTAAGAAATCCGTGATGTCTTGGGAAGATAATGCCAATCATCTATCATGGTATCATATATCACCAAAGCTTGTTTCAGATGTTACGGTGAGAACCGCAAAGGTCTTTTGAATTTAGTGTAGATCATATATCATCAATGCTTACATCAAAGGGTACGGTGAGATCTACACGAGACTCATCACTGAGAATGTGGCTCGGGGTATATGGTACATTCAGGTGCTGACTTTGTTTACTGTTCGGACTAGGTTTCAAATATTATTGAACGGAAAATTGGTATAACACCCATGATGCCGTGAATGATAAATGAATCCTTGATTCAAGCATATTTGATAACACGACGAAGGATGGCTCGGTCGGTATTGATCGAATCAAGAACAAATCTAACATTCGAGACCAAGCACAAGGCGATATCATTAAGAGATGGGATATAATGCCTATAAGTTTTAGATGTTGCACATTCGATGGCTCATATGTCATCTTGAAATATGATGTATGAGATCTCTTAAGTTCATTTGGAACAAAATATTTGAAGGCCCTTAAGATTACTTAGAATAAAGCATTCGAGAATCTATATGGTCCTTAGGAATAGGGCACTCCAAATCCTATGTCATATATCTAAAAGAGAAAGAAGATAAGTCGTATGTATGTAAAATAGCCCACTATGCTTGTTAATGAACTAATAAAATAACGCTTATGTTCATAGTCCATTGTTCATATGTAATAGGCCAGATTTGAGATATACATATAAATACTAGTTTAGACCAAAGCTCGTGTGAGTCCATGTAAAATAGAATCACAATTGCTTTAGTTCTAAAGAGCCTTATTTTATGCATGTTTGTGTCCAATTATGTTCAAAGTTCACAATCAAGGTAATATATATGTCCAAGTCCTTGTTCACATAAATCAATCATGATTAAATCAGATTAGAATTATCCCTAATTTCATTTAGGTTTCCAAGAGTTTAATTTTGAGAGTTGAGAAAAGAAAGTCATTGCCTCTCTCCATGATCCTTAGCTCTGTATTTAAAGGGGTGGACGTGCGACATGACACACGGCTTCGGCTTGCTTGCCTTTGGCAACATCAATTTTGCATGGCGCTGGGCTTTGTTTAATGATGGCATTCAGCATCCCTTGGTAAATAGCAGAACTTTAGCATCGTCTTAGCAGTAATAACCTTCGGCCTTGATAACCTTATGCACCAAAACACTCTCAAATGTTCATTGATGGCATCGGTCAGAGGTGGAATTAAGCATTAGTAAAGAGCGGCATTGATATATAAGGAGCGGCCTGACAATTTTCAAGGATGTTGATGACTCCCAACACCAATATTCCACTTAGAGATGTGCGACATCCCCTAAAGACTGTTGACATGCGCTGTCAATAAGATGCAAAATTGATTAAGAGTGGCATTGTCTTATAGAAGTATCATTGGAGTAGCGTCTTCCATTAAATAGCTTTGGTAATAGTATCATACGACATCAATGTATAGCGGTCTAGGTAATATGCAACATTATTTGACAGGCGGTGTTGACATTGCAGAAAGACAATGTAGGTGAGAAGCAGCATTGTCTGTGATATTAGAGATTTAGCATCATTCACTTTATTCTATATATATGTGATATACGGTACTAATGTTGTCTTGTGTCCTTGGCTTTATTGACGATGTGTGATTCCTACATTGATGAGGGACGACATCGTTGGTTTCAGTAGTAGTCCATTATCATTCTTTTGGCACTATTCATCGATGTGGTGTCATAGTTATATCGCACACCGCATTCCTTCGAGGATAGTAAGTGTACTAACATCCATATTGAAATGTCGCATTCCATTGTTATAGGTTGTAACACCTACAACATTGTTACTTGAGCTTCCTTGGTATAGCACTGGTTTCTACATCATTACTTATCCTTGTGGCATTGCTAACCTTCAACACAGAACCTTGCAGCAACGATTCCTTTGTGACGCTACCGCTTATATCATTACTTACGGCATTGAAATTATATGGATAATATTTGGCCCCCTCCTTGTATAAAAGAAGCTTTTTACACCTTAGTGTAAAACCAATTTTTTTTTGCTTTCTTGACCCTTTATGGGATTTTCTTTCTAATAATGTTTTCCCGTAAAACACAAATTGAATGATAATTTACATTATTAATTGTAAATTCAATTTCTAACAACCCCTTTCTAGATTTTAAGAGATTAATAAATAACAATGAACTTTCAAATGAAAGCCTAGAAGATTATCTGGTGATACCATATGAGGGAACATGTAACAACCTAATTTTTAATAACACTATTTAGTATATTTGATTAGCTAAATAAAATAAAATAATGGGATGATTAGGGGATTAAGATTTGTGATTAAACTAAGGGGTAGCCGTGCCTAAGAGAATAAATAACTAAAATGAACTAAAATAAAATGGGTAATGGAAATATGTATAGGGCAAAGTTGGAATAAGAGTATTCTAATACTCTAAACCCTTAGGGATTCATTTCATACATTCATTTGCAATACCAAACTAAAATAGAGGTCGACCACCATTAGCAAGAGCAAGAGGAAGAAGATAAAAAAATGAAAGGAAGGAAGATTAATCAAAATAAAATCCATTCAAATCTCAAAGTCCTTAATCTCAAAGTTAAGATGAATAATGACTGCATCTCATATTTTCTATTATTTTCAGTTTTAAGGTAAATCGAATTATTTTGAAAGGCTATGACAGGTTTTTGAATAATTAAATGTTTATATATGTTTGTTGATGATTGATGCTTATTCATATAGCTTTTACGATACGTTTTGATGTGAAAACTTTATTAAATGACATAGAAATGCCTTATGATTTTCAATTTAGATCAGAAATGATATTTTAGAGACGAGTTTAAATTTTAACCATTTTCTGAATTTATACGGATTTAATATTAATTTTCCACTGAAGAAAATGATTGTTTGGGTTTAAGATAATTATAGTTAAATTATTTATGTTTTCAGTCTGAAATTTATACATGACAGAAAACATATTAAAAATGATTTATAGAATTTTTTGTAGAATTTTCCTAAGTTTTTTAATGAATATATATTATTATTAAAGGTATGGGAATTGAATGCCTTATATATTTATAAAAGGGGACGGGGTGTTTCGTGAATTATTTAAAAATTTTGCTTTTGAAATTTTGGTAGTACTTTTAGAAAATAAAATTAGCAACCAATCACATTTCGACAAACAAGGTAGGTTAGTTGAAAAGAATTTCTTTTTAGATTTAAAATCAGGTTTTATAAGTTTTTTACCTTTTTTTACAACTTATGGCACCTAGGGTTCTGGCTTAGTACTTTCACCTCCAATCACCATCGAAACCAATGCGCATGATATCAAAATTAGGTATGCAGTGAATTGGACATAAGCGGAAGGAACTGGGTCGAAACATGAGGTTTTGATGGCGTTGAAGCTTTACTTTGTTTTGAAATAATAATGCGCCTACTTTGCTTTCGCAAGGAATGCTTTCGACTTTGTTGGCTTTCGAATGAATCAAATGTTTTAAAGGAAAGTTTTCGAAATAGATTGCGCCTCTATTTTCAGAAAATGCTTTCGAAGGGGTCGAAACCCCTAGCTTCCACTTTTTACCTTTTGAAACAAATGGTTTTGGAAGGTATGCATTGTTTTAAAATCCAAGCCGCCTCTCCAACGTTTTTGAAGGTTTGATTTCGACAACATCACTTCTTTACTTAGGAAATGCTTTCGAAAGAGTGCTTTCAACTTAAAGGTTTTATGACCCTTTTGTTCCATTGAAGGTAGAACCCAAAAAGGTTTCGAAGGAGATAGTTCTAAATAGTTTCAATAGGTTATCCACATGGTTTACTTGAACCTAAATGGTTTCGAAAGGTTTGATGCTTTAATGCTTTTGAAAGGTTCAAATGAAGGGTGGTTCCCCAACAGTTTCAAAAGGTTTGAAGGGAAAGTTTTCCAATGTTTTTGAAAGGAAATTTTTAAGTGTTTTAAAGATAGGATGTCAAAGGTTTTATAGCTTTTAAAGGAAAGGTTTCTCAATGGTCTTGAAAGGTTTATATGAATGGTTTCGAAAGGGATACTTTTAATGAGATCGAAAGGGGTACTTTCAAAGGCTTAAAATATTTTCATCAACAAAGATTTTTGTAAAGTATAGATATAACATGGCAAGGTGATTTGAGTAAAGCATAGAATTTTGATTATAGTATGATTTGAAGGTTTAAATTAATTTGAGAAGAAAAGGTTTCAGGGAAAATTTAAGGAAATATTTCCCTAAGTAAAATGACTTAGACACTTGTATACCAGATGGGACTGGTATAGGGTTGTGCCGTATACATTAGTTATTAGCCTCTAGCTAATTTAGTCCAAAATTTCAGTGTCCAGGGCTTTATCATAGGTGTGGCTAAAATGATGTCAAACATAGAAAGGAATATATTTGTACAATGGTAGGTTATTGGTGAGCCCGCAAAACCATAATGATCACTTGACCTGGAGAAAGTAAGTTAGGGATAGACCATCCAGAAGAGGATTATCTAACATATGTTAGATTATTTGTTTATATTGTCTGGTTGGCCCGCGTCAGCAAAAGGTTGGTAGTTAGCCAAACAAAACTAGAATGTTCGAACGTATAGTTCATTTTTTACCTTATATGTATGTTTACATGATAATGCTTTACAGTTTTAACCAGTTTTGATTGTAGGATTATGATTTGCAAAAGATATATATTAAAAGGATATTAGTGAGGGGAAACCCATCTCGCTAAGCGGCATAGTCTTACTTAATTTCAAATAATCAAGATGTGTAGTATTGTTCCCACTAGGCTTTATGTCTGACTTGAAGTTTATGTTTTTCCCCTTACACTCCAGGGTGCTTAAAATTGATTTGAGTAGGCTGAGGGTTGATGATTTACAGGATTTAATCGGTTGACGAATAAAGCTTTCGAAGACGAGCAGGAGGCCGAAGTTAGCAATTTAGGATTTGTTTTGTTTGTTTTATTCCGTTGTGCTGTATTAAGTCAGTTATGACTATTTAGTACTCTGGTCAACCAAGGAGGCATCTTCATATGTTTCTCTTGGCGTATTATGTAATAATTATGTTTGATCTGAACATGGGAAACGATTAGGATTGTGTAATGGAATATGAAACATGTTTTGTGAAATGTAATCAAAAAAATTGTTTTTGAAATTTGCGATTTTGTTTCATATACATTTGCTTATGATATTATCATTAACATTATCGTATTTGGTCACCGAAAATTAATACTATGGATGACTACAGCATCTGTAGTGCTTTGCTTTGGGCCTCCAGATAGGGGATGTTACAACTTGGTATCAGAGCATAGGTTTATGAAAAACTTTAAATTAAAATGATTTTTTTTGAAAACATAATCCTAAGGAAATAGAGATTAGATCGGGGTATAAGATAACACTATAGCAACGTATTTGTATTTGCTAAATATAAGTATATGCTATTTCTCTATTCTCCTATCTCCCTTAGGCTATTCTTCTTTATTTCACAAAGCTTGAATAAAGATATGGCCATTAGAAGTGGAAGAGTTAACCATGGAGGGGGAAGCACCACGAAAAATTAAAATGCCAGACCAAATGCCAGGAGAAACCCATGTCAGGCACATGCAGGAAATGTGGGTGTTGGAGTCCCGCAAGTTGACATGGGAGCTATGTATTAGTTCTTTATCAACATGATGTAGGCTGGTTTGCTTCTGGAGTAGTTGGAATAGAAGTTCAGGAAGCTCCGGTGGTTAACAATTATGCTATTTTGAGTAGAGATTATGTTAGGCTTGGAGGGAAGCCTTTATCGGAATCGAAGATGCTGTTGAGGTGGGGAACTGGTTGCTGTATTGTGAGAGGATCTTTGCAGACTTAGGGTTCAATGATGAGCAAAAGAGGAAGCTTGCATTGAGACAACTTCAAGGAGCAGCTTTATTCTGGTGAAATAGTATGACAGTTGGAGCGAATGAAGAAATGATGGCATGAGCTGAGTTTAAGAGGAGGTTCGAGGAGTGGTTCATGTCTGTGATGGCAAAGTCTACATTGATCAGAAAGTTTGCTGAGTTGGAACAGGGGAGATGACTGCGTTGGAGTATGCTCGGAGGTCCGAGGAGTTGGCTAAGTATGGATATGCCACTGTGGATACTACGATGAAGGGAAATGAGAAGTTTATAAGGGAGTTGAAGCCTAAGTTGGCAAGGGATACATTACCTCATATTAGGGATCCTTGTGATGTTGTAGTAGAGATGGCGTTGAGATATGAGGAGATGCTTGCATCTCTGTAGAAGAATAAGGCAAAGGAGGTCCAGGGTCAAAAAAGGAAGTTCTTTCATAAGAAGGGTGCTCAGAAAGGTAAAGCCGTAAAGAAGGGAAAATCAGAGGTTGTTTGCTTCAAGTGCGACAAGAAGGGACATTTTGCTAATGAATGTCGTACTGGAAAGGCGAAGGAAGTGATTGGAAAGAATAACATCAGGTGCTTCAACTGCGATTAAATTGGCCATTATAAGAACCAGTGCAAAGAGCTTACTAAAGATGGAAAGGAAAAGGTGTCTGCATTGGAACCAGCTAATTCGAGGCCAACAGTTGAGGAAAAGGGAAAGACAGCATTGGAAGGTACGCTTTAGATCCATGGTATGTCTGTTAACGTTTCTGTTTGACACTTGCACATCACATTCTTTTGTATCTCGTTGTTTGATAGATAGGCTTAACCTAAAACCCTCATACTCAGTTACTTCCTTAAGGTTTGCAAATCCGATAGGAGGGTATACGATACTTGGGATGAAGTATGACCACTTAGAGTTTGATTTGTTAGTTCATACTTTTTTTTGAAGTTTGCATGTATTTGAATTCATAGGGTTCAGAATTATTTTGGGTATGGATAGTTTAAGTAAATACGATGCTAGGATATTTTTCCATGATAGGAAAATATCACTTAGACACTCTAACAGTAGTGATCGGATAGTATATATCGTAGAAAGCCCTAGTTGTTAGGTGAATGCTTTGTTGGATGATGTAGAGGTAGAGGACGAGTTGAATCGAGTTTTCATGGTTAGAGAATTTGCGGATGTCTTTGAGCCGGTAGTAGGATTGCCATCGAAACGAGCTATTGAATTTTGGATAGATTTAGTACATGGAGCAGAACCGGTAAGTAGACTGCCAAGAAGAATGACACCTACCGAGATAAGGGAGTTGAAGGTGAAGTTGGTGGAGTTGAAAGGAAATAATTTTATTAGGCCAAGTAGTTCACCTTGGGGAGTAGCCATAGTGTTTTCTAAGAAGCCAGATGGATCTTTGAGGTTATGTATCGATTATCGTAAGTGGAATGAGAAGACGACTAGGAATCGATATCCGTTGCCTAGAATTGACGATTTGTTCGATAATTTGAGTGTAGCAAAGGTATTTTCTCAATTGTATTTAGCAACAGGTTTTCATCAGCTTAGAGTAGCAGAAGACAGTATACCTTTGACGGCGTTTACAACTGGATATGAATCATACGAATGGTTGGTGATGTCGTTCGGAAAAACTAATGCGCTGGCATTCTTTGTGGATTTGATCAACCGAATCTTCCAAGAGCACTTGGATAGGTTCATGTTGGTCTTTATAGATGATATTTTGATATACACTAAGGATGAAAAGGAGCATGAAGTTCATCTTAGAGTGGCGCTTGAGATGCTGAGGCAGAATCAACTGAAGGAAATTTTTTTGAAGTGTCATTTCTAGAAAAAGAAAGTGAAGTTTCTTGGTCATGTAGTCTCAGAGAAAGGGTTGTCCGTAGATCCGACTAAGATCGAAGAGGTGAATAATTGGAAGAGACTCGAAATAGTGACTAAGATAAAAAGTTTTCTTGGATTGGCTGGGTATTATAGGAGGTACATTAAAGATTTTTCATGGATATCAGCACCAATGACCAAGCTGATGCGAAAGGATGTGAATTTTTTTTAGATCGATAAGTATGAGGAAGCATTCTAGAGCTTGAAACACTTATTGACCCTTGCACCTGTGTTAGTTGTTCTGGAAGTTAATTGGGATTTGGTAGTATTTACAGATGCATGTGGAACCAGATTGGGAGTTATGTTAATGCAGAGAGGTAAAGTGATTGTCTATGCTTCTCGACGGCTTAGACCGCATGAGGTTAGATATCCAATGCTTGATTTGGAATTACCTGCAGTGATATTTGCATTGAAGATTTGGAGACATTACCTTTTCAGAGTGAGGTTTGAGCTTTATACAGATCATAAGTCGTTGAAGTATTTGTTCTCTCAGAAGGAGCTGAATGTGAGATAGTAGAGATGGTTGGAATTTATAGTTGCTTATGACTTTGGTATTGAATATATACCACAGAAAGGAAATAAGGTTGCGGATGCACTTAGCAGGAAACAACAGAATGCAGTGTTGGCAATGATAGCTGAGTGGAAAGATTTGGAAGCATTGACAACATGTAGAGCGTAGTGAAAATCTGAAGTTAGATCTAATAAGGAACTGCTATGTTGACATGTTTAGAAGTTTGACCAGTGATGATCGAAAATTTGCTTCTAAATAGATGGAAGATCCAGTATTTGTTGAATGAATTAGGAAGATAAGTGATGGAACGGAGAGTGATGACTTGAAGGATTTTAATCTTGACCAGAACGAGTGGTTGAGAAAGAAAGGAAGATTGTGTGTTCCGAATATAGGAAGCATTAGGAAGGAAGTTTTGGAGGAATGCCATCGTTCGAAGTTCACTATTCATCTATCAGGAACTAAGATGTATTAGGATATGAAAAGGAGTTTCTTCTATGAAGGTATGAAGATGGTGTAGGCTTATGGACAAAGCAGTGTTTGAACTGCCAACAGGTAAAGGTCGAATATCAAAATCCAAGTGGGTTGCTTCAGCCATTAGATATTCCAGTTTGGAAGTGGGATTCTATTTCTATGGATTTTATAGATGGGTTACCAAGATATAATAGAGGAAATGAAAGTATATGGGTTGTAGTGGACAGATTGATCAGTGTGCCCATTTCATTCAAGTTAAGTCAACTAGGACGACACCTGTTTTAGCTAAGTTATTTATGAAGAGAATAGTTAAACGTCATGGAATTCCTAGTAGTATAATAAGTGATAGAGATTCCTTATTCACTAGCAAGTTCTGGAAAAGTCTATAGGAGATTTTAGATACAAAGCTCAAGATGAGTATGGCTTACCATCCACAGACTGATGGGCAGACAGAAAGGGTTAACAAAGTCTTGGAGGATCTGTTAAGAGCTTGTGTGTTAGATTTTGGGGGATCATGGGAAGATCATATACACTCAGTCGAGTTTTCCTATAACAATAGTTATCAGGCTAGCATAGGGATGGCACCATTTGAAGCTTTGTATGGAAGGCCATGAAAATCTCCTGTTTGTTGGTTAGAGACGAGGGTAGGCTGTTTCTTGGTCCAGATTTGGTTAGAGAAGCTGTAGAGAAGATTGAGTTGATTCGAGCTAGAGTGACAGATGCTCAATCTAGGCAAAAGAGTTATGCAGACAGAAGACGGAAAGACTTAGAGTTCTCAGTTGGACATCATGTGTTTGTTCAGGCGTCGTCGATAAAGGGTAAGATTAGATTCGGGAAATCAGGAAAGTTGGCATCGAGATTCAAATAACCATTTTCCTATAGTAGAGAGGATTGGGAAACTCACATATAGAGTAGAGTTACCGAATAGTTTGGTAGGATTCCATTATGTTTTCCATGTTTCTCATCTAAGAAAGTGTGTTAGAGACCTGAAGTCTACTATACCACCGATTGTGTTGGATGACTTAGTAGTAGAACCAGACTTGAGTATAGTTAGAAAGCTAGTTCGGATGGTTACGAGAGATGAGAAGAGGCTTAGAAATAAGACAGTCAGATTAGTGAAAGTTCATTGGAGCACGATGAGAGAGACTGCATTTGGGTGATTGAGAGCAGGATTAGAGATGCTTATCCTGATTTGTTTGATGGTATGTTTTATCTTTATGATTGATTTGTTGTGTACCTTGTCGAAATTTCGAGGACTAAATTCTTTAAAGACGGGAATCTGTAACGACCCTAATTTTAAGTAACATTATTTAGGATATTTAATTAGCTAAATTAAATAAAATAATGGGATGATTAGGGACTGAGATTTGTGATTAAACTAAGGGAAAGCCATGCCTAAGAGAATAATGAACTAAAGTGAACTAAAATAAAATGCGTAAAGGAAACAGGTGAGAGACAAAATTGGAATAAGAGTATTCTAATACCCTAAACCCTTAAGGATTCATTTCATACGTTCATTTTCAATACCAAACTAAAATAGAGTCCAACCACCATTAGCAAGAGCACAAGGATGAAGATAAAGAAAATCAAAGTAAGGATGATTAATCAAAATCAAATCCATTCAAATTTCAAACTCCTTAATCTCAAAGCTAAGTAGAATACTGACTACATCTCATATTTTCTATTGTTTTCGATTTTAAGATTAATTCTAATTATTTTGGAAGGTTATGCCATGTTTTTGAATGATTAAATGTTTATATATGCTTGTTGATGATTTATGCTTATTTATATAGCTTTTATGATACGTTTAACGTGAAAATCCTATTAAATGACATCCAAATGTCTTGCGATTTTATATTTAGATCATAAATGATATTTTAAGGATGTGTTTCAATTTTCATAATTTTCTAAAATTATATGGACTTCATATTATTTTTCTAGTGAAGAAAATGATTATTTGGGTTTAAAATAATTTATGGCGAAATTATTTATGTTTTGGGTATGAAATTTATATATGCTAGAAAACATTTTAAAAATGATTTATAGAAATTTTTGTAGAATATTCCTATGTGTTTTATGAATATATAAAATTAATTAAGGTATAGGACTTAAAATGTTTTATATATTTATAAAAGGAGAAAGGGTATTTTGTAATTATTTAAATTGTTTACTTCCGAAATTTTGGCAGTACTTTTAGAAAAAAAATTAGCAATCAATAACATTTTGACAAACAAGGCGGTTTAGTTGAAAAGAATTTTTTTTAAAGTTAAAACAGGTTTTATAAGCTTTTTACCTGTTTCGCCACTTTCGGCACCTAGGGCTCCGGCTTAGTACGTCCACCTCCATCACCATCAAAATCAATGCGCATGATATCAAAATTCAGTATGTAGGAATTGGACATAGACGAGAGGAACTGGGTTGAACAATGGGGTTCCGATGGTGTAACAACCCGTAAATTTTCGATAATTAAAATAGCTAATTTAATAAGATTTCGTGATTTAGTGTTAGAAAAAAATTGTAAGTTGTTTGGAATAATAATAACTAGAATGAAATGCAACAAGATTTTATCTAAGTTAATTATTTATGAATTGAATAAAATCCCAAATCAATCGAAATGATATGTAGTCAAAGGTAATTGAATGAATTTGTATTGTATAGGTAATTGCGACGCTTGTTTGTAAATAATAAACTTATAAGTAATTAACAGTTAACGGTGATAATTATTTAAGTTACCTATTCATTTTGTAGTCGAATTGAATTTGTGAACCAATTGAAATTGAAATGAAAGTTCATATATTAGTTGAGTGCATTATCTCTAACTGTTGATTAAATAATAATGTGGAATTCATTTGATGTAATATAGTAAATCGACTGATAATGAAATTTTATTTAAAATTCCAATATTGAAATCCGTCAAATATTGAATAATTAAATTGTTTAAATTTAATATTTGGAATTTATTGAATAATTGAATAAGGGGAATTGAATAACCGTATAATGGAAATAGTTGTTCTATAATTTTAATTCGTTTCAAAAGTTAAATTTTATAAGTTCGTTTTGAATATTTCAAATGATAGTGATTTAAGAATAATCAAATTTATTAAATTTAATATTACGAATGTTTGAATAAATTAAATTTCGAATTTGATATGATTAATTTGATATTGAAATTTAATATATGAAAATAGAGTGAATAATTGAAATTTGATTTAATATAATTCAAATTGGTTTCCAAAGTGAATGTAAGTTATATTAGGATTAAAATAGAGTTAATAAGATTTTAAAATTGGAATTTATTGGATAATTGAATAACGGGGTTAATATGATTAAAAATGATTTGTAAAATTTTATTTTATCATATTGGAGTTATAGTGATGTTATAGAACTTTTAAAACTGAATTTAAAATTTATTTGTGAAAATTGAAAATTTTAATATTTAGTTATCGATTGAAAATAGCCAAATTTTGAACAGTCTCAGAACTGGACAAAACTAGTTCCATTGGATCCATAATAGTTAGTTATTATTGGATTTCAATTTTCGTAGCAATCGGAGTTGTCGTTTGACCGTGGCAGCTCGAAACGCATCGAAATTGTTTTAATATTAAGTTGGCAAGTTAAAATAGCCATTTTTCAAACAGTCTCGGATTTCGACGAAACCAGTTTCATCGGATCCGTAATATGATATTATTGTAGGATTTCAAATTTCGTGTCAATCGGATTTACCGTTTGTCCGGGGCGAGCCAAAACGCCTAGAAAATCGTTTAATCGGTTTAATTTAAATTTGATCGTTTACTTCCGTAACTCGCACATACGATCGAATTAGCCTCCGAAACACGTTCCATTGTGTTCGGAACATGGGATAAACCCTAGAAACGCCGGTCACCATATGTCAATCGGAGTTCGGAAAATCCAGGATGAATAGTGTTCGTCGTTTTTCTATATAAGCCCCTCTACTCTTCATTTTGCAAACCAAAAGAAACCCTAGGGTTTAAACTACAGCCGCCACTTTCTGAAATTAATGGCCAGAAATTCATCTTCTTTCCTCCATAATCTCTCCAAAATCCGTAAGCAATTAGAGAAAGTGTTCAATAGCAAAGTTGAAGAGCGTAAAGAGAGCTTTAAATCCATACGGGCGAGATGTTGTTTAGTCGACCAGAGGGGGAGCTGGGGGGGGGCGACGGCCTGTAGTTCGGCCTCAAATTTCGTGCTCATATGGAGGCCGAGCTTCAAGGGGAGGTGGCCGAGTGTAGCTTGCTTGATGCTCTTCAATAGGGTACCATCTGATCGAGGTAGAAGTGCGTGTGGTGGGTGCATAATTCAACCCTAATTTGGAGCTTAATGGGTTCTTGCGTGCTATTTCCTGTAGAGCTGACGTGAGGGAAGATGAAGAAACGAACGGCTTGGATCTGAGTCAAAGGGGACGTGCGGCCTTGATTTGTTTCGGGGTAAAATTAGAATAAAATTGTGAATTTATATGTATATTAATTAGTGTAACCTTTAAAATATCATATCTTGTTCGTACGAGGTCGGAATCAGACGAAACTTTTTGCGTTGGAATCGTATGGACGAGCATTACACTATGGAATTGGATTGGAGTCGTTTGGAGCTAGATAAAATTTTAGGTTAAATCGAACGTCGTTCGATTTGATTTAAAATCGAAAAATCAAAGTGAGTGTTTTATAACGCTCACAACGTACTGAATATCTTTATGCTAGTTAAATTTGATATAATGAAGTGATATGAATTTTATTAGTCATTGTTTGATAGAATTTAATTGTCATATAGATTGTCATTTGAATTAACCGTTGAAAATTAAATTGACAGTTAAACTGAAATTAAAATTGAATTGCGATTAAATTACCTGACATTGATAACTATGAAACTGCCATGAATTGTACTGTCTATTGGATGATGTATTTTGATGGATGTTATTGGTTGATATTTAAATGTTTGGATGTTTATTTGCTTATTTATACTGTTATGCATACATATGACGCTGTGATTGGTTTAAGTTATATATACTCATCCCTGACATTTAATTGAAATAAATAATTACTTGGTCATAGGATAGAAAATTATATACGGACACCGAATTGGCTAAATTAATAATTTTTAAAATCGTCGATTTAAAATTTATTTAAATGTTTGATTTAAAAGTTATAAATAGAAATCCATTTATAGAAATCGAATTTATCGGAAAATCGAGTTTGGAATGTTGAAATAAATTTTGGTTAAAAGAAATTGTTAAATAATTTAAGTTGAGACTGTGAAATTTAAAATTTGGATATGATTGAATTTCGAAACTTTATTTGTTTTAAAGATTGAACATTATTTCGAGCTTTGAGTATTACTAAGTAAAAAGTGGTATAAAAATGATATTTTGAAATTGAGCTTGAAATTGAATCATATTTGAAATTTGGATTTAAAACTTGAATATTGAAGGAAATTTTTGTTAAGTGTTATAAATTGGTATTTGAACATCAAGCTCCAAATCGATATAAATGGAAATTAAATAAATTAAAGGTGAATGTAAAATTGAATTAATTTGAAGTCAAAGTTGACGTTAATTGAATCGAAATCGAAATCGAATCGGTAGAAGGGAAATTGAAATTGTTTTGAATTGGGAAGTTATAATTGAAATGGTTCGGTTTTGAAGCTGTTTTATTTGTTTCCAAATTACTCAGTTATATAAACCATTTTTGAATACTTAAATTAT
This sequence comes from Allium cepa, assembly GCA_030765085.1. Taxonomy (NCBI): domain Eukaryota; kingdom Viridiplantae; phylum Streptophyta; class Magnoliopsida; order Asparagales; family Amaryllidaceae; genus Allium; species Allium cepa. Next base: position 793,022,021 of record CM060935.1, on the reverse strand, counting down.
TTTAATCTATTTTAAATCTACTTAACCCAATTTAAATTATTTTAAAATAATTTATCTATTTTAAATCCATTTTAAGTTTTTAAGTATCTTTAACTGTTTTAAATTATTTAAAACTACTTTTAAACTACTTAAAACTATTTTCTAAAATTCTAAACTGGTCAATAAAGTGGATTGTTTATATTTAAATCTTGAATTTAAATACGAATTGAGTTAAATGAAGTTGCAACCTAAATTGAAATTCAAAACGATTTTGAAATCGAAATGAGATATTGATGCGAAAAATGATTTTTAAAACGGAATCTTACATTTGAAAGGATACGATGATATTTGAAATGGATTTGATTTTTGAAGGGAATATGATATTTTGATATCAATTATGAATCGATTTGAAAGATAAAAGAGCCAACGGTGTAATAATACGTAGTTATTGAAGAGACCGGGATCGGATATGGACATACTCTCTGTCTATACCGAAAACCACTTTAATAACTATTATACGCGGAGTGTTGATCCAGAATGAAGTGGATGGTTTGGTGAACGCGTTGATTGAAGAAAGAGAACGATTATTGGATGACCCCTGACATGACTAAAACAGGAGCCGCGCCGGGCCATTGAGGTTCGCCATCTCTAGCGGACACACTTCTTCGATACCATATCTATTACATTTGTGATTCGATTTGGGTGCACCCCTTGATTTCAGAGTGTTGTTTCGCGGTGTTGGGGTGGCTGCTGGCTATGCCCAACATCAGTCCGGATCACGCAACTACTAGTATCCTAGTTGGTATCGCCTCATGTACCTTGTCATACTGATTATCCTATTCGCGACCACTACGTTATGCTTTGTGTTATACCTATGGGGTACCCTCTGATAACCACCAGTTTACGGTGGGGCTTACGGTGCTGTTAGACTATAGCATTATAAAAATGTGTTAAGGGGGATTATGGTAACGCCTTAACGCTATTTTGATACTTTATATTACTGATAGGCATTATCTATTTAGCGTATATTACTACATAGTAGATAGTTTAACGGATCCTTAAGAGATGGAAAATCCCGTAACATCTCTTAATTTATTGCACGCACGTTGACACTGGATATGAGATGTCAAACCCCGTAAACATCTCTGACGCCGTTACACTCATATTTATTTACGATTGATTTAACTTACATGAGGATATTTTAGTCCTGACTCGAGTGTTTTGTCTTTTCATTACGCTCGGGTCAGTCCTGAGTTTTTCAGATTTTTGAAGATCTATTCTGGAGGACGAAGACGAAGATTTGGTATACTATTACTATTATTACCCTTGCATCATGCTATCTGCTGCATTATTTTAATTGTTCTGTTGTATACGTATAGCTCTGATAAATGTTGTATAAATAATTGTCAAAGTATAGTAAACAACTTCATGAACTGTTTATTTGACTATTATATTTTATCGTTCCGCTGCGAGATTTTGTGTTGTTTCATTTCCTTTATTTCTCTTTTTTTTTTCTTTTCTTATTTACCCCAATAACCATCTGCCCTTTTGAATGGTTTGGAATCGACATGTGTATTTGATTGTCGGTTTAAACTGTCCAAAAAGGCGGACCGTTACAGTTGGTATCAGGGCTTTGGTTTAGCGATAAACCTTGGCTCTAGTGGGGAATAACTCATTGAAATAGAGGTAAACTATATGAATGAGTTGAGTGTATATGAGAGAGCGTACTTGTTATTTGATATAAAATGGTTTTATATTGTATTAACTTTGTTCCGTTGAGTATTTATGAATTCTGGTCGATACTTGGGACGCCAAGGCGTCGAAAGGAATTTCTAAACACTCGAATAGGACAAACCAACACAATATCGTTTTGGAATATATTTTATATAAAAGAATTATTCGAATATTTATTCATTTTGATTGAATTGATTGTTAGGAGATGATAATATTAGATTATTATCGTTGTTGTTTGATCAGTCAATATTTACAACAATTGATTAAATAACAATGGATTTAGGAAAATGAAATCTTGTAAACACAATTGATAATGAATATAAATGAATTTCAACATGGATTTGGGAATTTAAATTCCGGTGTTTGAAATTGACTTACAAGAATTTGAAAAATATAATATGAGTATCATATGATAGTATAATTGAGTTGAAATTATTTTCGAAGGATTTTTTTTATGATAAGTGTTATATTCCCTTCTCTTGACGCTAGAAAATGATTTCGGTGATGAGTGCACGCATCATCGGCGTTATTTTCGAGAGTCCGAGTGGAGGAGACCACTTAATAGCTTGTCTAAACCTTGTTTGATTCAAATTTTATTTTATTTTGTATTCTTTATAGTATGATTTGATATATAAATTATATAAGTATATATTATTTCAAAACTTAATTTGAAATGAAACTTGGAGTTCTTAAGTCCTTTAATAATTAATGATTTTTTTAAACGATTGAAATGAATTTAGACTTGAATCATTAAGGAACTTCTGAATTGTGAAATGAGAAATGAACCTAAGAGCTAAGTGAAAATATCAATTGAAGTAGAAATCCTTAGAATTAGGAAATTATGAACTTAAAATAAAATTGAAACTGTAAAACTCGCATAGTATTAAATTTCATTCTATAGCATAGATATAACTTACCAAAATATTTAAGAAGTTCAAAAATGTTATATGAATTGTTAATTGGATAATATACAAGTATAGGTTTGAATAATGAAATATGCATTTAATTAATGGTTTGCAAATATAAATAAAATTGTTAGTATATAATTGGAATTTAAATTAACATTTAAAGGTGATTCACAATTATGTTAATATAAAATGGAAATACTATATGTGAATGTAAATGTGAAATTAAATTATAGTGTAATTTAAGTAATGACTTAAGAATCAATTAATTGAAAATTCAACTTTAAATGAAAAGAAGTTGTATGTTGTTTAACTACATTCTATTTGCATAACTATAACTTACCAAATACTTAAAATGTTTAAAATGATAATAAGGATAAGTAGAGAAATAATATACCAGTGTGAGAATGAATAATAAAATGTGAAGATCTATTGATAGTTGTAAATATAAAAGAAATTTAAGCTGTAAAATGAATGATATATATATAAGTGAATGAATAAAATTTAAAATTAATGAAAAATAAAATTGGTAAATGGAAACTAATTAAATTTGAATATAACTAAATGTCAATAAACTTGGAAGTGTATGAAATTAAAATTGACTTGGAAATGTATAATTGATTTAGTGTAGATTTTGGATGGATGTTAATGTTTGATATGCATTGGTTGTTAGATGGATGATAATTGATTAAGTAGAATACATTAGTGTTAGTGGAATTGAATAAACGGAATAGAATTTTAAAAAAATTAAATTCAAATTTGAAGCAAAGTGAAATTAAATATAATTGAATTCAATTTAAATTGAAGCAAATTGACTTGAATTTAAAATGTGAATGAAACAAACTTGAATAAATCGGAAACAAATTGAATGTAAACCTATTGCATGGATGAATAAGAAAATAAATGACTTTGTGTTTATGATTATTCTTTAGAAAAATTGAAGTTTTGATGGTTTGCACTTTGAAATAATAAATGCAAATTTTTGGGAAAATCCAAAATTGTCCAATATATGCTGAAACGAAAACAACCATAACTTTTAAATGGCTAAACGGAATTCAATGATCTTAGACTTTTCGAAAAGCATAGAAACTATAGCACAACTTTTGTTTAGATAACTTGAGAAAATTCTTTCGTCTACTAGGTTAAAAACTTGAATGTTACTCGCTGTCCTGTGTAAAAATAAGTAAAATCAGTAGTATACACCCTTAGTATTTTCGCCATATCTTTTGACTGGTTTATCGGATTTTGATGATCTTGAATTTTGTGTAAAGCTAAGAACTTAAGCTAAAACTTTTGTATTAAGTGTTTTGTGTTTTGATGTCTTTTAGAAGGTAGAAACCGCGAGTGAACGTCGCTGACCTGCGCAATTCATTGCCCAGGCTGAGCCGTATCCTCTAAGTAAAACGACCATAAATTTTGAACGTATGGTCCGAATTTGATGATTTTGGACATTCTGGAAAGCCTGAAATGAATGAAATAACTTTTGTTTAGATTCTCTTGCCGAATTTTATCGTTTAGGTGTCCTAAAACTAAGATTTGTTTGCTGTCCTGAAATTGGAATCTCAGTTTTGAAGCTAAATATGTTATATATATGTTGTGTAGGCTAAGTATATCGATCTATCTTTATATGCATGGTTCTAACTTAGTTATTGAGTGTTTAGTAGGTGCGGATTTCGCTTGCTTCGCATTTGGAGCTCGCTTTCGCGCTATATTAGCCGTATATGCTCGCTAACAATATATAAGGTACATATCTCGGATTACATATCGTATTTTTTACACTTTTTCCCTGCGGGATGCCTCATCACTTGATGAGATGTATATTTGTGATATATATACTGTTATATTATTTTTTTCCGATCGAGCCGCGCAAAGGAGACTCTGCCGAAATTTTCCGTAAAATCCGGGTGTTAGAATTTTTTTCAAGTTTTAAAAAATTTTATAACTTGTTTTGATTACTAACTTTTAAAGTTAGGAAGCCGTTTGGAGTAACTTAGTGGAAGCGTAGTTATGACTTTATAAATGGAATTTCATTGTTTTATAAGTGGATAATTTTGAATAAAATATATCAAATGTTGAATTCTTTACTTAGTTCCTTTTCTCTTCTTTTTCCTTTTCGGGGACGAAAAGTTTTGAGTGTGGGAGAGTGTAACGACTCGTAAATTTTCGATAATTAAAATAGCTAATTTAATAAGATTTCGTGATTTAGTGTTAGAAAAAAATTGTAAGTCGTTTGGAATAATAATAACTAGAATGAAATGCAACAAGATTTTATCTAAGTTAATTATTTATGAATTGAATAAAATCCCAAATCAATCGAAATGATATGTAGTCAAAGGTAATTGAATGAATTTGTATTGTATAGGTAATTGCGACGCTTGTTTGTAAATAATAAACTTATAAGTAATTAACAGTTAACGGTGATAATTATTTAAGCTACCTATTCATTTTGTAGTCGAATTGAATTTGTGAACCAATTGAAATTGAAATGAAAGTTCATACATTAGTTGAGTGCATTATCTCTAACTGTTGGTTAAATAATAATGTGGAATTCATTTGATGTACTATAGTAAATCGACTGATAATGAAATTTTATTTAAAATTTCAATATTGAAATCCGTCAAATATTGAACAATTAAATTGTTTAAATTTAATATTTGGAATTTATTGAATAATTGAATAAGGGGAATTGAATAACCGTATAATGGAAATAGTTGTTCTATAATTTTAATTCGTTTCAAAAGTTAAATTTTATAAGTTCGTTTTGAATATTTCAAATGATAGTGATTTAAGAATAATCAAATTTATTAAATTTAATATTACGAATGTTTGAATAATTTGAATTTTGAATTTGATATGATTAATTTGATATTGAAATTTAATATATGAAAATAGAGTGAATAATTGAAATTTGATTTAATATGATTCAAATTGGTTTCCAAAGTGAATGTAAGTTATATTAGGATTAAAATAGAGTTAATAAGATTTTAAAATTGGAGTTTATTGGATAATTGAATAACGGGGTTAATATGATTAAAAATGATTTGTAAAATTTTATTTTATCATATTGGAGTTATAGTGATGTTATAGAACTTTTAAAACCGAATTTAAAATTTATTGTGAAAATTGAATATTTTAATATTTAATTATCGACTGAAAATAGCCAAATTTTGAACAGTCTCAGAACTGGACGAAACTAGTTCCATTGGATCCGTAATAGTTAGTTATTATCGGATTTCAATTTTCGTAGCAATCGGAGTTGTCGTTTGACCGTGGCAGCTCGAAACGCATCGAAATTGTTTTAATATTAAGTTGGCGAGTTAAAATAGCCATTTTTCAAATAGTCTCGGATTTCGACGAAACTAGTTTCATCGGATCCGTAATATGATATTATTGTAAGATTTCAAATTTCGTGTCAATCGGATTTACCGTTTGTCCGGGGCGAGCCAAAACGCCTAGAAAATCGTTTAATCGGTTTAATTTAAATTTAATCGTTTACTTCCGTAACTCGCACATAAGATTGAATTAGCCTCCGAAACACATTCCATTGTGTTCGGAACATGGGATAAACCCTAGAAACGCCGGTCACCGCGCGTAAATCGGAGTTCGGAAAATCCGGGATGAATAGTGTTCGTCGTTTTTCTATATAAGCCCCTCTACTCTTCATTTTGCAAACCAAAAGAAACCCTAGGGTTTAAACTACAGCCGCCACTTTCTGAAATTAATGGACAGAAATTCATCTTCTTTCCTCCTCAATCTCTCCAAAATCCGTAAGCAATTAGAGAAAGTGTTCAACAGCAAAGTTGAAGAGCGTAAAGAGAGCTTTAAATCCATACGGGCGAGATGTTGTTTAGTCGACCAGAGGGGGAGCTAGGGGGCCGACGGCCTGCAGTTCGGCCTCGAATTTCGTGCTCATATGCAGGCCGAGCTTCAAGGGGAGGTGGCCGAGTGTAGCTTGCTTGATGCTCTTCAATAGGGTACCATCTGATCGAGGTAGAAGTGCGTGTGGTGGGTGCATAATTCAACCCTAATTTGGAGCTTAATGAGTTCTTGCGTGCTATTTCCTGTAGAGCTGACGTGAGGGAAGATGAAGAAACGAACGGCTTGGATCTGAGTCAAAGGGGACGTGCGGCCCTGATTTGTTTCGGGGTAAAATTAGAATAAAATTGTGAATTTATATGTATATTAATTAGTGTAACCTTTAAAATATCATATCTTGTTCGTACGAGGTCGGAATCGGACGAAACTTTTTGCGTTGGAATCGTATGGACGAGCACTACGCTATGGAATTAGATTGGAGTCGTTTGGAGCTAGATAAAATTTTAAGTTAAATCGAACGTCGTTCGTTTTGATTTATAATCGAAAAATCAAAGTGAGTGTTTTATAACGCTCACAACGTACTGAATATCTTTATGCTAGTTAAATTTGATATTATGAAGTGATATGAATTTTATTAGTCATTGTTTGATAGAATTTAATTGTCATATAGATTGTCATTTGAATTAACCGTTGAAAATTAAATTGACAGTTAAACTGAAATTAAAATTGAATTGCGATTAAATTACCTGACATTAATAACTATGAAACTGCCATGAATTGTATTGTCTATTGGATGATGTATTTTGATGGATGTTATTGGTTGATATTTAAATGTTTGGATGTTTATTTGCTTACTTATACTGTTATGCATACATATGACGCCGTGATTGGTTTAAGTAATATATACTCATCCCTGACATTTAATTGAAATAAATAATTACTTGGCTATAGGATAGAAAATTATATACGGACACCGAATTGGCTAAATTAATAATTTTTAAAATCGTCGATTTGAAATTTATTTAAATGTTTGATTTAAAAGTTATAAATAGAAATCCATTTATAGAAATCGAATTTATCGGAAAATTGAGTTTGGAATGTTGAAATACATTTTGGTTAAAAGAAATTGTTAAATAATTTAAGTTGAAACTGTGAAATTTAAAATTTGGATATGATTGAATTTCGAAACTTTATTTGTTTTAAAGATTGAACATTATTTCGAGCTTTGAGTAATACTAAGTAAAAAGTGGTAAAAAAATGATATTTTGAAATTGAATCATATTTGAAATTTGGATTTAAAACTTGAATATTGAAGGAAAATTTTGTTAAGTGTTATAAATTGGTATTTGAACATCAAGCTCCAATTCGATATAAATGGAAATTAAATAAATTAAAGGTGAATGTAAAATTGAATTAATTTGAAGTCAAAGTTGACGTTGATTGAATCGAAATCGAAATTGAATCGGTAGAAGGGAAATTGAAATTGTTTTGAATTGGGAAGTTATAATTGAAATGGTTCGGTTTTGAAGCTGTTTTATTTGTTTTCCAAATTACTCAGTTATATAAACCATTTTTGAATACTTAAATTATTTTAATCTATTTTAAATCTACTTAACCCAATTTGGATTATTTTAAACTAATTTATCTATTTTAAATCCATTTTAAGATTTTAAGTATCTTTAACTGTTTTAAATTATTTAAAACTACTTTTAAACTACTTAAAACTATTTTCTAAAATTCTAAACTGGTCAATAAAGTGAATTGTTTATATTTAAATCTTGAATTTAAATACGAATTGAGTTAAATGAAGTTGCAACCTAAATTGAAATTCGAAACGATTTTGAAATCGAAATGAGATATTGATGCGAAAAACGATTTTTGAAACGGAATCTTACGTTTGAAAGGATACGATGATATTTGAAATGGATTTGATTTTTGAAGCGAATATGATATTTTGATATCAATTATGAATCGATTTGAAAGATAAAAGAGCCAACGGTGTAATAATACGTAGTTATTGAAGAGACCGGGATCGGATATGGACATACTCTCTGTCTATACCGAAAACCACTTTAATAACTATTATACGCGGAGTGTTGATCCAGAATGAAGTGGATGGTTTGGTGAACGCGTTGATTGAAGAAAGAGAACGATTATTGGATGACCCCTGACATGACTAAAACAGGAGCCGCGCCGGGCCATTGAGGTTCGCCATCTCTAGCGGACACACTTCTTCGATACCATATCTATTACATTTGTGATTCGATTTGGGTGCACCCCTTGATTTCAGAGTGTTGTTTCGCGGTGTTGGGGTGGCTGCTGGCTATGCCCAACATCAGTCCGGATCACGCAACTACTAGTATCCTAGTTGGTATCGCCTCATGTACCTTATCATACTGATTATCCTATTCGCGACCACTATGTTATGCTTTGTGTTATACCTATAGGGTACCCTCTGATAACCACCAGTTTACGGTGGGGCTTACGGTGCTGTTAGACTATAGCATTATAAAAATGTGTTAAGGGGGATTATGGTAACGCCTTAACGCTATTTTGATACTTTATATTACTGATAGGCATTATCTATTTAGCACATATTACTACATAGTAGATAGTTTAACGGATCCTTAAGAGATGGAAAATCCCGTAACATCTCTTAAGTTATTGCACGCACGTTGACACTGGATATGAGATGTCAAACCCCGTAAACATCTCTGACGCCGTTACACTCATATTTATTTACGATTGATTTAACTTACATGAGGATATTTTAGTCCTGACTCGAGTGTTTTGTCTTTTCATTACGCTCGGGTCAGTCCTGAGTTTTTCAGATTTTTGAAGATCTATTCTGGAGGACGAAGACGAAGATTTGGTATACTATTACTATTATTACCCTTGCATCATGCTATCTGCTGAATTATTTTAATTGTTCTGTTGTATACGTATAACTCTGATAAATGTTGTATAAATAATTATCAAAGTATAGTAAACAGCTTCATGAACTGTTTATTTGACTATTATATTTTATCATTCAGCTGCGAGATTCTGTGTTGTTTCATTTCCTTTATTTCTCTTTCTTTTCTTTTCTTATTTACCCCAATAACCATCTGCTCTTTTGAATGGTTTGGAATCGACATGTGTATTTGATCGTCGGTTTAAACTGTCCAAAAAGGCGGGCCGTTATAGATGGGGTTGAAGCGTTACGTTGTTTTAAAATGAGAATGCGCCTGGTTTGCTTTCGAAAAGAATGCTTTCGACTTGGTTGGCTTTCGACTAAATCAAATGTTTTAAAGGAAAGGTTTCGAAATGGGTTGTGCCTTTGTTTTAAGAAAATACTTTCGAAGGGATCGAAACCCCTAACTGCCGCTTTCTACCTTTTGACGCAAATGGTTTCGGAAGCTACACTTTGTTTTAAAATCCAAGCCACCTCTCCAATACTTTCGAAGGGTTGGTTTCGATACCTTCACTTCTTTACTTAGGAAATGCTTTCGAAAGAGTGCTTCTGACTTAAAGGTTTTATGATCCTTTTGTTCTGTTGAAGGTAGAACCCAAATAGGTTTCGAAGGAGATAGTTTTAAATGGTTTTGAAAGTTTTTCCACGTGGTTTACTTGAACTCAAATGGTTTCAAAAGGTTTGATGCTTTCATTTTTTTGAAAGGTTTTAACGAATGTTTCGAAGTGGTGGTTCCCCAATGGTTTCGAAAGGTTTGAAGGAAAAGGTTTTCCAATGTTTTCAAAAGGCAATGTTTAAGTATATTAAAGATAAGATGTCAAAGATTTTATAGCTTTCAAAGAAAAGGTTTTCCCAATTGTTTTGAAAGGTTTATATGAATGGTTTCGAAATGGATACTTTCAATGAGATCGAAAGGGGTACTCTCAAAGGCTTAAAACGTTTTCATCAACAAAGATTTATGTAAAGTATAGATATAACATGGCAAGGTGATTTGAGTAAAGCGCAGAATTTAATTTCCTTATTTAAATTATGATTTAAAGGTTTAAATCAATTTGAGAAGAAAAGGTTTTAGGGAAAATTTAAGGGAAAATTTCCCTAAGTAAAATGACTTAGACACTTGTATACCAGATGAGACTAGTATATGGTCGCACCCTATACATTTGTTATTATCCCCTAGCTAATTTACTCCGAAATTTCAGTATGTAGGGCTTTGTCACAGGTAAGACTAAAATGATTTTTTATACGGTAAGGAATATATTTGTACAAAGGTAGGTTATTGGTGAGCCCGTAAAACCATTAGGATCAGTTCACTTGGAGAAAATAAGTTAGGGACAGACTGTCCAGAAGAGGAGTATCTAACATATGTTAGATTATTTGTTTATATTGTCTGGTAGGCCCAAGTCAGTCAAATGTTAGTGGTTAGCTAAACAAAACTATAATGTTTAGACAGATAGTTCATTTGTTACCTGATATGTATGTTTACATGATAATGCTTTACAGTTTTAACCAATTTTGGTTGCAGGATTATGATTTGCAAAAAGATATGTTTTAAAAGGATATTAATGAGGGGGGACCCATTCTGCTAAGCGGTGTGGTCTCACTTAATATCAAATAACTGAGATGTATAGTATTATTCATACCAGACTTTATGTCTGTCTCGAAGTTTATGTTTTTCCCCTAAAAATCTCGGGTGTTCAAAATTTATTTGAATAGACCGAGGGTTGAGGATTTACAGGTTTTAGTAGGTTGACAAATAAAGCTTCCAAAGACGAGCAGGAGGCCGGAGTTAGCTCTTTAGGAGTTGTTTTGTTTGTTTTATTCCACTATGTTGTATTAAGTTAATTATGACAATTTAGTACTCTGGTCAACCAAGGGGGCATCTTCTTATGTCGCTCTTGACATATTTTTTAATGATCATATTTGATCCGAACTTAGGAAAAAATTGGGATTATGTACTTAAATATGAAACATATTTTGTGAAATGTTATCAGAAAATTGTTTTTGAAATTTGTGATTTTGTTTCATATTCATGTTCTACCGATATTATGGATTCCATTAACATTATCATATTTGGTCTTCGGAGGTTAATACTATGGATGTCTACAGCATCTATATCACTTAGCTTCGGGCCTCTAGATAAGGGATGTTATAGAACATCAAAAAATTTCTATGGCAATATTACGCATAAAAGACTAGAAACCTATGTGGCAGAAATAATAGAAGTCCATAAATCCAAAAGGCAAGAAATCCATATGATAATATTGGAAGAACAGAAAATTCATCTAAAAATAATGATAGAAGGCCAGAATTCCTTATTCGACAATAATAATAGATGATTAGAAATCCTTATTCAGCAATAATAATAAAAGATAAGAAATTCTTATCGGGCAATAATAATGGAAGACTATAAATCCTTATCCAACAATAATAATAGAAGACCAAAAATCCTTATCCTGCAATAATAATATAATAATAAAGGGTCAGAAATCCTTATATGGCAATAATAATAGCAGACCAGAAAATCCATCTTTCAAATCCAATCTGGCAAGAATAATGGAAGATCAAAAAACCATCAAGTAATAATAGAAGAATACCATAAATCCTTTTCTAGCAATAATAATAGTTCTTACTTATAAAGATTACTTGATTTTCGCTTTGCAGCACAAACAACAAGTCTGTGATTAAGTTCTTTTGCCTTTCTTCGGATATTGGGCACCTTAGTTCCTTTTTCTTTATGTCACTCTTATGGCTTCAGTCGTCTTAATCCTTTTCGGCTATGGATGACTTAGTCCTTTTCTCTGCACCTCTCTTTGGGCTTTGGATATCTTAGTCCTTTTCTTTTTACCTCTCTTTGAACTTTGGACATCTTCGTCCTTTTCTTTGCGTCTCTCTTTAGGATTTATATGTCTTAGTGCTTTTCTTTGTCACCATCTTAGGTGATGGTCTCAACTTAAATCGTACCCCTTATCACCATCTTAGGTTATATTTAGGTCTGTCTTCCGATGCGTTGGTTAGCTATCTTAAGCAAAACCAACGACTTACCCGACCTCACTTTAGGAGGCTCTTTAGTGAGGCTCTTGATGATGGCACTAAATGCTGATTTGGTGCTTTGGACGGACTATCTTAGATGGGACCAAAGGCTTACTCCGTCCTCCTTCTAGGAGGCACTCTGGCTAGGCCGTATAGGCAGGGACATAAGACTTGCGAATGCTTTGGTTAGGCCTTTTTAGATGGGACCAAAGGCTTACCCGGACCTCCCTTTAGGAGGTGCTTTGTCTAGGCCATCTTGATAGCGAGTAAAGACTTTTTCCCTTTACTACCATCTTAGATAGTGGTTTAGGCATTCCCTTTGATTTTAGGAAAGTCCTCCTCCTCAACTATTTAGATGTACTTATTTCAACTTCATTATTCATCCATTGCTAGGGAAAATGTTTAGCATTCCATGTTCTTACTATCACATCGCCGTCAGATCGGCATAGTCTATAGACCCTAAGTGGGACCGCTTTGTGTATGATTAGGTGTCCTTCCAAATTTGGACCAAGCGATCCATCCCTTGGATTTTTAGTATTTACATAACCCTTCGGAGCACTAAATCTCCTTTGGAAATGATCTTCCTCTTACTTTGGAATTGTAATACTTGGATATTGTTTGTTGATATTCAACTGTCCATATAACCACTTTATCTCTTAATTCATTGATTAAGTCCAAGGAATCTTTGTTTAATTCTTGATTTCGATTAAACGCATATGCAATCCTTCGATAAGAAGGTACTTCGACTTCAACAGGGAGCATGGCTTTGTATTCATATGTTAAGGAATATGGAGTATGCACTTTTGCAGTTTTAGTAGAGGTTTTATATGCCCATAATACAAGAGGTAGTTCTTCTGCCCAATTTCCTTTAGCCTTGTCCAATCATTTTTTGAGAATGGTCTTAATAGTTTCATTGGCATCTTCCATGACTCCATTAGCCTTGGGGTGAGAAATGGATGGAAAGCTCTTAATGATCCCATTTCTATTGTAGAATCGAGTAAATTCTTCGCTTTCAAATTGAGTTCCATCATCGTATATTATTTTGTGCAGGATTCCAATTCTGGTAGTGATATTCTTGATCACGAACTTGAGAACTTTTCCGATGTGATATTTGGAAGCGGATCTTCTTCTACCCATTTTGTGAAATAATCAGTAGCTACTACCGTGTATTTGGCTCCTCCTCTGGATAAAGATAGCAGTCCGATTAGGTCAATTCCCCATACATCGAAAGGCCATAGGCTCGAGATGAAGTTAATTCATTTCGCAGCAAATGTGGGATATTAGAAAAAAATTGGCATTTTTTACATCTTTCACATAATCGATGGGATGATTAGCCATTTGAGGCCAGTAGAAGCCCTGTCTCATAACTTTCATAGCTAACTTCATACCATTAGAATGGTCTCCATAGAACCCTTCATTGACTTCCTTTAGCAATTTTGCTCATATTTTTGGATTAACACACCTTAAGCAAGGGATTGAATATCCCTTCTTATAGAGTATTCCATTTACCATAATGATGGTTGGGGATTGATGTTTTGCTCTCCTTGCCACCTTTTTATCTAATGGAAACTTTCCTTCTTTTATATACTCGATGATAGGTGTCATCCAACTATTCTTATATTGATTATCAGTTTCTATATGAGAAGATTTTTCTTGAAGAATTTCAGTTTCATCTTCCTTCTCTTTGTGTGTTAAGGTTTGAGACCTAGTCAACACTAAGGACGCCTTTTTTGATTAGGGCTTTTCTCCTTTATACTTGGATTTGCTTAGTAGCCTACTGGTACAATTTGGGCCTCTTGCGCTCCTTGCGAGCTGGCTAATTTTGACAAAGACCGAGCTTGGGAGTTCTTTCCTCTTGACACTCGGTGTATTGAAAAATCTTCAAATTAGGTTAGTAATTTTGATATCTTCTTGACATATAAGATCTGCTTGGTATCCTTTATTTTATATTTTTAGTTTAGTTGACTTACAGTTAATTGGGAGTCACTGAAGATCTTAATTCTTGGAATCTTCAACTGAATGGATAAGGTAAATCCTGCTATCATTGACTCATATACTACCACATTATTATTGGACCTGAATTCAAATTTCATTGTATAATGTAAACGGTGCCATCGGGGGGCAATGACCACATATCTAGCTCAGGTTCCTTGCTCATTTGAGGTTGCATTTACAAAAAATTGCCATATGGGCTTTAGATCCTTTTCCTTTTATTATTTCTCTTTAATGAATCATGTACATTCATTGATAAAAATAGGCTAAAACTTGTACTTTAATTGCTATTCGAGGCAAAAATTCGATATTATTTTGGTTGAGCTCTATCCCCCATTTTACTGGCCTTCTTGAAACTTTGGCTTGCTGAAGACTTATTTAAGCGGAAAGTTTGTTAAGACCTTAACTGGATGTGTCTGAAAATAGGCTCTTAACTTTCGTACTATGAGCATTAAGCAGTATGCTAGTTTTTCAATGATCGGATACCCGGTCTCTGTAGCTTTTAGCCTTCGCTTGCATAGTATACTGGAAGCTATGTTTCTTTCTCTTCTCTGATTAAGACCGAACTAACCATGTGCTAAGAAACTGCCATATAAAGATAAAGTTTTTCCCCTCCATGGGGCTAAATAAAGTAGGTGGTTTC
The DNA here is from genome assembly GCA_030765085.1 of Allium cepa. NCBI lineage: Eukaryota > Viridiplantae > Streptophyta > Magnoliopsida > Asparagales > Amaryllidaceae > Allium > Allium cepa. The sequence continues at coordinate 793,006,969 of CM060935.1, read as the reverse complement.
TCCAACTGATTTTTCAGCTCCTCAAAAGCTTTTGAACAATCCTCATTCCACTAGATATTTTTCTTCTTTTTAGCTACATCAAAGAACGAAATGCATTTGTTAGTGGCCTTGGAAATAAATATGTTTAATGCTGCTACTCTTCCATTCAGGTTCATTACATATTTACTTGTCTTAGGTTCCTCCATATCTTTAATAGCTCGAAATTAGTCAGTGTTAGCTTCGATTCCTCTTGCACTGACAATATATCCTAAGAATTTGCCGAACTGAATTCCAAAAGAACATTTTTACGGGTTAAGCTGAATCTAATATCTTCATAGTACATCGAACACTTATTCAAGATCTTTTAGATGATTTCCTTCCTCTTGAGATTTAACCAGCATATCGTCTACATATACTTCTATGTTTCGGCCAATTTGTTCTTTGAACATTCTGTTCACTCATCTCTACTATGTTGCTCCAACGTTCTTTAATCCAAAGGGCATTACTTTGTAGCAACACATTTCCCAATCTACTATGAAACTGATGTTTTGCTCATTTGATTTGATAATTGGAATTTGATTGTATCCATACTTAGCATCCATGAAAGATAGGAGTTTGTGTCCACTTGTTACATCGACTAACTAGACTATCCTTGAAAGAGGATAACAGTCTTTTAGGCATGCTTTATTCAAATCAATGTAGTCGAACTACATCCTCCATTTCCCATTAGATTTCTTAGCTAGTACTAGATTGGCTAAACATTTTGGGTAAAGTACTTCTTTGATAAATCCATTCTCGAGGAATCTTTCGATTTCTTCCTTCAAAGCATTAGATTGGATCTTATCAAACTGCCTTTTCTTCTATCGAATCGATGTAATATTTGAGACTATATTCAAAGCATGGCATGCGATGTTGGATCTATTCCAACCATATCTTAATTGGTCTAGGAAAATACATCTTTGCTGGATTGAAGAAACTAAATTAACGCTATATTTAGTTTGTTATCTAGCTCTTTTACAATCTTAACCATCGTTGTTGCATTGGCTGGATCCAAGTATATTTTCATAAGATCTTCTATGGGCTTCATCCTCTCTTATTCACTTCCGCTGTCTAGTTTAGTGACAATCTCCTCATCTACTAGCTTCCTTCCATTTTCTTTTCTTCTTAGAGAAATTAAATTTTCTTAACACATGCTTTATTCTCTCAACAGGCTTTGTTATTCTTTGAATGATGAGTTTAAGAAATCATCATCCAAAGACTTTTTAGCTTTAATTCTGATTAATTCACTTTCCTCCAAATCATAACAAGAAGATTGTTTAGTTTGTATTGCTCGACAATAGCAAAGTACATTTCTCAAAAGATAATTTGTTCTCCTCTTATGGTCCCCCACCCATTCTTGGTCAGAAACTTTACCATTAATTGGCGAGACAAAAGCATCCATCTTGTTCAAAGCTAGCCTCCCGAAGAAAGCTTTATAATAAGAAGGTTGATTCATAATGATGAAGAGAGCCTCAAAGGTCCTGGAATGTGGTGGAACTCTTATCTGTACTAGAAGTCTTATCTGCCCAATAGGAGTTGATCTTGTGTCATTGAAACCAAAAGTGGGCTCAAAAATCAACTCAAGCTTCTCCTTTGGTATTCCTATTTAGTCAAATGCATGTTTAAAGATCATGTTGACATCGCTTTTAGTATCCACCAAAATTTGGTAACTGCGGAGTGTCCAATATGCACAGTGATCATAAGGAGATCGTTATTTGGATGATTAATCCTTCCAAACTCCCATAGAGTGATAGTCAAGTTACGCCTTTAGATCTGGATCTAGGATTTTTGAATGGTGGTTCCTTCTGAAGAGAGAAAATCTCATCTCTTGCTTCTCTGATATAGCGATTTCTGGCTCTTTTGCTACTTCTAACTAGATGTAGGCCTCCATGTATCACATCAATTCTATTGAATGGTGGAAGGAAGTTTAGTTTGATGTCACCTTCTGCTAGTTTGCAGCATTGTATGGTAGTCTTTGGCTACCATTTTCAAAATGAACAACTTTCTGATTATCTTTGACAATCTCCTTCAAGTGTCCAGAGCAAATCATACGTTGAATTATGTCTGCTAGCACTCGACATTGGTCTATCTTATATCCATTTGCCTTATGATAGGCATAATAATCTCCTGTTCTTCTGGGTTCAGGGTTGGTTTTAGCCTTGTAGGAATCTAGAATATTGCTGCTTTCTTTCATTGAAATGAATATATAGGATATTGGCTTGTTCAAAGCAACATGATTGGTACTAGGGGTCTCCTCCCATTATCGCTTTCTATTGTTGTGGTCATATCCAGTTTTTCCTGCTTCCTTCTTCGTCTGAGCTTTCTTCTTAGTGCAACACATTTCATCCATACTGATGACTTCGATAGCTTGAAAGTAAAAATCCTGCAAGTCCTTAAGTTCATGTATATAAAGTTCTCGCTAGAATGGGATTTGCTCGATCAGTCCTGAATGTACTACCACTAAATTATCCCTATCCATCATATCTTTCGCCTTTATTGCCTCTATATTGAACCTCTTAAGATAATCACCTAACAACTCCCCAAATTTTTGTTTGATATTAGCTAGCACAGTGTAGTCAATAGTTGGATCTTTAAAAATACATAAGTACGTCAAGAATTCATAAGAAATTTTTTTCTAGGAATAGATAGTCCTCTCTCGGTACCTCCTGTACCATTTATCTACTGCTTCTTGGAAAGTAGTAGGGAAAGCCTATAACATACAGCTCCAGAAGCGTTGTATATGTCCATCTGACTTTCAAAGGCCAACAAGACGGATCAGTCACTCTGTTATACTTGATAGATGGAATCTTGATATGAGAATGAATTTTTGTGGATATGATTTCGTCTGTGAATGGAGTTTATTGACTATTTTCATTGACTCTGTCATCAAGAGTTCTCTTTCACTTGAGATTAAACAATCTTTTGCCATCTTTTCTGCCATGTCTCTTAAGTAGGCTTCTTTACTATGGTAGTTGCTTCTATCTGGTTTATATTAGTTGGAGGTTGAACTTCCTGATTGTTCCACAGATCTTTTTATCACCCTTCCTTGGTAATTTGTTTTAGCATGCTCGTCACCTTTTCTCTTTTGTGGAGTTATGATTAGTTTGCCTTTACTTGTGTTCTTAAGCAAAGAGATATCTAAGCCCTTTCTTGGAGACTTTATCTCGTCTCCCCCCATGAGCTAGGAGGATCATTGAGCAAGGATTCCTTCCAAAAGTTCTTTGATCATTGACACCTATTGGTCTAGGTTTTTAATCTTATCTTCGTTGTTGGTTGATTGTGCCGGCTCTGATGGCTGCCTGATTTCTACATTGTTCATGTTGAAATTGGGAATTACATTTTCTTTCAACGTTGCTTGTTGTGCAACTTCTTCAATTGGTACATTGGTTTGCCTTAATTTCACAATTTTCCTAAAACAAAAATTCTTTCAATTAGTTTAAGGAGAGAGTTAAATACGATTATAGGTTCAGGGCCTCCTTTTAGCGATAAAATAGTAAACCAAAAGTTGGTACAACACCCATGATGTCGTGAATGATAAATGAATCCTTAGAGCATATTTGATAACATGGCTAAGGATGGCTTAGTTGGTATTGATCAAATCAAGAATAAATCTAACATTCGAGGCCAAGTACAAGATGATATCATTAGGAAATGGGCTATAATGCCTATGAGTTATAGATGTTGCATATTTGATGGCTCATTTGTCATCTTGAAATATGATATTTGAAATCTTTTAAGGTCATTTGGAACAAAATGTTCGAATGCCCTTAAGGTTACTTAGAATAAAATACTAGAGAATCTACATGGTCCTTAGGAATAGGGCACCCCAAATCTCATGTCATATATCTAAAGGAGAAAGAAAATAAGTGGTAAGTATGTGAAATAGCCCATTAAGCTTGTTAATGAACTAACTAAATAGCACTTATGTTCATAGTTCAACGTCTATGTGTAATAGGAAAGATGGGAGATGTGCATATAAATACTAGTTTAGACCAAAGCTCATATGTATCCATGTAAAATTGAATCACAATTGCTTTAGATCTAAAGAGCTTTATTATATGCATTTTCATGTCCAATAATGTTCGAAATGCACAACAAAGGTAATATGTATGTCCAAGTCCTTGTTCATACAAATCAAACATGATTACAATCAAATGTCCCCAATTATATTTAGGGTTGTTAGAGTTTAATTTTGAGTTGAGAAAAGAAAATCAATGCCCCTCTCCATGTGCTCTAGGTTCGTATTATAGGGGTAGGCACGTGGCATGATATATGGCTTCGGCAACATCAATGTTTCATTGCACTAGGCTTTGTTTAATGATGGAATTCAGCATCCCTTGGTAAATAGAAGAACTTTGGCGCCATCTGAGTAGTAATAGCCTTTGGCCTTGATAACCTTATGCATTGAAATGCTCTCAATTGGTCGTTGATGGCATCCGTTGAAGGCGACATTAAGCATTGGTGAAGAGCGGCGTTGATATAGAGTTATATTGATAAAGAGTGTCATAGCTATTTCCATGGGCACTGATGACTTTCGGCATCAATATCGCACTTATAAATGTGCGGCATCCCCTAAAGATCGATAAAAGGCGCTATCATCAAGATGCGGCACTAATTATATGTGGCATTGTCTTATAGAAGTATCATTGGAGTGGCGTTGTCCATTAAATAGCTTTGGTAATAATATTATATGACATCAGTGTATAACGGTCTTGGTAATATGCACATCATTGACAGGCAGTGTTAACATTGAGGAAAGAAGATGTGGGTGAGAAGCAGCATTGTCTTGTGATATTAGAGATCCGGCATCATTCACTTTATTCTATATGCGATATGCGGCACTGATGCCCTCTAGTGTCCTTAGCTTTATGGATGGTGGACGACATCATTAGTGATGACACTGACCTATTATCATTCTTTCGGTACTTTTAATTGATGCAATGTCTCAGATATATCACCCACTGCATTCCCTTAAGGATAATAATGTACTAACATCCATATTGGCATGCCGAGTTCCATTGTTATAGGTAGTAACACCTACAACATTATTACTTCAGCTTCCTTGATATAGAACCAATTTTCGCATCATTACTTATCTCTGCGGCATTTCTAGCCTTGAATATAGAATCTAATGGCATCAATTCCTTTGTGATGCCACCACTTATGTCATTACTCACAACATTGAAATTATGTGGATAACTAGTATATATATGAGCTCTTCTATCACAAATGCTTGCTTTATAGGGTACAGTGTATCACCAATGCTTTTTTCAGAGAGTATGGTGAGATTTATATGATACTAATACTCTACTTATCTTGGACCCTCGAAGGGAATCATTCGATTGCAATAGATGTCCATAGTGGACTTCACCCACCAGTAATGGTGGTATCAATTTGTATTCTTTAGTTGTCTTTCATTGTTATGTTGTGTATGTTATTAGTTGACTGATGTTATTATTGTTACATTTATTATTATATATTTTGCACTTCTTGATAGACTTATATTATGATTACCCAACTTTTGGTTATTGGGTCGCCTTATCATAGTATACTATTACGTGTCAGTCATATTATATTAGATGTGCTGACTTATTGATTACATGAGAAGAGTAGGTTACGGTATGATTTCCTATTTTTTAGGTAGTTTTACTTTACTTGTTTATAGATAGTCCGGATTACCCTCAAGCCTTGTTTTTGGAGTGGACTTGATGTGCCTTAGCAGTTCTTGTTTATTTGTACATAGTTTTAATTTACAGTACTTTGAGATAGTTTCCCTCACACCAGGCTTTATGTATGGCCTGTATTTTGTCTTTGTCTATTTATGTCATGACAACTCTCGGGTACTCAATCGATTAGTCTAGAGTATGTTTCTTTTGAGGATACGCATTTAGGATAATTGGACAATTCCACGGAGGTAATGTAGATATTTCGTATACATACATGATACTATAGTAGTACACGACATATATGTATTTATATATGAGACTTGATGTATTAGACTTAATGTTTGTTTTAATTTTCTTTACGAACAATCTGTCTTTTGTGTATTTGGAAGTCATACGTTGTCATTTGGTGCTGATTTCAGAGTATTACGAAGGGCGGATTGTTACACTTGGTATTAGAGCCTAGGTTCAACACTTAGGGTCAAGTATGCTAGTTTAGGTTAAACAAACTGGCAAAGGGAGGTACGTTGAGAGAGCATACATTTATTTTCCTATTATATTATAGTAAATACACCACCCATCCTCTGGATTTTGATTTATTTTTATCGCTAATCGTTAAAGTATCTTTGTCAGGCTATTAGAATGAGATGATGAGGTACACGAGCGCGACTGCAGATGGGTAGTTTGAGATGCATGATTAGTTTAGAGACTATTTATATAGCGCAAGGGATGTTCCACCGCTCGTTAATATTTCCAACAGATGCGGTTGGTGTAAAATGTGGTATGGCCTTTAGGGCTCTAGTATTTCTTGCTCCACCAGCTTTATACTATCCAATGCTGTGCTTGGATTTTCCTTATCCTACGAGGGAAGCTATATCTTAGTTTTGTGGCTGTTGCTGAGACACGACCTTGGATGTTTGCGTATGAGAGGGCTTCCACCAATATAGGTCCAAAGAATGTTCTCATAAGGGAAATTTCTTCTTGGTATTCAAAGAGGGGACATGTTGGTGGGGTAGCACGTAGTGTTAGAAGTGATTGATGAGCTGACCCATGACTGGGAATGAATTTAGACATTGCTTTGGGTCTCAGATCATTTCCGAGATCGAGAAGGGTGTGTAGATTTAGCAATTCATCCATTTTGTGCATAGTAGCTCATCGTAAGTGTGTATGTTGACCATTCAATCTTTTAGTTTAATTTGAGGACCGAGACAATCGAGACTCCATTGGTGTAGGCAAAGGAATTTACCTTAGGTCTTAAAGCATTTTTTGGGGATTCGCTACATAACCTTGTCCCCATAAGGGTCCATTTTTTGTAAATTTTATTGGGATGGCTCTTTTCCATGAGGGCACCTACGAGATACAACTAGATTAGCAAAAATAAAAAGTAGAACAGAACTTTAACCGAAGCACAAAGGTCGAGATACAAGGAAAGATCAAGCTTATGCAAAGAAGAAAGCTGACCAAGTATGTAACTTCTGTGGCATCAAAGGCATTTTTCTATGAAATGCCATCCAACTATAGTGAGGCGTGAGTGCTTCCATTACAATCAGCTTGGTTACTTGATTAAGGATTGTCCAATGTTTCTGAGGGGTGTGTAAGTGATGATGACTTATGCCTTACGGGCATTACTAGGTCCTAGTAGGCCTACTGCTTAGGAAAAGTGGAAGGAGCTTATGTAGTGAGGTATTCTTCATACTTGAGGTACTTACTTTTTTCTTTCTAATACCTAAGCTGTACTTTCGTATGATGTTAGTTGCATGGTAGTTGGCTAAACTTGACACCTTCCGTAGTAAGTATATTCTCTTGTAAAGATAAACCTAATATAAGTAACCTTAGTTGCTAAGCTTAGGTGAGACAGTTGAATGTACTCCCCTTCGAACTCATTGCATGGGCTTTCGAGATAAGTGGGGTTGGTCAATAAAGTTTGACTTGGATTTGCATCTAATAAAAGTTCGATTGTTTCTTAGCATGAGCAGTGGACGAGCGGATGACTTATAGACCTCCGCCTAGAGTTGTTCGTGTTAGAATTGTTTTCCTTTATGCTAGTCCACCTTAGGTGATGGGAGTAATCCTATATGACATAAGGGTATTTTCTAAATATCGGTCCATTCATATACTAGTTATTGATGCCTTGTTTGAGTGTAGAGTTTCTAGGTGAACTACATCAGTTAGGAAAGGGTTTTCACTTCATTTTTATAGCCGAGCGCTTGAGTCGGATTCTTGGGATGATTTAGAGATTTTCGAAGCACAACCTTTGTCGTGCGGGGAAATTTCAATAGTCAGGTCAAGGAACCATATCGAAGTTTGCATGAGAAGAGTCAGCGATCGACCCTAATTTAACAAAGAGACCTTATGAGTGAATAGACGATTGGATCTGGCGTCATGTCAGTATGGACGATCTTTAGTCATTATAAATTTATAGTATAGTTTAGTTAAGATTGCTTATGATATTTTAAGGGAATGATTTCTCGACTAGTTTGGTGGCAATTTAGACTATCTTCTAAGTAACAAAATGATACTCGCCTAGGAGAGCATCATAGTACACTTGGTATATTGTCCATATTAACATTGTGCAATTGTGGTGAGTTTAAACCCAAACAAACACGGACATTCATAGATCATCATTCAATGATGATTTAATCTGTAGAATTTTCTCCTTTAGAGAGTAAGTTCTGTTTGGAAGAGAAGAAAAGTGGGGACTTAGATTGCTTTGTCTATTCAAGAGTTTGTTTCATTGCTTTGCTTTTTGTTGTTTATTGCTGTTTATTATTATTATTTGGTTGTTGTTTGTCTTTGCTTTCCATTGGTTGTTATTCTTCGTTGTTGATCGATTTTGATTTTTTGTTGGCTTGCCTTTCTTATTTGCTTTGTGTGATTGATTATTTGTATGCTAATTATTGTTGCCTATTGTTTGTTGTTGTTGCTTGTTGATTTATTATTATTTCATGTCATTGTCTACTATCGTCGTTGTTATTTAATTATTTATTTTTATTGATAGTTGTTGCTTGCTTGTACGTTTGGTAGCATGTTTGTAAATCATTGTTCGATGTTGCTGCTTATTATGTGCATGGTTTCTTGTATGCTAATTAAATTTCGCTATTAAAGCATGCATGGAGAGAGATATCGATGGCTATCAAGAATAGATCATGCCATCCAAGGCCATTATAGAGGTCGAGATGAGATCTATATGAGTCTATTGTCTTTTGATGTGGCTTAGAGTCTATGGTATACTTTGATATTGACTCATTTGAGCTTACACTCTAATTGACAGTCAGGTATAATTATGGTAGCATATGTTAAAAAGTTATACTGTTTGAGCTTTGTGTTGTTGTTGAGTTATTGCATAATCGTCTTAGTATAGTATAATTAAGTGCTCGAGAGCTAAAGCGTAGCTATTTGGATGCTTATATTTCTAGTTTAGCCTTCAAATGGTGAGAGGCTTTGTTAAAAAGAGGCATGTACTTAGGAAAATATATGATAATTTATATTATTGAATGTTTTCCGAAAGCATGATGCACTCTAATTTTAGGGATTTTTTGTAACGCCTATCGCAGGAGGTACTGCTGATATTTCCTGAAGTTGATTGTTCTAGAATTTTGGGCAATCTTATTACTTTTTTCTACTTTTGGAAATTTTGAGGACGAAATTCTTTTAAGGGAAGAATGTAAGAACTCGTATTTTAATGACTCATAATTTAAATAATTAGTTTAAATATTAAGTCATTAATTAACGGAATGCCCCATGAACTCGGCTTTTAAAGTTAACTGAACTGGGCTTGAAATACTCATAGTTTGGCTTTTCTGACACAAGAAATATGAGCATAAACTTGACTCTGTTTGGAGTCGATGAACTTTCGGAGTGAATAGTGATTTTAAGTAGATGAAATGAAATTGGACAAAGGCCCATTAGCTAGCCTATAAGTGGCCAACTCTCTTTATAGTTCTTATTCCACTTTCTCTAATTTGCCCTTAGTCTCTCCTTAATCCCCAAGCCTTAAACCCTTCGAATAAAACTCTAAATTCAAATAAAAATCACTGTAATTCCTCTTATCTAATTCTCTACCAAAACCATCATGGAATTGGCTTAAAGTTGTGATTTGGATCTTCATTTATGATTCAAAGAGAGGAAAACTTGGGTTTTGATGATTATAACTTTATTTAAGGAAAGAGAAGGCGAGTGAGATGATTTTTCATATATATATATATATATATATTTACTTTTTAATCTTATTTTATTCATTTATTGATGATTATGAGATTATATAAAGTGATTTAGAAATTTTTTGGTTTGAATTAGGCTTGTATTCACGCTACGAACATGATTATGTCATTTTATTATTTGTTTGAGACCTTAATTACTATTTTTGAAATAATTAATAAGTTTATAAATGAATTTTGGGATAACTAAGTTATTATACATGATGTTGTAATGAATTACAGACTAATTAGATGAAATAATAGAGTGCATGTCATTTGTTAGTAATAATAAAACTAATTTATACGGTTTTAGAAAAGTTAGTAAGCTATTTAATGATTGATGAAGCTTAATTAGTATTATGAACATTATTTAAGAGTAAAAAAACAATCATTACTAAAGAATGATTTATTTATAAATATTGCTTATGTAACGAATATTTTATAAAATAGTATAAACGCGATATTTTATGAAAAGAGTGATTTTATGAAATAGTAAGAAAGTGACCGTTCATAAAACAATGATTTTATAAAATAGTATAAAAGTGATATTTTATAAAAATAGTGATTTTATAAAATAGGAAGAAAGTGATATTTTATAAAGTAGTAATTTTATAAAATAAGTATAAATGAGAAATTTAATAAAGAGTATAAGATTTTATAAAATAATATGAAGAAGGTTTTTTATAAAATGGTTATGAGGTTTTATAAAATATTCATGGAAGGAATACTTAAGAGATTTAATATTTCAAATGCTTAAATGGATTTGTAAGTTAGTATTGTATTTTAAAAAGTGGTATAAGATCATAAAATAATATAAAGAGATATTTTACTTCTATTGAAAAGGTTCGGTAAATAAAGGAAGGATTTGATTTTAGTAATAATTGAATTATTTACTCAAATATGCGCGCGTGTGTGTGTATACGTGCATTTGAAGTTATATATTAATCAAGACAATTCTTGTATTATAGCTAGAATTGAGGTATTTAGTTATGCATGTATATATGTGTGTGTGAAAGAAATATTATATATATATATGTATGTATGTCTATATGTTTATATCTTTACTTGTATATTAACTTGTGGCGAGTGTCTTATGTAGCCACGGAGACTATCGCACGCGCTAAGTTGCATGAGAAGATACCGACAAGAAATCTCTTTGATGAAGTCCGAAACATGATTTACATAATTAAAAGTGTAGTTATATGTTCATGTGTGCATAAACATTTACAAATGGGTGCATGGGTATACAAGTAGGCATCATATAAGGCAGGAAGATTAGCTATATTGTTTTGGCATGTTAGAGTAGGTGGGTCGCTAGATTCAACCGTTGAACTCTACATGTGTAAAATATGGATTTTGTGTCGAAGTCGTTTTTTTTACACAAAAGGGAATACTTCCAAAACATCAATTAATGAACTCTAAAGGATGTCTGATGGGGTAGAGGTAGGCTTCGGAAGCTAGGTAATCAATCGTATGAAGCAACGGAGGAAACAACATACGAACCGACGACCGTATGGATCAGTGGCAACTACCCCAGGCTTTATTTCATGGGGCAATCAACCACCGATGGGCCGATGTTGACCATCAGTAGTGCACTAACCTAAGTAGAAAAGCCCAGGTCAGGTGCCATTTTATTCGTGTTTCTTCCTCTATATCAGGTGCAAGTTCATGCGAAGCTTCGATGCAACTTCGAGGAAGACTATGGACTTCTCGGAGAGGCAGAAAGCTAGGTGAATCTTGGGATCCAGATGTGAAAGTTAAGTGATTCTTATAGGATCAATAATGATCAGGCACAGGATCAGTACGGCAATTGGTTACACGTTCATGTCCGACGAGATCGTATGATCAAGCGGAGTAAATCCATACCTTTAGGCTTTGATCTCAGGGAACGCATAGTTGGTGAATAATGTCGGTGTTATATTAGTGACCGTACATTGTATTGGTCTTATATAAGTGATTATACACCGTATTAGCTTTATATTAGTGGTCATACATGTCAATGGTCCTTCAATAGTGACCATACATGATGTTATATTTATCTATATGGCATTGATGTTCCTTTGTGGTCTCAGTGGCATATTATACGGGATACACCCATTGTTTTCTTTTGTAGAGACACTACACGAGTTTATTAAGAAATCCATGACATCCTGGGGGATGATGACAATAATCTACAACAAGATCATATATCACCAAAACTTGCTTCGGTGGGTAGGTATTTAGAGTAGATCATATATCTCCAATTCTTGCTCCAGAAGGTATGGTGAGATCTACACGAGACCATCATTGAGGATGTGGCTTGGGGTCTATGATACAATAAGGTATCGACTCTATTTACTATTTAGAATATGTTTCAAGTATATAAAGCATGTCATATAACACCACATCTTTCCTCAGACCCAGTTGTGCCTTTGTAGCAGACCGGATTACCCTTGGGCCATATAAATCTTTTGGGTAGGTTCACTTTACATGTTTTTGGACAGTCTGGATTACCCCTAGGACACAATTTTGGAGTGGACTGTCTATGCCTTTGTAGTTTCCATTTGTTTGTATATAGTTTTAATGTATATTATTTTGGGATAATTCCCCTTGCACCTAGATTTATGTTTGACTCGTGTTTTATCTTTGTTGTTTATGTCATAACAACTCTCGAGCACTCGATCAAGTAATTTGGGAGTCGGTTGCCTTTGGGGATACACTTTGAGGACAGTTGGAGCATTTCATGGATGCGATGTAGATACTTCATATGCATACTTAATATTTTGTAGTGCATGACATATATTATTTATATATGAGACTCGGTGTATCTAATATTATATTCAAAAGCCCATATTGTATGGAGTTTGATGTATTCTGACTTCCTGTACTGAATTCATATATCAAGTATTTTCACCAGTGTAGTCTCCTATATATATTGTTATCATGTTCTATTCATGTATATTAAGTATATTATATATTGTCATTCCACTATGAGATTCTATCGATATGCCATTTTGTCTTTTGTTGTATTCAAAAGTCAAACGTTGTCATTCGATGCTAATTTTAGGGTGTCATAAAGGGCGGGTTATTACGATATTCTAAATTACAGCACAACCTTGTTTTCCTATGACACCTCGAGAATTTAAGAGATAATTTAATAAAAGAATTGAATTTAGAATATAAAAAGGGCATAAACATAACTTTTAAAAACATATGAATCACTATGGAACTTGCACCATTGCGTTTGTAGCGATTTTTTTAAACAATTATCATTATAACACTTTGAAATTGGAGCTAGTATAGAAAAGTTACAAATGTTTTAAAATTTGAAAATGAAATTAATTAAATATACTAATAAGGGAATAAAACTATTTATAAATAAATAGCTCCACGGGTTAACACCATGGGGGGTCACCGATCGATAAGTAGCGGTCGACCGGTCTCCACCTAGTGGTCGACCGGTTGATGCTCCAGATCGGTGAATTTGAGCGGCCAGTTGCCCGTATTGACTAAAATATTTTTTACTTGGTTGCAAAGTAAGTGTTTAAAGTTTAGAATGAAGCTGAATATTCTCTTAGGTTTAATCAACGGTTAGGTCGCCGATGATTATTTGTAGTTAATTTTAATATACACCATCTAACATAGGTTATTAGAAATTAAATTGGAAAAACTATATTGTTTAAATCTGAAATTGAATTATGAATTGTGTTGGCATAAACTTGTTAATAGAAGGATTAATCTTGGTTAAACCTCTTGTAATCAAGTAGAAATTCTTATGTTTGTTAATATAACTCGAACCCTAGACTAAATTAGAACACTATAAACAGAAACTGATTAGGAATTTGGAATAATGACACCTTGATTTCACACAAACCTGAAAACTATAAGTTACAGTATGCTAGTACTAAAATCAGAGAACGATGGATATTGCATAATAATTCATCGAAATCAAACTGATATGGAAACCATATTTTAACCGCAATTGGTCGACAGCAAGCGTTCGACCAACCCAGTATATATTGGTCATTGGTTGGCGCTCCAAAACCGTAGCCTAAACCTTGGCCTAAGGCCCAGGTATATTTATTTCAAATAAAGGAATTAGTATATACATATGGAATATATATATATATATATATATATATATATGTATATGGATGCGAGGAGTGGGGAAGCTAGTTCCCTATGAGGAAACACTAGGAGTAGTGAAGCACATGATGCATTTGGAAGAAGTGCTCAATACACTTCATGAGCATAAGTTGAAGACAAAGTTTTCTAAGTGTCATTTTTAGCGCGGGAAGTTATGCTTTTTAGGACGTATTGTCTAAGAAAGTGGGCTGGCTGTCGATCCTGGTTAAATTGCTACAGTTCAAGATTGGCATGTGTTGAATAATGCCATGGATGTAAGGAGTTTCCTTCGTTTAGTGATTGTTGGCAGCTTTGGAAGTTCAGCCGACGCTTATGGACTACATAAGGTCAGGTCAAAAGCAAGACGAGGAATTGTTGGATATCTTCGAGAGGATTAGTAAAGGAGAGCAATCGAGTCATCCGAGGTCTTATACCATTAACTCGAAGGGATGATTATGAAGAGATGGTAGATTGTGTGTTCCCTTCATTATGGAGTTGATAGACATGGTACTAGCTAAGTATCATCATTCAATGATGGCTACTTATCCCAACTACGACAAAATGTAACATGACATAAAGAGTCTCTTGGTATGATAAGGCAAGTAGCATAGTATGTGGTCCGATGTATGACTTTCTAGAGGGAAAAGGCGGAATAGAAGAAGCCAAGAGGATTGTTACGGCCGTTGGATATTTCGTAGTGGAAGTGAGAGAGTATTTCTATGGACTTCATTGATGGACTACCTACGAGTAGGAGAGGGGATAAGAGTTTTGGTTCATAGTCGAACAGTTAACCAAATGCGCTTATTTTAATTCGGTGAGGAGCACGAGGATCGCAACATGTTTCATGACATTATACAAAAGAGAGATCTTTAGGTAGCATTATACATGAGAGATATTATACATGACATGATAAATGAGTTTGATTGCCACTTATCACTTGCAGACGGAAGAACAAATGAAAAGAGTGAACCGGGTGTTGGAGGACGTACTTCAGGTGTGCATATTGGATATTGGAGGCTCTTGGGAAGTTCACATTCCTCTAGTGGAGTTCACTATAATAACAGCTATCAGACGAGTATTGAGATAGCACCATCCGAGGAATTGCATGGTAGACCCAATAGATTACTGTCGTGTTAGTGGAATACTATGGATAGGACTATTCTTGGACTAGATATGGTGAGAGAGACGTTAAACATGGTAGACTTAATCCGTAGGAGGATGAAAACCGCATAGAATGGACTGAAATGTTACGTTGGTAGGAGACACATAGAGTTGGAGTTTGCAGTGGATGACATGGTCTTTGTGAAGGTCTCAACACTTAGGCCGTTTATGAGATTTGGTAGTTTGGGAGAGCTACCAAGATTTGTCTGGCCTTTTTCGATTATTAGTAGAGTTGGAAAGTTTTCTCATAGGATAGAGCTTTTTAAGAAGTTAGTGGAAGTACAAGATATTTTCCATGTGTCACACCTGTGGAAGTGCTTGCATGATATAGCTATCGCAGTCAAGTGGAGTTAGCAAAAGGAAGTGGAAGAACAGAGGGAGTCACTTATTTGCCACGCACCCACTTGTATTTTTGAGAAAGGTACAAATCAACTTATTTACATGATTATCAAGCTTATTAAAGTTTAGCGGCGAGATGATCCACCAAAGAGTACATGTGGGCCAGAAGAGACAATCCGAGCTACCCACTCACAACTCTTTTTTGGTATCTTTCCATTTTAGGTAATCAAATATAGATCACTTTCTTTTTTAGGGTCTAGATTTGTATACACTTAGGCAGAGATCATTGGATGTTTAGATTGGTTGAAAACATCTCATTAGGACATGATTTTGGTGATGGATGTTGTAACATCCCCAGCTTTAAGGCTCGAAATTAAGTGCTACGGATGCCGCAATCATCCATAGTTTTAATTTCCGGTGACAAAATGAGGCTATGCTAATCTTATAAATAATAATAAATGCATGAATATGAAATTTTTTGCACTCAATATAATAACCAACTTTCATATTTCATTTCATAAATAACATTCCATATGTACATAATCTCATTCGCAATCCTACATTCAGAGAAAATATAACTCTTAAAAAATACTCCAAAAATGATATATGTTGATGCACCCTTGGTTGATAAGAGTTTAACACTTGACAATTATTTAACTTGCCATTACATCTATATAGACAAAATCAAACAACATAACAGATTAGATAAGAACTCCTAAATAGTTCGATTGCCTTCTATACATCTCCAAAAGCTTATTCGTCTTACTGGAAATTCGAAAACCCAAAAACCTTACTCTCAATCTACTAAATGAGTACCCGAGAGTTTAAGGGGAGAAACAAAAATTTCGAGTCAGACAAACAGTTTGTTCTGAATAATAACGTACCGTCTCGAACTAAAATAGATATCTAGTGCAACCACACCGCTGAGCAGAACAAGTTTTCCCCTCACTAGTATCTTAACCAAAAAACATTAACCATATACTATGCTCCTACATCCACAGTGGTTAGAACATAGAAAATAAGCATTTGCACTCATGCAACATATACTGGACTAACTATCCTAGTTTATTAGATTAACCATCTTAATTTCATTTGACTACCCATTTTAAACTTATATGGACTACCCATCTCACATATATACATTTTTATGGATTATCTATCAACACTCATATGGACTACCCATCACACAAGGCATCATTGTTAAAGTAATGTGGACCATCCATCTCACATATTTCATTTAATTAAAATGATATGGACTATCCATCATACATCCCATAGTTTCCCTTCATTAACCATATAGAGACTATCCATCTCCAACATGATGTGGACTACCCATCACACATCCATAATTTTCCTAGGATAAATATGAACACATCAGTATTAATTTAATTCATGTTTAACCCAAGTGTTCAACTTATGTCTATTGATGTACCCAATTAGGTTGTGTGGCTCTTAAACTTATAACATCTTAAAATGATATGCATTGGTATCCCCAATTATCTATGTCGAAATTTTAAAATGAAATACATTGTTATCACCAATGATTAATGGCGATTCATAAAACATTGGTATCCTAGTCAAAAATATACAAACTGCTAGCAAAAGTGTAACCTAACAACTCAATCATTAATGGTCACAACTCATCCTCAGGGTTCCATGCCTTCCTATTAGATTCGCAACCCTTAAGAAAGTAACAAGATATGACGGTTCTAACTATAACATATCTACCACATACGAAGAGATAAAATAATGTGATGCACCTGTATCAAATAACACTCTAACTAGTATGCTATGCATCAAAAGCATATCTTCCATCGTAGACTTTCCTTTCTTAACAACAGTCGGTCTAGAAGGTGATGGTTCCAAAGCAAAGACCTTTTCCTTTCCCGTATTAACCGCTTCCATACATTTGTTCTTGTAACGTCCCACTTGGTCATAGTTAAAGCACTTCACATTCTGCCTTCCCACAACCATCTTGCCACCACCAGATCGAACTCATTAGCATATTGCCATTTCTTAACACATTATAACATATATTATCAGTTTTACCTTTCTTGGTAGCTCTACCCTTCTAAGCTCCCTCATTCTTAAAGAATTTCCTATTCTTACTTCGAAAATTCTAGGTATCCACTGACTTATCTTTCCTAATGTCCGTCTTAGCAATCTCCAGCCTCAAACCCTGGATAAACTTATCATTCTGCTTAATTGCAGTGTCGATGGTAGCATATCTATACCTAGACAGCTCATCAAACTTCGTAGCATATTGTAGCACCAAACATTTCCCTTTGCTCCAACTCCACAATTTCCTACTTCAGAAAAAAATCTTTCCTTGAATCTCCTTCAAAATTATGCCTAAGTCAATTCCTTTTATGGTACACCTACGGTCACCCTGTTCCACCAGTACAGTGCAGCACCTTGCAACTGCCTTACAGCCAATCTCCTCTTTTGCTCGTCATTCAAATCCAAGTCAGCAAATATCCTCTCACAATGCAACAGCTAATTCTCCACTTCAATAGCATCCTCTGTTCCCAAAACAAGCTTTCCTCCAACACTAGTATAATCACGGTTCAGCTTGGCATAGTTATTTCCAACCGGTACCCCGAGATTAGCTCCTCCCGCATTCACAACATTACCTCCATCCAAACTAGCAGCTACTCTAGCTAGCATCATGTTGACAGAGAAATGATAAATAGTCCCTATATTTACTGGTGGGGTTCCAACACCTACATTAGCATTTGCTTGTCGACCTTGGTTCCCTCTAGTATTGGGTCGAACATTTTCATTGGTTGTAGTGCTTTCTCCACCTAGATTCACTCTTTCTTTCCTGCTTCGATACCTTAATTTCTCATAATATACATACGAGTCTTAATATGATATTGAAGAATTATCTAAGAGAGAGGAGAGAATACATATTATATATAGAAAATACAAGTACGTTACTACTGCGTTATCCCATACCCCAATCTTATTCTCTAATTTATTTGGATTATGTTCTTAAAAACCTTTTAATTTCACAACTAGCAATAAGACTTTTGATTTCCCATTCCTCCTTCTTGTACATTGGAAACTGGCATACTACTCATAAGAACTACAAGCACTTGGGTGATGATATCCCCCAATGTCTAGAATTCATTTCCAAATCTCAAGCACGAAAGAGCATTGAAAATACGAATGCAAATTATTCTCATTAACTGTGTTGCAAAGATAGCACATGGAGCTACTTATCGTACCTATGTGACAAAGCTTATCTTGGGTAAGGAAGGCGTTCTCGAGGACTCTCCATAAGAATAAATTCTGAGTTTGGTTGCCTGAATCATCCTATACCTTATCATGCCAAGGATCTAGGATCGGAAGTGAGTCTTTCATCGCAACTTGTCAACCAGTTTTATAGAATGTGGTGCAGGCAGAGAGCCCTAGAGGATCATGTCATTCTCTGTAATTTTGGGTTTGGCTAGTAATAGAGCAAGCCATAGATTCCCAATGTTAAGGTTCCTTGAGTGGGGAAGAAAAAGTTGTCCGTCATAATAATATAAAAAATGTTTTATTTCTATTAAAACCATTTTCTTTTCACCAAATCATATTCTTTGTCAAGTTTCCACTGGATAACTATATACTTTTGTCCAAATCTTTCCAGAAAATTTCCATAACCAGTTTCACTTTCCCAAAACATATATCAACTTTAATTAATTAATATCCTTAATAAATTATTAATTTAAATGCTTATCTAGCATAATAAATCTTAACCACTAAGGAAAATCTCCAAAAATCATAAAAGTTCAAAAATATCATATTCTTTACCATATAAAAATTTTAGGGATAAAACCATATTTAATTATTTTTAATAACTAAAACCCAAAATACACCCTATTTCAACCCCAGGAAATTTATAAAATATTCATTTTAACTTATAAAATTATGAAACTAAAAAGACATCTCCATAAATAATATTTTACTCCACATATCATAAAATCAAATCGATTAGAAATTCAAAACATAGTTTTACCCTTGAAACACATTTAAATAATTTTATAAAAATTCCATAATTCATTATTATATCCGAACAATGATCAAGCAACCAAAATATGGCATAAATTATCAAAATAATTCGGGTATTTCTTATAACCAAATTCGAAAACAAACAATACAGATGGTTCACTTATTATACACCTTAGATTTGGATGTTGGATTGTGATTTAATGTTCTTTTATTTTCCCTAAGCTCTTTCTTGAATTCCCCTTTTGATTTCCTCTTCTCTAGCATGATTAATAGCCGACCTTAATAGTTCCTTTTCTTTTGATTGTTTTGTTGCAGTAGAAAATGAGAATGGGTAAAGGGGAAAGAGGGCTTAAGGGAAGAGAATGAGGCTATGTTCCTAATTTTCCCCTCACATTCCTTCATTCTTTTACTAAGTTTAAAACAATCTTACTTAATTATTAAGGCCTGAACTTATTAATAACCAAACCTCATCCCCTTATCACACTATATTGTTCTATTTAATCTATCAAGTTAAATTTCATGAATAATGTTATACTCAATTTAGGGTTACAGATGTATTTGTTAAATTGGTTTTTGCACACTTAGGTAAGTATATTCTCTCGTTAGTATACACTCACATTATCACTTGTTTTATATTGTGTTATTTTATTTAGTCATATGCACATGATTACTGCATATGGGTTGAATGGTTATACATACATGTAGAACTACAAGTATATTTGCTTAAGATGTTGCATGCATTTGGATTCATATCATAAACACTTGCATTTCAGGAGGTTGACCGGTCCCCATTAGCAGTCAACCTATCGATGCACTAGATTGGTGAATTTAAGCAGCCAATGACCCTAACTGAAGTAAATATTTTTACATGATTGCAAAGTAAGTGTTTAATGTGCAGGATGAACTAAATATTCTGCCAAATTCATTAGAAATTTATCATTATACCAAAAATCTACTGAATTATCTTCTCCTCCAGTTACAATTTGCCAAAATAAACGAAAATAAATTAGTGGAATCCAAGAAAATTAAATCAAGACAAACAACTACAAACGAGGAAAGGTTTCTAGATGGAAATTCGAAAGAAAGCTTGGATTTGAAGTGAGTAGGCACATTCTTAATAAGATGATAACTTGTAGTTAATTTTAATATACACTATCTGATCTATGTTGTTAGAAATTGAATTGGAAAACTATATCGTTTAAATCTGTAATTGAATTATAAACTTTGTTAGTATAAACTTGTTAATATTAGGGTTAATCTAGGTTAAAATTCTTGGTAATCAAGTGGAAATTCTTATAATCTATTAATATAACTTGAATCGTGGACTAAATTAGAGCACTATAAACTCAAATTGGTTAGGAATTTTGATTAATGACACCTTAATTTTACACAAACTTGAAAGCTATAAGTTACAGTAAGATAGTATTGAAATTAGATAGTGACAAAAATTAAACAATAATTTATCGAAATCAAACGAACATGGAAATCCTGAATATTCACAACGACCAGTTAACCGCACTATTTGGAGCGATCGATAGCAAATGGTCGGCTGCCCAATATATATCAGTCAACCATTATGCTTCCTAAAATCGTAACCTAAACATCGGCCTAAGGCCCAGGTTTATTTATTTTATATAAAGGAATTAGCGCATATATATATATATATATATATATATATATATATATATATATATATGTATGTATGTATATATATGGATGTTAGGAGTAGGGAAGCGAGTTCCCTATGAGGCGACACTAGAAGGTTGCGAAGCCAGTTAAATGTTATTTATCCAATAGGGTTGATACTCGATTGGGGGCATTCCTATCGCAAATGGCACTTATAGGAAGTTCTATAGTGGACTCGGAACACTGATTGATGCTCGATGAAGTGTGTGGCCTGACTTAGTGGAAGTTCCTTGGTATTCATAGATTCTGACGCGACGTGATGTTGTGTTGTTGTTGGATCATGATGCATGCAATAAGAGACCATTATGTTACCATTGAGAGGTGGATACAGATGCAGATGATGAGACACTTCAATGAGTCGACATTGTAGGCTACCCATTAATGCATAATGAAGGTATGTGTGTAGGTAGCTGTAGTTGTAGAAAACTTAGTCCCATGGCAGAAACTATCGGGTAATACTACGAAGAATAGTTCGAGTATCTATTAGCCGATCAATAGATGTCTATAGGTTTGATCACTTGTTTGATCCTAGGTATAATTTTACACAAGTAGTTAGTGTAGTTGTATATTTAGCTAAACCTCTTAAGAAAAGAAATCTAGCAATTCACTAACACTTATAGAACACCCTAGGCCACCTAGAGTATAATTGAAGTCAACTATATATGATCACCATATAATAATTATGTACACATTCACCAGACTTTTATTTGACCCATCCATTTCCCATTCTTTTTCCCCACCACAAGAGGATGGCAGTAGATGTTAGGCCTATGACTAATACATGGAGATGTGTATTGTTTTGTGTGTACTATCAACCTTATTCAGTATGTAGTATTTTATAAGACCTGTATCGTATTTCTGTGTACTCTGGGTTTGACTATGTATAGTTATCTAACACTATGTTTTGAGATTGTTATTTACTATATTTATATTTTATGCCTTCCGTTGTGAGTTTTGAAAGTGTAATATATCTTAGACCGTATATTTATGTCTTTAGTCTCTGTAATGTTTATAAAACCCTAATAGCTTGTGCTTCTTGGCACCTACGTGAGTCTGAAAGTCACCCTAGGCATTAGATCGGCGTGTAAGGTGGTGCAGGTTGCACAATTCCTAGATACAAGGCTCCATGTCACTCGGAAAAATGATTTCATTATCGCTCGCTCTACGATAACAGGTAAGATTCGACACACGATTCTATTATACGGTGGAACTCGTTTGCCAGAATGAGGCTATGTACACAGAGTGATCCATAGACTATGCCTTGAACACAAGACGCGCACTTCACACTGCGCCAGTCAATGTCCAAAATCTGATTGGTCAACGTGCATCGACATCCATTGGATACTTCACAGCGGTTACAAGGGTCTTTAATAAAGTAAGTTTCAAAATAAAACATACCCGGTCGTGTTCGCTATCATTCTTTTAAATTTAGAATGACCCGACAGTCCCTTTATCTCAAAGTCGGTTTTGACCCTTCTATTCCTCTAGAGGTTGGTCCTTCTACTGCAAAGGAATCTAACTTTACTCCATTTGCAGTACACCATTCAATAGCAGCTGAACTTCAAAAGAAAATAATTCCAACGACACCTATTCAAAATCAGCCTCCTCCATTGAATGAGTAGCGTTCCTCAAGAATCTTGGGTAACCTTATATACTAGACTTCTTCTTTGCCAACTATGTAATCGCTCCAACCCATTTGCATCTATGATGGAATCTCGAAAAGCAATGTTCTATTACCGACTATTGAACAACGGGCACATGATCCACCCTAAGGATATACAACTTCCAATTCATATATGTTCTTAGGTGGAGCTATTCCATCATTCAAAAAATTCCTCAAATTCTTCCTACAAGATCTTAGGCTAGCTCCGACTCAAGTGCTTCCAAATGGATACGCTCTACTCAATTCTCTATATATCCTTTTCATGATGAGATTGATTCGTCCTCCATACTTCAGGGAGCTAACATATTGTTATCACATTATTAATCTCGAAGATATATGACATGAGATGTGAATATGATGCTGCCTTTCAAGATGCAAGTAACATCATGCTTTAGCAACAACATCCAATATCGCTTACGATCAACAACGCGCATTGTCGATGATGCTTCTCTTTGATGTCACCTCCCATCTACATCGCATCTTCTCAATACCACATCCCTATAAGGAAGTGATGATATTGAACGCAATCGATAAGATATGCAATCAATGTACATGAACATGACTTCTGCCACATCTTATTGATGCCGCATTTTATCAATGTCATTCATTAATAATGCCTTCAATAATTAGTGTCGCTTCTTGTTGATGGCGTATTTCATCAGTGCTTAGAGGACATCGCACATGTTGACGTCGAAAGCCATCGGTGTCCACAGAATTTATCAAGGCAGATGTTATACCAATCAATGTCGCTCCCTACTGATGCCGCCTTATATCACTACCGCACCATGCTAAACACTACTTCAGTTCGTACTTCTATCAATCAATGAAGGGCGCCGACCATCACAATAAAATCCATCGATGCCGAGAGACATTGATGCGGCATGCCTTCACTTATGAGATGACGCTGAATCCCTACCCTGCACCTAAGAATGAAAAAGGATGTTGTCAGGCGAAGTTAGCATCGTGTAGCATTGAAACTGCCGAGACCAAGCACGCCAAAGCCATGCGCCATGCCATATTTTGATCCCTTATAAATATGGACCTAGGGACGCAATGGAATAGGCGAATCATTCTTGCCTCTCTTCTTACAATTCAAACTTTGTAACCTTAAATTAATTTCGGGATTCATCGCCGACTGGAGAGGAATCCGTATCAAGTAATGGAGGAATTAAATACCAACCAAAAGCTCCAAAACATCATGAATTTCCAAGAACTAAACCCTTTCTATTTCTTACGAGAATATCTACACTGAATAAAGACAAGCTCAACCATTGGCCTTCGCAAAGAAGTGACCAAAGAATGAAAGAAATCTTAAAGGGTTATAATGTCATTACCATTGCTCTAATGGCCATGACACCAATCAATGCCGAAGCTTGGAGGGAATAATAAAAAATCTCTTAGGGCACAAAAAGCTGACAAATTTGTACAAACATATTGAACAAATCAATAATAAAGAAAGAGTTTTTTAATAAAACAAGTGTATCTACATAGTTGAGGAGTGAAACTCTCCTAAAATAATGGAAAGCCTAAACAACTGCCAAAGATGGTAGTAAGGGGCTAAAATATTTGTCCCCGCCAGATTGGCCTGGTCAAAGCACCTCCTAGAGGGAGGTAATAGTAAGCCGTTGATTCCGTCTAAAAAGGCTTAACCAGAGCATGTGCAAGCCTTCAACCCCTACCTATGCGGCCTGGTTAAAGCACCTCCTAGAGGAAGGACATGTAAGCCTTTGGTCTATCTAAAGTGCCGAACCATCCTTCAATGCCATCATCAAATGCCTCAATGAAGCGCCTCCTAGAGGGAGGACGAGCAAGCTTTTAGCCTGTCCAAAGCGCCTCCATGGCCTTACTAAAGCACCTCATAGAGATAGGTCGGGTAAGTCTATGGTTTAGCTAAAAGAAAGCTAGCCCAATTCACCGGACAACAAACCTAAATCATCACCTAAAATGGTGATAAGGAGTTCGATCCAAGTTGAGATCCTCACCTATAGTGGTGGCAAAAAGCAATCGAGTCAACCGCATTCTATCTTAAAGAGTGGATCAAAAATAGTCTTCTAAAGGTATATCAATCAAATTTAATTCAATCCAAAAAAGGATTAAGGTCATCTTTTGGTGGAAGATCTAGTAGAGTGAGCCAATTAGCACCTAGAAACAAAAAAAAATCTTCCAAAAAAGGTTCTACCAAAATAATAAAAAATTAGAACTATTGCAAGAAAGGTGTTTTAGTCTTCCATTACTATTGTTGGACGGGTGTTCTTGTTCTCTATTCTATTGCCAAACGAGTGTTTTGGTCTTTCATTACTAATACCAAATGAGTTTTTTAGCCTTAATTATTATTTACCAAATGGGTTTTCTAGTTTTCTCTTCACACTATAACTAGAATGGTTCTCTGGGCTTTTATTCAAATTATTATCAAAAGATTTTCTGACGATAGAGCTTTGCTAAGTCAGCTGTCAATTTAGATTTGAATTCATTTAATGGAAATCTCCCTTACTAAACAGGCTGCTGGATATTTATTATTGGAAGGGCAAAATTTTGTATCAAGTGCTAAAAGCTCAATTAGCATGGTTCTTAATTTTCTTAATGAGCAGAATATCAAGTAAAAGCTCAAAATACTGGAAAGCAATATATTGATCGTCAAGCTATTTAAAATAAGAACCAATATTCAGTTCAAGGCAACATACCTTACATCCATGGTAATATTCATTCAAATACAAATTCATTTATGACCTAATACATTATATATAAAGTTATAGGTGCACATATCAGACAAAAGATGGATCTGTTTAAAGAAAATCTTAGTTAAAGCTCGATGCTCCATGATGTCTTGTTCAAAACCTTGGCGATCAAAGGATCGGTAATATGGCGAAGGGTCACGTTAGAAAGCTCTTTGAAATGTTTTCCCTTCCTTTGAACAATATCTGCATCATCAATTAAATCACTTTGAGTTTTTAAAGCATGCTGGAGACCCTTGTTGACTTCTCTCAAACTTTGAACCATGCTTTTCTAACTCTTTAATCTCTTGTTTAAGAGTATATTTCTTATGCTCAAGCTTTTGAACTTTTCTTTCATATTCATTGAGACATTGAAATACTTTTTCATTCCATTTATTCCTGAAAAATTACATGCATTCGAATTCAACTTGTCTACACCATTTGGAGATCTCATCATCACTTAGACTCAGAAGTGGATTCAATAATGTAGGAAATTCTTGAGTAACAAATGATTGAGAACTCAATGTCCTTCTAGGAGTAGGAGTAGGAAGACTAAAATCGCTTCACTTCACTGATGATGAGTTCTAAGGGTTGGTAAGATACTTGACTCTTTATTAACTTTACTACGAGGTAATTTATTCGTTGATGCAAATTAGCCATCTCGGCGTCAATCTCAGCTGAAGGCCTCGATTCTAAGGCTGAGTCTATCCGTTCTTTCAACTTTGGGACTCCTTTATCCTTCTCCTTAATCTCCTCTTATAAGCTAGCGATTCATTCCTTTAGATCTTTAAAGGTCAATTTCAGTTGGAAGTAGTTCCTATGCCATTATTGTACCTTTAGGTTATTTAAAAACCGTGAAGCTGAAGCATCTTGCAAAGATTGCCACTTTTCAATATTAGCTAGTAGTCTTCCTTTAAATTCAATCACTCAAGAGAAAACATCTAGAGGATTAGATGCATGCATTAACTGGGTTTCCTATTAAGAATAAGTAAAATATGAATTAATGCATGAAAAACAAGTTCTCTTATTAGTAACAAGAAAGGTTTATAGACAATGAAGAAATTTAATTACATCAAAATGCTATTTTCGAACATTAAATTGGCTCTTATAGTTTTGAAGAAACGATTTTGGCCTTTCTAAATGACCCAACGAATAGAGCAAGAGTAGAGTCAAAAGAAGCTTTAATCCCTTCTGGGGTATTAACGGGAGGGAGTCGATGATAGTAACATTCCCCAATTAGAGAGCTAGCATGACCACATATCAGTTGGCCTGATAAGTTTGAATTTCGCTCAGTAATCTGTCCTTTTCATCACCTAAGAAGTCGAAGCGAAAGTGAGGAAACCACACGTAAGCTTCTCGTAGGTCTCTAAGAAAATAGTGTCTCGCTGTAATAACCCGGTTCTTAAGTGGTAAATAATTATAGATAACAATAGCAAATAAATTAATTAAATTGGAATTTGGAGGTTATTTGACAAATTGGCTTTTCAAATTGTTTTGTAGAAGGATGTAAATTATGAAATGATATTTATAATAAAATTTTATTATTGAAATATAATATTGTAGTGATTTTGGAATATATAAATTGTATTTATTTAAATAGAATAGCATTTAGTTTACAAACAAAAGAAAACACCAACATCTATATTGTAATTTGCATGGCCTAAACACTATAACCCAAGCCCAAAATTCATTTCTAGAATTTTCTTTCTCCTGATTTGTTACTTTAAAATTCACATATACACCATTTTCAACACATGCTAATCTATCTTCGTCCCCAAGCGAATTAAACGATTTTTTATTACTTATAAAATTAAAAAAAATTGAATTAATTATTTAAAAATTCACCAAAATTCAAATGTTTTCCTCTACATCTTGGATTGTTTATACCTAGAAGCATATCTTGTTTTATTGGGTTGTTGATGAGGTAAACATGTGTATTCGAGAGCCTGGATAAAGCAAACAACGTTCCGAGTAAAACACTCACCAACCTATGTCTAACATGTTAATCTTTAAGTCTACTATCTTATTCTTGAATGCTTTGTCCAAGATTGATTATGCTTCTTAATCGACTAACGAAAATAACAAACAGGGAGAGCTCGGCCCGAAGCAGCTACGCTCTAGGAAAAGCTTCGTCCAGTCGATTGGTCTAGGATGACCAAAGGACCGTCAATCCATTATGCACCTCTAGATGAACGTGGTCGCCGGACATTCGAGGGAAGGTGAGTGTGCGAGTGGTATGTGTGACCGAGTGCATTATATACATAAATACCCACTTAAACCTGATGTTGTTTACTTGAGAACATGACTTGTCTTTGCTATGAGATATTCCATGTTTTGTCCTTCTTTGTTTGGTTATCTTTCTATTATAAACTATATGCATATTGGATTATACACACACACACACACAGATATATATATATATACACAAATATATATATACATATATATATATATATATTTGAACATAAATTTAAACTTTGTATAAGATTGAAGTAAATTTAATTATAAGGCTTAGCTAGTCTTTAATTGTAATTTCCCTGATTTTAATAATGGCTTTTGATTTTCATTTGAACGCATACGATGTTTTTAGACTTTTTCTTCGAGATATGTGTGTTGATATATTCACAAGTATATTTTGAACTATCGGTTGTTTCCTTGGTTGATTATTTTGATGCTCTCTGACTTGGTCATCATAGTTGGAATTTCAGAAATGCTACTCTGACTTGTCCATTTGTGATCTGCTTCTAATCTTGTTTGCTTGGATTACTGTTATCAAAAATCTTCATATCTGGATTTAATAATATATATATACACACTTGCCGCCTATGCTTGTTATTGCCGTACCATATTCTGGTCTTTACTTTGCCTTTTCCCTATGTGCATATGTTTAATTTGTACTTCATTTCCTGTTTGCATCATTGCTAATGTATGTCACTATGCTTTTGCTATTGCATTGCTTTGATTTAAGCTTGTACACTTGCGTATTTCTGTACCGACCTGGTAATTCGAACCATTCGCATCCACACATGTCGGACTTGAATTGCTCAAAACAACATATTGTTAATTTATATTTGACAATACTCAGCATATACAGTAAATAAATCAATCACAGAATCACAGACACAAAGTATTACAACAATAAGCAATATAATAGATAAATAGTACTTCACGAAGTTACTATAAACACCAGAGTCTGAAAACAGAATACAACAGAAATCTCAAATACAGAGTAGTCTCAATACAAAAATAACTACAAGACTGAATAGAAATAACTGGAAACATTGAAGCTGACTATATGTATGATAGATCTTCAAGAAAAGCTCCAAACTCCAAAGGTGAGTCTCAAATGTTGTGTCACTCAGTCTGACCCGGGCATAAAGCAAAATACGAAACACTCGAGTCAGGATTAACATTCTTACATCAGTAAATTCAACTCAAGTGAAATGTCAACTGAAATACAAGTAACTTAAAGGATGTTTGAGATCTCCATCTTCTAAGGATCCGTGGAATTATCTACTATGTAGTAATATAAGCTATGATAATATATCTATTAGTAAAGTAAAGTATTAAAATAGCGTTAAGGCATTACCCATATCCCAATTAACACATTTAATATAATGTCGTAGTCTATACAGATACTGTAAACTCCACTCGCAAGTGGGCTATCAGGGAGCACTCCAGAAGTACGACACAAAACAAACTCGTAGAAAGCACGATAGGGAATGTGACAAGGCACCCGAGGCAATGCCAGGGTAGATATGCCGTTTGGGGATCTGGATTGGTGGTAATGCATAGCAGCTACTACTGCCTGCCTTGAGACACACTCCCAAATCAAAGGTGCACCCATCAAATCACAAAGTAATAGAATGGTATCGAATTAATGTGCCCGATCGGAGGAATGACCTAACTTAGCCCAGCATGACTCATGTTTTAGCCTCATCAAGTTGACTCATGGGACTCACGGCTACGCTAAATACCTCATACAGAATCGTCACCAAACCATCCTACTTCATTTTGGAATCTTCATCACATACATAGTTGTTAAAGTGTTTTCTGTATTGGTAAAGAGTATGACAATATCCAATCACGGTCCCTTTAACAACCAAATGCTTATTTCACACCGTGGTCTTTCATTTCAAATCGTTCATACTTCATATCAAAATATCATATTCATTTCAAAACCATATCAATTCGATATCATTATTCACTTTAAATAATATTCATTTCCAGAATCGTAACACTTTTCAAAATTACAACACTTTAAAAACCATAGCACTTTTGAAATCATAACACTTTTTAAATCATAACACTTTCAACTTAAAACAATTTAAATATTGAAATAATATATATATCTATATTGAAATAGTTATAAATTAAAATAGTTTATATATTAAAATAATTTATATAATAAAATTAGTTTCCTCCAATTTTGCAAATCGATTCAAATCAACTTAAATTTAAAGGTTAAGGATTCAATTCAAATTATAAATAAACCATTTCGATTTCGATTTCAAATCCAGGTTTGAACTATCACTTCAATTCCAATATGATCCAAAGTTTAAATATTCAAACATTGCAATGTAAGTTTCATCAATATTTTAGTATTTCACTTTAATTTTATTCAAATTTGAAAATATTCACTTAATACTTTAATAACAATTAAATAAAATCTTAATTTATAAATTTAAATCAATATTAAGTATTCAGTGCCAATTTTGTTTAAAATTGAGAATATTCATTTAATCATTTTTTATCAAATCACGTTATCAATCATATCTTTCAAAATATCAAAATCAATAAGTTCAAATCAATTTCTTATTTAAAATCAATTATTAACCAATTTAAATTCCAAGTCAATATTAATTTATCTTCCCAACCTTTATCATTAAAGTTGTTAAAAATCTATTTTTAAAATATTAATATTAATTTAAATAAATACTTAAAAATAGTATAAACCAATTAAATTAATTTTTTAAATTAAACCTTGTTATTAGATGTATTTTGTGTTAAATATTATTTTATATATTTTTAAAATAATAAAATTATTAGTAAAATCTTAAAATTTCTATTTTCAAAACTAACTTATAAATTAAAATTTTCAAAACATATTATTTTAAAAAATCTAAATTTTATGCATATTATATTTAAAAAAATCAATATTTATTAAAACCCATATATTTCCTTTCACAAAGTCGAAAAATTATTTTTCAAAATATAAATCAACGGTGTCCGTGTATAATTTTCTATCCTATGGTCAAGTGATATGGATATTTATCATTTCAATTCGCAATTTTATATATCTACGGGTATATATCATTTTAACCCACAATTACAAAAATTCAAAATCAATGGAAATAGCTTGGGTTTATCATTTCAACCCATAATGATTTTCCCCTTAATCTACAATATTGTTTGGGTACGTATCATTTCAACCCATAGGGAATTTCTAAACTAACAGAAAACTTGCAGAGTGAAAACAAATATGATAATAATAAAACATATCAACAACATGCATATATCATCAGTAACAAATTAAACAAATTATACATAAAGGTGTCATATGTCATAGGTAAACAATTGCAGATAATGACATATCATATTTAACAATTTAATAACTAGCAACTCAAACTTAACAACATATTTCAATTTTCGTTTCAAGTGAAATTAAACATAATAAATATAAGGATGTTAATCGTGAGTTATTGCTCACTTTTTGAGGCTGGAGAGAGAACAGGACAAGCACATGGAATGAATCACGAATTCAGAAATTGATCAATCCAAACAACACATCTCAAAGCGAAGTAAACTTGAACACATATTTGACGGACGAGGCTGATAAATAGGAATCGCCGAGAACAAATCAGAATCAGTTTGATATAACTAAAACGGAATGTATATTATATATTTTAAACAATTACTCAATTTTAAAATACATATTTAAATAACATATCTATATAAAATATTTTTGTTTAAAATCAAAACATATATTGAAAAATATATTGATTTGCAGACTAATATATATGTGCAGACCCAATATATAATAACAACTAAATGTACTATGTGTAGACCCAATATATAATAACAACTAAATGTACTATGCAGTTTAATATAAATACATAGACATAATCTAGAAATACAACTAAATGTATATATATTCAAGCAAATATATACAGACCTTGTATAAAACATCAACTAGATATATATGCAACAATATTTATATATATAGGCTACAAACTAACATATACCTATACTGTATATGCATCAATGTATATGCACACAGGCTACAAGATCAATATATATATATATATATATATATATATTACATTTTTAAAACAAATACCAATTAATATATATACCAAAGCAAAAAAATTCCATAGGACAGAATCCAAAATATAACTTCATAACATATTTGTATATACCTTGAAATATATACAGGTTTCCAACAAATCTAACTTTATATATATATATATATATATATATAAACTAATTGTAAACAAAAAATTTATAAACTCATATGTATATTTATGTATATAAACTAATTGTGAAACAAAATTTTATGAACTGACATGCAAGAATTTTTTTGAAAACACACATAGGTGTATATATAAAAACTTACTGTATATATATATATATATTTCAAAAAGAATGTTACTGCTCACCTATATAAATATGGATATATATATATATATATATATATATCAACAATATGAGAAGCTTCCGTCAAAGGGGAATGGGTGGGTTGTCGGCGGCGTTGGCACTGGCGGGGGAAGGCGAGTGATCGGGTGATGGTCTCGGGTCAGCAATGTCTGCTTGGCTAGAGGGTGATGGCGGCACAGATGAGCATGGGGAGTGGCTGTTTGGCCGGGTGGTTTGGCCACGTAGGGGGTGGAAGGAATGGTGGTGATAGGTGGCAGTTGTGTGTTTGGTCGGAGCAGGGTGGGCCGCTGAGGGAAGAGAGAGGGAAGTGGGTTGGCTTTGGGCGCTGGATGTGCATGCTCGGGTTGTTGATTCGATTGTTAGGGTGAAGGGCTTTTGGAGGGGCAACATGGAAGGGTTGTTATGCGAGGTGGGTTGTTGGGTGTTGATCAATGGAGGCTAGGGAGGCTATGGTGCAGGGTTGAGGGTTAGACAGTATGGTGCCAGCGGTTTCCAAAGAAGGTAGATGAGCACAGGATTCAAAGAAAAATATAAATGCAACTATATATATTCTCCACCTTATTTTATTTATTTTTCCCAAATGAAGAAATGCAGAACAATAGAGTGCAAACTATATATTATAATCTTCTTTTGAAGTAAGTAAAGAAACGAAAAAAATGAAAGGACGAACCAGTTTTTATAAATGAAATAGCAAATAGTGGAAGTCAGCACATATGAATTGAAATGAGCAACAACCAAAAGTAGTGTGTTGAATCCTAGAATCATTAATAGCCAGTGGCTATTTGGTTTGCATGGTAGATAACAAATGGACATATGGAAATGAAAAGACTCAAAACGAGTACCGATATGATTCACCGTTTCGTGGATTTCACCGTCCACCAGACGTCGAAACACACAAATGAATATACTGTGGAGATCAGCACGACAAGATGAATAGAATGATATACAAATATTAGCGATACAGCTTTTCTATTAAAAGTCGATATTTTGCTGTCAAAAATGCTGTTAAAATGCCAGAAATAAGATAAACGGGGTTAGAGAAGTCCAAATTTGACAAAACGAATTATGAGGTCTCATACAGAAAATGATTTATAATTTTATTATATAAAAATATTCTGGTTTCGAAGACATTTTATTTTTATTCAATTTCTACTGATTTTAAATTGAAATTGAAAGTTACAAAATAGAATTAGCTTTCATATTTTCCAATGAAAATTTTCCATTTGCTATGTCTAAATAGACGCATACCAAATATCAAATTTTGATTTCAAAATTTTATAGTTTTAAATTTCACAAAAATTCAGCTAATTACGTTATTAAAATCATTAAAATTTACGGGTCGTTACAACTTCATTGTGCCTCTATTTATTGAAGTGTTCTTCTTGTCTTATTGAATCACTATGCTTTTGTACATGAGTTGTACTCCATCTTGCTATGAGCTATTCTATTGTTGTGTGCAAGTCCTCTGTTGATATTGATTTGGTCTTAGCTATACATGTCTGTTTGTTTTGATTCATACTAGCGTGCACATTTTTGTTTGTCTACACATTCTTAAACCTGGCCTTATATATGCACGTATTTGAGGATTGTTATGCATTTTCCTTATTCTTCTGCACCATGCCCGATCTGGTTAAATTCCCTCTTGCTCTTCCTAACTGTTATGCTTGCATCTCTGATGATCAACTTAAACATGTACTATGTGCATATATACATGTATACATATGTGTATACATGCATATTACTATGCATGTGCTTTAAAATTGTTTATTCTTGTATGGGTTATGCCGGCCATTGTGTACATATACATGTTAGTGCTATTTTAGTAACCTACGCATTCCTCTTACTAAAATGAATTGAAGACTTCATGTTCTTTTCATTACTTACTGAACTATGTCACATTTATAATTTTCATTAGTATGTTTTATTTCCTTTTTGTAAGCTATTATGTAAGTTTAAAGTAATTGTATTGCATTGCTAAGTATTTAACATTTTGATTTCATTTGTCAAAACTTGTTTTTGTATATTTTGTGAATGTTAGTATATGTATTTGATATATAAGCTTACTTTTATGAATTAATGCTTGTTTTTAAAATGTAAATACAAGTCTTTTTTTATTATCAAATAGAGAATAAATGAGTCTTCATAGGTTGGAAAACCTTTGATCATTATTTAATTTCTAAAAGATTGGAATGTTATTTATTTATTATTTATATCTTAGTATCTGTTTTGTTATATACATATTATATGTCGTGAGTAATTCATACTTTAAGTATTGATTCGTTTATTTTATATTTATTGGAATAATTTATTTTGTATTAGAATCTTGATCATTCTTTTCTTGTACATTGAGCTAAATCATATAAATGATTCATGTTCATAATGATTTGTATATAGTTTTTATATGATACGGTGATAACATCCTTTGTGATGATTTTATTGTATTTATTTTGTATAACGAGAAATCTGAATAAACGGATTAGTTATACAATTTGGTATGAGAGTTTTGGTTACACTTTTCCGGTTATTCTTTAGACTCATTATGTAGAATAAAGAAGGGTGAATGTTATGTATAAGCACCGAATAAATATACTGGTAACATGCAGTGGTTTGGGATGTCATTGTGTTATTTTTTCAGTTATTTTTTGCTCGTGAATAACACTCCACGGGGGTATGTTTTGTATGTGGTGTATGTGACTCGCTGCGGTGAGCATGTATGGATCTATTTTTCAACCACATAGTTTGTGTATAATATATGTCCGTCTACCTTTGTCCGACTCTCTTTATGTTTCGAGAGTGAACCAGATTGGCCAGAATGCACTCTGGTGGCTTGATCGACGAGGTCGCGCCCCCGAACAACGACATCATTTTTATATTATATTCGATGTGCATCTCAAGATTAGTGGTTGTTAGCCCCTTGTGTCACATAGGCCAGCGGTCAGTTACCATAAGGTGACATGTTGGTTGTCGTGGACGTAGAGGCTACGAGTTGTCGAGCCTATGTTGGATTATTTTTACAATACCAAGAGGGTAGAGTTGATGGTAATCGATGACTATAGGAGTTGTATCATATGGACCGTGTGTGGCTTTAGAGCAAGCAGATATGATGTCAGTCTCCCGTCTAGTTTCGAAATATGTGGATGTATGTGTATGTGTGTGGATAGTAGAAAGACATATATTATGTATGGATGAGATTATACCTGAAACGGTACCTAGAGTATGATCAACCCCGTATCCTTCTTAAGTAGACGGCCTATTCTTTACAGGAAAATGGCCTACTTATTATTGATTATATTTGGATATTGTTACGAAAATCTTTCTTGTTGATTTTATTGATTTGATATTTATATTTTATAATATGAGATTGAGAGAGATAGTAGGCCTTGTTTCATTACTATTGACTTCATTTGAGGATGTCTCATTACCGATTAATTTGGATTTAATGATGGTTTCTAGATATGCATGGTTAGCCCTTTGTATTGATTCTATGATTCTATGATTAGATATATTTCTTTGTGGGTAATGACATCTTTCAAATCTATATTGACTATTTCATATGGATTTGAATTATTTGGATAATGTGATACCTTGATGACTATTTATGGTTATATATATAAATATGTCTTATTATTCAATGATTATATATTGTGCTTCCATTAGTATTA
Organism: Allium cepa; assembly: GCA_030765085.1. NCBI lineage: Eukaryota > Viridiplantae > Streptophyta > Magnoliopsida > Asparagales > Amaryllidaceae > Allium > Allium cepa. Next base: position 792,971,113 of record CM060935.1, on the reverse strand, counting down.
TATATCCTTGATTAGACATAGTGTGACCCGTGTGTTATTTTATAATAATTAGGTTAATCCGACACATTTTAGGTACAGGGACGACTTGATCAGCATTTTCTTTAATGGGCTTAGGGGAGTTCTATATTAGGATTATTATATGATATTTGTTTGACATTGTTTAATTATATGTATATAGATAATTGACATACGAATTGTATTGTATAACACTAATATATTTATATTATGTGTTATCACTGCGATTGACTCTATGTTCTCTGTATTATATTGTATGTTATGTATTGTTCTGTCCTAGAGGCACATATGTCTATTGTTTTGTAGTGATACTTTGTACATAAATGTGAGTTATATACTTGATGTTTTTATATGTACTAGTGTTAGTCTAAGTGAATATTCACATGTGTACCCCATGTAGCCTCATTTTTCGTATTACTTGACAGTATTACTCTCTAATACTCTTGGATAGTATGGGTACAGAGGTGGGGTATTACAAAATGGTATCGGAGCAAGGTTAAGAACAACACAAAGTATATGAGAGATACGATTCGAGACCTTAGATGAGACTTAGGAGTCCCTGCTCCTTGAGTGAGTTGGGAAATTTTCTATAATAAGAGATAGTATATTTTATTATATACTTAGGGGATGATTACTAGGGTAATCATTGGAGGACATATTTGTTATTTTTGAAATTATAGTTACTTTTCACTTAATTCTTTTGAGCTTATATAGTTGTTGGAGTAGCAAGGACGAAAGGAGTTGGTCTAACCAGTAGTATTTGTACTTATAATTTTGGATGGTTTGATATTGTATTGTGGTATTTGTTTTGTAGTTATATTTTCGAATTTTGATTTATTTTATCAGAGTGTGTAGTAGGATTATTAGTTTCCATTGAGTACCTTATTTATTCTTTTGTGTTTACTTGATATAATTTGAAACCGTGGAATTGAATGTTTTTACCGAGAAATTTAGCAAAGTAAATTAATTTGGTATAGTGATATTTGAGATTCACATTTGTAAAGGATTTGGAAACTAGAGTTTATATTTATCATTTTGGCAAATGGCTTCTAAAATGAATTTTATGTATTAGTATGCATTTTCGATGGTAGTTGCAATCATTGGATATTAGTCCATAGTTGTGATCCCTAGCGTGGTAGTATTGATTATGTGGTCATATTGCAGCCAACGGATATTAGTAATCACTATTATACATGGCGAGGCAATATCGCTCTATTTTATAGTAATTGAAATTTTGAATTTAAATTGTTTTTGAATTGGAATAAGAAGAATTTAGGAAAATATATGAAATGTATATGATATTCGTAGAGAAATTTATTTACACAAGGGAATTTTGAGATTTTATAAAGTAATTTTTCTTAAATAAATGTTTTGATATTAAAATTAAGTGAAACGAAAATTTGTATATTTTTGTTTGCTATAGATTCTTCCTTATAGGAAATTGCGAGGACGCAGCTTTGTTAAGAGGGAGAGTCTGTAACAACCTGATTTTAAGTGGTAATTAATTATAGATAATAATAGTAATTAAATTAATTAAATTGGAATTTGGAGGTTATTCGACAAATTGGCTTTTAAAACTGTTTAGTAAAAAGATGTAAATTGTGAAAATGATATTTATAATAAAACTATATAATTGAAATATAATATTGTAGTGATTTTGGAATATATAATTTGTATTTATTTAAATAGATTAGCATTTAGTTTGCAAAGAAAAGAAAATAAAAACATCTATATTTTCATTTGCATGGCCCAAATACTATAACCCAAGCCCAAAATTCATTTCTAGAATTTTCTTTCTCCTAATTTTTTTCTTCCCTTCTCACTTTTAAATTCATGTATACACCACTTTCAACACAGGCTAATCTATCTTCCTCCACAAACTAATTAAACAATTCCCATTACTTATGAAATTAAAAAAAATTGAATAACTTTTTTAAAAATTCACCAAAATTCAATATGTTTTTCTCTACATTTTGGAGCTTTTATAGCTAAAAGAATTTCTTGTTACATTGGGTTTTTAGTGAGGTATATATGTGCGTTCGAGAGCCTGGATGGAGCAAACAACGTTCTGGTGAGTAAAACATATTAAACTTTGAGTCTATTACATAAATGTTACTGCATACACATTTTACTGCTATTTGAGTAACCTATGCATTCCTCTTGCTTAAATGAATTGAAGACTTCATATGCTTTTCATTAGTTACCGAACTATGTTACACTTATAATTTTCATTAGTATGTATTATTTCATTTTTGTAAAGTTGTTATGTAAGTTTAATGTAATTGTTATTGCATTGCTAACTATTTCACATTTTGATTTCATTTGTCAAAATTTGTTTTTGTATATTTTATGAAAGTTAGTATATGTATTTGATATATAAGCTTACTTTTATAAATTAATTCTTGTTTATTAAATGTAAACATAATTTTTTATTATTGTCAAATAGAGAAGAAATGAGTCTTCATGGGTTGGAAAACCTTTGATTATTATTTAATTTCTAAAAGATTAGAAAGTTATTTATTTATTATTGATCCCTTAGTACCTGTTTTGTTATATACAGATTATATGTTGTGAGTAATTCGTACATTAAGTATTGATTTTTTATTTTACATTTATTGGAATAATTTATTTTGCATTAGATTCTTGATCATTTTTTTCTTGTATATTGAACCAAATTATATAAATGATACACTGTTGATATTGATTTGTATAGATTTTTTGTATGGTACGGTGATGACATCCTTTGTTATGGATTTATTATATTTATTCCTTGTAACGAGACTTCTGAATAAATGGATTAGTGATACTGTCTGGTATGCGACTTTTGGTAATACTTTTTCGGTTATTCTTTGGACTCATTATATGGAATAAAGAAGGGCGAGTGTGATTTATGAACAATGAATAAATGGAATAGTAACACACTAAATCACGGTTGACGCCCCAATATATTACCAGTATCACCAGTTTCATGAACTATTCCCGTTTCTATAGTGGTATGAGACTCCATTATGTTATTCATTCAGTTATTCTTTGCTCCTGGATGACACTCATAAGGAGGTATATTTTGTACGTGGTGTGTACGACTCGTTGCGGTGTGCATGTATGTAGGCTACTTATAAGCCATATAGTTTGTGTACATTATATGTCTGTCCACCTTTGTCCGGCTCCTTTATATTTCGGGAGTGAACCATATTGGCCAGTTTCCATGCTAGCGGACTGATCGATGAAGTCGCACCCCTGATCTGTGGCATCGTTATTATATTATATTCGATGCGCATCATGAGATTAGTAGTTGGTTGCCCCTTGTGTTGCATAGGCCAACGGTCAGTTACGATAGAGGCGCATGTTGGTAGTCGTGGCCGAATTGGCTATGCGTTGTCGAGCCTATGGTGGATCATTGTCACGATACCAAGAGGGAAGAGTTGGTGATAACCAATGACTGTAGTAGTCATGCTATATGGACCTTGTGTGGCTCCTGGAGCAAGCAGACGTGTTGTCAGTCTCCCGTTAGGTTCAAGAATATGTGGATGTATGTGTATGTATGTGGGTAGTAGAAAGATATATACTATGTATGGATGAGATTATACCTAAGACTGTGCCCAGAGTATGATCAACCTCGTATCCTTCTTTGGTACACGGCCCATTCTTAAGCCAGATGGCCTACTTACTAATAATTATATTTGGATATTATTATGAGCTAGCTCAAATCTTTCTTGTTGATTTTATTGATTTGATATTGATATTGATATTTTATAATATGAGATTGAGAGTGATAGTAGGCATTGTTTCATCACTGCCGACTTCACTTGAGGGATGTGCATTGATTGAATAGAAAACCTGAAAGGGTAACCGAGGAGCACAACAAGTTATCTGATAATTATAGGTACCTTTCTGTTTTCAACACATGGTTAAGGAACTTCAAAGAAAAACGAGTAGCCCTGTTATGAAAGAAGTCTCGCCTTCATAGGGAGAGAGTCATAAGAGAAAATGCAGAGCTAAATACTATATTCTAGATGTTGATTGATGATAGGGATGCTTTAGTAGAGTTTCTTTATAAAATTTATTTTAGGAGTAGATTCGTTGATTTTTTTTTTCCTAGGGGAGAAGAGTGAGGGTTTGATCAGGCGTTTGCATTGTAGATATTTGAATGAGCATGGAATTAATCCCCATCCTGGAGAATGCTAGAATCTTCCCAGGGTTGTGATCGTTCCTCTTTCCCAAAACACACTTCCTTTCGAGAAAGTTAATTTTAATAAGGAGAAATTTATTTTCGAATTTTACAAACGATCAACATTGTATGAACCCAAGTAATTTTGTTCTTAATGTGTAATTCAAACAGTTTTATGGATTTCAGTGTTTCCATTTTTCATTTCTTTGCAATTTAGCTTATTTTTCATAAATAATATAGATTAAGTAGTCATTGGGTAGTCCTATTTCTAGAATTCTTAAGTAAATTTATCAAATTAGAAAGGGATTTAAAGATAAATCGTTAATTCTCAAAACTTCTCAGCTAGTGAAATATTGTTTTCTTAGAGATCTCTATGAATTTTACACATGGTTTCCACACATTCACTTTGATTTCGTAGGTAATAAAAAGGATAGCCTACTTAGCAAGATACGAACAAATCATGCTAAATTGTTATGTGGTGAGATTAGCCCTCCGGCTGGAAAGTAGGATTATCATCAATTCCCTCCATTTAATATCCCTCAACAGTTTATATTCCTTTTGAGTGTATCCTCTCTTTGTCTGTTGAATCACTTAAAAAGGCTAAAACTATAATCTTTAAAGTTTGAAAGTCAAATGCTTCAAACTTTTATTGTTGATGTAATTTGAATTTGCTCATGTTTGTAATTCTTTTTGTTGTTAATAAATAAAGAATTTCCTTCCTATTAATTTCATTTTACTTATTTTTATTAGGAAAAAAAATCAACGCTTATACTTAGCAGTCCAAATCTCCTTCATGGATTGGACAATATTACAACCAAGATAAGGTCAGTCATCGAGGAGAAACGTTCTTCCCAAGACACTTCAACTTCATTATTTCGGGATAACCTAAATGCACAAAATAGCACAAAAAGTATTTTCAATTGAAATCTGCATTAAGTAGTATGAAGGAGAAGATTTCCAATATGGAGGAAAAAAATTAAAGAGAAAGAGAAATCCTACAACTGAAATGGAACATGAGTGCGACTGGTCAGTTTGAACTTTCATTCCAAAGAATTGATGCCGACGCGGAAATTGCCCAACTACATCAAAGGGTAATGGATCCTGAAGTAGACTTGTTGAAAAGTCAAGTATCATGTTAGTCCTTGAAACTTTTTGCAAGTGAAGGCAAATCAGCCTTCCTATTTCAACTCCTTTGATTGGAAAAGAACAGTTTTCTGCTTTGTTGAACACACCTTCGAGTTTAGATGACCGTGAAATCACCAGATGGAGTCAAAGAGTTAGATATGAATGCGTTCAATTTTTGAACAAGCAGTGGGATGATAAAATTTCTCAATATCTTAACAATTATCAGGGTTTGGTGGAGAAACTTGAGCATGAAAAATATGCTCTCGAATATGAGGTCAATAAATTAAAAAGCGAAATTCAGACTTTAATGAGAGCCAATAAGGCACTCAATTGTGCATTGGAAATTCAAGTTGATTCGATTGACGATGAAAATAATATTCAAAAGAAAGAAAAGAAGCTTAAGAAATTTTGAGATGTGGCAATTCGTCACATTATTAAACCTTCTTCGGTCATTAAAACTTTGAAAGAGAAGGTGTAGGAACTTGATACTTAATGGAGAATTGATACTTAATGGAGAATCGCTTATGAGTTTTTGGGCATATTTCCCTTTTGACTACCTGTAATTCTTATATATAACATGTAAAATAGATAAATTTGTACCTAAATGATTATTACTTTGAATGAAATTTGTATACTTCCAATTGTATTTCTTGAATTGTTTGAGACATACAACTTGTTTTCCAAAGCTTTAATTTGATGCCATATGATATGTAGCCTTTGATTGAGCATTGATTTGTCTTCTTAATATAAACTTTGTCATTAAAACATGAAATCTGTTTCGATAAAGGATTAGTGACTTGCTTAATCAAAAGTTTGGAATTACCCTTCCTTTATTTAATAGGAAATTGGAAATCCATTTCATAATGAAAATTTTCATTATCAGAAAATTTGAACTCCGTTCTAGGAGAACTTGATTCAGCACTTTGAGGAATGAATCTTTCGACAATTTCATCTTTTGACTATATCACTTAGAGCTTTGGAGTTTGATGCTTGAAACTTTAACCTCAAAGGAGTATACATCGAGAAACCGTCTGATAATCATTTGAAATAGAAGATCAGAAAACAATCTGACTATAGAAGGTCGGAAAACTATCTAGCAATAGAAGACCATCTAACGATAGAATAGAAGGCCGAAAATTATCTGGTAATAATACCATAATTTAATCTGAATAAAAGGCTAGAAACCTACCTAGAAATTTTTCTATTAAAAATCCAGAGTTCCATCTAGCAAGAGGAATAGAAATCCGACTATTAACCAAGATTCCTATTGTTTAAAAATCTGATTTTTAACGAAGATTCCCAATATGTCATAATTTGAATTCTAATATAGAAATCATGGATTGAAAGCGAATCTGAAATTTCGAAGAATGAAGCCTCAAGCTCCGGTAATAAGTCATATTTTCTTAGATGTCACTATCTGACATTAAAAATTCTCACCTTTTCTTGAAGGATAGCTTATGATCCTTCCTTTGAAGGTTGCCTTAACATTTGACTAATCTTCCTCTAGAAGACTACTTTGTTCCTTCTTTAGGACAGATTTTAATTTGCTCTTGCATTCGATTAATCTTCCTCTAAAAGACAACCTCTTACTACTCTTCGGGTAGCGATTTAGGCTTTGATTCATTTCCTTTGCCCCTTATGTAACAACCCGCATATTAAACGATTTTATATTTAAATGTTTGATTTAAATATAGCGTCGTTATTCGGATTTTGGGGTCCGAAATATTACTTTCTGCAAATGGCCGAACTGGAACTCGAAACTACCTCCATTGGTTCCAAAATGGCGTTTGCGATCTTTTTGAGTATAATCTTTGATATGTTTGGAGTAAGTTGAAATTTGACCCTTTTTCTACTTGGGCTTGAGTTTGGGTTCAGCCCATTGGCTAGCTAACTCACTTAACCTTCTACTTCAGCCCCTTCCCCTCATCTCTCTTCATTTCATTTTATTTCTCAAACTAAAAACTGAAAATGGGGGAAAGGAAGAGGAAATAGAAATTAGCAAGCCCTAGTTTCTCCTTTGTATCTTGATTTCTTGCTCCAAATTCATAGAGAATCCATTGGTAAGTTCATATCCACCTTCTCCATCTTTTCTCCTCTTCAATTTCAGTAATTTCCTAACCCTAACTTAGGAAATACTTGCTTTTGATTCTAGATTGAAGCTTGTAGTGTTGAAGTGAAGTGTAGTTGGTTGATCCCTTGCAATTGTGCTTCTTCATCTTCTTTGTTTTGTGTAAACAGGTGAGTTTTGAACTCACATCTATTTCTTGATTTCATTGATGTTAGGTATGAATTCCTAACACCTTGTCCATATGCACTTGCAATTGGTTTGGGTTGAATTGGGGAATATTCCAATTTTTAGTGTTTTGGGTTCAAATCTTTGAAATCCTAACTTTGATGTTTTAATCATGTTTTGGTGATGCATCGAGGAACATATAGGGCCGGGTTGTCGATTGGCATAAGCCCTTAGAGCCAATGTTCGTCCGATTGCATTTTGGGAGAGTTTGCTCTTCATTTGAATAAGGCTGGAAAACAGCCCAGGCATGATTCAGTCGACTGAAAACTCTGCACAGTCGACTGAACCTGAAACCCGAGAGTTTCCAGGCATGATTCAGTCGACTGAAAAACTCTGTACAGTCGACTGAACCTGGAAACAGAAAGTTTCCTGAACCTGGAAAATTTTCCAGGTATAGGGTCAGTCGACTGAAAACTCTGTTCAGTCGACTGAACCTGCTGTTTCAGCCCACTTTGCCTTTTGGGATTGAATTTTTAATTTGAATCGATTCGTGATGATCCTATGTATGATTATCAATTGTTTTGACTTTGATGGTTCCTTTTAATTTTAATCCATGGGTTTTTATAAAATAATCTCTCGAATCGCATTTAAAAGTTTGTTTCTCTAATTTATAAATTCTATTTAAAACACACACTTTCGCACTTCGAACGAAGTGGAAGGGTGATTAAATGGTTGGGCAAAACACGGACCATGAATCTGTGCGTTTATCTTTCCGATTAATCCTCGACCTATTCGATTGATTGTTTTGACCTTCGGGTTTGGTTTATCGATGATATGAGGTAAACTTTGTACTGCTTTGAGTGTGAAAGGGACTGACGGATAGTAAACCGTTTAGTGCGAACGAGTGGTTATGGGACATACGTTAACACTTTTCAGATTCCTTTTCGAGAGTTGTGACACATTCCGCCAGTTAGTGATGTCCAGTACTGGGTCTTCGACCTTCACCACTACGGTTTGTTGCCTCTGGGATAGTGTCTTCGGACTGTCTCCCTAGGTTTGTTGCCTTCGGGTATGTTGCCTTCGGGTGTGTGCCTTCGGGTTTGTTGCCCTATATAGTTTCGCTCTGATGTTGGCCTTATGTGCCGCATGGGTGATACTTGGGTTTGGAGTCTTCGGGCTCATGGATCCTTGTTTATACAGTACTGAGCTCGAGCAAATTTTATGATGTTTCATTGATATGTATATTCCCTTGGTATCACCCTTCGGTATTGGTCTTTTTGAGCCGCATGAAGTATAGTGTTTACCTTGTGGAACTTGTATACTTTATTGGTATTTGTTGTTTGCCTATTGGCTTGTTTTGGGATATTTGTATCCTTTGTTTCTATATGTTGCCGATGATATGAGGCTTGTTCTATATGATTCATCTCTTGTTGATGATTGTGTTATCTCCCCTAGAGATATATATTATACTGTATGACCTTGCAGGTTTATTAGTGTTTAGTTTATCTAACTGATTTGTTATCTAGACTGACCCGTGTATTTTATACTCGGGTCAGACCGAGATGTTTCAGGTTAGGTGCTTTTGGGGACTTAGCCTATTTTGCTTCCGCATGGACTATTCGCTAGCTTCATTTTGTTATAGCGTCTTTTGTAGTCCTTATCTGTTGTAACTCTGATATTTATACTCTTTCGTCTCGTCTGTATATGGTGGTCTCCTGTACCACTTGACATGTATTATTTTGTATACTCTGTGGTGTATCTGTGTATGTGTAAATTATGATCGACTGTTCTGTGATGTATATTACATTTGAGTTGTTATATTTTCTTCTGATAGATCCTATAGCCATTGTAGTTTTGCTTTAAATATTTATTGAATAGGTCGAATTTTAATGTGTTTCTACTTTTCGACATATTTAGTGAATAGTTAAGGTAAGATTGCACATGGTCGCTTCCATTATACTCTATTGTCCGCGTTAGCCGACAGTATTATCTATGTAATACTCTTTGTTAACGAGGCTCTCGGAGTGGGGCGTCACAGCGTGGTATCAGAGCGAGATTCAGAACAAAATATGATAAACACAGAATAGATGCGCATATTATGGTACATCAAAGTGTACAAGTGATACAGATCCTTGAATCATCGTGTCTCTTTATTCCATCAAGGTTAGATAGATATTGGAAATACGTCTAGGAATGCATTTTATTCCGTAGTATCCCATATTGTAATATCTACCTTGTGAATAATCTTGTTCTTATCTTACTTTCAGCTTATGTCTGGAAGAGGCAGGGGTCGACGTTCGGATGCTGGGCAATCTAGTGGCTCGCATCCGGATGGCGTATATATGTCTGCCGATCAATTTTTGGAATTGTTTAGGAGCACTCGGCCTCCCGTTCCTCCTCGAGTGTCTCCACCTCGCAAGTCTGCTTTTGCACGTCAGTGCAGTGATTTTGCTCATCCTGGAGGAAAGCCGTTTAAGGGCTCCGAGTCTGTTCTTGAAGTCCAAGCTTGGCTTCGCACGTGCGAGCGTATTTTCTCTCGCATGGATCTTTCTGACCATGATAGAGTTCTTGTAACTTCTAGCTTATTACAAGAGCGTGCTCTTGACTGGTATGAGCTTCTTGTAGCTGAAATTGATGAGTCTACTCTTTCTTGGACTTAGTTTCGGGGACGATTTGAACTCAAGTTCGTTCCTGAATCTGAAAAGGTTTTATTGACCCGTCGCTTCCTTGAGTTGAAGCAAGGGAAATCTTCTGTTTCTGAGTATGTCGCATCGTTCGAGGCTTTATCTCAGTATGGTCTTGAATTCATCAGCACTTCTTATAAGAAGAATTTGAAGTTTGTTTCTGGCCTTAAGGAATATCTTAAGAAGTCCTTGTTGCTCCAGCTTAAACTTTCTTTTGAGGAATTGGTTGATTCGGCGCTTCATCTCGAGACCGTCGAGAAGGAGTGTGATAGTGATGTTGATGTTGAGGTTTCCAGAAACCCCAACAAGAAGCAGTTTCCAATTCAGAAGAAGCCTTTTCCTTATAAGAAGAAGAAGACCGGTGGTCCTAGCTCTCAGCCTCAATCTTCCGGAACACCTTTCGTTTGAAAGTGTTTTAATTGTGGTTCTCCGGATCATATTATTCGAGCTTGTCCAAAGCCTCTCTTCTGCCGTAATTGCAAGAAGGAAGGTCATCATGTTTCTGCTTGTCCTGCTGCTCCTGCTAATGCAAAATCTGGCAAGCTCAATGTCGCTAATGCTTCTGGAGGTCCTTCTCAATCCAAAGGTACGACTCCATCTGTTTTGGAGGGTTCAATTCTATTTCATGATCATAGTATACGAGTTCTTTTCGATACGGGTGCTTCACATTCTTTCGTATCGAAGAAGCTTGTAGATGATTTATCTTTGGATGTTTCTTGTATGGTTACTTCTTTAAGGATTGCGAATCCTATTGGGGGATCCGCGACCCTTAGTTTGCTTTGTGATGATATTGAGATTGTTTTATGTGGCTTTTCTTTCCGTGCGAATCTGCACGTTGTTTCTCATTTGGGTTTTGATATGATTTTTGGTATGGACTGGCTAGTGAGGTACGATGCCAGGAATATTTGTTCCGAGAGAATTTTATATCTTTGTCATCCTGATTCACCTTCTCAGTTATCTCTTGTTCTTCGGGATGTGGATAATTCCGAGATGGCTTTGTATTCTCTTGAATCGCGAGATGGTGATGATGTATCTCGTATTCCTATTGCTTGTGACTTTTCTGATGTTTTTGAACCTGTTTCGGGTTTGCCACCCAAACGGGCAATTGAGTTTCGCATTGATCTCATTCCAGGCGCGCGGTCAGTTAGTCGTCCTCCCACGAGGATGTCTACAAAGGAAAATGAGGAACTCAAGAAGCAGCTTTTAGAGCTCAAGTCCAAGCAGTTGATTCAGTCCAGTTTTTCTCCATGGGGATCCGCGGTCGTTTTTGTGAAGAAGTCTGATGGAACTCTTAGGCTTTGCATTGACTATCGCAAGCTTAACGAGTTGACCATTAGAAATAGGTATCCATTGCCTAGGATCGATGATATGTTCGATCTATTGAGTGGTGCCAAGGTCTTTTCTCAGCTTGACCTTGCCACAGGTTTTCATCAGTTACGAGTCGCGGAGGATAGCATACCTCTTACCGCTTTCCGCACTCGTTATGGTTCTTTTAAGTGGCTCGTTATGCCGTTCGGTTTGACGAACGCTCCTGCTTTCTTTGTTGACCTCATGAATCGGGTATTCCGGGAATATCACGATAAGTTTGTTCTTGTCTTCATTGATGATATCCTTATTTATTCTAAGTCTGAAGCTGAGCATGCTAATCACTTGAGAATTGTCTTGAGTACTCTTCGTCGTCATCTGCTTAAAGCCAAATTCTCCAAGTGCTACTTTTGGGAGAATAAGGTTAAGTTCTTAGGCCATGTTGTATCTTCCGATGGCATTTCTGTCGATCCCTCAAAGATCGAAGCCATCCAGTATTGGAAGAGGCCTGAGAATGTGCATGAGATTCGTAGTTTTCTTGGATTGGCGGGTTATTACCGGCGGTTCATTAAGAACTTTTCCCGTGTTGTGCTTCCTCTCACAAGCCTTACTCGGAAAGGCATTCGTTTTATTTGGTCCGACAAGTGTGAAGCTTCCTTTCAGACATTGAAAGAACTTCTCACTAATGCTCCTATTCTTGTGGTTCCCGAAGGGAATCATGATCTTGTTGTCTACACCGATGCTTGTGGTAGTGGTCTCGGTGTTGTGCTTATGCAGAGAGATCGGGTAGTTGCTTATGCTTCTAGGCAACTGCGTCCGAATGAAGTTCGCTATGCCACTCATGATCTTGAGTTAGCCGCCATTGTCTTTGCCTTGAAGATTTGGCGACATTATTTATTGGGCGAGCGCTTCATTCTCTATACCGATCATAAATCTTTGAAGTGTTTGTTTACTCAGAAGGAACTCAATATGAGACAACAGCGTTGGCTCGAGTTTCTTGCTTTCTATGACTTTGATATCCAGTATACCCCTGGTAAGGGTAATCATGTTGCTGATGCGCTTAGTCGTAAACATTCGGCTGTTATTTCTATGATGCTTGCCGAATGGAATATTCTTGAGACTCTATCTTTTTGTGAAATTCGTGATCGAGGTTCATCTTCTGATTCTCCTATTCTATTATTTAGTTTGGGAGCTCGACCTATTTTATTGGATCGTATTGCCGATGCCCAGCGGCGTGATCCTGATTTGTTGCATTTTATTCAGCTTTGTGAGTCTGGATCTTGTGATGAGGCGTTGCAAGATTTTAACATTGATTCTCATAGGTGTCTTCGTAAGAAGAACTGTCTTTTTGTGCCTTCTGATTTTGCACTTAGGCATGACATTCTTGATGATTGCCATCGTTCTAAGTATACCATTCATCCCGGTAGTAGTAAGACGTATGCCGATATGCGTCGTCTTTATTATTGGGAAGGCATGAAGCGCGATGTGGCGAGTTATGTGAGCAACTGCATGACATGTTAACGTGTGAAGGCCGAACATCAGCGTCCTTCTGGACTTCTTCAACCTCTTGAGATTCCATTGTGGAAGTGGGATCAAATTTCTATGGATTTTATTGACGGCCTACCTCGTTCGAGATCAGGTCATTCTAGTATTTGGGTTATTGTTGATCGCCTCACCAAGTCTGCTCATTTTGTCCCTATTAAGTCTAATAGGACAGCTTCGCATTTGGCCAAGTTGTATGTCAAGAAAATCGTGAGACTTTCACGGTGTTCCTAATTCTATTGTGAGTGATCGTGATCCTTTATTCACGAGTCATTTTTGGAAGAGTCTTCAGCAAGCTTTGGGAACAAAGCTTAATTTTTCTACAGCTTATCATCCGCAGTCTGACGGACAGACTGAACGGGTGAATCGTATCTTGGAAGATCTTCTCCGTATTTGTATTTTTGATTTCGGTGGTTTTTGGGAGGATCACCTACCTCTTGTAGAGTTCTCCTACAACAATAGTTTTCAGTCTAGTATCGGTATGGCTCCTTTCGAAGCCTTATACGGAAGGCCATGTCGATCACCTTCTTGTTGGTTGGAATCTGGGGAGAAGCTTATTCTTGGCCCGGACTTTGTTCGTCATTCTTCTGAGAAGATTGATCTTATTCGATTAAGGATGAAAGAGGCACAGAGTCGCCAGAAATCCTACGCGGACAACCATAGGAAGCCTCTCGAGTTCTCGATCGGCGATCTTGTTTTTATTCGTGTTTCTCCTTTGAAAGGGGTTATGCGTTTCAGTGCGACTGGAAAATTGGCTCCTCGTTATATAGGACCGTTTTCTATTACTGAACGTATTGGCCCTGTGGCTTATAGAGTTTCACTTCCAGCTCATTTATCTAGCATTCATGACGTGTTTCACGTCTCGCAACTTCGGAAGAGTCTTCGAGAATCGGATTCTGTAATTGATTCTCCTGATTTGCAAGAGCTTGAGATTTCACCGGACTTATCTATTGTACAGCAACCTATTCGCGTGCTTGACACGGAGGTGCGACACCTTCGAAACAAGGACGTGCCGCTCGTTAAAGTTCAATGGTCCGCTAATCCCAATGACTGTACTTGGGAAACCAGAGAGTATATCGAGCGATCTTATCCAGGTTTTCTATCCTTGCTTCGTAATGGTAAGTCTATTTCTGTGTCTAAAGTTTATTCTTTCTTTTGTATGTTGTATGTATGTAGTTGTTACAAATATTGTCTCTAGGAATTGCGGGGACGCAATTTTGTAAGGAGGGGAGATCTGTAACAACCCGCATATTTAACGATTTTATATTTAAATGTTTGATTTAAATATAGCGTCGTTATTCGAATTTTGGGGTCCGAAATGTTACTTTCTGCAAATGGCCGTATTGGAACTCGAAACTACCTCCATTGGTTCCAAAATGGTGTTTGCGATCTTTTTGAGTATAATATTTGATATGTTTGGAGTAAGTTGAAATCTGACCCTTTTTCTACTTGGGCTTGAGTTTGGGTTCAGCCCATTGGCTAGCTAACTCACTTAACCTTCTACTTCAGCCCCTTCCCCTCATCTCTCTTCATTTCATTTTATTTCTCAAACTAAAAACTGAAAATGGGGGAAAGGAAGAGGAAATAGAAATTAGCAAGCCCTAGTTTCTCCTTTGTATCTTGATTTCTTGCTCCAAATTCATAGAGAATCCATTGGTAAGTTCATCTCCACCTTCTCCATCTTTTCTCCTCTTCAATTTCAGTAATTTCCTAACCCTAACTTAGGAAATACTTGCTTTTGATTCTATATTGAAGCTTGTAGTGTTGAAGTGAAGTGTATTTGGTTGATCCCTTGCAATTGTGCTTCTTCATCTTCTTTGTTTTGTGTAAAAAGGTGAGTTTTGAACTCACATCTACTTCTCTTGATTTCATTGATGTTAGGTATGAATTCCTAACACCTTGTTCATATGCACTTGCAATTGGTTTGGGTTGAATTGGGGAATATTCCAATTTTTAGTGTTTTGGGTTCAAATCTTTGAAATCCTAACTTTGATGTTTTAATCATGTTTTGGTGATGCATCGAGGAACATATAGGGCCGGGTTGTCGATTGGCATAAGCCCTTAGAGCCAATGTTCATCCGATTGCATTTTGGGAGAGTTTGCTCTTCATTTGAATAAGGCTGGAAAACAGCCCAAGCATGATTCAGTCGACTGAAAACTCTGCACAGTCGACTGAACCTGAAACCCGAGAGTTTCCAGGCATGATTCAGTCGACTGAAAAACTCTGCACAGTCGACTGAACCTGGAAACAGAAAGTTTCCTGAACCTGAAAAAATTTCCAGGTATAGGGTCAGTCGACTGAAAGCTCTGTTCAGTCGACTGAACCTGCTGTTTCAGCCCACTTTGCCTTTTGGGATTGAATTTTCAATTTGAATCGATTCATGATGATCCTATGTATGATTATCAATTGTTTTGACTTTGATGGTTCCTTTTAATTTTAATCCACGGGTTTTTATAAAATAATCTCTCGAATCGCATTTAAAAGTTCGTTTCTCTAATTTATAAATTCTATTTAAAACACACACTTTCGCACTTCGAACGAAGTGGAAGGGTGATTAAATGGTTGGGCAAAACACGGACCATGAATCTGTGCGTTTATCTTTCCGATTAATCCTCGACCTATTCGATTGATTGTTTTGACCTTCGGATTTGGTTTATCGATGATATGAGGTAAACTTTGTACCGCTTTGAGTGTGAAAGGGACTAACGGATAGTAAACCATTTAGTGTGAACGAGTGGTTATGGGACATACGTTAACACTTTTCGGATTCCTTTTCGAGAGTTGTGACACATTCCGCCAGTTAGTGGTGTCCAGTACTGGGTCTTCGACCTTCACCACTACGGTTTGTTGCCTCTGGGATAGTGTCTTCGGACTGTCTCCCTAGGTTTGTTGCCTTCGGGTATGTTGCCTTCGGGTTTGTTGCCCTATATAGTTTCGCTCTGATGTTGGCCGTATGTGTCGCATGGGTGATACTTGGGTTTGGAGTCTTCGGGCTCATGGATCCTTGTTTGTACAGTACTGAGCTCGAGCAAATTTTATGATGTTTCATTGATATGTATATTCCCTTGGTATCGCCCTTCGGTATTGGTCTTTTTGAGCCGCATGAAGTATAGCGTTTACCTTGTGGAACTTGTATACCTTATTGGTATTTGTTGTTTGCCTATTGGCTTGTTTTGGGATATTTGTATCCTTTGTTTCTATATGTTGCCGATGATATGAGGCTTGTTCTATATGATTCATCTCTTGTTGATGATTGTGTTATCTCCCCTAGAGATATTTATTATACTGTATGACCTTGCAGGTTTATTAGTGTTCAGTTTATCTAACTGATTTGTTATCTAGACTGACCCGTGTATTTTATACTCGGGTCAGACCGAGATGTTTCAGGTTAGGTGCTTTTGGGGACTTAGCCTATTTTGCTTCCGCATGGACTATTCGCTAGCTTCATTTTGTTATAGCGTCTTTTGTAGTCCTTATCTGTTGTAACTCTGATATTTATACTCTTTCGTCTCGTCTGTATATGGTGGTCTCCTGTACCACTTGACATGTATTATTTTGTATACTCTGTGGTGTATCTGTGTATGTGTAAATTATGATCGACTGTTCTGTGATGTATATTACATTTGAGTTGTTATATTTTCTTTTGATAGATCTTATAGCCATTGTAGTTTTGCTTTAAATTTTTGTTGAATAGGTCGAATTTTAATGTGTTTCTACTTTTCGACATATTTAGTGAATAGTTAAGGTAAGATTGCACATGGTCGCTTCCATTATACTCTATTGTCCGCGTTAGCCGACAGTATTATCTATGTAATACTCTTTGTTAACGAGGCTCTCGGAGTGGGGCGTCACACCTTACTGTTCTTTTCGGTAGTGATTTAGGCTTGACTCCCTTATTACCTTATAGGCAATTTAGGCTGGTCGGAGCATTTGGTTAGCTATCTTAATTAGAACCAAAGTATTACTCATCATCCCTCTAAGAGGCACTCCAGTCAGGCCTTATAGGCGGAACCGAATGCTAGTTCTGTGTTTTGGCCAGACTATCTTAGGGGGAACAAAAGGCTTACTCTATTCTCCCTCTAGAAGGAGCTTCAGACAATCCTTATAAGCAGGACTGAAGGTTAGTCGGTGCTCTGACCATGCCATCTTCGGTTGGACCAAAGGCTTACTCCTTCCTCTCTTTAGGAGGCACTCCGGCCAAGCTACATATGCGGGATAAAAGGCTTGTATTGCTTTGGCCAAACATTATAGGTAGGGCCAGAGGCTTACTCTGACCTCCCTCTAGGAGGTGCTTTGACCAGACCATCTTGGCGGGATCAAAGGCTTTTTCCTTTATTTTACTAATTCTCTTTATGAAGCATTATTCTTTATTGATTACTTGCTTTGTGTAGACACAATTTCCTTTTGCTTAAACTTGGCTAACAAATTATTGAAGTTCTCCTTTTCCTAAGAAATTCTCAACCATTCCCTTTAGGCATTGACATTGATTGGTTTCGGGTCTATTCCTTCAGTGATATTGACAATAACCAACTCTGAAATTCGGTCTGGCCACTTCTTCCTTAAAGGCTAACAGTAAACTATCTTTAGTTATGAGGTAAATATTCTCATGGGAAGTGGTAAGGGAACAAATTATTGAAACTCGAGAATTTCTACGGCATTGTATTCTTTGCAACCGCTTGATTATTTTGTAGCATTGGATCAACACATTAGCATTATTTATAAGCTTCCTCTTTGAAGATTCTTGAGCCTTGAATGGTGCGGGAGGATGATTAATTATTCCTTTCCACCTTTGGGCCAACTTGTCAAAGTCTCTTCTTATTTCTTTCTCAAAAATAATTTCTTTGGATTAGAACTGCATAGCCCTTCTCATTTTTAGGAACAAATTATCCATTTTTAAGCTTTCCTTTCCAAGTAGAGGATGATAACCATGGATAGGAGTAGAGCCTATATGAAATAGATTTATGCTCCACTTATCAGGATTATAAGAAATCACTTGTCTCTTTTCTTCCATGATTTTTAGTGCTAACATCTGTAATGCTTGTTCTTCATGAAATCGAGGTCAGAAGTCATTCGATAAATTGGTTTAACTGCCTAAGGATTAGAAGATCCTTGTTTCGAGGTAGTCATATTGTCCAAATAAGGTATGCAAGATTTGGAAAGTTCCCTTATGAAATTCGTTGGTTGGGGTAAATCCACTGTACCCTATATGTGCAGGTCAAGAATATTCCAATATGAGATATGTAGGGAGACGAAGGTTGAAGCACTCCTTCAAGTGTCAAAATATTAACAATTTGTTAACCCCCTTGAATGTGCAAAGTAGATAAGGCTTGGATAGCCTTATCTCAACTCGCAAGAAGTATGCATGTTTAATAGAGAAATCATGTGCATGTCATAAGCAATATGGCATAGGAGTCATAAGCAAGTCATAAGTCATATTATAAGTCAAGAATCTTTATTCGCATATAGTATGCTATGAAAATTGGCTTGTACAAGCTCTTATTTGCAAAAGTCATCAAATTACAATAGGCTCTAGAAATCCCTAATTCAATTTTGGGTTACAACTTTTAGAAACATAAGAAAAGTGACGAGAAGAATTCGCCCCTTTCAGAATGATCGTAGGGGTCTATTTATAGTAGTTGCAATAGGCGGAATAGCTGCCACGTGTCTTTCGGTATCGTTGTTTTTGGCATCCTTCATTGTGTTATGGACATGCGGCAACATTCTTCGTATTAATGACTTATGGCATCCCTCTACACATTGATAATTTATGACACCGTTGCCATATTAATGACTTATGACATCATTTGTTATTCTGAGGAAATACGGCACTCTAACTTACATTGATGATTTCTGATATCATTTTAAGCACCGATGACTCATGGCATCCTTCTCTAGATTGGTGATTTACGATATCCTTCTTTGTATTGTCAATGTTTGACATCCCTATACATCATTGAAATCCGACATCCTTCGCAGTCCTGACAAAATTTAATACCTCTCCTCATGCTGATTCCATTCGACATCCTTTTAGATATGACCACATGCGACATCTTTGACAGCTGTAGATATTCAATATCTCTTATATCCTTTGAAGCCCAACATCCCCTACCACTTGCATATGCTTTACAACGATTATGATTGTAAAGGCTTGACATCCAAATATTCGACAACCTTTAGCTATGCGGTATCTTTCTTTGCACTACCACATGCTATTGTGGCTCGACAACTCTCTTTGATTATCTTCAGTCTCGATATCATCTATACCATAGTTTCTCAACATCTGTTATCATTCGTTACCACTTTAAGCTTGTTACATGCACGATGTCCTTAGAAGATGTTTTGGGATACGAAATCACTTCCTCTTTATAAGCCCAACAACCTCCAAGCTTGTTGAGGTTCGACAACTCCCTATCATTTATTCAAATTTGATAGCCTTTGTAGTTCGACATCCTTAGAGATTCATTGCCTTTATGTGGTATCTTCTCTTTGTTGAAGTTCAATAACCTTACATTTATCAATCATCTTGGATTCAATATTCTTGGAAACTTGCCATCCTTTCATAGGCGTTCAACATCCTTCATTATAGAAGTTTGACATATTCTTGAAGTGCTTGAGGTGCAATATCCCCTACTAAATGTCCCACTGCTTTCATCATCTTGAATTCCGACATGTCTCTTACATGTTCGACATCTTTATTTATAGTAACGGTTTCTAACAATATTGAATCATTAAGTGAATGGCATTGTTTTAAAGTTGTCATCATCCTCTACAACATTTTCTAGATGCCTTGATCAGATTCTCCTTGTATAAGAAGGTATCAAGGGATGAAGTTTATATCTATGTATATATATATATATATATATATATATATATTCTTTTTTAAATTGGATATTTAGGTTGTAGTACACGGTTCTACTACAAGTCTTAGATAGTATATAGTCATTATCGCCCCCAAGCACAACTGTTTCCTTAGATAAAGAATGCATTTTGCCAGGCTCAAACCTAGGTTGCCCCAAACAAATATAAGAGAAGAAAACACTAGTCTACAACTTAGTCTGTTCACATTAGCATACAAATATATTTTAGTAATCATAATATTGAACCATTTGGTACTGCCGGAATTGTTTCCCTGTCAAATCCACTGCATTAGGTGGTTACCTTGCTAGCCATGCCCTTATGGTCGATGTATAGTTACTACAAATCAAATGTCCAGTGATTCGAATCACATGCTACATAGAATTTGAACTTATGATCTCATGGACCAAAACTAAAGTACCCAACCACTGGGACAATAGTGTTGGACAGCGTATATATCTCATGTGAGAAAGATATGAAGTTTATAGAAGAGCGGAATGATTTTCAGCACGGAGATGAAGTATTCAAAAGTCTCTTGAGTTTATATGTGTGTGTTCTTCTCTTGGCTTAGCTACTTCGAAATGAAGGATGAAATGTATGTGTGTATCTGTGTGTGTATCTGTTTGTGTGTGTAAGTATAAATGTTTACTTTTTAACTTTATCCCAACTATTTTTTTGCATAAAATACACAAATTTGCCAAACGATGTAAGTTTTCCAAATGTTAAAAGTCACTAAGTGGCATTATGGAAGGTGGGGATAAAGCAAGCAAGTTTTGTATAGTGTTATGCGAGAGAATTAAATAATTTTGGTATTTATAGTGGATCCATTTACAGCTCTGTTCACTACATGCTATGTAGATAAACCCTGCTAAAACCCCGCAAAATCCCAGCCATAGCCTATAGCGCTCTTCGATCGCATGCTTTTTCAATATGGCGCTATTAAATAGTACATCCGCTTTAAGCTCCGCTATTTTCTACTGCATCCGTTAAATCAAGGCTTTTTAGCATCCGTTCTATTAAAATTAATACAAAAAGGTTGATTTGACTAGTTTTCTTTTGAATAAATCAAAAAAAGTTAGGGTAAAAACCTAATTTAAAACATAAGTGCTTAATATAAGTCAGAAACTTATTATGGTCATCAAATCTGGATTGCATAAATAATAATATTCTTCGGGTTTGATATATAAGATTAAACAACATTTCTTTTTTCCATACAAATGATGCGAGAATGAAATAAATTATACTTAAATATTTGATTTTATATCTGATGAAGCTATTCATATATCCGCTATATCCCCGCTATAACTTTTTGCACCTCCACCACTTTGGAACGGCCAAGTGCTTAACTGCATAGACTACAAGCAACATCTATTTTTGTGCTTTTTTGTTGAAAAAAAATTACGTGTTTACTCGACTCAAGGTCCTGATTATATTTCTACACAGATTATCAACTTTGAATATTTCATCAAACGTATCATGAACGTTGAATGGAAAATCATCATATTTAATAAATAAAATCCGATAAAATATGATAAAAAGATGTTTATTACATAGATCCTCAATTCCTTACTTGTGACTTTTCCTTTTGATCATTAAATTTGATCTGATTAAAAAATTATTAGACTTGGCTCAAATATTATTTGTAGCAATTTTTTCTAGTCGGCAAACTTTAGGACTTTTTGTATGAAAATCACCAATAAGACATAATGTCTTGATTTATTAATTAGAGATAATAATTCATAATTTCAACAAAGCATATTTTTATGCTAATTAGCAACATAATATTTATTTTTATACTATCTAATTGAACTTTATTTTGAATTCATAACTTTATTATAAATAATTATTCATCTCAATAGTCTTAGTTTGTTAATTAGTTGATTTTGGTCATGATAAAAAATGTTCTCCTTTTTGTGAGAGCAAATCATGGTTTTACATAGAACATAACTATAGAATTCCATTATTTTTCCAATCTTAAATTGAACTGGCTTTTAATTTACATACACCATAGCTAGTCATAAAATTATGAAGCTATGAAATAAAATTATGAATTTAAACTTTTAAAGTCCAAATTAAAAAACTAAAACATTGCAAATCAAAACTAATAGGAGGGCGATAGTTCCTATGTTCCTAAATATATGTGCCCTTATGTCCTTATATGATCACAACTATTCATTTTAGTTGTTTCGTTTTAATTAATTATTTAACTAAATGGAATGAATTGATGTTGATTTTAAGGAGACATGGTGCGCATAAGATTTGGGGACATGGGAACTTATCACAATGGACAACATAGTTAATTGACATTACAAATTGTAAGAATATGTTATTTAGAACTTTTTATTATGCATACAACAATGAGTTTTCATTGTTATTTTGTAAGATACAAAATTAACATCAATTTTATTGTAGTGGTATATTGTATACAAAATGCAAAAAACTAGAACATTCTTCTAGAAACACAGAGTGCAAACTCCGGTACATATCCGAGTTATTATTTATGAGTGTGATTGAATGATGATGATTTGGGTCATTGAAATGATTTTGTATACTATTTTTACATGATTTGTCTATATAGTTGAAGTATATCGTATAATAGATGTCCATGAACAATATATATGAGGATCAATAAACTATGCTTGACCTTTGAAGGCTGAAAATGCAAAATGACCATTGTACGATTTTTCACGATGTAATTGTTGAATATGCTGAATTGGCTCGATTACCTTACCTTAGCTGTATGATTTTGGTATTTATTTTATTTTTACTATTTATGTAATGGTAATACTTTATATCATATTTGTGTAAATATGTTTTTTCCTCTCTGTTTTATCCTTTTTTGGAGATAATTCTACTGTTTCTACTTTTTCTCATCATTTTTTGTAATCTACTAATTCCTTCTCTTTTTAAATATGTGTGTATCATATCCAATACTATTGTTGACTATTCTCTACTCTATTTTATTTTCTAAATATATTTTTTGGATTCTAATGATATAAATAATTTTTAACTCAACATATTATCACACATTTTGATAAAATTAATGAAAATTGCAATAAATATATTTTAGTTATACAACCAAAAGGTCGATTCCCCATTGATGTGCGGTTCAACTAGTTACTAGTTGCCGCTGGAAAGAAGAAGAAAAACTAAGGTCTTGAGGATTGATGATAGGGAAAGAAGTGAGTATCACCCAGGTAAGTACTAAAGGGATAATAATCATTAGAAGAATCTTGAAGAACAGAATTAGGTTTAGAAGTAGTTAATACTCTATTAACCCCAGCAGAAGCAGAAGTTGAAGAAGACTGATCGGTTTGCGTTTGTTGATAATCAACTTCAAGGCCTTGATCATACAAAATGCCTTTGAATAAACGACCCCCAATGTTTATAGCAGTTTGATATGCATATTCGTCGCCTCGATTGTTCAATTGGCTTACTCTTACGCATCTGAATACCGCTGCTGAAGTTACCTCTGTTGGAAGGTTCCTACTCTGTGCCATTCCTGTTATAATTAAGTAAATAAAATTCAAAAACAGAAGGGTTTGTCAATCATGTGCAAAATATGACATAAGGTGTTCATATCTAGGCATAATTAAACGGAGGAGTATAACATGTCTAACGGATAGCATATATATTTATCATTTTATCTACTTATACAACTAAAAATGCATGAAAATTTAGAGCATACATGGGATACAAAATATTAAACCATGTATATGTACCCACATATATACACACTTAAAACCCTACTCATTTTCTCCTTAAAAAAATAGGTACAATCCTTCGAAAAGATATACATACTTGCGAACAGGCATTTATTTGGTCTTTACGACTCTTGATTACATCAAATGGAATTTCAAATATTACTTGCTAGCAGTCCCTGATATAAACTATGGTTACATCACGTTTCTTTCGATGCAGGACTTTGTTAAATCTAATCCATGCACTTATAATGCGAACCACATCTAACATTAACATATGCTTAGTTATTATTTACTCTTTTTTTTTGCTCATAGTAAAAATTAATTTAATTGGTGATGTTAGTTTGGTTTCGAACGTTAAGACATTAAGATATTTGCCTTCAATGCATTAAAGTATGTAAATAAAGAGATGGTCAAATATCACCCATGCTCACACTCACTTACTCGAACTCACAACTTGATTGGTCTATATCGAGGTCTTCATTTCTATTATATATAAAAAGGCAATTATTTTAAATCATTTTTCTAAAATTTATTATCAAGACTATATATTCAAAATTTTAAATCATTTTGAAGTATTCAACTGTTCTAAATATGTTTCAAATCGATGGTCCATATAAATGTTTTCCAATGGTTATATGGCTTGTTGTAGGAGAAACCAATAGTCATTTTACACCTTTTTCCTTTTTTCCTTTGACAAAAATTCCCATTCAAAAGTTATACGCAATTCTAAAAAGAATAACTTTTAGAATAAGACATTAAAAAAAGGATAACAAATATTCCACCTATAAATCTCATTTCAAACTCAATATAGAAATATATTTGGTTCAAACTCATTATAGAAAGTGTATGTTTATTCCTTTTAAGTCTAATTCTAAAATTTATCCTTTAAAAACTTGGACAGCTCAATTTGTTCGTGTACATTTTTATTTCAAAGATCTGGCCTTCATTATATGGCATTCTTTGATTTTTCTAATTACCAAAATGTGCAAAACCAAAATCTCATATAAACCACATCGAAAGAAATTATTTTCATAGTTTAAAGGCATTACCAATATCTCTTAAATAAAATCAGGAGTATTATAGCATCTTCGACCCATTCAACCCCAAGTACTCAATATAAAAGGTTGAATTTTGGTAAAACAGTCAAATGCTAGATGATAAGGCAACATCATATGTGTATTCAGTAAGTGCCCACATCAATTCGGTAATCTGAATTTACAGTTAAATATTAACTCTAATATTTAGTCTAAAGCAATGTTATTATAACTGGACTCAACCGCGGTCGCACCGTGAATAACCCTGAAGTGTATACCACTTCAACCCGCAACATAATTAAACCTCATAGGTACACAAACCTAAGGTCTGATCTTCGAACCATGGAACAATCGTCCATTTAACAAGGCAAAACTATGTTTTTATTTTTCGCTACTTTATTTACACGGTACGCTCTCTCATTCTCATTCTCCATAATGGCCTAAAAAAAATATACACTGCAAAAATCTCAACGCTCAAAGTTTAATTAAGTTTTCATCATTTCTTTCTTTAACGCTACAAACTCCTCCAATCCGCCCTCTATCTTCTGTTGTTATACACCACTACCGTGTGTAGAATGACGGTTATGCTGGTGCAATTGCGCAGCTGTAGCAATGCACAACTGCTGAAGTTGTGTATTGCAGCGGTACACAACTTTGGTTGTCTAACTTCGATTACGCAACTATGATTGCAGACATTAAGGCTTTATTTGGGAGTTTTATAGTAGCGGTTACGAGAGGTATTGAGAGTACTGGTTTTGACCGTCAATGATCGTAGCGGTCTTGATTAGTTTACATAATGTGTTGTTATAGTCGATCAGTACATACTCGAGAGTTTAACATATACCACTTGTAAGAGTATTCTACTAAAGTAATATTACATATATATCATTACATTTATTCTCCAGTTTTATGAAGATTAATTTTATAATATAATTAATAGAGGTATATTTGAAAAAGAAAGCTT
The DNA here is from genome assembly GCA_030765085.1 of Allium cepa. Taxonomy (NCBI): domain Eukaryota; kingdom Viridiplantae; phylum Streptophyta; class Magnoliopsida; order Asparagales; family Amaryllidaceae; genus Allium; species Allium cepa. Next base: position 792,945,483 of record CM060935.1, on the reverse strand, counting down.
GAATCACTACAACACCTCAATTTGGTGGATTGAGAATTGTCGTTAAAATTACATTACGCCGGTTTACACTGGTTTTGTAACAAAAAATAATGTGGTAGAAAAAACCTACATATAAGATTTTCATAGCATCTGAAATACAGAGCCGTCCAAGTCAATCAAAACAGATCAAAAATAAACTCATAGCAGAATTTAAAATGTTTTGCGGCTCGTCTATTTAACATTTCTCCTTCAATATTTTGGCTTACAACTTGTATTTAAATGGGTAGATTTTCAAAAAATAAAATTAAAAATGCACAATTTCCATGGATCAAAACCTTAAACCCGTCCGATTCTATGGTCTACGGTGAACTGTTCGAGAGTTTTATTTTCTCCGACCTTAATATTCATGTTGAATTTGTTTCCGTTGGAGGTGCTCTCATCGAACTTTAAACCTGTAGGCGTGGAGTTGTTTATAAAAACATATATGACGGGTTTGTGCTGATCAGCTATTTTTGAATGCCATCCCATATTGTTTATACGCATACAATGTTATAGGCATTTATATTTATTTTATATGTGTACAGTTCCATCGACCATACAACGATCTGGGAGGAAACATCAACATAGGATGCATGGTTATAGTAATGAAGCAATTAAGAATGTCTGATTCAAAGTATAAACAGTAATGAAACGGTAGAAGAGAAGAATGAAGTACCTGATGCAGGGGCCACAGCCACAGACATATAATCTCTGCCTCTTTTCGTGACGTCTCCAACTTGCTCCATCTGCGGCGGAAAAGAAGAAAGGGCAGCAGTTCGAGAGTCAAAAGTACAAGCATTCATTCTAGCAACATTGAGCAGCTGCCTTTCACGACACTTAGCAGCAGGCACCCAGGTGCTCTTAACATGAGTGGCGCACTGAAATCCTCTACTCTTGCAGCATGTTCTGCATCTCCTGTACGAGCAGTCTTTCTTTGCTTGGTTGCCGCAGTCTTGGCAGCTCATGCTTCCACTTCTGTCATTATTATCCATCGACGGGAGTTCATCCATTAAATACCTCTGCTGCCGCCGCTGCCGCCATGGATGATCAATAATAGTCAAGTTTGTTGTGGCACTGGCAGTGTTACTGTTGCTGTAAAGAAACAGGTTTTGTTCCATTGACTACTTTTGGTTGGCAAATACAAACATCCATATCATATCATGATCCTATCATTCTGGCAATCAAAATTTTGAGTACCATATATGTATTGAAGATGGTTTAACTCTCTCTAAGCTGCTAACTAGTGTGAAAAAGTGGTAGATAGAACTTGCTTTCTTTATTGCTTTTTGGTAGTACAAAAACCTTTGAAATAGGCGGCTGTGGCAGAAAGCATCGGTTTTTGCATGTTTCTTTATTTTTCCTTCCTATCTCTGACGCTGAATTTTGCACAGACAGAGAAATTAAGATGATAGCTGGATGCGTCGCTTTCTGCTTTGATTTGTTTTTTGTTTTATTTTTTGTTTTTTCTCTGAGTTGATCATATAGCATATTGTTGTCTATTCTATTAGAACTTAATTGTGTAACGCAGCCTTGCTGACCACCACATCCATGGACCATGGATGATATGTGTTCTTTACAGTATTATATATAAATTAGAGATAGAGTCGTGTTTGATATTTATAGTTTTGTTACTTAGGTATATATGATATGATGTGAAAAATGCAGTGGAATGTGTTTACCAATTCGGATTCTCTTTTGATTGAGCAATATATCAGCAAGGTTATGATATGGACATGTAGAGTAACATTCCCATACGCACCTAGGTATCGTGTAAAAGAATCATACTATTTAGCTGTTAATAAACTTGGAAGTTTGAACTCATATTTATTGAATATCCTTCAGCTGTTCACGGGCTACTGTAACTTAATTTAGCCGTTTAGCTTTTAGGACAGAAAACAAATAAAAAGTTCTCTTCAGAATTAAAAATTAAATTAGAAGAGACTGAATGAAATCTGGTAATTTCCAAGGATTTTTTCTGCTTATGTCGTTCTCTTGAGCCCTGTGTAGCCACTCACGAGTTGGCTCACTGATTCTTTCTTTTCATTACTATTTTTTCTGTTCATACATGGAGTGGTTAACATTATATAGCAATTGTAATAACATATTTTCCGGATTTCGATTAATTTAAGACTTATTTGGAAAACTTGTAACATATTTTTTTGGAGAGAGTTAAACGGGCCAAGCCCAATAGTTAGAACAAATGGGTAAAAGAAACAACCCGCCCGTAATACAATACATAACCCTAGTTAGGGTTATTTGCGCCGACATAAACTTAAACTATACTCTGAAAACAAAAACTGATTAATGGCGAAGGGACAGTTTTCTACTTCTTTAGTTTTCCGCCTCATTCCTTTACTTCGCTAGTTTCCCCTCTCCCCCCAATACAATAAACAATCATTAAAACTTCTTCTCGTCCTTTCAATTTCACTGTTGTAATCATTCTGCTTCTGATAATAAGAGACAGAAGAAGAATTAGCAGATCTGAGGTTATCGCGACTCAAATATGTTAATTCCTTCTCTAGAAAAGAAGCACAACAGATACTTGGATCGCGATCTACTACTCTAACCTCAGTGTCTTGCTGATCAAATTAGAAGTCTTTCGAGTGAGATAAAAAATGCTCTGGATGCTTGCTGCCAGCTTCTCTGCTCCAATCATCGGCTAAAAATGCAAACTTGGTTTGATCCCTAACTTTTTTCTTTGAGTTTTGGAGGATAATTCCGTTGTCCGTCTCGATAAGTATCCATCTTTGCTCTTTATTTAAGCCAGCTTTGTTATGAGTTCGCTAATTTCTTTCTTTCCATATATGGAAGACTGCAGTAGTGATTAGAATATGAGCATAATCTTTTTCAATAGATTTTGACTTAAATTTGTTGTTGATATGTTGAATTGCTTGCTTGAGATCCATATTTCCACTGCCATGAAATAACCCGTATAGTTTGAATGCGGTTCCAAATGTAATAAGAATAACTGCACTTAAAAAACAGATGGTTAGTACTTTCATCTACTAAATTGCATAAGGAACAAAGTGAATTTGTTTGATTACTCCATTTATTAATTATGTCCCAAGTTAACAGTCTGTTATTAATAGCAAAATAGGTACATAATGACATCTTGGGACTATTCATTTTATTCCATATTCACTCATACCACTCAATATTGGGTAGATGACTTCTAATAACCTTTCAATTATTTTTAAAAGAGAACTTCCCTTTGTTGCTAGCTGTCCATTCCCAATGATCACTGTCAGCGGTAAGATTTAGAGGAATTTTGCAAATATAATGTTTATGTGGGTTAGTAATTGGATGTAAATGTGGCTGCCACTAATTATCCTCAATGATCATTGCTACAGTTACATTAGAACCACCACCAATGACTAAATTGTCCCACCCTACTTTATTATGAAAGTTTCATTTTTAAACCAGGATCAAACCATAAACTAGTTTCTTCACCAAGTTTAATTTTTTTTTTTCTAGCAATGACTTGCTAATTTTCCTGCATGTTAAAATTTATTTCCAAGTATAAGATTGATTGTTTTTGGGTAATATATTCCAAAAATTATCATCCTTAAGATATTTACATCTCATCCAGTTGGCCCATAGTGAGTCTGCACTAAATCTCCAAAATAACTTCAAATGACAAGTTAAATTGAGATCATTCATGCTTCTAATGTCAAAACACCCTTCTTTTTTAGGCCTACAGACCTTATCCCAGCTAATTTTATGATATTTTCTCCTCCATAAAAAGTCAGCACATCTACTTTCTATTTTTCTGATGAATGCAGCTAGAATATGATATGTTTGTAACCAATACAAAACAATAACATATATAACAGTTTTAATGAGTTCCATTCTTCCTACAATAGATAATGGTTTACATGACCAAGTTTCCATTCTCTCTTGAATTTTTTCAACGAGTATAGAGCAATCAGAGTCTTTAATCTGTTTAATAGATAAAGGCAAACCCAAATATTTAATAGGAAGGCTACCTTCAACAATATTTAAACAATCTAAAACTTCCTTTTTATACCTACCATACTTACTGAAGTATGCTTTACTTTTACATTCATTAAGTTGTAGCCCTCCATATTTATACAGACATTCAATTTTTTTTAATAGTTTCTACATTAGCTTTGTTAGTGTTAACGAAACCGTAAGATCATTAGCATAAATAAGATGGTTAATACAAGGCTGAACCTTGTTTATTGGGGTAATATTACCCTTCATAGCCGCAATTTTCATTAAGTTTGAAAAATACTCCATAACCATAGTAAACAGACAAGGTGATAATTGATCACCTTGTCTAATACCCCTATTACTTTTGATGAAACCCTCTGATTTACCTTGAATAAAAACAGAAAAAGTAGGAGCATTGATACATTCAAAAATTAAATCACAAAACTTAATAGGGAAACCCATACATCTCATGATATGATAAATGAAAATCTGTTTACTTTGTCATAAGCTCTACTTTAATACAAACATTTTCTCCATTCTTAGTATAAAAAATCCTTACCATTTCATGTGCTAAAAGAGAATTCTCATAAATAAGTCTACATGGCACAAAAGCACTCTGATTCTCTGAAATGACAAAAGGCAAAAACACTTTTATTCTATTATTTAATATAGTAGCAATAATTTTATAAATAAAATTGCAATAAAAAATAGGTCTATAGTCACCAATACAAGTGGGGTTTTTATTTTTGGATATTAAAGTAACAAAATTATGATTAAGGCTCTTAAGAATTTTTTCCTTTTCCGTGAATTCATTAATGACTTCAAAAACCCGACCCTTAATTTTTTTCCAGTGATTCTTATGAAATTTTGCTTTAAACCCATTAGGGCCAGGGCTTTTATTATCTCCATCAATAATAATGGCATATTTAATCTCTTCGGTTGTGACAGGAGCAAGTGATATTTATGAAGCATTCCCATTCAAAATATTTTTACAAACAATTTGTTGAAAATCAGTTTCATTAAATTCAGTAAAATATAGCTTTTCATAAAAATCAACAGCATCTTATCATATGCATTTGAGAGATTTCCAACATTGTCAATAACATTGCCTATGTTGTTATTATGTTTTCTGCTACTCATTTTAGCATGAATTTTTTTGTAAAGTCATCACCAAAAGTAAGCCAATCTACCTTTGCCTTCTGTTTAACATTAACATTATTTATATATAACTCTGTAGATAGGTTTTACTGATTAGTAAAAAAAATTAATAATATTTACATCCTTTGGACTTTTATTAGCAAGATCTTGTAACATTTTCCCTTCCTTTCGCAGCAACTCCATCTTGTTTTTATTTTGATTACTAGTTTTGTTCCAGAATTTAAGTTTATTTTAGCATTTTTCAAAGACATGTTAAACTGGTACTGCTTAGTACCATTACAAGAAATATTAAAGCATTTTTGCACAATAACTTTATAATCTTCATCTAAAACCCATCCATTTTTAAATCTAAAAAAAGTAACTTTTTTCCAAAATCTATATTTTGAAAAAGATTGACAAGTAAATGAGTACGGTCGCTGGTTTTTTGTTCAAGTGTGCTGTAGATAAAATTGGGAAAAATGTTAGAAAAATCTTTGTTAATCAAAAGCCTATCTAGTTTACATTGAATTTTTTTTCCAAATCAGATCTCCATGTGAATTTATTTCCACTTATATAAGGTTCTAAATGACCAGTTTCAAGTAAAAATATATTTAACCTATCTAATTTGCTTTGAGGAATTTTATTACCCCTAAATTTTTCAGAGGCATGCAAAATTGTGTTAAAATCACCCATAATAAGCCAAGAAAAAATATAAATTAGGTTCAAAACCTTTAGTCTACACCGTATACCAATTCTCGCACTTTCAAGATTACTACCATAAACACTAATGATTTGCATAAAGAAACCCCCAATATTTTTAAATTTACAGTCTATATATTGTTTTCTTTGCTAATATTCATATTTGTCCAAACATTGGAATCCCAAATAATTAAAATCAACCACAATCATTATTATTAATTGATTTTCAATTGCTAGATAGTTTTAGGAAAAACTTTTCAAAATTTTCATCATTCAGTTTGTTTTCAATAAGGGCTATAATAGAGGGCATATAAACACTTAACATATACAACACATCAGTTTGTTTAGTAGAGGAATTCATTCCTCTCACATTCTAGGCAAGAATAGACATTATACTATATAGTAAAAAGAAAGGAAGATTTAGATTGTACCTGACACAGTAGTGCCCTTACCTCTTCTTTTGTTTTCAACACTTTTAGCTTTAACTCTAGTAGTCATTTCATCCCATTATGGATTAATTGAAATGTACTTCTTTTTGAAAGCCTTTTTCTCCTTTTCACACTTATTCTTACTAACTACCTTTACTTTTGGGATGTGCATCGCTAAAATATCAAATTGATCAGCAGTATTCACCAATTCTATTTTAGTTCTTACATCATTCTCTATTTTTGGAACTTGAATTAGTGAGATATCAAACTGCCCAGTAATGCATGGCAGAGCTGAGTAAGTGCATTCCAAATCTTCAGCTACTGCAGCATGCTCTGGTGGAGGGGCTTTCTTTATGATTATATTCAGATCCTGATATTTGCACTGCTGAGGGACTTTATTAATTATTGTATCATTATTGTCTGTAATTAAACATGAGTTTAAAAAATAGGAGTTTCATACTAAAAGACCATTGTATTATTTTGTCCTTCCTCTGAAATGCTCAAAATGTTTTCTTTTGATTTGTTTTCTTTATTTGACTTCAAAAGATGAATTCCTCGACAAGGATCTAATCTTGTTGATCAGTGAGCTTCGTTAGACTTTCCCTATGATCAGAAATGATACTTTCTTGATTGATTCGATCACTTTCTCCGAGATTAGTTGTTTATGTGACTCTTCTGAATTTTTTAGATCTTTATATTGTCCATCAGAGTTACTTTCTTGAATTTCTTGATTACAAACTTTGGGAATCCATGCTTGTTTTTTATTGCATTGATCTCTGGTGTGACCGAAGCACTTGCATATATTGCATTTCGGTGGAACCCATTTATATTCAACTTTTTGAATTATATTTTCACCATTGTACAAAGTAAGATTAATTTCTTTAGGAAGTTCATCATTTGCACACACTTCAACAAGGAGACGAGCATAATTCAATTTTGTCTTCATAGTTTGGTTGCATCCATTTTAATAGGTTTTCCAATGATACTAGCCATAACACTAAACGACTTATGGTCCTAAAGTTTCAGATTCACACTGGGTAGTCTCACCCAAATTAGCATTGTTTTTAATAAATCTCAGTCCATTTTTAAAGTATCAGAACCATCTTCCCATTATGATGAGTTTGCCATTATAGAAAAATGGCCATTTTTCAAAACAGAGTTGCAATCTTGAATTTCTTTGAATTTCACGAGGAAGAAACCGTTTTCTCTTGTATAAACTTCAAACTCACCTTCTGGATTCCAGACTCAGTGAATATAAGATTTGAAGTACAAGTAGTATGGTTTTGTACCCACCACATATACAAGAACTGAATTATTCCAACATTCAGTTGTTCTTTTACAGACTACTTCTTTAATTAGGCCATACTTCTTGTTATTGATCTTGATTGGTGCTATATGCTCAAATTTGCACTTATCCTCCATTGGTTCTTGAGGCTGCTTTGCTAATACATCTGCACATGTTTTTCGGCCTTGCTCCTTGTTCAGTGGGAAGGCTGCCAGCTTTCTTTGTTATGAAATCGGATTTTCCTTTTTAGATTGTGGAATGGTGGTTTTCTGACCATCTTTACCCTTCAGAATGTCTTTATTGGGAGCCGGTGGCAACTCCTGATCTTTCTTGGCCTCTCTCCTCTTTTGCAGCCTAGATTGGACCAAATGGAACCCATCATTATTAATGACAACTCCCCCCGATGACTTTTTGATGTGAGATACTTCAGGTGGTCTGATTTGAGAACTTGGCTCGGAGAATTTTGAGATATTTTTGTGATGATTTTAGTTTTTCCCCATGGCTAAGTGGATACCTTAAATTTCAAAAGTTTCAAATGCAAATTGAAAAAAAAATGAACTTTAATAGGAAAACTTATAACATATTTAGCCTGTTTGGAAAACTTATAACAAACTTAGGAATGTTGCCAATCTTATTACAAACACATATCGATGGGCTGAGAAAATACACATACGCAATGCATCTTGTTATTTTCTTAAAATAATAATATGGTATACGCTTTCTTATAATACATTATATTTATCGTCGGGTAAAATAAAAATTTCAAATTTCTTTTCAACTTTATTTTATCCGTAATCACTTCATGTTGTTCATCGATTCAAACCCGTGTTTTAGTTTTTTCAATTTTAATTTCTCATCCAAAGCTCACTCAATTGAAGCACAATTATTCCACTATTGCCAACAGCAGTCTAGGTTGTAATTGGATTCAAAACGTAGACACACAAACTCAAGCTCAACCATAAACAAACTTAATTATAAAACATAAATGAGCCAATCAATCTCATTAAACCAAGTTGTACACGTTTGCACGCATAAATTTTTTTTGACACGCTACAATAAAGTTTAGTCATCTATGTTCTCAACCCAAAGGCCCAACCCGTGAAAGCACATGAACCTCTACTCAAAACCACTTCGCACCGACTCCCTCCAAACAAGATTAAGTAACTCCCTAACGATAGTCGAAGACATCTATTCCAACCCTTGCTGAGCGCACATGATACCCTACCTTGAGGACCAACCAGGGGCGCCCAACAGATTGACTTGCATCGACTTATAAGCCTTTGCACACTCCACCAGCTCTACCTTTATTGTCTACTCCCTAAAAGTTCTCAAGGAATACAACCAAGGCAGATAAACATGCACCCAAACCCCCTCATATGACATGCTTTTGCATAAAAATTCTAAATCCTACCATTGTTCAACGCCGCCCAATGCCCAACATGATACTCCTAAATACCAATCAAATGTGAACAACCATTATAGTTTTAACTTCTCTCATTTCACGATCCGAAAATGAACATCGATAATGCTACAAGCATCACTAGAATTATTTTCAAACCACAAAATGAGATTAATATTAATTTTCACGGCTTTAAGTAAACATAACAACTAAATACTTTTAGCATATGAATAGTGAATTACATTTTCATAGTCCCAATCATGCCCATATGGGTAAAATATAATAAACACAAATAATAGCATCATGCTTGACATATGAAGATGTCGACACGAACACTTAATCATTTATATACCCTTATTTTACAATAGCAGAATAAAAAAATAACTTTTATTTGCAACTAAGCCTTCCGCTTCGTCTTTGGTGCTTTATTCATCTTTCCAAATGCTACCTGTCTAAACAAAAAACTCAGCTTATTCAAATGAGCATCTGGAGTTTATGAGAAATAATAGAGACATAAGACAAACATAAAATCTTGTATGAGTAATACTTTACCCTAAAATATAAATATAGTGAGAAAACACAGAATGGGTTTTCCCTCACAAAATCAACAACAACAATTACATCATATCATGTAAACAATTATCACATCATTAACATATGTATAGCGTCATTTCAAGTATAAGTATACCATACATCTAACATGCATTTAAAACCTATGTCATATATATATATATATATATATATATATATATATTCATCAATTTCAATTTAGGTATACCTATAGTTACCAACAATATGTTATGAACCATGCCATACTATCATCAAATGCATCCACACAAACATCACCTAAACTCTTTTTTAAAGTCGTCTTGACTTTATTTACTGCTCACCTCCCTAGGTCTTCCTATTACTAGTTTATTTTTCTCGAACAACATCACTAGTGAAATGACTGTTCATTCCATGATGGGAGCCACTTTGACTCTTCTAGGAGGCTGAATGAAAGCATCCTTAATATATTCTAGCCAGAGCCCTTGCAAAACATCAATAGCACCTCTTAGTCGTAGAAACATTTTTGTTTCGAGTTGATTAGTCTTTCATTTAAATACATTAATTTAATGTTATTATTCTCCCTAGAGTTAAATACTCGTATTGAACCCTATAAAATCCCCAAATATTGGCACCTCGCCCAATACCATTGAACTATAGGCATCTTTAGTCTTAGCACACCGCCATTTAACAACTCCATAAGTTGGTATATTCTATTATCTTGGTTTCAATCCACGTTTATTTATTTATCAGTTATGTACCCTATACATTCTTTAGATCTTCATAGTAGATCAAATCTTTCTATTCTTTAGATAATACATTTTTATCTTTCTTTTAATTGACGCAGCTATCGTTATTTAGCTACATTATGGTTATTGCATTCTTTGATCTTGAATAAGTTTCTACATTGAACTCATTGCCCTTTATCTTAATTTCATCGCTATGAAATTCTCAATCAATAATTTGGAAACTGGCTAACAAAATGCTACTAAATAGTAACTTGTTTTACTTAACAAAATGCTACTAACAAAATTTTCAATCAATAACTTGTTTTACTTCAGAACTTTAGCATCACTCACGTCACACTCTAAAGCAATCACATACCTAATTATTGCATGCCAAGCTGTTTCTTGTTGCAATCCAAATCTATCCAAGGTCAAGCTTTAGAAGTTATTGCATGTCACTATCAAAGATCAAGCTTTAGAAGTTATCACATGTCACAATCCAAAGCTATCGAAGGTCAAGCTTTAGAAGTTATCACTTGTTACCATAGTATAAATAATAAATTTGATTAATTCTGCTCTCTCGCTAATGTTTGGAAATCGATTGTACCAATGTCTAATTTTTTTGTTAACCTTATCAATCAATGGCTAAAAATATGTTGTTTTTAATTTGTTGTTTGATAGAGGAATACCTATATATGTTATAAGTAGAATACCCATCTGAATGTTGATTATGTTTAAGATGTTATCTTTATTTTTTTCTCCTTAGTTGAAAATGAAGTTGATTTATGTACGTACATTTTCAGCCCCATCATTCTCCTGTAATACCATAACTCTTCTGGTAGCTTCTATATTTCCAATAGAGTTCTTAGCAAAGAATAGTATATCATATGCATACAATAAATGAGTGACCACAAGCTGATTAGGATAAATAGGTGTAAGATTTCCTTTATGATATTCTAAATCAAGCGGTATTGTTAGATATTCCATTGTTAATAATAGCAAAAAGGGGACAAAAGGGTCTCCTTATTATAAACCCCTATTATCGCTGAAGAAACCATGAGGGACACCATTAAAGAAAATGGAAAATGATAGAGTAGAATACATTCAAGAATTAAGTTAGCAAACTTTTGAGGGAACCCATTTTAGTCAACATAAACTTAACAAATTATATATTTATTTTATCATCAGCATTACAAATCAAGTTTTAGGCATAGATTATTACTTGTTTTCCTATTGAAGCTTCTCGTTATCACATATTCTATCAAAGAGTTTTCATTTGTCATTCTATCAGGAATAAGTGCATTTTGACAAATTGAGATTAAGCTATCAATGTATCTTTTCATTCTATTACACAATAATATGCTAAAAGTTTGTAGGGGATATTACTGAGTGAGATAGGCATGTAGTCAGTCACATCATCAGGGTTATATTCTTTCGGCATGAGGCATATAGGAATGTGGTTAGTCTCTTTGATAATTTTCCATGTGTACAATATAACAATTTATAATTTTTGTTTGATGATAATAGACATATGTGTATATATATCTTTATATTTCTAAATGTGTTTGATATGGTGATGTTATAAAATCATAGATATATAGGGAATTATATGAATTCAAACCCTATAAATAAAACATCATCACTGGCAAATGGAAAAGTCGAGTTTGAACAAACAGGTAAAAGGAAAATACATACACATAGCAAATCAACATCAACCAACTTGACGACGAAGCAACCAAGAGTAATCAAAGAAAAGAAATTATTCAACAAGATAGCGAAGGAAAATTTATTTCTCCTATTGATTGACTAGAGGAATCGGCAGCTTTAAAAATGCAAAAACCTAATTTGAGAATAACAAAAGGAGGATCACCTGAAGGAAGGAAACCAAGTAGTAAAATTAAAGGATTGGGCTACACTTATTTTCTGTCTATTTTAATTTGGGTTGTACTATATATTTAGATTGTTAATAAATTAGGGTTGCTTTATTTTATTTTATTGTAATTTACCTTTTAATTATAAACTTTATTTTATAACTAGGATCAAACAATGGGGCATGGTTTGAAGAATTCTCAACTCGGGATAGAGTCGAGGTAGGGTTTTGAGCATCAGGTTAGAATAATCAGGTTGGCGATAGTAGTGAGTTTACAGTGCCTATAAGTGGCTGATTATTCAATTCTAGTAGAAACCTTGGGGGCTGCAGTAGGTCGGTTTTGTCGAAGTTGGGTAAAATTCGTGTCGCTTTTATTTCTACATTTACTCTATTATTATGTATACCGCAATTTTTATTATTCTTTTAGAGCTAGGTAGTCAAATTCATTTTGTGTAAAAATGGCTATTTTTAATAATACTTTCTCCAAAGGATAGTCTATTGCTAGGCCGTCCATGTTTGATGGAACTGATTATATGTATTGGAAAACTAGAATGAATTTTTTTCTTGATAATATAGATGCATGGGATATAGTTGAAACTACTTATAATCTACCTATGATAAATATAAATGGTAATAAAGTTCCTAAGGCAAAAGATAAGTGAGATGCTAGTGAAATTAGTTTATATTAGTCTAATGCGAAAGCTATGAATTCTATTATTTGGGCATTACATAAAATTGAATACAATCGTGTTTCTCACTATGTGACTGTGTAGGAAATTTGACATATGCTTGAAGTAACTCTTGAAGATACACGCAGGTCAAGGAATCTCAACTAGCCATGCTTAGCAATCAATACAAAAAATTCATGATGATAAAAAAACGACAATATAAAGGAGATATATGCACAATTTTCAAATATTGTATTCATATCCAACGCGTTGGGAAAATTTTACACGAAATTGGAGATGGTCCGAAAAATTCTGGGAATCCTCCCGAGAAGCTTTGAAGAAAAAATGATTGCAATTTAGAAATCCAAAGACTTTAAACAGCTTAAACTAAAGGAATTAATAGGAATTCTCATCATTTATAAGATGGAACTAAAAGGCAAGAAGAACATGAAAGCAGAGACTCGAAAACAAAATTAATCACTTTAAAAGGTACAACTAATAGTGATGATGATGATGTCGTGGCTGAGCTAGCAAAAATGATGAAGTAATTCAAAGTATGGACCCGAAAGCATGGAAATCCAACAATAAACCAACGAATAAAAACCAAAATTGTCAAAATTCTGGATGATTCTGAAGAGGAAGAAATCATATGCCATAGATGTAAGAAGCCAGGTCACATCAAGCCAAGCTGTCCGTAGAATCGACTCGACAAAGCAATGAAACAAAAGAGAATAAATTTTGCAGCCACTTAGGATGAGAGTGAAGAAGAAGAGATGAACAAAAATAGTGAGAAAGAAGAAACCAATATGTGCTTGATGGTAAAATCAAGTGACCACGATGATGAACCTGTGAGATATCAAAATTATCACATCTCAGTGGCTACAAAATAATTCTGCTTAAAATGAATAATGATTTAGAACTTATGATTCAAAATATTGAAAAATTCGACTCAGAATGTGAGAAGTGTCAGTCTTTAGAGGAAGAAATAAATAGGTTTAAGACCACAAATGAAATGCTTGAAAATAAAATTTTGACTTTGAAAATTAGAGATGACACAAAAGAGAAAATTCCTTTAAAAGATGCACCTCGCTTTTGAATGAATATAATTCTCCTAGATCTAAGGTTCAATAACTTGAACCAATAAAAAAATTCAAAGGAAGAAAAATCATTGAATATGTTGTTAGGAAATCAAACAATTGTTGAAAATAAAAAAGGACTTAGATATGATAGAGCTGAACCAATTAAGAAAAGAAATTATGATAATGTCAAATTTCACAAAGATTTTCAAAGTGTATAATTTATGGAAAAAGAGGGCATAATACTAATAAATGTTGGAATATAAACAAAAACAAAACCATTAAACAAATGTGGTTTCCAAAAGTTACAAATGTAAATTCTCTTAAATTTAAAAAAGTTTGGACTCCCAAGAAAACAATTGTAAATGCTATCTGTTTGTTATATAAATGAATTTTGGTCCAAAGGCTACAAATGAATATAAGAGTGGTCCAACATCCTTTGTTAGACCACTCGACTTCTCTAACATTCAGGTACAGAAACTGGCTAAGAAACAACTACGATGTAGGTGACTTCGAGTTGTTCTATATGGTTGAAAAGCTATAATTCCAATTTTCGTTAACCTAGAAAAATGATTCGAAGATGTACTTATTTTTTATATCACGATATCGAAGGTAAGTAAAGGTACGATCTCTAAATTCTGTTTTCATTTCTTATGTTAATTTTGTTTTGTTGACACTGTTGCAGTATAATTGCCATATCTCGAACCCAATAATTCCGATTTGCAAAATTCAAGATGTTATGGAAAATATATTAAAAATTCTATATGTTTTTTGTTTTTCCCAAATTTGAGCTTAAATCATTGAAAAACAAAAAAATCATTCGAGACATTATTTGAAAACTATTTCAGAACTTCTTAACATGGTTGTTGTAATTTGATCGTAACTTGAAAATCATTAATTCGAATTTCAAAATTATTGAAGTTCTGGAAAGCTAATTAATAACACTATAAATGTTCTACTTTGATTTTTTTGCCTGTTTATTTGTAAAATCTTAAATAACAACAACCATTTCAGCATATCGTTTGATAAGTTCTCTGATTTACGAAATATTTGTAGTATTTCAAATATAACATATAACATTACTACATACTTAAGCAACATTTTAACGCATAAATTTTACAACTTTAATTAGTTAGTAACTTGAGTTTTAAAACACGAACTTTACGCACCAAACTTTCACTAAATCAAACTAAACTTGCTCTCGACCTAGCCCACTTGCTCCTAGCTCAAGAAACTAAAGATATGGATCCTTGGAAGGCTAAATGGGCTTGGTTTAGTGAACAATAGGCACGCCTATAGAAGATTTTGGGCTCGACCATGGTGCTTTTGAGGTGATGTGTGGTTGCATTGTAAAGAGAAGAGTTTAGGAATTGAAACATAAAGATTTAAGCTATGTTTCGAAATGGTTTTACTAAATTTTTCGAAATTCAGTGAGGAGGCCATGAAAGTGTGGAGGAGCTTAAGAAGAAGAGGTAAAGAAATGAAGACCGGAAGTTGCAAAGGGAAAAACATGAAATGGAAGGGATATTTATAGGCTAAAAAAATATCTTAATAAAATAATACACACAAGCATGCACTCTGTACCTCCGCTCTCCCTCTTATACATGTTGCCTCCCTCCTTCTATGCCTTGAATCGTGCTAGAGCTTCCATCTGTGTGTACTAAAGATATGGAGATACTTTGTATATACATAAGTGTGTTTATTTGTATATATGTGCATTTTATAACATAATTGGTTACAACCATGCTTAGGTATAAATATATATAAGTTAATATACATAAGTATGCTAATTAATACTAATCCTAACATATATAAATTTGTGCATGTTGCACCAAGTATGCACAACGTTCCCCACGACTTTTGTGTGTCGAAAAGTCGAAATTTCGAAAAACGTACTTTGGTCGCGTTTCCTATTTTTATTTGAACTGTCTATATCGGTAAACAAATTTTGAAAACTATTTTATCATCATTATTAAATAATTAAAATAGGTTTAATTGCTAATAAAAATCCATTTATTAATTATTTAAAATATATTTAAATAGCCTATTTCGATGTGGCTAAAATCGTATGTCGTTACAAATGTATTTTACCATCATTTGTTATTATTTAAAAGAGTTATATTTTAATTATAAGACCTATTGTTTGAATATTAAAATTTATTAAATATTCGTAAATCAAGGGGATAAAATTTTAGGTTGTTATAATAATGATCAAATTTTAAATTTTTAAGAAATCTAGCATAATATTTTAAAGTTGGGAAAGATTTTCCAAAATTTTCTCAATCATCATTTTATTTTTGTTTGATTTATTGATTTCAATCTTTTATTAAAATGTTTGTTTAAAAATATAAAAATATTTTTAAATTCTGATCTTTTAGCCGAGAGTTTATGTAATGATAAATTAATTTTATAAAATTTAAATTTAATTTTGGAAACATATTTTATTTTATATGAATTATATTAATTTAAATAATATTAAATAATAGTAGATAATTGTTAAAAACTAATTCATATTCACCTAAAATTATAATCTATGTAAATATGCATTTATTAAGTTCAATTATTAACATGATATGATGATATAATTAAATATAGGTCATATAATTAAAATCAAGTAATATATTAATACACATAAAAATTAATTAATAAAATGATAATAATTAAATTAAAATTTATTTGGTTGCACACTTCAGATCTACATGAATTTTTTCAATTAAATAATTACATGCATATAACCAATCTAATATGCGACAACATTTATGACATATATAAGAGTCGTCACCTGACAAACAATATAATATTAACCATCACCTGACCAACTATATCCTATGGCCATAACTTACATTGATACTACTTCTGTTCAACTTTAAGATATAGAACCTGCTGTGATGCTTTGTCTTGGAGTTGTTGTCATAGTTTAGTACTATTCCGTTTCTAATTTGGTATGCAGCTGTATGGAAATTTGGTGCCAGGTTGGGAAGCTTGATACATTCTTGCTATGTGAAGTATTTTTGAAAAAGCGGTAGCATTTTTTAATCTGTGCTCTCATGCTAAATGTCGTTTGTAATAGTGGAAGCATTTGTTGCTTCCTTTTGGTTAGTATATCTTGTATGTCATTTGGTTATTTTGAGTCCCATCGTGATTGCCTTGTGCAACTAGGTGAGTTATTTTCTCTTTAGGCATATGTGCCTTAACTGTTGAGGAACTTTCTCCTCACTGCTATAATAGTTATATATATATATATATATAAGTTGATGGTCCACTATAAAAACCAGCTTGCCTTGAATTTTTTTTAATATTAATGTATATGAATATTAGAATGATATATATATATATAAATAATAAATCATGTGGTATAGTAAATATATACGTAAAACTAATACCTTGGAGCACATCTAGTAATGATGAATTCTCTCTCCTTTGAAACTTTGTCGATTCGGCAGATTACTAATCCTTGAACCGTAGACCTATGACTATCCAATAGTTATTGCCTTTTGAATTGCTTTGAGTTGAATTTGTAAGAGCTCCTTGATGGTGAGATCGACCAGAAAATGGAGTAATAGTGGCGGCCAAAAAGTCTTTCAAGTAATTAGGGATAGGGGTCTTTATATAGTGGATGAATATAGAAATATATGGATCATATCTCATACCATTTGTCACTAATTCTAGGCAATTCGTCTCAAACCCCCTCTAGCGTTTTAGCGGGACCTTACAAGACATGTTGCTATCAAAATTATCATCTTAACATCATGGGCTAATAGCCCATTTTATCCCAAATAAATATTATTAATTACATATAATTTAATTGCTTATCTATATCGCATATCGATCGATATATTTATAATATTATAAATATATACAACAACATTTATTTCTCAAATCATATTCAAAATTGTATAATTAATATTTCATAAATATTAATTAATTTATTTAATTTATAACTATTATAAACTAATTAAATCATTTGGTCTAAACGAATTTTCCCTTTCAGTTGTGTGACTCCTCAGGTGTATATTTGGTCAGTGATTAACATCAAACTATTTGAACGTTAATGTTCACAAGTCACTTAGTAGGTGATGTGACATTTTGGCTAAATATACCGCTTTCTTAGTTTCAATAAAATTAAGTAATACTTTTTGTTGAGCGTTACCGAGTTATGACGTTTATTTACACCAATTCTCTTCGTCAAAACTGACTTATGAAATTTGGTAATAGTCAAAATTCCAATATCTTCCATATTTAATTCTATAGTCCAAATACAAAGTCCTTGGTTCAATAATAATAATTATCATTAACCGAAACGCACTGACCAAAATTTTTGACTTTGAATTGACTTGAGTTGACCGTGATACTAACCTAATATAACTAAGGAGACGATCTTCTCTTGAATAGTGCTTCGCTTCCAATATTTCCACTAGACCCAACTATAGTTGCTCGATGGACACCATGCCATGATTTTACTCTAATCAAAGTGGAGATTTCATATTGGAGATCCTTATTATTCTCCCATCAAGAACTGTATAAATTAGTTAAATTGATATTTTCTGTTTGATCTTTGTTATATTTACCAACAAAAAACTATTGAGTGAGTCGTTCCTTAACTATCCAATAACTCGTAGTATGTAAACCCTAGGTGCCTTTAGCGGCCATGCGTAGTACATTGCCCAATAATTGGAGAGCGTTAAGTAGTCTAGTCTCAACGGATACATAGATATCCAATCTCGATGCATCGTGACTAGGAACATTTATAACGGTATATTTGTTTTCATTGTGATAAATTACTCGCGGTTATAACACTTTGTAACTACTATCATAAAATGTACCATTTATGGATTTTCTATTAAATATACTTTTGATTAAATTAATTAATATAACACATTATATCAAATATATAATATAAAGAAAACACATGTATTTCTAACAAGAATGGTCAACGAGTTAGATATACGTAACAAATTACATAATTACCCATAGGAAATACCCCTAACTCTATCACGTAATGACCGTGGGGGCAAGCATTGTGATTTATTAAAGTAATTCGGACGAATTTATAAGGAATGTAAGCACAAAAGGCACGGGACAAAGGTGATAATGTTGGGTTCTTCTTCATTCAAGGGTTTCGATGATTCTTCCTATTTGTGTATGTTACACCTAGAATTTGACACTATTCCAAAACGAACTTGGATAGTCAAACAAAAACAAAAGGATAGCCAAAGTTAGAAAATTGGCACATAAACTCAGTGATAAGTTGAGCTGGATGCAAAATGATGAAGTGGTTAGGCAAATTAAAGAGTAGAGTGCTAAGAAGAAGTGCAGAAATGCATGACATGAGCCACCCAAAGTTGATACAAGGCGAACTCGAGCCAACCCCGAGTTAAAATAAACTCAGTACCAAGTTAATTGGATTAACTCGATTGATCCAAGAAGTTCTTAGGTTGGACCTGAGGTAAAGTCGGGTCCAAATCAAGTTGGTAAGGAGGTCTCGAGTTGGACCCGAGGAAAAATCAAGTCCAACCAGAGTTGAACTCAACTCGGCCCCAAGTTATTGAGATGATGGATTTCGGCCCATGGCTTGCTGTTGTGGCTTCGGTTGATTTATTCTTCAAGCCTATGATCTTGGTTCTAACGATTTGCTAATTCAAACACGTATCTCCGACTGTGATGTTAGAAGATGCCAATAATAAAAGAAGAACTACAACGAAAGGAGAGATTGGACTCCAGATCTACAACTCAACTCCCTTTTTATCCATTAACTCTTAAATCTCAAACAAAACTGAGATCTACAATATAGTAGCTCGGATTTCCTTAGTAATCATCGTACTCTGAAAAGAAACAATTATTAAGAAGGATTAAGTGTACTAGGCTGGAGTATTTGTGGAACTACTATAAAAATTATGTCTTTGTCTCATTTTTTTTTCATATTTGTACTTGTTAGTTTCAGATTTCATTGATATTGGATGTTCGTGTCATTTTTGGGGCAAACATTTTGGTTGCTTTCATTTAGAACGAGCTAGATTTGGCAACCTAAAGCTTGGATCTGAAGTTTAGAAGAGATGAAGAGGCCTTTTACCAAAGCAGTTACAATACCAAGTCAACCAAACATGGGGTAGCCAGAAGTTGTTCTTAAGTTCAAATCCATCCATCTACATGACCAAAAAGAGATCAAGAGGACGATGAAAGAGATGCAAGGTGGAATAATAGCTCGACCGTAGAAGATGCTAGATATAATTTTAAGGAGGATGGATTAAAGAACAGCCGGAGCAGTTGGAATTCAGAACCCAAGACCAAAAACCCATGCAGGAGCATCTAGAGTTGGAGCAGAGCCAACTGGAACCAAGCGACCATGACCAAAATAGGTCAATACCCACCAGAATTAAGTCGGTACCGACATGAATGTACTAGGGGCACAGTCAGTTTGAGCTTAGGGCAAGCTGGGATGTCGGGAGAGGGAGAGGGAGATGAAGGAGCCAGAACTGCAAATCGAAATGTGAATGTATATCAACCAGAGGAGTATGCACCAAAGTTTCCCCGTAGGAATGAGGATTAGAATGAAGCTAGAGGTGTGGATCAAATTGTAAACATGTAGCCAGAGGAGTATGTGTTGGAGTTTTCCCATAGGAACCAAAGGTAAAATATAGTTGTGGATTAAAGACTTCCATTATACGATAATGACTGGATCATTGAGATGATCAGAAGAATAGTGAGAGGCAGACCTCAAAACTAGAGGTTGGAGGATATGAACAGAAATCCATTCACCCCTTACATCCGGTACGCATCGCGATTTTAAGCTACCGATGTTGGAACTATACAATGGAAGGATAGATCAGACCGTTCATCTAATGAGATACATTCGACATATGGAAGTGTTGGATGCGTATGATTAGGTAATGGAGTGATACTTCCCGTTATACTTGAAGAAGCTGGCTACTATATGGTTCAGGTATTTAGAGAATGGGTCCATAAACACATGGATTGGATTAGTAGACAGATTATTGAGACAATTTAGAGTACACATTTCCTGACCAAAGGATGTGATGACACTTTCGAGCATGAAGCAGAGGGTCCGAGAGACCCTAAGGAGTTACTTAACGATCTTTAATGCGACAACCACCGTAGTCGATAAGCCAGATCCATTGATAGTCCTAATAGCGATAGTATCTAGAGCCGCAAGTAAGACCAACTTAACATTGCATTAGAAAGGAATCCATCAATGGATCTCACTGTAGCGACCCGACTTCCTATCTCCAGGAAATCGCATCACTAGTGAAGAAAGAAAGGGATAGAAGAAGAAAAGAAAGAGAAAGAAGAAACAGAACAACATTAGAGAACTCACAGTGGAACGAATAAAATATAATATATCAAATAAAATATTACATAGTTTCATAATACATCAGAGTACACATCTTACAACACACATTAGACAGTTATAAACATCTGTCTAATTCATACAACTCAAGTACAACAGGAGAAACAGCTACCAAACACACAGCGGAATCAATATATATCTACACGTCGAAGCCTCCTGCTCCATATCTCCTCCAAAATTCGTCAAGCAAACCTGAATCACTTGACTACTCATACATAATATGAGTACCCAAGAGTTTAATAAAACAGAAAATAAACACTCGGGTCAGACAGGGGTCTGGTGTGAGTAAACGGGTTTAAATTTCTTAACTTTAGAAAAATCCTTTAAAAAGAAAAGGTATCACGTAAGACTTCCCACACATAAACATGAAAAAGTTTTTACCTTACGCTAACCAAAAAATTTGATAGGAAATCCAGTGATATTATAATAGTGTCTAGGGTTTTCAAGTAAATATGAAATAGCCGAAATTGTTACATTCATTAAATTCCAGCTTGTAACGTCATAGATTTTCGTCCTTCGAAGATCCGACATCGACACTCACTTTATCGACTGCCGAGAAATCAAAGGCCGAAAACCGAGATGTTATGGGTTTTAAAAAGAAAAGAAAAGAAAGAAGAGAGAAAAAAAAGAAGAGATAAGAAATAGAGAAAAGAAAATTTGAAAACAGAACATAGAAGAATTTTAAAAAATAGAACGGACAGAAAGAAAACAACAGAACAACATCAGAATCTCACAATTCGCAGCGGAACAACATATAATAATAAATGAATAATCTTTAAACAAAGAACTATATCAGTTATTACATTTTATACATTACATTACATCATATCATCACATCAGAGTGTACAACAACATACAACAACAAACAGTGCAGCGGAAAAAGAAATACTATATAGTAGTAATACGCCATGCTATCCAGCTTGCCTCCAGCAACTCCTGAATATCCAGAATATCCTGATAAACCTAACTCTTAACTGCCCGTGTGGAAATTGGTGGGCACCCAGAGTTTAGGAATGAAAACAATAAACTCCGAGTCAGTCATGTGACTGGTGTGAGAACTCAAAACAGTTTATTTATTTTTTTTAAAATCAAAAGAGGAATATTTTTAAATCAATTCGCAATGCTTTTAAAAATGTAACTACCATAAGACCTCCCACCACACACACAATGCAAACGCAGACTTGGAGGAGATTTCTTCTTATGTTAGTCAAAGATGCTTGATACGCATTAAAATAACATTTGATATTATTACTAGTGCATAGTGTAGAACAAATCCTTTCGAAAGTAAAGATATAAATCATAGCCAGCATAGGTACCATTATATTATGCCTACTATAGCTACCTCCTGAGGAAGCAGGTTCTACAACTAAAACCGTACAAGATCGTATTGTTTCTTTGGATTTCCAACAAATGGTCAGGCTAAGGAACTTCCTACTGCCACATGGGATCGCCTCTGGCTGGACGTCCCGAGAACTTAACCAGCTCTCTGCCAACACAAGGTCGGGTTACCTTTATCACTAGGTAACTACTACACGAATATGGCATCCCCCGGTCCCATCGGACCTTTAACCGAGCGCTCGTCACCAACAACACCACACAGAAATAGATATAGTGTATCAACATGAGTAAGTATCTGGGCTCCATACCATGATACCACCCTTTCCAGAAGGAAATGCACATACCCTAAAGGGAGCTACCCCTCATAACCTTGCCGCATCTTTCCTGTTTTGACCATTAACGGGATGTGAGGCTCGATGAATTCACGTCCACAAAAACACACTTTGTACAAAAAGCCGTGCTTTGGGTCAACAAATGATCAACACAATGATCACTAAGATAGACGATCAAATAAATGATCCTATCACAAATAATCAACACAATGATCATTTCAGCATCACTCAGCATGTCACATTACCAAAATGGGATATATCGCTGATAACTTCAACTATATAACCTTTGAGCTCGTACGTCTCAAAGAAGGGTGTTAAGCAAAGAATAAATTCTCCGCCACCAACAGAAATATATTTGAAAGAAATCGGCTTTATATCTCAACTTGTAATGTCAGGCATACAATCCATACAAGTCTGTTCCGGGCTCGAACAAAACCGAAGGCACTTACAAAGAAGCCCTTGCAATCCGGATATTCACAATCCTGATCGGATTCACCATCACATATGGAGAACTCAATACCGTAGCTACTCGGTGCAGAGTCAATCGATAGTTCATCCTATCGCTTTCGCAAATACCGGTCTTCAACACCGATCTTCAAATGCAATTCACAACGACGTATCACATATTCGGAATGGGTTATACGACCCCATGGTCCTTTCCCGGTTAACCCGAATAGTGAGCGCTTATTCAAAAATAAGTGTGGCATTCACATTCAAACAAATCACATCAATTACCCATTCAAAGGGAAATATTGATAGTCGGTTATTGAACTATCACTGGATATGCACACATCACCAGTTTCCAAATAATTTTCCAAATTATTTATTTTCCAAAATATCTTTACAAGATATATAATTTCAACACTTTAAAAATAAATCAATATTTATTTTTAACAAGTTCCACTTTCACATATAAATTCCATAATGAATTTATATTTCAAAAATATCTATGCATATACAATTTCAACTATCCATTTCAATTTATCTTCAAAAAGATAAATTCTAATTATTTACTTCATTTTGGAAAACATTTCCATACTTATTTATTCATAAGTAATTCACAAATCCTTTTATTTTCAACCTTAGAAAATATTCAATATACTTAAATCGAATTAAGTATATATTTCATTCTTTAAGGAAATCATTCACTTTAACATATTTATTTGGGTCAAAACGGATGTTGCGTAAAACATCGTTACAACGTCCCAAAATCACTAGTATAGGGATTCGAAATTAAATAGATATATAAATCCCGATACTATACAACCCATTTCCTTTCGGAAATTATTTCTCGAAAACGTCTATTTCAAAAATAAATGTTGAAATCTATGATTTCGAATCTCAACACCTTTAAAACATCGTTAGATCGTTTTAATTCTGTTTAAAACATTCACATTCAATACATTTTCTTTAACGTATTATTCACTATTCAAAAACGTGAATATACTTCATTAACAAATTTCATCCTTTCTATTCACTTTAACTTAAAGGATTATTCACTGTTCAAAATGTGAATATAACTCTATCTCTAAGTTATAACAATTAACTTATCAAAATAAGTCATTTGCGGATTTATAAAACAACGTTTATAAATTCCGTTTCTATTTATTTATAAAAACTTCCTTTTTATAAATTCCTTTATTAACCTATTCCAGTTTATAACTCAATTATAAACTACAAGTTCATATTATAAGTTAATTACTTATAAAACGATTATTTTACAAAATCGTTCATTTAACTTCCCAAATTATTAATCTTAACTTATAAGATTGTTTATTTATCCAAAATTCATTCTTTCGATAACTTTATAAATTTTATAAACCTATTGCTTATAAAATTTCATTTATAACTTCACAGTTTATAATTTCATAAATTTCATTCATTTAGGAAATTCATTTTCACTACATTCAAACACTTATAAAAACTCGTTTTATAATGTCCATAATTCAATTTATAAATATCCATTTATAAATCTCTTAATATAAATCAGTTTATATTATTATTCTAAAACGTCTTTAAATTTCTTTATAATTTCATCATTTCGATTTATAAAAAAAAAATCAAATTTTATAAATCCTATATTTAAACTTTTATCATATATTCAAAAATCCAATCTAAATTATTTTATAAAATCATTAGTTCATATTTCTCAAAAATCGACTTTTAATCGTATTTCTAAAAATCAGCTTTTTAACTATATTTCACAAAAACCATAATTTTTATAACTTTAAAAATTATAACGTTTATTTATTTATAATGGATCAATTCCAAAAATAAAGTATATTTTCAAAAATCATTTTAAAGATCATTTTAAAATCCCAAAATCTGGGTCCAATGATGCTACACACCAAATAGTCAATCACGACTAACAACGATATCATATATCGATATGATAATCCATCAAATATCAAAATATCTGAAATAAAATAAATACTGTTGAGGAATCCAGTTGGATCCCTCCAACCTGTTTTCCTGCATCACAAACATTAGCACAATACCAATTTCGCTCCAGTACGAAATTATCGCGGTACATGTTCTTAATAAATATTATCCGCTTACTAACGGCGTAATAGGGTCTCATCCGCTAAACAAAAAATGCGGGAAATCAATAACTGCAATATATACATATGCCAATATATATATATTGATATTATATATAATACCTATTTCACTGTTTATGAAATATTCGCGGTATATGTTTATAATAAATAACATCCGCTTACTAACGGCGCATAATGTCTATTTTAACAATCAATAATTTACAGTCATCATTCAAACATGCATTCAAATATTTTAAATCTAACTATTTAAAATAAAATCGAAATCTATTCGATTGAGTGAGAAGTTCTCACCTTGGTTTTAATTTCCGTTTTAGCTTTTATTTCGAATAAAATTAAACGCGCGTTTAATTTTACCCGAAATTCTCACTAACTCCAAACGACTCCAAACCAACTCCATCGCGTAGTGCTCGTCCATACGATTCCAACGCAAAAAATCTTGTCCGAAACGGACCTCGTATGAAAGAGTTACGATATTTTAAAGTTTACTCGAATTAATCTTTATAAATTACAACATAATAAAAAAAAAAAAAAAACTTAACACTCCTGGGCCGTTGGATCCCCTACATCCACATCAGACCGCACGCGCGCTAACCCTTCTCCTTCGTGAAAATCACGACCTCCCCCCCTGTAAAGCCGAACCCATTCATGAATCTAGGGTTGACAAACGCCGCCTCCACGTTCACTTGCAACTTGATCAACAAGCACCATCGTG
The DNA here is from genome assembly GCA_030765085.1 of Allium cepa. Lineage (NCBI taxonomy): Eukaryota > Viridiplantae > Streptophyta > Magnoliopsida > Asparagales > Amaryllidaceae > Allium > Allium cepa. Next base: position 792,919,369 of record CM060935.1, on the reverse strand, counting down.
AAGCCCTCCACCTGCTCTAGACACGGCTGCAAGGGTTTGGAGCTCGGCCTCCATTTAGCATCAGAAAACGTGCGCGAAGTCGAGGCAAACGCTGGCCAAAATCCCCCTCCTCGGTGCATCGTTTTAGATCATATCCGTTGAATATATAGAACTCGATACCCACTACAAATCTCCAGTTAGAAGTTCGTCGAATCGCTGCACGGATTTGAAGAATTTTGGGGATGAAGATGGGAGCTTTCTGGCCGTTCAAGGGGGTAGTGGCGGCTGTAGAAATAGATTAGGGTTTATGTTTATATTTTTTTTTTTATTAATGAAGAGAGAGATGGCTATTTATAAGAAAAGCTAGCGTAAACACTATTCATCCCGGGAATTTCCGAACTCCGATTTAGACGCCGTAACCAGCGTACCTAGGGTTTATCCCGCGTTCCGGACACAATGGAACAAGTTTCGGAAGCTAATTCGGAAGTATGTGCGAGTTATGGCTATAAACGCTCAATTTAAATTAAACCGATTTAAATCGATTTCTAGGCGTTTTAATTTGTACCGGACAAACGGTAAATCCAATTGACTTGAAATTTGAAACCTTACAATAATATCACATTACGGATCCGATGAAACTGGTTTCGTCGAAATCCGAGACTTTTTGAAAAATGGCTATTTTCACTCGTCAAATTTAAATTAAAAATAAATCGATGCGTTTCGAGCTGCCACGATCAAACGATAACTCCGATTGACACGAAAATTGAAATCCGGTAATAACTAACTATTACGGATCCAATGGAACTAGTTTCGTTCAATTCTGAGACTGTTCAAAAATTGGCTATTTTACAGTCGATTATTAAATATTAAAATATTCAATTTTCACAAATTAACTTTTAATTCGATTTTAAAAGTTCTAAAATATTTCTATAACTCCAGTATGATTAAATAAAATTTTCCAAATTATTTACAATCATTTTTAACTCAATTTTTTATTATTTCCATAATTTAACGTATTAAATTATCGATTTAATTATCCAATTAAATCCAATAATTCAAATAAAAATTTATTTGACTAATAAATTCACTTATAAATATTTAAAATAAATTAAATATTCAAATTTTAATAATTAAAAATTCTGGGTCGTTACAATCTTTCCCCCTTAAAAGAATTTCGTCCTCGAAATTACAAGTAAGAAAATTACAGAATTTATTAATTTTCCAAAATCCATAATTAAACTTCTTTCAAATCTTTACTAAGTTTTCAAATCCTACTTAGTTATTTTTTTTCAAAAACAATTACTATCGTTTAACTTTCAATTCCAAAATCAAAGTTAAAGTTTTCAAAATTTTCCAAGTTTTCTCAAATTTTTTCTAACGCCTTAAATTTCCGGAAAAATTCGCCATAGTCTCCTTTGCGCGGCTCGATCCGAAAAAAAAATGACAGTATATATATCACAAATATACATCTCATCAAGTAATGAGGCATCCCGAAGGGAAAAAAGTGTAAAAGTACGATATTTAATCCGAGATATGTACCTTATATTTTTATTAGCAAGCATATACGGCTAATATAGCGCTAAAGCGAACTCCAAATGCGAAGCAAACGCGATCCGCACCTACTAAACACTTAACAAACAACATGAGAACATGCACATATGTAAATAGTCTCAATATACAACATATATCTCATAATAACTATATATGTCACATAGCAAATGCAACAATAGAAATATATATTTATTTCAACCAAATTATCTCACTTTACATTCATTTTGGTTTAACATTAAATTGACTTCTATTCCAATTTATTCAACTAGCCCTTTTAATGAATTAATACTTCATTCATTTTTTCCATATCAATTAAATTTACATTTAATCGATTAACATTCAATTCATCCATTCAATTACAAAAGTTGAATTTCTATTCACATAACTTAAGTTCATATCCATCACTTAACTTAATTAATTTAGTTTGATACCAATATCAACTTCATTTACATTACTTAAGTTATATTTCATTTAATCTTGAAATTCACCTTTATTTACAACTCATATTCATATAATTTTACTTCTTATATATGTAAGTTTATTTCACAATTGTAAATACTTTAATTATAATTTCAATTCTTATAATTCATTTGCTTATACAATTATTCTTTTATTTAGATTATTCAAACATCTAAACAATCAACTTATATACACTTTAATAATTCTGAAAAATTATTTCTTTCATATATAAAACATAATCAAGGCAAAATTATTTCATTTACCCAATTAAAACAATACTGTGCCGAATTGTTCTATTCAAGTGTTTAGAAACCCCTTCGGCTCAGTTTCGAGGCTGTGCTGACGAAAGTTCATATGCCACTTAATAAACCAATCATCACAATATAAAACAATTTTATATTCACTAACAAATACGCTCTCATATCTATTATTACACTCAACTCATTCTAGAGCACTGCTGACTCTATCTCTAACGAGTAATACCCTACAGAACCATGGTTGTCGCTTAACCATCAGAGCTCTGATACCAAATGTAACGTCATAGATTTTCGTCCTTCGAAGATCCGACATCGACACTCACTTTATCGACTGCCGAGAAATCAAAGGCCGAAAACCGAGATGTTATGGGTTTTAAAAAGAAAAGAAAAGAAAGAAGAGAGAAAAAAAAAGAAGAGATAAGAAATAGAGAAAAGAAAATTTGAAAACAGAACATAGAAGAATTTTAAAAAATAGAACGGACAGAAAGAAAACAACAGAACAACATCAGAATCTCACAATTCGCAGCGGAACAACATATAATAATAAATGAATAATCTTTAAACAAAGAACTATATCAGTTATTACATTTTATACATTACATTACATCATATCATCACATCAGAGTGTACAACAACATACAACAACAAACAGTGCAGCGGAAAAAGAAATACTATATAGTAGTAATACGCCATGCTATCCAGCTTGCCTCCAGCAACTCCTGAATATCCAGAATATCCTGATAAACCTAACTCTTAACTGCCCGTGTGGAAATTGGTGGGCACCCAGAGTTTAGGAATGAAAACAATAAACTCCGAGTCAGTCATGTGACTGGTGTGAGAACTCAAAATAGTTTATTTATTTTTTTTAAAATCAAAAGAGGAATATTTTTAAATCAATTCGCAATGCTTTTAAAAATGTAACTACCATAAGACCTCCCACCACACACACAATGCAAACGCAGACTTGGAGGAGATTTCTTCTTATGTTAGTCAAAGATGCTTGATACGCATTAAAATAACATTTGATATTATTACTAGTGCATAGTGTAGAACAAATCCTTTCGAAAGTAAAGATATAAATCATAGCCAGCATAGGTACCATTATATTATGCCTACTATAGCTACCTCTTGAGGAAGCAGGTTCTACAACTAAAACCGTACAAGATCGTATTGTTTCTTTGGATTTCCAACAAATGGTCAGGCTAAGGAACTTCCTACTGCCACATGGGATCGCCTCTGGCTGGACGTCCCGAGAACTTAACCAGCTCTCTGCCAACACAAGGCCGGGTTACCTTTATCACTAGGTAACTACTACACGAATATGGCATCCCCCGGTCCCATCGGACCTTTAACCGAGCGCTCGTCACCAACAACACCACACAGAAATAGATATAGTGTATCAACATGAGTAAGTATCTGGGCTCCATACCATGATACCACCCTTTCCAGAAGGAAATGCACATACCCTAAAGGGAGCTACCCCTCATAACCTTGCCGCATCTTTCCTGTTTTGACCATTAACGGGATGTGAGGCTCGATGAATTCACGTCCACAAAAACACACTTTGTACAAAAAGCCGTGCTTTGGGTCAACAAATGATCAACACAATGATCACTAAGATAGACGATCAAATAAATGATCCTATCACAAATAATCAACACAATGATCATTTCAGCATCACTCAGCATGTCACATTACCAAAATGGGATATATCGCTGATAACTTCAACTATATAACCTTTGAGCTCGTACGTCTCAAAGAAGGGTGTTAAGCAAAGAATAAATTCTCCGCCACCAACAGAAATATATTTGAAAGAAATCGGCTTTATATCTCAACTTGTAATGTCAGGCATACAATCCATACAAGTCTGTTCCGGGCTCGAACAAAACCGAAGGCACTTACAAAGAAGCCCTTGCAATCCGGATATTCACAATCCTGATCGGATTCACCATCACATATGGAGAACTCAATACCGTAGCTACTCGGTGCAGAGTCAATCGATAGTTCATCCTATCGCTTTCGCAAATACCGGTCTTCAACACCGATCTTCAAATGCAATTCACAACGACGTATCACATATTCGGAATGGGTTATACGACCCCATGGTCCTTTCCCGGTTAACCCGAATAGTGAGCGCTTATTCAAAAATAAGTGTGGCATTCACATTCAAACAAATCACATCAATTACCCATTCAAAGGGAAATATTGATAGTCGGTTATTGAACTATCACTGGATATGCACACATCACCAGTTTCCAAATAATTTTCCAAATTATTTATTTTCCAAAATATCTTTACAAGATATATAATTTCAACACTTTAAAAATAAATCAATATTTATTTTTAACAAGTTCCACTTTCACATATAAATTCCATAATGAATTTATATTTCAAAAATATCTATGCATATACAATTTCAACTATCCATTTCAATTTATCTTCAAAAAGATAAATTCTAATTATTTACTTCATTTTGGAAAACATTTCCATACTTATTTATTCATAAGTAATTCACAAATCCTTTTATTTTCAACCTTAGAAAATATTCAATATACTTAAATCGAATTAAGTATATATTTCATTCTTTAAGGAAATCATTCACTTTAACATATTTATTTGGGTCAAAACGGATGTTGCGTAAAACATCGTTACAACGTCCCAAAATCACTAGTATAGGGATTCGAAATTAAATAGATATATAAATCCCGATACTATACAACCCATTTCCTTTCGGAAATTATTTCTCGAAAACGTCTATTTCAAAAATAAATGTTGAAATCTATGATTTCGAATCTCAACACCTTTAAAACATCGTTAGATCGTTTTAATTCTGTTTAAAACATTCACATTCAATACATTTTCTTTAACGTATTATTCACTATTCAAAAACGTGAATATACTTCATTAACAAATTTCATCCTTTCTATTCACTTTAACTTAAAGGATTATTCACTGTTCAAAATGTGAATATAACTCTATCTCTAAGTTATAACAATTAACTTATCAAAATAAGTCATTTGCGGATTTATAAAACAACGTTTATAAATTCCGTTTCTATTTATTTATAAAAACTTCCTTTTTATAAATTCCTTTATTAACCTATTCCAGTTTATAACTCAATTATAAACTACAAGTTCATATTATAAGTTAATTACTTATAAAACGATTATTTTACAAAATCGTTCATTTAACTTCCCAAATTATTAATCTTAACTTATAAGATTGTTTATTTATCCAAAATTCATTCTTTCGATAACTTTATAAATTTTATAAACCTATTGCTTATAAAATTTCATTTATAACTTCACAGTTTATAATTTCATAAATTTCATTCATTTAGGAAATTCATTTTCACTACATTCAAACACTTATAAAAACTCGTTTTATAATGTCCATAATTCAATTTATAAATATCCATTTATAAATCTCTTAATATAAATCAGTTTATATTATTATTCTAAAACGTCTTTAAATTTCTTTATAATTTCATCATTTCGATTTATAAAAAAAAAATCAAATTTTATAAATCCTATATTTAAACTTTTATCATATATTCAAAAATCCAATCTAAATTATTTTATAAAATCATTAGTTCATATTTCTCAAAAATCGACTTTTAATCGTATTTCTAAAAATCAGCTTTTTAACTATATTTCACAAAAACCATAATTTTTATAACTTTAAAAATTATAACGTTTATTTATTTATAATGGATCAATTCCAAAAATAAAGTATATTTTCAAAAATCATTTTAAAGATCATTTTAAAATCCCAAAATCTGGGTCCAATGATGCTACACACCAAATAGTCAATCACGACTAACAACGATATCATATATCGATATGATAATCCATCAAATATCAAAATATCTGAAATAAAATAAATACTGTTGAGGAATCCAGTTGGATCCCTCCAACCTGTTTTCCTGCATCACAAACATTAGCACAATACCAATTTCGCTCCAGTACGAAATTATCGCGGTACATGTTCTTAATAAATATTATCCGCTTACTAACGGCGTAATAGGGTCTCATCCGCTAAACAAAAAATGCGGGAAATCAATAACTGCAATATATACATATGCCAATATATATATATTGATATTATATATAATACCTATTTCACTGTTTATGAAATATTCGCGGTATATGTTTATAATAAATAACATCCGCTTACTAACGGCGCATAATGTCTATTTTAACAATCAATAATTTACAGTCATCATTCAAACATGCATTCAAATATTTTAAATCTAACTATTTAAAATAAAATCGAAATCTATTCGATTGAGTGAGAAGTTCTCACCTTGGTTTTAATTTCCGTTTTAGCTTTTATTTCGAATAAAATTAAACGCGCGTTTAATTTTACCCGAAATTCTCACTAACTCCAAACGACTCCAAACCAACTCCATCGCGTAGTGCTCGTCCATACGATTCCAACGCAAAAAATCTCGTCCGAAACGGACCTCGTATGAAAGAGTTACGATATTTTAAAGTTTACTCGAATTAATCTTTATAAATTACAACATAATAAAAAAAATAATAAACTTAACACTCCTGGGCCGTTGGATCCCCTACATCCACATCAGACCGCACGCGCGCTAACCCTTCTCCTTCGTGAAAATCACGACCTCCCCCCTGTAAAGCCGAACCCATTCATGAATCTAGGGTTGACAAACGCCGCCTCCACGTTCACTTGCAACTTGATCAACAAGCACCATCGTGAAGCCCTCCACCTGCTCTACACACGGCTGCAAGGGTTTGGAGCTCGGCCTCCATTTAGCATCAGAAAACGTGCGCGAAGTCGAGGCAAACGCTGGCCAAAATCCCCCTCCTCGGTGCATCGTTTTAGATCATATCCGTTGAATATATAGAACTCGATACCCACTACAAATCTCCAGTTAGAAGTTCGTCGAATCGCTGCACGGATTTGAAGAATTTTGGGGATGAAGATGGGAGCTTTCTGGCCGTTCAAGGGGGTAGTGGCGGCTGTAGAAATAGATTAGGGTTTATGTTTATATTTTTTTTTTTATTAATGAAGAGAGAGATGGCTATTTATAAGAAAAGCTAGCGTAAACACTATTCATCCCGGGAATTTCCGAACTCCGATTTAGACGCCGTAACCAGCGTACCTAGGGTTTATCCCGCGTTCCGGACACAATGGAACAAGTTTCGGAAGCTAATTCGGAAGTATGTGCGAGTTATGGCTATAAACGCTCAATTTAAATTAAACCGATTTAAATCGATTTCTAGGCGTTTTAATTTGTACCGGACAAACGGTAAATCCAATTGACTTGAAATTTGAAACCTTACAATAATATCACATTACGGATCCGATGAAACTGGTTTCGTCGAAATCCGAGACTTTTTGAAAAATGGCTATTTTCACTCGTCAAATTTAAATTAAAAATAAATCGATGCGTTTCGAGCTGCCACGATCAAACGATAACTCCGATTGACACGAAAATTGAAATCCGGTAATAACTAACTATTACGGATCCAATGGAACTAGTTTCGTTCAATTCTGAGACTGTTCAAAAATTGGCTATTTTACAGTCGATTATTAAATATTAAAATATTCAATTTTCACAAATTAACTTTTAATTCGATTTTAAAAGTTCTAAAATATTTCTATAACTCCAGTATGATTAAATAAAATTTTCCAAATTATTTACAATCATTTTTAACTCAATTTTTTTATTATTTCCATAATTTAACGTATTAAATTATCGATTTAATTATCCAATTAAATCCAATAATTCAAATAAAAATTTATTTGACTAATAAATTCACTTATAAATATTTAAAATAAATTAAATATTCAAATTTTAATAATTAAAAATTCTGGGTCGTTACACAGCTACTAGCCTCAAAAGTGGGTAATACAAACAAAACCGTAGGGTCTCGTAGGGAAAATGGGTTTCCATCAATGGCAGGGCCACTGGGGTACCGCCCGTCACAGTACGTGGCCTAGATCACCGTACCGAGGAGTACTCCCACTCCCCTGCAACACAAAGCCGGGACCATTCCTTACTGAACAGTCCCAAACAAGACAACCCCGACAGTTGTCCGGATCAACCGCCCCACACAGCCGAATAAAAAGGGACTTCTAGACAGGAGTAAATCTTGCTCTCCAGTGGGAGCGACCCACGAAGCCTTGCTGCACCTCCCCTGTTTTAGCCATTCCCGGTTGATGAGGCTTGAGGCTGCGATTACCTTTATAGGACACATCTCTTAGAATGCTCATCGTCCGCCTGACGATGTGCTGAAAGCATTCAATCCATACAAGTTCGTTCCGGGTTCGAACGAAACCGAAGGCACTATCTCGTTGCACTCATATTGGAATCACCCTCAGAGTCAACGACCATATCCCTTGCACTCTAAATCTCCATCTCGAATCTATAAGTACTATTCGTCAAACTCATTATGGAATCACCCATAGAGTTATACTGACGTATAGCCCTTACACCTCGAGTCTTCACTTGCTCCACTTGGATTAATGACCTAACGTTTAATTGGAATCGATGTGGTTTTCGGATATCCAAATATGGAAACCCGATCCCGGTCTCACCGAAACCAAACGCCATGTTAATGTCCAAGTTGTACTTAAGGGATTTTAAACAGTTTAACTTATTCAGGATGATATAAACAGATGGATGAATAACATTATCACAATAGATAATTCATATCAACATTCATCTCATAAAGCAGCATATCACATATCTCATAGACATCCAAATCACCCAGTATCAACCAAACACCCAATATCAATCACCCAATATCATTCAACATCCAATATCAATCACTCAATATCAACCATTCAATATTAATCAATCACCCATAGCAGAATTGATTAACTCTTAATTAATTTAACTAACCTCTAATTAAATTAATACTATCTTTTAATCATTCGGATTATTCTAACTCCTGCTTCATTGATTTATTACAAATCAAATTCATTAATCATCTCTTAATGATCTTCCTTAATTAATCTTCCTAGATTAATTATCCTTTAATTACATTCAAGTAATTATCCCTAACCATATTCAGTAATTAACCTTTAATTACTATCATTAATTACAATAATTAATGATCCTTTATTAATTAATTAACTATAATTAATTACATTAATCCTTAATTAAGTACAATTAATTAATTATATTTAAATTAATTACTTAAATTAATTATATTAATTAATGATCTTCATCAATTAATAATCCTTTAATTAATTAAATAATTAACTTGTAATTAATCATCTCATAAACAGTAATTAACAATTTGTAATTACTTATCTTAATTAATTAACTTCTTAATTAATCATATTAACCTTTTGATTAATTACTTTAATTAATAAGTCTTAATTACTTCATTAAGTAATTATTAAACAATTAAATTAATAAATAAATCCTTAATTAATTACTTTATTAATTAATTACAATTTTAATTAATTACACTTAGTAATTAATCTTAAATTAATCTCATTCTTTAATTAATTAATCACATTAATTAATTAACTAAAATAATTAAGTAAATAACTCTTACTTACTTACATAAGTAATTATCCCTAATTACTTCCTTTAATAAATCTTAATTACTCTCTTAACAATAATTAATTCCATCATTAATAAATCTTAATTCATTAACTAATTAATTATCCCATAATTAATTAACTTAAAAACAATTATATTAATTAATTTCTTAATTAATAACATTAAGTGATTAACCATTAATCACTTCAATTAATTACTTCCATGAGTAACTTCTTTAATTACTTCCATAAGTAATTACCATTTTAATTATATTCAAAAATTTAACCGTTGATTACTTCATTAAGTAATCACACTTAATCAATCCACAATTAAGTGATTATTTAAAATTAATAAATAATTAACTAATTATTTAAAATTAATTAAACAATTAATTAATTAATTTCTTATATTTCAAAAATCCTTAATTAAGAAAACATTATCCTTAATTAAACTTTTTCTTTTACTTATAATCAATTCATATAACCAAGAATTCTTAAGTTCATATCAAAAATAATTTAACCATATTTATCTACATAAGTAAATTATTTGAATTTAATCAAATCTAAATAACTTGAAGTCAAATTATTTATTTGGATTACAAAATTATAACTTAAAACTTTATTTGGAAATAAAGCATTTAGAAATCAAAATTTAAAATCTATAACATTTAAATTTTCCCATTCAAACTTCATTATTTTGAATAAAATTTTGAAACTTAAGTTTTAAAACATTATTTTAGAATTTTACTTAAAACTTGATTCACCTTTAAAATTCCAAATACTTTTTTAAAATTGAAATTCAAAAATTAAATTAAGATAATTACTTTCTAGGCAATCATTTTTAAAACATTTTAAATTTTGAAAATAAATTCAATTGTCACCTTTAAAAGTTGATTTACATTCACTTCACAGAACAAGCTTTAACCCTGTTATTTATTCTCTATAAAACTTTACTTGAATTCATTATTCAATCAATGAGTAAATCTGGAACATAATCTTTAAAACAATCTGCAAATACTAGCTCGAGAGGAAAACTTGGGTTAAACACGAGTAGTACCCACCAAAACTCCAAGTAAATCTCGATGCACTCTCATGCTTGCCCTCGAGTCAACCCCAACAGCACCTACTTCGAGTCGCCCCCCCTAAAACACGAGTAAAACGAGATAATGTCTTCGGGTCGTAACCTTTCTTCCCCAAAAACAGAACTCACCTGATATTCACCGTGCATGGTGCACGTGCACCGCCGATCCACCCAACTCCGGCCACCTTCCTGACCGCCAACCCATCAAACAAGTCCTCAACAATCTATTCTACCACCCAGGTTTCAAAAATCCGTGCTCGAACGAAAATTCGACTTCGGTTCAAAAACTGCAACAAACACGGCCTCCAAAATCCCCCAAACGTCGACGCCACGACAACATTCTGCCCTCGCCGACCTCACCTCAGAAACGCCACCACATGAACTCCATATTCCCCCATAAGCGCAAGCCTACGATCAAACACTCGCGACGAAAATCCTATGACAGTACAAGCCGAACCCATTACCATTTAAACCCTACTTCACTCAAATTCCCTTAATCCACTATCTAGAAAAATTATTTTGTATTTTTCCCATAATCTACAACATTCAAGCAAGATTCAACCAAAGAATCGAATCAAATTATTGTGTAAATCATTGACAGTTCACAAAAATTCCCAAAACGATCAAACCAAAGATTCACATGATTTATCAAACTAAAAATCATGAAGCATATAGCAAAAATCATGATTTCCTGTCACTAATTCATTCATGCAATCTAAATCAACAAACAAGATTATTTATTTTTCATGTGTAATAGTATTTTACTGTAATAAAAAAATTCTGAGTAATCTCTTCAATTTAAAATCTTATAATTATTTTTAAATGGTATACTATATGATTACAAACAACATTCATTAACATACCATAGTCCAATTCATGATAAAACCAAAGTTATTTAGATTTTAAAAAAAAACTTGACTATTCCTATTAAACACAGTATTCAATTTTCAATTTGTAGGCAATTAAACATTTTAATTTCACATGCAATCCAATTTAAAACGAATTTTCATTTAACATCAATATAGATTTACACATGCATCATCATTAAATCACAAGTTATACTAAACTGTTTTTAAAAGATGATTTACTCACCTGTTCATTAGAGAGGCAGAGCAGATTAAACTTTCCAGGTTCTTGAACTTTAATTTAGAAATGCATTGGATTTTTTTTTGAAAATCCCTTGCATGCTTCCAAGTAGTTGTTTAAAAGTTTGAATCTTGCTGAAGAACTCCATTTGAATTGCAGGCTTTACAATTGCAGTACTTTTAATTTGCAGTTTTCAGATTTGGTTTTGGGTTTTAAATTTGCAGGTTCTAGTTGAAGTGAAAAGCTTTGATTTTGATTTTAAAATCTCAGGTTTGATATAGTCAGATTTTTTTTTCATTAATTTCTGGTTTTGAATCTTTAGAAAAGAAGATAAAGGATAAAAGAGTTATGTTTATCTAGATTAAAGAAAGAATAAGATTAAAATAAAGACACTTGTTCAAAAACTTACAAATGTCATTTTATTTGCTCAATTGATTAACAAGTGTTATTAAGAAACCTAACATGGTTACACATGTCTTAAGTGTTTTTAAATTGAATTTTTATTTAATTTTAAATGTAAATATAAACTTACATTTTTACTTACTTTATTGACTAATACTTACATATATATAAATAAATTTATTTTTAAAGGAAATATTCTAAAACTAATTATAATATAACTATACATCTTATAACCATTTTAAATTTAAGCATTGTAAAACAAAACAAAGCTTGTTTAAATTCTTTTCAAACTATCATATTTTAAAAACAAACAATTATTTTACATTTTGAAAACAAATGAATTAATCTTTAAATTAACTTCTGAAAATATAAATTAAAACAAAGCTTAAAATTACTATTCATTCATACATCAATTATTAATAGATTAAATTAAATTTCCAAACAACTCAAATTATAACATATACATACATATACATTACAATTTGAAAATTCAACTTTTATTCTAAACAAAAGGTATTCCATTCACAATATATATCAAATACATATATTATAAATAGAATTAAAATTTTATTAGCTATGAAAAACAATCCTTATCAATATTGCCATATTAAAATTTATTAACCTTTAAAAGATTGAATTTACCAATTTAAATTAAAATTACAAAGAAAAATTATCAAACCAATTAAATTATTTACACAGATTATTAAATTCTTATTGCCCAAAATTCTGGGTCGTTACACTCACAGAGTTTTATCATAGATTTAAGAGATATTTATGCCAAGAAGACACTAAAGCAGATAATGCTGTGGATGGTGGGGGACTATCCGAAGCAAGATATAGTAAAGAAATAAAGGAAAGAGAAAAGATGATGACGAATTTGGAGACTACAACAACAAAGGAGGGAACCTAAGTTTTTTTCCTACGTTGATCTAACCAAAACCCCATTGAGGATATACCAAGATACGAGGCACACCTTTGTCGGAGGCCAACTAAGAAGGAACCTACGAATCGAGAGAGAAGGTATGGAAATTTTTGCCTATTCCATGAGCTAGATAGGAATGAAACGAATGATTGTCGACACCATTGTGATCTAATAGAAGAGATGGTTTGGAGTAAGCAGCTACGATAGTACGTAAGGAGCCAAACTAGGGCATTGAGACTGGAGTAGCCACCTTCTGCAACAAATGCATCAAGAAATGACCTTGAAGTCGGGTCAAGGATTGTTACCTCATGATCGAGACAGAAGGGACTCAAGTTTGATTCCCTCACTGTACTTTCTATTTTTAGTGAATAATATAATAATAACATCATGCCGTTTTCATGTGTACAAGATCTTGATTTGTCTAGGCACACTTTGAGTCAGATGCATAGGATGGATAGTTAGGGATTTTTGTTTCTTGCTTTGATTTGGATTTTTAAAACAACTTGAACATGATGACTGATACTGATTGATCGTGGTAGTCTTATCCAGAGAGACGAGGCGATGACCAAAAGTTACATATCCCTTTGTCGGAGAGCGAGTGGATGGACTTTTATGAAAGTAAGTCCCCTCATAGAATAGTAAGAGAACGGACTTTGCTTGCACATTGAGTTCCTTGTTAGAGAGTGAACTGATTTGGCTCATCAAGGATCCGGAAAGATCATAAGTAAGTCCACTCACCGGAGAGTGAGAGGATGAACTCGCTTAGACGTTAAGTCCCTTTGTTGGAGAGTGAGTGGATTGGACTAAGCATGGATCTGGAGAAATTAAACCCTAGATTGGATGATGAATAATACCGAGAGATCGAATTTGTAGATTGGATGGTGAATTTGTACAGATCGAACCCTAGATTGATTGCTGAACGATCCAGATAGATCGGATGGAATCCAAGATTGGATGTTGATAGTATACTCCGAAGAGATAAAACCCTAGAATGCATTGAATTAACCTTAATAATTATTTATGATATGATAACTCCAGGTGAACACAAACTGATTATGATTTATGACCTATGATTTGCAGGTGAATCCAAAGGAATCAGACAGTTCATCATAGCGGGAATAGATGGATAGTCGTAAAACTCGACTACCACTGATTAATCACTCATGATACTTGTTCTTGACCAAAGTATACCTTACATTCATATGGCGTTCTCTGGAGGGCAAAATATTGCATCTAAAATTTCACACTGTTTCGGAATGAAATCAAATAGTCAATCAGGAAAAAAAGGAAGACCAAAGTTAGACAACATGGCATATCAACTTGATGACAAGTTGAATTGGATGTAAAATAATGAATTGGTGAAGCAAACTGAAGAGTGAAGTGCTAGAAAGATATGCAGAAATGCATGACATGAGCCATCTGAAGTCGACCTGAGGCGAATTTGGGCCAATCCCAAGTTAAAATCAACCCAGTGTCGAGTTGAATGGATCAATTCAGTACCAAGTTGATCCAAGAAATTCTTTGGTCCAACCCGAGTTGGTAAGGAGGTCTTGACTTGGACCCAACGCAAACTCGAGTGCAACCTGAGTTTACATCACCTTTGTACCGAGTTGATTTTATCTTCAAGCCCGCGATCTTGGATCTAATGATTTGCAGATTCAAACACATATCTCTGAATATAATGCTAGAAGATGTCTTTAAATACAAGAGCAGCTACAACGAAAGGGGAGATTGGACATTAAATCTAATACAAAACCGCGATCTACAAAATAGTAGCTTGGATTTCCTGTGATGATCATTGTATTCCAGAAAGAAACAATTTATGAGAAGGATTAAGTAGACGTAAGCCAGAGTATTTGACGAACCACTATAAAAGTTACGTCTTTGTCTCGTTTTTCTTCATATTTATGCTTGTTAGTTTTAGGTTTCATTGATATTGGGTGTTTATGTCATTTTTAGCATAAACAACATATATATTGATAAAAGTAGTAGTTCGCTACTTTTGATCTTAAACCAAATTATAAATGATTAAATTGATAATTAATAAGTGATTATATATACACACACCTAATTAGGATGTAGTATTCCATGGCTATATGATTAAAAAATGATGTTATATATATACCTTGACATTTAATCTCTCACTTTCACTCGAGAAATTTTGGATCCACACCCAATACCTTCTCGAGGTCGTCCTTGATCATGGGCCTTTGTAAATAGATGTGTATTACTGTATTATATCAGCTATATCAGCTTTGCTTTATCCACCCATTTTGTAAACTATTTATTATATGGACAATGCATCCTATCTTTTCATGGGTTCTTATTTCCTTTTGTTATCACTGTTGCATTATTGATGCCACAATATGTCATTAGACACTCAATCAGAAACCATCTTTATCTCGTCTATAAATTTGCATATGCATATTTTACTGGGGCACTATTCTAGATAATACCCTCATCCTACTAGAACATGCCGCAGCTTTCTCATAAGACCTTTGTTAAGGTTGAACCTTTAAAATTTAAGATTGTCTTACTACACTGGATACTTCCAATGAAGATTTAGTATGAACTTTCTTTACAAGAATTTCATTATTCCATAAACAATTCTCGGTATTTCAGAAATGTCTAAGAACACTTCACTTGGTAAATTTTGAAACTTGATTTCATTTTCCTATTGTATCAATTATATATGCAAATCTAATTCAGTGCATAACATATGTGAGGAAACTTACTTCTAATGCATATGGTATCTCATATACCTCATTCCATGAGAACTTTTCTTGTTTGGAATTTGTATTAAACAATTTTAATATTAGTATTATGTAATATTCTTTGGATAATTCTAATATCCCATTATATCATATATATATATATATATATATATATACGGATTTTGTATCAAGTCTTTTATCATCAACTGTCATGTTATCTATATATAGTATTAGAGATGATTTATACCTTTTTCAATCTTTTTTTATTATAGGAACATGCTTCCTCTACATTTTTACTCCGATGAAACATTTTTTTATCTTTCAATCAAAATACATATTCCATGTTTTATACGTTTGATTTAAGATTACAATCCGACGTTGAATTCATAAGCTCTTCATTGCTCTCATTGATCTTGAGACATCTAATATTTGCATCAATAGGGTTCAATAGCTTATGGGCGAATTCCTATTAGAATTAAACATGGTGATTGACACAACCGATTTTAAATTCAGCATTTGAAAAATCATTTTCCAACTACCTTTGCTTAATAAGTGCATACCTTTCTAATTACAACTATTTGCATTTGTTGGTATAGTAGGATTCCATTTAAAATCTTGTCAACATCTTACCTGGTGACAAAGTCTATACTTCCACGACTTGCAGACAACGAAGGAAGTTGACATTCAATCGTCTTTTCTCATATTACAAAAATCACATTTTCTCTTCGACATACGAGGCTCCTTATCAGAAGATTATATTTGCTATGTCCTTATTTGGCTAGATTAGTTCTGTATTATCTATTTATTTTCATTTAATTATCTTGGATCTTATCCAGGTCATCCATAGTGCCATTGATCTCATTTAGACTAAAATTCCTTGTTTAGAAGGTGGCATTTCTTAGAACAACGTTTTATTTCTTAATGTGATCGAACAAGCTTCCAAAAGCCTGTATTTTTTATGACAATAAACCAAGCTTTGAGTTTATGCAATTCACTTACCAAATGAATGTCAAAAAATTTGAATCTTAACCATTTAAGTTGCAAACTATCATATCATATATGAAATCGTAAACTTTGCTGTAAATAATATAAGATTAATATATATCTACTAATAGGTACATATCCTTTAAGAAAGATTATACTCAACTTTACTCATGCAATCAATTCATAATTTGGTTACCTATTATGCATCAAAATATAACAAAGGAGGATTAACATTTGAGATAAAACCATGAATTTAATTTATGAATTTATCGGAATTCTACATCCTATACTCACCTTATCTGATCATATAAAATAGTTTTAACTCTTTTGCATGTTTTCAATTTTACTTCCAAGTACACTATAGAAATTTGTTTCGATGTATTAGTATACATAAGTTTGTATCTCATACATTCAACAGTAAAAATGAAGTAGGAGGATTTGATATTGGTATTTTAGAATATGATATCTTTGTTAGTCTATCCCAAACAGAATAGTTGCTCAGGCCCAAACTTATTTAGGGTGATACATTAAGATACTTCGTGCTATCAACCAAGGTTGTATCAGCTCTTGTCATAATCCCACTAAATATGAGCTATGCAGTCAATGACTTTAGACATACTTCATCATGATTCACAACCATAGATATATGAAGACATTCTGCGTATATATAGTGTAATATATCTAAAATGATCAATAGCATAGTCTATATTTCCAAAATTAATTATACTTAATATTAAGACGCTTACATAGTATTTAGACGAAAACACCACTTAATAATGAATATGAATATTATCATGATACATTTTGAAAACTTTAATGTATATTTAATACAAATAAAATATGTTTATCTTCGATCAAATCAAAATTAGTTATTATTTCACAAAATAATTATGTATTTCTGAAATTTTCTATTCTAACATAGATTTGCACATCGACAACACTCATATGATAAGCTCCCATTATAGCAACATCGACAATGCAAATTTCTATCAAACTCTCATTTTCTCTTATTGCAAAACAATTAATTGGCTCTTTAAGACCAGTTTATACTTGCTTACGCCTCAGAACTAAAAGCTAGAAGAAAGATGACCGGGGGTCGGGAATCGAACTATTAAATTCAAATAAGTCCCGAAACCGAATGATTGTTACCATAGGCTTTTTATTTCAATTATTGTAACGAATTTACAATCCAAATTTTAGATAAAATATCTAAAAGATTTATGAAATACAACTTATAAAAGGCAATCTTTTACAAGAAATTGAATCGTATTTCATATTCCTTTTAAGCATCTTCTAGTATTAGGATAATTCCCATTCCGATGTCTCTTCATGAATCCAAGGTGACATTCACTATCTATTCATTCCAATAGTACCAACGTTATACTATCATCTTATATTTCTATTTTCGTTCCTCAAAGACCGTTAGGAGAAAACCTAACTATGAATTATGGCCTAATTTCAATGCTCAATTATATCATTCAACCTTGACAAATTATGGATATTGATCTTGTAACTAATTGGATCAAACTAACATTTAAGTTAACTGGGCCTCGCTTCAGTTTTTGGTACGGAACTATCTCCAATAAGCAAATACCCTTAATCAGTATACAGTTTCGTACTAAGTTTTTTTTATGTTCTGTTCAAATAAAAATTATTCGAAATTCATTCATTATAAATTTATAATGTTCATTATACAACTATTGTATGTGAACGATTATGAATCAATTATCCATGCTCTCATATTATCTATGAAGTTCGTATTCATAGGGACAATATAAAATATTAGGCGAGTTAAAACATAAGTGGGATTGGATTCAAAAATTTTAAATGATTGTACACTTGGATTGTTATCGCGAGCTTTGAAGTGACTACATGCCAAAAGAATTATATCTTCATTTCTTTTACAATCTTTAATGTTAGTTTACAATGCATACCATAATCAATAGACATTTTATTAATTATTTTACACAAATTTATATTAGTAGATATCATAATACTACATATATTCTCATACTTATTAGAATAGTAAAATATATTTCATTTATCTAATAAGGTCCTACCAGATTTTATATTCTCAAAACCCTCAGAGAAAAAAATAACCTTTAGATTTCTTTAATGGGTGTTAGGAACCACTTGTCTTGGAATTCAGACCTTGAGTTTGCTATCCTCAATAACCCATGGCCCCTTGAGCGGAACATAAAACTCTATCGGTTATATTCTATATAACTCCTAACCACTATCTTTTCCTTAATCTCAATCTTGACATTGAGTTTGCTCAACAACCTAAGGGAGATTAGTCACTCTAACCTATCATTTCACGAAGGCATAAGTATAAATGCTCATACCTTGAGTTTGCTTAACAAATACAAGCATTTATCTTACTCGTCTAGAGATATAAACAATAGTAATACACATAACCTCCTTGGCTTAAGTTTGCTTAACAGCAAGTACATATGTGAGTAGTCAATCTAATATATAAACGACAGAGGGAAACATTACTACAATTTATAATCTTTAATAATTAAGAGTGATATCGATTTAAGGAATAATGTATTTTGTACAATACCCACATGATATAAGTGGTTAACACATCTAACATCATGGTATATGTACCATACGTATGTACTTACTCTACAAAGCTAAGTTGGGTTTGTTTCAGCCATTATACATAGTACTTATATAAACATATAATATTAATTTACTTGCAACTTTTATAATTTAAATTAATACTTATATTATATGAATAAGTTTATATGTATTTTAATTAGTTAATTAAATAATTTAACTAATAAACTAATTCAAGATTTCACAAAATCTCAATAACTCAAAGCAATTTTTTATTTAATATATTTAATTATGATATTTGTTATTATTTACACATATATCTATTATTACATTTATAATTTATATATGTGTTTAATCACAATGATTATGAATTTATTTTATATATTCATATATGTCTAATTTATTTAAGATGTTTTTAACATAGTTAAGTTACAATATATGTATCCTATTAATTAAAACAATTTAAATTAATCTTTTGAAACAACCCACACCCCTTAATATACCCAAAAGGACACATTAAAAGGCGTGGTGCATTGTAGGTATAACTGAAAACTAACAGAGACTAAGACAAACAAGAAAAAATAGGTAAAAACAACGGAAACTAAAATAATAACACAATTAAAGCAAAGCTTCATAATCACTTCATAAATAAGTCAAATACCAAATACAACATCCATGTCTCAAATCTAATCATGTCATATGAAATAAAAATTCAGTCTCAAAATCAGAGTACATAATATCCCACAAAATAAGCCAGTGCATAGAAAGAACAAAATCTGAAATAAAAGAAATACATAATAGAGAGCTCCTCCAAGAAACCAACGAGCAGCAGCAATTCTACTGACTTCGCCCTTGATTGCTTATGGGGGGAAGGAGAAAATAGAGGAGTGGGTCAGACTAAAAGTTTGGTGAATGATAGTAAGTACTAGAGTCTTTAAGCAAGATAAAACTAATAGACCCAACAACAGTTCTAACATAAATAAGGATAATAAAGGAAATAAGAAAGAGATAAACTGGAAATAAGTACGATTAAATATTGTTCAATTTATAAGATAGGTTAACTTTGATTGCTTGCACTTTTCATTGATTTCTTCTTTAATTAGGCTGAATTTCTAATCCTGTAATTAGGATGTGACCCTAATTCTACCCTTTTTGATCGACCTGCTACTTCATAGACCTTACTGCGAGCCAGTTGCTATATAACTCCCTACACAGTAACCAATGGTATCTACGAAAGATGCATAGAGCAACCAACGTGGATCCAGATGACATATATAGCTCCCTACATAGAAGGCAATGATGTCTACGAAAGACACTCGTACTAAGCGCTTGGAACTCATAGCTATTACTGAGCATCCGAATGGAAGTCGCACGCATAACTGCCACCATGCCCATGCTACCTTTTGCTCCACCTATTGGATCTTCTGATTACCTCAACATCTAGCATAAACGTGCCCCTCATCCCACTTTAGGCTAACGTGAGATCACCTTGTGTCCGTAGAATCTATAGGGGAAATGTTGTTGGTACTGGCCCTTCACCCAAACAATATATAGTTGCGCATCTTGATCAAATCCCCCTTGAGTTGGACTTCTATTTGACCAATTACTTCCATTCTTAGCATAAGCATACCCTAGGGAATGCTATTTGGTACATGTACTACTTTTATCTTTGCTTATTAACTTAGGTAAATTATTTTAAATAAGCCTTTACAATTTATCCCTACTATCTTTGCTTATTAATTTATCCTAAGTCTTAAAATAAGCCGCATTATGTTCCATTTCTTATTATAACCTACGTTATAATAATGCTTATTATTTAACCCAAGGGTCTAAGGTGAAAATAAGTATTTTTTTCATCTTTTACTCTATTTATTTATAATTCTAAGTTATAACTATGCAAATTATTTTTAATTAGTCAAATTCTAAGTATAATTAGACGAAATTTCAGTCCAACTCCATTATTTATCACTGTCCAATTCCATTATTTATTACAGTATTTATAATTTACATCTTATTTTCTTCATTCAATAATCTTACTTATATAAAATGCAGAACGTCGAAAAAGTTGTAAATCGATAATAATAAGTAAACTTAAATACTGTAAATCAATAAAAAGTTATGCTTAATAGAAATAAACAAAAATTACTGAAAAGAATAGCTAAAAAGAAATAGACCGAAAAAAATTCTAAAAATTATAAATAAATTACTGAAAAGGTTATTCCAAAAATCGTAGCAAAACTACAACTACTGGGAACCCTATTATTTTAAATGACTTAAAGAAATCTTAAAATAATTACAATCACTCACCTTTGGTCCTTATCTCTTCCCATTAGGCCTTCGTGGATCCACTTTGGGTTGTTAAAATATTTTTATTAAAAAGATTCTCTCCTTGGAAAATTATTCCTTTTATGGTCCTTCCTTGAATGGTGAACCCAATTAGAGAAAACCAGGAATGATAAAAAGTGTTAGGTCTAGGGGACTATTTATAGGTACAGAATTGGATCTCGGACCACTGGATTTGGAGATTGAATAGGATGCATCCACGTTATAGGTAGAATAGGAGCCATCGGATGCAAAACTAGAAGGACCAGATTGAAATAAAGGATGCAAATGACGCGCAAAAGGTTCGTTGGAACATACATGAACGAAGGAACGATTCTTCGTTCCTTCACCTGAGGCGGGTCTACTGGGCGATCGACTGCCCCCTTGCCCAGGTCGACCGATCGGTCGACCTGGACATATTTTTTCGCTTCTTTGATTATTTCATTGTTTGCTCAAATTAGCTCGGTTTCCAACGTTCTATATATGGAAATTGACCAGAAAATTACCATCGACACAATGGTGCAACTCCTGTGGCTCAATTCTTATAATTTCACAAACTTTTTTTATTATTTAATCACTTAACGAATTAATTATTATGGATAAAATTTCGGGTTGTTACATTCTCCCCTCCTTAAGGGATTTCGTCCCCGAAATCTCTATGGATAAAAGAATGTCTTAATGTTTTCATCCAATACTACAACCAACTACTCGACCAACAACCATTCATCCATTGTCCATAAGTTTTTTTAATGTAATTTATGATACTTATGCCATTAGTATCGTGTAAATGTACCTAGCTAATTCAAAAGATTAGGCGGTCCACTAATTCAGTTGACCTCCTTTTATGCAATCATTTCCGTGCCATATATCCAAATGAATGCAAAAAAATTCTAATGATACTGATATTTCTATATGCGTGCTACAAACATCATCCAAATGTACCAATCATGTAATAAACATCCATTTATAGCAACCATGGAAATGAAATAAAATAAAATAAAAATGAGCACACATCCATATGCATATGCTCTGGTGTCCTAGTTAGGCTGATCCCTAAAGAATAATAGTGCCTAGTGTACCTATTAGCATCCACTAGCAAACACTTGCAACCACTAGCATACATCATTAATAACATGTTCTGTTAACATGTTACATCAAATCCTAAAATTCATAGGTCAAATCCTAAGTTCTACCTTCCTAAAGGATAATAAAGGAAAGAACCTATTCAAAACTAAAGATGGAAAAAAGAATTCTAAAACCTATTATCAAAGAGATATGGATATGAGATACGAATTTTCTCCTAATCAAATTAGTCTTCTCCGAAATCTCTCTAACCATGTCGGAACTAAGAAGCAACCTTTCCATACACTCCAACCAACATGAAAACATCTTACACGTCCTTCCCAACAAGAGCTTCCAAAAGTGCCCTTCCAATGCTAGCTTGAAAACTACTACCATATGAATTCCCCTCAAGAATGATGCTTTCCCCAATTTCTTCCAAAACCAAGAATACTCATTCCCAACCACGCTTGTCTTATTGTCCTACTAATTTCATTTTTTTGTTTTTCATGAATCAAAATTCCTAGGTTTTTACCGATGTCCTATCCTCTTCACGAAAACTTCCATTATTACTTCTAAATATAATTATTACTATCTCCTTACACCTTTTCCGTTACTTCTAGGAAGTGATCCCTGTCTACTCCACATTTAAGAGTTTGGCTTAGTATTTATCACCTTGTTTTAAAAACTAAGGTTTCTAGAAAATTTAAAACATCAAATCCCAAAATCTTTGTCTTTAAAAGCATTATCTTTTCAGTTTCTATTAGATTCAAAAATACTTGGTCACTTGATATTATTTCCCAAACCTAGAGGGAAGAAACTTCCAAATTTTTAAGTATAAAACTTACATCTCACTTTCTTTTAAAGACTTTCACAGTTTTCTATATAAAAAAATTTGAATTTTGAAATTATTCTTTTATTAAGTTTTTCATCACTAAACCATTTTCTTTTAAAATAACTTTAAATTATTCTTTATGTGTTTTCAAAACAGCTCCTATTACACCTAACAGTCTCATATCTTAATGTATTGGAACTACTTTCTCTTATGAGAAGTGATTAACGCTAAAATCTTCTATGGACCTTTTGAAAGAGAAATTCATGTTTATGTGAATTACTAGGAACTTATTATATATTTTTCAAAATAGGCTTTACAAAATATGGAGCTTTTCATAACTTGTATATCTCTTTCATGTATTCCTTGTAACTTGCAAAAGGCTTTTTTTTCTTTTTTTATTGGTTTCATAGTAAATCATACCCTTATTCTTTTCATTCCAATAGATTAAAATATGTTTAAATTATATTCATCCATGATAAATATTTCCTAATATCTAACTTATACATTTTCCTTTCAGAAAAACCCATCTTCAAAACTGTTTTAATATTTCTATAATTATCAAAACACTTCCTTATACATAGTAATAAGTGTGCTTTACAAACCAATTTTGTTTCTTTGCATAGAAATTATCTTTTTAAATAACATTTTTATTTGGGTTAAAATGGATGTTGCGTAAAGCGCCGTTACTATATCCCCAAAAATGCTAGTGTATGGGTTCAATTAAATAAATACCAATACATCTCATATACCTATGTAAAAATATTTCTCTTGGGAGTCACTTACTATAACTATAGTTTTATAGCCTATGCTCCTCTTATGTTTCACGAAAACATATATTACAACAATAAAAGTTGTAATCTACATTTTCGATACTTAATACACTCTAGGTTTTTATATTTAAAATCTTTGTTTTCTTTCAAAGAAACTAGTGAGTTTTATATACACACTCACTCCATAATTCTTCAAAAAAATTCCAATTTTTCATTATATAAAAACTAAATTAAATTTCATACCATTCTTCAAAAACTCTATGTTTATTTTCTGAAGGAAAATATTAACAATGAAAATTTTCAATTCCATCAATTATAAAATCTTTCTTCAATTTTTTAAATTTCGAAAATTTCATTTTATTGGGCTTAGCATAAAGTGGGCCTTCCTACTTACTATCCTTGGAGTACTTTTCCAAAACTAAAGGCTTTTACTCATATTCCTCTTTTATACTCATATTTACTCTAAGGCATCACCGTCAAATCCACTTGTATGAGGCAATTACAATTTCTACAATTACCTACACATGGATTTCTTCTCAGCTTATCTACTGAATTTTTATTGTACATCTCTAACCTTTGCCTAACTCTCTTTGGATTTCCATAATCCTAATCCTAAATGTACAAAACTGTCCTTTAAATCCCTACCATGTGTAGACATTCTCTATGCCCCCATAAATGCACTCTGCTCGCAACTAACAAACACGAAGCGTACAAAGAACCTCCTTTAGATAAATAACATGCTCTTCCATACTTCTTGGAAAACACAAATGTCGACCATGAATACCACCACGAGCTTTATTTTAGGGCATCTCAAAAAACATGGCTCATCAAATCAACAAATTAGGCTGGGGCATTGGTTAGCCCAAAAGGCCTAACCAACCACTCATAGAATCCATCAGGTGTGCTAATTGTGGCCTTATTAATGCTGACATAAGCGACCCTAAGCTGATGAAATTCTGTGGCTTAATTAAGCTGACAGAATACTGCAAAGCCATCTAACTGGTTGAAAAGATCATCTATCCTAGATATTGGATAATGGTCTTTCTTTATGAGCTTATTCAATTCTCTATAATCAAAGGAAAGTCGAAGAGAACCACCTGCTTTGGTAGTGAAGACGACTGGCGCTCCCTATTTCGTTATGTTTCTTCTTATGAAACCTTTCTCCAAACCCATGGATCTGTTTTCTCAATCCCTTCCTTTCCCTAAGTGCCCTACACCCTACGGGTAATGCCACTGGCTAGCAAATTAAATCCTGAAGCCACTATCTCTCTGGGGGGGGAGCAGTCCCCTAAACTCCTCAAAGACTTCTGGATAAATCTCCGACGACAGGAACCTAATCTAACCCTAATGATGATGAATCGAGGGAATAAATGAAACTCAACATAATTGATCCTTGCAGGTCGCAAGGAATCTCGAGAATGCTATTGATGCATGTCTCTAGTCTAACGACTCTCCTCTCGCAATCGAATATAGCTTCATATATAGATAGCCAATCCATTCCCAAAATCATCCCGTACCCCAAAAATCCCAAAATATAGGCATCATAGTCAAATTCTACGCATAGGATATAAATTTTCAAACCCATACAAGTCATAGACAAGAGTGCCGATCTTTCCATGGGGTTTGAAACAACAATGGAGTCTACTGCTAAAGAGATGTCTAAGTGCAAACAATCTACCAAAGAACTAGAGATGAAAGAGTGTGATGCTCTAGGATCAAAAATAGTTTGAATAGGAAAATCGAAAATAGAACCAAATTTTCCTACCTCGATTCATTCCGTTGTTGGAGGGTGTTGCATCCAAAACCTGAATCTGTGCTGCAGGTGCGCTCGCTCCCTGCCCTATGCTCGGAGGACAAAATTTACTAAGATGACCGGATTGTTCACAGCTGTAACACTTCTTCACCTTCCCTCTCTTGCAGTCTCCTACGCAATGACCAGTCATTCTACAATGGTTACATCCCCCACTTTTCTTGATTCTCTTCTAAGGGCCTTCCCTTTTCCTATTTTCCTTCATGCCCTTCCACCATGGATTCTTAGAGCTTGTAGGAACTACCTTAAGCTCTTCTTCCAGTTGCCAAGATATAGGTTAACGACTCTACCGGTCCTTCAAACCTAACCGCCTAAGCTTTCGCTCCATATCTTCCAACTTAGCTTGTGTCTCCTTGAAATCCTTTATGTCTGAAAATGTTCCGCCCCCTATGCTAGTGAAGCCCTTGCTTAGCTTAGACAAATTGGCTGGTGTAGGTGGATTAAAGGGATTTTCACCTACCGGTGTTGTATTGGGAACTTGCCCTTGCACCTCTGGTACCGTAGTCTACAGAACCAGTCAGCCATACTATGCAAAGAAAAGGAAACTTAGTTTCGAAAGAATCGAAAAAAGGTTGAACTTGACTTTGAGGGGACTTTTATAAAAACTCTTTTGTATTCAAAAACTATTTCTAAGAGTTCTTTTCTGAAAAATACTTTTAAAAAAAGTTATTCTGGAAAACACTTTACTTTTTAAAAATAAATTTTAGGAATCCGGTAACCTTAGGCTCTGATACCAAGTGAAACACCACACGTCCCTTAATATACCCAAAAGGACACATTAAAAGGCGGGTGCATTGTAGTATAACTGAAAACTAACAGAGACTAAGATTCACAAGACAAAATAGGTAAAAACAATGGAAACTAAAATAATAACTCAATTGAAGCAAAGCTTTATAATTACTTCATAAATAAGTCAAATACCAAATACAACATCCATATCTCAAAACCCATCATGTCTTATGAAATAAGAATTCATAGTCTCAAAATCAGAGTACATAATATCCCACAAAATAACCCAGTACATAGAAAGAAGAAAATTCGAAATAAAAGAAATACAGAGTAAAGAGCTACTCCAAGAAACCGACAAGCAGCAACAATTCTACTGACTTCTCCCTTGATTGACTATGGAGGGAAGGGAAAAATAGGGGAGTGGGTCAGACTTGAAGTTTGATGAATGATAGTAATTGTTGGAGTCTTTAAGCAAGACAAAAATAATAGACTTTACAACACTTCTAGCATAAATAAGGATAACAATGGAAATAGATAAACTGGAAATAAGTACGATTAAATCTTGCTTAATTTATAAGATAGGTTAACTTTAATTGCTTGCACTTGTCCTTGATTTCTGCTTTAGTTAGGCTGAATTCCTAATCCTGTAATTAGGATGTGACCCTAATTATACCCTTTTTGATCGGTCTGCTACTCTATAGACCTTACGACGGACCAGCCGCTATCTAACTCCTATACAGCAGCCAATGGTATCTACGAAAGATGCATAGAGCAACTACTCTGGACCCGAACGACATATATAGCTCCCTACACAGAAGGCAATGATGTCTACAAAAACACTCATACTAAGCGCTTGTGACTGCCACCATGCACATGCTACCTTTTGCTCCACCAATTGGGTCTTTTTATTACCTCAACATCTAGCATAAGCGTGCCCCTCATCCCACTTTAGGCTATCGTGAGATCACCGTGTGTCCATAGAATCTATAGGGGAAATGTTGTTGATACTGGCCCTTCATCCAAACAATATCTAGTTGCGCCCCTTATCCAAATCCCTTATGATTTGGACTTCTGTTTGACTAATTACTACCATTCTTAGCATAAGCGTGCCCTACGGAGTGTTATTTGGTACATGTCCTACTTTTATTTTTGATTAACTTAGATAAATTATTTTAAATAAGCCTTTATAATTTGTCCCTACTATTGCTTATTAATTTATCTTATGTCTTAAAATAAGCCTCATTCGGTTGCATTTCTTATTATAACCTATGTTATAATAATGCTTATACTTAACCCAAGGTCTAAGTGTGAAAATATTTTTTTTTTCATCTTTAACTCTATTTAGTTATAATTCTAAGTTATAACTATGCCAATTATCTTTAATTAGTCAAATTCTAATTATAATTAGCCGTAATTTCAGTCCAATTCCATTATTTATTACAGTCTAATTCCATTAATTATTACAATCTTTATAATTTACATCTTATTTTGTTCATTTAGTATTCTTACTTATATATTCCATATTCACGTTTAATTTATTCTAATCCATATGCGAAAAAAAAGGATGAAGAGAATAGTCGCTTGTATAAAATCCAAAACGTCGAAAAAGATGTAAATAACAGTAAATAAACATAAATACTATAAATCAATAAAACACTATGCTTAACAGAAATAAACCAAAATTACTGAAAACAATAGCTGAAAGGAAATAGACTGAAAATAATTCTTAAAACTGTAAATAAATTACAAAAAAGGCCATTCCAAAAATCGTAGCAAAACTACAACTATTGAAAACCCTATTATTTTAAATTACTTAAAGAAATATTAAAATAATTACAATCGCTCACCTTTGGTCCTTAGATCTTCACTTTAGGCCTTCACGGATCCACTTGGGGTTGTTAAAATATTTTTATTAAAAAGATTCTCTCCTTGGAAAATTATTCCTTTTAGGACCATTCCTAGAAAGGTGAACCAATTAGGGAAAACATGGAATGAGAAAAAGTGTTAGGTCTAGGGGTCTATTTATAGGTGTAGAAGTGGATCTCGGACTGTTGGATTAGAAGATTGAATATGATGCAACCACGTCACAGCGTGAATAGGAGCCATCAGATGCAAAACTAGAAGGACCAGATTGGAATAAAAGATGCAAATGACGTGCAAAAGGTTCATTGGAACATACTGGAATGAAGGGATGATTCTTTGTTCCTTCACCTGAGGCGGGTCAACCGGACAGTCAACCGCCCCCTTGCCCAGGTCGACCGGTCGATCGACCTGGCCATATTATTATTTTTTTGCTTCTTTGATTATTTCGTTCTTTGCTCATATTAACATGGATTCTGACGTTCTATATATGAAAATTGACCATAAAATTACCATGGACACAATAATATAACTCCCGAGCTCAATTCTGATAATTTCACAAAGTTGTTTTATTATTTAATTAATTAACGAATTGAATATTACGGGTTAGTTTGCGGGATGTTACATTCTTCCCGCCTTAATGGATTTCGTCCCTGAAATCTCTAAGGATAAAAGAATGTACTAAATGTTTTCATCCAATACTACAGCCAACTACTCAATCATCAACCATTCATCCATTGTACTTTTTTCTAATGAAATTTATGATACTTATGCAAATAGTGTAGTGTAAATGTCCCTAACTAATGCAAAAGATTAGACGGTCCAATGATTTAGTTGACCTCCTTTTATGCAGCCATGTTCATGCCATGTATCCAAATGAATGCAAAAATTTCCTAATGATACTGATGATTCTATATGCATGCTACAAACATCATCCAAATGTAACAATCATGTGATAAACATCCATTTATAGCAATTACGGAAATGAAATAAAATAAAAATGCGCACACATCCATATGCATATGCTCTGGTATCCTAGTTAGGCCGATCCCTAAAGAGTAATAGTTCCCAGTGTACCTATATGCATCCATTAACATCCACTAGCAAACACTTGCAATCACTAGCATACATCATTCATAACATGTTCTATTAATATGTTTACATCAAATCCTAAAATCCATAGTTTAGATCCTAAGTTCCACCCTCCCAAAGGATAATAAAGGAAAGAACCTATTTAAAACTAAAGATGAAAAACGAATTCTAAAACCTATTATCAAAGAGACATGGATATGAGATACGAATTTTCTCTTAATCAAATTAGTCTTCTTCGTAATCTCTCTGACCATGTCGGAACCAAGAAGCAACCTTTCCATACACTCCAACCAACATGAAGATGTCTTACATGGCCTTCCCAACAAGGGTTTCAAACGATGCCCTTCCAATGTTAGCTTGAAAACTACTACCATATGAATTCCCCTCAAGTAAGATGCTGTTCCAAAGTTCTTCCAAAATCAAGAATACACATTCTTAACCATGCTTGTCTTACTGTCCTACTAATTTCA
This sequence comes from Allium cepa, assembly GCA_030765085.1. Taxonomy (NCBI): domain Eukaryota; kingdom Viridiplantae; phylum Streptophyta; class Magnoliopsida; order Asparagales; family Amaryllidaceae; genus Allium; species Allium cepa. Next base: position 792,888,895 of record CM060935.1, on the reverse strand, counting down.
TTTTACTGTTCTTCATGAATCAAAATTCCTAGGTTTTTACTAGTGTCCTATCCTCTTCAAGGAAACTTCCATTATTACTCCTAAATGTAATTATTACTATCTCCTTGCACCTTTTTCGTTACTCCTAGGAAATGATTCTCATCTACTCCACATTTAAGAGTTTGGTTTGACATTTATAATCTTGTTATAAAAATTAAGGTTTCTAAAAATTTTAAAAAACCAAATCCAAAAATACTTGTCTTTAAAATTATTGTCTTTTCAGTTTCTGTTAGTTTCAAAAATATTTGGTCACTTAATATTATTTTCCAAACCTGGAGGGAAAAATCATCCAAATTTTTAAGTCTAAAACTTATATCTCTATTTCTGTTAATGACTTTAACAGTTTTCTATATAAAAAAACTTGAATTTTCAAAATTTTCTTTTATTCAGTTTTTTATTTCAAAATCTTATTTACCTTTTCACGAAGCCATTTTCTTTTGTAATATCTTTAAAATATCCTTTATGTGTTTTCAAAACAGCTTCTTATTACACCTAATAGTCTCATATCTTAATGTACTGGAACTACTTTCTCTTATGAGAAGATATTAATGCTAAAATCTTCTACGAACCTTTTAAAAGAGAAATTCAGGTTTACGTGAAATTGTAAGGAACTTATTTTATATTTTTCGAAATAGGCTATACAAATATGGTGCTTTCATACCTTGTATATCTCTTTCATGGATTCCTTGTAACTTGCACAAAAACTTTTTTCCTTTTTTATTGGTTTCATAGAAAATCATACCCTTATTCTTTTCACTCCAATAGATTAAAATATGTTTAAATTATATTTTTCCATGATAAATATTTCCTAGTATATAACTTACACATTTTCCTTTCATAAAATCCCTTCTTCAAAACTATTTTAATATTTCCATAACTGTCAAAACACTTCCTTATACTTTTTAATAAGTGTGCTTTACAAACCATTTTGTTTCTATACTAAAAATTATCTTTTTAAAATACATTTTTATTTGGGTTAAAACAGATGTTGCGTAAAACACCGTTTCTACATCCCAAAAAAATACTAGTGTCTGGGTTCAATTAAATAAATACCAATAAATCTCATATACCAATGCAAAAATATTTCTCTTGGGAGTCACTATAACTATAGTGTTATAGCCCATGCTCCTCTTATTTTTCACGAAAACATTTATTACAACAATAAAAGTTGTAATCTATGATTTCGATACGCGATACACTCTAGGTTTTTATATTTAAAATCTTTGTTTACTTTCAAAGAAACTAGTGAGTTACACACACATGCACACACTCCATGATTCTTCAAAAAGAATTCCAATTTTTCATTATATAGAAACCAACTTAAATTTCATACCATTCTTCAAAAAACCCTATGTTTATTTTCTGAAGGTTAATATTAACAAAGAAAATTTTCAATTCCAATAACTAAAAAAAATTCAACCTTTTAAATTTCAAAATTTTCATTTTATTGAGCTTAGCATAAAGTGGGTCTTCCTACTTACTATCCTCGGAGTACTTTTCCTAAATCAAAGGCTTTTACTCCTATTCCTCATGTATACTCATATTTAACCCTAGGCATCACCGTCAAATTCACTTGTCTGAGACAATTATAATTTCTGCAATTACCTACACATGGACATTCTTCTCTGCTTATCTACTGAATTTTTATTGTACATCTTTAACCTTTGCCTACCTCTCTTTGGATTTCCATACTCCTAGACATTCTCTATGTCCTAATAAACGCACTTCAAAAGTGATATTTCAAGAACTCTGCTCTCAACTGATGAACATGAAGCATACAAAGAACCTCCTTTAGATAAATAACATACTCTTGCATACTACTTGGAAAACCAAAAATGTCAACCACGAATACCACCACAAACTTTATTTTAGGATATCTCTTAAAATATGGCTCATCAAATCAACAAAGTAGGCCGGGGCATTGGTTAGCCCAAAAGGCCTAACCAACCACTCATAGAATCCATCGGGTGTCCTAAATGCGGCCTTATTAATGTTGTCATCGGCGACCCTAAGCTGATGAAATTCTATGGCTAAATTAAGCTAAGAGAATACTACAGAGCCAACTAACTGGTTGAAAAGATCATCTATCCTAGAGAGTGGATAATGGTCTTTCTTTGTGAGCTCATTCAATTATCTATAGTCAAAGTAAAGTCAAAGAGAACCACCTGTTTTGGTAGTGAAGAGGTTTGATGCTTCCAATTTCGATATGTTTCTTCATATGAAATCTTTCTCCAAAGCTCATGGATCTACTTACTCAATCCCTTCCTTTCCCTAGGCGCCCTATGCCCTACGGGTAATGCCACTGGCTAGCAAAATAAATCCTGAAGTCACTATCTCTCTTAGTAGGTAGTCCCCTAAACTCCTCAAAGACATCTTGAAAAATCCTTGACGATAGGAACCGAATCTAACTCCGATGATGGTGTATCGAGGGAATAAAGGAAGATCAACATAACTAACCCTTGCGGGTCGTAAGGAATCTTGTGAGTGCTACTGATGCATGTCTCTAGTCTAACGACTCTCCTCTCATAACCTAATAAAGCTCCATATGTGGATAGTTAATCCATTCCCAAAATCATCACGTACCCCGAAAATCACAAAATATAGGCGTCATGGTCAAATTCTATGCCTAGAATATAAATTTTCAAACCCCTACAAATCATAGACAGGAGTACCGATCCTCCCATGGGGCTTGAAACAACAATGGGTCTACTACTAAAGAGATGTCTAAGTGCAAACAATCTACCAAAGAACCAGAGATTAAAGAATGTGATGCTCTAGGATCGAAAAGAGTCCGAATGGGAAAATCAAAAATAGAAACCAAATTTTCCTACCTCGATCCGGTCCGCTGCTAAAAGGTGTTGCATCCAAAGCCTGAATCTGCGTTGCAGGTGTACTCGCTCCCTACCTCATCCTCCAAGGACAAAATTTACTAAGATGGTCGGGTTTTTCAAAGATGTAACACTTCTTCACCTTCTCTCTCTTGCAGTCTCTTGCATAACGACCAGTCATTCGACAATGGTTACATCTCCCACTTTTCTTGATTCGCTTCTGAGGGCCTTCCCTTTTCCTCTTATCCTTCTTGCCCTTCCATCATGGCTTCTTAGAGATTATAGGAAATGCCTTAAGCTCATCTTCCAGCAGCAAAGATATTGGTTGATCACTCTGTCGTTCCTCCAAACCTAACCGCCTAAGCTTTCGATCCATATCTTCCAACCTAGCTTGTGTCCCCTTGAAATCCTTCATGTCAAAAAACGTTCTGCCCCCCTTGCTAGTGTAGCCCTTGCATAGCTTAGAAAAATTGGTTGGTGTAGGTGGATTAAAGGGATTTCCACATACCTGTGTAGTATTGGCGCTTTCCTTGCACCTCTGGTACCGTAGCTCTACGAAACTAGTCGGCCATACTATGTAAAGAAAAGGAAACTTAGGTTCGAAAGAATTGAAAGAAGGTTGAACTGGACTTTGAAGGGATTTTTATAAAAACTCTTTTATATTCAAAAACTATTTTTAAGAGATCTTTTTCGAAAAATACTTTAAAAACAAGTTATTTTGGAAAACATGTTACTTTTAAAAATAAATTTTGAGGAAACATGTAAACTTAGGCCCTGATACTAAGTGGAATGCCCACACTACTTAATATACCCAAAAGTACACATTAAAAGGCATGGTGCATTGTAAGAATAACTGAAAACTAACAGAGACTAAGATTCACAAGACAAAATAGGTAAAAATAGCGGAAACTAAAATAATAACTCAATTAAAGAAAAGCTTCATAATTACTTCATTAATAAGTCAAATACCAAATACAACATCCATATCTCAAAACCCATCATGTCTTATGAAATAAAAATTCATAGACTCAAAACCAGAGTACATAATATCTCAGAAAATAAGCCAGTACACAGATAGAACAAAAGCCGAAATAAAAGAAATACATAGTAGAGAGCTCCTCTAAGAAACCGATAAGTAGCAGCAATTATACGGACTTCTCCCTTGATTGCCTATAAAGGGAAAGGGGAAAATAGATGAGTGGGTCAGACTAAAATTCTAGTGAATGATAGTAATTACTAGAGTCATTAAGCAAGATAAGAGTAATAGACTCTATAATAGTTCTAGCATAAATAAGGATAATAAAGGAAATAGGAAAGAGATAAATTGGAAATAAGTATGATTAAATATTGCTCAATTTATAAGATAGGTTGACTTTGATTACTTGCACTTGTCCTTGTTTACTGCTTTAATTAGGCTGAATTCCTAATCCTGTAATTAGGATGTGATCCTAATTTTACTCTTTTTGATTGGTATGCTACTCCATAGATCTTACTGCGAACCAGCCACTATATAACTCCCTACACAGCAGCCAACGGTATCTACGAAAGATGCACAGAGAAACTACTATGGATCCGAATGAAATATATAGCTCCCTAAAGAGAAGGCAATGATGTCTAAGAAAGACATTAATACTCTGCGCTTGGAACTCATAGCTATTACTAAGTACCCGAATGGAAGTCGCAGGCATAACTGCCACCATGCCCATGCTGCCTTTTTCTCCACCTATTGGGTCTTCTTGTTACCTCAACATCCGGCATAAGTGTGCCCCTCATCCTACTTCAGGCTAATGTGAGATCACCGTGTGTCCATAGAATCTATAAGGCAAATCCTATTGGTACCAGCCCTTCATCCAAACGATATCTAGTTGCGCCCCTTATCCAAATCCCCCGTGATTTGGACTTCTATTTGACCAATTACTACCATTCTTAGCATAAGTGTGCCCTAGAGAATGCCATTTGATACAGGTCCTATTTTTATCTTTGCTTATTAACTTAGATAAATTATTTTAAATAAGCCTTTACAATTCATCCCTACTATCTTCACTTATTAATTTATCCTAAGTCTTAAAATATGCCTCATTTTGTTCCATTTCTTATTATGACCTACGTTATAATCATGCCTATTACTTAAGCCAAGGTCTAAGTGTGAAAATAAGTTTTTCCATCTTTTACTCTTTTTTGTTACAATTCTAAGGTATAACTATGCCAATTATCTTTAATCAGTCAAATTCTAATTATATTTAGGCGCAATTTTTGTCCGACTCCGTTATTTATAACAGTCAAATTCCATTATTTATTATAGTTTTATAGTTTACATCTTATTTTCTTCATTCAATATTCTTACTTATATAATCCATATTCACATTCAATTTATTCTGATCCATACGCAAAAAAAGGATGAAGAGAGTAGGTGCTTGCATAAAATCCAAAACGTCGAAAAAGATGTAAATAATAGTAAATAAACTTAAATACTAGAAATCAATAAAAAGCTATGCTGAATAGAAATAAACCAAAATTACTGGAAAAAATTGCTGAAAGGAAATAGATTGAAAATAATTCTAAAAACTAAATAAATTACTCAAACGGCTATTCCAAAAATCGTAGTAAAACTACAACTATTGGAAACCCTATTATTTTAAATTACTTAAAGAAATCTTAAAAAAATTACAATCACTCATCTCTGGTCCTTAGCTTTTCCCTTTAGGCCTTCACGGATACACTTGGGGTTGTTAAAATATTTTTAATAAAAAGATTCTCTCCTTAAAAAATTATTTCTCTTAGAATCCTTCCTAGAAAGGTGAACCCAATTGGAGAAAACCTAGAATGATAAAAGTGTTAGGTTTAGGGGTCTATTTATAGGTGTAGAAGTGGATCTCGGACCGTTGGATTTGGAGATTAAATAGGATGCAACAACGTCATAGGCTGAATAGGAGCCATTGGATGCAAAACTGGAAGGACCAGATTGAAATAAAGGATGCAAATGACGTGCAAAAGGTTCGTTGGAACATACTGGAATGAAGGAACGATTATTCGTTCCTTCACCTGAAGCGGATCGATCAGGCGGTCGACTGCCCTCTTGCCCAGGTCGACTCGTCGGTCGACCTGGCTGTATATTTTTTTTGCTTCTTTGACTATTTTGTTCTTTGCTCATATTAACTCGGATTTTGACATATGGAAATCGACCAGAAAATTACCACAGACACAATGATGCAACTCCCGTGGCTCAATATTGATAATTTCACAAAGTTATTTATTATTTAATTAATCAACGAATTAATTATTATAGGTTAAATTTCGAGTTGTTACATCTTTAACTATTATTTTAGTTAACAAATTAATTAAATTTCATTTTAAATTCAACAATTTAAATTGTTTTGTTAACCACATTTAAGAAATGCCATAAAACTATAACATTTATAATTATCAATGTACATGTATATATATTTTACTTAATTAACAATTTAATTATTTATTTATTTTACAGAGGATCACACATTTTTCTCAAAAAAATTTAATTAAACTCTATTTTAAAGTTAAAAAATTAAAATTCAAAATTTTCAAAATAATTTTGTAAATTTGCATGCTATAACAATTCCACCATACATTTAAAATTTCAGAATTTTAAAAAAATATGTATATTGTGTTCTTTAAACATACGTGTTTGAAATTTAAATTTAGAACCTTTTAAAATTTTTGCAGTTTCATATTTTAAATCTAACCTTTTGATTTAAAATATTTTCATAATATTCAATAACGCTTATCTAAGTTAGCTTAAGGCCGAAAAACAATTTTATGCCTTACATTTGGGTTAACCGCGAAAACTTCTACTGTCCACTTGGCTAGTTGTGAAGTTAGGGAGGGCACTAGCTAATCCAACCCTAAATCTAAGACACTCCTTCCTACACATCCATTAGATAGTAGTACCTAATAGTTAGCCTAAATGCTAACTAATTTATTTATATAAACCAATTCGGCTCTGCAACTATTGTTAGTTCAGGACTATTTGGCATTGAATGAAATAGGGGAGATTTAAAGAAAATCCATAAATGGATCTTAATGGGCATGTATAAATAACTAGTTAGCATTCAAATCTAGTCTACATTTTAAGTTATTGTGTTATTTCAATTTAAATTTGCTTACATTATATGTTAACAAATCTAAACCTTTCACATTCCACATAAGAAACATTTATGATTACTAGTCATAATGAGTTATTCGTCAAATGCAATGTGTTTGTGTTTCTCAAATATAAGGGTATATTGCAAAAGTGATATGTATATTTTATATATAAAAACGATAATATAACACCGCTAAAATTAATAATAAATTAATCAATTAATAATAAGGCCAAAATTAAATTTTTGTAAATATCAAAGTTTGGCCGTGAAAGTTACACCATTGCATTTGTAATGATTTTCTGATCAGTTTTCATATATAAAGGTTTGTAATCGGAGCTCAAACGGAAAAGTTATTGACGCTTTAAATTTTCAAATTTAAGATAATTCAAAGTGAATTTAATTTGAAAATGTAATTGCTATTAAGAATTTGAAATTTAAAAGTTAGTGTTGAATAGAAATATTTAGGTTAGAGAAATGTTAAAATAAACAGTAACATTAAAAGTTAATAAGGAATTAAATAAAAATTAAACAAGAAATCAATACGTTGCAATTATAATAGGCTGGTCGACTGCCATCCTTGGGCCGGTTGAACTCTAGTTGTTGACCGCTTGAGGAAGGGTGATTAGCCGGTTAACGTAGAGGCGGTCAAGTTTTTGTGAGGCGTGAATGGCCCAAATTATATTATTTTAAAATGATCTAAAGCCGACGGTTCTGGTGCTTCCTAATTACTATAAATAAGAGGCTAGCCCCCTCAGTTTATTCATAAACTATTTGGAACAACAATGGAGCTCTGTCGGTTTCATCCTTAGGATTTAGAATTTTCATAAGATTTTCAAATGAGGGATTTTAGATATTCAATATTCATTTCTAATTCTATTCTTCTCCAATCTGTAAAATTTTGAATATAACTCATATACAATCCAATTGTTGTATATTTCAGAAGAAAGAAGTCTGAAAAGGGACTAGCAGCAAGCATAACCAAATGCAAGAGGAAGCAGGAAGTTATTTGTGGGTGGAAATCTTAGCATTTCTCAGTTTTAGTATTTATATAATATGTTGGATTTGATTTATGCCGTGGGGAGTTTCGTTAACAAAAACACAAAACCAAAATCTCAAAATTCCTATAAAGTGAAATGTCAATCCTTATTGGAATCTCAATTATTCTATATAGAAATAGTGGAATTTGTGTAGTTATGCAATTTGAATATTTGACATTCATTTCTGTAACTTGATTTTCTCTTTTGATGTGATTAAGGGTTTAAAAAAGAAAATAAGTAAGAAAATGGTGTGTAACGTATGGATTCTTCTATTCATAGTTTGCGCTGCCTATTTTCATAATTTAAATATAAATTCCTTTTTTGTTGTATATGTAAAAGTTGAATAGAGCATAAAAGTGTTTGAATTGTAAGTTCTATTGGTGTTGATTCTACCATTTTAATATAAAACAAGTTGGTAGTTGATTCTATTTTATTATACAAGTTTATTATTAGGCTAAGGATATTAGCTAACTTGTATGTTATGGTATGTAGTTAGACTTGTATAAATTTGAGGCTTTGACATTTAAATGATTGGTATAGGATGTAAAGTCTTCGCATGCTTAGGAGTATTTAGTTACTTGTGTGTGTATTAGCATATAAATAACGTATAATTAATGACGTATTAATCACTTAATATAAATTAGCTAGTAATTAGCATTAAAACCCTTAGAAAGAAGTTGGGACAATTATGGAAAATAATTTATAATTAAAATGAAATAAGGAGATTTCCTCATAAGGCTTTAATGCGAAATGTGGTGAGGTATATATGGTAATCTGATTAGGAGAGCAAGAATTATGACTAAGTTATAGGAATGTGAGGCCGGTCAAAAGCGTACCGAAGTCTGCCCAGCTAATATGGCTATCCGTAGTGTTACATTGGGACTGATGTGAGATACCACCTATAATAAGTACCCACGGAGGATGCGAGGTTAGTCCCAATTCTAGGGCCTAATTAGAGACATCACGGTTTGGGTTATGTATCATATTACATAATACATGGTTCAAGGTTGGTGGTTGTAACGATTCGCCTTTCTTACACAGAAAGGTGACATTTAATACATCCTCGGTATTCATGTGCTGATTATCTAAGCGTCTGAAAGATAGGTTGTTGGGTAAAGAAAATAAAAGACAAGGAAAATAAACACATATTTTTCTCACAAATGTCAGAGTTACAAATACATCATCACAAAATAATACATTGGTTACTCCAAAATGTTACGTCAAAGTTACAACAAGCGTTATTCCCAAGAAGGACAACTATATCAGCCTGCCTAACTACAAATGCATAATATAGAGTCATAACGGAAATAAACATAGCAAGTGAATATGTTGAAAGCTCCTACTTCATGCTGCTTCCCAAAATGCTCTAAGGAAACTCGACTACTTGGATACTCACAAGAGTTTAAGGGAAAGAAATAAAACTCCGGGTCAGACACAGGTCAAGTGTGAGTAAAGAATATGTTTTAACGTTATAAAAAAATCCTTCGAAAATAAGGTATCTCGTAAGACCATGGCCCACACAAACACGGCGGGCTTTTACCTTATGGTAACCAAAAAAGTTCTATATAAAATCCACTGATATTACATAATTTCTAGCGTTAAAATAAATATGGAATCATGGCTAAAATTGTTACATTAATTAAATTCCAACATAATAGATATATAACTAAGTCCGTAAAGGCACAAATTGGAAAATGAATTCTGTCTGACAAGGCACTAGGGTAGCACACGTATCATAGTGCATCTGTATATTAAATACACCGAGAGTCTCACACGGACTCCCTACGAGTCAGGATCAGCCCTGCCTATAATAGAATATTTCCGAATATGTCATCACCCAGGTTAGGATCAACAACCTATATGGGCCCCGAGCATACATAGTCTATAATAACGATCAAGATTGGGCGATGACATACCATAATGGTAGCGAACCACATAGCTTTGAAGCATATCCCCTAATTTTAGTCATTCCCAGGTGTGAGGCTTGAGATTACATTTACCTTTCCTTCTGGTAGACCATCTAGGAATGCTACTGATGCCCTCCAAGCAACAATGCAATGCGAGCACTCAACCATACAAATTGTTCCAAGGTCAAATAGATATTCCATATTTAATATCTTCTATTTTGGAATCAACCTGAGGAAGAATAGTACAGTTTTATAGCACGCTTCATAATGTTCCATTATAAACGTTATTAGTTTGGAGTGGTTCAGAAAAATCATACTTATGTAAAAACCGATGTCTCCAAACTAAGCGGTAATTCCCGGCTAACTCAATTCTGGTTCTTTTGGAAGTATGCAGCAAGTATTTGAGTCCTCACTAAGGAACTCGAATATACACAACACGCTTCCTGAGTTAAAACAGGTCAGGTTATAAATAGCGGACAATCCACTATTAAGGGTAATTATACGAAGTTCGTATATAGATAACCATATACTTGATTAAACATGACCCATTGATAGAAATTAACCCACCCATATTTACCATGTTTTCAATATTTCGGCCTTACTCTATCCCTCGCCTAGAAAAAAATCCTAGATCTCGCAGATAGAGGATTAACTACCCGTCGGCATTTAGTGCTACATATAATATGACTTAATTTCTATAAATGAGTCATTATATTAGCATTAGGGTTTATATTTGTTTGAGGTTACTTAAAGGAAATCAACCAAGAAATCCCTTGATCCAAAAAACTTTTGCAAAAAAAATATTTTTAAAAAAGAATCGATATTTAGAAATAAAGCGATTTAAAAAATAATTAAAATCCTTATTAATTAAATAAATAATAATTTAAACCCTTATTAAATAATAATTAAATCTTAATTAAGTCCTAATTAAAATCATAATTAAATTTAACCAAATCAATAAATAATTAACTCCTTTTTAAATAAATAATTAATTAATATTTAATAAATAATTAACTTTTAATTAATTAACTAATTTTAATTAGCTAAGTTTAGTAACATTTAAGTATTAATTACCTTTGTTAATTAATGATTAAGAACTAATTACCTTAATTAATTAATTAATTTCATTAATTAAATAAATAAATAATTACTTTTTAAAAACTTGACTTATGTTTGAAAATATTTTCCAAAAGATTCCTAAGTGAATACATTTTTAGATTTCGAAAAGAGTTCGTTTTCACTAATTGTACTTATGGTGGCTATCGCTATACGACCCATAATTTCCAAAATTTAAATTTTTTATTTCTAAGTCTTCTAAACTTTAACTCTTTAAAACTTTACCACCTTGTAAACATAAAAACATATTCTGGAAAACTAACAAGTTTTCAAAACATGAAAACATTTGGCAAATTTTAAAACCAAATATTTTTGAATTTATACAAGGGATAACATTTCGCTTTAAACTAGTAAGGTGCTAACTTTCTTAGCATACAGTCATGAATTCATGTTCACAACACACATGATTACATCACAACCACGTCACAACATGTAAACATTTCATAACCAACAGATACAAGCTATATTATAATATGCAAACTAACTTGACTATTTAACTACCATATTCTAAACTATACGTCATCATAACCAAGCATAATTACACACGTACAATTAACATTATTTTTATCTATATAAACTTCATGTTTCGAACCCAATTCAAATATGTATATATGTTATAAAACTTAGTTAAAGAATGAACTTTACTCACCGAATGTCGACTAAACTAAAGCAACTTCCTTTATAATTTGAATATGACTTATGCCTTTACCTTTTGTAAAAATGGTGTTTTTGGAGCTTGAATGAGGGAAAATAATTTACCTAATGTCGAATATAGGTTTGGCCATGGTGGTATGGCGGTGTGTATTGGCTTCTTTTGCGAAGGTGGAGTTGCAGGAAAGCAAGGAGAAGCTTAAACAAGGATTTGGAAATTTAAAACTGAATAAAACTATGATTTTTAAACACTAGATTTACTTTTGGAAGCCATGGAAGTATTTTAGAACTTAGAGAAAGTTTTAAAAGTGGAAATGAAATGAGAAAAATGATAGAGAGATTTTGTAAATGAGTATATACACACATAGATAAATTAAATTACAGATTTAGCCTTAGGGCACATACCCTCCATTCTTAGCTTGCCACCTCACCATGCATGCTCCCCCTCACCTTTAGTCATGCTTTTCCCTTGTCCCCCTATCTCTTGTTTGAGCCAGCATGAGATTAATACTGGTGTACTTAATGTTTTTATTGAAATGACTTTTTGTGACTTCTTTTTACACATATATTTTTAAACTTATTTAACTTTCATATATAATATTTAAATAACATATAAACATATACATATATTAAAATGTATTCTAGATTATATGTAAATATTTATATAAATTACTCAAATGTGCACAATGTTATTTGACAACTTTTAGACACTGAATAGTCGCAACTTCAAAAAATGATTTTAGGTCACATTTTCTATTTTGTTTTGAACTAATTATTTGCATAAACCAATTTTGAAAACTATTTCATCATCATTAGTTATTATTTAAAAGGATTTTATTTTTATTTATAAATTCCATTAGTTAATTATTAAAAATATATTTAAATGTTCATAATTAAAGTGATTAAATCCTCGGTCGTTATACTCTCCCCGCTAAAATAATTTCATCCCGAAATTAGCAAACAAGTGGATAACTTAAAATAACTCAAAAGTCCATGCATTATATATCATGAAATCCATACAAAGGGCATACACTAAGCATCCATAGCACAATAATACATACACTATACATACAAACAATGACTATCCTAACATAAATTCTGGATAGGCTTTCCTCGTATGATCTACAATCTGCTAAGTACAATCTCGGGGATCCTCACTCCACTGAATCCTCACTAACTTCACCACTTTGTTGCATAATCTCTTTTCATCTTGATCTACAATATGAACTAGATGTCTAATCTGCATCAGGTTCGATTCTATCTCCAAATCGTCTTGAACCAACGATTCTACTATCAATGTAGGGCCAAACAAATTTCTGAAATAGGGTACATGGAAAACATTATGGACCCTCGACACTTTTCTAGTAATTCAACCTTGTAGGCGAGCAGTCCAATTCTTTTAATAATCTTAAAAGGCCCAGTGCATCTTGGTGCTAACTTTCCAGCCTTTCCAAATCGAGCAACTCCTCTGATAAGTGAAATTTTTACAAATACAGAGCCTTTACTTCAAATTCCAGATCTCTTCTTCTTTTATTTGTGTAACTCCTTTGTCAATCCTGGGCTTTCTTCATTCTTCTCTTAATTATTGAAATCTTTTTAGTAACTTCTCAAATCATACATGGTCCAAGTACTAGCCTATCTCTAATCTCAACTAAACATGTCGACGACTAGAATGGGCATCTATAAAGTGCTTCGTAAGTTGTCATGCCAATCCTAGATTGATAACTATTATTGTAGGAAAATTCCACTTAATGAAGATGATCTTCCCATGATCCTCCAAAATCCAAAATACATGCCTTCAAAAGATCTTTTGGAATCCGATTTACCTGTTTCGTTTGTCCGTTTATTTGGAGAGTGACATGCTGGGCTCAGGTATAGCTTTGTTCCTAATGCTACTTGCAACGCCCTCCAAATTTGGCTAGTAAGGATAAGATCTCGACCACTTACTATACTCACTGGACCCCATGCAATTTATTAATCTCCCTCATATGAATATCATCCAAAGAAGCTGTAGTCCTTGTTGACTTCACTGGAATAAAATAAGCGCTCTTCTTTAGCCGATCTATAATAACACACACCACTTCATTCCCTTTTATGGTTCTAGGTAATCCATTAACAAAATCCACCGATATCATCTCCCATTTCCAATTTGGAATTTCCCAGGGTGGAAGTAAACCAACCATATTTTGATGATCGCCTTTTATCTATTGAAAGTTCAAACATCTGCTGACGAAGATTAAGACATCCCACTTCATCCCCTTCCACCAAAAAGCTTCATATCTCGATGCACCTTTCAAACGCCTGAGTGAATACTTTATTTAGATCGATGACATTCCAATAAAACTACTTGTCTAAGGCCATTGACATTAGGGATGCAGATCCTTCCATTCATGCAAAATATACCATAGTTATCTAACTCGAAACTTGAACACTGCCCTCCCTCAACATCCTAGATGATCTTCCTTAAATGCTCATCCTCCCTTTGCTTACTAGAAATCCTAGCCAAAAGAGCTAGTTTAACTTCTAAGAGTGCCAAAACTTTAGTCCTACTTAAATCATCTACAACCACATTCGCTTTTCCTGGCTTGTATAGAATATCCAAATCATAACCCGCCAGAAATTCCAACCATCTTTACTACTTCAAGTTTAGGTCCTTTTGAGTGAAAAGGTACATCAAAGGCTTGTGATCCATGAAGACCTCAAACTTTTCGCCTATTTAAAGAAGGCGATCACTACTAGGATCCTTAAAGAATAGTAATAAACTAAAGAGGAATAGAAGGATTCTTACTGTGATGCCCCACCACCAGACCCACATTAACAAATAGCATTAAAGAGTAATACTATCTCTTAATACAGAGAATAGGGCTAGTTAGGAGCGACCATCTGTAAGCTTTGTCTTAAACAATTATTGAATACATCGATTGGATGCTATAAATTTTTTCTTTTACCTTTCTCAAGTAGAACGACGTACTCAAAAAATATTTAATAAAAAACTATGGTGGCTAACGGATCTATCAGAACAAAATATAACAACAACAAATACTACATATCACAGAACAGCAGTCACACATATATATACATATATATAGATACATTATATTACACTACATAGTGATACAACAGTGGTGGTATATAGACCACAATACACACATCGAGTCAAAAAGAATATGCACATATCATAGTTCCCAAAATAACTACAAGGCTACAGACTAGCATCCAAAAGAAAGCAAGAAAATCCATAGCGAAAGCAGCATATTGGTAATCTACAGCAGGTGACCAACTTGAAATAACTCGGTCTGACCATATAAAATACATGAGTCAGTCTAGCTTAAATAAACTGAGTAGCACAAGATAGATGAAGTATATGGATAAATGATAACATCTCTTCTCAAAAGAGAAGAAGCAACACCAAATATATGTGTGTGTATGTTTGTGTGTGTCAACCACTTCATATGAGATAATATCATAAAAATACATCATTTAGAAGTTTCTTGAGGCAAGATTAACTACAACATCAATTAATCACAAATAATCGCCTCGTATCATCGGCAACTACAACAACTAATATAATTGCTTCCATCAACACCATAACTCCTAATTAGGAAATCACAAATCTCAAAATCCCACCAAAAGAAGGCAACCACAAATCATAATATGTAGAACTCGGTTAAGAGTTCAAAACTCCAAAATGCAATCACCATATAATAAATCCTTAAACGGCTCAAAGGCCCAATAATCACGAAATGGCAAAAATATTTGGAAAGCATAAATAAGTCAAGAAATAACACAAAAATGCACGGGCTCAACAAAATGGCCAAAGCCCTCCAAGATACTGTATCATAAATATAGCGCCTAACATAAATGACCCAAAGGCCTAACGACCCGAAGGTCAAACAACCCGAAGGTCCAACGGCTAAAAAGCCCAAATGACCCGAAGGTCTGGTACTGGCAAACAATCCGAAGGTCCATGAAATGTGTATAGCTTCAATAGAACGAATTCGGAATTAACCGAAAAGGTAAACATAGATGTCATATACCACACGTTTTACTAAATTGTTTAAATCACTTCCTCTTTCTCTCCAAGAGTGCAAAAATGTGTATTTTATACAGAAAGTAGTATGCTTCGAGAATACTGGTTTCAAAATAATTTTTCTGAAATCATTTAGAAATTCATGGCTTTGAAATTCTCTTTATTATAGGGAATAGGTATTTTTAATAGCTTCAAAAATAATTATAAATATTGTAAAATATTTATTTAGAAAGCTATTTTATTATAAAAAACATTCCAAAATCTGTTTACAAAACACGTGCTCGAAAACATCAAAAATCACCGAAAATGCCATAAAACCGGCATATGAAATCTACTCAAAAACACATCAATCTGAAGTACGAATCAACAGTAATGTTACCTTAACTATTGTTAGGTTTAAGCCCTTCAAAAAAATTTGAAATATTGCAAGAATTGGTCATAACAATCAATGGAATAAGTGGAATAACCAAAACTGTGCACAAGAATAAAACAGAATGACCTGCACAAAATAAAGAGCAAGGGTCGACCTTTAAAAGGCTCAAATCGACCCTAGGAAAGCATGGGCTGACCTATACATTGCTCAGTTCGACCCTAGGTTCGACCCCAGGTGTGTCTAGATCGACCTAATGGTCGCAAATGCTGCAGGCAATTCGATTTGTTCCAATCCCAACTTTGAGCATTTATTTCAGGCACTTTCAGATTGAATTAAGCTATGAAATTTGACATCCACCTACTACTAAACATGGTCTATGATCTGATAAAGGTCTCACTCAATTCTGTTATGAAACCAAAGAGATATAGGGTCACATAGTTGAACCCAGACAAGATTTCTACTGTAAACAAGAAATTTCAAGTTTAAAAGTTTATAATAAATCAAAAATCAACACAAGCTGAAACAAATTCTTTACAAGCAGCTTGTTTTGGCTAGAAGTGTGAGTTACTACTCACCTTGATAAGATTTTAGCGTTTTAAATAGCAAGCAGTAGTCTTTTGGCCTTGAAAAAGCTTCAAATACTAGTGGAAAGAAGAAACGGAAACATGCAAACAAAAAACTGAAGTTACAGACACTGATTTTCTGAAAATCAAAAAAATAAATGAAACAATTTATTGTTTTGATATTGATTACCCGCTAGGAATTTGATTTACTAAAATTTCCTATAATTTTCCTTTTGATTTGTTTGATTTGGAGCTAGATTTGAATTTTTTAGGAAAAGGTAGCCATTTTTTTTATTTCCAAGAAGAAGATGGAGAAAGATTATTGTAAGTACTCTTTTCTTGCAACCAGAAAGTCTAATTGGGTTATTAGGTTTGGGTTAGTATGGTTAGGATCTAATAGGCTATGGTTAATTAATTTAGGCTATTATATTTTAATTAACACCATATAACACGTAATTATCACTTAATTAAACCATTTTAACACCTATTGTTCCTATTTTAACGTGTTTCACTTTACATAATTAATACAACATATACAAAATTATTTAAACCACTTTTAAACATTAATTTTAACACAAACATTTTAAATTTTGCATATTCAACTAAAATAGGTAATTTTCCACTTAATTGTTTAAAACTTACATTTTTTAACAACCAAAATTTGCCAATATCAATAAATTACCCAATTGTTAAATTTTTAACACATGTATATATTTAGAACATGTTATTATCGCCAATTACCCATTACAAGGTTTCAATAATTTATTTTATCCATACTTAAATTTACTTAACGTAATAATATTGAATTGAGGTATTATATTTTTTTTCAATTCAATATTATCCAAATCTCACTATTTAACCATTTCAAATGATTAAACAAATTACTCTCTCCAAATCGTATTTATTCTATTAATTAACAAATTATAATCATCACTATAATTTGCTTAGATAGGTAATTACAAACCAGGGCTTTTATAGATTCCCTCCTTATAAAAATTTCGTCTTCGCAAATCCCAGAGAAGAGCTGTATTCAACACGATTTATTTCATCTAGCACAAGAAAATAGATAAGCTTGAGTTGGAGTTCTCACCCTAAACACGAGAAGATAGAAAACCAGGATAGGATCGCTCGATAAATTCTTTAGTTTCCCAACTACAATCATTGGGATTAGCGGACCATTGAATCTTCACGAGCGGTACATCCTTATTTCGAAGGCGTTTCACCTCCAAAGCAAGAACACGGATAGGATGTTGCACAATATATAAATCAGGTGATATCTCAAGCTCTTGGAAAATAGGAGGATCAATAACAAAATCTGAATCACGAAGCCACTTCCGAAGCTAAGAGACGTGAAACACTTCATGAATACTAGAAAACTAGGCCGGAAGTGATATTCTATAAGCAACTGGGCCAACACGGTCAGTAATAGGAAATGGTCCTATGAATCGAGAAGCCAATTTCCCGGTCCTACAGAAACGCATTACCCCCTTTAAGGGAGATACCCAAATATAAACATGATCACCAATGGAGAACTCAAGAGGCTTTCTGTGGTTGTCCGCGTACGATTTCTAATGACTCTACGCCTCTTTCATTCTTTGATGAATAAGATCGATCTTCTCCGAAGCTTCACGAATAGAATCGAGGAATAAAATCAACTTTTTCTCAGATTCCAACCAACAAGAAGGTGATCTACATGGCCTTCCATATAGGACTTTGAAAGGAGCCATACCGATACTGGATTGAAAACTGTTGTTATAAGAGAAATCAACAAGCGGTAGATGGTCTTCCCAACTACCACCAAAATCAAGAATGCATGCACGAAGTAGATCCTCAAGAATAAGATTCACCTTTCAGTCTATCCATCAGACTGTGGATGATAAGCTATGTTGAAGTTAAGCTTTGTACCCAAAGCTTTCTGAAGACTCGGCCAGAAATTACTGGTGAAAAGTGGATCTCTATCACAAACGATCGAACTAGGAACATCGTGAAGTCTCACGATCTCCTTAATATATAGCTTAGATAGACGAGAAGATGTCCTATTAGATCTAATAGGCATAAGATGAGCAGATTTAGTCAAAGGATCCAAATAACTCAAACACTTTTATGGCCCGATCTCAGACGAGGCAGGCCATCAATAAAGTGCATAGAGATTCGATCCCATTTCCACAACGAGACCTCAAGAAGCTGAAGAAGACCACTGGGACGTTGATGTTCGGCTTTAATGATTTGACAGGTCATCTAATTACTCACATAACTGTAACATCATACTACATTCCTTCCCAATAATTCAAGCATGTCATATCAGCGTACATCTTGTTATTGCCGGGATGACTAATATACTTAGGACGGTGATAATTACCAAGGGTGACCCACCTAGGATCGGAAACACAAGGCACAATCAATCAATTCTTAATATGAAGACAACTATGAATATCAATGTTGAAATCCCTCAACTCATCATCACGGGATTTAGACTTATAAAGCTGAGAAAGGCGCACAAGATCTGGATCTTGCCATTGAGCATCGGTAATACGATCCAATAAGCTAGGACGAGCTTCCAAACTAAATAATGAGATAAGGAATCTAAAGCTGGAGCACCATCATGAATATCATAAAGAGATAAGGTCTTCAACACATTCCACTTGGCTAACATCATAGAAACAACAGCGGAGTGCTTGCGACTTAGTTCATCTGCAACTCGGTTTCCCTTTCTAGGAGCGTACTGGATATTAAAATCACAAGAGGCTAGGAACTCGAGCCACCACTATTGTCGCATATTAAGCTCTTTTTGGGTGAATATATACTTTAATTGTAACGACCCAGAATTTTGGGCAATATAAATTTAATAATCTGTATAAATAATTTAACTGTTTTGAATTTTTTTCTTTATAATCTTAATTCAAACTGATAAATTTATTCTTTTTAAGGTTAATAAATTTTTAATCTGATAATTGTGATCAATATCTTTCTATCAATTTAAAATGGATAAGAATTGTTTTTCAAAGCTAATGAAATTTTATTCTATTTAGAATATATACATTTGATATATATTGTGAATAGAAGATCTTTTGTTTTAAATTAAAGATGCAGTTCCAAATTGTAATATATATATATATATATATATATATATATTTGTATATGTTATAATTTGAATTTTGTTTTAAATTTAATTAAATCAATTGATAATTTATAATGTATGAATATTGTAAATTGAAGCTTTGTTTAAAAATCAATGTTTTCGAAAGTTAATTTAAAGATTAATTCATTTGTTTTAAAATATAAGATAAACGTTCAATTAAAATTAAACCGATTTAAACGATTTTCTAGGCGTTTTAGCTTGCACCGGACAAACGATAAATCCAATTGACACGAAATTTGAAACCATATGATAATATCACATTACGGATCCGATGAAACTGGTTTCGTCGAAATCCGAGACTGTTTGAAATATGGCTATTTTAACTCGCCAAAGTAATATTAAAAACAATTTCGATGCGTTTCGAGCCGCCACGATCAAACGACAACTTCGATTGCTACGAAAATTGAAATCCGATAATAACAAATTATTACGGATCCAATGGAACTAGTTTCGTCCAATTCTGTGACTGTTCAAAATTTGGCTATTTTTCAATCGATAATTAAATATTAAAATATTCAATTTTCACAAATTTACTCTTAATTCGATTTTAAAAGTTCTACAACATCACTCTAACTTTAATATGATAAAATAAAATTTTACAAATCATTTTTAATCATATTAAACCCGTTATTTAATTTATCCAATAAATTCCAATTTTAAAATCTTATTAACTCTATTAAAATCCAAATATAACTTACATTCACTTTGGAAACCAATTTGAATCACATTAAACCAAATTTCAGTTATTCATTCTATTTCCCTATATTAAATTTCAATATCAAATTAACCATATCAAATTCGAAATTTAATTTTCCAAACATTTGTAGTATTAAATTTAAACCAATTTGATTATTCTTAAATCACTATCTTTTGAAATATTCAAAACGAACTTATAAAATTTAACTTTTGAAACAAATTAAAATTATAAAACCACTATTTCCATTACACGGTTATTCAATTCCCATTGTTAAATTATTCAATAAATTCCAAATATTTAATTTAGACAATTTCGCTTATCAATAATTCATTATCTTTTGAAATATTGAAATTGAACTTATAAGATTCAACTTTTAAAACCATTTCACAATTTAGAACACTATTTTCATTTTACAGTTATTCAATTATTCAATAAGTTTTAAATATTTAATTTAAACAACTTACGTGTTCAATATTCAATATTTGATTTCAAATAGATTTTACTTATCAATCAACTACTCTCTTATACCAAATGAATTCAACATTTATTACCCTATTCAACTATTGATTGCAAAGGAATTTACTAAGTCGCATTTATTTTTCATTACTTGGATAATTATTATTGCAATTCCTTTCAGTTATTATTATACCAAACGAATTACAAATTTTTTTCTAACACTAAATCACGAAATCTTATTAAATTAGCTATTTTAATTATCGAAAATTTACGGGTCGTTACACTCTCCCCCAGTCAAAACTTTTCATCCCCGAAAAGGAAAAAGAAGGGAAAAGAAACTAAGTATAGAATTCAACATTAGATATATTTTATTCAAAGTTACCAGCTTATAAAACAATGAAATTCCATTTATGACGTCTTAACTACGCTTCCACTAACTTACTCCGAACGGCTTTCTAAATTTAAAAGTTAGTTATCAAAACAAGTTATAAAATTTTAAAACTTGAAAAATTTTCTAACACTTGGATTTACGGAAAATTTCGGCAGAGTCTCCTTTGCGCGGCTCGATCAGAAAATTTTTACAATTCAATATATAACACAAATATAACCAATATATAACAAATATACATCTCATCTCAATGATGAGGCATCCCAATCATAGGGAAACAATATATAATATCAAATCCGATATGTAATATGGGTATGTACCTTTTATTTGTTATTAGCAAGCATATTTTAGCAATTTAGCATGAAACGAGCTCCATACATGCCGCACGCCATCAATACCTACTAAATACTCAATAAATAGATGAGAACATGTATATAAGAAGAAATATCAATATGAGACATCACAATCATAGCTTAAGAAGACAACAACCTAAAATTTCACATTTTATGAATTCAGACCTGCTGCAAAGACTCAGGTTTTTGACACAGTAAATTCCGAAATCTGGGAATACTTATAAAATAAAAGTTGTTCCACTCGTTCTAAGCTTTCCATCAATATAAAGATCGTCAAAATCGGACTTACGGTTTGAAAGTTATGCTCATTTTACTTTCAGCTTTCAACTTAGAAAATTTAGATAGGACAGGGAATGCCCATCCAGTTCAGACTCAGTTTAGGCTAATCAAATTACAAAATCTGTCAAAGTGATCCAAATAAGACTTTTAACTTACTAAAATAACTTTCATTTGCAAAAAATTTGGGCTCAATCGGATTTATAAATCTCAAGTTATCGTTGTTCTAGTACAGCACTTATGTGCAAACTTTTTCCAACCAAAACTAGTGTAACGATTTTGATCTAGAAATTTGGTAACATAGATTTTCAAGTGGTTTTGGTTAATTCAAGTTTATATATAGCTTTATTCATATCAAATTTCACATTTTTACCTTCATTTAACGCTGGATCTATTGGTAGAACATTTCTAAACTACTTTTCAAGTATACAATTATTTCATAGACATATCCATTTTATTTATACATTCTTTTAAGTATCCATTTTGTTTAAAAAAATCAATTCACACTCCAACCTTAAACAAATTTAAATATCAAACATTCCATTATTTTAGTTTCAACTTGTGTAACATTCTATTACATATATACATCAACATTTCAACTTTTTAAACAAAAGGCAAGTTATATATACGTTTATATAAATGAAATTTTGAGTATTATACAAATCAATCTTATTAAATTTTGTTAACAGGAACGTTTAATGATTTAAACTTATTTTCTTCCATTATATTCAATTTAAGAAGTTTAGGTTACTTTCCATATTTCACTTAACCATTTAGTTTCACCTTAAATTTCCATTTTGATCGTTTCATATTGAATTGATTTTTCATCCAATTCTCATTTACCTTTCTATTCAAATTCATTACAAAGATATAATTTGATTCACTATTTGTTTACTTCATTAGATTTGAATATACTTACACAAATATCTTATTCGATTAAGAATTTACAGTTTCTAGTTTGTTTCAAATTTTACTACATTCCAATTCTAAGAGTTTTAACTTTTATTTTATACTCATTTTATATTAATAACTTTTTATTACAGTAAACCTCATTTCAATTTTTGTCCATATCTCAATTTATTTAATCTTATTTATGTTAAATATTCTTATCATTTTCATTCCATAAATTTAAATTCATTTTTATCTTATTAATTCTCAATTAATTTAACACTTATTAAGTTAATCAATTATCATCCATCTAACAACCAATGCATATCAACATTAACATCCCTCCAAGATCTACACTAAATCGATTATACATTTCCAAGTCAATTTTTTTTTATTTCATACACTTCCAAGTTTATTAACATTTAGTTATATTCAAATTTAATTAGTTTCCATTTACAAGTTTTATTTTTCATTAATTTTAAATTTTATTCATTCATTTGTATATATCCTTCATTTTACAGCTTAAATTTCTTTTATTATTTACAACTATCAATAGATCTTCACATTTTATTATTCACTCTTACACTTGGTATATTATTCCTCTACTTATCCTTATTAGCATTTTAAACCTTTTAAGTATTTGGTAAGTTATATCTATGCTATAGAATGAAATTTAATACTATGCGAGTTTTACAGTTTTAATTTTTATTTTAAGTTCATAATTTCCTAATTCTAAGGATTTCTACTTCAATTGATATTTTCACTTAGCTCTTAGGTTCATTTCTCATTTCACAATTCAGAAGTTCCTTAATGATTCAAGTCTAAATTCATTTCAATCATTTTAAAAAATATATTAATTATTAAAGAACTTAAGAATTCCAATCCCGGTTTCATTTCAAATCAATATACTTATATAATTTATATATCAAATCATACTGTAGAGAATACAAAATAAAGTAAATTTTGAATCAAAACAAGGTTTAGACAAGCTATTAAGTGGTCTCCCCACTCGGACTCTCGAAAATAAACGCCGATGATGCGTGCACTCATCACCGAAATCATTTTCTAGCGTCAAGAGAAGGGAATATAACACTTATCATTAAAAATAAAATCCTTCGAAAACAATTTCAACCCAAATATACTATCATATAATACTCATATTATATTTTCCAATTCCTTGTAAATCAATTTCAAACACCGGAATTTAAATTCCCAAATCCAAGTAAAAATTCATTTATATTCATTATCAATTGTGCTTATAAGATTTCATTTTCATGAATCCGTTGTTATTTAATCAATTGTTGTAAATGTTGAATGATCAACAATATCGATAATAATCTAATATTATCATCTCCTAAAAATCAATTCAATCAAAATGAATAAATATTCGAATAATTCTTTTATATTAAAATATATTCCAAAACGATATTGTGTTGGTTTGTCCTATTTGAGTGCTTAGAAATCCTTATCGATGCCTTGGCGTCCCAAGTATCGACCAGAATTCATAAATACTCAATGGAACAAATTAAAACAATATAAAACCATTTTATATCAAATAACAAGTACGCTCTCTCATATACACTCAACTCATTCATATAGTCTACCTCTATTTCAATGAGTTATTCCCCACTAGAGCCAAGGTTTATCGCTAAACCAAAGCTCTGATACCAAATGTAACGACCCGCCTTTTTGGACAATTTAAATCGACGATCAAATACACATGTCGATTCCAAACCATTCAAAAGTGCAGATAGTTATTGGGGTAAATAAAAAAAGAAAAGAAAGAGAAATAAAGAAAATGAAACAACACAGAATCTCGCAGCGGAACGATAAAATATAATAGTCAAATAAACAGTTCATGAAGCTGTTTACTATACTTTGACAATTATTTATACAACATTTATCAGAGTTATACATATACAACAGAACAATTAAAATAATGCAGCAGATAGCATGATGCAAGAGTAATAATAGTAATAGCATACCAAATCTTCATCTTCGTCCTTCAGAATAGATCTTCAATAAGCTGAAAAACTCAGGTCTGACCCGAGCGTAATGAAAAGACAAAACACTCGAGTCAGGACTAAATATCCTCATGTAAGTTAAATCAATCGTAAATAAATATGAGTGTAACGGCGTCAGAAATGTTTACGGGGTTTGACATCTCATATCCAGTGTCGACGTGCGTGCAATAACTTAAAAGATGTTACGGGATTTTCCATCTCTCAAGGATCCGTGAAACTATATACTATGTAGTAATATACGCTAAGTAGATAATGCCTATCAGTAATATAAAGTATCAAAATAGCGTTAAGGCGTTACCATAATCCCCCTTAACACATTTTATATTCCCAAGGGCATATACAAGACCGTAGTTTCCCCAAAACCGGAAGTCACCAGAGGGCAATCCATATACTCAAGGTACAAATCAAAACGTAGTGGTCGTGAATAGGATAATCAGTATGACAAGGTACATGAGGCGATACCAACTAGGATACTAGTAGTTGCGTGATCCGGACTGATGTTGGGCATAGCCAGCAGCTACCCCAACACCGCGAAACAACACTTCGAAATCAAGGGGTGCACCCAAATCGCATCACAAATGTAATAGATATGGTATCGAAGAAGTGTGTCCGCTAGAGGTGGCGAACCTCAATGGCCCGGCGCGGCTACTTTTTTAGCCATGTCAGAGGTCATCCAATATCGTTCTCTTTCTTCAGTCAACGCGTTCACCAAACCATCCACTTCCTTCTGGATCAACACTCCGCGTATAATAGTTATTAAAGTGGTTTTCGTTATCGACAGAGAGTATGTCCATATCCGATCCCGGACTCTTTAATAACTACGTATTATTACACCGTTGGCTCTTTTACATTTCAAATCGATTTATAATTGATATCAAAATATCATATTCGTTTCAAAAATCAAATCCATTTCAAATATTATCGAATCTATTAAAATGTAGGATTTCGTTCCAAAATAAATTTCGCATCAATATCTCATTTCGATTTCATAATCATTTCGAATCTCAATTTAGGTTGCAACTTCGTTTATTCCAATTCGTATTCAAATTCAAGATTTAAACATAAACATTTCACCTTATTAACCAGCTTGAAATTTTAGAAAATAGTTTTAAGTAGTTTAAAAGTAGTTTGAATAATTAAAACTAGTTAAAAATACTTAAAGTCTTAAAATGGATTTAAATAGATAAATTAGTTCGAAATAATTTAAATTGGGTTAAGTAGACTTAAAATAATTAAAATAGTTTAAGTCTTCAAAATGGTTTATATCCTGAGTAATTTGGAAAACAAAATAACAGCTTCAAAACCAATCCATTTCAATTATAACTTCCCAATTCAAATCAATTTCAATTTCCATTTTACCGATTCAATTTCGATTTTTAATTTAAATCAATGCCAACTTTGACTTCAAATTAATTCGATTTTACATTCACCTCCAACTTATTCAATTTCAAGATATATCGATTTTTAGCTTGATTTTTCAGAATATCAGTTTTAACACTTAACAAATTATCCTTCCATATTCAAATTTAAATCCCAATTACAAACATGATTCAATTTCAAGCTCAATTTCAAATATCATTTTATATCGCTTTTACTTAATAATATTCAAATCTCGATTTAAGGTTCAATCCCTTAAACGAATAAATTTTTGAACTTCAATCATAACCAAATTTTAAATTTCAAAGTCTCAACTTAATTATTTAACAAAATTCCTTTAACTAAATTTTATTTCAACATTCCAAACTCAATTTTTCGATGAATTCAATTTCTATAAATCGATTTCTATTTATAACTTTTAAATCAAAACATTTAAATAAATTTCAAATCGACGATTTCAACATTATTAATTTAGCCAATTCGGCGTCCGTATATAATTTTCTATAATATGGTCAAGTAGTTATTTATTTCAATTAGATGTCAGGGATGAGTATGTATTACTTGATTAAATCACAGTATCATATGTATGCATAACAGGATCTATATAAGCAAATAAACATCCAAACATTCAATTATCAACCAATAGCATCCATCAAAATACATCATCCAATAAACAATACAATTCATGGCAGTTTCATAGTTATCAATGTCAGGTAATTTATTCGCAATTCAATTTTAATTTCAATTTAACTGTCAATTTAATTTTTCAACGGTTAATTCGAATAACAAGCTATATGACAATTAAATTTATATCAAACAACGACAAATAAAATTCATATCACTTCATAATGTCAATTTAACTAGCATAAAGATATTTAGTACGATGTGAGCGTTATAAAACACTCACTTTGATTTTACGATTTTAAATCAAATCGAACGACGTTCGATTCAACTCAAAATTTCTCTAGCTCCAAATGACTCCAATCCAATTCCATAGCGCAGTGCTCGACGATACGATTCCAACGCGACTGGTTTCGTAAATTTCCGACCTCGTATGAAAGAGATATAAATTTACGAAGTTACACGAATTATAAAACATATAAATTTACAACTATAATATTTTATTTAAACCTTGCTTCCATCGTGGCCGTTCCTCTTACTGCCCAAGATCATAGCCGTGTTTCTTTTAGCCTCTTCCCCAGGTCAAACTCACGAACACGCAACCCATGCCGCCCCCTTCCATCGAATTTTTGCTCCACCATCGTCGACCTATTCGACGATCAGCAACTTCTATTCCCTTCGCCTACGCGTGCTCCACCAACACCCAGGTTGTAGCCCAGCTCGGTCGAGCATAGATGCTCGAAAAACGTGGCCAACCGTGCACAAACGCGGCCTATTTAGAACCTCCACGATGCTTCGATCATCATCATCTCCGTATGGATCTATATCCCTTCCAATGCTTTACGTTTTTGCCGTTGAAGCTTTCTTGAATTGATTCACGGATTGGAAGTAATTGAGGAAAGAAATTCGCGAGTTTCTGGCCGTTCATTGCATAAGAGGCGGCTAGGGTTTCAATTTTTTTTTATTTTGAGAATGAAGATGGTCTATTTATAGAAAATCAAACGAAAACACTATTCATTCCGGTTTTCCGAACCCCGATATACGCGCGGTGACCGGCGTTCCTAGGGTTTATCCCACGTTCCGGACACAATGGAACAGGTTTCGGAAGCTAATTCGGTCATCTGTGCGAGTTATTGCAATAAACGTTCAATTAAAATTAAACCGATTTAACGATTTTCTAGGCGTTTTAGCTTGCATCGGACAAACGATAAATCCAATTGACATGAAATTTGAAACCATATAATAATATCACATTACGGATCCGATGAAACTGGTTTCGTCGAAATCCGAGACTGTTTGAAAAATGTCTATTTTAACTCGCCAAATTAATATTAAAAACAATTTCGATGCGTTTCGAGCTGCCACGATCAAACGACAACTTCGATTGCTACGAAAATTGAAATCCGATAATAACAAATTATTACGGATCCAATGGAACTAGTTTCGTCCAATTCTGAGACTGTTCAAAATTTGGCTATTTTTCAATCGATAATTAAATATTAAAATATTCAATTTTCACAAATTTACTCTTAATTCGATTTTAAAAGTTCTACAACATCACTCTAACTTTAATATGATAAAATAAAATTTTACAAATCATTTTTAATCATATTAAACCCGTTATTTAATTTATCCAATAAATTCCAATTTTAAAATCTTATTAACTCTATTAAAATCCAAATATAACTTACATTCACTTTGGAAACCAATTTGAATCACATTAAACCAAATTTCAGTTATTCATTCTATTTCCCTATATTAAATTTCAATATCAAATTAACCATATCAAATTCGAAATTTAATTTTCCAAACATTTGTAATATTAAATTTAAACCAATTTGATTATTCTTAAATCACTATCTTTTGAAATATTCAAAACGAACTTATAAAATTTAACTTTTGAAACGAATTAAAATTATAAAACAACTATTTCCATTACACGGTTATTCAATTCCCATTGTTAAATTATTCAATAAATTCCAAATATTTAATTTAGACAATTTCGCTTATCCAATAATTCATTATCTTTTGAAATATTGAAATTGAACTTGTAAGATTCAACTTTTAAAACCATTTCACAATTTAGAACACTATTTTCATTTTACAGTTATTCAATTATTCAATAAGTTTTAAATATTTAATTTAAACAATTTACGTGTTCAATATTCAATATTTGATTTCAAATAGATTTTACTTATCAATCAACTACTCTCTTATACCAAATGAATTCAACATTTATTACCCTATTCAACTATCGATTGCAATACTAAGTCGTATTTATTTTTCATTACTTAGATAATTATTATTGCAATTCCTTTCAGCTATTATTATACCAAACGAATTACAAATTTTTTTCTAACACTAAATCACGAAATCTTATTAAATTAGCTATTTTAATTATCGAAAATTTACGGGTCGTTACAAATTATGATCAATATCTTTCTATCAATTCAAATGGATAAGAATTGGTTTTCAAAGCTAATGATATTTTATTCTATTTATAATATATACATTTGATATATATTGTGAATAGAAGATCTTTTGTTTTAAATTAAAGATGAAGCTCCAAATTGTAATATCTTTTGTTTTACTTAATAGAAGATGTCAAGATACTTGCAAGAAGAATTAAAGGAAAATTATTTACTCATGCGTCTGAACTGGAGAACAAAATCCTCCGAGCATGGAAAGTGGATCCGCCATGAACCTTTGCTTCAGAGCTTTTTAGAAAGGGGCATTTGTTATTTTGCTTTGTTGTTGAAATGATCCTTGTAAATACGTTTAGCACGTGTCCTGTTTACTTCTAGGTAATACACGGAACATGGATTATTGTACTGAGCTTTGATGCATCAATAAAATTCACCAATTTTCAAAAAAAAAAAAATATATATATATATTTGTATATGTTATAATTTGAAATTTGTTTTAAATTTAATTAAATCAATTGATAATTTATAATGTATGAATATTGTAAATTGAAGCTTTGTTTAAAAATCAATGTTTTCAAAAGTTAATTTAAAGATTAATTCATTTGTTTTAAAATATAAGATAAACAGTTTGTTTTTAAATAAGATAGTTTAAAAAGAATTTAAACAAGCTTTGTTTTGTTTCTTTTAAAAATGCTTATTATAAAATGGTTATAAATGATAAATATAAATGTTAGCTTTTAAATAACATGTATAAGAATTATTTGCATTTTTATTAGTATTAGAATATTTCTTTTAAAAATAAACTTATATTTATTTATTAAGCAAATTTAATAAGTAAGTTATACTCACTTTTAAATTAAGTAAAAATTAATTAAAAATACATAAGAAATATGTGTAAGCATAATAGTCATCCTAACAACACATTTAAGTAAATTAAGCTAGTAGAGAGACAAATGTAAGTTTAATTAACAAATGGCAACCATTTCATTTTAATTTTAATAAAATATTTTAAGAAGAAAACTAGTTTTCTCAAAAACACTTTTTCCTTTATCTTCATTTCTTTAAAATTTTAATGGCCACCAGAAATTTTTCTTCAACACTAAGATTTAAAAACCAGAATCAAATCTGAATTTAATTAAGATCTGCAACTTCAAATCTCAACCTGCAAACAAAGTTAGTCACAACATTTCAAATCTGCAAAATCAACCTGCAACCTCCAAATCTTGTGTTGATCAAATGATGTTCAACTCAGCAATTTCAACCTGTAATGCTAATGGAAATCAACAACATAATTAAAGGCATGCAAATGGATTTTCTTCAGCATATCAAATCCAGGAAGTAATTAAAACTGCTCCGCATATATATTAAGGTGAGTAAATCCTATTTTAAAAACAGTTTTGATTTAATATTTGATTGAATGTTGCATGCAAATGGATTTGAGTTTGATAATGCATTTTAGTCTACCTGAATGTATGTTTGTAAAATAAAATAATATAAAAAAATATGGTGAATGCATGTATATGTATACTGTTGATTACACAGGTTGTTTTTTCCCTTTTTAAAATCAATAACTTGATTTTGATTACAAATTGGACTGTGATTTGTGAATGAAAATTGTTTGTAATCAAGTTATTTATCATCTAAAAATAGTTATAGGGTTTTAAATGAATTAATTATTCATATTTTTCAAATCTACAGTAGAAAATCAAATTTGGGCAAAAATTTGTAATTTCAATTTCTAGTTTTGAGTTTATAATCGAATTACAATGGGAGAGTTAGGATTTTTAGAGTTGGTCTCATAATTTTTAAGTGTGTATTTAAGTTGAATTTTTGGTTTGAATGATTTGGGGATTTTTATGAACTGCGGATTGAATACATAATAATTTGATTTGGTTCTTGGATCGTAGCTTGTATGTAAGCTATAGGTCATGGGAAAAATGCGGAATAATTTTTCAAAGTAGTGGATTGATGGGAATTGCAGAATCTAGGGTTTAAGTTAGTTACAGGCTTGGTTTAACTGTCGTGTTTTTTTTTGCGATTTGAATATGGAGCCGGAGGTGATCGCATGGCTTGCGAGAGAAGCGTGAGGTTGTGGCGAGTTGATGAGGGTGACGGCGAGGTTCAACGATGAAGAGATGATCGTTGGCGATGTGGATTGTTGCTCGTGTTTCTGTAGATGTTGGAGCTCGATGCTCGAATTCGATTCGAGTGTTTAATCTTGAATCTGGGTTTAGATTTGTAATCGCGCATGATTTTGTGACCGAAGTTGGTCATCTCGACGAACGCTGGTGGCGTCGGCGGAGGTGCATGTGCACCGTGTTTTGCATGCACTGTTTTGGGTCTGGGCATAATGGGATTTGGGGAAGACGATGGAAATCTCGAAGGAGTTCTCACGGTGAATCCAGGGGCGACTCGAAGTTGTGTTTTGGGATTTCGCTTCGGGACTGACCCGTGTTGTTTTCGAGTTCGTACTCGAGTTTTGGGGGTCGTTGTTTGTGGGTATTGCTGTATAATATGAGTTGCTAATTTAAAACCAGTAATTGATACTAGGTTGTATAATAAACTCGAGTTGAATAATGTAAGAATGAAGCACTAAGTTATAAACAAGTTTATAAAGAAAACTAAAGATAAACTTGTTATTTTAAAGTGAAAGAAAATTAAACATTCAAAAGTGAAATTTGAATTTATATTTCAAATTTAAAAATGTTTTATGTTGTTTGTTTTTAAACATAATTATCTTAACTAAGTTTAAAATTTCAAATTTAAAAGAAAAATTTGAATTTAGTTATTAAATCAAAGTTTTAAGTAGATTTTGAAATAATGTTTTTAATAACAAGTTTTCAAATTATTTTAAAATAGATATGCTTAAATTGGAATAATTAAAGTATTTTAATTTGATTTCTAAATTCCTTATTTTCAAATAAGGTTGTTATTATGATTTTGAAATCTATATTGAATAATTTGTTTAAGTGTTAAAATTTGATTAATTCAAACAATTTATTTGTGAGAATAAACAAGGTTAACTTATTTGATTAATTAACTTAAGAATACTTATTTAATATGATTTGTTAATAAGTTAAGTTTGATTAAGATTTATGGTTTTCTTAATTTATTAAAGATTTTCTTTAGTAATAGAAGTTAATTGATTAATTGTTTAATTAATTTTAAATAATTAGTTAATTGTTTATTTAATTTTAATAATCACTTAATTATGGATTAATTCAGTGTAATTACTTAATAAAGTAGTTAATGGTTAATTGTTGAATATAATTAAGAAAGTTAATTACTTATGGAGGTATTAATGGTGATTACTCATGGAGTATTTTTAATGGAAGTGATTATTGGTTAATCACTTAATGATGTCAATTAAGGAATTGATTAGTATAATTGTTTTAAAGTTAATTAATTATGAAGTAATTAATTAATTAAGGATTAAGGATTATTTAATAATGGAAGTAATTACTTGTTAAGTAATTAATTAAAAGAGTAATCAAGATTTATTAATAGAAGTAATTAGAGATAATTACTTGTTAAGTAATTAAGAATTAATTACTTAATTATTTTAGTTAATTAATTAATGTGATCAATTAATTAATTAATTAATTTAACTTAAGATTAATTACTAATAATAATTAATTAAAATTGTAATTAATTAATAAAGTAATTAAGTAAGGATATATTTATTAATTTAATTATTTCATAATTACTTAATGAAGTAATTAAAGACTAATTAATTGGATTTATTAATCAAAGATTAATATAATTAATTTAGAAGTTAATTAATTAAGTTAAGTAATCACAAATTGTTAATTACTAATTATGATTAGTAGAATGATTAATTATAAGTTAATTTATTAATTAATTAATTAAAGTAATTATTAATTAATAAAGATCATTAATTAATGTAATTAATGATATTAATCAAGGTTGATTAATATAAGTGATTTAATTTAAGTATGATTAATTAATTGTAATTAATTAAGGTTTAATGAAATTAGTTATAATTGATTAATTAATGAAGTAAATGAAGGATCATTAATTATTGTAATTAATGATAGTAATTAAAGGTAAATTACTGAATATAGTTAAGGATGATTACTTAGATGTAATTAAATATAATTAATCAAGGAAGATTAATTAAGGAAGATCATTAGAGATGATTAATTTATTTTATTTGAAATAAATAAATGAAAAAGGATTTAAGTAATCCAATTGATTAAGAGATAATCAATTCTGTTTTGGACGATTGATTAATATGGGTTGATTGATTAATATTGGTTAATTGATTGATATTGGATCAATATTTGGTAATTGATATTGGATGATTGATATTGGTTGATACTGAATGATTTGGATATATCTGATATGTGATATGCTGCTTTGTGAGATGAATGTTGTTATGAATTATCTGTTGTGATAATGTTATTCATCTATCTGTTTATATATCACCTTGAATATAAGTTTAACTGTTTAAACCCTTAAGTACAACTTGGACATTAAAATGGCATTTGGTTTCGGTGAGACCAGGGTCAGGCTTCCATATTGGAATCCGAAAACCACATCGATTCCAATTAAACGTATGGACGTGAATCCAAGTGGAGCAAGTGAAGACTTGAGGTGTAAGGGCTATACGTCAGTATAACTCTGTGGGTGATTGCGTAATGAGTTTGACGGAATAGTACTTATAGATTCGAGCTGGTGATTTTGAATGCAAGGGCTATGGTCGTTGACTCTGAGGGTGATTCCAAAATGAGTGCAATGAGGTAGTGCCTTCGGTTTCGTTCGAACCCGGAACGAACTTGTATGGATTGAATGCTTTCATAACATCGTCAGGTGGACGATGAGCATTCTAAGATAGATGTGTTCTATAAAGGTAACCGTAACCTCAAGCCTCATCAACCGGGAATGGCTAAAATAGGGGAGGTGCAGCAAGGCTTCGTGGGTAGCCCCCACTTGAGAGTGAGATTTACCCTTGTCTAGAGGTCCCTTTCTATTTCAGCTTAGTGTGTGGTTGGTCGTGCCAACTACGGGGTGGTCTTGTTCGGAACTGTTCAGTAAGGAATGGTTCCGGCCTTGTGTTGTAGGGGAGCGGCGTACTCCTCGGTACAATGATCTAGGCCACGTACTATGATGGGCGGTACCTCAGTAGCTCTGCCATTAATGAAATCCAAAATCCAATAAGTGCCTGTACGGTTTTGATTGTGCCCAACTATGTTGGAACATGAGATGTAAGCATTCCAGCTATTTCTGTATTTTATTTTGGAAACCCTAGACACTATTATAATATCACTGGATTTC
Source organism: Allium cepa (assembly GCA_030765085.1). NCBI lineage: Eukaryota > Viridiplantae > Streptophyta > Magnoliopsida > Asparagales > Amaryllidaceae > Allium > Allium cepa. Next base: position 792,854,290 of record CM060935.1, on the reverse strand, counting down.
CTATCAAATGTTTTGGTTAGCGTAAGGTAAAAACTTTTCCATGTTTATGTGTGGGAAGTCTTACGTGATACCTTTTCTTTTCAAAGGTTTTTCTAAATTTAAGAAACTTTAACCCGTTTACTCTCACCAGACCCCTGTCTGACCCGAGTGTTTATTTTCTGTTTTACTAAAATCTTGGGTACTCATATTATGTATGAGTAGTCAAGTGATTCAGGCTTGCTTGACGAATACTGGAGGAGATATGGAGCAGGAGGCTTCCACGTGTAGATATATATATTGATTCCGCTGTGTTTGTTGTATCTATATCTGTATGAGTATCTTAAGTTGTATAATTATACAGATGTTTATAACTGTCTAATATGTATTGTTTAAGTTGTGTACTCTGATGTAATAGGACACTATGTAATATTTTATGTTATTTATTATATTTCATTTGTTCCGCTGTGAGTATCTGATGTTGTTTTTGTTCTTCTTTCTCTTTCTTTTCTTCTACTATCCCTTTCTTTCTTCATAGATGATGCGATTTCTTGGAGATATGAAGTCGGGTCGTCTCATTAATGATTTATGATCAGTATAAAAAATGAAGCGCTCACGCAAAATATAATAACGCCAAATCATCAAGGCAAAGACTATGGCAGCCATGTCTAAGTCGTGGGTGACATAGCGAACCTCATTCAGACGTAGTTACCAAGAAGCATAGGCAACTACTCGATCTCTATGCATAAGCACGACATTGAGACCACATCGACTAGCATTGGTGTAGACAATAAGATCTCGATTCCCTTCGGGAACCACAAGGATAGGAGCATAAGTGAGAAATTCTTTCAATTTCTGAAAAGAAGCTTCACCCTTATTAGACATAATAAATCGAACAACTTTTCTAGTAAGGCTAGTAAGAGGAAGCACGATGCAGGAAAAGTCCTTAATTAACCAACGGTAAAAACCTGCCAATCCAAGGAAACTTTGAATCTTAAAAACGTTCTCTGACCTTTTTAAATTCTGATTGGCATTTATCTTTGATGGATCAATAGAAATACCGTCAGAAGATACAACATGGCCAAGGAACTTCACCTTATTCTTCCAAAAGTGGCACTTGGAGAATTTGGCTTTAAGTTGATGCAGATGAAGAGTACTAAAAACAATCCTCAAATGATGAGCATGATCGGCTTCAGATTTAGAGTGGACAAGAATATCATCAATGAATACAAGGACGAACTTATCGAGATATTCTCGGAATACTCGATTCATAAGATCGACGAAATAAGCTGGAGCGTTCGTCAAACCAAATGTCATAACGAGCCACTCATAAGAACCATAACGAGTTTGGAATGCGGTGAGAGGAATGTTATCCTCCGCATCTCGTAGCTAGTGAAAACCAGTGGCAAGGTCGAGTAGAGAAAAGACCTTAGCACAACTCAACTGATCGAACATGTTGTCGATCCTAGGCAATTGATACTTATTCTTAATGGTTAACTCATAAAGCTTACGGTAATCGATGCAAAGCCTAAGAGTACCATCATATTTCTTAACAAAGACGACTGTGGCACCCTATGCTGAAGAACTGGACTGAATGAATTTCTTTGCTTCAAGCTCCAACAATTGCTTTTTGAGTTCCTCATTTTCCTTAGTGGACATCCTCGTGGGAGGACGACTAACATGCTAAGCACCAGGAGCGAGGTCAGTACATAACTCAATTGCCTGCTTGGGTGGCAAACCTGAAACAGACTAAAATACATCAGCAAAATCACAAATGACTGGAATTCGAGATACATCATCATCATCTCGAGACTCAAGAGAGAAAAGGATGATTCGGAATTACCATCAACATTCTGAAGAACAAGAGACAGATGATCAGCCGAATTAGGATGCCTAAGGTATATGATCCTTTCAGAACATAGGATTCGAGCTTGATAACAAGTAAAACAATCCATTCCCAAAATAATATCAAATCCAAGATAGTGAATAACATGCAGATTCGCATAGAAAGAAAAACCACAAAGAATAATCTCAAGATCACTACAAAGCATGCTAAGGGTTGCGGATCTCCCAATAGGATTCGCAATCCTCAAAGAAGTAACAAGTGAAGAAACATCCAACGATATAACATCAATAAGCTCCTTCGATATGAATGTGTGTGGAGCACCCGTATCGAAGAGAACTCGAATAGAACAATCATGAAATAATATTAAACCTTAGAGAATAGAAGGAGAAGTACCTCTGGGCCGACAAGAACCAACATAGCATCCACCACATTATGCTTGCCTGACTTGACATTATTAGGAGTAATGGGACAAGAAGAAACCCGATGTCCCTATTTCTTGCGTTTACATCGCAGAAGCTTGGGACAATCTCGAATCAAATGATTAGAAGATCCACAATTGAAAACTTCTTCTAACTAGGAGGTGCTCCATTGGGCTGAGAGCTAGAACCAACAGACTTCTTCTTGCTATGAGGAAAAGACGTGAACTTCTGAAAAGAAAGTTTCTTCTTGTTGGGGTTCTTATGAACCTCAGCCTCATCACTACTATCTCTCTCCTTCTCGACTACTTCAAGGTGAAGCGCCGAGTTAACCAAAGCCTCAAATGAAAGCTAAAGCATTAAATATTCTTTAAACATTTCTTGAGTCCAAAAACAAACTTGAGATTCTTCTTATAAGAGGTGCTAATATAACCGAGACCATACTTTGATAAGGCCTGGAATGAAGATACATACTCGAAAACTGAAGAATTCCCTTGCTTCAATCCAAGGAAGAGACGGGCTAAGAGTGTTTTCTTAGACTGGAGAACGAACTTAAGTTCGAATCGCTCCCTAAACTAGGTCCAAGTAAGAGTAGGCTCATCAAGCTCAGTAATAAGAAGCTCATACCAATCAAGTGCACACTTTTGCAACATACTCGATGCTACAAGAACTCGGTGATGGTCGAAAAGATCCATGCAAGTAAAGATACGCTCTCATGTACAAGCCATGCTTGGACCTTAAGAATAGATTCTAAACCTTTGAAAGGCTTGCCTCCAAGATGAGAGAAATCACTGCACATACGCGCAAACGCAGACTTGCACGGAGGGGACGAAGGAGTAGGAGCTGGAGGCTGAGTGCTCCTGAATAACTCCATGAATTAATCAGCAGACATGTAAACATCGTCTAGATATGAGCCACTGGACGGCCCAACATCATAACGGCGACCTCTGCTCTTTCAACCATAGGCTTGAAAGTATAAGATAAGATAAGGATTATTCACGGGATAAGATAACATTATTCAAATTATGGAATGCTACAAAATTAAAATGCATACCTAGACGTATTCCCAACTTATATCTACACCTAAGGACACGTAAAGAATAAGGTTGCAATGATTAGGGAATATGTAACACTTATACTATACTTTGATGTACTATAATAAATGTTTTATTCTGTGTTTATCATATTTTGTTATGAACTCTGCTCTGATACCATGCTATGACGCCCCATCTCGAGACCTACATTAACGAAGAGCATTGCGGAGTAATACTGTCTATTAATGCAGAGAATATGGCTGGTTAGGAGAGACCGTCCGTAAGCTTTTTCAAAAACAAGTGTTAAATACATCGATTTGGTGCTCTAATGTTTTTCTTTTACCTTTCTTAAGTGGATCGACATACTCAACAAATGTTTAACATAAAACTACGGTGGGTAATGGATCTATCAGAACAAAATATAACAACAACAAATACTACCGATCACAGAACATCAACCACACGTATATATACATATATGTAGATACATCATAGTACACTATATAGTGATACAATGGTGGTGGTACATAGGCCACAATACATATATCATATCAAAGTTACCAAAATAACTACAAGGCTACACAAAAGATGACTAGCATCCAAAAGAAAGCAAGAAAATCCAATGTGAAAGCAACATAGCGGTAATCTATAGCAGGTGACTAACCTGAAATAACTTGGTCTGACCCGAGTAATAAAATACATGGGTCGGTCTAGCTTAAATAAACTATTTAGCATAAGATAGATGAAGTATAGGGATAAATGATAACATCTCTTCTTAAAAGAGAAGAAGCAACACTAAATGTGTGTGTATATATATATATATCAACTACTTCATATGAGATAATATCACAAAAATACATCATAGTTTCTCGAAAGAGGCAAGATTAACTACAACACCAATTAGTCACAAATAATCACCTCGGATCATCGGAAGCTACAATTGCCAATATAATGGATTCCATTAACACCATACTTCCTAATTGGGAAATCCAAATCTCAAAAACCTACCAAAGGATGGCAACCACAAATCATAGGATGTAGAACTCGGTTAAGAGTTCAAAACTTCAAAATGTAGTCACCATATAATAAATCCTCAAATGGCTAAAAGGCCCAATAATCATGAAATGGCAAAACATTTGGAAATCACAATAAATCAAGAAATATCATAAAAGATACACATGCTCAACAAAATGGCTGAAGCTCGCCAAGTACTATATCACAAATATGGCGCCTAACATAAATGACCCAAAGACCAAACAACCTAAAGGCCAAATGACCTGAAGGCCAAACAACTCGAAAGTCAAACAAACCAAAGGTCCAACAGCTAAAAAGCCTAAATGACCTAAAAGTCCAGTACTGGCAAACAACCCGAAGGTCCATGAAATGTGTATAGCTTCAATAGAACGAATCCATAATTAATCAAAAAATAAATGCATATGTCCCATACCATATGTTTTACTAAATCGTTTAAATCACTTCCTCGTTCTCTCGAAGAGTGCAAAAATGTAAGTTTTATGCAGAAAATACATTGCTTCGGGAATACTAGTTTTAAAATAATTTTTCTAAAATCGTTTAGAAATTCATGGCTTTGAAATTATCTTTATTATAGAGAATACATATTTTTAATAGCTTCAAAAATAATTATAAATGTTGTAAAATATTTATTTCAAAAGCTATTTTATTATAAAAATCATTCCAAAATCGTTTTGGAAAACACGTGCTCGAAAACATTAAAAATCATCGAAAACGCCATAAAATCGACATATGAAATCTACTCGAAAACACGTCAATCCGAAGTAGGGATCAACAATAATGTTAGCTTACCTATTGATAGTTTTAAGCCCTTCAAAAAACTTCAAAATTTTGCAAGAATTGTTCATAACAATCACTGGAATAAGCATAATAAGCGAAACAGTGCACATGAATAAAACAGAATGGCCTAGACAAAATAAAGAGCAACAGTTGACCTTTAAACGGCTCAAGTCGACCCTAGGAAAGCATGGGTCGACCCATGCATTGTTCCGGTCGAACTTAGGGTCGACCCTCAGTGTGTCTATGTCAACCGGATGGTCGTGAATGCTACAGGCAATTTTGCCTGTTCCAATCCTAAATTAGAGCATTGATTTCAGGCACTTCCAGATTGAATTAATCTATGAAATTTGACATGCACCTACTACTAAACATGGTCTATGATTCAAAAAAGGTTACACTTAATTTTCATATGAAATCAAAGAGATATAGAGTCACAAATTTGAACCCAGACAAGACTTTTACTGTATACTAGAAATTTTACGTTTACAGTAAATCAAAAATCAACACAAACTAAAAAAAATTATTTACATGCAGCTTGTTTTGGCTAGAAGTGTGACTTACTACTCATCTTGATAAGATTTTAGCGATTTTAAATAGTAAGCAGTAGTCTTTTGGCCTTGAAAAAGCTTCAAATACTTGTATAAAGAAGAAAAGGAAACATACAAAAAAAAACTGATGTTACAGACACTAATTTTCTAAAAATCAGAAAATAGATGAAATAATCTATGATTTTGATATTGATTACCTGTTACGAATTTGATTTACAAAACGTTCCTTGAATTTTCTTTTTGATTTTGTATAATTTGTAGCTAGATTTGAAGTTTTTAGGAGAAGGTAGCCAAATTTTTTTATTTCCAAGAAGAAGATGGAGAAAGAGTATTGCACGTACTCTTTTCTTGCAACCAAAATTGGGTTATTGCCTTTGGGTTAGTATGGTTAGGATCCAATAGGCTATGTTTAATTAATTTAGGCAATTATATTTTAATTAGCACCATATAACACTTAATTATCACTTAATTAAACCATTTTAACACCTATTGTTCCAATTTTAACATGTTTCACTTTATAAAATTAATACAACATATATAAAATTATGTAAGCCACCTTTAAACATTAATTTTAGCACAAACATTTTAAATTTTGCATATTCAACTAAAATAGATATTTTTCCACTTAATTGTTTAAAACTTACATTTTTAACAACCAAAATTTGCTAATATCAATAAATTATCCAATTATTAAATTTTTAACATGTATAAATATTTAGAACATGTTTTTATCACCAATTTCCCATTACAAAGTTCCAAAACTTTATTTTCTCCATACTTAAGTTTACTTAACCTAATAATATTGAATTGAGGTATTATATTATTTTTCAATTCAGTATAAACCAAATCTCACTATTTAACCATTTCAAATGATTAAACAAATTATTCTCTCCAAATCATATTTATTCTCTTAATTAACAAATTATAATCATCATTATAATTTGTTTAGACAGGTAATCACAAAACCAAGGTTGTTACACTTACTTAACAAGTAGGGCCTCCACATCTTTAACGCAAACACTACAGCTACTAGTTCCAAGTCGTGCATTGCATAATTATTCTTAGAGGCTTTAACTGTCTACTTGCACAGGCTATAACCTTCCTATGTTGTGTCAACACTACACCCAAACCAACTCAACTAGCTTCGTTTTAAACAGTCAACCCCTTTCCTCCATCTATTATAACTAAAATTGAGGTACCAGTCAATCTTTCTTTTAACTGAAGGAAGGCTCCTTCACACTTGGGAGTCCACTCAAATTTAACATCTTTTTTCATCAGCTTGGTTAGATGAATGACGATTTTAGAGTAATCCTTTATGAACTTCATATAATAACCCACCATCACTAAAAAGCTTCTCACTTATGTGGGAGTTTAGTGTATTTTGAAGTCTTACACAGTAGCTACCTTAGCTGGATCAACTGAAATGCCATCTTTAGATACAACATGACCCAAATATCTCACTTCCAACTGCCAAAAGTGGCACTTAGAAACTTATCCTTTAGAACATTTTTCCTTAATGTTTCTAACACCACTTCCAAATGGTGTTCATGCTCTTCTTCAGTCTTGGAACAAATAAGGATGCCGTCAATGAAAACCAACACAAACTTATTTAGAACATACCAAAACATTCAATTCATAAGGTCAACAAAAAATGAAGGTGCATTGGTTAGACCAAAAGGCATAACCAACCACTCGTAGAAAAGGTCTGGCCCTCTAAAAGCAGTTAAAGGTATATTATCCTCCGCTACCCTTAACCAATGGAAACCAGTAGCAAGGTCCATATGGAAAAATAATCTATTCCCATGAAGTTGGTCAAATATATCATCTATTCGGGGTAACGGATACTTATTCCAAATGTTCTGCTTGTTCAACTCCCTATAGTCCACACATAATCTTAAAGAACCATCAAACTTAGCCATAAAAACTACTATCGATTCCCAACTCTAACGACTCGGTCTATCATCTCTCTTCTTAACAAATCATCAGTTTGACTTATTAGCTCATATTTCTCTCTCGGGGCCATTTTAAATAAGGACTGAATGACAGGTTTCACATTAGGAAGTAGATCAATATGAAATTCAATTTCCAAATAGAGAGGCAAACTGCTAACCAGCTCAAAAATATCCGAGAAATCTTTAACTACTAATATAAACTCTAGTTCTTCTTGGGATGATTCTAAGGAATAAAGAAAACTACTCATATAATTATTTGGGACCTCACACGATATTCTTTCCAATATCCTTCCGGTCTTGACTTTCAATATTACACTCGATTAATGTAGTCAAGGATATCACTATACTTAGCTAGCCAATCCGTTCCAAGCAAAACAACAAAACCTTTAAAATAAAGCACAAACTTGTTCCATGGAAAATGGTGGGTAAGGTAGGAAATATTTATATTCTCTTAACTTAAACACCGACTAGTCATACCATCTAAAGGATTTGACACACAGATGGGTTTCGACAAATTTTGGGGTAAGCCCTAATCTATCTACCAATTCTTTAGAGATGAAACTATGAGAAGCCCCGATATCAAACAAAACTCTAACAAAATGCCACTAATAAGTAAAGTGTCTTCCAAGACTCCCTTCCCTTTAACATCTTCAAAGGTTGAGGGCACGTTCTTAATAGCATACACCTTAATCTCCAGCCCTTCTTCAATAATAGGTAGTCCTTAACCATGTGTCTAGGATGGTGGTAGTCATAGAAAAGTGTCTTCTGGACCATTGGAGATATAGCCTGCACACACTGATGGTGTGTTGAAATATGCCCCTTTTGGAACAGACAATATCTTTATACTTGTTTCCCTGATCTTCTCCTATTTGTTTTTACTTACCCTACTTCCTTTTCCATTTTGGGTTAAACTTCCTTTTATTTGGGTTAATGGTACTGCCAATGGGTGTTGCTGTTGTTGCAGCTGATGGCTTCTTCTTCAAAAGCACTTCATACCTCAGGGCCATGTCTACTGGATCCACAAATGATTCCTTTATATGAGCGGTCGTGTTTTCATGGACTCTTCTCTCACACCCAATACAAACATTTCATTCTTCTTTAGTGGGGTGTCAATAAGTCCAGGACCGAACGACATAACTCGTTAAACTTCATCTCATATTCAGCCATCGACAGGTCTCCTTGTCTTGAGATCCACAAAACATCAATATAATCAAGTTTTGCCTATACCTGGCATGAATTGGTCTTTAAACGCTTCTTTTAATCTAACCCATGAGAACTCATCTTCTGGAACATTTGCAGTGACAAAATCCCACTATGTAGTTGCACCCCATTGCAATTACTATGATGCCAAGAAGTGTTTTTGATCATTAGAAATGTCTAGACATTTGAAAATCTTCTCACATGACCATAGCCACGCTTGTACTTCAATGATGGATTATGTACCCTTGAAAGGTTTTCCTCTTAGGTTTGTGAAATCCTTGCATAGATCTGCGAAGTTTACTTGAGGTTGCACTAGGGATGCTTCTCCCATAGTCCCAACCCTTCTAACATTCAAGGTTCTACCATCTACGATTGTTGTACTACTGCTTCCCCTTCCTCATCCCCTTCTCATACTCATTCTTACTACTTGAATAAAGTAAGATATCATTAGAATACATAGATGAGATTATCTTGGGGAAAAAGAGCATAAACCAAACATATAAATGCTGATCAGAACTACATGAAAACACATTCTCAAAGATTGAACTCATTCTAGGGTACTACTATCCTTATCTATAATGGTTCAACCCCAAACAAGGCCTAGGTGTTTGATCAACCAGGCACTGATACCATGTGTAACGATCTTCCTTTCTTACAACCAAAGACGACACTACATCCTCGATATTCATGTGCTAATCATCTGATTGTCCAAAAGACAGGTATGGACTAAAGAAGATAAAAGATAAGGAGAAAACATATTTTTTTCTCACAAATGTCAGAGTTACATATACATCATTACAAAATAGTACATATGGTTACCCTAAAATATTACATAAAAGTTAAACAAGTATCATTCCCGAGAAAGACAGCTATGTCAGCCTGCCCAACTACTAATACATAATATACAGTCCTAACGGAAATAAACAGAACTACTAGATGATGATTAAAGCTCCTACTCCATGTTGCTTTCCAAAATGCTTTAAAGAAATGCGACTACTTGGCTACTCATAAAAATTTGAGTACCCAAGAGTTTAAGGGAAAGAAATAAAACTCCGGGTTAGACACGTGTCTAATATGAGTAAAGCATATGTTTCAACATTATAAAAAATCCTTTGGAAACAAGGTATCTCGTAAGACCACACCAAGCGCGAATAGGTTTTAACCTTATGATAACCAATTCATTTCAATATAAGATCCTCTAATATTATCATAATGCCTAGAGTTAAAAAAAAAATGGAGTCTGAATTAAATCTCAACATAATAGTTATATAAATATGTCCATAAAAGCATGTACTGGAAAATGGACTCCATCAATGACAATGCACTGGGGTACCACCTATCATAGTGCATCTCTGGACAGAATACACTGAGAGCCTCACATGGATTCCCGCATTCAAGACCGTCCCTACTCCTTACTGAATAGTGTCGAATATGTCATTACCTAGGTTAGGATCAACAACCTAAATGGCCATAAGCATACATAGTTTATAATATTGATCTAGATTGGTGATGACCATACCTTAATGTTAGCGAACCACATAGCTTTGAAGAATATCCCCTGATTTTAATCATTTCCAAGTGTAAGGCTTGAGGCTACGTTTATCTTTACTTCTAGCAAACCATCTTGGAATGCTACTGATGCCCATTAGGCAACAGTGCAATGATGGCATGCATCCATACAAGTTGTTCTGGGATCAAACCAACATTCCACATTTACTATCTTCCATTTTGGAACCACCCTTAGGAAGAACAGTACGGCTCTATAGCACGCTTCATAATGATCCATTATGAACGTTATTAGTTTAGAGTAGTTTGGATAAGTCATACTTATCTGGAAATGTGTGTCTCCGAACTAAGCAATAATTTCCAACTAACTCAACTCCTGTTCTTTTGGAAGTATGAAACAAGTATTTGAGTCCTCACTGAGGAACTCGAATATACACAACATACTTCCTGAGTTAAACAAGTCAAGTTATAAATAGCGGACAATCCGCTATTAATGCTGATTATACAGAGTTTGCATACGGATAACCATGTGCTTAATTAAACATGATCCATTGACAGAAATTAACCCTATCATATTTATCACATGTTTGATATTTCAACCGTACTCTATCCCTCGCCTAAAAATAAATTCTAAATCTCATAGATAGAGGATCAACTTACTCATCGGCTTTTAGTGCTATATATGAGGTGACTTACTTCACATAAATGAGTCACCATATTAGCATTAAGGCCCATATTTGTTTGAGGTTACTTAAAGAAAATTGACAACGGAATCCCTTGATCCAAAACACTTTTGCAAAAGAAAAATGTTTTAAAAACAAAACCGATATTCAAAAATAAAGTGATTTAAAAAAATTAAAATCCTTACTAATCAATTAATTAATAATTTAAACCCTTATTAGATAAAAATTAATCCTAATTAAGTCCTAATTAAATTTTTAACTAAATTTAACCTAATCAGCAATTGATTAATAATTAACCCCCTTTTAAATAAACAATTAATTAATAACTAAACTCTAGTAAATAATTAAATAATAATTAACTTTAATTAATTAACTAATTTAGTTAACTTACTTAATTAACACTTTAGTGCTAATTACCTTTGTTAATTAATGATTAAGTACTAATTACCTTTGTTAACTAATTACTTAAATAATCATTAAATAAATAAACAAATAATTACTTTTTCAAAAATTGACTTATGTTTGAAAACATTTACCAAAAGATTCCTAAGTGGAAAAAAATTAGATTTCGAAAAGAGTTCGCTTTCACGAACTGCACTTATAGCGACTATCGCAATGTGATCCATAATTTCCAAAATTTAAAATTTTTGTTTTCTAAGTCTTTTAAACTTTTACTCTTTAAAACTTTACCACCGTATAAACATAGAAGCATATTTTGGAAAACTAACAAATTTTTAAAACTTGAAACCATTTTGTAAATGTTAAAACCAAAGATTTTGGAATTTATACAAAGGATATCATGTTGTATGATCAATTTCACCATAGAGGGGGTGAATAGGGTGATAGTATTAATTATAAAAATTAATTGCGAAAGCTTATAAAATAATTTCAACACAGATCACAGAATAGTAGCAGCATAGATAAAAGCAGAATAATAAATGCAGACATAGAACGACACATAATTTACCCAGCTTCGGCAAAACCTTGCCTACGTGCTGCCCCTAAAGTTTCTACTAGAAATTAGATAGTCACAAGCTTACACACGTAAACTCGCGACACCCGCTATTGACTAACCAAATTCTACGCTCAAAACCCTACCACAACTTAGCCACTGAGTTGCGAATTCTCAAACTACGCCACGTAGTTTGTCCCCTAGTCACACGACTAGTAATGTAACGACCCAGGATTTTTAGTAATTAAAAATTGAATATTTAATTAATTTTAAATATTAAGAAGTGAAATTATAAGTCAAATAAATTTTATTTTGAATAATTGGATTTAATTGAATAATTAAATCGATAATTTAATATGTTAAATTATGGAAATAATTGAAAGTTGGGTTAAATATGATTGAAAATGATTTATAAAATTTTATTTTATCATATTGAAGTTAGAACGATGTTTTAGAACTTTTAAAATCGAATTAAGAGTTTATTTGTGAAAATTGAATATTTTAATATTAAATCGACTAGTGAAAATAGCCAATTTTTGAACAGTCTCAGAATTGAACGAAACCAGTTCCATTGGATCCTTAATAGTTAGTTATTATCGGATTTCAATTTTCGTGTCAATCGGAGTTATCATTTGAGCGTGGCAGCTCGAAACGCATCGAATTATTTTTAATATTAATTTGGCGAGTTAAAATAGCCATTTTTCAAAAAGTCTCGGATTTCGACGAAGCCAGTTTCATCGGATCCGTAATGTGATATTATTGTATGGTTTCAAATTTCGTGTCAATTGGATTTACCGTTTGTCCGGTACAAATTAAAACGTCTAGAAAATCGTTTAAATCGGTTTAATTTAAATTGAACGTTTATAGCCATAACTCACACAGATGTCCGAATTAGCTTTCGAAACCTGTTCCATTGTGTCCGGAACGCGGGGTAAACCCTAGAAACGCTGGTTACGGCGTGTGAATCGGAGTTCGGAAAATCCGGGATGAATAGTGTCGTTCGATTCTCTATAAATAGCCACCTTCACAAATAAAAAAAAATAAAACTAAAACCCTAGCCGCCGCTGTTATGTATTGAATGGCCAGAAATTTATGTTCTTCTCTCCTTAATCACTCTAAATCCATTAAGAATTACGCGAAATGTTCAACATGAAAGTCGTAGAGATTCGCGAGAGCTTTCGATCCATACGGTGATGATCGTGTTTGGAGTTGTGGATTGGTGGCGAGTTGAGTTGGAAGTGTGGCCGTTCGGCCACGAAGTGCGCGCTAGGATGGAGGCCGAGCTTCAAGTGCTTCTGGGCGTTCGTGCTAGGCGATGGTGGCTTCGACATGGCGGTGGTTTGATGAACTCTCGACGTTCGTGGAGGGTGCGGTTGTTAACCCTAGTTCGGCTATGGTATGTGTTCTCTTGCGTGTATTATTTACAGGGAACGAACGCATGAGAGGGAGAAGAAGTTGCATGGCTTGGATCTGATGACTTTGAGATGTGCGGCCAGGATAAAATCAAGGGAAAGTAAAATTATAAATGTTGTAATTAGTTTATAAAAAATCGAGTAAACTTCATAAAATCGTATCTTTTTCATACGAGGTCGAAAACGCTCGAAACAAGAAGCGTTGGAATCGTATGGACGAGCACTACGCGATGGAATTGGATTGGAGTCGTCTGGAGTTAGTGAGAATTTCGCGTAAAATTAAACGTCCGTTTAATTTTATTCGAAATAAATCGCTAAAACGAAATTGAAATCAAGGTGAGAACTTCTCACTCAATCGAATCAGTTTCGATTTTATTTTAAATAGTTAGATTTAAAATATTTGAATGCATGTTTGAATGATGATTGTTATCTATTGATTGTTAAAATAGACATTATGCACCGTTAGTAAGCGGATGTTATTTATTAAAAACATATACCGCGAATATTTCATAAACAGTGAAATTGGTATTATATATAATAGCAATATATATATATTGGCATATGTATATATTGGAGTTATTGATTTCCCGCATTTGCATAGCGGATGAGACCCTATTGCGCCGTCTATTAAGCGGATAATATTTTAAATCCCATATACCGTGATAATTTCGTACTGGAGCGGAATTGGTATTGTGCTAATGTTTGTGGATGCAGGAAAACAGGTTGGAGGGATCCAACTGGATTCCTCAACAGTTTTTATTTGATTTCAGATATTTTGATATTTGATGGATTATCATATCGATATATGATATCGTTGTAGTCGTGATTGACTATTTTGGTGTGTAGCATCATTGGACCAAATTTGGAACTTTAAAATGATTTTTAAAGTGATTTTTGAAAATATACTATATGTTTGAAAATTGATTCATTTTAAATAAATAAACGATATAATTTTTAATGTTATAAAAAATTATATTTTTAAGAAATATAGTTAAAAGTTGATTTTTGAAAATATAGATTAATGACTTTATAAAATAGCTTAAAATTGGAATTTTTGAATTTATTATAAAGGGTTGAAAATATAGGATTTATAAAATTTAATTATTTTATAAATCAAAATGATGAAATTATAAAGGAGTTTAAAGATGTTTTAAAAGAATAATATAAATTGATTTATATAAAAAGATTTATAAATTGATAATTTATAAATGAAAATATTTGAATTATAAAACGAGTTTTTATAAGTGTTTGAATGAAGCGAAAATGGATTGCATAAGTGCATGGAATTTATAAAATTATAAATGGTGAAGTTATAAATGAAATTTATAAATAGTAAGATTTATAAATTTTGTGAAGTTATTAAAGAATGGTTTTGGATAAATAAACGAATCTTATAAGTTATAAGATTTATAATTATGAAGTTCAAAGGAACGATTGTGCAAACAAATAAATTCTAAGTATTTAACTTATAACATGAACTTTTGTTTTATAATTGAGTTATAAATTGAATAGGTTAATAAAGGAATTTATAAAAGGAAGTTGTTATAAAATAAATAGAAATGGAGTTTATAAACGTTGTTTTATAAATTCGCAAACGACTTATTTTGATAAGTAAATTGTTGAAACTTATTTATGGAGTTATATTCACATTTTTGACTGTGAATAATCCTTTAAAATGAAATGTATAAAAGGATGAAATTTGTTAACGTAGTATATTCACGTTTTTGAATAGTGAATAATATGTTAAAGAAAATGTTTAGGATGTGATATTTTAAATAGAAATTAAAACGATCTAACGATGTTTTAAAATATGTTAAGATTCGAAACCATAGATTTCAACATTTATTGTTGAAATAGACGTTTTCGAGAAATAGAAGGAAATAATGGACTATAACACTGTTGTTATAGTAAATGATTTCCGAAAGGAAATGTTTTGTATAGTATTGGGATTTATATATCTATTTTAATTTCAAATCCCTATACTAGTGATTTTGGGACGTTGTAACGATGTTTTACGCAACATTCGTT
This sequence comes from Allium cepa, assembly GCA_030765085.1. NCBI lineage: Eukaryota > Viridiplantae > Streptophyta > Magnoliopsida > Asparagales > Amaryllidaceae > Allium > Allium cepa. The sequence goes on along the minus strand of CM060935.1, from coordinate 792,838,925 downwards.
TTGGCCCAAATAAATATGTTTAAGAGAATGATTTCCTTAAAGAATGAAATATATACTTAATCTCGATTTAAGTATATTGAATATTTTCCAAGTGTTGAAAATAAATAAAATTTGTGCATTACTTATGAATAAATAAGTATGGAAATGTTTTCCAATATAAAGTGAATATTAGAGAATTTATCTTTTTGAAGATAAATTGAAGTGAATAATTGAAATCGAATATTCATAGATATTTTGGATTATAAATTCACTAAGGAATTTATAAAAGAAATTGGAATTTGTTAAAAATAAATATTGATTTATTTTTGAAGTGTGAAAATTATATATCTAGTAAAGATATCTTTGGGAAATAAATAATTTGGAAAATTATTTGGGATCTGGTGATGTGTGCATATCCATTGATAGTTCAATAACCGACTATCAGTATTTCCCTTTGAATGGGTAATTGATGTGATTTGTTTGAATTTGAATGCCACACTTATTTTTGAATAAGCGCTCACTATTCGGGTTAACCGGGAAAGGACCATGGGGTCGTATAACCCATTCCGAATATGTGATACGTCGTTATGAATTGCATTTGAAGATCGGTGTTGAAGACCCGGTATTTGCGAGAGCGATAGGATGACCTGTCGATTGACTCTGCACCGAGTTGCTCCGGTATTGAGTTCTCCATATGTGATGGGAAATCCGATCAGGATTGTGGATATCCGGATTGCAAGGACTTCTTTGTAAGTGCCTTCGGTTTTGTTCGAGCCCGGAACAGACTTGTATGGATTGTACGTCTGACATTACAAATTGCGATATAAAGCAGATTTCTTTCAAATATATTTCTGTTGGTGGAGGAGAATTTATTCTTTTAGCTTAACACCCTTCTCTGAGACGTACGAGCTCAGAGGTTATGTAGTTGAAGGTTATCAGCGATATATTCCCAATTTGGTAATGTGACATGCTGAGTGTTGCTGTAACGACCCAGAATTTTTATTAATTAAAATTTGAATATTTAATTAATTTTAAATATTAAGAAGTGAATTTATAAGTCGAACAAATTTTTATTTGAATTATTGGATTTAATTGAATAATTAAATCGATAATTTAATATGTTAAATTATGGAAATAATTGAAAATTGAGTTAAATATGATTGAAAATGATTTGTAAAATTTTATTTTATCATATTAGAGTTAGAATGATACTTTAGAACTTTTAAAATCAAATTAAAAGTTAATTTGTGAAAATTGAATATTTTAATATTTAAATCGACTAGTGAAAATAGTCAATTTTTGAACAGTCTTAGAATTGAACGAAACCAGTTCCATTGGATCCGTAATAGTTAGTTATTACCGGATTTCAATTTTCGTGTCAATCGGAGTTATCGTTTGATCGTGGCAGCTCGAAACGCATCGATTTATTTTTAATTTTAATTTGGCGAGTTAAAATAGCCATTTTTCAAAAAGTCTCGCATTTCGACGAAACCAGTTTCATCGGATCCGTAATGTGATATTATTGTAAGGTTTCAAATTTCGTGTCGATTGGATTTACCGTTTGTCCGGTACAAATTAAAACGCCTAGAAATCGATTTAAATCGGTTTAATTTAAATCGAACGTTTGTAGCCATAACTCGCACAGATGTCTGAATTAGCTTCCGAAACCTGTTCCATTGTGTCCGGAACGCGGGGTAAACCCTAGAAACGCTGGTTACGGCGCGTAAATCGGAGTTCGGAATTTCCGGGATGAATAGTGTTTCGTCGGTTCCTTATAAATAGCCCACCATTCTAAAAAAAAAAAAAAAAAAAAAAAACCCTAATCTAACTATGCACAGCCGCCACTTTAGTATTGAATGGCCAGAAATGTCTAGTTTTCTTTCCTTAATCTCTTCCAATCTGTGAAGTTTTAGCCAAAGTGATTAACTACAACATTGTAGAGGGTAACGAGAGCTTTAAATCCATAAGGTAATGATGGAGTTTGGAGCATCAGAGGAGGAGCAAAGTGGGGCCGACCGTGCTAAGTTGCGCACGCAACTCGAGCATCAGATGAAGGCCGAGCTTCCTATGGTTGAGGCCGAGTATGGAGGGGGTTGAGCCCTTCGAGACGGCAGTGGTTTGATGTGGTTTCATCGAGTATTGGTGAAGAAAAATCAAACCCTAATCATGAGCTTATGGGTTTCATGAAGACGGCAATTATCTGGAGAAGGAAGAAACGTGAGGGAGAGGGAGAGTGGGGGCACGGTCCAGATGAGCTGATGCAAGATCCAACGGCTTGTGTTAGCTGTAGGTTTAAATATTTTAGTTTATGTTGTAATTAAGTTATAAAATCGTGTACAATCTTTAAAAATTCATAACTTTTTCATACGAGGTCGAAAACGCGCGAAACCAGTTGCGTTGGAATCGTATGGACGAGCACTACGCGATGGAGTTGGTTTGGAGTCGTTTGGAGTTAGTGAGAATTTTGGGTAAAATTAAACGTCCGTTTAATTTTATTCGAAATAAATCGCTAAAACGAAATTGAAATCAAGGTGAGAACTTCTCACTCAATCGAATCAGTTTTGATTTTATTTTAAATAGTTAGATTTAAAATATTTGAATGCATGTTTGAATGATGATTGTTATCTATTGATTGTTAAAATAGACATTATGCGCCGTTAGTAAGCGGATGTTATTTATTAAAAACATATACCGCGAATATTTCATAAACAGTGAAATTGGTATTATATATAATAGCAATATATATATATTGGCATATGTATATATTGGAGTTATTGATTTCCCGCATTTTTTGTTTAGCGGATGAGACCCTATTGCGCCGTTATTAAGCGGATAATATTTAATAAAAACATATACCGCGATAATTTCGTACTGGAGCGAAATTGGTATTGTGCTAATGTTTGTGAATGCAGGAAAACAGGTTGGAGGGATCCAACTGGATTCCTCAACAGTATTTATTTGAATTCAGATATTTTGGTATTTGATGGATTATCATATCGATATATGATATCGTTGTTGTCGTGATTGACTATTTGGTATGTAGCATCATTGGACCGAGTTTTGGAATTTTAAAATGATTTATAAAGCGATTTTTGAAAATATACTATATGTTTGGAATTTGATCTATTTTAAATAAATAAACGTTATAATTTTTAATGTTATAAAAATTATGGTTTTTGAGAAAAATAGTTAAAAACTGATTTTTGAGAATATGATGCTAATGATTTTATAAAATAGTTTAAATTGGATTTTTGAATTTATTATGAAAAGTTTAAATATAGGATTTATAAAATTTAATTATTTTATCAATCAAAATGGTGAAATAATAAAAGAGATTAAAGACGTTTTAAAGAATAATATAAATTGATTTATATTAAGAGATTTATAAATGGATATTTATAAATTGAAATATGGACATTATAAAATGAGTTTTTATAAGTGTTTGAATGAAGTGAAAATGAATTTCATAATTGAATGGAATTTATAGAATTTTAAACAGTGAAGTTATAAATGAAATTTTATAAACAGTAGGTTTATAAAATTTATAAAGTTATTAAAAGAATGGTTTTGGATAAATAATTGAATCTTATAAGTTATAAGATTTATAATTATGAAGTTCAAAGGAACGATTTTTGTGAACGAATAAATTATAAGTATTTAACTTATAATATGAACCTTTAGTTTATAATTGAAATATAAATCGAATAGGTTAATAAAGGAATTTATAAAAAGAAGTTTTTATAAGATAAATAGAAATGGAATTTATAAACGTTGTTTTATAAATTCGCAAACGACTTATTTTGATAAGTAAATTGTTGAAACCTATAAATGAAATTATATTCACATTTTTTTACTGTGAATAATCCTTTGAAATAAAATGAATAAAAGGATGAAATTTGTTAACGTAGTATATTCACGTTTTTGAATAGTGAATAATATGTTAAAGAAATTATTTTAGACTTGATGTTTTAAATAAAATTAAAACGATCTAACGATGTTTAAAATGTGTTGAGATTCGAAACCATAGATTTCAACATTTATTGTTGAAATAGACGTTTTCGAGAAATAAAAGAAAATGGTGGACTATAACACTGTTGTTATAGTAAATGATTTCCGAAAGGAAATGTTTTGTATAGTATTGGGATTTATATATCTATCTTAATTTCGAATCCCTATACTAGTGATTTTGGGTTGTCGTAACGATGTTTTACGCAACATTCGTTTTGGCCCAAATAAATATGTTTAAGAGAACGATTTCCTTAAAGAATGAAATATGTACTTAATTTCGATTTAAGTATATTGAATATTTTCTAAGTATTGAAAACAAATAAAATTTGTGAATTACTTATGAGTAAATAAGTATGGAAATGTTTTCCAATATAAAGCGAATATTTTGAGAATTTATCTTTTTGAAGATAAATTGAAAAGATAAATTGAAATGAATAATTGGAATCGAATATTCATAGATATTTTGGATTATAAATTCACTATGGAATTTATGAATGAAAAAGAGAATTGGGTTTAAAAATAAATGTTGATTTATTTTTGAAGTGTGAAAATTTTATATCTTGTAAAGATATTTTGGAAAATAAATAATTTGGAAAATTATTTGGAAACTGGTGATGTGTGCATATCAATTGATAGTTCAATAACCGACTATCAATATTTCCCTTTGAATGGGTACTTGATGTGATTTGTTTGAATGTGAATGCCACACTTATTTTTGAATAAGCGCTCACTATTCGGGTTAACCGGGAAAGGACCATGGGGTCGTATAACCCATTCCGAATATGTGATACGTCGTTGTGAATTGCATTGAAGATCGGTGTTGAAGACCGAGTATTTGCGAAAGCGATAGGATGACCTATCGATTGTCTCTGCACTGGGTAGCTCCTGGTATAGAGATCTCCTAAGTGATGGGAAATTCGATCGGGATTGTGAATACCCGGATTGCAAGGGCTTCGTAAGAAGTGCCTTCGGTTTTGTTCGAGCCCGGAACAGACTTGTATGGATAGTATGTCTGACATTACAAATTGAGATATAAAGCAGATTCCTTTCAAATATATTTATGTTGGTGGCGGAGAATTTATTCTTTTAGCTTAACACCCTTCTCTGAGACGTACGAGCTTAGAGGTTATGTAGTTGAATGTTATCAGCGATATATTCCCAATTTGGTAATGTGACATGCTGAGTGATGCTGAAATGATCATTGTGTTGATTATTTGTGATAGGATCGTTTATTTGATCGTCTATCTTTATGATCATCTCTATGATCATTTGTGACCCAAAGCATGGCTTTTGTATAAAGTATGTTTTTGTGGACGTGACTTCGTCGAGCCTCACACCCCGTGAATGGTCAAAAAAGGAAAGATGCGGCAAGGTTATGAGGGGTAGCGCCCTTTAGGATGTGTGCATTTCCTTCTGGAAAAGGGTGGTATCATGATATGGAGCCCAGATACTTACTCATGTTGAAAACACTTTATGATTGTGTGAATTGATTGCTAGCGCTCGGTTGAAAGGTCCCAAAGGACCGGGGGATGGCATATTCGGTCAGTTGTTACTCAGTTAGGGGTAACCCGGCCTTGTGTTGGTAGAGATCCGGTTTGGTTCTCGGGGATGTCCATCCAGAGGCATTCTCATGTGGCAATGGGAAGTTCCTTGGCCTGATCATTCGTTGGAAATCCAAAGAAACAATACGAGACTTGTACGGTTTTAGTTGTATAACCTGCTATGGAATGTGGCGGTAACCTGCTATTGAACATAGTTAGCTATAGTAGGCATACGATAATGGTCGTATGTTGGCTAAGATTTATATTCTACTTTCGAAATAAATTTTTCCTACACTATACACTAATAATAATATCAAATGTTATTTTATATGCGTATCAAGCCTCTTTGACTATCATAAGGAGAAATCTCCTCCGATTCTGCGTTTGCATGTGTGTGTGTGCGGGAGACCTTATGGTAGTCTCACTTTTAAAAAGCATTGCGAATTGATTTAAAAATATTCCTCTATTTTGATTTTAAAGATAAATAAACTGTTTTGAGTTCCCACACCAGTCACATGACTGACTCGGAGTTTATTGTTTTCCTTCCTAAACTCTGGGTGCCCACCAATTTCCACACGGGCAGTCAAGAGTTAAGGTTTATCAGGATATTCTGGATATTCTGGAGTTGCTGGAGGCAAGCTGGATGGCATGCCGTATTACTAGTTTATATAGTATTTCTTTTTCCGCTGCACTGTTTGTTGTTGTTGTTGTACACTCTGAAATGATGAAATGTAATGTAATGTATAAAATGTAATAACTGATATAGTTCTTTGTTTAAAGATTATTCATTTATTATTATATGTTGTTCCGCTGCGAATTGTGAGATTCTGTTGTTGTTCTGTTGTTTACTTTCTTTTCCGTTCTATTTTCTATCTTTTTTTCCCTCTATTCTCCTATTTTCTTTTCTCTCTCTATCTTTTCTATCTTTTTCTCTCTATCTTCTATTCTTTTCTACCTTTTCTTTTTCTTAAACCCTAACTATTCGGTTTTTCGGCAACGAAAAATCGCGTACGTTACAGTTGCTGTGAAATGATCGTTGTGTTGATTATTTGTGATAGGATCATTTATTTGATCGTCTATCCTGGTGATCATTTCTATGATCATTTTTTGACCCAAAGCATGGCTTTTGTATAAAGTATGTTTTTGTGGACGTGACTTCGTCGAGCCTCACACCCCGGGAATGGTCAAAACAGGAAAGATGCAGCAAGGTTATGAGGGGTAGCGCCCTTTAGGATGTGTGCATTTCCTTCTGGAAAAGGGTGGTATCATGGTATGGAGCCCAGATACTTACTCATGTTGAAAACACTTTATGATTGTGTGAATTGATTGCGAGCGCTCGGTTGAAAAGGTCCCAAAGGACCGGGGGATGGCATATTCGGTCAGTTGTTACTCAGTTAGGGGTAACCCGGCCTTGTGTTGGTAGAGATCCGGTTTGGTTCTCGGGGATGTCCATCCAGAGGCATTCTCATGTGGCAATGGGAAGTTCCTTGGCCTGATCATTCGTTGCAAATCCAATTCCCAATACGAAACTTGTACGGTATTAGTTGTAGAACATGCCATTCACTTATGGTGGTCACCACTGTTTGGATGGTAGCTATAGTAGGCATACGATAATGGTCGTATGTTGGCTAAGATTTATATTCTACTTTCGAAATGAATTTTTCCTACACTATGCACTAGTAATAATATCAAATGTTCTTTTTAATACGTATCAAGCATTTTTGACTATCATAAGGAGAAATCTCCTCCGATTCTGCGTTTGCATTGTGTGTGTGTGCGGGAGGCCTTATGGTAGTCTCATTTTTAAAAGCATTGCGAATTGACTTTAAAAATATTCCTCTATTTTGATTTTAAAGATAAATAAACTGTTTTGAGTTCTCACACCAGTCACATGACTGACTCGGAGTTTATTGTTTTCCTTCCTAAACTCTGGGTGCCCACCAATTTCCACACGGGCAGTCAAGAGTTAAGGTTTATCAGGATATTCTGGATATTCTGGAGTTGCTGGAGGCAAGCTGGATGGCATGGCGTATTATTATGTATAGTATTTCTTTTCTGCTGTTTGTTGTTGTTGTTGTACACTCTGATGTAATGAAATGTATAAAATGTAATAACTGATATAGTTCTTTGTTTAAAGATTATTCAATTATTATTATATGTTGTTCCGCTGCGAATTGTGAGATTCTGATATTGTTCTGTTGTTTTCTGTTCCGTTCTATTTTCTATTTTCTTTCTCTATTTTTCTATCTTCTTATATCTTCTTCTTGTTTTTCTTTTTCTTAAACCATAACATTTCGGGTTTCCGGCCTTCGATTTCTCGGCAGTCGATAAAGTGAGTATCGATATTGAATTTTCGAAAGTCGAAAATTTCCGGGACGTTACATCTGGTGTCAGAGCTTATGGTTAAGCGACAACCATGGTTCTGTTGGGTATTACTCATTAGAGATAGAGTCAGTAGTACTCTAGAATGAGTTGAGTGTAATAATAGCTATGCGAGCGTATTTGATAGTGTATATAAAATTGTTTTATATTGTGATGATTGGTTTGTTGAGTGGTATATGAACCTTCGTCGGCGCAGCCTCGAAACTGAATCGAAGGGGTTTCTAAACACTTGAATAGAACAATTCGACACAATATTGTTTTAAATTGGGTAAATGAAATAATTTTACCTTGAGTATATTTTGTATATGAAGAAATAATTTTTCAGAATTATTAAAGTGTATATAAGTTGATTGTTTAGATGTTTGAATAATCTAAATTAAAGAATAATTGTATAAGCAAATGAATTATAAGAATTGAATTATAATTAAAGTGAATTACAATTGTGAAATAAACTTGTATATATGAGAAGTGAAACTATATGAATATATTTATAAATATGAGTTGAAATAAAAATGAATTTAAAGTTAAATGAAATTTACTTTAGAATTGAAATCTGAATTGATTTATAAGTTGGAATTTAAGTTAAGTAAAAACAAGTGATGTTTATGAAATGAAATATAACTTAAGAGATGTTGAATGAAGTTGATATTAGTATCAAAGTAAATTAATAAAGTTAAGTGATAAATGTGAACTTGAGTTATATAAATGAAATTCAACTTTAGTAATTGAATTGAATGAATGGATTGAATGTTAATCAATTAAATGTGAATTAAGTTGATATGAAATAATGAATGTAAGTGTAATTCATTAAGATCTAATGTTATTGAAAGTTGAATAGTTGAATGAAAATCAATTTAATTAAACCAACTGAAAGCAAAGGAATTTGGTTGTAATAAATATACATTGGTTGTTATATGATTGTTAGTTGATTGTATATAATTCATTAAGTGTTAATGAAATTGAGTTAATGAAATTGGAAGCTAAAGTAATGAAATTCAATTGAAAGTTAAGTGAATCTTAAATAGAATTGAATTTGATTGGAAGTGAACCAACTTGGATAAGAATTAGTGAATATAAACTAATTGAAAAGGAATGTTAGTTATAAACATCCACTGTATATGAATCAAATGTGATTAAATTGAAAACCCAATTCATTGAATATTAATGAGAATATGAATGAATATTTATTGGTTATGAATGCTAGTTGGTTGATGGTTGAATATATTGCTTTTGTTTCAATTGCTATGTTGACATGTATAGTTATTATGTTGCTATATGTTGTATATCGATACTATTGTCTATATACATGTTTATCATGTTGTTTGTTGAGTGTTTAGTAGGTGCGGATCGCATTTGCTTCGCATTTGGAGCTCGCTTTCGCGCTATATTAGCCGTATATGCTCGCTAATAAAATATAAGGTACATATCTCGGATTAAATATCGTACTTTTATACTTTTTTCCCTTCGGAATGCCTCATTACTTGATGAGATGTATGTCTGTGATATATATACTGTCATTTTTTTTTGGATCGAGCCGCGCAAAGGAGACTATGGCGAATTTTTCCGGAAATTTAAGGCGTTAGAAAAAATTTGAGAAAATTAGAATTTTTTTTGAAAACTTTAACTTTGTTTTGGAATTGAAAGTTAAACAATGATAGTTGTTTTTGAAAAGATAACTAAGTATGATTTGAAAACTTAGTAAGTTATTATAAGAAGTTTGACTATGGATTTTGGGAAAGTTAATAGATTCTGTAACTTTTCTTACTTGTTAATTTCGAGGACGAAATTCTTTTAAGGGGGGGAAGATTGTAACGACCCAGGATTTTTAGTAATTAAAAATTGAATATTTAATTAATTTTAAATATTAAGAAGTGAAATTATAAGTCAAATAAATTTTATTTTGAATAATTGGATTTAATTGAATAATTAAATCGATAATTTAATATGTTAAATTATGGAAATAATTGAAAATTGGGTTAAATATGATTGAAAATGATTTGCAAAATTTTATTTTATCATATTGAAGTTAGAACGATGTTTTAGAACTTTTAAAATCGAATTAAGAGTTTATTTGTGAAAATTGAATATTTTAATATTAAATCGACTAGTGAAATAGCCAATTTTTGAACAGTCTCAGAATTGAACGAAACCAGTTCCATTGGATCCGTAATAGTTAGTTATTACAGGATTTCAATTTTCGTGTCAATCGGAGTTATCATTTGAGCGTGGCAGCTCGAAACGCATCGAATTATTTTTAATATTAATTTGGCGAGTTAAAATAGCCATTTTTCAAAAATTCTCGGATTTCGACGAAACCAATTTCATCGGATCCGTAATGTGATATTATTGTATGGTTTCAAATTTCGTGTCAATTGGATTTACCGTTTGTCCGGTACAAATTAAAACGCCTAGAAAATCGTTTAAATCGGTTTAATTTAAATTGAACGTTTATAGCCATAACTCGCACAGATGTCCGAATTAGCTTTCGAAATCTGTTCCATTGTGTCCGGAATGCGGGGTAAACCCTATAAACGTTGGTTACGGCGCGTGAATCGGAGTTCGGAAAATCCGGGATGAATAGTGTCGTTCGATTCTCTATAAATAGCCACCTTCACAAATAAAAAAAATAAAACTAAAACCCTAGCCGCCGCTGTTATGTATTGAATGGCCAGAAATTTATGTTCTTCTCTCCTTAATCACTCTAAATCCATTAAGAATTACGCGAAGTGTTCAACATGAAAGTCGTAGAGATTCGCGAGAGCTTTCGATCCATACGGTGATGATCGTGTTTGGAGTTGTGGATTGGTGGCGAGTTGAGTTGGAAGTGTGGCCGTTCGGCCTCGAAATGCGCGCTAGGATGGAGGCCGAGCTTCAAGTGCTTCTGGGCGTTCGTGCTAGGCGATGGTGGCTTCGACATGGCGGTGGTTTGATGAACTCTCGACGTTCGTGGAGGGTGCGGTTGTTAACCCTAGTTCGGCTATGGTATGGGTTCTCTTGCGTGTATTATTTTCAGGGAACGAACGCATGAGAGGGAGAAGAAGTTGCACGGCTTGGATCTGATGACTTTGAGATGTGCGGCCAGGATAAAATCAAGGGAAAGTAAAATTATAAATGTTGTAATTAGTTTATAAAAAATCGAGTAAACTTCATAAAATCATATCTTTTTCATACGAGGTCGAAAACGCGCGAAACAAGAAGCGTTGGAATCGTATGGACGAGCACTACGCGATGGAATTGGATTGGAGTCGTTTGGAGTTAGTGAGAATTTCGGGTAAAATTAAACGTCCGTTTAATTTTATTCGAAATAAATCGCTAAAACGAAATTGAAATCAAGGTGAGAACTTCTCACTCAATCGAATCAGTTTCGATTTTATTTTAAATAGTTAGATATAAAATATTTGAGTGCATGTTTGAATGATGATTGTTATCTATTGATTGTTAAAATAGACATTATGCGCCGTTAGTAAGCGGATGTTATTTATTAAAAACATATACCGCGAATATTTCATAAACAGTGAAATTGGTATTATATATAATAGCAATATATATATATATATTGGCATATATATATATTGGAGTTATTGATTTCCCGCATTTGCATAGCGGATGAGACCCCATTGCGCCGTCTATTAAGCGGATAATATTTTAAATCCCATATACCGCGATAATTTCGTACTGGAGCGGAATTGGTATTGTGTTAATGTTTGTGGATGCAGGAAAACAGGTTGGAGGGATCCAACTGGATTCCTCAACAGTTTTTATTTGATTTCAGATATTTTGATATTTGATGGATTATCATATCGATATATGATATCGTTGTAGTCGTGATTGACTATTTTGGTGTGTAGCATCATTGGACCAAATTTGGAACTTTAAAATGATTTTAAAGTGATTTTTGAAAATATACTATATGTTTGGAAATTGATTCATTTTAAATAAATAATCGATATAATTTTTAATGTTATAAAAAATTATATTTTTAAGAAATATAGTTAAAAGTTGATTTTTGAAAATATAGATTAATGACTTTATAAAATAGCTTAAAATTGGAATTTTTGAATTTATTATAAAGGGTTGAAAATATAGGATTTATAAAATTTAATTATTTTATAAATCAAAATGATGAAATTATAAAGGAGTTTAAAGATGTTTTAAACGAATAATATAAATTGATTTATATAAAAAGATTTATAAATTGATAATTTATAAATGAAAATATTTGAATTATAAAACGAGTTTTTATAAGTGTTTGAATGAAGTGAAAATGGATTGCATAAGTGAATGGAATTTATAAAATTATAAATGGTGAAGTTATAAATGAAATTTATAAATAGTAAGATTTATAAATTTTGTGAAGTTATTAAAGAATGGTTTTGGATAAATAAACGAATCTTATAAGTTATAAGATTTATAATTATGAAGTTCAAAGGAACGATTGTGCAAACAAATAAATTCTAAGTATTTAACTTATAACATGAACTTTTGTTTTATAATTGAGTTATAAATTGAATAGGTTAATAAAGGAATTTATAAAAGGAAGTTGTTATAAAATAAATAGAAATGGAGTTTATAAACGTTGTTTTATAAATTCGCAAACGACTTATTTTGATAAGTAAATTGTTGAAACTTATTTATGGAGTTATATTCACATTTTTGACTGTGAATAATCCTTTAAAATGAAATGTATAAAAGGATGAAATTTGTTAACGTAGTATATTCACGTTTTTGAATAGTGAATAATATGTTAAAGAAAATGTTTAGGATGTGATATTTTAAATAGAAATTAAAACGATCTAACGATGTTTTAAAATATGTTAAGATTCGAAACCATAGATTTCAACATTTATTGTTGAAATAGACGTTTTCGAGAAATAGAAGGAAATAATGGACTATAACACTGTTGTTATAGTAAATGATTTCCGAAAGGAAATGTTTTGTATAGTATTGGGATTTATATATCTATTTTAATTTCAAATCCCTATACTAGTGATTTTGGGACGTTGTAACGATGTTTTACGCAACATTCGTTTTGGCCCAAATAAATATGTTTAAGAGAATGATTTCCTTAAAGAATGAAATATATACTTAATCTCGATTTAAGTATATTGAATATTTTCCAAGTGTTGAAAATAAATAAAATTTGTGAATTACTTATGAATAAATAAGTATGGAAATGTTTTCCAATATAAAGTGAATATTAGAGAATTTATCTTTTTGAAGATAAATTGAAGTGAATAATTGAAATCGAATATTCATAGATATTTTGGATTATAAATTCACTAAGGAATTTATAAAAGAAAGTGGAATTTGTTAAAAATAAATATTGATTTATTTTTGAAGTGTGAAAATTATATATCTAGTAAAGATATCTTTGGGAAATAAATAATTTGGAAAATTATTTGGGATCTGGTGATGTGTGCATATCCATTGATAGTTCAATAATCGACTATCAGTATTTCCCTTTGAATGGGTAATTGATGTGATTTGTTTGAATTTGAATGCCACACTTATTTTTGAATAAGCGCTCACTATTCGGGTTAACCGGGAAAGGACCATGGGGTCGTATAACCCATTCCGAATATGTGATACGTCGTTATGAATTGCATTTGAAGATCGGTGTTGAAGACCCGGTATTTGCAAGAGCGATAGGATGACCTGTCGATTGACTCTGCACCGAGTTGCTCCGGTATTGAGTTCTCCATATGTGATGGGAAATCCGATCAGGATTGTGGATATCCGGATTGCAAGGACTTCTTTGTAAGTGCCTTCGGTTTTGTTCGAGCCCGGAACAGACTTGTATGGATTGTATGTCTGACATTACAAATTGAGATATAAAGCAGATTTCTTTCAAATATATTTCTGTTGGTGGCGGAGAATTTATTCTTTTAGCTTAACACCCTTCTCTGAGACGTACGAGCTCAGAGATTATGTAGTTGAAGGTTATCAGCGATATATTCCCAATTTGGTAATGTGACATGCTGAGTGTTGCTGTGAAATGATCATTGTGTTGATTATTTGTGATAGGATCATTTATTTGATCGTCTATCCTGGTGATCATTTCTATGATCATTTATTGACCCAAAGCATGGCTTTTGTATAAAGTATGTTTTTGTGGACGTGACTTCGTCGAGCCTCACACCTCGGGAATGGTCAAAACAGGAAAGATGCAGCAAGGTTATGAGGGGTAGCGCCCTTTAGGATGTGTGCATTTCCTTCTGGAAAAGGGTGGTATCATGGTATGGAGCCCAGATACTTACTCATGTTGAAAACACTTTATGATTGTGTGAATTGATTGCGAGCGCTCGGTTGAAAAGGTCCCAAAGGACCGGGGGATGGCATATTCGGTCAGTTGTTACTCAGTTAGGGGTAACCCGGCCTTGTGTTGGTAGAGATCCGGTTTGGTTCTCGGGGATGTCCATCCAGAGGCATTCTCATGTGGCAATGGGAAGTTCCTTGGCCTGATCATTCGTTGGAAATCCAATTCCCAATACGAAACTTGTACGGTATTAGTTGTAGAACATGCCATTCACTTATGGTGGTCACCACTGTTTGGATGGTAGCTATAGTAGGCATACGATAATGGTCGTATGTTGGCTAAGATTTATATTCTACTTTCGAAATGAATTTTTCCTACACTATGCACTAGTAATAATATCAAATGTTCTTTTTAATACGTATCAAGCATCTTTGACTATCATAAGGAGAAATCTCCTCCGATTCTGCGTTTGCATTGTGTTTGTGTGCGGGAGGCCTTATGGTAGTCTCATTTTTAAAAGCATTGCGAATTGACTTTAAAAATATTCCTCTATTTTGATTTTAAAGATAAATAAACTGTTTTGAGTTCTCACACCAGTCACATGACTGACTCGGAGTTTATTGTTTTCCTTCCTAAACTCTGGGTGCCCACCAATTTCCACACGGGCAGTCAAGAGTTAAGGTTTATCAGGATATTCTGGATATTCTGGAGTTGCTGGAGGCAAGCTAGATGGCATGGCGTATTATTATGTATAGTATTTCTTTTCCGCTGTTTGTTGTTGTTGTTGTACACTCTGATGTAATGAAATGTATAAAACGTAATAACTGATATAGTTCTTTGTTTAAAGATTATTCAATTATTATTATATGTTGTTCCGCTGCGAATTGTGAGATTCTGATATTGTTCTGTTGTTTTCTGTTCCGTTCTATTTTCTATTTTCTTTCTCTATTTTTCTATCTTCTTATCTCTTCTTCTTCTTTTTCTTTTTCTTAAACCATAACATTTCGGGTTTCCAGCCTTCGATTTCTCGGCAGTCGATAAAGTGAGTATCGATGTTGAATTTTCGAAAGTCGAAAATTTCCGGGACGTTACAACAATGATTTGAAAAGAGTTTAAAATTAAAAGGTAAATTTAAAGAAAAAATTAAAATAAAAACACCCTTATATTAAAATAAGGATTAAACTCTTAAAAACCCTAATCCCCTTTTCAACAAGCCCGCCCCGTTTTCTTTTATTATTATCGCCTATTCTTTCTTCAATTTCTCTAAGAGAAAAAATGCGGCTCTGTCTTTGTTGCTCTGAAAACAAAATTAGGGCTTTCTCAGATCGCCTGTCTTGATCGATTCTCTGGTTTGCGTGTTGCCTTGCTCGATCGAGTGTGTTGCTCTTTGCTTCTCTGATGATCCACTGCTTGCCCCGAGATTGCGAATTACCTTTGGTACGTTGTTCGTACCTTTTGCTTTGTTAGGATTTAATTTGATTGTTCTTGTTAGCTTCCCCTCGCCGATGATGAACTTGGGTGAATATTCATAGGAGTCGAATTCCTAAATTTACATCGTATATTTCTTATTTGAATTCGTCAAAACATTTTCTCTGCCACTTGATACTGCTTGAACGTTTGAGATTTTACTGACTTGTTCAATTCGAATCTTTCCTTTTCTTCACTGTCACGGTTTTAGCTTGAAATCGTTCGATCGTTCCTTGATCGTTACGGCAGCTACTTTCCTATTTTATTTGGATTTGACTTTTGACTTTTTCCATTTTTATACTGTGTTGATTTCTGACTTAATTAAAATGCAATATTGATTTGTAAATTCAACTTCGTTTTTCTGATGCTTTGACTTTGGTCACTTTTGCATAAATGTTGAACTCATTCCTCCACTGTGGCCTTCAACTTTACATTCTCTGGTCATGACTTTGTAGTCTTTGTATTGTCACTGTAATGTATTCTTCAGGCCGCTTGGATATTGTTGGTCTCTGTGGTATTGTTGTTGCCCTTTCTATATTTTGATTGCCATATCCTCTGCTCGAGCTCTTTGCACACTGATGCATTCTGGAGTTGGTCTTGTTGCTGTTTGGCTTTGTGTACATGTAAATTGCATTTGTGAACATCGTCGAGTCTAGTTCTATTTGCATTGTATCACTTGATAGCATCAAGTCTGATCTACAGTTTCCATTTCTGTTGTACTTGTTGTTTTCATTTGGCTGTTACAGTCCTTCTTGAATTAACCTGAACTTGGTTTTGCTTCATGATGTACTTTAGTCTGATGCCTGTGTCACTTGATTGCTGAGTCACTTGAGTTTCAGACCATATATTTGTTTGTTTCAGTTTGGTACACATCCTTGACCTGTTGCACTGTTTCTGGCCATTCTTGTTGCCTCTGTTCATTTGCAATATTGTGGTTCATGTGTTTGATTTACTGTTGAGTCTTTGATATTGGTATGGAGTACATTGTTGGCTATGTGCATTCTGATCATTTTGGCACTGGGTTTGCATAAATGTGCTTACTTTGAGCATGTTTCATTTGGTCGTCTGCACCTCTGGTATGCTGCAGCTTGGTCTTGCCATTTGTATTTAGTTTGCATTCATGTCTGATCATTGAATAGTTGCATTGTTCCATGTATTTGTGCTTTGATGCAGTTTTGATTTGTCGAAGCTTTGCATTTGAGTTGAGTCATGACAACAATGGCTTCACCTTTGCATTCAAATTATTGTTTGGTGCCTTCTTGAATTTTGCAGTCTTTCATGAGCATATTGACTTTATAGTTGGATTGTGCATTAACCTTGAGTTGAACCCAGTTTTAAAACTCGGGTTTGACCTTGTGCTGATGAAGAGATTTTATTTATATTGCACCTTTGTTGAACCCGTCCTTTTATTTTGGGTTTGACCTTGTACTCACCTGTCCCTGTAACATTATCATGTGCATATCTGTGTGCACGGCCTTGTGGCATGTACAGTGATACACTGTGCATGTCACATTGTTCGTGTGTGATGAATTCAAATATAAATCATGATGAACAACCCAAATAACCGAGGCAAATATTATTTTCAAAATTCACTTTTTATTTTATACCGCTAAAATATTTCTTTTTCAATTTTACTGCGTTAGTGAATATTTTTGCAGATTGCTCAGATGCTGGATTCTAACTGGAATGAAGTTGAAGATAAAATACGAGTGTGAGGGATATGTAGTAAGGAATTTATGTAAATTAAATTGTGATGTAATTAGAACCAAAATTGTATATGTATAATGAGAGCTTGAATTTGTACTATTCAAAATTGTAATAAATATTTGTTTGAATAAAATTTCTGTTTTGAATTCAAATTCTGTGTTATTTAATTTTATTTAGCAAATATTTATTTAATCTATGAAAAATAAAATAGTACATTAACAAATACATTTAAACGAATGTATATATGTTTATTATCATCAAACAAAAATCATATAAGCGCATATTCAACAATCTTTTCCTTTTGATGATAACAAACATATATTTAAGATTTTGAATATGTTAAATGTATTTTATTATTGATATGCTCTAATTGCTCCCCCTATTTAAATTCTTCCTCTCTACACAAAGCCCCCTACATATATGCATAAAAATAAAAATATGCAAATGAGCCTAGATGCAAATAGAAAATTATTTGACCTTTGCTTGATTTTATTTGACAAAATCTTAACTTTTCTCTCCCTCTTTTGTTATCAGCAAAAGAATAATAGTGTTAGAGAAAATAGAGATAAAGTGATCGATATTAATTCAACATTAAAACTCAATTGAATATAAATATTAAATTTCAATAAAAAATCAAACAAAAATCATAACTACCCTCAGGTGCATATTCCATTTTTAGAAGTAATGGAAATGATGTCATCATATAAAACCATACAGTTGTATCTATTTGTGGTACATTTATATCAGGAATTTGAATATCTGCTAATCATGCATAACCGTTAGGACTTTTAAATGAGATTAGTAGTATTCCAATTTAATTTTAAAAATGAATTCAAGTATCTTCTAATCACGCATAACCGTGAGGACTTTTAAATGGGATTAGAATCAACTTGTTTATTTAATAAATCAATTTTGATATGCGTTCCATACATGCATAACCGTAAGGACTTTTAAATGAGCATGGAAGCACATAACAAATTCCAAGTAATTCACCCATGCGTAACCGTTAGGACTTTTAAATGAGAGCGAATACTTTGGATTTTATTTTGTTTTATAAAATGAAAAACGAATGATTCCTGTTTAAAGTACCACATATCGACAAACTATATTGAATTTTTGATGAGCGATGGTTGATAGAAATATGATAGACATAGAAATGGTTATGGAATCTTTACCCAACAAAAAGTTTTATAACTCTTGTTTGAATTTCTAAAGAAATTTTTCTAAAATATACTGTCTTGGGTAATGTATGATCAATATCAACACTCATCACTTTTTTCAATCACTATTTATCTCTTCGATAATTATTAGGGAGTTAGACTAGTCAAAATTGTCATTTAAAATCGAATTCAAAAATAATTATGAAATCAATTTTTCAAAATGACTAATCTGAAAATATGGTCAAAAATGATTTTCTTGAGGGGGTTATATGTGAAACATTCCTGCTATTTGAAAATTATTTGAATTTAAAAATATGCAGACATTTCCCAAAAATTAACGATGCAGTTACTAAAATTCACGTTCAACTAGTAAGTTTTCTTTCAACTAGATTACCAGTATGATCTGCATCTGAATTTTTCTTTCACTCCAAAATATCACTAATTGAATTTAGTAGACAAGACCAAGAAGTGTGCAACAAAAAAATTCAAACTCAATTTTAACAGTAATTTAAATGACATTCTCTTGAAGTTGAAATGAAGCTGTGTAAATAATCAAAAACCATGAATATAGAGTTGGCCATATTATAACCAAATGTATTAATATCCAACACTATTTTTGATCCAACCTAATATAATCAAAGAATTTAGAGAATTTTATAGTGTTTTTGGCATAAATATAATTGGCCAACTATGTTGAACAAGTCAGAATCAAAATCATCATCACTTCACCATCTCAATATTGGCTGATTTTAATTCAGACTATGGTGCAGATCATTACATTTAATATATCCTTCAAAATATACCATTACCTGTTTTACCTTTAAGATATTTTTCGTTGTTGCCCATTGTGATTCTGTCACCTTTGTACTAGGCTAAGGAACTTTACTTTGTCGCTCGGTGTGCTCTTGGAACAGCCAGAATCCAAGTGGCACTATTGTTGTTCCTTAGCCTGCCACCACACCTACACGATGAAAAATTTTTGTGACCTATTTGTTTTTATAGGTCCATGGTTGTTAGTGGCAGAAGATTTAGAAAAATAATTTTGTGAAGACCCAAAACTATTTATAATTGTTCCCTTCGGCATCCAAATTTGTTTAACTTTGAGAATTTTTATATTTGTGCCTTTTGGAACCCAAATCGGTATAGTTTTCACATATTTGGGTCTATACCAACAATTATTGTGACTGTGTCCATATTTTCTACAAAGTGTGCACATAGAATTTTTTTGATTAATATTGCTTTCAACATTTTCAGATTGATTATATCCAAGTCCCTGTCTAATCGTATTCACAGTTTGTTTTCCTAATAGCATATTCAACGATTTTTCACTTTTAGAAAATTTGTCTAAAGTCGTTGACAATTGTTGGACTTGTGTTTTGAGAGATTCATTTTCGTTTAACAATTGTGTGCACTTTTTAATAGAATTCTCTCTCCTAGTATTTTCATTTTTGTTCAAAATCAGAATTTCATTTTCAAGTGATTTTATATTAATTTCTGATTTCTTAATTTCTTCTTCCAATGTTGGACACTTATCACACTTAGGGATCCTACTTTGATAGGTTTTAACTAATTGGTCAAGTTGTTTATTTAAATCTATCAAAGTATCTTTTTGTGATTCAAGTTTGGCATACTTCTCCCTAAGTCATTCAAAACAGCCATTCACTTCGTGGAAATATATAAGTAATTCTGTACGAGAGAGTTTTGATACCTCACTTGGCTCGTCATCATCACTGTCAGTTATTTCACCATAAAGACATATGTCAGCTTTCTCACTCTCACTGTTAGTACTTTGATTATCTTCATCGCTGGTATTCCACGTGGCTGCAAAACTTCTCCTTTTTGATTTCTTTTCAAAGTCGCGTCGATTTTGAGGACAATTAAGCTTGATGTGTCCGGGTTGGTTGCACTTATGACAGATGATCTTCGGTTCTTCAGGATTGCCTAATATTTTATTTATTCTGCTTTTCAATTTTCGATTTAGAGATGGATTTCCATATTTGTAATTCCACCTTTTGACTTTCTTTATTATCAGCTCTAATTCCGCTGCTCCGTCATCATCACCATCACCATCACTTTATGTTGTTCCTTTGAGAGCCATAGATTTCTTGCGAGTATCTCCACCTTCACGCTCTTCCTTGAATTTCAATTCTAGCTCATAATTGGTGAGATTTCCGATGAGTTCTTCGACTTTCATTTGTTTCAAATATTTTGATTCTTGAATGGCAGCCACTTTGGCTTCAAAACTTCGTGGAAGGACTTTGAGGATTTTTCGGACTATCTCCAACTCTGTGTATGATTTTCCAAGAGCTTTTGATTTGTATACGATATTGCAAAGTCGTCCATGCATCTCTTTAACATTTTCTTCCTTTTCCATTGTGAAATTTTCGTATTCGCTGCTTAGCATGGCAAGACGAGATTCTTTGACTTGAGATGTTCCTTCGTGAGTCACTTCTAGTGTGCGCCATATTTCCTACACGGTTAGACAATGTGGGACACGATTAAATTCAAATTGATCCAATGAACAGATAATAGAATTCATAGCTCTAGCATTAGCATTTTGTAATTTATTTTCTAGTTCTGTCCATTGATCCATCGGTTTATCTATTTCCTGATTGTCTACAATTATAGTTGGTGCTCTATAACCTGTCTCAACAATGTTCCAAGCGTCAGTGGTTTTTAGAAAAAATTTCATTCTATTTTTCCAATAAGCATATTCACCATTGAACATTGGTGGTCTGACTATGGACTGACCCTCAGCAAAAGCATTATTAAAAGAAGCCATTTTAAAAATTCAAACTTTTAAACAAAACTGATTTTTGAAAAATGAATTTTTAAAACAAAAAAAATTGACTTCTATTCCTAGCTCTGATACCACTTGCAGGATCGATATCACCCTAGAGGGGAGGTGAATAGGGTGATAGTATTAATTATAAAAATTAATTGCGGAAGCTTATAAAATAATTTCAACACAGATCACAGAATAGTAGCAGCACAGATAAAAGCAGAATAATAAATGCAGACATAGAACGACATAGAATTTACCCAGCTTCGGCAAAACCTTTCCTACGTGCTGCCCCCAAGGTTTCTACTAGAAATTAGATAGTCACATGCTTACACACGTAAACTCGCGACACCCACTACTGATTAACCTAATTCTACGCTCAAAACTCTGCCACAACTCAGCCATTGAGTTGCGAATTCTCAAACTACGCCACGTAGTTTGTCCCCTAGTCACACGACTAGTAAATACATTGATTTGAAAAGAGTTTAAAATTAAAAGGTAAATTTAAAGCAAAATTTAAAATAAAAACACCCTTATATGAAAATAAGGATTAAACTCTTAAAAACCCTAATCTCCTTTTCAACAAGGCCGCCCCTTTTTCTTTTATTATTATCGCCTGTTCCTTCTTCAATTTCTCTGAGTGAAAAAAATGCGGCTCTGTCTTTGTTGCTCTGAAAACAAAATTAGGGCTTTCTCAGATCGCCTGTCTTGATCGATTCTCTGGTTTGTGTGTTGCCTTGCTCGATCGAGTATGTTGCTCTTTGCTTCTCTGATGATCCACTGCTTGCCCCGAGATTGCGAATTACCTTTGGTACGTTGTTCGTACCTTTTGCTTTGTCAGGATTTAATTTGATTGTTCTTGTTAGCTTCCCCTCGTCGATGATGAACTTGGGTGAATATTTATAGGAGTCGAATTCCTAAATTTACATCGTATATTTCTTATTTGAATTCGTCAAAACATTTTCTCTGCCACTTGATACTGCTTGAACGTTTGAGATTTTACTGACTTGTTCAATTCGAATCTTTCCTTTTCTTCACTGTCACGGTTTTAGCTTTAAATCGTTCGATCATTCCTTGATCGTTACGACAGCTACTTTCCTATTTTATTTGGATTTGACTTTTGACTTTTTCCATTTTTATACTGCGTTGATTTCTTCCTTAATTAAAATTCGATATTGATTTGTAAATTCAACTTCATTTTTCTGATGCTTTGACTTTGGTCACTTTTGCATAAATGTTGAACTCATTCCTCCACTGTGGCCTTCGACTTTACATTCTCTGGTCGTGACTTTGTAGTCTTTGTATTGTCACTGTAATGTATTCTTCAGGTCGCTTGGATACTGTTGGTCTCTGTGGTATTGTTGTTGCCTTTGTATATTTTGGTTGCCATATCCTGTGCTCGAGCTCTTTGCACAATGATGCATTCTGGAGTTGGTCTTGTTGCAGTTTGGCTTTGTGTACATGTAAGTTGCATTTGTGAACATCGTCGAGTCTAGTTGTATTTGCATTGTATCACTTGATAGCATCAAGTCTGATCTACAGTTGTCATTTCTGTTGTACTTGTTGTGTTCATTTGGCTGTTAGAGTCCCTCTTGAATTAGCCCGAACTTGGTTTTGCTTCATGATGTACTTTAGTCTGATGCCTATGTCACTTGATTGCTGAGTCACTTGAGTTTCAGACCATATATGTGTTTGTTTCAGTTTGGTACACATCCTTCACCTGTTGCACTTTTCTGGCCATTCCTGTTGCCTCTGTTCATTTGCAATATTGTGGTTCATGTGTTTGATTTACTGTTGAGTCTTTGATATTGGTATGGAGTACATTGTTGGCTATGTGCATTTTGATCATTTTGGCACTGGGTCTGCATACATGTGCTTACTTTGAGCATGTTTCATTTGGTCGTCTGCACCTCTGGTATGCTGCAGCTTGGTCTTGCCATTTGTATTTAGTTTGCGTTCATGTATGATCATTGAAGAGTTGCATTGTTCCATGTATTTGTGCTTTGATGCAGTTTTGATTTGTCGAAGCTTTGCATTTGAGTTGAATCATGACAACAATGGTTGACCTTTGCATTCAGTTTATTGTTTGTTGCCTTCTTGAATTTTACAGTCTTTCATGAGCATATTGACTTTATAGTTGGACTGTGCATTAACCTTGAGTTGAACCCAGTTTTAAAAACTCGGGTTTGACCTTGTGCTGATGACGAGATTTTATTTATATTGCACCTGTGTTGAACCCGTCGTTTTATTTTGGGTTTGACCTTGTGCTCACCTGTCATTGTAACATTATCATGTGTATATCGGTGTGCACGGCCTTGTGGCATGTACAGTGATACACTGTGCATGTCACATTGTTCGTGTGTGATGAATTCAAATATAAATCATGACGAACAAACCAAATAACTGAGGCAAATATTATTTTCAAAATTCACTTTTTATTTTATACTGCAAAAATATTTCTTTTTCAATTTTACCGCGTTAGTGAATATTTTTGCAGATTGCTCAAATGCTGGATTCTAACTGGAATGAAGTTGAAGATAAAATACGAGTGTGAGTGATATGTAGTGAGGAATTTATGTAAATTAAATTGTGATGTAATTAGAATCAAAATTGTATATGTACAGTGAGAACTTGAATTTGTACTATTCAAAATTGTAATAAATATTTGTTTGAATAAAATTTCCGTTTTGAATTCAAATTCTGTGTTATTTAATTTTATTCAGCAAACATTTATTTAATCTATGAAAAATAAAATAGTACATTAACAAATACATTTAAACGAATGTATATATGTTTATTATCATCAAACAAAAATCATATAAGCACATATTCAACACATGTCACTTTAAACTAGTAAGGTGCTAAATTCCTTAGCATACAATCATAAATTCTTGTTCACAACATACATTATTACATCACCACTATGTCAAAACATGTAAATAATCCAGTGCAAGCAGATTATAATATGCAAACAACTTGACTATTTAACTACCATATTCCAAACTATACATCATCACAACCAAGCACAATTAATTACATACAATCCAACACTATTTTTTCCTACATAAACTTTATTTTTAGAACCGAAGTCAAACATTTATACATTAGAAAACTTAGTTTAAGAGTGAAACTTTACTCATCGAAAATCGACTAAACTAAAGCAACTTCCTCTAGAATTTGAATACGACTTATGCCTTCACCTTTCTTTTGTAAAAGTGGAGTTTTTGGAGCTTGAATAATGCAAAATAATTCAACTAAAGTGGAATATAGGTTCGGCCAAGGTAGTATAGGATTGTATATGGGCTTGTTTTGTGGAGATGGAGTTGTAGGAAAGAAAGGAGCTTAAACAAGGATTTGGAAACTTAAAAGTGAATAAAAGTATGATTTTTAAACGCTAGAATTTCTTTTGGAAGCCATGGAAGAATTTTAGAACATAAAGAAAATTTTCAAAGTGGAAATGAAATGAGAATAATGACAAAGAAATTAGGAATGAGTATATATACACATGGATAAATTAAATTGCCAATTTAGCCTTAGGGTACATACCCTCCATTCTTACCTTGCCACCTCACCAAGCACGCTGCGCCTCCCCTTTGCTCACATTTTCCCCTTGTCCCCTTTCTCTTATTTGAGCTAACATGAAATTAATACTAGTATACTTAATGTTTTTACCGAAATGACATTTTGTGACTTCTTTTTACATATATATTTTTAGACCTATTTAACTTTCATAAGATGTCATATCATATTTAAATAATTTAATAAACATATACATATATTAAAATGTATTTTAAATTGTATATAAATGTGTGTGTATTACTCAAATTTGCACAAAGTTTTCTGACAATTTTTAGGCACTGAAAAATCGTAAATTTGGAAAATGATTTTTGTTCACATTTTCTATTTTATTCTGAAAAAATTATTTTTGTAAAAAAAATTTGAAAAATATTTCACTATCATTAGTTATTATTTAAAAGGAGTTTATTTTTAGTTATAAATCCATTAATTAATTATTAAAATATATTTAAACATCTATATTAAAGTGATTAAATCCTGGGTCGTTATAGGGGTAGTAAGTTGTTGTTGTAGGATCCGCTTTCTCCTTAGTTAGGAATTATTAAATGGTCTGGGTTATCGTTTTATGCAAGGTAGTAGGAAATCTTAGAAAGGGTCCGCTTCGGGTTCAAGGTATTAAGCGGATATTGTAGAGTCTGCCTCTTCGATTAAGAAGTATTAAGTGGCCTTATGGGATTCCACGCGATGTCAACTAGAGAGTACCAGAGAGGGGCTACTTAATTCCCATTGAAAAAAAGTGATTTGAGTACTTTCTTATAAATTGTTAGGACATGATTGGCGGAGATGCATAGGACTGGAAAGGTCCTTTGGCTTACAGTTGAAAGTGAGGTATAGAGTTGGATTGGAAAGATAAGTTAGAGAATTGGACTAGAAAAGTCTTAAGGCTTATAGTTGGAGGTGTTTCATGTACGACATAGTTAGAATGCGTAAGACATATTCTTATCTAAATTATACTGCCCAACTACTATTATAGAAAGACTCAGGATTTTATTCATCAAACATTATTGTTCTTACTCCATACTCATTATAGCATAGGTTTAAGAAGACGATGTTGACTTAAGAGATGAAGGCAGAGGCGAAGTCTTAAGGCAGTTATCTATCTATTTATGTTTTTTTACATTTTAATGTACCCTTTTCGTACTTGAAGATATTATGTTGAGATATTGTATTTTAGAAATTGAGTATTATGTTAGTTTCTGAGATTTGAATTTCTAAA
Source organism: Allium cepa (assembly GCA_030765085.1). NCBI lineage: Eukaryota > Viridiplantae > Streptophyta > Magnoliopsida > Asparagales > Amaryllidaceae > Allium > Allium cepa. Next base: position 792,812,851 of record CM060935.1, on the reverse strand, counting down.
AAAGTGGGTACTATTTCTTATATTATCTTTTATCCTTTCCGCTATGAGATTCTGATAGCATAAGTAGATAGTTCTGTGTATTGTTCATTATATCAATTTTATCAACCAACAACCAACTTTGGGATAGGGCTAAGCTTCGATGAGCCATTACTTAGTTGATAATTAGATCCGTTTTGAGACGGGTTGTTACAAACAACATGACATATGAATAATATATACATACACATAAATTTAAACCTTTCACGTTCTGCATGTGAAACATCTACAATTACTAGTCATAATGAGTTTTTCATCCAATTTAATGTGTTAATTTTTCTCAAATATAAGGTATATATTGAAAATGTGTACATAACATGGTAATGTAAAACAACAATGACTTAACATATGAACAATATAATGAATATGTACATGCATATAAGTTCAAACCTATAACATTCCACATGTGAAACTTCTATAATTACTAATCATAATGAGTTGTTCATCCAGTTTAATGTGTTTTTGTTTCTGGTGTATATGGTGTATGTTGCAAAATGTGGAGAAGGTAACACATGATATTATGATACAACAACATGAGAGGTGTATTGTAGACACATAAATATATATACATATAAGATGTATTGTCACGGCTAAATGAACTATATTTTTTTTGTGAATTAAATAATTTTACAAATATTTTGTGTGTGTGTATATATGCATATAAGTTCAAATTTATTGTAAATTATCCAGATAACACGGCTAAATAAGAAGAAGTTTGTTCAGAATTAAAATCTAAAACTTCAAAAATCCTAATTCAAATTTACTTTAACTAGGTCAAACATATATTTTATATCTTAAATGGTAAATATATGTATAACCAGATTATGTAATATTTCATATAAAATAGTTTTCATGTTGTTATTTTTATCATAGACCAAAATTCAACATAATTTAAATCAAATGATTTATAATTTAAAACATGTTGATTTGCATATAAGATTCAAATTAATTATTCATTGATTCTATAATTATCAAAAAAATTATATGTGTGGCAATATCATCACATACAAGGGTATAGGCATAACATATATGGACCTATGAAAATATAAAATTACCTTTGAGACCTTGCCGCTTGTCGCACTTGATCCAAGTTTGCCTCCTAGGAATCTGATTCCACATTCTTGATGTTGCAAGGATCAAAGTACTATTTCCATTGAAAAAGAGATGGCTTTTTCATTTCTAGAACGAAGCAAGGAGAGTGTTGTTTAGGATTGAAAACATTTTTCCTCTTTTATCAAAAAGTAAAATGAAAGAGTATGAGATGTTGTTTATAGAAGAGTTATTAAGAGAGTTATCTACTACTATTGACTCTTAAAATTCAACGTAAAGGAAACTCGTCCTCCTCCTATAATGTGTATGTCCCCTTTCCTCCCCTTTATTTGTTTTTTTGCATTTTTAAACCCATTTAAAAATGTATTAGAATCGTAAAACAATATGTGCATGTATAATACTTATACACACATCCAAATATTTACTAAAGGCATCTAGGAAATTTCTCGGAGCTACCAGAATTACTAATGGCACCAAAACTACTAAAAGCACTCATAATTTATATATTTTATATATTAATTTAACTAATTTATAACATATTGTAAACTAATTAAATTGGGTCATATTTCGAAGACTGCACAAATTTGGTCATGCAACTCACAGGTGTGAATTTAGCAAGCAATTAATATTGAACGATTCAAATAGTAACATCCACACATCATCTTAATTAATGGTATGACAGTTTGTTCGAATTTATCATCTATAGATGTTTTCAGTAAAGCTATATTTTAGATCAATTTAAGCAACACCTTTAAGCAATGATATATTATATGCACATTGTCTTCATCACCACTGTATCACTTTTGATATGTGGTGTTTGGTCATGGTGAAAACTCCTATAAAACTATTTAGTCAACCTCTAATGTATTTTGTTTAATAATAACATTTTTTATTAACTAGTATGCCACGGTTGAAGATTTTTGACTTTGAATTGACCATGATCCTAACCTCTCATAACCGATGAGATGAATTCTCTATTGAATAGTGTTTCATTTCTTTTGCTTTAACCAAGATCCAACTATAGTCGTTCGATATTCCACGATATTCTCAAGTAAAATGAACTATATGACATTGTCGCATGAAGATTTCCTATTTAACCTTAGCTATTATCAACCTAAGTAGTTAATGTCAGTATCGGGCACGTATCAGTCAAGTACTGGTATAAGATATTTTAAAATATCATGATAATATAGGTAAAATATTGGACATGTATAAAACATGTTATATACGATATTGTACTATGTTACAATGTCATATTGATGTTAAGTTTTCAAATATTTGGATAAACATTGCTAAATTATTATTGAAGACCGACTGCATACAATTACAGACTACAGTCCATTTACTAAGATATTATATTAAATACAAATCATAATATAAGCTCATAAAAGTTAAGAAACTCATATATTGTGCATCTTCGTTATATTCTTCATTTTTGTACTATAGTCATTGTTTCTTCAGTCTATTAACCATCTATATTAATTTCCCAAAAATTTCATATATATAGTTTCTTTGTTTTCACTTAATTTATCAAATAAGTAATGTTGATTTGACACCAACTATTACTTTATCCCACGCCTTATTGATATGTCAAATATATAACTTTACTGCAGTTCAAAGTTCTTGATGTATGATAATAACTAACAAAACGAATTTTCATAAGCTAATTTACCAATTAGAAATGGTGAAAAAAAACAACCAAAAAGAGAAGTAGCTCTTTCATGATCTTTTTTTAGTGGTAAATACTTCATGGAAAATAAAACGTAGAAAATAATGGAATAAGTAAAGTTTTCTTTACTAAAAGACTAATGAAGAAGACTAAAATTATATGGTTAAAACCATGAATTAGTGCATTGAGATTTCTAATATGGTCTAGATATTCTCATTCACTGTATACAAAAACAAATACTGAGAATGTGAAGACATTTATTTGGAAATACATTTTCTCCAACGCATACAACAATGAACGGGTTTCTTAAAAATATCAGGTATTTTACATAAAATATCATAGCGATATATCAGCAAATATCAAACGATATGTTGGTGACGATATTTTATGCAATATTTTGAAAAAGTACCGGCTTAGGAGTGATATGAGATATATCGATGATATATCAGCGATATTATCCAATATTAACTACATGGTTATCAACCAACAGGAAAACTCTCGGTCTAGTCATTTGGTTGCCATCCAATAGCTATAAGTATATAGTCCCTTGATGCCCCCTATAGCCAAAATTAATACATTGTCCAACATTTAGAGAGCGCTACATAGTCTGACATCAACGGATGTATCAAATCCTTTTCTCAAACATCTTGACTAAGAATATTTAAAATAAAGCATTATTCATTTATGATTCGATACTCATGGTTACAACATTTGTAACTGCAATCATATGCTCAGAGGTTGAGCTGTTCAAAAGAGCAACTTTTTACTTCATGACTGCACCACATTTATTTAGAAAAATGCACCTGGTCATCCTTAACATTTTAAGGATATTGAATATGATTTCATTGAAGTAAACAGATCGAAACTGACACTTCAATTATCGAAATCCTAAGTCTATCTTATCGTTCCTGGTTTAGTGTTGTTTCTTGCATAAAAAGATCCTTATTATATTCAATCATATAGAACGCATGATCTTACAATATATTTTATTTTTTCATTTCAAACGAAACATTTTCATCGAGATTTTATATAATACGAATGCGATCGCTCACCATACAACTTTTTGTATGCGATCTAATATGGATCAAATATTCATACTCTTGTAATACTTTAGAGTATAAAACTCACAGAAGAGAATATACAATCTCGAACAAATTATCGATTAAGTGACAGAGGCACAAATGTTTAATTGATTATATAATTTTTACTTTTGCATTGGTCTTAAAGCGACAACATGCCAAAAGATTTATTCGTAAGTATATTATACATTTCTTCATCCATCTTTAATTTAGTTCATTTAGTATGTTTTAATCAATGTATAATTTTTCAATAATATTAAATTTTGAAATTTATTTTAGTAGATTATCATGACATCACATATGTTCTTATTACTGTTTGATTGGTTTGCTATATATATCTAATAAGCCTCCCACTTAATTTTGCATCTCTCAAAACCCTGAAAAAGATACATGTAACGAGCCAGAATTTTTATTAATTTAAATTTGAATATTTAATTGAATTTAAATATTAATAAGTGAAATTTATAAGTCGAATAAATTTTATTTCGAATAATTAGATTTAATTGGATAAATTAAATCGATAATTTAATATGTGAAAATACAGAAATAATTGAAAATAGGGTTAAATATGATTGAAAATGATTTGTAAAATTTTATTTAATCATGTTAGAGTTAGAATGATATTTTAGAACTTTTAAAATCGAATTAAAAGTTAATTTGTGAAAATTGAATATTTTAATATTTAATCGACTAGTGAAAATAGTCAATTTTTGAACAGTCTCAGAATTGGACAAAACCAGTTTCATTGGATCCGTAATAGTTTGTTATTATCATATTTCAATTTTCGTGTCAATCGGAGTTATCGTTTGATCGTGACAACCTGAAACGCATCGAAATTGTTTAATTATTAATTTGGCGAGTTAAAATAGCCATTTTTCAAACAGTGTCGGATTTTGACGAAACCAGTTTCATCGGATCCGTAATGTGATATTATTGTATGGTTTCAAATTTCGTGTCAATAGGATTTACCGTTTGTCCGGTACAAGCTAAAACGCCTAGTAAATCGTTTAATCGGTTTAAATTTAAATTGAACGTTTATTGCCATAACTCGCACAGATGACCGAATTAGCTTTCGAAACCTGTTCCATTGTGTCTGAAACGCGGGGTAAACCCTAGAAACGCCGGTCACCGCGCGTAAATCGGATTCCGGAAAACCAGAATGAATAGTGATTGAGAAATTTCTATAAATAGCACCTTATTATTTTCTTTTTTCTAAAATATTTCAAAACCCTAATTTATAGAGCATCCGCCACCTACTTCCATCAATGGACGAAAACGTGTGTCTTTCTTCCTCCAATTTCTCGAAATCCACACATTTATAGCGAAATCTTCCAACTAGAAAGATGTCAAGCACGTCGAGTTCCACGAGATCAACGGTGGAGATGGAATATGGTGGCTGGACGAGGGAGCTAGGGGGCCGCGTTTCCCTTGCATTCGCACGAAATTCTAGGAGCAAGGGGGTGGCCGAGTTGCATGTGTTTGAGGGTGAAGATAGAGCACGCGAAGGGCTTTCGAATGAAGTATCCTGATCGACTTGAAATTGCTCGTGGAGGTGGCGATTTGGAGCCCTAGGGGGCGGCGTGTTGGGTTGTGCTCGCGTTTACTGATTTGGAGAAGATGATATCTCGCGGCCACAATTTGCAGAAACCAACGAACGCTCCAGATTCGCCTAGGTTATAAATAATAAAAAGAAAATGTGAATTTTTTTATATAAATTCGTATAACTTTGTAACACTATATCTCGGTCATACGAGGTCGAAATTCGACGAAACGGGAAGCGTTGGAATCGTATGGACGAGCACTACGCGATGCAATTGGATTGGAGTCGTTTGGAGTTAGTGAGAATTTCGGGTAAAATTAAACGTCCATTTAATTTTATTCGAAATAAATCGCTAAAACGAAATTGAAATCAAGATGAGAACTTCTCACTCAATCGAATCGGTTTCGATTTTTATTTTAAATAGTTAGATTTAAAATATTTGAATATATTTGAATGATGATTGTTATCTATTGATTGTTAAAATAGACATTATGCGTCGTTAGTAAGCGGATGTTATTTAATAAAAACATATACCGCGATAATTTCATAAACAGTGAAATTGGTATTATATATAATAGCAATATATATATATTGGCATAGGTATATATTGCAGTTGTTGATTTCCCGCATTTTATAGCGGATGAGACCCTATTGCGCCGTCTATTAAGCGGATAATATTTATAAATCCCATATACCGCGATAATTCCGTACTGGAGCGGAATTGGTATTGTGCTAATGTTTTTGGATGTAGGGAAACAGGTTGGAGGGATCCAACTGGATTCCTCAACTGTATTGATTTATTTACAGATATTTTGATATTTGTTGATTATCATATCGATATATGATATTTGGATGTCGTGATTGACTATTTGGTGCTGTTGCATCATCGGATCCATTTTTGAAGTTTTAAAATAATGATTTTTAGTTTTTAAAGGATTTTTTTTAAAGTGATTTTTGAAAGTATACGTTTTATTAAAATTTGGAATTGATTTATTTTAAATAAATTAACGTTATAAGTTAATGTTATAAAAGTTATAATTTTTGTAAAATATAACCAAATTAAGATTTTTGAAATAAATAGTGATTAATTTATAAAATGGTTTAATTGGGAATTTTGAATTATTATAAACGGTTTATATAAAAGATTTATAAAATTGATATTTATAAATTAAAAATACTGGAATTATAAAACGAGTTTTTATAAGTAATAAAGTGAAATAAAAAAATGGATTTCATAAGTGAATTGAGATTTATAAATTTATGAAATATGAATATTTAAAATGGATAGATTTTGTAAAATATAAGATTTATAAATAATCAACTTATAAATCGGGTTTTGGCATTTAAAATGAGATATAAAAAGGATTTTTTTATAAATAGAAGTTTATAAAAATATAAATGGAGTTTATAAACGTTGTTTATAAATCCGAAATCAATTGAATTTGATAAGTTGGATATAGGAATATATGAAAGGAATTATATTCACGATTTTGGACAGTGAATATATTATTAAATGAAATGGATATGTTTTTGGGGAAGGAACATTATGAAATGAAGTTAATGATTTTAAAGACGTTTTAAAATGCATTAAGTATCGAATACATAGATTTCAACATTCATTGTTGAAATAGACGTTTTTGAGAAATAGAAGGAAATGGTGGACTATAACACTGTTGTTATAGTAAATGGTTTCTGAAAGGAAATGTTTTGTATAGTATTGGGATTTATATATGTATTTAAACTTTGAATCCCTATACTAGTGATTTTGGGTCGTCGTAACGATGTTTTACGTAACATTCGTTTTGGCCCAAACAAATGTGTTAAGAGAATGATTTCTTAAAGAATGAAATATATACTTAATTTTCGATTTAAGTATATTGAATATTTTCTAAGTATTGAAAATAAATGGATTTGTGATGTACTTATCATTAAATAAGTATGGAAATATTTTTCCAATGTGAAATGAACGTTTTAGAATTTATCCTTGTAAAGGTAAATTGAAAGTGAATATTTGAAATCGATTGAAAATCGTATATCATAAATATTTTGAGATTATAAATTCACTAAGGAATTTATAAAAGAAAGGGGAAATTGTTTAAAAATAAACGTTGATTTATTTTTGAAGTGTGGGAATTGATTTACGGATTTGGAACGTAAATATAAAGTAAATCGGTAAGGATTTATTTAATTGGTTTAAATGAACCATGTTGAAATGAAAGTATTTCCGAGTAAGGAAAATGATTGAAATTTGTTTTCAAAAGTTGATAAAGTATTGAAAAGTGATTTGAAAATTGGTTTTCAAATGTTGAAGTGTGGAAAATTTTATATCTAGTAAAGATATTTTGGAAAGTAAATAAATTGAGAAATTATTTGGAACTTGGTGATGTTGAGCATGCCTATTGATAGTTAAATAATCCGACTATCAATATTTACCTTTAAATAGGTATTTGTTGTGATTTGTTTGAATTTGAATGTCACACTTATTTTTGAATAAGTGCTCACTATTCGGGTTAGCCGGGAAAGGACCTTGGGGCCGTATAACCCATTCTGAATATGTGATACGTCGAAATGGATTGCATTTGATGACGGGTGTTGAAGACCGGATATTTGTGAAAACGGAAGGATTACCGTCGAGTTACTCTACATCGGCTGATCTCCGATATAGAGGTTTTATCACCCTTAGTGACGGGAAGTCCGGTCGTGATTAGTGAATATCCGGATTGCAAGGACTTCTTTGGAAGTGCCTTCGGTTCTGTTTGATCCCGGAACAGACTTGTATGGATTGTATGTCTGACATTACAAATTGAGATATAAAGCTGATTTCTTTCAAATATATTTCTGTTGGTGGCGGAGAATTTATTCTTTTAGCTTAACACCCTTCTCTGAGATGTACGAGCTCAGAGGTTATATAGTTGAAGGTTATTAGTGATATACTGCCAATTTGGTAGTGTGGCATGCTGAGTGTTGCTGTGAAATGATCATTGTATGATCATTTGTGATAGGATCATTTATATGATCATTTATCTTGGTGATCATTTCTATGATCATTTGTTGACCCAAAGCACGGCTTTTGTATAAAGCGTGGCTTTGTGGACGAGACTTCGTCGGACCTCACACCCCGGAAATGGTCAAAACAGGAAGGATGCGGCAAGGTTATTAGGGGGTAGCGCCCCTTTAGTGTATCTCATTCCTTCTGGATAGAGGTGGTATCATGGTATGGAGCCCAGATATTTAACCTATGTTGTTGCTGCATATTTTTGTGGTTGTTGGAAATCGAGGATCCTCGGATAGATCGGTTACGATCGGGAGATGACATATTCGTGTCAGTAGTTACCCAGTTAGGGGTAACCCGGCCTTGTGTTTGTAGAGATCCGGTTTTGTTCTCGGGACGTCATTCCAGAGGCGTTTCCATGTGGCAATGGGAAGTTCCTTGGCCTGACCATTTGTTGGAAATCCAAAGAAACAATACGATCTTGTACGGTTTTAGTTGTAGAACCTGCCATGGAATGTGGCAGTAACCTGCTATTGAACATGGTAGCTATGGTAGGCATACGATAATGGTCGTATGTTGGCTAAGATTTATATTCTACTTTCGAAATTGTTTTCTACACTATGCACTAGTAATAATATCAAATGTTTCTTTTTAATGCGTATCAAGCATCTTTGACTATCATAAGGAGAAATCTCCTCCGATTCTGCATTTGCATTGTGTGTGTGTGCGGGAGGCCTTATGGTAGTCTCATTTTTAAAAGCATTGCGAATTGACTTTAAAAATATTCCTTTATTTTGATTTTAAAGAAAAATAAAGTGTTTTAGTTCTCACACCAGTCACATGACTGACTCGGAGTTTATTGTTTTCCTTCCTAAACTCTGGGTGCCCACCAATTTCCACACGGGCAGTCAAGAGACAGGTTTATCAGGATATTCTGGAATTCAGAAGTTGTTGGAGGCAAGCTGGATGGCATGGCGTATTACTAGTATATAGTATTTCTTTTCCGCTGTTGATGTTATTTGTTGTTGTAGACTCTGATGATGTAATGTAATGTAATAACTGATATAGTTCTTTGTTTAAAGATTATTCATTTATTTATTATATGTTGTTCCACTGCAAATTGCGAGATTCTGATGTTGTTCTGTTATTTCTTTCTGTTCCGTTCTTTTCTCTTTAGTTTCTATCTTTTTCTCTCTTCTTCTACCTTTTTCTTTTTCTTTAACCCTAACATTTCGATTTTTCGGCAACGAAAAATCGCAAACGTTACAATACAAGAATGTTGTATATTCCTTCAGTGGCTGTTATGATTCATTTATCTTATTACTACAACATTAAGGGTGCTTAACAAATTACAATACTATAAACAGTAAGTAACCCTTTACTAAATATATCTTGTATATAACTCTTAACTAAATTTTACTACGCTTCTAATTATTTTTGTGGTCCTAAGGGTGTTCACATAAAGTACATCAGATACCCTAAACCCACCATCTCACGATATTCTTAAGGGAGTTATTATAAACCTTGAGTGTACTCGATAAAATTACATAGTAGTCCTACTTATCTATAGATAACATAAACATCACTTAAGATATTCCATGGCTTAGGGTGCCCAACAACATAAGTATGTAAGATACTCCATTTATATTATAAATTATGAAGAGCATTACTATTTTAAAATTTTCATACAAAATAACTTAATCAAGTATTATCAACTATTTAATGGAGATGGGTATAACTCATCATATCATATTCTTTATATACATCCAATGTATACTCTCTTAAGTCTCATGGGCTTTAGTTCATTTAACCTCCCTTTTTCTTTACACATATAATATACATACATACACATTAATTATTATAACATTTATAATTTATTTTTTTATTTTTTTATTTTTTGAACTGGTACTTTATATACAACAAATCATTGGGACAACATATCCCATGTCAAATAAACGTTCGAAAGCAAGTTTTGAACTTGTGACATCCTGCACCAAAGCCAAATCAATTAACCACTTGGACAAAGGTGCTTGTCAACATTTAGTAATTTATTAAAATATATATATATATTCATTTATATCCCCTTTTGTAAATATAACATTTTGACTTATTTAAATTTAAAACAATTTTAAAATTTACATTTTATAACTCTATATGAAATCATACTATTATTTTTTAACTTCAAAACATTTTTAAATTTATTTCATTTTATTCAAATACACTTGTTTGAATCAACGTTAGGTGCAAAAGGCTTCTTAGCCTTCCATTAAGGCATACCCTTGAAAAGGGCAACTTCGATCAGCCAAGTCAAGGGACATGAACATGGAGGTTTTCTGTTTATAAGAACATTTCTTAGTTAAGTCCGTAGTTAAACAACTTTTCCTTAGACACCCATGTAGAATTTTTTTTAAGTGATTGCCTTATGTATTGGTTAATTATTCATATAAACACAATGTAGGCTTTGATACCGTTATTGCTTGGGGCTAAACTCATTTAGGATGGCACAACAAGATCCCTCATGAGCAAGTTTCATATGTAGCCTCCCGACTTACACAACCATTCTTTGTACATGTAGAGTTAAGAGAAAATGTTCACCATAGATTACAACATGAGAACCTCCTATCATGCGTATCATAACCACATCTTGCTCTGATACCATTTTTGGGTCTGATGCATTGATCACGAACGTAAAAGGTAAGTTTTAAAGAAGTAATCTTTTATAAATATGCACAAGATCATATTTTGTGGTTATATGAATAATAAGTTTATACTAAATCATATTTAGTATTTATTGATAAAAGAATTTGGGGTATATCTTAAGTTATTTATTTGCATTTAAGACATTCATTTATTTATCATTGTTTAATGATAATATTTTATTGTCATATTATTTCAAATTTAATTTAGTAATTTAGTTTAATTCCAATTTTGTGTTTTAGTATTTTGAAAAGTTCATATGTACAATGTAAACATTGTAACAATGCTATAAGAATTTATTTAACCTAGGGGTACTATAGGAACATGCATGTAACTAACCGTTGTGACTTATGGTTAAAAGTTATATAAGTTAAGGGCATATATCAATGATGTTATCAAAGGAAATATATTTATACATGAACGTAATTACATCTATAATAATACAAAACATCATATATATGTGTGTGTATCTGTGTGTTTTTGTGTGTGTGTTAACATACACATTTAATTTTGATTATATATATGTTTGATATTATTATGTATTCAATATATGTCTATAGTCATTTATTTCTATCTTTACTTGCACATGTATTTTGAATGACAACTAAGGATAGCCATAAATGAGAAGTTTCTCATTTATAACCGAAAGTAAAAGTCTTCAGTTATTGGAAGAACGTGAGAAAGTGAATCATCATGTTATTTAATTTAAGAAAAGGCTAAGTAACAACTTCATTGATATCATTTTTATTATAGAATTATGTGATTAAAATATATGTGTGTGTATATAAGTTCCCCTATTTTTTAACGGTTGAATTTTAATTTTAAATTAACTTTTAAATAAATCAAAGTGTTGCACCTACATTATATATTTATATATATACAAAGTAAATTTTTGACTAGAGATTTAGCTAACCTCAAAATCGGACTAATACGCAAAGGTTACTTGCTAACATTAGGATTAAAATGAAAAATAAGGAGTTGAATATGCAGCTGAAAGGTAAATAACACAAGAAATTGAGTTGTTCAACAAAGCTACCTACGTCCATTATGAAGTTCTCTTACCATATATTTCTTTTACAACATAAGGAATTCCAAGAAGCTAATAAGAAAGTGGGAAGTACTTAGGACTAATATAGCTGTGTAATCTTAATGATTTGCGGTATCAGAAGCACTGAATTATGTGTAGTATTCAGAATCCTTATATGTTCCAACCCTTTCAAAGTTGCAATGCAAGGGTGCAACGGTCCGCCTTTCTAATCCCAGAAAGACGTATCATCATTAAGAAAGAAATGGATAGAAATAGAAAAGAATAGAAAGAAAGAAATAACAAACATCAGAATCTCAAAGCAGAATGGAACAAGATATAATACATCACATAGCTATTACATAGTCATATATACATCAGAGTTATACAATATCGTACCACGGGATAATCATATACATATCTGCCAATACATACATCCCCAAAATAGATCATTCATTAACTAACACAGCGAAAATATATAGATAGATACATACGTATGGTCTTCTGCTCCAACTCCTCCAGAAACTCTAAACTCCGAAACCTATCACTTGGCTACTCATAAAAATTTGAATACTCAAGAGTTTATGAAAAAACAAAATATAAACTCCGGGTCAGACATGGGTCTAGTATGAGTAAACGGGTTAAAGTTGTTTAACTTTGAAAATCATTTGAAATAAAGGTATCACGTAAGACTTCCCACACATAAATACGGGTAAATTTTTACCTTACGCTAACCAAAACATTTTATAGGAAATTCAGTGATATTATAATAGTGTCTAGGGTTTTCAAGTAAAATACAGAAATAGATGAAATGCTTACATCTCACATTCCAACGTATTGGGCACAATCAAAACGTACGGCTCTTATTGGAAATTGGATCCCATACAATGGCAGGGCTACTGTGGTACCGCCCATCACAGTATGTGGCCTAGATCACCGTACCGAGGAGCCACCCTACCTCCTTTGCAACACAAGGCCGGACCATTCCTTACTGAACAGTCCCGAACAAGATAACCCCGCAGTTGGTTGCAGACCAACTGCCCATACAGCCGAATAAAAAGGGACATCTAGACGGGGGTATATCTCGTCCTACTTGGGCATGACCCACCAAACCTTGCTGCACATCCCCTGTTTTAGCCATTCCCGGTTGATGAGGCTTGAGGCTGCGATTACCTTTATAGAACATATCTCTTAGAATGCTCATTGTTTGCCTGACGATGTGTTGAAAGAATTCAATCCATACAAGTTTGTTCCGGGTTCGAACGAAACCGAAGGCATTATCACGTTACACTCGTTTTGGAATCACCCTCAGAGTTAACGACGATAACCCTTGCATTCTGAAAACACCATCTCGATCTTCACTTGAGATGTCACGACCTAACGTTTAATTTGGATCGATGTGGTTTTCGGAATATCAAATTGACACCCGATCCCGGTCTCATCGAAATCCAAACGCCATTTTAAAGGCCAAGTTGTCTACTTAGTCTTAATAGTTTAATTCAATACTAAGAATTTGCATAACAGATATCACAGATAAATCATATACAGCCATCACAGATATATCCAGAATATATCACAGAACATCACAGGATATAAATACATATCAAAGTCAATCAAACAGAATCATCGATTCATATCAAATTTAGTATGACTTATTTTAAACTTAATTACTTGCTTAAGAATAAACTATTTTATTCTTACTTAGTTAATTACTAATTTATCAACTTATTACTTCTTAATTATTCACTTAATTAATTGATTAATTCTTGATTATTCATTAATAACCTTAATTATTGATTTACAAAACTCAATTACTCATTTAACTATTACTAATTACTTAATTAATCATTATTTATTAATTAACTAGTCGTTTAATCCTTAATTAATTATTTAAAGTTAACCACTGTTTATTAACTAATTAACTTTAAATGGTCAATTAAATTCTTAATTACAAATTGATTTACACAAGATTATTATTAAAAATCTTTAATTACAAATTTAATTAAATCTTAAACTACTTATTTAATTTTAATTATAAGATTACATTCTTAATTAACGTCCAATTTAAATTAACTATCTTACGATGGAAAACATTTCTTGATAAATTTAAATCAAGTTTTGCCTTAAAACCCTATCAACATTAATAACTTAATTAATATACAACTTGTTTATCCTTGAACTTAAGATTTTATTTGGTTAATCCCTGGAAGATTTAAACCCGAAGTAAACATCGTGCAATTCTCGAGTCAACCTCGTGACTTCCCAGAACTTTCACGCATCTATCTCCTACATCCCTCTTCTCCTTCCACCGTTCTTTTCTCTTCTGTTTTATATTATTTATTTTTTTAAGTTAAGTTTAAAACTGTAGAAAACACACGAAAACACTCACGCACACACCCCAAACCATACTCGAAGAAAACTGCCAATATACTCGAGTAAAACCACGCGACAACCCCCAAGACTCAATCAACAGACATGACGCCACCGTGCACGTGCATGGTGGTTCGCCACCACTCCGGCGACCGACGATGCTGCCTGCAAATCACGTATAGGCCTTTCGATCAAAAACAAACCTCAAATCGACGCAGTAAACACGAAAACAAAATATACATGTTCACATGAACAGCGACTTAGACTCGACCACGAAAAATCGCCACGTCCACACAACCTCGACTGCCAGAGGTCAAGCAATTCCGGCCGTACCTCACCCTCAACTTACTCTACCACCTCCCAAAATCTCATGGAGCTCGGTTGAACTACAGCGACGCAAACATAAAAGATGCAGACCCCAAAAATGTCGAACCAGAAACCCTAAAATTGATTTGACAGGAAGATCCTTGCATTCGAAAAATTTCTACATTTTTCCTGTGTTCAAGAACCCTCATGCTTGCTATACAACAAGTTTCAACATTTAAGATATGTTGAACTGCCAGAAATTGACAAATATGCAATTTTAGTTTATCACCGAACTGTACCTCGTACATTGTCCTAAAAGTCATTATTTTTATTTTAAAAATCTTAGCTTTGTGCTTTAAATCAGGTTATGAAATCAAATCACCAATTTAAAACATTCGAATTTTAACAATTTGATTTCTTTTATTGTAAATCTGAGCATACTGAAGCCAGGCTCCACTGACATACCTTAAACCATTTCCATACTTTTGCTTTAAGAGTAAACAAATTTAGTTAGTTAAAATATCCTAAGTTTACAATGTTCTGCTGGATAAAGTGTTAAATTTGTCCTACTTTCTTGCCTAGAAAAGTTAAGACAATGAAGAGCGTACACCTTCCAGTAAAACAAAATCATTACAAGTTATCTTGTTAACAATACATAGCAACACCAACTTCATGAACTAATTATCATAATTAAAAGTTCAAGAAAAATAAGTTTACTCACCAAAGGTTACTATTGAAACAGAGGACAAGTTGTTTGTTGAAAGGAACAACGGTTTGAAAATTGAAATCCGGTAACTTCCCTTTTGCCTTGAATTTGATTGAGTTTGAAAATATGATGTTTATTTATATTTTCTTTTGCCTTTCTCAGGTTTTGCTTCTTAAGTTGTAAACGAACAAAATAATACGAACAAGTATTATGGTGTAGTATTTATGGATAAGAACAGTTTTGAACAGTTCTCTTAGCTTCTAATATAAGCCTTACCTGGTTATGATAATATTTTACTTTATGTTTACGTACTAAAAATATGAGATGATTCAAATATTTCGGCTGAAAGATTATTTTGGGTGCTGAGATGAAAGCATTAAATGAGCTTGCCTTGAAATATGTTTACAACTTATTATGTTTGTTGACATTATATTTTGTATAAAGATATTTGTTTGCAGGTTTTTGTTTTATCTTCATTTAGCTTGAATAACAATATATATATTTGCTGATCTTTGTATTTGTACAAAGATTTTGGTTTTTATTATCTCTTCTAGCTTAAACATTACTTACACATATTTATGTCCAGATATTTATTTATACCTTGTCAAACTTCATGTTACAAAATTAACAATTTACTTTATATATATATATATATATATATATATATATTCTAAGCTTAAACTATCAAGTATATCATTGACTTGTTTATTTTGTACTTATATTTTTATGTTATACTTATGTTAAATATTTATAAGCTTTATTTTATTTTAATTATAAGAGTTGTTGTTAGAATCACTTCTTAATCTTATTTTTATTTAAAGTTAAATCTTCCAAATATTTTATTTATAACTTATATTTGCATTAATATATTTTATATTTATATTTAATATGAATAGAATTGTGCTATTGTAAATATTATTATTGTCAACTACATTTATATATGTGATATTAAATGTCATTAATACATAGCCTTTAATTTAATTGAATAAAACAGATTTTATTTTAAATATTATTAAAAGAGTCTATTTTAAATTTTGAAATTAAAATTTCCTTATAACACATATATAACTAATAATGCCTAAAATCTTATTTATTTATAAATGAAAAACTTGTATTTTATTTAAATTAGATTAAAAACTTATTATAATAATATGGTCAAAATTCCAGGATGTTACATTCCTCCCCCCTTAAAAGAATTTCATCCTCGAAATTTTACCAACAGTTAATTCAAAAGCTTTTATAATAATAATCCAAACATACATATCATCCATACAAAAACAAACAAATAAAACAGTCAATTCTAACAAACATCACTAGTTATCCGGACACAAATCTGGATAGGCTTTCCTAAAACTATCCAGAGTTTCCCAGGTACAATCTCTGGGATCCTCACTTCACTGCACCTTCCTGAGTTGCTTCTCGTCTTGATCTACAATCCGAACGGGATTTCTAACCACAGTCAAGTTGGGTTCTACTTCTAAATCTTCCTGAACTACTGGTTCTACAACCAGTGATGGGTCTTGAACAAATTTCCTCAAATGCGATACATGGAATACATTGTGAATTCCAGACATCCATTCTGGAAATTCAATTTGGTAAGCTACAGCTCCAATTCTTTCCAGCACTCGGAATGGTCCAATAAATCTTGGTGCGAGTTTTCCCGTTTTTCCGAATCATATAGCACCTTTGATCGGGGTAACTTTAATAAAAACTAAATCTCCGATCTCAAATTCCAATGGTCTTCGTCTCTTATCTACCTATTTCTTCTGACGATCTTGAGCGGCTTTCATCCTTTTCTTGATAAGCTCAATTTTCGCAGAAGCTTCTCGAATCAGATCGGGTCCGAGTAAAAGTCGATCTTTCGATTCAATCCAACAGGATGAGGATCAACACGGTCTTCCATACAGAGCTTCATACGGGGCCATCTTAATACTTGCCTGGTAACTGTTATTATAAGAAAATTCCACTAAGTGAAGATGGTCTTCCCACGATCCACCGAAATCCAATACACAAGCCCGCAGCATATCTTCGAGAATATGATTAAGCCTCTCCGTCTGTCCGTCCGTCTGAGGATGATAGGCTGTACTCAATCTCAAACATGTTCCCATAGCTGATTGCAGAGCTTCCCAGAATTTGCTGGTGAAAATAGGATCACGGTCACTTACTATACTGACAGGAACACCATGTAATCTGACTATCTCCTTCAAGAAAATTTCTGCCAGAGAAGCTGCAGTACGAGTTGCCTTAACCGGTATAAAATGGGCACTCTTCGTTAAACGATCCACAATAACCCATATGCCTTCATTTCCTTTCCTGATTCTAGGCAAACCGTCGATGAAATCCATCGAGATCATCTCCCACTTCCAATATGGAATTTCCAAAGGATGCAATAGTCCGGCTGACTTCTGTTGATCTCCCTTAACTTGTTGGCAGATGGCACAACTATTTACGAAAGCAGCTACATCCCTCTTCATACTCGGCCACCAGAAAACTCTCGTCATATCTTTATACATCCTTGAGATTCCTGGATGAATATTCAATTTGGAGCGATGACACTCAACTAAGACTTCTTGCCTCAGTCCATCTATATTAGGCACACACAAACGACTATTAATCCTTAAAGCACCATGATCGTCCACCTTGAAATTCGAATATCGACCGTCATTAGTTCCTAGAATTATTTCCTCAAAAGATTTATCCTCCATTTGCTTACTAATGATTCTATCCTGGAGAGATGGAACAACTTCCAAAAGAGATAGGACTGCATTCCTACTAAGAGCATTGGCTACAACATTCGCTTTTCCCGAAGTATACAAAATATCCAAATCATAGGATGCCAGAAATTCGACCCATCGATGCTGTCTCAGATTAAGATCTTTTTGAGAGAAAATATATTTCAACGGTTTGTGATCCATGAATAACTCAAACTTTTCTCCCAAAAGATAATGTCTCCAGATCTTTAAAGTAAAAATAATGGCTAACAATTCAAGATCGTGCGTAGCGTAGTTCTTCTCATGTGGCTTCAACTGCCGACTAGCATACGCAATCACCCTTCCATTCTGCATCAGAACTGCTCCCAGTCCAACTGGACAAGCATCAGTATAAACTTCAAATTTGCTCTTTCCATCCGGAATAGCAAGCACTGGTGCACTGGTTAGCCTTGTCTTCAATTCCTGAAAAACTTCTTCACACTGAGGTGTCCATTTGAATTTAGCTCCTTTTCTAGTCAGCTTAGTCAGGTGTGAAGAAATCTTGGAACAATCCTTGATAAATTTTCTGTAGTAGCCAGCCAAACCCAGAAAACTGCGAACTTCAATCGGTGTCTCCGGCTGCTTCCATTCCAGAATAGTTTCAACCTTTGCTGGATCTACAGAGATACATTCTCCAGAAACAATGTGCCCTAAAAATTTGACTTCCAATTTCCAGAAATGGCACTTGGAGAACTTTGCCTTCAACACATGCTTCCTCAGAGTCTTCAATACAATCCTCAAATGATGCCTGTGCTCCTCTTCAGATTTGGAGTAGACCAAGATATCATCGATGAACACCAGCACGAATCTATTCAACACATCCCCAAAGACTAGGTTCATCAGGTCAACAAAATAGGCAGGAGCGTTGGTTAACCCGAAAGGCATAACCAACCACTCATAGAAACAATTTAGTCCCCTAAATGCAGTGAAGGGAATACTGTCTTCTGCTACGTTCAATTGATGGAAACCTGAAGCTAAGTCCAGTTGAGAAAAGATAGAAGCTCCATGCAACTGGTCAAAGAGATCATCGATACGAGAAAAAGGTTATTTATTTCGAATGGTCACTTTGTTCAATTCTCTATAATCAACACAGAACCTTAGCGAACCATCCGATTTGGTGACAAACACCGCAGCAGAGCCCCAACAAGAAAAACTAGGCCTAATCAAACCCTTCTCCAAAAGATCTTGTGTCTGCTTAATTAACTCCTCTCTCTCCCTAGGAGGCATTTTCCTACTAGGCTGAATCACCGGCACTGCTCCTGGGATCAAATCAATACGAACCTCTGTCTCTCGATGTGGAGGCAGACACTTAACTTCTTCAAATATATCAGGAAAATCTTGAACCACATCGATACCCTCAACTTTCTCTTGAGAAGTCTCAATTTCTTACAAAAGACTACTCAAGTGAAATCCAGAACTATCGCACGACACTCTGGCAATCCTACCCAAATCAGTTTCCAACGAAACTGTCCTCTCATCACAATTCAGGACAGCTTTATACTTATCAAGCCAATCCATTTCCAAAATAAGATCGAATCCCTTAAAATTTAACACATAAGGGTCACAAGAGAAACTATGGGACAAATAAGAAATCTTCAAGTCCTTACAGATCGTATCTAGTTTGGTTGCCCCACCTATAGGATTAGATACAAAAATGGGACGATCCACAGTACTAGGGTTGGGAAAAAACTTTTCTATTGATACCAGAGAAATGAAACTCAAAGAAGCACCTGAATCAAACAAAACTTTAATATATTTTCCATTTAAGAGTAAGGTACCTTCCAATACCCCTTTGCCTTGAGAAGAAGAAGATGAACCTGCTTCCAATGCAAAGACTTTATTCTGAGGCGCCCTCTGCAAAAGTGGACAATTCTTGATCATGTGACCGGGCTGGTGACAATTAAAACACAACGATCTCTGAACCATTGCTGATCCTGGACCACTCTGACATTGCTGTTGCTGAGATCTTCCCTGAGGACACTGATTTGCCAAATGTCCAACTTGCTGACAATTATAACACTTTGCGGGGTCTGTTATTGCTTCCTCCCGGTTTCTATCCCTTGCCTTGCCTTTTCCAAAGTGGATTAAACTTCCTTTTATTTGAGTTAATGCAATTCCCTCTCGAAACTGCTGCTGTTGCCTCTGATTTCTTGTTCATCAAATTCTCATATCTCAAAGCCATATCAATCAAATCAACAAAAGGTCCTTTCAAGAGCACCGTCATCTTATCGTGAAATTCTGGCCTCAATCCTTGCACAAACTTCTCTTTCCTTTTAAGGGGAGTATCAATGAGTCCTGGTCCATAGCACGAAAGTTCATTGAATTTGGTCTCGTACTTTGCTATAGACATGCTTCCCTGCTTCAAATTCAAAAAATCCTGGTACAATTGAGTTTTTCCTGCTGTTGGTATAAACTTCTCCTCAAATAACTCCTTAAATCTTTCCCATGAAATGTCTTCCTCAGAAATATTTTCTACCTTTGCATCCCACCATGCTGTTGCGCCTCCCTGCTATTGCCCCGATGCCATTTCCCTCTTCCGAGCATCAGATAACCTCATACTCTTAAAAATGCACTCACAAGAGCGCAGCCAAGCATGGACTTCAATTATTGATTCTACCCTTTAAATGGTTGGCCTCCAAGGTTGTTGAAGTCTTTACATAAAGCTGCAAAACTAACTTGAGGTGGTACTGGATTTACAGCCTCACTAGCATTTTGTCTTCGTCCATTATCAGTTGAAGTACTGGCCATAACTCGCCTCTTCTTCCGGAACTCATGTTGGCCACCTGGACAGGTTACTCAACAAATTTAGATAGGTATATAATTATATGAAAATACAAATACGCACTCTCAAGATAGATATTATTCAAGAGCCTAGGTACTCGCTCAACCTAGCGCTCTGATACCAGCTATAACGGTCCGCCTTTCTAATCCTAGAAAGACGTATCATCATTAAGAAACAAAGGGATAGAAATAGAAAAGAATAGAAAGAAATAAATAACAACATCAGAATCTCACAGCGGAATGGAACAAAATATAATACATCACATAGCTATTACATAGTCATAAATACATCAGAGTTATACAATATCGTACCACAGGATAATCATATACATATCTGGCAATACATACATCCCCAAAATACATCATTCACTAACTAACACAGCGGAATTATATAGATAGATACCTATGTCTGGTCTTCTGCTCCAACTCCTCCAGAAACTCTAAACTCCGAAACCTATCACTTGGCTACTCATAAAAATTGGAGTACCCAAGAGTTTATGAAAAAACAAAATATAAACTCTGGGTCATACATGGGTCTAGTATGAGTAAACGGGTTAAAGTTGTTCAACTTTGAAAATCATTTGAAATAAAGGTATCACGTAAGACTTCCCACACATAAGTACGGGTAAGTTTTTACCTTACGCTAACCAAAACATTTTATAGGAAATTCAGTGATATTATAATAGTGTCTAGGGTTTTCAAGTAAAATACAGAAATAGCTGAAATGATAACATCTCACATTCCAACGTAGTTGGGCACAATCAAAACGTACAGTTCTTATTGGAAATTGGATCTCATACAATGGCAGGGCTACTGGGGTACCGCCCGTCACAGTACGTGTCCTAGATCACCGTACCGAGGAGCTATCCTAACTCCCCTGCAACACAAGGCCGAAACCATTCCTCACTGAACAATCCTGAACAAGATAACCTCGTAGTTGGCTGCAGACCAACTGCCCACACAGCCGAATAAAAAGGGACATCTAGACAAGGGTATATCTCGTCCTGCTTGGGCATGACCCACCTAACCTTGCTGCATATCCCCTATTTTAGCCATTCCCGTTTGATGAGGCTTGAGGCTGCGATTACCTTTATAGAACATATCTCTTAGAATGCTCATCGTCCGCCCGACGATGTGTTGAAAGCATTCAATCCAACAAGTTCATTCCGGGTTCGAACGAAACCGAAGGCATTATCTCGTTACACGTGTTTTGGAATCACCCTCAGAGTTAACGACGATAACCCTTGCATTCTGAAAACAACATCTCGATCTTCACTTGAGATGTCACGAACTAACATTTAATTTGGATCGATGTGGTTTTCGGAATATCAAATAGACACCCGATCCCGGTCTCATCGAAATCCAAACTCCATTTTAAAGGCCAAGTTGTCTACTTAGTCTTAACATTTTAATTCAATATTAAGAATTTACATAACGGATATCATAGATAAATCATATACAGCAATCACATATATATCCAGAATATATCACAGTACATCACAGGATATAAATACATATCAGAGTCAATCAAACAGAATCATCGATTCATATCAAATTTAGTTTGATTTATTTTGAACTTAATTACTTGCTTAAGAATAAACTATTTTAATCTTACTTAGTTAATTACTAATTTATCAACTTATTACTTCTTAATTATTCACTTAATTAATTGATTAATTCTTAATTATTAATTAATAACCTTAATTATTGATTTATAAAACTCAATTACTCATTTAATTATTACTAATTACTTAATTAATCATTAATTATTAATTAACTAGTCATTTAATCCTTAATTAATTATTTAATTGGTTAACTACTATTTATTAACTAATTAACTTTAAATGGTCAATTAAATTCTTAATTACAAATTGATTTACACAAGATTATTATTAAAAATCTTTAATTAAAATTTAATTAAATCTTAAACTACTTATTTAATTTTAATTATAAGATTACATTCTTAATTAACGTCCAATTTAAATTAACTATCTTACGTTTGAAAACATTTCTTGATAAATTTAAATCAAGTTTTGCCTTAAAACCCCATCAACATTAATAACTTAATTAATATACAACTTTTTTACCCTTGAACTTAAGATTTTATTTGGATAATCCCTGGAAGATTTAAACCCGAAGTAAACATCGTGCAATGCTCGAGTCAACCTCGTGACTTCCCAGAACTTTCACACGTCTATCTCCTGCATCCCTCTTCTCCTTCCACTATTCTTTTCTCTTCCGTTTTATATTTTTTTAAGTTAAGTTTAAAACTGTAGAAAACACACGAAAACACTCACGCACACACCCCAAACCATACTCGAAGAAAACTGCCAATATACTCGAGTAAAACCACGCGACAACCCCCAAGACTTAACTAACAAATACGACGCCACTGTGCACGTGCACGGTGGTTCGCCACCACTCCGGCGACCGACGACACTGCCTGCAAATCACGTATAGGCCTCTCGATCGAAAACAAAGCTCAAATCGATGCAGTAAACATAAAAAAAATATACATGTTCATATGAACAGCGACTCAGATTCGACCATGAAAAATCGCCACGTCCACGCAACCTCGACCACCAGAGGTCAAGCAATTCCGGCCATACCACACCCTCAACTTCCTCTACCACCCTCCAAAATCTCACAGAGCTCGGTTGAACTACGGCGACGCAAACATAAAAGATGCAGACCCCAAAACTATCGAACTAGAAACCCTAAAATTGATTTGACAAGAAGATCCTTGCATTCGAAAATTTTCTCAACATTTTTCCTGTGTTCAAGAACCCTCATGCTGCTATACAACAAGTTTCAACATTTAAGATTTGTTGAACTGCCAGAAATTGACAAATATGCAATTTTAATTTATCACCAAACTGTACCTTGTACATTGTTCTAAAAATCATTATTTTTATTTTAAAAATATTAAGTTTGTGCTGTAAATCAGGTTATGAAATCAAATCACCAATTTAAAACATTCGAATTTTAACAATTTGATTTCTTTTACTATAAATTTGAGCATACTGAAGCCAGACTCCACTGACATACCTTAAACCATTTCCAGATTTTTGCTTTAAGAGTAAACAAATTTATTTAGTTAAAATATCCTAAGTTTACAATGTTCTGCTAGATAAAGTGTTAAATTTGTCCTACTTTCTTGCCCAGAAAAGTTAAGACAATGAAGAGCACACACCTTCCAGTAAAACAAAATAATTACAAGTTCTCTTGTTAACAATACACAGCAACACCAACTTCATGAACTAATTATCATAATTAAAAGTTCTAGAAAAATAGGTTTACTCACCAAAGGTTACTGTTGAAACAGAGCACAAGTTGTTTGTTGAAAGGAATGGCAGTTTGAAAATTGAATTCCTGTAACTTCCCTTTTGCCCTGAATTTGATTGAGTTTGAAAATATGATGTTTATTCATATTTTCTTTTGCTTTTCTCAGGTTTTGCTTCTTAAGTTGTAAACGAACTAAATAATACGAACAAGTATTATGGTGTAGTATTTATAGATAAGAAAAGTTTTGAATAGTGGTCTTAGCTTCTAATATAAGCCTTACCTGGTTATGATAATATTTTACTTTATGTTTGTGTACTAAAAATCTGAGATGATTCAAATATTTCGGCTCAAAGATTATTTTGGGTGCTGAGATGAAAGCATTAAATGAGCTTGCCTTCAAATACGTTTACAACTTATTATGTTTGCTGACATTATATTTTGTATAAAGATATTTGTTTGCAGGTTTTTGTTTTATCTTCATTTAGCTTGAATAACAATATATATTTGCTGATCTTTGTATTTGTATAAAGATTTTGGTTTTTATTATCTCTTCTAGGTTAAACATTACTTACACATATTTATGTCTAGATATTTATTTATACCTTGTCAAACTTCATGTTACAAAATTACCAATTTACTTTATATATATATATATATATTCCTATTCTAAGCTTAAACTATCAAGTATATCATTGACTTGTTTATTTTATACTTATATTAATATTATGGTTTCTTATGTTTATATACTTTTATATCCATATCTTTATGTTATACTTATGTTAAATATTTATAAGCTTTATTTTATTTTAAATATAAGAGTTTTTGTTAGAATCACTTCTTAATCTTATTTTTATTTAAAGTTAAATCTTCCAAATATTTGATTTATAACTTATATTAGCATTAATATATTTTATATTTATATTTAATATGAATAGAATTGTGCTATTGTAAATATTATTATTATCAACTACATTTATATATCTGATATTAAATGTCATTAATACATAGCCTTTAATTTAATTGAATAAAACAGATTTTATTTTAAATATTGTTAAAAGAGACTATTTTAAATTTTGAAATTAAAATTTCCTTTATAACACATATGTAACTAATAATGCCCAAAATCTTATTTATTTATAAATGAAAAACTTGTATTTTATTTAAATTATATTAAAACTTATTATAATAATATGGTCAATATTCCGGGATGTTACAAAGGGATATTTGTAATAGCTGAAGAGGATGATGAATGATTGAGATTTAGCTGTTGAACTGGCTAGGAAAATGCCTGACTATTGATCTGATTGTAAGGGAGATGAATGACAATCATAATAGTTGTAGGAAGATGTGCAGTGGATTGAAATATACTCACTGCTCCTCTGCACTAGGCGCAGGCCTTCCGTCTAATGTGCACACTTCAACTAAATATGTATGGTAAGCCGCATCAGTTTAGCCACTCAACTACTATGCTTCCGACAAGTGGATGGATGGCTAATAGTTTGCTTGAATGCTTATGTGACATGTCTTGCTGAGCTAGTCAACCAGTTGTTAGTGATATGAAAAAAAATTGGAATATTGCTAAGGACCATATTGGAAAGATGGTGCACGGTTAGGCATAAGGCGAAGGGGAGGGTTGCCTGGGATAGGTTGGGGTAGGTGTACTAAAGCCGGCAAAAGGACTAGCCACGCTTGAGCCTATCTTGATTGATGTGTCGCCCGCTGAGGTGGGCTTGAAGAGGTGCCGACCGTCAACTAGAGTGACACCGGATGACCGTGTTGAGGTGGAGTGGTGCTGGAACCTGATTGAAATACGAAGGTCATTCACTGTTGTGTCAGGCCTGGTTGGACTAGACTGGGCGTAGATCTTACCTAAATGTGACATGTGCCTCAAGATGAGGCTATCGGCCTTATCTTTCTTCCTTGCAAAGCAGAAAGGTTGGTTTGAGACCACGTGGGTTTGGGTCGTCTTGTGTAGGTCCATTGTAAAGTAGTTAGACTAGCTTTGAATGGGTTAGACTACCTTAAATCAACCTAATAATTTCATGCGAGAAAATCAAGGAACATTTTGCCCCCAAATCCATATCCATAAGTAGGTGTGGGCTTATCAAATCATGAATATCAGACTAATTGATGGCCCAGCAAAGAATTTAATGTGCTTTCCACATGGCTTTGAGCTACTAGTTGTCATAGCTCATTTTTCTAGATGTCACGTCTCTGCACGTGCAGGAATTGACTTTGTTCTTATCTCTTCTGAACTATTAGGATTCATTTTGCCTTTTGAAAGCAATTTACAAAATCGAAGGCAAGGGTACAAAAATACCCATTTCTCTTCTTTCTTGAAATCAAAAAATATTTCCCCATGTAATTATTTCATAGTCTATGAATCTTTTGCAATTCTTTACTGATAAAAAGTAGCAAGCTTCATTACCTATTTCCTTTCCAGGCATCTTTGCATGTATAATTTTTTGTCAAACTTGTTTGATATGTTGAGAAAGGAGAAGGATTTCTTGGCGTTGAACTATCACTTATTGATTGTAGTTTAAACTATCACCTGGAACCTTCTTCTCAAGACGAATCTTAACTTGCCATTTGGCTTAGGCCCGGGCCTACTATCACGGCCTCTGTTAATGATCAACTATTATTGTTATGCTATTGGGTTTGCTAGGTTTGGAAGATTTCTTCTCCATCTTTCTTTTGCGGTTCTGAACCTTGGTCGGGTTGGATGCTTCAGTGGCCTCTTGGAAAGAGTAGTCGCCTCCTCCTTCGATGCCATAGCCAAAGTATCGGTCACCATCTTGGTGATGTCGATTGGGAGCTTTTCAAGATCTTTTTCAAGATTTGACGTGGAAGGCTTCAAAGATGGCGGCACACTCCTTTTTCTTCAACAAGTTCTTATTCGTTTGGAGTGCTTGGGGAGCTTATCTTCGCCTTTGAAGCTGGATCTTCTAAAGTGTTCCACCATCGTGCTTCTTCTTCTCTCTTTCTTCCTTTCAACTAGCTAGTGATAAAAATATCATAGTAAGCCTAGTGGGATGGGTGTTGTGCCTCTATATTCTTTGAACTAAATGAAATAGGTCTTTTGTTGCAAACTTTGATGGAGAATCTTGTTGTGGTTTTGGATTGTTATCTACGTATGGCTTATTGATTAGAGCGCTTTGAATAACCAATAGTTCTTGTATTTATTTTGTAGAAATGCCTTTCTTTTTAAGGATATGTTGAATATTGGTGTGATAATAAGTTGGTCTGGCTATAATCGTTAACGTAAACCACATACCGACCAGATTTAGGGTGGCGGTTTGCACTGGCAATAGCTGAAACACAAGTTTGCTCGTGTTTGGTTACAATTGGTCGAATAAAGAATAATGGACAAGCCTAGGCTCGAACCTAAGCGCATAGGGATGTG
Source organism: Allium cepa (assembly GCA_030765085.1). Classification (NCBI taxonomy): domain Eukaryota; kingdom Viridiplantae; phylum Streptophyta; class Magnoliopsida; order Asparagales; family Amaryllidaceae; genus Allium; species Allium cepa. The sequence continues at coordinate 792,785,163 of CM060935.1, read as the reverse complement.
AGGTTCTCCTAGGTGACATGTCCTAATCGTGAAGCAAGCATTTATCCCGAATCAAACTGAAGCGCATTGTTTAGCTTAGACACTCTATTGTAAGTGAGTTGAATAACGGTGAGGCGGTTATATGCATCGCACTCAAAAAGATTTGTAGATGTGAGTTTTATAACTTACCTGTAGTGGTGGGTCTGAATCGAGGTTGTAATGCCTCAGTTTCAGATAAGGCGGCCGACTATAAGTGAGAAGGAGCTGTCATTGATGCTTTAGAGTTGGGGGGTCTTAGAAAGAACTAGAGCACTGGCAGACCCATTGGATCAGTTGAGAAACCCGTCGCTGATTATTGAGTGTTCTTGTTGTAGCATGAGAACACACTTCTTTTCTTGCCTAAGGGAAGTCCTATAACATTCCCTAGCCTTTTGCTATTTGCCCCTGATTTTTCCAACCCCGACTTGGATGGGTATTTCATGGAAAGAAGGTTGTAAGAGACGATGGCATCCATCTCAACAAGCGCCTCTCATCCAATTAACAGGATATAAGGAGATGGCAATTAAATACCATAAATGTTTACCTAGATCTTTATAGCGAGGAGCTCTTGGTCGAAAGTTGTTACAAGCGAGGTCATGCTAATCGGAACAATGCCAATAGTCCCAAAGCCATAAATGGATAGGTTGCATAGAGTGTGGCTAGAGGTAGGGAGCTTGAGAGCTTCAAAGACATTCTTGAACATGATGTTGACTGAGAATCCCCCATCCACAAAGGCCTGATGCACATTAGAGTTGGCTAAGGCAAGAGTAATGACCATGGGATTGTGATGGAGGTAGGAGATTGCTTCCCTATCTTAGATAGTGAAGTTGGTTGGTCGTTCTGACCCTAATCGGGGTGTCTTGGACGCTCGAGATTCCTACAAATAAATTTTCCCTATAGTAGTCACTTCTCTTTATTATCGGTACTGAACCCCCGGTTGTTGTCGGCTACATTCAAGTCACCACATATGCTCAAGACCTCGATAACAACTTGTATATTGACATTATCGGGCTGAGGAGGCGGATTTTTCCATTCTTCATGGTTTGCTCTTTGCTCGACCTAATGTTGAACATATTCCAAGAGTACTCCTTTTGGAATGAATCTTTTGATTTCATCTCTAAGCATGCAAAAGTTTGTTATAGAGTGGTCATTGATTTGGTAGAACTCACAATACTTTATGTTCCAGCAAGATTCCTCCAGCTTCTTGTCCTTGGTGGTGGTTGTTTGAAAACGCACATAATTCCTAGTAGTGAGGTAGATTTTGGCGATGTCCCTATCCAAATGAGAGTAATTATTGTACGTGGATTTTTACAGAGGATTGGCCTTTAGTTGCCTTCTGGTGTTAGCTTGACGATTGCTGTTCCAACGATCGTTGTTGTTGCGAGGACTGGTTGGGGCAGAATGCCTTGCCTCATTAGCACTACCTAAAAGATCCGCATCTTCCATCCGCTTCATGCCGTTTTCCCGTTGATAGGAGTCAGCTAAGGATGAAGCCAACTACTTCTAGATCTCTCTCAAGTCTCAACATCCTAGACTTGTATATGACCTCTAAACATAGGACCACAACCAAGCTATTCACATCTGCACCTCTGGCCCGGGTGGATACTATGTTGAAGCGGCCAACATACAACCACAAGCATTCAAAGGGGCCTTGTTATATATTGCCTAGCTCAATAGCCAACATAACATGGGTATGAGACGTGAAGAAAGGAGTCTTGAACTCTATGCACAATTAGGCCCGGTAGTTGATAATGCCCGACAACAGATGCAAGAACCAATGGGAGGCCAGACCTAAGAAGGTTGAGGGGAAGTGCAAACATTTTGTGGAGCTAGAAAGCTGGCTGGCATGGGTGATGCAATTGAATTCCATGATGTGGTCGGGTGGCTCTGCACATTAATCATACTTGTCGATAGGCGGTAAAGCATACCGATGATGGATGTCAGCATTTAAGATTTCATCGAAGAATGGCTCCCCATTCTCATCATCTAAGAACATCTTTCCTCCAGCATTATGGTCTTGCATTCTATTGAGTTGTTGGTAGAGGATATGCATTTCTTCTTTGAGGCTAGCATTTCTTCCAACCATGTGTTGGGAACTCTTCCTATGCCTTTCCGGAGTTGGAGATCGATGACAAGATGGAGAACGATGATGGTGACGAGGAGTTCTTACCCCATGCACATAAGGAGATTTTGAATGCATGACTCGCCCTTCTCTTTTTCTATTTCTAGCAACATTCCTATTAGATTTGGAGTGCGCTGATGGAGCCATGCATGCCCTGTTGATGGTAGGGTGCCGCCCGATGAGACGGTTAAAAGTAGAAGTTCGAGGGCGATCAAAGGATAGCGGCCATTCCAACGAAGGGGAACGACGATGACTTGGCTTGATAGGCCAAGCCACATCTAGGGTGAGATCAATCCAACTAGGTATGCATACAATGTACCTAATGGAATGGATGTGAACGTCCATAAGTGGAGTTTCGAGTACCACCCTCTCTTGGGCTTCGTCGGTGTTTAGGAGTCCAAAATTGGCGGGAAGTATGAGCAGGGAGATTGACCAAGTCAGGCATTAGAGGAGCTGGTGGCGCAAACTTTACGGTGGCTTGAGCATCCAACTGCGCCCACTAGCCATGTACTTCGCGGTTCAGCTGAACCATATTTGATAGTTGTAGCATCACAATGCACCATATTTCTTCACTAATGCCCGAATTGGGCTGGGCAACATCGGCAAGAGTTTTGCCATTAGTTTCATGCCTGTTGGAGTTGGTACCTTCAAATGGTAGGAGATTTTCCGTGGTAACAAGTTAGACCGGGTCTTTGTGATATAAAAAAGCATGGAAAGGTAAGATCTTTAGAGGAGGCCCTTCTTCTAGCACCAAAATGTTAACTAGAGATTTAACCAACCTCGAAATTAGACTAATGCACAAAGGTTACTTGCTAATGCAAGGATTAAACTGAAAAAATGAGGAAATACACATCTTATTGTAAATAACACAAGATAAAGTGGTTTAACAAAGCTATTTATGTCCACTATGAAGTTCTCTTACTATATATTTATCTTATAACTACAAGGAATTACAAGAGAGTAAGACGAAAGCACAAAGTACTTAAGACAAGTAAAGTTGTGTAATCTTAAGGATTTGCAATATCAAGAGCCTTAATTTGTGTGTAGTATTCAGAATCCTAATACATTCGAACCCCTTTAAAGCTGCAATGTAGGGGATATTTGCACTAGATAAAGTAGATAATGAACGATTGAGATTGAGCTTTAGAACCGGTGGGAAAAACGCTTAACCTTTGATCAAGCTATAAGGGCAAATCGACGACAACTATAATAGGTGTAAGAAGATGTGCGATGGATGAAAATATAATCCTCTGCATTAGGCATAGGGCTTACATTTAATGCGCAAACATTGCATTTAATGTGTGTTTAATGCTGATTGTAAGCCAAATCAGTTCAGCCATCTAGCTATAGTGCTTCAGATAGGATGATAAATAGGTTGTCATTTAATTGAGTGCTTATGTGACAAGTCTTGATAAGTCGATCGACCAGCTATTGAAGATATAAACGAAACCAGTATTCTTGCTAAGGACCATGCTAAGAAGATGGTGCATGGTTGGGCACGAGGCATCCGAGAGGGCTGCCTAGGACCGATCAGGGTCAGTTGTACTAAAGACGGGCCAAGGATAGGCCATGCTTGAGCCTACCTTGTTGTATGTGCCACAAGTTGAGGCGAGCTTAGAGAGGTGTCAGTCGCCAACTGGAGTGACAACTGGAGTGACATCGGGTGAGTGTGTTAATGTGGAGTTATGTTGAAAGAAAATTGACATAGGAAGGTCGGTTGTCGTTGTGCCAAGCCTGGCTAAACCGAACTAGGCCCAGATCTTGCCCAAATGTGACAGGTGCCTAGGGATGAGGCGACCAGGCCGCATCCTTGTGCCTTACCGAGTAGCATGGTTGTTTTGAGACCAATATGGCCTCAGGATGGCTTATATAGGCCGGCTGTAAAGTAGTTGAACTGGCTTTGATTGGGCTATACTACCTTATATCAGCCTACTAAATACTTATGAGAAAATCGAGCACAATTATAAAGTAAATTGAGAAATTTTTCTTTCATAAATGAAAGTAAAACCCTTTAATTATGACAAGAATGAGAGAAGGTGAATCGTTGTATTATTTAATTTAACAAAAGGCTATGTAACAAATTCTTAATCTTTTCACGGGTAGTGTTAAATATTTATGAGATAACAAATATATGTGTATGTAAGATACACACATAGATACACACACAAATATATATATATATATATATATATATGTGTGTGTGTGTGTGTGTGTGTGTTTTGTGACGACCACCCTACACATCCAGCACCTAATATAACCTGTAGAGTGTGATGCCTTGGTGCTCGATCGATATAGGATGATAATCAGGGGTAATAAAGTACTAAAGTCTCCAAATAAAAACTTTTCATATATTTCACAATGCATCGAATAAAATATAATATCACATATAGATATAAAACATGTGAGATAGTAAATATAACCAGATGAACCAAAACCATAATAGGTTGTAGAGATGTGTCAAAGTTATACAACATAAGTGATAGAGTTGTACATCAAATGATAACTCAAAGAAAACTATTTCTAAATAAATAAAAGCATCGATAAACCCTACATTGCTGTAAAACGAAATAATAAGCGGTAATGAGCCCAAATATAGTATATGGAAAGCGTAATTTCTTACTCATCGCCTATATAGCTCCATATGATCACAAGACCTACTATCCCTAGTCTACTCATTTTAGAGTACCTGAAACGCTAAGAAGTAAAGCACAAGATCCAGAGTCGAATAATAGTCTGGCGTAAGCCGTAAGTAATCTCAAAGTACTATAAAAATCAATATAGTAGGAGATAGGTATGGATAGTCATACCTAACATGTCTCTCCATCCAAAGAGTTAGCATACAACATAAAATATGCTACTCTATATCATAATCATCATAGGTGTGCTATACATCGACGTATATATAAGGTGTCTAAATATCTACGTCAATAATATCTACATCATGTGACATCCCTAGCAAAAAAAGAAACCATCGCATCAATCATCCATCCTCATATCACCATCTCAGTGCGTTGGATATATGATAACTCGTATGACCTCATCTAAATCAGAGACTGCTCAATGTCCCGGTCTCTCGTTACTTGGATCCCTACCACTCAGTAGGCCAGGAACTAAACTGTCCTTCTGCTAGTCCAGGGTAAGATAGATTGTAACATCAACTGATTTTAGGGATCATCCTAGCCTAGGTTAGCATCATCAACCCCTTCTTTATGAGTACACATCGAAACCTCTCGGTATCAATGATCCATTTTCACCGTTCATATCCATAGTAGAATGTATCCTAGCTCTACTTCATAAATCCGCATCCTAGAACTTGTCCTTATGGATCTTCATGCAACTCCCATCATTAGTTGTTTAGCCCGAAACATCTCTCGACGTCCATTATTAATCGTAGGGTATTGTTACGTTGCCCCCAAATCATCCTCAAAAATTTCTTAGGTCTGACTCGAGGAAATCACGCAAAATTTCTAGGTCTGACTCCAAGTAATCTTAGGGTAATTCCATAAACTATTGATTTTCCATCAGTCATATCTTAAACAAACCACTACTAGAATATTCCAAATATTACTAGAAGCAACTTATAATAAAAACCAAACATTACTTATATATGTTTATAATAAGTATAAAACAAATTAAATTCATTTCATACTTTGATAATTGTACACAAATCCTAAAATCAAATTCAATTCTTGCAACATATATGCGGCGTTTATGTGTGTTACGGTAACAGGAAAAAGTAATACGGGGAAGGAAACCTTTCATTTCTCTCTTAGCTTATACAATTAATTGAGGGAAAATATGGCTTTATGTATAGGTAGAGAAACCTTTCATTTCCCTCTCTCTATGTATAATTAGATTGACTGATTTATTAAATGTAATTTACGATTAAATATATCGATTAATAAAATGTATGTGTGCGTGCATAATTGAGGAAGGGTTTAAAATAAAATTTATAATTTTACATAGAAGTCTATTTTCAAATTGAAGTTAAAATAAATATACATATATGTTTATTTGCAAACATTGTTTTGTTATCTAAAACATCATGTGTATTTGAAAATTGCAACTTAATATATACATATTTGAATCTAAAGTTGATAATTTAAATCCAACTTTCAACTTAGGAAAGGAATTGATTAAATTAAGATTTTACATAAAAATCCACTTGTGTGTTTTAAATTGCAATAACTCTTAGACGTGTAAACAACAATTAAACAATTTATTCAAACAACCATGTCATACATGTTTTCATTTTAAAAGTAAGTTCAAGAAATTAAAGTTGATTTAGTTAAAATTGTTTTTAGTCAAAAATTAAATTAATGTTAATCAAAATTATTATCGAGAAAAAATTAAAACAACCTTGTAACATGCATATATTTAATTAAAGGAAATCAAATCAAAATGATTTCAAAACAACAACCAAATAGGTCGGACAATTTAGACACATAAATTCGTTGTAAATGATTCAATATCAAACTATATGAACAACATAAATAAATAATCATATGGGATGAAGGATCTATTAACATATTTTTTCATATAATTAGTTGAGGAATAGCAAAAGGGTATATCCAAATTATATATTAATAATTAACTGAGATGTAAAAAATGGGATATGAAATTATGCTACAATCAAATATTTAATGTACAATATATAGGAGATTCAAAGCATATGAACATGGTTAATATTTTTATTAATAGTTGGCTTAGAAGTGCAAACTTTCGGACCGACCGCGAACTTTCAAAGTTGCCATTTATATGGGACATGGAAAAAATATATGTTAATGTATAATTTTTGAACAAATGAATATATCTTGATTTATTGTATACTATATATAGATATTTATGAATTTCATGGTTAGGCATTAAACTGTGAATAAATGATACAAATATCAAAACGGAAATGGTTTTACAATGTTGGAAATGATTTAATTAGTTGATTCTGATTATTTAATTTAAACAAATGAATATATATCCTGATTTATTATATACTGTATTTAGATATCTATGAATTCCAAGGTTATGCATAAAATCTGAATTAAGGATACAAATATCAAAATGAATATGTATGAGAAAGTTAATGAGTGCAAAAACAGATTTAAGGTAAGAGGAATAAAATGTTGGAATTAATAAGCATTAATTCAATAATGTCGTTATTATATCAATTTATTGTACTATCAAACAAGTGACTGATATAACGTAATATAATCTTGGGAATAAATGCATAGCAAAATTAAGTGCAGCAACCATACAACGTTATACAATTATGGACAACAACCATATAACGTTATGCAATTCTGTTTATAAACTGAAAATTATAACATGTTATATGTATAACGATGGTACCGCTCTATTAACTTTTAATAAAAACCTATTAGAGTATTTATAACCATAAGATATCACTCGGTAGATACCATGTATAACGTTGCATACTATTTGACTATATTAGTCAGTTAAGATTTCTTACTAGATTGAAATTATTTTCCACCCTAATCCAAAAGTTTCTGAATCAATGAATGACTTAAGAAACTGCAGATGAGTTAAAATAGACGTGGAAATTTAAACTTCATAACACAAATATAACATTCTAGAAATATCTACTAAATCCTATAAATGTCAGTCACTCTATCCATCCATATTCACATCTCTTTCCACCCTTATTCCTTTCCCGCTTCTCTCTCCTATTATCTCCATTCAGATCTCTCGCCACCAACGTTTCTTTTTGAACACGCTTCATTAAGTTGCTCACCATGTTAACCTCCGATATCATAGCTTCAGATTAGTGTAATTATACCACTAAAATTGTGTTTACACTACAGCAATCTTATTCTACAAGAAAAAATCATTTCTACAACTGCAATTTCTACACTTTTATTTTACATTAAAAAGGTAATTTTTACTTTTTTAGAATTTTTTTTGTATTGTTTATTTAAGTACATTACTTTGTGTATTCTCAAAGTAATATCATGATTACATGTTATTTACAGATATAAAATCAATTGATTGATGAAAATTTATACTTTTTTTCATGTTATTTTTTATTTTTAAATATGCATAAAGATTATGCATCTTATAAAAAATGTTTAAAAGTATATGTCAGTCGTCGCGTTATTATTACTTTAAACTATATTAAATTAATTTCAACATACAACACAATTTATCAGCCAACCAATGGATATTAAACACTCTGATGAGCAAAGATCAACTCAAAAGGATATGATATATCTCCAAAAGCATCATGAATGGAAGATAGTGTATATGTCTAGAAATATAACAAACGATGGTATAAAATCCCCTCAAAAGATGATTATGTTTAGGATGATAAATTTACTTTTGAAGTGGCAAGTGATATATCATTCAAAAATTTTGAAAAAAAATAATATAATTAAATTTTATTATTTTATCAGTTTTCTCTTCTATTTTTGCTATCAGCGTAAACTTCCACAAACACATCTCTATAGATATTACCAAATATTACTATCACTTAAAAATAAGACCTAAGAACTATACATTTTACAAATTTAATATGCTCTCCTATATATATTACCAAATTTAGTGTCACTTAAATATATGATCCAACAATTAAACTTCCTATATGTTTTTGCCCTTTATCAGTTGATAACAGAAACAAAAATTTAGCCTAACAAAAATTAAATGTTCCAATTTAAAAGTGAAATGCAAACTGATTACACATGATTCTAATGCAAAAACATAACTACACGTTTAATAAAATTATGTCTCCTAAATATGTTAAACACATAATTTGTAAAACAAATCAATTTACTAGCGAAGAATGCGCTATCATCGCGCACGAAACGCGTGCCATAACACTCGTATGAATAAATAGAATTGAAAATAACCTTAGGATGTGGCTAAAAAGTGACACCTTGAACATACGGCTTACAAACATCAAAACAATAATAACACGCATATGAAAACTAAGTAACTGAATTACAACGACTCCTTTTGTGACCGTGCATACCACATTTACTGCATCTATTCGGCCTTGGAGGCTGCATCTCGTCCATAATGCCTTTGATTCTAGTTGACTTAGGCCATCCTGGAGCTCGCCTTGTGGGGGTGGAAGTACCATTTGACCTTCATGTGGAGACCAATACCTTTTATCGCGTACGGGATGAAATTCCGCATAGTATGCTGCTAGGTAATTCTGAACGGAGCACCAATGTGATGCAAAAACATGATGAACTATGTTTGCACCATTGGCCATCGACGAACAAGCAGCCATTACATGGGCGCAGGGGAGATGCTGCAGTAATGGGATGTTGCATGTACATGAACAAGTATTACCATCGATTATAACTTTGAATTCATCTCCGAAGTAATGAATCACTTGCCATTCAATTTGACCGAAACGGACAATCCGACAACGTCTAGCTTCACTTGCTCTCTCCGCTATTTTTGCTTCTCATTTTGGCGTGATACGAAATGTGGAATTCTTAGCTAACTCTCTTTTTTGGAAAAAGTAATCAACGGATCGATAGAAGGTACGTGCAACAAGTGCTCTAATAGGCAAAGACCTTGCATCCCTAAGTACACTATTAAAACTTTCTGACGCATTAGTCGTCAAAACATGAAAACGACAACCATCATCTTTACATAATGCCCAATTTTCCTCCTTTCCACCCAAACTTCTCTCTATCCAATTGTGTACTCTTATACTGCTGTTTTTAATTTCTTCACGAATCTTTAAATATTCAATCTCCTAAGAGGCACATGCAGCAGCGTAGAATAAACCAGTCAATCGTTTGTCTCTAGAACTCACTGCTTGAAAATTTGCTTTCAAATGTCTGGCACGGTATCTATGTTTATGTGCGGCTAGCCATTTTCTTTACAACGCTGTAGGTATTCCTTTCATTCTACCATAAATGAAAGTAATACGACGATTGTTCACGCTGTGAATGAACCTTTGCATGCACGCAAAAAACCAACCCCAACAATCAATGGATTCGGACTCAACAATGGCAAATGCCAAGGGATATAGCTGATCATTTGCATCAACGACAGTTGCAACAAGTAAGGTGCCTTTGTATTTTTCATATAGATGTGCACCATCTATGCAAAGAAAAGGTCGACAATGGACAAATCCCTCAATACATGGCCCAAATGACCAAAATGCATGATTAAAAACTCCATACTCATCAGTAGTCGTATGTCCTACGCTTTTTGGATTTGTTTTGCATATTTCTCCAAAATATTGTCGTAGGTTGGAATATGACTCTGCCCAATTGCCGTAAATTCGTTCAATTGCCTTGCTCAATACTCTTCATGCTTTCAAATAGCCAATTTTTATAAATAATTGTTCCTTCATTAGAACTTGCACCATTCGGGCTGTAATGTTCAAATCAGATTTCACGAAAGGCATGATCTTCGATACCATAAAGGATGATGTAGCTTGCCTATGATTTGAGTTCATTGTAGGATTAACGCATGTATAATCACTAGGATATTTTTTAATAACCCGCCATCCAGTTTGTGTCTTTTTTGAGTCCATAGCATGTATTCTCCAAGGACAACTGTCATCGACGTTGCAAATGGCAGTGTATTTTTCTTTGTTTGACCTTATTGGCTTAAAGGACACCGAATGTAAGATTGACCATTCCGATAGTTGTTGCAGAAATTTAGTTTTACTCTCAAACACATTGCTAACTTTGAAACCGGTCTGTACGCTGCATGATCAAAATAATTCGCTGTTATAGTTTACATTTGCTACAATTGACTTAGCCATAATTTATGCACTGCACAAATCATCATCTAATGGTATCTCCATTTCTGGTTCATCGTTGTGCACATAATCTGCTTATGCACCTTCAAAATCATAGTCTAGTGGATCATTGTTTGCTTGCATATTTTCCACCCAGGTTGTATCAAGCTTTGGTATTGACCCAACAGACATACTATCAAGTGCAGGAACATCTTTCGCTTGTACATCTTCTTCATCACCTACATCCATATCATTATTGCACATAGTTTGACCTGCTGGTTCATTCGGTGGTTGGACATATGACTGTGTAGTAGTGTTGTTTGCTACGCAGCTGCAGTAAATTAATACATCAATTTTAGTTTATTTCTTCATACCAACGGTTTTGCAACATATTGCAATAGTTAACTTACTTTTGGCTTAAATGGTAAAATTCGGACGTAGTTGGCTGCATTCGTTCATTTGTACAGCTACTCGATGCTCTATCACTTCTTTGAGTGGAATTATGAATTGCATAAAACTGCATGGGAATACAAATTAGGTATAATAATTAAATAAATTCAGTATAACAGATCTCTATGTAATCACGACTAAACGATACCTCTGACTCATTCGTGGAAAGCTGTCCTGCGTCAAATGGGGATAGGTAAACTGGACATTTGGCTGCAATCATGAATGGATGAAAACCATAATATATTTGTTGTTGCCCGTATTGCGATATGTGCTGAGTCAGATTGCTAAAACTAGATGACGGAATTCTTTGTCCAGTACTTATGTTCACCACCATTCTAGAATATTCTTCAACGTTAAAATTTGTTACGGGTGCCGTTGTTGGTTGTTCTGCAACCGATCTTCTTTTTTTACCAACAAACAACTCAATAGATTTGGTCGAGGCAGCAAACATTAATTCAACATCGTCGTCGTCAACAATTTTGATTGCTTTGGATCCGGAATCTGTTGACCAATTACAAACTATATCAATCTGGTACTCTTCCGGTTTTATCTTTGTTGCTTTATAAACCGACTCTTTCAACTGCTCAAAAGTAGAAGCTCTTCGAACTTTAGTCGCTTTGTAAGATCCACCAAGATATTTCCTACACATTAAATCTTCAATAACCAACTCATCATCAAAATAGCATATGGTTGGAATAAAATTAGGAGCCATTCTACATCAACTAAAAAAATTAGTTTGCAAACTAATTTTAAAACTTAGGGTTTCTACTGCATACCTTTATTGTATTCGACCGTAAGACGCTTTGCTATGCTTGAGGTAGATCTTCGAAATATATTACTTTTAAGGATATTAAATGAAATTTAGTTAGGTTTTACAAAAAATATATTGAGGCATAGGGTATTGGGGGTTTTTGGAGATGGAGAGGAAGGGGATAAAATGAAGGAGGAAGAAAAGGGACTCTAGTTTTGTTACAGAGCCACGTAGGAGCGAATTCTGGAAAGTCGCCCTATTTATTTTAAAATACACAGGCGCCTTTTGGAAAGTCGCATGCATGATTCGTAAAAAAAATGGTACTGACGACTTTTCAAAAGTCGACAGTATGTCTTGGCCAACTCGAAACTGAGCTAGCCAAAACAAGGCTACGTTTGATGTTAGTTTTAATACTGGACTATTTGCGATAATAAGTTTTAAAACCAGGCTAAATTTCCAACAATTTTGAAGATTAATTTCTGAATTCCTAGGAACTACTTATATTCACGCTATTTTTTTTTTTTTTTTTTGAATTCTGGAAACCCGTAACATTCATCTTTCTTTCGCCTTTTCTTCCCTCTTCTGCAATATTTGACAAAATAACTTTAGGTTTAACATGCTCCTGCTAATCTAAATTATCAGCTACTTGCTCCCATTTTGTAAATTAAACGGCGCTCCCTTCTTCAGATCAGATAAAAACCCAAACTCCCTTTGGCTTGAAGATGAGAGCAAACTCATCAACTGTTATTCTCCAGTTGATAGATGCAGCAAGCTTCAATAGATAATTTTGTTCTAATTTTTTTACTCCGTTTGTTTTTGTGCCTTCATAATTAGGGTTATAATTGCATATACTGACAATTTCATCATTTCTCTTCGTCTCTTTTTTTTTCCCAGGTTCGTCTTTATCCCATCATCTTATAATGTATAAAATTTAAAATATAAAGCATGAACATATTTTCTAAAAAAAGGGTAAAAAATAAAGTATAGATAAATCAAATGGCGCATGAAATATAATGCTTTTTATGTTCTCTACTTATTTTTATGCAACATAGAGAGTACTGAGTGGACATACTCCGCAGATGATAAGGGTCATGCTATATGTGCTTGTTGCTTGCTTTACAAACTGAATACTGGTTTTATACAAAGGATTATAATATCGTATGGACATAGACTTATACATTGAAGACTACTATGTTTTTATGCCATTGCATTGTAAAGTCAGGTCATTTTTCTTATATCTATAAACCGAGGTCTTATCAATACACATTGATTACTATAATATACATATTGATGCTCACTTTTGTGGTGATAAATCTATAGCTAATTACGAACTTAAAATTGATTTGATTTGAATAGAAAGCACGGTGCATGGACAGGAAGATAATATGCAGCTAGGAAGCCGAAGTTTTAGCAGACGGAGAATCACCTATAGATTATAGTCATTGCATGGAAAAAAAAAAATCTCCAGTAAATTTTGTGAATTAAACAGAAATACATCTTGATTCTTTTGTTTTAATCTTGTTCTTTTGTACAGTATAAGGCATTAAACGGTCTTTACGAAACACCTAATTCCCGAACAGTTGGTTCTGATGATAAAAGCTTTTCGTTGTATAGAAATCTATTTAAGAAAGACAGGCATATGAATTATAAATAAGGTGGTATCTCATATTGATTGGTTGCTAAGGTGTAAATATATTTTAATATAAGGCTAGGATTGAATGTTCTCCCTTTAGAAATGAATGAGAATATAATAGGAGACTATGAAGGCATGAATTGCTTGGAAGTTGAATAGTACCACATCTCAAAATAAAATAAACTATTTGTGGTTATATACAAAAATGTGAACATTATGATCATTTCTATAGACAAAGACGGAGACAAGCCCGCACACGCGTCCGTGTAAGGATCGCAATCATTTCAAGAGTCGCGTTTGTGCCTTCTATATAGGCAGACAGAAAAGGGTGGAGAAAAAATGAATCAAGTTTTACTATGGTTTCTTTCTCTACACAACACTCTGTTTTTTAAAATACTCTCTTCAGTTCGTCGATACTTTGCAATTGTTGCGCAGTATCGCAGAGAAGGTCTGTTTCATCTTGGCAAACAATTATTCGATATACTTAAACGTCCTTGAGGGAGCAATATTATTTCAAAGAAACAATTTTTTAATGCTGGACTCGGACAATACAATCGGTACGTTGTTTACTGCTTTATTGGTTAACTACACAGTTTTACTCATAACATTTCCACGACATGCTTGTGACAATTTGTTGTTGTTTCCATTTGCAACATAATTAACAGTTTCGTAACACTTTTTCTGACGTTACTATTTAACAATTTCGTAACGCTTTTCTGACGTTATTGTCTACCAATTTCGTAACACTTTTCTAACGTTACGAATAACAATCTTGAAACAATATTGATTTATTGTTGGCTGTTTTTGTAGATGAAAATGTTTCATAAAAGCAACAATTCTGCACGGACTATGATTACAGCTCAGTCTACTAGTATGGTTCCAATGATGGCGCTGTCTCAGGGAGAACGACTTGAAAAGTTCATAGGGATTGACTTCAAAGGCTGGCAACAAACGATGTTGTTTTACTTGAAAACTTTGGGCCTTGCAAAGCTTCTTACAGTAGAAGCTCGCATAGTTGAAGAATTGGAACACGATACAACAAAAGTTGAAGCCTTGAATGACTGGAATAGTTCTAACTTTATGTGCAAGAACTACATATTAAATGGTCTCGACAATAGCCTAATACATTGTACTGCTCGAACTTTCAAAGAACTTTGGACGACATCAAAGAAAAAGTAAAAAACTGAAGATGTGGGCATGAAGAAATTCACAGCAGGAAAATTCCTTAACTTCAAAATGATTGATGCAAAGACCGTTATCAAGCAGATTCAAGAGTTACAATTCATCATTCACCAACTGCACGATGAAGGAATAACTATAAGCGAATCCTTTCAGATTGCCGCTGCAATTGAAAAGCTTCCACCATCATGAAAAGATTTCAAAAACTACCTTAAGCATAAGCGCAAGGAGATGACAACGGAAGAACTTTTAATCGATTAAGGATTGAGGAAGATAACCGAAAAATCTGAGAAGAAGACTTTGCATACCATGATTGCCAAGGCAAATGTAGTTGAGTCGGAGAAACTCAGCAAAAGGAAACGTGAGCATGCTTCTAAGAATCAAAGAAATTTCAGGGTTCATGCCATAACTGTGCGAGGAAAGGACACAAAGTCGCCGATTGTTGCGCATCAAAAAAAAGAAATCAGAAGCAAACATGGCTGACATATCTGAAGGCATGTCTGATATGGACTTATGTGCAGTAGTGTTCAAATGCAACCTTGTTCGTAACTCGAATGAATGGTTTGTAGACACAGGAGTCACACGACACATATTTTGAAATAAGTGGATGTTTACAACCTTCAAAACTGTTACTGAAGACGAACGACATTTTATGGGTAATTCATCTGCATCAAAAGTCGAAGGCAAATGAAAGATTGTACTGAAAATGCCTTCTGGAAAAGAACTAACTTTGGCAGATGTTCTTCGTGTTCTAGAGATCCGCAAGAACCTGATTTTCGAATCGCTGCTTAGCAAGCATGGCTTCAACTCACTTTTGTGTCTGATAAATTTGTGTTGTCAAAGAATGGAGTGTATGTAGGAAGAGAATATGTTTGTGATGATTTATTTAAGGCAAATCTAACCACTATTGTACCAAACAATGATATGAATAAAACTGAATATTTTGCTTATATTGTTGATTCTTCTAACATATGACATTCTAGATTAGGCTATATAAATTTCGATACCTTACGAAAATTGATTAATTTAGACTTTATGCCAAAATGCAACATAGATTCCAACTATAAATGTCAAGTTTTTGCAGAAGCAAAATTGATAGGAACCTCGTTTCATCATGTTGAACGAGAAACTGAACCTCTAGACCTAATACATATAGATGTTTGTGACATAAAAATGTGCCAAACTAGAGGTGGAAAAAGGTATTTCATTGCCTTCATTGATGATTGTACAAGATATTGTTATGTGTATCTCTTTAGAAGTAAGAACGAAGCATTCGACATGTTAAACAATATAAAACAGAAGTTGAAAATCAACTCAACAAGAAAACAAAAGCTTTAAGAAGTGATAGAGGAGGAGAATATGAATTTCACTTTGAGGAATTCTACGTCGGACAAGACATTGTACACCAAACTATATCCCCGTATTCACCTCAATCCAATGGTATAGCCGAATGGAAAAATAAAACTCTTAAGAAAATGATGAATGTCTTACTAATTAGTTCTGGATTGCCAGATAAATTATGGGGAGAAGATATTTTTTTTCTACAAATCATATTTTGAATAAGATACCATGAAAGAAAACATCTAAATCTCTCGACGAACTTTGAAAAATAGACAACCATCCTACAAATACTTAAAAGTGTGGGGATGTCTTGCGAAAGTAGAAGTACCTAAACCAAAGAAACTCAAAATTGGACCAAAATCAATTGATTGTGTATTCATTGGATATGTCCAAAACTATGTCGCTTTTCGGTTTCGGTACACAAATCCAAAATTGATGATATTCACGTAAATACCACCATTGAGTCGACAAATGCTAGATTTTTCGAACATGTATACCCTTTAAAACAGGGTACTGAAAATTATCCCCAAAATAGACCAAAGGAAACTGAATTCTCCAATTCTCTTGAGAATACTGAACAAAATATTGATAATGATCAACAAAATAATGCTAATCAACACGAGGAGGAACTAAAGAGAAGCAAAAGATCAAGGACATCTAAAACCTTTGGTCCATACTTCTACACATTTATGTTAGAAGACGATCCTTTGACGTACAAACAAGCTATGTTCTCCACCGATGCCCCTTATTGGAAGAAGGCCATTAATAATGGAATCAAATCCATTATGGCAAACCATACATGGAAATCAGTTGATTTACCTCAAGGATGCAAGACCTTGGGTAATAAATAAATATTTAAGAAGAAACTGAAACCCGATGGTTCAATAGACAAGTATAAAGCTCAATTTATGGTTCAAGGTTTCAGACAAAAGGAAGGCCTGGACTATTTTGATACATATTCTCCAGTAACTAGAATAACATCAATAATAATGCTGATAGCAATCGCATCCACGCTCATTTTTGAAATACATCAAATGGATATAAAAACAACATTTTTGAAAGGAGAACTAGAAGAAGAAATATACATGAAACAACTTGAAGGTTTCCTAAAAATTGGAAATGAAAGTAGGGTTTGTAGATTAAGAAAATCAATATATGGGCTTAAACAAGCGCCTAAACAATGACATGAAAAATTTGATGAAAATATGATATTAAATGGATTTCATATAAATGAATGTGATAAATGTGTCTATTCTAAACATACAAATATGGGATATGTCATTATATGTAAATATATAGATGATTTACTAATATTTGGAAGCAATAAGGAGGTAATAAAATCTACAAAAGATATGCTCTCTGCCAGATTAGATATGAAATATATGGGAATCACCGATGTGATACTAGGTGTAAAAACACATAAAACCAATCAAGGATATGTGTTGTCCCAATCACATTACATTGGGAAAATACTTGAAAATTTAAACAGGACAACATAATATCAGAAAAAACACCAGTAGATTTGAACCAAAACTGGGTTAAAAATAGCGGTAATAGTATTTATAAACTTGTGTATAGGCCGGATATAACATATGTTGTAAGTATACTCAGCAGATATACTAGCAATCCAGGAAAGAATCACTGAAAAGCTATAATTCGAGTACTAGGATATCTAAGGTATACACAAAGTCATGGACTACGTTATGATAGGTACCCATCTATAATGGAAGAATGATGCAAACTAGATAACTGGTTCATCAGATACAATATACAGTGTTGGATATGTGTTACCTTAGCTAGTAGGGCAATATCTTGGAGATCCTCTAAACAAACTTGTATAGCAAGATCAATCATGAAGTTAGAATTTATTGCCTTAGACAAAGTCGTAGAAGAAGCATATTGGCTTCGAGGTTTCTTAGAAGGTATTCCGAATTGGAAAAAACATGTACCTCAAATAAGCATACATTGTGATAGCCAATCAACTATTGGAATGGCCAATAGTAAGCTTTATAATGGTAAATTCGTCGTAGACATAAACTATTAGACAACTTCTCTCTAATGAGGTTATCACAATTGACTATGTACGATCAAATGATAACATTGCGGAGCCACTAACCAAAGGTTTACCTAGAGAGAAGGTTAATATCTTGTCGATGGGAATGGGGTTGAGGCCCATAAACTAAAAGTTACTTTAAACAGAAACCCCACCTAGCTGACTGAAGATCCCAAGATCTAGCTTCAAAGGGACAAAGTGTAGATGGACTTGATAGCTCTGTAAATATTCAAACCATCCCTAAGATAAGTCAGTGCATTAGTCGCCGAAAAATAGGATAAGTTTTGATACTTCTACTGGTGTCTATACTTGGTAATGTTAAGAAACAAGTAGAGTATTGTGAAAATAACCGTTATAGAATCACCTACGTGAGTCGGAAGGCACCGCTTCAAGGAGAATTGTAAGGCCAAATTCTCCAAAGCACTCATGAGATCAAGCAAGTATTCATGGAAAAAACAAACACAGATAGAGAACCAAGGAGGATTAGAAACACTTATTGCGTGTTGTCTATTTTAGATTTACACAAAAGGCTTACAGTTCAAAGACAACCTAGTCCACTGATTCGCCAGTAAGTCAAAAGGATAAACTCTAGGAAAGTTCAAGGCCAATTGCTACTTTAACCGATACGATAAATGTTTAGCATAATTTTAAGAATAAATTGAACAATTACTCATTAATATAGGGGATTGTTAGAAATGAACGAGAATAGTATTGGAGAATGTGAAGGCATTAATTGCCTTGGAAATTGAATTGTCCCACATCATAGAACAAAATAAACTATTTGTGTTTATATACTAAGATGTGGGCACTATGATAATTCCTATAGACAAAGAGAGAGAGGCAAGTCATGACAAGTGGTTCTACGCACCACCCAAAAAGCTCACGCCGGTGTCCGTGCCAGGGCATAAACTCACAACCGCACCCGCACCCACGGCGTGGGCGAATGGGCGTTTGAGGCGTATTAGAGGCACTTTGCAATTGGCAGTTGGTTTGGCGTGGCTACTCAGACCGAACAATTTTTATTTTTTCCTGTTCAAATTCAAACGATCGCACCGCCTGATAAAGGGTCGCAATTTTTCCAACAATCGCATCCATTTGAACATGCACCTATTACTGAATAGGTGCACCTCCCTGAGCCTATATATAGGCAGAGGTAAAATAGTGGAAAAAAATGAATCAAGTTTTTCTACATGTTCATTCTCCACATAGCACTTTGTTCTTAAAAATGCTCTCTTGAGTTCGTTAATACTCTACGATTGTAGCGCAGCATCACAAGAATGTCCATTTCATCTTGGAAAACAATTGCTCGATATCCTTAAGCACCATTGAGGAAGCAATATTGTTTCAAGGAAACGGTTTTTAAACACTTGAGTCGAACAATACAATCGGTACTCTGTTTACTATTTTATTTGTTAATTGCATAATTTTACTCGTAACATTTTTGCGACGTGCCTGTGACAGTTTGTTGTTGTTGCTATTTGTAACATAATTGTAAGAGTCTTGTAACACTTTTCTGACATTACTGTTTAGCAATTTTGTAACGCTTTTCTGATGTTATTTTCTAACAATTTCGTAATACTTTTCTGATGTTACGAATAACAACTTTGGCTAGAATTGACTTCTTTCATTATTTATTGACAAGGAAAGTTGGACCTAAAATCTCCTTTTAAAACTTTTGTGTCTCAAAGATGGTTTAATCTTCTATTCCAAAATATAGTTGTCTATACAATACTCAAAACAAAATAAACACTATTTAATAAATAAATCAACAATAGTATGATTTTTGATTTACAATAATTCAGAAAACTATTTTGCAACCAAATTTTATGAAAAACTAATCTATTGTATTGATTGCAATCAGCGTTGGTACAATTGATGTTTCATTTTATAAAAGATAGAAGGAACGGGTTCCATTTATGAGCTAATTCATAAAGGGACCATGAGATAAAAAAAATTGGTTCATTATTTTGTCTTCCATATTGTAAAGGAAATTGTTAGATTTTTACTTTTATTCTAATTTCATGTAAGTAAACACCAACCTTTGCTTCCTCTTGTTTGTTCCACTTTTGGAATGGGCAACACGAAGCTAATAAAATTTTCTTTCTTCATTTTTCCATATTTGAGAAATGGATTCTAACTAGTTAATGTCGACATTTATTTTAATTTCATAAAACTGGGTAATTTAGAGAGGATGAACTTTAATTTAGGAACAACCAAAAATTTCCTTTTTTAAAGAAAGAAATTAACTCGATGTTATTTTGATTTGGTAGAAAAATTCTTTTTCTAAAGAATCCTTGTTGCCCTCTTATTTCCATCACACAATCCGAATTAAATAATATGACTTTGTCTCTCTTCTCTGATTGTTTGGTGTAAATCAGGGGGCAACATTGGTGCTACACTGGTTGGGATGTCATTGAACTCTCCTATATATATGTGTGTGTGTGTGTGTGTTTATATTTACATATATGTGTGTGTGTGTACACATGTGTGTGTGCATGTGTGCATGTATACACAGACACACATATGTATATGTACATGAAATAGATCTGCATTACCCCTTATTTAGCGTCATCAGGATCCCCCCGATATCAGTTATATGCTTATATTTAAATAATTCAACCATGTGTCAAGAGAGAGAAATGTTGATTATCTAAATATAAATATGTGGCTGATATTAAGGGGTAAGATGATGATGCTAAATGAGATGAACTACGGATCCTAGCTCTATTTATATGTACATGTATACATATATACGTATATACGTATACACACGCACATATGTGTGTGTGTCTATAGGTGACGGAACTAAATAAGAAGGACTGTGTATCCTAGCTAGCTGTATGTATGTATGTATGCTAAGAATCTCATTTAACTCTCTAAGAGGTACAAATTTCTCTTGAGAATTGATTAGCACCTATGGGTGTCGAAATTCTCTATTTATTTTGCTAATTGCTACTATAAACTTTCTTAATATTATGCATACAAAAACACAAATACACACGTGTCTATGCGTGTGTATTCACAGACATATTAGTAAGCAGGCATAAACACGCCTTCGCTTTCCCTCTAGGCTTATCAATGGATATTTTCAGATATCGATAGAGCCATATCCGCATCCGCAACCGAAAACATTTTCGGATGCTGGTTATCGGCGTTCATGCATACAGACAAATATCAGATGATTATCCTATCCTTTAATGATTAATAAATCAACAAAAAAAATTAGTTTAACATAATTATTTTTCAATCCCATGTATTAAAAAAGTATGCAAAACACCAAATATGATAATAAAATAGTTTTAAGTAGTTAATACGCATTAAATACATATAGTATAAACAATTAATTTAACAATACAATAACTACATATCATTCATTGTACGAAATTCAAATAAAATAAACTACAATCTTAGTAAAAACCGAGCGGATAATTTTCAGATGCGGATGACTTCGTATCCGCATCCGTATCCACTTTTCTTGATATTGGATATTTTTCTGCTTTTTTGATAAGGATGCGGACGAATTTTGTATTTTTCAGATAAAGATTGTCACCCTAACTTTATTTACTTTTTATCATATTTTGGAAGTAGGTCCAAAATAATTTGGATCGACATAAGATTCAAAAAAAATATTTTTCTACCGAATATTTTCTTTTATAAAAATTATAATGTTAAATACATTTAAAAATTCATAATTAGTTACACAATGATTAAAAGATATATTTAAATTCATAAAATAGTTACGCATCATAAATTTCATCGAAGTTGTATAAACGACGGACTAAAAGTTGCATAGATTGGTTATTTGAGTTCGATTTTCAATAAAGTTAAATATCAAATTACACAACAAAAGATTATCGAAAACACTAATTTAGTTAGCCAGAAACCATCATAAAATTAAAAATTGGATAAAAATATCTTCTTTAATTTTAGGAATTAAATTATATTTTTAAACAAACTTCAAACATCTATAATTAATAAGTTAAAATAATATGATAATCCTAATAATAAAGCTTCGGGTCTGGATGGATTTTTCTATGTTATTCTATAAAAAAAATTGGAATGTTTTAGAAGAGGATATAATAGAAATGTTCAATGAATTTTATGATGGTTCGTTACAGTTGGATATGTTTAATTCCGCGTATGTAATTTTATCACATAAGAAAATAGGCGCTAATTAATTAAAGGATTTCAGACCAATTTCGTTATTAAACTATTCTTTAAAATCATTTCTAAGGCTTTGGTTAATAGACTAAATACTAAAATGAATGAATTTATGGGTAGCACCCAAAGAACATTTATATATAAAGGGTAGAAATATCACAAATGGTGTGGCAGTAGTTCAAGAATATACTAATTACTGCTGTAAAAATAATATCACTTGCGCGCTTTAAAACTTGATTTTGCTAATACTTTTGATTCAATTGATTAGGTTTTTCTAAAGAATTTATTAAGGGCCATGGGTTTTAGTTCTAGAATGGTATGATGGATTATGTCCTTTGCTTAAAATTGGTAATTCAAATATTATGGTTAATGATATTATAAAAAATAAAATTCGATCGAAACGTGGTCTTAGAAATGGTGATCCATTGTCACATTTACTGTTTAACTTAGCAGCCGATGTATTTACTAAAATATCAAATTGGCCACCAGTAATAGGATATTAGACATCATAGGAAATGAGATCACTAGTAATAATATTTATGTTCTCCAATTTGTAGATGATACCGATTTTTACTTCGCATTTTCTAAACATATTATTGCTCTTGAATTCATTTTATATAGTTTTGAACTATTATTTGGTTTAAAGATTGGATAACTATAATAGATCGAATCAATAAAAGATTGCCCAAATGGAATGATAAATAATTATGGAGAGTAGGTAGGATAGTTCTTATCAATTCTGTTTTATCTGCATTACCTATATATTGGATGTTATTTTATCTTTTCTCAAAATGGATAATTGATTAAATTGATAAAATTAGGAGATATTTTTAACCAAATTGTAGTTCTAAATGTCTTGTTAAATTGGAAATAGTTTGTAAGTCTAAAAATGAGAGGGGTAGGAATTATAAGTTTACATAACTTAAATATATCTTTATTAGGTAAATAGTTATGGAAATTAAATTATAATAATGAAAATTTTCTATGTAAAGAAGTAACATCGAATCAATGGTGCAGTTGTACTTTTAATTTATATCAAACTACTATTAATATTATTAATAATATTTCTCACTTTTGAAAATCAATAATTTCAAGTTCTAATATTTATTTTTTGGGAATTAATAATGTTGTACATTCTGGTAATAACACTACTCATTGGCATGAATGTTGGATATCGGTTATTCCACTTAAAATGGAATTTCGAGAGTTATATGAAACATGCAGTTTCAAAAATGTACCGATTTCAGCAATATATAGGTCAAATTTAATTTTTTTTTCCTTAAGAATTTAGCTTTAATCATATATTAACGGGAAATACTTTAGCACAATTTGTATTGTTATGTGCTAAACTAGAACTTTAGGATATTGATAATGAGAGAGACATTAAAATATGGTGTTGATAAGAGTAAGAATTTACACTTATAATTTTATAAATTTTTCGAGACCTAAATTGAATATATTTAAATACCTTTGCAAAGTTAGTGTTTCACCTGAAGCTTAAGTGCGCATGAGGTTAATTATACACGGTAAATTGAATACTATAGAACTTCTAAAAAAGAAACATGTATGTAATGACAAAAAAATGTTGTTTTTGTAACAATAAAATGAAAAATATTATACACTTATATTTTTAATGTAATATAACTAGATATATTCTTATAAAAATTCTCAGTATGTTCTATACTAATATATTAATTGTCAATTGTATTAGAATAATCTTAGATTTTATTATAAGGGTCATATTAGGTTCTAACTTGACACTATTTATATAATAACATGTTGGTATATTTGGTTCGAAAGAAACCAATGCGTGTTTAATAATATTAGTATTGGTTTGAAAATTTTAATATATGTAATTTCACTTTTTAGTTTTAGTTGGATTTCAAATCTTTGTTATAAAAATAAAAACTTACATTTTAAAAAGTTTCTTGTGAAAATAAAAGCTTATATTGAGTTTTAAAGAACAAAATCATTCTAAATAATAGGAAAAACAGTAGTGAGCTAAATTTAACTTCCTTATATAACATGGTAACATTGAATTCTTCATATAATGTGATTGAATGTTGGCTAGGTCAGTTTCAATGTTAAATTAGTTACTCCTATATCCAGGCCCGGCCCAAGCCCAAGGCAAACAAGACTTATGTCTAGGGCAATGGGCACGCAAGGGGCATCAAAAAATAGAAAAAAAAAAGAATTCTCGTTCGCTATCGACAGTCGCAGTTTCGCACATCACCATCCTGGCAGCCGATCATCGTCGGAACCTTCTGTGCACCACCAGATCCACTCGCGCACCACCAGAACGGAAGCGACAAACGATTACAGCGCCAAATCCAATTTTGCCCTAATTTCAATTTTCAGTATTGCTCGGTGCTAAGCCACTCAGTGCTCTACGACTGCTGCCCTACCTGTGCTGCTGACCTGTTGTGCTTTGCTTGGTTGATTTTCTGTGATGTAAGTTTTCAATTAATTTTATTTTTAAAGCTAAAGTTGATTGCTGTTTTGATTGCAGTTTATTTTCTGTGAGCTTGAATTTTTGTACGCGGTTGCATAGTTGTAAAATTCAGGTACATCATAATTTAACAATGAAGCTGTGGAAAGTTTCAATTTTTTTTTGAAGATTCATTCATAAAGAATGTCTGTTCGTTTTTTATGAAAGTTAATTGTGCCAGTTCACTCAATTCATTCATAAATAGACATTCGCAACTATGATATTTTTTTATGAAAGTTAATTGAGCCAATTAATTCATAAAAAAATATTCATTCATAATTTAATATATATTTTTGTGAAAAATAAAATGAACAAACATTGGCAACTATGGATAATGGATTTAGTACATTATTTAGCCAGCATACTGATTCTGAATATAGGCCAAACTCTATCAACTACATTATTTAGCCAGCGTACTGATTATGAATCCACATGAAGTTGAAAAAAATACATTAGTGATTAATTTACCTTGTTACTCTCCAGTGACAAATATATTCTTTTGAAAGTTTCTTAACACCCATAATGGATTTAGTACCCTACCGCGTGTAGCTGATTTCCTTTCTTGAAATTGCAATTTCTTCTTCAACTTCAATGAATAACGTATTTTAATTTGATATAGGATTCAGAAACAAAATTCCGGGTACCAAAATAGGAAGAAAAAACAACACAAAAATGAAGAAGCAAAATCAATTGTAGGCTCAATTTCAAATTTATTTGAAGTAAGAAAAAAGAAATCTCAAACTTCAAAATATAGTCAAGTTGAAGAAATTAACTTTGGGCATCATGATATTGATGTCAATATCGAGATAAATGAAGATGAAGTGCCTAAAAATGAGGATGTTGAAATAGAAATTGAAGATCAACATGTTGTAGAAGTTGTAAACGAGGATAATAATGTACATGTACACGTTGATGTTGATGATGAAGATGTTGGGGATGTAGCTATACTTGATATTGAAAAGAATGTTGATATAAATTGCGATCTGGGATTATGGGGAAAAATTACCGACGCCAAACGAATTATGCTAATTCAACGTGGTCCCATCAAAATAGTGAAAGAAAATGATATGTTCACAAGAAATAAGATTGATGGTAGACACTTCTCATTTAAACATTACATCGACGGCTATCCACGGAGAGAAGAGCATGAAAGAAAATGGCTTGTGTACTCGGATGAGTATGATAAAGTTTATTGTTTTTATTGTAAGCTATTTAAGCATACATAAAAAAACATCCAAGTTAGCCGATGAAGGAATTGATGAAGGAATTAATGATTGGCATAATTTATCTACTAAATTAAGAGAGCATGAAGGTAATCCATTGCATAATGAAAATCTAATTAAATGGGTGGATTCGCGTAGAGGGCTTCAACAAAAAGCAACAATCGATAAAGCAATGGAAGCGCAAATTGATCAAGAGAAACAACGTTGGAAAAAAGTACTTGTGGGCATAATTGGTGTTGTCAAAACACTTACTAGAAATAATTTACCATTTCGTGGATCAAATGAGAAAATTTATGAAAAAAATAATGGGCTATTTTGTCAACTTATAGAATTTATAGCAGAGTTTGATCCAATTATGGAAGATCATCTTAGACGGGTGATAAATAATGAAATCAATAATCATTATTTAAGTCACAAAATTCAAAATGAATTGATAAGTTTTTTGGCTAAAAAGATCAAATTAGCAATGCTTACAAAGATTAAGAAAGAAAAATACTTCTCTATTATTCTTGATTGCACTCCGGATTTGAGCCATAAGGAGAAAATGTCCATTATTATAAGATGTGTGAATGTTGATGATGCAAATAACATCAAGGTAGAAGAATATTTTCTTGGATTCATTACGGTGGATGATACAACCGGACTTGGTCTTTTTAAAGAGCTTGAAAATGTTTTGATTGAGCTTAAACTTGATATTAATGATGTGAGAAGACAAGGGTATGACAATGGTTCGAACATGAAAGGTAATAATAGTAAATATATTTTTTATTAAACTTGAGTTTAATTTATTGACAATAATATGAAATACTTAATTGAACGTAATGTAGGTAAACATCAAGGTGTGCAAAAAAGACTACTTAATATAAATCCTAGAGCCTTCTACATTTCATGTGGGTGTCATAGTCTTAATCTTGCTTTATGCGATATGGCAAAATCATGTATGAAAGCTAGAAACTTTTTTGCATATGTACAAAAGATTTATACTCTATTTTCCGGCTTAACTCATCGATGGGAAATACTT
Source organism: Allium cepa (assembly GCA_030765085.1). Lineage (NCBI taxonomy): Eukaryota > Viridiplantae > Streptophyta > Magnoliopsida > Asparagales > Amaryllidaceae > Allium > Allium cepa. The sequence continues at coordinate 792,758,001 of CM060935.1, read as the reverse complement.
CGAAGCTATGTGAAAGGTTTGACTTCAAAACCATATCGGCAACCCGACGGGAAAGTCACATTGAAAGTGTTGAAGAAATAAGAATGCAAACATCGGAACTAAGAGATGCTTTAATTGATATTGCAAATAATTCTAAAGATGATGTTGTGATGATGGAGGCTAAAGGATTATGCCAAAATGGTTTGGAAAATTTTGAATTCTTGATTAGTTTGTGTATTTGGTTCACAATATTAGACAATATCACTCGAGTAAGTAAAATACTTCAATGAGAGGAAATGGATATCGAAGATGCAATTACAAATATTAAGGAGCTTGTAGCATTTTTTGAAAAACTTGGAGAAGATAGATTTGAAACCATGATGAACGAAGCTAAAGAAATTGCAATTAAAGTCGGTATTGATCCAATCTTTTTGGAAAAGAGAGTTGTGCATAGAAAATAATAATTTGATGAATATATCGAAGAGAATAATAATATGCAATCTCCTGAAGATAATTTTTGAGTTACGTATTTTCTTCATATAATAGATCAAGCTTTAACTTCACTTAGAGATCGGTTTGAGCAATTTAAGCTTTACGAAGGTACTTTTGGTTTCTTGTTAAACTTGAAGTTTAAAAATATTGATGATGGTGAGTTGAAGAACCATTGCATGAAATTGGAAGGTTTTTTGAAACATAATGAAGAGCAAGATATTTGTGGTAAAGAATTATTCTATGAGCTTCGACAATTAAAAATGATTCTACCATCGAAAGTAACTAAATCCATTGATATTTTAATTTTTTTGAGGTCTTATCGAGATGTAAGTGGATTTTTGAATGTTTGGGTTGCTCATCGAATTTTGTTGACTATTCCGGTAACGGTTGCTTCGGCGGAAAGAAGTTTCTCAAAGTTAAAATTGATTAAAACATATCTTCAGACTACTATGTCGCAAGAAATGCTAAGCGGCTTATTTATGATTTCAATTGAAAATGAGTACTTGGATATGCTTAACTATGAAGGGATAATAGACGAGTTTGCTTCAAAAAATGTGAGAATGAGTTGTTTCCGTTAATCGCATTAGTATGCTATCATATTATGTTGACATTTTGGTTTTTGATACGTACTCTAAATGACTTAGTAGACCAATATTTTGTAATTATCGTTTTGTATATGAAAGAGTTTTCATATTGTTTCTACATTAAAAAATTTCATTTTATTTCTATATTTAAAATTATCGGTCTCTTTTCAAAAATATGGCAAAAGAAAATGAAAAGATAAAACTCGTCTAGAGCATTAAATGTATTTGGGCTGGCCCTGCATATATCATACGACGATGGTATGCATTTTTGATGTCTTAATTGAAGATTTTGTTCTTATGTATGTTGTATCGAACACTTGGTGGATAATTCAGAATAAGAGGTAGGAACTTAAATGAATGTTTTCCCAAAAAATTATTAATATTATTGTAAACCTTATACTTGCTTATATATTCAATTTGGACACAAAAATGGAGTGTTAGAAAACTTTTTTTCTCAGGGTCATGTGGAAGGGTTGAGAAAAGATTGTGATAGGCATAGCCAGCCACCACTTGCTAATAGTGATAAGATGCATAATTGTGTAATCACGCATCTTCGATTCAGCATCCCAAGGCATACGTAGTAACCAAGTTCAAAAATAAAACAAAATTAATTGGTGGATGTAAATATTTGTAATGCTGCTTTTGTTGTAATTTTAATAGAATGTGCACAGTTTATGGCATTCCATTTTGGAATTGTATCGATGTTATACTACTTTAAATCTAGCATTCTTTCCAATGACTTGGGAAAGGAGCCCATTTAGGCATAACTATAGGAGAAACAAAAAATTCTCGTTATTGCTTTAGACTATGTACACGCTATTTTGGAGTTCTTCATGGATTCTAGTTATTTAATCTGGGCATGGGTTTCTCACTTTATGTTGATAGTGTTAATTTCCTTTTATAAGGTATATTTGGATATGAAACTTTACTTGCCTGTTGGTAGCAATTTTTCACATGTTTCGATGCAACTTAAAGTATCATTATAAATTTTTTATGAACGTTGAATTGAATCGATGCTAAGATTTAGCTAAATTTAACTTCCTTAGATAACATGGTAACATTTGATTCTTTCTTATTATTAAGATATTAGCCTTGAAATAAATTTCTAATTAATTTTCTTTTCATTGCTTTCTTTTTATGTAAGTTTGAGTTATACTCTTTATTGTTCCTTTCACAGTGTTAATCATTACGTTGCTTGTTCTATGTTTTTTATTAGATTAGTATATTTTTTATTTTGCATATATATGCATGTAAACACACACACATGTTTTGATCTTACACTTTTAATATGGTTTTCTTTGCAGCTTTAGGTTTACTTACTGGATTGGATGGATTCGGCTATTTTTGAGGATTTGAGCACTCATTGCATTTTGTGGTTTTTTTCTATTATAGATCTTAGTTTCAAAGGATTGGGGACTTTATATTTTATTTCATATTGTATGGAAGGTATCGCTAACTGTCAGGCATGTTGACTGTTCTTTCTTTAAGTGTAAAATAAATTACATGAGTGTTCTCCTCTACTAATAGAGGATCATTCATTTCTCTATAAAAAAACAACCATTCGAAAGCCATCGAAAAAGAAGTCATAGAGCGCGGCCGTAGGAATTGTCTGTTGTTATTTACCTTTTTTTCTAGCAGCGTAACATCCTGATCCTCCTCTCCCCACACATCTGTATGTGCATAGACATGTTTATGTGTGTGTTTTGAATTGTTCTTTATATTTCTCCTTTATGCATCTTTTATTCGTCCATGCATGCAATTATACATGTAAATACAATGCATTTACGCCAAATATATAATTTTGATAGCTATAACCTGTTTGTGTGTGCGTTTTGAATTTTTCTTTATATTTCTCCCTTATGCATCTTTTGTTCATGCATGCATGCAATTATATATGTTAATACAATGCATTTATGCCAAATACGTATAATTTTGATAGTTGTCGCCCATATCATATTTCCTGATGCAGCATACATATATGTTTAGAAAATGCATCATGTATGTTTTTGAAGGCTTTCACCTTGACCATATTTCAATTTTGGTTCTTTGCGATATATCAGTATGGTGCAAACATACATATATGTTTATATGATACATACATTCTGGAAAGATAGATCTACACTTGGACGGGAAGACTGTGCCTTAAAACTTTGTAATGAACTTATGTAGAGTGATTATGAAAACATTTTTCATGTTCGATATAATGATTTTAGAACTTGAATATAAGGTGCAAAGGAAGCAAGCGAGATGGAAAATGAAGTTGGGATCATGAAAACTATGAGGTTAAGATGTTACATTCATACCATGTTACTTCCAAAATTAGATATGTTATATCATAAGCCTTTATACATTTTATTTTTATCATTGTCCCGAAATTCATGCAATGCTCTTATATTTAATGATTCTCATGGAGTGATTAAGCTAGAAATAGATAATTAACCACTAAAATGGTTTTACATTTATTGGTCACAAGTTATCATGACATTCACATAAAGCGATAATCTCAAGTAATCTTCTGAATCTCGACAAAATTGTTATTTTCCTTCTGTCAAACCAAAAAACAAAGCTTCGTTAATAAACTCTGAGAAAGTAAGTACTGAACCCAGAACTTATACTCCAAGTGCACTTCAGTAATACTGATGATTACCCTCATTACTAATCACATAAATTTTTCTACATTATTAATAAGAGATCGATTTTATTCACTTTGCGATGCACTAAACCTTTTTTTTTTCCAAAATGAGCATTTAGATGGTAGAAAATAGTTGTACTATGCGACGACCCATATTTCGAGAGGTTTAAATCGATAATAATCCACACATGCCTAATTTAAACAATCCGGAACATAGATAATCATGGGGTACATTTAGCAAAATAAGAAAAGAAGATGAAAACAAACAAAGAATCTCGCAACGGAATGACAAATATAATAATTAAATAAACAGTTCATGAAACTGTTTATATTATACATTTGATTATAATTTATACAACATTTATATGAGTTATATACATCAGAGATAAATAAATAATGCAACAGAACAACATGATGTAAGGAATAGTAATAGTAATGATATATCAAATCTTCGTCTTCGTCCCCCAGAAAATGATCTTCGATGCGCTGAAATACTCCGAGCCGACATGAGCGTAATGAAAAGACAAAACACTCAAGTCAGAACTAAAATATCCTTATATGAGTCAAATGGATATCGCATATAACATGAGTGTAATAGAGTCGGAGATGTTTACGGTATTTCACATCTCATGTCCAGTGTATAATATGCGTGCAATAACTCAAGAGATGTTACTAGATTTTCCATCTCTTAAGGATCCGTCAAAATATTTATATATAGTAGAATACGTTACACATATATTGTCTAGTCAACAAAATAAATATTGAAAAGTAGCGTTAAGGCGTTACCATTATCCTTGTAACGGACCGGGATTTTTGACCCTCGAAAATCGACATTTATACGTCCATTGTATAAATGTAGAGCAGTCGAGTGCCAGAAATACCAGTTCATTTAGGGATGAAGAAGAAAAAGGTAGGAGAAAAATATCGAAACAACAACATAGAATCTCACAATAGCAGTGGAACAAAATACAATATATGATAACAAATTTTAAATACAAGAACTGTACTATTAATATACATACCACTATCAGAGTATGAAAATTCAGTACACCAATCTGGATAGTTATAATAACTTGTCTACACACAGCGGAAATAACCAAGTACATGATGTACGTCTGAACTCCTCCAGCTCGGCTCCTGAGCTCCATAACATTTAACCTGAATCTGTAATACTCGGTCTGACCTGAGCATTATAATAAAATAACACTCGAGTCACTCTGAAAAACCAGCGTGAGGAAACACACCTGATTTGAATTTTTAACGTTATCAAATCCTTTGAAAACAAAAGTATCTCGTAAGAACACATTACAAATAAACATGACGTGTTTTTACCTTACGATAACCAAAACAATTTTTAACAAAATCATTTGATATTATAATAGTGTCTGTATAAAGTAAATAGAAAATAGATGAAATGCTTGCATCTCACGTTTTATCATAGTTGGGCACAATCAAAACCGTACGGCGCTTGTTGGAGAATGAATTTCATCAAATGACTGGGCCACTGGGGTACCGGCCGTCATAGTACACCTCTAGAACAATGTACCGAGGACCACGCCGAGATCCCCTACTACACAAGGCCGACCTACCCCTAACCTGGAAGATCGAATATGTTATCACTTTGGGTGTTTAGACCCTTACCATCGAGCGCTTCTTCCATGCACAACCATGTCCATAATATAAAAGTTTCTGAGGACATTTAGAAAGGTGATAACATATCCTAATTGGGTGCAACCCACTTACCCTTGCTGCATTCTTTCCTGTTTTAGTCATTCCCGGTTGATGAGAATCGAGGCTAAGTGGTACCTTTCAAGAAAATTTTTTCTTAGAATGCTCATCGTCCCCTAATGACGATGGTCTTATAATATCCGTCCATACAAGTTGTCCTGCGTCTGGACAACCGAATCACCGTCTTCATCATCTACACGGTATTCATTCGTAACGTTCAAACCGGATCGAAGTGGTTTTCGGATAATTAAATCCGATCCCAAACTCTTCAAAACAATTAACGAAATTGGCCAATTATTGATAGTCGGTTATTTAACTATCAATAAAACATCAGCAGTTGCTGGGCCCAATATTATAATCTCCAAAATATTTATTCCAAAACTTCTTCATCAAGGTATATATTCAATTTCTTCAATATTTCTATATTTGAAACAATTTCAACACTTGTATCCATAATAGGATATTTTAACATTTCAATACTTAGAAATATTTCCAACTTCCATTTTTATAACACTTAGAAAATATTCCTATTCCAAATCATTTGCCACTAAAAATATTTCCAAAATCTTCCTTCCAATACTTAGGAAAATTATTTATACGAATAATTTCAAAAAATCATTTTTAAGATTTAACTTGAAAATATTTTACAACTTGTCTCATACGTCTTTGGAATTTTCAAATAATTCTTCTTACGATTTCCAAACCGATTATACCTATCTATCATCCCAACTAACCATTTTTAACTTCTTCAAACGAATTTAAAAATCTTTCCGAAGTCAGCGCATCTAGGCATCGAAAATTTTCTTAAGTCCCTAACATTCCATTTATATGATTTCCCTTATAAAATCTCAACTTTTAATAATCCCCGTTTACACATTTCGAGAGAATTTATAAATAAATTTGCAATCATTTCAAAATTATATATAACGAGTATTTTCTTTAAAGGATAGTAATTTATTTAAAAATATATTTAAGTTATTATTTAAAATATTGAAAACACTTTTATAACATCAATAACTCATTTTTGGATGAACAAATAAATTTCCAAGCTAAATTTAAAAGTTAGAATTTATTAAATAAATACTTAACATTTGAAAACCTACTTACCGAGGTATTTCAATCTCAACTAGTTTAAAATTCCATAGTTTTAAAATAATAAAATTTTCCTTTTAAAACAAACTCACTTCTTATAATTTTAAAATATATTTTTAAAATCTTAATAACCAATTCAACTTATAAATTTTTCTCGATTTCCATCACATCGCTTCCATTTCGATTTCCTTAACCATTTTCATTTTTCGAAAATAGTAATCCACTATTTTCCCCATCCTATTTCCGTATTTTAATATAATTTCACCTATGAATTTTATATTTCCAATTTATCATCCTGATAACATTTCCTTCGTTTATAAACATCGTTTATAAATTTTTATAACTTCTTTGAGTTTTTTCTTACTTATAAACAACTTTATTCATAAAATTTCATTTTATAAATCCATTTCTTTATAAATCTATTTATAACTTCTAATATCAATTCCAACTTCTTTTCATATTTCCAGAGCACCATTTATAAATTCTTTATATAATTCATTTTAAAAATCTCCATTTTAATTTTTTTACAATGGTTAAGTATAACCAAAAATCAAATATATTTTTTTCTAATTCAATTTTCTTTAAAATAACTCCACTTCCAATATATATATATATATATATATATATATATATTATCAAATTCCCTTTAATTCCATGAATTTTAAAATATTTTATGGTATTTAAATTATAAGAATCCAGGCCAGTGCTATGATAGCATCCAATAATTCCAAATACCACATTAATCCATAATAGATTATTCTACACAATCCTTATATCACAATAGATGAAATTAAATTTAAATATTTTGAGAAATCAAGTTGGATCACTCTAACATGTTTCCCTGCATCCATAGATGTAATACAATATATAAAAAAAATACCAATCCCATTTCGAGGGGGATATCAAGGTATATAGGATCATCCGTTATTATGCGAGACATATAGGGTCTCATCCGCTATAATATGCGGGAATATCACTCCGATTACTAGTGTATATATACTACTATATATATAATATAATATCATCCAACGGATAATCAACTCAACCAAACATCCAGAATAAATTTCAACTATTTAAAATTTAAATTTGGAAATCCAAATGAGCGATAATTTTCTAACCATGATTTTTAAATTGCAGTCCGTTCCAAATTACTCTATTTCATAGGTTACCCATTTCGAACCAATTTGATTTGTTTCATGTTTGGACGTCGTATGCAAATAGTTACTACTATCCATAAGATTTCCAATTAATCAAATAAATTAAAATAATAATTTTTTTTAACTTAACCTTTAAATTACCCTAAAACTCCTTCTTCCCCACTGTCCACGCCTGAGCTTCATTCCTATGCACTGACACACCACCACGTTCCATGATTTTTGATGCTTCCATCACCCAAGCTCATCTCTTCACTCACCATCGAACGGCTTGCGCCTTAAAACGGATCGCGACTTCGTCGCTTGCTGCCTTCGACCCAGCAAGATCGTGACCTTTTATGTAGAGCCGCAACACTCAAACTCCGCTGATGGATGGTCCTAGCCACGACGTAGGCATATCACACTCCAATCCCTAGATCGACACCCCCATCGAATGAAAATCGAACCCTAGGGGAACCACAACCCATCGCCGCACTTGTCGAACCCAATACCAGATCGAAGAGCACCGAGATACGAGAGTTTTGCCACTGACTTCGTAATAAATTTTTTTCGTTTTGATTCGGTTTTAAATCAAATTTTCCCTTCCTGATTTCGTTTGAGAATTTGGTCTGAGCATTCAAAAGGGAGGTCGCGATTTAGTTTTCTTTGTGGTTTTCGTTTATATTTTTTTTCTCGAAATATCGGTTCTATTCCCTTCTTTTTTTTCCTTTTTTTAAGGAAGAGCGAACTCGGGATTGATGTTTTCTGATGGAAGTAGTAGGGGATATGTGGTTTTAAAATGGAAAGAGAGAATTGGCTTCGAGAGGAAGATTTGAATTTATAATATATTTTATTTTATATTTAGAATATCCCGTTATATATATAACTTAAAATCCCGATCTCCTATCGAGGCGTACCGCCTGTCATTTATAATGTTATACTCTTACTGCGAACCCAATGGAAAAGGTTTTGAATCGTAATTCGGTCGATTGGAGAAGATAGCTCTTTAAAACCAATTATTATATTAAATTTCGATATTGATTTCAATGCATTTATATCCCGTACGACCAAATGATAATTCCAAACACTATGAAGTTTGAAATCCTATAATAATACACTACTATGGATCCAATGAAACAAGTTTCGCCGAATTACGAGACTGTGCCTTGGAAGACTATTTTTAAATGTCGATTTTGAATGAACTATTTTAAAATTGAACAGATCATTTTTAAATTCAATTTTCAAACTTTTATTATCTTCATTATTGTTAATATAAATTTTACAAGCCTTTAAATTATTTCTTTATCGAGCTTAAAACTCAAGATTCAATAATTTAACCAAATTCCAATTATTAAATTCAAAAATTAAATTATCCAATAAATCGTTATATTTGAATTCAAGTAAAATATTAACTTTTAAATATTTAAAATCAGTTTATAATTCAAATTCAATATTTAAAACCATTTAGATATTCCAAATCAAACGTCGAAAATTCCTGGTCATTACAATCCCCCTTAGCACAGTTTATACAAGCATTGGTGTCTATATAGTACTGTAAACTCCACCGTAAACTGGTGTGCTATCAGAGAGCACTCCATAGGAACAACACAAAACAAAAGTTGTAGTGGGCGCGATAAGGATAATATGATAAGGCACACGAGGCTATATCCATGGTAGGATTCTACCGAATAGCGGAACCAGGCTTGTGGTAACGCATAGCTACAGCTACCGTCTACCTCGAACAACACTCCCGTAATCAAGGGTAACCACCAATCAATCACAAAGTAAGAGAAATGGTATCGAAGAAGTATGTCCGATCAGAGGAACAATCTCACTTGGCCTGGTTTTGGCTTCTGTTTTAGTCATTTTAATTATGACTCGAAGGTCTAGGCTATCCATCATAATTCTCTTTCTTCAAATCCAAAAACGATGCCAAATCCAACCACTTCGTTCTGGAGTCTCCTCCGCATACACAGTTGTTAAAGTGGTTTCAATATTGACGGAGAGTATGCCAATAAGCGGCCCCGGTCTCTTTAACAACCAAATATCGTTTTACACACTGGTTAGTTCTTTGCATTCCGAAACGATTCATACTTGATATCAAAATATCATATTCGCTTCAAAATCAATTTCATTTCAAAATCACCATATTTACTCAAAATATATCAATTTCCACTTGAAAGTCATTTTCACCCGATTTGAATTACAATTTGGATTATAACTTCATTTTAATCCAATTCGCATTAAAACCATGAATTAAATTTAAACATTCCCACTTTGACCAGTTTGAATTTTTAGAAAAAAATTTAAATGGTTTAAAATAATTTAAACAGTTCAAATAGTTTAATATAAAATAGTTTGAGTATCGAAATGGTTTATATAGTAGAATAGCTTGAAAAATCAAAATAATTCAAATATTTAAAAGGATACATTTTAAATAGTTTATATCAAAATAATTTATTTGAAAATAGTTTCAAAGTCAAACCGATTCAATTCCAAATCTAATTGAAATCATCTTCAATTCCAATTTTCATTTAAATTGATTCAGTTTCGATTTCATTCAATTCCAATTTGAACTAATTTCAATTCAATTCTCAATTTTAAACCATTTCAATTTACAGAAATTCAAGTTCAATTTCAGAATATCGATTTTAATTACTTAAATCAAATTCGGAATAATTCGATTTACAGTTTTATATACTGTAAATAATATACAGGATGATAGTAGGATATATAGAATAAATATACATCCAAAATATCAATTAATATCATCCATCACAATCAACATTCCCAAAACAGTCAATATATCACAACAATTAACCAATATCAATAATTGGGAATTCAACTATCGGTTTAGTTCTAGTTTCAATTTAATTGTGAATTCAAAATTCCTAACATATAAATTTCTAAATCGATTATCATATTAGTTAAATTTGACCAAACAACAATCAATAAATTTAAATCACTTCAGAATTTCAAATTTACTAACATAAAAATAATTTAGTCAATTATAAGCAATATAAAACACTCATCTTTATTTGAAACTAAATTTTCTTCCAGATTCATATAAATTTCGAACTAACTCCATGCCATACCCTTCGTCGATACGATTCCAGCGATACTTTCGCCCGAAACGGACCTCGTATGCAAAAGTTGTGCAATTTATTAATGTACAATATAATTTTAAAACTTCAATTAACAAAATTAAAAATAAAAATAAAATAATAAAAAACATTACATGCCCTCCTTTTCTTCTCTCACAATGCTACAGGAATGCACGAAAGAATCCACGCACATCGACAACAAGCCTCGAGACGCACGCAACCATAGGTGACCAAAATTCGATCGGAGCATGCCACCGAAGGTACCTCGACCTCCTCCTCCAACACCTCAAGCACCACTGCCTCAAACACCGCTATTCATGCACACAACCCCAGAAACGTGTAACCATAAATGCCTCGATTTTGGCGAATCCGAGGCGATTTGCCGCTATTCCACCGTTGGATGTATAGAGCTCGCCGAGCTCTACTACTTATCTTTTGGAAGATTTTGAATTTGATGAATGGATAAGAAGATATCAAGGGTAGAAGGTTGCAAATTTTTGACCATTAATTTCGTTTAGAGGGAGTAGCTGAAGCTAGGGTTAGAGCGAAAATGAAATGAACGACTTAGACCCAATTGACCCACGAAATTTCCAAACTCCAAATGAAGCATGTTGTCTGCCGTTCATAATGTTTTACCTTCATTTCGAACACAATGGAACTAGTATGGTCTAATTCGATTGTATTTAGAAGATAGCATTTCAAAATCAATTTATTTTATTTAAATTCTAAAAATAAATTTTATGTGTTTTTAGCTCGCATGGCCAAACGATAAGTCCGATCGATACGAAACTTGAAATCCTATATTAACTCATGATTACAGATCCGATGAAACTAGTTTCGTTGGAATCCGAGATAGTGGCCAAAATGGCTATTTTTACTCGTTAATTATAACATAAAATTTCTAATTTCTAATTATGCACTTTTAAATTCAATTTTAAATGTTAACAATCTTCATTCATATTTAAATAAAATTTAAATCGATTTCGATATCATTTTCATTTACATTAATTCAAGATTCAATTATTTACATAATTCCAGCATTAAAATTTAAATAATATAATATCCAATAAATCACCATATTTCAATATAAGTTATTTAACTTATAAAATTTAATTTTAAAACAATTCTAATAATAAAACAACTACTTTTATTTACAGTAATTCAATATTCATTAACCAATTTCAACTATTCATTATAAACTAGGATTTCATTGTAGTTGTAATTAAACGCTGAAATTTATGCAATATATAAATATTGGATTTAACATGGAAAATTCATATTAAAATATTATAAATTTCTATGTAATCAAGAATGATAAAAATTTAACTTTTAAATTTGAATTTTTACAGGTGATTAAATCAATTTAATAATAATTTATTTAATTAACGTGTAAAAATAGCCATTTTGGCCACGGTCTTGGATTTTGACGAAAATGGTTTCATATGATCCATAATAGTGAATTATTATAGGATTTCAAGTTTCGTAGCGATCAGATTTATCGTTTGATCGTGCAAGCTCGAAACGCGTAGAAATCGATTAATCGAATTAAACGAATATAATCTGATTTTAAAAGCTAACTTTTGTAGACAATAGAATTTGGGTCTGAAATTTGTTCCAATGAATTTAAAAATATTGAAAACCCATATATTTTGATATATGGGATGACCTACTTTCGTTTCAGGAATGAAACGTGCTTTTCAGGTCGTTGTAATCGTTTCAATCCAATTCGACCTGTCTATTCGTTCTTATCCATCTCTGTCTGTATAAATAGTCTTTTTCTCTAACCCTAGCAGTCTTTCATTTTTTTCTGTATGTACTTCTATTTCTTATCTGTTCCTCCTTCTCTAATGTTAGAACATCAAAACCCTAATTTGAATTTCAGATTCAAATCGAAAATTCAAACTCCTCAAACTGTATCAAATCACATATCATTGGAAAGCTCTCGACGAGTGTAATCTATTTCTACAATTTCTTTCGCAATTGAGTCTCGGTTTAGCCAGAATTGGTAATTTCATCGTGGCTGTCGATTGTAGGCTTTTCTTTTCGACGGTGGATCTTCATCGATAGGATGATTGGGTGCCCTTACGGCGTAGAGGAGGCCAAGGGTTTCGATCCATGCGGATGCATCATCTTAAAGACGATAAGGTTTGCCAGAATTTGATGATATTGGACCTGAATTCGCCTCGGCCTGGTAGTTAGGGTGCCTGAAGGGCGACGTAGTGAGGCGGAGTTAGTGGTGAGGCCTGATCTGGAAACGGCGGCGTGTAGGATGTGCGGTAGGAGGTTGATGGGGTGGCTGCACATGAGAAGCTAGGTTCGACTTTGTCTGTTAGGGTTGATGAAGGTAGTATTAATTATAGTTTTTCGCCTAATCTATTTTAATTTAAAATTTAAATTCAAGTGTTCTAACTCGTATCACTTTTTCATACAAGCTCTGGTTTGGACGCAGTTTCTTCCGTTGCGATCGTATCGAAATTTTGGACAACAAGCAACTGGTTTGGTAAATTCTGAGACTATTGGATTTTTTGGCTTTATTTGGATTTTTAAATTGATAGAAATCAAAAGTGAGTGATTTAACTCATTCACAAATACTAAACCTTCTTATGTTAGTTAAATTAAAATTTTGAATTGATAAGAATAATTGGTTGTTGTTTGGTAGTTTAATTTGACATTTTAATTTAATTTGAATTTAATTTGAATTAAATTTCCCTTTAAATTAATATTGAAATTAAATTGATAGTTAAATACCTGATTGATAACCAGTTAATTGTTGTGATGTATTGACGGATTTGGATGTTGATTGTAATGGATGTTTATTTGTTGACATTTGGATGATTGGATGTTATGTTCATTATGTATGTTGTTTTTACACTGCAAGTTCCCTTAGTTTGTGGTTAGGACAATTCACTATGAGTTGAAATCATACATATCCAAATGATCTTGTAGATTATAGAAAATCATTATGAGTTGAAATGATAAACCGAGCGATTTTGTTGATTTGGAAATTTCTGCTTCAGAATACAGCTTGAAATGATACATACATGGAAAATTTAACTATTTTAGGGATGAAATAATATATACCCTATCACTTGACCATTGGGCAGAAAATTATATATGGACACCATTAGTCGGTTTCAAATTATTTTCTAAATAGTAAAGTATATTTGATTTATGAATTTCATTTTTAAATTTCATTTAATGATTTTATTTAAAATATATATTTGGAAAATAATTTATTTTATATGTTTTAAAAGTTTCAAATTAAAAGTTAGTATACGATTTTAAATGTAATTTCAAGATTTCAACTTATAAATTTATTTATTTTAAAAATATATTTCAAATAGTTTAAAATTTAATATAATAAAATATTTAATATAGTTTTAATATATATATTTTAATTTTAATTTAATATAATAAATATAGTTTTGATTTAAGAAAATAAATATAGACTTTTATTATAAATTTAATAGATAAAAGATTTTTGTAAAAGAATTTAGATTATAAAGTATTTTAAAAAAGATTTTATAAAGGATTTTATAATGGTTTTATAAAGAAGTTATAAATGTTTTAAAGGATTTTATAAAGGGTTTTATAAAGGAACTTGTGTAACGGTATTTGAAAGCGTTTTAAAGGAATTTGCATAGAAGTTATGAAAAGGGAGTTGTAAACTATTTTGAAATTTATAAATAACTTTAAATGGTTTTAAAGCATATAAATAGTTTATAAATGGTTAAAGAGAGATTTATAAATTATTTTCGAAATAGATTAAAAGAAATCTTCCTCGGTATACGAATATATTTATACTTTTGGAATAAGTATATGGATATTGATATGAAAGTATAAACTGTTTTCTGGATTTATTATTATAAATTTTTTTATAAAATGACCATGGTGTGAAAAATATAATGATTGGTTGTTAAAGAGATCGGGGTCGGATATTGTCATACTCTCTGCCAATTCTGAAACCACTTTAACAATTATGCACGTGGTGGAGAATCCAGAACGAAGTAGGATGATTTGGTGAACGCTACTGTATGAGGCATGAACGCAGCCCTGACCCCCTCGGATCTGCTTGATATGACTGAAACAGGAGCTATACCGAGCCAAGTAAGGTCGCTCTTTCGATCGGGCACATTTCTTCGATACTATATCTGTTACTTTGTTATTGATTAGCAGCCACCTTCGATTTGATTTTGGAAGTGTGTTCCGAGGTGGGCGGTAGTAGCTGCTATGCGTTACCTCTAGTCCGGGAGTGCAAAATGGTAGAATCCTACCCTAGGCATTGCCTCGTGTGCCTTGTCATATGTCTTATCGAGCCCGATATAATTTTGGTTTGTGTCATACCTATGGAGTGCTCACTGATAGCCCACCAGTTTGGTGGAGTTTGCAGTACTGTATAGACTACGGCATTTATAAAATGTGTTAAGGGGGATATGGGTAACGCCTTAATGTTATTTTAATACTTTACTGATATACATTACATATATAGCGTATGTTACTACATATAAATAGTTTAACGGATCCTTAGGAGATGGAAATCTCGAACATCTCTTAAGTTATTACACACACGTTATACCCTGGGCAGAAGATGTAAAATCCCGTAAACATCTCTGAAGCCATTACACTCATATTTATTCACAGTTGATTTAACTTACATAAAATCTTTTAGTTCTAACTTGAGTGTTTTCTCTTTTCATTCACTCGGGTCAGCCTGAACTTTTCACTGTTGAAGACCTTATTTCTGGAGGACAAAGATGGAGTTTAGTATTATATTATTTTTAATATTCCACTATATCATGTTATTCCGCTGCATTATCCTATTATACTTGTTGTATGTATAAATCTGATTGTACTGTAGAAGAGTAATAAAATGTTATTTGTAAAACAGCTTCATGAATTGTTTATTTGATTATTATATTTTGCCATTCCGCTGTGAGATTCAGTGTTTTTTCCTTCTTTGCTCTTATTTTCTTATTTACCACATTAACAATCCTCCCATTTGAATGGTTTGAGTGGACATGTGTGGTTTATTTTCGATTTAAACTGTCCAAAAAGGGGGTCATTATAGTTGGTATCAGAGTTATGGTCTAGTGATAAGCTTAGCTTTGTGGGGTTTGACTCATTAGAGATAGGGTAAATGTTCTATATTGTGTTTATTTATCCGTTGAGTTGTTTATGAATTCTGGTCAGTGCGTGGGATGCCATGTCATCGATAAGGGTTTTTAACACTTAAACGAGGCAAGTAGACATAATATTGTTTTAAAATCAGGTAAATGAAATAATTTAACATAAGTATTATATTTTGTATATAAAAGGATAACTTTTATAAATGGATATAGTTGTATATGATATGTTTGTTTGTTATGTAGTGAAATTTCATAAATATTAGTTGCAAAATGGGATTTACAAATAAAGTGAATATAAAATGGAAATTTGAGAACTTAAGTTTTGGAGTTTTGAAATGGTTTTTAAATAATTTTAGAATATAATATTAGTATTATTTGGAAGTATTCTCAGATATAAATATTTCTAATGTGATTCGAAAGAAATGTTTTAAAAGAATTTTTAAAGCAAATAAGTTTTGTACTTTCCTCTTTTGTCACTGAAAAATAATTTCGATGATGGCCGCAACATCATCGACTTTCATTTTCGAGTTTCAAAGTGGGAAGACCACTGTAGTAACTTTGCTGCACATTACTTTTGATAAACAAATTTTAATTTTAATTTCTAAGTATGTTTTACTATGCAAAAATATAAGTATATATTATTTTGAGATGACTTGCAATGAAACCCATTATTTAGTTCTTAAAATTTTCTGATAATTAGTGGTTTTAAGTTATTGTTATAAAATGGAATCTTGACTATTTTAATAAGATTAGAAACATCCAAATTGATATCTGAATTAAGAGATAACTGTTTAATAAAAATATAAAGAGATTGGAGATTTGTAACTTATAAATTTAAAGATAATGAAAATTAAGAAGATATGAACTATTGAACATTTTATTAACTAAATTGAATAAGATAAACTTGTGTAACATTCAATTACACTCTAAAAGACATAAATAAAAATTACCGGAAATATTTAACATTTGTAATGTTAATATGAATATGTAATAGAATATCAATATGTTATAGAATATTATACAACTGAAAGCATAAGCAAAAAAAGGCTTCAAAATGAACATTTAAGATGTACAAAGAAATGTTATGAACATAAGTTAATGTTTTAAATGCTAGTAATTAAATTAAATGGTAAAGAGTAAAGACTGTTTAAGTAAATGATTATCAACTCAATAAATGAATAAATGACTGAATTGATTCATTTATGAATACTAATATTAAATGGAAATCAAGTTATATATAAGTAAATAATAAATTTGAATTAAATAGCAATGAAATGGATATAATACTTTAATAATGGATTCAATAATGATTTCAAATATTGAATGGGAAACATATTAATTTAAGTAACTGGATGAAAAATTTATAAAAGATGACCTAGTATGAATGGGAACTGAAACTAAATGAAAGTAAATAATGTGCAAAAGGGAAACCGATTGAATAAACTTAAATAACATTTAAATTCTGTATTGTTTGGCTTATGTGATGTTTGGGAAAGGATACTTCTAATTGTTTGAGGTTGTATGAATAATCTATTAAGTAATTATCTAAGGCTGTTGAGCGTAGTGTATGCTTGATAGTTTATTTATCATCCTCGTATGATTAAAAGTTTCTAAACCTGAACAAAGCATTAGTTTTGGTTGTTATGAATGTATAATTGATTTCTTTGTTACATATGATGGTCGTGTTGTTTTGTTTGCATATGTTCTGTGTTGATTTGCTTTTATTACTAACTGTAACATCCTGATATTTTCAACCATTCGCATCCACACATGTCAGATTTGAACTACTCAAAATACTAGATTGTTAATTTATATTTGGCAAAACTCAGCATATAAAGTGAATAAATAATCACAGACACGGAGTAATATACAATATGCAGTGGAAACAAAATAAATAGTAGTTCATGAAGCTACTATATATATCAGAGTTAAACAAGATATAGTAGAAGTTTCAAATACAATAGTCAAATACAAGATCAAAATACATCACTGGAATCAACCGAATAACTGCAAGCTGAAAAGATGTAGATGGATCTCCAAAGAAGCTCCAACTCCAAAGGTGAGTTTCAAAAGCTATATCACTCGGTCTGACCCGAGCATAAAGAAAAACACAAAAGACTCGAGTCAGGATTAACATTCTTATATCAATAAATCTAACTCAAGTGAAATATCAACTGACATACAAGTAACTCAAAGGATGTTTGGGAAAACCATCCTTTAAGAATCCGTTAAAATATCTACTATGTAGTAATATACGCTATTATAATAATGTCTAAAGTAAAGTATACTATTTAAAAATAGCGTTAAGGCTTTACATTTTCCACCTTAACACATTTTATAGTGCCAATAGTCTATACAATACCACCGTACCTCCAGATCGGGAGGCTACCATAGAATACTCCGTAGGTACGACACAAATCAAACTCGTAGAAAGCATGATAGGGTATGTGACATGGCACAACTAGGCAATGCTAGGATAGATATACCAATTGCACTTCCGGACTGGTGGTAACACATAGCATCCACTACCACCCACCTCGATCCACACTCCCAAAAAAAGTCAAAGGTGCGCATCAAATCAATCACAAAGTAGTAGAATGGTATCGAAGGAGTGTGTCTGATCAGAGGAGCTACCTCATTGGCCCGTCGATTACTCCTGTTTTAGCCACCTTATGCCAACTCACGGCAGTCGGGTCCACATATATACCTCAATAGGACGTCGCCACCATCCTACTTCATTCTGGAATCTCCACCGCATACACGGTTGTTAAAGTGGTTTTCGAAGTTGGCAGAGAGTATGACAACTTCCGATCCCCGTCTCTTTGACAACCAAACGTTATTATAACACTACGGTCGTTTCAAAATAGTTTATACTTCAAAACCAAAATATCATTGGCATTTCAAAACCATATCAATACGATGTCATTTCCATTTCAAAACCAAACACGATATCATTTCCATTTCAAATATATCCTTTTCCAAAATCATAGCACTTTCAAAGTTATAATACTTTCGAAACCAAACACTTGAAATTATAACACTTTCAAAACATAATACCTTGAAATTCATAGCTTTGAAAACATAACTTCCACCAGTTTAGATATATATATATATATATACATATATATATATATAATAATAATAATAAAATAGTTTATAAAGTAAAATAGTTTGTATAAAAAAATTATAAGTTAAAATAGTTTATATTAAAATAGTTTATTTTAAAAATGATTTATATTAAAAATAGTTAATATTAAAATAATTTATAAAGTAAAATATAAAATAGTTTTAAATACAATTTAAAAATACTTTATATAGTAAAATTGTTTCCTCAAATTTCACAAATCAATTCCAAATCAATTCGAATTCCAAAGATTCAAATTTAATCAAATCTCCAATCATCAATTTCAATTCAAGTCAATTTCACAATAAACCATTTCAAATTATATCGATTTCAAATATAGATTTTTTAACATAAAATAAACATTTCAATTTCAATATTTTCAAAGCTTTAAATATTCAAACATTTCAAAACTAGATTTGATAATTCCATATATATATATATATCAAATTCACTTTACCACTAATTATTTTGAAATATTTACTTAATCATTCAAATAACATTTAAATAAAACCTCAAATTCAAATTTAAATAAAAATAAATATGCCGTTTCAATTTATGTAAATTTGAAATATTCGCTTAAATCACTTTTAATAAAAATCAAGTTATAAAATCATATCTTTAAAATCCCAAATTTAATAAATTTCAAATCAAACTTATTTGCGTATAATTCTTCATAAAATTAAATTTCAAAACCTTGGAAATCACTTCTAAATAAATATAATATCTTAAAAATCAATATTTATTAAACCATATATTTCTTTCCAAAACCATAGAAATCATTTTCAAAATATTTATATATAGACCAACGGTGTCTGTATATAATTTTCTATCCTATGGTCAAGTGATACAGATATTTTTCATTTCAATTCGCAATTTAAATTATATACGGGTATATATCATTTCAACCCATAGTGAATTCTAAACTAACCGAAAACTTGCAGAGTGATAACAGATATGATAATAATAATATAACAGGCATATATCATCAATATAATAACAGATAATGATGTCAGATGTCACAGGTGAACAAATACAGATAATAACATATATACGCAATGTAAATATCTAACAACAGCATATTTCAATTGTTATTTCAATTGAAATCAAATTTAATAAATATAAGAATGTTAATCGTGAGTGATGCTCACCTTTCGAGGGTAGAGATATTCGACAAACGAGTTACGAATCCCAAAGCAAAGCTAGATGGATACGATTCGATGAATAACAGGCACGACGGACAAAGCTGATAAATATGAGTTAATGAAGTCAAATTAGAATGGCATCGATGAAAATAAATGGTATAAATGAACTTATATGTATAACTATATATACTATTAAAAAAAATCATATTTTAAATTTCAAATACATATTAAATAATATATATATATATATATATATATATATATATATATATATATATATATATATATCAAAATCATTGTTTTAAATTTAAAACTCATCTATTAAAGTCAAATATATATATATATATATATATATATATATAAAATATATGTTGAAATATATATATTGAAGCCAAAACCAAAAGATCGGATATAAAACCAATATACTTGCACACTTTATATAGGTTATATTTTTATGTATATGCAAAATTTTCAAAATCCATATGTTTCCAAAACAGAGACTCCAAAATATGCAGACCCAATTATACATGAACAAAATGTACTTTGATATATATAACTAGCGCATGGACTTACGTGTATAAAAACTCAATACCGAAACTAATATGTATAACATTTTAATATATATATATATATGTATATTTATATGAAACATATACACACGTTTCAAACATCAAACCCCTATATATAAAAAAAGAAATTTACGTTTATACAATACAAAATACACTTATATACATAACAGATAATACTCTTTTATATATACACTTGTATACAACTTATTACAACTTGTACTGAAAATATAAAATGCTCTTATATTTTATACTTGCAATTCGAATTTTTAAAGATAACATAAACAACATATGTATATAATATACTAGCAAAGCGATACTTATGTTTATACTAAGTAATATAACTATATTACATAATATTTTACTCTGAAAAGAACAACATACTCAACTTTATATAAGTTTATACTATATATATTAGATAAGAATAGGACAAAAGCATATAGTTATATATTATATATAAGTATAACGTATATAGTAGAAACCACTTTATAACTCATACAATTTTAACATTAACTCCTTATAAAACCATTATATTATTATTTACCATATCATGTATATAATACTGTACATATATATTTGTAAATATGCAGTAAAAGCTTCAGACAGTTTGAACATCTAAATGATATAACTATATTTAAACATATAATACATATATCTCTATACAAAACTCTACAAACATATACATAGATATATAAAGTACTGTATCTAATATATATATTGTAGCAATGAAAAATATAGCCTTTAATTTATAATAACAGATCAACTGAGCAATGCATATACAAGTATAAGTGTTTACATATATATACTTATATATATCAGAGGGGATCGGGCCCAAATAGAAAGGCGGAAAACGAGTTGCGAGGCTCACTAGGCTATAGTGCGCGGCCGAGTTAGGTGCTCGGTGAAGCAGTGACAGTCCAGAGCAGAGGAGGTGGGAGGAAGAGTGTGAGGTGTGGAGTTTTTTTTTCTTTTTTAGCAGAAGGAGCGGGAAGCCGTCAATATTGGCTCACAGCGGGTCGAGTAGGGCTGCAAGTAGAAGTGAGGTGGCGATGAGCGTGCTTGCACTAGAAAAATGAGTTGAGCAAAGGAGGAGGAAGCTTTTGATTCTCAGATCCAAACATATTTATTTGTTTTTTTAGAAGGGTAAGAACGAATAGAGTAGGAAATGAACGTGAATTATGGGAACCGGCATATTGAAAATGAACCAGTGTTTATTATATTAAATCCAAATAGAAAAGTGAAAAGTCAAACTTTGATTTCTGAAATTATTAAAGATAAACGACTATTCGTTATTATACGGTGGTTAACCGAAAGGACAAAGGAAACCAAAAGGATCCCGAAATGGGCATCGATACAGTTAACCGTTTCACGGTTTCGACGCGTACCCGATTTCAAAATACACAAATGAATATACTGCAGAGATCAGCATGGCGGGATGATCAAAATGGTATACAAATATCAGTGGTACGATCATCGTATCAAAAGTCGATAATCTGTACCAAAAATGCTGCTAACTGGTCGAAAATAAGATAAACGGAGCAATAACAGTTCAAATTTAGCGAAATGAAATATGACATCTCACTCAGAAGATGATTTACAAATTTATTGTATAAAAATATTCAAGTTTGGAAAATATTTTATTATCACCAATTTTAACCAATTTGAATTCAAATAAAATTACACAAGAAATTAAACTTCCGTATTATCAAATGAAAATTTACCAGTTGCTATGTTTAATTAGACATATTCCAAATGTTAAATTTTCAATTCATAATTTTACTATTTAAAATTTCACAAAATTTCAATTAACTATATTATTAAAATAAACAAAATTTTACGGGTCATTACACTCTTCCCCACTCAAAACTTTTCGTCCCCGAAAAGGAAGGAGGTAGGAGAATGGAAACAACCAGAATGGAAAATAGATTGGAAAACAAAATCAAACAATTAGTATAAACCATATAAATTTAAATTTTTAATTAATTACTATTCAACAATTGATTTTAAATTCAAGGTATTTTATTAAGTTGATTAAATTCCAATTTATAAATATTTGATACAAAAAGATTCCTTTCAATCAGAAATTTATTTAATTTGTCTCATTTACTATTCAATCAACTTATTATTCTATTTATTTCTATTAACACTTTATAATAAAAATTTAAGTGTATAATATTTATTATAACCACTCAAATTTTATTTATAAAATCATTATATATTGTATATTATCCAATTACATATTCAACTTCTGAATAATTTAAGTAAGTTGTATTGGGATGTAATTGACTATCATACAAGTAAAATTTTCTAATTCAATTATTTCAAGTTTAAATTTTTATTCAATATTTTTGCATTTATTTATAATTAAAATCACCTTTAACATAAAATTTAAGAATTAAATCTCTGATTCACTTCAATCCATGTGTGTATATAATATACACACACTATATGTATCAAATCAAATTTATAAATATACACCTATATATATATTATAAATCAAGTCATATTTAAGAAATTCAAATCAAAATTATTTTTCAAAACAAAAGTGTAGCAAAGCTACGAATTGGTTTCACCTCTCCAAAACTCAAAATTGAATGTCGATGACGCTGCAGTTATCACCAAAATTATTTTCCAGCGAACAAAGAGGAGGATATTGATTTAAACATTTAAAATTCTTTGCAACGATTTCTATTTGAAAATATTTCAAATACTATACACTTTAAGACTTTAAAATCAAAGTTTGAAATTACCTAAAATTAAATTCTCAAATTCCTAATTTAAATTCATTTAAATTCCAAATCAAATTATAACCAAGTTTTATAAATTCATTTATTTATATTATGCAATAGTCATTGGTTTACAAAACAATAATGAAAATCAAATATTATCATTTCAATAACCAATTCAGTTAACTATTTAATTTCAGAAAATTTACTTATATAATATAATCATACAAAATATATTTCATTTACCAAATTTGAAAACGATATTGTGTCAGTTTGCTCTGTTCAAGTGTTTTGGAAATCCTATCGATAGCGTTGATTAGGCGAATCGATCGAAAATCCAAGTCAACATTAACAACTCAAACAACACTATATATAAAACAATTTAATGTTAATACAAATACAATTCCTCACTCGATGATCCAAAAATTGATTTCAAAGCAAAGATAAGGATTAAAAATTCAAAGGGAGCTTAATCAAAGTGAATTCTAACTAAAAGATAATCTCGATAGGGAGATAAATAGATTGTAAAGAGAAAAAGAATGGATAGACTAATATTAATCACGGGCAACCTTAACCGGGTCAACCGTGACTTCAAGAATATGATTGATGCAGAATTCTGAGGCAAATCGACATTCGATCTCAAGAGATAGAATTCAAGGGGTAGCAGGAGATAGATAGCATCGTAAACCAAGGATACAGAAATATCCGGTGGATCAATGCCTATGGTAAAGGAGCTTCACTTCTTTATAAATCATTCAGTGGAGCTATAGGATGCTCCAGAATCAAGAAAATACGAATAGGGGGAGACAAGAATGGATTTCGATACCGAGAAGAACGTTCCAAAAATTCAAAGGAAACCGAGTCAAAGAGGAAGGAATTCAAGCTCGAACGAAAGTTATTCTGTAATTATATTTACTCTATATGCTAAGTTTTTCCTAAAACCAAAGCTCTGATACCAAATGTAACAGACCAACCGTCAGGGGGGTAACGCCCACCGTAGCATACATTCGTACCTATATTCTGCCTTTACGGCCAGCCTCTTGACTGCACCAACCCCCGCAGAGACATGTAGGAGTAAGAGTCATCCGCTCGCTACCAAACCAAATGCGAGAACCCCCCTATCGTGCTGCACTCGCCAAGTGCATAGGCAAACACACATGCCGGATTTGAATTGCTCAAAATACCAGATTGTTAATTTATATTTGGCAAAACTTAGCATATACAATAAATAAATAATCACAGAATCACAGACATAGAGTAATATACAATATGCAATGAAACAAAATAAATAGTAGTTCACGAAGCTATTATATACATCAGAGTTAGATAAGATACAGTAGAAGTTTCAAATACAATAGTCAAATACAAGATCAAAATACATCAATGGAATCAACTGAATAACTACAAGCTGAAAAGATGTGGATGGATCTCCAAACGAAGCTCCAACTCCAAAGGCGAGTCTCAAAAGTTGTATCACTCAGTCTGACCCGAACGTATAACAAAACATAAAACACTCGAGTCAGGATTAACATTCTTATATCAATAAATCTAACTCAAGTGAAATATCAACTAATACAAGTAACTCAAAGGATGTTTGGGATAACCATCCTCTAAGGATCCGATAAACTATCTATTGTGTAGTAATATATACTATTATAATAATGCCTAAAATAAAGTATACCATTTAAAAATAGTGTTAAGGCTTTATATTTTCCACCTTAACACATTTTATAGTGCCAATAATCTATACAGTACCATCCTACCTCCAGATCGAGAGGCTACCATAGAATACTCCATAGGTATGACATAAATCAAACTCGTAGAAAGCATGATAGGGTAGGTGACACGGCACAACTAGGCAATGCCCGGGGTAGATATACCAATTGCACTTTCAGACTGGTGGTAACGCGTAGCAGCCACTAACGCCCATCTCAATCCACACTCCTAAAAAAAAGTCAGAGGTGCGCACCAAATCAATCACAAAGCAGTAGAATGGTATCGAAGGAGTGTGTCTGATCAGAGGAGCTACCTCATTGGCCCGTCGATTACTCCTGTTTTAGCCACCTTATGTCAACTCATGGGAGTTGGGTCCACGTATATACCTCAATAGGACGTCGCCATCATCCACTTCATTCTGGAATATCCACCGCGTACATGATTGTTAAAGTGGTTTTCGGAGGTGGCAAGTATGACAACTTCTTATCCCGGTCTCTTTAATAACCAAACGTTATTATAACACCGCGGTCATTTCAAAATATTTTATACTTCAAAACCAAAATATCATTGCCATTTCAAAACCATATCAACACGATATCATTTCCATTTCAAAACCAAATACGATATCATTTCCATTTTAAATATATCCTTTTCTAAAATCATCACACTTTCAAAGTTATAATACTTTCGAAACCAAACATTTGAAATTATAACACTTTGAAAACATAATACCTTGAAATTCATAACTTTGAAAACATAACATCCACCACTTAAACAGTTTAGATATTAATATATATATATATATATATATAATAAAATAGTTTATGAAGTAAAATAGTTTATATAAAAAAATTATAAGTTAAAATAGTTTATATTAAAATGATTTTTATTAAAAATAGTTTATACTAAAATAATTTATAAAGTAAAATATAAAATAGTTTTAAATATAATTTAAAAACCCTTTATATAATAAAAAAATTCCTCAAATTTCACAAATCAATTCGAATTCCAAAAATTCAAATTTAATCAAATCTCCAATCATAGATTTCAATTCAATTCATTTTCACAATAAACCATTTCAAATTATATCGATTTCAAATACAGATTTTTGACCATAAAATAAACATTCAATTTCAATATTTTCAAAGTTTTAAATATTCAAACATTTCAAAACTAGATTTGATAATTCCATATATATATATATATATATATATATATCAAATTCACTTTACTACTATTTATTTTGAAATATTTACTTAATCATTTAAATAACATTTAAATAAAACTTCAAATTCAAATTTAAATAAAAAAAATATACCATTTCAATTTATGTAAATTTGAAATATTCCTTAAATCACTTCTAATAAAAATCAGGTTATAAAATCATATCTTTAAAATCCCAAATTTAATAAATTTCGAATCAAACTTATTTGAGTATAATTCTTAATAAAATTAAATTTCAAAACCTTGGAAATCACTTCCAAATATATATAATATCTAAAAATCAATATTTATTAAAACATATATTTCTTTCCAAAACCATGAAAATTGTTAGCACCAAAATTGGTCACTAAAATCCTTAAGGAGAGTTATGTAGAGAGATTAATGAAGAAAGTAAATTTAAAAAGAGACCAGTACGCAGATTTAAATGTAGAAAACACGAACACCAGATTTATAGTGGTTCGGCGTAATTGCCTACGTCCACTTTAAGGTTAACCTTTATTGCTTTTCTCGATAATCGATTACAGATACAATCCGTATACCAATTATATTGAATAAAATTGCTAAGCAAAAAAGATAAGTCTTGAATGAGTTTTGAATGCGGCAGAGTCTCCCCAATGTTCTCGAAAAAAAGGTCCATTTCACTGTGCCCCTGCCTCTCTATTTATAGGCGAAGATGGGTTGGACTTTCCTGGTGGGTCAGGTAGCTAAGTAGCTTGGCCCAAAAAGAGTGATCTCTGTGTGTCGATCCATCGATGCCGAACGCCAAAATGCCGAACAAGGCATGAATGCCGAACGATATCCTCATGCCGAACGATGTGATGCCGAACGATATCTTCATGCCGATCAAAGTGATGCCGAACGATATCTTCATGCCGATCGAAGTGATGCCGAACGATATCTTCATGCCGATCGAAGTGATGCCGAACACTCTGAATTCCAAACGAAGTTTTTGTGCCAAACGACACTGGAAGCCGAACCAGTGTGTTGTGCAGAACGACACTGGAAGCCGACCGTTCCCGAATGCTGAACGAGATTTATGCCGAACGACATTGGAAGCCGACCCAGTGCGTTGTGCCGAACGACTCTGGATGCCGATCGATCCCGAATGCCGAACGAGATTTATGCCAAACGTGGTGATGTGCTGAACAAGGTTTGGATGCCGAGCAGTATGGAATGCCGAATGGCTTTGCCATGCTGAACGTCCATAGATGACAAACGATATACAATACTGAATGGCTCTCAATGCCGAACGCTCTTACATGCTGACTGTCCCATAGATGCCGACCGAACTTGAGTGCCGAACGAATCAGTTATGCCGGACGACTCAGGAAGCCGAGCGCTCCTAAATGTCGAGCGTTCCTGAATGCCGAGCGTTCTTAATGTCGAACGACTCATAAATGCCGAACAGTATGCAAATGCCGAGTACTTAGTCGCCTGGTCAAACATTCAGGTAATACTTGCCCCCCAAAGAGCATCACGTGGTCGAACATGATGTACTTTGAACCATGAGTCCACTGTGCTTTGCTTCTAGCCGTGGCTTAGTTTCCTCGATCGTGACTTCCCTTGATCACTGTTGAGGCGATGTGTGCCGAGCATCATGCGAATGTCGAACGGTACAGCCAAAGCCGAACGTTCCATGTATGCCGAACGAATTTAAAAGCCGATGCCGAACGAGGTCATCTTGACCGGTTCTGCCGGTCATTGTCCCTTCGACTTCCCTTCTTCTCCTATAAAGGTCGGCCTTTTCCTTCTTCTTCTCTTTTTACTTTTTACCTCCGTTATTTTTCAAGAACTCGCGACTTACCTCCCTTGAATCTCGTTCACTTCTTCGATCTTCCTTTCCTACCTAGAATCCATCATGCCTTTCCTAAGTTAAGTTCTAACAACCTTCAATCCTAAACTCACAGACCCCCAAGCTCCCTCCGTAATCTTCGGTAAAAACCTTTGGATCACTCTCTCAAATTAGGAGACATTAGATATTATTTGAACTTGTGAATCTTTCATGGGTCGTAGAAAGTAGGGGGCATGTGAATAAGGGTGATGAATTGAGGCTCGGACGCGTTCTAGGGCTGGAATTTAGTATGCTCTTAGGTGATTTCGAGGTGGATGGATCGAAGAAGAGAAAGGTGAAAAATGCATTTTAGAGGCTCGGCATGATCTTTCAATGCCGAGCGGCCCTATGGTAGCATGAGAATGGAGTTAGAGATCAGGCCTGTTGGTGTAGATTGATATGGCCATGGTTCGGCATGACCTCCCCATGCCGAACGAAATTGGAGTGGAAAAATTGAAAGGAAGCGGGGAATGGACAGGATGCCAACCGATATTTTGGCCGAGCAGCGCTTAGGCCGAACGACATGAATGTCGACCGATACTTAGGCCGACCAATATTTTGGCCGAATAGCGCTTAGGCCGAATGGCATGAATGCCGACCGATACTTAGGCCGACCAATATTTTGGCCGAACGATACTTAGGCCGAACACCTATTCACTTTGCCTAATCATATGACAAAAACAAGGACCCGAGTAAACCAGCATATCGAACTAATCCGAACTGATAACTTCTTAGTTTCAGTAATCACAAGTTTGAACTTAAATCAACAAAAATGGATAATTGCCTTTAACATACAACACCAATGTCTGAGTCCGAAATTGAAAATATCATAGGGCAGGCTTTTGGAGACGGTCAGCGATGACGGTCTTCGAAGGCGACAATTCAAAGCTCAATTTTATACCATCAACTCCGTGACTTTCAATTTCTCAGCACTTATATTTGAATCATCACACTAGTTCACACACCACACGGGGGGAATACTTGTGTTGTTAAGTCTAATGTCTATTGTTTTTTCAAGTATAGTTAAAACAGGTGCTCTACTAGATTCAATTTCTATCAAAGATGTCTAGGAAATCTAGCTCCGCAACGATCACAGATAGACCTGAGCCGTCTTCTAAACAAGGAGTCATAGATACTTCAAACCCATCGACTTCCCCTGCTCATAACTTAGCTCCTGACGCCCATGAGGCATCAATTTTCTTGGAAAACCCGGTCGATTCACAAGCCTCGAAGATTAATAAAAGTGCACTCCGTCGTATATGCTCTGTCCACGGAATCCCCTTCGACGATGTATTAGTTCCATCGGGGCACGATCGTCCACACTTACCCCCAGCTGGATACACAGCTTGTAATAAGTTTATGTGCTGGGTCGGCGGCGTTTCAACTCATTTCTATGGGACGTGCTGCAATACATTGACATTGCCCCATCACAACTACACCCGAACGGTCACGCCTTCATCTACGGTACCTACATCCTTTTCATGAATGTCCTCTCTAGGCCTCCAACCCCGGGTGACATCAGATATATATATGATCAAGAAGCGAAGAGATAGCCCTTCCTTCATGTTTCTTGAGCCGCACTACAAATGCCAGATCTTGACTGGGGCATGTAGCAAGTTTGCCCTGTAAAAACGGGAATGGTTTTATGTGCGTTGCCCTCCTGGTTTCGCGAGGAGATGGGTTGAAGGAAGTAAGTCTTTTCTCTAAATCGATATTCATATTTGGTCAAAGTCGTACCTTTTCTAACTCTATTTTTCATCTTTTCAGATATCAACCCACGTCCTGACGGCCATGGATATTCCAGAGCCGTCGAAGCTATTAGAGCCCTTCCTGCCAAGAACGGGACATCCGAACTCTCATTTCGAATGAGTCACTTACAACTTTTGGCGGTTGGCAGAAGGCCGTCGGATAAGCCTTCCTTAGGGCGTTACCATACCCAAGCCCGCCTCTGGCAAAGGGGAAAAACAAGCTGAGTCTTCAGCATGCAACGCTCCTGGTGTACTAGAAGAAGGAGAAATCAAGGAAACCGAAACACCTGGAGCATAAGATGAGAACGTTGGTCCTACTCAGGACCCGATAGTCGAAGTTCACGACATCGAAACATCATCTTCCCCTTCGAAGAGGAAAAAGAGACTGATATACAAGATAAGGAGGGAAAAAGTTGGCGCAACCTCTAAAGTTACTCTTATTCCAACAGAGAAAGAGGCTTCCCCACAACGTTTTAAAAGTTCTTTAAAGGGCCTCTCGAACCTCTACATACCTGACGATCTACTTAATTATGATTTTGATGATCCGGAGGCACTTAAACTTCACTCGCCCATCAGAGGCGATGCAAACGTTCAAGTCCAAACTCAGGGAGAAAAAACTCCCATTAGTAAAGAAACTGGTCTGTCGGGGGGAAACACTAGGACACAAACACATGAACTCCACCTTGCATTTAAATTTCAGTCGTCACACCATTCTTTGCTAATTCATTGTTATTTAAATTCTGTGTACGTGACATGGGGCGTACACACGGAATTGATCGTCTTCGTGGGTCGTCTATTCTGGATGGGATTTTGGTTTCGAAAAACGTCGGGATAGAGACGGTGATGGCGATAGGTATTATCATTCCCGGGATTCATCATCTCGGAAGAAAACATATTATCAGCCTAAATACCACCAACATCCCTCTTCTCACTCGGGGCAAAGCAAAGATAAGCACGACCATAAGGGGTCGCAATCCGATGTTCCTCGTGATCAACACTCCGATTCCTTCTCCACCCGACAGTCCTGGGATCCTCATAGGAGAGCTGAACTTTCGAAGCCGTCTCCTCCTGTTCTTGCAATAGATCCATCAGTATCGGAGAGAATGGCCGAGCTTAAAGTTAAATTCCCAAAAATCTGCTTTGATGGTCTGAAGTTTCTCCTGGCGATCCATCATATTCCTGGAGATGTCAAGCAGAGCCCTATCGCCTGCACCAACGACGTCTATGTTCAGCATGACACGTTCGTTCATCTTGCTGAGAAAGTGTCAGAATTCTCCATAAAACGCCAACATGGGATTGATCGCCAGAAGCTTGAGGCTATTCATGACAAAGACATTATCAAAGCTCAGGACGAAGAGATTGTGTCTTACAAATCTCAACTTGAGGCTGCCCAGCAGAGCGCCAAAGATACCGTCGAAGTCGTAACTCGTTTGGAATCATCTCACAAAAAAGAAATCGACGAGGCGGTACAACGCTGTGGGGCTTTAGCTTTAGAGAAAGATTCGGTGCAAAAAGAGAGGGATGCATTCCGCCTCCGAGTCAAAGAACTTGAGAAGCGACCCCGCAAAGAGCAAGAAGAGAAGATTGCTGCCCAAGAGGAGTCGCAACGGTATTGCAACGAAATCGTTGCAACGCGACTCCTAAAGGCGAAACTTGAGGGCGGGCTTTCAAAAGTTGAGGCGCTGAAGGATGAAGCCCGTGAAGAGGGCAAAAAGATAGCATCTGCGAAGATCGACTCCCGTCTTGAGGCGGCCAAGGAAGAAGGTAGGGAAGAGGTCAAAAGCATATTTGACCCGCTTATTGCCGAATTCAATGCCCGCGTTCTCATGCACCGGAACTTAACTTTTCTAGGCGAGGGCTATCTCGAATCTTTGGCCGAGGTGTGGAAACCTTAATTGAAATCAAGAAGGCCGAACATGGTATTGAGGAGGTTGATGAGGGGGATTTGATAAAAGAATTCCTTAAGGGAAATGAGCCTTCGGACCTGTCAGCGGCTAAAGCCCTTTATTGCAAAGGCTTCCCCTCAACGAAAGGGAAAGAAGTTATCGCCGGTCCATCTGGGATCGAGTCTCCGGCTCATATGCCTACCCAGCCGGCCGGTCGGCCGATACTCGATCCTTTTGAACAACACATCGACTATGACCCGGAGGACCCCGGCCTTGGTGTTCACGTTTTGTCCCCTATTTCAAAGGTTGAGACCCCCTTGACAGCTGAGAGCCAGCCGGAACCTGGTAAGCAACTCTTTTGCTTTAACATTCCAAGAGTTTTCGTTTTTCATCAGAAGCTATCGCATTCTAATACTTGCTTTTCGTGATTTTGTGCAGGCCATTCTGATATTGAGCATCCGAGGAGCGATGTCGCCAAGGAGGTGAGGGAAAAAACGAGTGAAGCCACTCATGCAGGAGAGGCTCCCGTCCAGATGCTCAGGTGATCGAAGTGCCTGATGAGGACAAATCTGAGACTTCCTCTCCCATCGATGGGAGTTATGAAGTTGAAATTACAGGCGCCTCTGAGCACACATCCGAACTGAGCATGAAGGAGCAGCTTGCGTAAGAGAAGGAAAAGAAGATCAAGGTCAAACCTCAAGCTGTGGACCTGGACGATCCTTTGAACAAGCCGTTGAAGGTCATCCTCCCAGGCAGGTCCAAACCCATGGATGTTCCTCGTACTTCTTCAGATGTCACTCCCCCGTCAAAGATAGCTATCAAGGGTAAACGTACCGGGGAGGAGTCATCTGGCAAAAAGTCGAAGAAGTAGTCTTCGCTCTCGTTCAACAAGAGCTAGTTTAGATTATGTCATTATTTCTGTTTTCCTAGTTCATGTAAATAAAATTATTTGTGATGAATAAAACTTAGTTCTTTTCCCTCTCAGAGGACTGTTGTTGTTTGGTTTTTTGTATAACCATGATCAAAACCCGAGCTACTACGAGTTACATGAACTTCTCGATTCATCTTCAAACAAGTTGAAAACTTTCTTGGTATTTGCACATTCTCTTATCCCACGTTCTGGGGACTTGGAATATTCTCCAATCCGTACGCCAAGGGCTCGATGAATTCAAGACATTTATATCCAGTCCGCCCTTAGGGGACTTGGACATTTAAATCGTTTATACTTTGGTCCGCACTCCTGGGACTCAGAGTGCTCCAGTCTGCACTCTGACGACTTGGAGATTTTTAGTCGTTTATACTCTGGTCCGCACTCCGGGGACTCAGGGTGCTCCAGTACGCACTCCAGGGACTTGGAGATTTTTAGTCGTTTATACTCGAGTCTGCACTTTGGGGACGTAGAGTACTCCAGTCCACACTCTGGGGACTTGGAGATTTTGAGTCGTTTATACTCGAGTCTACACTCGGGGGACTTAGAGTACTCCAGTCCGCACTATGGGGACTTAGAGATTTTGAGTTGTTTATACTCGAGTCCACACTCTGGGGACTTAGAGTATTCCAGCCCGCACTCCGGGGACTTGGAGATTTTGAGTCGTTTATACTCGAGTCCACACTCTGGGGACTTAGAGTATTCCAGTCCGCACTCCGGGGACTTGGAGATTTTGAGTCGTTTATACTCGAGCCCACACTTGGGGACTTAGAGTACTCCAGTCCACACTCCGGGGACTTAGACATTTTGAGTCGTTTATACTCGAGTCCGCACTACGGGGACTCACGGTGCTCCAGTCCGCATTCCGGGGACTTGGAGATTTGTAGTTGTTTATACTCGAGTCCACACTCTGGGAACTTAGAGTACTCTAGTCCGCACTCTAGGGACTTGGAGATTTTGAGTCATTAATATTCGAGTCCGCACTCTAGGGACATAGAGTACTCCAGTCCGCACTCCGGGGACTAGGAGATTTTGAGTCGTTTATACTCGAGTCCGCACTCTGGGGACTTAGAGTACTCCAGTCCGCACTCTGGGGACTTGGAGATTTTGAGTCGTTTATACTCGAGTCCGCACTCCGGGGGACTCAGGGTGCTCCAGTCCGCACCCCGGGGACTTGGAGATTTTGAGTCGTTTATGCTCGAGTCCGCACTTTAGGGACTTAGAGTACTCCAGTCCACACTCCAGGGACTTGGAGATTTTGAGTCATTAATACTCGAGTCCGCACTCTGGGGACTTAGATTACTCTAGTCCGCACTTGGAGGACTTGGAGATTTTGAGTCGTTTATACTCGAGTCCGCACTCTGGGGACTTAGAGTACTCCAGTCCGCACTCCGGGACTTGAAGATTTTGAGTCATTTATACTCGAGTCCACATTCTAGGGACTTAGAGTAATCCAGTCCGCACTCCGGGGACTTGGAGATTTTGAGTCGTTTATACTCGAGTCTGCACTATGGGCACTTAGAGTACTCCAGTCCGCACTCCAGGGACTTGGAGATTTTGAGTCGTTCATACTCGTTCGTACGTCAGACAGAGTAATGTATCTCTTAGTCATTTGTTACAGCGTTATCATACACAGGAACATCAACAATTCATGGGAAAAAGAAATGGCTTCAAGCCTTTATTAATGCAAATAAGCTAAATTTTCTTTTTACATGCCGTAAATTAGGAATAAAAACTTGTTGGAAATAAATGCAACTAAAATATGATAGAAATGAACTACGTGTAATAATACCGCAAATGTTCACCATTCCATGCTCGGGGGAGTGTCGCACCATCGACGGTCACTAGCTTGAAAGTTCCTTCTCCAAGCTTCCGTTCAATGACGTATGGACCTTCCCATGCGGGGCTCATGTGTGATGGAACTGGTAAAACTTGTTTCAAAACGAGATCACCCACGCCAAAGATTCTCGGTCGGACTTTTTCATTATAATATCGAGCAACTCGGTGCCTGTACGCGGCCGCTCTTAAATTAGCTTCTTCGCATTTTTCATCAATGAAGTCCAACGATTCCAACAAGAGATCTTGATTTGACTCAGGGTCATAATAAGTTACCCGATGTAATGGGACTTCAAGTTCCACAGGTATAACAGCTTCCATGCCATATGCTAATGCGAATGGCATGTTGCCAGTCGCGGACTTGTGGGTGGTTCTGTAAGCCCAAAGTGCTATCGGAAGCACATCCACCCACTTGCCTCTAGCCTTTTCCAAACTTTTTTTCAATATGGATTTGATTAACTTGTTTACGGCCTCCACTTGTCCATTAGCTTTCGGATGAGCAAATGCTGCAAACTTTTTCTCAATACCATATTTTTGGCAAAATTCCCTGAACTCTTTGCTTTCAAACTGAGTTACATTGTCTGTAACGATGGTTCGTGGCAGGCCAAAGTGGCATATGATATTTCGTACAACGAAATTAATGACTTTCTTGGTGGCGATAGTGGACAAAGGATCTGCTTCTGCCCACTTGGTAAAGTAATCGACCGCAACAATCGTGTATTTTGCACCACCTTTGGATAAGGGTAAGGAACCGATTATATCGATCCCCCACATTGCAAATGGCCAAGACTAACCATTTGTGTGAGTTCCGTCGGTGGAGCTCTTGGGATTTTCGCATACTTCTGGCATTTGTCACAACTTCTTACGTAGTCTGCGGCATCCCAATTTACCATTGGCCAATAGTATCCATAGCGGAGGATTTTCTTTGCTAACGTCTGCCCCCCGGTATGGTCGCCACATTCACCTTCATGGACTTCCGTCAGGACTCGTTTTATCTCATCATGGGCAATGCACCGGAGCAATGGGGTCGAGAATCCCCTCCGGTACATTATTCTATCCTGCATTACATTACGAGAAGCCTTATGAATGACTCGTCGTCTTTCGTTCCTTCTTTTGGGCACAGCCCCGTGTAACAAGTACTGCTTGAATGGGGTCATCCATGACTCCTTCTCGATTTCTGTTTCTAACATGAAATCTACCTCCATTATATTTATGCTCGGAACATGTAAGGATTTAACGGGAAATAATCCCATCTGCTGCACATAGCCAGTGCTTGCAAATTTTGCCAATGAATCAGCTTCTCTGTTTTGTTCACGCGTAATATGTGAAATATCATAATACTCGAGATTCGCTAGCAGCTCCTGAACTTGGGCCAAATATGGGGCAAGTTTCTGCCCCCTTGCTTGGTAGTCTCCACGCACTTGATACACCACCAGTTGCGAGTCGCAAAAGATTTCAACCGATATTATTCCCAGTTCTTTGACGAGTCTTAAGCCGGCAATCAATGCTTCATACCCTGCTTCATTATTCGTTGCTGTGAATTCGAGCTTCAAAGCATAGCAAACTGACTGGTTTTTAGGAGTTACAAGAACTATGCCAACCCCCCGAACAACGGTCGTTAGATGCCCCATTGGTGTACATCTTCCATCGGACGGGAGGTATGACATTGCGGCTGTTTGATTCGTCTGTCATGGTGAATTCAGCAATGAAATCCGCTAGCGCTTGTCCCTGTATGGCCTTTCGCAGCAGGTAAGTAATATCGAACTGACTCGGTTCAATATTCCATTTTAACATTCTTCCAGAAGTTTTTGGTCGCTGGAGTATCTGACACAAGGGTTGGTCAGTGTAGACACTGATTAGGTGTGCCTGAAAATATGGGAGAAGCTTGCGTGATGCAATCACCAAGCAATAGCCTAATATCTCGATCTTGGGATAGTTTCTTTCTACCCCTGTCAAACGTTTACTAACATAGTAAACTGGCTTTTGAACTCGGTTCTCTTCACGAACCAGAGCCGTACTAATAGCATGCTAGGATACTGCCAAGTATACATACAACATTTCATGGTCAATCGGTTTTGATAGCACCAGAGGGCTTTCTAAGTGCCTTACTAGTGCTCGGAATGCTTCCTCACAGTTGGATGTCCACTCAAAATTTCTCTTTCCTTTCTTTATCACGTCGAAGAAAAGAATACACTTGTCTGTAGCTCTAGATATGAATCGACTCAGCGCAGCCATTTTTCCATTCAAGCTTTGCACCTGCTTTATGGTTCTGGGCACTTGTATATCTCAGATAGCTTGAATTTTCTCCGGGTTAGCTTCGATTCTCCACACATTCACAATGAAACCCAGAAACGTTTCCGACGCTACGCCAAATGAACACTTCAAAGGATTGATCTTCATTCCATAATGCCTGAGTATATCAAACATCTCCGTTAAGTCTCGGATGTGGTCGCTTGACTGTCGTGACTTCACGAGCATGTCATCCACATGGACTTCCATCGTTCTACCAATCTGGTCCTTAAACATTCGATTCACCAGACGTTGATAAGTCGCTCCTATGTTTTTCAATCCAAATGGCATTACTACATAGCAATATAGCCCCATATTTGTGACAAAACTAGTGTGCTCTTGGTATGGAGTGCTTCGGGATCTGATTGTATCCTGAGTACGCATCCATAAATGACAATAATTCGTGTCCGACGGTAGAGTCAACGAGCTGGTCGATTCTATGTAAAGGGAAACTATCCTTCGGGCATGCTTTATTCAGATCGGAGTAATCAACATAAGTTGTCCACTTTCCATTCGCCTTTTTCACTAGCACTGGGTTAGATACCCATTCAGGGTAGTGGGCGTCGCGGACAAACCCATTGGCTTTGAGTTTGTCCGCCTCCTCTTTGAGAGCCGCGGACCTCTCCGGGTCCATACCACTCCTTTTCTGTTTTACGGGAACATGTTTTGGGTCTATGTTCAACTTATGACTCGCAATTGTTGGAGAAATCCCGCACATATCAGAGTGTGTCCAAGCGAAAACGTCCAGATTCGCCTGGAGGAAATCAATAAGATCCTCGGCACTGAAGGGTCGAGTTGCGATCCAATCTTAAGAACTCGTGATGGATCATCCCGGCTGACTGGGATGTCGATCATCATCTCAACCGGTGCTGCATTCGTTTCCCTGGGTTCTCCATCATCATCTCTCGGATCTATGTCTCTAAGGATCCGAGAATGCTGCCGAGCCAGGGCTCGGGTACTACTTGTCAATCATCAGTCTTTAGGATGCGGACGGAGCTGTCCACAACCTTTCCCTTCTCTCTCCGCTGAGCTTCTCTCAGTTCCACTACATAACATGCGCGACCGTTCGCTTGATCGCCGTGTACAACACCAACTCCTTTGTTTGTCGGAAATTTTAATGTCAAATACCATGGGGCCAAAGCAGCCCTAAATTCTGCCAAGGCTGGGCGACCCAAAAAGACATTGTATGGAGAGTCAACATCCATTAATATGAACGGTAGGACTCGCACTCTCCTACGCTCACCTTCCCCCAGTTCAGCTGGTAGCTCTATATACCCCATCACGTCGGTTGCAGCACTGTTAAAGCCGTGGATACGGGCTTTGCATGATTTCAAATCTTTCGTTTCCATCTTCATTTGGTCATAAGCCTTATTGAAGATGATGTTGACAGAGCTTCCATAATCAATCAAGATTCTTTTCACGTAAGCTGGCCCGATTGTTGCAGATATAACCTTCGGGTCGATAGTGGGAGCCTCCACCTTGTCCGCGTCTCGACTCCTAAACACTATATCGTTAGTCATCATGCGTTGTTGTTTTGCGAGGGTTCCATCTTCCCCATTCGAACAAAATTCATAATCCGCATGCCTCAAGGAGGTAGCATATCGTTCCATCTCCTGCCAATTCTTGCCTACAGGTTGAGGTCCTCCGACAATAGTGTTTATGATCAATCTACCCACAGTCCGAGCAGGTTGTTCTGGTTGGCGTGGAGCCGGCCCATGTCCGGGGTCCGACGTTCCTTTCCTTCCATCTTGCAGGTTTTTGACAAACTCCTGCAGTTTTTTCTGTCTGATCAACTTTTCTATGGCGTCATGGAGGTGTCTACACTCCTCAGTATTGTGCCCATGGGTCTCATGGAAGCGACAGTACTTCCCTGTCCGTTTCTGTTCTTTAATGGACTCCTTTGGGCGTGGCTTTCTGTATTCAAAGGTGTTACAAGTAGATAGATAAATGTTTTCAAGAGAAGTATTCAGCGGAATGTATTCATTGTAGGTCGGAATCCTTGGCTTCCATTTCCCTGCTTCTCTTTTCTTTCTGGGATTTCCACCTCCGGATCCTTTGGACTACCCAGGCTTGTTCTGGATGTTGACTTGAACTTTTCCTTAACTATCGCCGGACTGCTTCACGGCGATGTTACTTTACATAGTCTCCTGAACAGGACCTGGTGCCTTATCTCGTCTCGTCCATCGAGCCTCCTCCCTTCGTATGAACTGATGAGCTTTGGAATAGAATCGTTCTAATGTAGTTGGGGGCTTTCCCGCCAACCAATCTCCAAACTCCGATTCTGGATCTACACCTCGCATTACCGCCATCAAAATTGCATGGTCATTAGGATTGCTAACTTCAGTGGCGGCAACATGAAACCTCTGTAAGTATGCTTTTAAAGACTCTCCCAGAGCCTGGATTACGCATGATTATGACATTACATCCTTTGGGCGGGTAGCATGTATCCTGAATTGTTCAACAAATTTCATCGCTAACTCGTCGAAGGTGGATATAGATCACGGAGGAAGCTGAGTAAACCACATTGTGGCAATTCTGGACAGAGTGATTGGGAAACACCTACACTTAGTCGCGTCATTTTCCAGTGCCAAATCCATTATCCATTCATACCTCATCACATGTTTCCTAGGGTCAGTTTTCCCATCGTAGGCTGGGATAGTCGGCATATTGAATTTCTTGGGGGTACTCAGCCTGTAGGATAACATCTATGAAGGGAGTATGACACCTGGACACTCTCCAATCTTCATTGGTCAGGCCTTGGTTCTCTCTCATCAACTGCCTGACCATGGCTGATAAATATGGAGTTTGTATGGAAGGTGAGAGGTTGGGTTCAGCTCCACGGGACCGTGCGGGTTGATGTCCCGCCTGTTGACGGTCGGTCAAACGTACGTCCTAAAGGCCAGCTTGATTTGTGTCTTGATGAGCCGGGCGTCCTATCTCTTCACGTGCCTGATCCCTGGCGGATCGATCAGCGGCACCTGCCTGTGTAGCCTCTGTCTTGCGGCATCTACGCCTAGGACGTTCGTCAGCTGAGGTCGAACTATCAATAAAGAATAAGGCATGGGACTAATTACAGCATTCTGATGCTGCTGCTGGGCAAGCTGAGTCATGAGATTAATATTGGTTTTGATCTGCTCAGCAAGTTGCCTTCTACTTTCCATGAGTTCTCTTATCAAGTCGTTGAACTCTGTTCGGGAAACGACCTCCGCTTAGTTCTGGGTGGAGGTTCCTGCGCCTTGAATTGTTGGTTGGTTGCTAGGTCCTATATGTTGTATACTAGCAGTTTCATTGACATCTGTGTTGTGAGAGGCTGATCTAGTTCGTGGCCTTTCCATGATAGAGTTGTCGGTTGTAACTCTGAGTAGAATCAACAGATGTCTTGCGAATGATTTGGATCTCCTTCGGGGGATTTTTCAATCCAGTAGCTACAAAGTAGATCCTATCGTCCTGAGAATTTGACTCTCAGTGAAAGCACCAAAATGTTAGCATCAAAATTGGTCACTAACACTCTTGAGTAGAGTTATGTAGAGAGATTAATGAAGAAAGTAAAGTTAAACAGAGAACAGTACGCAGATTTAAATGCAGAAAATACGAACACCAGATTTATAGTGGTTTGGCATAATTGCCTATGACCATTCTGAGGTTAATCTTTATTGCTTTTATCGATAATTGATTACAGATACAATCCGTATACCAATTATATTGAATACAATTGCTAAGCAAAAAAGATAAGTCTTAAATGAGTCTTGAATGCGGCAGAGTCTCCCCGGTGTTCTCAAAAAAAGGTCCATTTCACTGTGCCCCTGCCTCTCTATTTATAGGCGAAGATGGGTTGGACTACCCTGGTAGGATAGGTAGCTAAGTAGCTTGGCCCAAAAAGAGTGATCTCTGTGTGCCGATCCATAGATGTCGAACGGCAAAATGCCGAACAAGGCATGAATGCCGAACGATGTCCTCATGCCGAACGAAGTGATGCCCGAACGATATCTTCATGCTAATCGAAGTGATGCCGAACGATATCTTCATGCCGATCGAAGTGATGCCGAAGGATATCTTCATGCCGATCGAAGTGATGCCAAACACTCTGAATGCCAAATGAAGTATTTGTGCCGAACGACACTGGAAGCCGTACCAGCGTGTTGTGCCGAACGACACTGGAAGCCGACCGTTCCCGAATGCCGAACGACACTGGAAGCCGACCCAGTGCGTTGTGTCGAACGACTCTGGATGCCGATCGATCCCGAATGCCGAACGAAGTGATGTGCCGAACAAGGTTTGGATGCCGAGCAGTATGGAATGCCGAATGGCTCTGCCATGCCGAACGCCCATAGATGCCGAACGATATACAATATCGAACGGATCTCAATGCCTAACGCTCTTGCATGCCGACCATCCCATAGATGCCGACCGAACTTGAGTGCTGAATGAATCGGTTGTGCCGGACGACTCTGGAAGCCGAGAGCTTTCTAATGCCAAACGCTCCTAAATGCCGAGCGTCTTGAATGCCGATCGTTCTGGATGACGAACGACTCATAAATGCTGAACAGTATGCAAATGTCGTGTACTTAGTTGCCTAGTCAAACCTTCAGGTAACAGAAATCATTTTCAAAATATTTATCTATAGACCAAAGGTGTCTGTATATAATTTTCTATCCTATGGTCAAGTGATACAGATATTTATCATTTCAATCTGCAATTTAAATTATATATGGGTATATATCATTTCAAACCATAGTGAATTCTATACTAACAGGGAACTTGCAGAGTGATAACAAAGATGATAATAATAATATAACAGGCATATATCATCAATATAAATAACAGATAATGGTGTCAGATGTCACAGGTGAACATATACAGATAATACATATATATATAACAATGTAAATAACTAACAACAACATATTTCAATTGAAATCAAATTTAATAAAAATAAGAATGTTAATCGTGAGTGATGCTCACCTTTTGAGCTAGAGATATTCGACAAACGAGTTATGAATCCCAAAGCAAAGCTAGATGGACAAGATTCGATGAATAATAGGCAAGATGGACAAAGCTGGTAAATATGAATTAACGAAGTCAAATCAGAACGACATCAATGAAAATAAATGGTATGAACGAACTTATATGTATAACTATATATACTATTAAAAAAATTATATTTTTAATCTCAAACACATATTAAATAATATATATATATATATATATATATATATATATATATATCAAAATCATTGTTTTAAATTTAAAACTCATCTATTAAAGTCAAACATATATATATAATATATGTTGAAATATATATATTGAACCCAAAACCAAAAGATCGGATATAAAACCAATATACTTGCACACTTTATATAGTTTATATTTTTATGTATATACAAAATTTTCAGAATCCATATGTTTCCAAAACAGAGACACCAAAATATGCATACCCAATTTTACATGAACAAAATGAACTTTGATATATATAACTAGCGCATGGACTTACGTGTATAAAAACTCAATACCGAAACTACTATGTATAACATTTTAATATATATATATATGAAACGTATACACACGTTTCAGACATCAAACCCCTATATAAAAAATAGAAATTAACGTTTATACAATACAAAATACACTTATATACATAACAGATAATACTCTTTTATATATGCACTTGTATACAACTTATTACAACTAGTACTGACAATATTAAATGCTCTTATATTTTATACTTGCAATTCGAAATTGTAAAGATAACATAAACAACATATGTATATAATATGCTAGCAAAGCAATATTTATGTATATACTAACTAATATAACTAATTACATAATATTTTACTCTGAACATAACAACAGACTCGACTTTATACAAATTTATACTATATATATTAGATAAGAATATGACAAAAGCATATAGTTATATAATATACATATAAGTATAACGTATATAGTAGAAACCACTTTATAAATCATACGATTTTAACATCAATTCCTTATAAAACCATTATATTATAATTTACCATATCATATATATAATACTGCATATATTATATTTGAAAATATATAGTAAAAGCTCCAGACAGTTTGAACATCTAAATGATATAAGTATATTTAAACATATAATACATATATCTCTATACAAAACTCTACAAACATATACATAGATATATAAAGTACTGTATCTAACATATAAATATTGTAACAATGAAAAATATAGTCTTTAATTTATAATAACAGATCAACTGAGAAATGCATATACAAGTAAAAGTGTTTACATATATATACTTATTGTATAAAAATATTCAGTTTTGGAAAATATTTTATTATCACCAATTTTAACTGATTTGAATTCAAATAAAATTACACAAGAAAATAAATTTTCGTATTATCAGATGAAAATTTACCAGTTGCTATGTTTAATTAGACGTATTCTAAATATTAAATTTTCAATTCAAAATTTTATTATTTAAATTTCACAAAATTTCATTTAAATATTTTATTAAAACAAACAAAGTTTTACGGGTTGTTACACAAATTGAAACAACTACATATTTCCCTTGTATATAATTCTCACTTTTGGATTATATAAGTGGAATACAGGTTTATGGAAGCAACAACTACTGCTTTTGGTTTCATAAATAAAGTTGTTTGCCCGACAAATGGATACGTTTTCGGATTACGGTTTTTGGAACGATAGTTTATTGTTTTTTCCCATGGTTTGGGATGTTTATTATTGAATATGATATATATATATATATGCATATATATATATTGAAATTATTGATATTATTATTTTTCAGTACCTAGCTGTGCAAAGGTGACTCTGCTGAAATTTTTCGTGAATTTAG
Source organism: Allium cepa (assembly GCA_030765085.1). NCBI lineage: Eukaryota > Viridiplantae > Streptophyta > Magnoliopsida > Asparagales > Amaryllidaceae > Allium > Allium cepa. The sequence continues at coordinate 792,714,273 of CM060935.1, read as the reverse complement.
GACTTCGATTTTTTTTGTGAAAGTTGAGTTTTTTTCAAATTCTTATAAAACTAAATTATATATATTAAAGTGTTTATAAATTGAATAATTTGAATAAAATTATATCAAGTTCTTAATTCCTTCTTGTTCCTTTTCGAGGACAAAAAGTTCTGAGTGGGGTAGAGTGTAACGACCCATAATTTTTGACAATCAAACTATTAAATTTAATAATATTTAAGAATTTAATATTGGGAGAAATCAAAATTTATGATTTATAAATGGAAAATATTATTGGAATGTAATTTAATAATTTTGATTTAATGTAATTTCAATCAATTGAAATAATTATAAGTTGAGCTAGTTATAATCGTAAATAAGAAATAAATTAAATGTTAGATTCAATGTTGAATTTGTTTGTTATTAATTGTAATGGGTTTGTTATAGAATACGAATCAAATTAATTAGTACATAAATTATTAGCTTTTTTTTTGAAAATTAACTCCGAAATGTGTTTTAATTTATAAGTTGTAACAATTGTTTTATTTATCACCTTATTATTTAATCTGTTGAAATTTTATTTGGAAATTAATGAAATTATGCAGTTTATATGAGTTAAGATGATAACGGTAGAATATGAATGTAATAAAATGTAAATTAATGTTACTTATATTCATAAGGTAATAGCCGATTCAATGTTGAATTTGGAAATGTAAGTTGTTTCTTCTTTAATGGGGACCATTCCCCTTTCAATTTTTCCTCCCGCCGTCCCTTCTTTTCCCTCCACTTCTTATCAGACTCGTCCTTCTTCCCCTGTCCTTGTTCCTCCCACAACTGTTCCAGCTTCGTCAACCATACCACCTTCTGACCCATCGTCCTTTCAACCTTCAACCACTCGCTCGTCTCCAACTATACCTTTTCCACCTTCTGCTATGTCAGACTTGTCCAAAAAACCTTCTCCTGTCCTTTCGTCCCCTGTCCAACCTTTAGAAACTTCATCTCTTCTCTCGTCTCCTATCCTTCCTCCAACACCTTTCCCTCCAGTTGCCTGGTCCTCTCTGTTTAAGTCCAGGCCAAACAATGCTGGAAAATACGTACCGCGTGATATCAAGTTAGTGTACGATGGTGATGCTATCGTTCCCCTTCTGAAGTTGTTCAAGCTGGCAATTTGATGTGGAAAGAATATCTGGTGGGATTCTTTCTTGATAATCCACTACCTTACACCTTTGTCCTATATTTTCTTAAAAGAACATGAAAACTACAAGGAACAATAAGTGTAAAATCTGATGGTTTTCTCTTTTTATTTAAGTTTTCAAATGAGGAAGACAAGATTAGAATTGCTGAATCTGATCCAATTGTTATGAAGAATAAATTATTTATTGTAAAACCCTGGGATGAAAATGTTGGTAACTCCTGTAGCAGCATCAAAGCAGTTCCAGTGTGGATCAAGCTATCCAACATTCCCTTGTTTGCTTGGTCTTCAGTGGGTATTAATTGGCTTGCTTCGAGGGTGGGGAGACTCTTATGTTTGGATGCCTCAACTGAAAATTTTGAAAGAATCTCGTATGCAAAATGTATGGTTGAAGTTACTCCTCAATTTGAACTTCCTGATACCTTTGCTGTCAAGCTTCTTGATGGCACTGAACAAATAATTGAAGTGGACTATTTATGGAGACCTGAAATCTGTACCACTTGTATGCAGTTTGGACATATGAAATCAACTTGCGATAAAATGGAAAGTACTGGTGAAGGGAATGACAGGAAGTGAGGCAGTGATGTTGAACTAAATCAGAGTGAGCATGTTCAGAGTAAGGAGACAAAAGGTAAAAAGCTGGAAAAGGAAAGTAAAGTGAAGCAAATTTGGCAAAAAGTGAACAATCACAAAAGAAAAAAAAGAAATATAACCGTGGAAGACAAAACAACTACTATGAACAAGATCAGTGGAAAAGTAATATCAATACCAATTATTGATAAGGAAGATAACTTTTCTACTGTAGTTGTAGACTCACCCCACCGTGATGAATCCAGAGAATTAAAACAATTTACTGACAACAATAAGTTTAGTCCGCTATGAGAAATTGATAGTGAGCAAGGAATAATAGAGCAAGTGGAAGTGGAAGAAGGAGAGGTAACAGATGATGTTAACACTTATGTTACAAATGATACACTGTCTTTGTGTATTGGAAATTTTCTTGAAAGCAACTCTGAATCAAATAATGAACCAAGTCATACATTAGTTGGGAGGGAGCAACTTATCCCAATTGGTACAAATACTACTGCCAATAAAAGTGGAGTGGCATCTGAGTCCCCTGAACAAACTATGCATGTGCACACTGATATACCTGACATTGATGCAAAGTGGTGCCAGTCCTTTGAACAACAAATAAAGCAAGTTATTTTCAACATGCACCAATCAACCGAGGAAAAGCTCCCTGTTGTTCCCTCTGTTTACAATTTTACCATTGATATACCAGGTTGGCCTGACAGTGTACCCATTTCAGTTCCACCTGCTTCATCAAATACCCCTCCTCTATCCCCAAATCCACCACCTCATCAATACTCAATTCTTGTATTGAAACAAGATCTCTTTCAGCTAAAAGAGGAAACAAAATTCACCAATCACTTTAATCAATCCATGAACAAAAAATTAGCTTCCTGGAATGTAAGGGGTGCCCATTCGAACTTGAAACTTGATCAAGTCAAAAGTTTAATCAACTTGTATGATATTTGCCTCTTTGGCATTCTTGAAACCAAGCTCAACCATACATTATCAATCAAAGCTGTTATTTATATTAATCAACTGTGGGAATATTATCACAATCTTGATGCTGCTTCCTATGGTAGAATCCTAGTTATATATGACCCTGCTGTTATGACCTTATCCCTAATTTTATCAACAAGACAATTTATGCATTTCCAAGTCCATCTCTCACAAATACAAACTTCTTTCTACTTAACCATTGTATATGCTGATAATACACCTCTTTCCAGAAACACACTTTTCTACTCCCTCCCCTCACTTCGTCAAAACACTCATCCCTGGGTTGTCCTCGGTGACTTTAATTCATGTTTTAGCCTTGATGATAAAATGGGAGGATCTCCCCTCCTTCCAAGAGATATTGCACCTATCAATCTTTCTATTACCGACTCTGACCTGCTTTTGATCAATAAGTCTGGTGCAAAATTTTCTTGGAACAATCGCAGCCGTAGTAGTGTGCGTACTTTGACTACAAACGATCATGCTTTTTGTAATATTACCTCCCTCAATCAATGGCCTTCCTTGTCTGTTTTCCTCCCTCTCCTAGTTCTGTCAGATCACTCACCCCTAATCCTCTCCCTTGTTCCCCATTTAAGAAGAGACAAAAGAAGTTTTAAATTTTTTAATGCATGGGCAAAACATGATGACTTTCTTGAATTAGTTTCTAGTGTTCACAATACCTTTAACTGTTATGGTAACCCAATGTATAAGTTTTGCAGGAATTTGAAAAGCATAAAGCAATCTCTTAAAACATGGGCTTCCCCTACTTTTGGGCATGGCAGTTTGCTATCTTCTTCCCTCATTGATCAACTCAAGGCAAAATAGGAATACATGATGGAAAATCCCGAGGATGTCAATACTGCCAATGAAGAAGGGCGTATTTTCTTGGATGTGAACATAGCTCTGCAGCTGGAAGCCAGTATGAAAAGCCAACAACTATGCAATAAATGGTATGATGAAGGTGATAAGAACATTAAATTTTTCCATGACTCACTTCGAGTCAAGCATGCCAGAGAAAATATATACAATATTATGGATGATTATGGTTCTGTATTTTCTACTCCTGAATCTGTGGACAAAGCTTGTTGATTATTTCACAAATATTTTTAGCAATTTATCTGGCTTCTCTCCTGACCTTAACCTTATTTCTTCCCTCCCTCTGCCATGCATATCCGTACTTGAATCAGAAGCTTTAACTAAACCTGTTACCAATGAAGAAATCAAGACTGCCCTCTTCTCCATGAACCAACATTCTTCTGGAGGTCCTGATGGTCTAAATGTAACCTTCTACAATGCTACGTGGACTGTGCTTGGACATGAGTTTTGTCTAGCCATCCATAATTTTTTTAACAAGTGTAAAATGCTGAGAGAGATCAATGCAACGAATATTGCTTTAATTCCTAAGGTTTCTCCCCCTGCCAAAGTTTCTTCCTTCAGGCCTATCTCCTGTTGTAATGTACTGTATAAATGTATTTCAAAAATTCTTGCAACTAGGCTAGTTTGTGTGGTGCCATCAATTGTGTCTCTCAACCAAGCTGCATTCATCCCATCTAGAAATATACTTGATAATGTTCTTCTTGCCCAAGAATTGATGAAAAGGTTATGGTAAATGTAATGCCACTCCTGCTACTGCACTTAAAATAGATATATCTAAAGCATATGATTCCATACATTGGGTTTCTATTGTGAGGAATGGCAATGATGGGCTTCCCTAAAACTTTTGTTTCTTGGGTATATACTTGTATTTCTACCCCGACTTCTCTGTCATTATTAATGGAAGGCCTGTTGGCTACTTTGGTTGCCAAAAAGGAATTAGGCGAGGGACCCTATTTCTTCATATATTTTTCTTTTGGTTATGGAAGTGCTCGATGTAATTCTCCAGAACAAATACTCTCAAAGGCTCATTAAGTACCATCCGAAGTGCTCTCTGCAACATATCACTTCCATCATGTTTGCTGATGATGTGATGATTTTTACAAAACCTGTAGCTTCCTCTTTAAGTGAAATATTAAGTGCTCTGCATACCTTTTACCTTATGACAGGTCTTTCCATCAACAAGTCCAAATCCTCCTTGCTTATTGCAGGAGTCTCTAATGTTCAAGCTGCTTGCTTGTATCAACATAGTGGGTTCTCTAGTATGCACGCTGACATGAGGTATCTTGGTCTCCCTATCATCACGAAAAGAATTTCAATAGCTGACTGTCTTCCCCTATTTAATAAGATTACTTCTGTTATGAATGCTTGGGAAAATAGAAGTATGTCCCAATGTGGAAAGCTTGTTCTCATAAAATCAGTTGTTTTCCCTTCCTTGGTTTATTGGGCGCGCTCTGTTATTCTCCCTAGCAAGCTACTGCTCCTAGTTTGCTCTGCCATGAACAGATTTTTTTGGACTGGCAGTATGTTCAACAAGAAACTTTTGCCATATTCATTTGCTAAATTTGAAACTACATTACAGTTGGGAGGCCTGGGTATTATAAATGTTAAAAAATGGAACACTGCTGCCTTCAGTAAACATTTCCATGATGTCATAATCAAGAAAGACAGTCTTTGGGTCAACTGGACTTAGACTTATAATATCAAGCATGGGAGGTTTTGGTTGATGGACATAGCATAAGACAGTAGTTGGACTTGGAGGAACATTCTTAAGCTCAGGCATGTGTACCTTCCTATGATCCAGTACCATGTTCACCATAACTCTGACACTAGTTTTTGGGACGAACCTTGGGTTAGTACTGGAATGATACTATCTACATTTTTTTATCATGCAATTATTGTTCAGTCTGGTGTTAATCGTCAAGCAAAAGTCAGTGAGTATTTTAACAATGGCAGAATCCAGCTTCCTTACAATAGTAGTCAAGTTGTTAGGCAACTTTGGAATACTATTCAGAGTACAAGCTACAGTTTTGACCAATCTTTATATGTGACTTGGAATAATAAGCCTCATTGTATTAAGATGGTTTATAAACACTTGATTGGTGAAACTGTCTTACCTGCTGCTAAGTGGTTCACTGTTCTTTGGATCAATGACTCATCACCGAGAGAGAACTTTATGTTTTGGAAGGTTGTTAGCAGTGCTCTCCTCACCATACATGTGTTAATTAATTATGGGATTAGTTGCAGCCCTGAATGTGTATTTTGTGAGCAGTTTATGGAAACAGTTGAGCATCTTTTCTTTGATTGCCCAAGACTGTATGCATTGGTTGATAAGATCGTGAGTAGAATTCAAAGCACTATTGCTGTTCCCTTTTCTGTTATTAATTGGAACATAATTTTAAAGGCAACGAGGTGGAAGACAAGCAGTTACAGAGTGTTGATGATATGCATTAAAATTTATATGGATGTGATATGGAAAGAGAGAAATTCAATAGTCTTTGAAAATAAAAGAAATAACTTTAGCACTCTATGGTCTGAAGTTAAGAATAGAACTTACATGCAACTGAGAAGGAGGGAGTGCCATATCCCTGGCATTATGATCAGTAGTTGGAGTTGATGTTTGTTTATCCTTATGTTTTTCTATGTTTTCCCTGTTTTTCTTTTTTTCTTTTTTTCTTTTTTTGATTCAAAGCGTGTTTTGAATCATTTTTATGGTGTTGCAATAAACTGGTAGGGGACCAGTTAACCCCGCTGGCTTTGCCAAAAATAAAAAAAATAAAAAATAATAATATAAAGAGTGTAAATCAAAATAAAAAATTTATTGGGAATTAAAATATACTCAACCGGGATTTTATTGCAGTTGTTATTGAATGCTAAAATTTGTGCAATATATAAATAATCGATTTAACATGAAAAAATTATTTTAAACGATTATAAATTTCTATGTAATTAAGAATGATAAAAAATTTAAATTTGAAATTTTAATGGTGATAAAATCAATTTAATAGTAGTTTATTTAATTAACGTGTAAAAATAGCCATTTTGGCCACTGTATTGGATTTCGACGAAACCCATTTCATCGGATCTATAACAGTGAATTATTATGGAATTTCAAGTTTCGTAGCGATCGGATTTATCATTTAATCGTGCGAGCTCGAAACGTGTAGAAATGCATTAATGGAATTTAAACGAATATAATCTGATTTTAAAAGATAACTTCTGTATATAATAGAATTTGGGTTTGAAATTCGTCCCATTGAATTTAAAAATATTGAAAACCTATATTTTGATATATAGGATGACTTACTTTCATTTCGGGAACGAAACGGGCTTTTTAGGTCGTTGTTATCGTTTCGATCCAATTCGATCTGTCCATTCGTTCTTATTCATCTCTGTCTATATAAATAGTCCTTTTCTCTAACCCTAGCAGTCTTTTATTTTATTTCTGTATGTACTTCTATTTCTTATATGTTCCTCCTTCTCAAATGTCAGAACATCAAAACCCAAATTTCAATTTCAAATTCAAATCGAAAATTCAAACTCCTCAAACTATATCAAATTATATGTCGTTGGAAAGCTCTCGACGAGCGTAATCTATTCCTGCAATTCATTTTTGCAATTGGCTCTCGGTTTGGCCAGAAATTGGTGATTTAGTCTCAACCGTTCGTTGTAGGGTTTGCTTTCCAACGGTGGATCTTCGTCGGTAGGACGATCGGGTGCGGCTGTGGTGTAGAGGAGGCTAAGGGCTTTCGATCCATGTGGTTGCATTATCTTAAAGACGATAAGGTTCACCAGTATTTAATGATATTGGACCTGAATTCGCCTTGGCCTGCTGGCATTTGGAGGAGACGTGGCTGTCGAGGTGGGGTGCCTGAAGGGCGGTGTGGCGAGGCGGAGTTAGTGGGGCCTGATCTGGAAACGGCGGCATGTTGGACGTGTGGCGGGAGGTTGATGGTTGCGGCTGCATATGAGAAGCTGGGTTCGACTTTGTCTGTTAGGGTTAATGAAGGTAGTATTAATTGCAGTTTTGCCCTTAATCTATTTTAATTTAAAATTTAAATTCAAGTGTTCTAACTCATATAACATTTTCATACGAGCTCAAATATGGATGCGGTTTCTTCCATTGCGATCGTATCGAAATTCTGGACAATATGGAACTTGTTTGGTTGAATTATGTGACTATTGGATTTTTGGGCTTTATTTGGATTTTTAAATCGACTAGAAATCAAAAGTGGATGCTTTAACCCACTCTGTGATACCCCACCCCAAGACCCACATTAACAAAGAGTATTACTGGGTAATACTGTCTGCTAATGCAGAGAATAGGGCTGGTTAGGAGCGGCCATCTATAATCTTGTCTTAAATATCTATTGAATACTTTGATTAGTGCTCTATATTTTTCTCTCTCTCTTTGATATCTCAAATGGACCGACATATCCAATAAATTCTTAATACAAAACTACAAGTTGCTATAGGATCTATTAGAACAAAATACAACAACTTAAATGCATAACACATCACAGAATATCAAACAGACACACACACACATATACTGATATATCCCAATGAAATACAAATAATACATTATAAATGGTATGATGACCAATATACACACTGGTCAAAATATTAAATACATATCAGAGTAGCAACATAAAGACTACAGCAAAAAGATCTAACAGATAAGTCCACATGGAAGTAGAATATGCTAAGTCCACAAGGGAACCTAACCTAAAACACCTCAGTCTGACTCGATTATATAATACACGGATTAGTCTAGCTAAACATATCAGTTAAAAGGATAAGTAGTAATAGATGCATAAGGATAGGGGTAATGCTCTTCTTAGACAAGAAGGAACAATACCGAGTTTAAGCTTGAGAATAAGTATGGTATGGTTACTTTAAGTGATGAGATGATATCACTTACACAAACATATAATCTCAAAAGAGATAAGACAATCCAAAAAATTCTAAATATAGCAAACCTCTTATCATCGGCATATCACAAATCTTCACTAGTGGTTTTAGGGAAAATATAACTCCGAAAAAAGAGAAATACCAAACCTGCCATATCGACAAACTTGAAGAAATCTCAAAGAAATCACCATCTTAAAATACGCCATAAGGCAATCTAATATAACTCTCCAACATAGGAGAATATAATTCCAAATAAACGCCAAAAGACCAATCTCAATAATAATGCCAAAAGGCAAATCTCAAATACGCCAGTGTAGGCAACTCAAATCTCAAAAATAGAATTCCCAAGAGTTCAAATTCTCGAAAGGTAATCGCTACAAATATATCGAATGGTTCAAAGGACCAATTCCAAAAAGGGACGATACACTAGGGAAAATAGTCAAGAAATCATCTCAAAAATATTTCCACGTGCATGTGGCCGAAGTCTTGCCAAGTACTGTTATCTCAAATATGTACTTCGTCCGAAGGCAAAACATCACAATGAAAAATACGCCGCAATGGCAAACGACGCCATGGCAAATACGCCACAATGGCATACGTCTCGAAGACAAATATGCCCAATGGAAATGACCTGAAGGTCTAGTACTCACACGCCGCAATGGCAAATGTGTCACAAACTCTCAAAAAGGAACCAGAATAGTGTTAACGTGTGTCGCATACCATACGTTTGCACTAAATGGTTTACTAACAGCTAGTCAATTTCACACTCAAAGGAGTAAAAAGTTTACCTCATCTCATCGGTAAACTCGACTCGAAGGTCAAAACGATCAAACGGACAAGTCAGGAATTAACCGATAAGATAACGCATATGTCCCATACCACGTGTTTTGCCAAACCGTTTAATTCTCCTTCTCATTCGCTCAAATAATGCAAAAATATGTTATTTATATGTAAATTAATTTACATGGAAAAACAAGCTTTGAAAACCAATTTTCGAAATCAATTTGAAACCCATATTAGAAAATTCCCTTATTATAGAGAATAAAGAGATTTTACACTTGAAAATACTTCAAAATAGTATATAATAATTATTTTGAAATGCCCATTAATTTTAAAAATCATTTCATATTCGGAGAATACCGTGCTCGAAAACAGATAAAAACAAGGAAAATACCTCAAAATCGATAATTCAAATTCAATTTAAATTCAACTAAAAATCAATTCAAATTTGAATTTTAAATCCTTAAAATTTAGCTAACCAAATGATAGGCATCATAGCTCTCAAAACATCACGAAAACATCATCAAAATTGAACAAGATCAAGAGCAAAACAAACAAGAAACATGTCCTAAAACAATGCAACAAAGGGCAAAATTCACTAACTATAGGTCGACCAGCATGTCGACCTATAGATCGAACAGTGTCTTCGTCCAATGAGGCAAGGTGGTTGACCGCTAGGTCGATATGCTGGTCGACCTAGCTTACGACTCATCCAGAACTTGTTTCCACACTTCGCCTTCGTTTTGCAGCAGCATTTTGAGATAGAAAATGAAGGTGAAATGCTACAAAATTTGGCATGCATGTAATAAAATATCTAAAATATGATCAAGAAAAGATTTGGAAACAATTCATCAAGATATCAAGAAGTTATCACTACTCAAAGAAGCAACAGAAATAAGATTTAACTGTATATGAAAACCTAGCAGAATAAGTTTATAGTAAACTATTTTCTTCCAGATCTTTGCATCAGCAGGCAAGTTTTAGCTAGAGTTGTGAGCTAATAAACTCACCTTGAATTAGAGAAGATCAAACCTCAGATTTTTGTTGAAAGAAGCAAGTTTTTAGGAGAAGAAAGCTTCTAATAACCTGTAGACTTCCTTAAATAGACATGCAAAGGAAAAGAGATATATTATAGACAAATCCAAACTCAAAATCGGAATTTAATGAATTTGTTGATTTTTGAAATGGACTACCTTTTTTCTCTTTTGATTTGATAAAAATAGCAATTAAAATTGAAGAAAGACAGGAATTTGGTTTAGAATTGAAAAAAGGAGACGGATTTTTTTTTCTGTTTGGTTTTCTGTAAAATAAATTGTGTACGTACAGTGAAAGGAAGAAGAAAACATCTCTTTTCTTTATTCAGGCTATGTTAATAAATGGACTTTGGACCCAAACAAAAGAAAATCAATAGCCTAAGTTAATTAATTCATCACTTAAACAAAATATACACGTGTTACTTAATAAAACAACATTTTCCACCAAGTTTTAACACAATAAAATAATGTAAACATATCTATAAGTTAAATAAAATATTTTACACCTAATAAAAAGATAATTTATGTTATAAAACATTTTAATATTAAAAACTCTTATTTTCTATAAATAACCAATTTTACATAAATAAATACATAAAACCTCATTTTTAACTTCTAAAATTCAACAAAAATCATTTCTTACTTAGAAAAATGTTTTAAACCATATCCAAACTTTATTTATAGCTAAAACTCATTTTTAAACCAATTTCCATCTTTTCACTTAATTAAACACCCTTTAAAAGTCAAATACTTCATTTAAAAATTATTAAAAGAAGTAATTGACAATAATTAATAAAATTATTTTATTTTCTCCAAGTAAAGATCATTTACCATCATTATTAACCCAAATAAATAAAATAAATTATCAAACTTTAGTTTCTTATTTTGTTTTCAAAATTCATTCTCTATTCCAAATAAACAAATAAAATTTCCAATTTTATTTTAATTTACAATATTAAATTATAACTATCTTTATAATTTTGATATTGACAGGTAATCTCAAATACCAAGGTTGTTACACACTCATAAATACTAAACATCTTATGTTAGTTGAACTAAATTTATGAATTGATAAGAATATTATTGTTTGTTGTTTAGTAGTTTAATTTGACATTTTAATTTAATTTGAATTTATATTAAACTAAATTGCCCTTTTAATCAATATTGAAACTAAATTGATAGTTAAATACCTGATATTGATAACCAGTTAATTATTGTGATTTATTGACTGATTTGGATATTGATTGTGATGGATATTTATTTGTTGACATTTGGATGATTGGATGTTATGTTTATTATGTATGTTATTATCATACTGCAAGTTCCCTTAATTTGTTGCTAGGAAAAATCACCATGGGTTGAAATGATACATACCCGAACGATCTTATAGATTAGAGAAAAACGTTATGGGTTGAAATGATAAACCCAAGCGATTTTGTTGATTTGGAAATTTTTGATTCAGGATACGGGTTAAAATGATATATACCCGGAAAATTTAACTATTTTGGGGTTGAAATGATATGTACACTATTACTTGACCATAGGGTAGAAATTTATATACGGACACCGTTGGTCGGTTTCAAATTATTTTCTAAATAGTAAAGTATTTTTGAGTTATAAATGTAACTTTTAAATTTTATTTAATGATTTTATTTAAAATTTATATTTAGAAAATAGTTTATTTTATATGTTTTAAATTTTCAAATTATAAGTTAATATATGGTTTTAAATGTAATTTTAAGATTTTAGCTTATAAATTTATTTAGTTTTAAAAATATATTTTAAATAGTTTAAAATTTAATTCAATAAAATATTTAATATTGTTTTGATATATATGTATGTGTATGTGTGTATATTTTAAATTTAATTTAATATAATAAATATCGTTTTGATTTAAGAAAATAAATACAGACTTTTATTATAACATTAATAGATAAACGATTTTTGTAAAAGATTTTAGATTTTTATAAATTATTTTATAAAAGATTTTATAAAGGATTTTATAATGGTTTTATAAAGAAATAATGATGGTTTTAAAGGATTTTATAACGGGTTTTATAAAAGAACTTGTGTAATAGGATTTGGAAGCGTTTTAAAGGAATTTGCATAGAAGTTATGAAAAGGGGAAGAGTTTTAAACTGTTTTGGAATTTATAAATAGCTTTATAAATGGTTCTAAAGCATATAAATAGTTTATAAATGGTTTAAGAGAGATTTATAAATTATTTTCAAAATTTATTGAAAGAAATCTTCCTCGGTGTTTATGAATATATTTACACTTTTGGAATAAGTATATGGATATTGATATGAAAGTATGAACTGTTTTCTGGATTTATTATTATAAATGTTTTATAAAATGACCATGGTTTGAAAAATATAACGATTGGTTGTTAGAGAGACCGGGGTCAGATATTGTCAAACTCTCCGCCAATTCCGAAACCACATTAACAACTATGCGCATGGTGGAGAATCCAGAACGAAGTAGGATGGTGTAGAGAACGCTACGGTATGAGGTATGAACGCAGCCCTTACACCCTCGGGTCAGCTTGATATGACTAAAACATGAGCTATACCGGGTCAAGTGAGGTCGCTCCACCGATTGGGCACATTTCTTCGATACCATATCTGTTACTTTGTGATTGATTTGGTGGCCACCTTCGATTTGATTTTGGGAGTGTGTTCCAAGGTGGGCGGTAGTAGCTGCTACGCGTTACCACCAGTTTGAGATTGCAAAAGGGCAGAATCCTACCATGGTCATTGCGTCGCTTGCCTTGTCTATGCCTTATCGAACCCACTACGATTTTGGTTTGTGTCGTACCTATGGAGTGCTCCCTGATAGCCTACCAGTTTGGTGGTACAGTACTGTATATACTATGGCATTTATAAAACGCGTTAAGGGGGATATGGGTAACACCTTAACGCTATTATAATACTTTACTTTGCCGATAGACATTACATATATAGTGTATATTACTACATATAAATAGTTTAATGGATCCTTAGGAGATGGAAATCCCAAACATCTCTTAAGTTATTGCACGCACGTTATACATTGGATCGGAAATATAAAATTTCGTAAACATCTCCGAAGCCATTACACTCATATTTATTCATTGTTGATTTAACTTACATAAGATCTTTTAGTTCTGACCCGAATGTTTAGTCTTTTCATTACGCTTGGGTCGGCCTGAGCTTTTCAGTTTTGAGGAACTTATTTCTGGAGGGCAAAGACAGAGTTTAGTATTATATTTATTATTCCACTGTAATATGTTGTTGAGCTGCATTATCTTATTATACCCGCTGTATGTATAACTTTGATTGTATTGTAAAAATGTAATCAAATCTTACTTGTAAAACAGCTTCACGAATTGTTTACTTCATTATTATATTTTGTCATTCCGTTGTGAGATTCTATATTTTGTTTTTCCTTCTTTCCTCTTATTTTCTTATTTTACCAATTAATAATCCTCCCTTTTGAATGGTTTGAGTTTACATGTGTGGTTTATTATCGATTTAAACCATCCAAAATGGTGAGTCGTTACAAATTCTCACTTGGAAACTCGAAAATGAATACTAGTGCTGCTGCTGTCATCCCCAGAATTATTTCCCAGTGACTGAGTGAGTTCAATGCTTTTACTTTCTTTAAAAAATCTTTTCAAAATATATTTCCAGTCAAAACACTTTCAAATGATATTATTATTAATTTTGAAGGCCTTGAAAACAATTTTGAAAGCAATAGGATTTTAAATTCTTAAATTCTCAATTTTTAAATCCTTCTATTTATAAGCTACATTATAAATATACTTATATAATTTCATTACCTTATTATGAATATTTCGTTAATTTACAATTTTGTTATTTTAAACAATTCTTATTGTAATTGATTTCAATTCAATTAATTATTGGACACTTCGTGAAATGGGGTTCATAAAGTATTCGTTTTATTTTAATTCAACCAATAATCGATGATAATTAAACATTACCATCTCCTAACAACTAACATTCATTAATAATTATTTTATAAATATAAAATATTATTTTGGTAAAATTATTTCATTTACCCTATTTTAAAACAATATTATGTCGACTTGCCTCGTTTAATTGTTTAAAAACCCCTATCGATAACACAGCGTCCCACACATCGGTCAGAATTCATAAACAACTTGATGGATAAGTAAACACAATATAAAACAATTTTTAACACTAACAAGTACGCGCTCTCATATATATACACTCAAATAGCTCATTCTAGGGTATTACTACCATATCTCTAATGAGTCAAACCCTACAAAGCTAAGGTTATCGTTAAACCAAAGCTCTGATACCATTTGTGACGACCCACATTTTGGGAGGTTTAAATCGAAAATATCCACACATGTCCAACTTAAACAATCAGGAACATAGATAATCATTGGGGTTAAATAAAAAATAAGAAAAGAAGAAGAAAACAAACATAGAATCTCGCAGCAGAATGACAAAACATAATAATCGAATAAACAGTTCATGAAGCTATTTATATTATACATTTGATTATAATTTATACAACATTTATCAGAGTTATATACATCAGGGATAAATAAATAATGTAGCAGAACAACATGATGTAGGGAATAATAATAGTAATGATATACCATCTCTTCGTCTTCGTCCTTCAGAAAATGATCTTCGATGCGCTAAGATGCTTAGGGCTGACCCGAGGATAACGAAAAGACAAAACACTTGAGTCAGGACTAAAATATCCTAATGTGAGTCAAATGAATATCGCATATAACATCAGTGTAATAGCGTCAGAGATGTTTATAGGATTTCACATCTCCTATCCAGTGTATAACGTGCGTCTAATAACTCAAGAGATGTTACGGAATTTTCCATCTCACAAGTATCCATCAAAATATTTATATAAAGTAGAATACGCTACATATATAATGTCTAATTAGTAAAATAAATGTTGAAAAATAGCGTTATGGTGTTACCATTATCCCAACACATTTTATATAAGCATCGTAGTCTCTATAGTATTGTAAACTCCATCGTAACTTAGTGGGCAATCAGGGAGCACTCCATAGGTACAACACAAGAACTCTAGGCTTGGAGTTCGGGTTCTTATCTAGGGCTAGCCCTTTTTCTTAGGTAGACCCTAAGAGAAGTGGAGGGTTGACTCCTAGACTTATCGTAGGGAAGGGCTAAGCGCCTTCGGTCCCCTCGACTGTTCAGTTACCTATGCTCTCCAATTAATATATTGGGCTCTCTGCTTCTTCTATTGAGCAAAAGTCATAGTAGGCGCGATCAGGATAATATGACAAGGCACATGAGGCTATGCCCATGGTAGGATTCTACCGAATTGCATAACCAGGTTGGGGTAACACATAGCCGCAGCTACCGCCCACCTTAAACAACACTCCCGTAATCAAGGGTGGCCACCAGTCAATCACAAAGTAAGAGATTTGGTATCGAAGAAGTATGTCTGATCGGAGGAGCGGCCTCACTTGGCCTGGTTATGGCTCTTTTCTTAGTCATTTTAATTATGACTCAAAAGTCAATGCTATCTGTAATTGTTCTCTTTCTTCAAATCCAGCAAACAACACCAAATCCAACCACTTCATTATGGAGTCTCCTCCACGTACACAGTTGTTAAAGTGGTTCCGATATTGACAGATAGTATGCCAATAGGATGCCCCGGTCTGTTTAACAACCAAATGTTGTTTTACACACTGGTTGGTTCTTTTACATTCTGAAACAATTCATAATTGATATCAAAATATTATATTTGCTTCAAAATCAATTTCATTTCGAAATCATCATATTTACTCAAAATATATCAATTTCCACTTGAAAGTCATTTTCACTTCAAAATTCGATTTGAATTACAGTTTGGGTTATAATTTCATTTTAACCCAATTCACAATAAAATCCATGACTTAAAAATAAACATACCCACTCTGACCAGTTTGAACTACTAGAAAATAGTTTAAAATAATTTAAAAAAGTTAAAATAGTTTAATATAAAATAGTCTAATATAAAATAGTTTGAGTATTGAAATGGTTTATTAGTAAAATAGCTTGGAAAATCAAAATAATTCGAATATTTAAAAAGACACATTTTAAATAGTTTATATCTAAATAATTTATTTGAAAATATTTTCAAATTCAAATCATCTTCAATTCCAATTTCCATTTAAATCGATTCAATTTCGATTTCAATTCCGATTAATTTCAATTCCAATTTGAACTAATTTCACTTGAATTCCAAATTTTAAACCATTTTGATTTGCAGAAATTAAAGTTCGATTTTAGAATATCGATTTAAATTACTTAAATCAAATTTAACTTTAATATTCAATTTAAGACTTAAATCTTCAAAATAATTCAATTCCGAGCTCACTTTTGAAATATCGTTTTAAATTACGTTCACTTAGCAATATTTCAAAGTTCGAATAAAAATCCAAATCCTTTAAAACAAATCAATTTCCAAAACTCAAATCATATTTCAATTATAACTTCAAAATCTCACATTTTATTTTTTAAACAATTTCGTTTAATAAATTCTAATTTCAACATTTTTAAGCTTAAGTTCGAAAATAATTTTGATTTCCATAAATCCGATTTTTACTTCTTTAAGTCAAAATCATTTAAATAATTTCAAATCAAAAATTTTAAAATCATTTGATTTAACTAATCCTATGTCCGTATATAATTTTCTATCCTATGGCCAAGTGAATCAATTATTTCAATTTAATTCAGGGATGGTTATATATCATTTCAACGGTTCAACCCAAAACAAATGTCATAGGCATATATCATTTCAACTATTTCTTAATTTATTCGAAATAAATTGATTTACAGTTTTATATACTATAAATAATATATAGGATGATAACACGATATATAAAATAAATAAACTTCCAAAATATCAATCAATATCATCCTTCACAATCAACATTCCAAAAACAGTCAATATATCACAACAATTAATCAATTATCAATAATTGGGGAATTTAACTATAGGATGATAACACGATATATAAAATAAATAAACTTCCAAAATATCAATCAATATCATCCATCACAATCAACATTCCAAAAACAGTCAATATATCACTACAATTAATCAATTATCAATAATTGGGAATTCAACTATCGTTTTAATTCCAGCTTCAATTTAAATGTTAATTCAAAATTCCTAACATATATATTTCTAAATCGATTTTCATGTCAGTTAAATTTTACCAAACAACAACCAATAAATTTAAATCACGTCCGAATATCAATTTAACTAACATAAAAATAATTTAGCCAATTGTAAGCGTTATAAAACACTCACCTTTATTTGAAACTAAATTTTTTTTTTCAGCTTCAAATAAATTTCAAACCAACTCCATGTCGTAGCCTCCATCGATACGAATCCAACGCCACTTGATTCGTCCAAAACGAGCCTCGTATGCGAAAGTTATGTAGTTTATTAATATACGATATAATTTTAAAACTTTAACTAACAAAATTAAAAATAGAAATAAAACAATAAAAAAACGTTACCTGTTCTTCCTTTCTTCTCTCACGCAATGCTACAGGAACGCACGAAAGAACCCACGCACGTGACAGCAAGCCTCGATACGCGCGCAACTAGAGGTGACCGAAATTCTATCAGAGCATGCCACCGAAGGCGCCTCGGCCTCCTCCTCCAACACCCCAGGCGCCACTGCCTCAAACGCTGCCATTTTTGCACATAAACCCAAAACACGTAACCTTAAATGCCTCGATTCTGGCAAATCCGAGACAATTCGCCACAATTCCACCATTGGATGTGTAGAGCTTGCCGAGCTCTACAACTATGCTTTTGGAAGATTTTGCATTCGATGAACGGATCGGAAGATATAAAGTGGAGAATGTTGTGAATTTTTTCTCATTAATTTTGTTTAAAGGGAGCGGCTGAAGCTAGGGTTAGAACGAAAATGAAATGAACGGCTTATTATATAAGTTCTGACCCAATTGACTCGCGAAATTTCCGAACTCGAAACGAAGCATGCCGCCTGGCGTTCATAATGTTTTACCCTCATTCCGAACACAATGAAACTAGTCTCGAGGCCTAATTCAATTGTATTCAAAAGATTGCATTTCAAAATCAATTTATTTTAATTAAATTTTGAAAAAAAATTCTCCGCGTTTCAAGCTCGCAAGGCCAGGTGATAAGTCCGATCGATACGAAACTTGAAATACTATAAGAACTCACTATTACGGATCCGACGAAACTAGTTTTGTCGAAATCTGAGACAGTGGCCTAAATGGCTATTTTTACTCGTTAGTTATAATATAAAATTTTCAATGTCTAATTATTCACTTTAAAATACAATTTTAAGTGTCAACAATCTTCATTTATGTTTAAATAAAATTTAAATCAATTTCCGATATCATTTTCATTCACATTAACTCAAGATTCAGTTATTTACACAATTCCATTATTAAATTTAAATAATTTAATTTTCCAATTAATCACCATATTTCAATATAAGTTATTTATAAAATTAAATTTTAAAAATGAGTTCAAATAATAAAACAACTACTTTCATTTTATAGTAATTCAATATTCATTATTCAATTTCAACTACTGATTATAAGCGCGTTCAATATATAGAATTTCTTTTCAGTATTTGTAACGACCCGCCTTTCTAACCCCTAGGAATAACACTTAACACATCCTCGGTGTTCGTGGTATTGCCTAGGCATCGGAAGATGAATCGTCATGGGATGAAAAAAAAGAACAAAATAGAAAACCTCACAACGAAACTAATAAATAAACATAAACGAAATAGTACATCAGGTTACTCATTAAAAGAGAGTTATCAGAGTTACACAAAAGTACTACAAATCAGCTTAGCTAGTTATAACGTCCTGCGTTTACAAATGTTGAAATAAAATACACTTATACAAAAAGATAGTACATTGGAATAAATAAATAAAAATATGAAAAGCCTCCTACTAGGACGCCGTCTTCAAAAGGGCCCAATAAAGACCTGCGACTCTCGGACTACTGAAATAAAATGAGTACCCGAGCGTTCATGGAAACAAACAATTCATGTTAGACAATTTTTGTAGTATGAGTAAAACTTTAAACGAAGGTATGTAATTAAACACAAACATATGAGACAACGCCGCTGAACACAGAATGGGTTTACTCTCACATGAATCAACATCCAAACGTGAAGAATGGTTAAATAATTAAACATCTCAAAAAGTGGTTGACTCTTCCCGATTAAATTAAGGAAACAAATTCAAAGGTTCGAATCAAATAAGAAAAGAAAAATCTCTAACAAATGACTAAGAAGGTGCACCCCCCTGAAGTATACCTATAGTAATATACTTTTGAGAAGCTCATTTACTCTATGACACTTCTCAAAACCCTACAAGCCAGACCCCGTAAAACCTAACTGATATTCCGAATATTTCACATCTAATAGCGCTACCGAATCCAATCTATATGAGATGTGAAAGTATTCTGATGGGAGCAACCCCACATAGCTTGGCCTCCTCTCGCGCCTTGGTTTTAGTCATTTCCGACAAAGGATATCAATGCTCAATGGAGCAATAAATCGTCTTAGAACGACGATAATAAAGAAGCTGAAATAAATGATAGCTGAGCAAAAAGCTATCGAGGATGTAAAACGATCGCATATCGAAATTAAGTCTTGCATAATTATCACCACTCATCGAATTCAAACTTGTATTATTTCTTGGTTAACAATAATATCGGACAACTCAAGGTAGTGTTACCTCAAAGTCATGTCCCACGATTATTCTTATCTTCCGAAATAACAGCAAGCTTACTTCTCCTATGTCTAGTGCTAATTATACAAATAAATCGTTTCAATATAAGTGTATTGCTTTCTGTAAATTAATTCATTTCCATAAACAATTCAAACTTTTCCCTTAAAAACATGAATTCGTCCTTGGATTCACATGTCAAGTATGAGCTTTAAAACACTTTGTTAAAAGAGTTTGATGAATTTGAAACATCATTATAAAAAGGATTTATCCACTGAAAACATCCTTATTATACTTAGTAATTAACTTTAAAACTTCATTAATTAAGTCGATAAATTCACTTTAATGAGCTTTAATTAAAAAGGGTAAATTACATTTTTAAAACATCATTAGTTCAATTAATAATATAATTAATTAACTTAAAACTAAATAATAATTACGTATCATTATTGAAAAGTGATTAATTAATTAAACTTTAGTTAAGAAAATATTTATTTAAGGTTAAATAAATTTATTAACCTTTAAAAGTCGTTAATTAAAAAGGTTAATTAAATTAAAAATATCTTTAATTAATAAATTAATTAATCTTAATCCATCATTATCCAAAGATTAATTAGTCTAAACATCATTAGATAAATGATTAATTAAAATTAAAACATAATTAACTAAGCAATTGGTCAAATTTAAAACACATCATTAACAAGTTAATTAGTTAACTTTAATCCTTATTAATTAAATATTAGTTAAATTAAATAATCAATATTAAAATAATTAATTATTTTTGGAAACATCATTAATCAAATAAACCGTAAAGTAATTCCTAGCATGATAATGAAACCAAACGGTTTCGATAAAAGGTGATTTTTCGAAAGTGCCGAAATAGCGACAACCGCTATACAGGCGGTTCGGAATTCGAGCACATGACATTTGCAACACAACCACACATCACATAACTAAGGTATGAGCATAAATACATGATGATTTACAATAACATAACATATAACAAACACTTAATAACAATGGCATAAGTTTGTCCACTAGATTTACATATAACCAAAGGTTCGCTTACTAACTTTCAAATCGACTATTTTTCAAGCAACAATCCAAACATCAACCAAACCATCATTAGAACCATATGATAAACATTCAATAGCTACAAGTATAGGCACGGATATAGTTTAAACTTGGTAGTTCAAATATGGGAGCTTTACTCACCGTAGCGCTTACTAACTCGAATGGAAATCCCACTAACCCTCTGAAATGGGCTTTTGGGCTCGACCTAGAGCATGTAGGGATCGACTATGGTGAGTATGTGGGTGTAGGGTCTTGTTTTTTGAGAGCAAAGTGTGAAAAGAAGATGAAAGAGTTTAAATAAGTTTTATACAAGATTTAAAAGGAAAATTAACAATTTGAAAAAAAATTGGAAACCATGAAAACTTAGGAAAGAACCTAAATGAAGTTTTGAAAGTGAAGATAGAAATGAGAAAAAAAAGAAAAGAATTAAGAAATTTTCTTATATACAAAGTTGATAAATGAAATTACCAAAACGCCTCTCATCCTTTACCCTCCAAAACATTATGTCACCTCACCATACCATCTCATCCTTGTCTCCCCTACCAAATTTTGAAATTTACATGTCTACTTTACCATTTTCAACGCCAAGATGTAATAAATGCATAAATATACTAAGTTGCCAAATATGAGATCATGTCTCACAAGGCATCTTTATGGAATATTCTATTTTGTTTTTCATGAATGTTACAACACACACACACACACACACACATATATATATTTGTGTGTGTGTATGTTTATATACTTTACTACATGCATACATGTATATACACATGCCCTAACATTATTCATACGAGTGTGTATATGACACACTAATGTGCACAACATTTTCCAACAACTTTTCGACACCGTAAAGTCAATAATTCGCAAAACGGCTTCCGATCACATTTTCTATTTTTCTTTGAACTATTTATTTTTGTAAACCAAATTTTAAAAATGATTTTAATATCATTAATTAATATATAAATTGTGTTTATTTGATTATTAAAACATATTATTTAAATATTCAAATACAAAGCAATTAATTTATGGGTCGTTACACTCTCCCCCTTAGGAGAATTTCGTTCTCGAAATTAATACACAAAAGACAATCCAAAATATATATATTATACCAAGAAATTCATATAACAACGCAAATCAACTATGCCATAAACGAACATACATAATGCATTCAAATAACAAACAACTAACCTGACATTATATCAGGTTAATTTTCTCTAATATGATCCTCAGTCTCCCAAGTACAATCGTGAGCGTCATCACTTCATTGAACCATCACAAGCTTAACCACCTTATTCCTCAATCTCCTTTCATCTCGGCTTACAACTTGAATTGGGTGTCGGATAATAGTCAAATTCGGTTCTATTTCTAAGTCTTCTAGAATATATGTCTCAACAATTAGAGATGGATCATAAAAAATCTTTCCCAAATAAGATACATGAAATGCATTATGAACTTCTGACAATCTTTCAGGAAATTCTACTCTATAGGCCAATTATCTAATTCTCTCAAGGATTCTAAATGGTCCAATGAATCTGGGTGATAACTTTCTTTCCCTTTTGTATCTTACAACTCCTTTCATCGGGGAAACTTTTGTGAGAAATGCGGATTAAGGATCGTAAGGCTAGGACAAACACTAAAGGGGGGTGAATAGTGTTTTAAAGAATTATTGAATCTTTTTGAGTTTTTGTTAATTTGAACACAAATGTATGCAATATTCGGACATAGATATGATCACAGAATCAAACACAGATGCAAATATAAAGTAAAAGCAGTAAAGGAAAGAACACACCGGATTTTATACTGGTTCGGAGTTACCCTACATCTAGTCCCGCACGCAAGTATGGATTTCCTTTCAAAAACAATCTTTACAATTACACCCTCGATTTCAAGGCAACGAGGTACACCCTCCAGATTCACAATCCTCTAGGTAGAGATACTTGATTTCCCGAGCAATAAGTTCACCCAATTGATTTCCAAGGCTACAATCACACCTTATCTCGCTCGATTGATTTCTAAGGCTACAATCACACCTTTTCTCGCTAAGTTGATTACAAAAAGCCTATAACTCTGAATAGCACTGAGGATCTTGTTGAGATAGTGATAGAGAATCAAACCAGAGATAATCTAGTTAGATTCAATGTTGATTTTGGCAGAGTAATGGTAAGAATATGTATATAGAATGTGGAAGAAGAAGAGGAGTGAAAAAGCAGAAAATCTGTTTTTAAATTCGTTGAAAACATCCCCTATTCATATAAGAACAACAGCCATGTCCATTCGTGAAGAGATATGACGAATAGACACATCTTTTGAAATGTAAATTTTGAATTCAACTGACACTATGTCGACATAGGTTACATGGGCATGTCGACATCCCAAAGGATATTTTTGTGATTTGATTTTCTTTGAAAATAACTTCTATCTTATATTAAAACAATTTTAAACTTTATAAATATACTTCACTATAATTAAAATACATAAGTAACTGTATAGAATAATATATACAAAATTTTACTATAATTTTATATTTAAACCTAAGTATAAAAATTAAATATATTATTATTAAAGATAATTAAAACCACGGATAATTTGATTTTAAAATTAAAGATTATTTTGAGGCTAAAAGTATTTTGAAATAAGGATAGATGTTTTTGATGCTTTTAAAAGGAAGGTTTTGAAAATATTTTGAAAACAAGATATAGTTTAATAAAAATCATTTTGAAAAAAAATTTGCGGATATTTAACAATGTTCCAGTAGATTTTTCATAGGTTCCATCCTACTTAGGGTTCCATCCTTTTAACAGGCTCGAAGTGGATTCCATTCCACGAATAAATTGGATTTTAAGATGCCAGTGCTTTTCTAGGAGTTTTAACAAAATTGCTAACTAAAAGATAAATTACTTGAACTCTTGAGCTCTTGATAATCTTGATACTCATGAGTCTTCAATCTCGATATCTTGAATCTCAATACTGTACAGTCTTCATTCTTGATACCTGCATGGTTAAATCCTGCATATACATATATATCTAAACTTATACTGTTAGTATTTATATTTTATAATCTATTCTAAGGTTGTTGTCATCAAAACCATTATCTCAAGGACTAACAATCTTCCCCTATTTGATGATGACAACCTTTGTTTATAAAATATCGCTTCTATCCTAATAACTCCCCTTTAATCTATGCCTAACTACCCTATTTTATATTTCTCCCCCTTTGTCATCAATTAAAACTAACTCCAAATATATAACTCCCCCTCATTCTTGGACTAAAATACCTGCATTAGTAAACTATATAATGGATTATATAATAGATATATTAAGAGATAGTTTAAACTGACAAACTTGATAATCAAATAATGGTCAAATGTATATTTATATATGTTTTGTACAATCATCAATCCAAACTAAATATCAATCCATATCAAACCAAATTAAAGTAAATGAAATCAAATCAATCAAAGCAAACAATTCAAACAAAGCAATAAAATTAAACGTTACGAGGAACTTCCACCCATCCTTCTTCTCCAAAAATAGGGTCTGCTTTAATAGCATCCCAATTTTCATTGTCATTGCTGAGAGAGACTAGAGGATGTGCTTTGTTATCATCCTTGTGCAGGGAGGAAATCATCCATCATATTGCGTCGAAATGTCTTTCTTGCTCCTTGATCATCTGCATTTGTCTCAATTCTAAGTGTCGCTAGTTACGAAGAATGAATGAAAGAATATTCTTGAACGAATTAAGAGTTTCTTCAAGATTTTCGGATAAATTATGAATTGGATTAGCCATATTTGGATTTGTGAGAAGAATGAGAGATAGAATAGTCAAGAAATAATATTCAGTGATGAATTCGGGAAGAAATAGGTATTTATAGGTGTAGAAAATCGTTTGAAATGAATAGACATATGGTAGTTATTCAAATTTCAAATTCAAAATGAAGTGTCATTTCTGATCAGTACATGTCGACATGGTCATAGGGGGTATGTCGACATGGGGCAGTGAATTTTTGTGACTTATTTTAATTTTGTGAATAATTGTGTATATATATATATATATTTATATGATATACTAACATTTATTCTGGAGATAAGATAAGCTAGATAAAGAAATTCCATTTCATACCAAGACGATACAACGATTGATCATAAAGAACTACATGAACATTCAAATCAAAATAAACTAAAACAAATACAACAAGATACAAAAAGGTAGAACTAGTTAGAGGATGATGATGATGAAGATAATCCAAGCTTGTGATGCCCCACCTCTATACTCATGCTAGCCAAGGACATTACGGAGTAATGCCGTCAACTAGCACGAAGGATAAGGCTGTTGAGGAACGACCATCCGTGTAATTGCTTTGTGCGAGCCCCGATATGTCAGATAGTATAAGATGCGTTTTTTTTCAAGAGGAAATCCGACATATCAAATACAAACTCAAAGCTACTACACAGTGGCTATGTGGTCTTCGGAAACAAATATAGAAATAAGCATAACATAAATCAGTCATAGATATTCATATCACAAAGGCGAAAACAGATATGAATATATCACATAAATGTGTACATCAAGGTAGTGGTCATGTAAGATCCACTACATCACAAAAGAATAGATACAAGTGCTAGATAAAAGAATAAGTATACATCAAGGACTCTCTATCTCGAATGTATACTAACAAAACTGCTAAACTAAAGTAGTTAGCCAAAAGTCAGATGAAGGACTATGATAAGAAGTCAAGCAGAAGCACCTGAAATATCTCGATCTGACCCGAGTATTATTTAATAAGAAAATAATAAACGGATCAGTCTAGCTATAAATATCAGATAAGAAGAGATAAAACAAGAGATATGACAAAAACATATGATAATGATAATGCCATACCGTGATAAGTATACATTTGAAAATTAACCAAAAATCATACAATATCACAAGAATCTTCTCAAAGATCAAAAAGAGTGTCGTATTCTTTATTTTTATTCACCGAGTCACAAATATTGGCAAACATCTCAATGCCAATCGTACAAGTTGTTGAAACACAAATTCTAGAAATCATCAACAGAAATCCAGAAATCACAAGAAGGGGAGGCCTATCACAAAATGGGAGCATGAAAACTCACCAACACGTGTATCACAAAATGGAACGCTATTCCATGGTTGCTAACCATCGATTTTGACCGAGGCTCCATAAAATCGCTCGAAGACCTTTGAGCCGAAGCTCCATAAAAACGGTCCGAAGACCTTTGAGCCGAAGCTCCATCAAAAACGGTCCGAAGACCATGGGTCGCTACCCCACCAAGCCGAAGCTCCACAAAAACGGGGTTTAGTCTCCCTCGAAGACAAAGAGACATTGCACAATGCTAGTCTAAATCATAAAATGATCATCATTGATCGATAAGTGTAAATTACACTAAGCTAGTAAATAAATGAGTTTAGCTTCATGTCCCATAACCACTGGCTTAACTTAATTATTTACAAACAAATTGTAGATCTCCACTCGAAAATTGTCATAAGAGATTCAATCGAACAAGTCCAAGAATTAACCAACGAAGTAAACGCAAGCGTTTTGTACCACTTGTTTTACTAAGCCGTTTAATTAGATTTCTCATACGAATGAGGTAAAGGTTTGTATATACTAATAGATTGGAAAATGGTTTAAGAAACAAGCTTTGTAATAAAATAGTGTTGAAATCATTTTTGATGAAAGAGTTTTGATATTTACCACTATTATAGAAACCTTTGTATTTTTAAAGTGACAAATCAAAAAAATAATTGTAGAAACAATCAATATTAAAAAATTCACATGCGAAGACATGAATCAGATCCAAAGATATCGATACCAATTCCATCAAAATGAACATTCCCAAAAATCTCCAAAAAAAGAAGTCATCAAAGTCGATAATAAACGATAACAACAAATCGGATAATTCACGAATCGATAAAAATTGGAACCTCAAGCAAAATAGGCAAAATACAAGCAGGTCAGTCGACTGGCACTCTGAGAACAGTCGACTATACCAGACCCTGGAAAACTCTCAGGTTACAGATCAGTCGACTGGACTCAGAATGCCAGTCTACCGGTGCTTGTTTTCCAGCATTTCCAGCCTATCTAAATGAAGGGAAAACTCTCAACGGTTGCAATCAGACGAGCAACGGGCGCTAAGGGTTTACGCCAATAGGCAATCCAGCCCTATAGGCTCTTCGACGCATCACCAAAAACATGTTCAAACATCAAAGTTAGGATTTTTAAAGATTTGACTTCAAAACACCAAAAATTGAAATATTCACCAATTCAATCCAAACTAAAAGCAAACGCACACGAATAAGTGTTAGGAATTCATAACCAACAATCAAAGATAGTTATAGACATAGACGTGAGATAAAAATCTCACCTTTCATTCAAAACAATGAAGAAGAAGCTATAGAGAAAGGCAAGAACAATCACTCTTCAATTCTAACCCAAGAAGCTTGAATCTAAGCTTAAAAGGAAAACATTTCTTAAGTTAGGGTTTAGGAATTTCTGAAATTGAAGGGAGAATGAGTTGGAGAAGAAGAAGAGGATGCTTACCAATAGCTTCTCTTTGAATTTGGAGCTAGAACTTTGATTTGCAATGGAACTAAGGCTTAGTATTTTAATTTACAATCTCCACCACCATTTTTGCTAAAGCTTGAGTTGTATTAGGAAATGAAGAATGAATGAAGAAAAGTGGAGTGGAGCTTGGGTCGATATGTTGGGTCAATGGGCTGAAACCCAAACCCAAAGTTCTAAGTGAAAAGGTCAAATTTTTAGCTAGCTCCAAACTTATCGAAGTTTATACTCAAAAAGGTTGCAAAAGGCATTTTTGAACTCAATGGAAGTGGTCTCGAGTTCTAATTCGACTGTTTGCAAAAAGTAGCTTTTCGGACTATAATCCGACCAACGATGAAATATTTAAATAAAATATTTAAATATTCAATCGTAAAATATGCGGGTTGTTACAGACTCCCCTCCTTAAAGAAATTGCATCCTCGCAATACTTTAGAAGAAAATAAAGAGTAACAACCATAAAATCATATCAACACAAAAGAAATTTTAAATAAGAAGCTCACCATAAAGAGCACGAAAGCGTAAACCCGAACGTGTTCGCTCGATGAATTCTCAGGATTCCCAAGGCAATCCTTAGGATTTGAGAACCATTGAACTTTCACAAGAAGAACATCTTTATTTCGAAGCCGCTCAACCTCCGAAGCAATGATGCAAATAGGATGTTGCTCATAAGTCAAATAGGTGAAACTTCAATTTATTCAATAACACCGGGCTCAAGAATAAAAATCAGAATCCCAAAGGCATTTCCGTAGTTGAAAGACGTGGGAAACGTCATGAATAGCAGAAAATTGAGCCGGTAATAAAAGGCGATAAGCCAAGGAACTAGTGTGTTCGGTTATGGGAAAGGGGCCAATATATCGAGGTGCTAACTTTCCTGATCGACTGAAATGCACAACACCTTTCATAGGTGAAACACGAATAAACACCAAATCTCCCACAGAAAATTCCAATTTCCTTCTTTGGTTATCGGCATAGGATTTTTGTCTACTCTTAGCTTCTTTCATCCTATGATGAATAAGGTCAATCTTTTCGGTGAAATCTCGAATAAAATCTGGACCAAAAACCAGCTTCTCGCCGGCCTCAAGCAACAAGAAGGAGATCGGCATGGCCTTTCATAGAGTGCCTTGAAAGGTGCCATACCAATACTAGATTGGAAGCTATTATTATAGGAAAACTCAACAAGAGAAATTTGATCTTCCTAACTTCCACCAAAATCAAGAATACATAGGCGAAGAAGGTCTTCAAGAGTTTGATTCACACGCTCGATTTTTCCATTGAACTGAGGATAATAAGCGGTGCTAAAAATTAAGCTTCGTTCCCAAAGCTTTTTGAAGACTCTTCCAAAATCCACTAGTAAACAATGGATCACGATCGCTAACAATAGAAGTAGGGACTCCATGCAATTTAACAATTTCTTTAATAAAGAGTTTGTCCAAAAGAGGCACGGTCCGATTGGACCGAACGGGAATAAAGTGGGTGGATTTTATAAGTCTATCCACTATCACCCATAGGCTATCATGACCCAAACGAGAACGGGGATGACCATCAGTAAAATCCTTGGAAATTTTGTCCCACTTTCAAATTGGAATATCCAAAGGTTGCAATAACCTGTCGGGACTTTGATGCTCGGCCTTAATGAGTTGGCAAGTCATGCAGCGCTTAACAAAGTTAGCAATATCAGATTTCATTCCATCCCAATAATTAAGTCGCTTCATATCCGCCTACATTTGACTATTAGCGGGATGAATGGTAAATTTAGAATGATGAGAATCTTCTAAAATGTCTTTACAAAGATCACTAATATTTGGCACGATACGTCTACCAAATTTTCGAATGCCGCCACGAGCATCAATATCAAAGTCTTTCAAACCTTCAACATTAATTTTATCCCTATAACTTTGGCTAAGAAGAGCCAATTCGGAATCTAGGTTTTGAGCTTTAAGAATGCGGTCTAAAAGAGAAGGATGAGCCTCAAGGCTACATAAAACGAGAGATGAACATAAATCGGATTCACGATCTTGAATCTCGCAAGTGGAAAAAATCCCGAGATCATTCCATTCGGATATCATCATAGAAACAACCGCTTGTTGCTTACGACTAAGGGCATCGGCAGCACGATTCCCCTTTCCAGGAGTATAAAGAATATCAAGATCATAAGATGCAAGAAACTCGAGCCAACATTGTTGACGCAAATTAAGCTCATTTTGAGAAAATAAATACTTCAAAGATTTATGATCAGTGTAGAGAACAAATTTTTCTCCTAAAAGATAATGACGCCAAATATGATGGGCGAAAATAATAGCCGCAAGCACTAGATCATGAGTGACATAGCTAGTCTCGATAGGCTTTAATTGTTTAGAAACGTAAATGATCGCACGTTCTCTTTTGCAAGAGAACAGCACCCAAACTAGTACGACTAGCGTCGGTATAAACAATAAAGTCTTGGTTCACTTCGGGATTCACAAGAATAAGAGCATCGGAAAAAAGTTCTTTTAATTGATCCTCTTTCCCGAAAAGCTAAAACTTTCAAAATTACAATTATCTTTATGTAATCATCTTTTTAGAAAAATTTACTTTTTACAAGTCAATTTATTGTGTTTGATTGTCTCAACAAAGCACTTAGGAGATTCCTACCGATAAGTTGATCAAGTGCATCGACTAGAATTCTTAAAGCACTCAATGGGCAAAACAACACAAAATCATTTTCTTTACGATAAAAGTATCTCTTAAAAAATTTACGAATATTCATTGTCCGTTTGAAGAACAAAAATCCAATTATACTTATAAATAAATCTTATGAAAAAGTTTTGCAAATTTTTAAGTTGCTGTTTACATCCATAATCCATAAATTCAAAGAAGAACTCATCGAGATATTGGCTGAATACTCGATTCATAAGATGGATGAAATAAGCTACATGGTTCATCAACCAAATGGCATGATAAGCCATTCATAAGAATCATAATGAGTGCGGAATGAGGTTAGTGGAACGCTATCGCCCGCAACTCATAGCAAATGAAAATTGGTGGCAAAGTCGAACCGAAAAGACCTTAACACCACTCAAATATTTGCTTAGGTGATGACCCTAAGACATGCTCAAAGATACCGAAAAATTTCACAAACTACCTGAATGAGAGAAATAACATTTTCTTCAACAAGTGCGTCTAGAAAATAAAATGATGCCGTCAAATTGGAATCAAAATCATTTAGAAAAAATAGAAATCTTCTTAACAGATTAAAAATGTCAAAGATGGATAGTCCATACGGGACATAGGATATGGCTTCATAATGATTAAACCAATCCTTTCACAAATATCGATTCCGAAGCCTAAGTAACACATAACATGCAAATCAGCCCGGAAAGAATAATCACATAAAATAATTTCGACATCTTTTCAAAGCAAACTGAGCATTGCGGATCCACTATTCGGATAGCAATTCTCAGCGAAGTCATCAAGCCCAAATATTTAACGAAAAGAAATCAACAAGTTCTTTTGATATAAAATAAAGAGATGAACCCATTCAACAAGAACACGAAAAGGATAATTACAAAAAAAATGTAATCAAGGATTGAATGAGAAATACCTTGACCAAAAGAAGTGTCACAAGGTGCTTGCACAACTTTCAACTTTCCCTCTCTCCTACTTTGAAGCTTGGGGCAAGAAGATAAATGATGACCCGAAATTTTGCAATAGCGGCAAGTAAGGGGTTTCGGACACTTAATTACATACCGTTCCATAGAATTACAATTGTAGCATTTTCCACGATTAGGGATTGGAGTCTTTGCTACCAAAATAGTTTGCTTCACTTTCTTATTAGGATTAGGGCTTTTAAACATAATATGCCGCTTCTTGGAAATCCCAGTATCACTATCACCTCCTTTATCAACCTCTTCATGTCGAAGAGTGATATCCACAAGCTGATTGAAAGGAACTTCAAGTTTCAAAGGTAAAATCTTTTCGGGGTTCTTACACAAAGCACGGATAAACCTTTGATTCTTTACAAGATCCAAAAGTTGTTGGGCAGACTTAAATACGCCATCCAGAGAAGGACTACAGGATTGACCAGCGCTAGGACTGCCAGAGCCAACCATTTCTCTTCTTTAAGAAAGAAAGGAAAGAAGAACAAAAAGGTTATTCTTGAAATGAATATCAAACAAACTTGATTGATAAAATAAGGAACCATAAAAGAAAATAGGATAGAACGGTACGAAGACTCGAATTAAATCCTAAAGTACGACTCCTAAGAAAGACTTAGGACAATGATCCTTGCTAGATTATTCTACATTGTTTCGAAGTTTCGGCTCCCATACCATGCCGTGACGCCCCACCTCTATACTCACGCTAGCCAAGGACACTAGGGAGTAATGCCGTCAGCTAGCGTAAAGGATAAGGCTGTTGCGGAGCGACCTTCCGTGTAACTGCATTATGCGAGCCCCGATATGTCAGAAAGTATAAGATGCATTTCTTTTCAAGAGGAAATCCGACATATCAAATACAAACTCAAAGCTACTACGCAGTGACTATGTGGTCTTTGAAAACAAATATAGAAATAAGCATAACATAAATCAGTTATAGATATGAATATCACAAAGGCGGAAACAGATATGAATATATCACATAAATGTGTACATCAAGGTAGTGGTCATGTAAGATCCACTACATCACAAAAGAATAGATACAAGTGCTAGACAAAAGAATAAGTATACATCAAGGAGTCTCTATCTCGAATGTATACCAACAAAACTTCTAAACTAAAGTAGTTAGCCAAAAGTCAGATGAAGAACCATGATAAGAAGTCAAGCAGAAGCACCTAAAACATCTTGGTCTGACCCGAGTATTATTTAATAAGAAAATAATAAACGGATCAGTCTAGCTATAAATATCAGATAAGAAGAGATAAGATAAGAGATATGACAAAAACGTATGATAATGATAATGCTATACCATGATAAGTATACATTTGAAAATTAACCAAAAATCATACAATATCACAAGAATCTTCTCAAAGATCAAAAAGAGTGTCATATTCTTTATTTTTATTCACCGAGTCACAAATATTGGCAAACATCTCAATGCCAATCATAAAAGTTGTTGAAACACAAATTCTAGAAATCATCAATAGAAATCTAGAAATCACAAGAAGGGGGAGGCCTTTCACAAAACAGGAGCATGAAAACTCACCAACACGTGTATCACAAAACGAAACGCTATTCCATGGTTGCTAACCATTGATTTTGAGCCGAGGCTCTACAAAACGGCCCGAAGAGCTTTGAGCCGAAGCTCCACAAAAATGGTCCGAAGACCATTGAGCCGAAGCTCCACAAAAACGGTCCGAAGACCATAGGTCGCTACCCCACCAAGCCGAAGCTCCACAAAAACAGGGTTTAGTCTCCCTCAAAGACAAAGAGACATTGCACAATGCTAGTCTAAGTCACAAAATGATCATCATTGATCGATAAGTGTAAATTACACTAAGCTAGTAAATAAATGAGTTTAGCTTCATGTCCCATAACCACTAGCTTAACTTAATTATTTACAAACAAATTGTTGATCTCCACTCGAAAATTGTCACAAGAGATTCAATCGAACAAGTCTAAGAATTAACTGACGAAGTAAACGCAAGCGTTTCATACCACTTGTTTTACTAACCCGTTTAATTAGATTTCTCATACGAATGAGGTAATGGTTTGTATATACTAATAGATTGAAAAACGGTTTAAGAAACAAGCTTTGTAATAAAATAGTGATGAAATCGTTTTTGATGAAAGAGTTTTGATATTTACCACTACTATAGAAGCTTTTGTATTTTTAAAGTGACAAATCACAAAAATGATTGTAGAAACAATCAATCATCAAAAATTCACATACGAAGACGTGAATCAAATCCAAAGAAACCGATACCAATTCCATCAAAATGGCATTCCCAAAAAAAAAGTCATCAAAGTCGATAATAAACGATAACAACAAATCGGATAATTCACGAATCGTTAAAAATTGGAACCTCAGACAAAATAGGAAAAATAGGAAAAATACAAGCAGGTTAGTCGACTGGCACTCTGAGAACAGTCGACTGGACCAGACCTTGAAAAACTCTCGGGTTACAGGTCAATCGACTGGACTCAGAGTGCCAGTCGACTGGTGCATGTTTTCCATCATTTCCAGCCTATCTAAATGAAGGGCAAACTCTCAACGTTTGCAATCAGACGAGCAACGAGCGCTAAGGGTTTACGGCAATCGGCAACCCAGCCCTATAGGCTCTTCGACGCATCACCAAAAACATAATCAAACATCAAAGTTATGATTTTTAAAGATTTGACTTCAAAACACCAAAAATTGAAATATTCACCAATTCAATCCAAAATAAAAGCAAATGCACATGAATATGTGTTAGGAATTCATACCCAACAATCAAAGATAGTTATAGACATAGATGTGAGATAAAAATCTCACCTTTTACTCAAAACAATGAAGAAGAATCTATGGAGCAAGGCAAGAACAATCACTCTTCAATTCTAACCCAAGAAGCTTGAATCTAAGCTTAAAAGAAAAACATTTCCTAAGTTAGGATTTAGGAATTTCTGAAATTGAAGGGAGAATGAGTTGGAGAAGAAGAAGAGGATGCTTACCAATAGCTTCTCTTTGAATTCCGAGCTTGAACTTGGATTTGCAATGGAACTAAGGCTTAGGATTTTAATTTCCAATCTCCACCACCATTTTTGCTAAAGCTTGAGTTGTATTAGGAAATGAAGAATGAATGAAGTAAAGTGGAGTGGAGCTTGGGTCGATATGTTGGGTCAATGGGCTGAAACCCAAACCCAAAGCCCTAAGTGAAAAGGTCAAATTTTTAGCTAGCTCCAAACATATCGAAGTTTATACTCAAAAAGGTTACAAACGGCATTTTGAACTCAATGGAAGTGGTCTCGAGTTCTAATTCGACTGTTTGCAAAAAGTAGCTTTTTGGACTATATCCGACCAACGATGAAATATTTAAATAAAATATTTAAATATTCAATCGTAAAATATGCGGGTTGTTACAGACTCCCCTCCTTAAAGAAATTGCATCCTCGCAATACTTTAGAAGAAAATAAAGAGTAACAACCATAAAAGCATATCAAAACAAAAGAAATTTGAAATAAGAAGTTCACCATAAAGAGCACGAAAGCGTAAACCCGAACGTGTTCGCTCGATGAATTCTTAGGATTCCCAAGGCAATCCTTAGAATTTGAGAACCATTGATGTAACAACCCTGGTATTGGAGATTACTGATAATATTAAATTATAATGATAGTTATAATTTAATATGGTAAATAAATTGTAATGAGGAAATAAATTTGGTTTAAATTGTGTATTTCAAACAAACAATACGTATGAAGTTAAATATTGGGTTTAAAATTCATTGTTTGGTATTTTGGTTAAATAAAATGGAAAATATTGGAATATAGGTAAATTTTAGTTAATAAATTTACCAAGTGATGTATTTCAACATTTAATTGTCGAAATAAATGCAAATTGATGGAAATAAAGTTTTAAAAACTTTATTTTGAGGTATTGGAGTGAAATTAGTCATTTACTATATTTTAATTAGTCAATGTGATAATATTGATAATTATTGTCAATATTAGCCTTTTATTGAATATAAAAGGAAAAATATGAAGAAAACATGTATTTTATCAGAATAAAAAATGAAATATTGTGTTAAAATATTAGTTTGTTGTTTTAAAAGTGCTAAAATGGTTTATTACAATTTATTTAACTAAGAGAATAATTTTTGAACAAGTTATATTTTAAAAATAGCGTTTTTACACTAAAATTGTGTAAATTGCTAAATATTGTTAAAAATGGTGTTTTATTGTTAAAACAACTTTTTATTGTTAAAATAAATTTCATTTTGTCACATTAACTATTTTATTTCAAAACAAATTAGTGTATGCATTTTATTTGGCTTGAAAATGAAGTGTTATATGCATATAGTGTTAAATTAAGAGGAAACATGTATACAACTTTTTTTTTCTAATGTTTTATTTGGGCTTAAAGGGTTTGGATGGGATCCAAATCCCATTCTCTAGACCTTTCTGGTGAGGAAAAAAAAGTTGTACGTAATTTGCTTCTTCTTCGTCCTAAAACATTCTTACCGTAAAAACAAAAGGAAAAACAATGGTTTCCTCAAACTAAATCAAATTTCCACTCAATTTGCTGCAAAAATTCAACGAGAAATCACCTAAACTAAGAAGAGAAAGGTAATCTCCAACCTTTGAGATCCTCTAATCCATCCAAAGTTTGGATTTCTATTACTGTAATTTTATTTTGATTGATTTCCTTTCTGCATGTTCCTATTTTGCAATCTACAGGCTCTTGAAGGCCATTTTCTAGCTAAATCCAACATTTTTCTGCTGAATCCATTGCTAAATCAAGTGGTAAGAAAGGTAAGAGTTTCTTACAGCAAGCTAAAGCTAAAAAAAATTGAATTTTGCTATCAATTGTTGATGGAATTGCTCATATTATCGACTTTGTTTTCTGTTTTGCTGGCTGAAAAAACCCTATATTGAAAAACTCATATCTTATTCAATTTTAAGAGAATTGATCTCAGATTTTGATATGTTGTTGAAATCGGGTAGCAGTATATTTCGGGAAATTTTCATTGAATTTCGAGTTATTTTGCTATAGGAAATTATTGGTTGAAGTCGGCCAAAAATTGATCTTTGTGTTTTGGCCGAAAATAGGTCATATTAGAAAAATCGTATATTTTTCAATTTCTAGCAAATTGATCTCAGTTTTTGATATGATGTTGTAGACAGGGAACTCTGCATTTCTAAAAATTTTCATTTATTTCTGAGTTATTTTGCTATAGGAAACTATTGGTTGAAATAGGCCAAGAATTTACCTCTGTTTGTTGATCGAAAATGTACCATATTCAGAAAATAATATCTTTTTCAGCTTTTAGCTAATTGATCTCATTTTTCATATGTTGTTGTAGTCGGGCAACACTACATTTCTGGAAATTTTTGTTGAATTTTGAGTTGTTTTGTTATGGTACATCAATGCTTGAAATTGGTCAAAAACTGACCTCTGTGTATTGGCCGAAAATATACCACTTTAGAAAAATTATACCTTCTTCAATTTTTAGCTAATTGCCCCAAAATTTTGAAATGTTGTAGAAGTTTAGTTGCAAAATGTTTCAGAAAATTTTCATGAAATTATGAGCTGATTTGGTATATAAAATCCTTATTTCAAAACAGCCAAAAATCTTGTTTTTTTGTGCTTGCTGAAAAGAGCTATGTTTGAAAAATCATAACTCTTTCATTTTTTTAGCGAATTGCTCCAAATTTTGGATATGTTATTGTCATCATGAGGTCGTATAATGCTGCAAAATATCGCTAAAATTTAGTTTTTTTTGATAACCCAAACGACTATCCAAAGTCAGCCAAAAACTCAGTTTCTTGGTTGATTTTCTTTTGCTTCTAACAGTACTTTCATTAAATGTTTCACTGCTAATTTCGATGATTTTAAATATTGTTTGAATAAGTTTAATGATGAATGTTTAGTATTACTATCCGACAATGTATTGGATTGATTTTTGAATTTTTTAGAATTTAAATTTAATTTAAACTCTATTTTAATCTAAATATCGATAAATATCGGTATTTGAAGAATTTGATGGTTTTAATTGATTTTGGTTTTGAATAAGTTTCTGATTTTTTTTATAAATTATGGTTAATTAAATAAATGTTTTAAGACATTTTAAAGGTTTTTTAAGTAATTATTCATTTTTTTAAAGGTATTTTATAAATAGATAATCTATATGATAAATAGTTTTTCCTTATAAAACTTACTTAAAAATCTCTAAAAATTGTTTAAAATTCTGATTTCTCTATAAAATGTTTCTAAATATATTATAGCCTAGTTAGATGATTTTCGGCGTATAAGAATGAGAATTAAATGATTTGGCAAAAATACGTGGCATGGGACATGTATTTTAGCCTCATCGCTTAATATCGGACTTGTACTGTCGAATCGGCTTTGAAATACTGTTTTATGATATTTTTACCTGCCGAGGACATAAGGCGGGGTTGTTATGATGAATTGATGATGGTTGTGATGTTTAAGATGGACTTTTACTTGTCGATGAAATGAGACAAGTTTTGATGTCACTTTAAACTCATCAAAGTATGAAACACGATGAGTTGGATGCTTTACACTCGCCAATGAGACGAGGCGGTGTATGTTTGATTTAGATTTTATGACTGTTTTCTAATGTGGCATCGACTGACGATTAGTAAACCAATAGGCGCGAATGTATGGTATGGGACGTACATTAACATCCATTGGGTTCCTATTCGAGATGTTGTGACACATTCAAGATGTTATTAGTACTACAAGCCGAGTATAAGATTGGAATCATTACGATGTTCTTGATATCATTACTAGATTCCAATCATCATGATGTTTTGCTCGGATTTTATCATTTGGTTGTCATCGCGATATTCGACTATAGTCAATCAAGATGATCACGATGCTAAGATGTTAATGACCCCAAGTCATCACGACGTATGGTACCAAATAATAGTAGTACTAGTCAAGATGAATAGCACGTGCAATTTTCTATGAAGTTTTCTATGTTCGATTTCACCTTTTTGTGATGTGTTATTTGAATATGGCCTTGAGTATGATATAGGCTACATTTATATTATTCTATATGGTGATTTAGATTATGATTTCCTTTAACTCTTAATGAGTTCTTATGATAGATTATGATGATTTGATGTTTCTTTATGAAGTTATTATATGGTTCTCATCCCTTATCCACTTTACTTAGAGATGTCCTTAAGAGAAACCATATGTATGTTATTTATTGAATTCACTTGAAATCGATAGATGAATCCACGATGTCCCCTTTCTTATAAATGATATAATGAATAACATGTCTTTCTGTTGGCAACAATGGAGTGATTCTCACCATTCCGCTTGTTATTGAGATTCTTACTACTGATAAGTTTAGCTTGCCTGACCCGTGTGTTTTTCTCTCGAGTCAGACCGAGTTGTAGGTTAGTTTGGATTGCTTCGCTTCTTGGATCTGCTTGATTGCTTTTGTTGGACTTATCATTTGGCTTGGATGTCGTTTTGAGTCGTCTACTTTTATGTGTCTTATTGTATATTATTTTGTAGGATGGGTGTATATGTGATTCAATAGTCCATGCTACTTATATATGATGTATTATTTTGGAGATGTATGGTGATGTATTTATATATGTATACATACACACACACACACACACTCTGATCTGGGTTTGCTGTTCTGTGACTGATGTTTTCTATCTGCATGTATATTACATTATTTCTGAAATGGTCCAAATCCACCATAGTGTGCATTAGTTATGGACTAAGCGTGTCTACCACTTATGAGGTAATGAAAAAAAATCAAGACATAATTGACATGCTTGGCTCTTAACTAACGTATTACTATGATGGTCGCCCATAACCAGCCATATTCTCTGCATTAGTAGACATGATTACTTAGTAATTCTCTTTACTAATGTAGGTCTTGGGGTGGGGCGTCACAGCTTGGTATCAGAGCAAGGTTTCAGAATATAATGTAATATATACAGAACAGCATACGAGATACCATACATCAGATATAATACATCAATAAACATCATCCCTTAATCATGATCGGTTTCACCTTGACCTTGCCTTGCCCCTATCCCTGTTTGATTCGTGTCCCTTTTTAATTCTTTTGGGGTAGATAGAAAGGAATATGTCTAGGAATGTTAATTATATTCCGTAGCATTCCATAAAAGAGTTTGATGTTATCTTATCTTATAAATAATCTTATTTAGGATTATTCTATTCTCAATTTTGTCGATACGAGTGAATTCGTATCGATGGAGCTGATTGATTTCTTTGAGCATTCTTGTTGCATTCCTCTGAGAGTTGTGAATCCTATTGAAGGGATCCACAACGATTAGCTCGTTGTGAGCATTCTGAGATTTTTATTTTTGATGTTGCTTTTGTGAATATTTGTTTGTTACTCACAATCTTGAGATGCATTTGATTTGAGATGGATTGACTTATTTGATATTAAGTCCAATCCTTTATTTTATAGATCCTATTGTATATTTAGATTTCCTATTTTGGTTGGTTCATTATTTCTGTCACTTTGGAATGTTAATGACGATTCCAAAGCTTTTGAATTCACTCTTGAGTATCGAGATGTTGATGACATATCTCGAATTCCAGTCAAGGTGACCTTGTTGATTTTTGATGAGTCCATTTGGGTTTGATATCCAATCGGCCAACTGAGTTTTGAATTAACCTTATTCCTAGCTGTTAGCCTTCGGCTATCCTTCCACGAGGACTTCCACTAAGGAATGGGTGAGTTACTTGATTGTTCGAGCTTGATTGAGTTTATTATTCAGTTTCTTTAAGTTATCCTTTTTTGGATACTCAATCGGTGTTATCCTTTGTAGCATTACTTTGTTTGAAGTAATGATTTGTTGTTTGTGTGCTTCTTCTTCTTCGAGAAGAATATCTTGCTTATCTTGTGTCTTGGTAATTTCTGTGAGCGGATTGTCATCTTGTAGAAGTTGACGAACATTCCATTTCCTTATGTTGATTTTGAGAATCGGGTATTCTAGGAATATCTCGATGCCTTCTCTTAATGTTCTTCGGTTTGAGTTTTGAAGCTATATAAATATGAGTTTTTAAGAGAAATTTGAGCTTTGAGATATATTAAAAAAAAATCAAAGAATATTTTGAGAATATATTTTATAAGAGTAATATTACTTTTATAGAAATAATTTGAGAGTGTTGGATTGTCCATCAAGTAGTTAAGTGTTCTTGTCGATACGCCTGATCAACGTTATCGATAGGAATCTCCTAAATGCTATGATGATGTAATCAGACATGATGGTTTGTGATTTAAAAAAAATGAGATTTTGAAACTAATATTTGAGATTAAATATTAAATTTATTTTTGAACGGTAATTGCAACCATTGATTTTAGAGACGAGTAATAGAGTGGCGAGGCAGTTTTGATCGTTCGATCAACTCTGCAGCCAACAGATATA
The DNA here is from genome assembly GCA_030765085.1 of Allium cepa. Taxonomy (NCBI): domain Eukaryota; kingdom Viridiplantae; phylum Streptophyta; class Magnoliopsida; order Asparagales; family Amaryllidaceae; genus Allium; species Allium cepa. The sequence goes on along the minus strand of CM060935.1, from coordinate 792,673,461 downwards.
TTTATTTATTAGAGACTCAATGGGCGAGGCAATGCCCTTTTTTTTAAATTATAAAGATGAGAATATAAATGAGATTTTTCTTTCGTGCTTTATTGGAAGTCTATTTTGAGATTTTAGAATCTATATTATATACATTGGATGTTTAAGAGGAGAGTTATAAGAGAATTTGAAGATTGTTTCTTTAAAACTATTTAAGTGGTTTAATAGAAAGAGTAAAGAGAATTTAAACCCTTAATTTATTTTGAGGAATATTATTATGGATTTACAAATTTCTTTAGAAATTAATTTTGAAGTAAGAGAAGAAATTTGGACTTTTAATTTGAGTTTACAATTACTTACTAAGTAGTATAGTAAAGAGTTTGAAAATTTTCAAATGTTGGAAATTGAGATTTAAAATTTAAAAGATGCCGAGATTTAAAAATTCTAAATATCTTGGATTAAAAGTTAATTCGAGCCTATTTCCTTGTTTCTTGAGTACATTCTATCTTTGAGCTATTATTAACGACGTGCATTTTTCACGGTCGTTCGAGTGGGTAGCCTTGTGAGAAGCCATCTTGTGATTTATCAATCTTGTATATTGTGTTTATCTTGTTATGAGGATGTTCTTTCCGTATTATTATGCGAAATTTTTTGTTGATGATCTTCTTTATTGTTTAGAGTTCGGGTTTGAGTGAGTTTGATCCCGACGCTATTCATAGAGTTTTGAGCAATCAATCATTTTCGATTGATTATTTGTTGAGCATCCTATTGAGTTTTGATTCAAAATGGGAGATCTTCGAAATTCTTTCGAGTTGCTTGGAAAATTCGATGGTTTGCTAATCATTATATTAGCATATGATAGGCCATTGAGTTAACCAAGTGAGTTTTTCCTTGTTTCTTTCTACCATTCTATATTGAGAGTATGAATGATTTGGAAATCGAGCTTGTTTTTATCCTTCGATGATTGTATCTTTAGTGTTGTTTACAGCCGTTTCCTCTAGAAATTGCGAGGACGCAATTTTGTTAAGGAGGTGAGTCTGTAACAACCTTGGTATTGGAGATTACTGATGATATTAAATTATAATGATAGTTATAATTTAATATGGTAAATAAAATGTAAAGAGGAAATAAATTTGGTTTAAATTGTGTATTTCAAACAAACAATACGTATGAAGTTAAATATTGGGTTTAAAATTCATTATTTGGTATTTTGGTTAAATAAAATGGAAAATATTGGAATTTAGGTAAATTTGAGTTAACAAATTTACCAAGTGATGTATTTCAACATTTAATTGTCGAAATAAATGCAAATTGATGGACATAAAGTTTTAAAAACTTTATTTTGAGGTATTGGAGTGAAATTAGTCATTTACTATATTTTAATTAGTCAATGTGATAATATTGATAATTATTGTCAATATTAGCCTTTTACTGAATATAAAAGGAAAAATATGAAGAAAACATGTATTTTATCAAAATAAAAAATGAAATATTGTGTTAAAATATTAATTTGTTGTTTTAAAAGTGCTAAAATGGTTTGTTACAATTTATTTAACTAAGAGAATAATTTTTGAACAAGTTATATTTTAAAAATAGCATTTTTACACTAAAATTATGTAAATCGCTAAATATTGTTAAAAATGGTGTTTTATTGTTAAAACAACTTTTTATTGTTAAAATAAATTTCATTTTGTCACATTATCTATTTTATTTCAAAACAAATTAGTGTATGCATTTTATTTGGCTTGAAAATGAAGTGTTATATGCATAAGTGTTAAATTAAGAGGAAACATGTATACAACTTTTTTTTTTAATGTTTTATTTGGGCTTAAAGGGTTTGGATGGGATCCAAATCCCATTCTCTAGACCTTTCTGGTGAGGAAAAAAAAAAGAGAGAAAGAAAGTTGTACGTAATTTGCATCTTCTTCTTTCTAAAACATTCTTACCGTAAAAACAAAAGGAAAAACAATGGTTTCCTCAAACTAAATCAAATTTCCACTCAATTTGCTACAAAAATTCAAAAAGAAATCACCTAAACTAAGAAGAGAAAGGTAATCTCCAACCTTTTAGATCCTCTAATCCATCCAAAGTTTGGATTTCTATTACTGTAATTTTATTTTGATTGATTTCTTTTCTGCATGTTCCTATTTTGCAATCTACAGGCTCTTGAAGGCCATTTTCTAGCTAAATCCAACATTTTGCTGCTGAATCCATTGCTAAATCAAGTGGTAAGAAAGGTAAGAGTTTCTTACAGCAAGCTAAAGCTAAAAAAAAATTGAATTTTGCTATCAATTGTTGATGGAATTACTCATATTATCGACTTTGTTTTCTGTTTTGCTGGCTGAAAAAATCCTATATTGAAAAAATCATATCTTCTTCAATTTTAAGCGAATTGATCTCAGATTTTGATATATTATTGTAATCGGGTAGCAGTATATTTCGGGAAATTTTCATTGAATTTCGAGTTATTTTGCTATAGGAAATTATTGGTTGAAGTCGGCCAAAAATTGATCTTTGTGTTTTGGCCGAAAATAGGTCATATTAGAAAAATCGTATCCTTTTCACTTTCTAGCAAATTGAACTCAGTTTTCGATATGTTGTTGTAGACAGGGAACTCTACATTTATGGAAATTTTCAATTAATTTTGAGTTATTTTGCTATAGGAAACTATTGGTTGAAATAGGCCAAGAATTTACCTCTGTTTGTTGATCGAAAATGTACCATATTCAGAAAATAATATCTATCTCATATTTTAGCTAATTGATCTCAGTTTTTGATATGTTGTTTTAGTCGGGCAACAATACATTTCTGAAAATTTTCGTTGAATTTTGAATTGTTTTAATATGGTACATCAATGCTTGAATTTTCAAAAACTGACCTCTGTGTATTGGCCGAAAATACACCACTTTAGAAAAATTATACCTTCTTCAATTTTTAGCTAATTGCCCCAAATTTTTGATATGTTGTAGAAGTTTAGCTGTGCAATGTTTCAGAAAATTTTCATGAAATTATGAGCTGCTTTGTTATAGAAAATCCTTGTTTCAAAACAGCCAATAATCTTGTTTTTTTGTGCTTGCTGAATAGAGCTATGTTTGTAAAATCATAACTCTTTCATTTTGTAACGAATTGCTCCAAATTTTGGATATGTTATTGTCATCCTGAGGTCGTATAATTCAAGAAAATATCGCTGAAAACTAGATTCTTTTGATAACCCAAACGACTATCCAAAGTCAGCCAAAAACTCAGTTTCTTGGTTGATTTTCTTTTGCTACTAACAGTACTTTCGTTAAATGTTTCACTGCAAATTTCGATGATTTTAAATATTGTTTGAATAAGTTTAATGATAAATGTTTTGTATTATTATCCGACAATGGATTGGCTTGATTTTTGAAATTTTTAGAATTTAAATTTTATTTAAATTCTATTTTAGTCTAAATATCGATAAATATCGGTATTTGAAGAATTTGATGGTTTTAATTGATTTTGGTTTTTAATAAGTTTCTGATTTTTTTTATAAATTATGGTTAATTAAATAAATGTTTTAAGACATTTTAAATGGTTTTTAAGTAATTATTCATTTTTTTAAAGGTATTTTATAAATAGATAATCTGTTTGATAAATAGTTTTTCCTTATAAAACTTACTTAAAAATCTCTAAAAATTGTTTAAAAATTCTAATTTCTCTATAAAATGTTTCTAAATATATTATAGCCTAGTTAGATGATTTTCGACGTATAAGAATGAGACTTAAACGATTTGGCAAAAATACGTGGTATGGGACATGTATTTTCGCCTCATCGCTTAATATCGGACTTGTACCGTCGAATCGGCTTTGAAGTACTGTTTTATGATATTTTTACCTGCCGAGGACATAAGGCGGGGTTGTTATGATGAATTGATGATGGTTGTGATGTTTAAGATGGACTTTTACTTGTCGATGAAATGAGACAAGTTTTGATGTCACTTTAGACTCATCAAAGTATGAAACACGATGAGTTGGATGCTTTACACTCGCCAATGAGACGAGGCAGTGTATGTTTGATTTGGATTTTTATGACTGTTTTCTAATGTGGTATCGACCGACGATTAGTAAACCAATAGGTGCGAATGTATGGTATGGGACGTACATTAACACCCATTGGGTTCCTATTCGAGATGTTGTAACACATTCAAGATGTTATTAGTACTACAATCCGAGTATAAGATTGGAATCATTACGATGTTCTTGATGTCATTACTAGATTCCAATCATCATGATGTTTTGCTTGGATTTTATGATTTGGGTGTCATCGCGATATTTGACTATCGTCAATCAAGATGATCACAATGCTAAGATGTTAATGACCCCAAGTCATCACGACGTATGGTACCAAATAATAGTAGTACTAGTCAAGATGAATAGCACGTGCAATTTTCTATGAAGTTTTCTATGTTCGATTTCATCTTTTTGTGATGTGTTATTTCAATATGGCCTTGAGTATGATATAGGCTACATTCATATTATTCTATATGGTGATTTAGATTATGATTTCCTTTAACTCTTAATGAGTTCTTATGATAGATTATGATGATTTGATGTTTCTTTATGAAGTTATTATATGGTTCTCATCCCTTATCCACTTTACTTAGAGATGTCCTTAAGAGAAACCATATGTATGTTATTTATTGAATTCACTTGAAATCGATAGATGAATCCACGATGTCCCCTTTCTTATAAATGATATGATGAATAACATGTCGTTCCGTTGGCAACAACGGAGTGATTCTCACCATTCCGCTTGTTATTGGGATCCTTACTACTGATAAGTTTAGCTTATCTGACCCGTGTGTTTTTCACTCGGGTCAGACCGAGTTGCAGGTTAGTTTGGATTGCTTCGCTTCTTGGATCTGCTTGATTGCTTTTGTTGGACTTATCATTTGGCTTGGATGTCGTTTTGAGTCGTCTACTTTTATGTGTCTTATTGTATATTATTTTGTGGGATGGGTGTATATGTGATTCAATAGTCCATGCTACTTATATATGATGTATTATTTTGGAGATGCATGGTGATGTATGTATTTATATATATTTATATATATATACACACTCTGATCTGGGTTTACTATAATGTGACTGATGTTTTCTATCTGCATTTATATTACATTATTTCTGAAATGGTCCGAATCCACCATAGTGTGCATTAGTTATGGACTAAGCGTGTTTACCACTTATGAGGTAATGAAAAAAAAATCAAGACATAATTGACATGCTTGGCTCTTAGCTAACGTATTACTATGATGGTCGCCCTTAACCAGCCCTATTCTCTGCATTAGTAGACATGATTACTTAGTAATTCTCTTTACTAATGTAGGTCTTGGGGTGGGGTATCACAATTGAATTTTCACAAGAAGAACATCTTTATTTCGAAGCGCTCAACCTCCGAAGCAATGATGCAAATAGGAAGTTGCTCATAAGTCAAATAGGTGAAACTTCAATTTCTTCAATAACACCAGGCTTAAGAATAAAAATCAAAATCTCAAAGGCATTTCCATAGTTGGAAGACGTGGGAAACGTCATGAATAGTAGAAAATTGAGCCGGTAATAAAAGGCGATAAGCCACGGAACTAGTGTGTTCGGTGATGGGAAAGGGTCCAATATATCGAGGTGCTAACTTTCCCGATCGACTGAAATGCACAACACCTTTCATAGGTGAAACACGAATAAATACCAAATCTCCCATAGAAAATTCCAGTTTCCTTCTTCAGTTATCGGCATAGGATTTTTGTCTACTCTGAGCTTCTTTCATCCTATGATGAATAAGGTCAATCTTTTCGGTGGAATCTCGAATAAAATCTGGACCAAATACCAGCTTCTCACTGGTCTCAAGCCAACAAGAAGGAGATCGGCATGGCCTTTCATAGAGTGCCTCGAAAGGTGCCATACCAATACTAGATTGAAAGCTATTATTATAGGAAAACTCAACAATAGAAATTTGATCTTCTCAACTTCCACCAAAATCAAGAATACATGCGCAAAGAAGGTCTTTAAGAGTTTGATTCACACGCTCGGTTTGTCCGTTGAACTGAGGATAATAAGTTGTGCTAAAAATTAAGCTTCATTCCCAAAGCTTTTTGAAGATTCTTCCAAAATCCACTAGTAAACAATGGATCACGATCGCTAACAATAGAAGTAGGGACTCCATGCAATTTAACAATTTCTTTAATAAAGAGTTTGGCCAAAAGAGGCACGGTCCGATTGGACCGAACGAAAAAAAATGGGTGGATTTTGTAAGTCTATCCACTATCACCCATAGGCTATCATGACCCGAACGAGAACGGGGAAGACCATCAATAAAATCCATGGAATTTTTTCCTACTTTCAAATTGGAATATCCAAAGGTTGCAATAACCCACCGGGCCTTTGATGCTCGGCCATAATGACTTGGCAAGTCATGCAACGCTTAGCAAAGTTAGCAATATCGGATTTCATTCCATCCCAATAATTAAGTCGCTTCATATCCGCCTACATTTGACTACTACTGGGATGAATGGTAAATTTAGAATGATGAGAATCTTCTAAAATGTCTTTACGGAGATCACTAATATTTAGCATGATAATTATACCAAATTTTCGAATGCCGCCACGAGCATCAATACCAAAGTCTTTCAAACCTTCAACATTAATTTTATCCCTACAACATTGGCTAAGAAGAGCCAATTTGGAATCTAGCTTTTGAGCATTAAGAATGCGGTCTAAAAGAGAAGGATGAGCCTCAAGGCTACATAAAAAAAGAGATGAACATAAATCGGATTCACGATCTTGAATCTCACAAGTGGCAAAAAATCCCGAGATCATTCCATTCGGATATCATCATAGAAACAACCGCTTGTTGCTTACGACTAAGGGCATCGGCAACACGATTCCCCTTTTCAGGAGTAAAAAGAATATCAAGATCATAAGATGCAAGGAACTCGAGCCAACGTTGTTGACGCCAATTAAGCTCCTTTTGAGAAAATAAACACTTCAAAGATTTATGATCGGTGTAGGGAACAAATTTTTCTCCTGAAAGATAATGACGCCAAATACAAAGGGCGAAAATAATAGCCGCGAGCACTAGATCATGAGTGGCATACCTAGTCTCGATAGGCTTTAATTATTTAGAAACGTAAGTGATCACACGTTCTCTATTGCAAGAGAACAGCACCCAAACCAATACGACTAGCTTCGGTATAAACAATAAAGTCTTGGTTCACTTCGGGAATCACAAGAATAGAGAATCGGAAAAAAGTTCTTTTGATTGATCCTCTTTCCCGAAAAGCTAAAACTTTCAAAATTACAATTATCTTTATGTAATCATCTTTTTAGAAAAATTTACTTTTTACAAGTCAATTTATTGTGTTTGATTGTCTCATCAAAGCATTTAGGAGATTCCTATCGATAACGTTGATCAAGCGCATCGACCAGAATTCTTAAAGCACTCAATGGAAAAAACAACACAAAATCATCTTCTTTATGATAAAAGTATCTCTTAAAAATTTTACGAATATTCTTTGCCCGTTTGAAGAACAAAAATCCAATTATACTTATAAATAAATCTTATGAAAAAGTTTTGCAAATTTTTAAATTGCTGTTTACATCCATAATCAATAAATTCAAAGAAGAACTCATCGAGATATTAGTTGCATACTCGATTCATAAGATGGATGAAATAAGCTGGATGGTTCATCAACCAAATGGCGTGATAAGCCATTCATAAGAATCATAATGAGTACGGAATGCGGTTAGTGGAACGCTATCGTCCGCAACTCATAGCTAATGAAAATTGGTGGAAAAGTCGAACTGAAAAGACTTTAACATCACTCAAAAGATTTGCTTAAGTGATAACCCTAAGAAAAGCTCAAAGATACCGAAAAATTTCACAAACTACCTGAATGAGAGAAATAACATTTTCTTCAACAAGTGGGTCTAGAAAATAAAATGATGCCACCAAATTGGAATCAAAATCATTTAGAAAAAATAGAAATCTGCTTAACAGATTTAAAATGTCGAAGATGCATAGTCCACATGAGACATAGGATATGGCTTCATAATGATTAAACCAATCCTTTCACAAATATCGATTCCGAAGCCTAAGTAACGCATAACATGCAAATCAGCCCGGAAAGAAGAATCACATAAAATAATTTCGACATCTTTTCAAAGAAAACTGAGCATTGCGGATCCACTATTCGGATAGCAATTCTCAGCGAAGTCATCAAGCCCAAAATATTTAAAGAAAAGAACTCAACAAGTTCTTTTGATGTAAAATAATGAGATGAACCCATTCAACAAGAACTCAAAAAGGATAATCACAAAACAAATGTAATCAAGGATTGAATGAGAAATACCTTGACCAAAAGAAGTGTCACAAGGGGCTTGCACAACTTTCAACTTTCCCTCTCTCCTACTTTGAAGTTTGGGGGCAAGAAGATAAATGATGACCCGAAATTTTGCAATAGTGGCAAGTAAGGGGTTTCGGACACTTAATTACATACTGTTCCATAGAATTACAATTGTAGTATTTTCCACGATTAGGGATTGGAGTCTTTGCTACCAAAGTAGTTTGCTTCACTTTCTTATTGGAATTAGGGCTTTTGAACTTAATATGCCTCTTCTTGGAAATCCCAGTGTCACTATCACCTCCTTTATCAACCTTTTCATGTCGAAGAGCGATATCCACAAGCTGATTGAAAGGAACTTCAAGTTTCAAAGGTAAAATCTTTTCGGGGTTCTTACTCAAAGCACGGATAAACCTTTGATTCTTTACAAGATCCAAAAGTTGTTGGGCAGACATAAATACGCCATCCAGAGAAGGACTACAGGATTGACCAGCGCTAGGACTGCCAGAGCCAACCATTTCTCTTCTTTAAGAAAGAAAGGAAAGAAGAAGAAAAAGGTTATTCTTGAAATGAATATCAAACAAACTTGATTGATAAATTAAGGAACCATAAAAGAAAATAGGATAAAACGGTACAAAGACTCGAATTAAATCCTAAAGTACGACTCCTAAGAAAGACTTAGGACAATGATCCTTGCTAGATTATTCTACATTGTTCCGGAGTTTCGGCTCCGATACCATGCTGTGACGCCCCACCTCTATACTCACGCTAGCTAAGGACACTACGGAGTAATGCCGTCAACTAGTGTAAAGGATAAGGCTATTGAGGAGCGACCATCCGTGTAATAGCATTGTGCGATCCCCGATATGTCAGATAGTATAAGATGCATTTCTTTTCAAGAGGAAATCCGACATATCAAATACAAACTCAAAGCTGCTACGCAATGACTATGTGGTCTTTGAAAACAAATATAGAAATAAGCATAACATAAATCAGTCATAGATATTCATATCACAAAGGCGGAAACAGATATGAATATATCACATAAATGTGTACATCAAGGTAGTGGTCATGTAAGATCCACTACATCACAAAAGAATAGATACAAGTGCTAGACAAAAGAATAAGTACACATCAAGGATTCTCTATCTCGAATGTATACTAACAAAACTTCTAAACTAAAGTAGTTAGCCAAAAGTCAGATGAAGGACCATGATAAGAAGTCAAGCAGAAGCACCTGAAATATCTCGGTCTGACCCGAGTATTATTTAATAAGAAAATAATAAACAGATCAGTCTAGCTACAAATATCAGATAAGAAGAGATAAAATAAGAGATATGACAAAAACGTATGATAATGATAATGTCATACCGTGATAAGTATACATTTGAAAATTAACCAAAAACCATACAATATCACAAGAATCTTCTCAAAGATCAAAAAGAGTGTCATATTCTTTATTTTTATTCACCGAGTCACAAATATTGGCAAACATCTCAATGCCAATCATAAAAGTTGTTGAAACACAAATTCTAGAAATCACCAATGGAAATCTAGAAATCACAAGAAGGGGGAGGCCTACACAAAATAGGAGCACGAAAACTCACCAACATGTGTATCACAAAACGGAACGCTATTCCATGGTTGCTAACCATCGATTTTGAGCCGAGGCTCTACAAAACGGCCCGAAGACCTTTGAGCCGAAGCTCCACAAAAACGGTCCGAAGACCATTGAGCCAAATCTCCACAAAAACGGTCCGAAGACCATAGGTCGCTACCCCACCAAGCCGAAGCTCCATAAAAACAGGGTTTAGTCTCCTTCGCAGACAAAGAGACATTGCACAATGCTAGTCTAGATAACAAAATGATCATCATTGATCGATAAGTGTAAATTACACTAAGCTAGTAAATAAATGAGTTTAGCTTCATGTCTTATGACCACTGGCTTAACTTAATTATTTACAAACAAATTGTTGATCTCCACTCGAAAATTGTCACAAGAGATTCAATCGAACAAGTCCAAGAATTAACAGACGAAGTAAACGCAAGCGTTTCACACCACTTGTTTTACTAAGCCGTTTAATTAGATTTCTCATACGAATGAGGTAAAGGTTTATATATACTAATAGATTGGAAAATGGTTTAAGAAACAAGCTTTGTAATAAAATAGTGTTGAAATCGTTTTTGATGAAAGAGTTTTGATATTTACCACTAGTATAGAAACCTTTGTATTTTTAAAGTGACAAATCACTAAAATGATTGTAGAAACAATCAATCATCAAAAATTCACATATGAAGACGTGAATCAAATCCAAAGAAATCGATACCAATTCCATCAAAATGGACATTCCCAAAAATCCAAAAAAAGAAGTCATCAAAGTCGATAATAAATGATAAGAACAAATCGGATAATTCACGAATCGATAAAAATTGGAACCTCGGGCAAAATAGAAAAAATACAAGAAGGTCAGTCGACTGGCACTCCGAGAACAGTCGACTGGACCAGACCCTGGAAAAATCTCGGGTTACAGGTCAATCGACTGGACTCAGAGTGCCAGTCGACTGGTGCATGTTTTCCGTCATTTCCAGCCTATCTAAATGGAGGGCAATCTCTCAACGTTTGCAATCAGACGAGCAACGAGCGCTAAGGGTTTCAGCAATCGGCAACCCAGCCCTATAGGCTCTTCGACGCATCACCAAAAACATGTTCAAACGTCAAAGTTATGATTTTTAAAGATTTGACTTCAAAACACCAAAAATTGAAATATTCACCAATTCAATCCAAAATAAAAGCAAATGCACATGAATAAGCGTTAGGAATTCATACCCAACAATCAAAGATAATTATAGACATAGATGTGAGATAAAAATCTCACCTTTTACTCAAAACAATGAAGAAGAAGCTATAGAGCAAGGCAAGAACAATCACTCTTCAATTCTAACCCAAGAAGCATGAATCTAAGATTAAAAGAAAAACATTTCCTAAGTTAGTGTTTAGTAATTTCTGAAATTAAAGGGAGAATGAGTTGGAGAAGAAGAAGAGGATGCTTGCCAATAACTTCTCTTTGAATTTGGAGCTAGATTTAGATTTGCAATGGAACTAAGGCTTAAGATTTTAATTTCCAATCTCCACCACCATTTTTGCTAAAGCTTGAGTTGTGTTAGGAAATGAAGAATGAATGAAGAAAAGTGGAGTGGAGCTTGGGTCGATATGTTGGGTCAATGGGATGAAACCCAAACCCAAAGCCCTAAGTGAAAAGGTCAAATTTTTAGCTAGCTCCAAACATATCAAAGTTTATACTCAAAAAGGTTGCAAACGGCATTTTGAACTCAATGGAAGTGGTCTTGAGTTCTAATTCGACTGTTTGCAAAAAGTAGCTTTTTGGACTATAATCCGACTAACGATGAAATATTTAAATAAAATATTTAAATATTCAATCGTGAAATATATGGGTTGTTATAAAGCTTCTTGCTGACTTTGGAAATAAATTTGTTAATGTAGGATGAAATTTTATCTAACTTCTTACTAACGGATCGTTTAAGAATCTGTTGACTCTCAACAATGGTCTTTTGGTTTTTGAGAAGGGTTTTGTTGAATGGATTAGGAGGATAGTCAATGCTTTCCAAAGAAGCTTCACCTTCTTCTTCTTCTTCAATTTCCATTTCATCCCCTTCTTCTTCTTCTTCCTCTTCCTCTTCTTCCATCTCCTCATGAGCCAAACGCTCTTCCTTTTCGGCAAGAGTCTCATAAGATTGAAAAATAAATGGAATTTTCATAAGCGAAATGTTGGAATGATTAAAAACTTTTTTAGAAACAAATTATTCTCCTTTGAAATCCACTCCAAAATAGTTAAAAATTCAAGTGAGATAACTTCCATGATACAAAGTATTCTCACCCATTTCAAGATTTTTGAGACGAAGTTCATCCAAAATAACTTGCGCCCAATTAATGTCATAATTTCCAAAAATAGCAAAAAGTGCTTTGCAAACTTTTGAACTAGGATTAATAAAATTCCCCGATCTTGGGGTCAAAGTATGTTGCAAAAGAAGATTGACAATTCTTGCTTTTGGTCGAAAATTTCGATTTTTGAATTCAAAATTATCATTCCCTTCGAAAATGTGATGAAATGTCTCACGATCATTTTCATCGATTTTAAAACTAGAAAGATCCATTCCCATACTCTTGCAATTGAGAATGGTACCCAAAAGATCACAATTCAAAACAATTCTAGTGCCTTTGGTACTACTCCAAATTTCATCCTCATTTCCATTATAAAATCCACGGTTTAAATTTGCATAGAAAATTTTGACAAGGTTTGGATAGCAAACAAAATCATTTTGAGAAGCATCAACAAGACTAAGAATTTGATTGTTTGCAAATGAGAATCAATTTCATAAGAAGACAAATCTTGAAAGATAGCAAACTTTCCAGGATGGACTTTTGCATAGTTAGCATAATTGATATATGCTTTAATTGCCTCCGGATCATTGAAGAGTTGCTCTTTTATCTTTCTGGAAATTCTCATGGTGGAGGGGTTGCTTGAAGAAGCCATTAAAGTAGAGAGTAGAGAGCTTGAAGTTTTGAAGAGAGAGTTTGAATTTGAAAATGAGAGTGAAAAGGTATGATAAAAGATAGTGAATAAATAGATTCTCAAACGACATGTTCTATGGTCAAAAGATGCCTTTTCAGATAATTGAATGAAGTGAAAAGATGGAGGGAAATTCAACCATTTGAATTCTATTGAATTTCAAATTCTGATACCTATGTCAACATCATGGTAGGGACCATGTCGACATATGCCTATGAATTTCTATGATTTATTTTCCTTAAGTACTCATATATATATATATATGTACTTATTATTTTTATTATTTATATATCTAAAATATTATTAGAATTATAGTATTTTCAATAATATATTGCTAATAAAAATAATGATAAAATAATAGTAAAAAATTTAAAATTCAAATAACACATCAATTCAGAATCAATCAATCAACCAATCAAACATCTAATTCTAAGCATGCAATTTCAATCAATTATATTGAAAATGTGTACCTTTTTCTAAGTCTGTTTCTCTGATTTTGTCGGAATCGTGAATTGCCGTGAAACACAAATTTGAATTATCTGTCTTTTGATCATCATCGCTTGAGGACGAGTCTAAGTCATCTAGAGTAGCAGTAAATGCACGCTTCCGTTTCTTTACTGAGTCATTGTTTATCGGAGGATTTTGCCTATCTGGATATGGACAGTCTCTTTTGATATGCCTTGTTTCATCACAGTTGAAATATTTGACATTGTTTGGCACTATATTCTGATTTCCAGAGTTCTTATAGTTTTTTCTCTTGAGATTATTCATCTTTCTGTATTTCAGAAATTTCCAAAAATTCCTGGTCATAAAGGCTATCTCTTCATCATTATCGCTGTTTGAGTCTGATCCATCAGTTAATGCATTAAATTCCATTGATTTCTTTTCAGATGCTTTGCTTTCTCTTCTCTCGATCATTTGAAAGTCAAACGACATTAAATTTCCAATTAATTCTTCCATCTTTACAGTACTGATGTCATTTGCCTCTTCGATCGCAAGTGTCTTTTGATCCCATTCTGGAGTAAGAGAATTTAGAATTTTTCTGACTTGATCTTCTTCCGAAAATTCCTTTCCCAAGGATATTAGAGAATGCACAATATCCTGAAATCTACTATACATATCAGAAATAAACTCATTAGAATTCATTTTAAATAATTGAAACTGATTTGTGAGCATGAAAATTTTGGTCTGTTTAACTTTGCTTGTTCCTCCGTGAGTCACTTGCAAAGTTTTCCAGATTTCATATGCAGACTTACAAACTGACACTCTATTAAATTCATTTCTATCAAATGAACAAAATAGAATATACATTGCTTTAGAATTATTTTGTGCATCAGTCTTTTTCTCAACGGTCCACTGTGTGAAATCAGTTGTGGGTTCAGAATATTCAGTTTGTATGATATTCCAATTATCTAATCCAACAGACTGTAAATATATGTTCATCCTACATGCCCAATATGCATAGTTACTGCCATTAAAAAGTGGTGGTCTGATAGTAGACTGACCTTCTACAAATGAACTAGTGACAGAGATACTAGTGTTTGTAACAATACCAGTGTTGGTAGCTATTTTGAAAACTTTTCAAAAATCATATTATGAAACTTTGAAAACCTTGCTCTGGTACCAAATGTGAGAAATGCGAATTAAGGATCCTAAGGCTAGGATAAACACTAGAGGGGGGATGGATACTGTTTTAAAGAATTATTGAATCTTTTTGAGTTTTTGTTAATTTGAACACAAATGTATGCAATATTCGGACACAAATATGATCACAGATACAAATATAAAGCAAAAGCAGTAAAGGAAAAAACACACCGGATTTTATACTGGTTCGGAGTTACCCTACATCCAGTCCCGCACACAAGTACATATTTCCTTTCAAAAACAATCTTTACAATTACACCCTCGATTTCAAGGCAACGAGGTACACCCTCTAGATTCACAATCCTCTGGGTAGAGATACTTGATTTCCTGGGCAACAAGTTCACCCAATTGATTTCCAAGGCTACAATCACACCTTATCTCGCTCGATTGATTTTCAAGGCTACAATCACACCTTTTCTCGCTAAGTTGATTACAAAAAGCCTATAACTCTGAATAGCACTGAGAATCTTGTTGAGATAGTGATAGAGAATCAAACCAGAGATAATTTAGTTAGACTCAATGTTGATTTCGGCAGAGTAATGGTAAGATATGTATATAGAAATGTGGAAGAAGAAGAGGAGTGAAAAAGCAGAAAATCTGTTTTTAAATTCATTGAAAACATCCCCTATTTATAGAAGAACAACAGCCATGTCCATTCATGAAGAGATATGACGAATATACACTTCTTTTGAAATTTAATTTTTGAATTCAACTGACACTATGTCGACATAGGGTACATGGGCATGTCGACATCCCAATGATATTATGGTGATTTGATTTTCTTTGAAAATAACTTCTATCTTATATTAAAACAATTTTAAACTTTATAAATATACTTGGCTATAGTTAAAATACATAAGTAAATGCATAGAATAATATATACAAAATTTTACTATAATTTTATATTTAAATCTAAGTATAAAAATTAAATATATTATTATTAAAGATAGTTAAAACCACGGATAATTTGATTTTGAAATTAAAGATTATTTTGAGGCTAAATGTATTTTGAAATTAGGATAGATGTTTTTGATGCTTTTAAAAGGAAGGTTTTGAAAACATTTTGAAAAAAAGATATAATTTTGTAAAAATCATTTTTAATAAAAATTAGCGGATACAAAACAATGTTCCACTAGATTTTGCGTAAGTTCCATCCTAGTTAGGGTTCCATCCCTTTAACAGGCTCGAAGTGGATTACATTCCACGAAGAAATTGGATTTTAAGATGCCAGTGCTTTTCTAGGAGTTTTAACAAAATTTCTAATTAAAAGATAAATTACTTGAACTCTTGAGCTCTTGATAATCTTGATACTCATGAGTCTTCAATCTCGATATCTTGAATCTCTATACTGTACAGTCTTCATTCTTGGTACCTGCATGGTTAAATCCTGCATATACATATATATCTAAACTTCTACTGTTAGTATTTATATTTTATAATCTATTCTACGGTTGTTGTCATCAAAACCATTATCTCAAGGACTAACAACTTTCAAAAATACGAAATCCCCGACTGCAATCTCTAAGTCCCTTCTCTCTTGATGGCATAACTTTTCTGTCGATCCTGGGCTTCTTTCATCCTTTCCTTGATTATAGACACTTTCTCCGATGCTTCTCGAATCATCTCTGGTCCAAGAACTAAACTATCTCAAGTCTCAACCCAACATGAAGGTGATTTACATGGCCGCCCATACAAAGCTTCATAGGGTGCCATGTCAATGCTAGCTTGGTAACTGTTATTGTAGGAGAACTCTACTAAGTGAAGGTGATCTTCCCATGATCCTCCAAAATACAATATACATGCTCTCAAAAGATCCTACAAAATACGATTCACCTTTCAGTCTGTCTGTCTGTCTATGGGTGATGGGCTGTGCTCAAATTCAGCTTTGTCCCTGAAGTGGCTTGCAATGATCCCCAAAAACGACTGGTAAAGATGGGATCACCATCATTGACTATACTTACTGGAATTCCATGCAGTCGAACAACCTCCCTCAAATAAATTACTACTAAAGATGTTGCGTTCTAGTTGACTTCACCTGAATAAAGTGGACGCTCTTTGTTAATCGATCTACAATTACCCAAATGCCTTCATTACCTCTCCTTGTTCTGGGAAACCCATCGATAAAGTCAATGGATACTTGCTCCCACTTTCAATCTGGTATCTCTAATGTTTGGAGCAACCCAGCAGTCTTCTGCTGGTCACTCTTGACCTGTTAATAATTTGCGCATCTGCTTACGAAGATCGAAATGTCTCCCTTCATCCCTTTTCATCAAAAGGTCTTTTTCATATTCTGAAACACTTTAGTTACTCCTCGGTGGATATATAACCTTAACCGATGGCACTCTCTTAGCAGTCTAATTCAATTAACATCTGGCACACAAATCCATCCATTTATTCTCAAACTGCCTCGAGGTTCTATCTGAAAACTAGAGATAGTTCTATCTTCAACATCCTTCTTAAGTCGAGCTAGAATAGGGTCTTCTTCTTGGAAATACGCAATTCTCTTCACTAGCACTGGCTTAACTTCCAAATTTGCAATTGTCGCCACATTCCTACTCAACGCATCAGTAACAACATTTGCTTTCCCTGGGGTGTAAAGAATCTCTAGGTCATATGATGCAAGAAACTCCAACCATCTTTGCTGCCTTAAGTTCAAATCATTTTGGATAAAAAGATACTTCAATGACTTGTGATCCGTATATAACTCAAACTTTGCACCCAAAACATAGTGCCTCCACACCTTCAATGCGAAGTCTACTGCCAAAAGCTCCAAATCATGTGTAGCATTATTTTTCTCATGAGGTTTCAATTGTCGACTCGCATACACTATTACTTTACCATCCTGCATAAAAACTGCTTCCAATTCAATCCTATAAGCATCCATGTAAACTATTAATCCTTCGTTCCCATTTGGAATAGTCAAGATAGGAGCGCTTGTCAATTTCTCCTTTAACTCATTGAATGCTTGATCGCACTTGGGTGTCCAAATAAACTTAGCATCTTTCTTCGTTAGCTTTGTTAGATGAAAAGAAATCTTCAAGAAATCTTTAATAAATCTTCTATAGAAGCCTGCCAATCCCTAGAAACTTCTGACCTCAGTCGCACTTTCGAGTTTCTTCCAATCTTGAATCGCAACTACTTTAGCTGGGTTCACTGATATGCCTTCTCCTGAAACTACATGCCCTAGAAATCTAACTTCGGATTACCAGAAATGGCACTTAGAAAATTTTGCTTTTAAACATGACTAATTAAAGTACTTAGAAAAATTTAAAGATGGTACTTATGCTCTTCCTTTGTTTTAGAATAAACAAGGATGTCATCAATGAAGACTGAACAAACTTGTTAAGAAAATTCCGAAACACTCTATTCATCAAGTCCACGAAACAGGCAGGTGCATTAGTCAATCCAAACAACATGATTAACCACTCGTAAAAACTATTAGGGGTACGAAAAGCTATTAAGGGTACACTCTCTTCTACTACCCTTAATTGGTGAAAACCAGTGGCAAGCTCCAATTGAGAAAATATCCAAGCTTCGTGGAGCTGGTCAAACATGTCATCAATCCTAGGTAAATGATACTTATTCTTGATAGTTATCTTATTTAATTCTTGATAGTCCACACATAATCTAAGAGAACCATCGACCTTGGTAACGAACACTACCGGCGATCCCTAACTTGATGTGCTCCGTCGGATCAAAACTTTCTGCAGTAAATCAAACATTTGCTTCTCCAATTCTCTTCTTTCCTTTCGAGCCAACCTTCGAGGAGATTGTACAATAGATCTGGTTCCTGGAATCAAATCAATGTAGAACTCTACTTCTCAATGAGGAGTAAAATCATGCATTTCTTCAAAAATTCCTTGAAGTCTCGAACGATTGGTGTATTTCTTATCTCATCTTTCGGTACTTCGAGCGAATAGAAAAAACTGCTCATCAACTTATTAGGCTCCCCACAATAAATACCCATACCAACATTTCAAGCATCATTAATTCGGATAATCCTTTGATTACATTTTATGACTGCTATAAATTTATACAACTAATCCATATCCAATACTACCCCAAAACCCGTGAACCCAAGAACAAATAAGTCAGAAAAGAAAGACCAATCTCGAAAAAA
This sequence comes from Allium cepa, assembly GCA_030765085.1. NCBI lineage: Eukaryota > Viridiplantae > Streptophyta > Magnoliopsida > Asparagales > Amaryllidaceae > Allium > Allium cepa. The sequence goes on along the minus strand of CM060935.1, from coordinate 792,654,772 downwards.
ATAGGCACATTCAAACATATAGTGTCAAGATTGGTCGGATCCCCAATTGGGTTCGACACACAAAGAGAATTGTTTAAAAGAACGGGTTTAAGGTTAAACTTGTCAACATGATCTTGTGAAAAGAAACTATGAGATGCACCGGCATCAAATAACACTCTAACAGGAATATCAGAAATGGATAGTGTACATTGCAACACCTGCTTTCCTTTTGCATCCCTAGAAGTAGATGGTATTTCCTCAATAGTAAACGCCTTCCTCTAAGCCCCCTTCTTTAGAAAAGGGTACTAGTTCTTTATATCTCCATGTTCGTTGCAATTGTAGCAGAGTGGGCCACTAGCTGGGTTTGGGCACTGAATTGCAAAGTGGCCCATTTGGTTGCACTTATTGTAAAGGTTCTTTGTTCAGTCCAACTGCTTGTTCTGAGCTGGCTCCACCTCCAGGCTTCTTTCCCAACCAACTCTTCTTCCCTTTACGCTTGAAAAATGGCTTACTAGCAACTGGTATCACTGATAACGGTTGGGCATTAACTGGTGGCATTACTCCTTTCTGAACTCCTTGCTCAATATCAAGAGCTTTAAATCTCAAAGCCATACCGATCAGATTGGTAAATGTACCATTGAGATGATTGGTTATTTCATGATGAAATTCTGATCGCTTTCCTTTCACGAACATTTCATTCTTTTTTAGTGGTGTATCAATCAATCCTGGTCCAAAGCGGGACAATGCATTAAACCTATGCTCATACTGCTCCACTGTCATCTCACCCTGTTTCAAATCCATGAAACTTCTAAACAACTAAGTCCTTCCCGCCTCTAGGATAAACCGAGCTTCAAAAACTTCCTTAAACTACACCCAAGAGAAATCTTCTTCTGGTGTATTCATGGTGACTGAATTCCACTAATCCATTGCCACTTTCTGAAGCTGATGTGATGCCAACAATCTCGTTCTAGCATATCCTAACTGAAGATCCCCGAATATCCTCTCACAGGAGCAGAGCCATGTTTGAATCCTAAAATACTTTCAGTTCCATAAAAAGGCTTACAACCTAAATAAGTGTGATTCTTGCACAGGATCGCAAAATTCTGAGGCAGCTGAACTTGCATCACTGCTTCTGCTACTGGCTCTACAACTGGCTCATTTCTAGGAGCTCTGCCATTTGTAGCCGTGTTGATTCCAAATCTTCTCCCTCTTCTCCCTCTTATGCTTATTTTCAGATAACCTAAATAAGTGATAGGTATCATTAGAATACAAATATGAGGTCAAAGAAAGAAAAAATGGAAACTGCCATAACGGGTCTAAAACCAGACTTTTAGGAAAGGAAAGGAAAGGAAATGCTCTCTTGAGGTTAAATCATTCTAGGGCTCTACTCACCCTATCTCCAATGAGTTGTACCCCAATCAGGCTATGGTGTTCGCTTAACTGAAGCTTTGATACCAACTATAACGACCCACCTTTATGACACTTAGGAACGACACTTAACACATCCTCGGTGTTCGTGTGCCATTGACCAAGCATCGGAAAGATGAATCGTCATGGGGTGAAAAAAAGAACAGAATAGAAAACCTCATAACAAAACTGCTAAATAAACATAACAGAAATTGTACATCAGGTTACTTCGTAACGAGGAGTTACCAGAGATCAGAGTTACAAAAAAGTACTACAAATCAACTTAGGCAGTTATAACGTCTTGCCTTTACAAATGCTGAAACAAAATACACTTATACAAACTAAATAGTACAGCGGAATAAATAAATAAGAAGATGAAAAGCCTTTTGCTAGGACACCTCTTCAAAAAAGCCCGACAAAGACTTGCTACTCTCGGACTACTCAAATAAAATGAGTACCCGAGAGTTCATGGAAACAAACAACTCAGGTCATACGATTTCTCTAGTATGAGTAAATCTTTCGTCGAAGGTATGTAATTAAACACAAACATATGAGATCACGTCACTGAACATGGAACGGGTTTACTCTTACATGAATCAACATCTGAACATGAAGAATGGATAAATAATTAAACATCTCGGGGAATGGTTGACTCTTCCCGATTAAATTAAGGAAACAAATTAAATGGTTCAAATCAAATAAGGAAACGAAAATCTCCAACAAATGAATAGGAAGGTGCACCCCCTTGAAGTATACCTCTAGCAATATTTTTTGGAGATGCTCATTTTCTCTGTGACACTTCTCGAAACCCTCCAATCCGAACCCTGCCAAATCTTAGCGATAATCCGAATATTTCACATCTAATAGCACCACCGAATCCAATCTAAATGAGATGTGAAATTATCCTGATGGAGCAACCCCACATTGCTTGGCCTTGTCTCGCGCTTTGGTTTTAGTCATTTCTGATAAAGGATATCAATGCTCAATGGAGCAATAAATCATCTTAGAATGAAAATAATAAAGAAGCTGAAATAATTGATAGCTGAGGAAACAATTATCGAGGATATAAGATGATCGTATATGGAAATTAGGTCTTGTATAATTATCACCACTCATAGAATTCAAACTTGTATTATTTCTCGGTTAACAATAATACGAGACAAGTCAAGGTAGTGTTACCTCAAAGTCATGTCTCGCGATTATTCTTGTCTTTTGAAATAACAAGAAGTCTACTTCTCTGATGTTTAGTGCTAATTATACAAATAAATCATTTCCATTTAAGTGAATCACTTTATGTAATTAATTCATTTCCATAAATAATTCAAACTTTTCCATTAAAAATCGAAATTCTTACTTGGATTCACATGTCAAGTATTAGCTTTAAAATACTTAGTTGAAAGAGTTTAATGATTTTAAAACATCATTATAAAAAGGATTTTTCCACTTAAAACATCCTTATTATACTTACTAATCAACTTTAAAACTTCATTAATTAAGTCGATAAATTCACTTTAATGCCCTTTAATTAAAAATGCCAAATTACCTTTTTAAAACATCATTAAATCAATTAATAATATAGTAATTAAATTTAAATTAAATAATAGTTAAATTTCATTATTTAAAAGTGATTAATTAATTTAAACTTTATTTAAGAAATTATTTATTTACGGGTAAAAAACAAATTTATTAACCTTTAAAAGTCGTTAATTAAAAAGGGTTAATTAAATTTAAGATATCTTTAATTAATAAATTAATTAATCTTAATCCATTATTATCCAAAGATTAATTAGTCTTTAACATCATTAAATAAAACGATTAATTTAAAATTAAAACATAATTAACTAAGCAATTGGTTAAATTTAAAACATATCATCAACAAGTTAATTAGTTAACTTTAATCCTTATTACTTAAATAATAAATTAAGTAATTAATTAAATTAACTAATCAATATTAAAATAATAATTTTTTTTGGAAACATCATTAATCAAAACTTGTTTAACTCGTAAAGTAATTCCAAGCATGATAACGAAACCAAACTGTTTCGATAAAAGGCGATTTTTCAAAAGTGCCAATATAGTGACTATTGCTATACGAGTGGTTCGAAATTCGAGCATATAACATTTGCAACACAACCACACATCACATAACCAAGTTATGAGCATAAATGCATGATGATTTGCAATAACATAACATATATCAAACACTTAATAACAATGTCATAAGTTTGTCTACTAGAGCATGTAGGGCTTGGTCATGGTGAGTATGTGGGGTGTAGGGTCTTGTTTTTTGAGAATAAAGTGTGAAAAGGAAGATGAAAGAGTTTAAACAAGTTTTATACAAGATTTAAAAGGAAAAGTTAACATTTTTTAACTTAAGAAAAGTTTTAGAAGCCATGAAAATTTAGGAAAGAACCTAAACGAAGTTTTGAAAGCGATGGTAGAAATGAGAAAAATAAGAAAAGAATTTGAAAATTTTCTTATATATAAAGTTGATTAATGAAATTACCAAAACGCCCATCGTCCTTTACCCTCCACAACATTATGACACCTTATGGAGTTTGTTTATCATCTATGATAGTCCAACTCCAATCATCATGTAGTCGAGTGGGTTAAATCTGCCTATATGCTGCCTTGCCAAAAGGAAGATTAACACTTTGCCCCCCAAAACATGCCTTGCGATAGGAAGGTGTGTTTGTAGTACCGTAGGCTGGATATTCGTATCCTGTTAATGACCTGCAAAGAGATTACTAGTCTTATATGATTATGGATAGTGATCGTTCGCGATCATATGCCATTCGAGGTAGTATGTGACCGTTCAAATTCGGATGTCGTCCGAGGCAAATTGTGATCGTTTGAGGTAGGGTGCCATTCGAGGCGAACTGTGATCATTCAAGGTCGGGTGTCGTTCAAGGCGAATTGTGACCGTTCAAGGTCTGCTGCCGTTTGAGGCGAATCATGACCATGCAAGGTCGGGTGCCCGTGGTGGACTTAGTATCTTTAATGTCAGATTTCACGTTCGAGTGAGTTTTTGAATTGTTTGTTATGGCGGTTTATCATCGTCTCAAAGCATGCCTAGGGATCATTCGCGATCTCGTACATGTGTAAGTGACTTGGCCGTTATAGAATTATTAAAACCAAATTTACATTCAAATGAGTCTTACAACAAAATTTTCCACCTAAATCAAGTCCAGATGCAAGAAATAGAAAACAGAAGCAAATGGAGACGTCAAAGTGTAAACACCTACACTGATGTGGTTGATAGTCGTCTCAGAGCATGCCTATGGACCATTCGTGATCCTGAACATGTGTAAGCAACTTAACCATGTTAGTGTGGAGTTTACTACTTATTCATCATTATTTCAATCAGTTGATGACAAGCTGATGCATCGATCCCGAGTCGTCCCCAATTGGTGCAGATGGTGGTCGTTCTTGCTCCACCATTGGTTATCGCCTCCTTACATACTGTAGTAGCATGCCGTTTCGAATATGCCCTTCTATCTCATCCCTCAAGTGCCTGTAATCATTGTGCTATGGCAGCTTAGCTCATGGAATAAGCAATACTTGTCTGATTTCCTCTCATTGTTGGTCAGATCCCTCCTCACTGGCCTCCGGTAGGGAACCTGCCCCTAGTGTCTTAGTAGATTCGTTCCAAAGTCTCATTCAATTCCATATAAGAGGTGAATCTTGGTTCCTTTCGTGGCTGCTTTAGCTTATAACAGCTATCCTTTGCTTTCCATTTCCTTTTCTCCTTGCCTGAATCTTTCCGGGCGGATCTCCGCTTTTAACTGCATAAACTTCAACTCCCTCTCATTCCTCTCTTTTAGTATTTGCATCCTCTTATCGTACAAACCTTTCTGCCTCGTGGTAAAAATCTGCTGGATCCATGGGTGAATCCCTTGTCAATGATTTCTGGAATTATGTACCATCAGCTATGCCAGATACAGCTTCCATCAAAACCATGGATGAATCCGGTCGATCCACCGATGCTGCCGCTGCATTGAATCGAGTCAGAAAACTTCTTAAAGATTTCTCGGTTCTTTGCTTCAGTGTTTTCAAACTCATCACCTTCTTGGGTCTCGAAATGTAAAATCTTAACTGCCTCATAAACTTCTCAGTCAACTCGGTCCATGTTCCAATAGAGCCGCTCTCCAATTGCATGAACCATAGTGATGCTATATCTGTCGAATACAATAGGGAACACCGGGCCATGACCTCCTCTGATGCCCCTAGTACCTCCATGTGCCTCATATACCTCTTCAAATGAACAACAGGATCGATCCTTCCATCATATGTCTCCAGTGTTGGTAGTTTGAATTTTGGTGGATTCCTAGCCTGCCTTATTGTAGGAGCGAAGGGGCTTCTGTTCACATCTTCCAGATATTCATTAGTCCTTCCCTCATGGTTCGTTTGACCATCTGCGCCAATCTATTACTATCTCCAAGTTGTAGTTCTTGTCTGTGTGCCTCCAATCTGCCCCTCCCCTTCCCCTCCCCCCCCCCCCCCGAGTTAACGATGGAATCCCAGAATCTGCTCTCCTGAACGAGCATCCATTCCTCTGTCAACGCCGTGTTGAACATCTCCGCCTTGTATCCTGCCTAAGGTTGGATCAACATGCACCTGGGAGTGCCCCCGGCTCAGGGTTCGCTCCTGGTGGTCCTGTTATATCTGATTGCCTATCGAGTCCTTTTGATCCAGCTCTGAAGACCTAGAGTCTAGCTGCTCCTACTGTTCCAGCCTATCCAAACTGTCTGAGAATATTCTGCATCATCTCCTCCTGCCTTTTCAACAATTCTTCATGTATAGCCCCCATCATCATCTCCATCCCATCTTTGGTGATGAAGGCCGAAGTCTAATTAGCACCTGAAGATGCTTCCTAGCTTTCTTCATGCTAAATTTTCTCCACTCTTTGTCTCCTTGTTGATTGCTTCATCATAGCTTTCTATACCTAAGTCTTTAAGCTTTCAGATCCAAAATCCAAGTTGTAGAATCCCTGAATGCCAGCCCTCTCAATGAAAGCACCAAAATGTTTGTGCCAAAAGTGGCCACAAACACGCAATTGCCAATGAAAGCACCAAATCATAGTCACTGATCACAGATAGCAAGTTTATAGAGGATAAAATATGAAGAACACTCCAAACATTAAAAGGAAATCAGTAGAAAGACAAAATTTATAGTGGTTCGGCGTTGTAGCCCACATCCACTTTGAAGAGTGGCTATTTTATTTATGATTCTCTACTGATTTACAAGAGTACAATTGATAGTATTTGAATTACAATAGAGTCCAACAGAGTAACGGCGTAGAAGAGCCAAAAAAGATCCCTTTTCTGAAGCTCTTAAACTGCTATTTATAGGTGTAGGCTGCAAATATCTAGCCCAGATCTTGGAAGACTCCTTCTCCCACGTGGGTGGGCCTACATGATCAATCCCTTGACTTTTCGACTCAAAATCGATACATACCAAATTAGCATCGATCCAAAATTTCCCTTTTTGGTTGGGATCGATCATGGACGTTCTTGAGGTTGTATGGAAGCTCCTGTAAAAATTTGGTGGCATTTGGACTTGTAGATTGCGAGATATGATCGGTGCAAGTTTGGATTTGTAGGTTGACTGTCACGTTCGTATCGATAGCCTCGTATCGATCCAAATTTGTATCGATCAAAAGGACGACATGGTGCTATAATCCAGGACTGATCCACTCTTTATGCCGTGTTTGGATTTGTGGCTTCATATCGGTCCATGGTTCACTGCTTCGTATCAATCAAGTGGCATATCGATAAAAAACATGTTGGATCATGGATCGATATGAAGGGGTGATCATGAGATGGATCGGTACAAAGCACATGGATATGAAGAGAATGGATTCGAAGTAGATGGATACGAACTTGGATGGACACAAGATTGATTCATGATCCTAACTCGAGGTAAGTGCCTCCTTGATCCAAAGCGGACTTTCTAGTGACTCGAAGCAGCTTGTAAACATGCTAATCTGTCCAAGACCCGAAGCAGACCCTTCTCTGAGTCAAAGCATTTTATTTGGAAACCCGAAGAAAATAGGAAGGTGACTCGGAGCAAGCTCCAAGCGACTTGAAACAGCTCAATTTTTGTCGGAACTAGATTTTAAGCATCCTTTGGTGTTTATTTATCATCTGTGATAGTCCAACTCCAATTGTCATACGATCGAGTGCATTAAATCCACCTATATGTTGCCTTGCCAAAAGGCGAGTTAACAAGGATATTTTGTATCTAAAATACAACTATATGTATTTGGAATCAACAACTCTCTACCACTATTTGTGAGGTGTGCTTGTTGCCGTTCAATTCAAGTTTGCGTGCTTGTTGCTTGTTCAAATCAAGTGGTTTTGTTGTCCATTTAAATCAAGTAGTGATCTTGTTGCCCAGTCAAATCAAGAGAGTCTACCCTGAGCATGGTAAGTCAAGTGAGTGTATCTTGTTGCCTTGAAATCAAGATTGTATACCGATTTACTTGCTACCTGATTAACGTAGGCATTTGAAAGGAAATCTGTATAGATAATGTACAGGACCGGATGTAGGATTGGTTAATCCGAACCAATATAAAACCCCTAGTGTCATCTCTCTTTCTTTTACTTTCTTTTTACTACATATATGTGTGTGTATATGTACACACACACACACACACATATATATATATATATATATATGAATGTCTATTAACATATATCTATGTCGATTGTGTCTATCTTGATTTAAATACTGAAACTATTTAGAAAAGTTTCAAATGTGTTATGAAACACTACTCTCCCCTCTCTAATGTTAAATTACTTTAAGATCTGTTCGCACTAGTATAATTTATACTGCACAATTTCCTACATTCGGTAAGAGCCTTAGGTTTTCAAAAAATTGTTATTTGATTTTTGAAAAATATAATGGTTTGTAACACTAGTAGTACATTATTTGACATTTATGAAGGTAAAAAACGTTGAAAAATAACTATATTACCTCAAAATAGATTACAGTACTAATATTGTAATGGAACTTGAAAGTTCGAAAGTGTGTAAAGTAAAATTGTTGGAACATGTATGTTATATAGTAGATAACGAACTGACACCGATAATCATACATCACAAATTAAGAAGGACAAATAGATACTAGACAATGGATTCTCAAGACACACGATTGGAAATTTGAAGATCTTAAAAGAATTCGTTTACAAAGATGGAGGAATAGTCAACTTTGAAGATGATTCAAAAGGATATGTCATCGACATCAACAACGTCAATAACTCTAAAACTCCTATTATTGCTAATATTTTTCTAGTTAGGAATTTAAACCATAATCCACTTAGTATTGGTCAATTATGTGATAAGGGTTTCAAAGTTAATTTTAAAAAAGACATTTTCCAAATCAAGGATAATGACCCTAGAATTATTTCTAAAGGACTTAAGAAACGTAATATTTACATTTTGAGTATGAAAGTAACTAACGATAATCTCTATTTTATGGCTGAATCTAGTAACCCTAGGATTAGCACAAACGATTTAGCTATTTAAATTTAAACATTTATCTAAAGTAGTCGGATACGAATTAGTTAAAGGACCTTCAAAAATAAGTTTTAGCCTATGCGATGCTTGTCAACATGGAAAACTTTAAAAAAGTTCATTTAAATAAAAGGCATGATTTTAACTACACATCCCTTAGAACTTCTTAAAAGGCAAAATCAATCATAATAGGTATGTTTCTGTAATAGTTGATGACGTAAAGATACACTTGGACAATTTTTCTTGAACATAAGAATAAAGCATTTGAAATGTTTAAAATGTTCGCTAAGAAAAATCGAAATCAAAAGTCAATTAAAATTAAAACGATAAAGAGTGATCGCCGAGGAGAATTTGAGAATGAAAATTTAAAAAAAATTGTAATAAGAAAAGAATTACACAAACTTTTCTTTCCCTAGAACTCCTCAACAAAATGAAGTTGTACAATGTAAAAATATAACTATACAAAAATGAGCTAGGACTATGTTAAATGAAGTGATCTACCCAAAATTTTTTGGTTGAATCAGTTGTTACAGCACGTTATATTTTAAATAGAATTTTAATAAGACCATTAACCAAGAAAAAATCGTATGAATTATTCTTTAATAAAAAGCCAAAAGTATCCTATTTTAGAGTTTTTAGTAGCAAATGTTTTATACTAAATACAAAAGGATAATTTAGACGAACTCGATACAAAATTAGATAAAGGTATATTTATTAGTTATTCAAATAAAAGTAAGTCCTACATAGTTTTTGATACTAAAACCAAAACTATTGAAGAAACTTTACATATTTCATTTGATGAAAATTTTAAAGTAACTAATACTAGTAAGGTCAGGAAGAAAATCCTAATCCTAGTGAGAATAACGAGATTACAAATAGTGAAACTGCTAATAATGAAAATAATAGTACCGATATTCAAATACAAATAAAAAACAAATTTTTTAAAAGACTGTCCTCGGAAAAATATTCTAAGAAGTATAGAGAAAGTTATAAAAACTAGAAATCAACAAAATAAGATAAGTAATGTAGCATAAAATTTATTTAACGAACCCAAAAATCCAAAAGAATCATCATTGGATGATTCATGGATTTTTGCCATATAAGAAGAAATGAACCAGTTGACTCGAATGATGCTTGGGAATTAGTACCACGATCGAAAAATCAATTTGTAATTGGAACTAGGTTGGTTTATAGAAATAAATTAAATGAACAAGGAGGAGTCCTAAGAAATAAAGCATGTTTAGTTGCACTAGTATATAGCCAAGAAGAAGGAATATATTTTGATGAGACATTTGCCTATGTAGCTAGATTAGAAGCCATAAGAATCCTACTCGCTTTTGCAAACTATAATAGTTTAACTTATTTCAAATAGATGTTAAAAGTGCATTTTTAAATGGATCTATTAAAAAAGATGAATATGTTGAACACTCCCACTTTTTGAAGGTGAAAAACTCTTTAATTATTTTTACTAATTTAAAAAGGCATGATATGGCTTAAAAGAAGTACTTAGAGCTTGGAATGAAGGACTCAAATCAAACTTAATATAATCTACTTATGAAATAGGTAAAGTGGATACTAAGTTATTTATAAAGAGTGTTAACAATGATATTCAACTTATACAAATATACATGGATGACATTATTTTAGGTCAACAAATTAAATACTAAACAAAGAATTTGTTGACATAATGACTAAAGAATTTGAAATGAGTCAACTGCGAGAATTTAGAGGTTTACAAATTAGAGAACTAAATAATGGTATATTTTTAAGTCAATAAAGTTACACTAAAGAATTAGTAAAGAAATTTGGGATATCTAACACAAGCAATAGACCAACAGCCATAGCAATCAGTAAGAAACTTAATAAAGAAGACAATTCAAAAGACATCGTCAAAAAACTATATAGAGATGTGATAGGATTTTTACTCGATTTAACAGATAGTAGACTTGATATTATGCGTAGTGTATGTCTCTGTGTAAGATATCAATCACAAACTAAGGAGACACATTTTAAAGCTGTAAAATGCATCTTAAGGTATGTTAGCAACACATTAGACCGTGCTTTTCTATCACAAAGAAGATTCATTAGACTTAAGATCATATATTGATGCCGATTATGCATGATGTAAAGCTAATCGAAAAAGTATGAGTGCAAGCTGTCACTTTTTGGGACACTCACTTGTATCTTGGTTTAGTAAAAAGACAAAATTCTGTATCCCTATCCATAATATAGGCAGAATATATATCGGCAGCATTAGCATGTTCATAAGTCATCTATATGCAACAAACTTTAAGGGATTTCGGTTTAAATTCAAAGAAATCACAATATATTGTGATAATTTTGGTGCAATAAATCTATCTAAAAATCTTATACATCATGCTAGAATAAAATATATAGATATAAGACATTATTTCTTAAGAGATAATGTAAACAAAGAAATTATTTCATTAGAATTTATAAATACAGAAAATCAAATAGTGGAAATTTTAGCTAAACCATTAGTACAAACTACTTTCATCAAATTAAGAAGAGAACTAGGAATATGTTAATTTACAGAAATCTAAAAATAATAATAATTATTTATAAATTAGGAAGAAAAATGGAAAAAAATATCATGTATATGTCGACATACCTATGAAGCTTATGTCAGCATACCTAGCAGTTTTCAAAAAAAACTCTTCTTCCCTCCCTCTTTCAAAATTCAAAAACCAATTATGTAACCACTATATTTTGAATCCATACAAATTATCTTATCTTCTTTCTTCTGAAAACACAAAATAATTAATCAAAAATGGATCCATCCAACTCCAAATGTCCAGGAGACACTACAAGAAAATCTGCTTTTGATTGCATTAATCGGTGGCGTTTCATTATATGCAATCATTGACCTATCTAAAATATAAAAATTATGGTGTACACGAGGCCAAATCATTCCCGCCGTTAATTCAGTGAAATTTTGCTAAAATTTTATGTGGCCGCTCATAATTTTTCTTATCTTCTCTGAAATTAATCAAATCCTCAAAAAAATATTCCTCCTTTTTTCTATCTCATCCACGTTTATAGTTTCACAAAATCTTCATCTCATATGGCCAAATCATTCCCACCATCAAATCCCGTAACTTCATCTTCCAAAATCACTTCGTCTCTGGCTTCACCCCCAAATTGATTAATGAAGAGAGAAAATATTATAATTTCACGCACGAGAAAAGTTAGCGCTGCTGGCAACAGAGGAGGTCGACAATGTAATGAGGAAAACACACAGAGGAGAAAGCATACACGTAGGCGACTGATTGTGAGGATGGTTTTATGGTGAGGCTTGACTGAGGATTTACTTCTGGTGACTTCGGCATGGCAACGAGGCGATTTCTTCTAGAGGTGATGAAATTTGAAGTGACGTTCTTATACCAATTCGTGAATTTATCATAGGTTTCTGTGAATGTTTAACTATGCTGATGGCTGGCTATATAATTGTAATGCAAGCAATATACAAACATACCTCTCAACCTTTTGCAAAATAAATAAACATATGATCCAAAAAGGCACATCCTCATCCTCAATTTCTTCTATTATCTTTGTCTAATTTTAATTAGATGGCTATCAAATGGAACCAGAGGTTTGGGTTTCATCTTTGAATAATACAGGCTGTTGAGGCGTAAAGCGAAGAATGTTGCTTGTTGATTAATTTTCTTGTTTAGAATTCATGTTTGTTGTGTTCTTAAATGAAGAGTTACCTCCTAATTTTGAAGTATAAATGTTCACAGTGACTTCTGTGTTTGAATCTGGATTCTTTTTATAAATCTTTTTTTTGCTTGTTATTGAAAATTGGTTATATCAATGTTTAACATTAATCAAAAAAGTAATAATTTGCCTTCTTTTGTTTTAAGTAATGAAAATATCACATTTGACAATACACAGTTTGAAGATGCTATTGGGTTGAGGCATTAAATATGTGGTACGGACCTATAGCCATACACTGTTATATGACTATAGATCTACAGAACTTGATCCCAAGAGCATATCCTTCATAACATAACTTTTGGCTAATTATATACATACCAGGGCCTGTTTCTACTGCCTATTTAGTTTAAACTTATCAAAATGAACTTGACTACAATGATATTGAGATATACTGCCTTTGTGTTCTAATTTACTTTGCACTACTTTCGTGTAAAAGCTAACCCAATTTTGGCTTCTACTTTAAATTTTGCTCCATTCAAGTGACAAAATGGACATTGTCAATAAAAATTGTGATAGTGGATTACAAATGATGCCTGATATCAATTTAAGAGATGGAAAAAACTCGTTGTGCTTAATATCTTCTGAGGATAACAACGTCAGTGGTGATGTACTATGCTGAGTTTTCCATGTTATCAATGATCATTTAAATAGAAGTGGCAAGGTAAAAACTTGAACATTTATAGTAATCAGTAAATTTAAAATACTAAATCGCAAACATTGTATAAATTGGGAAAAAGTATTCTTCCATCATATTTTCAGTTGCATGTTAACATGAGTTCCAGTGAAATTAAAATATCTTGTAGAAAGCTTTTTAGTAGTAAGGATCATGTTCTGACTGAAGTAAATCGAAGCATTGGTTATACGAACGATGGGAAGCCCTATAATTGCTAATAATCTTTTGGAATAACTCTACAATTCATGAATAAAAATAAAATTAGCAGGTTTGGTTATTTTGGACTCTACATGGAAGTTTACACACTAAAATTATAGGATCAATAATTTGAAAATACAATACTTTATGTTTCATCAGAGCAATAATAATATGAAATAGTCCTAAATCCTCGACAGGTTTTAGTGTGATTAGATAATACTTGCAACGAAACAGATAATTGCATACCAAGGAAGAAATAATCCGATAAGATATTAATTAAAATTTACAAAGGTTAGTTGCAATCCAATTTGAAATGCATGTTTATGGGGTTTTGATTAAGTTGATTTTTTTTATTTAAATATCTTTTCTCTGGTCATATGAGTTGCACGGTCTCATGCTTCCATTCCATTGATTCATCAATGTTTCCCAATTGAGTTAATACTAATTTAGAATTTTATAGTAGAATGATGAACACTTATGAGATTTTCATCATGAACCAAAAGATTCGAAAACCTTTCTTAGTGTACATGTACCATAAGATTCACCAGACCAAATTTTTTATAGGTGCTCATAACTCATGAGCGAGGCATCTTACATATGTATATTTTGTTTGAATCGTCTATTTTAAATAGAATGAATGCAAAAAGTTTAGCATAATAATAACAAGAATGATTTTTTCCTCAAATGATTCATAAAGGAGCATACTGAACTATGCATTAATTTATAAGTTCACTTCATTAAGCCATATGTATCTGAATCGTGAAATCACCCTCATAAGAAAAAACGATAATTCTTTTTTTCTTTACTATAATAGAATTTTCTATGTTGTTTTGGAAATGTTTGTCACTCATCTTCACGATCAGATTGCTTTTAGCCATTATTAACACATAGCTTTCAAGACATTTTGGCAGCAAATTTTCAGTGAAATTTGTTCAAAGTAACCTACATTTATGATAGTAGGGCACTGGTTCCTATATCGCCTAACTGCAAGCATATTCATGTAAATAAATGCATGGGCAACAATTCAAAATTTGGTTAGCTATGAAATTTCATGTGTTCCTTACATACTTCAGTTATAAGTCAGTGATATTTATAATACATCATATGTGAAATAAGTTGGTCATTGTTTGAGCTTAAACTTAACAGAGAATGTAGATAATGGAAATTAAATTGTTACCTAATAAATCTACATTTTAGATTTTTATCGAGCTGCAAAATATACAATCACTATGCCATATCTTCAAATCAATATTCTAATTAAAAAAAGCTCTTTCTGAAGCTTGAAGGTGAAAGTAGTGAAGGTATGATAGTGTTGTGAAGTGCTGTACAATATGATATGCTCGTATAATAACTTTGATTATTTATTACTTTGATTATTTATATGACATTATTTATAATATGATATGCTCATACAATGTTGTAGATGTTTGATATTAGATTTGAAGTCCTGCGAATTAACATAATTGTTTGACTATATGTTGTGCTTTCACTTGTGCAGGCATTGGATTTCCGAAGAGAGCAAGGTTGGACTTTTATGGTGCTACCTTTCACTTGTGCATGCAATAAAGAATTATGGCTAATCAAGCGCTTTGTTAGCACCAGTTTGGTATAATATTTTACTAGTACTATGTCTGTAAATTTGTATACGAATAGTTACTGTAAGTGAGTTTGGTAATTTTATCAAAAAACTATTGTATAAGAATGGTTATGGATACCTTATTTGATTATATGATCAATATTTTTTTTTCAATTGTTTGAATATGATGATTATGTGAGTGATTATTGATTGATATAGTAGAAACAAAATAGACCACCAATTGGAAATAACAGCATGAAAAAACAGTGCAAAATGATCAACAACTTTTAGTAGCATTTCAAAAACACTATAGAAATACATATAGCGGCATTGAGTAAACACAACCGTAAAATAGGGGTAAAGTTGGAAACTCTATTTGTAGCTCCCAAAAAACCTTTGGTGGTGTTTTTAAAATGCTACAAAAAGATTTATGGTCGCGTTTGAGAAATGCTGCAATAAAAGAATTTATAGTGGCATTCAAATAAATGCAACTAAAAATCATGGATTTTTAATTGTGGACTTTATCACAGCGTTTATCAAAATGCTACCATAAGTTTTGGTAGCGTTTTTTGTGCACCACCAAAAATAAAATTTCTTGTAGTGAGAAGAATCAAGTTCTTTTTGTGACTTCACGTTCTCAAAACTAGGCAATATCGAAAAATAATTGAAGCATGTTCTCACAATGCTTATTAAAATTGAAGTAATCCAAAATCGATTAGAAAACAAATAAGAGAACCAAGGAAGAGAGTTGATGAATTTTCATAAATATCTATTGGATAATCAAGCAAATCCAATAATTATTGAAGAGGTAGATACTCAAATTAATCTTGCAATTCATAATTATAACACCTTGTAAATTTAATAATAAACTAAAAAGAAATTAATCAATTATTGGTGATGTTGAAAATAATATTTTCATGAACTTAAGAATTTGGCTACGAAGCTTACACTATTGTGTTCGCGGCAATTTTCTAATCAAATTTCATAAATAAAGTTTTACGATCGGAGTTCAGACGAAAGAGTTATTAACGTTTGAAGATTTTAAAAAACAAATAATTATATATAGAATTAAAAAATATGTGTAATTAACTAACGTTAATTAACGTTAGTTAGCATTAACATGGACTTAACCCTTAGGATATTCAACATTAATGAAATCTATATAAAATAGTATGTAATAAAATTAAAGAGGAAACAAACAACATGTTAAAAAAATAGCATGACTAATAAACTCCAAAGATCAAACAATTGACCATTAGTGGCCAATCGGTAGATACGGAGGAGTTAACCCTTGGTGTTACGGCGGTTGTGAATTGAAGCTAGGCCGAACTGCCTGGATTTAAATGAATATAATTTAATGTTGATAGTGATTCGAACCCCTATAAATACGAGCATAACACCTGACATTTCTTCTCTTATTCTCTAAAGCACGATGAAGCTCTGTCATTTTCTTTTCTCCATAAATTCTTAAATCTAAAAAAAACTATATCCTATATATATACGAGTGGAGAATAGCGAAGAATAATATAGAAGAAGAATAGGATCGGATCGAATCGCCAAAACTAAGGTAAACTATAATCCATATCTAAATTAAATTCAAATACCTTTTTAGATCAAAATTTCTAATACGCAAGTGTAAGCTTGCAGTATATATTCAGATAGGGACAAAAAGAGAGTCAAATAGAAATAACAGGATTTAGATATGGAGATTTGAAAAGCTTAAAGGTGAGTGGAAAATTATAATATAATAATGGATTTATTTCGTTGTAAATATGTTCCTTGTATGCCTGCATAAAATTATTTTAGAGTTGTCGGCTTAATTATATGAATAACGAAACTGAAAACCAAGCCTACATATTTTGTGGACTGTTAACTTGTATTAAATGTTGCATATACTTGAATCTGAAAAGTTAGAGTGTAACTAGTAGTCCCATAATTAAGAAGATTGTATAGAAATTCTAGATTTGTGGGTCAAATGGCATATGTTGGTAAATATGAATTAGAAGTTATTATAAAGTTAATTTGGATTTAAATATTTTTAATTCATTGGAATGAAGTCTATTGCAATATAAATTTCTATAAATTATGTAGTTTTATAATTGTGAATAAAAGTGTATCGTTTGAAATAATAAGGAATGTGCCTGAAAGAAATAGATGTATTAAATATGGATGTTTACCATATTTTGTACTGTCTTTTTCAATAAAAACAAAAGGATAATTCCTTGTAATACCAAACATAACACTAATCCTCTATTAGATAAGTTGTAGAAATCTACAGTGTTAACATTTCCTTTTGAGGAAGATGTAATTCCAAGGCATTAAAATGCATAAATCTCTAAGTATACACTAAAGAATTGCAAGTAGTAATAACAATAGTAGTCTAATTGTAAAACAAATATATGTAATAAATATAAGTTAGTAATGAAATAATAAGCAATGAAATGTTGGAAAAGTAATGAACAGAACAAGTAAGAAAGTTTAGTAATCAAAGGAAGACAATAAGAATTGACAGGGAATGGTAAAATAGATCTATAGAAATAAAAGGGGAAAATATATTTAAATCTTTAATGTTAAAAGTAAATGATAAATGACATTAAGTTGAGATTAATGAGGCAAGGAGTCAATTATGTAAAAATAATTAAATATTAAAAATTGAACATTGGAGGCATAGTAAATAAATAAGTATGGATACAAATACATAGCCTCAAGTATACGTTTATGACGGGTGTGGACCATTGAATTTAGCCAATAGCTTAGATTAGAAAAGAATGACATAGTAATTAAAATAGGTTGGAATGTGAGGTCAGTAGTGTCATACAACAGAAGTCTACCCAGCGCAAGGGGCTACAAGCAGTTGCGTGTACATTGTACTAATGTGGGATATATCCAACTGTAGGACCCATGAATTTATATGTTCGTGTATAGGTAAAGGGGATATACCAAAGTAGAAGGGTTCAACCAGGTCTAAATGTCAAAGGACAAGTATAGTCTGCAACAATCTTTTAAGGGGTACGTTTTAAGTAATCAAATGGGCATTTCCTTGATTGCATTAGGCAATCTAAATAGGATGGTGAGCTAGGCTCGACACCGTGACAATGAAAATGGTACCATATATACGATGAGTAGGAGCTGTTTACGTAGGTCAAAATAGCCATCGGTCCTGAGCGGTCAGTGGAAAGACAAGGGTTATGCTTAAACAAACTACACCTTCTACAAGTGTAGATCACGTTTAGGACATGCACCGCCTCACAGTGGTTTTGTAACACCCCATAAAAATTAACAATCGTTAATAAATAATTAATAAGGGTCCAAAAATGGAATTTAAGGAAATGATGGAATTTGGCCATGAAACTTACACTGTTGTGTTCATCGCGATTTTATAAGCAACTTTCATATTTGAAGTTTTGTGATTGAAGCTCACATGAAGTAGTTATCAATGTTTGAAGTTTCCATAACGCAAATAATTAAAAAAACGAAAAATAAAATATATAATAACAAATGCGCGACAGCACGGCCGACCCCCTTACTTGGTCGATTGACCGTTGGCGGTCGACTACATAAATGGGATGGTTGATCGCTTACAGGGAATGGTCGACCGGCTGGGAGGTGGTAGATAGGGTTTGAACCATGGCCAAATAGCCGAATTTAATTATTTTAATCTGACGGTTACGGTTGATACGAGCGCCTATAAATACACGCCCAACCCGCCACCTCTCTTCATATATTTTCTGATCGAAATAATGAAGATCTTCCATTTCCCCTTCTCCACTATTTCTAGAAATTATAATATATTACACACACACATACAAAAATTAGAGAAGGGCAGAAAATAAAAGAGAAGAAGAAAAGAATAAATCATTGTTGCAAAAGAAAATGTAAGATTTTATAATTATAAATTTATATTTCCCTCAGCCTTAAATCTCTTTTCATATCCGTACTTCTAGTAGTATGTATGCACATTGTTATATATGTTCGTTAGGATTAGAATGGAAAAGACGCCAAGTAAAAGAATGGATTCAAATTTTGAAGGTTTGGAAAGCATGAAAGGTGAGTGGGAAATTATATACTTTATTTGTAACATTGAAATTTACATCATTGTATTTTGTTTAACTATTATGCATATGTTAGATCCATTAGTTGTAGGCTTAAACGAGAATATTTAGTTGAAACTCTACCAACATATTCCATAAGTTAGGAAATTAAAATAGTATGCACAATCTAATCTGGAAATTGAGATCAGTCCCAAATGTTTATTATTATATAATGTTTGTAAAGCCCTAAAGTTTATTGTAGATTTATATCTAGGTTGTAAATTAGGTTGCTCTAGTTGACTTGGAATGTGAATTTTTACGTTTTAATTTATTGGGAGTAGTGTATAATTTAATTGTATCTATTTCCATGAATTATCTAAGTCCAAAAATATGAATAAAAAGTGCATCGTTTGAATAAACAAGGAATATACCAAAAAGGAAAGAGATGTGTAAAGCATTTATATTCATCTTCATAGTTTGCACTATCTATTTCAATATAAAAAAAGAAATAATTCCTTGTAATTTAAAATGAAGAAAAATCTTATTTTTGGGTAATTTATGAAAAGTTAAAACACTAATCCTTTTAGAAAGGATAGCTCGGATAAATTAAAATGCGTAAAGGAATGTTCTAGTTTAGGAATTAACAGTTAGATATAGAAATACACACATATACATATATAAACATACTTAACAATTAAAAATAAATATATATATATACACATATCATATTTATGATGATAGTTGTATTAGTTATAATAGCGTATAATTATAGGACTAGGAGGTTGTAAAAGGAAGGAATAGAAATTCCAAA
This sequence comes from Allium cepa, assembly GCA_030765085.1. Classification (NCBI taxonomy): domain Eukaryota; kingdom Viridiplantae; phylum Streptophyta; class Magnoliopsida; order Asparagales; family Amaryllidaceae; genus Allium; species Allium cepa. Next base: position 792,634,842 of record CM060935.1, on the reverse strand, counting down.
AGTTTATGGAAAATAACTAGAAATTTATTTGGCAATAAATTTAGAGTTAATAGAGATTTAAAGGAATTAAATGGGGACTAATTAGATAATTTCATATAGCATTTATGTGGAAACTAATTAAGAATAATAGATAGATTTTGAAATGAGTAAATAAATGTCATTAGGGATTGTTTAATTTCGATATTAATGACCATTTATTACGGATAATTGACATTTATTAGACATAAGAAAGAAACAAGGAAACCAAAGCTTAAGTTTATAAAATATGAATAATTATGCAACAAACAAGTAAATATTAATACTACTAAATACACGTAGAAGGAATATATTTTTCATAGTAGGAAATTAAATAGCTTCAATTATACGTTTAGAACGAGCGTGAATTAGTGGGCCTAGCCCGCACTTAGGCTTTGGGTGATCGGTTTGGTTTAATGGGTTGTGATGCGAGGTCAGTAGTGTTATAGAACAGAAGTGTGCCCTTCACTTATGGCTACCAGTAGTTGTGTATTCTTACTACTGATGTGGGACATCATTAACCATAGGACTCATGGGGAAGGCATATGCATAGGACCTACTTCTAGGTTGGAGCTATTTAGTTGCTATTGTAGGGTCCGCCTCCTTCCTACTTAATTAGTATTAAATCGTCGGGGTCATCGATTAGGCACGGTAGTGGGAAATCTCAAAAATGGTCCTTTTGGGATCGAGCTATTAAGTAGCTATTATAGGATCCGCCTCTCTCCATAAAAAAGTATTAAGTGGTCTAATGAGATTTCATGCGATATCAGCTAGTAAGTACCAGAGAGGGATCCATCTTTGGTTAGGTACTAAATGACGAGGACCTGTGAAGTATATAGGTATTGAATTGTCAGAATCTTCCTAATTCCCATTAAAGAGGCGTTGGTGGCTTCAGTACTTCCTCTCACATTGGTAGGACATGACTGTCAGTAGTTGCATAGGACTAGGATGGGCCTTTGGCCTATAGTTGAGGGTAAGTTGTAGAGTTGGACTGGAAGAGCCTTCAAGCTTACAGTTGGAGGCATTTCATGTAGGATGTAGTTGAGATGCGTTAATAATACGGAAATTATATTATAAATCCATATCTTGCTGTCATCAGTCTCCGTAGTTAGGATCGATTAATTAGTGGTCATGTTGCAAAGGCCCACTTTAGGGACTAAGGTGTTAAATGGTTGTTGGCTCTGCCTCCTCCCTATTCAAGAAGTATTAAGTGATAGGGTTTTAGGGTAGTATAGTTTTAAGTATGTATATGTTTATAGGCATATAAATATAGTTATACCTTAGAGGAGGTTAGGCGTAGTGTACATGCATGTAGGATTGAATGGATTACCCGTGAATAATAGACACACTTAAATAGGAATCAAGCGGCATAAATTTATGTTGTGGATAAAGTAATCTTCCAATCACCGGAACATTGTTCTGACTCCCACCTCATTACAACCTATATGATGGATTTAGAAGGACATGCTGTTATGCAAGTCGGGAATGGTGGATGGTGTAGTCTTCTTATTCATGCTCGACGCTGACAAGACAACTAGATATCTAAGGAATAATATCGATTCTAGGATAGTAGCCTTAGTCAATAATATGTTTTCCTATTATATTTTTTCAATTCGCTTTGAGTTTACATCGATCGTTCTTAGATATGCTTGGTTTTATTACAGGTTACCAGAACTAAAGATTTTTTTACCCTAATGGACTTGGGTTTCGATTTAGTCGAAATTTGGGCTAATTAAGATAAGGGTTGTTACATTTGGTATCAGAGCTTAGGTTAGTCGATCATAAAAATTAGGATACGCTAGAGAATGTATTTGTAATTTTACCTATAAGTGTGTGTATATATATAATGTGCCTAACTCTATAAATTCTGACTATAGAAGTAGTTGCGACCATGTTCCTAATGGGTGGACAAGGCAACTATGAGTTAGGGCAATAAATAGAATTAAGTTTTTGCATTTTGTCAGATTACCCAATGGAGTGGAGGTTGTCTTGTAAGGTGTTGACCAAGAAGTGCATGACTGTGGTATATAGAAGGATCCCTGAAGCTGGATGGTACTTGACTCCTTTGTTGGACTTGAAATGCCTTATGGCCATGGATTCTGAAGGATTGCCAATTGAAGATGCACATTTCATCCAGACAAATGGAAAGTAAGAACCTATATGCTGCAAGCATCCGGAAGCAAGATGTGAAGATGGAGCAGAGTAAGTTCCTATGAGAAGGTGTGCGTTAATCACCACATGAAGGTAACCGGATTTTTATGAAGGTGAGTAGGAAGGAGATAATCCAAAGGAAGGACAAATAAATTCCATTTCTGAAGAGTTTATAAAAAATTCTTTGAAAATTCCTTCAAATGTTTTAAATGGGTTTTAAAAGGATTTATTTGGAAGTGGTTGTTTTGAAAGACAAGGAAAATTTTGAAATTCTTAGTTTAAAATTGGTTAAGTCAAAAAGTTTTGGTTTAAAGATTTTTGATAAAGAATTGTTCGTTTTTGAAATAAATGGACAATAGAGCGTAGGTTCGGCTTGATGATTTTCCTATTTTTATAAATTTGGAAGTTCCTTTTTTAAAATTCTTTCTAAAAGGTGCATAAATGAAAATGGTACTTGATTAAAATAGGGAAAAAAGAATAGAAGGGTAAGAACATTCGATAAAAACGTTAAAAAAAATTATAAAAAAATAGGATTAGAAATAATATAAGAGAAATGCAATAGGAATAGGATTAGAAGAATGGATAAATTCCATAGATGTGTAGTAATTGTGCATGTATTTTAGATAGACGCTTAAATAGTTGCAACAAGTGCACATATCTTTTATAAGTCCCATTTATATGCTATTCAAACCTCCGCTAAAGTGGAAGAAATACCATGAGTAGTAGGAAAATAATAGGATGGAAGTTACCATTCACTACATTAGTTTCATTGACTTAAATTATAAAGATATTTTGAAAACTAGTTTGATATGACAATTGGGTTTAAATGTGATAAATGTTTTGAATTAAAAATCCAACTTTTAAAAGTATAAGTCTTTATAGAGGAAACTCTTTGAAAAGAGAACATTTTCATGGCTCCTTTTTGGAAACCAATCAATTTTTGAATTTTAATAAAATGGTTTCTAAGTCTACATTTTCAAAGATAAAGGTTTGGATTAGGTACTTCATGATTGTGAAGTTTTAGATTTATTAAGAGTGGTGAAACCTAAACCAGTTTTGATATAGAGTAGATAGGGTTGATTGTCTAGGTAAGAAAGAATAAAGATTTAGGTTATGAACAAAATAGCTATGGATATTCGTAGGGTTGCAACAAATAATCCCCGTTGACTTGACTATGAGGAATATTGGTATGAACATAGGAATGTTGCTTAAACATGTATGGAAGCCATAAGAAGAACCCACGAAGGAATGGGGAATGGTATTAAAGTACAATTTTATGAGTCCTAGAATACACTCGTATCGAAGATCACAGATAAAGAAAGTAAATACTAGAGCGAGGACACCATCAAGAGATTTTGATTGAAATAAGATAGTAGTATGATTGGATAAGAGAGTAGTAGTGAGATGGAAAATACACATAAACAATGGCGTCTGTCTCAAGGCAAGGAAGGCAAGGTAGGTGGTAAGGAAGTTATTTCACCTAGCCAATTTTCCTATAAGTTATTCTAATTTGCATAATTTATGTTTCTTACCTACGGCGGTGTGGGGATGCATAACTTATCCCATAATCAAATGTATTGTTTAAAGTAATGGATGGACATGAATAACATACTCGAAATTTCCATCTTAATTTAGCAAGGAGTGTTAGGGCCACAACATCATTTGTCCTAGTTGATGATGAATGGCAACTTCCAGCAATTATTTCTTTTACGATTATTGGGTTACAATCGCTAGTTGTCTTCCTTCGAATATTAGAGAAGAGTACGATATGATATGAGATATATTCCTATTTTATTACCATATTGATGGTTTGGATGAACTTTGACCGCTTCGTATATTGGAAAATAACGTAAATCAAAAAATCTCGTAAGGTTACATAACTGCGATAAAATGTAGGTAAGACTGGAAGTTTATAATATAAATTAGGAAATTATGTTGGCAACTAGAAATTTAGAATCTTGAATCCCAAAAACTTTAGGACTCTATGAAAAATAATTTTAGTAAGCAAAGGACAAGAAAAGGTTATTGCGAAGTCACGGGTCGTTGTCCTTATACCTTAAGAGCTAAAATTTATAAATTGGCTTGTAGGTAGTTTATAGTTTTATAATATAAAGAAGGTCCCTAAATCTAAGATTAACAACACAATGTTAGGGTCAAACATACATATTAACTCATAGACTGATTCCCTATTACGTCAAGACATGGTCTGATTTGTTTCAACAATGGAGAGGAAAATGTTTCAAAAAGTTGCGTTCAAATGCTTTTGAATTTTTTATTTAAATGCTTTTAAGAAGTTGGATTCAAATGTTTTTGAAAAATTTTGGTCAACTGTGACAACCCACACACAACTGGTCCGAATTTTTGCTAAATAAAAAACCCAAGTCTACCAAAGTATGAATCATTGATTTAGCATCCTGTAAATAAATAAATTCATATTAGAGCACTATTGATATAAACTCACACTAGAATAGTAATGCATAATAAAACATATAGTTACTGACCAAGATTGACACTTTCAATATCTGGTGTCTCTGCCAGCGCCAAGCGTGCATAAGGAAACCCGTCCTTCCACTATTTTTGCCTTATACTGGTACGTGTCCCTTTAAGCGTTTATGTGGTTTTTAACAAGGAGGGAACCGCATCAGGATCTATTATCAATGATGTATCACATCCTTGTCGTCGTGCATATCAAAGAACTCATATAGTGCTTAATAATGGTGCCATAATTATTAGTCGTATTCTGTCCGTTTTAGAAAGATCTCCCTGAAGGGCTATCTAGCCTTGCCCCTGACAAATGAATAGAAACAACCGTGGTGACGCATGACCTAAACGTGATCTACACTAGTAGGAGGTGTAGTCGTTTAGGCGTAACCCTTGGTTTTTCGCTGACCACCCATGATTGATGACATTCTTGATCTATGTACCGCTCTACTCCCGAATATGGTACCAAACACACACTGACATAGCGTCGGGCCTTGCTCACCGTCCCATTTAGGCTGCCTAATGCAATTAAGGTAATACCCACTTATTACTTAATACTCCTAAAAGGTTGAAGCGGACTCTACTTGTCCTATGACACTTCGACCGAGACGAACCTACCTACTTAGGTATCCCTCACTTATAAGCGAACATATATAGTTTCACGGGTCCTATAGTTGGATATATCCTACGTCAATATAATGTATACACAATTGCTAGTAGCCCTATGTGGTGGGACAACTTCTACTGTGTAACACTACAATCCTTTCATTCTAACCATTTCAATGACTATGTCATTCTTATCTAAGCTAAGCTTTGCCTAACTTTAATAATTCACAACTATCGTAAACATATACTAGAGGCTACTATATGTGTGTGTGTGTATTCATTCTTATTTCATTCTTACGCCTTAATGTTCAACTACTCATATTCGGTTATTTTTATTTAATTGACTCCTTGTTTCATTAGTTTGGTTTATATCATTTAACGCTTTCCTTAAACTTAAAGGATTTACATATCGTGTAACGACCCTGGATTTCGGCCCCGGTTATTTTAATAAATGTTTAATCTAATTAAATATAAAGTGTGAATTGATCATATTTAAATGAATATGATTTTTTGAAATTTTGCCATCTATTTATATAAACTGTATTTTAAAAGGAAATTGATTTGAAAATTGAAATAAGTATTTCAATAATATTCCCAATAAAAATCTATTTTATATAATTGCTTAAAATACTTTACATTGTTTTTATTTAGTATAAAATAATACGTATTGATGATAATGTTGAAATTCTAAAATAAGTTTCTTAACAATATTCTTAATAAAAATTGAACTCATATAATTAAATTAGAATGCTATACAGTGTTAACATTGGTTAAATAAATCCGTATGCTTGATAATGTTTAAAATTTAAAATCAAATTCTAGTAATATAAAATATAAATGTTAAATACGAGTCAAACTTATGTGTATAATTTGGATAAATTATAATTGGAAATAAATATAAAAATAAGTATTAAATATAAGTAAAACTTAAGAATATAATGTAAGTATTGATAATCAAATTATAACATACAAATATAAATAAGTAAGCAAGCAAATAATAAAACTGTTCTTTTGTATACAATATCTACACAGTATAAACATAATAATAATTATGTAAACAAAGAGTAGAACGAGAACAAAGCATAATATAGATAAAGTTAAATGTGAAGTAAAATATGATACATATGTATGAACCTTTTTGCAAACTAGAAAATAACATGATGACAAAACAAATATTACTTATAAAATATCTTCATATAAATATTTGATCGAGAGTTGCTGTGTAATCATGTGTGCAGAGAAGTCAAAGTTTATAAATGAACTACAAGATATACCTATGCATATGCAAAAAGATTTGTACTGAAAAAAATAATATATATATTCATAACATTTAAATACAAAATCTTTATACATGAAGCTTCATTCACAAGCCTCTTAAATGAGATGAAATAAATTTATGGAGCTATAAACTAATTATATTACTGCATACTATATTTACATATGAACCATTCTAAGATGATGAATTGTTACTATAACCCACATATACACATGGATAATGAAAAGAAGACAAACATTTACAGCAAGTACAAAATATCTCTACACTAGGAACTTGTAGCCGAGAAAAGTAAACTTCCAGCTAATATAAATTACCTGTAAACTAACTAAGTAACAAATGAAACATATATGCTACAGTAAAGATTTTTTATAGGCATAAGAAACAAAAGATTTCACTTCGAATTTATAAAAACAGATCATTGTCTTGTACTAAAATGAGCAAGCATCAGTAAAAAATTAAATACTTGTCATCATAATTAAGAGCATGAGCATTAAATAGCATAATTTCTTGTTTAATAAAGTACATGTAGCCGAGATCACAATATCATTCATATTGCAGTAAATTTAATACCAAAATTCTTGCTTGGTCAAACAAGGTGGCTGTACAGTTATATCCTATACAAAGTCATTTCTATTTATATATCACCCTATTTCAATTCATTTACAAACTGAAGTATTAAAACTTATAAAGTAAACTTGAGAAAAACATTGTTTTAGCTTTGCAAACAAAATTAGTTCAAAACAGAGAAAAGGAACAAGTGGAGTTTCAGGGTATGTCTGCAGTGCCTTCAACATTTGCTTGCTGTTCAACTGTTTCTTTTAGGTGAGTAAACATATAAATTTGCAACTTATTATTTTTTTTTTTTTAAACAGCAGTATGGTATTTCATAGATTATAGGGTAGTATGTGTTTCATGATGTTTTGGTTCTGTGTTTGCATATATTCATTTCATCTCTGCTCTGCTGTATGTTACTCTGTTGTACAATACATGCTTTTGATCTGAATATAAATTAGGCTCATCGAATAGTGTTAATCTGTAAGTATTTTACTTAAACACTAGAATTAAAGGTTCTTAACTAGTTAATTAAACTAAGTATAATAAATATATATCTGTAACTAGTTTAACAGATATTTTAATTGTGCTTTGATAAAATTTTAATGTCATAAATTACCAATTCAAGTTTATATCATGAATTACTATCAAAAGATATGATTTTTAAAGGTTGAATGGGAATTTTTAGATCAATACATCAAGAGCAGTTTGATGTTGAACTAGAATTGAACTTTATCAAATTTCTCGAAATCTACTCAATATAAGATGCTAAAATTTGACCTGAAGTTAGTACAAAGATCTGTGATCTTAAGAAAAATATTGAATGATTTTTCCATTTCATAGATTTGGGGTATGAGGTCAGTGTAGGGTTTAAGACTGTGTTTTATTGTGTACTGTTAAATTCATGATTTCGGCAATATGAATGGATCGAGTGACTCGAGATTATGCGTGAGGGCAGAGGAGTGTGTGGTTGAGCTAGGGCCGGAGACCCAACGCCTTCGATGATCGTCGTTGATAGGTCGAACGATTTCTTTTCAGTGCGTTCGTTTGGTTGTTCGAGTTTTAGGTCATATTTTGATTTAAGCTTGTAATTGAAAATCTGGGCGATGTTTTCGCTTGAGTGAGTGATTTGGGGTTTGTGGGGCTGTCGCGAGTCACCGCAGGGGGGTGCGAACCACCGTGCACGTGCACGGTGGCATTGGATGGGTGTCGTGTCGGTGATGACGTTTGCATCGTGTCGCGCTCGAGAATTTCTGGAAGTTGCTTCGAGTCATTTTCAGGCACGCGAGAGTGTTTTATTAGTTTCAGCAGTTAAAAATCTTAAGCCTAAAAAAAACAAAGAGAAAGAACAGAAGAGTAAGAAACTGGGAAGAAGATAGTGGGAAAGAGAGACGCAAGGAACAGGGAGGAGGCCCGTGTGTTTCTCGAAGGCAACGTGAGATTGCCTCGGGTTTTCTTTGAGACCTGCCTAATTAATTTAAGTGCTTTGAATAACAAAGTTAATAGTATAAGTAGAGTTAGTTAGTGTTAAGTTAATATGTGATTCAAAGGTTTATTAAAGCAAGTTGTAAAGATAGTTAACCAGTTTAAGTAAGAAAATATGATTAATTACTTAAAGTAAATGAATAAACGGCAAATAACTAATTAAGTGATCAATTAAGGATTTTTGATTTATAAATTGATAATAAATGATTAATTAAAATAATTTGTGATAATTAAATAAGTAATTAACAAAGAATCAACTTACTAACCGAGTAATTAAGTATCAGATAATGAATAAAAGTTTAGTAATTGATTAATTAATTAAAGATTGAATAATTAATAAATTGATTTATTAATGATTCATTGAGTAATTAATTGATCATTGATAGGTTAATTAATCAATAATTAATTAAGCAGAATAAAATATAGATATTCTTAAGCATGTAATTTAGTTAAGTAAAACCAAACTGTTTATTATGCATTGATATTTATGTTTGATTGACTTTGATATCTGTTGATGATAATTCTGTGATATGTTGTGATATATTATGGGTATCTGTGATAACTGTGTATGATTTATCTGTTATATCTGTTATGTTAATTCTTAATATTGAATTGAACTGTTAAGTTAAATAGACAACTTGGCCCAAAAAAGGGGGTTTGGATCCGATGAGACCGGGATCGGAAGAATCAAATTTTGATTCTCCGAAAACCACATCAATCCAATTTAAACGTTAGGTCGTGATTCCTGAAATGGAGATCGAGATGGTGTTTTCAGAATGCAAGGGTTATAGTCGTTAACTCTGAGGGTGATTCCAAAACGAGTGTAACGAGATAATGCCTTCGGTTTCGTTCGAACCCGCAACGAACTTGTATGGATTGAATGCTTTCAACACATCGTCAGGCGGACGATGAGCATTCTAAGTGATATGTTCTTTAAAGGTAATCGTAGCCTCAAGCCTCATCAATCGGGAATGGCTAAAACAGGGGATGTGCAGGAAGGTTAGGTGGGTCATGCCCAAGCAGGACAAGATATTTCCCCTGTCTAGATGTCCCTTTTTATATTTCGGCTTAGTGGGCGGTTGCTAGCTACAACCGCGGGATTTATCTTGTTCGGGACTGTTCAGTAAGGAATGGTTCCGGCCTTGTGTTGCAGGGGATGAAGGGAGTAATCCTCGGTACGGTGATCTAGGCCCCGTACTGTGACGGGCGGTACCCCGATAGCCCTGCCATTGTATGGGATCCAATTTCCAATAAGCGCCGTACGATTTGATTGTGTCCAACTATGTTGAAATGTGAGATGTAAGCATTTCAGCTATTTCTGTATTTTACTTGAAAACCCTAGACACTATTATAATATCACTGGATTTCCTATGAAATGTTTTGGTTAGCGTAAGGTAAAAACTTACCCATATTTATTTGTGGGGAGTCTTACGTGATACCTTTATTTTCAAATGTTTTTCAAGTTAAACAATTTTAAACCGTTTACTCATACCAGACCCATGTCTGACCCGGAGCTTATTTTTGTTTTTCATAAACTCTCGGGTACCCAAATTTTTACGGGTAGTCAAGAGATTCAGGTTAGAGTTGACGAATTCTGGAGGAGCAATGGAGCAGGAGGCTTCAGCAATGTAGATACATATATATAGTTCTGTTGTGTTAGTATCTCTGAGTCATATTGTTTGAGTTGTATGAACTAGACGGGTGTTTATAACTGTCTAGTATGTGATGTATGTATGATTGTCACATGTATTGATATTGTATAACTCTGATATATGTACAAACTATGTATTATTTAAGTGATATATTATATATTGTTCCGTTCCGCTGTGAGATTCTGATGTTGTTGTTCTTTCTTCTCTATCTTTTCTATTTTCTCATCCCTTTCTTTCTTAATGATGATACGTCTTTCTGGTAGTAGAAGGGCGGGTCGTCACATATCGTTTACTATTTACTTTCTTCTCTTATTAGTGAATCTTTATTTCTATCATTTTTAACCCTCACTATCCTCCTTTTTTGGTGGAATTCTCATACCCATATATTTTATATACTTCTTGCCTTTGTTCATTTTAATACTTGCCTACCCTTTGCTATTTGATTTGTATCTTGTCCTTACTATATATATAAATATATATTAATTTTAAGATTTAACTATTATTGTTATTATTATCATAACTACAATTCTTTAATTCATACTTTGGGATTTTTGCATTTTAATTCATTAGAATTACATCTCCCTTGAGAGGAACGTTTAACACTGCAAATCTCTATATCTTATCCAAAATTGGATTTTGTGTTACGTTTGGAATAATAAGGAATTATATTTTCATAATTACTGAAACTGACAGTACAAAATACAGTAAATATCTCTATTTCATACATCGCTTTCTTTTAGGCATATTCCTTGTTATTTAAAAGGGCATAGTTTTTTATGAATTTGAACTTGATAGTTTATAGAAATTTACAATGCAACGCCCTACATTCCAAGGAGTTAAAATACTACTTAAATCCCAATATTTTACTTTGATAACTTCTTGTTTACAATTACTTGCTTAAATCATTTAACAAATCTAGAACTACTATATAATGTATCAAATTTAAGGACTACTACTATCTATTACTTTCCAGATTCAAGTTGATGTCAAATCTAAGCTATCAGTCAGAATATGTAGGCAGGTTTTATAAATTTATTGCATGTATACAATTAGGCCAACAACTCCACATTTACATTTAGGCATATAGGAATAGATATATAAATCCAATATTATATAAAAATATATAATTTTTTCGCTTACCTTTTGGATTTTCAAATCTCTAGATCTAATCCCTACTATTATAGTTTGACTCTGTCTATTTGAATACATATACCACAAGCATACATACATCTATTAGAAATCTAGATCTAAGAAGAGATTTGGATTTAATTTAGAATTGAATCTGTAATTATAATTTACCTTGGCTTTGATGATTTGATTCAACCCTGTCCTTCTTCTCAACTATCCTCTGTTATTCTCCACTTGTATATACACAATTATAGTTTATTTAGATTTAAGAATCATAGAGAACATGAAATGGTATAGCTTCACCATACTTTAGAAAATATGAGAATAAATATGAGGGATTAGGCTCATATTTATAGGGGTTCGAACCAATGTTAGTCATTAAATTAAATTATTTTAAATCCGGACCGTTTGGCAACGCCATAATTCAAAACCGACAACATCCACAGATAGACTGTCGTCCCCACATCTGTCGACGCTAGGTGTCAATGGGACAAAAATAGGGGACCACCATTGGACTGAATTGTGTTAATTAATTAGTAATGTTTGTTCGTTGAATTAATTCCATTTAAAACCAATCGAGATCTTTTCTTTCCGCATTATGCTTACTTAAACCCTAAGCAACGATTAAAGTTAATTTATTTCAGTAATTACATTTTATTTCCTTAGCTACATATATAATTATTTACGATCCAAAATATTCAAACATTAATAACTTTCTCATCTGAATTCCTATCATAAAACATCATGATGAAAATTGATCAGAAAATCGCCACAAACCCAATGGTGCAAATACGTAGCCAAATTTTGATGTTCGTAAAAATTCTGTTTTCGACGTTACTATTTATTAATTAATTATTGTTAAAATTACGGAATGCTACATTAAGTGCTTTTAGGGAATATAATGTTTTGCGAAATATCGTTTTTTCATACAATTTTGAAAGTTGTTTGAAGGGGAAAAGGTTTTCTTTTGAAATGCGAAATTTTCTAATTTTTAATGCCAAATGTTTAGTGTAGGGATAATAAATATGAGTTTTACTATTCGACAAGGCTGAAAGTATACAAAATATAGTAATAACAAGGTAAAATGTTGTTTATGCTTTAAAATTTCTATTTATATGCCTTGTTGATAGTGAAACGAAGCTTGCGCTTAGGATAATTACAATTTGACATCTAAAAATAGATCTTTTTTGGATATCAAAAATTGTGTGCTAAGTGTTGGATGGTAGGGACAGGATGCAAAATTGGTTGAACCATAATTCTACTTGCAGGAATGTGGAAATTTTTGCTTGAAAATGATTTTTGATTTTTGAAAACTTGCGTACATATAGAACTACCAGCATATATAGGTTATTTACATCATATTCCAAATTGTTTCTAAAAAGAATGCATTCATATAGGAGGCCGATTTAGAGTCATTTTGCATGCATATCTTATATGTTTGTGATGCACCGTGCAATTACATATGTTTAGCTGCAAAATTGATTGTAACTAATTGGTTGATAGCTTAGATTGGTTACACGCTAAGTTATATGATCCAACCCTTGGAAATTTCAAGGACGAAATTCTTTTTGGAGGAGAATGTAACATCACGTAAAATTAATGATAATTAATAAGGCTCCAAAAATAAAATTTGAGTAAAAAATGGAATTTGGCTATGAAACTTACACTGTTGTGTTCGTGTCAATTTTCTGAGCGACATTCATATTTGGAGTTCGTGGTTGGAGCTCAAATGAAGAAGTTATCGGCGTTTGAAGTGTATAGAATAAAAATAATTAAAAACCAAAAAAGGAAATAAATAATAATAAATGCGAGACCCCATGGTCGACCCCCTTATATGGTCTGGTCGACCACTAACGGTCCACTGCTTATAGAGGGCAGTTGACCGGTTGGGCGGCGGCTAGGGTTTGAACCTTGTTCAAATGACCCAGATTTTAATTATTTTAATATAACGATTATGATTAATTCGAGCGATATAACGACCTGCCTTTTTCAATTCATAGAAATCGACACTAATACGTTCATGGTATTCACGTGCCAAATATCCAAGTGTCGGAAAGACAGATTGTTTGGGGAAAAGAATAGAAAACAACACAACAACATCCATGTCTAACCTATCCTCGGCCTGGATAGTTATAATAACCCATCCTTACAAATTTTTGATAAAAGTATATAGGAAAACACGGTGGAAATACAAATATGGGAATATGTCTTAGGACTCCAACAGGAGTCCTGAAGCTCCAAATCATCCAAAGCTATCTTTGGAAAAATACTTGGGACTGACCCAAGCGTTAAGGGAATAACATCCGGATCAGTCTGATAAAACCAACATGAGAACTCAAGTCGCACGAAATTTTATTTTATCTTATAAAACCCTTTAAAATCAAAGGTATCTCGAAAGACCATGCTGCGTACAAATAGGGACCGGTTTTACATTATGATAACCAAAACATTTTCTATAGAAAATCCAGTGGTATTAAAATAATGTCTAAGGTTGAAAACATAATAATCAAGTAGCCTGATGTCATTGAGTGTATATCACAAAAATAATAGGTATACAATCAGAAATTGCTAAGGCACGTTCGCTAATTGTGCAAGATTTTTATGGAGGGCCATCAGAAACTTTGAGAACGGTCCTTTTGCACAAGGATCAGAGATATCCTTCTGAAGCATCGTACCTGTCTAGCCGAGGTAGATAGGAAATAAATAGTTAACCACCAATGTCGAGTGCATCACTCCCTGTATGAATAAACTATAGGTATCGCTAGAAAAGAGAGTCAACTACACCTTCATGGGTTAGCTAAACCCTCTGGCTACGAATCCTATCTCTGGTTTTAGTCATTTCCACTAGTGTGGCTACATCTGGGATTCCAGCTTACGCATCACCACCTGAATACATCTCTAAACCCATATGGATTCCCATACCTCAACGGTCTCGGAATCATACATGGATTCTCACATGTCAACAGATCTCGAAATCACACATTGAGTCCCACACCTTAATAGGTCCCAAAATCACACATGGATTCCCATATCTCTATAGATCACGGCCAACTTTAAAGCAGAACCCATATATGGTTTTGAGTGATTACGATTACGAGTCATCTCATATAAGTACACTCCCTCACTTACCGAGCACTCTAAAAACCAATAAATGATTTTTCGGTAAACTCAACCCTAGTTCTTCTAGAAAAATATAGAAAACATATCACTCCATAACTGTTTATGTGGACTGATCTTCCTTGTCCTAAGAGAACATAACGAGATTTATACACGTAGTACAACATCATCGAAGATGACTGTGCCGTGTAACTCATGTGATTCTCCAAGATATTTTCCGAGTTATATCATTTAGTGTTAAGTATGGAGAGTATCAATACCACCAAAATTAAGAAGGATTTTTTAAGTTAAGATTAGATTGTCGACTATTTAACTATCAAATAAAACAAAAAAAATCAGGGATTTAATTAGATGGGAAACTAAACTCAATTAATCCTATTAGTAACAGCTCAGCCGCTTTAATTAATATTTCATTACTTAAAACACTTTGTAAATACTTGGAAATCATTTCCATATACTTACCTCGACTGTATAAGTATATTTACAAAACACTATATCCTCTAATACTTAGAAAATATAACTATATACTTATTTCAATGGTACAAGTATATTCACAAAACACTTGAGAGAGATTCCCTACTCCAAAATCATATTAAACGGTCAACAAAACAAAAGCCATTTTAACGTTGCTTGCTATAATCCTAAATTCTTTATCCTTTAAATGAAATCCTTCATAGAAATCCTTTATAGAAATCTCTTAAATAAAATACCTCCTTTACCAAATATTAGTCTAAAGGTAAAATCCTTTTTGGAAATAATTTGTCAATTATAACCAATTTTAAATTGTTTACTTCCTTTAAACATCACAAATAAATAAATAAATAAATTTAAATTCTATAAATAAAGACAATTAATTATCCTCTTAAAATATTATTAATAAATAAATATTAAATTTAAAATGCTATTAATAAAATAAATTAACTAATTTTTTAAAACATTATTAATAAAATAAATTAAATAACTTTTACAACAAAATTAAACTAAATAACTTACTTAAACAACATTAATAATATAATTAAAAAAATATAAAATATCATTTATAATAAAATTAAATAACTTTAAACATTTTTTTAAAATAATTTAATACTTTAAACATCTTAAATGAAAATAATTAATCAACTTAAACACCATTTTATTTTAGAAATTACTCTACTTTAAAATAAATTTAAAGTCCCAGAAAAATCCAAAATACATTTCCTTTTCCAAAATTTGGAAACAGGCTCAGTGACCACACTAGTATTTAGACAAGTTACCATTATTTTCAGTCCAACCATTTCAGTTCATCACACTAATATTTTCATAAGAAGCAATCGTGAAAATAAAAATCATAACTAATGAATGAAAGATAATATATCATATGTCCATATTAATTTGCATACAATTAAATGTCTAATTTAATGAAATAGCAGAATAGGGATTTATTCTGCTAAATAGATGCCTAAAATAAATCTATTTAACTTAAATATAGTAGAACATGTTTTATTCTGTTATCAGAAATGCCAAAGATAAAATACAATTACTGATTGACGAAATTATTTACTACGAATATAAATTAGTGGTATTTTAATCTATTTACAAAACTGACAAACAACTATTCAAAAGTGATCTATCCGATGATACGAATTCAGCATCGAAGTCCATGGGTTAAGCGGACTACGAATGGATGAGTTATAGTCTATTCAAGGTTAACCACTTTAAATTTTAAACTTGAATCAAATTAGTTCTTAAACCTTTGGGCCCAAAGCCTACAATTTTACTAACCCTATCCTTCATCTTTTCAAAACACACCTTGCTCCAAATCAAAGGTCCCCAAAACATTTATGTTAGTACCTTAGGCATTGGTTTTGATGATAATAACTATATGATATTATATAAAATATAGATACTAATGCTTTTATCAAGTTAAATAGTACAAAGTGCAAGGTAGTAGACGGGTATTAATTAAGAAGATTGTACAGTATCAAGATAAGGTTCAAGAAGCAGATATAGAGATCCGAGAGTTAGAGATTGAAGACTCATGAGTATTGAAGAGCTTAAGATATCCTAGATAAATTATAGAGTTTTAGGATCTTTATTAAAACTCTGATAGCACTTCTTTGACCTCTCTCTCTCTCTATTTCTCCTTTTCAAATTATTCTTAAATACCTTTAAAATGGTTTAAAAGGAATTCTTGTTTTTCAAAATAGCCTTCAGGTTATTCCTGTCTTTTGATTTTATTATATTTAATATACTTTGAATATTATACTCTGTTATAATTTGATTTTTTAAAGATTCTTGAATATTTATAAGTTTATTATAATATTTATTATTACTTTGATTTCAAATATATTCACTTTTACTTTATATTTATTATTTTCAGAAGAAATTCATATTTAAATTCTTTATATATTTGAATATACTTTTATAAAGTTTTGTTGAGTTTTGATATGATTAAAATATGTATAAACTATGTTTAGGTGATTTTACAAAGTATCAAAATATTTCATAAATCTTAATATTTTCGAAATAATTTTATAAAGTGTTTTTCAATTTTGTGAAGGATATGCCGATATATCCAATTCCTATATGTCAACATAGTGACTGTAATTTTCAAAATTCAGATTTTGAATAGAAGTATCATTTTGTCATATCTCTTCGCAAATGGACCCGACTGTTGTTTCTATATAAATCAGGGTTAAACCAATGAATTTTTGTTAACTACTTTTTCATATTTTCTCTCCTCTTTCATTCTCTTGAATTCTAAAAGAAATTTACTCGAAATATTCAAAAATTCAATAAAAATCAAATTTAGGCTCCATTGATTTGATTCTTTATTGATTACTTTCCAATTTTTCTCATCTCTCGCACTCAAACAAGATCAAAGTGCTATTCAAGAGATTATAGGATCATTTGTAATCAAGATCAACGATTTGAGTTTGTAATACTCTATCAAATCATACTGTTGTACTTGTAGGTATGATTGTAGTCTGTGTAAGTCAATTAGATGTGCTTAGTAACCCGAAAATCTAGTGGGTGTGCTTATGGTCTGTGTACGTTAACTAACTCTACCTAGAGGTCGGAAAGCCTAAAGGATGTGCCTCGTTGCCTTGGAATCAAGACTGTATTTACTTTGCCGTTTGAAAAGAAATTTATACAAGGAATTGTACAGGATTGGAAGTAAGGTGACCTTGAACCAGTATAAAATCCTGGTATGCGCTTTTCTTTTTACTTTTACTACATTTATATTTATCGGTTGTTGAATTTGTGATTGTTAATTGCATTTTTTAAACTATAATGCTAAAAAAATTCAAAACGATTCACAAAATTTATAAAACATTATTCACCACCCACACTCTAGTGTCAAATTAGCCTCCAGATCCATCTTCCGCTAAACAACATTTGGTGTCAGAGCATTGGTTTCCAAGTATTCATAAATCTGATTTTTTGAAAAGTTTTAATGGCAAGAGATTTTGATGTTATTTTTAACATTGTTTCTAAATAGCAATTTGACAAAATAAACATGACATTTTGTCGTGCATTTGCATTCACTCATTATAAAAAGTCACTCAATCTTTTGAAATGGTATAATTTGTAGAAACGACATGTTACATGCTTTTGATGAACAAACATCCAGTGATCAAAGCATAGAAATTAAAAAGGACAAATGGATACTATATAATGGTTGCTCAAGGCTTATGACTGGTAATTCTAAGATCTTGAAATATATCATTTATAAAGACGGTGGATCAGTCAATTTTAGAGACAACTCTAAAGGATATGTGATTTGAATCAGCAATGTCGGTAATTCTAAAACTTTGACCTTTTCTAGTGTTTTGTTAGTTAGGAATTTAAAACATAATTTGTTGAGTATTAGTCAATTGTGTGATAAGGGTTTCAAAAATAAATTTGAAAAAGATAAATGACATATTGAAGATAACGAGTCAAACATTATCTTTGAAGGCATTAGGAAAAGAAACATTTACATATTAAGTATAAAGGCATCAAATGATAATTTGTGTCTTTTGGCTGAATCAAGTGACCCTTGGATTTGGCAAAAAAGATTTGGTCATTTGAATTTCAAGAACCTTTCTAAAATTATAAAAAAAATTGATTAGGGGTCTTCTTGAAATAGGTTTTAATGTTAATAATCTTTGTAATGCATGTCAGCTAGGAAAACTTAGAAAAAGTTCTTTTAAGTCAAAGGATATGATTTTACCTCTCAACCCCTTGAACTTCTTCATTTAGATATGTTTGGTCCCGCAGAAATAAAATCTATAAATTATAATAGATATTTTTTGTAATTGTAGATGATATTTCTAGGTTTAATTGGACAATTTTCAAAAAACTTAAAAGTGATTCTTTTGAAATGTTTAGAACCTTTGTTAAAAGAATTCAAAATCAACTATCTACTAAAATTAAAACTATTTGAAGTGGTCACGGAGGAGAATTCAAAAATGAAAATTTTGGTAAATTTTATAATAATAAAGGAATTACTCATAATTTTTATTTTCCAAGAACACCTCAACAAAATGGAATAGTAGAACATAGAAATAGAATGATTCATGAATGCGATAGAACTATGTTAAATGACAGTAATTTACCTAATTTTTTTAGGTCGAAGTAGCTGCTGCAACTTGTTGTATTTTAAATATAGTTTTGATAAGACCTTTAAACACCATACGAATTACATCATAATAAAAGGCATAAAGTATCGTATTCTAGAGTTTTCGATAGTAATTTTTGTATTGAATACTACTGAAAATTAAGATAAATTTGATGCTAAATTAAATAAAGGAATTTTTATTGGATATTCAAACATAAGTAACGCTTGTAGAGTTTTTAATACTAGAACTAATACTATTGGAGAGACATTACATATTTCATTTGATGAAAATTTACAACTAATAATACAAGTGTTGATGAAGAAGAAAATGTTGATGACTCAAATGAAATTACTAATAATGAAATTATTAATAATGAAAATGATAAAGATATTGAAAATATATATCCAAATAAGAGAACCAAAATATTAAAGGATCATCTTATAGTTTGTGGTTAAAATAAGAAACCAATTAAATAAAATGAGTAATATTGCTGTCATTTTAACAATTGAACCTAAAATTCTAAAGGAAGCAACAATAGATGATTCATGGATTCTGGTTATACAAGAAGAATTAAATCAACTAACAAGAAATGATGTTTGGAAATTAACCCTAGGACATGAGGATAAATCTATAATAGGAACGAAATAGGCATATATAAATAAAAAGAATGAAAAACGAGAATTTTTAAGAAATAAAGCTTGTTTAGTCGCTCAAGGTTAAAGTCAAGAAGAAGGTATCGATTTTGACGAAATCTTTGCACCCGTAGCTAGATTAGAAGCAATAAGAATCTTACTCGCTTTTGCAAATCATGATAATTTTAGATTATTTAAAATGAATGTTAAAAGTGCATTTTAAATGGTTTTATTAAAGAAAATTTATGTAGGACAACCCCCACCTTTTGAGGATGAAAAATTTCTTAATCACTTTTATAAATTAAAGAAAGCTTTATACGGTCTAAAGCAGGCTCCGAGAACTTGGTATGATAGACTTAAATCATGTTTATTACAATCTAATTTTGAAATAAGCAAAGTAGATAATACTCTTTTTATTAAACGAAATAACAATAATATTCAACTAATACAGATATATTTAGATGATACTATTTTTGGATCAACTAACGATAAATTAAACAAAGAATTTTCAGATATAACGAATAAGGAATTTGAAATGAGTCATATGGGAGAACTAAATTACTTTTTTGGATTACAAATAAAACAATTAAGTAATGGTATTTTGATGAGCCAAGAAAAATATGCTAAAAAATTAGTTAAGAAATTTGGAATGATAAATACAAATGGTAAGCCAACTCTCATGGCAACAAATGAAAAATTAAATAAGGAAGAAAATTCAGAAGATATAGATCAGAAATTATATAGAGGAATGATTGGATCATTACTCTACGTAACCATTAGTAGACCTGGTATAATGCATAGTGTATGTCTTTGTGCAAATATTAATCACAACCTAAGAAAACTCATCTAAAAACTGTAAGACGAATATTAAGAAACGTAAATAACATACTAGATTTTGGACTCTTTTATCGAAATAGGATTCCTTTGAATTAATCTCATATAGTGATGCTTATTATGATGGCTGCAAATTAGATCGAAAAAGTATAAATGGAACTTGTCACTTTTTAGGACACTCTCTAGTTTCCTGGTTTAGTAATAATAAAAATTTTGTATCTCTATCCACAACAGAAGCCGAATATATTTCAGCAGGATTATCTTGTTCACAAGTTATTTATAAGAAACAAACATAAAAAGATTTCAGTTGAAACTTCACAAAATCACCAATATACTACGATAATACTACTACGATTAATTTATCTAAAAATCCAACTCATCGTGCTAAGAACTAAACATATAGATATACGACATCACTTTCTAAGCGATAACATAAAGGAGGAATAACCTCATTAGAATTTATAAATATTGAAAATCAAATAGGCGATATATTAACAAAACCATTGAACTAAACATCTTTTATTAAGCTAAAAAGAGAGTTAGGAATTTGTTCTCTATTAGAAATATTAAAATAATAACATATAAATCCGAAATTAAAAAGAAAAACAAATCATCAAATTTACACTAGCTATGTTGACATACATGGATTGGGTATGTCGACATATGCAGTTAAATTCAGAATTCAAATTTCTCTCCTAAATTCAAAATTCAGACTAGGATTATATAACCACAAAAATTCGATTTCTTCTTCATTTTACTATCTTTTCATTATTCTTTCTTCTGAAATAAAATAATCTTATGGCCTCCTCTAATTCTGAGCGTCCAAGGGATGAAAATTCATTCTTTTTCTTCCCATTTCCTACACAAACCTATCCAAAACATCACCATAACTAAAGTGACTAAATTGGAGGAGGAAATGAAAAGTGTTCTGCAATGGCTACTAAACAACAAGTGGTTCAACATCTTCTCCTCAAAGTACAAGAGAAACACGACAGAATTCTTAGAAATCTGAAGAAGTATCTACTGGATAACCTCATAAATCCAATAGTAATTAAAGAGGATAGTCCTAATCCTACAAATGAAAAAGTGGAAGAGGAAGAAGAAGAGGACGAAGAAGAAAAAGAAGAGGAAGAACAAATGGATGAAGATGAAGTCCATTATTTTGGAGAATTTTATTTTGATCAAGATGGATATCCGATCGAATAAAAAGGGAATTTCTACCTTCATTATCCCTTCTGCCCCTTCCACAAGTTTCCAATTATCAAGAAGGAAGTTTTGTCCTAGGATTAGCATATTTAGTATGATTTGTTAGGATTTGATTGACTTGTTTAATTTGGTTTTGTCGTGTGATCTAGATTTACTTTAGATTTGCGTGTATAAGACTTGTTAATTGGATTGAATTTGTTTGCTCGATTGAATGAGTGTGAAATAATTTGACAATTTGAAACTATTTCGTGTCACTTTAGTTCACATATGTGTCTTGGATTATTTTGATGTCATCACCTATCATTATTATCACTTATTATTCTTGTCACTTTTAAATTACCATTATTGCATAGTCTACTTGCTTTTCATTCCCAATATTATATATTATGCAGTACATTAGTTAGGGATAGTTTTTAGTCAGCTTTTGTTGATGACAAAGGGGGAAAAATATATAAAATCAAGGAATCTAGGCATAGAATAACAGAGAGTTTTGTAACTTAGAAGGAGTTATAACATATTTTATATACATAGTTGTCATCATCAAAAAGGGAGAATTTTTTTGTACCTTAGGCATTGGTTTTGATGATAACAACGTTATGATATTACATAAAATATTGATACTAATGTTTTATCAAGTTAAATAGTATAAACTGCAGGATATTAGACAGGTATTGATTAAGAAGACTATACAGTATCAAGAGAAGGTTCAAGAAGCAGATATAGAGATTAAGAGTTGGAGACTGAAGACTCACAAGTATTGAAGAATTCAAGATATCCCAGATAAGTTATAGAGTTTTAAGATTTTTGTTAAATCCTCATAGCACTTCTTTGATCTCTCTCTCTATTTCCCGTTTACAAATGATTTTCCAATATCTTTAAAATGGTTTTAAACGAATTCTTGATTTTCAAAATAAATTTTCGAAATAGCCTTCAAATTATTTCTATCTTTTGATTTTATTATATTCAATATACTTTTACTTTTATACTCGGTTATAATTTTAGGTTTTAAAGATTTCTAATTACTTATAAGTTTATTATAATATTTGTTATTACTTTGATTTTAAATATATTCACTTTTACCTTATATTTGTTATTTTCAAAAGAAATTCAAATTTAAATTATTTACATATTTGAATATATTTATATCAATAAGTTTTGATATGATTAAAATATATAAACTATGTTTAGATGATTCTACAAAGTATCAAAATATTTAACAAACCTTAATATTTTCAGTATAATTTTTATAAAATTTATTTCATTTTTGTGAAGGATATGTTGACATATCCAATTCTTATATATCGATATAGTGACCGTAATTTTCAAAATTCAAATTTTGAATGGAAGTGTATTTTCGTCATATCCCTTCGCAAATGGACATGACTGTTTTTTTATAAATAGGGGTTAAACCAATGAATTTTTGTTAACTACTTTCTCATATTTTCTCTCCTCTTTCACTCTCTTGAATTCTAAAAGAAAATCTACTCAAAATATTCTCAAATTCAATCAGAATCAAATTCAAACTCCATTGATTTCATTCTCTATTACTCTCTGATTTCTCTCATTTCTCTCACTCAAACAAGATCACAATGTTATTCAAGAGGTTATAAAATCACTTGTAATCAAGATCAATGATTTGGTATGTAAAACTTTATCAAATCATATTGTTATACTTATGGGCGTGATTGTAGTCTGTATAGGTCAATTGGGTTTTCTTAGTAGCATGAAAATCCAATGGGCATGCTTGTGGCATATGTTAGTTAAGTGACTCTATCCAGAGGTCGAAAAGTCTGGAGGATGTGTCACATTGCCTTAAAATCGAGATTTACTTTGCTATTTGAAAAGAAATATGCATAAGGAATTGCACAGGTTTGTATGTAGGGTGACTTCAAACCAGTATAAAATCTTGGTGTATTCTTTCCAGTTTACTTTGACTGCACTTATATTTATTTGTGGTTGAATTTGTGATTGTTAATCGCATTGTTTAAACTATAATCCTAAAAGAATTCAAAAATATTCACAAAAATTATAAAACATTATTCACCCCCCTTTAGTTTTAAATAGCCTTAAGATACTAAACAACAATTTCCCTCCAAAAGAAGGAGACCGGAACACTCTCTTGTGCACAAAGGCCACACTCGGCCTCCGTCCACCATCATCGATCTCTCTGCAAACTCTGATGATCAAACGCACCTTCCCAGATCCATCATCATGGCCCAACTCCCTCTTGATTAAAATTCGACACTCCATCACCCTTCATACATGTATAGGTCTTTGAACCGAGCTCAATCAATGAGCTTCCACCGCCACCCCTTAACGTGTAACATCTCGGTATTTCATGCCATTCGAATCCGCACAAGTCGGACTTGTATGGCTCAAAATACCAGATTGTTAATTTATATTTGGCAAAACTCAGCATATTCAATAAATAAAATAATCACAAAATCTCAGACAT
The DNA here is from genome assembly GCA_030765085.1 of Allium cepa. NCBI lineage: Eukaryota > Viridiplantae > Streptophyta > Magnoliopsida > Asparagales > Amaryllidaceae > Allium > Allium cepa. Next base: position 792,610,669 of record CM060935.1, on the reverse strand, counting down.
AGAGTAATATAACAAGAAGCAGTGGAAAACAGAAGAATGGTAGTTCATGAAGCTACTATATATATAACAGAGTTAATATAAGATATAATAGAAGTATCGAATACATAGAAGTCTCAATAAAATAGTCAAATGACAAAAATCTGAATATATCACTAGAGTCAACTGAATAACTGAAAGCTGAATTGATATAAATGGATCTCTAATCGAAGCTCCAACTCCAAAGGTGAGTCTCAAATGCTATGACACTCAGTCTGACCCAAGCATAAAGCAAAACATAAAACACTCGAGTCGGGATTAACATTCTTACATCAATAAATCCAACTCAAGTGAAATATCAACTGAAATACAAGTAACTCAAAGGTTGTTTGGGATACCCATCTTCTATGGATCCGTGGAACTATCTACTGTGTAGTATAACATGCTATTATAATATGTCTATAGTAAATAAACTATTAAAATAGCATTAAGGCGTTATCCATACCCCCTTAACACATTTTATAGTGCCATAGTCTATACAGTACCGTAATACCTCCGTAAACTGGAAGCTACCAGGGGCACTCCATAGGTACGACACAAAACAAACTCATGGTGGTCTCGATATTGTAGGTGACACGGCATAACTAGGCAATGCCAGGGTAGATATACCAATTACACTTCTGGACTGTTGGCAACGCATAGCCACAGCTACCACCCAACTCTTCCACACTCCTAAAAAATCAGAGGGTGCACCCAATTAATCACAAAGTTGTAGAATGGTATCGAAGGAGTGTGTCCGCTCGGAGGAGCTACCTCACTTGGCCCGTCAATTGCTCATGTTTTAGCCACCTTAAAATAACTCACGGGAGTCAGGTGCACATATATACCTTAAATAGAATCGTCGCTAACCATCCTACTTCATTCTGGAATCTCCACCACGTACACAGTTGTTAAAGTGGTTTTCGGTATTGGCAGAGAGTGTGACAATAACCGATCCTAGTCTCTTTAACAACCAAACGTTATTATAACACCGTAGTCATTTCATTTCAAATAATTCATATTTCAAAACCAAAATATAATTTCTATTTCAAACCATATCGATACAATATCATTATTCATTTAAAATATATCCATTTTCAAAATCATAGCACTTTCAAAGTTACAACACATTCGAAATTATAAAACTTAGAAACTATAACATTTTGAAAATTATAACACTTTGAAAACATAATATTTTGAAATCATAACCTAGTTTAGATATAGAAATAATATATAAAATAGTTTATATAATAAAATAGTTTATACGTTAAAATAATTTGTATATTGAAATAGTTATAAGTTTGAAATAGTATATACATATATTAAAATAATTGGTATATTAAAATAGTTATAAATTGAAATAGTTATAGATTAAAATAGTTTGTAATAAAATTATATATATATATATAAATACTTTATACAACAAAAAAATAATTTCCTTAAATTTCACAAATCGATACAAATCAACTCAAATTCTGAAATTCAATTTAATTCAATCTCAATTCATAAATTTTAATTTAGTTCAACATCTCAATAAACCATTTTCAATTTATATCGATTTCAAATACAAATTTGAATCACAAATTAAACCATTTCAACTTCAATTGATTTCAAAGTTTAATATTCAAGCTTTATAATAACTAAATTTGATAATTTCATATTTATTTCAAATTCACTTAAATTAATCCAATAATATTTAAATAAAATCTAAAATTAAAATTTAAATAAAACTAAATTTCCCATTTCGATTTATTTAAACATAAAAAAATTCATTTAATCCACTTTAATCAAAAATTAAGTTATAAGTCGTATCTTTAAAATCTCAAATTCAATAAGCTTTAATTTTATTTTATTTAAGTATAATTATTAAATAAATACAATTTCAAACCAATTTTAATTTTGTCTACCCAGCCTTAATTTATGAAATTTTATTATAAAAGTCTTTTTTATATAATTTTAAATAAATATTTGAACATAATATATACTAATTAAATTAAACTTAATTAAATTGAATCTCATTACTACATTTAATTGTATTAAATCTATTTTATATATATATAAAATATTAAAATTATAAGTAAAATCTTAAAAATTATATTTTCAAAACTAACTTATAAATTTAAAATTTCCAAACATATAATTTTAAAATCTTAAATTTAAACCTTTATAAAAATAACATTTAATTATATATATAATATTTAAAAATCAATATTTACTACAACATATATATATATATTTCCTTTTTAAAACGTTGGATATCATTTCAAAAATATATATAGACCAACGATGTCTGTATAAAATTTTCTATCCTATGGTCAAGTGATACAGATATCTATCATTTCAATTTGGAATTTAATTATCTACGGGTATATATCTTTTCAACCCGCAATCCCAAATTCAATTCAATGAAAATCGTTTAGTTTTATCATTTCAACTCATAACGATTTTCTCCTATTCTACAAGATCGTTCGGGTGTGTATCATTTCAACCCATATGGAATGGTAAATTAACAGGGAACTTGCAGAGTGAGAACAATGATGATAATAATATAATATATCAACAGCAGGAATATATCATCAATAACAGATAAAATATAGGTAATAGATCATGGTGCCAGATGTCACAGGTGAAGAGTTATAGAAAATGGCATATAACATACAACATTTATATAATTAATAGTTCAATTTAGCAACATATTTCAATTGTCGTTTCAAATGAAATCAAATCTAATAAATATAAGAATGTTAATCGTGAGTGATTACTCACCTTCCGAGGCTAGAGAGATAGATAACTCGACAAGAAATGATTTGAATCATGAACTAGATGAATGACCAATCCAAACAACAATCTCAAAACGGAGTAAGTTGAACACATATTTGACGGACAAAGCTGATAATTTGAATTAATAAGAACGAATCAGAACCATCTTGATATAACTAAAACAATATATATATATATATATATATTGTTATAAAAATTTCTTTCTTAAAGTCAATATTCAGTTTAAAATACATATCAAAATAAATGTTTTATACATTATTTCCAAATTATTATTTCTTTCCAAAAAAATTAATAAGTGTTTAAACATATTTTATACATATAAGAGTTATTATAAATCCACTTTAAAAGAATGCTATGCATCGAATAATCATTTAAAACATATAATATGTAGCATATAATGTAAATGTTTAAACTTTATATATAAGCAGCTGGATTGAAAAATGAAAGCAGGCTTGAACATGAAGACAATATATATATATATATATATATATATATATATATATATGCAGATTGTATTATAGATATATGCATGCGACCCAAAAAAATACGCAGACTTCACATATAAACAACATATGCAAGCCATATATATTATGATTTAAAAATCTATATATGTTTAAAATCAAAATGTCTAGGAATATGTTAAAATTTTAAAATCATGATATATATATGCGATATTTCATAAACACGTTATAGGTAAAACAGATTAAAACCAATCTATCACCATATAATATTTAAAACAACATTCATGCTTTAAAACACACAAAAAAACAGAAAAAACAGAAAACAAACTTATATATACAAATTTAAAAATCAATTCTTAATAACTACAATATACTACCCTTCATAATATAACAAAGAGGAGAGGAATGCTAGAGAATAAACGAGGCAATAGCCATGCATTTGGCTGAGGATGAAGTGGTGGAACGTCAGATGCTATCTCGGCAAAGGTGGTGGCTGAGCAGGCAACTACAGTGGATGGTGGCATTCGGGAAAGCGCATGAAGGAGTTGAGGCTAAGTGTTTGTGGAAGGCCGGAGTTTTTGGGCCGTGCTCAAAGGAGGCAATTAGGACAAGAGGGGCGGTCTTGGCCAGAGGAGGATGGAGCTTGTATTCATGGGTGAAGATGTGGCATGTGCTGTTGGCCTGGGCTTGTGTGATGTGGAGGGGAGGAAGGCCGTGGAGGTGGAGGAGAAGTGGGGCGGATATGGAAGATGAAGGCGTGGTGAAGTGAATAGGCGGTTCGGTGCTGGTGGAAGGCGAAGTGATGGGAGGTGGAACGTGGATGAACTGGCTTGTGCCTGACTTCGGGTAGTTGGATGGCAAACATGGGCACAACTTCGGTAGGTTATCTTAAGAGGAAGAAAGAAAGCAGATATATAAAATAAAACTTACGTTATCAAATATTCCGAAGTAGAAGGGGTGGAACTCGGAGAGATAGGTGAGCATGTTTTAAGAAAACAAAGAGCGGCTAGGAATGAATACAACCCAATATATAATAAATATTATTTAAGAGCACAGCAATGAAAAGATTCAAATAGAAGAAACCAACTGGTTTATGTTACGAAATAGAGAATAGCAAAGGCCATAGGAAATATAAATGTTAAGGACCGTAGGGTTAACATACGGTAGAAATTTGAATGAACGCAAAACTCAAAAGACACAAAACGGATACCGATACGGTTAACCGTTTCCATGGATTTCGCTGTGTAACGGACTCCAAAATACAAAGATGAATATACTATGGAGATCAGCACGATGAGATAAACAGAAAGGTACACAGATATCAGCAATACGACCATCCTATCAAAAGGCGATATCGATACTGAAAATGTTGCTAAAACGCCGAAAATAAGATTAACGGAGCAATATCAGTCCAAATTTGGTGAAACGAAACATGACGTCTCACTAAGAAGATGATTTACATATTTATTATATAAAAATATTCAAGTTTGGAAAATATTTATTATCATCAAATATTAACTGATTTAAATTTAAATAAAATTATACAATAAAATAAACTTCCATATTAGCTGATAAAACTTTACCATTTGTTATTTTTAAATAAACGTATTACAAATATCAAATTTTTATTTCCAAATTTTATTATTTAAAATTTCTCAAAAATTTAGTTAAATTACGTTATTAAAATCATTAAAATTTATAGGTCGTTACAGTATGACTACCACCCTGACACGTCATTGCACCTCCTTGTCATGCCCACTCCACGACCAATGGCTCCGACCACCACCTACAACTAGAAGAACTAGCACCCAAAAATCATAACCTTAAACCTTAGAATGAGCACGACCGGATGACCTAAGCCACCAAACCACCGCCGACCATCAACTTAGCTCCACCGCAACCCTTGGCAGCTCCAACTCCAACCATTCAACCCTCATCAACCTGATCGCTGGGAATTTCTTTTAAACCCAAAATCGATCATCCCACCAATTCGACTAAACCCTATCACTAAAATTCTCATGAACTGTCCATAAAATCTCTATTTGACGATACAAACGCGATGGCATTGGTCGTTCGTCGATTCATGATCGACAAAATCCCATCAAAACTTACCCATATGTTGTTATTTAAATTTTTATCTCAACCTACTCGACGAAAAACTTTGAGAATATTTTTAAAAAATACTAGATTTGAATTTAAACATTTCACTAGTTGGCGGTTTTGGCAACTCGATTTGGAGAAAATGATTAATCAAAATGGAAGATGATTTGGGTTGCGTATGTTTGTATAATAGAACGGTAAATGATATGTCTTGAAACTGTTAACATGTAGCTTACCAGAGAGAAAATTTCCATATTTTAAATCAAAAGCTTTGATTTTTAATTCTTCTTTCAGTTAAGAAATATAAATTTAAAACAGTCCAACCCAATTATAACATGAAACATCATTTTCACATAAGAAATTAATAAATAAGAAAAAAGGATGAGCATTCTCACCTTTATCCCACCTTTGTAAAATCAAAGCTAATCTTGCTTTGTTTTAAATCATAAATGATATTTTCTCTTTCAAAACTCTTGAATAAAGAAATTTAAAACGATGAAATTTTGGGAAAATTGAACTAAGGATTAAATACAAAAGATGGAGGGGTATTTGTGTAAATACATTATGATATTTTAAAAACAAAAAAATGAGCAAAAATATTCATTTAAAACAAAAAAAAATTCAAACATTAAAGTACATAGTTTGTAAGAATATGGTGGATGTTAGGATGTGTTAAATCCTTTTGTTCACTTTGATACTTAAGGAATCAAAATTACATTTCAATTTTAAAATTTAAATACATTTTACTTTTTTCTTATCTAATTACTTATTCTCTTATATTTAAAAATGAAATGTTCCACATTTAAAAATGTAAGAATTGTTTTCTAAGCATATACAAGGGCAATACAACGTTTTACAATTTTTCGTTCGATAAGAAGCTGAAAAAAAAACAGGTTTCGGTCACATTTTCAGTTTTCCGTCGAACTATTTATGTATGTAAACAAAATTCAAAAATGAATTATCTAAAATTAGTTAAAAAATTTAAAAGATTTATTTTATTTAATAAAATCATTAAATTGAATTTTTAGAATTAAATTAAATATTCATAAATTAAAACGATAAAATTCTGGTCATTACAAGCGTCTATAAATACAGGCCTAACATCTCATTTCTCTTCTCGTATTTTCTGATCCAAATAGCGATTCTCTGCCATTTTATCTTTCCGCTATTTCTATAAATTATAAAATATTACACACACATACGTACAAATCGGATAAGGGCAGAAAATAAAAGATATAACGAGCACTCTTTTAGAACCTCGAATGCCAACACTAATACATCCACAATATTCACATGTCAAGCATCCAAGTGTTGGACAGACCGATTTTTAGTATAAAAGAAAATGAAGAAAAGAAAACAATCGAGAAAGAGGAGAACAAAAACATTAGAATCTCACAGTGAAATCATAACATATTATATTAAAAGTTAGTATACGCTGTTACTTTATTATACATAACATGTCAGAGTTACTAATCTAAGTATTATCATTAGCCTGAAAAGTTATAACAGCTTATCCTTACTATTCCTAATATACATACATAAAGTAATGTGGTGGAAATAAATACTATGATAGGTAATCATCCAGCTTCTCTCCAAGAGCTGTAATGAACATCAACGACTAGACTGCTCGAAAGAGCAACCACAGAGACAAGGGAAAAATAATACCACGGGTCAGAAAAAAGTCTAGGATGACAAACTCATGAAAGATGTAAGACATATAGCAACACATTCTAAGACCAACCGGATCACTGGATTTGGTTTTCGCCTCAAAAGGGCCAACCATCTAATAGTTACATATTCGATATAATAGATAATGTCTAGGTTGTAGAATATAAGTAAGAAAAATAGCTATGGTGTGTGAAGTGTACACCACAACAATAATATTTATACAATGAAAACTGCTAAGGAGTGTTCGCTAAATTGTGCAGGGTTCCATGGAGATGCCCTTGGTATTTCAAGGCGGACCTCCTATGACATGGATCAGAGACATCCTTCTAAAGCCATGTACATCTCTAGATAAAATGTACCACTAGGTAAATAGTTGCGCCACGCAGAATACGTGAACCCAAATTCCCCTAGCCTCCAGAGCCCATAATCGAAAGAACCTCTAGATAAGGAGCTGACGTACCCATCCAGGTTAGCTAAACCAACAGGACATGCCCCTACTCTGATTTCTAGCAATGCCAATAGTGAAGTTACGTCCAACATTCCAGCATACGATCGCCTACGCGAACAGGTCTTGACACATAAGCCCCAACTCGAACAGATTTCGAAAACACACATGGATTCCCATATCTCAACAGATCTCGAAACCACATATGGATCCCCACCTCCTGAATAGATCATGAACCAGTTCGAGCATCATAATTAGATCTCGAATCTGTACATAAATTCCAATATCCCAAATTAATCCACTTCCAAGAGGTAGAATACATATCTCGTCTTGAAGAGCTTTTCGATAAGTAGAACACTTACCAATTCCGCTCTCTCCAAGACTGAATCGACAAATTTTCTATTAACTTATTACCGGTTCTTTCGGACAAAGATAATGGTGGGGATCATCTCTTATCCAGATGAATTTTCTTATCGTTTATTCTATGTTACTTTTGGTATAATTTCAATAACATTGAGAATGATCGCATAAGGGAATTAAGTCCAGTATACTTCCCCTAAGCAAGTGAACACATAAGCACTATCAATTCATACAAAGCACGATCAAGTTACCCAAATGACTTCTTACCCCTTTTTAATTAATTTATCCTTTATTAACTAAAAACTTTTTTATTAATAGAAATACTTTTTATCCAATAAAATTTTCTTTATTAGTTTAAACTCCCTTTATGCATTAAAACTCATTTATTAATTAAAACTCATTAATTAAAACTCTTTTATTTACTTGTATACATGTATATTTAATTTGTCTTTATAAAAGATATGCACTTGTATCCTATTATTTCACTATTCATTTACTCTTTTCAATTCTTCAAAAGCATTCATATACTTGCCTAATTGGTATAAGTATATTCATAAAACATTTAACAAAGTTTACTTACTTTAAACTAAAATCAAAGAGTTTAAAAAAATGATACTCAAACATTGTTACTACAAACTCCTTTACTCTTGTATATTTAAAATATATACATTTTCTGTCTTTATTCAAAATGATTTCATACTTCCTATTATCTTAAAAATTCCCTTTTTAAAGATCTTATTACATTTATATGTGTTAAAGACAAGTGTTGTTTAAAACATTGTCACAACAACCCTAAAATATACTATACTCTAAACACTATCTTTAAAACCCTCTTTTAAAAATCTAATTACATTTATAAGGGTTAATGACAAGTGTTATTTAAACATTGTCACAACAAACCCAAAACAATTTATACTTTAAACTTTATTTTTAAAACCCTCTTTCAAAAATCTAATTGCATTATAAGATTTAAAAACAAGTGTTATTTAAACAATGTCACACAAACCAAAAACAATTTATACTTTAAACATTATCTTTAAAACCCTCTTTTAAAGATCTAATTACATTAATAAGGATTAAAAATAAATGTTACCTAAATCTTGTTTACTACAACCTAAAACCATTTACTTATCTTATTTAGTCAAGTTTTATAGTAAACTAATCGACTATCTAGTTCCAAAAGTGATTGCATATAGAGATCAAGGTTTTTATACTTAACACGTTTTTGACATTCCAACTTAACAATTCCTCGATCAAGAGAGAAGACAGTAGGTTAGAGCGCTATTGCTCATCCCTACTCGAACATCAATCTTGACTCTTACAAATAGACAAGTCTACCTCGCTCGGCTTTCATTGCTAAATATAGTATTACTATCATCCCATATGCAAATTAACTATGTGTTCAATTTTACAAAAATGTTACTTTTCATCCCTTTTTCCAAAATAACAGTCTTTCCAAAATGCATGTAAATAAGTTAGAAATATTTGTAAAATGATACACATACACATGTATGCATGCATGCATGAATGTATGTATGCATAATAGTTCAGTTATAAAGTTAATATATTTAATAGAATTTAGAATAAACTTAAAGAAGAAAAGTGAAAGGAAAATTCTTTATACTATAATAAATCATTAAACCAATTTTATAAAGTTATATATATATATATATATATATGTAATACTTTATATAATACTTATAAATAAATTATAAATAGTTATATAAAATACAATTTTAAAATATAATTACTTAACATTGATTTAAAAACCATATTCTATTTAAACAAAATAAACAAGTTTTATTAATATAATTAGAAAACCTTTACTTTAAAATTTTAAAACAATCTCTTTAAAAATTTATTTAAACTTCAAACTTCTTTTAAAATACTTGTATACACCTTTTATAAAAATGCTTAGAAAATATTTCATAAAAATTGCTAAAGTAATACCATTTTATACTTTACTTAAAAAAGGTATTTTCAAAGTGCATCCTTAGCGATTATCGCTATATGGACCATAAATTTTGTAACTTCGTTTTACAAATTAAAAGGCTTTTCAACTCGATTTATTACTATCTTTTACACATAGTGTAGAAAACAAATAAAACAAATCATTCAAAAATACAGTTTAAAAAGTAAGATAGAAGAGAGGGGATTCAAAGTGCATTTATAGGGACTATCTTTGTACAAAAAATTTCATTTTTCACCTCAAATTCAATTATTCAAATAAGCATAAAAAATATCAAGTCCGAAACATATCAAAACGAAGCATAGAAAACATATATACATGAAAACACAATATTCAATCAAGAATTAAATACACAATATCAAAGTGCTTTTATAGAGACTATCTTATACGAACACTTTCATTTCAAGTTTAAATTAAATCCATCCCCTATTAATCCTTGTGTGCTTTATTTCAAGGTTACGGAATAAGTCATACGCAACCATTTTCATATGTCTTTACTTCCCAAAGAATGAATCAACAAGTCAAGCAATATAAATTCAAACACAAATACTATAATTTAAACGACAACACAAGCAATATATTTTCATCTTGATGGTGAGAAAACTCACTTATATTGAAACCAAACAACCAAGTAACAAAAGCCAACACTTCCTACCTCTACCAAGCAAGCACACAAACTCCTCCTACCTTCAACTTACAAGCTCCAAAGTGCTCGGAGATAGCCTTCCTTGGCCCAAGTTTCTCACTGCCTGGTTATATTGCTAAAAATACTCATTTTCTTCATTCTTGATTGCTACATCTTGTCTACTCCGTGTTTTAAGAATGATAGTGGAGCTTGGTGAAGTTTAGAGAAGGTTTGAGGTAGAAGAATGAAGAAAGAAGAGAGGAGGAGAGCTTGGAATTTAAGAGCTTTTTGTCTCTGAAGTTTTGAATCAAGTTATGGAATGAAATGAGATAGTAGACTGAATGAATACAAGTGTAAAATGATCTTCCATGCCCTTTAGATTGCCAGCCAAACGAGGGGGGATTCTCTCCATGCCCATGCCTCTTTACAAGCCATACCTTCCTTAAATCACCCCCTCTTTCATGCCTTGAATTAAGGGTCCTTTTGTCCTCCTAATCTCTCTTAATTTTAATTAAATTTTAGTCAAGAACAAAGGTGAATTAAATGTTTATAGATGTGTTCATATGTTACTATAAAAATTCCAAAAAGTTCGAGCAATTTTTGGAGATTAAAAAGTTTTCTATTAATAAAACGATTTTTGGTTACATTATCGTTATTTCTTTGAACTATTTATTTTTGTAAACAAATTTCAAAAAAGAATTTCTTATTATTAGTTATTAATTAAAAAGGGTAAATAAGGTTATAAAATTGTATTTATTCACATTAAATCTTAGATATAGATATTTAAATAATTCAGATATTTAAATAAGATGTGCTTGAAATTCAAAGTCATTACATATTCCCTGTTATAATATTTCGTCCTCGAAATTTCAGTACAAACAACTAGAGAAACAGCCATACATTAGTAATTAACTGTATTCTCAATTATTAGCAAACATAGCATATTAATATACCAAAGCCCGTACAATGTACATATGTCATCTGTACGCAATATCAATTCTGATCACTTGTTCAATCATGTTGATTTCACTTACAAACTAGGCAGATCACTTAAGCTCTCTAGTACGGACTTCGATCATGTTCCTTGGTTAAAAACCTCATCTTTCCTTGCATAGCCATATTCTATGATAGAAAACTTCAAAATCATATCAAGCATCCATATCAAGTGTTCTCTATCAAGAATCAAGTGAAAAATCCTTGTTCGAACAAATTTAAAATACGTTGAAATCATGTACTCGAATCTTTGATCAAGAATTGTCATGCAAAATGATCTATATAAAACTTACGTACTTTATTCTATTGGTCTTCTTTTTAATTTACATTCAATTACATAAAATCATTTCTTATTTAATAATAAAATCATTTATGAATTCTTTTATAAAACAATACATAAGTTTTTTAAACATTCTATAAAGTCATATCCTTATTTATAAACATTCCACAACTTAAATTTATATTCATATAACACTTCATCTTAAGAGTATATACACTATCTCATATTCATTTTACTTAACATGGATGTTTTACAAGTTTAAAACTAGTTTTAACTTACTATCTTCTCAAATTTAAAAGTTACGAAAACTTATCTTTTATATTTTTACAAACACACTTTGCTTAAATTTCTATATTAATTCATAAGTTTCCAACTATCCAAAATCATCGAAAAAATTCCATTTTTTACCAACTAATGAAAAGCTACCAAATAACATATCATATCAAGATGCACAGCCAAGCTATCCAAATGCATAAGATACATACGTCCATTAAATAAATTAATAAAAAACCTTAGAACTAAACATTGGGTATCATTTTAAATCATTTTGAAATAGTATATACATATTACCTTTGTATATCAAATCATGCTTTAGGGATTTTAAATCAAGATATATTTTACCAAAATAAATAGTAGAAAACTACTATAATAGCATCCTCCACTTTGGACCTAGAAAATGAACGCCGATGATGCTGCAGTCATGTAGCGAACCTGGCTTTTCGACCCTTAGAAGTTGACACTAATACATCCTTGGTATTCATAGGCCGAGCCAACAAGTGCCGAAAAGGCAGATTATTAGGGGAAAGAAAGTAGATAGGAAAGATAAGGAGAAACTGAACAACATGGAATCTCGCAACGCAATGGAATAATATATAATATACTCAAGTCTTTACAAAATCTGAGACCTATTTTATACATGTACATATTAGAGTTGGACAGTTATAACACCTGTCCTTACAACAGCGGATAAACTACACATAACACATACAACAGAAGATATCCAAAGTACGAGAGTATGTCCCGGACCTCCAACTCGACTCCATAGCTTCAAAGCATCTAAAGCTAACCTGGAAAACATGCTCGGTTTAACCCGAGCATTATAAGGAAATAACGCCTGGGTCAGTCTGGAATACGGGTGTGAGTAAGCTCAAATCATAAAACAGCTTTATTGATTTACTAACTTGAAAAATCCTTTGAAATCAAAGATATCTCGTAAGACCTTACCGCATACAAACACGGACGGGTTTTTACCATATGATAACCAAAACACCTTGTTAGAAAATCCAATGATATTATAATAATGTCCAGAGGTCAAAATAAAATATGAAAATAGCTGAAATGCTTGCATCTCTCGTTTCAGCATAGTTGGGCACAACTAAGTTCGTACGGCGCTTATTAGAGAATGGATTCCATACAATTATTTGGCTACTGGGGTACCGCCCTTCACGGTGCATCTCTAGATAAAATAGCACCGAGACCTCGCGTAGATCCACTGCCAACATAGGATCGGCCTATCCATTACTGCATAGTACAGAATATGTTCACCCCTCCGTTAATGGGCCCCGAAGCATTCAAGTGAGAGATAATAACAACTCTAGAAAGGGATAATCATATCCTACTTGGGAGTGACCTACTTAGCCCTGCTGCGATCTTCCCTACTTTAGTCATTCTTGGTTGATGAGGCTTGAGGCTACAATTCCTTTCAAGAACATTTACACTTAGAATGACCATTGCCTTCCAATGACAATATGCCGATAGCATTCATCCATATATGTCTATTCTAGGTCTGAAAGAAACCGAAGGCATTATTCCTACCACATCCATTTTGAAATCACCCTCAGGATTAGTAGCGACTAGTCCTTGCACTTCACATCTCTATCTTCGATTCCATGCTCTTCACGATGTCTTCAGTTCGCAACACTTGAGTTGGATCGAAGTGGTTTTCGGATAACGTATCTGATCTCGGTCTCTTCAAAACAACTTTGATAATTTCCGGTAAACTCAACCCTGATTATTTAGGAAATATTTAGACAACACAAGAGCGGGAGTCACCCATGACCATTATGTAAATAGATTTCCTTTTCATTTTCCTAGGAGAATAAAATATGGTTTATATGCACAGTACCGCATCATTAGGATGACTGTGCCCTATAACTCAAGTGTTTCTCCTAGATATTCCCAGAGTTACGCTTTGGTCAAGATTTGATAGTCAGTTATTTAGCTATCAAATAAGCAAGCAAACGTTAAAACATAGATTAATCCCATTGGATCCTCTGATCCTCATTAAATTAATCTCATACTAATTTAGTTACATATCCTTTGTTCCTAAAACATTTATATACTAACTCTCTGGTATAAGAGAATATATATATATATATATATATATATATTAAACCATTTAAGAAAGGTTCTTATTTACAAAATCATCTTTAGTTGGTTACTAGAAACCAAGCCACTTATGTTTAACTTCCCTAAACTTGACATTTTTAGTAAACAATCTCATTTATGGAAATAATCTTTGAATTGCAACCAAAACTTGACGCAAACTATATTATTCCTTGGATAACAATGAAGCCGTTTATATTGGGGTATTATTACCTCTCAGACCTTGACTTAACAACACTCTTATTTCTCGGCATGATTGAAGTTTATCATCAAAATATCTCCATATTAACTCATTTAAACAAGATTATAAAACATATCTCCTTTAATAAATAAAAACTTCATTTCGATTATAAACTCCTTGTCATAAAACCGAAAATCATTTATAAACTTCAATATAAATCACAAATACACTTATAAGCTCTTATACATATGCAAAATCATTTGTACATTCTTTTGTAAAACTTTAAGCTCATTAGCAAACGAACCCTTTAATAAGAAAATATTCTTGTAAACCAATTTACTTTAAAATCCTTTCATAAATAATGTCATAATCAAAAGGGTATTCTTAAGTACCATATTATAAATCAATTAATAATCTCCAAAGTATTAATTAATTAATTAATTGGTCAACTAATTTTAAACAATGATATAAAAATCCATCTGCTTATCCAATTTGAAAGGAGGCTTAGCAGCTCACAATGGTTCTTAATTGAGCTATCATTATTTTATAACGACATTCAAGATCGTAACCAAATGGTTTACATAACCATAGATATGTAAATAAATCTACAATTAATATAAGCTAACATATACACACATGTTTATAATATCATAATAGCAAGATGATGATTTGTCTTACTATATAGATGTCCAAACAATTCAATCAATTTACTTACACTATAGCAAAATGGTATTTTGTTCTGCTAACAAATATCATTTAGTCTCCCTAATCATATAGAGTTACATAAGGTCCAGACAAGAGATCATTTTATTTGGAATCAACTTGCTTTGAAAAGAATACTGATTTAAAACGAAATCAGTTTGAATTAAAAATCATCCTTGAAAAATATTTAAATAAGGAAATAAGTTTAAACTCTAAATAAATCTTAATTAATCTTAATTAAATCAAGATTAAATCCTAATTAACCCTTAATTAGACTTAATGAACTTAGTTAAGTCGATTAAATCCTTAATGAATCTTAGTTAAAGTTGTGTTAAATCTTTATTAGTTAAACCTTGATTAATTAAATATTAATTAAATAATCACTTAATTAATTAATAATTAATTCATTACTAATCTTAATTAAGTAATTATCAACCACTTAATCACATTAAACTTTAATTAAAACCAAATTATTAAAATAATAGTTATTTACTTAAAATTAACTACTAATTATTCTTAATCACTAATTAAGTGCTAATTACCGTTAATTAATTAATTAAATGATTAAATTTCTATACCTTAATCACTTTTAAATATTACTATTTAAGTTTAAAAAACTTTTATAAAACAATCTCAAAAACAAAACATTTTGAAATCAAAGTTGAGAAAATTCGTTGAACTACATCCATAGCGATTATTTTGACTATGTTACTCTCGAAATTTTGAAATTGGTCAGTAGAAAAGTTTTGGATTTTCTTTTCTCTATCATTTCAAAAAAATAATCACTCAAATTGTATCTGTTTGGTTGGAGATATTGTCAAATGAATGAGTTGTATTTTCGGCATTGGAATTTCTAGGTCTGAAAACACTCTGTAAAGACTCGAACTTTTGACATAACTATGTTCGAAATCTGAAGAAGCGGTCAACATAAAAGCTGCAGCTAATGGAAATTTAGATGGTTAGAATAAAAGAAAATCTTGATTTGGTTTTTCATTGAGGAAGATATGGCCAAAGGAAGTTGGACAAAAATGGAGAGTAAATGAAAATATGGTGAAGGTGGCGTGTATTTATAGAGGAAGAAAGCAGGAAAATTTAAAACATGTCATCATTTTATGAAATCAAATCAACATCTCAGCCCTCTCATCCATCACATCATCTTTTCTTGTTATATCATATATGTGATTATAGCTAATGATTTTTCTTATGAAAATATATAAGATATGGCAACACAATTTTTTTTTTTGAAAATAGGTTAATAATTTTATTGCCTCAAAATATGTTCGGGCTCAAAGCCCATAGTTACAAGGATGACAACACAAATATATATATATATAATGTTTATTATTTTCAAATTTATGAATTGCACATCAACTTATTTCTTCCCTTACTTGTCGCATCCACTTCCTTCTTTATTCATGTCTTAGGCTTAGTGATAGTTAATGATGATAAATATTATGATATGACACGAGATAAAAATTATATATATATATATATATATATATATATAAAAGTTATTATTTTGTTAAAACTATGAATTGTAACATCACTTCCTAAACATAATTAATATAACATAATATATTACTAAGTGTATTGTTATATGGTTAATTATCTACCATATATGTGTGTATATAGTGCATAAAGGCGAACAATGTTTCCACAACTTTCGGTTGTCGAAAAGTCAAAATTCTGGAAAACGTTATTTTGCCACATTTTCTGTTTTTCTACAAACTATCTATTTGGTCAACAATTTTCAAAAATGAACTTTCTAATATTAGTTTTAAATTAAAGAATTCTGTTTTCATTATAAAAACCAATATTTGAATATTTAATATTAATTAAATTTTCATAAATCAAAGCGATGAAAATTCAAATCGTTACATTCTTTCCTCTTAAAAGAATTTCGTCTTCGAAATTACATCACCATAATGCCCAAGACTATTCTTAAGTTGCATGATATTCATAGATCATTCATATGAACAATATGATTCGATCATTACTCGAATACATAACTCCACTTCCAAACTAGCATCGTTTACCCGATCCCCTAGTGTGGACTCCGATCAGGCTCCTGGATTAGGAACCTCTACCCTCCTAACATAGTTCTAACTATGATAGACAACATTGGGCCCCTACCAAAAACCCTTATCAAGTGTTTGCCGTAAAAAATCAAGAAAGAGATTCTTATTCGAAATGGTGTGAAAGCACCTTAAAGTCATGTACTCGAATCTCAAATCAAACTACATGGAAAGAGAAATAATCTACGTCCAACTTACGCCCTTATTTTATTAGTTCTCACCAATGGAAATTATATTTCCACTAATTTTTTATAAAAAATTCTCATAATCTCACTTAGGTTCCATTTGTATAATACTCCACTTCATCTTAAGAGTATATCAACTATCAAAGTAAACTTGTTCCATTTTGCATTTATTTCCCCAAGGAAACTTAAGATCCAAATACCCGGTTTTTATTTCAAAAACATTTGAAACGAAACTCAATATTTTAATCAAAGAAAAATATATGCATATAGCCTGAGTAACTCCAAAACGATACCAAGGAACTAGGTACTACCAAATAGTATCACACATTTCCTTACCTCGAAGGGTAATATTCAAGAGAAGTGTTTACCATCCAAAGACATCTCTTTCCCAATTTAAAGTTATTTCTCAACCACTCGAACTAGTTAACTTAAGATATTTCTTTTATTTCAAAATCCCTTTTTTCTTAAAATCATACTTGAAATATTTCCACCCAAAATATCTATCACCAACTTGCTTTAGGTTCGTCTGGGTTTGAACTTGTTTCGATTATATAACGGTATTGAGAATAATTTACTAAGTGCCCCACAAAATTCGCCTAGACAAACATATGACCGTCACTTAAAAGATTATTCTGATTATCACAAAACAAATTGAGACTCATCTTCCCGAACCAATCCAAAGAAAATCCTACTTACTTACAATTTTTTTATTCCCCAAAATTTTATACTTGAACCAAAATTTCTTTCAAATGGCACTAAAATTATTTTCCAAAACCTTGAAAACATTTTTAAAAACCCCGGTATCTAGGTCCTCAAGTTTCATACTTAAATTCCTTTCTAATTATAAGACACATTCTTATAGATCCCTTTGAATGTTTTGTTTCAAAGTATCCAAACTTTAATAAACATCTTTTATTAACTCAAATTCTACCCCAACCTTATCATTGAGCATCTTATAGTCAAATTGTAAAACTAAATTCACAAGCTGTTCGTTTCTATGTCTACCGGTTTCTTTTTACCACCCCATATTTTAAGGAGGTAAGCTACGTATAAATCGCTAATGATAGTCAATGCTCAAACTGTGCGAGCATGACCAAGCTAAACCTAAATGATAATAGTAAAATATTATTATCCTTTATCAAACAATACCCCAAAAATACTATGCTATTTTAGGAGAAAAAAATTCTTGTATACATAAAATATATTTTTGGATAAAATTATTTCATTTACCAGTTTAAAACAATATTATGTCGATTGACCTGGTTCAAGTGTTTAGAAATCCCTATCGGTAACATTAGCTAGACGCATCGACTAGAATTCATACACCACTCAATCGATCAAACAACACAACATAAAACATTTTTTATCACTAACAAATATGCACTCTCATACACACACACACACACACCCCTCCAAACTCATCCAAGGGTCACATTTACCCTATCTTTGATGAGTCAAACCCTACTAAAGCCAAGGTTCTCGCTTAACCTTCAGCACTGATACCAAATGTAACGAACCTGGCTTTTCGACCCTTAGAAGTCGACGCTAATTCATCCTCGACATTCATATGCCAAACCACAAAGTGAAGAAAAGGTAGGTTGTTAGTGTAAAGAAAGTAGAAAGGAAAGATAAGGAGAAATCAAACAACACGGAATCTCACAACGCAGTAGAATAATATATAATATAATGAAGTCTTTACAAAATCTAAAACCTTTTTTTACATACAAATATCAGAGTTGGATAGTTATAACACCCATCCTTACAATAGAAAACAAACTACACATAAGACATACACAACGGAAGATATCCAAAATACGAGAATACATCCTGGGCCTCCAATTTGACTCTATAGCTCCAAAGCATCTAAAGCTAACCTGGCAAACATACTCGGTCCGAGCATTATAAGGAATAATGCTCAGGTCAGTTTGGAACACTAGCATGAGTAAACTCTAATCACAAAAAAACTTTATTAATTTATTAACTTGAAAATCCTTTGAAATCAAAGTAATCTCGTATGTCCTCGTCCCACATAAACATGAATGGGTTTTTACCTTACGATAACTAAAACACCTTTTTAGAAATTCCAATGATATTATAACAATGTCTAGAGGTCAAAATAAAATATGAAAACAGCTGAAATGCTTGCATCTCTCGCTTTGGTATAATTGGGCACAACAAAGTCCGTACGTTGCTTATTGAAGAATGGATTCCGTACAATTACTAGGCTACTGGGGTACCGCCTGTCACGATGCATCTCTAGATGAAATAACATCGAGGACCTCGCTTGGATCCCTTGCCATCATAAGACCGGCCTACCCCATATTGGATAGTATCAAATATGACCACCCTTCCATTAATGGGCCCCGACGCATACAAATGAGAGATAATAGAAACTCTAGACAGGGACGATCATACCCTACTTGGGAGTGGTCCACTTAGCCCTGCCGCATTAGCCCTGTTTTAATCATTCTTGGTTGATAAGGCTTGAGGTTTTGATTACCTTTTAAGAACATATACACTTAGAATGTTAACTGCCCTCCAATGACAATGTGCTGATAGCATTGATCCATACAAGTCCATTCTAGATCTCAACGAAACTGAAGGCACTATTCCTACTACATCCATTTTGAAATCACCCTCAGGATTAGTAGAGATTATCCCTTGCACTTCATATCTCTATCTTTGATTCCATGCTCTTCATGATGTCTTCAATTCGCAATGTTTGAGCTGGATCGAGGTGGTTTTCGGATAACATATCTGATCCCCGTCTCTTCGAAATAACTTTTGATAATTTTTGGTAAACTCAACCCTGGTTCTTTAGGAAATAATTAGAAAACACAAGAGCGGGAATCTCCCTTGACCATTAAGTAAATGGATTTTCTTATCATTATCCTAGGAGAACAAGACAAGGTTTATATGCACAGTACCACATCATGAGGATGAGTGTGCCCTATAACTTAAGTGTTTCTCCTAGATATTCCCAGAGTACGCTTTGGTCAAGATTTGATAGTCGGTTATTTAACTATCAAGTAAACAAACAAACATTCAAACATAGATTAAATCCCATTGGATCCACTAAGCCTCATTAAATTAATCACATACTAATTTAATTACATATCCTTTATTCCCAAAACATTCATATACTTAACCCTCTAGTATAAGTGTGTGTGTGTGTGTTAAACCATTTAAGAAGGGTTCTTACTTTCAAAATCATCTTTATTTGGTTATTAGAAACCAAGCCACTTTTGTTTAACTTCCCAAAACTTGATATCTTTAGTAAATAAATAATCTCATTTATGGAAATAATCTTTGAATCGCAACCAAAGCTTGATGCAAAACTAATACTATTTCTTAGATAACAATGAAGCCATTCAGGTTGGGTTTTATTACCTTTCACACCTTGACTCGACAACTTATTCCTCGGCATAATAGAAGTTTATCATCAAAATATCTCCATATTAAATCATTTAAACAAGATCATATAACCCCTCTCCTTTAAGTAAAAATAAACTTCATTTCCGTAACGACCCAGAATTTCACCACTTTGATTTGGTAATATTTAATTAATTTTAAATATTCAAGCAATAAATTTTATAATTAAAATAAAACTATTTTTAATATTAGATAATTATGGTAAAATAGTTTTTAAAATTTGTTTTCAAAAATATATAGTTCAAAGAAAAATTGAAAATGTGACCGGTATTCGTTTTTCGAATTTTCGACTTTTCATCAGTTAAAAGTTATTGGAAATGTTGTGAACTTTTGTGTAAATATATATATACGTACAAATATTAATAAGTTAGTGTGTATTGGTTTACACATGGGTATATAATTGTGTATATGCATATATATATATATATATGTATGTATTTATAAAAAGATGTTAATAAAATGGAAGATGCTTTAAGAGACATAAGGAGACATTTTTTTACAAGAAGGTACAAAACATGTTGGCTTTGATCGGATAAGATGGTGTGATGCTTGAAGGGCTGGTGTGAGTGTGAGGTGAAGGCTAGGTGAGGTAGCAATAAGGTAATGGACGGTATGAGGAAAGGGTAGATAAGTAATTTCCTTTTTCTTTTATTTATAAATGGCCTTCCATTTGCTCAAGTTTTCCTCCTCTTTCTTCGGCCGTATCTTCCTCATTTATAGTTAAAATGGAGATTTTATTTTTTAAAACCATGTCAAATTTCAATGGCTACAGCTTTTATGTAGATCACTTTTTAAAATTTTGAGTCTAGCTATGTCAAAAATACATTTCTTTTAGACATGTTTCTGGACTAAAATTTTCCAATCCTAAAACACCCATTCTTCAATTAATCATATCTTTCTCAAAAAAGGTGAAATTGAATGTTTCATTTTTCAAATTGTAGAGGAATTTTTTTCCTAAAACTACTTTTTTGACTACATTACCAAATTCCAAAAATTACTTGTCCGAAAATCGAGGGCAAGTTGACCAATTTTCGAGTGGATTATGTGGTTTTCCATGCTTTTCGAATTCCAAAGTGTATCAAGATTTCAAAGGATTTTTGGTGGGTGAACTTCTTAGTTTAATTTGAAGATTTAAACTTTATTTAAGTTGAAAATTTGTTGTATTATATGTACTGTTAATCTTGTTAAATGTTTGGTTTAAACAAATGTCGTGGTGTTGTTATATATTTGGATGCTTGGATAACATATTATATTAGGCTTGAGTTTGAAGTTTGAATGATGTTATTGTTTGTAGAGTTATGAATTTGCTTCGTATATAATGTGTGGTATGTGTGTATGTGAATGGATATGGTATACGTTATATACTAAAAGAAAAGTTAGCATCTTGGTTTGGGTTAGCGAATAAAAAACCCTTAAGTGAAAATCATGGGTTTATTTTAAATTTCAAAGTCATTTTCAAAAGTTTCAAACTAGTTTTTAGTTTCCAAACACTTACTGATGTTTTGAAAAGTTAGTGAGCATTAAGGTTTCAAGATTTAAAAGAAAATCTAAGGACCAATTTTCTAGTAATGGCATCCATAGATAGTCGTTATGAACGCAGTTCGCTTAAAAATCCAATTTTTACAAAAATTGGTTTTCATAGTTAAAAATGTTTTTAAAATGTTTTATTAACTTAATAAAAATGTTTTAGAAAGCGAATTAAGTTTTAAATAATTAATTATTAATTAATTCAGTTTAGTAATTGATAATTAATTAAGATTAAATAAGGTTGATTAGTTTTAGTTAAGTGAAGATTAGTACTATCATGTCATCATAAAACTTTTTTCTCTTTTAATGACTATCCCTACCGAAACTTGTCCCATCTCCATTCCTTCTTCCCTCTGCCTGCCCCAACCAGTCCCATCTCCTACCTCTACGGCTGCCACTCCTACCTTGATCCTGCCTGCCCCTGATCCCCCACCGTCTGTCCTTCCTCCTCCTATTGCTCCACCTTCAACTGTTTCCAATCTTTCTCATTCTGCTTCCTTGCTTCCACCTTGCTCTGCCACCTCTGTGACTGTACCCAAATGGAATTCCCTCTTCAAGTCAAAGCCAAGCAATGCTGGCAAATACATACCTGTCGATATCCCTGTCGTTTTAGCTGGTGAAGTTCTAATTCCTCCACCTTAAGTTCTACTTCATTCCCGTTGAAGTAATAAATTTTCTATTCTTGTTGAAGATAAAGAGGATGCATGTGATGAAGTGGTGGTCGATGCAAGTCTTGAATTGGTTGAAGAGGGAGAAATTGTTTTATGCAATGATACAAATGTAAAAGGCAAAAGAATATTAGGAACTGATGGAACCGACATTAATGAAGTGCAAGCAACAGAATATGAAGATGAAATAAATGGTTTGCATGTGGTCCATGTGGATCAACTTTCTGAATTAAATAAAGGTGATAACGCTTTACTTCCTGCATATAATAAATGTGTGCATGTGCATAATTCCCCTGTGCATGACATAAACAATAACCAATCCTCTACTCCTGTAATTCCAGACAAACGACATCCCCATGCAAAATTATTAGTTACAACTGAGACAATCCATAATACAGATTTTAACAACGACCATGACTCTCTTGCCCAATCTTTCCAATCCTTCACTCCCCCCATTCAAAATCAGCCCTCTTCCTCTTCGCAAACTGTTATTCCAACCTCATCCAATCCTGCTCCTTCTTGTTCGACCCACACTACCATGTCAGACAACCCACCACCTTATGAATTCTTGGGAACTTTACCTGGCTGGAACTCTCGTCAAATAATGCCCGACTCCCCAATTTTTGACCATCTCAAATTTTTAGCTGACTGTAACCCATCACAAATTCTGAGCAAAAATGTAACTAATGAAAATCACATGATAAACTAAACGGCTGAACAGAGGATCTCCTTCAACAAGGAGCATGAAAGGAACTGTCCACGTTTCCCTGTAATTATTATCATGACACGCCAAATGGAAGTTTGGAATATAAGAGGTGCTCATAGCACAACCAAGCTTGATCATGTAAAACACTTTATCCAAACTCATAGGCTTGAGTTATTTGCAATACTTGAAACAAAGCTAAACTATTCTCTCACCATGTTTGCAAGTAGATACATTGACAATGGGTGGCTCTTGCAACATAGTCTACAGGAAGCTTCCTATGGGAGAATTATGGTAATCTACAATCCTAATGTGTACTCACTTCAACCCAGCATGGCTACCCCACAGCTCATTCACTTTCATGCCAACCTTATCGCTAATAAAATCTTTTTCTATCTAACTATTGTCTATGCCTGTATCTCTTAAACAACAAGATAGTCCCTACTACATCTGCTCCCTGCCTTTAGGCAACACGCTTATTCATGGCTTGTTATTAGGGATTTTAATTGCTGCTTAAATCTTGAAGAAGCATGGTGGGAATCCTTTGACAGCTAGAGACATATAACCATTAAACATTGCCATTGAAGATTCTAATCTTCTATTTGTCAATAAATCTGGTGCCAAGTACTCCGGAACAATAGGAGTAGGAGTGGCAGCAGAACACTTTCAACCATTGACCACTCCTTTTGCAATTCCAAATCCTTGTCAACATGTCCCTCCCTATCTGCTTTCCTTCCTCTTCCCATTCTGTCTGATCACTCACCTATAATACTTTCAACTGGTCGCCTAGCCATTACTGAGAAAAGAAATTTCAGATTTTATAACTTGGGTCGATGCGCCTAGGTATAATAATATAATAATTGAAGCTTGGTCTAACATTTTCTATGGAACCCTATGTATGTATTTTACAGGAAGATGAAGCAAGTTAAAAAAGCTTTTAGGCTATCGGCTCAAGGAAATTTTTGGGAAGGGATGTCTTAGATCCACAACTATTAGAAAGCAGTTGGAAGAAGCTCAAACAAAAATGTACAACAATCCTGATGATGCTCAAGCTGCAACTGATGAAAGCTGCATATTTCTTGCACTTTCTAATCCTCTCAATATGGAATGCTTGATGAGGAAGCAACAGCTTAATTATAAATGATTAATTGAAGGAGATAGCAACACTGCATATTTCCATGCAGCAATCAAGTCCAAGCAGGCAAAGGAGCAAATAAATGGCATACTTGATGATAATGGGAGACTTCATACAACTCCTTTAGGGGTTGACAATGCTTGGTCCAATACTTCACTGATTTATTAGGAAACTCTAACGATTTTGAGCCTGACCTTACTATACTTGATAATATTGAGCTTCCTACACTCCAACCACAACAAGCTGCCCCGTTGATCTCCCACATTTCTACGGAGGAGATTAAAAGTACTCTATTCTCAATGAACAGAAAATCTAGTGGAAGGCCAGATGGTTTTAATGTTGTGTTCTTCATTCACAGTTGAAAGGTTGTGTGTTCTGACTTTTACTAGGCAGTTCAAAATTTCTTCTCTAAATTCAAGCTACTTGGAGAGGTGAATGCCACAAATATGGTCCTAATCCCTAAAGAAAACCCCTCCTAAATCAGTTAGCTCCTTCAGACCCATCTCATATTGTAATGTAATGTATAAGTGCATTGCCAAAATTATTACTATTAGGCTTCTCACTGTCTTGCCTGAGCTTATGTCACTGAATCAGACTACCTTTCTACCAAATAGAAATATTCTTGTCAATGTAATGCTTGCACATGAAGTGTTAAAGGGGCATGGTAGAGTGCAATCTACTCCTAGTGCCATGATGAAGCTTGATTTAAGGAAGGCATATGATAGTGTGCATTAGAAAACAATTATCAGAATCATGGCTCTGATGGGTTTTCCCAAACCTTTTGTTGCCTGGATATATGTTTGCATCTCAGCCCCATCCTTCTCTCTCAAGTATAATGGTAAGGTCTCTGGTTACTTCAAAAGCAAGCAAGATATAAGGCAGGGGGGCCCGTTGTCTTCTTATTTATTCATTTTAGTTATGGAAGTTCTAACAAGAATGATCAATGCTAGATTCCTTAAAAAAGAGGTCAGGTACCATCCAAAGTGTAAGCAAACCAAAATATTACCTCTGCTCTTCGCTGATGACATGATGATTTTTACAAGGCTTGACACCACATCCATGTCTTGTATTAATACCACCCTTGCCTCTTTTAATAATATCACTAGTCTAAATCTTTACCCTGCCAAATCTTATATTATATATACTGGTATTCCCCAAGCTGATGCAAATGAGCTAATTGCTTTATCTGGATTTCTACCAATGTAGAATGATATGAACTATCTTGGCCTACCATTATGCTCCTCTAGGGTCTCAAATGCTAACTGTCTTCCTCTCTACAACAAGATTACTAGTGTGATGGATAACTGGGCTAATTGATTCCTCTCCCAAGCTGGCAGATTAGTTTTGGTTAAGTTAGTTAGCATCTCTTTGATGGTCTACTAGGCCAGAACTTTCATTCTCCCTAAAAAGCTTCTAAGGATGGTGAGAAGTGCAATGTTAAGATTCTTTTGGATTGGTAGCATTCATAATAGGAAAGCAATTCCTTGCTCTATCTCTAAAGCTGAAAAGCCAAGAACTAGAGGTGGATTAGGGATTCTACGTATTGACAAATGAAATCATGCAGCTATAAGTCACCATTTCAATTCCTTGCTAACTAACAAGAAGAGTCCATGGGTTGAATGGACCACGATGCATAACATTGGGAGGAAGTGCTTTTGGTCTATAGATGCTCCCCAATCTTGTAGTTGGATTTGGAGGAAAATTCTAAATTTGAGGTAAGTTTTTCTGCCTTTTCTCAAGTTCTCTCTCTCTATGGACAAAGCAATAAATCATTTTGGCATGATCCTTGGATGAGTGATGGAATCATCCTATCTGAAGTAATATCACAATAGTAACAGCAACAACACCTGTCTGGAATTAATATGAATGCCAAGGCCATTGACTTCATAATTGGTAGCAAGTTGTCCCTTCCTTGTACTAGTAACCAATATTTGAGAGAATTCTAGGCAAGTAAGAGTGCTTATCATAACACATACCCTGACTCTGATGAGCTTTCCTAGGAAGGTAAGTCCCACTCTGTCAAACATGTATATCTGCTTCTTTCCAAAGTTCATAGAATGCCTTTATGTTCGTGGTATAAGGTCATCTAGAATAAACAGTCTACTAGCACTGAAAATCTACTGTTATGGAAAGTATGTAATAATGCATTGATGACAAAGGATAGGATCCTTGAGTATGCTTTGTTATCTGATCATCTGTGTCCTTTCTGCAATGCAATCGCCGAAAGTGTACATCATGTCTTCTTTGAATGCTCTGACCTGTTTCAAATTTGGGAGAGGTTGATGGCCAATATTGGTAGATATAATGTGTCTATGGTTTCCACAATTGAATGGGCATTAATTCAAAAGGCTACTAAGTGGAGAGTAAGAGAGAAGGGTATACTTTTTTATTTCCTAAAGAAATATATTCTTCTTGTTTGGAGAGAGAGAAACTTCAGATGCTTCGAAAATAAATCATGCAATCATGTACTGTTATGGAATATTTTGAGGAAGGATTTTGTGAGTGGTTTAAAGTTAAGTAACTCCCACCTTGTTTCTCTGCTTGATGCATGGTTGTAGGTGGTAGTAGGTTGCTTCGATCACTGCATGGAGTTTGCCTAGGCTTTATTTCGGGCTCCTGCTTTGTTTCGGTGACATCTTCTCTCCTACTTGGAGTTTGCCTGGTGATTGCTTCGATCACTGCTTAGAGTTTGCTCGGGCTTTGCTTCGGGTTTCACCTATGGTTTTTTGTTTTGTTGCCTTTACATTCTTCTTGTTTGTATTTTAGTTTGTTTTGTCTTCTGTTCTATAGCTTGAAATGTGTTTCGAGCTGTTTTTATTTTATTGTTTTTTTGCGATAAAATCTGGTAGGGACCAGTCAACCCCGCTAGCCTTGTTAAAAAAAGATTAGTACTAATTAATTATCTTTTAAGGTTAAGATTAAATTTAATTAATTCTTAATTTAATTAAAATTTTACATTAATTATGGGTTGATTGTGTAATTTATTTTAATTAATTATTGATTAAATAATGGGTTTAATTATATGTTAATTAATAATCAAGTTAAATTTAAGTTAAGGATTTAATTAAAAGCTTAACTAAGATTTTAGTTATTTTAAATAAAGTTTTAATTTATTATTTAAGTTTTATTTAAAGAATATTAAATTAATTAATTTAGATTTATTAATTTCTAATTATTATTGAAGGTTTAAATTATTATTTAATAATTAATATAGGATTAATTAGGGTTCAATTATTTATCTAATAATTAGTCATTGTTTAATTATTTATTTAAGGCTTAATTATTTCTGCATTAGTAATTAAATTAAGTTAAAATCGGAAACAATTTTTCCATGTCCTCCATTTTCTGGCGATATTATCTGGCGGCGATTTCTTCGACTCCTCCGTGATTCCCCCCTTCTTCTCGCTTGTTTCGGTCCATGTCCTCTACTCCTTCGGATTCCCTTCCTTTGCATCTCCCCTCTCCCTCCTCGACAAGATCTAGCCGCCATTATAATGCCATGACTGCTGAAGGAGTTTCTCTTCCTAACCTTCTATCGAACTGCGATTTCCTCCACTTCGAGCTTACAATCATTCAAACCTTGATCCTGTTGCTCGCCCGTGTACGAATGATCAATTAGCAGTTGCTGGCTGTGAGCTATCGGGCGCGAGTTCGCCTACGTCTTTGTCTGGATTGCAGCGACTTCCATCTCCTCCTGGAGCCAATGTGAGTATCCTTGAGAATTCTAACTATGATGTGGGCAACCATGATTCGTTTGCCTTGGTCAATAAGTGTGGTATTGGAGGACTGATTAGTAGTGACATGGGCTTGGATAAGGCAGTTGTGTCCAGTCGTTGCACATCTTCTGTTTGTTTAAATGCATCTGTAGATTTTCGAACATTATTCAGTGTTGATTGTATGGTTGCATCCAAGTCTGTTGCTTCTCCTAATCTGCCCATTGTTGCGGATCGTCCTGGGCCTCCTGCAGCATCGCTATCCTGCCCAAAGACATGGTCTTCTTTATTCAATTCATTGCCACGAAATGCTAGTGAGTACACACCAATTGAATTTGACATTGTCGAAGAGAATGGAGTGAAGATTCCCCCTCCAAACGTTATCCAAGCCGGAGTTGATTTTTGGTCTGAATATTTGGTTGGTTTCTTTCTGGAACCTAATTACCGTCTTCGTGATCCGTCCTTGGTTTTGCATAGGGCTTGGAAGCTGCATGGTAATTTGCATGTTAAGCTGATTGATTCCTTGTATTATCTCAAGTTTTCCTCAGTCGAGGATCGACAGCTAGTTTTTTGTGCTGAGCCTTCTTTTTTTGCTGGAAGAACCTTTATTATCACTCCTTGGTCTCCTACTGTGGCGAGCGCACGTGAGCAGGTGCTTTCCATCCCCGTTTGGGTGTACTTTTCGCAGATTCCCTCGGCGCTTCAGCCTTTGCTTGGATTGAATTGGTTAGCCTGCAACGTTGGAAAATTGAAATGCTTTGACTCTAATACGGTTGCCCGAGATAAATTGATGTATGCTAAGGCTCTTATTGAGATTACCCCCTTCAAGCCTCTCCCTGCTACAATTCCTGTTCAGCTTGCTGTTGGGCATGTTGTGGAGGTTCGTGTCCGCTATGGATGGGTTCTAGATATCTACTCCTCCTGTCACTCCTTTGGTCACCTGGATATCTCCTGCCTTCATACCAAATCCTCCGCAACTGATCCAAAGATCCCTCTGCCTCGCCCCCCGCTCCGGAAATGGATTCCTAAGGTGCCTTTTTCTGCTTCTCAGATCCCCCCCATCCTGAACCTGATCTGGGTCCGCCTCCTTCTCCTGCCGCCCCTACTGTTGCTGTGGAATCTTGAGGTGCCTCAGCCATTCTTTTAGCTGCTACAGAGTCTGCCCGGGTTGTTTGGGTTGAGTCAGAGAAATGTTGGGTTGATTTCACTTCTGATGTGAGATTTAGCCTCGTGAATGATTCATATTTCAGATTTGTTTCCGATGATCAGAAGGACTTTCGATGCCTTTATTACAAACCGTCTGGTGATTCTTTAGTTCTTGATTTGGATGGTGTGAATGCAAGTAGGAATTCTGACTTGCTAGCTGATCTATCATGGGATCGTTCTTTCATTTACTCTTCTGATGCTATGGGTTATGACCCATGTCTTGCTATCCGTTTCAGCCCCTATGCTGGACTTTGTGGGAATGTCCCTTTGGTTTCTGCTGATGATGGTGTTTCTTCCTCCTCGGAGGAGGAATATTTCTTGGTGATCTTCATAGTTACTGTGGCATGTCTGCCACATACCTGTGCTGTATTTTTTCCATTTTTTCTTAGTAGTGTAGGTGCTTTTACCTAACTCCTCTACTTCAACTTATTACTTTCGTAATAAGACGGTCCACTATAAAACTGGCTTGCTCTGCAAATTTTTTTTTTAATAAAGATTAATTATGATTTAATAAGAGTTTAACTTATAATTATTTATTTAGAGGGTAGTTTAAGTTTTAAATCCTTTGATTTTCCAAGAATTAATTTATTTAAAAAGGGGATTCTTTTACAAAGGGTAGTTTTGAGCACAAGGGTTTCAAATGTCGATACATTATGTAGACATATAACTATGAATGAGTTATAATGCCAATTGATTGAATTGTTTGGACATCTAGTAGAAGAATAAATCTTCGTTGTACTATAGTGTAATTGTTTATTTGTTGTGGACACAGGATAATGGAATAAATTTCTATTTTGTTATAAATTGATTATTGATTGTGTGGACATATGTTAGCAGAATAAATCATGGATTTTCTAATTAACTTGTATTTGACATCTGCTTAGTAGAATAAATCATAGTTCTTCCATAATTTCCCAAGTAGATTATGTGGACATCTATTTAAGTAGAATAAAATCCCATTCTGCTATTGTAATAACTTGAACATGTGTTTAGCAAAACATAATCCCCATCTGCTATTATAGTAACTGGGACATCTTACCTATATGTTGATTTGTTTGTTGTTGGTTGATTCCCTTATACATATCTACTTCTTATGTAAATACACATGCTATAACTTGAAAAGTAAACTTAATTAAATGAGAACTATTGCGGACACTAAGCTTCTTTATGATTTTTAAATCAATCATACTTTCAATAATGGTTTCAAGTTGAATAATGATTTTAATAAAGGATGTTTTAAAAAATAATTTTGTTTATCAAAAGGACTTTATTAAAAGAGTTTGTTGAAGGTTGTTTTAAATAAGGAATATTTACAAGAAAGTTTTATAGATGACTTTAGATATTTATAAAGGAAGTTTTATAAATAGTTTTGGAGATTTATTAAGAGATATATAAATGGGTTTGATATTTATAAAAGAGTTTTGTAAAATTTAACTTAGTGATTTATAAAAAGTTTTACAAATGGGTTTGGAATTTAAGTAAAGAAGTTTGATAAATAAAAGAGATTTATTAAGAGGATTCATAGAAGGAAATTTATAAAAGGATATGAGACTGGATTTCCTTTAACTGACCTTCTTAGTTCTTGAGATATGGACATTTGTTCCCTACTTAACACCAAAGGAATATTGTTTGAGGTTATCTTTATCTCTAATTTAAATAACATTTTGTTTGATCCTTTGATATGATTTGGAAATGAAAATTTTTTCACAAATGTTTTGTGAATATGCTTATGTCAATGAGTTAAGTATATGAATGTTTTGATAAACACTTTTGAAAAGAGTTGTAATAAATGAAAGATTTAGTTTGAGGCTTAGTGGTTTCTAGGGTAATTAAATCTTTGAATTTGTTGTTGTTTATTATTTGATAGTTAAATAACGACTATCAAATATGGACCAAAATATAACTTCGGAAGTATCTAGGAGAAACATGTGAGTTATATGGCACAATCATCTTCAATGATGTTATACTATGTGTATAAATCTTGTTTTGTTCTCCTAGCCATCCACTTAAACGGTTAGGGGGTGATCTCTACTCACATGTATCGTCTGATTATTTCCAAAAGAATCGGGGTTGAGTTTACCAGAACTATTGAATATTGTTTCAAAGAAACCGAGATTAGATAAGTATAAATTATCCGAAAACCACTTCGATCCAACTAAAACGTTTTGAAATGAAGACATCGTGAAGATGATTGAAGATGGAGCTTTTGAAGCGCAAGGGCTACTTGCTACTCCTGGGGGTGCATCCAAAATAGGTGTATTACAGTAGTGCATACGGTTTCGTTCAGACCCAAAACGAACTTGTATGGATGAATGCTGTCACTGCATTGCTGTTTGGAGGGCAGTGTTAGCATTCCAAGATGGTGGCTATATGAAAAGGTAATCGTAGCCTTAAGCCTCATCAACCGCGAAAATGACTAAAGTAGGGACATGCAGTAGGGCTATTTGGGTCGCTCCCATTAGGGTATGATCATCACAGGATCTAGTGTCGATATCTCTATGTAAGGTTCGGGGCCCATTATGGTTGTTCGATCATAATAAAGGGTGATCATATTCAACGCTATCCAGTAAAGGGTAAAGCCAGTCCTGAGTAGCAGAAGTGCAATGCGTTGTGGCCTTCTGTACATTTGATCTAGATGTGTATGGATTCGATGGGTAGAGCCTTACCCTTTCATAGTTGGAAAACATTCTCCAATAAGTGCCTTCGGACATGATTGTATATCGATTATGCTGGAATTTAATAATGTAACAATTTCGGCTATAATTGATATGTATTTGTATTATAGGCATTATCATAATACCACTGGATTTTCTATAAAAGTGTTTTGGTTATCGTAAGGTAAAAGCCCGTCCGTGTTTACATGTGGCATGGTCTTACGAGATACCTTTGATTTTAAAAGATTTTACAAGTTATAATAAATTAATTCCTTTTGATTTGAGTTTCTCATGCTGGTTTTACCAGACTGATCCGGGCGTTATTTTTCTTATAATGCTCGGGTCATCCCTATTGAATCATGAGTTTTGATTCATGACAAAAGCTTAAACGATTAGTGATGAGACTATACGATCAAGGGACAAAAAAAGAATGAGATATGCAAGCTATTAAACAACAAAGGAGATGAGACTACAAAACTAAGTATAATATGATTATTTACTGAAGTTTTAGTCTTAGATATGGTTTATAATTGTTAAAATCTATCCTCAAGAAGTTTGCACATACTCAAAGTAGTTTTAAAGTTCAAAATTTTTAAATATGTGACTGACGACTAGGTCAATCGATTGATCGAAAACAACCAATCGACTGAACATGTTCAGTGCACAGATATGCACCATTTTACACTGTTTTTGAATATTCAGTTGACTGGTCGATTTTGCTCAGTCGACTGACCGGCTCTAATGGCTACTTTTCCTTAAGAGTCACTTCTAATTGCGTAGAGTTTCGATCGAAGTTGAAGAGATATGGCTGCACCTTGTGATTGAAACTTTTTGTGAATAGTTGTAATTATTTGTTCACTATATAAACACGTTAGAATCACTTCACAAATTACTAAATTTTATTTTTATTTCTTGCTATATTCTCTACTATCTATCTCTGCGATCTAAAAGCAATCACAATCTATATATTGCTTGAATCTCTGAACTAATTAATATATTCTTTGATTCTAAGAATATCTTCCTTTCATATCTTCAAACACACAATATATCTTAAGGATTTGATTATACAAAGGGTGTACTATTAAAGACATATCCATGTTATTCAGAACATAAGCGTCAACTATTTACTTGTACCAGTAGAAGTCCTGTTCAGTTGTTCAGGTGGTAAAAATCCTCCTCGACTGTTTAAGGCAGAAAAATCATGTTCGGCTGCTCGGGTGTTGTATACATATTCCTTCTGGTTAAGAGAGGGGTTTATAGAGTTTAAATCTAGAGTGTAGTCTGGGACTGGACGTAGAACGGGAAGTTCAAACTAGTACAAAATGTCCCGGTGTGCTTATTTCACTTACTTTATTACTATTATCTATTATCTAGTTTATATTTCCGCACTAATATAATATATTACACGATCCCAAGTGTTAATTAGCCACTCAGCTTACACACCTTTATTTGGTATCGTAGCAAGGACATCCTATAACCGTAACATGGTTATTTGACATACTTAGTAGTATGGAAAGTAACACCAACTCTAGCATTAACATTAATACTAGTTTCACTGAAGGATAGTCAACTGCACGACCACCACTATTTAATTGTCTTAACTATAATTATCGGTCTACTAGAATGAGAATATATATATATATATATATATATATATATATATATATGCAAGCTAATGGTTTTGAAACCTGGAATATTACCCAAAAATAATATACCATGCCAACAGAAGATTTTTCAACTTGGGCCGCTGCACAAAAAACCGATGCTACTTCAAATGCTAAATCTATGAACATGTTATTCCGTGCATTAGGTAAAAATGAGTTTAATAGGGTGACAATATGTACAACTGCTTATGATATATGGAGGACTCTAAAAGTAACTCATGAAGGAACTAACAGAGTCAAACAAAGCAAAATCTCTATGTTGAAAAAATCAGTTCCAGAATTTCAAAATGAAACCAAATGAAACCATAAATGACATGTACTCTAGATTTCAAGATATATATCACTCGCTATTAGCACTAGAACAAAAAAAAAATTGATTTTAATATTGTTACAAAAATCCTCAATTCTTTAACGGACAATTGGGAACGAAAAGTCTTAGCAATTGAAGAAGCTAATGATTTATCAACCATGAAACCGGAAGAATTGATAGGAAATCTAATGTCATATAAAGTGAATTTGCAGGCAAAGAAAGTGCATGAACAAGACAAGAAGAATCTTGCATTTCAGGCAGAAAAAGATAATTCAGATTCAGATAAAGAGGGTATGGCACTTATTGCTAAAAATTTCAAAAAGGTTTTGAACTTCAAAAAGAATAACAAATTCAGGAGTTACAAAAATAACTCCAATAACAACAAAAATAGTAGTAAACCATCATCTCTGTCATGGAATGTTATGAATGTCATAAAAAGGGTCATATGAAGAAAGATTGTATAGAAAAAAAGAAAAAAAATCAAGAAGGACAAATTCAAGAAGAAAGCATTTTCAATGACGTGGGATGACTTAGATTCTTCATCATCAAATAGTGACAGCGATAGTGACACAGAGCAAGAAAATGTATGTTTCATGGCTGTGATGATGTAAGTGAATTAAGTTTTGAAGATCCGGTTGAAATTAATTCAGATCTAGTAGACTTAGTTAAACAAATTAAAAAGAAAAATAAAGAATTACAAGGAAAACTGAATAGATCCGAATTAGAAGTTAGTATGCTAAGAGATGGAAAGAAAATTCTAGAAGAAGAACTTGAAATGACTCAAAAATCTAATTCTAATTTAACATCTCAACTTTCCATGATAATGCAGGAATTAGAAATTCAGAAAAATAAAAATGATGATTTATTAGTAGAGATTAATGATTTAAAATCTAACACTAAAGTATTAGAGTTAGAAAATTCTAGTCTCAAAACCAAGTTAAAAGTATTAATAAAAATATTTCTAACTTCAATAAAGGACGAGAGAATCTTTCTACAATAATAGAAAATTCTCGGTCTACTTCAAATAAAATGGGACTAGGATATAAGAAAATTAAAAATCCAAAGAAATCTGGAAAGTTTAAAAATAAGATTAAAAACAAAATTAAGAAAGATATTAAGAAGACAGTTTCTAAAGATATTAAAACTGTTAAGATATGGATTCCTAAAACAAATAACAATTTAATTAGGAATAGACACATCAAAACATTTATGGAAATTGTTCATAAAAATAAGAATTATATTTATAAAGGGAATTTTGAACCCGCTTGGGTTTGGTTTCCTAAGACTTAACTCTTAAGACCCTAAAAGAAAAGTGGGTACCAACTTAATCTTTATTTTTTGCAGGTACCACTTAAAAAGAGAGGAAAATGGATCTCAGACAGCGGTTGCTCAAAACACATGGCTGGTAATAAGGACATGTTAACTAACATTGTCTACTCAAATGGAGGATCGGTCACTTTTGGAGATAATTCAAAAGGTTATATCATTGGCAAAGGTGATACCATCCAACTATCATACTGGTTATACTCCAGATAAGAAGAAGGCACGTCGTTTCTTATTCTTTGGTTCTCCGTCAACAAAACAAAAGATTGATGATATACATCATTATCAATGGGAATCACTAGAAATACAATGAGAAATGTACTATGAACAAAAGGTTAATTCAAAACAACTTAGCTTTCTGGAGCAACTTGCCTGGAAATTCTGCGGGACATCTACATCCGACGTTCATGACCCACGTCTTCCTATCGGAATCCATGGGATCAGTCACCACAACCCCCTCCTGTGTCTCCAAATTCATAGGAGCGTGGAAATCACTGGTCTCCATTGAAACCATGCAAAGAGAAGACTAAAGTTGAAACAGAAGATGGCAAGACTACGCATTCATCCACTTCTTCATCATCTAATTTTATATATCTTTTCTTATATTTCAATCTAATTTGTATGCATTCTTTGTTTAATATATTGCATATATATATGTATTTTAATTTTTTTAAGCAGAAATACTAATAATGTTGAAAAAGAGCATTCAGCCGACTGACGAATTATGGTCAGTCTACTGAATCTGGAAATAGAATGTTTCAGGAAAATTGATCAGTCGACTAACCAAATTCGATTAGTCGACTGACCGGCTAATCTGGGCCTATTAACTCTTGTTTCACCCACTTTTTACCCATATAATCTATCTTCTTCACTTTTACTCCTCACTTTTACTTTCTACCATCAAAATTTCAAAACCCTAGCCCTTCAAATTTACAAATTCCATATACTATATTATTCATTCTAATGGCTCTAAGACAGCCAATACGCTCAAGAATAGCTTCATCCTCAGCCTATGAACCTATAGACACCCAAATAGCTCAATGGCTTTATGATGACCGCTATCCAAAGACGGAACAAGACGAAGGAAGCTCGCTTTCTAGAAGGATCATTTGTCGTATTTCCTGACTTTGCAGCATATAGAATTCAAGATCTTGCTAGAAGAAATCGTCTAAAATCTCTCCTTGACTACAACCGGAACAATCTCAAGACAAATCGTACAATGGTAAAACTCTTTACACTAACTTGAATTTGGGTCATCAAAATCCAAGAAACCGTAACAACTGCGTATGGAGTTTAGTTTGTGGTCAATAAGTCTTCTTGTCGTTAAATAGAATTGGACACATCCTTCAAACACCAACAAATGGTATTCCACCAGAAGATTTAAATGTTGTTTTAGGAGAACGAGATGAAGTGAGTCATAGATTTTTGGAGGATGACATGACAGAATTAAAATTTACAGCCTTACATCCTACAGGCCAAAATATGCATCAAGCCTTAATGCGAACAATCCTTCATCGTACCGGGTCTTACGAGCTTGTCTACCCAGATAATTATAGAGCTTTATATGCAATTTGGGGTGATGTTCAAATTAATTGCCCTAAGATTATTCTTGACGAATTCCTAACCTTCAACCAAGGACGGATGAACATCATTTACTATGGTGAGTATATTATGCGGCTCCTAATGAATCTACAAGTTCATGTTCCAGAATCTGACACCTCAATGGTTAAAACTCTGAACAACCGCACAATTAGTTTGATAAAATTGCCTCCAAGACCGCTCACTATCATGTCATTCCAAGATTGGCAATCAAGGCCTCGCCAACAAGCTGCTACTCCAGAACAACAAGGAGATGAAATACGCACCACCACCCCATCCCAAAGCACCCGAGAGTCCATTGATCTCATTTCACGTAATCAAGTAATTTTGGATTCTCGCATTAAGAATCTCGATAAGAAGATTGACAGGAAGTTTGACAAGATCAAAAGCTTTTTCGGGATTCTATGGGATGCAATATCGTGTTCCTCATTGACCGCTGCAGAACCTTTACATCATAATTCGGGAAAATGCCTGGCACCTCATTTTACTTGGTCTACATCCGAAGAACATACAAGTTCTGACACTAGTGGACATGGCGGTGGCAGACAATATGTGGAAAGCTCTTCACGAGCCAAAGAACCTGCACAAGAAGAAGAGGAAGAAGAAATAGATTCAAACTCTGATGAGTGATGACAGTAACTCATAATGGTGGAAGTAAGTTACTTTCTTTTTAGTTAAAAACATTTAGGTATCGTTTAATTTCTTTGATATTGATGAGCTTGTATAAATAGCCCAGTAGAATTTGAAAAAATATGTTTGTTTGTGATTGTTATTTAATATGCTGTTAGTCACAATGCTTATGATAACATATTATATGGTTGTTTATTTCCTTGTTGTCGATGACAAAAGGGGAGAAATTTGTATGACTAACCAATTATTTGCAGGATTAGATATGTCGCCACATCTTCGGAGGGAGAAATATATAACTTTCGGTATATAATTCTTAATATATAACATCGTCAAAAAATGTTGTCATCAGTCACAAAGGGGGAGAATGTTGAATCATGAGTTTTGATTCATTACAAAAAGCTTAAACGATCAGTGATGAGACTATACGATCAAGTGACAAAAAGAGAATGAGATATGTAAGCTATTAAACTACAAAGGAGACGAGACTACAAATGCAAGTATAGTATGATTATTTACTAAAGTTTTAGTCTTAGATATGGTTTATAATTGTTAAATTTATCCATAAAGAGTTTGCACATACTAAAAGTAGTTTTAAAGTTCAAATTTTTTAAATATGCGCAAATTGTGCACTGATGACCAGGTTAGTCGACTGACCAAAAACAACCAGTCGACTGAACTGTTTAGTGCACAGATATGCACCATTTCACACTGTTTTTGAATATCCGGTTGACTGGTCGATTTTGCTTAGTCGACTGACCGGCTCTAACGGCTATTTTTCCTGAAGAGTCACTTCTAATTGTGAAAAGTTTCGATCCAAATTGAAGAGATATGGTTGCACCTTTTGATTGAAACTTTTTGTGAATAGTTGTAACTATTTGTTCACTATAGAAACACGTTAGAATCACTTCTCAAATTACTGAATTTTATTTTGATTTCCTGCTATATTCTATACTATCTATCTCTGCGATCTAAAAGCAATCATAATCTATATATTGCTTGAGTCTTCGAATTATTTAATATGTTCTTCGATTCTATGCAATATCTTCCTTTCATATCTTCACATACACAACATATACTTGAGAATTTGATTATAGAAAGGGTGTACTATTAAAGACATATCTGTGTTATCTAGAGCACAAGCGTCAACTATTTGCTTGTACTAGTAGAAGTCCTGTTCGGTTGTTCAGGCGGTAAAAGTCCTCTTCGGCTGTTTGAGGCGGAAAAATCATGTTCGGATGCTCGGATGTTGTACACCTATTCCTGCGGGTTAAGAGAGGTGTTTATAGAGTTTAAATCCAGAGTATAGTCTGGGACTGGACATAGAACAGAAAGTTCGAACCAGTATAAAAATTCCTGGTATGCTTATTTCATTTACTTTGTTACTATTATCTATTATTTAGTTTATATTTCTGCACTGATATAATATTCCATATTACACGATCCTAAGTGTTAACTAGACACACAGTTTACACACCTTCAAGCCCGATCATATTTTCCAGATTTAGCTGGATCCTTTGGAACTTTCAAGTGACGAGCTGGATGCTCCAAGACGTATTCATGTAATTTATATTCTTCTGCCGTTTTCTTTTGTTTTTCTATATCTATCAACAATTGTAAGGACATGCTGTTATAACTGTCCAGGCTGATAATAGGTTAATGTACTCTGATCATGTGTATAATAAAGATAATTTCTTTTTGTAAAGACTTGTTCGTATTATATATTACTCGTCATGTATTGTGAGATTCTGTTCTTTTATTTTCTTTCTTTTACCCCTAGTGACTAGTCTTTCGGACATTTAAATGACTGGCACACGGATACCGTGGAGGTATTAAGTGCCGTCTTCGGGTGTAAGAAAGGTGTATCGTTACATGTGGTGTCAAAGCTTAGGTTGAGTGAACACCTAGGCTTTGGTGGGGTAAACCCATTTGTGATAAGGTAAGTGAGACCCTATGATGAGTCTGAGTACATATATTGAGCACATATTTGTTAGTGTTATAAAATGTTTTATATTGTATTGATTTATCGGTTGAGTGGTTTATGAATTATGGTCGAGACGTGGAGGACCACGATGTCGATAGGGGTTTCTAAACATTTTAACTAGGAAAATCAACATAGTATTGTTTTAAACGGGTAAATGAAATAATTTTACCTAAATTATATTTTATATATAAAAGCATAATTTTCAAAAAGAAAATATAGTTATATATAATGCGATTGTTGTTAGGAGTTGATAATATTTAATTATTATCATATAGAATTTGATTAGTCATGCTCTTTCATTTTTGAGCATTGATTATTTTTTAATCTATTAGTATTTTTTTCCTTTTAAATATAGGTTAGGTAGATATAATTATGGGAACATTGATCAGACACCTTGCGAATTAAGTTTCACAATTTGACTATAAGGTTTTCGATGATTATGTTGGGTTAAAATTAAATTTTAATAAAAGGTGTTTACTAAAAGAAATATTTCATCTGATTTTATAAAAGTTGATTTATAAACCAGAATTATAAAATATGTTTTGGAAATAAGATGAATTTTTAGGAAATTCAAATCCTGATGGCTTTGATAAAGTTTTCAAACGATTCTTGGAAAAGTTGTAATAATTTTAATTAAAAATACTTTAAGGTATAAATATTTTGAAAAAGATTTGAGAGTAAGTTTTTTCTCTGGACAGTTCAGGGAATGAGTCTCGATCTATTTTGTGATGGTCAGAATAATCTTTTAAGTGACAATCAGATGTTTGCTTAGACGAATGTGGTAGTGCACTTAGTAAATTATTCTCTTTCTCATTGTACGATCGAAACAAGTTCGAATCCGATTGAATCCAAAGAAAGTGGAGGATAAATATTTTGTTAAAATCTATTTATTTGGAAATATGTGTAATAATGTTTCAAAAGAATAAATATTTTTATAACTAGCTAGTTCGGGTGACTCGAAAGTGACTAAAATTGGGCAGGAGATGTGGTCGGATGATAAATACGTCTCTTGAGCATTACCTTTCTTGGTAAAGGGATTTATGATACTATTCGGTAGCATCCAATTCCTTGATATCATTTTGGAGTTACTCAGACTACATATACTTTCTAAGGATTAAATACAAAGTACCATTTCAAAAAAAATAAGCCAAAACCTGGGTATTTGGCCCCTAAGTTTTCAAATATTTTGATTAAAGAATGGGTGAATAAATGAAGTTTTGAAATTGAAAGGTTTAATAAACTTGGTTTTTTTAAAATGTGTCATTTGATTTTAACATCTGGAAGTTAAAATTTATATGATGTTATTTGGCCGGCGAATAAACGTCTTTACCTTAGAGGTGTCTGAAAATAAAAGTAGACTCCAGGACGGGATTTGGATACCAACATCCTACTCTTCTCTTCTTGGCTACTTACCATACCAATTAGGTAAAGAGGTTAGATTGGTCGACCAAAATTTAAGACCAAAGTAATTTAACTTGGGCATACATCTGAATAGAATAGATGAATAACATTTAAAATCAGAAGCTTTTGGTATATACTCTTTGGATGTATGAGAGTTGTAACGACCCATATTTCTAACTATTTAAATTATTATATTTAATATCATTATTGGATAATAATAGTTAGAAATAAAAACTTTTGATGTTTATTTATGTAATTTATTGAATTTGAACTTGAATAAAATATTGAAATAACCAATTTCGATGATTTTGGCAATAACAGATATTGAAATGAATTTTACGCATTGAACATATTTATAATCAATAGTTGGACTGAATAATAAATGTTGACTTATTTAATTGAAAATAAATAAAGTGTCGATAAGTAAAATTTATTGAAAATTTACTATTGGATAATCAAAATTGTTTAAAATTTAATATTGCAATTATTTGAATAATTGAATTCTAAATTTAATATGAAAGATTTTAAAGTTTTTGATTTGAAATTATTTAAATGATTTTGACATAAAGAAGTAAAAATCAAATTTATGGAACTCGAAATTACTTTTGAACTTGAGCTCGAAATGTGGAAATTTAAATTTGGTAACGGGGATTGTTTAAATAAACGAAGTTGATATTTTGAGGTTATAATCGAAATATGATTTGAATCTCGGAAATTGATTTGTTTTAAAATATTGAACTTTTATTCGAACTTTGAAATATTGCTAAGTAAACGTAACTTAAAACGATATTTCAAAATCAAGCTCGAAATTGAATTATATTTGAAGATTTGGACTTCAAAATTAATATTGAAGGTTGATTTAATTTGAGTGATTTAAATCAGTATTTTGAAAATCGAAATTGAATTTATATAAATCGAAATGGTTTAAAATTGAGAATTGAATTGGCATCAATTGGAATTGAAACTAAATCAATTGGCATTGAAATCAAAAATGAATTAATTTGGAATAAAAATTGAAATTGATTTGAATTAAAATTGGAATTGAAGTTAATTCGGAATGCAATCGGAATTGAATTGGTTTAAAATTGAAATGGAAACTAATTTAAATTGGAAGATTTGAAATGAATCGATCTGACTTTGAAACTATTTTCAAATAAATTATTTTAATATAAATTATTTAAAATCTATCTTCTTAAATATACAAATTATTTTGATTTTTCAAACTATTTAATTATATAAATAATTTTCAATACTCAAACTATTTTCTATTAAACTATTTCAACTATTTAACTATTTTAAAACTAT
Source organism: Allium cepa (assembly GCA_030765085.1). Classification (NCBI taxonomy): domain Eukaryota; kingdom Viridiplantae; phylum Streptophyta; class Magnoliopsida; order Asparagales; family Amaryllidaceae; genus Allium; species Allium cepa. The sequence goes on along the minus strand of CM060935.1, from coordinate 792,568,193 downwards.
TCAAACTTTTTTCAAAAAAATCAAACTGTTTAAAAAGGTGCAATGTTAATATTTAAATCGTGGATTTAAATACAAGGGTTAAATTGAAGTCATAACCCAAATGGAAATTTGAAACAAATTTTGAATTGGTACCGAAATCGAGATATTAAGGCGAAAATGATTTGAAGTGAAATAGTATATTTTGAGTAAATATGATGATTTCCATATGAATATGATTTCAAAGCGAATATGATATTTTGATATCAAGTACGAATTGTTTTCGAAAGGAAAAAGTACCAACCAGTGTGTAAAACGATGTTTGGTTGTTAAAGAGACCGGGGCCTCTTATTGGTATATTCTCTGTCAATATTGGAACCACTTTAACAACTATGTACGCGAAGGAGACTCCAGAATGATGTGGTTGGATTTGATGTCGTTTCCTAGATCCGAAGAAAGAGAACGATGATGGATAGATCCAAGCACTTGTGCCAATTTGTAATGACTAAAAGAGGATGGCTTGAAAGGGCCAAGTGGGCTAATTACCCCTAGCTGACTTCCGTCATTTGATTTTCTTAAACTCGATCCATATTATTACTCTTGTTATTGGTTTCGATTGGTGTACCTTGATTTGAAATAGCCTCCCTTTGACTTGATATAGGATGGATGAACGGGGTGGGCGGTTATAGAATTGATGCGTTAGCACCAACCCTGCGACTCGACCTGGTAGTATCCTGCCTTAGACATTGCCTCATGTGTCTTGTCATACTTTTATCCTTATACGAAACGCCTAAGATTTTGGTTTAGTGTTGTCGTATCACGGCGCATCACTAACTACCGACGTGCTACTAGTTGTGTCAAAATCCAAACTGTATGCCAATGCTTAAAAATGCATTAAGAGGGATCGGTGTAAAGCCTGAATGCTAAGAAAAATATTTATTTGACTGATTAGACATTATATATATATATAACATATTCTACTATATATAAATATTTTGACGGTTCCTTAAGAGATGGAAAATCCCGTAACATCTCTTGAGTTATTGCACACATGTTATACACTAGATAGGAGATGTGAAACCCTGTAAACATCTCTGACGCCATGACACTCATGTTATATGCGATATCGATTTGACTCACATAAAAATATTTTAGTCCTAACTCGAATGTTTTGTCTTTTCATTACGCTCGGGTTAGTACTGAGTTTTTTAGCGTATTGAAGATTATTCTATGCAGGATGAAGACGAAGATTCAGCATAATATTACTATTATTATTCTCGCATCATTTTGTCTGCTGCATTATTTTATTTATCCTCGTTGGATATATAAATATGATAAATGTTGTATAAATTATTATCAAATGTATTGTAAACAGTTTCATGGACTGTTTATTTGATTATTATATTTTATCGTTCCGCTGCAAGATTCTATGTTTGTTTTCTTCTCCTTTTCATATTTTTCTTTATTAACCCTATTGATTATCAATGTTTCGAATTGTTTAAGTTGGACATATGAGGATTTTTGTCGATTTAAACCTTCCAAAATGTGGGTTGTCATAGTTGGTATCAGGGCTTTGGTTTAGTGATAACCTTAGCTTTGTGGGGTTTGACTCATTAGTGTTAGGGTAGCAATACCCTAGATAGAGTTTGTTTGAGTGTATATATATGAGAGAGCGTACTTGTTAGTGTTAAAAATTGTTTTTATATTGTGTTTGCTTATCCATTGAGTTGTCTACAAATTCTGGCTGGTGCATGGGATGCCATGTTATCGATAGGGGTTTCTAAACACTTAAATGAGGCAAGTCGACATAACATCGCTTTAAAATACGGTAAATGAAATAATCTTACCTAAATTATATTGTATATATAATGAATATAAATGAAATAGTTGTTAGGAGATGATAATATTAGTTATCATCGATTATTGGTTGAATTAAAAATAAAACGAATACTTTGTGAACTCCATTTCACAAAGTGTTCGATAATTAAATTGAATTGAAATCCAATTACAATCAGAATTGTTTAAAATAACAAAGATGTAAGTTAATGAAATATTTTGGTAATAAGGTAAGGAAATTCGTATAAGTATATGTATAATATAGTTATATATAGAAATGATTTTAAAATTTAGAATTTTAGAATTTAAAATCTGTTGCGTTCAAAATTGTTTTCAAAGCCTTCAAAATTAATAGTAATATTATTGGAAAGTGTTTTGACGAGAAGTATATATTTTGAAAAGATTTTTGAAGGAAATAAATCATTGAACTTGCTTTGGTCACTGGGAAATAATTCTGGGGATGACTGCAGCATCGCCAGTATTCATTTTCGAGTTTCTGAGTGAGAGTTACTACAAAAAGTATTTATTTTTGGTTAAAACTTATTTGATTGTGAAATTTTTTATTACAAGTATGATTTGATAAATATATGAAATAGTTTTGAACTTATCAATTGAAAACAATATTAAAAGAAATAAGTTTATAACTTGTAGATTTGAACAGGAAAGAAAAATTAAATTTTAAAACCGTTGAATATTTTTGTTTTAGCGAACAAAAGAAAATTTCAAATTTGGGATATGAAATAAAATAATTAACTTAAGAAACATTAAATAATTTGAGTTAATGAAATGAAGGAAATAAAATAAAGTTAACTTGAGAAAGCTTAAATAAAAATGAATTGTATTTGGGATGAGTCAGATAATTTAATGAAATGAATTTTAAGTAAATTAGTTTATGTAACTTATAAACTTGAGAAATATTAAGCTAAACACAAAATTCAAATTTGTTCAATGTGAATGATAAGAAGAATTTTTTTTAAAATAGAGTTAAATAGAAAGAGTAATGGATTAAATGAAACAAAATTTCACTTAATGAAGATTTAGTGAATTGAATTGGATTTGAATTGAACTAGATAAATTAGTAAAGTGAATTAACTCCACTTAAGTTATAAAGCAAATTAATAGAACGGATACAACTTGAATTATAAAATGCAATGAAATTTGAATTGTGAAAGAAATTGAATAAATATAAATGGGTGTAAGAAAAATTTATACGATTAATTGAATTTGATTTAGACCGGATGTAAATAAATTAAATGTAAGTCGAGTGAGTTTAAGTAAATTGGTTGGTAACTAATTGAATATGAAATAAGTTAATGAAATAAATTAAAAGATGGAAGATTACTAAGAAAATTGAATGAAATTAATTGTGATAAAAAGAAAAATTTGTTAATATGAATATGAGTATAAAAAATAAAGTTCACTTAAGTTAAATTTTTTAATGATGTGAATTTGAATAACTGATTGAATCAATGAACTAATACAAACTTAAGTTATGAAGCAATAATAAACATGAGTTGCATTTTATAAAGTGTTTATAATAAATTTAAATGGTTTTATGAAATGGTTTATTAATGAGATTGATATTAAAAAGAATATACTATATGATAGTCAAATAAAACTTAATTTAAATAAGGTTAAATAAATAATTTTATAAAATGGCTCAGAAATAAATTTATATGAATTGTATTAAACATAAAATGAAACAATTGAAATTTAACAAATTGAATTGAATAAACTGAATGTGAATGGAATAGAAGCGAATAAATTTGAAGCAAACTAATTAAATGTTAAAATTGGATGGTGATAAAAAATGAGGTGTACAAATTAAATATTAACATTGGATAATGTAAATTCACATAGTTATGAATTAGTTGGATTAATTTAATGAATATTGATGGTTGAATGGTTTCTTTTGTTACAAATCAATGTTATAACTTTTTAATTGCATATGATTGTTGTTGTTGTGCATTTGTGCTTTTTTTTATGATTTGGATTCAGCATTCATTCTATATGGTTCTATCTAGCTCACACATGTTTATATCTTATTATAAGTGACTAATATTCAAAATTGAGTTGAGATAGGCATATACGAAGAACGTTTGGACGTATACATAGATTTTATTTTCCTTTTGCTTGCTTAATACGAGCAAACTCGTTTGTATTAATAATAATAAGGTATACATCTCGGATTACATACCGCACTTTTATATTTTTCCCTATGGGATGCCTCATAATTGAGATGAGATGTATATTTAATATATATTTGGGTTATATATTGTATTGTAAATTTATTTCGATCGATCCGTGCAAAGGACACGCTGTCGAAATTTTCTATAAATCCGGAAGTTAATTTTTTTTTGAAGTTTTAAAAATTTTATAACTTGTTTTTATATATAAATTATAATTTTCGTAAAACCGATATCGGAGTGGCGTAGTAGAAGCATAGTAATAGTTTTGCAAATAAGATTTTTATGTTTTATAAGTTAATTATTTTAAATAAAATATATCAAGTGTTAAATTCTACACTTAGTTCCTTTTCGAGGACGAAAAGTTTTGAGTGGGGGAGAATGTACCAACCCGTATTTCCAACTATTTAAATTATTAAATTTAATATGATTATTGGATAATAATGGTTAGAAATAAATTTTTTAATGTTTATTTATGTCATTTATTGAATTTGAATTTGATTAAAATATTGAAATATCCAATTTCGAAGATTTTGGCAATAACATATATTGAAATGAATTTTACCTATTGAACATATTTATAATCAATAGTTGGATTGAATAATTAATCTTGACTTATTTAGTTGAAAATAAATAAAGTATCGATAAGTAAAATCCATTCAAATTTTATTATTGGATAATCAAAATTGTTTAAAATTTAATATTGCATTTATTTGAATAATTGAATTCTGAATTTAATTTGAATGAAAATGGTATAGGAAGTTGTTTTAAATTTTATTTGAATACGAATGAAGAGCGTTAACATTTGAAATTGGATTTAAAAGTGAATAATTAGAAACTGAAAATTTTCTATTATAATTAACATGTAAAAATAGCCATTTTGGTCACTGTCTCGGATTTCGACGAAACCAGTTTCATCAGATTCGTAATAGTGGGTTATTATACGATTTCAAGTTTCGCAGCGATCAGACTTATCGTTTGGCCATGCGAGCTTGAATAGCGTAGAATTTAATTTCAGAATTTAATTAAAATATTTTAATTTCGAAATACTATCTTCTGAATAGGATCGAATTAAGCCTCGAAACTAGTTCCATTGTATTCGGAATGGGGGTATTTGAAGTTCAGAATTTTCGTGAGTGAGTTGGTTTGATATCTTCTAATATCATTTATATATAATATTATTGTTCTCCTTTATTACTCGTACAACACGCCCCACATCCCTAGACCGCAACTACCTTTTCCCCTTTCTCTACGAATCTCAGCCTTCAATGTATAAAAAACAAGCAGATCGAAGATTTAAAAAAACGATGAGCGCGCGATGGCGGCTGGGGTAGTGCAATGGCGGAGCGCACAATGGCGCGATAGAAGGGCCAGATGGTAGAGCGCGAGGTCATGGTTCATGCGACTTGGTTATGGTTTCTCTTCGTGCTTTGATCTGCGCGCGACTGAGAGGGAGGAGCGGCGGCGTACTGGGAAGGCGCGATGATGGTCTTCGGTTTGGGTGTGCTGGCAATCGTCGATGATAGAAAAAAAATAACGCGAGGTCGCAACCTGAGATGGAAATACGCGGGCCCAACCTATAGCAAAGAGAAGGACGAGGGTTAGTTAGTTTAATTTTTAATTAAATTTTTTAATTAATTTTGATTAGAATCGAATGCTAATTAAAATCTTAACATTTTCATAAGAGGTCTGTTTCGGACGAAATGAATCATGTTGTGACCGCATCGATGTCATCTATGATTTGGGATCGAGCTGGGATTTATTTGAAGCTGAAATTATTTTCAATTTCAAATAAAGGTGAGTGTTTATACGCTCACAATTCACTAAAATTATTTTTTATGTTAGTTAAATTTATATCGTGAAGTGATTTAAATTTATTGACTGTTGTTAGTAAAGGAATTTAGCTGGCATTTAAATTCATATGAATTAAAATTATTGGAATTTGAATTGATAATTAAAACCTGAAATGAAAATTAAATTGTTAGTTAAATTCCCAATTTTGGATAACATGTAAATTTTTATGATTTATTGACTGTTTGATTGCTGTTTGTGATGGATGCTATGTATTGATATTTTGGATAATTTGGATGTTTATTTATTTTTAATATATCCTATTATCATCCTGTATATTATTTACAGTATAAAACTGTAAATCGAATTAGTTCGAATAAATTAAGAAATAGGTTGAAATGATATATACACCTATGACATTTATTTTGGATTGAAATGATATATATCCATCCCTGAAATTAAATTTAAATAACTGATCACTTGGCCATAGGATAGAAAATTATACACAGACACTGGATTGGTTATATTAAATGATTTTAAAATTTTTGATTTGAAATTATTTAAATGATTTTATTTAAAGGAGTAAAAATCAAATTTAAGGAAATCGAATTATTTTCGAACTTGAGCTCGAAATATTGAAATTAAAATTTGGTAATAGGGATTGTTTAAATAATCGAAGTAGGGATTTTGAGGTTATAATCGAAATATGATTTGAATATCGAAAATTGATTTGTCTTAAAAGATTGAACTTTTATTCGAACTTTGAAATATTGCTAAGCAAACATAATTTAAAACGATATTTCAAAATTGAGCTCCAAATTGAATTATATATGAAGATTGGATCTTAAATTGAATACTGGTGGTTAATTTGATTTAAGTGATTTAAATCAATATATTGAAAATCGAACTCGAATTTATATAAATCAAAATGGTTTAAAATCGAGAATCGAATTGGAATTAATTGGAATTGAAAATGAATCAGTTGGAATTGAAATCGAATTCAATTAATTTGGAATCGACATTGAAATTGATTTTAATTAAAATTAGAATCGAAGTTAATTCGTATTGAAATCGAAATTGAATCGATTTAAAATGGAAAAAAAATTGATTTGAATTGAAAGATTTGAAATTGAATCAATTTGACTTTAAAACTATTTTCAAATAAATTATTTTAATATAAACTTTTAACATCTATCTTCTTAAATATATAAATTATTTTGATTTTCCAAACTATTTTACTACATAAACAATTTTCAATACTCAAACTATTTTCTATTAAACTATTTTAACTATTTAACTATTTTAAAATTATTCAAACTATTTTCTAAAAATTCCAACTGGTCAAAAAGGTGGAATGTAAATCATGGATTTAAATATGAATTGGGTTAAATTAAATCATAAACTAAACGGAGATTCGAAGCAAATTTTGAATTGGAACCAAAATCAAAATATTACGGTGAAAATGGTTTTGAAGTGAAATAGTATATTTTGAGCGAAATAGTATATTTTGAGTAAAAATGATGATTTCTGAATTTGATTTCGAAGCTAATATGATATTTTGATATCAAGTACGAATTGTTTTCGAAGGTAAAAGTACCAACCGATGTGTAAAACGACGTTTGGTTGTTAAAGAGTCTTGGACTCGTTCCATATTATTACTCTTGTTGTTGGTTTCGATTGGTGCACCTTGATTTGGGATAGCCTCCCTTTGACTCGATATGGGATGGATAGACGCGGCGGGCAGTCATGGCAATGATGTGTTACCACCAACCCTGCGACTCGAACTGGTAGTATCATATCTTGGGCGTTGCCTCACATGCCTTGTCATACTTTTATCCTTATACAAGACTCTTAAGATTTTAGTTTAGTGTTGTCGTATCACGACGCATCACTGACAACCGACGTGCTACTAGTTGTATCAAATGCAAATTGTATGCCAATGCTTAAAAATGCGTTAAGGGGGATCAATATAAAGCCTTAACTTATCATCTTATTTGAAATTCATTTATTTGATTTCTCAACCTAGTTATGAAATCAATTATTAACTTATCATCTCATAGGTAATATTAACATTGGTTTATATACTAATACATCAAAAATTTCCCAATTTATCCAAATATCAATTGTCTCAGTATTTAACTTCATTTATTGTGAACTGAATTCCATTTAATTATAATTAATTCCAAATAACTGATTTGATTCACTTGTGATCCTTTTTGTTAAGTCTTTATTACCCTATAAACCTAGTTGACCTTTGTTTTACCTTACATTTCCTTAATATACTCCAATTCCATATTTACTTTGTATTTACTACCCTATTTCCATTTTATTGTATTTTTGACAAATATATACATTTAATTATGATTAAGGATTCTCAGTGAATTCATTTAACTTGGTTTCATTCTTTTTATTACATCAGTTATTACTTTATGAATAAATTTACATTTTATTTATTTTACATTCACCCTTCCAATTATTGTATTAATTCTCATTAATATAACATTACTGATTTCCTATTTTGATTTAGTAAACCAATTAAATAGGTAACTTATAATAAATGTTATCATTAAATTTATATTACACTCAAGTTTATTATTTCCACTAATTATCATAATTGCTTACACAACACTGAATTCATTCAATTACCATTAATTATACCAATTCATTTATTTATACAACACTTACCCTTATTTACTTATTTTAAATCTTTATACCCAAATATAACATTTACAACTAAATTAATAGACCGGTTAAATAGTAAATTACAACCATTACTGTAACTTTTAATTACATTCACGAATTCATTATTTACACCCAACCGTTACAATTCCTTATATAATCCAAGTTTTTATTCAATAGTCACTTATTTCATACTATTTCATTTATTAATCCAATGTTTACATTTGTTTTCTTACATCAATTTATAATCTAGTATAATAATTTTACATCATTTCATTTTTGGAATTTCATTTTCAATTGTTAAGAATTAGTTTTAATTACATTGTTATATTTCACTTTAACATTCATTTCCTTATTAAATTACAAAGTTTTTTTCCATACTAAATTACCAAAACTTATTAATTTAACAAATTTAATTATTGAAAATTTACGGGTTGTTACACTCTTGTGACGCCCCACCTCTATACCCACGCTAGCCAAGAACACTACGGTGTAATGCTGTCAACTAGCACGGAGAATAAGGCTGTTGAGGAGCGACCATCCGTGTAATTTCTTTGCGCGAGCACCGATACGTCAGATAGTATAACATGCATTTTATTTCAAGAGGAAATCCGACATACCGATACAAACACAAAGCTACTACACAGTGGCTATAATAATCTTCGGAAAACAAATATAGAAATAAGCATAACACAAATCAGTCACAGATAATTCATATCACAAAGGCGGAAGAAGATATGAATATATAACTAACACATGAAAGTGTATATCAGAGTAGTGGTCAAAAAGATCCACAATAATACAAAAGAATAGCAACACGTGCTATACAAAAGAATACAACTATGAGTCTATATCTCAAGTGTATACAACAAAATTAACTACTAATCTAAGTAGTTAGCCAAAAGTCAAAGTAATGATCCAGGATGAGAAGTCAAGCAGAAACACCTGTAACATCTCTATCTGACCCGAGTATTATTTAATAAGAAAATAATAAATGAATCAATCTAGCTATAAATATCAGATGAAATGATATAGAATAAGAAATATGACCAAACGTATAATAATCACAATGCCAAGCTGTGATAAATAAATAATTGAAAAATCAATAAGAGATTAATCAATATCGCAAGGATCTTCTCCAAGATAAAAAGGAATGTCATACTCCTAATTTCATTCACCAAGCCACAATAATTGATAAATCAAATCAATAGAAATCACGAAAATAGGTGAAGCATAAATTCCATAATTCAACACACGAAATCCAGAAATCACAAGAAAAGGATGACCAATCCTAGAAAAATGAGCCGGAGCTCCTCCAGACAGGGTATAGTCCCCTATTGCGGACTTTGAACCGAAGCTCCTCCTGGTGAGTCAAAAACTCCTCCTGACAGGGTATAGTCCCCCATTGCGGACTTTGAGCCGAAGCTCCTCCTGGTGAACCGAAGTTCCTCATGACAGGGTATAGTCCCCCATTGTGGACATTGAGCCGAAGCTCCTCCTGGTGAGTCAAAACTCCTCCTGACAGGGTATAGTCCCCCATTGCGGACTTTGAGCTGAAGCTCCTCCTGGTGAGCCGAAGCTCAATAAAAACGAGGTACAGTCCTCCACGTGGTCAAAGATACATCGCACAATGCTAGTCTAAATCACAAAGATGATCGTCATGATCAACGCGAAGTGTCAATTACAGTAAGCTAGTAAATATATGAGCTTAGCTTCATGTCCCATAACCACTAGCTTAACTTAAATATTTACGAACAAATTGTAGATTTCCACTAGAAAATTATCACAAGAGATTCAATCGAACAAGTCCAAGAATTAACCGACGAAATAAACGCAAGCGTTTCATACCACTTGTTTTACTAAGCCGTTTAATTAGATTTCTCATACGAGTGAGGTAAAGGTTTGTATATACTAATAGATTGGAAATCGGTTTGAGAAAACGAGCTTTGTAATAAAATAGTGTTGAAATCATTTGAAGAAAGAGTTTTGATATTTACTACTAGTATAGAAAACCTTTATATTTTTAAAGTGACAAATCACAAAGAAGATTGTAGAAACGATCAATTCATAAAAATTCACATTCGAAGAAGTGAATAAAATCCAAGAAATCGATACCGAATCCATCGAAATGGATATTCCGAGAATTCCTGAAGAAAATAAGTCATCAAAGTCAATAACAAATGATAACAACTAATAGGGAAATAACACAAATCGATTAAAGTTGGAAATTCAGACAACTAGGCAAAATAGGCATAGTTGGCAAATAGCAGCAGGTCGGTCAACCGGACTCCCTGAGTCGGTTGACCGAACCAGGGGTTGGAAGTGCTCGGGCACCAGGTCGGTCGACCGGCCCAGGGGCTCGGTCGGCCGAAGCCTGTAACCCGCACTTCCAAAACAGAGGCAGGAAGTGCCTGGGCTACAGGTCGGTCGATCGGCCCAGGGGCTCGGTCGGCCGAACCTATTGCCAGCACTCCCATGCCCTATTTGGAATGAGATGCAAATCTCGATCAAATTGCATTCGCACGAGCAACAGCGCTAAGGGTTTATGCCAATCGACTACCCGACCCTATATGCTCCTCGATACATCACCAAAAACATGTTCAAACATCAAAGTTAGGATTTTTAAAGAATTGAACTCAAAACACTAAAAATTGGAATATTCACCAAATCAATCCAAACCAAAAGCAAATGCACACGAATAAGTGTTAGGAGTTCATACCTAACAATCGAAGATAAACATAGACTAAGATGTGAGATATAAATCTCACCATTAAACCCAAATCAATGAATGAGAAGCTTGAAGACAAAGGAAGATCAACCACACTTCAATCTCAACACTAGAAGCTTGAATCTAAGCTTAAAAGAAGAACATTCCCTAAGTTAGGTTTAGGAATTTTCTGAGATCAAAGAGAGAATGAGTTGGAGAAGAAGAAGGAGATGCTTACTAAAGAGTTCTCTTTGATTTTGGAGCAAGAACTTGAGCCACTAAGAGGAACTAGGGCTTGGAGTTTCTAATTCCCATTCTCCTCCACCATTTTTGCTTAAGCTTGAGTGTTAGGAATATGAAATGAAGTAATGAAGAGTTGGAGTGGGTTGGGGCTGAGTTAGTAAGTGATTAATGGGTTCGGCCCAAACCAAAGCCCTAAGTGAAAAGTGGCAAAAATCAACTTACTCCAAACATATGGAAGCTTATACTCAAAAAGGTCGCAAACGTCATTTTAAACTCAATGGGGGTGGTCTCGAGTCCCAATTCGACTGTTTGCAAAAAGTAGCTTTTCGGACCAAAATCCGACGAATGATAAAATATTTAAATAAAATATTTAAATATACAATTGATAAATATGCGGGTTGTTAAAGACTCTCCTCCTTAAGGAAATTGCGTCCTCGCAATACTTAAGAAGAAAATAAGAAGTAACAACCATAGAAGCATATCAACACAAAAGAAAATTTGAAATAGGAAGTTCACCATAAGTAGCATGAAAGAGTAAGCCAGAACGGGTTCGCACGTTGAATTCTCTGGATTCCCAAAAGCAATCCTTAAGATTTGAGAATCATTGAACTCACACAAGAAGAACATCTTTATTCCGAAGGCACTCAACCTCCGACGTAATGATGCGAATGGAATATAACTCCTAAGTCAAATCTGGTAAAACTTCACTTCCTTTAATAATACCGGCCTCAAGAATAAAAAATCGGAATCCCTAAGGCATTTCCGTAGATAAAAGACGTGGAGAACGTCAAGAATAGCAGAAAATTGAGCCAGTGCAACGACGTAGTATAATAACAGTACGCCCGAGAAACTAGAAACTCAAATAATTTGGGACATCAGCGTAGTACAAAAACGGTATGCCCAATGAACCAAAGCTCGAATAATTTCGGAACACCGACGTAGTACAAAAACGGTACGCCCAATGAACTGAACACCATAAAAGAACATCGGACGCTAGGCCATAAAAAAATGAGATAAAGCTCAATAAAACGAAGTACATCAAAACATCTGATGAACTTACTAAAAAGATAATTCCATTCAGACATCACCAAAGAATCAACCACTTGTTGCTTACGACTAAACGCATTGGCAACACGATTTCCCCTTTCGGGAATAAAAGAATATCAAGATCATAAGAGGCTAGGAACTCGAGTCAACATGAAGTTCCTTATGAGAGAATAAATATTCCAAAGATTTATGATCGAGACAGAGAACAAATTTCTCCTCAAGAATGATGATACCAAACTCTAAAAACGAAAACAATAGCCACGAGCACTAGATCATGAGTGGCATACCTAGTCTCGATCGGCTTTTAATGATTTAGAAGCACAATTGATAGCACATTCTCTTTTGCAATAGAACGGCATCCAAACCAATACGACTAGTATCGGTACAAATAGCAAAGTCTTGGTTCCCCTTCAGGAATCACAAGAATAAGAGTATCGAAAGGAAGAGTTCTTTTAAATAATCCTCTTTCCCAAAAAACTAAAACTTTCAAAATTACAATCATCTTTATGTAATAATCTTTCTAGAAAAATTTACGTTTTACAAGTCAATACATCGTGTTTGATTGTCTCATCAAAGTGTTTAGGAAATTCCTATCGATAACGTTGATCAAGCGCATCGACCAAAATTCTTAAAACACTAAATGGGCAATACAATCACAAAATCATATTCTATAGGATAAGTAAGTTTCTCAAAATCTTCTAAGAATATTCTTTGTTCGTTTTAAGAACAAAAATCCAGTTATACTTCTAAATAAATCTTATGAAAAAGTTTTGCAAAATTTTAAATTGCTATTTTCATCCAAGATCAATAAATACCAGAATGGACTTATCGAGGTATTCATAGAATACTCGATACCTAAAATGGATGAAATAAGATGGACAAACTGAATGACATAATAATTCATTCATAGGAATCATAACAAGTGCGGAATGCGGTAAGTGGAATGCTAACTTCCGCAACTCGTAGCAAATGAAAACCGGTGGTAAGGTCAAACTGAAAAGACCTTAGCACCACACAATAGATTACTTAGGTGATAATCCTAAGACAAGCTCAAAAATACCGGAAAATTTTTCAAACTACATGAATGAGAGAAATAACACTTTCCTTATAAGTGGTCTTAAGGAATAAAATGATGCCATCAAGTTGGAATCATAAAAGAAAAATAGAAATCTGCTTAACAGATTGAAAATGTCAAAGATGAATAGTCCACACGGGACAAAGGATATGGCCTCATAATAATTAAGCCAATCCTTACAAAAGTAAATTCCGAAGCCTAAGTAAAAATCGGCTCGGACAGAAAAATCACATAAAATAATTTTGACATCAATAAAGACAAATTGAGTGTTGCGGATCTACCATTCGGATTCACAATCCTCAAAGAAGTCATCAAGCCCAAAATATTCAAAGAAAAAGAATCGACAAGTTCCTTCTATATAAAAATAATGAGATGAAACCCATATCAAAAAGAACTCGAATAAGAAGATCACGAAATAAAACAATGCCACCAAGGATTGAGTGAAAAATACCTTGACCAAGAGAAGGGTTGCTAGGGGCTTGCAGCTTTCCTTCTTTCTTGCTTGGAAGCTTAGAACATGAAGATAAAAGATGACCCGAACCTTTGCAATAATGACAAAAGAGGGGTTTCGGGCACTCCCTTGCATAGTGGTCCGTGGAACCACAATTGTAGCATTGTCCACGACTAGAGGTAGAAGTCTTTGCTACCGGAATTTGTTGCTTCCCTTTCTTATTAGAATTGGGGCGTTTGAATTTGATAGGCCTCTTCAAGTTATTGTCGAAGTTCTGTTGGGCACGCACAACTTCAACATCACCTTCATTATCGGCCTCTTCAAGACGAAGAGCGATATCAATAAGCTAATCAAATGAAACCTCAAGTTTCAGAAGTAATGGCTTCTTAAGATTCTTATTCAAGCCATGGACAAATCTCTGATTTTTCTTCAATGGGGTATTAATGTACTCAACCCCGTATTTAGAAAGAGATTCGAAAGATGCGACATAATCTGTCACAGAAGATTCACCTTGAACAAGGTCGATAAAACGCCGGGCCAAAGTTACTTTTTCAGCCTCCAGCACAAATTTCAATTCGAATCTTCCCCGGAATTGCTCCCAAGTAAGATCCGCTTCGATAATCTCTGAAGTCAAGAGCTCATACCAATCTAACGCTTTTTCTTGGAGCATGCTAGAAGCCACTTGGACTCGATGTAGATCAATAAGGTTCATGCAAGAAAAGATACGATCACATGATTTGAGCCAAGCTTGAATTTCTATAACACTCTCGGATCCTTTGAACAGCCTTCCACCCAAATCGGTATAGTATCTGCACAAGCGTGCAAAACCAGATCTAGGATGAGTAGGCTCTGGATTGGGACCGGCTGCTTGAGCGTTCTTTACTAGATCAAGAAGCTGTTGGGCGGACATAAAAACTCCATCTTGAGGAGTAGCACTAGATTGACCGGCGCTGGGATGGCCAAGTCTAACCATTTCTCTTCTTTAAGAAAGAAAGAAAGAAGAGGAAAAAGTTATTCTCAAAATAAATATCAAGCAATCTTGATAGATAAAACAAGGAATCATAAAAGAAAATAGGATAGAATGGTACGAAGACCCGAATTAAATCCTAAAGCACGACTCCTAAGATGGACTTAGGACGATGATCCTTGTTAAATTATTCTACATTGTTCCGAAGTTTGGCTCTGATAACAAGCTGTGACGCCCCACCTCTATACCCACGCTAGCCAAGAACACTAGGTGTAATGCTGTCAACTAGCACGGAGAATAAGGCTGTTGAGGAGCGACCATCCGTGTAATTGCTTTGCGCGAGCACCGATATGTCAGATAGTATAACATGCATTTTATTTCAAGAGGAAATCCGACATACCAATACAAACACAAAGCTACTACACAGTGGCTATAATAATCTTCGGAAAACAAATATAGAAATAAGCATAACACAAATCAGTCACATATAATTCATATCACAAAGGCGGAAGAAGATATGAATATATAACTAACACATGAAAGTGTATATCAGAGTAGTGGTCAAAAAGATCCACAATAATACAAAAGAATAGCAACACGTGCTATACAAAAGAATATAACTATGAGTCTATATCTCAAGTGTATACAACAAAATTAACTACTAATCTAAGTAGTTAGCCAAAAGTCAAAGTAATGATCCAGGATGAGAAGTCAAGCAGAAACACCTGTAACATCTCGGTCTGACCCGAGTATTATTTAATAAGAAAATAATAAACGGATCAGTCTAGCTATAAATATCAGATGAAATGATATAGAATAAGAAATATGACTAAACGTATAATAATCACAATGCCAAGCTGTGATAAATAAATAATTGAAAAATCAATAAGAGATTAATCAATATCGCAAGGATCTTCTCCAAGATAAAAAGGAATGTCGTACTCCTAATTTCATTCACCAAGCCACAATAATTGATAAATCAAATCAATAGAAATCATGAAAATAGGTGAAGCATAAATTCCAGAATTCAACACACGAAATCCAGAAATCACAAGAAAAGGATGGCCAATCCTAGAAAAATGAGCCGGAGCCCCTCCAGACAAGATATAGTCCCCCATTGCGGACTTTGAGCCGAAGCTCCTCCTGGTGAGTCAAAAACTCCTCCTGACAGGGTATAGTCCCCCATTGCGGACTTTGAGCCGAAGCTCCTCCTGGTGAACCGAAGTTCCTCATGACAGGGTATAGTCCCCCATTATGGACATTGAGCCGAAGCTCCTCCTGGTGAGTCAAAATTCCTCCTGACAGGGTATAGTCCCCCATTGCGGACTTTGAGCCGAAGCTCCTCCTGGTGAGCCGAAGCTCAATAAAAACGAGGTACAGTCCTCCACGTGGACAAAGAGACATCGCACAATGCTAGTCTAAATTACAAAGATGATCGTCATGATCAACGCGAAGTGTCAATTACAGTAAGCTAGTAAATATATGAGCTTAGCTTCATGTCCCATAACCACTAGCTTAACTTAAATATTTACGAACAAATTGTAGATTTCCACTAGAAAATTGTCACAAGAGATTCAATCGAACAAGTCCAAGAATTAACCGACGAAATAAACGTAAGCGTTTCATACCACTTGTTTTACTAAGCCGTTTAATTAGATTTCTCATACAAGTGAGGTAAAGGTTTGTATATACTAATAGATTGGAAATCGGTTTGAGAAAACGAGCTTTGTAATAAAATAGTGTTGAAATCATTTGAAGAAAGAGTTTTGATATTTACTACTAGTATAGAAAACCTTTATATTTTTAAAGTGACAAATCACAAAGAAGATTGTAGAAACAATCAATTCATAAAAATTCACATTCGAAGAAGTGAATAAAATCCAAGAAATCGATACCGAATCCATCGAAATGGATATTCCAAGAATTCCTGAAGAAAATAAGTCATCAAAGTCAATAACAAATGATAACAACAAATAGGGAAATAACAGAAATCGATTAAAGTTGAAAATTCAGACAACTAGGCAAAATAGGCATAGTTGGCAAATAGCAGCAGGTCGGTCAACCGGACTCCCTGAGTCGGTTGACCGAACCAGGGGTTGGAAGTGCTCGGGCACCAGGTCGGTTGACCGGCCCAGGGGCTCGGTCGGCCGAAGCCTATAACCCGCACTTCCAAAACAGAGGCAGGAAGTGCCTGGGCTACAGGTCGGTCGACCGGCCCAGGGATTCGGTCGGCCGAACCTGTTGCCAGCACTCCCATGCCCTATTTGGAATGAGGTGCAAATCTCGATCAAATTGCATTCGCACGAGCAACGGCGCTAAGGGTTTATGCCAATCGACTACCCGGCCCTATATGCTCCTCGATACATCACCAAAAACATGTTCAAACATCAAAGTTAGGATTTTTAAAGAATTGAACTCAAAGCACTAAAAATTGGAATATTCACCAAATCAATCCAAACCAAAAGCAAATGCACACGAATAAGTGTTAGGAATTCATACCTAACAATCGAAGATAAATATAGACTAAGATGTGAGATAAAAATCTCACCTTTAAACCCAAATCAATGAATGAGAAGCTTGAAGACAAAGGAAGATCAACCACACTTTAATCTCAACATTAGAAGCTTGAATCTAAGCTTAAAAGAAGAACATTCCCTAAGTTAGGTTTAGGAATTTTCTGAAATCAAAGAGAGAATGAGTTGGATAAGAAGAAGGAGATGCTTACTAATGGGTTTTCTTTGATTTTGGAGCAAGAACTTGAGCCACCAAGAGGAATTAGGGCTTGGAGTTTCTAATTCCCATTCTCCTCCACCATTTTTGCTTAAGCTTGAGTGTTAGGAATATGAAATGAAGTAATGAAGAGTTGGAGTGGGTTGGGGCTGAGTTAGTAAGTGATTAATGGGTTCAGCCCAAACCAAAGCCCTAAGTGAAAAGTGGCAAAAATCAACTTACTCCAAACATATCAAAGCTTATACTCAAAAAGGTCGCAAACGTCATTTTGAACTCAATGGGGGTGGTCTCGAGTCCCATTTCGACTGTTTGCAAAAAGTAGCTTTTCGGACCAAAATCCGACGAATGATAAAATATTTAAATAAAATATTTAAATATACAATTGATAAATATGCGGGTTGTTACAACTCTCCTCCACTCAAAACTTTTCGTCTTCAAAAAGGAAAAAAGAAGAGAAAAGAAAGAATTAAGTAAACAATCCATCTTATTTAAAAATATTGACTTTATAAACAAATAAATTTACAAAATTAATAAATTTAAATAAAATATACCCATTTGTAACCGTTAAATCTTTTTATATTCAAATTAATAAATTTTGGAAAACTTTTTCAAAATTTTTCTATGTCCAAAATTTACAAAAAATTTCGAAAGAGTCTCCTTTATACGGAGAGGCTCGAGAGAAAATATAATATCAAATATAACAATATATATCTATCTCAAACTAATATATATCAACAACGTGAAATATATATATATAATACTGCTAGAAAACTGTAATATGAGGACGTACCTATTTGTCGGGCAAACAACGCTTAATTATGAAACCAAAAGGAATAGAAATTGCTCCCATAACCTGTATTTCACTTATATAATCCAAAAAGAGTTAATAATTATATAAAATGAAATATTTAAAGTTGTTTCACCCACTAACAAACAAATCAATATAAACAACAATTACTTGCAACCAATATACAGTCATCATATGAAATCTACCAATCAACTATCCATTCATGTCAACCAAAATAAATAGTTTGTTCGGGCTTAGACACTTTTAAATTTTATAGAATGACAAATAAACTACCGAGTGCGCCTTTTAAGCAATAGTCTTAGATGAAACTAAATATATTATTCATACATACAAACAATTAGAAGTATTCTTGCCCAAACAACCCATAAACCAAAACAAACGACAAATTCTAACATTATTTAAGTTTATTCTTATAAATTTTCTTTCACAACATTTATTGTTTATCCCCTTTTTTCATTCAGTGATTTCTTTCTTTAATTTTGCACTTACTTCTTACAAAATCGTATTCCCATTCATTCAGTGTTTATTTCATTTATTTGCGTAATTTACATGAATTCATTTTCATTTATTCATATCATGTAAATTTTCTTTATATTGCATTACATTGATTCATTGCTTAATTTCATTTATTTACATTCATTTATCAATAGTATTCATGTTCCATTCAATTTCATAGCATTTCAATTCATTTACTTAAGTTTATAATCATTTATTTATAATACTTACCTTTCAATTATATTTAATTATTGTAAAATTTCAATTATAACTCAAGTTTATAACAATATGTCATCAATTCTTATTTATTAAAGGACTTCATTGAATACTTTCAGTACTTTAAGTTTTTCTTGTATAATGTCCTATTACATTTTCTTATTAAACATTACAACTATTAATATTTAGCAAGTTATATATATGCTTTTAAGAATGTAACTGAAAGTTACACAAGTTTATCTTATTTTTTTAATTAGTTTATTGCTCAATAATCATATCCTTTGTTTTATAAGTTACAAATTTCAACTTTCATATAATTTCATTTATAACCTAGCATTTAATCACTTCTTTTATTTAAAGGTTCCAATTATTAATTAGTTAAACTCCATTTCATTAATTAAAATCTCCAATTCATAGAAATTTAAGAACTAAATGTTGGGCTACATTCAAATCATTTAAAATAATACATATATAACCATATCTATATATAAATCTATCAAATCTTATTTAAAAATTTAAAATCAAGATTTATTTATCAACAATTATGTAGTTACTATGTAACGATCCAATTTTTCGACGTCCGAAAGTGGACATCAATACGTCCACTGTATCAAATGTCGAACAGTCGAATGCCAGAAAACCGAACCGTTAGGGTTTAAGAAGAAGAAGATAGAAGAAGAAACAGAAACAATAACAGAATCTCACATTTCGCAGCAGAACAACATATAATACATAAATGAATCATCTTTAAAATAAAGAATCATATCTGTTATTACATTACATCATATTATATTACCAGAGTGTTACAACAACAAACAGCGGAAGAGAATATAACATATACTAGTGATACGCTTCGCCATCCAGCTTGCTCCTGATCTGCACAGCATCTCTTTTCTAACTTTGCTCCGGAATAAATGAGAACCTGACTCTAGGATGCCCGTGTGGAAATTGGTGGGCACCTAGAGTTTAGAAAGGGAACAATAAACTCCAGGTCAGTCGTGGGACTGGTATGAGATCTTAAAAACAGTAACTTTCACAAAGAAAATAAAAGTAATTCGCTATGCTTTTGGAAAATGAAACTACCACAAGGCCTCCCGCCACACACATAATGCAAACGCAGAATTGGAGGAGATTTCTCATTATGATAGTCAAACATGCTTAATACGCAAATTCCTTTCGATATTATTATTAGTGCATAGTGCAGAAAATATTTTGAAAGTATAATATTAATCTTAGCCGACATACAACCATTATTGTATGCCTACTATAGCTACCATCCAAACAGTAGGGCGCCACCATAAGTAGATGGCAGATTATACAGCTAAAACCATACAGGACGCGCATTGTTTCTTTGGATTTCCAACAAATGGTCAGGCTAAGGAACTTCCTACTGCGACATGGGTACGCCTCTGGAGGGACGTCCCGAGAACCTACCCGAATCTCTTCCAACACAAGGCCGGGTTACCTCTGTAACTAGGTAACTACTACTCGAGTATGCCATCCCCCGGTCCTTTGGGACCTTTATCCGAGGATTCTCTACAACAACAACCACAAAGAAAATTATTTGCAGCAACCACAAAGGTTAAATATCAGGGCTCCATACCTGACACCACCCTTTTCCAGAAGGAAATGGCATACCCTAAAGGACGCGATCTCCTAACCTTGCCGCATCTTTCCTGTTTCGACCATTTCCGGGGTGTGAGGTCCGATGAGGTCTCGTCCACAAAGCTACACTTTTCACAAAGTCATGCTTTGAACGATAAATGATCAGCAGCACTTCTATGCCACATTACCAGTTTGGGAATATATCACTAGTAACCATCAACTACATAATCTCTGATCTCGTACGTCTCAGAGAAGGGTATTAAGCTAAGAGAATAAATTCTCCGCCACCAACAGAAATGTATTTGATAGAAACCAGCTTTATATCTCAAAGTGTAATGTCAGACACACATCCATACAAGTCCGTTCCGGGATTGAACGGAACCGAAGGCACTTCAAAGAATCCCTTGCAAATCCGGATATTCATAAATCACGTCCGGAATCCCCATCAAAAAGGTGATAAATCTCTATACCGGAGCAACCCGGTGCAGAGACATTTGACAGGTAATCCTTTCGCTTTCGAAAATACCCGGTCTTCAACACCGTCTTCAAATGCAATCCTGTTTCGTCGTATCGTTATTCGGAATGGGTTTTATGACACAAGGTCCTCTCCCGACTAATCCGAATAACGAGCGCTTATTTTTAAAAATAAATGTTCATTCAGATTTTAAAACAAATCATAACATTTTTCCACTTTGATCTTTTAAATAAAAGACTCATCACAAACACAAAGGTTCGATGTGGTTTTCGGATATCCACTTGGAATCCGACCCCTGGGCGCATCGAAATTCAAATGCCATTAAAAAGGCCAATATTGATAATCGGTTATTTAACTATCAATAAATATTCACGACAATTACCAAGATTTAAATAATTTCCCAATTATTATTTATTTTTAAAATATTTCACAAGATATATTTCACACTTCAACCATTTGAAAAAAAATTTCAAATTACTTTCCACATTCAATACTTTGAAAACAAATTCCAAATCATTTTTTTTCTTACGCGGAATACATTTCCAGATATTTATTTATTCCCACTGAATATCTGCCAAGTTCAAATGCTTCAAAATAATTTAAAATAATTATCTAAAATATAATTAGGAATATTTAAAATAAAACTATTTTAAAACACTTTATTCAAAACATTAGTTATGAAGATATTATATTAAAATCTCATATAAAAATTCAAGTCCAAACTAATTTTAAAATAAAAATTAGTAGATATGATATAAATATTTAAATATCCATTTTCTAAAACAAATATCAATTAAAACTTTAAATAATCACTTCTATAGTAAATCAAAACAAATCTTTACTTTAAAGATTTTCAAAATAATCCAAGTAAATAATTTCTCCAAAATAATCTTTCCTTAAAATCATCTTCACAACTTTAATTTCATATTTATAGACTATATAGAAAACATACTCGACTTTCCAGGGAAAGTACACCTTCCATTCTAAAATGGTTCATCCAAATTAATTTATAAATCCTTCTGGATTTACTTTAAATTTACGTTCCAAATCCGTAAATTTCTTCCCATAATTTTAGGAATAAAACAATATTTAATTTTAAAACAAATTTCCCTTTCTTTTATAAAATTCCCATTGTGAATATTAAATTTCCAAATATCCACTGATATATGATTTTCCAAATTGATTTTTTTTAAATCATTTTCAAACACCAAATCCAGTTTCAAATTGATTTCAAATTTTATCTTAAACACCAAATCAATTTTAATATTGATTTCCCAAAGATTTATTCTTTTAACACCAAATCAATTTTCGAATTTATGTTTAAAATAAGTTCCTTTATCCTTTCCAAATTATTTAAAAACATATTTTTAAAATAAATTCCTCACCTTTTGAGTATTATTACTTGGATCCATTTATTAAACATTTTCACCATATTTTGGAATTTTATTCAATAGGATTTCACTATAGATTTTCTACTTAAATTTAAAAATCCAATTTTATTTATTTCTGGTATCTTACGATACCAAAAATATATTCGGCTAAATTTTAGCCTTCAACAATTTCAATCACAGTATAATCACACAGAGATTATCAACACGCAACATATGAAACAAATTCAATATTTGAGGAATCCAGTTGGATCCCTCCAACCTGTTTCCCTGCATCCACAGACGTTAGCACAACAATTAAATACCAATTCCACTTCGAGGTGGAATATCGCAGTATATGGGATTTATAAAATATCATCCGCTATTATGCGACGCATAGGGTCTCATCCGCTATATAATGCGGAAAATCAATCACCCAATATATACTATATACTACTATATATATAATATCATCCAGTGAAAAATTATTATAAATCAATTATCCATGCACACAGTCAATTAATTTTAAATCAGAGCAATATTTGATTGAGTGAGAAGATCTCACCTTTACCTACGCATGCAACCGTTCAAAATTCAAATTGTTTTCTCCACGATTTTGACCTTGTATAATTAATTTATACAACTTATTAACATTTGAATCAATCGAACAATCTATTAGCATTTTATAATTTTAATTCAACTAATAATTTAATTTTAAACTAGGGATTTAATTTAGTCAACTAATAATTTAGTTTAAACTAATCTTCCCTTTAAATTACCTTTAGTATTAAAAATAATTTTAATAAGAGAATTAACCAAGTTAATTTCTTAAATAATCGAATAATCAACTATCCCCTTTTATTAACTTTAATTCAAACTAGTTTTCTTTAATAACCTATATAAACCAAAGGTCCATTTTTTATAATTTATCCAAATCAAAACGTTTTAAAATCCCTTTTCAACCCTATATAATGTTTAGTAAAACTAAATTTAAAGAAATTACTTTTTGGTTTTTTTTCCCATATGTATAAAAATATATTATTTACTAAAATAAATAAAAGTATACCTTACTGACAACAACCACCACGTTAACATCTACTGGCCAACGACTCCGTTCAAGCTGCAAAAACCAAATCCTCCTCACACACACATAGTGCCCTTAAAACTGCCGCGAACGAGCATTTGCCCCGTGCTCCTACCCCTTGCACGTGTGCTTCTCTTCATCGATCAAGCCTTTCTACGTCTTCAATTTTGCCTCCCTCCAGAGCATCGCGATGATGCTTCTTAAAACTATACTTCAGCATTGTCGCTCAAAACTTCACCTCTCCGTTCCGCACCGCTTGTACAATTACCAAGTCACTGCTTCCCATAGCCGAGCTCCCCTAGACTCAGCCCATCGAAATCGAGGTCGACACCAAAGTACCCCAAAGCTGCAAAACCCTAAAACGACGAACGTGCCTCCACCAGCGTGCTCACGCGCGTTTGCCTTCAGGCCTCACCATCGCGATAAATTCGCATGAACTTGCTTTCTCCCTTTTTTTCTTTCTCTGATTTGATTTCAAAAACGAAAGGATGCGGCCATTTTTTTTATCGGTTTCGAATAGTTTTTATTTTGAGAAGGGAGAGAGCTCGGCTGTAAATATTGAAGAGGGGAAGCGTGTAGAGGAAGGTAGGGTTTTGAATGGTTTTGATTTTTTTTTATAATTTTATATTCAAAATATCTCGTATAACCTAACTCGAAATCCCGAACTCCAATCAATGCATGCCGCTAGGCATTTCTAATGTTATACCCCTATTCCGAACGCAATGGAAAAGGTTTCGAGTCCTAATTTGATCGTATGGAGTAGATAGCTTTTTGGACCCAGTTATTATATTAAATTTTCGATATAATTTTCAGCGTGTTTGCCTATAGTATGGCCAAACGACAACTCCGAATGCTATGAAAATTGGAATCCGATAATAGTACAATATTACGGATCCAATGGAGCTGGTTTCGTCAAATTCCGAAACTGTGGCTCGGAAGGCTATTTTTAAATATCAATTTAAACGATATCTTTTCAAAACTTAACAAAACATTTTCAAATCTAATTCTGAAGCTTTTATTATCTCCAGTATTTTCAACACAAATTTTCTAAGCCTTTGAAATATTTTTATTCAGTTTAAAACTGAAGATTCAAATTTTTATCCAACTTCAATAAATTAAATCAATAATTAAATTGCCAAATTCATAGTTAATTTTGAAATTCAAGTTAAATTAACTTCCAAATATTTAAAATTAATTAAATATTCCATTTCAAATGTTCAAATTTTCTGAGTCGTCACATCCTTCCCCCTTAAAAGAATTTCGTCCCGAAATTACTAGTTAAGAAGAATGATCCTTAACCCATTAACTATTTTCCAAAACCAAACAGTTTTATCAACTTTCCAAAACTAATCTTTTTATTTAAGACCCATCATTTCTTCAACTAACTCTCCATATCCAATCATAAGTTTTCAAACAATATTGTTTACTTCAAAATTAAAATTAAATTGAAATTCAAAATTTTCTCAAAATTTTTCTAACTCCCTAAATTTTCGAAATTTTTTGCCAGCATCTCCTTTGTGCGGTTAGCTCGGTACGACTACAAAATGGCACCACAGGCCCTCAGATTCAAAAAGAAAACAAAACGCTAAGTGGCTAGACAAGAAAATCACCAAATTTCATACTGAAATTTAAATACGTACCTTTTTGTCGAACAATTCAATTTTATCTTCGAAAATCAAATCCCAATTTCATTTCCCTGTAACATACCTGTATATCCTAATATCCATAATCTCCAATTACAACATTCAAATTTATTTTGCACATTCCTTTACAAAAATTTTCAATATATGCTTCTTATACCATTTTTACTTTACCATTGAAGTTGTATATTCATTTTCTTTCAATTTTGCATTTTCAATTTCATTTGAATTCAATTTACACTTCAATTCTATTTGGATTCAATTTTTTTTCCTTCCGAATATTGAATTTTTTTATCTACTATCTTTCATTCACAACTGATTCATATCACTAATTTAAATTAGTTTCATTTACTAATTCATTACAAATTCCAATTCATTTTATCTCCAACCATTTCTTTATTTCACCTTTATTATCTTTAGTTCACTTCAGACTAATTCAAATTGGTTTTCAACATTCAGTTTCAATTCCAGTTTTATTCTTTTGTTCATTCCTTTATTCACAATTACCATTTCACGATTTCCAATTTAACCTTAACTTAATGATTAACCTGGTATATTCCTGATACAAAATTTACTTAAGAATTTCACACTTCATTTCTTAAGTTCAATGCAAATATTCTATATACTTCTTATATTTATTTTCTATTCATCACTTTGGTTTATATTCACTTATATTAAACTGGATTTCCAATTCTATACGAATTCCATTTACTTCCATTAAAAATATATTGGATTTAATTCATTTTAAATCTTATCCATTTGGTCATTCATCAATTAGTTTCACTTACTAATTTTAGTTTAATACTTCACTTTGTTTATCACAAATCAATTCCAATTCCAATTCAATTCTATTTGCTTACAAATTCGAAATGAATTTCGACATTCAATCTCATTTTCATTGACTTGTAATCGTAAATTTATTTATACATTCACAATTTATTTTCCATATTAATAATTTTATTCCGATCATTTCAGTCTATTAGACTAATTTACCTTTACTCAAATTAACGCAAGTCAATTTCCGTTTAAATCTGAATTTTCTAAGTTTTCAAACTTATTATTCCATAACTATTTTTAATAAATTTCCAGAGTCTTTTCAACAATTCAAAACCATTTTTGAAATCAATTAAAATTATCTTTTTGAATTTCCAAAACCAACCCCAGTTTGCAAACAACCTCCGTTTTAAAATCATTTGGCAACAATTCCTCTTTTGGAAACCCGAAAATGAACATCGATGATGCTGCAGTCATCACCGAAGTTATTTTCCAGCGACCGAAAAGAATTTAGAGGTTTTATCCCTCCAAAACATTTTTCCAAACCTTTAAAAATCATTTTCAACTCAAGGGAATTTAAACTTTCCAAATCTCCAAAATTTTCAAATTCTTTTCAAAACATTTCTCTGGAATTTCATTTCAAATTATAAATCGCATTCACAATTTATATTCTCAAATTTCATTTGTATGTGAATTTATTACTTAACTTTTGAAGTTACGATTTCAATTTATTATTCAATAATCAATGATAATAATTTAATATTATCAATTCCTAACATCCAAACAACCATATATTATAATAATTTATAAATATTATTTCTTTTATCTACGAAAATAGTTTTGGGTAAAATTATTTCATTCACCCTATTTTAAAACAGTATCGTGTCAAATTGTTCTGTACGAGTGTTTAGAGATCCCTATCAATAACGTTAATTACTCATATTGACCAGAATCCATATATCACTCAACAAACCAATCAACACAATATAAAACAATTTTATATTCACTAACAAATACGCGCTCATATCTATTATTACACTCACACTCATTCTAGAGTACTACTGACTCTATCTCTAAAGAGTAACACCCAATAGATCCAAGGTTGTCGCTTAACCAAATGCTCCGATACCAATCTATAACGACCCAATTTTTTGACGTCCGAAAGTCGACATCAATACGTCCACTATATCAAATGCCGAACAGTTGAATGCGAGAAAACCGAACCGTTAGGGTTTAAGAAGAAGAAGATAGAAGAAGAAACAAAAACAATAACAGAATCTCACATTTCGCAGCGGAACAACATATAATATATAAATAAATAATCTTTAAAACAAAGAATCATATCTGTTATTACATTACATCATATTACATTATCAGAGTGTTACAACAACAAACAGCGGAAGAGAATATAACATATACTAGTGATATGCTTCGCCATCCAACTTGCTCCTGATCTCCACAGCATCTCTTTTCTGACTTCGCTCCCGAATAACTGAGAACCTGACTCTAGTCTTCCCGTGTGGAAATTAATGGGCACCTAGAGTTTAAAAAGGGAACAATGAACTCTAGGTCAGTCGTGGGACTGGTGTGAGATCTTAAAAACAGTTACTTTCACAAAGAAAATAAAAGAAATTTGCTATGCTTTTGGAAAATGAAACTACCATAAGGCCTCCTGCCACACACACAATGCAAACGCAGAATTAGAGGAGATTTCTCCTTATGATAGTCAAACATGCTTAATACGCAAATTCCTTTCGATATTATTATTAGTGCATAGTGCAGAAAACATTTCAAAAGTATAATATTAATCTTAGTTAGCATACAACCATTATTGTATGTCTACTATAGCTACCATCCATATGCAACAAAAACCGTATAGGACGCGTATTGTTTTTTTGGATTTCCAACAAATGGTCAGGCTAAGGAACTTCCCACTGCTATATAGGTACGCCTCTGGAGGGACGTCCCGAGAACCTACCCGGATCTCTGCCAACACAAGGTCGGGTTACCTCTGTAACTAGGTAACTACTACTCGAGTATGCCATCCTTCGGTCCTTTGGGACCTTTATCCTAGGATCCTCTACACCAACAACCACAAAGAAAAGTATTTGCAGCAACCACAAAGGTTAAATATCAGGGCTCCATACCTGACACCACCCTTTTCCAGAAGGAAATGACATACCCTAAAGGGCGCGACCATCATAACCTTGCCACATCTTTCCTGTTTCGACCATTTCCGGGGTGTGAGGTCCGATGAGGTCTCGTCCACAATGCTACACTTTTCACAAAGTCATGCTTTGATCAACAAATGATTAGCAGCACTTCATATGCCACATACCAGTTTTGGAATATATCACTAGTAACCATCAACTACATAACCTCTGAGCTCGTATGTCTCAGAGAAGGGTGTTAAGCTAATAGAATAAATTCTCCGCCACCAACAGAAATTTATTTGATAGAAACCAGTTTTATGTCTCAAAGTGTAATGTCAGACACACATCCATACAAGTCTGTTCCGGGATTGAACGGAACCGAAGGCACTTCAAAGAAGCCCTTACAAATCCGGATATTCACATATCACGTCCGGAATCCCCATCACAAAGGTGATAAATCTCTATACCGGAGCAACCTGGTGCAGAGACATTCGACAGGTAATCCTTTCACTTTCGAAAATACCCGGTCTTCAACACCGTCTTCAAATGCAATCCCGTTTCGTCGTATCGTTATTCGGAATGGGTTTTATGACACAAGGTCCTCTCCCGGCTAATCCGAATAACGAGCGCTTATTTTTAAAAATAAATGTTCATTCATATTTCAAAACAAATCACAACAATTTTTCCACTTTGATCTTTTAAATAAAAGACTCATCACAAACACAAAGGTTCGATGTGGTTTTCGGATATCCACTTGGAATCTGACCCCCGGTCGCATAAAAATTCAAATGCCATTAAAAAGGCCAATATTGATAGTCGGTTATTTAACTATCAATAAATATTCACGACAATTACCAAGATTTAAATAATTTCCCAATTATTATTTATTTTCAAAATATTTCGCAAGATATATTTCACACTTCAACCATTTGAAAACAAATTTCAAATTACTTTCCACATTTCAATACTTTGAAAACAAATTCCAAATCATTTTTTTCTTACGCGAAATACATTTCCAAATATTTATTTATTCCCACTGAAAATCTGTCGAGTTCAAATGCTTCAAAATAATTTAAAATACTTATCCAAAGTATACTTAGGAATATTTAAAATAAAAATATTTTAGAACACTTTATTCAAAACATTAGTTATGAAGATATTATATTAAAATCTCATATAAAAATTCAAGTCCAAACTAATTTTAAAATAAAAATTAGTAGATAGGATATAAATATTTAAATATCCATTTAATAAAAAAAATATCAATTTAAACTTTAAATAATCACTTCTATAGTAAATTAAAACAAATCTTTACTTTAAAGATTTTTAAAATAACCCAAGTAAATAATTTCTCCAAAATAATCTTTCCTTAAAACCATCTTCACAACTTTAATTTCATATTTATAGACCATATAGAAAACATACTCGGCTTTCCAAGGAAAGTACACCTTCCATTCTAAAATGGTTCATTCAAATTAATTTAAAAAACCTTTTGGATTTACTTTAAATTTACGTTCCAAATCCGTAAATTTCATCCCATAATTTTAGGAATAAAACAATATTTATTTTTAAAACAAATTTCCTTTTCTTTTATAAAATGCCCATTGTGAATTTTAAATTTTCAAATATCCACTGATATATGATTTTCCAATTTTTTTTTTTTAAAAATCATTTCCAAACACCAAATCAAGTTTCAAATTGATTTCAAATTTTATCTTAAACACCAAATCAATTTTAATATTGATTTCCCAAAGATTTATTCTTTTAACACCAAATCAATTTTCGAATATATGTTTAAAATAAATTCCTTTATCCTTTCCAAATTATTTAAAAACGTATTTTTAAAATAAATTCTTCACCTTTTGAATATTATTACTTGGATCCATTTATTAAACATTTTCACCATATTTTGGAATTTTATTCAATAGGATTTCACTATAGATTTTCTACTTAAATTTAAAAATCCAATTTTATTTATTTCTGGTATCTTACGGTACCAAAAATATATTCGGCTAAATTTTAGCCTTCAAAAATTTCAATCACAGTATAATCACACAGAGATTATCAACACGCAACATATGAAACAAATTAAATATTTGAGGAATCCAGTTGGATCCCTCCAACCTGTTTCCCTGCATCCACAGACGTTAGCACAACAATTAAATACCAATTCCACTTCGAGGTGGAATATCGCGGTATATGGGATTTATAAAATATCATCCGCTATTATGCGACGCATAGGGTCTCATCCGCTATATAATGCGGAAAATCAATCACCCAATATATACTATATACTACAATATATATAATATCATCCAGTGAAAAATTATTATAAATCAATTATCCAAGCACACAGTCAATCAGTTTTAAATCTAACTATTCAATTTAAATCAGAGCAATATTTGACTGAGTGAGAAGATCTCACCTTTTCCTATGCATGCAACCATTTCCAGTCCAAATTGTTTTCTCCACGATTTTGACCTTGCATAATTAATTTATACAACTTATTAACATTCGAATAAATCGAACAATCTATTAGCATTTTATAATTTTAATTCAACTAATAATTTAATTTTAAACTAGGGATTTGATTTAGTCATCTAATAATTTAGTTTAAACTAATCTTCCCTTTAAATTACCTTTAGTATCAAAAATAATTTTAATAAGAGAATTAACCAAGTTAATTGCTTAAATAATCGAACAATCAACTATCCCCATTTATTAACTTTAATTCAAACTAGTTTTCCTTTAATAATCTATATAAACCAAAGGTCTAATTTTTTTTTTGTTATATAATTTATCCAAATCAAAACGTTTTAAAATCCCTTTTCGAACCTATATAATTTTTAGTAAAACTAAATTTAAAGAAATTACTTTTTGGTTTTTTTCCCATATGAATAAAAATATATTATTTACTAAAATAAATAAAAGTATACCTTACTAACAACAACCACAACGTCAACATCTACTGGCCAACGACTCCGTTCAAGCTGCAAAAACCAAATCCTCCTCCCGCACGCATAGTGCCCCTGAAACTGCCGCGAACGAGCATTTGCCCCGTGCTCCTACCCCTTGCACATGTGCTTCTCTTCATCGATCAAGCCTAGACCTTTCTACGTCTTCAATTTTGCCTCCCTCCAGAGCATCGCGATGATGCTGCTTAAAACTATACTTCACCATTGTCGATCAAAACTTCACCTCTCCCTTCTGCACCGCTTCTACAATTACCAAGTCACTGCCTCCCATAGCCGAGCTCCCTTAGACTCGGCCCATCGAAATCGAGGTCGATACCGAGTACCCCAAAGCTGCAAAACCCTAAAACGACAAACATGCCTCCACCATCGTCCTCATGCATGCTTGCCTCCAGGCCTCTCCATCGCGATAAATTCGCATGAACTTGCTTTCTCCCTTTTCTCTTTCTCTGATTTGATTTCAAAAACGAAAGGATGCGGCCATTTTTTTATTGATTTGGAATAGTTTTTATTTTGAGAAAGGAGAGAGCTCGGCTGTAAATATTGAAGAGAGGAAGCATGTAGAGGAAGGTAGGGTTTTGAATGGTTTTGATTTTTTTTTATAATTTTATATTCAAAATATCTCGTATAACCTAACTCGAAACCCCGAACTCCAATCGATGCATGCCGCTAGGCGTTTAATGTTATACCCCTATTCCGAATGCAATGGAAAAGGTTTCGAGTCCTAATTCGATCGTATGGAGAAGATAGCTTTTTGGACCCAGTTATTATATTAAATTTTTGAAATAATTTTCAGCGTGTTTGCCTATCGTACGGCCAAACGACAACTCCGAATGCTACGGAAATTGAAATCCGATAATAATACAATATCACGGATCCAATGGAACTGGTTTCATCGAATTTCGGGACTGTGCCTCGGAAGGCTATTTTTAAATATCAATTTAAACGATATCTTTTCAAAACTTAACAAAACATTTCCAAATCCAATTCTAAAGCTTTCATTATCTCCAGTATTCTCAACACAAATTTTCTAAGCCTTTGAAATATTTTTATTCGGTTTAAAACCGAAGATTCAAATTTTTACCCAATTTCAATAAATTAAATTCAATAATTAAATTGCCAAATTCATAATTTTGAAATTCAAGTTAAATTAACTTCCAAATATTTAAAATCAATTAAATATTCCATTTCAAATGTTCAAATTTTCCGGGTCGTCACATACTACTACAACAGTCTTCCCACTTTGAAACTCGAAATTGAATGTCGATGATGCATGCACTCATCATCGAAATTATTTTCCAGCGACAGAGAGGGGAATACAGAACTTGTTCCCTTCCAAAATTTCTATAAAGCATTTCTTTTAAATCATATTGAAATATTTATATCTAAAAATACTTCCAAATAACATTATTATTATATTTCAAAATAACCCAAAAGAAATTTCAAAAAATCCTGGAATTTTAGTTCTAAATTTTCCAATTTATATTTATTTATTTACGAAATTTTATTTTCAACCAATATTTATAAATTTCACTACCTAGCAAACAAATATATTACAACCTAATACATATCATTTATAAATCATTATTTTATATATAAAAATATATAATAGGCAAAATTATTTCGTTCACCTATGGTTCAAAACAAATATTGTGTCGGTCTGTCCTATTAAGTGTTTAGAAATCCCTATTATTGTCATAGCGTCCTATGCACCAACCAGAATTTATAAATACAGAAGGGAAAAAATTAACACAATATAAAAACCCTTTATAACACTAACAAATACACTCTCTCATATATATACACTCAGTGACTCTTTCTAGGGTTTTACTACCCTATGAGTAAAGAGTCAGACCCCACAAAGCTAAGGTTTATCGCTAAACCAAAGCTCTGACACCAACTGTAACATCCCGCCTATTGTACGTTCAAACAAACACACGTGCCGACTCAAACTATACAGAACGACGAATTGTTATGGGGTAAATAATTAAAAGCGGAGAAAGAAAAACAAAGTAGAATCTCACAACGGAATGATAAAATATAATAATCAAATAACAGTTCATGAAGCTATTTACAAAACATTTGATAATGCTTGTACAATACAGATCAGAGTTACACATACTAGAGAATAATAAATAATGCAGTGGAATACATGATGCATTGAAATATAATAGATAATAATAATACAATCTTCGTCTTCGTCTTCCGGAAATAAGGTCTTCAAATCCTGAAATGCTCAGGCTAACCCGAGCGAATTAGAAAGACAAAACACTCGAGTTAGAACTAAAAGATCTTATGTAGTTTAAATCAATGGTAAATAAATATGAGTGGAACGGCGTCAGAGATGTTTACGGGGTTTGACATGTCTTATCCAGTGTCTAACGTGAGTTCGGTAACTTAAGAGATGCTCGGGATTCACATCTCCTAAGGATCCGTTAAACTATATACTATGCAGTACAACACGCTATTATAATATATCTACAGTAAAGTAAAGGTATTAAAATAGTGTTAAGGCATTACCCATATCCCCCTTAACACTTTTTATATATTCTCATAGTCTATACAGTACCGTAACTCCCCCGTAAACTAGAGGGCTATCAGAGGGCACTCCATAGGTAAGGTACAAAACAAACTCGTAGAATGCGCGCTAGGGCATGTGAACACGGCACACGAGGAAATGTCAGGGTAGATATACCGTTTTTGAATCCGGACTGGTGGTAACGCATAGCAGCTACTACCACCCACCTCGTAACACACTCCCAAATCAAAATCGAAGGGTGGCTACCAAACAATCACAAAATCAGAATATAATATCGAAGAAGTTTGTTCGATAGGAGGAATGACGTCACTTGGCCCGGCATGGCTCCTTATTTTAGTCATATCTATGTTGACTCACGGGAGTCAGGGTCACATCATACCATATACAGAAATCATTCACCAAACCATCCTACTTCATTTTTGGAATCTCCACCATGTACACAGTTGTTAAAGTGGTTTACGGTATCAGTAGAGAGTATGACAATATGCTATCTTGGTCTCTTTAACAACCAATCACTTATTACACACCGGATGGTTCTTTTACATGTTGAGTCACAGGTTCTATGAAGTTTTTGATTTCTGACAAAGAAATAAAGGCGATCGACAAAACAAAGACATCATGGCTATAAAGAGGCACAAAAGAGCTACATATGGTACTCTAGATTATAGGTTGATTATTTGATATTGTAATAGTGATAAACTTGTTAAAATCTATCCTCAAATAATCATGCACCTCAATATAATCGATATATATACGTTTGAATAGCATTGCACATTCATTGAGCAAATTAACAGGGACCGGTCGACCGGTCATAAATCAGGCGGTCGACCGTTTCTGTGTAAAATGCACAATGAACGTGCACACATGCACATAACGACTATATATTTGAAATCCTGTCTACTGGCCAATTTTTGACATGTCGACCGTTTTTAAACAGAAAGCAACCTTTTCCAAAAGACACTTCTTTCTCCAATGGTTGCATCTCTTACCTTTCATCAATGATCATATCTATTAATGGCTACTGTTCACAAAGAGTTACAACCATTTTTCTCTATATAAACTCATCTAAATCATTGATTCTAGATAGATTAATATATGTTTTTCTACTCTAATTTCTGATCTTACTTTCTAAATACTCCTGCATTCTAAAAAGCTCTCAATTATTTTAATTGCTTATTGAATCATTGAAATTATTTCATATCTTTTGATTCAATAAGTAATATACTTCCCTTAATCTACACAAAACATCATTCACATATTTTGAGGATAAGATTATAGGAAATTTGTACTACAAGTGACAAAACTGTGTTAGCAAGAACACATACCGTCAACAAACAATTATATTCATCGTTGTTGAAGTCCTCGGTGTTGTAAGAGGCAAGTGTTGAAGTCCTCAGTGTATTAGAGGCGTGAAATCCCGTTCGTTTGCTCGAGCGTTGTAAACCTGTTCCTCCGGGTGAAGCGAGGTAGTTAATAGTGAAAATCTAGATAGAAGTCTGGACTGGACATAGGACGGTGCTCCGAACCAGTATAAAAATCTCTGGTGTGATTTTTCTATCTTTATTTACTTTGCTACTATCATCTATTTCCGCATTTTTATTATATTCCATATTACACGATCCGTGTGTATTATATTAGTACATGCACTTGTACACAACCCATTTTCATTTGGTATCAGAGCACGGTCATCATATAACCGTAACACAGTTATTTGATATATTCTTGTAATATGGCAAATAACGCAAGTACTAGCACTCAAAACACCACTTACATGGAAGGTCAATCGACACAAAGACCTCCATTTTTCAATGGTCTTAACTATAGTTATTGGGCAACACGTATGTCATTCTTTATGCAATCAAATAGTTATGATGCTTGGAATGCAACTCAAAAAGAAATAGTAAATCCTACAACTGATTATTCAGAATGGACTGCGGCTGAGAAAACGGCAGCAGCCGTAAATGCAAGAGCAATAAATATGTTGTTTTGTGCATTAGACCAAAATGAATATAATCGTGTTAGTATCTGCACTACTGCATATCAAATTTGGCAAACGCTAAAAATCACTCATGAAGGCACTAACAAGGTTAAACAAGCCAAAATAGCCATGCTGAAAAGTCAATTTCTAAATTTCAAAATGAAACCAAATGAGACAATCAATGATATGTATTCACGGTTTCAAACTATCCACCATGCACTTATTAGGTTAGGACAAAAGTATTCTGATTTTGATGTTGTTTCAACTGTAACATCTCGGAATTTTTAACAATATCAATTTAATAATCTGTAGTTAAAATTAAATTGATATTGATACTCTGATGATAATTATTCAGATAAATTTAATAATCTTCTTTAATAAATATTTAAATTGGTTATTTTATCTTTTAAATGATGTAAATGGATTTCTATTTACAATATAAATATATGGTTTATATTTTAAATAAAATGGTATTGTTTTAAATTTAGAAAAAATTCAACAAATAATTTTATAACTTAATAAAATGGATTATTTATTTAATAAAATATAATCTTTTGTAAAATGATTTTTATTTAATAAAGAGATTTATAAAAGCAATATTAATATTGTATTGTCTTTCTAAAATAAATTTGAATAGAAATTGCAATTGGTTATTTCAAAATGAATTTTTATTTATAACTTAATTTGAAATTGTTTGGTTTTAAATTTAGTTTGAATTTAAATTCCAAAGTGTAAAATCTAAATTGTTTTAATTTTTTTTATTTATTTGTATAAGTTTATAAACATGATTTGTTTTTGTTTTCATTTATAAATTTATACATATAAACTAACAACTTAAATTAAGCTAATATAACATACATTTGTAATTAATACTAATTACCTTTAAAAGAGAAACATGTGTTGCATTCATATGCATTCCAATTGACATGTGTTTAGAAATTAGCATAACCATTAGACAAGTGTAAATTTTAGTTTTCTATTTTCTTTTCTTTCATTAAATCTGAAAATACATTAGTTTGCATCATTCATACATATTGCATATTTCATTTTTCTAAATCAAAAAAAGATCAAACCCATCTTCATATTCATTTTAAAGATCTGCATACCTCAAAATTCAAATACAGAAATCTGCATTTACAATCAAAGATCAAATCTGCATAATCATAAACATATTCAACTCTGCAAATTCCTCTGCATATTCAAATCTAAACTTGCATATC
Organism: Allium cepa; assembly: GCA_030765085.1. Taxonomy (NCBI): domain Eukaryota; kingdom Viridiplantae; phylum Streptophyta; class Magnoliopsida; order Asparagales; family Amaryllidaceae; genus Allium; species Allium cepa. The sequence goes on along the minus strand of CM060935.1, from coordinate 792,531,179 downwards.
CTATTTCCCAAAAAATTTAGAAAACCCTGTACAAATTTCACCTCTTCAAAATCAAATTCATCTGCATATCCAAAACTCATATTCAAATCTGCATTTCCTCTTCAAAACATCAATCTGCATATTCAAATTCAAGAAGAGCCTGCACTATTTCTTTTCTGCACTCTGTTTAAAGCTTGGAAATGGAAGCATTTGCATGCATGTGGAAAGTGTAGCTACTGCATTCTTCCTGCATGCAAGTAATTAGGCTGTGAGCATGAGCTTTTCATCAAGATTTTAACAGAGCAGAGGATCAGGCCTGCATATGTTTGTGTTCTGCAAATTCAAGTGATCAACAGGGGGGTCTGCATTCATCAAATTGTGAGTAACAAATAAAATCTTAAAATATATTTAGGTTGCTTGATTTAAATGATTGAGATAAAATATGCTTGTGTGCTTATATAAGATCTGATGAAATTATGATTGAGTGTGCATGTTGATTTTTGCTTTGCTGTGTTTCCAGATTCACCATCATATTTAAAAGAATTTCCTGTGATTGATCTAATTTGAAGTAGTATCTGGATTTTAAAATAAATAAATAAATAAAGAGGTTTTGTTTAGCATAGATTAGAATGCAAATTTAGAAAGTATTGTTGTTTAAATTTCTTAAGTTCAGATTTAAATTTTAGGTGAAGTTAAATACAGGGTGATGATTCTGTTAAAACATGTAATAACATTATATGTTAAATCTTGATCAAATCCAAACCTATTAATATAGAAATTCAGTGTTATAAATTAAAAACATTAACTGGAACTTGATTTTAAAATCAAGTATGAGAAATTTTAGAGTATTGTTTCCTTTAAAGTTGTTTTTGAACAAAAAATAAATTTCAACAAAATTCTTGAAATTTATGATTTAAGAAACTCAGGATCTTTCTGAGTTATAAAGGAAGGATCATAGATCCTTGTAAAAGTCAGAGAAGTGAATATAAATTTCTAGATTGATTGCAGTTTGGTTTTTCTGAATTGAACCCTAGTTTTAATAAGGGTTAAAGGTTAGGCCAGTGAGGAGTGATGGATTGACCGAGTGATCTGATACTTTGGGAATGTGTAGTCGATGAAGGGAGGAGTTCGAGGTTGGAATGGATGGACTGCAGGTGGTCGGAGCGACTTGCAATCGCCGTTGACAGGTTTTGTGTAGAAACCTGTAAGCATTTTCAGATTTTGAATTTGGGTAATTTTGAACTATTTGATTTCTGATCAATCTGGGTTGATGTTTGAAGTTGTGGTGGGTTTCTGGTTGGTGTTGGATCATCTATGATGATGATAAGGGCGGGGATCGCCGTGCATATGCACGGCGACATGTTTTCTGGTGAATTGTTTGGGTATTGGATGTTTCAGGGGAGAGTGGGAATTGACTCGAAGCAGGTCAATGTAAAACTCGAAGTAGGAAGGCTGTAAACCCGAAGTAAAATTTAGGTTCTCTCGGGTTGAACCTGTAAGTTAACAGGTTACAGAAAACCTGTTTTTCTTTTTAAAATTCTGGGTTTTAAACTTTTAAAATCTGTAGTTATAGGTTTTAAATAAGTTTTAGGTTTAAAATTTAATTTAAGTTTGAATTACTAATTTGAATTTAAATTCCAGGTTTTGAGTTGAAACCTGTTTTTCTGTTTTCTGTAAATCTGGGTTTTAAAGCTTTTTGAATCTGTAGTTTTGTTTAAAAAGTAAAGTTTTAGTTTGAATTCAAATGCAAGTTTGAATTTCTAATTTGACTTAAAATTCCAGTTTTTGTTAATAAAATTTAAGTTTCAGAAATTTAAATTTAATTAACTCTTGGTTTGATAAAAAGGTTTAAACACTTTTAGAAATGAGATTTTAAAAATATGAATAGAATTGAAGTTGGTTTAAAATCTGGAAATTTAGAAGTTTAATTTGAATTTCAGTTTTAAATTTTAAATAAGGTTTAAATTTTGAAGTTTCAAATTAAAATGGAAACTTAAATTACTGAAAGTTTTGAAATGACTTTAACTTTAAAAAAATTCCATAGCATTAGTTTGATTTGCAATTTAAAAAGTTTTAAATTTATTTAAAACTTTGAGAAGTTTAAAATTATTCTGTTTTAAACTTGAATTTAAATTGAGATTTAAAGGTAATTTCAAAAGTACTTAGTTATGAATAATATTGTTTTAAACATAATTAAGTTATGTTTTATTGTGAAAATTTGATTAAGATTTATGTTTTAAAAAAAATTAATTAATAGGTAATTAAGGTTAATTAATTAATGTGATTAATTAATTAAATTTGGAATTAATAATTGATTAATGATTAATCAATTTGGAATTTAGATCATTAATTAAGTTATTAATTAATGATGAATGAATATTAATTATGTAATTAAGTTTTAATTAAGGTTAATTAATTTTATAATTAACTTTAATTAATGAATGATTAAAGATAATTTAAATGGTAATTAATTTAAGTTAATTACTTTATAAAATAATTTGAGGATGGTTAATGAAGATCATCAACCATGATTATTTAACAATTAATTTATGTAGTTAATTTTTATAATTAATTAGATTAATTAATTTAATAATAATCAAATGTGAATGGTTTGAGTAATTACTTGATAAGTAATTAAGGAATTAATTACTTAATGTAATTAATTTAATTTAATGAGATTGTTTATTTTTAATTAATTAAGTTTAATTAATTTTAAACACTTGGGTTTTAAGAATAATTACTTTATGTAATTAAAGTTTTGGAAATTACTCAGTTAAGTAATTTTTTAATAATTACAAATTGTAATTAAGGAGATGTTTAAGAATGAGTAATTTGGATTAATTATTTAATAATTTATCAAGGGATTAATTAAGTAATTAATTAAAGGATAATTAATTTATTTAATATAGTAATTAAGTTGGTTAATTACTAAATGTAATTAATCTGTGATAATGATTAATAAGTTAATTACTTAAGGTAATTAATAATTAAGGATCATTAATTATTTTAATTAATGATGTAATTAAAGATGATTAATTATGATTAATTAATCAATAATAGGTAATTAATTAATGTAATTAATTAAGGATTAGGATAATTAATTATGATTAATTAATTAATTGGGTAATTAAAGGTTAATTACTGTTTAATTGAGGATAATTAATTTGTGAAATTAATTAAGGATAAGTACATGAATGTAATTAAGGTTAATTAATCTTAGTGCTTAATTAAAGTAATTTATGATTGATTAATTGATTGTGATCAATTAGATGATTGAGTAAGCAAGATTTTTATGGGTAAAGTAATTAATTTAATTTATTTTAAATTAATTATAGAAGAAGTAATTAATTTAATTCATTTTAAATTAATTAGTAATAGAGATAGTTAATTTAATTCATTTTAAATTAATTATATGATGATGAGTAAATCATTGCTTATGGATGAATGGTTGAACTTGATTGTCTTGGATACTTTAAGATCTCAGTAATGAGAAAAATGATATTGTGTGCTATGGAATGTTTGATTGTATTGTGATGATAACATAGGTTATCTATTGTGATGGTGATATATGGAATATCTATATGATATTGATGATGTGAATTACCTGTCATGTGATAATGTTGATTATCAGTTATGGTTTATGAATTATCTATCTGTGTGTACATAGATACTGTAATTGAATTGTTTTTAAAAACTTTAAAACAACTTGGACCTTAAAAGACACGCTTTGGTTTTCGATGAGACCGGGATCGGGTTTCCATATTTGGATATCCGAAAACCACATCGATTCCAAATAACGTTAGGTCGTGTATCAAAGTGGAGCGAGTGAAGACTCGAGGTGTAAGGACTATGAGTCGGTATAACTCTGTGGGTGATTCCGTAATGAATTGACGGAATTAGTTCTTATAGATTCGAGATGGAGAATCAGAGTGCAAGGGTTATTGTCGTTAACTCTGAGGGTGATTCCAAAACGAGTGTAACGAGATAATGCCTTCGGTTTCGTTCGAACCCGGAACGAACTTGTATGGATCGAACGCTTTCAGAACATCGTCAGGTGGACGATGAGCATTCTAAGTGACATGTCCTATAAAGGTAATCGTAGCCTCAAGCCTCATCAGCCGGGAATGGCTAAAACAGGGGAGGTGCAGCAAAGCTTCGTGGGTCGCACCCACGGGAGAGCTAGATTGATCCCTGTCTAGAAGTCCCTTTATATTCGGCTGTGTGGGTGGTTGCTAGCTACAACCACGGGGTTGTCTTGTTCGAAACTATTCAGTAAGGAATGGGTCCGGCTTTGTGTTGCAGGGGGTCGGGAGTGATCCTCGGTACGTTGATCTAGGCCACGTACTGTGACGGGCGGTACCCCAGTAGCCCTGCCATTGTATGGAATCCAAAATCCAATAAGTGCCAACGGTTTTGATTGTATTACCCACTTTTGTGGCTAGTAGCTGGAATTTAATGAATGTAACAATTTCGGCTATTTCATATTTATTTGAAAACCCTAGACACTATTATAATATCATCGGATTTCCTATCAAATGTTTTGGTTAGCGTAAGGTAAAAACTTTTTCATGTTTATGTGTGGGAAGTCTTACGTGATACCTTTCTTTTCAAAAGGTTTTTGAAAGTTAAGCAACTTTAACCTGTTACTCACACCAGACCCATGTATGACCCGGAGTTTTTTTTTTTTTTTTCATAAACTCTTGGGTACTCAAATTTTTATGAGTAGTCAAGGGTGATTCAGGTTAGGATTCGGATTAGCTTTGACGAATTGTGGAGGAGCAATGGAGTAGGAGGCTTCTACGTGTAGATATATATAGAGTTTTCCGCTGTGCGTTCTCTGAGTTGTTGTCTTTGTGATGTATTGAGATGTATAACTAGACAGGTGTTTATAACTGTCTAGTATGTGTTGTATATCTGTGTACTCTGGTATTGTTGTAAACTATGTAATATTTATGTTATTAATATAATTTATTCGTTCCGCTGTGTAGATTCTGATGTTGTTTCTTTCTTCTCTTCTTTCTATTCTCTTTTCTATCCCTTTCTTTCTTAATTCATGACGCGATTTTCTGGGAGTGGAAAGTCGGGTCGTGACAGTTGGTATCAGAGCATTAGGCTGAGTGAATACCTAGGTTCTCAAGTGTATCTTTCTTTAGGGAGCGTTAGGTTGAGTGAATACCTAGGCTCTGTAGTGGTGTCTTTCTTGAGAGAGCGTATTTGTAATTTTTATATATAACTATATATATATATATATATATATATATATATATATATATATATATATTTCTACGTATCTGTTGGGTTACCTGATCAGGTTTTTCAATATAAGTTATAAAGGTAGATAAGGTAGTAGTGTGTGTAACACGATTACTACTATTGTTTGGAGTCTGAATGTTTGAGGTTGGAAGTGTATTTGTCGAGACTGTAGACCTAATACCGTCTCGAGTGAGTTCTGTAGTGATGAAGAATTTCATTAATCTCTGAAGGAAACCTATTAAGGTTCGGAGTTCATTTCTGAAGTTGACGAGTAGTGTTTTGATCTGTTGGTTGGCAGAAGTGAGTGATGATATTTTGGATACCTCAGGGAATAGTAGCTACGTGATGAGATGCAGTGACTATGGATGTTCCCGAAGATGTTTTCTTTGGAACAAGTTAAGGAAGTGAGTCTACTTCAGTGTTGTGGCTGTGGTCAGCTTGAGTTTCTGTTTGCTTTGAAGTCCGAGTTTCTCGAAGAGCTTGTTTTGGAATTCGTTGGCATCTGTGGCAGCAGTGTAGCTTGGAATGTTCTCGGTGTTGGCAAGGGATCTTCTGGCTTAGTAGTTTTTCTGGAATGGAGTCTAGAAGCAGTTGAGTGGACCCGTTTCTTTGATGGGTTGACTAGTTAAGTGTAAGCTGTTCTGTTTGGCTAAGGAAGAACAGTTTTCTTTGGATTTGGTTTGGGCAGTTCGCAAAAGTGACTTGCGATTGTTTGAGTGTTCTTTTGGGTTATTTGAGTTTCTGATGTCTTCAGGAAGTCAGAGCTTTGTTCCCATCTGGAGTTTGAAGTTTTCTTATTGTCTGGAATTCCAGGAGTGGTACCGGTGGTTCAGCCTTATAGAAGAATGGTTCTAAGAGTTGAGTTGGTGTAGCAGCTCAGAGTTTTGGAGGAACTTCTGAATTTCTTATGGATGTGCTGAATCATATCTCTGGGGTGTGTTGTCCAGTTTGTGCTTGTGTTCTTCTTCAGCATTTTCTTCTACTTTGGATCAGAGTTGAGCAGTGGAAGCAGTTTGGGAAGTGTATCTGCCTATCCTTTTCTGGACAGGAGAAGTGAGTTGTTGTTCTCTAACGTTGAGAAGTTGAGTTTGAGTTCTTGGTTTTGGTTGATCTTGAGGAGATCATTTTGTTGTGTTGTTTGGTCTAGCTTATTTCTAAAAGCATCAACGAAGGTTGAGCTGATCAGTAAGGTTGAAGACAGCTAAGGATTGTCCGAAGAGTTTTTGTGGATAAGAGTCGGAGTGATTTGGACTCTGAAATCGGAGATTTAATTTTGGATAAGTTTTCTCTGATAATAAGTGAGCTATAAGTTTGGGTAAGTCTGAGAAGCTATCTCTATAATGTTTTGGATCTTTTCTATATCTAGGAGATTAAGTGATTGATCTATAGGATTGGATTGCCAGTTTGGATAACTGGGATTCGTTGAGTTTCACGTATCTCTGAGGGAGTACGTGTATGATCTATTTATGGTTGTGGAACCAGCAGTTTGGGAGTTTTGGTTGTTGAGTCAGACTCGTTTGTAGTCTAATATTTTGTCTAGTGTTATAGATATAGTTGTATAGGAGCTTTGTAGCTTCATAGTATTGTTTGTTTGGATTTTCTAGAGCGAGTATCCCGGTGGATATATATACACTGGGGAAACTCGATAAAATTCTATCCAGAATTTGTCTGGATAATTAGGTTTGTTTGATTGGTTGAATTGGTTGTTTGGTTGTTAGCATATGTTTGATATATGCTTGTGTTTAAAATTAAAATTTAATGAGATTATTAAATTACCTTTGTTTTAAATTTCGAGGACGAAATTCTTTTAAGGGGGAAGGATTGTAACATCCCGGAATTTTTAACAATATCAATTTAATAATCTGTAGTTAAAATTAAATTGATATTGATACTCTGATGATAAATATTCAGATAAATTTAATAATCTTCTTTAATAAATATTTAAATTGGTTGTTTTATCTTTTAAATGATGTAAATGGATTTCTATTTACAATATAAATATATGGTTTATATTTTAAATAAAATGGTATTGTTTTAAATTTAGAATAAATTCAATAAATGATTTTATAACTTAATAAAATGGATTATTTATTTAATAAAATATAATCTTTTGTAAAATGATTTTTATTTAATAAAGAGATTTATAAAAGCAATATTAATATTGTATTGTCTTTCTAAAATAAATTTTGAATAGAAATTGCAATTGGTTATTTCAAAATGAATTTTTATTTATAACTTAATTTGAAATTGTTTGGTTTTAAATTTAGTTTGAATTTAAATTCCAAAGTGTAAAATCTAAATTGTTTTAATTTTTTTTATTTATTTGTATAAGTTTATAAACATGATTTGTTTTTGTTTTCATTTATAAATTCATACATATAAACTAACAACTTAAATTAAGCTAATATAACATACATTTGTAATTAATACTAATTACCTTTAAAAGAGAAACATGTGTTGCATTCATATGCATTCAAATTGACATGTGTTTAGAAATTAGCATAACCATTAGACAAGTGTAAATTTTAGTTTTTTATTTTCTTTTCTTTCATTAAATCTGAAAATACATTAGTTTGCATCATTCATACATATTGCATATTTCATTTTCCTAAATCAAACAAAGATCAAACCCATCTTCATATTCATTTTAAAGATCTGCATACCTCAAAATTCAAATACAGAAATCTGCATTTACAATCAAAGATCAAATCTGCATAATCATAAACATATTCAAATCTGCAAATTCCTCTACATATTCAAATCTAAACTTGCATATCCTATTTCCTAAAAAATTTAGAAAACCCTGTACAAATTTCACCTCTTCAAAATCAAATTCATCTGCATATCCAAAACTCATATTCAAATCTGCATTTCCTCTTCAAAACATCAATCTGCATATTCAAATTCAAGAAGAGCCTGCACTATTTCTTTTCTACACTCTGTTTAAAGCTTGGAAATGGAAGCATTTGCATGCATGTGGAAAGTGTAGCTACTGCATTCTTCCTACATGCAAGTAATTAGGCTGTGAGCATGAGCTTTTCATCAAGATTTTAACAGAGGATCAGGCCTGCATATGTTTGTGTTCTGCAAATTCAAGTGATCAACAGGGGGGTCTGCATTCATCAAATTGTGAGTAACAAATAAAATCTTAAAATATATTTAGGTTGCTTGATTTAAATGATTGAGATAAAATATGCTTGTGTGCTTATATAAGATCTGATGAAATTATGATTGAGTGTGCATGTTGATTTTTGCTTTGCTGTGTTTCCAGATTCACCATCATATTTAAAAGAATTTCCTGTGATTTTTTGAGTGTGCATGTTGATTTTTGCTTTGCTGTGTTTCCAGATTCACCATCATATTTAAAAGAATTTCCTGTGATTGATCTAATTTGAAGTAGTATCTGGATTTTAGAATAAATAAATAAATAAATAAAGAGGTTTTGTTTAGCATAGACTAGAATGCAAATTTATAAAGTATTGTTGTTTAAATTTCTTAAGTTCAGATTTAAATTTTAGGTGAAGTTAAATACAGGGTGATGATTCTGTTAAAACAGGTAATAACATTATATGTTAAATCTTGATCAAATCCAAACCTATTAATATAGAAATTCAGTGTTATAAATTAAAAACATTAACTGGAACTTGATTTTAAAATCAAGTATGAGAAATTTTAGAGTATTCTTTCCTTTACAGTTGTTTTTGAACAAAAAATAAATTTAAACAAAATTCTTGAAATTTATGATTTAAGAAACTCAGGATCTTTCTGAGTTATAAAGGAAGGATCATAGATCCTTGTAAAAATCAGAGAAGTGAATATAAATTTCTAGATTGATTGCAGTTTGGTTTTTCTGAATTGAACCCTAGTTTTAATAAGGGTTAAAGGTTAGGCCAGTGAGGAGTGATGGATTGACCGAGTGATCTGATACTTTGGGAATGTGTACTCGATGAAGGGAGGAGTTCGAGGTTGGAATGGATGGACTGCAAGTGGTCGGAGCGACTTGCAATCGCCGTTGACAGGTTTTGTGTAGAAACCTGTAAGCATTTTCAGATTTTGAATTTGGGTAATTTTGAACTATTTGATTTCTGATCAATCTGGGTTGATGTTTGAAGTTGTGGTGGGTTTCTGGTTGGTGTTGGATCATCTATGATGATGATAAGGGCGGGGATCGCCGTGCATATGCACGACGACATGTTTTCTGGTGAATTGTTTGGGTATTGGATGTTTCAGGGGAGAGTGGGAATTGACTCGAAGCAGGTCAATGTAAAACTCGAAGTAGGAAGGCTGTAAACCCGAAGTAAAATTTAGGTTCTCTCGGGTTGAACCTGTAAGTTAACAGGTTACAGAAAACCTATTTTTCTTTTTAAAATTCTGGGTTTTAAACTTTTAAAATCTGTAGTTATAGGTTTTAAATAAGTTTTAGGTTTAAAATTTAATTTAAGTTTGAATTACTAATTTGAATTTAAATTCCAGGTTTTGAGTTGAAACCTGTTTTTCTGTTTTCTGTAAATCTGGGTTTTAAAGCTTTTTGAATCTGTAGTTTTGTTTAAAAAGTAAAGTTTTAGTTTGAATTCAAATGCAAGTTTGAATTTCTAATTTTAATTAAAATTCCAGTTTTTGTTAATAAAATTTAAGTTTCAGAAATTTAAATTTAATTAACTCTTGGTTTGATAAAAAGGTTTAAACACTTTTAGAAATGAGATTTTAAAAATATGAATAGAATTGAAGTTGGTTTAAAATCTGGAAATTTAGAAGTTTCATTTGAATTTCAGTTTTAAATTTTAAATAAGGTTTAAAATTTGAAGTTTCAAATTAAAATGGAAATTTAAATTACTGAAAGTTTTGAAATGACTTTAACTTTAAAAAAATTCCATACCATTAGTTTGATTTGCAATTTAAAAAGTTTTAAATTTATTTAAAACTTTGAGAAGTTTAAAATTATTCTGTTTTAAACTTGAATTTAAATTGAGATTTAAAGGTAATTTCAAAAGTACTTAGTTATGAATAGTATTGTTTTAAACATAATTAAGTTATGTTTTATTTTGAAAATTTGATTAAGATTTATGTTTTAAAAAAAAAATTAATTAATAGGTAATTAAGGTTAATTAATTAATGTGATTAATTAATTAAATTTGGAATTAATAATTGATTAATGATTAATCAATTTGGAATTTAGACCATTAATTAAGTTATTAATTAATGATGAATGAATATTAATTATGTAATTAAGTTTTTAATTAAGGTTAATTAATTTTATAATTAACTTTAATTAATGAATGATTAAAGATAATTTAAATGGTAATTAATTTAAGTTAATTACTTTATAAAATAATTTGAGGATGGTTAATGAAGATCATCAACCATGATTATTTAACAATTAATTTATGTAGTTAATTTTTATAATTAATTAGATTAATTAATTTAATAATAATCAAATGTGAATGGTTTGAGTAATTACTTGATAAAGTAATTAAGGAATTAATTACTTAATGTAATTAATTTAATTTAATGAGATTGTTTATTTTTAATTAATTAAGTTTAATTAATTTTAAACACTTGGGTTTTAAGAATAATTACTTTATGTAATTAAAGTTTTGGAAATTACTCAGTTAAGTAATTGTTTAATAATTACAGATTGTAATTAAGGAGATGTTTAAGAATGAGTAATTTGGATTAATTATTAATAATTTATCAAGGGATTAATTAAGTAATTAATTAAAGGATAATTAATTTATTTAATATAGTAATTAAGTTGGTTAATTACTAAATGTAATTAATCTGTGATAATGATTAATAAGTTAATTACTTAAGGTAATTAATAATTAAGGATCATTAATTATTTTAATTAATGATGTAATTAAAGATGATTAATTATGATTAATTAATCAATAATAGGTAATTAATTAATGTAATTAATTAAGGATTAGGATAATTAATTATGATTAATTAATTAATTGGGTAATTAAAGGTTAATTACTGTTTAATTGAGGATAATTAATTTGTGAAATTAATTAAGGATAAGTACATGAATGTAATTAAGGATAATTAATCAAGAGTGCTTAATTAAAGTAATTTATGATTGATTAATTGATTGTGATCAATTAGATGATTGAGTAAGCAAGATTTTTATGGGTAAAGTAATTAATTTAATTTATTTTAAATTAATTATAGAAGAAGTAATTAATTTAATTCATTTTAAATTAATTAGTAATAGAGATAGTTAATTTAATTCATTTTAAATTAATTATACGATGATGAGTAAATCATTGCTTATGGATGAATGGTTGAACTTGATTGTCTTGGATACTTTAAGATCTCAGTAATGAGATAAATGATATTGTGTGGTATGGAATGTTTGATTGTATTGTGATGATAACATAGGTTATCTATTGTGATGGTGATATATGGAATATCTATATGATATTGATGATGTGAATCACCTGTTATGTGATAATGTTGATTATCAGTTATGGTTTATGAATTATCTATTTGTGTGTACATAGATACTGTAATTGAATTGTTTTTAAAAACTTTAAAACAACTTGGACCTTAAAAGACACGCTTTGGTTTTCGATGAGACCGGGATCGGGTTTCTATATTTGGATATCCGAAAACCACATCGAATCCAAATAACGTTAGGTCGTGTATCAAAGTGGAGCGAGTGAAGACTCGAGGTGTAAGGACTATGAGTCAGTATAACTCTATGGGTGATTCCGTAATGAGTTGACGGAATTAGTTCTTATAGATTCGAGATGGAGAATCAGAGTGCAAGGGTTATTGTCATTAACTCTGAGGGTGATTCCAAAACGAGTGTAACGAGATAATGCCTTCGGTTTCGTTCGAACCCGGAACGAACTTGTATGGATCGAATGCTTTCAGAACATCGTCAGGTGGACGATGAGCATTCTAAGTGATATGTCCTATAAAGGTAATCGTAGCCTCAAGCCTCATCAACCGGGAATGGCTAAAACAGGGGAGGTGCAGCAAAGCTTCGTGGGTCGCACCCACTGGAGAGCAAGATTGATCCCTGTCTAGAAGTCCCTTTATATTCGGCTGTGTGGGTGGTTGCTAGCTACAACCACGGGGTTGTCTTGTTCGGAACTATTCAGTTAGGAATGGGTCCGGCTTTGTGTTGCAGGGGGTCGGGAGTGATCCTCGGTACATTGATCTAGGCCACGTACTGTGACGGGCGGTACCCCAGTAGCCCTGCCATTGTATGGAATCCAAAATACAATAAGTGCCAACGGTTTTGATTGTATTACCCACTTTTGTGGCTAGTAGCTGGAATTTAATGAATGTAACAATTTCGGCTATTTCATATTTATTTGAAAACCCTAGACACTATTATAATATCATCGGATTTCCTATCAAATGTTTTAGTTAGCGTAAGGTAAAAACTTTTCCATGTTTATGTGTGGGAAGTCTTACGTGATACCTTTCTTTTCAAAAGGTTTTTGAAAGTTAAGAAACTTTAACCTGTTACTCACACCAGACCCATGTCTGACCCGGAGTTTATTTTTGTTTTTCATAAACTCTTGGGTACTCAAATTTTTATGAGTAGTCAAGGGTGATTCAGGTTAGGATTCGGATTAGCTTTGACGAATTGTGGAGGAGCAATGGAGCAGGAGGCTTCTACGTGTAGATATATATAGAGTTTTCCACTGTGTGTTCTCTGAGTTGTTGTCTTTGTGATGTATTGAGATGTATAACTAGACAGGTGTTTATAACTGTCTAGTATGTGTTGTATATCTATATACTCTGCTATTGTTGTAAACTATGTAATATTTATGTTATTAATATAATTTATTCGTTCCGCTGTGTAGATTCTGATGTTGTTTCTTTCTTCTCTTCTTTCTATTCTCTTTTCTATCCCTTTCTTTCTTAATTCATGACGCGATTTTCTGGGAGTGGAAAGTCGGGTCGTGACATCAACAGTCCTACATTCTCTGACTAGTGAATGGGAAGGAAAAGTATTAGCAATTGAAGAAGCTAATGACCTTTCCGTCATGAAGCCAGATGAATTGATAGGAAATCTAATGTCCTATGAAGCTAACTTGCAGACTAGAAAGGAACAAAAAGAAGAAAAGAAAAACATGGCATTCCATGCTAAAAAAGACGAAAATGAATCAGAATCTGAAGACGAAGATCTGGCTTTCATAGCAAAAGGTTTCAAAAAATTCCTAAAACAGCGAAAAGCCAGTCGTTATAACAGAAAGAAATCTGGATCAAATAAACCAACATCATCCTCTATAGAATGCTTCAACTGTCACAAAAAAGGGTACATGCAGAAGGATTGTCCAGAACAAAAGAAGAAGTCAGAAAATGACAAATTCAAAAAGGACAAGTCAAAGAAACGAGCCTTCTCAGTAACATGGGATGATTCAGACTCATCTTCATCAAAAAGTGAAAGTGATTCGGAGAATGAACAAGCTAATGTATGTTTCATGGCAACAGAAGATGAGGTACAAATTCCTACATTCGATGAAATGCTTGATATTAATAGTGAATTGATAGTCAAATATAAAGACATAAAACATCAATTAAAAGTAATCAAAGCAGATTTAAGTAGAGCAGAGTTTGAACGAGCTATGTTAAAAGATGAGAAGAAAATATTAGAAATAGAACTTGAAAAAATTCAAGAATCATCATCTAATGTTGACTCTCAACTATCTCTTTTGAGTCAAGAAATAGAAGCTCAAAAAGAGAAAAATAATGCTCTCACTACTGAAAATCATGAGCTTAAGGCAAAAGTCAAAATTCTAGACCTAGAAAAAGCTAGTTTACAAACAAAGTTTGATGACATTACTTAAAATGTTTCTAACTTTAACAAAGGTCGAGAAAATTTGACAAAAATCATTGAAAGTTCACAACCTATTTCGGATAAACAAGGTTTGGGATATAAGAAACAAGAAACCAAGAAACATCTTGGTAATAAAAGAAAGAAGAAAGTACAAAAAACTGAAGCTAAGAAAAATCTTAGTTTATTATACTCCAAACCGAAACCAGTTGTGAAATTTCAAAAGAAAAATATCAAGACTATCAAAATATGGGTTCCTAAAACAAATAACAATTTGATTAGGAACATATATATTCAAAATTTCATGAATACTGTGCATCATAATACTAATTATGTATATAAAGGGGATACCAGACCCGTATGGGTTTGGACTCCTAAGACCTAACTCTTAGTACCCCATAAAAAGTGGGTACCATGGACTTAATTTTATTTTTTGCAGGTCCCACTTAAGAAAAGAGGAAAGTGGATATTGGACAGTGGTTGCTCGAAGCACATGACTGGAGACAAGAGCTTATTAACAAATATTACATACTCAGATGGTGGCTCCGTCACTTTTGGAGATAATTCAAAAGGCTATATCATCGGCAAAGGCGATGTGAGCAATTGCGGTACATCTAACTTACCTCTTATTACTAATGTCATGCTAGTTAGAAATTTAAAACACAATTTACTTAGTATTAGTCAGTTATGTGACAAAGGTTTTTTAATTTCCTTTTCGAATAATAGGTGTAGTACTTTAGATAAAGACCATAATTTAGTTTTCGAAGGTTATAGAGACAGAAATATATATATTCTGAATATGAATATCAATCATAATTCAGATATGTGTCTTGTGGCTAATGATAATGATCCATGGCTATGGCACAAACGCTTCTGTCATATAAACTTCAGAACTATTGACAAGCTAGCCAAAAACAATCTAGTTAGAGGACTACCCAAAATGAGTTTTAAAGTTAACAACATTTGTGATGCATGTCAATTAGGAAAATTGTCCAAATCATCTTTTAAATCCAAGAAAGTCATATCAACATTACAACCACTTGAGTTACTACACATGGATTTATTTGGACCTACTAGGGTTCAATCAATAAATCACAGTCGATATGTACTTGTAATTGTTGATGATTTCTCTCGTTACACATGGACAATTTTCTTAAAAAATAAAAGTGACACCTTCGATCATTTCAAATCTTTCGTCAAAAGAATTCAAAAATCAAAAGGGATTAAAGTTAAAAATATAAGAAGTGATCATGGCGGAGAATTTGAAAATAATGAATTTGAACATTTTTGTACAAAGAAAGGTATATATCATAATTTTTCGTTTCCCAAAACTCCACAACAGAACGGAGTTGTAGAACGGAAGAACCGAACTTTACAAGAATGTGCAAGAACATTATTGAATGGAACCAGGCAGAAGCCGTCGCAACTGCCTGTTATGTTTTAAATCGTGTGTCCATAAGACCTCTTACCAAGAATACTCCTTATGAATTATTTAACAAAGAAAGCCTAAAATCTCATACTTCAAAGTTTTTGGTTCCAAGTGTTTTATTTTAAATACGAAAGACCAGCTTGGCAAATTCGATCCAAAAGCCGATGAATGAATATTTGTCGGTTATTCGGAACGAAGTAAGGCCTATCGTATATTTAATAAACGAACCAAAACTATTGAAGAATCACTTCATGTCTCTTTTGATGAATTCTATCAGCATCCTCACACTATATCAGATGACGACGAATCAATTGTCACTGACAATCCGATCATCACGAATATTGATTCTGACTCGGAAATAATTATTGAGAATATTCCTCAAATATGTGAGTTACAATCACCACCAAGGATATTAAGAGACCATCCGGCCTAAAATATAATCGGTGAAGTAACATCACATGTCAGAACAAGGAGTCAACTCAATCAAATGGGTCACGTCGCTTTTCTCTCAAATATCGAACCTAAGAATCCAAAAGAAGCTGCTACAGACGATTACTGGATCATTTCCATGTAGGAAGAACTAAATCAGTTCAAGCGCAATGATGTTTGGGAACTTATTCCAAGGCCAACTGATCAGTCAGTACTAAATGGGTTTATAAAAATAAGGCCGACGAACAAGGAAATATCACCAAAAATAAAGCAAGATTAGTAGCACAAGGGTATAATCAGGAAGAAGGTATCGATTATGAAGAAACTTTTACACCAGTTGCTCGACTAGAAGCTATTAGAATCCTATTATATTTTGCTTGTCACCATAATTTCAAACTTTATCAGATGGATGTCAAAAGTGCTTTTCTCAATGGATTTATCAAAGAGAATGTCTATGTCGAACAACCTCCTTTGTTCGTACATGAAAAATATCCTGACCATGTGTTCAAACTTAAGAAAGCTCTGTATGGTTTAAAACAAGCACCTCGTGCTTGGTATGAACGATTACGTAGCTATCTTATTAACTCAGGATTTCAAATAGGCAAAGTCGATCAAACTTTGTTTATTAAACATTCTCAAAAGGATATTCTAGTTATCCAGATATATGTAGACGACATCATCTTTGGTTCAACAAACGATAAACTCTGCAAGGAATTTGCAAGTATTATGACCAAAGAGTTCGAAATGTCTCATATGGGAGAACTGTCATATTTTCTTGGACTTCAAATCAAACAACTTCCGAGTGGTATCTTTATCAATCAAGAAAAATATTGCGGAAATCTTATCAAACGCTTCGGATTAGAAAATACATCTGGTAAACCAACTCCTATGAGTACAACTACACATCTTGAAAAAGATGAAAATGGTAAGAATGTTGACCAGAAATTATATCGAAGCATGATTGGTTCTCTTCTTTATCTTACAGCTAGTCGTCCAGATATAATGATGAGTGTTTGTCTATGTGCACGCTTTCAAGCAGATCCAAAGGAATCACATCTACGAGCAGTGAAACGTATAATTCGTTATCTTAATAATACCAAAGATTTCGGTCTTTTTTATCCAAAAGAATGTCCATTTGAATTAGTATCATATAGTGATGCTAATTTTGGCGGCTCGCGAACGTATAGAAAAAGTACAAGTAGTACGTGCCATTTTATTGGAAAATCACTCGTCTCTTGGTTTAGTAAGAAACAAAATTGTGTTTCACTATCAACATGTGAAGCTGAATATATATCAGCAGCTCTCGCTTGTACTCAAGTACTATATATGCAACAAACACTTCAAGATTTTGATATTCATTTATCAAATTCTATTATATACTGTGATAACACAAGTACTATAAATCTCTCTAAGAATCCAGTGAATCATTCTAGAACCAAACACATTGATATCCGTCATCATTTCCTTAGAGATAATATTGAAAAAGGATATATATGTCTTGAATATGTCCAAACTGATAATCAATTAGCAGACATTTTTACTATGCCTCTGTCGAATCTAGTTTTATTAGATTACGAAGAGAGCTTGGTTTAATTTCAAGAAAAGATCTTGACTAAGTAATTACTAATGATTGTCTTTTCCTTTGGTTATATTTTAACTATAGCATTTTTTTTAAGAAAAGCTATTTATTTTCTTTAAATAAGAGCCTTTGCTTGCTTTCACGGTCAAATTTCTTTATTCACTCTCATCCACAGGTTTATGTATAAGAAATTTCTTTATAGGCTGTGTCAAAACTTCTCTCTTTATTCATCTTTTCTTATCTGAGCATAAGGTTCTATACATAATTTTCTATGGCTCACATTTGTGATAAGTGTGCTCAAAAATCACACATTTCCGTTACAAGTTCGGAGCCAGAGGAGTATTATTCTCCTGAAACACCAAAACAAAAACCGAAGTATCATCACCAATGCATTCGTACTCCTGGTAGTACACCAACCTCAAAACGAGTAAAGAAGGCGCTGTTTTGTTCTCCTCGTACCAAAGCACAGATCGACGAGATTCACCACTATCAGAAACATCAAATAGATCTTCAACGATAGCTCCATTATGGACAAAGCCAGCTTTATCATGAGCAACAACGAACATCGGCACGTTTATCTGTTTTAGAAAAAATGGCATCATTCTTTTGTGGTTCAAACAAGCATGATGTGCATGAACCGATGCCGTCTAGGCCGTCAACATCTAGGAGTCCTAACTCTTGGGATCGGAATTATAACAGGAATGAAGGTGCTCAGAAAAACTGGAGTCCATGGTCACATCGTATTAAAGATAATAAAGAAAATTCTAATGACGATTCTTCCCCTCCTCATTAGATTTATATATATATATATATATACATGTTGTAACGTTTTCTCTCTATCTCTCATGTAATAACGTTTGTATTTTATAATAAGAGTGAAATATGAATTATATAGCTCGACATATTCTCAAAAAACTGCAAAACAGACTGTTTTTCATCAGGCAACAAAACCGGTCGACCACCTATAATATGACCGGTCGACCGTTCTGCCTCTGGATGAAAACGGTCGACCGGCCATATTATAGCGGTCGACCGGTATACGTATATTCAGTTTTTATATACACTTTGCGTCATTTTTTTTCCATCCTCCTCCTCATTTGTCTCAACCGGTTATTTATCCCCAAATTCCAAAAACCCTATTTTCTCAATTTCATTTTCCAAATCTCCAAATTTTCTATCAATGGCTCCTCCGCAATAGAAACCCAAGAAAGGATCATCCTTCGGAACTTCATCAATCAATATCTCCGCTAAGAAATGGCTCGAAAATCCAGTAGCTATCACAAGATGGAATCAAATGACTAACTACAAATTTCATCCGGGTTCTTTCATCAAGTTTGATGATTTCACATCTTATGGAATCCATAGGTTAGCAAATAACTCCAATCTTACTCCATTGATCGATTTTTCAGAAAACAATGTGGAAATAAATCACTTGATGATAAAATTATTCTATGCCAACATGAACCTGGACGAGTATAAACCTGATGATCCGAACAGAGTCATTTGGTCTGTCGTATGTGGCAAACAAATTTTTATCACTCATGATAGGATAGCTTCTATACTGGGTATTCCAAATCAAGGCGATGAGTTTTCATCACATTTCTGTGAAGTCTTCACTCGCGATAATATCAGCCATCAATTCATGGAGGACAACAGTGACGACACAAAATCAATTGGACTTCGACCCACTGCCAGACTACTACATCGCGTCTTGATGTTTTTTTTGTTTCCTAGACTAGGAAACTATGACGCTGTATACAAAGAAAACTTCAAGGCCCTTTATGCTATTTATGGGGATATCCAAATCAATTGGGTTCATATGCTTTTTGACGAAATTCTCAAGGTGAAAAACTCTGCGCGACCTCACTTTTTCTACAATGAATATATCATGCGTATTTTGCTAGCTTGTGGCGTAAGACCTCCTGACTCTGCCACCTCGAAACCAAAATGTATTGATTCCGTAACCATCAAACGCATGAAGCTCCCTCCTCCTTACCTTCAGATTATGCCGTTTGAACAATGGCAACAAAGAGGTCCAACAAAACAAAAAGCTACTTCCTCTCGACCTCGTTCCGAAGAAGTTAAATTGTTGAAATCAAAATCCACCACAAAAGAATCACTTGAAACTATTGCGCGTAATCAATTCTTGCTTGAATCAAGACTCAAGCGCATGGACACGAAAATTGATAAATGCTTCAACAAAGTCAAGTCATTCTTTGGAATTTTATGGGATGTTATTTCATGTAGCACATCCATCTCTGCTCAAGACCCAGGCAAACGTCCTGCTCCTCCTGTTTTCAACTGGTCATCAACTGAGGAGTCTGCTGGTACTAGTGGACATGGTCGTGGAGAATCATGTAGAGAGGACGATGATGAGGAAGATGATGATGGTGATGATGATGAGGAAGAAGATGATCAAGAGGAGATAGCATCTGACTCATCCTAGATTCTGTTTTCTATCTCTATATTTTGGTTTAGTACTTTAAACATCATTCGACACTTGTACTAAATAGTGTCGTTACTTTTATTCGTATGATATTATGGTGTGTATGATACTCTGGTATGTTTGGATATGTTATATTTTTTGCTATGCATGAATATTCTGGTTGATATACTCCTATATTATTCCATTATCTATTATTCCTTTTTGTCGATGACAAAGGGGGAGAAAGTGCTAACAATTATTTGCAGGAATATATATATATATATATATATATATATATATATATAAAGAATACAAACAAAATCTCAGGGGGAGATCACATATTCAAGGGGAGATTCGAAACTTCAGATATATGTTGTCATCAATCAAAAAGGGGGAGAATGTTGAGTCATAGGTTCTATGAAGTTTTTGATTTCTGACAAAGAAATAAAGGCGATCGACAAAACAAAGACATCATGGCTATAAAGAGGCACAAAAGAGCTACATATGGTACTCTAGATTATAGGTTGATTATTTGATATTGTAATAGTGATAAACTTGTTAAAATCTATCATCAAATAATCATGCACCTCAATATAATCGATATATATACGTTTGAATAGCATTGCACATTCATTGAGCAAATTAACAGGGACCGGTCGACCGGTCATAAATCAGGCGGTCGACCGTTTCTGTGTAAAATGCACAATGAACGTGCACACATGCACATAACGACTATATATTTGAAATCCTGTCTACTGGCCAATTTTTGACCTATCGACCGTTTTTAAACAGAAAGCAACCTTTCCAAAAGACACTTCTTTCTCCAATGGTTGCATCTCTTACCTTTCATCAATGATCATATCTATTAATGGCTACTGTTCACAAATAGTTACAACCATTTTTCTCTATATAAACTCATCTAAATCATTGATTCTAGATAGATTAATATATGTTTTTCTACTCTGATTTCTGATCTTACTTTCTAAATACTCCTGCATTCTAAAAAGCTCTCAATTATTTTAATTGCTTATTGAATCATTGAAATTATTTCATATCTTTTGATTCAATAAGTAATATACTTCCCTTAATCTTCACAAAACATCATTCACATATTTTGAGGATAAGATTATAGGAAATTTGTACTACAAGTGGAAAAACTGTGTTAGCAAGAACACATACCGTCAGCAAACAATTATATTCATCGTTGTTGAAGTCCTCGGTGTTGTAAGAGGCAAGTGTTGAAGTCCTCGGTGTTGTAAGAGGAAAGTGTTGAAGTCCTCAGTGTATTAGAGGCGTGAAATCCCGTTCGTTTGCTCGGGTGTTGTAAACCTGTTCCTCCGGGTGAAGCGAGGTAGTTAATAGTGAAAATCCAGATAGAAGTCTGGGACTGGACGTAGGACGGTGCTCCGAACCAGTATAAAAATCTCTGGTGTGATTTTTCTATCTATATTTACTTTGCTACTATCATCTATTTTCGCATTTTTATTATATTCCATATTACACGATCCGTGTGTATTATATTAGTACGTGCACTTGTACACAGCCCATTTTTATTACAGTTCAAAAGTCAATTCACAATTGATATCCAAAATATCATATTCTCGAACCCATAATAATTTTGAAATCATATTCATTTTGAAATCATATTTACTTTAAAATCCATATTCGCTTTCAAAAGTCATAATTCCTTCCAAAACCATATTTCAAAACAGGTTAAATCCTTACTTCAAAATCATCATACATAATTAAATATAGCATTTAAATTCTAACTTGAGTTAGAACATCTTTTAATCGTTTTTACCTTTAAGCCAATGAATTTAAATAAAATGCATTCCTTTTTACTTGGTCTGAAAGTTTAGAAAATAGCTTAAATAGTCATAAATGGTTAAAATAATTATAAATAGATTTAAAATAGATTAAATAGGTTTAAAGTAGATTAATTAGATTTAACATGAGTTAAATGGTTTAATTAGTTTTAAAAAAATTTAATGGTTTTAAAATAGGTTAAATTGATTTAATATAGTTAATATAGGTTAAAATAGTTTATAAATATGAAAATCATAAATTTAGAGTCTTAAACATAATATAATTTAAAACAGTTTATATTTGAAAACATAAATTTGTAATTTATATCGATTTAAAACTATTTATTTCTTTTCAACAAATTCGGACCATTTCAATTTTTCAAACTCAATTTCAGATTTCAAAATTTCCAATTCCCAATAAATCATTCAATTCAATATCGCTTCCAAACCATGTTCAAAATATCACTTTAAATTATTCCAATTCCGATACATTTCAGAAGTTATATTTTTCAACAACCCAAATAACGCAATTCTGACAAATTTCACTTATATCTCAATTTCGACTTTTAAAATTTCAGTTTCATTTCTTAAAATAATTCCTTTAAACCAATTCGCATTTAACACAAAACTTGATTTCAATAACACTTCAATTTATATAAATCAAATTTTTATTTCAAAATATCATTTTATTAAATTCAAAAATTGAAGGATTTTAAAATCATTTAATTTAACCAATCCAGTGTCCGTATATAATTTTTTACCCTAGGGTCAAGAGATACGGATATTTATCATTTCAACCCACAATTTAATATTGTTTGGTTATATATCATTTCAAACCACAATCCTGAATTAATAATAAAAATCCATAACGAACTTGTAGTTTATACTGATATAATATAAAACATTCATTCATATTCAACAACTAAGCATTCATCACGAACATCATCCAATTCAATCAATAAGCATCAATATACAACTGATAATCAATACAGGTGTTAAATTGACAATTTAAAATTCAATATTAAAATTAAATGATAATTAAATGCAATAAAAGTCAATTTGAATCAGAACGACTATTTAACACAACAAACAGCAATCAATAAATTTCTAATCACTTTATAAATTCAATTTAACAAACACAAGAAATTTTAGAAGTTGTGAGTGGGTTAAAGCACTTACCTTTTGAATTTAAATTGAATTTAAATCCAATTTAAACCTAAAATTCAAACAGTCTTCGAATTTGTTCAAACTAGCGCCAAAATGTCCGGAATTTTGATACGATCCCAGCGGAACAAACCATACATGAAACATACCTTGTATGTGAAAGTTATACGAGTTAGAAGTTATATACATCAATTTTGAAAATAGATAAAATAAAATAATAAAATAACCTTACCGATGCCACGTCGTCGTCATTTTCGAACATCTCTAACCCTAGCCGATAACACAGATTCGCGATCGAACAGGCCGCCACAAAACTCTACGTTCAGCCAAAAAATTTCCGCGCCTACGTTCGACAACAGCCAGATCAGGTGACTCCCCCTTGATGCTCACCTCCAGCCGCCCACGTGGGTGCCCACGCGATGAATTGCGATGCCTAAGGACGCTCGCCACTGTCACCAAGTATGGGAAAATCATCGAAAATTCTGACCCTTCTACAATGAACCAACCATACAGATCGAATCCCCTGGACAAACCCCATACTCCAGTACCACCCGATCGCAACCAGATTGAAAATTCATCGTTAGATGAGATGGTGATAAATGGACGACCGTGACTAATTCGCCTCGTTTCTGCCACACAGCAACCCAGATCAAACAACGAATCATAGAATTGACTTGCGCTCGTTGAGAGCTTCATATCGATATATAATTCGATATAGTTTGAGAATTTTTAAATTTGAAGTTTGAAACTGGATTGAGGAGTTTGTTTGGTTTGTCTGCCATTGAAATGAAGAGTTGAGAAGGAAATGTACGTACAGACAAATGAATATGAGGAGTGGCTAGGGTTTATAATTGGATATATATAGGTAGGTTAGGAAATAGAAATAACATATCGGATATGATTTTGGGTTGGAACGATAAACGACCCGAATAGCCCGTTCTGCCTCCGTAACGAAAATGGATCAAACAATATATCAAATAGATGTTTTTAAATATTTGAAAATCAATAGAATAGGTTTCAAGTCCTAATTCCATTATATGAAGAAGTTACGCTAAAATCCGCTTATTTCAAATTGATTTCAATTGATTTTAATTAAATTGATTTCTTAGCGTTTTGAGCCCGTACGATCAAACGACAAGTCCGATCGATACGAAACTTGAAATCCTACAATAATTCACTGTTACGGATCCGATGAAATTGATTTTATCGAAATCTAAGTCAGTGGTCAAGATGGCTATATTTTAGTTAATTAAATAAATATTAAATCAATTAATTCAAAATTTTCAAATTCCAATTCCATAATTAACAAACCTTTTCTTTTTTGATTTTTTAAACAATTACAACACTTTGAACAATTTAGATATCAGTTTAAAGTAAATTAATTTACCTATTTCCGTATCTAGTTTCAATTTTAATAAACTCATTAATTATCAATTGAGATTCCAATAAATCCATTTATTTGATTTCTCAACCTAGTTATGAAATCAATTATTAACTTATCATCTCATAGGTAATATTAACATTTGTTTATATACTAATACATCAAAAATTTCCCAATTCATCCAAATATCAATTGTCTCAGTATTTAACCTCATTTATTTTGAATTGAATTCCATTTAATTATAATTAATCCCAAATAGCTGATTTAATTCAATTCTAATCCTTTTTATTAAGTCTTTTATTACCCTATAAACCTAGTTGACCTTTATTTTACCTTACATTTCCTTAATATACTCCAATTCCATATTTACTTTGTATTAACTGCCCTATTTCAATTTTATAGTATTTTTGACAAATATATACATTTAATTATGATTAAGGATTCTTAATGAATTCATTTAACTTGTTTTCATTCTTTTTATTACATCAGTTATTACTTTATGGATAAATTTACATTTTTATTTACTTTACATTCACCCTTCCCGTTATCATATTAATTCTCATTAATATAACATTAATGATTTCCTATTTTGATTTTGTAAACCAATTAAATAGGTAACTTATAATAAATGTTATCATTGACTTTATATTTCACTCAAGGTTATTATTTCCACTAATTATCATAATTGCTTACACAACACTAAATTCATTCAATTACCATTAATTATACCAATTCATTTATTTATACAACACTTACCCTTATTTACTTATTTTAAATCTTTATACCCAAATATAACATTTACAACAAAATTAATAGACCAATTAAATAGTAACTTACAACCGTTACTATAACTTTTCATTACATTCGTGAATTCATTATTTACACCTAACTGTTACAATTCCTTACATAATCCAAGTTTTTATTCAATGGTCATTTATTTCATACTATTTCATTTATTAATCCAATGTTTAAATTTGTTTTCTTACATCAATTTATAATCAAGTATAACAATTTTACATCATTTCATTTTGAAATTTAATTTTCAATTGTTAAGAATTAGTTCTTAATACACTGTTACATTTCATTTTAACATTCGTTTCATTATTAGATTACAAAGTTTTTTTTCCATATTAAATTACCAAAATTTATTAATTTAACAAATTTAATTATTGAAAACTTACGGGTCATTACATTGGAGCTTTCAGGTGACGAGCTGGATTCTCCAAGTCGTATTCACGTACCTTATATTCTTCCGTTGTTTTCTTTACTTTTCTTTTTGTCTGTATCTATCAGCAATTGTAAGGATATGCTGTTATAACTGTCCAGGCTGATAATAGGTTAATGTACTTTGATGATGTGTACAATAAAGATAATTTCTTTTTGTAAAGACTTGTTCGTATTGTATATTACTCGTCACATATTGTGAGATTTTGTTCTTTCTTTTTCCTTCTTTCACCCATAGTGACCTATCTTTCAGACATTTAAATGATCGGCACACGAATAACGTAGAGGTACTAAGTGTCGTCTTTAGGCGTAAGAAAGTTAGATCGTTACAATTTCAGTTATAAACTCCTTTGTATAAAACCCAAAATCATTTATAAACTTCTGTATAAATCACAAGTACACTTATAAGCTTATATTCATATCCAAAATCATTTGTACATTTTTTTTGCAAAACTTTAAGATCATTAGCAAAAGATCCCTTTAACAGGAAAATATTCTTGTAAACTAATTTACTTTAAAATCCTTCTATAAGTAACGTTATGGTCAAATGGGTATTGTTAAGTACCATATTATAAATCAATTAATAATCTCCAAAGTATTAATTAATTAAATAGTTAATTAATTTTAAACATTGATATAAAAATCCATTTGCTTATCCAATTTGAAAGGAAGCTTAGTAGTTCATAACGGTATTTAATCGAGCTATCATGATTTTATAACGACATTCAAGTCGTAACAAAAGGGTTAACATAATAATAGATATGTAAATAAATCTACAATTAACATAACCTAACATATGCACACATGTTTATAATATCATAATAGCAGGATGGTGATTTGTTCTACTATATAAATGTCTAAACAATTCAATCAAATAACTTACACTATATCAAAATGGTGTTTTGTTGTACTAACAAATATCATTTAGTCTCCCTAATCATATATGGTCATTTAAGGTCTGGACAAGAGATAATTTGATTTGGAATCAACTTGCTTTGAAAAGAATACCGATTTAGAACAAAATTAGTTTGATTTAAAAATCACCCTTGAAAAAGATTTAAATAAGTAAATCAGTTTAAACTCCAAGTAAATCATAATTAATCTTAATTAAATCAAGATTAAATCCTAATTAACCCTTAATTAGATTTAATGAACTAAGTTAAGTCCTGATTAACTCCTTAAATGAATCTCAATTAAAGTTAAGTTAAATGGTTATTAGTTAAACCCTGATTAATTAAATATTAATTAAATAATCACTTAATTAGTTAATAATCAATTAATCACTAATCTTAATTAAGTAGTCATCGACAACTTAATTTTCTTTTATCACATTAAACCTTAAATAACTAAATTAATCGAATATTAGTTATTAACTTAACTTAAATGTTAATTAACTACTAATTACTTCTTAATCACTAATTAAGTGATAATTACCTTTAATTAATTAATTAGATAATTAAATTTCTAAAACTTAACCACTTTTTACATATTACTAAATTAGTTTAAAAAAAAAATTATAAAATAATTTCAAAAATAACATTCTGAAATCAAAATTGAGAAAATCCGTCGAATCGCATCCATAGTAACTATTTCAATCGGTGTAGTTCGCTCGAACTTACTTTCAAGCGAAACCACTTGTCGAAAACATATTATTTTCTGATTGTAACGTACTTTAGTAAGATTTCAACTTTTAAACCTAATATGTAAACTTTAATACAAATCAAAACT
Source organism: Allium cepa (assembly GCA_030765085.1). Classification (NCBI taxonomy): domain Eukaryota; kingdom Viridiplantae; phylum Streptophyta; class Magnoliopsida; order Asparagales; family Amaryllidaceae; genus Allium; species Allium cepa. The sequence goes on along the minus strand of CM060935.1, from coordinate 792,503,986 downwards.
TTAAACCCTTGAAACAAGTTTTGATTCCAAGTTCGACCTCAAATCTGTCACGATTTCGTACAAAGTTTCAATTTTGTTTCAATCCATCATGATTATAATCGAGTTCATCATTAATCATTATATTACACATTGCATTAACAAAAATAAATCATGTATATATACATATGCTATATACATATGCTATATATATATATATATATATATATATGCTTTACTAAATTTGTATTCGCATACCAAACATCCAATCAAAACTAACTAAAATCACTAATCCATATCAATATCAAATCATATAGTATTTAACAAACTTCCATGATATAATATTATCATATCATGAAGTAATACTAGAGCTAATAATTTAACTAAAAAAATCATCAAGTTTACTCACCATAAAGCTTTCCAAATCTAGAATACTTTAAACTTGTAAAACCCAAAACTACAGCTCGAAAAAGATCATCTTCCTTTCTAATTTTAGCTATGTTACCCTTAGAATTTTGAAAAGTGGTCAATAGAAAAGTTTTAGAATTTATTTTCTATATCATTTCAAAAAAATAATCACTTAAATTGGATTTATTTGTCCGTAGATATTTTCAAATGAATGAGTGGTATTTTCGGCCTTGGAATTTCTAGGTCCAACAACACTCAGTAAAGTATTGAACTTTTGACACATCTTTGATCGGAATATGAAGAAGTGGTTAACATAAAATTGTAGCAAATGGAAATTGAGATGGTTTGAAAAAATAAAAATATGGATTTGGAGTGTTATTAAGGAAGATATGGCTGAAGGAAGTTGGACAAAAATGGAGGATAATTACTGGATTTTTAAACAAGTTTTTCTAAGGGTTTTTGAATTTTCTTTTCTATCAAAAAGAAGAAGAAGCCGTGAAACTATGGGAAAGCTTTAGAGAAATAGGAATGGAGAAGTAAATGGAAATGAGGTGAAGTGGAATGTATTTATAGAGGAAGAAAGCAGGAAAAATTATCATTTTAATCTTAGCTTAATTTTTTTTTAAACATGTCATCATTTTGTGAAATTAAATCAACATCTCATCCCTCTCATACATCACATCATCTTCTCTAGTCATATCATATATGTAATTATAGCTACTGATGTTTTCTTATGAAAATATATAATATATGACTACATATATTATGTTTGTTATTATTTTTAAATTTATGAATTACACATCAACTTATTTCTTCCCTTACTTGTCACATCCACTTCCTTCTTTAGTCCTATCTTAGGCTTAAAGATGGTTAATGATGATAAATATTATGATATGAAAAGAGATAAAAATAATATTTATGTATATAATTTAACGATCTGTAATTCTTGATAATTTAAATAGTCAATTTAATAAGGTTCTGTGATTTAATGTTGGAAGAAATAAAATTTGTGATTTAATAAAAAGAATATAACTGGAATGAAATGTAATAGTATTAATTTAAGGAAATTAGTAACTACTTCAAAATTTAATTCCAATTAATTGAAATGACTAAAAAGTTATAATTGCTTATAAATTGTAAATTAATTATAATAATGTGTGTATTAATTGATAATTGGATTAAAAGAGTAATGGATAATTTAAATGTTGTGTTAATGAAATAAGGTGAAATTTTTTTGTAACTAGGTAGAATTAGTATTGTGTAAGTTGTTATAACATTTGTTTCTAAATAATAAATGTATAAATGCGATTAAAAGTTAACGATGACAATTATTATATGTTACCGATTTATTTAGCTCGCTTAATTTAAATTGAAAATCAATTGCAATTAAATGAATTTAATTATACGTTAATGATAATTAAGATGAAATTAGAGAATGTTAATGTAATCAGATATAAACCAATGGTAACTATAACCATATGGTGCTGATTTATTAAATAAAAGGATTGAAATCAAATTTAATTAATTTATTGGAATTTAAATTATAATTAATGAGTTTATTGCAATTGAAATTAAACGCTGTAATTAGTTTAATATTTAACACTGAATTGGACATGGAAATTTGTCTGGAAAGATTTAAATTACTAGGAAATGGAAAATGATGTAAATTGTTAGTTATTAAATTTGAATTTAAAGAATAATTTAATTAATATAATAATAATTTATTTAATTAATGTGATAATAGCCATTTTGGCCACTGTCTTGGATTTTGATGAAACCAGTTTCATCGAATCTGTAATGGTAATTATTATAATGTTTCAAGTTTCGTAGCGATCGGACTTGTTGTTTGATAGTACGGGCTTGAAACGCGTAGAAATCAATTTAATTGAAATCAATTTGAAATAAGCTGATTTAAAGCTAACTTCTTCATATTATGGAATTAGGACTTGATACCTATTCCATTAAGTTTAAAATTATCGAAAACATCTATTGTAGTATACGGGATGACCCATTTTCGTTCCAGAGGCAGATCGGGCTTTTGGGTTGCCAATTGTCATTCGTACCAATTCGATTGTGTTTATTTTCTTATCAGGCTTGGTTTATATAAATTGTTTTATTCTAACCCTAGCAGCCTTTCTATTTCTTTCTCCTGTATGTACAACTTCATCTATCTGTTCCTCCTTCTCAAATGGCAGAAACCCAAATTTCTAGATTCAATTGCAAATCAACATCAAATCAAAAATTCAAACCCCTCAAACCATATCAAATTATATACTGATTCAAAGCTCTCAACGAGCGCAACTCTAATCTACTATTCATTTTTGCAATCGGATTTTAGGTTGTTCGAAATTGACTAAATCATTCTCGGCCATCCGTTGGTGGTTCATGATCGACAGCGGATCATCGAATCGATGGCATCATCACGTGGAGAGCGACGCGCATAGTCCATCGGTACAAGTTATTGGGTCATCGGAAGGTTGGATTTGGCATGAAAATCCACCTAGGGTTTTATCTCTAAGGCGGCGGCTGCTGCTCCATGTCGACATTTGTGAGTTGGAGGTCGTTGCAGGGGAGGGGGGTGGGGGGAGGGTTCGGAGCCTTAGAGGAAGGGTCATGGCGTGGTTGAAGCTGCTGCGGCAGGCGTGATTAAGTCAAATAAGGTGGCGGCTGCAAGTCGAGGCGGTCGTGTTCATTCTCGAGTAAGCTAGGGTTCAGTTTACAGTTGATGACGTGGCCGCGTGATGGTATTGCCTTTTGTTTTTTGTTTGTTTTAAATTTTTATTTTGATTTTCAATATTCTAAAATACATAACTTTCACATACAAGGTCTAATTCATGCGCTATTTGTTTCGTTGGGATCGCATCGAAATTCTGAACATTTTGACACTGGTTTGAACGAATTCTGAGACTGTTGAATTTTCCGCCTTATTTTGAATCTGAAATAAATTTGAAATCAAAAGGTGCATGTTTTAATCCACTCACAACAACTAAATTTTCTCATGTTAGTTAAATTAAATTTATGATGTGATTAGAAATTGATTGGTTGATGTTTGGTACAGTTAAATTTTCATTCCAGTTAAATATGACTTTTATTGCATTTATCATCATTTAATTTAATATTGAATTTAATTGCTAATGTAATACCAGTATATGATAATCAGTTGATTGATTTTATTTATGGTTGATTGTATGGTGATTGTGATGTATGTTCGATTTTGATATTGGATGACTGGATGTTATAATTTATACTGTTATAACACTGTAAGTTCCTTATGGGTTGAAATGGTACATACTGAACGATCTATAGATTAGGGAAAATCGTTATGATTTGAAACGATAGACCCGAGTGATTTTATGGATTTGAACGTTAATTCGGGATTACGAGTTGAAATGATATATATATATATATATATATACATACATAAATATAAATTAATTGTGGATTGAAATGATAAATATCTGTACCACTTGACCATAGGGTAGAGAATTATATACGGACACAGGATTGGTTAAATTTGATGATCTTAAATCTCTAAACTTTGAATCCAATTAAGAAGTATTTCGAAATAGAATTTGACTGATATAGATTGAATTATTTTAATAATTATTTAAAGGGTTTAAATTGAAATTTTAAAATTAAATTTGATATTTCAAGATTTGAAATTGGGTTTTCGTTTGAAATCTGGATATGGTTTAGATTTATTGGAATGGAAGAAATGGTTAAATATGATGTTAATTTCAAATTTCTTATCTTGATATAAACTATTAATGTTCTTTTTAAAATTCTAATTTTTAAGATTGTTGACTATTAAAATAAGTTAATCTATTTTAAACCAACTTAAACAATTTAAACTATTTAATTTATTTTGAACTATTTTAATCTATTTTAATTATATTTAATCGATTTTAAATTCATTTAATCTATTTTAAATCTAATTAATCCGTAATAAACCTATTTATCTATTTTAAACCATTTAAATCTATTTCTAGTATTTTAATCTATTTTAAATTTATTTAGTCTATTTTAAACTAACTTAACATAATTTATATCTATTTAAACTATGTTAAACTACTAAAACTACTAAAAATATCTAAATTATTTTCCAAATTTTAGATGGTGTAAAGTGGAAATGTTTATAATTAAAGCCTTGATTTTAAAGCGAATGAGATTTAACAATGTTATAACATAAACTGGGATTTGAAATGATATTTGTTGGTGAAACGACGTATTTGAGTAAATATGATGATTTTGAAATGAGAATTTAACGTAATTGTGAATATAATTTCGAAAGTGATATGGTTTTTGAGAATATGATATTTTGATATCAATATGAAATGGATTTGAAAATGTAAAAGAACCATCCGGTGTGAAATAAGCATTTAGTTGTTAAAGAGACTAGGATCGGATATTGTTATACTCTCTGCTAATACCGAAAACCACTTTAACAACTCTGTACATGGTGGAGATTCCAAAAATGAAGTAGGATGGTTTGGAAAATGATTCTGTATGAGGTATTTACGTGACCTGACTCCCGTGAGTCAGCTTAGATGTGACTAAAACAGGAGCCACGCCGGGCCAAGTGTGGTCGCACCTTCGATTGGACACATTTCTTCGATACCGTATTATGACTTTGTGATGATTTGGTGGCCACCTCTCGAATTTGATTATGAAAGTGTGTTCTGAGGTGGGCGGTAGTAGCTGCTATGCGTTACCACCAGTCCGGATCCGTAATTGGTATAACTACCCTGGAATTGCCTCAAGTGCCGTGTTCACATGCCCTATCGTGCCTTCTACGGCTTTTTTTTGTACCATACCTATGGAGTGCCCTCTGATAGCTCTCAAGTTTACGGAGGAATTATGGTACTATATTGACTATGAGAATATGTAAAATGCGTTAAGAGGGATATGGACAATGCCTTAATGATATTTTAATACTTTACTGTAGATACTATTATAATAGCGTATTGTACTACATAGTAGACAGTTTAACGGATCCTTATTAGATAATAATCCCGAACATCTCTTAAGTTATTGCACTCATATTAGACACTGGATAGGAGATGTCAAACGCCGTAAACATCTCTTACGCCGTTACACTCGTATTTATTTACTGTTGATTTAGCTTACATAAGATCTTTTTGTTCTGACTCGAGTGTTTTGTCTTTTTAATTCGCTCGGGTCAGCTTGGGCTTTTTAATTTATCGAAGACTGCTTTCCGGAGGACGAAGACAAAAATTTTGTACTATTATTATTTACTATATTTATTCCAACATCATGTTATTCTGCTGCATTTATTTATTATTTATTCTCATTGTATGTGACTCTGATCGATATTACAAAAGCATAATCAATGTTATTTTGTAAACAGCTTCTTGAACTATTTATTTGATTATTATATTTTGTCATTCCACTGTGAGATTCTATATTTGTTTTCTTCTTTCTTTCTCTTTTTTTCTCATTTACCCGATAACAATCTTCCTTTTCGAATGATTTGAGTCTGATGTTGGTGGTTTATCGTTGATGTAAACCGTCCAAAAACGCAGGTCGTTACACATAAGTTATTATTTTTTTAAACTATGAATTGTCACATCACTTCCTAAACATGATTAACTTAAGATAATATATTACTAATTGTATTATTATATGGTTAATTATCTACTATATATGTGTGTATATAGTGCATAAAGACGAACAATGTTTCCAACAACTTTCTGGTGTCGAAAACTCGAAATTCTGGAAAACGTTCTTCTATCACATTTTCTGTTTTCCTATGAACTGTCTATTTTGGACAATTTTCAAAAATGAACTTTCGAATATTAGTCATAAATCAAAGCGATGTAAATTCGGATCGTTACAAGTCATCACTGGAATTATTTTCCAATGACAAAAGTGAGATCAATACTTTCTATCTCCTTCACAATCCTTTTTAAAATATTTCTATTCATAAACATTTTTAAACAACTCTATTATTATTTTCTCCAAAACCTTGGAATTTTTTTTTTCAAAACACTGGGATTCAAGTTCTCAAATTCTTAGTTTTAAATCTATTTTATTTATAAACCAAATTTAGATAAAGTTACTTACTTATCTAAATCATTTCATAGACATATATCTTTGTTTAGATTATAATAAACAACTTTTATAAAATTAAATATTAACACAACATTATCAACGAATACTTTATAATCAAACTTTGAAACTTAATTCATAAAGTGTTCATTTCAATGTTCCACAATTACTAGCTACCCAACCCATGCAATGAAAACGTAAAATTACTCGTAAATTTGTCAAGCACAATTCACAAAAAAGGTCAATGCTTATAAACTGACCGAGTGCAATTAATCAAACAATAAATGATAATAATAGAATAATTATCATTTCACAACAAACAAACACATCATAAATAACTATATTAATTTTTTAAAAATATTATTTTTTGTGTAAAATATAATCCTAGGTAAAATTATTTCATTTACCAATTTTAACATAATACTATGGCAGTTTGTCTTGTTCAAGTGTTTAAAGATGATCCCTATCAATAACGTAAACAACTCATATTGACCAGATTCCATAAAACACCATGTAAAACATTGCTGTAACAATAACAATTATGCACTCTCATATATATAAATACACTCAACTCATAATAAGGAATTCCATTACCCTATCTCTTAGTGAATTATACCAAAAAAGTTATGGTTCTTGCTTAACCTTTAGCTCTGATACCATAACGTTACAGTTTTCTTCATGCAGGTAACTACAACAAGTACCTCATTTTTGATTTTACGGCTAGCCTCTCGACTACACAAAAAACTATAAAAGGACATATAGGGGTAAGAGACAAAGCTTCTCACACTTTCACCAGTGCAAGAACCCCTTATCACGAGTGCCCAACACTCATCAGAAACGAATGCATAAAGGAACTAAGACCTGTATACTTTACCTGAGCAAGTAAACACATAATCACTACGAATTCATACAAAGCACGATTCAGTCATCCAAACGGCTTTTAATCCATTTTTATTTAATCTATCTTTCATTAATTACAAAACCTTTTTATTAGTAAAGCTCCTTTTTATCTAATAAAACTTCTTCCAATAATCAAAACTTCCTTTATTTATTAATAAAATACTCCTTTATTAATTAAAACTTCCTTTATTAATTAAAACTCCTTTATTAATTACAACCCCTTCATTTACTTATATGTATGTGTGTATTTAATTTCCCTTTATAAAATGTATGTACTTGTTTCCTATTATTTCTCTATTAATTTATTCATTTCAATACCTCAAAAGTATTCATATATTTATCTCGATGGTATAAGTATATTTACAAATCATCTAACAAATTTTACTTAATTTAAACTAAAATAAAAAAGGTTAAAAACGAATGTTACTCAAACACTGTTGCTATAAACCCCTTCTATCTTTTATATTTTAAACATATATTTTTTCTATCTTTATTCAAAAAGATTCGATACTTGTTATTATCTTTAAAATTCTCTTTATAAAGATCTTCTTACATTTATATGGGTTGAAGAAAAGTGTTATTTAAACATTTTCACAACAAGCTCAATATATATCATACTTTAAATATTATCTTTAAAACCCTCTTTTAAAGATCTAATTACATTTATAAGGTTAAAGGCATGTGTTATTTAAACATTTTCATAACAAACACAAAATAATTATATTTTAAACATTATCTGTAAAACCCTCTTTTAAAGATCTAATTACATTTATGAGGGTTAAATAAGCGTTATTTAAACATTGTCACAACGGACTCGAAACAAATTATACTTTAAACATTATCTTTAAAACCCTCTTTTAAAGATCTAATTACGTTAATAAGGGTTAAACATATATGTTACTTAAACCTTGTTTACTACAACCCAAAACAATTTTCTTATCTTATTTAGTCAAATTCTATAGTCGACCAATCGACTATCTAGTTTAAAATTTTGCTTATAGAAATCAAGATCATATACCTAACATATTTTTGACATTCCAACTCAAATATTCCTTGGTCAAGAGAGAATAGGTTGGAGCATTGTTTCTTATCCCAACTCGAACATCAATCTTCACTCTCACAAATAGAGAAGTCTAACTCGCTTGGCTTTTAGTATTAAGTACAGTATTACAATCACTACATATACAAATTGACTACACATTCAATTTTACAAAAATGTGACTACTATCCCTTCTTCCAAAATAATAGTGATTCAAAAATACTTGTAGATAAGTTATAAATGTTTTTAGAATGATATATATATATATGTGTGTGTGTGACGATCCTGACTCGACCTTCGAAAATCGGCACCGAATATGTCACCCATATTCTAATGCCGCAGATCCAAACGTCGAACCTGGTGCGCCGGAGCTTATAACACCATTAAGTAAACAACACAGCGGAAGAAATAATGAATATCAATATACAACATCTGATACAACATCCTGGTACAACAGATGATACAATAGATATCGATATACATCAGAGATATGATACAATAAAATAGCAGCGGAAAAGAAAATAGCTAACACCAGCAGCGGAACAGATAACTCAAATATAATCTTCAAGAGAGAACTCCAACAGCAGCTCGAACCATCATCACGATACACTAAGACAAGCAAGTCTCGTCCATATCCAAAGATTGAAACTAGCTTTAGATAATCCACTGAACCTAACTATCTGAAAAACCCAACTCTAGAACTGCTCATGTGGAAAATAGTGAGCATCCAGAGTTTAGGAAAGGAACAATAAACTCCGGATCAGTCATGGGACTGGTGTGAGCAACAAAAACAGTTTATCTTTTAAATAAAACAAGAAGATAATTTTAAAGTAAATTCGCAATGCTTTTTAGAAAATGAAACTACCATAAGACCTCCCGCCACACACACAATGCAAACGCAAAATTGGAGGAGATTTCTTCTTATGATAGTCAAACATGCTTGATACGTAGAAAGTTCTTTGATATTATTATTATAAGTGCAAAGTGAAGAAAACATTTCGAAAGTAGAATATTAATCTTAGCCAGCATACGACCATTATCGTATGCCTACTATAGCTACCATGTTCAATAGCAGGTTACCACCACATTCCATGGCAGGTAATACAACTAAAACCGTACAGGGCGCGTATTGTTTCTTTGGATTTTCCAACAAATGGTCAGGCTAAGGAACTTCCTACTGCCACATGGGATCGCCTCTGGCGGGACGTCCTGAGAACCTAACCGGATCTCTGCCAACACAAGGCCGGGTTACCTCTGTAACTAGGTAACTACTACTCGAGCAAGCCATTCCCCGGTCCTTTGGGACCTTTATCCGAGGCGCCTCTAAGCAACAACCACACAGTAAATGAGATTGGAGCCACCACATAGGTAAATATTTGGGCTCCATACCATGATACCACCCTTTACCAGAAGGGAATGACACACCCTAAAGGGCGCGACCCTCATAACCTTGCCGCATCTTTCCTGTTTTGACCATTTCCGGGGTGTGAGGTCCTGATGCAGTCTCGTCCACAAAGCTACGCTTTGGTACAAAGCCATGCTTTGGGTCAACAAATGATCAAAGTAATGATCACAAAGATAAATGATCAACAAATGATCATATCACAAATGATCAAACAATGATCATTAACACACAGCAGCACTCAGCATGCCACACTACCAAATTGGGAGTATATCGCTGATAACCTTCAACTACATAACCTCTGAGCTCGTACGTCTCAGAGAAGGGTGTTAAGCTAAGAGAATAAATTCTCCGCCACCAACAGATATGTATTTGAAAAAAATCCGCTTTATATCTCAAAGTGTAGTGTCAGACATACAATCCATACAAGTCTGTTCCGGGTTCGAACAGAACCGAAGGCACTTCCGAAGAAGTCCTTGCAATCCGGGTATTCACAATCCCGATCGGACTTCCCATCACATAGGAAATCTCTATACCGGCGCGACTCGGTGCAGAGACAATCGATAGGTCATCCTATCGTTTTCACAAATACCCGGTCTTCACCACCGGTCTTCAAATGCTATCCATATACGTCGTATCACATATTCGGAATGGGTTATATGTCACAAAGGTCCTCTCCCGGCTAAACCGAATAGTGAGTGCAATATTTAAAAACATATGGATATTAGATTTCAATTAAGTCACAACTTAATAATTCAAAACATTCCTTCAAATGGTTTAAACCAATTACCATTTCCAAATCTTTTAAACAAAAGATTTATTTCACAAAATTCACGCAGTTTCACAAAGATCCATTTATGGATTTCAAATCAATTTCCATTTCAATTGAATTAATTCGTTTAAACCTTTAAATTAAAGATTTAACTTATAGCTTTCAAATCGTTTCCATAACTTGGAAAAATTATTTTCATTGTTTAACTTGAAATCCCTTTAACACAATTTGGATGTTCACTTCCTATATGAAAGCTTTTATTATTTGAAAACAAATGGTTTCCATGTCAGAAAGATCCAATTATATTTACACGAGTTGAAGCCTTTGAATTTAAATTTAAATTCCCAAATCAATACCTTTAAAATAGTTTAACTTATATAAACTGATATAACATCTTTAGCCCCTAGTTTCTAGATCATAGAATTCAATTTCAAATATTGAATCCAAATTTAAATCAGAATATTTAAATTTCAAAACTCAATCAAGTTATACAAAATAAATTTCATCTTTGAAATTCCATTTCAAAAGCTTTTCACTTTAAATCCAAACCATTTCCAAACACTTGAATTTAAATATTCAATTTTATAAATCATTTCAAAATCTGTGACTTAATCGATTTCTTCGTGAAATCCATATTGGTGTGTGTATAAGTGTGGTCCAGGGTTTTAACACAATAGTGCAACATCATTCAACCATCACAGATCAAATACAGAAATTTATTTGATAAGCGGTATAAACTATAACGCTTATATTTGATAAGTGGTATAAACCATAATGCTTATCTTTTATTCACAGAACACAGATATATATATATATATATATATATATATATATCACAGATAATAAATACATTTATCTCAGATAAATAAATTACATTTCAGATCATAACACAAATCAAGACATATCACAAAGCATCAATATCAGGGATATCAAACAATTTTAATTATTCAGTCAAGTTCAAACATTCACAAGTAAAATTCATTAGTTGACTGATAAATTTAAATCAACTGTAATAATTATAAATCAAGGTTAATTATCCTAAGTTAATTTCAATTCATTTGAAATAATTTCCCATTCAAATTTTATTAGTTAACCCTTAATTATTAACTAATCATTCTTAATTAATGAACCAATTAGTCTTTAATTAGTACATTAATCTTAATTAGTCTCCATTATTAATTAATCCTTTAATTTATTAACAAATAATTTACTCAAATTTCAAATCATCACTCAATTAATTACATTCAGTAATTATCTATTAATTACTTCTTGAAGTAATTTTATTTTACCAAATTATCAAGTGATTATTCTAAATTATACTTAAGAAATTTTAATTTGAACTAATTAAGTTAACTTAATTAATTATGCCGAATAATTAATTCCACAATTACTGTCATTAAGTAATTTTACTTAATAGTCCCACAATTTATTATCATTAAATTAATTAATCCAATTTATTGTTAAAATTAAATCACATTAATTAATTTTTCAAATAATCTTAGTTAATGATTTCATTAACTATTTAATTTCTTTAATTCTTTTTTTTTTTTTTAGAAAATTTCTTATATTAATCATTTTTAATTATAAATCGATTCACTTAGAAAATTCATTCATTAATGAAATAGAAGTCATTAAACTTCTTTACTTAAAGTAATGTTCAATCCTATTTATAATTTAATTATTTTTCACAATATGTTTGGAACATTGTTTCAAATTTCATTTCAAATTTCATTTTTTTTTTCTTTCAACACTTAAGTTATAAAGCTTAATTTAATTTCAAATCCATTTCAAACTCAAATCTCTTTTATATATTAAATTGCTTTTTTTTTTTTAAACAATTTGGATTTTTATTTTAAAACTTATTTATGTTCAACCTAAAATCCCAATTCAACATGAATTTATATTGACATTTTAATTTGAACTCAGCAAAATTCAAAAAAAAAAAACAGAAAAAAAACAGGTTTCCAGGTTGAAAACTGGAACAAGAGTTCGACCCGAGCCTACACGAATTTACTTCGAGTAATTTGCTTGAATCACACGAGTCACACGCGAGAATTTCACTCGTGCTTCCCAGGCATACAAATACTCAGGCAACACAACACGATCAGGTTCGTGCACATGCACAGTAGGTTCGACCGACGCCGGTCATCATCACGACATTGAGCAAGTCAACCATCAACTCCAGAACGTACTCCGAACATTCGAATCACTTCATCATCACGAGATTCAAATTCGAGTTCGAGCTTGCAAATCTGGAACACTCGAACCCATACGAACCTCAAACCTGTCATCGCGATGTTCTCCGAGCTCCGACCATCAGCCAATCCACAACTCCGACCATCGCTTCATCGCCTCCTCCTCTTTCATTTCCCCAAACCACGGCGAACTCGGTCGCCTGAGGATGATGCACGACGCGCAAACCTTGGCCTTACCAGAATTAGGTTTAAATATTTCAAATTCTCGTCGCCAACGCCACAGTCATTTTCACCGCCTCCGACCATTTTTCCAGTCACCCTCGTAGCCTCCTCCATCTCCTCAAGAACACCCAAGCCCCACGAACCAGTAGATCATCAGAGATCGATGATAGAACGAGATTTAAACAAATTCGAACTGCACTTAACATCCAATTCTAAAAATTATGATTTATGCTTCAAAAATCATATCTTTGCATGGGGATCCAGTTTAGATAACTGAATTCGAAAATTAAAAGATTCGAATTTTGATAAATTTGGAGTTGTGCTCAGACAACTTGCTTTCCAGAGATGATTCCAAGAGATTGTAACTTGAATATATTTTTAAAATTTAGTTCAAGGTCAAACAAACATTTTTGGTTTTGATCCCACGTCCAAACATCAAGTGGATTGGGAAGAATTGATTTTTAAAATCAAAATTTGGGTGTTCAAAGCATCAGACTGTAAGCCCATATAAACACTTCCAGGTTTCAATTTAAATACAGAGGATCCATGTATACATATACAACTTATTCACAGATGTACATATAGATAAACAACGATTTAATGCCTTTAAAATTTAAGAAGAATGTGCTACTCACAGTGTTTTCCAGGGGAAGAAAACAGAGCTTGAATTTCTTTCTGCTTGCTGAACCCATTTCTTTGATTCTATTGCTTTGATTTGATTTATGTTGTTGTTTAAATTAAAAATTGTGTTAAGTTTAAAAATGGGTTTATCAACTTGAAGAAACAAACTGAAATGAGAAGGATATATATAAAAGGAAAGGATTACAGGGTAAGATATTTTTGTACACGTGATTATAATCTGGTTTGTACATAAAGGAGACATTTATTTGTTTTGTACAAATATTGATCAGAGATATTTTTTATTGCAAATGAAGGCTGAAGTGATATGTTATGGTGGCTGATATTCTATATCTTTGTGTGCTTAAGATTCATGCATTTATTGCTTTGTCTTTATTTTCTTTGTGTACCTACTTGAATGTATTTGCACTGCTTGTTTTGCAAGCTTACAGATGTTTCTGTTTTCATACATATATATTTTATTGTCTTCATTTTGCAAATGTACATACCTGACCATATTTTTAAGTGTAGGGGTAATAATATGTTGTACAACAGGCATAGAGTTTTCTTTATATAGTTTGACCAGCCTGATATTTTCCTAACTTTGGTGGCTAATGTAAATTATGTTTTGATGGCTGATAGGTATGGCATAAATTAAATTTGTCTTTATTTTGCAAAAATCTACATACTCATCTACTTATTTGTTTGTTCATATTCGAATATATTGTTTCTCATACATGAATATACTTACTGTATTCACTTGCAAGCCTTTATATATTTTGTTTCTTCATTTTACAAGTATACATACCTGTCTTGTTTTTACAAGCTTCATGTATTTATTTATTTTTGTTTACTTGTTCCACTCCATACTTGTTTCATATTTGTGTATTTGTTCTTATCTGTTCTTTTGTCTTATAATCTTAAAGATATTTATACTGTTTTCATATTTTATCTTTGTTTATTCTTTTATACAACCTGATTTTTTTTATTGGCTAGGCTGGTATTTGTTCCAGTTTGTAGCTTACTTCATATGTTACTTGACTTTATAATTTACAATTTATCTTGTTTGTTTGAGCCTACATACTTCTACTTATTTGTACATAGATATTTAATTTATTCCTTCTTTTGCAAGCTTCATTCATGTGTACTATTTTAATTTGTTTTTTAAATTTTATCTAAGTGTTACTTTATTATCCGTAGTCTATATAGTTTATCTTATATTTTATTACATACATTTGTGTTTTTATTTTTATCCATTTCCATTTCTAACTTAACCCATTAATTCTGAATTTATGTATTCTATATGTAGCTAAAATTTTAACTAATGTCTACTTTATATTTTATAGTTTATTATATATTTATTTCTATTTCTAACTCAAAAATTTATTATTAATTTTACTTTAATACTTATTGTTTGCTATTTCTTTGTATGTATATATTTATGTTTCTTTCTGACATAAATCATCAATTCTAATATTTATCATTATATTTTATCTTTAACCCATTTGTTTTAAGATTAATTAATGATTTCACAAATAATTGAGGTACTTAAATTCAAATGAATTAACACATTTTTTTTATTTGAACTCGGGGAAACTCGCATCAATAAATTTCACAAATTTTATTAAAAAATTGAATTAATTACCAATTTAAACTTAATCAAATTCGAGATCGTTACAGACTTCCCCCCTTAAGAAATTTCGTCCCCGAAATTTGCCAAGGAGACAAAAAGATAGATGAACAACATCAAATCAAACCGAACACCTATTCTGCATTTGGCTTACCAAATCGGAATATCAATAATAGATATAAGAACGAAAGGATAACTAACCATTCGTAATATATATCTAGACCCAAATATTGACAGATATATGGATACAATTTCAAAATGTTGAGTTTAAAACCCAATTTATACCTATCAACCATAACAAACAAAGCAACCAATACATCCAAACAAACGATTATGGCCTATTTGGAGTTTATGTCCCATACAAATATATCAAATCTTCTTCGTGTATTTACCAGGAACCATCGAAGAATTGATAAGAGATGTTGAACAAAAGAGATAGATTTAATCTTCTATAATTTTTCCAATACTAGGAATGGATTCCAAATTCAAGTCGGAACATCTCAAAGTATACCTCAACTTGTCCCTCTTCGGACTTCGATCAACCCAAGAAGTTATAATAGAATTTCAAATTTGGTTTTAAACGAAATCGTTTTGTCGATTCAATTCAAATTTTCCTTCATATTCTATTAATCAATTTAACTCAAATTAAAATTTCCAATTTATTTAAAATTTTAATTCCAAATTTTCAATTCATATCCATTAAGGTTTAAATCAAAACATGATAAGAAACAGATGAAGATACGAAGTAAGGATTTCTTATAGCAATTCGTAGAGCATCATTACACCGAAACTTCTTCTGGAGCTGGCACGAAGCAATCAAAAGAATTTAGAAACGAATCAAAGAAAATTGAAAGAGAAAGATTGTTTCCACTGTTGCAGGATATTGACCATTTATAGTCGTATTCCCTGTCCCCTATCTCGTTCTCTTCTTGCACTCATACTCACTATCGTGGATAGTAAGAGAATTTACTGAGGCATTCGAACGGATATTTTAGGGATTACTCATTCTAGGGTTTACTTCACCCTATCTCTAATGAGCTACTTAACGTGTTATACTCCTGAGCTAAAGTTTAACCCACAGCTCTGATACCAAATGTGACGATCCTGACTCGACCTTCGAAAATCGGCACCGAATATGTCACCCATATTCTAATGCCGCAGATCCAAACGTCGAACCTGGTGCGCCGGAGCTTATAACACCATTAAGTAAACAACACAGCGGAAGAAATAATGAATATCAATATACAACATCTGATACAACATCCTGGTACAACAGATGATACAATAGATATCGATATACATCAGAGATATGATACAATAAAATAGCAGCGGAAAAGGAAATAGCTAACACCAGCAGCGGAACAGATAACTCAAATATAATCTTCAAGAGAGAACTCCAACAGCAGCTCGAACCATCATCACGATACACTAAGACAAGCAAGTCTCGTCCATATCCAAAGATTGAAACTAGCTTCAGATAATCCACTGAACCTAACTATCTGAAAACCCAACTCTAGAACTGCTCGTGTGGAAAATAGTGAGCATCCAGAGTTTAGGAAAGGAACAATAAACTCCGGATCAGTCATGGGACTGGTGTGAGCAACAAAAACAGTTTATCTTTTAAATAAAACAAGAAGATAATTTTAAAGTAAATTCGCAATGCTTTTTAGAAAATGAAACTACCATAAGACCTCCCGCCACACACACAATGCAAACGCAGAATTGGAGGAGATTTCTTCTTATGATAGTCAAACATGCTTGATACGTAGAAAGTTCTTTGATATTATTATTATAAGTGCAAAGTGAAGAAAACATTTCGAAAGTAGAATATTAATCTTAGCCAGCATACGACCATTATCGTATGCCTACTATAGCTACCATGTTCAATAGCAGGTTACCACCACATTCCATGGCAGGTAATACAACTAAAACCGTACAGGGCGCGTATTGTTTCTTTGGATTTTCCAACAAATGGTCAGGCTAAGGAACTTCCTACTGCCACATGGGATCGCCTCTGGCGGAACGTCCCGAGAACCTAACCGGATCTCTGCCAACACAAGGCCGGGTTACCTCTGTAACTAGGTAACTACTACTCGAGCAAGCCATTCCCCGGTCCATTGGGACCTTTATCCGAGGCGCCTCTAAGCAACAACCACACAGTAAATGAGATTGGAGCCACGACATAGGTAAATATCTGGGCTCCATACCATGATACCACCCTTTACCAGAAGGGAATGACACACCCTAAAGGGCGCGACCCTCATAACCTTGCCGCATCTTTCCTGTTTTGACCATTTCCGGGGTGCGAGGTCCTGATGCAGTCTCGTCCACAAAGCTACGCTTTGGTACAAAGCCATGCTTTTGGTCAACAAATGATCAAAGTAATGATCACAAAGATAAATGATCAACAAATGATCATATCACAAATGATCAAACAATGATCATTAACACACAGCAGCACTCAGCATGCCACACTACCAAATTGGGAGTATATCGCTGATAACCTTCAACTACATAACCTCTGAGCTCGTACGTCTCAGAGAAGGGTGTTAAGCTAAGAGAATAAATTCTCCGCCACCAACAGATATGTATTTGAAAAAAATCCGCTTTATATCTCAAAGTGTAGTGTCAGACATACAATCCATACAAGTCTGTTCCGGGTTCGAACAGAACCGAAGGCACTTCCGAAGAAGTCCTTGCAATCCGGGTATTCACAATCCCGATCGGACTTCCCATCACATAGGAAATCTCTATACCGGCGCGACTCGGTGCAGAGACAATCGATAGGTCATCCTATCGTTTTCACAAATACCCGGTCTTCACCACCGGTCTTCAAATGCTATCCATATACGTCGTATCACATATTCGGAATGGGTTATATGTCACAAAGGTCCTCTCCCGGCTAAACCGAATAGTGAGTGCAATATTTAAAAACATATGGATATTAGATTTCAATTAAGTCACAACTTAATAATTCAAAACATTCCTTCAAATGGTTTAAACCAATTACCATTTCCAAATCTTTTAAACAAAAGATTTATTTCACAAAATTCACGCAGTTTCACAAAGATCCATTTATGGATTTCAAATCAATTTCCATTTCAATTGAATTAATTCGTTTAAACCTTTAAATTAAAGATTTAACTTATAGCTTTCAAATCGTTTCCATAACTTGGAAAAATTATTTTCATTGTTTAACTTGAAATCCCTTTAACACAATTTGGATGTTCACTTCCTATATGAAAGCTTTTATTATTTGAAAACAAATGGTTTCCATGTCAGAAAGATCCAATTATATTTACACGAGTTGAAGCCTTTGAATTTAAATTTAAATTCCCAAATCAATACCTTTAAAATAGTTTAACTTATATAAACTGATATAACATCTTTAGCCCCTAGTTTCTAGATCATAGAATTCAATTTCAAATATTGAATCCAAATTTAAATCAGAATATTTAAATTTCAAAACTCAATCAAGTTATACAAAATAAATTTCATCTTTGAAATTCCATTTCAAAAGCTTTTCACTTTAAATCCAAACCATTTCCAAACACTTGAATTTAAATATTCAATTTTATAAATCATTTCAAAATCTGTGACTTAATCGATTTCTTCGTGAAATCCATATTGGTGTGTGTATAAGTGTGGTCCAGGGTTTTAACACAATAGTGCAACATCATTCAACCATCACAGATCAAATACAGAAATTTATTTGATAAGCGGTATAAACTATAACGCTTATATTTGATAAGTGGTATAAACCATAATGCTTATCTTTTATTCACAGAACACAGATATATATATATATATATATATATATATCACAGATAATAAATACATTTATCTCAGATAAATAAATTACATTTCAGATCATAACACAAATCAAGACATATCACAAAGCATCAATATCAGGGATATCAAACAATTTTAATTATTCAGTCAAGTTCAAACATTCACAAGTAAAATTCATTAGTTGACTGATAAATTTAAATCAACTGTAATAATTATAAATCAAGGTTAATTATCCTAAGTTAATTTCAATTCATTTGAAATAATTTCCCATTCAAATTTTATTAGTTAACCCTTAATTATTAACTAATCATTCTTAATTAATGAACCAATTAGTCTTTAATTAGTACATTAATCTTAATTAGTCTCCATTATTAATTAATCCTTTAATTTATTAACAAATAATTTACTCAAATTTCAAATCATCACTCAATTAATTACATTCAGTAATTATCTATTAATTACTTCTTGAAGTAATTTTATTTTACCAAATTATCAAGTGATTATTCTAAATTATACTTAAGAAATTTTAATTTGAACTAATTAAGTTAACTCAATTAATTATGCCGAATAATTAATTCCACAATTACTGTCATTAAGTAATTTTACTTAATAGTCCCACAATTTATTATCATTAAATTAATTAATCCAATTTATTGTTAAAATTAAATCACATTAATTAATTTTTCAAATAATCTTAGTTAATGATTTCATTAACTATTTAATTTCTTTAATTCTTTTTTTTTTTTTAGAAAATTTCTTATATTAATCATTTTTAATTATAAATCGATTCACTTAGAAAATTCATTCATTAATGAAATAGAAGTCATTAAACTTCTTTACTTAAAGTAATGTTCAATCCTATTTATAATTTAATTATTTTTCACAATATGTTTGGAACATTGTTTCAAATTTCATTTCAAATTTCATTTTTTTTTCTTTCAACACTTAAGTTATAAAGCTTAATTTAATTTCAAATCCATTTCAAACTCAAATCTCTTTTATATATTAAATTGCTTTTTTTTTAAACAATTTGGATTTTTATTTTAAAACTTATTTATGTTCAACCTAAAATCCCAATTCAACTTGAATTTATATTGACATTTTAATTTGAACTCGGCAAAATTCAAAAAAAAAAAAACAGAAAAAAAACAGGTTTCCAGGTTGAAAACTGGAACAAGAGTTCGACCCGAGCCTACACGAATTTACTTCGAGTAATTTGCTTGAATCACACGAGTCACACGCGAGAATTTCACTCGTGCTTCCCAGGCATACAAATACTCAGGCAACACAACACGATCAGGTTCGTGCACATGCACAGTAGGTTCGACCGACGCCGGTCATCATCACGACATCGAGCAAGTCAACCATCAACTCCAGAACGTACTCCGAACATTCGAATCACTTCATCATCACGAGATTCAAATTCGAGTTCGAGCTTGCAAATCTGGAACACTCGAACCCATACGAACCTCAAACCTGTCATCGCGATGTTCTCCGAGCTCCGACCATCAGCCAGTCCACAACTCCGACCATCGCTTCATCGCCTCCTCCTCTTTCATTTCCCCAAACCACGGCGAACTCGGTGGCCTGAGGATGATGCACGACGCGCAAACCTTGGCCTTACCAGAATTAGGTTTAAATATTTCAAATTCTCGTCGCCAACGCCACAGTCATTTTCGCCGCCTCCGACCATTTTTCCAGTCACCCTCGTAGCCTCTTCCATCTCCTCAAGAACACCCAAGCCCCACGAACCAGTAGATCATCAGAGATCGATGATAGAACGAGATTTAAACAAATTCGAACTGCACTTAACATCCAATTCTAAAAATTATGATTTATGCTTCAAAAATCATATCTTTGCATGGGGATCCAGTTTAGATAACTGAATTCGAAAATTAAAAGATTCGAATTTTGATAAATTTGGAGTTGTGCTCAGACAACTTGCTTTCCAGAGATGATTCCAAGAGATTGTAACTTGAATATATTTTTAAAATTTAGTTCAAGGTCAAACAAACATTTTTGGTTTTGATCCCACGTCCAAACATCAAGTGGATTGGGAAGAATTGATTTTTAAAATCAAAATTTGGGTGTTCAAAGCATCAGACTGTAAGCCCATATAAACACTTCCAGGTTTCAATTTAAATACAGAGGATCCATGTATACATATACAACTTATTCACAGATGTACATATAGATAAACAACGATTTAATGCCTTTAAAATTTAAGAAGAATGTGCTACTCACAGTGTTTTCCAGGGGAAGAAAACAGAGCTTGAATTTCTTTCTGCTTGCTGAACCCATTTCTTTGATTCTATTGCTTTGATTTGATTTATGTTGTTGTTTAATTTAAAAATTGTGTTAAGTTTAAAAATGGGTTTATCAACTTGAAGAAACAAACTGAAATGAGAAGGATATATATAAAAGGAAAGGATTACAGGGTAAGATATTTTTGTACACGTGATTATAATCTGGTTTGTACATAAAGGAGACATTTATTTGTTTTGTACAAATATTGATCAGAGATATTTTTTATTGCAAATGAAGGCTGAAGTGATATGTTATGGTGGCTGATATTCTATATCTTTGTGTGCTTAAGATTCATGCATTTATTGCTTTGTCTTTATTTTCTTTGTGTACCTACTTGAATGTATTTGCACTGCTTGTTTTGCAAGCTTACAGATGTTTCTGTTTTCATACATATATATTTTATTGTCTTCATTTTGCAAATGTACATACCTGACCATATTTTTAAGTGTAGGGGTAATAATATGTTGTACAACAGGCATAGAGTTTTCTTTATATAGTTTGACCAGCCTGATATTTTCCTAACTTTGGTGGCTAATGTAAATTATGTTTTGATGGCTGATAGGTATGGCATAAATTAAATTTGTCTTTATTTTGCAAAAATCTACATACTCATCTACTTATTTGTTTGTTCATATTCGAATATATTGTTTCTCATACATGAATATACTTACTGTATTCACTTGCAAGCCTTTATATATTTTGTTTCTTCATTTTACAAGTATACATACCTGTCTTGTTTTTACAAGCTTCATGTATTTATTTATTTTTGTTTACTTGTTCCACTCCATACTTGTTTCATATTTGTGTATTTGTTCTTATCTGTTCTTTTGTCTTATAATCTTAAAGATATTTATACTGTTTTCATATTTTATCTTTGTTTATTCTTTTATACAACCTGATTTTTTTTATTGGCTAGGCTGGTATTTGTTCCAGTTTGTAGCTTACTTCATATGTTACTTGACTTTATAATTTACAATTTATCTTGTTTGTTTGAGCCTACATACTTCTACTTATTTGTACATAGATATTTAATTTATTCCTTCTTTTGCAAGCTTCATTCATGTGTACTATTTTAATTTGTTTTTTAAATTTTATCTAAGTGTTACTTTATTATCCGTAGTCTATATAGTTTATCTTATATTTTATTACATACATTTGTGTTTTTATTTTTATCCATTTCCATTTCTAACTTAACCCATTAATTCTGAATTTATGTATTCTATATGTAGCTAAAATTTTAACTAATGTCTACTTTATATTTTATAGTTTATTATATATTTATTTCTATTTCTAACTCAAAAATTTATTATTAATTTTACTTTAATACTTATTGTTTGCTATTTCTTTGTATGTATATATTTATGTTTCTTTCTGACATAAATCATCAATTCTAATATTTATCATTATATTTTATCTTTAACCCATTTGTTTTAAGATTAATTAATGATTTCACAAATAATTGAGGTACTTAAATTCAAATGAATTAACACATTTTTTTTATTTGAACTCGGGGAAACTCGCATCAATAAATTTCACAAATTTTATTAAAAAATTGAATTAATTACCAATTTAAACTTAATCAAATTCGAGATCGTTACAATGTGTGTGTGTATGTGTGTATAAATGTATGATGGTTTAGTTATACGGTTACTATACAAATAGAATTTAAAATAAACTCAAAAAAGAAAAGTAAAAGGAATTTTTTTTATACTATAATAATTATTAAACTAGTTTTATAAAATTATATATATAATACCATTTAAAATACTTATAAATAAGTTATAAATAGTTATATAAAATATTACTTTAAAATAAAATTGCTTAACATTTATTTAAAAACGTTTTTTTATTTAAACAAAATAAACAGGTTTTATAAATATAATTAGAAAACCATTACTTTAAAATTTCAAAACAAGCTCTTTAAAAGTTTATTTAAACTTCAAACTTCTTTTAAAATACTTGCATACATCTTTTATAAAACTCCTTTGAAAATATTTCATAAAAATTGTCAAAGTAATATCATTTTATACTTTACTAAAACAAGTGTTTTCAAAGTGCATACATAGCGACTATCGCTATATGGACCATAACTTTTACAACTTTGTTTTATAAATTAAATGGCTTTTCAACTCAATTATTACTATCTTTTACACTACTATAAGTGTAGAAAATGAATAAAAGAAATCATTCAGAAATAGAATTAAAAATAAGATAGAAGAGAGAGGATTCAAAGTTTTATAGCGACCATCGCTATAGAAAAAATTTCATTTTTCACTTCAGATTCAAACACCATTCATTCAAATAAGCATACACAAATATCAAGTCAAAAACCCGTCACAAAGAAGCATAGAAAACACATATACATGAAAACACAATATTAATCAAGAATAAAATATACAACATCAAAGTGCTTCTATAGCGACTACCGTTAAATGACCACTTTCATTTCAAGTGCAAATCAAATATGTCCCCTACTAATCCTTATATGCTTTGTTTCAAGGCTATGCAACAAGTCATAACAAGTCAAACACAATCATTTACATATGTCCTTACTTTCCAAAGTTAGAATCAACAAATCAAGCAATATAAATTCAAACAAAAATACAATAATCTAAATAACAAACAAGCAATATATTTTCATTTTGATAGTGAGAAAACTCACATATATTCAAACCAAACAACCAACCAAAACCACCACTTCCTATCTCTACCTAGCAAACATACAAACTCCTCCTACCTTCAATCTATGAGCTCAAATTTCTCGGTTATAGCCTTCCTAGGCCCAAGTTGCTCACGGTTTGATCATAGTGACCAAAAAATATTCTTTTTCTTCATCTTTTGAGTTGTTATATCTTGTCAACTTGGTGTTTTAATAAATATAGTGGGGTTACGTGAAGTTTAGAGAAGATTTGAGGTAGAAGAATAAAGAATGAAGAAAGGAAGGGAGCTTAGAATTTTAGAGCCTTTTGTCTCTAAAGTTTTGAATCAGGTTATGAAATGAAATGAGATGGTATAGTGAATGAACACAAGTGTAAAATGACCTTTTATGCCCTCTTGATGTCCAACCAAAGAAGGGGAGATTCTCTCTAGACCCATACCTCTTTACCAGACATACCTTCCTTAAATCACTGCCTCTTTTATACCTTAACTTAAGGGCCCTTTTGTCCCTTTAATCTCTCTTACTTTTAATTAATTTTTGGTTAAGAACAAAGGTGAATTAAATGTTTATTGATAAGATGATTTTCGGTCACAATATCGATATTTCTTCGAGCTATTTATTTTTGTAAACGGATTTCCTATCATTAATTATTATTTAAAAGGGGTTAGTAAGATTATAAAATCATATTTATTCACATTAAATCCTTGATATAAACATTTAAGTATTTTTGATATTTAAATATGAAGTGTTCAAAATTTTGGATCGTTACAAAGAGGAGAAGAAAAGAAGCGAATCAATGTTATGAAAGAAAAGGTAAGATTTATAAATTATAAATTTATATTCGTCTTAACCCTAAATCACTTCTTAAATTTGTAATTCTAATAGTGTATACACACACACACACACACACCCCCCTTATTACAGATGTTTTATTGGATTAAAATGAAAAAGGAGTCAAGTAAAGGAATGGATTCAGATTTGGGAGATTTGAAAAGTTTGAAAGGTGAGTGGGAAATTATATAATTTATTTGTAACATTGATATTTATATCATTGAGTTTTGTTTAATTATTATGCCTATGTTAGATCCATTGAGTTGTAGGCTTGAACGAGTGTATTTAGTTGAAACCCTGCCTACGTACTCATAAATTGGAATTGCATGTACAACCTATTCTGAAAATCGAAATTAGTCCTAAATTTTTAATATTGCAGAATGTTTGTAGGTTTGTAAAGTTTTTTGTAGATTTATAAGTAGGTTGTAAATTAGGTTGCCCTAGTTGACTTGAAATGTGAATTTTTAAGTTTTAATTTATTGGGAGCAGGGTATAATTTAATTATGTCTATTTTCATGTAATTTCCAAACATTATCCAAGTCTAAAAATATGAATAAAAGGTATGTTGTCTGAGTTAATAAGGAATATACCAAAAAGGAAAGAGATATGTAAAGTATAGATATTCTTCTCCGTAGTATGCACTTTTATTTCAATATAAGAAAAAGAAATAATTCCTTGTAATTTCAAATGAAGCAAAGTCTTATTTTAGGTAATTTATGAAAAGTTATAACAATAATCCTTTTGCGGAGGATGGCTTTGATAAATTGAAATGTGGAATGAAATGTTCTAATTTAGGAATTAATAGTTAGAAGTTGAAACACACACAAATACGTATAACCGAGCTTATAATTAAAAAGAAATAAATAAATACATATATAGCGTATTTACAATAATATTTGTATTAGTTATTAATAGCATAGTAATTATAGGACTAGGAGGTTAAAAATGAAAAGGAACAGAAATTCCAAAAAATATGGACAATAACTACCAATATAATAAGCAATAAATTTGTAGTGAATAGAAATTTAAAGGAATTAAATTAGGATTGAATAAAGAATTTAATATGACATTTTTGAGGAAATTGAATAGGTATAACATGTGGAAATTGAAATGAACAAATAAAAGTCATTAGAGAATGTCCAATTTTGATATCAATGATCATTTATACGGACAATTGACATTTATTAGACATAAGAAAGAAACAAGGAAACTAAAGCCTAAGCATATAAAACATGAATAATTATGTAGCAAAACGAGTAGGTATTAATAATATTAAATACACGTAGTAGGCAATATAATTTTTGTAGTAGGAAATTATATAGCTTTAATTATACATTTAGAACGAGCATAAATAGTAGGCCTTTCACAATACTTAGGCTTTGGGTGATCGGTTTGGTTTAGTGCGTTGGGATGCGAGGTCAGTAAAGTTACACAGTAGAAGTCTACCCTTTACTTAGAGGCTACCTGTAGTTTGTGTATTTACTACTGATGTGATGCATCTCCAACCATAAGACTTGTGGGGAAGGGATATGCATAAAACTTGCTTCTGGGTTTGAGGTACTAAGTAGTTATTGAAGGGTCCGCCACCTTCTAATAAAGAAGTATTAAGTGGTCAAGGTTATCGGTTAGGCATGGTAGTGGAAAATCATGGGAGTGGTCCGGTTCAAGGTCGAGGTATTAAGTAACTATTATAAGGTTCGCCTCTCCCCATAAAGAAGTATTAAGTGGTCTAATGAGATTTCGTGCGATGTCAGCTAGGAAGTACTAAAGAGGGGTATTGGTATTAAATGATCATAGTCTACCTAATTCCTATTAAAGAGGTATTAAGTGGCTTGAGTACTTCCTCTCACATTTTCAGGACATGACCAATGGCAGTTGTGTGAGATTAAGAAGGGCCTTTGGCCTACAGTTGACCCTAATGTGTATAGTTGGACTAGAATAGCCTTTGAGCTTATAGTTTGAGGCCTTTCATGTAGTATTTTGTTAAGATGCATTAGTAATATGACAATTATATTATCAAGCCATATCTAGGTGTCTTCGGTCTCTGTAGCTAGGACTGGTTGATTAGCGATAATGTTGCAGAGGGCCTACTTTACGGACTGAGGAATTAAATGGTTGTTAAGTATGCCTCTTCCCTATTCAATAAGTATTAAGTGGCCCGGTTTTGGCTAGTATAGCTTTAAATATATGTATGTATATGTATATATATATATATATATATGTGTGTGTATGTGTGTGTCTAGGTATATACATATAGTTATACCTCCGAGGAGGTTAGGCATATTGTACGTGCATATAGGGTTGAACGGATTAGCTGTGAATAATAGACAACATTTCAATATGAATCATTTAGCATAAATTTATGTCAAGGATAAATTATGCAATTTTATTATCACTAGAACGTTGTTCTGACCTCCTTCCTTATTACAACCTACATGATGGATTTAGGAGAATAGGACGCTGGAGCAACTCAGCAATGGTGGATGGTAAAGTCTTCCCATTCATGCACTGACAAGGAAACTAGATACCCAATGAATAATACTGACTCCAAGGTAGTATCCTTAGTCAATAATATGTGTTGCATTATAATTTTTCAATTTTGCGACGAGTTTATATCGATCTCCAATATGCTTATGTTTATTATATGTTACTAAAACCAATGATCCGTATCCTAATGGACTTGGGTTTGGATATAGTCGAAATTTGAGCCCATAAGATGAGGGTCGTTAAGAAGTGTTACATGTTTGTTAGTTTGTTTGTTGTTAGGAGGCAAGTCTAGTTAACATTTCAAAGAGGTCTTTCAAAAATGAAATAGAATACGACGACATAAGTGTAATGTGGTTATTAGGCGCTATGGGAGTACCTTGGTATGCATGACGATGATGATGTGATACTACATTGTCAATGGTTCCTAACGAGGTGCCAGGTTATGGATACTAACGTGGAAAGTATCCTGGTTCAAAGGGGACTGTAGTACTTATATATATACCTATACGTAAGTATGTAGATATTATATACATCGAGTATATACGGTGTACGATACACGTAATTGAAGTCAAGAATACTAATTTAAAATGTATACATAACATGTAATGGAATGCAATCGACATAAACTAATGTTATGTATAAAGTGTGTAATTTACTAGTCACATGAATGTTGTTCTGACCCCTTCTCATTACAACCCACATAATAGATTTAAAGGGACATGTACTGGTACATGGCAGGAATGGTGAAAGAACAGATTTTCATATGCACGGTCGACAGTGACAAGAGCACTAAAAATTACAGGTGTTGTTAGTAGTCATATGTTTCTATTATACTTTACTATTCCACTGTGAGTTTATACTTATAATGCTCTGATATACTTTTGTTATTTGCGGAATACCAAACACAACCGATCCATACTTTTGTGGACTTGTGTGACGACCTACCCATTTGACCCTCGAAGATCGACACCAATACATCCTCGGTATTCACTTTCCGCAAATTTAAGTGTCGAAGATGCAGATAATCAGGGGCTTTTTTAAAAGAAACAGAGATATAATAACAACATAATCTTGCATTTCCATTAATTATACATATGGAAAGTACATACAATCACTTCAAGTGATTCATAAGAGTTACGATAAGTACTAACCCATCTAAGGACAGTTATAATTGCCCATCCTTATAGAGGCTGGTGGATACTAAATACATACCACATGATATAGCAGAAATTTAAAATAGATCACTATTGACAAAAGCACCATCTAATCTTCATGCTTTATGCTCTTTTTAAAATGCTTTATTTAGCTACCTGACTACTTGGATGTCCAAAAAAATAAGGCACCTAATGTTTAAGGGAAAAGAAAAATAAACTTCGAATTAGTCATGGGAGTGGTGTAAGAAACTCAAAATACGAGTATTTGGAAAACAAAAGGGTATCCCATAAGACCGCACCGCACATAAACATGGAACGGGTTTTTAGCTTATGACAACCAAATCATTCTATGTAAAATCTGGTGATATTATTTTTAACGACAATCTTTAAAACTTTTCAAAATAAACATATTCAGATAGCCAAAATTGTTATATTGGTTATATTTGACGGCATAATCGGTTTACAACTAAAACCGAAGGCACTTATTGGAGAATTGGATTTCCAATGAATAGCGAGGTAAGGGACTACCTCCCATATAGTACATTTCTAAAGGAATGTACCGACAATCAACATCTTCGAAACCTCTACGAATTAAGACCAGCCTATCCGAAACCAACAGATAGTATAGATAGTACCGAATATGATATCACCCCGTTCGTTACCAACCTATACGTTATCCCATATCATACACCACATAATTTAAACCCGACGTCATAGCGGGTAGAAATAAATAGATCTATAAAGGTGATATCAAACCCTAATGGTTGTGATCCACTTAGCCTTAAAGCAATCCCCGTTTCACAATTCCCCAGGTGTGAGGCTTGAGGTAACATTTACCTTTCTTAAAACATTTTCACTTAAAATGCCATAATGCCATTTCCAACATTACACCATTGACAAGAGTACAACCTCTGAGCTCGTACGTCTCAGAGAAGGGTGTTAAGCATAAAAGGGGTTACCTCCTACACTACTAAATAGATGTATGTTCGAAGAGAACAATGCAATGTGATTTTAGAAATACAATGTCAAACATCCATCCATACAAGTTGTTCAGAAGCAGGACAAACCAAAGGCACTCTCCTACCATATCTTATCGAGTATTACCCTTATGATTAGTAGCGAGTAGTCCTTACATATGAAGATCCCAGTACGAAGGGACAACTGCTATTTATTTATCTCGGGAGCTATTCTGAAATTATCACAAGTAGTCCTTCCATTATTAAGATCCCCGCCTTCAACTTCATTATCTTTAACCACGTCTTCACTTTTAAACTCATAAATTAGTTTGAAGTGGTTTTCGGATAGGAATTACCCAAATCTGATCCCGGTTTCTTTGACCTAATCATCGATAAAAATATATTAAGGTTTAAGGGTGATTATCATTTCATTCATTAATATCTTTTATCAGACAAATTATCTCTTTTGGAGACATAAATCTGTAGATCATATTCTTTTCCAGTATATACGGAATCATTAAACCTATCTTTAACTTCGAAAATATCAAATCATTTTCATAAATCACATTTGAAAACATTATTGAGTTAAAAAGTGTCGATAGGAAATATACTAATTCTACTCAACATCAATTTGTGTATTAAACCTTTACTGTCCGTCGAATAATTGTGAAATCACCTTTTAAATTCATATAGATAGTATGGGCTCCCTCTCCAGAATTTAATACCAAGTATAAGAAAATTATTTTTATATGATCCAAGTTGTATTAAATTTGAAAAAAATTAAATCTTTTATACCTGCCTCATTTATGACATTTCGACCTTAGTTATTCCTCTTCTAAAAAAGAGGTCAGGTGAGCCAAGGCACTGGTTGCTCTTGAACATCACCAAAGTTTAAGCACCGCACATCTAGATCTCATGAATAGAAAAATGCAGTCTACTCATTGGCTTTTTAGGGCCAAGATTCAATCACTTGATTATAACAGCTTTTCTTTAAACCATTTATTTAAACTTTTTAAAATAAATTACAAAACCTTCAAATCCTCTTTAAAATACTTAATTATTTATTTAAAAATACTTATAAAAGATTTGGGAAAGAAAACTTAAGTTTAAAGCCATATTTAAAAAGTTATTAAAATGCTGCAAAAAGTGCTGCGAATAGTATTGCGGAAGTGCTTTAAGGCTTATTTGATCAAAACAACTTTTCTATCATTAGGTGTCCATTTTATAACTAAAATCTCTTTTAAAACATTTTAAACTATTTATAGACTTTATTTTGTATTTTTAAAGAGTTAAAATATCATTTACAAAGAATTTATCGCTTTGGTTTTCGAACTATTAAAGCGCGACTATTTTCAAAACTTGATTTGCTCATTTTTCAAAATATACTAAACGAAATCTCAATAATTTTCTTTCATTTGAAAACTGTGATTATAAGAGTTTTAAAAATTCTTATTACAAAGAATTCTGACTCTGAATCCATCGTATAAATAAGTTTAAACTTTTACGGCGTGAAATAACGAACTACTATTACGGGACACGCCTATTTTTGACTCAACTTTCATAACTTGTCAAAACTTCAACAAATTGGGTTTTGGTGTTTATAAAATATTTATAAACTATTTTAAATCATTTCAAAGGGGTTTAATAATTTCATATCACTTTTATAACTTGATTCAGAAAGTGATTTCATTGTGTAATATCGACGTGTATTTAACGTGACTTGTTTACACAATTAAACAACTATATTAAAACAACCAATCCTTGATGATTAAAGAATATTAAACATTCATAACAATCGTTCACATTAGCATTATATGTATATATATAGAGTTTCTCACTTGATTTTCGATCAGACCAACTTTAAAACGGCTATAGCTCAACTATCTCGAAATCAAAGCTGATGATTACTAGCACGAATGCTTTTAGGGTGTTCAGCCTTGGTCTTGGAGGCTTGGAAGGGCTTGGCCTTTCTTGGCAAATGGTGGTGGAGGGCTTGGTTGCACACGGCTTTGGTGGAGGAAAAGGAAGAGATCACTAGCTTGAACTTTGGTTTGAAGTGATATATATTTCGATTGATTTTCGCATAACTTTGTTTTGATTTTGTAATATTTCCTTTCTTAGGCAATGGAAGCCATTAATGTAGTGAAGAAGTCGATGAAGAGCTTAGGAATTTTATGAAGAAAAAGTGGGAATGAAGTGAAGAGAGGTGGGTGCTATTTATAGGCAAAAATAAGAATAAAAATATCGTGATTTTTACACGCAAATACATCACCATTTCATCACCACCACACCCCTTTCTCCCCTCATCATTCTCAGCCAAACACTCCCCCCCCCATGTGTGTGGCAATGTGCTTGTACATAGGGTGTAAGATGTTGACTTTGGTTTTACATAACGGTTAAGTTTTAGGAAAATATCTTAGATATTTTCTAATATATATATATATATATATATATATATATATATATAATGCATGTGTATATGTGTTTAGGTGCAAATAAATGTGTTTATGTGCATGTACATGTATGTGTACATATGTATATCTCAAATGATCCATAATGTTGCATATCCTTTCTACGTTGAATCGTTACGGATTTCGATTTCGATTTCCTGTCATATTTTCACTTCTTATTATATATATATATATTTGTAAAAAAAGTTTAAAAGTAATATTTCTATCATTATATAATAATTATAATGGTTTATTTAATAATTAAAATAATTATTAAGTCATTTAAACTAAATTTAAATTCAAGAATCATTTATTCCAAAATAGTGATATCTTTGATCATGTCATAAAGAAGTTTTATTTTTAAAGATAAAATAAATATTTTTATTACATATTCTCACTCATATATATAATTGAGTGTATATATCTAGCTCCATGCATGATGTCGGATGGCCTAAGAGCTGTATATCGATAAAACGGTTTTCGATCATTTTATCGATATATCTTCCAAAGTATATATTTTGTAAATATTTATTCAAAATAAGATTACCAATATTATTTATTGTTCAAAACATTATCATTTATGTTAAAAAATTATATTTGAATATTTTAAAACAAAATCTAAAGTGATGAATCTGCGGGTCATTACAACTTGGGTTTTAGATTTAACGAAAATTCGGACCCACCGAGGTGCGGGTTGCTACATTTGGTATTAGAGCATAGGCTAGTCGATCTTAAAGATTACGATACATTGAGTGAACGCAGTTTTCTATTTATTATTATTATATGTGTGTATACATACATACATATATGCATGCATGTATAAATACATACGTGTGTGTGTGTGTGTGTGTGTGTATAATACAGTAGTTTCTACAGATTTGGACTTTAGAAGTAGTTGCAACCATATTTTGAAAATATGGATAAAATCAACTATGAGTTGGGAAAAGTAAATAGAGTTAAAAGTATACAGTTTCCTGATTACCCTACGGGAAATAGGTAGTACAAGAAGGCGTTGACTTAATAATGGCATGAATGCGACATATAGAAGAGTCCATGAAGCTGGATGGTACTTGACTCCCTTGTTGGGCTCAGATAGGCTAATGGTTATAGATCCCCGTTGGATTGCCAATTGATGATGTACATTCTATCCTTATATGTGGAAATAAGAATTTATATGTTACAGATGTTTGGAAAGAAATAACCGAATAAGTTCCCAAAGGAAGGTATGTATAAATCACTTCAAGATGATGGCCGAATTTTATATTCTGGGAGAATATAAGTCGAAAACTAAGTAGAAAAGAAGAAAAGCCCAAAAGAAGGGACAAGTAACATCCACTCTGAGTATGAACCTATATGTAAGAATATAAAAACAAAAAGGTTTGAGAAAAATATATAAATAGTATATTTGAAATGATTTTAAAAAGATTTATTTAGAGGTAGAGAAACCCTACTTTTGAAAAGTAAGTAAATATTAATTTTTTGAAAAATAATATATATATATATATATATATATATATATATATATTACTTAAGTTAGTTCAATTGAAAATTTTAGTAAATGGGTTTTATAAAAGTTACTTCTTTTGAAAAAAAAGTAGAGCGTATGTAGCTCGTTGATTTTTTTGAAATGAACAGTTTTAAGGTTGTAGAATTCTTTTTAGGGATAGGTAATAGGTAGTGGTACTTGTTTTAAATGATGCAAAAATAACGGGAAAGAAGACAAGAACCCGAAGCAATGCGGTAGGCGGATGCACCACTATGGGTAACTAGGAAATTTTTGGAACAATCAGAGCAAAGATGAGGAAAGAAGATGCAAAACGAAATAATGTTAGTATAGTAAATAGTTTACTTTCGACCAAGCCCAAAAAGGGTCCAGGTTCAATTTTGGCCAAATTAAACAGGAGCGGTTGACCTCTTGAGTACGACTGGTCTGCTGGTAGTGGTTAATCACCCTAAGGAATAGCGGTCGATTGAATATGAGTTCTACGGTGTGACCTGAACCTCAAACGCAACATATAGTCATGTCCAGTGTTTGAGCCACCTCACTCTATCGTCTCCCTATTTTTTAGCAGCCCACTCCCCTCTTTCCTCCAAAAACTCGAGCAAACACCATCCTCCGCCCAAGTGAACGTCGTCGACCCCTCCAGCACCTTGCTGGTATCCACACGGCACCTCTATGACTGTAAAAATCAACTGACGTTCCACTTTTCTCAGACCCCCACAAACCGAAATCATGGCCCCTTCGTACCCTAGTCTCTCCACCTACCACCTGAGTCTAACATCACAAGAGATTGCATGGCTACAAAACAATGAGGCAAAGATTCATGGATACGAGGAGTCGGCCAGTTTTACATTTCTCCAAGGGCATCCAGTGAAGTTTGAGGACTTCATCATCGATGATTCGAAAAGTCTATTTGCGGCAATAGGATTACTGCTAATCCTCAGCCATGATACATTCGAGCAAGAGTGCTACCCAAGATGCATGTGTCTATTTGACGCTAATTTAGAATATTTACTCAATGTGGACGATGAGAGCAGCTTCATATCTGAAGTCAAAGTAGAAGAGATTCGAATGAAGAACGAACAATTTGGAGGGATTCTACAATCTCTGTGGTAAGAGAGGATAGAAGGACATCGAGACCTTCGATCAAGTTTTACTTCAACAGATATTTCATAAGGGTTAGGTATCTAACGGACAGACAACATGCGGGATCTAGCTCGTCTGGTCACCCGCATTGTTCAACACAACATTGTCCCCAAGACGGGGAGCTTCGACAAGATCTACCTCTTGGTGCAGAAATCCACCTATGCTGTCACAGGTGGTATTTGAGTGAACTGAGCTAAGGGGATCATGTCCCACTACATAGGCCCGGAAGTAGGAACACGTGGGAGCTGTCTTCCATACAGCCATCTTTTCACTCCTGTCTTTCGATAGTCTGGTGTTGGCTTACGAGGAGGGCAACTGTAGAAGAAAGCACATGCACCATTGGATAGATCCGCCCGTAGGAATATGGGGATAGAGGTGGCGGCTGTGGATTATGGAGCACAACAAGAGGGTGGATAGGCGCATATGGAC
Organism: Allium cepa; assembly: GCA_030765085.1. Classification (NCBI taxonomy): domain Eukaryota; kingdom Viridiplantae; phylum Streptophyta; class Magnoliopsida; order Asparagales; family Amaryllidaceae; genus Allium; species Allium cepa. The sequence continues at coordinate 792,469,043 of CM060935.1, read as the reverse complement.
AGATTAGGTAGCAGTGGATCCCTAGCAACAAGCCTTCGAGTATTAAGCGATCAAAGATTCCCAAATGCAGATCGTGGCTGAGCTACAAGAGATGTGAGCATAGAAGTAGGAGATATGGATAGAGCAGTAGCGCCAGGGTCATAAGTTTGGATGCATAACCGCCATGCTCCGATCATTCGATTGTGGCCGTGGTTTGAGTTCTCACAGGGGAGCAGGGCCACCTTCTAACCCTTAGGTAGTAGTAGTATTAGTAGTAGCAGTTGTTATTTCCTTCCAGCATTTTTTCTTTTAAGAGTGGGTCATAAGCATTAGTTGTTTTTGTTTGTATTAAATGCATACGATGTTAATAAGAAATGTTCCTTTTTTATTTATTTTCTATGTTGACTGCAATATTTGTCGAAAAATAGCAAAGTAAGGAAATCTCATAAATGGACACTTAATTAATGCAAAAGAAAAGAAAATAGGAAACAACTAAAAGTTTATAAAATAAATTAGGAAATTCATTTAATTAGCTACTAGAAGGGTAAAATAAAGTAAGTCCCAAAAGTATTAAAATTTTGGGAGATAAGAGCGAATGACATAGAAAGGTTGTTGCGAAACCATGGATCACGATCCATACGCATAATCCATATGCCTTAAAAGATGAAATTAATGAATGAATTTGTATGCTGGTTATTATTTTAAAATAAAAGAAAAAGTTTTTGAACTTGGAAATTTACCATGTAATAGGATAAAGCCCATTATAGTGCAAGTCCATTGACTAAATCCCGACTGCGTAGGATGTGGCTTAATTTATTTTGAAAAGGTATGCTTTTGACATTCTTTGTTCAAAATTCTTTGATTTCAAAAATAAAACATTTTTCAGACAAGTTTTGAAAAAATGAATTTTTAAATTTCAATTTTTTTAAATATTTCAAAATTTAATTTAAAAGGATTTTGAACAGAAAAAGAGGAGAATTTCTAATTTTTGAAATGCCTCATGCTTAATATAGGGGAAAGTCGATGGGTTAGCAAGTACATATTTTGCTGTGCGACAGAAGTGCTAGCAAACAAAAATGTAGTTAGTCATGAGGGAAAAGCTGTTTTAACTTTGGAATTTCTTTTATCATACCTTAGTCATAGGGAAACAAAAATGATTTTTAAAATAATTCTGTTTAAAATTTTAAAAATTAAAAATTAAGTTTGCTTATGCGCATTGTACTTGGAAAACTTAAAAAAAGGATATGAGCATAAGAGAAGGTTCGAAAGTGCAGTGGAATGTGTAAACGAGTGAAGGATGGGATATGAAATTCTTCATCAAAACCATAATTTAGCATAAGAGTATAGCCTTAGAAAACTGAATTTTTCAAAATTTCGAATGTTAAATATGATGTGCTAGGTATTGGATGGTAGGGATTGGATGTAAGATTGGCTAAACTACACTTTTATTCGTAGAATTGTGGAAAATTTTAGATGAGAAAACAAGGATTTTAATTTTAAAGAAATGCTTACATATAGAACTGCTAATATATATAGATTATTTCCAATATATGTTCAAAATGTTTTTAAAAGAATGCATTCACATAGGAGGTGTTGATTTAGAATTATTTAGCATACATATCATATTTAGTATGATACATCGAGTAATTATAGCGATCGGCTGAATATTGGTTGGATAGCTTAGAATGGTTACACGTTATATTACATGATTCAGTCCTTGAGGAATTTCAAAGATGAAATTCTTTTAAGGAGTGGAGAATATAACACCCCGTAAATTTAATAATTGATTAAAAAGAAATTAATTAATAATTTGTGACGCTGAAAATAGAATTTTGACAAACATCAAAATTTGGGTACTTGCACTGTTGCAATCGTGGCAATTTTCTATTCAATTTTCATATATAAAGTTTTATGATTGACGTTTGCACCAAAAATTGGCAAACATACCCAATAGAAGTTTTGAAGAGAAATAAATGTAGGATATAAAATGAAAACAGAGGATAATAACAAAGAAATAGCAAAAAATTGAAAGAATAACACGCACACAACGATTAATAGTGGTTCGGCGTTGTTTGCCTACGTCTACTTTGAACTGGTTGCTTTATTAATCGCTTTATAAACTAAGTACAATAGGGATCGGATGAAAATCCTTAGTGATAAAAGAGTATAAAGCAACTAACAGCATAAAGGTCTCGAAAATGAACAGCTAAGCCTGTATTTATAGACGAAGATGGCCAAATATCTCTCTAAAAATTCGACAAAAGGACCTCCAGAGCTATATGGACCCACATGAAAGATCGCATAGCCCAATTCCCAAAGAAGTGGGATCGGTACCGATCCCTATTTTGGTGGAATTTTGGGGTACGCTCTCTATTGTAGCTTTCTAATGCTAAAATATGCTTAGCCTCCAAATTTCATACCAATTGGGTTAGTAGAATTTGAGTTATTGCTTGATCTTTGCTTCAGCATGGGTTGCATGCTTATTCTTGCCGATCCCTACCTAGGGAAGATTGCTAATCCCTCTAACTTCATCTTCTTGAGGTGCGATCCCTAGGGTAAACTACCTAGGGTCTCCACATCTTGCTCACAAAATTTCATATGCATTGGAGTTGTGGATCTTGAGATATTAATTATTTTCTATTGAAATGCACTTGCTCCCTAAAACATAACGATCCCTATGATGGAAGTCGATTTTTGTCGATCCCTCCTTTGTGTTGAACAATATTACGTACTTTGAACATTCTTCCTTGCATATCTATCAATTCAATTCAATCTCGACATCATATTACCATGTGTAATAGACTTGTGGATCCCACAATCATTGCTCTAGATTCATCAGCCTAGATAGTTGAATTTAACTTGTCCAATTAGTTCAATATAGTCGGGTCAAAATGCCGGATAATAGTTGCCCCCCAAGTATGTCTTGTGTTGAACACTACGTGCTTTGAATCGAAGCAAGTTAGAGTCGTCGGAAAGAAATCCATCTAGTTTTCTGAATAGTCGCTATCCCTCTATTGAATTATTTTTCCACAGTGTTGTATCTCTCTTTGATCGTCATGATGCTTGGTCGATTTTCTAGCAGTATAAATCCAGGGTTATATTCCGTCAGCTAATATCTAAGTCCAGTTCCAAGAGAGTAATAAGATCTAGTTATCTGGCCCATCCTCGAACTTGAAGGCTTCAGGTTTGATTTCAATTTCCATCGATTTTAGAAATTGAATTTTTAGACCATACACGTGCATGTTCAGATACATGTTCTTGTCGTTGGCTCCCGAACGCGTTCGTATGCTTGCGGGTCATCACCAATTTTAATTGCATTTTGTACATACCTGCTTTGAATAATTTCCATGCCTATGTTTGTTTGCATACATGCTCATAGCCGATCCCTCCTCTCTTTTTTTCTTTTCTTCTTCTTCTTCTTTCTTTTTATAGAGCATTTGCAGGGATCAGCACATGTTTAGCCAACCCCTCCTCCTTCCTTTCTTTTTTTACAAGGATTAACATATTCTTAGCCGATCCTTTCTCTCCCTCTTTTTATGTGCATGCCTATTGGGACTGGTAGATGTTTAACCGATCCCTCTCCCCTTGCTTCTAGTCAAAATCGTGGGTCGATCTCCTTGTCCCCATATATAAATTAACACTCTTTTGTCCCATACTAGCTTATTTCATTTCCATACCAATTCCTCTCATCCCTCAAAATATCGAACCTTCCTCATTCCACCATTAAAGTCGATTCCTCCCTTCTTTCTTCTTCCCTTCATTTTGAAACAAATTCTTCTGCAATCCATCTCGCCTTTACGAGCCCACTTCCTCTTATCTTCCATCTCGATCATCCCCAAGCCACTTATCACCGCCATTAACATATATGCATATGTAGGTTTTTTGGTTTTTAATTTTTGATTTTATGATGAGGCAATGGGTTCTTTTCGATTGGACACGATTAGGAGTTCGACGTGATGGATAATTGATGGCCGAAGTTGTTTGGAGAAGGAGAAGTGGGATGTGGCAGGGTTCGGCTAAAAAGTTTTGAAGGGTAGCACGAGGAGGTAGAAGGAGAGGGATCGACCATCTTCGATTTGCATGATGGGGTCGGTATTTTTGTTGGATGAAGGAGGGATCAGTTGCAATGGAGAAGGGAAGGGATCGGTAGTGGAAGTTAGCATGGAGAGATCGGTAGTGGAAATTTGGTGGAAGGTTGAAAATAGTGATGTAGAGGGATCGGTAGAGTTAGTTAGTGTGGTGGGATTGGTACTATTGTTGAAGGAAAGGGACTAATATTAATCACCTAGAGAGAGGGATCAGTTGTTTCATTCTGGGATAGGGGTCGACAAATAGGGGTCGACAAATAGGTATCGACAAATAGGGATAGGCCATTTATACTTGTCTAATTCTAGTCTTCGAATTGAACTTGAAAACTAATCCATAATCACTTGTTTGAACAATCAAAACCAATCCCATCTCAGTGAACTTGAATATATGACAATGATGAACAACGGGACTTGCATATCCACCGATGAACTCAAAATTGAACGATCAAATCCATGAGACTTAGAACATGAAATAAAACTTAACATCTGGACTTTAATAATAGATTTCACACTTCGATATGCTGACGAGCGATCCCAAAACTTACACAACCTGTAACGACCCGCCTTTCAATCCACAGAAAGGCGCATCATTATTAAGAAAGAAAGGGGTAGAAAAGAGAAAGATAGAAAATAAAGAACTAACATCACCAAATTCTCACAACGAAACGAATAATATATATTACATCACATAAGATATTACATAGTATCATATATATCAGAGTTACAAAGCTTGTACATCACAAGATAGATAGTTATAAAAATCTGTCTATTATACAACTCAAATACATCAACACATAGTTACAGACACAAATCCTAGCATGGCAGAACCAGAGTATATATATACGCCTAAGCCTCCTACTCCAAGTCTCTTCCATAAATTCGTCATAGCTAACCTGAATCCCTTAGTTACTCGTAAAAATTTGAGTACCCAAGAGTTTAAGAATATTGAAAATAAACTCTGGGTCAGACATGGGTCTGTTGTGAGTAAATGGGTTAAAGTTGCTTAACTTTGAAAACAAAAAGTATCTCGTAAGACTTCCCGCACATCAACACAGAAATTTTTTTACCTTACGATAACCAAAACGTTTGATAGGAAATCCAGTGATATTATAATAGTGTCTAGGGTTCTCAAGTAAAATACAGAAATAGCTGGAATTCTTACATCTCACGTTCCAATATAGTTGGGCACAATCAAAATGTACGACACTTATTGGAGATTGTAATCTAATGGCAGGGCTACTTGGGTACCGCCCGTCACAGTACCTGGTCTAGATCAGCATACCGAGGATCCATCCTGATCCCCTGCAACACAAGGCCGGAACCATCTCTTACTGGATAGTCCCAAACAAGACAACCTCGCAGTTGAGCACGGACCAACTTCCCACTAAGAGGATATAAAAATGGACCTCTAGAAAGGGTAAAATCTCGTCCTACTTGAGCGAGACCCACTTAGCCTTGCTGCACCTCCCCTTATCGTGATCACCTCCGGTGATCGATCGACGTCGCACGAAGCTCACCAATACCCTCGACCAAAACACCCCTTCGAAACTAGTTCGTCGCTGGCCAGCCAACCCGGCCCTTAATAATATCTTATACTATTTTTCTCGAGACCACCGAGCTATCCCCCACCTTCAGAAACAACCATAAACCTCCAGTCACCGCCGATCAACAGGAATCGACAAAATACCCGAAATCGATTAACTCCGATTATCTCAACTTACACCATACTAAAAATCAAGAGTTCATCACCTAAATTCATCAGTTTGCACAACAATTCAGATTTTATGATCAAAAATTGAAATTATCATGTTTGATTTTAACCCTTTTTTTAAATTTTCCACTGTAATTTCCTATTCCTGAATTAATTTCTAAATGTAAATACCTGTAACCATTTATAAAATCTATATTACATTGTTACAATTATTTCCCTTTCAGGAATCATAGCTTGAATGTGATTATATAGGTAGATATAAATTTTGAATGAAAATCAAGAGCCTGAAACAAAAGCAGAGAAGCATGAACATACATATGCACAGATATTTCATAGACAAACTCTTATGTAAACATGCATTCACGTCCAACATTCAAGTAAACATTGCATATCATGTACTACAACATTTATCACACAGATTTGAAACTATTTTTAAATAAGGTTTACTCATCTATAAAGAACAGAGAACTGTTTCTTCATCTTTTAAATCTGAAACTTTGGTTTTGATTGTTGCATTAACCTTTATTGCTTGCTGTTTTGATTGGATTTGAGTCTAAATCTTGCTTGTTGTTGATCTTCATTATGTTTTGCATGATCACAGGTTGAAAATTTGAAAACTAATGTTGATTTGGTTTGATTCCCCATTTGAATTTTGGTTTCAGGTTTAATTTAGAGGAAGAAAGAAAGAATCTAGGAAAGAAAAATATTTTAATCTGAGAAAATGAAAGCCAGGTTTCTCCATCCTTTTGGTTATATAATTAAATTTTTAAACAATATAAGCCACTTGTTTTATTGCATGATACATAAATGGTAAATGTATTTGCATGAATACCTTAATTTACAAATGTTTAAACTTGTTTTGTATGCTTACAAATGTTAAAAAACATGTATTTTATGCTTTATATGTTTATATATGTTTGTGGATTGTATTTTAAACTTTCATATACGTTTACCAATCATATTTATCAAGCAAGTTTAAAAAGAAAGTAAAACAAACCTTTATATTAATCTTATTTAAATTTAAACTTAAGCTAAATATAATTTAAACAAATAAATATTTACTTTAAGTGTTTTGAAAATATATGGTTAACTTTTAAATAGCTTTTGATAGGTTTTATATTAAATTCAATCTTAACTTCCAAGTTAAAAAATATATTATAATTTGAAAACATATCTATTTATTAAATTCAAATCAAAGACTTCCTAATATACACACACACTTATATATATACACATCATAAATAGAATATATTTTTATTAGCTTTGAAAGATAAATTTTACCAATTAAATATTTATAAAGAAGATTATTAAACCAAGTTAAATACTTATTAATAAAGATTATCAAACTGCTATTGTCCAAAATTCTGGGTCATCACATTCCTCCCCCCCTTAAAAGAATTTCGTCCCCGAAATTTAAAAGAAAATATAATTTAATAATCCATTAAATTTTATTTAATTAACAAAGCATAAATATCAGCCAGATGCTAATAATCATAGCAACCAATTTATTCAAACAAACAAATCTAATTATCCTGACACAAATCAAGATACACTTTCCTAACACTATCTCGAGTTTCCCAGGTACAAATCACTGGAATCCTCGCTTAACTGAATCCTAACTCTGAAACTAAGCTCCTTCTCATATGATCTACAAACTGAACAGGATATCAGACCACAATCAAGTCCTGCTCAACTTCCAATCTTTCTGAACTGCAGATTTCACAACCAGTGATGGATCATACACGTACTCCCTTAGAGATACGTGAAATACAATGTGAATCCCAGCTATCCACATTGGCAATTCAATCCTGAAGAACTTATCCTATCAAGAACACAGGAAAGATCCAATATATCTCAGAGATAACTTTCCAAACTTACCAACCTTATTGCTCCCTTGACCGGAGAAACCCTGACAAAATGAAGTTTCCAACATCGAATTCCAATTTCTATTGTCTCTTATCCACAAAACTTGTCAGACGATTCTGGGCTGCCTACGTCCTTTCTCGAACAGCTCAACCTTTGTAGAGGCCTCTCGAAACAAATCTGGACCAAGAACATGATGTTCTCCGGATCCTACCTAACAAGATGGTCTTTCCAAAATTTGCCAAAATCCAGAACACAAACTCTACTCCACAAGCATCAGTGGACTTTGAACTTACATCTCCTATCCGGAATAACCAAAACAAGTGCACTTCGACACTCTTGGCTTCAAATCCTGAAAAACGGCTTCACACATAGAGGTCCATTTGAATCTTGCTCCCTTCCCAGTCATCTTAGTAAAGTGAGAAGAAATCCTAGAAAATTCCGGATGAATTTACAGTAGAAACCCTTTAATCCAAGAAAACTGCAAATTCCTGAAAGAGTCTGAGGTTACTTCCACTCTAGAATAGCTGCTACTTTGCTTCCACTACACAACTCTGATTTGGGGCAGATGAGAATGGTGATGATGAACATGAGCAGAAACTTGATCAACACATCCTGGAAGCTCTATTCATCAAATCCTCAAAATCTTAGTGACCCATCTGACTTGGTCACACAACCTTGTAGCAGAATCCAAACTAGAAAACTAGATCAGATCAATCCTTCTCCAAGGAATCCTGAGCTGCTTTACCCATTTCCTTACTCTAGGAACCATCCTACAACTTGGTTGAACCATCGGTGTCTCTCCTGGAACCAAGTCGATATGGAACTCAAATTCCAGATGCGGACAACTTCAGACTTCCTCGAAGACACTCGGAAAATCTCTGATCACCCTGATAGCTTCTACTTCCACTTGAGATGCCTCTATTCCATGCAAAATATTACTCACGATGATCTCCCTAAACTATCGCAAGTCACCTTTGCGATCGCACCCAGTTCATATTCCACTTCTCGGACACTACTTAGCCAGATGACCTTCATGCTAGCACACAAACACTTCCGAGTTGCACTGCTGCCACAAATGCCAAAGACTTCTTATCTAAAAGCTCCTCAAACCTCAAAGCTACCAACCAATTCCACAAAAGAGCCTTCGAGATGGACATACATCTTCTCAAGAAACTCGAGCCTCAAACCAAGCACAAACATCTCGTTCTACAAAAAGGGTTAACAATGAGACCTTATCCATAGTGAGGCAAGTCATTTACCTTAGTCTCATACTCCAATACAGAGAAACTCCCTTACTTGAGATCTAGAAAAATTCCCATACAGCCGAGTCTTCTCTGCGGTAGGTACAAACTGCTCCTCAAATACTTCCTTAAACTAGCTCTAAAGAAAACAAATCATTCTTGAGAACATCCATGGTTACTACGTCCCACAATGCAGCTGCTCCTTCCCGAAGTTACCAAGATCCTATCACATGCTTCTCCTCATCCGACGGATCTAAACTCTAGAAAATCCGCTTACATAAGCACACCAAACTTGCACTTCAATGATGGACTCCGATCCTTTGAAAAGGCTTCCTTCCAAGATTGGTGAAATCCTTACACCAAGTTGCAAGGCTTACTCGAGGCGGTACTAGGTCTACAGTCTCAGCAGATACTCTTCCAACCTCAACACTCGGGACTGTTCCATTAGTGGTAGTCGTGCTACACACACTACTACCCTTCTACTTCTAGAACTCAAACTGCCAGCCTAACTCATGTAGGTAACCCAAACAGATAACCAACAAAATAGGTAGGTATATTAATATATAAAAAATACAAGTACGCTCCGTTAAGAAAGACATCACTCCAAAGCCTAGACGTTCACTCAACCTAGCACTCTGATACTAATTGTAATGACCCGCCTTTCATTCCACAGAAAGACGCATCATTATTAAGAAAGAAAGGGATATAAAAGAGAAAGATAGAAAATAAAGAACTAACAACACCAGATTCTCACAGCGGAACGAATAAAATATATTGCATCACATAAGATATTGCATAGTATCGTATACATCAGAGTTTCATAGCTTGTACTTCACAAAATAGACAGTTATAAAAATCTGTCTATTATACAACTCAAATACATCAACACATAGTTACAGACACAAATGCTAGCACAGTAGAACCATAATATCTATATACGCTGAAGCCTCCTGCTCCAAGTCTCTTCCATAAATTCATCAAAGCTAACCTAAGTTCCTTGGCTACTCGTAAAAATTTGAGTACCCAAGAGTTTAAGAAAATAGAAAATTAACTCCGGGTCAGATATGGTTCTGGTGTGAGTAAATAGGTTAAAGTTGCTTAACTTTTAAAAACTTTTGAAAACAAAAGGTATCTCATAAGACTTCCCACACATAAACACGGAAAAGTTTTTACCTTGTGTTAACCAAAACATTTGATAGTAAATCCAGTGATATTATAATAGTGTCTAGGGTTTTCAAGTAAAATACAGAAATAACTGGAATGCTTACATCTCACATTCCAACATAGTTGGGCACAATCAAAATGTACGGCACTTATTGGAGATTGGATTCCATACAATGATAGGGCTACTGGGGTACCGCCCGTCACAGTACCAGGTCTAGATCAACGTACCGAGGATCCACCCTGATCCCCTGCAACACAAGGCCGGAACCATCATTTACTGGATAGTCCCGAATAAGACAACCCCACGGTTGGTTGCAGACCAACTTCCCACTAAGTCAAAATAAAAAGGGACCTCTAGACAGGAGAAAATCTCGTCCTACTTGAGCGCGGCCCATTTACCCATGCCGCACCTCCCCTTATCGCGATCAACTCCGGTGATCGATTGGCGTCGCACGGAGCTTACCAATACCCTCGAACAAAACACCCCTTCGAACCCTAGTTCGTCGACGGCCGACCACCCCGGCCCTTAATAAAATCTTCTACTATTTTTCCCAAGACCACCGAGCTGTCCGCCACCTCCAGGAACAAACACAAACCTCCAGTCACCGCCGATCAACAGGAATCGGCAAAATACCCAAAATCGATTAACTCCGATTATCTCAACTTACACTATACTAAAAATCAAGGTTCATCACCTAAATTCATCATTTTGCACTACAATTCAGATTATATAATCAAAAATTGAAATTATAATGTTTGATCTTAACCCATTTTTTAATTTCCACTGTAATTTCCTATTCCTGAAATAATTTCTTAATGTAAATACTTGTAACCATTTATAAAATCTATATTACATTGTTACAATTATTTCCCTTTCAGGAATCATAGCTTGAATATGATTATATAGGTAGATATAAATTTTTAATGAAAACCTATAGCCTGAAACAAAAACAAAGAAGCATGAACATACATATGCACAGATATTTCACAGATAAACTCTTATGTAAACATGCATTCACATCCAACATTCAAGTAAACATTGAATATCATGTTACTACAACATTTATCGCACATATCAAAGCATAGTAACAGATTTTAAACTGTTTTTAAAATAAGGTTTACTCATCTGTAAAGAACAGTGAACTGTTTCTTCATCTTTTAAATCTGAAACTTTGTTTTTGGTTGTTGCATTAATATTTATTGCTTGCTGTTTTGATTGAATTTGAGTCTGAATCTTGCATATTGTTGATCTTCATTATGTTTTGCATGATCACAGGTTGAAAATTTTGAAACTAATGTTGATTTGGTTTGATTCCCCTTTTGAATTTTGGTTTCAGGTTTACTTTAGAGGAAGAAAGAAAGAATCTAGGGAAGAAAAATATTATGATTTGAGAAAATGAAAGCTAGGTTTCTCCATCCTTTTTGTTACATAATTAAATTTTTAAACAATATAAGCCACTTGTTTTATTGCATGATACATAAGTGACAAATGTATTTGCATGAATTCCTTAATTTACAAATGTTTAAACTTCTTTTATATGCTTACAAATGTTAAAAACAATGTATTTTATGCTTTATATGTTTATATATGTCTGTGGATTGTATTTTAAACTTTTATATGCATTTTCAAATCATATTTATCAAGCAATTTTAAAAAGAAAGTAAAACAAACCTTTATATTAATCTTATTTAAATTTAAACTTAAGCTAAATATAATTTAAACAAACAAACATTTACCCTAAGTGTTTTGAAAATATATGGTTAACTTTTAAATAGCTTTTGATAGGCTTTATATTAAATTCAATCTTAACTTCCAAATTACCAAATATATATTATTATTTGAAAACATATCTTTTTATTAAATTCAAATCAAAGACTTCCTATTACAATATACACACAGATATATATATATATATATATATATATATATATCATAAATAGAATATATTTTTATTAGCTTTGAAAGATAAATTTTACCAAATAAATATTTATAAAGAAGATTATTAAACCAATTTAAATACTTATTAATAAATATTATCAAATTGATATGGCCCAAAATTTTGGGCCATCACACAACCAATTAATCTTTCCACCTGTTGAGACGGTCAGCGATGACGGTCACTTTGGTCGGAATCCAAAGTCTCGTCATTTACTTTGTTTAGTTTTATTTTGAGCTTCTTATCTCTGAACTACATGACACTGCACTACACTAGCATATAGTTAGCACGGGGGGACAGGTAAACTTTTCTAATCTTGATTTTCTACTGAGTATTGTTGACATGGACTTCAAACGTTCAGAGTATCTAGCTGCGATGTCTTTCAGACCACCTCACACTATGGTAATCCCAGAGCAGAGTCGAGTTCCATAACTATATTTGATAGGCTCTCCCTTGGTCTTCAAACTGAACACCTGGAAGTTTTTGGCCTATCATTCGACCTTTCTCTGACGTTCCCATACTTTCGATGGAAGATATAATTCTCGCCCCCGACACTGTAAAAGGCGATATTTTTTTTGATAACCCAATAGATTATCTAGCCTCCTGAATTTGTAAGGCTACTCTTCGCAGACTATGTTCTAGACACGAGATTCCATTCGAAGACGTTCTGGTTCCTTTGGTGAACGACATGGCTCATTCGCCCCGGAGGGATATATAGCATGCAATAAGTTCATGTGTTGGACCGAATGCGTGCCGCCCTTCAATTCTTTTATACAGGAGATGCTAAAATATCTTGGAATAGCTCCTACTACACTACACCCGAACAACTATGCCTTTCTCCATGGCACTTTCTTACTATTTATAAATGTTCTGTTCCGCCCGCCAAAATTCTAAGGACATCAGGTTTATTTACAACTTCAAATGATGGATAGGGAGCCTTTCCTGCATTTTCCTCGAGCCTTCGCCCAATTGTTAAGTTATAATGAGTGCTTGGAATGAGCTCGGCCTCTTCAAACACGAATGGTTTTATGTCTGATGTCTGCATGGCTTTGCAAGGCGATGGTTGGAAGGACGTGAGTGTTGTCTTCACTCTATAATCAATTTCTTTAACCCAGGTCATATCTTGAATCAACAAACATTCTAAAAATTTACAGGTGTCTGTCCACATCCATAGGGCGATAGTTTTTCAAGAGAAATCTCCATAATTTGCGCCACTCGATCGAAGATAGGGTCATTAGACTTCTTATAACCGATGAATGGTTATCTCTGTTCAGGTTGTTGGAAGAAGGTCGTAGCATTGGGCTTTCCAGAAGTACTGCACTACCAAGACATGCTGTAGAACAAGAAGGTGATATCAATAACCCTATCGTGCCCCCAGTCGAGGGGACTAAGGATGATGTCGAGGAGGGAAAAATTAGGGGTGCTAAGACCAATGAGCCTGGCGATGCTGATGCAGGACCGGGCAATGCGCCTGTGGTCGAACAGTAACAAGGCACGCAAACTCATACGCCAGCTAGGTGAAGAAAGAAGATTGCATATAAGCTCCGTAGGAGAAAAACTACTAAGGAGCCTGAGTTTATTATCACTTCTGTTGACAAAGAGTCATCCTCAAAACGTTTAGAAAGCTCGATGAAAGGGTTTTCAAATCTCCAAATCCATGATGACATCATGACTTATGACTTCCACAACATCAGTATTAAGGGGCTCAATTCCCCCACCAGAAGTCTCGACAGCATTCTTCCCACCGACAAAGGAGTGAAAAATCCTATGAGCAAGGTTGTAGCAACCGGTCCGTTGGGGGACACTATGACACTCACAATCACATGCACTTCATCACACCATCTCCATCTATCTTTTGTATAATGGTCACTTATACACTTTTGTTTGGTTTCTAAAGGTGTGATGTCTCAATCCTGAGCTTTTGATCGCTTGAGGGGCTCCTCGACACAATACGAATCCAACTGTGATTCGAAATCGGGTAGGTGTAGAGAGAGGGATAACGGCTGAGAAAGAAGTCGTCATTTGAGGGAATCTTCATCTTCAAAACATAAGTCCCAGTCTCAGTCGTCCCATCAGGAAGTTCAACCTAATCTTCCTATGCATAGTGGCAATCGGACCTCTTTCCATGGTCTCCTAGTTGTTGTACCGCCTGAGAAGTTTTTCGATTAATCCAGCTCCAAGCAGTCCCATGATCACAAGTCGAGAAAACGTCCAATCATCGCTTTTGATCCATCATTGCTGACTATGGCTCATGAAGCTTCCTAGCATAAAAATTAGCCGAACTTAAGGTCAATTTTCCAAAGATTTGTTTCGATGGGATTAAGTTCCTCCCCTCCATTCATACAATGCCATGGAGTGCTAAAGCAAGTTCTCTCGCATGCATTAATGACATTTTTGTGCAACATGAAATATTCCAACACTTAGCAGCGAGAGACCGCATGAAATCGATTGTCTCAAGCTAGAGGCGATCCATGATAAAGACATTATTAAACATCAAGACACTGAGATCTCAGACTTGACGGTGATGCTAACTGAGGTAGAATAAAGTGCTAAGGAAACATCTGAGGTGGTGAGTCTTCAGCCAACAAAAAGGAACTTGTTGTTGCCCTCAACCACAGCGGTGCGCTTTCCTTGAAGAAAGATACCTTGCAAAAGTAGAAACATATTTTGGCTTGCCACATTGAGGAGCTTAATGAAATTCTTAAGAAGGAGAGGGAAGATAAGATTGAAGCTCAAGAGGAATTACAAAGATCTTGCGAAGAGGCCGTTGAAGCCCATATTAAGCTTGATGAGCAACTTGCTTAAATTGAAGTCCTCAAAGAAGAGGTGAGATAAGCAGGTCGCAATGAGATAATAGAAAAAATCGAGGCCCGGGTAGAGGATGCCAAAGAAGCTAGTCGAAATGAAATTAAGGACATGTTCGATCCCTTAATCATTGAATATATGCTAAGATCCCTATCCACCGCGATCGGAGCTTTCTTGGTGAGGGTTATCTTGAGTCGCTTGACGAGACCTGGGGATGCATTGTTGAAATGAAAAGGAGAACCCTTAGCGAAGCTGATTTGAAAGAAGAGAAACTAGTATGGGAGATTCTTCACGGGGATTGTGACGCCCCACCTCTATACCCACGCTAGCCAAGGACACTACGGTGTAATGCCGTCAACTAGCACGGAGAATAAGGCTGTTGAGGAGCGACCATCCGTGAAATTGCTTTGTGCGAGCACCGATATGTCAGATAGTGCAACATGCATTTGGTTTCAGGAGGAGATCCGACACATCGATACAAACTCAAAGCTACTACACAGTGGCTATATATATTCTTAGGAAACAAATATAGAAATAAACATAACACAAATCAGTCACAGATATCCATATCACAAAGGCGGAAAAAGATATGAATATAACACATGAAAGTGTACATCAGAGTAGTGGTCAAACAAGATCCACAATATCACAAAAGAATAGCTACAAGTGCTAGACAAAAGAATATGGATACAATAATGAGTCTATAACTCAAATGTATACAATAAAAACTACTAATCTAAGTAGTTAGCCAAAAGTCAGGGTGATAACCCCAGATGTGAAGTCAAGAAGAAGCACCTGTAACATCTCGGTCTGACCCGAGTATTATTTAATAAGAAAATAATAAACGGAGCAGTCTAGCTATAAATATCAGATAAAATGATATAGAATAAGGGATATGACATAAACATATGATAACCGTAAAGCTATACCGTGATAAGTATGAAATTGAAAATCGACAAAAGATTAATCAATATCACCAGAATCTTCTCAATGATCAAAAGGAATGTCATACTCAGTATCTTCATTCACAAAAAGTTAATGACACAAAAATTCACCAATGCACAAATATTGATAACACATATCAGTGAAAATCACGAAAATTGGTGAAACACAAATTCTAGAAATCATCAATGAAAATCCAGAAATCACAAAAAGGGGGAGGCCTATCTCAAAACGGGAGCATGAAAGCTCGCCAACACGTGTATCACAAAATGGAACGCTATTCCATGGTTGTTAACCATTAATTTTGAGCCGAAGCTCCACAAAACGGCCCGAAGACCATGGGTCGCTACCCCACCAATTTGAGCCGAAGCTCCATAGAAACGGGGTTTAGTCTCCCTCGTAGACAAAGAGACATCGCACATTTGCTAGTCTAAATCACAAAAATGATCATCAATGATCATCAAGAAGTGTCAATTACAGTAATCTAGTAAATATAAAAGCTTAGCTTCATGTCCCATAACCACTAGCTTAACTTAGATATTTACGAACAAAATGTAGATTTCCACTAGAAAATTGCCACAAAGATTCAATCGAACAAGTCCAAGAATTAACTGACGAAGTAAACGCAAACGTTTCATACCACTTGTTTTACGAAGCCGTTTAATTAGATTTCTCGTTCGAGTGAGGTCAAGGTTTGTATATTTGTAAAATGACAAATCACAAATATGATCGTAGAAACAACATGTCACAAAAATTCACGTACGAGGACGTGAATGAAATCCAAAGAATTCTATTCCAAGTTCATCAAAGTGGAAACACTCTTGCTGTACTACGTGGCGCGGCCTAGTAGATGAGCTACCTAAGGGATGGTGCGACCCAACATGGCACGACCCAAAAGCACGCGCGACCTAAGGAGATGTGCGACCTAACATGGCCGAGCGACCTAACAGCAAGATGGGACAAAAAGCATGGCGCGACCTATAGAGCGCGACCTAAAAGGGCACAACCTAAACGCGTACGCGACCTAACGCATGTCGCGAGCTAACGGAGCGACCTAAACAGATGCCGAGCGACCTAACACGGCGCGACTTAAAGCATGAGGCCGACCTAAGAGAGAATGAAGGTCGAACGTGCAACCTAACCAGAAAACAAGCCGACCTAATTTGCCGTGCCCTATGGAGTGTGCGACCTAAAGCACGTACGACCTAACCACGACCAAACTGCCGACCGAGCTAATGCAGGCCGAAAATGCCTCATATGCAGGCAGAGCGACCTATGGGTTTTGGAGTGCAAAACTCACCCAATTTGCAACCAATCGAGCACGGACGCTA
Organism: Allium cepa; assembly: GCA_030765085.1. Classification (NCBI taxonomy): domain Eukaryota; kingdom Viridiplantae; phylum Streptophyta; class Magnoliopsida; order Asparagales; family Amaryllidaceae; genus Allium; species Allium cepa. The sequence goes on along the minus strand of CM060935.1, from coordinate 792,451,979 downwards.
GGGGATTATGCCCATAGGCTACCCGGTCGTATTGGCTCCTTGGTGCATCACTAAAAACGTGTTCAAACATCAAAATATTGGATTTTTAAAGATTTGAACCCAAAACACTAAAAATTGGGATTTTCACCAATTCAATCCAAATCAATGGCAAATGCATATGTAAAAGTGTTAGGAATTCATACCCAACAATCAATGATAGTTATAGACAAAGATGTGAGATAAAAATATCACCTTTACACAAAATCAATGAAAGAGAAGCTTGAAAGCAAAGGAGAATCAACCCAAGAAGCTTGAATCAATGTCTTCTCTTTGAATTTGGAGTTGGATGTTGGATTTGCAAGTGAACTGGAGCTTGGAGTTTTAATTTCCCATTCCTTCCTCCGTTTTTGATGAAGCTTGAGTGTTAGGAAATGAAAGCAAAGTTATGAAGGGAAGGGAGTTGAGCTAGAGTAAATAGTTTAGGCTAATGGGCTAAACCAAACCCAAAGTCCAAAGTGAAAAAGTAGCAAAATTCCGCTAACTCCAAACACATCAAAGTTTATACTCAAAAAGATCGCAAACGGCGTTTTGGACCCAATGGAAGTGGTTCCGAGTCCTAATTCGACCATATGCAAAAAGTAACTTTTCGGACTATAATCCGACTATTCGATAAAATATTTAAATAGAATATTTAAATATTCAATCATAAAACATGCGGGTTGTTACAGGGATGAACCTCTAGACCTTTCTTCTGTGAGGCTTCGATATTTCCACATTCTAGCACCCTCCGACTAAGGGAAAACATTGTCGAGTCTTCGAAGTCCGATCCCGAAGGCCCCTCTTCTTTTCAAGTAGCTGGAGCATTGGTTTCTCCCAGCCCAGGATAGGAATTAAACTACTATCCGGATAGACCTGATTATCATTCTAAGGTGTTGACTCATACTCTTGAAGGGATCATTCCGATGACAACTGAGAGTCGGCCAGACGTAGGTATTCCCCTTTATTCTCCACTTTCGAGAGAAATCGTTCTTTATCCCCAATAGTCATGTGCTTATCTTCTTGTTTCCATGAATCTACAGGTCGAAGGGGTCCCAGCCAAACTCCAAAAAGTGGTTCCATTGTGGAGCAACAATCGACATCTATTGAGATTCCGGCAGCCACCGATGCTCCAAAACCCGACGCTCAAGTTATCGGAGCAATTGATGATGATAAAGCTGAAGACCTGCTGTTACCTGATGAGTCGAATACATTGTAATTACTGGCGCCACTGAACATACCGATGAGCTCAGCTTAAAAGAGCGCATTGAGAGGGAGGAATTGCTAAAGAAAAAATCTAAGACTGAACCTGCTGATACAGATATTGACGACCCAAATCTCATTCCATTACAAGTCATCCCACCTGGTGTGTCAGTTCCCCAAGAAATCCCTCCAACCTCGGAAAGCTCTCCTACCAAGGGCGGCAAAGAATCAAGGAAAAGGATAGGCGAAAGTTTGGGTGGTGGCACTCCTAAGAGATCCAGTAAGGAGAAAAGGTAGAAAATTGTCATCACTTCGGCTTAGTTTGTATATAGTTTGCATAATTGTTTTTCTCTTTTGTTGGCAATGATTGTGCGGGTGTGTCCCTATTTTTGAATAAACTTGTATCACAATTTTTGAAGTTTATTATGTAATTAAAGTTCTTTCTTTTTTCTATCGAGCTCTTATGTCAACTTATTATTTAAGTAGTCGAGTTATTACTTTCCATTCAATGTACTTGTAGTTCATTACCTTTGGATGATTATCCATTAATTCTATCCCAAGGTCTCCACGTGGTTATGATCTTGAGTTGTACCAAACACGGGGCTCAAGCCCTAAAGTTACCACTGTTGAATTTAGCGGTTTAAATGATTATACTCCTTCCCCTAATCTTGGGTTAGCGCAGTTAGACGGTGGATGGTCAAACTCCATCCTTAGCGAGTTTATACTCCTCCTATCCGTATCAGGCTGGAATTTACGGAATAGTGAGTGGTTAAACACGCTCATCTATTTGTTTATACTCATATCCACACTCTGGGGATAAGAGTTAGTTAGCAGATGGTCGAGTCAATCCCGACTTATGTTTATACTTCAGTCCACACTTTGGGGACTTAGGGCTATTGCAAAAAATAGTCGGATCATATTTTCCTTAATTGATTGATTTGCCATCAAGACCGAGGTCTAACATAGCGAGCGATCGTTCGTGTCGTGATAGCTTTTTATTCATAGTTGTCCTATCATTTGATAGGATTAAGTTGGTCATTGGATGGTCAAATCACATCCATTCCTCATTAAGCGTTTCGTTCATCGGGTTGTGAGCGTGAATCATCAAATGAATGGTCGGACCATTCTTATTTCGTTTAGTTCGGTCATGAACTTATGTAATCGGCTAGCTCCAAACTCTGGAAACCTACTCGGACATATCAACGCTAGTTAGTCCGGTATCGTAACTAATATATAATGCTATAGCAAACACAGACATGAAGGTAATTTGAAACTTTATTTGCTAAATGGAAAGAAATGACATAATTTATCTTATCACATATATCTTTGAAAATCAAATTCTAAATCAAATCCCAAAGTTAAATATAACTGAATGAAAAAAAATAAACAAAGTGAAATAGCGTCGTAAATGCTCGCTATTCCCCTTTAGGAGTGTGATGTCATCAATAGTCGCTAGCTTGAAAGTTCCTTATCTAAGCCTCTGTTCAATGACATATGACATGTCTCAAGTAGGATGCATATGTGATGGGGAAGGAAAAACCCGTTTCAAGATGAGATAGCCGATTTCAAAGGTTCTAGGTCTGACTTTAGTGTTGCAGTGTCGGACGACTCGGTGTCGGTGCGCAGCTGTCCTCAAATCAGCTTCTTCGTGCTTCTCATCTACAAAGTCTAGAGACTCAAAGAGAAGATCTTTATTCATTATGCGATCATAGTAGGTCACTTAATGAGAAGGAACTTCAAGCTCAACAGGAATAATGGCTTTGGAACTGTAAGAAAGGGGAATGGAGTATGGCGAGTTGTGAACTTGTGAGTGGTCCTATACGCCCATAGTATTGTCGAGAGTTCTTCCACCCACTTGCCTTTAGCCTTTTCCACGCGCTTCTTTAGAATGGATTTTATGATTTTGTTTACAACTTCAACTTGTCCATGGCTTGAGGGAAAACGACTACCGCAAATGTCTTTTCAATATGATGCCGACAGAAGATATCTTTGAATTCAACACCATCGAATTGAGTTCTATTATCTATTACAATAATTCATGGAAGACCAATTTGATAGATGATATTCTGAACGATGAAGTTGATTGCTTTCTTTGTTGTGATCATGGCAAATGGTTCTGCTTCGGCCATTCTGTGAAGTAATCAACCTAGACAATGGCATACTTCACACAACCTTTAGAGATCGGTTAGGAACTGATAATATCTATGCCCCATTTGGAAAACGACCATGGACTAACCATTTGTGTATTTTTTGTTGGTAGATCTCTTGGAACTTTTGCATATATCTGGCACTTTTCGCATCGCCTTACATAATCAGCAGCATCTCGATTGACGGTCGGCCAATAATATCTGTAACAGAGTATTTTCTTTGCTAGAGTTCGCCTCCAATGTGATTGCCACATTCCCCTTCATGAACTTCTTGCCACATTTCCCTTCATGAACTTCCTTTAGGACTCGTTTTATTTCATTTTGAATGATACACTGAAGCAGAGGAATCGAAAATCCATTTCTGTACATAACTCCTTCCTGTATGATATATCATGAAGCTTTACGAAGGACTTATCGTTTCTTATTCCTTCATTCGGGAAGAACTCACTGTAGCAAATAGTCTTTAATCAGGGTCATCCATGACTCCTTCTCAAGCTGTATCTCTAGCACCCGATTGATTTCCATCAGGTTTATGTTTGGAGAATTTAATATTTTGACTAGAACCAATCTCATTTATTGTGCATCTCCAATGCTAGCAAATTTTGCCAACGAATTGACCTTTTTGTTTTGGTCCGAGGAATGTGTGTAATATCATTATACTCAAAGTCAGTCAACAGTTCTTGGACTTGGGTAAGGTAGGGAGCAAGTCGTTGTCCTTTAGCTATATAATTTCCTGTGACTTAGTATACTACCAATTATGAGTCACAGATGATTTTCAAAGATTTTATCCCAGCTCTGTAGCGAGTTTAAGTCCACAATCAAAGCTTCATACTCAGCTTTATTGTTTGTTGCCGGTAAATCAAGCTTTAAAGCATAGAAAATTGACATATCTTAATGAGTTAAAAGTCCCAAACAATGATCATTGGATGCTCCAACCATATATAACTTCCACCGTATAGTAGGGGTTTCACTGCCCTCTAGTAAATCATCCTGTGTAGTAAATTCTGCTATAAAATCTGCTAGTGCTTGACCTAGATAGCCCCCTAAGGAAGATAGGTGATGTCGAATTGGCTCACTTTGATGTTCCACATGAGTAACCTTTTAGACGTCTCAGGTCGCTGTAGGACCTGTCGCAACGGCTCTTCGATGTAATCATTGATAGGATGTGTATGGGTGGAGCTTTTGTGAAGCAATCAACAAATAGTATGCCAGTTTTAATATATTTGGATAGTTCCTTTTAGCTACCATTAATTGCTTGTTAACATAATAGACTGGTTTTTAGATCTGATTCTCTACGCGAAGCAACGTGACACTTTTAGCAAGTATCGACACAGCCAAGTAGATGTACAAGTCTTCATGATCTACCGGTTTTGACTAGATGGGAGGTCTCTCTAAGTGATTCACCAAAGCTTGGAATGTGTCTTTACAATCCTATGTCCATTCAAAATTCCTTTTTCCTCTCCTAATCAAGTCAAAGAAAGGAATGCATTTATCGGTAGCTTCGAAAATAAATCAGCTTAAAGCGTCAACCTTCCCATTCAAGCTCCATACTTGTTTGATAGTCTTTGGCCCTCGGATATTGCGAATAACTTCAATCTTTTAGGGATTAGATTTGATTTCACGGGCATTGATGTTGAAACCCAAGAACTTTCCTGATGTAATACCAAAAGAACACTTTATGGAATTAATCTTCATTTTATAGTATCAGAGGATACTGAACATTTTTGCCAAATCTCTAACGTGGCCACTAGACCGTTCTTTATTCCAAATGGCATTACCACATAACAATATAATCCAACATCAGTAATGAAACTGGTGTGCTCTTAGACGGGAATATGCATTAGGATTTGGCTATATCCTATGTATGCATCTATAAAAGATAGCAATTCATGTCCTGCGGTTAAGTCTACCAGTTAGTCAATCCTTGGAAAGGGAAAGCTGTATTTTTTGCATGCCTTATTCAATTCCAAGTAATCAACGCATGCCCATCATTTCCCATTTGCCTTTCTCGCACAAGATTAGATACTCACTTAGGGTAGAGGGCATTGCGAATAAACCCATTGTCTTTGAGCTTATCCACCTCCTCTTTACGAGCGATAGATCTCTACGGATCCACGCCACACCTTTTTTGTTCATTCAGGACATGCCTCGGGTCGATATTCAATGCATAGCTTGCAATGGCAGGCGAGATCCTACACATGACATAGTGGGTCCAAGCAAACGCGTCGAGATTCACTCGAAGAAATCCAATAAGCGAACACATGCCATAGTGATGTTATTCGTCAACTTGGTCGGTGCAGCCTTGGTCTCTTTGGGCTCCTCCTCATCATCTCTGGGATCTATGTCTCTATTGAACCGACTATGGTGCCTAAGCTAAGGCTCGGGCACTGGTTGTCAATCTTCAGTTACTTGGATGCGGACAGACTTGTTCACACCTACCTTTCTCCTTCCGTTGAGCATCCCTTAATTCAGCTACATAAGAGGCACGTTCGGTCACCTAATCACATGAACAACACCAACACTGTTATCTGTTGGGAACTTCAAAGTCAAAAAACCATGGGGGAAGAGCTGCCTGAAAATCAGCTAGGGCCAGTCGGCCTAGAAAAGCGTTATATGGAGAGTCAACATCCAAAACAACAATAAACAGAATTCATACTCTCCAGCGGTCATCTTCTCCCAACTCCATGGGCAATTCAAGATAACCAACATCTTCAGTTGCAGCATCATTAAAGCCATGAATGTGGGATTTCGATGGTTTCAAGTCTTTGGCTTCCATTCTTATCTAACCATAAGCTTTTCTAAAAATTATATTTACAGAACTTCCATAAACAACCAACATCCTTCTCACTAAAGCAGGGTTGATCATGGATGAAATGACCATTGGGTCGATCATCGAAGCATGCACTTTTTCTGCATCTCTTTTTCTAAACACAATATCATCTGCCATTGTATGTTTCCATTTTGCCAAAGCTCCATTCTCCGTACTCGAATAATATTCAAAATTTACAAGCTTAATCGTGATATCATAGCGTTCCATCTCATGCCAACTCTTATCATCCGGATGTGGTCCTCCAACAATTTTATTGATTACCAATCTTCCACCAATCCAGGGTGGATCCTCGATCTAATGTAGTGCTTGTACTTGATTGGGGTCGGATGTCCTCTGCCCACCATCCTACGAGGTTTTTACATACTGTTGTAACTTTCTTTCTCGAATAAACTTTTCGATAATATCTTGGAGGTGTCTGCATTCATTTGTGTTATGACCATAACATTCGTGAAACCAACAATATTTTTTGGTCTGTTTCTACTTCTTCGTTGTTTCTTTTAGAAGCGGCTTTCTATACTACATGGTATTGCAAGTTGACAAATAGATATTTTCTAGAGATGTATTGAGTGGCGTGTAAGTATCGTACATCGGAATCCTAGGCTTTCCTCTTCCAAAATCCGGCTCCTATCTTCGCCTTTCTATTGTTGATTCGGTTTGTTTTGGACATTCACTTGAACTTTTTCAGAGCTATCATCAGACTGCTTGACTGCAATTTTACTCTATACTCCCTCTCCACTTGATCCCACAACATTCTTCTTCCTAAAGCAACTGGCTTCCTACTTCCTTAAATACCGAGCCTCCTTTGCATAAAAGCGCTCCAACATTGCAGGTGGCTTGCCAGCTAACCAATCGCATAAATCAGACTCTGGATCAATCCCTCTTGTTACGGACATTAATATTGCATGTTTATTCGGATTACTGATTGCTATAACAGCTACACGAAATCTCACCAAGTAATCTTTCAGTGATTATCCCAGAGCCTAGATCACGCTTGACAGGGACATTGCATTTTTTAGGTGAGTTGCATGCATATGGAACTGCTCCATGAATTTTATTGCTAACTTATCAAATCTATAGATCGACCACCAGGGTAACCTTGTAAACAACATCGTTGCGATTTTGGCTAGAGTAACAGGAAAACATCAACTATTGGTAGCATCATTTGCTTGTGCAGAATCCATCATCATTCGTATCTCATGATGTGCTGCCCGAGGTTGGTTTTTCCCTCGTAAGCAGTCATCGATGGCACGTTAAACCTCCTTAGACACTCTACATGTAGGACATCATTAGTGAATAAGGTATGGCTTCTCGAGATTCCCTGGTCGTCATTGGTCATGCCTTGGCTCTCTCTTACTATCTGTCGAACCATAGCCGACAATTATGTCATTCGGATAGTTGGTGTCATGCGATGGTCTTGTTCCACCTTACGTAAATGGTCTGATCGATGTCTACGGGACATTCCATGCCTTCTTGATTCACCATCCTCCCAATGTATACCACATACATTCACTTAATCATCCTTTCGAGGAAACAGTTGGTCAACATTTAACTGAACTCCTTTATCCATATCGGTCGCAGCAGCTCCAGCTTGAATCTCAGAATGTGCAGGTAGGTTCCCTCCTCTAAAGAAGGGATCAATATCGATCCTTATGGACGGACCGGCACCGATTGGTCAAGGTAGACTAGGAAGGTCTGTCTATTGACAACCTGAAGTTTCTACAAGATATCCGTATATTCTGTGACGTCTGTATCTATGATACTCGTCTGATGAACTAAAACTCTTCGATGTTGAGTAAGGGGTAGGGTCCCTCCTAGCTTTCCCTTGATATTGCTGACTGAGTTGGTTCATTAGGTTGATATTGGCTTGAATTTTATGATTTAATTGCCGATGACTATAAACTAGCTCTCTCATCAGGATCTAGAATTCGGCTCTTGTAATTGAATTAGTTGGATTTCAGACCTCAACGGGATCAACATTCACATCCATTAATTAACTGGTCGGGCCTCCTTGCTGGATGTTAGCATTCTCGTTTCCTTGCGATCTAAGAAGTAGATCTAGTGTTCCTCAATATTGTTGATAGCTTTGCTTAAATTTTTACAAATATGAATAGAACAAGCAATCTTCTTAAAGACAACTGTGGATCTCCTTCGGGGGATTAATGCAATCCAGTAGCAACAAGGGGATCCTAATAAGCTGAGAATCAAGGTTCTAAGTGAAAGCACCAAAATTTTTGCACCAGAAATTAGTACAAACACCCAATAGAAGTTTTGAAGAGAAATAAATGCAGAAGATAAAATGAAAACAAAGGATAAAAATAAAGAATTAATAGAAAAGTAAAGAATAACACGCACGTAATGATTTATAGTGATTTGATGTTGTTTTCCTACGTCCACTTTGAACAAATTGCTTTATTAATCACTTTATAAACTGAGTACAATAGGGATCGAATAAAAATCCTAAGTTACAAAAGATTATAAAGCAACTTACAGTATAAAGGTCCCAAAAATGAGCAGCCAAGCCTGTATTTATAGACAAAGATGACCAAATATCTCCTTGAAAATTCGATAGAAGGACCTCCAACACTATATGGACCAATAAGAGGGATCACATGGGCCAATTCCCAATGAAGTAGGATCGGTACCGATTCCTACTTTGGTGGAATTTCGAGGTGTGATCCTTATAGTAGATTGCTCATGCTAAAATATGCTTAGCCTCCAAATTTCATGCCAATTGGATTAGTAGGATTTGAGTTATTGCTTGATCTTTGCATCAACATGGGTTGCTTGCTGATTTCTGTCGATCCCTACTAAGGGAAGAATGTCGACCCCTCTAACTCATCTTCTTGAGGTGCAATCCCTAGAGTAAGCTCCCTAGGGTCCATATATCTTGCTCAAAAAACTTCATATGCATAAGGCTTGTGGATCTTGAGATATTAATTATTTTCTATTGAAGTGCATTTACTCCCTCAAACATACCGATCCGTATGATGGAAGATGATTTTTGCTGATCCCACCTTTGTGTTGAACCATATTCCATACTTTGAATATTCTGCCTTGCACATTTATACATTCTATTCAATCTTCACTTCATAATACCATCTGTTATTGACTTGTGGACCCCACAATATTGCTTTGGATCATCAGCCTTGATAGCAGTCGAATCTAACTTGTCTAATCAATTTAATATAGCCGGATCAAAATGCCAATAACAATCAGATTTCAAATGAAAAATTATTAATGTTTGAATATTTCAGATCAGAAATAATTATATCTGTAATTACGGAAATAAACATAACTAACTAAAGTCAATTAGCTTTAACGAGTACTTAACCCTTAAGAAAGTTTAACATCGATGAAATATATATAAAATAATATGAACTAAAATTAAAGAGGAAGCAGATCGCATGTTAACTAAATAGCAGGACCGGTCGGCCACATAGATCAACTGTTCGACTATATAGAGCGGTCGATCAGTTAGCGTTATGCAGCTGTGAACTAAACCTAGGCTAAACCTCCCAGATTTAAAGAATATAGTTTAACACCTGGCATTAATTCAAACCCCGATAAATATGGGATTAACACCTCACTTTTCTTCTCATATTTTCTAAAGCACAACGAAGCTCTGTCATTTTCTCTTCTCCATAAATTCCTAAATCTAAATAAAACTGTTATCTATATGCATGTATACAAGTTGAGAATAGTAAAAAAAAACAATAAAGAAGAAGAATAGGATCGAATCACCAAAGCCAAGTAAACTATAAATCCAAATCTAAATTCATATCAATTCTCTTCTCAGATCTAAATTTCTAATACGTATGTATTTACTATAGAACATATTCCAATAGGGAGAAAAAAGAAGTCAAACATAAATAATATGATTTTGATCTGAAGATTTAGAAAGCTTAAAGGTGAGTGGGAAATTATATAATTTTATATAATATTGGATTTATTTCGTTATATATTTGTACCCTGTATGCCTAAATATAATTATTTGGGAGTTTTAGGCTTTATTTATGTACAATGAAATTGAAAACCATGCCTACGTATTTTGTGAACTGTTAGCTTGGATTAAATGTTGCATATAATTGAATATGAAAAGTTAGGGTGTAAGTAGTAGTCCCTTAAACTCCAAATCTGTGGGTCAAATGGCATTTGTTGGTAAATATGAATTAAAAGTTATTATAAAATTTATTGGTATTTAAGTAGTTTTTTAATTCATTGGAATGAAGTCCGTAGCAATGTAAATTTCTATTGATTATCCAGTTTTATAATTGTGCATAAAAATCTGTCATTTGAAATAACAAGGAATATCCTAAAATAAATAGATGTATAAAATAGATACGTCTACCGTATATTGTCCATTCAATAAAAATAAAAAGATAATGACTTGTAATTACAAACGTAACACAAATCCCTTTTTAGACAATTTACAAAAGTTTACAATGTTAACATTTCCTTCTTAGAACAGTGTAATTCCAACGCATTAAAATGCAGAAATCCCTAAATATAAACAAAAGAATTGTAGTAATAATAACACTGTTTAATTATAAAATGAATATATGCAATAAATATAATTTAGAAATCAAATAGCAAAAATATTGGAAAAGTAATGAAATGAGCAAATAAGAAAATTTAGTAATCGAAGGAAGATAATAAGAATTGAAATGGAACGGTAAAATAGATCTGTAGAAATAAAAGGAAAATAAGCAGTAAAGATATTTAAACCCTTAAAGTTAAAAGTAAGAGGTAAATGACACTAAATTGGCACTAACGAGAAAAGAAGGCGGTTATGTAAAAATAACTAAATATTAACAGTTAAGCATTGGAGGCATAGTAAATAAATAAGTATAATTATATATACATAGCCTTACACATACGTTTATGATATGTGTGAACTGTTGATTTATCCAATGGCTTAGATTAAATAAGAATAACATAGTCATTAAAATGGGTGGGATTGCGAGGTCAGTAGTGTCACACAACATAAACTTATCCACTGCAAGGAGCTACCAGCAGTTGTGTATACATTTTAATAATGTGGGACTCACATAAATGTAGGACCCGTGGAATTATACTTTCACATATTAGTGAAGGGAATATACCAAAGTAGGATAGTTCATCCCAGTAGAAGTATCAAAGGACAAGTAAAATATGCTTCAACCTTTTTTGGGGTACGTTTTAAGTAACCAGAAGACATTTCCTTGATTGTATTAGGAAATCTAAATGGAATGGTGAGCTAGGTTCAACGATGTGACTATGAGATTCATACCATGTATACGAGGAGCAGGAGCGATTTACATAGGTCGAGATCGTCATTGGTCCTGAGTTGTCAGCGGAAAGACAAGGGTTATACCTAAACGAACAACACCTTCTACTAGTATAGATCACGTTTAGGATTTGCACCATCTCACAATTGTTTGATACTTTGTTTGATGTTAGGAGACAAGGTATTTTAACCTTTCATAGGGGTCTTACAAAATGAAATAGAATACGACAACATAATTGTAATATTGTTATCAGGCACTACGGGAGTTCCTTGGTATGCATGACCCGACAACGTGATACTGCATTGTTTATGGATCTTGATGAGATGTTGGGTTACAGATACTAGCGTGGAAAGTATCCTGGTCCAAAGGGGAACTATGGTACTTGTATATAAACAGCTATATATGTATGTATGTATTGCATACATCGAGTATATAGGGCGTATCATACGCATAATTGAAGTCAAGAAACTAAGTTAAAAAGTAGACATAACATGTATAGAAAGCAATTGACATAAACTAGTGTTATGTATAAAGTGTGTAGTTTACCAGTCACTAAAACATTGTTCTGACCCCCTACTCATTACAACCCATGGGATAGTTTTAATGGGTCAGGTACTAGTACAAGGCAGGAACGGTTGAAGCAGATTTCGTATGCATGCTCGATAGTGACAAGGGCTCTAAAGATTAAAGGTATCAGCCTTTTTCAATAATCATAGGTTTTACTATACTTTAATATTCCGCTGTGAGGTTATACCAATAATGCTTTGATATGCTTTTGTTACTTACAGCATACCACACACCAACGATCCATACATTGGTTGACTTGGGTTTGCGATTTAACGAATATTTAGGCCTACTAGGGTGTGGATTGTTATAATAACCCTATAAATCAAGATGATTAAAAGGAAGATAAAGAAGAAGAAGAAGATTATGATAATGAGGATGAAGGTGGAGTATATTATGTAGGAGAAATCAATTACGACATTCATGGCAATTTAGTGGAACAAAAGGAAAAAGTTTGTCTTCACTATCTAAATAATTCCTTCTACAAATCACCTATAATTAAAACAAAACGTTTATTTGTGAATGTAATAACTATTATGGGTATGTGTATGTATTATGATTTGAACTTGTAGGATTGCTTTAGTTTGATTACATGGTTTGGTTTGTATTATTAAACTTGTATATTTGCCTTATTTTGATAAGGTAGTTTGGTTTGTTCTAAATAATTTTTTCATCTGGATAATATGACTTGAATAAATGGTTTAAAAAAATGTAATTATAATTGTATATATAAAGTTATTCTCAGAAAAATTATTTTGCATTTAATATTGATTTTGATTTCAGATACAACATTATCACACTTCATAGTATTTAATAATAGGGGGTTTATTTTTCTTTATCCATTTTTATTGATGAAAAAGGGCAAGAAAAAAATAAAATAATATATGCATATACTAAGGGTGGGTTATTCAAAAAAGGGAGAGTTAATCAATTAGGGGGAGTTACATTATATTTTATTATAAATATATTTACATGGTTGTCGTCATCAAAAGGGAGGACACTGTTAATAACATGTATATTGATTTTGATGACAACAACCATGTAAATATAGGTACTGATGTTTTTCCAAGTTGTATAGAATATTTTACAGGGTATTACATAGATTTATACAAGTACAGGATGATCGAGTTTGAATACTGATCAGTAAAAAAAATAGAGATCAAGATGCAGAGATGATCAAGATTATTGAACTAGTGAGTTTAAAGACAAAGAGATGAAGAGTTCAAGACTATGGATTATAGTTAATAGACATTAGATAAATTTGTTAAAGTCCTTGAATAACAACTTTCTTTTCTTTGAATACACCCTCATCAAAATAATTATTTTATTTTCAATATATATTGCTACAAATATTTAATAAAAGATTTTATATTAAATAGTATTTAAAAACTATTTTTAAATGATTTTACAAAATATTTGAATTTTATAACACTTTAAATGTGTTATTATTTTTCTCAAAATACAAGGGTATGTCGACATACCTTACCTACGTATGTCGACATATGTATCGTTGAAGATTTATTTTTTAGTTTTTGAATAATTGTGATTTTTGACTCCATCTCTTCGCGAATAGACATGTCCCTTCAAACATTGTATAAAGGGGACTGGAAAACGAATATTTATAATCAGTTTCTCTATATTCTTCTCATTCCAAATTCTCATTACATATTTCACAAAATCCACTTCTATATTCTTCAAATTCATTCAAATTCAATCTCTACTTTATTATATTCATTATACATAATCTATTAACTGATTTGCAAATATTCTCTCATCGATTCAAAGAGGATCAAAGTGCTATGAAAGGGCTATAGGATGTTTTGTATCCAAAGTATAACTATTTTTATTTGGAATTAACAACTCTTTACTGCTATTTGTGTGGATGTGCTTGCTGCCCGTTAAAATCATGTAAGTGTTGGCATTTAAATCAAGTAGGCGATCGTGTTGCTTGGTTAAATAAAGTGAGTCTACCATGAGCTAGGGAAAGTAAGGAGGGTGTATCTTGTTGTCCTGAAATCAAGATCGTATTTTGGTTTGCTTGCTACCTGATTAAAGTAACCGTTAGGAAGGAAATTTGCATCGATATTGTACAAGACTGGATGTAGGATTAGTCAATCCGAATCAGTATAAAACTCTTGGTGTTATCTCTCTTACTTTTACTTTATTTTTACTACATTTATATATATATATATATCTATAACTACGTGTTAATATATATATATATATATATATGTTGATTATCTGCATTTTGATTTAAATATGGAAGTTTTACAGAAAAGTTACATATAAGTTATAAAACACTATTCATCTCCATCTAGTATTAAAGTAATTTTAAAATCCGTTCACACTAGTACAATTTATACTACACCACATCCCACACTCATTTTATTTTGTTTGATGATAGATTAGAGTGCTTTTTTGGAGAAATTGCACTCACAGTTATTTTTTCATTGCATTTTCCTTATAAATTATAGGCTCCACATAGTTCACTACTGCTAGAATTTAATGTTGAACATATAGGGTAAAAATTTATTGTGTTGGATACCACATTCACATTTTGGCTAGCTTTAAATCAAATGTGAGTTAATTAATATATAACTTCCAGTTGCAAAATTGAGTATTCATGTAGGCTATGAATGCACGCATATATGATTATCCTGATTTCATGCAAGCCGATACCGAGTCAATATTGAAATATAGTTAAATAAATGGATAGGAAATTTTGGTATACATTCTTATAATTATAAAAACTGAGTTTTAGGTACCTCCTAATTTCTTTTTATAATATACATTCTTATTTTTTTTAAAAGGTGTAATTTAGGGGGATGTTTGGGTAATTTTACTAACCTTAATAAGTGCTCATATTATCTTTTTCCATAACTTATAACTGCATGTAATACAGGCTCTAGCAGCCACTCCTAATTTGAAAATGAGAGATGTAAAAGAGACAGAATTATAAAAAAAGGAATGCATAAATATCCAAAAGAGATGGATGTAAAATAAAAGTTTTAAAAAGTGGGATGTGTCTCTAATTTCCAATAAGTTTATTATCTTTTCCAATCACTTATAATTTATTCCCTCCTAATATTAGGTAATTGCACTAGGATGGTTAGTCCTATAATTATCATTGATTTATGTATTGTTTCATTTGTTTTCACTTTAGTAAATTATTATTGTGAGACAATATATTCTCATCTTAAGACATTGGGTATTTTGATTTTAGTGGTTCTTGGAATTTAGGAAGTTTTAAGACAAGCTTTGACAGGAGACTAGGTATATTTAGAAGGTGCCATTCAGCATGTTGAAACGCAAAATTTTATGCGGTCTAGTCAATGTAACCTTAAGTACTTCTGAAAAGATCTATAAAGATAATTAATAAGTATGAACTATATTATTATTCAAGGGTTTGGAATCATAATCTAGTTATTAATATGTATCATGAACCAAATTTAACACTGCATTTGACCGATTTTGAACTTTCCAAAACATAAATATATTGTAGCCATATTCCCTAAACGGATTCATAATTATTTTGTTTAATAATATATATTATTCATCGCAGTAACTTGCTACCACATTGTGTTTGGAGGAGGTCAATGGTTGATATTGCAAGGTATAATGGGAAATGATGCAAAATAGAGTCAAATCTAGCTATTATTATGTAAATGGAAGTAAGAACTAAAAGAACGAATAATAAATATAATAGATATATTGCTATCTACATAAAAGTAAAAGTATCAATTATGTTGAATTCGTTATATTGTTCTCCGATACTAAATTTAAGTAAAATAGCGGGTTCAATGAAGATGAAAAGCATATAACAGCTTGGCTATAGGTCACCTTGAGTTAAATTTGACATGTTTATTTACTTACTATTAGGAACCCGTGCTACGCACATAGATGTTATTATTTTTAAAAGAAACAAAAACATAATTTAGTTACTCATATGTTAATAATCGTAACATTTTATGTGCGATCTATAAAATTAAAATTTGAAACATACTTTGAAATACGGTTTTCCATGTATTTTACATAAGATATAATAATTTATGGAAATAATATCTCACGTTAACATAGTCAACCCGCATTAAACATTTTTATGAAAATGTTAAAGATATTACAATTATAATAAAACTTGCAATAAAAATATTTTAAAGCCGGTGTATAAAAAAATTCAATTATGTAATTCGATATCATATTGTGAATTCTTTTTATGTGGATCAATATTGTATACAAAAATAAGTCCTACATGATATATATATAGCGTAATGTGACAAAATAACTCTTGATGCTACTATATTTTTTCTCTATTATATATTAAGTACTTGGTAAGTCGAAAATAATATTTCCCTTACTTCAAACCGAGTGTCTTAAAAATGTTATCTACTTAACTAAACGAGAGTATATTTTAATAAGAATCGACTTTCCCCTAAATTCAATATTAGAGCTGTGTTATCATTTTACCTATAGAAAATTACTATGCGTAGTGATTGAGATAGAACGATAATAATTTTAATGAAATCATGCTATCATTTATTAGCGAAAAGCAACCAATTTTCCACAACTATCTGCTTTACTACAAAGTAGAAACTATAGCTACAACTATTTTTTGAAACCATATTTCCACAAAAAGCCTATTTTTTTGGACCAACGAAAGGTTTAACCAAATCACAACGACAACTAAGAAAGTGCCCGTTACTAAATAAACTTGTATTGCTTATTTTATAAATTACTAAAACATTGTTATTATATATGCCTATGAGTTCGAATGCAGGACATCTACAAACAACTAAAGTTAACCATCATACAATTTACAATAGAAGGGTGTATGTGTGTAGGAATAAAATGTATAGCCTTATGACATATACTAATTAATGTAAATAGATTTTGTAAGAAAATATTTAAATAGTTCAACACCTAATTTCAAAATATTTTGATCAGCCAATTCTAAGATTCCACTTTAATTGCCATAGTGGTTTGACAGAATACATTTGATTATTGAAATAAAAATGGAAGTACTTACTTTAAATTCAAGCTATAATCAATAATAAATTCCTCAGCAAATAGATTCAAAGCAAAGTACATATGAATTGGCCAATTCCTATAAATTAATGCCGATATTCTACTACAATGTCTTCCATAGCATATAAACAGTTATGACTTCTCAGCATATATTGTACAAAAACAAAAATGCACCAAACAAAAGAAAAGAAATGCAAGTTAATAAATCATCAAATCAATTAAGCAACCATAATAAATAGTAGACAGAAGTTATGTAGCTGTCACGGTTTACATGTCCTTAATTTTGAATAAGCTTCATTCAATACATATATATTACTTGTACTATTCTATCTTAGTTGATTATGCAGTTACATAAACACATTATTAGATCAATGCATGATAAAAGTTATCGCCTAATATACTGGCTAGATCCCGCTTTTATCAATTTTAAATCACTAATTCTACAATTAGATGAAGACATAAAACATTAAATCACTAAATAATGCTACATTGAATCACCACTAAATATTTTGACATTAAGGTTACCTAGCTATTTTTTTACTTTCCCTAATCTCTTCTAGCATTCAAGTACTTCAAATGGATATTTTAGAGTTTTTTCAGATCAAATATGAAAAAAGTGCAACTAAAACTAGAAATAATATATAAAAGAATACATACATCAAAATTATACCTCTTCATTAGACCGAATCATTTTAATTGACTGACGTTACTCCTTGCCACATCATCATTTGTTGTTTAATAGAGTCCAAACAAATTTTAACCACTTAATTGTTATAAAGGAATCTGAAAGGATGGAATAAGTGGGCATGATATGGAAATAGCTTCAGGGGCATATATGTACAATTTTATCCACAAAGCCTTGAAATTGTTTAAGCGGAGAATAAAGAGGAAAATAGATTATTATAATTATACATTCAATTTCTTAAATAATGGAATATTTATAGGATGATATATATACTCATGTAAAATAATAGAAGACAATATCTGATGCAAATAACTTAAAAATAAGATTATTTCCTAGAAAATAAAAATATTAACGATCATATATGCAATAAACATGTGAAAATTGAGAATTGGCACAAGGATAAAAAATGAATAGGTTTTACAAAAAAAGGGATAGTATGTCATGAAGTATGGGTAGTAGTAACAACCTGCTATTTTGAACCATTCAAATCGACATTCATCTACTCATTTCAGACTTGAGTTGCTCAAAACAACAGATTGCTAATTATATTTGAAAAAACTTAGCATATACAGTAAATAAATCAATCATAGAATCACAGACACAGAGTAATATAACAGTAAGCAGCAAAATAGATTAATAGTAGTTCATGAAGCTACTACAGAACTTCTGAGTGTAAAACTAGATACAACAGAAATCTAAAATACAAAGTAGTCTCAAATACAATAGCAACTGATAAGTTTGAACATAAACAACCGGAACAACTAGAAACAACTGAAAGCTGAATAGATATAGGACAGATCTTCAAGCAAAGTTCCAAGCTCCAAAAGTGAGTCTCAAATGTTGTGACACTCAGTCTGACCCGAGCATAAAGCAAAACACAAAACACCGAGTCAAGATTAACATTCTTATGCTAATAAATCAACTCAAATGAAATGTCAAGTGAAATACAAAGTAACTCAAAGAATGTTTGGGATTTCCAACCTTTAAGGATCCGTTTAACTATCTACATACATAGTACAATATGCTATATAGATAATTTCTACTGTAAAGTAAACTATTAAAATAGCCTTAAGGCATTACTCATATCCCTCTTAACACATTTTATATATTCCTGTAATCTTTAAAGATACTGTAAGCCCCCACCAAACTGATGGGATACTCAGGGAGCACACCATAGGTACGTTACAAATAAAACTCATAGAAGATGCGATAAGGCATGTGACAAAGTACGCGAGGCAATGCCCATGGTAGGATACTACCGTTTTGCGGATCCGGACTGGTGGTAACGCATAGCAGCTACTACTACCCACCTCGAGACACACTCCCATATCCAAGGTGCACCCAATCAAATCATAAAGTAATAGAATGGTATCGAAGAAGCATGCTTGATCGGAGGCGACCTCACTTGGCCCGACGTGGCTCCTGCTTTAGTCACATCAAGCTGACTCGCGGGAGTCAGGGCTGCATTCATACCATATATAGACATCGCCAAACCATCCTACTTCGTTCGGGAATCTCCATCATGTACACAGTTATTAAAGTGGTTTTCGGTTTTGGCAGAGAGTATGATAATATCTAATCCCGGTCTCTTTAACAAAAAAACACTTATTTCACACCGTGGTCATTTATATTTCAAACAGTTCATAATTCATATCAAAATATCATATACATTTCAAAATCATACCACTTCTGAAACCATATCACTTTCGAAATCATATCACTTTCTAACTTAAACAATTTGAATATTGAAAATATTTATATATTGAAATAGTTAAAATTAAAATAAGTTATGTATTTAAAAGTAGGTTATAGATTAAAATAGTTTATATATTAAAATAGTTTATATATCAAAAACAATTTGTAATTAGAATTGTTTCTTCCAATTTTATAAATCAATTAAAATCAACATTAGTTCCAAAAATTCAGTTTAAATTAAAATCTTAGTTCGGCAATTTTCAAATTAAAGGGTTAAAGGTTCAATTCCAGTTCTCATTTAAAAACCATTTTATATCGATTTCAAATCCACATTTGAATTACAAATTTAAACCATTTCAATTCGGTAGGTTTCAAAGTTAAATATTCAAACATTTACAATAACTCAATTTGTTAAATTTCATTTATATTTTCAAATTCAAACATTTAATTTTATTTAAATTTGAAATTATTCGCTAATCATTTTTAATAACCTTTAAATAAATCTCAAATTACAAATTTAAATAAAATCAATAATCAAATATCTAATTTCAAATATGTATAAAATTTTGAAATATTCACCTATCACTTTTTCTAAGAATTTAAATAAAATTTCTAGTGATAAACTTAAACAAAATTTTAATATTCAACTATATTTAAATTTGACAATATTCATTTAATCACCTTTAATTAAATCAAGTTGTAAAATCATGCCTTTCAAAATCTCAAAACAAGTTTCTAATCAATCTTAATTATATTAAATTCCTAAACAAATCAAATTACAAATTAACTTAATTTATCTTCCCAACCTTTATTTTATTAAAGTTAATACAAAATATATTTTCAAAATATTAATCAAACATATATATATATATATTAGTTAAATTAATGTCTTATTAAATTTTATTATATTAATTATTATCATATTAAATGTTATTATTATTAAATTTATTTTAAAAATTATTCATATATTTAAAAATAATAAAATTATAAGTAAAATCTTGAAACTTATATTTTTGAAAACTTAACTTATAAATTAAAATTTCCAAACATATAATTTAAAATCTAAATTAAAATAAAAGTCTTTATATCATATTTTAATATAAATATTTAATAAGACCAAAATATTTCCTTTCAAATCCTTGGAAATTGTTTTCAAAAATAGACCAACGGTGTCCGTATATAGTTTTCTATCCTATGGTCAAGTGATGTGAATATTTATTATTTCAATCCATATTTTTTGTTATATCTACGGGTATATATCATTTCAACCCGCAATCCCAAAACTTAAAACCGCTTGGGTCTATCATTTCAACCCATAACGATTTTTCCAAATATATAATACCGTTCGGGTATGTATCATTTCCACCCGTAGGGAATTTTCTAACTAACAGGAAACTTGTAGAGTGAGAACAATAAAATAATAATATAAAATAGCATAGCATATCAATGATGAGCATATATCATAATTAATACTTTAAATAAAACATATATAATAGGTTATGGAGTTATATATCAATCATAGGTGAACAATTAATGACATACCATATTCAACAATTGAATTTCAATCATCGGCCAATCCAAATGACAATTCCCAGAGTAGAGCAAGATGGACTTGAGATCGATGAAATGACATATATATAATTTTATATGAAATGTGTGTATATATATATATATATATATATATTATATTTTAAAATCAATATTCAATTCGAAACCGCCTATTTAAAATAATATCTATATATTTATATACTTTAAAATCAATATTATTATAAACACATATTAAAAATAAAATCTATATATATTATGTTTTAAAATCAATATTCAAAAATAAAATCTTTATATATTATGTTTCAAAATCAGCATTAAATTTAAGACGCATATAATTTAAAAATCAAACAGTTTATATATATTATAATAAAAATATCACTATATATATTATATATATAAATAAACACATCGACATTTATATATGACGCTTTAAAATCATTTAAAATCAATATTTCCTATATCTCAAGGCAAATACACACACTCACACACACACACAAAGGCAGCAGATGCGTAGGGTTTCAGGTGGAACGCAAGTATACTTTATATCTAAAATATATACTTTAAAAGTGGAATGCAACTATACTTTATATTTAAAATATATACTTTAAATCTAAAATATGTAGACACGCATATATATATATATATATATATATATATATATATATTCTTTAAACTTAAAATTTATACTTTAAATCTGAAATATACAAACTCATATATATTAAGATCACAATATCTACATATTATATATAAAAACTATAAAAAAACATATATATATTATAATATAATATATACTCTTTATATATAAAAGAATGCTTGGGTCAGGGGTCTCGGTTGTGGGAAACAAAAATATGAACAAGCTGCTACCGTTGGATAAGAGGAAGGACGAGCTCGGTTGCTGGTGTGTCAAGGCAAGGTGAGGCGGGCATGGGGTGCTCACTGTGTGTGGAGGTTGGTGCTTAGGTATGGAGGAAAGCGAGGTTGAGTGCTGCCATGGGGTGCTGCTCTTGCGTGAAAGGTGAAGTGGCGGTGACATGCTAAGCAAGGTGGCGGGTTTTCGAGTTGCATTGCTGTGGAGGCGGCACAGGCGGTTGTGGGTCGGGTTTGATAGTGGTGATGGGTTCATGCATAGTGGAGGGAACATGTGGAAGTCAGGGAGGCCAGTGGATGCAAGGCACGGCTGTCAGGTCGGTTGCAATGGAGGAAGAGGCAGATGGGGTTAAGGCTACGGAGGTTAGTAGACTAAAGCTGGGAAGCAAGTAAGAGGGTAGGCAGATCGAGTTGTGCGTGGGTTTGTGGACTTCGGCATTTGGCAAAGGGATGAGAGATGGCCTCGGTTTAGGTCGGTTGTGATATGATGGGACTGGAGGGCGATGGCGTGAGATTTGATGTGGGTTATTGGGTCAGAGGCGAAACTGCAGGCGGTGGACTGGGTTAAATGGCTACGGGCGAAGGCCGGAGGGGAAAGGGGTAGGTGCGGTGATAGGCGAACTCGGCTGGCAAAAGAAAGAAGAGCAAGGATAATATATATGTATATATATATATATATATATACATATACATATACATATTTAAATGTATATTATTCTATTATTATTTTTCAAGTAATCTTAGAACAAAGAAGGGAGCAGAGAATTTAGATTACGGAAGAGAATGAATGTGACTAGATGAACCATCATATAATTTGAACAGTGGAATAACAAAAGCCAGCATTGAATTCAACAAATATTAATAGCCAGTGGTTATAAGTATTTCAACCAGTGAATAAATGAATGGCCACTGGGAATCCAAAAGGTTCAAACAGGTACCTGTATGGCTAACCCTTTCGCAGATTTCGCTGCATACCAGAGCCGAAATGCACAATCAAACATACTATGGAGATCAACACGACGAGGCAAACAGAATGGCACATAAATATGAGTGATATGACC
Source organism: Allium cepa (assembly GCA_030765085.1). Classification (NCBI taxonomy): domain Eukaryota; kingdom Viridiplantae; phylum Streptophyta; class Magnoliopsida; order Asparagales; family Amaryllidaceae; genus Allium; species Allium cepa. The sequence continues at coordinate 792,429,075 of CM060935.1, read as the reverse complement.
CTTCTATCAAAATTCGATATTTGTTGCCTAAATGCTGCTAAAAACGCCGAAAATAAGATAAAACTGGCTATAGCTGTCCAAATTTGGCGAAACAAAATACAACATCTCTTATAGAAAATGATCTACATTTTTATTATATAAAAATATTCAGCTTCAATTTTTTTTTATTTCCATCATATTTTACCGATTTTAAAACTGAAATTGATAATTACACAACAGAACTAATTTACATATTTTCTGATGAAAATCTGGCATTTACTACACTTAAATAGACATACTCCAAATATCAAATTTTCATTGTTAAAATTTTTTATTTTATTTTCGAGAAAAATCCAGTTAATTACGTTATTCAAACCGTTAAAATTACTGGATCGTTACAGTAGTTCAAGTGAAATTTTCACTTTGTTGTCAATAATGATATATTCATTGGCAATATGATATTAGAAATATTAAGATAGTACATATGTATAAATGTAAGTGATTTTCCAAAATTATCTTCTTTAAATCAAGAGTTGCATACTTATGAAATAGTAAGGTTAAATTTGGTATCTTTTTTTATCAAGCACAACTCAATTTATTTCTCAATAATATAAGTTTCAAGTAACTAAAAATGTAAAACCAATAGAAAAGTTTTAAGTATCCAAAAGGAGATATTATAAAATTCCTTCATGTCAATATTGCAAATATAATTATAAAAGTAACTGTTGAAAACACATTGCCGTTACATAATAAAGCAAAACTATCTGAAGGTGTCAAATTGTAAAGGCCCGCAAATCTGTACCCCTTTTGAGCTGGCAAAATCCCATAACAATTCAGCCCAAAGAGGAACAAACTTACGAATCTTTAGGGTTAAAGAAGAAGAGGTAGAAGAAGAAGAAAGAAGAAATAGAAACAATAACAGAATTTCACATTTTGCAGCGGAACAAATATAATAGATAAATAACTATCTTTAAAACAAAAGCACTATATCAGTTTATACATCACATTATCAGAGTTTACAACGACACAATACAAACACTGGCAGTTATAGTAACTTGTGTACAATAAAGTTTGACTTACACTAACCCAGACGCAACGAGCACTACATAGTATGAGTGGTACGTCTCGCCATCCAGCTTGCCTCCAGATCTCCATAGCAACTTCTTGGCTTCGCTCTCGAATAACTGATAACCTGGCTCTAGGCTGCCCTTGTGGAAAATTGTGGGCACCTAGAGTTTAGAAAGGGAACAATAAACTCTAGGTCAGTCGTGGGACTGGTGTGAGATCTTAAAAACAGTTATTTTCACAAAGAAAATAAAAAAAAGAAATCCTCTATGCTTTTGAAAATGAAACTACCATAAGGCCTCTCGCCACATACACAATGCAAACGCAGAATTGGAGGAGATTTCTCCTTATGATAGTCAAACATGCTTGATACGCAAAATCTTTTCGATATTATTATTAGTGCATAGTGCAGAAAACATTTCGAAAGTATAATATTAATCTTAGCCAGCATACAACCATTATTATATGCCTACTATAGCTACCAAGTTCAATAGCAGCTTACCGCCACATTACATGGCAGGTTATACTGCCACATGGGTACACCTCTGGAGGGACGTCCCGAGAACCTACCTGGATCTCTGCCAACACAAGGCCGGGTTACCTCTGTAACTAGGTAACTACTATACGAGTATGCCATCCCTCGGTCCTTTGGGACCTTTATCCGAGGATCCTCTACACCAACAACTACAAAGAAAAGTATTTGCAGTAATCACAAAGGTTAAATATCAGGGCTCCGTACCTGACACCACCCTTTTCCAGAAGGAACTGACATACCCTAAAGGGCGCGACCTCATAACCTTGCCGTATATATCCTAATTTGACCATTTCCGGGGTATGAGGTCCAATGAAGTCTCGTCCACAAAGCTACACTTTTCACAAAGTCATGTTTTGATCAAAAAATGATCAGCAGCACTTCGTATGCCACGTTACCAGATTGGGAGTGTATCACTAGTAACCATCAACTACATAACCTCTGAGCTTGTACGTCTCAGAGAAGGATGTTAAGCTAAGAGAATAAATTCTCCGCCACCAGCAGAAATGTATTTGATAGAAGCCAGCTTTACATCTCAAAGTGTAATGTCAGACAAACATCCATACAAGTCCGTTTCGAGATCGAACGGAACCGATGGCACTTCAAAGAAGCCCTTGCAAATCCGGATATTCACTAATCACGTCCGGAATCCCCATCATAAAGGATGATAAAATCTATATACCGGCGGTGCAGAGACAATCGACAGGTAATCCTTTCGCTTTTGAAAATACCCGGTCTTCAATACCGTCTTCAAATGCAATCTCATTTCGTCATATCATTATTCGAAATGGGTTTTATGACACAAAGTCCTCTCCTGGCTAATCCGAATAATGAGCGCTTATTTTTAAAAATAAGTGTTACATTCAAATTTCAACAAATCACAACAATTTCCACTTTGATCTTTTAAATAAAAGATCTATCACAATCACAAAGGTTCGATGTGGTTTTCGGATATCCATTTGGAATCCAACCCCCGGTCGCATCGAAATTCGAATGCCATTAAAAGGCCAATATTGATAGTCGGTTATTTAACTATCAATAAATATTCACCACAATCACCAAGGTTTAAATAATTTCCCAATTATTATTTTCGAAATACCTTCGCAAGATATATATTTTTAAGACTTCAACCATTCGAAAACAAATTCCAAATCACTTTTCACTCGCGGAATAAGATTCCCGATATTATTTGTTTCCACTAAACATCTGCCGAGTTCAAATACTTTAAAATACTTTAAATCACCTATCCAAAATATATATACTTGGAAATATTTAAATAAAACTATTTTGAAACACTTGTTTAAATATTAGTTATGAAAATATTATACTAATATATCATATAAAAATTCAAGTCCAAAACTAATTTTAAAATAAGATTAATGGACAGGAGATAACTATTTAAAAATTCAATTTCTAAAACCAATCTCAATTAAATCTTTAAATTATTACTTCCATAATTAATTAAATAATCATTACTTTAAAGATTTACAAAGTAACTTAAAGAAACTAATTTCTCCAAAATATTCTTTTAAAACCAACCCCAGAACTTTTAATTTATATTTCAAAAGCTATTTTACAAACATACTCGGTTTTTCAGGGAAAATACACCTTCCTTTTCAAAATGGATCATTTTTTTTATCAATTAATAAATCCTTCTCGGTTTATTTTAAATTTACGTTCCAAATTCGTAAATTCCTTTCCACACTTTTAAAAATAAAACAATATTTATTTTTAAAACAAATTTCCCTTTCTTTTATAAATTCCCATTGTGAATTTAAACTTCTAAATATCCATTGATATACGATTTTTTTAAATTGGTTTACAAATATTCATTTTCTGCACCGAATTTAATTCTAAATTGATTTCCAAATTTATTTTCAAATACCAAATCAATTTCCAAAATTGATTTCTAAATTTATTTCAACACCAAATTTATTATCTTTTGAAAAAAATTTCCTTCTTTTAATTTTTTTTCAATTTTCTAAAATTAATTTACTATAAATTTTCTACTAAATTTCAAAAATCAAATTTTATTTATTTCTGGTATCCTACAATATCAAAAATATATTCGGCTAAATTTTAGCCTTCAACAATTTCAATCAAAAATAGTCACACACAGATTTTAAATAATCAACATACAATATTGAAACAAATTCAATTATTTGAGGAATCCAGTTGGATCCCTCCAACCTGTTTTCCCTGCATCTACAGATGTTAGCACAACAATTAAATACCAATTCCACTTCGAGGTGGAATATCGCGGTATATGGGTTTTATAAAATATCATCCGCTATATAATGCAGGAAATCAACAACTCCAATATATACTGTATACTACTATATATGTAATACCATCCAGTGAATAATTATTATAAATCAATCATCCAAGCACGCAGTCAATCAATTTTAAATTAACTATTCAAAATTTTAATCAAAACAATATTGATTGAGTGAGAAGATCTCACTTTAGCCTTTTTATTTTACAATCCATTTCCTTTCCGACTTGTTTCTCGATTTTAGACCTTGTAACCAAAAATTATATGATTTATTAATATGTGAAACAATCGACAAATCAATTTCCATCTAATAAATTTTATTTTATGTAGTCAATTTAATTTCAAACAAATTTTCTTTTAATACAATATTTGAACTAATTGAAAAATCACTTATTATCAAATAAATTTAATTAACTAATACCTTTTTTTTGTTCAAACTGATAATTCCCTTTTAAAATAAACCCTTTTATAATAACTAGCAAAATTTAAAAAACATACATATATATTTATTTCTACAAATTGTAGAATAACAAATTCCAAAAATCATATTCTTCCAAATGCATATAAAAATTTAAAGACTGCATATATATATATATATATATATATATATATATATATATTAAATTGTTAAAAATAAGAATGGATCATATTTTTTTCCCTGTAATTAAAATTCTGCCTGAAAAGAAAATTTCTACAGCATCTGTATAAACATTTGTCTATTAAATTAAACTAATAGTAAAACAATATACCTAAGCACTGTGTTTGAACGACCACCACGCATTCGATTGCTTGCGCCAGAATGACGCGACCACAAGACCATCCCCTGCTCTTCGTTCGCCCAAAGGAACGTTGCCGACCAACCAATATTCCTCCCCCACACTCGGCTTCGAAGATGCTCGAATTCGAGCTCAAATCCTAATCAAAATGGCAGTCGCCGCCTACAACCCACGCAATCGCCATCGATCCAACGCATCGCGAGCACGCGCCACCCCCTCCGGGAATCGCTTCGCTTCCTCCTTCGATGCATAGCTTCACGGCATCGCGCACCTTCGCTCCATTCTGCTCTCAGTCCACATGCCCGCACGAGCTCGCCACCGCGATTTGATTCGACGAAATTACGACAGTGGTTGATCGATTGAGGCTTCGGCTTGTATGTTTCCTTTTTTTTTTATCGAATCGAACAGAATGATTTTGAGAAGAAGGGGAAAGAAGAAAAAGGGGCACGAAGGAGGCAATTTTGTGGCTGGTTGTACGTATTGTCGGAGTAAGGAAAAGCAATAATCATCATATTATATTTAAATTTTAAATTTAACTTGTCTCTAATTTTGCAACTCAAAAATTTAACCTTCAATCGAGGCGTGCTGCTAGGCGTTTATAATGTTATGCGCCTATTTCGAACGCATTAGAAAAGGTTTCGAGCTCCAACTCGATCGTATGGAGAAGATAGCTTTTGGACCCAGTTATTTATTTAATTTTTGATATAAATTTCAGCGCGTTTGCTTATCGTACGGCCACACAACAACTCCGAATGCTACGAAAATTTAAATCCGATAATAAAACAATATCACGGATCCAATGTAACTGATTTCGTCGAATTTCGAGACTGTGCCTCGAAAATCTATTTTCAAATATCGATTTAAACGTTAAAATTCAAAACTGAACAATTCACTTTCAAATTCAATTCTGAAGCTTCCATTATCTTCAGTATTATCAATATAAATTTTCTAAGCCTTGAAAATATTTTTAATTAGCTTAAAACTGAAGATTCAAATTTTTATCCAACTTCAATAAATTAAATTCAATAATTAAATTGCCAAATCCATAGTTATATTTGAAATTCAAGCTAAACCATCATTCAAATATCTAAAATCAATTAAATTTTCAAATTTCAATTGTCCAAAATTCAGGGTCGTCACACAATATTCTAATATCAAGATGCATTAAAAGTTTTTATGATTGACATGAGTATATTAAACACAACCAATAAAATAAGGTTGTAGTGAGACTGGAAATTCGTGCACTGCTTTTGAAGCTAGCTTAGTAATGAAAGAAATGAAATAAGATTTATCAAGCTTAATTTTTGTATATAAAATGAACAATGTAATATAAATGGATATAAAACCCACAAACAATCCAAAATACATATCAATGGTTTTCATTTATTTTATATGGATAAACAAAAATATATCAAAACAATAACAATCGAAAAAAAGGTAAACCGTAATATCATCATATCTATGATCCATTCCATACAACATATCATCCAAATCAACAAATAGTAAAGTCAATTTCAAATGAGTTGAATGAATGTAATTGGCATAAAATGATGAAGACATGTGTCTGTGTACACAATTAATATGATAATACTAAAAATATATCGATTAAATATCAAATACTTAGAGCTACCTAATCCATTAGTATATCCCTTTATAGTATCATGTATGTCAAATTGGTTGATATTAACACAGAAAGGGATAACACTTCTCATTCGTTAAATCCTCACATGGCATATAAAACAATCCATGCAAATGCAGTAAAGATGACACATTTCTTTGCAAATGCTAGTGACATGTAAGTCAGTTAGTTTCGTTTTGTAACACAGAAAACTTGGACCAAGATTGTGTAAATCTATAGGATCTTTATATAATGCAACTTATATATAAGTGTGGAAGTGTATATTGCTAATTACTTATGTATAAGTGTGGAAGTGTATATTGCTAATTACACAAAGCCGACAATAATAACCGAATATAAAGAAGATAAATAATAAAAGCAAGTACACCAGCTATTTTATACTGGTTCGAACGTCCCGTCTACGTCCAGTCCCGAAGCTCCCCTTCGATATTTCCTATAACCAAATAACCCTCACTTTGCCCCAAGGAATATGCTAATACAACAGTATTTCTATGACAATCTTGTATTTCAAATAACACGGATTTTGACTGATACTTTGTATGTGGATGTGTACACTTTGAGTTGAAGGAAGCGATTTAACCAAAATGATATTTTGGTTATGACAGATTGAGAATATGTAAGCAAGAGATGAACAAATATGTAAATAGACTGTAATAGAAATCAAGAGAATAGTTAATTTGTAAATCTCAATCTTTGAAGTATTTATAGGATTAAAGAGTTGCAAATGAGAAGTTGTTATTGTTAGATAAACTCTATTCGATTTAGTGGATGCAACCTTTGAAGAAGAGATGAGATTATTCAATCTGAAAAGAAATAACCATTGGTAATACAGTAGTTGCCAAACGACAGACGTATGTGGAAAAACCACAGACGTCGGTGGCTTCAGGAATAAAATTCTTAAGCCTTCTCATAGACGTCCGTGGATCCACCAAAGACGTCCATGGCTGGCATTTCCAGATTTTAAATATTTTTTAGTGCAATTTAATGTATATAAATTCTTGTGTGCATATATACTCAAGTAGACCTTATAATGTTTATCTAAGACTGTTAATACACTAACTTTACTAATCATAGTATGGTCTATAAATCTCTATTTGTCTTCCAGTCCCGATATCTTTGAGTATGATGATCTCTTGCAGTATATACCTATAATCTTGATCAGATATATAATATATGTGATTGTATAGTTGTCATCATTGAAACCAGAGAATGGAGATTCTAACATTCGCCCATTTTTGATGATGACGACTGTACAATCATTAGTCATGATAAAATAACTCCCTCTTAATTTAATCTCCTCCTATGTATATGCATATATTTCTCCCTCTTTGTCATTATCAAAAAATAAAATAATAGAAACATAAACATATAGACATAGCAAATGAGATAGATAGATATGAATAACACATAGAGTTCAACAATAAACAAATAGGAGCTCAAACATAACCAGAAATACTAATAGTACGTTGATACATGAAAGCAAAATAGCAAAGTTTCAAAAAAAATGAGAGCAAATAAAAAAGGCTTAGTGATACCGGTTTGATGAGTAAGATAGTTCGCCATAGGTTTCATAATATTCCCAATAGGCGGATGGATCTTGTCAGTATTTGGCTGGCCATTGTGTTTGATCATGGTACTCTTCATTCTCTTGAATTAAAAGTCCTTGAAAAGCCAGATAATGTTGCTGGTGACATGGGTTAGTATTGGACAAAGACATATCATCACTATCTTCTGCTTCTTCTTTCGGTTGTTTTTGCATAATGTTCTTGCCTCGAGAAGTTCCTTTATCAGGGATATGGAGATGGTAGATTGGTATTTGTGCTCGAGAAGGTTGTGTAGGTGAAGAAGAAGAAGAGGACGATGTGGATATGATGATCTCACACGAGTCTTACAAATAACTTTCTTCATCATGTCCATAACCTTGTCCAATGTTTTTTCCATTTTAGTCATACGTATGGAAAATGATCTTTGTAACCCACATACTTCCTTTCCTAGTGATTTCTGATTTCGGTCTAGAACCTTTTGGTTTGTAGTAATCAAAAGTTGATTTTGAAGTGTCACATCACGTCCAACTTCATTATATTGGAGTTCAATCCGAGCTTCCAAAATTTTGCAGTCGAAATGACATTCATGAGACGGAGAGGATGACATATGAGGATGTGGTGAAGGTTGTTATTGTTGTTGTTGATGTTAGTGTTGGATGGTCCATTGATGTAAGAGGATGATAGGAGGTGGGTTTCTTGGAAGTTGCATCAAAGATAAATATATTAGACCACTATCTTTTGTCGGAATTTCCTTGTATTATGATAAGTATGAAGGAAATCCTAGGTTTTGCAAGATACGCATAAGGTAAGGAGCATATACAATTGTCTGATGGTGCTGAGCCCAAAAACCCTTGCTTTGGTCGTGAATAAATTTTGCCCAATTTACCGAGGACCACCAAATATAGAATATTAAGCCCTATGGTCACTCGGATAAATTTTTTTATGACTACCTAAACGTGGAATGATTGTGTTGATTATCATCCTATCAAGTAGCCTAGCATATGGTTGTAGGTAAATGGATTTCCATTGTGGATCGTATTGAAACGACCCAAATTTTGACCACTTTAAAATAAATATTTAAAGTGATTTTAAATATAAAATATATAAGATTTTTATGATTTGAATAATATTATATAGGTTTTGGAAATAAAAATATACATAAAAATAGGAACATTTGCTTATATCGACAAAAGTGACAAAAAGCTGATTTCAAAAAAGTAAGTTCCAATCGTTAAACGAATTATTCTAATTAATTTATAAGTGTTTATATTTTTAAATAGCATTATACGAATTTATTTTTAAATTTGGTTTACATAAATAAATAGTTTAACTAAAACGTCAATATATGACCATAAAACATTTTGTCGAAAATCAACTTTTTATCGATTTAAAGTTGTCGCGACATTATTGCACCTTTATGTACACGTACATGTACACACATTAAAATATAATAAGTATTAGCAATTAACTAATCTAGTTTACTTTTACTAAAAATGGTTAGAAACTTCTAGAAAATTATTAAGAAAAAGTAAACACAAAAAGACAAAAATGATTTACTTTTGTAAAATAAAATTAGAAAATCCTTTGATTTGATGATAATTAATTAAGATTTGATTTGACTAATAAAAGATTTTAATTTAACATTATATTTACTTAAACCATTAATCAATTTCATGTTCACGTTTACTTTAAACATAATTATTACATAAACTTCACATCACATTTATACACTTACTTTTCATATCAAATCTACATTAAATACATGTTTAACCATGCATTAGAAAGACTTTTTTAGTATACGTAAAGGAGACAAAATTTGATTTGATATGGAAGGTATTTTGGTCTTTTGGTTTGAGGGTAGTAAGGTAATTTTGATTGTAAACTTTAACTATAAATAGCAGCACATTTTTCCACTTTCTTTCACACATTTCTACATCTTCTTCTTCCTTTCTCAAGCTTTCTAAAAGCTTCTCTAATGGCTTCCATGCCTTAGAAAAATAATAATAAAATAATAGAAGAAAATAAAGTAAAAAAAAAAAATAAAGTATTCCACCCCAAAACTAGTGCAATCTCCTCCTTTTTCCACTCCTAGTTCACGGCCTCCCTCCATCACCCTTTAGCGTAGCACACCACCACTCAAAAGCCAAGGTTGAGCCTACCTAGCCTAGACCTAGCCCCAAAATAAAGAAAGGAGCAAGTTCAGGAACTCCAAAGCAAGATAAAGAGAAGGAAGTACCGCTGATTTTATTCCAAGGAGCTAGAGAAAATTCAAGGTTCTACGGAAGCTCTGCCGAATTTTTGAGAGTTTGGAAGAAGTGGTCGATAGTATAAAGAAAAAGAAATAAAGTAGACGTTTATTAGTTGAAGTTTAAGTGAAGTGTTGTTAGTAAGAATGTTGGTAGGAGTTAATCGATTTGGTTTAAAGTGAGTACTCAAATCTTAGTTTTATTTCAATAAAACTTAAGTTGAAAATACACATGTTAAATTAGAAATTAGTACGTTGAATATTGCTTGATATTTGATGATAACTTGGTTGATATTATGGTTGATTATAAGGTTGTGAAATGGTCGATAACTTGGTTTGATAAATAATAAGAGAAATGGTTAGTAACTAACCAAATTAAATTTAATGGAAACTAAATCCATAATAATGTGTGTATGGAGTGATTTAGCCTTTAAATGATTTTAAAAAGGTCGAAAACGATATTATAATAATATAATATTATTATATGAAATGAAATGGAAAATGAGTTTGAAATATGAGAATATTGTTTAAAATGATTTAGAAATGTTTTATAAACATTTAAAAGTGTTTCAGTGAAGTTTGGAAAGAAATTGAAAAAGAAGTCCAAATTATACACGTCGCGTAATGGTAGTTCGCGATTTCACGTCGAAAACGTTAAATAAGTATACAAAGTGGAATACTGCTCGGAATCCTTTGAGATAAGAATTTTCTGATTATATCCATAGTTTTCCAACAAAGATAGAAAATTAAGATTTCATTAAGTAAATTTTGAAATATGTCCAAACCAATTTTATAAAAACATCACAGTTTTGCAGTTCGAAATCCAAAAAGAGATTTCCTTAAAAATGATATTTTTAAAATGCTTTAAAATATGAAATAAATTCTAAAAATATCTTAAAATGTTTTAAAAGCGATTTAAGTAATAAAAATGGATTTTTAGACAATAAAAAGTCGTTTTAATCAATAGAGCTTTAAAAAGCACTTTCCATGGCACTTTTCGCAGCACTTTTTAGTAACTTTTGAAACATAGTTTTAAACGCAACCATTCTTTTCCAAATCTTGTGTAAAGGTTCTTAAATGATTCATAAAGTATTATAAGGGTGATTTAAAGGATTTATGGAATGGTAAAATAAATGAATAAGTTTTTTAAATAATGATTTGTAAGTTTTATAAATCATTTTTAAAAATGAAAGGAGTATGCGGAAACGACTAGTACATTTGTCCCACTTGTGAGATCTAAATGGTAAAACAAAGTGTGTAACTAAGGTTATGAATAGAGCAACGAGTTCCCTAAACTTACCAGACCTTAGTTTTCTCTTTTAGACGAGGATTAGAAAAGATAGAGGGGAAAGCCCAGATGCTCTAAAATAATATTTTCCAATATGAGATTTAAATAAATGATTTGGAATTATTTTAAATTCCTATACTTAATATTAATTGTTATGGGTTTGTAGTAAACTATGTCTTTAATAACATAGTTTTTGACCCATTCAAGAGTTATGATTTGAAAATAAAATCATTGTTAAAGAGTTATATAAATGATTTAACAATGATTTCCTACGTAAAAGGTGAATTGATTTGGATTTATTCCAAGTTCAAAAATGTTTAAATAAACCAAATGATTTGATAAATGAGGCTTAATGATTTCATATAGTCTAAAAAAAGTTAAATGAATTATTTAATGAATGTATCTTTAAGAGATATTTATGAATGAATAAAAAAGATGAATTAAATTGAATGGTGACTGATAATCACATATGAACTTAGCATCTTTTTAAACGATGATTGGTGCGAAGAAACCGGGGTCGGATTTGAGTAACTCCTATTCGAAAACTACTTCGAACCAATGTATACATTCGAAAGTGAAGACATGTTGAAGATGATGATTATTGAAGACCGGAGATCTTCATTAGCGAAAGGATTGCTTGTTGACATTCTCCGGGTAGCTCCTAATATAGAGACATTTATTATAGAAGTGGTCCTGCCATGTTTGAAATCTTTGGATTGCAAGGGCTTCTCGCCTAGTAATGACCGAGGGAAGTGCCTTCGGTTTCGTTCAATCCCAGAATGAACTTGTACGGATGAATGTCTGACATTGCATTGCTAAGATCACAAATGTTGAATTTTACCAACGTATTTCTGTGGTGGCGGTGAAGGCAACTTCTCTTAGCTTAACACCCTTCTCAGAGGCATACGAACTTAGAGGTTGTATGTTCGTAAAAGTCAAATGGTGATCAAAGGAATGGAAATGTAGCATTCTAAGTGGATTGTGCTTTGTGAAAAGTAAAGCGTGGTTTTGTATGAAAAGCATGGTTTTGTATGAAAAGTGTGGCTTTATCTAAGTTGAGCATAAGCTCACTCCCAAGCCTTACATCTCGGAAATGATACGGGAACTATATTACATATTTCAGGCTTAGTATGACAAGGGTGGCATATGATCCCTCAAGGTGACTGGCCGCGTATGATCTAGGTCACCAAGGTGTCCAAACGAGACCCTTATTGTATGATATAGTGACGTGTGAGTCCTTGCATGAGAAGCCACCGGATTCAAGAAGTGTGGCAATATGAGGAATAGTGGTGTGTGCATCCTAGCATGAAAAAACATCGGGTTTAGGTTGCTATGCGTGGTTATCGAGGTTCCCTATCATATTGGAAAATCCAATTCCAATACGAGCTTACGGTTTTGATTGTATTCCCAAAATAGCTGTAATGCTTTTCAAACATTTCAGCTACCCCTTTTGGTATCATATATTCCATTTGACCTAGTTTGGATATATTCCCTTAGACTTAGTCTGGGTATTTATACCTTATTTGAATAAGTTTATTTGAAAGATGTTTTCTAAAATGAATGTCGTTAAAGATAATATCAAATTATTTTGGTAATAAAACTTTTTTGGTTATCATTAGGTAAAATCCTATCCGTATTTATGTGTGGGCATGGTCTTATGAGACACCTTCATTTCAAAGGTTTTGATAACATCGTTATGATCTATACATTTAAAATTTTGAGTATCTCATGCTGGTTTGTCAAGCCTGATCCGGGTATTTTCAGTACTCGGGTCAGATCTGAGTGGTTTTAGGATTAGCTGAAGACGCTTGGAGTTTCTTCAACATCGTATGGACGTATTCTATTATCCGCTGCATCTATTCCATTTATTTTGTTGTTTGTCAGCATTTGTAAGGGCAGGTGTTACAGCTGTCCAGGCTGAATCTAGGTTAGACTATGTTATATGTATTTTAAAATTTTCCACTGTAAATATTATTATTTAAAAAAAAATGTTATTTCATTTGTGTGAGATTCTGTTCTATCTATATTTTCTTTCTATCCTTAACGGTCCACTTGTTCATGCAATTTGAGTTGGATATGTATGGTTTATTGTCAATTCAAAGGGTATGATAAAACAGGCCATTACATTTGATATCAGAGTTTAGGTTGAGTGAACACATAGGCTTTGTTTGAGGTAAAACTCATTGTAGATAGTTTTAGTAATACCCTAGAATGAGCGACTCATTAGAGGTAGGGTTAGTAACACCCTAAAATGAGTTTTGATATTATTATATACATGAGCATGTGTTTGTTATTTGATATAAAAATGTTTTGTGTAGATTTATCTATTGAGTGGTTCATAGATTCTGTTCGATGCGCTTGATCACCGTTATCGATAAGGATTTCTAAAAACGTAAACTAGGCAAACTGACACACTGTTTTAAACGTATTATATTTTAAGCATAAAGGAATATCTTTTGAAAAATATAGATATTCGTGTGTGTCAGTTTGTGGTTAAGGGAATAATAATATTCAGTTAATATCATTTGTTGATTTAATGAACGAATTAATTTTCACAATTTGACTGTAAGATGTTTAATAAGAATATGGGGTTAATGCTAATGAATTTGTATAAGATATAAAGTAAGCATATAGCATAAAAATGCACTTTACCAAATAATATTGTAAAATGTATTAAAGATATGTTATATAAATTTGAGAAACTAAATTTTGGGTATTTTGGAAAAGGTTTATAAATTCTAAAAGAAAGTAAGTTAATATAAGATGATTTTATGAAGGGATTTATAAATGGATTTTATAGACAAATAAAAAATGGTTTTATATAACCAAGGTGAAATAAGTGAAATTATATATAAGTATAAATTTATAAATGTGATTTATAAAGTAAAAGGCGGAATTTAAAAGGTATATGAAAAAGCACTAAACTCACTTCAATCGCTGCGACATAATTCGGCTGATGACTGTAGCATCATCAGTATTCATTTTCGAGTCTTTACGTGATGAATTGCTACCTTAATAATTTACTACTGATTTGATTGTAAAATTCCAAGAATGATTTGATAAATATAAAAAAAATAAGTTTTTGAACTTATAAATTTGAAAACGGTATAAAAAAGAGGAATAAGTTTGTGCCCTATTAATTTGAACGGGAAATGTAACAGCTCACAAATCCGTACCCCTTTTGTCGACACTATTCTCCATCAATCAACTCAAGATGTATGGAAATACGAACAATTTGGGTTAAAGAAGAAGAGGTAGAAGAAGAAAATAGAAAACAACCTCAGAATCTAACCATCGCAGCGGAATAAAATATAATAGATAATCAATGATCTTTACACAAAAACAAATACATTTGTTTATACATTACATCATTAGAGTATACATATCACACATCTGGACAGTAATCATAACCAGTCCTCACAATCTGAATACACAGCGGAATATTTAACACAAATACGAAGTACGTATCGCCATTCAGCTCGTCTCCTGAGCTTTAGAGCATCCTTTCCTGTATCCTATAATACTCGGTCTAACCCGAGCATTACAGTTAAATAACACCCGAGTCAGCCTGTAATACCAGCGTGAGAAAACCACACTCAATTGATTACTAAAGTTCCAAAATTTCTTTTGAAAACAAAAGCATCTCTTAAGACGACTGCACAAATAAACATGTCGGTTTTTTACCTTACGATAGCCAAAACACTTTTCATTAAAATCCTCTGATATTATAATAGGGTCTATTTACAAATACTTATTAAAATAGCCGAAATTGTTACATTTATTAAATTCTAGCTACTAGCCACAATCGTGCGTAATACAGACAAAACCGTAAAAGGCACGTAGGGAGAATGTATTTCCAACTAATGACCAGGCACTGGGGTACCACCTGTCACAGTACGTGGTCTAGATCACAGTACCGAGGATTACTCCCAATCACCTGCAACACAAGACCGAGATTACCCCTTACTGTATAATCCCGAGTAAGATCACCCCACGGTTGGGATCGGCGACCACACCACAAAACCAAATAAAAAGGGACATCTAGACAGCGATGACCTCACCCTAATGGGCGCTACCCAACTAGCCTTGCTGCATAACCCCTGATTTTCAGTCATTCCTGGTTGATGAGACTTGAGGCTAAGAGTTACCTTTTTATAATGTTTCACTTAGAATGCTCATCGTCCACCTGACGATGTTCTGAAAGCATTCATCCATACAAGTCTGTCCCGGGTTCGAACGGAACCGAAGGCACTACTCTACTACATCCATTTTGGAATCATCCTCAGGATTAGAAGCGACTAGCCCTTGCACTTCACTGCTCCATCTTCGACTCCGAACTCGTTTTTCCATGAAAACGTATAAACCGGATCGAAGTGGTTTTTCAGGAAATAAATCCGGATCCCCGTCTCTTCGAAACGATCAACGCATTGGCCAATATTGATAGTCGGTTATTTAACCATCAATTAACATTCACAAACATCCATCAAACATAAATAATTTCTCTTGAATTATTTATTAACCTCAAAATATCTTCGCAAGATATATTTCCATTTTCAACCCCCTTTGAAAACAGTTTCAAGCTACACTTCCTTATGGAATGAATTCCCAAATATTTATTTCCACTGAAAACACCAAGCACACAAACTTTAGCTTTGTAAAATAAATTAAAACTTTTTATTTTAAAATATCCTTTGAAACATTTAAATTCAAAATTATTTTAATACTTATTCAAAATATATACTTTAAGAATATTTAAAATAAAACTACTTCAATACTTTATTAAAAAATATGTACTATAGGAATATTTGAAAATGAGGTTACTTTATAAAATATAAACTAGATTTTTTTCTGTTTAAAACAATACCAAGTCACCTTTAAATAATCACTACGATAATAGATTTGAAAAATACTTACTTTAGAATTTAAATATTTATAAATAATGAATTTTCTAAAACATGCTTTTTAAAATAACATTAAAGCCTTTAACTTATATTAAAAATTTACTTTGAAAACGTACTTGGCTATCCAGGGAAATACGCTAATCTTTCACATCTTTAAAAATAAATCACCATTTATTTTTAAACCAATTTTCCCATTCCTTTAATAAATTCCCATCGTGAATTTATTCTTCCAAATATCCACTGACATATTACTTCAATTTTATAAACCCAGTTTATAAATATCTTAGTCTCAACTCCCTTTTAAAATTCCGATTCCAAACACTTAGATCAATTTCCAAATTGATTCCCAATTTACTCCATTTGAAATAAATTTCTTTACTTACTCAATTCATTTAAAAATCCATTAAATTCAGACTTTATTTCCTTAATTATGATTTAAAATCTTTTAACTGAAAACACCAATTTTAGATTTTTTTTCCAAATTCCTCCTTTATTTATTTCAATAACTTAAATCTTAAATTTAAAATAAATTCTTTATTATTTTAAATAATTAACACTTAAATTTAAAATTCATTATCTTCCTGTTTATTCAAAATTCCCTTTTCATACACGGAATTTATTTATTAAAATTTTAAAATCACTTTTACTTTTCAAATTCACTTTTATATTTATTTAAATTCTCTATTATTATTTCACTTACAAATTCTCTTCTTTTATTTTCTTTTCAAAAATCCAATTCTATATATTTTGATAACTCAATGTACCAAAATATATTCAAGTAAACCATAGCATCAAATATTCTAATTATCAATAATATTCATCACAGAGTATCAAATATTCATAACACAGAATATTAAACAATCCAAATAATTTTTAGGAATCTAATTGGATCCGTCCGACCTGTTTTTCTACATCCACAAATGTTAGCACAATATCAATTCCACTTCGAGGTGGAATATCGTGGTATTTGGGATTAAATAATATCATCCGCTATTATGCGGCGCATAGTGTCTCATCCGTTATATAATGCGGGAAATCAATCATTCCAATATACGCTATATATGCTACTATATATAATATAACACATCCAATCAAATCAACCAATCAACCAATTATTTAAATTGAACTATTTAAATTTAAATAGCAACCAGATGAGTGAGTTTGACTCACCTTTTCTTTTGTTGTTTTCAACCATTACCAATTTCGGCTTGCTTCCTTTCAGAATTTGACCTTGTATAAATATTTATTCGGTTTTGTTAATACTTTTGACTTGACAGAACAATTTATTACTATTTGAATTAATCAAACAACTGATTGTCAATCACTTATTTAATTTAACTCGTTATTTGATTTAAAGATTTAAAACTAATAATTTCTTTTAAAAAATTATTTTCAGCAACCCAAAAATTAAACAAGTTAATTACAACAGCTTAATTATCAAACTCATTCCCTTTTTTTCAACCAACTAGTAAAATAAAAATTATTTATACATGTTTATAAAATAATTCATAAAGATGCCAAAATCAAACTTTATATAAATCCTCTAAACATCTTTAAAATTTCTATATTTGGTTTTCAAAACCTTATCTATACAAAAATTTCTGTACATATATATTCTTTTAAATGAAAATAGATATGTGTATATATATATCCATACTTGTTTTCTACACCTTTGTGTTGTAATCTATAATATATATATATATATATATATATATATATATATATTTAAGTAAAAGAAAAATAGAAACCGGAATATACCTCGCTGCTAGCGCCAACCGACAACTTCCATCAGTCGACATCGCCAAGTTCAACTCGTGACCCTACATCGCCACTGCGCGACCCATCGACGATGAAGTTGTCCCAACGACCATCGGCCTGCCTATCGCGAGTCGACAGTCGTGTCCTCATCCCCTATATCCTACTTGGTATCGACCGCGGCCTGAACGAATTGCAACCTTAGCCCCTTTCTGACGTCGTCGACACTCAATGCGCCCTCGCCTCGAGACACTAGATCAAAAACCTCTTCTACACGAAGCCCTAGCTGCTCGCGATGCCAACACCACCCACGACGTGAGCTTCCCCCAATCGAAGTGTCTACTCGTAACCCTAACTCGCCTCGTGATCCATATACAATTTCAAATTCAATCTCGAACGAAGAGAAAGCAATGGCTGAATGCGAGAGATGATTTCGAGCCCCTTTATTTTTTTTTCGTTCGCCATTTTTTTTCTTTTTCGTTTCTGTTTGAATTGGAAGGAAGAAAAGGGCTTCGAGATTTATAAAAGGAGACTTGCGTTTTTATTTACTTCCTCGATCTGATGTGTGGATTACAAAGGAAGGAGAACAAAAGACATGATGGAGTGGTTGCTTGTGCGAGTGGGGGACAGTGATTTGAGGGAATTGCAGGGATTTGAAAGAAAGGAAGCTGAATGTTGGGTTGAATGGGAATATATATATAATTTAAATTCAAATTCGAAACGTCTCGATTTACGTAGCTTAAAATCATGAACTCCTATTGAGGCATGCCGCTAAGCGTTTATAATGTTATACCCTTATTCCGAACGCAATGGAAAAGGTTTCGAGTCCTAATTCGATCGAGTGGAGAAGATAGCTTTCTGAACCCAGTTATTAAATTAAATTTCGATGCGTTTACTTATCGTATGGCCAAACAATCACTCCAAACACTACAAAAATTGAAATCCGATGATAATTCAATATTACATATCCAATGGAACTAGATTCGTCGAATTCCGAGACTATGCCTCAGAAGGTTTATTTTTAAATTCAATTTAAACGATAAAATTTCAAAACTGAACAAATCAGTGTTAAATTCAATTTTAAAACCTTTATTATCCTCAACACTGTACATATAAATTTTACAAGCCCTCAAATTATTTTTAACGGGCTTAAAACAGAAGATTCAATAATTTACCCAATTTCAGTTTATTAAATCCAATAACTTAATTGCTAAACAATAATAATATTTGAATTCAAGTTAAAATTTAACTTTTAAACATTTGATATCAATTAAATATTCTGATTTCAAATGTCCAAAAATTTCGAGCCGTCACATTCCTCCACCCTTAAAAGAATTCATCCCTGAAATTGCTAGTTAAGAAGAATGATCCAATACCCATTACTATTTTCCAAAACCAAACTGTTTTTGACAGCAACCAGCCAAACAATCTTGATTAAAGACACACTATCCATCTTACTAACTTTCCAAACTTTTCCATAGTTTCCAAACAACTTTACTTATTCAACCATTCAAATTATAATTTAAAACCAAGTTTTAAATTTTCAAAATTTCTCAAAAATTTTCTAACTCCCTAAATTTTTGAAAAATTTCGCCAGCGCCTCCTCTGCGCAGCTAGCTCGGTACGACTACAAAATGCCTCAATGGGATCCCAAATTCCAATAGAAAACAAAAGGCCAAGCGGCTAGATCAAAAACCCAATCAAATTTCATACAAAAATTTAAACACATACCGTTTTGTCGAGAAATTCAAATTTATCTTCTGAAATCAAAACCAATTTCCTTTCCCTTTATAATACCTGCATATCCTACTTATCAATAATATCCAATCATAGCTTTTAAAATCATTTTATACATTTCCTTACATAAGTTTTCATATCTACTTCTATTCAAATTAGTTTTTCCCATTTCCATATGAATTCAATTTATCTTCAACTCTGAATATTGAATTTCATCTTTCATTTATAACTGATTCATATCATTATTTTAAATTAGTTTCATCCACTAATTTATTTCAATTTCCAATTTGAAATCGTTTTGTTGCTAACAAAAATTTTCCCAAAAATCTTTTAACTCCCAAAATTTTCGAAAATTTTAGCAAAGTCTCCATTGTACGGAGGAGCTTTTGCAATTTGACAAGGGATATAATATATATACATCGACCCACACGGTCGGAAAAACAAAAACAGTTCATATTTTCTATTTTTATTGCGTAGGTGTACCTTTATTTAGCATTTTTAAGCAAGCGGCTTATTATTTTAGCAATTTGCACGATCAAATCCAGGCCAAAGGCTTCCCGGTACCTGTGCTTACTCAACTAAAACATGTAAGTGCTAAATATATGCAATTTACTAGTATTTTACTTATTTTAATATAGCTAACATATAAATTTCACATATAATGCATATTATATAATTTCCATAAGCACATACAAGGTTTCGACACTTATTACAATTGCTTACAACCAATTCTCAAATCATTCCATTCAGTTTAACTGATTTACAACTTACTCGCATATATTTAATCCATTCTAAGCAAAACAAAGTCATATTCAGTCCAGTTGGTTTCAAAATTATCCTATTTCACTTCTAATAACTCATAGGATTTTATCTAATCTCGTTTACTTCGACCGACCTATTTTCTTATGAAATTCGAAAATATTCATGTGAATAAATAATTACTTAAGCTTATAACCATTTTAAATTGATTCCAACTCAATTTATATTTAATTCCTTCTATTTTAATTCATTCTATTAAACTTGAAAACATTCCATATCTCTTATTGTCATAAAGTTATTTCAACTTCTTAACAATTTCATTCCATATACGCCTTCATTCATTTGAGTCCATTTTATTGAGCTTGAACCGTTTTATGCTTATATATTAATAACCATTTCCCAATTTAAATTTACCCAAGCTTTTATTTAATGGACTTTTACCTTTACTCGAAGCCAAGCTTTCACTAATTTAAACTTAAATTAATTTACTTTAAATTATTCAAATTTCATACTTAAGCTCATTTTCATTTTGCAAAAAAAAATTTCTTTTCAATTTATCTTGATTCTATTTCAATCAAATCTCATTTCAAACTACAAATTTATTTGATTAGTTCATCCGTTTCATATAAAATTTAAATTTCCAGATTCAGTTCATTCTCAATTCATTTAATTAATTACAAGGCCATTTTCAATTTATTCCCGCTTGTTCGTCGACGGAAATTCTATCGGTTTAGAAAACCGTCGAACGAATTTAGAAATAAAAATAACCGCAAGCGCACGGTGTACGAATGTAGCACGCGGCGAATACGGGTCGATCCACAGGGAATTGATGATTTTAAAATTCTATTCAATCAAATTATACCGAAGTCGAGAGTGAATAGCTAGAAATGTAAGAAACTAACAAAAACTAGCAAAAGAAAATGATAAAAATATGAGAGTTAAGAGAACAATTTAGAGATAAATCCACTCTCTAGATCATATAAATCAACAAAATGAAGTTATGATTTCTCTTTTCTTGTCATTAGTGAATTAGTTGATGTGCTTATCATAAGTATGGTATATTTGTGCTATTAATTAGCTCAATATAAACCATCAAACTATAACACAACCACTAATACACATTTAACTCTCATGAAATATGACAACAAAGTTGAAAGCAAAATCTATTTTAAGCATAGCCTATTAACTATTGTTTAGAAATATAGGCTATCAAATTTCAATTTCAACATTCACTTCTTTGCCATAATCATATTTAGATGAAGAGGCAATTTGTGTTATGTTTGTTTAAGCATAGCCTATTTGTTATAAACAACATAGACTATCAAATTCAAAGCTAAACAACATCATTAAACCACTTCAATCATTCTCATTAAGCACAAAAAGAGAGCATAAACAACAAAATGTTGGATCTACATACTTGAGAGCTTCATTACCCCTAAATTGAAGGGATTAAGCTCTCATATTTGTTATTATATGAACAAATGTAGAAAACAACATTAAACAAGAAGAGAAAAAGAGAGCAAAATGAAAGGAAAAATTATTCTACTTGCATAAAATAAAAGAGATCTACACTACAACATGAAAGTAAATGAACATGAAAAGGAAAGAGCATGTATTAAATTGCATAAAATAAAAAAGATTACATAAAATAAAAAAATGGCTAAGTAGCCATGAAGAGAGAAAGAGGAGCTTTCATTTTATTTTTGATCTAAACTAAACATAAGAGAAGGAGGCCTAAGAGAGACTAAGAGAAGAGATCATGTTACATGAAACATATGGGTATTTATACATGTATGAAACCCTAATTCATATTTTTGGGGAATACCCAAAATGCCCCTTAGGAAGTGTGGAGGCCAAGTAACCATTAACATGTCTTAATCCCCCATTAAGTGTACATGAAGCCATTAAGTCCAAAAGCATGTGCATTAGCCTTTAATTTGTATATTAAGGTAGGTGGGTAGGTAGGGTCCTCCATGTTCTTCACTTTGAATTATTTCCATCTTCATTCCTTTGTATTAATTTTGTGCATGCATATCTTCATGAAACCACTTCTATTTGAGATCAATTTCCTACAAAAATATATACAAATTTTCAATTAAATTTTCTCAAATTAATATATGCACAAAAATGACCATTTTGCCCCTGGATGAAGATGAATATGTGACAATTTCAAATAATATGAATTTTGGTTTAAACAAGTTAAAATACCCAATATGATCAAAAAGAACAAATATGGTGGTAAAAATATGCACATTTACGTGCACATCACCGCTCGTTTGGGTTTTATTTGCAACTAAAACCATCCCTACTTTAATCCAATTTCTTTTTATTTGGCAACATTTTCAATTATATTTACTTCACTAACAATTCAAGTCGAATTTGACTTATAACTACAGTTTTATTTCCAAACTTCAATATTAAATCACAAATTCAGCTTCTATTTAACTACATTAGGTTACATTTACATATTTCATTGACTAATTTATTATCTAATTAGTTCTCCCCCTATTTATAATTCAATTTTGGATTTTTGTTTTATTTTCCAAATCATCAAACAATATTTATTTTGGGTTTTCTATTCCACTTTCTAGTTTTATAAGTCACAACTTATTATTTTACACATTTCCATTCATTCTAGGCTTGAATGTATTCACCTTTATTTTTAACTCAAGATTTTCGCTTATTTATAACCCAAGCATATTTTTATTCCATGGATTTTTAATTCTTTTATAAGTTATTCTAATTCATTTATCCCAATCCTATTCTTATCCAACTTATTTCTTATCCAACTTACTTCCATTTATTTAAGTAAGGATCTAATTCCATTCAATATCACCTATAGCTCAACTGAATTTTATTCCAATTTCATTCTATTTTAACTCAGATTTATTTAATTCAATTCGATTCAATTTTCTTCATCAATCCAAGTTAATTTCATTTTTAACTTCTCACTTTAAATTTTCAATTCCAACATTCAAAGCTCATATTTCCTTTGAAATTTCAAAAATAAACTAGTTCTTCTGAACAAATCAATTTGGTAGCAATCTGTCACTTATAAACTCGAAAATGAACATCGATGATGCTGCAGTCATCACCGAAATTATTTTCCAGCAACTGAAGTGAGTTTAATACTATTTCCCTTCTCAAAATTTATTTGAAACAATTTCCTTTCAGAAATACTTTTAAAACAATAATACTATTATTTATCTTCAAAACACTTTGAAAAACACTTCCAAAATCTCTGGGGTTTTCAAATTTTCAAATTTTAACTTAAATCGAATTTTAACTATAATTTATTTGTATAATTTATGCTCATACAATTTTTCCCTTTGATTATACAAGTCATTCCAATTTTTATAATCCTATTTGTTTAAAATATTATCACCCAAACATCCAAGTTATATAACAATTTAAGAAAATATTTATATCGAAATATATTTTTGGGTAAAATTATTTCATTGACCCATATTTAAAACAATACCGTTTCAATTTATCGGGTTATGTGTTTATAAACTCTTCTCGAATAGCGGTCAACTTACTCAATCAGAATTCATATTCCACCCAACCAATAAGTTAACACAATATTTAAACAATTTATATTCACTAACACATACACGCTCATATCTATTAATACGCTCAAACTCATTCAAGATTACTACGGACTCTATTTTCAATAACTAATCCTCACAGAGCCAAGGTTATCACCAACCTAAGCTCTAATACCAACTGTAACAGCCCGCAAATCCATACCCATTTAGTCGACACTATTCTCCATCAATCAACTTAAGATGTACGGAAATACGAACCATTTGGGTTAAAGGAAAAGAGGTAGAAGAAGAAAATAGAAAACAACCTCAGAATCTAACCATCGCAGCGGAATAAAATATAATAGATAATCAATGATCTTTACACACAAAAGAATACATTTTTTTATACATTACGTCATTAGAGTATACATATCACACATCTGGACAGTAATCATAACCTGTCCTCACAATATGAATACACAGCGGAATATTTAACACAAATACGGAAGTATGTATCGCCATTCAGTTCGTCTCCTGAGCCCCACAGCATCCTTTCCTATATCCTATAATACTCGGTCTGACCCGAGCATTACAGTTAAATAACACCCGAGTCAGTCTGGAATACCAACGTGAGAAAACCACACTCAGTTGATTATTAAAGTTCCAAAATTTCTTTTGAAAACAAAAGCATCTCGTAAGACCACGCCACAAATAAACAAGTCGGGTTTTTACCTTATGATAGCCAAAACACTTTTTATTAAAATCCTCTGATATTATAATAGGGTCTATTTACAAATACTTATTAAAATAGCCGAAATTGTTACATTTATTAAATTCCAAATACTTGCCACAATCGTGGGTAATACAAACAAAACTGTAAAAGGCACGTAGGGAGAATGTATTTCCAACTAATGACTAGGCAGTGGGGTACCACCTGTCACAGTACGTGGCCTAGATCACAGTACTGAGGATTACTCCCAATCCCCTACAACACAAGACTGGGACTACCCCTTACTAGATAATCCCGAGTAAGATCACCCCACGGTTGGGATCAGCAACGCACTACTAAGCCGAATAAAAAGGGACATCTAGACAGGGATGACCTCACCCTAATGGGTGCTACCCACCTAGCCTTGCTGCATAACCCCTGATTTTTAGTCATTCCTGTTTGATGAGGTTTGAGGCAAAGCGTTACCTTTTTAGAACATTTCACTTAGAATGCTCATCGTACACCTGACGATCTCCTGAAAGCATTCATCCATACAAGTCTGTCCCGTGTTTGAACGGAACCGAAGACACTACTCCTACTACATCCATTTTGGAATCTTCCTCGGGATTAGTAGCAACCAGCCCTTGCACTTCACTGCTCCATCTTCGACTCTAAACTCGTTTTTCCACGAAAACGTACAAGCCGGATCGAAGTGGTTTTCAAGAAATAAATCCCGATCCCGGTCTCTTCGAAACGATCAACGCATTGGCCAATATTGATAGTCGGTTATTTAACTATCAATTAACATTCACAAACATCCATCAAACATAAATAATTTCTCCTGAATTATTTATTAACCTCAAAATATCTTCGCAAGATATATTTCCATTTTCAACCCACTTTGAAAATAGTTTCAAACTACACTTCCTTATGGAATGAATTCCCAAACATTTATTTCCACTGAAAACACCAAACACAAAAACATTAGCTTTTTAAAATAATTTAAAACTTTTTATTTTAAAATATCCTTTGAAACATTTAAATTCAAAATTATTTCAATACTTATTCAAAATATATACTTTAAGAATATTTAAAATAAAACTACTTCGATACTTTATTAAAAAAAAATACTATAGGAATATTTGAAAATGAGGTTACTTTATAAAATATAAACTAGATTTTTTTTCTGTTTAAAACAATACCAAGTCACCTTTAAATAATTACTACGATAATAGATTTGAAAAATACTTACTTTAGAATTTAGATATTTAGAAATAATGAATTTTCTAAAACATGCTTTTTAAAACAATATTAAAGCCTTTAACTTATATTAACAATTTACTTTGAAAACGTACTTGGCTATGCAGGGAAATACGCTAATCTTTCACATCTTTAAAACTAAATCACCATTTATTTTTAAACCAATTTTCCCATTCCTTTAATAAATTCCCATCGTGAATTTGTTCTTCCAAATATCCACTAACATATCACTTCACTTTTATATACCCAGATTATAAATTTCTTAGTCTCAACTCCCTTTTAAAATTCCGATTCCAAACACTTAGATCAATTTCCAAATTGATTCCCAATTTACTCCATTTGAAATAAATATCTTTACTTACTCAATTCGTTTCAAAATCCATTAAATTCAGACTTTATTTCCTTAAATATGATTTAAAATCTTTTAACTGAAAACACCAATTTCAGATTTTTTTTCCAAATTCTTTCTTTATTTTTTTCAATAACTTAAATCTTAAATTTAAAACAAATGCTTTATTCTTTTAAATAATTAACACTTAAATTTAAAATTCATTATCTTCCTGTTTATTCAAAATCCCCTTTTCATACACGGAATTTATTTATTAAAATTTTAAAATCACTTTTACTTTTCAAATTCATTCTTAAATTTATTTAAATTCTATGTAGTTATTTCACTTACAAATTCTCTTCTTTTATTTTCTTTTCAAAAATCCAATTCTATATATTTTGATAACTCGGTGTACCGAAATATATTCAAGTAAACCATAACATTAATTCCAATTATCAATAATATTCATCACAGAATATCAAATATTCATAACAAAGAATATTAAACAATCTAAATAATTTTGAGTAATCCAGTTGGATCCCTCCGACCTGTTTTCCTACATCCATAGATGTTAGCACAATACCAATTCCACTTCGAGTGGAATATCGCGGTATATGGGATTAAATAATCATCCGCTATTATGAGGCGCATAGGGTCTCATCCGCTATATAATGTGGGAAATCAATCATTCCAATATATACTATATATACTACTATATATAATATAACACATCCAATCAAATCAATCAATCAACCAATTATTTAAATTTAACTATTTAAAATTAAATAGCAACCAGATGAGTGAGTTTTACCTTTTATTTTGCTGTTTGCAACCATTACCAATTCCGGCTTGCTTCCTTTCAGAATTTGACCTGTATAAAATTTATTCGGTTTTGTTAATACTTTTGACTTGACAGAACAATTTATTACTATTTGAATTAATCAAACAATTGATCATCATTCACTAATTCAATTTAACTCATTATTTGATTTAAAATTTTTAAACTAAAAGTTTCTTTAAACAAATTATTTTTAGCAACCCAAAAATTAAACAAGTTAATTACAACAGCTTAATTATCAAACTCATTCCCTTTTTTTCTATCAACTAGTAGAATAAAAATTATTTATACATGTTTATAAAATAATTCATAAAGATGCCAAAATCAAACTTTATATAAATCCTCTAAACACCTTTAAAATTTCTATATTTTGCTTTTAAAATCTTATCTATATAAAATTTTCTGTACATATATATTTTTTTAAATGAAAATAGATATGTGTATATATATCCATACTTGTTTTCGACACATTTCCTAACTGTATATGTGTTGTAATCTCTAATATATATATATATATATATATATATATATATATATATATATAAGTAAAAGAAAAACGAAAACCGGAATATACCTCACTGCTAGCTCCAACCGACAACTTCCATCAGTCGACATCGCCAAAGTTCAACTCGCGACCCTACCTCTCCATTGCGCGACCCATCGACGATGAAGTTGTCCCAACGACCATCGGCCTGCTTATCGCGAGTCGACAGTTGCGTCATCATCCCCTATATCCTACTTGGTGTCGACCAGCCTGAACGAATTGCAACCCTAGCCCCTTTCTGACGTCGTCGACACTCAATGCGCCCTCGCCTCGAGACACCAGATCGAAAACATCTTCTACGCGAAACCGTAGCTGCTCGTGATGCCAACACCACCCACGACGTGAGCTTCCACCCAATCGAAGTGTCTGCTCGTAACCCTAACTCGCCTCGCGATCCTTATACAATTTGGAATTCAATCTTGAACGAAGAGAAAGCGACGGTTGTTCGCGAGAGATGATTTTGAGCCCCTCTATTTTTTTCGTTCGCCGTTTTTTTCTCTTTCGTTTATGTTTGATTTGGAAGGAAGAAAAGGGCTTCAGGATTTATAAAAGGAGACTTGCATTTTTATTTACTTCCTCGATTTGATGCGTGGATTACAAAGGAAGGAGAACGAAAGACATGATGGAGTGGTTGCTTATACGAGTGGGGGACATCAATTTGAGGGAATTGTAGGGATTTGAAGGAAAGGCAGCTAAATGTTGGGTTGAATGGGAATATATATAATTTAAATTCAAATTCAAAACATCTCGATTTACGTAGCTTAAAATCGTGAACTCCTATTGAGGCATGCCACTGGGCGTTTATAATGTTATACCCCTATTCCGAGCGCAATGGAAAAGGTTTCGAGTCCTAATTCGATCGTATGGAGAAGATAGCTTTTTGAACCCAGTTATTAAATTAAATTTCGATTTAATTTCAACGCGTTTACTTATCGTACGGCCAAACGATCACTCCAAACACTACGAAAATTGATCCGATAATAATTCAATATTACGGATCCAATGGAACAGGTTTCGTCGAATTCTGTGGCTGTGCCTCGGAAGGTTTATTTTTAAATCCAATTTAAACAATAAAATTTCAAAACTGAACAAATCAGTGTTAAATTCAATTTTAAAACTTTTATTATCCTCAACACTATCAATATAAATTTTACAAGCCTTCAAATTATTTTTAACAGGCTTAAAACGGAAGATTCAATAATTTGCCCAATTTCAGTTTATTAAATCCAATAACTTAATTGCTAAATAATAATGATAATTGAATTCAAGTTAAAAATTAACTTTTAAACATTCAAAATTAATTAAATATTCCAATTTCAAATGTCCAAAAATTCTGGGTCGTCATAGGAAAGCAAAACCAAAATTTAAAAAGAGTTGAACATTTTGGTTAGGCAAACAAAAGAAAATTTGAAATTGAGATATGAAAGAATTAACTTAAGAAAAGTTAAATGAAAGTGAATTGAATTTGATTCGTAATAATATTAATGAAACGAGATTAGGATTTGACTTAAATAAAATGAACTTAAGTCGTAAAGTAATAATAAACATGAGATTATATTGTATTAAAATGTTTACGAACTTAAGTAAATAATATTATGGAATGGATGTATAATTATGATGTTAATTATTTAAACTTCTCTTTGGATTATCCTCTTAGAGCACGTCTTCTTTCTTATGTCCGATCAAATTTAATAAGATATTTTGAAATAAAAAAGATTATATTATATAAAGAAGTGTCTTTATAAAAAGTGTTTATTAAGAAATCATTTAAGAGAATATTTTATAAAAGTATATTCTGTAAAATGAAGTGTAAATAGAAAAAATAAAATATTGTTTGAGAAAGATTGTTTTGAGAGTTCATATCATCATGTTTTGAAAAAATATAAAAGTGAAAGTTGTGTAATATAAAATAAGTTTTGAATTAAATTTATAAAGGAGATTTATTAAC
Organism: Allium cepa; assembly: GCA_030765085.1. Classification (NCBI taxonomy): domain Eukaryota; kingdom Viridiplantae; phylum Streptophyta; class Magnoliopsida; order Asparagales; family Amaryllidaceae; genus Allium; species Allium cepa. The sequence goes on along the minus strand of CM060935.1, from coordinate 792,399,426 downwards.
AAAGAAATTTCAAAGGAATTTTGAAATAAGAATTATAATGGTGTTATTCCAAATAAAGGGTAATCCATTTCTTTTGGAAAAAGAATAATAGTAGTATTATTTCTAAAAAAGATTTTGAAAGTGGAAAAAAACAATCTTATGGTTAATCGATCCAAGTGGCTAGAAAGTAACTAAAAATGGCCACGAGATGCATTCAGACGGTAAATGCTTCTCTTAAGTATTCCCCTTCTCGTTAAGGAAATATGCGATACTATTGGTAGTACCCAGTTTCTTTGGTATCATTTTTGAGTTACTCGATCAATATAATCTTCAAAGGTCAAAAAGCATAATTTGAATCACTTATTTGACAATTTAATGGCTGTCAATTTTTATCAAAGTGTATTATCTTAGTTGATAAGCATGGATATGCTTTGATCTTTAAAATAAATATTTAAACTTAATAATGAATCGTTCTGGATTTGTAGTAAACGATGTTTTAGCAACATTTGTTTTAAACCCTTGAATGATGCTTTGGAAGAAATCTTATGAGTATATTTAGATCTTTAATAATAAGATTTCAAAGATAATAACAAGTACTAGAGTTTTTTATGAAAAGATGGAAAATATTATAATTAACAAGTTATAAAATGAGAAGTTCATTTTAACAATGTGTTGGTGGTACTTGTTTTAATCTCTACGATTATCTTTTAAAGTAAGTAAAATTTGTTAGATAAATTATGAACATACTTAAAACATTTGAATAAGTTGATAAATACCTATTAAGTATTAAAATTGGTAAGTAAAGAGAATATATATGCATAAAGGAAGTTTATGGTGATTTATCAGTTTAATGAATTATTTTGGAACTGAGTTTTTCAAGAAACCATTAAGACGTGTTTAGAAATGTGTTATAATAAAAAGATAGTTATCTTTTGAAAAGAAATGTTTTTCTTTTAAGTTGAAATATTTTGGAAATAAAAATGCAAATAGTTTTGTATAAAGAAGTATCATTATACAAGTTTGAATAAAATATGAAATTTTTATGAAATATTTTCTTAAGAATTTTGGAAAGGATAATAAATAAATATGAAATTTATGGATTATTTCATCGCACAATTTAACCTAAGATTTGGGTGTAGAAATTTGACGTGTTTGACACTTATTCGAAAGAGACTTGTCACTCGATTCTTGACGACGAACGTTGATGAGGATTTGTGGTTGGATGCTTGAGTTCTTTTTATCATAGTTGAGAGCTATGCAAGAAGAACTAAAGTTTCGTTCAAGATGCCTGATCAGAGTCGGCATTAGAAGATCGGAGGATCAATATTAGTTTGGAAGTAAAGTTGTGTATTCAAATAAAAGATCAAATAAGATATTGCATATAGATGATCTATGTATATCATGCGGGTATAAATTTAAAAAATAAATATTTTTGGCAAATACCTTTAAGTTTTGTTTTGGGATAATTTCAAGGATTAAATTCTTTTAAGGGCAGAAGTATGCAACGAACCAGAATTTGACCACTTTAAAATATAATATTTAAAGTGATTTTAAATATGAAATATATAAGATTTTATGATTCGAATAATATTAAATAGGTTTTGGAAATAGAAATATACATAAAAATAGGAACATTTGCTTATATCGACAAAAGTAACAAAATGCTAATTTTAGAAAAATAAGTTTCAATCGATAAATAAATTATTTTAATTAATTCATAAGTGTTTATATTTTAAAATAGCATTATAAAAATGTATTTTTAAATTTGGTTTACATAAATAAATAGTTTAACTAAAACGTCAATATGTGACCGTAACACATTTTGTCGAAAATCAATATTTCGTCGATTTAAAGTTGTTGCAACATTGTTGCACCTTTATGTACGCACATTAAAATATAATAAGTATTAGCAATTAACTAATCTAGTTTATTTTTACTAAACAAGGTTAGAAACTTCTAGAAAACAATTAATAAAAAGTAAGCACAAAAGGATAAAAATGATTTAGTTTTGTAAAATAAAGTTAGAAAATCCTTTGATTTGATGGGTAATTAAGTAAGATTTGTTTTGGCTAATAAAAGATCTTAATTTAACATTATATTTACTTAAACCATTAATCAATGTCACATACATCCGTGTTTACTTTAAACATAATTATTACATAAACTTCACATCACATTTATAACCTTACTTTTCATATTAAATCTACATTAAATACATGTTTAATCATGCATTTGAAAGTGTGTTTTTGTGTACTTAAAGAAGACAAATTTGATTTGGTATGGAGAGTATTTTGGTCTTTTGGTTCGAGGGTAGTAAGGTAATTTTGGTTGTAAACTTCAACTATAAATAACACCATATTTTTCCACTTTCTTTCACACATTTCTACATCTTCTTCTTCCTTTCTCAAGCTTTCTAAAAGCTTATCTAATGGCTTCCATGCCTTAGAAAAAAAATAAAAAAAATAAAGTATTCCACCTCAATACTAGTGCAATCTCTTCCTTTTTCCCCTCCTAGCTCAAGGCCTCCCTCCATCACCCATTGGCCGAGCACACCGCCACCCAAAAGCCAAGGCACAACCTACCTAGCCTAGGTCGAGCCCTAAAATAAAGAAAGGAGCAAGTTTGGAAACTCCGGAGCAAGAGAAAGAGAAGGAGTGCCGCCGATTTCATTCCAAGGAGCTAGGAGCAAATTCAAGGTTCTGCGAAAGCTCTGCCGAATTTTCGAGAATTTGAAAGAAGAGATCGATAGCATAAAGCAAAAGGAATGGAGCAGAAGTTGATTATTTGAAGTTTAAGTGAAGTGTTGTTAGTAAGAATGTCGGTAGGAAGTTAATCGATTTGGTTAATGGCGAGTACTCAAATCTTAGTTTTATTTTAATAAAACTTAAGTTGATAATACACATGTTAAATTAGAAATTAATATGTTGAATATTGCTTGATATTACATGATAACTTGATTGATATTATGGTTGATTATATGGTTCTGAAATGGTTGTTAACTTGGTTTGACAAATAATAAGAGAAATGGTTAGTAATTAACCAAATTAAATTTAATGTAAATTAAATCCATAATAATATGTGTATGGAGTGATTTACCCTTTAAATGATTTTAAAAAGGTCGAAAATGATATTATAATAATATAATATTATCATATGAAATGAAATGGAAAATGAGTTTGAAATATGGAAATGTTGTTTAAAATGATTTTGAAATAATTTAGAAATGTTTTATAAATATTTAAAAGTGTCTTAATGATGTTTGGAAAGAAATTGAAAAATAAGTCAAAACTAGGCGCGTCGCGTAACGGTTGTTCGCGATTTCACACCGAAAAGGTTAAATAAGTATACAAAGTGGAATATAGCTCGGAATCCATCGAGATAAGAATATTCCGGACTATTATATCCATAGTTTTCCAACAAAGATAGAAAATCAAGATTTCATTAAGTAGAATTTGATATATGTCCAAAATAATTTTATAAAGACATCGCGGTTTTGTAGTTCGAAATCCAAAATGTGATTTCTTTAAAAATGTTATTTTTAAAATGTTTAAAAATAGGAAATAAATTCTAAAAATCTTTTTTAAAATGTTTTAAGCAATAAAAATAAATTTTCAAAAAATAAAAGGAGTATGCAGAAATGACTTGGAATAGTTAAATAAATGAATAAGTGTTTTAAATAATGATTTGGAAGTTTTATAAATCATTTGTACAAATGAAAGGAGTATGTAGAAATGACTAGTACGTTTATCTCTCTTTTGAGATCTAAATGGTAAAACAAGGCGTGTAATAAAGGTTAGGAATGGAGCAACCAGTGCCCTAAACTTACTTGGCCTTTTTTTCACTTTTAGACGAGGGGTGGTACGGATTGAAGGAAAAGCCTAGATGCTCTAAAATAATATTTTCCAATATGAGATTTAAATAAATGATTTGGAATTATTTTAAATTCTTATACTTAAAATTAATTGTTACGGGTTTGTAGTAAACTATATCTTAAATAACATAGTTTTTGACCCATTTAAAAGTTATCATTTGACAAGGAACTTTTGGTTAAAGAGTTAGGCAAATGATTTAAAAATGGTTTCCTAAGTAAAAGGTGAGTTAATTTGGAATTATTCCAAGATTAAAAAGGTTTTAATTAAACCAAATGATTTGATAAATGAGGCTTAATGATTTCATATACTCTGAAAAAAGATAAAGGAATTATTTAATGAATGTATCTCTAGAGATATTTATGAATGAATAAAAAAGATGAATTAAATTGAATGATGATTGATAATCAAATGTGAACTTAACATCTTTTTAATCGATGATTGGTGCAAAGGAACCGAGGTTAGATTTGGGGAATTCCTATCTGAAAACCACTTTGAACCAATGTATACGTTCAAAAATGAAGACGTGTTGAAGATGATGATTATGGAAGACCGGAGATTTTCATTAGTGGAAGGACTTCTTGTTGACATTCTCTGGGTTGCTCCCAATATGGAGACATTTATTATAGCAGTGGTCCTATCGCTTATGAAATCTTTGGATTTTAAGGGCTTCTCACCTAGTAATAGCCGAGGAAAGTGCCTTCGGTTTCGTTCAGTCCCAGAACGAACTTTTATGGACGAATGTCAGACATCGCATTGCTAAGATTACAAACGTTGACTTTTACCAATATACTTCTGTGGTGGCAGAGAAGGAAACTTAGCTTAACACCCTTCTCAGAGGCATACAAACTCAGAGGTTGTATGTTCGTAAAAGTCAAATGGTGATCGATCGAAGGAATGGCAATGTGGCATTCTAAGTGGATTGTGCTTTGTGAGAAGTAAAGTGTGGCTTTTAATGAAAAGCATGGCTTTTTCTAAGTTGAACGTAACCTCACTTCCAAGCCTCACATCTCAGAAATGATACGGGAACTATGTTACATATTTCAGGCTTAGCATGACGAGGGTGGCGTATGATCCCTTAAGGTGACTAGCGGCGTATGATCTAGGTCACCAAGGTGTCCAAACGAGACCCTTATTGTATGATACAGTGGTGTGTGAGTCATTGCATGAGAAGTCACCGGATATGAAGAACTGTGGCAATATGAGGAATAGTGGTGTGTAAGTCCTTGCACGAAAAACCACAGGGTTCCGATTGCTATGCTTGGTTATCGAGGTATCCATATCATGTTGGAAAATCCAATTCCAATACGTGCTTTATGGTTTTGATTGTATTCCCAAAATAGCTATAATGTTTTGCAAACATTTCAGCTACCCCTTTTCGTATCTTATATTCCATTTGACCTAGTCGGATATATCCCTTAGACTTAGTCCGGGTATTTATACCTTATTTTATTAAGTTTATTTGAAAGATATTTTCCAAAAAGAATGTCATTAAAGATAATATCAAATTATTTTGGCAATAAAACTGTTTTGGTTATCATAAGGAAAACCCGTCCGTATTTATGTATGGGCGTGGTCTTATGAGATACCCTTCATTTCAAAGGTTTTGATAACATCGTTATGATATATACATTTAAAATTTCGAGTATCTTATGCTGGTTTATCAAGCCTGATCCGGGTATTTTTAATATTCGGGTCAGATCCGAGTAGTTTCAGGATTAGCTGAAGACGCTTGGAGTTTCCAGAGGGGAGCTGGAGATCTTCATCATCGTATGGATATATTCTATTATCCGCTGCATCTATTGCATTTGTTTTGTTGTTTGTCAATATTTGTAAGGGTAGATTGTAACGGCCCGCTATTTTGAACCATTCGCATACATACATGTCTGACTTAAATTGCTAAAAACAACAAATTGTTAATTTGTTATTGGGAAAAACTCAGCATGCACAGTAAATAAATCAGTCACAGAATCACAGACACAGAGTAATATAACAATAAGCAGCAGAATAGATAAATAGTATTTCATGAAGCTACTATACAAATAACAGAGTTTGAAATACAACTGAATATCTCAAATACAATGTAGTCTCGAATACAAACAGATGACAAGTCTGACAGAACAACTGTATAGCTTAAAGCTGAATAGATAGATGGATCTCCTAGTGAAGCTCCAACTCCAAAGGTGAGTCTCAAATGCAGTGACACTCAGTCTGACCCGAGCATAAAGAAAAATACAAAACACTTGGGTCAGGATTAACAATCTTATATAGTAAATTCAACTCAAGTGAAATGTCAACTGAAATACAAGTAACTCAAAGGATGTTTGGGATACCCATCCTTTAAGGGTCTATGGAACTACCTACTATGTAGTATTATGCGCTATTATAATATGTCTATATTAAAGTAAAGTATTAAAATAGTGTTAAGGCGTTACCCATATCCCCCTTAACACATTTTTATATATTCTTATGGTCTATATAGTACCGTAATTCATCCGTAAACTGAAGGGCTATCAGAGGGCACTCCAAAGGTATGGTATAAACCAAACTCGTAGAAGGCGTGATAAGGCATGCGATAAGGCACCCGAGGCAATGCCAGGGTAGATATACCATTTGCACTCCTAGACTGGTGGTAAAGCATAGCAGCTACTGCCGCCCACCTCGTGACATACTCCCAAATCAAAGGTGCACCCAATCAAATCACAAAAGCAATAGAATGGTATCGAAGAAATGTGCCCGATAGGGGGAATGACCCTACTTGGCCCGGTATAGCTCTTGTTTTAGCCACATCAAGCCGAGTCATAGAAGTCAGGGCAACGTAAATACCATATAGAATCATCACCAAACCATCCGACTTCGTTTTGGAATCTTCACCATGTACATAGTTGTTAAAGAGATTTTCGGTATTGGCAGAGAGTATGACAACATCTGATCCTGGTCTCTTAAACAATCCACCGCTTATTTCACACCTTGATCATTTCATTTCAAATAGTTTATACTTCATATCAAAATACCATATTCACTTCGAAATCATATCAATTCGATATCATTATTCACTTTATATAATATTCATTTCCAGATTCGTAACCCTTTTAAAATTATAGCACTTTCGAAATCATAGCATTTTTGAAATCATAACACTTTCGTAATCATAACAATTTTGAAATCATAACACTTTGGAAATCATAACACTTTCGTAATCATAACAGTTCCAACTCAAACAATTTAGATGTTGAATGTAGTATATATATATTAAAATAGCTATAAATTAAAATAGTTTATATATTAGAGTAATTTATATATTAAAATAGTTTATATATATTAAAAATACTTTATATAGTAAAAATAGTTTCCTCTAATTTCATAAATCGATTCAACTCGGCTTAAATTCCAAAATTCAATTTAAATCGATTCCAGTTTAACCATTTCAAATTAAAAGTTCAAAGGTTCAAGTTTATATATTCAAACATTTACAATATAAATTTCATTCATATTTCAGCATTTGACTTTAAATTTATTCAAATTGGAGATTATTCCCTTAACCATTTTTATAACAATTTATTTAAATCCCAATTTATATATTTTAAAATATATTATACACCAATTAAATTAATTTTATTAAATTAAATCTTATTATTAAATGTACTTTGTATTAAATCTAATTTTTATATATTTTAAATATAATAAAATTGTAAGAAAACTTTAAAAAATTATAATTTCAAAACTAACTTATAGATTAAAATTTCCAAAATATATTATTTTAAAATTCTAGATTTTATACATATATAAAAATAGCATTTATACATAACATAAAATAATATTTATTTAAAACCCATATATTTCCTTTCAAACTTTGGAAATCATTTTCAAAATATAGACCAACACTGTCCGTACATAATTTTCTATCCTATGGTCAAGTGGTATGGATATTTATCATTTCAATCCGTAATTTAATTATTTACGGGTATATATCATTTCAACCCGCAATCCCGAAACCTCAAAATTAATGAAAATTGCTCGGATTTATCATTTCAACCCATAATAATTTTTCCCTATTCTATAATATCATTCGGGCATGTATCGTTTCAACCCATAGGGAATTCAAATCTAACAAGGAACTTGTAGAGTGAGGAAAAAATATGATAACAATATAACATACCAACAACAGGCATATATCATCAGTAACAAATTTAAATATAATATAAATAATAGATTATGGTGTTAGGTGTCACAGGTGAATAATTACAGATAATGGCATATCATATATAATAATTAAATAATTAATAGTTCAAATTTAACAACACATTTCAATTCATTTCAATATGAATTATATTTATTAAATATAATAATGTTAATAATGAGTGATTTTTACCTCTCGAGGCTAGATAAACCCGAAAACAAGATGAAACAGACATGGATAAGCACATATTTGACGAGCAAAAATGATAGCTTGGGACCGAAGAAAACAAATCAAACTAGCTTAACATAAACTGAAATGAAATAGATATTATATTACTTATTTCTTAAAACCAATATTCAATTTAAAGTACATATTTAAAATAAAATCTCCATATAATATATATATATATATATATATATATATCTTTCCTTTCTTAGAAACAAGATAATTTACTTACTTTAATATCATATATATAAACAATCGCAAATGTCACTATGCAAACTTGCTTTATTATAAATTTACCTTAATATTATATATACATACAAGCTTCAAGAAGAAAAGAGATATGAAAGCAACCCTCATATATGGAAACGAGTTATAGAAAGATTCAACCTTACTTACTTTATGTAGACTTGTACTCTATACGTACTAACTATAAAGCAAAATTTTATCAAACTGAGATACATATACATATATATATACACACACAAACAGTAAAAGAGATTAATAGCAAAAGTTTATAAGCTTATACATGCTAATACATTTGGAAATCTAAGTTTTTTGAATATATATATATATATATATATATATATATATATATATACTAACATATTATAAACTAATACATTATCAACTAACATATTTATACTGACAGAATATAAACTCATATGGACTAACATATATATTATATTTAAAAATAATATCTATTGAAAATCACTATAACTTACTTTATTATACTATATGTACATAAACTCAAACAAATCTATATAACTTATATATACTTATATACAACTTACAAATCAAATATCAACTTACATAAAATAATATAGCTTATATATATACAGTAATTATAAATAGTAGATCTATATATCATACTGTAAACTAAACATATGCATATTACATAAGTAAACTATTATAAACTTCTTTAACATAATATATATAAACAAGATGACTCGCAGAAAACACAGTGTCATATAAATCCCCCATAAACTTATAAATATATATAATATAAACTAATATAATTTATACACAAAACACAGATCATATATATAACCAATATATTTACCTTCCTTTCAAATTCTATTAAATAAATATTTTATCATAATATATATTCATTATGTTATAACCAAAAATCTATTTTGAAAATATAAATTGTAAATAAACATCTAAACATATATATATATATAAATATCCTTGCTTCTTTTTTTCTTTTAAATAAAAAAGATACGTGGATCTATGCTCGGAGCGGGCCTGGGAAGAGATGAGTAAGGGTAGGAGCGGATCTATAGTTTCAAATGCAATAATATATGAACGCTCGCATGTTATCCTGTCAACAAAGGAGCAAACATGGATCGGCTTTTGTCAAAATGAGGGAAGCACGAGCAGTGCGAAAGAGGGAGGACATGGACAGGTTCTATGGTGGAGGGTTCGTGCTCGATGCAGTTGCATAGGGTTGTGGGCTAGAGGAGGTGTAGTGGTGAAGGTAGGAGAGAGATGCGAAGCGCAGGCGGCTGGTGAGAGGGGAGAGAGGCGAGGTTCAGGCCGAGCACAGTGATGTGGAAAGGTATTCAGGTGAGGGGATGCGTGCTCTGGGGACGAAGAAGGTGGGGAAGGTGGTTTGTGGGTTGTGGAGCGGTCGGAGTTATTGTAAAGCATGGAGACAGTCAGGTTCTTATTCGAGGCCCGCCGACGAGCTGTGGTGGCTTGGGCGGTGAGCAGCGGAGGATCTGGCAATCGCATGGTAAGGTGGATGTAGCGTTGGCTGTGAAGTGGAGGAAGATGCTTGGGAATGAGAGGCTTGGTTTAAAAGAAATAAAATAAAAAAAATGAAAGCAGGTTGCAAAAGTATATGAAATCCTTATATATAGCAGTAGGCACAAAAAAATAGGAGGAATAGGAAACGGTATTGAAGAAGATGGGAAGGGGATGGAGAAAAAAGAAAAAAATGAGATGTCTATCACAATACAAAACTGTAGATTATAAATATAATTTTTTTTCAACAGAACAAATGAATAAAAGAAAACGAATAGGCATAAATTGAAACTAGTGGAATAACAACGGTCAAAAGCTGAATTTTAGGAATATTTATGGCAAATAGTTGTTGGTATTGTACGATGAATATACGAAAAGACATAGAAACCCAGAAGGCCCAAATACGGAACCGATACGAATATCTGTTTCGTGGATTTCACCACACACCGGACTCCGTAATGCACTAATAAATATACTGCGGAGATCGGCACGACGAGACGAAAAGAATGGTATATAAATATAAACGATACGATCATCCTATCAAAAGTCGATATTCGGTAATGAAAATGCTGCAAATTAGCCGAAAATAAGATAAACGAGGCTAGAGAAGATCAAATCTGACAAAACGAATTATGACACCTCACTTAGAAAATAGTTTACAATTTTATTATATAAAATATTCAGATTTTGGAAACATTTAATTTCCATCAATATTAATTGATTTTAAACTGAAATTGAAGATTATACAATAAAACTAAAATATATATTTTCTGATGAAAATTTACCATTTGCTATTTTTGAATAGATGTATTACAAATATCAAATTTTCATTTCCAAATTTAATTATTTAAAATTTCATAAAAATTCAGTTAATTACGTTATAAAAACCGATAAAATTTACGGATCGTTACACAGGTGTTATAACTATCCAGACTGAATCTAGGTTAGACTCTGATATATGTATTTTAAATTTTTCCGCTATAAATATTATTATTTAAAAAATATATGTTATTCCATTCACATGAGATTCTGTTCTGTCTTATTTTGTTTCTACCCTTAATGATCTGCTTGTTCATGCAATTTGAGTTTGTCGATTCAAAAGGTACGGAAAAACGGGTCAATACACCTATCTTCCTAAATTTGATGAGTAGCTTCATTTTGGCATAAAACACCATGTTCTAGTATTTCTTCTAATTTTATTCCCGCATGAGAGCATCCTAATATATGTCCAACCGTATATACATTAATTTTTACCACTTTACTATAAACACTCAACTACAACCATCCATCTTCATTTTTTAGTTTCCATGTTTCCTTATTACATAAGTTTGAATAGAAAAGCTAGATAGCAAGTGGATCCATTATTACCTTGTTCTCATCATAACTAATGAGGTCACGGCAACCGGCATCCATTGTTAGACCTTGAATATCGTATTTCGTTACATTTCCAAGGCGGTAAAAGGGGCCCGCATGGAATTTCTCATCTGAAAGCGCTTGAAATCGGTTGATTGCAGTACGATTGTTTCAGAGCCATTGATTTATGTGAGTTTTGGTAATAAAGGATTGAGAAGAGGAGAAAGATTGGCCTTGCTTTTTCTTTTTGGAAACGGTTTGCTTCTTTGGAGCCATTGACATTGATTTTGAATTTGAAGGTGGCTAGGGTTTCAGAATTGTGGAAGCAGATTAAGGTAAAAAGTGAAATTTTAGGGTAAAAGATGAATATATAAGGGCTATTATGGTTAAACCAAAGGCAGATTATAGACATTTGTGGAATTTTCTCAGATGTCTATGGTTTCAAGAAATAATTTCCCGAACCCAGCGACAGACATCTTTGATTTTTTCACAGATGTTTGTGGCCTGTATTTATAGACTTTGCTTATTTTGAATATTTGAATGCGAAAACGTTTAATTTTATTCAAAAATCTAAATGATTCTTACATAACAATATATATAAAGAAGAATACAATATTATATTATTGAATAAATATTTAGACGGAACATCGCCATAATTTTAGTTTTCATTAGAGGAGTCGACTTTCTAATTTCATGTAAATTCAGCTCAACTTTTGTCTCTTCAACAAACGACCTCAGTGTAGACCAATATCAGGGTTTCGCAGTTCGAGGTGATTTAGTTTGGTTAGGCAGTCCCGCTCCCTCTATATTACGGCGACTAAGATTGCCTGGTCTAACCGTTTTCTCAACTATATGTGGTGATTTTTTATAGAGACGGTCTTTCGTTGGAGAATGTCCACATATAGCCAAGATGCATTTCTCCGAGAAATTGAGCTGTCATCCTTGTCGTCGATGCTTATAGTGAATTTCATGTTGAACTCCCATTATCTCCTGTTGGTAATGGAAGATTTCATCTGCTTTAGTTTCTAGCGACGATGACTCGAGATCGATTGCACGTTTTATCTTTTCCTTTTCAGGGAATAGCCAGTGTGGTATATTGTAGAGTTTATAATATTTAGAGAGGTTGATCTATTCAAGGGTGGAGTTGCTGTCTTTGGAGAGGTAATAAAATTATTTAAGGATATAAACTAAAGTCAATTATGGAGTAAGTAGAATTGTAGTCAAACGACATTATGAATAAAAGTGGTTTATGGTTTGTAAATAGAGGTTGGTAAAAAAGGATACATGAATACAGTTTACAGGAGAATTACTTTATATAAGAATTGTTTACTATTTTTGGAAGTTTATTTGTTAGGTTAGTAAAATTTTAACCATAGAAATTAAAACAGAAGTTAGTTAGTTTATGTGTGGATAAAAAACATTTTCAAATATTTTTACAAATTATTTTGTGCACTTTATCCGAGTTATATAAGTTATATACCTTAGTTTACTAATTTATTGTAAGAACAAATTTCTAGGTCTCATCTTAGTTTTATGAAAGTTGGCTCGACTAGTGGTTTGGTAAAAATATCTGCAATTTAATTTTCGATATTCACAAATTCAAGTGATATAATTCCTGAAGTGTTTGTTTTGTATAAATTACTTGAGCACACGCTAAAGCCGTTGAGATGCATTCGGCTTCACATTTCTAAAGAGAAACACAGTTTTATTTTTTATTAGACCACCAAAATAAAGATTGACCAATGAATTGGCATGTGCCACTTGTGCTCTTTCTATCCATTTAGCAACCACCGAAATGAACATCACTATATGACACAAGTTCGAACGAGCTGCCATTCAGGTAGAAAAGAACGTAATCTTTGGTGTTGGTTAAGTATCTTAAAATTTGTTTAACTGCTCGATGATGTGATTCCTTCGGTTGTGCTTGAAATCGTGCACATAAACATATGCTTGTCATAATGTTCGGCCTACTAGCTGTTAAGTACAATAAGGATCGTATAATACTTCAGTATAATTTATGACAATCTTTTCAGTATTCATCTTTATCTAAATGTAGAGTAGTACTCGTCAGAGTCGATTTACTTAAATTATTATTCATTCCAAAGTGTTTTAATAAATGTCGATCGTATTTTTCTTGATTTATAAAAATTACATTTTCCAGTTGTCTTATTTGCAAACCTAAAAATTAGTTTAATTCACCAATATGTGACATTTCAAATTCATTTTTCATAATGTTAGAAAATTTATTACATAATTTTTCATTCTTTGATCCAAATATAATGTCATCAACATAGGTTTGTACAATTAATATATCATTATTTCTTATTTTATAAATAAAGTAGAGTCGATTTTACCAATTTAAAAACCGGAATTTTATAAATGATTTTTTAGTCTTTCATACCAAGCACGAGGTGCTTGTTTTAATCCACATAGAGCCTGTTAAAGTTTAAATACATGATCAGGATATTTCTTATGAACAAATAGTGGAGGTTGTTTAACATAAACCTTTTCTTTTGTAAATCTAGTTAAAAATGCACTTTTTACGTCCATTTGAATTTTTTTAAAATTATGATGACATGCAAATGCAAGTAATGTACGTATTGCTTCGAGACGTGCTACTAGAGCAAATGTCTCTTCATAATCGATTCCTTCTTCTTGATTATATCCATGAGCTACTAATCTTGCTTTATGTCAAACAATGTTTCCATTTTCATCTGCTTTATTTTTTAAAACTCATTTTGTTCCAAATACAGATTGATCGTTTGATCTCGGTACAAATTTCCATACATCATTTCTTTAAAATTGATAAAGTTCTTCTTGCACTGCAATAATCCGTAAAAAATCTTTTGATGTTTTTTTTACAATTTTTAGGTTCAAAATTTAACATAAATACAACATGACTCATTTGATTTAACTATTTACTGGTTGTGTAACGACTCATAAATTTTCGATGTTTAAAATTTGTTAATTTAACAATATTTTATGAGTTAATATTCAAAGAAATAAAATTTGCAATTTAATAATGGAATAATAACTAAATTAAAATGAAACAATGTTAATACAAGTTAATTGTCAACAATCTTAATGAAACTACAATCCATTGTATTTAAACCTGCTATGCTTGGTTATAAAATTTAATATAAGTAACAAATGTAAACATTTAATTATTGTGTAAAATAGATAGTTAATGGTAATTGAATAAGATCAGTATTGTGTAAGAAATTATAATATGTGTTATATAAAGGTGTGCACGGATTTTAGTGGGATGTAAAAGGTAATAAATTAATGTGTAATGGATGGAAATGGAATAAATGCATTTTAATGAGGGTCGTTGTAATAATTGGTTGTAAAGAATAAACTTACAAATGTTATAAAATGTGCAATGGTGACAACTATTGTTCGTTACCAATGTATTTAATCAATAGCAATTAAATGTAATTAAACGTTACCTTATGTAAGTTAAGACAATAACTGAAAATTTTGAATGTAAAATCAATAGAAAGGTTAATTATATGCATAAGATGGCAATTGATTTAATAAAAAAAATTGAAACCAATATAAATAAATGAATTGGGATATTAAATGTGTATAGGTGACTAAATTTCAGCATAATGGAAATAAAATAGTTAACACAAATAAAAGATGAAATTAGAATTATATAGCTGGTCGGAACATTTGTTGTAATTAATGAACTTTTAAATGGAATTAAAAGTTAAGGGTAACAATGGTTATAAGTTACCTATTTATTTAGTTCATAAAATTTAGTTTGAAATCAATTGCAGTTAATTTAGTTAATTAGTGCAATTTGATGTAGATTAATTTGGTAATCGAGGAATGTTAATTCAATAGGATGTAACCATTGAAACTTTTAATCTAATACTATGGTAAGGTTAAATAAGGTAATTATTAAAAAATCGAATGAAATGCAAATCAATGGGAATAATGTAGATTTTATACTTAGCTACAAATTGAATATATGAAAACAAATGTAAGCATTGAATTAATTCAATGAATTTAAATTATAATAGATGGTCATTGAATATAATCAATGTTCTGTAAGTAATTATAATATTGGTTTGAAGGAAATAAATTTAAAGGTAATGAATGAAAAGAAAACAAGGTAACTAAGTTTATAGAATAGCAATGAACTTAATAAAAGTTTTGGATTGAAACAAATCACTCCATTGAAATCCAAATTTTATTAAGTGTAAAATTCTGTAACAATTGAAATTAAAGGTTATGCAATTCGAAATAAAGATAATATGAGAAAAATTAATGTAATAGTTTTAAATCCAATATTTAGGTCATCTATTTAAAATAATGAATGGAATAATTATTGATGGGTTTAATTAAATAGAATTTTGGAAATTTAATTTATAATTGTTGAATTTAAGGAAATTGAGGAATTTATCAATTTTAAATCAATAGTTACATTTGTTTAAATTAGTGTAAATGTATAGGAAAATTTAAAATGACAAGAATTGTCGATTTTAGGATTGAAATTGAAGGTTGATTTAATTAATTCATTTTTAATTTATTTAATTAATATAATAATAGCCATTTTGGCCACTGACTTGGATTTCGACGAAACGAGTTTCATCGGATCTGTATCGGTGAATTATTGTAGGGTTTCAAGTATCGTAGCGATCGGACTTGTCGTTTGATCGTACGAACGCGAAACGCCTTGAAATCGATTTAATTGAAATCAATTAAAATCAATTTGAAAAATATTTTTTTAGCATAACTTCTCCATACGATGGAATTTGGACTTGAAACCTTTTCCATCGTGATTAAAATATTTTAAAACATCTATTTTCATATACGGGTTGATCCAATTTCATTCCGGAGTCGAAACGGGCTTCCTGGACCACTTTGGCGTTAGAACGTAAATCTATCTTATCCATCCATTCAAATGTCAACCCTGTCTATATATATATATATATATATATATATATATATATATATATATCCTGCTATAAATCCTACCAGCCTCTATTCTTCATTTTTCTATACGTATAATTCCTTCTCACCTCCTCACTCAATGGCGTACAAACCCTAATTCAAATTACAAATCAAAATCAAAGTGAAATTTCAAACTCCTCAAAAAAAATCAGAAAAATTATATATCGAAGCTCTTGATGTACGCAACTCAGATCTGGAACTCGTTTTTTGATTCGACGCATTGTTTTTCCAGAAATTGAAGAACAACCTCGACCGTTCGTTTTGGCTTTAGTGATTTCAACGGTGGATCTGCGGCGAGGGGATGATCGGGGGTCATGGGTGCGAAGAGAATGGCGAGCAGTTTTGATCGGTGGCCTTGGTTCACCTCGAAGATGATCGGATCGTGAGAAAAAGGGCGATTAGGGTTCGCATCCATAGCGACGGTGGCGGCCCCAAACTCGACCGGAGGTGGCGTATTTCTGGCCGTGGGCGCCCCCTGGGTAAGAGGTCGTGGGGAAGTGCTCAGATCGAGAAGGTAGGCGGCGTAGGTGGTGCTAATTTTGGTCAAAGTTGGTGCGTGCGCCCGTCTTCAGGTCGAAGCTTCGTAGGGGAGAGATGTTTTCTGGACGCGGTAATGCACGTGCAAATTTGGGTGACGTGGCAGTTGATTTTGGTTTGTTCTTTTTTTTAGTTTTTTATTTTCTTTTATTCTAATTTAATTTTCAACTCGTTCTAACATCAATAACTCTCGCATATGAACTCTGTTTTACACACGGTTTCTTTTGTTAGGATCGTATCGAAATTCCTGATATTTATGCGCTTGTTTGGACGGATTCTGAGACTGTGCAATTTTTGGGTTTAAAATGAATTTAAATTCAAAAGGTGAGTGTTTTAACCCACTCACAACTTCTAAGATTTCTTATGTTTGTTAAATTAAATTTTTGATGTGATTTAAAATTTATCTATGATTGTTTGGCGCATTTTAATCATCCTCTCAGTTAAATTGCATTTTATTTCATTAAATAGTTATTTAATTATTCATTGCATATAAACTGCCAGTTAAACTGTATTTATTTATTATTGCATATAACCGCCAGTTAAACAGTTATTTAATTTATCATTGAATATAAATTACTAGTTAATACCTGTTGTTTATTATCCATTCTATATTGATGTTATTGTTTAAATTTGGATGATGATTGTGATAAATGGTTGATGTTTGATATTGGATGAATGGATGTTGTATTTTATATTGTTATAAACTGCAAGTTATTATGCATTTTCATTTCATTCGGGATTGCGGTTTGAAATGATATTTAACCGCAATTTTTATTTTAAATTACGGATTGAAATGATAAATATCCGTATCACTTGACCATAGGATAGAAAATTATATACAGGCACCGCGGTATATATATAAAAATAATTTGAAAGGATTTCTATGGTTTTGTATAGAAAATATGGTTTATGAAATATTGATTCGGATATTTATAAATGTTATATTTATATATATAATTAATTTATTGGGTTTAAGCTATGTATAAAATTGGTTTAAAGTATAAAAGAAGTTTAATAATAAAAGTTGATTTTATTAAGATATGATACAGTGAAGTATTTATTTATATTATATATGTAGAGTATAATGACTTAAATAATGAAGGCTGGAAGAGAAATATGAATTGATTTGAATTAAAGTGTTTTCAGAATTATCCTCGAATAAAAATTGATTTGAAATTTAAATAAATCTGAGATTTTAAAAAGGTATGATTTGTATAAGTTGATTTTGGTTTAGAGGATTTAAATGAATATCAATCACTTTAAATGAATATTATCAAGTTAATTTAAATAGAAAGCATATCCTGTTATTTGAAGTTTAAAGGCTTTGCTTAAATGATATTTCATTTATTAAGTAAACATTTGAAATCTAAATAATAGTAATTGAAATTGATATATACGGAATTATCAAAGAATTTGTTTTGAAAAGGTAGAATATTTAAAGCTTTGAAATATATGAATTGAAATGGTTTATTTAGAGGTTCAAATCGGTATTTGGGATTTATTTGAAAAATTAAAGAAGCTATTATATTATATAAATTAATTTAATATGTAAACCATTGAAGTATATTAAGTTATGTTTCAAAGCTATCGATTTCAAGGTATATAGATTTGAAAGTTCTATGATTTCTTGAAAAAGGATATATTTGAAATAAAACGATATCATATTGATTTGGGTCTTAAAATAAAAATGATATCGTATTTGTATGGTTTTGAAATGGAAATTATATTCTGGTTTGAAGTATAAACTATTTTGAAGAGACCGTGCGTTATAATAATGATTGGTTATTGAAGAGACCGGGATCGGAAGTTGTCATACTCTCTGCCAACTCTGAAAACCACTTTAACAACCATGTGCGCGGTGGAGATTCCATAATGAAGTAGGATGGTGGCGGCGTTTCCTTTGAGGTAAATACGTGGATCCAACTCCCGTGAGCTGGCATAAGGTGGCTAAAATAGGAGCGATCGACGGGTTAAGAAGGTAGCCCCCTTTATCGAACACATCCCTTCGATATTCTACTCTGACTTTGGATTTATTCGGTGGCCACTTTTGATTTCTTTGATTTGGGGGTGTGGCTCGAGGTGGGCGGTAGCTGCGCGCTACGCGTTACCACCGACCCGGAAGCGTAATTGGTATATCTACCCTGGTATTGCCTAGTTGTGCCATGTCTCCTACCCTAGCGCGCCTTGTACGAGTTTCTATTTGTGTCGTACCTATGGAGTATCCTTTGGTAGCCTCCCGATCAGGAGGTATTATGGTACTATAGAGACTATTGGCATTATTTGTGTTAAGGGGAATATTGGTTCACTCCTTAACGCTATTTAAAAGTAAGTTTATTTTACTAATAGACATTATTATAATAGCGAAATATTACTACATAGTAAATAGTTTAACGGATCCTTAGGAGATGTGAATCCCAAGCATCTTTTGAGTTACTGCACTCACGTTGACACTGGATAGGAGATGTCAAATCCCATAAACATCTCTGACGCCGTTTCACTCATATTTATTCATGTTGATTAAACTTACATAAGATCTTTTAGTTCTGACTCGAGTGTTTTGTCTTTTCAATTCGCTCGGGTCAGTCCGAGCATTTCAGGAATCGAAGACTTTATTTCTGGAGGACGAAGACGATGATTTCATTATTATTCTAATTATTTATTATAGCATTCCACCACATTCATACTATTTCCGCTGCATTGTTATTTATTGGTATGTGTAACTATGATATATACTTATAAGTATAATCGAATATTTTGTAAAACAGCTTGATAAAATGTATATTTGATTATTATATTTTATCGTTCCGCTGCAAGATTCTATTTTGTTTTTTTTTCTTTCTCTGTTTTTCTTATTTATCCCATAACAATCCGCACTTCCGTATGGTTTGAATTGGCATGTGTGTCGATTTAAAGTGTGCGAAAAGGCTGGATGTTACATATGGTATTAGAGCTTTGGTTTAGCGATAAACGTTAGCTTTGTGGGGTCTGACTTTTTATTAATAGGGTAATAATACCCTATGAGAGTCGCTGAGCGTATATATGAG
Source organism: Allium cepa (assembly GCA_030765085.1). Taxonomy (NCBI): domain Eukaryota; kingdom Viridiplantae; phylum Streptophyta; class Magnoliopsida; order Asparagales; family Amaryllidaceae; genus Allium; species Allium cepa. The sequence goes on along the minus strand of CM060935.1, from coordinate 792,379,531 downwards.
AGAGTGTATTTGTTAGTGTTATAAAAAGATTCTAATATTATGTTAATTTGTTCCGTTTTGTATTTATAAATTCTGGTTGATGCATGGGACGCTATGACATCAATAGGGATTTCTACACACTTAATAGGACATACCGACATAATATTTGGTTTTAATATAGGTAAATGAAATAATTTTGCCTATTATATTTTCTATATATAAAATAAAAAATTTAAATGATATATATATATTTTTGTTGCAATATATTGGTTGTTAGGTAATGAAATTTATAAATAATAGTTGAAATAAGATTGAAAATAAAATAAATCAAATTGGAAATTTTAGAACTTAAGTTCTGGGGTTTTGAAAATTTCTTTCAAATGATTTTGGAATATAATAATAATATTTTAGAAGTATTTTCTGATATAAATATTTCAATATAATTTGAAAGAAATGTTTTAGAAGAAAATTTGGAAAAGAAATAAGTTCTGTACTCCCCTCTCTGTCGTTGGAAAATAATTTTGGTGATGGCGGCCGCATCATCGACATTCATTTTCGAGTTCGAAGTGGGAAGGCCACTGTAGTAGTTTTACTGCAGATATATTTTTATAAACAAATATAAATTTTAAATTGTTTTAAATATAATTGGATATATAAAGTGTAAGTATATACATTTATCTATTATTTTAAAATGATTTTTGAATAAAAAACCCGGTATTTAATTCTTAAGTTTCTGTTAATTAATAGAGTTTCAATTAGTGTAGTGAAATGGAATTTAACTAATAATTGGAACCTCTAAAAAAAAGAGTTAAGTTTATGTTTAGAATTATTTATGACTAAATAAGTAGAAAGATGGATAGTAAGTAAAACATCTTGAGTTTAAGATGAGTATTTGAAACAATTAATAAATAAGAAGATTTAACGCTAAGTATAAATAGAATTAAAAAGAAAGCTGAAACTGCAATCTATAAAACAAAAGATGAAATTATTAAACATTAAATTAAATTAAATTAAATTAAAAGTAAAGAGGTAAAACTTGTGTAAGTTTCAATTACATCCTTCACAGCATATATATAACTTACCAAATATTAAAAGTTGAAATGTTTAATAAGAAAATGTAATGGAAAATTGTACAAGAAAAATTTACATATTGAAAAGGTTCAATGAATCATCTGAATACATAATAATTTGATGTGTAGTGTTATAAACTTAAGTAAATAAAATGGAAATGCTAAGAAATTGAATGGGATATGAATATTATTAATAAATGGATGAATACTTATAATGCAATAAAATGGAATTTCAAATTGAATGAATGTAATGCAAATAAATAAATAAATGAAAATGAAAATTTGCAAGAAATAAACGTGAATTAAAAGAAATCATTAAAAGAAAAAAAAGAAGGGAAATCAAACAACAAAGGGTATGAAATGAAACTAAAGGATGAACTTAAATTATTGGTTGGATTTGTTGTTTGTTTTGGTTGTGGTTGTTTGGGTAAGGATACTTTAAAATTGTTTAGATGAATATATAATCTATTTAGTTTCGCCTAAGACTGTTGAGTAAAAGGGTACACTTAGTAGTTTAATTCCATTCCTTACAATTTGAAGTTTTGAACCCGAACAACTATTTGTTTTGTTTGATATGAATGAATGATTGATTTGTATATGATGTGGATGATGTGGTTGCAAGTGATTATTGTTGTTTATATTGATTTATTTGTTATTTATTGAAACAAGATAAATACTTCATTTTATATGATTGTTAACCTTTTTGGATTATATAAGTGAAATACAGGTTATGGAAGCAATTGTTGTAGGATCGATTTCACCCTAGAAGGGGGGGGGGGGTGAATAGGGTGATAGTGTTAATTATTAAAAATTAATCGCGGAAGCTTATAAATTAATTTCAATTCAGATCACAGAATAGCAGCACAGATATCGCAGAATATAAATAACAGAACAACACAGAATTTACCCAGCTTCGGCAAAACCCTGCCTACGTGCTGCCTCCAAGGTTTCTACTAGAAATTAGATAGTCCCTCGCTTATACACGTAAACTCGCTATACCCGCTATTGACTAATCTAACTCTACGCTCAAAACCCTGCCACAACTCAACTACCGAGTTGCGAATTCTCAAGCTACGCCACGTAGCTTGTCCCCTAGTCACACGACTAGAAATTAAAATGGTTTAAAATATAAAAACAAATTTAAACAGTAAATTAAAAACCCTAAAACTTAAACCCTAAAATAAGAAGCCCTTTTATAAACAAGGCCGGTCCACTTTTTTTCTTTAGCCCGTTTGACTTTTAGTTGCTCCGTTCCTTTTTCCTGTTGCTTGTGAAATTATGGCTGATCCTCTTTCGTTCCTCTTTGCGAATTAGGGCTTCTGCAAATTTGCTTTTGCTCCTTGCGATTCAAACTAGGGTTGTGCAAATTGAAGTCGCCACTTGATATGATTCGATAGTAGGCTTTGATGCTCTTCGATTTGTTCACGGCTCTTCAATTTGGATCGAGTTTGTTCTGTGTTTTCGGTATGTACTTTTCCCTTTTTCTTTGCTGGTTTTTCCTTGCTCGAACTCGATACCCTTGCCGATGATGTGAATTTGATTTATATAGGGTTTGTAAATCCTATTCTTCCGTTCGTATAAAATCATTTGAATTTGTCAAATTCTTTTGATCGGCCGTTTGATTATGCTTGAACAATTGATGATCGAACTGACTTTGTCAACTTCGTATCTTTTGCGTTCCTTGGTTGACACGGTTTTGAATTTATTTACGTGATAACCACGGCTTTGATTTCTGGCATTTTTACATTGTTGACTTGTTCTTGTATACTGCTGTGTCCTTTACTTGGTGTTATAGCAGTTTGTATTTGCTGTTTTCCATGAACATGCTTCAATATGTTATTATTGATTTGTTCAAACTTGACATGGCGATTTCTGTTGGTTCTTCTCAAAAATTGCTGTGCCACTTTCCATGATTTCGACTTCACTGTTCCAAGTGTTCTTGCTTCTGCACATTGCTGTATCCATGCGCCACTGTTTGTACTTGATGGTTGCTCTTCTAGTTGGATATGTTGGTTCGAATTGCAATTTGTCTTTTGTACTGTTTCACCATGTTCAATGTTATTTGTTTCCTGTCATGTTTGTTTGCAACTTGACACTTGTTGTCTACATTTCTAGTTGGATATGTTGGAGTTCCACTACTTTGTGCTTGTGCATTTCTGTGTTGGTTTAACCTATACTTGTGGTTGCCTTCAGTAGCTTCTGGTTGGTCACTTGATTCACATGTGCACTGTCTGTTTGAAGTTGTAGCATGTCACTGTGATGTTTTCATTTGCTTGAGTTTTAACTGTGCTCGAGCTCTGTCCATACTTTCCTTTGTGGTCTTCACTGTGTTCATGATGGTTAAATTCATTGCTGAGTTGATCATGTTTCTGGTTTTGTTTGCATTGTTGGCTCATCACTTTGTTTTTGGGTTGATGTACATGTGGTTTTGTGGCACTGCTTGCAGTCATATTGAATTGAGTTTGTTCATGTTCCATCGACTTGTTTTGTACTGGTTTGAGGCTTTGGGTTGCATATCTGGATTGTATCTAATCCGGACATATGTGAGTTTGAAGTTGTTGTCTCATTTGTTGCTGTGTGGGCTTGATCATGGCCTTTGCACTTTGTAGCTGCCGTGTGCATGCAGTTTTGTAGGCTTGGAGTCTTCGTTCATTGATGATTTTGGTCGTTGCATTTTGATTCAGTCTTCATTAGCATGCTACTGATTTGTGTTTCATTTCTTGTGATATCCATGTTGCAACTGTTTTTGACATGTTAACTGCCTTGTGTTGAATCCAGTTTCAAAAACTCGGGTTTGACCTTGTGCTCGTGTTGTGATATTCAATGTTATTGCACGTGAGTTGAACCCGGTTTTTCATTTGGGTTTGACCTGTGCTCACCTGTCCCTGTAAATCAATCAAGTGTATATATCAGCGTGCACGGCCTTGTGGCATATACAGTAATACACTGTGTATGTCACAAGTTGTTCGTGTATGATGAATTCAAATTTAAATTATGACGAACAACCCAAATAACTGAGGCAAATCATATTTTCAAAATTATCTTTTATTTTTGAATTGCAAAAATATTTCTTTTTCAATTTTACTGCGTTAGTTTATATTTTTGCAGTTTTCTAAGATGCTGGATTCAAACTGGAATGCAGTTGAAGATAAAAATACGAGTGTGAGTGATATGTAGTGAGGTGCTGATGTAAATGTGAAAAATGTGATGTAATCAAAGTTGTATAGTTATAGTGAGAGCTTGAAGTTGTACTATTCAAAGTTGTAATAAATATTTATTTGAATAAAATATTTGTTTGAATTCAAATTCCGTGTTTTATTTTATTCAGCAAATATTTATTTAATCTGTGAAAAATAAAATAGTATATTATCAAATACATTTAAATGAATGTATATATGTTTATTATCATCAAACAAAAATCATATAAGCGCATATTCAACAATTGCTATTGCTTTTGGTTTCATAATTAAGCGTTAATTGCCCGACAAATAGGTACGTTTTCGGATTATGGTTTATAGCGCTATTATATTGTTTTTTCCGTGTGGGGATATATATTATTTTGGAAAATATATGTTATATATTGTTATATTTGATATTATATTTCCTCCGGAGCCTCTCCGTACAAAGGAGACTCTACCGAAATTTTCTGTAAATTTTGGACTCAGAAAATTTTGAAAAATGTTTTCCAAACTTTATTAATTTGAGTATAAAAAGACTTAATAGTTATAAATAGATATATTTTATATAAATTATTAAACTTTGTAAATTTATTTGTTTATAAGATTAATACTTTGAATAAGATGTATTGACTACTCAATTTCTTCTTTTCCCTTCTTTTTCCTTTTCGGGGACGAAAAGTTTTGAGTGAGGGAGAGTGTAACGACCCATAAATTTTCGATGTTTAAAATTTGTTAATTTATTAATATTTTATGAGGTAATATTGAAAGAAATAAAAATTGGCAATTTAATTATGGAATAATAACTAAATTAAAATGAAACAATGTTAATACAAGTTAATTGTCAACAATCTTAATGAAACTCAAATCCATTGTATTTAAACCTACTATGCTTGGTTATAAAATTTAGTATAAGTAACAAATGTAAACATTTAATTATTGTGTAAAATAGATAGTTAATGGTAATTGAGTAAGATCAGTATTGTGTAAGGAATTATAATATGTGTTGTATAAAGGTATGCACGGATTTTAGTGGGATATAAAAGTTAATAAAGTAATGTGTAATGGATGGAAATGGAATAAATGTATTTTAATGAGAGTTGTTGTAATAATTGGTTGTAAAGAATAAACTTACAAATGTTATAAAATGTATAATGGTGACAACTATTGTTCGTTACCAATGTATTTAATCAATAGCAATTAAATGTAATTAAACATTACCTTATGTAAGTTAAGACAATAACTGAAAATTTTGAATGTAAAATCAATATAAAGGTTAATTATATGCATAAGATGGCAATTGATTTAATAAAAAAATTGAAACCTGTATAAATAAATGAGTTGGGATATTAAATGTGTATAAGTGATTAAATTTCAGCACAATGGAAATAAAATAGTTAAAACAAATAAAAGATGAAATTAGAATTATATAGCTGGTCGGAACATTTGTTGTAATTAATGAACTTTTAAATGGAATTAAAAGTTAAGGGTAACAATGGTTATAAGTTAACTATTTATTTAGTTCATAAAATTTAGTTTGAAATCAATTGCAGTTAATTTACTTAATTAGTGCAATTTGATGTAGATTAATTTGGTAATCAGAGAATGTTAATTCAATAGGATGTAACCAATGAATATTTTAATCTAATACTACGGTAAGGTTAACTATGGTAATTATTAATAAATCGAATGAAATGAAAATCAATGTTAGCTACAAATTGAATATATGAAAACAAATGTAAGCATTGAATTAATTCAATGAATTTAAATTATAATAAATGGTCATTGAATATAATCAATGTTCTATAAGTAATTATAATATTAGTTTGAAGGAAATAAATTTAAAGGTAATGAATGAAAATAAAACAAGGTAACTAAGTTTATAGAATAGTAATGAACTTAATAAAAGTTTGGATTGAAACAAATCACTCCATTGAAATCCAAATTTTATTAAGTGTAAAATTCTGTAACAATTGAAATTAAAGGTTATCCAATTCGAAATAAAGATAATATGAGAAAAATTAATGTAATAGTTTTAAATCCAATATTTAACTCAACTATTTAACAATAATGAATGGAATAATTATTGATGGTTTTAATTAAATAGAATTTTGGAAATTTAATTTATAATAGTTGAATTTAAGGAAATTGAGGAATTTATCAATTTTAAATCATCACTTACATTTGTTTAAATTAGTATAAATGTTTAGGAAAATTTAAAATGACAAGAATTGTCGATTTTAGGATTGAAATTGAAGGTTGATTTAATTAATTCATTTTTAATTTATTTAATTAATATAATAATAGCTATTTTGGCCACTGACTCGGATTTCGTCGAAACCAGTTTCATCGGATACGTATCGGTGAATTATTATAGGGTTTCAAGTTTCATAGCGATCGGACTTGACGTTTGATCGTACGAATGCGAAACGTCTTGAAATTGATTTAATTGAAATCAATTAAAATCAATTTGAAAAATATTGTTTTTAGCATAACTTCTCCATACGATGGAATTTTGACTTGAATCCTATTACATTGCGTTTAAAATATTTTACAACGTCTATTTTCATATGGGTTGACCCAATTTCATTCCGGAGTCGAAACGGGCTTTTTGGACCACTTTGGCGTTAGAGCGTAAATCTATCTTATCCATCCATTCAAATGTCAACCTTGTCTATATATATATATCCTGCTATAAATCCTAGCAGCCTCTACTCTTCATTTTTCTATACGTATGTTTCCTTCTCACCTCCTCACTCAATGGCGGACAAACCCTAATTCAAATTGCAAATCAAAATCAAAGTGAAATTTCAAACTCCTCAAAAAAATTCAGAAAAATTATATATCGAAGCTCTCGATGTACGCAACTCAGATCTACAACTCGTTTTTCGATTCGACGCATTGTTCTTCCAGAAATTGAAGAACAACCTCGGCCGTTCATTTTGGTTTTAGTGATTTCAACGGCGAATTTGCGGCGAGGGGATGATCGGAGGTCATGGGTGCGAAGAGAATGGCGAGCAGTTTTGATCGGTGGCCTTGGTTCACCTCGAAGATGGTCGGATCGTGGGAAAAAGGGCGATTAGGGTTCGCACCCATAGCGGCGGCGGCGGCCCATAACTCGACCGGAGGTGGCGTATTTCTGGCCGTGGGTGCCCTCTAGGTTGGAGGTCGCGGGGAAGTGCTCAGATCAGGGAGGTAGGCGGCGTAGGTGGTGCTAATTTTGGTCAAAGTTGGTGCGTGCGGCCGTGTTCGGGTCGAAGCTTCGTAGGGGAGAGATGTTTTCTAGACGCGGTAATGCACGTGCAAATTTGGGTGATGTGGCAGTTGATTTTGTTTTGTTTTTTTTGTTTTTTTATTTCCTTTTATTCTAATTTAATTTTCAACTCGTTCTAACATCAATAACTCTCGCGTACGAACACTGTTTTATGCGCGGTTTCTTTTGTTAGGATCGTATTAAAATTCCGGATATTTTGGCGCTGGTTTGGATGGATTCTAAGACTGTGCAATTTTTAGGTTTAAATTGAATTTAAATTCAATTTAAATTCAAAAGGTGAGTGTTTTAACCCACTCACAACTTCTAAGATTTCTTATGTTTGTTAAATTAAATTTTTGATGTGATTTAAAATTTTTCTATGATTGTTTGGCATATTTTAATCATCCTCTCGGTTAAATTGCATTTTATTTAATTAAATTGTTATTTAATTATTCATTGCATATAAGCTGCCAGTTAAATTGTATTTACTTATTATTGCATATAACTGCTAGTTAAACAGTTATTTAATTTATCACTAAATATAAATTGCTAGTAAATACCTGTTGTTTATTATCCGTTCTATATTGATGTTATTGTTTAAATTTGGATGATGATTGTGATAAATGGTTGATGGTTGATATTGGATGAATGGATGTTGTATTTTATATTGTTTTAAACTGCAAGTTATTATGCATTTTCATTTCATTCGAGATTGCGGTTTGAAATGATATATAACTGCAATTTTTATTTTAAATTACGGATTGAAATGATAAATATCCGTATCACTTGACTATAGGACAGAAAATTATATACAGGCACCGCCGTATATATTTAAACATATTTTGAAAGGATTTCTATGGTTTTGTACAGAAAAATATGGTTTATGAGATATTGATTCGGATATTTATAAATGTTATATTTATATATATAATTAATTTCTTGGGTTTAAGCTATGTATAAAATTGGTTTAAAGTATAAAAGAAGTTTAATGGTAAAAGTTGATTTTATTAAGATATGATACAATGAAGTATTTATTTATATTATATGTGTAGAGTATAACGACTTAAATAATGAAAGCTGGAAGAGAAATATGAATTGATTTGAATTAAAGTGTTTTAAGAATTATCCTCGAATAAAAATTGATTTGAAATTTAAATAAATCTGAGATTTTAAAAAGGTATGATTTGTATAAGTTGATTTTGGTTTAGAGGATTTAAATGAATATCAATCACCTTAAATGAATATTATCAAGTTAATTTAAATAGAAAGCATATCCTATTATTTGAAGTTTAAAGGCTTTGCTTAAATGATATTTGATTTATTAAGTAAACATTTGAAATCTAAATAATAGTAATTGAAATTGATATATATGGTATTATCAAAGAATTTGTTTTGAAATGGTGGAATATTTAAAGCTTTGAAATATATGAATTGAAATGGTTTATTTAGAGTTTCAAATCGGTATTTGGGATTTATTTGAAAAATTAAAGAAGCTATTTTATTATATAAAGTAATTTAATATCTAAACCATTGAAGCATATTAAGTTATGTTTCAAAGCTAAGGTATATAGATTTGAAAGTGCTATGATTTCTTGAAAAAGGATATATTTGAAATAAAATGATATCATATTGATTTGGGTCTTAAAATAAAAATGATATCGTTTATATGCTTTTGAAATGGGAATTATATTCTGGTTTTAAAGTATAAACTATTTTGAAGAGACCGCGGTGTTATAATAACGATTGGTTGTTGAAGAGACCGGGATCGGAAGTTGTCATACTCTCTACCAACTCCGAAAACCACTTTAACAACCGTGTACGCGGTGGAGATTCCAGAATGAAGCAGGATGGTGACGGCGTTTCCTTTGAGGTAAATACGTGGACCCAACTCCCGTGAGTTGGCATAAGGTGGCTAAAACAGGAGCGATCGACGGGTTAAGAAGGTAGCCCCTTTTATCGGACACATCCCTTCGATATTCTACTCTGACTTTGGATTTATTCGGTGGCCACTTTTGATTTCTTTGATTTGGGGGTGTGGCTGGAGGTGGGCGGTAGCTGCGCACTACGCATTACAACCGACCCGGAAGCGTAATTGGTATATCTACCCTGGCATTGCCTAGTTGTGCCGTGTCACCTACCTTAGCGCGCCTTGTACGAGTTTCTATTTGTGTCGTACCTATGGAGTATCTTTTGGTAGCCTCCCGATCAGGAGGTATCACCGTACTGTATAGACTATTGGCATTATTTGTGTTAAGGGGAATATTGGGTCACTCCATAACGCTATTTAAAAGTAAGTTTATTTTACTAATAGACATTATTATAATAGCAAAATATTACTACATAGTAAATAGTTTAACGGATCCTTAGGAGATGTGAATCCCAAGCATCTTTTGAGTTACTGCACTCACGTTGACACTGGATAGGAGATGTCAAATCCCATAAACATCTCTGACGCCGTTTCACTCATATTTATTCATGTTGATTAAACTTACATAAGATCTTTTAGTTCTGACTCGAGTGTTTTGTCTTTTCAATTCGCTCGGGTCAGTCCGAGCATTTCAGGAATCGAAGACTTTATTTCTGGAGGACGGAGACGAAAGTTCATTATTATTCTAATTACTTATTATAACATTCCACCACATTCATACTGTTTCCGTTGCATTGTTATTTATTGGTATGTGTAACTCTGATATATATTGTATAAGTATAATTGAATATTTTGCAAAACAGCTTGATAAAATGTATATTTGATTATTATATTTTATCGTTCCGCTGCAAGATTCTATTTTTTTCTCTGTTTTTCTAATTTACGCCATAACAATCTGTCCTTCCATATGGTTTGAATTGGCATATGTGTCGATTTAAAGCGTGCGAAAAGGCTGGATGTTACAGGTTGATACTTTTATATTTAAATCACTGATAATATTATCAGTTGGATGGTCTTTTAATATCCTAGGTGGTGACGTTATCACATCGTCATTATTGTTATTGGTATTATTATTATCGTTATATTCATGTATAGGTGCGTTAGTTTTATTATTATTTATAACTTCTTCATCATCGTTATTTTTATTATTTTTAAAATTTTCGTCAAACAAAAAAAATTAAGACTTTCTTCTATAATGTTTGTACATTTATTAAAAAATCTATATGCCTTACTTCTATCCGAATAGCCAACAAAAATTCATTCATCGGATATAGAATCGAATTTTACTAGATTGTCTTTTGTGTTTAAAATAAAATATTTTGATCCAAGTACTCGAAATACGATACTACAGTTTTTTAAAAAATATTTCATAGCATGTGTTTTCAGTCATTGGTTTAAGTGTTACATGATTCAATACATAACATGCGGTAGCACTAGTTTCGGCTCAAAACTTTTTGGTAGGTTAGTACTATTTTGTAAAATTCATGCACATTCTTATAAAGTTCGATTTCTCCTTTCTACAACACTATTTTGTTGTGGTGTACGTGCAAATGAAAAATTATGACTAATTTCTTTTTTGTTGCAAAAATTTGTAAATAGTTCATTTTCAAATTCACCTCCATGATCGCTTCGTATACTTTTAGTTTTTAAATTCACCAAATTTTTAATTCGTTTAGCAAAAATTTTGAACATTTCAAAAGTGTCACTTTTATGTTTTAAAAATAATGTCCAAGTATATCTTGAAAAATCATCAATAGTTACAAAAACATATTTGTTATGATTTATTGGATGTACTTGAGTCGATCCGAATAAATATATGTGAAGTAGTTCGAGAAGTTGCTTTGTGGAAATTTCCTTTTTAGATTTAAAAGAACTTTTCTTTAATTTACCAAACCGAGAAGCGTCACACAAGTTTTTAACCTTGAGTTGATCTTTGGTAATCCTCCAACTAATTCATTTTTAGCTTGTTTGTTGATATTCTTAAAATTTATGTGACAAAAATGTTTATTCCATAACCATGGATCATCACGGTTTGCGGCTAAGCATATATCAGTGTTGTTTTTTACATTTATGTTTAAAACATAATATTTCAATTTCTAAATCTTCAAAAATTAAAATTTTATTTTGGTCAAAGATATTGCATTTGTTTTTCTCAATATCAATTTTAAAATCTTTATCACATAATTGACTTATACTTAATGAGTTATGTTTCAAATTTTCTACCAATAAAACATCTATAGTATAATATGATTATTGAGTTTGATTTCAAGAGCACACAACCCCTTGGAATTTTTGAAACTGAACCGTCTCTGAATTTGTTTCTCTATGTTTCTCTATACACTCTCGGTAATTTTATCTTCTCCATTTTCTAGAAAATTCCGTTCTCCCCATCACTAATCTCCTTTTCACAATTTTATCCCCTCTCCCCCCCCCCCCTCCCCGAAATCGATCAGTTCCCCTTCCGCTTATCTCCTCTTCCCCTTTTCCACTATGGGAATCGATAAATTCCCTTCAATTTCTACCTTAACCGTTCCTTTACCATCAGTTTCTCTCCCCCAACGTCAATTGTTGTAAACCCTAACCTCAACGCCTCTCCATCAGTTTCTACTTTTGTCGTTCCTTGCTTGGCACTGGTTTTCGTCTGCTTCCACCGTACCGGAGCTCAGCCACACTTTATTGATTTGCGTTAAAGGTGTAGAGGTGATGTACGTGCTATTTTCCTAATTATATATCCTATTGGAGGTACAAAAAAAACCTGATTTCTATTGGTGAATCCTTTATATTGCCATTACTTTCCTATTTGTGCTTACGTGGTTCTATTTCATTCTTTTTTATTGTTTGTTCATTCTGTAAGTTGTTGCTTCAATTATGCTATTTGTATTCAATTTTGTCTAAATAAATAAGATAGATCCCCTCCTTTTTGAGGTTTAATTAAGAAAATTTGCTTTGGTTTTGGAGATATGAATTATTAGTGGCACTAAAATGGAAGTACTGAATGCAAATTACAGCAATTTTATGGACCTGTAAAAAGGTTAAAAAATCTCTCATGCTACATATAAAATGATCCACTTTGAGTTCCAACCGCAATAGACAATGTACAGTTTTTGTAATTGTAAATTTTTGCCGAAGTTCGGTTATATTAAACTTACAGAGCATTCTGTTTTATATTTTTTGAGATGAATACATTGATACAAATCCATGTTATGTTTATTATTTCTACATGCATAGGTTCTACAATATTCCAGTGTTTCAAGTTAAAGTTCAAAACTATAATTTGGTGATTAAAATTAAGAAATAAATAGATCCATCGCCGAGTGAAAACCTGAATGTTGTGAGAGGTTTTCTTATCCATCACCAGCTTAGACATGAATGTAATATTTGTTTATGTACATTTGATTTTCCAATAAGCTTTAATGCCAATTTTTTCACTCGGTCCATTTTTAGAATATGGTTATTCTTTGGGGCCTAGGTGTACTATTGAATCTTATTTGTTGGCACTGCTCATTTAAGTTTGCTAGATTTGATTGTTTATTTTTATCTTCCAAATATTGACTTGCATATCTGCTATGGTGGAGTTTTCTTCCCTTTTTCCCGACACACTCCTATCTAATGTTAATTACATTTACATATTCTCGATTTACTTTCATACTACAACTGGATTTGTATTTGAAGCGAGTAATTTATATTCAGTTTTTTCCTAGAAGGCAACTTAATGATATTGCTGAAAACTTGGATTTAGTTTGGACTGTTTTAATAGTTTGAATTTTCTCTTATTAGTTGTGTTTTGATTCAAGTTTAACGAAATGCATGTATCTGAGATAAGGCAAAGCATGCATGATGAAATCAATGTTTTGTTTCATCATTCATAAGGTACCAATTTCCTATAGTTTAGCAATTTGTTAATTCTGTGAACATTTGCTTTTAATATATTGCTTATGCCAGTTCGTTTGCCCATAAAACTTCATATGAAACAACAAAAAGTTCCATCACAATATCAAATAGCTGTGTCGAGCTGAGATTAGAAATCTTATCTATTTACTAAAATTATATTTTCCTTCAATGACATTGGTGATTTTGATGCACATTTTTTTGTTTTATTGTAGCTATACTCCTCTTTTATAGCTTTAACTACACACATGACTATATAATGTCTGGTTCTAAAAGATATATGCAAAGGTAAGATGCTCGTACTTTGTTGATTTTATATATGTATATGAATTAGCATAACAAGTAGCCAAATTTACCATAATTAAAGCATGTATATTTAAAATGATACATATAATATGTGATTTCCATTTTAGATTAACAACGGCTTATTTTATAATGAATGAACACCATTTTTTTATTTACTTTATAGTTTTTTAAATCATGGATAATTCATATGAAGGAAAAACAATCTCAAGACATCCAGATTAAGAGAAATACTTCCATCCCATAAGGGACATCTAAAACATTGTAGTATTATTAGTTCCTTATAAGTTCTCATTTTTATATTGTAGTGAAATTGACTACTATACCATCTTATCTTGCATACACACATGATATACATAGCTCCTTGCTTAAATAAAAGTTTTATATTGAAACATAACACAAGTTGGGGATAGTGTTTGGGTATAGATTCTATTATTATTATAATGAAATCTCTTTAAAGACAACAAGGAGTAGGAATGAGTCAACATCAGCAGTAAATGATTGTGATGATGCACAAACACAGAAGACTATCAAGAGTCCATGGAAGCATTTAGTGGTCACTTCAATCAAAGTTGTCATGATTTTTAGCTCCACCCATTTGACTAGAAGAGCAATACTTTGTTATAATTTAAAGTTACTACATCACTCATTACCCAGCTACTTTTTGAAAAAAAGTAATCATGCAATATCTAATTTTATGATTTATTATGTTATTGGAAAGGAAATGTTGGGATAAAAAGACCATAAAAATGTATAATTTGTATTGTGTGCTACTTATCGAGTTTTTACATGTTTTTTTCCAAATTCTAGAAATCATTATTTTCTTGAATGAAATCTACATGTACTATGACTGTCTCATTTATGAGTGAAAAGCGGACTGTATTTTAAGATAATTAAGTTTGTTGCATGTAAGGTTCAATTTATCATGGATTTATAGTGTTTTACTCCACCTTATCATCTTTTTAGCATGTTTAGTGTTTCATTATTCCCTTGTTATCATATTGATATAACATTTTTTATGCACACTATGATTTAATTTTTCCCATTATTAGTAAATTGGAATTGGATTTTTCTCTAGAGGAGATGTGATTGGAGTGGCATGTGCTATTTATAAAGGTTAACTCCTTCTTCCAACATTCATTCCACTACTGTGGTATTTATTTGCGAAAATAGAAATTTCCTGCTTTAGGTCATTGGACTGATGGATTGCTATTCGTGCGGAGGATAAATCTTAAACTATGAACTTGCAATGTATATTAAACCTGTGATAATCTTTTAAGTGGAAATTTGTGTACTCTTGCTATAAATATAAAACCTTGTGCTTGATATTCATACACTATGCTAATTTTCCATTACTATATTTTTTATCAACGAAAATTATAAAACCTCGATTATTAACAAGCACTAGCATTGTAGGCCTTTACTTTCGAGTTTTCGTTTATCACAAAATAGTTATTTTTATATTTTGTATTTTCTTAATGCGATAAAGCAACTACAATGGAATATTTAGCAAGACATTTTCAAAATATGTACAGGATTGAAATGCTTTGCCATGTGAGTATTGATGAAATTGGATGGGCGTAACACACTAAGAAAGAAATAATGCTTGAGTTGCCTCATTTTAAGTTTGACATGCTTTACTCTTATATATTTGCATGAGTTCCATGAATCAATATTGACTATCAGCATACAAACATTTTTAAAGAATAGTCTCCTTTTGGTATATGCAGTGACATATTTTTTGAAATATTGTTACTGATTAAGCTGACATATTCTCAATACATTTTTAATTTCCAATTACATGAAAAATTTTAAGCCATGATTTACAAAATCGTATGATTAGTATAATGTAATATTATGGAATACACACACACACACACACACACACACACACACACACACATATATATATATATATTCATCTATTATTGAGCCAATTAGTGTACGCATTTTTCATTGCTTAAATTTGCAGTATTTTATGATTTTAGTTTCTTTATACTCCACTTTTTTAGCTACACATGGAAATACTTTCTAAGGACATGCACGGGAATATTAATTTGGCAATTTATATACAAATATAGATAACCAGCTTGAATTTTAGTCATACCAGATGACATATATATGGTTGAAAAGTGTAGATATATTTGAAAGATTGTTGTTATTTTTTATTTCATCAGTCTTTACAGTAATGCAGTTTGTTTTATAATAAAATATGCACGGAATTTGGATGTAAGTGGATGATTAGCTTTTATAATATCTGGTGTTTATCCTGTGGACGTCTTTTGTAGTCTTTATTTGCTGTTGGTTTTTGAGACATGCATTCATATATCAACGAATAGAAGGTACATAATGTGTGTGAAATTAACATTTGGTTGTAACTACGCACAGTATCCATGTAGTTCATTAAGTAGAGATGCAATGTTTTCTTTCCCAAATAAATGATAATATATAAATATGGTTATATTCTTCGAGAACTTTTTTTGTGATATATTTCTACACTGGCTTCTTTGTGTGTTTTATAACATAAGTAATTCAAAAGTTCAAAATACTTTTGGTAAATATTACTGTATCTAACATGATTCACTACTGTGCTAAGATGTATTCAATATTTTAAGACCAAATAAATAACAAGGAGACAACAATTTAACAGTTGATAGCCAATGACCAAGTGATTAAGAATAGTTACAAATAATTTAACAGAGATCTACTTTTATTACTTTTAAAAAGGAATTAATCAACCTCCATGTGCAAACATCTATTTCTTTTACTTTTTCTCAAATTAATATTGATAATTAAAGATTTGCTGATTAAGCTACAATGTTGTTACCTGGTCCTAGATCTTTGTTTAGAATTTGATAATGTGCTAAATCTAAAATGTTAAATTAATCCAGTATTTAAATTTACATTTTAAAGTGGACTTACTTTGTGTACCTTTGGTTATTGTTTTCATGTATATTTCACTATGCTTCTTTTCAATATCATAAAATTGTAGTTTAATGATGCCTTACTTTCTATACCATTTGTTCCCTTACCTTATTTACTTTATATACCTTATTTCATTGATTTTCCTATTCTTTCATTTGTTGTGTAACTACAATATATTCACCACACCCGTGTGTGAAGCACGGGTTTGCCCTAGTTAGTAATTATAGGAGAGTTAGAAACACTAACGTTGATGAATTCTCTAATGCTGATGATGAATCCTTTTGAATTATCTTCAAATGTCACAATGTCACCATCGATATATGTTATATTTGATAACATAAGAGCATTTCCAGCATGTGCTTTGAGTAACCACTATCAAGTATCCACTTCTCTTTACTTGTTATTTTAATTTGGGTACCTCATCAGTGTTAGCCATAAAACAAACATTTACTTGTTCTGAATCGCTTTCATTATCACTGTCAAATGAAGAAGATGAATCTGATTCATCTCATGTTACTTGAAAAGCTCTGTTCTTTTTCTTGAATTACTCAAACTTGCTTTTCATTTTATCATTATTAAGCTATGAACAATCCTTCTTTATATGGTCAAAATTTTCACACTCGTAGCATTTAATCAATATTTGATTTGTGGAGTTTGGTTTGCCAACACTTTGAAATATGATCACCTTCTTGAACTTATTGAATTTGTTGTAGTTCTTGGCAATAAAAACAATCTCATCTTCGTCTAAGTCTGAATCTTTGTTACTTGCTTGTAATGTTATGTTTTTCTTTTTATGATTTGATCCTTTCTAGCCTGCAAGTTAGATACATGCGACATCAGATTTCCTATTAGCTCTTCGATTTGAGTTGAAAAGATAATTAGCTTCTTTGATGGCTAAAACTTTTCTTTCCCATTTATTTGTCAAAGAGTTCAAAATTCGTGTGACTAGGTCAAAATCTATGAATTTTGACTCTAAGTTGCCATAAGAACGTGTTAAATGGTTTGAAATCTAGCATACATATCAATAATTAATTCATTTGCTTTCATTTTAAAAGATGAAAATTATTTTTGTAAATTATTTTTAATTTTTAGTTTACTTGACTTTAGTTGTGCCTTCATGTGTGACTTGTGAAATGCACTATATAGTGAAAGTTACTGAGGATCGTATAATATGGAATATTAACTAAGTTATCTACTAGTGTGGAATATAAAAATAAAAGTAAATAATAAAGTAAATGACACCAGAGATTTTTATACTAGTTCGAACTTCCCGTTTTACGTCCAGTCCTAGACTCCTTCTAAAATTCAACTATAAACCCTCACTTGACCCAAAGGAACAGGTATTACACCACCTGAGCAACCGAACGGGACTTTTACCGCCTAAGCAATTGAATAAGACTTCAACCGCCTAAGAAAACGAACATGACTTCCAATACAAATAGTAAAATTATTTCTGACTGCGTATGCTCTTGAATAGCACTGAGAAGTCAATAACATACACCCTTCCTATAATCTTCTCCTTTGTGACATATCGCGTAATTCGTGAAGATAGGAAGTTTATTTAATCACTAATGAAGTTTGATTGAATGAACAAGTGATTAGAATGAAAATATTGAATGAAATGGAAAGATTGTTTAGATAATAAGAATGAGAATTAGAATCAAAATTTAGTGATTAAAACAATTGATTTCATGGCTATATATAGTGATTAAGAGATGCAATCATTCGTAAAAAGTAGCCATGAAGGAATATGGAAGCAACTCTTGAATCAAGAGTTGTTTCTATTCGTTGAAATGAAGTGTCTTTTCAAAATATAGTCATTATGAAGATTCATCCATCTCAATGGAATAATTCAGCCAGCTGAATTGATTGAAAATCGAATCAGAAAGAAAATAGTGCAAAAGTTATGCAACTCAGTTGGATGAATCGCCTTCTTCAGCCGTCTGAATATTCAAGTTTAGTTGTGCACGTGCATAGGCATTAAGTCGACTGAACTATATGATTTAATCGGCTGAATTGCCTGTTTTTTGCCATATCAAAGATTTTTCAAATTTTTTTTGTATGTGAACTAGGTTACTAAAAAATTTAGCTTGTGAACTATGATTTGGAAGATTTTAAATTGTGTGTGTGTGTGCATATACCGCTTTAGAGAGATTTTAACATGAACTCACTACTAGACTTAAACCATAGACAAAATATATTATTGAAGCTTCTATCTAGAATCTGGTCTACAATCAATTAGACTATTTCTCGAGTAAAACAATATCTTCTCCTGCAAATATGGTTAGTTCGTGTATATTTATTTATATAGTTGTCACAATCAAAATATCAAAATTCAAGGTTCTAACATTCTCATCTATTTTAATGACGACAACTATGTAAGTTTGTAAATATATAAATGCAAATTTACTCCCCCTAAATGAATACTCCTCCTATCAATCATATTATCCCCCTTTGTCATCGACAAAAAGGAACAAATAATTGATATGAGAAATATAGACATATAAGCACATAACTATCATAGACATCAAGCACATATAAGCATAAGAATATGATAAATAAATGACCATCTTACCTAAGAAGTTCAAAGTACAATCAACACATAAGAATATGTCTAAAAAATAATAGTACTACAAGTTATTCAAGAATCAAATAGCAACGAAAAAGCAAAGAGTCTAGAAACCCCCACTATCTTGTACTTCTTCTTCTTCTTCCGAAGTTGTCCAAGAGAATGGGGCTGGATTTTCAGCAACACCGGTTGAAGTGGACCCCGAACAAGAGATCTTTTCCTAAACTTTATTTAAAATGCCTTTGATCGAGTTTAGCTTTTTGTTCATTTTAGACACGTTCTTTTCTACATTAGCTAAATGTCGGCCAAGTTTGCTTTGATTCCGTGATAATGTCACAACATCTTGCTTCGGAGGCACGTCAACATGAAGTTCTTGAATTTCGTCGTCCCTTTCTTCTTTCGTGTTGATGAACTTGAGATGAGGAAGAAGCAATATTCATGTCTCTCAGTTGAGGGATTCGTTGGTTTTGATTAGCAGCCCATCGTTGAAAGCTAATGATTTGTTGACGTTCAGGGCACTTAGAAAGACCCATTAGACTTAGAGTCTTCGAGTAAAGCTCTCCGGTGGTCACGAAATCGGAATCGCGCAATGAAAATCCAAAATTTTATAGAATATGCATAATATAAGCTCCATAGTGAATCGTCTTGTAGCTTCTCTTGTGAATGATAGTGATAAATTCATCCAATATAATTTTTCCCCAAATTACTCATTGGGATGAGTAAATAGCATATAGGGATTGAAAATCCTGTTTGTAGACTTTTTGTAGCTTCCGGTCCAGGGTTGTAACGATCGAATGAGCACGGTGGATGATTCGTGCCTTTGGCTGTTAGGCACTACATCTAAAAATGGTTAAATCATCCGAAAAAAGAGATGTGATACTTCATCATGATTATACATATCCACTCAACATCGTCAATATCCAACCCTTCGGATAGACATCTTAGTATATGACCTAATCGTTGAAGAAGTAAATATATGTTTACTCCACACATGAAGGTCCATATGCAATCATCTTTGTTTCGGGGATCTTTATGGTCGAGATTCATATTTGAAAAGAAAAGCTTAGTTAAAAAAGGATAGATTTTGACATTGTTGGAATCATACCCAATGAGCGAATCGAAGCCGTGAGCTTCGGCTACTTCTCGAATTGCATAGCTGTTGAAGTCGGGGAATTTAATGAAAGCTCCTTCAAGTATGAATTTCTCATGGTGTTGAATTTATTGACCGCCGTTTCATTGTGTAACCAAGCACGAATTTGGTCTCGAATGGTCCGATTGTTGATTCACGAGCTCTTTTTGATCCTGGTACCATTTGGTTGATAGATTTTAAAAGAAAAATTGAATTTTTTAAGGAGGCTACAGTTTGTATTTGAGTTTATTTTGAAATATAGAGTGTTTAGGTAAGATAAGAGAGGTAGATAGGAGTTATGTAGAGTTTGAGTGAACAGGTGTGTTGGAGAATGTGCAGATCTATTTTTAAAAATGGAAAACTGATGGGTCTGTCGGCTGAAAGGGTGAAAACAGTTGGCTGGAATGCAGAGAATTGAACCCACAAGTTTATAGCGAAAAAATGCCATAATTCAGTCGACTGTATGGGAGTGGTTAGTTGGCTGAATGCTGGTTTGTATTCTGAAGTTTTGAATATTCAGTCGGCTGTGATGTGTATTCAGTCGGCTGATGTGCAAAAAAATTCAACTCGCAAGATCATAGTACAAATTTGATACAATTCAGTCGACTGTTTGGGGTTAGTCAGTTGGTTGAACCATGAAGGAATTCTAAATTTCTACGAACGTTCAGTCGATTGAGTACGTATGATCAGCCGGTTGAAACTGTTATTTTTGCTAAGGTCAAGCTTCTTTTTAGTTTATTCCTAAATTAGTTAATTTACAAACTATATACACACACATATATATGTCTTTTTGAGCTTTATTCTTATCTTAAAATAAATATAATTTTTATAATAAACACATTACTTATTGTGATATCCCGGAAATTTGGCAATATAAATTTAATAATCTATGTTAAAAATTAAATTGATTTGATAAATTTTGAGTTGATTTAATAATCATGTTTTAATAAATATTTAAATTGGTAGATTTTATCTTTTTAAAGCTAATAAATTGTTTTCTGTTTACAATATATATATAATTGTATATATTGTAAATCGATAAACTTTGATTTGGAATTTAGTAAATGAATTAATTTTATAATTTTAATTTATTTTTGGTAAATTGGAAATTTGATTTAAAATTAACATTTAGCTTTTCAAAGTAATTTAATAAATAATTATATGGTTTATACTTATGATAAATCTTATTTGTTTTAAAATTTTATTTAGCTTAAAAATATGAATTTAAATTAGATTAACATCAAAGCTTTGTTTTATTTTTTCTTTTTAAATATTGCTTGAATTTATATATAAGAATTTAAAATACAAATTACGGATGATCTTAATATATTAAGTAATAGATTATAAATCATTTTAAATATTGTTTAATTTGTTATTTTCAGATAATAATGATAATACTTAGTTTTTATAAACATAAATAGATTTTTAAAAATAGGATTTGTTGCTTTTAAATTTTAATAAGAATTATATATGCATCTATATATATAACTTGATTTTTAGAATTGGATTTGATAAATTAATTTAAAATTTGAATTTAATCTTTTGAATTTAAAAGAATAAATACTTAAAAATATTTGATTAAGTTTATATTTTATAATTTGTTTGTTTTCATTTCTTTTTTAATTTAAAAAGAGAAGAAACCCATTTATTTATACATAAGAAATAATAAATTTAGATTTAGAAGTCGTTATAAACAAATTTAAATTAAATGAAAATACTTAATTACATGTGTGAGCATCTTAACACCCTAATAGACATGTGTAAGGCATAAATCAAATAAGTGACAAATGTTAGAAATTAAACCAAGTGTCCTATTTTCTTTTTCTTTTTCTTTTAATTTAATGAAATCAAAATAAATTCTTATATAAATACATTTCCCCTCACTCTCATATTCTTTTCTATTTTTCTTTTTCCAAAACAAAGATCTGTAATCTAAACCAAGATAAAAAATTCCTGCAAAATCTATTCAAATAAATTCCAGCAAAATCTGTTCAAAACAACCCTATGAATTCCTTAAAAAATTAATCTTCTTCAAAACTGTTTGAATTTTCTTCAAAAACTGAAATGCAAATCATTTGCAAATCCTCAAAACTGTAGCTCTTCAATTTCATCAACCTGAAATCAATTTGCAACACTCAACAGAACTGCATGCCACAACAGTTTCATTCAAAAGCCTACAGTCTCCATTTCTGTTTTAAATCAACCAAGTCTGCATTATTTTCTGGAAAGCATACAAACATGCATGCATCTGGGAGCAAAGCATTATGCAAAAAAACAAGATGGAAGTTTTTTAAAAATCAAACATGCAACTGAGTTTTAAGTTCAAAAGCAAAATAAAGGAAGCAACTTGAAGTTGGGAATCAAAGCAATTCAGTTTCATACTTTTCAAGGATTCTATGCTCATAAAAAATCAGTGAGTAACATTTTTATTAAAACTAACTTAAGTATAAATTAGTTGCTGGTTTTACTCAAGTAATAAGTGTGTTTTGCATGCAATTTACAAGTTCTTTACTGGAAATATATGGTTGTATGTAGTATGCTTGCTGCAATGTAATTTATTTTCTATATTTAAGTTCTTCCAGATTTTAGAATTTCTTAAAGTTCTATTTCATTCAATCTACGCTGTGTTAAGATTTTAAGATTTAACATTTAATCGAAATATGGTTGTGTAATGTAAGTTAAGTTTAAATTTTATTAAATATAAAAAAAATATACTATACTGTCTTTGGGAACATAATATAACAGAGAATATTTTATGAAAGTAAAATTTTTAATTTCCAGATTCATTGATTTAAGATTTTAAACCAATTACATAAACTAAAACTTGAATTCTAAAACTAAAATCAGAAAATTTAGTTTAAAATTGAAAGAGCATTTCTAGTTTGTCTAGAAATGGAGTTTTGGGGTGGTTCTGTCAATTTGAGTGATCGGGGTGGCCAGCGTTGTTTCTGGTGATGGAATGGTGATGGTTGAATCAGGAAAATTATTGGAAGGGGGATTAAAGCATTGAGATGATGGAGATTTCGAATCAAAATTTTTAACCCTAGTTTTTGTTTATCTGGAAAAAATGATCACCGCAACCCCTATAGGTGATCGAGTGTTTCAAGATTCGAGTGGATGATGGATGGGTGTGGAGGAGTTCGTGGCCGGAGGTGGTACTTCTCTGATGATCAGAATTTTGAGTTTGTGGCGAATTACAGTTCGACCATTTTTCCAGTTTTTGAGCTCGAATGCTCGTTTTTGATTTGGGGTTTCTACAGTTGGTTTGAAGGTCGATTTGGTATTTGGTGATGATTAGTGACTTGCGCAAGTGGTCGCGAGGGGTCGGAGTTGGTTGATGCGGCGGTGCAGGTGCACGGTGATCTGGCGTGTCAGTTTGTTTTGGGGAGGATTGGATTCTCGTGTTTGGTATCGGGTTAATTCAGGGCATGCTCGAAGTTTTTGGACTTTGGACTCGAAGTCAGGCTTGTGTTGGACTCGGAATAGTGTGGGTTCAGGGGAGAATAGTTGTTACAGGTTTATACATTAAACCTATCAATGTTTTAGTTAATGATCTTCAGGATGAAAATGATTCTCGAGTTACTCGAGTGGTTTCGAGTTTTTCTCGAGCTAGTTTGTTGCAGTTCAGAATTTGTCATGTTTTAAATTTTAAACTGAAAATTTAAAGTACTAAGAAAAGATTTAAATAAAGTTTTAAATCAAATTCTCAATTATGAGTTCAAGTTTAATTTGAATATTAAGATGAAAATGAATTAGTTTTTAAATTCAAATTTGTTTAAATATACTTTAAAGGGATTTATTGTTTAAAAATGTTTTTAAAGAAATATGAATTTAAATTGGAAATTGAAATGTAAAGAAATGTTTTAAACAAAGTTTAAACTGATTCAAATCTGAATTTGAATCTTTGGTTAAAATAAATTTAAGTTTTACAAATTTAAATGTTTAAAACAAATTTTAATGATAATGTAAAATTTAAATGTTTTGAATTTAAAAAGAAATTTTTTTTTAACTCTTGTAAAATTTCTTTTATAAGAAAAGTATTATTTATCATGTATATTTAAAGGTTTTAAATTGATTTTAAACTTATTGAAGTTAAATTATAATTTAATGATTTGTAATTCATTTAATTATTAGGATAATTAAATGGATAATAAATAAATTAATAAAATGAATAATACTTAAAGTAATTAAGGGTTTAATGTTAAAAGTTTAAGATTAATTATTCTTAGAATAATTAACTTGTAATTTCAGATTCATTAATTAAATAAAATTAGAATTTTAATTAATGATTAATAATTAATTAATCAAATAATAAAGGATTAATTAGGTTTTAATTAACACTTAATTAATTGAATAATTAAGGATTAATTAATGGATTATGAATGATTAATTAATTTGTAATTAATAATGATTTAAAATAAGTTAATTACTTTAGAAAAATAATTAATGAATTGTTAATAGTTAATGAAGGTCATTAACTAAGGATTATTTAATAATTAATTAATGTGATTAACTTTAATAATTAATTAGATTAATTAAATTAAAGATAATCATTTGTGTAAGTTGTTAGGTATAATTACTTATGGAAGTAGTTAAGGAATTAATTACCAATTGTAATTAACTGAGTTTAATTTGATTAGATAAGTTAATTAATTCAGTTTAATTAATTTAGAATAATCATTTGGTGATTTGTGAAGCATAATTACTTAATGTAATTAAATAAAGAGAAATTACTTAGAGAAGTAATTAATGGGTAATTACTGTATGTAATTAATTGAAGAAGATTTGTTGATAAAAGTAATTTGAGTAAAATTACTTTGTGAATTAATCAAGGGATTAATTTGAGATAATTAATTAATGAGTAATTAATTTAGTTGGTGAAGTAATTAAAGGAAGTTAATTACTGAATGGAGTTAATCATGGGTGATTAACAATTATGGTTTAATAAAGATTAATTACTTAGTGTAATTAATTTAAATAGAAAATGTAATTAGAAATCATTAATTATTATAATTAATGGTGTAATTAAGAATAGATTTATTTGGAAATAATTAATAAATGAAAGAATTAATTAATGTAATTAATTAATAAGTAATGTAATTAATTTATAGTTAATTAATAAATGAAGTAATTAAAGATTAATTACTGTATGTGGTTAAGTATAATTAATTTGAGAAATTAATTAATGGTTAATTACTTGAATGTAATTAAAGGTTAATTAATCAGGAATGATTAATTAAAATGAATAATTGATTGATGATTAATTAATTAATTAATTGATAATTAATTAATAGTGATGTAAGCAAGATTTATATGATGAAGTAATTAATTTAATTTATTTTAAATTAATTAGAAATGATGTAATTAATTTAACTCATTTTAAATTAATTATATTTGGTGTGATTATTAATCATTGCTTATATGGATGGATAATGTTGTTTGTCTTGAATGATTTGAATCTCAGAGATGAGATAGGTAATGTTGAATGATATGGATGCATTGGTTGCATTGTGGTGATGATTTAGATTACCTTTTGATAATGATAATATGGATTATCTGTTGTGATGATAATATTGATTATCTATTGTGAATCTGTGATTTATCTATCTGTGTATATAGATAATTGAATTGTTTTAAACCTTTAAAACAACTTGGCCTTAAAAGCCACGCTTTGGATTTCGATGAGACCAGGATCGGGTTTCCATATTTGGATATCCGAAAACCCCATCGATCCAAATTAACGATAGGTTGTTAATCTCATGTGAAGAGTGAAGACTCGAGGTGTAAGAACTATATTCGTCAGAATAACTCTGAGGGTGATTCCAAGATGAGTTTGGCGAAGTAGTACTTTCAGATTCGAGATATGATTCAGAGTGCAAGGGTTATCGTCGTTAACTCTGAGGGTGATTCCAAAATGAGAGTAAGAGATAATGCCTTCGGTTTCGTTCGAACCCGCAATGAACTTGTATGAGTTGAATGCTTATAGAACATCGTCAGGTGACGATGAGCATTCTAAGAGATGTGTTCTCTAAAGGTAATTGTAGCCTTAAGCCTCATCAACCGGGAATGGCTAAAACAGGGGAGGTGCAGCAAGGCTAAGTGGGTCATGCCCAAGTAGGACGAGATTTTCCCATGTCTAGAGGTCCCTTTTTATTCGGCTCAGTGGGCGGTTGGAACGTACGCCAACTGCGGGGTTGTCTTGTTCGGGACTGTCCAGTAAGGGATGATTCCGGTCTTGTGTTGCAGGGGATTGGGAGTGATCCTCGGTACGTTGATCTACGCCACGTACTGTGACGGGCGGTACCCCGGTAGCCTTGTCATTGATGGAATCCAAAATCCAATAAGTGCCAACGGTTTTGATTGTATTACCCACTTTTGTGGCTAGTAGCTGAAATTTAATGAATGTAACAATTTCGTCTATTTCATATTTACTTGAAAACCCTAGACCTATTATAATATCACTGGATTTCCTATTAAATGTTTTGGTTAGCGTAAGGTAAAAACTTTTCCATGTTTATGTGTGGGAAGTCTTACGTGATACCTTTTCTTTTCAAAGGATTTTCAAAGTTAAGTAACTTTAACCTGTTACTCACACCAGACCCATGTCTGACCCAGAGTTTATCTTCTGTTTTCTTAAACTCTTGGGTACTCAAATTTTTACGAGTAGACAAGGGATTCGGGTTAGCTTTTGACGAATTGTGGAGGAGCAAATGGAGCAGGAGGCTTCTGCGTTGTAGATATATAGTTCCGCTGTGTGTTCTCTGTGTTGGTATCTCTTTCATGAATTGTATTGAGTTGTAATAACTAGACAAGTGTTTATAACTGTCTAGTATGTGATGTAAATTCTGTGTAACTCTGATTAGTGTTGTATACTATGTAATATTTATGTTATTAATATAACTTATTCGTTCCGCTGTTGAGATTCTGATGTTGTTTCTTCTTTCTTCTCTTTCTTTTCTCTTTTCTGTCCCTTTCTTTCTTCAAGATGATGCGACTTTCTGTGGTGAGAAAGTCGGGTCGTCACACTTATTCACCTTACAATATTAAATTTATAAAAGCAAAAATTGTAGATTTTAATTTCCCGAAGTCTTAGATTCATCTGAGCTTGGTTTAACTTTGGTGATGTCACGTAATGGATGTATAGGAGATCAAGCATTATGTTAAGCACCTTGTTCCGAAGAATTCGATGATACATGAGGTCGTTGAGGAGACGGATTGTCCACACCTTGCTTAGGAGGCGTTCCATAGAATTTGAGAGCGGATTCTTTGAGGAAATTTAATCATTTTCCATGTTATTTTTGTTCATAATACATCTCATTTTGTAAACATATAGTCTTACGTTGATAGTGATGGATTTTTTCAATTTTTTCTTTGGTAGATGGTGAACCGAAGTCTAAGTTTTTCTTAGCTCACTTCCCGTTTGGTGTATATCCAGTATAATGATTCGGAGATAGAGTGATCTTAATTGGAATATATACTAGAGTAGATTTGTTTGATGAATCTGTAGGAGTGCTGAAAATGATCGATGAGAGATTGGAGCTTTCTTGAGATGACATTGGAAAGAGAATGTATATTTATTCTTAAAGTTTGTATATGAATTTAAGAAAAAATTTATCACATATATATACTGAGTTGATTACCTATTTAAAGTTATTGGTTTATGCTTATTATTCTTTAGAAACCTTCAGCCAAGAGAAAATATAAGGTTAAGAAATATAAAAGAATGTTAGCTGTATATAAAATAAAAGAAAAGTATGGTCTTAAATCAAGTAAGATAATATAACATTGGAAAGACATGTGACCTCCTCCCATGAGTGCAGGGTCTGAGTGCTACCATCTCCAATTTTTATTCTATTGGATTTTTATTTATTTTACAATTTTTTTATATTTTAATATCGAATTGTAAATCATGTAATGACATAATTCCCAGTTCACGTCTTAATTTTAGAAAAATATTTTCATTTAAAGGTTTAGTAAATGTATCTGAAACTTAGTTTCTGATGGTACAAAATCAAGCGAAATATTACCTTTTTTATATTATCACGAAGAAAATGATGTTGAATATCAATATGTTTAGTTCTAGAGTGATTTATAGGACTTTTCGAACACTTATATTATCACAGCAAATTGTTTATTAGACAGATTTATGCCAAAATCTTTTAGTGTTTGCTGCATGTATATTACTTGAGCACATACCAAAGCAGCAAAAATATATTCTTCTTCATACGTCGAAAGGGAAACAAAATTTTGTTTCTTACTAAACCAAGATACTAAAGATTTCCAATGAAATGACAAGTATCGCCTGTACTCTTTAGATTCATCCGACATCCTTCAAAATCAGCATCACTATATGATACTAACTAAAAAGGACATTCTTTTGGGAAAAACAGACCGCAGTCTTTAGTCTTGTTTAAGAAAGCAAAATTCGTTTCGCTGCCCGCAATTGTGATTCTTTGGGATTTTCTTGAAATCGTGCACACAAGCACACACTCATCATTATATCTAGACGACTAGCAGTTAAATAAAGTAAGGATCCAATCATACTTCGATATAGTTTTTGGTAAACACTTTTGCCATTCTTATCTCGATCGAGATGTATCGTAGTGCTCATAGAGTTGGTTTAGCAAAAGTGTTTTCCATACCAAAAGTTTTATAAGATTATTACAAATTTTTCTTGGTTAATAAAAATTCCATTATTTAACTGTTTAATTTGCAGTCCAGGAAAATACAAAAGTTCTTCCATATGAGACATTTCAAATTCTCTTGTTATAATATTTGAAAATTTTTGACAAAACTTTTTGTTTGTGGAACGAAAAATGATGTTATATACATAAATTTGTATTATTAAAATATCATTTTTATTTTGTTTTATAAACAAAGTTTGATCTACTTTTCCAATTTTAAAACTGGAATTTATAAGATTACTTTTAAGATTATGTTACCAGGCACCAGGTGCTTGTTTTAAATCGTATAAAACTTTCTTTAATTTATAAACATGGTCTAGAAATTTCTCACGTACAAATAAAGGTGGTTGTTCTACATATACATTTTCTTCTTTAAAACCATTTAGAAAAGCACTTTTTGCGTCCATTTGATATAGTTTAAAGTTATGAAAACAAGCAAAAGCTAATGAAATACGTACTGCTTCTAGTCGAGCTACAAGCACAAATGTTTCTTCGTAGTCTATTCCTTCTTCTTGATTATAACCTTGAGCAACTAATCTAGCTTTGTTTCAAATGATATTCCCTTTCTCATCGACTTTATTTTTGTAAGCCCACTTAGTACCGATGACTGTTTGATCACTGGGCCTAGGAACTAAGTCCCAAACTTTGTTTCGTTCAAATTGATTTAATTCTTCTGCATAGCTATAATCCAGTAATCATCAGTTGAGACTTCTTTAGCATTTTTGGGTTCAATGTTGGATAGGAAAGCTACATTACTCATTTGATTCAATTGATTTCCGTTTCTTACGTTAGTATTTTCTTCTCCAATGATATTTTCAGTTGGGTGATTTCTTAGAAGTCTTGGTGGAGTTCGAATTTCATTTTCATTTGGTAAATTTTTATTTTCAATTTCAACATTATTTTCAATATCGTCTTCTATGATATTTGATTTAGAAATATTTCTTCATCTTCATT
This sequence comes from Allium cepa, assembly GCA_030765085.1. Classification (NCBI taxonomy): domain Eukaryota; kingdom Viridiplantae; phylum Streptophyta; class Magnoliopsida; order Asparagales; family Amaryllidaceae; genus Allium; species Allium cepa. Next base: position 792,349,674 of record CM060935.1, on the reverse strand, counting down.
TTTATTATTAAATTTGAAATTTTTATCGAATGACACATGAAGTGTTACTTCGATTATTTTAGTTCTTTTATTATAAATTCTATATGTCTTACTTCGTTCCAAGTATCCAATGAATATTCATTCATCGGATTTTGAATAAAATTTACCAAGTTGGTCTTTTATATTTAATAGAAAACATTTTTTACTAAAAAATTTAAAGTATGATATATTGGTTTTCTTCTATTAAAAAGTTCATATAGGGTATGTTTTGTTAATGGTCTAATAGAGACTCAATTTAAAACATAACAAGCAGTTGCTACAGATTCTACCCAAAAATGTTTAGGTAGAGTGCTTTTATTTAATAAGTTTCTAGCTTATTCTCAAAGCCTTCTATTTTTCCTTTCTACAACTCCGTTTTGCTGTAGAGTTCTAGAAAATGAAATTTTTTGAACAATTCCTTTATTATTACAATATTTTCAAAAATATCATTATTTAATTCGCCACCATGATCGCTTCGAATGTTTTTAATTTTTATAATCTTAATATTTTGAATTCTCGTTAAAAAGGTTTTAAAATTTTCATAAATATCACTTTTATTCAAAAATATTGTCCAGGTGTATCTTGAAAAATCATCTACAATTACAAAAACATATCTATTACGATTTATAGATTGTACTTAAGTTGGTCCAAAAAGATCTAAACGTAATAACTCGAGTGATTGTAATGTAGAAATTATTTTCTTTTATTTAAAAGAAGATTTGGTTAATTTTCCTAACAAACAATAATCACAAATATTATTTACTTTAAAATTCATTTTTAGTAAGCCTTTTACTAAATTACTTTTAGATAACTTGCTTATTGCTTTAAAGTTCATATGAGAAAATCTTTCATGCCATAACCAATAATCATTTTCTTTGGCTACTAGATACATATTTTTGTTATGATTAACTTTCATATTTAATATGTGTATATTTCTTTCTCTAGTTCCTTCAAAGATTAGATTCTTGTTTTGATCAAATTATTACACAAATTTTCAAAAAAAAGATATATTAAAACCTTTATCGCATAGTTGACTTATACAAAGCAAATTATGTTTTTAAACTTTTAACTACTGAAACATTTGTAATAAGAGGTAAGTTAGATGTACCGTCATTGCTCACATTGCCTTGCCGAAGATATAACCTTTGCAATTATCTCCAACTGTGACAGATTCTCCGTCTGAGTAGAAGATGTTAGTCCGCATACCTTTGTTTCATGTCATATGTTTTGAGCAACCGCTATCTAGTATCCACTTTCCTCTTTTCTTACTTGGTACCTACAAAAAATATAGAGATGACGTTGGTACCCGCCTTTTATTAGGGTCCTAGGAGTTAGATCTTAGGAAACCAAACGCAAAAGGGTTTAAAATTCCTTTTATAAGTAAAATTTTTACTTTTATAAATAGAATTTATAAAAGAATTATTATACTTATTTTTGATTGAATTATTATTATTATTTGGTGCCCAAATCTTTATAGTATTTGTGTTACAAATATCCTTCTTCTGAATGAAAACATTTGGTTTTGGTTTTGCTTTTACAAAATTCTTATGTATATTGAAATTTTTAAATGGTGAATTATTTTTTGAACTAGATTTTGAGGAATTTGTATATCCTAACCATTTCTTATTAAAAGTAGTTTGAGAGTTTTTAATAATTTTAGAGAGATTTTCTCTGCCTTTACTAAAGTTAGAAACATTTTTAGTAATATTTTCTAACTCGGTTTTGGGATTGGTATTGTTTAATTCAAGAATTTTGACACTTGATTTTAAATCGTGATTTTCTAAAGCTAATGTCATATTTGTTTTTTTTAACTTCAATCTCATTTGAAAGCATATCGAGTTGAGAAGATACATTAGACAAGGATTCTTGTGTTTAATAAGTTCTTCTTCTAAGATTTTCTTTTCATCTCTGAGCATATCATCTTCTATTTCGCTTCTGCTTAGTTTTTCTAAAGCATCTTTATACTTTCTTTTAGCTTCTTTTATTTTATCCAATAACTCAGAGTTTATATCTATTAAATCATCAAAAGTTAGATCACTTACATCGTCAGTCGAAGCCATAAAGCAGACATTGGCTTGTTCAAAATCACTTTCAGTATCACTATCTGATGATGAAGATGATTATAAATGATCCCATGTAATAGAGAATGCTTGCTTCTTCTTATACTTGTCCTTTTTATTCTTGTATCTTTCTTTCTTTTGATTAGGACAGTCCTTCTTTATGTGACCCTTCTTATGACATTTATAACATTCGAGATTTGAAGCTAATGGTTTATTGCTATTGTCTTTCCATTTTTTTCGAATTTCTTGTTCTTTCTAAATTTCAATTTTTTTTGAAATTCTTTGCTATAAATGCCATGTCATCTTCATCTGAATTTGAATCTTCTTGCTCATCTTGGAAAGCTATATTCTTTCTATCTTGAGCTTGATCTCGTTTGGCCTACAAATTTACTTCATATAACATGAGATGTCCAATTAACTCTTCAAGTTTGATGGTAGAAATATCGTTAACTTCTTCAATAGCTAAGACTTTTCGCTCCCATTCATCCGTTAAAGAGTTTAGGATTTTTGAAATAATATCAAAAGAAGTGTATTTTTCGCCTAATGCTAATAGTGAGTGATATATGTCTTAGAATCTAGAATACATTTCATTTATAGTCTCATCCGGTTTCATTCTAAAATTTTGGAACTGATTTTTAAGCAAGGAAATCTTGCTTGTTTCAGTTTGTTTGTTCCTTCTTGTGTAGCTTTAAGAGTTCGCCAAATTTCATAAGCAATTGTACACATGTTTATGGCTTTTGCATTTGAGGTGGCATCTATCTTTTGTGTGTTTGACCATTGTGCATATGGTACAGTAGGGATAGTGTATTCATTTTGAGTGATATTCGAAGTATCATATCAATTTGCTTGCATATAAATTCTCATGCTTGTTGACCAATAATTTTAGTTCAAACCATGAAATAGTGGTGGTCGTGTAGTGGATTCATCTTCAATAAAACTTGTGCTGGTGTTATTTTCCATATTAACTTAATATCAAATAACTGTTTTATGGTTATATGATGACCTTGCTCTGATACCAAGTGAAAGTTACCGATGATTATATAATATGGAATATTAACTAAGTTATCTACTTGTGTGGAACATAAATATAAAAGTAAATAATAAAGTAATGACACTAGAGATATTTATACTAGTTCGAACTTTACATTCTACGTCCAGTCCCAAACTCCTTCTACAATTCCACTGTAAACCCTCACTTGACCCGAAGTAATATGTATTACACCTCTTGAGCAACTGAACGGACTTTTACTGCCTAAGCAACTGAATAGGACTTCAATCGCCTAAGCAACTGAACAGGATTTCCAATACAAATAGTAAAATTATTTCTGACTGAGTATGATCTTGAATAGCGTTGACAAGTCAATAACATACACCCTTCCTATATCTTCTCCTTTGTGGTATATCGTGCAATTCATGAAGATGGGAAGTTTATTTAATCACTAATGAAGTTTGATTGAATGAACAAGTGATTAGAATGAAAATATTGAATGCAAATGGAAAGATTGTTTAGACAATAAGAATGAGAATTAGAATCAAAATTCAGTGATTGAACAATTGATTTCACGGCTATATATAGTGATTAAAAGTTTCAATCATTCGTAAAAAGTAGTCATGAAAGAATATGGAAGCAACTCTTGAATCAAGAGTTGTTTCTCTTTGTTGAAATGAAGTGTCTTTTCAAAATATAGCTATTACGAAGATTCAGCCGTCTGAGTGGAAAAATTTAGCCAGTTGAATCAATTAAAAATAGAATTAGAAAGAAAATAGTGCAAAAGTCATGCAATTCAGTCGGCTGAATCACCAACTTCAACCGTCTGAATATTCTAGTTTAGTTGTGCACGTGCATAGGCATTCAGTCGACTGAACTATATGAATCAGTCAGCTGAATTGCCTATTTTTTTGCCATATCAAAGATTTTTCAAAAAGGTTTTTGTATATGAACTAGGTTACTAAAAAATTTAGCATATGAACCATGATTCGAAATATTTTAGATTACATGTGCGTGCATATACCACTTGGAAGAGATTTTAACATGAATTCACTACTAGACTTAGACCATAGACAGAATATATCACTAAAGCTTCTATCTGGAATATGGTCTGCAATCCATTAGATTATTTCTCGATTAAAACGGTATCTTCTCCTGCAAATATGATTAGTTCATATAATATTTACTTATATAGCTATCACAATCAAAATATTAAAATTCAAGGTTCTAACATATATCATATGCAGTGGTGCAAATCATGACATGTGAAAACTCATTTTTGTCAAGTGAGCAAAACAATACATTCATAGCTTTGGCATTGTTAGATGCAGCTGCTTTCTGTGCATCAGTCCAAGTGCTAATGTTGGTGTTAGGTGCTTTATATTGTTTTGAGTTGCTAGCTATATTTCCAACAAATTTGCTTCCATGAAAATTCTCATACAAGTTGACCAATAAGCATAGTTAGAACCAGTAAATAGTGGAGGATGAGCAGTTGATTGACCTTCTTAAAAAGTGCTTGCCATATTAATGATTTTTCAACTATGCGTTACTGTAGATTTAAATGACCGTGCTCTGATACCAAATGAAAATCTATGGGATCTTTATATAATGCAACTTATATATAAGTGTGAGAGTGTATATTACTAATTACACTAAGAAGAGAATAGTAACTGAATATAAAGAAGGTAAATATAAAAGAGAGTACACCAAATATTTTATACTAGTTCAGACCACCAGTCCTACGTCCAGTCTTGAAGCTCCCCTTCGGTATTTCCTATAACCCAATAGCCCTCACTTCGCTCAGAGGAATAGGCTAATACAAAAGTATTTCTCTGACAGTCATGTATTTCAAATAACACGGATTTTGAATATTAGTACAATTCTTCCCATGATCTCCTTTGGGTATGTGAATGTGAATACTTTGAGTTGTAGGAAGTGGTTTAACCAAAATGATGTTTTGGTTATGATAGACTGAGAATATGTAAGCAAGAGATGCACAAATATGTAAATAGAGAGTAATTAGAAATCAGAGAATAGCTAGTTGGTAAATCTCAATCTTTGAAGTATATAAAAGATTAAAGAAATGCATATGAGGAGTTGTTACTGTTAAATAAACTCTATTCAATTTAATGGCTGCAACCTTTGAAGAAGAGATGAGACTACTCAATCTAAAAAGAAGCAACCATTTAGAATATAGCAGTTGCCAAACGATGGACGTCTGTTGCTTCAGGATTAAAACTCCCCAGCCTTCTCATAGACATCTATGGCTGGCATTTCCAGATTTTAAATGTTCTTTTGGTGTCAACTTTATATATATGGATTTATGTATGCATATATACTCAAGGAGACCTTACAATGTTTATCTAAGACTCTTAATACACAAGCATAACCTTACCAATCATAGTATGGTTCATAAATCTATGTTTGTCTTCGAGTCACGATATCTTTCAGTATGATGATCTCTTATAGTATATACTTGTAATCTTGATAAGATATATAATATATGTAATTGTATTGTTGTTATTGTTGAAACCATAGAATGGAGGTTCTAATAGATTGAACCTATATGGTCTTATCCAAATTTCCTCAAGCACGCATGATTAAGAATAATAATGTAAAAATAATTGAAATTAACATATTAAATTAAAAAATAGCTTATGAATTGAACCATGCATCTCAGTTATAATAAAAAATGATGATATTACATAGCAAAATCTAAATCCACACTGAATGACGTTTCTCATATGTGGGTGCATATGAAAAATATACCAGGATTGATCTTCTTTTAATATTTTATTTCCTTGTCCATCTAAGACTTCATCGATGCCTGATAATAATAGGTGGTGCATATTTTATTGTTTTAACAACAACAATATACTATTATTTATAGGAATCTAGCAATTTACAACTTGTCAAACTATCTCAAGACCTAGACGATCTTTAATATAATAAAATATGATAGAGGAAGGAAAATCCACTTTAATGATTGGTAAATCAAATTAACACTTGCACCTAATATTTTGTTGCATCACCCTACATTTGAGTGTATAACATATGGCCGTAGCTAATTATATCATGAATTATATATCACCTTATATTTCTATTACAACTCTTTCTTGAACCACTACATGTTGTGTAATCGAGGTTGTAACATCCCGCCCTTCATAATACCTCGAATCAACGTTGAATGGAAAATGTCTAACTCTTGAATACTACAAAGGACAAACTATCGAGGTAAAATAAAAAAACATCAAAACTAAGGCATATCAAAAGAATCTCTCAAGGGAATGATAACGTATAGTATACTGAATATACATGAACAAGATAGAATGAAAAATATATAAGAGACTACACCGATGGAAGTAACTGATAAGTAAATATTAATACAATAAGTCAGAATACATCAATCCCCATACAGATGGAGTTCTGAATATAATATCTGATACACAAGTCTCATATATAAGTAGTATATCCATCCTGTACTACTACAATATCAAGTGTGTGTGTGTGTGTGTGTGTATCCAAAATATCGACTTTGCCTCCAAAGTGCTCCAACTATCCTGAAGGCATATCCCTAAAAGCATTTAGCTCCCAAACTATTCAATCAAGTACCCGAGATTGACATGACATAAACAGAAAAAGACAAAAAGTAGGTCATACATAAAGCCTGGTATGAGGGGAACTTTCTCAAAATATTGTATATCAAAACTATATACTTATATAAAACAGGAAACCATTAAGGCTCATTCGGTCCTCGCCACAAACATGGCTCGGGGATACTCTGAACTACCTATAAACAACTAAAGTAAAAACATCTCCAAGGTAGGAAATCATATCATAACATGCTCATCTTCTGTAATCAACAAGTCAACATTGCTAATATAATGTTACTTCTACATAAAGTATACCATGATAAGGGTAGCCCAATATACCAATGCAAGAGTAATATAAATATTATAATATAAGCATAACATTCCCATTTTGAGGCTCAAAAATAGATACTAGCGATGTTGCAGTCATCCTTAACCTTATGTTCCAGTGACAAAATGAGATTAGTTATTATATCGTTAACATTAAGAACACAAGAATTTAAAATTTTCATGAAATAGTATCATTCATTAATTTGGAAATTGATTACATTTTCATCTCATAACCCTATGATTACATCATTCAGATAAAATAGAATAATTACAAATATAACCCCAAGAGCGACACACGAAAATGCCCCATTTGATGATCAGATTCTTAACTACTTAGATGGTTATAGCACCTGTCATTACATACATCCAACACCAATAAGAAGTAGTTAAACTACTACACATCAAGAATAAACTTTAAATGGTAGTTTGCCTCATACACGTCTCTGAAAGCTTATTCGTCAAAAATTTGAAATAACCTACTCTCAGCCTACTAAATTTCAGATTGATTACCTGATAGTTTAAGGGGAAACCAAAAATTTCGGATCAGACAAAAAGTCTGGTGTGAATAGTATTAGTCCATCTCAAACCAAAATATAGGACCTTAGTGGGACCGTGCTGTTGAGTGAAATGGGTTTCCCTCACCAATACCTATCATATAATGTATCATCCATAACATATCCGGCATCCAAAAATGATTAGAACATAATCATAACATAAATAACATATCACGCATGTATGGGTTAAAATGAATAGTCTGTCATTCATGAGAGTCAAACGATTACACATTCCCACGAGTACCCAATCCCATAAAATTTTCCACTTAACGGCATAGTTTTTCCAGGTTCACTATGAACTTATATTAGTTTTCTTAGGCCAACTAAAAACCTATTAGCTGACTCAGGCAAAAAATACTAGGTAATCCAACAGTCTTTTAGTTCATTCAGAAGAACTAATATCGTTCTCCTAAGATTGGTAAAAGAAAACAATAATGATCTCCTAAGAATGGTAGGGGAAGATAACAACTATTTCCTAAGAATGGTAGGAGAAAACAACATAGATGACCAAACTCCTTCCAACCTAGTATAATCCCAACTCAAAATGACATAGTTTGTTGCCGGCAGCCACTTTTAATGTGGTGGCTACCACATTAACAACGTTATCTCCAGTCATTCCAGCCGCTTCTCCGGCTTGCAACATATTAACAAAGAGAAGATACATCATGCCCATATCAACTGATGTGGCTTCAACACCCACATTGGCAATTGCAATTGCATTTGCATTGGTGGTCCAGCTAACATTCCTAACATTGGCTCGAATGTTTCCATTAGTTATGGAACTTCCACCTCCTAAGTTTAGTCTTCCACTTCTGGTATCCATTTCTCGTAATTTACATATGAGTCTTCAAAAGGTATAGAAGACTGGTCTAAGACAGAGGGGAGAGTGTGTGTGTGTGCGCGCGCGCATGTGTGTGTATGTGTGTGCGTTCTTATATAGCAATTAACAAATACGTAATTATAATGTTATACCATACCCCATTTATTTGTTCTTATTTTATTTAGGTTATGTTTTTCAAAACCTTAATATGTTTTATTCCACCTGTGCTCTAACACATACAAGTATGTTATATGGTTGATGGTGAACAGATACTTGATATTTATACATCACAAATCAAGAAGGACAAATGGATATTAGACAATAGATGCTCAAGACACATGGTTGGAAATCTGGAGATCTTAAAAGATATTGTTTAGAAAGACGGTGGATCAGTAAACTACGGTAAAAACTATAAAGTATATGTTATTGGCATCGATAATGAAGGTAACTCTAAAACTATTACTATTCCTAATGTTTTGCTAGTTAGGAATTTGAAACATAACCTACTTTGTATTAGTCAACTATGTGATAAGGGTTTTAAATTAAGTTTGAAAAAATGACATTTCCCACATTGAAGATAGTAAGTCAAATATTATCTTTTAAGGTATTAGAAAATGTAACATTTATGTTTTAAGTATGAAAATGTCTAATGACAATCTGTGTCTTTTGGTTGAATCTAGTGACCATTAGATTTGGCACAAAAGATTTGGTCATTTGAATTTTAAACTCCTATCTAAATTTGCTAGATATGAACTTGTCAAGGGTCTCCCTTAGGTGAGTTTTAATGCCAACAACTATGTGATGCTTGCTAACTAGGTAAACTTCATAAAAGTTCTTTTAAATTAAAAGATTTGATTTCTACTTCCCAGCCACTTGAACTTCTTCATCTAGACCTTTTTGGACCCTCACAAATACAATTTGTAAATCATAATAGAATTTTTTTTAAATTGTAGATGATTTCCTAGATATACATGGGAAATTTTCTTAAAACTTAAAACTAAAGCTTTTAAAATGTTTAAAGTTTTCAATAAAAGAATTCGGAATCAAAAGTCAATTAAGCTAAAATGTTTAGGAGCAATCTTGAAGGGGCGTTCGAAAATAAATTTTTTAATACTTTTGTAATACTAAAAGAATTACACATGACTTTTTATTCCTAAAAACAGCCCAACAAAATGGATTAGTAGAACATAAAAATAGAACTATGCAAGAATGTGCTCGGACTATGCTAAATGATAATAATTTACTTAAATGTTTTTAGGCTAAAGGTGTTTCTACAGCATGCTATATTTTAAATAGAATTTTAATACGACCATTTACCAAGAAAACTCCATATGAATTAATTTATGGCAAATGCCTAAAGTATCTTATTCTAGAGTTTTTGGTAGTAAATGTTTTATATTAATAACAAAAGATAATTTTGATAAATTTAATGCTAAATCAAAATAAAGGGGTTTTTACTAGCTATTCTAATAGAAGTTAAGCTTATAGAGTTTTTAAAACCAAAACTAATACCATTGAAGAAACATTACATGTTTCATTTGATGAAAATTTTAAAGCAAACAATGCTAGTATTGATGAAGAAGAAATTATTAATCAGAATGAAAATAATGAAATTACAACTAATGAAATCATTAATAATGAAAATAATGATAATTTTGAAAATTAATATACAAATAAAAGAACAAAATATTTGAAAGATCGTCCTATACAGAATATTTGAAGAAATATAAAGTCAGTGATAAAAATGATAAATTGATTAAATAAAATGAGTAATGTAAATTTTACCTCAACCAATGAATCTAAAACACAAATGAAGCATTATTAGATGATTCATGGATTCTTGCTATGCAAGAAGAACTGAATCGGTTTACCAAAAAAGATGTTTGGGAATTAGTCCTAAGGCCTAAAAGTAAATCTTTAATAGGAACTAAGTGGGTCTATAGAAATAAAATGAATGAATAAGGAGAAGTCATTAGAAATAAAGCATGTTTAGTTACTCAAGGTTATAGTCAGGAGGAAGGTATAGATTTTGATGAATCCTTTTCTCTTGTAGCTAGATTAGATGCCATTAGAATTTAACTTGCTTTTGCAAATCATAATTATTTAAATTATTTCAAATGGATGTCAAAAGTACCTTTTTGAATATTTTTATTAAAGAAGATGTTTATGTAGAACAAACCCCACTTTTCGAAGATGAAAAACTTTCAAACCATGTTCATAAATTAAAGAAAGCTTTATATTGTTTATAACAAGCTCCGAGAGCATGTTGTGAAAGACTTAAATCCTATTTATTACAATCTAACTTGGAAATAGGAAAAGTATACAATGCCCTATTTATTAAAAGAAAAAATATTAATATTCAACTTATACAAATATATGCAGATGATATTATTTTTGGATTAACAAATGAACAATTAAATAAAGAGTTTTCTGATAACGACTAAGGAATTTGAAATAAGTCATATGGGAGAACTAACATTCTTTTTTAGGATCATAAATAAGGCAATTAAGTAATGGTATTTTTATAAGTCAAGGAAAGTAGGCTAATAATAAATTCAACCTTATTATAATTGAAGAGAATTCCCCTCCCATTGTCATTCTTAACACTATGAATGATGATGATGAGGAGGAGGAGGAGGAGGAAAAGGAGTTCATTGTTTAAGATTATGCTATTGGCGATGAAGTAAAATGTGTAGGAGAAGTCACATTCGATGCAAATGGAAACTTGGTTGAACAGAAAGGGAATTTCCGCCTTCATTACCCTAATTATTCCATTCAAATATCTTTCATGATAAAGCCTAAACATTATAATATGTAGTATAGTGTGGATAAGATTGTTGTTTTATACATTTGGTTTGATTTGTTCATTTAAAATTTATGCATTTGGCTGTATAAGTACTTTAGTTTGTATTACATATGTTAAAATAATAAAGTTTTCTTTATTTAATATATCTTCAATATATAGTATTAATCATCACTCATATTTGCCATAATTATATCACATTAAGTTATCGAGTATTTCTTTAAGTAAATGTCTCACATACTACATCTTAGTATGTCACATTTAATGTCTGTATTGTATGCTTTAATTATGTTAGTCCAATCACAATTATATAGTTATACTCATAGTGATTAACATATCACTTAATTCTCAAATGTTGATTTTGACTCCGTAGTTAGTATATCATTTAGTGGGAGTTTTATTTTTCACCCATTTTTGTTAATGACAAGCGGAGAGAAAAATATAAAATATACACATGCATATGCACATATTTAGGGGGGTTATATCATATTTTATATACAGGAAAATTTAATGGTTGTCATCATCAATCAGGGGGAGATTTTTAATACCTCAATTATTGATTTTGATGAGAGCAACCATATAAAATATACATACTAATGTTTTGCCAAGTTATATAATATATAGTGCAGAATATTACTTAAGTGTTAAATCGAAGACTGTACAGTATATAGACTCAATATAAAGATTTGACGACTCATGAGTTCAAAGATAAAGACATGAAGAACTCAAGATTATAATTTTGTGTTTAGATTCATTAGAATATGTTGTTAAAGTCCTCGATCGCAATTTTTGATCTTTATCTACGATTTCTCATCTTTGATATTTTAAACAAAAATAAATTATTTTAACTTTAAAATATATTTTTAAATATTTTATTGAAGTTTTTTAAGAATTCAAAAATATTTTGAAACTATGTTCAAGTTATTTTACAAAGTATAGGATTTTCAAAACAACTTAAAAAGAAAAACATTTTCAAATTTAACTAGCATATGTCGACATACATATTCTGATATGTTGACGTATAGACGTTAGTTTGTTTTATAAATTTTAATTGGAGGTGTGCTTTCAGCACAACCTTTTATGAATGGATATATCTAATCATTCACTACATAAAGAGAAGTGCAAATGAATTTTAAATCGATTAATAACTTACTTCTCACTCCTTACTCACTTGAAAAATATACTATATACTATTGATTCACTTCTACTTATTTATCATTTTACAAGCATCTCTCTCTCTCTCTCTCATTTCAAGGATCAAAATGCTATCAAAGTGGCTATAAAATCCATTATATCCAAAGTACAACTATTTGTCTTTAGAAAATCATCAACTCTACTCTTATGTGTGTGGGTGTACTTATAACATGTTCAAATCAAGTGGGTGTGCTTAGTAACCAGGTAAATCTAAGGGTGATTTTGTTGCCCGGTCAAATCAAGAGAGTTTGCCCCAGGCTTGTGATATAGGAGGGTATGTCCTGTAGCCAGGAATTCAAGATTGTATTCTGGTTTGCCTTCCACGTGGTTTTAAATTGGCAATTGAAAAGAAATTTATACAAGAAATTGTACGGGATTGGATGTAGGATTGGTTAATCTGAACCCATATAAAATTCCTAGTGTATCCTCTCTTACTTCAATTTATTGCTTTTATATTTATTCTTGAATGCATCTGTGACTAACTTTTAGTATAAATTTGTGTTGTTGAAATTTTTTAAAAAATATTTACATAAATTAGAAAAGACTATTCACTCCCCTTCTAGTGTTAAATTAGCTTAAGATATGCGATATTGGGACCAAAATAACCAATGGTATTTTGCAAACAATCTCTTTTTGCACAAAACAATTATACTAAATTGTAAGTAATGTAGAAAAATCCATAAAAATTCTAAAAAACAATATTTGTTTACTTAACAACATATCAAAATTTCGGATCAAAATAATTATTCCTCATATTTTAAATAATTAAATTTTGAAATCAATAGTTTTCTCACTTATAAAATTCGTAATAAATTCATAATGTTTCTAAAAATTATGAAATTGAAATACCATCTCTAAAATATTATTTAAAACATCATATCAAAATTTTATAACATTTGGAAAAAGCTTAATTTTTCACATAAAAACCCTTTAGAAAATTCCCATAAATTCCGAAATGATAACCGTTAACCCATATATATGATTATTTAATCCATATGCATGACATACAACAATCAAAATTCAGATCTACTTCAAATCTAAACCAAACACATCGAAACATAAAGAGATGGATGCATATTATTCACCATTAACCTTGTTGAAATGAATGAATTTGCCTAAGCTTCTCTCTTTAGCTTTTCTTTTTCCCTTGGTAAATAATGGGTGTCTACCCTTGTTTTCTTAGTTTTGTTTTAAGAATGAAATGAAATGTATAAGGGAAAGGGGAGAGTGCTGTGTAATATTTTCCCTTCCTTTTTTACCCTTCTTTACTTATGTTTATATTTCTTTAGAAACATTCTCTTTATTATATTGTTATTTAAGGCTAACTCAACTAGTCAATTAATTAATTTAACAAATCCCATATTTTCTACTTCCCTTTTAGTTATCCTATAATTAAATATTCATTTAGTGCAATAAAAATGAGGGGTGTTACATGCTCTCCTCCTTAAGAATTTCATCTTGAAAATTACTATATGGTAAAGAACAATAAGCATATCAATCATAAAAACATGTATCACAAGCACATAAAAGCAACAATACTGGTCATAACTATTAGTCTAACATCCATAAAACAATATAGTTCATACAGTCAAAATAACTCAGAATAAGTCTCCTTAATCCTATCCTCGATCTTCCAAGTAAAGTCTTTATCATAGTCGCTCCATTTGACTTTTACTAGCTTCACTGTCTAGTTCCTTAACTCCTTTGTATCTCTATCAACTATACAAGTAGGTCACCTAATAATAGTCAAATCAAGCTCCACTACTAGGTCTTCGAAAACCGTTGGCTCTATAGTAGTCTCTAGATTACGCATGTACTTCCTTAGATGAGAAACATCAAAAATATTATGGACTCCTGCCTAACAACTTTGTTACTTGTTAGGATAAGCAAGATTCATGATTCTCGCTATGATAAGAAACAGACCCGCATATCTAGATGTCGATTTCTCCGTCTTTCCAAATTGTACAACACCCTTTATTCATGATTCCTTTACAAAAACAAAATCTCCAATGGTGAATTCCAAGTCCTTATGCCTTTTATCTATGTAGCTTTTCTTCCTTAAATTGAAATTCCTTCATCCTTGCCCAGATTAAATCAATCTTTTCAATCGCTTCTTTCACCATATCAGGACCAAGTATCAGTCTATCACCTGTCTCCAACCAACATACAAGGGATTTGCATAGCCTTCCATAAAGTGCTTTGAAAGGAGCCATTTCTATACTAGTTTGATAGTTATTAATATACGAAAACTCGACTAATTGCAAATGGTCTTCCCATGACCTTCTAAATTTTAGTACAAAAGCTCTTAATAAATCTTCAAGTACCTCATTAACCCTTTTCGTTTGCCTATTAGTTTGCAAATGATAAGTATTACTCGTCATCGGCTCGGTGCCCAATTAATTCGGTAAGCTCTTCCAAAATTCACAAGTAAACAAAGAATCTCTATCATTTACAATGTTACTCGGTATTCCATGAAGTTTCACAGCATTATTCATAAATAACTTCACTAAACTAGGTGTGTCCTCGTCGATTTAATAGAGATAAAGTGCGCGCTCTTGATTAGTCTATCAACCACTGCCAAAATGCTTCCATTCCCCCTATTCGACCTAGGCAATCTATGTATAAAATTCATACATATAGAACCACATTTCCACAGTGGAACTTCCAAAGGTTGAAGTGATCCACTTGGCTTTTGATGCTTGGATTTTACTTGCTGGAAATCCATACATTGCTTCACCCATAAGCCTACATCTCTCTTCATACCTTCCCTTAAGAAACACTTCTTAATCTCTTGGTACATCTTCGTACCTCGGAGATGGATAGTAAACTTCAATCAATGATATTATCTAAGGACTTCCTTTCTTAGATTCTTCACATCCAGAACACATAAGTGTCACTTATTTCTCAACCATCCTCTTTAGTTAAGTACAAAATCTTTCAAATCATCAATCTCACTTCCGAATTCTAGTCTCTTAATTCAATCAGCTAGTATTGGACTACACTTTTATCTGCTGCAATTCTTTCAAATAATACTGATCGAACTTCTAGATAAGAAATCAATGTGGCACTCTGACAAGAATAGGCCATCGACCTCATTCTAACAAAACACGAGCCAATGCCTCTAAATTTTTCCATCTAGATAACATTACCAATACCACTTTCTGATGCTTTCTATTTAGTGCATCTGCTAGTTTATTTCCCCTTCTGTGATGTATACTCAATCCCAAAGTCATACACTACTAAGAACTCTAGCCATCTTTGCCAAATTATATAGTATATGGTGTAGAATATTACACAAGTGTTGAATCGAAGGCTGTATAGTATAAAGACTTGAGATAAAGATTTGAAGACTCATAAATTCAAAGACAAAGGTATGAAGAACTCAAGATTATAATTTTGTGTTTATAGTCATTAGAATATATTGTTAAAGTCCTTGGTAGCAATTTTCGATCTTTATCTCCAATTTTGGATCTTAGATATTTTAAACAAAAATAAATTATTTTGATTTCAAAATATATTTCTAAATATGTTATAAGTTTTTTAGGAGTTCAAAAATATTTAAAAACTATGTTCAAGTTATTTTGCAAAGCATAAGACTTTCAAAACAATTTAAAAAGAAAAACATTTTCAAATTTAACTAGCATATGTCAATATACATATTTTGATATGAGGACATATAGACCGTGAGTTTGTTTTTTAAATTGTGAATGGAGGTGTCTTTTGGACACGACCCTTCATGAATGGTTATATCTGTTCATTCACTATATAAAGGGAGTGAAAATAGAATTTTAATCAATTAATAACTTACTTTCTTCTCACTCCTCACTCTCTTGAAAATATACCCTATACTCTTCAGAACCATATAAAATAAACGCATACTTTATTGTAGTGATTTACTACTACTTATTTACTTTTTTACAAGCATCTGCCTTTCATTTCAAAGAATAAAGTGCCATCGAAGTGGCTATAGGACCCACTGTATCTAGAGTACAACTATTTGTCTTTGGAAAATCATCAACTCTAATCTTACTTGTGTGAGTGTGCTTGTAGCCCGTTCAAATCAAGTGGGTGTGCTTAATAGCCTGATAAATCTAGTAGGCGACTTGTTGATGATCAAATCAAGAGAGTTTGCCCCAGACTTATGATACAAAAGGGAATGTCTTGTAGCCTTGAAATCAAGATTGTATTCCGTTTTACCTTCTATCTGGTTTAATGTTGTTAATTGAAAAGAAATCTATACAGGCAATTGTACGAGACCGGATGTAGGATTGATTAATTCAAACCGGCATAAAACTCCTAGTGCCTTCTCTCTTACATTATTTATTGCTTTTATATTTATCTGTAATTGCATCTATGACTAATTGTTCGCATAAATCTATGTTGTTAATCTATTATTTGATATTAATCTTGAAAGAATTTTGAAAAGATTTACATAAGTTAGAACACACTACTCACCCCCTTTCTAGTGTTAAATTAGCCTTAAGATCCATTATTCTGCAACCCACATTTGTTACTAGAAACATTAGGTTTTCAACAACTCATAATTTGATTTTGAAAAGTTTAAATGGCAAGTAATATTATTAGTACTCTTTTAAACACTTTGTCAAAAAACAATTTTGTAAGACCAATATGTCAAATAGATTAGAAACTAATTATTTTGAAAAGTCACTTGATACTTTGGAAAGGTATAATGTTGAATTGCAGGAATAAGTATGTTATATGGTTGATGGTGAACAAATACTTGATATTTATACATCACAAATCTAGAAGGACAAATGGATATTGGACAATAGATGCTCAAGACACATGGTTGGAAATCTGGAGATCATAAAAGATATTGTTTAGAAAGACGGTGGATCGGTTAACTACGGTGACAAATATAATGTATATGTTATGTATATGTTATTGGCATCGATAATGAAGGTAACTCTAAAACTCTTACTATTTCTAATGTTCTGCTAGTTACGAATTTGAAACATAACCTACTTAGTATTAGTCAATTATGTGATAAGGGTTTTAAATTAAGTTTGAAAATGACATTTGCGACAGTGAAGATAGTAAGTGAAACATTATCTTTGACGGTATTAGAAAATGTAACATTTATGTCTTAAGTATGAAAATGTCTAATAATAATCTGTGTCTTTTGGTTGAATCTAGTGATCATTGGATTTGGCACAAAAGATTTGGTCATTTGAATTTTAAAATCCTATCTAAATTTGCTAGATGTTAACTTGTTAAGGGTTTCCCTAAAGTGAGTTTTAATGCCAACAACTTATGTGATGCTTGCCAACTAGGAAAACTTTATAAAAGTTCTTTTAAATTAAATGATTTAATTTCTACTTCTCAACCACTTGAAATCATCTAGACTTTTTTGGGCCCTCACAAATACAATTTGTAAATCATAATAGGATTTTTTTGTAATTGTAGATGATTTCTCTAGATATACATGGGTAGTTTTCTTAAAACTTAAAACTAAAGCTTTTAAAATGTCTAAAATTTTCAATAAAAGAATTCAGAATCAAAAGTCAATTAAATTAAAATGTTTAAGAGCGATGTTGAAGGGGCGTTCGAAAATAAAATTTTAAATACTTTGGTAATAAGAAAAGAATTACACATAACTTTTTATTCTTGAGAACAACCCAACAAAATGGAGTAGTAGAATATAAAAATAGAATTATGTAAGAATGTGCTCGGACTATGCTAAATGATAGTAATTGGCTTAAATGTTTTGAGCTGAAGCTGTTACTACAACATATTATATTTTAAATAGAATTTTAATAAGACCATTTACCAAGAAAACTCCATATGAATTATTTAATGGTAAAAAGCCTAAAGTATCTTATTTTAGAGTTTTTGGTAGTAAATGTTTTACATTAAATACAAAAGTCAATTTAGATAAATTTAATGCTAAATCGGATAAAGGAGTTTTTACTAGCTATTCTAATAGAAGTTAAGCTTATAGAGTTTTTAAAACCAAAACTAATACCATTGAATAAACATTACATGTTTCATTTAATGAAATTTTTATAGGAAACAATACTAGTATTGATGACGAAGAAAATATTGATTAGAATGAAAATAATGAAATTGCAAATAATGAAATAACTAATAATGAAAATAATGATAAATAAAAGAACAAAATATTTGAAAGATCATCCTATAGAGAATATTCTTCGATGAAATAGAATCAGTTGTAAAAATGAGAGATCGATTAAATAAAATGAGTAATGTAAACTTTATCTCAACTAATGAATCTAAAAATCAAAAGGAAGCATCATTAGATGATTCATGGATTCTTGCTATGCAAGAAGAACTGAATCGGTTTACCAAAAATGATGTTTGGGAATTAGTCCTAAGACCTGAAAATAAATCTATAATAGGAACTAAGCGGGTCTATAAAAATAAAATGAATGAACAAGGAGAAGTTAATAAAAATAAAGCATGTTCATAAATTAAAGAAAGCTTTATATTTTTTAAAACAAGCTCCTAGAGCATGTTGTGAAAGACTTAAATCCTATTTATTACAATATAACTTAGAAATAGGAAAAGTATACAGTATCCTATTTATTAAAAGAAATATTAATGATATTCAACTTATAAAAATATATGCAGATGATATTATTTTTGGGTTAACAAATGAATAATTAAAAAAAGAGTTTTCTGATAACGACTAAGGAATTTGAAATGAGTCATATAGGAGAACTAACTTTCTTTTTAGGATCATAAATAAGGCAATTAAGTAATGGTAGTTTTACAAGTCAAGGAAAGTATGCTAAGGATCTAGTTAAAAAATTTGGTATCTCAAATACTAGAGGTAAGTCAACTCCCATGACAACTAATGAGAAATTAAATAAGAATGAAAACCTAAAAGTTTTTGATAAATTTTTTTATAGAGTATGATAGGATTTTTACTTTATATAGCTTCTAGTAGACCTGATATAATGCATAGTGTTTGTCTCCATACAAGATATCAATATCAACCTAAGGAAACTCATCTAAAATCCGTAAAAGGTATATTAAGATATGTAAACAACACACTAGACTATGAACTCTTCTATCTAAAAGAAGACTCCGTCTCGTCAATATCTTATAGTGATGCTGACTATACTGGATGCAAATCAAATCAAAAAAGTACATGTGGAGCTTGTCGCTTCTTAGGGCACTCTCCTGATTCCTGTTTAGCAAAACGCAAAATTCTACGTCTCTATCCACAATAGATCCAGAATATATCTCTGCTACATTAGCATGTTCAAAAGTTATCTATATGCAACAAACCTTAAGAGCTTTTGGCTCAAATTTAAAAATGTCACCAATATACCGTGATAATACATGTGCAATAAATTTTTCTAAAACCCCAACATATCCTGCTAGGACCAAAATATAGACATAAGGCACCATTTTCTAAGAGATAACATAAATAAAAAAGTTACTATGCTAGAATTTATAAATTGAAAATAAAATAGCTAATATATTAATGAAGCCTTTACCTCAAATGTCTTTTATTAAACTTAGAAGAGAATTAAGAATATGTTCTTTCACCGAAATATAAATATGATAATTTTTATTTTCTAAAACAAAAAGAGAATGAAAAATCAAAATTTTTCTATATATGTTGACATACATATTATTATATGTCGACATACCTTGCTAAATTTTGAAAACCAAATTTCCCTCCTAGTTTCAAAATTTAGAAACCCGTTAATATAACCCCATTTCGACTTCTTTCAGTATTCTTCTTCTTGTAAACTCAATAATGTTCGTGGCTTTTTAAGTTCCAAGAGGCCAAGAGAAGAGACTACTCCCTTAGACTTCAATATAGGCCCATTCAAAAACAACACCCTTGCCAAACTCATCGAAATAGAGGATGATTTGAAGCAAGTCCTTAACATGATTCCAAAAATATAGGTTCTCCAAATACACATCTTGAAGGAACAAGAAAAGCAAGAAAGAATTATTCACAACCTTCAAAAGCATCTTTTTGATAATAAAGTCAACCTTATTATAATTGAAGAGGATTCCCCTACCATTGTCATTGTTAACCCTATGAATGATGATGATGAGGAGGAGGAGGAGGAAGAGGAGTTCATTATTGAAGATTATGCTATTGGCGATGAAGTAAAATGTGTAGGAGAAATCACATTCGACGCAAATGGAAACTTGGTTGAACAAAAAGGGAATTTCTGCCTTCATTGCCCTAATGTTCCATTCAAATATCTTTCATGATAAAGCCTAAACATTATAATATGTAGTATAGTGTGGATAAGATTGTTGTTTGATACATTTGGTTGGATTTGTTTATTTAAAGTTTATGCATTTGGCTGTAGAAGTACTTTAGTTTGTATTACATATGTTAAAATAATAAAGTTTGTTTTATTTAATATCTTCAATATCTAGTATTAATCATCACTCATATTTTCCATAATTATATCACATTAAGTTATCTAGTATTTCTTTAAGTATATGTCTCACATACTGCATCTTAATATGTCACATTTAATGTCTGTATTGTATGCTTTAATTATTTTAGTCCAATCACAATTATATAGTTATACTCATATTGATTAACATATCACTTAATTCTCAAATGTTGATTTTGACTCCATAGTTAGTATATCATTTAGTGGGGGTTTTATTTTTCACCCATTTTTGTTAATGACAAACTGAGAGAAAAATATAAAATATACACATGCGTATGAACATATTTAGGGGGTTATATCATATTTTATATATAGGAAAATTTAATGGTTGTCATCATCAATCAGGGGGAGATTTTTAATACCTCAATTATTGATTTTGATGAGAGCAACCATATAAAATATAGATACTAATGTTTTGCCAAGTTATATAATATATAGTGCAGAATATTACTTAAGTGTTAAATCAAAGACTGTACAGTATATAGACTCAATATAAAGATTTGACGACTCATGAGTTCAAAGATAAAGACATGAAGAACTCAAGATTATAATTTTGTGTTTAGATTCATTAGAATATGTTGTTAAAGTCCTCGATAGCAATTTTTGATCTTTATCTCCAATTTCTCATCTTTGATATTTTAAACAAAAATAAATTATTTCAACTTCAAAATGTATTTTTAAATATTTTATAAATTTTTTAGGATTTCAAAAATATTTTGAAACTATGTTCAAGTTATTTTACAAAGTATAGGATTTTCAAAACAACTTAAAAAGAAAAACATTTTCAAATTTAACTGGCATATGTTGACATACATATTTTGATATGTCGATGTATAGACGTTAGTTTGTTTTTTAAATTTTGAATGGATGTGTCTTTTCAACACAACCTTTTATGAATGGATACATCTAATCGTTCACTACATAAAGGGAAGTGCAAACGAATTTTAAATCAATTGATAACTTACTTCTCACTTCTTACTCAGTTGAAAAATATATTCTATACTATTCAAAATCATATAGAATTAATTCATACTTCATTGTATTGATTCACTTCTACTTAGTTATTATTTTACAAGCATCTCTCTCTTATTTCAAAGGTTAAAGTGCTATCAAAGTGGCTATAAAATCCATTATATCTAAAGAACAACTATTTGTCTTTGGAAAATCATCAACTCTACTCTTATTCGTGTGGGTGTACTTATAACTTGTTCAAATGAAGTGGGTGAGCTTAGTAGCCCGCTAAATCTAAGGGGTGATTTTGTTTCCCGGTCAAATCAAGAGAGTTTGCCCTAGGCTTGTGATATAGAAGGGTATATCCTATAGCCATGAAATCAAGATTGTATTCTGGTTTGCCTTCCACCTAGTTTTAATTTGGAAATTGAAAAGAAATTTGTACAAGGAATTGTACGGGATTAGATGTGGGATTGGTTCATCTGAATCCATACAAAATTCATGATGTCTTCTCTCTTACTTCACTTTATTGCTTTTATATTTATTTGTGAGTGCATCTATGACTGATTGTTAGTATAAATCTGTTTTGTTAATCTGTGATTTGATATTAATCTTGAAACTTTTAAAAAAGACTTACATAAGTTAGAAAACACTAGTCACTCCTCTTCTAGTGTTAAATTACCTTAAGATCCATTATTCCGCAACCTACAAGGACTTATGATATGTGCATAGCTTAAATCATTCTCCCAACGAGAGTGTCACCACACATTCAGTGCAAAGATCATCATTGCCAACTCTAAATCATGAGTAGGATATCTAACTTCATGCAGTCGAAGTTATTGAGAAGAAAATGTAATAACTTTACCTCTTTGCATTAATACAGCTCCAAACCCATATCCACATGCATCGGTATATACCACCAAGTCTTGACTTCCATCTAGAACAACTAACAAGGGAATATTGCTCAATAAATGCTTATCCACATTTATCAGTCTAAACAAACTTTATGTCCTTCCTTCTTAGTTTAGTCATCGGTGCTTTTATATGAGAGAAATCTTTAATAAATCTGCAGTATTAGTCACTTAACCCTAAGAAGCTTCTAGTCTTAGTCACCGTCACAGGCCTCCTCCAATTATTGATAGCTTCGATCTTCGATGGATCAACTAATAACATTTGAAACTACATGCCTAAGAAACTTCAATTATCTTTACTAGAAATGACATTTTGAAAACATCGCCTTTAGCGGACGTGACCTTAGTGTATCTAGCACTATTCTTAGATGAACTTCATACTCTAGTTCATTCTTAGAATATATAAAAACGTTGTTGATAAACACCAACACAAATCTATCCAAATGCTCTTGGAATATTTGGTTCAACAAATCTACAAACAAAGCAGGTGTGATGCTTAATCCGAAGGTCGTGACTAACCACTCATACGATCCATATGTTGTTTGAAACACCATCAGTGGTGTACTTTCTTCTTCCACTCTCAATTAGTGGAAAGATGTTGCTAAATCAAGCTATGAGAACACTTAGCTCCACCCAATTAATTGAACAAATAATCTATTCTAGGCAAAGGATACTGATTCTTTTTCGTCCTCTCATTCAACTTTGTATAGTTTATATGCAATCTCAATGAACCATCCCACTTCTTTACAAACACGCTGTAGCTTCCCAAGGCGAATTGCTTGGTTTGATAAAATTCTTCCCATTTAGATCCACTAGCTGCATCTTTAGCTCCTTTTTCTCCCTAGGTGTCATTCTGTTAAATGGTGTACTTACAAGTTCAGCTCTAGGTACGGGATCTATTTGAAACTCTATAGCACTTTTTGGTAATAATCCCGTAATAGGCTCAAAAATATCAGCATACATATTACTACGAAAACCGGATCGATTTCATCTGTGATATCCCGGGATTTTTTGGCAATATCAATTTAATAATCTTTATTTAAAATTAAATTGATTTGATAATATTGATTAATACAATATGAATTGGTTTAATAATCTAATTAAATAAATATTTAATTAGTAGATTTTATCTTTTAAAAGCAAATAAATTGTTTTCTATTTATAATGTATATAGAATATGTAAATATTGTAAATAGATAAGCCTTGCTTTAAATTTAATAAATAAATAAATCTTGTTTTCTAAATACATATATCTTAGGTAAAATTGGGAATTTTGATTTTATTTAAAGTTGAACTTTTAAAAGCTATGAATAAATAATATATGGTTTTAAATTATTAAGATATAAGTTTAATTTGTTTAAATTGATTTTGAGTTTAAATTTAAATAAATTAACAATAAGGGTTGTTTTGATTTCTTTTTAAAAATAGTTTGTTAAGATAAATAATTTATTAATAAAGAGACAATTTATTTTATAAATTATTAAATTTGTTATCTTCAAAATATAAAATGTATTGTTTTTAACAAATAGATTTTAATAAAAATAGTTTGTTTTTCAAAATTGAATTGTGTAATTATATATGTGTATAATATATATTTATATATATTTTAAATGGATGAGTTTGGTTTTAAATTTAATTAATAAAGCATATTTTCTAAATCTAATATTTTGGTAATTGGGAAATTATGATTTATTTAATATTAAGCTTTTCAAAGCTATTTAATAAAGAACTATACGGTTTTAAAATACATAAAATAAATGTTTAATTGTTAAAAAGGGGTTTTAGCTTAAGTTTAAATAAGATTAATAATAAGATTTGTTTTATTTCCTTTTTAAAATATTGTTTAATAAATATGATTGTAATTAAATATGAAAGTTTAAATACAATTAAAATATGAAACATTTATTCATAAATAATAAGTAATTTACAACATCTTTTATAAATTTTATTTAAATTATCTAAATGTTATTTTTTCAAATAATAAAGTAATGTATAGTTTTTATGTTTAAATATAAATGGTTTTATTTCCTTAAAAAAAATTAGCTATATATATAACTAAGTATTTGTAAATTAATTAAGTTTAAACTTTCATTAACTTTTAATTATAAATACTAATTACTTTAGAGACATGTGTAAACATACTAGAGCTTTAATAACATGAGTTAATTTATTGATTAAGGTAAGTGACAAATGTATAATTTTCTACAAGTGTCATGTTTGATTCTATATTTTTCTTTTATTT
The DNA here is from genome assembly GCA_030765085.1 of Allium cepa. Lineage (NCBI taxonomy): Eukaryota > Viridiplantae > Streptophyta > Magnoliopsida > Asparagales > Amaryllidaceae > Allium > Allium cepa. The sequence goes on along the minus strand of CM060935.1, from coordinate 792,324,796 downwards.
TTATTTTTAAAAACATTTCAGCCTATTTATAAATCTATTTTCCTTCCCCTTCAATTCTTTTACTAAACATAAAGCTAAGAAACAAGTCAGCAAACAAAAAAAATCTGAAATCATCTTCAAACAAAATCCCTGTAATTCCTTTCAAAATGCAATCTGGAAATTTTGTTTTCTGCATTTTCAAATCTGAAGCAAAACCCTATAACCATCTTCAAACATGCAAACCATAATCATATCCCTGTAACATTTTTTCAAATCTATAAACCGCCATTTCAAACAAAAGCAAATCTGCATATTTTTCTTAAATTTGGAAAATTGGCTCTGCATGCAAACCTGAAACTAAGGCAAGCCTGGAATCAAGCATCATCTGTTTGCAAGCATTTCAGTTCCATATAGATTAGCAATTCAACTTTTAAAATCAAAGAAGCAAAGACATTTAATCTTTAGCAAATTCAAAAGCTTTTCAAATGGAGGCTCTGTCTTCTTCAGAAATAGGTGAGTAACATCATTTTTTAAAAATCTTAAGATTGAATATGGTTGCTTGTTATTTCTGTGGTAAAATTGTAGTATGTATATATGTAAATGCAATTTGTTGTATGCATGTTTATTTCCATATGGAATATTCTCTGTTTTTTGTTTTCCAGTTTCCTGTTTTAGGATTTAAATTCATATTCTCTTCAATCAATTGTTGTTAGGTCTTGTTTTACGAATGAAAGTTGTTGATTGGTTATGGATTAATGTTTAAAAACTTAATTAAGCTAAATTTCAAGCCTGAGTGTCTCTGAAATATAAAAACAACAGTGTATAATAAACAAATTGAAAACTCAATCTTTGTAAATTATGAATTCAGTATCATAAATTGAAAACAAAAACTATAACATGATTTTTAACACTAAAATCATAATTTTTAATTTGGGAATAAAGGAGCAGTTCTGGGATGAACTGAAAATGAATTTGTGGGGATTTCTGGTGACCCAAATGTTTGGAGAGGTCGGAATCTTGGGTAATGATGGAGGAGTGAGTGTAGTTGATGGGAAAAATGGCTGATGATGGTGCATTTTATCGAGGAGGCAACGGTTGTGGATTCTTGGTTTGGAGCCCTAGTTTTGACAAGGCTAGGAAATTCGATCACCTCACCTTCTACAGTTGATCGAGTGTTAAAGGGTCTTGGGTGATTGAAGCTTGGAAGTAGACGATGGTCTAGCCGGAGTTTCAGCAACTCTGGTGGTCGGGAATGTGCTGGCGGATTGATTTACAGGTTGGGGGTTGTTCTGATGCTTTGTTCCAGGTTTTGGGTTTGACTCGAATTCGAGTTCGAGTTGATTCAGGAGCGATCTGATGTTCGAGTTGGATTTTTGAGATGTTAGTAGATGAGGGATGATCATCGTTGATGGTCGGAATCATCCACAGCCTCCGTGCATGTGCACGGTGAACATTTGTAGGTTTGATTGTTTCTGGGTTGTGCAGGAAATGATACTTAAAGTTTTACTCAAGTTATTTAGTGTGTTTGCTCGGGTTAGGTTAGGTTAGGCTCGAGTGATTTTTTTTTGTGGCTTGGGTTAGTTTTGTTACAGGTTAGAAACCCTGTTCTGTTTTCAAAATTTAAACTGAAGTTTAAATTATTAAGAAAGGATTTAAAATAAGTTTTAAATATAATTTTAAATAATGGATTCAAGTTTCATTTGAATCTTAGCTGGAAATGAATAAAGTTTTTAAATTCAAATTTGTTTAAATAACCTTAAAGGGGTTAAGTGTTTAAAAGTGTTTTTAAAAGAATTTGAATTTAAATTGGAATTTTAAATGTAAAGAAATGATTTAAATAAAGTTTATATCTGATTCAAATCTAAATTTGAATCTTTGTTTTAAAATAAATTTAAGTTTTATAAATTTAAGTGTTTTAACAATTTTGAATGATAAAGTAAAATTTAAATGTGTTGAATTTAAAAAGGAATTTGGTTTAAACTCTTGTAAAATTCCTTTTGTAAGAGAAAGTGTTCTTTATCATGTAAATTTAAAGGTTTTAAATTGATTTTAAATTTTGTAGAAGATAAATTGGTTTTCATTTTAAAACTTGAATTTAAAATGAAATTTGAAATGAAATTTGGAAATGAATGTTTTCAAATATATTTGTAAATGATAATTTAGCCGTGGACAAGAAAAGGTTTTATCTTAACGTTAAATTAGAATTTAATGATTTGTAATTCATTTAATTTTAGGGTAATTAAATGGATAAATTAATTAATTTAATAAATTAATGAAATGGATAATTACTTAAAGCAATTAAGGGTTTTAAACTTAAAAGTTTAATATTAATTATTCTTAGAGTAATTAACTTGTAATTTAAGAATCATTAATTAAATAAGATTAGATTTTAATTAATGATTAGTAATTAATTAATCAAGTAATTAAGTTACAGTTAACGCCTAATTAATTAAATAATTAGGGGTTAATTAATGGGCTATTAATGGTTAATTAATTTGTAATCAATAATAAGTTAATTACTTTAGTAAAATAATTAATGAATTGTTAATCGTTAATGAAGGTCATTAACTAAGGATTATTCAATAATTAATTAATGTGATTAATTTTTAATAATTAATTAGATTATTTAATTTAAAGATAATCATTTGTGTAAATTGTTAAGTATAATTACTTATGGAAGTAATTAAGGGATTAATTACTCATTGTAATTAATTGAGTTTAATTTGATTTGATTAAGTTAATTAATTCAGTGTAATTAATTTAGAATAACCATCTGATGATTTGTGAAGTATAATTACTTAATGTAATTTAATGAAGAGAAATTACTTAGGGAAGTAATTAATGGATAATTATTGGATGTAATTAATTGAAGGTGATTTGATGATGGAAGTAATTTGAGTATAATTACTTTGTAAGATTAATCAAGGGATTAATTAGAGATAATTAATCAAGGAGTAATTAATTTATTTGATGAAGTAATTAAGGGTAGTTAATTATTGAATGGGTTTATCAAGGGTGATTAACAATTATGGTTTAATTGAAAATTAATTACTTAATGTAATTAATTTAAATAGAAAATGTAATTAGAGATCATTAATTATTATAATTAATGGATTTATTTGGAAATAATTAATAAATGAAGGGATTTATTAATGTAATTAATTAAGAAGTAATGTAATTAATTTTTGTTAATTAATAAATAAAGTAATTTAAAGGTTAATTTCTATATTTGGTTAAAGATAATTAATTTGTGAAAATAGTTAAAGAATAATTACTTAAATGTAATTAAAGATAATTAATCAGGGATGATTAATTAAAATGAATAATTAGATGATGATTAATTAATTGATTGATAAATAATAATAGTAATATAAGAAAGTTTAATAATATGAAGTAATTAATTTAATTTACTTCAAGTTAATTAGAGATGAAGTAATTAATTTAATTCATTTTAAATTAATTATATATGGAATGATTATTAATCATTGCTTATGTATGAATGGATGACATTGATTGCCTTGGATGGTTTAATATCTCAGATATGAGATAAATGACGCTGTGTGAATATGGTGCTTTGGTTAAAGTATGATGATAATATGGATTATCTGTTTGTGATGATAATATGAATTATCCATTGATGATGATAATATAGATTATCTATTGTGATATTGTGAATTATCTATCTGTGTGTATATAGATAATAGAATTAATCTGTTTTAAACTTTAAAACAACTTGGACCTAAAAGATGGCATTTTGGATTTCGATGAGACCGGGATCGGGTTTCCATATTTGGATATCCGAAAACCACATCGATCCAAATAAACGATAGGTCGTGAATCTCAAGTGAAGATGAAGATTCAGAGTGCAAGGGTTATCATCGTTAACTCTGAGGGTGATTCCAAAATGAGTGTAACGAGATAATGCCTTCGGTTTCGTTCGAACCCGGAACAAACTTGTATAGATTGAATGTTTTCAGAACATCGTCAGGTAGACGATGAGCATTCTAAGAGATGTGTTCTCTAAAGGTAATCGTAGCCTCAAGCCTCATCAACCGAGAATGGCTAAAACAGGGGAGGTGCAGCAAGGCTAAGTGGGTCATGCCCAAGTAGGACGAGATTTACCCCTGTCTAGAAGTCCCTTTATATTCGGCTGTGTGGGAAGTTGGTTGCAAACAACTACAGGGTTCTCTTGTTCGGGACAGTTCAGTAAGGAATGGTTCCGGCTTTGTGTTGTAGGGGATTGGGAGTAATCCTCGGTACGGTGATCTAGGCCACGTACTGTGACGGGCGGTACCCCAGTAGCCCTACCATTGTATGGAATCCTATCTCCAATAAGTGCCATACGTATTAGATGTGCCCAACTATGTTGGAACGTGAGATGTAAGCATTCCAGCTATTTCTGTACTTTAATTGAAAACCCTAGACACTATTATAATATCATTGGATTTCCTATCAAATGTTTGGTTAGCGTAAGGTAAAAACTATTCCATGTTTATGTGTGGGAAGTCTTACGTGATACCTTTTCTTTCAAAGGGTTTTTAAAGTTAAGCAACCTTAACCTGTTACTCACACTAGACCCATGTCTGACCTGGAGTTTATCTTCTGTTTTTCTTAAACTCTTGGGTAGTCAAATTTTTTACGAGTAGCCAAGGGATTCAGGTTAGCTTTGACGAATTGTGGAGGAGCAATGGAGCAGGAGGCTTCTACGTTAGATATATAGTTTCTGCTGTGTGTTCTCTGTGTTGGTATCTCTTTGTTGAGTTGTATTGAGTTGTAATAACTAGACAGGTGTTTATAACTGTCCAGTATGTGTTGTATATGCTCTGTAACCCTGATAGATGTTGTATATCATGTACTACTAATGTTATTTATATAATTTATTCGTTCCGCTGTTGAGATTTTGGTGTTGTTTTCTTCTTTCTCTTCTTTCTCTTCTTTCTTTCTCTTTTCTATCCCTTTCTTTCTTAAAGATGATATGACTTATTATGGAGAAAAAGTCAGGTCGTCACAGTTGGTATCAGAGCGCTAGGTTGAGTGAATACCTAGGCTTTGGAGTGTTTCCTTTCTTGAGAGAGCGTATTTTTAATTTTATATATATATATATATATGTATGTGTATATATATATATGTATGTATGTATCTACCTATCTGATGGGTTACCTGTTCAGGTTTTCCAATATGAGTTATAAAGGTAGATGAGGTAGTGGTGTGTGTAACACGACTACTACCATTAGTTGGAGTTTGTATGTTTGAGATTGGAAGTGTAATTGTCGAGGCTGTAGACCTACTACCGTCTCGAGTAAGTTTTGCTATCGTATAAGGATTTCATGGTTCTCTGAAGGTAACCTGTTAAGGTTCGGAGTCCATCTTTGAAGTTAGATGAGTTGAGTTTGGATCTGTCGGTTGGGCAGAAGCGAGTAATGGTATCTTAATACCTCAGGAAGTAGTAGCTGCGTGATGAAATGCAATGGTTATGGTTGTGTCCGAAGATGTTTCTTTGAAGCAAATTTTAGGGAGTGTGTCTGTTTCGGTGTTGTGGCTGAGTTCAACAGGGCGTTTCTGTTTGGTATGAGGTCTGGGTTTCTCGAAGAGCTTTGAATTAGAAAGTCTTTGGCATCTGTGTCAGCGATGCAGCTCGGAGTGTTCTGCGTGCCGACAGGGAGGCCTTTAGCTGAGTGGTTCTTTTGGAGGTGGAATTCAGAAGTAGCAGAGTGGATCCGTTTCTTCGATGGATTGGCTAGGCCAGCGTAAGCTGTTCTGATTGGTAAAGAGAGAACAATATTTCTTTTGAATTTGGTCTGGATTGATCGCAAAAGTGACTTGCGATGGTTGAGTGTTCTCTTGGGTTGTCAGAGATTTTTCCGGATGTCTTGAGGGAAGTCAGAGGTTTTTCTGCATCTGGAAATTGAGTTTTCTTATCAACTAGGATTCCAGGAGTGGAACTGGTGGTTCAGTTTCGTAAAAGGATGATTCCTAGGGTTAGAGGTTGGTGAAGTAACTCAGGTTTCAGAGGAATTTCTGAGTTTTTCTTCTATGGATATGTTGAACTATATTTCTGGGATGTGTTGTCTAGTTTGGGCTCGTGTTCATCATCAGCATTCTTATCTACTTCGGATCAGAGATGTGCAGCGGAAGTAGTTTGGGAGTGTTTCTGATTTTTTTTTTCGGATAAGGAGAAGTAAGTTTAGTCTTCTGTTGCTTGAGGAGTAGTGTGTGTTCTTGGTTGTCGGTTTATCTTGATAGGATCATTTAGATGGGGTGTTTCTAGTCTAGTTTGTTTCTAGAGGCATCAGCGAGGATTGAGCCGATCAGTAAGGATGTAGGCAGCCCAGGATTGTCCAAAGAGTTTTGTGGATCAGAATCGAAGATCTGATTTTGGATAAGTTTTCTCAGGTTTTAGGAGCTGTAAGATTGGGTAAGGTTGGGAAGCTAGCTCCGAGGTGTTTTGGATCTCTTCTGTGTTCTTGTGAGGATAAGTGGTTGGTCTTCAGGATTGAATTGCCAGTTCGGATAACTGGGATTCATTGTGTTTCACGTATCTCTGAGGGAGTACGTGTATGGTCTATCTCTGGTTTTGGAACCAGCGGTTCATGAGGATTTGGTTGTTGAATCAGACTCGTCTGTAATCTGATATCCTGTTTAGTTTTGTAGATCTAGATGAGTAGGAGCTCAATAGCTTCGTAGTTTTGATTGTTTGGATTATGTAGAACGATTATTCCGATATATGTACTTGGGAAACTCGAGGAAACTCTATCCAGAATTTTGTCTGGATAGTTAGATTCGTTTGACTAGATGTATTGATTGATATGGTTGTTAGCATATGTTTGATATATGCTTTTGTTTTAAAATTAAAATCTTAGATAGATTATTAAATTACCTTTGTTTTAAATTTCGAGAACGAAATTCTTTTAAGGGGGAAGGAATGTGATATCCCGGGATTTTTGGCAATATCAATTTAATAATCTTTATTTAAAATTAAATTGATTTGATAATCTTGATTAATAAAATATGAACTGGTTTAATAATCTAATTAAATAAACATTTAATTAGTAGATTTTATCTTTTAAAAGCTAATGAATTGTTTTCTATTTATAATGTATATAGAATATGTAAATATTGTAAATAGATAAGCCTTGTTTTAAATTTAATAAATAAATAAATCTTGTTTTCTAAATATATATATATATATATATATATATATATATATCTTTGGTAAAATTGGGAATTTTGATTTTATTTAAAGTTGAACTTTTAAAAGCTATTGAATAAATAATATATGGTTTTAAATTGTTAAGATATAAGTTTAATTTGTTTAAATTGATTTTGAGTTTAAATTTGAATAAATTAACAATAAGGGTTGTTTTGATTTCTTTTTAAAAATAGTTTGATAAGATAAATAATTTATTAATAAAGAGACAATTTATTTTATAAATTATTAAATTTGTTATTTTCAAAATAAAATAATGTATTGTTTTTAACAAATAGATTTTAATAAAAATTGTTTGTTTTTCAAAATTTAATTGTGTAATTTTATATGTATATATGTATATTTATATATATTTTAAATGGATGAGTTTGGTTTTAAATTTAATTAATAAAGCATATTTTCTAAATATAATATTTTATTAATTGGGAAATTATGATTTATTTAATATTAAGCTTTTCAATGCTATTTCATAAAGAACTATATGGTTTTAAAATACATAAAATAAATGTTTAATTGTTTAAAAAGGGTTTTAGCTTAAGTTTAAAAAAGATTAATAGTAAGATTTGTTTTATTTCCTTTTAAAATATTGTTTAATAAATATGATTGTAATTAAATATGGAAGTTTAAATACAATTAAAATATGAAATATTTATTCATAAATAATAAGTAATTTACAATCTCTTTTATAAATTTTATTTAAATTATCTAAACTGTTATTTTTTTCAAATAATAAAATAATGTATTGTTTTTATGTTAAATATAAATGGTTTTTTTCGTTAAAAAAATTTGCTATATATATATATATATAACTAAGTATTTGTAAATTAATTAAGTTTAAACTTTCATTAACTTTTAATTATAAATACTAATTACTTTAGAGACATGTGTAAACGTACTAGAGCTTTAATAACATGTGTTAATTTATTAATTAAGGTAAGTGACAAATGTATAATTTTCTACAAGTGTTATGTTTGATTTTATATTTTTCTTTTATTTTTATTTTTAAAAACATTTCAGCCTATTTATAAATCTATTTTCCTTCCCCTTCAATTCTTTTACTAAACATAAAGCTAAGAAACAAGTCAGTAAACAGAAGAAAAAAATCTGAAATCATCTTCAGACAAAATCCCTGTAATTCCTTTCAAAATGCAATCTGGAAAATTTGTTTTCTGCATTTTCAAATCTGAAGCAAAACCCTATAACCATCTTCAAACATGCAAACGAGAATCATATCCCTGTAACATCTTTTCAAGTCTGTAACCTGCTATTTCAGACAAAAGAAAATCTACATTTTTTTCTCTTAAATTTGGAAAATTGGCTCTGCATGCAAACCTGAAACTAAGGCAAGCCTGGAATCAAGCATCATCTGTTTGCAAGCATTTCAGTTGCATATAGATTAGCAATTCAACTTTTAAAATCAAAGAAGCAAAGACATTTAATCTTTAGCAAATTCAAAAGCTTTTCAAATGGAGGCTCTGTCTTCTTCAGAAATAGGTGAGTAACATCATTTTTTAAAAAACTAAAGATTGAATATGGTTGCTTGTTATTTCTGTGGTAAATATTGTAGTATGTATATATGTAAATGCAATCTGCTGTATACATGTTTATTTCCATATGGAATATTCTCTGTTTTTTGTTTTCCAGTTTCCTGTTTTAGGATTTAAATTCATATTCTCTTCAATCAATTGTTGTTAGGTCCTGGTACTACAATCTAGGCCACGTACTGTGATGGGCGGTACCCCAGTAGCCCAGCCATTGTATGGAATCCAATCTCCAATAAGTGTCGTACGTTTTAGATGTGCCCAACTACGTTGGAATGTGAGATGTAAGCATTCCAGCTATTTCTGTATTTTAATTGAAAACACTAGACACTATTATATTATCATTGGATTTCCTATCAAATGTTTGGTTAGCGTAAGGTAAAAACTTTTCCATGTTTATGTGTGAGAAGTCTTACGTGATACCTTTTCTTTCAAAGGTTTTTTAAAGTTAAGCAACCTTAACCTGTTACTCACACCAGACCCATGTCTGACCCGGAGTTTATCTTCTGTTTTTCTTAAACTCTTGGGTACTCAAATTTTGTACGAGTTGCCAAGGGATTCAGGTTAGCTTTGACGAATTATGGAGGAGCAATGGAGCAGGAGGCTTCTACGTTGGATATATAGTTTCTGCCGTGTGTTCTCTGTGTTGGTATCTCTTTGTTGAGTTGTATTGAGTTGTAATAACTAGACAGGTGTTTATAACTGTCTAGTATGTGTTGTATATGCTGTGTAACCCTGATAGATGTTGTATATCATGTACTACTTATGTTATTTATATAATTTATTCGTTCCGTTGTTGAGATTCTGGTGTTGTTTTCTTCTTTCTCTTCTTTCTTTCTCTTTTCTATCCCTTTCTTTCTTAAAGATGATATGACTTATTGTGGAGAAAAAGTCGGGTCGTCACAGTTGGTATCAGAGCGTTAGGTTGAGTGAATACCTAGGCTTTGGAGTGTTTCCTTTCTTGAGAGAGCGTATTTGTAATATATATATATATATATATATATATATATATATGTATGTATATGTATATGTATATGTATATGTATATGTATGTATGTATGCATGTATATATATATGTATGTATGTATATATCTACCTATCTGATGGGTTACTTGTTCAGGTTTTCCAATATGAGTTATAAAGGTAGATGAGGTAGTGGTGTGTGTAACACGACTACTACCATTGGTTGGAGTTTGTATGTTTGAGTTTGGAAGTGTAACTATCGAGACTGTAGACCTAGTACCGTCTCGAGTAAGTTTTGCTGTCGTATAAGGATTTCATCGATCTCTGAAGGAAACCTGTTAAGGTTCGGAGTCTACCTTTAAAGTTGGATGAGTTGAGTTTGGATCTGTCGGTTGGGCAGAAGTGATTAATGGTATCTTAATACCTCAGGAAGTAGTAGCTGCGTGATGAGATGCAATGGTTATGGATGTGTCTGAAGATGTTTCTTTGAAGCAAATTTTAGGGAGTGTGTCTGTTTCGATGTTGTGGCTGAGTTCAGCAGGGCGTTTCTGTTTGGTATGAGGTCTGGGTTTCTCGAAGAGCTTTGAATTAGAAAGTCTTTGGCATATGTGTCGGCGATGCAGCTCGGAGTGTTCTATGTGCCGACAGGAAGGCCTTTAGCTGAGTGGTTCTTCTGGAGGTGGAATTCAGAAGCAGCAAAGTGGATCCATTTCTTCGATGGATTGGCTAGGCCAGCGTAAGCTGTTCTGATTGGTAAAGAGAGAACAGTATTTCTTTGGAATTTGGTCTGGATTGATCGCAAAAGTGACTTGCGATGGTTGAGCGTTCTCTTGGGTTGTCAGAGATTTTTCTGGATGTCTTGAGGGAAGTAAGAGGTTTTTCTGCATCTGGAAATTGAGTTTTCTTATCAACTAGGATTCTAGGTGTTGAACCGGTGGTTCGGTTTTGTAGAAGGATGATTTCTAGGGATAGAGGTTGGTGAAGCAACTCAGGTTTCGGAGGAATTTCTGAGTTTTTCTTCTATGGATACGTTGAACTATATTTCTGGGATGTGTTGTCCAGTTTGTGCTCGTGTTCATCATCAGCATTCTTATCTACTTCGGATCAGAGTTGTGCAGCGGAAGTAGTTTGGGAGTGTTTCTGATTGTCTTTTCTGGATAAGGAGAAGTAAGTTTAGTCTTCTGTTGCTTGAGGAGTAGAGTGTGTTCTTGATTGTTGGTTGATCTTGATAGGATCATTTAGATGGGGTGTTTTGGATCTCTTCTGTGTTCTTGTGAGGATAAGTGGTTGGTCTTCGGGATTGAATTGCCAGTTTGGATAACTGGGATTCATTGTGTTTCACGTATCTCTGAGGGAGTATGTGTATGGTCTATCTCTGGTTTTGGAACCAGCAGTTCAGGAGGATTTGGTTGTTGAATCAGACTCGTCTGTAGTCTGATATCCTGTTTAGTTTTGTAGATCTAGATGAGTAGGAGCACAATAGCTTCGTAGTTTTGAATGTTTGGAATCTGTAGAGCGAGTATTCCGGTATATGTACTTGGGAAACTCGAGGAAACTCTATCCAGAATTTTGTCTGGATAGTTAGATTCATTTGACTAGACGTATTGATTGCTATGGTTGTTAGCATATGTTTGATATATGCTTGTGTTTTAAAATTAAAATCTTAGATAGATTATTAAATTACCTTTGTTTTAAATTTCGGGGACGAAATTCTTTTAAGGGCGAAGGAATGTGATATCCCATGATTTTTGGCAATATCAATTATATAATTAAAATTAAATTGATTTGATAATATTGATTAATAAAATATGAATTGGTTTAATATCTAATTAAATAAATATTTAATTAGTAGATCTTATCTTTTAAAAGCTAATAAATTGTTTTCTATTTATAATGTATATAGAATATGTAAATATTGTGAATAGATATGCCTTGTTTTAAATTTAATAAATAAATAAATCTTGTTTTCTAAATATATATATATATATATATATATCTTTGGTAAAATTGGGAATTTTGATTTTATTTAAAGTTGAACTTTTAAAAGCTATTGAATAAATAATATATGGTTTTAAATTGTTAAGATATAAGTTTAATTTGTTTAAATTGATTTTGAGTTTAAATTTAAATAAATTAACAATAAGGGTTGTTTTGATTTCTTTTTAAAAATAGTTTGATAAGATAAATAATTTATTAATAAAGAGACAATTTATTTTATAAATTTTTAAATTTGTTATTTTCAAAATATTATAATGTATTGTTTGAACAAATAGATTTTAATAAAAATAGTTTTTTTTAAAATTTAATTGTGTAATTATATATGTATGTATGTATGTATATATATATATATATATATATATTTTAAATGGATGAGTTTGGTTTTAAATTTAATTAATAAAGCATATTTTCTAAATCTAATATATTGGTAATTAAGAAATTATGATTTATTTAATATTAAGCTTTTCAAAGCTATTTAATAAAGAACTATATGGTTTTAAAATACATAAAATAAATGTTTAATTGCTAAAAAAGGGTTTTAGCTTAAGTTTAAATAAGATTAATAATAAGATTTGTTTTATTTCCTTTTTAAAATATTGTTTAATAAATATGATTATAATTAAATATGAAAGTTTAAATACAATTTAAATATGAAACATTTATACATAAATAATAAGTAATTTACAATCTCTTTTATAAATTTTATTTAAATTATCTAAAATGTTATTTTTTCAAATAATAAAGTAATGTATTGTTTTTATGTTTAAATATAAATGGTTTTATTTCGTTAAAAAAATTAGCTATATATATATATATAACTAAGTATTTGTAAATTAATTAAGTTTAAACTTTCATTAACTTTTAATTATAAATACTAATTACTTTAGAGACATGTGTAAACATACTAGAGCTTTAATAACATGTGTTAATTTATTAATTAAGGTAAGTGACAATTGTATAATTTTCTACAAGTGTCATGTTTGATTCTATATTTTCTTTTATTTTTATTTTTAAAAACATTTCAGCCTATTTATAAATCTATTTTCCTTCCCCTTCAATTCTTTTTCTAAACCTAAAGCTAAGAAACAAGTCAGTAAACAAAAAAAAAAATCTAAAATCATCTTCAAACAAAATCCCTGTAATTCCTTTCAAAATGCAATCTAGAAAATTTGTTTTCTGCATTTTCAAATCTGAAGAAAAACCCTATAACCATCTTCAAACATGCAAACCAGAATCATATCCCTGTAACACCTTTTCAAATCTATAACCTACCATTTCAAACAAAAACAAATCTGTAATTTTTTTCTTAAATTTGAAAAATTGGCTCTACATGCAAACCTGAAACTAAGGCAAGTCTGGAATCAAGCATCATCTGTTTGCAAGCATTTCAGTTGCATATAGATTAGCACTTCAACTTTTAAAATCAAAGAAGCAAAGACATTTAATCTTCAGCAAATTCAATAGCTTTTCAAATGGAGGCTATGTCTTCTTTAGAAATTGGTGAGTAACATCATTTTTTAAAAAACTTAAGATTGAATATGGTTGCTTGTTATTTTTGTGGTAAATATTGTAGTATGTATATATGTAAACGCAATCTGCTGTATGCATGTTTATTTCCATATGGAATATTCTCTGTTTTTTGTTTTCCAGTTTCCTGTTTTAGGATTTAAATTCATATTCTCTTCAATCAATTGTTGTTAGGTCCTGGTTTACAAATAAAAGTTGTTTGATTTGTTATGGATTAATGTTTAAAAACTTAATTAAGCTAAATTTCAAGCCCGAGTCTCTCCGAAATATAAAAACAACAGTGTATAATAAACAAAGTGAAGACTCAATCTTTGTAAATTATGAATTCAGTATCATAAAATGAAAACAAAAACTATATCATGATTTTTAACACTAAAATCATAAATTTTAATTTGGGAATAAAGGAGCAGTTCTGGGATGAACTGAAAATGAATTTGTGGGGATTTCTGGTGACCCAAATGTTTGGAGAGGTCGGAATCTTGGGTAATGATGGAGGAGTGAGTGTAGTTGATGGGAAAAATGGCTGATGGTGGTGCATTTTATCGAGGAGGCAGCGGTTGTGGATTCTTGGTTTGGAGCCCTAGTTTTGACAAGGCTAGGAAATTCGATCACCTCACCTTCTACAGTTGATCGAGTGTTAAGGGGTCTTGGGTGATTGAAGCTTGGAAGTAGACGATGGTCTGGCGGATTGATTTCCAGGTTGGGGTTGTTCTGATGCTTTCTTCCAGGTTTTGGGTTTGACTCAAATTCGAGTTCGAGTTGATTCAGGAGCGATCTGATGTTCGAGTTGGATTTTTGATATGTTAGTGGATGAGCGATGATCATCGTTGATGATCGGAATCATCCACAGCCTCCGTGCATGTGCACGGTGGACATTTGTAGGTTTGATTGTTTCTGGGTTGTGCAAGAAATGATACTCGAAGTTTTACTCGAGTTATTTAGTGTTTTGCTCGGGTTAGGTTAGGTTAGGCTAGGCTCGGGTGATTTTTTGTATGGCTCGGGTTAGTTTGTTACAGGTTAGAAACCCTCTTCTGCTTTCAAATTTTAAACTGAAATTTAAATTATTAAGCAAGGATTTAAAATAAGTTTTAAATCTAATTTTAAATAATGTATTCAAGTTTAATTTGAATCTTAGCTGGAAATGAATAAAGTTTTAAATTCAAATTTATTTAAATAACCTTAAAGGGGTTAAGTGTTTAAAAGTATTTTTAAAGGAATTTGAATTTAAATTGGAATTTGAAATGTAAAGGAATGATTTAAATAAAGTTTAAATCTGATTCAAATCTAAATTCGAATCTTTGTTTTAAAATAAATTTAAGTTTTATAAATTTAAGTGTTTTAACAATTTTGAATGATAAAGTAAAATTTAAATGTGTTGAATTTAAAAAGGAATATGGTTTAAACACTTGTAAAATTCCTTTTATAAGAGAAAGTATTCTTTATCATGTAAATTTTAAAGGTTTTAAATTGATTTTAAATTTTGTGGAAGATAAATTGGTTTTCATTTTAAGAATTGAATTTAAAATGAAATTTGAAATTAAATTTGGAAATGAATGTTTTCAAATATATTTGTAAATGATAGTTTAACCGTGGATAAGAAAAGGTTTTATCTTAAAGTTAAATTATAATTTAATGATTTGTAATTCATTTAATTTTAGGGTAATTAAATGGATAAATTAATTTATTTAATAAATTAATGAAATGGATAATTACTTAAAGTAATTAAGGGTTTTAAACTTAAAAGTTTAAGATTAATTATTCTTAGAGTAATTAACTTGTAATTTAAGAATCATTAATTAAATAAGATTAGATTTTAATTAATGATTAGTAATTAATTAATCAAGTAATTAAGGATTAATTAAGTTACAGTTAACATCTATCAATGGTTAATTAATTTGTAATCAATAATAAGTTAATTACTTTAGTAAAATAATTAATGAATTGTTAATAGTTAATGAAGGTCATTAACTAAGGATTATTTAATAATTAATTAATGTGATTAATTTTTAATAATTCATCAGATTAAATAATTTAAAGATAATCATTTGTGTAAATTGTTAAGTATAATTAGTTAGGGAAGTAATTAAGGGATTAATTACTCATTGTAATTAATTGAGTTTAATTTGATTTGATTAAGTTAATTAGTTCAGTTTAATTAATTTAGAATGATCATTTGATGATTTGTGAAGTATAATTACTTAATGTAATTTAATGAAGAGAAATTACTTAGGGAAGTAATTAATGGATAATTACTGGATGTAATTAATTGAAGGTGATTTGATGATGAAAGTAATTTGAGTATAATTACTTTGTAAGATTAATCAAAGGATTAATTAGAGATAATTAATTAAGGAGTAATTAATTTATTTGATGAAGTAATTAAGGGTAGTTAATTACTGAATGGGTTTATCAAGGTGATTAACAATTATGGTTTAATTGAAAATTAATTACTTAATGTAATTAATTTAAATAGAAAATGTAATTAGAGATCATTAATTATTATAATTAATGGATTTATTTGGAAATAATTAATAAATGAAGGGATTTATTAATGTAATTAATTAAGAAGTAATGTAATTAATTTTAGTTAATTAATAAATAAAGTAATTTAAAGGTTAATTTCTATATTTGGTTAAAGATAATTAATTTGTGAAAATAGTTAAAGAATAATTACTTAAATGTAATTAAAGATAATTAATCAGGGATGATTAATTAAAATGAATAATTATATGATGATTAATTAATTGATTGATAAATAATAATAGTGATATAAGAAAGTTTAATAATATGAAGTAATTAATTTAATTTACTTCAAGTTAATTAGAGATGAAGTAATTAATTTAATTCATTTTAAATTAATTATATATGGAATGATTATTAATCATTGCTTATGTATGAATGGATGACATTGATTGCCTTGGATGGTTTAATATCTCAGATATGAGATAAATACGCTGTGTGAATATGGATGCTTTGGTTAAAGTATGATGATAATATGGATTATCTGTTTGTGATGATAATATGAATTATCCATTGATGATGATAATATAGATTATCTATTGTGATATTGTGAATTATCTATCTGTGTGTATATAGATAATAGAATTAAACTGTTTTAAACTTTAAAACAACTTGGACCTAAAAGATGGCGTTTTGGATTTCGATGAGACCGGGATCGGGTTTCCATATTTGGATATCCGAAAACCACATCGATCCAAATTAACGATAGGTCGTGAATCTCAAGTGAAGATGAAGATTCAGAGTGCAAGGGTTATCGTCGTTAACTTTGAGGGTGATTCCAAAATGAGTGTAACGAGATAATGCCTTCGGTTTCGTTCGAACTCGGAACGAACTTGTATGGATTGAATGCTTTAAGAACATCGTCAGGTGGACGATGAGCATTCGAAGAGATGTGTTCTCTATAAGTAATCGTAGCCTCAAGCCTCATCAACCGGGAATGGCTAAAACAGGGGAGGTGCAGCAAGGCTAAGTGGATCATCCCCAAGTAGGACGAGATTTACACCTGTCTAGAAGTCACTTTATATTCGATTGTGTGGGCAGTTGGTTGCAAACAACTACGGGGTTGTCTTGTTTGGGACTGTTCATTAAGGAATGGTTCCGGCTTTGTGTTGCAGGGGATTGGGAGTAATCCTCGGTACGGTGATCTAGGCCACATACTATGATGGGTGGTACCCCAGTAGCCCTGCCATTGTATGGAATCCAATCTCCAATAAGTGCCATACGTTTTAGATGTGCCCAACTATGTTGGAACGTGAGATGTAAGCATTCCAGCTATTTCTGTATTTTACTTGAAAACCCTAGACACTATTATAATATCATTGGATTTCCTTTCAATTGTTTGGTTAGCGTAAGGTAAAAACTTTTCCATGTTTATGTGTGGGAAGTCTTACGTGATACGTTTTCTTTCAAAGGTTTTTTAAAGTTAAGCAACCTTAACCTGTTACTCACACCAGACCCATGTATGACCCGGAGTTTATCTTCTGTTTTTCTTAAACACTTAGGTACTCAAATTTTTTACGAGTAGCCAAGAGATTCAGGTTAGCTTTGAAGAATTATGGAGGAGCAATGGAGCAGGAGGCTTCTACGTTAGATATATAGTTTCCACTGTGTGTTCTCTGTGTTGGTATCTCTTTGTTGAGTTGTATTGAGTTGTAATAACTAGACAGGTGTTTATAACTGTCTAGTATGTGTTGTATATGCTGTGTAACCCTGATAGATGTTGTATATCATGTACTCCTTATGTTATTTATATAATTTATTCGTTCCGCTGTTGAGATTCTGGTGTTGTTTTCTTCTTTCTCTTCTTTCTTTCTCTTTTCTATCCCTTTCTTTCTTAAAGATGATACGACTTATTGTGTAGAAAAAGTCGGGTCGTCACATCATTCCCATTCCTTCCATGGCACCCAACATTGCATGGACGTCGAAACTTGATTCTTTGAATAGGTATATAATTTGATCATGAAAATCAAGATGTTTTAAGGATATTTCTCTATCTCAAAAAAATATCCTAGCATCATATTTGCTCAGCCAATCCATACCCTGAATTATCCTAAAACCTATAAAATCAAACAATTACAAATTGCAGGCAAACATACGACCTAAAAAGTCAAACTCCATGTGGTTACATCTCAATCCAAGGATTGCATAGCCACCTATTAGATTTGCAACCCTTAGAGAAGTAATAAGGTATGTCAGTTCAAGGTTTAACCTATCTACCGACCATTTAAAGACAAAGAATGTGATGGTCCAGTATCGAACAACAAACTAATATGATTTCTATGAATAAGAAGTGTACCTCTTAACATAGCCTTTCCATTCTCTTCTATGGTCAGTCCAGAAGATGTAGGATCTAAAGCGATTACCTTTTCTTTCTGAGCTTTGAACGGTTCAGGACACTCATTCTTGAAATGCACCATCTTGTTGCAAGTATAACATCCCACACCTTTCTTCTCAACAGCTTTTTGTCCTTGCCAGAACGACACTAATTAGAAAACTGCCCCTTCTTATCACATGTGTAGCAAGTCGCTTCAGCTTCTCCCTTTTTTGGAGCCTCGCTCTTTAGAGCTCCTTTCTTGCCAAAGAACTTTCTTTCCTTGTCTTGGAAACCTGTAGTCTCCACACTTATGATTCCCTAGAGATGTAAGTAAATCTACATTCTCAGGTCCATGTCCGCTACAACAGAAAATGGATCTCTGAAGTGTGTCATGGCTACCTTAGCAATCTTCGACTTCAACCCTCTAATGAACTTCTCATAAGCAGAGGGTTAATGATGCCTTCCCATGCCTTGATAGCTCATCAAACTTCGTAACATACTCCAACACGGTCATCTCACCCTATATCAACTCCAAAAACTTTCTAAACAAAGCCAACTTAGGTGCTTCAGATAGAAATTTCTCTTCAAACCTCTCTTTAATTCAACCCAAGTAAGCTCCTCCTCTGGAACTTCCATAGTGACACTATTCCACCAGTATAAACAAGATCCTTGCAACTGTCTCGATGCCAATTTTTATGATCATCATTAAACGATAGGTCGGTAAAAATGATCTCACACTGAGGAAGCCAATCTTCCACTTCAATTGCATTCTCCATTCCAAAAAATGTTTTCCTCCCAAGCTAGTATAATCCCGACTCAACGCGGCGTAGTTGTTATGGGCAGCCTCTTTTGGTATGGTGGCTCCCACATTACTAGTGTTACCTCTAATCAGTCTAGCCGTTACTCTGACTTGCATTATATTAACAAAGAGCCGATACATCATCCCCATATCAATTGGTATGGCTCCAACACCCACATTGGCGTTAGTGTTCTCATTTGCGTTGGTGGTTCGGTTAGCATTCCTTGCATTGGTCCGAGATTTTCCATTGGTTGTGGTGCTCCAGCCTCACAAGCTTAGTCTTCCACATTTGGTACACATTTCTTGTAATCTGCATACAAGTCTTCATAAGATAAAAAGAAGGGTCTAAGATAGAGAGGAGACTATATATAAATATACGTACTTATATATAACAATGAACAAGTACGTTATTATAACACTATCCCATACCCTAATTTATTCTTTCTTATTTCATTTGGGTTATGTTTTTAAAAATCTTATTAATTTTTGTGCAATCATGTGCTCTAATACCAAGTTGTAACATCCCTCATTTTGAGGCTAAAAAATAGATACTAATGATGCAACAATCATCCTTAACATTTTTTCCTAATGACAAGTTAAGATCGGTTATTTTAGCATTAACATTTAGGGCACAAGAATTCATAAATTTTCACGAAACGAGAAACAATTTCATTCATAAATTTGAAAATTCATTAATTTAAATCTCATAAACCCACAATTACATCATTTAGATAAAATATAATGATTACAAATATAATCCCAATAGCAACATATGAAGATGCCACTTTGGATTATCAGAGTCTTAATTACTTGGGCGGTTATTATCCCCGTCATTACATACATCTAACAATAGTAAGAAGTAGTTTAATTGCTATACAGTTGAAATAAGTTTTAAATAGTACTTTGCCTCTAGTACATCACCAGAAGCTTATTCAACAAAAGCCTGAAATATCCTAATCTTAGCATACTCAACTTCAAATTGAGTACTCGAGATTTTAGGCGGGAACCAAAAACTTCGGGTCAGACAAAAAGTCCCGTGTGAATAATATTGCTCCATCTCAAATCAAAAAACAGGTATTGAGTAAGACCATGTTATTGAGTGAAACAAGTTTTCCCTTACTAATACACTACTAAAAAATATGTCATCCATCATATATACTATATCCAAAAATGATTAGAAAATAGTTAAAACATATCATGCATGTATAGTTAAAGTAAATAGTCCGACATTCATAATTGCCAAAGAGTAACACATTCTCATAGTTACCTAATCCCATCGATCCATTTAATGGAATAGTTTACCCAGGGTCACTACGAACCTATATTAGTTTTCTCAGACCAAAAAAAAAAAATCTATTCGCTGATTCAGACCAAAAATACCAGGCAGTCTAACGATCTTTTAGTTCATTTAGAAGAAATACTATCGGTCTACTAATATGTGCAGGAGAAAATATTCATCGTTTTCTAAAATTGATAGGAGAAAATAACAACGGTCTCCTAAGAACAATAGGATAAAATAATGATGGTCTCCTAAGAGTGGCAGGAGAAAATAACATTGGTGGGCGAACTGCTATGACTTCCTACGGATGCATAATGTTGCGTGCATTTCCACCACCGAACCAATGCTCCTCCCTACATGCCGAACCAATGCTCCCCCCTACGTGCCGAACCAGAAACCTTGCTCTACTACATGCCGAACCAACCCCTTCTCCACCATGTCCCACAGAACCACGCGCTTGCCGAACCAAAGCGCCAACAGCCAAGCCGAACCAAGTCACCAACCTATCCTCCTCGTGTCACCGAACCTTGATCCACCGGACCACATGCCACCGAGCCAACTCCTAGCCGAGCCAACCCACCTCCTACATACCACCGAACCAAAGCTTCTCCTCCACTACCGGACCATTCACCACCGGTCCACCATACACCTACTACCGGACCAACACCTCCGAATCTACCCAACACCGAACCAACCTTCTACACACCACCAAATCAAACTCCACTCAGCTATGGCCGAACCAAGCTTCGCCGAACCAGATATGCCAGACCAGATTGCTTCAGCCCATGCCCATCAGCAGCTATATACATCCAAGACCCCTGCCCCCAGCCTCATTCTATAAATAGAGTGGCAGGGGTACAACAATGGCAGACAAGTTTGAGAGCTCAAGCACGGAAGGAACTTTCAAACAACTTTCTTATACTTTTACTTAAAGCTTTGTACTTGTAATCTGAAAAAGAAAGGAGAATAACATATAAAGTGGACGTAGGCACATTCTGGCCGACCACTATAAATTTGTGTGTCTTTTACAATTTAGCCTCTGCTTTTTTCATATTTGCATAAGTAACCTAAAACCTTGGAAATAACATATAATCAACTAAATTATACGGATTGGAGGTGTTTGCCCATTTTTTGCGCAAACATTTTTGGTGCTTTCACTGAGAGCTTGGAACTCGAATCTTCAGCTTCCCTCATTCAACCTTCTTTCCCAATAGCACCCTTCATTGCCTAGGAAACATGACTTCCAGGCCGAGAAAAGACGCCAACAAGGGAAAGAACGTTGCAACCAGCAGCGCTCCAGATCCAGTGGATCCAGATCAAGAGAACCACCCCACTACGACAGCAGATCAGGCAAATCCGACAGCCCTTGCCGCGGAACAACCGGCAGCAATCACTAGGGCAGATCTAGATAGAGTTATGACTGAAGTAACTAACCGCTTCGCATCCCAACAAGAAGCTTTGGTGAACCAACTCATGTCACGCTTGAGGGATGCCGAAGAATCCAACCGCAACACTGAATCATGGGGTGAGTCTCAATCTGGAGGATCTCAGAGACAGCAAAGGTCTTCCCTCTTCGAAGAAGCTATCAACAGGAACAACAATGATAGGGGCCACGCCCGGACTCAGCCCGAACTCCGACTCGAGGAAGCGCTTGGAACCGAACCCAATGGGGGAGGCACCAGGCGAGGGTCGGATGTAGCTGACCCGGTCATGCCACCTAATCATAGAAACCCCGCTGAACGGAGCCAAGCTAGAACCCAGCCCGAAGTTGATCCCATGGAAATGCTCAAAGCAGAACCCCACAGGGGAAGATCAAGGCAGGGGGCAACTGTAGCTGGTCCTAGCATGCATCCGAGCAGCCAAAGACTGCCACTGGATAACGTCAGAAGTGATAGGCTATACCATCCCTACAGGTCATCTGGACGAGATCGATCCCGCAGGGAAGAACCAAGCTCATTTTTGTCCGCTCCAAATTCTGATGAAATAATGGCACGATTATTCAGGGAATGCGTCCGACGGGAGCAAAGAGATCGAGGGATAGACGCTAGGGTAACCAGCCCTTTCACCCGCGACATCGAAACCGCCATCACCCCTCGAGAATGGAAAATGCCAACGATGAAACCGTACAAGGGAACTTCCGACCACGTTGTACACCTGCAAAGATACACACAACATATGCTAATGAGCGGGGCAACGGAAGGAGTATTATGCAAATACTTTCCACTATTTTTAGCGGATCTAGCTACCTCCTGGTTCTGCCATCTACCACAAGGATCCATCAGTTCATGGGAAATGTTGAAGGAAAAGTTCATTAGCCAGTTCCGCATTCATGTGGAACAACCCAAGGATGCTTATTCTCTATCCAATGTCAAACAGAAATCCGGAGAGGCACTGCAACAATATCTAACCCGGTTCAATGCCGCAGCGGCCGCAGTCCAAGATGCCAATGAGAAACTCACTCTAATGGCCCTCTGTAGTGGTGTGCACCCAGATACCAAGTTTGCTAGAAGACTAACTAAAGAAAAACCAGCTACCTTGCCCGATTTTTTCCATGAAGCTGGGAAGTACATGAGACTCGAAGAGGCTACCATTGAAAGGCAGACAGGACCACAGGCTAAGACGGACCATGGAAACGCCCCCGCCGCAGCGAAGGACATTCGGAGAAACGACTCCAGAGACAATGCAGGGGGCAAGAAGGGAGAAAAGTGCTTGTACTGACCAGGGCCGAGATTCGACGCTTACACTCCCTTGAATGAAACAGTCGAGAACATCTTCCAGGCCACCCAGGACGAACTTACATACAAGCTCCCCCCGTACAAGAAAGAGTCAGATCGCGCAATCCAGTCCGGAAAATTCTACCGTTTTCACGAGTCTCATGGACACGATACCAATGAATGCCGTCATCTCCGAGATCTAATTGAAGAACACATCAGGAGAAAAAAGCTGGAACGCTATGTAAAGGGCCAGGACAGGACTCCAGCTCCTACCAAGGAAAACCCAGGGCAGCTCCGCCTAGAGACAGGCGGAGGAAATCGCAACACCAGCAGTTTCAGCCAAGAGAAGATAGTGGTCCATACAGTATCAGGAGGGCCACACATTGCTGACAAGAGCTGGGCAGAAATGGAAAGATATGGAAACTCACTCAGAAGCGAGGGAGACTGCATCAATTCTGTTATGGAAGAACGCCACCCTAAGCGGAAGGAAAGTGATGATATCACATTCAGCGGGCGCGACCTAGAAGGAAGGCAATACCCTCATATGGATCCTATGGTCATCTCAGCCTGGTTTGGTCCAGCCAAAGTTTTCCGAATTTTAATAGACACTGGAAGTTCAGTAAATATCCTATTCAAGCATGCTTTCGACAAAATGAAGCTGTCAATGAAGGATGTATCCCCCTGTAACAAACCACTACACGGTTTCACTGGAGAAGCAAAGATGCCCCTCGGACAATTGGATCTCTTTGTTGAATTGGGAAGTCATCCCCGCTCCGCCGTTCGGAAACAAACATTCATGCTAATAGACAACCACTCGGCCTACAATGCCTTTTAAGGAAGACCAGCCTTGTCCGACTTTCAAATTGTCCTTGCCCCATGGTGCCTGAAGATGAAGTTCCCAATGGATAATGGAGTGGGAGAAGTAGAAGGGGATCAAGACGCCGCTCGGGACTGCTATGTAACCGAACTTCGCAATAATCGTAGGAGAGATAAAGGGAAAAATGCAGAGACTATTCTCTGCATGAAAAGCTTGGAAGCATAGAAACTAAAGAAAGCCCCTCCTCTTCGGTATACCAGTGATCCTTTCAATGAATTAGACCCCAGGGACAAAGAGGAGGAGGCCACCGCCGAGCTTGCAGAGGCTATGGAATTCGTATCTGTAGACAAACACGACCCGAGTAAACTGCTGAGAGTCGGATCTCAGCTAAAAAGAGAATTAAAGAATCAACTCATTGATTTTCTTCGCCACAACATGGATGTATTTGCATGGACGCACGCTGATATGACTGGAATCTCCCCGGACATAGCATGCCACGCACTAAACATCGATCCAACCAAGGTACCGGTAAAGCAAATGAAAAGAAGTATGGGGGCAGAACGATCAGCGGCCCTCGAGGAAGAAGTAAAGAACTTACTGGCCAATGACTTCATACGTGAAGCCATATACCCGGAATGGATTGCCAACCCGGTACTGGTAAAGAAAGCTAATGGGAAGTGGCGAACATGCATCGATTTCTCCAACTTAAATGACGCTTGCCCGAAAGACTGCTTCCTACTCCCCCGAATCGACCAACTCGTGGACAGCACTGCCGGACACGAACTCTTATCCTTTATGGACACATACTCAGGATATAACCAGATCCCTATGCACGCCTCTGATCAAGACCACACTAGCTTCATCACTGACCGAGGATTGTACTGCTACAAGGTAATGCCATTTGGACTTAAAAACGCCGGAGCTACTTATCAGCGCCTCGTCAACAAGATGTTTGCAGAACTGATAGGACGAACTGTGGAAGTTTATGTGGATGACATGCTAGTAAAATCAAGAAAAGCCAACGATCATGTAAGCCACCTGGACGAGATGTTCCGAGTACTCCGCCAATATGGAATGAAGCTGAACCCTCTAAAGGGCTCCTTCAAAGTGTCATCAGGAAAGTTCTTGGGATTCATCGTCCATGCCAGAGGGATCGAAGCAAACCCCGAACAAGTCCGAGCCTTGCAAGATATCAAAATACCATCCACTCGGAAAGAAATGCAAAGCCTAAACGGGAAGGTGGCCGCCCTAATCCGATTCATCTCTAAAGCAACCGACAAATGCATTCCCTTCTTTGAAGCCCCGAAGAGAGACAAAGGAAAATTCGAGTGGACCGACGAGTGTTCAGCAGCTTTCCTTAACCTAATCGAGCACCTCCAACGGCCACCAGCACTCTCAACTCCTAATGAAGGCGAAGAACTATACCTATACCTTGCTGTGTCACCACATGCCCTAAGCGCCGCGTTGGTGAGAGAAGACAACCGCACACAACGGCCAGTGTACTTCATAAGCAAAAGGTTCACAGGAGCAGAAGCCCGGTATCCCAAACTCGAGAAACTGGCGTACTGTTTACTAATCACATCAAGGAAGCTGCGACACTATTTCCAGTCTCATTCCATCAGAGTTTTAACCGATCAACCGCTAAGGCAAGTGCTCCATCGCCCCGACACTTCTGGGCGATTACTTAAGTGGTGCATCGAACTAAGTCAATATGATATCACTTACCATCCTCGCACCGCTATCAAAGGGCAAGCCATAGCTGATTTCATTGCCGAATTCACTACTAGTGAAGGTAAGGACCAATCTGAAATAGCAGAAGATATCAAGTGGAATCTCTTCGTAGATGGAGCGTCGAACGAACAAGGCTCGAGGGCAGGTGTTGTGATAATTACCCCCAAGGGAAAGAAGCTGCGCTACGCCCTAAGATTGGAATTCGCTACCACCAACAATGACGCAGAATACGAAGCAGTGATAGCCGGATTAGAACTTGCACTGGAAATCGGAGTCAGTTCTTTATGTCTCCATAGTGATTCTCAACTTATAGTGAATCAAATACTAGGAGAGTTCCAGACTCGAGGAGAACGACTCACAGCATACCTAAAGAGGACCAAGCTGCTACTTAACCAACTGGATCACTATTTGACCAGACACATTCCTCGAGAGGAAAATCGAGAGGCCGACGAGCTGGCAAAGCAAGCTAGCATGGGAGATGACACCGCTTCTGTAGCGATAACTGTCTCAAGGATGCTAACCCCGAGTTTCGAGCAAGTACACCTGATAGCTGCAACCGAAGAAGAAACATGGATGAACCCTATCCGAGAATACTTACAAAACGGCACCCTACCAGACGGGCGAAATGAAGTTAAGAAAATTCTAAGGAAAGCTTCCCGCTACACAATGCAATAAGGCATCCTCTATCGGCGCGGCTTCTCTAACCCCTTATTGAGGTGCGTTGCTGGAAGAGAAGCCAGGGAAATTCTATCCAACATCCATCAGGGAAGTTGTGGAGACCACACCAGAGGGCAGACTCAGGCAAAAAAGATACTCCGATATGGATATTTCTGGCCCACCTTGAACAAAGACGCCTTAGACTTCGTCAAAAAATGTGGCAGATGTCAGAAATTTGCCAAAATCCCTCGACTACCAACCAATGAAATTACTCAGATGAACAGCCCTTGGCCCTTCGCAATATGAGGGATTGACTTAATTGGCGAACTGCCAACGGGCCGAGGCGGAGCCAAATATGCTATAGTGGCAGTCGACTACTTCACCAAATGGGTGGAGGCGCAACCTCTAAATAAAATATCTTCGGCAAAAGTTATCAACTTCTTAATCAAAAATATTCTATGCAGGTACGGAACACCACTCAAAATCGTATCAGACAATGGACTTTAGTTTGACAGCGAGGAATTCACCGACTGGTGCCAAGAGCACGGGATTCACAAAAGCTTCTCGTCCGTGGCTTATCCCCAGGCAAACGGCCAAATAGAAGCTGTCAACAAAATTCTCAAAACCTTAATCAAAAAGAAACTTGAAAAGTCGAAAGGCGCTTGGGTGGACGAACTTCCTACGGCACTTTGGGCCTATCGCACATCTTACAGAACTTCAACAGGGCATACTCCCTTCTCTTTGGCATACGGATCGGAGGCTATGCTCCCAGTTGAAACTATAGTGCCCTCTCACCGTAGGATCCACTACAACCCGGAAGAAAACGAAGAACTCCTCCACATGTCTTTGGATCTAATTGAGGAGAGAAGAAATGATGCAGCACTCAAAGCAGCAGTTCACAGACAAAAAGTGGCAGCACTATACAACTCCAAAGTCAAACATCGCAGCTTACAAGAAGGAGATCTTGTCCTCAAGAGAATCTTTCCGCGCCCCGGGGCACTGGACCCCATCTGTGACGGACCATATGTAAAGATCTCCACAACGGAGCTTATATTTTGTCAACAGTGGACGGAGAGGTGTTCCAGAGGGCATGGAACATCCGACACCTCCGTCGATACTTTTCTTAACTTGTACTGCCCATATGAAGTGAATTAACAAAGAGAATCAGTGGACGTAGGCATTTTTGTGCCGAACCACTTTAAAAAACTTGGCTCTTGTTAACTTGTTCCTTTATATCTTGGCTACCTGTTAAGCTTTATCCTTTGCTGTTGAACAAAATCCTTTGCAGATGACATTTCAATCCAGAACTTCACAACACAACTCCACCTGGACAGAATCTAACAGGTACGCTGCGCTCCTATGCCCTCGCCAATGAGACACTTTGCTCTGGTATCCCTCTACCGCGAGTTAACTCATTGTTTGCCTCGGCCCTTAAAGCCGACTGTAATAAGCCGAGTATAAGTCGTCATAAAAAAGGCCGACTATAGCCGATGGCAGCTCATTACAGCGATTCGGCTCGCCGGCGACTGTGAACCAATCATAAGCCCCAACATAAGGTGTGGCCAGCCAGGGGTAGTTCACAGTTGACGATCGGCCCCCACGCTAGCCGGCCACAGTAAATCGAATAATACCCACGATTACGTGCCATAATGGCCCGGGTAGTTACTGTGCGCGATCGGCTCCGATGTGTCTTAAGTGCGGCTGTGGTAAAAAAGAAAACTCCCCGCAGTAGGCGTAAGATGGGTGACAAATGTCTCCAAGACCCACAGCTAGGGAAAGTGACTACAAATCCCGTTTGCCACGAACTTAAGCACATCGACGGCCTTCCGTCACTGGAAGTTTTACTTTTCCTATATTTTAATTTCATTTAAAACTTTTCTCCTATTCTCCGTAACGGTGCTTGAAAGTACAGGACATGAAATAGGGAACGCTCGCTAATGGGAACAGAAACTTACAATCGGATGACGAGACACTCAACAGCATTCCGTGCTTAGTCTTACAGGGTGCACGAAGTTGCCGTCCACAACCGAAACATGAAGGGAGGTACCTTCTACTTTTATACATTAATGCATAACTGCAGTTCATATTCACACATCACATTTACGTTGCAAAATGAGGAAATTATACTTTAAGCAAAAAACTTGGCATTAGGCACAGTCAAGTCACTAATAACATGCAAAGTTACATCACTTACACAGCACAGCAAAATAGCGATAACATTCCAACATAAAGGAATCAGCTTATATTATGAAATTACATAAAGTCATTCATCACAAACAATATTATTACAGTTACATCAATGTTTCGGACTAACATAAACAGCAATAAAAGGAAATCAAAAGGTGACCAGCTGCGTTCACGCTTCGCCCTCATCCTACCAACTCTCCAAGCCTACTTAGCCGCAGGGTCGGAGCTCCCAGCATGGTGACCGGAAGTCCCACCTGTCCAATTCAGAAGAGGAATTCATTAAGCAAACAGTAAGCGATCAAGTTATGAAAATATAAAAAGAAAAGAGAAAGAGAAAAGAGACTCACCAACGTCCGCCGCTTGATCCTCATCAGCCAATTGCACACCCGCTTCCTCTGCAGCAAGCAGCCGCATCCCTTCCTTCACCGCTACCTTCTCCTCCTTTGAGAACTGGGCGGTTACCGCGTCCATCCTGAATGCCGCTCCACCTTCCCTATCCGCATCAGCCTTGGCCTCCTCCAAAGCACGGAGATATATCCTAGCCATGATCCGGGGATAGTCATCCATCCAGGATAAATTACCCTGCTTCCAGGTACGGAAGTACATATCCTGCAACATCTCATCCATCATCCTCTCATTCTCCTCAAACTCCCTCACCCGGGCCTCGGAAATCTGCACCTTAGTGGCAGCAGCATCCCTCTCCCGCGGGTATCTCGAGCACTCAGCCTGGAGGGATCTCCTCATTTCCTCCATCTCTTCCTTTAGCTTGGCCTGAGCAAGCTCTGCGGCCTCAAGCCTCCCGGACAACTCTTCAATCCGCTCAAGATCCGCATTCCGAACCTCATCCACCGTCGCAATGGCCATATCAATTCGCCCCTTGCAAGCAGCCTCCATTTTTCGCAATTCTGCCCTGCTGGCCTTTTCCAGATTCTCCTTCAACTGGCTGGAGGCTGCCTCATGCTGGGAAATCTGGATAGCCTGATCGGCAAGCTGCTTGGCCTGATCAGAAACCTGTAGCCGCAGCCGGATGTTAGCAGTCCCGACTTCCTCCCCAGCCCTAGTCAGTCGATCGTGATGCTCCATCAACTTCTTGACCTCCTCCGCGACCCGGTCAATGTTGGCCTTGGCTTCGTCCCCCATAGCAGCTATCCGAGTAGTGAGCAGATCCAGATCTAGGGACTTAGCCTCATCAAGAATCCGAACCATGGGATTGCGGTGAAGAAGATGCTCGCCCGTGGCCTCATCAAATAAAATATCCTAAGAGCTTGGGTCCAAATCCGGGTGGCCGGCAAAGGGATTGCGAGGCACATCGGGACGTTTAATGCGGATAACGGTAGGATTTTCAGGCAGATGCGGGGAAGGAATATGCTCAGTACCCTCCTCCGTGATATCATGAATAGGCTGAGGTGGGAGCTGAGGACTGGGTGGTGAATCAAACAAGGAACGCCTCCTCTTCCTCTGCTGGATACCTTCCTTAATAACTCCAAGAAGAGGGCGATATTTAACTACATCCCCGGAACGGCCAGTTGGCGGCTTCGGCTTAGTATAAGCTCTCATCAGCTTGAATTGTTCAAGGCGGTGTTGAACGTCTGAAGTTTTGGCCACCTCGCCTGCCCCTGTAATAAAGAACAAGTGTTACGAACATACAATGGTCCATAATTCGAGAAATATGTTAAGTTAAAAAGAATGAGAAGACACATCTATTATACAAACCCTGTGGAGGAGTAGGATCCTGCAATAAGTCCTGGATTTCATCCCAAGATGGGAGCGAACCATAAAATATTCCTAAGTCCCTATCGTAAATGGGGTCTGTAGAAGTCAAAAGTTCACCTTGAATCGCTGGAGCCGCCTCAGCTGAAGAACTCTTAGGGAATGGATCGGCACTAACCCCAGCCTTGTCAACCTCCTTTGCCTTCTTCACCGAGGCTGATCCTTCCTCCAACCCTTCAAAAGCTTGGCGGAAGGCATCATCCGTCCACTCCTGGATCTCCCCTGCCCACTCAGAAGACAAAGGGCCGGCACCACTACCACCCTGTCCTTCTCCATCTCCTCCGCTCTCCTCTTCGTCTCTTTCCTCCTCTCCACCTTCCTCCTTCGGAATGTCTGGACATGTACTGGAAGAGGGTCCATCGGACTTCTTAAGCTTCTTTCCCCCAACGGCTGGAGGCACCGAGAAAGGTCTCTTCTTGCTACTCTTCGCAGTGGCCCCATCCTTGGCTTTAGCAGCCCTTTCCTCGGCTGTATCTCTCTGTTTAACCACAGATTGACGTGGCAGAATCAAGTTATACTCCAGGAGAGTGGCATTCCTGATCAAGTAAGAAGCCAACCGATCCCGTGCCGGAATGGCTCTTATTTCCGCAGCCGTTTGAACCAAGGAATCATTCTCCACGACCGCAAAACCACCCGTCGCTAGCAAGAAATGAAAGCATATAAGAAGAAGCATTGTGATCGGGACAAGGAAAATATAAATGGAGTCCAACTTATAGCCGGAAGTGAAAAGGCGGAAAGAAACAGAGTCATCCCTAATAAAAAACCATTCCTTCTTGAACATACTGAGCTTCGAGTACAGATCCAGAACAAGCTTGAAGGGCACGGCCGCTTCCAAACTGATATATGGAGATCCCTTCTTGTAGCCTCTCAAGTTGTACAGATACCGGATCTCCCGGTCGGAAGGGGGACGCCCATATCTCCTCTGAAAGATGACGAAAAGACTCATCAGAATGGTGTAGGAGTTAGGCTGAAGCTGGAATGGAGCCACCTTCAGATATGTGACAAAGCTAACTATCCAGGCATTGAGAGGCGGGATAGCACCACACATGCAATGATATCTGCTGTAAGCAAAGTAGCCTTCGGGGGGGTCATACGGCATCACTCCGTTCCCTGGCAACCGCATAAGCGCTCTATCTATCCCGAAGGAACGAGCTATAACATCAAATTGCTCCTCCTTTAAGGAGCTAGGAAAGCAATCAGGAGGGGAGACCAGAAGTTTCTGGAGACCATACCCATCCACTAGCGACCTTGGGGCAGGTCCATGTCACGCCGGTCCTGGTTCGGCTGGGGGCACGGAAGAAGACTCCCCCCTATCCTTGGACTTCTTACTATCTGATCGAGTTTCCACTTTGCGAGACATTTATCTGCATACATAAGAAAAACATGGTATTAGAACAAGGAGTATGGAAATATAAACAAATAGGTCCAAGTTTCATTCGGTATTGAGGTTCCAAGTTTCATTCGGTATTGAAAGTCCAAGTTTCATTCGGTATTGAAAGTCCAAGTTTCATTCGGTATTGAGGTTCCAAGTTTCATTCAGTATCGAAGGTCCGAGTCTCATTCGGTATTGAAGGTCCGAGTCTCATTCGGTATTGAGGGTCCGAGTTTCATTCGGTAATTGAAAATAAAGTTCGGTCGGCCTAGAAGCTCCTCACCTGATTCGGCAGAGACTTTGATTCGGCGAAGATAACTCTTTGATTCGGCAAAGATAAGGAGATGGTTCGGCTGATAAGAAATAACGAAGGCATATAGCCCCTATATATAGACAAATGTAGGACACCGGACAAATTGGTTCGGCACTCAGGGACCGATTGAAGACCACCTAGCTAAAACAAAGCACGGCATATACTAGCATATGCCCTACTTTGGGGGGCAAGTGTTGCGTGCATTTCCACCACCGAACCAATGCTCCCCCCTACATGCCGAACCAATGCTCCCCCCTACGTGCCGAACCAGAAACCTTGCTCTACTACATGCCGAACCAACCCCTTCTCCACCATGTCCCACCGAACCACGCGCTTGCCGAACCAAAGCGCCAACAGCCAAGCCGAACCAAGTCACCAACCCATCCTCCTCGTGTCACCGAACCATGATCCACCGGACCACATGCCACCAAGCCAACTCGTAGCCGTGCCAACCCACCTCCTACATACCACCGAACCAAAGCTTCTCCTCCACTACCGGACCATTCACCACCGATCCACCATACACCTACTACCGGACCAACACCTCCAAATCTACCCAACACCGAACCAACCTTCTACATACCACCAAATCAACCTCCACTCAGCTATGGCCGAACCAAGCTTCACCGAACCAGATATGCCAGACCAGATTGCTTCAGCCCATGCCCATCAGCAGCTATATACATCCAAGACCCCTGCCCCCAGCCTCATTCTATAAATAAAGGGGCAGGGGTACAACAATGGCAGACAAGTTTGAGAGCTCAAGCACGGAAGGAACTTTCAAACAATTTTCTTATACTTGTACTTAAAGCTTTGTACTTGTAATCTGAAAAAGAAAGGAGAATAACATATAAAGTGGACGTAGGCACATTCTGGCCGAACCACTATAAATTTGTGTGTCTTTTACAGTTTAGCCCCTGCTTTTTTCATATTTGCGTAAGTAACCTAAAACCTTGGAAATAACATATAATCAACTAAATTATACGGATTGGAGGTGTTTGCCCATTTTTTGCGCAAACACATAACTCCAAATTTTAGCCTTAGTAGGCAAAGCCCTACACATTGGAATCACGGACCTAACCAACCGATGGCTAACAGTTGGAAGATAGACCGTGACCTACCCTAGTATCCACCTAAAATCTGGTTTAAAATAGATTAAGTCGTGTATTTGATCAGTCTAGGGCATCCTCACATAATTTTATCTTTCTTATCTCGTGGATTCAATTCTACTCGCTTAGGAGTTCAAGTCTGACAACACCAACTACTAGAACAACCCTAACTGGTCAATGGTTCCCAAATTCCCAAGGTCAAAATGTTGGGTGATAACATTTAATACATGAGTGAGTATGTCAACAATTTATTATATGCAATAACAACTGATCAAAATGTAAAGACGAACATATAAAACATTCACAATCATCCAAATATATGTTCAATGCGATAACCGATTTATAAACAAAACTACTTATTCAAATTAATGATTTCCTTCGTTAATTACTCTTTTTAAAATGGGCTAAAATATCTTTCTTTCCTTTGAAAAACCAAAACACTTAATAAAATACTTTTTTTGATTAAGTAAAACTTAGCCCAACCTTGATTAGAAATCTTCTAAATGTTGTAAAAGTAGTTATCATCTCTTTCAAAATCTCATGCCCTCGCACCTTAAGAAATCACTTGCTATTGTATAGTAAAACAAAAGTCTTCGTATGCCAAAATCATAATTGTCGCCTTTTGGCAAAATGTATGGTTATCGTGCCTTGACAAATTACATATTTCGTGTGTTAAAAATATAGGCGATAGCCATCATGCCATTGAATAGCCATTGTTTATTAGAATGTAGATTTATAAATTTAGCTAAATATAGCCATCGCGCCACGATAAAAATATAGTCATTGCACCTTAGCAAAAAGTAAAGCCATCGTGTGTTAAAGCAAATAAGGTCATCGTAAGTTGAAAACAAGGCCAACATAAGTAAATAGAAATATAGCCTTCGCGAGTAGAAACAAATGACCATCGCATTTCAATAAAAACATAGCATCATGTCATTTAAAATATAGCTTTCAAGTGTAATAAAATAGTAGTTATCATGAGTTGAAATAGATAGCTATTGAGCCTTAGGAATTGAGGTCTCAAAGGTTGTAACGACAATTCTGTAATATTTTTCAAAAATGAAAATTTTTCTTTAAAATTATGAATTTTCACCAAACCAATATATTCATTAGCTAACAAACATCTTTTAAAAATTCTTGCAAAATTTCAAAGGGAAATTTTTTCTTTTTATTTTCCAAAATATAATTTTTCCTCATATTATATATTCGCAAATAATCCCTTTTTGTACAAAATAATTTATTGTAAATTGTAATTACTTGGGAAAAATACTCAAAACGCTATATTTGTTTACGTAACAACATATCAAAATTTTGGACCAAAATAATTATTTCTCATAATTTAAATAATTAAATTCTGAAATCAACAATTTTCTCACTTAGAAAATTCATAATAAATTTGTAATGTTTCCAAAAAATTATGAAATTGAAAACCCTTCTTGAAAATAGTATTTCAAACGTCATATCAATTTTTTTTAACATCCGGTATCAAAAATTTAGTTCCTCACATCAAACCCCTTTAGGAAAATCCTATAAATTCCCAAATAATAACCATTAACTCATATACAAGATTATTCAGTTCATATGCATGATATATGTTATACCCACTCTTACCACGATAATAAAGGAAAGTGGGGCAGAACGTAAGAAAACCGGCTTGAAATCATAACACTAACCCAACCCAAGCATACAACCAAAGAATCATGGCAAAAGACAGATTCCACATGCATTCAGGCCACAAAGAGCATATCCAGCACCAAAGACATAAAGTAGACTGAGGCATGAGAAGTAATACATGGTATACCGAATTACTTAGACCCCTAGAACTCATACCTGTCAACGCCCACAGGACATGTCTGTTTTAGCATATACCGAGGTCATCTTAGACAGTGCCATACAAAGCCAAAAGCACTCCAAAAAGGCTAAATACAGGGCCACTCGGAATATGTTTTGACTCAGAACCAACCTTACAGGCAAACGACAAACGTAAAATTCCTTCTCTCTCATCAGTAGTCAAAAAAACTTAAACGGAAAGGAATTCAAAGCATGAATAGCCACAGGCACATTCCAGGCATATGCCAAGTTGACTCTCAGAGCAGAATGGGAAATGTCATTCTGACCTGACACCTTACTAAGTTAAGTAAGGGCAGCAAAGGGATCAGTAGGGTAGTGTGGTTTGAATGCCAAGAAATATTCATCACTGCACCTCTTAATGTGCATCAACAACATAGTGAAGCCACAGGGCCATCCTCTACCATTCCTCTTAAGACATCTGCCATTCCAAGAGAGAAGGGACCGACCAATGCAAACTGGGGCTTCCTGTCCAACTTTTTCAGCATCTCGCTTCAAATTTCCAAGATCCCTCCAAAATCACAATTTCCTACTGAAAACTCATCATTAATCCAGGCACAATGAATAGGCATCATGGAAGAGTGACAAATGGCAAAATCCAAGGGAGGATGTTGAAGAAAAAGATCAAAGGTGATTGCAACAACCCGCAATGCACCTTTCATGCTATAAAATGAAACACCAGAAGACGAAGAAGGAGACTTTTCTTATTTTGAAAGGACCTTTTGGCGGGCTTCCCCGAGATTCTTTCGAGAGAGAAAAGGGAAAATAAAAATAATGTATGCCCCTGGGCCATTGTAATCTTTTGTACAAATATTGCAAATACATAGTGGATTGTCTTGTGGACATAGGGTTGACAATAATCTAAACCATGTAAAAATTTCTATGTCTTATACTTTTACTATATTACTATTTGATTTTGGATTGCTTTGTAATTTATAAAATCACTTCAACATTTCAGCATACAATTAGAGTACGACTACATGGCTATATAAGCATCCGATGACATAGCTGGTTCTCGAAGGTGGACTTAATATAGCTTAAGTCTACGAATTCTAACTCGTGGAAACAATTAACAATTAAGTTTCTCCATGATATAGTTGAGTGTGGTGAAGCTAAAAAAACTTCATGAACATTTTTGGCTCTTGAAGGAGGGCTCGAATTTCCGTTCTTCCTTCCTCATCTCCAGCAAGCTTCCAATTCCATCTTCCATTTCTTTATCACCCATGGCTCACCGCCCTTTCTTGTCTGCTGCATGTTTCATACAACAAATAAGCGGCCATGACATTCTCAAGAATAAGAACGGTGATACTGGCCTTATGCACTTGAACTTGTATTAATGTGAGTCCGGCTTTTCAGCCATGCGCTGGATAGGATGAAAAACTACCCTAATCCGGTATGAATATTTCTATGATTAACAATCATAGAAAGATTCGTCGTGAGGATATTGGACTGCCTGAACCAATATAAAAAACCTTATGTTAGTTAATTCAACATATCATGCTGGATGTATAGATATTAGATGGCCAGAAGCTATACAAAAACCATGCGCATGCGATAATGGGTTTTATATACATGATCTGACTTCTCAGTCAGATCTTCTTTACACTTCATAGCTCATCATCGTCGTTCAAAGGTAAAGTTCCAACTGCAAGTGACAACGACAATATTAGAAATGAGAATGGTGATACTAGAGAAGAATGCGACCAAGCATATGGATAAGGACATTCCATCCCTTGAATAGTGGGTAGGTCATAAATAACATACAATCAAGCATACGACTAAGGACATTCCCCTCCCCACCCAAACAGGAGGCAGGTCAAAATAAACATATATCCAAGCATAAGGCTAGGGACATTACTCCCCAAGTAGGAGGCATGTTACACTTGGCCCGCAGTTATGTCAGCAAAGAAAGGGGAAGATTATATAACGCATGTGATTGGACTAATGGGGGTCTTACACCAAGACCAGCGCTCGAATCGCTTCAACATGCAAGAATAAGGCTACGGCCCATCGGGTCATGACCAGGAGACATATGTTACAATAGGTGACTATCTAAGCATAAAAAGAAAGCACAATACACGGATTGTACCAAAAAGATATCAATCAAGTACAAACCCAGTCTCTGCTTAAAGCTAGCCATGTATACCTCAGAAAACTAGGTTATCAATACTTAGTTATAATTCTTACATGTATACCAAAAATAACATTATCTATTTCTACATACCGTCATATAATTTACAATCTAGGTCATATTACAAATAAAATTAAGCTACGACTCTAGTCCAAACTCGAAAAACAAATTGGGCACGGCTGTAATATGTCATAACGTTCTGCTCAAATGCGATATTGCGAGCTGAAGTTCTACTAAATGAAAAGAAAAACGATAGTTTTCTAGCTTAGTAATCATGACCGATGATCGGATACGAGAAACCCTAACATAAGCCAAGTTGCGGTCGGTAATGTAGGGATCGTAGTTAGCACCGTCCTAGATGTTTTCAAGATCTGAGGATCTATACTCATAATGAGACTGATTATACAAGGACAAATTAAGTCCAGGCCAGAAATGTCTAAAAATGTCAATTGCACGCTTTCGACTAATTTCTGCTATTTTTGCTTTTACTTTCTCTTTATGCAGCTCTTCCAAAAGAGATTCCATATCCATCCCATCTCGAAAAACTACGATGGAATCTAATCGGATCTCACATTCCAAGTTATATAATATGTCTTCTAAAGCATTTACTCGCGTTATAGCCACTTTCTTGATTCTCTCAATTTTGATTCACACTCCATGTTCTGAGAATTATTTACCATCCGAAAAGAGGAAAAAAATGGAGTCTTTGTCTAAAGAAATACGTTGAGAAAGGGGCCAAAGAGGTGCTCCTTGTACTTTTCGACATTCCTAGAAAATTGGCCAATGAACTCATCCTCGGTGAACCTCAACAATGAAACTCGGTGTCTGGCGTCCCTAACTCTTTCTTAAAGATGGTTCTCTAACTCTTTTATTTTGGTCTATTAATAATTCCTTACATCATTCTTCCATTTAAGAATCTTATTCGCGTCAACTCTAGACGGAGGCATAGAAACCACATCCGACCTGAGGGGGACGCATGAGACTAGTGTCATTGTAAAATTTTCTTCTACGCTCATGGGCAGTGCTATCTCTCTATCCATCTCTACAATCCTTTTCCTTGGCCTTTTGATTTCATAGATGCTCTTCGCATTCTTTAGTAGGCCTTATAATTCTTCTATGCTAAGCAAAGCAGAATCTAACTTCTTCCAAAGAATGGTTCCTCTGAACCCTAATCGAGAAAAATTAACCAGAGAAAGTTAAATAAGTCCACAAAATCAAATAGCAATATAGATCGGCAAAATAAGATTACTAAAAGGTATATAGCTTTTTGTAAAGGAATATTAGTCAACAAACTTCTATATCATGAAGGAAACCATTATCAGATTACAAAAAAATATTCTTCTAGCCTTAAGGTTCTAACAGTTAAACACTAAAATGATGCATAAGGACTACGAGGAAGAGGTAGAGCCACACTAATAACAATGGTCTAACGAGGGTTGTAGTGTGCTCCTTCCTAAGGATCCATAGATAGATCAACTATTACTTCAAAGTTTTCCTTGTCATTTAGAAATTTTTTGTCAATGTGGGGAAGAAGAAATCCAAGACGTCTCAAGACTGTTGTATAACGCCTCAGCCCTTTTGCTTTTAACTTCCTCTTGCTCAAGCTTGTTCGAGTAAGAAGCAACCCTATTTTGGAAACCTATAACAAGTCCTTGAGCTCACGCGCCTTCAAAGCCACCTTCTCTTGGTATCATTTAGAATCTCGATTAACTAAGCCTTGATTTTCCTACTTTCATTTGAAAAATCAATAAATGATCTTCTATCATTAATTTTCCATCCATCCTCATGAGACGAAGAGGGCCTAAAACCCATATGAGGAACAGAAATGGTATTTAAGTGAGACATTGGAACCATCCTCCTATATTTTGCAGCCTCTTGCTCAACAAGAAATCTGGCAATCTCAATAGACATGTCCTCCACTTATTTCTTATGTTGTTCAATTTCTTCTCTGTAGATAATACTATGGATTTATTTACCCACCTTTAAAATCTTCTTTATCCCTTCTAGCTCTGATGTAGTGTCCTCCGACCATGCATGCAGTCTCATATTACAATCGTACTGATGTTCAAGTGCACTCTTGGCATCTGCAAGCTCCGTGCAATTAAGATTCAGCTCTATTTCGAGCCTCTCGACTTCATAACTGAATTAGGCAACTTCATCCTTGGAAGTGTCCTAACTACAAACGCGATCAGTGTCAAACAGAGCTCAAAAAGAACGAATTTGAATCATTATTGAAATAAAACTTAGGTAATTAATCAAAACATAATAGATCAAGTTTCGGCAATAAAACATTCATCGCTTATTACATCTTCTCTACTTGTCCACCTGATTGAAAATAATATAAAGATTAACAAAGACATGGAAAGCTCATTCATTAATCAAATTCCTGAGCTTAATCCAAAATCATTCTAGATGGGGACGATCAGATGGGATCGAATTATTTTCTAGTGTGTATCTCCATATATGTAACACGAAATCATTAATGGCTTCCTTTTCTCGAAATACCTGATATATTTAGGCTAATAACTCCTCAGTCTTGTTCTTAAAATCTGGATAAGTCTTCTTTAGTTCTTTTTCGCGTCTAGCCATTGCCGCACGCTCAACCCAGGAAGATCTAAAGTGTGTTTTACGAGCCTAGCCTTAGTTTCTCTCAACAGTTTTGTGAACACATTTTCTCTAGAATACTAAACAAAACACTAAGAAAAGCACGATCATTCGCTAGAAAAAATATAACAAACACTGTATTTCAATACAAATAATGAAATAAACTTCCAAAGTCTTGAGTACAACAAGACGAAAAAGATATTTTAGACTAATTATCTAAGTCTATTAGAGGAGTTGAGTTAACCTTGTTAGCGGTTTAGTCTTATTCATCAGATTGCAGGTCCACGTGATTCCCATCAGCCTTTGCCCTCTCTTCCTTAGAGAGATGCATAAAATAGTTTGGGTCCCGTCAGTATCTTCCCATCAGCCTCAGCAGCCCTATAATCCATCTCAGCCTTCTCGACCTTCTCTAGAAGCATTTTAACCTCTACTTCAGCCTTGTCCTAGCATAAGCCTATATAGTCTTCTTAATACTAACGGAGGCAAAGTCAATTTCAAGTGCAACCACTCGATCTAAAAATAAAGCATGTGCACTGTCTACCTCCCATGCCTTCACCATTAAGGCTACAGACTACAAGAATGCAAAATTTCAACAATATAAGTGACAAACTGGAAATAAAAAGGAAGAAAAAGGGAGGAGAGAAGATTGCTCACATAAAACCAAAGCTTTTCAAACCTAGATAGAACTTTGGAGGCAAACATCAGAGAAGTCGTAGCAGAAAGGGAAAAGGGAACATGTGCAGCCCTTCCTACCTTTTCTATTAAAGTAGGGATGGCAACATCAGGTGTGGTCGTTCCGTTCATGTCAAGGGCAGGATCACTCTACGAAAAAGAAGCAGATAACCCAGCTGGCGTAGAAACGGGAGGAGAAAGAACACTTACAATAGGAAGTGACGGAATATCAGATAGGGAAGTAACGCTTAATATCATGGAAGCCTTGGGTAAACCACCAGACCCTTCATGCAGTCTCTTCGGGGCCTTATTCTTCTTCTTCTCCTCCAAAGCCTTTTGAAGCTCAACAGTGGATTTAGTGTCCATGGTACTTGCAAAGAATAAGAAACAACAAGATTAAGTTCACCAGCATGATAGTTCCCTAAAATCTATCACAAGAAACTTATACCCTCAGGTTCAACCGGGAAGGAGTAAGCTTAAATATGCTATGAGAAAGTACATGATGAGGATGTAATGAATCGCAACCTTCAGGTTCGATTCATCAAACAACACCTTCATTTTTCTGACCTCTGCCGACTATCCCCAAATCTATAGTCTGTAAGAAGCATATAATTTTGCGTTCTCATCAGAAGAGATAGTGCTAATAGAATAATGTTGAGAAAATGAAGGAAATCTGTCAAAATTTGAAATAAAGAAATAGAATTCGGTCCATTTTTGTGTTCTACTTGGGACATTGAGAAAAAACGAGTCCTTGGTTTGAATGTAAAAA
The DNA here is from genome assembly GCA_030765085.1 of Allium cepa. Classification (NCBI taxonomy): domain Eukaryota; kingdom Viridiplantae; phylum Streptophyta; class Magnoliopsida; order Asparagales; family Amaryllidaceae; genus Allium; species Allium cepa. Next base: position 792,283,975 of record CM060935.1, on the reverse strand, counting down.
AAGTCATCATTCCTCTTTCTAGGACTTCTTTTGACCTCGAAAACAAATCGAAGTTCCTCATCAGAAAGGTTGATCCCATTTTTTGCATAAAGAATGAAAGCGGCCAAAGCAATGGTATATGAATGAGGAGAAAGTTGAATCGGAGCGACATCAAGAGTAGCAAGCCATTGTCGAATGTATAGGAAGAAACAAGCCATATTGAATATGTTCAGGAGCGATGGTGATATATCCATTCGGAGGAGTATTAACTTGTTTGTGGGACTTTAGAACCCTAGTTGCATATCCAAAAAATCCAAACTGTTTAAGGAAGTCAATAGAATATCCCAGATAAATGAATTTAGAAGAAGGAAATGCAGAGGAAGAAGAAGAAAAATCCATGTTAAAGTTCTAAAGGTTACTTCAAAGAAAGATCGAACAGGAACCAATTTTTTTTTCCCTATTTTCAATTTTCCAAATTACCTCCAAATTTAATAGTTAACCCGGTAGCAGTTCTTCACGAGCAAAAGGATAAAAGAAAATTTGGGGAAGATGAAGGAAGAAGAAACATACCTTAGTTTGAATAATGGACGCATGATGGAAGTAACCAAAGATTTTATGAAACATGAATCGGCTACAGAAATAATGAGTGTAAAGATTTATGAAAGTCCACCTAGAAAAATGAAATGTCAGATTAAACAGTTGATTAAAGACGGTCTAGTGAGCGACTATCACATGCATTGGAGCAATAAATGCGAGTATAGCTAAAGAGACTTATTCTCAGCAGATGGATTAGGCAGAATTGACTAAACAACAGACCCGGTGTTTAAGACAACAAGTCTACCCTGACTTACAGTTGCCGTAGACTTGAGGGCAAGTGTTACACCTGCTCTTACCACGAACTATAATAAAGGAAAGTGGGGAAGAACATAAAGGAACCGGCTTGAAATCATAACCTTACCAAAGCCCTACAACCAAAGAATCGTGGCAAAAGATAGATACCATACACATCAGGCTATAGAGACCATATCCAACACCAAAGACATAAAGTAGACTGAGGAATATGTAGTAATACATGTTATATTGAATTAACCAGACCCTTAGAACTCATACTTTTTCAGTGCCTATAGGAACAGGTCTATTCCAGCACATACCGAGGTCAACCTAAACAGTTCCATACAGAGCCAAAAGCACTTCAAAAGGGTTGAATACAGGGTCACTCGGAATACATTTCAACCTAGAACAGCGACAAGCGTGAAATTCCTTCTCTCTCATCAATAGTCAAAGCAAAACTTACACAAAGGGCAATTCAAAGCACGAGTAGCCATAGGCACATTCTAGGAATATACTAAGTCGACTCTCAGAGCAAAATGGGAAATGTCATTTCGACCCGACACCTTACCAAGTCAAGCAAAGGCAGTAAAGGCATCAGTATTGTAGTGCAGTCTGAATGCCAAGTAATATTCATCATTGCACCTCTTCATGTGCATCAACAACATAATGAAGCCTTGGGGAAGTCCTCTACCATTTGTCGTAAGACATCTCTTGTTGTAAGAGATAAGGGACTGACCCATACAAACTTAAGATTCCTACCCAACTTTTCAAGCATCCCACCTCAAATTTCCAAGATCCTCCCAGTATCACAATTTCCTATTAAAAACCTGTCATTAATCTAGGCATAATGAACAGGCTTCATGGATGAGCGACAAGTGGCAAATCCATGGATGGATGTTGAAGAAAAGATCAAAGGCGATTGCAACAACCTGCAATGTACCTTTCGTGCAATAAAAGGAAACACGAGAGGACGAAGAAGGGGACTTTTCTTTTTTCGAAAGGACTTTTTGGAGGGCTTCCCCAAGACCTTCATCTTCCAAGGGAGAAAAAGGAAAATAAAAATATTGTACGCCCCTAGGACATTGTAATCTTTTGTACAAAAAAAGAAAATACATAGTGGATTATCCCATGGACGTGGGATTGATAATAATCCAAACCATGCAAAAAAATTCTATTTCATTTACTTTTACAATTCTACTATTTGATTTTGGACACTTTGTAATTTATAAAATCAGTTCGACATTTCAACATACAGTTGGAGTGCGATTATACGTCTATATAAGCATTCGGCGATATAGCCACCTCTCAAAGGTGGACTTAACATAGCTTAATTCTATTGATTCTAACTAGTGGAAACAATTAACAACTAACACATCAAAATATAAAGAGACGGACGCATATTATTCACTTTCAATCTTGTTGGAAAGGTGGAATTTGTCTTAGCTTCTCTCTTTAGCTTTTCTTCTTCCCATAGTAAATAATGGTGGTCGGCCCTTATTTTCTTAGTTTAGTTTTGAGATTGAAATGAAATGTACAAGGGAAAGGCGAGATGGTAGTATAATATTTTCCTTTCCTCTTTTACCTTTCTTTACTTATGTTTATATTTCTTTTGAAATATTCCCTTTATTATATTGTTTAAGGCCAACTCAAAATAAGTCAAATAATTAATTTAGCAAATCCCGCATTTCAACTTCCTATTTAATTATCCTATAATTAAACATTCATATAATGTGAAATAAAAATTACGGGTGTTATAATAAGACTATCCTAGAATACACAATAATAATATCAATCAACCGATATATTGACAGCTATTCACAAAATAATGAAATGCTAACCAAATAAATATAAATTAATACTCAATAGTGGTAATAAGTGGAGTCTGTGATAGACTTGTATCAAGGATAAATAGAGTATGTATCGAATCGCACCATAGACCTGGAGCGGCATCCAGTGTGATCGGACTCGTGTAGATCTCATCGTACCCTTGTTGATCATAAGTAATATATGATCTACTCTACATATCTGAAACAACTATGGATCTCACCGTACCCTCATCGAGAATAAGTAATATCTAACACACTTTGTAGATCTCATTGTGTCGCTCACAAGCCTACATGATATATAATCTAATCTTGATATCTGAAACATATATGGATCTCACTATACCCTCATCAAGAATAAGTGATATCTAACCCACTCCCGTAGATCTCACCGTGTCCCTCATCGAGCATAGGTGTTATATGATCTACTGTAGATATTTGAAACATATGTGGATCTCACCATGTCCCTTATTGAGCATATATGATATTAAACGCACCTATGGATCTTATCGTATCCCTCATTGAGCAAAATGATATATAATCTACTCTAGATATTTGAAATAAATGTGGATCACACTGTGCCCCTTATTCAGCATAAGTGTCTAAACCACTCATGTATATCTCATCGTGTCCCTTATCGAGCATAGGTGATATATCTGAAACAAATTTGGATCTTATCGTGTCCTTCATCGAGCATATGTGATATCGAACTCACTTGTGGACCTCACCATGTCCCTCATTGAGCATATATGATAATGATACCTAACCTACTTACAGACTATCGTCATTAGAAATGTCATCCCACCTTTCTTAATCAACATGGATTTCTCAACTAACTTGCGTACGTCTCTATCAAAAATAGAACAACAGGCGTGTCCTATATAATACGCTATCGGGAGCTACAAAAGAACACCGATTCCATATATATATATATATATATATATTAAATACAACGTCACGTAATCGTATACACCTATCATGAACGAGGAGCAATATTGCATCATTGTCTATCTATATATTTAATCACTACCAAAAGACCGATAATGTGTATGGCTACTAATATAAGACCAATACGGTGCATGATCACTAATCTAAGATCATTGCTGGGTATGTTTACTGATATAAGATCAACACTATTCATCAAAACATCTAACCATTCGATATCAAGAGATATTGACTTGTACACCACTAATATAAGGCCAATACGAGTGGGCCAAAAGATTTTTCAAAGTCATACAGAGGAAAGTGGGTCGATTCGAGAATGAAATGCTCAGATCTGGGCATTATTGCCCGGCCCAGCCACTGACCGGTGGACCGATCCGTGCCACCGATCCATCGATCCATGCTTTGAGCTGGGAAATAATGCCAAGCTTGAAGCATGATTCAAGGACCGGTTTTTGCTCGTTTCATCGTGTCGCCTTCACCATTAAGTCACTTTCCCATCCCGCCATGTTGTGTTCATCACACGGTTGAAGTTTGGGTGCCTTATGGTTGAGTCTACATGCCTATTCTTTTGAGTGTTTGGGAGGGATGTTCGTGTCGTCACGAATCCTTTTCTGGATCATTTTGCAACCAAAATGCAATATGTATCTCGGCAACCCAACTACACTCTATCGCTTTTGTTCATTATAGATGTATATTTATATGGTAATGCACATAATACACACCAATTTACCCTCATACTTCACAATTCACATTCCAAGCCTCACCGAGCTACTACTCGACCCGATATCGCCTTATGCAACTTAGCACACACGATAGTCGTTGTGGTTACAAGAAATGCTCGTGACATGCTCATACACATATATGTTTCCATATAAGCATATATTTAAATAAACAATTCAACTGTTTAACAATCAAATCTTATTTTTATTCACTTAATCCTTTCTATAGAAGTCTTAATATCTTTTTTACTGCTTTATAAAATCATGCAACTATTTTATAAAATACATAACTAGTTTATAAATCATTTTAAGCCCTTCTAGCTTATTTTTAAAAGTCAACCTCCTAAATTTTGATTGGTAAAAAACATATAATAATATTTCTATTACTAATATAACAATGAATTAGAGTTTAATTAATTTAAAACTATGTTATAAATTAATATCAACTTTATTTAACTCTATTCAATATGAATAGAACATAATATATCTATATACATCCACACACAAGATCTTAATCAACTATCCTAAATATATACACAAATCAATACAATCAAACAGGGAAGTAAGCATGTGTGTGTGTGTGTATATACACACTTCTACCTCTTCTTGGTAATATTTCTTAATGTATATAAATACAAGGATTTATACTGAAATAAAAATCCAGAGTAATAATTCCGCTCACCTGAGCTATAATTTTTTAAGTGTCCAAATCCAGTCCAAACCTCTGTCATGTCGTAGAAACCTTACTATGAGTGCAACGTCGAAGACTGCATCTTGATTGGACATCGTATGCAGGACATATGAATTAAATATGAAATGAGATAATTGATTTATTAATTAACTTTTATTAATAACTAATTACTTCATTAAAAATTTATCCCCTTTTTCCTAAAATCAAAATTCCACTCTAAGCCATAGTAGAACCCATCCTTGCCGCATCCTCTCACCAACACCACATGAGCTACACTCCACAAAATCGTGTACAATTACCTTCATTCATCACGTAGAGCGACGATGAGAGCGATGGTACCAAAGAAGAAAGGTTCGGACCCCCTTGAAAATCGAAACCTACCACTCCTTATGTAACAAGCCATAATTTTTAATAAATATTTTAATTCAATTTTATTTGAAAACTTTGATTTTTAATTATTTAAAATTTGAATTTCAGAATTTTACAATGTAATTTTGGATTTTTTATAATTATTTTTTCAAATAAAATAAAATAATGATTTTCTGAAAATTTCATATTTTGGTCAACTGTGGTCAAACTTTGACTCTAAGTTGAAAATTTTAAATTTGAATTTTAAATTTTCAATCTTTTTCTTTGAAGCTGAATTTGATTCTGATATTTTTTCTTTTTTTCGTTTCGACAAATTCGGTCTTGTACTTTTTAAATCCGATAAATTTCAACGTTTACACGTAATTATTTTCTGTATTTCATGTATCTATTTTCTATTTTAATTCTCTATTTTCTATTTTATGTTGTTTGGGATTTGATAAATGGGCTTAGAAATTCCAAGAGAAATGATTCTTTTCTTTAATGTGTAGTGTGACTTTTCCTATGCCTAGCCGTTCAAAACTCCTCTCCATTACTCTAGCAGTACATTTCAAACTTCTCATGTCTCTCTCTCATTTCATTTTCTGAACAAAAGAAATTTTACAGTAAGCTTTCATGTCTACTTCTCCTTCTTTTTCTATCTTTCGTTCTCTTTTGTTTCATGCTATGTTCGGTCACCATCACCATGATCTCCTTGCCGACTTCATCTCCTCCACCACCATCACCTAAGACCGGCCTTCATCCACCACCACCATTTCTTGTTGCCATGAATCCCATAGATCCAAAACCATCACCAAAACATGCTCACAAACCCTAGCCGAGACCACTAGATCCCCCTTTCCTCCTTGCTAGCCTCAGCCATCACCACAAACACCACTTCCTTTGCCTTGTCGTGACCATCCCCTACTCCTAGCCATCACCAGATGATGTGACCTGATCGGACCAAGCAAGCAAACCCAATGGCGGAGCCATTAGCCTAAGGCCGAACCCAAAAACCATCACGACCTTTCACTTACCTTGTCTATTTGTCTTCCACTTGACTTTTGGTTGCCATCCCTTCATTCTACCCATAGCCGTGCCTTATTTCTGGTCATAGCCGAGCATAGGTGCATCTAAAGAATCATGGCCGAGCCATGTTCCAAGGTGATCAAGCCTATAGCCAAAGTGGCCGAGCCCACTAGGTCTTGTTTAACCTTTTTACTTTGTTTAATTCATATTTTTTTATGTCTCGTATGTATATTTATATGTGTTGTATCTTGTTGTGCACAAGATTTGAATCTTGGCTCCACATCCACTCGAACCTAATTCATGCTTTGTCGTGCTTTTCGGAGTTTGGTTGTGTGTCTTGAATTGCAATCTCTAGCTTTAGAAGGTGAGTTTATCACTCTCGACATCCGTACTTATATAATTGTGAAACAATGACATGTGAATTGTAGTTGATGATATGCTATGTTGATAGTAATTTATACATGCCTGCGGTATGATATTTCATAATCTTATAACCTGATTATATGCCTGTTACATCACCTGATATGATATGCCATGTTATACTGTTTATTTTATTTTTCTGCTTCTCACACTACACGTTCCCTGTTAGTATAGAATCACTATGGGTTGAAATGATACGTACGCAAACAGACTTTAGAATAGGGAAAAATAATTATGAGCTGAAATGATAGGCTCAAGCGATTTTTATTTTTATTTGACTTAGGATTGTGGGTTTGAAATGATAGAACTTTAGGTTATGTTTTGAAATGACAGAACTTTTACGGGTTTGTAATGATAGAAATTTAGGTTATGTTATTTAAGTTATATTGTTAAAGTGTTATACTACTTTAGGTTATGTTTTAAAAATGCTGTATTTATAAAAAGATAACATTTTTGAAATGATACTATATATATGGATCACATTTTTCAAGTATTATGATTTCTAAAGATAACATTTTTTAAGTGCTATAGTAAGTGTATGATTTTGAAAGTGTTATGATTTCCAAATTATTATATTTTGAAATGCTATAACTGTATATATGGATATTATTTCGGAAGAGTAATAGCATTTTATTTAAATGGTTTTGAAATGGATATTATTTTGGAAGAATAATAGCATTTTGTTTAAATGGTTTTTGAAATGGAAATATTTGTTTTGAAAAGTAAATCATTTGAAATAAAGAACCATGGGTTATAATAACGTTTGGTTGTTAAAAAGACCAGGATCGGAAGTTGTCATACTCTCTGCCAACTCCGAAAGCCACTTTAACAACCGTGTACGCGATGGAGATTCCATAATGAAGTAGGATGGTGGCGACGTTCTGTTAAGGTGTATAAGTGGACCCGACTCCCGTGAGTTGGCATAAGGTGGCTAAAACAGGTGCGATTCTTGGGCCAATGAGGTAGATCCTCTAATCGGAGACACTTCTTCGTGTGCCATTCTATTACTTTGTGATTGATTGGTGCGCGTCTTTGATTTTGGAAGTGTAGCTCGAGATGGGCGGTAGTTGCGGCTATGCGTTACCACCAGTCCGAATGCGTAATTGGTATATCTACCCTGGCATTGCCTAGTTGTGTCGTGTCACCTACCCTAGCGCGCCTTGTACGAGTTTTGATTTGTGTCATACATATGGAGTATCCTCTAGTGGCTTACCAATCAGGAGGGATTATGGTACCGTATAGATTACTGGCACTATATATGTGTTAAGGTGGAAAATGTAAAGCCTTAACCCTATTTTTAAGTAAGTTTACTTTACTATTAGACATTATTATAATAGCGTATACTATTACATAGTAAATAGTTTAACGGATCCTTAAAGGATGGGCGGTCCCAAGCATCCTTTAAGTTACTTGTACATTTCTATTACAGATCACTTGAGTTGTTTTACATTGTATAAGTATGTATGTCCAGACTCGAGTGTTTTATTTTTTACTTTACGCTCAGGTAAATCTGAGTATCAGCTTCAGATTTCACCTTCTGGAGCTATAGGATCTGCTGGAGATTATCTATCTATCTAGTTGTTTATCTATTTCTATTCAGTATTCTATTCAGCTTATATATTAGTGAACATTTATGTATTTTGGATTTTTGTTGTATTTACTTTCAAATTTTGGTATGGTGTACTTGTTCTGAGACTGTGTTTGTAGTAGCCTCATGAACTACTATGGTTATTTTTATTTCCGCTGTGAGTTATTCTGATATTTTCTGTGTCTGTGATTCTGTGATTGGTTTTATTTGCTCCAAATTATATTACAATCTATTGTTTTGAATTGTTCAATTCAGGCATGTGTGGTTTTATTGTCGATTTGAATGGTCCAAAATAGTGGATCATTACATTTGGTATCAGAGTTTTGACTTTAGGCAAACCTTAGGCTGCGGAGCAAAAACTCATTAGAGATAGGGTAGAAATACCCTAGAATGAGTGAAATCAATCTTAGAATCATTTCTTTGTGAGAGAACGTATTTTATAGTATAAATTATTTTTAAAATATTTTCGAAGATTATTTCGATATAAACATTTCTTGTTTTGAAATCAAATTTTTCTCATTTTCATTCCTTTCCTTATCCGCCTTGTTAATTAAATTCCTTGATTAGGATTTCTATTCTGGTCCTTGATTAGGATTTCCATTCTTGCTGAATCTTGTCTTTTATTTCTTAATTACCATTGTCCTACTCAGCAGAAGGGCAAGCCATCTGGTATTTTGCTGTTAACCCTGCTCCTACTCCTAGTGTTACCCAAGGTACTCTTTAGAACACCTTTTTCTTTGTTCTATTTCTTGTCCGTGTTTTATTTGATATTGGAGCTTTCCATAATTTTATTTCTGTGGATCTTTGTGATAAGTTCGAGCATCTCCTTTCTACCGAGTTTGCTCCTGAACCTTTGGGTGTTAAAAATCCTATTGGTGGTCCTGCGAACCTTAGTAGGATTTGTTGAAGGGTGAACTCTTCTATTCTGGTTATCGTTTTTTTGGTGATTTCTTTGTTCTGGGTTTTGATGCTTTTGATCTATTTCTTGGAGGTGATTGGCTAAAGTGGCATGAAGCCTTATCTCTTATAAAACCCAGACTGTTTCTCTTTTTGATGATTTGGGAATTCTTTGGTGATTCAGTGCCGCTTACCTCGGGATTATACCGGTGGTTTATTTATTCTCTTGACTCTTCTCTGGATGATCTTGATTTTTCTCCCTGTGGCTAAACTCTATCCCGATGTATATGGCGAAGTCACTTCTTTACCTCCTAAGTGGGATCTTATTCTTAGAGCTCGACCTGTAGTTCTTCCTTCCAGAAGAATGGCACCCTGTGAGAAGATTGAGTTGAGGAAGCAAATTGAGGACTTGTTCTCCAAGGGTCTTATCAGACCTAGCCATTCCGAATAAGGGGCAGCGGTGGTTTTCGTCACTAAATCTGATGGTTCATTGAGGATATGTGTTGATTATAGGGAGCTGAACAAGCTCACTATGAGAAACAGATATCCTATGCCTCATTTTAATGATATGTTTGATCAGCTCCATGGAGCTACTGTTTTCTCTCAGCTTGATCTTGCCACAGGTTTTCACCAGCTTAGAGTTGCTGAGGAAAGTATTCCCAAGACTGCTTTCCGTACTGAGAATGGTTTTTATGAATGGTTAGGTATGCCTTTTGGTTTGACTAACGCTCCTGCTTTCGTTGTTGATTTGATGAATCGTGTTTTTCGTGATGTGCTGATCAAGTCTGTTCTTGTCTTTGTTGAGGATATTCTTGTCTTCTCTAAGTCTGTGGAGGAGCATGAATCCCATCCGAGCTTTGTTCTGCGAACTCTTAGGAGTCATCAGTTGAAGGCTAAATTCTCGAAATGCTATTTCTAGAAGGATGAAGTCTGATTTCTCGGATATATTGTTTCTAGTAATGGAGTTTCTGTTGATCCAGTGGAAATCGCTGCGATCAATGTGAGTCTTTCTTCTTTTCCCTCTTTGTGGATAGATTGACCAAGTCGGATCACATCATTCCGGTCAAGTCTACTCGTTCTGCTTCTGCTTTGTCTGAGATCTATATGAGGAAGATTGTTCATCTCCATTGTGTTCCTATCAGTATTTTCTGTGCTAGAGATCCTATCTTTACTTGTCAGTTTTGGAAAGCTTTTCAGGAGTCTTTGGGTACTCATTTGAATCTGAGTTCTGCTTACCATCTACAGACCGACGGTCAAACGAAAAGAGCGAATCAGATTCTCGAGGACCTTCTTCGTGCTTGTGTTCTTGATTATAGATGATCATTGGAAGATCATCTCCATCTCATTGAATTCACATATAACAATAGTTATCCGGTGTAATTCCAATCTTTTATTTTAATCTTGTCGTAATCCTTTATCTATCTCATTTTATCTTTGAATTCTTTTGATTTGAATCTCCCAAAATTTGAATTTATATCCTTATTTTGAAACCCGTCGTGATGTCCCTAAAATCTGGGCAATATTTATTTAATAATTTCCATTAATAATTATTTTAAAATGTGAAATATTGATTTAATAATCTCAAACAAAAATTTTCTTTGTAAATTAATAATTATTTAGTTTGTCTCTTCAAAATTTATTATAATGATAATAATAATTATATTTGGGAATTTTATTACTTTCAAAAGTTTAAAATATTTAAATGATAAAATTATCTTTCTAAGCTTATTTAAAGAATGTTCTATTGATAATGTATATAAGTGTATACATTGTAAATAGAGAATTTGATTTTAATTTAAATTTAAATTTAATAAGAATATTTATAAATTTATTTATATATATATATATGTATAACTTGTGAATTGGTTAATTTGATTTAAATTAGTATTGAAAACTTTCAAAAGTTATTAAATCTATCTTATATTTTCAAAAGTAATTAAAGTTAATATTTATTTTGTTTATAAATATAATAGTTTAAATTGTGAAAAGTTTATTTTGTTTTATTTTACAAATTGTTTTCTTTAGAAATAAACTTAGTTCATTTATATTAGAGTAAAGTATTTTGCATTGAAATTTTGAAATAAAATTGAATTCAATTTTTTTAAATTTTCTCTTTTGAAAATTTAGTTTTAAAATATTATTTTTAAAAATATTCAAATAAACATTTAAAATATGTAAATGTGTAAAGGTAATTTATTTGTAAACATGTAAGGCTAAATATAGATAAAAACATTTAAAACATGTTAAATTAATAAGAAATTGATTTAGAAAGATTTAAAAAAGCATTTATAAACTAAGAAATTTATTTTTAATATTAATTGTATATGTGTTAAGCTTTTGACACATAGAGAAGACACTTGTACTTAATCTATAACATTAGATAACAAGTGGCATGTCAATTTATTTTTGAAAATAATTAATATAGATAAGAAAACTTAGCAATGCATTTTTGTTCAAACATTTTTCTTCAGTTGAATCTGAAAATCAGATTTTAGAAAAGAATGTCAAAACCAATTCTGCAAAACAACTTCAATATAAAATCTGTAAACAAATTCAACCAAATCTGCAAACAAATTTAAGCAATCTGTTCAAATTTTCAAACATAAAATTGAAGTTCAATTCAAATCTAAGCAAAAAAAGAATGGAGTTCTGCTGCAGTTTAAATCACCTACAAATCAGCAAGTAATTCAATGGAAGCAAACCAGATTCAACTTGAAATTTGCAGTTCAAGTGTAAATGCAAATCTGTTTCAGGATATCCAACTACAGCAGCTCCAGGAAAATGATAATGCTTCTCTGCTTCTTCATTTAAAAAGGCGAGTAAGCTTCTATTTTTAAAAATAGTTCTTACTTTTTTTTAAAAAAAAAAATCAAAACTGCTGTAGATAAAAAGAAAAAAATGCTCTGTCTTCTTTTAAGTGAGTAACCTCACAATTGAAGGTTGCTTTAAATTATCAGTGCATGTGTACTGATAGAAACAAGTATGTTTGTTTGATTGTAGTGTGATGATGTTCTGTGTGTATATGTATAAATATACATATATGTGTGATGCCAGGTATCTGCATACCTGATTCTGATTTTAAACTAGGATTTTTAATAAAAATCCATTTCCACATGATTTGATCTCAGTAAGAAATTATTATGTAAACAAAATATGTTTTTTTAGTATAGATTTAGGTTTGTAAATTATAATTTAGTTAAATTAAGATCTGTTACTTTTGAAAAATAATAATAACAGATATTATTTCAAAAAGCAAGAATCTCAAACACCTTAAATTATTAAAACAAGTTTATAATTTGAATGCATGATTGAAATCATGAATTTTAAAAACAAACATCACATTTTTAAATCAACTGTGGTGTTAGCATTTAGGGATTGAACAGAATTGGGGTTTTTGGGTTTATATGGTTATCTAGTGGATTTTGGAAGTTGAGATTCTTCCTGGAGGTGGAGTGTTGATGGATGAGTAGGGAAAAATTAGCAAATGGATTGTCAGAGGTGGATGGCGACAGTGGTAGCCGATTACAGGTTTCTAGCCCTAGTTTTAAGTGGTCGAAGTTTTGGTTGCTTCTCTATATCTCTGTTGCATCGAGTGATGCAATACTTTGGGAATCGAAAGAGGGGTCGTAGATGGAGCGATGGCCGGAGTCGTGGGTGATATGATGGTCGGAGATGGGTTTTCGAGCTGTTGACAGGTTTGGGATGTTTTGCTGGTGATTTTCAGGTTGATTGATAATCTCGAATTTTAAATTCGAACTGCAGCGAGTTCTCTGGAGGTCGTAATCAAGTTGAGGGATTGTCGGCGACTTGGTGAAGTTGGATAGGGTGGCTGGAAGCCGCCGGAGCGCCGGTGCATATGCACCGTGCACATAATAGTTTCTGATGAACTATTTGGGGATGGTGCAGTGTTATGTCTCGAAGTTCCACTCGGGTATTCAGGATTTTGTCAATGTGGACTCGAAGCAGAGAATAGGGGTCTCGGGTAGTATCTGTTGCAGATTATAAAACTGACAGTTCTGTTTTTTTTTAAATTTGAATGAATTTAAATTTTTAAAAACAGGATTTTAAGCAGGGTTTTTAAAATGCAAAGTTTGAATTTTAATTCAAAGGAACTTTTGGATTCAAAGTTTTTAAAATGAAAATTTTAAATTTAAGTAAGATTTAAATCAAGTTTTTAAAATCAAGTTTAAATTGAGTTTCAAGATTTCTATGGGTTCAGATTAGAATTTAAATCAGTTTGTAAAGTTTAAATGTTGAATAAGTTTAAAATGTTTTAAAGTAGAATTTAAAAATGAATTTGTTTTCAAATAAGTTTTAAACTTGATAAAAAATTCTTTTCTTTAATATTTGAATTAAAGTTATAAAAGTTAAATAATCAATTTATTTTAAAAGCTTGATTTCTTTAATTAAGTAATTTGGTTTTAAACTTTTCTTATATAAGTAATGAACGTTTTCACTTTTATTTTAAGGAATAAATTTATTTAAAATTTGGATTAATGTTTAAATAGTTAAACATTTTAAAATCTTAAATTTTGAAATGAAATTTGAATTTAAATTTAGAAATGTAATATTTTAAATACATTTGAATATTAATGAAGTCATTAATAAGTAAATGAATTTTCTTAGAAATAATTTAGATAATAAAAGAATTTAATTAAGGAATATCTTAATTATTTGATGATTTAGATTAAATTTTAATTAGAGATGATTAATGATAATTTATCTAAGATAACTTTCTTAAGTAAGTAAGTAAAGAAATGTTGTTAATTAATAAAGATAATTATTTAAGGATTATTAAGTAATTAATTAATGTGATTAATTATGATAATTAATTATATTAATTAATTGAAGATAAATAATTGTAAATTGTTAAGTATAATTACTTGATAAAAGTAATTAAGGAATTAATTACATATTGTAATTAATTATGATAGTATGATTTGTCTAAATAAATTAATTTAGTTTAATTAATTTAAGAAAATCATTTGATGATTTAATTCAGAGTAATTACTTAATGTAATTAATGGAGCATGATTACTTAGAGAAGTAATAAATAAATAATTACTGGAATGTAATTAGTGAGGATGAAGTAATTTGGGTAATTACTTTTGTAACTAATCAAGGGATTAATTAATGAAGATAATTAATTATGGGATAATTAATTTGTTAATGAGTAATTAATGGTAGTTAATTACTGATTTGAATATTAATCAAGGGTGATTAATAATTGTATTTTAAAATTTAGATTAATTACTAAATGTAATTAGTTTTAATAAAGTAATTAATTTAAATATAAATTAAAGGTCATTAATTAATATAATTAATGATGTAATTAAGAATTGTTTAATTAAGTAATAATTAATTAATTAAGTGATTAATTAATATAATTAATTAAGGATAAATGTAATTAATTATTGTTAATTAATAAATGAAGTAATTAATTGTTAATTACTTATGATTAAGGTTAATTAATTTGTGAAATTAATTAAAGACTAATTACTTATTGTAATTAGAGGATGGTCAATCAAAGGTGTTAAATCAAGATAAATACTTAGTGAATGATTAATTAACTAGGTTAATTAATTAATGGATATATAAGCAGGATTTATAGATGTGGTAATTAATTTAATTTATTTTAAATTAATTAGAGAAAGTGGTAATTAATTTAATTCATTTTAAATTAATTATAGATGATGGTTAATAAATCTTTGCTTATGGATGATATTAATATTCTTTTGGATGGTTGTGATCTCAGTAATGAGATGAGTAGTATCTATATGATATGGATGCTTAGTTACAGTAAGATAATATGGATTATCTGTTTGTGATGGTTATCTGGTTGTGATGATTATCTGTTTGTGATTATGATACAGATTATCTGTTTATGAGAATGTGATCATCTATTGTGATATGTAGTTTATCTATCTGTGTATATAGATAATGATGAATTGAATTAATTGTTCAAACTAAATTCACTTGGACATTAAGATGGCGTTTGGATTTCGATGAGACCGGGATCGGGTTTCCAAATTTGGAATTCCGAAAACCACATCGATCCAATATAAACGTTAGGTCGTGAATCTCAAGTGAAGAGTGAAGACTTAAGGTGTAAGAACTATTCGTCAGTATAACTCTGAGGGTGATTCCGTGATGAGTTTGACGGAGAGTACTTACAGGTTCGAGATGGTGATTTAGAGTGCAAGGGCTATGGTCGTTGACTCTGAGGGTGATTCCAAAATGAGTGCAACGAGATAGTGCTTTCGGTTTCGTTCGAACCCGAAACGAACTTGTATGGATTGAATGCTTTCAGAACATCTTCAGATGGACGATGAGCATTCTAAGATTTATGTATCCTTAAAGGTAATCATAACCTCAAGCCATATCCACCAGGAATGGCTAAAACAGGGGAGGTGCAGCAAGGCTAAGTGGGTCATGCCCAAGTAGGACGAGATTTACCCCTGTCTAGAGGTCCCTTTATATTTCGGTTGTGTGGCAATTGGCGACGGCCAATCTACGAGGTGGTCTTGTTCGGGACTGTCCAGTAAGGGATGGTTCCGGTCTTGTGTTGCAGGGGAGCGGGCGTACTCCTCGGTACGGTGATCTAGGCCGCGTACTATGACGGGCGGTACCCCAGTAGTCCTGCCATTGATGGAATCCAAAATCCAATAAGTGCCTGTACGGTTTATATTGTGCCCAACTGTGTTGGAACGTGAGATGTAAGCATTCCAGCTATTTCTGTATTTTATTTTGAAAACCCTAGACACTATTATAATATCACTGGATTTTCTATCAAATTTTTTGGTTAGCGTAAGGTAAAAACTTTTCCATGTTTATGTGTGGGAAGTCTTACGTGATAACTTTTGTTTTCAAAGGATTTCAAAGTTAAGCAACTTTTAAACCCGTTTACTCACACTAGTCCCCTGTCTGACCCAAGTGTTTATTTTATGTTTTATTAAACTCTTGGGTACTCATATTTCGTATGAGTAGTCAAGTGTTTCAAGATTGCTTTGACGAATTCTGGAGGAGATATGGAGTAGGAGGCTTCGGCGTGTAGACATATATAGTGGTTCCGCTGTGTTTGAGTTGTATATGTTTTCTCTGATGTACTTGAATTGTAATTGCTAGACAGGTGTTTATAACTTTCTAGTTTGTGTTGTATTAGTTGTATAACTCTGATGTATATAATACTATGAAATGTTTTATGTGATATAATATAATTTATTCATTCCGCTATGAGATTCTGATGTTGTTTGTTTCTTTCTTTCCTATCTTTTCTCTTTTCTATCCCTCTCATTCTTCTTAATGATGTGTCATTCTATGGAATGAAAGGCGGGTTGTTACACCCGTTCTGGAATCATCGAGTGAGGGAGCGTATTTGTATTAATATTGAATGTTTTATATGTTGTGTTGTTTGGGTTGTTGATGTTGATTTGGAATTTAACAACTCGTCTGATCAATAATATCGATAGAATTTCCAAAACACTTGAATAGAACAAACTGACACAATATTGTTTTCAAATTTGGTAAATGGAATAATTTTATATGATATATATAATACTTTTATAGATTTTTTATCTGTTGAAAATTTATTCTAATGGGATGTGAATAAGTTTGATTTGAAATTTATTAAATTTGAGATTTTAAAGGATATGATTTTTATAACTTGATTCGGTTTAAGGTGTTTTAAATGAATATATCAAGTTTAAATAAATTGAAGGAATATTCAGTTTTGAAATTATGGAATATTGAAGCTTTGGAATATATGGGGTTTATTTGAGGTTCAAATCTATATTTGAAACCAATATAAATTGAAATGGTTTATTGAGAACTGAATTAAGTTGAAATTTATTAGTTAACTGAATGGGTTATTGAAATGACAATATTTGATTTCATTTATTTGAAAACCAATGATTATTGACCAAGATATAAATAAATAAAATTATATAGCGCGGTTTATAAACTGATTTGGAATTTAAATGAATTTAAATTATGGATTTGAGAATTAAACTCCGGTGATTTCAAACTTTGGTTTTAATGTTTTGAAATGTATATTATTTAAGGGTATGTTTGGATATAAATTTTAAATGTTTAAATATATTCTCTTCTCTTATGTCGTTGGAAAAAATTTCGGTGATGGCGGCCGCATCATCGACATTCATTTTCGACTTTCAGAGAGGAGAGACCAATTGGTAGCTTTGCTACACCTTTGTTTTGAAAAAAATATAATAATAGATTAACTTAAATTTCTTAAGTATGGCTTGATTTTATATATATATATATATATATATATATATATATATAAGTATATGATTTTAGATTTGGTTTGATCTGATATATAGTATATATATATATAATTATCTCTTAATTGTTTGAGATAAATCGGAGATTTAATTTCTTAAATCTATGATTCAGGAATGATTTCAATTATAAACTGAAGTCAAAATTTCAGATAAATAATTGAACTTGAAATAATTGAATTAAATTTTTTTATGTATATAATACTAAATTGCATTCCAGTATAACCTACCTAATTATTCAGAAGTTAGGTATGGAATTGGATAATATACAATAGAAAACGGTGTTAAAGGAATTTATAAATAAACTTGAGTAGCTATGATAAGAGTAAATATACTTAATATATGTGATAAGATATATTAAGTGAAATAAATTTAATAATAATTTGGGATAGAGAGGAAGATGAGGGAAGCTTGCTCCTAGGTTCATAAGTCCTTTTCCTATCTTAGAAAGGATTGGTTGTTTAGCTTATCGTCTGGATTTTCCTGAGAAGTTTTCTAGAGTGCATAATGTATTCCATATTTCGCATTTTCGTCGATATTTGCATGATCCATCTTTGATTGTCCAACCTTCTGCTCTCGAGAGTTTGGATATTGAGCCTAACCTCACTGTCGAGAGGAAGCCACTTCGTATTATCGCTAGAGGTACGAAGCAGCTGAGAAGGAAATCTGTCAACCTGGTCAAAGTGCAGCGGAGTACAGATGATCGAGATTGTACCTGGGAGACGGAGGAGAGCAAGCGTGCTTCGAATCCGGAATTGTTTGTTTCAGATACTATTTGCTTTTCTATCTTATCTTTCCTTATTTTCGTGTCTCGTTCCTTTTTTAGGACGAAAAGTTTTGAATGAGGGAGAGTGTAACAGCCATAATTTTTAATAAATACTTTAATTCAATTTTATTTGAAACTTTAATTTTTAATCATTTAAAATTTGAATTTTGGAATTTTCTAATGTAATTTTGGATTTTTTGTTTTATAATTAATTTTTTCAAATAAAATAAAATAATGGTTTTTCTGAAAATTTTATATTTTGATCAACAGTGGTCAAACTTTGACTCTTAGTTGAAGCTTTTAAATTTGAATTTTAAATTTTTAATCTTTTACTTTGAAGATGAATTTGATTCTGATATTCGTTCTGTTTTTCGTTTCATCAAATTCTTTGTTATAATTTTTAAATTTGATAAATTTTAGTGTTTACACACAATTATTTTCTGTATTTCATGTATCTATTTTCTATTTTCATTCTGTATTTTCTATTTTATGTTGTTTGGGCTTTGATAAATATACTTGGAAATTCCAAGAGACATGGGTTCTTTTATTTAATGTGTAATGTGGCTTTTCCTATGCCTAGCCGTTCAAAACTCCTCTCCATTACCCTAGTCGTACATATCAAACTTCTCACCTCCTCATTCACGTACAAACTTCTCATATCTCTCTCTCATTTCATTTCCTGAACAAAATAAATTTTACATTAAGTTTTCATGCCTACTTCTCCTTCTTTTTCTATCTTTCTTTCTCTTTTATTTCATGCTATGTTCGGCCACCATCACCATTATCTCCTTGCCGACCTCATCTCCTCCACCACCATCACCTATGACCGGCCTTCATCCACCACCACCATTTCTTGTTGCCGTGAATCCCATAGATCCAAAACCATCACCAAAACATGCTCACAAACCCTAGCCGAGACCACTAGATCCCCCTTTCCTCCCTGCTAGCCTCAGCCATCACCACGGACACCACTTCCTTTGCCTTGTCGTGACCATCCCCTACTCCTAGCCATGACCAGATGATGTGACCTGACCTGGACAAGCAAGCAAACTCAATGGCCGAGCCATTAGCCTTAGGGCCGAACCCAAAAACCATCACGACCTTTCACTTGCCTTGTCTATTTGTCTTCCACTTGACTTTTGGTTGCCATCCCTTCATTCTAGCCATAGTCGTGCCTCATTTCTGGTCATAGCTGAGCATAGGTGCATCTAAAGCATCATGGCCGAGCCATGTTCCAAGGTGATCAAGCCTATAGCCAAAGTGGCCGAGCCCATTAGGTCTTGTTTAACCTTTTTACTTTGTTTAATTGATATTTTTTATGTCTTATATGTATATTTATATGTGTTGTATTTTGTTGTGCACAAGATTTGAATCTTGGCTCTCCATCCACTTGAATCTAATTCATGCTTTGTCGTGCTTTTCGGAGTTTGGTTGTGTGTCTTGAATTGCAATCTCTAGCTTTAGAAGGTGAGTTTATCACTCTCGACATCCGTACTTATATAATTGTGAAACAATGACATGTGAATTGTAGTTGATGATATGCTATGTTGATAGTAATTTATACATGCCTGCGGTATGATATTTTATGATGTTATAACCTAATTATATGCCTGTTACATCACCTGATATGATATGCCATATTATACTGTTTATTTTATTTTTCTGCTTCTTACACTGCAAGTTCTCTATTAGTATAGAATCACTATAGGTTGAAATGCTACATATCCGAACGGACTTTAGAATTGGGAAAAATCATTATGAGCTGAAATGATAGGCTCAAGCGATTTTTATTTTTATTTGACTTGGGATTGCGGGTTTGAAATGGTAGAACCCGGAATTTTTCTTTTTAAATTATGGATTGAAATGATACATATCTGTATCACTTGACCTAGGTTAGAAAAAATTATACAGACCCATGGTTAATTTTAAAATAATGGTTTTCTAAAATTTATTAAGTATTTTGAATCTTTAATTTTAACTTAAATTATGATTTAAATGATTTTAAATAATATATATATTTATTTTCTAATAAGTTAATTTTTTATAAGTTGATAACTGGTTTTGAACGATAATTTAAAGATTTTATCTATGATATATAACTTAAAAGTTTGATTTAATGATTTTTAAATATAATGGTATATTGTTTTCTATTAAGTTAAGATTTTATAAGTAAATAATTAGTTTAAAATTTAATTAAAGATTTTATTTATGATAATTAACTAAATAATCCAAATTTGATTTAATATGGAATTTTGATTTTACCTAATAATAATAATAATATATGTTTGTGTAATTAAAGCTATGATAAAATTTGAAGATATGTTTAAAATGTTATAATAGAATTTGTAGCATTTCCAAAGTGTTATGTTATTTTAAATTATGTTGTTAAAGTGTTATACTACTTTAGGTTATGTTTTAAAAATGCTGTATTTATAAAAAGATAACATTTTTGAAATGATACTATATATATGGATCACATTTTTCAAGTATTATGATTTCTAAAGATAACATTTTTAAAGTGCTATAATAAGTGTATGGTTTTGAAAGTGTTATGATTTCCAAATTATTATATATTTGAAATGCTATAACTGTATATATGGATATTATTTTGGTAGAGTAATAGCATTTGTTTAAATGGTTTTGAAATGGATATTATTTTGGAAAAATAATAGCATTTTTTTAAATGGTTTTTGAAATGGAAATATTTGTTTTGAAAAGTAAACCATTTGAAATAAAGAACCATGGGTTTTAATAATGTTTGGTTGTTAAAGAGACCGGGATCGGAAGTTGTCATACTCACTACAACTCCGAAAACCACTTTAACAATCATGTACGTGGTGGAGATTCCATAATGAAGTAGGATGGTGGCGACGTTCTGTTAAGGTGTATATGTGGACCGGACTCTCGTGAGTTGGCATAAGGTGGCTAAAACAAGAGCGATTCTCGGGCCAATGAGGCGGCTCCTCTGATCGGACACACTTCTTCGTATGTCATTCTATTACTTTGTGATTGATTGGAGCACGCCTTTGATTTTAGGAGCATGTCTCTAGGTGGGCGGCAGTTGCGGCTATGCGTTACCACCAGCCCGAATGCATGATTGGTATATCAACCCTGGCATTACCTAGTTGTGCGGTGTCACCTATCCTAGCGCGCCTTATACGAGTTTTGATTTGTGTCGTACCTATGGAGTATCCTCTGGTGGCTTCCCGATCAGGAGGGACTACGGCACTGTATAGACTACTGGCACTATATATGTGTTAATGTGGAAAATGTAAAGCCTTAACGCTATTTTTAAGTAAGTTTATTTTACTATTAGACATTATTATAATAGCGTATATTAATACATAGTAAATAGTTTAACGGATCCTTAAAGGATGGGCAGTCCCAAGCATCCTTTAAGTTACTTGTGCATTTCTACAATAATTCACTTGAGTTGGTTTACATTGTATAAGTATGTCCCGACTCGAGTGTTTTGTGTTTTGCTTTACGTCAGGTCAGCCTTAGTATCAGCTTTGGATTTCACCTTCTGGAGCTAGAGGATTTGCTGGAGATTATCTATCTATCTAGTTGTTTATCTATTTCTATTCAGTATTTCTATTCAGCTTATGTATTAGTGAACATTTATGTATTTTGGATTTCCGTTGTATTTACTTTCAGACTTTGGTATTTTGTACTTGTTCTAAGACTGTGTTTGTAGTAGCTTCATGAACTACTATGGTTATTTTTATTTCTGCTGTGAGTTATTCTGATACTTTCTGTGATTCTGTGATTAGTTTTATTTGCTCCAAATTATATTACAATCTATTGTTTTGAATTGTTCAAGTCAGACATGTGTGGTTTTATTATCGATTTGAATGGTCCAAAATAGTGGGTCGTTACACCTTACTGCCTCGAAAATGTCATGAGTGCTAAAAGAGGGTCGGCGCTCTTCTACGTGACTCCCTCCGATGTGCATCGCTAAGAGAAATTTGATGGTGCCCTCCATTACGTTTTACTCCTCCTTGAATGCCACCATGCCTCAACCTTAGTCACGACCATAAAAGTGGGCTCTTGACCAAACACTGATCTAACCTCGTCGATTAACATGGCTGTAGCTCTCCGAATCGAGGAAAACCCACAATCTATTATTTAGATCCATTTTCAATCTGAAGAGAGAAGGAAAAGTAGAAGAGTGAAAAATCTTTGCTATGTGAATGAGTATATATTATATATATATACATATATAGATATAATTTTTTAAATAAATCGATACATGTTTTGAGCTCGTACGATCACATGGTACATCCCATCACCGTTGATGTGCACGTAAATGTGCATATATCTACATCCATATTTTCTTTATTTTTATTCAAATAAATGTCATATTTGGGCATTTTAACATGTTTAAAACCAAATTCAATTATTTTCAAATCATCATATATTCATCTACATTCATGGGCAAAATAGTCATTTCTTGTGCATGTCTTAATTTGGAACTTTTTACTTGGATATTTTTCATAAATTTTATCGGAATTTGGATGCATATGAAAGAGGATTTCATGAAGATATATGCATGCACAAAGGAATACAAAGGAAGGATGATGGAAATAATTTAAGCTCATGATCATGGAGGACCCGCCCACTTACATAAATCTACAATTAGAAGCTAATGGACAACTAAATGGATGTTAAAGTTTCATGCATATATAATGATGTATTAATTAGAGGCTAATGGTTACTTGGAGGCTACGCTTCCTAAAGGACATTTTGGGAAGCACCCTAAAAATTGAATTAGGGTTTTATGCTTGTTTAAATAGCTCTCTTATGTACATGTAAACATCTTCTACTCTTTGAAATTAGTTAGGAAATTAAAATGGAAGTTGTAAGCTTTATGTTTCATGAAATAAAATTGGTTTTCTAGCCTCTTTCTCTTCTCTTTTCTACTTGTTTTTCTTTACTTTATATTGATGTTTATTTCTACATTTTCTTTTATTTCATGTTTATAGCTTAGATTTACATTCGTGCAAGTAGTGTAGCTTTAATTTTTATGCAAGTAGTTAGTAGCTAATCTCTTTTTCTTTCTTTGCTTAGTTTCATTTCTTTGCTTTTTAATGCTGAAATTGACAAGTGTTGATTTTGTGACATAAATGAGTAGCTAAACCCCTTCAATTTATGGGTAATGAAGCTCTCTAACTTTATGTAATTTCAACATCTTTATGGTTTGTGATCTCTTTTATTTATGTTTCATGAGAGTAGATTTTGATGTAAGTTTATATAAGTGGGTTTGATAGCTTATGTTGCATTTACAAATGAGCTATTCTTATTCAACATAAACACAATTTACATCATCATTTGCTAATTGATTTTTGATTTTGAACGAAAGTAATAACAAAATTTGATGATCTATCTTACTTATTACAATAGTAAATAGATCATACTTAAAATAGCTTTTGCTTTGGCTTCATTTTCATGAGAAATTATAAGTAGTATAGTTGTTGTATTATAGTTTGATGGTTTAAGTTATGTTAATTAATAACATAAATAAACCATACTTATGATCAATGCAACAATCATTTCACTTAATATCATAACTAGAGAGCATAAATTATTTATTTGTTGATTTACAAAATATGAGAGTGGATTTGCCTCTAAATTGTTCTCTAATCTCATAGTATTTAAATTTCATTTTAAATCTAGTTTTAGCTTCATTTTGCTTGTAGTTAACAATTTCATCTCCATTTAGTATAATTTGATTGAATAGATTTTTAAACTCTAACAATTCCTGAGGATCGACACGTACTTGCCACGTACTTACTTTTGTACGCCGTGCGCTTGCGGTTAAATTTTAATTTGAAATTTATTGGTGATTTTCTAATTCGATAGAAAATCCGTCGTTAAACAAGTTTTTAGCGCCGTTGTCAGAGAGTTGTTTTGATTTTGATTTTCTATTCTTCGAATTATTATTGTTTGATTTTATTGTGTGTTTGTTACGTGTGTTCATTTGCATTTTATTTATAAAAAAAATTTGTGTTTGGGTGAGATTATTGAAACATTTTATTTGTGTGTATGTTGTTCTAGTTTCTATTTTGCATTCGCATTGCATATTCTACTAAAAAACATTTCTATTTCTATAAAAAAAAGCATACAAAATTTCAAAACAAAAACAAAAACATTTTATTTCCTATTCATTTCCTCTACAATTTCTTTACAATTTGCATTTCTTTTGACAATTTTTACATTCCACTGTCTACAGCCTGCAACTCACCTCCTCATCCACCTGCTTCTACATAACATCACCTTCATTCTCTTCCTACAGCACATACAAACCTTCCCCTTCAATACATTTTTTCTACTAACCAAATTCCTACCCAATCGCCACAACACAACACAACTACCAACTGTGACATTTCACATCCAAACCATCAACCTCCACATCAAATACGACTTCACCACTCAAGCTTCATCACCATAACAGTCCATCCACATTGCCTCACATCTCTTCCTTATACATACATCGGTCTATCAACCACCCTATACAACTTCAACAACAATCAGATTTACTTCTGCGCCATAACTTCTCCTCTCTGTGACAACACATTTACACCATTCACTGTCTTACAGACTCACACAAATCATACTCCACCATTTACTTCCAGTTATTCTGCCACTATTTCCTCCCCTTCATCTAGCGGCCTTCACTGCACAACCCCGTATAATCAAACAACATACTTAGCTTCAGCTCTTCTCAATAGCAAATCATTGTTTCATATACTTGATCCCCTAACTAAAACTATGCACAACAGCAACGTGAAACTTGAAACTGTCACCCGGTCAACATCCCAATCCACCAGAAACAACTGCATATCCCATCACTTCACTGCATATCACCATAGATCAACCTCCATTCCATAACAAACCACCACCATCATCAGTTCATACAAGCACTTCACTGCCTCAAATACCCCCACTCCACTGTTCCATACCACTCCCGACCAGAACTGTCTCTGCCTCTCCCCCTGAACCACCTCCAGCGGTTCCATTTGACAACTGCTACACAACAATCCACCCATACAACAACTTGCTATGTATATCTTTTAAATAGTAAAGATGAAGCAATAACAGCGTTTATAAAATACAAGGCTGAGGTAGAAAATCAGTTAAATAAAAAGATCAAGATACTAAGATCTGATCGATGTGGAGAATATGAATCACCATTTGAACAATTCTGTGCCGAAAATGGTATAATTCGTCAAACAACATCTCCATATTCACCACAACAAAATGGTGTAGCCGAGAGGAAGAATAGAACGTTAAAAGACATGATTACTGCCATGTTTTTAACTTCTGATCTACCGACGAACTTGTGGGGGGAAGCCTTAAATATGTCTAATCACATATTAAACAAAGTTCCTCACAATAAAACGGGAACAATTCCATATGAGATATGGAAAGGACACGAACCAAGCTTTAAATACCTCAAAGTGTGGGGGTGCTTGGCCAAAGTTCCAGTTCCGCCTCCCAAGAGAGTCAAACTTGGACCAAAAACAGTAGATTGTTATTATCTTGGGCCAGCCCAAATTAGTAGTGCCTATAGATTTTTGGTATTCAAGTCTGATATAACGGATATTCATGTAAATACAACCATGGAATCAAGAGATGCCTCATTCCTTGAAGATGTGTTTCCGCACAAAAGGAATGAAGGAAATAATATCCTGAAAAGGACAAAGGAAGAATCAAACGATTAAGATGAAACTCATCATGAAATTGAGGATGCTGAACTAAGAAGAAGCGTAAGGGATAGAACTTCCAAAACATTTGGTTCGGACTTTTTTACATATGTATTAGAGCATGAACCTCAAACGTACAAGGAAGCAATGTCATCTTCTGAATCCTCATGTTGGAAAGAAGCAATACAAAGTGAGATTGATTCAATTCTAAGTAACAAAACATGGAAAATTGTTGATATTCCACCAGGAATAAAACTAATTGGCTGCAAATGGATTTTCAAGAAGTTAATGAAAGCAGATGGCTCTATCGACAAGTATAAAGCCAGATTAGTAGCCAAAGGATATCGTCAAAAAGAAGGAATAGACTTCTTTGATACATATTCGCCGGTAACACGAATAACCTCTATAAGAATGTTAATAGCAATTGCATCCATCTATAATCTAGAGATTCATCAAATGGATGTAAAAACAGCATTCTTAAATGGAAATCTCGACGAGGAAATTTACATGGAGCAACCTGAGGGATTTATTTCCAAAGGAAATGAAAACAAAGTCTGTAAATTAGTCAAATCATTATACGGACTAAAACAAGCTCCAAAGCAATGGCACACAAAATTTGATAGTGTCATGATGAGAAATAGTTTTCGTATAAATGAATGTGACAAATATGTTTATTATAAACAAATTGGACAATCATATGTAATGATCTGTCTATATGTGGATGATATGCTAATACTCGGTCCAAATACTCAAGTAATTGAGACCATAAAGAAAATGTTGATCAATAATTTCGACATGAAAGACTTGGGTGTTGCGGATGTTATTTTGGGAATAAAAATAATAAGAACACCTAATGGAATTGAGTTATCTCAATCACATTATGTAGAAAAAGTGATTGAAAGATTTCAAAATTTTGGAATTAAAGGAGTAAATACACCTTTTAATCCATCAGAAGTACTGCATAAAAATACTAATGAGAGTGTAATGCAACTAGAATATTCTCGTGTAATAGGATGTCTCATGTATCTCATGAATTGCACAAGACCAGATATAGCTTATGCAGTAAGTCGACTAAGCAGGTATACAAGCAATCCAGGAAAGGAACACTGGAAAGCACTAATGAGAGTGCTTGGATATTTAAAAAATACCACTATCTATTCCTTACATTATGGAAAATATCCTGTCGTCTTAGAAGGATATCCTGATGCAAACTGGATTGCAGATTTAGAGGAATCAAAATCAACAAGTGGTTATGTCTTTACCCTAGTAGGGGCAGCAGTGCCATGGAAATCTACTAAACAAACATGCATAGCTCGATCCACTATGGAATCAGAGTTCATCGCATTAGATAAAGCAGGCGAAAAAGCAGAATGGCTTCGTCAATTTTTAGAAGATATTCCATTTTGGCCTAAACCTGTACCGGCCATATGCATACACTGTGATAACTAAGCTGCGCTAAACAGAGCACACAACTTTGTGTATAATGGAAAGTCACGACATATTCGTCGATGCCATAACACAGTTAGGCAGTTACTCTCAAATGGAACTATTTCCATAGATTATGTGAGAACAAATGATAACCTAGCGGATCCATTTACTAAAGGTTTATCAAGAGAGAAAATTGACTGCGCATCGAGGGGAATGGGTTTAAAAGCCTAAACCAACAAGAGTTACCTTATACGGAAACCTATCCTAGCGACTGGAGATCCCACGGACTGGGATCAATAGGAAAACCAGTTATGAGTAACTCAAGAAGTAATGCATTTGTCTGGACTTGGTCCTACTCCATTCCTATGGTGCAAAATATAATGCATGTCTACAGAAGTTTTAAAGGTTAAAACTATGTTATTTAATGATGACCGTATCTTGGAAATAACAAGTGGGGTATATGTAGGATACTCTTAATGGTTTCGATCATCTATGTTAGTGTGAGCTGGGTCGGCTCTATGAGCATATTAAAAGGCTTTTATTCTCTAAAACACTCGCAGAACAAAAAATTGTTCAGGATCAAAATGAACACAACCAAGAGATTGGATGAGAAGGGAATCAATGCTTCGTAAAGCTTATTGTCTGGATATACAATAAAGGCCGACGGTTCAAGATGAAATAATTCACCGATTAGCCAAGTAAATCCGATAAGTTTTAACTAGGGAATGTTCAAAGTGAAATATCTACTTATCCACGATAAAGCATTATTCCATATGTACTTTGTGATATTTCGCTTTGTGTGGGGGATATGTATATTATCATTCATGTGGGGGATTGTTGGAATTCCTATAGAACAAAATGAATGAAAAATACATAAAGTCCCACATCGCCTAATATACTAAGAAAGCCAAGTATATTAATAGCTTTCTCAAGTGGAGGTTGGGGGCCTGGGGCTTCCAAATGTATGCTTCGTTGTGAGGAGGGAGATCATGCATCTCCACCACACATGCGCGCGCGCGCCGCCGTCCGTCCATCCGACCGAACCGGGCCGGGCTCGGGTTTGGGTTTGGGTCTAATATGATACTCGTATTTTTACTGCAAACTGGTCTGGGCTTTCTGACAGGTGCAAGCCATACGAACAGATGCGGATCTGTTCGGAAGCGGACGCGGGTTGAATAGGCGCGAACACAGGTGGGTGCGACCCGACTGAAGCAGACGCGGGCGAATGGATGCGGCATGAGCGGGTGCGACCCGATTGAAGTGGCACGGGCAAATAGCATGCGGGTGCGACTGTACGAAGTGGTACGAACGCGACTGTTTGAGCGAATGGGTGCAGACACGACCGTTCGGAAGAGATACGGACCAACTATAAATAAGAAGGAAAACTGATCACTTTCCTAACTCATTTTTTCAGAAATCCGAATCTTCTTCCTCTCTTCTACTGCTATACTCTAAATCACAGAGTGATATACTCATTACAATTTCGAGCAGAATTCGTCTGTTGTATCTTGGGAGAATTTTGAAATAAAATTCTTAAGGAGATCGTTACGACGAGCCTCAGACATAATTCGGTTAGAATTCTAGACTATTTGTATATTTATATACATTATTCTATATTCTATTCTTTATTCTGGTTATACTATTTGTTCAAAATAGTATAACGTTGTTGTTGTAACTTATTTACAACATTCATACTGTTATAATAATTTATACAGAATTCCAGTGTAGTGGAAATCTAATTTATAAACCTGTGCGACGGGTTTATTATAGCGTGCTATCTGTTTTCGTACACTAGCCAACTAACACCATCATCAACCATAAACAACACTTATCAATACTGCGCCTTTTCACCAATCTCCAACAACTACCCAATACTTGCCTCTACAAGATAAAAACTTCCACTGTCATACCCAAAAAAAAATTAAACATGCCATCAAATTTAACTTGCAGGAACAGCAAGCTCAGCATCATCGGCAATTCACCAAACTCCACCGCAAACCAACGCTTACTTCCTCAATCCCCTCAACCACCACACGAACCGCCTTCCACTGCCACGTTTCATCACTCACGACCTCTGCAATCCATACTTAAAACCACGCCACCTCTCGAAAATCCCCTTCAACAACAAACCAGGCAACCTTCATCGAATGCCTCAACGATTGCAATTGCCTCTCCTCGTAACCCATGACCGACCAGCCTTCAAACCACAAAAGCAATTTCTGAATCATGATTGTTAATTTGGATTTCGTGTTAAAAAAAGGGGAATGTCAAATGTTTTGATTTGAATCAGAGGTAGACTTGCATTTTTTTTTTAAAAACAGTGAAGAAGGGGGTATGGGTTTCTTATTGGGCCGGATGGGTTCTATTAATTTTCTTTTTTTAGTTTGGTTTGCCTATTCTTTTTCTTTTTTTGATTTAATTTAGTTTAGTTTAGTTTGGTGAAGTTGTGAAAGCATTTATATTTTTTTTTTTATTTTTTTTAGTTTTGTATTGTGAAGTGGTTTAGAGAGCAAAATTTGATTTTGTTTAGTTTGCATTTTATTATTATTATTATTATTTTTTAAGGCCATTTCCCTTTTTGTTTTTCCATCTTCTCTTAAACAAAAAAAAACTAACAAGTTTCTTTTGTTTTGCATCTTTTGATTTCATTTGTTTTGATTTTCCCTTGTTTTAGTTACTTCTTTGATATTAAAAATAATTGTATATATTCTGTTTTAAACCTCTTTTCAGGTTGTCAAAGCAGAAATCCAAAGGGAAAAACACTTGCAAAAAATAATTGCTTGCCTGCTTACTCTAAAAAAAATCTGCTTAAAAATAAATTGATAATAATATGCATGCTCTGGTATCTTGTCTTTTCCCTTGTTTTTATTCGAATTGCATTGTTGGTAGCTTGCATTAGCATATATGAAAAAAATTAAAAAAAAACAAACTTCATTTTAGTTGCATTGTAAATTCACGTTTAATTTTTGTTTTGTATTCATCTCATCTTGTTTTATTTTCTAAGGGCAATACCCCAATTCACATAAGGTGAGGTATTTCATCACCCTTTCCTTAGCCCACTAATTGCATTTCATCGTGGAATTTGACTAATAATAAAGGTTAGACATTCGACTTAAGGGTGTTGCGAGCTCATCTAGGGCTCAATTATATCTTCACAATTGTTTTCTTTGAATAATTTTATTTCTTGGTGTTTAGGCTACGACAGAGTAATAACCACTTAAAAATATTATGGTGATTCGTAAATATTATAGTGGTTGTTCCTCTAAAGTTACTTAAACCTTCGGATGCATTACTACGGTAATTCATGGTGCACTGATAATGCCCGTTACCTGGCTGAGAAATATTTTTGTTGATTTAAGACAAAGTGCGATTATACAATTTTGGGTTAGAAGCTACGAAGGACATAAAACTATAATTAAGTCCTACGCATTCATTTAGTTGCATTAGTTCATGCATATTTAAAAAAAAATCCAAAAAAATTGTAAAATTTACTTAACTAAGTTTTTAATCCAAAAAAGAATCCTTTTTTCTTTCATTTAAAATTTTTCAATAAAAAAAATCCAAAAAATAAAATAAAATCTTTTCAAAAAAAATAAAACAAAAACAAAAAAAATTCAAATTTTCCATTTTCTTAAAATAAAAAATAAATTTCCTTTTGGTAAATATTTGAAAATCTCAAAACTTGAAAAAAAAAACATATAAAAAACTTTGAAAAGCTAAAAACAAAACAAAACTGAAGCTTCTCTTTTGAAAATAAATTTCACTTGGTAAATAGTTTTCTTCCTTGTAAAAAAATTAAAAAAACAAACAATTTTTTTTCACTTCGTCATTCAAATCTTCTTTCATTCTCTAAACTCGATTCTAACTTCTTTCTCTTCTCGACTTTCACTTGTGCAAGAGTACTTGGATTCGTGACACAACAACAAATCGTTGGAATCGCAACTCAACAACTAATCATTTAACTCGAACAGACAATCTTTCCGAAGTGGCAAACGAGAACGGCCCTCGAACTCTTATGCATAGAATCTTTCCTGATAGAGTTTCTATTCCAACTTGCATCATGTTACCCGCCCCTACGTGTAACCATTTTGAAATCCACTCGAATCATATTGCCACGGTTTCGAAATTTGGCAATTTCGAGCATGATGACCCCTACATTTTCTTGACTAAATTCGAATAATTTTGCGCAACCGTCAAACTCCAACAACTTTTCGATGATGGAATCAAACTTCAATTAATCACATTCGCTCTTACGGATTACGCTGAAAAATAGTTATACAGCTTACCATCGAAATCGATTAAAACTTGGGAAGAATTCGTAAAAGCTTTCTTAAAAAAGTTCTACCCCTTGGAAAAAATGAGTAGAATCCGAAACGAAATTGTAAATTTTCATCAATTCAAGGGAAAACCATTTGGAAAATATTTTAAAAGATTCAAAGAGCTTTTGATAAAATGTCTACACCATAACTTTGAAAAATGGACGATTTGCCAAATCTTATACGATGGATTCGAAAACAGCTCACCAATAATGCTCAAATCAATGTCCCAAGGCAACTTTCTTGCCTAACATCACGACGATGCTAGGCAATTTCTTGAAAATCTCGCCGAAAAGTCATCCCGATGGGAACGTTCGAACGAAAAATCAATTTACTCACAATCGAGTGCACACTTGATAGGATCTTCTTTTGCTTTGGAAGCTAAGATCGACGCAATGATTAAAAAATTCGATAACGTTTTGTCATCGAATCAAATGAACCAAGCTTCCCAACCAATGTGTTACACATGCAATGATCCTAATCACATAGCGATCGGTGTCCCAATTCTATCGAACAAATTAATGCTTTCAATAAAGCCAAAAACGACCCATTTTCTCCAACATACAATCCTGGTTGGAGAAATCATCCAAATTTTTCTTGGAACAAAAACAATCCCAACACGAATACGATTCGTCCCAATTTTTAAGCATTTTCGAATAATGCTTCGAATCCTCCCTTTCAACCCAATCATTTTCAACCAAACTTTACGATTCCATCTCATAATCAACCGCAACAATCAAATTTTCAACCAAATTCTGCTCATCCTCCCCAAGACGATAAACATTTAAGTTCACTTAAGAAAACTCTTGAAATATTAGCTAAAGCAACTACTCAAAGCCTTCAAGCAAACATCAATTTGCAAAATTTATTGACCTCCTATATGCAAAACACAAACCTATCGATTGCAAAACTTGAAATGCAAATGAGTCAATTGGCCACATCGATAAGTGAATGCGAACGAGGAACATTCCAAAGCCAGCCCATTCCAAATCCCGAAAATCAAAATGCAAATTCAAATCAAGCCCATGTTGTCCAAGATAGCGATGTCACCTAATTAAATGCTATCACGACTTTACGTTTCGGTAAACAAATGATAATCAAGTCGTAAACCCAAACGATTTACAGAAAAACACCGTCGACGCTTCAAACGAATCAAAACGGAACGTGGAGCCAAACGTTGAATCGAATGCCAATCAAAATTCTTCTTCTACTACTCGAATAGGCCTACCTACCAAATATCGTGTTCCATTTCCACATCGTCTTCGACCCAAGAAACACTCGGACCAAATGGAAAAGATGTTGGAAATTTTTAAACAAGTGAAAATGAACATCCCACTTCTTGACATCGTTCAGAAAGTCCCTACTTACGCGAAATTTCATAAGGACTTATGCACCCAAAAGTGGCACACTCAAGTGCCCAAAAAAGTCTTCTTAACCGCCAGTTGAGTGATGTTTTGTCCCAATCCATGCCTGTCAAACACAAAGATTCTGGCTACCCTACGATTTCATGTACAATTGGATACAAGACGATTAACACATGTTTGATAGACTTAGGTGCGAGTGTCAACTAGTTTCCATACTCTGTGTACGAACAATTAGGCTTGGGTGAGCTCAAACCCACAAAGGTCATGCTTCAATTCACCGATCGTTCCATTAATAACCCCGTGGGAGAAAGCGAGGATGTGCTCATTCGAGTAGGGCAATTCATATTCCCCGTTGATTTTATCGTTCTCGAAATATAACCCATGACAAATCTCATGAGTCCAATTCCATTGATTTTAGGCCGACCATTCTTAGCCACCTCAAATGCCTTAATCAATTTTCATAATGGATCGATGAAAATCTCTTTTGAAAACATGACTTTGGATCTCAACATTTTCAATCTTAAAAGCCGATCGAATGAACCTCATGACCAAACTTTGGATGTTAGTGCCATTCACGAAAACTTTGAAAACGAGACACTTGATCTTAACGGTGAACGCTAGGCCGAGTACGAAAAAATGTTTCACGAAATTCCCAACGAGATTGAATATACTCTTCCCTTTAAATTGCTTCCAGTTGAGTCTGAATCTCAACCCAATTCTTTAATTGAGCAACTCCCGAAGTTGGACCTCAAACCACATCCCGATCACCTTAAGTATGCACACTTAGGTAATAAGAAGCATTTCCCATTATAATTTCCGCAACTCTCTCTCTCTCTCTCTCTCGATCAAGAAACCTCGTTACTCTCTGTTCTTCCAAAAAATAGAGAAGCAATTGGTTGGTCCATTACCAATATTAAGGGAATTAGCCCTGCTATTGTCCAACATCGCATTCATTTGATTGACAAAGCCAAACCCACTCGTGATGCACAACAGAGGCTTAATCTAAAAATGAAAGATGCGAGGCGTGATGAAATTATTAAACTTCTCGACAATGGAATCATTTACCCAACCTCTGATAGTTCATGGGTTAGCCCAATTTACATTGTACCGAAAAAGTATGGGCTAACCGTTATCAAGAATGATTCAAACGAACTTATTCCAACTCGTACTCAAATGGGTTGGCGTGTTTGCATTGACTATCGGTAACTAAATGCCGCAACACGTAAAAATCACTTCCTACTTCCTTTCATTGACCAAATGCTCGAACGGTTAGCCGGCCATGAATTCTACTGCTTCCTTGATGGTTATTCCGGCTATAACCAAATTCCAGTCGCTCCTGAAGACCAAGAGAAACGTCTTTCACGTGTCCATTCGGCACCTTTGCTTAGCTACATATGCCATTCGGACTTTATAAAGCTCCTGCTACTTTCCAACGATGAATGGTTGGCATTTTTTCCAACATGATTGAACACTTTCTAGAAGTTTTTATGGATGATTTCTTTATCTTTGGCGATTCTTTTCCCTAATGTTTACATCATCTTGAGTTGGTTCTAAATCGATGTAAAGAAAAACATTTGACTTCAAATTGGGAAAAATTCCACTTTATGGTCAAATAAGGCATAGTCTTTAGACATATCATCTCAAATGAAGGCATTGAGGTAGATAAAGTGAAAATCGATGTAATTGCAAATCTACCCATTTCCAAATTTGTTAAGGACATTCGATCATTTCTAGGACATGTTGGCATTTACCGACGCTTTGTGAAAGACTTTAGCAAAATCGCTCGTTCTTTGACGACTCTCTTGGGAAAAGATGTTCCATTCGATTTCAACTCCAATTGTATCTCTTCTTTCGAATGTATCAAAAACAAACTCATTACTGCTCTAATCATTTGTGCACCCAATTGGGATCTTCCATTTGAAATAATGTGTGACGCTTCTAACTTTGTGATTGGTGCTGTCTTAGGACAATGCATCAACAAAATCCTTCATGTCGTTTACTACTCGAGTATGACTTTGAACGACGCTCAACTCAACTACACAACAACCGAAAAAGAGCTTCTAGCTTTCGTTTTTGTGCTCGAAAAGTTTCGACCTTAGTTGATCGGGTCACACATTACTGTGTACACGGACCACTCTGCGCTTCGATATCTCTTCGCTAAAAAGGATGCTAAATGCCGTTTGATCGTTGGATCCTTTTACTTCAAGAATTTGACCTTACAATTAAATTCTATAGTCGATCACTTATCTCGTCTTCCAAACGCACCATCTTCCTTGCCAATTAATGAAAACTTCCCTGATGAACAACTTCTTTCAATTTCTATCGATCCATGGTATGCTGATATAGTAAACCACTTAGTCACTAAAGAAACTCCCTCATCTTGGTCAAAACAGGATAAATACAAATTCATATCCCAAGTGAAATATTTCTATTGGGACGATCCATACTTATTCAAATATTTCCCTGACCAAATCATCCGACGTGGCATTCCGGATAATGAGATCAGGAGCGTTCTTTCATTTTGCCACGATCAAGCGTGCGGTGGATATTTCGGTCAAAAAACTGCGAAAAAGGTGTTTCAGTGTGGTTTCTATTGGCCTTCTCTTTTCAAAGACTCATTTGAATTCTGTAAAACTTGCGATCGATGTCAAATGCTTGGACGAATTTCTCGATGTGATATGATGCCTCTAAACCTCATTCTTACGATCGAAATCTTTGATGTTTGGGGTATCGACTTTATGGGAACTTTTCCCGATTCTTTTAGAAACTTGTATATCCTTCTCACTATCGATTACGTCTCAAAATGGGTCGAATCCATTCCATGAAAAAACAATGACCATAGAATTTTTGTGAAATTTCTTAAGGAAAACATCCTTTCAAGGTTCGGTACACCTCGCACAATAATCAGTGATAATGGAACCCATTTTTGTAACCTTTCTTTTGATACATTAATGAAGAAATATTTGATAACCCGCAAGTTATCCACTCCATATCATTCTCAAACTTGTGGGCAAGTCGAAGTTTCAAATCGTCAAATAAAACAAATCTTGGAGAAAAATTTCAACAAAAATCGAAAAGATTGGTCTCAGAAATTGACCGATGCGCTTTGGGCTTACCGTACTTCTTTTAAAACTATCCTTGGTATGTCCCCATTTCATTTAGTTTATGGTAAAGCTTGCCATTTACCTGTTGAAATCGAATACAAAGCATTGTGGGCAATAAAGAACATAAACTTTGATCTTGAGAAAGCTGGCGAAAACCGAAAACTATAACTCAACGAACTAGAAGAACTTAGGGACGACGCGTGTGAAAACGAGAAAAGTTACAAAGAAAGAACAAAGGTTTTTCATGACAAGTCAATCCTAAGGAAAACTTTTTCGCCTAACCAGAAAGTTCTTTTATATGACTCAAGACTTCATTTATTCCCTAGGAAACTTAAATAAAGATGGACCAGACCATTTGTGGTACGAACTATTTTTCAACATGGTGCCATAGAAATAGAAAACCGCAGGGATGGATCGATTTTCAAAGTTAACGGTCATCGTTTGAAACCTTTCTTGGAATTGCCAAATAGCCAAGAGAAGGAGATCATGATTCTTCATGAGCCAAGCTACGTCTAGTGAGAATGTTAACCCTCTTTTGTAAATATGTACATATTTTTTCCCGTTACACTCATTATATCGTGCATTGACTGTGGGGACACAGTAAAAATTAAGTGTGGGAGGAGTCTCATTTTCATTTTTTTAAGTTTCATCGCATTTTTTCATTTTCATTTTCCTTTAACTAAAAAAATATCAAAATATCTAAATCTCAAAAACATTTTTGTAGCATTTTGATTTATTTTTGAAGCAACATTACAGGAGAAGTATAAATTTTGGTTTATAAATTGAAATTTCTGAAAATTTATTTGTCTTAACAAAAACAAAAATGAAGTTTGATTACAAATAACAATGGTTTAACTAGTATATAAGAAAGTTCATATGTGTTAATTATGAAGAATATTCTAATTGAAAATCTTCGTCTAAAAAAGTGATAAATTTAAGGTAAAGGATATAACATTTTTATCTTCTAAGTAAATGATGCAAAGATGATTTTGCAAAACTCTCTTTCTAAAAAGAAACAAAAAATATAAAAAAAAACATTTGTATACATGTATATATTTTTAACACCTATAGTCATGTATTCACACTCGTGTGTTCATTCACCATGCTCTGTACGCTTCTCATGTAAACCCGAAAGACAGTGCACGATAGGTATATTTCCCTCAGTTTTTATCCGAGTTAGGTGTATGTATATAAAAAAATATTTAATAAGGTCTACAGTCGATAAGTGTTCACACTTGTGTGTTCACTCACCACGCTCTGTATTCCCCTCACATCAGTCTGCAAGGCAGTGTACGGGTAATATATCTGGCCTCCGTTTACTTGAGTTAGGCATATGTAAATATTGTTAATATCAATAAATTTTTCAAATAAAAGAGAGTAAGCAATTAAAATCCAAGCATTATTTTAACTTATTGGATTTGACTTGTTATTGAAAAGAAATGAAAATACCACTTTGATAAACTTTGATAATCAACTAAGGATCCATTTCATATTTACACTGTATTATGAACTGAAACAACGAGTTTAACTATTGTCTATTTGGCATGATAACTTGATTTTTGTTGGAAATTTTGACAAGTAAATGACTTAAAATTTCAAGATAATGACAAAAACTTATATTAAACATATTTGTGTCTATTTAAAAGTAAATCTTTCATTTGTACTTTCAAAAACTCGCATTCATCTCTTTGTAAATAAATCTTGCATTTTTTAAATATTTTCATCCTGCATTTGGATTTTGTGGGTAGTATCCGCTGAAAACCCTCACGAGACAGCATTCATCCTACTAGGAACAACCAGAGTTTTAACGGCTTGTTGCATACGCTCAATGCAATTATGCTTCCTATGAAAATGGATTTATCTTAGTTTTCCTTTATTCGAGGACGAATAAAAGATAAGTATGGGGGTATTTGATGTGCACGTAAATGTGCATATATTTACATCAATATTTTATCTATTTTTATTTAAATAAATGTCATATTTAGGCATTTTAACATGTTTAAAAACAAATTCAATTATTTTCAAATCATCATATATTCATCTACATTCAGGGGCAAAATAGTCATTTTTTGGGCATGTCTAAATTTAGAACTTTTTGCTTGGACATTTTTCATAAACTTTATAGGAATTTGGATACATATGGTAGAGGATTTCATGAAGATATATGCATGCACAAGGGAATACAAAGGAAGGATGATGGAAATAATTCAGGCTCATGATCATGGAGGATCCCACCCACTAACCTAAATCTACAATTAGAAGCTAATGGACAACTAAGTTGATGTTAAAGCTTCATGCATATGTAATGATGGATTAATTATAGGCTAATGGTTACATGGAGATCACACTTCCTAAAGGGCATTTTGGGAAGCACCCTAAAAATTGAATTAAGGTTTTATGCATGCTTAAATATCTATTATGTACATGTAAATATCTTCTACTTTTTGAAATTGGTTAGGAAATTAAAATGGAAGTTGTAAGCTTTATGTTTCATGAAATAAAAATGGCTTCCTAGCCTCTTTCTCTTCTCTTTTCTACTTGTTTTTCTTTACTTTATGTTGATGTTTATTGCTATATTTTCTTTTATTTCATGTTTATAGCTTTGATTTACATTCATGCAAGTAGTGTATCTTTAATTTTTATGCAAGTAGTTAGTAGCTAACTCTTCTACTTTTTTTGCTTCATTTCTTTGCTTTTTAATATTTAAATTGACAAGTGTTGATTTGATAACACAAATAAGTAGCTAAACCCATTTAATTTTGGGGTAATGAAACTCTCTAACTTTATGTAATTTCAACATCTCTATGGTTTATGATCTCTTTTATTTGTGCTTCATGAGAGTAGATTTTGATATAAGTTTGTACAAGTGGGTTTGATAGCTTATGTTGCATTTGCAAATGAGCTATTCTTATTCAACATAAAAACAATTTACATCATCATTTGCTAATTGAATTTTGATGTTGAAATGAAAGTAAAAACAAAATTTGATGGTCTATCTTACTAATTACATAAATAGATCATACTTAAAACAGCTTTTACTTTGGCTTCATTTTCATGAGAAATTATAAGTGGTGTAGTTGTTGTATTATAGTTTGATGGTTTGAGTTATGTTAATTAATAACATAAATAAACCATACTTATGATCAATGCAATAATCATTTCACTTAATATTATAACTAGAGATCATAAATTATTTGTTTGTTGATTTACAAAAATATGAGAGTGGATTTGCCTCTAAATTATTCTCTAATCTCACAGTTTTTAAATCTTATCTTAATTCTAGTTTTAGCTTCATTTTGCTTGCAGTTAACAATTTCCTCTCCATTTGGTATAATTTGATTGAATAGATTTTTAAACTCTAACAATTCCCTACGGAATTACCCGTACTCGTCACGTACTAACAGTTGTACGCCGTGCGCTTGCGGTTAAATTTAAATTTGAAATTTATCGGTGATTTTCTAATCCGATAGAAAATCCGTCGTTAAATAATCGTGAAACTCATTGATGCACATCGCCTCATTTTTCTAGTTCTAATAGTATAAATTACATCATTGTCCGAGACGGTGCTCCAGGATGATAATATCACGCATTTTGAGGTCGTTTTGGCCATGTAATCGCCCGATTTCAAAAAAATTAATCGTACATCTTGTAATGAAGTCCTCATTCCAAGAACATAAGGCGTCATTCGAGATCCTACTGGACCCAATACGCACACATTTTTACAGAATATGTATTACAATATGTAAATCGTAAAATGTCATGTATCCAAATATAGCGATATTTATACTCATTTTGATTCTCAACGTTGATTTGAACTCAATGGAAATGGTCTCGAGTCCTCATTTG
This sequence comes from Allium cepa, assembly GCA_030765085.1. Taxonomy (NCBI): domain Eukaryota; kingdom Viridiplantae; phylum Streptophyta; class Magnoliopsida; order Asparagales; family Amaryllidaceae; genus Allium; species Allium cepa. The sequence continues at coordinate 792,243,881 of CM060935.1, read as the reverse complement.
CATATATGCAAAAATTCAAAATTTGGACCTTTAGTTAATTAACGATTCAATATTTAAATTAACTATTTAAATATATAACCGTTAAAATGAGGGTTGTTACAAAACTTATACTAACATGCATTTAACTCTGGTTCTACCCTATTCATTTAGCAACATCAATTTCCAAACAATACTCATATAATAATTTTATGCCCAAAATTTTGCTTAACGTTTCATTCTACAAAACATCAAACTGTAAAACATTACAAATCTTAATGTTAAAGACTGAAATTAATACGTGTGTGTAGTTTTTCATGCTAATAGATTTTCCTTTAATAATTTCAAATTTTACTATATATGTGCATGGTAGGATGATCAATACAATGTTGACCTATAACTTAGATGCCCAATTTCAACTGATTATAGAAATTATGGGTATTACTAGTTCTTGATATGCATTTGACAAATCAAAGAACCCATAATTTCAAAATTGTACCTCAAAGGATAACAATTTTTGTTATTTGGAGATGAACTTCTTATCTCAGGATTTCTGATTAAGGAACATGTTTGAACTTCAAGATAGTAACCATTTTCCACTTTTGTAAGACAAAATAATAAATTTTATAGTAATTTTTTGAGTTTAGGAGTTTATTTTATCTTTTACGTACAATCTTCTCTTTCTCTTATCAAATATAATAATGAACCTTCCCATAATACTTCTCATAATAGTTGATTAGTAATCAAGATATCTCAATAATAAAATGCCTTTCAAAGTGTGATGCATAAGCACAAAAAATAAAATTTTCAAGTTTAACAAAAACAATAGATATCTCAATAATTCAAATATAAATGACAACACTTATTCGATTTTTATCTAACTTTAAAAGCATCCATTCGTCTATAAAAAATAAATTGTGGATGTAAGATAATTAAGATAAATTATAACAAAAACAAAATAAAATAGTTAAATAATCCAGAAATTTTGATTTTACTTGATATAAAGAATTATTTAAGAATAACTTTTGAATGATAAAAAGAAAAATTTACAACTATAATACTGAGCATGAGATATCCAAAGAAAGATACACTGCTAATAAGACATATAGTTGCTTATCTCTTCTCTATTCTATTAGCTATAGTAATGAGTCTTTTAAGGCAATAACTATAGATCACAAATTAAGATATCTCAATAATCAAAAGCCTTCAAAAGTGTGATGTCTAAGCGAAAAGAAAAGGAGAAGAAAGAAAATCCAGGTTAATAGAAATAACGTACTATATTTTTTTAAATGATACTTAAATATAACATATCATTGGGACAACATACCACATGTCAATAAATTTTTGAATCACGCTACGTAAGTTTCGAACTTATGATCTCTCATACCAAAGTCAAATCACCTAATCACTGTAACAATGGTGCTTATCAGAAATAACATACTTGATAAACAATAAAATTGATCCAATATAAGTGACAAGGCTGATTCAAATTTCACTTTAACTTTTTAATCATCCATTCCACTCTAGAATACTTGAGTAGGTAATTATACAGAAACAATTTCCTTCCCATATATCATTGGTGTCATGTTTTAGCTAAGAACATATAAAACAGAGTAATTGAAAATTCTCGTGTTATATTCCATAAATATAATGCATGAGCTGCTAATATATAAAAATTTGTGGAACCAATATCACCACTACTACATAAACTAGGCAATATACAACAGTGCAACCATAAATAATGGCATATGTACAAAACCTATAAGAATACAAAATAACAAAAGTGCTAAGTATGATGTTAGCTTCTGCATGACACGGCCAGGCCAATTTCGAATGCGACATACATATCCAACCAAAGCACCCAAACTTAAATTCAAAAGTCAAATTCAACTTTTCGACCTACAAAATTTCTATCAATCTACAGTGATTAAACCATTTGAAAAGCTTTTTAGTTGAAACTATAGGTGATATAACATGGTACTATCATTGGCAAGATATGAAATCAACAAATTTTGCTTTAAAGTTGGTGAAAAATTGCCATCGGATTCCAACGATAATAAAAAAAATCATCAGTGAGAACTATGCAGCTTTTGAAGAATCCACTATGTGTTTTCGTTTATCCAAGAAAAAGATCTTAAAAACAAAATGAAACACTAAGGGCTGATTGGTTTCATTTAAATTTGTGTTTTGTATTTTCAAAATTCATAATAAAATGTGTGGAGAGAGGAGAAAATTGTTTAATATTTTAAGACATTACGACGATAATGGAGGTACAACGAAAGGAATAAAGGGATGGGAAAGGACAATAAAGGGGATGGAGGGACGACGGAGGGAAGAGTTTCTCAAAACATGAAAAACTAAGGCCCCGTTTGGTTTACTATTTTTAGTTTTGTGTTTTCATCTAAACAAAAATTCGTATTTATTATGTATGATTGAAAAACACACAATTTTGACAGATGAAACTAACATAGAAAATAGAAAACAAGTTTATTTGATTTTTCGTGTTTTGAGACATAACAAAAAGATGGAAAACAATTCATCTCCTCCATTTCCCATCCATCGTCGCAACGACCAAGAATTGTAAAAAAATTCCCACAATTTCTTGTATTTTATAGTGTATGTTGAAAACACAAAACACAAAACTCAAAAAGAAACCAAATGGGGCCTAAATAAACTTGTTTTCTATTGTGTGCATGTAAACTTCATTTTTCAAATCGGTTGTTTTTCAAAATACATGCATCATGCATTTTTTAGTTTGGATGAAAACAAAATTAAAAATAGCAAACAAAACATGATCAATTATTTTTGAAGGAGGGAAAAGAAAGTGGCAGATTCTGAAGTATACCCGATGAGAAGATCGTAGTTGAGCAGCTCTAGGTAGATCCAAAGATGCACATTCGAGGTTGGCGGCGGATGTAACGGTGGAACGGACGCGATCGCTGATTGTAAAATTAAGGGAAGATGTAATTTTTTTAAGGCATAGGAAGGACCAGATATGAAAAGTAGTCAAATAGGAAAATTGATTTGTTTTTTTAATAATGCTGAAAAGAAGGCGGAGAGTTCAAAAGTGACACGAGTAAGTCATAGAAAAGCCAAATTTGAGAAGAGCTTAAAGCATGAGAGCAGAGAATATGGTACCCATTTTTAGTAAAAACTGATCTCTTTAGTTATATATTGTTAAAGTTTTCAAAAGTGAATGAGATATATCCCACATCGCCAAAAATAAGTCCTTATTCTTGTTTATATAGTGTATTCTCAATCCCTATATTGGCCTTCAGGGTCAGGTAATTTTGTGCGAGGGGGTGGATCTATATGGCCATAGACTAACACAAGCGTGCACGCCGCCGCCAGCCAGTCCGACCGACCAAACTGAGCCGAGTAGGGTGCGGGTCCAATAAGAATGGACCGTGTTATATTTTTGGTGTACAGAAGTGAATGGTTTTCCACTGTTTAAATTCAAAAAGAAGCGACTGCTGGATTGGACGCGACTGTTGCAAACGGCAACAGTTTCTGGCCGTTGCAAACGAAAAGATGCGGCTGTTGCAAACGAAAAGATGCGGCTGTTGCAAACCGCAATAGTTTCTGGCCGTTGCAAACAAAGAGACGCGACTATTGCGAACAACAACATTTTTCTGCCGTTGTAAACGAAGAGGTACGACTGTTGCGAACAGCAACAGTTTTCGGCCGTTGCAAAACGAAGAGGCGCGACTATTGCGAACAGTAATGCTTTTTGGCGTTGCAAATGAAGGGATGCTACTTTTTTAAATGGGTGTAGCCATTGGGAATTCGACTATAAATAAGGAGGAAATCTGATCACTTTCCTCACTTAATTAATTCCGAATTTTCTCTTCTTCCTCTTTATTTCTTAATATCTACAATCCGTGCGCTTTTGCATATCACACAGAAGATCATACACATCACAATCTCGAGCAGATCACGTTTGTTGTATCTTGGGAGACTTTGAATAAAGTATTAAGGAAATTGTTACGACAAGCCTCAGACGAAATTTTCTTCTTCAACCGGTTAGATTTCTAATTGATATATATATATATATATATATAACGTTTTCGTTTCTGCATTATACTATTTCCTTTAATGGTATAACGTTTAATTTATCGCTATAGTTATTATTGCTATAGTTGTTAGTTGTTGTAAATAATTACAACATACTTATTGTTAAAAAAAGCTAATACAGAAATCCAAAGTAGTGGAAATATGAGTTGTAAACTTATGAGACAAGTTTATTATTGATTAGTCTCTGTTTCGGTATACAAGAAATATAACATCTTAAGACTTTCCTGTTTTCGCTGAAACAGAGATGGCAGCAGTTGAACTATCAACAAAAGCTATAACTCACAATAGGCTTGATTCGTTCAAAGGAGATGGTGATGACTTCATAACATGGCAAAATCAAATGCTATTTTATCTCACCACACTCGGTCTGCAACGGTATGTCGAGGAGGAGGAGCCGATTCCTCCACCAGGCAAGGAATCAGATGTTGATATGTGGAAGCATTCGATTTCTATGCAGAAACTATATTCTGAATTGTCTCGACAAGGTGCTATATAAAGTATATCGGCCTCTAAAGACAGCAAAAGCACTCTGGAATGCACTTGCCACGAAGTACAAGGCGTAGAATATCAGTCTTAAGAAATTCATTGTAGAAAATTCATGGACTACAAAATGATTGACTCCAAACCGGTGACTTCTCAATTACATGAACTGTAAATCATCATTCATGAACTTGAAGCGGAATGTTATAAGGTTGGAGAATCGTTTTTGGTTGCCGCCATCACGGGAAAACTGTCGCCATCATGGAGAGATTACCGCAACTATCTAAAGCATAAGAAGAAGGAAATCTCTTTACAAGATCTCATAGTCCGACTAAAAATTGAGGCAGATTACCGTGGAGTTACAAAACCAAGCGAGGAGGCATTTGTGGCTGAAGGGTCAAAGACCAAAAACAAAAAGAAGAATTTCCAAAAGAAAAGGAAAGCTCTAGACAACAAACCAAAAGACAATAAACGAACCAAAAAGTTTAATGGCGAGTGTTGGGTTTGTGGAAAGGTTGGACATGCCTATAGAGGTTGCAGACACAAAATGGAATGCAACAAAGAGGCAAATAGAGTAGACAACATGGAAGTAGACAAGTCCAACTTCTCAGCAGTTGTATCTAAATGCAATTTGGTTCAGAATCCTAATCAATGGTGGGTAGACATAGGCGCTACTCGTCGTGTTTGCTATGACAAATCCATGTTTTCTACATACCAGAAATTCGATCATGAAGAAAAACTCTATATGGATAATTCTGCAGTATCCATGATCGAAGGCAGTGGAACAGTAATCCTTAAGTTTACTTTTGGACTACCAAGTTGAATGACGTGCTCCACGTTCCAGACATACGCAAGAATCTCATCTCTGGTGCAGTACTATCGAAGAAAGGATTCAAAATGGTGTTCGAGTCAGACAAGATGGTTCTGTCCAAAGCTGGAATGTATATCGGAAGGGGATATTTATGTGATGGCCTATTTAAGGCAAATGTAGCCGTTATCGGCAATAAAACTATGTATTCTGATTGTGCTATTAATAAAATTGAAGTTTCTTACTTGCTTGACCACGAAATTTTACTATGGCATGATAAATAAGGACACATAAATTTCCGAAAAATGAAAACATTATCAAACTTGGGATTAATTCCGAAATTCCAAGTAGATAAGAACTACAAAAGTGAGACATGTGTAGAAGCAAAAATGACTAAAAAACCATTTCAATCTGTTGATAGAAGCACCGAACCACTAGGTTAGGTTCATACCGATTTATGTGATTTGAAATCGTTACCTACAAGAGGTGGGAAAAAGTACTTTATCACGTTTATTAACGATTGTACATGATATTGCTATGTATATCTTTTGAATAGTAAAGATGAAGCAATTACATCATTTATAAAGTACAAGGCTGAGGTTGAAAATCAGTTAAATAAAAAGATCAAGATATTGAGATCTGATCGAGGTGGAGAATATGAATCACCATTTGAACAGTTCTGTGCCGAAAATGGTATAATTCATCAAATAACAGCTTCATATTCACCACAATAAAATGGTGTAGCCGAGAGGAAGAATAGAACGTTAAAAGACATGATTAATGCCATGCTTTTAACATCTGGTCTACCGACCAACTTATGGTGGGAAGCCTTAAATATGTCTAATCACATATTAAACAAAGTCACTCATAATAAAACAGGGACAATTCCATATGAGATTTGGAAAGGACATAAACCAAGCTTTAAATACGTTAAAGTGTGGGGGTGTTTGGCAAAAGTTCCAGTTCCACCTCCCAAGAGAGTCAAACTTGAACCAAAAACAGTAGATTGTTACTATCTAGGGCCAGCCCAATATTGTAGTGCCTATATATTTTTGGTATTCAAGTCTGATATAGCTGATATTCATGTAAATACAATCATGGAATCTTGAGATGCCTCATTCTTTGAAGACGTGTTTCTGCACAAAAGGAATGAAGGGAATAATGTCCCTAAAAGGACAAGTGAAGAATCAAGCAATTCACATGAAGATGAAACTCATCATGAGATTGACGAAGTTGAACCGAAAAGAAGCATAAGGGCAAGGACTTCCAAGACATTTTGTTCGGATTTTTTCACATATATGTTAGAACACGAACCTCAAATGTACAAGGAAGCAACGTCATCTTCTGAATCTTCATGTTGGAAAGAAGCAATCCAAAGTGAAATTGATTCAATTCTAAGCAATAAAACTTGGTAAATTATTGATATTCCACCTAAAATAAAACATGTTGGATGTAAATGGATTTTCAAAAAGAAAATGAAAGCAGATGGCACTATCGACAAGTATAAATCCATATTAGTAGCCAAAGGATATCGTCAAAAAGGAGTAGACTTCTTTGATACATATTCGCCAGTAACACGAATAACCTATATAAGAATGCTAATAGCAATTGCATCGATCTATAATATAGAAATTCATCAAATAGATGTAAAAACAACATTTTTAAATGGAGATCTCGATGAGGAGATCTACGTGGAGCAACCTGAAGATTTTATTTCCAAAGGAAATGAAAACAAAGTCTGTAGATTAGTAAAATCACTATACGGACTAAAACAAGATCCAAAACAATGGCACGCAAAATTTGATAGTGTCATGATGAGAAACGGTTTTCATATAAATGAATGTGATGAGTGTGTTTACTATAAACAAATTGAACAATCTTATGTGATGATTTATTTATATGTAGATGATATATTAATATTTGGTCCATATACTTAGGTAATAGAGACCATAAAGAAGATGTTAATTAGTAATTTCGATATGAAAGACTTAGGAATTGCAGACGTTATTTTGGAAATCAAAATAATAAGAACACCTAATGGAATTGAATTATCTCAGTCACATTATGTAGATAAAGTGATTGAAAAATTTCAAAATTTTGGAATTAAAGGAGTAAGAACACCTTTTAATCCATCAGAAGTACTGCAAAAAAACACTAATGAGAGTGTAATGCAACTGGAATACTCTCGTGTAATAAGATGTCTCATGTATCTCATGAATTGCACAAGACCAGATATAACTTATGCAGTAAGTCGACTGAGCAGGTATACAAGAAATCTAGGAAAGGAACACTGGAAAGCACTAATGAGAGTGCTTGGATATTTAAAAAATACCACAAATTATTCTTTACATTATGGAAAATATCCTACCGTCTTAGAAGGATATAGTGATGCGAACTGGATTGCTGATTCAGAGGAATCAAAATCAACGAGTGATTATGTCTTTACCTTAGCAGGGGCAGCAGTGTCATGGAAATCAACAAAACAAATATGCATAGCTCGGTCCACTATGGAATCAGAGTTCATCGCTTTAGATAGAGCAGGCGAAGAAGCAGAATGGCTTCGTTAGAAGATATTCCATTTTTGGCCTAAACCTGTATCGGCCATATGCGTACACTGTGATAACCAAGCTGCGCTAAATAGAGCGCACAACTTTGTGTATAATGAAAAGTCACGACACATTCGTCGACGCCATAACACTGGTAAGCAGTTACTCTCAAATGGAACTGTTTCCATAGATTATGTGAGAACAAATGATAACCTAGCAGATCCATTTACTAAAGGTTTATCAAGAGAGAAAATTGACTACGCATCGAGGGGAATGGGTTTAAAAACCTAAACTACCAAGAATTATCTTATACGGAAACCTATCCTAGCGACTAGAGATCACACGGACTAGGATCAATAGGCAAACCAGTTCTGAGTAACTCAAGACGTAATGCATTTGCTTGGACATAGTCCAACTCCATTCCTATGGTGCACAATATAAATGCATGCCTACAGAAGTATTTAAAGGTTAAAACTATGTTTTTTATGATGACCATATCTTAAAAATAACAAATGGGGTATGTGTAGGATACTCTTAATGGTTGCGATCACCTATGTTAGTGTGAGCTGGGTCGGCTCTATGAGAATATTAAAGGCTTATATTTTCTAAAAACACTCATAGAACCAAAAATTGTTCAGTACCAAAATGAACACAACCAAGAGATTGGATGTGAAGGGAAATAATTCTTTGTAAAGCTTATTGTCTGGTTATACAATAACGGCTAACGGTTCAAGATGAAATAATTCACCGATTAGCTAAGTATATCCGATAAGTTTTAACTAGGGAAAATTTAAAGTGAAATATCTACTTATCCTCGATATAGCATTATTTTCATATGAACTGTGTGATATTACACTTTGTACGGGGGAGACTATATCGTCATTCATGTGGGGGATTGTTAGAGTTTTCTAATAGTGAATGAGATATATCCCACATCGCCAAAAATAAGTCCTTATTCTTGTTTATATAGTGTATTCTCAATCCCTATATTAGCCCTTAGGGTCAGATAATTTTGTACGAGAGGGAGGACCTATATGGCCATGGAATAACACATGCGCGCGCCGCCGCCGTCCCTTCCGACCGAACCGGGCCGGGTCGAGTGCGGGTACGGGTGTGGGTCCAATAAGAGTGGACCGTGTTATATTTTTGCTGTACAGAAATGAATGGTTTTCTGCTGTTTAAATTCAAAAAGAAGCGATTACTGGATTGGACGCGACTGTTGCAAACTGCAACAGTATCTGGCCGTTGCAAACGAAGAGACGCGACTGTTGCGAACAACAACAGTTTTTGGCCATTGCAAACAAAGAGGCGCGACTGTTGCACAAAGCAACAATTTTCGGCCATTGCAAAACAAAGAGGCATAACTGTTGCGAACAATAACGCTTTTTGGCGTTACAAATGAAGGGATGCTACTTTTCTCAGCGGGTGTAGCCATTGGGAATTCGACTATAAATAAGGAGGAAACCTGATCACTTTCCTCACTCAAGTAATTCTGAATTTTCTCTTCTTCCTCCTTGTTTCTTAATATCTATAATCTGTGCGCTTTGCATATCACACAGAAGATCATACACATCACAATCTCTAGCGGATCACATCTGTTGTATCTTGAGAGACTTTGAATAAAGTCTTAAGGAAATTGTTATGACAAGCCTCGGACGAAATTTCCTTCTTCAAACGGTTAGATTTCTAATTGATTTATATATATATATATATATATATATATATATATATATATATATATATATATCTCATTTTCGTTTCTGCGTTGTACTATTTCTTTCAATGGTATAACATTTGATTTATCTCTATAGTTATTATTGCTATAGTTGTTAGTTGTTGTAATTAATTACAACATACTTATTGTTAAAAAAAACTAATACAGAAATCCAAAGTAGTGGAAATCTGAGTTATAAACTTGTGAGACAAGTTTATTATTGATTATTCTCTATTTTGGTATACTAGACGTATAACATATATATTGAACCTTTTTCAATGCAAAATATTATATTCGTACTCTTCTGATAAAATACATCAAACATGCAACGGAATCCTCTTTATGATGAATAGAGTTGGTTTACCACATTAGTGTTTCATTAGAAAATATTTAAACCCGAATGCTACAAATTACATCAAAGTGCATATAATAGAGGATGTACAGTGGTTTAAAATTGTATGCATTATGCGCAAGCGATTTTCCAAATAGATTCAGCTGCACTGAAAAGCTAGGCCCTGTTTGCCTTGTCATTTTTAGTTTTGTGTTTTTGTCTATACAAAAACGCGTCCGTTGTATGTATTGTTGAAAAAAAAAATTTTGAAAAATGAAATTAACATGTAAAATAGAAAACAAGTTCATTTTGTTTTTCGTGTTTTGAGAGATTACAAAAGCACAGAGAACAATCCAACTCCTTCATTGTCCGTTGGTCATCCTAATGGCTAAGAATTATAAATCTTCTTCTCTTATTTTTTTATTATTTCTAAGTGCAAGTTGGAAACACAAAACTCAAAATACAAAATGAAACCAAACGAAGCCTAACTATTTTGGTGAAGGACTGTATATATTAATCTATGACATTCGTCATCATCATTATATCTGTACCTTTTTTGGAAAAAAAGAAATTATTGAGATCGTCACCTGAATATATCATGTTGATCCAATAAAAAGATTTAAGTAATTGCAAGAAAAATTCCTATGTTCATTTATTTTAATTTATAGTTCAAGGTATGAATGTTGGATTCTTCTTCTTGAACAATTAAAGTTTCTTTAGGCTTGTTTCAATAATCTGAATAACCTGATGTGTATTTGCAACAGTAGGAGCGATCATTAAAACAGAAGATGGAGAGGGTAAGTCTAATAGGACCCAAAAAGGCAGCCTTTCTTCCAAGGAAATCCCATTAACAAATTCAGTTTCTTCAACTTTTTGCAGTAACTTGATGTGTAGTTTTGCAAGCCTGTACCCGATTTGGGGTTTGATGTAAAAAAAATTCTTTCCTACATTGGTGATGGGTGAATCGTTTGTTATGTTTGAAATGTGGGTCTTGAAGTCAAAGTTTCATTCTTTCCTCTTTTTAGTTTCGATTGATGCGGCTGATCTGACGTTCTTGTATTCAAAAACAGTGTATTACCAACTATTATGCCAACTTTCTCTCCATTCTCGTAATGGAAAGGAAAAGTTAAAAGATACGAACACGTTAATTATGTGACGACTAGTGCGAACCCATGCTATGCACATGGATTTGCTTATTATTAGTTTTGCAATTGTTTGTGCTATTATTCTTTGGTAATGAAGCATATTTTTTAGTTGTGAAATTAGACCTTGTACAATGGTATTATATGAAAATTTGCTTATCTTGATATGAAACCATGCATAACATGGCAGAGGGCCCATTGTCAAAGAGCAGCAATTATACCAACATCATGTTGATGAGATATATTATATGCTACCTTTACGATAAATAAGTTGCTAAATATTAAAAGGAAACCTGCCCGAAAATAAGTAGAGCATATGATACCAATAATGCTTAATGAAGCATAAATAAAATACTAAAATTAATGACAATTATTGTCACGACCCTTCTTCCACTAACCAGAAAGACGTATCATGAATTAAGAAAGAAAGAGATAGAAAGAGAAAGAAAGAGAAGAAAGAAGAAACAACAACAGAATCTCAACAGCGGAACGAATAAATTATATTAATAATAAAAGTATTACATAGATATACAACAACTATCAGAGTTACACAGATTATACATCTTATACTAGACAGTTATAAACACCTGTCTAGTTATTACAACACAGTACAAAACAACTCAAACAAACGACTCGGAGATACCAACACAGCAGAATACTAGATAACTATAACGCAGAAGCCTCCTGCTCCATTTCTCCTCCACAATTCATCAAAGCTAACCTGAATCCCTTGGCTACTCGTAAAAATTTGAGTACCCAAGAGTTTAAGAAAAACAGAAATAAACTCCGGGTCAGACATGGGTCTGGTGTGAGTAACAGGTCAAAGTTTCTTAACTTTTGAAAAAACCTTTAAAAAGAAAGGTATCACGTAAGACTTCCCACACATAAACATGAAAAAGTTTTTACCTTACGCTAACCAAAACATTTGATAGGAAATCCGGTGATATTATAATAGTGTCTAAGGTTTTCAAGTAAAATATAGAAATAGCTGGAATGCTTACATCTCACGTTCCAACATAGTTGGGCACAATCAATACGTACGGCACTTATTGGATTTTGGATTCCATACAATGGCAGGGCTACCGGGGTACCGCCCGTCACAATACGGGGCCTAGATCGCCGTACCGAGGATCACTCCCAATCCCCTGCAACACAAGGCCGGAACCATCCCTTACTGGACAGTCCCGAACAAGACAACCCCGTAGTTGGCCGCGACCCAACCGCCCACACAGCCGAATAAAAAAGGGACTTCTAGACAGGGGGAAATCTCGTCCTACTTGGTCATGACCCACTTAGCCTTGCTGCACCTCCCATGTTTTAGCCATTCCCGGTTGGTGAGGCTTGAGGCTATGATTACCTTTAGAGAACAAATCTCTTAGAATGCTCATCGTCCATCTGACGATGTTCTGAAAGCATTCAATCCATACAAGTTCGTTCCGGGTTCGAACGAAACCGAAGGCATTATCTCGTTACACTCATTTTGGAATCACCCTCAGAGTTAACGACGATAACCCTTGCACTCTGAATCTTCATCTTCACTTAAGATTCACGACCTATCGTTAATTTGGATCGATGTGGTTTTCGAATATCCAAATATGGAAACCCGATCCCGGTCTCATCGAATCCAAAATGCCATCTTTTAGGTCCAAGTTGTTTTAAGTTTAAAACCATTCAATTTAATTGTCTATATACACACAGATAGATAATTCACAGATTCACAATAGATAATCATCACTACAGATAATCCCTATTATCATTGTCAGAAGATAATCCAAATCATCATCACAATGCAACCAATGCATCCATATCACACAACAATACTAATCTCATATCTGAGATTCAAACCATTCAAGGAAACCTATATCATCCATATATAAACAAGGATTAATAATCACACCATACATAATTAATTTAAAATGAATTAAATTAATTACATCATCTCTAATTAATTTAAAGTAAATTAAATTAATTACCTCAATCTATAAATTCTGCTTATATAACCATTAATTACAAACCAATCAACTAATTAATTCCCTTGATTAATCATTCTTTAATTACATTCAAGTAATTAATTTCACAAATTAATTATTCTTAATCAAATACAGTAATTAACCTTTAATTACTTCATTAATTAATTAATTATAATTAATTACATTAATCCTTAGTTAATTACATTAATTAATGACTTCATTAATTAATTATCATTGATTAATTAATCTTAATTACATCATTAATTGTATTAATTAATGATCCCTAATTATATTTAAATTAATTAACTACATTAAGTAATTAACCTTAACTAAACCATAATTATTGATCACTTTTGATTAATTAACTTCAGTAATTAACTATTCTTAATTACTTCATTGAGTAAATTGATTATCCCTAAATTAGTTATATTTAATAATTAATTATATTTATTAATCATCCTTGATCAATTTTATTAATAATTAATTACCCTTAGTTAATTACATTACTTAATTATTTTCCAAATGACTTAATCAATCAATGCTTAAATCAATTACACCAAGTAATTAGTTACTAATTACTTTCACAAAGTAATTATCCTCCATAATAATTACACAAGCAACTAACCCCAAACTCATCCATACTTCAATAAGTTACATTCAGTAATTTCTCATCTTAATTACTTCTCTAAGTAATTATCCTTCATTAATTACTTATCAACCCATCAACTGATTATTCTAAATTAATTAAACTTAATTAGTTAATTTAAACTAATCAAATTAATTAATTAATTAATTACAATGAGTAATTAATAACTTTAATTACTATCATAAAGTAATCATACTTAACCAAATTCCATAATGATTATCTAATTTAATTAATCTAATTAATTATCAAAATTAATCACTTTAATTAATAAATAAATAATTCCAAGTTAATGACCTTCATTAACTTATAAAAAAAATTCTTAATTACCTTTCTTAAGTAATTATTAATTACAAATTTAAAAATCTTTAAAAATCATTTAATTAATCACTAATTGTTTAATTAACTAAGTTTTTAACTTAATTAATCTTAATCTCTTAATAAATTAATTTCTAATCATTAATTAAAATCTTAACTTATTTAATTAATGATCTTATTTTCCAAATTAATTAATCTTAATTAATTAACTTCAACATTAATTAATTAATTCAAAACCTTACTTAATTAATTAAATAAATTAATTAATTATTCATCTAATTAACTTATTAATTTAATAATCCAAAATCATTAAATCTTTGATTTATTTTAAAATAAAACATTTCTTATTAATGATTACATTATCATTAACAAAGCAAATTCAAAACAACTTACTTTAAAATTTGTTTTCAAATTACATTTTAAATTTAAAATGAAATCAAACTTAACCTTATCAAAGTTTTAAAAATATTTTTAAAACCTTTTTAAAACTTATACTAAATAATTTCTTATTTTATAAAAGATGTCTAAAGGAAATTTAAACTCACATTCATTTTAAAATACAAATCCTATTTAAAATATGTTTCAACATCCAAAGTTGTTTAACATTTTAAATTTTTTTAAAACTTCCTTTATTTTCAAAATTATGATTCAAATTGGATTTTGATTTCAGATTTAAAACTTATGTCTAAATCTTCTACTCTTTATTTTAAAACTTAACCTTTAAATTCAATTTATTTAAACTCTTTTAAAGTTGTTTAAACATTTTAATTTATAAAGTTTAAATTAAATTTTAAAACTGGAATTCAAACCTAGTTTAAATCCATACTTTAAATTTAGATTTTAAATTCTAATTTAAAACTTGTTTCAGATTTTAAACCAAATTTGAATAGAAAATAAACAGGTTTCTCCTGTAACCAATAAAAATACCTGAGCCACCCCTGTTTGACTTCGAGTAAAACCCTGAACAACTTCGAGCAAAAACTCGAATTACTCGAGTATAACTCGAGTCCAAAATATTCTGCAAAACCAAAACATTCATGACATCATTCCTTGCATCGTGCATATGCACGGTGGTTCTGGCCGCCTCCAGTCACCACCAAGTCAGCGATCATGTCGACGATTGCCCACGGATCCATCCACGATCATCAAATCCTCACAAGCATCAAGAAATCAAAATCGAGATATAAACCACAACCTGGAGCTAAACTGTAACCACCACTCCAAAACTAGAAACTCCTCGTCCTCGCTTCTCCGGCCATCGGAGGCTTTAAAACTCCGACCATCTCTTCTTCAACGCCCGAGATACCATCTCCCCAAAAATTGTAGCACTCGATCAACGAGAGCAACCATGCCGATCAAAACTACTCCACTGCCCAATAACTAGGTTTACAAATCAATTCGAAAAATCACCATCACCACGGTGATCTTCCACCACCTCCACCATTTTTTCCCAAACCACTGACCACTTTCCTTCTTCCAGAAAGAATTACGGCCCTTAAGTCCATCAGAATTTCCTCCATTTACATTTGCCAGTAAAAACAGCAATGCTCTTAAATCCCAATACTAAAAATCGAATTTTTTGTTTCAAAAATCAAATTTAAGCTTTAGCTTTTGATTCATGCACCTGAAAATAAGAAACTATTAAATTGAATTTTTCCTATTTTTAGTTTACTTTGTTGTTTCATTCTTTTCCAGTAAAACTGCAGGTTCTTTTTAAGTTGAACAAAATCTTAAACTATAATTTATGATAAATTAAACATACATTGTTTAAGACTCATGTACTATTAAAGATTGATTCAAGAGCACTTGAGTTTTACTAAATTTTGGACCTGGAACTTAGAAAAAAACTGTAATAACATAAAACAGTATCCATGCTCAAAATTAATTCACATACAGAAGACACATAGCATGCACTTCATAACCATACTTAAGTTTTTAAATTTATGAGGTTACTCACAAACATACTTGTTTTCATAGATGATTAGGAAACTTAATTATTTACTTAAATTTTAATACTGTAATGTTACTCACCTGATATGATTCCTTGCATGAAACAGAGGCAAAGAGCTATTGGAAATTGGAATATGCATTAGCTTTTAAAAACTTGAGTTACCTCTTTGTTTTGAAACTGCAGTTGCATGCTAATGAAACTTTGTTGAAGACATAAGGCTTGATTTTAAACTTGCTTCAGATCTCAGGTTTAAAGAATGCAGGCATATGCTTTTGATTCCTAGATTTTAAAGAAATGCAGGCTTTTCATTTTGCTTTTGAAAGGAATTACAGGTTTGATTTGAGACAAGTTTTTTTTTTGAAGATCTCAGATTTGATTTTGAAAATGAACAGAATTGAAAAAAATGCAGGCAGATTGGTTTGAAGAGGTTACAGACTACAGATTTGAAAAATTGCAGGGGTTATGATCTTTTGAATTGGATTTTGATTTGAGGAGGAAGCTTTCAGATTTGAATTTGAAAATAAATTATAGGATATTGATTTTGGTTTTTGAGAGTTTGGAAACAAATTTGTTCCAGCTGAAATTTTTCTTCTTACTTTGAAAAATGAAGATTAGAAAAGGAAAAGATTGAAGAAAACATGTTTTATATAAGTGTAATTGATTTATCTAAAAATTTAAAAAGAAAAATTAAAAATAAAAGGACACTTGTAAAAAAAGTAACATTTGTCATCTTTTCAATTAATTTATTAACACATGTCATTATACTACTTACTATATTAACATGTGTCTTAAGAATAATTTTTTTTATTTAATTTAAAAGTAAATTAACCCCTTTTTCTTTATTTATTAAATACACACACATATATATATATATATATATAAATTATTTTCATAAGTAAATGTATATGCATTTCTTCTTTTCAAAGAAAATGAAATGAAACAAATTATATAAAAAACGAAAGCTTACTTATAATTTAGATATGTTTATTCTTTTGAAATTTCAAAATTAATTCAAATTCAAATTCTATAAATTTTAAAAATCCAATTTTAAAACTAATTTATATTAACATATTTAATTTAAAAATAATAATATTGTCTTTTAAAATTTATCTATATTTATACATTTATTATTATTTGAAAGTAACATATTTATTAATTAAAATAATTTATAAAAGAAATTATAAATTACTTATCATTAATCTAACTTATTTAAATGCATAAATGTTTTAATATATAAATGGCATTTTAAATTTTCATATATAATTCCAAATTATAATTATTAAGCTATATTCAAAAAGGAAATAAAATAAACTTTTGTTTATCTTATTAAAATTTAAACTATGCTTTAAAATATATTTAAACAATTTAAAACATTTTCTTTAAGTATCTTAAAACCAAATAGTTATTTATTAAATAGTTTTGAATAGTTATATATTAAATAAAATAATAATTTCCAAATTATCAAAATGAATATTAAAATTGAAAAACAAGATTTTATTTGTTTATTAAACTTCAAATCAAAACTTATCTATCTACAATATATATAAATATATATACACACATTATAAATAGAAAGCATTTTATTAGCTTTTAAAAGATAAGATTCACCAATTAAACATTTATTTAATTGGATTATTAAATCAAGTTAATTTTTATTAACAGAATTTATCAAATCCATTTAATTTTAAATACAGATTATTAAATTTGTATTGCCAAAATTTTTGGGATATCACAATTACTTAATGCATGTCCATGAGAACATATAATAGTGAGGCATGAGATGCATATAGCAGACCATGCACTACTTATTTACTATGGAGAACATTCAACCGAACATACAACATATAAAAAATGCATACAGCAGAACATGCATGATATGGAAGATACCATGACACAAACAATCTTCATCTAAAGAACATGGTAGAATAGTCATGATATGGAAAATACATGCTTGTCTAAAGAGCATCGAAGTTGAATGAAAGGGTTAAACGGAAACCCCAAATAAAATGTCATCTAAATCTACGCTTCTACACCATAATTTTTGATAAACCTCATATAAATATGTAGAATATTCAATATATTAATTGGCCAAATAATTAACGCCCTCATATAGTTGAGAAATAATCTCATATTCTGGTGTTGCAAATTATTTACTCAAAAACCAGCCCATGCAGATTAAAGTGTAATGCTGAGTTGCCAACCTACTGAGATGACCTTTAGCGGTAAAAAATAGAACTTATATACTCTAACGACCCAATTTTTTGACGTCGAAAGTTGACATCGATACGTCCACTGTGTCAAAATGCCGCACAGTCGAATGCCGGAAAGCCGAACCGTTAGCGTTAAAGAAGAAGAAGATAGAAGAAGAAACAAAAATAATAACGGAATCTCACATTTCGATGCGGAACAATGTATAATAGATAAATGAGTAATCTTTAAAACAAAGATCTATACCAGTTTTTACATACATCACATTACCAGAGTTACATAACACGATACAACGCTGACAGTCATTATAACTTGACTACATGGAAACTGACTTTGCACCAACCCAGCCGCAACGGATAATACATAATATAGATGATACGTCTCGCCATCCAGCTTCAACTCGTGATCTCCACAGCATACTTCTAGACTTCGCTCCCGAACAACTGATAACCCGACTCTAGGCTGCCCGTATGGAAAATTATTGGCACCTAGAGTTTAGAATGGGAACAATAAACTTCAGGTCAATCATGAGACTGGTGTGAGATCTTAAAAACAGTTATTCTTTAACAAAAGAATTTAAAAGGAATCTGCAACGCTTTTTGGAAAATAAAACTACCGTAAGGCCTCCCGGCACACTCACAATGCTATTGCACACTTGGGGGAGATTTCTCCTTATGATAGTCAAATATGCTTGATACGAGAAAAACTTCTTAATATTATTATTTGTGCATAGTATAGAAAACATTTCGAAAGTACAGTATTAATCTTAGCCAGTATACGTACCATTATAGTACGCCTACTATAGCTGCCATATTAGATGGCAGATTCTACAACTAAAACCATACAGGGCTTGTATTGAATGATTGGATTTCCAACAAATGGTCAGGCTAAGAAACTTCCTTTCCAAATGGAACGCCTCTGGAGGGACGCCCCCAAGAACCAAATCGGATATCTTCCAACATAAGGCCAGGTTACCTCTGTAACTAGGTAACACCTACAAGTATGCCACCCCTGGTTGTTACCGACCATTATCCCAGGATTCACCAACAAATAGCAACAACCACACAGTTAAATATCTCGGCTCCATACCATGATACCACCTCTTATCCAGAAGAAAATGGACATACCCTAGGGGTGCGATCCCTAATAACCTTGCCGCAACATTACAGTTTCGACCATTACCGGGTTGTGGGGTTCGACGAAGCCTCATCCACAAAGCTACGTTTTTCACAAAAGCCATGCTTCAATCAATAAATGATCAGTAGTACTCAGCATGGCACACTACCAAATTAGGAGTATATCACTAATAACCATCAACTACATAACCTCTGAGCTCGTATGTCTCAGAGAATGGTGTTAAGCTAAGAGAATAAATTCTCTGCCACCAACAGAAATGTATTTGATAGAAATCAGCTTTATATCTCAAAATGTAATGTCAGACATACAACCATACAAGTCTGTTCCAGGTTCGAACGGAACCGAAGGCACTTCCAAAGAAGCCCTTGCAATCCGGGCATCCACAATCCCGATCGGACTCCCCATCACATATGGAGATCTCTTTACCGAAGCAACTCAGTGCAAAGTCACTCGACAGGTTATCCTATCATTCTCGAAAACACCTGGTCTTCACCACCATCTTCAAATGCTATCCATTTCATCGTATCACTATTCGGAATGGGTTATATGACACAAAGTCCTCTCCCGGCTAAACTAAATAGTGATCACTTAATTTAAAAACACGTGGATATTTCAATCAAAAAGATTCATCATCAAGATTCGATATGGGTTTCGGATAACCATCTAGAATCCGACTCCCTGTCGCATCGAAATTCAAATGTCATTTAAAGGCCAATATTGATAGTCGGTTATTTAACTATCAATGAATATTCACAACAATCACCAGATTTAAATAATTTTCCCAGTTATTTATTTTCAAAATATCTTCGCAAGATATATTTTCACACTTCAACCATTTGAAAACAAATTTCAAATCACTTTTCACATTTCAATCCTTTGAACCTTTCCTCACGTTGAATAAATTTCCAAATATTATTTATTCCCACCGAAAATTTGAGGAGTTCGAATACTTCAAAATAATTTAAAACACTTATCCAAAAATATATACTTGGAAACATTCAGAATAAAACTATTTTAAAACACTTTATTTAAAACATTAGTTACGAAAATATTATACTAATATCTCATATAAAAATTCTAGTCCAAACTAATTTAAAAACAAAATTATTAGATAAAGTGTAATTATTAAAATATCCATTTTCTACCAATTTAAATCTTTAAATGATCACTTCTTGATTTATTTCAATTCACATTCCGAATCCGCAAATTTCTTCCCACACTTTAAAAATAAAACAATACTTATTTTTAAAACAAATTTCCCTTTCCTTTATAAATTCCCTATGTGAATGTAAATTTCCAAATATCCACTGATATACGATTTTCAAATCGATTTCCAACTATTCACTTTCAAACACCAAATCAATTTCCAAATTGATTTCCAAAATCATTTCAAACACCAAATTAAATTCCAAATTTGATTTCTAAACTTATTTCCTTTTATAATAAATTCCTTTATCTCTTCCAAACTATTTAAAATCTGAATTTTAAATAAATTCTCCAACTTTTATTTATTAAAAACTTCTTCCCATATTTTGGAATTAATTCGATAAGATTTTAAAATCAATCTTTACCCATTTAAAATCCTTCTTTTAAATCTATCCAATTTTCATAAATAAATTTTTCTAGAAACTTCTACTTAAATTTCAAAAATCAAATTTTATTTATTTCTTGTATTCTACAATACCAAAAATATATTCGGCTAAATCATAGCCTTCCACAATTTCAGTCACAAGTATAATCACAGATAGATTATAAATAAATCAACACACAACATATGAAACAAATTCAAATGTTTGAGGAATCCGGTTGGATCCCTCCAACCTGTTTCCCTGCATCCACAAATGTTAGCACAACAATTAAATAACAATTCCACTTCGAGGTGGAATATAACGGCATGTGGGATTAAATAATATCATCTGCTATTATGCGGCGCATATGGTCTCATCCGCTATATAATGCAGAAAATCAATCACTCCAAATACATATATAACACCAATTCCACTTCGAGGTGGAATATCGCGGTATATGGGTTTATATAATATCCTCCGTTATTATACGGCGCATAGGGTCTAATCCAATACAACTGATAATAATTTATCATCCAAGCACACAATCAACAATTTTAAATTTAACTATCTAAAATTAAATCGGAAAATCCGATTGAGTGAGAAGATCTCACCTTTTCGCCCTTTTATTTGCAATCCAATCCAATTCCAACTTGATTTCACGGTTTCACACCTTGTATAAACAATTGCATAATTTTTATTAATATTCCAAATAAATCGACCAATTAAATTTGCCATTTTATAGTTTTAATTCAACTAATAATTTAGTTTTTTGTTTTAAATTAATAATTTAATTTTAAACGAATAATTAAATTTTAAACAAAATTTCTTTTAAATAATTCTCTTAGTAACTAAATAAATTAAATACGTTAATAAAACAACTTAATCACCAAATTCATTATTTTTAAAATAAACTAGTAATATTTAAAATGTAAATATTTATTATTATTATATTTTTTCTGAAACTACCCATATATATATATATACTTGTAAAATATTCCGCATATGTTTTTTCAACAAATTTTTTATATATATATATAACTTTCAAGCATTAAAAATCCCTATGTACATAAAAAAAATTGCACGAATATTATATTAATTTTTTTTTAAAATTTCATATATATATATATATATTAAATTGTTAAGAAAAGGAATAGATCATATTTTTTCCTGTAATTAAAAATTCTGTATGAAAAGGAAAAAAAAATTCTTTCTACGACATCTGTATAAACATTTGTCTATTAAATTAAACAAACAGTAAAAAAATATACCTAAGCACTATATTCGAACGACCACCACGTATTCGATTGCTTACGCCAGAACGACGCGACTGCAAGACCACTATCGCTTGAAGAACACGCCATCGCATACACAAGATCACCTATGGCCTCGACATCGCCTGCATCTCGTTCGCACGCTCCACGATTGCGAGCTGCCGAGAATCTCCAAGCCCTAGTCCTAGCTCGAAACACACCTTCGATCCTCAAATTGATCGATGATCAAGTCGTCGAGCCCTAGAACCCCAATCGTGATTCGATTTAGATTCCTGTTCGGCCATCTTCGAACAAAGGAAGAGAAAGGGATTCGATTCGTGAAGGCCAAACTAGGTTTTAGGATGAAATGCGAATCTGAGGAAGGAAAGGGACGCGCTTGATTCAATTTTCCCAAATCGTTATTTGGTCACGAACCCTATATTTTAAATTTTCCCTCTGAATTTTTTTTGTTTAAATGCGCGGCCATTTCCTTGAGCTTTCGGTTTCGAGTTTTAGAAGAGGAACAAAGTGATTTCGCCGGCCATCTATTTCTCATTTTGAACTTCATATTTTATATTTTTTTTCTAAACGAAGACGCGTGTTTCAACTCTTTTGCCAAGTGTTTGAAAATTCAACAACGTGTAATCTGCCATATAAAATATCATTAAAATAAACATATATATTATAATTTGTATTTAACTTTAAATTTAAATCGTCTCGGTTCCGTAGCTCAAAATCTCGACCTCTAATCGAGGTGTGCCGCTAGGCGTTTATAATGTTATACGCCTATTCCAAACGCAATGGAAAAGGTTGCGAGTCCAAATTCGATCGTATGGAGAAGATAGCTTTTTGGACCAGTTGTTAAAATTAAATTCCAATAAAAAATTTAGCGTGTTTGCCTATCGTACGGCCAAACGGTCACTCCAAACATTACGAAATTTAAATCCAACAATAATACAATATTACGGATCCAATGGAACAGGTTTCGCCAAATTCCGAGACTGTGCCTCGAAAAGCTATTTTTAAATATCGATTTAAACGATAAAAAATTCAAAACTGAGCAAAACATTTTCGAATCAAATTCTGAAGCTTCCATTATCTCCAGTACTATCAATATATGAATTTTCTAGGCCATAAAATTATTTTTTAACAAGCTTAAAATTAAAGATTCAAATTTTTACCCAACCTTTAATAATTAAATTCAAAAATTTAATTGCCAATTTCATCCTTATATTTGAAATCCAAGTTAAATCAACTTCCAAATATCAAATTCAACCAAATATTTCAATTTCAAATGTCAAAATTTCTGGGTCATCACATTCTTCCCCCCATACCGAAATTACTAGTTAAGAAGAATGATCCTCAACCCGTTTATTATTTTCCCAAAACCAAAACAGTTTTATCAACTTGCCAAAATAAATCTTTTTATTTAAAGACCCGTCATTTCAACTAACTTTCCAAATCTTCCATAACTTTCAAACAACTTTGTTTTCTCAAAAAATTAAATTAAAATTTAAATTAAAATTTTTAAATCATCAAAATTTTCTCAAAAATTTTCTAACTCCTTAAAATTTCGAAAAATTTCGCCAGCGTTTCCTTTGCGTGGCTAGCTCGGTACGACTACAAATGGCACCACGGGCTCCAAGATTCAAAAAGAAAACGAAAAGCCAAGTGGCTAGACAAGAAAATCATCAAATTTCATATAGAAATTTAAATACATACCTTTTTCGAGCAATTTTAAATTATCTTCAAAATCAAAAATCCAATTCCCTTTGCATTTAAATCACCTGAATATCATACTAGCAATAATAACCAATTACAACATTCAAAACCATTTTGCACTTTTCTTTATAAAAGATTCAATATCCATTTCATTCAAATTTGTAAGATGTGCTTGTGTCATTCATACGAAATATCAAATTCGATCGCTCACTCGATCACACAATTTCGCTTTTGAACTAGTATCGTCCACCCGACTTCGTAGTGCGGACTCAGATCTGGCTTCTTGATTAAAAACCCGTCATTCTCCTTGCATAGCCGTAAACTATGATAGAGAATTTCCAGAATCAACCAAAAATCCATATTCAGGGTTCGCCGTTGAAAATCGAGTGAAATTTTGCAACTCGGATCGATATAACTATCTCAAAATTGTATGCTCGAATTTTGGATCAGATCGCTACACAAATAAAATAATATACGTACATCCTACGTATTTATTTCTCAATTGATTATTAGCTTTATAAATTTTATTTTCCTTTATTCACATTGATTTTATTTCCTTATTCACATTTATTTTGATTTCTATCCACTTATTCACAATCACCATTTTCCAATTTCCAGCTTAACTTTCACTCAATCATTAACTTAGAATATTTCCTCAATTCCAAATTTTACTAAAGAATTTCACCATTATTTCTTAAGTTCAATATAAATATTCTATATACTTATATTTATTTTCAATTACCACTTGGTTTTATATCTACTTATATTTAAACTGGATTTCCAATCCTATATGAATTCAATTTACCTTTCATTTATAAATATTGAATTCAATTCATTTCAAACCATATTTGATTTGTCATTTCTTTAATTAGTTTTACTTACTAATTTTATCTCAATACTTCGCTTCATTGGGTTCAATATGAAAAATTTCTCCATTTCACTTAATTTATCACAAATCAAATTCAATATTCAGCTAGAATTTCTTTTGCTTACAAATTCAAAACAAATTTTAACACTCAGTTTCAATTTCATTTACTTGCAATTGTAAATTCATTTATTCGTTTACAAATTCATTTTTCACCTTAATAAATTTCATAAGTTATCAAGCTTAATCATATTCCATACTTATTAGAAATAAGTTTCTGGAGTCTTTCTATCATTTCAAAAATCATTTTTTGAAATCAATTCAAATTATCTTTTGAATTCCCAAAACCAAACCCAGTATGCAAGCAGTTTCCATTTAAAATAATTCGGCAGCAATTCCTCTCCTGGAAACTTGAAAATAAACACCGGTGATGTCGCAATCATCATCGGAATTATTTTTCCAGCGATCGGAAAGAGTTTAGTGCGTTCATCCCTTCAAAAACATTTTTCCAAAACCTTTGAAAGCCATTTTCAAATCAAAGGGATTTAAACTTTTCACCGAAATTTCAGATTTTAGATCCTTCAACTTAATTTTCAAATATTTCTCTAGAATTCTATTTCAAATTATAAATCGCATTTACAATTTATATTTACAAATCTCATTTGTATATAAATTTATTTCTTAACTTTTGAGTTATGATTTCAATTTCCTATTCAATAATCAATGATAATAATTTAATATTACCACTTCTTAACAACCAAGTAACCATATATAACTATATAAATTTATGGAAATTATTTCCTTTTATATACAAAAATAATTTGGGTAAAATTATTTGATTTACCCGATTTTAAAACAATACTGTGTTGGTTTATCTGGTTTAAGAGTTTAGAAACCCCTATCGACATAGGCGGCCAAACTGCATCGACCAGAATCTATAAACAATTAATCGATAAGTCAACACAATATAAAACAATTTTATGTTCACTAACAAATACGCGCTCATATCTGTTATTACACTCAAACTCATTCTAGAGTACTGCTGACTCTTTCTCTAATGAGTAATCTCCACCAGAGCCAAGGTTGTCGTTTAATCGAATGCTCTAATTCCACATTGTAACGACCTAATTTTTCGACGCCCGAAAGTCGACATCGATACGTACACTGTATCAAAATGCCGCACAGTCGGATGCCGAAAAACCGAACCGTTAGGGTTAAAGAAGAAGAAGATAGAAGACGAAACAAAAATAACAATAGAATCTCACATTTCGCAGTGGAACCATATATAATAGATAAACGAATAATCTTTAAAACAAAGATCTATATCAGTTTTTACATACATCACATTATCAGAGTTACACAACACGATACAACACTGACAGTCATTATAACTTGAATACATGGAAACGGACTTTGCACCAACCCAAACGCAACGGATAATACATAGTATAGATGATACGCCTCGCCATCCAGCTTCAACTCGTGATCTGCACAGCATACTTCTAAACTTCACTCCCGAACAACTGATAACGTGACTCTAGGCTACCCGTGTGGAAAATTATGGGCACCCAGAGTTTAGAAAGGGAACAACAAACTCCAGGTCAGTCATGGGACTAGTATGAGATCTTAAAAACAGTTATTCTTTAACGAAAGAAAACAAAAGCATTTAAAAGGAACCCGCAATTCTTTTTAGAAAATGAAACTACCATAAGGCCTCCCGGCACACACACAATGCAGTCGCACACTTGGGGGAGATTTCTCCTTATGATAGTCAAATATGCTTGATACGAGAAAAACTTCTTGATATTATTATTGGTGCATTGTGTAGAAAACATTTTGAAAGTATAATATTAATCTTAGCCAGCATATGTACCATTATAGTATGTCTACTTTAGCTACCCTATTAGATGGCAGGTTCTATAACTAAAACCGTACAGGGCTCGTATTGAATGATTGGATTTCCAACAAATGGTCGGGATAAGGAACTTCCTTTCCAAATGGAACGCCTCTGGAGGGACGCCCCCAAGAACCAAACCGGATCTCTGCCAACACAAGGCTGGATTACCTCTGTGACTAGGTAACACCTACAAGTATGCCATCCCCGGTCGTTACCGAGCTTTATCCCGGGATTCACCAAAAAATAGCAACAACCAAACGGTTAAATATATGGGATCCATACCATGATACCACCTCTTATCCAGAACAAAATGGACATACCCTAGGGGCACGACCCCTAATAACCTTGCCGCAGCATTCCTGTTTCGACCATTACTGGGTTGTGAGGTTCGACGAAGTCTCGTCCGTGAAGCTACGCTTTTCACAAAAGTCATGCTTCAATCAACAAATGATCAACAACACTCAGCATGCCATTCTACTAAATTAGGAGTATATCACTAATAACCATCAACTACATAACCTCTGAGCTCGCACGTCTCAGAGAAGGGTGTTAAGCTAAGAGAATAAATTCTCCGCCATCAATAGAATTGTATATGATAGAAATCAGCTTTATATCTCAAAGTGTAATGTCAGACATACAACCATACAAGTCTGTTTCGGATTCGAACGGAACTGAAAGCACTTCCAAAGAAGCCCTTGCAATCTAGGCATCCACAATCCCGATCGGACTCCCCGTCACATATGGAGATCTCTATACTAAAGCAACTCAGTGCAAAGACATTCGACAGGTTATCCTATCGTTCTCGAAAAAACCCGGTCTTTACCACCGTCTACAAATGCTATCCATTTCGTCGTACCACTATTTGGAATAGGTTATATGACACAAAATCCTCTCCCAGCTAAACCGAATAGTGAGCGCTTAGTTTAAAAACACGTGGATATTTCAATCACAAAGATTCATCATCAAGATTCGATGTGGGTTTCGGGTAACCATCTAGAATCCGACTCCCTGTCACATCGAAATTCAAATGCCATTTAAAGGCCAACATTGATAGTGGGTTATTTAACTATCAATCAACATTCACAACAATCACCAGATTTAAATAATTTTCCTAATTTTTTATTTTCAAAATATCTTCGCAAGATATATTTTCACACTTCAACCATTTGAAAACAAATTTCAAATCACTTTTTACATTTCAATCCTTTGAAAACAAATTTCAAATCACTTTCCTCACATGGAATAAATTTCCAAATATTATTTATGTCCACCAAAAATTTGCCGAGTTTGAATACTTCAAAATAATTTAAAACACTTATCCAAAAATATATACTTGGAAACATTCAGAATAAAAACTATTTTAAAACACTTTATTTAAAACAATAGTTATGAAAATATTATACTAATATCTCATATAAAAATTCAAGTCCAAACTAATTTAAAAATAAAATTATTAGACAAAATGTAATTATTAAAATATCCATTTTCTACCTATTTAAATCTTTAAATAAGCACTTCTTGATTTATTTCAATTCACATTCCAAATCCGCAAATTTCTTCCCACGCTTTAAAGATAAACCAATATTTATATTTAAAACAAATCTCCCTTTACTTTATAAATTCCCATTGTAAATGTAAATTTTCAAACATCCACCGATATACGATTTTCAAACCGATTTCCAAATATTCACTTTCAAACGCCAAATCAATTTCCAAATTGATTTCCAAAATCATTTCAGACACCAAATTAAATTCCAAATTTGATTTCTAAATTTATTTCCTTTTAAAATAAATTCCTTTATCTCTTCCAAACTATTTAAAATCTGAATTTTAAATAAATTCTCCAACTTTTATTTATTAAAAACTTCTTTCCATATTTTGGAATTAATTCGATAAGATTTCAAAATCAATCTTTACCCATTTAAATTCCTTCTTTTAAATCTGTCCAATTTTCAAAAATAAATTTTTCTAGAAATTTCTACTTAAATTTTAAAAATCAAACTTTATTTATTTCTAGTATCCTACGACACCAAAAATATATTCGGCTAAATCATAGCCTTCCACAATTTCAATCACAAATATAATCACACATAGATTATAAATAAATCAACACACAACATATGAAACAAATTCAAATGTTTGAGGAATCCTGTTGGATCCCTTCAACCTATTTCCCTGCATCAACAGATGTTAGCACAACAATTAAATACCAATTCCACTTTGAGGTGGAATATCGCGGTATGTATGTATCAAATTGTTAAAAATGGGAATGGATCATATTTTTTTCTGTAATTAAAAATTCTGTATGAAAAGAAAAAAAATTATTTCTACAACATCTGTATAAACATTTGTCTATTAAATTAAACTAACAGTAAAACAATATACCTAAGCACTGTGTTCGAACGACCACCACGTATTTGATTGCTTGCGCCAGAACGACGCGACCGCAAGACCACCTTCGCATGAAGAACACGCCGTCGCATCCATGAGATCACCTACGGCCTCGACATTGCCTGCATAACGTTCGCACGCTCCACGATTGCGAGCCTCCGAGAATCTCTAAGCCCTAGCTCGAAACACACCTTCGATCCCCAAATTGATCGATAATCAAGTCGTCGATCCCTGGAACCCCAATCACGATTCGATTTAGATTCCTGTTCCACCATCTTCGAACAGAGGAAGAGAAAAGGATTCGATTCGTGAAGGCCAAACTAGGTTTTGGGATGAAATGCGAATCTGAGGAAGGAAAGGGACTCGCTTGATTCAATTTTCCCAAATCGTGATTTGGTCGCGAACCCTATATTTTAAATTTTCCCTCTGAAATTTTTTTGTTTAAATGCGCGTCCATTTCCTTGAGCTTTCGATTTTGAGTTTTAGAAAAGGAACAAAGTGATTTTGCCGGCCATCTATTTCTGATTTTGTACTTCGTATTTTATATTTTTTTTCTAAACGAACATGTATGTTTCAATTCTTTTGCCAAGTGTTTGAAAGTTCAACAACGTGTAATCTGCCATATAAAATATCATTAAAATAAACATATATATTATAATTTGTATTTATATTTAAATTCAAATCTAAATCATCTCGGTTCCGTAACTCAAAATCTCGATCTCTAGTCGAGGCGTGCCACCAGGCGTTTATAATGTCATACGCCTATTCCGGACGCAATGGAAAAGGTTTCGAGTCCAAATTCGATCGTATGGAGAAGATAGCATTTTGGACCAGTGTTAAATTAAATGCCGATAAAATTTTCAGCGCGTTTACCTATCGTACGACCAAACGATCACTCCAAACACTACAAAAATTGAAATCCGATAATAATACAATATTACGAATCCAATGGAATTGGTTTCGTCGAATTCCGAGACTGTGCCTTGGAAGACTATTTTTAAATATCGATTTAAACGATAAAAATTCCAAAACGGAACAAAACGTTTTCAAATCATATTCTAAAACTTCCATTACCTCTAGTATTATCAATATAAATTTTCTAAGCCATCAAATTAGTTTTAACAAGCTTAAAATTAAAGATTCAAATTTTTAACCAACCTTTAATAATTAAATTCAAAAAATTTAATTGCCAATTTCATCCTGATATTTGAAATCCAAGTTAAATCAACTTCCAAATATTAAAATTCAACCAAATATTTCAATTTCAAATGTCGAAATTTTTGGGTCATCACATATACATAATCAAAATGGCTATTTTTTCAGGCATAACTAAAAGTACATAATTTACTTCAATTCATTTACATAACAATCAATATGAAACTTGATGTAGTCCTCTAAAGATGGTTATAGCTTTCAAAATGTAGTAAAAGACAACATGCAATCTGAAAACTGAATAATATCAGGCCTGCTAACTTGGTAATATAAATGGATACGGAAGTCAGTATGAAAAGATTTAGAACAGTCATTGTATGTATTAATTTTCTATCCTATGGAAGAATATGTTCGTTTCATTGGTATACGTTGTGCGATATATTTAACTCGTACAAAAAGACAGCCTTTACTTTACCACTATAGCTATACCA
The DNA here is from genome assembly GCA_030765085.1 of Allium cepa. NCBI lineage: Eukaryota > Viridiplantae > Streptophyta > Magnoliopsida > Asparagales > Amaryllidaceae > Allium > Allium cepa. The sequence continues at coordinate 792,213,247 of CM060935.1, read as the reverse complement.
TATATAATAGTGGTTTGTAATTATGCACGTCGGAATATAAATAAACCATTGATGCACGTTGGCAAAATAGATAATATATCATTTAAACAAATAATAACAACATTAAAAAATGAGATATGACACTCAAAAAGATTCTTATTTACTTCAAAATCTACATAGAATTGCCTATTTTTTTAAAAATTGAATATAAAATCAATCCAACTCTTTATATAGATCATTCTCAAAGATATAATAAATTATGGAATAAGGCACCGACACCTGAAAGGTAGTACATATTATATGTTTTCATAAACATAACAAATCTATCAAAAAGGAGGAATTTGAATTGTTTACTTTTCATTGTATACGTTGCATACCTTTAGATCATCACGGGAAGCTAATGGTATCATCTCTCTTGCATTATTTTCATTTTTGAATGTTCCCAAAGGTAGCACATTCCTTTCTTTGATATTTAATATTCTATTCTTCCTGAAAAGAAGCCTTACATTACTTATGTTAAATCCGTTGATACATAACATGCTCTTCTTCCCAAAAATACATAATTTTTACTAAACCTACTTGAATCGTATTTTCTTAATCTCTTATCATTATTTCATGAGCTTTTTCAGTGTTCAAATTTGTTGCGTCTATGATGATACAACTCGTTTTCTTGGAAAACTCAAACTATTCAACTATGACATAAACCAAAATAAAATTTCGTGTGCGCTCTAATTTGGCTCGCTTGCTTTCCAAGTTGCATGGTGTAGAGAGCTATCATGAAACCTTTAGCTTATATTTTTTATAAATTATTCAGATTTACAATAATAGATAAAGAGTTGCCAGCTTCTACATTTCAAGTATAAAAATTTATTATGAACAAAATATCAATCAGAATCTACTTCAATGCACGACGTAAAACCCTTTTTCTTCTCTATTTTCAGAAGGCGTACTTTCCCACCAAGGTAATTCTACATTATGTGTATGTGTCACTATAAAGAGATTGTTGTTTCTCACTAAGACGAAAATTCTCTTTTCCTTTACAATTCGTAATAAGAACACGAAATCCCAAAAAATAACCGATGTAGAAATGAATTGCTTTGTTTCATATAATAGTTGAGAAATGGATGGTTAAATCCAAGAAACAAAGGCAGTCTTAAGTCTATTTGAACCAAGATCAGGTGGCAAAGAAGATTAAAAATTTTTGCACTTCATTTGTATCTACATCATGCAACTGCATATAGAATATAGACAAATAAATTTTAAAGATTCATTAATATTTAATAACGAACTACGACGATGTTGATTATGAAATTGAATCAAAACGAATTTTAAGTTTCCTTAAGCCACAACTCGAACATTATTGACTAATCAATGATCCAGATGATTAAATTAAAATATAACATCAACTAATAATCCAATATTTAAAACAGAGACTTAAAATTATAACAAGCACTAAATTATGAGATTAGCCAAAGAGAAAAATAGTTTGATTCAGATCATTAACTAAAAAATTCCTTATGTACGACAAATAATGAATTTATAACAGTGTTATAAACCTTGTAAATTAGGAAAACCTGATTTATTTTTTACAATCCTTTTTATGTAAGTCTAACGTGAATTGATATCTTAAGTAGCTCAGCTTGGCATGCACACTAAACAGGAACCACCAATCTATGGATGATTAAGAAATGTTAATCCTACAAATATGATTGTAGAGAATAATGATCCAAATATTTTTATAAAATAACACATCATAGAGCTAAAGATATAGGAGGAGAGCTATGAAAGTGTGTAATATACTCAACTATAGTACAATGAAACCGTTTATGATAAAACAGTGAATATTTGAAACAATTGCCAAAAAAATTGGATCTTTATTATTTATTACGTGGCAAAGAAATATAATGTATGTTACCATTATTTAAGAGATCCATGAACAATTTGAGAATTTATATGTTGTGAGTCGAAGATAACAAAAAATAATAATTTATTTGTAAAAATTCGACAACTTTATATGCCTTTATCAAATTTAAATGATAAAGTCACAAACAATTACAAAAGATAGAGCTAATGCTTGGAATATTCATAAAAATTACAAATAAATATATGAGGCAAAGATGGAAGCATTAATCATCGATTCTTGACTATTTGGGTTCAAAATAATTTAGGATTTTATTTAGAGTGGGATGAAGAATTGAAAGGTTCATCACTATTTAGCTTGTTATGCTGCTATGTTCTTAGTATGCATCCATTCTATTATTGCATATCATAAAAAATTATGCAATCATACTATTAATTATAAGGAAAAACTAAATAAATTGAATAAGCAATATCATGCCTTGATAATTAAAATATAATATGTGAAGATTGTTGGTTGAGGTTCATGCAACACAAATTTAAACCTATCGACTTGATCAAAATTAATGCATTGATAAAGAGTATAATATGTAAGTGAACATGAAAAATAAAATAAAAACGAACGAAAAGCATTGAAGCTGATTAAGCAAATTCACGCAGGGATGGTTAGAGCCAAAAGTGAAACCTGGCATAGTATAAACAGAGCTACTTGGTTTTTATAGCCAACAAAGCTAAAGTTATTATAAAAGATTCAATTTTATTAGCAGAAACCAGTATTGCAATCACTCACTTTTAGCAGCAGCTTATTTCCAATGGTAACTATATTTACTTATTCCTCTTGAAACAAAAATAATAATCCAAATCCTTGTCCCTTCTAAGAAAACACCTAATCGTTGAGCTAAGAATAGTTGAATAGCATAAGTATTGTTAAATAATTGGTTGATGCAGATCTCAATGCTGCTAAAAAAATTCTTAAAATTTGTGACAGATCCAAAATATGTAAAAAAAAAAAATAGAATTATGTTCGCGTATTGAGATGAAGATGAAATGCATGCTATCACCTTTTTTTCTTGTCCCCGGAACAAAATTGCCTTTCACTAATTAGTTATAAATGATTAACATGGTTATAATATGACATAGATTATAAGAACCATGGATAAAAGGAAAAGGAAGAAGATGCAAAGTAGCATAAAGTAATATTGATAACACAAAATAATCTCTTTCATTAATTAAACAAAAAAAAGTGAATGAATATGTATGTGGGTGTAATTATTGAATAGTGTCAAAAATGCCATTAATAAGCACAATACATGATGCAACCATTACATGTTTACATACATTTGTAGCTAGATACTTGTAGTTTTACTACTGAGATTTAGAAGTGTCAAAACTCTAGCAAAAAATAGGAAAAGATACGATGTGAGAATCAAGGATATAAGCACTATACCTTAATAAACCTATATGTTTATTTAAACTTATTAAGACATTTAGCTCGTATGTCATTGGCCCAACCCAAGAAGTTCTCCATTAGCACTTCTCAGTTGTTGCTGAAAATAAAAGAAAATAAAATAATTAAAACAACATTAATAAGTAAATTTCCATAAATCGGGTCACATGAGAAAGAAAAAAAACAATACTAAAAATTAGTTCCATAAATCAACAATTTGCACTTTTTATTAATCATTTTGGCAGTGCATCATTTTGAAATATACAACTACTGTATATACACATTACCTCATATGTTGGCAGTCCAGTTGTGGTAATCCTAAAACAAAGAGCAAGGAGAAGGTTAATAAAGGTTGATTAAAATCAGCGATTTTAATTTACTTGTAAAGAAATAGACGGATGCAAGAGAAATCAAAGGCTAACAATAGTTGTTAGGTTCTAATAATAGTTGTCATGTTCTATCCTATTTCCATAAAGTAAAATTCTCACAAAGTAGAAAAAATAATCTATATCATATTCAATTAATGTAGGTACTAACATAAATATAAAGCCAACATTCGAATAAAAATATATCAATTATATTATGTGTACAGCGAGTCTATATACACCGAATTATACTTTAAATGAACAAACTTAACCTTTTAAAGTGTCCTAACTTTAGGTTTGTAAATGCTTTCATTACTGATATTACCAAAAAAAATTAGCTGAAAGTAAAAGCCTACAGTTTTTGTTAAATAGAAGAATAAATGTTAACTTTTAAAGAAAAAGAATCCTAGTGGGAAAATGCAATTCATGTGAACTCATAAAACGGAATGAATAGTAGTAACTACAAACCTATGCATCCTTCCTCAAGCTGCATCGACTGAACTTGCATCATGAAATTGTTTAATAATCTTGATAACTTGAAAATGATCTGCATTAATGAATAGAGATGGATTTAATTGAATATTTCTGAAGATAACATTTTAAGGGTATGTAAATGCATTTCCTCGCTTATTACTAGCACCCGAGGCTTTCCTTTCCTTAATATGATACCTTGTTTATACCCTTTACAGTAACACAAAAGTTGAAAACTCTTTTGAACCCAATCATCCATGTAATTGCAAATTTCTTTGAGATTTCTTTCCACTCCGCCTTGATTCCATTTTTGATATAAATAGAATTTGGACACCTCAGAGAATTCAGAATGATGGATGAATAGTAATTATCATGCTGTAGCCTTGTATGAACATTCTAGAGAGAAAAGGAAATGCGAAGCATACAAATATATACAATTCTCCGGTTCACTTTAAGTACAATAAGAAATATCATACGTCGTTAGCATCATATGGAGATCATCCCTTGCATCAACAACATTGCCTCTATCATTGCTTTCATCCAAAAAGATGAGGCCTTTTGTATACCTGATGTAATGCATCCAGAAAGGCATAAACTGTTATACAGCCAAAAGTACAAACATAAGTACAAAATAAAAGAGAAACTAAAAAATGTGTATTGCCAATCAACTTTGATGACAAATGAACTGAAATTTCGTTTTAAATGTGTCAGCACATTGAGAATTAAGATGAAAAATAGCAAAAATAGTTTAGTTATAAATATAGAGAGAGTCCATGGTACCTTGTCTTGACCTCGACATCCCAAACGGTAAAACTAATGTTATTGTATTCCACGGTCTCCACGTTAAATCCTATAGTGGATACGGGCACTAAGTTTCAGTTACACAATATAAAATCTCCTCATTATTCATTTAGAAAGTAAATACTGTAGAACCTGCTCTGTAATATACTACTACCTAACCGATCTTTCAAAAAAACTTAAATACGGAGATCATTAGCTAAAATACAATATCTAAATAGCTTTTACTATAAAACATAAATCAATATGTTCAGTGGAAATATAATAAATAAAGTAAATACATAACTTACTGAGCATTGCATTGCTTTAGGTATATCACCATTACCAACAATTCTGGAGCTGCAGTGATGAAAATAATTTATTGTGTTACACATAACGTGTCGAACATAAAAAATGCAAACGAAATGATAACTACAAAATAAAAGTTGCAACTTCTGAAAGATAAATTTGGTAAGGTGAAGAATCCTTGACTTTTATAGCAAGTGACGAATTAATTTCCTATGTGCATTGCTCATCAAAACCACATAATAGCCAAAAGAGAAGAATCCATGCTTCAAAATATAATTGTTACTGAATGGTTAAAACGAATTTATATGTAAGCTGAATATGCAAACTGAATGTTCAAAATGAATTTAAAATTTGAAATAAATGGTTAAGATAGTACTCTACCCATAACCATCTCTCTCCTCAATAACCATGGTTGTTACAATATTGTTAGATGCAAGATGGAGTCTATTTCAATTAATGTCTCGAAGCCGTTTGAGAGATGTTGATGAACTGTGGAATCCTAAAACTGTTTAATTCATTATAGTGTAACAAAATTGTTTATAAGAAGATGGAAAAGGATAGGATTCTGGTGAAATAAAATTTCTCCAATCAAAGTTGATGAAGTGATGAACGCTTGTACGTCCTAAAATGTCATTCTAAAATTACCTACATATTGGCACAGAAATATTGGAATTGTATACAATAATCATTGTAGCATTTTAGGCATTACTTATTTGTTTATCTGATTCACTAGTTTTTATATATTTTTTATGTTTGAGTATTTATTTTAGGATTATGATCAAAAAATGAGAAAAAAATTATGATTGATGTTTATAAAAAATGTGAACTAACATCGATCCTCATGGTTCACAGATCCAATGTTTTTAATATTCCATTTTCATTTTATAACGATGCAACCAAGTTTAATCACCTATCTTGTATAAAACATTTTAACAACTTTCTTATCATTATATACTGTTTTTTCAATTTACATAAAAAATTGATCAACCTATGGAAAATAATAATAAGACATGACATTTGATCACTAAATGCTTTAACAGATTGCAATAATCAATTTGAAATTTGATGGAGAACTAATGAATCATCACTGAATTTCATGCACCATAAAGATTCTCAAATAACATTTGTAAACAAATAACAATATAAAAAATTTGGGCTGAGGCATGTTAAATTTTGAAACCAATAACATAAAAATGAAATCGGCAGAGGAAAAATTAGAAAAAATCTTATCCACAAAAGCAGCAAATTAGGGTTCATTCATCAGAAACTCGTGCCAAATTGAATATCTTGAATCATCAAAAGAAAATATAGTCAAATCTGCAATAACAATAGAAAGGGAATATAATAATGAAAAAACTTACGTTTGGTAAATTGTGGTACTGCGTGGACAGAGTGAAGAAGAATTATAGTATAGTAGTCGAGTGAGGTTGTGTTGGGAGCAAATCAAATCTTCTTCGATTTAGTGTTTGAGCGTAGAGAGGACAACGAGAGGAAGAACAAAAGGAAAGGGATACGCATAATAAAAGAAAAGGGTCCATATCAGAAGAGAAAATAAGCGTAAGGGGAATCGATAAATTTCGAGCGGAGGAAATTGGAAGGAGGAGATTAGTGATGGGGAATGTAAGTTTTAGTCGGAGGGAAGATGAAAATAAGGACGGCGTAGAGGAAATTTTTTTTGGAGATCGTTCAGTTGCCAAAATTCAAGGGGGCTTGTGTGCTCTTAAAATTGAGTTGGGTAATCATATTATAGTATAGATTTGAACTTTATAACAGTTGGTTAATGCTGGTTGGAACTATTTGAAAGCTATAATGCGTTAGTAGTAACATGTAGTATAACAAAAGTATTAAAGGCAAATAAATGGTATTTACTCACACCGATTAGCATGTAGTCAAAAAATAAGATTGAATGTGCTTTTTCTTCATTGATGGAGTTAGTTGATGTTTATTGTCCATTTTAATTGTTATGCATTGATGAAGCATGAACATTTTTGTAAGATAATATAAAAAAAACATGTTAAATACTATATTTTTAGAGAGGTTCGATAAAGTGAGGTACTTCCAAATAACTGTGAATATTAGACCATTCCCAACATGTGGGATTGGTTGGGGTTGATTCAAAGCAATCGACCCCATACCAACCCCCAAACGGTTGGTAGAAGCACATTATTGTGCTTCCCCCTAGCCAGCCAAAATAAGGTCGGCTAAGGGTATAGGTGTGGATTACAATCCACACCCATTGGATTGCAATCCACAACATGTTGTGCATTGCTATCCAAACCACTCATTCAACCGGTCTTACTTTGGCCGACTAAGTGAGTACAGGGTAACCGGCTATATAAGAGTCGGTTACTCTACTTCCTTCCCATCCTTCTTTCTCCCTCACTTCCGTCATTTCTCCCCCTTTTAGCAAACAACCGTGTAAAAAAATGTGAAGAGTGTTTCGGAAACTCTGAGGCAGTGGTAATCACAGCGCGGGAAATGTTCCACCGGTCGTGGAAAACGCCCCTGTCGAAGGTAGCGCATCCATACCATCCGCACTCGCTGAAGGTCGGTGAAGCACGGTGGTTAGCAGAAGACGCATGGGCAGAAATATAGTAAACGCAGTTCTAGACCTCTACATCGACCAAAATTTGGATCCGGACAAAGGTTTGGTCAATTTCTCGATACTTCCAGACGAAGAAGTACACGTTGACACGTGTATTGATAATTTTGTAAGTTATCTAGTTCAAATTGTACAATAAAAATTGAATATGCAAAATGTTTTAACTTAGGCTCGTCGTGAGCGCGCCCGTGGATCTTGAGTTAGCGTAATTCGTCTTTATAGGATGATGCGATCTTATGATGCCGATGGCATTATACATGCTTTGCCACGAGAGATGAGATTTGTAGATTTTTTGAGTACGTAATTACATAATTATTCTTCTTTTTAATAATGTTTAGGCTTTCAATAATCGTAAATTGCTTTAATAAGTACCGATAATCTATTAAATTCGGATGTTCATCTATGCGGTGCTTTAACCGCCTGTTGGTGGAAGACCACTCATACCTTTCACTTTAGTTTTAGAGAGCTGGGTATTACACCATTAGACTTTACTATGCTTACCGGTTTAGACCTTGGTTGGGGGAATACCTTACCTTATGATGAGGAGTACCAACATTTTCACCGTTTATCCAGTGTACTTCCACATCTTGATTTACATGACGGACTATCATCTGGAATGCAGATTAGATGCTCATACATTAAACAAGAAATAATGGAATTGATACATGGTCATAGTTCAAATAACCACTTGGAGATTGCTCGACTTTTTATTCTGTACATGAAAGGGAACTTATTCTTTACGAATGCATCGAACACGCTGCCCGCCAGTTATGTTGCACCTATAGCGGAGTTGTCGTTTGATAGTCCAGTCGCATATGATTGGGAGACTCTGATATTAGCGTATTTATATCGCTATTTGGATCATCGGTGTGTCGCTAGGCGTAGATCCTCATCCGTTATAGGGTTTTGGAAGGTTTCACAGTACTGGTACTACGAGTACTTCCGTAACATGACTTATCAGACGTTGGACTCCACATTACCCATTTTCTTTTCCCGAGTCAGGGTATAGGCCCGTGATAACCGCAGATTGGTGCAAGGAGGGGAGGCATGTCACATTTTTGCTGTGGCCCGAAATCAGATCGAGTTATGGACCACGTGAGAGAGTGTTGTTTGGCATACGAATGATGATTCGCCTTTTATAATCAACCCCAACGTAGTGCATGCTGCTTTCCTTACTATGAGACATTTTCCATTGGTTTCATCCCTAGCCAATTTAGGATACTACTGGTTCCTCGGTGAGCGTAGTTGGAGACAGACCTTGGTGATTTTATTCCCAATGATCCACATCCGGATACACCCTTTTTAAGGGTTTATGACAGCCCTGCATTACAGGAGTATTGTAGAATTTCGACAACTCGGATTTCAACGAAACCAGTTTCATCGGATCTGTAACGATGAATTATTGTAGAATTTCAAGTTTCGAATGATCGGACTTGTCGTTTGATCGTAAGGACTCAAAACGCCTAGAAATCAATTAAATTAAATTCAATTGAAATCAATTTGAAATAAGCCAATTTTAACATAACTTCTTCATATGATCGAATTAGGACTTGAAACCTATTCCATTGAATTTAAAATATTTGAAAACATCTATTTTGAGATATGGGTTGACCCATTTTCGCTTCGGAGGCAGAACGGGTTTTTTGGGTCGTTTATTGTTCCAACCCAAATCAAATCCGATCCGTTATTTCTATTTTCTAACCTATCTATAAATAGCCTATTATAAACCCTAGCCACTCCTTATTCTCATTTGTCTATACGTATAATTCTTTCTGTTTGTCACTCTTCAATGGCAGACAAACAATTTTTCAAATTACAAATTCAAAATCAAAACCAATTCTGAAAAATTAAACTTCTAAAACTATATCAAATTATATATCAATCTGAAGCTCTCGACGAGCGCACTCAGATTTGTAATTCGTTTTTCAATTTGAACCACTGTTTGTCCATAAATTGAAGAACATATTTCGGCCATTCATTGTGTCGCAATGAACTGTGACCGATCGTCAAATCGTCTTAAGGGTTTTGTAGAGGGGATTGAAGGGACTTCATCTGTATGGTTCGTTTGGTCATTTGTCGATTGGATTTGGCTAGAAAATTCGAATATGGATGATTTATATGGATGTTGATTTATAGGGATGGTTTGAAATGATATACAACCGTGAAATGTTTAAATTGCGGATTGAAATGATAAATATCCGTATCACTTGACCCAAGGGTAGAGAATTATACATGGATACCGAATTGGTTAAATTAAATGATTTTAAAATCCTTAAATTTTTGATTCAATTGATGTTTTGAAATAAAATTTGATTTATATAAATTGAAGTATTATCAAAAAAACAAGTTTTGTGTTGAAATGCGAATTGGTTTAAAAAAAGAATTTGTTTAAGAAATTAAATCGGATGTTTAAAGTTAAACTCTTATGTACAAATGAAATTCTATCGAAAATGAGTTATTGAATTTTTTTGAAAATAATTTTGAGATATTTTGAAATTGGAGTAATCCGTATTGATATTTTGAATATGAATTGAAACGATATAAAATTCGATAGTTTATTGAAATTTGGTTTGTCGATTTGGAAATTTGAAATGGTCCAAATATGTTAAAATGAAGAGAATATTTTAATTTGATATTAATTTCAAACTCATATTTTAAATATAAACCGTTTTAAAAATATATTATTTAAAAATTTCTAATTATTAAGCTTTTTAAATTTATTAAACTATTTAACTAATATTAACTATATTGATTATTTTAATCTATTTTAAACCAATTTAATTTATTTTAAACTAATTTAACTATTTTAATTTATTTTAAATCTAATTAATCTATTTTAAACCAATTTACTTTATTTTAAACTAATTAAACTATTTTAATTTATTTTAAATCTAATTAATCTATTTTAAAGCTATTTAATCTATTTTAAAATTATTTAATCTATTTTAAATCTATATTAATTATTTATAACAATTTAAACCATTTTCTTTCAAATTCCAAACCAAGTAAAATGGATGGGTTTATATTCAAATTTCTCGATTTTAAAGTGAATATGGTTAATGATGTCATAACCTAAGTTGGGATTTAAAAGTTATAACTAATTGAATATGATGATTTTGGAGTAAGGATTTTACCTACTTTGGAAGTATGAACTTTGAAAGAGATCATGATTTTGGAAACGATAATGATTTGAAAGTGATATAGTTTTGAGAATACGATATTTCGATATAAATTGTGAATTCGAATTTGAAAGGAAATACAGTTATCGAACTATGATTTCAAAGGCGATTATGATTTTGAAAGCAAGTAATGATTTCGATTGTGATATGGTTTGAATTGAATATGATATTTTGATATCAACTATGAAATTATTTTAGAAATGTAAAAGAACCATCCGATGTGTAATAAGCGATTGGTTGTCAAAGAGACCGGGATCGGATGTTGTCGTACGCTCTGCCAATGCCAAAAACCAATTTGACAACTGTGTACACGGTGGAGATTCCAGAATAAAGTAAGATGGTGGCGACGATCCTAAAGGTACATTTACGTGGACCTAACTCCCGTGAGATAGCATAAGGTGGCTAAAGTAGGAGCGATTCCTGGCCAAGTGAGGTAGCCCCTCCGATCGGACACATTCTATCGATACTATATTCTGACTTTTGATTTATTTGGTGGCCACTCATCGATTTTTACTCGGGAGTGTGTTTCGAGTTGGGCGGTAGTTGAGGCTATGCGTTACCAACAGTCCAGATGCGTAATTGGTATATCTACCCTGACATTGCCCAGTTGTGCCGTGTCACCTACCCTAGCGCGCCTTCTACGAGTTTGTTTTGTACTATACCTATGGAGTGCCCTCTGATGACACCCAGTATGGGTGGGATTACGGTACAGTATAGACTATGGGAATGTATAAAATTTGTTAAGGTGGAAAATGTAAAGCCTTAACGCTATTTTAATACCTTTACTTTACTGTAGACATATTATAATATCGTATTGTACTACATAGTAGACAGTTTAACGGATCCTTAGGAGATATGAATCCCGAACATCTCTTAAGTTACTGCACTCACGTTAGACACTGGATAAGAAATGTCAAACCCCATAAACATCTCTGGCGCCGGCACACGCATATTTACCATTGATTTTACTTACATAAGATCTTTTAATTTTGACTCGAGTGTTTTGTCTTTTTAATTCGCTCGGGTCAGCTTGAGTATTTTGGTTTGAAGACCTTATTTCTGGAGGACGAAGATGAAGTTGTTATTATTATTATCATTTACTATAATTAATTCACTGCATCATGTATTCTGCTGCATTATTTATTATTTTCTGGTATATGTAACTTTGATCTATGTTGTATAAGTATAATCAAATGTTCTGTAAACAGCTTCATGAATTGTTATTTGATTATTATATTTTGTCATTCCATTGTGAGATTCTGTTTTGTTTTTATCTTTCTCCGCTTTTTTTTATTTACCCCATAACAATACGCACTTCTGTATGGTTTGAGTTGGCACGTTCTTCTGCTTAAATTGTCCAAAAAGGCAAGAAGTTACAGTTGGTATCAGAGCTTTGATTTAGCGATAAATCTTATCTTTGTGGGGTCTGACTCTTTATTAATAGGGCAGGAATACCCTAGAATGAGTCGTTGAGTGTATATATATGAGAGATCGTATTTGTTGGTGTTATAAAAGGTTTTTATATTATGTTAATTTGTTCCATTTTGTATTTTTAAATTCTGGTTAGTGCATAGGAAGCTATGACATCGATAGGGATTTCTAAACACTTTATAGGATATACCGACACAATATTTGTTTTGAAATATAGGAAAATGAAATAATTTTGCCTATTATATATTTTTTGTATATATAAAATAATAAATTTGATAAATGATATATTTGGTAGTAATATGTTGGTTGTTAGGTAGTAAAATTTATAAATATTAGTTGGGAATAAGATTTGGAAAAAATAAAATAAAAATAAATTGGAGATTTTAGAACTTAAGTTGCGGGGTTTTTGTAAATTTATTTCAAATGATTTTGGAATATAGTAATAATATTATTAGAAGTGTTTCCTGATATAAATATTTCAATATGATTTGAAAGAATTGTTTTAAAGAAATTTGGAAAGAAATAAGTTCTGTACTCCCCACTCTGTCGTTGGAAAATAATTTTGGTGATGAGTGCACGCGTCATCAACATTCATTTTCGAGTTTCTAAGTCAGAAGTCCACTATAGTAGTATTATTGCAGATTTATTTTAATAAACAAATACAAATTTTAAATTGCTTTAAAATATAATTGGATATAGAAGTAGTAAGTATATACATTTATCTGTTATTTTTTGAAATGATTTGAAATGGAACCTGGTATTTAGTTCTTAAATTCCTATAAATTAGAGGTTTCCATTACTGAAATGAAAAGGAATTTAACTATTCAATAATTGAAACTTGTAAATGAAAATAAGAAATGATAACTATTTAATATTTATTTACTAAAACAAAATAAGATAAACTTGTGTATCTTTCAATTGCATTCTTAAAGACATATATAACTTACCAATTATAAAAAGTTAAAATGTTGAAAGAAAATGTAATGGAACCTTATACGAAAACTTAAAGTAATGAAAACGTTCAATGAAATTCTTTTATAAATAAGAATTTGATGTTGTAGTTGTTATAAACTTAAGTATAATTGAAATGTTACCATGTAAAGGGTGATAGAAGGTAAGTATTGTAAGTAAAAGATTATAAACTTAAGTTTATGAATTGATATGCTAAGTGATTGAACCAAACATGGATACTATAAACAAATGAATGGAAATTGAATTTTTGTAAGGAATAAATCCAAACTAATGAAATGATCATTGAGATATGGAATTAACTTATGTAAGAAATGAATGAAATGAAGAAGAGAAATTAGCATTATATGGACAAATGAAAATGAATTTTTGTAGTTAATAAATGAACATAAATGAAATAAACACTAAATAAATAAATAAAGAAAAATGAATTTGTAAGTAAGTGAATGTAAATAAATGAAAATTTATGTAATAAATGAATGAATCGGAATTGAACTTTTGTAAGCAATATATGTAAAATTAAGAAATAAATGTAAATTTAAGAAATGAGTCAATTTATACATGATATGAAAAGAAATGGGTTAACATAAACCTAAACAATGTTTGGAACTTGTTGTTGTTTTGTCTATGAGTTGTTTGGACAAGGATACTTCTAATTGTTTAGATGTATGAATAATCTATTGAGTTTTATCTAAGACTGTTGAGTAAATGGTATACTTAGTAGTTTATTTGTCATTCTATGCAATTGAAAAGTGTCTTAATCCGGACAAACTATTTGTTTTGGTTGATATGAATGGATAATTGATTCATATTGATTTCATATGATGATTGTATGCTGTGGTTGCAAGTGATAGTTGTTTTATATTGATTTATTTGTTAGTGGTTGGAATAACTTTAAATATTTCATTTTATAAAATTATTAACTCTTTTTGATTATATAAGTGAAATACAAGTTATGGAAGCAATTGTTACCGCTTTGGTTTCATAATTAAGCGTTGTTTGCCCGACAAATAGGTACGTTCTCGAATTATGGTTTTCTAGCAACTTTATATTATTTTTCCCTCTGTTGGCATATATTATTTTGAAACATATGATATATATTGTTATATTTTGATATTATATTTTCTCCCAAGCCTCTCCGTACAAAGGAGGCTACCGAAATTTTTCGTAAATTTTAGAGTTAGAAAATTTTGAGAAATGTTTTCCAAATTTTACTAGTTTGAATATAAAAGGATTTAATGGTTGTAAATGGATATATTTCATTTAAATTAATTAATTTTGTAAATTTATTTGTTTATAAATTTAATATTTTGAACAAGATATATTGATTGCTTAATTCTTTCTTTTCGCTTCTTTTTCCTTTTCGAGGACGAAAAGTTTTGAGTGGGGGAGAGTGTAACAACAAGTAATTTTTGATAATTAAAAATAGTTAATTTAATAATATTTTGGTAATTAAATATTGAAAGAAATAGAAATTGATAATTTAATGATGATGTAATAACTAAAATGAATTGTAAGAATGTTAATTTAGGCTAATTATTAACAACTAAAATTAAATCCCAATAAATTAAATAATGCAAAGATCTTACTTGGTTAAAAATTGAATATATGAAAACAAATGTAATTATGGAATTAATTAATGAAATAATATAATAAATGGAAATTGAGTAGAATCAATATTATGTAAGTAATTATAATAGTTGACTGTAAATAATAAATCCTTACATGGGTGATTAAAAGTAAAAGGTTAACAATTATTATGTGTTACCTGTTTATTTAGTCTATTAAGTTGAAATGAGAAATCAATTTTTAATAAATGTAAATAAATGTTACATTAAAGTGAAATATAATACAATGTTTAGAGGTTGTTAAGTTGGAGTATATAAAGGTAATGAGAGGTAAAACAAAGGCTAACTAGGTTTATAGAGTAATAATGGACTTAATAAAAAGATTGAAATTAATTAAAAATAATTGGAATTCAATTTATAATAAATGAATTTATTGTAAGTAAATGAAATTAAATACTACGTAATTGAAATTAAGATGAAATTGGAAATTATTAATGCACTAAGATATATACCAATGGTAATTAAATCCGTGCGCTGATAATTGATTTAATAACAAGATTGAAAATCAAATAAATGGACTTATTGAAATTTCAATTGAGAATAATGAATTTACTGAAATTGAAATTTAATACTGTAATTGGTAAATTAATTAACTTTAAATTGGTTTCTAAATTGTTTAAAGTATTGTAATTGTTTAAGAAATCAAAAACGATAAAATTTGTTAATTATGGAATTCAAATTGAAAATTTAATTTAATTAATATAATATTTATTTATTTAATTAATTGAAATATAGCCATTTTGGCCACTAACTCGGATTTCGACGAAACTAGTTTCATTCGATCCGTAACGGTGAATTATTGTAAGATTTCAAGTTTCAAAACGATCGGACTTGTCGTTTGATCATACACACTCGAAATGCCTAGAAATCAATTAAATTAAATTCAATTGAAATCAATTTGAAATAAGCCAATTTTAACATATATAACGACCCGTATCACTTGACCATAATATAGAAAATTATATACAGACACCGTTGGTATATATATAAATAATTTGAAATGATTACTATGGTTTTGGAAAGAAATATATGGTTTTATATAAATATTGATTTTAGATATTATATAATGTTATTTTGTATATAGTTAAATTCTTGATTTTAAGCTATATATAATTTTTTTAATATAAAATAAGCTTAATAATATAGTTTGATTTTATTAAAATATAATATGGTTAAGTATTTATTTAAATTATATTTTAATATAGAGTTTATAATGATTTAATAAATTCAGGTTAAGAAGATAGATTTGAAATTGATTTGAAATTGTATTTAATTAAGAAATATATTTAATTAGGAATCGATTTGGAAACTTATGGAATTTGAGATTTGAAAGGATATGATTTTTATAACTTGATTTGGTTTAAGGTGATTTAACGAATATTCCAAGTTTAAATAAATTGAAGGAAATATTTAGTGATTTGAATTTGGGGGTTTTATTTAAATCATAATGGATTTAGTAAGTAAATATTTCAAATTAAATAATAATAAAGTGAATTTGATATATATACATGGAATTATCAAATATTGTTTGGACTGTTTGAATATTTAAAGCTTTGAAATTGAAATTGGAATGGGTTATTTTGTGGTAAAAAACTGTATTTGAAATCGATATAATTTGAAATGGTTTATTGAGAAACTGAAATAAATTAAAATTGATGATTTCAGATTTGATTAAATTTGAATTTTGGAATTTGAGTTGAATTGAATCGATTTATGAAATTTGAGGAAGCTATTTTATTATATAAAGTATTTTAAAATTATATTTAAAATTATTTATATATGTTACTTTATAAATTTATTTCATATAAACTATTTTAATATAAATTATTCTTAATATAAAATAATTTAAATTATGACTATTTTTATATAAACTATTTTAAATTATAACTAATTTTATACAAACTATTTTAAATTATAAACTATCTTAATTATATATACTATTATTTATATTTAAACGGTTAAGTGGGAAGAGTTAAGATCCCAAAGCACTATGATTTCTAAATTTTGATTTCCAAAGTATTATGATTAACAAAGTGTTTGAAGAAAGAATGTTGTTTAAATTTAAGTAAACTATAAAATTAAGTTTCGAAATTATTTAATAATTAAATAAAATTGAATTCTTTAATAAGTGAAATTGAATTCTTTAATAGGTGAAATTGAGTTTCTTTAATAATTAAGTTTTGAAATTTGTTTAAATTAAATAAGTAAATAAGTGAAATTGAATTTCTTTAATAAGAAATAAAATGCGATTGATGGAGATTAATATGAGACTTGTAATTTAAAGAATTTAATTGGACGAATTTAATTTAGTTCAATTTATAAGTTTTGATATAATGTAGGTAAACTTAAGTGATTGATTTAATGAATTCGAAATTCAATTGAAATTATTTTGAAATGATAAATTAACTTAATTTAAATGATTATGGAATGAACCTTATATATGAATTTAAATCAATATTTGAATTGTTTTAAATAAAAATTGAAGTTGAATTATAGAGTTTTGAAATGGTAAATTTGGAAGTTTTGAAACGTAAATTATAGAAATTGACGTTGAAAGACAAATGAAATGTTGGCTTTCAAATTCTAAATGAGATTGAAATTGATTTGAGATTTTGGAATTTATTAAACGACCAATCGGTGTTATAATTACGAAAGTTATTAAAGAAACCGGAATCAGTTAGGGACATACTCGTTGTCTAAACCGATTACCACTTTAATAACTATACGCGGAGTGTGATCCAGAATGAAGTGATTGGAATGATGTACGTTGATGATTGAAGAAAGAGAACGATAATGGATGACCTTGACACTTGTGTCAAATTGAAAATGACTAAAACAGGAGCCATGCCGGGCCAATAAGGTTAGCTACCTCTAAGCGAACACACTTCTTCATAAACAACTCATTACTTGTTTTTGATTGGTGTGCACCCTTGAATTGGGAGTGTTGTTTCACGGTGTTGCGATCGTTGCGGCGATGCGTTCTCACCAGTCCGGATCAGGCAAACGGTAGTTTCACTACCATGGGTATTGCCTCATGTGCCTTGTCATACTTGTATCCCTATACGCGACCACTACGATTTGTTTTGTGTTATGCCTATGGAGTACTCCCTGATATCCCACAAGTTTACGGTGGAGTTTACAATGCTGTATAGACTATGACGCTTATATAAAATGTGTTAAGGGGAATAATGGTAACGCCTTAACGCTATTTTGATACTTTATATTACTGATAGGCATTATCTACTTAGCGTACATATAAATGTTTAACGGATCCTTAGAGGATGGTTATCCCAAACATCTTTTGAGTTACTTGTATTTTCAGTTGTTATTTCACTTGAGTTGGATTTATTGTATAAGAATGTTAATCCTGACTCGAGTGTTTTATGTTTTGCTTTACGCTCAGGCCAAACTGATTGCACCAGTATTCTAGACTCACCTTCCGAGTGAGAATTTCGGGTAAAATTAAACGTACGTTTAATTTTATCCGAAATAAAACGCTGAAACGGAATTGAAATCAAGGTGAGAACTTCTCACTTAATCGAATTGTTTCGATTTAAATTTTAAATAGTTAGATTTAAAATTCTTGATTGTATGTTTGAATGATGATTGTTATCTATTGATTGTTAAAATAGACATTATGCACCGTTAGTAAGCGGATGTTATTTATTAAAAACATATACCGCGAATATTTCACCGTATAGTGAAATTGGTATTATTTATGTACTTGGAGTTGATTTCCCGCATTATATAGCGGATCAGATCCTATTGCGCCGCCTATTAAGTGGATAATATTTTTATAAATCCCATATACCGCGATAATTCCGTAATGGAACGGAATTGGTATTGCGCTAACATCTTTGGATGCAGGGAAACAGGTTGGAGGGATCCAACTGGATTCCTCAACTATATTGATTTATTTATAGATATTGTGATATTTGTTGATTATCATATTGATATATGATGTTTGGTTTGTCGTGATTGACTATTTGGTGCTATTGCATCATCGGATCCATTTTTGAAGTTTTAAAATAATGATTTTGATTTTAAAAGGAATTTTAAAGTGATTTTCGAAAGTATACGTTTTATTAAATTTTGAATTATTAAAAATAAATAAACATTATAATTTTATTGTTATAAGAGTTATATTTTTGGAAAATAATATTTAAGTATGATTTTGAAGTATATAAGCTTTAAATAACGATTTGTAAATTATTAAAAGAATAAGTTTAGTTAAATTGGGATTTTTGAATTATTTTAAAAACGATTTATATAAAAGATTTAAAATTTGATATTTATAAATTAAAAATATAGGAATTATAAAACGGGTTTTTTTTTGTTAGTGTTAAAATGAAGAATGATTGGATTTCTTAAGTAATGAAATTTATCGATTTATAAATCGTGGAGTTATAAAAACAAATAGATTTTTGTAAAATAAAGGACTTATAAGTAGTTAACTTGTAAATTAGATTTTTGGTATAAAATTGAGTTATATAAATTGAATTGGATTAATAAAGGAGATTTATAAATCGAAGTTTATAAATAGAAATGGAATTTATAGACAATGTTTATAAATTCGAAATCAATTGAATTTGATAAATAGAATATAGAAGTTTATAAAAGGAAATATATTCGCAATTTTGGATAGCGAATAAATTCTTGAAATAAAACGTGTAGTAAATATTGAAATTGGGTTAGTGAAGTATATTTGCGATTTTGGACAGTGAATATATTATTAAATAAAATGGATATGTTTTGGGGAATGATATTATAAAATGAATCTAAACGATTTAAAGATGTTTTAAAATGTATTAAACATCGAAACCATAGATTTCAACATTCATTGTTGAAATAGACGTTTTTGAGAAATATAAGGAAATGGTGGACTATAACACTGTTGTTGTAGTAAATGATTTCCGAAAGGAAATGTTTTATATAGTAATGAGATTTAGATATCTATCTTAATTACGAATCCCTATACTAGTGATTTTGGGTCGTCGTAACGATGTTTTACGCAACATTCGTTTTGACTCAAATAAATGTGTTTAAGCGCACGTTTTCTTTAAAGAATGAAATATATACTTAATTTCGGTTTAAGTGTATTGAATATTTTCCAAGCGTTGAAAATAAATGGATTTGTGAATTACTTGTTATTAAATAAGTATGGAAATGTTTTCCAATACGAAATGAATGTTTTGAGATTTTATCTTTTAAAGATAAATTAAAAATGAATATTAGAAATCGATTTGAAATCGTATATTCATAGATATTTTGGAATTGTAAATTCACTATGGAATTTATAAAAGGAAAGGGAATTTGTTTAAAAATAAACGTGGAATTATTTTTGAAGTGTGGGAATAAATTTACGGATTTGGAACGTAAATATAAAGTAAATCATTAAGGATATATTTAATTGGTTTAAATGAACCATTTTGAAATGAAAGTATTTCCGCGTAAGGAAAATGATTGAAATTTGTTTTCAAAAGTTGTAAAGGTGAAAAGTGATTTGAAAATTTGTTTTCAAATGGTTGAAGTGTGGAAAATTATATATCTAGTAAAGATATTTTTGGGAAAATAAATAATTTGGAAAATTATTTGGAATCTGATGATGTTGCGCATCGTTATAGATTGCATTTGATGACCGGTGTTGAAGACCGGATATTTATGAAAACGGAAGGATTACCGTTGAATGTTTCTGCATCGGCTGATCTCCGATATAGAAATTTATTACCCTTTGTGATGGGAAGGCCAGTCATGATTAGTGAATATCCGGATTGCAAGGACTTCTTCGTAAGTCCCTTCGGTTCCGTTCGATCCCGGAACGGACTTGTATGGATGTGTGTCTGACGTTACAATTCGAGATGTAAAGCTGGTTTCTATCAGATATATTTCTGTTGGTGGCGGAGAATTTATTCTCTTAGCTTAACAACTTTAGAGGTTATGTAGTTGATGGTTACTAGTGATACATTCCCAAATTGGTAATGTGGCATACGAAGTGCTGTTGAGCATTTGATGATCAAGGCACAGCTTTTGTATAAAGCGTGGCTTTATGGACGAGACTTCGTCGGACCTCACACCCCGAAAATGGTCAAAACAGGAAGGATGCAGCAAGGTTATTAGGGGGTAGCGCCCCTTTAGTGTATGTCATTCCTTCTGGATAGAGGTGGTATCATGGTATGGAGCCCAGATACTTAACCTATGTTGTTGCTGCAAATTTATTGCTTTTGGTTGTTGAAAATCGAGGATCCACGGATATAGATCGTTTACGATCGGGGAATGACATATTCGTGTCAGTAGTTACCTAGTTTGAAAGGTAACCCAGCCTCGTGTTGGCAGAGATCCGATTAGGTTCTCGGGTCGTCTTTCCAGAGGCGTACCCATGTGGCAATGAGAAGTTCCTTGGCCTG
Organism: Allium cepa; assembly: GCA_030765085.1. Classification (NCBI taxonomy): domain Eukaryota; kingdom Viridiplantae; phylum Streptophyta; class Magnoliopsida; order Asparagales; family Amaryllidaceae; genus Allium; species Allium cepa. The sequence goes on along the minus strand of CM060935.1, from coordinate 792,191,829 downwards.
ACCATTTGTTGGAAATCCAAAGAAACAATACGAACCCTATACGGTTTTAGTTGTATAACCTGCCATGGAATGTGGCGGTAACCTGCTATTGAACATGGTAGCTATAGTAGGCATAAGTGCGAAATGCCTATGCTGGCTAAGATTTATATCTTTACTTTCGAAATAATTTTTCCTACACTATGCACTAGTAATAATATCAAATGTTTCTTTTTAATGCGTATCAAGCATCTTTGACTATCATAAGGAGAAATCTCCTCCGATTCTGCATTTGCATTGTGTGTGTGTGCGGAAGGCCTCATGGTAGTCTCATTTTCTAAAAAGCATTGTGAATCTATTTTAAAATTATCTTGTACTTTGTTTTAAAAATAAACTGTTTTAGTTCTCACACCAGTCACATGACTGACTTGGAGTTTATTGTTTTCCTTCCTAAACTCTGGGTGCCCACCAATTTCTACACGGGCAGTCAAGAGTTAGTTTATCAGGATATTCTGGAATTCAGGAGTTGCTGGAGGCAAGCTGGATGGCATGGCGTATTCACTAGTATATAGTACTTCTTTTCCACTGTTTGTTGTTGTACACTCTGATGATGTAATGTAATGTAATAATTGATATAGTTGTTTTGTTTAAAGATTATTCATTTATCTATTATATGTTGTTCCGCTGCGATTGTGAGATTCTGATATTGTTCTGTTGTTTCTTTCTGATATGTTCTATCTTTTTCTCTCTTCTTCTATCTTTCTCTTCTTCTTAAACCATAATGGTTCGTATTTCCGTTCATCTTGAGTTAATCAATGGATATTAGTGTCTATAAAAGGAGTACGGATTTGCGGAGTATTACATTTGGTATCGGAGCATATGGTTAAGTGATAACCATGACTATGTTGGGAATTACTCATTAGAGATGGAGTCAGTAGTACTCTAGAATGAGTTTGAGTGTAATAATAGATACGAGCGCGTATTTGTTAGTAAATATGAAATTGTTTTATATTGTGTTTGCTTATCCGTTGAGCTGTTTATGAATTCTGGTCGGTGCAGGGTGTACAACCGTAATTGATAAGGGTTTCTAAACTCTTAAACGAGGCAAGTCGACATAGTATCATTTTAAATTGGGTAAATAAAATAATTTTACCTTGATTATGTTTTATATATATAAAGGAATAATTTTTCAGAATTATTAAAGTGTATATAATTGATTGCTTGGTTGTTGAAAATATAAATATATATATATAAGTCAATAAATGTTGTTTGAATAAGTTGAATAAAAACAACAATTTTTAAAGAATAATTGTATAAGAAAATGAATTATAAGTATGAAGTTATAATTAAAATGATTTACAATTGGGAAATAATCTTATATATAATAAGTGAAATTATATAAGTAAAAGGTTTGTAAATGTGATTTATAATCTAAAAACAAAATTCCAGAGAAGTAGTTTGAAAAATTTGGGTTTGGGTTTTGAAATTCAAAGGATAATTGAACTGGTTTCAAAAATGGTTTTGAAAGATTGAAAAGACTCTGGAATCCTATTTAAAATATTTATGGGAATGATAAATGAGTTGATAACTTATACAATTTGAATTTTGATAGAATAAATTTAACTTAAAGGATGGAGTTAAATTAAAGGAAGTATAAGTGAATCAATAAAATTCCAAGTGGTAATTGTTGAATATAAGTTGTATAACTTATGAAATGAGAAAATGAAAGTGAAACAAATTGTTAAAAAAAATGGTTAAACAATTTGGCTAAGCAAAACAAAATCTGAATTTGATAGTGATATGAGATAATAAATTTGACTTGCTAAAGGTTAAATAAAATTTTCTTCAGAATTGAAATCTGAATTGGATTTATAAGTGGAAACTTAAGTTAAGTTAAACAAATGATGTTTAAAGAGAATATAACTTAAGCGAAGTGGAATGAAGTTGATTTTGGTGTCGAAGAAAATTAATAGGTGAATTAATGAAATGAAGTCATTAAGAATATGGACTTGAGTTATATAAATGAAATTCAACTTTATATTGTTAAATGAATTAGCAATTGAATTGATGAATGGATTGAATGTTAATCAATAGAATGTAAATAATTGATATGGAATAATGAATGTAAATGTAAATTCATTAAAAGTTAATGTTATTGGAAGTTGAATAATTAAATGAAAGTCAATTTAATATCAACCAATTGGAATTAAAAGTGTTGAACCAAATTGAATGTAAAATGAATAAATTCGGTTGTGTTGGATATACATTGGTTGTTATTTGATTATAAATTGATTTTATATAATTCATTAAGTGTTAATGAAATTGAATTGATAAAAATTGGAAGCTAGGTAATTGAATTCAAATTGAAAGTAAAGTAAATGAATTTGATTTGGATTGAAACGAACTAAAGTGAATGTAAATTAGTGAATGCAAACTAATTGAATTGAAAATGAACGAATGTTGTTAAAGATCCAATGTTAATGAATCAAATGTGATTTAAATTGAAAACCAATTCAATGAATATTGATGAGAATATGAATGAATATTAATTTGGTTAGTTGGATGATAGTTGATTGATGGTTTGCATTTGTTGTTTTGATGCATTGCTATGTTGGCACAGGTAGTTGTTATGTTACTATATGTTGTATATTGACATTATTTTCATATATACATGTTTCTCATTGTTTATTGAGTGTTTAGTAGGTGCGGATCGCGCTTGCTTCGCATTTGAAGCTCGCTTTCGCGCTATATTAGCCGTATACGCTCGCTAATAATAATATAAGGTACATATCTCGGATTAAATATCGTACTTTTACACTTTTTTCCCTGCGGGATGCCTCATCACTTGATGGGATGTATATTTGTCATATATATACTGTCATTTTTTTTCGGATCGAGCCACGCAAAGGAGACTCTGGCGAATTTTTTCGAAAATTTAAGACGTTAGAAAATTTTTGAGAAAATTGGAAATTTTTTGAAAACTAAGTTTGGATTTGGAAATTTAGTCAAGATTTTGTATGAAGTTTAACTATGAATTTTGGGAAACTTAAACACTTAAGAGATTTGAAAAATCAAATTTGAATGGTTTGTTTTGAAAAGTTAATGGATTCTGTAACTTTTTCTTACTTGGTAATTTTGAGGACGAAATTCTTTTAGGGGGGAAGTATGTAACGACCCAGAATTTCAGTCAATTAAAATTTTATGTTTAAATTGAATTTAAATATTAATAAGTGAAATTAAACAGTCAAATAAATTTTATTTTGAATAATTGGATTTAATTGAATAATTAAATCGATAATTTAATAGTTGAAATTACAGAAATAATTGAGAATCGAGTTTAATATGATTAAAATTGATTTGTAAAATTTTATTTAATCATGTTAGAGTTAGAAAGATGTTTGTGAACTTTTAAAATTGAATTTAAAGTTAATTTGTGAAAATTGAATATTTTAATATTTAAATTAACGAGTTAAAATAGCCATTTTTCAAACAGTCTGGGATTTCGACGAAACCAGTTTCATCGGATCCGTAATGTGATATTATTGTATGGTTTCAAATTTCGTGTCAAATCGGATTTACCGTTTGTCCGGGGCAAGCCAAAACGCCTAGAAATTTAGTTAATCGGTTTAATTTAAAATTTATCATTTATTGCCGTAACTCGCACAGATGATCGAATTAGCCTCTGAAACATGTTCCATTATGTTCGGAATGTGGGGTAAACCTTAGAAACGCCAACCGGCACGCTTCGTTTGGAGTTCGGAAATTTTTTGGTGAATAGTGTTTGGCGAATTTTCTATAAAAGGCCTTCACAACTTCAACTTTGCAAACAATATTCAACCCTAACCCTAATTCTTGCTTCAGCTGCCATTTTCAATTTGAAGGCCAGAATTTTACCTTCTTCTTTTCTTAATCTCTTCCAATCCGTAAATAATTAGCTGAAACTTCCAACTACAAAGTTATAGAGCTAAGTGAGATCTACGAATCCATACGGGGATGATCGATTTTCGTTGAGAAAATCAACAGCAATTTGTGTTTGAAGGGGCCGGCTTTGTGCGCGTTTTTCAAGGAGAGGAGGGGGCCGAGCTCATCGTGGTGGCGGCCGAAGATACATCTCGTAGAGGGCTACGCAATGGCATCGCCTGATCGTCTTCAAACTGCTCGAGGTTGTCGCATTAATTAAGGTTTCAAGTGGCCTTGATGGGTTCTTGTTCGTATTCTTCACTGGGAAGAAGAGGAAGACGCACGCACGGTCCAGATATGGTTAGGTTTAGAAATGAAATATAAATTTTAAATTTATTTATATTAAAATGTATACGAACTTCTAAAAATCATAACTTTGTCATACGAGGTCGGATTGTGACGAAACGAATTGCGTCGGATTCGTTTTATCGAGCACTACGCAATAAAGCTGGTTTGGAGTCGTTTGGAGCTAGTGAGAATTTTGGGTAAAATTAAACGTACGTTTAATTTTATTCGAAATAAAACGCTGAAACAGAATTGAAATCCAGGTGAGAACTTCTCACTCAATCGAATTGTTTCGATTTAAATTTTAAATAGTTAGATTTAAAATTTCTTGATTGTATGATTTGAATGATGATTGTTATCTATTGATTGTTAAAATAGACATTATGCACCGTTAGTAAGCGGAGATTATTTATTAAAAACATATACCGCGAATATTTCACCGTATAGTGAAATTGGTATTATTTATGTACTTGGAGTTGATTTCCCGCATTATATAGCGGATGAGACCCTATTGCGCCGCCTATTAAGCGGATAATATTTTTATAAATCCCATATACCACGATAATTCCGTACTGGAATGGAATTGGTATTGCGCTAACATCTTTGGATGCAGGGAAACAGGTTGGAGGGATCCAACTGGATTCCTCAACTATATTGATTTATTTACAGATATTGTGATATTTGTTGATTATCATATTGATATATGATGTTTGGTTTGTCGTGATTGACTATTTGGTGTTGTTGCATCATCGGATCCATTTTTGAAGTTTTAAAATAATGATTTTGATTTTAAAAGGAATTTTAAAGTGATTTTCGAAAGTATACGTTTTATTAAATTCTGAATTTTTAAAAATAAATAAACATTATAATTTTATTGTTATAAGAGTTATATTTTTGGAAAATAATACTTAAGTATGATTTTGAAGTATATAAGCTTTAAATAACGATTTGTAAATTATTAAAAGAATAAGTTTAGTTAAATTGGGATTTTTGAATTATTTTAAAAACGATTTATATAAAAGATTTAAAATTTGATATTTATAAATTAAAAATATAGGAATTATAAAACGGGTTTTTTTTGTTAGTGTCAAAATGAAGAATGATTGGATTTCTTAAGTGAATGAAATTTATCAATTTATAAATCGTGAAGTTGTAAAAACAAATAGATTTTTGTACAATAAAGGACTTATAAGTAGTTAACTTGTAAATTAGATTTTTGGTATAAAATTGAGTTATATAAATTAAATTGGATTAATAAAGGAGATTTATAAATCGAAGTTTATAAATAGAAATGGAATTTATAGACAATGTTTATAAATTCGAAATCAATTGAATTTGATAAATAGAATATAGAAGTTTATAAAAGGAAATATATTCGCAATTTTGGATAGCGAATAAATTCTTGAAATAAAACGTGTAGTAAATATTGAAATTGGGTTAGTGAAGTATATTCGCGATTTTGGACAGTGAATATATTATTAAATAAAATGGATATGTTTTGGGGAATGATATTACAAAATGAATCTAAATGATTTAAAGATGTTTTAAAATGTATTAAACATCGAAACCATAGATTTCAACATTCATTGTTGAAATAGACGTTTTTTTAGAAATATAAGGAAATGGTGGACTATAACACTGTTGTTATAGTAAATGATTTCCGAAAGGAAATGTTTTATATAGTATTGGGATTTATATATCTATCTTAATTTCGAATCCCTATACTAGTGATTTTGGGTCGTCGCAACGATGTTTTACGCAACATTCATTTTGACTCAAATAAATGTGTTTAAGCGCACGTTTTCTTTAAAGAATGAAATATATACTTAATTTCGGTTTAAGTGTATTGAATATTTTCCAAGCGTTGAAAATAAATGGATTTGTGAATTACTTGTTATTAAATAAGTATGGTAATGTTTTCCAATACGAAATGAATGTTTTGAGATTTTATCTTTTAAAGATAAATTAAAAATGAATATTAGAAATTGATTTGAAATCGTATATTCATAGATATTTTGGAATTGTAAATTCACTATGGAATTTATAAAAGGAAAGGGAATTTGTTTAAAAATAAACGTGGAATTATTTTTGAAGTGTGGGAATAAATTTACGGATTTGGAACGTAAATATAAAGTAAATCGTTAAGGATTTATTTAATTGGTTTAAATGAACCATTTTGAAATGAAAGTATTTCCGCATAAGGAAAATGATTGAAATTTGTTTTCAAAAGTTGTAAAGGTGAAAAGTGATTTGAAAATTTGTTTTCAAATGGTTGAAGTGTGGAAAATTATATATCTAGTAAAGATATTTTTGGGAAAATAAATAATTTGGAAAATTATTTGGAATCTGATGATGTTGCGCATCTTTATTGATAGTAAAAAAACCGACTATCAATATTTACCTTTAAATCGGTATTTGTTATGAATTTCTTGAATTTGAATGCCACACTTATTTTTAAAATAAGTGCTCACTATTCGGGTTAGCCGGGAAAGGACCTTGGGGTCGTATAACCCATTCCGAATATGTGATACGTCGTTATAGATTGCATTTGATGACCGGTGTTGAAGACCGGATATTTATGAAAACGGAAGGATTACCGTTGAATGTTTCTGCATCGGCTGATCTCCGATATAGAAATTTATTACCATTTGTGATGGGAAGTCCGGTCGTGATTAGTGAATATCCGGATTGCAAGGACTTCTTTGTAAGTGCCTTCGGTTCCGTTCGATCCCAGAATGGACTTGTATGGATGTGTGTCTGATGTTACAATTTGACATGTAAAGCTGGTTTCTATCAAATATATTTCTGTTGGTGGCGGAGAATTTATTCTCTTTGCTTAACAACCTTAGAGGTTATTTAGTTGATGGTTACTAGTGATACATTCCCAAATTGGTAATGTGACGTACGAAGTGCTGTTGAGCATTTGATGATCAAGGCACAGCTTTTGTATAAAGCGTGGCTTTATGGACGAGACTTCGTCGGACCTCACACCCCGGAAATGGTCAAAACAGGAAGGATGCAGCAAGGTTATTAGGGGTTAGTGCCCCTTTAGTGTATGTCATTCCTTCTGGATAGAGGTGGTATCATGGTATGGAGCCCAGATACTTAACCTATGTTGTTGCTGCAAATTTATTACTTTGTGGTTGTTGGAGATCGAGGATCCTCGGATATAGATCGGTTACGATCGGGGAATGACATATTCGTGTCAGTAGTTACCTAGTTTGAAAGTGTAAAGACCCGTAAATCCGTACTCCTAGAATAGACACTAATCTCCTTTGTTTAATTCAAGATGAACGAAAATACGAACCTTTAGGGGTTTTAAGAAAAATTTAAGAAAAGAAGAAGAGAGAAAAAGAAGAAAGAAGAAGAAAATAGATAATAGAGGGAAGAGAAAACAGAAAAGAAGATAGAACTTTTTTTTTAAAATAGAAGAAAAAGAGAAGAGAGAACATAGAACGGAACAGAAAACAACAGAACAATATCAGAATCTCACAATTCGTAGCGGAACAACATATAATAATAAATGAATAATCTTCAAACAAAGAACTATATCAGTTATTACATTACATCACATTTCATTACATCATATCACCAGAGTGTACAACAACAACAACAAATAGTGCAGCGGAAAAAGAAATACTATATAGTAGTATACGCCATGCCATCCAGCTTGCCTCCAGCGACTCCAGAATATCCAGAATATCCTGATAAACCTTAACTCTTGACTGCCCGTGTGGAAATTGGTGGGCACCCAGAGTTTAGGAAGGAAAACAATAAACTCCAAGTCAGTCATGTGACTGGTGTGAGAACTCAAAACAGTTTATTTATCTTTAAAAATCAAAATAGAGGAATATTTTTATTTCAATTCGCAATGCTTTTAAAAATGAGACTACCATAAGGCCTCCCGCACACACACACATGCAAACGCAGAATCGGAGGAGATTTCTCCTTATGATAGTCAAAGATGCTTGATACGCATTTAAAATAACATTTGATATTATTACTAGTGCATAGTGTAGGGGAAAAATTCATTTTGAAAGTAGAATATAAATCTTAGCCAACATACGACCATTATCGTATGCCTACTATAGCTACCATCCAAACAGTGGTGACCACCATAAGTGAATGGCAGGTTCTACAACTAATACCGTACAAAGTTTCGTATTGTTTCTTTGGATTTCCAACAAATGGTCAGGCCAAGGAACTTCCCATTGCCACATGAGAATGCCTCTGGAAAGACATCCCCGAGAACCAAACCGGAACTCTGCCAACACAAGGCCGGGTTACCCCTAACTGGGTAACTACTGACACGAGCACGCCATTCCCCGATCGTAAACGACCTTTCTCACGGGATCCCGAAAACCAACAACCACAAAGTAATAAATTCGTAGTAACCACATAGGTTAAATATCTGGGCTCCATACCATGATACCACCTCTATCCAGAAGGAAATGTACATACCCTAAAGGGTGCTACCCCTCATAACCTTGCTGCATCTTTCCTGTTTTGACCATTTCCGGGGTGTGAGGCTCGACGAATTCACGTCCACAAAAACATACTTTATACAAAAGCCATGCTTTGGGTCAACAAATGATCAACACAATGATCACCAAGATAGACGATCAAATAAACGATCCTATCACAAATAATCAACACAATGATCATTTCAGCATCACTCAGCATGTCACATTACCAAATTGGGAATATATCGCTGATAACTTCAACTATATAACCTCTGAGCTCGTACGTCTCAGAGAAGGGTGTTAAGCTAAAAGAATAAATTCTTCGCCACCAACAGAAATATATTTGAAAGAAATCGGCTTTATATCTCAACTTGTAATGTCAGACATACAATCCATACAAGTCTGTTCCGGGCTCGAACAAAACCGAAGGCACTTCTCACGAAGCCCTTGCAATCCGGGTATTCACAATCCCGATCGAATTTCCCATCACTTAAGGAATCTCTATACCAGGAGCTACCCAGTGCAGAGACAATCGATAGGTCATCCTATCGCTTTCGCAAAAACTCGGTCTTCAACACCGATCTTCAAATGCAATTTACAATGACGTATCACATATTCAGAATGGGTTATACGACCCCATGGTCCTTTCCCGGTTAACCCGAATAGTGAGCGCTTATTCAAAAATAAGTGTAGCATTCACATTCAAACAAATCACATCAATTACCCATTCAAAGGGAAATATTGATAGTCGGTTATTGAACTATCACTGATATGCACACATCACCAGTTTCCAAATAATTTTCCAAATTATTTATTTTCCAAAATATCTTCACTAGATATATAATTTCAATACTTCAAAAATAAATCAATATTTATTTTTAAACCAATTCCACTTCCTTTATAAATTCCTTAGTGAATTTATAATTCCAAAATATCAATGAATATTCGATTTCAATTATTCATTTCAATTTTCCTTTTCAATTTATCTTCAAAAAGATAAATTCTCAAAATATTCACTTTATATTGGAAAACATTTCCATACTTATTTATTCATAAGTAATTCACAAATTTTATTTATTTTCAACACTTGGAAAATATTCAATATACTTAAATCGAAATTAAGTATATATTTCATTCCTTAAGGAAATCATTTACTATAACAACAGTGTTATAGTCCACCATTCCCTTCTCGAAACATCTATTTCAACAATAAATGTTGAAATCTATGGTTTCGAATCTCAACACATTTTAAAACATCGTTAGATCGTTTCAATTCTATTTAAAATATCACATTCTAAACATTTTCTTTAACATACTATTCACTATTCAAAAACGTGAATATACTTGTTAACAAATTTCATCACTTCTATTCATTTTATTTCAAAGGATTATTCACAGTCTAAAACGTGAATATAACTCCATTTATAAGTTATAACAATTAACTTATCAAAATAAGTCATTTGCGAATTTATAAAACAACGTTTATAAATTCCATTTCTATTTATTTTATAACAACTTCCTTTAATAAATTCCTTTATTAATCTATTCCAGTTCATAACTCAATTATAAACTAAAAGTTCATATTATAAGTTAAACACTTATAATAAATTTGTTTGCAAAAACCGTTACTTTGAACTTCATAATTATAAATCTTAAAATCTATAAGATTCGCTTATTCACCCAAATCTATTCCTTTAATAACTTTATAAATTTATAAATCTTACTATTTATAAATTTCATTCATAACTTTACCACTTATAATTCTATAAATTCCATTCATTTACAAAATTCATTTCCACTTCATTCAAACACTTATAAAAACTCGTTTTATAACTCAAATGTTTCAACTTATAAATATCAATTTATAAATCCTTTATAAAATCAATTTATACTATTATTTTAAAACATCTTTAATCTCCTTTATAATTTCATCATTCTCTTGATTTATAAAATAATCAAATTTTATAAATCCTATATTTAAACTCTTTATAATATATTCAAAAATCCCAGTTTAAACTATTTTATAAAATCATAAATTCATATTTCTCAAAAATCAGCTTTTAACTATATTCTCAAAAATCATAATTTTTATAACTTTAAAAATTATATCGTTATTTATTTATGATGGATCAATTCCAAAAATAAAGTATATTTTCAAAAATCACTTTAAAATTATTTTAAAATCCCAAAATCTGGGTCCAATGATGCTACACACCAAATAGTCAATCACGACAACAACGATATCATATATCGATATGATAATCCATCAAATATCAAAATATCTGAAATCAAATAAATACTGTTGAGGAATCCAGTTGGATCCCTCCAACCTGTTTTCCTGCATCCAAAAACATTAGCACAATACCAATTTCGCTCCAGTACGAAATTATCGCGGTATATGTTCTTATTAAATATTATCCGCTTAATAACGGCGTAATAGGGTCTCATCCGCTAAAAAATGCGGGGAATCAACAACTGCAATATATACATATGCCAATATATATATATATATATTGATATTATATATAATACCAATTTCACTGTTTATGAAATATTCGCGGTATATGTTTTTAATAAATAACATCCGCTTACTAACGGCGTATAATGTCTATTTTAACAATCAATAGATATCAATCAACATTCAAACATGCATTCAAATATTTTAAATCTAACTATTTAAAATAAAATCGAAACTGATTCGATTGAGTGAGAAATTCTCACCTTGATTTTAATTTCGTTTTAGCGATTTATTTCGAATAAAATTAAACGGACGTTTAATTTTACCCAAAATTCTCACTAACTCCAATCGACTCCAAACCAACTCCATCGCGTAGTGCTCGTCCATACGATTCCAACGCAACTGGTTTCGCGCGTTTTCGACCTCGTATGAAAAAGATATGGGTTTTACAAGTTTTACACAAATTTATATAAACAAATTCAACATAAATTTTAATATTATAAACCTATTCAATTTATCACCGTAGATCCCCCAACCTGCAAATCACGGCCATCCATCATTTCCTTCCCCAATTCCATCTTCACGCACGCAAAAAGCTTCCAGGCAAAATACTTTCGGCCGAACCCATATAGTTGAAAACTAGGGTTGAATCTTGCAACTCCAACACTCGATTAAAACTCGATCAAGATGCGCCATGTCGAAGCCCTCCACGACCTTCATACTCGGACTGACCATGGTGGCACTCGGCCCCCCATAGTACACGAACGACGTGCATAAACTCGACGCCTTCATCTCCATTTTCCCGTTGATCCACTCAACTATTTTCGATCATGACCGTTCACATCGTAGATCTCACTACCCTCTACCACTTTCATGTTGAAAGATTGTTGAATCGTTGCACGGATTTGAAGATATTTGGGGATGAATATGGGAAGATTTCGGCCGTTCAAGATGAAGGTGGCGGCTGCGTTACAAATTAGGGTTTAGTTTTATATATATATATTTTTTTAATGAAGGGTGGGGCTATTGATAGAGTTTCGTTCGACACTATTCATCCGGAAATTCCGAACTCCGATTTACGCGCCGTAACCAGCGTTTCTAGGGTTTACCCCGCGTTCCGGACACAATGGAACAGGTTTCGAAAGCTAATTCGGACATCTGTGCGAGTTATGGCTAAAAACGTTCAATTTAAATTAAACCGATTTAAATCGATTCCTAGGCGTTTTAATTCGTACCGGACAAACGGTAAATCCAATTGACTTGAAATTTGAAACCTTACAATAATATCACATTACGGATCCGATGAAACTAGTTTTGTCGAAATCCGAGACTTTTTGAAAAATGGCTATTTTAACTCGCCAAATTTAAATTAAAAACAAATCGATGCGTTTCGAGCTGCCACGATCAAACGATAACTCCGATTGACACGAAATTTGAAATCCGGTAATAACCAACTATTACGGATCCAATGGAACTGGTTTCGTTCAATTCTGAGACTGTTCAAAAATTGACTATTTTACAGTCGATTATTAAATATTAAAATATTCAATTTTCACAAATTAACTTTTAATTCGATTTTAAAAGTTCTAAAATATCGTTCTAACTCCCATATGATAAAATAAAATTTTACAAATCATTTTCAATCATATTTAACTATATTTTCAATTATTTCCATAATTTAACATATTAAATTATCGATTTAAATTCTTCAATTAAATCCAATAATTCAAATAAAAATTTATTCGACTTATAAATTCACTCATTTATATTTAAAATTAATTAAATATTCAAATTTTAATTAATAAAAATTCTGGGTCGTTACAATCTTCCCCCCCTTAAAAGAATTTCGTCCTCGAAATTATTAAGTAAGAAAAGTTACAGAATCTATTAATTTTCCCAAAACAAATTTAAACTTCTTTACAATACTTTACTAAGTTTTCAAATCATACTTAGTTATCTTTTCAAAAACAACTACTATTGTTTAACTTTCAATTCCAAAATCAAAGGTTAAAGTTTTCAAAATTTTCCAATTTTCTCAAAAATTTTCTAATGCCTTAAATTTTCGAAAAAATTCGCCATAGTCTCCTTTGCGCGGCTCGATCCGAAAAAAAAATGACAGTATATATATCACAAATATACATCTCATCAAGTAATGAGGCATCCCGAAGGGAAAAAAGTGTAAAAGTACGATATTTAATCCGAGATATGTACCTTATATTTTATTAGCTAGCATATACGGCTAATATAGCGCAAAAGCGAGCTCCAAATGCGAAGCAAACGCGATCCGCACCTACTAAATACTCAACAAACAACATGAGAACATGTAGATATGAAAATAATATCGATATACAACATATATCTCCATAACAACTATATATGTCACATAGCAAATGCAACATATTCAAACATCAACCAACTAGCATTCAACAAATTCATAATCAATATATATTCATTTATATTCTCATTAATATTCAATGAAATAGGTTTTCAATTTAATCACATTTGATTCATATACAGTGGATGTTCTTATTAACATTCATTCTCAATTAGTTTATATTCACTAATTCATATTCAAGTTGGTCCACTTCCAATTCAAATTCAATTTTATTCAAGATTCACTTAACTTCCAATAACATTAGATTTTAATGAATTTCACTTATATTCATTATTTCATATCAACTTATTTACATTTAATTGATTAACATTCAATCCATTCATTAATTCAATTACAAAAGTTGAATTCCATTTCATAACTCAAGTTCATATCTATCACTTAACTTTATTAATCTAGTTTGATACCAATATCAACTTCATTCAACAACACTTAAGTTATACTTCCATTTAACTTTAAATTCACTTTTATTTACAACTCATATTCATATAATTTTACTTCTTATATATATAAGTTTATTTCACAATTGTAAATCACTTTAATTACAATTCAATTCTTATAATTCTTTCGCTTATACAATTATTCTTTTATTTAGATTATTCAAACATCTAAACAATCAACTTATATACACTTTTATAATTCTGAAAAATTATTCCTTTATATATAAAATATAATCAAGGTAAAATTATTTCATTTACCCAATTTAAAACAATACTGTGCCGAATTGTTCTATTCAAGTGTTTAGAAACCCCTTCGGCATAGTCTTGCGGACCACGCTGACGAAAGTTCATATGCCACTCAATAAACCAAACATCACAATATAAAACAATTTTATATTCACTAACAAATACGCTCTCATAGCTATTATTACACTCAAACTCAATCTAGAGTACTACTGACTCTATCTCTAATGAATTATACCCAACAGAACCATGGTTGTCGCTTAACCATAAGCTCTGATACCAACTGTAAAGACCCGTAAATCCGTACTCCTTGAATAGACACTAATCTCCTTTGTTTAATTCAAGATGAACGAAAATACGAACTCTTAGGGGTTTTAAGAAAAATTTAAGAAAAGAAGAAGAGAGAAAAAGAAGAAAGAAGAAGAAAATAGATAATAGAGGGAAGAGAAAACAGAAAAGAAGATAGAACTTTTTTTTTTAAAATAGAAGAAAAAGAGAAGAGAGAACATAGAACGGAACAGAAAACAACAGAACAATATCAGAATCTCACAATTCGCAGCGGAACAACATATAATAATAAATGAATAATCTTTAAACAAAGAACTATATCAGTTATTACATTACATCACATTTCATTACATCATATCATCAGAGTGTACAACAACAACAACAAATAGTGCAGCGGAAAAAGAAATACTATATAGTAGTATACGCCATGCCATCCAGCTTGCCTCCAGCGACTCCAGAATATCCTGATAAACCTTAACTCTTGACTGCCCGTGTGGAAATTGGTGGGCACCCAGAGTTTAGGAAGGAAAACAATAAACTCCAAGTCAGTCATGTGACTGGTGTGAGAACTCAAAACAGTTTATTTATCTTTAAAAATCGAAATAGAGGAATATTTTTATTTCAATTCGCAATGCTTTTAAAAATGAGACTACCATAAGGCCTCCCGCACACACACACATGCAAACGCAGAATCGGAGTTGATTTCTCCTTATGATAGTCAAAGATGCTTGATACGCATTTAAAATAACATTTGATATTATTACTAGTGCATAGTGTAGGGGAAAAATTCATTTTGAAAGTAGAATATAAATCTTAGCCAACATACGACCATTATCGTATGCCTACTATAGCTACCATCCAAACAGTGGTGACCACCATAAGTGAATGGCAGGTTCTACAACTAATACCGTACAAAGTTTCGTATTGTTTCTTTGGATTTCCAACAAATGGTCAGGCCAAGGAACTTCCCATTGCCACATGAGAATGCCTCTGGAAAGACATCCCCGAGAACCAAACCGGAACTCTGCCAACACAAGGCCGGGTTACCCCTAACTGGGTAACTACTGACACGAGCACGCCATTCCCCGATCGTAAACGACCTTTCTCACGGGATCCCGAAAACCAACAACCACAAAGTAATAAATTCGTAGTAACCACATAGTTAAATATCTGGGCTCCATACCATGATACCACCTCTATCCAGAAGGAAATGTACATACCCTAAAGGGTGCTACCCCTCATAACCTTGCCGCATCTTTCCTGTTTTGACCATTTCCGGGGTGTGAGGCTCGACGAATTCACGTCCACAAAAACATACTTTATACAAAAGCCATGCTTTGGGTCAACAAATGATCAACACAATGATCACCAAGATAGACGATCAAATAAACGATCCTATCACAAATAATCAACACAATGATCATTTCAGCATCACTCAGCATGTCACATTACCAAATTGGGAATATATCGCTGATAACTTCAACTATATAACCTCTGAGCTCGTACGTCTCAGAGAAGGGTGTTAAGCTAAAAGAATAAATTCTTCGCCACCAACAGAAATATATTTGAAAGAAATCGGCTTTATATCTCAACTTGTAATGTCAGACATACAATCCATACAAGTCTGTTCCGGGCTCGAACAAAACCGAAGGCACTTCTCACGAAGCCCTTGCAATCCGGGTATTCACAATCCCGATCGAATTTCCCATCACTTAAGGAATCTCTATACCAGGAGCTACCCAGTGCAGAGACAATCGATAGGTCATCCTATCGCTTTCGCAAAAACTCGGTCTTCAACACCGATCTTCAAATGCAATTTACAATGACGTATCACATATTCAGAATGGGTTATACGACCCCATGGTCCTTTCCCGGTTAACCCGAATAGTGAGCGCTTATTCAAAAATAAGTGTAGCATTCACATTCAAACAAATCACATCAATTACCCATTCAAAGGGAAATATTGATAGTCGGTTATTGAACTATCACTGATATGCACACATCACCAGTTTCCAAATAATTTTCCAAATTATTTATTTTCCAAAATATCTTCACTAGATATATAATTTCAATACTTCAAAAATAAATCAATATTTATTTTTAAACCAATTCCACTTCCTTTATAAATTCCTTAGTGAATTTATAATTCCAAAATATCAATGAATATTCGATTTCAATTATTCATTTCAATTTTCCTTTTCAATTTATCTTCAAAAAGATAAATTCTCAAAATATTCACTTTATATTGGAAAACATTTCCATACTTATTTATTCATAAGTAATTCACAAATTTTATTTATTTTCAACACTTGGAAAATATTCAATATACTTAAATCGAAATTAAGTATATATTTCATTCCTTAAGGAAATCATTTACTATAACAACAGTGTTATAGTCCACCATTCCCTTCTCGAAACATCTATTTCAACAATAAATGTTGAAATCTATGGTTTCGAATCTCAACACATTTTAAAACATCGTTAGATCGTTTCAATTCTATTTAAAATATCACATTCTAAACATTTTCTTTAACATACTATTCACTATTCAAAAACGTGAATATACTTGTTAACAAATTTCATCACTTCTATTCATTTTATTTCAAAGGATTATTCACAGTCTAAAACGTGAATATAACTCCATTTATAAGTTATAACAATTAACTTATCAAAATAAGTCATTTGCGAATTTATAAAACAACGTTTATAAATTCCATTTCTATTTATTTTATAACAACTTCCTTTAATAAATTCCTTTATTAATCTATTCCAGTTCATAACTCAATTATAAACTAAAAGTTCATATTATAAGTTAAACACTTATAATAAATTTGTTTGCAAAAACCGTTACTTTGAACTTCATAATTATAAATCTTAAAATCTATAAGATTCGCTTATTCACCCAAATCTATTCCTTTAATAACTTTATAAATTTATAAATCTTACTATTTATAAATTTCATTCATAACTTTACCACTTATAATTCTATAAATTCCATTCATTTACAAAATTCATTTCCACTTCATTCAAACACTTATAAAAACTCGTTTTATAACTCAAATGTTTCAACTTATAAATATCAATTTATAAATCCTTTATAAAATCAATTTATACTATTATTTTAAAACATCTTTAATCTCCTTTATAATTTCATCATTCTCTTGATTTATAAAATAATCAAATTTTATAAATCCTATATTTAAACTCTTTATAATATATTCAAAAATCCCAGTTTAAACTATTTTATAAAATCATAAATTCATATTTCTCAAAAATCAGCTTTTAACTATATTCTCAAAAATCATAATTTTTATAACTTTAAAAATTATATCGTTATTTATTTATGATGGATCAATTCCAAAAATAAAGTATATTTTCAAAAATCACTTTAAAATTATTTTAAAATCCCAAAATCTGGGTCCAATGATGCTACACACCAAATAGTCAATCACGACAACAACGATATCATATATCGATATGATAATCCATCAAATATCAAAATATCTGAAATCAAATAAATACTGTTGAGGAATCCAGTTGGATCCCTCCAACCTATTTTCCTGCATCCAAAAACATTAGCACAATACCAATTTCGCTCCAGTACGAAATTATCGCGGTATATGTTCTTATTAAATATTATCCGCTTAATAACGGCGTAATAGGGTCTCATCCGCTAAAAAATGCGGGGAATCAACAACTGCAATATATACATATGCCAATATATATATATATATTGATATTATATATAATACCAATTTCACTGTTTATGAAATATTCGCGGTATATGTTTTTAATAAATAACATCCGCTTACTAACGGCGTATAATGTCTATTTTAACAATCAATAGATATCAATCAACATTCAAACATGCATTCAAATATTTTAAATCTAACTATTTAAAATAAAATCGAAACTGATTCGATTGAGTGAGAAATTCTCACCTTGATTTTAATTTCGTTTTAGCGATTTATTTCGAATAAAATTAAACAGACGTTTAATTTTACCCAAAATTCTCACTAACTCCAATCGACTCCAAACCAACTCCATCGCGTAGTGCTCGTCCATACGATTCCAACGCAACTGGTTTCGCGCGTTTTCGACCTCGTATGAAAAAGATATGGGTTTTACAAGTTTTACACAAATTTATATAAACAAATTCAACATAAATTTTAATATTATAAACCTATTCAATTTATCACCGTAGATCCCCCAACCTGCAAATCACGGCCATCCATCATTTCCTTCCCCAATTCCATCTTCACGCACGCAAAAAGCTTCCAGGCAAAATACTTTCGGCCGAACCCATATAGTTGAAAACTAGGGTTGAATCTTGCAACTCCAACACTCGATTAAAACTCGATCAAGATGCGCCATGTCGAAGCCCTCCACGACCTTCATACTCGGCCTGACCATGGTGGCACTCGGCCCCCCATAGTACACGAACGACGTGCATAAACTCGACGCCTTCATCTCCATTTTCCCGTTGATCCACTCAACTATTTTCGATCATGACCGTTCACATTGTAGATCTCACTACCCTCTACCACTTTCATGTTGAAAGATTGTTGAATCGTTGCACGGATTTGAAGATATTTGGGGATGAATATGGGAAGATTTCGGCCGTTCAAGATGAAGGTGGCGGCTGCGTTACAAATTAGGGTTTAGTTTTTTATATATATATTTTTAATGAAGGGTGGGGCTATTTATAGAGTTTCGTTCGACACTATTCATCCGGAAATTCCAAACTCCGATTTACGCGCCGTAACCAGCGTTTGTAGGGTTTACCCCACGTTCCGGACACAATGGAACAGGTTTCGGAAGCTAATTCGGACATCTGTGCGAGTTATGGCTAAAAACGTTCAATTTAAATTAAACCGATTTAAATCGATTCCTAGGCGTTTTAATTCGTACCGGACAAACGGTAAATCCAATTGACTTGAAATTTGAAACCTTACAATAATATCACATTACGGATCCGATGAAACTGGTTTCGTCAAAATCCGAGACTTTTTGAAAAATGGCTATTTTAACTCGCCAAATTTAAATTAAAAACAAATCGATGCGTTTCGAGCTGCCACGATCAAACGATAACTCCGATTGACACGAAATTTGAAATCCGGTAATAACCAACTATTACGGATCCAATGGAACTGGTTTCGTTCAATTCTGAGACTGTTCAAAAATTGACTATTTTACAGTCGATTATTAAATATTAAAATATTCAATTTTCACAAATTAACTTTTAATTCGATTTTAAAAGTTCTAAAATATCTTTCTAACTCCCATATGATAAAATAAAATTTTACAAATCATTTTCAATCATATTTAACTATATTTTCAATTATTTCCATAATTTAACATATTAAATTATCGATTTAAATTCTTCAATTAAATCCAATAATTCAAATAAAAATTTATTCGACTTATAAATTCACTCATTTATATTTAAAATTAATTAAATATTCAAATTTTAATTAATAAAAATTCTGGGTCGTTACAGAAAGGTAACCCGGCCTTGTGTTGGCAGAGATCCGGTTAGGTTCTCGAGTCGTCTTTCCAGAGGCGTACCCATGTGGCAATGGGATGTTCCTTGGCCTGACCATTTGTTGGAAATCCAAAAAAACAATACGAACCCTGTACGGTTTTAGTTGTATAACCTGCCATGGAATGTGGCGGTAACCTGCTATTGAACATGGTAGCTATAGTAGGCATAAGTGCGAAATGCCTATGCTGGCTAAAATTTATATCTTTACTTTCGTAATAATTTTTCCTACACTATGCACTAGTAATAATATCAAATGTTTCTTCTTAATGCGTATCAAGCATTTTTGATTATCATAAGAAGAAATCTCCTCCGATTCTGCGTTTGCGTTGTGTGTGTGTGCGGGAGGCCTTATGGTAGTCTCATTTTCTAAAAAGCATTGCGAATCTATTTTAAAATTATCCTGTACTTTGTTTTAAAAATAAACTGTTTTAGTTCTCACACCAATCACATGACTGACTCGGAGTTTATTGTTTTCCTTCCTAAACTCTGGGTGCCCACCAATTTCCACACGGGCAGTCAAGAGTTAGGTTATCAGGATATTCTGGAATTCAGGAGTTGCTGGAGGCAAGCTGGATGGCATGGCGTATTCACTAGTATATAGTATTTCTTTTTCGCTGTTTGTTGTTGTACACTCTGATGATGTAATATAATGTAATTTGATGTAATGTAATAACTGATATAGTTGTTTTGTTTAAAGATTATTCATTTATCTATTATATGCTGTTCCACTGCGATTGTGAGATTCTGATATTGTTCTGTGTTTTCTTTCTGATATGTTCTATCTTTTTCTCTCTTCTTCTATCTTTCTCTTCTTCTTTAAGCATAACGGTACAGTTTTCCGGCATTCGATTGCTCGGCAGTTGATACAGTGGACGTATTAATGTCGGTTTTCGAGCTTCAAAAAGTCGCAAACATTACATAAATTTTGTATGATTATATTATATAATATAAGAAAATTTTCTGATAATTGTTAAATGAATTGGTTAACTAAATGATGTTATTTGATTTTCATTTATTGTTTTGTAAACCATTGATTTACCAACATATAAATAAACGGAATTAAAACTTGGTTTGTAAATTGATTTGGAAATTTAAATGAATGTAAATCAGGAATTTGAGAATTTAATTTCCGGTGATTTCAAACTTTGATTTTAAATTTTTAAAGCGTATAGTATTTAAAATATGTTCAAATAGAAACTGTTTCAAAAAAATTAAATTGTTTAAATCAGTGCTCTTCTTTTTGTCGTTGGAATATAATTTCGGTGATGGCGGCCGCATCATCGACGTTCATTTTCGAGTTTCGAAGTGGAGAGATCATTCGGTAGCCTTGCTAGACTATTATGTTGGAAATTGAATTGATTTAAATTTCGAAAGTATGACTTGATTTATTATATATATATAAGTATATGATTATAAATCTGATTTGATATATAATATATATATATTTATCTCTAAATTGTTTGAATTTAATCGAAAAATTAAATTCTTAATTTTTCTTAAAGGATATTCAATTATTAAATGAAGCCAAAATTCTGAATAAACATTTAAACTTAAGATAATTGAATTGGAGAATTTTATTTGTATAATACTCGATTTCATTCTAAAACCACTTACCTAAATTATTCAGAAGTTGAATATGCAATTGGATAATATACAATATAAAATGATTTTTATAAATAAATTTGAGTGATATAATAAATGTTATACACTTAATTTTTGATTATAAAAATGTTAATAGAGATAAATAGAATGATAAGTTAATTGAATAATAAATGAGATATAAACTTCGTTTTGAGGGAATCTATAAATTGAAATTAAAGCAACTTAATAAAGTACCTTGAATTTAAAATCAATTATTGAATATAAATTAGTTTATAGTGAAATGTATATAGTTTAAATTAATTGTTTTATTTTGTTTTGAATCTATTTTCTTTCAGGTAGTTCTATTCTCCTACCTCGTTACTTTTCGGGGACGAAAAGTTTTTAGTGGGGGAGAGTGTAACGACCCGTAAAATTTTAACGATTTTAATAATATATTTAACTGATATTTTATGAAATTTTAGACGATTGAATTTTGGAATAAAAATTAAATATTTAGAATACGTCTATTTGAACATAGAAAACAGTAAATTTTCATCTGAAAATATGAAAGTTTATTTTCTTGTGCAATTCTATTTCAATTTATATAAGTTAAAAATCGATGGTAATAAAATGTTTTCCAAACCTAAATATTTTTCTATAGAAAAATTGTAAATCATATTTTGAGCAAGATATCATAGTTCGTTTCTTCAAATTTGACTATTATTGCTCCGTCGATCTTAATTTCGACGAAATAGCAGCATTTACATACTGATACCGATTTTTGATCGGATGATCGTACCACTAATATCTATATACCGTTTTGATCGTCACTTCGTTCTGATCTCTACGGTATATTCAATTCAGTGTTTTGAAGCCCAGTTCACAGCGGAATCCACAGAAATGGTTACCGTATCGGTACTCGTCTTTGTGTTTTTTGGCTCTTGTTAACTTTCGATATTCCACTATTCGAAATCAAACGGTCGCCAATAATTATCATTTCAGCTCTTGACCCTATGTGTTCCACCGTTTCAAAAATTTATTTCCTCTGTTCATTTCTGAAATCGATTGGCCATGGGTTTATATTCCCATACAATTTTAAATCCCTGTTGCCTGTTCATTTTATTTCAGCCTCTTCAATTCCACCTTTTCAGATTTTTTGGCTACTTTATTAAAACCGTTGGTTCGTCTATTTTAACCTTCTTTTGAGAAAAATGAAACAAAAATTCACATTCATGCCTTGGAACCTGTTCATCAAATTTCTCCATCCAACTTGAACCACTCGAATTCATTTTTTTGCTCAAACTCCACTGCGACCCAGCGCCTCCTCCCCCTAGCCGTGACCATCCACTAGCAACCGTCCCTCCCAATCACCTGGCCCCAATTTGACAGTAAGCTCCACCATCTGTCTCTCCACCCGAGCCATCAAGCCGAAACCCGGCCCGACAGGATCCGCTTCCATTCCCCTCCTTGCCACCATCGAGTTCCCTAGTGGCTTCGAGCAGCCTTTAATATATGAGTCGACCATTTCTTGCCAATGTTCTCTTTCCTCCAGGCAGCATTTAACCCCTTGCCTCCTCCTCTCTAATAGCCGACCATTCCTTGCCTCCACCATCATGTCGATCGGCCAACCTCCCACTACACCATAAATGATAATTAGAAACAGCTAAAAGCCATATTTAATTAACTTAGACACGGCTATAAGCCGTATCAAAATATGGTGTCGTTAACTATTAGATACGGCTCATCGCCGTATCTAAGTGGTCAATAAGATACGGCCTAAAGCTGTAGATAATTGACATCATGGATACATCTTTAAGCCGTATCTAATTTAACAGTTAGATACGGCTTAAAGCCGTACATAGATCTGTAAAACAAATTTTCCTGTAATGTCCAAATTTTCCTCACATTGAACTAACAATCATATACATCAAGGCACAAACTTTTCCTCACTTTTATGTCATTTAAGTTGCTCTTAGCCATTCATATGAGAGGACTTCAAAATAAAATCGGAACTGAAATTGCTAGTTTCCAAAAAATCAACATAAAATTCCAGGCTGCATTCAATATGCTAATCCCATGAAAAAATTCAAGCAAATATATTGACATACTATCACTTTTATAAACCCAATCTCAAACCAAAAAATAAAAACATAAATTCTTCGGAGAAAGACTTTAAATAAGTTAAACATAACAACATTTTAATCATAACAGTAGTGTTGCATAGATAGACAAAGTTTATAATTTAAAATTCAGATGTTCCCTTGCCCTTTTTGTCTCCACCAATCTCAAAATGCTTGCATCTCTGGAAAAAAATAACGAAATTCTTGCACTGCTTTCTGTGAGTAATGCTTGCAACTCTGACGCTGCAATTTGAGCATAATCTTCTTAGTAGTTTTTGCCTGACAAATAAAAAATAGAAACATGTTGGAACAAGAGATACAGTAGCTACTAATGTATAAGAAAGGTAAAACGAAAGTCAGATTTAGTTACCCATGAGTGTTAAAAGAGCTTCATCCTTTTTGTATTAACCAAAGCTAAAATATTCTAAAGTCGTAAATTTGTATTACATCCTTTTTGTATTAACCATAGTGATAATATGCATTGCTCTGTAGCGTAGTTGTATGATTGTAAATAGTAATTTGGGAAAAAACTGCGGTAACTGTTTGTTAAAATATGTTAATATTTTTGCACACTCGGATAGGTACCCCTTCTCTCTATTTATTTTAATTCTTGGTCCCTACATGTAGACGTTGGTCAAAAACCAAAATATTAGTTCATTATGATAGAAAATAGATGTGCAATAAAATAAATGTGCAATAAAGTAAACCATCTTGCTACAATTTCCCACCCAAGCTATTGTTGTTTATTGAAAAAAGAACGAAAAGTGTGTTTTGATTTGCCAAGCAATATCGAGCAAAATATTCCTCCTGCAACCTGTTGGGCTGATATTTTAATCAACTATTGTGAAAGTTAATATTCCAAATTTGAACTTCTGCTCCATATAGAATCAGCATATCTATTCTTATTGTCCATGCTGATAATGCATTTAACACAGCGAGATCACTAAATTATTAAATTTCAATGTGAATTTTTTATTATTATGTTATAAGCAATATCAAAACTCGCATAAGACATATGGCTTGGTCTAAGGTTTCATTTGAAATGACCCACAGATTATAATTTAAGCAACATATCCATTTAAGGCCAGTAAAAAAGTATACACCTAAAATAATTCAAAATAAAACCCTTGAAATTAAAATCTATAATAAAATGCGATATACCAGCTTGTAGCATGCATTCTGTAGTACATATCCTACTCATAATACCAAGCATGAATATGCAATAACAAGCCAGGACCAGTATATACCTCACATGTACTCAGTTAGCAAATCAATGAAGTGACTCAAAGCTTCAAAATGACTCACAAGAACAATCATCAATCTCCAAACAGTGTTCATATCGAGACCATATAGAAGGAGTTTACAGGCAAGTGAAAACCAGTGCAAGTTGCAAGAATGAAATCTTACATCCACACATATATGCATGCATACATATATGCATGTGTGTGTATATATATATATGATAATGCAGACTTAACAGAGCATGTGCAACTCAAGTTAGTTAAACTAGATTATCAAATCTGGTGTCTAGTTTTAAAGTGATCAACAGAAAAGGAAAATGGCCAAACTTTCAAAACTGATAGAAACAGTGACAAGATATCCAAACAACAACTTCTCAAGCCAAAACAGCATGGTACAACTATAAGTAAAGTTCAAGGCAGTAAGATAACTCAATTTGTATAACAAGTCATACCACAAAAAACAACAAGACTCAACTATTCTCAAAATAATGAATCTGGTCATAGTCCTGTATCAAGCATTTCGAAAACAGATATGTTTTAAATCTAGCCACAGTGAATCTAAAGAACAAGCTCTTCAAACAACTTCAAAACAGAAAGGAATGAAGCATTACAAACATGTTTTTTTTCCTTATCACATTTAAGGAAATTAAATGTGACATGTCATGTATATAGTGGAAGTGGTTTCAAAAAACAATACATAGTAAAATATTAACTTAAAAGAAAATATACCTGCTCCAACGTCTAAAGATATTGAATAAGACCCTTTGGATGGCACATATACCCACCCACTCCAACTTCAGCAAAAGTCTCTAAAAATTAATGATTTATTTTGCTGGTTCTCTCATCTGGTAGGAGTATGTTATCCAACACCACTTTTTCATGTGTGGGTGGTACAGATTTCCCATGGATTTTGGATGATGTAGAATCTCGGCATACATTACCTGTTGCAATAAAGATGTCTAGATCTATCCAACAAAATATCTGCTTGAAAGCAACGACGCTATTTCGTAGCACCGGAGTAACGTCTATGCATTACTCCTCTCCTGACTTGGCTTGCACCATTAACAACAATTTTATCCACTTATATAACAATGTCGGAACCATATACAACAACGCCTTTTGAATATACAACAATGTCAGAACCATATACAACAACGCCTTTTAAATAGTTTTATCCCAACTATTTAATATTCCCAGCACCACTAATCCCAAAAGCAAATGAATCAGTACTCATTACAAAGCATCATTATAGTAACAACCAAAGTCAACTACCAATTGAACAATATCACTAGTTGATATTATCCTACAACAATCAACTCAATCAACTGCAGTAGAAGAAGTGTGAAAGGTGTATGCATTTGCATTGATACGGTTGTTACTAACATAAAATGAAATTTATGTACTTGTGAATCTCAATTTTTAGTTGTTTGTTAATGTACAAATTTTGAGTGTAATTTGTAAAGTGTGTGTATTAGAATAGTTAGATACATATGTTGATCCCAATGACTCTTCCACTATCATTATCTCCACGTATCATCGTTGAGATTATCTTATTTACTGAGGCGATTCCTCATAGTTCACCACTCAATTCATTATTTCCAATGAAATACTTATGCAGTGCAATATTTATTTCAGAATCATTTCTGTTGCAACTTTAAAGTAATAGTGTAGTTACTTATTTTAAATATGATCCTTTTAAAAAAATTATATCTTAATTTTTTCATCAGCATATTTTCACGCTGGCTAAGAAAAAAAGCAACAGATGTTAGCAAATTGTTTCTAGAAATTGTTCTGTTAAATTCAAATAGACCACCTTCTCTAAGCTTTTCTAAAGTCCAACCTCCTACCTATATGATTTTATCCGCAACAACCTTTATTTCTTTTGAATAAAAAAACGGGAAATTAACAAACAAAGTGATACGAAACCCATTCGAGCCTCATCTCCTGCTGCACTGCAACCGAGAACAACCACCTTCGAGCCTCATCTCGAAACCCATTCACCATTCAAACATAGAACCTCCAAACTGTCTCCATCCAACCAAACAGCAACCATCAACTACTGCGTCCTATCATCCCCCTAAGCGTTTGTAGGCCCAAACACATCAACAACCCTAATTTGTATCTCCTACAACCCATAACCCCCAAATTTCCAAATACGAACCACCCGTGACAATGCAATAACCACACAATCACATTGAACAACCAAAACCTGAATCCATAAACAAATTTGCAAACCAGATCGTGATCGAATACCCAAAAAAAATTAAGAGAGTGATACGAAAGTTTATTTTTACTTTTATTGGGGTAGAAATATAATATCGGCTGTAAATTAAGGACGAAATGGCATACCTGGTTTGACGTACGAGCAAAAAATAAAGCGACGGTGGAAAAGGAAGAAGAGTACGAGAAATTTGGGAGAAACGAAGGAAATGAACGAAAGAAGGCGTACCTAGTTTGATGTAAAAAGTAGCACACAAAATAGATACGGCTAAAACACGTATCATATTAGATAGGGCTAAAAACCGTATCTAAATAAGTGGGAAAGCCAATTTTTTGGAGGGAAGCAGTGCGTATTGGGGTGGAAAATTTACGCCAAAAATAGGCACGAAATAAGATACGGCTATTAGCCGTATCAAATTTGATACGATTATTAATCGTGTCTAATTTTTTTTAGATACGACTAATAGCCGTATCAAATTTGAAACAGCTAATAGCCGTATCTACCGAGGCGTTTGGAGAAGTGGCTATATCAACAAACTAGTGTAGTGTCCTCATCCAAGCCTGGCCGAAACTTCATGCCATCATCATCTTGCTGAGAACCTAAAATAGCCATGGCCGATTGCTTATCTACATAAGTAATGCAAGATTTTGTGTAGGTAAGCGTGCAGCTCTTCTTTTGCTTTCGGTTTGTATATAATATAATATATATCGTGTAAGTATATTTTAGATTCAAGTGTTATATATATCATTTTATAAAAGAGTGTATATATATTTTGACTTTAATATATAAGTCTAAACTACAGAATTTTGATAGCCTGTATATGTATATTGGTCAAATAACCAATATAGTCTACATATGGGTCCAGAGCCTATATATATATAGTTTATAATATATATAATGTGGCGTACAATATGTTTTGTATATTTGGTCTGTTGTATATATAAGAATATATAAAGTGGTTTAATGTATAGTTGATATTAGTTAGATATATAAGAGCTTACTTTAAAGTTTTATAATGGATTTGTTTATATATAGCAGTTTATGTATTTGAAAAGAACAGTGAAATATATATATATATATATATATATATTGTTAATTATAAAAGCATATAAGTTTTGGTTTAGTATATATATTATAGAATTAGTATATTAGCTTTAGTATTGTATGTTTTATTGCTTTCTCGGTTTACTGAAGTAAAGGTTGATATGTCTGTTAATGTATGTGTACCTTAGTTAAACAATAAGCTTGCAATATGAGTTGTATACCCAGTTTTATACTTTATATATATAAGCGGTTGTTGCTGAAGATTTTAAATTTTTTTGAGTTCTAAAGTATTATATATATATATAGTATATAAGTGGTTATTGTGTGTTGGAAAAATTAAATTATTAAGTATATTGATTTTTTATAGTTATTGGTTCTAAAATATAATAAGTATGTAATCTATACATATGTTTATATATTAGTATATATATATATATATATATCTGTTTATATATAATGATTTTAAAAAATTATGTATGTATGTTAAGTTTAATATATGTTTTAAATTGAAACAATGGTTTTAGAAACATGTATATTTAATTTAATATATGCTTAAATTAAGAATATGACTTTATAGATAGATAACTATATAGTTATATATATTCGTTTACTGATACCGTTTACCTTCATCGATCTAATTCTGATTTGATTTCGTAAATCCCTTATTACCAGCTTCGTTCATCAATTCGAGTTCTATCTTTTCTTGTTTGAGATTCATGCCTAGATTTCATAACTCAATCTCACTGTCTATTGTCTAGCCTCGAAAGGTGAGCAATCACTCACGATTAATGTTCTTATATTTATTAAATTTGATTTCAATTGAAACGACAATTGAAATATGCTGCTATTAGTTATTTACACCGTTATATATATGTTATTACCTGTATCTGTTCACCCGTGACATCTGACACCATTATTTATTATTTATATTTATTATATATGCCTGTTATATTATTATCATATCTGTTATCACTCTGCAAGTTCCCTATTAGTATAGAATTCACTATGGGTTGAAATGATACATACCCGAACAGACTTTAGAATAGGAGAAAATCATTATGGGTTGAAATGATAAACCCAAACGATTTTTATTGAATTGAATTTGGGATTACGGGTTGAAATGATATATATACCCGTATATATTTAAATTGAGGATTGAAATGATGAATATCCGTATCACTTGACCATAAGATAGAAAATTATATACAGACACCGTTGGTATATATATAAATAATTTGAAATGATTACTATGGTTTTGGAAAGAAATATATGGTTTTATATAAATATTGATTTTAGATATGATATAATGTTATTTTGTCTATAGTTAAATTCTTGATTTTAAGCTATATATAAATTTGTTTAATATAAAATAAGATTAATAATATAGTTTGATTTTATTAAAATATAATATGGTTAAGTATTTATTTAAATTATATTTTAATATAGAGTTTATAATGATTTAATAAATTCAGGTTGAGAAGATAGATTTGAAATTGATTTGAAATTGTATTTAATTAAGAAATATATTTAATTAGAAATCGATTTGGAAACTTATGGAATCTGAGATTTGAAAGGGTATGATTTTTATAACTTGATTTGGTTTAAGGTTATTTAACGAATATTTCAAGTTTAAATGAATTGAAGGAAATATTTAGTGACTTGAATTTGGGGGTTTTTATTTAAATGATAATGGATTTAGTAAGTAAATATTTCAAATTAAATAATAATAAAGTGAATTTGATATATATATGGAATTATCAAATCTTGTTTTGAAATGTTTGAATATTTAAAGCTTTGAAATTAAAATTGGAATGGTTTATTTTGTGGTAAAAATCTATATTTGAAATCGATATAATTTGAAATGATTTATTGAGAAACTGAAATAAATTAAAATTGATGATTTCAGATTTGATTAAATTTGAATTTTGGAATTTGAGTTGAATTGAATCGATTTATGAAATTTGACGAAGCTATTTTATTATATAAAGTATTTTTAAATTATATTTAAAACTATTTATATATGTTACTTTATAAATTTATTTCATATAAACTATTTTAATAGAAATTATTCTTAATATAAACTAATTTAAATTATAACTATTTTTATATAAACCATTTTAAATTATAACTAATTTTATATAAACTAATTCAAATTATAAACTATTTTATTATATATACTATTTATATTTAAACAGTTAAGTGGGAAGAGTTAAGATCCCAAACATTATGATTTCTAAATTTTGATTTCCAAAGTATTATGATTAACAAAGTGTTTGATGAAAGAATGTTGTTTAAATTTAAGTAAATTATTGAATTAAGTTTTGAAATTATTTAAGAATTAAATAAAATTGAATTCTTTATTAAGTGAAATTGAATTCTTTAATAGGTGAAATTGAGTTTCTTTAATAATTAAGTTTTGAAATTTGTTTAAATTAAATAAGTAAATTAATGAAATTGAATTTCTTTAATAATAAATAAAATGTGATTGATGGAGATTAATATAAGACTTGTAATTTAAAGAATTTAATTTGACGAATTTAATTTAATTTAATTTATAAGTTTTGATATAATGTAGGTAAACTTAAGTGATTGATTTAATGAATTGGAAATTCAATTGAAATTATTTTGAAATGATAAATTAACTTAATTTAAATGATTATGGAATGAAACTTATATATGAATTTAAACCAATATTTGAATTGTTTTAAATAAAAGTTGAAGTTGAATTATAGAGTTTTGAAATGGTAAATTTGGAAGTTTTGAAACGTAAATTATAGAAATTGACATTGAAAGACAAACGAAATGTTGGCTTTCAAATTCTAAGTGAGATTGAAATTGATTTGGGTTTTTGGAATTTATTAAACGACCAATCGGTGTAATAATTACGAAAGTTATTAAAGAAACCGGAATCAGTTAGGGACATACTCGCTGTCTAAACCGATTACCACTTTAATAACTATATGCGGAGTGTGATCCAGAATGAAGTGATCGGAATGATGTACGTTGATGATTGAAGAAAGAGTACGATAATGGATGACCTTGACACTTGTGTCAAATTGGAAATGACTAAAGCAGGAGCCGTGCTGGGCCAATGAGGTTAGCCACCTCTAAGCGAACACACTTCTTCGTAAATTACTCATTACTTGTTTTTGATTGGTGCACACCCTTGAATTGGG
This sequence comes from Allium cepa, assembly GCA_030765085.1. Classification (NCBI taxonomy): domain Eukaryota; kingdom Viridiplantae; phylum Streptophyta; class Magnoliopsida; order Asparagales; family Amaryllidaceae; genus Allium; species Allium cepa. The sequence continues at coordinate 792,160,396 of CM060935.1, read as the reverse complement.
AGTGTTGTTTCATGGTGTTGCGATCGTTGCGGCAATGCGTTCTCACCAGTCCGGATCAGGCAAACGGTAGTTTCCCAGCCTTGGGTATTGCCTCATGTGCCTTATCATACTTGTATCCCTATACACGACCACTATGATTTGTTTTGTGTTATACCTATGGAGTACTCCTAGATATCCCACTAGTTTACGGTGGAGTTTACAGTGCTGTATAGATTATGACGCTTATATAAAATGTGTTAAGGGAAATAATGGTAACGCCTTAACGCTATTTTGATAGTTTATATTACTGATAGGCATTATCTACTTAGCATACATATAAATGTTTAAAGGATCCTTAGAGGATGGTTATCCAAAACATATTTTGAGTTACTTGTATTTTCAGTTGTTATTTCTCGTGAGTTGGATTTATTGATATAAGAATGTTAATCCTGACTCGAGTATTTTGTGTTTTGCTTTACGCTCGGGTCTGACTGAGTGTACCAGTATTCCAGACTCATCTTCCGAGTTGAGCTTCGGTTGGAGATCCATCTATCTATCCAACTTTCAGATATTCAGTTGATTTCAGTGATGTATTCTGATATTGTATTTGACTATTGTATTCGAGACTTCTATTGTACCTTATTTAACTCTGTTGTATATATAGGAGCTTCATAAACTACTATTCTCTTGTTTCCGCTGCATAATGTTATATTACTCCGTGTCTGTGATTCTGTGATTATTTATTTACTGTATATGCTGAGTTCTGCCAAATATAAACTTACATTCTGGTATTTTAAGCAATTTAATTCTGGCATGTTTGGATGCGAATGGTTGAAATATCAGGTCATTACAACATAACTTCTTCATATGATGGAATTAGGACTTGAAACCTGTTCCATTGAATTTAAAATATTTGAAAACATCTATTTTGATATATGGGTTGACCGATTTTCGTTCCTGAGGCAGAACAGGCTTTTCGGGTCGTTTATCGTTCCAACCCAAATCAAATCCGATCCGTTATTTTTATTTTCTAACCTACCTATAAATAGTCCGTTATAAACCCTAGCCACTCCTTATTCTAATTTGTATGTACAATTCCTTATGTTTCTCACTCTTTAATGGAAGACGAACAATTTCCCAAATTACAATTTCAAAATCAAAACCAATTCCGAAAAATTAAACTTCTCAAACTATATCAAATTATATATCAATCTAAAGGTCTCGACGAGCGCATCTCAGATCCGTTATTCATTTTCCAATTTGAACCACTATTTTTCCACAAATTGAAGAACATATTTCGGCCATTCATCGCGTCGTGATGAACTGTGACCGATCGTCAAATAGTCTAAGGGGTTTTGTAGAGGGGACTGAGGGGACTTCATCTGTATGGTTCATTTGGTCATTTTTCAGTTGGATTTGACTTAAAAATTCGAATATGGTTTGAGCTTTTGTTTCGGCGGCGGCTGCTTTTAGGGCCGAATGGTTCGCCACGAGCTCGAGAGATCGTGGAGGAGGTGTCGCGGCAACCCGTCGTTGGCGCGGTGGCTACGACGCCACGTGTGAGGCAGCGGAGGCGATGCGAAGTGCGGCGGCGACGTCGTGTTTGGCAGCGGCTAGGGTTTTGTAGCGTGCAAATTCAGGGGATAGGATTCGGCTGGAAGATTGACGTGGCAGGTAGCGATTTGTTGTTTAAAACTAATTTATATATTAAACTCGTTTAACGTTCTAATCGCCATAACTTTTGCATATGAGGTCTGTTTCATGCACGGTTTGATCCTTTGAGATCGTATCGAGATTTCGAATATTTTGACGCTAGTTTGGACAAATTCTGAGACCGTTTGAATTTTGGGCTTAAATGAGATTTAAATTCAATTTAAAATCAAAGGTGATTGTTTCAACCCACTCACAACTTCTAAAATTTCTTATGTTTGTTAAATTTAATTTGTGATGTGATTAGAAATTCATTTATGGCTGCTTGTTATATTTTAATCATCATCTCAATTAATTTGAATTTATTTGAATTAAATCGTTATTTAATTTATTATTGAATATAAATTGCCAGTTAAATGCCTGTTATTGATTATCAGTTCTATATTGATATTTATTAAATGATTTGGATGTTGATTATGATGGATGTTGATTATTGAATTTGGATGAATGGATGTTGTACTTTATATCGTTATAAACTGCAAGTTCGTTATGGATTTTTATTTATTTCGGGATTGCGGTTTGAAATGATATACAACTGTAAAATGTATAAATTGTGGATTAAAATGATAAATATCCATATCGCTTGACCCTATGGTAGAGATTTATACACGGACACCGGATTGGTTAAATTAAATGATTATAAAATCCTTAAATTTTAGAATTTAATCAATTGATGTATTGAAATAAAATTTTATTTATATAAATTGAAGTATCATTGAAAAAAATCAAGTTTTGTGTTGAAATGCGAATTGTTTTAAAAAAAGAATTTTTTTAAGAAATTAAATCGAAAGTTTAAAGTTAAACTTTTATGTATAAATGAAATTCTGTCAAAAACGAGTTATTGAATTTGTTTGAAAATAACTTTGAAATATTTTGAAATTGGAGAAATCCGTATTGATATTTTAAACATGGATTGAAACGATATGAAATTCAATTGTTTATTGAAATTTGGTTTGTCGATTTGGAAATTTGAAATGGTCCAAATATGTTGAAATGAAATGAAAAGTTTAATTTGATATTAATTTCAAACTCATATTTTAAATATAAACTATTTTTAAAATATATTATTCAAAAATTTCTAATTATTAAGATTTTTAAATTTATTAATCTATTTAACTAGTATGAACTACATTGATTATTTTAATCTATTTTAAACCAATTTAATTTATTTTAAACTAATTTAACTATTTTAATTTATTTTAAATCTAGCTAATCTATTTCAAACCAATTTACTCTAATTTTAACTAATTAAACTATTTTAATTTATTTTAAATCTAATTAATTAATTTTAAATCTAATCAATCTATTTTAAAGCTATTTAATCTATTTTAATTATATTTAAACTATTTTAAATCTATTTTAATTATTTATATCTATTTAAACTATTTTCTTCCAAATTCCAAACCAAGTAAAATGGATGGGTTTATATTCAAATTTCTCGATTTGAAAGTGAATATGGTTAATGATGTCATAACCTAAGTTGGGATTAAAAAGTTATAATTGATCGAATATGATGTTTTAGAGTAAGGATTTTACCTATTTTGGAAGTTTGATTTTTGAAAGAAATCATGATTTTGGAAACGGTAATGATTTGAAAGTGATATAGTTTTGAGAATACGATATTTCGATATAAATTGTGAATTCGACTTTGAAAGGAAATATAATAATCGAACAACGATTTCAAAGGCGAACATGATTTCGAAAGTAAGTAATGATTTCGAATGTGATATGGTTTGAATTGAATATGATATTTTGATATCAATTATGAAATTATTTCAGAAATGTAAAAGAACCATCTGGTGTGTAATAAGCGATTGGTTGTCAAAGAGACCGGGATTGGATGTTGTCATACTCTCTGCCAATGCCGAAAACCACTTTGACAACTGTGTACACGGTGGAGATTCTAAAATGAAGTAGGATGGTGGCGACGATCCTAAAGGTATATTTACGTGGACCTAACTCCCGTGAGTTAGCATAAGGTGGCTAAAACAGGAGCGATTCCGGGCCAAGTGAGGTAGCCCCTCCGATCGTACACATTCCATCGATACTATGTTTTAACTTTTGATTTATTTAGTGGACACCCTTCGATTTTTACTCGGGAGTGTGTTTCGAGTTGGGCGGTAGTTGTGGTTATGCGTTACCAATAGTCCGGATGCGTAATTGGTATATCTACCCTGGCATTGTCTAGTTGTGCCATGTCACCTACCCTAGGCGCCTTCTACGAGTTTGTTTTGTACCATACCTATGGAGTGCTCTCTGACGAGACCTAGTACGGGTGGGACTATGGTACTGTGTAGACTATGGGAATATATAAAATATGTTAAGGTAGAAAATGTAAAGCCTTAACGCTATTTTAATACCTTTACTTTACTGTAGACATATTATAATAGCGTATTGTACTATATGGTAGATAGTTTAATGGATCCTTAGGAGATGTGAATCCCAAACATCTCTTAAGTTATTGCACTGACGTTGGACACTAGATAGGAGATGTCTAACTTCGTAAACATCTATGATGCCGGCAGACGCATATTTACCATTGATTTAACTTATATAAGATCTTTTAGTTCTGACTCGAGTGTTTTGTCTTTTCAATTCGCTCGGGTCAGCCTGAGTATTTCAGGTTTGAAGACCTTATTTCTAGAGGACGAAGACAAAGATATTATTACTATCCTTTACTATAATTAATTCACTACATCATGTATTTTGCTGCATTATTTATTATTTTCTGGTATGTGTAACTCTGATCTATGTTGTATAAGTATAATCAAATGTTTTGTAAACAGCTTAATGAATTGTTATTTGATTATTATATTTTGTCATTCCGTTGTGAGATTATGTTTTTTTTCTTTGCTTTTTCTTATTTACCCCATAACAATCCACACTTCTGTATGGTTTGAGTTGGCACTTGTGTTTGCTTAAATTGTCTTAAAAGGCGGGATGTTACAATCGGTACCGGTTTGATGAGCCTTTGTGTTAGCATGTACTATTACTGTTTTTATGTCATATGCATGTGAGTACTATTGTATTATCATTGTTATGTATTTCGTAGCAGAGTTTATATGATTGTATTATCAGTGGTTTGTATGTTCTATTAGTGGTTGTATATGTGTATTACATTGTTTTTTTATTTACTGCCATTGTTTGTACCATTGTATTTTCTGTGTGCCTACGTACTATTAGTGTTTGCATAACTGTATCAGCTATGGATTCAAATTTTTCTTGCATATGTCTAAATTACTATTTGTATGAACAAATACATATGTGTTTGTATATACTCACGTTTGTGGATGATTGCCACATGGCTGATTATAAGACACTTGATTCACGAGACGCGGATCATGAAATTTCTATATAAATCAGCTTTCTGTATTGAAAATTCACAACATCTTCATTTATTATCTACGTCCTATTAAATCTTCAATGTCAAATGAAAACTGGAATGTGGGTGATTAATTAGTTCTAATCAAATTGTACATAGAAACTGGCCGTAGACACATGGAAGAGGAGATGGAGCAAGATTTTTGGGTCACTCTAAACGAGACTTTTAACAATCATCTTGATTGTAAATTAATTCGAAGGAATTTAGAAACTCGTTGCACTTTTGTAGCGTTTATAGTGGCTTATCAAAGATATAGACTCAATATAAAAGCAGTGAAAGAAGAAGATCTATTTTAATTAACACGAGCCACGTATGATTCCCTTTATTTATAGGAGTGTCACGTTGATTTTGTTGAACATGCAGCGTATAATCTCTAGGTTAGATATATTAGACAATTTGAATGAATATGGGTTGGTTAAGTATGTTTTCTAAGTTACTTATCTTCAGCTTGTTGTTTGCACTATCAGTAACTTATATGAAATTTCAAATCCAAGTAAAGTTTATGTTCTCATAATCTACTCCGCACTTAACATAATAACAATATATAAAAAGTTGGAAATCATCAACGACAACACTTGACTTAGGAAGAGAACCGACGTGTAGAAAAATGTTTTATAAATGATTTTAGAGGTTCGTAAAGAGGTTTCGTAAACTGACGTGTAGACTTATAAAAGCTTTTTATAAATTGATTTTGGAAATTTATAAAGGTTATAAATGTGAAGTGGGCTTTTGAAAGGGAACTTTTTATAAAGGATAGGTGGATCGATTTATAGTAAGTAATGTTTTCAAAAAGAAATTTGAAATGAGGAATTTTCCAAATGTTCTGACAGTATACTTATACCCCTAAGATAAGTATAAATATTTTCCAAGTAAAAAAGAGGAAGTAAAGGTTTTGTAAAGATCTTTTGATCAAGTTTTATAACGTGATTTATTACTTAAAAATTAATTATAAAATTTAGTGGATCACATATGGAGTTGAATCAATGTTTGAATGATTGTTCATTTGATAGCTAAATAACCAACTATCAAAATCTGGACCTAAACATAACTTTGGAAATATCTAGGAGAAATACGTTAGTTATAAGGCATAGTCATCTACAATGATGTTGTACTGTGCATATAAATCTTATTTGTTCTTCTAGGGTAAATGATAAAGAAATCTGTTTACAAACGGTTAGGAGGTGAACTCCGCTCTTATCTTTTGTCTGCTTATTTCCTAAAAAACCAAGGTTGACTTTATAAACTATAAGAAAAACAGTCTTGTATAGCGGCATATAGCCGCTATTAAACACAACTATAGCGGTTTGATAAACGCGGTATATCGACTTGTTATAAAAAAGAATTGCATATTTATAACATAAAAAAAACAATATAAAAGAGCATAATTTCATAGCATAAAGTAGTCGCTATATAGTTATTCTATAGCGCCTATTTCGCGCTATATATTAACATGTTTATAGTATATTCTACATCCATTTACACATATATATACCGCTATAAAATGTGTGGATACGATAATGCCTATTTGCTGCTATCCTTTGACAATAACCTCTTACATTGCATTATCTTTTTATAGCACTTATGCCATATAGTTATAACGCTTTTTAGGAGCTATGCTTTATTTTACTATATGTTTGATGCACCCCACTATTACATTTTAATAATAACAATCAAAATGAATCTTTTTTAAATAGATAACAATTTGAACAATGTATGAACGAAAAAATATAATAATCAGCAAATGTAACTCATATTCATGATAACAAAATAAAGTATCAACTAATAAAAAAATAAGTTCAATACATGAGTTACCAAATTCAGTACATATTCATGATAACAAAAGACAATATAGTTCAAAGTTAACGTCTACTTTGTTCACCAGTGCACAAACTCTGTTGTGCCTTGTACATTGTGATGACCCACCTCCTCGACACTCAGAAATTGACACTAATAAATCCTCGGTATTCGCGTGTCGTAAATCCAAGTGCCGAAGAGGCAGATTATCGTGGGGTAAAGAAATAAAGATAGAAGATAGACAATAATAGAATCTCACATCGTATTCAACACATAATTATACATATGAGTAGTACATGCAATTACTCCAAATTGTTCCATCAAAATTATGATAGGTACTATCCTAACTAGGATAGTTATAATGACCTATCCTTACAATGCTGGTAAATACTAATACATAATACAGACACAGTGGAAAGTGATAGATGACTTCAACAAAAGACCCAAAATGCTTCATGCTCCATGCTCCATGCTCCATTCCAAAATGCTCCAAGCATACCTAACTAGTTGGCGTCCTAGGAAAATAGGGCACCCATAGTTTAAGGGGAAAAGAAAATAAACTCCACGTCAGTCGTGGGACTAGTGAGAAACTCAAAATACGATGTTTGAAAACTAAAGGTATCTCATAAGACCACACCCCACATAAACACGGAACGGGTTTTTACCTTATGATAACCAAAACATTTTCTATGTAGAATATTTGGATATTATTTTTAATAATATTCCTTTGAAAACACTTTTCAAGTAAGCATATATAATCTTAGCTGAAATTGTTACATTATTAAATTCCAGCATACTAGGTTCTACAATCAAATCCGATTGCACTTATTGGAGAATGAATTTCCATTCAATGACAAGGTAAGGGACTACCTTTCGACGGTACGTCTTTAGAAAAATGCACTTGAGGCTCCAACCTCTATCGACATAGAACCGGCTTACCTTTACCATAAATAGTACCGAATATGTCATCACCCCGGTCATTTCCGACCTACCCGAGAGCTCTCTTTGCATACACCACATTAATTTAAAACTCGACGTCATAGCGGGAATAAATATATCTAGAAAGGTGATAACTATACCCTAATGTGAGCAACCCACTTAGATCTGCCGCATCTACCCTATTTTTGTCATTTCCGGGTGAAGAGGCTTGAGGTAATGATGACCTTACTCATAGCACATTCCACTTTAAATGCCACATTGCCAATCCATAATCACACAACTGATTTCTACAAATGTATAACTCTTGAGCTAGTATGTCTAAGGAAAGGGTGTTAAGCTAAGAGAAGTTGCCTTCTCCGCCACCAATCAAATGATACGTTCATAGAAATCAACCAATGTAATTACAATTGCAACGTCAGACATCCATCCATGCATATTGTCCAGGAACAGGACAAATCGAAGGCACTCTCCTACCACATCCTGTCGGGAGTTACTCCTAGAATTAGTAGCGATTAGTCCTTGAATTAGATATTTCATAACGAAGAGACTACTGCTACTATATGTGTATTGAGAGTTTATCCCCAAATGATCAAGAAGAAGTTCTTCATTACGAAAATCCTTAATATCATATCCATGTCTTCACTTCAAATACGTAAACTGGTTCGATGTGATCTTTGGATAGGAATCACCCAAATCCGACCCCAGTTCCTCTGAACCAATCATGGATTAAAATGATGTTATGGTCATATGTGATTATCAATCATTATTCGATTTAATTCATATTTCTATTCATTCATAGATATATAATTTAGAGATATATTCATTGAAATATTTCTTTATCTTTCTCAAAGTAAATGGAATCATCAAGCCTCATTTATCAAATACTTTTGGTTAACTTAAACCTTTTTAAATCGTGGAATAATTCCAAACTATTCATATTTTACTTAAAATGATATTTCCAATTCATTTCATTTAAATCTTAACAAAGATTTTCTAATTCAAAACTCATAATTTTAATTCGACAAAAAACATGTTATCTTGGATGTTAATCCAAAACTACTAAATGTCAAGTGAGCAGAATCAATAGAAATCATCTAATTCTACTCAACACTAATTACCGTATTCAACAAATACTATGGGTGGAATAATGGAGAAAGCACCCTATAAATTCCAAGAATAGTATGAGTTCCCTCTTCGGGCTTTAACACCAAGTACAAGAAGATTATCTCCATAAAATTGAAGTTATTTATATTTGGATAATTATATCCTTTAACTTTGGAAACTTTGGTCCGAGCAAATCAAATTTATTATCCCATCCGTCGGGCCAATCCGGATAGCCAGGGAGAGCAGGAAATTGGTTTTCCAAACTCAAGCCTAGACTATCTCTCTGACACCTATAAGGCGACACTACAACAATTTGTAATTTTAATAGCGTTTAAAAAACGCTATTAAAGGCTTTTACAGCGTTTTTATAAACGCTGTATATCAACATGTTGTTATAAGTCTGTGACCTACGATAGCAACACCAAAAACGCTATGAATGTGTTCCTTTAACAGCGTTTGGAATATGCTGTGAATTGTTTTAATGACGTTTACACGCACGCTGTAAAAGAACATGCTATAAAGAGGAAGGGTTATTAGATAGCAAGAATAAAACACTGCAAAAAGTTTCATATTATAGCGCTTTAGAAACGCTATTGTTGCCTTTTATAGCATTTTTTAATGCTATCATCTTATTGCATAAGATTTTCTGTGCTTCTTTTTGACGTTTCAATGCATATATGGATAACGAATTTAAATATCGGTAAGATCACACTTGATTACCAATACATTATATGTAAACAAATAAAATTACACCAAAACAATATGTGTTTATTATATTTCATAACTATGTATGAAGGTTACAAATGCAAGTAAACAATACTAATATTATACACAAGCAATCTTACCAAACCGATACATAAAAGTATTCAAACACTAAAGATACACACGACACTATATATTACTTCAAATCACCTTGTTGCAACTTGCTAGCACCAAATGTATTAGATACCTGTAAAGAAAAAGTTCAATAATTAGTCGTAATAGACAAGATTCATGAAAATTATGCATATAAAGTGACACTTTTGGACAACAATATCTAATATTTATGAACTTATTCAATTCTAAACCACTATTGTATTTAAACGAGTACAGATACCAATTTTTTAAAATTTTAATTTTTTCAATACTTGATTTATTTCTATAATACCATTTTAATTTTTGGCAACTTAATTAATTTAGCAAAATCTTTATGATACCTAATAAATTCTATAAAAAATTTGTTAATTTAATTTAATTTTTATAAAACACAATTATTATTTTTATCAAACTTGGATAAATTTTACAAATTTAATTAATTTAGTCGGATGTTTATAAAACTTGGTTAAATTTTATAATAATTAGTTAAATTTTATTAACTTGATATTTTTATAAACTTAATTTATTCTAGAAACTTAATTAAAGTTTATAAACTTAGTTGTTTTTTATAGACTTGCTAAATTTGTATAAAACTTAGTTAACTTCTGCATAAATTAGTTAACTTGGTTCATTTTTATAAAAATTGGTTGTAAAACTTAGTCAATTTTTATAACAAATTAACAATGATTTCAAAATAGAGAACACAATTTTTTTTAAACTTAAGTTTAGTTATCTTAGTTAATTTTTATAAACTTAGTTAATTTAAATTATTTAAATGTAATAAAGCTTAGTTAATTTTAATTTTTTTAATTATTGCAAAAATATCAACTTTCAAACAAATAAAGATGAGAATTAATTTCATTCGTGTACTATCAAGTTACAGAATTTATACACGTGCAATTGTATTTATGTCGATAATATATTAAGGTTCTTGTAATTTATAGTCAACATTTCAACTAAAAATCTGAACAAAAAAGGAGGATGTATTATATAAGTAATATTCACATTTAGTCTAACCAAATGTTCAAACATAATGGAAAACATAAGTGCTAAAAAATTATAACCTTCACTTCCAGCAACTTTAAGTTCTAAAGATAATAAACATATCACATAGTCTGAGCATCATTTTGACCTGCATTGAAAATATAACAAAATATGAGATATACATATACGTATAATGCTGAACAATTTTTAATTTGATGCTAACAGAGGTAAATATGCCTCGGTTTTAAAACTGAACAATTCAACTACGAGCATTTTGTGAAAGTACATAAAGCGTGTATGTCAAGTGTACATAAAGCGTGTATGTCAAGTATGCCTCAACTAAAACTAAACTAAAGCGTGTATGTCAAGTGCAAAAAAGATCAGGCAGCATTTTACTTGAGCCAAGAACACAACATAAAGTTGCAGAACAAGATGTTTGAATAATCAGTGTTTCATATCAAGTAGCTCTCTGTTGAGATATCTCATCTTAAAGGCTCCATGAGACATCAGCCAAAATCAAATTTTAATCTTTTGACATTCATGTTGAACAAAATTTGAGAATCTTGACCGAGATCATTCATAGTGGTTTAGTATAAGAAATGGATTTTTTTAGTTAATGGTTTGGATTATTGTACCCACTATAAATGTTTTAAGTGTCAATTAATTTACCAACATTCAGATTTAAAACTTTTGGTCATTTTACAAATTTTCCTAAGATAGACTGAATAAACTTATAAAATAGATATAACCTCAGGTTATGCTAATCTATTCTAAAATCTTGTTTCATACAGAATATCATATAAACGGGGAAGGATTTGAGAATAAAAGCAGGAATAATGCCACTAGAGGGATGTGGAATCAGAAATTAACTAAAAAATGTTACCAATGATGAGAATGTGGTTGCAAATATCTTGTTGCTGATATAGGAAGCTAAGAAAGAGTACAAACTGTAAGATATGCTGACAAAGCTGTGACAGTGAATTCTGATTTCCAATTTCATGTTGTTCATATTGACCTATAGTGTACAAAAGAAACAAAAAAAAGTCTAGTGCTTACAAAAAAGAAAACTTGAATAATAAATTAAATACAAACCTGTATTTTCTCAAACTAACCTCGTATTTCTATTGTGGTCAACTGTGCAGCGGCAGACTCAAGTGAAAGTGAACAAGGATACAGCAGACACAAGAGTGATGATGACAAAATGCAGAAGAAGACTATGAAGATGGCGTAATACATGACCATGATGAACCTTCTTTCACATGATGCTTAAATAGTGAGTCGGTAGTTGAGAAGCTTTGACGAGCTAGTAGTTAACAATGTGAAGGTCTAACTGAGGAGAATCTGAAAACCTATCTAGTAGTTTTGGTACTTTTATCTCTAACAGTGTATTTGCTGAGAAGCTTTGGGTACACTATATGAATACTAATATGCATGTGTCCGCAGAAATAGACTGATCACAAATGGCCGCGACAAGCGATAAACAACAAACACAGAAGTAGAAAGCCCATTTGGAAGCATTTGAGGAGCCAAACAGATGGTTGCCATATCAAGGGCGTACCTCAAAAACACATACATGTAAACACAATTTTGTAAGATAATCTAGTTTATTAATATTGAAAAACACTGACAGTAAGTTTGAAATGATGCGATGCCACATGCTTAAACTGATATACTGCATATGCAAAGTTAAAGGGAGATGGAAAATAACCTCCAGGTGCAAGCCAAAAACAAATTGAGAATGTAATCTGGAGTTTGACAACTCCATACACAGCACAAATCCATGCAAGTTTGGAGAACGCTACAGATAAGAGGTCATACTTTGATGATGTCTAACAAGCTTAAATTCATGCAATACTTATAACCATAGAAGAAATATCAGATCCACTTATAATCAGAAATCCATTCTTCAAATGAAGATGCAACAGCTCAGCTCCTGCTGCGGCGCCAATCCCTGGAGGAAAATATGAACATGTTTGAGTAGTTGATCCAAATTATACCATTGCGTTGTGCACTAATAATTCGATGTTTAATAGCAGAGACGAACCCATAAGCATAAGGAGAGCTACGTCTATACGGGGGAGGTTATTGGCTATATCCATGACCACGACGAGGAGGGGTTATGCTGCGCCCTCTTGGGCTGTAGCTTCTGCAAGATGTGGATGCAAGTACATAGATTAAAAATTCAAACATCACATAACAGTGGATATAAAGTACGCAGATCAAAAAAATCAAACTTCACATAATCAGTGTCTTGATAGAAGAAAAAATAGCTTAAAAGGACTATCCACTATTGCCTAAGGAGGCAAATTCAAAAGTCTATCCACGAACAAGTCGATTGCCAAGATTTATGAATTAACAAGTTCAATAGTAGTAAAATCATTTATGCTTCAATTTTGTTTCATAGTGTCTGGATAATTTCACATCACGTCACTACTATTTTACTAGTGAGTCCAAGGTTATGGAAACAATATCAAAATCGCAACATGAGGGTCAAACTCTAAATTGAAACACAATCATAAACTGTAGATACAAAGGATTTACACTATAATGCCTTTTAAAACTTGGCTGTAACCTTGGCATTTCAATATTCATAAGAAGGGAGTTTCAAGAATACAACTTAACTAAGTCCAAGGATTTGATAAAGAACCCTAAAATCTTTATAAATTTATCTAAAATTTGTCCCATAAATAAACAGAAAAGGAAATCAACTGATTTTTGGTTGTATTAACAAAACACTTATGATCTTACTAAGTTGAAGTCAAATTATACCTGTTTATTCGCAGGGTTCCTACCCAAGAAATACGAACTGTCTGCTTTCCAATAACTGTACCATTTAACCCTTGAAGTGCCTCTTCAGCATTACTCCTGAGAGAAGGATTTCTTCAGTTCATCTTCAGTGACATTTGGGTCAAGCCCACCAACAAATACCTGAAATTTGTTATTGATTAAAATTTGTTAAATTGGCAGTCCATGTAAATTTATTAACGGTGTGATCCATATAAATTTTGTAGAAGAATTTCAAGAAATCAAAGTCACTGTAGTGTTGGTCGAATGCTATCTTACTAAATTCGCGCTTACAGTTGCAAGAAATAGACTGATCACCTGTATTTATTAACGGCGGGAAACACAACATCCGCACTTACACTTGCAAGAAGCAAAAGGTAAAACTAGCGTAACAACAAAACAGAAAACCATATTTCTGCACAAATGCTATCTTACTAAATTCAAGAATTGCATACTACATAATTTAGGTATTAAATCAAGTATAGTATGATTTGTATCAAAAAAATTATTTATGATACTCTAAGGTCAGTTTTTTTAGAGAAGTCGTGTAAGGGGAAAGTTCATGCTACTATAACTAAGTTTAGCCAAAAAAAAAGGGTTCAACCAACAAAGATACCAGTAAAATGGTATACAAAAATAAAATAAAAAAACTAATAGTGATTAAGATGAAATGCGGAAAGATAAAGCTGAGGTAAAAATGAAACCAATAGTGTACTAACAAATTTCTTTAAATCCAAACTTGCACCTTGGATGATAGTAAGCTGTAAATAATGTTCACGTGGTAAAAGCATGTCATGCTGTTGCAAGGACGCCAATATGCATATTGTGTTTGAGATAACAGAGGTTGACACATTTGAATGTCATCTTCTAGCTCGTCTCGCTCCAACACGAAGGGTGTCATTTTCTTCACTGTGTGTGATGGCGAGTGAGTGAGTACAAGCTAAAAACATGCTAAAAATGGGACATGAGTACAACGACTATCGTGTCATTATCAGAGGAAAATAAAAGCATCTCTAACTAGAAGTCTCTTGGAACTGACAAACACGCTCCAAGATGCTAGTATACTTGGTATGTGCATCCATGTAAACTCGCATCAAACTAAAGATTATGCATTCAAAATAAAAAAGATGAGACAAAACAAATGCCGCAACGAGCATAATGAACTTCCAAAATCATGTGGAAAATTCTCTACCACTGTGAAATGGTGCAACAAACACAATAAACTTACAAAAGAGTGCAGACAACTTTCTTTTGTTAAAGGAAAAAAACACTACATCACCAACAATGCAATAAAAGCAGTTATACTCATGAATCAATCGCTAAAGCAACTGCTATTTCGGCAATAATGCATCCATAAAAAATTGCAAAGCAACTAGTAGGGTCTGCTTGACAATTTGAGCAACATGTCAGTTGAGCAATTATAATTACATTTAATCATACTATTAATACTATTCGTACTATTAACCATGCAATTATATTTACATTTAATCAAAAATATACTTGCATTTAATAAGGATCTCAGGTTCAAAAGGGTTACCGATAAAATTATATTTTGGAGGAACTTATCTATTAGCATTTTATTTCAAAACCTTGCATTACATGGTAAAATATTAGTTGATATAAAAGAAAAATACCACGGAATATGTGATGGAACAGTCACTAGGCGCCATGCAAATACTTAGCAATAAGTTCTTGAGTTGGAAAATTTTTACTCATGTCCTGATCACTGGTAAATTTAACAGTCAACATATGTAAACCGACATGCAAATAAAACAATTAGACCAACATAAAGCAAAGAAAATAGTAAAAAAAAAAATCTAACCAATGGTGGAAGACACTCATCCGCATGACGTCTAAATACTGAAAATCCGAAGCACTAAGTGTTTTGCTAGAGTGAACATGCAGTCTTGACGCAACAGTGGCTGAGGCTCCTTCTCAATTGCATTCTCATCTTGCTACAATTACCCCTAGAGCATGCAAATTAGTATAAATTTGAATTTGGATTATAGCATAACAGTTAAATATAAATAACTTTTGTTTGGTTCCAGGACCAGTGTCTTGTGCAAAAGCCTCATCCGTATCTGGTTCAGCTTAACCGACTTACAAATATGGGATATCATATTAAACACCTACAAATGTGTAACTGTTTGTGCTTAAGTGGATATACAATGAATAACGTCAAATGGATGTCCAAAACAACAACTCCATACCACCCCCCACCACCCCCCCAAAAACCCAAACTACACTCCGCGCCTGTGTGACAGCACAATAGGCAATACTATTATGACTTTTCAGTCTTTCGCCTCAAATTTTGTTGTTCAACACTTTTGGTTTAACATTTCTATTTGCAATGAAATAAGCAACACAAAAATTTTAGATCTACAAAGTTTTCTATTCATGATTGCTACCAGGTGCATTGGAATTACACAGCATCTATAAAAAATTGAAGCAAATAACACATAAACACACTACAGGAACAAATCAACCAACAAAAACAATAGATAATACAAACAAATCACCTGCTCATGTGCCCTTGCGGGAAATAAAATGCCAAATCTCCAACTTTTGGAACAGTAACTAAAGCTTCGGTACAGGCATGCCATAATTTCTTGTACAGATCATCATCCGCATCTACAAGCACCAAAAAAATAATATAATTATAAAACGGGTCTAGTCACTGCTGCCTAAGAACAAGCGAAGGAATCTAACCTTTGGAGTGACGGTCGCTGGAAGAATTGAACTTCAGACCAAATCGCGCTTCTGGTGGCCTTCAGGTCGTTGAACTTCGGGTCGAATGAGTTTGAGGAATTGCGTCTGGACCAAATCGCGCTTCAGGTCGTTGAACTTCGGATCGAATTGAGCTTGAATAATAGCTTGAGGAATAAAGCGGCAGAAGAGGATTGATGTTAAAAAGAGTGTGAAGAGGGTGAAGATGAGAAGACTAAGGGGAAAAACGAAAATGAAAATGAAATTTTGGCGGCCAAAAAATAAGTTGAAGGGAAACGAGAGTTGAACAAAAATTTACTGTGAACAGCGTTAATGTAATTGCATACATTTTAATATAATTGCACTTGAAGTTGCTGTCTTTTTGAGTTGAATAAAGAATAGCCACCTAACTATAGCAAGTTAAGTTTTCGTGCAATCCACGCTTGCTATTGATATAATATTTTCTTGTAGTGCGGTAAAGTAATTTGATCGACTCTAAATCATTTAATATTTAACCATTCCATAAATCCTTCAATCCATATTTAAAATACTTTATTAATAATTTGAATATATTTACAAAAGATTCGGAAAAGAACGGTCGTGTTTAAAACTACATTTCAAAAGTTATATAAAAGTGCTACGGAAAGTACTTTTTAAGCTATATTGATCAAAACTACTCTTTTTTTTCATTTGGAAACTCTTTTTTATCACTTTTAAAGCATTTTAAATTATTTTTAGAATTTATTTCATATTTTTAAACAATTTTAAAAAGATTTAACATTCCATATACGTTAATTCATTAAATAAAGAAAAGTGATTTCCTTTGTGCTTATCGATGTGTATTTACGTCACTTACATATTATTCAACATTCACATTAAACAACCATCATCAATAATCATATATAACATTCAATAGCATATAATACGATAGTCTAAGAGTTTACTCACCTCGGGTTTAAACGACTAACTAAAAATTGGCTATAGCTTTGCTAACTCGAACTTTTAGCTCACGATCACTTGGATTATTGCTTCTAGATGGCTTGGCCTATGGATGAGAGGATGGAGGTGATGGAAGCCATTAAAGTTGAGATGAAGAAGAAGAATAAGATGGAATGAGATGTGTGAATTCGTGAAACCTTAGGGTCTTATTTATAGCCTTAGGAAAATGTGGCAAATTTCTAAATTACCCTTAGATATTATCAAAATATCTCTTACACAACATCACTTCAACATCAAATCCTTGTCACCATACTCAAGTGCATGTATTAATGAGATGTAATGTGATAAGACATATTGCAAAAATATCTTAAGATGGAGTGACATGCATTAATGGTGGATTTGATGTTTGCTTTCCATGTTTTAATGGTGATTAGATGTTACCGTTTTCACTTACTTTTTGTAAAAATATCTTAGATATTTTCTTCATCTTTGATTTGACTAATTGTGATACACATATGTGTGTGCATGTACAAACAATGTTGGAACAACTTTAGACAATTTCCATTTGTCAAACCATTGAGATTTCGGGATTCAATTTCCAATTATATTTTTTAGTTTTTAATTCAAACTATTTATTTACGTAAACAAAAGTTGAAAATAAATTTCTTATCATCTTTAAATAATTAAAACAATTTCATTTAACTTATAACGCTATATTTAAAATAAATTAAATATTTCATTTTCAAAGTGGTAAAATTTCAGGTCGTTACATACATTCAACTACCCACTGTCAATCTCCTGTCACCACCATCCACTTCACAAACAAAACCACACTCCATTTAATATATAACATTGATGTTGCCATATCATTGATGTTGCCCAACTTTTCTGCACCATTGATGTTGCCATATCTTCGTAGCTCCAGCTCCAGCACCACCTCCTTCAGCCTTTAAACACGATGAAGAAATACCAATATGAAATCTATTCTTCACTCTATTTTAGAAGTCAAGCTCTAATGTTAATCATACATGAAGACCTGTCAACTAGCAGCAAACATATACTCAGTTTTCTATAGCAGTGGTTTAATTGTGTTATGCATTTAAACATACAAAGATAAAAGGTTTATATGCAAGCAACTGTATTGAATAATATTGCTTATATTTAACAGATAACATTACTGGAGAAGATGTATACATATAGTACAAATTTTGTGAAAGAATATAGTATCTCATTATAGGATGTTCACATAATACAGTACATAACATTGTATGAATGCCGAATGAAATTTGCATACATTAAATAAAATGAATAAATTACCGTCAGTATGAACAAGCAAAAAAATGTAGGTAACCACATTGCTTAGTCATGTACATTGGCTTTTGATTAAATGAAATACTAGATATGTTGTGGATCCAATGAACAAAAAAATAATACAAGGATAGTGAAATAAACCACAAAAGTTATATCTTATATTGTACACTGCTTATATTATAAAATTAATATGAAAAACTGTCAGAGAAGACCTTTGAAAAAAAGTCAGATTATTACCATAGCGATAGCGGCTTGATTTATTTGCAGAACATCCAAATAAGCAGCGTTATTGTCATCTGAGATCAATTGCAGGCTCCCATCAATATTACTGTAGAAGTACCTATCAGGTACTCTAGTCTAATAGTAAACAATAATAATTATCACTTACCTTTATCTATAACAAAATAGGTGTAAGACTTTCCCATCATGCATAATATGCAATGTTTCAAGAATTTCTATGTCCACCATAGTACATTCAAGATTTGCTGTCATCACCTGTAACGACCTGATATTTTCAACCATTCGCATTCGCACATGTCGGACTTGAATTGCTTAAAATACCGCGTTGTAACTAAAATTTGGCAAATCACAGAATATACAGTAAATAAACAATCACAGACCACAGACACAGAGTATATAACAATGCTACGGAAGTAAAA
Organism: Allium cepa; assembly: GCA_030765085.1. Lineage (NCBI taxonomy): Eukaryota > Viridiplantae > Streptophyta > Magnoliopsida > Asparagales > Amaryllidaceae > Allium > Allium cepa. The sequence continues at coordinate 792,141,250 of CM060935.1, read as the reverse complement.
GAGATAGTAGTTCATGAAGCTACTATATAAAATATAAGATACATCAGAGCTAAACAAGATACAACAGAAGAGTAACAAGATACATTAAGTACAAATCAGAATACAACACTGGAATCACTGGATACTGAAAGAAAAATAGAAGACTGGATCTTCAAGCAAAGCTCCAACTCCGAAGGTGAATCTTGAATGCTGAATCACTCAATCTGACTCGAGCGTAAAGAAAAATACAAAACACTCGAGTCAGGACGTAAATACTTATGAACCATAAATCAACTCAAGTGAACAGTAACAAAAATGCATCAGTAACTTAAAGGATGCTTGGGATCGTCCATCCTTTAAGGATCCGTTAAACTATTTACTATGTAGTAATATTGCGCTATTATAATAATGTCTATTGTAAAATAAACTTACTTTTAAAATAGCGTTAAGGGGTTACCTATATAGCCCTTAACACATAATAGTGCCAATAGTCTATACAGTACCTGCATATCTCCTAATCGGGAGACTATGAGAAGTTACTCCATAGGTACGACACAAATAGAAACTTGTAGTAAGGCTCGCTATGGTAGGTGACACGGCACACGAGGCAATGCCAGGGTAGATATACCAATTACGCACACGGGCTGGTGGTAACGTAGCAGCCACATACGCCCACCTCGGAACACACTCCCAATCAAAATCGGAGGATGACCATCAAATCAACCACAAGTAAGAGTATAATATCGAAGAAGTGCATCTGACCAGAGGAGCTATCCTTTTTGTCCCGAGATCGCTCCTTTTTTAGCCACCTTATGCCAACTCACGGGAGTTGGGTCCACATAATATACCTTAAGGGCGTCACCACCATCCTACTTCATTCTGGAATCTCCACCGCGTACACGGTTGTTAAAGTGGTTTTCGGAGTTGGCAGAGAGTATGACAACTTCCGTCTCTTTAACAACCAATCATTATTATAACGCCATGGTCATTTCAAAATAGTTTATACTTCAAAAATCAAATCATTTCATTTCAAAACTGTATTCCTTTCAAAATAGTTTATACTTCGAAACCAAAACCATTTTATTTCCAAAACTATATCCAAATCTGTATGATATCATTTCCATTTCAAACATATATTCACCTTTCAAAAATCATAAAACTTTCAAATTTATAACTCTTTCGAAACCAAAGTACTTAAAATCATTACACTTTGAAAATCATAACATTTCTAAAATCATACATTTGAAATCATGAAACATTCTTTTAATTCTTTACATTTTACAAATTTATCCAATTACACCAAAATTTAAAATTTTCAATTTTAATTCAATCCGTCAGTTTCAATTCAATTCAGTTTCCCAACAAACCATTTCAAACCTTTTCAACTTCAAATATAGATTTGATCCATAAAATAAACTATTCAATATTTAATATATTTCAAAGCTTTAATATACCATATTTCAAACTACATTTGAAAACTCATATATATATGTGTGTGTCTATATATATATATATATATATATATATATATATATATCAAATTAACATTCACATTATTTAGCTTTGAAATAATTACTTAATAAAGTTCAATATATTTAAAATAAACCCGAATTACAAGTAAACCAAATATCCTTCATATTAATATAAACCTCAAATATTCATTTATCAAATATCATTTCAAATTCATATTCATATTCTTTGTCAAAATAAAGATCAAATTATTTCCAAACCATTTCAAGCATCAAAATATCATATCTTTTCAAAACCTCATTATCAAATCATTATTTGAATTCTAATTCAAATTCAAATTCAAATATTCAAATTTAAATATCATTTTTAAGTCAAATAAGTCATTCATTTATTATTTCAAATTTAAATATCATTTTTAAGTCAAATAAGTCATCTAAATTTAAGTTCAATTTAAATTCCTTTAAATTCAAATTTAAATATTTAAATATATTCAAAACTCCTTAAATTTCACAAATAATCAATTCCAAAAGCTAAATCATTTAACACTTTAAAATTTAACTCAAATAGTGTTAAAATCTATTATATTTCAAACATTGTCAAATTATAGCAATGACAACATTTATAAAGTATTATTGTAGCTTATAGTTTTTAAAATAGTTTAATTCAAGAACAACGGCATTTATAAAATGCCGTAATAGATATTTAGTTAGTTCGACCATAGTTAAATTCAAAAACATCAGCATTTAAAAATGCTATCATATGACTATAGCATTTTTGGGAAATGTTGTTAATAAAATTCCAGATTTTATTATAACTTTTTAGAAACAATTAAACTTCAAAAATTTTGTTAATTTAAACTTATAAATCATATTTCTAAACTTCAAAATTTCACATTTAAATAATTTTAACATATGATTTACCACAACAAAATTTTATAATTAAATATCTAATTTAAAACTCAATTTATTAGTTAAGTCAAAAATCACTTTTTCTTAACTTATAAATTTGATAAAAAATAATATTTTATTTCAAATATCATTTCAAACTATAAATTTAATTTACATCATTTACTTACATTTAAAAAAAATTAAAGTCAAAAATCACATTTACTTCAAATTTACATACTTAAATTCACAATTTCAAGACCTAATATTTTTTTTTGGCATGGCCGACGGTTTTATAGTGGACCGACCACTTTTATTACGAACGTAATAAGGTTGAAGTATAGGAGTAAGGTAGAGACACCTCAGCTACTATAATAGATAGAAATATAATATACAGCACAGGAGTGTGACAGTCAAGTCACAGCTACAAGATATAACTAACTAGACTAGTTCTCCTCCGCGGAGGAAGAATCACCAACACCCTCATCAACTCGGGTGGAATCCAAAGAACTACAACCCTGAAGACCAAAAAAGGGGCGGAAATGAGTAGCAAGAGCAGGATCATAACTATCAACTGCAGTGGAGTATACAAAAGATCGATCGCAGGTAGTATCAGCAAGGATAACTGAATTAATCTCAGCATACGAACCATCCAAATCAAGAACCAAGGAATCACTAGAAATTCTGTAATAGAGGCATCGAAGGTCCAATAGATCATCAGATACATATCTAAAGTAGGAGTCATCCACAGGGTTGAATCTCATATCTGAATGACGATCAACCCAACTATGTTCAGTCTCGGCCCAAACAACGCGAGGCGGAGAGATATCCGGCTCAGCAGACAGGACAGAAGGAACATCAGCATGAACAGGGGACGCAAGCCGCACTAAGGAGACAGAAGGACCAGGGGCAGAAACAACCAGCTTGGGAACCCATTTCCTAAGCCGTGGCCGAGGCAGAGGGATCTTAGGCGCAGCTGCAGATAGAACAGTGTGCAAGCAGGCAGAGGCAACATGGCCAAAAGAGTGACAGGAGGAACAAATGTCAGGGACCCATCCATAACGAACACGTACATCCACCACGTGACCAACAGCTAGCTGGACAGGAATAGAGGTTGGAAGCGGCTTCATGGGAGAAATCTCAATCAGAGCCTTGGCGTAAACAAGCTTATCACGCGCAACAGTATTCGAGTCAAAACAAATTAATTTTCCAACATTGCATGCAAGCCAATTCAAACCTAGCAGAGGTTGTAGAGCAGATGGGATTTGAGAGAAATAAACCCAAACAGGGATAGATAAAACTTGATCACGAGCACTTGCAACCGTTGGAGACCAGGGGGTAATAATAAAAGGCTGACCATCAATGAAAGTAGGCTCAGACTCAAGGACACGACTACGTTCCTCAGGGGAGGAGAACAAAAGGTAGTACAAGGAATCAACCAACTTAACTCTAAGACCACCTTGTAGTTTCCAGGCCCTACGACAAACAGCAGCGGCATCACGAAGTCGATGTTTAGGGTCCAAAAAGAAACCAACAACGTATCCTGACCAAAAGTCCATACCGGCTTGCAAAACACAGGGGGGAGGGATCTTCACTCCGTTTTCCTCATCGATTACGAAATCAACTGGATCATAAACTCCAGCATTACGGGGCTTGGAAATAAAAAGGGAAGACCAAGTTTTGTATTCAGATGTGCATGGAGCAATAGGTCGACACTCCACAACACCTGAAATGGCCACAGGATTGGGGCAATGTGCAACAATAGGAGAAGAGACCGCGTGCGTGATATCACCAGGAGTTAATTCATAGTGCACAGAGACTACATTGGTATCGGCAATATGCCGAACAGTTGGAGTACCATTAGCAGAACCAAATTTGGAGCATGCAGGCATAGCCGATTGATGCCCAGTAGTAGGCACAACAGAAGGTATAACAGGAGTAGCGTCACTCAAAGGGGCAGCCAAACATTTAGCACTGATTATAGATTCATTTCCCACAGATGCGTTGTTACAAACACTTGACTTGCAACCATCATACACAACAGACTCAACCAAGTCAGAACCATCACCACACGTACTTCCAATTACACGTTCTTTTTCTAATGAATCCGAAAATTGGTGACCCAAAACAGAACTATGCTTCACAGTGTCACTCACATAGGAACCGTTCCCAGGGAGGAAAGGCGATTTACCTGATTTTGACGAAGTCGTGTTCACCGCAGATGAACTAGATGCAACAGCTATAACACAACTCGAGCTAGGGCAGGTAGTTGGAACTAGGGGGGTCAGATTGTTTGCACGGAGAGGGGGAAAATCACGTGACGAGAGAAGGTCAGGTCTAGCAGCAGCATCCGCAGCCATAGAACGAAAACAGCGCCCAGAGCGAGTAGAAGAGGGGGATGGGAGACGCTGTGAAAAAAGTACGGGAGGGGAAGAGGACATGAAGGGGGCGCGCAGATCGAAGGGGCACTAATTCACGGAGACGAAGAAGAATGGAACGCGTTCACAGTGGATCGCCAGGAGGCCATTGAAATGAGTAATTAATTGAAAGACCTAATATTTAACTTTCTTAAAACCATAAAATATATATTTTTAAATCAAAATTTATACTTTTAAAAATACATATTTTAAGAAAAATCATTTAAAAATATACCATATGGTCAGTATAAAATTTTCTAACGTAGGTCAAGTGATATGGATATATATCATTTCAATCCCCAATTTAAAAAGAAAACCGGGTTCTATCATTTCAAACGCGCAATCCCAAGTCAAATAAAATACAATAAAAATCACTTGATCCTATCATTTCAGCTCATAATGATTTTTCCCTATTCTAATGTCTGTTCAGGTATGTATCATTTCAACCCATAGTGATTATATTCTAACAGGGAACTTGCAGTGTGATCATATACATAAACAATATAAACAATGTCAATGTCACAATATAATGTCATATATCAAATGTCAGGTGATAATTAACAGAGTTAACATGGAAATAACATGGCATAGCATATCATATAATCATCATAAACTTGCATAACATTTTTTAATTACCAATCACTTGTCATCAATTTATCATTTCATAAGTAAAAATGTCAGAGTGAGAAAGAGTCACCTTTTTACGCTGGAGATAGCAAAACAAACTACACAAATGAATTCCAGAAAGCACGATATGGCACGACACAACACGACAATGATTCAAGTGAGTGGAGAGAGCCATGATATTGATCTTGTATGCAACAACCAAAACAAGACAATGTAAACATGAATATATAACACAAAACACAACTGAAATGAATTGAAATAAAAAGCAACAAAGACCAAAGAATGATTACACCTTGCTACAACCACTCCAATGCTTGACCATAGGGTTCAAGTGCTCAGCCATGATGGTACTATAGGTCGGGTATGCATCACATATGCATGGCTAGCAAGGAAAGAAGAGGGTAGGGTTACAACATAGGTAGAATACAAAGGAATCAAGGCAAATAGGAGGAGTTTTTGGGCAAACAAGGCTCGGCTTTAGGAAATTGAGCTCGACCAAAGGCAAGTATAGGTCATGTCAGATGTTGATGGCTGGAGTGGTGTCCAGAGGAGGTGTAGCAGCTGGTGGTGGTGGAAAAGTGGGTGGCCGAAGGGGTTGATGAAGGTTAGGTGCAAATATAGGTCGGCCAGAAAAGATTTGTGGAGTTTGTGCAAATTTTTGTGAGGCAATATTCATATAGTGGCATGGCCAGTATTGGTCAAAGAAAAGGGGGAGAAGCTGCTGGTGGATGATGGTGATGTGGTCGGTGGTGAAGGTGGTGGAGGCTAGTCGAGCAAAGCTTGCAAAGATCAAAGGCAAAATCAAAGAAAATGAAGAGATAAAATGAGAAATAGAAGCCATTAGCAAAAGTTTTCTCAAAAATAAAATGGCCGTGAGTTTTTTGAAGGTGGGAAAGAAAATTTCATGTGAAAAATTAAGAGGGAACACACAGCATGCTAAGGAATGGTCAGTCAAAGAAATGAAAGGTCAAAAGAAGGTATAAAGCCAAAGGTAAGTGAAAAGTCACATGCAAATGAAAGGGTTTTGTCCTTTGAAATTTCCATTTCCTTTTAATCAAAATAAACAAAAATAAATCAGTAAATAAAAATAAAAGGCTGAAAAAATAAAGTGAAAAAGAAAATAAATAAATAATTTAAGGAAAAATAGAAAATAAACAAGAAAATAGCTTAATAATTGAAACTAGAATTTAAAAATATAAACAATATACAACGAACATTAGAAATATATAACTACACTTTTAAAAATGTTTTAAATATATATATATATAACATGTCATATTACACATATTAGAACATGAATATGACAAGCAACATATTATTTATATAAATTAAAATAAACAATTCTGTTAAATAAAACAATTTACACACAATATTGTAAAAAGCATAACTTTCACAATATAAATCAGATTTCAACGAAACGAAAAGCAGTATTCTTGAAATTTAATTTATATTTATAATAAAAGATAAAATTCAAATATTCAAACATTTAAATTTTAAATTTAAAAGTCAAAGTTTGACCATATTGACCAAAATTCACATTTTCTAGAAAATATTCAATTTATTCATGTTTGAAATTATAATTCACATAAAATCAAAATTTATTTTTAACATAACAAAAATTATTCATTTTAATAAATAAAATAAAGTTTTTAAATCAGGAATTAAATTAAAATAATTAAAATATACAATTGAAATAATCACAAAATACAGGGTTGTTACACTCTTTCCCACCCAAAACTTTTTGTCCTCGAAAAAGAATGAGGTACGAGAATGCATAAAAAAATAGAATGAAATAGGAATAAGGCAAGATGACAAGAAGATTTAAAATTATACCTGATAACTGTTGTTATAGGTAAGTTTAACAAGGTGGAGAAGATCTTCCCAAGATCCTCCAGGATCAAGAACACAAGCACGGAAAAAGGATCCTCTAGAATCTGATTCACCCTTTCTGCTTGACCGACGGTCTATGGATGGCAAGCAATGCTCAGATTCAAAAATGAGTCCAAAGATTATTAAAGATAATAGAAAGATTTCTAAACAGACTGGTATAAGCAATAGCCTCCCATTCTGTAGCAAGATAAGGGAAATAAGAACAACCAAAAGATAGTTTGAAAAGCAAAATAAGATTATAAATTTGAAACCGTGAAAATTTCAACTTAAATTGAAAATTAATTTTACATAAGTTAAATAAATCTTAACTATCTCTAATTTCATTATCTTATCATCCAATTATCTTAAATTAACAATCTCTAAAATCATGGATTTGAAAAATCTTTTATTATAACCATAATGTATTCAATAAATTTAATTCTTCTTTATTCCTAATTAAAAATTAAATTTATTCCTCTCAGTATATTTTCTTATCTATGTTAAATATATTTACACTTATTATAACTACTTTAATTTATTCTTAGTTCCTTTAACATCATTTTATGTTATAAATTATTCCATTACCCTTCTTCTTTATTTACCTCAGTAAATCTTTTTATAGCTAAAATTTAAGTGTATAACATTTATTATATTCACTCAAATTTTATTTATAAGATCTTTTCATATTGCATATTATCCAATTACATATTCAACTTCTGTATAATTTAGGTAAGTTATATTAGAATGAAATTGGGTATTTTACAAATAAAACTTTCTAATTTAATCATTTCAAGCTTGAATATTCAAATCTTGAAATTATACATAAAAGTTATCTTTCAAGATAAAAATTTAGGAATTAAATTTCCGATAAATTCCAAACTATTTAGAGATAGATAAATGCACATATACTATATATATATATATATATATATCCATTCAACTTTAAATCATATATCAGCATATGTTATAAATGCAGTCTTATTTTAGAAATTCAAATCAATTAGATTCCCCAAAACAAAACTGTAACAAGACTACAGAACGGTCTCTTCACTTCGAACTCGAAAATGAATGTCGATGATGTTGTAGTCATCATCGAAGTTATTTTCCAGCGACAAAGAGAAGAGCACTAGTTTTAAACTTTAAAATTCTTTGGAAACAAATTTCTATTAGAAAATACTTTAAATAATATATCCTTTAAAACTTTAAACACAAGGTTTGAAATCCATTGGAAATTAAATTCTTGATTTAAATTCATTTTAAATTTCCAATAAATTTATAACCGTGTTTATAGTTCAATTATTTATATATGAAACAAAAGATAATGATATATAAAATCAATTATTATTTCCTAACAATCAATTCAAATAAAAATCCAGAAAATTTTATAATATAGTTACAAATTTTATTTCATTACTAAATTTGAAAAACTATATTTGAAAAAACATATTATGTCAGTTTGCTATGTTCAAGTGTTTTGAGAAATCTTATCGATCGCGTTGATCAGACGAATCGATCAGAAACCCAAATCAACATCAAACATTTTAAATATTAGTTTATAAATACACTTCAAGAATGATTTGAAGATAAGTTGGAAACAAAGATGAGATGATTAAATAATAGAATAAGGAGATGGATAAGCTTATATAAATCGCGGTCAACCTTAACCGATCAACCGTGATTTAAAGAATGAGATCGATGTGGATTTCTGGGGTAAATCAACATTCGGTCTTAAGAGATAGAGTTTGGGATAATAAGAGGTACCAGCATCTAAACCGAAGATATAAAAATCTCTGGTGAATCGATGCTGCTATAAAGGAGTTTCACCCCTTTACAAATAAATTTGAGATTGGCAGGACCGCCGAATCATTATATAGATCATTCGAAGTGGAGTTATGGGATACTCCCAGAATCAAAAGAAGACGAATAGTGAGTGACGTGAATGGATTTTGGAACCGCAGGGAACGTTCCAAAATTCAAAGGAATCGAGTCAAAAAGGAAGAATTCAAACTCGAATGAAAGTGATTCTGTAAATACATTTACTATGCATGCTGAGTTTTGCCTAGAGCTACCAAAGCTCTGATACCAAATGTAACGACCCGATATTTTCAATCATTCACATCCGCACATGTCGGAATTGAATTGCTCAAAATACCGCGTTGTAGATAAAATTTGGCAAATCTCAGAATATATAGTAAATAAATAATCACATATCACAGACACAGAGTATATAACAATGCAGCGGAAGTAAAAGAGAGAGTAGTTCATGAAGCTACTATATAAAATATAAGATACATTAGAGTTAAACACGATACAATAGAAGAATAACAAGATGCATTAAGGACAAATCAGAATACAACACTGGAATCACTGGATACTGAAAGCAAAATAGATGGCTGGATCTTCAAGCAAAGCTCCAACTCCGAAGGTGAATCTTGAATGCTGAATCACTCAATCTGACTCGAGCGTAAAGCAAAACACAAAACACTCGAGTCAGGACATAAATACTTATGAACTGCAAATCAACTCAAGTGAATAGTAATAAAAATGCACGAGTAACTTAAAAGATGTTTGGGATCGCCCATCCTTTAAGGATCCGTTAAACTATTTACTATGTAGTAATATTGCGCTATTATAATAATGTTACAGTAAAATAAACTTACTTTTAAAATAGCGTTAAGGGGTTACCCATATAGCCTTTAACACATAATAGTGCCAATAGTCTATACAGTACCTGCATATCTCCTGATCGGGAGACTATCCATAGGTACGACACAAATAGAAACTCATAGTAAGGCTCGCTATGGTAGGTGACACAACACACGAGCCAATGCCAGGGTAGATATACCAATTACGCACACGGGTTGGTGGTAACGTAGCAGCCACATACGCCCACATCGGAACACACTCCCAATCAAAATCGAAGGATGGCCATCAAATCAATCACAATTAAGAGTATAATATCGAAGAAGTGCGTCCGACCAGAGGAGCTACCCCTTTTGGTCCGAGATTGCTCCTTTTTTAGCCACCTTATGCCAACTCACGGGAGTTGGGTCCACATAATATACCTCAAGGACGTCGCCACCATCCTACTTCATTATGGAATCTCCACCGCGTACACGTTGTTAAAGTGGTTTTCGGAGTTGGCAGAGAGTATGACAACTTCTGATCCCGGTCTCTTTAACAACCAATCGTTATTATAACGTCGTGGTCATTTTAAAATAGTTTATACTTCAAAAATCAAATCATTTCATGTCAAAACTATATTCCTTTCAAAATAGTTTATACTTCAAAACCAAAACCATTTTATTTTCAAAACTATATCCAAATCAGTATGATATCATTTCCATTTTCAAACATATATTCACCTTTCAAAAATCATAATACTTTCAACCTTATAACTCTTTAGAAACCAAAATACTTGAAATCATTACACTTTGAAAATCGTAACATTTCCAAAATCATACATTTGAAATCATGAAACATTCCTTTAATTCTTTACATTTTACAAATTTATCCAATTAAGCCCAAATTTAAAATTTCCAATTTTAATTCAATCCCTCGGTTTTAATTCAATTCAGTTTTCCAACAAACCATTTCAAATCTTATCAATTTCAAATATAGATTTGATCCCCAAAATAAACTATTCAATATTTAATATATTTTAATATACCATATTTCAAAACTACATTTGAAAAATCTTATACACACACACACACACACACACATATATATACAAGTAAACCAAATATCCTTCATATTAATATAAACTTCAAATATTCATTTATCAAATATCATTTCAAATTCATATTCATATTCTTTGTCAAAATAAAGATCAAATTATTTCCAAACCATTTCAAGCATCAAAATATCATATCTTTTCAAAACCTCATTATCAAATCATTATTTGAATTCTAATTCAAATATTAAAATTTAAATATCATTTTTAAGTCAAATAAGTCATTCATTTATTATTTCAAATATCATTACCAAAACACATTTCAAAATTCCATCTAAAAATTCATTTATCACATTTCATTCCATTTAACACATAACAAAGTAATCATTATTTAAATTTAAATTCAAAATAAATTCCTTTGAAATTCAAATTTTAATATTTAAATATATTCAAAACTCCTTAAATTTCACAAATAATCAATTCCAAAAGTTAAATCATTTAACACTTTAAAATTTAACTCAAATAGTTCTAAAATCTATAATATTTCAAGCATTGTCAAATTATAGCAACGACGACATTTATAAAGCATTATCATAGCTTATAGTTTCCAAAATAGTTTAATTCAAGAACAACGACATTTATAAAATGCTGTAATAGATATTTAATTAGTTCGACCATAGTTAAATTCAAAAACAACAGCATTTAAAAATGTTGTCATAAGACCACAGCATTTTTCGGAAATGCTTTAATAAAATTCCAGATTTTATTATAACTTTTCAGAAACAATAAAACTTCAAATTTTTTGTTAATTTAAACAAATATATCATATTTCTAAACTTCAAAATTTCATACTTAAATAATTTTAACATATGATTTACCACAATAAAATTTTATAATTAAATATCTAATTTAAAACTCAATTTATTAGTTAAGTCAAAATTCACTATTTTCCTAACTTATAAATTTAATAAAACTTAACATTTTATTTCAAATATCATTTCAAACTTTAAATTTAATTTACATTATTTACTTACATTTAAAAAAAATTAAAGTCAAAAATCACATTTACTTCAAATTTACATACTTAAATTCACAATTTCAAGACCTAATATTTAACTTTCTTAAAACCATAAAATATATATTTTTAAATCAAAATTTATACTTTTAAAATATATATTTTAATAAAAATCATTTAAAATTATACCACGGGGTCTGTATAAAATTTCTAACCTTGGTCAAGTGATATGGATATATATCATTTCAATCCGCAATTTAAAAAGAAAACCGGGTTCTATCATTTCAAACCCGCAATCCCAAGTCAAATACAATAAAAAACACCTGAGCCTATCATTTCAGCTCATAATGATTTTTCCCTATTCTAATGTCCGTTCGGCATGTATCATTTCAACCCATAGTGATTCTATTCTAATAGGGAACTTGCAGTGTGATCATATACATAAACAATATAAACAATATCAATGTCATAATATAATATCATATATCAAATGTCAGGTGATAATTAACAGAGTTAACATGGTAATAACATGGTCTAGCATATCATACAATCATCATAAACTTGCACAACATTTTTTTAGTTACTAATCACTTGTCATCAATTTATCATTTCATAAGTAAAAATGTTAGAGTGAGAAAGACTCACCTTTTTACGCTGGAGATAGCAAAATAAACTACACAAATGAATTCCAGAAAGCACGATACGGCACGACACAATACGACAATGATTCAAGTGAGTAGAGAGAGCCATGATATTGATCTTGTATGCAACAACCAAAACAAGACATTGTACACATGAATATATAACATAAAACACAATTGAAATGAATTGAAATAAAAAGCAACAAAGAGCAAAGAATGATTAGACCTTGCTTCAACCATTCCAATGCTTGACCATAGGGTTCAAGTGCTCAGCCATGATGGTGCTATAGGTTGGGTATGCATCACATATGCACGGCTAGCAAGGAAAGAAGATGGTAGGGTTACAACATAGGTAGAATACAAAGGAATCAAGGCAAATAGGAAGAGTTTTTGGGCAAACAAGGCTCGGCTTTAGACAATTGAGCTCGGCCAAAGGCAAGTACAGGTCAGGTCAGATGTTGATGGCTGGAGTGGTGGCCAGAGGACGTGTAGCAGCTGGTGGTGGTGGCAAAGTGGGTGGCTGAAGTGGTTGATGAAGGCTAGGTGCAAATATAGGTCGGCTAGGCAAGATTTGTGGAGTTTGTGCAAATTTTTGTGAGGTGATCTTCATATAGTGGCACGGCCAGTATTGGTCAGAAAAAATGGGAAGGAGCTGCTGGTGGACGATGGTGATGTGGCTGGTGGTGAAGGTGGTGGAGGCTAGCCGAGCAAAGCTTGTAAAGATCAAAGGCAAAATCAAAGAAAAAGAAGAGATAAAATGAGAAATAGAAGCCATTAGCAAAAGTTTTCTCAAAAATAAAATGGCAGTGAGTTTTTTGAAGGTGAGAAAGAAAATTTCACGTGAAAAATTAAGAGGGAACACACGACAATGCTAAGGAATGGTCAATCAAACAAATGAAAAGTCAAAAGAAGGTGTAAAGCCAAAGGTAAGTGAAAAGTCACATGCAAATGAAAGGGTTTTGTCCTTTGGAATTTCCATTTCCTCTTAATCAAAATAAACAAAAATAAATCAGTAAATAAAAATAAAATTCTGAACAAAATAAAGTGAAAAAGAAAATAAATAAATAATTTAAGGAAAAATAGAAAATAAACAAGAAAATAGCTTAATAATTGAAACTAGAATTTAAAAATATAAACAATATACAATGAACATTAGAAAATTATAACTACACTTTTAAAAATGTTTTAAAAATAAAAATATATATAACATGTCATATTACACCTATTAGAACATGAATATGACAAACAAAATATTATTTATTATAAAAAGCATAACTTTCATAATATAATTCAGATTTCAACCAAATGAAAAGCAGTATTCTTGGAATTTAATTTATTTTCATATTAAAAGATAAAATTCAAAAATTCAAATATTTAAATTTTAAATTTAAAGTCAAAGTTTGACCATATTGACCAAAATTCATATTTTCTAGAAAATGTTCAATTTATTCGTATTTGAAATTATAATTCACATAAAATCAAAATTTATATTTAAAATAACAAAAATTATTCATTTTAATAAATAAATTAAAGTTTTTAAATCAGGAATTAAATTAAAATAATTAAAATATACAATTGAAATAATCATAAAATACAGGGTTGTTACATCACCTAAAACAAAATCATCAATATAATCGGTATTGAAAAAACATTGTGCAGAAATATTACGTATCATCTCTAGTTTGACAGCACTAGTTTTTCTTATTTTCATAAATAATAATAACTACAAAATGCATTTAGCTAGTTACCTGATCGTCATTTCATGATTACCATTATCATCCAACATGACATGCCAAATGACAAGTAAACCTAGATGTGATATCAAATTTGACACTGTCTCAATTATCATGTTGGAATGGTGTGATAATCAATTTAAGTTATTTCACCATGTACATGTAATTGGAAAAGATGCCGAGGAATAGCAATGTATAATGTAACTCAAATGGTTCATGGTGATAATCAAGCAACAGATATTTCCCTAAAGTTTTCTACTACATTAAACTACCAATTAACATCAAGAAACTTCTGTTGCCTTACCTGTAAGTGCAAAAATCATGCTTCTCTTCATAATCCAGTTACATGTACATATTTTGAATTTAATTGTTATGACATGTTGCCTAATTTCCATAGGAATAGATTACATAAACATATAAAACCATTATAAATTGATCCATAGCGAACAAATTACACGTATAGAGACTCAAAGCAAGAGCTATGTTTCTTAAGTAGTTAGCTAGAACAGCGAAAAGAAGTTTTCATATTTGACAATATCATGGAAATCGGGAATCTTCGGGTTTTCAATATTTTCATAATACCCGTCTTCGTCCTACTTCTTTAAATTGTACCGGAGAACTGACATATAGAAAATAGTAATTAGGTTCCACATTAATTAATGAAGTTAGTTTTTATAAAGTTGATTAATTTATTACTATTATGTATAAATTTAGTTAAATTGGTTAACACTTTATCATTTACCATTATTATTGTTGCTGTTGTTATTCTAAGCTTGGTTATTTTTTATGAAACTTAGTTCATTTTATAATTTATTAGTATTGTATTATTATTATTATTATTGTTATTGTAAACCTATTTAATTGTTATGAAAGATAGTTAATTTTTATAAACTTAGTTTATTAGTTGTTAATATTATTTTGTGATTTTTGTTGTTATTATTAGTAGTATTATTATTATACTTATTTAGTTTTCATAAACTTTAGTTAAATTATTATTAATAACAACTTAGTGATTTATCATAAACATTAGTTAAATTATTATCGTTATTATGAACTCAGTTAATTTTTGTAAAACTTATAGTTAATTTATTACTATTGTTAGCTAATTAGGATTATTATTATTATATATAAACTTGGTAAATCTTGTTCATTGTTTATCATTCAACCCAAAGAAATTCTAGTAAAGTAAATAAAATTTGATATCTAATGAACACCCAATCTAGTTAATTTATTTTTATTATTATATAAATTTAGTTAATTTTCATAGAACTTAGTTTGGCCAATATTTTATAAATCATTTTAGGCTTGTGGTTTTTGTTTCTTTATTTTGTGTATTTCCTTATCAAAAACCTGATTCTAGTTTATTGTTTTGGGAGATATGATGTAATTTAGTTCATTATTATAATTATACGTAGTTAAATTGCTTAATATTTTATACTTTATTATTATAAATTTAGACAATTTTTATAAATTATTGTTGTTGTTGTTACTATTATTATTATATAAATACTTTGAAGCTTGAGTTATAGTGGGACGTCTGTTTAGCTAGCATATTATAGGTTTTATTTACTTTTTTTAACAGATTAAGTAATTTCTCAATTACAGCCGCCTTTACTAAGCTGTTGTATTATTTATTATCTACGAAAGCATACATACTTTGGTTAAATACATGTTATAGTCATATGTGAATGATGGATATTTATAAGTTGGCCTATTACTATTTATCCACAATGTGTTAGTGGGATGTTTCAAATCTGAATAAGGTGTGGGTCCCTGTATACACTTATTTTTACTTACTGACACTTCCTTTATCATAGGATTTTAAAAAATTTCCACTAATGTAGATAACCTTAGAAAACAAAAATACTTTGACAGATATTCCTAACTTTCCATACTTCATTCGGTAGTGTCAAATTAAATAAGAGAAAAATATAATTTGACGTTATTTGCATCTAGTCAATTACATTACTGGCATTAGGGATGGTTGACGATGAAAATGCTAAACCCGCATGTTAATTTTTCTTATTTTACCGCCTAGCCTATATAGATTGGCTAATTAATAAATTATTATAGATCAATATATCAGGAATAGAACAATGAATTTATGTTGAACGAACAGATCTTCTCACCCTCCTCTATTCCAACCCGTATCGATTCATGCATATATATAGAGAGAGAGAACTACAACATAAACACATACGGCATACAATGTGTGTCTATGTTTGCATTGACGTGGCATGTGTATATGTAGATGCACAAAAATATGCAATGACATATAAGAATATGTATCAATATATTAAAATGCTAACTTCTACGATGTCATCGAAAAATTATGCGTTTTGCCATCGATTTCAGTTTGTCACAAAAAAACTTTACTTTGTAAGTACAATAAATTAAAAACCCGAAAACATGTTTTTAATTCAAAACTGTTATAAGCTATGCTTGGATACCCATAAAAACCAACTAATAAATTTTCCTTATCTGGATACTTACTATGAACTTTCGGTCTCCCTTCCAACTTAGTGACTCAATTAACTTAGTTAAATTGGTTAATAATTCAAAAGACAAAGTATGACATATATGTGTTTAAGGAAATTTAGGATGTTACAATGTTTCATAAACCGCTATACATTTCTATAATATTACGAAGACGTTATATCTTTACACTTCAATAGATCAAAAGACAAAATCGGCAATGAAACAATCGATTCTTGATTATTTGGGAATGAATTTAAACCAAGATACAATTTTAAGCTTAGATTTAAAATGGAACAAATATTTTAAATAGAAACTTGTGACTGATATCATGGGGCAACGAAATGATGCTATATAAAAGGGGCTATTGATCCTAGCTCTCATATATATTTTATGACAAGATAGTAAAATACATGTAGATGCAGCACAATATGCTTTAATATTGTAAACCTACTCTAAGCTTTATTTTCAGATGCATTTTCAATTTCATTGTTGGATTGGGTATTTGTTGGCAATACCCAAGCATTGAAGATGGTATATCCAAAAATGGAAAAAAAAACTAGGTAGAAGTAAACCACTTTAGACTCCACTCAATTGAAGCTTTAAAACAAATAATAAACTTTTAGCAAACAAAATAATTTAGAATGTAATGGTTCCCTAATAACATGAACTAAAATAAGGCCCTATGAATTATTATAATCTAAAATAAAAAGGACATTAGTGGATGATAGAACATAAATAGCAATGTTTAGAATTAGATAATAATCCGGTATCCTAGGAGAACGGCACTACGGTAACAATGCCAAGATAGGCCTTCTTAACTGATTTCAGCACTTGCAAGCTGGAAGATGGTAATATTATATTGTCATCATAAGGTGTCTCTCTGTGATTTTCAGTTTCAAATCTTGATAAGTATAAACTTCATCGCAATGCATAAAATGAAGATTACCAAAAAGAAATAAAAAATTTTGAAACTTACATTGCAAGGTATTTGCCATCATCTTATACATTAAATGCACAAATTAAATTTTGTGTAATCTTCTTTTTCCAACTCCTTGCTAAGAGTAAGTGCTTCATGGGCTTATATCCACCATCACCTGTAAAATATTCAAAAAAATGAAAAAAAACCAAACAAGGAATTGTTAATGAGAAATATCACCAAGAATTGCAATAATCAAGATTTTCACCCTATAAATGCATTAATAGTTAAGACCAATTTGTAATTGAAACAATTAACTAGTATTAATAGTACTATACATTTTCACGCTGTAAACTAGCATGAGCCAAATGTGTAAACAGATCCCATACCCTACAAGGCCCTTTAGGATCGGAGGACACAAGAAACTTTGAATCAGCGCTGAAATGAGCTTTGAAAGTTAAGAAAGTAAATTAGTAGTTAACAAATGAGTTTGTTTGGTTAAGGACACAATTTTCTAGTTTATAAGTTGCATGTATGCTTTCGAGAAACAAATAAAGAAATATCAATGAGCCAGAATAATAATCAAGACATACCACAGATGTCATGCCATTCATGAAATCTTTCAGTGTATCATGTACTAACAGGCTTCCTGTCCAACATATATTTTACCAATAAACCCATGCCATAATATAAAGTGCATTCTCAAACATTAATTCTTGTACCTTATTGCCACACGACTCTTCCTGCCTATGATTCCCTAATGTTGGATCTTCCCCATCTATAGCGGATGATGAAATATTGAGTAATCAGGACCATATATATGTTCTCAATCTAACCCAATAAAAAAAAGGTACGGAAAAATGAAAAGGGAAAAGAAAAAGAAAATCCAAGAGAATTAGGCATCTCCTATTTGGTCACGAAGTAGCAATTATTTTTATGTGGCTTGATTTAAAAAGAAAGAAAGAGTTTGTTAAATCGCAGAGCAACTTAAACAAATAGCGATTTATTGCATAACCAATATTTGGGCCCTAATTATTGGTGGTAAATATTTGTCCCAATATATGAACAAGACAGTATCATTATTATGAACATTGGGCAGTGACAATAATCAGAATATGATTTTAAATGCTTTGCTATATAAAACATTTACAATAGAAATACAGCTTATAAAGCAAGATAAAATATAACCGGTTCCTTAACCCTATTTAGCAATACAAATTAACATAAGATTAGTTCTGTCTACAATGCACAAAATTAATTCTAATTAACATAAACAATTGCATGAATGATCACCAGCAATATGATAATTGAGAAGAAATAAAACTTAAAAATTAAGAATGGTTAGTAATTTAATCGATTGAAGTCAACAAAGTCGAACCATTAGGGCTTTTACTCCTACGCCGAAAATTACGCATCCTCCGTTAGTAATAATTTAGTTTCCTAAGCTTTTCAGCTAGCTCTAGGG
This sequence comes from Allium cepa, assembly GCA_030765085.1. Lineage (NCBI taxonomy): Eukaryota > Viridiplantae > Streptophyta > Magnoliopsida > Asparagales > Amaryllidaceae > Allium > Allium cepa. The sequence continues at coordinate 792,122,080 of CM060935.1, read as the reverse complement.
CATGTTCAGTACCGTCGAAGTCTCCACGAGATTCCCGATCGAAGGCAACATGGCTGAGAAGAGCATCAGGGTAGTGGTGCCATGCTGCCTGTTGGTGATTGGTGCCCTAGATTTTGATGAGGCCCAAAGCAGATGCCTTCTTCGCTTTACCCAAAGGTTGGCAGTGGGTTTATGAAGGAGGATATAGTTTGAAGGAGCGATTTGGGGATTTCTAAGAGAAATAAGCTTTCTGGTTTAATAGACGAAAAAGAAGGGAATGAAAAGGAAGAGGGAAGATGGAATTAATTTGTGCAAATGGCGGCCTATGAAAATAACTGGGGTTGATCGCTTTGTAAAGCGTTACCTACTACAGAGAAAACAAAAAGGATGGTGTAGCTTTTGAAGTGAGGATGATAATTCTAAGGTTAACATTTTTGGTTCGGGATCTGCCGATTTTGTGATTATGGAGAGAGAATAATTTGAGAAAGAGGGAAGAGGGAAGAATAAAAAGAGGGAAATAATTTGAGAAAGAGGGAATAGCAAAATTATTAGATGAGGATGCGGCCAAAGGAAATAATTGGTGATAGAAAGATTTCTACAATCAAACACTGGATCCAAATAAAAAAACAGAATAAACGATAACACAATGAAACAACGGGTTATAAATTAGCGTTACAAAAGACTGTTTTTCTTGCAGTGTTACCGAAAATTGTCGAAAGTTGTTTCGAAGAGACCGGGATCGGATATGTTATCCGTAAACCACTTCGATTCTACTTAAGACATCTTGAAAAGTATGGCATCAAAGATGGAGTTTTGAATTGCAAGGCCTATTTACTACTAATCATGAGAGTGATTCCAAAATGGATGTAGTAAGTAGTGCCTTCAGTTCGTTCATCACTTGGACGAGTTGTATGGACGAATGCTGACACTACATTAACGTTAGCATTCTAAGTGAACAACGTTACATGAAAGGTAAAACGTATCCTTAGGCCTCATCAACCAGGAATGAATAAAATAGGGGAGATGCAGCAGGACCATGTGGGTCGCACCCATTAAGGTATGTCATCAACAAATCTACAATCGATATTTGACCCATTTTTGTATGCTTCGGTACGGTTGCTGATCCCGATTGTGGTGATATATTCGTTACTATCCATCAAAGAATAGGTTAGTCCTATGTTGGCAGGGAATCTAGGTAAGGTTCTCAATGTGTTTATCTAGAGATGCACTGTGGCGGGCGGTAGCCAATCATTGTGGCCATCGATTTTAGTTGTATACCTATTATGCTGAAATTTAATAATGTAACAATTTTGGCTATGTTTTATATATATTTACTTGAAAACCCTAGACACTATGATAATATCACTGGATATTTTATAAAAGTGGTTTGGTTATCGTAAGGTAAAACCCGTTCATGTTTATGAGTAGCGTGGTCGTGTGAGATACTCTTAATTTTAAAAGTGTTTCAAAAGAAATAATTATGTTGTTTGAGTTTACTCATACCCCATGTCTAAAACTCTCTGGTACTCAAATTTGTATGAGAAACCAAGTGATCCGGTTTTCTCATGACTGCGTTTTGAAGGAGCTGGAGCAGGTGGCTTCATCGTTAGCTAGCTATTATCTATTTCCACTGTGTATGTATGTATGTATGTATGTATGATCTATGTATCAATTATGTAGGGACAAGTAGTTATAATTGTTCTTGTAGAAATATGTATTGTAATGACTCCAAGTTACTATTACGGCAGTAGCTATGTAAAATTTTATATTGATTAATATATGTTATTACGTTCAGTTGTGAGATTCTATGATTTTTTAGTTATCTTCCAACTTCTTTCTTTCCCCTAAAAATATGTCTTTCCATCACTTAGTTATTTAGCACATGAATACGATGAATGTATTAGTTTCGATTTCTAGGGTTTGGAAAGGCGGGTTGTTACAGCGTCGTATCAGAGCACAAGGTTAAACGAGGACCTTGGCTTTGGTGGGGCAACTCATTAAGGGATAAGGTGACAGAATGCCTTATTACGATTTTGAGTGTATATATATAAGAGCGTGTATTTGTTAGTGAAATAGAAATATTTCATATTCTGTTGATTGTTCAGTTGAGTGGCTTATGGATTCTGGTCAATACGAGTAGCTAACATTATTGATAGGGATGTCTAAACACTTGAACAATGCCACCTAACACAATATTATTTTGAATTGGGTAAAAAAAATTACCTAAGATATATTTTATATATACTACAATTATAATATAGTGTGGTGTGGTAGTTAGTTGAGGCATTGTTTGTCCGAAGCTATAAAATTCTATTATTATCAATTAGGATTTTAGTCATGCTTTTACAGTTGAGCATTGACTATTGTTAGTGTGTGTAGGTATCTTCCCTTCTTAGGATTTGGGGTGGGTAAATAGAAATAGGAAAAACATTGAAACGAACACCTTGTGGATTAAGTTTCATAATTTGACTATAAGGTTCGATGTTAATGTTAGGGTAAAATTTAACGTAATAAAAGATATTTATTAAAGGTTAGAATATTTTGCAATAAATATTTGGAAAATGATTTTATATAAGTTGATTTATAAAATGAATTTATAAGAAGGTGTCTTTTAATTACAAAGAATTTAAGTTAAAAGCTTAAGGAATAAAATGCCATTGCTTTTGAAAAATGATTTTTAAGGTTTTGAAAGATAATAATAGTATTATTTGAAAAAAATTGGGTTATGGAAATTTTAGGAATGAAAATGTTAAGAATGAGGTGTTTGCTTTGGATTGGTTCAGGAGGCGATATTCGATTTGTTTTGTGATGCTCTGAATAATCTTCTAAGTGACGATCAGAGGTTTGTCTAGGTGAATATTGTGGTGCACTTAGTAAATTATTCTCTTTATCATTATAAAATCGAACAAGTTCAATTCCAAACGAACCCCAAGAAAGTTGGTGGTAAATGTTTTGTTGGAGATATGTAAATTATTGTTTCAAAAACAAGATTTGAAATAAAAGTAGTATTTTTAAGTTAACTAGTTCGAGTGGCTCGAAAACAACTTAAATTTGGGGAAGAGATGTGTACGCATGGTAAACTCATCTCTTGGGTATTACCCTTCCTAGCAAGGGAGTGTATGATATTGTTTGGTAGTACCCAGTTCCTTAGTACCATTTTGGAGTTACTTGGACTATATATATATTATATTATTAAAATATATATTTTCAATTCAAAAAGTTTTTGAAATGAGACTGGGTATTTGGATCTTGAGTTTTCTTAGAGAAATAAATGAAAAATAGAATAGTTGAATCAAATAGGGGTATATACTCTTAGGATGTAGTGAAATAGTATCCAAGTTGAATCTAAGTTTAGTTTTATGAAATGTTTTCCAAATAATTTGGTGGAAATAAAATTGGTATTGTGGGGATCGAATTAAAGAAGTGCGTAGGTTGGACATAGATCATCTCTCGTTTCCATATAGTTTGATCTAAGATTCGCATACATGGCTTTGAGGTATTTCACACCATTTCAAATAAGGATCTATCACTCGAATTTTGAAGGTGAGTACTTGATGAGGAATTTTGGTATGGGACCAAGGTTTTCTATCATAGTAAATGATTATGTAAGGAGAACAGAAGTTCCAAATCAAGGAATCTAATCATTGTCCATAGTAGAAAATCTGGCGAACGATACTAGTTCGGAAATGAAGTTATGTATTTGAGTAAATATCAATCATATTATGCATATGAATGATCTATGTATATCATACGAACTGATGTATAGTGTAACCTATTTTTTGGGTTAGGATGAGGTGAAATTTTGAGGGCAAAATTCTTTTAAAGGGGAAAGAGTGTAATGACCCAGAATTTCACTACTTTGATTTTTGAATATCTAATTAATTTTAAATATTCAAATAATAGGTTTTATAATTGAAATAAAACTCTTTTCAATAATAACTATTGATGGTGAAGTAGTTTTCAAATTTGTTTACCAAAATATTCAGTTCGAAGAAAAACAGAAAATGTGACCGGAATTCGTTTTCTGAATTTGGACTTTTTATTGGCTTAAAATTGTTGGAATTGTTGTAACACTTTTATACACATGCAAACACGGATATATATATATATATAAAGCATTTTAAACACGGCTCAATGCATTTGAATATACATAGACACTTAAGTATATGTATAATATAAGATAAGATTTTTATATAAAAAAGTTTATATATATATATATTATAAGATTGCTTTTCCAACATAGAGGACTAAAGTGATTAATGGATGTTTTGTGTAACGCCCCACCCCGAGACCCACCGTAGTAAAGAGAACTAATAAGTAATTCCGTCTACTAAAGCGGAGAATAGGGCTGGTTAAGGGCGACTATCTATAATTTTGTCTTAAACATTTACTGAATACGTCGATAAATGCAATATAAATTTTTTTCTACTCAAGTGGATCGACATACCTAGTAAATTCTTAATCCAAAACTATAGGTAGTTAACGGATCTATCAGAACAAAATACAATAACTAATGTAAAGCACATCGCAGAACAGTGATCAACATCATGTACATACATATACACTGATACATATTTAGTACAATACAATATGAATACAATAAAGGTGGTACACGACCATACCATATACATTGAATCAAATATAAATACATCAAAGTATGTGAAAGAACAGAAATTGCTCAAGAGAAAGGAGAGATGATATCCAACATCAACTTCAAGCTAAGTCTAATAGATGATACCTGAAATAACTCGGTCTGACCCAAGTATAAATACACGGGTCAGTCTAGCTAACGAATCAGTCAATATCGGTAATATGAAGCATAATAGACATGAAGATACTTCTTCTCGAAAGAGAAGAATAAATCAATAAAATCATAAGCTCAACATTTAAGTAACAAACGCTACTTAAGTGAACAAATACCTCGAAGGAGGTAACTTAAACTCAATACTCAAATCAAACACAAATGCCTCATATCATCGGCGACATCCCAAAATGTCTACATGGTTTCCATGAACCATATCTCCTTAAAAGGAGAAACATCAATACACACTCTCGCCAAAATGGCAAACATAAAACATTCTCGAATAGGATGATCCAAAACTCAAACATAGATGAATCTTCAAATTAAATTATACCTCATCTCATCGGTATAAATGTATATAAATCTCAATCTCAACTAGCCAAAATGGCAAAACCCAGAATATCTTATAAAATCCTGAAATTATCAAAACTCATAACTCAAGGAACTCGATAAGAGTTCAAAACATCACAATTGAAATCACCATATATATAACATCTCATATAGCACTAGGCTATTGATGTAATAAAACATCTTAAAAAGGTAAAATAACAATAAAACAGAAAACTCAGAAAATCCGGATTGGCCAAATCCCCGATTGTAATACCGAAGCAATGCTGCACGTGCAAAACTCAGACGGCCAAAGCCTCAGACAAGGTCGCTGACACCTCCCAAAGCAGTTCGCCCTCATGACAAGGTCGCTGACACCTCCCAAAGCCATTTTGTCAGCCCTAACAAGGTCGCTAACACCTCCCAAAGCAGTTCGTCCTCATGACAAGGTCGCTAACACCTCTCCAAGCTATTTAGTCAGCTCTAACAAGGTCGCTAACACCTCCCAAAGCAGTTCGTCCTCATGACAAGATCGCTAACACCTCTCAAAGAAGTTCTGTTAGGTAAACATCGCGAATGTGTCACAAACTCACGGATAGGTACCCGAAAAGTGTTAACGTGTGTCCCATACCACACATTCGCACTTAGCGGTTTACTAGCCATTAGTCGATGCCACACTAGAAACATCATAAAACTCAGAAAATTATATCTCGCCTAGTCTCATTGGCGAGTGAAAAAGAGACACCATATTTGTCTCATTTCATTGACAAGTATTAAATGGCATCGTAACTTGTCTCATCTCATCGACAAGTGAAAACATCATGATGGTTCCTCAAAAACCATAAATCTCAAAATATGAAATCATAAACTCAAGACTTGCCTTATATCATTGGCAAGTAAATAAAACATCGTGATGGATCTCATCGACCATACTCCGATATAGGAGGTCTTAAACCATAATGTTTGCCAAATATTGGCCATCTTAAATAATTCCAATAAATGGGAATCATAAAAATCAAAATATGTCATAAAGTGGAAAAACATCTCAGAATCAGTAATCTCAAATAGCTTCGATCGTACAAGTCCGGAATTAACCGAAATAGTAAACGCACATGTCCCATACCACGTGTTTTACTAAATCGTTTAATTCTCTTTCTCATACGTTCGAATAGTGTAAAAGTGAATGTTTTATATCTAAAATAGTATACAAGAGAAAACAAGCTTCTAAAACATTTTCTCGAAAAGATTAATAAAACCAATATTTGAAATTCCTTTATTATAGGGAATAAATATATATATTTTTAGAAAAATAATTTTAAAATACTACATAATAATAATTTGAAATGTACATTTATTTCAAAAATCACTTCAAAAATGGTTTAGTAAAACCGTACTCGAAAACAATGAAAAACAAGAAAGATAACTCAAGACTGATAACTTGAGTTCAATATGAATTCAATTCAAATTTAACCCAAAATCAATTCAAATTCTATTTAAATTTGAATTTCAAATTCTTCAAATATAGCTAGCCTATTGATAGGAATCATAGCTCTCAAAAATCTCAAAAACATCATCAAAACCAAAAGACAATAAGAGTAAAAACGAGCTAATACAATTCTAATGTCAATGTTTCTTGTTGCTATCATCTTGCTCTCAGGACAGCAACATATAACCTTAATTTTGACCAAGAAATCTTCAATATTTCAGAAAACACAATGAATAAAACTTGTAGAACATGATCTAATCTTTCCAAAACATCCAAAATTATCAAATTCGGTTAATAAACGAAGAAGTTATGCCCAATTTTGTTTCAGCTTCAAGCACAGAGCAAACATTGGTTTTGCTCTCGGGTTAGCAGTAGAAAAATTAGATTTTGACTTATCTAACCTCAAAACTACAGAAAAAACAAAACATAAAAGTTGTAGTATATGAATTATGCTTTCTGAAACATCCAAAATTATCAAAATCGGTTAGGAAACCAAGGAGTTATGATCAAATTCATTTCAGCTTCAATGACAGAGCAAGTATTGGATTTGCTCTCGGGTTAGCAGTAGAAAAATAGGATTTTGACATAGCTAACGTCAAAATTACAGAAAACACAAAACATGAAAGTTGTAGCACATGAATTAAGATTTCTAGAACATTAAAAATCATGGAATTCTGATCTAAAACGAGAAAGATATAGCTCAAACAATATCAGATTCAAACTCAGGAAATTTTATCAAAGGCAGAACTATACTTCTGTATTCAAATTTGTTTCAGTCAGTCAAATGTTAAAATATCGAAATTTAACCTTAAGAGGAATTATTCCTTATTGAATCTAGTTTCCATCAAAAAATATTTGACCTAAATCGGATAAGAAACGAGTAATTTATGGCTAAAATACTTCTTAGACATGTGATTGTTGTTGCTGTCAATTTGCCATCGGGACAGCAACAAACAAGCATAATTTTAAGCAAACAAACATCAAAATTTTGAAAAACTGAAAACATGAAATTTGTAGTTCATAATCTTAGCTTTCCAGAACATCTAAATTCATCGAATTTAGTTAAGAACTGAAAGAGTTATGCACAATATACTGACAGCAATATACAAATGAACATGCGATAAACGAAATTGAGATTTCTTACATTGAAATCTCAATCAAAGCTAGAAAATGTGAGTTTTGATACTCATCTTGTGATTTTGCAGGGCAAAACTCAGATTTGTAGCTGGAAGGTTGAAGCTTTGAGGAAGAAAGTACTTCAAATAACCTTTTCTAATCTTTATTTGGTTGACTTATTTCTTGAATTAGCAGCAAATTGATTGAAAATATAACTTTTTTTTTGAGGAGGCCATTGCTTTCCTTATTTCTATTTACTGTAAAAGCTTTTGAGAAGAAGAACTAAAAGAAATAAAATACATATGGTTAGTTTCTCTCATCAGAAGCTTCCATATGTTGGGTTTTGGATTCAAACCTTACCCTATAAGCCCAACCTAAAATACTTAGAGAAAATATGCATATGTGTTTTAGTAATTTACACATAACTTTTGCATAGAATTTTCAAATCACATGAAACAAGTTGAAATGTTCATGTTTTAATAAAGGGAACATGTTAGTGACATCAAAAATTTAATTTTCCAAATAAAAACATTATTTTTCCCATATAACGCAAATTTTTAACAATATTTACCAATATCCCATTTTTAGTGAAAAATCACTATTTTCATCCATTTCAACCGAATAAAATTTATTTTTAAGTCTAATAAAGTGTATTAAAATGTTTTAACATTTTTATAACATTAATACATCATTCCAAACCTAATTACACTTTTAAATTTTATTTTATTATCATATTATTCCTTTTATTTTGCAATAAAAGGCTAACATTGGAACAAATTTCCAATATTACTCATTAACAAAAATTCAAACCATCACAATTGTTTATTTTCAATCCAAATCCATAATTAAAGTTTTTAAAACTTTATTTCATCCATTTACACTATTTTTTTTCAACCATCAAATGTTGAAAAAGGCTTCAAATAAAATAATATGACTTATTTAAAATTTCAAATCCCAAATTGTATTCATCAAGATATTGTTTATATAAAATAAACAATATAATCCCTCATTTTGTTATCCAAATCATTTTTAAACACAGTATTAAATTATAATTTGCATTATAATTTAATATTAACAGTAATCTCTAAAATCCCGGGTTGTTACATTTTGCTTGACATGAAAGGGGAGGGTGGCTATGAGGGTGGAAAGTAGGAGAGATGGAAGGAGAGTATGAGGTGGTGACATGTGAGAGGAGGGCAAAGGACAAGGGACAATATGATATTTTACTTTATACACTTAATATAAAATCAATTTCTTCATTCTCTCTTCTCACTTTTTCATTTCTTATTTCATTTTAAATTCTTGTTTCTTATTCTAAGCTTCATGAAATCTTTTAGTATCTTCTTTTTAGTAGTTTTTAAAATTGTAAAAATCAAAATTTTTAAATTTTTTAAAATGTTTTCGAACCTTTTTTGAGTATCTCTTTCTTCCATTTCAATACTTCACTTCTTCCATTTTTACTCATATTTCATCCGACCATAACTTCCTTTAATCTATAACAAATTAAGAAATTCTTTTTTTCAAACTTAAGATAATTGAGATGGTTACAATTTTCATTCTCACCAATTTTCCAAATTTCAATCATTTATGGTCAAAAATACATTTCTTTCTAAGTCATTTTCGGACCCATATTTTCAAGCCCAAAAATAGTGCTTCTTCTTTTAATCATATCTCCTTCAAAATTAATCAAAATTTGGTGGTTATTTTTTAAAAATTATAGAGAAAAAACTTACCAAGAACTATTCTTTTGATCACTTTCCAAATTCCAAAAGTAACATGGCCAAAAATCGAGGAAAAAATGACCCATTTTTGAGTTAATTTTTGTGGTTTTCTAAGCTTTGCATGTTCTTAAGTATTTCAAGTTTTCAAAAGTGTTTGCTTCGAGTTAGTATGTTCTAGATTATGATATGGTTGGATGTATGTGTATGTGCTAATTTGTGATTTTAATAGTAGACTTTGAATCGATGGTTTAAGAGATGTTAAAGTTGTGATCTTTTTTTTTTGTGTTTAGAAGTGATATGGAAAGTTAGTTAGCAAACTAGTTAGCAAATGGAAACTAATTAGCAAGTGAGAAGAAAACTAATTAGTAAGTTAGAAATTATAGTTGAGAAGTTAAGTTAGTAAGCAACTAGTAAACTAAAGGTTAACTGAACAAATTATTTATAGTTGTGGGTGAACCAAACTAGTTAGTAAAGGTAGTGAACTAAACTAGTTAGTAAAGTTAGTGAACTAAACTAGTGAGTGAAGTTAGTGGTGAACTCGAGTTTTCAAGTTAACAGGCTAAAAAAGTTCGAAAGTTATGGTATCCATAGCTATAGTTGCTATGAATGCAGTTCGATAAAAAAGTCAAATTTTTTAAAAAATTTAAGTTTTTATATTTTAAAGTGTTTTTGAAATATTTCAAAAAATTAATAATAATGATCAAGGAAAGTTAATTAAGAATTTAATAATTAATTAATTAGTTTCGATAATTAATAATTAACTAAGTAACAAACAAGGTTTGTTTATTCGAATTAACTAAAGAATAGTACTAATTAATTATATTTTAAAAGTATGGTTTATTTCAATAAATTTTTGTTTAAGCAAGATTAATCTTTAATTAATTATGGGTTAAGTATACGATTTATTTTTAATTATCAATCAAGTGTTCGATTTATTTTTAATTATAAATTAATTAAGGGTTTAAATTTATAATTGATTATTTATTTAAGTTTTATTGTTACTTAATATTAACTAAATTAATTTAGGATTTAATTAAGTAAATTATGGTTTAATAAAGGGTTTAAAACTTGTAATTAATTATTCTAAAAGGGAGTTTTTAAGTTTTATTCCTTGTTTTCCAAGAATCAAACTATTTTAAAGGTACTTCTTTTCAAAGATGGTTTTGAACACAAGGGATTCAAATATAGATACCATTAAGTCAAAAAACAATTGTGAGCGAATTATGTAAATGGTTTGATTTTGTGGACATCTATTAGTAAATCCCCGTTATGTTATAAGTTGATTGTTTGATTGTTTGGACACATTATAGCAGAATAAATCCACGCTCTGTTATAATGTAATTGTTTATTGTGTGGACATATATTTAGTAGAATAAATTTCCATTTTTCAATAAGTGAATTGTATGGACATCTATTTAGCAGGATAAATAACCATCCTGCTATTATATTATTTGGACATGTAATGCTAGTTGAGTTGTATTGACATGTTATTCTTGGATTTGGATATGAATTGCATTTACATATATGTTGACTTATATAAATAAATGGTTAAGTGATTTGAAAGCGAAAGTGATGTTAAATGGTAACATAAATTACTACCATTTGGATTGCTAAGTCTCAATTTTGAAATTATAATGTATGGTTTTGAATTAACTTTAATTCTTTAATAAATTTAGGGTATAAAGTTTATAAATGATTTTTTAAGTTATATTATTATTATATAAAGGTATCTATAAAAAATAACTTGTTTATAAAAATGGGTTTTACTAAGTAAAAAGGTTTATTTAAAGTGATTTAAAAGGTGAGTTGCAAAAGATATTTTGTAAAGGATTTTTCTTAAAGAAGATTTATCGAAGGAGTATTAAATGGGGAAATGTTTTATAAATGATTTTAAAGGTTTGTAAAGAGATTTTGTAAACTGGCTTGTAGACTTATAAACTTGTTTTATAAATTGATTTTGAAAATTTATAAAGGTATTTAAATGTGATGTGAGCTTTTAAAAGGGAACTTTTATAAAGGATAAGTGGATCGGTATATAGTAAGTAATTTTTTCAAAAACAAATTTGAAAGGAGTAATTTTCCAAATGTATTGATAGTATACTTATACCCCTAAGATAAGTATAAATATTTTCCAAGTAAAAAGAGGAAGTAAGAGTTTTGGATGTAGTGCTATTTTTGATCAAGTTTTATAAAGTATTTTTTATTAATTTAAGATTAATCAATAAAAGCTTAGTGGATCCCATATGGAATTGAATCAATGTTTAAATGATTGTTCATTCGATAGTTAAATAATAGACTATCAAAATATGAACATAAACATAACTTTGGAAATATCTAGGTTAAACATGTGAGTTATAAGGCATAGTCATCCCCAGTCATGCTATACTGTGCATATAAATCTCGTTTCGTTCTTCTAAGGTAAATGATAAGGAAACCCGTCCATAAACAGTTAGGAGGTGAACTCCGCTCTTATCTTTTGTTTGCTTATTTCCAAAAGAACCGGGGTTGAGTTTACCAAAAATTATCGAAAGTTGTTCCGAAGAGACCGGGATCAGATACGTTATCCGAAAACTACTTCGATCCTACTCAAGCATTTCAAACTGTAGACAACTTGAAGAGTATGGAATCGACGATGGAATTTTGAAGTGCAAGGGCTATTTAGTACTAATCCTAAGGATGATTCTAAAATGGATGTAGTAAGTAGTGCCTTCAGTCCGTTCATCACTTAGATGACTTGTATGGACGAATGCCGACATTGCATAATATTAGCATTCTAAGTGAGCAGTGCTATATGAAAGGTAAAATGTTGCCTCAGGCCTCATCAACTGGGAATGACTAAAACATAGGAGATGCAGCAGTGCCATGTAGGTCCCTCCCATTATAGTATGTCGTCACAAAATCTAGAATCGTTATTTGACCCATTTTTTGTATGCTACACTACGGTTGTCGATCTCAACCTTGGTAGTAATGTATTCGGTTCTATCCAGCAAGGGGTAGGCCAGTCTTTTATTGGCCGGGAATCTAGCCGAGGTTCTTGGTATGTGTATCTAGAGATGCATTGTGGCGGGCGGTACCCCAGTAGCCCAGTCATTGTATGGAAATCCAACTTCCAATAAGTGCCATCGATTTTAGTTGTATATCTGTTATGCTAAAATTTAATAGTGTAACAATTTTATCTACGTTATATATTTACTTGAAAACCCTAGAATTATGATAATATCATTGGATTTTATAAAAGTGGTTTGGTTATTGTAAGGTAAAAACCCATCCATGTTTATGTGTAGCGTGGTCTTACAAGGTACCCTTGGTTTTGAAAGTGTTTCAAAAGAAATAATTCTGTTGTTGAATTTACTTACACTAAACCAATGTCTGACTTGGAGTTTTATTTTGTTTTCCTAAAACTATTGGGTACTCAAATTGGTATGTGTAGCCAAGTGATCCATGTTTCTCACAACTGCATTTTGAAGGAGTTGGAGTAGGTGGCTTCACCATTATCTATTTTTGTTTTGCACATATGTATGATATATTTATCAGTTATGTAGGGACATGTAGTTCTAACTGTTCTAGTTGAAATATGTATTGTAATGACTCTTGTGTACTATTATGGCAGTACCTATGTAAAATCTTATATTGATAAATATATGTTATTCCATTCCGCTGTTAGATTTTGTGATTGTTTAGTTACCTTTTATCTCCTATCTTTCCCTAACAATCTGTCTTTCCATCACTTAGTTATTCGGCACGAGAATACCATGGATGTATTAGTATCGACTTTTAGGGTTTGAAAAGACAGGTCATTACACTTTCCATGTGTCAACTTCGAATTCGTTAGACTTAGTCCTACATGGCTATTGTCTGACATGTACAAATTGTAGATCTAGTCCACAACCCACTAATTAATTGAACTCTATAATCAAATAATCTTTCGGTGATCACTTGTTTACCCTCTAGTTCCCTATCATAACCCTTCGGCTGGACTTAATTTCCTTCGAAAACCACCTAATTCATTCCATTTTTTCTATAGTAAATTAATCATATATATCATTCCTCATAACAAAACAATTTTTCTTCATAAACGAATCTTGATTAATTTATAATAATTTATCTACTCAAGGATAAATTCTATGAATCAAAATTATTTTCTAACATGATCCTTACCCCCATATTTAACACCCCATACTAATTAAACAAGTAAATTCATTGGAACGACCAAATTATCATATGGCCACGGGGAATACAAGGAAGAAAAGATAAGAGAATATAACTCACTTATACTCTTTTAGTTGACGGAGTCTTTAATTTCCTCAGCTTTAATCTTTTCTATCCTTCTTGTTGTTATTAGGCCACAAACACCATTAAAGAGCTCAAGTTTTTGTTTTAAGTTTTGAATATAAATAAAAATGGGAAGAGGATGATGGTTATCTTTACTTCGGCAAGGATAAGTTAGGCACTAAACCACCATCCTATTTTCTTATTATTTGTTAGCCTAACGGTTTCATTTAATTTTTATTCATTTAGATTTTCACCTAGAATTTTCCTAATGTCATTTGATTCATCTATGCATAATAAATAAACAAACGTTCCATGCATATTTACTCTTTTTGCATTATCTCACTTTCTTAACTTCATAATTATTAATTAATCAATAGGGGTGCAACAAGCTCAAGGCTCCATTTAATTCCTGCACACTTATATTTTTTTCCATTTTTTTTCTTTTATTCCTTGCTCGTTTTTTATTCATTTTTCAAATCGTTTTCTTTTAAATTTTGATATCATCATATACTACCTTTCTACTTCAATTTCACAAAAGGATTTAAGTCCAAATGGTTCCAAAATTGCTAAAAGAGCTAGATATTATAAAACTAGTCTTTAGAAATTAATATTATCTCTTTTCACCATACATACTTAAAATAATTCTATGAGTCCTTACAATTTTGAAATAAAATTATAATATGACCTAAAATACCATCTGGGATTTTGTAAACATCTTTATATAATTTTTAGACATATTTCATATTTACATTTCAATATAATTCATTTTCTTATTCAAAACATTGTTTTTTAATATGTTGCCAAATATTGCATATTAAATTCATTTTATTTCATACTTATTTACTGAAATATATGTACTTTCCTCTAAAAACCAATTTAATAAGTTTTCATTTGATTTACAATGGTATTTTCGATATATCGTACATCAGTATATCACAAAAGTTCACTTTTATATATTCTCTTCTTTTTATACATAGACGTGTTTGTGTAAAATATTATTCATATTTACTTAATAAAATTTGGAAATTATTCCTTTTATTCAAAGTATTCAATCTAAAATTTCAGATTCATCTAACTCATTTAGTTCGATATGAATTTAACCTATAGTTTTCAAATATCCATTCTGATATTTATTAGTTTGTTCACTAGTTTAACCAATATCAACAATTTATCAATTCCATTGATTGCTAGCATCCAACCGTTGTATATTTCATATTAAATCATTATTAATTACCGTCTGAAATAGATAGTCATCCAATTCAAACCAAAATTCTAAGTCTAAAGCATAATTACCAAAGAATCAAGCGAGATTGACTAGCTAAGTGTTAGAGGAAATGAAAACCACTCATAAAGATCAAAAATGCCCTCGATAGCTCGCTATCCAGAATTTGATTTGCCTCAAAATTGACTTGTTTACTCCTCTAATCTATATTAAAACATAGGCATCAACTAGCGTGTTCGATTTAATACTTGGTTTGTTTATTTTCATGAAGAATTGAAAGAGAAATTTGAGTTTGATTGAAAAAGGATGTTTTTTTAAGACGAGAGGAAGAAGATGAAGTAACGTAAGGGAATGAGAAATTAAATTTTAAAATTTTTGATCAAACATCTATTTATTGGTAGAGCTAAGTGTTCGTTCACATTAAATGGGCTTAGCCCATTCAAAATTTAAAATTTCAAAATTAAAAAATCGCAGTATCTCTTACATCTGGACTCTGATTCAAAAAAATTATACTGCATGCATCAGAAAATGAGGCGGTCAAAATAATGTCGGTTTCATTTCCAAATTCTAGTATTTGAAAAATGTCAGTTTTTCTCGCGAAGTCACGATTTTATTAGTTTTTTACTTGTCAAAAAATTATAGGTTATTACAAATCAAGACCGGTCCACCAGCTGGTCATCGATCAATTGACTGGTCGACCCTTATAGCCTAAGCACAGGAGCAACCCTGTTACACACACATATATATTCTTTTACTTTTCCTTTTCTTTTTATTCCGAATGGTTTCTTACTCAATTTGACTTTAGATTTTTGATGTTGTTACTAAACTTACATACTTCAATTACTACACTTATAAGTTTACAATATGGTTTACTATTCATTTTTTACTCAAAAATCACTTTATAAATACTGAAAAATATATAGAATTACTAAAAAAATCATACTTTATTTCTACAAACACCATTTTCGAGTAAATATCATTTTATAGCATATTTTCATACATATATAGGTTTATATACTCCTTTTTCCTCTCGAAGTTCATGTATACTTACTTTATATATAAATATTACATATATGTATGTATGTATCAAAAATTATGATTTTTCTTACCATTTACCCCTTATTTCGTTACTTCAATTTCATAAACATATTTCAGAGCACTTCTATCATATTTCTATGAAATTAGATCAATATCAATTCAAAATAACTCTATATATGTTAGGAAATGACATATATTTCATACCCCATCCTTTATACTATATATATATTATAATTCAAATTTAAGCTCAATTATATTCACATTATTTTAAAAAATACATCTCATATGATTTCATCCACAATTATATAGTATGTAGTCCACATTTAACCAACACCAACTTTCATTTTCTATGCTTTATGAGGCCACTTCATACCGAAATCAAATCCATTGATTCTAACATCCAATCCACGCTATATTTCAGTTTTAGTTTAATTCAATTACGATTCTTTTTACAAATTAGTCGATATCATAATTAGATCCTAATCCTAAGCCATATAAATCAATATATATTATAGGTTAGATCGACTATGCACTGAATTAGATGGAACCCACTCATAATGATCCAATTAACCCTAAATTGCTTGCTATTTATAGTTGGAATAACTCTTAAATCAACGTGTTTGCTCCAAAATTAATGTCAATAAATATCCTTTGTCGTGCCTTTTGATTCGACTATTTACTTATGAAGTTTGGTGAAGAATTAATGTGCTTTTGATTAATTGAAATCAAATTGAGGATTAGGTGAACGGAAGGGGAAGAAGAAATGTACATATATTTTAAATTTTCTCATTTGAATTTGAATGGCCCTCTATTTATGATCAAAATCACACTTTTCCATTCAATAAAATGTGCCAAACCCATTTAAAATACAAAATCTAGTTTACAAAAATGTTAATATCTTTTTCGTTCAGATTTTGATTCATATAAACTTATATATCATTCTGATGCTAAAATTAAGCCAGTCGCAATGGCGTAAGTTTTATCACTTAATTCAGTGACTTGTAAAATTACCATTTTTCCTCTATGGCCAAAATTGTTACAATGTCCTCATTTAACTTGGTTATAGAAAAATACAGGTTATTGCAAATAAAATGTGCTTTAAAGTTAATTTGCAAAAAACATATGATAAAATAAGCAAAGAATTCATTTGTCACAAGCTATTATTAATTAGGTTGCCACATAAACTAAGCTCTTTGATTTATAAGTGTATCTCTTCCCACACTCCTTCAATCATGATTAATGGCTCTCCATGTGGTTATCTAAGGAGTAATAAGAGTGTTAGATAGATCCATTATCTTCATATTTGTTTGCTACAGTTATGGAGCACCTCTCAATCGTGTTTGACTTAGAACATATAAAAGGGTATCTAATCCCAATTTATAAATGTTCTTGAATCATCAATTATCAACTTTATGCAGATGATCTCCTAGTGTTTGTTAAAGCAAACATACAAAATTCCTATGCCATCAGAAACATTATGCAAAATTTGAAAACATATGCTGGTTTAGCCAAGAATGAATGTTAAGTCAAAAAACCAGGTTTTGTAAAAGGTCAAATGCTCAACTTAAGAGAGAGATATAAAGAGTCCCATTATTCCGATATCCAATTACAAATGTAGATATGATTGTCAATATGCGAGACAAAATAACTAGTCCTCTTTGTTCGTAGGAAAGTCAACAAATTCATATGCAAGGCAAAGGTCCAAATGAATGTACTTATGAAAATTGTCATAAGTCCTTAGTTATGAAGTTTGGTTTCAATTTGACCTAATGGCCTTGGAAATCTCAATTACAGTTCAATACTCTAAATAATAAGGAAGAAGAACCACTTCGGCCTTTTTTTAGTAGGGTTACATGGCTATTTATAGAAGATATGGACCATTCGATTCATGACATGTGTCATTGATAGAAACAAATAGTCATGATTTGCCAACGTGGTACAAAGTGGCATGTGGAACAACTTCCTTTTTCAGTCCGATGACATGGTACTATCGACCCAATCAGGTTTTACCCTATGGCTATCTGGATAATGATTTAATGAGAACTGGCCAATATGCGATAGTGCAAAAGTACCAACACTTGATAGCTCACCATACCAACATGCGAAATCTTAGTAAAGTCGACCTTAGATAACTTTGGTAGCTCAATAGATCACCATGTGATAGCCTTGATATAATCCCCTTTGATAGCTAAGTAGGTCACCATGTGAGAGCCTTGATATATCTCCCCTTGATTCTTAATTGGTCACCATAAGATACCCTTACGGCATCACCCCTCGATAGCTCATTGATCATCATGTGATAACCCTATAATCATCAACTTTTTACGTCTTGTTCAGTCAACTTATGACAGCTTTGAGATTATCAACCTTCGATAGCTTGTTTTATCATCATGTGATAGCTCGAAATCATCACCTTATCGGACAAGCATGCGATAGCTTAGAAACATCACCCCTCGATAGCTTAATTAGCCATCATGTGACATCTTTAAGACTTTACCCCTCGATAGCTTAGTTCTCATCAACTTGTAATAACCCTGAGATCACCAATCCTCAATAGCTAGTTTGGCCAACTTGTAATATCTTTAAGACCTTTAACTCTCAGTAGCTTTTTTGGCTTTCATCTCTCAATATCTCTATTTTGTATCAATCTGGGATGGCTCATCTTCAACCTGCGATAGCTTCACTTTGGATATAACATTTGCCTCCATTTTATATTATTTTATACTTTAGTATAAGACTCTTCTTCTTCTATCCTCTTTTAACTTAAACTTTTCATATTCTCGAATTTTTATACCTTAGTCGTTCACTTTCCTTTCCTTTCCTTTGATATGATGGTTAAAATGCTTTATTTTTTCTTCCTACGAATAACCTTCTTTCTTCTCGTCTCCCCATTTACTAGTTTCTAAAAATTAAATCCCCATTAATTTTAAAACAAGCACCAGTTACTTAGAGGCCTTGTTTTGGTAACGATTTATCTACCATTTATTTGTTAATCATACCATCTGTTTAACATCATTGTTCGATTTGACTTAATTCTTTTTAATTTTAGGTCCTTGTGAATTCATTGATTTCATGATTCTTAATAGCTTTCCTCATATTCCTTTTCAAATTGCTATTTTGATCCTATTTTAATTTGCTTATGTTATTTTTATTATTACTGGGTTTCAGTTTTTGTTAACTCGATATTAATTTAGGAATTTTGTTGTTGGCAATACATTTTCATATCAACATGTAATAGCTCATCACTCGATAGCCCATTCTACTTTCTTTGCTCAACTTGCAACAACATAACATGCAACTGGTCATTTTATCTTACTTAGCTTATTATAATCTGATATGTGATACCTATCTTATTTAAGATTCCACCCACGATTACTCATCATCCAAAAGCTTATTATCGTCAACAAGTGATAACTCATCACATGAAAGCTTATTATTGTCAACATGCGACAGCTCATCATGCACAAGCTTGTTTACTCATATGTTCAATGATAGTATTATAGGTGTTATAGCTAGAAATATAAAGGAAGTTTCTAAAGGATCATCAACATCTCCTACACCTGAGAAATCCTCAAAAGAGAAAATTTACACCGCTTGCCAATCTTACTTTAAAAGAAAGAGGATATCGACTCTCTATTATGACATTTTGGAATCTCTAGAATCAAAACTAGAGTTCCAAGTCATAATGATAGAATGGACACCCCTCTAGAAGGATTCTTCGTATTTACACCCATTCACATATGACAGTCTTACTACCTACCCTTTAACTCCATTATGTCTAATGTTTTGTCCTTTCTTAAAATCACGTCCATTCAACTAAACCTAAACTTTTACAGCTACACCTATCTCTATTCGTACTATTTAGAGAACTTAAGCCGGAAGATTTGTCCCTATTTATCTTATGTTCATTAGCCACTCTATAAAAAAAAACCAACTTGAAGGCAATGTATACTATTTATGCCCTACCGATGGTGGAGTGATTGCTGACTCTATTAATAGAACCAGAGATTGGTGTTATCAGTTCTCCTATGTGAGATGCTTCTCTCTAGAAATTATTGGAAAATTTTCTGTTCCCTATAAGTCGATTCACCTTGAATTTTTTTACTCAATCGCCATTAAATTAAATTTATTACCTTTTACTATTCATTCTCGATTATCACTGTTAGCCACCGTAATGACCTACATTTTCGGCCTTTAGAAGTCGACACTAATACATCAACGGTATTCACGTGTCGAGCATCTAAGTGCCGAAAAGACGGATTGGTGAGAAGAAGGAAAGAAAAGACAGAACAGAATCTCACAACATAATGAGCAATCTATAATATAAAAAATGATCTTTTCAAAAGAAAAACTAACTTTATTATACATACATCAATCAAAGTCAACTAATCAATCAACAACTTGAACAGTTATAACAATATGTCCTCACAATTGTTGATAAATATAGACAACCAATGCAGCGGAAATAGAATATACATGAATACGAGTTAGAGGCATTCAGCTCGTCTCCTGAAGGTTCAAGTATCCAACCTGAATCTGTAAATATGCTCGGTCTGATCTGAGCATTATAAGAAAATAACACCCGGATCAGCCTGGTAAACCAGCGTGAGAAACACACCTCAATTGAATTTTAATGTTATAAACATCTTTTGAAACTAAAGGTATCTTACAAGACCATACTGCACATAAACACGATCGGGTTTTTATGTTACAATAACCAAAACATTTCTATAGAAAATCTAGTGATATTATAATAATGTCTAGGATACAAATACATATTAATCATACTCGAAATTGTTACATTGTTAAATTCCAACATAATATGTACATAATCAAATTTTAAGGCTCATATTGGAGTATGGATTCCAACTATGAAAGGGTAAGGGTCTGCCCACTGAATCCATACACCTTAAGATAAAATGTAGGGAGGCTACAACACGTTGCACCTCTACTACTAAGGACCAACCTTAGCCCTTATCGGATAGCGCTGAATATGATCACCCTATGGTTGACAAACAACCATAATGGGCCTCGAAGCAAACTTAAATGTCAATACTAAATATGGGATGATCATACCCTGATGGGAGTGATCCATGTAGCCCTGCTGCACGTTCCTGCTTTAGTTATTTTCCCGGTTGATGAGGCTTGAGGCTACGATTACCTTTTTATATGGCAAACTATCTTGGAATGCTAACACAGTCTTCCAAGTACAGATGCAATGCCAGCATTCATCAATACAAGTTCATTCTGGGTCTGAACGAATACGGAGGCACTCGTCTACTTCATCCATTTTGGAATCACCCTTAGGATAGTAGCAAGTAGTCATTACACTTCAAAAGATCCATCTACAAGATGTTCCAATTCGAATGCTTATGCTGGTTCGAAATGGTTTTCAAATAATATATCCGATCTCGGTCTCTCTGAACGGACAACGATAATTTAAAACATGCCAAGTTTGATAGTCGGTTATTTAACTATCAAATATACAACAATCACATCAGGGATTTATTTCCATTAGGAAACTAACATTGGTTCAGCACATAAGAAACTATTAGGCCTGTTTTTAAATAAATCATTTATTTATCCTCTTTGTACATACTTAATTTGAATATCTTTACAAAAATATATATTCATAAAACAATTTTTAATACCTGGAAAATATCCATATACTTATTTCATCGGTACAAGTATATTCATAAAATGCTAAGAAAGATTGGTGTTAAGTCTGCAAAGATGTTCCACACTACCATAATTATTAAAAGATCACTTATAGACACCGAACCTCATCTCCTTTTCTAAATTTCCTTTTATATAACTCAAAAACCATTTTTATAAACTCCCTTTATAAATCTTTGAAACCATTAATAAACTTTTTATCAATTTCTAAAACAGTTTATAAAACTCTTTTATACACTTATAAAACCATTTATAAAATTACTTTTATAAATCTCCAAAACAATTTATAAAACTCTTTTACACATTTCTAAAACCATTTATAAAATTCCTTCATGATTAAACCCAAACCTCTTTTCCAGCTCCAAGACCTCTTTCAAATTTATAAACTCTTTTAATAAATCTTTAGATTAAATAAAATCTTTAGATATCTCTTTGCATTTAGAACGATTCCTTTTTATATGAATAGTTTATTTCTTTTAAACATCTTCTAAAATCCAATTTATTATTTAAAACATCCTTAAATAAAATAATCAATTATCTTTAAACAACATTAGTAAAATAATTAATTTACTCCAAAACATTATTAATAAAATAATTAATAATTTCAAACATTATAAATAAAACAATAATAATAAATCTTCAAAACATTATTATGATAAATAATAATTAACTTTCAAACACTATTAGTAACTTCCAAACACTATTAATATATAATAATTATTACTTCGATAACATTATAAATAAATAATAATTATCAACAATAAAACATTATTAATAAAAGCAATTATCAACTTCAAAACATCATCATTATATAATAATAATAATAATAATATTTGTCTTCAAATAATATTAATTATTTAAATAAATAACTTTTCACAATATTAAAATATTAGTAAATAACTTTAAAACAATAATAAATATAAATAAACCACTTTTAAAAACATTTTTAAACCACAGTTAAACAACCTTAAACATTTATATAAAGTTTACCATAAATTAGTACTTCCCAAAATATTTTAAAAATATCTATAAATATAAGAAAAGACAAATAAAAAGTTTAGGGTAAAATAGAGAAGTTTTGAAACCCAAATTTTAAATAAATTATTCAAGAAAGCCCAAATTCAGCTTTAAAAATCATTCCTGAATCTAAACAATTTTTCAAGCCTAGCGATAATTAATAATATTTTCAAAATACTAAATTTAGGCCAATAACCACCAACGCACTTAACCAATGCTGTTATTGATTTTTATCACTACAGGGGATAAGTTTTGAACGTATAACAATGTCATAACTAATAGGCTAACAATCAGGTTTGTTATTCAATAATTCATATAACATGAATATTATTAAAAATAATATGAAAATGGCGAGGAATCCCGTTGGATCTCTCTATAAATTTCCCGTTCGTCATATAAATTTCCTACAAATGATTTCAAATATTAACCGCTTTCAAAAGCGACAACTCATCAAAACCAAATAATCAACCAATTAAAACATCCAAGCATGCAACCAATAATTTTTATCCAATATAAAATATTATCAATTAACCAAAAAGGTGAATTAAACACATCGAATTTCAGTTATCGCCGAAGCATTCCAGTTCCGACTAAAATCGAACTACGCATTCGATTTTAGCTTGAAATTTTACAAGCTCCGATCTCCACCAATCTAATTCCAAAGCATAGATTTGATACTACGAGTACAACGTGATTGACCGTATTCGATTTGGACCTTGTACAAGAGAGATATCGATTGAATAAGATTTTGATTTTTAATAAAAATAATTAGATACTTAATTACAAATTTTAAATCATAAACACCCACTTAAATCATCTCCCCACTCCTAATCACTTCCCGCCAACAGCTGAAACCAAGACCACCATGGCCAATCACAAATTCAGACTAAACCGCTCACCAACTTCACCAATGCTCCTCTTTTCGTGAACTCGACCTCCAGGAGCCAACCTTGCAACTCCAGCTTCTCCTTGAAAGTCGCAACTTGGCCACTATCGACAACAACCGTACAATGTTGTGCGACAAAATTTGCACTGAGCCTTGCCAGAACACGACCACGCCTACCCCTGGCCATCACGAACACCATGACAATCGCCACAATATCAATTGACGTCCAAAACTCTTAAATTCTGAAGCCTAGTATTCACCAAACACCGTGCCAAGCTGATAAGCACTCAAATCACAACAATACTTCACTAAACACCCGCCGACTTCAAAAGCCACACCAAACGAGTTCAAAAATATTTACTTTATAATTATTCGATGAATGGATTTTGAGAATTTGAATTTTAAAGTTTTGAAATCTCTTTCTTTTTTCTTTACTACATCGACGGAAGAAGAAAACAGAAAAGGAAAGAGTGGACGTAAGAGATTGGATTTGTTAACTACTGAGCTATATTTAATTTGAATTTTTTGGCATTTCGCTACCCAGATTGCGTTTGCGTATGGGCTACAAATGACCAAACAAAAGTACGGTCATGCTTAGGACAACAATATGACCTTAATACAAAAATAACATACACCGATTATTACATTTTTAAAAATCACAAAAATGTCGTCGTTTGCCGATAAATCGTCAAACGGTTAATTTTAAATATTTTTCAAATTAAAAATTACGAAAAAATCAAATAAATTAAATTAAAAATACTTCAACAAAAATCACGTCGTTATATTTAAATTAATTTTTCTGATTATTTATCCGAACTATTTATTACTGTAAATAAATTTACAAATTGAATTTACTGTTATTATTTATAATTTTAAAAGAGTTAGACAAGTCCATTAAATCTATAAAATTAATATTCAATTTAAAATACAATATTTAAACAACTATTTAAATATTTATTCATAATTCAAAGATCATAAATAATCTCTAATTTATTTCAAGTTTTCAAGCTTCTAAACCAATATTTCAATAATTAAAATTAATTCTTATATTTTGAATTCATGTTAAAACTTTTAAAAACCAATTATTCAATATTTAAAATAAATTAAATATTCAAAATCAAATGATCCAATTCCAGGTCGTTACAGCAACTAACTCGAAGAGCATCAACCCTAAAGTCTTAGCCAAGATCAATTTGGAGATGTCACCAAGTTCTCGAGGAGTCGCTTGAGGCTGCTTACTAGAGAAAAGTTGAGAAAATATTCTTTAATTTTGTCATGTCATCGCATTTTGGGTGAGCCTTCAATGATAAAGAGGAAAATGTATGGCTCATCAACCCTTGTTACCATCAAGCTCGACATTTTCACTATAAATTCCCTATTCTAGCACTAGACTACGGATTGTCTTGGACATTCTACAAGTTTCGTTCCCTTCTTTTCATTTATGTTGAGGGAAATAGGTTTATCCTAACACTTCTAATGTTGTAGATGTACGACTGGTCGATGTTACTACTTTTCATTAGAAAAGGATCCTTAGATTTGCTTGCCTCTTCAAAAGTTGTTGGGAAATCACCATCTCTCTTGGTCCTAAAGCTGCTTCATCATCCTTAACCTCAATAGAAAAACATTTTGGTGTTAGCCAAGGAAAAGTAGTGAAAGGGTTCTAGCGATGCACGTGTTTCCTCTAAGCATCGTCTTAAGAAACCCAAGAAAGATGATTTCACTCTACATCACATTTAGTCTCAGCTTCTGGTGTCGCCACCGCTTCTTCAATTTTACCTACCGTAAGTCCAGTTGTTGATATTATCGACTCTCCTCTCAACGATTCTGTAGCTTTCCTCAACCAGAAGCTAGAACTTAATTCTCACATTTAAGAGGGTGATATTTCTCCACGTCCTGGAATGGAAACTCCTCAATCTTCAAGCTTTGAAGAACTATTAACCAACATTCTTTAAAGTCCTGCTATTGCTTCTTTAAGTTCTGCTGAGGTATCTTCCCTATTTTCGAAAGAAGTTCTTACCTCGCTCTTACAACATCTTGTCTTGATATGGCTTCTTTTTATATCGTATCTGTTACACCCATATTTCTCAAGCTAAACTAAAGGGGAGTTAAATAAGGCACAACGCTGAAAGAGTTACTCTCATAATAAAGGTTAAGACAAAAGGAGCAGAGATTGAATTGATCCAACTGGTCCTACACAAAAGTTGGTATGCGGTCACGATACTCGATCCAACTGAAAGAATTACAACCAAGAGGCAGAAATTCAAAACAAAACAAAATACTGTGCCCACTATATAAGCAATAGAGATACCAGAAACAAACGGTGAAGCACTGCACCCATAATCCATAATAAATAAATGACTGAACAACGCTACGGACATTCCAAGATCTCACACCTTGTTAACGTGCTCAAGTCGAATCTGCACTGCACATGCTAAGGGCAACATATGCAGTACTATAGGGAGTCAAAAAGCATTCCAAAAGAGCTGGGCATAGGACCACTCGAACAGTGCTCAAACATAGATCCACACATATAGGAAAGTAATGAAGATATGAGATCACCTTTACCCGTAACTCATGCAGCAATGTCAGTTCATATTACGATCAGGTTTGATTGAGGTCATATCAGATCACATTCGTATAAATGTTAAACAAGCTCTCGGGATGAACAAATCAGAATGGTTCACGCAAGCGTCACAACATCGTGTAGTTATTCTACATCAGCCAGTACATCCTTACTCTTAATATATCAGTGGCACCCCAAACCAACGAGTAACTCTTTTTGCCCTTTTAAAACTTATATGTGGAGTGGAGCCAATCCAAAATTTGAAGTCTCACGCCATGACTTTACATGTTCCCACAATAAATTGAAATATTCTCTCCCCAATTCCAAAACTCCTTAATCTCAAGATTTTCGCCAAAAACAAGTTAGCTTTATTTGTACTAGAGCAAAAAGTTTTTAGAAAAAGTGAAGAAGGTAAAAGGCCCATTTCTGCTATAGTGCCTTTTTTTACTTATAGTGTGCAAAGGCATGTGGATCGCTTCCATCCTTCTTTTACCATCGTGTCCCAGGCCATGGATCTTACGAGCTATATAAAAGAATATAAAAAAGGAAGATAGAGTAATTTCCTCCGTGGATATAGGATTCTGTAACATCCGAGCCACCTAAATTTTTTGTGTCCTTTGCTATTTCTGCATTTTATTATTTATCATCCTAGTTTTCAGTACCAAATCTTACCTTATTTGTAGTAGAATTAAATATTACTTGGATTTGACATTTTAACAAACAGTTAAAGTGTAACAACCTGATTGTGTAAGCATTCAGTAACATAATCACTATTTAAAAGCAAAT
Source organism: Allium cepa (assembly GCA_030765085.1). Lineage (NCBI taxonomy): Eukaryota > Viridiplantae > Streptophyta > Magnoliopsida > Asparagales > Amaryllidaceae > Allium > Allium cepa. The sequence continues at coordinate 792,095,190 of CM060935.1, read as the reverse complement.
TTAATGTCATTAAATTTTGATAATTCAAAAATTCGATTGAAGTAATCAATACAATAATTCCTTTCATTATCAACGAGTGTTGTAAGACGAAAAATATTACCAACATTTTTGATGCTAGAAGCAGGGCCTGTAATGACTCGGTATATCCAACCATTCGCATCTGCACATGTCGGACTTGAACTGCTTAAAATATCAGATTGTTAATTTATATTTGGAAAAACTCAACATATACAGTAAATAAATCAATCACAGAATCACAGACACAGAGTAATATAACAATAAGCGGCGGAATAGATAAATAGTAGTTCATGAAGCTACTATATAAACAATAGAGTTTGAAATAAAATACAAAAGAATATCTCAAATACAATATAGTCTCGAATATAAACGGATGACAAGTCTGAAAAAACAACACGAGAGCTGAAAGTTGAATAGATATGGATGGATCTCCAAGCGAAGCTCCAAACTCCAAAGGCGAGTCTCAGATGCAGTGACACTCAGTCTGACCCGAGCGTAAAGAAAAACACAAACACTCGAGTTAGGATTAACATTCTTATATCAATAAATCCAAATCAAGTGAAATATCAACTGAAATACAAGTAAATCAAAGAATGTTTGGGATAACCATTCTCTAAGAATCTGTGGAACTATCTACTATGTAGTAATATACGCTTTTATAATATGTCTATAGTAAAGTAAAAGTATTAAAATAGAGTTAAGGCATTACTCATATCCCCTTAACACATTTTATGTATTCCCATAGTCTATACAATGCCGTAAGCTCCTCCGTAAACTGAAGGTTTACCCAGACGACACCACATAGGTACGATACAAAACAAACTCGTAGAATGCGCGATAAGGCATGCGAAAAGACACTCGAGACAATGCCAGGGTAGTGTGATGTCTCAGAAATTTAGGCAATATTTATTTAATAATTTCCATTAATAATTATTTTAAAATGTGAAATATTGATTTAATAATCTAATTCAAACAGAAATTATCTTTTCAAAACTAATAATTATTTAGTTTGACAAATGTTATCTTTTCAAAATTTATAATAATGATAATGATAATTTAATTTGGGGATCTTATTCTTTTTAAAGTTAAAAATATTTAAATGATAAAATTTATCTTTCTAAGCTAATTTAAAAGATATTCTATTGATAACGTATATATGTGTATACATTGTAAATAAGGAGTTTGATCTTAATTTAATTTAAATTTAATAAGAATATTTTCAAATTTATAATATATATATATATATATATATATATATATCTGTGTGTGTATAACTTATGAATTGGAAAATTTGATTGAAATTAGTATAGAAACTTTACAAAGGTTTATTTAAGAATATATCTTATACTTTCAAAAGAAATTAAAGTAAATATTTATTTTGTTTAAAAAAAATATAATAGTTTAAATTGTATATTATAATAAAATTTTATTTTGTTTTCTTTTAAATATTTTTTTTTTGAAATAGACTTAGTTCTTATATATTAAAGAACAATATTTCAGTTTGTGACTTTAAAATAAGGTTTAATTCAATATTCTTTTCTTTTTAAAATTTCCTTTCTTGAAAATTTAGCTTTGAAAATATTATTTTAAAAAGATACAAATAAACATTAAAACATGTAATTGTGTAAAGGAAATTTATATGTAAACATTTAAAGGATAAGTGGAAATAAACATTTAAAAACATGTTAAAATAAATAAGAAATTGATTTAAAAGAATTTTAAACATTTATAAAATTAAGTGATCATTTTTAAAAAAATGAAGAGAAACATGTGTAAGGTAATTATACCATGAGAATGTCACTTGTAAATCACTCTACAACCTAATGTAACAAGTAGCATTTGTTTTATTTATTTTTGAAAACATTTTATTAAAAACATATTAAGTAGAAAACTTAGCAAACCAGGAAAAAATAGCATATGCATTCTTCTTCAAACTCAAGATCATCTGCATGCATTTAAGTCTAGGATCATCTTCATCAAAGTTTCATCAACACACAGTTTTAAAATCAAAGCTAAAGCAAATTCCAGAACTCAAGTTTCAAATTCAAACTGATTTTCAAAAATCAAAACAGCTGCAAAAATTTTAATCAACTACAACAGCAAGCAAATTCAAACTCTAGATTTAGAGTACCAGATCAAATACAGTTCCAGGAAAACAGAAATGCAACAGAGTTGTTCTCTGCTTCAATAATTTGTGAGTAAACTTCTGTTTTTAAAAACAGTTCTTTCTTTTTAAAATCTGGATGAATCTATTTGCATATGTGGTAATATAGTCTCTAATGATTGCTTGTGTTTGAATATCAATGTGTGTGTATGAGTATAATACTACATGCATATTTGTTTCTGGATATTGTATTTTGTTGCTCTGTTGTCGATAACAGACCCATCTTCGTTACAAGATAATGCATATCTCTCTGTATAATCAAAATTTGACTTTGATTTCTGAAAAGAAACTGTTAAAAACATTGTGTTCTTGTTGGTAAAAATAACTTTAAGTGATTATATTGGTAAATATTCTGTAAAAATATTTAGATTACAGTAAAATTAAGAATCTGTTAAAAATCAAATAGGATAATTTAGAAATATGATTATATAGTCCGATTCATCTTAACAAACTATGAATTTCGGAATAAGAATTGGAATTTTTCATTTGGGCTTCAGTGAGATATTGAGTGTTGTTCGATTTTCGGGTTTTGGCCATTTGCCGATGATCGGCGGCGACTAAAAGCTTTAGCTTTGACTTGAGGGTGGCCGGAGAAGCAAGGATCATTGGAAAATTATTATTCGATTTTTCTTTTGATGTGATGATTGGAATTTTGTCAGATTAGGGTTTAAAATCTGGACGGGGAAGACGTGGAAATTGGGATTCGTTCGTCACCGTGGGGTGACCGGACTCAATCACTTGGGGGGAATGGTCTCTAGGGTTCAAGGCACATTCATAGGCGAGGCGGCAGGTACTCAAGTGGAGACGTTCATCGTTGGTCGATGTTTTGCTGATCGAGTTATGGATAAATGGGGGATCGAAGTGCTCGATTTCGCCTCAGTGGATGTTGCGTCGTTCTGGTCGGTCGAAGGAGTCAGCAAGGTCGAGGTCGTCTTGGTATGGTCGTGGTGATGACCATCAGTGATCGGGTTTGATGTGCATGTGCACGATGATGATCGGTGCACGTTTGAATTTCTGTTGAATTGCTGGTTTGAGTAGTAGTTGTTTGCTCGGGTTGCTTCACGAAGAAGTTGGGGTTTTTACTCGAAGCATTTAGGGTTTTGTCTCAAAGCATTAGTAGGTGGTATCGGGTAAGGTTGGTTTCAAGTTTTATAACATGATAGTGTTGGGTTTTTAAAATTTAAATGAAATTTAAATTTAAAGCAGGATTTAAAACAGGGGTTCTAAATTCAAAGCTTAAGTTTGAATTCAAATGAACTTTTGAATTCTAAGCTTTAAAATGAAAATTTTAAATTTAAAGCAAGATTTGAATCAAGTTTTAAATCAAGTCTAAATATGGATGCAAATTTACTATGAATCCAGATCTTGAATTTAAATCAGTTTTGTAAATTTAAATGTTAAACAAGTTTAAATGTTTTAAAGTAGATTTTAAAAGTGAATTTGTTTTCAAATAAATTTTAAACTTGATAAAATTCTTTATAAAAGGTTTCCTTTAATATTGAATGAAAAGTTATGAAGTGTTTAACTTAAATTTGAAAGTTAAATAATCAATTTATTTTTAAGCTTGATTTCTTTTAATAAAATTAAGTAATTTAATTTAAACTTTTTCTTATATAAGTATCTTATATAAGTATCTTATATAAATAATGAATGTTCTCTACATTTATTTTAAGGTTTATAAATTTATTTAAATTTCGATAAATGTTTAAATGGTTTAACATTTTGAATCTCAAATTCAAAATGGAATTTGAATTTGAATTTAAATTTAGAAGTGTAATGTTTTATATACACTTGAATGTTAATGAAGTCGTTAATAAAGTAAATGAATTATCTTAGAAATAATTAAGATAATAAAAGAATTTAATTTATAAGAGAATTAAGGAATGGCTTATTTATTTGATTTTAAATTAATGATTTAGATTAATTTATAATTAGAGATGATTAATAATGATTAATCTAAGATAAATTTCTTAAGGAAGTAGTTAAAGAAAATGTTATTAGTTAATAAAGATAATTATCTAAGGATTATTAAGTAATTAATTAATGTGATTAATTTTGATAATTAATTAGATTAATTAATTGAAGATAATCAATTTTAAATTGTTAAGCATAATTACTTGATAAAAGTAATTAAGGGATTAATTACTTATTGAAATTAATTATGATAATGTGATTATTTTAAGTTAATTAATTTAAGAAAATCATTTGATGATTAAATAAGAGTAATTGCTTAATGTAATTAATGGAGCATAATTACTTAAGGAAGTAATAAATGATAATTACTGGAATGTAATTAGTGAAAGATGATTTATAATGAAGTAGTTTGGGTAATTACTTTTGTAATTAATCAAGGGATTAATTAATGAAGATAATTAATTATGGAATAATTAATTTGTTAATGAGTAATTAATGCTAGTTAATTACTGGATTGATATTAATCAAGGGTGATTAATAATTGTATTTTAAACTTTAGATTAGTTACTAAACGTAATTAATTTAAATAAAGTAATTAATTTAAATATAAATTAGAGATCATTAATTATATAATTAATGATGTAATTAAGAATTGTTTAATTAAGGAATAGTTAATAATAAAGTGATTAATTAATGTAATTAATTAAGGATAAATGTAATTAATTATAGTTAATTAATAAATGAAGTAATTCAATGTTAATTACTAAATAATTAAGGTTAATTAATTTGTGAAATTAATTAAAGACTAATTACTTATTGTAATTAGAGAATGATTAGTCAAAGGTGTTTGATCAAGATGAATACTTAGAGAATGATTAATTAACTAGATTATAATTAATTAATGGATATATAAGTAGGATTTATAGATGTAGTAATTAATTTAATTTACTTTAAATTAATTAGAGATGGAAGTAATTAATTTAATTCATTTTAAATTAATTATAGATGGTGGGTAATAAACCATTGCTTATGGATGACATTGATATTTCATTGAATGGTTGTGATCTCAGTAATGAGATGGGTAATATCTATATGATATGGAGGCTTAGTTAAAGTATGATAATATGGATTATCTGTTTGTGATGACTATCTGTTTGTGATGATATTACGGATTATCTGTTTATGATGAAAATGTGATTATCGATTATGATATGTAAATTATCTATCTGTGTGTATATAGATAACGATGAATTGAATTGTTTTAAACTTTAAATCACTTGGATATTAAGATGACGTTTGGATTTCGATAAGACCGGGATCGGGTTTTTAAATTTGGAATTCCGAAAACCACATCGATCCAAATTAAACGTTAGGTCGTGAATCTCAAGTGAAGAGTGAAGACTCGAGGTGTAAGGACTATTCGTGTTAATACTCTAACGGTGATTCCAATACGATTTTAACAGGGGTAGTACTTTCAGGTTCGAGATGAAGATTCAGAGTGCAAGGGTTATTGTCGTTAACTTTGAGGGTGATTCCAAAACGAGTGTAGCGAAATAGTGCCTTCGGTTTCATTCGAATCCAGAACGAACTTGTATGGATTTTATGCTTTCGGAACATCGTCAGGTGGACGATGAGCATTCTAAGATTAATGTGTCCTACAAAGGTAATCGTAGCCTCAAGCCTCATCAACCGGGCATGGCTAAAACAGGGGAGGTGCAGCAAGGCTAAGTGGGTCATGCCTAAGTAGGACGAGATTTACCCCTGTCTAGAGGTCCCTTTTTATTTCGGTTGTGTTGGCAGTTGGCGACGGCCATCTGCGGGGTTGTCTTATTCGGGACTGTCCAGTAAGGGATGGTTCCGGCTTTGTGTTGCAGGGGATTGGGAGTAATCCTCGGTACGGTGATCTAGGCCCCGTACTGTGACGGGCGGTACCCCAGTAGCCCTGCCATTGTATGGAGTCCAAACTCCAATAAGTGCCTGTACGGTTTTGATTGTGCCCAACTATGTTGGAACGTGAGATGTAAGCATTCCAGCTATTTCTGTATTTTATTTTTAAAACCCTAGACCCTATTATAATATCACTGGATTTCCTATCAAATGTTTTGGTTAGCGTAAGGTAAAAACTTTTCCATGTTTATGTGTGGGAAGTCTTACGTGATACCTTTTCTTTTCAAAGGATTTACAAATTTAAGCAACTTTAAACCCATTTACTCACACCAGACCCCTGTCTGACCCGAGTGTTTATTTTATGTTTTATTAAACTCTTGGGTACTCATATTATGTATGAGTAGTCAAGGGATGCAGGATTGCTTTGACGAGTTCTGAAGAAGAAATGGACCAGGAGGCTTCAGCGTGTAGATATATATATATATAGAGTTTCCGATGTGCTAGTATCATATCTGTTTTCTGTGATGTACTAGAATTGTAATAACTAGACAGGTGTTTATAACTGTCTAGTTTGTGTTGTATTAGCTGTATAACTCTAATGTATATGATACTATGTAATATTTTATGTGATATAATATAATTTATTCGTTCCGCTGTGAGATTATGATGTTGTTTCTTTCTTTCTTTTCTATCTTTTCTCTTTTCAATCCCTTTCTTTCTTCTTAATGATGCGTCTTTCTTTGGAATGAAAGGCGGGTCGTTACATTGTGGTATCAGAGCGCTAGGTTGAGCGAATACCTAGGCTCTGGAATGGCGTCTGTCTTGAGAGAGCGTATTTGTAATTTTGAATATATATATATATATATATATATTTATTTCTACCTATTTGATTGGGTTACCTGTTCGGGTTTTCCAATATGAGTTCTAAAGTAGATAGGGCAGTGGTGTGTGTAACACAACTACCCATGGTTGGAGTCCGAGTGTTTGAGATTGAAAGTGAATCTGCTAGGGCAGTATTGGGCATCTTGAGTAGTTTTGCAGTTTGGTGTATGGATTTCACCGATCTTTGAAGGAAATCTTTTCAAGGTTCGAAGTTTATCTTTGGATTGTAAGCCTGGTTGCACTCGTGCAAGTGGATTTTCTTGAGTTTGGGTCAGTCGGAAGTATTGAAGCAGTGATGGTATCTTGGCAACCTTAGGACGGAGTTCTGTCTATATTTGAGTTTGAGACTCAGTTTGGCAGAGTGTTTGTGCTTAGTTTGAGATCGAGTTTCCTGAGAGATGTCTGTCTATCTTGAAGGCTCTATTGTGGAAGTGGCTGGTGTAGCTTTGTGATTCGATGAGCTTTTGAATAAGAAAGTCTTTGGCAGCAGTGGCAACTCGGAGGTGTTGAATGGGATGTCAGGAAGATCTCTTGGCTTAGCAGTATTCTAAGAGGTGGAGTCCGAAAGCAGTAGAGTGGCCTGTTTCTTCGATGGTTCAGGAGTTTCTATGATTCTTCTGTCAATAGACTAGGCAAATGGTGAAAGCTTGTCCATTTCTTCTAGAAACTCAGCTGGGTGTGATGTTTGTGATTGAAGGTGGGTCACTAGTTTCTTCTTTGGTTAGAAGGCTTAAGCTGTTCTGATTTGTGAAGAGAGAACGGTTTCTTGGAATCTGAACTGACTAGAATCGCAAAAGTGACTTGCGATTGTTCGAAAGTTCTCTTAGTAATCTTTGCTTTGGATTGAAGCATTTCTAGAGGATGTTAGAGTTATCAAAGTGGTTTGCGATTTTTCTGGATATCTTCGAAGGAATTAAGGTGTATCCACATCAGAAGATTGAGTTCTGTATCGACTTGGTTCTCGGAGCATTACCAGTGGTTCAGCCTAGTAGGAGGACTCTTTGAGAGAGAGGTCTGTTTAAGCTAGCAGGATTGATCGGATCTATTTTTTTCTGGTTGAATTTTTGCTGTGGTGTTTGTGACTGAATCGGATAGGTCACTGAGATTTTATGAAACTTGATGGACAATGTTTCCGGAATGAGTTGATCAAGTCCATACTTGTGTTCATCAACAGCATTCTCATCTTCCATAAATCAGAGTTGCGCAGCGGAAGCATAGTGGCAGCTGTTCCAGAATAGAAGCAACATCGGATTCATTGGGAATTTGTGTTTTGTCTTGGATCAGAGGATTTCTATAGGAAATTCATTTTGAATCTGGAGGCTTGGTTGTCTTGTGCATCTGTTCTATTTTCCAAATAGAAGTAGTATGTTTGAAGTCTTCTAATATTTGTGAAGTAGAGTTTGTGTGGTGGATTTTGATGGATCTTGGGAGAACCATTTTGTTGAGTAGGATCTAGAGATCGTTTATTTATTTGTTCAGATTTGTTCCGAGAGGCATCTGCGAAGATTGGATCAACCAAGAAGGTTGAAGGCAGCCCAGGATCGACAGGAGAGATTTGTGGGTAAGAGACAAAGGAATCCAGAATTTGAAGTCTGAGATTTGGATTTCAAAATTTGGAAATTTAATTTTGGATAAGTTTTCTTCGACCGTAAGAGCTATAAGATTGGGTAAGTTTGGAAGCTAGCTCTTGTATCTTTCTGTTTTCTCTTAAGGGTTAAGTGTTTGGTCTACAGGATTGAATTGCCAGTTCGGACGGCTGGGATTTATTATGTATTTCACGTATCTCTGAGGGAGTACGTGTATGGTCTATCACTGGTTTTAGAACCAGTAGTTCTGGGAGATTTGAAAGTTGACCAGGACTTGCCTATGGTCCAGTATCCTGTTTAGATTTGTAGATCTAGATGCATAGGAGCTCTAGATCTGAGTGGCATAGCTAGATTAGATTCTGTAGAGCGAGTATTCCGGTGTTTGTACCTAGGAAACTCTTGGGAATCCTATCCAGAATTTTGTCTGGATAGTTAGAATTGTTTGTTTGAATTGGTTGCTAGTATTTGGTTGACAGCATATGCTTGTTATTTTAAAATTAAAAACTTTAAGGGATTATTAAATTATCTTTGCTTTTAAATTTCGGGGACGAAATTCTTTTAAGGGGGGAGGAATGTGATGTCCCGGAAATTTAGGCAATATTTATTTAATAATTTCCATTAATAATTATTTTAAAATGTGAAATATTGATTTAATAATCTAATTCAAACAGAAATTATCTTTTGAAAACTAATAATTATTTAGTTTGACAAATGTTATCTTTTCAAAATTTATAATAATGATAATGATAATTTAATTTGGGGATCTTATTCTTTTCAAAGTTAAAAATATTTAAATGATAAAATTTATCTTTCTAAGCTAATTTAAAAGATATTCTATTGATAATGTATATATGTGTATACACTGTAAATAGGGAGTTTGATTTTAATTTAATTTAAATTTAATAAGAATATTTTCAAATTTATAATATATGTGTGTATAACTTGTGAATTGGAAAATTTGATTGAAATTAGTATAGAAACTTTTCAAAAGTTTATTTAAGAATCTATCTTATACTTTCAAAAGAAATTAAAGTAAATATTTATTTTTAAAAAAAAATATAATAATTTAAATTGTATATTATAATAAAAAATTATTTTGTTTTCTTTTAAAAATTGTTTTTTTTGAAATAGATTTAGTTCTTATATATTAAAGAACAACATTTCAGTTTGAAACTTTAAAATAAGGTTTAATTCAATATTCTTTTCTTTTTAAAATTTTCTTTCTTGAAAATTTAGCTTTGAAAATTTTATTTTAAAAAGATACAAATAAACATTAAAATATGTGATTGTGTAAAGGAAATTTATATGTAAACATTTAAAGGCTAAGTGGAAATAAACATTTAAAAACATGTTAAAATAAATAAGAAATTGATTTAAAAGAATTTTAAACATTTATAAAATTAAGTGATCATTTTAAAAAAAATGAAGAGAAACATGTGTAAGGTTATTATACCATGAGAAAGACACTTGTAAATCACTCTACAACCTAATGTAACAAGTGGCATTTGTTTTATTATTTTTGAAAACATTTTATTAAAAACATATTAAGTAGAAAACTTAGCAAACTAGGAAAAAATAGCATATGCCTTCTTCTTCAAACTCAAGATCATCTGCATGCATTTAAGTCAAGGATCATCTTCATCAAAGTTTCATTAGCATACAGTTTTAAAATCATAGCTAAAGCAAATTCCAGAACTCAAGTTTCAAATTCAAACTGCTTTTCAAAAATCAAAACAGCTGCAAAAATTTAAATCAATTACAACAGCAAGCAAATTCAAACTCCAGATTTAGAGTACCAGATCAAATACAGTTCCAGGAAAACAGAAATGCAACAGAGTTGTTCTCTGCTGCAATAATTTCTGAGTAAACTTCTGTTTTAAAAAAAAGTTCTTTCTTTTTAAAATCTGGATGAATCTATTTGCATGTGTGGTAATATAGTCTCTAATGCTTGCTTGTGTTTGAATATCAATGTGTGTATATGAGTATAATATTGCCTGCATATTTGTTTCTGGATATTGTATTTTGTTGCTCTGTTGTTGATAACAGACCCATCTTCATTACAAGATAATGCATATCTCACTGTATAATCAAAATTTGACTTTGATTTCTGAAAAGAAACTGTTAAAAACATTGTGTTCTTGTTGGTAAAAATAACTTTAAGTGATTATATTGGTAAATATTCTGTAAAAATATTTAGATTACAGTAAAATTAAGAATTTGTTAAAAATCAAATAGGATAATTTAAAAATATGATTATATAGTCCGATTCATCTTAACAAACTATGAATTTAGGAATAAGAATTGGAATTTTTCATTTAGGCTTCAGTGAGATATTGAGTGTTGTTCGATTTTCGGGTTTTGGCCATTTGCCGATGAACGACGGCGACTAAAAGCTTTAGCTTTGACTTGAGGGTGGCCGCAGAAGCAAGGATCACTAGAAAATCATTATTGGATTTTTCTTTTGATGTGATGATTGGAATTTTGTCAGATTAGGGTTTAAAATCTGGACGGGGAAGACATGGAAATTGGGATTCGTTCGTCACCGTGGGGTGACCGGACTCAATCGCTTGGGGGGAATGGTCTCTAGGGTTCAAGGCGCATTCATAGGCGAGGCGGCAGGTACTCAGGTGGAGGCGTTCGTCGTTGGTCGATGGTTTGCTGACCGAGTTATGGATAAATGGGGGATCGGAGTGCTCGATTTCGCCTCAGTGGATGTTGCGTCGTTCTGGTCGGTCGAAGGAGTCGGCAAGGTCGAGGTCATCTTGTGGATGGTCGTGGTGATGACCATCAGTGATCGGGTTTGATGTGCATGTGCACGATGATGATCGATGCACGTTTGTCTGTTGAATCGCTGGTTTGAGTAGTAGTTGTTTGCTTGGGTTGCTTCACGAAGAAGTTGGGGTTTTTACTCGAAGCATTTAGGGTTTTGTCTCAAAGCATTAGTAGGTGGTCTCGGGTAAGGTTGGTTTTAGGTTTTATAACCTGAAGTGTTGGGTTTCTAAAATTTAAATGAAATTTAAATTTAAAGCAGGATTTAAAAAAGGGGTTCTAAATTCAAAGTTTAAGTTTGAATTCAAATGAACTTTTGAATCCTAAGCTTTAAAATGAAAATTTTAAATTTAAATCAAGATTTGAATCTAGTTTTAAATCAAGTCTAAATATGGATCCAAGTTTACTATGAATCCAGATCTTGAATTTAAATCAGTTTTGTAAATTTAAATGTTGAACAAGTTTAAATGTTTTAAAGTAGATTTTAAAAGTGAATTTGTTTTCAAATAAATGTTTAAACTTGATGAAATTCTTTACAAAAGGTTTCCTTTAATATTGAATGAAAATTTATGAAGTGTTTAACTTAAATTGGAAGTTAAATAATCAATTTATTTTTAAGCTTGATTTCTTTTAATAAAATTAAGTAATTTAGTTTAAACTTTTTCTTATATAAGTATCGTATATAAGTAATGAATGTTCTTTACATTTATTTTAAGGTTTATAAATTTATTGAAATTTGGATAAATGTTTAAATGGTTAAACATTTTGAATCTTAAATTCAAAATGGAATTTGAATTGAAATTTAGAAGTGTAATGGTTTAAATACACTTGAATGTTAATGAAGTCATTAATAAAGTAAATGAATTATCTTAGAAATAATTAAGATAATAAAAGAATATAATTTATAAAAGAATTAAGGAATGACTTATTTATTTGATTTTAAATTAATGATTTAGATTAATTTATAATTAGAGATGATTAATAATGATTAATCTAAGATAAATTTCTTAAGGAAGTAGGTAAAGAAAATGTTATTAATTAATAAAGATAATTATCTAAGGATTATTAAGTAATTAATTAATGTGATTAATTTTGATAATTAATTAGATTAATTAATTGAAGATAATCAATTGTAAATTGTTAAGCATAATTACTTGACAAAAGTAATTAAGGGATTAATTACTTATTGAAATTAATTATGATAATGTGATTAGTTTAAGTTAATTAATTTAGTTTAATTAATTTAAGAAAATCATTTGATGATTAAATAAGAGTAACTACTTAATGTAATTAATGGAGCATAATTACTTAAGGAAGTAATAAATGATAATTACTGGAATGTAGTTAGTGAAAGTTGATTTATAATGAAGTAATTTGGGTAATTACTTTTGTAATTAATCAAGGGATTAATTAATGAAGATAATTAATTATGGAATAATTAATTTGTTAATGAGTAACTAATGGTAGTTAATTACTGGATTGATATTAATCAAGGGTGATTGATAATTGTATTTTAAACTTTAGATTAATTACTAAATGTAATTAATTTAAATAAAGTAATTAATTCAAATATAAATTAGAGATCATTAATTAATATAATTAATGATGTAATTAAGAATTGTTTAATTAAGGAATAATTAATAATAAAGTGATTATATAACGACCCTGACTCGACCTTCGAAAATCGGCACCGAATACGACACTCGTATTCAAATGCCGCAGATCCAAACGTCGAACCTGGTTCGCCGGAGCTTATAACACATTAAGTAAATAACATAGCGGAAGAAATGAATAATACATATCAATATACAACATTTGATACAATAACTGATACAACAGATGATACAAGAGATATCAACATACATCAGAGATACAAAGAATAGCAGCGGAAATAAAAAGATAACACAGCAGCGGAACAAAATCTCCAGTATGGTCTTCAAGAAAGAACTCCAGTATCAGTAATCTCCATCTCCAAAGCACCAATCCAGAAATAGCTCGAACTCCAAATCAAGATGAAGAGAAGCAACTCAATCCAAATGCGATTGCCAAATCCTAAGGCTGAAAGCTGTCGAATCTACACCTACCATTGATTTCTGAAAACCCCAACTCTAGACTGCCCGTGTGGGAAATAGTGGGCACCCAGAGTTTAGGAAAGGAACAATAAACTCCAGGTCAGTCATGGGACTGGTATGAGCAAACAAAAACATTTGGTCTTTTTAAACAACAAAAGAATTTAAATTTGAAATCCGCAATGCTTTTTGGAAAATGAAACTACCATAAGGCCTCCCGCCACACACACAATGCAAACGCAGAATTGGAGGAGATTTCTCCTTATGATAGTCAAATATGCTTAATACGAGAAAATTCTTTGATATTATTACTATAAGTGCAAAGTGTGGAAAACATTTCGAAAGTATAATATAAATCCTAGCCAACATACGACCAGTATCGTATGCCTACTATAGCTACCATCTAAACAGTGGGGCGCCACCATAAGTAGATGGCAGGTAATACAACTAAAACCGTACACGGCACGTATTGGATGAATGGATTTCCAACAAATGGTCAGGCTAAGGAACTTCCTACCGCCACATGGGATCGCCTCTGGCGGGACGTCCCGAGAACTAACGTTACGGTTAGATCTCTGCCAACACAAGGCCGGGTTACCTCTGTAACTAGGTAACTACTACACGAATGTGCCATCCCCCGGTCCTTTGGGACCTTTATCCGAGCGCTCGCAACAACAACCACAAAGTATCACAAAGTAATAGATCTGCAGTATCCACATAGGTAAGTATCTGGGCTCCATACCATGATACCACCCTTTACCAGAAGGGAATGACACACCCTAAAGGGAGCGACCCTCATAACCTTGCCGCATCTTTCCTGTTTCGACCATTTCCGGGGAGTGAGGTCCTGATGCAGTCTCGTCCACAAAGCTACGCTTTGTGCAACAAAGCCATGCTTTGGGTCAACAGATGACCAAAGCAATGATCACAAAGATAATTGATCAAACAAATGATCATATCACAAATGATCAACCAATGATCATCACACAGCAGCACTCAGCATGCCACATTACCAAATTGGGAATATCACTGATAAATATCAACTACATAACCTCTGAGCTCGTACGTCTCAGAGAAGGGTGTTAAGCTAAGAGAATAAATTCTCCGCCACCAAGCAGAAATGTATTTGATAGAAATCAGATAACATCTCAAAGTGTAATGTCGGACATACAACCATACAAGTCTGTTCCGGGTTCGAACAGAACCGAAGGCACTTCCGAAGAAGCCCTTGCAAATCCGGGTATCCACAATCCCGATCGGACTTCCCATCACTAAGGGAATCTCTATACCGTAGCTACTCGGTGCAGAGACAATCGATAGGTTATCCTATCGTTCTCACAAATACCCGGTCTTCACCACCGGTCTTCAATTGCTATCTATAACGTCGTATCACTATTCGGAATGGGTTATATGACACAAGGTCCTCTCCCGGCTAAACCGAATAGTAAGCGCCATATTTTAAACATATGGATATGGGATTTTAGTTAAGTCACAACTTATAAAAATCCAAAACTTTTCTTTCAAATGGTTAAACAAATTACCATTTTTAAATCTTTAAACAAAAAGATTTATTTCACAAAGTTTCACCCAGTTTCACAAAGATCTATTCATAGATTTCAAAACAATTCCCATTTCAATTGGATTAACCCAATTAAATCTTTAAATTAAAGATTTATAGCTTTCAAAACACATTTCCAAAGATTTATCTAAAACTTGGAAAACAATTTTCCTTTTAGACTTGAAAATTCTTTTAACACAACTTGAAAGTCCATTTCTTATGAGAAAGCAAATCTAATTTATACAAGTTGAAATCTTGAGTTGAATTTAAAGTTCAAAACATCACCTTGAAAAATGGTTTAAAACCCATATAACCCATTTGTAAGTTGAATAACTTTTTAGACAATAGTTTCCAAGTCATAGAATTCAATTTCAAATATTGATTTCAAATTTAAATCCAATTATTTAAATTTCAAAACTCAATCAAGTTATTTAAAAATAACCATTTTCAAAAGCTTCAATTCTAGTTTAAACAAAAACTATTTTGGATTTAAAAATTCAATTTTAAAACAATTTCAAAATCTGTGACTTAATTCATTTCCACGTGCAATCCATATTTGTGTGTGTATAAGTGTGGTCCAGGGGTTTTACACAATAAGAGTGTCACATCATCAATCAGCACAGATTCAATCATTACAATTCGATGTGGGTTTCGGATAACCAACTGGAATCCGACTCCCTGTCGCATCGAAATTTAAATGTCGTTCTACGGGTCAAGGGGTTGCATATACATATAACAATATATACGTCACAAATAAAATAGCCCAGCACAAAGCATTACATAGCATCACAAAACATATCAATCCATCATGAAGCATTGGCAATCAAACATCTACAATTAAGATGAATAAATCTATGTGGTTTTAAATCTATTCCTCACATAATCACTTTCATTAGTAATGAACTATCCTTAATTGCTTCTTTAATTACTTATAAATTAATTACATTAATTTATTACCTATTATTGATTAATTAATCCAAATTAATCATCCTTAATTACATCACTAATTAAATAATTAATGATCTAAATTATTTCTTAAATTGATTACTCAAAGTAATTAACAACTTAATTACTATATTGACCCAAATTAATTATCCTTAATTTAATTTCTTAAATTAATTATTTGATTAATTACTAAATAATTAATCCAAATTATCTCCCACTTAAACATCTCCACTTAATTACAATCTGTAAATATTAAACAATTACTTAACTATGTAATTTCCAAATCATTAATTACATAAAGTAGTTATTTATAAAACCCAAATGTTTAAAATTAATTAAACTTAATTAATTAAATTAAACAATCTCATTTAATTAAATTAATTACATTAAGTAATTAATTTCTTAATTACTTAAATTAATTATCCATTTCATTAATTAATTAATTATATTAATTATCCATTTGTACTACCTTAATAATTTAATGAATTACAAATCATTAAACTTTTCTTTATCTTTAGATAAACATTCCTTATTTAAATTATGCATTTAAACACAAAATGTTTTTAAATTTACATTAAATTCCATTTAACATTCTCTTTTAAACTCAATACTCAAATTTGTCTTAAATAAGAGTTTAAAACAATACACAACTTAATCTTATATGTTTAAAAGAAACATATACTTTATTAATAAGTTTAAAACAATTTAGATTTCAATTCAACTTGAATTCAAATAAATTTTAAAAATTGCTTTAAAATCTCAAAACTAAAATATAACTTCCATTTTCAATTTAGTTTAAACTCTTTAAAACTCTTCCTACAATTTCACCTCCAATTCAAATGTGAATCATTTGAAAGCAATTTAGATTTAATTCTTTATTTTAAAACTGAAGTTTAAAAATTTAAATCCAGATTTAAAAACTCAGATTGAATTCATTTTGAATTTCCTAATTTAGATACTTAACCTTTCAATTTCAAATGCCAAAACACAATGCATTTATGCTTGAGATTTTCAAATCAAATTTAAATTTAAAAGCTTAAATGATTTCAAATCTCAAATAATCTTATTTGAATTCATATTCAAAATTTTCAGATTAAACTCCATCTCAATCTCCACTTGCAATTTAAATTCACTTTTACATTTTAAAACAGAAAAACAGTTTCTGTTAAATTTGAAAACCAAACTTTAAAATTTTCTGAATCTAAATTATTTCAAAGAAACAGAATTGAAACTTATTTGATTTCATGCTTAAATTCAGTTTCAAAATCTTAAGTCTCAATTTTAGTTTGTATTAAGTTCAAACTTTACAAAACTGGAAACAGTTTCCTTCTTCTTCTTTTTTTTATTTTAAACCAAATTTGAATTCCTGCATTCAAATTATTACAAAATAAGAATTCAAACAATTTGAATTCATTTTAGATTCAAGTTTAAATCCTAAGCTAAACTTTTAGTTTAAATTTAAACTTAACTTTTAATTTCAAAACTGCAAAGACAGGTTTCTGTTTTGCTAAACCCTGAAACAATGTACTCGAGCATGCTTCAAATTACTTCGGGTCATTCTGCCATTACCCCGAGTTATTTCCCACCTTCCCCGAGACCAACCCGAGGCAAATACTGCAACCCAAACAACATCAAAACCTGGAACAAAGCAACCCAGATTTTCCCCCCCAACCTGTCAACAACAGTATTTCACAACTCCGGCCATCATCATCGACCAAACTCCGGCAGTAACTCCTTCAACACATCATCAATCCACACCCCAAGAATCTTTGAACTCGATCAACCCTTGAGTTCATAGCACCCAAAACATTTTAACCCAGTAAACTAGGATTCTTACTGCAATTCCCAAATCACTTATCTCAAAATTTAATTGCAATGCACTTCAGAAAAATGTTCCTATAAATCTTTGATGGCTATACAAATCTCCTAAATCAAATTCACCCAAAACAATTTCAAGCTTTAACTATGCTTAGCTAATATGTAAAACACAGTAGTTTTCAAAACTGCCTTTTTAATAGAGCATTAAAATTTGTAATATAACTCAAGTACAAATTCTAATCTGAATATTGTAATGAAGCAAACATATTTGTTTAAGTCATAACTCAAATGAAGAATCAAACTAAAAGATAATGGGAAGTATTACATCTAACTAAAACTTGAATCAGAGAAACCAGAAATGTTCAGGGAATCAATCATGCATCAGATAAAAGAGGGTGAAGGATTGCTCACCTAGGAGTTGCAGCAGAGACAAGAACAGAGAGCAGTTTGAATTACAGGCTTTTGATTTTTTTTTTTCATATTCTGATTTTGATTTGCTTTCCACTGGAAACTGGCCCTTTGCTTTACTTGTAAATCTGCTTTTGATTTTGTTTTCAATTGTTTTATCACTGATTAACAACATCAAATTTGAATCTTTTTTAAGAAAATTTACTTACTTTTATTTAATTCCATAGAAACTGCACTTGTTTTCCTTTGCTCTGACTTCCCTGGTTTTAATTTCCAGATTTTAATTCCTCTCTAGTTTGTTTTCCCTGCAACTTGTTAAACAAATTTTGTTTAAAACTTTGTTTTAATACTGATTACTAATCTCAAATTCAAATTTTAAACAGAATGAAATTCACTTGCCTTTAGATTGTTTCCCAGAAATTCTGCACTGTCAAACTGCAGCTCTACACTTTCATAAGTCTGCAGTTTGAATTTTTTTGTTTGTGTTAAAACTTGATTTAAAAATCAAAATTTTATTAACTATAAAACTTTTAAATAAAAAAATCACCTAAGAGATCAATGCTTCAAGATGATTCAGATATTTCCCTTTTGCTTTTGAATTGAATTGAAGAAAGCTTGACAGTTTTTTTTTTCTGAATTTTTCTTTCTTGCTTGAGTGTTGAGATTTGAAATGTTAGATCTTTGATTATTGAACTTTTCAGAGGTTGGAGGTTTAAAAAAAATCGAATTGGGGATGTGAAAGGTTTCTGAAATTTTTTTATTAGATTATTTTATCTAAGCAATGATGCATTCATGCCATTTGTAAAAACATATCATAAACTTTGGATTTTGTTGATTGTCTTACTCTACTCCATCTCACATGTGTATGTATGTTCACATGGGTGATTTTTTTTTTTACAAGACAAAATAAATTTATAAACTTTATTTATCATTATTTTTTTTATCATATATACTTTATAAATAAATGTATTTGTTTATTCATTTGTATATGTATGTACATGTTCAATGCTAAAAGAATCTAGTCAACATTTATATATATATATACATATACATATATTATATCTTAATAATTTTTTTTAAATGCTACTCATTTTTAAAACACTCATTTTAAATTTAAATTTCAATCTTAAACTTGAAATACAACATTTGTATTTATTTTACTTTTACAAAATTTTAAAAAGAAATGAATTTATAACAATTTGTACACTCAACAAATAAATCACACATAAATATACATTTCTTAGTTTATGGTGCTTTTGTAAACTTATTTTATTACATCAATTTTATTACAATACATTTATTAAATTCCAAAAGGTAAGTATTTCATATTCATTCTTGTTTTTAAATTTTTAAACTCAAGTCATTGTACCAATCATATTATTTTTTTTATTAATTCATGAATTCTATTTTTAATGTTTAATATACAAATCATATTCAACTCCTTAGTTTAAATTATTTTATAGATTCTATTTTTAAATCTTTTAATTTAGCTCACATATTAATATAAATATATTTTATACATCTTATTTTTAAATTCAATATTTGTTTATAAAATACTTATTCATAAATCTTAAACCAATCCTACTTTATAAGCTAAAATTTTTTATTCTAGAAATTATCCAATTAATTCATAAATAAATTAGCAATTTATCTTCAAAAATTAATTTAATTGCCAATTTAAACTTGATAAATTTCAGGAATGTTACAGATTTCCCCCCTTAAAAGAATTTCGTCCTCGAAATTGTAAAGAAGACGACAAAGAATATATAATAGATAAAGAAATGATTGAACAGATCAGATCGAAATATTTATTCTGCATTTGGTCTACCCGAATCAGAATATCAATAATATGAGAACGAACTCATACAATTATTACACAAGATATTTGGGTCCACCTGTCTACGAATATGCAAGGGCATTGATTAGTTTGAAGGGATAACTAATCGTTCGTAGAATATATCGGATCCCAGAGAATAGATGGATAGATAGATTCAATCTTCATATTAGTTAACCAATTAACTTAATTTAAAATTTCTAACTTATTTAAAATTTTCAAATTCAATTCCAAATTTATTAAAGTTTAGAACGAAAAGCTGATAAGAAACTGACGAAGATACGGGGTAAGAATTTTCTACAACGATACGTAAGGCCACCATCACACCAAAACTTCTTTCTGGAGCTGCTATGAAGCAATCAAAAAGAATTCGAAATCGAATCAAAGGAGATTGATAGAGAAAAGTTGTTTCCGCTATTGCAGGGTATTGACCATTCGTAGTGGTACTCCCCTGTCCCCTATCTCGTCGCCTTCTCGCACTCATACTCACTATCAGTGGATAGTAAGAGAATTTACTGAGGCGTTCGAACAGATATCTTAGGGATATACTCATTCTAGGGTAAACTTCACCCTATCTCTAATGAGTTACTTAATGTGTTATACTCCTGAGCTAAGGTTTTAACCATCAGCTCTGATACCACTTATAACGACCCTGACTCGACCTTCGAAAATCGGCACCGAATACGACACTCGTATTCAAATGCCGCAGATCCAAACGTCGAACCTGGTTCGCCGGAGCTTATAACACATTAAGTAAATAACATAGCGGAAGAAATGAATAATACATATCAATATACAACATTTGATACAATAACTGATACAACAGATGATACAAGAGATATCAACATACATCAGAGATACAAAGAATAGCAGCGGAAATAAAAAGATAACACAGCAGCGGAACAAAATCTCCAGTATGGTCTTCAAGAAAGAACTCCAGTATCAGTAATCTCCATCTCCAAAGCACCAATCCAGAAATAGCTCGAACTCCAAATCAAGATGAAGAGAAGCAACTCAATCCAAATGCGATTGCCAAATCCTAAGGCTGAAAGCTGTCGAATCTACACCTACCATTGATTTCTGAAAACCCCAACTCTAGACTGCCCGTGTGGGAAATAGTGGGCACCCAGAGTTTAGGAAAGGAACAATAAACTCCAGGTCAGTCATGGGACTGGTATGAGCAAACAAAAACATTTGGTCTTTTTAAACAACAAAAGAATTTAAATTTGAAATCCGCAATGCTTTTTGGAAAATGAAACTACCATAAGGCCTCCCGCCACACACACAATGCAAACGCAGAATTGGAGGAGATTTCTCCTTATGATAGTCAAATATGCTTAATACGAGAAAATTCTTTGATATTATTACTATAAGTGCAAAGTGTGGAAAACATTTCGAAAGTATAATATAAATCCTAGCCAACATACGACCAGTATCGTATGCCTACTATAGCTACCATCTAAACAGTGGGGCGCCACCATAAGTAGATGGCAGGTAATACAACTAAAACCGTACACGGCACGTATTGGATGAATGGATTTCCAACAAATGGTCAGGCTAAGGAACTTCCTACCGCCACATGGGATCGCCTCTGGCGGGACGTCCCGAGAACTAATGTTACGGTTAGATCTCTGCCAACACAAGGCCGGGTTACCTCTGTAACTAGGTAACTACTACACGAATGTGCCATCCCCCGGTCCTTTGGGACCTTTATCCGAGCGCTCGCAACAACAACCACAAAGTATCACAAAGTAATAGATCTGCAGTATCCACATAGGTAAGTATCTGGGCTCCATACCATGATACCACCCTTTACCAGAAGGGAATGACACACCCTAAAGGGAGCGACCCTCATAACCTTGCCGCATCTTTCCTGTTTCGACCATTTCCGGGGAGTGAGGTCCTGATGCAGTCTCGTCCACAAAGCTACGCTTTGTGCAACAAAGCCATGCTTTGGGTCAACAGATGACCAAAGCAATGATCACAAAGATAATTGATCAAACAAATGATCATATCACAAATGATCAACCAATGATCATCACACAGCAGCACTCAGCATGCCACATTACCAAATTGGGAATATCACTGATAAATATCAACTACATAACCTCTGAGCTCGTACGTCTCAGAGAAGGGTGTTAAGCTAAGAGAATAAATTCTCCGCCACCAAGCAGAAATGTATTTGATAGAAATCAGATAACATCTCAAAGTGTAATGTCGGACATACAACCATACAAGTCTGTTCCGGGTTCGAACAGAACCGAAGGCACTTCCGAAGAAGCCCTTGCAAATCCGGGTATCCACAATCCCGATCGGACTTCCCATCACTAAGGGAATCTCTATACCGTAGCTACTCGGTGCAGAGACAATCGATAGGTTATCTATCGTTCTCACAAATACCCGGTCTTCACCACCGGTCTTCAATTGCTATCTATAACGTCGTATCACTATTCGGAATGGGTTATATGACACAAGGTCCTCTCCCGGCTAAACCGAATAGTAAGCGCCATATTTTAAACATATGGATATGGGATTTTAGTTAAGTCACAACTTATAAAAATCCAAAACTTTTCTTTCAAATGGTTAAACAAATTACCATTTTTAAATCTTTAAACAAAAAGATTTATTTCACAAAGTTTCACCCAGTTTCACAAAGATCTATTCATAGATTTCAAAACAATTCCCATTTCAAT
Organism: Allium cepa; assembly: GCA_030765085.1. Taxonomy (NCBI): domain Eukaryota; kingdom Viridiplantae; phylum Streptophyta; class Magnoliopsida; order Asparagales; family Amaryllidaceae; genus Allium; species Allium cepa. The sequence continues at coordinate 792,072,645 of CM060935.1, read as the reverse complement.
TGGATTAACCCAATTAAATCTTTAAATTAAAGATTTATAGCTTTCAAAACACATTTCCAAAGATTTATCTAAAACTTGGAAAACAATTTTCCTTTTAGACTTGAAAATTCTTTTAACACAACTTGAAAGTCCATTTCTTATGAGAAAGCAAATCTAATTTATACAAGTTGAAATCTTGAGTTGAATTTAAAGTTCAAAACATCACCTTGAAAAATGGTTTAAAACCCATATAACCCATTTGTAAGTTGAATAACTTTTTAGACAATAGTTTCCAAGTCATAGAATTCAATTTCAAATATTGATTTCAAATTTAAATCCAATTATTTAAATTTCAAAACTCAATCAAGTTATTTAAAAATAACCATTTTCAAAAGCTTCAATTCTAGTTTAAACAAAAACTATTTTGGATTTAAAAATTCAATTTTAAAACAATTTCAAAATCTGTGACTTTATTCATTTCCACGTGCAATCCATATTTGTGTGTGTATAAGTGTGGTCCAGGGGTTTTACACAATAAGAGTGTCACATCATCAATCAGCACAGATTCAATCATTACAATTCGATGTGGGTTTCGGATAACCAACTGGAATCCGACTCCCTGTCGCATCGAAATTTAAATGTCGTTCTACGGGTCAAGGGGTTGCATATACATATAACAATATATACGTCACAAATAAAATAGCCCAGCACAAAGCATTACATAGCATCACAAAACATATCAATCCATCATGAAGCATTGGCAATCAAACATCTACAATTAAGATGAATAAATCTATGTGGTTTTAAATCTATTCCTCACATAATCACTTTCATTAGTAATGAACTATCCTTAATTGCTTCTTTAATTACTTCTAAATTAATTACATTAATTTATTACCTATTATTGATTAATTAATCCAAATTAATCATCCTTAATTACATCACTAATTAAATAATTAATGATCTAAATTATTTCTTAAATTGATTACTCAAAGTAATTAACAACTTAATTACTATATTGACCCAAATTAATTATCCTTAATTTAATTTCTTAAATTAATTATTTGATTAATTACTAAATAATTAATCCAAATTATCTCCCACTTAAACATCTCCACTTAATTACAATCTGTAAATATTAAACAATTACTTAACTATGTAATTTCCAAATCATTAATTACATAAAGTAGTTATTTATAAAACCCAAATGTTTAAAATTAATTAAACTTAATTAATTAAATTAAACAATCTCATTTAATTAAATTAATTACATTAAGTAATTAATTTCTTAATTACTTAAATTAATTATCCATTTCATTAATTAATTAATTATATTAATTATCCATTTGTACTACCTTAATAATTTAATGAATTACAAATCATTAAACTTTTCTTTATCTTTAGATAAACATTCCTTATTTAAATTATGCATTTAAACACAAAATGTTTTTAAATTTACATTAAATTCCATTTAACATTCTCTTTTAAACTCAATACTCAAATTTGTCTTAAATAAGAGTTTAAAACAATACACAACTTAATCTTATATGTTTAAAAGAAACATATACTTTATTAATAAGTTTAAAACAATTTAGATTTCAATTCAACTTGAATTCAAATAAATTTTAAAAATTGCTTTAAAATCTCAAAACTAAAATATAACTTCCATTTTCAATTTAGTTTAAACTCTTTAAAACTCTTCCTACAATTTCACCTCCAATTCAAATGTGAATCATTTGAAAGCAATTTAGATTTAATTCTTTATTTTAAAACTGAAGTTTAAAATTTTAAATCCAGATTTAAAAACTCAGATTGAATTCATTTTGAATTTCCTAATTTAGATACTTAACCTTTCAATTTCAAATGCCAAAACACAATGCATTTATGCTTGAGATTTTCAAATCAAATTTAAATTTAAAAGCTTAAATGATTTCAAATCTCAAATAATCTTATTTGAATTCATATTCAAAATTTTCAGATTAAACTCCATCTCAATCTCCACTTGCAATTTAAATTCACTTTTACATTTTAAAACAGAAAAACAGTTTCTGTTAAATTTGAAAACCAAACTTTAAAATTTTCTGAATCTAAATTATTTCAAAGAAACAGAATTGAAACTTATTTGATTTCATGCTTAAATTCAGTTTCAAAATCTTAAGTCTCAATTTTAGTTTGTATTAAGTTCAAACTTTACAAAACTGGAAACAGTTTCCTTCTTCTTCTTTTTTTTATTTTAAACCAAATTTGAATTCCTGCATTCAAATTATTACAAAATAAGAATTCAAACAATTTGAATTCATTTTAGATTCAAGTTTAAATCCTAAGCTAAACTTTTAGTTTAAATTTAAACTTAACTTTTAATTTCAAAACTGCAAAGACAGGTTTCTGTTTTGCTAAACCCTGAAACAATGTACTCGAGCATGCTTCAAATTACTTCGGGTCATTCTGCCATTACCCCGAGTTATTTCCCACCTTCCCCGAGACCAACCCGAGGCAAATACTGCAACCCAAACAACATCAAAACCTGGAACAAAGCAACCCAGATTTTCCCCCCCAACCTGTCAACAACAGTATTTCACAACTCCGGCCATCATCATCGACCAAACTCCGGCAGTAACTCCTTCAACACATCATCAATCCACACCCCAAGAATCTTTGAACTCGATCAACCCTTGAGTTCATAGCACCCAAAACATTTTAACCCAGTAAACTAGGATTCTTACTGCAATTCCCAAATCACTTATCTCAAAATTTAATTGCAATGCACTTCAGAAAAATGTTCCTATAAATCTTTGATGGCTATACAAATCTCCTAAATCAAATTCACCCAAAACAATTTCAAGCTTTAACTATGCTTAGCTAATATGTAAAACACAGTAGTTTTCAAAACTGCCTTTTTAATAGAGCATTAAAATTTGTAATATAACTCAAGTACAAATTCTAATCTGAATATTGTAATGAAGCAAACATATTTTTTTAAGTCATAACTCAAATGAAGAATCAAACTAAAAGATAATGGGAAGTATTACATCTAACTAAAACTTGAATCAGAGAAACCAGAAATGTTCAGGGAATCAATCATGCATCAGATAAAAGAGGGTGAAGGATTGCTCACCTAGGAGTTGCAGCAGAGACAAGAACAGAGAGCAGTTTGAATTACAGGCTTTTGATTTTTTTTTCTTTTCATATTCTGATTTTGATTTGCTTTCCACTGGAAACTGGCCCTTTGCTTTACTTGTAAATCTGCTTTTGATTTTGTTTTCAATTGTTTTATCACTGATTAACAACATCAAATTTGAATCTTTTTTAAGAAAATTTACTTACTTTTATTTAATTCCATAGAAACTGCACTTGTTTTCCTTTGCTCTGACTTCCCTGGTTTTAATTTCCAGATTTTAATTCCTCTCTAGTTTGTTTTCCCTGCAACTTGTTAAACAAATTTTGTTTAAAACTTTGTTTTAATACTGATTACTAATCTCAAATTCAAATTTTAAACAGAATGAAATTCACTTGCCTTTAGATTGTTTCCCAGAAATTCTGCACTGTCAAACTGCAGCTCTACACTTTCATAAGTCTGCAGTTTGAATTTTTTTGTTTGTGTTAAAACTTGATTTAAAAATCAAAATTTTATTAACTATAAAACTTTTAAATAAAAAAAATCACCTGAGAGATCAATGCTTCAAGATGATTCAGATATTTCCCTTTTGCTTTTGAATTGAATTGAAGAAAGCTTGACAGTTTTTTTTTTCTGAATTTTTCTTTCTTGCTTGAGTGTTGAGATTTGAAATGTTAGATCTTTGATTATTGAACTTTTCAGAGGTTGGAGGTTTAAAAAAAATCGAATTGGGGATGTGAAAGGTTTCTGAAATTTTTTTATTAGATTATTTTATCTAAGCAATGATGCATTCATGCCATTTGTAAAAACATATCATAAACTTTGGATTTTGTTGATTGTCTTACTCTACTCCATCTCACATGTGTATGTATGTTCACATGGGTGATTTTTTTTTTACAAGACAAAATAAATTTATAAACTTTATTTATCATTATTTTTTTTTTATCATATATACTTTATAAATAAATGTATTTGTTTATTCATTTGTATATGTATGTACATGTTCAATGCTAAAAGAATCTAGTCAACATTTATATATATATATATATACATATATTATATCTTAATAATTTTTTTTTAAATGCTACTCATTTTTAAAACACTCATTTTAAATTTAAATTTCAATCTTAAACTTGAAATACAACATTTGTATTTATTTTACTTTTACAAAATTTTAAAAAGAAATGAATTTATAACAATTTGTACACTCAACAAATAAATCACACATAAATATACATTTCTTAGTTTATGGTGCTTTTGTAAACTTATTTTATTACATCAATTTTATTACAATACATTTATTAAATTCCAAAAGGTAAGTATTTCATATTCATTCTTGTTTTTAAATTTTTAAACTCAAGTCATTGTACCAATCATATTATTTTTTTTATTAATTCATGAATTCTATTTTTAATGTTTAATATACAAATCATATTCAACTCCTTAGTTTAAATTATTTTATAGATTCTATTTTTAAATCTTTTAATTTAGCTCACATATTAATATAAATATATTTTATACATCTTATTTTTAAATTCAATATTTGTTTATAAAATACTTATTCATAAATCTTAAACCAATCCTACTTTATAAGCTAAATTTTTTTATTCTAGAAATTATCCAATTAATTCATAAATAAATTAGCAATTTATCTTCAAAAATTAATTTAATTGCCAATTTAAACTTGATAAATTTCAGGAATGTTACAGATTAATTAATGTAATTAATTAAGGATAAATGTAATTAATTATAGCTAATTAATAAATGAAGTAATTAAATGTTAATTACTAAATGATTAAGGTTAATTATTTTGTGAAATTAATCAAAGACTAATTACTTATTGTAATTAGAGAATGATTAATCAAAGGTGTTTGATCAAGATGAATACTTAGAGAATGATTAATTAACTAGATTATAATTAATTAATGGATATATAAGCAGGATTTATAGATGTAGTAATTAACTTAATTTACTTTAAATTAATTAAAGATAGAAGTAATTAGTTTAATTCATTTTAAATTAATTATAGATGGTGGGTAATAAATCATTGCTTATGGATGATATTGATATTTCATTGAATGTTTGTGATCTCAGTAATGAGATGAGTAATATCTATATGATATGGATGCTTAGTTAAAGTATGATAATATGGATTATCTGTTTGTGATGATTATCTATTTGTGATGATATTACGGATTATCTGTTTATGATGAAAATGTGATTATCTATTGTGATATGTAAATTATCTACCTGTGTGTACATAGATAATGATGAATTGAATTGTTTTAAACTTTAAAATCACTTGGATATTAAGATGGCGTTTGGATTTCGATGAGACCGGGATCGGGTTTCCAAATTTGGAATTTCGAAAACCACATCAATCCAAATTAAACGTTAGGTCGTGAATCTCAAGTGAAGAGTGAAGACTCGAGGTGTAAGGATTATTCGTGTTAATACTATGAGGGTGATTCCAATACGAGTTTAACGGGGGTAGTACTTTCAGGTTCGAGATGAAGATTCAGAGTGCAAGGGTTATTGTCGTTAACTCTGAGGGTGATTCTAAAATGAGTGTAGCGAAATAGTGCCTTTAGTTTCGTTCGACCCGGAACGAACTTGTATGGATTGAATGCTTTCAGAATATCGTCGGGTGGACGATGAGCATTCTAAGATTAATTTGTCCTATAAAGGTAATCGTAGCCTCAAGTCTCATCAGCCGGGAATGCCAAAAACAGGGGAGGTGCAGCAAGGCTAAGTGGGTCATGCCCAAGTAGGACAAGATTTACCCTTGTCTACAGGTCCCTTTTTATTTCGGCTGTGTGGGCAGTTGGCGACGTCCATCTGCGGGGTTGTCTTGTTCGGGACTATCCAGTAAGGGATGGTTCCGGCTTTGTGTTGCAGGGGATTGGGAGTAATCCTCGATACGGTGATCTAGGCCCCATACTTTGATGGGTGGTATCCCAGTAGCCCTGCCATTGTATGGAATCCAAACTCCAATAAGTGCCTGTATGGTTTTGATTGTGCCCAACTATGTTGGAACGTGAGATGTAAGCATTCCAGCTATTTCTGTATTTTATTTTGAAAACCCTAGACCCTATTATAATATCACTGGATTTCCTATCAAATGTTTTGGTTAGCGTAAGCTAAAAACTTTTCCATGTTTATGTGTGGGAACTCTTACGTGATACCTTTTCTTTTCGAAGGATTTACAAAGTTAAGCAACTTTAAACCCGTTTACTCACACCAGACCCATGTCTGACCTGAGTGTTTATTTTCTGTTTTATTAAACTCCTGGGTACTCATATTATGTATGAGTAGTCAAGGGATTCAGGATTGCTTTGACGAGTTCTGGAGGAGAAATGGAGCATGAGGCTTCAGCATGTAGATATATAGAGAGTTTCCGTTGTGCTAGTATCATATCTGTTTTCTGTGATGTACTAGAATTGTAATAACTAGACAGGTGTTTATAACTGTCTAGTTTGTGTTGTATTAGCTGTGAGGATGTATATGATACTATGTAATATTTTATGTGATATAATATAATTTATTCGTTCCGTTGTGAGATCTGATGTTGTTTCTTTCTTTCTTTTCTATCTTTTCTCTTTTCTATGCCTTTCTTTCTTCTTAATGATGCGTCTTTCTTTGGAATGAAAGGCGGGTCGTTATAGGTAGATATATCATTTGCAGATCCAGACTGGTGGTAACGCATAGCAGCTACTACTACCCACCTCATGACACACTTCTAAATCAAAGGCGCACCCAATCAAATCATAAAAGCAACATAATGGTATCGAAGAAATGAGTCTGATAGGAGGAATGGCCTCACTTGGCCCAATGCAGCTCCGGTTTTAGCCACATCAAGCTGACTCATGGGAGTCAGGGCTACATAAATACCATATAGAATCTCCATAAAATCATCCTACTTCATTCTAGAATCTCCACCACGTAGATAGTTGTTATAGTGGTTTTCGGTATTGGCGGAGAGTATGACAATACCCAATCCCGGTCTCTTTAACAACCAAACGTTATTATAACACCGTGGTCATTTCATTTCAAATAGTTCATACTTCAAAACCAAAATATCATATTCATTTCAAACCATATCAATTCGATATCATTACTTGCTTCAAAAATATTCGTTTCCAAAAATCTTAACACATTCGAAACCAATAACACTTTTTGAAATCATAACACTTTCGAAATCATAACACTTTTGACTTAAATAGTTTAGATAATGAAATAGCATATATATTAAAATAGATATAAATTAAAATAGTTTATATATTTTAAAAAATTATAAATTAAAATAGTTTATATATATATTAAAAATACCTTATATAATAAAAATAGTTTCCTCCAATTTCACAAATCGATTCAAATCAGCTTAAATTTCAAAAATTCAATTTAAATCAATTCTAGTTTAACCATTTGAATTTAAAGTTCACATATTCAAGTTTGAAATATTCAAACATTTACAATATAAATTTCATTTATAGTTCAACATTTAAATTTAATTTAATTCAAATTGGAAAATATTCGCTTAATCCTTTAATAACAATATATTTAAATCCCAATTTATAAATGTAAATCAATATTAAATATCCAATCTCAATTTTATTCAAATTTGAGAATATTCATTTAATCATCTTTCATCAAATCAAATTATAAATGACATTTTCAAAATCTCAATAATCAATAAGTTCAAATAAATTATTATTTAAATTCAATTATTAACCAATTTAAATTCCAAGCCATTATTAATTTATCTTCCCAACCTTTGTTATTAAAGTTATAAAACTGTTCTAAAATATTAATAGAAATTTAAATAAATACTTAACATATCATAAACCATTCAAATTAAATTTATTTAAGAAAATAAAATTATAATTTTAAAATCTAACATTTATATGTATATATAATATCTCAAAATCAATATTTGTTAAAATCATATATTTTCCTTCAAACCCATGGAAATCATTTTCAAAAATTTATATATAGACCAATGGTGTCTGTATAATTTTTTTTATCCTATGGTCAAGTGATACAGATATTTATCATTTTAATCTGCAATTTAAACATACACGGGTATATATCTTTTCAACCCGCAATCCCAAATTGAATTCAATGAAAATCGCTTGGGTTTATCACTTTAACCCATAACGATTTTCTTCTATTCTACAAGATCGTTTGGGTATGTATCATTTTAATCCATAGGGAATTCTATACTAACAGTGAACTTGCAAAGTGATAATATATATGATAATAATATATCAATCAGCAACACCAATATATCATCCGTGATAATATAAATAACAGACCATTGTGTCAGATGTCACATGTGAACAGATTCAGATAATATCATGTCATATATAACAATTATGTAACTAACAACAACATATTTCAATTGTTGTTTCAATTGAAAATCAAATTTAATAAATATAAGAACGTTAATCATGAGTAATTGCTCACCTTTCGAGACTAGATAGATTTAACAAAGAAATGAGCTACGAATTCTAAAGTAACGCTAGATGGACACGATTCGACGGACAAAGCTGATAAATAGAAATTGATGAAATCAAATCAGACAGGATTGGTGAAGATAAATGGTATAAGCGAACTCTTACACACACACACACATACGACTATAAAGAGTCAATATTTAATTTAAAACTTATATTAGAATATAGATCTATACATATAACAATTTCTTAAATACTTATATCTTTTCCGTAGCTTCGTACCAAATATATATCTTTGTATACATATTTTACTGTTTTTCACAGCCAACAGCACAATTGCTTTGAACAACAATATATATACCAATATAAAGTCTTATATATATACATACATATACATACATACATACATACATACATACATACATATACATACATACATATATATATTAAAAATAAATACCCAAAATGGAAGTGCAGCTATATAGAAATATACAGATCTGCGTTGTAGAAAAAATATATTTATATAGAACAAAAAGCTATAGCTCTCATCTCACATCTGCTATACTGTATATATGCGAGTATAGGAGACACTAGTATTCATAGACTTATACCTATATATACGGCCAAATTTGTGAACAAAATTTTTAGAAACTCACATATATATATATCACTTTTAAAACTGTTACATGTAAATACCTTTCGACATATAGTATAATATTCTTAGAATATTACATACGTAAAATTTTCAAAGTATCAACACTTATTAAAATATTTATTATAACATATTATATAAATTAGTATAATCCCAATTTATAATCTAATATATAACAGACATTTTATATTAAGAAACAAACATATACTAACTATATATATATCCTTCAAATCAAAAGTTATAAACCCATTTTATATACAACTAATATAAATATATACAGACAACTTCAATGTTAACAAATATAATAGCAGCTTGTAATTAATATAAACTATTATAGCTTGTACATTAACCCACAGAGTATGCATAAACCAATGTATGGAAATCTTGTATTATAATAGCAACACTTAGTATAACACATATCTATATATATAATTTATACAAACTAACCAAAATATATATATTAGAATTATATATACCTTAAAAGAAGGAGCTGCAATTGACAGAGGGGAAAGAAGCATGCAAGGGAAACTTGACGTGCTCGCGCTAGGTGAAGGAGGTGTAACGTCTGGTCTAGGCAAGGATGGTGGCACAAGAGGCATGGGCTTGGGTTAGGCCGAGGAAGAGAGAAGAAGATACTCATGGTTTCATCGGCAAGTTGGGTTTGTTGTGTTCGATCCTTGCTGGTGAAGGATAAATCGGTTGCGGCAGTGGGTGGCTCATGGGGGTTTGGGTGTTGGTGTCAGGCCGCGGGATGATGGGTTTGTCGATGGTTAGAAGAAAGGGGATGTAGAGCAGATCTGGGTCGAGCGAGAGGAACAATGAACGACACACACGATGGATCTGCTAGGTCCTGGAAAGGTGGGAAGGAAGCTACTGGTTCAAGGTAGGGTTGTGGCTGCTAGGGGGTTGCGTTTGTGAATGGAGGGGACGGTTGGCACGGTGGTTCATGAACGAGCAGTTTTATCCTTCTTATTTTTCTTTTCTTTTTTTCTTTTAGAACCAAGCAAGAAGTGGAGGAGAAGGCAAGGGTTACTGGAACACAGTGAGCAAATTGGTTTATAATATATATATATATATATATATATATATATATATATATATATATTATTACCTAATAGAGAAGGCAAGGTTGAGTTATATTGGAATTTGGAAGGGACATGCTAGCTTCAGGCTAATAATATACGAATAGTTATATATATTATTAAAAAGCAATTTCTCAAAAGCAGATTTGAACCGCGATGAAACAATGAACAGTGCTTGAAATGAAAGGATGATGGGAACGTTGAAAGGTGATATGGATTTTAGAAATTATTACAAAGGAAATGGCTGCTATACGGTTGGCAATTTAAAAGGGCAAGGAACAAAATTTCAAATACGGCACCAGTACGACAAACTATTTGTCATTTTCCACTATGAACCGAACACCGAATTAAAGAAGTGGATATAATACGGAGATTAGCACGACAAGATGATCAAAATGGTACACAGATATCAATGATACAACCATCCTATCAAAAGTCGTAATCGGTACCAAAAATGCTGCTAATTTATCGAAAATAAGATAGACGGAGCAATAGCAGCCCAAATTTGGTGAAACAAAATATGATATCTCACTCAAAAGATGATTTACAAATTTATTATATAAAGATACTCAGATTTCGAAAATAATTTATTATCATCAAATATTAACTGATATAAATTCAAATAAAATTACACAATAAAATAACTTCCACATTATCTGATGAGAATTTACCAGTTGCTATGTTTATACAGACGTATTTCAAATATTAAATTTTTATTTTCAAATTTTATTTTTTAAAATTTCACAAAATTCTAGTTGATTACATTATTAAAACCATTAAATATTTTGGGTCATTACACTCTCCCCTACTCAAAACTTTTCATCAACAAATAGGAACGAGGTAGGAGAATAGAAACAACCAGAGGGAAAAATAGATTGAAATACCAAATCCAACAATTAATATAAACCATACAAACTATATCTATTTTAAAATTGGTTTATATTCAATTAGTTGATTCCAATTCATTTTATTTAATCAATCAAATTTATTGTGTTCACATTTGATTAGTTTCATTTCCATGTATTTTTATTGCTATTCAATTGATTTGTTTTCCATTTATTAACATTTCACAACAAATCTTGTTTTATTCTACTCATCTATTAAATCTGTTTGATCAACCATAGTAAATTCCACCTCAACATTCAACTTCAACTATTCAAACCATATAGATTTCAATTTTAAACAAACTAATATTCAATAATTCGGTTTAATCCATTTTATTCAACTAATAAATAGTCATTCAATTTAAAATTGATTTTCTTTCATTTTATCAACATTTATTTCAAAAAAAATCATTTTTAAATTAACTCGTTTATTTTATCCATTTATCTTCAGCTAAATTGATTCCATAAAAATTCAAGTTCACTATTCTTAAGTTCATATTTATCCTTTTTATTTGTTTAATTTATTTCACTTAACATATTTTGCAACATATATTAGGTATATACATTTGATAACCATATTTTATTCAACAAATAAAATTTCCTTTTTATTATCGAATTTAGCATCCGTAAATTCCCTTAATAAAATATCATTTTTGATATCTTATTACTTATATCATAGTGTATGCTACCCAATTACATTCTAATTACATTTAAACTTCTAGGTAAATTATATAAATGTTTATGAGTGCAATTAAATACTATACAAATTCACCTTTCTACCCACTACATTTATATTAAGCCAGATTTTAGTTTGAACAATTTATTACTTTAAGTTTTCTTCTTGTACATCCCCATTATATCCTAACATTTTAACTTTTTTAATATTTTAGGAAAGTTATACATATTAGAATGTAATTTAGTGTTATACAAATAAGTTTGCTCAGATTCATTATTTCATGTTGGTGTAAATCCATTTATCATTTCAGATATTCCAATCATTCAAACATTTCACTTTATTTCAATAATTGAAACCATTTCTTAATTTAAAACTTAAGACTCAAATTTCAGGTTTCACTTCAAACTATTTTGAAATAATTATATACATATATATTTTATAAATCAACTCATATTCAAGAAATTCAAATCAAATTCCTTTTCCAAAACAAAAGTTAGCAAAGCTACTAAGTGGTCTCTCCATTATGAAACTCAAAAACGAACGTCGATGATGATGTAGTCATCATCGAAATTATTTTCCAACGACAAAAGGAGAGAGTACCAATTTACTTCATTAAAAATTCTTTGGAAATAATTCCCATTTAGAAATACTTTCAAATAATATTTTTCAAAATATGGAAAACCAAATTTAGAAATGCACTGAAAATTAAATTCTCAACTCATTAATTTAAATTTATTTCATTTTCAAATCAAATTTTATAACCATATTAAAATTTCAAAGAACAATAGTTAATGATTTGGAAGTGTTGACCAAGAAATAAATGATAACCAAGTATTATCATTTCTAACAACCAATTCATTTTACTATCTAATTTCAGAAAATTATAATTTTGTATATAAAATATAATCATAAAAATTTATTCCATCTACCAAATTTGACAACAATATTGTGTCAATTTGCTCTGTTCATTTGGGAATTTCTGTCGATAGCGTTGATCAGACAAATAGATCGAAAGCCCAAAACGTCGTTAACAACTCAAACAACACAATATATAAAACATTTTTGTATTAATTACAAATACACTCCCTCATCCGACGATTCAAAATATATTTTAGAACAAGGACAGAGATTCAAATTTAGAGGGACCCTAATCGAATAGAATTCTAACCAAGAAGATAGGCTCGAGAGGACGATAAAATAATTAAATAACCTAAGAAAAAAGATGGATAGAGCAATATTAATCGCGGGCGGTCTTAACCAGTCAACCATGACTTCAAGATTGAGATCAATGCAGAGTTCCAAGGCAAATCGACATCCGATCACAAGAGAATTACCTTGGCCATCTACCAGAGAACATTCGGGCATAGCAAGAGATAGCAGCATCTTGACCGAGGATATATAACTCTTCGGTGAATCAATGCCTATTGTAAAGAAGTTTCACCACTTTACAAATCATACAATGGAGTTATGGGATACTCCGAAAATAAGAAAACACGAATAGGAAGAGACAAGAATGGATTTTAGAACGAATGGGAGAGTTCCAAAGTTTGATAGAAATCCGAATCAAAGAGGAAGAAATTCGAGCTCGAACGAAGGTGATTCTGCAATTAAATTCACTCTATATGCTAAGTTTTCCTAAAACCAGTGCTTTGATACCAACTGTAATGACTCGATATTTCCAACCATTCGCATCCGCACATGTCGGACTTGAATTGCTCAAAATATCAGATTGTTAATTTATATTTGGCAAACTCAACATATACAGTAAATAAATCAATACAGACACGGAGTAATATAACAATAAGCAGCGGAATAGATAAATAGTAGTTCATGAAGCTACTATATAAACAACAGAGTTTGAAATAAAATACAACAGAATACCTCAAATATAATATAGTCTCGAATACAAACGGATGACAAGCTTGAACAAACAACTGGATAGCTGAAAGCTGAATAGATATGGATGGATCTCCAAGCGAAGCTCCAAACTCCAAAGGTGAGTCTCAGATGCAGCAAGACTCAGTCTGACCCGAGCGTAAAGCAAAACACAAACACTGGAGTCAGGATTAACATTCTTATATCAATAAATCCAACTCAAGTGAAATATCAACTGAAATACAAGTAACTCAAAGGATGTTTGGGACAACCATCCACTAAGGATCCGTGGAACTATCTACTATGTAGTAATATACACTATTATAATATGTCTATAGTAAAGTAAAAGTATTAAAATAGCGTTAAAGCGTTACCCATATCCCCCTCAACACATTTTATACATTCGCATAGTCTATACAATGCCGTAAGCTCCTTCGTAAACCGGAGGTTTATGCAGAGGACACCACATAGGTACATTACAAAATGAACTCGTGGATGGCACGATAAGGCATGCGATAGGGAACTCGAGGCAATGCCAGGATAGATATATCGTTTGCGGATCCGGGCTGGTGGTAACGCATTGCAGCTACTATCGCCCATCTCATGACACACTCCCAAATCAAAGGGCGCACCTAATCAAATCACAAAAGCAATAGAATGGTATCGAAGAAATGTGTCTGATAGGAGGAATGACCTCACTTGGCCCGGCGTGGCTCCTATTTAGCCGCATCAAGCTGTCTCATGGGAGTCAGGCCTACATATATACCATATAGAATCACCACTAAACCATTCTACTTCATTCTAGAATCTCCACCACGTACACAGTTGTTAAAGTGATTTTCGGTATTGGCGGAGAGTGGGACAATATCTGATCCCGGTCTCTTTAACAACCAAACGTTATTATAACACCGTGGTCATTTCATTTCGAATAGTTCATACTTCAAAACCAATATCATATTCATTTAAAACCATATCAATTCGATATCATTACTTGCTTTAAAAATATTGGTTTCCAAAAATCGTAACACTTTCGAAATCGATAACACTTTTTGAAATCATAACACTTTGGAAATCATAACACTTTTGACTTAAACAGTTTAGATATTTGAAATAGTATATATATTAAAATAGATATAAATTAAAATAGTTTATATATTTAAAAAACTATATATTAAAATAGTTTATATAATAAAAATAGTTTCCTCCAATTTCACAAATCGATTCAAATCAGCTTAAATTTCAAAATTTCAATTTAAATCAATTCTAGTTCAACCATTTCAATTTAAAGTTCATAGATTCAAGTTTTAAATATTCAAACATTGACAATATAAATTTCATTTATATTTCAACATTTAACTTTAATTTAATTCAAATTGGAATATATTCGCTTAATCATTTAATAACAATATATTTAAATCCTAATTTATAAATGTAAATCAATATTAAATATCCAATCTCAATTTTATTCAAATTTGAGAATATTCATTTAATCATCTTTCATCAAATCAAATTATAAATGACATTTTCAAAATCTCAATAATCAATAAGTTCAAATAAATTATTATTTAAATTCAATTATTAACCAATTTAAATTCCAAGCCATTATTAATTTATCTTCCCAACCTTTGTTATTAAAGTTATAAAACTGTTCTAAAATATTAATAGAAATTTAAATAAATACTTAAACATATTATAAACTAATTAAATTAAATTAAGAAAATAAAATTATAATTTTAAAATCTAACATTTATATGTATATATAATATCTCAAAATCAATATTTGTTAAAATAATATATTTCCCTTCAAACTCATGGAAGTCATTTTCAAATATTTATATATAAACCAACGGTGTCTGTATAAAATTTTCTATCATATGGTCAAGTGATACAGATATTTATCATTTTAATCTGCAATTTAAATATATACGGGTATATATCTTTTCAACCCACAATCCCAAATTCAATTCAATAAAAATCGCTTGGGTTTATCATTTCAACCCATAACGATTTTCTCCTATTCTACAAGATTTTTAGGGTATGTATCATTTCAACCCATACGGAATTCTATACTAACAGGGAACTTGCAGGGCGATAACATATATGATAATAATTTAACAATCAGCAACATGCATATATCATTAGTGATAAAATAAATAACAGGTCATGGTGTCAGATGTCACAGGTGAACAGATACAGATAGTATCATGTCATATATAACAATTATATAACTAACAGCAGCATGTTTCAATTATTGTTTCAATTGAAATCAAATTTAATGAAGATAAGAATGTTAATCGTGAGTGATTGGTCACCTTTCGAGGTTAGATAGATTTGACAGAGAAATGAGCTACGAATTCGAAAGTAATGCTAGATAGACACGACACGACGAACAAAGCTGATAAATAGGAATTGATGAAATCAAATCAGATTGGATTGGTGAAGATAAATGGTATAAGCGAACTCTTACATATATAAATATACAACTATATTGAGTTAGTGTTTAATTTAAAACTTATATTAAAATATAGATCTATACACGTATCAATTTCTTAAATACCTATATCTTTTCCCAAAATCCCCCTTTTTCCTTTGTATAAATTTAGCTTCGTACAAAATATATATTTTGTACACATATTTTACTGTTTTTCACAGCTAACAGCACAATTGCTTTGAACAACAATATATACTAGTATAAAGTCTTACGTGTATATATACACACACACACACTACACTTAAAAATAAATACCCAAAATGGAAGTGCATCTATATAGAAATATACAGATCTACATTGTAGAAAAAATATATGTATATAGAACAAAGAAGCCATAGCTCTCATCTCACATTTACTATACTGTATATATACGAGTATAGGAGACACTAGTATGCATAGACTTATACCTATATATATGGAAAAATTTGTGAACAAAATTTTTAGAAACTCACATATATAATATCCTTTTTAAAACTGTTACATATAAATACCTTTCGACATATAATATAATATTTAGCATATTACATACGTATAATTTTCAAAGTATCAACACTTATTAAAATATTTATTATAACATATATATATATAAAAAAAAATCAGTATAATTCTGATTTATAACCTAATATATAACTGACATTTTATATTAGGAAACAAACATATATTAGCTATATATATATCCTTCAAATCAAAAGTTGTAAACCCACATTATATACAACTAACATAAATACATACAAACAACTGTAATGTTTACAAATATAACAGCAGCTTGTAATTAATATAAACTACTATAGCTTGTACATTAACCCATGGAGTATGCATAAACCGATATATGGAAATCTTGTATTATAACAGCAACACTTAGTATAACATATATATATATATATATATATAATTTATACAAAATAACAAAAATATAAATATTAGAATTATATACTTAAGAAGGAGCTGCAGTTGACAGAGGGGAAAGAAGCATGCAAAGGAAAGGTGACGTGCTCATGCCAGGTGAAGGAGGTGTAACGGCTGGTCTGGGCGAGGATGGTGGTAAAAGAGGAATGGGCTTGGGTTAGGCCAAGGAGGAGAGAAGAAGATGCTCATGGTTGCACTGGCGAGTTGGGTTTGTTGTGTTCGGTCCTGGCTGGTGAAGGAGAAATCAGTTGCGGCAGTGAGTGGCTCATGAGGGTTCGGGTGTTGGTGTCAGGTCTCGGGATGATGAGTTTGTCGATGGCTAGAAGAAAAGGGATGTAGAGCAGATTTGGGTCGAGCGAAAGGAACAGTGGACGACACACACGACGGATCTGCTGGGTCGTGGAAAGGTGGGAAGGAAGCTACTGGTTCAAGGCAGGGGTTGCGGGTGCTAGGGGGTTGCGTTTGTGAATGGAGGGGACGGTCGGCACGGTGGTTCATGAACAAGCAGTTCTATCTAGGGCTGCCAATTTCCTACACGACCCGAAACCCGCACGGAAATTAGCAGGTTAACCCGACCCATTTAATTGGCGGGTCATTTTCGGGTCAACCCGAATTTGACCCGTTTATAAACGGGTGGGTTTCGGGTTGACCCGCTAACCCGAAACTGACCCGTTAACAACCCGTTTATACAGTACATAGGTTGAGCTGACCCATTTACGACTCGCTCCGACCCGTTTGTACCTTATACGGGTTATACGGGTTGACCCGACCCGTTTATGACCCGTTCCGACCCATTTACGACCCAATTATACCTTATACGGGTTGACCCGACCCGTTTACGACCCATTTACAAGTTATACGGGTTGACCTGACCCATTTACGACCCGACCCATTTATAATCGGGTTACATGGGTTGGGTCGGGTCAACCCATTTATAAACGGGTCGGGTTCGGGTTGAGCTTTTTCGACCCGTTTAATAAACGGGTTGACCCGACCCATTTAAAATCAACCCGAACCCGACTTGACCCGACCCAAACCCGACCCGACCCGACCCATTGACAGCCCTAGTTCTATCCTCCTTTTTTCTTTTGTTTTAGAACCAAGCAAGGAATGGAGGAGAAGACATGGGTTACTGGAACACAGTGAGCAAGTTGGTTTATATAATATATATTATTATTACCAAATAGAGAAGGCAAGGTTGAGTTATATTGGAATTTGGAAGGGACAGGCTAGCTTCAGGCTAATAATATACGAACAGTTTATATGTTATTAAAAAAAATTGTCAAAAGCAGATTTGAACCAGGATGAAACAATGAACAGTGCTTGAAATGAAAGGATCATGGGAATGTTGAAAGGTGATATGGACTTTAGAAATTATTACAAAGGAAATGGATGCTATACAGCCGGTAATTTAAAAGGGCAAGGAACAAAATTTCAAATACGACACCTGTACGACAAATAGTTTGTCGTTTTCCACTGCGTACCCAACACCGAATTACAGAAATGAATATACTACGGAGATCAGCACGACTAGACAATCAAAATGGTACACGAGTTTCAGCGATATGACTACCCTATCAAAAGTCGATAATCGGTACCGAAAATGCTGCTAATTCATTAGAATGGATGACTAGATGCAAGCTTTTCCTGGTCTAATTAGTCAGAGCTACAGCTAGGTGGTTTAGAAGATTTGGACTTAGGGAGGTCCGTCCATAGTGACAGCTATCTAGGGATTTCCTATGACAGTTAAATTTGGGAAGAGAAACATCACTTAATGTAAACACAATACCCTACGTTAAGCATGGCAAGAGAAAAAAGTCTGCATAACTTTATTAAGCTTTTCAAATCTAAGGCCCTCGGCATTAGAGTAAGTGATGATGGAGCATTACTGAGGGTGGCCCATGTGAGGATAAGAAGGGGGACCCCGCATGGGAGAAGAATAGACAAAAGTCATGCAAGGCATGAAGGCCTTCTATGAGAGAGTCAGTAGCTATATTGGGATGGAAGAATCTGGCTACACTACATGGATTCAAAAGTCTTCTTCCCCAGCTATGATAGAAAAAAGGGGCAGAAGGGTATCACCCGTCGGTAAAAAGATAGAAGGAAGTTAACTTCACAATGAAAATCTCACTCACTCATGCCCCAGTCAGGTATATGAGATGAGAAAGGTAGAACTGGTTTATAACGTGCCCAATAAAGGGAATAAACCAAAGTAGAAATGTGATGGGGCCTATTGCCGCTTCCACTAAGCTAATGGCCATCACATCGATAATGACATCGGAAGAATGAGATAGAAAGGATACTTAACGTAAACGAACTAGGAAATCCGACTCTTGATCCGAATGAGAACCAAGTTGGGAATCCCTTTAATCTAATAGCATATATCCATGGAGGGCCATGCCCCATGGGTATGAGTAAAAAGGCACAAGAGAGGTACGTGCAAGAGGCAAGAGATCAGAAGAAGTCAATTTTCCGTGTCAAACAAAAATCTACCCTAGATATAACATTTACAACAGCAGATGCAACATGAATTGTCTTCCCTCACCAAGATTCGCTCATTATTACAGTGCAGATATCAAATTACACTACAAAGAAAGTTATCATTGATTCTAGAAGCTCGGTATTCAAGTCGGCATTCGACTAGATGAGGCTTCCACCAGAAATATTGAAACCTAGTTTTGAACCAATCCTTGACTTCAACAACATCTCTACTGTCCTAGTAGGATCAACGTGCCTGCTCGTCACAGTTGGGACTGCCCCACTACACAAGTCATTCTATGCGAGTTTCTTAATCATTGACCAACCCTCTCCACACAACGTATTCCTGGTAAGACCATCTATAATAGACATGGGAGCAATCCCCTGCTAGAATAGGGTCAATGAGGGGAGAGCAAGTTTTAGCAAGAGAGTTATATAATATAAACCTTACTTCGAGCAATAAAATTGTTCATAAGTTCTTGTGTCTTTTCTAATATTTGCAATGATAATAATGAAAAAGAAGGCAAACCAATTCATAAAACTACGCTGGTACCGAATACCTAAATTAACTAAAGCAAGTAATCCAGCGCCGCTTAAATCTACGAAGAAAGAAAAGGAACATATATGCATATGATCGGCACTATTGAGTATAATTCAGTTTATGCACAATAATTCTCCAAAGAAGCCCAAAAGCAGGTATCCTTGGTAAATTCATCGTCAGAGGAAGAAACAAAAAGTGAAATAGACCCAAGATTAGGGGTGTTAAAGAAAGAGCTAGAGCTTGTTGATGATCTCAAAGATGTATAAATAGACCTAAAACACCCCAAGAAGATTCTTAAAATCAGAAAGAACATTGATGCAAATGCTCATACTGAGCTGATAGACTTTTTAAAAAATTAGAAAATGTTTTTGCCTAGGCACATTTAGACATGGTAGGAATAGAACTAGCTACAATCTATCATGCACTCAAATTTATGATGCTCATCCGGTCAAACAAAAGCGCAGAACTCTAGACCAAGAATGATATAATTATTTACACGAGGAATTTAAGAAGTTAAAGGAGAATGGGTTCGTTATGGAAGTATACTACATGAAATGGGTCTCCAACCAAGTGCATGTAAGAAAGCCCAATGGGAAATGGATAGCTTTCATAAATTTCACTGGCCTCAACAAGGCTTGCCCGAAGGATAGTTTTCCCCTGCCTAGGATTGATCGGGTAGTAGATGCAACCAGTGGGGATGAACTGCTCTCATTCATGCATGCGTATTCAGGGTACAATTAGATAATCATTTTCAAGCCAGCCAGGAGTATACCAGCATCATAGCAGACATAGGGTTGTGTTGCTACAAAGTCATGCCATTCAGGCTTAAGAACGCGAGAGCAACCTACGAAAAGTTGGTCAATGCAATGTGTGCAGAGCAAATTAGAAAGAACGTTGAAGTATACGTAGATGACATGCTATCAAGTCCAAGGAAGTATCAAGCCACGTCCAAGATTTAGAGCAAACATTTGGAGTCCTAAGGCAATACAATATAAAGTTGAACCCATTAAAATGCACCTTTTCCACCAAGTCAGACAGTTTTTAGGATGCATTTTAAGCGCATGTGGCATTGAAGGTAAATATTGAAAAGATTGAAGCAATAAGAGGGTTGGGAATCCCCAAGAAGCCAAAGGATCAGATGAGTCTAAATGGTAGGGTAGCAGCACTAAACGGATTTATATCTAAAGCAACAAATAAGAGCATCTCGTTCTTCGACCAGGTGTGGAAAGGATGAAACTTCGAATAGACCGAGGAATGCAAAGCCGCATTTTAGAATCTAAGGGATCGTCTGGTCAATACTCCTAAATTATCAAAACTAGTAACAGGTGAGGACTTTCACATTCATTTATCAGTAATTGATAAAGCT
Organism: Allium cepa; assembly: GCA_030765085.1. NCBI lineage: Eukaryota > Viridiplantae > Streptophyta > Magnoliopsida > Asparagales > Amaryllidaceae > Allium > Allium cepa. Next base: position 792,051,144 of record CM060935.1, on the reverse strand, counting down.
ATTAGTGTTGTAGTGATACGAGAAGACGAAGGGACCCAAAGGTATGTTTACTTCACAAGCAAGCAGCTATCAGGAGTAGAACTAAAACTACTTAATCATTAAAAAGATGACTTATAACCTACTCTTTACATCAAGGAAGTTGCGGTCCTATCCAGGCATATCTCATCAAAGTCCTTACAAACAAACCTTTATGGCAGATGTTGTAGAAGCCAGAGATGACAAGCCGCCTTTATAAATGGGTGATGGAGCTTAGTCAGTATGACATCATCTATTGTCCTCGAAAACAATCGAAGGCCATTCGCTCACAGACAGTACGTAGAATGCACCTTACCAATTGAATCCCAAACATAAGAAGAAGCATGCACCCCATATTTCTGGCAATTGTTCGTAAATGGAGCATCAAATGAACAAGAGGCAGGAATTGGGTATATGATGATCACTACAAATGGACAGAAGCTTTACAGAGCAGTGCAGCTTGGTTTTAAAGCAACCACCAATGTGGCTAAATAATAGGCTCTCCTCGCAGGCCTAAAGATGACCCAGGTAATGAAGGTAACCCACATTAGAATTCATAGTGATTCCCAACTAGTTGCGAACCAAGTGCAGGGCAAATTACTAAGCGAAGGAGCCAACCTTAGCCAATATGCGGAAATTTCTAAGAAATTATTGGAGCAGTTCGAATAATTTGGGATAGAACAAATTCCACGTGAAAAAAACTCATTCGCAGACTCCTTAGCAAAGCTGGCTAGTACCAAAGTGGCTAGTGAAATAAAGGCAGTACCAATTGGGCATAGAGCAGAGCCAATTATACAAATCATATACTGGTTCTCACTTGAGCCCAATGGGCAACCTTTCAAGGAATGCGAGACCAAAAGACAATGGAGAATCAAGAGCATCCCTCAGATGAACCCTCGTTTCAGCAAACCAAGAAGGATAACTAGATGACTCCCATAAAGCAATTCATGTTAAACAGAATCTTACTCCTGAATTAGAACGAAGCCTGAAAAATAAGATACCAGGCTCCGTACTACTCCTTCATTGATGGCACATTATACCAAAGAGGGCATTCAGCCCATTATCTTAGGTGTGTTTCCAAAGAAGGGGGCATGAGTCATGAGAGAGGAGCATAGGGGTGTAACATCCTCCATCTTGAGGTCTGAAGCAATGCGCTACAGATGCTGCAGTCATCCGTAGTATTAACTTTCGGTGACAAAATATGATAATGTTAATAATATCCATAAAATCAGAAGCACATGAATATGAAATAAAATCAACATAGATAAAAACAAATTTTCTGATTACATTTCAAATCAATATTTCATATTCTGATACATAACCCTAGAACGATTCCCATGTTTCAATAAAATATAGTTATTTCAAAATACGCCATAAGAGACATATGAAGATGCCCCCTTCGATGATTAGAGTAATAAATAGACATATAAGTCTTAATACATCACGGTGGAAATAAAACTAAATAGCAACTCCTAAATAGCTAACTTTGGCTCATGCACGTCTTCGGAAGCTTTATTCGTCCACCTATTAAACCTGTAAAACCTTAGATCTCGGTCTACTCATATTAATTTGAGCATCCTAGAGTTTAAGGGAAAATATAGACTTCAAGTCAAATATAAAGCATGGTGTGAATAATACTACTGCACCTCGGTTTACTGATACTAAGTGAGACCACGCCACTTAGTGGAATGAGTTTCCCCTCACTAATATGCCTTTAAAGCATATCTTTTTGCAAATAAGAGTTCTGCAGTTAAGCTGATTAAAACAATAAAAGAAATATCATATATGCTCGTAAATCATGTAATAAATGGACTATCTATCCAAATAATATAATTTTGTTTGGATAACTACTAATCATTGGCTGACTTGGACCTACTAGACAAAATAAATAATCTAACATCTGTTAGACGAACTTCTGGACGGTTTGTCCTTAACTTACTTCTTCCTGGATCACCTGATCCTAATGGTTTTGCAGGCTCGCCGATAACCTATCCTCCTTCTATGTGTGTGTATGTGTGTGTATGTGTATGTGTGTGTGTGTGTGTATGTATTCCTTTCTGTGTGTACCCATTAAGTCTTACCTATGACTAAGCCCTATACACTGGAATTTTGAACTAAATTAGCTATGGGCTATACCTAATATATAGGGTGTGACCCAACACCAATCCTATCTGGTATTCAAATATCTGAATCATTTACTTAGGGTTAACTACCCATCAAATTTTCCTTGAAAACATCTTTCAATTGATTTAACCCTTTAAATCATGCTTAAACAAGGAAAATATACTTTATGCTTTACTTGAATCACTTTGCCATGTTATATATACTTTACACAAAACATTATTGATGAAAACCTTTGAAACCTTTGTTTAACACCTTTAAACAATCTCTTTCAAAACCATTGAAAGTACCCCTTTCAAAACCATTGAAAGTGTCCCTTTTGATACAAGTAAACTACTTTACTTTATAACCTTAGGCCGAAAGGCCAAAACATACCATTCGAAACCATTTACAATAGACTTTCCCTTTGAAAGCATCCTTTCGAAAGCTTTATAAAACCTTAGAAATCCTTTTTCCTAAACACTTTAAACATGCCTTTTGAAAATATTGAAAACCCACCATTTAAACACTAAGGTAAACCTTTCGAAAACATTGGGGAACCACCCCTTCGAAAGCTCTATTATATACCTTTCGAAAGCATTGAGTACTTTACATAAACCAAACCTTTCAAAAGCATTGGGTTCAAGTAAAATACATGGAATATGGTTTCGAAACCATTTAAAACCTTCCTTTCGAAACCTTTGGGTTTAACCTTCAAAATATCCAAAGGGTCTTTAAGAACTATGTCGAAAGCAACTCTTTCGAAAGCAATTTCCTAAGTAAAAGATGTGGATGGTATCAAAACTAATCCCTTCGAAAGCATTGGAGAAGCAGCTTAGGGTTTAAAGCGAAAGACCCTTTCGAAAGCATTACTTTGAAGGGTAGAATGCGGCAGCAGGGATTTCAACGCCTTTGAAAGCATTTTATTAAAACAAAGGCGACAACCTCTTTCGAAAACTCTTTTCTTTTAAAACAATTAACCAATTCGAAAACTATCTGATTCGAAAAGCATTCTTTTCAAAAGAAAAGCAAGCGACATTTCCTTTTTAAAAGCAAAATAAAGTCTTGATCCCTTCGAAAGCCCTGTTTCGATTCTATACCTTTCACCTGCCTCCAATCAACTGCGTAACAAATCTTTGATACTATGTGTATTGGTTTTGACTAGGATGGAGGTGGAAATATGGTGTCGAAAGGTAGCCGTCGAAAGTGGCGAAATAGCAAAACCTTATGAATCTGATTTAACTTTACAAAGTCGTTTCTTTCTAACTAACTTGCTTTGTTTGTGAACATATGATTTGTTGCCGAGTAAAATATTTTCTAAAAATACTGATGAACTTCATAGATTACATTTTAAAACATTTACAATTTGCCCCTTCTCCTTTTATAAACATATAAAACATTTAAGTCACATACCTCAAATAGTTTTATATACTTATTGAAACACGTAGGAAAATTCTACAGAAATTCCCATAAATCATAGTTTATCAACATATATAAATTTCTGACCCAAAGCTAACATATAATAGCTGTAATTAATTTAAACCCATTTTAGCTATTTTCTTCACTAGAAAGTTCATAACAAATCCACATTAATTCAAAAAAAATATGAAATTCGAAAACTATCTCTAGAATAATATTTCTGACCTTATAACAAAATCGCAAGGCATTTAGATGTCATTTAATAGGTTTTCCAAATCAAAACTTGTAATAAAAATGTATATGTACAAACATAATTCATCAACAAGCATATATATCTATTTATAGTCAAAACATGGCAACGAACTTTGCAAACCATATAAGGATCTGATCTAGAACCCAAAAAAAAAAAAAAAAATGAGATGTAACATATTATTCACCTTTAGCTTATGATTAAGGAATTTGAGATCTGCTTCTTGAATGAATTGATTAAGATTCCTTCTTTTGATTATTGTTTAATTTCCTCTTACATTTCCCTAATGGTGTTTGTCCTCTCCTTATATTTACTTTTTTTTATGGACGTATAAAATGAAATTGGTATGAGGGTTTAGGGTACTAAACTATAACTCATTCCTATTTTTCCTTTATCTATTTCATTTTAACTTCCTCTTAGTTCATTAGTGAATTTGGCATGGCTACCCATTACTATTAAAATCTCAATTCCCTTAATCATTTACATTATTTCATTTAATTTAACTAATTAAAGGTCCTAAATAACGTTAATCAAAATTAGGATCGTTACGAGGGACAATGCTTAAATCACTCAAGAGGAAACAATCTAGCATAGAAAGTATTAATGCACGGTTGCTACTGGTTTAGGGAACTTCAGAACGCAAAGGAATTTGTAAGGAGATATGACGGATGTCAACGATTTGCAAGCGTCCCCAAGCAGCCATCGCACGAGCTCATACCACTTACAAGCCCATGGGCGTTTGACATATGGAGCATAGATCTGATAGGACCACTTCTGATGTCAAAGGGAGGAGCCAAATATGCCATAGTGGCAATAGATTACTTCACTAAGTAGGTAGAGGCAAAGCCCCTGTCCACAATCACTGTAAAAATGGTAGTCATTTTCACAGTAAGAAACATAATCACCAGATATGGTACCCCCCACAAGATCATTTCTGACAAATAGCATCAGTTCGAAAGTAAAGAATTCATCGAGCTTTGCAAGAAGAACGACATAACAATTTTTTTCTTCTTATAGTCGTCATCTATAAGCTAATGGATAGGTAGAAAATGCAAACAAAACCATCCAAAAGTACTAAAGAAAAGGCTGCAAAAAGCTAAAAGTAAGTGGGTAGTAGAACTTTCTTTAGTACTATGGGCTTACCAAACCTCAACTAGATCTCTAATCTGCCATACCTCTATTTCACTAACCTATGGATATGAGGTCATGCTTCCCGTTGAAGTAGAAATCCCATCATATAAGAGAATATCATATACAATAGAAAAGAGTAAGAAATTGAAAGAAGCAACTTTAGTCCTCATCCAGGAAAAAAGGGATGAAGTAGCGGTAGTATCGGCCGCACATCGATAAAGGATGACAAAACGTTATAACACTATGCTCAAAGAGAGGACCACGAAGAGTAATGGTCAACACAAAGGATCCAGTAGATGGAGCAGTAGGTCTGAATCGGGAAGATCCTCTAATGATAATAGAGGTATTGGCAAATGAGGCATATCGACTATGAAAACCAGATGGCAACCTAGTTCCCAGAACTTGGAACTCAAAGAACCTCAGAACTTACTTTGTATAACCCACATTGCTTATGTAATGTACATTATAATTACTATTTTATAAAGTAAAAATATAATAAACTGAACATAGGGATATGAGACGGCCAAAACCACTGTGAAAATCTCTCTTAGTAATTACTTTGACATGGTTAAAAAACTAACGCTGGACGTAGGGATATTAAACGGCCCAAGCTCACCATCAAAAATGTCGCTCAACGTAGCTTGGCTTCTCAGCCAAACTGGACGTAGGAATATCAGATTACTCGAACCAATTATTTAAACAGAATTGCTTATAACACAGCTTGGCTTCTCAGCCAAACCAAATATGGGGATATCAGACTGTCTGAACCAGTTATTAAAATAGAGTTTCTTATAATGCAGCTCGGTTTCTCATCAGAACCATCATAGGGATATCGGACGGCGTAAACTAGTATATAAACCCCTCTATGTTAGTGCTGCTAAAATAGCACAATAGATGTACGATACTAGACAACTAGAACTAGTCCAGAAAATAATGCGCATGCGAAAGTTGTAAACATGCAACAAGACTTCACAGTCAAATATCTATCTTTCCCCAACTAGCGGGGTAGACCATGCCAAGCGCAAAACAAACAACATTTCATAGCTTACCCATTCAACAGTGCAACATACGAATGACAATGGCAATCTCAAAAACAAGAACGATAATGCTAAAAAATAATAATAAACATTTTCTTGCAGACTTCACCTTCGTTTAATTATCATGCCAACTACATGGCGTATAAACAATAAACGGTCCGTCCCTAAATAGCGGAGCATACCAAACCAAACGCACGACAGAGCTTATTTGGAAAACAACATCTAGAAAGCGAATAATCAGATGTGAAGGATGGAAACGAGCAGAGACAAATCCACATCGATCTGCGATCACTGCAGACTTGGAGGGCAAGATGTTACACCTGTATTTCTCAAGTTAAATTAAAAGGGAGTTAAATAAGGAACAAAGCCAAAAGAGCAAGCCTAACAATAAAAGTTAAGACATAACGAAAAGAGATTGAAGTGATCTGAACGGTACCACACAAAAGTTGGTATGCGGTCATGATACTTGATCCAGCTGAAAGAACTATAACCAAGAGGTAGGAAGTCACAAAAAATAAAATACGACACTCATAATATAAGCCATAAAGATACCAAAAACAAAGATAAAGCACTGCATCCGCAATCCATGATAAATAAATGACTGGACTGCGCTACCGACATTCTAAGATCTCACACTTTGTTAACATGCTCAAGTCAAATCTGCACTTTACATACTGAGGGTAATCTATGTAGTACCATAAAGAGTCAAAAAGCATTCCTAAGGGTTATGAATAGGGTCACTCGAATAGCACACCAATGTAGATACACAGTTATAGGAAAGTAGCGAAGATATGAAATTACCTTTACCCGTAACTCATGCAACTGTGATAACCGGAATTTTTGGACGTCCAGTAATTGGATAATTAAATAATTATCTTTATTAAAAATACTAATTTGTAAATTGAACAAATAAAATTCTGGTATATATATCTGGATATATAGATGAATTAGAACTATAATAAATGCTGAATTATAAATATCGGGATAAATATTCATTTGATAATCTCCTGATATAACTATTGAAATTTGATGATATTTTTTTAATGATTTTCTTTATAATTATTCAATTTGGCAAAATTTATCTTTTACAAATAAATATGTCTTTTATTATAATGTATATATATATATGTATATTGTAAAGGGTTAGCTATGGTTTAAGTTCAAAATTTATTTTCAAGTTATTAAAAATAAATTCTATATTTTTACAAAAATAAAGGTAGTATATGTGTATATTTACTTGTTAAAATATTAAAGCTCAAGTTTAAAATAGAACTTAATAAGATTCATACCTTCTTTAAATACATGTAAAAATTGTATATGTATAAGAGTATTAACTTAAGAATATAAATAGAATATGAAAACATAAATTTATGCAAAATTTACAAATGTAAACATTAAAAATATGCATTAAGCATTTGTAAGATAAAGACTACATGTAAGGACAAGTGTCGTGAATTTGTTCCTTTTGTTTTAGATAATAAATAAAAGATAAAAGAAATATATACATTTTCTTTTCCTCTCTCATTTCTTTTTTTTATCTTCATCTTTCAAAAACAAAGAAGATTTAAAACCTGAAAATAATATACAACTAGGAAATCATAAAACAACAACCATTTTAAAACTGAATCATTCAAGCAGATCAAAGGAAAATTGAACAGTAAGCAATTTCTGGTTTTTCTCGAGCAAAGCAAAGCAAAGTTTTAAAGGCGGAATTCAAAATCTGAAAACTCAGTTTAAGACAAAGATATGTTTCAAAGAAAATCTCAGATCTAAGTATATCAAGTACTCAAAGCAAAAGTTTTAAATCAAGCAACTTCATTTCCAAATTCAAGTTTGAGCCTTCAATTCCAGATCAGCATCTAGAAGAGGAATCAATTGTTCTCTATTTTTTAGCCAAGTGAGTAAACTTTAAACCCCTTTAGGCAAATCATCTGTAATTGTGCATGCAACAATTTAAGACAATAATAACTTAAAATGTGATTAGCATTGCTGGAATCAATGTTGTTTGGTTTTGAATTACAGTTTGCTTGTCTATGTGCATAGGTATATTCCTGTTGTAAACTTCAACAGCTTGATAAATTCCAAAAATTTTAGAATCTCTTCACCTGGTCACTTCTAACATATGATGTTCAAAGGAAACTTATATGTATTGATGAAATGCAAATTTTAAAAATATTTGCATGTAAAATTGTTAGATAATTATTTGGTAAATAGGTATTTACGGTAAAAAGAAAACACTAGAAAAATCGATTGTTTAAATTTCAGGTTTCACCTTTATAAATTAATTCGTCTTTAGAAATTATGATTTTTTGAAGTAGTATCAAGATTTTTAAATGCGTATATAAAGAGGAATCTTGAGTTGATGGGAAACTAGTCAATTACCAAATTTCGACGAACCAATCATAGATAGAGAATGATTTCCGACCGGTAGATAGCTGAATGGGTTGTGAGTCTAGGAAAATTAGGTTCGATTTTTTTAATGGAAGGATTGACTGATCGAGGTGGATATAGAGTTTAAGCTTGGTTTTTGTCGTGATTGTTTTCAAGGCCATTGCGGCATTTTCGATGCGTCGGTCTCGATCGAGGTTAGGGGATAGTTGCGTAGGGCTCCGGCGAAGGGATGGACTGATTGTCGAACTTTCTGATGGTCTAAGGTGGCGATACTGGGAACTTTTGGTGATCGACTTGATTCCTGGTTTTCATTTGAATTTCTCGATTTCAAGCGTGTTGTAATTTCGAGTTTCTGGGTTGTCTGGTTGGATGACGGTGAAGTTGCCGATGAGATAAGGGTTCTAACGTCAGTCGGAGATGACCAGAACGTTCGTGCACGTGCATGAGGTTTTCTGGTGTGTTAACGTTGTATACGAGGAGGTAGAAAGTGCTGCTTCGGGGTTAGTCTCGGGGTAGTGGAAGATTCGCTTGGGTTTTGCTTCGTGTGTTCGCGAGGTTTATTAAACCTGTAACAGTTTTTTTAAAGCAAACTAAATCAGTGTTTTTGAAAGGAAAGGAAAGGAAGCGGAAGAAGGGTTGTGACGCAAGGAAGCATGGGGTTTAACTTGAATTTTTGAAGTAATACTCGGGTTGCTCTGGGTTATTAATTAGATGTTTGCAGAGTCAAGATAAGTTATTCATCTTAGACTATTGTAAGTGATAAATTGATTAGTTAATGTTTTATTAATTTAAGTTAAGAAAATATTTAAGTTGTTTTAAAAGCTAAACTAATCAAATAATTAAATGGTTTAAATCAAAGGACTAAATGTTTTAAATTTTACTTAAACTTAAAGTTTTTAAATTATTTTGATTCTAAGGTTATTAGGAAAATTTTGGAACAATAATTAAGGAATTGAACTAAGATAAATGATATAAATTTATTGATACTTAAGGATTTATTAATTAATAATTAAGAATCAATTATTGATTAATAAATTTGAAATTAAAGAGTGATTATTATTAGCAAAGGAATAATTAATTGCTGTGACTAATCATTGATTAGAGTTAATTAATCAATGTAATTAATTGACCAATGGTATAATTAATTGATGAAAGTAATTAAAGGTTAATTATTTAAGAGAAGTACTTAAGAATAAATTACTTAGTGAAATTAATTAAAGGATTGATTAATTGAAGAAATTAATAAAGAGTTAGTAACCAATGAGTATAATTAATTAAAGGATAATTAATCAATGTAAGTGATCATATGATAATTAATATGAGGAACTAATTATGGATAAATGTGATTTATGTGAAAATTGATTAATTTGTGTTATTAATTAAGGCTAATTACTTAATGTAATTAGAGAAGATAATTAAGGGATGATTAATTAGCGTTTTGTAATTAATTACTGATAAGTAACCAGGATTTAAAAATGATTAAAGTAATTAATTTAATTTATTTAAATTAATTAGAAATGGTTTGACTAATTAATCTTGCTTATGAAGAATTGGTTGATATTTTGATATGCAATGTTTTGTGATATGATATCTTTAGTTAGAATAGTGATAATGTGGTTATCTATCGATGATGAATTACTGTGTAAAAGTTGGCATCCTGTATTTAAAATTGAATTGTTTCCACTTGAATAACTTTGGTTAAGATGACATTGAATTCGAAGAGACCGGAGTCGGGTGTTAGTAAATACCCGAAACCACTTTGATTCTTTATAGATTGATATATGAAATCAATAGACTGGAATAGAATGATTTAAGTGAATTGGACCATTTAATCTAAGTTTTGGTACTTAGAAATTGATGTGTGAAATAAGTGATGTCTATGTCAAATTGTGAATTTGTAAATTGATAAGAGTTACCCCGGGTTTTATATAAGCTTTATGCCTTTGTATTCCATGTTAAATGGGTTTACACATGCTGGTTTCCAGCCTGACCAAGGTGTTACTTTGATGTAATGCTCGGGTCAGACCGAGTATTACAACTTTTCAGGTAAGGACGTTCTGGAGTTCACGTGGCGAGCTGAACGTATGGAGTGTATTTCCACTGTGAGATATTATTGTTTACCTGAGACATGTTGACTGTAACTGTCCAGTGTTTATGAATGTTGTAACTCTGATGTATTAAATGTATTTGACTGATACAGCTTTCTTTGTGTAAAGAATATTATTTGATATTATATTTTATTCGCTGCGAATGTGAGATTCGGAGTTTGGTTTTCTGTTTCTTCTTTTTATATCTCTTTTCTTCTTTCTCTAACTATCTGGAAGTTTCAGGATCGAAAATTCTGGGTCATTACAGCAATGAAGTCAGTTAAGATCATGATCAGATCAGACTAAAGTCAACTCAGATAACATTCATACGATTTGTTAAAACAATCCCTCATGATGAAAAAATCATACACCCTGAAGCCCTAATGTAGCTCAGAATGCTTCATACGAATGTCGTAGCATCATGCAACTGTTCTACATCAACTAGTACATCCTCACTCTAAATACAACGGCGCCACCCCAAACAAACGAGTAACTCTTTCTGCCCTTCCTAATACTTGTATGTGAAGTAAATCCAAAATTTAAAGTCTCTCGCAATGATTTCACATGTTCCTGGCATAAATTCAAATACTCCCTCTTTAACTCCAAAAAGTCCCACCTTAATCTTAAAATTCCCACCAAAAACACGTTAACAAATTGGACACATTAAACAAATAACATGGATAACGACAACTGGCTGGATCCAAGGGCTGGGATGCAATAGGAAAAGAAGGATGGAAGTGATCCATGTGCCTCTGTATACTATAAATAGAAAAAGGAACTATAGTAGAAAGGGACCATTTGCTTTCTTCATGTTTTCCAAAAACTTTTCAAGTTTATTTGTACTCTCAGCCATTAAAACTCGTACAAAAGAATATAAAAAAGAAAGAGTAATTTCCCCTGACGTAGAATTCTTTAACATCCGAACCAAGTAAATTATTTGTGTCCTTTACTATTTCTACATTTTACTATTTACTTACTGTGTTTTCAATACGGAATCTTACTTTATTTATACTATATTAAATAATGGATGGATTTTACATTTTAACAAATAATTAAAGTGCAACTACACGATTGTATAAGCATCCAACAAAAAAATCAACACCTAACGGTAAATTTAATATCACTTAATTTTTCTAATCGAAAAAATATGATTGAAGTAATCAATATGATAATGACTTCATTATCAATTGAGTGTTGTAAGATGAAAAATCTTACCAACATGTTTGGCACTAGAAGGAGGCTTTAATCTCCAATTAATTCCTACATTCAATAAAACTTTACCTACTTTATTTCACGTACCATGAATCCCGTCGATTCACTTATCCCACTTGTCTAAGAACACTTGCACTTATCCTTAAAGATGGCCAATAAATCACTCCTAATTTTGAAAGCCCTAAGTCTATACCTGATTTCCATGATCGGCATTGATGATTAGGGATAAGGTTAAATTGATGGAATGCGTCAACCTGATCTATACCCGATTTCCCCTTACCAATTTTTCTTTCCTAGGAAATGATTGTGGGGGTTTAATCAGGCGTTGTAACAACCCAAGTTCCGGTGGGTCCGGATTTTTTGCAAAAAATGCTAAAACCCAAGTCCACTGAAGCCAAAGTTGGGAATCTGCTATCTTGCAAATAGGAAAAGACAAATATATCAGAGCCCAGATAAATATCTCACAGCGGAACTGACTAAAATATGATAGTGAGTAAATATTAACCAAAAAAATAACACTTTCTAAACAAGTGTCTCAAAGCTGGAAAGTCTATGTCATCTACCTAACTTGTAGGATGTTATGAGGAGGAGGTCAGAACAAAAGTTCTGGTGAATGAACAAATTATACACTTCTAAACTTAATTCTACATATACCATTTTATTTCCATTTACTATTATGTTAGGTTCATTGGGTTTATAATACTCTCACCTCTGTGCGTGAATCCTGCCCATCTACTCCCTAGTAGATTAAAACCTAATACCTAATATACATATACATACATACATATATATATATATACATGTATGTATGTATGTATGTATGTATGTATGTATGTATGTATGTATGTATGTATGTATGTATCTGTATGTAGCTATATGCCCAATGACCGCATTGGTCCTAGGTACTACCCATAGTACCTTCCGTATCCTCCTCACAAAGGACTCCATCATCTTGCTTCAATGGCGTTCTGTGACCACATCTATAAAGAACTTCCTCATAAGGCCTACAATATAGATGTTCCGTTGTCTACTATGAAAACGTAAACGACGTCCACTCTAGTCTATACTAATGCTTGGACATCCTCAATGTATCATCCAGTGCGTACCTTGAGGACTATATGTAATCGTTCTGTCTACTCTCTGAATTCCGCTTAATAAGGTCTACCTGTTACAGAATTTAGTCGGGGATTTTCTATTTCTGTAATGGACTGCCTCGTTAGGCCTACAATACAGATATTCTATTTCTGTAAAGACTGCCTCGTTAGGCCTACAATACAGATATTCTATTTGGTCTCTCTCTTTTCTTATCATGGCTATGGCCCTATGCAGCAACCCCTCAACTAATTGAAAGACTTCTAAAGAGCTAAGTGGTTGTGCCCTACTACAAGCAATATAAACATACAATTGGTTGCGCCCCTCATCCAATTTCTCGATAGTGAAAGTATCATTGGACCGTTGGTTTAACTCTAGTCTTTTCCGAACTTGCTCTTAGTTTTGATGCTAGCCCGATATCCGCATGTGACTATCCTTTTAGGTCCGGCCAACTAAACTTACTTGCAAGTACCAGGACATACGAATATCCTACTCCAAACATCAGCCCCTTTTGACTGCCTATAATGGTCATGTCATGCAAACAATCAAGGCATACTCTTTTGATGGAACACCTACAGACCTGCCTCTGGAGCACTGCTTCACTATGCCTATCCTAGAGGGCCATTCTAGAGTACCCTCACGCCCTGTTGAAGTTTCGTACTTCCTTCTAGCCCAAAATAACTAAGTTGGACGTGCCTCTTCTATGCTGAAATCTGTGATGAACTACTTCGTTAGACACTTTATCCTTTGGGTTGCTCCAAACAGATCTCAGCTTTTCTTTTGGAATAGTTACATAATTACTATAAATTTCTATCTTTCGCTTTTTATTTCAGCTTTTCTTATTTTACATCTAATTTCTGTAAATTTAGTATTCTTCTATTTTAGTCCGCATTTACGAATTCTTCTCTTTACTATTTTATTCGCGTAAAAAGGAATAAAAAGAAGCTAACATTTACGGGCAAAATTTCTACTTTAAAATAGATATAATCAATTGTAAACTTCTTGCTTTTAGGATTACGACTTTCTTTAACAATCAAGCCTAATATTAATTAAATATAAGCTCTTTTATACAATATACAATCTCAGCATAACTAATTAACAGAATTAATTACTGAAATAAACACTAAATAAAATTATTTAACGGGAATCTAACGATAATATATCATAAACATAAATGATATATAATTAAATCCACTCACATGTCGTCCTTTTAATTTGCTATGCTTTTCTCCGCTTCTTCCCCTTTTTGATTCGCTGTAAATTCTTTGATTTGTTTGCGCAATTCTCTGACTTGTTTGCATGTATTTTCTTTCTTAATTTTATTTTTGGTTTGGGAAAAGATTTGATTAACAGAGGAGAAAGGAAGTGGAAGAAGAGAAGAGGAGTTTGCTGTAAAAGACGACAGCTAATTCAGAGAAAATAGTGTGTGCTAGGGCTAAGTTACGTTTAATTTATAGGTGCAGTGAACAACTAGGAATCATCCGCTTAACACCAAAAACAATCCTTACCATCAGAACTTGATTTGTTTATGTTAGCTTATAATGTATAACTCTCCCACGTTATTCATTTGTTCCTTTGTTATATGACCCTATTAATTCATGTTTCCTTCTAAATAAGATTCTCTCATTAATTATCCAAATAATTAGATCATACATACATACATACATACATACATACATAGATACATACATACATACATACATACATACATACATACATATATATATATATATCCAATATTAATTTACTCTTATATGTTATAATTTCTTACCTATTTGAACACGTCAATTAATACCTCTATTAATTGAATGCATATAAAAGTTATACTTTTTAATTTATTCTTATTAATTTACCTACATCATAAACCTAATTACTTTGTTCGATTTTTGTACGCATTCCAAAAAAATTCTAACTTGAAAACAAATAATCCTATGACTGGTGTTTTCTTCTAGCAAATTAATTTATATTATTAGCTATTGTAAAGATGGCATATTCTTTAATTAATTGACACCCTTTTTAAAATGTTCAACTAATTGCCCATTAATTAATTGACACGTTTTCCCATTTTAATTGATATCCAAATTAATTCCTACACATCACTCAATTAAACATTTATTAGTTATACATATTTAAACCGCCAATTCATTACTCAATTAATTGACACATAAGTTTCCCTCTTTTATTAATTGACGCTTACTTAATGTCTTTAATTAATTTCTCAATTAATTGATTGCGTCAATTATAAATTAATATATGTATGTTATCATTTAATTTATTCCCCAGATACATTTTCCTTTATTAGAAGATCTCTTAATTAATTAGTGGTATAAAAGTGACATTCTCTGACTAATTAACGCCTCTATGTCTCTTAATTAATTCCTCTTTTAATTGATTGATGCGTCAACTAATCACACACTCATTAGTTGCATATACCTATGTAACCTCTTAATTTTTAAATGCGTATATTTGACATTTATATTTTTAACCGTTTTGCAATTATATTAATTCAATTGATTTTATTCGTCACTAAAGCGCGGGGTGTTACATTCCCCCCCTTAGGAAATTTCATCCTCGAAATTTGATAAGGGTTCAATCATGCAAACCTTCATGCATCCATTCTACACTAGCAACCTATTAGTGTACAACCAATTTTGCAACAATCCATGCATAGTGCAAAGTGCAATACATCATAAAATATATGCATGTCCAAGAATTTCTAAACGGTATCTCCTATATGAATGCTTTTTCTTTTAGAAATTCCTTTTAAAACATGATGCACACATCCTAAATATACTTGCAATTTCTATATGAATAAAATCTTTTGAAAACTCAAAACATTTTTTATCCAATTTTTCCCACACTCCTACTGAATAGGAGCATAATTCGACAAATTTTACGTCCAAACCTACCACACAACTTTTAATTTTCGAATTTTATAAAATTCTAATTTCCCAAATTTGATTTATTATGTCAGAAAGAAGGTAAAACGGAAAAACTTCACATTTCTCCGTTTTACTTTTGCGTATCTCTCTCTCTGTACTTGGAACTTATACCGCTATCCTATAAAATCTCTATTTTCTTTCCCAAGTACGGTTTACATAAGAAATGTTTTTCTTTTCAAACTTTTTTCCAAGCTTAATTTATGGGAAATGCGTATTTTTCTTTTGCAATTCTCATTTATTTCTATTGACGTTTTTGTTGCTTTATTTAGATCTTTCTTTTTTTCTTCTAGTTACCTTATATTTGCTTTTGCTCCTCTTTTAATACAGCAACTAAATACAGCTATCATCTAGGGAAAGGAGGTGTAGGACCATATCCACTCTGACACAGAAAGGTCCTACTCTAGAAATACAAGTAACTCATATGCTCCTTCTGTCGTCTATTACTTATTACCAACTTACGCTGTATTACTCATGACGAATAAGATTTATTCATCTATTCTTTTCCATGCTCAAAAAGGAATTATTAAGTCAAATTTACTGCGATGGATAAGGATTTCAATCTATGCAGTCTCTATCTAAAAAGACAACTAAGCTTGGGGAAACTCTCTCTTTAGCTTTCATTTTCCCCAACTAAGGTTTACCTACCCCAAACGTGTGTCTTATCATCTTACTAATATCATTTCATTATTCTTATATAGTCCACACACTTGAAGCAACAATTCTAGGTTTTCACCAGTGTCATGTACACCTTACGGGAACTTTCATTATTACTACTAGGAGTAATTACTGCTATAGCCATATACTTTTCCCTTACACCTAGGAAATGATTCATATCTACTCCATATTTAAAAGTCTGGTTTGGTATTTATCATTTTACTTCAAAAATTAAAGCTTCTAAATTTTATCTTTTCAAAAACTTATTTACTTTTCCACCAAACCATTTTTAAAAAAAAACATGTCTTGCTTGTTCTTAAAACATTTTTCCTTTTTCTTGACGTTAAAAAAATGTCCTCTCATGTTTTCAAAATATCCTTCTTTTTATATAGATTTTCAAATTTACTAAAACTGGAATAAATAAGAACAATTATTTTATCACAAATCTCTTAACTTTCCTACTCTTTCAATTATTAACGTTGAAGGAGTTACTAACTTACTACACTTAATGGTTTTATACCTTAATGTATTGGAATTTCTTTCTCTTATGAGATGCGATTAACGCTAAAACCTTCTATGAATCCTTTAAAGAAGGATTTCAAGTTTATGTGAAATTATAAGAAAATTATTTTATATTTTATCGAAATAGGCTATACAAAATATGGTGTTTTCCATACCTTGTACATCTCTTTCATGTATTCCTTATAACTTGCATAAAACATCTTTATTTGTGATTCATAGAAAATAATATCATTATTCATTTCATTCCAATAGATTAAGGCATGTTTACTCTATATTTACTTACATAAGATATTTCCTCCTAAATTCATTAATTTATCGTACATTATTTTTCAAAAGAACTCTTTTTTAAAACTTCTTTATAACTAGAACATATTTTCATATACTTATTTAAATAATAAGTGTACATACAAACTGTAGGATCGATTTCATCGTAGAGGGGGGTGAATAGAGTGATACTACTAATTATAAAAATTTAATGCGGAAAAATGATTGCAGCACAGATAATAGTTAAATAATAGCAGCACGGATAATAGCAGAATAATAAAAGCAGAAATAGAACAATACCCGGCTTCGACAAAACCCTGCCTACGTGCTGCCTCCAAGGTTTCTACTAGAAATTAAGTAGTCAGACGCTTACACATGTAAACTCACGACATCCGCTATCGACTAACCTAACTCTGTGCTCAAAACCCTGCCACAACTTAGTCATTGAGTTGCGAATTCTCGAATTACACCACGGTAGTTCGTTTCCTAGTCACACGACTAGAATATATAAAGTTTAAAAGTAAAACACAAAATAAAAACAACTTAAAATACAAATCCCTATTTTAAAAATTAAAGTCCAATAGTAAAAAATTCACGGCCCAAAATGATATTAAGTGAAGTCCCTTTTTTTATTTATGTCGGCTGGTATTTTTTCTTTATGAAAATGGCAGCCTTATTTCTTTTTCGATCCATCTTCGTTTCACTTCAACAATTAGGGCTTTGCAAATTTGAGTACCCGATTGATTGCTGATCGATCGACTAGATGTTTTCACTTTACTTGCTATTGTCGATCGTTTTTCACTTCGATTTGCATTCGGCTACTTCAATTCGTCGAGTTCGATTGATGCGTGAATTGGTACGTGAATGCCTTATACTGACTATTGATTATTCTCAACTTTGATTCGAGTTGAATGATCTATTCCTCTCTGTGTCGCTTGAACTCGAATGCCTCTATATGCCGATGATGTTAACGGTTTAAATAGCGTTCAATTCCCTTAATTATCGTTTGAATATATTTATTTGAATTCGTCTGTTACTTCTATTCTGCTGGTCGATTTTGCTCGGTTTCTTATGTTGATCCTGACCGATTCAATTTCATATATTTGCTGTTATGATTGCTTGGTCGCCACTACTTTGATTTTGACTTATTCGATGCTTTACCTTGGTCACCACGGATTTGATTTACGTTGGAATTTGGTTCCGTTCTTTTGTCTCTAATTTCGGCATCGTGAACATACGAATTTTGTTACCTTTGTGACTTCGGCACTTTGATTATGTGATGATATTTTGAGATGAGAATTTTACTTCGACTTGTTCAATATCACCTTGTTGAATCATGCTTTTGATTCATGATGAAGAACATTAACAACCATTGACGATCATAGATCACAAGATGGTGTTAACATGGCGACAAAAAGAGAATGGAACTTCAAACAAGACAAGACTTCAAATCAAATAGAGTATGTATATTTATCTTAATTTTTAGTCTTACTTATGTGAAAATATTGTTAAAATCATTCCTCAAGTAGTCACACACACAAATGGATTTTACTTCAAAATATAATATTTTATTGTGATCTATGCAACATAGCATAGGTCAGTCGACTCTCGGCTGACCAGAGTCAGTGCACAGATAATTGCTCTGAAATGCACTTTTTTAAATTCAGTCAACTGACACTTCTAAGTCAGTTGACTGAATGTCAAATAACAGCTATTTGACTGAAAAGACACGTTCTTTCATGAAGGGGTTTCAATCCAATTTCAAGAGGAACAGATGCAACTTTTGATTGAGATCTTTCACGAATAATTGCATCTCTATATCCTATATATAAACATGCTTTGGTTCTTTTCAAAATCACCGAAATTCTTGCTTTATTATCTTAATCTTTTTTTCTCTATATTCTTTACAATTCAAAGCAATCACAAAGTCTATATCGCTTGAATCTTTGAGTTAATATATACATTCTTCGATTCTACGTGATTTTCTTCCTTTCAATCAATACACACACAAAATACTCTTGAAAATTTGATTATAGGAAGGGTGTACTTCAAGACATATATGTGTTATCAAGAACATACTAGTCAACAAAGCTTTTTGTATCTAGTAGAAATCATGTTCGATTGCTTAGGCAGAAAGACCTCTTCGGCTGTTCAGGTAGAAATCATGTTCGACTGTTCAGGTATTGTATAGACCTGTTCCTCTGGGTTAAGAGAGGGTTATTATTAATAGTGTAATTCCAGAAGTAGTCTGGGACTGGACATAGGACAGTGCTCCGAACCAGCATAAAAATCTCCGTTGTTATCTTTTTACTGCACTTATTTTCCGCATTATTAATTATAAAGCTATCTACATTATTCTCTGCATTATTGTATATCCATATTGCACGATCCATAGCATAGCACACTTTCATTTGGTATCAGAGCAAGTCATCCTATAACCGTCATATAGTTATTCGATATTCGAGTAATATGGATAGTAACACTAACACCAGTTTTATGGAAGGACAATCCACAGCACGACCACCATCGTTTAATGGCATGAATTATAACTATTGGGCTATAAGAATGTGTATATATATGCAAGCAAATAGTTTTGTTTCATGGAACATTACACAATCAGAGTATCATATACCCACAACTGAATATTCAACATGCTCAAACACACAAAAACAAGAAGCTTCTTCAAATGCCAAAGCCATGAACATGTTATTTTGTGCTTTAGATAAAAATGAGTTTAATCATGTTAGTATGTGCAACACTTCCTATGAAATATGGAGAACACTAAAAGTCACTCATGAAGGTACTAACAAGGTTAAACAAAGCAAAATATCAATGCTTAAGAATCAATTTCAAAATTTTAGGATGAAGCAAGATGAATCTATAAATGATATGTACTCCAGATTTCAAGATATTCATCATTCCTTATTAGGACTAGGAGAGATATATTCCGACTTTGATATTGTTTCAAAAATCCTTAACTCTTTAACGGACGAATGGGAAAGAAAAATCTTAGCTATTGAAGAAGCTAATGATCTTTCTACCATGAAACCGGAAGAGTTAATAGAAAATCTAATGTCCTATGAAGTGAATTTGCAGGCTAAAAGAGTACAAGCACAAGACAAGAAGAACATAGCTTTTCATGCTGAAGAAGAAGATTCAGACTCATATGAGGAAGACCTAGCATTTATTGCCAAAAAATTTAAGAAGTTTTTGAAATATAGAAAAAAGAACAAGAGTAATGGAAAACGAAGCTTCAACAAACCATCAATCTCAGCAATAGAATGTTTCAACTGTCACAAAAAGGGACACATGCAAAAAGATTGTCCAGAATAAAAGAAAGCATACAAAAACAAAAATAAAAAGGACAAGTTCAAGAGAAAAGCATTTTCGGTAACATGAGATGACTCAGATTCTTCATCCTTTGAAAGCGAAAGTGACAGTGATAATGATAATGAACAAGCAAATGTATGCTTCATGGCAAAAGATAATGAGGTTAGTAATTTAAATTTTGATGATACGATAGAAATAAATTCAGAACTTCTAGACACTTTGAAAAGTCTTAAAAGGAAACATAAAGAAGCTTTGGAAAATCAGAAAAGAGCAGAATTCGAAAGAGATATGCTTAAAGACAAGAAGAAAATATTGGAAGAAGAACTTGAGAAAATTCAAGATTCACTCTCTTACAATTCTCAACTGTCAAGAAATAGAAACTCAAAAAGAAAAGAATGATGCTCTAGTTTCTGAAAATCATGAGCTAAAAAAAATCAAAATTGTTGAGTTAGATAACAATAGTCTCAAAACAAAGCTAGATGACATTACTAAAAACATTTCCAATTTTATTAAAGGAAGAGAATATTTATCCAGTATTATTGAAAATTCTCAACCTGCTTAAACAAAAATGGTTTAGGTTATGTCAAGAAATCAAAAGCTCCACCTAAAAATGAAAGGAAAAAGAGAAATGATTATAAACCTTGGACTACAAAAGAACCTTTAAAAGCGAAATCCAATCTGAAAACTATAAAATATGGATTCCAAAAACAAATAATAATTTAATTAGAAAGAAATATATAAATTCATTTTTTGAATCCGTGCATAAAAATGGAAATTATATTTTCAAAAAGGATACAAAACCCTCTTGGGTTTGGTTTTCCATGACCTAACTCTTAGGCCCCTATTAAAAAGAGGGTACCAATGATATTCTTCAATTTCTTGTAGGTCCCACTTAAAAAGAGAGGAAAATGGATACTCAACAGCGGTTGCTCAAAACATATGACCGGTGACAAAAATATGTTATCAAACATTATTTACTCAAATGAAGGCTCGGTCATTTTTAGAGACAATTCAAAAGGATATATCATAGGAAAAGGCGACGTCAGCAATGTCGGTACATCTAATTTACCTCTTATTTCCAATGTTTTGTTAGTTAAAAATTTGAAACACAATTTACTTAGTATTAACCAATTGTGTGATAAAGGATTCAAAATCAATTTTTCTGAAAATAAGTGTAGCATCTTTGATCAAAATAATAATCTTATTTTTGAAGGTTTTAGAGATAAAAATATTTATGTTTTGAATATGAATATAAATATAAATTATAATTCAAATATGTGCTTATTAGAAAATGATCCTTGGTTATGGCACAAAAGGTTTTGCCATATTAATTTTAGGGCTATTTCAAAATTATCTAAAAATGATTTAGTAAAAGGATTACCAAAAATGAATTTTAAAGTTGACCATATTTGTGATGCATGTTAGTTAGGAAAATTAACTAAGTCATCTTTTAAATCTAAAAAGGTAATTTCAACAATGCTACCACTTGAATTACTACACATGGATCTATTTGGAACAATACAAGTACAATCCATAAATCATAGTAAATATGTGTTTGTAATTGTTGATGACTTTTCTAGATATACTTGAATTATTTTTATAAAAAAACTTTTGATCATTTCAAATCTTTTGTCAAAAGAATTCAAAATTTTAAAGGTTTAAAAATTAAAAATATTAGGAGTGATCATGAAGGTGAGTTCGAAAATGAAGTTTTTGAGCATTTTGTAAGAAGAAAGGAATAATTCACAACTTTTCGTTCCCAAGAACTCCTCAACAAAATGGAGTAGTAGAACGGAAAAATAAAACATTACAAGAATGTGCAAGGACTTTGTTAAATGGAAGCGCGTTGCCAAAACACTTCTTTACAGAAGCTGTTGCTACCGCTTGTTATGTCTTGTATCGTGTTTCTATTCGACCACTAACTAAGAATACTCCGTATAAATTATTTAATGAAAGAAAACCAAATATTTCATATTTTAAAATTTTTGGTTCAAAATGTTTTATTTTAAATACAAAAGATCAGCTTGGCAAATTCGATCCAAAATCCGATGAAGGAATCTTTGTAGGATATTGGAAACGAAGCAAAGCTTATCGAATTTTTAAAAAAAGAACTAGTTTCATTAAAGAAACACTTCATGTATCGTTTGATGAAAATTTAAAACAAATTCCAAGTATTAAAGATGATGAAGAAAATATTACAAATACGGAATCTACAATTTTTGAAAATAATGAAAACACTTTTAATAATAAGAATAATAATGAATTAAGATCTCCTGCTAGGATATTAAGAAATCATCCTGTAACGACCCGGAATTCTGGGTCGCTAGATTTGAACATTTAACTCATTTTAAATGTTGAATATGTGTTATAATTTGAATTTTGAAATAAAAGACTTTGGTTAAATTAATAAAATTGGTTAAAACTTCATATACGGTAATTTAATTGAAATTTGAATAATAATAACTTAGTGTATTAGAATTGGGATATTTGGTAATTCTGAGTGTAAATAGATATAAAATTGGATTCTAAAATTTATTTTAAGTCTATTTGGGTTTGAATTATAATATTGGACTGTTGGATGGAATTAAAAGTCGATAGGTTGAATTTGGAATTTTATATTAATTTAATAATGGAATTTAATAATATAATAATGCACATAATCAAATTTTGATTAAAACTGAACCGGAATGATTTCTAATGGGAATATAAATTTTTTACGAGTTATAATAGAGTTAACAAAATTTTAAAGGTGAAGTTTCAAGTGATTTCGACGATTTGGAAAATCGCTCGATTTAATCGACGAGTTAAAATAGCCTTTTGGGGCACAGTCTCAGAATTCGACGAAACTAGTTCCATTGGATCCATAATAGTTAGTTATTATCGGATTTCAATTTTTGTTGCAATCGGAGTGGTCGTTTGACCCCGGCAGCTTAAAATGCATAGAAAATATTTAAATCGATTTAATTTAAAATTGATCGTTTATTTCCGTAACTCGCGCATATGACCAAATTAACTTCCGAAACATGTCCCATTGTGTTCGAAACGTAGGTAAAACCTTAGAAACGCCTGGCGGCACGTAAGATTCGGAGTTCGTTTGAAAAATTGCTTAAGAGTTAATTTAACATTAAAATATTATTATTTTACTTATATATATTCACGTTCCCCAAAGAAAACCTAATCCTTTCTTCTTCGGACGCCACTTCTGAATTAATGGCCGAGAAACACCTTTGTTTCCCCTTAGATATCTCGAGATCCATCGTCTTTTGGGCGAAATCTTCAACTGCATATTCGAAGAGCTCGCCAAGCTTCATTCATCCAACGGTCGTGATTGTAATCGGCGTGGTGGATCGCCTCAATTTTTGGGCCATTAGTCACGCGTTCGAGTGCATTTTTAGGAGCAACGACGAGGCCGAGCTTCACGAGATTTTGGGCATTGGGGGAATGGAACGTGGGCTACGTCGTGGCGGTGGATGATGGGGTTTCGGTCGCGAGTGGGAGGTGCGACCATCGGAGTTAGGGTTCGTACTTTGGGTTCGGGTTGCCTGTAGCTTTGCGTGAGAGAAGAAGTTTGAGCGGCGTTGATTTCAAGCTTGAGATGAGCGGCTGATGGTAGAGTAAAATTAAAATAAAGAAAATTGTTTTATAAATTATATATATAATTCTTTAAAACTGAATATCTCTTGCGTACCGTATCAGAATTCAACAAATCAGGAAGCGTCGGAATCGCAGCGACGCGATCTACACACTGTAGAAGATCCAAAGACATTTGGAGCAAGCGAAAATTTTGGATTAGATCGAACAACTCGATTTAATTTAAAATTTAAACTTTCATTGAACCCAAGGTGAGTTATTCTCACTCACATCTGGATATCTGTAATTTAAATAGCTAATATTTAAAATGTGTGATTGGTTGTTTAGCTGAATATGATAATTATTATCAAATTGAATCGATATTTATAGGTTGTGCTAATATCTGCAGATGCAGGGAATAGGTTGGAGGGATCCAACAGGATTCCTCACAAATAGAAAATTTTATTTATATTCTGATATATATATCTCATTGATTAATATTCTGTGATAAATTGTTTTAGATCATGTTATGCTATGCTCTATTTATATACTGTGTTAGATTAAATAGAAATTAAATTGTGATTGTGATATGATTGGATGAATACAACCTGGGAATTTAAAATAATAAATGAATTGGGTTTAAAGGAAATAAAAGAAAATTCTTAAGTAACGAATTTTAAAAGAGATTAAATTCAAGGAATGGGTTGAAAAATTTGAAGTGTTTGAAATTGTGATTACTAATGGAAATGTGAATTGTGTAAAATAATAGCGAGATTTATTTTTAAAGAATGGGAAGTGTGCTTTCTCCTGGAAACTTCAGTATGTTTTTAAGAAAAGCTTTCAAAATATAAATTTACAATTAAATATGTTGGAATATTTTAGAAAGAAATATTATTTTAAATTGTTTAAAGCGTAAGTTAGTATTTATTTAAGTAATTATGGTAATTAATTATTTGAAAAAGGTAATGTAGTATTAAGTTCTCAAAAGCAAATTGTAGTATAAATATTTGATTTAATAACTTTATTTTAAAAGTTAAACTTGACTTAAATTACTTAGGAAACCTCTATGTATTTCCTTAAGTTTTATTTTCAATCAAATAATTTCTAGAAGCTTTATTTTAAATATTTTAAACAAATATTTGAAATTGATTTCCAGGAAATAGCAATGTGTTTAAAAATAAAGGAGATATTTTTGAAGTATGGAAAGGATTTTACGGGATGAACGAAAAATTGAATTTGGGTAAATCGTGTTAGATTGATAAAAAGAATTCTTTGGATTATCCTAAAATAGAAGTGTATTTCCCTAAAAAGCCAAGTACGTCTTTAAGGCGGGTTTTTGAATAGTTAGAAGCTTTGAAGTTATATTAAAAAAATGGTTTAAAGAAAATCATTTAAGTGGTAAGAATTTTAAAATTGAACATTTATCAAATTAATTATAGAAGTAATTGGCAAGGCCAGCCGGTTTTATAGTGGACCGTCCACTTTTTATTATGAACGTAATAAAAACATGAAATATAGGAGTAAGGTAGAGGCACCTTAACTACTAAATAAGAAGAAAATACAGCACTGGAGTGCGACAGACATGTCACAACTACAAAAATAACTAACAAGACTAGGACTCCACCAAAGAGACAAAGACACCAATGACGTCTTCCACAAGGGAAGAGGAGGCGTTCCCAAGAATACCAATAAAGGGGCGAAAAAGGAGTGCAAGAGAAGGATCATAAAACTTAGCATTAGAAGAGTAAATAAAAGATCGATCCCAAGACGTATCAGCAAACATGATAGAATTTAACTCAGCATTCGAACCATCCAAGTCAATAACCAAGGAATCACCAGATGGTCGATAATAAAGGCAGCGAAGGTCCCTAAGATCATCGGACACAAAACCAAAATAGGTGTCATCCACGGGGTTGAAACGAATATCAGAACGACGTTCAACCAAACATCTCTCAGACTCAACCCAAACAACAGGCAACTGAGGCGAAGCAAGTTCCTGAACAGCAATGGTAACCAAGGAATCCTTAATAGGAACAATGGATGCAGAAGGGGATGCAGGCCGCTCAACAGAAGCCAATGGACCTGGAACGGATAAAGGAGCTACAGGAGGAGGAGCAACCAGAGAAACTTTGAAAACCCATTTCCTGAGCGGAGGCCGAGGCAAGGGAATCTTAGGCGCAACAGCAGAATCATCAGAATGTGAGCAAGTAGAAACTAAGTGGCCAAAGGAGTGACAGGAGGAACAAATGTCCGGGACCCAACCGTAACGAACACGGACTTCCACCACATGGCCAACAGCTAGCTGAACAGGAATAGTGGAAGGAAGAGGCTTAAAGGGGGTAATCTCTATCAGAGCCTTATCGTAGACCAGCTTTTCACGTGCAATAGTATTAGCGTCAAAACATTTCAATTTACCAACATTGCAAGCAAGCCAATTCAAACCAAGAAGCGGCTGTAGAGCAGAGGGAATTTGAGAGAAATAAACCCAAACTGGGAGAGAAAGAACTTGTTTACAAGCTCTAGCAACTGTAGGAGACCAGGAAGTAATAATAAATGGTTTTCCATCAAAGAAAGAAGGCTCAGCCTCAAGAACACGACTGCGATCCTCAGAGGAGGAGAACAGCAGGAAATACATGGAGTCAACCAGCCTAACACGAAGTTCACCGCGTAGCCGCCAAGCCCTATGGCAAACAGAAGATGCGTCATGAAGGCGTTGATTAGGGTCCAAAAAGAAACCAACCAAATATTCAGACCAATAGTCCAAACCAGCTTGCATGACATTAGCAGGAGGGATCGTCACTCGATTATCCTCAACGATTTCAAATTCTACTGGTTCATAAACACCCGCGTTATGGGGCAGAGATGTAAAAAGCGAAGACCAAGATTTGGGACCAACAGGGGAAGGAGCAGCAGGATGAAACTCCTCAACAATAGGAACACCAGCTGTAGCCGCAAGAGAGGGACCAGCAATGGGTGAGGCCGCAGGCAGTTTATCTCCAAAACTCAAGACAGAACAATTGGGAAAAACATTCTCTGGGGCATTTGGGCAAGCACCAGAATGGCATTGAGCTGAACACGAACCAACAGTGGCATCAGAAACCGACACTTGACCAAACGCACCAATATCCGCACCTTTAGCACAATGGACAATAGCATCATTCACAATCAAAGGCATGGGGCCACCTTCAGATCGACAATCAACACATAGCGTAGCTGACAACATCTCCGGGCACGTACAAATGCACTCAACAGCATCTAAAACAGGTTTCTTGACAGAAGGCAGTGGTGGAAACTCTGTTCAAAAAGCATTTGGTCAGGAGTAATTATTTTAAAGGGGTAATTAGTATTATGTTTAAAGGATATTATTAACATTTATACTTTATAAAATGGTTTTAATTTAAAGATAATTAGTTAAAATTTTATTTGAAACTTGTATAGATTTTCATAGCTTTATTTCAAGATCTAGTATGACTTAACGTTATTTTAAAGATAATAGTTTATATTTTATTAAGCGGTTTTATTTGAGATATTTTTTAAAAATATATAAATATTTTAAATCAAGTATGTAAGAAGTTTTAATATCAATGTTTTAATGTATTTTCAAGAATAAAGTATTTAAATTATTTTAAATCTTAAGGATTGGTGCTTGGATGCTTTCAAGGGAAGTAATAATTCGGGAAATTTATTCCATGAGAAAAATTGTGTTTGAAAAGTGTTTTCAACGGGATTTGAGAATTTAAACATATCTTGTAAAGATTATTTTTAAGGAAAATAAATAATGTGGGAATTATTTATTGTGTGATGGATGCTTATGGATGTTAATTGATAGTTAAATCACCGACTATCAATATTGGACAAATGCATTGATCGTTTCGAAGAGACCGGGATCGAGATTTATTCCTCGAAAACCACTTCGATCTGGTTTGTACGTTTTCATAGGAAAAACGAGTTCGGAGTCGAAGATGGAGCAGTGAAGTGCAAGGGCTTGTCACTACTAATCCTGAGGATATTTCCAAAATGGATGTAGTAGGAGTAGTGCCTTCGATTCCGTTCGAACCCGGGACGGACTTGTATGGAATAATGCTTTCGGAACATCGTCAGGTGGGCGATGGGCATCCTAAGTGAAACGTTCTAAAAATTAACGCTTATCCTCATGTGACGCCCCACCTCTATACCCACGCTAGCCAAGAACATTACGGTGTAATGCTGTCAACTAGTTCGAAGAATAAGGCTGTTGAGGAGCGACCATCCGTATAATTGCTTTGTGCGAGCGCCGATGTGTCAGATAGAATATAAGAGGAAATCCGACATACCGACACAAACTCAAAGCTACCACACTGTGGCTATAATATCTTCGGAAACAAACATAGAAATAAACATAACACAAATCGGTCACAGACATCCATATCACAAAGGCGGAAATAGATATGAATATATAACACATGAAAGTGTACATCAGAGTAGTGGTCCAATAAGATCCACAATATCACAAAAGAATAGCTACAACTGCTAGACAAAAGAATATGGATACATCAATGAGTCTATATCTCAAATGTATACAACAAAAACTACTAATCTAAGTAGTTAGCCAAAAGTCGGGGTGATAATCCCAGAGGTGAAGTCAAGCAGAAGCACCTGTAACATCTCGGTCTGACCCGAGTATTATTTAATAAGAAAATAATAAACAGATCAGTCTAGCTATAAATATCAGATAAAATGATATAGGATAATAGATATGACATAAACATATGCTAACCATAAATCCATACTGTGATAAGTATGTAATTGAAAATCAACAAGAGATTAATCAATATCACCAGAATCTTCTCAAAGATCAAAAGAAATGTCATACTCCTTATTTATCAAATCACCAAACTATAAATATTGACAATAATATCAATGTCAATCACAAAAGTTAATGACACACAAATTCGCCAATACACAAAAATTGATAACACATATCAATGAAAATCATGAAAATTGGTGAAACGTAAATTCTAGAAATGATCAATGGAAATCCAGAAATCACAAAAGGGGGGAGGCCTATCACCAAACGGGAGCATGAAACTCACCAACACGTGTATCACAAAATAGAACGCTATTACATGGTTGCTAACCATTAATTTTGAGCCGAAGCTCCACAAAACGGTCCGAAGACCAAGGGTCGCTACCCCACCAATTTGAGCCGAAGCTCCACAGAAACGGGGTTTAGTCTCCCTCGTAGACAAAGAGACATCGCAAATTTGCTAGTCTAAATCACAAAATTGATCATCAACGATCATCAAGAAGTGTCAATTACAATAAGCTAGTAAATATAAAAGCTTAGCCTCATGTCCCATAACCACCAGCTTAACTTAAATATTTACGAACAAATTGTAGATTTCCACTAGAAAATTGTCACAAGAGATTCAATCGAACAAGTCCAAGAATTAACCGACGAAGTAAACGCAAGCGTTTCATACCATTTGTTTTACTACGCCATTTAATTAGATTTCTCGTATGAATGAGGTAAAGGTTTGTATATTTTAAAAATGACAAATCAAAAAAATGATCGTAGAACCGATCAATCACAAAAATTCACATACGAAGACGTGAATGAAATCCAAAGAATTCAATTCCAAATCCATCAAAGTGGAAATACCCTTGCTACACGATGCGGCGCGACCTGGTAGATGGTGCGACTCAACAGTGCAAACGACCTAAATGGTAGCGGCATAAGTGCAGGGTGACTTAAAAGGTGGCGCGAACTAACTGCATGCGACCTAAGGAATGACGTGACCTAAGGCGTGGCATGACCTAACGGTGCAAACAGCCCGAGCGACCTAAGGATGGTCAACGACCTAAGAGATAAGGAGGCCGAGCGACTTAGTGGGCAAACGACCTAAGGGTTAACAACGCCGAACGACCTAACCGAAACAAGGTCGAGCAACGACCTAAGGTGCAAGCATGACTTAATGGTCCGAGCGACCTAGCGACCTAATGAACAAACAAGGTCGTGCGACCTAGGGGAGAGAGACCTAAATTGACGCGACCTAAGCAATAGAAGAAGGCCGAGAGGTTCCTGTGCAGGCCGAACGACCTAGGGAGCTACGACCTAAGGGGGATAGCCGAACGACCTAGGGACAAAACGACCTAATTTTGTCGCGGCCTATGGAGTGTTCGAGCTAGCTGCAGGCCGAGGGGCTTATATGGTGCAAGCGAGCGACCTAAGGGTTTTGAAGCTCAAATCACACTCAATTTGCAACCGATTGAGCACGGACGCTAGGGGATTATGCCAATAGGCTACCCGGTCATATTGGCTCCTCGATGCATCACCAAAAATGTATTTAAATATCAAAAGATTGGATTTTTAAAGATTTGAATCCAAAACACTAAAAATTGGGATTTTCACCAATTCAATCCAAATCAAAAGCAAATGCACATGAATAAGTGTTAGGAATTCATACCTAACAATCAAAGATAGTTATAGAAAAAGATGTGAGATAAAAATGTCACCTTTACACAAAATTTATGAAGAAGAAGCTTGAAATCAATGAAGAATCAATGGTTTCTCTTTGAATTTGGAGTTGGATGTTGGATTTGCAAATGAACTTGAGCTTGGAGTTTTAATTTCTCATTCCTTCCTCCATTTTTGATGAAGCTTGAGTGTTAGGAAATGAAAGTAAAATTATGAAGAGAAGGGGGTTGAGCTAGAGTCAATAGCTTAGGCCAATGGCCTAACCCAAACCCAAAGCCTAAAGTGGAAAAGTAGCAAAATTCCACTAACTCCAAACATATCAAAGTTTATACTCAAAAAGAATCGCAAACGTCATTTTGAACTCAATGAGGGTGGTCTCGAGTCCTAATTCGACTGTTTGCAAAAAGTAGCTTTTCGGACAAAAATCCGACTAACGATAAAATATTAAAATAAAAATATTTAAATATTCAATCGTAAAATATGAGGGTTGTTACGGACTCCCCTCCTTAAAAAAATTGCGTCCTCACAATATTTAAGGAGAAAATATACAGTAACAACCATAAAAGCATATACAACACAAAAGAAATTTGAAATAAGAAATTCACCTCAAAGAGCACGAGAAAGTAAGTCCGAATGTGTTCGCTCGATGAACTCTCTAGATTCCCAAGAGCAGTCCCTAGGGTTTGAGGACCATTGAACTTTAACAAGCGGAACATCTTTATTTCGAAGGCGCTTGACCTCCGAAGCAATAATACGGATAGGATTTTGCTCATAAGTTAAATTAGGTGAAACTTCAATTTCTTCCACATCACCGGGCTCAAGAATAGAATCGGAATCTTGAAGGCATTTCCGTAACTGAGAAACGTGAAACACGTCATAAATAGCAGAAAAATGAGCCGGTAATAAAAGGCGATAAGCCACGGAACCAATACGTTCGGTGATGGGAAACGGACCATTATATCGAGGTGCTAATTTTTCCAATCGACTGAAACGTACAACACCCTTCATAGGTGAAACATGAATAAACATAAGATCTCCCACAGAAAATTCTAATTTCCTTCTCCGATTATCGGCATAGGATTTCTGTCTACTCTGGGCTTCTTTCATCCTATGACGAATAAGGTCAATCTTCTCTATGGAATCACGAATAAAATCTGGACCTAAAACCAGGTTCTCACCGGCCTCAAGCCAACAAGAAGGAGATCGGCATGGCCTTCCGTAGAGTGCTCGAAAGGTGCCATACCAATACTAGAATGGAAGCTATTATTATAGAAAAACTCAACAAGAGAAATATGATCTTCCCAACTTCCGCCAAAATCAAGATCACATGCATGAAGAAGATCTTCAAGAGTTTGATTCACATGCTCAGTCTGTCCATCGAAATGGGGATGATAAGCGGTGCTAAAATTAAGCTTCGTTTCTAAAGCTTTTTGAAGACTCTTCCAAAAATCCACTAGTAATGCGATCACTAACAATAGAAGAAGGAACTCCATGAAATTTTACAATTTCTTTAATAAAGAGTTTGGCCAAGAGAGGAACGGTTCGATTGGACCGAACGGGAATAAAATGGGTGGATTTAGTAAGTCTATCAACTATCACCCATAAGCTATCATGACCCGAACGAGAACGGGGAAGGCCGTCTATAAAATCCATGGAAATTTGATCCCACTTCCAGATTGGAATTTCTAAAGGTTGCAATAACCCACCAGGCCTTTGGTGTTCGGCCTTGACAAGTTAGCAAGTCATGCAACACTTAACAAAGTTAGCGACATCAGATTTCATTCCCTCCCAATAATAAAGTCACTTCATATCCGCGTATTACTACTACCGGGATGAATGGTAAATTTAGAACGATGAGAATCTTCTAAAATGTCTTTACGAAGATTACCAACATTTGGCACGATAAGTCTACCAAATTTTTGAATACTGCCACGAGAATCGATATCAAAGTCTTTCAAACCCTCAATATCAATTTTATCCCTAAAATTCTGGCCAAGAAGAGCCAATTCGGGATCTAGCTTTTGAGCTTCAAGAATGCGGTCTAATAGAGAAGGATGAGCCTCAAGGCTACACAAAACAAGAGATGAACACAAATCGGAAACACGATCTCAAATCTCACAAGTGGATAAATTCCGAGATCATTCCATTCGGATATCATCGTAGAAACAACCGCTTGTTGCTTTTGACTAAGTGCGTCCGCAACACGATTTCCCTTTCCGGGAGTATAAAGAATATCAAGATCATAAGCTGCAAGAAATTCAAGCCAACGTTGTTGATGCAAATTAAGTTCCTTTTGAGAAAATAGATACTTCAAAGATTTATGATCGGTGTAAAGAATAAACTTCTCTCCCAAAAGATAATGACGCCAAATACGAAGGGCAAAAACAATAGCCGCGAGCTCTAAATCATGAGTGGCATATCTAGTCTCCGCTGGCTTCAATTGCCTAGAAGCATAAGCAATAACACGTTCTCTTTGAATAAGAACAACACCCAAACCAACGCGACTAGCATCGGTATAAACAATAAAATCTTGGTTTCCCTCGGGAATCACAAGAATAGGAGCATCAGAAAGGAGTTCTTTTAATTTCTGAAAAGAAGCTTCACATTTGTCCGACCAAATGTATTTAACTCCCTTCTTGGTCAAACTAGTAAGAGGCACAGAAATTTTGAAAAGTCTTTTATAAAACGACGGTAATAGCCCACCAATCCAAGGAAGCTACGAATTTCCGTCACACTCTTTGGTCTTTTCCAATTTTGAATCGCTTCAATCTTTGAAGGATCCATGGAAATTCCGGATTCGGAAATAATATGACCAAGAAATTTCACACGAGATTGCCAAAAATGGCATTTAGAAAATTTTTCTTTCAATTGATTACTCCTAAGAGTTTCCAACACGATTTGAAGATGCTTTTCATGCTCCTTCTCAGTTTTAGAATACACAACAATATCATCAATAAAGATGAGAACAAATCGATCGAGGAAGTCTTTGAAAACTCTATTCATAAGGTCAACGAAATAAGTCGAAGCATTCGTTAAACCAAATGGCATAACAAGCCATTCACAAGATCCATAACGAGTACGGAACGATGTCAAAGGAATACTATCCTCTGAAATACGAAGCTGATGAAAACCGGTAGCTAAGTCTAATTGTGAAAGGACTCTAGCACCACTAAGTTGATCGAATAGATCATCAATCCGAGGTAAAGGATATTTATTCTTGATAGTAAGATCATTAAGCTTGCGGTAGTCAACGCAAAGCCTAAGTGTACCATCGGATTTCTTCACAAAAATTGTCGAAGCTCCCCAAGGAGAGGAACTAGAGCGAATAAATTGTTTCATCTCCAATTCGGATAATTGTTTGTGCATCTCCTCATTTTCTTTATTGGACATACGATAAAGAGGACGAGTAATAGGTTGAGCTCCAGGGATGAGATTAATCCTGAACTCAATTGCTCGCTTGGGTGGTAATCTTAAAACGGGCTCAAATATGTCGGAAAATTCACGAACAACATGAATAAGAGAAATAATATCTTCCTCATCATCATTATCGTCATCATGAGGATTTAAAGAATATAAAGATGCAACCAAGCTGGAATCCGAATCTTTAAGGTTAATAGAAATCTGCTTAACAGATTGAGGATGTCGAAGATGAATAGTCCGCTCAGGACATAGGATTTGGGCTTCATAGCGGTTAAGCCAATCCATTCCCAAAATCATTCCAAAGCCTAAGTAGCGCATAACATGCAAATCGGCTCGGAAAGAAAAATCACGCAAAATGATCTCGACATCTTTATACAATAAATTGATCGTTGCGGATCCACCAACCGGATTCGCAATTCTCAAAGAAGTCATTAAACACAAAACATCCAAGGAAAAATTATCAACAATTTCTTTTGAAATAAAAGAATGGGACGCACCAGTATCAAAAAGAACTCGAATAGGATGATCACGAAATAAAATAATGCCATCAAGGATAGAATGAGAAATACCTTTACCACGAGATGTATTGCCAGGGGCTTGAGCAACATTAAGCTTTCCCTCCTTCCTATTTTGAAGTTTGGGACAAGAAGATAAATAATGATCCGGGCTTTTGCAATAGCGACAAGTACGAGGCTTGGAACACTTGTTCGCATAATGGTCCTTAGAACCACAATTGTAGCATTGCCCACTACTAGAGGTAGAAGTCTTAGTTGTCGGAGAGGCTTGCTTCCCTTTCTTATTGTTAGGATAAGGACCTTTGAACTTATTAGGCCTTTTCTTATTGTTGAAGTTCGGTTTAGCACTCCCAACCTCAACATCACTCTCTTTATCTGCCTCTTCAAGTCGAAGAGCGATATCAACGAGTTGATCAAAAGAAACTTCTAACTTTAGAAGTAATGGCTTCTTGAGATTTTTACTCAAGCCATAGACAAATCTTTGGTTCTTCTTCAATGGGGTGTTCATGTATTCGACCCCGTATTTAGAAAGTGACTCAAATAATGCGACATAGTCTGTCACGAAAGATTCACCTTGAACAAGGTCTATGAAACGACGAGCTAAAGTCACTTTCTCAGCTTCCGGCACAAATTTTAATTCGAAGCGTTCCCGGAATTTCTCTCAAGTAAGATCTGCTTCATTTATTTCAGAAATCAGAAGCTCGTACCAATCAAATGCCCTTTCTTGGAGCATACTAGAGGCCACCTGAACATGGTGAAGATCAATAAGATTCATGCGAGAAAAAGTTCGATCGCATGTTCTCAGCCAAGCCTGGACCTCAATAATAGTTTCAGAACCTTTGAATGGCTTCCCACCCAAATTGGTATAATCGCTGCACAAGCGTGCAAATCCAGACTTAGGGTGAGTAGACTCCGGATTAGATCCGGCTGCTTGAGCATTCCTTACAAGATTAAGGAGCTGCTGGGCAGACATAAATACTCCATCTTGGGGAGTAGCTCTAGATTGACCGGTGCTGGGACGGCCTGGTCTAACCATTTCTCTTCCTTAAGAAGGAAGAAGGAAGAAGAAAAAGGTTATTCACAAAATGAATATCAAACAATAATGAGTGATAAAACAAGGAATCAGAAAAGAAATTAGGATAGAACGGTTCGAAGACCCGAATAAAATCCTAAGGCACGACTCCTAAGATGGACTTAGGACGATGATCCTTGTTAGATCATTCTACATTGTTTCGAAGTTTGGCTCTGATACCAAGCTGTGACGCTCCATCTCTATACCCACGCTAGCCAAGAACATTACGGTGTAATGTTGTCAACTAGCATGGAGAATAAGGCTGCTGAGGAGCGACCATCCGTGTAATTGCTTTGTGCGAGCGCCGATGTGTCAGATAGAATATAAGAGGAAATCCGACATACCGACACAAACTCAAAGCTACCACACAGTGGATATAATATCTTCGAAAACAAACATAGAAATGACCATAACACAAATAAGTCGTAGACATCCATATCACAAAGGAGGAAATAGATATGAATATATAACACATGAAAGTGTACATCAGAATAGTGGTCTAACAAGATCCATAATATCACAAAAGAATAGCTACAAGTGCTAGATAAAAGAATATGGATACGTCAATGAGTCTATATCTCAAATGTATACAACAAAAACTACTAATCTAAGTAGTTAGCCAAAAGTCGGGGTGATAATCCCAGAGGTGAAGTCAAGCAGAAGCACCTGTAACATCTCGGTCTGACCCGAGTATTATTTAATAAGAAAATAGTAAACGGATCAGTCTAGCTATAGATATCAGATAAAATGATATAGGATAAGAGATATGACATAAACATATGGTAACCATAAAGCCATACTGTGATAAGTATGTAATTGAAAATCAACAAGAGATTAATCAATATCACCAGAATCTTCTCAAAGATCAAAAAAAATGTCATACTCCTTATTTATCAAATCACCAAACTATAAATATTGACAATAATATCAATGCCAATCACAAAAGTTAATGACACACAAATTCACCAATACACAAAAATTGATAACACATATCAATGAAAATCACGAAAATTGGTGAAACACAAATTCTAGAAATCATCAATGGAAATCCAGAAATCACAAAAGGGGGGAGGCCTATCACAAAACGGGAGCATGAAAACTCACCAACACGTGTATCACAAAATGGAACGCTATTCCATGGTTGCTAACCATTAATTTTGAGCCGAAGCTCCATAAAACGGCCCGAAGACCATGGGTCGCTACCCCACCAATTTGAGCCGAAGCTCCACAGAAACGGGGTTTAGTCTCCCTCGTAGACAAAGAGACATCGCACATTTGCTAGTCTAAATCACAAAAATGATCATCAACGATCGTCAAGAAGTGTCAATTACAGTAAGCTAGTAAATATAAAAGCTTAGCCTCATGTCCCATAACCACTAGCTTAACTTAAATATTTACGAAAAAATTGTAGATTTCCACTAGAAAATTGTCACAAGAGATTCAATCGAACAAGTCCAAGAATTAACCGACGAAGTAAACGCAAACGTTTCGTACCATTTGTTTTACTACACCGTTTAATTAGATTTCTCGTACGAGTGAGGTAAAGGTTTGTATATTTTAAAAATGACAAATCACAAAAATGATCATAGAACCGATCAATCACAAAAATTCACATACGAAGACGTGAATGAAATCCAAAGAATTCGATTCCAAATCCATCAAAGTGGAAATACCCTTGCTACACAACGCGGCGCGACCTGGCAGATGAGCGACCTAAGGAATGGTGCGACTCAACAGTGCAAACGACCTAAGTGGTAGCGGCATAAGTGCAGGGCGACTTAAAAGGTGGCGCGAACTAACTACATGTGACCTAAGGAATGATGCGACCTAAGGCGTGGCGTGACCTAACGGTGCAAACAGGCCGAGCGACCTAAGGATGGTCAACGACCTAAGAGATAAGGAGGCCGAGCGACTTAGTGGGCGAATGACCTAAGGGTTAACAAGGCCGAACGACCTAACTGAAACAAGGCCGAGCAATGACCTAAGGTGCAAGCGCGACTTAATGGTCCGAGCGACCTAATGAATAAACAAGGCCGTGCGACCTAGGGGAGAGCGACCTAAATTGACGCGACCTAAGCAATAGAAGAAGGTCGAGAGGTTCGTGTGCAGGCCGAACGACCTAGGGAGCTACGACCTAAGGGGGATAGCCGAACGACCTAGGGACGAAACGACCTAATTTTGCCGCGACCTATGGAGTGTGCGAGCTAGCTGCAGGCCGAGGGGCTTATATGGTGCAGGCCGAGCGACCTAAGGGTTTTAAAGCTCAAATCACACTCAATTTGCAACCAATCGAGCACGGACGCTAGGGGATTATGCCAATAGGCTACCCGGTCGTATTGGCTCCTCGATGCATCACCAAAAATGTGTTTAAACATCAAAAGATTGGATTTTTAATGATTTGAACCCAAAACACTAAAAATTGGGATTTTCACCAATTCAATCCAAATCAAAAGCAAATGCACATGAATAAGTGTTAGGAATTCGTACCTAACAATCAAAGATAGTTATAGACAAAGATGTGAGATAAAAATCTCACATTTACACAAAATTTATGAAGATGAAGCTTGAAATCAATGAAGAATCAATGGTTTCTCTTTGAATTTGGAGTTGGATGTTGGATTTGCAAATGAACTTGAGCTTGGAGTTTTAATTTCCCATTCCTTCCTCCATTTTTGATGAAGCTTGAGTGTTAGTAAATGAAAGTAAAATTATGAAGAGAAGGGGGTTGAGCTAGAGTTA
This sequence comes from Allium cepa, assembly GCA_030765085.1. Lineage (NCBI taxonomy): Eukaryota > Viridiplantae > Streptophyta > Magnoliopsida > Asparagales > Amaryllidaceae > Allium > Allium cepa. The sequence continues at coordinate 792,012,925 of CM060935.1, read as the reverse complement.
ATAGCTTAGGCGAATGGGCTAAACCAAACCCAAAGCCCAAAGTGGAAAAGTAGCAAAATTCCACTAACTCCAAACATATCAAAGTTTATATTCAAAAAGATCTCAAACGTCATTTTGAACTCAATGAGGGTGGTCTCGAGTCCTAATTCGACTGTTTGCAAAAAGTAGCTTTTTGGACAAAAATCCGACTGACGATAAAATATTAAAATAAAAATATTTAAATATTCAATTGTAAAATATGCGGGTTGTTACACCTCAAGCCTCATCAACCGGGAATGAATGAAAATCAGGGGATATGCAGCAAGGCTTGGTGGGCAGCACCCATTTTCGGGTAAGGTCATTCCTGTCTAGATGTTCCTTTTATTTTGGCTTAGTGGTGCGGTTGCTGATCCCAACCGTGGGGTGATCTTACTCGGGATTATCCAGTAAGGGATAATCTGGGCCTTGTGTTGTAGGGGATCGAGCATGGTCCTCGGTACGTTGATCTAGACCAGGTACTGTGACAGGTGGTACCCCAGTGCCTAGTCATTAGTTGGAAATCCATTCTCCCTATGAGCCTTTTACGAGTTTTGTTTGTATCACCCACTCTGTGGCTAGTAGATGGAATTTAATCATGTAACAATTTCGGCTATTTTATAAGTATTTGTATATAGACCCTATTATAATATCAGAGGATTTCTATAAAAAGTGTTTTAGCTATCGTAAGGTAAAAACCCGACATGTTTATTTGTGGCGTGGTCTTACGAGATGCTTTTATTTTCAAAAGGATTTTTGAAACTTTAATAATCAATTTGGGTGTATTATTATCAACTGGTATTCCAGACTGACTCGGGTGTTATTTCATTATAATGCTCGGGTCAGACCGAGTATTATATGTTCAAGACAGGATGCTATGGAGCAGGAGAGGAGCTGGAGCCCGAGACGTATTATCCGTACTTGTATATATATATCCGCTGTTGTGATTGTTTGGAATTTTCTGACTGGTAAATGTTGTTTGTATGAGATACTCTGATGATATATTGTATAAAACAGATATAATTTTCATTTTGTGTAAAGAGCTGATATTATATATTATATATTATTCCGCTGCGACTGTGAGATTCTGATATTGTTTAGTTCCTTCTTTCTTCTACCTTCTTTCTTTTTCCTCAACATTTTGTCTTTTCCGGTACTTGATCGTCGGCATATCATACTGTGGGGTATTTTGTGTCGATTTTTGGGGGTCGAGAAGGGCGGGTCGTTACACTTGCTATCGGAGCTTAGGTTGGCGACAACCTAGGCTTTGGTGAGGAAATTACTCGTTAAACAGAGTCAATAGTACTCTATAATGAGTTGAGTGTATTAATAGATATGAGAGCGTACTTGTTAGTCCATATAAAATTGTTTTTATACTGTGTTGACTTATCGGATGAGTGTTTATGAATTCTAGTCGGTACAGAAAGTACAACCGTATCGATAGGGGTTTCTAAACTCTTAAACAAGATAAACCGACATAGTATTGTTTTTAAAGTGGGTAAATGAAATAATTTTACCCAAAATTTTGTTTTGATATAAAAGAAATAATTTTTTGAAAATATTATATATATTTGATTGTTTGGATGTGGAAATCTTAATCAACTAAGAATATAAAATTTGAAATGGTTATAACCAAATAAAATTCTATGAGTATAAATTATACAAAAGAAGAATGACTAAATTTGAATTAAACCAAAATTTAAATCCCAGGGATTTTGAAAAGGATTTTAAATGTATTGAAAACAAAATTTGGGAATTTAAAATTTTGGAAATGTTTGGGAATGTTGTCCAAAGATTTGAAGGCAGTGGTGGAATATTATTTTGGGAAGCATTTTTGAATGGAAATTGTTTTGTAATGAATTTGTGAAAGTAAGGAAGCACTGAACTCACTGCAGTCGCTGGAAAATAATCCTGATGATGATGGCCACATCATTAGAATTCATTTTCGAGTTTCTAAAGTGATGGATTGCTACCAAAGTGGTTGGTTATGATATTTTTGGACTTGTTGGGTATACCAATTGTTTTGGAAATTTCAAAGGGAAAATTTGTTTGGTAAAAACAAGTTGTTTGGAAATCCGAAGATTTGATTTAATATACCAAGTAGGTATGAGTTGATTATTATTTCAAAATGGTTTTGGAATAAAACCGGGTAATTGAATTCTGGAAAATTCTATCTAAATAATGTGTAAAGTTAAAATGAATCAACCATTGAACTTATTAAGTGAAGTTGATATTAATAAGGAAGAAATTAAAAATTTTAATCCTGGATTTAAAATTTAACTTGAGTAAATGGAAGTGAATAAAATGTATGGAAATGAATAGAAAATTTGAATTTAACTTGGGATAAGTTAAATAAATTGGACCTAGAATCAAATTGATTTGGATTAAATTGAAATGTAAAATGGCTTTGTAATTGTAGGTCATTGTGTAAGGAATTGTAACCATAAGCTATTAAGTGTTATGATTATAATTTGAAATTGTGGATTTAAAATCTGCAAAGAATTAATTGAAAGAAAATTTGTATCCTTAAGGATTCAGTGATACATACATACATACATACATATATATATATATATATATATATATATATATATATAATTTGGAATTGTGATTGTAAGATGAAAATAATTCAAATGAGAAATATAAACTTTTAAGTAAATAAGTTGGTGAACTTATAAATAGAAAATGGAATTGTAATCAAAAATGGGAAATAGTTGAATGGTATGGTGAATTCAAACTTAATCTCAAATGAAATGTGAATTGAAATAAGGTGAAGAAAATATGAAATATAAAAGATGTGAATGAACTTAAGTTAGTAAATAAGCTTTGAATCGTATATGGAGAATTAAAATTGGATTGAATTGGATTTAACTTTGATTAAATGGAATTGAGTTGAAATTGGATTGAATTAAAATCAAAATTCAGTTGTGTTACAAATAATTTTGAATAGAATTAAATTCTTATTTAAATAGTAAAAGAAATAAAATGAATTCAAGTTGACTAACTAAAACTTAGTTGGACTTGAATTAAATTGAAAAAGAATTGAATTGAAAGAAATTTAGTTAAGTTGAAAGGATATTGTATGAATAAAATTTTAACTCAACTAAATTCAAAGAAATTGTTTGAAAATGAATTTAGCGTAAGCTGAATTAAATAAAGAGAAGCTTAAAGATGAATTTAGTGTAAACAAAATTAAATGGAATTTGTATTGGCATGGAAGAAATTTTGGTGGTTTGCTAAGAAAATTTTGAAAAGAAAAATAAAATCCTAGTTCTAGTATGGGATTTAATTTTGGCAATAAAAAGCTGAGAGTGTGAATGAATAATGGAATTAGATTATAATAGTGATGGTTTGAATTGTAAATAAATTCAAATGAGTGACATGATTTAAAGTGGTCATATTATTAATAAAATTTAGAATGAATAGAGGAGATGAATTAAAATTTTAAATGGAGTGAATGAGTAAACAAATTGAATTGAAATTTGTAAATGGATTGGAGTTTGATTTGGATAAGAATCAAATGAAAATAAAATTGATATGAGAAGAAATGGAAATATTGTGAAATCGAAAGAACTTAAGCAAATTGGAAATTAACCGTGGTCGAGTTTTATAAGGGGTATTGAATGAAATTTGTTTAGATAATAAAATTGAACTGCAAATGAAATGGTTTTAATTAAATATTGTGATGAAATAAAGATGTATGAGTTGTAAATATTACAGAATGGGATGATATTAATATAAACTTAAGTTAGATGAAAATTTTGAAGTGAGAATAAGGATTTGATTTAATAAATTGCAATGGAATATGAATGCTTGGATTGTGAACCATGCAGAATTGAATAAAATCAATATGAATCTAAGTTGGAACTAATTTTAATGGTTATAAGCTTAAGTGATGGATACTTGCTTGGATGACATTAAAATTTGGATAGAAATTGGACATTTTGTTGTAAACAAAAATTTAATTGGCTTAAAGAAGCAAATTGAAATTTTATTAAGTGATTTTGCATATGAATGAAAATGGATCATAAAAGAAATGCAAATGCTTCAAATTAAAAATGAAAATTTGGTTATGGATCAATTTGGAATTGAATTGAGGAAAATTGATACAAATAATGCGCATGTTAATCATATTGATGTGAATAGGAATTGTAAAAAAATAAACTTGAATGTAAATCATTCAAGTGAAATAAAATGAAGTTCGGATTTGTCGAGAAATTAAATGGTGATTGAAATCTTTGAAGTGCTGATAAAATATGGTTAACATTGTTAAATTATGAAATTTGCTTGGTTAAACTATGGAATTTATGTGTTTGGTTTAGTTTAATGAATAGAATGTTATTAAAATTCTCATATCTTTGAAAATTGATGTGTTTGTCTAAGTAAGTACAGGTACGGGAGACAGTAGATAGAGTTGGAGTGTGTATATGCAATATAAATTAGCCGTTTGCTATTAAAATGCTAATAAAAGGTACGCCTACGCAATAAAAATAGGAAATATGAACTATTTTTTGTTTTTCCGATCGTGTGGGTTGATGTATATGTATTTATATCTATTATGATATTGCAAAAGCTCCTCTGTACAAGAGAGACTCTGTCAAAAAATTTCGCAAATTTTGGGAGTTAGAAAATTTTTAACGACAAATTGATTTCAAATTAAAAATAATAAAAAGGATTTTGGGATAGGAATTGAAACTAGTAGTTTCGATTTGAAACTAAAGAATTTAGGCAAAGAGTTGAGATTTTCACTAAGTAGGTTTTGCTATTGGGTTTGGAACATTCTTTTACCTTAGCAAATTTCGGGGACAAAATTTTTATAAGGGGGGAGGAATGTAATGACCCGGAATTCTAGGTCACTAGATTTGAACATTTAACTCATTTTAAATGTTGAATATGTGTTATAATTTGAATTTTGAAATAAAAGACTTTGGTTAAATTAATAAAATTGGTTAAAACTTTATATACGGTAATTTAATTGAAATTTGAATAATAATAACTTAATATATTAGAATTGGGATATTGGTAAATCTGAGTGTAAATAGATACAAAATTAGATTCTAAAATTTATTTTAAGTCAATTTGGGTTTGAATTATAATATTGAACTGTTGGATGGAATTAAAAGTCGATATGTTGAATTTGGAATTTTATATTAATTTAATAATGGAATTTAATAATATAATAATGCACATAATCAAATTTTGATTTAAACTGAACCGGAATGATTTCTAATGCGAATATAAGTTTTATACGAGTTATAATAGAGTTAATAAAATTTTAAAGGTGAAGTTTCAAGTGATTTCGATGATTTTGAAAATCGCTCGATTTAATCGACGAGTTAAAATAGCCTTCCGGGGTACAGTCTCAGAATTCGACGAAACCAGTTCCATTGGATCCGTAATAGTTAGTTATTATCAGATATCAATTTTTGTTGCAATCGGAGTTGTCATTTGACCCCCGCAGCTTAAAACGCAAAGAATATATTTAAATCGATTTAATTTAAAATTGATCGTTTATTTCCGTAACTCGTGCATACGACCAAATTAGCTTCCGAAATACGTCCCATTGTGTTCGGAACGTAGGTAAAACCTTAGAAATGCCTGGCGGCACGTAAGATTCGGAGTTCGTTTGAAAAATTGCTTAAGAGTTAATTTAACATTAAAATATTATTATATTTACTTATATATATTCACGTTCCCCAAAGAAAACCTAATCCTTTCTTCTTCGGCCGCCACTTTTGAATTAATGGCCGAGAAACACCTTCATTCCCCTCAGATATCTCGAGATCCATCGGCTTTTGGGCGAAATCTTCAACTGCATATTCGAAGAGCTCGCTAAGCTTCATTCATCCAACGGTCGTGATTGTAATCAGCGTGGTGGATCGCCTCAATTTTTGGGCCGTTAGTCACGCGTTCAAGCGCGTTTTCGGGAGAAACGGCGAGGCCGAGCTTCACGAGATTTTGGGCATTGGGGGAGTGGAGTGTGGGCTACGTCGTGGCGGTGGATGATGGGGTTCTGGTTGCGAGTGGGAGGTGCGGCCATCGGAGTTAGGGTTCGTACTTTGGGTTTGGGTTGCCTGTAGCTTTGCATGAGAGAAGAAGTTTGTGCAGCCTTGATTTCAAGCTTGAGATGAGCGGCTGATGGTAGAGTAAAATTAAAATAAAGGAAATTGTTTAATAAATTATATATATAATTCTTTAAAAACTGAATATCTCTTGCGTACGTTATCAAAATTCAACAAATCAGGAAGCGCCGGAATCGCAGCGACACGATCTACACGCTGCAGCAGATCCGAAGACATTTGGAAAAAGCGAAAATTTTGGATTAGATCGAACGGCTCGATTTAATTTAAAATTTAAACTTTCATTGAACCCAAGGTGAGTTATTCTCACTCACATCTGGATATCAGTAATTTAAATAGCTAATATTTAAAATGTGTGATTGGTTGTTTAGCTGAATATGATAATTATTATCAAATCGAATCGATATTTATTGGTTGTGATAATATCTGTGGATGCAGGGAACAGGTTGGAGGGATCCAACTGGATTCCTCACAAATAGAAAATTTTACTTATATTCTGATGTATATATCTCATTGATATTCTGTGATAAATTGTTTTAGATTCTATTATGCTATGCTCTATTTATATACAGTGTTAGATTAAATAGAAATTAAACTGTGATTGTGATATGATTAGTTGAATACAACCTGGGAATTTAAAATAAATAAATGAATTGGGTTTAAATGAAATAAAAGAAAATTCTTAAGTAACGAGTTTTAAAAGAGATTAAATTCAAGGAATGGGTTGAAAATTTTGAAGTGTTTGAAATTGTGATTACTAAGGGAAATGTGAATTGTTTAAAATAATAGCGAGATTTATTTTTAAAGAATGGGAAGTGTGCTTTCTCCTGGAAACTTCATTATGTTTTTAAGAAAAGCTTTCAAAATATGAATTTACAGTTTAAATATGTTGGAATATTTTAGAAAGAAATATTATTTTAAATTGTTTAAAGTGTAAGTTAATATTTATTTAAGTAATTATGGTAATTAATTATTTGAAAAAGGTAACGTAGTATTAAGTTCTCAAAAGCAAATTATAGTATAAATATTTGATTTAATAACTTTATTTTAAAAGTTAAACTTGACTTAAAGTACTTAGGAAACCTCTATATATTTCCTTAAGTTTTATTTTCAATCAAATAATTTCTAGAAGCTTTATTTTAAATATTTTAAACATATATTTGAAATTGATTTCTAGGAAATAGCAATGTGTTTAAAAATAAAGGAGCTATTTTTAAAGTATGGAAAGGATTTTACGGGATGAACGAAAAATTGAATTTGGGTAAATCGTGTTAGATTGATAAAAAGAATTCTTTGGATTATCCTAAAATGGAAGTGTATTTCCCTGAAAAGCCAAGTACGTCTTTAAGGCAGGTTCTTGAATAGTTAGAAGCTTTGAAGTTATATTAAAAAAATGGCTTAAAGAATCATTTAAGTGGTAAGAATTTTAAAAGTGAACATTTATCAAATTAATTATAGAAGTAATTATTTTAAATGGGTAATTAGTATTATGTTTAAAGGATATTATTAATATATATGCTTTGTAAAATGGTTTTAATTTAAAGATAATTAGTTAAAGTTTTATTTGAAACTTGTATAGATTTTCATAGCTTTATTTCAAGATCTAGTATGACTTAACGTTATTTTAAAGATAATAGTTTATATTTATTAAGCAGTTTTATTTGAGATATTTTTTAAAAATATATAAATATTTTAAATCAAGTATGTAAGAAGTTTTAATATCAATGTTTTAATGTATTTTCAAGAATAAAATATTTAAATCATTTTAAATCTTAAGGATTGGTGCTTGGATGCTTTCAAGGGAAGTAACAATTCGGAAAATTTATTCCATGAGAAAAATTGAGTTTGAAAAGTGTTTCCAACGGGATTTGAGAATTTAAACATATCTTGTAAAGATATTTTTAAGGAAAATAAATAATGTGGGAATTATTCATTGTGTGATGGATGCTTATGGATGTTAGTTGATAGTTAAATCACCGACTATCAATATTGGACAAATGCGTTGATCGTTTCGAAGAGACCGAGATCGAGATTTATTTCTCAAAAACCATTTCGATTTGCTTTGTACGTTTTCGTGGAAAAAACAAGTTCGGAGTCGAAGATGGAGCAGTGAAGTGCAAGGGCTAGTCACTACTAATCCTGAGGATATTTCCAAAATGGATGTAGTAGGAGTAGTGCCTTTGGTTTTGTTCGAACCCGGGATGGACTTGTATGGATGAATGCTTTCGGAACATCGTCAGGTGGGCGATGGGCATTCTAAGTGAAACGTTCTAAAAGGTAACGCTTAGCCTCAAGCCTCATCAACCGGGAATGACTGAAAATTAGGGGATATGCAGCAAGGCTTGGTGGGCAGCATCCATTTCCGGGTAAGGTCATTCTTGTCTAGATGTCCCTTTTATTTCGGCTTACTGGTGCGGTTGCTGATCCCAACCATGGGGTGATCTTACTCGGGATTATCTAGTAAGGGATAATCTGGGCCTTGTGTTGCAGGGGATTGGGCGTGGTCCTCCATACGGTGATCTAGACCAGTACTATGATAGGTGGTACCCCAGTGCCTAATCATTAGTTGGAAATCCATTCTCCCTACGAGCCTTTTACGAGTTTTGTTTGTATTACCCACTCTGTGGCTAGTAGTCGGAATTTAATCATGTAACAATTTCGGTTATTTTATAAGTATTTGTATATAGACCCTATTATAATATCAGAGGATTTCTATAAAAAGTGTTTTAGCTATCGTAAGGTAAAACCCGACATGTTTATTTGTGGCGTGGTCTTACGATATGCTTTTATTTTCAAAAGGATTTTTGAAACTTTAATAATCAATTTGGGTGTATTATTATCAGCTGGTATTCCAGACTGACTCGGATGTTATTTCATTATAATGCTCGGGTCAGACCGAGTATTATATGTTCAAGACAGGATGCTATGGAGCAGGAGAGGAGCTAGAGCCTGAGACGTATTATCCATACTTCTATATATACATATCCGCTGCTGTGATTGTTTGGAATTGTCTGACTGGTAAATGTTGTTTGTATGAGATACTCTGATGATATATTGTACAAAATAGATATAGTTTTCATTTTGTGTAAAGTGCTGATATTATATATTATATTTTATTCCGCTGCGACTGTGAGACTCTGATATTGTTTAGTACCTTCTTTCTTTTTCCTCAACAATCTGTCTTTTCCGGCACTTGATCGTCGGCATATCATACTGTAGGGTATTTTGTGTCAATTTTTGGGGGTCGAGAAGGGCGGGTCATTACACTCCGTAGAAAATGTAATAGGAGAAATTAATTCAAATGTAAGAACTAGAAATCAATTAAATCAAATAGGCCATGTAGCTTTCCTTTCTAACATAGAACCTAAAAATATAAAGGAAGCCTCAGCTGATGATTATTGGATTATCGCTATGCAAGAAGAGCTAAATCAATTCGAAAGAAATGACGTTTGGAATTTAGTTCTAAGGCCTAGTGACCAATCAGTCATTGGTACAAAATGGGTTTTTAAAAATAAAGCAGATGAACATGGTAATATAGCTAGAAATAAAGCTAGATTAGTAGCACAAGGATATAATCAGGAAGAAGGAGTTGACTACGAAGAAACGTTTGCACCAGTTATTAGACTAGAAGCAAGACGAATCATATCGGCCTATGCATGTTTTCACAATTTTAAATTATAGCAAATGGATGTAAAAAGTGCTTTTCTAAATGGTTTTATAAAATAAAATGTTTATGTTGAACAACCACCTTTATTTATCCATGAACAATTTCCAGATCATGTTTATAAATTAAAGAAAGCTTTATACGGTCTTAAACAAGCACCACGTGCTTGGTACGATCGCCTCAAAAAATATCTAATAAATTCTGATTTTGAAATTGGAAAGGTTGATCAAACTCTTTTTATTAAAAGAAGTAAACAAGATATTTCAATTTTTCAAATTTATGTTAATGATATTATTTTTGGTTCCACAAATGAAAAAATATGTCAGGAATTTTCAAAAATAATGGCTATAGAATTTGAAATGTCACATATAGGTGAACTAAATTATTTTCTTGGTTTACAAATTAAACAATTGGAAAATCGTATTTTTATAAATCAAGAAAAATACTGTAACAATTTAATCACACGCTTTGGTATGGAAAATACTTCTACCAAACCTACTCCTATGAGTACATCTGTACGTCTCGATAAAGATGAAAATGGTAAAAGTGTTGACCAAAAATTATATCGAAGTATGATTGGAGCGTTTCTTTATTTAATAGCTAGAAGACCTGACATAATGATGAATGTTTTCTTGTGTGCACGATTTCAAGTAGTTCCTAAAGAATCACATATGCGAGCAGTAAAACGCATACTACGGTATCTTAGTAAAACCAAGGACTTTGGACTATTTTATCCGAAAGAATGTCCTTTTGAATTGGTATCATATAGCGATGCTGATTTTAGAGGAAGTCGAACGGATAGAAAACTTACAAGTGGAACTTTTCACTTTATTGGACGATCCCTTGAATCTTGGTTTAGTAAGAAACAAAATTACATCTCTCTTTCGACATGTGAAGCATAATATATATCTGCAGCTTTGGCATGTGGTCAAGTCATCTATATGCAACAAACACTTCAAGATTTTGGTTTTAATCTAAATAAATCAACAACTTATTGTGATAACTCAAGTGCTATTAACTTATCTAAAAATCCAATAAATCATTCACAAACAAAACATATTGACATTCGTCATCGCTTTCTTCGTGATTGTATGAAAAAGAGTTAATAAATCTTGAATTTGTATCCTCTAAAAATCAGTTGGCCTATATATTGACAAAACCTTTAATAGAAATCGTTTTTATAAAATTAAGACGAGAACTTGGAATCATTTCATCTAAAGATTTATAATTTCTTTATTTTTATGACAATAAGTTTATATACATTTTTTTAAGTTTATAAAGTTTAATATAAATTATCTAAGCCTCTTGTTTAATCTAACGTTTTGTCCACCAATTTCTTTTTTCTTTTTTAAGTTATGGTAGAAATTCCTTGAAACTTTATGTCCACTCATTGTTTTGTCTCTCTCTGCCTTTAAATTTATCAACTTTTCTTAATTCTTTTCACATCTTGAATTCTATATATTCATCAACTCCAAACAACTCTGAATACTTCTTTTTCTCAACTATGTCATCAAACTCCTTAAACTCTAACAGCTCGGACTCTAGAATCTCCTATATTTCTATCACTTTCGATTCTCCAAATACACCTTCACTTCACACTCCAACACCCATTCATGAACAAGTTCCCATTATTAGAGATCACAATCATCATACTGGTTATACGCCTCTTTCAAAGAAATCGAAACGTTCATTAATTTTTGGCTCACCCTCCACCAAACAAAAGGTGGATGAAATTCATCACTATCAACAACAATCTCTGGATCTTCAAAAAGAAATGTGGTATGAACAGAAAATGAACTCACGACGGCTATCCTTTCTAGAGAAAGTAGCTCTAAAAATTTGTGGCTCCTCTTCTTCTAGTGTTCAAGATCCTGTTTGGGCTCGAAATCCTTGGTCTCCTAGCCCACAACGACCACCTGTCTCACCGAACTCATTGGAACGTGGACAGGGATGGTCACCAATTCACAATGAGACACCAACTAAGAAAAATGAGAAATCTACTACAAGCCCATCCTCTAAATAATGTATCTTTTTAACTCCGTCTCAGCCATATTCAAAGAGTTCGAAGGCAAATACCCATCATGATCATTTCTTATTATTTGTATGACATATGTGTTATGACTGTATAATTATTGATTGTATTTCATCTATATTATGTTATAAATAAGTTATTCTACTTTTTATAAGCAAAAAGTTACTGATTTCAACTTAAGCCCAGATCAGTCGACTGAATAGTCTAAGTCAGTCGACTGATTGCATAGTGTAAAAACTCTCGGGTTCTGATTCATTCGACTGACTCAGGTAATTCAGTTGACTGATCATAATTTTCTGGATAATAACTACTTCCACCTACTATTTTTTATCACACCTTTTCACCTTTTTAACCTTCTTCTTCACTCCTTCAGCCTTATATTCCGAAATTCACCTCTCCACAATTACCAAATTTCACTCTTTCCAATTTTCTCTTATTCCTCCATGGGCCCTAGACAATTAAAACGCATCAAAAAGGCTTCTTCTTCATCTTCTACTCCAATAGACTCTCAAATTGCTACTTGGCCGGTCCATGATAAAGCCATTCAAAGGTGGATAAACATGCATGACTCTCGTATTTTCGAAGGCTACTTTGTTCATTATCTCGACTTCAACTCTTATGGCATTCAGGAACTTTCCGAACGAAGCGGTTTGGATACTTTTCTCGATTGCAAAAAGAATAATCTAAAAATCAACCATACAATGGTTAAGCTATTCTACGAAAACTTGAATTTTCAAGAACCAGCACCTAGAAATCGAGAAAACTGCATTTAGACTTCGGTATGTGGAATTTCAGTTTTTCTTTCTCTAGATCGTATGTACCATTTGCTCTAAACTCGAGTTGGGGGTATTAATCTTCGGGATATAAATTGTGATATGAAAATTCTGGACAATATAAGTCATTTATTCCTAGAAGATGATGCTGTAGAATTTAAATCTATGTCACTTCGACCAAAAGCTAGACTCATCCACAAGTTTCTTCTTAAAAGTATAACTCCACGGACGGGGTCGTATGAACTAGTATATCTCGATAATTTCCATGCTCTATATGCTATATGGGGAAATTTGCGTGTCAATTGGACTCAACTTCTTATGGACGAATTCCTAAGTTTTAACCAAGGAAAAATGAATGTGATGTACTTTGGTGAATATATAATGCGACTTTTAAATGATTTTGGGGTAAAATCTCCCGAATCTGATTTCTCCAAAGTCGGATTATACAATATTTGTACCATAAGACTCATGCAACTCCCTGATCGTACGAAAACCCTTTATTACATTTCAAGATTGGCAAGCAACACATGGTCAATGACGACAAGGAATCCACATTTCCGAAAAATCTTCTTCACAACCTCATCAATCTGAAGAAGAGGCTATTCGTCGTCCAGTAATTAGCCAAACTTCAAGAGAGGCTATTGACTTGCTCGCGCAAAACCAACTTATTCTTGACTCTCGCCTCAATAAAATAGATAAGAAGCTTAACAAGATTAAAGGATTCATCACGATTTTATGGGAAGCAATTTCTTATGCAACTTCCTCTACCGGACCTTTGCATTTGGACCCTGTAAAAAGGCCGGCTCCACAATTCTCTTGGTCAACTTTTGAAGCTACAAGCTCCTGCACAAGTGGCACTGGCGGAACATCTCGTGACAATGCTAAAGGGAAGAAACCGGATCAACCGGAAGAGGAAGATCCCTTTGATTCGGACGTAGAGTAAGTTGTCTTTTGATCTTTTGGCTTAATGGTTAGTAAGTTATTTCTCTCTTCTACTTATTCAAGAACAATCTCGTTAGTAAGTTCTATTTCAAACTGCATTCGAAATGTGCTTTGGTGTTTGTTTGAATTCATATGACTATGAACTATGTAATATATTGTGATATTGTGAAGTGTTGTATGAATGGTACATTTATGTGATTATGTTTATTATGGTGTATTGGATATCTCTGAGTATTCCTTTTTGTCGATGGCAAAGGGGAGAAATTATTGTGTTTTCTAACAATTTTTGCATAGTCAAACATTCAGGGGGAGAAAACTAAGAAAACTAATTCTTTATAACTCGTATTATATATTGTCGATTATATATGTTGTCATCAATCAAAAAGGGGGAGAATGTTGAATCATGGGTTTGATTCATGATGAAGAACATCGACAACCATTGACGATCATAGATCACAAGATGGTGTAACATGGCGACAAAAAGAGAATGAAACTTCAAACAAGACAAGACTTCAATTCAGAATATAGTATGTATATTTATCTCGATTTTTAGTCTTAGTTATATGAAAATATTGTTAAAATAATTCCTTCAATAGTCACACACACACATAAATGGAATTTACTTCAAAATATAATATTTTATTGTGATCTATGCAACATAGCATAGTCAGTCGACTGATTCAGGTCAGCCAGTCGACTGACCTGTGTTAGTGCACAGATAATTGCTCTAAAATGCACGTTTTTTTAAATTCAGTCGACTAGCACTTCTGAGTCAGCTGACTGAATGGCAAATAATGGCTATTTGACTGAAAAGACGCATTCTTCCATGAAGGGGTTTCAATCTAATTTCAAGAGGAACGGATGCAACTTTTGATTGAGATCTTTCAGGAATAATTGCATCTCTATGTCCTCTATATAAACATGCTTTGATTCTTTTCAAAATTACCAAAATTATTGCTTTATTATCTTAATCTATTTTTGCTCTATATTCTTTGCAATTCAAAGCAATCACAAACTTTATATCGCTTGAATCTTTGAGTTAATATATACATTCTTCGATTCTAAGTGATTATCTTCCTTTCAATAAATACACACACAAAATACTCTTGAGGATTTGATTATAGGAAGGGTGTAATTCAAGACATATCTGTGTTATCAAGAACATACTAGTCAATAAAGCTTTCTATATCTAGTAGAAGTCCTGTTCGGTTGCTCAGGCAGAAAGACCTCTTCGGCTGTTGAGGCAGAAATCCTGTTCGGCTGTTCAGGTGTTGTATAGACCTGTTCCTCCGGGTTAAGTGCGGGTTATTGTTTATAGTGTAATTCTAGAAGGAGTCTGGGACTGGACGTAGGACGGTGCTCCGAACCAATATAAAAATCTCCGAGGTTATCTTTTTACTGCACTTATTTTCTGCATTATTAATTATATAGCTATCTACATTATTCTTTGCATTATTGTATATCCATATTGCACGATCCATAGCATAGCATACTTTCACAGCTGACTTTGACTTTGGTATTTAACCTTGGCTTAGTTTGAAAAATCGGCTACCCTGATTTTTTTAAAACCTGTTTCATGTTATAACTGTTTTCTTGGAATGAAATCTGGTATCCACTGCATATATATATATAAGTGTGTTCACGCATGTATATATGTATATTGCAATGCCTTGACATTGTTAAAGCTGTTGATTGCTCTGTTGCTTGATTACCAGTATTTGATTCAAGCTTGTACTGTGATCTCCTGTTCACTGTTGTGTTTTTGCCTCACTGTTCTTTATTTTACTGGTGCATCCCTTATGTTCATGTCTGAGTCATGTGACTGAAAGCCTATGTATTTCATGGTTCACCTGAACTTGAATTCTTGAATTTGTCTTCACTTGTTTATTTGATTGCCTCCATGCTTGGTGATTGTATTCACTTGTGTAGTTCTGGACATACATAGTTAAGTTTTGTTGCACTATGTAATTTGCTTGAAGTTGTAGCCCTTGGTATTTGAGTTCATTTTCTTATACGAGCTGCTTTCTTCATGTTGCCTGATCTGGTGCAAGTGTATGCATATCCTTTGTTCACTCAAGTCTGCACCGGATAGCTGCTATGCATTGCCTCACTTGAGGCTCCATGCATCTACTATGTCCTTGTTGCGGTTTGCATTTTGGTGATGAGTTGCATATGAGTTGGTTCATGATGTATGGTTGTTTATGACTTGCTCCATCTGCGCTTTGCACTTGTTGTCTATAGCTTGTGTGGCCTTTACTTGACATCTTTACATTAAGTATACTTGTTTGCCTCCTTTATGTGTTGTTCATCACTTTTTGTATTGATTCATTGTTGATTTTGGGCCGGTCGAGTTGTTTTAGTTGTCTTGACCCATTGGTTTGTTATTTAAGTAATTTCATTATGCTGTTGTGAACTTGAACTGTAGCAACTTCAATTTTGTCTTGACCCATTGATTTGTATAGCATGCACCTGAGTTGAACCTAGCTTTGGCTCGGGTTTGACTCTGTGCTCGTATCGTGACTTTATTTGTATCGCACTCGAGTTGAATCCAGCCTCGGCTTGGGTTTGACCTTGTGCTCACATGTCCCTACAGTTTATCAAGTGTATATCGGTGTGCACGGCCTTATGACATGTACGGTGATACATTGTGCATGTCACAAGCTGTTCGTGTATGATGAATTCAAAATAGATATAATAATGAACAACCCAAATAACTGAGGCATATAATATTTTCTCAACACATTTTATTTTACACTGCAAAAGATATATCTTTTTCAATTTTACTACTTCAGTGTTTATTTTGCAGATCACTCAGATACTGGATTCAATCTAGAATAGAATTGAAGATCAATATAAGCTAATGAGTGATATGTAGAGAGGTGCAAATGCAAATTAAAAATTGTGATGTAATCAAAAATTGTATTGTAATCAAAAATTGTGTATATATATAGTGAGAGCTCAAATTCGTACTATTCAAAATTGTAATAAAATATTTGTTTGAATAAAATATCCTTTTGAATTCAGATTCTATGTTATTTATCTTATTCAGTAAATATTTATTTAATTATGTGAAAAATAGTACATTAACAAATACATTTAAATGAATATATATGTGTATATATATATATATGTTTATTATCATGAAACAAAACTCATATACTTGCATATTCAATAATCTCCCCCTTTTGATGATAACAAAAATATATTTAAGATTTTGAATTTATTAAATGTATTTGGGTATAGATGAAATCTATTTGCTCCCCCTATATGAATGCTCCCTCTCTACACAAAGCTTCCCCTTCATATATTCATGAAAATAAATAAAAATATGCAAATGGACCTAGATGCAAGTAGAAAATACAAAATAAAATATCTGACATTTATTTGTCAAAATCTTAACTTTTCTCTCCCCCTTTTGTTATCAGCAAAAGAATAATAGTGTTAAAAAAATAGAGATAATGTGATAGACATTAATACAACGTTAATACCCAGTCGAGTATAAATATTAAATTTCAGTAAAAAATAAAACAAAAATCATAAATACTCTGATAGGCGCATATTCCACTTTAGAATGATAGGTATGATGTAAAACCATATAGCTGTGTCTATTTGTGGTATATTTATATCAGAAATTTGACGATCTGCATTAACAGTTTGATTATATCTAAGTCCTTGTCTATCTGCATTAACATTTTGTTTTCCTAATAGCACATTTAACGATCTTTCTCCTTTGGAAAATTTTCCTAAAGTTGTAGACAATTGTTGGACTTGCGTTTTGAGAGATTCATTTTCATTCAATAATTGAGTGCATTTTTTAATAGAATTTTATCTCCTAGTATTTTCACTTTCTTTTAAAATCATAATTTCATTTTCAAGTGATTTAATTTTAATTTTTGATTTTTTAGTTTCTTCTTCAAGTGATGGACACTTATCACACTTAGGGCACTTGTTTTGATAGTTTTTTAACTAATTTGTCAAGTTGTTTATTTAAATCTATCAAAGTATCTCTTTGTGATTCAATTTTAGCGTATTGCTCCTAAGTCTTTCAAAACAACCATTTACTTCATGAAAATATATAAGTAGTTCTAAGTGAGTAAGTTTTGGCACCTCGCTTGGCTCATCATCACCACTATTAGTTATATCACCTCGAAGGCACAGATCTGCCTTTTCACTCTCACTGTCAGTGCTTTTACTATCAGCTTCATCCCAAGTGGCTGCAAAACTTCTCCTTTTCGGTTCCATTCCTTGGCTGGATTGATTCTGAGGACAATTGGGCTTGATATGACCGAGTTTGTTACACTTGCGACAATTGATCTTCTGTTCATCTTAGTTGTTTAGTGCTTTGACTATTCTGCATTTCAATTGTTGATTTAGAGCTAGATTTCCGTATTCGTGGTTCCACTTTTTGAATCTCTTTATTAATAGCATTAGCTCAGTTGCTCCATCATCATCACCATCATCATCATCATCACTTTTGGTTGTTCCTTTAAGAGCTATTGATTTCTTTCGAGTATCACCTCCTTCGCGTTCCTTGAATTTCATTTCTAGCTCATAAGTGGTAAGATTTCCAATGAGTTCTTCAACTTTGATTTGTTTAAACTCTTTTGATTCTTGAATGGCTGTAACTTTTGCTTCAAAATTCTATGGAAGACTCTGAGGATTTTTTGGACTATTTACAACTTTTTATATGATTTTCCGAGAGCTTTTGATTTGTATACGAGATTGTCCGTACATCTCTTTGACATTTTCATCCTTGGCTATTGTGAAGTTCTCGTACTCGCTACTAAGCATGGTAAGGCGGGATTCTTTGACTTGAGACGTTCCTTCGTGAGTCACTTCAAGTATGTGCCATATTTCCTATGTAGTTAGACAATGTGAGACACGATTGATTTCAATTTGATCCAATGAGCAAATAATAGAATTCATTGCTTTAGATTAGCATTTGATCCATCGGTTTATTTATTTCCTAATTATTTACCACTGTAGTTGGTATCTTATATCCTGTCTCAACTATATTCCAAGCATCAATGGTTTTCAGAAAAAATTTCATTCTATTTTTCCAGTAAGCAAATTGAACATTGAACATTGGTGGTCTAACTATGGACTGTCCCTCGACAAAATCATTATTAAAAGAAGCCATTTAAAAATTTAAATTTTTAAAACAAAAATTGGTTTTTGAAAAATCAAATTTTTTTAAAAAATCGACTTTTGTTCCTAGCTCGATACCACTTTTAGCATCAATTTCACCCTAGAGGGGGGTGAATAGGGTGATACTAGTAATTATAAAAATTTAATGTGGAAAAATAATTGCAGCATAGATAATAGTCAAATAATAGCAGCACGGATAATAGCAGAATTATAAATGCAGAAATAGAACAACACAGATTTACCCAGCTTCAGTGAAACCCTGCCCCAAGGTTTATACTAGAAATTAAGTATTCAGACGCTTACACACATAAACTCGTGACACCCGCTATCGACTAACCTAACTCTACGCTTAAAACCCTGGCACAACTCAGCCATAGATTTGCGAATTCTCAAGCTACACCACCGGAGTTCATTCCCTAGTCACACGACTAGAATATACAAAAGTTTAAAAGTAAAATACTAAATAAAACAACTTAAAATACAAAGCCTTAGTTTAAAAATTAAATTCCAATAGTAAAAAAATGCCTGGCCCAAAATAATAATAAGTGAAGTCCCTTTTTTTATGTCGGCCGCTATTTTTTTTCTTTGTGAAAATGGCGGCCTTGTTTCTTCTTCGATCTATCTTCGTTCCTCTTCAACAATTAGGGCTTTGCGAATTTGAGCATGCCGGTTGATTGTTGATCGGTCGAGTAGATTTTTTCACGTTCCTTGCTGTTGTCGATCGTTTGTCTCTTCGATTTGCTTTTGGCTGCTTCAATTTGTTGGATTCGATTGATGCGTGAATTGGTACATGAATGCCTTTTACTGATTATTGATTATTCTCGACTTTGATTCAAGTTGAATGATTTGTTCCTCTCTGTTGTTGCCTGAACTCAAATGCCCATATATGCCGATAATGTTAATGGTTTAAATAGGGTTCAATTCCCTTAATTATCGTTCGAATATATTTGTTTGAATTCATCTGTTACTTCTGTTCTGCCGTTCGATTTTGCTTGGTTGCTTGTGATTGATCCCCACCGATTCAATTTCGTATATTTGCTGTTATGATTGCTTGGTCACCACTGCTTTGATTTTGACTTGTTCGATTCTTTGCCTTGGTCACCACGGCTTTGATTTGCTTTGGAATTTGGTTCTGTCCTTTTCTCTTTAATTTCGGCATCGTGAATAAACTAATTTTGTTGCCTTTGTGACTTCGGCACTTTGATTATGTGATGATATTTTGAGATGAGAATTTTACTTTGACTTGTTCAATATCACCTGACTTTGACTTTGGTATTTAACCTTGACTTAGTTTGAAAGATCGGCTACCCAGATTTTTGTAAAACCTTCTTCATGTTATAACTATTTTCTTGGAATGAAATCTGGTATCCACTGCATATATATATATATATAAGTATGTGCACGCATGTATATATGTATATTGTGATGCCTTGACTTTGTTAAAACTGTTAATTGCTCTATTACTTGATTATCAGTACTTGATTCAAGCTTGTACCGTGATCTCCTGTTCACTCACTATCTACCTAGGAATCCTAAACCTAGGCTTTGATACCAAATGTAACAACCCAAGTTCCAGTGGATCCGGATTTTTTTGCAAAAAATGCTAAAACCAAAGCCCACTAAAGCCCGAGTTGGGTATCTGGTATCCTGCAAATAGGAAAAGACAAATATATCAGAGCTCAGATAAATATGTCACAAGGAACTGACTAAAATATAATAGTAAGTAAATACTCTCCAATAAAATAACACTTTCTAAACAAGTGTCTCAAAGCTGGGAAGTCTCTGCCATCTACCTAACCTATAGGATGTTATGAGGAGGGGGTTAGAACTAAAGTTCTGGTGAATGGGCAAATTATATACTTCTAAGTTTAATTCTACATATACCTTTTTATTTCCATTTACTGTTATGTTAGGTTCATTGGGTTTATAGTACTCTCGCCTCTGTGCGTGAATCCTGCCCATCTACTCCCTAGTAGATTAAAACCTAAAAACTAATATATATATATATATATATATATATATATATATAGCTCTATGCCCAATGATAGCATTGGTCCTAGGTACTACCCATAGTACCTTCCGTATCCTCCTCGCAAAGGACTCCATCGTCTTGCTTCCATGACATTCTATGACTACACATATAAAGGACTGCCTCATAAGGCCTACAATACAGATGTTCCATCCTCTACTATGAAAATGTAAACAACGTCCGCACTAGTCTAAACTAATGCTCGGGCATTCTCAGTGTACCACCTAGTGTGTACCTTGAGGACTATACATAATCGTTCCGTCTACTCCCTAAATCCCGCTTAACAAGGTCAATCTTGTATGGAATTCAGTCGAGGGTTTTCTATTTCTGTAAAGGACTGTCTTGTTAGGCCTACAATATAGATATTCTATTTCAGTAAAGGACTGCCTCATTAGGCCTATAATATAGATATTCTATTTGGTCTATCTCTTTTCTTATCTTGGCTATGGCCTCACGCAGCCACCCCTTAACTAATCAAAAGACTTCTAAAGAGCTAAGTGGCTGTGCCATACTACAAACAATCTAAACATCCAATTGGTTGGGCCCCTCATCCAATGTCTCAATAGTGAAAGTATCGTTGGACCATTGCTTCAACTCTAGTCTTTCCCGAACTTGCTCTTGGTTTTGATGCTGGCCTAATATCCGCATATGACTATCCTTTTAGGTCGTGCCCACTAAGCTTACTTGCAAGTACTAGGACATACTAATATCCTACTTCAAACATCAACCCCTTTTGACTGCCTACAATGGTCCTGCCATGCAAAAAGCAGTCAAGGCATACTCTTTTGATGGAACACCTACAGACCCGCCTCTGGAGGACTGCTTCACTATGCCTACCCTAGATGGCTATCCTATAGTACCCTCACATCCCATTGAAGTCTCGTGCTTCCTTCTAGCCCAAAATAACTAAGTTGGACGTGCTTCTTCTTTACTGAAATCTGTGATGAACTGCATCGTTAGGCTCTTCATCCTTTAGGCTGCTCCAAATGCATCTCACTCTTTCATTAGACCATAAGTCTAATCTTTTAATTTGCATTTAGTTTACTTTTCTTACTCTGCTGGCTACTTATTTACCCTAATTAGCATAATCTTGTCCCAGCCTCACCTAACTGTTGTGAGACTATCAGTTCCTGACTGAAAGAGAATGTTGTTGGTATGGGCCACTTCTATTATCTTGATTATTAACTTAATTTAAGCCTTAGGTTTATTAAAATAAGCCTCTTTTGTTCTTTCAACTTAATTATAACCTATGTTATAATTTCACATGTAATTGTCGCTTTTATTTTCTTTTATAATCTGTACATCATAAATATAATTACAAGCGTCTCTTTTATACTCTAGTCTGTCTTCGTTTATTATGATGTTGAATTCTCTTATATTATATGACAAGCTTAGCTTTGCACAACGTCCGCTTGTCACAAATTTAATTATCATAATAACTACTTTACTTGTATTATATTGTCTGTGCAGTAAATGCATATCTAGGTACATTTCTGTTTATAGCTTCTAGTCTTATCTAATATTTAACTTGATTCCTTCAATTCTTTGCTTTATCTTCTTATATTAAAGGAAGTAGTTCTATTCTATTTGGTTGGTTATGAAAATTGGGCTAAAAATTCATTTTCATATTTTCATACTAAATAATGCTATAAACAATAATCCGTAACTGTAAGAAATTTCTTTCATTATTTCTTTACTTTTTGGATAGTGCAAAATACAGTGGTTTCTCTATTTTACACTAATTCCCTTTTTCTTTCTTTCTTTTTTGCAAGGCAAGCGGGGTTAACTGGTCCCCTACCAGTTTATTGAGAAAAAGAAATTGACTATGAACATGCTCATAGTCAACAGAAAGTAAAGGAACAACAAAATAACACATAGAATATAACACCAAGGCAAATAACAAAGAGAGACAAACACACTGGGATAACAAGACTGAAAGAATTAGAAAGAGAAACAAAACACACAAATGAGTTAAGTCCAATCTTCAGACAAATGAGAACTGAAGCCATAATTGCTTTCCTTCATTCCATTAACTATTGCATTCTTTAGAACTCCTCATAATTGCTGCATACTCCTACTTTTTTCTTCAATACACCTTAAATTTCTTTCCTCCCATACTAAATTTTAGTACTTCTTAAGATAGAAGAAATAGACAGTTCTACCTTCCTTCCTCCACCTTGTTGATTTACTAATTAGGTCCCACTCAAACTCAGACAAACCATGAATATGATCATCAGTAATTCTTCTCACCAATCTTCCCCAGAGACTCTTTAGTTCATTGCAATCAAAATACAGGTGAGCAACAGATTCAACCTGCAACTTGCAAAAGACACACAGAGGATCAACATTCATTCCATAGCTCAACATTTTGCTCGTAGTCAACATAGCATTCATGATAACCTTCCACATCATCAGGTTGTCCCCGGAAGGAGAGGATGTGGACAATATAACACTATGCCATACTGTATCAGGGCTTCCTGTCACAGTAGAAAGTAAATCATATGCAACAGAGATAGAGTGTTGCTTGCCATTCCACGGTATTTCATCTCTTGGAGCAATAAGGTAATTCTGAGCCTGATATATTCTCCAGACAGCCCTTATGTCTTGATTACTGGTGTAAGGCAGCAACAACTTGCCCTCAAACAAGTAATTAATAGCTTGAGCATCCCTACTAATGCCAAACTGTTCAATCTGAATGGGAGTAAACAAATTGGCAAGCACTAAGCCTTCAGCCATCCACGGGTCATTCTAGAATTTGATAGCACTGGATTGAGAGAGAACATACTTAATAAAAGGAGTGTAAATAGATCTTAATCCCATAATACTCCTCCATGTCCAGCTACAATTCTGGGGCACAGGCATTGTCCAGAAGTTCCTTCTACCTAAGTTAAATTTTCTGGTCCAATCAACCCATAAGGATTCAACACCACATATCAAAGAATTTAAGTGAGCACTAACGGCAGCTTTATTCCATGTTTGCAAGTTAATTATACCTAGTCCACCTTTCTTTTTTGGCAATTCCATTTTGGCAAAGGAGCATGGAATGATTTTCTTTGAATGAATCGAGCCTGTCCAGAAAAATCTCAGCATGGCAATTCTTACCATGTTCACCAGCTTAATGGGAAGAATAAACACTCTAGACCAGTGAACCATCATTGAAGAAATTAAAGACTTGATGAGCACAAGTCTACCAGCTTGTGAAAGAAATCTATTTGACCAGGAGGCCATTAAGTTACAGATTTTAGTATACAGTGGCAGGCAGTGTGCTGTAGTAATTCTTGAAGAACATAAAGGAATTCCCAAATAATTCATGTTATTATCCATAGGTTGCAATCCAGATATGGCAGTTAACCTATATGCCTCCTCAAGAGATATGCCAGAAGTGATTATATGAGATTTATTTGCATTTAGTTTCAATCCAGTCATAAGGTAAAAATTATCAAGGGTTTCTATTATATTTTCAATAGAGCTTTGATCAGGCTTAGTAAAAATCATGATATCATCAGCAAATAAGAAAGAAGTTATTTGGAGGGATTTACATTTAGAATGGAACAATATTTCTTTCTGCACATATCTTTTTAACAGCATATTAGTTAATACTTCCATCACAAGAATGAATATGTAAGATGAGTTAGGGTCCCCTTGCCTGATCCCCTGTTTACTGTTGAAAAACCCTGAAGTGAAGCCATTATATTTAATTGAGTAAGAAGGTGTAGAGATAAAGCTGTATATCCATGCCACAAAGACTTTGGGAAATTTCATCAGAGCCATTATTCTCACTATTGATGTCCAATGTAAACTATCATATGCCTTCATTAAGTCCACCTTTAACATAGAATTTTTGGAAGCTTGAGCACGACCATAGCCTTTTAATAATTCATGAGATAATAAAATATTGTCAAGGATATTTCTGTTGGGAAGAAATGCAGACTGATTTCTAGTTATAATTCTTCTAAGGACAACTACTAGTCTAGAGGCCAAATTTTTTGAAATACACTTGTACATAACATTACAACAAGAAATTGGTCTAAAAGAAGCAATAGAAGAGGGAGTCTTGACTTTGGGAATAAGAACCAAATGTGTTGCATTCACCTGCTTTAGAAGTTTGAAGGTGATGAAAAAATTGTGAAATGCCTTTAGAAAATCTTTCTTGATTATATCCCAGCTATGGATAAAAAATTTGACATTGAAACCATCTGGCCCTCCACTAGATAGTCTGTTCATAGAAAAAAGTGTGTCTTTAATTTCCTTATCAGTGACCTTTATGACAAGATTGTTAGCTTCCTCTGGCTGTACTTCAGGAAAATGCATTTGGGTTAGATTTTCAATAGAAGGATTGAAATCATCTTTGTTACCTAACAAATTCTTGAA
Organism: Allium cepa; assembly: GCA_030765085.1. Classification (NCBI taxonomy): domain Eukaryota; kingdom Viridiplantae; phylum Streptophyta; class Magnoliopsida; order Asparagales; family Amaryllidaceae; genus Allium; species Allium cepa. Next base: position 791,987,871 of record CM060935.1, on the reverse strand, counting down.
AAAGTTTAGTAGGGCTTTATCAACATCAGCTGCATTGGAGTGCAATTCCCGTGCCTTATCATAAATATTAGTAATATGCTCCTTTGCCTGTTTGACCTTTATGGCTGCATGAAAATAAGCAGTTTTGTTGTCTCCTTCAGTTGTCCATTTTTGCCTCAGTTGTTGCCTCTTCATATTTCCCTCGGTTTTCAAAACTTTATTTAATTGATCAAATAAATTTCTCTCTGTAGTAGCTGCTTCAGGATCATCTGGATTTGTCATCATTTCCTCCTGGGCTTGTTTGAGTTTCTTCCTTAGCAATGTTGATTTGAAAGTACCATCACCAAATTTGTTCCTAGCCCAATCTCTTAAAGCATATTTAGTAGCTCTTAATTTCCTGCAAAAAATAAACATTGGATTTCTATAGAAATTTTCAGACCATGCACTATTAATTATATTAGTATACTCAGGTTCAAGGACCTAAGCATTATAAAATTTGAAGCTTTTTTATTTAGTTAACAACTTCTGGCCCGTAGAGAAGATAATAGGAGAATGGTCAGATAAAACAGGATGGGGGATAAAGGAAGACATAGTTGGCCAAGTGGATAAAGCTTTGAGGTTGGCAAAGGAGTGATCAATATTAGAATAGGTTCTGACACTAGATCTACTCCTATTATTCCAAGAAAACTCAGCACCAGATGATGGAATTGATAGCAAGCTAGAATCCTCAATAGCTTTATTGAGGGGATAAATGTCTTTCTTTTATTCTTGCAATTACGTATATCGTTATCTTTTTAAATATTATACCATAGAAATGTATTCTATTTTCTAAACCAACCAATTAATCTATCACGTACTTCCAAATAAGGTTATCAGATTTTTCTTTAAGTTATTACTCCCATTTTAACATAATTACTGTAAATTTCTATCTTTCTCTTTTTATTTCAGCTTTTCTTGTTTTACGTCTAATCTATGTAAATCAAGTATTCTTCTATTTTAGTCCGTATTTCCAAATTCTTTTCTTTACTATTTTATTCGTGTAAAAAGGAATAAAAAGAAGCTAACATTTATAGGCAAAATTGCCACTTTAAAATAGATGTAATTAACTGTAGACTTCTTGCTTTTAGGCTTACGTCTTTATCCAACTATCAAGCCTAATATAAATTAAATATAAGCTCTCTTACACAATTTACAGTCTCAGCATAACTAATTAACAAAATTAATTACTGAAATAGATACTAAATAAAATTATTTAACGAGAATCTAATGATAATATATCATAAACGTAAAAGATATATAATTAAATCCACTCACGCGTCGTCCTTAGCTTCAATTTCAATCCCTTTTAATTTGCTATGCTTTTCTTCGCTTTTTCCTCTTTTTGATTCGCTGTAAATTCTCTGATTTGTTTGAGCAATTCTCTGATTTGTTTGTACGTATTTCCTTGCTTAATTTTATTTTCAGTTTGGGAAAAGATTTGATAAACAACGGATAAAGGAAGATGGAGAAGAAACGAGGAGTTTGCTGTAAAACGACGGCAGCTGTTTCAGAGAAAATAGTGTGGGCTAAGGTTAAGTTGCGTTCAATTTATAGGTACAGTGAATAACTAGAAACCATCCAATTGACCCTAAAAACAATCCTCGCCATCAGAACTTGATTTTCTTACGTTAGCTTATAACATATAACTCTCTAACGTTATTGATTTGTTCCTTTGTTATATGGCCCTATTAATTCATGTTTCCTACTAAATAAGATTCTCCCATTAATTATCCAATTAATTAGATCATACATACATACATATTATATATCTAATATTAACCGATTCTTATACGTTATAATTTCTTTTCTATTTGAACATATCAAATAATACCTCTATTAACTGAACGCATACAAAAGTTATACTTTTTAATTCATTCTTCTTAATTTACCTACATCATAAATCTAATTACTTTGTTTGATTTTTGTACACGTTCCAATTTTTTTAACTTGGAAACAAATAATCCTATAACTGACGTTTTCTTCTAGCTAATTTATTTACATTATTAGCTATTGTAAAGATTACATATTTTTTAATTAATTGACACTCTTTTTAAAATGCTCAACTAATTGCAATTAATTAATTGACATGTTTTTCCATTTTAATCGATATCCAAATTAATTCCTATGTGTCACTCAATCACACATTTATTAATTGTACATATTTAAACCGCCAATTCATTACCCAATTAATTGACATATAAGTTTCCCTCTTTTATTAATTGACGCTTACTTAATGTGTTTAATTAATTTCTCAATTAATTGATTATGTCAATTATAAATTAACATATGTATGTTATCATTTAGTTTATTCCCCACGTATATTTCCCTTTATTAGAAGAACCCTTAATTAATTAATGTTATGAAAGTGACATATTCTCTGACAAATTAAACGCATCTATGTCTCTTAATTAATTCCTCTTTTAATTGACTGATGCATCAATTAATCACACACTCATTGGTTGCATACACCTTTATAACCTCTTAATTTTTAAATGCATATATTTGACAATTATATTTTTCCCTGTTTTGCAATTATGTTAATTCAATCGATTTTATTTGTCATTAAAGCGTGGGGTGTTACAGGCGTCTTCGTAAAAGGTACTTGGATAAACGTGGATCTAATCCCTATCTTGGGGAATGTTGGAATTTACCTAGAGTTTCTACTGCTCTTTAACTATTGACTCTCTTATCTTGAAAAGATAAAGTTCGGTAGGGGCAGATTCATTTTTGAGTACTTTAAGGAGTCTACTCTTTATGAACCTTAGTGATACAGTTGTATATCAATAATTTTGTGATTAATTTGTTGTTGTAATAATGCATATATGTTAAATTCATATTTTAATCTTTGCATCATTGGCGTGCAAGTTTTCGAATTTTCCTATGTTTCTTCCTTATCTTCTATTTCAAGAGATACTTTAAGTAAATTGGTTAGAATAAAAAGTTCATTTAAGAAAAATCCTTCCATGATTAACAAGTCTCGTTTGCAAAAATATTGCTTTCTTCACGACCTTCACCATATGTATACTCAATTTCTTAACTTGGACTTCAATTTCATAGGAGACTAAAGGGATCAATTTCTTCATAAAAATCAAACTAACTATACCAAATTACTATGTGACAAACTTAGCCCACCTTCTAAAGAATAGGATTATCAAGGTTTCCTCTAGTTAATACTCTCCTCGTGTTAGAGCTATCTTTTGCACTGCATTTTCCATTCCACGTTCTCCGTTTCAAAGAATTTAAGATGTATTTTCTCATTCTAAGAATTAGCAAAATTATAGTATGCATGTAATTTTGTTGTTATCGTTTTTATATGAATGTAATGACTCTAGTTGTTCTCTAAGTTATTAATAAAATTCTTTATTACTGCTTTTCCTCTTTTTTACTAAAGATCAAGCATTACTAATTTTCTATTTTTAGGACGGAAATTTGTTTTTTATCTCTTGACGATCTCGGCCTCAGCCAACGTCTTGGAGATATGAGTCCAAATTAATGATGGCCATAGAGCATCGTTCCATGCGTTTAATTTTTGGTTTGTCAACCATTGACAATGAACAAAGCCAACAAATGGTACAAGAAGTACATACAAGTGAAATCTATTTTGAAAACTTCTCAAGAGATGGACAAGGACCTCGAAAAGAAAATATCAAATAAGGATAAAGAGTTTTGGATTCTAGTAGGAAGCTTAATTCATGTTCTGATCCTTAATAGCTGGAATACGGCATGAACAACTTAACCAATGTATTCTTGATTTAGAGATGCACCATCTAAGAACGAGTCTCAATCAAATGAACTTATATTAACTAAAGGTAAGAAAAGTTGCCTACTTCCACTCCAACTAAATCTTCCAAAAAGGTATCATTGAAGATTTCCTCTCCATCTCGGGGTCGTTTGATGCATAGTAGCAGTTAACTGATCCAGCTCTTTCATTGTCCGAGAACAAATCTAGTGAAATTGATAGATTGCGTAAATCTTTCAAGTTTGAGTGTAATCATAAAATAAAAGAGTATTGGAATAAAAAGTTTATGGAGGCACTTTCAAATTTTAGACTCGAGGTCAAGACTTTATAGCGTAAAAAGAATGAACTTACGTCAATTATTAGGATAGTTAAGAAAGATAAACATGACTTATCTCACCAAATTTCTCAACCATGAAGTAGACTTATGAAAAGGTATTTATAGCTCAAATTGACTCCATTGATTCTCTCAATGTTATTCGTTACAAGAAGAAAAACTAAAGAAATACCTCTATATAACAATTTAACATATTGTCGATCTAACGACCTGAAATTTTCAATTCCGAAAATTCCAGATGGTTAGGAAAAGAAGAAAGAGATAGAAGAAGAAACAGAAAACACAACACAGAATCTCACATTCACAGCAGATCAAAATATAATATCAAATAATAACAGTTTACAAAAGAATACTGTATTTGTCAATTACATTTTAATACATCAGAGTTACAACATTTCACCAAACACTGGACATATATACGTATCAACATGTCCTAGATAACAGTAATATATCACAGCGGAAATACTCTATACGTTCTTGCCATCTAGCTCGCCTCCTGAGCTCCCGAACGCCCTTAACTGAAAATCTGTAATACTCGGTCTGACCCGAGCATTACATCAAAGTAACACCCGGGTCAGGCTGGAAACCAGCGTGAGTAAACCCATCTAACATGGAACACAAAAACATACAACTTATATAAACCCGGGGTAACTTGTATAAATTTACAACTTCACAAGTTGTTATAGATATCACTTACATCACACATCAATTTCTAAGTACCAAAACTTTAGATTAAATGGTCCAATTCGCTTAAATCATTCCATTTCAGCCTATTGATTTCACACATAAAACCTATATAGAATCGAAGTGGTTTCGGGTATTTACTAATACCCGACTCCGGTCTCTTCGAATTCAATGTCATCTAAACCTACGTTATTCGATTAAATACAACTCAACTTTAATTACTGGATAACACTTTTACACAGCAATTGATAGATAATCACATTATCACCGTCCATCCAACATATCATATATCAAAGCAATTCATATCAGAGATATCAACCAATCGAAAGCACTTACCATTATTCAATCATTCTTAAGCAAGATTGATCACTTCCATTAATTACATTAATTTATGATCCTCTAATTACTTTCATTAGTTAATTATTCTTAAATTTCATCTAATAATCAACCTTCAACTTAATTACCTTCATTAATCAAACTTGATAAATCACAATCAGAAATTAACTTTCCTTAATTACTCTATCAATTAAACCAACTCCTTGATTAATTATATTAATCCTTTAATTACACTGAGTAATTATCACTTAAATTCTTCCACCAAGTAATTATCCTTTAATTACTTCCTATCAAGTAATTTCCTTTTAATTAATTACATCCAGCAACTAATTACTTCACTAAGAAATTACACCTCATTAATTACCTTAAGTAATTATACTTAACCTAACATCAAATGATTAACTTTAATTAATTAAACTAAATTAATTAACTAAAATTAACCACATCAAATTGATTAATCATATTGAGTAATTAATTCCTTTAATTACTTCATTAAGTAATTATTCATAATAATTCTTTTACATTAAGTAATTAACCTCTTAATTACTTATTACTTAATTATTTCTTAATTAATTAATCTTGATTAATCAATCTTTAATTATCACCTTTAAGTACATTAAGTAATTAGCCTTTACTTAATAATACAAATTAATTATTCTTCACCCATCCACATTAATTTCACTTACCCTATATTGATTGCCCAATTTTTATTATCCTATAATCACTTACATTGAATAATTAATCCTCAAATAATTCACATGAATTAATTGTTAATTATTCAATCTTTAATAATTAATTAATTAATTAATTACTTAATTATTAATCCTTGATTATTAAATTTATCTACAACAATCAACCCTTAATTATTCTTGTTTGACCCTTATTAATTAAGTAAACTTCAAGAATTAACTTACAAGTTAAACAAATAATTCTACTTAATTAAGCAAACACTTAAACAATACTTTAACATCAAAGAATAATTAAGTATAATATTAAAACTTCATTATGTTAACTTAAAACATTATGTTACTATTCATTCTTCCCGAGACAAAACCATGATTACTCGAACTAAACTTGAGTTCCAACCTTCCTTCCTTCTTTTTCTTTTCCTTCTTGTCTAAATTTTTAAACTACTGTAAAAAAAACACACGCAAACAACACGAACGAGTACCCGAGACTATCCACTCATTTCCCTGAGATTTTCTCGAGGCTTTCCCTTCTTCCCCCTCACGTAATATCAATGATGCACAGCGACCACGTGCACCAGTCTACGGCGGGGTTTCAGCACCCTCGACCATCACCGACAAGTCGCCCTTGCCAAGCTTGATCATCGCCACTACCCAGTATTCCTTGAAATCCCAGAAATCAAAATCGAGCTCCCTGGATGACAACTGGAACTCATCATCGATGCTAAACATCACCACCGCCCTTGATATGATCACCGGAGTTCGTGCAAACTTGACCAGTGTTACATTGTCGACTTCCACGTCGTTTCCCACACTCGCGACTACTTCCAGATCGCCAACGGCCGCGCAACAATCAGCGTTCCATCCTTGATACAAACAAGAAATCGAATCCTAAATCCCTTTCGCAAAACCTTCCTGGCCAATAGAAAAATCATCGAATATTTTTCTCGTGTTCGCCACCATTCACACCTCCTATGACCTCGATCCCGAGACACCCAACCATCGAGAACACCAGAATTTGACCCATTTCCCAATTCCATTTATCACACAATTTCCCATGAATTACCCAAATAAAAATCATGATTTTAATTTTAAAAATCTTAGATTTTGATGATGATTTATAATATATATGAAACGTTAAATTGTTGAAATCAGATTTTGACCAATTTTAAGTTTTGCTGGAAAATTTTGAATTCCAGAAACCTACAAATTTATTTAACTTCCAACATAAAACTTTAACTTTAGCTTATGTTTTACAAACAAATTTTTTTTAAATATCTAAGCCTATCATAGACTAGATTAGGAAATTTGAGATTTTGATCTAAAATCTAGACTCTGTACTTTAAACAGAGAAGATCACCGATCCCTCAATACATGCACATAGTTTTACATTCATATATACACAATACATCATCATGCAAACAATTTATAAAATATCACTGCAAATCTTCATCATGCATATCAAAGTCAATACCAGATTTAAACTTTGTGAAACAATTGCTTACTCACAAGTAAAAAAAACAGAAGAGGCTGGGTCAGATCACTCACCTGCTTTATTCTTCTAAACTTGATTTTTGAATTGGAACACTTTGATCTGAAACCTTGTTTATTTGCTCTACCACATGATTGAAGTTCTTGAATCATTGCTTAATAGTTTATACAGAGTTGGTCTTTGCACTGGAAGAGATGCTCAGATTTATTTGTTTGATTTAATTTGATATTAAAATGGTTTATGGCTTCAGATTTGAAAACTAGAGGAAATTGATAATTGTTTGCTTCTTAGATTTGTTTACTGTTAAACTTTTCATTGATTTTGGTTTTGTAAAAATGAAAGGAAGAAGGGAATTGAGAAAAAAAATGAAATAGAGGATAGGAGAGATATATTTATAGCTTATTTTTATGATTTTTAAAATAAAAGAAAAATAAAACAAAAGAATTGACCCTTGTTTTTAACTTACTAACACTTGTCTTTTACCTTTCATAATTCATTTACACTTGTTATTAAGAAAATCATAACCTAACACTTGTAATAATGCATGAATATATTAATTTTTAAATGGTTTTAAAATACTTCTATAATAAATTTCCTAATTAATTAATACCTATTTTAATTTATAAATAAAATCCTTTAAAAGAAATAATATAAAACAAATTATATTCATAAATAAATAAAATCATATATGATGTATCTTAAATCAAATATATATATATATAAGATATATATCTTCTTTTGAAATTTCAAATTCAAATCCATATTCAAATTCAAACATAATTTAAAACTAAATTTAAAATCAACTCAAATATATATATTTAAACAAACACAAATTCAATTTGTAAATAATTATTTTACTTAAAATCTATTTATATCTATATATATAAACAACACATTATTGTTATTGTGTGAAAATATCCATTTTTCCAATTTAAATAAATAAACTAAGAGGATTATCAAACAAATACTTATTCATGTATTTTTTTTCTTCCCAGAATTGTTTACTTAACTTATAAATCAGTATCTCTACTAATTAATTTTGGCTAATTTATCAATTACAGATATTCTAAAATCCGAGTTATTACATTCCTTCCCCCTTTGAATCTTTTCGTCCTCGAAAAGGAACGAAGCCAGAATTTATTAAAATGATTGTTATCGGAAAAAAAATTACTCTTTGATAAATTTTACTATAAACACTTTTTATTGAGAAATTTTAAAATACTTTTTAAAAATCTATATGTATACATTACCAAAATAGTTTTATAAAACACTTTTTTTTATAACTCGATGTCTCAATCAGTCCATCCTTGTTCTCACAGAAATTCGGTCATACGTTGATCAGGCATAAGACTGAAAATCTATAAGTACTCGGTAAACCCATTTTCAACATCCAGTGAAAATACTTGGAAATTATTTTACTGAAAATATAGAAAACATTTTTGAAAATATTAGAAATATCTTTGGTGAGAATTCTCTGGAAATCATCACTCCCATCTATGGTCGCAGTTAACCCGATGGTACGTTGCCGTCCCGGCAAAATCCATAGATAACTGTAGGCCTCCGCGCCCCTCGATTACACCATGGAACCCGCTACAGATCGCAGCTACAACTGGGGTTACGTTGCTATCACAGCAAAAACCCATATAACTGTAGGCCTCAGCGCCCTCGAATTTTTTGCCAAAAGAATGAAACTTCTCCACCCCACTCGACCATAGATCGCAGTCTATCGATGTTATGTTGCCTTCCCGGCAAAATCAAGCATAGACTGTTGACACTCACCTCCACACGATTTCCGCTGTGTTCCACACAGTAGATCGCAGCGACATCGAGTTACACTGTCGTCACAACACAACCCAATTGCCTCTGTAGGCATCAGTGCCCTCGACTTTCTCTACCCAATAATCCTCAGGTACTAGTTTGTCCGGACTCCTCACAGGATCAACTTTAGAACCTCTCCCTTAGAGGTCCAAGGCAGTACCAACCTATGGTACTCCTGAGAAGTTCATCCCAAGGGAGCGCCTTTTTCTCCAGAGCCATTTTCAAAACACTTTATACTATACACATATAGTATCTTCCAATATCATACATCTAGTATGAATCTCATATAAATCTCCTTTCTCAAAAACGATTATCCCAAAATTGATAATTCTCAAACTAGGCTTTCCAAATCCAATATTGATTTTACCTAAAAATCAAAAGCCTTTCCAACTCCAAAGGTTACAAAACCTTTTTTTTTAAATCATTCTCATAAGAACCTTTATATATATATATATATATATATATATATATATATATATATATATATAACTTTGAAAAATCTTTGAAACACTTCAAAACTGTATAAACCCCCTTTTTATACTTCAAATATTTTCAGAAACCCTTTTCTTCTGGCAAAAGATTCAACAAGGAAGATTTATCTTATATATAACAAAGATACATAACTTTGTTTATTCCAAATCAAATATTCAAATTTTAATACTCTTTTATAAAATTGTTTCCAATTTTCACTTTTATTCATTGTATATTTCACAAAATATACTTTCATTTCAAAAATCATTTCACATTTCTTATTCAAAAATTTTAAATATCAATTTTATTCAAACCCGTACGCTGTACACATATAATCCGTACACTATACCAATCTGATCGCTCACTCGATCACATAATTTCACTTCCGAACTAGTATCGTCCACTCGACTTCCAAGTGCGGACTCAGATCTGGTTTCTTGATCAGAAACCGTCATTCTCCTTGCATAGCCAAAACTATGATAGATAATATCTAGAACCAATCAACAATCCATGTCCAGGTTTGCCGTCGAAAGTCGAGTGAAAAATCCCAACTCGGATCGATATAACTATCTTGAAATTCTGTGCTCGAATCTGGATCAAATCGCTATGCAAATAGAATAATATACGTACATACTACGTATTTATCTTATTGGTTATTAGCCAAATTAATCTCCTTTTTCTATTCACATTTCCTTTAATTCTATTCACTTATCCATAATTTCCTTCAATCCCAAATGGATTATTACTTTAATTATAAACAGTTTGTACTCTGACTAGCTTGAGTTTAGAAGATAGCTTGAAAAACAGATAAGTAGTGGAAAAATAATTATTAATTTGTAAAGTAGCTATAAAATAATTAAGTGTTGATAAAATAGTTGGAAATAGTTAAATAGTTATAGAAATTTTAAATAATAGTAAAATAGTTGTAAAATAGTAATCAGTTATAAAGTAGTTGAGAGATAGTAATTAGTTTATAAAATAGTTGTAAAATAGTTAAATAGTTTCAAAAATAATTGTAAAATAAGTATAAAATAGTTTTGGGTTTTAAAAAGAAAAGTTGTATAGCAAATAGTTAGGAAATAGATTTAAAACAGTTTATATTAAAATAATTTATTTGAAAATAGACTGGAGCCAAACAGTTTAATTTCCAATCTCCATTCCCATCAATTCAATTTAAATTTCCACATCCATTTAAATTGACTCAATTCCAATATGAGTAACTTCAATTTCCCTTGAACGTGATTTGTCCCCAATTCAAGTTGAATTAATCTCAATTTTTTTCCAAATTCAAATCAAATTCCATTTGATTTTAAACCTATTCAGCTTTAATCACAAATCCAAATTATTCAAATCAATTTGGACTAATTTCAAATTGAACCCATTTCAATTTTCGAATCAATTCCAGTTTGAATTAATCCCAATTCCCATTTTGAATTTGAACTCATTCAACTTCAATTTCATTTCAAATTAATCTGATTCAAATTTTCCATTTGAATTTTTAAACTTATCCATCTTTAATCACAATTCTAATTAATACAAATCAAATTCAATTTGACCTAATTCAATTCAAATTTTAAATTTAAACCGTCCCCAATTATATAAATTCAAGTTAAATTTTTAAATGTTGATTTAATCCTTTAAGTCAAATCAACTTATATCTTTAAACCATTTAATTCTGAATTCAAATTCCATTTTATCTTAATCATGGATATATTACCACACCCCATTTCTTTATTTATTTAAACAAATCCAATTTCAGCTTAAAGATTATTAATTACAATAGGATGATATCATTTAAATTATTTTAAAACATCCATCCATTTCAAATTCCAGATCTCAAACCCATTTGAGATCACACAAACTCCCAATTCAAACAAACCATTTAACTTTCCAAGTTAAATCCCGATTTCATCTTGAAATTTCCAAATCAGGTTATCCATTAACTTATTTAACTTCCACCAAGTTAAATTCAATTTACTTAATCCAGTCAATCTTACTCAATTTGAATTCCTAATTCAAATTTTAAACTTCACATTAATAATCTTCCTACTTATTAAGTTCAAAAACTTATCACTTTGGGTATCACATCTCATTCCATATTAAACTCAACATTTAGAGTTTATTTCAAATCATCATTGATACTTAAGTATATCTACACATATATACATATTTTATTTCTTAGCCCACCTGGCCATACTTTAAATTTTAAACCACCTTTGGTTAACTCAAAACAAATTCCTTTAAAGTTTCCAAACAACTCCTATTTTAAATTAAGATCACATTCAAAATAATCTGAATAATATCATTTATTCTAAAAATTCTTCTCCAAATTCAAGTTTTTAATTTTAGTTTGAGTCCATTTCAAACTTATCTTTATTTAATTTCAATTTGGTTGTATTTCTATTACCACTTAATTAAATTTCAATAATTTAACAACCAAATTACCTTAACATTTATTAGAAGGAAATATTGCTTTTTATATATCAAAATATATTCTTATATAAAATCATTTAAAATCTTTATATAAGAAAATAACAAGTACGCTCTCATATATATACACTCAACTCATTCTAGGGTACCACTGACCCTATCCTTAATGAGTAATCCCACCAGAGCCAAGGTTTTCGCTTAACCTTCGGCTCTGATACCAAATGTAACGACCCGAATTTTCGATTCCAAAAATTCCAGATGGTTAGGAAAAGAAGAAAGAGATAGAAGAAGAAACAGAAAACACAACACAGAATCTCACATTCGCAGCAGATCAAAATATAATATCAAATAATAACAGTTTACAAAAGAATACTGTATCTGTCAATAACATTTTAATACATCAGAGTTACAACATTTCACAAAACACTGGACATATATACGTATCAACATGTCCTAGATAACAGTAATATATCACAGCGGAAATACTCTATACGTTCCTGCCATCCAGCTCGCCTCCTGAGCTCCAGAACGCCCTTACCCGAAAATCTGTAATACTCGGTTGACCAGAGCATTACATCAAAGTACCACCTGGGTCAGGCTGGAAACCAGCGTGAGTAAACCCATCTAACATGGAACACAAAAACATACAACTTATATAAACCCGGGGTAACTTGTATAAATTTACAACTTCACAAGTTGTTATAGATATCACTTACATCACACATCAATTTCTAAGTACCAAAACTTTAGGTTAAATGGTCCAATTCGCTTAAATCATTCCATTTCAGCTTATTGATTTCACACATAAAACCTATATAGAATCGAAGTGGTTTCGGGTATTTACTAATACCCGACTCCGGTCTCTTCGAATTCAATGTCATCTAAACCTACGTTATTCGATTAAATACAACTCAACTTTAATTACTGGATAACACTTTTACACAGTAATTGATAGATAATCACATTATCACCGTCAATCCAACATATCATATATCAAAGAAATTTATATCAGAGATATCAACCAATCCAAAGCACTTACCATTATTCAATCATTCTTAAGCAAGATTGATCACTTCCATTAATGACATTAATTTATGATCCTCTAATTACTTTCATTAGTTAATTATTCTTAAATTTCATCTAATAATCAACCTTTAACTTAATTACCTTCATTAATCAACCTTGATAAATCACAATCAGAAATTAACTTTCCTTAATTACTCTGTCAATTAAACCAACTCCTTGATTAATTATATTAATCCTTTAATTACACTGAGTAATTATCACTTATTTTCTTCCACCAAGTAATTATCCTTTAATTACTTCCGATCAAGTAATTTCCTTTTAATTAATTACATCCAGCAACTAATTACTTCACTAAGAAATTACACCTCATTAATTACCTTATGTAATTATACTTAACCTAACATCAAATGATTAACTTTAATCAATTAAACTAAATTAATTAACTAAAATTAACCACATCAAATTAATTAATCATACTAAGTAATTAATTCCTTTAATTACTTCATTAAGTAATTATTCATAATAATTCTTTTACATTAAGTAATTATCCTCTTAATTACTTATTACTTAATTATTTCTTAATTAACTAACCTTGATTAATCAATCTTTAATTATCACCTTTAAGTACATTAAGTAATTAGCCTTTACTTAATAATACAAATTAATCATCCTTCACCCATCCACATTAATTTCACTTACCCTATATTGATTACCCAAATTCTTATTATCCTATAATCACTTAGATTGAATAATTAATCCTCAAATAATTCACATGAATTAATTGTTAATTATTTAATCTTTAATAATTAATTAATAAATTAATTACTTAATAATTAATCCTTGATTATTTAATTTATCTACAACAATCAACCCTTAATTATTCTTGTTTAACCTTTATTAATTAAGTAAACTACAAGAATTAACTTACAAGTTAAACAAATAATTCTACTTAATTAATCAAACACTTAAAGAATACTTTAACATCAAAGAATAATTAAGTATAATATTAAAACTTCATTATGTTAACTTAAAACATTATGTTACTATTCATTCTTCCCAAGAGAAAACCATGATTACTCGAACTAAACTTGAGTTCCAACCTTCCTTCCTTCTTTTTGTTTTCCTTCTTGTCTAAATTTTTAAACTGCTGTAAAAAAAACACACGCAAACAACACGAACGAGTACCCGAGACTATCCACTCATTTCCCCGAGATTTTCTCGAGGCTTTCCCTTCTTCCCCCTCACGTAATATCAATGATGCATAACGACCACGTGCACATGCACCAATCGACGGTGGGGTTTCAGCACCCTCGACCATCACCGACAAGTCGCCCTTGCCAAGCTTGATCATCGCCACTGCCCAGTATTCCTCGAAATGCCAGAAATCAAAATCGAGCTGCCTGGACGACAACTAGAACTCATCACCGATGCTAAACATCACCATCTTCCTTGATTCTGATCACCGAAGTTCGTGCGAACTTGACCGGTGTTACATTGTCGACTTCCACGTCGTTTTCCACACTCGCGACTACTTCCAGATCGCCAACGACCACGCAACAATCAACGTTCCATCCTCGATACAAACAAGAAATCGAACCCTAAATCCCCTTCGCAAAACCTTCCTTGCCAACAGAAAAATCACCGAGTATTTTTTTCATGTTCGCCACCATTCACACAATTTCTCGTGTTCGCCACTATTCACACCAAAATTTGACCCATTTCCCAATTCCGTTTATCACACAATTTCCCATGAATTACCCAATTAAAAATCTTGATTTTAATTTTAAAAATCTTAGATTTTGATGATGATTTATAATATATATATATGAAATGTTGAATTGTTGAAATTAGATTTTGACCAATTTTAAGTTTTACTTGAAAATTTTGAATTCCAGAAACCTACAAACTTATTTAACTTCCAACATAAAACTTTAACTTTAGCTTATGTTTTACAAACAAAATTTGTTTAAATATCTAAGCCTATCATAGACTAGATTAGGAAATTTGAGATTTTGATCTAAAATTTGAACTTTGTACTTTAAACAGAGAAGATCACTGATCCCTCAATACATGCGCATAGTTTTACATTCATATATACACAATACATCATCATGCAAACAATTTATAAAATATCACTGCAAATCTTCATCATGCATATCAAAGTCAATACCAGATTTAAACTTTGTGAAATAATTGCTTACCACAGGTAAAAAAACAGAAGAGGCTGGGTCAGATCACTCACCTGCTTTATTCTTCTAAACTTGATTTTTGAATTGGAACACTTTGATCTGAAACCTGAAAGTGCGGTGTGTATACAATTATATGTGCTAATATAGTATACACGGATCGTGTAATATGGATTACAATACAAATGCGGAAATAGATGATAATAGCATTGTAAATAGAAAATAGAAAAATCACACCAGAGATTTTTATACTGGTTCGGAGCACCGTCCTACGTCCAGTCCCAGACTTCTATCTGGATTTTCACTATTAACTACCTCGCTTCACCCGGAGGAACAGGTTTACAACACCCGAACAACCGAACGGGATTTCACGCCTCTAATACACTGAGGACTTCAACACTTGCCTCTTACAACTCAGAGGACTTCAACAAAAGAACAAATACAATTGTTGTTGACAACTTGTGCTCTTGAAAAACACGGATTTGTCAATAGCAGTACACCCTTCCTATAATCTTATCCTCAAAGTATGCGATATGATGTTTTGAAAAGATTAAGGAAAGTATATTATTGAATCAAAGGATATGAAATAGTTTCAAAGATTCAATAAATAATTTAGAGCTTTTATAATGCAGAAATAAGATCAGAGATTAGATTAAAAGAATATGGAATCGTTGTTAAAAACTTGTGTTTGAATCAATGATTTAGATGAGTATATATAGAGAAAAATAGTTGTAACTCTTTGTGAACAGTTGCCATTAAGAGTTATGATCATTGATGAAAGATAGGAGATGCAACCTTTGGAGAAGAGAAGTGTCTTTTGGAAAAGTTGCTTTCTGTTTAAAAACGGTCGACAGGTCAAAAATGGACCGGTAGACAGGAATTCAAATATATATATACGTTATGTGCATGTGTGCACGTTCACTGTGCAATTTACACAGGAACGGTCGACCGCACCTATATTGACCGGTCGACCGGTGCCTGTTAAATTGCACATTGAATTGTGCAACTGCATGCAACTTATAAATTATTCGTATATATATTGATTCCCTTGATATGCATGATTATTTGAGGATAGATTTTAACAAATTTATTACTATTACAACAACAAATAATCAACCTATAATCTAGAGTACCATATATAGCTCTATTGACCTTGTTTTTGTCGATCGCCTTGTTTGTCAGAAATCAATCGCCTTATTTGTCAGAAATCAAAACTTTCATAAAGCTTGTGACTCAACATTCTCCCCCTTTTTGATTGATGACAATATATATATCTGCAAATCTGAATCTCCCCCTGAGTATGTGATTTCTTTTCTGCAAGCAATTGTTAGCCCTTTCTTTGTACAAAAATGTTCAAATTCATTATTTTCAAACTCTCCGCCATGATCACTTCTTATATTTTTAACTTTAATCCCTTTTGATTTTTGAATTCTTTTGACGAAAGATTTGAAATGATAGAAAGTATCACTTTTATTTTTTAAGAAAATTGTCCATGTATAACGAGAGAAATCATCAACAATTACAAGCACATATTGACTGTGATTTATTGATTGAACTCTAGTAGGTCCAAATAAATCCATGTGCAGTAACTCAAGTGGTTGTAATGTTGATATGACTTTCTTGGATTTAAACGATGATTTGGTCAATTTTCCTAATTGACATGCGTCACAAATGTTGTTAACTTTAAAACTCATTTTGGGTAGTCCTCTAACTAGATTGTTTTTGGCTAGCTTGTCAATAGTTCTGAAGTTTATATGACAGAAACGTTTGTGCCATAGCCATGGATCATTGTCATTAGCCACCAGACACATATCTGAATTATGATTAATATTCATATTTAGAATATATATATTTCTGTCTCTATAACCTTCAAAAACCAAATTATGGTCTTTATCTAAAATACTACACTTATTATTTGAAAAGGAAATTATAAAACCCTTGTCACATAACTGACTAATACTAAGTAAATTATGTTTTAAATTTCTAACTAGCATGACATTAGTAATAAGAGGTAAGTTAGATGTACCGCAATTGCTCACATCGCCTTTGCCGATGATATAACCTTTTGAATTGTCTCCAAAAGTGACTGAGCCACCATCTGAGTATTTAATATTTGTTAATAAGCTCTTGTCTCCCGTCATATGCTTTGAGCAACCACTGTCCAATATCCACTTTCCTCTTTTCTTCAGTGGGACCTGCAAAAAATAGAATTAAGTTCATGGTACCCACTTTTTATAGGGTCCTAAGAGTTAGGTCTTAGGAGTCCAAACCCATTTGGGTCCGGTATCCCCTTTATATATATAATTGTTATTAAAATGTACATTATTCATGAATTGCTGAATGTATTTGTTCCTAATCAAATTATTATTTGTTTTAGGAACCCATATTTTGATAGTCTTGACATTTCTCTTTTGAAATTTCACAACTGGTTTTGGTTTGAAATATAATAAACTAAGATTTTTCTTAGCTTCAGTTTTTTGTACTTTCTTCTTCCTTTTATTTCTAAGATGTTTCTTAGTTTCAGGTTTGTTATATCCCAAACCTTGTTTATCTGAAATAGATTGTGAACTTTCAATGATTTTAGTCAAATTTTCTCGACCTTTGTTAAAGTTAGAAACATTTTGAGTAATGTCATCAAACTTTGTTTGTAAACTAGCTTTTTCTAGGTCTAGAATTTTGACTTTTGCTTTAAGTTCATGATTTTCAGTAGTGAGAGCATTATTTTTCTCTTTTTGAGCTTCTATTTCTTGACTCAAAAGAGATATTTGAGAGTCAACATTAGATGATGATTCTTGAATATTTTCAAGTTCTTCTTCTAATATTTTCTTCTCATCTTTTAACATATCTCGTTCAAACTCTGCTCTACTTAAATCTGCTTTGACTACTTTTAATTGACGTTTTAAGTCTTTATATTTGACTATCAATTCAGCATTAATATCAAGTAATTCATCAAATGTAGGAATTTGTACCTCATCTTCTGTTGCCATAAAGCAAACATTAGCTTGTTCATTCTCCGAATCACTTTCACTTTCTGATGAAGATGACTCTGAATCATCCCATGTTACTGAGAAGGCTCGTTTCTTTGATTTGTCCTTCTTATATTTGAATTTGTCATTTTCTGACTTTTTCTTTTGTTCTGGACAATCCTTCTGCATGTGTCCCTTTTTATGGCAGTTGAAACATTCTATAGCAAATGAAGATGGTTTATTTGATCCAGGTTTCCTTTTATTGTAGCGACTGGCTTTTCGATATTTTAGGAATTTTTTGAAACCTTTAGCAATGAACGCCAAATCTTCATCTTCAGAATCTGATTCATTTTCATCTTTCTCAACATGAAATGCTACATTTTTCTTTTCTTCTTTCTGTTCTTTTCTAGCCTGCAAATTTGCTTCATAGGACATTAAATTTCCTATCAATTCATCTGGCTTCATGACGGAAAGGTCATTAGCTTCTTCAATTGCTAATACTTTTCCTTCCCATTCATTAGTCAGAGAATGTAGGACTGTTGAAACAACATCAAAATCAGAATACTTTTGTCCTAACCCAATAAGTGCATGGTGAATAGTTTGAAACCGTGAATACATGTCATTGATTGTTTCATTTGGTTTCATTTTGAAATTTTGAAATTGACTTTTCAGCATGGCTATTTTGGCTTGTTTAACCTTGTTAGTACCTTCATGAGTGATTTTTAGCGTTTGCCAAATTTGATATGCAGTAGTGCAGATACTAACACGGTTATATTCATTTTGGTCTAATGCACAGAACAACATATTTATTGCTCTTGCATTTACGGCTGCTGCCGTTTTCTCAGCCACAGTCCATTCTGAATAATCAGTTGTTGGATTCACTATTTCTCTTTGAGTAGCATTCCAAGCATCATAGCTACTTGATTGCATAAAGAATGACATACGTGTTGCCCAATAACTATAGTTAAGACCATTGAAAAATGGAGGTCTTTGTGTCGATTGCCCTTCTGTGTAAGTGGTGTTTTGAGTGCTAGTACTTGCGTTATTTGCCATATTACAAGAATATATCAAATAACTGTGTTACGGTTATATGATGACCGTGCTCTGATACCAATTGAAAGTGCGGTGTGTATACAATTATATGTGCTAATATAGTATACACGGATCGTGTAATATGGATTACAATACAAATGCGGAAATAGATGATAATAGCATTGTAAATAGAAAATAGAAAAATCACACCAGAGATTTTTATACTGGTTCGGAGCACCGTCCTACGTCCAGTCCCAGACTTCTATCTGGATTTTCACTATTAACTACCTCACTTCACCCAGAGGAACAGGTTTACAACACCCGAACAACCGAACGGGATTTCACGCCTCTAATACACTGAGGACTTCAACACTTGCCTCTTACAACTCAGAGGACTTCAACAAAAGAACAAATACAATTGTTGTTGACAACTTGTGCTCTTGAAAAACACGGATTTGTCAATAGCAGTACACCCTTCCTATAATCTTATCCTCAAAGTATGCGATATGATGTTTTGAAAAGATTAAGGAAAGTATATTATTGAATCAAAGGATATGAAATAGTTTCAAAGATTCAATAAATAATTTAGAGCTTTTATAATGCAGAAATAAGATCAGAGATTAGATTAAAAGAATATGGAATCGTTGTTAAAAACTTGTGTTTGAATCAATGATTTAGATGAGTATATATAGAGAAAAATAGTTGTAACTCTTTGTGAACAGTTGCCATTAAGAGTTATGATCATTGATGAAAGATAGGAGATGCAACCTTTGGAGAAGAGAAGTGTCTTTTGGAAAAGTTGCTTTCTGTTTAAAAACGGTCGACAGGTCAAAAATGGACCGGTAGACAGGAATTCAAATATATATATACGTTATGTGCATGTGTGCACGTTCACTGTGCAATTTACACAGGAACGGTCGACCGCACCTATATTGACCGGTCGACCGGTGCCTGTTAAATTGCACATTGAATTGTGCAACTGCATGCAACTTATAAATTATTCGTATATATATTGATTCCCTTGATATGCATGATTATTTGAGGATAGATTTTAACAAATTTATTACTATTACAACAACAAATAATCAACCTATAATCTAGAGTACCATATATAGCTCTATTGACCTTGTTTTTGTCGATCGCCTTGTTTGTCAGAAATCAATCGCCTTATTTGTCAGAAATCAAAACTTTCATAAAGCTTGTGACTCAACAAAACCTTGTTTATTTGCTTTGTCACGTGATTGAAGTTCTTGAATCATTGCTTAATAGTTTATACAGAGTTGATCTTTGCTCTGGAAGAGATGCTCAGATTTATTTGTTTGATTTTACTTTGATATTAAAATGGTTTATGGCTTCAGATTTGAAAACTAGAGGAAATTGATAATTGTTTGCTTCTTAGATTTGTTTACTGTTAAACTTTTCTTTGATTTTGGTTTTGTAAAAATGAAAGAAAGAAGGGAATTGAGAAAAAAAATGAAATAGAGGATAGGAGAGATATATTTATAGCTTAACACTTGTCTTTTACCTTTCATAATTCATTTACACTTGTTATTAAGAAAATCATAACCTAACACTTGTAATGATGCATGAATATATTAATTTTTAAATTGTTTTAAAATACTTCTATAATAAATTTCCTAATTAACTAATACCTATCTTAATTTATAAATAAAATCCTTTAAAAGAAATAATATAAAACAAATTATATTCATAAATAAATAAAATCATATATGATGTATCTTAAATCAATATATATATATATATATATATATATATCTAAGATATATATCTTCTTTTGAAATTTCAAATTCAAATCCATATTCAAATTCAAACATAATTTAAAACCTAATTTAAAATCAACTCAAATATAAATATTTAAACAAACACAAATTCAATCTGTAAATAATTATTTTACTTAAAATCTATTTATATCTATATATATAAACAACACATTATTGTTATTGTGTGAAAATATCCATTTTGCCAATTTAAATAAATATACTAAGAGGATTATCCAACCAATACTTATTCAGGTACATATGTATTTTTTCCCAGAATTGTTTACTTAACTTATAAATCAGTATCTCTACTAATTAAATTTAGTTAATTTATCAATTATAGATATTCTAAAATCCGGGTTATTACAGCCGATCCTCCTTCTACGTCCAAAACTTTAGTAAAAGAGGTAACAAAACTTAAAAATCGATTAGAATTAATGTAATTTCATTCCACCAGGGCCTCTTAACTTAATTCACTAGGTGACCATCTAGTCGAAGTCATAGTTTTTGTTGACTTAAAAATCGACTTCTTGTTTTTAGTCTCAGAATTGCCATTTGAGGAAAGCTATTACCTCCAATTATCAAAGATATCAAACATTTCGTTTGGTATGGATGTTCTGATGTTATCAAGGAAATTGGCGCTCCTCCTATTTTGTACAAGAATGTGGGTTCAACTAGTGAACTGCAACCTAACACTTTAGAAGTCGAAGGGAAAGGAAATGAGCTTGTTTATCAACATCACCCTCTTTCCCATCCTCCAGAACCATAAATTTTATAAATTCTAATTTTATTGTATGGGGAAATTGTTGTGTAACATAAAATTTATATAATAAAATTTCGTGTACCTATTTCATACAATACTTTATAATGAACTGTCTACCTTTTCTTTGCAATGTAACCTTTATGCCTTTCTCACAAATGAATTAATCAAGCTTTATGATTGAATTAGGATTCCCTTGAACTAGTCATTTTCATCTATTTCCCTTAGATGCATGTTTTGGCCAAGCTCGATGGTGGGACCAAAGGCTTGATCGACTGTCACTCTTTGGAATGGGTGCTTTGGCTAGGCCTTTAAATATGACTAAATGCTTCTCGTCCATTTCCCTTGGATGAGTGCTTTGACAGGCCCAATGGTGGGACCAAAGGCTTTACTGACCATCACTCTTTGGATGGGTGCTTCAGCCAGGCCTTATGGTGGGATTGATGACTTCTCATTCATTTCCCTTAAATGGGTGCTTTGGCCAGGCCCAGCCGTAGGACGAAAGGCTTAATTGACTATCACTCTTTCGATAGGTGATTTGGCCAGACCTTGTGGCAGGACCGAAGGCTCCTCGTCAATCTCCATTGTATGGGTGCTATGGTCATGTAACATCCTGATATTTCGTGTCATTTGCATCCACACATGCCAGACTTGAATTACTAAAAATGGTTAATTTTATATTTATCAAAACTTAGCATATACAGTATATAAATCAATCACAGAATCACAGACACAGAGTAATATAACAATATGCAGCAGAAAGATTAATAGTAGTTCATGAACCTATTATATAAATAACAGAGTATGAACAAAGTACAACAGAGATCAAGATACATAGAAGTTACAAATACCAATGAAAAGTCTGGACAAACAACTGGAATAAACTTAAGTAACCAGAAAGCTGAGATAGATAGATGGATCTCCAAGCGAAGCTTCACACTCAAAAAATGAGTGTCAAATGTTGTGACACTCAGTTTGACCCGAGCATAAAGCAAAACACAAAACACTCGAGTCAGGATTAACATTCTTACATCAGTAAATTCAACTCAAGTGAAATGTCCGTTGAAATACAAATAACTCAAAGGATGTTTAGGATAACCATCCTCTAAGGATCTGTGGAACTATCTGCTATGTAGTAATATACACTATTATAACAAAGTCTGTAGTAAGATAAACTATTAAAATAGCGTTAAGGCGTTACCCATATCCCCCTTAATACATTTTTATATAATGTCGTAGTGTATACAGCACTGTAAATTCCACCAAACTAGTGGGCTATCAGGGAGCACTCCATAGGTACGACACATAACAAACTCATAGTGGTCTCGATAAAGTAGGTGACACGGCACAACTAGGCAATGCAAGGGTAGATATACCAATTACAATTCTGGGTTGGTGGTAACACATAGTCGCAGCTGCCGCCCACCTCATCCAACACTCCCATAAAAATCCGAGGGTGCACCCAATCAGTCACAAAGTAATTGAATGGTATCGAAGAAATGTGTCCGATCGGAGGAGCTACCTCACTTGGCCTGCCAATTGCTCCTGTTTTAGCCACCTTAAGCTAACTCACGGGAGTCTGATCCACATAAATACCTCATATAGGATCATGGCCAACTATCCTACTTCAATCTGGAATCTCCACCGTGTACACGGTTGTTAAAATGGTTTTCGATATTGGTAGAGAGTATGACAATAACCGATTCCGGTCTCCTTAACAACCAAACGTTATTGTAACACCGTGGTCATTTCATTTCAAATGGTTTATAATTCGTATCAAAATATGATTTCATTTCAAAACCATATCAATTCGAGATCATTACTCCCTTAAAATAATATTCATTTCAAAATTCACAACATTTTCCAAATTTATAACACTTTCGAATTTATAGCACTTTGGAAATCGTAACATAAAAATCATAACACTTTGAAATCATAATACTTTGAAATTTTAATATTTTGGAAATTATTTTCAAAATATATATATACCAACGGTGTCTTTATATAATTTACTATCCTATAGTCAGGTGATGTGGATATTTATCATTTCAATCCGCAATTTAATTATTTACGGATATATATCATTTCAACCCGCAATCCCAATTTCAATTCAATGAAAAATATTTGGGTTTATCATTTCAACCCATAATGATTTTTCCCTATTCTACAAGATCGTTCGGGTATGCATCATTTCAACCCATAGGGAATTCTGTACTGACAGGGAACTTGCAGAGTGAGAACAAATATGATAATAATATAATATAATATTAACAATAGGCATATATCATCAGTGATAAATAAAATAAAATATAAACAACGGGATATGGTGCCATATGTCACGGGTGAACAGTTACAGATAATAACATATCATATATAGCAATTAAATAACTAGTACATATTTCAATTGTCGTTTCAAGTGAAATCAAATTTAATAAATATATGAATGTTAGTCGTGAGTGATTGCTCACCTTTCGAGGCTAGAGAAAACGAAGTGAGAAGCAACTGATACAGATACGCACACGGACATGGCACGACAAGCTAGCAATTACTGCGATAAATCGACATTGAGATGGTAAGTTAAGATGGACAAGAGATCGATGAAAAAAAGTGTATATATATATATATATGTAAATTTTCAAAAACCAATTTAAAACATATATTTTCAAATTAATATTTAATTCAAACACATAAAACAAAGTTTCCATATATATATTTGGAAATCATACTAATGCACACTTATATAAATAAACTAATATGTATAAGCATATATATATATATATTTAAACTTAGATACATATTATACCTTAAGATCAATATTTACTATAAAAATTCATATAACTAATATGTAAACATATATACTTATGTGCATATTGTAATTTAAATTAATGTTTATTATAAGAATTAATACGAATTTCCTATATTACAATATATAAACTAACATATACAAAATTTATAAAAACTACATATGTAAACTAACATATCACAAACTAACAGATTATGTAGACTAATATACAATCTACATACAATTCTAATTTTAAAATTGGTATTAAAACATATAAACATTTGAAACCAAACCATATATTATAAAAGTATATACTATAACTCATATATATGCACGCAAACATATATAAAACTCTTACTTCACTACCTTATATAAACAGCAAATGCCACCATCCAAATTCACTATATATATAAACTTACATTTATATATATAACTTACTTTTAAAATGTGTGTATATATATATATATAAATTACAGTTATTACAAATCTTATATACATATAAATATTATAAACAGAACAAGTGTAAAATAATATATATATATATATATATATATATATAAACCTCATATGACACTTAAACATACTTATAATTATACTTTAAATCTATTATAATAAAACATATATATGCACACTTACATCTATGCAATGGAGAGGGTGGGCTCGAGCTCGTTAGTGAAGAAGGGGACTCGGGTTGGAGGAGTTGTCGATGCGTGCTAGGGCTGTGGTCGGTGGAGGTAGAAGGGCTTCCATGGGAAGTGGGAAGGTTGTGCGGAATTGGTAGAGGAAGGCGGTCGAGCAGGGGATTAGGCAGATCTGGAAGCGAGGTGGGGAGGGAGAAGCATTGGCGCGGCAGACGAGGAGATGTAGGCTGAGATGCCTTCGGCCATGGTGGGTAGGCAGTGAGTGGAGGAGAAGGAGGAAGGGATTGCGGTCGAGGCTGAAAGCTTGGAGAGGATTGGCATGCAGGGTGGTCCCGACAGGGGCTGAAGTGGGTTTTTGTGCCGTGATGTTGGGGTGTGTGGGTGGTGATTGGGTCAGGGTATCTTCGGCAAATAAAGGAGAGGAGGTGAGTCTGGAAAGGTGGGAGGAGGAAGTGGAATGGAGGAGGGGTGTACAGCTGTGAGCACGAGCAGTTATTCGGTGATTGTTTTGGTAGAGGCAAAAGATGGAAAGCGGTGCATGAATTAGCTACTGAGAAAAATATAGGAATGTTACAGTGAGAAAAGTAAAAGATATGGGGAGAACGAATGAAATCTAGGAACCAGAATTGTTATATTGAACAGTAAGAATAACAAGGGTCATGCCATTGAAATAAGGAATTATTAAAACAAGTGGCTATTTAATTTTAGCTGGTAGACAAATGAAAGGTCACGGAAGTCAAAAGGTTCAAAAACGGTTGCCGATACGGTAATCGTTTTACTGATTCTGTGGCATACCAGATCCCGAAATATACAAATGAGTATACTGCGAAAATCAGCAGGACGATACGATCAAAACGGTATACAGATATCAACGATACGACCATCCTATCAAAAGTCGATAATCGGTACCGAAAATGCTGCTAAAACGCCGAAAATAAGATAAACGTAGCAATAGCAATCCAAATTTGGTGAAACGAGATATGACGTCTCACTCAGAAGATGATTTACAAATTTATAATATAAAAATATTCAAGTTTGGGAAATAATTTATCATCTCTAATATTAACTGATTTAAATTTATATAAAACTACACAATAAAAATAACTTTCATATTTTCTGATGAAAATTTACCATTTGCTATGTTTATATAGACGTATTTCAAATTTCAAATTTTTATTTCAAAATTCAGGTATTTAAAATTTCAGAAAAATTCAGTTAATTACGTTATTAAAACCATTAAAATTTTACGGGTCGTTCCACTCTCCCCCACTCAACACTTTTCGTCTTCGAAAAGGAAGGAGGTGGGAGATTAGAAACAACCAGAAAGAAAATAGATTTTAAATATAAAATAAAACAATTAATTCAAAACCATATAAATTTCATTTTTTTTAAATTGGTTTATATTCAACTAATTGATTTCAATTCGAGGTATTTTCATTCAATTTGATTTGTTTTCAGTTTACTAAAGTTTGTAAAAAAAAAAGTTTCTTTCAAAACAAAATATATTTATCTCATTTATTTAATCCATTTGATTTCACTTATAATTCAATCTTAACTATTCCTAAATTCATATTGATTTATTCATTATCTTATTATTTAATTTATTCCGCTTAACATATCTTATCACATATATTAATTATATTATCATTTTATATTGTAACCTATTCAATTACATATTCAACTTCTGAATTATTTAGGTAAGTTGTATATGTTGGAATGCAATTGAGCATTATACGAGTAAAATTTCCTAATTAAATTATTTCAAATTCTTAAATATTTATTTTAAATTTGGCTTTATTTTATAATTGAAATCGTCCTTTAACAAAATTTAAGAGCTAAATTTCCATTTCACTTCCAACCATTTAGAGATAAATGTATCAATATATATTCTAGATATCAAATCCATCTATAATCATATACCTATATATATATATATATATATATATATATATATATATATATATATTATAAATCAAATCATACTTAAGAAATTCAAATCAAATTCAGTTTCCAAGACAAATGTGTAGCAAAGCTACTAGGTGGTCTCTCAACTCTGAAACTTGAAAATGAATGTCGATGATGCTGTAGTAATCACCGAAATTATTTTCCAGCGACAAAAAGGAGAGTACTGATTTAATTCTTTTAAAATTCTTTGGAAATGATTTCTATTTGAAAATACTTTTAAATAATATGCCCTAAGATTTTAAAACCCAAATTTTCTAAAAATACCGAAAATTGAATTCCCAAGTTCTTAATTTAAACTCATTTAAATTCCAAATCAATTTATAAACCATGTTTATAATTTCATTTATTTTATCATGTAGTAATAGTCAATGGTTTACAAAACAATAAGTGAAAATCAAATATTATCATTCCTAACAACTAATTCAGTTAACTATTTAAGATTTCAAAAAATTTATAATTATATATATATATATATATATATAATCATACAAATATATTTCATTTACCAAATTTGAAAACAACATTGTGTCAGTTAGCTCTGTTCAAATGTTTTGGAATTCCTATCGATAATGTTGATCAGGCGAATCGATCGAAACCCCAAATCAACCTTAACAACTCGAACAACACAATATATAAAACATTTTTATATGAATTACAAATACACTCTCTCACTCGATGATTCCAGAATGGATTTCAAACAAGGATAGATATCCAAATTAGAGGGACCCTAATCAAAAGAATTCTAACTAAGAAGATAGGCTCGAAAGGGAGATAAGATAATTAAATAGCAAAAGAGAAAAGATGATAGACTTATATAAATCGCAGGCGACCTTGACCGGGTCAACCGTAACTTCAAAAATAAGATCGATGCAGAATAAGATTGATCACAAAAGAATTACCCTGGTAGTTTACTAGAGACGGTTCGAGCTTTTCAATAAATAATAGCATCTAAACCAAGGACATAGAAATATCCGGTGGATTGATGCTTGTTGTAAAGGAGTTTCGCCCCTTTACAAATCATACTAAGGTTGGCGAGACCACCGACGAGGTTAGTCTCATAGAGATCAACAAAAATAGAGCCATGGGATAACCCGGTATCAAAAGAATGCGAACATGAGAAGACAAGAATGAATTTATAGAGCGAGGGAATGTTCCAAAAATTCAAAGGAAAACCGAATCAAAGAGGGGAAATTCAAGCTCAGACGAAGGTGATTCTGAAATTTAAATTTACTTTATATGCTAAATTTTGCCTAAACCAGAGCTCTAATACCACATGTAACATCCTGATATTTCGTGCCATTCGCATCCACACATGACGGACTTGAATTACTCAAAATATCAGATTGTTAATTTTATATTTGGCAAAACTCAGCATATACAGTATATAAATCAATCACAGAATCAAAGACACAGAGTAATATAACAATAAGCAGCAGAAACAGATTAATAGTAGTTCATGAAGCTACTATATAAATAACAGAGTATGAACAAAGTACAACAGAGATCAAGATACATAGAAGTTACTAATACAAATACCAATGAAAAGTTTGGACAAACTACTAGAATAAACTGAAGTAACCAGAAAGCTAAGATAGATAGATGGATCTCCAAGCAAAGCCGCATTCTCCAAAGATGAATCTCAAATGTTGTGACACTCGGTCTGACCCGAGCATAAAGCAAAAAACAAAACACTCGAGTCAGGATTAACATTTTTATATCAGTACATTCAACTCAAGTGAAATATCAACTGAAATACAAATAACTCAAAGGATGTTTAGGATAACCATCCTCTAAGATCCATGGAACTATCTACCATGTAGTAAAATACGCTATTATAATAATGTCTATAGTAAGATAAACTATTAAAATAGCACTATGGCATTACCTATATCCCTCCAACACATTTTTATATAATGTTGTAGTCTATACCGTACTGTAAACTCCACTAAACCAGTGGGCTATCAGGGGCACTCCATAGGTACGACACAAAACAACTCGTAGTGGTCACGATAAGGTAGGTGACACGGCACAACTAGGCAATGCCAGGGTAAATATACCAATTACACTTCCGGGCTGGTGGTAACGCATAGCCGCAGTTACCGCCCACCTCGTCCAACACTCCTGCAATCAATCACAAAGTAATAGAATGGTATCGAAGAAGTGTGTCCGATCGGAGGAGCTACCTCACTTGGCCCGTCAATTGCTCATGTTTTAGCCGTCTTAAGCTAACCCACGGGTGTCAGGTCCATGTAAATACCTCATATAGGATCGTCGCCAACCATCCTACTTCATTCTGGAATCTCCACCGTGTACACGGTTGTTAAAGTGGTTTTCGGTATTCGCGGAGAGTATGACAATAACCGATCCCAGTCTCTTTAACAACCAAACGTTATTATAACACCATGGTCATTTCATTTCAAATAGTTTATAATTCATATCAAAATATCATATCATTTCAAAACCATATCAATTCGAGATCATTACTCCCTTAAAATAATATTCATTTCAAAAATCATAACACTTTCCAAATTTATAACACTTTTGACTTTATAACACTTTGGAAATCATAACTTAGAACTCATAATACTTTGAAATCATAATACTTTGATCATAACATAGAAATCATAACACTTTTAAATCATAATACTTTGAAATTTTAATGCTTTGGAAATCATAACATAAATAGTTTAGGTATTAAAAATAGTGTATATATATAATAAAGATAGTTATAGCTTAAAATAGTTTACATATTAAAATAATTTGTATATTAAAATAGTTATAAATTAAAATAGTTTATAGATTAAAGTAGTTTATATTAAAATAATTAGTATATAAAAATAGTTTTATATTAAAAATAGCGTATATATATACTAAAATAATATATATATATTAAAATAGTTTTATTATATATTAAAAATAATTTTTATAAATATAAATAGTTTCCTCAAATTTGACAAATGATCCAAATCAACTCGAATTCTAAAATTCAATTTTATTAAACCTTAATTCATAAAATTTCAATTTAATTCAACATCTCAATAAACCATTAATTTATATCGATTCGAACTACAAAACAAACCATTCCGATTTCAATAGATTTCACAATTTAAATATTCAAACCTTTACAATAACTCAATTTTGATAAATGACATTATACTTCAAATTCAACTTTACCATTGAACTATTTACTTAATAAATCCAATGATATTTAAATAAAATCTCAAGTTACAACTTAAATAAAACTAAATGTCCCATTTTGATTTATTTAAACTTGAAAATATTCATTTAATCATCTTAAACAAAAATCAAGTTATAAAATCTCAAGTTACAACTTAAATAAAACTAAATGTCCCATTTTGATTTATTTAAATTTGAAAATATTCATTTAATCATCTTAAACAAAAATCAAGTTATACATCATATCTTCAAAAATTCAAATTCAATAAATTTCAAATCGATTTTATTTGAGTATAATTCTTAAATAATTACAATTTCAAATCAATTTCAAAATAATCTTTCCAACCCTTAATTTATTTAAATTAAATAAAAATCTACTTTTAAAATTTAATTTTAAATAAATACTTAAAATATATTATATACTAATTAAATCAAATTTTATTAAATTAAAGCTTATTATTAAATTTATTTTTATATTAAAACTTATTTTATATATTTAAAAAAAATAGTAAAATTACAAGAAAAGTCTTAAAAATTATATTTTCAAAGCTAACTTAAAAATTTAAATTCCCAAACATATAAATTTAAAAATCTAAAAATTTTAAACCTTTATAAAATAACATTTATATACATATATAATATCTTAAAATCAATATTTAATAAAACCATATATTTTCTTTCAAAACTATGGAAATCATTCTCAAAATATATATATATATATATACCAACGGTGTCTTTATATAATTTACTATCCTATGGTCAGGTGATACAGATATTTATCATTTCGATCCGTAATTTAATTATCTGCAGATATATATCATTTCAACTCGCAATCCCAATTTCAATTCAATGAAAATCGCTTGGGTTTATCATTTCAACCCATAACGATTTTATCCTATTCTACAAGATCGTTCGGGTATGTATCGTTTCAACCCATAGGGAATTCTCTACTAATAGGGAACTTGCAGAGTGAGAACAAATATGATAATAATATAACTTATTAACAACAAGCATATATCTTAGTGATAAATTAAACAAAATATAAACAACAACATAAGGTGTCATATGTTACGGGTAGGCGGGTAGGCGGTGAGTGGAGGAGAAGGAGGAGGAAGGGCTTGCGGTCAAGGCTGGAAGCTTGGGTAGGATTTGCGTGCAGGGTGGTCTCGGCAGAGGCTGAAGTGGGTTTTCGTGTTGTGATGTTGGGGTGCGTGGGTGGTGGTTGGGTCAGGGAATGTTCGGCAAATAAAAGAGACGAGGTGAGGCTGGAAAGGTGAAAGGAAGAAGTGGAATGGAGGAGGGGTGTACGGCTGTGAGCACTAGCAGTTGTTCAGTGATTGTTTTGGTGGAGGCAAAAGATGGAAGGTGGTGCATGAATTAGCTATAGAGAAAAATATAGGAATGTTATATTGAGAGAAAGAAAATGTATAGGGAGAACGAATGAAAGCTGGGAACCAAATTTGTTATACTGAACAGTAAGAATAACAAGAATCATGCCATTGAAATAAGGGAATAATTAAAACAAGTGGTTGTTTAATTTCAGCTGGTAGACAAATGAAAGGTCATGGAAGTCAAAAGATTCGAAAACGGTTGTCGATACAGTAATCGTTTTACTGATTTCGCGGCGTACCAGACCCCGAAATACTCAAATGAGTATACTACGAAAATCATCATGACGGTACGATCATAACAGTATACATATATCAGCAATATGACCACCCTATCCAAAGTCGATAATCGATACCGAAAATGCTGCTAAAATGCCAAGAATAAGATAAACGGAGCAACAGCAGTCCAAATTTGACGAAATGATATATGACGTCTCACTTAGAAGATGATTTACAAATTTGTTATATAAAATATTCAGGTTTGGGAAATAATTTATCATCATCTAATATTAATTGATTTAAATTTAAATAAAACTACACAATAAAAATAACTTCCATACTTTCTCATGAAAATTTACCATTTGCTATGTTTATAAAGACGTATTTCAAATATCAAATTTTTATTTCAAAATTCAATTATTTAAAATTTCACAAAAATTCAGTTAATTACATTATTAAAACCATTAAAATTTTACGGGTCGTTACAGGTCAGGTTTAACCGTGGGACCAAAGGCTTAATTGATTATCACTCTTTAGATGGGTGCTTGGTCAGGCCTTGGGGTAGGACCGAAGGCTTCTCGTCCATCTCCCTTAGATGGGTGCTTTGGCCAAGCCTGATGGTGGGACCAAAGGCTTAGTTGACCATCACTCTTTGAATGGGTGCTTCAGCCAGGCCTTGCGGTGGAACCGAAGGCTTTTCTTTGGTTTTTGATCCGTTTTATTCAAAGTCTGCATTGTTTGAAAATATGGCCTTGATCACCCATTTAAACCTTTACTATTTGCAATCTCGTTTGTCCTTTCTTGTATTTCTTTTAAAATCCCATATTTGACAAATTTATGTAATTCTCTTTTTCTTACGTAATATTCGATAATCCCTAATAAAGCTCTACAATTGTTTGTATGGCGTCCATTTGTTTTATGATTATGGCAATGTTCTCCTCCTTCATGTTTTCTTCCTTTCTTGGGATTTTCTTAGAAGTATAATAATCCAATCATTCCCTTGTGATAAAATACTCTTTCTTTAGAAATACAAAGGGGGGTAACAAATTTTCTTTTCGGCCTCTAATTATGCAGTTTATTTGCTCGCATCAGTGCCTTTTTCATGAATTCATAAATTCTTCATAATTCTCATCCAATCTCCTTTTCATTGTTTGAGAATTACTTCCTTTTTCGATAATGGTTGAATTGACAAGGTCTTTCCATTTCCAAGAAAATTTATCGAAGTCATGGTTAATTCTGTTTTGAAAATTGTTCCAAGAGCTTGAAATTGGATGCTTTATCAAGCTTGAGCAAATGGGTCATTTTCCAATTTGGTATCACCTTTGTGTCCTCGGTTTGGTTTCTCTCTATTCAGATTGTTTGCTAAGGTGAAGATTGGCTCTTTCGCTGCATGAAATGGATTCAAATTACATCTACTTGGGCTATATTATGTGATCCTCTTCTTTCTTCTAAGTTAAGTTCCTTAGGCTTAACTCTTGCTCCTAGCTGAATTGTAGGATATCTTGTAAATGGCCTGAGACATTCAAATAAGGTTCTAAAATCCTTGTTGAGATTTGACTATCATGGCTAAAGCTTGAAAGAAATAGGTTTGGTCCTATAAGTAAGCACCCCGAGTTCATTTCCCAATGAAAGGACTACTAAATATTAGTGTAAAAATTAGGTCTTGTGTAAAGTCAAATGCTCAAATCTAAAGAGAGATGGAGAGGGTCTCGTTGTTTAAGTATTCAACTATAAAGATAGATATAACTATCAAAATGCAAGTCAAAATAACTAGTTCTCTTTGTTCAATAAGCAAGTCACAAATTCATATGCAAGGTATTACTTTATAGCAATATATTCCCTGATCTGTTATAAAACTTGTGCTTTCCTCCTCTGGCTTGAACATCGGAATTTGGCTATACCTGTAATATGAGTCCATAAAGGAAAAGAGTTTATGTCCGCTTGTTGCATCAACTAATTGATTTATTCGAGGTAATGGATAACAATCCTTAGGGCATTTGTTTAAAGCTATATAGTCGACACACGTTCTTCATTTTCCGTTGAGCTTTTTGACTAGTATGGGATTGACCAACCATTTTAGGTAGAAAGTTTCTCTAATGAATCCATTTTCAAGTAGTCTTTTGACTTCCTCTTCCAACGCATTAGCTCGAACCTTATCAAATTGCCTTTTCTTTTTTCGAATAAGAGTAAAATTTGGATTTATGTTTATGGCATGGCTCATGATTATTGGATCTATGTTGACTATATCTGAGTAGGTCCAAGCGAATACATCCTTGCTAGATTGAAGAAATTAAATAAGTTCCCCTCTAAGCTTCTCGTCTAACTCTTTTCCACTCTTTACTGTCTTTGTTGGAACAATCAGATCCAAACATATCTCCTCTAAATCCTCAGTTGGCTTTATCCTTTCTTGCTTTTCTCTG
The DNA here is from genome assembly GCA_030765085.1 of Allium cepa. NCBI lineage: Eukaryota > Viridiplantae > Streptophyta > Magnoliopsida > Asparagales > Amaryllidaceae > Allium > Allium cepa. The sequence goes on along the minus strand of CM060935.1, from coordinate 791,953,523 downwards.
CAGTCTAATTTAGCCACAGTTTCCTTGTCATTTCTTCATTTATCAGATTAGCTTCCTTTCTCTTTCTCTTCCTTTGAAAAAAGCTAAATCTTCTTAACACATTCTTAGTTTTCTCAGTTGTCCTTGCCTTTACATTTACCTTGGATGGCCAGTCTAAAGGACCAACATCCAAGGACTTTTTATTTCAATTTTGGTCGATTCACCTATCTCCGAGTCATAACAACAAAGATTATCTCTTTTGCATTGATCGAGGGTAGCAAAATACAACTCTCGATAGATAAATTGCTCTCCTCTTATCGTTCCCCATCCATTCTTAGTTAGAAATTTCACCATCAAATATTTTGGTGACACGAAAGCATCCACTTCATCCAAGGCTGGTCTTCCAATGAAGATGTTGTAATAGGAAGGTTGCTCCATTATTATGAACAAGTTTCAAAAGTTCTTAAATGAGGTGGAATCCCCATCTACACTAGAAGTTTAATCTGCCCCACTGAAGTGGATCCCTTATTATAGAACTCGAAGATGGGCTCGAAGCTTGACTCTAACTTTTGTCTTAGAATTCCCATTTGATCGAAGGCAGGCTTGAAGGTAACATTCAACGCACTTCCAGTATCAACTAGAATTTTGGTCACTACAGAAAGCTCGATTTATGCAGTTATTATCTCTAACGGGTCATTATGCGAATGGCAAACTCCTCTAACCCCTATGGGGTAATTGTTAAGTTGGGCATCTAAGGCCGATCTTTGCAATTTTTGAGCAATGGCTGAAAAGACTTCCTTCTCTTACCTCTTTTAGGTACCTACTTTTGTTCCCCTTGCTACTTTCGGCTAAATGTGGCCTCCATGAATAATGTTTATTTAATTAATTAGTAGAGTAAAATATTGCTGAGAGTCATTTTTCACAAAATTCACGGCATTATTTGGTTGCCTTAGATTACTCTCTTCAAGATGGACCGGTTTTTGATTCTCTTTGACAAATTCTCAGGAGCCCTGACCAGATCATATTTTAAATGATTCCAACTAAAACACGACATTCGTCGGTTTTGTATTCCTTCGCCTTGTGGTAGGTGTAATAATCTCATTCCTTTCTTGGTTCGGGGTTATTCATTGATTTATAAGAAGTTGGGAAGTTGCTTCCATCCTTAGCTATAGCAAAAGGTAAGAGATTGGTTTGTTTAAAGCTACGTAGTTAGATTTTGAGATCTCTTCCCGTCTTCCTCTCTTGCTCTCATCCCATCTTGGCTTCTTTCTAGGGTGATCAAAGCCGGATTTTTCTACTTCCTTCTTTATCTGTGACTTTTTCTTAGAGTGATACATTTCATCTATAGAGATGAATATATCAGCTTGAAAATGAAAATCCTAAAGGTCCCTACACCTATGGATATAAAGTTCTTTCTAGAATAGGGTTTGTTCAATCGATCCTGAACACACTGCCATCAACTTATCTCTATCAATCATGTTCTATGCTTTCAATGCCTCCGTGCTGAATCTTACCAAGTACTCACCGAGTAGCTCTCCTGGTCTGTACTTAACATTGGCTAACATATTGATAGTAAGGTCCTTTCATACACAGATTTGTGCTGAGAATTCGTAAGAGAAATGTTTCCAGGAATAAATGGTTTTTTCCCTGCAATGTCTATACCACTTAGCAGCCGCTCCTTGAAAAGTGGTTGAAAAGAGTTTATAGTGTACAGCTCCAAAAGAATATGAAGGTCCATTTTTTCCTCAAAGACTAGAAGATAATCATCAGTATCGGTGGTCCTATTATACCTTAGCGATGGAATCATGATGTGCAATAGAATTTCGACAAACATTATTCTTTCTGTGAAGGGGGCATCATGAAAGTTATAGTTAACCCTGGGATCAAGAGTCCTCTTTCTTCTGATATCAAGCATATCTTTTTCTATTTTATCAGCTATATCTTTGAAGTAAGCTTTATCATTATGGTAATCACCTCTATAGGGCATGTACTCCTTCCACGAGATTGTGCTTCCCGATTGTTCGTTAGACCTTTCTGTTTCCTGGAAATCTGCTTTAACCTTGTTTTCTGCTAGCTATTTTAAGGAGAATACTATAGATCCAATCTTTTGGACTCCTATTTTCTGTAGGTTCATAATGATTTTGCCTTTATCCTTGCTTTTGAGCATGGAAGTATCTAAATTTCTCCTTGGAGATTCGGCCTCTTCTCCTTCATTGAGCATTGTTGCTTTGGAAGACTTCTATGAAAGGACCTTCTCTAGTATCTCTTGCATTAATGCCATTTGTTGTGTTAGGTCTTTGATTTTTATCTTCACTATTTTTTGGTTTTGCTGGTTTTGAAGGTTGACCAGTTCCTACATTTTCTAGATTGATGTGCGGAGTGACATTATCATCCAATATTGTTGTTGTACTATCTCCACGTTCGGAACGTTGATGCTTTTAGCTTTCCCCATTTTTCTAAAACAAAACTTCAAGTAATTAGTTTTAAGATAAAGTTATAATAACTTAGAGATATAAGCCCTCCTTCTAGCACTAACCCAAAATTTGGTTTAACACCCATGAAGCCATGCTGAACTAAAACTTAGTTTTACACCCTTGTATCTATTAAGGCGATATCGTTTGATACGTCATATGGGCATCGATAAACCGAGGATTAGTTCAACATCCAAGATTAAGTACAAAATATGGTTATTCAAAAGAGTTCCATGTTGCCTATGGCCTTTTGATTAACTTATAGAATTGCTCAAAAGTTCATGTCACATGTCCAATGGTAAAATAGGCAAGATTGCATAGTTGTGCAATAGTCCATTAATCGTTCGTTAATGGGTAAAATGGGAAATATATTAGCCATAATCCATTGTTCATATGAGAATAAGCTAGACGATCATTATGAAAAATAAATATTTATTTGGATAAGGGCTTAAGTGGCCTTGTTCAGGATGGAGGCCCAAAAGTCAAGTCCAAGTCTAAAAGTTAGACATATGCATGTCCATGTTCAATAAGAATTTAATTTACACAATCACGGTAATTAGGTTGTGCTAAGTCATTTATCCACATCCTCATCCATAAGTTTTAAAAGTTACAAATCAACTCTTGATTTTGCCCCAAATCGATCTAGGGTTACAATATTTAGTTTTGAGAAGTACACAAAGAAATTAATTGCCTCTTTTACATTACCATATGATCTGTATTTATAGGGGTAGAATTGGGCGGCATGGCTGCCATGTGGCTCTCGAAGTGCCTGACATTTGACATCATTTCTTGCTCTAATGATTTACGGCATCCTTATAATGGTGCTAGCCTTTAGCATCTTGTTTCAGGGTAAGCACTCGACATCCTACCGTATTGCTTAAATGTGGCGAGCTTTTTTGCATTGATGGAGTACAATATTTCGATCATACCACTAGTTTACGATATCAATATCATATTGTAGCTATTTGATATCCCCCGTATTCTCTTAAAGTTCGGCATCCATTTATTTACCGATATCTTACGACATCCATATGGTATGTTATTGATATGCGACATCCTCTTTTGTATTGATGGAATGCGACATCCGTCCTTATTTGGATGATGTACAACATCCTTTGTCACCTATACATGCTCAAAGTACTTTCGCTTACGAAAGCCTGTAACGGCTCGATGTTTACCAAACACCCGATATACCCCCTTTATGTTTAGATTCTCGATATCCTCAAGAGGTTTCTCATTCTTCCTTTGTCTTCATGCGCCAAAATATCATGTTGTAGAGGCTCGATACCATTTGGCCTGTAGGAATTTGATATCTTCTAAGTTGTAGAAACTCGATATCACTTGAGATTTGATATCCATCTTTCACTAGGCATTCGACACTAGGGATGGCAATGGGGCGGGTCTAGGGTCCAAACCCGGTCGACCCGCCCCTGTTTTGGCCCGTCCAGACCCGCCCCATTGGGTCATTGGGGCGGGTAGACCCGTGACCCGTTCTTGAGTGCTCCGGGTCTAGGGTCGGGTTGGGGCTCGGTTGACCAGCCCCAACCCGACCCGCACTACTAACATCTCATGAAACTGCTTTATTACTATAATGATTTATTAATCTTCTTAGATATAAGTGATTCTAGCATGGATATTAAAATGTTCTAATAAATAATCTATATAAAAAATTAGAGTATTAAGTTGCATCATTGATAATTATACAATAACATATGTATATTTTTTCTGAATTGTTATTGTACACATCATTTTTACTAACTTTTTTTAGACACGTTGTTATTTGTATTTCATGTATTATTTGGTGATAACGAGTATAAACAAATAAATATATGTAAGTTGGTACACAAATTTGAATCAATACATGAGACTCATCGGGTCTTGGGGCGGGTCGGTTCTACCCTGACCCGTATGGGTCCCGGGTATGGGGCAAAATTTCAGACCCACACCGGGTCTACGGGGCGGGCCTGGGGCGAGGTCTAAAAAATCCGAGACGGGTATGGGGAACTAAAAACCCGCCCCAACCCGCCCCATTGCCATTCCTATTCGACACCCCTTCCAGTGTTAACATTGTCCTCTGTAGTGATTGTACAATGTGTTTTTCTAGCATCTTCATGTATGATGGCACTCTTCATTGTAGTAATATGACATCCCTTCTTCCATCAAATTTGTCGTCCGTTATGGATCTATATCTTCATGTTAGATGTTTGCTAGGTTATTGACTTGAATGCTTCCCCGTATCTATTAACTTGACATGTTCGTACAAGTATGACATGCTTCTTTTAGATGCTCGATATACGTACTTATAGCAATGCTATCCTCCAATGCCTCCATATCTTCCTACTCAGTCTGAGAAAAATGTGGATAACACCATCAATATTATAAATGGATTAAATCATAATTAAATCCAAAAAATTTCATTCAACACATAATTCCTAATTTGCAAACCCATAAACCAATCTACGGTCCAACTTTGATTTTCAGTAATCATTTGCTGAAAATCAGCACGAACTAAATCCAAGGGATTTGACTCAGTAATTTTAATTAACAAAGCTATTGGTTTTTCCAAGTTAACCTTATCCAACAGCTCAACTAAAAAAGAACATATCTCTAGATTGACGATCTAATATCCAAGATTTCAATAAATTAAAGTTGTTATTGCTACTAAAAAGGGTCCATCGCTCGCCTAAAATGGCTACAGTTACTTAAGGACCATTACCATGATCAGGCACATATCGAGGCTTGGGTTACTGTCAAATGATAAGGATGTTGAAGGATGTACGAACGGTCGAATGATGAGGGATGAGCGTGTTGTCAAATGTTGAGTTGATTGAGCTGCCGAGTGTCGAATGTTGGACATCGAAGGATGAACGAATTATTGGACGCCGAAAGATGAACGAATCGTTGGATGTCAAAGAATGAATGAATGAACCGTTGGATGTCGAAGGATGAATGAATTGAGAGATGTTGAAGTATTGGATGTCGAAGAACGAGTTATTAGATCTCGAATATTTAAGGAGCTGGAGATGTCGAATGTTTAAGGAGTTGTTGAGTGTCGAATGTCAAGCAAGCTGGTAGATGTCAAACGTTGAATGATTTGCCCAACGGTGATATTTTATTTGGCACCTGCAAATACTAAAAATTGGCACTAGTAAGATTTTGAATTTAAAACTCAATAATAATCGAATTTGAAAAATTCTTTAAAACGTATAAAATTCAAATTTTAGGGTATTTCGGCATTTTTCGAACATTCGAAGGTATAGGCCCTCCTTCTAGCGCTAAAATGTCAAACCAAAAATTGGCTCAATACACAAGATTTTATACAAGGAGGTATATTCGAAGAAATTCCAATAATACCCATTGGTTTCAAATTATTTACGAAATCATTTGAAATTTAAATTATGTTTTCAAGAGTAAAATAGGAAAGTCAAAATATGCCATAGATCTTGATTTATTGTCATTGGATATAGCAGGAAATGTGTACAAGTCATATCTGTGATGAACGGAATTTTCAACCCTCGAAAATCGATATTTATATGTTCACTGTATAACATGCCAAATATTCAAGTGCCGGAAATACCGATTGTTAGGGGTAGAGAAGAAAAAGGTAGAAGAAAATTAGAAATAATCGGCACAGAATCCCACAATCGCAGCGGAACAAAATACAATATATAATAACAGATTTTTATATAAAAAAATCTTAACTGTTTTATACTTACAATCATCAGAGTACAACAATTAATATCAATCTGGACAGTTATAATAACATATCCTCATATAGCGGAAATATAAATCAAGTACGAAAATACGTCTCTGTCATCCAGCTCGTCTTCTCAGCTCCATAGCATCTTATCCTGAATCTATAATAATCGGTCTAACCCGAGCATTATAATAAAATAACACCCAAGTCAGTCTGAAAAACCAGCGTGAGAAAACATGCTCAATTTGAATTATTACTATTTTCAAAATACTTTGAAAAACAAAGAAATCTCGTAAGATCACGCCACACATAAACACAACAGGTTTTTACCTTACGATAGCCAAAACATTTTATATCAAAATTGTTCGATAATATAATAGTGTTTATAGAAAGTAAATAGAAAATAGTCGAAATGCTTGCATCTCATGTTTCAGCATAGTTGGGCACTATCAAAACTGTACGGCCCTTATTGAAGAATGGATTCCACACAATGACTGGGCTACAGGGGTACCACCCATCATAGTCACTCTAGAAAAATGTACCGAGGACCTCGTCAAAATCCCCTACAACGCAAGACCGACCTTGTCCCTAACTTGGATAGAACCGAATATGTTATCACCCCGGGTGTTCCCACCCTTAAAATCGAGCGCTCTCTTTTCCATGCAAAACCATATCCATAATTTATATATATTTCCAAGAGTATCTAGAAAAGTGATAACATACCTTATTGGGTGCGACCCACTTAGCCTTGCTGCATTTCTCCTGTTTTAATCATTTTCGGTTGATGAGACTTGAGGCTAACGTTTACCTTTCAAGATCTATTCCATTTAGAATGCTCTTCGTCCTTGACGATGTTCTGATAGCATTCGTCCATACAATTTGTTCTGGGTCTGGACAAACTGAATCACCCTCTTCACTATCTTTACGATATCTATTCGTAACGTTCAAACCGGATCAAAATGATTTTCAGATAATTAAACCCTATCCCGGTCTCTTCGAAATGATTAATGAAATTGGCCAAAATTGATAATCGGTTATTTAACTATCAATTAACATCCATAAGCAGACATCGGGCCTCATTATAAATTTTTCCAAAATTTATTTTTAAAATATCTTCATAAGATATATATATATATATATATATTCAAATCCCTTCTAACATTTCGAAATTTTAGACAACTCAAATTCTTACATCCATATTGGGATTTTTCAATACATAGAAAAATTCCATTATTCTACGTAATTTATATTGTAAATTCCTTAAGCTATTTATAACGAATTCTATAAGTTTCGAGACTCCTTGATTTATTCCCTTTAATATTTTCCAAAGTCCAATACACCTGTCTATAATTCCAATTACCCTATTTGTACTTCTTTTATGAATTCTAGTTCATTTTTCTAAGTTCATTCTTATTTAACTACTTTGGAAATTTTATTACTTTTCCTCAAATTCCATTATTAGAATTCTCTTATAACCCCATCTACTGAATAAAGCCCGTTTCTAGATTCTTTAGAAGACTTATAAATCATTTTGAATAAGTATTTAAAAGAATAATAATTTATTTTTAAAACATGTTCAAGTAATTATTTAAAAATATCGAAACTCTTTTTTTAAACATCAATAACTCATTTTTAGACTCGAGCATCCTTCCTTGACTCGACCATCGACGATCCCATTTCCATCATCATGTGCGGGCTCCAGGGTTGAGAACGATTTGGAGAACGCGTCTCCGTCATTCCCTCTTTTATCCCAGCCGTGATTTTAATAATCGTGAATTCCTCGTCATTTTTTCTTTGAATGATTTTGAATTCATTTGTTTTTTTCCTTCTTCTATCAATCGATTACCTTTGAAAAACTGAAGAGGGGAAAGTGTTATAACTGGGCAAAGCTTCGTGAGTACGTGGTATAGGGTGGCTTGAGTTCGAATATAGGGTGGCTTTGACATGATTTAGGTCGGCTGAGAATTTGACTTGATTAGATTTTATAAATTTTAATATTGAAATTACCTCGTTACGTACCTCGCAAATTACAACCCCTATTTAGACTTGCCGCTTGGCGTTTATAATGTTATACCGCTATTCTGAACCCAATAGAAGAAGTTTCGAAGCCTAATTTGATCGTATGGAGAAGATGGCTTTTTAAATCGGCTATTTAAATTAATTTCAATTAAATTATTCTAGACGTTTTCAGATCGTACGACCAAAAGGTAAACCCAAACGCTATGAAATTTGAAATCCGATAATAATATATAATTATGGATCCAGTGGAACTAGTTTCGTCGAATTCCGAGACTGTGCCCTGGATTGCTATTTTAACGCCTCAATTAAATCGACGATTTTCAAAAATTTCGAATTCGCTTGAAATTTCAGTTTTAAAATCTTACTAACTAAATTATAATTCCAAATTCAATATTTAAATCATTTAAATATCCAACTCAAACGTTGAAAAATCCAGGTAGTTACAATATCTCTTGTTCAATAATAAGGCGGATTATAAAACAAGTCAAATATGTGAATTTATAATTATTCAAGTCCTTTTATGCATATGTCCATATCATCTTCTTTGTCATTGTCCATTTGTCGTTAAAGTGGATCTCAAACACTTGAGAGAGAGCTCAGAAAAGTTTAGTCCAAAAAATAATTTATGCTAAGAGAGGAAAAGAAGTTAGGGGCCCTTTTCATAAGGGGATGTACCCCTATTTATAGTGGTTGGAAGGATATGAGGCTTGCTTTCATTAGTTGATATGAGTTGGCATGAATTGATGTCTTGGCAAGATGAACGGTCTTGATGGTGCCACTTGTCACGATTTTTTTTAAGGTTTAATGCTTCACACGGATTGCTATCTTAGTGGTGTCCTACAGAAGAAGGATGTGGTGGAATGTGAATGCCTTTGAAGCTTAACTAGAGAAAATACACTAAATCCTCTTGATTCATTTGATTTTTCCCTTCTTGTACTAGACTTGCATCTTCTAGATATTCAACATACCTTGCTCTTTAGAGCAACTTCCGTAGTTGTAGAGGCTCGACGTTTCTTCTAGTTCGACATCCTTCCCCTCTTGTAGAAGCTCGACATAACTTAGATGCTCGACATCTCTTCCTCTCTTTGACTTTCAACATCCTCCATATGCTCTCCTTTTCTTTAGGTATTTGACATCTCCTAGATGCTCTCCTTTTCTTTAGCTCTTCCACATTTTTACTCATTTGCAATGCTTCCATTTCCTTCTATTGGCATTGTTGCTTTTCTTTTCCCTTTTTCTTCTATCGAAATATGTGGATAACAATAGCTTTAGAGGGACAGGTACCGGTGCAAGGCGGAAAAGATGGAAGGACGGATTTCCTTATATATGCTTGGCACTGACAATGACACTTGATCTCAGAAGTGTCAACCTTAGTTAGTATTATATGTTTTATTATACTTTACTATTCCGCTGTTTATATCGATAGTGTTTTGATATACATTTGTTACTTGTAGGATACCAAAACCAATGATCTGTACTTTGATGGACTTGAGTTTTCGATTTAGCGAAAATTCGGACCTACTAAGATGCGGGTTGCCATAATCCACCAGCTATGGTTTCATCATATATGGAATAATATATGCATCTCATAGCGTCCACTTGTATGTATTTTACAACAGTAAGTAAATTAATTTTTCAGACAGAATCGACAAAATGGAGTAACATACAACTAGTCACTTACAAATCGTGTAACACGGTGGATGAAACAAAAACATCATATCCTCTTCATGTGCGAGTATACAAAGTCAATTTAGGAACAAATCAAACGGAAACTACTATTACAATCGATACTTTGTGATAATATTTTAGAAATCCTTGAATGTATAACTTGAATCGTACAAGAAAAGGTTTTTGCATATATCTAATCGACGTAATATTGCTGTTATAGTTTTGAGACGTATGGATTGAGAGACATGCTATATTATTTCAAAGTCAAAGCTTATCCAATGTAATCAGACTTGAATTACCGTTCAAGACTATAGAGTTATTATTAGAAAATCAAAACATTTCACTGTTACATGTAACAATAGAAAGATACCATGCTCAAAGTTTGGACTTATCTGAAGTGCTCTTATGTGTATACATATGAGAAGGAAATTAGATTGCTGGGCGAGGAGGAACCATTTTGCGAATCTCCCAACTCCATTCTTAGATCTGTTGAGAAGAGAAGATAGTCTTTGTCAAATCTCGATGGTAGTAGACTTGAGTGGACTTTTTTTCGTGGTGAAAATAAACTATAGTATTCGTCATTATTTTTCTTTTTGAAGGTCAACTGAAGTGAAGAAAGTAATTAAGAGCAGAAGATGAATAAAGTGAGAGGGTTAAGCTAGATGCATTGAATTTTCTCAAATGGCATGTGGTATACGAAGCATTTTCTTTGGAACTGACAATTTCTGTTATTTTTTAGTGTTATTTGTTGAATTTTTTTTATCCTTTCTTTGTTGCCATTTATCATTGCAGATGAGTTTTGTTATCATTTTTAAAATACCAATTAAGGGGAAAAAAAAAAGACGAATGCAGCTTATTGAGAAGATTTGAAACTTTTACATGTTACTTATTGTGATATTTTGATTTTCGACGAATGAATGTGGTGTAGAAGAGAAAGAGGAGTAATAACGGCGGTAGAATTTATAGTTGGGCCCAACCCATTTTGGACATCCGGATTACATGTCTATTTGACATTCAAAAAGGGTACGGTGGCCACCATGTGTGGGTCTACTGCAAATCTTCAATTGTGAAACCTAGGAAGACCAAATTAGTAATTTACATCAAAAGATCCAGCTTTCTCTTCTGTTGCTTAATAATATTCCGATTCTACCGTCCTGGCCCACTGCCACGTCATCGCCACCTTCATTATTTCGCCTTCTCCTCCTTTTCTTTGTCTAGCCATAAAGCCAAATCGAATAGAGAGGTGGAAAAGGAGATCCAAGATTGGAAAGAAATGATGAAAAAGAGCGCGAGTAACGGGAGCATGAAGAGCAGCAGCAGCAGTTATTGCTTTTCGGCGGAGCATACGGATTACAATCTTCTAGAAGAGATCGGGAACGGAGGTAGCGCGATTGTGTATAGAGCGATCTACGTGCCTACGAATGAGATTGTTGCTGTCAAGTGCTTGGATCTTGATCGTTGCAACAGTAATCTTGTTAGTATTTTTGGTCTTGTGATTATATGTTCTGATTTAACCAAATCCTGTTTGATCTATTTTAGTCTTCTTTAGATTTGGTATTTGACTACGAGCTTTATTTTGAGTTGGTTATAAGTTCAAATTCTCAAACGCTTCATTGAATCGTTTTTGAAGATGCATGCCTGAACAGAGTGTGTGTGTGTTTTTTTCTCTCTCTCTTGAAATTGGCAGCGAAGCATTTTCAGGCAAGCTTATCTTTATTGCAAGCTTAAATCATGAAATGCTTCTAATTCATTCAGAAGTAGTTCTGTAATTGCATGCATACATTGCTGTGGTATTCATATTAGGCTTGGAGTGAATTTGTACTTGTCCAAATTCAGTTCTTAGATTTAATGCTTCTCCATTGTTGAAGTGGTTGCATGTATACCTATTTCAGTTGTTCACAAAAAAAGTCACTCAATAAATCAGTTTCACTTACAACAATTGCTTCCATTGAGATTTCATAGATTCGAAATGTGGCATAATAGTTTCAGTGCCATACCATATCGATGGTGAAAAACTGCAACTTTTCATTCAAGTATTACAATTAATATACTAATAAGACCATCAATAGGATAGAAAGTAGTTCAACGGTCTCTCTGTGGAGAGTGTTTTCTAACATTGATCACTAGTTTTGCTGTAGAATGTACATTTCTTTAAGTGCATCTTTAGCAATAATGTGCAATCAAATAAGCATTGAGGCAATTATCTTCCACATAAGATTTTGTTTATCTATTTTATTTTTTAGTTGACCTTTGTAGCAAAATGGCTATTTCTGCTGCTTCAATTACCACTGATAATAACAAACCAATATAGTGAGTTTGTAAGCTAATGTATAACTTGCACTTACAAAACTTTAGTCATATCAGTGCCTGTTATAGATCTTAAGCTACATCACAAGCAATCATAGCATATGAACCTGTGGCCAACAAATAAAAGTAAAGGCTTGTCAGAAAAAGTCAAATTATATCAACCAACTACTCAAAAAGAAAAGAAAATCAAGTTTTTAGCAGTGAACATATAAATTCCTATGATTATTTTATTTTATTTTTATATCAAACTACAAAATGAAGCATACTGCTATTCTCCGACTTCAAGATCAATATAAACTCTATTAGATGATCTCATGGATAAGACTATTTTGTCTGCCTTTTCATGTCACCTTCTTTTGTGCGTGACTATAATTATTAATGGCACACGGCGAAAGAGGCACAAAACCTCTCCCGAGCCTTGGCCCATGATGCGACAAATGACGCGCGCCTTTTTAATTTACTACGCATGTTTATAATTTTTTATAAATTTAACGTGACAATTAATTTAAAAAGTTCAATACAATTTTTTTACTAAAACATATGTAGTAAAGAATTTTTAGATATTTTGCGAAAAAACATTATCAAATATAATATCATAAACAAAAAATCCAAGAAAATAGTATATATTATTGATAAACTAGAAATCTAATTCTAATTCAACAATCATATTTTCTAAATCAATTCCTGCATCATCTGATTCATAAGCTTTAACATTTTGCTCATCTGTCTCATATCGGTTGACAATATATTTGGTGCGACTGTTAGACAACTTAAAGTTTGTTGGAGATTAATTTGAAAAAGCATCCATTCGAAATTATTTGTTTGGTGTAATAGTAATTAGAAAAATAGTTCAGAGTACGTTTGAGATTAATTTGAAAAATGTGACCATTTGAAATTATTTGTAAGGCATAGGGTTGGTAATTAGACCAGTTGGTTGGGTCGGATTTGAACCCAACTTGGGGGGTCTCGATTCTAGTCGGAATGAGTATTGTCGAGTCTAACTAATATATTTTAAACCTTAAACCGACCCGAGTTTCGATTCAGATCGGGTTGGTTTGGGTCTGATTGGATAATAACACCAAAAATGGACGTATTTCTCGTTTTTTGTCTAATCTTTCAAGTCGGATCGATTCTTCATATTATTTATTATCACATAGGCCTAGCCCGAGATCCATGGGTTTCAAATTGGGTGCAGATCAGTTTGGTTTGGATTTGCGGATCTCGATTCTAATTGCCCATTGTAGTTTAATGTGACAATAATATGAATAAGTAGCTCAAAGTTTGTTGAAAATTAGTTCGAAGTGTAATCATATCATTGTATAAAAAACATATATAACATAATCAATCGTTGTTGGAGATCGGTTTCGATTGTGAAAAACGAAAAATAAATAAAAAGAAGTAAAAAAGTAACAAAATAACGAGACGACGTGCATTTTTGCGCCATGCGCCATTTGCGCCGTTAGCCCTATTTGCGTCATTCGCTGCGTCTTTTCATATGCGCCGCGCTATATGGAAGAAAGACGCAAACGCTGTGTCGCGACTTACCTTGCGTCACAAGGCACGTCGTAGCACGCCTTTCATAACGATGTGGCATATGACACAAATTTAATTCTTTGACTTTCTCTTTTGTTTCGAAAATAAGATAAGGAAAGGACGATGAGTAACATGATAAGAAAAGATTTGTAATTTTTGTTGAGGAAAATGTGTGATCCTCTATAGAATAGAGGAGAGCACACATGCAAATATATATATATAACACAAAAGCAAGGTGCTGCCAACATGTTTGGCAAGTAACAAAAACTAAAACAAAGTTGCAAAAAAAAAAAGATGCATTATACATCTCAATAGCTCCAAGCAACAAAGAGAGGAAAAAGCTCTGTGCAACTGGACCGGAATGATGCTCCTAAAATCTCGGAGACTCTGAGCAACACAAAAAGCAGAAAAACTCCATGCATCTGAATCAAAAATGAAAGAAGAAGCCTCAACTCTGAAGTGAAGATAAACGAGATGCAGGATAGAATAATCTGCACTGGAATTTCTGAACAATGGAAGAAATGCCAAGCTGTAGCTAGGAACCTCTCTGAAAGTCTCTCAACAAACCAAAACATGCGCTCTGAAGATAAGAGGACCTGTAAGAAGAACCTGGAAACCTTTCACTCATATCTGCATCTGGGGGGTGATTATGTAAAAGTAAGAATTATGCATATATATATGTATATTATTATAAATGACATACATATATGTGTAAAAAAAAGAGAAGAAAAACAAAAAGGAGACAAAACTAGTAACAACAACATTAAAATATTTCAAAACAATTATACCAAAAAAGCACAAAAATAAAAACCAAAAATAAAAGAAAACTAGGAATCTGTAATCATAAGTAGGTTATGATTAACCGATAGATGATGGTATGAATTTGAAAAAATATTCATATTAGAACTGATGTCATTAAAAAGACAATTGTTTTTAAAATAACTAATATTGTAGCTAACCATATTAAGATACCCTTTAAACAAATTACTGTTAGCTAATTTATATTTGGGATTAGAAATCCAACGAAAACAGAAAGAATAAATTGTATAAATCAATTTATTAATATGACTACTATTATTATTAAAAATTCTTTGATTTCTTTCAAACCATATATACCAACTAATAATAGTGAATAAAGAATCAAGTAGAGATCTAATATTCTTGTTAAACCTGAATCTAAAATTATTCCAGTAAAAGTCACAATCTGAAATTTTAGTTATGATATTAAAATTGAAAATTTTGAGAACATTATTAAGAATGTAATAAGAATCCATGCAATCATAGTATATATGCTTAATGTCTTCAAGATGCAGATTACAAAAACAACATTTGTTATCATTATGAATGTTCTTTCTTTTTAAGTTTTCAATTGTATTAAGTTTACCATGCAATATTAAGCACATGTGAATTTTAGATTTAGAAGGGGCATCCGATTTCCAAATGAATTTGAACGAATTGTTTATAGTACCCGAAAAATTAATAAACCCATAAAAAGAGTTAGAAGTATAATTCTTACTTCTATCTCATTCCCAACAAAGAATATCATTATCATTATCGATAATGTAAAGATTTAATCTTGCATAAAGCAAATGAAGAAGCCTAAGAGTTGTTCCTACTAACATTCTGTTAAAGGTGAAATTCCAAGGAGGATCATTACCAGGAGAAAAAACCTCATTAATTAGAGCAAACTTAAAATTACAGATATCGTAAAGCTCTTTAAATTCCATTTTAAGAGGTAAGACCGAAATCCAACGGTCGTGCCAAAAGGATGTACGGTTACCGAAATAAACGATAGTATTTATTCCTAGGTTAAAAATCTCAAGACATTTTCAAATGTTTCTCCAAAAATTAGAAAAATTATGGGTGGCTGGAGAAACAGTTTGATATAAATTACTATTTCCATTATAGTAATATTTAGAAATGAGCTCTTTCCAAATAGCATTATCATTAACATCTTTAAACTTCCATAACCATTTACCTAGCAAAGATAAATTCATATTACGCAAGTTAATAACCCCTAGGCCACCTTCCTTCTTGGCTTTACAGACGGTCTCCCAATTAACTAAACATTTTATATTATTATTAGAATTTTCTCCACTCCAAATGAAGTCTCTTCTAATTTTGTCAATTTTGTCGATAACCCAATCCGAAAATAAATGCATGGACATCCAATAAATCGGAAGGCCTGATAAAACCGAATTAATTAAAACCAGCATTTTTGCTCTGGATAAATATCTCCTATTCCAGTTAGAAATCTTATTCTTAATTTTATCAATAATAAAAAACCATTCTTCATGCTTGAGTTTAGAGGGTCTAATCACAAAACCAAGATAGTCAAACGGAAAGCTCATAGTTTTGCAATTTAGAGTAAGAGCAACCAAATTTTCAATATTTTCAAAATCGTTTAAGACTAACACTGAACTTTTGTCAAAATTTATTTTTAAACCTGAAGTTATAATGTGCCTAGGCAGATGGGAAGAAAAAAATAAGGTATCATCGGCAAATTGGAGAACTGATATACCATTACGCGAAATATCATTCCCAACACTACCTAGAGAACCATTATCCACTGCTCTTTTTATTATTTTAGCAAAAACATTTGCAGCTAAATTAAATAATAAAGGCGATAAAGGATCTCCTTGTCTTAATCCTCTCTTGGATTGAATTTTATTACCTAAATAACCGTTAATCATAATACTAGAGTTTCATGTTCTAAGCAAAGACATGATCCAGTTTATCCATCTCAGACCAAAACCTCTAGCATGAAAAATATCAACAATAAAATTCCAATCTACCGAATCAAAAGTTTTAGCAAAATCAAGTTTCAAAATCGCATAAGTGATGCTATTCTCACAACAGAAATTAATGAATTCCTGAACAACTGCCACTCTATTCGTGATATTTCTACCTTTGATAAAAGCTGATTGAGAACAATCAATTAATTCATTCATTCTTTTACTAAGTCTATTAGCTAAAACTTTAGAAAAGATTTTAATTGAGCAGTTAATCAATGTAATAGGTCTAAAATCTTTTAAATTATTTGCATCTACCTTTTTATGAAGTAAGATAATATTTGCAAAATTAAATCTCGCTAATTGTAAATTACCATTATAAAAATCATTGAACATATTAATTAAATCGAATTTTAAAACATCCCAAAAAGTATTATAAAATAAAATAGGAAACCCAACTGGACCCGGCGATTTACCGCTGGGCATGTCTTTAATAGCTTTTCTAATTTCATCTTCAGAGAAAGGATACTCTAACTCTGATAAATCAACAGTGAAATCAGGCGGGTAAAGATTGGACCATCTTACATTGATTCTATTGTTAATTTTAGAACAAAAAATATTAATCTGTAAAAGCCTTGTTAAGATCTTTTTGGTTAACAAGTTCTATATTATTAACAAAAATAGAGTTAATTGTATTACTACATCTCCTACCATTGGCTATATTATGAAAAAACTTAGAATTGTTATCACCTTTGTTGATCCATTGAATTCTGGATCGCTGCTTCCACATTACCTCCTCCTTTAGTAAAATTGAGTTTAATTCCTCTTTTAAGTTAGAAAGAACATTTCGTTCGCCTAAGTTTAGAGGTCTAGATTCTTCTATCTTATTGATTTTAAGCATTTCATAAAGAATATTATCTTTTTTTATTGTTAAATTACCAAAGACATTTTTGTTTCAAATTTTAAAGAAAATCCTTAGATCCCTAAGCTTAGAAACAAAAGCTTTTGCAGAGTTATCCATATTTCTGATATTATGAAAACTCAAAGAAACCCATTTACCTTTAACTAGATTCACAAAGTTATTTTCCAAAAGCCACATCTTTTCAAACTTAAAAATCTTTAAAATAGCTCTATGAAACTCACAAGAAAGTAAAATAGGACAATGATCCAATAAGGTAAAAGGAAAACCAATTTGAAGGGGGCATTTTCTTTTACCGGAAATTCAAGCCATGTCCTTATTTGAATATATTTTTCCAAGTCCCTCCTATTTTGGTTTTATTTTCAAGTCCCTATTTATTCAAGGTTAGAAATCTCAATTTTATTTTTGTTGCATGTTCATTTATGAATTACAGTTAGTAAATTGAGCATATCTTCCTTGTTTCTTGTTGGATTTGGATAATTTTTAATGTTTTGGAAAGCTTACTTTAAATATGACAACTTTCATGTTGAACAAATTCGCATATTTTGAACATAGGTTGATCGAAATCCTATTGCAAACTCTCAGCTCTATCATTTTGATAATTCCATTATCTAAACTAAATACAGTTAGTAATTTAGGCGTATCTTTCATGTTTCTGGTCAGATTTAGATAATTCCTGATGTTTTGGAAATCTTAGACTATTGTCTAAAACTTTCTTCTTTTGAGTTTTGCTAAATTTTGAGGCTAAGATAGTCGAAACATTATTTCTTTGTTGTTGCCCTGTGAATAAACGACATCGACAGTGGATTTAGAATCTGAGAATTATATTGACCATATATTTCATGTTTCTAATCCAAATTCAATAATTTTAGATGTTTCGGAAAGCATAGACTTTGTGCTTAAAGTTTGTTTTGAGTTTTCTGAAATTTCAAACTTAGCTTGGTCAAAACTGTATTTGTTTGTTGCTGTTCTGAGAGCAAAAGGACAGCAGTAACAATCATTGAACTAAGAATTGTATTAGCTTATTTTGCTCTCATTCTTGTTCGATTTTGATGTTGTTTTTGAGATGTGTTGAGAGCTATGATGCCTATCAATAGGCTAGCTATATCTGGGGAATTTGAAATTCAAATTTAAATAGAATTTGAATTGATTTTGGGTTAAATTTGAATTGAATTCGTATTGAATCCAAGTTATCGGTCTTGAGTTATCTTTCTTGTTTTTCATTGTTTTTTAGCACAGTTTTCACTAAACAAATTTGAAGTGATTTTTGAAATAAATGGAAATTTCAAATATTGGTTTTATTAATCTTTTTGGGAAAAAGTTTTAAAAGTTTGTTTTCTCTAGTAAATTATTTTAAATATAAAACACACACTTTTGCACTATTCGAACGTATGAGAAAGAGAATTAAACGATTTAGTAAACGCACATGCAATCATTTGCGCTGTTAATATTAGCATCGAAAACATTTATGCTATTTGTATTCTTTGTGGAAATATCAATTTGGATATTTCCCTGCAAATATTTGGAATCTGAACAAGAATAAGTTTGAAAATATTCGTTTGTTACATTTTTTTTAGTGATGTTCCACAACAAAAGTTGGAAGTGCCACTATCTATGGTGCAAATATTTTGCACAATAAATATTTGCAGTGCTCTAACAACCATTTATTTTGGATATTTAAGTAGCAATTTTGAGTACTTTAGATAAATATTCGACATTCGTAGTGTACTTAAAAACATATGAGATAAAGATTCGACATTCGTAGCATATTTAAAAAAAATCTACAATGTTTGGTTTTCTTTTACAATATTTATTATAATAATTTTACAAATTTAAAAAGAGGACATGACCTACATTGTTTTCTTCTAAACTTGCTTTCGTAGACTAGGGATGTAGGATTGCCCGTCTCAACCCCACCCCATTTTAAGCAGAAGCACTTGTCGATCCCAAGTTTTTTTATACTCATTTTAGGGATTATGACATGTCCCGCAAATAACAATCCGCTAAAGTGTCATCGTCAAGAATCGAATCATCTTTCTCTACTGGAGAGTTAGGAGCCCTCGTCAACCGCACTAGAGCCGCAGACAGTGATCTACATTGTTTTCATGAGAAAGACGTTTCTTTTTTATAAAAAAAACAAGGACGAGGGCTATTATATATATTTTTTCGTAAAGAAGGTAGGAAAAAAAACGAATTGGCCAGCTGATCCCCTTCAGCCTTATCTATCGACTCCAAAATTTATACGATTGGCACATGAATCTTTAAATATTTATTTATTTGTTTGATAATTTTGTATGCTTTTTAGCCTTGTATGCAATTAAGTCTAAACATAACTATGATTTGTGTTTCGATCCATTAACCTTCACATGCAGTCTGTGAGCACTCAGCACTCCATGGATTTTTTGTATGAATTCCAGTTAGGGCTATGCAAGCAAATGATTCAATTTAGATATTAGAAAAAAGGATCAAATAAAGCTGTAGTACGATGAAAACCAAATCAACCAATTTAGATAAGTGTTAAATTGGGTTGGTAATTAAGAAAGAGGTTTTTTCTAACACATTAAAGAAAGAGTTGCAATTAGTATGAAAATCAATTTTGTTGAATGAATTTAGTAGTGTAGACCATGCATTCATGTATTATGCACTAGTGCAAGGAGATTTTTTGACGTGCCCACAAAAATACATCATGCGGTATAACTGAAGGAGTCATTCAACATTTAATATTTAATTTGAGTAAATGAAAAAAAAATCTTTATTAAAATATTCAAGTAGTTCTTTCATAAACTATTTCAGTTTAGATATTTTATACCAACACGAAACTTAGCTTCTAATACAAATTCAAACGAAGTTTTAGTTAACGCAACGAATTCAAATTTTTTGTGCAGTTTTGTTGGTTATTTTGGTTTAAATCAATATCCTTACCTTTGGTTTAGTAATGAGCTTTTAGTGTTCTTGTTGACTCATCCTTTTAATGAACCCTATCATGTGATACATGTTTTGTGCTTTTTGTTGCATTAAAAGAATCCAAATAGTGAACGAGAAGCCCTTGACTAATCAAGATCCTAGTATATTAAATTAGGTGCATCAACATTTCCCTTACACGAAATTAGCTTCAAGGATAGACTTTGAAAAAATAAACCTAATGATAGCATGTTTTGTAAAATCATGATGTCGAGATTGAATATGGCCGAATGTATATAATCAGAAAATATATATGAAAATGCAGCATAAAATATAAAATAGATTACACAGTCGATTTTATACTTGTTCAGATCCCTCATTCTACGTCTAATCGCATAACTCTTTCTGGAATTTCACTAAACAATCCTTACTTCATTCAAAAGAACATGTTTCTACGACCGGTAGAACAATCGAGATGGACTTCAACATGACTGACTAAGGACACTGCAACATGACTTCAACACCAACAACTTCTTTTTAAAGTTTTACTTTGACAACTCTTGTATCTTCAATATATGGATCTCAATACCAATGATTGGACTTTAAAGTTTTCTTTTGATAGATATAAAGTACAGTATCCTGTAACCCTTACAAATGATGTAGAATTGAATGTGCAAAAGCTACGAAATGAATAAGGTCTAGATTCAAATGTTTTTGAGTGAAAGAATGTTGGTCGGAGAATATACACTAATTGGAATATTAAATGAAAGCACTAATTGTTAAAGGGAGCAGCAAAATCAAAATCTGAGAGAGAAATTATGTTTGGCTTTGGAGTGTTTGGAGTGTTTGGAGGTTTATATAGACGTTGTAGAAATGTTATTGGAGTTGCATTGGTTGGAAGTGAGTCTAAAAGGAAGAGGAACAATGAAGTGATGAAGAGATGCGACTACAGGGAAGATGAGATTCAAATTTACGGTCAAAACACTCCATATGTCGACCTCTCATTCTCCACAGGTGACATGCGATTTTGACTGGTTTATTTGTGGAAATATATAAGTCGTCATGTTGGAAAACACATGTTGACCTTATGCTGAAATTTTCTTTGTTTTGATCGTTCTCACTCATTCAACTTTTTTGCTACTTTGAAACATCCTTAAAAATTCTCAAAAATACTTTGGGATGTGTAGAAGGTTGTGTCAAAATATGGAGTGATTCGAAGATCGTTTTTGGGGTTTCAACAAATTTAGACTATAAGGACTTCATAAGAACTCGATAACATCATGCTTGAATTTTGCGTTTGTTTTTCTATCTTCGAGTCAACGTTGTTGTGTTCTAGTAGATTAGTTGACTCCATTATTATCTTGTTGATTTCCCTGTTTGATTTATTGTGATATTTTCCATATATTCG
This sequence comes from Allium cepa, assembly GCA_030765085.1. NCBI lineage: Eukaryota > Viridiplantae > Streptophyta > Magnoliopsida > Asparagales > Amaryllidaceae > Allium > Allium cepa. Next base: position 791,931,889 of record CM060935.1, on the reverse strand, counting down.
ACATTGCTGAACTTCGATCGATCATCATAATAGCACAACCATATAAGTGCTACTCTTTGTGAAATAACTCAATAAACACATTAGTAGTATTTTCATATGGTGGTTATCATCAAAACACTAGTAATCGTGTTTAACAAGATTCTTTTTCAGTCCCATGTCGAACCTACATATCAAGCATTTAATTGTTTTGTGCCAAGTTTACGGGTCCAAATATAAGGGATTTACAGTGAAAGAAAACGACTATTGGAGGTGTCGATGTGAATTTGCAGAGTCTAGAGTTTGGTGAAGGACGTCAACAATGGTTTGATGTGTTAGCGGTGGTTGATGATGGAGGAGGTGGTTGATGACGGTGATAAAGGAGGAGATGATGGCGGAGATGGAGGTGACAATGACGAGGATGAAGTTGGACGATGGAGATGATGAGGAGTGATGGCAAGTATCGTTAGAGGTGGAAAATGACCAAGAGGAACAAATGATGAATTTAGTGAAGAAGATGGATGTTACTGTTATAACCCGTAATGTTTTTTGCATGTAGCATTTTTGAACTAATTTTCTTTATTTAAAAGATGAATATTACAACTCGTAATGTTATTAGCGTATAGTTTCTATTATTGGAATTTTGTAAAGGCGCAATTTACAATTGAATTTTTTTTATTTGTGGATTCGAATAGTATTGTTATTTTATTTACAAATTTCAACGCGGTTAATTAGTACGGTGATTTTATATATTAAGTGTCATCTTGTGTTTCTCGCAATTTTTTTTGGCATTATTGTTATAAATTAATATATTAACGTTGTTTGTAAACAACATTTGAAGAACTAGCCTTTTTATAACGCGATTTTATGTAACAATAAACAACTACATTTATACAACCTTTTTTCATTATTAACCGCTTCAACATTTTTTTAGTATTTTTTATGATTTTATTTTTTCCATATAGCATATCATAGCTGTGGCTGAAATTATAAAATTTTACTTTTCACATAGCATTTCGAAGCTGTTGTATATAACATTTAATGTGATGCTACCATCGTATACGATTTTGTATCTTCTATTGAATTTGTTATCATTGAAGATTGAGAGAAAGAAGAGAACAAGGAGGTGTAACGAATAGGGGTGGTGAGGCGCAATATGATGGAGGAGACATGTAGATAACTATGATTGACTGTGCAAATATTTTGCAATTATATATTTGCAGTGCGTTAATAAATTATTTTTTCTTGAAAATTTGAGCATCAGTTCTGAGTACTTTAGATAAATATTCAACATCTGTAACGTATTAAAAGTATGACAGCGTTGGATTTTTTAGAACATTGATCTTAATGATTTGCAAATTTAGAAAGCGGACATGACTTACATTGTTTTTATGAGAGACACGGGTCTTCAAAAAAAGGACGAGAGCTAAAGTATCTATATTTTTTCATACAATTAAATATTAATAGCATAATAATAATAATAATGAATTGAGTAGCTGATCCTCTTTAGACTTATATACCGACTCCATAATTTATGTGATTGGCACATGAATCTTTAGATATTTATTTATGTTATTTGATGTTTGTTTGATTAATTTTTACGTTGTATAGCCTTGTATATAATTAAGTCTAAACATAATTATGATTTGTGTTTCAATTTATTAAACTTCTTGGTCAATACCGGTTTGGATGTGCGTTGACCAAAGTCTATTGAGAAGCTGAATGCTTGGTTCTCTCTTTTCATGCGTAAGCTGAAAACACGGGCTCCATACCCCTAGAAAGTTCAAATTGCGGTATAAAGATGAGGCTATGCCCCTACCGCAGAAGTGGTTGAAGCGGGCATTGCTTATTTGAAAAATCATCTCGTTGGATTCTTTTTGGATGAGTGTCTGTCCCATATGGTTGTGACAAACCACTTAAGAAAAATTTGGAAACTCAGATTCAATGTAGACGAAGTTCAGTAAAGTTACGTTCTTTAATTTTTTTGATCTGGGCGACAAACAGTCAAGGACAAAGTCTTCATCATCATCCAATGGAGTGGCTGGAGTCCTTATATAGACATGGATAGGGACCAAGTGTGGTCCATCTTGGTATGAGTTCATTAATATACAATTCCTTTTATCTTTTTTGTCTTTGATTGGGATGATTGGGTTGACATGCCATGTTAGAGAATTTATTTGTTTTGACAAGTCAACAAATAGATTGAATAGGTTTGAATATGCTAAGGCGTTGATTGAGATAAAACTTAGCATATACTTTCATTGAGACTTGATGTTCTACTTGACAATGGAAATTTTGCTCTGTTAAAATACAATTGAAAACCAAATGTATACTATTTTATCAGATTTCTGAACCTTTTGCCTCAAGTTGTACCCGTTCCCATCCTTGTACTCCTCAAATGGCTAATTTACCTACACATGTTCCTCATCCATACAAAGATCCCCCCAAGCCCCCTTTTGTCATTCGATGCCAACGCCTACATCCAACATCTCCCGTCATCCCCCAACCCCTCCGTAGCCATTTACTAGTAGATTTGATATATCATCTTCTGAAATAGTGGTAGATGACCTCCCCACCTCTTTCTCTTTTGAAGAGCCCTAGCCTGCCTTGATCCCTGCTCCTTGGTCTACTCTAGTAGGCACCTATGCTGTGACCATCTCCTAAGAGATTCCTCTAAAACAATTGACACCTACCAAGGATAATTTGACATCTACTGTATTCATAACTACACTTTAAACCCTGAGCCTGTTACGGTCATATCATGGATTCTAATAATATTAGATTTGAGAAGAGATAAAAAGTGAAGAAAAATAGTGAACAGATCATTTTCTTCAAACAGACTTTTATTAATTCCCCCAAAAGATTACAAAAGAAAATCTTAAAATTGAGAAGAAAACTCAATCCTCAAAACCCTAATACAAAACCTTTTTTCCTTGCACATTACAATCAAGGTTCGAGAACTCAGTTTTGGTCTCGGTTTCGGTCAATTGAAATTTTCTTAGTTTCGAACGATTTCGAAAATTTCGTGAGTTTTGTTTGATTTCGGTTTCAATCTCGGTTTCGATTTTTAATGACTTGTTAATAAAAATGCAATAATAATCATTGTAAATAAAATATAAAATATAGTTTATAAAAAAAATAGAATATAACATACAATATTATAAACAAACAAACTAAACTCTAATTACTTTATGGTTCTAGTTAACGTTAATTAAAATAGGAAACTAATTATTAGCTCAGCCCAGTCCGAACCAAAAAAAATCAATGTTAATTTGCTCAAGCTTATGAAATATAAAAAAGTTGATGTCCTACGCCCTCTCATTCAAGTCCAAGCTTAATTTTTAGCTCAACTTAACCATAAAGTAATTGCTTTATGCCCGGCACAATCCTGTATTATACCCTAATTCAACTGAACCATAGTCCCAAAAAGCATAGGCACTCTCTACTGCAAACCCACAAAAAACGAAAAGGGAAAAAATGGCACTCTCTACTACAAATAAAAAAACGACGGTCGATGATGGGATTCGATTGAAGTATGCTAACATGAAGTCGACGACGAGATTCGATCTCCTCTAGCTAGATTCGCTTGAAGCGACGATGAGATTGAAGTCGATAAAGAGGTTGAAGTTTTAATTTTTGATTGAAGTTTATAATTTTCTGTATATATTTAACCAGATGGTTGTAATTTTCGAAAATTTCAAAAAAATTCCCTCCTCCCAATTGATAAGGTTTTGTTCCGGAGTCTAACAAAACCGAACCGAGATGGCCAGAATTTTGGTATTCCGGTCGAAACCTCAAACCGTTATTACAATGAATCTCATACAAGCTATTTATAGTAGTCTAATGTAGGATCAACGACGTGCATAGATCTATGATGGAAACTCCAAAACACTCTAAAAAGACCAAATTGCCCCTGAATATTGGAGGTCCAAATACTCTAAAAAAGCCGATCCAGTCGACTAGAAAAACTCACCAGTCGACCGATGCTAGCCAACTAGAAGGATGTCCAATCGAGTGAAATAGCAAAGCTCCACACTTGTCAAAGTCTGACCTAAAACCAATCGACTGGAAGCATGTAGCCATTGCTACTGGTTTTGATGCTTTTCCTCTCCTTCGCTTCGCCTTTTCGTTTCCTTTTCGTTGTTTCTCCTCTGCAATTCCAAGCGACGAAGTATTGTGTCACCAACTCCAACAATCTACACCTTGATATTATATTTTCCTAAAGCTGTCAGAACTCCGACTGCAACCTCAAGCTTCAAGCAAACCCCAATATCACTATGCAAGCAAATGTCTCTATCGTCAAAATAAAACTTAATCAACCTTCAAACCATCTAATTATGTAAAAATTCTTGTAATACACCAAAGGTCTCAATGTGGACTTTATGGCTTTTCATTGCTGGTTTCACCTTGATTTAGACTAATATGTCTCTCCAACTCTACTTTGAGAAGTCCATTTACTATCCACTATTTTTTCAAGCAATTTGTATGTTTCCATTTCCTCGTTTTACGCACATCATCGCCTCGTCACCCTTCCAATCCATTGTGACTCTGTATCAGGTAAAAAAAGTTGTAGTCTTTTCCTTCAACTGTCCTATTAACACAAAATTTGTCTTAATTTTTGGGGTATGCTTAACTCCCGTGAGTTTCACCATCCTTCCATCATACATCTTAAGTCTATCTGAACCTGTACCCTTCACCTCAACATTTCTACCATCACGGACTCCACATTGCTTTCTTGCTCCTTATAGTCAATATATACTCCCTTTTGGTTGCATATATGGAAATATGCACCCGAACCAAGCGATTAATCATCTCATTTTCTTCCGTGAATATAGAGAACATCTTTACTAATACTAAAATTAAACTCATTATCGATGTCTTCCTCAAGCTTGCATTTGCCTTCATATAATGTTTTCATCATTTCTTTATCTTTTTAACTTCTTGTAAAATCTCAGCCGGTGATCTAGTTTTTCATAGTAATTGCAAATAAAATTCCTTTTCATTTTGATCTGTTTGATCGTCTTTTCATATTTGGATGGTTGCTCTTTCTTGCAAGATGGACGTCTTTAATTGGATTTTCACCTTCCCTTTATTCCTTTATCATTTCCTTTCATTAGGTTCATCATTCGCATCTCCTTATTAAGCATGTTAGTAACCACCGGACCTTTTGAAACAAACTTCATTTGAATTTGAATTGTTCAACGCAAACCACAAACGTTTCTCAACTCTCCAGTAAGGGACAACATCAAAACTTGTGTCTCATCATTTATTTTGTAATTCACGACCGTCAATCGATTCATAATTATTTGAAAATCATTAAGATACTCTTCGATTGATTCACATTTCTTAAGCTTCAGATTGCAATGCACCTCATACAAGTCTATTTATAGTAGTCTAATAGTAAAACCAATTTAATCAAAATAATGGAGAGATCTATGGTAAAAACTCCAAAACACCTGAAAAGTCCGCTGAAAATTTGATCCAAATACTATAAAAATGTCCATCCAGTCGACTAGAAAAACTCATCCGTTGACTGGAAGTGGTTTCCAGTCGATTGAAAAAGCAACGCTTTCCTCTGGTGAAAAATCCAAAACCAGTGGATGAAAATAATCCACTTCCAGTCGATTGAAAAAGCAACGCTTTCCTTTGGTGAAAAATCCAATCCAAAACCAGTGGGCGGGAATAATTTCAGTCGATTGGAAGCCTTTAGCTATTCCTATAGGTTTTTTGATGCACTTTCTTCTTTTCTTCTTCGCTTCGTCTCTTTGTTTTGTCACTTCGTTTCGTCTTTGTATCTCCTTCTCTGCAACTTCAAATGACAAAATATTGTATCAGTAATTCCACCGGATTCCTACATCTACGACCACCGACACGGATTTCTCAATTTCCTGTATTAAAAGACATCTCTTGATTGCCTTCAAAGAAGATCTTATTGCGACTGAAAAAACTAGTCATTGAATTAGCTGCCAAAGTCTCCAAAGAATACTTCTTACTGGTGTTAAAAGGCAACACTTGGAACCATCTAGGATGCAGTTTGTGTTATCACTTTAGATTCAATGTGTTTGCCAAATGACTTTCTAACGATGAAAAATTTGGGAGGGACCTATCTACTACCTTAAATGTGATGATTTTGTAATTTGTTCTGAATGTAAGTTTGAAGTCAACAATGTTGTTGTCCTTGCTAGGGCCGATTGAGATAGAAATTTCATCTTGATTTCTCACAAGATCCGATTGATCCGATTAGTTGGTTTCGCAGATGCATCGTGCATGCTACGAGGTCCAACCAAAACTCTGAGATCTCGACCATCACGTTTGGGTACCGGTCGATACCTGTACGAGATTAGAGGAAAATCCGATTTTGGTTGTAACAGTAGTAAAAGAAAATCAAGTTGAGGTAGCTGAAAAATAGAAAAGTAGGATCAACAATTGAAAAGAAGAAAAAAAAGTAGATTAACATATTTAAATTAAGCGACAATAACTTAACTTTATGTGGTGCGATCCCAAACCCTAATATTCTTTTTGAATTGGAAACTTAAGCTTTTATTGAGTAGATTCTTGAAGGCAACTATTTTGGTGTTAGCTAATTTGGATTCTATTTTGGCATGACACCCTATTTCAATTTTATGAATTTGTAATTCATAGGCATTAAAATATTTGATTATTGTTATTAATAAAACTACATAAGGATGCAAGTAACTTAAACAGTACAAAAATATACGAGATTAAGAGCAAGAAGTATTAGACGTAGAAATACAGATGATTATTAATGGATCTGGACATGCATTTTCATTAAAAAAAAATTGAAACCTGCAATCGTGACCCAAACTAAAACTGAAACTTCCAAACTTTTTGAAATCTACTAAAACTAAGAAAAATTCGAAGGTTCGAAACCGAGACCGAAGCTGAGTTCTCAAACCTTGATTATTGGTGTAGACTCTGGCACCCATGTGGCTTTGTGCTGTCTTTTTGACATCTGTATTGGTTGTACCGTATGCATTTTTATTTATGTATCTATCATATAGTCACACTTGTTGGCTGTTATCTCTAAGTCCGGGCCATGCTCTCATGGCGTTAACTGTATGTACCTTTTACTATCTATTGTATAGAACATACAACCATTAATTTTTTTATATATTAAATTTCGTGTTGCGCATGTGAGCATTTTATGGATGTGTTGTATGAATTTTAGTTAGGGGTGTGCATGGAAACGGTTCAATTTGAATATGCAAATTTTTTTAATCAAATAAAGCTAAAGGATAGTGAAAACTAAATCAAATCGACTTATATAAGCGTTCAAAGTGGGTTAGTAATATGAAAAGAGAGATTTTTATAAGAATTAAAGAAAGACTTGTAATTAATATGAAAATTAATTACAGTGAATAAATTTAGTAGTGTAGACCATGCATCCATGTAATATGCACTTGTGCATGGGGATTTGTTGAGTGCACAAATTTACATAATGTAGTAAACTCAAGCAAGGAACTCTTCAGCGTTTAATAGTTTTCTTAACTATTTCAGTAACAAAAAAAATTTCTTAAAATATTTAAAATTAACCCATTCAGTAATTATTTCGGTTTAGATTTGTAATACCAATATCAAACTTAGCATAACTTTTAAAGCAAATCGGAACAAAGTTTTGTTTAACTCGACCATTTCATAATTTTCATTCAGTTTTGTTGGTTATTTTGGTTTGTGGATTTGGTTGTAAAGCTAATTTTATTTACAAAATTCTACCGACTTTAATGCGGTTGACTTGTATGATAATATTATGTATTCAGGTATCATCTTGCATTTTTGACAAAAGTTTGTTGCATTGTTATACACACACACACACACACACACACACACACACACATGTATGTATAATGTTATTTCTAAACAACATTTGAAGAACTAGCTTTTTTATAAAGTTATTTTATGTAAGATTTAAACAACTAGATTTATATAACATTTTTACATTATTAGCTGCTTTAATATATTTTTTAGTATTTTTATAATTTTATTTTTGCATTCTGTTATTTTCATACAATATTTCGTAGCTGCTGTTGAGATTGTAAATGTTATTTTTCATATAGCATATCGTATCTGTTATATAGCATTTCTATATGATGATTCTGTCATATAGCATTTTATGCCTGCTGTTGAATACGTTATTGCTGAAGATCGATGGCGAAGAAGGGAAAAAGGAGGTGTGACAAACAGGTGTGGTGAGGCACAATAAGATCTAGGAGGTGACCACGATTGACTTTGGTGGAGGCTTGGAGGCGCAACAACGAGGAGGAGATGACGAAGCGTGGCTGGGAGTAAGAGTATCATGCGAGGTGGCAAGGTAATGACGATGAGGAAGAGACGCGGTGACGAGGTTGAGGAGCAGGTAGCTACGATTGGGTGGTGTCGATTTGGGAAAGAACGAATTGTCCTTGATGCTAATTTATGAAAATGGTGTCCTAGACATTAAATCTTATTTAAATTTTGTCTCTTAATCCAAGATCCTGTTTCCTTGATCAGTCATGCTCATAGCTGATATGCTTTTCCAAGCATTCTATTTTATCAGAACAACGTTGTCATGCATTCCTGGCATCTAATAATAGTAAATATAATGAATCATTTGATACAGTCCCACTCTGAAAGGGAAATTATGTTCTTCATGCTTTATTGGGGCATTTAGTAAGAATTTTTTGGGTTCATGCTGTTTTAAAAATAAAATTTCCAATTTAATTATATTTTCAAACAGTTACTTTTGGTATTTTGTCAGTTTTCATGTAGTAATTTAACATCTGGCATTTGGTCAATATAAAAAGTCCTCATGAAAATCGCATAAGTTGTAAAATTTTAACCTCATACTATTAGTGATTAATAATGTTTTGATTCCTTCTAGGATGACATACGAAAGGAAGCCCAAACCATGAGTTTGATAGACCATCCAAATCTCATACAGTCCTACTGCTCTTTTGTTGTCAAACATTTCTTGTGGGTGATCATGCCATTTATGGCTGAAGGTTCATGTTTGCATCTAATGCAGACATCATATACAGAAGGATTTGAGGAATCTGTTATATGTTCTATCCTCAAGGAAACACTCAAGGCTTTGGAATACCTTCATAAACATGGACACATTCATCGTGATATCAAGGTTAGTACATAGTAGAGGTTGTGACTTGTAATCTAAAAACCATCTTTTATTTGTAGCACAATAAGTTAATGATATAAAGATTCAAACTCTAAGATAGTATCAAAGCAACCAACGCTAAAGCAATCTATTTTACGTTTCAAAATTCAAAGTATTAACTATCTGGCAAAGTTTAAGACTCGAGACATGTAAACTGATAGACTCATGACTTGCAGTAGTGTTCCAAATCATAAAAATGAGTTTTTGAACTGGGTTTGTGTCCTTCTATAAGTCACTATCAATAATTAGAACTTTCTAATTTTTACTATAAACTGTCAAAAGAACAGCACATTTACTCTCCCCAGCATCTTCAGTTTCAATTTTAAATGAGAAATTGAGTATTGCTATTTTTTGTTTGCTGTTACATTCCTACATTTAGTTTTTTCTTTTCTTTTTTCATTCAAATATTTAACTTTTTGAACAAAATAATCATGTATGTGGTTAAATCGAGATATAAACACAATATCTATTTGTCTAGAGCATTATTCGGTTGCCATCAAGGTAGAGAAATTCTGAGGTAAGTCGAAAGATTGCTGCGGTGCGCTTTCTGTTGTGTATGATTTTCAGATTCACGTTTTCTTTAATGGCGATCTTTCTATTTTTATTTCTAATTGAAAAAAATAGTTTATTATTGTTTAAGTAAATTGAATTAGATGGTAGCTAAACTGTACAGTTGTAACGGTATTTCAAAAAGTTACAAAGGATGAATAGCTCAAAATATTAAGTACAGTTAATGAAAATTTTACTCAAATTTCATTTACTTGGTGATGATTGCTGAGCTGTAAAAGTAAATGCTAGTTTTCTTAACATAACCAGAACTTCAAATATATGGTTCAGTGCTTGCAGTAGCTTTAAACTATTCATTATGATTGACTAAATTAGAAACTCCAAAACTGCAGGCTGGTAACATTCTTCTTGATAATTCTGGGCTTGTAAAACTTGGAGACGTTGGTGTCTCGGCTTGTATGTTTGATCAGGGTGATAGAAAGAGAGCAAGGAATACGTTTGTGGGCACATCATGTTGGTCAGTATGTTTAAGTAATTTTACGCATCTTTCAACATCATCTTGGTATATTTCCATCTTTTTTTCCTCAAAAATATATATTAAACATGATGGTTTTTTATAGGATGGCTCCGGAGGTCTTGCAACCAGGAGGTGGATATGATTTCAAGTGAGTTCTCACCTTGTTTGAATTTCTTTTTCATTGATAATTATAGTTTGATTACGAATATCATGTCCACAAAAAATGATGTCATTTTGAAATTTCGTGTCTTTTCAAATTTATATGTTAACATTTAGCGTTAGCGCATTTATTTTAACCATCGATTTAGAAAATCAATTTTATCATGTTAGAAATATTCATATGAGCCTTTTTTTTCCTTTTGAGAGGATATTAAGTTTGATGTGAACGTATCTGCAAAATTTTATAGCATAATAGATATTTTAGTTCGAAGCATGATAGAGGTGCTACGAAAGAGGATGTCATGGAACCTTCCTCTCTCTTTTAGCCATTGGTATGACATATACATACATATATACATACATATACATACATACATACATACATACATATATATATATATGTGCATACACACAATCTCACACACACACACACACGTGTGTGTGGGGTTTAATGGAGGACGTTTAATTATAATTAAAGGTCATGTAATTACACACACAAACGAACGTACGAGTTAATGGAGGTCGTTTAATTATAATAGCCATTCGTCTTTCATTTCTTGCTGTCTAATTGAATGAATTAACTATTTTGAAAGACTAAAGTGCGTTTGTTTATAGTGGTGATTGCTTAATATTGAATTTTGATTGCTATATGTTGAATACTAAATATTAAAGTAGTTGTCTGTTAACCTCCTTTTTAAGTTTTTGAATGAACTTTCTTTTATTAAATCAAATATTAAAAAGTGAAATTATATTTTGATGAATATAAAAAAATTATTATGAATTTTGATCAGATTAAAGTATTAAACGTGATATATTTTCTTAACAAACAAAATATTAATATTTTCCTTTTAAAATAATTAGTAAATTATAAAAAGATTATAATAAATTTTTAGAATTCGAAAAGAAAATTTTGAAAATGAAAATGTTAAGAAAGAGAAAAATAGTAAGGAAAAATATTAAACTCAATCGCTAATTAAAATTTGCAATTTAGAAATTTATCTAAGGGCATAATTGGAAAAACTTACTATTCAGAAGTTGTCATAAACACTGAAATATCTTTTATTGAAATTGAGCTAGAAAATTTAAACACTTAATTGTCGAAGTTCTGAATACTTATTGTAGACAAACAACCTTATAACATTCCTATTACCTTTTTTGTACTTATTAAGAACCACTTATTGCAAACAGATGCATCCTAAGGCAAAAATTATCTGCTATTGCAAAGTCATTCTTGAAGGACTGGAAAAAATTGACTTAAACCACATCTTTCATCTTTTGCATACTCTTTTGAACTTACATACTTTATTACCAATTGATTCATAAAATATTACTTTACCAAGCATACAAGTTTATCCTTAGTTGATTAATAATTTTTTTATGTCAACATTTGAAACATTGATGAACCCTGCTTATAATTTGCTTACCAAGTGTTGTCAGAATTTTACATTTTAGGTTCATTACACCTTTATGGTTTTTCTGTTCCACATATTTGACTTGCTAAAAGGTTGTAAAATATGTTTGTGGGGAGAGAGGTTCCTCGAATTATTAGCAAAATTCAGCATGCAAACAAATTACCCGTAAAGGAAACCATAAGATATTAAATCGATATGGAGATTATGAAGTATGAAATGTGTTTTAGGTTTAACAAAAGAATCACAATTCATTTGCTGTTGTTACAGCAGCTTGAATTTGTTTCTACATATTGCTAGTTACCCAACAATAAAGGGACTGATTCTGAAATTTATTGATTATCAAGATTCTGTGTTGCCTCTCTTTTATCTAATCTAATTCGTTGTCCAACCATAGAGCCATAATATGTTTTCCTCTTTCTAGAATATAAATTATAATGACAGTGCTAATGTTCGGTTTATTGCCCTGATAACGTTTTTTTACTTCTTTAAACCAATCCTTTTAAATTTATAACATTTGTGTGTCACACACACATATACATGCGTGCACACATACACACATATATAGGGGAAGGATCAGCAACCCCCTCTATTCAACCCTCGAACGTAGCCCCCTAATTTCAGCCATCCGTTCCGATTTAAAAAATAATATTTTCTCTTATCACCCCATACAATTATTTAAATCAGAATGAGTGACTAAAATTAGAAGGCTACATTGGGGACTGAATGGAGAAAGCTGTTGATCCTTACCCATACAGACATATACATATACATACATACATATATACACACGTGCGTGCGCACATACATACACAGAGTCATAGACACAAGCACACACATACATACACATATAGAGTCATAGACACACGCACACATATAATAGTGGCAGACATATAATACTCACCCTTTAAATAACTTGTAGCATATGCTGTGAGTTTGATGGCATACTTCCTCAGAGTTTACAAGCAAAAGGCTGGTTTTCTAGATCTTAAAAAAAACATGTACATACTTATAAATACATATACATATGTACATGTATAACATATACACATGTACACATATATATGTGTATACGTATGTTTATATACGTATATACGTTCACATGCACGTGTGTGTGTATGGGCGGTTATTATGATGCAAAATAGAACACAATGAGAACACGATAGATGTATCCTATCTTGAGTTGAATTCGGGGGAGGTTTAATGGTTGACATCTCTTGTGTTACCACTTACACTTGTGTCCAAATAGATGTTCATATATGTGTGTGTGTGCGTGCGCGTGCGCGTCTCTCTGAGGGGTCATGGGTATAATCAATTTGACATGTCCAGTAAACAGTACAATTATATGAATCTAATGGCAAATATATCATCGATTATAATTATAACAGTCTTTCAATCTTGTGATGTTACACACACACACACACACACACATACATGTATGTATGTGTGCGCGCGTGCACGCGCGCGCGTGTCTCTCTAAGGGGTCATGGGTATAATCAATTTGACATGTCCAGTAAACAGTACAATTATATGAATCTGATGGCAAATATATCATCGATTATAATTATAACAGTCTTTCAATCTTGTAATGTTATCTACAAAATTCATTTTTCAGAGCTGACATCTGGTCCTTTGGAATAACTGCTCTTGAGTTGGCACACGGTCATGCTCCTTTTTCAAAATATCCTCCAATGAAGGTACAGTTTTATTGTTCTGGTGTTGTTCCTTGTCTTTTCATATATACGTATATACATACATGCAGACTTGTACACACACACACGCACCCACACACACGCGCATACTTATGGGTAAAGACCTACTACACCCCATTCTACACCTTTACGGATTTTGGAGCTAAACCATTCATAGAATGGAACTTTGAGGATGTTTAATCTACTCTATGAATATCATGTTCACAAAAAATGAGCCCATTTCGGAATTTCTAACATGTTCAAAATGCTAAGTCAGTTTCAACTACTAAAACATTTATTTTTACCATCGATTTGGAAATTTATTTTGAATATGCTAAGATTATCTAAATTAGCCGAAATTTTGTGGAGATGATCTTGAACCATGTAAGAACATATCTAAAAATTATGTTGCTCTAAATATTAGCCGAAATTGCTCAATCATTTCTAGTTGTGTTGCTCTAAAATTACGGGGGTGTCGATGGAGTATAACAAAGAATTGTGTAGTGGATCCTTAACCATACATATACATGTGTGTCTCTCTCTCTATATATATGTATATGCGTGTGTTTGTGTGTGTGATGGATGAGGAGAGCTCCACATGCTGACCTTTTGTTGTTCTCGATTATATCCAACTCAATTTTTGGTATCTACGGTTATCAAAATTTAACAATTTTTTGTAGGTATGATCTACTAACCATCAACAGCATGTTGCAAAGAAATAACCTAGTCTGATATTCCATGCCCACTAAAATTAGTACTTTCAAATGAATGATGAATGGTTATTATGTATATACATACACATACATAAATACATATATGTATTTGTGTGTGTATGTGTTGCAAATTAATTCTGATGGTTTAGGCATATTGGAATAAGATATTTTTTGCAGAGAGTTGATGTTGATGATGAGTATGTCACACCTGTAAAAATTCATCAAATTTTCAATGATCGGATACTAAAATTTGAGTTGAGCACAAATCGGAGATACAACAAAAGCAAGAATGTGGATCCCTCCTCCTCCTCCTCCCCTCCCTCCCTCTCGCTCTCTCTCTCTCTCTCTTATATGTACATATGTTTGTTTGCATGTGTGTATGAATGTTTGCATATGTATAAATACATACATCATTACTCTTCTAAGTGTGATTTATTCCAAGTTGTCATATGATAATTTCCTAAGCTGTAAATTTTATTCAAAATTAGTTGTTTTTGTGATAAACACTTTGTTTGAAAATATAACGGTCATGGGCTCCTAATTCTTTTTTCATTGGTTGCTGTATTCGGTTAATTCTTTTACTTCCAAGCCTTCCAGTTTCATGCATACAGATATTTCATGTTATATCCAGCGCTGAAAACACATCATTAGTTAGACATCAGAAATATGTGTATTTTTACTTGAACATAATTACATGACTCCGGCGAAAGGGGTAACAGCCATCTTTTGTAGAAACCTTCATGCATAATCTTGATATGTATCACATAAACCTTAGAAGCAATTTATTTTACATTTAAATTAATACTGTAAGCTGGTATTTATTATAATGTGTACTGTGTAAAAGAATAATATCAAAACATTTACCTGGTTGGCACCAGCACCAGCAACGAAACCAGGATTTTTGTTTGTGGTAGAAGTTTTTTATAGATAATTAATTATACATTGAGAAAAAAAATTCAATTAATATTAGTTATTTAGCGAACTTGCATATAAATAAATATATATAATCATACAAACGCTTCAAGAACAAAATTACGAACAATTTTTCTTTCAAAGCAAACCATAAGACATCTTACTCCGAAGTGGTTTCTTGATGAAACAATCAAAAATAAATTAAAATACACTTTCTGTTTTCGAAATAATTAGCTATCAATGTACTAACTGGACAATCAATCTTTAATTGTGTTTTAATACTTAATAATTGACACTTAATTACTAATTGGGCCTATAAACGATCGGATATAAATTTAGATAATGTTATATCCGTATTCAAAATCATTTTCGGATATCGGATATCTGTATTCACGGATGGGGACGAATATGAGATATTTATCGAATTTTCTTCGACCAGTTCACAACTAATAAATCTGAACAAATAAATAAAAATATCGATTCATTATAAATTCATTTTGGTACTACAAATATTAAAAATAATAAGTATTGAACAAGTGTCCGTGAGCATAGCTCAATTGGTCAGGACTGCTTAGCGACTACGGAACAAAGTTTTTTGAGGTCGCGGGTTCGAGTCCTGCTAAATTAAGTTGTGTTTTCCAAATGGCTTTGGATGGTTATTCCCAAGGTATGAGGTTCCGGTCGGAACCTCGGGATTCCAGCCATCCCGGTTCGGTTCCGGCCGGAGGCGGGACGAGACTAGGGCAAAAACTCGCCCCGCTTCAAATTGGTAAAAAAAGAAAAAATAACAAGAAGAAGAAGAAGATCGATGTGGTAGAAGCAAGATCAAAAGCAACGAAACAAACAGAAAACCAATTGAACAAAAAAAATCGGTTACCTCTCATCAAATCGAGCAGCATCATTAAGCAATTATCATTTTATTGCAATAAATCAAAAGCCTAATTGAGAGGAGGTTGAATCGAGCGGTGTCTCGTTTAATTTTTTTTCCTTGATTTTTTCCATTGACGTCTGTTTTCAGGAAAACTGAGGACGAGAGTGAGTTAGATGGGGAAATGGGATTTTAGGGTTAGATGTCGGGTTGCATGATAGTTGGGCCTGCAAACATAAATAAAATATAAAATAACTGGGCCAACAAAGCATGGTTAAGTCAATTATAGCATTCAATTCTAATTAATTGGGATAGCTTGTTTTGGCAATTTAATCTTAAATTATAACATCTAGTTTAATTTTAACGCTATATATTTAATTTATATTCAATTTTAAAATTTAGGAATGGTACGACAAGTCGAGCTAATATTATGGTAACTGAGACCGAAACCGAAACTAAAACCGAAACCTCTGAAATTTTCGAATGAACGAAACCGATACCGAAACCGAGTTCTCGAACCTTGGTTATTCCCTTAAATACCGAATAAAAATGATGCAGAATTGAAGTTCTAAAGTTGTCGTAGCTAAAAAGGGAGACCGGTGTGGCAGGCAGTCGAGTTCCCTAGCTCTACTCTTCGGAGTAGGGTTTTTTTAAATAATAATAATAATAACAATTTTAAGCAGCAAATATTGATTTTTATACACATTAGATTTTTTACCTAGATAAAATAGTAAATGACTGGCATTATGTATTAAAATACAAAAAAGAAGTTATAATCTTGATAAAAACTGGACGGATAATTATCGGATGTGGGACCATATCTGCATCCGTATTCATTTTCGGATATTGGATAATTTTTCGTAATGCAGATTGAGATACATATGGATTTCAGATTATTCGGGTAGCCATTGACAACCCTACTAATGTTATGTTTAATATAATTTTTTTTCTCAACACTTAACAACAAAATGGTTTAAAATAGCTGGACGCCTCTGTATAATTAGGGAATGCTTAATACAATTTCAGCAGAAAATTCTTGCTCAAATTGTAGTCTATTGCTTGCTTCAGCGTTTGCCGCTTGTGATCTGAACTGAGCAACGCTAGGGTTCAGTTTCTAAAATTATGACCTCAAGTTTGGTTTTCAAAATCTGTGCAACTGTATCAAATTCAGTCAACAGATTTTTTTGAATTGTAAGTTTAAAGAATCATGATTGTGATATTGAGGCGATACGTTGCCTTTATATGAAAAAAAGGGGATAGGATTAGGCACTGGATTTTTTATTCAAAATTGTGCTCTTCCCTGCCCTTTGTACCAATTTCGATTTGATATCAATTATTTCCGTTGATTACTATCTACAGGGCAGGAGGGATCTCTGCTTGATGTTAGTATGTTCTAAAGTTTACCAACACAAACAAATATTGATATGTAAATTAATATTGCACTTAACCACCTCTACAACATATCAACATAAACAGTTCAACACAACATATCAACATATCCTTGTGATTTGGAGTTGTCTGTCGCTTAATGTTCAAAAGTAGTTTCTTTATCTGTATTAATTTTTAAAATGTCAAGTGATATTTATACCATGTTAATAGTAATTGGTAACTTCTTTTACGATAATATTATTATTACCAAATATGTTTCCAGGTTTCTACATTTGGTAAAGTTTGGTTCTGATCTGCTTCAATGATTTACTTCTAGGTTCTCCTGATGACTCTTCAGAATGCTCCTCCTGGGCTTGATTATGACCGTGACAAAAAATTTTCAAAGGTATATGAGTTGTGAGGTTTATTCATGTTATTAACAAAAGATGTATAGTCTGTCACTAGCTTAACGATGGTAAACAACACTTAATTTCCGAATGTTTTATGCATGAAAAATAAAAAAAAGCTAGTGAGACAAAGAAAAAAGAATCATAAATCTACTACATCCTACTATTCTTAAGTTGAATGGTTAAATTGTAAAAGAAAAACACAAGTTACAATCATATTGCTGAGCGGTAATATTATGAGCTCAAACAACATTTAATTATTCAGTGTCAACTTTATTTGTGTTTGTATACAAATGTGTATACACACATACATTAATGCGTGTGTGTGTTAGTGAAAACTTCAACAAAATTTAATAAGCATTAGTTTTGGTATTATTGTTTTAATTTAGAGAAAGTGAGAAGAGAGTTTGGGGAGGAATGTTTGCCCATCATAGGATAAACAAACAGAAACTTATATGAGTTTCACAAGAGCTAAGTTGAACCCTTTCGGCATCCAAATATACTTGTGTGTTAAGAAGGGGAGTCATACAACACTCATGTGCAACTAGGGGTGGACGTGGAAAATTTCCGTTCCAACCGAATCATTTTCCATTCTTCCAATCGTTGACGGAACGATATTCAATGGTCTAAATTCCTTTCGGTCAACTCTAGAATTCCGTTAGGCGGAAACCGGAAGTAGCGAAACGGAACATGGAATTCCATTTTTCTTTGTTATCGCACAAGCAATGTGTGACTGTAACATCAAAACTGGCATATCAACTGATGTTATAGACCATCTTAGCCAGCAAATGACACATGTTTTGATTCAATAACCGAATATTTAACCGAATATTTGTTTTTGTTTCACCTTTAGTAAAGGTAAAAGGTAAAAGATCAGAGTTTACATATTACACAACATGTAAACTTTGATCGCTTAAATAATACAAGGTAAAAGATCTACATGCTACCCAAGGAAGGAAAAACTTCAGCAAAGTTTTCAAACACAGGATAAAGTAAATATACACTTATAATGTTTTTTCATAATACAGTATTAAGAACTTCTAATTATTCGAAATGTGATTCATGCCAACTCCAATGCCGCTCAAACGAAAAGCAAAATAGAATATACTCTTCAGTAGCAGTGAGCAAGCTTCTATTTCTCTTGATAGCGCTAAACATACCTGACAAATTCCCAAATGAAAATATCAAACTTTGCTATATGTCTTTACAATTGAAGAAAAAGTCTTGAAAAATACAATGTGCTTAATTTGATGTACATTCTAGAAAAATAACTCTATTGAAGAAATGGAACATGATAAACAATGTACTAACTAGAACAGAAACTAACATGATAAACATATGACCTGATTCAAAGTTCAATATAAACTGATAAAAATAATAGCAGGAAGTAGCTTATAGGAACATGGGAATTAGAAAATATTTGGTGCTCTGTTACTTCATGTCTTTATTTTTTCCTGACTGCTAATATCTTCTTGTTTTTACATCTTCTATTTAGTTTTTGCTCTGATTTAAGTTAGATACAGAGATATAAAGAGCTGCATGTTGACCAATGGATGACAAAAAATAATTTATAATTGGGTTGCATTCTTTTAACGGATGTTCGTATACTTAGAAATGTAAGAAACACAAGCTGAATTTGCATCAAGGGATTCAGATCACTTTCACTTGATTAAAAATTTAAACCTCAATTAATTATTCAGAAAAAGAAAAAAAAAGCAAAAAAAAAAAAAACAAAACCCCAAAGATTTAGTAGGAAAAAAAATTTGTAAGAGAAAAGCAAACGAATGCTATGCAACTTTCAGTGATTACCAATTTCCCGTAGCAGCTAATAAAGTAGAACAACGAATAGAAATAATCAATCGACAGATGGAGACGGTGATGATGGAAATTAGCAACCTGGCAACATCGATAAGAAGATGGAGATTGGATTGGGAAGAAGAGGAGGGAAAAGGGAATCAGGGTTAGATTTATTCTCAAATCTGCGTGATTACGTGAGGCTGTATCGTTGCAATTTTGAAGAAATAAACGGTTTATTTTTTGGGCTTGGCCCAGTTAAAAAAGATGGAACCCGGTGCATGAGGTTTCGCACGATAGCGGACTCTGGAGAGTAAATAATGTACGCAGTATTTCTCTCACATTGCGAAGAGGCTGTTTTCGGAAGCTTGGGTCGATTAAATAGTAAAATCTATTATAGGTAAAGTTGAAAACTTTATTTTATCATCAAGTTTTGTATAATTATCGACTTTCGTTTGATTTGTTTGTTCGATATAGAATTTTGCACTTCGTTTAATTCATTTGTTTGTATGGAAAAACTGGTTTATTGCTACATGGATATCAATTCCATTCTTGTAACATTCATCATTTTCTAATTTAAACCGTATAATCATATAAGATAATAAATTTAAGAAAAACATTATGTATGAAATAAAAGAATATTAAAATAATAAACTTTTATATAGTATCTGAAGAAAAATGCATCGCTTCTGATCTAGCTACAGTAGGCAAGTTTGAATTTTTTTTAGAAATTTGATTCCATATAAGTGTTTTATAAACATCTTTCTATTTAATTTTTACTTGTTTATGATTCTAAATACTAATGACAAATTAATGTCTATAGATCCATAATGATATCATTAATGTCTGAATGTTCTATATATCTATTATGTTATATAATTATACAAAATTTAAGCTGTTTGTATTCTTATTTGCATCAATTATTTCATTATTTGTATATAAAGACATTTATCATCTCCTACTTTTTTCACTTCCATTTCATTTTCTCACAGAACTGTCACTTTCCATTTTTTAGTTTCATATGTATGATATGATTCAAAAATAGTTATATTTCCAATCTAAATCGAACTATTTTAATCAATCACTTTGACTTTTTCAATCTAACTAGATTTTGATTGAATTCAATAATAGTTTTCCATTCCGTAGTCATATTGAATTGCTTATGATTTTATTAATATTATGCAGCGGTAGTTTTCCTAGCATTTGCTTTCCATGTTATAGTTTTTAAGGAAAAATAAACTAAAAACATCAAAAAAAACATAGACTACTGGTTCGATCGAGCTTGACTAAAAAGTTAAGCCTTTTTTATTATTTCTATTTTCAGTTAATTTGATGTTAGATTTGCAGTTTTTGATATAATTTTAAATTCTAATTCTAGTTTCTAATTTGAGATTGAATTTGCAGTTTGTAGGATTATGAATATAGTTTTCTTAATTTGTCTTATAGAAAGTTACCGATTTTATAAATATGTAGATACCATAAAATCTTCTATTGATTAGTAAAATCTATTGCAGATAAAGTTGAAAACTTTATTTCATTCTCGGATTTTGTATAATAATAATTGACTTCCATTTGATTTCTTTTATTTGATATGATTTTGCATTTAGTTTATTTCATTTATATTATATAAGGAATATCTGTCTTATTGCTACATAGATATCTACTCCAATTTTACATGATCCGTTAGAGGTAACCTTCTTCATTTTTCAATTCAAACCCATATAATTATATAAAAGAAAATTTGGGCAAAAAAATTATATCTAAAGCAAAGAATATCAAAATAATAAATTTTTATATAGTATTTTGTAGAAAAAAGTAGCACTTTTGATCTAGCTATAGTGTGCAACTTTGAAGTTTGTTCAGAAGTTTAAATACTAAATAAGTGTGTTTAAACCCTTTTTTATTGAAATGTTTTATATTTTGTTAGACAACCAAAACTTATTTTTTGTTCATAAAATCTTATATCAGCATCTTTATCAAAACCAGACTTTGATACATTTTTGAATGGTATTATTTAATTGCCTATGAAATATTACGAACAACATGATTTTTCAATTAATGCAGTGTTATCATTGATTTCTTAAGGATCTTATTGATTGGTGAATTAATTATCAATAATTTTCCGCAAAGTTGGTTCGAAATTAAGTTATTTTGTCTTTTTTTTAGTTGGGAGATATTTACGGATAATTACGGAATAAAGATATGGATATTCATAATGTTTATAAGTAAATTAACTTCAGCAAAACGGATCAGATTAAACAATACTACAAAACAACTAATAAAAAAATTAGTAAATTAATCATCAATTATCTATACATTTGGTTTTAAGGTTAGTTTTATGTTTAATTCTTTTAATGCGTCAAGGTTCTAAAATTCTTACTTTTTTTTACTGTTAGCGTGTTTTAAAAGTGTTAAGGGAATTAAATGCATAGTATCTCTAATATGAAAATTGGAACCAACCAAAGAGAAATAATAAAAATTAATGGAATTAATTCTCCATTTATTTGGAATTCAAAGTAAATATAGTACATAATGTATCAATTTACTTTCTCTTTAAGTTGGCATATAACAATAAATATATATATTCATTATCAAGCTGAACCTAGCTTTATATCTATTAGTATGTGAAATTTATATGCCAATGATTGTCTACAAATCGAAATGAATTTAAATCACTATTTATTTCTTTTGTTATGTTAGTTCAGGTCGAATTTCTTATATATAAAAATATACGTGAACTTCAAAAAAATATTAGTTGGTGAAATAAAAAATTATTTGTACTTTTGCTTTAAGAATAATGTTATGTTTTGTTCTTTTAATGCATCAAGTTTCTAAACTTATTACTTTCTACTTTCAGCAAAATTTAAAACTATCAAAAAAATAAATTTAGCTTATTAAAATATTTAAAAATGTATTACAGAATATGTGTAATTTAATTTGAATTTTTTCCTAAATGTAAATGAGGTTAACTAGACTCCTACTGGATTATATAGTTAACATGATTGTCTACAAATTGAAATGAATTTAAATCACTATTTATTACTTTTATTATATTGGTTCGGGTTAAATTTGTTATATATAACTTAAATTGTACGTGAACTTAAAAATATATATCAGTTGGTGAGATCAGAAATTATTTGTACTTCCACTTTAAGAATAATGCTATATTTGGTTCTTTTATGCATCAAGTTTCTAAATTTATTACTTTCTACTTTTAGCAGAATTTAAAACTATTAAATAATAAATTTAGCTTATTAAAATGTTTAAAAATTTATTACAGTATATGTGTAATTTGAACTTTTTCCTAAAAGTAAACGAGGTTAACTAGACTCCTGCTGGATTATATATATAATTAACATAATTGAATACTAGAAGCAATTATAGGTTAATTTGAAACTTTACATGTTTGTTTTTAAGTTGATTATTGATATTAATAATGACTTCACACTAAGATTCATTAAGAGTTGAATAATATTTCACCTTTTATTTTCAATTAAAAATTCTCAAATTGATCGAGTTAATTCATTTAAATAATAACATTAAAGAGAATTGATTCAATAATCAACCCATAGTCAATTCCCTAATTTAACATGGAATAAAATAAAATATGAAATTCATATTGTAAATAATTCTATAATTAGTTTGTATTAAGATTTAAATTATAGCTATCCTGATCTTAAATTTACTTACATTCTCTCACGTCCATACGAAGTTAAATATCAATGCTTTCTCATGATATTTGTTCTTATATTTATATATATTGAAATCATGTAAATACTGAAATATTTTTAAAAGATGTAGTCATCATCGGTTTCAATAATTGTTTATAAATTTAAAAATTCATCATGCTAGAGATGCCTCCTTTTCAAAATGCACGATATCAAAGATGATGATCCTTCATATTTTGAAACTATTCGAAAATATGCTTAGTTTTAAAAAAAATATGCATAACTTAGTTAATTTGAAATTTTGACAATATTACTTCTTTTTTACTTTAGTTGAAAGCTAACAATATAACACGATGATGTGATCCAAATTTAACATTACAAAATTGGAAATAAATTTGAACCTCACTAGGACTATTTTCTTAACGGGTTGAACACTAAAACATGGTTGGTAGCTGATTTACGCTAGAAATTTGCATACAAAAAGTTCATTAATTTACCTTTTAATGTTTAACTTCAAGAAGCATATGTGTATATATAACACACAATAAAATGAGTTTGCTTGGATGTTTATTCATATACGTCCAATGACTGTGTTTACAAACTGTTGAAGTTTATAAATAAACTAAATTCAAATAGTGAAAGATCATATAAAATTATGTTTCGCATGAAACATATAAAAGAAATTAATATGTATTTCAACTAAATAATTGTGATCAATAACATTTAATATGAATTTAAACTAATTAGAAAATTAACAAGAATTAATTCTCTTTATTGAAATTACATTTAGTGAATAATATTCATCATGTATTAATTCTCTTTAATGTTGGTCAATTAGGAAATTGATTGGTAATCAATTAATTCATCTTGATTAATTCTTTTGAACAACGACATTTCAAAAACGTTATGAGTCTAACTTGATGAGAGAAGATGTAACGTGATTGTTTTGTAACTTTTACAAATGCTTTTTGATTGTTAGAAATAATAAATTAGAAACGCACCATCCATTTTACAAATATATTTCTTTCCTTTCAGAATTTTAGAAAATAATAAATAAATGAGAAAAATATCCATGGATAATCTTTCCAATAAATGAACAATTTTTTTTATTCTTTTAACACTTTTGGCAACGCTATATTGTACGTATTTTTGTATGCTTGAAATAAAGTATCATATATTCAATATACAACAAAACTTTTTGATAATCATTATCTTACATGCATAACATATGAATTGGTTAAAATTATATTGGGTTGACATTCCTTTGTATAAACAAAAAATATTACGAACATTAGTATCGATGTTAAGTTAGTGCTATTAAAAAAATCGTGCCAAATGTTTGAATTTAAATATTGGGACCAAGATAACATACGACGAATAAAAATAAGTGAAGGTTAATTGCTTGAAAAAAGATAAGGTGACGAATCATTAAACAAGAGTCAAGTTAAAATAAAAATTATATTTGAATGTAGAGTTTGGTATTAAACGGTATCGGTTTGTTGAAGGAGAGGTTAACAAAATGTTTCCATTCAACCAATTATTTGGTAGATTTTACACGAAAATAGAGATTAGTAATGGAAAAAACTGATATTGAAGTTTTAACTTTTCTATTGATGGAAAGAACATAATTTTCCTTTGTGTAACCCATAGATTTCACATATTTTGGTTATTGGTAAAATGAAATTAACTTCTTGCATTTTATAAATCATTGTTCTACTATATAAAATTCCTACACTAATGACTTTTTGCTTTTGTGCATATCTAGGTGCCTATTTTATAAATACAAATGATAATCTATTTTATTTATTTGCTTTACACCATTTGACCCAAATTTTAGTTTTAATAAAATGTCATGTAAAATATATTTTCTTCATTCATAGGTATGTTGCTTTTTTTGTGATTTTAATTTACTTTGAGTGGAACCTTGACACAACGGTTAGGTCATCCGCATGGTGATTTGGGCATTCGGGTTCGAGTCTGGAAACAACCTCTTCACAATACGAGAGAAATGTTGCATACATTATCGACATCCTCAGAGCCTACTATCGTGCAGAAGCCTCGTGCATTGGGTTTCATCTTTAGTGATTTTAATTTACTTTGAATTATTCTTATTATCATATATATACATATATATATATAATTTATTATATTTGCATGAATATTTGAAGTACAGAAAACTTATCTGGCTATACCAAATATCTAATTACATAATGTTGTTGTATTACACTATCTGTATTAGAAATATAATGTTCCAAACCTACTGTAATATTTTCTCTAATATAATAATTATGCGTAATGTCAAAAAATGTGATAATGCAAGTGTTGAAATGTGGCTTCTTTGAACCTAATTTTAACATTATTTCACTTTGAATACATTTTATCTATTACAGGTTTAGAATACTATTGTCAAACCATATTATGTATATATTTAAATTTATATATTAACATAAGATAAAATTATGTTGACTTATATCGCTTACATTTGAAAATTAATTAATAAGTAGGCATGCTTAATAGTGTAATATCTATCAAGGTAGAAACAACTAATTGTTGATATTATCGTTCGTTGTATAAAACCATTGTCCTCTTAAATATTAATTTTCTCTTTTTATGCTTTGAGATTAGTTAAGCAAATTTATCAAAAAACATTTGTGGTAGTGTTCAAGAAAAGCTAATCAAAAGAATTACAATCCATAAACATTTATTTCCAACTCATATAACTTAATTTTTTTTTTTAAAAATGCACTGTTGAAATTAAACCGTGAAACCCGTCTGTTGGGCGAATTCTCACCCAGGAGATCTCGAGACCAAGAAGCGTCAGTTCCATCCGGATTCGCAATCATGGGTGGCCGAACCAATCGTCCTTCGAGTGCCTGCCGAACCAACACGAGGAGGAAGCCACCAAACCATTCGGTACCGAACCATTCGGTACCGGACCAACCTATCTCCCCTACGTGCCGAACCAGCTCCTCTACCAACCTCCAAACTTCCATCTCCATGCGACACCATACCACGCAATGCCGAGCCAACACCCTACCGAACCATACTCCATCCATCATCACCGGTCCAAGCAACCACCGGTCCAAAACCCACCAAACCAACCTCAACTAGACACCACAGAACCAAACAACCCCCCAAGCCAAGCCGAACCAATTCACCTCCCATCTACCATCGAATCACCGCATCTCCACGTCCTAACCGGACCAAGGCCATCACCGGACCGAACCTCCACCTAGCTATGACCGGACCAAGCTTCGCCGAACCAAAACTCCGCCGAACCAGATGTGTCAGGCCAGATTGCTTCAACCCAGGCCCACCAGCAGCTATATACATCCAGGACCCCTGCCTCCAACCTCACTCTATAAATAGAGGAGCAGGGGTACAACAATGGCAGACAAGTTTGAAAGCTCAAGCAAGGAAGGAACTTTCAAACAACTTTCTTATACTGGTACTTAAAGCTTTGTACTTGTAATCTGAAAGAAAGGAGAGAATAACATATAAAGTGGACGTAGGCACGTTCTGGCTGAACCACTATAAATCTGCGTGTCTTTTACATTTTAGTCCTTGCTTTTTACATATTTGCATAAGTAACATAAAACTTTGAAAAATAACATATAATCAACTAAATAATACGGATTGGAGGTGTTTGTCCATTTTTTGTGCAAACATTTTTGGTGCTTTCACTGAGAGCTTGGAACTCGAAGCTTCAGCTTCCCTCATTCAACCTTCTTTCCTGATAACACCCTTCATTGCCTAGGAAACATGACTTCCAGGCCGAGAAAAGACGCCAACAAGGGAAAGAACGTTGCAACCAGCAGCGCTCCAGATCCAGTGGATCCAGATCAAGAGAACCATCCCACTACGACACAGATCAGGCAAATCCAACAGCCCCTGCCGCGGAACAACCGGCAGCAATCACTAGGGCAGATCTAGACAGAGTTGTGACTGAAGTAACTAACCGCTTCGCATCCCAACAAGAAGCTTTGGTGAACCAACTCATGTCACGCTTGAGAGATGCCGAAGAATCCATGATTCAGTGTTGCGGTTGGATTCAGTGTTGCGGTTAGTTATTAGCATCTTATAATAAACCCCATGATTCAGTGTTGCGGTTGGATTCTTCGGCATCCCTCAAGCGTGACATGAGTTGGTTCACCAAAGCTTCTTGTTGGGATGCGAAGCGGTTAGTTACTTCAGTCACAACTCTGTCTAGATCTGCCCTAGTGATTGCTGCCGGTTGTTCCGCGGCAGGGGCTGTTGGATTTGCCTGATCTGCTGTCGTAGTGGGATGGTTCTTTTGATCTGGATCCACTGGATCTGGAGCGTTGCTGGTTGCAACGTTCTTTTCCTTGTTGGCGTCTTTTCTCGGCCTGGAAGTCATGTTTCCTAGGCAATGAAGGGTGTTATTGGGAAAGAAGGTTGAATGAGGGAAGCTGAAGCTTCGAGTTCCAAGCTCTCAGTGAAAGCACCAAAAATGTTTGCACAAAAAATGGACAAACACCTCCAATCCGTATTATTTAGTTGATTATATGTTATTTTTCAAGGTTTTATGTTACTTATGCAAATATGTAAAAAGCAAGGACTAAAATGTAAAAGACACGCAGATTTATAGTGGTTCGGCCAGAACGTGTCTACATCCACTTTATATGTTATTCTCTCCTTTCTTTCAGATTACAAGTACAAAGCTTTAAGTACAAGTATAAGAAAGTTGTTTGAAAGTTCCTTCCTTGGTTGAGCTTTCAAACTTGTCTGCCATTGTTGTACCCCTGCCCCTCTATTTATAGAGTGAGGTTGTAGGCAGGGGTCCTGTATGTATATAGCTGCTGGTGGGCCTGGGTTGAAGCAATCTGGTCTGGCACATCTGGTTCGGTGGAGCTTTGGTTCGGCGAAGCTTGGTCCGGTCATAGCTAGGTGGAGGTTCGGTCCGGTGATGGCCTTGGTCCGGTTAGGACGTGGAGATGCGATGATTCGGTGGTAGATGGGAGGTGAATTGGTTCGGCTTGGGGGGTTGTTTGGTTCTGTG
This sequence comes from Allium cepa, assembly GCA_030765085.1. Taxonomy (NCBI): domain Eukaryota; kingdom Viridiplantae; phylum Streptophyta; class Magnoliopsida; order Asparagales; family Amaryllidaceae; genus Allium; species Allium cepa. Next base: position 791,903,711 of record CM060935.1, on the reverse strand, counting down.
GTGTCTAGTTGAGGTTGGTTTGGTGGGTTTTGGACCGGTGGTTGCTTGGACCGATGATGATGGATGGAGTATGGTTCGGTAGGGTGTTGGCTCGGCATTGCGTGGTATGGTGTCGCATGGAGATGGAAGTTTGGAGGTTGGTAGAGGAGCTGGTTCGGCACGTAGGGGAGATAGGTTGGTCCGGTACCGAATGGTTCGGTATCGAATGGTTTGGTGGCTTCCTCCTCGTGTTGGTTCGGCAGGCACTCGAAGGACGATTGGTTCGGCCACCCATGATTGCGAATCCGGATGGAACTGACGCTTCTTGGTCTCGAGATCTCCTGTGTGAGAATTCGCCCAACATTTGCCCCCCAAAGTGGGGCACGTGCTTGCATGTGTCGCGCTTTGTTTCCCTGCAGTTGAGATAGCTTCGTTCGGTCCTGGGAGTGCCGAACCAGTTGGTCCGGTTGTATCTATGCTCGCCTATAAGTAGGGGCCTAGGGCTTCCTTTGTTCCCTACCGAACGAGTCAACCGGATAAGAAATTCCTACCGAATCAGTCGCTGTGCCGATCCAACCCTTGCTGCCGAACCAGGTATACGCCGAATGGCTTCTTCATTATATTTGGGTTTTACCGAATGGAACCGAGGGCTCCAAGTACCGAATGTGTTCTTGTGTTGGCAATACCGAATGAACCAGGGTTTTTTGAATGCCGAATGGGTGTTCACTTTGCCGAATGGAACTTTAAACCTTTGATACCGAATGGTCTTTTATACTTGGACCATGAGAGAAATCTCCGACTTGTGTATGCTTGCTCGCTTGTATTCCTGTACTTCATGTTCTAACAACATGTCTTTCTCTATTGTGTATGTAGATAAAATGTCTCGTAAAGCGGAAGCTCGATCGGACAGTAAGAAGTCCAAGGATAGAGGAGAGTCTTCTTCCGTGCCCCCAGCCCCAACAGAACCGGCGCGACATGGACCTGCCCCCAAGGTCGCCAGTGGATGGGTATGGTCCCCAGGAACTTCTGGTCTCCCCTCCCGATTGCTTTCCCAGCTCCTTAAAGGAGGAGCAACTTGACGTTATAGCTCGTTCCTTCGAGATAGACAGAGCGCTTATGCGGTTGCCGGGGAACGGAGTGATGCCGTATGACCCCCCCGAAGGCTAATTTGCTTACAGCAGATATCATTGCATGTGTGGTGCTATCCCGCCTCTCAATGCCTGGATAATCAGTTTTCTTACCTATCTGAAGGTGGCTCCTTTCCAGCTTCAGCCCAACTCCTATGCCATCCTAGTGTGCTTATTTGTTATCTTTCAGAGGAGATATGAGCGTCCCCCTTCCAACCGGGAGATCCGGTATCTGTACAACTTGAGAGGCTATAAGAAGGGGTCTCCATATATCAGTTTGGAAGCGGCCGTGCCCTTCAAGCCTGTTCTGGATCTGTACTCGAAGCTCAGTATGTTCAAGAAGGAATGGTTTTTTATTAGGGATGACTCTGTTTCTTTCCGCCTTTTCACTTCCGGCTGTAAGTTGAACTCTATCTATATTTTCCTTGTCCTGATCACAATGCTTCTTCTTATATGCTTTCATTTCTTGCTAGCGACAGGTGGTTTTGCGGTTGTGGAGAATGATTCCTTGGTTCAGACGGCTGCGGAAATAAGAGCCATTCCGGCACGGGATCGGTCGGCTTCTTACTTGATCAGGAATGCCACTCTTCTGGAGTGTAACTTGATTCTACCACGCCAATCTGTGGTTAAACAGAGAGATACAGCCGAGGAGAGGGCTGCTAAAGTCAAGGATGGGGCCACTGCGAAGAGTAGCAAGAAGAGACCTTTCTCGGTGCCTCCAGCCGTTGGGGGAAAGAAGCTTAAGAAGTCCGATGGACCCTCTCCTAGTACATGTCCAGACATTCCGGAGGAGGAAGGTGGAGAGGAGGAAAGAGACGAAGAGGAGAGCGGAGGAGATGGAGAAGGTGAAGGACGGGGTGGTAGTGGTGCCGGCCCTTTGTCTTCTGAGCAGGCAGGGGAGATCCAGGAGTGGACGGATGACGCCTTCCGCCAAGCTTTTGAAGGGTTGGAGGAAGGATCAGCCTCGGTGAAGAAGGCAAAGGAGGGTGACAAGGCTGGGGTTGGTGCCGATCCATTCCCTAAGAGTTCTTTAGCTGAGGCGGCTCCAGCGATTCAAGGTGAACTTTTGACTTCTGCAGACTCCATTTATGATAGGGACTTAGGAATATTTTATGGTTCGCTTCCGTCCTGGACTGAGATTCAGGACTTATTGCAGTATTCTCCTTCTCCGCAGGGTTTGTATAACAGACGTGCCTTCTCATTCTTTTTAAGTTAACATATTTCTTGAATTATGGACCCTTGTATGTTCGTAACACTTGTTCTTTATTACAGGGGCAGGCGAGGTGGCCAAAACTTCAGACGTTCGACAACGCCTTGAGCAATTCAAGTTGATGAGAGCTTCTACTAAGCCGAAGCCGCCAACTGGCCGTTCCGGGGATGTAGCTAAATATCGTCCTCTTCTTAGAGTCATTGAGGAAGGTATCCAGCAGAGGAAGAGGAGGCGTTCCTTATTTGAATCTTCACCCGGTCCGCAGCTTCCTCCTCAACCTATTCATGATATCACGGAGGAGGACGCTGAGCATACTCCCTCCCCGCATCCGTTTGAAAATCCTACCGTTATCCGCATAAGGCGCCCCGACGTGCCTCGCAATCCCTTTGCCGGCCACCCGGATTTAGACCCCAGTTCTCAGGACATATTATTTGACGAGGCCACAGGCGAGCATCTTCTTCCCCGCAATCCCATGGTTCGGATTCTTGATGAGGCTAAGTCTCTAGATCTGGATCTGCTCACTACTCGGATAGCTGCCATGGGGGACGAAGCCAAAGCCAACATTGACCGGGTCGCGGAGGAGGTCAAGAAATTGATGGAGCATCATGCTCGGCTGGCTAGGGCTGGGGAGGAAATTGGTAGTGCTAACATCCGGCTGCGGCTACAGGTTTCTGATCAGGCCAAACAACTTGCCGATCAGGCTATTCAGATCTCTCAGTGAAAGCACCAAAAATGTTTACACAAAAAATGGACAAACACCTCCAATCCGTATTATTTAGTTGATTATATGTTATTTTTCAAGGTTTTATGTTACTTATGCAAATATGTAAAAAGCAAGGACTAAAATGTAAAAGACACGCAGATTTATAGTGGTTCGGCCAGAACGTGCATATGTACACTTTATATGTTATTCTCTCATTTCTTTCAGATTACAAGTACAAAGCTTTAAGTACAAGTATAAGAAAGTTGTTTGAAAGTTCCTTCCCTGCTTGAGCTCTCAAACTTGTCTGCCATTGTTGTACCCCTGCCCCTCTATTTATAGACTGAGGTTGGAGACAGTGGTCCTGAATGTATATAGCTGCTGGTGAGCCTGGGTTGAAGCAATCTGGCCTGGCACATCTGGTTCGGCGGAGCTTTGGTTCGGCGAAGCTTGGTCCGGTCATAGCTAGGTGGAGGTTCGGTCCGGTGATGGCCTTGGTCCGGTTAGGACGTGGAGATGCGGTGATTCGGTGGTAGATGGGAGGTGAATTGGTTCGGCTTGGCTTGGGGGGTTGTTTGGTTCTGTGGTGTCTAGTTGAGGTTGGTTTAGTGGGTTTTGGACCGGTGGTTGCTTGGACCGGTGATGATGGATGGAGTATGGTTCGGTAGGGTGTTGGCTCGGCATTGCGTGGTATGGTGTCGCATGGAGATGGAAGTTTGGAGGTTGGTAAAGGAGCTGGTTCGGCACGTAGGGGAGATAGGTTGGTCCGGTACCGAATGGTTCGGTACCGAATGGTTTGGTGGCTTCCTCCTCGTGTTGGTTCGGCAGGCACTCGAAGGACGATTGGTTCAGCCACCCATGATTGCGAATCCGGATGGAACTGACGCTTCTTGGTCTCGAGATCTCCTGGGTGAGAATTCGCCCAACATTTGCCCCCCAAAGTGGGGCACGTGCTTGCATGTGTCGCGCTTTGTTTCCCTGCAGTTGAGATAGCTTCGTTCGGTCCTGGGAGTGCCGAACCAGTTGGTCCGGTTGTATCTATGCTCGCCTATAAGTAGGGGCCTAGGGCTTCCTTTGTTCCCTACCGAACGAGTCAACCGGATAAGAAATTCCTACCGAATCAGTCGCCGTGCCGATCCAACCCTTGCTGTCGAACCAGGTATACGCCGAATGGCTTCTTCATTATATTTGGGTTTTACCGAATGGAACCGAGGGCTCCAAGTACCGAATGTGTTCTTGTGTTGGCAATACCGAATGAACCAGGGTTTTTTGAATGCCGAATGGGTGTTCACTTTGCCGAATGGAACTTTAAACCTTTGATACCGAATGGTCTTTTATACTTGGACCATGAGAGAAATCTCCGACTTGTGTATGCTTGCTCGCTTGTATTCCTGTACTTCATGTTCTAACAACACGTCTTTCTCTATTGTGTATGTAGATAAAATGTCTCGTAAAGCGGAAACTCGATCGGACAGTAAGAAGTCCAAGGATAGAGTAGAGTCTTCTTCCGTGCCCTGCCCCCAGCCCCAACAGAACCGGCGCGACATGGACCTGCCCCAAGGTCGCTAGTGGATGGGTATGGTCCAACATATTGTGGCAGTTGTCCATTCTTTACATGCTTCTCAATTATGTCCTTTAGGTGCCTGCAGCTGTTGGTGTCGTGTCCATCCAAATCATGAAAGAAACAGTGCCTTCCTGATGTCCTTTCCCGTTCTGTTGGTTCTCTCCTAGCCGGCCTCCGGTAGGGAAGGCGATTCCGAGTATTCAGGTATATCTGCTCCAGCGTCTCGTTCAATCCTGTGTATGTGGAAAACTTTGGATCCTTCCATTGCTTCCTAGCATTTCCAGAACCATCGTCCAACTTCCTTTTTCCTTTGTATTTATCCAAACCTTTGCTGGATGGTCCTCCAGCCTCCACTGCATTAACCTTTTTTAACTTTAAATCTGTACTCGCATCTTCTTGCCGAAAGAACCTTTCTGCCTCGTGAAAGAATTCGTCGAGATCCCGTGGGGGATCTCGTATCAGAGATACCTTGAAATCCGAGTTCTCCCTGACTCCTGATACTGCTGCCATTAAAACCATCGATGGATCGGGCCGATCCACCGAAGCAACTGCGACACTGAATCGAGTTAGAAAGGCTCTAAGCGATTCATCGATCCTTTGCTTTACCGATGTCAATGTCATCACGTTCTTCGGTCTCTTGACATGAACCCGAAACTGTCCCAAAAACCTTTCCACCAATTCCCTCCAAGTCCTGATAGATCCTTCTCCCAGCTGCCTAAACCACATCGCGGCTAAGTCCGTCAAGTACAAAGGGAAGCATCGGGCCATCACTTCCTCCGATGCCCCCAGCACCTCCATGTGTCTGGTGTACCTCATCAAGTGATCCGTAGGGTCTGTCTTGCCATCGTATACCTCCACGCTAGGTAGCTTGAACTTAGGTGGATTCTGAGCCATCCTTATTTCCCGAGCAAACGGACTCCTGTTCACTCCTTCCAAGTCTCCGTTGATCAAACCACCTCGCACAGTCTTCCTGATTATATCCACCAATCCAGCGTTGTCTGTCGGGGGTTGCCCCCGAGGGAATTCCGGTACATACTCTTCATGTGGCTCGCTAGCAGCAACGTTAGTTCTAGCCTGTTGAACTCCTTCCAAAGGTCCTCCTGTGTTGGATCCTGCGGGCCTGCCCCCAAGTCCTTGTCGATTGCCCTCTGGCTCTGCATCCTGTCCTCCATTGGGTTCCATAACCCTAGCTCCTTATCCTGCATCCACGGCTGCTGTAGCCGTTCCTAAGTTCTGGGTCCCTGCAGCTCTCATTTGCTCCAAGAAAGTCTGCATCATCTCCTGCTGACTCTTCAACAACCTCTCTTGCAGTGAATTTGTTATTGCTTCCATTTCATCCCGGGTTATGTAGATCGAAGCTGGTACTTCCTCACCTCCGGAGGATGCTTGTTGACTTCCTTCCTGTTGGCTTCTCTCAGCCCTTAGCCTTCTACTGTTTTGCCTAGCCATTGTCTTTCAAATCCAAACTTCTATCCGATGCAGCGGGTGCTAGTCCTTCTCAGTGAAAGCACCAGAGTGTTTGCGCCAAAATTGGCCACAAACCCCAAATACCGTGAAAGCACCAGTGTATGAATACAAATCAGCGATATTCAAACACAAATCACAAATCTCAGCAAATAACCTAAATATGTTTGCACAAAAAATGGACAAACACCTCCAAGTCGTATCATTTAGTTGATTTTATGTTGTTCGTAGTGATTTGGGTGGTTTATGCAAATATGTAAAAAACAGGGACTAAACTGTAAAAGACACACAGATTTATAGTGGTTCGGCCAGAATGTGCCTACGTCCACTTTATATGTTATTCTCCTTTTCCGATCCGATTACAAGTACAAAGCTTTGATTACAAGTATATCAAAGTTGTTTGAAAGTTCCTTTCAGCCTTGAGCTCTCCAACTTGTCCCCCATTGTTGTACCCCTGCCCCTCTATTTATAGAGTGAGGTTGGGGGCAGAGGTCTTGGATGTATATAGCTGCTGGTGGGTCTGCGCTGATGCAATCTGGCCTGACAAAGTTGGTTCGGTAGCTCCTTGGTTCGGCGGTGAGTGGAGTGTTGACTGGACCGGTAGTGTGTGAAGCGTGGGTTGGTTCGATAGCCTCGGTCCGGTAGTGGTTGGTTTGACTCGGTGGTGAGTTGGTTCGGCGAGGCCTTGACCGGTGGAGCTTGGTTCGGTGGGAAGGGAAGTGGAGTTGGTTCGGCGGTGAGAGGAAGTGGAATTGGTTCGGTGGGAAGTGAAGATGGCTGGTACGGCTATGCTTTAGACCGGCATTGTTTGAAGATGGAGCTTGGACCGGCATTGTTTTGGACCGGTAATAGGTAAAAACGTGCCCAGCAGATCATATCTCCTTCATACGAACTCCGATTATCTTGAAAATTGAAACATAGCCTTTCCTAGTCCTTATCATCATTTCCAATCAATTTCGTCCCGATCGAAACTCAACCGAATTTTAATAATATCGACCGTAGCCTTGATCCCAATCGATTTCCAATCCCGACATCCATCATTCCTTGCGAATTTGTTGATATTCCAGTTTTTACCCAAAAAGTGGGATAACACTTGTATACATATACATGTGTGTATGTATACACACACATAAAGCAACATACACACTCATTTTAACTCTTAAAATTTTCATCAAACATTTTTGCATGGAAAACAAGAATAATTTATGGCGGGGCAACATCGAGTAAAAATAAGTCAGAAATGTTCAACACTATACGTCATATTCTAAAGTTAAAAGTTTAAACTTTGAAAGAGAAATATGGGTTGATTGTCGAGCAGTAATTGTTTTGTATTGGACGAAACAAATCGCACATTTTTGTTCCTTCTCTAGTTCTAAAATTGTATGTAGATTGGGCGTGAATGAACATAAATGGACATACATTAAAAATGGGATCAATCCATGATAAAGAAAAAGCGAGACATGATTAAGCATTTCTCATGAGCTGATTAACAATTTCAGATCAGAAACACAAAAAGCAAAGCACGGATGATATGATTGTTTCTTAAGCATTTTTACATAGCATGTTGTCTCATTTATTGGGCATGCAGTAAAATTAATGCTATACGTGGCACATTTTGTTTTAAATATGTAAGCCTATTGTCACATTTTTTTTGCATTGTTGGATTCAATTTCTGTGGGCGCCTGTGGGCGCTAGGTTTATTAATCAAGTTTTGTAGACAGTCTCTCTAGTTCAACGATAAAACTGAATTCAACTGCCCACCTAGATCTTGCTTAAACTGGAGGCTTATGCACTGGGCAGATGATAATGATGTGTTCTTTTATAGTTTTGTTTGTAGTATATGCACAGTATGGTCTCATATGAATCTGACCATTAAACTCATTAATTACATCACATAAGGTGACTGTAGATATTAGACTATTTGTTATGGTATGACTTTACTATTACTGTTCTAATAAAGACCTTTCAGTCGTGATCAGTCTTTCAAAGAAATGGTTGCTATGTGCTTGGTGAAAGATCAAACAAAAAGACCTACAGCGGAAAAACTATTAAAACACTCATTTTTTAGAAATGCAAAGCCTCCAGAGCTGTGTGTAAAATGCCTTTTGTCTGACCTACCTCCTCTTTGGGATCGTATGAAAGCTCTCCAGGTTAGATGCCTTTATAAGAATTCTTGTATTTTTTTTTTTTTTTCCTTTGATGTGTGCATGAATGAAATTCGTATGTATCGTCAGCTTAAAGATGCTGCACAACTAGCTTTGAAGAAGATGCCATCAACAGAGCAAGAAGCATTGTCACAGGTTAATTATCAGCCAAATTATGGAGCTAATTATTTTGTAATGAATTTCTTTGGTAAAACTGATTTCAGCGATCAAATCTTGCTAGTTCCGGAAGTACATGTCTTGCCTCACTGTATACTTTTAATTTAATAGCAATATACTCACATGTATGGTCATTGTCCTTTTCTTCAACTAACATGTTATTCATTTAAGGGAAAATGGGTATGGTTATCGATACAAATGTGTCACAAGATAGAAATTTAGTCACATCACATGACTTGGTCACTCACTGGTGACTTTTGCTAACTTGTCCACTTTGCCATCAAAAGCATATGTTACAAGGGTTGCTTTTGTCAAATATCATTTCCTTCAAAGATATTGCAGTCATTCTTGGTTTAGCACCATACTTAATGCAATTATTTTATTTATCTATATACTCACTATAACCTAAATATTTAATTTACTATTTTACCCTTTTCTTCTTGGTCCACAGCCCACAAATTAGGGAGTTATATATTGTGCATTTGCCTATAATTTGGTGTTTCACAGTATCGTATCACTGTGAGAGATAATCTACTCCAATAGACCAAGTTATTCTTCAACATGTCACATTTTTACATGGCAATAATCATGATAATCATGTGCATGCACGCGCGCGCACACACGCATGCGTGCATGCAGACACGAATGCGCGTGCGCGCGAGTGTGTTTATGTTCAAAAAAGCTATTATAGACTATTGATTCTTTAATAAGTTACGATACCGGCTTGGAAAAATTATACGATTCACATCAACATATTATTCAAGTACAGGTGATATTGTTTCGCCAAAAAAAAGTACAATTAGAAACCTTCACTGGGGGAAATAATAATTATTGCAGTTTTATAATTTCTCCTGCAGAGTGAGTATCAAAGGGGTGTAAGTGCATGGAATTTCGACATTGATGATTTGAAATTCCAAGCAGCTCTGGTATGTTGCTTGTTCTCTTCATATATTATATTAGCATCTTCATTTCCTAGATATTGTGGTGTATTTGAATATTATCGGTTTTACTGTTTACAAATTTTGTTGCTGATTTTAAGATGTCTTATAGATTCCAGATGATAAAGACATATCCAAGACCCAGGAATGCAATGGTAGCTTGAAAGTGTTTATTGACAATAAGGTTATCCTGAACTTCTAGCAACAAATTTATCCTGTTTGTGTGCGCCCTGCGTATGTGAGTGATGTTCAATAGCACCTCAAACTATATAGGACAAAACAATTCCAATAACAAAATGACCCAGTGCATGTTCTCTAAATCATTTACAATATACATAGAATAATAAAAGCAATTCAAATAAACAGTTGAACATAGTATAAATCAAAGATTTACAAGTTTCTTATAAATAGGAGAAAATAATATATTGTACAATAACACATGATTGGTTGAATTTTTGGTGAATTCTATTTTAGTTTAATATGTTACAATAAGTAAGCCTTTAAAATAGTAATTTTTATTCTTTACCATGCGCTATGCCTAGCATTTGTGGCACAGGTCTAGAAACAGGCCTGCACCTTAATATGGTTCGTTGGATCGATTTATATCACTAGGGTGCAACATGGGTGATGAATAAGAGGGATGATACTGAACCTAGCTCATATAAAACACACACACACACTCTCTCTCCCCTCCCCCCTCCCTCCCTCCCCCTTCTCCCCCCCCCTTCTCCCTTCCTCCCTCGCTCCCTCTCCCTCCCTCGCCCCCTTGCTCCCTGTCCCCCCCCCCCTCCCTCCCCCTCTCCTCCCTCCCCCTCTCCATGTGTGTATGTACATACATATATACATATAATTTATTTTTTACATGTATGTGTGTTGACCACTTCCTCGAGGTTCTCACAGTTTGTACAGGAAGTATCAACTATTTATCACTGCAGTACTCTCATATATGTGTGTCATGTGCGTCACACACACTCACACACACTCTCTTCCCCCTCTCCCTCCTTCCCCCTCTCCATGTGTGTATGTACATACATATATGCACATGATTTATTTTTTACATGTATGTGTGTTGACCGCTTCCTCGAGGTTCTCATAGTTTGTAAATGAGGAAGTATCAACTATTTATTACTGCAGTACTCTCATATATGTCCGTCATGTGCGTCACACACACTCACACACTCCCCCCTCTTCCCCACCTCCCCCGCACTCCCCCCTCCCTCTCCCTCGCCCTCTCCTTCTCCCCCCTCCCTCTCCCTCCCCCTCCCCCCCTCGCTCTCTCGCCCTCTCGCCCTCTCTCTCCCCCTCCCCGTCTCTCTCTGTGTATGTACATACATATATACACATAATTTATTTTTTACATGTATGTGTGTTGACCACTTCCTCGAGGTTCTCAGTTGTTAAAACAGGAAGTTTCAACTATATATTACTGCAGTACTCTCATATATGTGTGTCATGTGTGTGCGCACGTGCGCATACGCTCACACACACACATCCTATTCTGTATGCTGTTTGAACTTTGAACATCCTTGTCTATATATCTTTTCTGCACAAATAATCTAGCGCTGGCAAAATTTTCACTTTTCAGGATCTGTCCACATTCAAATTAACTCACGGAACAAAAGTAGTTCCTGACGAGCACAACGGCAGGTGTGACATTTCCAGTTTCTAGTTTGACACAGTGACTGCAAATACTATTTCAGTATTTCTTATGTTTGGGGTTTTTATTCCTGTTTTGTTTGTTTGGACAATGCGGATAATTTATAGGCAAATTTTATTTGCCACCACATGTTTATTTGAACATTACCATTTTATCGATCATAATATATACCAAACATGGTAGTCAGTAGTAAGACATCCAGTTTCATGATTGCAGATAATAATCTAATTACAGCCATTAGTCGCTGGTCAGACATCCAGGTCCGTGAATGCTGATAAATAGATAATAAGCATCCAGATTCATTATTCCGGAAAATAAACATTCCATGATTTCATCCAGTAGTTATTAGTCAGCTATATAGTTCCATTTTGCAGATTACAAAGTTTCCATGATTTAGCTCAGTAACGACCACACTCATCAACTATTAGTAAAAGCAGGGATTAACTTTGTATATTTACATATCTTATGCAGAGCGATTATTCATGATGTACAAGGGTCAGGAGTAACATGCTTAGCAAAACAACCCTTAGAGCCACTTATTTCAGTCAGTCACAATTTTGAAACACATGATGAGTCCGAGAAAAGTCGAACTAAAAATGAGCTAACACCATCGATGTCAAAGCAAGGCTTGGCTTCCAGCAATTGGAAAAACCAAGCAGGTTCGAAGCATTTAACTTACAGTGGTCCTCTAATCCCATCAAGCATTCATAATTCATCATCAGAAAGAGGAGGAAACATCATTGAGAGGTTCTTTTTTTTTTTCGTATCTACACTTTCTTGACACTGTAGAATATTTTATGGAACATGTCTTTTGCACAAATTTTTTTTTCTTTCTCAAAATGTTTCTATTTGCCGTCTTCTTTAGGTCTAAGTCAAACGTACTCATTTACCATATTAGGAAGAGCACATAACCCTTCTAAAGTTGTCTTGACTCTGAAATATGTTCATGATAACCAATTTTATTGTGTCTGTTGTTCTTTAAGCGTGTAAATAATGAAGTTCCTGTAATATATACCTACAACGCATTGGCATGCTTCAGGATTCATTACAATATTTTGGTGCTCCATAATGCTTAAACAACCACTTTGATACAATACCTAAGACTAAAGAAGCATTCACATCAGCTTCTAGTGTACTAATGGACAAATTCTTTATATAAGCTACATTAAAAAAGAAAAGAAAATTAGGCTGGTATGAAAATTTATTATCAAAATAGGTCAGTTTCATTTCATTTTGTAGTCAACTCAGCGTTTTTGTATCCGTCTGATATTAGCGCGATTTTGAGTTGTGCTTGTGAAAAGCACACTGTAGAATGCAACTTTAAGTTGTGCATAAGGACTACATACATATTCACCTATAGAAAATAAATAGGCGCAACATAGTTGCACATATGTTGTTTCATTTTTGGCACAACTCATAGTTGCGCATATGTTGTTTCATTTTTGGTGCAACTCATAGTTGTGCTTCTACCCATACAGTTATATACCATTGAGTTGGCTGTTGACTGGGCTGAAATTAGCCTCATTTGATAACGAGTTTGCAAACCAGCTTATTTTGTTAGGGGTTTTTTATTTTTATTTTTTAGTATCTTAAGTATTTATCTTTTTTTAGCAAATCAAGTTCTCTGTCTATGCACTGACTTTTCTCAGTCTAAAGCAAAGATGCTCATTTAATATGTTTTAAAGAAGGCCATGATCTCATTTAAAAGTTGTCTCGACTCTAAAATGTGTTCAGGGTAACCGATTTTACTGTATCTAGTTCTTTAAGCATGCAAATAATTAAAGGTTTCTATATTGTAAAGTTATGGCACATTGGCATGCTCTCAAGTCATTAATTACAATGTTTTGGTGCTATATAATGCTTTGACAACATTTTTAATGCAATATCTCTTTTATTAGCAAATAGTATTAAGTGTTTCTACACAATGATTTAGGCAATTTTGGCTCGTTATTTGCATTAGGTGTTCAACACTATAGTGATTTGACCACTGGATTATAATTAACTGGCATTTTGTATGTGCTTAAAATATAAATAGTATTACCTTGATATCAACTGATCTGAAATGATAGTCAATCATCCAGTGACAAAAATAAATGCGATGTACGGAAGAGTCCAAACTCCAGCGGTCCCTTAATGCTTCCAAATCGTGCCTCTGCAAACAGTTTATCAGCGCCTAATCGATCTTTAGGAGGTATAACACTCGCTACTGTTCTAAATGTAAATTTTGTTTAAATTCTTTAATGTTATAAAAAGTAGAAATCTTACTATCATTTGGCAAAAATATATGGAAACGAACATTCTTTTAGGGCATGGGAAGCCATTGGATGATAAATCTAAAGCTAATATGGTACAGATCAAAGGGAGATTTTCAGTCACATCACAGAACATTGATCCTGGCAAGGTTCGACTCTCTCTCTCACACCATCCCACCACCACCCCCCCCCCCCCCTCCAAACCCAAAAAAGAACACCCTCACACGTTTTATCTTAAACTTCTTCATTAACCGAAATAGTGCAATTCCAGGAAATTCCATCAGGTCCATCGCCAAAAAGCAGTGCATCACAGGTTTGTGCGCGCGCGCCCATGTGGATGTGTATTGCTTTTAAAAAAGTTTTATGTCATTTGATCATGTGGTCCAGAAGGTATCATTTTTTTATTACGAAATTCCACTCTCCAGGTATCACTAAGAAAATCAGCAAGCGTTGGTGATTGTTTAGTAGATACTACACAACCGGTATGCAATTATTTCTTTATGTTTATTTGTATCAATGTTTATTAGGTATGCAGCAGTGGAAGTTCTTACTCCACTTTATCCTCTTTTTATAATTCCCCTCAAGCTTTTCTATTTGAAATGGTCCCATCATTGGGTAATACCATAATAGTAATACTATTACAACTGAGTGTTATTTACTTGCATGTTAAATTTTCGAAATTAAATGAACGCACTCCATTTTGGTCGTTTTGCAAAATGTATTTCACTTTTCTAATAGGGAATGGAATTTACTACAAAGGGATGGTGGAGGGGAAATTGTTCAAAGAGGATATTGAAGTGAAAATTTCTATTGCCTACAATTTATACTATGTTATTCAATTACACATTGTCAAAAAAATTGTGAAATATGGATTGGATGACATTTGAATGGAAATGTTTTTGATATCTTTACAAATTTAAAAATATAATGAAATTTAAATCATTTTCATTCAATGGAAATCTGCAAAAGAATATTTTCAGTTATATACTGCACAACCATTTATGCAGCAATATATGTGGCCTTTTAATGCATATAATTTCATAGTGCTGTATTTGAACTATGCTTGGTTATTCCTTATCCTTCGTTACCTTCCAAGGTGTATAGTAGTATTGTTAATCTCCTATCCTTTTTATGTTTCACAGCCTTGTATCAATCAGTTCCCGAAGGAATCCGTCAATCGGTTCTTGAAGGAAACAACCAACAATTCTGGGCTTGCTTCTATTCTCATGCTTCATCTCCATAATCTTCTCCAGCAAACTTCATTCCAACAAGTAATTTTAGATACCCTTTCATTCACCAATTTTTTCCTAGTTTAATTCCATTATTTGTTGCAGACACTTATTATTTATTTTTTGTTTTGAAAAAAAATGACTTTATTGATCTTTTCATACAGAATTTGATTACAAATATTTTGAGTAGTTTACAGCTGAATGGACTAGTTGATGGTAAGTAAACTGACATGGATGTTTTATTCTTGTGGTACCACTGGGATTTTTCATGTTACACATCATTTTGCAGTCCAGCAAACTGGAACACTATCCCAAAATCACACTACTGATAATGATATGGTGAGAATTGATCCTAGCTTTTCTTTTTCCTGTTTTCCCCTTCTGTGCAGTAGTCCCTTATGTTTGAGGAATGACTTGATAAAACATAATAAAAAAATGTTGGTAAAAAGACAAGGAGAATGCCCAGTTTTTAATATGGATAGTTAACTTTTGTAAACATTTTACTCCACTCAACAGACAACTTGAATTAAATAATAAAAGTTGATTTTTTTAGTATGAATTTTCTTCTCTGCTTAGTGGCCTATCACCTGCTTAAATTGTTTTCTGTCCGACTCTAACAACCGCTGCAATTTGTATATAGGTTGTCTCTACTCAAGGATGTTTTACTTTCAGTAACTCTATTCATAGTGACCAAAAACATAGTTGATGTGGAAACTTAAATTATGCATGATATGTTTATTTGTCTTTTGTTTACCTTTTCCCTTGTAATATAACATTCATTCAAAATGTAATAAAAAGTGTTATTGGCAGGCTGAGGTGACATCTACGGAAAGAGAACGTCTTCTGCTTCTCAGAATTTCTGAATTAATAACAAGGTAAGTTATACTATAAAATTTGGTCATCATAAATTGGTACATAGGAGGTTCTTCGTTTCAAAATTTCAGACAGTAATTGAATGGTTAATTTTAGGTCTCTAGTATGTCTCTCTGTTTGGAGTAGATATGCAATTTTTTGGTCCAACCGCAGACTCTTCAAAATGCCCTTACTATGCGCAGATGATGACCCAAGTTCGAATTCTAATTATGACAAAACTTACTCTCTATTTATTTGGAAAGTACGAAATAGTATAAAGGCCATATGCTCGAATCCCGATAATGACAATTTTTCGCATTTCTCTCTCTTTTTGTAATGTTTTTCTATTCTCAACATCAATAGATCAGTAATACATTCTATGTTTTTTCAGTTTTATGTTGAGTGACACTAAAATTTGATTTTGTATAATTTCAGTTTACTTCGTTAAAATATACTTTATAAATTTTGAAAATAAACAACAGTTTCATCTAATCATTTGATAACATTGTCATGACTTTCAGTTCAGGTTTTTTTCATAAACTTAACAATTAAAAAGTTATTATTACAATTGAATATTAACATCATATATAAATGTGTATATTACATTTTTTAATTCTAGGATTCAATATTTGGAATCAAATTTAACTATATATTTTTATTAGATTTTTTTATCAATTCACACAGATAATCATCACTACATGCAAATGTTTGATATATCAATTATTATTATTTTTCACTTTTTGTTACACATGTATATTGTACGTGCCAAAATACTCATAACCTGCTAGAAACATTGACATGCCTTTTTATCTCATCAGTAAATAATTTTCAGCTAAATTAGTTTTTGGTTTAACAATTTATAAGCAATGACAAATTATGAATTTAAATCTAATAAAATGAACAATAATACTTAATTTTGATAGTCCGATTAGCATTGTGAGTTAATCCAAAATATTCTTTAAAACGTTTTCAACTTTGCTATACATAATCATTTTGCTATTGATGGGGCTGTTATGATAATGGTAACCGTTGACGATACGAGAAAACCGTTAGAGTACCCATAGTATTGGTAAATCAAAATGGCTACTTTACCGTTGGTAAAATAATTGGTATATCGATACATTGGTAAACCGTTGATTGATAATGGTAAATTTACCAACATGTAAAAAATTTGAAATTTTATTCCATTACATTTTTGACAATGGTAAGAAAATAATTTTTTATTGCTGATTCTGACTATGTTAATTATTATACAATAATTTTGATCTATTTTATTTGATACAGAAAATTTTCGTGATTCATCACAAATTAGTTCCAGTACTATAATAATTTTGCTAATCTTAGATTTTGAAGTTAGTAAAATCTAAAAATGAAACATCACCATAAATAATGCTAAAAACATTTTCTTAAAATCGGATATATCTTCAAAAGTGTCCATGGTTAGTATTAACTAAAGTAGTGAAAAATTAATAAAACTGATAAATTTACCTTTGCCATTAGTTTTGACGTTTTTATACCACTACATTTCATGTTAATAATGTTAAATTTTCCATTATCATACCGATACATTGGTATATCAATATAGCTCAATATCGATTATCAATTGCTTGGTATTGTTATGGTAATGATAAATTTACCATCACCATAACAATTCTAATTTACATTGATGTCAAGATCGGAAAGATAGGAGAAAACGTTGGTATAACAATTTTAATGTGTTGAACCACCATATACGCTTTGATTAAACTTCTTTATAAATTTAACATATGTTAAACTAATGTTTTACATTTAAAGTTTTGAATTTCAAATTATAACATTTATCATGTGGAACATGTTGGGGAAAATTTTGGATTAATACTCCAAACGTAGTAGAAATAAAAGGATCGTGTTAATGGTGAGGTAGAGATGCACAATCAGAAAAGAAAATCATACACAAGATTTATAGTGGTTTCAATATCGTAAGATAGTATACATCCATTTGGAAAGATGAGATTTTTTTTACTTTATGAGAAAAGAAATTACAAAATTGACAATGAAGGCTAAAAAGAAGAATACGAAGAAATATATCTTTAGAGGATTATACTATTCTCCAAAGAATGCTATCTTCGTGATAATAAATCAATGTCTTATCAATTCTCCTATTCATATGAGAAACGTTTATTCATTTGATTTTTTTTTTTCCAGTTTACTCCAATTTACATGTGTATGATAAATTGCCTTCTTTAATCGGTTGATTAGGAAATTGATTGATTTGTTCAACTTCTTAAAATAACCTTCTCAATTAGATAATTTCTTGCATTCTTTATTGCATTAAAAGAGACAATAAATTTGAGTCACAGTTCCACCTTAATTCAAATATCTTTCAAATTTCTAATATTGTTACGAGTTTCCAGTATAATATTTATTATGCATTTGCTACTATAATACTTCATATGTGTTGACATGCCATATTTCTAATATTGTATTGATTACTTTTTATGAGTGGAATGTCTACCCATTGTATTAACCATTTTATTTGTACATGCGAAAGACGTACCCTATGTACTAATTATTCTGTATTGCACGCATGAAGCGCATGCCATTAAATCTCGTGTATTAATAAAGAGAATTGTTTATATATGAATTCAATCATTGCCATTTCAATCATGATTTTACGTAAATACCCTTCTTATTTGTATTGTTCTATCGCTTGTATGTAAACATTGTAAACAGAGTCAACTCTGATTAAAAATTGTACACGCCTTGTGCATATGTGTGCTTGTTGTGCATTCCGGTACAATAGCAAAAATATGGTTACAACTGAGAAACTACATTCTTGCTTGCATCGAATTTTGTTTGACAAAGAGACTTGAATGTAATAATTACGGAAAATTCAGTGCTACCCGAAAGTTTTTAATCAAGAATTGAGGCATAGAGAGAAAAAATAGAAACCCCCTGGATTCCACAATTTTAAGATTTGTTTCTTACCTCAATTTTTGATTTTTTCTTTTTTTCTTTTCTTGTCATTCTAGCATTGTTCAATAACCATGTATGTTTACAATGATAGGTGAAATTTGTTCTGCTTTACATGACGACCCGACGTTCCATTTTATTTTGTTTTGTAGGATGAGTAGTTTAACTGATGAGTTGACTGCAGAAAGGCTTAAACATATTCAGGTGAGTTAGTGAAGTCTATCTTATATAATTTCTTTCTTGACTGATACTTAGTAGAGATGTATGCACTTTTTAGTTAATTGTTTTCTCCACTTTTTATACCCTCCTCATGAACTTAAGCTATTTTTTGCTTTATTGAAGCCACAACCTATTTATTTCGGCTTTCAAAAATTGAAAAGTGAAAATTTGGTTCCGTCTCTTATTTTCATAATCGATACATGAAAAACCCTTTCAAAAAAATATTTCAAATTGCACTCCTATTTTAATTACGGTAAAAAAAATTCGTTTTTTATTGAATATTAAATCTAAATAATAATCGCATATTTCTACGATCAAAACAATTTTTTTTTTAAAAAAAAACCGCAAATATCTGTAGAGAATTTTGCAAATATTTGCAGCAAACTCTGCACGGCATGGAAACTTCAATTATTTGCATATTTCTCTGCAAGTATTTGCAGAATTTTCCGCAAATATTTTGAAACTCGAATTTTTTTTTGGGTAACATGTTTTTGAAAGGGGATGACAATGTATTTTGAGACTTAAAAGAAGGTGTTTTACAAATCTTCCCAATAAAAAAGTAGCTTATTTAAGTCCAATGAAACGGGTTATTAGTTGGTTGTTTTCTCCACTTTACATACTTGAACTGAGAAATAAAATGCTGTTGGCAAAGCCGCAGACCAATGCATAGCGATTTTTGAAATTTAAAATTAAGTGACAACTAGACATAGTTATTTCATCTCATCGATTCTGTAATGCCGCAACTTTTATTTCAGTTGCAGGAGAAGCTCAATGGAAGTTATCATGAGGAAAAGACGTCGGACTACTAAATCCAAATCAAGCTCAGTGGAAGTTATCATGAGGAAAAGACGTCGGACTACTAAATCCAAATCAATCAACTAATTTTGGAAAATATCCAGAGAAATTGAGCTCTGATTTTGCTATCTTGTTGTGGCTGTGTATTTTATTTTATTTTGGTTTTGAGAACTATGGAAACGAGTGGAAGGCATCAAGAATACAAGCTGCATCATATTTTGTAACCTGTAATTATATTTCGAGGCAGCTGGGTGTGAGCTCTTACAAGGAACTTGGACTAGTATTGGAGACTGTTTTCCTTCTGGACCATTTTTGATGAAATTAATCTTTTTGTAATTTATTAGCTTCTTGATCTAAATTGACAATGATTTATATGTACAGTTGTGAGTCCGTAGAGTTTTTTGGTTGTCTTTTGTGATATTTTTGGCATGAACTTCTACTCTGCTTAAACAGTTAATGGTTGTAATCTTTGATATGTACGTATGTCATCACACATGCATATGGATGGATGAGAGTTTGAGCAAAATTGGGCACAAGTTTGGAATTTGAGATATTAAATATTTATATATTGACTGAAATGATATATAACGAGAGGATATTGATCTAATCGAGTTTGGTGTTTCAGTAACAACGTAATCCAACAGATTTCCAGTAATAACCAATTAGAAAAGAACACATCACAAATTTGGTAGTGGTTTGACGTTCAAAGTAAGGAAGGGGGGTGGGGTGTGTGTCTTCTTTGTAGTATCCACCTACGGTTTTCCTAAAAAGGTCAATATCAAACGTGGTCGATAATAGTTCACATGCTTGCGTGGGACGAGATTATGATCATATCCACGTTGTTTACAGAGTCGAGCAATCCCGAGAGTTTTTCAAAGCCGTAGGTGGATGGGGGACAAGGATAAAATAAATACCACGTTTGATGTTGTTAACATAAAAACAGCGTTGCCTACGTCCAGTTTCGACTATGTTATGAGAAGAACATTGTTTGTTTTTGATGTGGTTGTGATTACTCCCACGTGAATTGTTAAGTCTCGGTGTTGTTCAAAACATACTCAAACACAGCAAATATATAATGTCAGACATAGCAAATAGGCCATATGCTTTCAACTACTGTTTCATTCACGTTAATCTTTCAAATATAGCGATTCCGATAAAACAGTAATTTAATAATCACAGCAAATATAGTAATTCAAAATTTAGTGATTCACACAGCAAATCTAGTATAGAATTATAAATATAGCATTACATACTATCGATTTAGCGATCCCCACATCAAATAATCAAAGCAAATCTATTCAAATTTAGCGATTCACACACCAAACACACCAAATAACACACCAAATATATACTATCAAATTTAGTGATTTCGGCCACATCAAATAATCACAGCATATCTATTCAAATTTAGCGATTCACACTTCAACTATAACAAATATATACTATCAAACGCTTACAAAGCAGAATTGAAAAAATATTACATTGCACATAGAAATTGTTCAAACACAACAAATCACAAAATAGACACGTCAAATCATAAAGTAGAATTGAAAATATATTGGCATTGCACTTGAAAGTTGTTCAAACACGGCAAATCACAAACCAAACACAGTACATGATAACCACGGTAACTGTGAACATGGTATGTAATATAACCACGCGTTTCTATCCAATGTGGCTGTCCAAGTATCAACGTCCGCTCTGCTATTTGTTACAATATAACCACGTTTGCTACATACTTGATCTTCAAAATTAAGGTTTTCTCTCGATAGTGAATATAATTTTCTTTTTCATTTTGTTACAAATTTACAGACATCGCACACAGTGAAAAGAAAATTAAACTAAACAAAGTAAAACTAGCAAGGGAACTAAGAAATTACAATTTCGATTTAGGTTTTTACCGAAACAAAGAATAGAGAGAGGAAGAAAGGAAGCGGTTAGTAAAAATTTATGGAGGGGTAATTTCGGAATGCAAAGTGGTGGGAGCAGTGAAAAGGCGGATGGGTCATTTTTTTTGAAATATTGGTATGGAAAAGCCAAAAAGAGGTGGAAATAGAATTCCCTAAAAAGTTTTTCAAAGTTTCCAGATCTTCTCTTATTTATAGCTGTAATCTCTGGGCTTTACATTTGAAATTCGAATAGCATGAGTCATTTAAAATCATTATAGCGAGAGTAGAAAATTCAAGAGCAAAAACAACTTAAGGTTTAACTGATCTTAATTAAACAATTTTTTTACCAGCGACCCTCGTGGAAATGTACTAGGGATCGATCTCTAAGGTCCTATGCCTTCAATCTCTTTCATCTTTAGTTGTGACGCCCCACCTCTATACCCACGCTAGCCAAGAACATTACGGTGAATGCTGTCGACTAGCACGGAGAATAAGGCCGTTGAGGAGCGACCATCCGTGTAATTTCTTTGCGCGAGCACCGATATGTCAGATAATATAACATGCATTCTATTTCAAGAGGAAATCCGACATACCGACACAAACTCAAAGCTACTACACGGTGGCTATATAAATCCTTCGGAAAACAAATATAGAAATAAGCATAACACAAATCAGTCACAGACAATTCATATCACAAAGGCGGAATAAGATATGAATATTACACTAGAAAGTGTACATCAGAGTAGTGGTCTAAAAAGATCCACAATATCACAAAAGAATAGTTACACGAACTACACAAAAGAATAAGTATACATTAAGGAGTCTATACTCAAATGTATACAACAAAATAACTACTAATCTAAGTAGTTAACCCAAAAGTCAAGGAGTTAATCCCGGATGAGAAGTCAAGCAGAAGCACCTGTAACATCTCGGTCTGACCCGAGTATTATTTAATAAGAAAATAATAAACGGATCAGTCTAACTATAAATATCAGATGAAACGATATAGAATAAGAGATATGACTAAACACATAATAATCACAATACCAAGCTGTGATATATATATATATATATATATATATATATATATATATATACTTAGTTGATAATCATTAAGAGATTAATCAATGTCACCAAATCTACACAAGAATCAAAGAAACGTCATACTCCTTATTTCGTTCACCATACCATAAATATTGACGATAATATCAATGTCAATCACAAAAGTCAATGACACACAAATTCCAGAAGACTACACAAGAAATCCAGAAATCACAAAGGTCAATGACACACAAATTCACCAATGCACAAATATTGATAAAACTTATCAATGGAAATCACGAAAATTGGTGAAACACAAATTCTAGGAATCTACACAAGAAATCCAGAAATCACAAAGGGGGGGGGGAGGCCTATCACAAACGGGAGCATAAAGCCCACCAACACGTGTATCACAAACGGAACGCTAATTCCATGGTTGCTAACCATCACAAATTGAGCCGAAGCTCCACAAACGGCCCGAAAACCATGGGTTGCTACCCCACCAAATTGAGTCGAAACTCCACAAAACGGGGTTTAGTCTCCCTCGCAGACAAAGAGACATCGCACATTGCTAGTCTAAATCACAAAGATGATCGTCATGATCAACGAGAAGTGTCGATTACACTAAGCTAGTAAATATATGAGTTTAGCTTCATGCCCCATAACCACTTGCTTAACTTAAATATTTACAAACAAATTGTAGATCTCCACTAGAAAATTGTCACAAGAGGTTCAATCGAACAAGTCCAAGAATTAACCGACAAAGTAAACGCAAGCGTTTCATACCACTTGTTTTACTAAGCCGTTTAATTAGATTTCTCATACGAGTGAGGTAAAGGTTTGTATATACTAATAGATTGGAAAACGGTTTTATAAACGAATTTGGTATTAAAATAGTATCGAAATCGTTTGAGGAAAGAGTTTTGATATTTACTACTAGTATAGAAAACCTTTATATTTTTAAAGTGACAAATCACGAAGAAGATTGTAAGAACAATCAATCACAAAAATTCACATACGAAGACGTGAATAAAATCCAAAGAAATCGATAAAGGATCCATCGAAATGGATATTCAAAAAATCCCTAAAAAGAGTCATCAAAGTCATAATAGATGATAACAACAAATAGGATTATCACGAATCGATTTAAATTGGAATTCTCAAACGAATAGGCAAATAGGCAAAATACAGCAGTTTCAGACGTCTGAAACAAGTGGTTCAGACGTCTGAATCTGGAAATATAAAAATTTCCAGAACAAAATTCAGACGTCTGAATCAAGTGTTTCAGACGTCTGAAATAGGCATATTTTGGCCTATTTCCTTTCTGGTTCCAATTGAACCAATTCAGACGTCTGAAACCATATATTCAGACGTCTGAATCTGGGAATAGAAAACTTCTCAGACAATATTCAGACGTCTGAATCTCACGTTTCAGACGTCTGAATCTGGGGTTCAGGGCATTCCCTGAACCTAGGCCAAAAATGGCCAAACGAATATCGAAATCAATCGAACGAGCAAATGGCGATGACTAAGGGATTATGTCGAACGACAACCCAGCCTAAACGGCTCTTCGATACGCCTCAAATATCAATGTCCAAATATCCATAATAGGATTTTCATAAATTGGACCAAAACACCAAAAAATTGAAATATACACGAAATCGATCCAAACCAAAATCGATTGCACACGAATAAACGTTAGGAATTCATACCTAACAATCGAAGATAATTATAGATTAAGATGTGAGATAAAAATCTCACCTTTTTACCAAAATCAAACAAGAAGAATCTTGAAAGCAAATGGAGAATCAACCTCTCTTCAACACAACCCAATTGAGCTTGAATCTAAGCTCAAAACAAGAACATTCCCGAAATTAGGTTTAGGAATTTCTGAAATTGGTAAGAGAATAAGTTGGAGAAGAAGGAGAGAAGCTTACCAATGGGTTCTTCTTGAGTTTGGAGCTAGGAATTTGATTTGCAAGAGAAACTAGGGTTTTGGAGTTTTAATTTCCAATCTCTCCCACCATTAATACTCTAAAAACTGAAATGAGAAGAGAATGAAGGTGAGTGGGGAAGAGTGGCTCAGATTTAAGCATAAGTTAACATAGGGCTGAGCCCAAACCAAACCCAAAGTGAAAAGTAGCAAAAATCAACTTTCTCCAAACATATCGAAGGTTATACTCAAAAAGGTCGCAAACGACATTTTAAACTCAATGGGAGTGGTCCCGAGTCCTAATTCGATCGTATGCAAAAAGTAGCTTCTCGGACTAAAATCCGACTAATGATGAAATATTTAAATAAAATATTTAAATATAAAATCGATAAATATGCGGGTTGTTACAGACTCCCCTCCTTAAAGAAATTGCGTCCTCGCAATATTACAAGAAGAAGATATATAGTAACAACCATAAAAGCATATTCAACACAAAAGAAGTTTGAAATAAGAAGTTCACCTCAAAGAGCACGAGAAAGTAAGTCCGGATGTGTTCGCTCGATGTACTCTCTAGATTCCCAAGAACAATCATTAGGATTTGAAGACCATTGAACTTTAACAAGCGGAACATCTTTATTTCGAAGTCGTTTGACTTCCGAAGCAACAATTTGAATAGGATGCTGCTCATAAGTTAAATTAGGCGAAACTTCAATCTCTTCCACAACACCGGGCACAAGAATAGAATCGGAATCTCGAAGACATTTTCGACGTTGAGAAACGTGAAACACGTCATGCATAGCAGAAAACTGAGCCGGTAATGATAGGCGATAAGCCATGGAACCAATACGTTCAGTGATAGGAAATGGCCCAATGTATCGAGGCGCCAATTTTCCCGATCGACTGAAACGTACAACACTTTCATAGGTGATACACGAATGAACACAAGATCTCCCACAGAAAATTCTAACTTCCTTCTCCGGTTATCGGCATAGGATTTTTGTCTACTCTGGGCTTCTTTCATCCTATGTCGAATAAGTTCAATTTTCTCTGTGGAATCACGAATAAAATCTGGACCTAAAACCAGCTTCTCATCGGCCTCAAGCCAACAAGAAGGAGATCGGCATGGCCTTCCGTAGAGTGCCTCAAAAGGTGCCATACCAATACTAGATTGGAAGCTATTATTATAAGAGAATTCAACAAGAGAAATATGATCTTCCCAACTTCCACCGAAATCAAGCACACAAGCACGAAGAAGATCTTCAAGAGTTTGATTAACACGCTCGGTTTGTCCATCAGACTGGGGGTGATAAGCGGTGCTAAAATTAAACTTCGTTCCTAAAGCTTTTTGAAGACTCTTCCAAAATCCACTAGTAAACAATGGATCATGATCACTAACTATAGAAGTAGGAACTCCATGTAATTTAACAATCTCTTTGATAAAGAGTTTGGCCAAAAGAGGAACGGTTCGGTTAGACTGAACGGGAATAAAATGGGCGGATTTAGCAAGTCTATCAACGATCACCCATAAGCTATCATGACCCGAACGAGAACGGGGAAGGCCATCTATAAAATCCATGGAAATTTGGTCCCACTTCCAAACTGGAATTTCTAAAGGTTGCAATAACCCACCGGGCCTTTGATGTTCGGCCTTAACGAGTTGGCAAGTCATGCAACACTTAACAAAGTTAGCAATATCGAGTTTCATTCCCTCCCAATAATAAAGTCGCTTCATATCCGCGTACATTTTACTACTACCGGGATGAATGGTAAATTTAGAACGATGAGAATCTTCTAAAATATCCTTACGAAGATCAATAATATTTGGTACGATAAGTCTACCAAATTTTCGAATGCCGCCACGAGAATCGATATCAAATTCTTTCAAACCTTCAATATCAATTTTATCCTTAATATTTTGGCCAAGAAGAGCCAATTCGGGATCTAGCCTTTGAGCTTCAAGAATGCGGTCCAAAAGAGAAGGATGAGCCTCAAGGCTACATAAAACAAATGATGAGCATAACTCGGATACGCGGTCTCGAATCTCACAAATGGATAAGATCTCGAGATCGTTCCATTCGGATATCATCATAGAAACAACAGCTTGTTGTTTACGGCTAAGAGCATCGGCGACACGATTACCCTTACCGGGAGTATAAAGAATATCAAGATCATATGGTGCAAGAAATTCGAGCCAACGCTGTTGACGCAAATTAAGTTCCTTTTGAGAGAATAAATATTTCAAAGACTTATGATCTGTGTAAAGAACAAATTTCTCTCCTAAGAGATAATGACGCCAAATCCGAAGAGCAAAAACAATAGTCGCGAGCTCTAAATCATGAGTGGCATATCTTGTCTCAGCAGGCTTTAATTGCCTAGAAGCATAAGCAATAACACGTTCCTTTTGCATAAGAACGGCACCCAAATCAATGCGACTAGCATCGGTATAAACAACGAAATCTTGATTCCCATCGGGAATAACAAGAATAGGAGCATCAGAAAGAAGTTCTTTTAATTTCTGAAAAGAAGCTTCACATTTGTCCGACCAAATGTATTTAACACCTTTCTTCGTCAAGCTAGTGAGAAGCACGACAATTTTAGAAAAGTATTTAATAAAACGACGGTAATAGCCCGCCAATCCAAGAAAACTACGAATCTCTGTCACACTCTCCGGTCTCTTCCAATCTTGAATCGCTTCAATCTTTGAAGGATACACGGAAATTCCGGATTCGGAAATAATGTGACCGAGAAACTTCACACGAGATTGCCAAAAATGGCATGTAGAAAATTTTTCCTTTAATTGATTACTCCTAAGAGTTTCCAACACAATTCGAAGATGTTTTTCATGCTCCTCCTCGGTTTTAGAATACACAAGAATATCATCGATAAAGATGAGAACAAACCGGTCGAGAAAGTCTTTAAAAACTCGATTCATTAAGTCAACGAAATAAGCCGGGGCATTTGTTAACCCAAATGGCATAACAAGCCATTCATAAGATCCATACCGAGTACGGAACGATGTCAAAGGAATGCTATCCTCTGCAATACGAAGCTGATGAAAACCGGTAGCCAAGTCCAATTGTGAAAAGACTCTTGCACCACTAAGTTGATCGAATAGATCATCAATCCGAGGTAAAGGATATTTATTTTTGATAGTAAGATCATTAAGCTTGCGGTAGTCAACGCAAAGCCTAAGTGTACCATCGAATTTCTTCACAAAAATAGCCGAAGCTCCCCAAGGCGAGGAACTAGAGCGAATAAATTGCTTCAATTCCAATTCAGATAATTGTTTACGCATCTCCTCGTTTTCTTTATTGGACATACGATAAGGAGGACGAGTGATAGGTTGAGCTCCCGGAATAAGATTAATTCTGAACTCAATTGCTCGCTTAGGTGGTAATCCTAAAACGGGCTCGAATATGTCGGAAAATTCACAAACGACGTGAATAAGAGAAATAATATCACCCTCATCATCATCATCGTCATCACGAGGATTTAAAGAATATAAAGATGCAACCAAAGCAGAATCTGAATCTTTAAGAATAACAGAAACCTGATTAACAGATTGAGGATGTCGAAGATGAATAGTCCACTCAGGACATAGGATATGAGCTTCATAACGGTTAAGCCAATCCATTCCCAAAATCATTCCAAAGCCTAAATAACGCATGACATGCAAATCGGCTCGGAAAGAAAAATCACACAAAATAATCTCGACATCTTTACACAATAAACTGATTGTTGCGGATCCACCAACCGGATTCGCAATTCTCAGGGAAGTCATTAAACACAAAACATCCAAAGAAAAGGTATCAACAAGTTCTTTTGATATAAAAGAATGGGACGCACCCGTATCAAAAAGAACTCGAATAGGATGATCACGGAATAAAATAACTCCATCTAAAATAGAATGAGAAATACCTTGGCCACGAGATGTGTTGCCAGGGGCTTGAGCAACATTAAGCTTTCCCTCCTTCTTGCCCTGAAGCTTGGGGCATGAAGATATAACATGACCGGGAACTTTGCAGTAGCGACAAGAAAGAGACTTTGGGCACTTGTTCGCATAATGGTCCTTCGAACCACAATTATAGCATTCCCCACGACCAAAGGAAGAAGTCTTTGCCACGGAGGTTGCTTGCTTCCCTTTCTTACTGGGATAAGGACCTTTAAATTTGTTTGGCCTCTTTTTGTTGTTGAAGTTTGGTTTATCTCCCACCACTTCAACATCACCCTCCCTATCCGCCTCTTCAAGACGAAGAGCGATATCAACGAGTTGGTCGAAAGAAACTTCTAATTTTAGAAGTAATGGCTTCTTGAGACTTTTGTTTAAGCCATAGACGAATCTTTGATTCTTCTTAAGAGGGGTGTTGATGTATTCAACCCCATATTTGGAAAGCGACTCGAAGGAGGCGACGTAATCAGTCACGGATGACTCACCTTGAACAAGATCTATAAATCGTCGAGCCAATGTCACTTTTTCTGCTTCTAGTACGAATTTTAACTCGAAGCGTTCTCGGAATTTCTCCCAGGTGAGATCCGCTTCATTAATCTCAGAAATAAGAAGCTCGTACCAGTCCAATGCTCTTTCTCGGAGCATACTAGAGGCCACCTGAACTCGGTGAAGGTCAATAAGATTCATGCTAGAAAAGATTCTATCGCATGACCTTAGCCAAGCCTGTACTTCAATAATAGTTTCGGAACCTTTGAATGGCTCCCCGCCCAAATTAGTGTAATCGCTGCACAAGCGTGCAAATCCCGACTTTGGGTGAGTAGGTTCCGGGTTAGCTCCAGCTGCTTGAGCATTTGTCACTAAATCAAGAAGTTGTTGAGCAGTCATAAAAACTCCATCTTGGGGTGGAGTGCTAGACGGTACGGCTCTGGGGCGGCCTGGTCTAGACATTTCTCTTCCTTTGAAAGAAAGAAGAAGAAGAAAAAGGTTATTCACCAAATTCAATATCAAGCAATTCTTGATAGATAAAACAAGGAATCATAAAAGAAAATAGGATAGGACGGTACGTAGACCCGAATAAAATCCTAAAGCACGGCTCCTAAGATAGACTTAGGACGACGATCCTTGTTATATTATTCCATATTGTTCCGAAGTTTGGCTCTGATACCAAGCTGTGACGCCCCACTTCTATACCCACGCTAGCCAAGAACATTACGGTGAATGCTGACGACTAGCACGGAGAATAAGGCTGTTGAGGAGCTTCCATCCGTGTAATTTCTTTGCGCGAGCACCGATATGTCAGATAATATAACATGCATTCTATTTCAAGAGGAAATCCGACATACCGACACAAACTCAAAGCTACTACACGGTGGCTATATAAATCCTTCGGAAAACAAATATAGAAATAAGCATAACACAAATCAGTCACAGACAATTCATATCACAAAGGCGGAATAAGATATGAATATTACACTAGAAAGTGTACATCAGAGTAGTGGTCTAAAAAGATCCACAATATCACAAAAGAATAGTTACACGAACTACACAAAAGAATAAGTATACATTAAGGAGTCTATACTCAAATGTATACAACAAAATAACTACTAATCTAAGTAGTTAACCCAAAAGTCAAGGAGTTAATCCCGGATGAGAAGTCAAGCAGAAGCACCTGTAACATCTCGGTCTGACCCGAGTATTATTTAATAAGAAAATAATAAACGGATCAGTCTAACTATAAATATCAGATGAAACGATATAGAATAAGAGATATGACTAAACACATAATAATCACAATGCCAAGCTGTGATATATATATATATATATACACACACACACACACACTTAGTTGATAATCATCAAGAGATTAATCAATGTGACCAAATCTACACAAGAATCAAAAAAACGTCATACTCCTTATTTCGTTCACCATACCATAAATATTGACGATAATATCAATGTCAATCACAAAAGTCAATGACACACAAATTCCAGAAGACTACACAAGAAATCCAGAAATCACAAAGGTCAATGACACAAATTCACCAATGCACAAATATTGATAAAACTTATCAACGGAAATCACGAAAATTGGTGAAACACAAATTCTAGGAATCTACACAAGAAATCCAGAAATCACAATGGGGGGGAGGCCTATCACAAACGGGAGCATAAAGCCCACCAACACGTGTATCACAAACGGAACGCTAATTCCATGGTTGCTAACCATCACAAATTGAGCCGAAGCTCCACAAACGGCCCGAAAACCATGGGTTGCTACCCCACCAAATTGAGTCGAAACTCCACAAAACGGGGTTTAGTCTCCCTCGCAGACAAAGAGACATCGCACATTGCTAGTCTAAATCACAAAGATGATCGTCATGATCAACGAGAAGTGTCGATTACACTAAGCTAGTAAATATATGAGTTTAGCTTCATGTCCCATAACCACTTGCTTAACTTAAATATTTACATACAAATTGTAGATCTCCACTAGAAAATTGTCACAAGAGGTTCAATCGAACAAGTCCAAGAATTAACTGACAAAGTAAACGCAAGCGTTTCATACCACTTGTTTTACTAAGCCGTTTAATTAGATTTCTCATACGAGTGAGGTAAAGGTTTGTATATACTAATAGATTGGAAAACGGTTTTATAAACGAATTTGGTATTAAAATAGTATTGAAGTCGTTTGAGGAAAGAGTTTTGATATTTACTACTAGTATAGAAAACCTTTATATTTTTAAAGTGACAAATCACGAAGAAGATTGTAAGAACAATCAATCACAAAAATTCACATACGAAGACGTGAATAAAATCCAAAGAAATCAATAAAGGATCCATCGAAATGGATATTCAAAAATCCCTAAAAAGAGTCATCAAAGTCATAATAGATGATAACAACAAATAGGATTATCACGAATCGATTTAAATTGGAATTCTCACACGAATAGGCAAATAGGCAAAATACAGCAGTTTCAGACGTCTGAAACAAGTGGTTCAGATGTCTGAATCTGGAAATATAAAAATTTCCAGAACAAAATTCAGACGTCTGAATCAAGTGTTTCAGACGTCTGAAATAGACATATTTTGGCCTATTTCCTTTCTGGTTCCAATTGAACCAATTCAGACGTTTGAAACCATATATTCAGACGTCTGAATCTGGGAATAGAAAACTTCCCAGACAATATTCAGACGTCTGAATCTCACATTTCAGACGTCTGAATCTGGGGTTCATGGCATTTCCTGAACCTAGGCCAAAAATGGCCAAACGAATATCGAAATCGATCGAACGAGCAAATGGCGATGACTAAGGGATTATGTTGAACGACAACCCAGCCTAAACGGCTCTTCGATACGCCTCAAATATCAATGTCCAAATATCCATAATAGGATTTTCATAAATTGGACCAAAACACCAAAAAATTGGAATATACACGAAATCGATCCAAACCAAAATCGATTGCACACGAATAAACGTTAGGAATTCATACCTAACAATCGAAGATAATTATAGATTAAGATGTGAGATAAAAATCTCACCTTTTTACCAAAATCAAACAAGAAGAAGCTTGAAAGCAAATGGAGAATCAACCTCTCTTCAACACAACCCAATTGAGCTTGAATCTAAGCTCAAAACAAGAATATTCCCGAAATTAGGTTTAGGATTTCTGAAATTGGTAAGAGAATAAGTTGGAGAAGAAGGAGAGAAGCTTACCAAGAGGTTCTTCTTGAGTTTGGAGCTAGGAATTTGATTTGCAAGAGAAACTAGGGTTTTGGAGTTTTAATTTCCAATCTCTCCCACCATTAATACTCTAAAAACTGAAATGAGAAGAGAATGAGGGTGAGTGGGGAAGAGTGGCTCAGATTTAAGCATAAGTTAACATAGGGCTGAGCCCAAACCAAACCCAAAGTGAAAAGTAGCAAAAATCAACTTTCTCCAAACATATCGAAGCTTATACTCAAAATGGTCGCAAACGGCATTTTAAACTCAATGGGAGTGGTCCCGAGTCCTAATTCGACCGTATGCAAAAAGTAGCTTCTCGGACTAAAATCCGACTAATGATGAAATATTTAAATAAAATATTTAAATATAAAATCGATAAATATGCAGGTTGTTACATTAGTAGTGCGAAGATCTACCGTTTATGGCATTCAAACCAATGTCAAACATGTCATGTGTAATCCCAACTACTATAAATGATGAGCTTCAAGGGTGGTGAAACCAAAATTAAAGCATTCATCGTATTTCTACATGTTGCAACTTACAACAAAATGATAAAATATAATATGACCAACGTTTTAAATATCGGATTTCGGTCACGTTTCGTCTCGGAATTTTTACACAAGTTATCTCGTATCGGGGGAGATCTCGGACGAGATGAGTACATATCGGGTATACATCTCGGATTGACATCTCAGGTCTAATAATTCATCTCGGGAATATCTCGGATGTACTTATGCGTCTAAAATTGATGTGTCAAAAGTTTATTTAATGGTTATAACTTTCTTAGTAAAAATAAAAATGGTAACATATTTGATTTACATGGAAAAATATATATTTTTAGAACAGTAGTGGCTTGATTAGCTTAATTGATTTGGTAATGATTAAATAATATCCTTTTATTTGAACATAATAAAGATGTGAAATCTTTCGCTATGACCCATTAAGATAAAAAGTAAAGAATATGTTCAAGAAAGTTGGTAAATTATGACTAGATTGAGTAGTTTATTTTGAATCAATATGAAAATAAAAAATATTATGAAAAATAAGAAAAATGTATAATTTCGGATGAGATCTTGGATTGATATTTTGATCAATATATCGGATAAGATTTGAATATCTCGGACGAGATGAGGGTCGAGGGAGATATGGAGGAGATTTGATATCTCGTCTCGTTTAAGTGTGAAAAGGAGATTTCGGGCGATATATAGGAGATTTAAAACCATGAATATGACAAACATAAGTATAGAAACATGAAAGACCTAATATGGGATATGGTATGAATAAAAATCATTAACTCAAAATATCATAAATGCCAAATATCAAAGTACATCAACAATCTCTCATGCATGATAAAACACTGAATAAACAATTAAACATAACACATAATTTCAATAGTCTTCCATTGTAGTGGAAATACCGAATATGTAACGCCCCATATTTCGAAATGTCATCGTATGTGATTAAATTAAAATGAGAATTTATTAAATAATAATTAAGAGAATTTATTTAGGAAAATTCTTAAGAGGGATTTACATAAGTAGAAAATAGGCATAAGGACAAACGTTGAAAAAAATTTAGACTGAAGGACAACAAGTTTTCTTTTTAGGCTGAAGGACAAACTTTGAAAGTAATTAGGCTGAAGAACAATGCTAGTTAGAACTAGCATTTTGTATAGTGTAAAAACTGAATAAAATGCTAGTTAGAACCAGCATTTTGTATAGTGTAAAAATTGTATAAAATGCTAGTTTGAACTAGCATTGTCCTTCAGCCTAATTTTTCCCAAAGTTTGTTCTTCAACCAAAAATGAATCTTGATGTCCTTGAGATAATTTTTTATATCAAAGTTTGTCTTTTTCCCTAAATCCCTCTTTACATAATTCAGAGACACTTGAAAGATTAATTGAGATGACCAAAGATGATTCTATTAATCAAATTCGACCATTAAATAAAAGAATAAAATAGAATGTTTTAATGAATGAAAATTTATATTAAGGGAAATGAATTGATGAGATTATGCAAGGAGAGATTTTAGCCCAAGTCCAAATCATTAACTCATATACCCTTAAGAAATAACATTCTCTCCATTCACGTTCGTTTCATTAAAAGAAACAAAAGGAAATAAAGGCCGAGCATCGTTAACAAAGAAGAATAAGAGAAATACTAATGTAAGGCAAACATAAGAATTCATTCAAGAAAAGAAAGATAATTTTATCAAGCTACTAATTTAAGTGGGTAATAGTTACCCTGCTTCCTTCTGAATCCATTTGGGTTTGGATTTTAATGTGTTTTAATGTTTTGAATGATAATTAACATGTGTTAATGTTAGTAGAATGATTTTATGCATGTTTGGGTATTAAATATCATCATTTTTGATATGTTCAAAGCAAAACACGACTTAACCTTCTCCAAATGCTTTGAATTTTAATATAATGTTTATAACAGGTTCTAATCTTTATTGAATGAGAAAATAATGTATTATGATTTTTTTAAATTGGAAATTGGCATTTTTGACTGTAAATTAATATTTAGAAATATTAAAAACTTAATATTTTGATCTGAAAATTTTATTGATGGTAATGGAAGAATTTTTCGGATATTTGTGAACCATGAATTTTGAATTAACTTGAATTAAATAGTACGGTAGAAAATACCCTTAATTAAAGAAAAAAATTAAATGAAGTAATTAATTAAGGGGTAACTAAACGATAAAATTACAACAAGCATAAGTGATTTCTATCATAAAATAAAATTAACAAATGAGTAAATGATATATGCAAGGAGTTAGTTAAAAGTAGTTATTTTATTATGGAATTATCATTTTTCCAATTAATTATAGTTTTGTAATTTTATACATGCGGTAGCCCATGGTAGCCATGCGATAATTGATCAAGTATTTTTTTTTTTGAAATTTGGTATTTCATTCACAGCTCGAAATTTTATCGTTTGATTTTGAATATTTAATTAATTTTAAATAATGAAATAATTTTTTTTAAAGTTTAATAGCTTGAATTCAAATATAGTGATTATTTAGATATTTTGATTGTGAACTAAATATTAATTTAATGGATTTAATAACCTTATTGAACTCATATTGTAAATTTATTTATAAAAATAAGTGGTTCGAATAAATAATAAGAAAATCCATTGTTAATAAAATGACTTAATTTTTATTGTAGTATTTTTAATTTAATTTATAAAAAATTTCCATTATCCTTAATTTAGAAAATATTTAAATTGTCGTTTGACGATTTTTCGATAAACGATGGTATTTTTAAAAATTTCACAGAATAAAATAATCTGTGTATTTTACTATTGAGTTATTGTGATACATTTTGATGCACGATCATAATTTTACTCGTCTCATTTGCGGTCCGCACGCGAACGGGATATGGGGTAGTAGTATACCACAAATCCTTTTTTTTGAAACCTTTTCCAAGTCAAATCAAATTCAAGATTTCTAGCTAAACTTAATATTCATTTGAAATGTTACTTGCAAATCTTGGATAACTTGTGAATATTGGATTAGATAGAGTGTGTAGATAGTAAAGCTTTGTTTAAAAATAGAAAAATAAATCTAAATCAAAATGAAATCAACATAGAAATAATTGGTTTTTTAAAGTTTAATAATTTGAATTCAAATATAGTGATTATTTAGATATTCTAATTGTGATTTAAATATTGATCAAATGAATTTAATAGCCTTATTTAACTCCTTTTAATTAATAAATAATAATAGTGAATTTATATTGTAGCTTTATTTACGATAATAAGTGGTTTGGACAAATAATAAGAAAATGCATTATTAATAAAAATGACTTGATTTTTATTGTAGTATTATTAATTTAATTTATAGAATTTTTCCATAATTTTTAATTGAAAAATATTTAAATTTTCGTTTAATGATTTTTCGACAAACATGGTAGTTTTAAAAATTTCACAGAAAAAAATATTATGTATATTTTATTGTTAAGTTGGGATCATGATGCATTTTGGTGCATGATCGTATTTTTATTTCTGTTATTTGCGGTTCACATGTGAAAGGAATATGGGGTAGTAGAATACTACAAATCCTTCTTTTCGAAACTTTTTCTAATTCAAATCAAGTTCAAAATTTTCAGTAAAACTTAATATCGATTTGAGATGTTGCTTGAAAATCCTGGATTACTTGGGAATATTGGATAGAGTGTGTAAGAAGTAAAGTTTTGTTTAAAAGTAGAAAAATATATCTAAATCAAAATCAAAATGAACTTAACATTATACTCAACTAAACATTATACTCGCGTTGAAATCAAAATGGAAGTAACGTTTGAAATTTTTTCCTTTCATTCTTTTTTTCCTGTAAACGAATAATGGCTCCCCACCTTCAAAAATCTAAACCAAACATTATACTCGACTAAAAATCATGAAATATAGTTCTTTAAGATCATATGATTGAAGGCTTCGAATCTATGCCTATTTGGCAGCGTTTAACAGTGATTTGAGTTGCTCATTTTTTTGGTCAGTGGGCTAGGGATTGGGGGGATATTCAATTTAGGGCATTTTAGGCTTCGGAAATTATTGCATAGTGCTTCTCTTGCAATGGTGAGCTGATGAGAGGAGTATGGGGTGGTGCGATGGCCTCGTGTGGATCGCATTATTATGGTTCATGAATTGGGACTTCCAGGTCGTGGCAAGATAAAGGATGCCAAGTGTTGCTTCATGGTGTCAAACAAGTCACGTGGAGAGGAGTTCGACGGCGAAGACGAAATTGGATTTCATCGTGTCATGCTCTATGTCACGGAGATGCGTGCACGACCTTGTTTGGGTATGGACGTTTGTTTGGAGGGAAATTTGAGTTTTGTTTTGGGGAAGAAGAGATTTTGAAGGTATTAGTTATTAATTAGTAACTAGTTAAGTTAATTACTTAATTAAGTCAATAGCTTATAAAATTTAATATCTTGCTTATACACGGTTGGATTCAGACACGGTCAGTTACGTTGTATTCGTAGGAATGTGAGCTACTCGTAGGAACTAGTTTCGTCGAATCTGGAGCTAGTTGGATTTTGGAGTAAAATCGGACGTTGTTCGATTTTGGACCAAACCAGAACGCTTCGTCATCAACTGTAATTTCGGTGAGTTTACACACCTTTAAATAAACTATTTGATTTCTATGTTGTTATTGATAGTTGTTAAGTGCCTATATGATAGTTAATAAATTTAATAAAGTATAAATTAGTGATAAAAGTATAGTAATTAAATTCAATTATGATTAATGCGTTAAATTAGTTATACTTCGTTTAGGACATATATTTAGCAAAATAAAACCATGTTTTGCTATAACAAAATTGAGTAGCTTATTTTAGATATCTATCGAGCAGAATAAATTACCGTTCTTTGCTTGTGAAGTAAAAATATTATTATTTAATCGTTTGTTTGGATTTGAATTCCCGATTTATAGCGGATGACATAAATAACCATTGCGTTGCAGGGAACAAAAAGGAAGAAGTTAAAGTGTTTTCGTAACGAATATGTCGCTACGGGACACTTCAAAGTGCATGTATATATATATGTGTGTGTATATGTGTGTGTATGTGTGTGTGAATAAATATATATGTGTATATATATTTTTGAGATTTATATGGGACTTTTGTAGGAAGACCCTTGTTTACTGTTATCTGTATCTTATTTATATTATTTTATTGCTTATATTGATGTTTGGGTGAAATACTTGTAAAATACTATTTGAATTGTGTAAGTGTTGTTATAGCAATTTTTTCTATACTTCCACCTATGAAATAACATCTCCTTAAACCCTTATGTATGTTGAACTTGTGCTTGTATTTCCTAAATAAATGTTTGATTGTGTTTTTGCATTTTGAAAATTGTTTGGACTATATTTTCAAATATTTTGAGAATTTTGGTAATAATGGTTAAGTATTGATTAAAATTTATAAAAATAATTTATAAATTTGATTTGTTAACTTTTGGGATATTTAATGGTGTTTAAATTTGTATATGATTCCAAATTTGATTTATTATCTTTCGGGATAATTAACGTTGTTTAAACTTTATAAATGATTATAAATTTGAGTTATTATTTTTTAGGATAATTAATGGTATTTAAATACATAAAAATATTATAACTTGATTTATTGTCTTAATTAATTTGGTTTTTAAATTTATAAATGATAGTTTATGAATTTGGAAATCTTTTAAAATGAATGTTTAAAAAAAAGCTGGATGTAACTTTTAAATATGCTTAGAAATATAATTTGCCCCTTCAAAAGAACATTTTAAAGAGAGTTTTTAAAATGTTTTACAAATATTCATGATGTGAAAATCAAGCATAATTAAGAATCAAATGCATTAAATCTTGATTCGTTTATTATCGACAAGTGTATGCAATCTAATTCCCATACCCGATCATTCATTTACTTTCGATAGTTGATTTCTTAACCATTGATTTTGATATCATTCTTTATGCTTCATTGATCTAAGATGATTTATTGCTTATTTTGAGCCTTAGCATCCAACACCACGGATAACTAAAACCAAAGAGCAAGTGGAAGCCAAGACAGGTAGGTTGCACCCATTAGGATATAGTCACGTTTATCTAGAAAGTTGTTGGTAGCATGCATACGTTGATGTGATTATGTTCGGATGCTCATATGTGGCGGGTTCCATCTTGGAAGTTCCTAAGAGCATTGCACATTTGGCATGGGATCTTAAGTATATTTTGTCTAGAGGTATACTTTCGGTGTAGGGGGGCGCACCCTCTTAGTCTTGTTAGATAAATCCATTTTCATTGTTGCAATTCAAAACTTGGAATTAATCTTTCCTTCTTTTGTGTTTCGTCAATCCAAGACGATTTTTTGCTCATTTAATTTTTGGTATCCTTTGTCGGAAATGACTAAACCAAAGAGTGAGTGGACGTGAAGCTAGGTGGGGTCATCCCCATTAGGGTGTCTTCATATCTACTCTAGATTGGATTCGGTTGTATGCGCACAGATGCAAAATACTCAGATTCTATGTAAGGTTGGTGGGCCGACTTGTATATTTCAAGAGATTCACAGAGAAAATAAACCTCTCAAGTTTGATGTGTAGAGGCATACTTTCAGTAAACGGAGGTGCACCCTCCTAGTCATTATCGAAAAATTTCCTTTTCTTTATTTGATTCAAATCTTTGAATTGTTTTCTTAATCGAGAAGCGTCTAGAGCTCTTTTCAGTATTTAATTATTTATGTCTATTCTTTAAGTTTGGATTTTGACCTTATCTGTGTTATTCCTTTATTGTTTGGACTGTTGTTCTGATTGTATTCCATTTCTTCATGTATGGAAGTTGTTCTTGTAAGGTAAAAACCCGTTCCGCGTTTAACGTTATAGTCTCACAGATAAATTATATGTTCCTCATATTACTTGAGTTTTCTCACATTAATTTTCTAGACTGGTCTAGGTGTTATTTTATTATAATGCTGGGGTCAGACCAAGCATTTTGCTAGATTATCGCTGATGGGACATGGAATTCATGGAGTAGAGATGGATGTTAACCTGCCATAATATTTTTATTTTTCGTTGTATTATTTACGCCTATCAACAATTGTAAGGTCAAAATATATAATTGTCCAACTGATGGGGTTAACTTTAACTCTGATGTACTTTGTATCTCGTAGGGACATGTTATACTGTCTTTATTATATTATATGTTGTCATTTCCGTTGCGGGATTTTGTTCCCCCGTCTGTTCGTTTTATTTTACCCTAACAATCTGCCTTTTCGATGATTAGTTGTTCAACATTAGAATACTGTAGATGTATTTGGTGCTGACTTTCGATGGTCAAAAAAGCGGGACATTACAACTTCGATGGTAGAACATAGTTGTACAACAAGTCTTAAGCAGTATATAATAAACTACAAGTTAACATATGCCTAGTGGTTCGGATCACGCGTTGCATAGGATTCAAATCTATGGCCATATAGACTACAACTAGAGCGTCTAACCATTGGGATAGTGGTGCTAGACCTAATTAAGTTAGATGTGTGATAGTACTTTGGTTAGATTTACGATAGCATTCTAGTTAGATTTGCGATAGACATACAGTTTGACTTGTGATAACATCAAAGTTAGAAATGTGATAGCTCCATACTTAAACATACGATAGCTAAACTTGTGACAGATTTTGAAGTGCGATAACACTTAAGCTAGGCCTATTTTAGCCTAGACTTGTGATAGATTTTGATTATCCTAGACATGTGACATCTTTAGTACTGCGATATCACTTAAGCTAGACATGTGATAACATTATACTTACATAGCTTTAGAAGTGCGATTGCACTTACTAGACTTGCGATAGCTTTAAAGGTGCAATGACACTAATATTAGATATGCGATAGCTATTGAATGGGACACGTGATAACTATTGAGTTTGATATGCAATAACTAGATATGTGATTGCTATTAAATTGAATATGCAATAACTACTGAATGAGACATGAAATAGCTATTGAGTTTGATATGCAATAACTAGCCCTTAAATACTAATAGTTTATAGATGCGATAACTATATTTGTGATAGAAAATGGTAATAAATCATTGTTTAAATATGTGAATTTTAGGGTAAAATTTTGGAAGTCCGTTTCGAAGAAGTTTTATTTGATTTCACATTGATGAAATTACAAATAGTAATGATAAGTTAAATTGTAAAAATTTATATAAAATGAAGAAATGGAAAAACTTAGAGAAACTAAGAAATGACAAGTTGTATCATTTGAAAGGAAAGATAAAATTGTTTTATCTAAAGAACTAGAAATATTTTTGATAAAAACCTAAACTGGTGTATGTGGTATAAGGCCTAAGTGGCATCCAATTATTTGTTCGTGACAATGTATGAGAGAGATGGAAAAAGGCTTGTGTGGCGATTGATTGTCTATTTCCGATAATATAAGAGAATGTGGGTATATGGCCTAGGTGGCAACCCAAATGTCTGTTCATAACATTATGTGGAAGCGATGGTATAAGACCCGAGTGGCATCCTAAACATTAAAGCTCAACATTGATTAGAGGTAATGAAGTAAGGCCCAAGTGGCATCCTAGACGTCAAAACTCGACATTGATTAGGAGTAATGAAGTAAGGCCTAAGTGGAAGCCTAAAAGAAATGACTATAAAACTTAGTCGTGATATAATATAAGTGCAGGGCTTACTTATGAGTCTGATATTGTTTTCTGATTTCAATTCATACTAAGATGTTGAATCTGTATGGCTAAATTGATGGTGTTGAATTAGTAAGGAAAAACTCGTCCTACTAGGCAGTGTGGTCTCACTAAATGTTATGATAGGGAATGTTTTACTCATATTGGGATTTGTGTCCGACGCGTGTTTTTATTATTAAATTTCCCACAAACTCATGGTACTCATTTGAGTGGGCTAAGTTTATGGGTTTAGACAGGTTTTGCTTGAGGATAATTTATGACTTCAAAGACGAAGCATGAGGGTTAGTAGATAACAAAGCTTGTTTGATTTTGCAGTGTAAACTCAGATTGTTTAACTGGTTAAGCTTTCATGTTGACATCTTCATATGTCAAGCATGACACTATAATCGATATTTCAATTATATTTACAATTGTGTGAGCAGATTTTTGGATACCTAAAATGTGAAAACAGATTGTGTAATGGAAAACATAAGAAATTACAAAGATACAACATGAGAGAGATCAAAAAGCAGTGCAAGAAAAAGGAATTAAAATACAAAGGGGATTCAGGGATAAAATATCAGTCTACTTACTTAAAATATTTGTTCTTAGCTTTCAAACACTTCCCCTCTACTCAAGGCTATTATCCTCCTGTTAATATCATAGACGCAAGCTCTTACAACATCCTCAGCCCA
Source organism: Allium cepa (assembly GCA_030765085.1). Taxonomy (NCBI): domain Eukaryota; kingdom Viridiplantae; phylum Streptophyta; class Magnoliopsida; order Asparagales; family Amaryllidaceae; genus Allium; species Allium cepa. Next base: position 791,862,057 of record CM060935.1, on the reverse strand, counting down.
TCTTCTTTCTTGCTTGAAAATCCTATTATTCCTTTCTCTCCATATTTCTATAGCAACAATTTTGTAACATAGTAAGGCAATCGACTTTACATTTTTCCTTCTCTTACTAAGAAAAATATTGTACCGCTCTTGATTTCCATGGCTATTTCAGAGATGAAAACCCCTTAATATCAAAATTATTCCATTCATTGGAAGGAAATGAGCATTTAAGAAATAAATGTGTATTCTTTTTGTCATGGCACATCTCCATGCAACAAAGTTTCTCTTGTATCAAAAGGGCATTCTTTAGAATTCTCCAAAGCAGATGTTCCATTTATGGGAGTTTATCTTGTCCCATACTCTGCCAAGTCGAGAGTTAGCAAGAAGATGGTAAACATATTTGATCAAATGATGTTTGTTGAGAGGTCCCTATTTTGGTGTTTTTAAGTCTTCGAAAATGAGTTTGTTCCCTTAAATTTCATCCCACATTTTCCTTACTTCAACATTGTTGCAGTATGGTAAAGAGATGGAGTTCTAATGTATAAAATCTAGGATGAATGCTGAGTATGGATTCCTACTTGAATTCTTTAGTCGAAGGTTAGCTTTTGAGTAACAACTGGCCCTTTAGCAACCATGGAAAGTGCCAAAAACCAATGTAAACGCTTGGGCATATAGGGTAATTTATATATTGAAGAATAGAACATTCTAGAGTTTAAAACACACCTCCAAACCCAGCTACTGTTTTGATTTAATTCCATGGTCCATAAGTTTGTATTTCCTATTTTACATTTCAATCCAATCCTTCGATAAACTAGCATTATTTCATGTTAACTTTGCCAGATGAGAGGAGAAAGCTACCTTATTCCAATGATGGAAGTTTAAAATTCTCAGTCTATCAGCCTTAATTGGTTTTTAAGTATTTGATGGGAAGTAGCTTTCCAGAGAATGGGTCACCAGCCTAAGAAAATGGTTGCATGCTTTCTCTATCGTGTCAACTAGTGATTTGGGTAGAACAAATAAGCGAGAGTAATACAGGTGCATAACAAACGCTATAAATTTAACTATCTTTAAATGACCAACTTATATAAGAACCCATTATGTTAAGAACTCGGTATTGTTATTATTGTTTAATAAAGAGGTAGATAATCTTGTTTTCCGATCCTAGATAAAGTAAGTTGGATGCCTAAATAAGAAATATGATTTTTCAAAAGGGGAAGGTGATGGTATGTTGCAATTCTTAACTTGTCAGCAAAATTGTTCCTTGATATGCTAATGAATGACATGGAGGGATTAATGAGTAGGCTTGTAGCTTTCCAAACTTGCTGAAGATCTTTGGTTAAGGCTTCTAAGGAGGAGTTATTCGGTTTGGTGAAAACTAAAAGGTCATTAATGAAGCAAAGGTTAGTTATTAGAGGGTTAGCATTCATATGATGATAGTTAATGAGCTTGGCATTGTATTTTCTTTTTAATTGGAAATAAGAACTTCCATTACTTAATGTTGTTGAGAAAAGAAACTGATCGTATTTTGTCGCTTGAAAATAATTCCGGTAACGACTGCAGCATCATCAATGTTTATTTTTGGATCTTGAAATAGAGAATGTTACACCTTGCTATTAAAGCCTAGGTCAAGGGACACTTAAGTGAAACATACCTAAATTAGGAATTTAGAAAAATTAGATAGTGAAAAACGTACACCTTGGAAAATGGTATATGATATGTATATAGACGGATATATCTATTCTTCTACTATTGCTTTCAGTCTCTTACTTTTTTTCTTACAATGCTACATAGAAAGCAAGAATGGAAACTCAAAGCGGATATTTGATGTTAGGATATGCAAGGGAAAATGCTAGTAAAGGAACTATAGGTGCGTAGATTAATGGATGGGGAGGGAAGACAGTCTCGAATATTGGAGTAGAAATCAGTATTCAGATGCTAGCTTCGCTGGTAGGAAATCCAAATATGAATTAGTTTTTTTAAGTAGCTTTTAGCAAATCTAATGCAACCGCAGGCTCAATAGCAAGTACCATCGCAAGCAAGAATGTTCCAAGTGGCTAACGCAGGCTGCCAAGGAGAATTTCACTAAGATGAACTAGAATTTTTGGAGTTTGGAAGGAAAAATGTTTGATGGAACAAGACAGACAATGAATTCAAGTGATTGGCTGTGGGCGTGTGATAATATTTATGTAGATTTGGAATTTAAGGATGCTTATATGATAAAGTTAGTGTCTAGATAGATTAAGGGTTTATTATTATCTAATAAGAGACTATGTGGGCTGAAGTTCCCGAGTAAGAAATCACTTGGAAAAGGTTAAAGGAGATGTTTGAAGAGATATTTATTCCATGTTGGAAAAGGAAGCGAAGTTTCGAGCATTTATGGAGCCAAAACGGGGAAGCATGACTGTACCAGATTATTTATAGAAGTTTAACGCTTTATCTAAGAATGGGATGGATCTTATCAGGACATCGAGAAAAAAGGTGAAGAAGTTTATTTTGGGACTGAAGCGAGGCTGTGTGATAGGACAATGATCCACTTTACACTCCCATTTAGCGAAATTTTTTATTTGTCAAGAATATTTAAGATGATGTACACCCATCGAGGGAATGTGGGAAAGAAAACTCAAATTGGCAAGAGGAAGAAGTTTGTCCCATACCAGAAGTGTAAGAAGGGCCAATAAAAAAAGGGAGAGACTCTAGGAGGAGGAGCATGGAAGGATTTTTCTAAAATCACTTGTTACAACTGTGGTCAGATGGAGCATTATGCATCCAAGTGTCCGAAAGTGGAAGGAGTAGTAAAGGTCAAGCGTTCAAATTGTGATAAACTAGGCTATATGAAGAATAATTTTCTATATTCAAAGTAAGAAAAAGTGTATGCTTTAGAAGGATCAGCGGCTGGACCATCTATTGGGGAAAAAAAGGAGAGTATGGTGCTTGGAGGCATGATTTTAATTTCTAGTATTTCATTTAGAGTTCTATTAAATACCGTTGCTACACATTCTAGTATTTGATGTCACTTATTAATTCAATTGGTGGGTATGCCACTCTCGGGGATCAGGTGCACTAATTTAGAGTTTGTTATGTTTGAACATTTATTAGCTTGCGACTCATTATGTTTGACTTTGTAGGCTATGGGGTAATTTTTGATATGGATTGGATATTATGTAATAACTTTAGAATTTGTTGTGCCGATAGAGTTATTGCTTTATGAAGTCCTATAAGTGATGAAAGGATTATGGCGACATTAGATATATTGAAGGAGAAGTTTGAAGATACATTATATGCAATACAAACTCGGGAGGATGAGCTCAATAGTTACTAGTGGTTTGGTAATTTGTAGATGTTTTCAAACCTACGCTGGGATTACCACCTAGAAGAGCGACTGGATTGCAGATATATTCAATATTAAGGCACAATCTACTAGTAAACCACTTGGTAAAATGTCATCCTAGGAGATGAAAGAATTGAAGAAGCGGTTAGTGGAACTTGAGCATAAAAGTTTCATTACGAGCAGTTCACTATAGGGAGCATCCATAGTATTTATGAAGAAGTCAAATTGATCATTTCAGACGAGATGTTGAATGAGATGACTGTGAAGAACTATCATCCATTACCTAGAATAGATGATTTGTTTGATCAGTTGAGTGAAGCTAGAGTATTATCACAGCTAGACCTAGCGATGAGATTCCATCAAGTTAGGGTAACTTAGGATTGTATTCCTTTGACCATGTTTAGAACAAGGTATAGTTCATATGAATGGTTAATCATGCCCTTTGGATTTACCAATAGCACCGCTTCTTTTTAGATCTTATGAACCATAATTTTTGCGATCAGTTGGATAAGTTTGTGTTGGTCTTCATTGGTGATAATTTGGAATACTCAAAGAATGAGAGAGACCATAAAATCCATCTTAGATTGGGGTTGGAGATCTTGAGACAACATAAGTTGAAGGCTAAGTTTTCGAAGTGTCATTTTTAAAAGCCTGAAGTTAAGTTTCTTAGATATGTTGTTTCAGAGAATGGATTGGCAGTGGATCCATCGAAGATGGAAACTATCAATAATTGGAAGAGACTTGAGATGGTTACAAAGATGAGAAGTTTCTTGAGTATAGCTGGCTATTATTGTAGATTCATCAAGGATATCTTCTGTATAGCAATACTCTTGACTAAGTTGACCAAAAAGAATGAGACGTTCGAATGGACTGCTACGTGTGAATGGTAGTTTCAAGAGTTGAAGAGGTTACTGAAAAATGCTTTTTTCTTGATCAAAACCAGGAGTTGGTACTTTCTACCAATCTTATGGAACTGAATTGGGTGCAATGTTGATGGGAAAGGGAAGGGTGATGACTTTTACATTCAGGCAGTTGAGGTTACATGAAGTTTGCTATCTGGCCAATGACTTAGAGTTGGCAACTATAATTTTTGCATTGAACATCTAGTGACATTATCTATTGGGAGAACGGTTTAAGTTATATACAAACCATAAGTCTCTTGAATATTTTTTCTTTCTTAGAAGGAGTTGAATATGAGGCAACATAGATGATTAGAGTTCTTGACAGCATACGATTTTGACATAGAGTATGCATCGGTAAAAGGGAATAAGGTTGTCGACGCTTTGAGTAGGAAGCAACAAAATGAAGTGCTGGCATGATTATGGAATGGAAGCCTTAAGGGAATTAGCTTCTTATGGAGTTCACTTTAGGCTGAATGCAGGATCGAGTTAAGATCCGGGCGCATTAGCAAGTTTGGAAGTACGTTCAACATTTGTAGATAGAATTATTGCAAAATAAAATAAGGATCCATTGTTAGCCGAGAGAATTACGCAATTGGAAATAGGTGTGGAGGTAGAGGATTAAAAGGGTTCAAAAAAGATAAAAAATGATGGTTTAGAAAGAAATGGAGATTGTGTATCCAAAATGTAAGCTATTTTCAAAAGGAATTATTAGAGGAGAGTTATTGTTCTAAGTTTACGATTCGCCTTGGAGGCACGAAAATGCGATATGAAGCGCATGCTCTTTTGTGAAGGAATGAAAAGGGATGTTGGTGGATGTGCGAAGAAGTGTTTCACATGTCAGGAAGTTAAGGCTGAACATCGAAAGCCAAGTGGACTGCTTCAGCCTTTAGAGGCAACGACTTGGAAGTGGGACTCTATATCAATGGATTTTATAGATGGACTGCCAAGGTCAAGAATAAGATTATATTGGTAATAGTCGGCAGGCTAACTACAAGTGGCTATTTTATCCTGGTTAAGTCGACGAGGATCTCAACTAGCTTAGCGAAGCTTTATATGAAATTTTTTGTAAGACTCCATGAGATTCCAAGCAATATGTCAGCAGTAAGGATCCATTGTTCACCAATAAGTTTTGGAAGAATTTGCAGAGTACTATGGGCATATAAATGAACTTGTAACAATCCATATTTTTGACCGTCCAAATATTTAAAAGATATATTTAAATCCTAATAAGTTAATTTAAATCAGTGACCCAAAAAGCTCACTTTTATATACAATGGAATTGGTGCTTGAGACCACTTCCATTGTGTTTGGAATGTTGTTTCCAACCGTTTTGAGTATAAGCATTGATATGTTTGGGATATTGAACTTTTAGTAATATATGATCTAAAAATCTAACTTTTACATATGATGGAAATAGTTTTTGAGACCACTTCCATTATGTCCGGAATGATGTTTCCGACCTTTTTGAGTATAAGCATCGATATGTTTGGAATATCGAATTTTTGGTAATATATTGGAAGTTGATTAATATATGACCTAAAAACTAACTTTTTCATGTGATGGAATTAGTGTTTGAGACACTTCTATTGTGTCTGAAATGATGTTTTCGACCTTTTTGAGTATAAGTATCAATATGTTTAGAATAAAAAATTTTGAGTTATAAAGGAGGAGAGTTGTTGTTGATTAAAGAGGCTGGAGTTGGGCCCAAGGGCCACTTGCTTTCCTTTAAAGAGCACCCTCCTTTGCCATTTGGTTTTTATGTTGCCTCCTTCCTTGCTATCTTCAAAGACCTAAAACTTCAAGCTCATATCGAATTAAAACCCATAAAATAAATTCCCTAAAATCAAACTAAAATCACCTTAATTCTTCTCTTGCCTCCCTCTACAATCTTTATTGGTATTGGAAAATTTGGAGATGGTTTTATTTTCATTCATGAAGAGAAAAAGAGCTAGAGAATGGGTTTGATGTTGCTTTGAGAATAATAATGGTTGCTAGGTAAGTGGACGCTAAACTTGTAGCTTGTAGTTATATAAAGATGTGTGTTTCGCTATGAAATGTTGAATAAAGTAAGTATGTTATGCTTCATTGAAGTAAAACTTGATTTGGGGTTTGATATGAAGAGTAAAATATCAAATAGTTGATTTATGATGAAAAGTTGACATATATTAGAGTTAGTAAGCATCAAATATAAATGGTTGCTTATTATATATGATATAGTCTATATTATCATAAATAAACATATGTATGCAGTTTATATGGAATTGTAATGTTAAAAATGTGACTTTTAATGTGGTAGCAAGCATATAAGAATTGTATTAATTTGGTATAGGAAGTAGAAATTGTTAGTAACTCAGGTATGATGTTAAGTTGGTATAATGACCATTAGATTGCCATAAAACTCACATAACTATTATAAAACGAAATGAGTAAAATGCATGGAAGATAGTAAAGTTAAATTTTGATTTCTAAAAGAAAGAAAATTGTTTTAATAGCTTTTAAAAGGGCATGATCTTGGGCTCATGTTGATAAAAGTAATACAAGAAGGGATTTTATAAGAGTTGGTAAACTATTATGAGTGGTAGCTTAACGACTTAAGTAGCGATGAAGATTACCATTTACCAACACTCTAGTGATGATATAATAAATGAATATTGCTAAAATGTGAGTGTGGGTTAAGAAGAGGAAGGAGATTCATATTGTTAAAAGTGATAAAAGTGTGATTTTTAATAAGTTATGTTAGTAAGCTTGATAGAAGAGAGCTAGATACTGATGTAAATCATGTTGAAATAATGGTTAAAAGTGTAAATGCAGAACAATAACCAAATCATAATGATTGATAGAAGTGTTGTTTGCAATAGCAATCAAGTTATATTATTAGTGGAAAGTGTTCTTTAACGAGGGCAGTCAAGTTTGGATGATTAACAAAAGTTAGAAAATGAGAAGCAAGAAGACTACGTCGTTAACTAAAGTTATGACAGATTCGCGAAAGTGAAAAAAATAAGGAAAATACCCAATTTGATGGTTCGGATGCTATAAATAGCCTAAACCACCTTGGATGGCCGAGAAAAACACATTCCTCTTTATTTTGATTGGTGCCGAAGGCACTGCCTTTTCACAAAGGAGTGTTGTGTGTGCACCGCCCTGTGAAAGGTAGTGTTATGCACTTCTTGTCACAAGGTAGTGTTGTGCAATGCCCTTTAAAGGCAGTGCCAAGTGTTTTAGCACTGCCTTATATATAGGTAGTGCAAACGGCACCACCTTGCGGGCATTGTCATATACTGACGTGCTAAGCATGGAAGCGTTTTGTTTCGGATTGGAGTCTAGTTTTAAGGTTCGGGGTTCGAAGAAATTGACTGGCTTCGGAGGGCCTCTGGGTTTGCTCGGACAAAGTTATGGGAAGGTTATATCTTGATGGGGCTTCAGAGAACTAGTGAAGTTCATTAGCATGGGCTAGTATGAATCCGGATTGTTTATTCATTGACAATCGAAGGATATCAGTTTTGTAAAGGGAATCCATTTTTCCCTTGAGACGACACGACCAGTTGACGTGATCCCGGAGTAGGGGCAGAGAGAGTCTGGAATGCCAGCCAGAGTAGGTCATTTACTATTCCGTAGTACGTTTGGATGCTACTACAGGACCTACAGACCAACTTCCTTTGAGTTTTTGGTTTTCAAGGGAGTCCAAAATATTGTTTTGGCTGTCGATAGGTCTCTTTGGTAGCAATGGAAATTCAGCATGAGTAATGGTTGTAGATATTCAAATAACGTTGACCTTGGATATTGCTCGTATATGATTCGTACGGGGTCTTCAGGTATGGGAATGCTTGGTTATATAGCGTTATTAGGGTTGCATTTACTCGTATTTCGGGATTTTTGTCTGATATATATGCTTGGATATATATGTATATACTTCTACATAATATGATTATAGACAAATTTACCTTACATTTTGAGTTTGATTGTGAATTAGGAGGTGTATGGCATATTTATTATGGAGTGTAGTATTACCCCTGCACTCGTCTACTCTTGTTGTTGATACTTAATATAGTTAGAACAGGTAGTTTTAAATCATGATATGCAACATAGATCTGATGCATGTTAGGATGTATATCTGTATTTAATTACAATATTATGAGGCTAGTTCCCCTCACCAGACTTCTGTCTAACCCTTATTTCCTCTCCTTTATTTCCTATTTTGGAACTTATGATTACCCCTTGCAAAGTGGTCTAAGTGACAAGTTGATTTTCAGGACGAGCTTGCCCGAGAGCTGGGCTTTTGGGTTTTAGAGATGAGCTTATATTTACGATTAATCCATGTATTATATGTATCAGATGTTCTATTTATGTACGATACCATGCATTGTATTGATGTATATATTCAGTACCTCTTTTGTATGGAGTGTATGTAGGGATTTGTCCAGATTGAGGCCTTCTTAGTTTTATGTACTTAGTTGTCTCTTTATACACATGTATCCATTAGTAAGGTCATTATGCATTGTTTATGCCTCCGTGTGATTTTATATATACTTGTCATATTATATATTGTTGTTTTTCCAATGCGAATTGCACAAAGGTGATGTTGAAATTCATAGTTTAATCAAGTTTAAATTTATACGACCATTTGTCTTTTAGAGTATTTCAAACATATGTGTTGATCAACATATATTTGGGGTATCGTAAAAGGCGGGTCGTTATAGAACTTTAGTACAGCTTACCACCTATATCACCTACATATAGGTGGTCAAATGGAAGAGGTAAACCGAGTTCTAGAGGATTTTCTGAGAGCATGTGTCCTAGGCTTTGGAGGATATTGGAAAGATCATTTGGATTTGGTAGAGTTTTCTTAAAATAATAGTTACCAGTCGAGTATTGGAGCGATACAATTTGAGCCGCTTTATGGTAGACTGAGTAAGTCACTTGTTTGTCACTTAGACATGGGAGATAAACTCGTGTTACGACCCGACTTGGTAAAGGATGCTACCGAGAAGGTAAAACTGATTCGTAGGATGGATGTCATACAATTGAGGAAAAAGAGTTCTGCCAATAAAAGGCGAATAGAAACGGAGTTTGCATTAGGCGATCATGTGTTCGTGAAAGTTTCACTTATGCAAGTTATTATGTACTTTAGGAAGGCAGGAAAATCGGCTCCTGGATATGTAAGACCATTCCAGTGATTGTGAGGATTAGTAAACTCACTTGCATATCGATTAGCAATTTGGCGGGTGTGTTTATTACATTTAAGGAAATGAGCGCATGACCCTAGTACGGTAGTAGAACCGATGGCTGTTTAGGATTTATCTGTAGAACAAGATTTAACATATGTAAGACGACCGAAAGAGATGATAGGCATGATACGAAAGAGTTGACGAACAAGATTATTAGACTTGTGCATATCCAATGGTTGTGATAGAAGTATATGATAAGATCAAGAATATCTATCCTAGGTTGTTTTAGACATGTATGTTTAAGCAAGTATGCTTTGCTTGTATGAACTAGTAGTGATATAGTATTTTTTGTGTTATGATACTATGTGTGTGGCACTAGTATGTTATATTAGTTGGTTGATAATTTGTATTAGTAGGGAACTAGTGTAATGGTTGTATTTGTATGTACATTTGTATTAATGGTAATGGTCATTATACTGCATTATCTAAATTTCAAGAACGAAATTCCAATAAAGACTGAAGATTATAACATCCCATATTTGGAGTGCCATCATATGAGATTAAATTGAAACAAGAATTTTAATGATAGCTAGTTGAAATAATTTAATTATGGAAATTACTCAAGGGGTTAGTTAAGTAAGAGACACTTAGAAGGATAATTGAGTTGACTATGATAGTTATATTAAGGGAAATGAATTAAGGAGGTTGGGCAAGAAGAGATTTAGTTCCAATCCTAAACCATTAATTCATATACCCCTAAGGCATAATATTCTATTCATTAACTTTCACTCTCATATACCCCTAAAGGCATAATATTTGCTTCATTAACTCCATTTCATTAAAACAAACAAAAAGAAACAAAGGTCAACTGCAGTTAACAAAGAAGAGGTAAAAAACTAATCTAAGGGCAAACAGAAGATTTCATTTAAGGAAAAGAAAAGAATTTTATTAAAACTACTAATTAGGTGAGTAATGTTTACCCTAATTCCATCCAAATCCATTTAAGTCCATATTTTAATGTGTTTTAATGTTTTGAATGACAGTAAGCATGTCTTAATGTTAATAGAATGGATCTATACATATTTGGATGATAAATATCATTATTTTTATACGTTTAAGAGTAAAACATGTATTAACATTTTCCAAATGCATTGAAACTTTAATGATGTTTATAACATTAGAACAAAGATGATTTTTTATTTTCATAATTTTTGGATGAGAAGAAAATTTATCACGAGTTTTCTAAGTTGGAAATAGGCAATTTTGGTTGTAAATTAATATTTTAAAAAATATTAAAATTTAATCTGAAATTTTTACTGAAGGTAAATGATGATGGTTTCAAATCTCTGTGGATTTCTAGGATTTGTTTTTCATGAATTTTTAAATAATATAAATGAAATGGTAAGATAGAAAATACCCTTAATTAAAGAAAATATTAGAAAAAGTAATTTATTAAGGCATAACTAAAAGATAAATTGCTGTTAGCATCATATATTTGTCATAAAATAAAAGTAAAATAATATGCAAATGACATGTGTCATGAATTAGTTAAAAAGTGGAAACTTTATTGAGGAAACTATTTTCCAAATTTCGTTTTATACATGTGATTTCCCATCATGCCCATGTTAGGCATGCGATGATGGATAATTATGTTATATATGTGACGGTACTTTAGTTATACTGGCAATAACACTCTAGTTAGATTTGCGATAGCCCTACAGTTGGACTAATGATAACATTAAAGTTAGACATGTGATAGCTTTATATTTAAACCTACAATAGCTAGATGTGCAATAGCAGGGACTTATAATAACTTTAGAAATATGATAACACTTAAAGAAGAAGTTGGATAACCAATAATGGCAATGGCTTTAGAAGTGTGATAGCCCTTAGCCAGACATATGATGACATTAGAATTGTGATAGCTGGAGAAGTGCGATAACACTTAAACTAGACGTGTAATTGCACTAGACTTGCGATAGCTTTAGAAGTGCGATAACACTAATGTTGGATATGAGATAGGTATCGAATGATAAATGCGATAACTATTGAGTTTGATATGCGATAACTATTTAATAATGCGTGCGATAACTATTAATTTAGATATGCAATACCCATTATATGAGACATATGATAACTACTGAGTTAGATATGTTAGCACTTAAAGATTGATAGTTTATAGATGCGATAGTTATGCATGCAATAGGAAATGGAAATAAATCCATCGTTCAAATATGTGAATTCTGGGATAATATAGAAGCTAGTTTCCAAATGTTTTATTTGAATTTCATATGATGAAATTAAAAAGAGAAATGATAAGTTATAATAACTTATATGAAATGGTGAAATAACGAAGCTTAGAGAAGTTAAGCTAAGAAATTAAGGATGAGTTGTATCATTTAAAAAGTAAAGATAAAAGTGTTTCATCTAAAAAAATTTGAAAGATTTTTGTTCTACGATGGTATAAGGAGTATAAGGCTTGAGTGGCATCCAAATATCTGTTCACGACAATATACAAGAACGTTGGTGTAAGGCCATTGTGGAAACCAATTGTCCGTTCATGACGATATAGGACAATGAGGGTGCAAGGCTTGGCTGGCAACCCAAATGTCTATTCATGACATTATTTAAAGCAATGGAATAAGACCCGAGTGGTAACCTAAACATTAAAACTTAACATTTTTTAGAAATAATGAAGTAAGACATGAGCAACAACCTAATAATAACTATAAAACCTAGTCACGATATAATATTAAGATTAGGGCCCACTTACGAGTGAGATACTATTTTGTGATTTCAATTCATGCTAACATTTTCAATCTATCTAATATGGCTAAATTGATGATATTGAATTAGTAAGGGGAAACCCATACCGGGTTGGCGGCACGGTCTCATTAAATATCATGATAAGGAAATATTTTACTTATACTAGGCTTTATGTTTAACTCATATTTTATTATTATTTCCCATAAACTCCCGGGTACTCATCCGAGTAGACTGAGTTTATGGGTCTATATATGTTTTCTTACGAATAAAGACTCTGAAGACGAGGTATGAGGATTAGTAGATAATAAATCTTGTTTTTGTTCTGTTGTGTAAAACCAAATCGTATAACTGTTTAAGTTCTCGTGTCGGATCTTCATATGTCTGGAACAACATCATTATGTATGTTTTTATTATACTTACCACTGGGAGGAAGACATTGGGATATTTAAAATTTTAAAAAATAGTTAAGTTATGGAAATTTATCCAGCTGCTCTGTTTACTTTATGTTATTGAAAAAAATGATCATATTTTGTTACTTGAAAATAATTTTGATGATGACTACAACGACATTCGTTTTTATGTCTTGAAATGGGGGATGTTACAAAATATGCAACAAGTGGTAGATTAAACGATCTCTATAAGCTTCTACATCGGATTCTCTGTCATGCTGCTACTAAACCTAACTCCTAGTGTACTCGAGAGAGTACTTAAGAGATGTCATGAAAAAACAAAGACAAATCGTTGGTCTACTATAATATGATATAAGGGATTCCAACCAAAATACTATATGTAAACCGGTATAAATAAATATAAGGTAAGAGCTATATTAGTATCGAGATCGTACCTCAACCAACTCTCCTACATACATAATTATTAGCACATATGCAATCATAACGTCAACTAATAACATACAAGAGGTTATATTGGTCTGTGGTGTTAAAAGTTAAGAACAACAAATGAAACAACATTGCAGAACAGAACTCTGCCATAGCATAACTATCATTCACACTCTAGAGTCGTGTCTTCTATAAGTACCTACCTAGCATCCCCTAAACTTCGAGAGTAATGCTGATTCACTTGACTTATGCCAAACCAAAGCATTCAATGAGCGTCCTTATTCAGTATTATGTTGTACCATGCAAGGGATCTACAATATCCATCCCTTATGTATGAAAACCCTATGTACTTGGAATCTCAATCACACACCCTACATCATAAATTTAGCATACTGATTGGTTCCAGTCTATCTTAATGTAAGTAACTTTTTCTATATCCTCTCCATTGAGTTGTGAACTACTATACTATACAAGAACGAACCATCTACTTGCGTATTAGACCGTACTCCACTTTCTTGCATCGTGTTAATCGTATCTTGATTGACTAAAAGCTCTTATAGATGTCCCTTAGTTGTTGTATGAAGATTTCGATCCAAAACTCTTAGGTATTGATTTTAAAACTATTATTCTTGTTTGAAACCCCTCTATAAGTGACTTGTTTATATTAGTCGTTAACTTGTTCTTAAGTCTCCAAAACACATATAACATGTCTTTAAATAACTCAATATCACTTCTTAAAGTTATGTTCAATCTAGTTTGAAAACTTCTAGTTTGGAACACAAAACAAGAAAGAACAGCCTAGCTCACCGGAGCAAGTATGTGGCTAACCATCGACAGCGCCCCCCTAAGCATTATCCCTGATCAAACGACCAATGCTCAAACCAAAAGCTTGGTTCATCCATGCTTTGTAGATTGGACTGCCTTGCTTGAACCAAAGTCCTTTCTCCCACATTGCCTAATGTTATTGATCCACTTCCACAGCTTGCATCTGACCGACTTACCATCATCAAACCAAACTTCAGGCACAATATCCACGATGGACCATGTCCAGCTTCTTCTCCACTGAGCTATATTCGGTTAAGCACAATCAATCTTTGATGTCGCATATCAACCATATATCTAATATGTGCAATACACAAACATATCTTGTCCTATCAAATGCAAAACAATAGAAAATCAATGTGAATGTAAACCATTATCAGCTAATAGGCTCTAACTTCTAAGATTATGTTATATTTGGTTCTAAATATTTTAACAATCATTCTAAGTATACGAACAATTATTTGAGCATATCTTGTTATATTAAGTACTTGTTGCAATATGATCTAGAAAGTTATGTTGAAGATATTATGCAACGGATTGATTTTTTTATAGATTCATTAATTTTGGAAAATCAACATATTTTCATCAAGGAAGAAACACCGTAGATGGCATTATCTGTGCACATGAATTGGTAAGGGAATTCAAGGAAGTGATAACATGAATATGTGCATCAAAATTGAAATTAGGAAGGCATATAATGTGGTCAAAAGAGAGTTTGATTTGCATATGATGAGGAACATGCAATTTTTTGAGAAATTGATCGAGTCCCCGAACTTTTAAATTATTGGCATAGGCAGCCTCAAGAGTTTTTTTGAAGGTTGTAGTGGACTTAGACAGGGAGACCCTGTTAAAGTTAGCGCATGTTTAACATGTTTAGGAACAAGTCTATCCTAGTTTATTGGTCAAAAAATAAGTTAGTGGCTTGAGTTTAGGAAGTGGTTAGTTTTTCATTTCCTTATTTAAGGCTTCGTATTTTCATCGTTCAATCAATAAGCAATACAAAAATGTGGTTATTTGATATTTTATTGTTTATTGTCTCTCTCCATTCTTTCTATGTCAAAATTCCAACATGGTATCAGAGCTAGGTAGAGAGATGGATAGAGAGCATCCTATAAAGTCAAGAAACTACTGTTCCCAACGATAAATTGGTATCCTCCTCTTCCATCAATACCTTCTCAATATATTCTCCTTTCCAAAATGGAATCACGCATCTTCCTTAAATTAAAATTTCAATCTTCCTTCTTTGAATTCGACGCCGATCCAGGAACGAAATCGCCTCACTAATCCGCAGCCAAAAAATGGTCTTCACTGCCAAACCGCATTCAGATCTGATGATACTTGAGTTCTGATGTCGAAGTATTATCCCGTCGATATTATCTGGACTGCCTGGAACTGAAGTGCTTTAGTAGGCGAAGTTTAATCGTCAATTGGATGTATTCACGAGCAGTGTTGATGGCTAGAGTTGCTCGTCTCTCTAGAGTTTGTGTTGCCTATAGTTGAAGCTCGTGTCTAGAAAGGTTGCTAGGGTTTGTGCTAAGACTGTCCGAAAAACTGCAATATGAGAACTTGTTTGTCAGAAATCTAAGGCTGAAGCCTGAACTAGATTGCGTCAAAAAGTTGTTGTTTTGTTGGTTAAATTCTATACAAATACTGAAGCTTGTCTCGTTGTTGATGTTTTGTTGAATGGTGAGGACGAGGCTGAATTTGGCTTTATTTGAATGTAGATAGGTTGTAGTGTGATTGCGTAGTTGGTTTTCTTCTGATGGGTTGTGGTGAGCGTGAGTTATATAGGATGGATTCCAACTGATACGAAGGTTGGCTACAGTAGTTAGATCGCTGGAGAGGTGAGTACTTTGCAGGTTTGGGTTCCAGTACATGGATTTGCATGCGGTGGTTAATGGTCAGGCGGTTCCGAAGGAGGACAACAAGTGTTGGTGGATGCTCAGATTTTGGATCTTGTGGAAGATGCCAATGGTTTTTGATTGCAGCCTTGCTGACGAGTTTTACTAGTGGATGAAGCTTACAAGTGGAACTATGTATGCTGTTTGTCATGGAAGCAAGGTGGAAAGCTGTGCTCGTCCAGCTTTGTTATGCGAGCAGCGGCAAAGTGTAAATGGCTTTGCAGTCAAAGGTATTTTTAAAGTTTGGTGTTGTTCCAATTTACTTTAAAAAATGAAAGGTATGAGGTAGTGGGTATTAAGAATATGACAGTAGCAGCATCCATTTTGTTTGAATTATTGGCGATGAAGCAGTGTAAAACTTGTAGGCTGGAAGTGTGATGATGATGATTGTATGAAGTGCGTATGTAAGTGGTGAATGCTGAAGTAGATATTGTGTTCGAAGTGAGTTTGGGATTGGAAGATGGTAGCAATTAGTTGTGGTGGTAGGATCAGATGGTTGTTCCGTGTTCGTGGTTTGTGGGTATTTGATTGGAGTTTGAAGGTCACAGAACTTTTGTCAGGTTCAGGTAAAGAGGAAGGTGCTGATGATTGGTGATTTGCAGATTTGGAAAAGAGTTAAGTATGGAGTTGTTGTGATGGTTCCTGCAGTTTTTTCGAACTGGTAGCGGGTTGTACTTAAAGTGGTTGAACTTGTAAGCTTTGTCATTGGTGATTTTGTCATTGGTTGTAGACGTTGGTTGACGAGGAAGTTTGTGTTGTTGGCAGTTTTTGTAGATGATGTTTGTTGCGGTGAAAGTGATGTTTAATGTTTGTGGTTGAGGTAGTAGCAAAGTAGGAGTGTGGTTATGGTTTGATTAGTGATGGAATTTGGTGTTTGCTACGTTCGTTTTGGCGATGGATTAAGTGGTGATTGTTGAGGTGAGGTTGTGTTTGTGAAGTTTCAGTTGTTCAGTAATGTATAGGTAATGTGATGAGTGTATGAAAAGTGCACTGTGAGATGCGGCAGTTGTGAACTGATACTTGGTGTCTCAGCCATCGGTGAAGTTAATTTTTGTGAGCATTGATAAGTTGTAGAATTGTGGGACATTGCAGTTGCGGTGAAGTGATGGGTGCATGTGGTGCTAGAGTAGAAGATGAAGATGATGATGTATAGAACATCGGTTATGGGGTTGGACAATATGAAGAGTGTTCAACAACTGTTTGATGAGATGCCTAAGAAAAGATAGGCATGCCTACATGGGAAGTAGGCATAGTGAAGTGGGTTTGATTTCATGTCATCCAACAAGTATGTGAAGAAGAGCCGCAGTTCTCGCTTGTTGGGGAGATGACAGAACATTAAGGGATGACTCGAATGGAGAGGCTTAGTGAATCCCTTGA
This sequence comes from Allium cepa, assembly GCA_030765085.1. NCBI lineage: Eukaryota > Viridiplantae > Streptophyta > Magnoliopsida > Asparagales > Amaryllidaceae > Allium > Allium cepa. Next base: position 791,844,981 of record CM060935.1, on the reverse strand, counting down.
ATGAAACCATAAAAGTTCAGTGATGGTTCATAAGTGGTGAATCATTTAATATGAAGCAGTTGAGCATGTCCAATCTCATAAAAGATCAAAGCCGTTATGGAGATCGTCCAAGTGAGAAGATGAAGCAATCAAGAATCATAGTTCTTTATAAGTTAGCGGTTGTGTGTTGTAAACTGAATGTTAGCACATTCGGTTTAAGGGAGAGTGTTAAAGTTAGCGGATGTTTAACATGTTTAGGAGCAAGTCTATCCTAATTTATTGGTCAAGAAATAAGTTAGCGGCTTGAGTTTAGAAAGTGGTTAATTATTTTATTTCCTAATTTAAAGCTTTGTAATTTCTATTGTTCAATTAACAAGAAATACAACAATGTGGTTCTTTGACACTTTACAGTTTAATGTCTCTCTCCCTTCTTTCTATGTCAAAATTCTAACAGACCCTCTATCTCCGATACCTTTTACTACGGTCATAAAATTCTTCAGCTTAGTTATCGATAAACAAGTTAGAAATGGTAGAATCAAGCTAATTCTAAGTAAAATAAATAGGATGTCTTATGCAGATAGCATAATTGTCTTTGCTAAAGTTGATTTGAAAAGTGCAGCGGCAGTTAAAGAAGTTTTTAGTAAAATGTATGAATGCATAGGACTACAATTGAATGTTGAAAAGTCTTCAATCTTCTTTGAGGGGGCGCTAAAAATACAACTGAGATAGTTGCATGTTTGAACATCAGACAAGGCGTGCTGCCAATCAAATACCTGGGAATCCATCTTTTTCAAATTAAATATAAGACAACAATTGTTCCAGCTTGGTGGATAAAGTCAGATTGAGAACCGAAGGATGGAAAGCAAGGACGCTAAGTTGGTGGGATTGAATTAATCAAATCAACTACATATCCGATAATTCAATACTAGATGCAATGCTTTGTCACCATAAAAGCATTAAAGTACGTTTGTATGAATTTCTTATACAAGGCCGAACCAGTAAAATTCCATCGGATACTGTTTGTAAAGTGAAAGAAGGGAATTTGGGTTTGAGGAAATTTGAAGATTTTAATATGGTAGTGGGAATTAAATTGATATGGAAATTAGTTAACAAATAAGGTTTGTGGGCTGAATGGATGCAAAAAAATACATTTAAAACAACTTTGGGAAATAAATAATAGGAAAGACCGATCGGGTTAGTTGAAAATTATTATTGAAAATTTGACCGTACATTATCTAGTGTATGAGAAATCATATTGTAGATGGAATCACCACTTCCCTTTGGTTGGATCCTTGGTATATGAGAAATCATATAGCAGATCTCATTTCGAGGACAAGAACTGAAAAAACATTGGGCGATATCAGCGACAGACATAGATGGAATACCAACGTGCATATATGTAACGACCCAGAATTTTTGATAACTTGAATTTGAATATTTAATTTATTTTTAATATTAATAAGTGAATTTTTGGAGTCGAATAAATTTTATTTTATCATATTAAAGTTATAGAAATATTTTGGAACTTGTAAAATTGAATTTGGAGTTAATTTGTAAAAATTGAATATTTTAATATTTAATTATCGACTGAAAAATAGCCAATTTTTGAACAGTCTCGGAATTGAACGAAACAAGTTCCATTGGATCCGTAATAGTTAATTATTATCGGATTTCAATTTTCGTAGCAATCGGAGTTGTCGTTTGACCGTGGCAGCTCGAAACGCATCGATATCGTTTTAATATTAATTCGGCGAGTTAAAATAGCCATTTTTCAAACGGTCTCGGATTTCGACGAAACCAGTTTCATCGGATCCGTAATGTGATATTATTGCAAGATTTCAAATTTTAAGTCGTTTGGATTTATCGTTTGTCCGGTACAAGCCAAAACGCCTAGAAATCGCTTAAATCGGTTTAAATTTAAATCGACCGTTTATTGCCGTATCTCACACATACTTCCGAATTAGCTTACGAAACCTGTTCCATTGTGTCCGGAACGCGGAAAAACTTTAGAATCGCCTGTCGGAACGCGTAGATTGGAGTTCGTTTGCATAAGTTATTAAAAAGAGAATTTTATTATTAAAATAAGATTAATAACATATATCTCTTAATATTTTTCAAAACCCTAATCCCTATTTGCTCGGCCGCCACTCTCTTCAATCCATGGCCGAAAATCTCCTGTCTTCTCCTCCTCTTTTCTTCGAATCCACACACTATTTCCAGAAACTTCCAACATAGAAATTGAAGAGCACTCAACGAGCTTCACATCCGTACGGTTGAGATGTTGGTTTGTCAACCAGAGGAGGGCGATTTTGGCCGCGTTTGTTCGTCGCTTGCGCACGTTTTTCTAGGTGGTGAGGGGGCCGAGCTTCATGATGCTCCAGCCGAGAGTAGGGGGAAGCACGTGCTATCGAATGGTGACCTCGGATCATCGTCAAAGCAAGTGTGATGGGCTCGGCAATCTAGGGTTTTGGTTCGTGATGGGTTTCAAGTCGCGTGTTTTGACCTGGGAGTTCTTGCGTGAGGGGGAAGAAGGTGTGATGAGCGGCCAGGATTCGTTTGTATGGTATTGGGAATTAAGTTGTTAATTAATTTTATATTAGATCGTGTAAATGTTTAAACTGTGATATCTTTTTGCTGCGAGATCGGAAAATTATGAATCAAAGTGCGTTGGAATCGTATGGTCGTGCTCTTCGCGATGAAGCTGATTTGGAGTCGATTGGAGCTCATTTGAATTTCGGGTAAAATTAAACGTTCGTTTAATTTTATTCGAAACGAACGCCGAAAACGGAAATAAAATCAAGGTGAGAACTCCTCACTCAATCGAAAGGTTTTGTTTAAAATTTTAAATAGTTGGTGTTGATTGATGATTGCCGTTTGATTGTGCTAGTAGATATAGTAGGATATATACTATATATAGCGATATATATATATTGGCATATGTATATATCGGATTTGATTTCCCGCCTCGTATAGCGGATGAGACCCTATTGCGCCGCCTATTAAGCGGATATTTTATTAAATCCCATATACCGCGATATTCCATCTTGAAGTGGAATTGGTATTGTGCTAACGTCTGTGGATGCAGGGTAACAGGTTGGAGGGATCCAACTGGATTCCTCACATATTTATTTGTTTATAAATATTATGTTGATTGTTGATAATCATATTGATATATGACACTTATTCCCGTGATTGACCATCTGATGCTGTTGCATCATCGGATTCCAATTTTTAAAAATTAAAATAACGGTTTTGAATTTAAAAAGGGGTTTTAAATCGATTTTTCAAAGAATATGGTTTATTAAAAATTTTGAATTGATTAAATTTTAAAATAAATAGATGGATAAAATTTTATGTTTTAAAAATTTATATTTTTATAAAATATAACTTAAAAGAAATTTTTAACAATAATAGGTTTTTATAAAATAGTTAAATTTGGTTTTTGGGAAGTTATTATTATTAATGGTTTATATAAAGGATTTTATAAATGGATGTTTTTAAATAAAAAATTATTGAAGTTATAGAATAAATTTATAAAGTGTTAAGTTGATGTATAACATGAATTTCACTAGGATTTATAGATTAATAAATGTGAAATTTATAAAACGAATGGTTATTGGAAATTTTAAGTTTATAAGTTATTCACTTATAAAAATGAATTTGGGGCATTAAAAAGGGGGTTTGTTGAAATTGTTAATAAATGAAGATTTCATTAGTTGAAATTATTATAAACCATAAAGAAATCTTGTAAGTGATAAGATTTTAAATTGGTGAAGTTCAAAGGAACGATTTGGTAAATAAATAATATTATAAGTATTTAACTTACAATATGGCTTTTGGGTATGAAACTGGGTTATGTAAATTGCATCGGATTAATAAAGGAATTTATAAAATTGGGGTTTATAATAGAAATGGAATTTATAAACTATGTTTATAAATTTGAAATTCATCGAATTTGATAAATTGAAATATGGGAATTTGTTAAGTGGGCTATATTCACTATTTTGAATATTGAATAGATTATTAAATAAAATGGGTTTGTTTTTGGGAAAGGAATGTTTTAAATGGAATTTAAAACGAATTAAAGGTGTTTTAAAATGCATTGAGTATTGAAAACATAGATTTCAACATTGATTGTTGAAATAGACGTTTTCGAGAAACAGAAGGGGATAATTTGTATAGTATTGGATTTATATATCTATTTTTAATTTCAAATCCATATACTAGTGTTTTTGGGTTGTCGTAACGATGTTTTACGCAACATTCGTTTTTAACCCAAATAAATGTGAATAAAAGAATATTTCTTTAAAGGAATGAAATTAATACTTAACTATGGTTTAAGCATATGGAATATTTTCGAATTGTTGAAAATAAATTGAATTGTGAATTACTTATTTTTTTAAATAAGTTTAGAAATGATTTTCCAATATGGAATGGAACGTTTTTGTGAATTCACCTTTTAAAGGTAAAAGTGTAAGCGAATATTTTGGAATCGATTTGAAATCAAATATGAATGGGTATTTGGGATTTAATTCACGTTGGAATTTATAGGAAGGGAAATTTGTTTAAAAATAAATGTTGATTTATTTTTAAAGATGGAAATAAAATTCACGAATTTGGAGCGTAAAATTTAAAAATAAATCGGTAAGGATTTATATGTTGTTTTGAAATTTGTTTTCAAAAAGGTATAAAAGATGAATTGTGATTTGAAATTTGTTTTCAAAGGTTAAGGTGTGTGATTTGAAATTTGTTTTCAAATGGTTGAGTTGTGTAATTTGAAATGGGTTTTCAAATGGTTAAGTGTGGAAATTTTATCGTGTAAAGGTGTTTTGGTAAACCAAATAACTTTGGGAAATTATTTGGAAATTGTGTATATATATCTTGTAAAGATATTTTGGGGAATTAAATAATTTTGGAAAATTATATGGAATCTGATGATGTGGCGCATCTTTATTGATAGTTAAATAACCGACTATCAGTATTTACCCCTGGGATGGTATTGGTTGTGTTTGTTTGGAATTGAATCCACACTTATTTTTAAAATAAGCGCTCGCTATTCGGTTTAGCCGGGAGAGGACCTTTGTGTCATATATCCCATTCCGAATATGCGATACGTCGTTTGGATTGCATTTGAAGACCGGTGTTGAAGACCGGGTATTTGTGAAAACGATAGGATGACCTATCGATTGTCTCCGCATCGTTAGCTACGATATGGAGATTTCCTTTGTGATGGGAAATTTTATCGGGATTGTGGATACCCGGATTGCAAGGGCTTCTTTGGAAGTGCCTTCGGTTCTGTTCGAACCCGGAACAGACTTGTATGGTTACGTGTCTGACATTACATTTTGAGAGATAGAGCAGATTTCTTTCAAATACATTTCTGTTGGTGGCGGAGAATTTATTCTCTTAGCTTAACACCCTTCTCTGAGACGTACGAGCTCAGAGGTTATGTAGTTGAAGGTTATCAGCGATATTTCCCAATCTGGTAATGTGGCATGCTGAGTGCTGCTGTGTGATGATCATTGGTTGATCGTTTGGATATGATCATTTGTTTGATCATTTATCTTTGTGATTATTGCTTTGGTCATCTGTGGACCCGAAGCATGGCTTTGTTACACAAAGCGTAGCTTTGTGGACGAGACTTCGTCAGGACCTCACTCCCCGGAAATGGTCGAAACAGGAATATGCGGCAAGGTTATGAGGGTCGCGCCCTTTAGGGTATGTCATTTCCTTCTGGAAAAGGGTGGTATCATGGTATGGAGCCCAGATACTTACTCATGTTGAAACACTATATATATTTCTGTGTGGTGTTGTTGGTATCGAGCGCTCGGATAAAGGTCCCAAAGGACCGGGGGATGACATATTCGTGTAGTAGTTACCTAGTTACAGAGGTAACCCGGCCTTGTGTTGGCAGAGATCTAACCGTAACGTTAGTTTCTCGGGACGTCCCGCCAGAGGCGATCCCATGTGGCAGTAGGAAGTTCCTTAGCCTGACCATTTGTTGGAAATCCATTCCTCCAATACGCGCCTTGTACGGTTTTAGTTGTATTACCTGCCATTTACTTATGGTGGTCACCACTGTTTAGATGGTAGCTATAGTAGGCATAGTTCGGAATGTCTATGCTGGCTAGGATTTATATTCTACTTTCGAAATTGTTTTCTACACTATGCACTAGTAATAATATCAAAAATGATTTGATTTTCGCGTAGTAAGCATCTTTGACTATCATAAGGAGAAATCTCCTCCAATTCTGCGTTTGCATTGTGTGTGTGGCGGGAGGCCTTATGGTAGTTTCATTTTCCAAAAAGCATTGCGGATTTAAAAATTTAAATTTTCTTGTTGCTTGTTTAAAGATAAACTGTTTTTGAGTTCTCACACCAGTCACATGACTGACCTGGAGTTTATTGTTCCTTTCCTAAACTCTGGGTGCCCACTATTTTCCACACGGGCAGTCTAGAGTTAGGTTATCAGGTTATTCTGGATTCGGGAGTTGCTGTGCAGATCTGGAGGCGAGCTTGGATAGCGTAGTCTATTATCTATTGTATATAGTATTCTTTCCGCTGTTTTATTGTTGTACACTCTGATTGATGTAATGTAATGTGATGTAATGTATAAAATGTATAGTTCTTTTGTTTTAATGAATATTCATTTATCTATTATATGTTGTTCCGCTGCGACTGTGAGATTCTGTTATTGTTTCTCGTTCTGTTACTTGTTTTTCTGTTTTCTCTTCTCTTTCTTTTCTTTCTTCTTCTACCTCTTTCTTCTTCTAAAACCCTAACGGTTCGATTTTTCGGCAACGAAAAATCGCGATCGTTACATTTGGTATCAGAGCTTATGGTTAAGCGACAACCTGCTCTGTTGGGTGTTACTCATTAGAGATAGAGTCAGCAGTACTCTAGAATGAGTGTGAGTGTAATAATAGATATGAGTGCGTATTTGTTAGTGAATATAAAATTGTTTTATATTGTGATGATTGGTTTGTTGAGTGGTATATGAACCTTCGTCGGCGCAGCCTCGAAAACTGAATCGAAGGGGTTCCTAAACACTTGAATAGAACAATTCGACACAATATTGTTTTAAATTGGGTAAATGAAATAATTTTACCTCGATTATATTTTATATATAAAAAGAAAATAATTTTTCAGGAATTATTGAAGTGTGTATATAATTGATTGCTTGGTTGTTGTAAATGATATATATATATATAAAATAATTAAAAGTTGTTTGAATAAGCTAATAAAAGCAACTATTGTAAAAGAATAATGGTATAAACCAATGAATCATAAGATGAAATTATAATTAATAATGATTTACAATTGTAAGATAAGCATGTATGTATATAAGAAGTAAAATTATATAAGTAAAAGGTTTATAAAAGTGATTTATGAATAGAAAGAAAACTTTTTGAAAGAATATTTAGCATTGATTTCACTATTGTCACTGGGAAATAATAAGGGTGATGACTGCAGCATCATCAGTATCATTTTCGAGTTTCTATGTGATGGATTTGCTACAAAAATGAATTAAAAATTGAAGTTTTGTTGTAATAAACCAATTTGAAATTAAAATTCAATTTGAAATTGATAAATATAAGTGAAAAAGGTTTTGAACTTATAACATAAGTTAGAAGTTGAATAAAAGGTTTTATAAGTTATAGAATGGGAAAATGTAAGTGAAACCAGTTGTTGAAGTGGTTAAACAATTAAGTTAAGTAAAATGGAATATGAATTTGAATATTGATATGAATTTGACTTAAGTAAAAGTTAAATAGGATTTACTTTGGAATTTAAAATCCGAATTGAATTGATAAGTAAAACTTAAGTTTAATTAACAAATGATGTTTAAATGGAATAACTTAAGTGAAGTTGAATAAAAAAAAATCGATCTTTGTATCAAAGTTAAATAATCAAGTGAATTAAATGATGTAAATAAAGTTGAAATGGAATGCAAGTTAAGTAATGTTGAAAGAATTGATGTTAATATCAAAGTAAATGAATAAAGTGAGTAAATGAAATTGTTAAAGATGTGAACTTAAGTTATATAAATGAAATTCAATTTTATTTGTAAAAAGAACTAGCAATTGAGTTAAAGAATGGATTGAATGTTAATCAATCGAATGTAAGTAAGTTGATATGAAACGATGTATGTAAGTGTAAATTCATTGAAGTTAGTTGAATAATTGGATGAAAATCAATTGAATGCTAAACCAATTGGAATTAAAACAGTTGAACCAAATTGAATGTAAGTAAAATGGATAAAATTTGGTTGTATTGGATGTGCATTGGTTGTTATTTGCTTGTTGGTTGATTGTATGAAAATTCCTTAAGTGTTAACGAAATTGAATCTGCTAAATTGAAAGCTATGTAATTGAATTCAAATGAAAATTGAAATGCAAAGTTGAATGAAAATGAATATGCAACTTTAATAGTAAGCTAAAAGTGGTATAAGAAGCATGTATTGGAAATTTTATAATTGAAATGGGCAAATTGGTTTGAATATTATAATTGGATGTTATGCTAGCAGGATATACAGGTTATAAAGGAATTGGGATTTTGATTTCAAAGTTAAAAAAAATTGAATGGCTCGACAAAAAGGTACGTATTTCAGTTTTTATATGAGATTTGATGATTTCCTTCTCTAGCCACTTGGCTTTCTCTTTTCTTTTTGATTCTGAGGGGCCGTAGAGCCGTTTTGTAGTCGTACCGATCTAGCCGCGCAAAGGAGACTCTGGCGAAATTTTTCGAAAATTTCGGGTGTTAGAAAGTTTTTGAGAAAATTTGAATTTGAATTTGAATTTAAATTTGAATTGTTAAGTAGAACAATATTGTTTGAAACTTGTAAGTGAAGTTGGAAAGCTAATTGAAATGATAGTAAATCTTTAATAAAAAGATTGGTGTTAGAAGTTGATAAAACTATTAGCTTTGGAAAAATAATAAACGGTTTAGGATCATTCTCCTTAACTTGTAATTTCGAGGACGAAATCCTTTTAAGGGGGGAAGATTGTAACGACCCAGAATTTTTGATAACTTGAATTTGAATATTTAATTTATTTTTAATATTAATAAGTGAATTTTTGGAGTCGAATAAATTTTATTTTATCATATTAAAGTTATAGAAATATTTTGGAACTTGTAAAATTGAATTTGGAGTTAATTTGTAAAAATTGAATATTTTAATATTTAATTATCGACTGAAAAATAGCCAATTTTTGAACAGTCTCGGAATTGAACGAAACAAGTTCCATTGGATCCGTAATAGTTAATTATTATCGGATTTCAATTTTCGTAGCAATCGGAGTTGTCGTTTGACCGTGGCAGCTCGAAACGCATCGATATCGTTTTAATATTAATTCGGCGAGTTAAAATAGCCATTTTTCAAACGGTCTCGGATTTCGACGAAACCAGTTTCATCGGATCCGTAATGTGATATTATTGCAAGATTTCAAATTTTAAGTCGTTTGGATTTATCGTTTGTCCGGTACAAGCCAAAACGCCTAGAAATCGCTTAAATCGGTTTAAATTTAAATCGACCGTTTATTGCCGTATCTCACACATACTTCCGAATTAGCTTACGAAACCTGTTCCATTGTGTCCGGAACGCGGAAAAACTTTAGAATCGCCTGTCGGAACGCGTAGATTGGAGTTCGTTTGCATAAGTTATTAAAAAGAGAATTTTATTATTAAAATAAGATTAATAACATATATCTCTTAATATTTTTCAAAACCCTAATCCCTATTTGCTCGGCCGCCACTCTCTTCAATCCATGGCCGAAAATCTCCTGTCTTCTCCTCCTCTTTTCTTCGAATCCACACACTATTTCCAGAAACTTCCAACATAGAAATTGAAGAGCACTCAACGAGCTTCACATCCGTACGGTTGAGATGTTGGTTTGTCAACCAGAGGAGGGCGATTTTGGCCGCGTTTGTTCGTCGCTTGCGCACGTTTTTCTAGGTGGTGAGGGGGCCGAGCTTCATGATGCTCCAGCCGAGAGTAGGGGGAAGCACGTGCTATCGAATGGTGACCTCGGATCATCGTCAAAGCAAGTGTGATGGGCTCGGCAATCTAGGGTTTTGGTTCGTGATGGGTTTCAAGTCGCGTGTTTTGACCTGGGAGTTCTTGCGTGAGGGGGAAGAAGGTGTGATGAGCGGCCAGGATTCGTTTGTATGGTATTGGGAATTAAGTTGTTAATTAATTTTATATTAGATCGTGTAAATGTTTAAACTGTGATATCTTTTTGCTGCGAGATCGGAAAATTATGAATCAAAGTGCGTTGGAATCGTATGGTCGTGCTCTTCGCGATGAAGCTGATTTGGAGTCGATTGGAGCTCATTTGAATTTCGGGTAAAATTAAACGTTCGTTTAATTTTATTCGAAACGAACGCCGAAAACGGAAATAAAATCAAGGTGAGAACTCCTCACTCAATCGAAAGGTTTTGTTTAAAATTTTAAATAGTTGGTGTTGATTGATGATTGCCGTTTGATTGTGCTAGTAGATATAGTAGGATATATACTATATATAGCGATATATATATATTGGCATATGTATATATCGGATTTGATTTCCCGCCTCGTATAGCGGATGAGACCCTATTGCGCCGCCTATTAAGCGGATATTTTATTAAATCCCATATACCGCGATATTCCATCTTGAAGTGGAATTGGTATTGTGCTAACGTCTGTGGATGCAGGGTAACAGGTTGGAGGGATCCAACTGGATTCCTCACATATTTATTTGTTTATAAATATTATGTTGATTGTTGATAATCATATTGATATATGACACTTATTCCCGTGATTGACCATCTGATGCTGTTGCATCATCGGATTCCAATTTTTAAAAATTAAAATAACGGTTTTGAATTTAAAAAGGGGTTTTAAATCGATTTTTCAAAGAATATGGTTTATTAAAAATTTTGAATTGATTAAATTTTAAAATAAATAGATGGATAAAATTTTATGTTTTAAAAATTTATATTTTTATAAAATATAACTTAAAAGAAATTTTTAACAATAATAGGTTTTTATAAAATAGTTAAATTTGGTTTTTGGGAAGTTATTATTATTAATGGTTTATATAAAGGATTTTATAAATGGATGTTTTTAAATAAAAAATTATTGAAGTTATAGAATAAATTTATAAAGTGTTAAGTTGATGTATAACATGAATTTCACTAGGATTTATAGATTAATAAATGTGAAATTTATAAAACGAATGGTTATTGGAAATTTTAAGTTTATAAGTTATTCACTTATAAAAATGAATTTGGGGCATTAAAAAGGGGGTTTGTTGAAATTGTTAATAAATGAAGATTTCATTAGTTGAAATTATTATAAACCATAAAGAAATCTTGTAAGTGATAAGATTTTAAATTGGTGAAGTTCAAAGGAACGATTTGGTAAATAAATAATATTATAAGTATTTAACTTACAATATGGCTTTTGGGTATGAAACTGGGTTATGTAAATTGCATCGGATTAATAAAGGAATTTATAAAATTGGGGTTTATAATAGAAATGGAATTTATAAACTATGTTTATAAATTTGAAATTCATCGAATTTGATAAATTGAAATATGGGAATTTGTTAAGTGGGCTATATTCACTATTTTGAATATTGAATAGATTATTAAATAAAATGGGTTTGTTTTTGGGAAAGGAATGTTTTAAATGGAATTTAAAACGAATTAAAGGTGTTTTAAAATGCATTGAGTATTGAAAACATAGATTTCAACATTGATTGTTGAAATAGACGTTTTCGAGAAACAGAAGGGGATAATTTGTATAGTATTGGATTTATATATCTATTTTTAATTTCAAATCCATATACTAGTGTTTTTGGGTTGTCGTAACGATGTTTTACGCAACATTCGTTTTTAACCCAAATAAATGTGAATAAAAGAATATTTCTTTAAAGGAATGAAATTAATACTTAACTATGGTTTAAGCATATGGAATATTTTCGAATTGTTGAAAATAAATTGAATTGTGAATTACTTATTTTTTTAAATAAGTTTAGAAATGATTTTCCAATATGGAATGGAACGTTTTTGTGAATTCACCTTTTAAAGGTAAAAGTGTAAGCGAATATTTTGGAATCGATTTGAAATCAAATATGAATGGGTATTTGGGATTTAATTCACGTTGGAATTTATAGGAAGGGAAATTTGTTTAAAAATAAATGTTGATTTATTTTTAAAGATGGAAATAAAATTCACGAATTTGGAGCGTAAAATTTAAAAATAAATCGGTAAGGATTTATATGTTGTTTTGAAATTTGTTTTCAAAAAGGTATAAAAGATGAATTGTGATTTGAAATTTGTTTTCAAAGGTTAAGGTGTGTGATTTGAAATTTGTTTTCAAATGGTTGAGTTGTGTAATTTGAAATGGGTTTTCAAATGGTTAAGTGTGGAAATTTTATCGTGTAAAGGTGTTTTGGTAAACCAAATAACTTTGGGAAATTATTTGGAAATTGTGTATATATATCTTGTAAAGATATTTTGGGGAATTAAATAATTTTGGAAAATTATATGGAATCTGATGATGTGGCGCATCTTTATTGATAGTTAAATAACCGACTATCAGTATTTACCCCTGGGATGGTATTGGTTGTGTTTGTTTGGAATTGAATCCACACTTATTTTTAAAATAAGCGCTCGCTATTCGGTTTAGCCGGGAGAGGACCTTTGTGTCATATATCCCATTCCGAATATGCGATACGTCGTTTGGATTGCATTTGAAGACCGGTGTTGAAGACCGGGTATTTGTGAAAACGATAGGATGACCTATCGATTGTCTCCGCATCGTTAGCTACGATATGGAGATTTCCTTTGTGATGGGAAATTTTATCGGGATTGTGGATACCCGGATTGCAAGGGCTTCTTTGGAAGTGCCTTCGGTTCTGTTCGAACCCGGAACAGACTTGTATGGTTACGTGTCTGACATTACATTTTGAGAGATAGAGCAGATTTCTTTCAAATACATTTCTGTTGGTGGCGGAGAATTTATTCTCTTAGCTTAACACCCTTCTCTGAGACGTACGAGCTCAGAGGTTATGTAGTTGAAGGTTATCAGCGATATTTCCCAATCTGGTAATGTGGCATGCTGAGTGCTGCTGTGTGATGATCATTGGTTGATCGTTTGGATATGATCATTTGTTTGATCATTTATCTTTGTGATTATTGCTTTGGTCATCTGTGGACCCGAAGCATGGCTTTGTTACACAAAGCGTAGCTTTGTGGACGAGACTTCGTCAGGACCTCACTCCCCGGAAATGGTCGAAACAGGAATATGCGGCAAGGTTATGAGGGTCGCGCCCTTTAGGGTATGTCATTTCCTTCTGGAAAAGGGTGGTATCATGGTATGGAGCCCAGATACTTACTCATGTTGAAACACTATATATATTTCTGTGTGGTGTTGTTGGTATCGAGCGCTCGGATAAAGGTCCCAAAGGACCGGGGGATGACATATTCGTGTAGTAGTTACCTAGTTACAGAGGTAACCCGGCCTTGTGTTGGCAGAGATCTAACCGTAACGTTAGTTTCTCGGGACGTCCCGCCAGAGGCGATCCCATGTGGCAGTAGGAAGTTCCTTAGCCTGACCATTTGTTGGAAATCCATTCCTCCAATACGCGCCTTGTACGGTTTTAGTTGTATTACCTGCCATTTACTTATGGTGGTCACCACTGTTTAGATGGTAGCTATAGTAGGCATAGTTCGGAATGTCTATGCTGGCTAGGATTTATATTCTACTTTCGAAATTGTTTTCTACACTATGCACTAGTAATAATATCAAAAATGATTTGATTTTCGCGTAGTAAGCATCTTTGACTATCATAAGGAGAAATCTCCTCCAATTCTGCGTTTGCATTGTGTGTGTGGCGGGAGGCCTTATGGTAGTTTCATTTTCCAAAAAGCATTGCGGATTTAAAAATTTAAATTTTCTTGTTGCTTGTTTAAAGATAAACTGTTTTTGAGTTCTCACACCAGTCACATGACTGACCTGGAGTTTATTGTTCCTTTCCTAAACTCTGGGTGCCCACTATTTTCCACACGGGCAGTCTAGAGTTAGGTTATCAGGTTATTCTGGATTCGGGAGTTGCTGTGCAGATCTGGAGGCGAGCTTGGATAGCGTAGTCTATTATCTATTGTATATAGTATTCTTTCCGCTGTTTTATTGTTGTACACTCTGATTGATGTAATGTAATGTGATGTAATGTATAAAATGTATAGTTCTTTTGTTTTAATGAATATTCATTTATCTATTATATGTTGTTCCGCTGCGACTGTGAGATTCTGTTATTGTTTCTCGTTCTGTTACTTGTTTTTCTGTTTTCTCTTCTCTTTCTTTTCTTTCTTCTTCTACCTCTTTCTTCTTCTAAAACCCTAACGGTTCGATTTTTCGGCAACGAAAAATCGCGATCGTTACAATATAGTTCTTTGATTATAGTAAAGATCGAGATAGACAACACCACAATATGCACTGATAATGAAGAAGACAATTGAGCATGTGCATGTTCAAAAGATGGGAAATATAAGTTTACAAACATATGGGAAACTACAAAAATTGATCATACCAAAAAGTGTGGGAAACACCAGTATGGAACAAAATGGATGTCCCCAAAATGGCGATATGCCCATTTAAGGAAATAAATGATTTCGTCCCAACTAAATAGAGGCTCATCTTAAGACATATGGACGTGAGCCCAATATGCATGTTATGTAATAAGCAAGAAGAAATGATTTCTCATCCTTTTCCATTGCAAATACAAGATATGCATATGGAAATGGAGTCGTGTAAAACTCTTATGGCTTGCTGGCCATACAACGTTGCTGTTACTTCAGACCGAGGTTAAAAATTTCAATCAGAGATTTTAACAAAATAGCATAAGTAAAAACATCACATATGTTGTGTTTTCAACCTCAATATGGTTCATATGGAAAGAACATAACAACATAATATTCAACAGAATTGCCAGTAGTGAGCACCATATTTGCAAACAAATAAAAGAAATAATGATGATCACAGCAATCAAATCCAAACACAAATAGAAATAGAGCATCATCTATCAGCAAATATATGATGAATGGGTGTTATATATGGAAGGCTTACCAACCACTATTGGTCTGGTGGTCTAAACTATCTGGTGGAAGAATGATTTAACTATTTCCGACGCCTAAGGATGCCTCGTGTTCTTGTACAAGGGGAAGGGCTCAACCTATTTTAATTATATCATTTTTCGTTTTTACATAAGTAATATTACAGACTTCAAATAAATATACTAATTTTCAATTGTGCTTGATCTAAGACCGGCTTTCATTTGCTGCAAGCACAACATGCATAAACATTACTACACTCGGCTTCAGCATAAATGAAGATTTATCTTAATAAAAGTTGCAAATTAGCTTAAATTGCATCGTATCCATGATAAATCTAGTAAATGGATGGGTTGGACACATGACACTACTAGAAACGGCTCCTAAAGCGACGAAGCCTAGCGACGGCGAAAAAGGACAGCCGTCGCTAGCCGTCGCTTATCGCGAATATACAGATCTGCAGCCGAGAGAAACATTTCATTCCCTTCCTTCCATTCTCTCAGCTCATTCTCCTCCCTCCCGCAACCAGCCGCCGCTATCCGCCACCAGAAACCGTCGCAACCTTCCGTCGCTAATTTGAACCTCTCCACACTTGCCTGTATCTCCTATTTTCCATTATCTTTGTTTAATTTAGGTTTAAATTAAATTAGTTGATGATTTAGGGATTTGGAATTGGATGATTTAGGGGTTTGGAATTGATGAATATATGTTTTTGGTTTATGATATATAGTTTATTATTTGAATTGGGTATATAATGGTAAACCTAATTTAGAAAATTAGTTGATTATGTGTTTGAAAATGGTGAATATTGCGTATTAGGTGATGATAATTAGTGTTGATCTGGTGGTATTAATTAGTGAATTTATATTTCACTTTGTTGTTAAAAATTATGGCTACCTTAAAATCCAAAAAATAATACATGATCATTGAATAATATGTTTATTGATAAGTTTACGAGAATGTTTGTTATATTGTTGTAAGCGCTAACTACTTATTTAGTTCACAAAATCGTTAATTAAAATTTATGTAGTTAAACAAAAGTTAAAATACGTTTTAAAATTTTAGATTTAATTAATAAATATTTATATAGTTAAATGAAATATAAAATAGTTTTTGTAGTTGTTAAAATGGTAACTCATAGTTCCCATTTGTGAGAAGCAATATTTTCCGAGTTACTGATAGTTCCCATGGATTTTGATTCATAATTAAACGAATTCTATTTAGCTACATTACTAAAAAAAATTAAGATCATTATTTCACTACAGATCACTAACACTTCAATGTTAATATTTTTTAATTTGTGCTTTATTTATGTGAACCCCTTAGAGAATTTTTAGCCCCGTTTAACAAGTGTTGTATATGATCGTTATATGTATATTCATTTTTCCACAGAACGAACATCTATATTCATCCGATACAACATTTGTTGGATTTGTCCTAGTATTTGGACAAGTTACAAACACAATAATGTAATCATATTTTATAAATCATTTCAGTTGAAACGGTTCAAAAAATTTCGATGACACTTTCTTTTTTCCCCGTGCATACGCATTTGTGTACGATACAGGGAAAAAAGGGAAGTGCTGCCGAAATTGTTTAGAATCATTTAACCTGAAATGATTTATAAAATATGATTACGTTATTATGTTTGTAATGGGAAGTAGGATAACCGGCCGTCAAAGTAAAAAAACAATAAACTTAAGAATTGAAAATTTTAATGCAGTATTTATTTGAATTTGTTAAAATAGTAAAGGGTTATATATGAATTTTTACAAGACTTTAATATGAAGTGTTTTATTCAATCTTCTAACCTACATTTTACAAATCAGGAAATATGTTCGATTATTTTCTCGATCGTAGTTGGATGTATGAAGCTCAAAAATGTATGAAATGATCAATAAAAGAACATTTCTGTAACGGTGTACACGTATTTATTAGATTTGCTCAATCTAATAATCGAAATAACATAGACATTCGTTGTCCGTGTAGTAAGTGCAAACATCTGAAACATTGGAAACCAGATGTAGTAGAAGTATATCTGTATAAATTTGGTTTTGTGCTGAATTATTACTTATGGGATCGTCATGGAGAACTTATTCAACCTACACCTAATCCTGTAGTGTTAGAGGACGATAATACTATGACCAATCCTATAGAAAGCATGGTGCAAGATGCTGCATGATCAGTGTTTCCTACCTTTGACCAAGGTTATGATGGGAACGAAAATGTTGACGAAGAGCCGATCGTGGAAGCTAAATTTTTTTTTTGATTTATTAGATTCTGCGAAGAGGCCGTTATGGGATGGATGTACAAGCGAAACCGAATTATCTGTAACCGTCGAATACATCACTATGAAATCAAAATTTAATCTTATAGGAGCTGCATTTACAGCAGTTGTACAAACTGCAAAACGACACATGCCACCTAAAAATTTGATGTGTGATAGTCATTATAAAGTAAAAAAAACTTATGTCTATTTTTGGATTGCCGTACCAGAATATAGATACATGTGTAAAAGGTTGCATGCTGCATTGGAAAGAAGACGTTCATCTTACTAAATGCAGAACATGTAACGAGGAAAGATACAAACCAAGAAAAAAGAAAGGAAAAGAAGTTCCATATAAGAGGATGCATTATTTACCCATTACTTGCAGACTTCAACGGTTATATGCATCTTCTGCTACAACATGTCATATGCGATGACACAGTGTGAGAGCACCAGAAGAAGGAACTTTGATACATCCATCTGATGGAGAAGCATAAAAACATTTCGACAAGACTTATCCTGAATTTGCGGTAGAGAGCCATAATGTTAAGCTTGGCTTATGTACGGATGAATTTTCGCCATTTTCTCAGTTTGGTAGTAAATATTCATCATGACCTATTATTATTACTCCTTATAATTTACCTCCATGGATGTATATGAAAACTCCATATATGTTTCTAACGATTGTCGTTCCCGGTCCCGATGATCCGACACAAGGAATTAATATTTATCTACAACCACTAATCAACAAGTTGAAAACACTGTGGCATGAAGGAGTTGAAACGTACGACATTTCGAGAAAAAGAATTTTCGTATATTTGCTTCTTTATTATGGGCTATTAGTGATTATCCAGCGTATGGCATGCTTTCAAGTTGGAGCACATCTGGACGTCTAACTTGTCCTTATTGTATGGATGAAACACGAGCATTTTCATTAAAATATGGAAAGAAAATTTCTTGGTTTGACTGTCATCGATGTTTTCTGCATATCAATCATAAATTTAGAACAGATAAATGAACTTTAAAGCTAACGGAGTAGAGAGTATGCTACCACCTAAAGTTTGAACAAGTGAAAAGGTATATGAAATTGTAGAAGACTACTACATGAAACTGGGGCACAGATTGAGATTCCAGGTAAATCGGACATTCATAACTGGTGCAAGCAAAGTATATTCTGGGAGTTACCGTACTGGAAAAATCTCCTACTCCGACATAACATTAACGTCATGCACAACGAAAAAAACGTGTTCGACAACGTGTTTAATACAATTTTGAATGTGAAGGGGAAAACCAAGGACGATGCGAATTCAAGACGTGATATATTACACTTTTATAAGCGGTCCAAACTTCAATTATAAGACGATAATAAGAAACCCAAAGCATGCTATGAGCTAGACAATAAGCAAGTAAAACTCGTTCTAAAGTGGATGGAAGGACTTAGATGTCTTGATGGGATTTCTTCTAACCTCCGTAGATGTGTTGACTTTAAAAACAGCAATTGAGTGGGATGAACAGTCATGATTGCCACATTATGATGGAGTATTTTTTTTCCGTGATTTTCAAAGAACTGTTGCCTACAAAAATATGGAGTGTTATAACAGAATTAAGTATGTTGTATAAACAGCTTTGTTCTACGACGTTAAAGGTAGTCGTATACGTAAACTTCAAGCAGAAATCCCTGTACTTCTATGCAAACTGGAGAAAATATTTCCGTCTGGGTTTTTTAATGTAATGGAGCATTTACCTGTTCATCTTCCATCTGAAGCACTCCTTCATGGTCCTGTGCAATATGGATGGATGTATCCATTTGAGAGGTAATTTAATTAATTTCGGTTTTTGTACCACTATATGAATTTAATTAATTTTGTTTTAGGTACCTAAATCATTTAAAGAAAAAAATTAGATAAAATGCACGAGTAGAAGGTTCGATTTGCAAATCGTACCTTGAAGAAGAAGCTTCATTTTTTTTCTCACATTACTTTAGTAATGATGTGAACTTATCGTTCGTAAGTGTTTCCCGTAATGAAGAAATTATTCAGCAGGATTCTTCTCAAACAATGTTATCTATTTTTAGACAACATGGAAGGCCTGTTGGAAAATGTGTGGAAATATGGTTAGATGGTAGAGATTACCATGTGGCACACACATATGTTCTTCTAAATTGTGTTGAAATTTCCCCATTTTTCAGGTAATTTTGAATTCATATATAATTCAATTATACATGTATATATTAATTATAAAGGAATATAATACATATTTGCAACATATATGAATCACAACATCCATTTGGCGATCTCAGTAAACAGTTTGCTGGATGGTTTTCAAACTACGTTCATGATACAAAAAACTGTGTTGTTGATGAAGGATTACGACATCTTTCTATCGGAGCAAAATGAAATGCCAAGACTTATCCAATATTCTTCGTCAATGGATTTAAATTCAACATCAAAGATTACGGGGCTGAAAAATTAACATATAATAGTGGTATATTTGTCAAAGGAAGTGATGATCCAGAGGAGCATATAAAAGATTTTTACGGCGTCTTAACACAAGTTTTAGAGTTGACACATTATATATAACCTGCAGAGAAAGTTTTTTTATTCAAATGCAACTGGTTTAGTAATGTTCCTGGCTCTGGAATTAACGTGCAAAAAGATTATAAGCTAATTGAAATACGCATTACTATAAGTATGATCCTTTTGTATTAGCTAAGCAAGCTTTACAAGTTTATTTTGCTCCATATCCGTCTTTAAAAAAAGATAAAGCAGACTGGTGGGCTGTTTTTAAAATGAAGGCAAGATATACGTTTGATGGAAATAATATTCTAGATGAAGCAGCGTGTCAAGCGGATCTCGAGCCAAATACTGAAATAGTGATAACCGATGACATTGATGTAGGGTTGTTGACCGATGAATCGAATGTTTTAATAGATGCATTTGTAAGTACCGAAGAAAATGATATAGAGTACGAGACCGAGTCTGAATCAGAATATGACGAAGACTGATCATAGATGGCATCGCTTGTTGTATAAGTGTGAGCTATGTATTAACAATAATGACTATGTTCTGTAATATTCTGAGCTATGTAATAATAATGATGACTATATATGATCTGTATCATTCTGAGTTATGCATTATTATTTTCATGTATGCTTTTTTCGATGATTATGTGCAGAGTATGCTTATGTGATGATTATCACTTGATTAATAATTATGTGATGATTATGCGATGATTAATGATTATGTGATATTGATTGATGATTATGTGATGCTTATGTTATCAGTGCTCTTTTCTAAGTAGTGTATGATATTATATATATGTTTGTCAGTTATGTCTGATAGACGACGTGATCGACGTAGTACATCTCGGTCACCTTCATTTGGAGCAGGTCTGAGTACCTCTGAGCCAGATCTCCGTCGAGTTCCGGAGATAGTTCCGAAAAGTGCTGGGTATGTATCTAACTTATTTGAATTATATTATATGAAATATATTGAATATATGCATCAACATTTCTACAGAGGGTTCGAGGTGGAGCCGTCCGATTTCATTTTACAAGTATCGAAGGAGGCATGCAAGAGTAGGATGTCCAGGTGTTGGCCTCAGTGGGATAACATACCAACACATATAAAAAACGCAATATGGGCTGATCTTATGGTAAATACAATTTTGTAATATATAATTATGCCTTATATGAAACCAAAAACAATATGCCATCATGCCTTATGATATCAATTTTACGTATTATGTTCTGCTGATTGTTTTTTAATTATACAGTCTCTTTTACATAACACGTATGATAATTCAATATGCAGGCAGCTGTACGTGTGGATCTGCAGGATATGATGTTTTTGTAAATCATTGGAAAAAAAAGATGCGGAAAAATTACAGAGAGACTCTGTCAAGGGCTAAGAGTTCAGGGAAAAAGCCAAGTTGGATGGGGGATGATATTTGGGCTGGATTCCAACAATATTGGGAATATGAAGCATTCAGAGTAAGTTATATTGTCACTATATTTTTACATTTAAATGTGTTGAATTATTTTACTTAATAGTGGGTATAAATTAATAGGAATTGTCGGAAAGAAACAAGGCTAATAGGAACAAAAATCCTGCTTTACATGGTGGTGGCTTGAAATCCTTCCAACAACATAGGAGGGAATTGGTAAGTAAATTAACCAATATTTATGTTATGCATGTATATATTTACTAGTGTCTCTTTACCATATATTCTATTCTTGTATATAATCTATTCTTGTATATACTCATGCAAATTATCAATATAACCTATTCTTGTATATATTCAGTGGGCAAAGCATGGTAAGGATCCCACAGCGGCTGAGGTTTTCAGAGTCACACATGCAGTGGAGCATACAGATGAGGATGGGAATGTTTCATATGATTGGTCGGACGACAAGGCTGCTTCTGTAATGGTAAATATGTTATTTCTGTAATGAAAATATTTCATATTCGTTTATTTCATAGTAAATAAGTAAATTGTATAGTAATTGTGTCAAATATCTATTCGTAATTGTAGGAGAGATATAACGTAGAGTATGCACGAGTGATACAAGCGAGTGGATGGGAGTCGCTTATGGTTGATGAGTCTAATCGAATATGGGATTCAATCATTGAACCGGCAAGTTGAAACAGGCGTTACAGTTTCGGCAATATGGTACATACTCAACGTTTACACAGTAGAAACCTGTATGCCATGAACTTCTTATTCACTTGAGTTTATTACCAATAACTTGAGTTTTCTTATTGTTATTGTATGCCATGAACTTCTTATTCACTTTAATTATTTCACAGGCTCTTAATTTCCAAAGGTCATATAAGAGATCCATAGATGAGGAAGAGATTGCTCGGATGCAAACACAATTAGATGAGCTCAATGATTGGCGGAAGAGTCAGTTGGCGATGCAGATAGATAAGCGTATTGCCGCATTCTATCAGGAGCATGGGTCAATGACCGGGGAAGGAGGTGCATATGATGATGATGCTTAGCTGGTTTGTTTTGATAGGTACGCTTTATATATATGTGTATGTATTATGATGGGTTTAACATTTGGTACTATGGATGTTGTGATTGATACTTAGTGTTTTGGTGAGTTTGGTATTTTGGTTGTTGTGATTGATACTTGGACAATGTGGTTTGGTTTGATGGATTTTCGTATTTGGTTATGTTGATTTTCTTATATGATTTTGTAAATATATGTTAGAATATGCAATATTTGATGATTTGGTTGTGTTGATATTGATTATATGGTACGATGGAATGATATTATATGTGTGGAATGATGGAATTATATTATTTGGATTGATTGAGATTGAGGGTTGAAGGTGGTGCAAATTGGCTGAAAAAATATTCCAGGTTTGCAACGGCTAGCGATGGCCATTTGGTCAAAATAAGCGACGACTAGCAACGGACAATTTGCGACGGTTTGCATCAACAACTCGGGAATCCAACAACCCAGCGGTTGCTTCCACGTGGACACTTACCTGTTGCAAGCCGTTGAAAAAAGAATAACGGAGTCGTCGCTAAGGCTGTCGCTTTCTTTGGTTGCAACGAGGTATTTTGCAACGGCATTTAGCGACGGCTCACGACGGCTAGCGACGGCCGCCAACGGCTTTTTGCCGTCGCTAAACAGTGTGTCTTTTGTAGTGTGAATAGCACTAAGATTTGAAACCGTGGCAACACAATCAAAGTGTAAGTCAAGGACTGTCTCGTATAAGGTGGAGGATGGAGAAAAGACGTCATTTTGCCTTCATAAAATTAATTTCACCTCGATGAAATGGCAAAGTGAAGTGGAATTGATGCCACCATTAAGGTGTTATAACAACAAAGCGGTGAGTTTAACAGAAAATGAGTAATGAAAGTAGCATGAGGCATGAGTGGAGGGGTTTGTGGGAAGTTTTGAGATGTTAGGCTGGGTATTGTTTTGTACCCGATAAAAGAATATGCTTTATTTTGGCTGAAGTTTAGGTTTTTCTTTTTATTTTATTTGAGCACGATATTTTGTTTGTAAATATTTTTGTACATAAGTACTTTTTTAGTTATAGCAACAAAAGGAAATCCGGACTTTTAAAAAACAATCATTTTAACATAAATATTCACTTAACGCCGTATATCGTTTTAATTTTTATCACCAATATATTAAAAAACACATAGAATAAATCATAAATTTTGAATCCACTCACAAATCCATAGATTCTAGTCTTTGGATTTGAAAGACTCTTGTAAAGGTCTTCCATTCGTAACACTTTGAATCCATGCACAAATGGTACCCAGATTCTTAGATGCCATGAGTGAGGACTCTTAAAGGTAAATGTTAATTTACAAAGCATATCTATCACATGTTTACAAAGGGTCTCATACTGGAATGAATGAAGTATAATATCAACATATACATATACAACACTAAGTCGATATCATAGAAACAAATGAGACATACTATACAACAATCAAATTACAAAGTACCCCAAACTAATGAGTTAAATTAGAACATCAAATCCCATACATTAGTCTTACATACATGAATAGGTTTGACATGTCCATCCCAACAAATATTAAATATGTATAATAATAATTGTAGTGGCTATCATTTTGAAGCTCGCCTCCATCTAGCAGTGTCCCCCTTCAAGGTCGACCTAGGTAATAAAAGAGATGACATAGAGAGGGCCAGACATAAAGTCCAATAAAAAGGAAATACCACAAACTACATGGTTATCAAACTGCTAGTATAATGTATGTAATACCAAGTGATATCTTATGAGGTAATGAAACCATACCCCAACTTGTAACTTCTCCAACATACAACAATTTAACACATTTATATTATAGTGCTACACAATACATGATAAGTCCATTAAAATACTTGAATCACAATGGTGCATCGAATGTAAACAAAACTTTACACTCTAGGCTAGTGAGCCTTAGGTCACAGCCTAGGTCCTTTGACAAGGCCAAGTTCCATTAAGTACGATAACTAATATACTACCGACATGGTGATATACTAAGGCATCCACACCACTACCTTCGATCATATCCAACACGAATCAATACGCCACGTGTTTAACTCTTTACCTTTGATTTACGTACGAGGGAAAAAACTCAGTAATCGAAGTTCTAAAAGCCCTTGTTACTAGGATAGGGCATCTCCTATCTTTGACTAGATGTTGTGTAAAAGTGCTAGGCTTAGACAACACCGCCTCTTGTAACCAATGGTCTAGCAATATCAACTCACAGGCCCAAAGCCAAGGAACGTGGACTTACTCCATATATAAGATATGTAGTATGGAATTGTATTCCCAAATACTCCAGTCATATTAACTCGAAAAACACCTAACGACTATCAAAATCATCATACAAACTGAAATGCACCGTAAGCATTCCCATGGATTACTCGTCACCTAATATCATTAATACACCCTACTAGATTTTCTCAAGTTGTCCAATTCTTCTCCATTTTTATAACAAAGCACACGGCTCGGGAAATAATTCCACAACTGATAAGTCAACTGGTAGTATCAACCAGTCGATTAAACCCTTCATCGATCGAATGGTCGATTCCCACTAATCGGCTAAATTTATGCTAAAATGGCTTAATTTATTCCAACTAATGGTTGGACCCCCAACCATTCGAATGGTCTCTTATGTCCAACCCAATCAGACCATTTTGTGGAGTTAAAAAAAAATTTAGTTTTCCCATTTATTCCCTTTACTCCTCTACTCATATACGGTTTCCCTTGACCATTCATATCAATGCTTAGGGCATTTCCAATGGTTTAGGGATGAAATATTACATTTTAGGGGTTATAAAAAATTGTAACCACTTAAATTTTGCAATAGGAATGAAACATGGGCGCTTATTCAACAAACGCCTACTAGGATTAGGCGCTTGTTAAACAAGCACCTGCTTTTAGGCATTTATTGACCCAAGAGTAAAGCGCTTATTCGACAAGCATCTAAACCTCAGGAGCTTGTTTAACAACCGTCTATTTCCTATTATTTATTGAGCTTAAAATCAAGCGCTTGTTGAAGCACCTAAAATTTAGGTGTCAGTTCTACAAGCGTCCAATACGAACGTTGCTTAACCAACTGAGCTGAATTTGCAACCAATTACAAAATGTACGCTGATGTTGGACAACTATTTGGGGTTACATATTACATTCTGTATATGTATACCTTTTTGGGTGACGCTTTTAGCTTTATATCATCGCAACTTGTAATATCCCATAAATTTCAATAATAATTTTAAGGGTATATTGGTAAATTCAGTTAATAGGGTTAAGAATGTAATTTTAATAATGGTTGGTATTTGATGAAGAGAATTATGCCATTGTGTAGATCAATTTTTTTTAAAATAGTTTTGACTATAAGAATGTTAGAATCAGAGATTGTATGGAGTAGATACAAAGGATTCAGGTTGTTGGCTCTAATTACCCGAAGTGGGTTATGATCCATTAATTTGAATTTGAACTCCAAAGCCTACTCTGGTATATCTATAAATTCAAGAAATAAACATATATATTATTTTTTCTTCCTCTCTTCTTCTTCTCCCATATGAACTTTCTCCTTTATAAAATTTTCAAACACTGTGTCTTCTTTACTTCTTAACATTATGACAAAACTACATATTAAAACGATAAGTAGAATGAGGGCTATTAGTGGATATCGATCTCAAGATGAATCGAGCAGATATCTGAGCGTTTATTTGTGGATATTAAGGAAATTTTTGCAATTCTTCATAAAATTTAATATTTTGATTATTGCTTTGGTGAGTGGAATGCTTCTTTTCATTTATGATGCAATTATAATGGTTTGAATTAATTGTTGGCAGATTATAGGATGAATTTTAAGTTAATCAAATATATTTATTGATTGTTTATATTTAACGAATGGTTAAGGAAAAATAAAATATAATAGTGATTTGTGAAAGAGATTCAATCTAGAATCAATTTGACAATACGACTATTATTTGAACCTCAAATGGTGATTAAATGGTCATATAAATACGTATAACTTGAATTTGTTTATGATTAAATCTATTTGAAAATACTTATATTTCCATTTCTCTATAAAAAATAATTTTAACTGTTATCCCGCTTTTTGGCAAAGCCGTGATATCACAAGACTGGTCAAAAACAGAAGACAGTTCACCTCAGAAATCGGTCGTACTTCACTTTACTATGGATATCGATGAATTTTGTCCGAGTCCGAAACGGGCCACAATTGATAGGACACGACAAGAAAGATCATAGAAGTCTACATTTCAAATTTCAAGTCAATCCGAGGTCGTATGCTCAAGTTATGATGGATTCGAGTTAAGAGGGATAGGCACTGCTCGTTTCGAACCCATCACCTTGTCTAAGATCGAACCCATCATTTTCGAACCCAACTAGTTCGAACCCATACAAAGAGGTGACGTTCGAATCCATCAGCCAACATCTTCCTTCGACTCCATCACCTTCGACTCCATCACCTTCGACTCCATCACCTTCGACTCCATCCAAATAGCCGTACTTCGAATCCATCAACCACGCGATAGTTCGAATCCATCGGCGACCTTTGGAGCGTTCCCACCTTCGAATCCATGCAGCGGAAGGAACTCCAACTCCATGCCATAGTTACCTTCGAACCCCCATGATAAAGCCAACTTCGAATCGATCTGGGGTGACGTGTTAAGATCGATTCGAACGAATGCCACTCCATCGATTCGAGGAAAGCCTTCGAATCCAACACACGAAGCCATCCAGTGAACACAGCGACAAACACGGATCGATTCGAAGAATGCTGCCCACGTCACAGAAGGATCGATTCGACCCTATGGGTTCGAAGTGATCGATTCGAACGAACCCATAGGATCGATTCGAACCATGCAACATACCTAAAAGTGCCATTTCGAATCTATGATAACTCCCAATCTACTGATCCAAATCCCATGAAATTTTTACAGAAGTTTGTCTACATGATAAAGAACGTCCACGCCAAGTTTCATCGCAATTGGACAATTTTTTGATCGATTCGAAGTTCACTTCGAATCGATCCCAAACTGGGCACGGACTCCAAGAACGCGGGCTTATGGGCCCCCCTCACGTGCCAGGCAACCTCCCTGAGCTTTAGGCGGGATTTTGGCCTTCCACACCTATAAATAGAGCCCCTGGTCATTCAGAAAAGGGGTCGGAGTATTTGGAGAAGAAGAATAAGCCTAAACGCTGCCAGAATCACTCCATACTATCTCCTTTGCTGTTAATTTTGAGTTTAAGTCCATTTCCTGCTGTAATTTGCTTAAAAAACACTGGTAATCTTCAAGTATTAAGAAATAAAGTGATAGAACTTCATAGTGGACGTAGGCGCATAGCCGAACCACTCTAAATCCTTGTCTTCTGTGCAATTTACTTTTCTGTGACTTGGAGTTTTTGTTAGATAGTCCCTATTTCCAATTCAAGTTCTTCATTTACTATCTCTTCAAAAACTTCCGAAGGGTGTTTGCCCAATTTTGGTGCAAACATTTTGGTGCTTTCACTGAGAAAACCTAGATTTTCTCCTGCTCGTTGGATCTGTCATCGATACCGGATTGAATAAATCTAAGAGAGAGATCCAGATCTATCGTTCATGGGTTCCTTCTATTCTATTCAGATTGCTCTAAAATCTAAGAAGAACCATATTCATCATGCAGTCCGTACCCCTATTTTCGAATCCAGAAAAAATGCTGTTTTTCGTACCCGTATTTTCATATCCATGAAAATATGATGAATTTCGTACCCATATTTTCGTATCCATGAAAAAATGATGGTTTTCGTATCCATATTTTCGAACCCAGAAAATATGGTGAATTTCGTATCCATATGTTCGAATCCATGAAAATATGATCATTTTCGAACCCATATTTTCGAATCCATAAAATGTGGTGAAGTTCGTATCCATAGGTTCGAATCCAGAAAATGTGGTGAAGTTCGTATCCATAGGTTCGAATCCAGAAAATGTGGTGAATTTCGTATCCATAGGTTCGAATCCAGAAAATGTGGTGAATTTCGTATCCATAACTTCGAATCCAGGAAATGTGGTGAATTTCGTATCCATAGCTTCGAATCCAGAAATGCGGTGAACTTCGTATCCATCACGGAGCGCTACTTCGTATCCATCACGGAGCGCTACTTCGTATCCATCAGGGAGCGCTACTTCGTATCCATCCATCTGCCTCCAATTCGAATCGATACTCAGAGGTACTTCGTACCCATCCATCTGCCTCCAATTCGAATCGATACTCAGAGGTACTTCGTACCCATCCATCTGCCTCCATTTCGTATCGATACGCACATGCAGTTCGTATCCATCCATCTGATCGATACGAAGACGAGCACATCTGATGGAATCGAACAAGAACGATACGAAGAAGGACTTTTTCAGGTTGCTTGATGGATACAGAATCTTCAAAAAAAAAAAAAAAAAAAATCACCAAATGGTCGTTAATTCAAAACTCAACTTAAATAAAGGAACATTCAGGTCGTTCCATGACTGGACGGGAAGTAGGAGCTTACAATAACAATTTTTGAGTTGCAATCAAGGAATGGGTATTGAAATACTATTCAAATGGTGCTCCCAGAGGCTGGAGAACCTAGCTAATATGGCACGAACTAGGGTTGATTAATGTATCATGCTTCTAAAGTGGACCGCAACTTCCTCCAGTTAACCAGCTCTTAAAACTCCTAAACTGACAATTATGGTGCGATGGCTAGTATTACGACTACCCTGCCTTGTCTACTCTGCCAACTCAAAACATAGTTGTTCACCACTGAACCATCTTCATATGCCCGTATCTTAATCATTCCATGTCCATATGACTAAAAGCATGACATACAACTCTAAGAGGACTTCCTAACTATCTTATGCGAGCCTCCTTCATGGTGAAAATTAAAAATAATCACCAATCAATGAGCCCATATTAATCCACTCACCATCCGATCGACATTACCAACCACTCGAACATTAGGCAATCAGGCATGCATCATTCACTAGTATTACAAGACCATGTAGCCAAAAAATGGCTTGATAATATTGATTGGAGTATCTTTCCCAATCGGGGCCTATTCATCGAAATCATCCTACATACAAAATTTCTAGCAAAAATTCAGCATGGTGACTATGTCAGTGTACTACGGAAATTCAACCTCCGCCGCTATCTCATGAAGTGAGGATGGTGGATGGAGTCCATAAAAAGTGACGAATGCCATCAAATGCGTTGTATCCCCTATTCCTCAAAGAAGACTGTCAATCGTGGTTAGGCATACCATTTCTACTTCTCATATTGCTAAAGGGAATAAAGAAGCTGGCGGCCAACGAATTGATCAAAATCCACAGCTCGTTGCTGCCAACACTTATAAATGAAATCAGCACAAAAAGCTTATTTCCAGAGTTTGATAACAGAACTGGTGGATAGTCGCCGACGACTACACCAACATGTCCAGGCCAACATTACGTTGATAAATCAGACGAAGGATCAACTTGGTGACATAAAAGGGAATCTGCTCCATACTCTAAATCGGGAAGCTCCTCTTCTTTATATGACTATCATGGATGCCAACGCCATAAGATTGCTCCAGAAAGGATAGCTCTAGCAATATGTTCAAGCCCCATAAAATGAAGAGCCGGGAACCCCCGACCTCAATCGGAACTTTGATCAAACTAAACCATTTGCGTTAGACTCCCAACTGTGAAAGGCTGGACCGAAGTGCAATAGCGAGCATATGACGCCGCTTCACTTATCAATGAGATTTTATCCGATCTCTTTTGAATTATTTTTATTTCTATTTCATTTATATTGCAAAATATAATCGACTTGAATTAAACTACTTGCAAATGATGCAGGTAACCGAGTACTTAAGGATGGGTGCAAAACAACCTCCATGGACTATGATAAAGTCATTTAGGTATCATCATGATGAGCACGATTCAACCACTCGCTGGCTGCTCTATGCACCTGACATGGGGGCAGGCCATCAAAGTGGTAGAGACAGACAAGTTCAGGGCTCCAGTACGAAGTTGATGCAACCGACCATCCACTCACATGCCTATGCAATTTAATTAGGAGATTTGAGAAAGACTTGGAGTTATATGTCCCAACCATGCACTCTCCATCTCTTACTTGAAGCTCGCCAAAATACTTATGTTTCTTCTGATGCCCAGTAAAATCGAAATCACACCAAAGATGGACGTGACGTGACCGTCCATGCATCCAATCCTGCATTAGACACTTGGGGTTTTTTTTAAGAGCACATATTTATAGCGGATATGGTTTGACCATTCACTCCCCAGTTTGCATCAATGATTCGACAAAACAATCATGCCTCAAACCGACTTTATCAGGGGCCAACCCTCAATTTATAGTCATCAACAACCGACTGCTTACTCACTAATCATCATGAGCCATCATTCCAACTCTCTTCCTCAACTCGACTGAAAGAGCGCAAAGCGTAAAGTGGACGTGGCTCGACCGTCCACTCTCCAACTCTTGCCTCCAACCTAAGAAGCGGGATCCAAATGAACACGGATGCGATTCATCCGTCCATAAACTAAGTCTCCTCCTACGTTGATGGAAGATAAGTGGAAAGTAATCGAGATCCCACCGATCATTTGCTAAGCGAAACCCACCTCTCGGGGGAAAGCCATCGCATCAATGGCCGAACTGGACCGACACACGACAGTCCTGCAATCAACTCTAGGTTCCCAGAGTGCGAACCGGAGTATAAACACTAACTCCACTTTCCCAAAGCATGAATTGGAGTATAAACATCCAATAAATCGTTCCCAGAGTACGAACGGACTCCAACTTCCCAGAGTGTGAATTGGAGTATAAACATCCAATAAATCGTTCCCAGAGTGCGAACGGACTCCAACTTCCCAGAGTGTAAATTGGAGTATAAACATCCAATAAATCGTTCCCAGAGTGCGAACGGACTCCAACTTCCCAGAGTGTGAATTGGAGTATAAACATCCAATAAATCGTTCCCAGAGTGCGAACGGACTCCAACTTCCCAGAGTATGAATTGGAGTATAAACACCCAATAAATCGTTACCAGAGTGTGAACGGACTCCAAATTCCCAGAGTGCGAATTGGAGTATAAACATTAGATCCATCGTTCCCAGAGTGCGAACGAATTCCTAAAAAGCCCAAATAGGTGTGACTGACCATCTATTGGATGACTCCAACTTCCCAGAGTGTGAATTGGAGTATAAACATCTGTTCCAGGTTCTCAGAGTGCGAACCAAAAACACAAATGCTAAATCCAGGCTCCCAGAGCGTGAATCGGAGCATTAACATCAATTCCAGGTTCCCGGAGGGCGAACCGGAAAATACAAATGTCAACTCCAATTCCCCAGAGCGCGAAGTGGAGTATAAACATCAACTCTTGGTTCCCGGAGCGCGGACCAAAATACAAATGTCAACTCCAAATTCCCAGAGAGTGAATTAGAGTGCGAATGCCAAGTCAAAGTTGCGAACTGGAGTATAAACACTTAATAACTCTAAGTCCCCAGAGTGCGGACTGGAGTATAAACACTAAAATGGGTGTGATCGACCATACATCAACTGACTCCAGATTCCCATAGTGCGAACTGGAGTACAAACATAATTAAACTCCAGATTCCCAAAGGATGAATTGGAATATAAAGCAACGACTCACTCAAGTCCCGAGAGCCTGGACTGGAGCACGAATGCCAAATGGGTGTGACTAACCACCCATCAACTAATTCCAGATTCCTAGAGTGTGAACTGGATTGTAAACATCAACTAACTCTGGTCCCGAAAGCACAGAATGAAGTATAAAGACCTAGTGGGCGTGACATACCACCCATCAACCAACTCCAATCCTCGAAGCATGGATTGGAATATAAATACCAGAAGGGATGCGATTTTATTGTCCATTTATCAATTCTAATTCCGCAGCAAGTTCTGTAGTACAAAAAGCGGATGTGGTTAGACTTTCTTCTTTCCAAGTCTTCCCCTGACATGGGGGCACACTTATCATAAAAAATCGGTTGTGATCCGACTATCTAGCACTAAGCGGGCACGACATGACCGTTCATGCATCAGCACTTATTCCCGGCACGGGACCTATAACATAATCTTTTAGGAATACACTCCAACCCAGCAAGACAAGATTTCTTCCTCGATCAGACAGGGGGATGTAGATTCGCAAAACGGACCTAGCTGAACGTCTTATTCTAAATGGATGTGACTACCCATCCTACCGCAAATGAACATGACACGACCGTTCATCCGCTAACTCTAGCTAATGATCTGGTGGGTTGTGCATGCAACGTGGCCGGATATGACCCAACCATCCGCCAATTAGCTCCTTTCTCCAAATCAGAAGGAGGAACATCAAATTAATGTTGTTGCAATGTGACCGACTACACTTCGACTTTCGCCATTGACTAGCGCCAGAGGAATTAATCGAGGAAAATGTGGTTAGACCATTTTCTGCTAAAATTCTTAGTCCCCAGAGTGTGGACATGGGTATGAACATCAATTAGGTGTGACTAATGGCCCTTCAACTGCCTCTAGTCCCCAGAGTGCGACTGCGACCATAGACAGATGAAGAATGTGATTCGACCATTCATTCACCAACTCCGACCTAAAGTCGACGAGAGGAGTATAAACTCGCTACAGACGCAATTGGACCATCCACAAACTAACTCTGCTAACCCAAGGCTGGGGGCAGAAGAACAAATCATTGAAAGAAGAGAAATGAGACTCGCTACATTGCTAGCTATTCAGATTCCTTTACAATTTAAGGCAACGACTGCAAGGAGGCCTTAATGCTAGCCAACCAGAATGATGCTCGAAGTTACGAGAAGCCAATTATAGCGTACCGCCAGATCGACGGGAAATATCGATCTGCACCTTTCATGTCATACCAAAGGATCGACAGGCAATGAGGTCCGTACATTCTACATTGTGTCGCTAAATCAACGGCCAATATCGATCCTCTTCGACTACAATTCAATGTGACCTGAGCACCCATCGAATACCTTCGACCACCAGAGCATGGATAGAACCGCGAATGAGTGTGACTTGACCGTTCGTCCTCCATCACCTTCCATCGATCCGCCAGGAAGTGCATGAGACTGGATGAGCGTGACCTGACTGAATTTGAGCTGACTTTGTCCCTAGATCTGACGGGAGAACGTAAATCGAAACGGACGTAGTTGATCACCTAACTCCAAAAGAATGCAATGCGACCATTCATTCTTTGGCTCTTAACCAAATATGACAAAACGAGCAATTCAAAACAAGTATAACCTAACTGTCCACGCACCGATTCTTTCCCTCGATTCGACAAGGGAAGCATCAATCCTACATTGGATCTTACTGGACAATTCACTCTTCAGTTTTTATGCCCAGAGTATGACGACATAAGAAGCAAAATGAATGTCGACGAGGCAATGAAGTATTCTGCCTAGAGGAAAGAACTAGGATAGAATGCAGGATGAGGCACAACTCAGCTTTCCATTGATTAACTCGATCCTATGGTTCAATGGGACGTAATGCGAAATTGAAGCGAACATTATCTACCTTGATGCTTATCGAGATATTCCCCCAACTTGGGGGCATGCATGAGAAATAAGATGAATATAATTCGATCATTTATCAAACAACTCTAGCTCTTACAGCTTGGACTATAGTATAAATACAGCAGAAGCTAAGCTTAATCGTTCGCACAATACATCCATCAACCCAAGACTGGGGGCATGAGTGTGATCATTTAAGAGCTGGATATGACAAATCAATCCCATAGCTCGTGCCTAGTATTCATAACAACTTGAAGTTACGACCGAAAGGATGCTTAGAGATAGAATCATCAGATCGACGCCTGGACTTATGGGAAACTAATCATCATTCTGACCCTTCCGATGAGCAATGGATTGCAAGTACATTGAATGGAAAGCGCACTGCTCGAAAACACAAGTAGATTCCAACTCATAGCCGGAACCAGCTATGTTGCAGCATGCGACACAGGGCTAAACTCTACTATGCCTTTAATTCCACATCCCTACGAGCCTGATCATTTACCATTGCAAATAAGCTCATGAAGTGCCTACAACCCATCACAGGTATTGTAGATCAAATCACAACTCTTCACAAGGATGATGCAAGAGTCAACTGCATTGCTCCAGGTGAATTTGGTATGTCCGCTTGGACTCAATCTCATATATACATATGGACCCCCACCAACTATTGAGAACCATGCATTAAATGTCAACCCGAAGCATGTCTCGGTGAATAAAAACGAAGCGACACAGATCTAGAAAGATTTGCTGCACTAAAGGAGGAGGCGAATCTACTCAAAACCAATAGGTTTATCCACGATGCCCTCTACCCAAAATGAGTATCCAATCCTTTACTTACGAAAGAAACAAATGGAGAGTGGCGGATGTACGTCGGCTACTCAGATTTGCATGAGGCATGGCGAAGCATAGCTTTCCATATCCAATGATCAACCAACTAATTGACTCGATCATTTAGACATGAATTACTCTCATCCATGTACGCAAAACAACAAATGAAATCAGATATTGAAACATGTCCCAGACAAGGAATACAACTGTTTCGCTACTGACCCGAGCCTATAGTGCTATGCTGCAATCCATGGATTCAAACTTGAGAATGCTTATGCTACTTACCAAAAGACGATTGATAGATCATTCGAAAATCAGATCGGCCGATCAATGAAAGTGTATGTGGTTAATATGCTCGTGAGATCACGACCATCAAGCGACCGCATCGATCACTTGGCAAAGATATTCAGTGCTATCCAACAACCGCAGAATGAAATTTAATCCTTTGAAAGGCTCTTTTCAGCGTTGTATAAAACGAATTCTCGGGTTTCGTCATCAATTCCCGTGGGATTGAGGCTAATGTCAGAAAATGCTGAAGATTAGAGTCATCCGTATATGGAGGAAACCAAGCAGCTCTGATAGATCTCTCAGAGAGGCTTCCCATTTTGCCCAAGATCTTGGATCGTGAAGATCTACACTTCAATTGGGTCATGTCAACACACGCCAACCGTTACGATAGGACCAATGGCAACCTTAAATGTCTGAAAGTTTACTCAAATGGAATAATAAAGCTAAGTTTGAAGCCTTGGTCGCCAAGCTAAGACTTACAAAAAAATAATAGGAATGGAAGCTTTACATATCTTATACGATTTCTTCTTAATGTGCCAAGTCAGGGAGGACTATCTAACTAGGGGGCAACGTCTTGCTCCTTATCTCAATTGTATCCTAGAGATACTAGCCAACTTCTAGTATTACGCCACTATCCCAATCGTTAGAGAACAAAACGAAAAGGCCGAATCATTGGCTGAGCTAGCCAACTCCGGGGATGCGCAACAAACAGACTTTATCCCAGTAGAAATATTTACTATTCCAAGCGCTGAAAGATGAAGATCGACTAGATTTTAGAGATGGATCCAAGAAAGGGGTCATGGATGACTCCTATCAAAGGCTATCTACCGTGGGGAATTATTCTTGAATAGACGAATGAGAGATGGCATATCCTCCGCAAACAATCACTGCACAATTATGTCTGGATCGTTCAACTCCATTAACACAAAACATTACACTTGTATCCATCAATCCAACATCCAATATTACAAATCCATCGATACGAACCATACATTCTAACATCCCAAATCGATCCAGGAGAGGATCGATACAAAAGGAAGGACTTAAAACAACCATTGAACGTCGCTACAACTCAAATTTCACTTCGAATCCATTGCCTTCCTACCTTTACACGATCGAATCCATCCCAACTTTATCGATGCGAGGCGTCATCGATTCAAGGAATCACTAAGCAAAGGCTGGATTAAAAAAAAAAAAAAAAAAAAAAAAAAAAAAAAAAACCATCAACTCGAAGACGATCAATTCGAACAGACGAGACTTCGAATCCATCAAAGGACGTCGATGAGAGCGAACGAATCGCTATGATTTGAAAAATTACTTGTCTACCTTGTATACCGATTCAGGAGAGGATCGATACAAGAGGATAATCATAGACAACCGTAAAAACAATGCTTTGACTTGAATCTAAAATCGATTCAGGAGAGAATCGATACAGAATTCAGCAGCAAACAGGAACCAACATAACTCGTGAACGCACGACATTAATAGGGGTCAAACTAATACATATGCACACATATCAAACTAACATTCGATTTTAAACATTTACAGGAATCAAACACTCATCCTGTTACAACTACAACAGCCAACGACTAAGCGCAATTATACAGCAATCAATCATATCAAGGCAAAGTTACAACAATACGGCGTATGAGTCTCAGCGAAAAGAGAGCAACGATTTTTCAGAAAGAGATGGCAACTATTCAAAGCACGTCGTGTTCCCACAAGACGTACTTTGGGGGGCAAAATGTTATCCCGCTTTTTGGCAAAGCCGTGATATCACAAGACTGGTCAAAAACAGAAGACAGTTCACCTCAGAAATCGGTCGTACTTCACTTTACTATGGATATCGATGAATTTTGTCCGAGTCCGAAACGGGCCACAATTGATAGGACACGACAAGAAAGATCATAGAAGTCTACATTTCAAATTTCAAGTCAATCCGAGGTCGTATGCTCAAGTTATGATGGATTCGAGTTAAGAGGGATAGGCACTGCTCGGTTCGAACCCATCACCTTGTCTAAGATCGAACCCATCATTTTCGAACCCAACTAGTTCGAACCCATACAAAGAGGTGACGTTCGAATCCATCAGCCAACATCTTCCTTCGACTCCATCACCTTCGACTCCATCACCTTCGACTCCATCACCTTCGACTCCATCCAAATAGCCGTACTTCGAATCCATCAACCACGCGATAGTTCGAATCCATCGGCGACCTTTGGAGCGTTCCCACCTTCGAATCCATGCAGCGGAAGGAACTCCAACTCCATGCCATAGTTACCTTCGAACCCCCCTGATAAAGCCAACTTCGAATCGATCTGGGGTGACGTGTTAAGATCGATTCGAACGAATGCCACTCCATCGATTCGAGGAAAGCCTTCGAATCCAACACACGAAGCCATCCAGTGAACACAGCGACAAACACGGATCGATTCGAAGAATGCTGCCCACGTCACAGAAGGATCGATTCGACCCTATGGGTTCGAAGTGATCGATTCGAACGAACCCATAGGATCGATTCGAACCATGCAACATACCTAAAAGTGCCATTTCGAATCTATGATAACTCCCAATCTACTGATCCAAATCCCATGAAATTTTTACAGAAGTTTGTCTACATGATAAAGAACGTCCACGCCAAGTTTCATCGCAATTGGACAATTTTTTGATCGATTCGAAGTTCACTTCGAATCGATCCCAAACTGGGCACGGACTCCAAGAACGCGGGCTTATGGGCCCCCCTCACGTGCCAGGCAACCTCCCTGAGCTTTAGGCGGGATTTTGGCCTTCCACACCTATAAATAGAGCCCCTGGTCATTCAGAAAAGGGGTCGGAGTATTTGGAGAAGAAGAATAAGCCTAAACGCTGCCAGAATCACTCCATACTATCTCCTTTGCTGTTAATTTTGAGTTTAAGTCCATTTCCTGCTGTAATTTGCTTAAAAAACACTGGTAATCTTCAAGTATTAAGAAATAAAGTGATATAACTTCATAGTGGACGTAGGCGCATAGCCGAACCACTCTAAATCCTTGTCTTCTGTGCAATTTACTTTTCTGTGACTTGGAGTTTTTGTTAGATAGTCCCTATTTCCAATTCAAGTTCTTCATTTACTATCTCTTCAAAAACTTCCGAAGGGTGTTTGCCCAATTTTGGTGCAAACATTAACAACTTAGACATACTTTAAGGTGTAATTTAAGTTAAAATTGATTTTTTGAATATGGATAAGTTTTAACAAGTTAAATACTCATTGGGCATTACTATTCTACAAAGAAATATATTTTACTTTTATATTAAATTACAAAGATTGATTTAGCTACAAATTTATTTCTAAAATTTGAGTTAAAGCCTACTATTTATTTATATTTTAGTACGAAGTAAGAATATATTTATTCAAAGTCAAATAATATATTTTCTTATGCACAATATTTTATAAAATCATATTTTAATTGGAAGGAAACTTGCAATTACTCTCGTGTAATAGTTAACTTTTCATACGAACAATCAAACTAAAAATTGGATGATAATGAATATGAAGCTTTGAAGTTGAGAATAAAAAAGTATATAATTAAATGATTATGTGACATTTAATTCATAATTGAATGAATATTTATTTTAAGCTTCAATAATATCATATTGTTCTACTAATGGTTATGGGATATTAGTATTACAATATTGTAACGTCTCACATTTTTATGTATCGGCGGATCATAAAATTTAATGAAAATGACTCCAAATAGGCTAAAACTTTGGGTCGTATTGTGTTTTGATAATTTTGACCTTAGAATTAATTGTGGACCATTTTACATTGGAATATTGTAGCAGGTATAGCGTTTGATAGAAGTGGAGTTATGATATAAAACCTATCCCGAATGAAAGATAGGATAATTTCTCTTTTGGTAGAGTGGTCGTAATAGTATTTTGGACAAGTGGTTTAGAAGATACTATAGTTTTAAGATTGATAGTTTTTAGGTAATTTAGCGTTAATTAGCCTAAGCTCATAATTAGGCAGTTTAGGCTTTTTTTTACTTTTAGTAACTGCAACATTAGGGATAGCCCCAAATAAGTATTCATCTTTCTAAAAGCATATCTAATCCTCCATTAGAATTATCTCATATCCAATCCATCATTAACCATTCCAAATTTAGTTAAATCTATTAATTAAGGGTATATTAGTAAGGAGATCAACAAGAGATTATCAAATTAGCATTTCTGGATTGGGGATTTTGGATTTTGGATTGGTTTTTGGATTGGGGATTCTGGATTGTGGACTACTTTGGGACTTTTGGCAAATGAGGCGGGGCATACGCGAAGAAAACTCAAGGCATTTGGAGGTGAAGGCATGAAACACTTAGCTAAAATTTGACTAAGATTGAGGAAAATGGATTGATACCGACCCGATGAAATCATGAATTTCCACGAGGGCAACCATAAGGAAGCTCAAGCATGGAGCATGAATTTTTTTGAAGAACAACAAAGTACGTCGGTACCAACCCATGTCAAACGGTGAAAAACAAAGGGATGGCGTGGAGTTTGAATTCGGGCATTCCTTGTGTTGTTCCAGGACTTATAGAGGCAACCAAGGGCATTTGAAACTTTGTTAACTCAAAATTTTGGATGATTTGGATTAAGCACTTCAAGGAGGAAAGTG
Organism: Allium cepa; assembly: GCA_030765085.1. NCBI lineage: Eukaryota > Viridiplantae > Streptophyta > Magnoliopsida > Asparagales > Amaryllidaceae > Allium > Allium cepa. The sequence goes on along the minus strand of CM060935.1, from coordinate 791,805,304 downwards.
GAAAAGCACCCGGTGATTGTCCGAGCAGGCAAGATCGATACGGAGTGAACTTGTGTAATGGAGCAAGAGGTGGTTCTACCATTAGTATGTGTGCCAAAAGATCATGATAACTCGAAGGTTTCAATGTGCATTCATAAAGTAAAAATAGGCGAGGATACTCACTAAGGATAATATATATGTACTCGTCTCTCTGGATGTCTGTGTGTGTCTACTTTCTGGCTATCCAAGTAGGTATGGATTTGATCATTATGTAACCATGATGTTGAGTAGTGGCTTACCATCTATGTGGGTCATATGACATATATCCAAAGACCTTTGAGTGAGAGATGCAAGTTTGTGTGATGGTTTTTGTTACAACCCGCACCTTCTGACATACCGATCCAAAGTCCAACGTGACTTTCGGACACGTCATACCGAGAAATATGAGCTGTTGGGTTTTTAAAACATTAAAGAGAAAATTATAGGGATATAGTTCTAAGGTATTCAATTGTTTCAGATCTCATAGAGATATGAATTAAAATATAAGTACATAAAATAGACATTTTAGAAAAACAATCTCTAAAATACTTTATTTACATATACACTGATTTAAAATTACAATATATGCTTTACAGATTCCTAACACAATAGGCAACTATATAAGAAATAATGGATAATATGATAAATCCATTATCCAGCTCCTTTCTCCCTCATACTATGTTCAATCACTGCTAACATGTTATCATGTGGCGGGGGAAAATGAAAAGAATGAGGGGGGGTCAGACATAAGGTCCTATGAATAAGTACAAGTTTAAAAAGATGATTAAGTGAAATTAACTCTAAATCTACTCTAAGTGATATATGAGGTATAACAAGTGTCTACGAATTCCTAAGGTTGATACTTAAGTATTCTTATTTAACACAATGGGTCGAACCTACTGATCGAATCTCACACTAACGAACGGCCAAAACAAGAACTTCTTTCCTATCATAACTACATAAACACTATGTCTAAAGAGGAAGAACATCAAAAATGCAAACTTGCATAATGATTTATCGTATGCACCCATGTTTATCTCTCGATTGTAGTGGCAAAATGCCTCTTATTTATTGCACCGGTGTCCATCTAATAGGAACACATGCTAGTACCGGGCCCCAATTAACTCAATACCTATAGCCACTTATTGTACTTCACCGACATCCACCCATACCATGTTGCTCCAGAAAATGTGCGTTCCCGTAACCCCTGCTAGTACTAACTCTCTCAAAAAGCAATTCCAACAGTGCTACGCTCACCCGTACGGAACGCCTCTGAGCCTATTGCAAAATAAATTACCCTAATCAACTCCGTTTATGCGATATACATCGCCTATACTAAATTAATTATTGCTAACTATGTGTTCGCCCATACCAATATCAAATATTGCAAAATACATAGCCCAAATTTGCTAAAGAAATAGTTCAACAATTGCATAGTTTCTAGCTAAATTATATAATTTTTATCCATTTAATTTTGGCCCTAGGCCTAGGTTCAATTCGTGCATCTTACGTATAATTTTTCAAGGTTTGCTCGTTTTTAATTGTCGATTGATTTTTATTTAATTTTCCTTAATAATAACAATTAATGATTCCAGTTAACCCTAATTTCCAATTAATTAATTTTCTAATTTCACTTAATTCTAGGGTTTGTGATTTAGGGTTACATGTCAACATTAACGTATGTCAAATTACCCAATTTCATAATTCAATTTTAGGTTTAAGTTTTAGCAAATTCAATTTTAATCTAACAAGTTAATTATAGGGTTTCAGCAATTCTAATCATTTAAAATAGTTTAAAATCAATTCCATTAACCAAATTATTGGATCTGTGTCCACTCACCTCTAGGCTAAGCTCTAGCACTTAGGAAATTTAGCCTCTAATCGATTGCTCCTTGTAATAATCCACCCCGAAACGGACCTAATTTCGACCCAAAAAACCTATCGAACCTTTGGCTTTTGTTAAGGCAAGCTTTTAGGTTGATAAATTAAACAATACACAATCACAGAGCATCTATCTATATTTTCAAAATCTCACGGCGGAATGAATAAAATATAATATCAGAAACAAGTATCCATTTCATAAATGAAAACCATATTTCAGATACATAACATGTTAAATATTACAACATGTTTATATAAATCCCTATCATACAATGTTCAAAATAACATAACTATCTAAACGGGGTAAAAGAAAAATATTTTAAAAGCATAAAAAATAGATAACTGTTATATGTCTTAACCTCCACCTTTGTCTTCTAAATCAACATTGCCTCCTCTAACCTATGTGCTGTAGCGAGGAGTGGTTCCGAGCAACAAATATCCGGTGAGATGAAAATCTCAAGCTTGACCATAATTATACATAGGCAGTATTATTCAGAAAAAAAATACGTCTTACATATTAAAATCATAACATACATATAAAGTTAACTATAAGCTTGAAGACTCTTCCAGTCTAACTATACAAAAGTCAACTGCAAGCCTGAAGTCTCCTCTAATCTGACCATACAAAAGTCAACTATAAGCCCGAAAGCTCTTCTAGTGACTATACAAAAGTCAACTATAAGCCGGAAGGCTCTTCCAGTTTGATTATACAACTTTAACGTAATTAGCATTTACGATGTAAGACAAAGCATATGAACCACTTAATACTTTAGTTAGACTCTGATCATTTAAGATCTATAAAGTAGGCAGATCCCCACCATTTAAATCTAACCCCAAGGAGGATGCCTACATGGTTCTTCCTAATTGACATAATAAGAAATCCTATTAAGCCACTTAATACTTCACCTAAAAAGAGGTGGACCCTACCATAGCCACTTAATACCTCTAATCCGAAGCGGATACATCTTAAGGATTTCACCTAACATACCAAAAGCGCAACTTATGACCCATAACTCACTCGTGATGTCTCATATTAGTCCGACTATTCGTTTGTATTGGTAGCCAGATTGACTGGGAAGATTTACCCTGTAGATTTGGGACTAACCTCGCGTCCATTGTGATTATTTACTACAGGTGATGTCCCACATTAGTCTACAAATCCACACCGTTGTTAGTCAAATTTAACTGGGCAGACTTTCATGTAACTTTGGACTACCCCCACATCCTTATAACTTAGTCATATCTTATATATATATATATATATATAAATTATATACATATATCATCCTACACGGTTAATAGCTGATGCCATATAAGGTATCCCTTTATTATGCCTCTAATTATGGATTAATTCCTATAATTATTATTAAGCACCTTCCTAAGAAATTAATGTTATTTATTACCCTATTAATTCTAATCAATACATTCAATACGCTATAATTATTACGTTATTATTAGCTTTAATAATTAATACATTAATATTATATATCATTATGCATGAGATTCTAATAAAATATTTTCAGCCACATGCAAAGAAAATGATTATTAATTTAATTATCAAACTTATACAAGTCCCAAACTCCAAACAAAAATATAGCCAATATCCTTGGCTAACAACTAACTTATAAGCAAAAAGGAAAAACATCAAACTTATCTAATATTAATATAATAGATTTAAAACCTCTATGCAAGGAACAAGCTTTAAAATTTAAGCCTTTTATATTCTATCCAACTTTTGCGATTACTGCCTTGTTTATTTTTGGAGTCCTTTAACACTACAAGAGAAACCAAAAGAGATGAAGTGGGTATGTTATAAATTTCTTAAATCTCAACAGATATCTGATTCTACTATATTAATACAAAACAAATGAAATTCCAACATATTCAAAGATTGATATTTATATAGGGAAACTCTGAGGGTTCTAGATGTTATATTTTCATTTACCAAAATTTCCCAAGGCATAAATTAGATCTAAATTAATACTATTCAATTATAAAAATGTGAAAAACTTGATATTTCCACTCATAGAGAACTGTTTGCTTCCAAACTTGATTTGATTTCCACCACAAATGAATTCCTTTTGGATCTCCCTCTTTTGGAATATGCAACAAAGTGAAATATATATAGAAGTTAGATTTAGAATCAAAAACTAGAAAGAAATATAATTAGAAATCAAAAGAATTAAACATTTAAACCTCTTCCTGAAAATCCGAACTGACTCTGAAATCCAAAGAAGAAGAATACGAGATCTGATTTATACCACTCCTAATCCTCTGTTAGATCTTCCCCATTTTAAATATACAACAAATAGATTGCATGTATAGATTAGAATTTAGAAATCAGAAGATAAGGAGAAGAAGGATTAGTTTAAATTAGAGAATAGAAATTAGAATTACTTATTAGAAAGTTTACTGTTCTGAAACCCTTAGCGGAAAGATTTTAACAGAGCTATGTTGTTGCCTACAAAATTTTATAAGGAAAAGTGGGGGTCTATCTATAGAGATGAGAAGAGGTGAGAGCCATTGAACTTAAAATAAACAATCTGCGACGTTCAAAACAATTAAAACCTAACCATCATTCAGCATCATCGATCGACCGCCTCGACCCATCGGTCGTAGTTTACGGGTTGACCGGACCCTTATCTGTGACCGTCCGTTTTCTTTTGCGATTAATTATTTGTTAATTGATTAGTATATGTTAACTCTAACATGTTACTTAAACGTTAAGTATCCCTCAATGTTAACTTTTTAAAATTAAATCTAAAATTCAAACTTCATATTTTCATACTCAAATTCAAATATTAAATTTTAAATTCAAAAATTCAAATGTCCATAACTTCATCGTTTGAACTTCAATTTCAAAATATTATACATGAAATCTGATCAAAAAATGGCCACGAATTCAATAGTGCAATTCCATGACCAAATTTCGACAACCACAAAAGGTTCACTTTAACCTTATTATAATTATATAATTTCTTATCAAATTTACGGGATCTTACATTCTACCCCTTTAAAAAGAATGTCGCCCCCTCCCCTGAAGTCACCAAGTGAAGATAGTGCAACGCGTACTCAACAACCATGTTATACTACCAATTTATTTCCAATAATCTACACAACCATCTACTCAACCAAAAATATAATTTCATTTGTATGAAAACATACTATATGTGAGCTCAATCCTAGCGTGAATGCAAGATCGTGACATATAAGCATGTATGCAAACATCCTAAATATACATGAAATTCTACATGAGTGTAGAAATAACAGTAAAAAGTATGAAAACTATTCCTTACCATCCTGTCTAGCAATCACGATACAACTAAATACTATGTTTTTGGGGAGAGAAATTTACAAGAGAAAAGCTCTATAACACCCCGCGTTTTTATGTTAATTGGTTAAAAAATTAGTTAATAAATAGTAAAAAGTAAAATGGAATTTTTGTAAATATCATAATATTTGGCTACGAAACTTGCAACATTGTGTTCATGGGGATTTTCTAATTAATTTTCATATATAATGTTTTTTGATCAGAGTTCAAACAGAAAAGTTATTAATGTTTGAAGTTTTAACGTCGGAAATAATAATATACGAATTAAGGAAACAAATTGATGATTAACTAACGCTAATTGCCATTAATTGAAACTAACGGACCATTAACATTAACTCAAATGTTAAGAAAGTTAAAAGAGGAAGAAAATTGTAACGTTCAATTAATGTGGGAAATAATTGGACAAAATCATTCAAATGAAGGAAATAAACAAGCAAATCAACTAACAATCAAAATTGTCGAAGTTACACTACATGGTCGACCCAAGGGTATCTCAGGTTGACCATGAGCGATCAACCTACGCTAAGTCATGGTCAACCCTAATCAATTTGGTGTGTAGTAAATTTAAGTAGTGTGGTCTAGATTTGAAATAGTTTGATCTGACGGTTAGCATTGGTTTGAACCTCTATAAATTAAGACCAAGGGCCTCACTTCCAACTCATTATTTTTTAATGAGCATAGAAGCTCTGTCACTTACTCTTCTCCTCCAAAATTCTAGATTCATAAAAATAGATTTAATTTGCATGTATGCACTTTGGAGAAGGATAGAAGATGATAGAGAATAGAAAATAGGTTCAATCCAAGTTTCTACAACCAGAGGTGAACTACGGATCTAGTTTTTATTTATAAATCAATATAAATCTCTTCTCCCTAATCCAACTTCTAATAGATCTGTATGTAAATGTTATTTGTTGATCCGAATAAGTAGTCAAAATGGAGAATACAGATAATAGAGATTAGATCTAGAGGGTTGGGAACGCTTAAGGAGGTGAGTGGAAAAATTACATACATTGTAATAAAACTAGATTTATTTCATTCCAATCTATTTCAATGCCTATTTATAAATGATTAGATATAAATCTATAAATACGTAATGATTATATTTATATTAGCAAGTGAGTAATGATTAAATATAAATCTATAGATGCGTAATGAGTTTAAATGAAACAGATTAAATAAAATTTCGAAACTTGCTTATACATGTTATCCCGATAAATTACATGAAATTGTAATTGAAAAAATTGGTGTTCGGATGTAATTAAAAAATGGAAAATAAAAGTGGACTCTTTTAAGATTTATGGTTAAAATGATATTTTAATTTGTTGGAATTTGAGATATTGCAAGTAGATTTCTATATATTATCAAGTTATAATAAATAAGAGTGTGATGTTTGAAATAACAAAGGAAAACACATAAAAAGACAGAGATGTGCAAAATAGGACTAAACATCGTATTCTGCACTGTCTATTTCAAGAATTAAAAAGATAAGTTCTTGTAATTACAAATATTAGACACACATCCTCCTTTTTTGGACAAGATGTCATGTGACATTCTTATGATAGAAATACAATTCCAACGTATTAAAATACAATAAAACCTAAAATGGAAAGGTAAGAGATAAAGGCGTCTTTTAATTATTAAGATATGAAAATACCTATAAAAGCGACGTATATGAAGAAGAAAACACATGGAATAGGCTAAGAGGGAATGCAGGGTTACACAACAGACGTCTCTCAACCGTAAGGGACTATCAGCTTTTGTAAGATCATATTGATACGGAACATGTCGAACCATAGGATCTGTGGAAAGTATACGGTCGCATATAATTGAAGGGGTACCCTCAAGATATAGTAGCCTGCTTCAAATTTATTATAGAGGAGGGTATTTTCTTGATTACATTAGGCAATCTAAATGGATGATGGGTGGGATCATGCACTATGCAGCGAGTGTTGGTACCAAATCTAGAGGTAGGGCTATCAGGGCGAGAACGTCATCAGTCTCGAGCGGTCAACGGGAAAGATAGGGTTACACCTAGTAGGTTTCCGTCTATAGCCTACCAGGGTGGACTATGATGGGTCATGCACCGCCACAATTATTTGTTATTGTTTGGTAGGGCAAGGTTAGTTAACCCATAGCGAGATTCCTTCAAAACATGGATGGGGGGGTATTCTCGAACTAATTTAAATATTTGATTAATTTTTTTTAAATAAATGAATTTGTTAAATAAATACATTTGGAATATAAATAATAAATATATATACTTATATTGATATGCATACATAAATATATTATAAATGTTATAGCTAATTATTTATCTTAAATAATTTAAGATGAATAATATAAAATTTCAAAAATTTTAAATTAACTGAATTAACTAAATATGATTTAATTAATAAGAATTAAAATTTATTAAATATGATTTAATTAATAAGATACATATATACATATATAAATTAATTAAGTTATAACACTTACAAATAAAATTAGACATATATAGCTATATATATATAATATAATATATAGTAATAATAATGTAAGTGGAACTGATATCAATCCAAAACATATTTTTTGGAATAAGTACATATATATGGTGAATAAATTACGATTTTAAATGTGTCTAACAAGTAAATCATGAAAGTGTTTCATAAGACACTCATTATTCCTTAAATCAATATCACTTAATGTGTGTATGTATATATTAAAGAATATGAATCCTTAATACATAGAGTTGCCTCAAGCATTTATATATCAATATAGTACTTGCATACATCCTAGTTGTTGAGCAAACTCAAAATAGTGTTGTAATGTGTAGTACTATTAATATACTAACTAGATGAAGTAAGATACATCCATGTATTTGTTGAGCAAACTCAAGGTACAAGCATTATACTTAAGCCACCAAAAAATGGTAGGTATGAATGAATAATCTCTCTTGATTTATTAAGAAAATTTAAGCTCTAGGTCGAGAATAGGGAAAAGATCACACTTAGGAGTTGTATATGATAAAACCAATAAGGAGTTATCCAGCACTTGCAGCTTGTTGTGCAAACTCAGGGCCAGAATCCCAAGGCAAGTGAGTCCTAACACTCATCAGAGAAATCGAAAGGTGTGTCTCTCTTAAGGTTTTAAGAAATATAAACTCTTATAGGAACTCATTAGAAAAATGAAATGATAACATTTAACCATACTCGTACTGTAAGAACATATGTTACATAAAGTTCAAATAATCTGCTTCAATAAATTTTTCTGACTAATGCAATTAATAAAATGTTTTTTAATTAAAATATACAAACAAACTAAATTAAGATTGACATTGAAATATAAAAATACTTACCAATAAATGTTTTAGCGTGTTGTTACTTCAAGATTTATGCAAGAGCCAAAATTTATAAATATTAAAATACATTCGTACATTGGTTGCTTAAGTGTTTATTTCCCCAAGACCATTAGTTTTCTCATTGAGTTTTGAACTCTAAAGTAATGCAAGAATATGGGTACTTAATCCATATTCGATGTTATAAAAATTTATGTGGTGAACAGTCGTGTTCATAATATACATAATCTCATGAAATTGTTACATTCAAAATGAGCAGTTAAACCATATTACAAATCATGTCTTCAATACGATTAATTAAAATAAGGATCTTGTGATGTTAGATGTTGCATTAGATGAGAGATACAAGATGGATCTAGGAATTTGATCACTGAAATATCAGTTTGATCAGTTTACGTAAAGTGAAACTTATTTGATATCCTTAAATGTTAAGGATTGCAAATGCACTATTGTAAAGAGTTTGGTGCCATATTGTTGTAGGGTCTCTTTTGAATTATTCGACCGTTTAGAAACAAAAATCATTGTTCAAAAGTGGATGCAACATAGGCACAATTAGGATGAAGAGAGTGAACTGCCACTACTTTATGAAGGGACATCACATTTGAGAATTGTAGAAAATGCTAATAGATACTTAATATAGAATGGGAAATATGATTTCTGTTTCAATGTATTTTCATATAGAAAACTGTTTTTTTTAAAGTTATTTCTTTGAGTACATGGATATTTGATCTAAAAATCTTATTTTAAACTAGTTATAGTCAATAAAATAAATAGCCTAGAACAAGTGGTTGAATGGAGCTTTTTTTTCATACATTATTATAGTAATAATGTAAATAATGGGGGCATGCCATAAAACACTTATTACTGGATGCATCAAGATACGACAAATTGGTTTTGTTAATATATGAATTGTATGAAATAATAATTTCTCATTATTGACTAAAAATAGATTTATTTTTATTCTATTATAAATATTATGAATATTCGTTATAAAATAAATCTATTATTATAACTATTATCCAACATTTGAATCGAACAGCCTCTAAGTGAATTTGGACGTTGAGACAAACACGGAATGGATCAACAACTTGAAGGAATGCTTGGAATGACTGGATGAGATGGTACAGAAAGTTCGAAGAAAAATAGAGAAGACTCAACATGGTTGGTACTGACCACAATTATGGTTGATATCGAGTTGATTCAAGTTCTAGCAAAGAACTTTGGAGTTGAGACGCATGAAGGTATGGGATGGCATGCAATATTTTGATGAGCGAACATGCTCGGTACTGACCATAATTTGCTTGGCACCAACATGATTTGATTGCTCAATTTTGACTATTTCTTCCTCCTAAGCTTTATGTATTTAAACTCTTATCTAGTCTTCTATGATCTAGAGACTTTGGCATAGGATTTTGACTATATATATGGAAGTTAGAGCAACATAAAAGTGAGTTTTGGGACTATCTCCAATCTTTAAGCCACCATTCTTCATACTCTCACCTCCATAAAACCAATCTAGCCACATTGCAACCAGATCCACGGTTACTTTGTTTTTTAGTCTTGAAACTGTTGTAGAATCATTCGTACTCATGAAAAATCTAAAAGCAATAAGATTAAGTGGACATAAGGACTTGATCGGTTGAATCACTATAAAAAAATCCTGGTCTTTTCATTGTTCTATTCCTGTTTTTGACTATCTGTTCTCTTTTTTTATTTAGGGCGTTGTGTTACTTTTGACCTAACAGTTTTGGTGTTTTCATTGAGAACCAAGTTTTTCAAGTTAAGATCTAGCCTATACCTTTGGATCTCAAGCATTTAGAAGTTAGGTCTATAATTTTGTTGTTGTAGATATGAAGTTGCTAAGAATTGGAAAGGAATCTACATCAGATCTGAAAGATATGGCACTTAAGAGACTTTCCCTGAGATTTTGAGCGATTGCCAGAGAAGGTGAAGCTTCTCGTCACAATAAATAAATCACTCAACCAACGCATGCTTTGTTAGGACTTTCTTCCCTATAGGAGATGGTTTCCAAAGTTGAATTTGATGGAGTGATGGTTGAGATGAATTAGAGAGCGCTTGATAGCCAGAACGCTAACTTTGAAGGGATGGAATAAAGCTTCGCTTTGCTGGCATAACAGTCACAAAGGCATAAGAAGAGCTATAGGAGTTCATTATCTTCAAGTTATAAAGAGGGAAGTTCATCCTCGATAGATTAAAATAGGAGTGAAGGAAAACATATGTTGAAGGGAAAGGCAATTGGGAAGTCAAAAAGGCAAATTGGAGGAAGCAGCCAAATTTTAACCACGTCCAACATGGTCGGCACCAACCAAAATCATGCGATCCCGGCCTTATTGAAGGTTGTGCCATTGCATTACCACTCAATGTTGTTAACTTATTTTATAGTGAGGATGATTTGCAAGACACGGGTAATGGCATTAGGCAGAATGCAAGTGTGCAGACTGATGGTGCTCAAATGAATGCTACAGAACTAGTGAGTCGTCATAAAATATTTGGACGAGTGGCTCTCCTACAGACAGGAGAGCCTAATATGATGCAATGAACCAAGATCATTTGTGATGTCAAACATTTAGGGTATCCCCCGGCATTTGCCATCCAGCTGATCAAATCAGTGAGGAATTCATAGAAGATATGATTAAGAGATTGCTGAACAAAAATAATGAAAAATAGGGTTTAGCACCTAGTAGGACTCCATTCACAAATGATATACTATAGAAGAGTTACCAAGGAAATTTGTTATGCCAACAATTCTCGTATAACGAGACCATATATCCTAAATAACACCCATTGAAGTATGAGTGGCATATGGATGGTGCCCGTGCAACCGACGAAGTGAGGTGCAAGTGCTTCCCCATATTCTTATATGGGGCGGCTACAATATGGTTGTAATGACCTTAATTTTGAATAACATTATTTAGAATATTTAGTTGGATAAATTAAATAAAATAATATTAATATAGGGGATCGAGATTGTTAATTAATAAGGAGCCATGCCTTAATGAATGTATAAGCAAAAGAGGGTTGAAAATAAGTAAGTATAAGGAACATGGTCGGAGTAAAATGGGAACATCCTTCATTCTAATACCCTAAACCCTTCCACTCTCCATTCCTTATCCATTTTAGCACTCACAAACAAAATTAGAACCCCTAAGAGCTCGGTCGGCCACCATTAAGGAGATTCAAAAAAAGATAAGCAAGGAATCAAGTATGAAGCTTAAAGAAATTAATCCAAAGGCAAATCTCAACCTTCTTAACACAAAGTCAAGGTGAATAATTTATTTCCATCTCACTTTTGATAATGATTTCGGTTTCAAGGTTTGATCCGAACTATTTTGCAAATAACATACCATGTTATTTTTTTAAATAGATATATATGCTTGTTGATGATTTATATGATTTCATATGGATTTATGATATGTTTAAATTAGAAAACCTATTAAATGACATCCAAATGAGTTGATTTTTTTATATGGTCAAAAACATTATTTTAGAAGTGGGTTTCAAGTTTCATAATTTTTAGATAATAGTGGATTTATTATGAATTTTCTATGAGAGAAAATAGTTAATTTTAGGTTTAAATTATTTAAGACAATTATATAATGATTTCGAGTCTGAAATTTACATATGTTAGAAAACATATTAAAAGTGAATTATTGTGATTTTGGGGAATTCGCCTAAGTATTTTACTACAGTTATAAAATTATTTAAGTTAATGGACTTAAATAATTTATATATTTTATCAAGAGGAAGAGTTATTTGCTTAAAATGTTTTAAATAATTAATGGTGAATTCGATAGCCTTTCAAGAAAAAGATTTTGATAAAGAAATGGTAACCAATCATATTTTGACAAATTAGGGAAATTAGGTAAAAAGAAATAACTTTGAAAGGCATAAAATCAGTTTTTTTTTTTGAATTACAACTTTGACATTTCCTTTGCTTGCTTCTGTCACCATGTCCAGTAGGCCTTTCGCACCCATTCGTAACCAATGCGTATGGTATCAAGCAATTGATATGTAATGTATTGGAGAAAGCCGGAAGGGACTGTTTCGAAGGCATGCTTTCGAAGGGGTTGAAGCCACTTTTAATTGCTTTCAAATCAATCAACTTGACTTTGTTTTTAGAAAGGAGCTTTCAAAAGAGTTGCCATTTGTTTTGATTTTAAAAGAAGCTTTCTAAGGAGTTGCCGCTTTTGAACCCATTCGTTACCCTTGCTGCCACATTCATACCTTTCGAATTAGTTAAGGGTGCTTTTCTTTATAGCCTTAAAACGATGTATTCTAAAGGGGTGCTTGCATCTTTCAATTTTAAATCCATCTTCTCATTGCTTTCGAAAGGGTGGATTTTGAAGTATCCTCTTCCCCAATTCTTTTACTTGGGATAAATGCTCTCGAAAGTAATGCTTTTGCCTTTATTCTCTTTGAACCTATAGTCATATTCAAAGTTAAACCCAATGGTTTCGAATGGAACAATTTTAAATTGTTTCGAAGCTATGTTTCCACAAACTCTACTTGAATCCCATGCTTTTGAAAGGTATGTTTTAAGTGTTTTGAAAGGAAGGTTTCCAATGCTTTCGAAAGATAAGTTTAAATCGTTTTGAAAGAGAATGTCTAAGGTTTATATAATGCTTTCGAAAAGGATGTTTTCAATGATTTCGAAAGTTATTGTTTAAGGTTTTAAATTAAGATGTTCAAAGGTATAGCTTAGGCTTTATAGCTTAATGTTTTCTAAGATAAAAAGGGCTTCAACTTGTTTTAAAGGGATAGATAACCCTAATGATTTGAATTTTCATTAACATTGTTTTATGTAAAGCATATATCATGGCATATGTATTTTGAGAAAAGTAAAGAGTATATTTTCCTTATTTAAGTGTGATTTAAGAGGGTTAAGTCAATTTGAAATAAATGTTTTCAAGGAAAATTGAAGGAGGTGGTTAACCCTAAGTTTATGTCTTAGATAATAGAAGATCGGATGGGACTGCTGTAGGGTCGCGCCCTATACTTTAGCTATTAGCCCATAGCTAATATAGATCCAAAATTTTAGTGTATAGGGCTTTTTCATAGGTAAGACTAAAATGGTGGTACACATAGAAAGGAATGTATAGAGAAAAGATAGATTATTGGTGAGCCTGCAAAACCATTAGGATCAATTGACCCTAGGAGAAGTAAGTTAAGGCCAGATCGTCTAGTATCGTATCTTACAGAAGTTAGATTATTTATTTTATCTAGTAGGCTTGAGTCGGAAAATAGTTAATAGTTAGCTAATTAAAAACTATAATGTTGGATAGATAGTCCGTTGATTACCTTATTTTTATGCATACATGTTATTGCTCGTGTTGTTATAATCAGTTTGATTGAAGGACTTTGATTTGCAAAATATATACTTTAAAAAGGATATTGGTGAGGGGGAACTCATTCCGCTAAGCGGCGTGGTCTCACTTAATATCAATAAACCGAGATGTAATAGAATTATTCACACCTGGATTTATGTCTGACTCGAATTTTATGTATCCCCCTTAAACTCTTGGGTACTTAAATTTAGTTTGAGTAGACTGAGTGTTAAGGACTTTTCAAGTTTAATAGGTTAAATGTTTCTGAAGATGCGCAGGAGGCAAAGCTAACTATGTAGGAGTTATTTAGTATTATTTCCTCCGTGATGTAAATTTCTACTGTGATGTACTCATGACTAATATGTCTATCTATTTAGTACTCTGATCATCTAAGAGGGCATCTTCATATGTCGCTCTTGATGTAATCTGTAATAATTATATATGATCAAAATCTAGGAATCGCTTTGGGATTATGTAATTAAATATGAAATATTGATTTTAAATGTTATCAGAAAAGTTGTTATTGGAAACTTGTGAATTTATTTCATACTCATGTGCTTTTGATATTATGGATACCATTAACACCACCGTATTTCATTATCGAAAATCAAATACTATAGATGACTGCACCATTGGTAGCACATAGGTTTAAGCCTCAAGATACGGGGTATTACAACTTGGTATCAGAGCAATGAAAACATGAAAGAAATTTAAAACTTAAAATGATTTTGAAAAACATAATCCAAAGAAATTAGAGAAAAGACCGGGGTTTGGGATAATGTTATAGTACTATACTTGTATTTGCTATATATATATATATATATATATATCTGTGTGTGTGTAAGTATACACTTTATCTCTATTCTCCCACTTTTCTTAGGCTATTCTTCTGTATCTTACAAAGGCTCAAATGCAGATTTTAAGGAAGTACGATATGGATGCTAGTAATGGAAAGAGTTAACCTTGATGGAGTAAGCACCACAACTAATGGGAATCTAGACCAGATACTAGAAGGACCGAGTCAGGTACAAGCTGCTAATGTGGTGCTGGAGTGCCGCAAGTTGATATGGGAGCTATGTATCAGTTCTTCGTTAACTCGATGCAAGTTGGAGCTGCCACGGGATTGGTTGGAGTAAATGTTGAAGGAAGAAATCAAGGAGCTTCCCTTGTCAATAACTATGCAATATTGAGTAGAGACTATGCTAGGCTATGAGGGAAGCCATTTATCGGGACTAAGAATGCAATTGAAGTAAAGAATTTGTTGCTTCATTGCGAAAGCATCTTTGTTGATTTGGGGCTTAATGATGAGCAAAAAAGGTGGCTTGCTTCTAGACAGTTGCAAGGAGTAGCGCTGCACTAGTGGGACAATGCTACTATAGGAGTAAATGAGGAGACCATTTCTTGGGTAGAATTCAGAAGAAGATTTGAGGAAAAATTCATGTTGAAAATCTCCAAGTCAACTCTGCTTGGAAAGTTCACCGAGTTGGTGCAGGGAGACATGACAATGCTTGATTATGCTACCAGATTTGAGGAATTATAGAGATACGGATATGCTAGGGTTGATACATTTATTAAAAGGACTGAGAAATTCATCTACGGGTTGAGACCCAAGCTTGCTAAAGCAAATTTGCCACATATTAGGGATCCAGGCAATGTAGTTGTTGAGATGGCTTTGAGGAATGAGGAGATGCTTGCTTTGCTTGATGGTAACAAAGCAAGAGACACTCAAGGTGGGCAGAACCAAAAGAGAGAGTTTTTCCATAGGAAAGATGCTTAGAAAGGAGGGGCAGCCAAGAAAGGAAAGACGAAAGTTATCTGCCACAAGTATGATAAGAAAGGGCACTTCGCTAATAAATGTCGCTCGGGAGATGGAAAGAAGGTGATCAGGAAGAAGAACATCAGATGCTTCAATTGTGATCAGATTGGACATATAAGAACCAGTGCAAGAAACCGACCACAGATGGAAAGGGAAAAGTGTTTACATTGGAACTAGCTACCTTAAGACCAACGGCATACGAGAAGGGGAAAACTATGTTGGGAGGTACGCTTTTGATTTATGGTGTATTAGTTAGAGCTGTATTTGATACTAGTGCATCACATTCTTTTATATCTCATTGTTTGGTAGACAAGCTTAACCTAGAGCTTTCATACCTAATTACATCCTTGAGGTTTGCAAATCCGATAGGAGGGTATTCGACTCTTAGAATGAAATTTGACCAGTTATAGCTCGAATTGTAGGTCATAAATTCGCTTGTAGTTTGCATGTGTTTGATCTCGTAGGTTCCGGAAATATTTTGGATATGGATTGGTTACGTTAGTATGATTCTAGATATTTTTCTATGATAGAAAAATATCATTTAGACACCCTAGTTATAGTGGTTGGATTATATACTCTGTAGAAAATCCTAGTTTTGAAGTTCATGCTTTGTTGGCTATTATGAAGGCAGAAGACGAGTTGAATTGAGTTTTCATTGTTAGAGAATTCATAGATGTCTTTGAGCCTATTGTAGGACTACCACTGAAACAAGCTATTGAGTTTCAAATAGATTTAGTACCAGAAACTGAACCTATGAGTAGACCGCCAAGTAAAATGACACCTACCGAGATGAGAGAGCTAAAGGTAAAGTTGGTGGATTTAGAAGGTAAGAACTTTATCAGATTAAGCAATTCATCCTGGGAGCAGCTATAGTGTTTGCGAGAAAACCAGACCGATCATTAAGGTTGTGTATTGATTGTCATAAGCTGAAGGAGAAGACGAGAAAGAGTCGGTATCCGTTACCTAGAATTGACGATTTGTTCGACTAGTTGTTTGGAGCCACAGTTTTATCTCAATTTGATTTGGTAATAAGGTTCCATCAGCTTAGAGTATAAAAGGATAATATTCTTTTGATGATGTTTAGGACAAGATATGGACCGTACGACTGGTTAGTGATGCCGTTCGGACTAACAATGCACCAACATTTTTCATGGACTTGTGGAGTAGAATCTTTTGAGAACGTCTGGACAGATTTGTACTAGTGTTCATAGACGAAATATTGATATATTCTAAGGATGAAAGAGATCATGAAGTTTACCTTAGGATAGCACTTGAAACACCGAGGCAGCATTAGTTGAAGGCAAAATTTTCAAAGTGTCACTTTTTGAAGAAGGAAATGAAGTTTCTGGGTCATGTAGTCTTCGAAAAGGGTCTACCAGTTGATCCGGCTAAGATTGAGGCAGTGAATAATTAGAAGAGACCCAAGATAGTGACTGAGATAAATATTTTTCTTAGTTTAGCTAGCTATTATCAGAGATTCATTAAATATTTCTCGCAGATAGTAGCGCCGATGACTAAGCTAGCTTGGAAAGATGTGAAGTTTGTTTAGACCAATAATTGTGAGGAAGCATTCTAGAAATTGAAACACTTATTGACTAATGCACCTTTTTTTGTTCCAGAATGGAATCAAGACTTAGTGGTGTACACAGACGCATGTTGAATAGGATTAGGAGCTGTGTTGATGCAGAGAGGTAAAGTGATTGCCTATGCTTCTCGACAGCTCGGACCGTATGATGTTAGGTACCCAACTCATGATTTGGAATTAGCTACTGTAATTTTCGCATTAAAGGTATGGAGACATTACCTTTTGGGAGAAAGATTCGAGTTGTATATATGGATTGTAGGTCACTAACATATTTACTCTCTCAGAAGGAGTTGAATATGAGACAACAAAGGTGGTTGGAGTTTTTAACCGTCTATGATTTTGATATAGAGTACACAACGGGAAAAGGCAATAAGTTTGCAGACACACTTAGCAGAAAACATCAGAATGTAGTATTGGCAATGATAGTCGAGTGGAAAGATTTAGAAGCATTAACTACATGCAGAATACAATGGAGATCTAAGGCTAGTTCTAGTCTAGAAACGGCAATGTTGTCATGTTTGGAAGTTCGACCGATGATGAACGAAATGGTTGCTTCTAAGCAAGGAGAGGATTCATTATTAGCTGAACGAATCAAAAAGCTAAGGAATGGAACAGAGAGCGGTGACTTGAAAGATTTCAGCCTTGACTAGAATGGGTGGTTGAGAAAGAAAGGATGACTATGCATTCCGAATGTGGGAAACATTTGGAATGAAGTTCTTAGAGGATGTCATCATTCGAAGTTCACTATTCATCTGGAAGGAACTTAAATGTATCAGGATATGAAAAGGAGTTTCTTCTGGGAAGATATGAAGAGAAATGTAGGCTTATGGATAAGGCAGCATATGAAGTCTCAACATGTAAAAGCTAAACATTAGAAATCTAGTGGATTATTTCAGGCTTTTGATATTCCAGTCTGGAAATGGGATTCTATCTCAATGGATTTCATAGATGGCTTGCCAAGGTCGAATGGAGGAAATGGGAGAATCTGTGTTATAGTGGAAAGACTGACTAAGAGTGAAAATTTTATACCCGTTAAGTCGACCAGGACAGCACCAGATTTGACTAAGTTATTCATAAATAATATAGTTAGAATACATTGAATTCCTATTAGTATAGTAAGTGAAAAAGATCCTTTATTTATTAGTGAGTTCTGGAAGAGTCTACAGGAGACTTTATATACTAAGCTCAAGATGGTATTGCTTGCCATCCATAGACAGATGGGCAAACAGAGAGAGTTAACAAAGTCTTGGAGGATTGTTAAGAGCTTGTATGCTAGATTACGGAGGATCATGTTCATATAACAACAGTTAACAAACTAGTATAGGGATGACACCGTTTGAAGCTTCGTACAGAAGGTCATGCAAATCTCTCATTTGTTGGTTAGAGACGGGGATAAATTAATTCTTGGCCGGATTTGGTTAAAGAAGCTGCAGAAAAGATTGAGTCAATTCGGGCTAGAATAATGGAAGTTTGGTCTAGGTAGAAGAGTTATGCTTATAAGAGAAATAAAGACTTAGAGTTCTCAACGAGAAATCATGATTTCGTAAAAGTGTCATTGATGAAAGGCGTGAATAGATTTGGAAAATCAGGAAAATTGGCACCAAGATTCGTTGGATCATTTCCTATCATAGAAAGGATCGGGAAACTCACGTATATGGTAGAGTTACCAAAAAGTTTGGCAAGAGTCCACAATGTTTTTCATATTTCTCATCTAAGGAAGTGTATTTTAGATCCAGTGACTGTTATCACATCAACTGTGTTAGAGGATCTAGTGGTGGAACCGGACATGACTATAGTTAGAAAACCAATTCATATAGTTGCAAAAGATGAAAAGAAATTAAGAAACAAGACAGTCAGATAAGTCAAATCTAGTGGAATAACGACGAGAGAGACTGTATTTAGGAGACCGAGGGTAGGATTAGAGATACTTATCCTAAATTGTTTGATGGTATATTTTGCCTTTATGTTTGATTATTGTGAGTACCTTATCGTAATTTGAGGACGAAATTCTTTATGGAGGGAAGTCTGTAATGACCCTAATTTTTACTAAATTTATTTATAATATTTAATTGGATAAATTAAATAATATAATGTTAATAGTTAAGGGATTGAGATTTGTTATTTAATAAGGAGCTATGCTCTAATGAATGTATAAGGAAAAGAGGAATGAAAATAAGTAAATAGGAGGAATATAGTAGGGGTGAAATGGGAATATCCTTCATTCTAATACCCTAAACCCTTCCATTCTCCATTCCTTATTCATTTTAACACTCATAAACAAAATTAGAACCCCTAAGAGCTTGACCGTCAACCATTAAGGAGATTCAGAAAGAAGATAAGCTTGGAATCAAGTAGGAAGCTTGAAGAAATTAATCAAAGGGCAAAAATCTCAACCTTCTTAACACCAAGTCAAGGTGAAAATTGATCTACATCTCACTTTTGACAATGATTTTAGTTTAAAGGTTTGATACGAACTATTTTGCAAGTAACATGCCATGTTATGTTTGTTTAAATAGATATATATGCTTGCTGATGATTTATATGATTTCATATGAATTAATGATATGTTAAATTAGAAAACGTATTAAATGACTTTCAAATGAGTTGCGTTTTTGATATATGGTCAAAAAAATTATTTAGAAGTGAATTTCAAGTTTTATAATTTTCTAGGTAATTGTCGATTTATTATGAATTTTCTATAAGAAAAAAAATAGTTAATGTTGGGTTTAAATTATTTAAGGCAATTATATAATGATTTCGAATCTAAAATTTGTATATGTTAGAAAACATATTAAAAGTGAATTGTTGTGATATTTGGGGAATTATAATGTGCTTTTTCTCAATCGCTATGCACAGAATCATAGAAGGCCAACAGTTGTAAACAGTGTAAATGCAACGGAAATAAAATAGTCGATAACACGGTCGATTTTATACTAGTTCCGACCTCCCGTCCTACATCCAGTCCCGAAGCTATCCTTCAATATTTCCTTTAACCAAATAACCCTCAATTCGCTCGGAGGAATAGGGTAATACAAAAGTATTTATGTAATAATATTGTGTTCCAAATAACACGGATTTTGACTAATAGTACAAATCTTCCTATGATCTCTTTTGAGCATGTGAATGCGAATGCTTTGAGTTGTAGGAAGTGGTTTAACCAAAATGATATTTTGGTGATGATAAATTGAGAATATGTAAGCAAGAGCTGCATAAATAAATCAAGAGAATAGTTCATTGTCTATTTGTATATCTACATTATTGAAGTATTTATAGGATTATAGAGATGCAAATGAGGAGTCGTTACTATTAGATAAAGTCTATTCGATTTAATGACTGCAACCTTTGAAGAAAAGACGAGACTATTCAATATGAAACGAAGCATCCTTTCAGATTATAGCAGTTGACAGATGACAAACGTCCGTGGGAAAATCACATATGTCTGTGGCTTCAGGAATTAAATTCCTGAATAACTCACAGACATCTGTGGCTTTTCCAAAGACATCTGTGTATGGCATTTTCAGATTATGAAAGTTTTTAATGCCAATTTCAGATGTTTTTAATGCTAATTTTTTGTATATGAATTCGTGTGTGCATATATACTCAGGGAGAACTTACACTGTTTATCTAAGACTCTTAATACACTAGTATAACCTCATTAATCATAGCATGGTCAATAAATCTTTGTTTATCTTCGAGTCATGATATCTTTGTGCATGACGATGACTTGTAGTGTATACCTATAATCATAATATGATATAATATATGTGATTGTATAGTTGTTGCCATTGAAACCATAGAATGGAGGTTCTAACACTTTCTTCTTTAGGATTACGACCAACATTTTATTCCAAGACCTGATAACATTGGTAAGACTATTTTGTTTCATATGCTTAAGGATGAGGTATTGAGTTGATTGGATCTAGTAATTTTTACTTTGTGTGGATCTCCTAATTTGGTTTTTGTTTCTTGCATCATATCTAGTTTATGAGAAAATTGTGAATTAATATTTTTCTTCCTTGCCAAATTTGATTTTGGAAAGGAAATTGTTTTAGATTACCTGAATTTTTAGTTGAGCCTTAATTTTTTGTTAAACACACACTCACACACATATGCTAAATTTTTGAATTTACTTTAGCGTAGAGACTGGTGTGGCGTCTGTTATCCCGCCTTTTGGCAAGGCCGTGATACAAAGAAATTTGACTGATTATAGTTGTTTGCTTGTTTCAGAAAACAGGTATACTCGAAGCTATGAATGAAATACGACCGGCAAGGACCCCAGCCCCGATCTGAGTGCATTTTGTATGGAATGATTTGTAGACTTCCAAGCAGTCATATTTCAAATTTCAAGTCAGTTGGACTTCGTATGCTCAAGTTATAAGCAAAACAAGCACTCATGTACTCCATCTAGGATTGATTCCAGAAACTGTTCAAATTAGCAAGGATCGATCAATATCTCAAAATCAACAAATCCAATCAATTTGAAACTTTCAAAAAGTCAATAAAATCGTGTAGGAAGTCAACCCACAAAATTACAAATCAAAATAATGAAGTTGAAAAATCCTTTGTATCCATCATTTTCATATCGATCTGATAGATACGAAAATGTTGCTTTTCGACACGAAACAGGGTATATCTCACTCATTTCAGATCCAAATGACTTCAAACTTTGAAACATGCTTAGAATACTATAAGAAGCTTTCATAATCGATCTCAAGCCAAAATTCAACGGAAAAATATTTTCCATATCAATCATTTTCGTATCGATCATATAGATACGAAAACGCCCATCTTGTTGAGGATCGATAGCTAAACTCACTGGATCGATCTCAAACTTTCACACAATGCTCCTAAGCCTCTAGGGACCCACTCCATCAAGTTTCATCATCATATGACAAGTGCTCCTATCGATATAGAATTGATATGGATCGATACAAGAGCCTCAGCTACTCCATAATTGCAATCTTGATCGATTAATAACTCCGAAAACACAACTCCAAATGCAATGATATTTTCATAGAAACTTACATAACACTTCAGAAGCCTCCATGATCAATCACGGCTTGATTGGAGCATTTCTTAATCGATATGAAATGTTATGGATCAATCAATGACCGATCTCAAACGACCCCAGATCGATCATGCGGGCCCACTTAGGCTTGAGAAAGAGTACTCCGAGATCTAAGACAGATATTTCGAGCTCCATACCTATAAATAGCACCTCCATTACAACTAAAAATGGACTTTTAGCTCGAGGCTCTACATGCTGCTACTTTTATTTTTGATTTAACTATAATTAATCATTAGCAATTACAAGCATTGTACTGGAGTAAAAAGCAATGAAAGATTGATCTTCAAAGTGGACATTGGAAAAACAGCTCCAAACCACTATAAACCTTGTGTTTCTTATTGTTCATCTATTTTCTAAGTGTGATTGCTATATTATCCTCGTCTTAATTTTACTTTCTTCATTTATTTCTCTATAATCACGCTCAACAGGGTTTGTGACCATTTTTGGTGCAAATACCTTGGTGCTTTCACTGAGACAACACCGTTTTTTCTCAATTCTATCGGATCTCGTCATCTACTAGTGGATTCCATTATCCGTGAGATAAGATCCAGTTTTGCCTTCACAAAGTTTCCTATTAGAATCCGAGCTTTCATATCCAAAAAGCTCCTCCTTTGAGCTCTTTAGAAAACTCCAACTCTTGATTTTCGTATCCAGAAAATATAACTATTTTCATATCCATGTTTTCGTATCTAGAAAATATGACTATTTTTGTCTCCATATTTACGTATTTGGAAAATGTGATTATTTTCGTATCGATCCTCAGACGCAACTTTCGTGTCAATCCAGTTGTGCACCATTCGTATCGGTCCTCAAGCGCAACTTTCATATCGATCCAGTTGTGCACCTTTCGTATTGATCCTTAAGTGCAACTTTCATATCGATCCATCTGTGCACCTTTCGTATCGATCCTCAAGCATAACTTTCGTATCGATCCAGTTGTGCACTTTTTGTATTGATCCAGTTGCCCACTTTTTGGATTGTTCAATTTCATCAACATTTGTATCGTTCCATAGGGCCCTGTTTTATATCAAACATTCAACTTCCATTACCGAGAGCGATATGAAATTTCAAAAAAAATACGGATCAGGTACATCCAACTTCCATTACCTGAACTTGTGCCGAAGCATAGTGCCCTCACCATTTTGAATTCTCAACTCAACTTAATAAAGGAACATTCTATCCACTCTCCTGATCCTTCCATGACTAACCGGGACATAGGGGATTAAAACAGTAGATGTTGAATTGTAATCAAGGAATGGGGAAGGAACTACTACTCAAACGGTGCTCCTAGAGGCTGGAGAACCAAGCTATTATGCCAAGAACTAGAGTTGGTTACTATATCATGTTTCCAAGGTGGATTGCAACTTCTTCCAATTGGCCAACTTTCAAATGACTGAATTGAAAACTATAGTGTGTAACCTTAGAGGGCTTCCGGATTGCCTCATATGGGTCTCTGATCTTGATGAAAGCTTGGGATAATCACCAATCCGTAAGCTTACTCTAACTGACTCACCATTCAATCGACGTTACCAAACACTCAATAGTTGGACAATCATGCATACATCATGCACCAATATTACAAGCTGTCATAGCTTGAAAACATACCTGATTAACAACAATTGGAGTGTATTTCCTAGTCACGACCTATTCATCGCAACCATTATACATGCAAAATTTCGATGCCAATATTGAGTTGATGAACCTGATGAATGATCAACACGCACGTCAATGTACTCTGGAGAGACAACCTCTGACACTATCTCATAAAGTGGGAGTGACATATGCACTCCTCTTGGGTGACGGAGGCCCTCAAAGGCAGATGCCTTCCTATATTACTGAGAGGAGACTATCAATCATACTAAGAATTACCTGATCTATTTCTTAGATCACTAAAAGGAGATGAAGAAGCTGTCGATCAACGAGTTGATTAAGTTCTACAACCAGTTATTGTCAAGGCCAAAAAAATGATGAATTCATCACCAGTGCGGACTTCTAGACTTTGATGGTAGAGCTGGTGAATGCCGTCAATGACTACATCAATATGCAAGGTCGGAGAGCTAACCTAGAAAGGAAAGTTCGGCAATATGTGCAAGCCCATAAAACGACGGTCAGGGAACACCCGACCCATATCAATCAAGAACTTTGATTAAATTGAACCACTTGCATCAGACTTCCAACTAACAAAGGCTGCACTGAAGTGCAATAGTGAGCATACGACGCTGC
Organism: Allium cepa; assembly: GCA_030765085.1. Taxonomy (NCBI): domain Eukaryota; kingdom Viridiplantae; phylum Streptophyta; class Magnoliopsida; order Asparagales; family Amaryllidaceae; genus Allium; species Allium cepa. The sequence goes on along the minus strand of CM060935.1, from coordinate 791,780,703 downwards.
TTCACTTATCAATGAGATTTAATCCGATCTTTTTTTTAATTATTTCTATTTCAATTTCATTTCTGTTGCGAAATATGATCAACTTGAATTAAACTACTTGCAAATGGTGTAGGTAATTAAGCACTCAAATTTGGGTGCCAAACAACCTCTATGGACAATGATCACGTCATTGAGGTATCATCATGATAAGCATGATTCAACCACTCATCAGCTACTATATTCCCCTGACTTGGGGGCAAGGCATCAAAGAGGAAGAGACCGACAAGGTCAGGACTCCAGTACAAAGTGGATGCTACCGACCATCCACTTATCTGCCTATGAAATTTAATTAGAGATGTGAGAAAGACTTAGAGTGATATGTCCTAACAATGCACTCCACATCTCGTACTTGAATCTCGCCAAAATACTTATGCTTCTTCTGATGCCCAGTAAGATCGGAACCACATTAGGGGTGGACGTGACATGACCGTCCATGCATCAAATCCTACATTAGACACTTGGGGTTGTTTGAGAACACAATTTTAAAGTGGATATGATTTGACCATTCACTCTCCAGCCCGCGTCTATTATTCGGCAAAACAATCATGCCTTAAACCGAATTCGTCATGGCCAAAGCCCCAATTTACAATCATCATGGACTGACTGCCAGCTCGCTAATCATTAGAGCTATCATTTCATTTCTCTTCCCCGACCTAACCGGAAGAGGGCGAAGTATCAAGTGGACGTGACTCGACTGTCCACTCTCCAATTCTTTCCCTTAACACTGGGGGGCCAAAGACATGACTCTATGTGGATGTGGTTTGACCATCCATTCTTTCTCCCAAACTCAAAGTTCTCCAAAGCATTACTTTTACTCCTTAAGCTTGGCAGAAGCAAAATCTAAATCCAAGATGACGCAATACGATCGTTTATGTGTCGGCTCCTATCCCGAATGCAAGGGAAAGTTTGATAGCCCAAGTTTAAATTGGACGTGATCTGACCATCCAACTTGAGGAGGATGGATCCATCCATCCATGAACTTGCTTTCTAGCTCGAGGAGGATGGATCCATCCATCCATGACCTTGCTTTCTTGCTAGAGCAGGATGGATCTGTCCATCCACGACCTTGCTTTTCAGCTCGAGGAGGATGGATCCATCCATCCACAACCTCAAGTTCCATTTTAAGGACGATGTGATCCGTCCATCCACGACCTTAACTAACTCATATCCCCAGAGTGTGGGTAGGAGAATCTTTCGTACACAGATGTGATCGACCATCTATTAAACAACTCCAGATTCTCGGAGTGCGAACTGGAGTATAAACATTAACGGGTGTAATCGACCACCCATTGACCAACTCTGGTCCCCAAAACGCGGACTGGAGTATAAATGCCATAAGGGTGTGACTGACCACCCTTCAACCAACTCTGGTCCCCAAATCGAGGAATGGAGTATAAACACAATAAAGACATACGTGGATCGACCATCCATCGACTAACTCTAGCTCCCAGAGCATGAGCTGGAGTATAAACTCTATACGGATGTAGTTCGACCTCCTGTCAATAGAATCCGTTCCCTCAGATTCGATTACAATATGAGCAACAAAGATAGAGCATGACCATATGACAAATAGTCCTGCCAACCCTTGACTAGGGACAGAAATGCATTCATCCAATCACTGAGCTCGATGGCGAAGCGTTAAGGTCTGAACCTGACATACACCAACTGCAAGGAGGCCTTAGTACTGAACCAATCAGAACGACATCCAAAGTTAAGGACGACTAGCTATATCACATCGCTAGATCAACGGGCGATATTGATCTAGACTTTTTATACCATACCTTTGATCGACAGGCAATGTGATTCGATCTTTTTATATTGTGTCGCTAAATCGACGGTCAATATCGATCCTCATCAACAACAAATCGATGTGACCCGAACGTCCATTGAATACCTTTGACCACCAGAGCATGGATATAAGAATAAACCATGAATGAGTGTGACTTGAATATTCATCCTCCATCACCTTCCTTCAATCCATCAGGAAGAGCATGAGACCGGGTGAGCATAACCCGACTACATTTGAGCTGACTTTATCCCTAGATCTGACTGGAGAACGTAAATCGAAATAGACGTGGTTTATCGCCCAACTCCAAGTGAATGCAACGCGACCATTCATTCGTTGACTCTTACCATGATCCGACTAAAAGAGTAATTCAAAACAAGCATAACCTAAACGTCTGCATACCGATTCTTGTCCTGGATTGACAAGGAAAGCATCAATCCTGCTTTGGATCTGATTGGATGATTCATCCTTCTGTTTGTGCCAAGAGTATGGTGACATAAGCAGCGAAGTAAATGTGATTGACTACCAGAACTTAGTTCATGTCCGAATGTCGGTGGAACAACGAAGTATTCTGCCTAGAGGAAAGAACTAGAACATAATGAAGAATAGGCACGACTCAGCCTTCCATCAATTAACTCGATCCCATGATTCAACGGGATAGAATACGAAATTGAAGCGAACATGATCTACCTTGCAACTTATCGAGATATTCCCCAGAATTGGGGGTGCGTGCGAGAAATAAGATGAATATGATTTGATCGTTCATCAAACAACTCCGGCTTTTACAGCTTAGACTATGGTATAAACACAGCATGGATAGACTTGACCATTCGCACAACACGTCCATCAACCCAAGACTGGAGGCACGAGTGTGATCATCCAAGAGCTAAATATGGCTACTCGATCCGATGGCTCATGCCTAGTATTTATAACAACTTGAGGTTACGACCGAAAGGATGCTTGGAGATAGAATCATCGGATCGAAGCCCGGACATATAGGCAACTGTTCATCATTTCGACCCTTACAACAAGCAATGGATCGCGAGTACATTGAATGGAAAGCGCATTGCTCAGAAACACAAGTAGATTCAAACTCATAGCCGCAGCCAACTACGCAGCAGCATGCGATACAAGGCTAAACTCTACTAAGCCTTTGATTTGATGTGCCTATAAGGCTGATCATTAACCATTGCAAATAAGCACATGAAGCGCCTACAACCCATCATGAGTATTGAAGATCAGATCACAACTCAGTGAAATAATGATGAAAGAGTTAACTGTTTTACTCCAGGTGAATCTTGATGTGTTCGCTTAGACTCAATCTCATATATATATGTGTGTGTGTGTGTGTGTGTGTGTGTGTGTGTGTGGAATATCACCAAACATTGAGAACCTTGCATTAAATGTCGACCCGAGGCATGTCACGGTGAATAAAAACGATGCAATGTTGATCTAGAGAGATCTGCTGCAATTAAAGAGGAGGCGAATCTACTCAAAACTAATGGGTTTATCCACGATGCCCTCTATCCAAAATGAGTATCCAATCCTTTTCTTATGAGAAAAACCAACAGAGAGTGGCGGACGTACGTCAACTACTCAGATTTGCACGAGGCATGACAAAGCATAGCTTTCCACTTCCATGGATCAACCAATAGGTGGAATCGACCATCGGACATGAATTACTCACTTCCATGGACGCAAACTCCAGATACAATTAGATACTGAAGCATGTCCTAGACCAGGAATATAACAGATTTGTTACCTAGTACCTGCTTGGGCCTATAGTGCTATGTATCCTTGGACTGGTGCTACTTACCAAAGGACAGTTAACAGATCGTTCGAAAATCAGATCAGTTGATCAATGAAAGTATATATGGTTAATATGCTTGTGAGATCATGACTATCAAATGACCACATCGATGACTTGGTAGAGATATTCGATGCTCTTTAAAAAATGCAGAATGAAATTTTCGATCCTTTGAAATGCTCTTTCAGTGTTACGTCGAAAAAATTCTTAGGTTTCATCATCAATTCTCGTGGAATTGAGGCTAATGTCTAGAAAATTACGACAATTAGAAACATCCATGTACCGAGGACAACCAGGCAGGTATAGATCCTAAGTCGGAAGGTTACCGTCCTAAGCTGATTCAACTCTAGGGTCATCTACAAGTGTATTCTCTTCTTCAACCCGACCAAGAGAGGGAAGATAAATTTCGAATGGACTAACAATCGCATTGATGCAATTATAGCTTTGATAGATCACTTAGAGAGACCTTCCATTCTACCCAAGCCATTGGATCGCGAAGATTTATACATCAGTCGGGCCGTGTCAATACACACCATAAGCATCGCACTGTCACGTGAAGAGAATTACATCTAGAAAGTCGATTTTCCCTACAACAAATAATGAAGCGTAACATAATGCCATGACTATCAGGACCAAATTTGTTAGATAATTGGGAGTGAAATCTCTACAGATGTTTTGCGAGTCCCAGATAGTAATATCTCAAGCCAGAAGAAATTGTCAAGCTAAAGGGGAACGACTTTCGTCCGAGCCCAAAAATCATTGGCCATTTTGAATATTGTATCGTAACACACACCCCAAAGAGAAAAATGAAAGATTCGACTTACCAGCCAAGCTGGCCAATTCAGAGGATACATAGAAAATGGGCTCGTTCGGAGTTGGAGGACTTAATGCTCCAAGCATTGACCATATAGAAATCGATAAGGTTTTAGAGATGAAGCTTAAAAAAAACAGAGCCATGGATGAATCCTACCAAAGATTATCTACTAGGAATCCTTATTGAATAGAGGAATGAGAAATGGTATATCCTTCGCAAAGCTTCCTACTACATCATCCATAAAGGAATCGGGAACAGAAAGGGTTCATTCGTATCCCTACTTTGATGTATCGCTTATGATATAATCAAAAGAGAATTCCTACACGAAAGTTCATTTTTAGTGGAATACTATTTCTCTTGCCATCAAAAATGCAAACAATTGAATTGCATTTCACCAAATTAGCAGCGATCCGCTAGCATACGAGCATATCCAGGAGCCAATGACATAAACGTGTACATGAACGTGCGTGTGGGAATCCTAAAAATTTGATTTTCTGAAACTAATAGAAATTGAATACTCACCTGGAATCAACCGGAAATAGAAACAGCAAATTATTGACACTTTATATTCAATGAAGGTGAGAACTGCGTAATCATTGGCAGGCTACAACTCAGTATTTACACCACTGGAAATCGACAGGAGTCACAACTACTGGGAACTACGACTCTTGGCGGAATGATAACAACTATTCAACGAACTGAATAGGGTCCTTTCAGACTAGAGATAACAGCTTTTCAAAGCACGTCATGTTCAAACAAGACGTACTTTAGGGCGCAAATGTTATTCGGCCTTTTGGCAAGGCCATGATACCAAGAAATCTGACTGATTATAGTTGTTTGCTTGTTTCAGAAAATAGGTATATTCGAGGTTATGCATGAAATACGGCCGACTGGGATCCTGGCCCCAATTGGGTGCAATTAGTATAGAATGATTTACAGAGCTCCAAGAAGTCATATTTCAAATTTCATGTCAATCGGCGTTCGTATGCTCAAGTTATAAGTAAAACAAGCACTCATGCACTCCATCTAAGATCGATATTAGAAACTGTTCAAATTAGTAAGGATCAATTAATATCTCAAAATCTATAATGCCAATCAACTTGAAACTTTTAGAAAGTCAATAATATAGTGTAGGAAGCCCACCCACAAAATTACAAGTCAAAACAATGAAGTTGAAAAATCCTTCGTATGCATCATTTTCGTATCGATTTGATGGATACAAAATGCTGCTTTTAGACTTTTTTCGTATGAAATGACATGCTATCATCGTATGAAAAATATAATGTTTATCATTTTAGTATGAAAAATAGCTTTTAGACATTTTGTAGTAGTAAAATTTGAAGTTGTCATACAATGTACTTTGTAGAATTTGGTATGAAGTATTTAGTATGTTTGATGTTTGTTTTGAAATTTAAGAATATGGTGGTTTTGAAATTAGGTTACATGTTTGTTATAACTATAAATTTTAATTTGTATTGTTAAATGAAATAATGTGTGATGGTATTATAAAATGTTGAATGGAATATGGTTCAGCAGAATTCTTAAAGGTTATATACGTTGGGAAAGAGCATATTTCCCAACAGTTATAACCATTAGGAATCCGAAAACTTACAATGTTTATAACCATTGGGAGTGAGAAACTTTCCAATGGTTATAACCCTTGAAAAAAATGTTATAATTGCCACGTACCTGTTTGTGACATTTATAATCGTTACAAAATTGATTTGCAATGATTATAACCGTTAGGAAATGTCAATTCTGGTGTTGTGCTATTTAGATGTCATCTGTTGTAGACTTACGACATCCTATACTGTTAAAACTCTTTAATCTATTTAGGTGTCATCTATTATAGACTTACGACGTCCTATGTTGTTGAAACTCTTTGACCTATTTAATATCATCTATTTTCGACTTATGACATCTTATGCTGTTGAAACTCATCATCCTGTTTTAAATTACGAAACCCCTGTTTTTGAGGTATGAAACCTCATATTTTAGAGACTCTTTTTTCATATATTTTAGAGGCCCGACTCTCCATATTTTAGAGGTTCTTTACCTTATATTGCTTATGTATCTTAGTGACTCAAGAGTCCTGCTTTGATAGTGAATGTTATAAAAGATATGTAAGGGTGTGACTAGTGATTGAACATATTTTGATGAATGATATTATATGTTCTTGTTATAATAGGATCAGCTAAGTTTTACACATTTTATCATTCACCATACTCACATTTGCATTACCCAACATTGGATCTTGGAATTTAGGAACAAAATTACATGTTAGGTCGTTCTAGTGGTCGGTATGGTCAGACTAAACTCCCAAATGAGCAGAGTTACATTCAGGAGATCAGATAGATTAATTGTGTCAGATTCCCTGAACTGGTCAAAAGGTATGAATCTTGGATTTAAAACCAGATAAAATTATAGGTGGGAGTGGCATAGGGTCGTGCTATATGTTTCAGGCTTTAGCCCTTGGTTGGTAAAGGTCCTTTATTCCAATGTGTAGGGCTTTGTCAGCAGTGCGATTAAAAGGATGTTTACGCACAGGAAGGAATTCGTAGATCTATAAGCTTACTAGGTTATTTAAGTTATTTTACTCCTAATCGTATTTGTAGATTTGTGGACATATGGTTATGTTTTGGCTCGAGTCAACCTGATAGGTTATTAGTTGGTCTTTGAAAACTATTTGATTCATCGCGACCCTAAGAAAACTATGATTTGAGACAAAATGTCTATTTAATGAGCTGGGTAAACATTGGCAAAGGATAACTCTCAATGATAGACTAGTCACATTTACCCATATTGCATGCATATGATCATATCATATTTTGTTTTAACCATTGTGGTTGCAGATGCAGGATTTATGTTATCATTGATATATTTTGATAAGATACCATTGAGGGAAAAACATGTTCTGCATAGTGGCGCGGTCTCACTAGATATCTATTTTGGTTCAAGATGGTATATTATTATTCACACCAGACTTTTTGTCCGACTCGAAGTTTTTGTTTTTTCCCCTAAAGTCTCGGGTACTCATTTGAGTAGGTCAAAAGTAGGAATTTCAGGTTAGGCAAATAAGCTTTCAGAGACGTGTGGAAGGCAAGCCAGCTAATATTAGGAGTATATTTCTGTTCTGTTGTTTAAAGCTTATGCTTGTTTGAAAGGATGTAATGACAAGATTTATAACTGTTAAGTAGTTGGACTCTGACCACCCAAGAGGACATCTTCATATGTCACTCTTGGAATGCATTTGCAATTATTATATTTTCTCTGAATGTGGGATCGAATGGGATTATGTAATGTGTGTGAAAATTTTATTTCTGAAATGCAATGTGAAAGTTCATTTAATGAAATATGTTTAAAAATTTTCATATTCATGTACTCCTAATGTTACCGATATTATTAACATGGCCGCATTTTATCACTGGAAATTAATGCCATGGATAACTACAACATCCGTAGCGCTTAATTTTGGGACTCAGCATGAGGGATGTTACATAACCTAAGAGATGTAATAAAGGGTTTGAAGAAGAAGTTACAATAGTACGTTAGATATCTGTAGGATAGCTATATCAGCCCTTCTCTATACCCATATTACCAAAGTGTGTTAGTGGGCAATATTGTCTGATAATACGAAGAACAAGGCTATGAGAGGCTTGCGGACGTGAATACTCCCTTGGGCTAACTCCCTACATATCTAAAATCGTATAACGTTTACTTTTATGTACACGATATCGACACAAAGAAATAAACACATTTGGTTTCCAAAACAGAAAAGCACACAATACAAATATAATAAACAGAGATCATGAAATCAGAATGCAACGACAATATATAATGTGCCAGTAACACATGTCCAAGTTGACTAACAAGATGCTAGTTCAATACTCACCATCATCAAATTATACATATTATACCCAAATAGATACATCCTTATACAATAATAAGGCTACAAAAGCACATAGGCAAACTATCATCCTAAAGTGTATACTAGCCTCCAAAAATGTCCCAAAAATCTAGTTGTCCACTTCATACTTAGACCTGAAATATCTTGGGTAGACCCAAGTATTATAAGATAACACATGGGCTGAACTATATCTAAAATACAGATGTCAATATGTAATGATGGTAATGTAGTATATACGTCATAAGCGAGAAGTAACCCCTACCTTAATAAGAAACTCCAAGTCAAAGAGCAATACATACACATAACATATAATAAATACCATCACAACGTAAAGCAACCATACATCCTTCAAGCGGTTGTGACACCAAGTCAATCAAAGAATGCAAGAACTATAATATGCCATGCTTAACTCTTGGCTATGCTCTCAACAAAGAGATCGACTTGGGGTTATGTATACCCAATATGATACTCTTAGTAGTATCGAAGATCCATACTATCGATGATCAATCAAGCAACACATGAACGAGTTGATTATCTTATGGACTCTGAGTCACAGAGATAATAACTTTAGCTCCTAACCATCTTTAACAAACATCATATGAGTGCATCTCTATTCAATAATGTCAATCGGCTTTTTAGTCAAGAAGATTTTAAATGGAAATTTAAACATCAAGACAAAGATGAAAGGACTCAAAAACTTGGAAGCATGTTTAAAATCACGAGGAGATAACACTCAAGAAGTTCCAAAAAGAATGGAGCAAAAGAGACCACTCGGTATAGACGGCTTTTTGTTTCTCTTTTTCACATCTTGAACCTCTTCTACTTCCAGCACTTCCTTAAGAAACCATTATGAAGCACTTTTTCAGAGAAAAGACGAGCAACTCTAAGGATTTATGAGAAGAAAGCAAAGGAAAAAGTATAAGACAAGTGGTATCAAGTAAACCATCAAAAGTAACTCAATCATGAAGGAAAAGTGATTAGAACACAAAAAACCAAAGATAGGAAGGCAAAGTTGAAGAAAAAGGAAGGATTTTCACCCAAAAACCACTCAGTATTAAGAGGTACGGAGAGGTATCTCTCGGTACCGTTAGGTTTGCATAGGTGTTTGGGCCATAGAACACCTTCCTACAAATTCAAATTGCATCTTGACCTTAGATTTCGTGGGCTCCTGGATTAACAAAGCAATATCCTCTATAAATATCAATCCTATGACAACTAAACAAGGATCTTTTTCTTGATCTTTCTGGACTTTTGGGCACTTCTCCTTCTTCATCTCCTATCTCTCTACACAATAGTAACCTAGGCAGGCATTGTTGGCTGTTCTTGACTTAAGAACCAATCAATCGCTTGTACTTGTGACTTCAATCCCTCTCAAATCTCTGATAAAGAAAATATAAAATGGACGTAGGCTAGATATTGCCGAACAACTATAAAAATTATTCTCACTCTTTACTTTTTGCATACACTTTGCTAGATCTAATCCTACAACATGTTATCTTTATGTGTTGTGCCATTTTTGGCATCAACATTTTGATGCTTTCATTGAGAATTGAACTCAGGGTTAGATCTAGCTTACTATATTGGATTTGGAAAGATCCAGTGGTTAGATCCAGAAGTTTTGCTTAAGGTATTAGAAATTTGCTATTTGAAATCAATTTTGCCTAGGAGAGGTACAAGATCATCTAGAACTATGGTTGGTGGAGATGAAGAGGATGCCCACCAAACTAAAGTAAGAAACCAACAAGCAGTACCAAGCTTGTCTACTTAACATGAAGTCGTTACAAGGGATGAGCTTGATAAGATGATACAGGAGTTGAACCAGAAGATGGTAGATGGTCAAAAAGCTTTGATGGACATGATAGGGGCTCTGCTAGCCTAGCAACTGCAAAGGACTGGGAGGAATAGGAGAGAAGTATCTCCTCCTAGATCGAAAGAAGAGAACACATCCGTCTTTTGGTCAGAACAGGCGAAATGGAAAGGGAAAATACAAGGAAGTGGATGTGACGACTCACCTTTCTGACCCTTGAGAACGATACATCCTTGGTATTCATATACCGTTGCCAAGTATCTAAAAGACGAGTTGTCATAGGGTAAAATATAAGAACAGAACAATAATCTCACAACAGAACGGTTAAATATAACATAAAATTAAGACAGTACGGAAGGTTACTCCCAGCATAGAGTTATCAGAGTTACAAAAAAGTACTACTATCAGTCTAGGTAGTTGTAACAACCTTCTTTTAAATATACATACATAGAACCAACATCTCATAACAGCGGAAATAAATAGCTAGATAGATAAGGAGCCTCCTGCGCGTCCACCATCTTCAAAAGAGCCCGATGAAACCTGTCATTTTAGGACTACTCAAATATAAATGAGTACCCAAGAATTTTGGAAAAACAAACAATTCGGATCAGACAATAAGTCCGGTATGAGTAAATTCAAAAAAAAAAAGAACATACGGAATAATCGATGAGACCACGTCGCAAACGCAGAATGGGTTTCCCCTTACAAGGACAACATCTTAGCATAACAGAATGGACACAAATAATTAAACATCGTGAAGAGTGCAAGACACTTCCCGAAGCAATTAAGAGAGAATCAATCAAAAGATTTGAATCAAAAATAAGGAAAAGGAATTATTCCAATAATGATTAGGAGGGTGCGCCCCCTTATTGAAAGTATACCTGTTGGGCGAATTCTCACCCAGAAGATCTCAAAACCAAGAAGCCACAGTTTCACTCGGGTTCGCAATCTCCACTTCATTCAGCATGACCAATCACCTTCCCATTCGGCCTTGACTCATCCGGCCTTGACACATTCGGCCTCCACCTCATTCGGCCTCCACCTCATTCGGCTTCCTTTCCACCACCGGTCCAAGCAGACGACACCGAACCAACTTCCAAAGCCACCACCGAATCAACATTCCCCTCTACTGCCGAACCAGAGGGATGCTGCCCCATGCCGAACCAACCCATCAACAAGGCCACCACCGGACCAAACGAGCACCGAACCACCTAACTACCACCGGTCCATACCTACCACCGATCCAAAGCCCCATGCCGAACGAAGCTCTGCCGAACCAGGTGATTGCCAGTCCAGAGTGTCTCAGCCCGGGCCCACCAGCAGCTATATACCTCCAAGACCCCTGCCCCCTGCCTCATTCTATAAATAGAGGGGTAGGGGTACAACAATGGCGGACAAGTTTGAGAGCTCAAGCAAGGAAGGAACTTTCAAACTACTTTCATATACTTATATACGAAGCATTGTACTTGTAATCTGAAAGAAAGAAGATAATAACATATAAAGTGGACGTAGGCACATTCTGGCCGAACCACTATAAATCCGCGTGTCTTTTACATTTCAGCCCCTACTTCTTTTATATTTACATATTCATCTAAAATCATTGAAAATCACATATAATCAACTAAATAATACGACTTGGAGGTGTTTGTCCATTTTTTGTGCAAACATTTTTGGTGCTTTCACTGAGAATTAAACTCAAGCTTCAGCTTCTCCCACTCAACCTCCTTCTTAACATCGCTCGTTACTTAGAAATCATGCCTTCCAAACAGAGAAAGGATGTTAACAAAGGAAAGAACATCGCAACTAGCAGCCTTCCAGATCCAGCAATCGCAGATCAGCCCACTTCAACAGCAGTACCAGATGAAAATCAGGAAAATCCAACTGGTCCCGCAACGGAACAACCAATCACTAGGGCAGATCTGGACAGGGTTGTGGCTGAAGTAACTAACCGCTTCACATCCCAACAAGAAACTTTGGTGGACCAACTCATGTCACGCTTAAGGGATGCTGAAGAGTCCAACCGCAACACTGAATCATGGGGTGAATCCCAATCTGGAGGATCTCGGAGGCAACAAAGGTCTTCCCTCTTCGAAGAAGCTATCAACAGGAACAACAATGATAGGGGCCGCGCCCGGACTCAGCCCGAATTCCGACTCGAGGAAGCGCTTGGAACCGAACCCAGTGGGGGAGGCGCCAGGCGAGGATCGGATGTAGCTGAGCCAGTCATGCCACCTAATCATAGAAACCCCGCTGAACGGAGCCGAGCTAGGACCCAGCCCGAAGTTGACCCCATGGATATGCTCGAAACAGAACCCCACAGGGGAAGATCAAGGCAGGGAGCAACTGTAGCTGGTCCTAGCGTGCATCCGAGCAGCCAGAGACAACCACTGGATAATGCTAGAAGTGATAGACTATACCATCCCTACAGGTCATCTGGACGAGATAGATCCCGCAGGGAAGAACCAAGCTCGTTTTTGTCCGCTCCAAATTCTGACGAACGAATGGCACGATTATTCAGAGAATGTGTCCAACGGGAGCAAAGGGACCGGGGAATAGGCGCTAGGGTCACCAGCCCCTTTACCCGAAACATCGAAACTGCCATCACTCCCCGGGAATGGAAAATGCCAACCATGGAACCTTACAAAGGAACTTCCGACCCCATCGTACACTTACAGAGATACACCCAGCATATGCTCATGAGTGGAGCAACAGAAGGAGTATTATGTAAATGCTTTCCGCTATTCCTAGCAGATCTAGCTACCTCCTGGTTCTGCCATCTACCCCAAGGATCCATCAGCTCATGGGAGATGTTGAAAGAAAGGTTTATTAGCCAGTTCCGCATCCATGTGGAACAACCCAAGGATGCTTATTCTCTATCCAATGTCAAACAGAAATCCGGAGAGACGCTGCAACAATATCTAACACGGTTCAACGCCGCAGCGGCAGCAGTTCAAGATGCCGATGAAAAACTCACTCTAATGGCCCTCTGTAGTGGTGTACATCCAGACACCAAGTTTGCCAGAAGATTAACTAAGGAAAAACCAGCTACCTTGCCTGATTTCTTCCATGAAGCTGGAAAGTATATGAGACTTGAAGACGCTGCTACGGAGAGGCAGTCAGGGCAACAAGGCAAGATAGTTCAGGACAAGGTTCCCACTGCGGCTAAGGACGCTCGAAGAAATGAATCTAGAGACAATGCTGGGGGCAGGAAGGTCGAAAAGCGCCAATATCGACCAGGACCGAGATTTGACTCCTACACTCCTTTGAATGAAACAATCGAAAACATCTTCCTAGCCACTCAGGGCGAACTCGGATACAAGCGCCCCCCGCACAAGAAAGAATCAGATAACGCACTCAAGTTTGGAAAGTTCTGTCGCTTCCACGAATCCCACGGGCATGACACCAATGAATGCCACCATCTTCGGGATTTGATCGAAGAACACATTAGAAGAAGAAGGCTGGAACGCTATGTGAAAGGTCAGAACAGGACTCCAACTCCTGTCAATGAGAACTCAAAGCAACCCCTCCCAGAAGTAGGCGGAGGGAGTCGCAACAATCACAACACCAGTGGCTCTAGTCAAGAGAAGATAGTGGTCCTTACCATCTCGGGAGGACCACACATCGCCGACATAAGTTGGGCAGAGATGGAAAGGTATGGCAAGTCGCTTAGAAATGCAGAATGCTATGTTAACTCCATCACGGAAGAACGCCACCCGAAACGAAAAGAGAGCGACGAAATCATATTCAGTAGGCGTGATTTGGAAGGAAGACAGTACCCACATATGGATCCTATGGTCATCTCTGCCTGGTTCGGTCCAGCTAAAGTTTTTCGGATTCTAATAGACACAGGAAGCTCCGTAAATATCCTATTCAAACATGCTTTCGACAAAATGAAGTTATCAATGAAGGATGTATCCCCCTGTGACAAACCACTGCACGGTTTCACTGGAGATGCAAAAATGCCCCTCGGGCAACTTGACCTCTTCGTCGAAATAGGAAGTCATCCCCGCTCCGTTGTGCGAAAACAAACGTTCGTACTAATAGAAAACCACTCGGCTTACAACGCCTTCTTGGGAAGACCAGCCTTGTCTGACTTCCAGATTGTATTAGCCCCCTGGTGCCTGAAAATGAAATTTCCAACAGACAACGGAGTAGGAGAAGTAGAAGGAGATCAAGATGCTGCCCGAGACTGCTACGTAACTGAACTTCGCAATAACCGCAGAAAGAATAAAGGAAAAGATGCAGAGACTACTCTCTGCATGAAAAGCTTGGAGGCATAGCAACTAAAGAAAGCCCCTCCTCTTCGATACACAAGCGATCCCTTCAATGAACTAGACCCCAGGGATAAAGAGGAGGAGGCTACCTCCGAGCCTGCAGAGGCTATGGAATTCGTATCTGTAGACAAGCACGATTCAAGTAAACTATTAAAAGTCGGATCTCAGCTAAAAACGGAGTTGAAAGATCAACTCATTGACTTTCTCCGCCACAACTTAGATGTATTTGCGTGGACCCATGCCGATATGACAGGAATCTCCCCCGACATAGCATGCCACATGCTGAACATCGATCCCACCAAGGTACCAGTAAAGCAGAAAAAGAGGAGCATGGGGCAGAGCGATCGGCAGCCCTTGATGAGGAAGTAAAGAATCTACTTGCTAATGGCTTCATACGGGAAGCCATCTACCCAGAATGGATCGCTAACCCAGTGCTAGTAAAAAAGGCCAATGGAAAGTGGCGAACATGTATTGACTTCTCCAATCTGAATGACGCTTGCCCAAAAGCTTGCTTCCCACTTCCCCGAATTGACCAACTTGTGGACAGCACAGCCGGACACGAACTCCTATCTTTTATGGATGCATACTCCGAATATAACCAGATTCCCATGCACGCTCCTGATCAAGACCACACTAGATTCATCACCGACCGCGGACTATATTGTTACAAAGTCATGCCTTTTGGACTCAAAAATGCTGGAGCTACCTATCAGCGCCTCGTCAACAAGATGTTCGCGGAACTAATAGGACGAACTATGGAAGTGTATGTGGATGACATGTTGGTAAAGTCCAGGAAAGCCGACGACCATGTAAGCCACCTGGGCGAGATGTTTCAAGTACTTCGCCGATATGGAATGAAGCTGAATCCTCTAAAGTGCTCCTTCGGAGTATCTTCGGGAAAATTCTTAGGATTTATCGTCCACGCCAGAGGAATCGAAGCAAACCCTGAACAAATCCGGGCTCTAAAAGAAATAAGGATACCCTCCACTCGAAAAGAAATGCAGAGCCTAAACGGAAAGGTGGCCGCCCTAAGCAGATTCATTTCCAAGGCAACTGACAAGTGTGTCCCTTTCTTCGAAGCTCTCAAGAAAGACAAAGGGAGATTCGAGTGGACCGATGAATGCTTAAAAGCCTTCCTCAACCTAATCGAACACCTTCAGAGACCACCAGTACTCTCAACTCCAAATGAAGGTGAAGTGTTATACCTATACCTCGCTGTATCATCTCATGCTCTAAGCGCCGCCTTGGTAAGAGAAGAAGACCGCACACAACGCCCGGTTTACTTTGTAAGTAAGAGATTTACAGGGGCAGAGGCCAGATATCCTAAACTAGAGAAATTAGCATATTGTTTATTGATCGCGTCACGAAAACTGCGACACTACTTCCAGTCTCACTCCATCAGGGTTCTAACCGATCAACCGCTAAGACAAGTGCTCCATCGTCCTGACACTTCTGGGCGACTCCTCAAATGGTGCATCGAACTAAGTCAGTATGATATCACCTACCATCCTCGCACCGCTATCAAAGGACAAGCCATGGCCGATTTCATTGCCGAATTCACTACCAACGAAGGCAAGGAACAATCCGAAGTAGCAAAAAACATCAAGTGGAACCTCTTTGTAGATGGAGCATCGAACGAACAAGGCTCGGGGGCAGGAATTGTGATCATCACCCCCAGGGGAAGAAAGTTGTACTATGCATTAAGGTTGGAGTTCACGGCCACTAACAACGATGCTGAATATGAAGCAGTAATAGCGGGATTGGAGCTTGCCCTGGAAATTGGAATCAATTCCTTATGTCTTCATAGTGATTCTCAGCTTATCGTAAACCAGGTACTAGGAGAATTCCAGACTCGAGGAGAACGACTCACAGCATACCTAAAGAAAACCAAACTGCTGCTCGATCAATTGGACCACTATCTAATCAAACATATTCCTCGAGAAGAGAACCAAGAGGCAGATGAACTTGCAAAGCAAGCTAGTATGAAGAATAGCACCATTTTCGGAACACTAGCCATCTCAAGGCAGCTAGCCCCAAGTTTCAAACCAGTAAATCTGGTAACTGCAATCGAAGAAGGAACCTGGATGACTCCTATCCGGAAATATTTGCAAGATGGCACACTGCCCGACAGGCGTGACGAAGCCAAGAGGATCTTGAGGAAAGTTCCCCACTACACGATACAAGAAGGCATCCTCTATCGGCGTGGCTTCTCTGGCCCCTTATTGAGATGCGTCGCTGGAAGGGAAGCCAAGGAGATCTTATCAAACATCCATCAGGGAGGATGCGGAGATCACACTGGGGGCAGACTTTGGCAAGGAAGATACTCCGATATGGATATTACTGGCCCACACTAAACAAAGACGCTCTAGACTTCGTCAAGAAATGCGACAGATGTCAGAAATTTGCCAAGATTCCTCGACTGCCCACAAATGAAATTACTCAAATGACCAGCCCTTGGCCCTTTGCTGTATGGGGAATTGACTTAATTGGCGAACTGCCAACGGGCCGAGGCGGAGCCAAATATGCTGTAGTGGCAGTCGATTATTTCACCAAATGGGTGGAAGCAGAACCTCTAAATAAAATATCTTCAGCAAAAGTTATAAACTTCTTGATCAAAAATATTCTGTGCAGGTACGGAGTCCCACTCAAGATCATATCAGACAACGGACTCCAGTTTGACAGCGAAGAATTTGCCGACTGGTGCCAAGAGCATGGAATTCATAAAAGCTTCTCATCAGTAGCTTATCCTCAGGCAAACGGACAAGTTGAAGCTGTCAACAAAATTCTCAAAACCCTAATCAAGAAGAAACTTGAAAAGTCAAAAGGCGCTTGGGTGGACGAACTTCCTACGGCACTATGGGCATACCGCACGTCTTTCAGAACATCAACGGGACATACTCCTTTCTCCTTGGCATATGGATCGGAGGCAATGCTCCCAGTTGAGACTATTGTGCCTTCCCACCGTAGGATCCACTACAACCCAGAAGAAAACGAAGAACTCCTCCTCATGTCTTTGGATCTGATTGAGGAAAGGAGAAACGATGCAGCACTTAAAGCAGCAGCTCACAAACAAAAAGTGGCAGCGCTATACAATTCCAAAGTCAAGCATCGCAGCTTACAAGAAGGAGATCTTGTCCTCAGGCGAATCTTTCCGCGCCCCGGGGCACTAGACCCCATCTAGGACGGACCATATGTAATTCATAAAGATCTCCACATCGGAGCTTATATTTTGTCAACAGTGGACAGAGAGGTGTTCCAGAGGGCATGGAACATCCGACACCTCCGTCGATACTTTTCTTAACTTGTACTGCCCATATGAAGTGAATTAACAAAGAGAATCAGTGGACGTAGGCACTTTCGTGCCGAACCACTTTAAAAAATCTTGTCTCTTTTTAGCTTGTTCCTTTATGTCTTGGCTACTTGTTAAGTTTTATCCCTTTCTGTTGAACAAAATCCTATGGAATCTCCACTCAAGACGCACCGCGGCCTCATCTGGACTAGGCCTAACAGGTACGCTACGATTCTATGCACTCGCCAATGAGACACTTTTGCTCCAGCATCCCTCTGCTGCGGGTTAACTCATTGCGCGCCTGCCCTCAAAGCCAACTGTAATGAGCCGATTATAAGTCATCATAAAGGCCGACTATAGCCGATGGCAGCTCATTACAGCGTTCGGCTCGCCGGCAACTGTGAACCTACTTTAAGCCCCAACATAAGGTGTGGCCAGCCAGGGGTAGTTCACGGCCAACGGCCCCCACGCTAGCCGGCCACGGTAAATCGAATAATACCCACGATTACGGACCATAATGGTTCGGGTAGTTACCGTGCGCGATCTCGGCTCCGATGTGTCTTAAGTGCGGCTGTGGTAAAAAAGAAAACTCCCCGCGGAGGCGTAAGA
The DNA here is from genome assembly GCA_030765085.1 of Allium cepa. Taxonomy (NCBI): domain Eukaryota; kingdom Viridiplantae; phylum Streptophyta; class Magnoliopsida; order Asparagales; family Amaryllidaceae; genus Allium; species Allium cepa. Next base: position 791,762,371 of record CM060935.1, on the reverse strand, counting down.
TGGGTGACAAATGTCTCCAAGACCCACAGCTAGGGAAAGTGACTACAAAACCCGTTTGCCACGAACTTAAGCACATCGACGGCCTTCCGTGACTGGAAGTTTTACTTTTACTATATTTCCATTTCATTTAAATACTTTTCTCCTATCCTGTATAACAAACTCTAAAGTACAGAAAACCAAATAGGAAGCATTCACTCATGAGAAACTAAGCCTGCGTACTGGGTGGCAGGGTACTCAGCTATATCCGTGAACAGTTACATAAGACACTCTAAGCTACCGCCTGCGAATGAAACATAAAGGGCGGTACTCTCTTTTCTTGTACATAAATACGTAACTATAGCTTGTTCGTACAATAACATTGCAACACATGAAATTATATTTCTAGCAAAAAACTTAGCATCAAACACAACTAGAATCACAGGCATATACATAGTTATATTTCTCACGCAGCACATCAAGATGACAACAACATTTAAACATAACAACATCAGCTTATATTATAAAATCACACGAAGTTATTCTTTGCAAATAATATTATTATAGTTACATGTCAATGACTAACGTAAACAGTGATAAAAAGAAATAAAAAGGTGGCAGCCGCGTCCACACTCCATCACCAACTTCCCCAGTCTACTTAGCCGCAGGATCAGAGCCCCCAGCATGTGGATCAGGAGTCCCACCTGTCCAGTTCAGAAGAGGAATTCATTAAACGAACGATCAAGTTATGAAAACACGAAAAGGAAAGAAAGGGAAAATAATAACTCACCAGCATCTGCCGCTTGATCCTCATCATCCAACTGCACGCCCGCTTCCTCTGCAGCAAGCAGCCGCATCCCCTCCTTCACCGCCGCTTGCTCCTCCTTCGAGAACTGGGCAGTAACCGCATCCAAATTGAAAGCCTCTCCGCCTTCCTTACCCGCGTTCACCCTGGCCTCCTCTAAAGCCTGGAGATACACCTTGGTCATCACCCGAGGGTAATCGTCCATCCAAGACAAGCCGCCCTCCTTCCAAGTGTGGAAGTACATGTCCTGCAGCATCTCATCCATCATCCCCTCATTCTCCTCAAACTCCCTCACCCGGGCCTCGGAAGCTTGCAACTTGGCGACGGCAATGTCCCTCTCTGATTGGTATCTCAAGCAGTCAGCCTGGAGAGACCTCCTCATTTCCTCCTCCTTTAACTTGAGGGACCTCCTCATCTCCTCCATCTCCTCCTTCAACTCGGCCTGAGCCATCTCCGCAGCCTCGAGCCTCCCAGACAACTCCTCTACCCGCTCAAGATCCGCATTTCGAACCTCGTCCACCGTCGTAATGGCCATGTTAATCCGTTCCCTGCAGGCGACCTCCATCTTCCGTAATTCCGCCCTACTGGCCTTCTCCATCGTCTCTTTCAGCCGCTTGGAGGCTTCCTCATGCTGGGAAATCTGGATGGCTTGATCGGCGAGCTGCTTGGCCTGATCGGCAACTTTTAACCTCAACCGAATATTAGCACTCCCGATCTCTTCCCCGGCCTTGGCCAACTTAGCATGATGCTCCATTAACTTCTTGGTCTCTGCGGCCACCCGATCGATGTTAGCCTTGGCTTCGTCCCCCATGGTGACTACCCGTGTAGTAAATAAATCAAGATCTAAAGACTTGGCCTCGTCCAGCACTCTTACCATGGGGTTGCGGGGAAGGAGGTGCTCGCCCGTGGCCTCATCAAATGAGATATCTTGAAAGCTCGAATCTAAATCAGGATGACCGGCAAAAGGGTCACGAGGCACGGGGCGAGGCACATCAGGACGCCTTATACGAATAACAGTTGGGCTCTTGAAAGGAGGATGAGGGGGGCCGGATTCCGTGCTCTCCTCCGTAGTATCACGAGGAGGCTGAGTAGGAAGCTGCGAACCAGGGGAAGACTCAAATAAGGAACGGCTCCGCTTCTTTTTCCGAATGCCCTCTTCAATGACCCCAAGAAGAGGGCGATAACTGACTACATCCCCAGTGCGACCAGTAGAGGGTTTCGCAGAAGCTCTCCTCGACTTAAACTGCTCAAGGCGGTGTCGAACGTCCGACGTTTTAACCACCTGGCCTGCCCCTGGAATAAAGAACAAGTGTTACGAACATACAATAATCCACAGTTCGAAAAATGTGTTAAGTTAAAAGGAAAGAAAAGTGAGAAGACACGTCTATTATACAAACCCGGCGGAGGAGTGGGATACTGCAATAAGTCCTGGATCTCATTCCAGGACGGAAGTGAACCGTAAAAAATTTCTAAGTCCCTATCGAAAATGGAATCGGCAGAAGACAAAAGTTCACCTTGCATCGCCGGAATCGCCCTAGCTGAGGAACCCTTAGAGGATGGGTCAGTGCCAGCCACAGCTTTGCCGGTTTCCTTTGCCTTCTCCGTTTCCGACTCTCCCTCCGACTCCCCGAAGGCCCGACGGAGAGCCTCATCCAGTTCAAGGTCTTGCTCAGAGGTTAGGGCACCGACGCCACTACCACCTTGACCGTCGCCATCTCCTCCACCCTCCGACCCTTCTCCAACCTCGCCTCCTTCCTCCTCTTCTACACCTTCCTCCTCCGGGACAGTCGGAAAAGTACTTGGAGAAGGGCCATCAGACTTCTTCAGTTTCTTCCCCCCGACAACGGGACGCTCTGCAAAAGGCTCCCTCTTACCGCTCTTCACCGTAGCCCCCTCCTTAGCTTTAGCAGCCTTCTCCTCAGCCGTATCTCTTTGCTTAACCATGGACTGGTGCGGTAAGATCAAATTATACTCCAAGAGGGTTGCGTTCCTGATCAAGAAGGAGGCCGACCGGTCCCGTGCCGGAATAGCCTTTAGTTCAGCAGCCATTCGCACTAAGGAATCATCCTCCACGACTGCAATACCACCTGTCGCTAGCCAGAAATAGAAGCATGTCAGAAAAAACACTACAGTCAAAACATGGAAAATATAAATGAAATCCATCTTACAGCCGGAAGTGAAAAGGCGGAAAGAAACAGCATCGTCCTTGATGAAGAACCACTCTTTCTTGAACATGGTAAACTTGGAATATAAGTCCAGGACTGGTTTGAAGGGCACGACCGCTTCCAGACTAATATACGGAGACCCCTTCTTATAGCCTCTCAGGTTGTACAAATATCGAATTTCCCGGTTAGAAGGAGGACGCCCGTACCTCCTCTGAAAGATAACAAAAAGGCTCACCAGAATGGCATAAGAGTTAGGCTGAAGTTGGAAGGGAGCCACCTTCAAATACGTGGTGAAGCTTACTATCCAAGCGTTGATAGGAGGGATAGCACCGCACATGCAATGGTATCTGCTATAAGCAAAGTAGCCTTCGGGAGGATTATACGGCATCACTCCATCTCCCGGCAGCAGCATAAGAGCCCTGTCTATCCCGAAGGAACGGGATATGACGTCAAGTTGCTCCTCCTTTAGGGAGCTAGGAAAGCAATCAGGGGGGGAGATCAGAAGTTCCTGTGGACCATATCCATCCACTAATGACCTCGGAACAGGTCGATGTTGCCCGGATCCTGGTTGGGCTGGGGGCACAGAAGAAGGCTCTCCCCCATCCTTGGATTTCCGTCTGTCTGATCGTGTTTCTGCCTTATGAGTCATTTATCTGCATGCACAAAAGTGAAAAACATGACGTTAGAACGAAAGTATAAGCAAGCAAGCATACATAAGTCCAGAATACGAGGTTCATTCGGCACTAGGGTCCTAAGTCCATTCGGTAGTACAAGTCTTAAGTTCATTCGGTGGTACATGTCCAAGTTCATTCGGCACTAAGGCCTTAAGCTCATTCGGCATTTGAGATCTTACGTGTGCATTCGGCATTCTGAACCATTCAGTAATAAGAGGCATTCGGCAATAGGGTACGTACCTGATTCGGTAGAAGATTGATTCGGTAGAAGATTGGTTCGGCAGAAGATTGGTTCGGCAGAAGACTTGGTTCGGTAAGGAAAAACCAAAGGGGGGTGTAGCCTCTATATATAGGCGAGCTCAGGACCGCCGAACCAGCTGGTTCGGCCCACCGAATAGAAACACCGGACCAATACCAAACATACCGAACCAAACGAATACCGAATGAACCCATCCATGCCGGACCAACCAAAGGACCGAATGAAGCTATCTCCACCAGCGAAAACCAGGAACAGGGGGCACGCAGGCTTCTCACTCAGATAAGTACCGAACTCTAGAACTAGCTAATAAAATAAGGATTATGATAACAATGAATATGTCGTAAAACTCTCACTAACATGGATTAATCGTTTACACGTGTACACGACCACGAATGGTCCATAGGCACGCTCCGAATGGTTATTAACCCTATCGTCGTGGGAATTTACACTTTGACACGCCTTTTTAAACTCATAGATGAAACGAATATTTGATTCTGGTAATTATGAAATGGCTAAGCTACTTACACATGTACGGGGTCGCGAACGATCCTTAGGCATGCTCTGAGCTAGCGATAAACCGTCTTGACAAACGATCCAAGGATCCACTCTGACATGAACCTGGCATCGATGATGCTAAGCCCCCTCGGGGCTCACTCTCCCGTCCCAAACGGCTCAGTTCAATTAAAATATTCCGATCACGAACGGTTGTTATTTAAAATCACACTAAAACTGTAAATTCCTTTGCAGGACATCAGCAGGATACGAACATCCAGCCCATGGCGTTACCAAACAAGCCTTTCTACCACAAGGAAACAAAGCGCGACACATGCGAGCACGTGCCCCACTTTGGGGGGCAAATGTTGGGCGAATTCTCACCCAGAAGATCTCAAAACCAAGAAGCCACAGTTTCACTCGGGTTCGCAATCTCCACTTCATTCAGCACGACCAATCACCTTCCCATTCGGCCTTGACTCATCCGGCCTTGACACATTCGGCCTCCACCTCATTCGGCCTCCACCTCATTCGGCTTCCTTTCCACCACCGGTCCAAGCAGACGACACCGAACCAACTTCCAAAGCCACCACCGAATCAACATTCCCCTCTACTGCCGAACCAGAGGGATGCTGCCCCATGCCGAACCAACCCATCAACAAGGCCACCACCGGACCAAACGAGCACCGAACCACCTAACTACCACCGGTCCATACCTACCACCGATCCAAAGCCCCATGCCGAACGAAGCTCTGCCGAACCAGGTGATTGCCAGTCCAGAGTGTCTCAGCCCGGGCCCACCAGCAGCTATATACCTCCAAGACCCCTGCCCCCTGCCTCATTCTATAAATAGAGGGGTAGGGTTACAACAATGGCGGACAAGTTTGAGAGCTCAAGCAAGGAAGGAACTTTCAAACTACTTTCATATACTTATATACGAAGCATTGTACTTGTAATCTGAAAGAAAGAAGATAATAACATATAAAGTGGACGTAGGCACATTCTGGCCGAACCACTATAAATCCGCGTGTCTTTTACATTTCAGCCCCTACTTCTTTTATATTTACATACTCATCTAAAATCATTGAAAATCACATATAATCAACTAAATAATACGACTTGGAGGTGTTTGTCCATTTTTTGTGCAAACAATACCTCTAAAAAATATACTTGAGAACTACGATGGCTCTCAGTAACCTCCAAGACAGACCCCGCCAACCTTACTGAGTATCCAAGTATTTCACATCTTCGTGCGCATACAACCGAAACCAATATAGAGTAGATGTGACAATATCCCAATGGGAGGAACCCCACATAGCTTGGCCCCCACTCCCTCTTTATTTAGTCATTTCCGATAAAGGATATCAGTTCTCTAAATGAGCAACAAATCGTCTTAGATTGATGAAACAAAAACAAAAGAAAGAAGGGTATCGTAATTGATATTTAAGATATCAGTTATCAGGGATGATAAAACGATCGTTTAAGGGAATTAAACCTTATACTCTTTCAATGCTTGGAAAATATCCATATACTTTTCTCATCGATATAAGTATATTCACAAAACATTGGGAGGATTTAATATTTCAAAAGCATACTTAAATGGGTCAAAAACAATTATCTACAAGAAAGACGAATGTTTTCCATACCATCATAATTATAAAGATCATTTATGGAAATCAAATCTCCTACACTTGTCTTGTTTCTGATATTCTCGACTTACTCTATCCCTCACCCAAAAACAAAGGCAGGTAAGTCAGGACACTGGTTGCTCCTTATCTTACCTAGACACTTCGGTTCTAGATCACACAAATACAGGATCAATGTACTCATCGGCTTTTAGCGCCAAGTATAGGACTACTTACTTTCCATAAATAACCCATATAAATCATTGTATAAATTTTGAAGCTCCTTTAAATACTTTAAACCAAGATTTAAAACTTCCATTCAAATCATAACTTAAACCCATCATCTTTAAAGGAGAATACGACCAAGAGGGGTGAAGCTTCCTCTTAATCAAATGAGATAGCTAAAAGGGGTGTTATTTCCTTTTAACCAAAAAGTCATTAAATTTCAATCCTAAGTTAAAAGGTGACGTAAGTTCCCTTTAACTAAACGTCAAGGTTATTGCTCATAAACTGGCTAAGCACAAATCAAACAACCAAACAAGAATAATAACAGAACTATTATTGTTAACAAAATTTACAATCAATAGTTAACACAACATTTATTAAAATGTGAATGAGTCAAAGGAAAGAGATTAAGGTTACACTCACTGTAAAATAATTAAATTATACTCACAGAATAATTTATACACACTAAACTACAAAATAAGGACTATACTCACATCCTATTTGCTTTGTTAGAGACTTAGAATAATTCACCTTTGATAATGAATATTAGTTCTTTTCTTTAGTGTGTGAATGAATTAAAATGAGATATGGACTTGGCTATTTATAGGTGAAGAGAAGGATACTTTAGTCATTTCCTAATGCCTAACCAGATTCGACCAGATTTTGGTCCAATGGAAACCAGCCTTTTGGCCTAATTTGATTCGACCGCATTTGGGTCCAATAGAAAACATCTTGATGGCCTAATTTGATTCGACCACATTTTGGTCCAAATGGAAAACATCTTGATGGCTTAATTTGATTCAACCACATTTTGGTCCAATAGAAAACATCTTGATAGATTAATTTGATTCGACCATATTTTGGTCCAATAGGAATCCTCCTTATCAACTATGGCATAACATGATTCGACCAGATTTTGGTCCAATGGAAACCATCCGCATGGCAGAACCTGATTCAACCAGATTTTGGTCTAATGGCAACCATCTGCATGGAATATAATAATAATAATGCTATTTTGTTTCATTAGGCTAGTAATTATACTATTCTGTTTTATTAGGCAAGTAATTATACTATTCTGTTTTATTAGGCAGGGTTAATAATTCTCTCTTGTTTTATTTGGCAAGTAATTATACTATTCTGTTTTATTAGGTAGAATTAATAATTCTTTCTTGTTTTATTAGGCAAGTAATTATACTATTCTGCTTTATAGGCAAACTTATTCTTAAATAAATTGGTACCTCTAACCGCCTTATAACTCGAACCATCTTTAAACTAACATTTTACATCAATTTAAAAAATCCATTCGAGACGTTTTATCCAAATTTTTATTCTAGATATAAAAACCATTACTTAATCATTTAAAAACATAGTGACTATTCAAGTTCAAAGTGATTAAATTATGGATCGTTACATCCTCTCCTCCTCAAAGAAAATTTCATCCCTGAAATTAATCACATAAACTCAAGATATCAAAGAAACCCATGATATCATATATACCACACAAAAATACAAGGAAAGTGATCTCAACACAATTGGTGAGTACACTAAAAAGAAATAACTAAATACGAACAACAACTACATCAACTCGAGTTAAGAATTCCTAATATAGTCCTCGGTTTCCCAAGTATAATTTCTAACATCTTCGCTCCACTGAACCTTAACAAGATTCACAACCTTCTTCCTTAATCCCTTTATGTCTCGAGCGATAATAAATAGGCCGCTTAAGGATGGTTAGGTTAGGCTGAACCTCTAAATCAACCTGTTGTCCTGGTTCTACTATCATCGAAGGGTCATGTACATAATTACGTAAATGGGATACGTGAAATACGTTATGCACATCTGATAGTCGATCTGGTAACTCCACTTTATATGCAAGTTTACTAATCTGGTCCAGTATAGGAAAAGGGCCAATATATCGAGGGGCTAACTTCCCTGTCTTCCCAAACCTCATGACACTTCTCAGAGGAGAGACTTTTACAAATACCAAGTCCCCGACTAAGAACTCTAGATCCCTATGCCTTTGATATGCATAACACTTTTGCCGATCTTGCGCTTCCTTCATCTTTCTTCTAATATCAGCTACCTTCTTATTGGCTGCTAAGATCATGTCGGGTCCAAGAGCAAGTCTATCTCCATATTTAACCCAACACGAAGGAGAACGACATAGACGACCATTAAGAGCTTCGAAAGGGGCCATACCAATGCTTGCTTGATAACTGTTGTTATAAATGAATTCGACTAAGGGTAAATGATCTTTCCAAGAACCCTCAACGTTTAGAATGCATGCTCACAATAAATCTTCCAAGATCTGGCTCACTCTCTCCGTCTACCCATCTGTTTGGGGATGGTAAGTTGTACCTAGATTAGCTCAGTCCCTAAAGTAGTCTGCAGTCCCTTCCAGAACCTATTAGTGCATATCGGGTCCCTGTCACTTACAATACTATGAGGAATCCCATGGAGTCTCACAATCTCCCTACAGACAAACTCACCAGACTTGTAGTGGTCCTAGTCAGCTTAACAGGAATGAAATGGACACTCTTAGTCAGTCGACCGACTATAACCCAAATGTCATCGTTGCTCTTTTTGACCTAGGAAGCCCATCAATGAAGTCCATAGAGATCTGTTCCCACTTCCACTTTGGGATTTCAAGTGGTTGAAGCAGTTCAGCTGTCTTCTGTTGGTCACTCTTAATTTGCCAGTGATTCACAAAGATTGAAATATCTCACTTCATCCCCCTCCACCAGAATACCCTTTTTATATCTTTGAACATCTTGGTCACTCCTGGATGAAAAGATAACTTTGAATGGTGGCATTCGGCTAATACTTCTTGCCTAAGTCCATCATAATCTAGAATACAAATATTCCCATTCATTTTCAATATGCCTCGGAGATCAATCTCAAAGCTAGAAACAAGACCTCTTCAACATCCTTCTTAAGTCAAGCCAAAATAAAATCTGCCTCTTGACTGGATGCAATTCTCTCTAATAATACTAGCTTAACTTCTAGTTTTGCAACTATTGCTACATTCCTACTCAATGCATCAGCAACGACATTCAATTTTCTAGGGGTATAAAGAACTGCTAGATTATAGGAGGCAAGAAACTCCAGCCATCTCTGTCGCCTCAAATTCAAATCTTCTTAGCAAAACGGTATTTTAAGGATTTATGGTCGGTGTATAACTCGAACCTTTGACCTAAAAGATAATGCCTCCACATCTTTAGTGCGAAGACAACAGCTAAAAGCTTCAAATTGTGTGCAGCATAATTTTTCTCATGCGGCTTTAGCTGCTACTCACATAGGCAATAACTTTCTCATGCTGCATTAGAACTGCTCCTAATCTGGTTCCACAAGCATCTGTATACATGGTTAAACCTTTGCTCCAATTTGGAATGGTTAATACAGGAGCGCTAGTAAACTTCTCTTTCAATTCGTTAAATGCTTGATCACATTTAGAAGTCTAAAAGAACTTAACATTTTTCTTTGTTAACTTCGTCATATGAAAAGCAATCTTCGAGAAGTCCTTCATAAACCTACGATAAAAACCAGCCAATCCTAAGAAACTTCTAACTTCCATCGCACTTTCGGGCTTCTTCCAGTCTTGAACAGCCATAACTATAGCTGGGTTCACTGATATGCCTTCTCTCGAAATAACATGCCCTAGAAACCTTGCTTCGGATTTCCAGAAATGGCACTTGGAAAACTTTGCCTTCAGCACATGGCTTCTTAAGGTATCGAGTACAAGACAAGACGATATTTGTGTTCCTCCTCTGTCTTGGAATATATGAGAATGTCATCAATAAAGACGAGAACAAATTTATTAAGAATATCTCGAAATACTCAATTCATTAAGTCCACAAAATAAGCAGGTGCATTAGTCAATCCAAACGGCATAACTAACCACTTGTAGAAATTTTTAGGAGTTAGAAAAGTTGTTAAGGGAACACTCTCCTCTACCACTCTTAATTGGTGGAAACCGATGGCAAGATCTAATTGAGAAAATATTCGAGCACCGTGGAGTTTATCAAACATATCATCGGTTCTTGGAAAAGGATATTTATTATTGATAGTCCTTTTTTCCAACTCCCGATAGTCTATGCATAACCTTAGAGAACCGTCCACCGTAGTAACATAGACGACTGGCGATCCCCAACTTGAGGACTACGTCGGATCAAGCCCTTCTGCAACAAGTCATAAGTCTGCCTTTCTAACTCCCTCTTCCCTTTTGGAATCATCATTCATAAGGGTTGTACAATAGGTCTAGTTCTCGGAACCAAATCAATATGGAACTCGACTTCATGGTAAGGAGGTAAACCTTGCACCTCACCAAAAATATCTACGAAATCTCGAACAACCGGCACATCACCTAGCTCCGCTTTAGCCACTTCGAGTGAATAAAGAAAACTGCTCATTAATTTCTTAGGCCCTTCACAACTAATATCAACACCAACTCTCCTGCATCACTAACTTTAACGAGCCTTCTACCCAAATCCAAGATAGATTTAAACTTAGATAACCAATCCATTCCTAGCAACACTCCAAAACCCATGAACCCAAGAACAAAGAAGTCAAAAGGAAAGAGATGATTTTGACAAGAAATATGTAAACTTAGACACACAGTGTCAAGATTTTTCGGACCTCCATTTGGTTTTGACACATAAAGAGGATTACTCATGATAACATATTTAAGGTTTAGTTTATCCATTAGATTATAAGAAATAAAACTATGGGAAGCTCCTGTATCAAATAACACCCTTACAAGAATATCACAGATGGACAATGTACCTTGCAACACTTGCTTTCCTTTTTGATCTGAAAAAGTGGATGGTATCTCTTCAATGGTAAAAGTCTATCCTTGAGATCCCTTTTTAGGAAAAGGGCGCTCATTCTTCATATGTCCTGACTGGACACAATTAAAACATGTGGCAATTGGGCAATGATTTGAAAAGTAGCCCATCTTATTGCACTTGAAACAAAGAATGTTGGCCAAGTTGGTCTGCTTCTTCTGTGCTAGAGCGCCATCTTCGGGTTTATTCCCTGCACCCTGATTCTTTCCCTTAAACTTATGCTTGAAGTTTGGATTTCTTTTAACTGGTAAAAGCTTGGCACCTACTACTGGTACTACACCCTTCTGGACTCCTTCCTTAATATCAAGAGCCTCAACCTCAAAACCATGCTAATAATGTTGGTGAACGTACCCATAAGATGATTAGTTATTTCAAGATGGAACTCTAGTTGCATTCCATTCACAAACATTTCATTTTCTTAAGCGGCGTATCTATCAATCCAAGTCCAAAATGGAACAAAGCATTGAACTTATGCTCATACTGCGACACCGTCATATCACCCTACTTTAAGTCAATTAAACTTCTAAATAACTGAGTTCTTCCGGCTTCTGGAATAAATGATGCTTCAAAAACTTCCTTGAACAGGGCCCAAGAAAACTCCTCCTTCGGAGTACTAGATGTTTCTGAACCCTACCAATCCATCGCCGACTTATGAAGTTGTCAGGATGCTAACAGCCCTTTCTTTTTATTCTCCAACCAAAGATTTCTAAATATTCTTTCATAAGTTCGAAGCCACATCTGCACTCTAAGAATATCTTTAGTCCCATAGAATGGTTTCTCGCCCAAAGTGGTAAAACTCTTACACAAAGCCACAAAGTTCATAGGGGTCTAAAGTTGCACTACCATTTCGTCTACCAGATCTACAGCTGACATGATAGCATTTCTAAGTACCCTGCCATTGGTAGCCATGCTAGTTCTAGATCCTCTTCTTCCTCCTCTTCTTGTATTCATTTTCTATTATTTGAAGAAATAACAGGTATCTTTAGAATACAAAAAATGGATTAAAATGGCTTAAGGAAATAACACCAAAGGATCTAAAATGAGACTTTAGAGGACAAATATTGTTATTATAAAAATTACAAGTACGCTCTCTCAAGATTAACTCATTCTAGGGCATCACTTACCCTATCTCTAATGAGTTGTACCCTAATCAGGCTAAGATGTTCGCTCAACCAAAGCTTTGATACCAACTGTGACGACCCACCTTTCTGACCCTTGAGAACGACACTTAATACATCCATGGTATTCATGTGACGTTGCCAAGTAACTGACAGATGAGTTGTCATGGGGTAAAATATAAGAACAGAACAATAATCTCACAACGAAACGGTAAAATACAACATAAAATTAAGACAGTACATAAGGTTACTCCTCAGCATAGTGTTATCAGAGTTACAACAAAAGTATTACTATCATTCTAGGTAGTTATAACAACCTTCTTTTAAATATACAAACATAGAACCAACATCTCATAACAATGGAATAAATAGCTAGATAGATAAGGGACCTCCTGCTCCTCAACTATCTTTAAAAGAGCCCAAAGAAACCTGTCGTTTTTGGACTACTCAAATATAAATGAGTATCCGAGTGTTTAGGGAAAATAAACAATTCGGGTCAGATAATAAGTCTGTTATGAGTAAACTCTAAAAAAAATAGAACACATTGAATAACTGGTTAGACCACCTCGCAAAAATGCAGAACGGGTTTCCTCTCACAAAGACAACATCCAAGAATAAAAGAATGGACATAAATAATTAAACATTGCGAAGATCTCAAGACGCTTCCAGATGTAATGAAGAAAGAATCAATCAAAAGATTTGAATCAATAATAAGGAAAATGAAATTTTCCAATAATGACTAGGAGGGTGCGCCTCCTTATCGAAAGTATACCTCTAGAAAATATACTTGAGAACTACGATGGCTTTCGAAAACCTCCAAGCCGGACCCCGCCAACCTTACCGAGTATCCGAGTATTTCACGTCTCCGTACACATACAACCGAAACCAATCTAGAGTAGATGTGACAATACACTAATGGGAGCAACCCCACACGGCTTGGCCCCCACTTGCTCTTTATTTAGTCATTTCTAATAAGGATATCAATGCTCTAAATGAGCAACAAATCATCTTAGATTGATGAAACAAAAACAAAAGAAAGAAAGGTATTGTAATTGATAGCTAGGATATTAATTATCAGGGATGATAAAACGATCGTATAAGGGAACTAAATCTTATACTCTTTCAATGCTTGAAAAATATCCATATACTTATCTCATCGGTATAAGTACACTCGCAAAACATTTGGGAGGATTTTATATTTCAAAAACATACTTAAATGGGTCAAAAACAATTGTCTACAAGGAAGGCAAATGTTTTCCATACCATCATAATTATAAAGATCATTTATGGAAATCAAATCTCCTACACTTGTCACATTTTTGATATTCTCGACTTGCTCTATCCCTCGCCCAGAAACAAAGCCAGGTAAGTCAGGGCACTGGTTGCTCCTAGCCTTGCCTAGACAATTCGGTTCTAAATCTCACAAATAGAGGATCAATCTACTCATCGGATTTTAGTACCAAGTATTGGACTACTTGCTTTATATAAATAACTCATTTAAATCATTATATAAATTTTGAAGCTCCTTTAAAATACTTTAAACCAAGATTTAAAAATTCCATTCAAATCATAACTTAAACCCGTCATTTTAAACAAGAATACGACCAAGAGGGGTGAAGCTCCCTCTTAATCAAATGAGATAGCCAAAAGGGTTGTTATTTCCTTTTAACCAAAAAGTCAATAAATGTCAATCCTAAGTTAATAAGTGGTGTAAGTTCCCTTTAACTAAATGCCAAGGTTATTGCTCATAAACTGGCCGAGTACAAATCGAAAAACCAAACAAGAATAATAACAGACCCATTATTATTAACAATTTACAATCAATAGTTAACACAACATTTATTAAAATGTGAATGGTCAAAGGAAGGAGATTAAGATTACACTCACTGTAAAATAATTAAATTGTACTAACAGAATAAGTTATACCTACTAAACTATGAAAACAAGGAATATACTCACATCCTATTTGCTTTAATGGAGACTGGGAATACTTCACCTTTGATAATGAAGTTTAGTTCTTTTCTTTAGTTTGTGAATGAATTAAGATGAGATATGGACTTGGCTATTTATAGGTGAAGAGAAGGGTACTTAGCCATTTCCTATAACCTATACAGATTCGACCTGATTTTGGTCCAATAGAAACCAGCCTTATGGCCTAATTTGATTCGACTATATTTTGGTCCAATAGAAAACATCTTGATGACCTAATTTGATTCAACCATATTTTGGTCCAATAGAAAACATCTTGATGACCTAATTTGATTCAACCATATTTTGGTCCAATAGAAAACATCTTGATGGCTTAAGTTGATTCGACCACATTTTTGTCCAATAGGAATCCTCCTTATCAACTATGGCATAACATGATTCGACCAGATTTTGTCCAATAGCAACTATCCGCATGGCAGAACCTAATTTGACCGTATTTTGGTTCAATGGCAACCATCCACATGGAGTATAATAATCATTATGCTATTTGCTTCATTAGTCAAGTAATTATACTGTTCTATTTTATTAGGCAAGTAATTATATTATTCTGTTTTATTGGGCAAGATTAATAATTCTTTCTCGTTTTATTAGACAGGTAATTATACTATTCTGTTTTACTAGCCAGGGTTAATAATTCTTTCTTGTTTTATTGTGCAAGTAATTATACTATTCGGTTTAGTTAGGCAAACTTATTCTTAAATAAATTGGTTCCCCTAATTGCCTTATAAATCAAACCTTCTTTAAACTAAAATTTTACATCCATTTAAAAAATCCATTCGAGACATTTTATCAAAAATTTATTCTAGATTTAAAATCCATTATTTAATCATTTAAAATATATTGCCTATTTAAGTTCAAAGTGATTAAATTACGGATCGTTACAGTGGAGCAGCAGAAGTAGTTACTAGAGAAAGTCAAAAAATCCCCCTAAAAGAAAGCCACCCGATACCAAGAGGATTCAACTTGGTACCGAGAGGAATTCTGGAGGTTTGGAGGAATAGGAGGACATGGCTTTGGAATCATCTGATTTTGAGGAGGACCTGCAGCTTGATCGTGATTATTACTAGACGGACATTGAAGCCAATGGAGTTGGAGTTCATGCAACCGCGGTAGAACCAATCGGCCATCAATGGAAAACTGCGGGAGTGGTTCTCTTAGAGATCGGAGAGCCTAGACATCAATGGGTGAATCAAAATCATTTGCAGAGCCAAACGGTTGTGCAGCCTCCAAAAGTCGTCCTTCTGAATACTGTTCCAGTGAGGAATCCATAGTAGACATGGTTAAGCGGTTGGTCCAAGAAAGAAAAGGTAGAACAAATGAGGACTGGGGCTCCACACCAAGCATAATTCCATTCATGGAGAATATCCTAAGAAAAGAGTATCCTAGGAAGTTTATGATGCCAACTATGTCATCGTACAATAGGACTACCGATTCTAGGCAATATTTACTCAAGTATGAATGGAACATGGGCGATGCCACTACGACAGACGCTATTTAGTGTAAGCGTTTCCCTATTTTTTTGGAAGGAGTTGCATTGATATGGTTCATGCCCAGATCCATATCGATTTGATCGGTTAGCTAGCAAACTTAGAGTGATTCTGACTTCATTATGGCCTACCTAAGGATGTGGTGTCCTTGTCAAGCTAATCTTAAGGACCCAAAGAGTCCTTGAAGGGGTTCTTGAATTAGTTCTATATTGCTATTAATGAAGCAAGTAATCTGAAGGAGGATCTGGTATTCATGGCATTGGTCCAGGGCATTCAAATAGACACAGATTTCGATAGATGGCTAAAGATGAAACAACCTACGACATAGAGGAGTTCCATTGGAAGGCTAATTATTTTCTATGCTTGGAAGAAGCAAGTATAACTTTAGGCAATGCCAATGATGGACAGTCAAAGGAGGTTATCCATAGCAATGAGGCGATAAAATTATACGGAGATAGTGCTGGTAATGTGGCAACTGATGTTGGAAACTCTGGTAACCAAAAGAAAAGAAATCAAGGCCTCGATGATAGGTATAATGACAACAAGAAATGACCGAGAAATATAAAATCAAAAGATTACACTCCTCTAAACAATACGTTGGAAAATATATACCTCGCTACTTAAGGGACAGAATGATATAAAATTCCACCTAGAAGGGAGGCGACCAAGCAGGGAAGGTGCTCCGGGAAGTACTGTTGTTTCCTTGAAGCTCATGGATACAATAGGAACGAGTGTTGGCATTTGAGGCATCTAATTGAAGAATTGATGAGGAAAAATAAGCTCTAGTAGTATGTTAAAGAGCTATAGGAAGGTGGTCAAGATGGGAGACACCAAGAGCCACCTGTCCAAGGAATTCAACCTGGATCAAGCGGAGAAGGGAAAAGTTAATTATCAACACCGTAGTTGGAGGATCTCATCCAGTAGAGAAAAGATGAAGGGAAATAGAATGGTACGCTTGCTCACTGAAGCACGTACTGCAAGAGGGCTGCTTTATTGTAGAAGATGGAGCTCTAGCCAAGCACTAGAGGATGACGACATATGATATCGTATTCAGAAATAGAGATTCTGATGGAGTTTAAGCACCAACTTTTGACCCTATGGTGGTAACTATTGGAATTGGACCGGCAACTGTATGTCGGATCTTGGTAGACACCAGGAGTTCGATGAACGTACTATTCAAGGGAACATTCGGTCAAATGAAGATCAATATGAAGGAGTTTATAGCTTGAAAAGCCAAGATTGAAGGATTTACAGGTGAAGCAAAAGACCAAATCGGGATGATTGATTAACCTGTGGAGTTAAGCGAAGGAGATCGTGGGTAGTCTAAATTCAAAAATTCATTATAGTGGATGAATATTTGACATATAACGCCTTCTTGGGATGACTAGCCCTCATCGACTTTAGAATAGCACTAGAAAACTAGGTCGGAATAGTGAAAGATGAACAGAGCGCTGGAAGAGAATGTTATATTGCGGAACGATGTGAGAAAAGTAAGAATATGGAGAGAACTCCCCGCATTCAGAATTAGCATAGCAACCAAAGCCAGGACCCAGGCTCGGGAATCATAGCCAGTTTGATAAAGCTATGGATCCCAAGAAGATGTAAGGGGAAGGGCGATTGGCAACGGCAAAGCCAACGTTGAATGTTCCAATCCACATGGATTATCCTACTCAGGTCCTGAAGATTAGATCTCAGTTCAACGCTAACAAAAGGAAAGAGTTGGAGAATTTCCTCCGTGGAAATTTGGATGTATTCGCTTGGACACATTCGGATATATACAGAATATTGCTAGAGATAGCGTTTTATGCACTGAATATAGATCCAAAGTGCATACCGGTAAAACAAAAAAGGTGCAATCTGAGTCTATAGTGATATACTACGTTGAAGGAAGAAGCGGATAAGTTAATGGTCAATGGATTGATCCGTAATGTTTTATACCTCGATTGGGGTATTTAAACCCATGTTGGTCAAGATATCAAATAGGAAATGGCGAACATTTATCGACTGCTTGGATTTGAATAAGGCATTCCTGAAGGACATCTTTCCTTTTCCCAGGATTGACTAACTGGTGGTTGGATCTATAGGACATGAGTTTCTCTCATTTATAAATGCATAATAGGGCTATAACTAGATTCGGATGTATATACCGAATTAGGGGAATAATGGTTTTATAAGGGATGTGGGATTGTACTACTATTGAGTTATGCCATTCAGTTTCAAGAACCCCGGAGCCACATACCAGAGATTAGTGACTGCTATGTTCAAAATTCAAAGTGGACAGACAATGGGAGTAACGTAGACAATATGCTTGTGAAGAACAAGTATCTCGAAACCATCTGGATGACCTTTCAGAGATGTTCGAAGTCCTATGGAAATATGGAATGTGACTACATCCATTGAAATGTTCTTTTGGAGGAGCATCGAAAAAGTTTCTAGGATTTATCGTGAATGCATAGGATAATGAGTCCAATCCAGAGCAGATGACGCCTTGAGGAACATAACTACTCCAACTACGAAGAAGGAGCTACATAGCATGAATTAGAAGATCGTTGCTTTGGATCGGTTCATCTCGAAGGCTACCAATAAATGTATACCCTTCTTCGATGCCCTTAAGATATGGAAGAAAAACATTGAATGGAATCAAGATTGCTAGAACGCCTTCGAAGAGATGTTAAGGCACATCGAGACACCATTGATCTTGTCCAAACCCCTAGATGGGGAGGACTTATTTTTCTATTTCGCAGTGTCTGTTATGCGCTAAGTGCGACACTGGTGCGTGAGAAGGCGAGGATTCAAAATCCAGTCTATTATATTAGTAAGTTGTTTACAGGAGCTGAAAAGAACTACCTGAAGTTGGAAAAACTCGCATACTACTCGTTGATTGTGTCTAGAAAGTTGTCGCCATATTTTAAAGCTTATCCAATCAAAGTATTGATGAATCAACCTCCAAAGCAGGTATTGTACAAACCCGAGACCTCGAGAAGGTTGCTAAAATGGAATACCGAGTTGGGTTAGTATGATATTACCTACCATCCGTGGAGAGCGATAAACGGTCAGGTTTGGTTGGACATCATCATCGAGTTTACCGCGCGAGACAGTGAGGCAAAAGAAGATGATGTAGTTGTAATTCCACATTAGATGCTACTAATCGACGATGCTTCAAATGAATATTTCTCAAAGACGTAGCCGTATTTGAAATGCCGAAAGGACGGTCAATCTGTTATGCATTGAAGCTATAATTTCCTACGACTAATAATGAAGCCAAGTACGAGGCATTAATAGCAGGATTGAGGATAGAGAGGGAATTGAGATAAATACGCTACACATATTTAGCGATTCCCAACAAGTGGTTTGCTAAATTAAGGAGTATCAGGCTAAGGAAGTGAGACTAGCCCCTTACTAATCGTTGGTGTTGGAGCTATTAGAGGACGATAAGGCATGTCCCTAAAGAGGAAAACACGAAGGTGGATTCATTAGCTAGGCTAGCTGGCTCTAGGGAAGCGCAACTAATGGGATTGATTCTCATGGAAGTTCAAATGATTCCTCGTATCGATCAGATGGACGTCGATTGGATTATGGAGACCACAGGGGAGGAGGAGGAGTCATGGATGACCCTAATCAAAAATTATCTGAACAATGGAACTCTCCCAAAAGAGAGGAACGATCAAAAGAAACTCCTTTGGAAAGTGCTGCGGTTCATGATGCAAGATAGGGTACTATATAGGAGAGTATATTTAACTCCCCTTCTTCGGGGTACATCCAAGGATGAGGCTAGGAAGATCCTTAAGGAAATCCATGAGGGAAATTTTGGTGATCACATCGGAAGGCAAACTTTGGCAAAGAAGGTACTTCGCTGTGGATATTTCTGGCCAATGATAAACCAGAATACTACCGACTACACTAAATGGTGTGACTGGTGCCAGAGATTTGAGAAGATTCCAATAGCCCATTTGATGGAACTTACGCAAATGGTCAGTCCATGGACGCTTGCAATTTGGAGAGTCGACATCATCGGTGGATTACCGATAGCGAAGGGAGGAGCCAAATATGTTACCATTGCAATGGATTACTTTTTGAAGTGGGCAGAACCAGAATGCTTGCAATGATCACAATAAAGAAGGTAATTAACTGCATAATGAAGAATATTATTTGCAAGTTCCAATACCTCAAACGATCATCATAGACAACGAAACCCAATTTAAGAGCGTCAAACTAAAGGATTTCTGCAATTGATATAGGATTGAGAAAAGCTTCTCCACAGTGGCGCATCAACAGGAAAATAGACAAGTGGAAGTAGTGAATAGGATCATCAAACCCACCATAAAGAAGCGACTGACTAGAGCTAAAGACAACTGGGTTAATGAGCTTCCACTAGCACTATGAGCTTATAGGACGACACATAAATCAGCCACTGGACACTTGCCTTTCGCTTTGGCTTATGAATTGGAAGTGATGGTCTCGATATAACTAGAAGTCCCTTCTCATCGTAAAAGGCATTATGACTCGAAGGTGAACGAGGAACTCTTGCTTAAGTCCCTCGATTTGGTTATTGAAAAAGGGGAAAGAAACAGGATTAAGGATAGCAACCCACAAAAAAAGGATAGCGTGACATTTTCAATGCCAAGGATCGCAACTGCTATATTAAGATAGGGGATCTCATTCTAGAACTAGTTCTCTCGTGAATGAAGGTGCTTAGCCCAAACTAGGAAGGACCTTACGTGATCGATTGTAATCTTGGAGATGGAATGTTCAAGCTAGAAACTATTAATGATTTCCCTATCCCGCATGCATAGAACAACGACCTGCTGCTGCACTATTACATTAAGTTTTTCTTTAGTTTTCTTTTACAAATAAGCCAACCAAAGATACTAAGGGCAATGTAATAAGGCAGGACTTGCCACTTCTCCTGTTCATGAAGAAAGTCGGCTTGCTAAACCAATAGAACCATATTCTCATAAGAAAACCCCCTTTACTGCGTGATCAGCAGTACAACTGTGAACGTACTCCTCTGTCCTAAAATAATGGACGGAGAGTATGTTCCTTGAAGCCGATCAGATAACCTCAGCCTTTAGGCGATGACAGGATGGAAAACCTTAACCTTCGGGAATCTTGCGTTTCATGGAGATTATCAACATCAGGAAGGTGAAACCCTATCCTTTAGGAATCCGACGTTGCTCGAAAATTGGTGATGCTAGTTAGGAAAACCCTAACCTTTAGGAATCTGGCGTTGCCTATAGATTGGCGACATTGAGAAGGTAAAACTCCACCCTTCAAGAATCTTCCACTACAAAGAGATTAGCAACTTCGAGAAAGTGAAACCCTATCCTTCAAGAATTTGGCATTTTCCGGAGGTAAGCAGTGCCAAAAAGAAAACCCCTAATCTTTAGGAATCTAGCACTGCTCGGAGATTGGTGACGATAGGAAGGTAAAACTCCACCCTCTAAGAATCTGGTGTTGCCTGGAGATTGGTAATGTCGGGAAGGGTAGTCGCTTAAGGTCAATCAGAAGATTTGGTCCTAACCTAAAGAAATACGCCACTGCCCAAAGATGGGAAATGACAAAAATGTTTGGACACCCATTTAGGGATTGATCGGATAATTCTATCCCGATATTCGGGAATTCACTCTTGCTCGGAGACAGGCAGTGCCAAGAAGAAACTCTTGGAATTGAACCTCTAATGCGTTAGTCTATAGAAAAAGAAACTAGTACACAACTTGATTTTCGACTTCAATCATCGATGATTTGATTATTTCCTGGGAATAGGCTACTTCAGGAAAGGAAACCTGGAATTGGATAATTCGTGCGTAAATTTTTAAAGATTGAAAGTAGTGATCGATTTGATTTCAACGATCGCGCTAGCGACCAGGACAAGCTTAGTTGTGGAAAAGTAAGCATGGTCATAAAGGCTTGAAAAACAAGTATTATATGGCTTCCTCGATCCAGGATATGGATAGGGAAAGCATGCATAGACCGGGGGCAATCGGATAATTTTCCCTATGGTATTTCTATCCCATCGGTGCCGCATCTTGGCATTGGAAGTGCTAAGTACAGTGAACAGGGGCAAGCATAAAGCAAAACTATATAGAAAAGAGAATAGGCATTCCAACTATAGCCCCATGGCCATGGGATCACCATGGAGCACGAAACATGCAGGATTAATGATCGATCAAGACATAATTGACCAAACACAAGCGTTGATAACCACGAAGTTGATTGACTGTTATTTCTTGTTTTTCCAAGTGAGATGCTTTGGCGATTACAGACATGACTAGTAGCGGAATACAACCAAAGAAATTATAGAATATTATTTATATGCATAGAGTTGCAGTAAATAAGCACATTGCACAGGAACATGCATATGTAATATAGGAAAACTACAGTGCAAGCACTTATATTATATATACATGGGCAGTTATTAAAATATCTACAATATATAAAAGTGTAGAAGGGTAAATGGAAAGTAGATTACAAGAAAAAACTGATCTTTCATTACTATAAGTTTTATATACAAGATATAACGGGGGTTGTTCCTACCCAAACACGATCTGTTTACTACCAAAAGAAATCTAAAATACTATGTGTAACAAAAGAAAATTAGCCACCACACAAACAAGCTCTAGGCACCCTCTACTTGGTCTTCCCTTCTTTTTGCCTTATTTACCAAAAGTGTTGAGGCGTGTGTTGTGCTTCTGCTCATCCTTGATAACCCTTCACTTAGGCTGTCGCCTCTAGACTCGATCTTCCCGTTAGAATTCTTGGAGGGTTTGATAGTGAACTTTGATGGTATTAACTTAATTATGGGAAGCTTGGATGTGGCGCTTGTAGGAGTGGAAGAAGTAGACTTTGTGGTACCAGACCTAGCTTTTACCTTAATTTTCACAAAATCAACCTTCAACGCCTTCGCTATGGTAGTATGATCAGTAGGCTCTATAGTGCTAGTTATGACAATGTTATCCTTTTGCGACATAGAAATATCCTCTAAGTTTTCCAAGACAGCTATTTTATCAAAATATGCCCTGGGCCTAAATCGAGAGAGGAGCAGAGATGACAAGTCCTATAGAGATAGAGGCTGGTATGGTAAAGAAAGCCATAGAACCCAAACCCTAAGTGGTTTTCGATAGAGGAGGAAGTTGTGGTTGACCTACAAATTGACAAACAAAATAGTAAAGGTTAGTAAAAGATTCAGATGAGAACTAAAGCTTCCCGAAGACCAGCAAAAAAAGAGATATACTTGCGCCTTGACTTTGTTCCGTAGAAGATTTGACAAGTTCCACCTCTTCGATCATGTATTTCTCTGTTTGGCCTACGGGGGAGGATATGCAGGGTTTTGTGGAAGTAGTTGTTGTAAAAGTCATAATAACATGAGTAGTTTCAGAACCAACCCCCACAGATGTAGGAATCTTCATCGCATGCTCCTTGGATTTCAAGATAAACGATTCATGCTAACGCGAAGAACTCATACCATGGAATCCCCGATAATAGCAGCAACAACATCATCATATCCTTAGCTAGCAAGGCCTTTCACTCAGTAAGTTTTCAATATCCTCAGCATTGAGATACACGACTATCAATTCTACTTTAGGACGGCTATCCCTAGATGTCGCAACTCGACGAAGCACCTCTTTTCATGCATCGGTAAGAGTCTTAGGAAAAGCAGTGCCCGTCTACTTAATTTTTTTTTGTAGAATGACACTAGTGTAAAATTGTTGGAGCTCAATGTTTAGCTCACTCTCTCCTTGGCCTTTTCCTCATGAAGTCCTTGACTTCTTACTTGGAAACGGTGATTCCAACATCAACGTCGAGTTTTCCAGCCTTCAAAAGATGCAAATCATTGGAAAGTTTTTCTTTTTAAGTACGGAGCTCTTGAATTCCAACCGCCCGCACTTCAATGGTTTGGTCCCTGGCCTGGATGACCCCATTCTTTTCAATAAGAGTCGGCTTATTCTCATTAACTTACGACTTTAGAGTAGCACTCTCCTCATGGGCTGTGTTGAGGCAATCTTTCAACATGAGGATGGCTTGGAAACGTGAAAACTTCATGTCTATCATTAGGCTACCAGCCCTCTCCTTGGCTTCTATTGCAACATCTCTAGCCTTCTATTTCTTTACGTCCTCCTTATGACTCTTGATGATTATTTTCTAAGTTTGTTTCTCAGGGCCCAAGGACTGAATATTGGTATTGCTGATTATTTTGACATTGGAGAGGGCGTAGTAGAGTCTTTTCCATCTGTTGCCCTCGTCGACATGCCTTTGCACCCGCTAGACATCTCGATGATCTATCTCTTCCTTGAGAGATTTTTCAATGTCTTGATAAAATATCATGCCATGTATGAAAAAGTCGGGAAATGTGATAGGTTGGCATGGCGAAGCAGAAGGAAGAGAAGCCGAAGGAGCAAAAATCCCTTTAGAGTAGGGAGGAACTATAATAGTCAGCAATTAGGAGGTAGTAACTTGTTGCTTGGAAGAAGTTTGAGGCTCAATGTGTGGTGGAACTACGTCAGAAGAAGAGCCACGACAATGATGAGATTCTCTTGGTCACTTAGATGGAGCATGACATGGTCCCTCTTTGGGCTCTCTTTTCTTTCTCCCTCTTTCCCTCTCTCTTTCTCTCTCTCTCTCTATCGGCCCGGTGGTTGCCCTTCGTTTCTTGCTCTTTTCTCCTTTGCCTCTCATCATCGGTCTTGCGACTTTGATAACTAGAGTGAAGTAAGTGGGGGTCGAGAGTTCATCCTTTAAACTCACCGGCATTACATGAAAGATTTTAACACTTGTTCCCAGCTATGGAACTTGAAAGGAGAAGAGAAATTGAATAATGTCAAAATTACTAAGTACAATGAATGTAAGGTGTGTGTCACGACCCAAAATTCAATGTTCGAAAATTGACACTAAATACTTCACTTGTATTTGACTGCCAAAGATTCAAACATCGAACATTAGTCGGATGGAGCTTATAACAACATTAGATGAATATAAAACAATGGAACAATATGAATATCATGAAATAGAGTGATAGTGAACCTCCAAAACTAAGCATCTTGAGATCCAAAAGCTTCCAAAATATCTCCAAGGTAAAGGCCTCCAAAAACCGATAGCTTTCAAACCAAAAAGACTTCAAAATCCAGCTAACACCAAAAAACACGGAAAACCTGCCACTAGGCTGCCCGTGTGGAAACTATAGGCACCCAGAGTTTAGAAGGGAAACAGTAAACACCGGATCAGTCATGTGACTGGTATGAGTAAAAAACAGTTGCTTTTAAATAAACAAGGTTTCTAAAAGAAAATCCGGTATGCTTTTTGGAAAATGAAACTACCATAAGACCTCCCACCACACGCACAATGCAATTCACAGAATTGCAAGAGATTTCTTCTTATGATAGTCAAATATGCTTGATACGGGAAAAATTCTTTGATATTATTACTAGTGCATAGTGTAGAAAGTCATTTCAAAAATATAATATTAATCTTAGCCAACATACAACCATTATTGTATGCCTACTATAGCTACCATGTTTTGTGGCAGGTTACCGCCACGCTGCGTGGCAGGTTATACAACTAAAACCGTACAAGGCTCGTATTGTTTCTTTGGATTTCCAACAAATGGTCAGGCTAAGACACTTCCTACTTCCACATGGGTACGTCTCTGGAGGGACGTCCCGAGAACTTAACCAGTTCTCTGCCAACACAATGCCAGGTTACCTCTGTAACTAGGTAACTACTACACGTGCCATTCTCCGGTCGTTTGCGATCTTTATCCGAGGGCCCTCTATCACAAAGCAACAACCACACAGTAAATGAGATTGTAGCAACCACATAGGTAAAGTATCTGGGCTCCATACCATGATACCACCTTTTTCCAGAAGGAAATGACATACCCTAAAGGGCACGACCCTCATAACCTTGCCGCATCTTTCCTATTTCGACCATTTTCGGGGTGTGAAGTGCGATGAGGTCTCGTCCACAAAGCTACGTTTTACATGAAAGCCATGCTTTGATCACAAATGATCAATAAATGATCATCAACAAACAGCAGCACTTAGCATGCCACACTACCAAATTGGGAGTATATCGTCGATAACCTTCAACTACATAATCTCTGAGCTCGTACGTCTCAGAGAAGGGTGTCAAGCTAAGAGTATAAATTCTCCGCCACCAACAGATATATATTTGAAAGAAATCTGCTTTATATCTCAAAGTGTAGTGTCAGACATACAACCATATAAGTTTGTTCCGGGTTCGAACAGAACCGAAGGCACTTCGTCCAATAAAGGAAGAATCCCTTGTAAATCTGGGTATCCACAATCCCGACCGGACTCCCCATCACATGTGGAGATCTCTATACGGGAGCAACTCAGTGCAGAGACATTCGATAGGTCATCCTATCGTTTTCGAAGACATCCGGTCTTCACCACCGTCTTCAAATGCCATTAATTTCAACGTATCACTATTCAGAATGGATTATATGACACAAAGGTCCTCTTCCGGCTAATTCGAATAGTGAGCGCTTAATTTTAGAACACGTAGATGTATTAATTACAAAGATTCACATTCAGGGTTCGATGTGGGTTTCGGATAACTAACTGAAATCCGACTCCCTGTCGCATCGAAGTTTAAATGCCTTTTTACGGACAAAAGGGTTTTCACAGAAACAAAGCACAAATCACAGTTCAGCACAAAGCAATTCTCATCACACAGTATCATAATCACAACCATAATATCAATCCAATATACAATATTTGATAATAGTTAATCATTTTCAATCAAGGTAAATGTGATTTAAGTGAATTAACCACATAACTATTTTTATTGATTATTTTAAATCAATGATTAATTATTCCTAATGATAAATTAATTAAATCTTAATCAACTTTATGAATTAATTATACCATTGTTAATTATCTTAATTAACTATAAATTAATTAACTTTAATTATCTAATTAACAGTTCTTAATGACAAATTAGTTAAACACTAAATTTTTAATTAACCAATCTTTAATTACAGTTATAAATCCCAAATTACTTAGTTAATTATAGTTATTAATTAATCATTCTTAATTACCCTTTAACAATTATTTATCTTAATTAAAATTTAAAAATCTTCCTTAAACTTTGAAATCAATTTATTACTAACTTAAAAACTTTAGTGTTAATTAAATTAAATACTTAACTTAAGTTAATTACTTAATTAAAATATTAATTAATATTTAAAAACATTCTTACGTATTCACTTAATTAGTTAAAACTTGAAACATATTCTTAACTTAAAATAGTCAAAATTAATTATTTCATAAATACTAAAATTTGTTTAACATTATAAACTTGAAATTTATTAGGCTTAACCCCTTTGAAACAAAACCCGAGAATACCCCAGATTCACTCGAGTAAACATTCGAGTTTCTCTCCCTATTTCCCGAGTCGTTATTCCTTCCTCTCATACGTTTCTTCCGCTTTTTTTAAGTTATAAACCGCTGAATCAATTCCATAAGAACGCGAGAAACCTGAGCCAAACCATCTCCTACTCGAGCACCCTTACGAGTTCCTCCCAAGCCCAAAACTTCCTGACACAAAATCGATGTCGTGCACGTGCACGAGACTTCGCCGTCGCTCCGGCGAACTTCGTCATCTTTGGCAAGTCGCGAAACCCTCCTACACTTGAAAACAAAACTCGATTCGAAGCCAAAAACTCGAAATCGAAATTTACCCTTTCGTTGAAACTGTAACTCGAACATACCAAAACGAAAACGCCTCATCCCACTCACGCTGTTCATCAGAAAATCCACAACACCGGCCTCACGTTGCCGATACCCCACTCTACCATTTCCTTGAAGCTTACGCAACTCGATCAACCCGTGGTGACGAAATCACCACGTTTCCAGACCACTGTAAAACTCAAGCTTAAACCCTAAATTTGTCTCGTCCTATCGATTCTTGCAATAGAATTTTTTTTAACAATTTTCCTAAAATCGTTGGTCAACAAACTACGTTCAAACAAAAATTCAACATCTAAGATTTGCTCGATCATCAGAAATTGATTAAAAAGCATATTTGGTTCAACTAGGAACTGCACTTAGTATACTTCACTAAAAATTCATTTTGTTTTAAAAATCTTATTTTGAATGTTGATTCAAGCTATATAATCGAATTAATATTTTACAATATTCGAATTTATCCAAAAGTTAACTTTTACTGTAAAACTGAATTTTACAGAGTCACAACTTCACTACTAAGCTTTAAACAAAATTTAGATCATAATTTATGTTTAAACTAACTTATTTATTTGAAGATTAAGGCCTGTCGGAGATTAGTGAAAATGAAGTTTAAATTTTTATCTTGATTGAACTCTATACTTGAAAAAAAAAACAGAGATGACCATATTTATACACAGAACAGATATAAATGAAGCATACATAGAGATATTCATCTATATATATAATCATGTAGCACAATATCATCTAGAATTTACATATTCTAGTATTTATTACTTTAAACTTTTAAGTGAAATGTTTACTCACATGGAAACAAGTTTGAACAGAGCCAATATCTGTTTTTGAAACTGCAGTTTGATGTTCCTATTTTTGTTCAGTAGATTTGATTTTTTGAGTTTGTAAATATAGTGATGTTTATATTTTTCTGGTTTACTATGTTTTGATGAACGAAATGAAACAAGAAGATACACGTGTATATAGAAGAAGGGCCTTGTATAGGGGAGGTATTTCTGGTGCAGCTTATTTCTTTTTGGTCAGATTTTTTTTTGTGGAAAATGAAATGACTTGTTTTGTACTGAGAATAGATGGTATTAAATGCATATGCTTCCCATTTTGTTTATAGCCTTATCTCATTTGATTTTTGTATGTAGATATTTTTTTATCTTCTTGCATACATTTTTGTTTTATTATCTGGCATACACAAAATTCACATACATCAACTTATCTGATTTGCTTTGCTTATATAAAAAAATTGTTTTAGTTATTTTTATAGTTTTATCCTTTTTTTTAAATTCAAATGGTTTTAAAACATTTATTATTTCAATCAAAAGAAATTGAAGTTTTATTCATATAAATTAACACATATTTTATTTGTTTTGAAACTTTTCAAACTAAATTCCAAAAGTTCAAATAAGTTACCAAATCTAAATTAATAAATTTTGGGATGTTACAGATATCCCCCCTTAAGAAAACTTCGTCCTCGAAATTTGAAAGAGAGAGAGAGAAAAGCAAATAAAGAATATACGAATTCAGAAAAGGATAGAGAAATGACTTACCAGTTTAAGCCGAGATATCCACTCTGCAATTGGGATATGATTTTTGCATACTATCTTCAGTTTCCCAATTGCAGTCCTTTGGATTGCCACTCCACTGAACTTTAACTGGTTTCACAACTTTGTTTCTCAATTGCTTTTCACTGTGATTTACAATCTTTATCGGTTCTCTTTTAACTATTAAATTGGGAGTGATTTCAAGATCCTGCTGAGCAGCTTCTTCAATAATACTATCTGGATCGTGCACATACTTCCGAAGATTAGAAATGTGGAATACATCATGCACGCCAGACAACCAGCTAGGCAGCTGCACTCGATAGGCTAAAGAACTAATCCTCTCAAGGATAGGAAAAGGACCAATATATTGTGGTGTCGTTTACCGGTCTTCCCAAACCTTAATGCTCCTCGCATTGGAGATACTTTGAGAAAGACATAGTCTCCAATCTGGAATTCTAAATCCCTTCTTCCGCGATCATAATAACTCTTTTGACGACTTTGAGCCATCCTCAATTTTTTCCGTATAAATCAACTTTCTCTATGGCTTCTTTAATCATATCCGGTCCAAGGACAAGTCTATCACCTGCCTCAATCCAGCATGCGGGTGATCGACACGGACGACCATATAAAGCTTCAAAAGGAGCCATCTCTATATTGGCCTGATAGTTATTGTTATATGAGAATTCGACCAGATGTAAATGGTCCTCACAAGAACCACCAAAATCAAGTATACAAGCACGCAATAGGTCTTCTAAGATTCGGTTAATCCTCTCAGTCTGCCCATCAAAATGTGGGTGATAAGCAGTGCTGAAATTCAGTCTTGTTCCCAATGCATCTTGAAATGCCTTCCAAAATCTACTAGTGAAGATCGAATTGTTGATACACTAAGATTTTGATCAATGACAATGTGATTCAACAAAAAGGAAGATATATGTGCAAAGCTAAAGAAAGAACGATGAAGACCAAGGATAAACATAAGTATGATTTTTATATAGGTCTTAGTTTAGATTTATTGTTAAAATCTATCCTCAAGAGGCTTGCACAAACACTAGAACACATTTTATAAATTTCATTTTTTAATAAACATTCACTGTGCACAATTTAGTAGTTCAGTCGACTGAACAGGGATGACCAGTCGACTGAACCTGTTACACATATACAAACATGTACAGTTTCAGTCGACTGAAACACCCTGCTCAGTCGACTGAATTTGTTCCTGAAAATTTTAGTTCATATTTTCAGTTGACTGAATTCCCTGTTCAGCCGACTGAATTTGAACCTGCGAATTTTCTCTGAATGGAAAACTTCTTCCTCCCAAGAGTTGCAACCATTCTCCAATGAAAATGGAAGCATCTCTTGTCTGCATCCTTAGCCAACAGATGCACCTCTTCTACAAGTATAAATACTTGATTCTAACATCTTCAATTCACCAAATTCTCTTGCTTTAATCTTACTATTTTCTTGAACGTATTATCTAGAAATTCTCAAAGCAATCACAAATCTATTGCTTGAATCACTGCATTGTTTTTAACATTCTTTTGATTCATAGCAATTCACATTTTCTAAATCTTCACAAACACATTGCATACTCTCAAGGATAAGATTATAGGAATATTTTACTACATTAGACTCATTAGTGTTCACAAGAACACAACAAGTCGAATATTGTTTTTTTAGTAATTGAATTGAAGTCCTCTTCGGTAGTTGAGGCAAGAAATCCCGTTCGGTTGTTCGAGTAAGTTGTAAACCTATTCCTCCGGGTTAAGTGTGGGTTGTTAGTTAGTATTTCCTAAAAGGAGCTTAGGAACTGGACGTAGGACAAGAGGTCCGAACCAGTATAAAATCTTGATGTCTACTTTACTTATTGCTTCTCGCTATTTATCTATATCATTCCACTATTTCATATTATACGATCCTACCGCATAGCCTCTTTCAATTGGTATCAGAGCGAGGTTGTCCTATAACCATAACACCATTATTAGACATATTGATAATATGGAAAATAACGCAAGTACAAGCACAACATTTGCCTATAGTTCTACATTTGCGAAAGGACAATCTACCCAAAGACCTCCTCTATTCAATGGACTAAACTATAACTATTGGGCTACAAGGATGAGGATTTATATGCAAGCAACAAGTTTCGAAGCCTGGAATGCTACTCAAACAGAGTTCGTCGTACCCACAACTGATTATCCTACATGGACACAAACTGAAAAGAATAAAGCTAGTGCAAATGCCAAAGCTATGAATATGCTATTTTGCGCCCTAGATAGAAACGAATTCAACCGTGTTTGCATATGTACTACTGCATATCAGATATGGGAAACATTTAAAGTTATACATGAGGGCACAAACAAGGTTAAACAAACAAAGATATCCATGCTGAAGAATCAATTCCAAAACTTTAGAATGCGACAAAATGAATCTATCAATGACATGTACTCGAGATTTCAAGACATTCATCATGCTTTAATCGGACTAGGAGAAAAATACACGGATTTTGACATTGTATCTAAAGTTCTAAATTCACTCACTGATGAATGGGAGAGAAAAGTACTAGCAATCGAGGAAGCAAATGATCTATCTACAATGAAACCAGAGGAATTGATTGGAAATCTTATGTCGTATGAAGTAAATATGCAAGCTAAGAAAGATCAAACTCAAGAAAGAAAGAATGTTGCTTTTCATGCGGAAAAGGAAGAATCAGAGTCTGAAGATGAGGATTTAGCATTCATAGCCAAAAATTTTAAGAAATTCTTAAGATATAGAAAAGGAAACAAAAACGGACTCAAAAAGAATTTCTTGAACAAACCTACATTCTCGAATATAGAATGTTTCAACTGTGACAAGAAAGGTCACATGCACAAGGATTGCCCAGAGCAAATGAAGGAGAATCAAAAAGCTCTCGATAAAAAAAAACAAGAGAGAGAAATTCAAAAAGAAGGCATTCTTTGTAACATGGGATGATTCGGATTCATCTTCATCTGAAAGTGAAAATGATAGCGACAATGAACAGGCAAATGTATGCTTCATGGCTCAAGAATCTGAAGTAAGTAATTTAACTTTCGATGACTTAATTGAAGTAAACTCTGAACTTTTGAGCACAATAAAAATTCTTAAAAAGAAAATTAAGGAAATTCGTGTAAATCAAAACAAAGTTGAATTTGAAAGGGATATGTTAAACGATGAAAAGAAATATCTAGAAGAAGAACTTGAAAAGTTCAAGAATCTTATTCAAATTCGGATACTCAATTATCTCTTTTAATTCAAGAAACTGAAACTCAAAAGAAAAAGAATGATGTAATTGTTTCTGAAAATCATGAGTTAAAAACTAAGATTAGACAAGTTGAATTAGAAAATAATAGTCTTCAAGCTAGATTAGATAACATAACTAAAAACGTTTCTAATTTTAACAAAGGAAGGGAAAACTTATCCAAGATATTAGAAAATTCTCAATCATCTTCAAATAAACAAGGTTTAGGATATAAAAAGGAGTCAAAAATTCCTAATAAAAAGGATATAGATCTTAAAAGGAATATTGATTCAAAATAACAAATATTGTTAAGAAAACCTATTGAAACAAAAGTAGAAACCAAGGTGGTTAAAATTTGGGTTCCAAAGACTAACAATGTGTTAATTAGGAATAAATGTATTAAAACATTTATGGATAGTGTTCATTATAATAAAAACTATATTTATAAAAAGGATACTAAACCAAATTGGGTTTGCCTTCCTAAGCTCTAACTTTTTAGGACCTTATTAAAAGGTGGGTACTAATAATTTTGTATTTATTTTCAGGTCCCACTTAAAAAGAATAAATGGAAACTAGACAGTGGTTGCTCAAAACACATGACCAGAGACAAAGATATGCTTACAAACATCACATACTTTGATGGTGACTCGGTTACCTTGGAGATAATTCAAAAGGCTATATCATTGGCAAAGGACATGTGAGCAATTACGGTACATCAAATTTACCTTTTATAACAAATGTTTCATTAGTTGAAAATCTAAAACATAATCTACTTAGCATAAGTCAGCTTTGTGACAAAGGCTTTAAAATAACTTTTTCGGAAAATAAATGTAGTATTTTTGATCAAAACCAAAATCTTATTTTTGAAGGAAATAGAGATAGGAATATTTACATTCTAAATGTGAATATTAATTATAATACAAGTATGTGTTTACTAGCCAAAGATAATGATCCTTGGTTATGGCACAAAAGATTTTGTCATATAAATTTTAAAACTATTAGAAAACTTTCCAAAAATGAATTAGTAAGAGGTTTACCCAAAATAAACTTTAAAATAAAAAATCTTTGTGATGATTGTGAAAAAGGAAAATTGACGAAATCATCTTTCAAATCTAAGAAAAATATTTCGACTTTACAACCATTAGAATTACTACATATGGATTTATTTGAACCAACACAAGTTCAATCCATTAATCATAATCGATACGTGTTTGTAATAGTTGATGATTTCTCAAGATATACATGGACTATTTTTATGAAAAATAAAAGTGATACTTTTGAGCATTTTAAAACATTTGTCAAAAGAATTCAAAACACTAAAGATTTGAAGATTAAAAATATACGAAGTGATCATGGAGGTGAATTCGAAAATGAAGCTTTTGAAACTTTCTGTAAAAAGAAAGGAATAAATCATAAATTTTCATTTCCTAGAACTCCTCAACAAAATGGAGTTGTAGAAAGAAAGAATAGAACATTACAAGAATGCGCTAGGACATTATTAAATGGAAGTTTTCTACCAAAACATTTTTGGGCAGAAGCCGTAGCTACTGCATGCTATGTATTGAATAGAATATCAATTAGACCGTTAACTAAAAATACTTCATATGAACTATTCAACAACAAAAAGCCAAATATATCTTATTTTAAGATATTTGGATCAAAATGTTTTATTTTAAATACAAAAGATCAACTAAGTAAATTTGATCCAAAAGCCGACGAAGGAATTTTTGTAGGATATTCAGAACGAAGTAAGGCATATCGAGTATTTAATAAACGAACAAACGTAATCGAAAAAGCCTTACATGTATCTTTTGATGAGAATTTCAAAAAAGAATTAAGTATAAAAGATGATGAAGAATTTATAAATATAGAAAATACAAATCTTGAAAATTGTAATAATGAACTAAGATCTTCACCAAGAATACTACGAGATCACCCTGCTCAAAACATAATAGGTGAAATCAATTCTCAAGTTAAGACAAGAAATCAACTAAATCAAATGGGACATATAGCTTTCATTTCTACAATAGAACCTAAAAATCCTAAAGAAGCATCAACAGACGATTACTAGATTATTGCAATGCAAGAAGAATTAAATCAATTTGAACGTAACGATGTTTGGGAATTAGTTCCCCTTCCAAATAATCAATCTGTTATAGGAACAAAATGGGTTTACAAAAATAAAATAGATGAACAAGGTAATATAACTAGGAATAAAGCTAGACTTGTAGCACAAGGATATAATCAAGAAGAAGGTATTGATTTTGAAGAAACTTTTGCTCCCGTTGCAAGACTTGAAGCAATACGTATTCTATTAGCTTTTGCATGTTTTCACAATTTTAAACTTTATCAAATGGATGTTAAAAGTGCATTTTTAAATGGTTTTATAAAAGAAAATGTATACGTAGAACAACCTCCTTTATTTATACATGAAAAATATCCAGATCATGTATATAAATTAAAGAAAGCACCATATGGTCTTAAACATGCACCTCGTGCTTGGTATGAAAGACTTAAAAGTTACTTACTAAATTCGGGATTTCAAATTGGAAAAGTTGATCAAACGTTCATTAAAAATACTACTAAATATATTTTAATAATTCAAGTATACGTAGATGATATTATATTTGGTTCGACAAATGAAAATTTATGTAAAGAGTTTTCAAATATATTGACTAAGGAGTTCGAAATGTCTTATATGGGAGAATTATCATATTTTCTCGAACTTCAAATTAAACAATTAACAAATGGAATTTTCATAAACCAAGAAAAATATTGTGCTAATCTAATTAAACGTTTCGGAATGGAGAACACTTCTGCTAAACCTACTCCTATGAGTACCACTACTCATCTCGATCGAGATGAAAATGGCAAAAGTATAGATCAAAAATTGTTTAGAAGTATGATAGGTTCCTTACTTTACTTAACCGCTAGTAGATCGGACATAATGATGAGTATACGTTTATGTGCACGTTTTCAATCTAATCCTAAAGAATCGCATTTAAGACCGGTAAAACGAATTATGCGATATCTTAATGATACTAAAGATTTTGGTCTTTTCTATCCAAAAGAGTGTCCATTTGAGTTAGTATCATTCGGTGATGATGATTTTGGTGGATCTCGAACAGATAGAAAAGGTACAAGTGGTACGTGCCATTTCATTGTAAAATCACTTGTATCTTGGTTTAGTAAGAAACAAAATTGTGTCTCGCTTTCCACCTGTGAAGCAGAGTATATATCAGCCGCTTTAGCTTGCACTCAAGTTATCTACATGCAACAACACTTAAGGATTTTAATATAAATTTAACAAACTCTACAATATATTGTGATAATACAAGTACAATAAATCTATCTAAAAATCCGGTTAATCACTCTCGTACAAAACATATAGATATTCTTCACCATTTTCTACGTGACGATATCGAAAAAGGAATCATAAATTTAGAACATATTTCTACCGAAAATCAAATTGCCGACATATTTACTAAACCTTTATTAGAAAACTCCTTTATAAAATTACGACGAGAATTAGGAATAATCTCTTTTAAAGATATTTCATAGAGAAAGTTATTAAAAAAATTGCAAGGATCAGTCGACTAAACCTTACTGTTCAGTCGACTGAACATTAGGCAGAAAACAAAATTTCCATAGATGAGTTGACCGATATCATCTGCACATTCGACTAAATTTTTAACAGAAACTTACATATCACAGTTCAGTCAACTAAAAACCCTGTTCAGTCGACTGAATTCAACACAGAAAATATTCGGCCTTCAATTCAGTCGACTGAACAGACTTTTCAATCGACTGAACGCCAATTCCCAGGCAACTTTTCCCTTTTATCCACCAGTTTTCACCTTTTTTTTCCTTCACTTTTTACATTGCAAAAGTTCTCTCTTCCCCATTATTTTTCAAAACCCTAGCCCCCAATCCACAAATTACTTTCAAATCTCACAACAAATGGCTTCAAAAAGATCAAGAGCTTCTCCTTCTTCATCTTCCGAGCCAATTGATGCTCAAATTGCACAATGGCTCTATGATGGAGTAGCTGTAACGAGGTGGAATAAAATGATGAATTCTTGCATTTTCAAACACTCCTTCGTTGATTTTCAAAGCCTTCAGACATACAACATCCAAACATTAACGGATCAGGCGGGTTTAACTTCTCTCTTGGATTTAAAAAGAAACGACCATGCAATAAATCATGTCATGGTTAAACTATTTTATGCAAACCTTAATCTTGGACACCAAACTCCAAGAAATCCAAATGATAGTGCTTGGAGTATGGTGTGCGGGAAGAAAGTTGGTTTCTCCTTAGATCGAATTGCACACATCTTAGGATCACCTAATGTAGGGAGAAAGCTTGATGAGGTAGAATTCAATCCACAAATTCGAGATAACATAAACCATCTAATGATAATGTCATCATTCGAGATTTTAAATCCACTTCCCTATGACCTAGAGCTAGAATCCTTCACAAAGCTCTTATGAGAACAATTACTCCACGAACGGGTTCATATGAAATTGTCTACCCAATCAATTATCGAGCTCTATACGCTATTTGGGGCAATATTCAAGTCAATTGGGACCACCTAATTCTTGATGAGTTTCTCACATTTAATAATGGCTAAATGCGAACTATATATTTTGGAGAATATATCATGAGACTTCTCCTCAATGTTGATACGCCATTACCCGAGTCCAAAAATACAATGGTCCATCAAATTATCCAACGAACTATAAGCCTTATGCAACTCCCGGCTAGACCTCCTCGCATCATATCTCAAGAACAACAACAACCTCCACATGAAGAACCTTTCGACCGAGAAGATGAATTTCGTATCATTGAACCAAGTTTTACTACCAATCAATCGTTAGGAATTTTATCAAGAAATCAAACAAATTCTTGATAATCGCCTCAAGAAGGTAGATCACAAACTTGATAAAATTAAAGGATTCTTCAATAAATTATGGGATGCCATCTCATGCTCATCTTCCACTACCGCTTCAACATCACGCGGTAAGCGTCCTACACCTACTTGCACATGGACATCATCTGAAGAACATCCAAGCAGCAGCACGAGTGGCACTAGTGGTGGTCAAGGGGAAGAACCTATAGACCACCCACCGGTGGACCAATCATTCGTGAACCAGATGGAGGGAGAGACGGCTCATATGATTGGGATAAAGATCAATAATTTTCTTGTGGTTTGATGTTTTATTTCATAACTTTCTTATGGATTGTATAAATAGCCATTCTATGTTTTATTTATCCATGCTACATTTTGTGTTTCCGTGATTATGTTGGTAATATACTTCTACGGTTATTACTTCCTTTTTTGTCGATGACAAAGGGGGAGAAAATCTATGATACTAACTTTGTTTTTTGTAGAAAAGATAGTGCATATATTCAGGGGGAGGAAATAATCTCTACACACATGAGTATTGTCATCAATCAAAAAGGGGGAGAATGTTGATACGCTAAGATTTTGATCAATGACAATGTGATTCAACAAAAAGGAAGAGATATGTGCAAAGCTAAAGAAAGAACGATGAAGACCAAGGATAAACATAAGTATGATTTTTATATAGGTCTTAGTTTAGATTTATTGTTAAAATCTATCCTCAAGAGGCTTGCACAAACACTAGAACACATTTTATAAATTTCATTTTTTAATAAACATTCACTGTGCACAATTTAGTAGTTCAGTCGACTGAACAGGGATGACCAGTCGACTGAACCTGTTACACATATACAAACATGTACAGTTTCAGTCGACTAAAACACCCTGCTCAGTCGACTGAATTTTTCCTGAAAATTTTAGTTCATATTTTCAGTTGACTGAATTCCCTGTTCAGTCGACTGAATTTGAACCTGCGAATTTTCTCTGAATGGACACCTTCTTCCTCCCAAGAGTTGCAACCATTCTCCAATGAAAATGGAAGCATCTCTTGTCTGCATCCTTAGCCAACAGATGCACCTCTTCTACAAGTATAAATACTTGATTCTAACATCTTCAATTCACCAAATTATCTTGCTTTAATCTTACTATTTTCTTGAACGTATTATCTAGAAATTCTCAAAGCAATCACAAATCTATCGCTTGAATCACTGCTTTGTTTTTAACATTCTTTTGATTCGTAGCAATTCACATTTCCTAAATCTTCACAAACACATTGCATACTCTCATAGATATGATTATAGGAATATTGTACTACATTAGACTCATTAGTATTGACAAGAACACAACAAGTCGAATATTGTTTTTTTAGTAATTGAATTGAAGTCCTCTTCGGTAGTTGAGGCAAGAAATCCCGTTCGGTTGTTCGGGTAAGTTGTAAACCTATTCATCCAGGTTAAGTGAGGGTTGTTAGTTAGTATTCCCAAAAGGAGCTTAGGAACTGGACATAGGACAAGAGGTCCGAACCAGTATAAAATCTTGGTGTCTACTTTATTATTGCTTATCGTTATTTATCTATATCATTCCACTATTTCATATTATACGATTCTACCGCATAGCCTCTTTCACGAATCACGATCACTCACTATACTGCTAGGAATACCGTGGAGATGGACAATTTCTTTCACATATAACTCGGTTAAACTTGCTGCCGTGTAGGTAGATTTCACTGGCAAAAAGTGGGTTGTCTTAGTCAAACGGTCCACAATAACCCAAATTGCTTCATTCCTTTCCGAGTAGGAGGTAAACCGTCGATGAAATCCATCGATACTTGGTCGCATTTCCACTTGGGTACCTCTAAAGGCTGAAGTAAACCCGCCATTTTCTTTTGATCGCTCTTGATTTGTTGGCAAGTAGCACAGCGACTCACATATATAGATATGTCCCTTTTCATTGTCTTCCACCAGAAAGTTCTTTTGATATCACGATATATTTTATTGACTCCTGGATGGATGTAAAGTTTAGATTTGTGACATTCATCTAAAACTTATCGTTTCAAATCAGGAACGTCCGGGACACAAATCCTGCCTTTCATCCTTATAATTCTATTATCATCAATTGCAAAACTAGAATCTTCACCTTGATGAATTCTTTTACAAATTCCACGAAGGATCTGGTCTTTTTTTTGCTTGTTGGTGATCTTTTCAAGGAGAGTAGGAGTAACAACAAGATATGCAAGAACAGCATATCTCCTAATTAAAGTATCGGCAACTACAATTGCTTTTCCCGGCGTATTTTGAATATCTACATCATAAGATGCCAGAAATTCCAACCAACGTTGTCGTCGCAGATTTAGAAGCTTCTGGGTGAAGAGATATTTCAAAGATTTGTGGTCGGTGAATAATTCGAATTTTTCACCCAGAAGATAATGTCACCATATTTTCAAAGCGAAGATAACAACTAAGAGTTTCAAATCATGGGTTGGGTAGTTTCTTTCATGAGGACGTAATTGTCTACTCGCGTAGGCAATTACCTTCCCATTCTACATTAATACCGCATCCAAACCATCACCACAAGTATCGGTATAAACAGATAAACCTGGTTCCCATTGATAATAATGAGAACAGGAGCGGTGGTTAATCTCTTCTTCAACTTCTGAAAAGCTTCTTCACATTTCAGAGTCCAATTGAATTTTGCATTCTTCATCGTTAGCTTAGTCAACAGACTAGCTATCTTAGAAAAGTTCTAAACAAACTTTCGATAATAACCTGCTAAACCCAAAATGCTTCGAACTTATTTTGGGGTAGTGGGTTTTCTCCAATCAAGAACAGCAGAAATTTTGCTAGAATCAAAAAAAATTCCTTCTTCATTAACAATATGGCCGAGAAATTTAACTTCTTTGACCTAAAAATGGCATTTGGAATATTTTGCGAATAGAATATTTTCCCTCAATATCTCCAAAACAATTCTAAGGTGCTCGGCATGCTCCTCTTCGGTCTTGGAATATACCAAAATATCGTCAATAAACACAAGCACAAATTTATTCAATACTTCTCGGAACACACGGGTCATAAGATCTACGAAGTATGCTGGAGCATTAGTTAGCCCAAAAGGCATGACTAAGCATTCGTACAACATATTAGGACCCCTGAAAGCGGTCAAATGAACACAATCTTCGACGATTCGTAGTTGATGGAACCCTGGGCTAGATCCATCTTCGAAAAGAAACGAGCGCGGTGCAATTGATCAAACAGATCATCAATTATAGGTAGAGGAAATTTATTCTTGAGAGTCAGCTTATTGAGATCACGGTAATCCTCACACAATCTCAAAGATCCATCCGATTTAGCAACAAACACTACTGCTGAACCCCATTCAGAAACACTGGGACGAATTAATCCTTCATTTAGCAAATCATCAGTTTGCTTGACAATTCAACCCTTTTCCTGGGTGCCATACTGTGACTTGCGTGAACGACAGGACGAGCATTGGGTACTAGGTCAATTCTGAATTCTATTTCTCGGTGTGGAGGTAGAGATTTCACTTCTTCAAACACATCTGGAAAATCTCTAACAATGTGTATAGACTCCAGACTGGGTTCGGGATAACCCAAGTTATACATTAACCCTTCTCTTTTAGGACTAAGGTCCTCGCAAGAAATCTCAATGAAATCTCCAAATTTGGTTTTGATTGAAATCAATCGACTATTGCAATCCAATTTGGCTTCATATTTTGCTAGCCAATCCATTCCAAGTAAGACTTCAAACTCATTAAAATCAAGGACAAAGAGACTGATAGGGAATTGGTAACAAGAATATGAGATATGAACGTCCCTACATATAAGACAAAGGTTTGCGGGACCTCCAACTAGATTCTTTACGCATATAAGCTCATCAACAAAATCGGGTTCAAGATTTAATTCGTTTATAGCTTGCTAAGAAATAAAACTATATGTAGCGCCCGTGTCAAACAGAACTTTAACAATGCTATAATAGATAGTGAGATTACCTTCCAGAACTCCTTTCCCCTTTTCTGCTTTGGAAGATGCAGGTTTGTCTTTGACTGTGTAAACCTTGGCTGTTTGAGCTTGCTTCATGACTGGGTAGTCTTTAACTTCATGTCCCAATTTCTGACAATAATAACATTTCCTGGGTTTTGCTTGAACGGATTGATTGACTTGTTTCTTAGGCTTCGTACATCTGCTCGAATAATGGCCCCTTTCTAAGCAATTAAAGCAAGTGACATTCTCTGCTGTGCTTTCCTGATTGCTCTTCTTTTTCTCCTTACCCTGCCATGGTTTCTTGCTTCCAAATTTCCTCTTCTTCCA
Organism: Allium cepa; assembly: GCA_030765085.1. Classification (NCBI taxonomy): domain Eukaryota; kingdom Viridiplantae; phylum Streptophyta; class Magnoliopsida; order Asparagales; family Amaryllidaceae; genus Allium; species Allium cepa. The sequence continues at coordinate 791,720,976 of CM060935.1, read as the reverse complement.
ATTTTGATTGCTCGGATTTATTTTCTCCATCGGGGCTTCTTGCATGTCAAGTGTAGCATATACGTATCCCATATCAACCAAATCTGAAAAGGATTCTTTGACATGGCCAGTCATCCTTTTGTGGAACTTCTTATTCATCCCACGAATGAACATTTCATTCTTCTTTAAAAGTGTGCTCACCAATTCTGGACCAAAACGAGACAATTCATTGAATTTTTTTAGATACTCCTCGAATGACAAACTCCTCTGCTTTAAGTCCATGAATTCCTGGTACATTCGAGAAATTCCAATTGATGGCATATAGCGCTTCTAAAATACTTCTTTAAATCTCTCCCAAGTAAACTCGTCTTCTGGCTTATCTATAGTAACTGTCTCCCACCATGGTAAGACTTCTTCTTGAAGTTGCCAAGAAGCTATGAGTCGCATCTGATCGTCTTGCAACTTCAGCCCTTTAAAGATTCTTTCACATGATCTGATCCATGTTTGGGCCTCAACAATCGACTCCTTGCTGGTGAATGGCTTGCCACCAAGCCTTGATAAACTCTTATATAAATCAGCCAAATTCGGCTGATGCTGAGTAGATAAAGCTGCTTCTGCTATTGGGGGAACTTGACTAGGTGTTGTGGCATTTCCTCGCCCCCCCAGCTCTTCCTCTTCGTCCGCTCATCCTTACTATCTGTAATTAGTAAGAAAATTGGTTTAGATATTCGGACGAGATATCTTAAGGAATATCAGCGGTTAGAGGAAATAGACTAAGAAAATTTGAGGTTTTGGTCATGGTTATACTCATTCTAGGGTATACTTCACCCTATCTCTAATGAGCCATCTAATGTGTTATACTCCGTAGCTAAAGTTCTTACTCAACCTTCAGCTCTGATACCACATGTCATGACCTGAAATTCAATGTTTGAAAATTGACCCTAAATACCTCTCTTGTATTCGACTGTCAAAGATTCCAACATCGAACATCAGTCGGATGGAGCTTATAACAACATTAGATGAATATAAAACAACGAAAACAAAATGAATATCATGCCTTACATCACAGATACAACATCATCATAATATCCATTACAACATCAGAGTATCATAATACGTATATCACAACTCCAAATAGAACATCATAATAGAACCACAAGCGATCATATGCCAAAAAGTCTTAAAGGAAATAGAGTGATAGTGAACCTCCAAAACTAAGCACCTTGAGATCCAAAAGCTTCCAAAATATCTCCAAGGTAAAGGCCTCCAAAAACTGATAGCTTCCAACCCAAAAAGACTTCAAAATCCAGCTAACACCAAAAACAAGGAAAACCTGCTACTAGGCTGCCCGTGTGGAAATTATGGGCACCCAGAGTTTAGAAGGGAAACAATAAACTCCGGGTCAGTCCTGCGAATGGTATGAGTAAACAAAAATAGTTGCTTTTAAATAAACCAGATTTCTAAAAGAAAATCCGGTATGCTTTTTGGAAAATGAAACTACCATAAGATCTCCCACCACACACACAATGCAATTCGCAAAATTGGAGGAGATTTCTTCTTATGATAGTCAAATATGGTTGATACGGGAAAAATTCTTTGATATTATTACTAGTTCATAGTGTAGAAAGCCATTTCGAAAGTATAATATTAATCTTAGCCAGCATACAACCATTATTGTATGCCTACTATAGTTACCATGTTTTATGGCAAGTTACCGCCATGCTGCATTGCAGGTTATACAACTAAAACCGTACAAGGCTCGTATTGTTTCTTTGGATTTCCAACAAATGATCAGGCTAAGGAACTTCCTACTGCCACATGGGTACGCCTCTAGAGGGACGTCCCGAGAACTTAACCAGTTCTCTGCCAACACAAGGCCTGGTTACCTCTGTAACTAGGTAACTACTACACGACTATGCCATTCCCCGGTCGTTTGCGACCTTTATTCGAGGGCCCTCTATCACAAAGCAACAACCACACAGTAAATGAAATTGAAGCAACCACATAGGTAAAGTATCTGGGCTTCATACCATGATACCACCTTTTTCCAGAAGGAAATGACATACCCTAAAGGGCGCGACCCTCATAACATTGTCGCATCTTTCCTGTTTCGACCATTTCCAGGGTGTGGGGTCCGATGAGATCTCGTCCACAAAGCTATGCTTTACATGAAAGCCATGCTTTGATCATAAATGATCAATAAATGATCATCAACACATAGCAGCACTTAGCATGCCACACTACCAAATTGGGAGTATATCGCTGATAAGCTTCAACTACATAACCTCTGAGCTCGTACGTCTCAGAGAAGGGTGTTAAGCTAAGAGAATAAATTCTCCGCCACCAACAGGTATGTATTTGAAAGAAATCTGCTTTATATCTCAAAGTGTAGTGTCAGACATACAACCATACAAGTCTGTTCCGAGTTCGAACAGAACCGAAGACACTTCGTCCAATAAAGGAAGAAGCCCTTGTAAATCCGAGTATGCACAATCCCGATCGGACTCCCCATCACATGTGGAGATCTCTATATCGGAGCAACTCAATGCAAACACATTCGACAGGTCATCCTATCGTTTTCGAAGACACCCGGTCTTCACCACCATCTTCAAATGATATTCATTTCGACGTATCACTATTCAGAATGGGTTATATGGCACAGAAGTCCTCTCTCGGCTAATTCGAATAGTGAGCGCTTAATCTTAAAACACGTAGACGTATCAATTAAAACGATTCACATTCAGGGTTCGATGTGGGTTTCGGATAACTAACTGAAATCCGACTCCCTGTCGCATCGAAGTTTAAATGCCGTTTTACGGACAAAAGGGTTTTCACAGTAACAAATCACAAATCACAGTTCAGCACAAAGCAATTCGCATCACACAGTATCATAATCACAACAGAAATATCAATCCAATACACAACATTTGATAATAGTTAATCATTTTCAATCAAGGTGAATGTGATTTAAGTGAATTAACCACATAACTATTTTTATTGATTATTTTAAATCAATGATTAATTATTCCTAATGATAAATTAATTAAATCTTAATCACCTTTATGATTTAATTATTCCTTTATTAATTATCTTAATTAACTACTAATTATAAATTAATTAACTTTAATTATCTAATTAACAACTCTTAATGACAAATTAATTAAACACTAATTTTTAATTAACCAATCTTTAATTACAATTATAAATCCCTAATTACTTAGTTAATTATAATTATTAATTAATCATTCTTAATTACCCTTTAACAATTATTTATCTTAATTAACATTTAAAAATCTTCCTTAAACTTTGAAATCAATTTATTACTAACTTAAAAACTTTAGTGTTAATTAAATTAAAAACTTAACTTAAGTTAATTACTTAATTAAAATATTAATTAAGATTTAAAAACATTCTTACGTATTCACTTAATTAGTTAAAACTTGAAACAAATTCTTAACTTAAAATAGTCAACATTAATTATTTCATAAATACTAAAATTTGTTTAACATTATAAACTTGAAATTTATTAGGCTTGACCCCTTTGAAACAAAACCCGAGAATACCCCAGATTCACTCGAGTAAACATTCGAGTTTCTCTCCTTATTTCCCGAGTCATTCTTCCTTCCTCTCATACGTTTTTCCCCTCTTTTTTTAAGTTATAAACTGCTGAATCAATTCCACCCGAACGCGAGAAACCCAAGCCAAACCATCTCCTACTCGAGCAATCCTTCGACTTCCTCCCAAGCCCAAAACTTACTGACACAAAATCGATGCCGTGCACGTGCATGACACTTCGCCGTCGCTTCGGCGAACTTCGTCATCTCCGGCAATCACGAAACCCCCTACACTTGAAAACAAAACTCGATTCGAAGCCAAAAACTCGAAATCAAATTTACCCTTTCGTTGAAACTGTAACTCGAACATACCAAAACGAAAATGCCTCGTCCCACTCACGCCGTTCATCAGAAAATCCACAACTCCGGCCTCACATTATCGATACCCCACTCTACCATCTCCTTGAAGCTTACGCAACTCGATCAACCCGTGGTGACGAAATCACCATGTTTCCAGACCAATGTAAAACTCAAGCTTAAACCCTAAATTTGTCTCATCCTATCGATTATTGCAATAGAAATTTTTTTGAACAATTTTCCTAAAATCATTAATCAACAAACTACCTTCAAACAAAAATTCAACATCTAAGATTTGCTCGATCGCTAGAAATTGATTAAAAAGCATATTTGGTTCAACTAGGAACTGCACTTTGAATACTTCACTAAAAATTACCATTTTTGTTTTAAAAATCTTATTTTTGAATGTTGATTCAAGCTATATAATCGAATTAATATTTTACAATGTTTGAATTTATCCTAAAATTAACTTTTTACTGTAAACTGAATTTTACAGAGTCACAACTTCACTATTAAGCTTTAAACAAAACTTAGATCATAATTTATGTTTAAACTAACTTATTTGTTTGAAGATTAAGGCCTATCAGAGATTAATGAAAATGAAGTTTAAATTTTTATCCTGATTGAACTCTGTACTTGAAAAAAAAAAACAGAGATGACCATATTTATACACAAAACAGATATAAAGTTTGATCTTCCTGTTTTTGTTCAGTAGATTTGATTTTTTGAGTTTGTAAATATAGTGATGTTTATAGTTTTCTAGTTTACTATGTTTTGATGAACGAAATGAAACAAGAAGATACACATATATATAGAAGAAGGGCCTTGTACAGGGGAGGTATTTCTGGTGCGGCTTATTTATTTTTGGTCAGACTTTTTTTCTTTTTTGTGGAAAATGAAATGACTTGTTTTGTGCTGAGAATAGATGGTATTAAATGCATATGCTTCCCATTTTGTTTACAGCCTTATCTTATTTTATTTTTGTACGTAGATATTTTGTTTTATCTTCTTGCATATATTTTTGTTTTATTATCTGGCATACACAAAATTCACATACATCAACTTGTCTGATTTGCTTTGCTTATGTAAAAAAAATTGTTTTTGTTATTTTTATAGTTTTATCCTTTTTTTTAAATTCAAATGATTTTAAAACATTTATTATTTCAATCAAAAGAAATTGAAGTTTTATTCATATAAGTTAACACATATTTTATTTGTTTTGAAACTTTTCAAATTAAATTCCAAAAGTTCAAATAAGTTACCAAATCTAAATTAATAAATTTTGGGATGTTACAATGTGTGTAAGTGATTAGTGGAATGCAGAGTACCGATGACCCCCTAAGTATTCTACATACTATGTTGGCAAGGAATTAAAGATGGAGTCTAGCCACTTTCATTCAAAATTCCTCCACGCAAGAAGTTGAAGTTTGGGGAACCTTCAACAAGAAGATCAGTAATTAAAACATCAAAGTCACTTAACCAGTGAATACATCACCAAGAATGTGGCTTCGAGGAGTTATTCCACCTTAAGGTAATGTGGTTGGTCCTCTGGGTATCTTAGAAGTTTCAATGATGATTCGCTTCGAATGATGCGAGCTGGGAAGTTCAGAGTGCTCGTAGGATGTCTCTTCGAACGATTCACCCCCCTCCGCACTAGCGCGATAGTCACTATCACTATTGCCAATGCTTTCTTATTCAACTTCCACATTGGTTCTTTTACTTCTCCCCTTCCTTACTCTTACTCTCCTCCAGGTTGGCTGCATTCCAACTCCTTTAGCCCTTTTTTGGAACATCATCAACAGCTGGCTTTTCAGCTCTCCTTCCAACAGGCTCTTCGGTATGTGCCATTCCCTATGGACCTTCGACTTCCTCTCCAGGATTCTTGCTAAAGCTACAAGTGGGGATAGAAGATTGGGTAGGCACTCTAGAGCTGTTGGGCAGAGGCGGTTCAGCAATAACAAACCTTTCAGGGGTTCCAAACCACACCGTCAAAGATTTTCGCTGGTCAAGATATCTGATGGTGCGATGTTGGAAATTAATCTCCTTTGGAGCTTTATCGTGATCATCTCAAGCAGGAATATCTGCACGAAAATGGACAACAAGTTAGGTACTTGGACAAAAGAATCCAAGCACTAAAGAGTAAGAGGGGAGAAAACCATACTGACAGAAAGCCAATACCTGTTAAAGCCATACATCGACCAAAAAAAGAAGTTTTCGTTCTTGAAACAAGAACTTTTGCTATGTAGCTTTTCAACAACCTTGCATCTACATGAAGCCTTAATGATCATGTAAGATTGTGATTCGCACCTCTACATGAAGTGTAAAAGATAGGTTAACTCATTGCATAGTGGAGGCCGTTGAAACCGATTCATGGAGAGCCTATATAGAGAGCTTAGGAGAGCATAGCCATTTGGATGGACTTGGGATGGAGGCAACCCGAGCTCTTGAAGAATAATGTATTGAAATGGATAGAATGTGGGACGATGCCAACTAGGAATATGTATATATTTCATTCCGTGTATCCCAGCGGTGTGCTCGTTCACCCTACGTTAGGAGAAGTACGTCGCTTTTAGGAATCCCATGTTGGCAATGTATGTTCAGGAGCATCTTTGGAGTAAGAATTATGGGAGTTTGTTCTAGCGAGTCATCTAGGATCCTTAGACCGATATATTCACTTAAAAGGGAGGTGACCTACCCTCACCAGACTTGAAGCATGGCGATTGATGAGTCATTCTAGACAAGAAAAATTAGTGTTCATTACGATCAAGTATATTTTATTTCGAATGTTAAGCACGTGAGATTAATGTCTGGAATTTAATCAACGAGTGTTGACTAATCAGACTCTGAATGTTGGTCGGGCATGAGAAAATGCTAATCTATACAATGGTAGTCCCATGTCCCATGCTCGATGAATAAACCGCCCTCTGTAGATAGTCCGCTCATCATAGAAAAATGAGTCATGCCACACAATGGAACTATGCAATCGAATCTTACACGCTAGCGATGGATAATCGATAATGAAACCGCTGTCTGAAGCAAAGAGGAAGCTTTTCATTTATAGGAACACCAGGAATATAGTAATGAAAAATGCTATACAAAAATAATATCTAAATGACAAAGATGATATGCGATGGAATTTCTTGAATTTTGAAGCTAAACCAATACGACCGTTCTAAAAGGAAATCGTCCTATCAAAATTCAAACATTGGAGCACAATCGATCGAGTGTTAAAAGGAGATAGTTGTCAGGCATCATGGAGAGGAGATTGAAGCATGTGCTAAGCTTGCACGAAGTCATTCTAGGTTGAACCAGGGTTAAGACCTAAATTCATGCCAACTAATCCCCTTCAACCCTCATCAATCACCACATCCACCACAAATCGCCATGACGTGGAGGCGTAGCCAACCTTAGAGCTAGGTCGAGGCTTAGATTTGGGTCGGTATATGAAGGCTTTCGGTATCAAAGGTTTGGAATGGAATTGAGTCGGGCCCAAGTACTTTGGCAAGAGGTATGTGGCAGTTAGGAGTTAGTGGTGACATCGGGTGGTCAGCGGTGGTTAAGTCAAAGGATTTAACGGTGTCAAAAGATGATCGAGCGTGAGAGATTGCAAGGAGTCGGGTCAGTACTGAAGGAGCTCGCGATATGAAGGAAGTAAAAGTGTGGAAGAGAAAAAATTTCTAAGTATTATATTTGTAGGACTCGGGAGGGACTGAAATTATCGATACCGACAGGTACCTCCTAATACTGAGATGAAGTTTCGACCTAAAAGATAGTAGAAAACACAAAAAAGGAAAAAGCATTCTCAACTAAGGAATAGTACGATCTCCTAAGCCTAGATCTTGTCCTTAGCACTAAGTTGGAATTTTAATTATGCAAAGAAGTTAAGGAATATCAACAGGATGAAAGCAATGCTTCTAAGCAATTCTAGAACAATGAACCAAAATCATGAAATAGCAAGTTATAGCCTATCCTGTTCCAGAGCATGCTTTATTCTTAATGAAAGAAAACTGTAGGGGGCAAGTGTATACCGAATTTTCAATCAAGTGGATTTTCAATGGAAGTTAGAATGCCAAGACAAAGACAAAATGACCCACGAACATGGAACATGTTTGGAAGGCCGAGGAGATACCAATCAAGAAGTTCCAAAAAAAAATGGAGCAAAGTAAACCTCTCGGTACCGAGAGGAACCTTTCATTACCAAGTTCATTTTGTCTCTCTTCCACATGTCCTAAACCTCTCATATTTCAAGCACTTCCTCCATCAATAGTTATGAAGCACTTTCCTCAAAGAAAAGACGAGCAACTCTAAGGATTTATGAGAAGAAACGGGATAAGACAAGCGGTATCAAGGAAACCATCAAAAGTGACTCAATCATAAACGAAAAGCGTTAAATGCAATAAACTAGAAATAGGAAGGCAAAATTAAATAAGAAGGATGAGGTTTCACCCCCTAAAAACCACTCGGCACCCTCTCGCTACCAAGAGGTTTGTATTGGAGTTTGGGACACAGAACACCCTTCTACATACTCAGGCTAGCATCTGGACCATGGATTTGGCTAGCGCTTTGACTAGCAGAGCAATTTCTCTTACAGATATCAACCCTATGATAATGAAACAAGGATATTTTTCCTGATCTTTCTAGACTTTTGGGCACTTCTCTTTCTTCATCTCCTATCGCTATGCACAATAGTCATTTAGACCGACATTGTTGGCAGTTCTAGGCTTAAGAACACGTCAATCGCTTGTACTTGTGACTTCAATCTCTCTTAAATCTCTAATAGATAAAATATAAAGTGGACATAGACCAGAGATTGTTGAATCACCTCAAAATTTCTTATGTCACTTTACTTTCTTGCATACATTTTTTCGGATCTGATCCTACAATAGGTTATCTTTGGTGTTGTGCCATTCATAGTGTTGACATATAATATCAATAACTAGAGGGAAGATCAAAACCACTCAGACTGCTCTAGGAGCCTTCCACACATGCTCTCAGTGCTACTCCTATAGTCTTAGTTACCTAGATGGCCATCGTGACCCAATATCCATCGGATGCAAGACAACGCTATGCTATGGTCATGACCATGCAAATGCCCCAAAAGTTAATAGACTTTTGGCCTTTGTGACAAAATGCAGTGGCTCTTAGCCTTGGTTCTCAATTGTAAGATATAAGGTATATCATGAATTCGGAGAGAGACCCTACAATCAGCCTACTAGAATGGATATTAGCCTAATTTGGTTTACTTCTCCCCAAATAATAGGAGTGTACACGATATATAGACACGGTCATAGGCTCTTCGCCCACTCAAATATTATACGCAATAACCCATGGCATCAGTCCAAGTATGAGTGACATCTACTTATAAAAAGTAACCAAACAAATATCGTCTTAGGCGTCCCATACCACCAAGCGATGCTCATTTATTTTACTTAAGCTTGTAAATTACACTCACATCTCTTTACAATTTTCTATATATTAAATCCAGAGAATAACTAAGGAAATAATACATCCCATATCATAAGGTTTTATAATCCCGTTTATTCAAATTCCTCGTTACACAGAACAACAATCAACCATCCAATCTTTATAAACAGAGTTTAAAGGTCGAAAATTTATTCTTTTATTCCTAAAATGGTAATATATTTTAATTTATAAAAATAATACTCTTTTTATTTACTTACTATAAAATACGTAATTATACCTTCTCCATTAACTATAAAGTAGCCGTATTTATAAAATCATATACTTTCATATTTATTTATTTACCGGTGTAACATCCCCGGATTTAGCCAAGTTTAAATTGGTAATTAATTTAAATTTTGAATTAAATTATGTATTAATTTGGTATTTTCCAAATTTAAATAAATATTTGTTTGTTTATTAATATAAATATATATATATATATAAATATGATTTTAAAATAGAATTTCTAATTTGAAATACAGAAATAAGTATTTTGAGTAATATATTAATTTTAAATTTAATTGTGGATTAGTTGAAAATTTGAATATACATTAAAAGATTGTATATAAAGGAATTGATTTGAAAATTCAACAAATGAATTTTTAGTAGAATTTTGATTGGGAATTCAAAAGTAAATATTTTATAAACTGGAGTTTAAGACCTTTATATTATAGAGAACTAATATATACATACATATATATATATATATGATTTGTAATTTTTGTATAATTACATTTTTAATCATTTCTTTAAAAAGTTGTATAAAAATGTTAATAGTTTGAAATGTATAAAATGTGATTTACAAATTATAGAATGATAAGGGTTTAACATGAATTTTAAAATAAAATTTAACAAAAGGATTTAGACAAAATTTTATCACATAATGACATTTGTAAAAGCAAGAGAATATGAATTTACAAGTGTAACTTAATTGTACAAGTGGCATATCATATAATTCAAAAGGAATAGATATATGTATAGAAAAGAAAAATAGGCCACATTTTCTTCTTCCATACATTTTCAAATCTGATGAAGAAGATAAATATACAGATCAAAGAAAGAAATGAAAACCTGTAAACACAAAAGACATTTCAGCCTAGAAGCCGAAAACAAAATATTCAAGTGCAACATGATCAAGCAAAGCAATTTCAACCTGGAAAATTAAATCAAAATTGAAAGCTTAAAGCTTCAACCTGAAGCCTGTGGAGACCTCAAAATCAAAATCAAAGTAGCAAGTTAATAATCAAACCCAAATGCAGGCTAGATCAAATAACCATCTGGTTCCAGATTTCAAACTCAAAGCTTGCCCTCTGTGCAACCATTCCAAGTGAGCAAACACTTGAATCTATATGTATATCTTCTGGTTTGCATATGATGATCTGTGATCGTATATGCTTGTGTGAATATGAACTTTTGTATAGATGGATATACTAGTGCATGTCTGTACACAAAGCAAACGGCTCTGTTCCAGGTTAACAGGGTTCCAAACCTGTTTTCAAAATTTTAAATCTTCACTTCTAATCCTCTTTAGACCTTAGGATTCAAACAAAATGTGTTTGTTAAATCATAATCTAGTTCTTAATAATATTTTTAAGAAAATCAGAAAGTAAATTTTGAACTGGAACAAGAATTTACAGTGAAACTCAAATAAATACAAAAACTCAAGTATCTTAATTTCTTGAATCGATTATATTATATGATTTGTTCTTGAAAATAATAATTTTTAAAAGAAAATTCACGATTTTTAATTTGGTAAATCTCGAGAATTAGTAAGATGGACGTGAAGTAGGTTTGGTCGAAATTTTGGCGATCGGTGGGTTTTTAGGTTTCGTGATTGAAGTCATAGCTTGCTAAGGGGTCGGGCATCACAAAAATGATCGATGATTTTATAAATCACTATGGAGGATGAACGAGAATAATTTAGGGTTCTAGCTAATGTTTTAGTTAGGATCGAATTTTGTATTACTGTTGTCTCGTCATTGCATTTGAGCTGATCGCACCAGTGGCCATCGGACCATGGGAGGAAGGCGGAGCTTTGACCAAAATTATGACGTTGTTGATGGCGTGAGGCGATCAGACGGGGTAGTTTTTATGATGATCGTATGTTGTTCCAGTTTGGATCAAGATGTTCAATGTTGATTGGCTCACGAACTTGTCAATTTATGGGTTCTGAACGATTGTGTAGCTGATCTGGGATTTGTGGAAGGGGATGGCGTCGGCCAGAACACCGTCAATCTTCAGTGCACGTGAACGATTATGTATATGTCTGAGCATGGTTTATGTCAAAAGAGCCAGGGTCGAACTCGAAGGGGATCGTGGAAATACTCGAAGCAAAAAGAAATGTGGGTGACTCGAAGTCAACCTCAGGGAAGATGAGTTTTTTGCTCGGGTTATCTGATGTAACGTAAACAGTTTTGAAATTTATGGGAAATAAAGTTTTAAGAAAAATCTGGTTAAAACAAATTTTCTTTCATATTGGATGTTATCTAAGTTTTTAAAATGGGTTAAGAAGGTTTTTAAATAAATTGTTTTAAATTTACCAAGTTTTAAAATGGTTTAAAATAAATATAACCTTTATTTTGAATAGTTTATTTTAACTTAATAATAATTAAAGGTTGGTTAATTAATATAAAGGATGTTTTAAAATTATTGATTAACTTTTAAAGTTTAAGTTAAAATTATCTATTAAAGGAAACTAGTTACTTGAAGTTAATTACTTAATAGTAATTAATATAAAATTAATTAATAATTCAAGTTTAATTAATCAAGTAATTAATGAATGATTAATTAAAAATAATTACTTAATGAAAGTAACTAAGAATGGATAATTAATGATTAAAGATTTATTAATCAAATGTTAAAGGTTAATTAATTTAAAGAAAAATTAATTAATGTGGTTAATTAATTAAGATAATTAATTTAAGAATAATTAATTAATGTAATTAATTAAGGATAATTAATTAAAGGATAATTAAATAATTAGCAGTCAATTATTAATGATTAAAGGTTGATTTATTAATTAATTAAGGATGATTAATTAATAATAAATGGTTAAAGGTTGATTAATTAAAAGAATTTGTAATTAATTAATATTAATTAACCAGGATTAGTAAATTATTCATAAGTAATTAATCTAATTTAATTTAATCAGATGACTAATAAATCTTACTTATGAATGTTTGGATTCTTTTGAATGTTTGAATGGTTTGATATTCCTCATATGTGATGCTTTGTGATACGAATTATTCTAATTTGTGCTGTAAACTGTGATGTAATTTATTCATCTGTGATGTAATTTATTCATTCGTGATGTAACTTATTTATTTGTGAATCTGTGTATATAGATAAGCGCTATTGGAATATACCGCTTATCGTTATTGATATGATTGAATCTGTAATGATTGATGTTGTTGCACTATTGTGTGAAACCCCTGGACTACATCTTACACATACAAATATGGATTGCACGAGGAAATCGGTTAAGTCACATATTTTTAATGATTTTAAAGATTGAATTTTTGAATCCAAAATAGTTTTGGAATTGGAATTGAAGGCTTTTAAAAAGGGATTTCAAGAATAAAAGTTATTCGAATAACTTGATAAAGTTTGGAATTTAAATAATTTGATTTGAATTTAAATTCAAGATTTGAAAATTGAATTTTATGTTTGGAAATTATGATTTGTTTAAAAAGTATTATTTTGGGAATTTGAATTTAACCCAAAATTTATACTTTAAGAGCTTTAACTCGTGCAAATGTAATTGGATTTTTCCAAAATGAAAACTATTTGTTTTCAAATAATAATAGCTTTCCAAATTGTGTTGAAAAGATTTCAAGTTTGAAATAGGAATTGTTTTGAAAGCTATGGATTGAATCTTTGATTTAAAGATTGGATGAATAAATCCAAATTGAAAAGGAAATAGTTTTGAAAACTATGAATTAACCTTTGTGAAAGATTGGTGATCTTTGTGAAAAGAATGTTTTTGTTTAAAGATTTATAACTGGTAATTTGTTTAAACCATTTGAAAAGAAAGTTTTGGGTTTTAAAGTTGTGGCTTAACTGAAATTCCATATCCATATGTTTTTAAATATTGCGCTCATTATTCGGTTTAGCCGGGAGAGGACCTTTTGTCATATAACCCATTCCGAATAATGATATGACGTTATGGATAGCATTTGAAGACCGGTGGTGAAGACCGGATATTTTCGAAAGCAAAAGGATAACTCGTCGAATGTCTCTGCACCGACTGGTCCCCGGTATAAAGACTCCATATGTGATGGGAAGTCCGGACGTGATTAGGGATTATTCGGATTTGCAAGGGCTTCTTCAGAAGTGCCTTCGGTTCTATTCGAACCCGAAACAGACTTGTATGGATGTGTGTCTGACATTACACTTTGAGATGTAAAGCTGGTTTCTATCAAATACATTTCAATTTGGTGCCGGAGATTTATTCGCCTAGCTTAACACCCTTCTCTGAGACGTATGAGCTCAAAGGTTATATAGTTGATGGTTACAAGTGATACATTCCCAATTTGGTAATGTGGCATACGAAGTGCTGCTGATCATTTGTTGATCAAAGCATGACTTTGTGAAAAAGTGTAGCTTTGTGGACGAGACCTCATCGAGCCTCACAACCTGGTAATGGTCGAAACAGGAAAGATGCGGCAAGGTTTCAGGGGTCACACCCCTAAGGTATGTGCATTCGTTCTGGAAAATGGTGGTATCATGGTATGGATCCCGGATACTTAACTCATGTGGACACTGTATATTTATTACTGTGTGATGTTGCTTTGTGGTTGAGGATCCTCGCATAAAGGTCCCAAACGACCGGGGGTGGCATATCTTAGGTTTTACCCCCGGGAAGGGGATAAACTGGTCTTATGTTGGCAGAGAGCTGGGTAAGTTCTCAGGGCGTCCCTCCAAAGGCGCACCCACGTGGCAATAGGAAGTTGCTTAGCCTGACCATTTGTTGGAAAATCCAAAGAAACAATACGTGCCATGTATGGTTTTAGTTGTATAACCTGCCATGGAATGTGGCGTTAACCTGCTATTGAACATGGTAGATAGTAGGCATACAATAATGGTTGTATGCTGGCTAAGATTAATATTATACTTTCGAAATGTTTTCCACTATGCACTAATAATAATATCAAATGGTTTTCGCGTATCAAGCATTTTTGACTATCATAAGGAGAAATCTCCTCCAATTCTACATTTGCATGGTGTGTGTGGCGGGAGGCATTATGGTAGTTTCATTTTCCAAAAAGCATTGCAGTTTTCAACTTTAAAATCTTTTGTTGTTTGTTTTAAAGATAAAACTGTTTTTGTTTGCTCATACCAGTCCCATGACTGACCCGAAGTTTATTGTTCCCTTCCTAAACTCTAGGTGCTCACAATTTTCCACACGGGCAGTCTAGAGTTGGGTTTTTCAGATAACAAGCTTGTAGATGTAGATTCGATATTCTTTGGAGACTTTGGATATTGAAATCTTTGGTTAGGACGACTGACCTTGCTCAGCTTGGTACAACTTGATGGCGGTTCGAGCTATCTATGGAGATTTGCTGATATTGGTGTTTCTTCTGGAGTTTCAAGTTCTAATTGTTTCCGCTGCTAGTTCATTGGTGTTTTCGCTGTAACATTTCATTGTATCTTTGATATTGATCAGTGTTATATATCATTGGATATTGTATTCATCGGAATTATATGATATTCATTGTTTTCTTTCGTTGTATTGTTATACTTAATGTGTTATAAGATCCGGCACGAGTCAAATTTCAACGGTTGAATCTGCGGCATTCGAGTACAAGTGAAGTACGGGTGTCGATTTTTGAACGCTGAAATTTGGGTCGTGAACAACCGGCATTGATACTAATTTTCAAAAAAAAATATTTACTAGTATTCAAAAATGCTTTTCAAGCTCATAATGAATTTTGAATAATTCTTAAGGCTTCAAATCTATTTTTATTTGCTATTTTAAATAATAGATATTCACCAAATATAATGTTAGCAACCAACAATGTAACGACCCGGAAATTTCGAACCCGAAATTTCCAGATAGTTATGAAAAAGAAGAAAGAGATAGAAGAAGAAGAAGAAGAAGAAGAACAGCAACACCAAACATCTCCCATTCACAGTGGATAAAATATAATAATAACTAATATCAGTTTACAAATGAATACCATATCTATCGATTACATTTAATATACATCAGAGTTTACATATTCACAGTCATTGAATATACACTGTTATCATGTCTCAGATACACAATAATATACTACAGCGGAAATACTCTATACGTTCTCGCAATCCAGCTCGCCTCCTGAGCTCCAGCACGTCCTACCTGAAAATCTGTAATATGCGGTCTGACCCAACTAACATGGAATACCAATGCAATCAACTTATATAAACCCGGGGTAACTTATATCAATTTAACCAATTCACAATTTGCTAAAGACAACACTTATTTCACATATCAGTTTCTAAGTACCAAACTTAGATAAAATAATCCAATTAACTTAAATCGTTTTAGTCCAGCCTATTTATTTCACACATCAATTTATTTTTAATCCAATTTAGTTTCGGGTATTTCCTAATACCCAACCCCGTTCTCTTCGAAACTCATGTTATCCTAACCCAAATTATTCAAATGAGATACACAACATTTCATATCAGAGATATCAACTCATTCAAAGCACCCAATACCATTCAATCATCCATAAGCAAAGCTTAATCACATACAAATTTAATTTAATTAATCCTGATTGAATTACTAACCTCAACCACTTAGATTTCTTCATTAAACATTAATTAATTTCAAATCAATTAATCAATCATCCCTTCATTTTTATCTTAATTAATCACCCTGGATTAATTATCTTTCAATTACATTTAAGTAATTCACTTAGACTAACTTCACAATATTAATTAGTCTCAACCAAGATCATTAAGTAATCTTTATTACTTCATGAATTAATTAATTATGTAATTACATTAATTCTTAATTAGTTATACTAATTTACTTCCCATAAGTCACTTATTACTGATTAATTCATCTTAATTAATCAATCTTCAATTACATCGTTAATTATATTTATTAATTATTTCAATTATATTTTAATTTGTTCCAATCTAAATTAATTACTTTAATTCAACCACAATATTAATCACCTTCGATTAGTCTCAACCTGTAATAAACTATCCATTTATTTACTTTATTAAATAATCAAATTTCTCCTTAATTAATCATCTTAACTAACCTCTTGATTTATTACCCAAAATAATTATATTTTATTAATTTCATTAAGTAATTATTTACCAAACCATCCAATGATTATTCTGAACTACTTACACTTAATTAATTAACTTAACTTAATTAATTAATGCAAACCCTTCACCACTAAATTAATTAAGTCAAATCATTAATTAATTGAACTAATCAATTATTCATTTCAATTACCCCACTAATTTAATGAATCACAAAACATCAAGCCCTTATTAAATTTAAAATGAAAGCATTTTCTTATTTATGATTTAAGTTCAAAACAATTTAAAACCCAATATACTCCGAGTCAATTCACATTTAATTCGAGAATCAATCGAAACCAAGGTCACATCATCATCAGTATACATCAATTCAACTTAAACATTCAACCAATTATTTAAATTTAACCATATAAATTTAAATATAGAGTGGGATTTACTCACCTTTGATTTTTCTTTTTCTTTTTGCAACCCATTCCAACCAGCTTGTTTTCTTTTCAGATTTCAAACCTTGAATTAAACATTCACAATTTATTAACATTTAATTCATTATCTTAAAATACTCGATTAACTAATTTATAATCATCGATTATCAATCCAAAGTTATTTAATTTAACTCATTATTTGATTTAAATTTTTTGAACTAATAGTTTCTTTTAACAACCTATTTTTGACAACCAAAAATTAAACAGGTTAATTACAACAGCCTAATTACCTTTTATTATTTAGCTGATGTTTTAGTTCCAAACTAATAAATTTCCTCTATTATGTTATATGTAGTCTAATAAAACCAACAGAAAATACCTTCACAGAAAAGATGAACCCAGATTCTAGCGAATCTCGTCACCATCATTGACCTTTAGGATTTCCAATTGATGCCGACCAACTTCACTCTCGAAGACGCCACCGCGACTTCGCCTCAAGCCTCCTCGCAACCTCCACAGTCCACGCTTGCGCTGCGCTCGACGTCAACGCCCAGTGCCCGCCCCAAATGTCGAACCCACATCGCTTCGTCCCACGAACGAAACCCAAGCTCGCGCGCGACCCGAAGTCGCGATGCTCAAATCTTAGGATTTCGATCGCCCCCCTCTGACTCTCGCCTCCCACGAGTTGCACGACTACGGATTCGTTTCTCTAAACAATGTCGCGGCTCCCCTCCCCACCATCATCGCGGCCCACGAAGTCATCACTGAGCTTGAGCTTAAGTCCGCTTCGAATTCGAGCGCAGGCTCTCTGTTTTTTTTAACAGGTCGCGATTTTGGATTCGGAGGAGAGAACGAGACTTTGGGGAAAAGAAAAAGAGAAATGAATGGCTCTATTGAACTGAAGGGCTTTTAAGAGGGGAAAAGTGAGAACGATATTGTTTTCTTTCATTCAGTTGCCATTTTTTTTCTTATTTGAGTTCGAGTTTCTATTTGAAGATTAGAGAGGAGAAACGAAGATAAATATGGATTTAGGGTAGCTTCCTGCGTACGAGTGGTGATAAAAGATCTCTGACTAAATGTACTACAAAATTTATTATATAATTAAATATTGAAAATATCTCGCGTTGTATAACGCGAAATCCCAAACTCTGAATCAGACGTGCCGACAGACGTTTATAAGGTTTTACCCGCATTCCGAACACAATGGAACGTGTTTCGGAGGCTAATTTGATCGTATGCGCGGGTTACAGAAGAAAACGATCGATTTTAAATTAAATCAATTAAAATAGTTCGAAGGGTTTCTAGCTGCCAAGGTAAAACGACAACTCCGATTACTACGAAAATTGAATTCCGATAATAACTAACTATTACAGATCCAATGGAACTGGTTTCGTCGAATTCCGAGACTGTGCCTCGGAAGGCTATTTTCAAATTCCAATTTAAACGATATATTATCAAAATTGAACAAATCGTCTTTAAATTAAATCCCGATCATTCTATTATCTTCAGTATTATCATCAAAAAATGTATAAGCCTTCAAATTATTTTAAACAGGCTTACAATTCCATATTCAATATTTTACCCAATTTCAAATATTAAATTCAATATTTGAACTATATAATTCAATGATTTAATTATCAAGTAGATATTGATATCTTGAATTCAAGTTAAAACTAACTTTTAAATATTTTAAAATCAATTTAATTATTCTATTTTAAATTGTTAGAAATTCCGGGTCGTCACATTCCTCCCCCCTTAAAAGAATTTCGTCCCCGAAATTACTAGTTAGGAAGAATGGTACTATACCCGTTTACTTTTTTCCAAAACTCACAATTCAACATCCTACCAACTATCTTTCATAAAAGGCCTCTTATCATTCTTACCAACTTCCCAAACACTCCCAGTTTCAAACAGTACTCTTTTTTTTGTTCAATCATTCAGATTTAAATTTAAAACCAAATTTTGAATTACCAAAATTTTTCTAACTCTCTAAATTTCCGAAAATTTTTGCCAGCGTCTCCTTTGCGCGGCTAGCTTGGTACTACTACAAAACGCCGCTACGGGCTCCCAAATTCCAAAAGAAAATAAAAGCCAAGTGGCTACATCAAAAACCCAATCCAATTTCATCTAAAAATTTAAATACGTACCTTTTTGTCGGGCAATCCAAATTTATCCTTTGAAATCAAATCCAATTCATTTTCCATTAATACTTGCATATCTTGTTTAGCAACAATATTCAATCGAAACTTTACAAATCATTTTATACATTCTCTTATATAGGTTTTCATATTTACTTCTATTTAAATTCGTTTTTTCCCGTTTTAATATGAATTCAACTTATTTCAATTTTGAATATTAAATTTTATCTTTCAAGTATAACTGATTCATATTAGTCCATCTACTAATTTACTTTAAATTTTCAATTTGTAATCGTTTTGCCGCCAACGAAAATTTTCTCAAAAATTTTCGAACTCCCAAAATTTTTAGAAAATTTTGGCAGAGTCTCCTTTGTACGGAGGAGCTTTTGCAATTTGACAAGAGATATAAATATGTATACATCGATCCACACGGTCGGAAAAAGCAAAAACAGTTCATATTTCCTATTTTATTGCGTAGGCGTACCTTTATTTAGCATTTTAAGCAAGCAGCTTATTAATTTAAGCAATTAGCTCAACCCAAATCAACCAAATGGCTCCCCGATACCTGTGCTTACTCAATTTAAACATATAAGTACCATACATAGAAAATCTATTAGCATTTCACTTAATTTTAATGGCTAAACACAAGCCATTTCAAAAGCAACAAACACCAAACGCTTTCCATAAGCGATTTATATAACTTTAAAGCTAATTCAATTGCTTTCTATCAATTCATAAGCCATTTCATTCAGTTTCAATGGTTTGCACTCAATTTCTTACATGCGGTTGATTTTTAATCCAAACAAGCTCATATTCACTTCAATTAATTCTAAAACCAATTTATTTTAATCTCTTTCAACTCACAGAAATTTAATTACTTTGTTAACGCCAAACGATAATTTATTTTATGCAATTTCGACGATATTCGTTTAATAGAGTATCTATTTCAGTTTATAACTACTTTAAATTAATTTCAACCCATTCTATATTTAATTCCATTTCCAACTTAATTTAATCCAAGTTTTTGTTGATTTAAGAAATTTTACTTCATATTTATTCGTCTCATAACTTAAGTCCATTCTGACAATCCAATTCCAACCTAACCTTTATTTAATTTCATTCAATCAAACTTCATCCATTTATTATTTAACTCAATTAACCAATTTATCCACCCCATTTTAAATTTTAAATTCACCTACTTAACTCATTTCGAATTTATTTTATTAATACAGAGTCATTCTCAATTTATTTCTATTCACTTGGGTTTTATTTGCAACGCAAACCATTTTATTGTAATTCAATTTCATCTCATTTGACAATACTTCCATTATATCTAATTTACTCGCAATTTACGTTTAATATTATTTATAACATACTAGAATTTTATCTGTAATTCAACCCATCACTATTTCAATCAAACTCTATATATTTTTATTTTATAACATGTCTTCTTATTTAATTCATTATCAAATCTAAGTCGAATTCTATTTAAAATTCGAATTCAATTCCAAATTCCATTATTAATTCACAATCCATTTTATTTACCCAAGTTCAATTTTATTAACATACACTATTAAATAATTATTTAGCTAATAAGTTTACTTCCAACTTGTATATCCATATTCGATTTTATTACAAACATCACTTCATTAAATTTTCCTGAGTTCAATTTTATTTTATAATTCCAGTATGGATTTCCCCTTTTATTTTCCCAAAATTCCAACACTTCTATTTTTTTTAAAAATCTAGAAATGCTTTTAAATCCACCTCATACTATTAAAATAGCTTTTATAAAAAAATATTGCTTATAACTCGATGTCTCAACCAGTCCATTCTTGTTCTCACAGAAATTCAGTCATACGTTGATCAGGCGTAGGACTGAAAATCTATAAGTACTTGGTAAACCCATTTTCAACACCCAGTGAAAATACTTGGAAAATAATTTTATTGAAAATATCGGAAGCAGTTTTTTTGAAAATAGAGGAAATATCTTTAGTGAGAATGCTCGGGAAATCATCACCCCCATCCATGGTCGCAGTTAACCCGATGGTTACGTTGCCATCCCGACAAAATCCATAGATAACTGTAGGCCTCCGTGTCCCTCGATTACACCATGGAACCCACGACAGATCGCAGCTACAACCGGGGTTACATAGGTATCACAGCAAAAACCCATATAACTGTAGGCATCAGCGCCATCGAATTTCGCTGCCAAAAATGAAATTTCTCCACTCCACTTGACCATATATCGCAGTCTACCGATGTTGCGTTGCCTTCCCGGCAAAATCAAGTGTAGACTGTTGGCACTCATCCTCCACACGATTACGCTATGGTCCCCACAGTAGATCGCAGCGACATCGAGTTGCATTGTCGTCACAGCATAACCCAAATGCCTCTGTAGGCATCAGCGCCCTCGAATTTCGCTACCCAATAATCCTAGGAACTAGTTTTGTCCGGACTCCTCACAGGATCAACTTAGAACCCCCCTTGGGCTCAAGGCAGCACCATCCAGTGGCACTCCTAAGAAGTTCATTTCAAGGGAGCGCCTTTTTCCCCAGAGCCATCATCAAAACATTTTATACTATACACATATAGTATCTTCGAATCATACACCTAGTATGATATCATACAAAGCTCCTTTATACAAAATCGATTATCCCGCAATCGATAATTCTCAAATTAGGCTTTCCAAATTTCAATATCGATTTTACTCAAAAATCAAAAGCCTTTCCAAATCCAAAGGTTCTCAAAACCTTTTCCAAAATCCTCATAAGATCCTTTATATATATATATATATATATATATATATATATATATATATATATATACACACACAGATATATATAATTTTAAAATCTTTGGATCTTTTCAATTTTGTATAAAACTCTTTTTATACTTCAAATACCTTCAAAAATCCTTTCTTCCGGCAATAGATTTAATAAGGGGAGTTTCATCTTACACATAACAAAGACGTATAACTTTGTTTATTCAAAATCAAACATTCCAATTTGATTACTCTTTTCAATATCAATTTCTTTTCCATTCACTTATCCACCTTTACATTAATCCTCATTTGGATTATCACTTCAATTCCTATCTCAGTTGGGTATTAAATCCATAACAGTTTGAACTCCGACCAGTTTATATTTAGAAAATAGCTTGAATTTTTAAAAAAAAATAGATAAGTAGTTGAAAAATAATTATTAGTTTATAAAATAGCTATAAAATAGTTAACTAATTGTAAAATAGTCGAAAAATAGTTGAATAGTTTCAGAAATTTCAAATAATTACAAAATAGTTGTAAAATAGAAATTAGTTTGTGCAATAGTTGAAAAATAGTGATTAGTTTAGAAACAGTTGAAAAATGGTTAAATAGCTCCAAAAATAATTGTAAAACAAATATAAAATAAGTTAGCTTTAAAAAGAAGGGTTGTATATATTTAATAGCTTAGAAGAATAAGTTTATATTAAAACAATTTATATTAAAAATAGTCAAGAGTCACCTGTTCACTTCCCCAACAATCCAATGTAAATTTACACTTTCATTTAAATTGATCTAATTCCAATTTGAATAACTCCAATTTCTATTAAAATTTATTTACCCAATTCAAGTTGAATCAACCTTGATTCTCTTTCCAATTTAAATCAAATTCCATATGATTTTAATCCTGTTCAACTTTAATTATAATTTCATATTATTCCAATCAATTTGAATTATTATCAATTTAACCCATTTCAAATTCAAATTATTTCAATGTAATCCAATTTAATTTCCCATTAAAATTTTTAAACTTATACATCTTCAATCACCAATCCACTTAATTCAAACCAAATTCAATTTCAATCTTGAATTTAAACTATCTCGAATTATATAAATTCGAGTTAAATTCTCAAAGGTTGATTTACCCTTTTAAACAAAATTAACTTTTATTCAAAGTTTTTAATCAATTTAGTTTCTGAGTTCAATTCTCCAAATTCCATTTTAAATTATCTTAACTTATCTGTTTTAATGTTCAAATAAGAATTCAATACAATTTATTTAAAAAGGTTAATTTATTATTAAATTTTATCTTCCAGTTCGAAGCCAGTTCTTAAACAAATTTAATTTACAACTTAATTATTCAAATTTAGTTTATTTATACAATACCATTCTCAATTTAAAGATTTTTATTAACAACAGGATGATATCATCCAATTTATTTTAAAACTTCCATCCATTTCCAATTTTTAAATCTCAAACCCGTTTTGAGATCACACAAATTCCCAATTCAAATCAACCATTTAACTTTCCGTGTTAAATTCCAATCTACTTAATTCAATCAACCTTACTCAATTTGAATGCCAACTTCAAATTTCAAAATTCTTTCTCTCTTATAAGTTCAAAACTTATATTACTCTGGGTTTTACATCACACTTCAGGGAAAATCAAAACTCAACACCTTAGAGTTTATTTCAAATTATCATGTATATCCATACATATATACATTTTTTTTCTTTTGTTTTTTTCTAAAATTTTAAACCACCCTTGGTTTTGAATCCAAATTAAACTTCAAACAACCCATTGTTTGCAACAAGTCCCAGTTATCCAAATAATACTTGTTCATTATTTTTCATCACTTTGAAACAAAATTTTAAAATTCCGAGACCAGATTTAGAATTTTATTTTCAATCAATTAAATTTTAATTTAGTTGTATTTCTATTTCTACTTAATTTAATCCCAATTCAAGACTTCAATTTCAGTTCAAATCCATTTCAAACTTATCTTTATTTAACTTTAGTTTGGTTGTATTATATTACTTCTTAATTTAATTCTAATAATTTAACAACCAATCACCTTAATATTTATTAGAAGGAAATATTGCTTTATATATCAAAAATATATTTTTATATAAAATCATTAAAATCTTTATATAAGAAAATAATAAGTACGCGCTCATATATATATATATATAACTCATTCTAGAGTACTCCAGACTCTATTAAATGGGTAATCCCTACCAGAGCCAAGGTTCTCGCTTAACCTCGCTCTGATACCAACTGTAACGACCCGGAAATTTTGAACCCGAAATTTCCAGATAGTTATGAAAAAGAAGAAAGAGATAGAAGAAGAAGAAGAAGAAGAAGAAGAGCAACACCAAACATCTCCTATTCGCAGTGGATAAAATATAATAATAACTAATATCAGTTTACAAAAGAATACCATATCTATCGATTACATTTAATGTACATCAGAGTTTACATATTCACAGTCACTGAATATACACTATTATCATGTCTCAGATACACAATAATATACTACAGCGGAAATACTCTATACGTTCTCGCCATCCAACTCGCCTCATGAGCTCCAGCACGTCCTATCTGAAAATCTGTAATATGCGGTCTGACCCAACTAACATGGAATACCAATGCAATCAACTTATATAAACCCGGGGTAACTTATATCAATTTAAACAATTCATAATTTGCTAAAGACAACACTTATTTCACATATCAGTTTCTAAGTACCAAACTTAGATAAAATAATCCAATTCACTTAAATCGTTTTAGTCCAGCCTATTTATTTCACACATCAATTTATTTTTAATCCAATTTAGTTTCGAGTATTTCCTAATACCCGACCCCGGTCTCTTCCAAACTCATGTTATCCTAACCCAAGTTATTCAAATGAGATACACAACATTTCATATCAGAGATATCAACTCATTCAAAGCACCAATACCATTCAATCATCCATAACCAAAGCTTAATCATATACAAATTTAATTTAATTAATCCTGATTGAATTACTAACCTCAACCACTTAGATTTCTTCATTAAACATTAATTAATTTCAAATCAATTAATCAATCATCCCTTTATTTTTATCTTAATTAATCACCCTGGATTAATTATCTTTCAATTACATTCAAGTAATTCACTTAGACTAACTTCACAATGTTAATTAGTCTCAACCAAGATCATTAAGTAATCTTTATTACTTCATGAATTAATTAATTATGTAATTACATTAATTCTTAATTACTTATACTAATTTACTTCCCATAAGTCACTTATTACTGATTAATTCATCTTAATTAATCAATCTTCAATTACATCGTTAATTATATTTATTAATTATTTCAATTATATTTTAATTTGTTCCAATCTAAATTAATTACTTTAATTCAACCACAATATTAATCACCTTCGATTAGTCTCAACCTGTAATAAACTATCCATTTATTTACTTTATTAAATAATCAAATTTCTCCTTAATTAATAATCTTAACTAACCTCTTGATTTATTACCCAAAATAATTATATTTTATTAATTTCATTTAGTAATTATTTACCAAACCATCCAATGATTATTCTGAACTACTTACACTTAATTAATTAACTTAACTTAATTAATTAATGCAAACCCTTCACCACTAAATTAATTAAGTCAAATCATTATTAATTGAATTGATCAATTATTCATTTCAATTACCCCACTAATTTAATGAATCACAAAGCATCAAGCCCTTATTAAATTTAAAATGAAAACATTTTCTTATTTATGATTTAAGTTTAAAACAATTTAAAACCCAATATACTTCGAGTCAATTCACAATTAACTCGAGAATCAATTGAAACCAAGGTCACATCATCATCAGTATACATCCAATCAACTTAAACATTCAACCAATTATTTAACTTTAACCATGTAAATTTAAATATAAATCCAACAGTGTGGGATTTACTAACCTTTTATTTTTCTTTTTCTTTTTGAAACCCATTCCAACCAGCTTGTTTTCTTTTCAGATTTCAAACCTTGAATTAAACATTCACAATTTATTAACATTTAATTCATTATCTTAAATTACTCGATTAACTAATTTATAATCATCGATTATCAATCCAAACTTATTTAATTTAACTCATTATTTGATTTAAATTTTTTGAGCTAATAGTTTCTTTTAACAACCTATTTTTGACAACCAAAAATTAAACAGGTTAATTACAACAGCCTAATTACCATTTATTATTTAACTGATGTTTTAGTTCCAAACTAATAAATTTCCTCTATTATGTTATATGTAGTCTAATAAAACCAACAGAAAATACCTTCACAGAAAAGATGAACCCAGATTCTAGCGAATCTCGTCACCATCGTTGAACTTTAGGATTTTCAATTGATGCCGACCAACTTCACTCTCGAAGACGCTACCGCGACTTCGCCTCAAGCCTCCTCGCAACCTCTACAGTCCACGCTTGCGCTGCGCCCGACGTCAATGCCCAGTGCCCGCCCTAAATGTCGAACCCACATCGCTTCGTCCCACGAACGAAACCCAAGCTTGTACGCGACCCGAAATCGCGATGCTCAAATCTCAGGATTTCGATCGCCCCCCTCTGACTCTCGCCTCCCACGAGTTGCGCGACTACGGATTCGATTCTCTAAACGATGTCGCGGCCCCCCTTCCCACCATCGTCGCGATCCACGAAGTCGTCACTGAGCTTGAGTTTAAGTCCGCTTCGAATTCGAGCGCAGGCTCTCTGTTTTTTTTTAACAGGTCGCGATTTTGGATTCGGAGGAGAGAACGAGACTTTGGGGAAAAGAAAAAGAGAAATGAATGGCTCTATTGAACTGAAGGGCTTTTGAGAGGGGAAAAGTGAGAACGATATTGTTTTCTTTCATTCAGTCGCCATTTTTTTTCTTATTTGAGTTTGAGTTTCTGTTTGAAGATTAGAGAGGAGAAACGAAGATAAATATGGATTTGGGGTAGCTTCCTGCGTACTAGTGGTGATAAAAGATCTCTGACTAAATGTACTACAAAATTTATTATATAATTAAATATTGAAAATATCTCGCGTTGTATAATGCGAAATCCCGAACTCTGAATCAGACATGCCGACAGACGTTTATAAGGTTTTGCCCGCATTCCGAACACAATGGAACGTGTTTCGGAGGCTAATTTGATCGTATGCGCGGGTTACAGAAGAAAACGATCGATTTTAAATTAAATTGATTAAAATAGTTCGAATGGTTTCTAGCTTCCAAGGTCAAACGACAACTCCGATTACTACGAAAATTGAAATCCGATAATAACTCACTATTACAGATCCAATGGAACTGGTTTCGTCGAATTCCGAGACTGTGCTCGGAAGGCTATTTTCAAATTCCAATTTAAACGATATATTATCAAAATTGAACAAATCATCTTTAAATTAAATCCCAATCATTCTATTATCTTCAGTATTATCATTAAAAAATTTATAAGCCTTCAAATTATTTTAAACAGGCTTACAATTCCATATTCAATATTTTACCCAATTTCAAATATTAAATTCAATATTTGAACTATATAATTCAATGATTTAGTTATCAAGTAGATATTGATATCTTTAATTCAAGTTAAATTAACTTTTAAATATTTTAAATCAATTTAATTATTCTATTTTAAATTGTTAGAAATTTCGGGTCGTCACAAACAACTTTCATTATTTATCTTTGTAAATTATTTCTATAAAAATATAGACTTCATTGATTTTATTTTTGTTTCATTTATTTTATTTTATCTTAAAACTATATATATATATATATATTAAAACAAATATGTACATGCACAGACCCAAAACCACATCTAGGTTGTGCACCGATGAATCGATGATAGCCTGGAAACGAATTTCCAAGTCATGCTGAAGGCCATTCTAGTGACTTCGCCCACCATCGACTACTCCTCTTCAGCCATATTTCATCACTAAGCCTAACTCTACTATCCTATCATCCCAATGCACAACAATATGACTCAAAGTTCAATCAAAAGTAAGAAAATATAGGAGTTTAAGAGAAATGCACATACACATAATGCAATTACTCTAACTTGCAAGATTATATTCATGTATTTAAATATAGTTGTGAGCGAAGAAGCACTCACCTTGAAGTTACTAAGTCTCTTCTATTATATTGCTTTTTCTACCTCCTCTTTTCTCCTTCTCTACAAAATTTAATGGAGCTCAAACTTAATTAACATTCTAACTTCTTCTTCATAGTATGTGTTGAAGGTAGCTGAGAAGAATATATATTTATTTAAGAAATTTTAGTGATTTATTTGTATTTATATTTTGAATTTCAGAGGAGATGGGTTAGGGTATTCATAATTGGGTGTTTAGGAAAATGGTTCTACGATGCTTATACAAAAAGTGAAAATATGAAGGCACTAAGATGGATTCCAGAGTTATTATGAGATGTAGAAAAGCAAAGATTTTTCTAAGCATGTGGATAGTCTAATGGGCTTATTTTTATTCATCTTTCCTTTCGTATCTTTTATTTATTCTTTATTAATCAATTTTTCATTCCCAATAAACTAGTCCGAAGTTCCAAATAAAACTGACATTTATTCTTCAAATATGTTTTGCTATCTTCACATAATTTTTCCATAATTATTATTTATAATATTTCCCAATTACATGGTTATTCTCTTATTTGTCGTATGAAACCCAATTTTAATAATAAATTTATAATCTTCTTTAAAAGTGAAATAAAAAATCATTTCCTTTAACATAAGTTCTTATCTTGTTTACTTTTTATATTTAACTTCATAAATATTATTTAATTGTTTTAATTATATATTAAAAATCATTTTGACCCATAATAATGTCCTTACTTCGTTTAAAAATCAAATTTTACTTAACTAAATTATTTTATTACATTATAAATATTTTCCCTTATAGCTTCCCAATTATTTCTATTTTCCATTATTTATAATATCAAAATCCCTTTTTTATTAATTAAATATTTTTAATTGTTCTCAACTACGAGTTGTTACAATGACGGACAAAACAATAAACCTTAAGGGAAGGACGCTTAGTGGGATCGGCCTGATTCTAGTGGAGAGGGAGCGAGGCGATCAGAGAGTAGAATTATGATAAACACTATTTCTGGAGGACCGCGTACAATGGAGAAGAGCTGGAATGAGATTGAGTGGTTTGGAATTTCATTGAAACGGGTGCCATAAAGGAGTTGTTTTGTTGTCGAAAACAGAGCTCCGATAAAACAAATGAAGACGATGAATGATGACATAGTAATAAAAAACAAAGATGCTGATAGGGTGCAAGCACAGATGCTGGATATGTGCACGTAAATGTGCATATTTTTACCACCATATTTAATCTATTTAAATTAAATAAATGATCATATTGGGTATTTTAACTTGTTTTAACCAAAATCCATATTAATTCTAAATTTTCACATGTCCATCTTCATATAGGGGTAAAATGGTCATTTTTGTACATTTATTAAATTGTGAAAATTTACTTGGAATTTTCTATGTTGTTTTGTAGGAAATTTGGTGAATTTTACAAGTGGATTTATGATGAAAATATGCATGCATAAAGAAGATACAAAAGAATGAAATGGAAATAATTCAAAATGAAGAACATGAAGGACCACACCCACTTACCTTGATTTTCATTTAGAGGCTAATGCACATGCTTATGGAGTTTATGACTTCATGTACACTTTAATGATGATTAGTAGAAGCTAATGATTACTTGACCTCCACACTACCTCAAGGACAATTTGGACGTTCCCCAAAAATATGAATTAGGGTTTCATACACGTATAAATACTCATTATGTTTCATGTAACCCTTCTCTCCCTTACTCTCTTTAGTTTAGTTTAGGCTCAAAATAAAAGACAAGTTCTCTTTTCTATGACTACTTAGCCATTTTTATTTTCATGTAACTTTCATTTTTTCTATGCAATATTAATTAGTGCTCTCTTTCTTTTACATGCTTCTTTTATTTATTTACTTTCATGTTAGTAGTGTAGATTTATTTTTTATGCAAGTAGAATAGTTTTTTTTCTTTACTTTGCTCTCTTTTTCCTTTTCTTTTTCTTTCATTTGCAAGCTATATTTGTTGTTTTGATAACAAATATGAGAGGCTAATCCCTTCAATTTATGGGTAATGAAGCCTCTAATCATGTAGCTTCAACATTTTGATAATTATAGCTCTCTTTTTGTGCTTAATGACAATGCTTGAAGTCGTTTAATTTGTTGTTTTTACTTTGAATTAATTAATAGCCTATATTGTTGACGCCAAATAGGCTATGCTTAAACAATCACTAACACAAATGTCTCTTCATCAAAATATGATTATGGCATAAGAAAGTGACTTGAAATTCAAATTTGATGGTCTATGTATCTAATTAATAGTTAATAGGCCATACTTAAAATAGATTTCATTTTCAACTTTGTTGTCATTTTCATGAGAGTTAATAAGTGGTTTAAAGGTTGTGTTATAGTTTGATGGCTTATGTTGAGCTAATTAATAGTACAAATGAGCCATACTTATGATAAACATATCATTTAAACTCATTTATGACCAAAAAAAGAGATTATAATTTCATTAATGGTTGAATTATATGATCTAGAGAGTGGATTTATCTCTAAATTGTCATTTTAACTCTCATATTTTTATCTAATTTTCTTTTGCTAGTTTTTGTTAGTTTCTTACATTTTTATCTAATCACACTTTTAACTTTGGTTAATTTGGTTGAATAGAAATTTAAAATCATCAATTTCCTACGGATCGACCCGTATTTACCACATACTATAAGTGTACGCCATGCGCTTGCGGTTATTTTTATTTCAAAATATTTCGACGATTTTCTAATTCGATAGAAATTCCGCCGATAAACAAGTTTTTGACGCCGTTGCCGGAGAGTTTTTTTTATTTTGGTTTTCTATTCTTCGAATTATTTTTAGTTTTTGTGTGTTTTTATTGCGTGTGTCTGAGGAATAAAAACAAAAAACTTGTGTGTGTTCGTTGTTTGATTTTTGTTTACAATTTGTTGTGTGCATGTAGTTCTATTTTGCATTTGAATTTTCATAAAAATAATAGCACATCACAATTTCAAAACAAAACATTTTATTTCATTTTCTATTGTACAATTTACATTTCATTTTTGTTTTTACATTGCTTTCCTAAAAAAAAGACACACACAACCATTTCACTGTTTCAACTCTGTGCACATTTCTATGCACTTCCATCACTTTTGGCTCTGTTACAACGGCCATCACCACTGCAGCATCTCTACTCGAACCACAGCAGCCTACTGCCACTGCCAGAACAACTTTTCTAACCACTGAACTCACTGCCCACACCTTTGTGCATTCCCCTGCTCAACATCATCCCACATTAAAGCTTTCAACTCTAACATACCACCTCTAACATATCAGCCAGTCATCTACCTGTCACCTATCGATAGAAGCAACCTCAATCGCTTCACCATTATCACCTCTTCCCTCCTCCTCATTGTAAAAACTACCATCAGCCACCAAACCCTCTACAAGTTTCTCTGACATATTAAGTAACGGCCGCATATCAACACTTCTCAATAGCAGCCTTAAACTCCAGTCACATCTCTGACATCTCCTTATACAATCCTTTCCCCTGCATACCATTATCCTCCCATCACCATTGTTCACCAGCCTCAACTTCAACTTCATCCCCTACCATATACAACAATTACTCAATACTGCACCATCCATCCTCTGCTCATCATCGACTTCACCAAGCTACACTACCACAAACTCAATACTTCAACAAACTACACAGCACTCTCCTCTGCACTCTGACAACACGCAGCTACCTACCATCATCAGTGCTTCACCACAATCGCCTTCCACATCAACATACTGCCTGCCTCCCTTCAACACAGCCACTCTACAACACTCCAACTTTCAATTGCCATCAACTCTTCAATACAAACAACCCTAACTCCACAACAAATCTCTGCTTTAATACCTGAAACTGCCACTACCCACTGCTCCTCCTGTAAGAACAAGCGAAGACCAAATCGCCTCACCATTATCACATGCGCCTACACCACTACAACCCGTCCCCCACTGTCGCGACCATCAGTTACACACACAGAAAACCCCTGAAACTTCACCAAGCATCATCAATACTGCTATTGACCGTCGAACTCCACTTACCATTTATAGCAAAATTGCACCCCAAACACCGCATATACCAACATCACTATGCTGCTTGTGCACATTTCAAACACAGACATCTATCTAACACACATCTTCAAAACAAAATTGACACAAAATCTCTACCAATTGCTTGCTGCCTTCATCTGGCAAAACTGCACTGCACATTTACCACCAATACACCATACAACTCCTTCATATCCATCACCACCAGAGTAGCCCACTATCACCAAACAGCAACCAACGCCATCTCCAATCACCGCTCCAGACGACTTCATCCACTTCACTTCGACAACCATCGCATCGCAAATCGCCCACTCCCCAAAAAACTGAAACCACACTGCATTCAATTACATCACCACGAATCACCTTACCTCCTTCAGTCTTCACCGTACTCAGAAATTCTTCACCTTCCTCTAACTATAAACACCTGCGGCTTCAAATACACCCAACACAGCCACTGAAACCACCACGCGACTGCGAACTCCTCGAACCGAAAACACAATCTCAATCCCCAAATCGCGCTAAAGCACAAACATTGGCATTAAAGCAAAAAACTGATTTTTGTTCTCTATTCAAGCCAATAATAAAAAATAATTTCTCAACTGATTTTTGTTCCAAAAATAAAATAATAATAATAATAATCTATTACTTTATAATAAAGCAGGAACTTCCAATAGCTGACATGGCTTCCTCCACATTCCTCGTTTCAAAATAACATCCTGTTGTACGCTTCCGCTTTTTTTTTCCTGCTCCCACGTTCTGTTCGTTTTCCCCTTCTCTCCTTTCCCCTGCCTCACCACCTACAACTGCTCCATCACGTGTTTCTCCCACCTCCTTCGTTTTCAATTTTGTCCCTTAATCCTACGCTTCCATGTAGAGCGAGTACGTCTTCCTCTCTCCTCCATCTTACGGGCTGTCCTCTCCCGCTCGGTGCTGTTGTTCCATGGATCTCCCTTCTCAGGCCGTCGACGACTGCTCCGTCCTCACTGCATCGACGACTGCACCCTCCTCAGCGAATCGTCTACTACGGCCTGCCTTTCTACAAATCCTCCTCCTTTCCCTTGTGTAGGTTATACAGGTAATTTTTTGGTCCGTCGGTGTATCCAAACTTTTTAATTTCTTCTGCTCCCATTAACTCCACCTTAATGCGCGTCTTCATTTGGTCTAATACATTACGTTTATTTCAGGTAACGCGTACTGTTTACTAATGATTTCTATCGTAGACGAAAGGTGAACTCATGTCAACCCACCGCTTTGTTGACTTCTGTTTACGTCTCATTGTTTACAGCGTATGTGACGTGTTTGTATGGATGACTGATACGTATTGCCTTATGAATATTTAAGTTCCTGCTTGCATAAAAAGAACATTGTGTGATAGCTTGAAACTGTATGTTAATTGTTGCTGTTGCAAGGCTTGTGCACGTTTACTCTGTTATTACTATGCCCTTATTGATTTCCTCTCATTTATATGTGGCGTTTTTTGTAATGTCCATGGGTTGGTACAAAATTGGGCCAACAGTGTGTGCTTACTGTCGTTTAAAAATGAACAACTCCTTACTTGCTGAACTGTTGACTTTCCACTAGGTTTGCTAAACAAGTGGTGTGCCTGGACAGTAACCGTATATTCTTTTTTTTATTCTACCATTGATGTTGTTGCTGCATATATGTTATCTGTGAGTTAAAGTTGTTCAAGTGCCTGCTTTACTGGACCTTTTTTCTGTATCCCCTGCCTGAGGTTAGATTACCTTTTTCTGCTTTAAATAAAAACGTTTGACATTACACTGTCCTATTTTGCTGATGACAGTTCCAAAACTACTGTAACTGGCGGTGAAACTTAATGAGTTATTCTTTTTATATGGTGTTTTCGAATGTGTGTTCCCTGATCCCAGCTTCACATATAGTGGATAGTGTTATCTGATAGTATAATCCCTCTATTACCGAGTCACATGTCTATGTATGTAGTTGTCAGTGTGCATATTACTGTAAAATTAAGTATGCAGTTATTTATTGCATGAAGTGTTTTTTACCAACAATCTATGTCTACCGGTACGTCATAGCATGACTCTAATATTGTATTTGTGAGACGTGGTTTGAATTTGGTATTTTTGCTCCACTGTATTATTGGAGTTGTGAGATTTAGTTCTCTTTTTCATACGTTCGCAGTATCTGCTTCAGCAACATTTCACAGTATACTTCTTAACTTTGTTGACTGTTTTTTGGTATGGTTGATGTTACACTGTCTACGACCAATTCAGGTAATGCGTTGTTGTCCGTATTAAGGTTTGTGGGTCAGTGTCCTCCATTGCTATGTCCGTTCTTGATTCGCACTACTGACGTCTGCTATATTTTTTTGTGCATTTTGTATACCATTCAGACTTTTGTTCGACTGTTTATCCAAACATGCATTACCCGTATTTTCTTCGTCTATATGTTTATGGTTTATGTAAGGTATACTGCTGCTGGTTCCATTTTTGGTGTATGTCAACAAGGATCAAACATTTTTTTGTTACATATTGTTTGCACCAATTAAACGCTGGATTTTGGTTATGCAGGCAACGCCTGCCTGAGTGGTGGTGGTGTTTCTTGGTACACAGAGCTTCTGATTTCTCAGTCCATGGGTCGACAGAGATAACGTTTACGGGTACACTATCTACGACCGGCTGAAGTACGTATGTTTTTCATCTTTTTCATAGATTTATTCATTTTGAACATGTCTTTTTTTGGTGACTACAACCATGACAGTTTTTTTTTAACGCTCCTCTTGACTTCCGCCTACTTTATTAATGCAAACTGGATGAATGTTGCATAGGTTGTTTATTTTTCAACAAACTGTGGCGGGCCGAATGGTTGGTTTTGCTGTAAGACATTAGCATCTTGCACATGCGTGCGTGTCAGCAGTCGGTACGCATGCTTTTCATACTATCTTTGAACGCATTGCTGTGCTGTTTGAAAGTATATTAACGTTTCTTCAAGTTCTGAATGTTGTCATATTGATGTTGCTCGTTTGTCCTGATGCTAGATTAATTTGTATACCCAGGTATGCAAGTCTGCAAGAGCGAGATGCAAACTGCAACTGAGATGGAAACAGGCAAAAAAATATTATACAAACAGATGGATGAGATGTAACAACTGCTGTCCACATTTCATAGACATATCCCTGCATAATTTCTTCGACTTTCTTTATCGACGACATGAGGAGGAAGCTATCAGATTGGTTTCTATTGGCCGATCTTGCCGTCGACAGAGTTCGAGTCCTTTTTTTCCCCTTATACCTATGCATACTATACACGGCTGTTAATGAATTGCTGTTTTCTGATTGTAGTTTGTTGGATAGATCGCATAACAGGCTTCAGAAACTGAGGCACAAAAAATTGAGGACAGCAGCTGCGGGTAAGAGTGATTTTATTCTTCGTCTGCTATGGGCGTCTGACGGAACAGCAGACGTCTGATGTACAGCATGTCCATTGCAGGTTAATCCATGTTATCAACGTTCTTATCGTTGTTAATTGTTGTCGCAGAAAACCCCCAGCTGACAGGGTGTCCCCCCGACTCTTTACCGGCATCGTTTGACTTGACTCAACATGGGAACAGCGTACCTCTGTTTGCTGCATCACAGCATATCCGAATTCCTGTGGTTGATAATTACGGACGGCGTATGTAGTGTACATTATCTTGGTCGGTATAAAATGCATTGACTGTGCAAACAGTTCTAATTTTTTTTTTTGCAAAATATGCAAGTAAGATGTTTTCTGCTCATAGTTTTGGCCCACCCTCATGTACATGTTCATTCTGCGGAGCATTGCTTTGGTTTGAAGAAAGAGTAAAGAAGGGGAGTACAAAGTCAAATCCAAAGTTTTCAATCTGTTGTCAGAAGGGAAAGGTCCAGCTCCCATCCTACCGGCCTGCCCCCAGTTATTTAATGACAATTCTGGACTACAATGGAGGATCTATTTCAAAAGAATTTAGGCGGCAAATTCAAGTTTGTAACTCTATTTTTGCTTTCACGTCAATGGGTGGGAATGTTGATAGCTCCGTCAACAACAGCCGTAGTCCGTATGTTTTTAGACTGAACGGGCAAAACCATCATCGAATTGGCTCACTTCTTCCGACAACGGGTAAACCAAAATTTGCTCGTTATATTTCTTTGACACCAGTAATGAAGTCAATAACCGGGTTTTGTCGTGCGGCGAAAGTGTGGCGCAAAATTTAGATGTGGGTACTGTCAACAATTTAATATGCATGTTCAACAACTGTAGTGAGTTGGCGAAAGTGTTCAGAATGGCTAGAGAAAGATTTCATGCATTGGAATACCAGCCTATTACCATTAGACTGTTGGAGAGACGTTGTAGGGATGGACGACAGTACAATTTACCAACTTCGTCAGAGATTGCAGCATTGGTTGATAACTCAAATGCGGATTCGTGTGGCTGTCGTGATATAGTTATTGAAGACAGGAATGGGGTACTGAAAAGGATTAGTGAAAAGCACCCTTCCTTTATGTCAATGCAATATCCGCTTTTATTTCCTTATGGTGAGGATGGTTTCAGGTGTGGCATACAGTATAGAGAATGTGATGTACAGTTAGAAACTAAAAGAACGACCGTGACAGTGCGTGAATATTATGCGTACATTATTCAGCGCAGAGTAGAAGATGGCTCCGTTCTGTTGTGGGGTGGTAGGCTTTTCCACCAATTCATTGTAGATAGTTATACATGTATTGAAGAAGACAGACTATCATGGGTAAAGAGTAACCAAAGTACATTACGATGTGAACTATACAAGGGTCTGCAGGATGCTATTACAGCTGGTGACACAAATGCACGCGCGATAGGAAGAAAAATTGTTCTGCCCTCCTCTTTCACAGGAGGTCCTAGGTACATGGTGCAAAACTACCAAGATGCTATGGCTATATGTCGATGGGCGGGATCGCCAGATTTTTTTGTAACGTTCACGTGCAACCCAAAGTGGCCTGAGATTGAAATGGCTTTACTCAACATTCCCGGTCAGAAAGCTGAGGATAGACCGAACATTGTTTCCCGTGTTTTCCATATGAAGCTTATGGAGCTATTGCGGGATATAAAGACAGAATGTCATTTTGGTAAAGTCAAAGCACGTAAGTCTGAAAAATTCTAACTATTTTCACGCGTTTTTTAAATGATCTCACGCTGTCTTACCTTATACCTTATTTTTATATTATTATTATTATTCCCAGTTGTTTACACAATTGAATTTCAAAAAAGGGGACTACCGCATGCTCATATACTTATATTTCTGTTTGGCGATCAGAGACCAAGAACTGTTAGCCAGCTTGATGCAGTGGTTAGTGCTGAGATACCAGATAAACATGCGGATCTGTTTGCTTATCACTCGGTGTGTCGGTACATGATTCACGGACCATGCGGTTACACAAATCCTGGATGTGCTTGCATAGTGGAAGGTTGTTGCTCCAAGCATTATCCTAAACGGTACAAGAGTGAAACCAGTTTTGACAAATTTGGATTTCATATGTACAGATGACGCAACAATGGGTTGTCAACCGAGACGTCAAATGGGTTTGTGCAGGACAACGGTCGGGTTATACCTCATAATGTTGATTTAGTTGTCAAATATCAGGCACATATCAATGTAGAGATATGCAATAGAACAAGGTCTGTCAAATACCTGTTTAAATACATCAACAAGGGGCATGATAGAGCAACTGTTGTTATTGAAGACAGTGTAAACAAAGAATGCACATTAGTACGGGAAGTTGATGAAGTAAAAACTTGTTTGGACTGCAGATATATTTCGGCTTCAGAAGCGTCGTGGCGAATTTTTGAGTTTGATGTTCAGTACCACACTCCAGCAGTGGAGAGGTTAATGTTTCATTTTCCAGGAGAGAAAACTGTGTATTTTGATGAAATAGAACATTTGAATGACGTACAAGGTAGGCATAATATATGCAAAACTATGTTCGCTCAGTGGTTGGAGACCAACAGAATGTGTCACGTAGCTCGCCGATTTACTTATGTTGATTTTCCTACTAAATGGGTATGGGATAAGTCTACTAAGGACTGGAGGATGAGGCAGAAAGGAGAGTGTATAGGTCGGATTTATTATGCACATCCTACGTCAGGAGAGAGATTTTATATGCGTATACTTTTATATGTTGTTCGTGGCCCTACATGTTATGAAGACATTAGAGCAGTAAATGGTGTTGTTTTCAACACCTTCAAAGACGCATGCCTTGCATGAGGTTTGTTAGACGATGACAATGAGTGGGATGAGGCATTAACTGAAGCTGCTTCATGGGCTACTCCGAATTGTATGCGGGAAATGTTTGCAACGTTGTTGTGTTTTTGTGAGGTATCAAATGCTAAGCAACTGTGGGATAAACATTGGCAAAAGTGTAGCGAGGATATGGAATGGAGGTACGTACACAGGAACGATTATGGGTCTCAAGAAATGTCTGTGAATAAGGTCCGATCAGAAGCATTAATTGCTTTGGAAAAGCTTATGCTCAGAAACAATAGATCGGTAGCCGAGTTTTGGTCCGTAACGGAAGTTGATCTTGGAAATTTTCATTCGGTGGATAACACTCTTTTACATGACGAAGTGGACTATGACTGTGATTTCTTACGCATGGAAGCGCAACAATCAGTGCCACTGCTAAATTCGGAGCAGAGAATGGTTTTTGACGCTATAGTTTATTCTGTTCGTAACCGTACAGGAGGCTTTTTCTTTGTCTATGGAAGTGGAGGGATTGGGAAGACGTTTTTATGGAATACTTTAGCCTACACTATGCGAGCGAAAAGTAAAATTGTATTGGCGGTGGCATCTTCTGGCATTGCATCGCTTTTACTTCCTGGAGGACGAACTGCATATTCAAAGATCAAAATTCCTATGAACCTCGATGACATGTCGACCTGCAATATCTCCAAGCAGTCGTGTTTGGCCGATTTGCTTAGACGTACGGATTTGATTATTTGGGATGAGGCTCCTATGGTTCACCGAAATACACTTGAAGCGTTCGAGAAGTCATTGTCGGATATAACTTCTTCCGGCACGAATAATGAAGTTGGTAGAGTATTTGGAGGAAAGACAGTTGGACTGGGTGGTGATTTCAGGCAGACCCTACCTGTTGTTCGTAAAGGCACCAGAGAGATGATTATACGCTCCGCTATAAGTTTTTCGCCATTGTGGCAACACCGCAAAATTTTCACTCTAACAATAAACATGAGATT
Organism: Allium cepa; assembly: GCA_030765085.1. Taxonomy (NCBI): domain Eukaryota; kingdom Viridiplantae; phylum Streptophyta; class Magnoliopsida; order Asparagales; family Amaryllidaceae; genus Allium; species Allium cepa. The sequence goes on along the minus strand of CM060935.1, from coordinate 791,681,605 downwards.
GAAAAATAACGACTTATCGGATGATGAAAGGTCAAGGTTGTCTTCGTTTTCTAACTGGATATTAAATGTCGACGAAGGGAAGGTGAGGTCTATGTCCTTAGATGTGGGCGAAGAACCTACATGGATTCGGATACCGGATGAATATATTATAACAACTCAGATAATGCCATTCATACAATTGTGGAGATGACGTATCCTGATTTGGATACAAATATATTAAAAAAATCTTACTTGCAAGAAAGGTGTATTCTGGCTCCAACAAACGATTGTGTTGAAGAAATTCATGTGCAATAGATCTTATTAGTGGTGCCATGCAAACTTATTACAGCGTAGATTCAATCAGCCCAGCGTCTGACACAACCGAAGAACATCATCTTCTTTATCCTCCTGAATTTTTAAACACGTTAAAACTCTCAGGCCTGCCAAATCATGAGTTACGTTTAAAGGTGGGTGTGCCAATAATGTTTATTAGGAATCTTAACTAGAGTCTAGGCTTATGCAACAGAACAAGATTAATTGTCGCGCAACTGTCGAAGAAGGTTATTGAATGTGAGATTGTAACGGGGAAGAATGTGGGTAGGAAAGTATTGATTCCGAGATTAGTTTTAACATCCGATGACACGAAATGGCCATTTGTCCTGCGTCGACGTCAATTCCCTATTAAAGTTTGTTTTGCAATGACAATTAACAAAAGTCAGGGACAAACTTTAGAACAGGTTGGAATTTATTTGCCAAGGCCGGTTTTTACACATGGACAGCTGTATGTAGCATTGTCTAGAACAACTTCTGTTTCTGGGCTGAAGATATTGCGTGGGACTTCTAAACCGGGTTTTGAAAATTACACGTAGAACGTTGTATACAAGGAAGTCTTTAGGAACATTTCTGGTATGAATTTTTTTTCTATCCATCATCTGTAATTTTAAAGTGCTGTTTACAAGACTGCACACACCTGATGCGTTCTAACGTTCACGGTGTTTAAAATTTAATAGGTATGGAAGGCGCAGGCGAACCAGATGATGATTTGTAACAGAATATGCATAACTGTGTGTTAGGTATAAGGTAATTCGGGTACAACCGGCAGTTTATATAGTATTGTCCCTTTCATATCAGAGTTCCTTATACATGATTGGTTACGTGTAGTTTACGTTCGGCATTCCACCCACACGGTTTCGTTTCCTACAGAACGTGTATGCAAGAATGGGATCGTTGAACTTTATTACGGATCTGACTGTAACTATACATGTAAACTGAAATAGCTTTTTTTACGTGGTATCATCCGATCATTTTGTTGTTGCTATAATTCACGAATTTGGTTTGGTTGATTTAGTATTATGATAACATTGTGCATGTCTACGTACTAATTCGACTCCTTATTGGAGTAGCAAGGTAACCGTACTAGAAAAATCGGGTCGTACATTATTGAGAACGCTTAATGATGTGATGCAAGTACCTGTTAGTACATTTTCAGTTTTCGCTGTTACACATTATTTACTTTAAATATGCCATAATGTGTCCTCTAAAACAGCTGTTGCGGTAAACAATTTGCTAACCTCTTACCGTATATTGTACAAACTAAAATTGTATTTACTACCGTGATCTGTTACGGAACACACAATTTAGTGTATTGACCCTTACACGGTTATTGTATTTTGTAGTGCAACAGATATATAAAAATAACAGAGGGAGCACGTTTGCTCCGTGTATGTATTTGTTCATCAGCAGTTGACCTTAGCATGCTATCTTGAAGTTACATCCATGTGGATAACCGCATGCTTTAATTAGATGTCCTTCCACTGTAATTGACTGCCCTAAAAGTATGTTGAACTTATTTTAAATACACGATGACAGTACGACACTTTTATTACACTGTTGCTGCTACATACATTGTATTATTTTTGTAGCTTTGCCACCATTCCATATTATGTATAGAAACCTAATCTGAAAGCATGCTTCCTTTCGTTGCAGGTTTGTTGAAGAGGGGAGTTTGGTGGAGTCAGTCGACTGACCGGGGTCACCTTGAGCCAGTTGAGGTAATGTTGGTACGACCATAAGATATCATATCCCACTGAACATATATGTATGAATGGGAACACTAAACAGTATTACCAATGTGACTGTAACTGTATGTATAAATAAATATAGTATTACCAATCATTATGCATGTTGATAAGGGAGTCGTTATTACTATTTGAATTTATTTAGTTTCATAATATTGTCCCTTTCACATCAGAGTTCATTTTGGATTAGATTGTCGATATTGATTTTTTACATTGAATTTTCCATTGATATCATCGTTCCTTTTAGGGATTAACTATGTTTGTGATGCTAGGTTGTGTGCATAATGATTTAATTCTGACTTAAAAATGTGTGATCTGATTACTGAATTTTAACATAGACAACTTATTACAAGGTGCACCTTTAGCCGACAACTTTGGTCAAGAGGGCCAAATAGTGACAGAAATCAAACGGTAGGATAACGTACCTAAATTTAGCAATACAACATCATTTATTGGCAATATTAGATTATTTCTATTAAAGAATTTTCACAAACTCCAGATTAATGATTGATTACTTTTTCTGTCTGTAATTGATGCGTATTTTTCCTTGATAAACTACCCTTTTACTGACTGAACCAAATAAGGTGTTGTCATTCTGTGTTGCTAGCAGACATGCGTAAGATAAATCCCTATCTGAACATACTTGTGTGCGTAATAACTTTACAAACTATCATCTTACGCGTTTTTTCTTCGGGGCATATTTTTATTTTGACACGAAATTTATGATGCCTTCCAGCTTACTTTTTGTGGGTACTGAAATGAATACTCTACCTGATAAAATGACAAAGATATTGGAATGTGCAAAGGATTCAAGGAAGAACTTACCAAAACAGGAGGAGGCATTACTAATGAAGATTGTCAATCAGCATATTCTACTACTTGTGTATACCAAGTTCTACGTTTTGTCTTGAGTGTCTCTTTTTGTTTTCCACTATCTGTACTTAATTTTGATTTACTTCAGTTGTTCCTGTTGTAACAAACTGCACATAGGCTAATTTAAGGTCTTTTTTAATGTAAGTTTGCTCAATGATTCACCTTTGAACGATTTGATGTTTAAATTATTAGCATTTTATCTTGGAATAAATTACATACAGCTCTGTTTTATACGGTATGTCCTGTTCTAATATTGTAATGTAAACACTCATTTACAATACAGTGTCCAAGTAACAGCTTTGTGCAAAAAAAAACTAGCATAAAAAGTAGAAACAGGATTCACTCACTGTAGCAAAATTTAACAAGAAGTACAGCTCTACAAACATAGTTTCAACAAATACTCCACGCTATTAGTACTAAAACAACTAGGACCATTCATAACATTATAACATCCTGTTTGTTAACACATAACTTTTTTGGATTTATATATCTTGCGGCAGTTGCTTTATAATGCTTACCGACACACAGTACCCCAAATGACGTCTACCAACGAGTTCAAAAACTGAATCATAGAAGTTTTGTACACAAAAATAACTGACGTACGCACCGCATATATAGGACATCTCAAAAACGGACGTAGGATAGCGTCTTTGTTTCGTACGCACCACGTATATAGGACGTATCAAACATTGTACGTGTTCACAAGTTTTTCAGACATTTACATGAAGGATTTCATCTTCAATATTGACCAGAACTTATACACTTTTTTTTACAGCGTTCTACCAACGTACGAGTTTTCAGATATATTGGACCATTAATTAAATGAGGTTGGTTAAACTGTGTACATAATGCATGTAACCAACTGTTTGAAAAATGATGTTCGATAGATTGTATCTTACATGTTGCGTCAGGGTACAACGTACTTTCAAGCCGTATTCAGTATGTTCAAATGCCTTATCTGTGTTACCACTCATTTCCACAATGTACAAACTCACTTTCACTTTGCTGTAGTAAATACAAATCGTTAAAGTTACACATCATAAATACTTCTTCAAGAAGAAGTAAGGAAGACATCGCCCGCTGAAATCTCCACTCATTTATGAGTAAAAGGCATTTATGAACAAGCATACATGAAAACTGTGAATTTTAGTTCTTATTGACTAAGAAGTGAATCACAAAAAAGGTTGCCTAACTGCTATCAAGTGTGGCAAAAATATTTGGCTTTGTAAATCTTTGTTCTTGGTAACGGTGAAATGATTGGTGCATAACATGGGATGTGTAACCGTGAGTAAGCAAATCACATTGCTTCGCCGTACAACCGCTGTGCACATATTTTTTGCTATGCCAAATTAGTCAACTACTCACGTTGTATTACTGCTGCAAAAATATTTGATATGCATTTTACTGTTATATATGACAGCACAAACACCTATTTTTAATTCAGTTTGAACGTGTGGGAAATACCCAATATCGGCAGGAAATTAGAACAAACTAAATAGCAGTTGCCGCATAAACTGGAAGGACGTGAACGTGGTGCTAGCAGTTTACCCACTTTCTTTTAGAGCACGGTTTCTTGCTAATATGGTCTGAAGTCTTCCTTCTGCCTGACATAAAATTCTGTAAATAAAAATTCTAATTTTCTTCTCAACTGGTTTTCTACGATGTCCGCAAGCAGCATGTTACAGTCATAAGTGGTGTTTGGTACAAACTGGAATACCGTATGTGTCCGGGTGGCCAGGCTATGGAAATTGATCAGTCAGGGAACAAACGAAGTTTATGCGTCGAACATGCAGCTTAACGACTGCGAGGTATGTTACTGTCTACTTTTGTTATTCAGTCGCTTAGTGTGCTTCCTTTTTGGTACCCCTCCCCTATCTAGGATATTATCCGTTGGCTTGAATGAATGCATTTTATGCGTCCCATGCAGTGTTAGTGGTTTTAACTTTGATTATACTTCACGTTGGTCCATAATAATGCTGTGCCTGCTCCACACTTATCCACCGGCAGTAGTTCGTAATCTTCCACGTACATCCATTTCTCCCCTGCACTTGCATTTTAAACATGGACTGTTTGTACTGCACTTTTAATACATTGATGCAAAAAAATTATTTTGCAAGCTGTTTGGTCCCATTTCTTGTGTTTGATGTGGAATGTGATAGGGAAATGAGAAGGTTGGCACGGTTCGAAAGCATATACTTCGCCGGTTCGAAGACGTGTTTGAAGAACCTTCGGTGTACGACGTGACATGGTTCAACGTTCAAAACGCTGAAGCAACATACAGAACCGTACACGATGAATGGATAATAGTTCTACGAGCAGATATTAGAGCAGTGAAGGTGGAAGATGCAGTGGGTAGAATACCACGGTACAAGTTTGCCTTTGCTGATGAAGGCACGCTTATAACCCGACTGTGCCGTATAGACAATCTCACCGGTACTTTTTCTCCCCACCGTAAATATCATATTTTCCCGTTATGTAGTCTACGCGCACTCGTGTTGTTGATTTGTGGCTTATTACAGATTTGGGTGGTCTGTTACGGGCCGTGACTAATGTATTTCCTATAACTTCTAAAAATGGTACACAAACGCTAAAACGAGAGTTGCACGTAGAAAGCAACAGGTGGCGCCCTTTTTTTTTACTTAACCGAACTCTACCTAACGTAATACTAATCTTATTTATCACACAGTGGGAATACAAGTGTTGTATCGCTTTGGGCGAGCCAAAGAGATTTACTTGACCAATCTGTGGTAGACAAGTTTAAGAATTCGCCTACCGCTGATGTCACCTCCCTGACAGTAGCTACTTACGGCCGTAGGCTTACGATCTCCGTACTTGCCTATCCCCGCCACAAAACAATTGCCCTCTAACTGATATTTCGCTTTTTCAGGTGCATTTACTTTCATCTCCACTAAAGCAACGAAAATATATTTAGACATTGATTTGCCTGAACTGGATGTCATTAAGATGAGGTATTAATTTTTAACATGATGTGCATTCGTTTGACTGTTTCATTTCATATATCTTTATTACTTGATCTGCACAGATCGAACCAACATGCTGGGAAAAAAATTGAGTACATAGACTACTCCTCCGATGGCCGTTCTACGGTACTGGAAAGAACAAACAACACACTCGCCCAGCTGTTGACTGACGTCGGGACTGCTGCCTGTCGGGTACGTTGTTCTTGCACGTAACACATGCATAATAATAAAGTTTGACCACCACCGTCCATCCACTTTCATTGATTTCACATAGTTCTTTTATCCCTGCCAATCATGTTCTGTTCGAGTCCTGGGCATGCACCAATTTTCCTCACTGCACATAACATCTCTTTCCATCCAAATGTTGGTGGTTATCTTTTACATGCAGTTGTTTTGTTGCGCGGCAGTAACGTTGTCGTTTCAGTGCTTTTGCATACTACATACGTTAATTTGTGTATTTGTCTATATTGCGTTTGTACTTCCACTTTGTTAACTACTACATCTATATCAATCTGTTCGTACATATTACACTGTTGACTGGAAAAAGATACTGACGTAGGTGTACATATTTGTAGGAGTGTTAGAAATAATAAATGTCCCGTCTATGCGATGTTTATTACTTTTTTTCCCAACCGTGCCTGCAGATTTGTAAAACGTTGTTAGATTAAACAACATAACCTTCGCCACTTTTTCTTTCTCAACAATAAGAATTGCTGCTGGGATAAAACATGCTAAATAATGTTTTGAAAAGGTCTAGCTGCAGAATTTTACACTTATTGCTCAATGAAATTAGCTCCATGCATTAGGCGCTTGTAAAACGTCTTCGTTCCAGCTGATCGCGCTTAGACAAACAGTTATACAGATGTAGCTCTAAATATATGCTGCCAACTTTGTTTTCAGGGTAAGCTATACGTCGTGCCAGCAACCATTGTGCATCTGAAAAGTTCTTCGTGGAGCTATCTTTCATGCGCGGTCTGCAAGTCTATAGCTCACTTTGAGGGCACCAACTATTTCTGCTCTGGATGCCATCGAATGGTAGCTCATCCTGTAAACAGGTACCGTTTGTCGGATTCTTCGTTATGCAGTTTTCCTATTTTACTTGCTGTAAAAGGATAATTACGAATGTTAAAAACATGTTTGTTAGGTACCGTTTAAATGTCGACATATTGGACTCTACTACATCTACTACTATCACCGCTTTTGACAAGGAGGCGGAATGGTTACTTGGAAATAAGGTTGACGACATGCTTGCCGTACTTAACTCGGTAAGATAATACAACTATGCATTTCATTTTACAGTTTCTATACGTATGCACGTTGTAATCGAAATGAAATGTATGTGCATGTAAGTTTATCATATTATACTCTCATTGCTTATGTTGGACCGGTCATGTTTGGTCTTGCACTTTTTAGGCGGTTAACTGCACAACTGCCTAAGCTTGCTGATGCGGTTGTAAATAATATTACCCAGTTATACAGCAGCCGTGCTGTGAAATGTGACTATTGGTTTCAATTTCTTCCTTAACATGTACGTACTCCAGATTAGTTTTAATATGTGACTTACTACCCACGCAAATGCTCGGCCACACCATCCACTGTTGCTATCAAATGTATGCTATGTAGCGTACTTTGAGTTTTAGCCATCATGAATTGCTGCTTCCCCATGCTTTACTGTCATACCACTGCTCACCCACATTACTTTGCTCATCTTAGACTGGTTATATGTGGTGGACACCCCATGTACACGGTAGCATGTACAAGTTGTGACCTCACAATTATATGAGTATTTTATTGTTTACACGTCCTGTACATATCTAGGCTATGTCATTTTCAAACTGCATCGCATTGCTTCGTACCGTTTCTTCTTGCCGTACTGATTACTGCCCAAGTACAAATGGCGTCATCCATGGTATCAGTAGGTTTCTCTGCTTCTTTTTTTTATATCACGTACGTTGTAAAATCAAACGCATGTACACTGCCATGATTTGAATCCTGCCGACTTGACTTTATTAACGGTATGTTACGTCCAATGTGGTTTACATCACTATTGCATTCTGCAGGAGAATGGGGTCCAAAAATTTGAGAACATTTTCCACAACCTCTCGGGGACTGATGCGATGTTTGAGTTCAGACCAAACAACTATGAGATGAACAATCCGGATGCTTACCTCACTGTCAGAAAAACCACCAAAAATTTATCTATTACCGAGACGGTTTGTTCTAATCCATGCTTATACATCTACCTATAACTTACGTACTTAATTTCTCGCTTACTGACGTTGTTCTCTGTTTTGGAACACTTGAAAATTACAGCTCACTCCACCTAGCGACCAGAGTTCAAATTTAGTTTCTCCTTCGATAACGGACAAGCAGGAGACACCGCTGGATGCAGATATCAAAGGGAAGAAACATATTGATCAGGTTTGATATACAATTATTAGAATTATTTGTCTGTCCAACTGGTATCTTAGAAAGGACGTTCATTTGTTTTGCTAGGATGGTGATGGTATCATTCCTCCAGTCGTGCATGCTTCTACTCCACCAGTCACCAGAAAGACAATGCGAAGAGGAATTGTAATTCGGGTGCAATTTTTTAACCTTTTTTTTCACCACTACATGATGACAGTACTTAGTTCTATTAATTTGCTCTTTCCTTCTGGAAAGTAGTACGATTACCGACAACTACTATAACTCACACACAACGCTTCACTGATCCTCTTATAACGCGTTCTTCAATCAATTCACATTGCACCCATTTGCCAAAATCGAGCGTTGTTTGAGTGACGTATATACGAACACTCATTCCTATAACTGTTTCCCTGTCAAAGATTTGCTACGCCACTTCATACTCAGTTAACATCGTCTTCGTCTGCTACAGGTATGGTTTTGTGCTTCTAGGCTTAAGCCATGTTTTTTTTCTCCTATCTACAGGACGTTGATGCAGAAGATCAGAATGCAGTGTGTACTGCAACTAAGATTCGAGAGAAGAAGCAACGGAACTAAAATGTACCATTTCATGATTTCACTACTGTAGTGCATTCACATTCTACCAGTCCGTACTTGCTGCTTTTCCTTTCCATGTAGTTGTCATCTCTCTTTTTTCTCCTTTTTTTGTTGCATCGTTTTCCCTCTGTACATCGTGATGTATGACATTAACTTGCTTTGCTTTCCTACGCATTACATGTGTGTATTGTTAACAACACCCTGCTCTGACTCTAACTTATTACGTATGATTCCCGTTGCTGTATAGATTACCATTGTTGAGCGTATACAATTCAGGTTCATAACTGATTGTAGTACCTGTTTACTGCATGTATTCTTGGTCCACTATCTACAAATATTTACGTGTATGATGTTGTGTGTGTGCTTACAATGCATGAAAAATAAAATATATGACAACACCCCCTCGGAATTTTTACATTACGTATCTTTCAATATGTGACTAACTCTTCGCATTTTATTGGTTTAATTGGATTTCAAACAAACTTAAAATTAAAGCCTCATATCATGTTTCAAAACTCCATATTTCATTAATATAGCTGAATCTACTACATGCAACACATAGCCATCGTATACAGGTTATATGCCTATACGGTGACAAATCGTGTAAATATTGTTAACCATTTCAGTAAATGATTTGCAATTATGCTACTGCAATAATTTGGATTTGATTTATTTTACGTCTGTACAGTTCATCACGATAATGTAGATGGTATTAGTTGTGACTGCTTATGCCTGCAAACGCACACAATGTACAATGCCCCAACAAAGTGCATCGTAGGTTGCCTATTCGAAAAGTGATCAGGATATATTTACGTGTTTACAAACGTATTTGAGTATGTCACCACAGGTTTGGTATAGTCTACTTCAGATTTGATTTATTTTGTATCTACTGACTTAAGAGAATCTAACCGGTGTCATGAAAAAAATAATTATAACCATATTGTTTAAACATAACTTTTTAACCTCATAACTCTACGTCCTATGTAGTAGAGCGTAAAACCATTACTGGAACTTTGACATTACTTGAAATTTAACTTTACCGTTGGTGTAAATATACAATGCCCGTGTGCGAAGCACGGGCCACTCACTAGTAATAATAAATGGGAGGCGTGCAATTTTTGAACGAGAGGAGGAGGATTTGCCTGTTACGTCTGTTGTGGGCTGGTGAACATTGTTCTTGGGCCGGGTTATTGTATTTTATTACTTTTTCTTTTATTTTCTTTTGTTTTACTTAGTTTAGTTTGTTGTGTTATGTGTTCAAGTCTTTACAAAAAAAAATTAGTGTAAATTCACTGTTTCTGTTCTATCACAAAAAAAAAACAAAACAAATTGTTTTAGGTTTTATTTATTAAGTGAATTTGGTTTTGCCAAATTGTTTCTTTTGGTTTCAATTTTTTTTCTTAGTTTAGTTTGTTTTGTTTTTAATTTCTTTTTCTCTCTTTGATATAAAAAAAATCCGTGTATATCTTGTTTTTATTTCAGGTTGCCGGAGCAGAATTTCAAAAGGAGAGGATCTGCTGCCAAAAATAACTGCTTGCTTGCTATAAAAAATTTGGCTGCTATCTATTGTTTTTTTTTGCCTCGCATTGTTGGTTGTTTGCATTTGCATTTTAAAAAAAAAATCCATTCGTAGTTGCATTGTTAATACACGTTTAATTTTTGCTTTGCATTTCATCCTAGAATTTGATTAATAGTAACGGTTAGACATCGATAACACTTAATTGTACATTAACAAATTCTCTTCTTTGAACAATATAATTTCTTGGTGTCTAGGCTACAGCAGAGCAATGATCATTTATAAATATTACGGTGATTCGTAAATATTATAGTGATTGTTTCTCTGAAGGTACTTAAACCTTCGGCTGCATTGCTACGATGATTCGTGGTGCACCGATAAATCATGTCTGTTACCTGGCCGAGAACTATTTTGTTTATCTAAGACAATGTGCGATTATACAATTTTGGGTTAATTTAGTATAAATCATTTGTAATTAACCATTGCATTCATTCAGTTGCATTAGTTCATGCATATTTAAAAAACTAAAAAAATTCAAAATTCAAAACTAAAAAAAATTGTAAATATTCCTTCTCATTTTCCTTTGAAATTTTAAATCCTTTTTCTTTGAAATTTCAAAAATCGAAAAAAAATAGAAAAACCAAAATCCAAAAAAAAAATTATAAAACCTTTTCAAAAACAAAAAAAAATGTGAAAAAGAAAAAAAAATCAATTTCCCTTTTGAAAAATAAATTTGTTTGTAGGTAATTTTCCTTTATAAAAAACAAAAACACTCTTGAAAATGTCCAAGTTTCCCCACTTTCTTGAATTTTGCATTAGTTGTGAAAATCAACATAATCCGTATGATTTCACTTCAAATTTGTATGGATATTTTAACGACAACTATTCTTTGAACAATTCGAATTTTGAACAACAAAGTTTTCAAAACGATGACCAACCCTTGAATCTCGAAAATAGCATTTCGTCTTTACTTGAAATCTCTACACAATAAAATCAAATGATAAATGATTTGTGTAAATCGTATTTCTGCGATAACTCGAGTAAAAATTTTCAAGGATTTAAAAATTTGAATTCAATTCAAAATTCAAACGATTTCAATGATAACCCTGCCAATTAAATTTTGAACTCCAAAATGAATTTCAAAATCAAAACGAAATTGTGATCCACTTTTCATATAATTTTGGCAATGGGAATAATAACGATAATGGTACGAGTGAAAAATTTTGTTCTCAACAATCCAAATCAAAAATTCTCAAGTTAGTAACTATAAATTGGATTTTGTAGAGCAAATGAACGAAATTTACTATGATCGCATGGATTCGTTGTATGAAACAACGTTAAAAACTAAATCAAATTCCAACGTGTGACGAGTCAATTGATAATCCATCTTTTACCAAAATCGACGATTTTCAAATAACAACTTTCAAAATTGAAAATAAGAATCTTAATAAAGTTGTTGACAATTCGGTAATTGACTTGGATTTTAAATTCTTTTGAGAGTGAAAAACGTGATTTAAAATTTGATCTTCCTTTTTATGATTTCGAAAATTTGAATACAACAACTTTGGATTTTGAACATGAGACATGTAATAAAGTTGTTGATAATCCAACAAAGGAAGACGAATTTAATGAACACGAATTTTTTGGACTTTTGGACGACGAGTTGTTAAATTCCAACGGGGAAGATGAAAATCACCATTTTGATTTTGAAATAAATAAATCTGAAAATGTTGTCAATGATAAATTTGAATTTCAATTTGGTGAAAATAAACATAAATTCCAATCAATTATTTTATCTATCCCAAAAATCATCGGAAATAAATCAACTCGTACGATTTTCAATAAAATGACATTCGTTTTTCCAAATCAATGTTCAACTTCAAAATCTTTTACCGTTTGTTTTTCTGCGCTTAAGCTGTGTCTCGCATACTTGACGAGACAAATGAATCGTCTTTGAAAGACTGTTTCATTTACTTTTTAACGATATACTTTCCGATACCATGTAAATACATTTCATTTTCATGTAAATAATAATAAACGTTCCTTTCACTTGGGTTGACTGTAGGGACACAGTCAAAATCAAGTGTGGGGGGAGACTCATCTTCATTTTTTTATTTTTCATGGTTTATCTTTGCTTTAAAAACTCAAAAAAAAAATCCTAAAAACAAATTTTCTTTTGATTTATTTTTAAAAGAAACACTATAAGATAAATATATGTTTTTGGTTTATTAAATTGAAATTTTTGAAAAATTATTTGTCTTAACAAAAATAAAATGAATTTTGATTATAAATAATAATGGTTTAACTAGTATATAGGAAGATTCATCTTGTTAATTATGAAGTACAACCTAATTGAAAATCTTTGTTTCAAAAAGTGGTTGATTTAAAGTAAAGGATATAACATTTTTTTGTCTTCTAAGCTAAATGGTGCTAAGATGATTTTGTAAACTCTCCCTCTCTTAAAACAAATATAAAAATTAAAAATAATAACATCCAAGTATTCACTCTCATTTAAAAGTCCTCACGGTTATGCATGGGTGAATTACTTGGAATCTTTGATTATGTGCTTTCATACTCATTTAAAAGTCCTCACGGTTATGCATGTATGGAAAACATGTAAAAATAAGACTTAATGAAAACCACCTACGGTCGATAGGTGTATGCACGAAAGTGTGTGCACTCGCCATGCTTTGTACTCCTCTCACATAAGCCCAAACGGCAGTGCAAGGGTGATATATCTGGCCTCAGTTTACCTGAGCAAGGTGTGTAATTTTTCTTGCAAATAATGAGAGAGCAAGCAAATGAAATCCTAGCACTATTTTTACTTATTTGATTTGATTTGTTATTGAAAAGAAATGAAAATACCACTTTGATAAACATTGATAATCAACTAAGGATCTATTTCATAGCTACACTGTGTTATCAACCAAAACAACGAGTTAAACCATAGTCTATTTGTTATATAACTTTGTTTTTATTGAAAATTTCGACGAGTAAATGACTAAATATTTTTAAGATAATAACCAAAACCTATATTTAACTTATTCATGTCAATATAAAAATAAATCCTTCGTTTGTAAATATTTTCAAAAACTCGCATTTATCTCTTTGTAAATAAATCTTGCATTTTGTAAATATTTTCATTCTGCATTTGGATTTTGTGGGTAGTATCCACAGAAAACCCTCACAAGACAACACTCGTCCTACTGGAGACACCTAGAGGTTTAACGGCTTGTTGCATACGCTCAATGCAACCGTGCTCCCTTCGAAACGGATTTATCTTAGTTTTTCTTTATTCGAGGATGAATAAAAAGACAAGTGTGGGGGTATTTGATGTGCACGTAAATTTGCATATTTTTACCACTATATTTAATCTATTTAAATTAAATAAATGATCATATTGGGTATTTTAACTTGTTTTAACCAAAATCCATATTAATTCTAAATTGTCATATATCCACCTTCATATAGGGGTAAAATGGTGATTTTTGTACATTTATTAAATTGTGAAAATTTACTTGGAATTTTCTATGTTGTTTTGTAGGAAATTTGATGAATTTTACAAGTGGATTTATGATGAAATATGCATGCAAAAAGAAGATACAAAAGAATGAAACGGAAATAATTCAAAGTGAAGAACATAGAGGACCACACTCACTTACCTTGAATTTCATTTAGAGGCTAGTGCACATGCTTATAGAGTTTATGACTTCATGTACACTTAAATGATGATTAGTAGAAGCTAATGATTACTTGGCCTCCACACTACCTCAAGGACAATTTGGACGTTCCCCAAAAATATGAATTAGGGTTTCATACATGTATAAATACTCATTATTTTTCATGTAACCCTTCTCTCCCTTAGTCACTATTTAGTTTAGTTTAGGCTCAAAATAAAAGACAAGTCCTCTTTCTCTTTTCCATGGCTACTTATCCATTTTTATTTTCATGTAACTTTCATTTTTTCTATGTAATGTAAGTTAGTGCTCTCCTTCTTTTACATGCTTCTTTTATTTATTTACTTTCATGTTAGTAGTGTAGATTTATTTTTCATGCCAGTAGAATAGTTTTTTCCTTTACTTTGCTCTCGTTTTCCTTTTCTTTTTCTTTCATGTTGCAAGCTATATTTGTTGTTTTGATAACAAATATGAGAGGCTAATCCCTTCAATTTAGGGGTAATGAAGCCTCTAATCATGTAGCTTCAACATTTTGATAATTATAGCTCTCTTTTTGTGCTTAATGACAATGTTTGAAGCGGTTTAATTTGTTGATTTTGCTTTGAATTTGATAGCCAATATTGTTGACACCAAATAGGCTATGCTTAAACAATCACTAACACAAATGCCTCTTCATCAAAATATGATTATGGCATTAGAAAGTGATTTGAAATTCAAATTTGATGGTCTACATTTCTAATTAATAGTTAATAGGCCATACTTAAAATAGATTTCATTTTCAACTTTGTTGTCATTTTCATGAGAGTTAGTAAGTGGTTTAAAGATTGTGTTATAGTTTGATGGCATATGTTGAGCTAATAAATAGCACAAACGAGCCATACTTATGATAAATACATCATTTAAACTCACTTATGACAAAAAAAAGAGATCATAATTTCATTAATTGTTGAATTATATGATCTAGAGAGTGGATTTATCTTTAAATTGTCATTTAACTCTCATATTTTTGTCTATTTTTCTTTAACTAGTTTTTGTTAGTTTCTTACATTTTTAGCTAATCACACTTTCAACTTTGGTTAATTTGATTGACTAAAAATTTAAAATCATCAATTCCCTACAGATCGACCCGTATTCGCCACGTACTACAAGTGTACGCCATGCGCTTGCGGTTATTTTATTTCAAAATTTTGTAACATCCTGGAATTTTTGACAATATCAATTTAATAATCGTATTAAAGTTAAATTGATATTGAGAATTTTGTTAATAATAATTCAAATAGATTTAATAATCTTCTTTTAATAAATATTTAAATTGGTAGATTTTTATCATTTTAAAGCTAATAAATTGTTTCTGTTTATAATATATATAATTGCATATATTGTAAATTAATAAACTTTGATTTGAAACTTAGTAAATGAATCAATTTTTAATTTTCATTTATTTTTGGTAAATTTGAAATTTTGATTTAAATTTAACATTTAGCTTTTCAAAGCAATTTAATAAATATCTATATGGTTTCTAAATATTTAAAGTAAATCTTATTTGTTTAAATTATATTTAATATGAATTTAAATTTGATTAACATAAAAGCTTTGTTTTATTTTTAAAAATATTTGTTTGAAATTTTATATAAGAAGTTTAAAATACAATTTACTTATGGTCTTAATTTATTAAGTAATAGAAGTAATTTATGATCTCTTTTATAAATCATTTTAAATATTGTTTAATTTGTTATTTTCAAATGATAATGATAATACTAAGTTTTTATAAACATAACTTAATTTTGTTAAAAATAGGATTTGTTATTTTTAATTTTAACAAGAGTTATATATGCATCTATATATAACTTGATTTTTTTTTTAATTTAGGTTTTATAATTTAATTTAAATTTGAATTTATTGTCTTGAAATTTAAAAGAATAAATACTTAAAAATATTTGAATAAGCTTATATTATTAATTTGTTTGTTTCATTTATCTTTAATAAATTTAAAAAGAGATAAATTCATTTAGATATACATAAAAATGATAAATTTAGATTTAAAAGTTTATAAACAATTTTAAATTAAAAATTAAAATATACTTAATACATGTGTTAGTCTCTTAACATACTTAAATGACATGTGTAAGCCATTAATTAAAACAAAGTGATAAATGTTAGAAACTAGAACAAGTGCTCCCTTTAATTTTTCTTTTTCTTTAATTAAATCAAGAATTTGTTTATGTAAACACTTCCTTTTCTCATCTCATTTTCTTTTTTTTATTTTCAAATTCTTCTTCAAAACTTAAGGAAATCTTCAGTTCTAAAATCTGCATTCTCATCTTCATTCAAAACAGAAACTTCGATCAAAACAAACCTGTGAATTTCCCTCAAAACCAAATCTAAATCAAAATTCTGTTCAAAATCAAATTCCTGCAAAATCTGTAATTTCCTCTCAAAAACCCAACTGAAACCCATGTTTCCTCTAAACCAAAACCATCTGAATCATACTCAAGCTTGAAATGCAAATCTATTATAAAACTGTAGCCTTTCCAATTTCATCAAGCCTGCATTTTTCTGGAAACATGCAATTAAGTCTTAAAGTTCAAATGCAAGTCTAGTTTCACCTGTAGCCTCTTCAAACTGTAACCTGAGATTCAATTCTGCAATGCAAGGGCCTGCATGCAACTGCAGTTTCATTTAAAAAGAATGCATGCAATTGTAGATCAAGGAACATGTATGCATCAGGAAGCAATTTGAAGTTTATTTAAAAAAAAAAATAAGCAAACTGCATTTTTTAAAAGTACGGAAGCAAATTGTTGAATCTGGAAGCAAAAGCATTGCAGTAATATAAGACTAAAGTTTTAAAAGGCAAATCAAAGCATTCTGGTTCAGGCTTGTCAAACATGTGCTCTGCTAATGACATATCAGGTGAGTAGCATTTTATTAAATAAACTTAAATATAAAATTAGTTGTTTATTTTCTCTGGTAACAAGAGTGTGTGTATGCTTTTTCATAAGTTCATTACTGAATGAAGGTTATGGTGCATGTTATTGTGTAGGTATGTTTCTGTACTTAAGTTCCAGATCCTTGAATTCTTAAAATTCTATACTTTGGATCTAATCTATGTTAGGTCTATGACTTAAGCAAAAATAAAGTTGTGTAACATAACTAAAGTTTTAAGTTTTATCAAGTATGAATAAAAACCCGAAGTGTCACTGAAAAATAATAATAAAACAGTATGGTCTCTGGGAAAACACTAAACAACAGAGTAATTCTGTTGAAAACAAGAAATTAATCATTTAAATTCTTTGATTTAAGATTATCAATAGGTTACCTGATCAAAAACTCGAATTTTAAAATTAAAATTAGAACTTTTAGTTTGTTTTTTATAAAGTAATTCTGGTTTAACCAGAAATCATAATTTGGGTTGATTCTGTCAATCTAAGAAGATTGGGTGGCATGTGATGTTCCTGGTGATAGAATGGTGATAGGAGAATTGAGGAAAAATGGTAATTGAAGGATTAATGCAGCGAGGAAGTAAAAATTTGGAATCAAAGTAATTAACCCTAGTTTTCTGTTACTTGAAGAAATTGTTCGGTGCGACTTCCATAGGTGACCGAGTTGTCCCAAATTTTGGGAGAAGGTAGTTGGGGTATGGAAGAGTTTGTGGCCGGAGGTGAAGATTCTCAGGTGATCGGAGTTTGGGGATTTGAGCAATTTCCAGGTTCGACATTTTGTTCCAGATTCGAGCTCGATGCTTGGTTTTTGATTTGGGGTTTCCGCAGTTGGATTGAGGGTCGAAATGGCTTTTAGTGATGAACGGTGACTTGAGCAGATGATCGCGAATGGCCGGAGGTGGTGAGGGGGTTGGTGCAAGTGCACGAGTCATAGCGTGTCAGCTATGAATTTGGGAAGATGGTACTCGAGTGATGTTTCGAGTGGAATCGTGTTTTTACTCGAAGTTTGGGGTTGAATGTCTCGAAGATGAGGGGTAGTGGACTCAAAGAGGTTGTTATTGTGGCTAGGGTTAGTTTATTTATTACAGGTTTGGGTAAATCTGACGGTTTTTAATTTGATGGTTTCAAATGAAATTGTTAACTCGAGTTTAATCGTGTTATTTTGGGTTGCTCGAGCTAGTTATTGAAGTTTAGAAATTGTTTTGTTTCAAATTTTAAACTGGAATTTGAAATATAAAGCAAAAAATTTAAATTAGGTTTTAAATCTAAATTATGAATTCAAATTTCATTTTTGAATCATAGCTGGAAATGAATGAAGTTTTAAATTCAAATTTGTTTAAATAAACTTTAGAAGAGTTTATCGTTTAAAAATATTTCTAAAAGAAAATTTGAATTTTAATTGGGAATTGAATGTAAAGAAATGTTTTAAACAAATTTTAAATTTGATTCAAATCGAAATTTGAATCTTTGATAAGAAACATTTAAATATTTTGAATTTAAAAAGGAAATTTGTTTTAACTATTATAAAATCTCTTTTATAAGGAAAGTATTATTTAAAGGTTTTTAATTGATTTTAAAAACTTGTTAAAGTTAAATTAGAAGATAATGAATTATAATTCATTTAATTATTAGGGTAATTAAATGGATAATTAATTTATTTAATAAATTAATGAAATAAAATTAAGGGTTCAATCTTAAGGGTTTAAGATTAATTATTCTTAGAATAATTAATTGTAATCGTAAGAATAATTAATCAAATAAGATTTGATTTTAATTATTGGTTAGTGAATAATTAATCAAGTAATAAAGGATTAATTAAGTTATTGTTAGCACTTAATTAATTAAATAATTAAGGGTTAATTAATGAGTTATTAATGATTAATTAACTTGAAATTAATAATGATTTAAAATAAGTTAATTATTTTAGAGAAAAAAATTAAGGAGTTGTTAATAGTTAATGAAGGTCATTAACTAAGGATTATTTAATAATTAATTAATGTGATTAATTTTTAATTATTAATTAGATTAATTAATTTAAGGATAATCATTTGTGTAAGTTATTAAATATAATTACTTATGGAAGTAATTAAGGAAATTAATTACTTATTGTAATTAATTGAGGTTAATTTGATTAGATTAAGTTAATTAATTCAGTTTAATTAGTTTAGAATAATCAATAAATGATTGTGGAGTATAATTACTTAATGTAATTAAATAAAGAGAAATTACTTAGAAAAGTAATTAATGGGTAATTACTGTATGTAACTAATTGAAGGTGATTTGATAATTGAAGTAATTTAAGTATAATTACTTTGTGAATTAATCAAGGGATTAATTTGAGATAATTAATTAATGAATAATTAATTTATTTAGTGAAGTAATTAATGGTAGATAATTACTGAATGAGGTTAATCAAGGGTGATTAACAATTATGGTTTAAATTAAGATTAATTACTTAATGTATTTAATTTAAATAAGGTACTTAATTAAATTGTAATTAGAAATCATTAATTAATATAATTAATGATGTAATTAAGATTGATTGATTAAGATTGATTAATTAAGATTAATTAATTAATAACAAGTGATTAAGGTAATTATTAATATAATTAATTAAGGATTAATGTAGTTAATTATAGTTAATTAATTTGTAAAGTAATTAAAGATTAATTACTGAATTTGGTTAAGTATAATTAATTTGTGAAATTAATTAAAGGATAATTACTTGAATGTAATTAAAGACTAATTAATCAAGAGTGATTAATTAAGGTGATTGATTAGAGATTAATTAATTAATTAGTTGTAATTAATTAATAATGATGCAAGTAAGATTTATATTGATAAAGTAATTAATTTAATTCACTTTAAATTAATTTGAATGATGTAATTAATCTAATTCATTTTAAATTAATTATATTTGATATGGTAAATCATTGCTTATATGGTTGGATAATGTTGTTTGCCTTGATTGGTTTGAATCTCATATATGAGACAAATAATATTGAGTGATATGGATGCATTGGTTGCATTGTGATGATGATTTGTATTATCTTTTGATAACGATAATATAGATTATCTGTTGCGATGATAATGTTGATTACCTATTGTGAATCTATGATTTATCTATCTATGCGTATATAGATAATTGTATTGTTTTAAAACTTTAAAACAACTTGGCCTTAAAAGACACGCTTTGGATTTCGATGAGACCGGGATCGGGTTTCCATATTTGGATATCCAAAAACCACATCGATCCAAATTAACGTTAGGTCGTGAATCCAAGTGGAGCAAGTGAAGACTCGAGGTGTAAGAACTATACGTCAGTATAACTCTGTGAGTGGTTCAGTAACGAGTTTGACGGAATAGTACTTATAGGTTCGAGATGGTGATTCAGAGTGCAAGGGTTACCGTCGTTAACTCTGAGGGTGATTCCAAAATGAGTGTAACGAGATAATGCCTTCGGTTTCGTTCGAACCCGGAACGAACTTGTATGGATTGAATGCTTTTAGAACATCGTCAGGTGGACGATGAGCATTCTAAGAGATGTGTTCTCTAAAGGTAATCGTAGCCTCAAGCCTCATCAACCGGGAATGGCTAAAACAGGGGAGGTGCAGCAAGGCTTCGTGGGTAGCTCCCACTGGAGAGCGAGATTTTCCCCTGTCTAGAGGTCCCTTTTTATTTCGGCTGTGTGGGCGTTGGAACGTAAGCCAACTTTGGGGTTGTCTTGTTCGGGACTGTCTAGTAACGGATGGTTCCGGTCTTGTGTTGCAGGGGAGCGGGCGTCGTCCTCGGTACATTGATCTAGGCCACGTACTGTGACGGGCGGTACCCCAGTAGCCCTGCCATTGATGGAATCCAAAATCCAATAAGTGCCAACGATTTTGATTGCATTACCCACTTTTGTGGCTAGTAGCTGGAATTTAATAGATGTAACAATTTCGGCTATTTCATATTTACTTGAAAACCCTAGACCTATTATAATATCACTGGATTTCCTATCAAATGTTTTGGTTAGCGTAAGGTAAAAACTTTTCCATGTTTATGTGTGGAAGTCTTACGTGATACCTTTTCTTTTCAAAGGTTTTTCAAAGTTAAGCAACTTTAACCTGTTACTCACACCAGACCCATGTCTGACCCAGAGTTTATCTTCTGTTTTCTTAAACTCTTGGGTACTAAAATTTTTACGAGTAGCCAAGGGAATTCAGGTTTGCTTTTGATGAATTATGGAGGAGCAAATGGAGCAAGAGGCTTCTGCGTTGTAAAAAAATAGTTCCGCTATGTGTGTTCTCTGTGTTAGTATTGTTTTGTTGAGTTGTATAACTAGACAGGTGTTTATAACTGTCTAATATGTGATGTAAATTCTGTGTAACTCTGCTTAGTGTTATATACTATGTAATTTTTATGTTATTAATATAAATTATTCGTTCCGCTGTTGAGATTCTGATGTTGTTTCTTCTTTCTTCTCTTTCTTTTCTCTTTTCTATCCCTCTCTTTCTTATTAATGATACGTCATTATGTGGAGTCAAATGGCGGGTCATTACAGTGGTATCAGAGCATTGGGTTGAGTGAATACCTAGGCTCTAGAGTGGTGTCTATCTTGAGAGAGCGTATTTGTAATTTATATATATATAGATATATTTATTTCTACCTATCTGTTGGGTTACCCGTTCAGGTTTTCCAATATAAGTTATAAAGGTAGATGGGGTAGTAATGTGTGTAACACGACTACCATTGATTGGCGTTTGAATGTTTGAGGTTGGAAGTGTATCTGTCGAGACCGTAGACCTAATACCGTCTCAAGTGAGTTTTGCTTGGAGTAAGGACTTCATAGATCTCTGAAGGTAACCTGTAAAGGTTCGGAGTCCATCTTTGAAATTGGATGAGTAGAATTTGTATCTGTCAGTTGGGCAGAAGTGAGTGATGGTATCTTGATACCTCAGGAATTAGTAGCTGTGTGATGAGACACAGTGACCATGGACGTTTTCGAAGATTTTTCTTTGGAACGAGTTTAGGTAGTATATTTGCTTCGATGTTGTGGCTGGGTTCAGCATGATGTTTCTGTCTGGTTTGAAGTCCGAATTTCTCGAAGAGTTTTGGATTTAGGAAGTCTTTGGCGTCGGTGTCGGGAGTGCAGCTCGGAGTGTTCTGTGTGCCAGTCTGGTTAGCAGTTTCTGAAGATAGAGTTCAGAAGCAGCAAAGTGGATTCATTTCTTCGATGGATTGGTTAGATAAGTGTAAGCTTTTCTGATTGGCAAAGAGAGAACAGTTTTCTTTGGATATTGGACTGGTTGATCACAAAGGTGACTTGCAATAGATTGAGTGTTCTCTTGAGCTATCAAAGTTGTGCAGCAGAAGCAGTTTGGGAGTGCTTTTGTTTTATCTTTCCAAATAAGAGAAGTAAGCTAGTCTTATGATGTTTATGGAGTAGAGTTGATATTCTTGGTTTGGGATTGATCTTGAGGAGATCATTTTGTTGGGTTGTTTTTGTCCAGTTTGTTTCGAGAGACATCAACGAAGGTTGAGCTGATCATGAGAGTTGAAGGCAGCCCAGGATCGTCAGAAGTGTTTTGTGGATAGGTGACGAAAGAATTTGGATTCCGGAATCGGAGATTTGATTTTGGGGAAGTTTTCTCTGATCTAAGAAGCTATAAGATTGGGTAAGATGGGTAAGTCAGATTCGAGGTGTTTTGGATCTTTTATGTGTTCTTGTGAGGATTGGTGTTTGATTTTCAAGGTTGAATTGCCAGTTTGGATAACTGGGATTCGTTGTGTTTCACGTATCTCTGAGGGAGTACGTGTATGGTCTATCCCTGGTTGTGGAACCAGCATTCCAGGAGGATGTGATTGTTGAGTCAGACCTGTCTGAAGCCTGATTTCCTGTTTAGTTTGTAGATCTGGTTGGATAGGAGCTCTGTAGTCTAGTAGTATAGATTGTTTGGATTCTGAAGAGCGAGTATTCCGATATTTATATTTGGGAAACTCTAGGAAATCCTATCCAGAATTTTTCGTGATAGTTAGATTTGTTTGTTTGATTAGGTGAATTGGTTGCTATTGTTGTTAGCATATGATTGATATATGCTTGTGTTTTAAAATAAAATCTTAAGATAGATTATTAAATTACCTTTGTTTTAAATTTCGGGGACGAAATTCTTTTAAGAGGGAAGGATTGTAACATCCCGAAATTTTTGACAATATCAATTTAATAATCGGCATTAAAATTAAATTGATATTGATAATTTTGTTAATTATAATTCAAATAGATTTAATAATCTTCTTTTAATAAATATTTAAATTGGTGGATTTTATCATTTTAAAGCTAATAAATTGTTTCTGTTTATAATATATATAATTGCATATATTGTAAATTGATAAACTTTGATTTGAAACTTAGTAAATGAATCAATTTTTAATTTTAATTTATTTTTGGTAAATTTGAAATTTTGATTTAAATTTAACATTTAGCTTTTCAAAGCAATTTAATAAATATCTATATGGTTTCTAAATATTTAAAGTAAATCTTATTTGTTTAAATTATATTTAATATGAATTTAAATTTGATTAACATAAAAGCTTTGTTTTATTTTTAAAAATATTTGTTTGAAATTTTATATAAGAAGTTTAAAATACAATTTACTTGTGGTCTTAATTTATTAAGTAATAGAAGTAATTTATGATCTCTTTTATAAATCATTTTAAATATTGTTTAATTTGTTATTTTCAAATGATAATGATAATACTAAGTTTTTATAAACATAACTAAATTTTGTTAGAAATAGGATTTGTTATTTTTAATTTTAACAAGAGTTATATATGCATCTATATATAACTTGATTTTTTTAAAATTAGGTTTTATAATTTAATTTAAATTTGAATTTATTGTCTTGAAATTTGAAAGAATAAATACTTAAAAATATTTGAATAAGCTTATATTATTAATTTGTTTGTTTCATTTATCTTTAATAATTTTAAAAAGAGATAAATTCATTTAGATATACATAAGAATGATAAATTTAGATTTAAAAGTTTATAAACAATTTTAAATTAAAAATTAAAATATACTTAATACATGTGTTAGTCTCTTAACATACTTAGATGGCATGTGTAAGCCATTAATTAAAACAAAGTGACAAATGTTAGAAACTAGAACAAGTGTTCCCTTTAATTTTTCTTTTTCTTTAATTAAATCAAGAATTTGTTTATGTAAACACTTCCTTTTCTCATCTCATTTTATTTTTTCTTATTTTCAAATTCTTCTTCAAAACTTAAGGAAGTCTTCAGTTCTAAAATCTGCAATCTCATCTTCATTAAAAACAGAAACTTTTGATCAAAACAAACCTGTGAATTTCCCTCAAAACCAAATCTAAATCAAAATTCTGTTCAAAATCAAATTCCTGCAAAATCTGTAATTTCCTCTCAAAACCCAACTGAAACCCATGTTTCCTCTAAACCAAAACCATTTGAATCATACTCAGGCTTGAAATGCAAATCTATTATAAAACTGTAGCCTTTCCAATTTCATCAAGCCTGCATTTTTCTGGAAACATGCAATTAAGTCTTAAAGTTCAAATGCAAGTCTAGTTTCACCTGTAGCCTCTTCAAACTGTAACCTGAGATTCAATTCTGCAATGCAAGGGCTTGCATGCAACTGTAGTTTCATCTAAAAAGCATGCATGCAATTGTAGATCAAGGAACATGTATGCATCAGGAAGCAATTTGAAGTTTTTTTTTTAAAAAAAATAAGAAGCAAACTGCAGTTTTAAAAAGTACTGAAGCAGATTGTTGAATCTGGAAGCAAAAGCATTGCAGTAATATAAGACTAAAGTTTTAAAAGGCAAATCAAAGCATTCTGGTTCAGGCTTGTCAAACATGTGCTCTGCTAATAACATATCAGGTGAGTAGCATTTTATTAAATAAACTTTAGTATAAAATTAGTTGTTTATTTTCTCTGGTAACAAGAGTGTGTGTGCTTTCATAAGTTCATTACTGAATGAAGGTTATGGTGCATGTTATTGTGTAGGTATGTTTCTGTACTTAAGTTCCAGATCCTTGAATTTCTTAAAATTCTATACTTTGGATCTAATCTATATTAGGTCTATGACTTAAAGCAAAAATAAAGTTGTGTAACATAACTAAAGTTTTAAGTTTTATCAAGTATGAATAAAAACCCGAAGTGTCACTGAAAAATAATAATAAAACAGTATGGTCTCTGGGAAAACACTAAACAACAGAGTAATTCTGTTGAAAACAAGAATTTAATCATTTAAATTCTTTGATTTAAGATTATCAATAGGTTACCTGATCAAAAACTCGAATTATAAAATTAAAATTTGAACTTTTAGTTTGTTTTTTATTAAGTAATTCTGGTTTAACCAGAAATCATAATTTGGGTTGATTCTGTCGGTCTAAGAAGATTAGGTGGCCAGTGATGTTCCTGGTGATAGAATGGTGATAGGAGAATTGAGGAAAAATGGTAATTGAAGGATTAATGTAGTGAGGCAGTAAAAATTTGGGATCAAAGTAATTAACCCTAGTTTTTTGTTACTTGAAGAAATTGTTCGGTGCGACTTCCATAGGTGTCCGAGTTGTCCCAAATTTTGGGAGAAGGTAGTTGGGGTATGGAAGAGTTTGTGGCCGGAGGTGAAGATTCTCAGGTGATCGGAGTTTGGGGATTTGAGCAATTTCCAGGTTCGACATTTTGTTCCAGATTCGAGCTCGATGCTCGGTTTTTGATTTGGGGTTTCCGCAGTTGGATTGAGGGTTGGAATGGCTTTTAGTGATGACCGGTGACTTGAGCAGATGATCGCGAATGGCCCGGAGGTGGCGAGGGGGTTGGTGCAGGTGCACGAGTCATGGCGTATCAGCTATGAATTTGGGAAGATGGTACTCGAGTGATGTTTCGAGTGGAATCGTGTTTTTACTCGAAGTTTGGGGTTGAATGTCTCGAAGATGAGGGGTAGTGGA
Organism: Allium cepa; assembly: GCA_030765085.1. NCBI lineage: Eukaryota > Viridiplantae > Streptophyta > Magnoliopsida > Asparagales > Amaryllidaceae > Allium > Allium cepa. The sequence continues at coordinate 791,655,598 of CM060935.1, read as the reverse complement.
CTCGAAGAGGTTGTTGTTGTGGCTAGGGTTAGTTTATTTGTTATAGGTTTGGGTAAATCTGATTGTTTTTAATTTGATGGTTTCAAATCAAATTGTTAACTCGAGTTTACTCGTGTTATTTTGGGTTGCTCGAGCTAGTTATTGAAGTTTAGAAATTGTCTTGTTTCAAATTTTAAACTGGAATTTGAAATATAAAGCAAAAAATTAAATTAAGTTTTAAATCTAAATTATGAATTCAAATTTCATTTTTGAATCATAGCTGGAAATGAATGAAGTTTTAAATTCAAATTTGTTTAAATGAACTTTAGAAGAGTTTATTGTTTAAAAATATTTCTAAAAGAAAATTTGAATTTTAATTAGGAATTGAATGTAAAGAAATGTTTTAAACAAAGTTTAAATTTGATTCAAATCTGAATTTGAATCTTTGATAAGAAACATTTAAATATTTTGAATTTAAAAAGGAAATTTGTTTTAACTATTGTAAAATCTCTTTTATAAGGAAAGTATTATTTAAAGGTTTTTAATTGATTTTAAAAACTTGTTAAAGTTAAATTAGAAGTTAATGAATTATAATTCATTTAATTATTAGGGTAATTAAATGGATAATTAATTTATTTAGTAAATTAATGAAGTAAATAATTACTTAAAGTAATTAAGGGTTTAATCTTAAGGGTTTAAGATTAATTATTCTTAGAATAATTAATTGTAATCGTAAGAATAATTAATCAAATAAGATTTGATTTTAATTATTGGTTAGTAAATAATTAATCAAGTAATAAAGGATTAATTAAGTTATTGTTAGCACTTAATTAATTAAATAATTAAGGGTTAATTAATGAGTTATTAATGATTAATTAATTTGAAATTAATAATGATTTAAAATAAATTAATTATTTTAGAGAAAAAAATTAAGGAGTTGTTAATAGTTAATAAAGGTCATTAACTAAGGATTATTTAATAATTAATTAATGTGATTAATTTTTAATTATTAATTAGATTAATTAATTTAAGGATAATCATTTGTGTAAGTTATTAAGTATAATTACTTATGGAAGTAATTAAGGAAATTAATTACTTATTGTAATTAATTGAGGTTAATTTGATTAGATTAAGTTAATTAATTCAGTTTAATTAATTTAGAATAATCAATAAATGATTGTGGAGTATAATTACTTAATGCAATTAAATAAAGAGAAATTACTTAGAGAAGTAATTAATGGGAAATTACTTGGATAATGTTGTTTGCCTTGATTGGTTTGAATCTCAGATATGAGACAAATAATATTGAGTGATATGGATGCATTGGTTGCATTGTGATGATGATTTGTATTATCTTTTGATAACGATAATATAGATTATCTATTGCGATGATAATGTTGATTACCTATTGTGAATCTATGATTTATCTATCTATGCGTATATAGATAATTGTATTGTTTTAAAACTTTAAAACAACTTGGCCTTAAAAGACACGCTTTGGATTTCGATGAGACCGGGATCGGGTTTCCATATTTGGATATCCAAAAACCACATCGATCCAAATTAACGTTAGGTCGTGAATCCAAGTGGAGCAAGTGAAGACTCGAGGTGTAAGAACTATACGTCAGTATAACTCTGTGAGTGGTTCAGTAACGAGTTTAACGGAATAGTACTTATAGGTTCGAGATGGTGATTCAGAGTGCAAGGGTTACCGTCGTTAACTCTGAGGGTGATTCCAAAATGAGTGTAACGAGATAATGCCTTCGGTTTCGTTCGAACCCGGAACGAACTTGTATGGATTGAATGCTTTTAGAACATCGTCAGGTGGACGATGAGCATTCTAAGAGATGTGTTCTCTAAAGGTAATCGTAGCCTCAAGCCTCATCAACCGGGAATGGCTAAAACAGGGGAGGCGCAGCAAGGCTTCGTGGGTAGCTCCCACTGGAGAGCGAGATTTTCCCCTGTCTAGAGGTCCCTTTTTATTTCGGCTGTGTAGGCGGTTGGAACGTAAGCCAACTGCGGGGTTGTCTTGTTCGGGACTGTCCAGTAAGAGATGGTTCCGGTCTTGTGTTGCAGGGGAGCGGGCATACTCCTCGGTACGTAGATCTAGGCCACGTACTGTGACGGGCGGTACCCCAGTAGCCCAGCCATTGATGGAATCCAAAATCCAATAAGTGCCAACGGTTTTGATTGTATTACCCACTTTTGTGGCTAGTAGCTGGAATTTAATAGATGTAACAATTTCGGCTATTTTATATTTACTTGAAAACCCTAGACCTATTATAATATCATTGGATTTTCTATCAAATGTTTTGGTTAGCGTAAGGTAAAAACTTTTCCATGTTTATGTGTGGGAAGTCTTACGTGATACCTTTTCTTTTCAAAGGTTTTTCAAAGTTAAGCAACTTTAATCTGTTACTAACACCAGACTCATGTCTGACCTAGAGTTTATCTTCTGTTTTCTTAAACTCTTGGGCACTCAAATTTTTACGAGTAGCCAAGGGAATTCAGGTTTGCTTTTGACGAATTATGGAGGAGCAAATGGAGCAAGAGGCTTCTGTGTTGTAGATAATAGTTCCGCTGTGTGTGTTCTCTGTGTTAGTATTGTTTTGTTGAGTTGTATAACTAGACAGGTGTTTATAACTGTCTAGTATGTGATGTAAATTCTGTGTAACTCTGCTTAGTGTTGTATACTATGTAATTTTTATGTTATTAATATAAATTATTCGTTCCGCTATTGAGATTCTGATGTTGTTTCTTCTTTCTTCTCTTTCTTTTCTCTTTTCTATTCCTTTCTTTCTTATTAATGATACGTCATTCTGTGGAGTCGGATGGCGGGTCATTACAAATTTTTCGACGGTTTTCTAATTCGATAGAAATTCCACCGATAAACACCGGACCCTATGGTGATTATGCCCGTTGTTGGGCAGGCGATTGTGCACCGAGTTCTGGTTAACTTTGGGAGCTTGATTGGCATTTTATTCAAAATGATGTATGACTGAATGAAGACTAGTCTAAAGGATATAAAGCCATGTAAATTCCATATCCATGGATTTATCGAAGAAGCTAAGGGCTTGTCGGATGCATTGACTTATACTTGGAATTTGGTGAGGAAAACCGCAAGATAATGCGGGTGCAGACCTTTATTGTAACTGATGAATTTTCGGCTTACAACACATTCCTGGGTCGGCCGACCCTTGCTAGTTTTAGAATAGCGCTGGCTGCATGGTGTATAATGATGAAATTCCCTACTAAGAATGGAGTCGGAGCTATCTAAGGCAACAACGTACTAGTTGATAATGCTATGTTGCTAAGCTCAGAGAGGCGAAGTGACGCATGAAGGGAAAGGATGTAGAGAAGGTTCTCTACATTATGACTACGGATGCATAACAGCTACCACCCAAGTTGTAGCTCAGGTCCCATAGTAAGTTTTACAATCCTATGGACCCCTAAAAAGAGCTAAAGGATGCAAAGGTGGCACCGGTGGAGCTAACGAACAACATCCAATCGGCGATGATGATCCCACTTGGATTCCCAAGATTGGATCTTAGATCGGCTTGAAAAGGAAGTTGGTAGGGTTTCTTCAAGTACACCTTGACGTGCTATCCTGGATGCATTCCAATATATATGGAATTTCGACGGAGATATCGTGTCATGTATTGAATGTGGACCCAAGATGCCTTCTTATGAAACAAAAGAGAAGAAGCCTGGGTCTGGTGCAAGTCATTGCATAGAAAGAAGAAGTGGATAAGCTAAAGGCAAATGGCTTTATCCACAATGCCTTGCACACTAAACTGGTATCAAACTCTATGTTAGTCAAAAAGCCAAATGGAAAACGGTGGCAATGCATTGATTATTTGGACCTGAATAAAGCATACCTAAAAGACATCTTTCTGTCACCAAGATCGACCAATTATAGACTCAACGTTGGGCACAAATCGTTATCCTCTATTGGCACATACTCTAGCTATAACTATATAGCAATGCACGCACCAGATTATGAGTATATGAGTTTCATCACCGACTTTGATTATATTGTTATCGAGTGATGATATTCGATTTGAAGAACACTGTAGCCACTTACCAATGACTGGTAAATAAGATGTTTAAAATTCAAATTGGATGGTTGTTGGAGATTTATATAGACGATATGACTGTGAAGTCACAATGATCAATGAATCACATGGATGACCTCTCTGAAATGTTCAATATGCTTTAGAATTATGGGTTGAAACTTAATCCACTGAAATGCACTTTTGAAGTTGCATCGCCAAATTTTTTGGTTTCATTGTGAACTCAAGGGTATTAAAGTTAATCCAGAGCATATTCAAGCATTGAAAGATGTTACTACCCTAAAAAAAGGGAAATGCAAAGCTTAAACGAGAAAGTCACTACACTAAGTCAAAGTATTTCAAAGGCGATGGACAAGTGTACATCATTCTTTGATAACCTCAAGGAAGAAAAAGGGAAGTTTGATTGGATAAAGGAATTCCACGAAACTTTCTAGAAGTTGTAAGAATACATAAAAAGACTACCAGTCTTGTTGAAGCCTTTGGAAGAAGATGATCTATTCATTTACTTTGCAATATCTGCTCACGCACCAAGTGCAACCTTGGTACGTGGGGAGTCTTAATCCAAAGGCTCGTATACAATATAAGCAAGCAATTTGCTAGAGTAGAAAATAATTATCCAAAGTTGGATAAGCTAGCATACTGCTTGTTGATTTCTTTGAGGAAGTTGCCACCATAGTTCCAGGCTCATCCGATAAAGGTGCTAACCAATCAGCCACTAAAGCAAGTACTATACAAACCCAAGACTTCGAGGAGATTATTGAAGTGGAATATCAGGCCAAGGCAATAATTATATCTTACTATCCTAGGAGGACGATTCAAGGACATGCATTGGCTGATTTCAATACTGAATTCACCATTCGGGATGGAGAAGTGAAAGAAGAAATGGTCCAATTTTCCCGGTGGAAGTTACACTAGATAGGTCTTCCAATGAACGTAGTTCCAAAGTTGGAGTGATTCTTGTGACCTCGAAAGGACGAATAATGTGCTACAGTGAAGCTAGAGTTTGTGGGAACAACAACGAAGATGAATATAAAGAGTTGATTGTAGGACTCAAGATAGCGAAATAACTTGGAATCAATGCACTCCATATACTCATCGACTCTCAATTAGCAGTTTGCTAATGTTGAATATGCTAGTATGTGATTTTTGTTTGAAGATAATTAACATATATATATATATTCATTTAAATGTATTTGTTATTATACTATTTTAGTTTTCACATAATTAAATAAATATTTGATGAATAAAATAAATAACACGGAAGTCATATTCAAACAAATATTTTATTTAATCAAATAATCTGTTACAATTTTGAATAGTACAAATTTAAGCTCTCACTATATATACACAATTTCAATTACATTACAATTTCGATTACATCACAAATTTCAATTTACAATATTCACCTCACTACATATCACTCATTCACTTGCATTTATCTTCAACTCTATTCCAGATTGAATCCAGCATTTGAATTATCTGCAAAATAAACACTGACGTAGTAAAATTGAGAAAGAAATATTTTTGCAGTGTAAAATAAAATAGTGTTTTTGAAAATAATATCTACATCAGTTATTTGGGTTATTCGTCATTATTTATTTTGAATTCATCTTGCATGAACAGCTTGTAACATGCACAGTGTATCACTGTACATGTCACATGGCCGTGCACACCGATATACACTTGATACAAATTTTAGGGACAGGTGAGCACAAGGTCAAACCCAACCAAAAGCAGGATTCAACTCAAGTGCAAATATTCAAGCGCAATACAAATAAAGTCACGATATGAGCACAAGAGCATGCATATACACATGTGCATTGCGTTAGCATCTCAAATTTCAACCAAGAGGCGTCATGTATGCCAAAACAACACAACAGTGAGTAAAAAAGAAGAGGCAACAGTATATAATGACCAGCAAACAATGAGGCATGAATTCAAAAACAACTTCAACTAGATACAAGTGTACACAAGTTTCAGACTACCAAGGCAACCAAGTCCAAATGAATGGGCAAGGTGACCAGCATTCAAAGTGCAATAGTCTCAAATCAACACGCAACAGACATGGCATCAAGTTATACTCAGAGAATACAAGCCAACATGATATCACAATACATCTCAGATGAAAGCAAAACTAACCAAATCAATAACAACATGAACCAGAGAAATGTACACCAGACTCCAGAGAATGGTGGACCAGACACAAGTATCAATCAAACAGAACTCAAGTGAAGAGACTGCAACTCTGAAAACCAATGAAACAGAAGACATAGAAAAGCAACACACTAAGTGAACAAGGAAACGAGTCACATAGAATAAGTGCAATTCACTTCATCATAAAGCAAGCATACTATATGCGTGAAGACACAACTCAGTTGAACAAAAGAGAGACAACACAGTAGTGGACTAACTAGCCAGAGCTACAAATTCAATATGTATGCATATATGCAATTATATACATACACATATTAGCACAAGTTCAGGTAAACTAGAGAATACAAATGACAACTAGTACAAGGCAAATGCAAGAGACTCCAAGTCCAGATATACAATAGAGAGTTATATATATGAATGACCACAAATTGATACAAGTGAATCATTTCATACATTTACAAATATGCCAGAACCAAACAAGAGATCAAATTGCAGATGCATTCATGGGTTAGAAAGCTTAAAAAGGGTCATCAAAACACATATATACATATGTATATGTATATGTATAAAGACAACAGACCATCAAAACCGCATGAACACAGAGACAGAAATGACCAAATAGAATGAACTCAACAAGAAAATAGGTTAGTGCAGCATGTCAACAACGTGTATATATACACATGCATATGTATGTATATACATATATGGTGATATAGCAAGTTCATACACAACAAAACAATCATCACAGAAAAAATCAATGGTAATATACAAGTAAATACAAAAAATCAATGAAGCAGTTTACGGTTTTACAAAAATTAGGGTAGTGGTTTTCAAAAAAAGTCAATGATCATGTCATACCAGAATCAACGCCATAGTGACCAAGGTAATAGCAACAATATATCGCAAGTACAATGAACAAGTCATGGCCGAGATAAAAATCAATCAAATGATCAAGTGATAGTAAAAAAATATTAACCAAGTCAATATCTCAAAAATTTAGAGTGCCGAAATCAAAGAAATCAAAAGTGAAAAGAACGGACCTAAATTCAAATTCATAAAGTATACGTATGATATGAACAAGTCAAGATTAATCACATCGTTCGATCACAAATCAATGGCAGAGCAAACTATGCGAATTATTCAAACGGAAATTATACGAACATAAACTAAGGGATTAGAATCCTATATATTTCCCACATCATCATTGGAAAATTGGGGATTCGAGTTTAATAAAAAAATCAGAGAGCTTGAATGAATTACAGAAAACAAATCAAGAACTCGAATCGAAGTCGAGAGGAAAAATTGCGTACCATTTTATCATTTATGTTCGACAATTTGAAGCAACCATACGCAAATCAAAACCACGAGTTGATTGATGAAGCAAATTGAAGAAAGATCATTATTCAATCAAGCAATTTGAATCGACGGCCTTAATTCCAGAACCCTAGCTTTTTGTAAAGGAATGAAGGAATGAAAAGGATCGACCAAAGTTTTAACACAGAAGAAATAAAATAAAAGGATTTTTTATAGGGAAGCTCTATTAATGTTTTGGGATTAGAGTTATTAATATTAGGGTTTTATTTATTTTACTTTTTTTTATTTTGTAATTTCTTTTAAATTGTGTAACTTTCTAGTCGTGTGACTAGGGACAAACTACGGTGGTATAGTTTGAGAATTCGCAACTCTATGGCTGAGTTGTGGCAGGGTTTTGAGCATAGAGCTAGGTTAGTCGATAGCGGGTGTCGCAAATTTATGTGTGTAAGCATCTGGCTATTTAATTTCTAGTAGAAACCTTGGGGGCAGCACATAGACGGGCTTTTATTATTCTATTATTATCTGTACTGTAATTATTATATATATTTTCACATTAATTTTTATTATTTGTAGTATCACCATATTCACCCCCCTCTGGGGTGAAATCGATCCTACAAGTGATTCAAAGCTAGGAACAAAAACCAATTTTTGTTTTAAAAATTTGATTTTTCAAAAACTAATTTTTGTTTTAAAAATTTGATTTTTTAATTGGCTACTTTTGATAATGCTTTTGCTGAAGGACAGTCCATAGTTAGATCACCCATGTTCGATGGTGAATATGCTTACTGGAGAAATAGAAAGAAAATCTTTCTGAAAACCATTGACGCTTGGAATATTGTTGAGACGAAATATAATACACCAACTATAGTGATAGATAATCAGGAAATAGAAAAACCGATGGATCAATGGATGGATCTTGAAAATAAACTACAGAATGCTAACGCTAAAGCTATGAATTCTATTATATATTTATTGAATCGAATTGAATTTAATCGTGTCTCACATTATCTAACTGCGCAGGAAATCTAGCACACACTTGAAGTGACTCAAGAAGGAATGTCTCAAGTCAAAGAATTTCACCTTGCCATGCTTTGTAGCGAATACGAGAACTTCACAATGGCCAAGGATGAGAATGTCAGAGATATGTATGTGTTAGAACCCTTAGTTTACGATTTCGATGATGACAACTATACAATGGCAATCATATATAATATATATATATATATCATACAACTATACAAATACTAATTCAAAGCAAGACAAACCACTACTATGACAAGATGATGACTAAAGCACTGAAGAGATTCATCTACAAAGTTGCACGAAGATCGAAGAGAAATAGACTCAAGAATAAACCCAGGAGAACATCACTTAACAGTTCAGATGTCTGAATGTAGAACTTTAGACGTCTATGTGTAAAAAACGAATAAAAATTATAATAGGTTCTTAGATGTCTGAAAACACCATTCAGACATCTGAAACTGGGCTCGGGGAAGATAATTCAAATTACAACTGTCATCTCCGAAGAGACACAACTCTATCTCTCCTCCGCAACTCTTCACCAGTGAACAGTGACGACTCTAAACTGAAAGGAAAGCGATGTAACTACTAGAAGCAACCTTCTACAACTATATAAACGAGAATCAAGAAGAATCAAAGCACTTACTTTACTTTCAACTAATTCACTCTACTTTCTATCTTAATCATCTCTTATTCTAGTCATTCACTTGCTATCAAATCTGCAAATCTGAGATCATACACTTCCATATTCTCTCGAACAATATTGTATTCAATCATTCAAGAGATATAGGAAGTTCAATTGTACTATATAGTCAAAATCTGTGTAATAGAGAACACATTCTTGACAAAGAAACTCTGCTATTGTAAACCTGTTCCCCCAGGTGAAGTGAGGGTTATTTGGTGAAAAGAAATTTCGAAGAGGAGCTTCGAGACTGGACGTAGGACGAGAGGTCTGAACCAGTATAAAATCTCCGGTGTGATTATTCTTATTTACATACTTTACTATTGTTACATTATAGTTTAAATTAGTCATATACTTGTCATTTGTATAATTGATCCATCATACTGTTGACTTTCAGTATGGACGACTTTCTAATCTCGAATACAAATCAAAAGCTCTTGGAAAACCATACACAGAATTGAAAATAGTCCCAAAAATCATCAGAGTCCTTCTACGAATTTTGAAGCAAAAGTCACTGCCATTCAAGAATCAAAAGATTTGAAATAAGTTAAAGTCGAAGAACTCAACGGAAATCTCACCACTTATAAGCTAGAAATAAAATTCAAGGAAGAACACGAAGGAGGTGATACTCGTAAGAAATCAATAGCTCTCAAAGGAACAACGGAAAGTGATGATGATGATGGAGCAGCTGAATTGGCACTATTAATAAAGAGATTCAAAAGGTGGAACCACAAATACGGAAATCCAACTCTGAATCAACAATTGAAAAGCAGATTAGTCAAAGTACTATACAATTTAGAAGAGCAGGAGATTATTTGTCACAAGTGCAATAAACCTGGTCACATTAAGCCCAATTGTCCTTAGAATCAACTCAGCCAAGGAAAGAAATCAAAAAGGAGAATTTTTGCAGCCACTTGGAATAAAAATGATGATGATAAAAGAACAAGCAGTGAGAGTGAAAAAGCAGATCTGTGTCTTCGAGGTGATATAACTGATAGAGATGATGATGAGCCAAGCAAGGTACCAAAACTTACTCACTCGGAATTACTTACATATTTTCATGAGGTAAATGGCTATTTTGAAAAACTTAGGGAGAAGTACGCTAAAATTGAATCATAAAGAGATAGCTTGATAGAATTAAATAAATAGCTTGATCGGCTCGTTAAAAACTATCAAAATAAGAGCCCTAAGTGTGATAAGTGTCCATCACTTGAAGAAGAAATAAAAAAATCAGAAATTAAAATTAAATCACTTGAAAACGAAATTCTGATTTTGAAAGAAAGTGAAAACACAAGGAGAGAAAATTATATTAAAAAGTGCACTTTGCTATTGAATGGAAATGAACCTCTTAAAACACAAGTACAACAATTGTCTATAACTTTAGAAAAATTTTCTAAAGGAGAAAGATCGCCAAATATGCTATTAGGGAAACAAACTGTCAATACTATTAGACAAAGACTTGGATATACTCAATCTAAACGAGTTAGAAGCGAAATTAATCAAGTCAATTCCAAGTGCACGATTTTTGGAAAATTGGACACAATAGCAATAATTGTCGGTATAGACCCAAACATGTGAAACCCATACCAATTTGGGTTCCAAAAGGCACGAATATAAAATTCCTTAAAGTCAAACAAATCTGGGTAACAAAAGGAACAAATGTAAATTGTCTTGGGTCTACTCAAACATATGTTTTAAAATCTTTTTTCACTAACAACCATGGACGTGTAAAAATAAATAGGTCACAAAAATCTTTTCCCGTGTAGGTGTGGTGGCAGGCTAAGGAATAACAACAGCATTACCTGGATTCTGGCTGTTCCAAGCACACGATGGGAAAAATCAAAGTCCTTAGCCTAGTACAAAGGTGGCGGAATCACAATGAGTAACAACAAAAAATTATCGTGAGAGTGAAATAGGTAACGTATATTTATCTTGAACGATTTATTTAATGTGAAGATTCGCACCATGATCTAATTTAATTCATCCAGTTATGTGATAATGAAATAAATGTTGATTTTGATTTTAAAAATGTTGACCAATCATCTTTGAACTATTTCATATAAATTTGCTTGGACTAACTATATTGCAAAATTAGGTGAAAAGAGATGTTGTTTTGTGTTGGTTGATAATTACTCTAGGTACATGTGGATATATTTATTTATTGTACTGATTCTAGACATGACATTATGTTTACTTTTTGTTTATTTGCACGGTTTCAACTCAATTCCATAAGAATTTCATTTAAAAGCTGTAGAAAGGATTTTAAGGTATTTGTCGCACATTCCACGATTTGATCTATGATATATATCTAATGATACCCTTAAGTCAAAGGGAAATTCAGATGCAGATTACACCGGTAACCTAGTTGATTGAAAAATTACTGGTGGAATGTGTTTTATGTAGTTCATTAGTTGCATCACATTTTCAGAGAAAATATCTGGATATCTTTCATTTCAACTGATTTTCAATTAGCAGACATTTTTCTTATAAAACCCCTGTTAGAAAAAAGTCTTTGTTGATTTCATTTCAGATTAGGCATTTTAGGAAATTTTGATTTTATAATTATTTTTGGATTTGATCTTAAATGACTACATTAACTAATATGACTCCCTACTGATTATCAAAAAGAAAAATAGTTACTAAAAAATATGATGAGTATTGATATTAATCATACATTATGACTTGAGATAGTATATTTAGTAAATTTGTTTAAAAATTTAAACAAGATTTGTATTAACTTTTGTTGGTAAAAATTCCCTGACCATCTCTATCTCTATCATATTTCTAACAACCATCACTCGTTAAAATCCAATATAATATGTCAAAATGTGGTATTTTAAATGAGAAATTATTCGTTTTTTTTTTGTTTTTTATTTAAAAACATCCAAAGTATTCAATCTCATTTAAAAGTCCTCACAGTTATGCATGGATGAATTACTTAGAATATTTTTTATGTGCTTTCATGCGCATTTAAAAGTCCACATGGTTATGCATATATGAAACACATATCAAAATTGATTATTAAATAGACAAGTTGATTCTACTCCCATTTAAAAGTCCTGACGATTATGCATGGTTAGAAAATGCTTGAAATTCAATTTTTTTTATATAAATGGGAATACTAATAATCTCATTAAAAAGTTCCAACGGTTATGCATGGTTAGTAGATATTCAAATTCCTGATATAAATATACCATAAATAGACATAACTATGGTTTTATATGCCGACATCTCCCCTATCACTCTAAAATGGAATATGCGTCTAACAGCGTAGTTATGATTTTGTTTGATTTTTTTATTGAAATTTAGTATCTATACTTGATTAGGTATTAATGTTGTATTAATGTCTATCACTTTATATCTATTTTTCTAACACTATTACTCTTTTGCTGATAACAAAGGGGGAGAGAAAAGTTAAGATTTTGGCAAATAAAGGTCAAATATTACATTTTTATTTGCATATTCCCATCTAGGTTCATTTGCATATTTTTATTTATTTGAGCTTTGTTGGAGATAGGGAGCATTCAAATAGGGGGAGCAAATAGAGTTCATCAATGACCAAATACATTTAATAAATTCAAAATCTTAAACATATGTTGTTATCATCAAAAGAGGGAGATTGTTGAATATGCTAGTATATGATTTTTGTCTGATGATAATAAACGTATATACATATATATATTCATTTAAATGTATTTTTTATTTGACTATTTTAGTTTTCACATAATTAAATAAATATTTGATGAATAAAATAAATAACACAGAAGTCATATTCAAACAAATATTTTATTCAAACAAATATTCTGTATAATTTTGAAGAGTACAAATTTGAGCTCTCGCTATATATACACAATTTCAATTACATTATAATTTTAATTACATCACAAATTTCAATTTACAATGTTCATCTCACTACATATCACTCATTCACTCGTATTTTATCTTTAAGTCCATTTCAGATTGAATCTAGCATCTGAATTATCTGCAAAATAAACACTGACGTGGTAAAATTGAAAAAGAAATATTTTTGCAATGTAAAATAAAATGTATGTTTCTGAAAATATTACTTGCCTCGGTTATTTGGGTTGTTCGTCGTCATTTATTTTGAATTCATCTTACAGGAATAGCTTGTAGCATGCACAGTGTATCACTGTACATGTCACAAGGTCGTGCACATCGATATACACTTGATAAAATTGCAGGGACATGTGAGCACAAGGTCAAACCCAACCAAAAGCTGGATTCAACTCAAGTGCAAATATCCAGGTGCAATAAAATAAAGTCACGACATGAGCACAAGAGCCTGCATAACACATGTGTACACATACTCATGTGCATTGCCTTAGCATCTCAAATTTCAGCCAAGGGGCGTCATGTACACAAAAAAAACTCGACAGTGAGTTAACAAAGAAGAGGCATTAGAAGATAATGACAAACAAACAATGAGGCATGAATTCAAAAACAACTTCAACTGGATACAAGTGTACACAAGTTTCAGACTGCCAAGGAAACCCAGTCCAAATGAATGGGCAAGATGACCAGCATTCAAAGTGCAACAGAATCTAATCAACATGCTACAGACACGGCATCAAGTTATACTCAGAGAATACAAGGCAACATGATATCATAATACAACTCAGATGAAAGCAAAACTAACTAAAACAATAACAACATGAACCATAGAAAGGTGAAGCAGACTCCAGAGAATAGTGGACCAGACATAAGTATCAATCAAACAGAACTCAAGTGTAGAGACTGTAACTCTGAAAACCAATGAAACAAAAGACACAGCAAAGCAACACACCAGGTGAACAAGGAAATGAGTTAGATGGACTAAGTGCGTTTCAGTTCATCATAAAACAAGTAGACTGTATGCATGAAGACACAACTCAGTTGAACAACAGAGAGATAACATAGTAATGGACTAACTAGCTAGAGCTACATAATTTATATGTATGCATATATGCAATTATATACATACACATATTAGCACAAGTTCACGTAAACCAGTGAATACATATGAAAACTAGTGCAAGGCAAATGCAAGAAACTCCAAGTCCAGATATACAACAGAGACTAATATATGACTTACCACAAATTGATAGAAGTGAATCATTTCAGACAGGTACAAATATGCCAAAACCACACAAGTGATTGAGTTGCAAATGCATTCATGGGTCAGCAAGCTTAAACAGGGTCACCAAAACACATATATACATATGCATATGTATGAAGACAACAAACCATCAAAGCTGCATGAACACAGAGATAGGCATGGCCAAATAGGATGAATTCAACAAGCAAATGGGTCAGTGTAGCATGATCAACATTACATATAGACACATATAAATATTTATGTATGTACACATTGGTGATAAAGCAAGTTCATACACAACAAACAATCATCATAGAAAAAAAATCAGTGGTAACATACAAGTAATACAAAAAATCAACGAGCAGTTTACAGTTTTACAAAAATCAGGGTTGCGATTTTCAAACAAAGTTAATGATCATGTCATACTAGAATTAAAGCCACGGTGACCAAGGTAATAGCAACAATATATCGCAAGTACAATGAACAAGTCATGGCCAAAATAAAAATCAATCATATGATCAAGTGAGAGTAGAAAGAAATTAACCAAGTTAATTATCTCAAAAATTCTGAGTGCCAAAATCATAGAAGTCAAAATAGAAAAGAATGGACCTAAATTCAAATTCATGAAGTATACGTATGATATGAACAAGTCAAGATTAATCACATCGTTTGATCAAAAATCAATGGCAGAACAAATCATGTGAATTATTTAAACCAAAATTATACGAACGTAAACTAAGGGATTCGAACCCTATATATTTCCCACATCATCATTGGCAAATTAGGGATTCGAGTTTAAGAAAAAATCAGAGAGCTTGAACAAATTACAGAAAACAAATTCAGAACTCGAATCGAAGTCGAGAGGAAAAATCGCGTACCATTTTATCATTCGTGTTCGACAATTTGAAGCAACCGTATGCAAATCAAAGCCATGAACTGATTAACGAAGCAATCTAAATAAATATCATGATTGAATCAAACAGTTTGAATCGGTGGCCTCAATTTCCAGAACCTTAGCTTTTTGAAAAGGAACGAAGGAATGAAAAAGATCGACCAAAGTTGTAACACAGAAGAAATAAAATAAAAGGATTTTTTGTGGGCCGGTTCTATTAATGTTTTGGGCTTGGATTTATTAATAATAGGGTTTTATTTATTTTACTTGTTTTTAGTTTGTAATTTTCTCTTAAATTGTGTAACTTTCTAGTCGTGTGACTAGGGACGAACTACGGTGGTGTAGTTCAAGAAATCACAACTCAATAACTGAGTTATGGTAGGGTTTTGAGCATAGAGTTAGGTTAGTCGATAGCGGGTGTCACAAGTTTACATGTGTAAGCATCTGACTACTTAATTTCTAGTAGAAACCTTAGGGGTAGCATGTAGGTAGGGTTTTTCCGAAGCTGGTTAATTCTCTGTTGTTCTATTTGTGCTTTTATTATTCAGCTATTATCTATGCTGCATTTTATTATTTTTAGTATCACTATATTCACCCTCCCTCTAGGGTGAAATTGATCCTACAGCTAAGTCAAAATGAAATTTTGGCTTAGGTAGTAAGACCTGCCCCTTACCTAATGAAGACACTATAACTATTGAATGATATTGTATGATATATAGTCACACAAATTCCTAGAGAAGAGAATACAAAAGCTGATTCACTAGCTAAGTTAGCCAATTCTAAGGATGCACAACTTGTGGGAATCATTCCAGTAGAAGTTTTATCATTTCTAAGCATCGACCGGATAGATGTTGATTAGGTCGTGGAGACCAAGGAAGAAAAGGGGTTATGGATGACTCCAATTAAATACTATTTGCTGAAGGGACTCTCCTAAGTGGGCAGAAGAAATGGCAAAAGCTCCTTCATAAGTTGTTGCAATTTATTGTGCAAGAAGGAGTGCTATATAGGAGAGGTTTCTCAACCCCCTACTACTGTGGTGTGTCACCAAAAATTAACCAAAGGAAATCCTTATGTATGTGCACTAAGGAAGCCGTGATCACATTGAGGGCATACATTAGCAAAAATGGTTCATCTCTATGAATATTTTTGGCTAACAATCAGTCGAGACACAACTAGCTATGCTAGACGATGTGATAGACGCCAAAGGTTTGCAAAGATATTAAGAACCCCATCTACAGAGCATACGCAAATGGTTTAGTCCATGGACATCTGTAATTTGGGGAATTGACATAATCAATTTGTTACCGATGTCAAAGGGCGGTGCAAAGTATATTATCATAGTTATGGACTACTTCACAAAGTGGATTGAAGGAAACCATTGGCCTTGATCACCATGAATAAATTGATCAAATTTTTTGTAAGGAACATCGTATGTAGTTTTGGAGTCCCGTAAATGATCATTACCGACAATAGTACTCAATTTGAGAGTACCGAGTCCAAAGACTTCTGTAAACGATACCGAATTATGAAGACCTTCTCAACAGTAGCAGAACCACAAGCGAATGTATAGTATGTAGGAAAAACATCATCAAATCCATCCTGGACAAATGACTAATGAAAGCCAAGGCAACTGGGTAGATGAGTTATCGGTAGCATTGTTGGCTTACAAAATGACCAATAAGTCCATAACCAGACATACTCCATTTGCTTTGGCCTACGGAGTTGAGGACATGATTTTGATAGAAGTAGAAATCCCTTCTCACCAAAGAAAACATTATAATTCCAAGACAAATGATAAATTCTTGCTTGTGTCCCTTGACTTGGTTGATGAAAAATAAGAAGAGGCTGAACTAAGGGTAACTGCTCACCAGAATAGAGTAGCGAGACACTACAATGCCAAGTTTAGAAACTATACTGTTAAGGTAGTTAACTCATTTTGAAACGAGTCCTACTTGGAATGAAGGCACTTGGTCTGAATTAGGAAGATCCCTATATGATTGAATAGAAGCTTGGAGATGAAACTTTCAAGCTATTGACTGTTGGTGGGATCCCAATTCCATGGACATGGAATAGCGAGTGTTTACAATGTGATTGCACCTAGATTTATTTAGTTTCTGCAAATAAGCCATCCTTATTGAATGGTCAAGGACCTCTAGCTTAAGTGTTTAAGGGCGTGGCACTTTAGCATAGATTATAAGGTCCTGGGTTCAAGACCCTCAGACATCAAATGAGTGTTTTGCTTGAATAAAGTATCGTTCATGTTATCAAAAAAAAGCTACCCCAATTGAATGAGACTATTGTAATAAGGAATGACTTGCCATTTCTTTTATTTGTGGATAAAGTTAGCTTTTGGAACCAATGTAACAGTGCTCTTAGAAGTTTAACTTTGTTCCACATGATTAGTGGCATATCCAAGTATTTGGAAATAGGTACTAGATAACTCATTTGATCCATGATTGGGTTAGAGGAGTGTAATTACACTGGGGTCGATTAAATGATTCGCTAACCATATATTCATTAACTAATGCTTAGAGATAGGAAAATTTGGAGAGGGATGCCCAGAGTTAGGTAATCAAAACACCGGTTCCAGGAGATAGGAATATAATCAAGGCTTTCATAACTATGCTTATGGACCGGTGAGGCATGCGCGATCGAAGATAAGTGATGATGGTCGGTGAATGATTTCGATAACGCATAAGATAAACGAGATTGAAAATGGATACTTAGAGACAAGCATCTGAGACACTGATTCGATCGATGTATAATTGAACCTTTGGTAGGAACAACCACGCTTACGGCCTAACAAGATATGCTTGGTCGAAGATAAGCAATGATGGCCGATGAATCCTTTTGATCGGCACCCAGAGTCAGGTGAGGCTAAGAATGAATGCCCAGAGATGGGCATTCAAGACACTAATTCCTGGAGATAGAAATCAATGTATAATTAAATCTTTTGCATATATGACTACATCACGGCTTGGTGAGATACACTTGGCCGAAGATAAGCAAAGATGGTTGGTGGATGGTTCCAATCAATGCCTGAAGATAACAAGAAAAAAGATGGATACCCAAAGGCAGGCATCTAGGGCATCGATTCCTAGATATAGGATTCGTTATATGACTGAGTTTTTGTAGTTATGACCATGTTTATAGCCGTATATAATGTGTTCAGCTAATATTAAATGGGTTTGATAAACTAAATAGCTAAAAATATCACATAAAGGTAGGTAAAATTAAGAGTTGATGTATAGAGAAGACGTCCACACTCTCGTTTCCTAGAGATAGAAAATGATGTGAGATAAGTGGTTGTCATAAATACAACCTTGATTATGGTTAAAATGAACCTGATTGAAAATAAATAAAGTTGGCCATGAGATTGACCAGAGTTAAGCAGCTCTACTTATGGTAGGGTGAGATACGCACGACCAAAGAAAAGTAAAGTTATTCGAAGAAATGTAGTATATTTAGCCAAGAAAGGAATGCTTTGGAGATGATAAACATAACTAAATAATGAAATATTACTAAGCAATTACAGAGATTTATTTATATGCACAAAATTACAGTAAATAGTGACATTACACAGCCACAAGCACGTATAGTATAAATGTAATATCATTATAGATGAATATATGGTATATGCAAGCAGTTATATAGGCAATAAAATAAGAGATATAGAAATGTAATTATAAAAAGGATTAAACAGAAACGTCTTTTATTTGCCAAAACCTTTTGTATAAAGACAATCAGGGCCGCTCCCCCATAACGTCGGCCTATATACAAGACATACGACAAAAAGAACAAAATACGGGAATGGCAAAAGGAATCTGCCTTTTAAAAGAAAAGATAACCACCTACTTTACTCTCCCATGCTTTCTCCTCCTCCTAATCGTCAATTTGGTATGGAATTTCTTAGGAGTATTCTCCTCCTCCTTTTGTATGGAGCTCTCTTCAAAAGAAGAGACTTCTTCTTCCGTCGTCCCATATGATGGATCCTTTAGTTTTTTTAAGGCAGGATCAGTAGGTATGGATCCTTCGGTACTATGACCTTTGGAAATCTTGATTTTTAGTAGGGAACTCTAGGAGTAGGCGATGGTTTTCCAGAGTCGTCCATAAGTGTCTTAGTCCTTGTCTCTTGTTTGTCCTTGATCTTGTCAAAGTCACGCTTCAACATCTCCAACATTATGATAGAATCATCAAGATCCTTACTGCTAACAATGGTCAACTCCTCCTATTAAGATTGATCAACGTCCTCTAGCCCTTCCATTTCCTCTATCTTTTCCGATTCTGTGGTGGGACCAGAGCCGAAAGGAGGAATTTGGGTGATCAGCATTGTTGTAATGGAAGCAGACATGGCTGTAATGGCACTTGGGCTTAGAGCTTGGGTAGTTGGCGATGAAGGAGGCAACGATTGATGACTTGTAACTCAATAAACCTAATAGTATAAGTTCATGATGTTCACAGGTAAGAATTGAAGTTTCTCGAAGACAAAAGAGGCAGGAGATATACCTTGATCGGACCGAGTATCTTTATCTAGATATTTGTTGATCTAGCTATCCTCAATAAAAGATTGAATTGGATTAACAACCAAAGGGATGAGATGCAGAACTTCGACACTCGATACAATAGGGATTGGTGTTTCAATAAGGGTGGCCTCAGAGGTGATCACTGTATAAGTGATGATGTATGTTGCAGGCTCTTTTGAAATGGGAGTTGATGATTTTGCTTGATCCAATGCACTAGAACCAGCAGGAGCCTCAATAGCATCCTTCCTTACAACTACATCTTGTCCTGCTAAGATAGCCTTTCCTTCTTTCATGGCCATAATGTCCTCTTCATCTAGGAAAAGTAATTTCAAGTCATATTTACTAAAACCATGGCCAATTTTATTGGTCCTCAGAAGGATCTCTTCTCAAGAGTCGACCAATGTGGTTGGGTAGTTCTCTCCAAGCCATTTCAAGTTCTTGCTTTCGATAATGTTAGCAAATAATTGCTGGAGTGTGGCTTCCACCTCTTCGTTTATTTGAGTGGCCTTCGCTTTGAGCTCTGCAATCTTTTCTCTAACAACGTAGAGATCAATCCAAACCTAGACATTTGATTATAACTCGGTCTTCAAGTTAGCTTTTAATTTGCTTACTTCTACCTGAAGCTCTATGGGTTGCTCTTCCTTAGCTTTGAACTATCCTTTATATTTTTCATTTAGAATATGAGCTTTCTTCCACTGGTTGTTCATGGCATTGGTGGCCTGAGTATGGACCTTGCACAGCTAGAGTATTCTAGCATGGAAGTCATTGGCTGACTTCAGAGCTTCATCTATTTCTTTGGTGATGTTAGCCAAATCTATCTTATAGCCAGCAACTATTTTTTCTATGATTGGACCTCTCTGATTCAAAAGAACAAATAAGCATCTGGTTGATCCGATTAACATTAAAGAGGCCCTTGGCAAGCCTTCTCTGCTTAAAAAAGCCAATCTGCAACCTCCTTAATTCTATCAATCTTTTTGTTTATTTTTGGGAAAGTAATATCTTTAACATTGTAATCAAATATAACCCATATTAAGTAGTAGTCAGGCAAGGCCACCTGCATCCTAGTAGTGATAACTATCGATGAGCCTATAGGAGGTGGAGGTGGATCAATGTGACTTGTAACTTCTTTAAATTTGAAGGAAGCAAAGACTGTAGTGGTAGGAGATTGAGTCAACAGAGTTATTATGGAGAAGGTTGAGAGTAGGAATGCCGCTGATCATGGTTAGATTCACGCATAGAGCACTTGCATGAACCCCACAGTTCATCTGAGCGAACTATTTTTTCAACATTGCGGCACTCTTGCTCTTTATCTTGGTGCCTCTGTCTATCCTTCTCGTACCGATGCTCTTTATCCTTTCTTCTTTCTCTTTTAGAATCATACCATTTATGTGGAGCTGGGTGATGCATGTAAGCCTTTGGAATTAGGATGCAATATTGGCTTAGGCCCGATCGAAAACTGCTAAAACAGTCTCTGGTCATTATACCTGAAAAGAAGAAAGGATGTATCAGAACTAAGATAATGAGTATGAACAAGTGATCATGCTTGTGATCGTGATCCTAGAAGTGTGTATAGTGCTGGTGTTTTCTTAAATAATATGCAGACCATGCTCGAGGTGCCCTAACGATGGAGTTTTATCACCCTTGGCAAGAATATCCCTTGTAGAGAAGTTGAATTCATGGGGGCTTTTGTTAAGGATAACTCCAAATCTTACGCCTCTGAGTCAAAAAGCATACTAGTTCCTAAGATCACTCGAGGAGCCAAGATGTTCTTGGAGGAGCCCCTATGGAGAGTATCCTCTTCTATTGGTTCGAGGCTTAGACTAGGTGCAAGCTACGAATACTTGATACTCAGTCTCTTAGGTCAGGGAGGTATTGTGATAGTGGTGCCTTCAGGAGAAATCTCTCCATAAGGTTCACCCTGCTAAGGTTATAATCCTCATCATCATTGTCCTCTTCTTCCTCTTCATCTACTCCTTCTTTGTCTCCTACTTCTCCCTCCCCTTCACTTATTTCCTTGATGACATTATCTTCTCCACTTCTTTCCTCCTCACCAATATTTGCATCACCGCCTTGGTCCTCTATAGCCTCTTGATGTTCATCATCAAAATCACGAGTTAGGACAAGGGATCGAAGGTGGCTCGAGTTCCTTGGTAGGAAGTTTATTTGGAATATCCCTCCTGCCATTGTATAAAAGGTAATACTAGCAGAGGTGAGCGTTCATCATAAGATAAGAATTCATGCGATATTCGTACTGAACTCCCTTATAACTTTGAAGTATGGACGTGCTCATTGTAACTTCTCATTCCAAGAGGTGTGAAGGATACAGAAAGGAAGGCAGACTCTTAGGTAAAGAAAACCCAAGTATAAAGGAAACTTCGAATAAGTAGACTATGGCTAGGCAACCATAGGTAGTTGAAGCCTTCAGGGTAACAAATGAAAAAATACTCGCTCTTGAAGTTGCTATGCTTATTGTGAAGTGCCTCAATAACCTTATAGTGGTTGAAGGCCTCAACTATTAACGAAGATGGTGAATCTTGCCTCTTCTTGAAGTTCAAGAGGTAAGTTGGTTTTCCAAAGGATGGTTCAGTTGCATCATAAAAAGAGCGTTAGAGAATTGAGCAAGGCATAGCCATTCAGATGTTTATATGTGGGACCCGGCCCAATTTCTTGAAGAAAGAATTTGATGAAGTTTTTAAATAAGGGCACAGTTCTAGATAAACACATATATTTGTTGCATTTTTTATAGCACCTCATATGGGAGATGAGCCCGTTGGTCGATAATTGGAGGGAGAACTTCATCCTTGGGAATCCCATGCTTAAGGTAGATCGAATGAAGTGACTCTGTCATCAGCATGGATGTGTCTGGTCTTGGGGATTGTCCAAGACCATCAAAATAGGTTGTTCATTCAATGGAGGAGCTTGGCCCTGAGGAAGTGCATACAACCACAACCTAACTTGCACGAGATTCAACAACCGAAACTACAGGTAGTCCCGAGGTGCTTGCCGGATCTCTTTAGTGCGATCCGTGGGTCTTGAATTGTTCAGATGTCGGGGCTTTAGGGCAGAAAACGGGTTGAGGCCAAAAACAAGTTGAGTACTAAGATTCGGGGCTTGCTTGACATCTCTTTTATCATCTTAAACCTGACATGACATTGATTCTGTCTCCTTTTAGTTGATCGTGATCCCACCCACCCTCTTTTCCTTAGACAAGCATTTGGCACTGACTTTCATAGATTGAGGTAGCGATCGATAAGCACCTGAGTCGGACTATCAGGATAACCTATAGTTGAATTTCTCGAGTTATAAAACATTTAGTTCTGGATATAGTAGACTAGAAGCCTAAGCCATATAAGAGCCTGCCACAGAAGCGGTAGAAGGGCTCGTGCCACCATATAGCTAGGAGATTATCTAATCATTTTGAACTAAATAGCTTGACGGTGAATGCAGTCAACTATGTTCTACTTTAAAGATTTACTTTAATTGAGACCTATATAGTCGACGTGCGGGGTCCAACGGATGTCAACATGTGTTAACCAATCGGATTTTGAACATCTACCTAGGTAGTTTGAAGTATCAGTCTATGTAATGTGCATCCTATGTTTAGAGAACAATGTATGAAACACTCTGTGTAGATAACCCGCTCGTGCTAGCAAACCAGCTCTGTTACACAATGAAATTATATGTTAGATCTTACCTATTATTGCATAGTGAATGATAATGGAACCAATATCCAGAGCGACATAGAGCTTTCTTTGCAGGAACACCGAATCATGGTATGTAAATTGAAGAGCTGACTTGTATATTTATTTTTTTGCCGAAGTGCATTCGAGGCGGTCGTTACTTAGAACCATCGATCCACATTCGACCAATTTTGATGAAATCGACAACATTACTACTATTCGTGCAAAAATATCACATATACAAAATTGATAGGCCATGAAAGAACTCAAAGCAAAGGCCTTAAGGACTCAGAGCCAACACCAAGCATGAAAAATTCAAAAAAATTGGGAGAATTCCTAAGGTAGCTTCGTTTCAACACCCATGAAAGTTAAACTTTCCTAAGCTATTTGCTAAAATTCAGCTCTGTGATGTGAATCTCCGATGTTTAATCAGTCAAATAACTCTACGAAGTCTCGTTCTCACTCTTCTTCATAGTTGAAAAGTCATCACATTTCTCAGTCTAACTATATGAACTCTAAAATAGCTTATAAACTTTTCCACTAACTCAATCCACATGCTGATTGACCCATTATGCAGTTGGCTAAACCACATTGTAGCCAAATCAGTCAAGTACAATGGGAAGCATTATCCCATCACCTCTTCTAAAGCTCCCAACATTCTCATGTGTTTGATGTATCTCATTAGGTGAACTATTGGTTCCGTCCTTCCATCATATAACTCCAAAATAGGAATCTTGATATTAAGTGGATTCAAAGCATATCAGATGTTTGGGGTGAAAAGGTTTCTGTTCACGTCCTTTAAACTTCGATTTGGAGCTCCCCCATGAAGTACATGTATTACCATCTCAGCTAAGTGATCATTCGAATTCAATTTAAATCTCCAAGGCTTTGCGTGCCCTTAATTCAAATCATTTTCATGCCCTCATTCCCGTGGGGAACATCTGGTTCTAATCCTTGCGGCTTGCATCATGATTGATTTCAAGGCTTGACATTATCCATCTGATGCACCCTTCCATGCTCGACATTCAGATGACCACGCCCTGTGTCCAAACATGTCGGTATTGACTGGTTTGCACATGTCAGTACCGACTTGTTGACGTGTTAGGGGATGTTTCCAACTTGTTTTGCTCCAATTCCTTATGTATCTACTCTGCATTATGGCCTTCGGTTCTTATTTCCAACAACTCCAACTTCTCTTTATTATTTCATCCTTTGAAAGAATTCATTCATCATCTCTTCGTACCAAGCTATCAATCTCTCTTGCAAACTTATCACCATTCCTTCCATATCCTCACAAGTCACATAGAGAAGGTGGATTTAATCTATACAATATCTTCTACATGCCCTTATGCTCTACTTAACTTAGTCCATCAATGGCTCTGGCAGTAGGCCTCGCCATCCTCTCCGATATCATATCTAAGTTCTTAGTAATGGTATTTGTAACATCCCAATTTAGTGTTAGTTGTTTGATTAGTTAGTTAGTTAATTAATTAAACTCCAAAAATGGAATTTGTGCAAATGATGGAATTTAACCATGAAACTTGCATCACTGTGTTTATGGCAAAATTTTGAGCAACTTTCATATTTGAAGTTTTGCAATCGGAGCCCAAACGAAGAAGTTACGGACAAAAAATGAATTCGGGACGAAAATAAATGAATAAGAAAAAATAACGTTTATAATTATTCATCCGGGCCCATAGACTGACCGTTGACTGCTACTAGTCGACGTATAGCGATCTACTGGTGCATACAAGGCGGTATACAAGTTGGGTAACCACGGGCACAATAAACCTTGGCCATAATGGCTCGGATTTAATATATTTCAATCTATCGGTTCTGGTTGATTCTAGCGCCTATAAATTCAGGCCTAATCCTCTCTCTCTTTTTATATTTTTATGAAGGCAGTAGAAAAGCTATGCCATTTCTTCTTATTCATTTTCATTCTAAATTATAAAGATAAGATATATTTATCGATATTCATACAAGTCGAAAAAGAGTAGAAATCTAATAAAAAGGAGAAGGGAGGAGAATAGACCATATGCTTAATTGAGGTTATATATATATTTGTATTTTTTTTCTCTTACAGTCTTAAATCTCTTCTTGGATTTGTCACTTTAATGCATGTATATACCCTTTTATACATATTTCTTGGATTAAAAAGGATTTGAAGATGAATCAACAGTTCTACTTCAGATTTGGAGATTTGGATCGCTTTTAAAGATAAATTATATAGATTTTTATAATACGAAAATTATCCCATTGGTATTTATTTGATTTTTATGCCTAATTGGATAATTGTTTATGAGTTGTAGGCAAAAAATTAAATATAATCTTACTATAATAAATATCGCCTATATATTCATTTTATGAAATAATTTAGAATTATTTACAACCTGATCTGGAAATCAGTCTCAAAGGTATGAATTAGAATATTGATTTGAATGAAATTTATTTCAGATCTAAAATAGGTTGTATAATAATGTTATAAATTTAGCTTATTACCCTAATATTATTAGAATGTAAAATTTTCAATGTTTGGAATTTAAGTCCGCTTATTAGTTTGATTTCTTTTCCTTTTAGAAAAATACAGAGTTGGATCTAACAAGGAATAGATGCAAATAGAAAGAGAAAGATATGTGTAAAGTATGAATTCTTTGTAGTTTACACTATCTATTTTAGTAATAAGAAGAAATGATTATTCCTTGTAACTTCAAATAATGTAATCTTTTAAAGTTAAATCTTTTGTTTTGTGCTAATTTATTGACATTATAACGTATAATCATTTTAGACATGATTTTAATAATTTAACGTGGAAAAGAATATTCTAGTGAAGGTTTATAACTAGAACATATTTGATAAAAGTAAATATTTATACATAATTTACCATGTTTGTAATAATTAAATAAAAAGCTAATAACAACGCTTGCATGAATATTCACGTTTAGGATAATTAACTAATGGGAAAAGAATTTAAAAGGTTGTAACTCCGATAAACGGGGAATAAATGGTAACAAATGTGGGAGTTGCAATAACATTTTGATAGGGTAAATGGATTAAAGGGACCGATAAAAATGGAATAGGTATAAGAAGTTACTGATTTGAAATTAGTAATCATGCACAAATATCCTAGGAAATGTCTATTAGAATTTTATGGAGAAATCGACATTTATGAGCATTAAACGGGGATATTGGGTTGATAAATATTTAAGGTAAATCTTTTTGCCTTAAATAAAAAGGGAATTAGTAAACTAAATTCAATGTCTACCTAGAATAATATAAGTAAAGACTTAGGATGGTTAATTGGAATTAGTAGGTTAGTGATGCGAGATCAATAGAGTTACTCGTCAGAAGACTGCTATTTACTTTGAGGCTACCAGCAGTCGGGTGTACTTACTACTGATATGAGATATCAACAATCCTAAAGCCCGTGAAAATATGAGAGATTGAGCCTCCTTTCTTAATTGGAAAGTATTAAATGATCCAAATTTGAAACTAAAAGCAGTGAGAGATATCTCCATAGGTATTCACTTTTGGTTTGAGGTCTTAAGTGGCAATAGGGTATGCCTCTCTCCTAAATGGAAGTATTAAGTAACCTAGTGAGATTTTAAATAAATAAAGACACCTCAAAACTAGGTTTACTTCAGTGTTGAGGTACTGTAGGGCCCACCTCCCTACCAAAAGAAGTAACTTAACGATATTCCATTTTTATAATTAAGAGTGATAGTGGATATCTCAGGAAGGGTTCGCTTCAGCTTTGTGGTCTTAAGTGACTAAAGGGTTTGTTTCTCTCCTATAAAAGAAGAATTAAATAGCCTAATGAGATTTTCAAGCAATGTCAGCTAGATATCACCGGTGAGGAGTCCGGCTTGGGATTAGGTATTAAATGACAAAGGCCTGCCTGTAATAGGTGCTAAATGATCAGGGGTCTGCCTAGTCCGTATTAATGAGGTATTAAGTGGCTTGGATACAGTCCCTCACATGGCTGTAATAATACCATTAAGGAGCACGCTTTGGGAATAGGTCTTAGATGATGGGGTCTACCTTAGTTATGATCTTAAATGATCAGAGTATGCCTATTTTCCAATGAAAGGTATTAAGTAGCTTGGTTACTGTTTATTACATGGCTATGATTCTATCGGCGATAGATGTGATAATAGTTGAACAAATGTCGGAAGCCTTTAATAGTGGTTAGAGATCTTTGTAGCTAAGACCCATCGACCATTGACGACATTGTTATGAAACCACCTTGGGAATAGTTCTTAAATGATATGGTGTGCCTTGAATAAGGTCTTAAATAGAAGATTCTACCTATTTCTCTTTTAAAAAGTATTATAGAAGCCCGCTTCATATTTAGAAGTATTGAGTGGCAAATGGGTATGGAAGTATTGGATGATTGATAAGGCTTCATCAGTATTTTGTGCTTTGGGAACGGGTAGGCAAGTAGTCGTGTGTGCAATGCAAGGTTAGATTAGAAGAGTTAACCTTGAGGGACATAACTATTAAATGAAAACCAATCGGTATAAATTTATGTCATGGATAGTTTATATACTTTTCCGGTCACCTAAACATTGTTCTGACTCCCTCCCCATTACAACCCACATGATAGAATTTAGGGAACAAGTCACTAGAGCTGGTTGTGCTTGGTTGTTGGAGAAGTCTTTTTTTCTCCCATGCTCGATGCTAATGTGACAATCTACTATCCAAAGAATACAATTAATTCCAAGGTAGTAGTCATAGTCAGTATTCTTATCGTATTATTGTTCCCATTGTGAGTTTAGATTTCTATCAATCTCTAATAACGCTCATTCTTATTTTCAGGTACCATATCCAACGATCTGTGCTTTGATGGAATTGGGTTTCAATTTTTGTCGAAATTTAGGACCATAGATGTACGGGTTATAACAATTGGTATCATAGCTAGGTTAGTTGATTAGAGAATTAGGATAAATTGAGAGAATGTATTCATACTTTCCTATCTAGTAATATTATATTTTTATGCTCGATTCTTAGAGCTTGGACTATAGAAGTAGTTGTAGTTCCACTCCAAAGGATTGGGCAAAGCAATTATGGATTGGACATATCTTAGAGTTAAGATTTTCATGCCAATTCTAAAGTACCCCATGAAGTGCTGGTGATGCGTAAAGCACTGTTGATGAAGAGCATGAGTTCGACATATGGTCAAATCCCGGAGACTGTAGGCATTTGAATTGATGGTTGAGAATCTAGCTACCTTGTGATTTCGAATCTTGAGTTCCATTCGGAGGCACACATTTATTCTAGATTGGCGGGAAATTAGAGTCAGTATGTCACAAATAAGTTTTTGCTAGGGTTCATTCATTGATTACCTCTTTGATGGAAAATCGAATTTTTATTTGGATAATTAATGGCAATTCCTTAGTCTAAAACCTATGAGAGAATTCTTATAAAGTATGTTTTAGAAATACCTTAGAGTTTGGAAAAAGGGTTTTCGAAGGATTTATTTTGAAAATTTTGTTTTGGGAAAGTTTTGAAATTTTAATTTTCAAAGAAACACGTTTACCACTAATTTTGGTCATGTTAAGAAATTCTTAGTTTATAAAAGATTAACATTTGAAATCCTTAAATATTTATATGTATCAGTAAAGGCTTGATATTGATTTTTGGTAAGAAAATAGTTTTCAATGCGGGAAATTTGTAATTTAAAAAGAAGGTTTCTAGAAACCCTAAAATATTTATATATAAGTTTGACTTTTAAGGGGCGGTTTTGGTATGAAATATTTTCTATTATTTAAAAACAAGTATAAAGGAACACATATTTAGCTTAGTAATTTTTTGGTTTATAATAACGATATTTTTATATTTTATCTCTTTAAGGTATGGAAAAAATGGGAACGACGTCAACTTTGTTAAGGTATGAAAAAATAGGAATAACATCAACTTTATTATGGTATAAAAAAATTTGATGGTAACAACTACATTGAGTCCAAGTTGAAGGGAGCTCGAATCGAGATGACCGATGATGATCTTGCTGGGATTTTGAAGATATTTGTCGTAGGTGCAGATTTGAATGACACAGAGATGACCGAATCTGAGATCCTACAGCAGATCTTTTCTAGAAATGTTTGCAGTAGCTGCATGTCTCTTCGTATGCATCATTCAACACAATGTCATTCCAAAGACGGGAAGCCTCGTCCAGATCTGTACCTCAGTGTGAAGAGTCGCCTATGCTATAACTGGCGGCCATCAATTAGGCTCGTGTTTTGATGCTTCATATGATCGACCAGGGAGTTGGTACCTGAAGGACTCACTTTCCATTTTGTCACTTGCTCACTCGAGTCTTTAGGCATTACGAGGTAAATTTGAGCGGAGGTCCAGCAGCAGGGAAGGTTTGTCCCGCCATCAACCGGACCACTATTAAGAGGATGTATATTCCTTTACCGCCTGCCACAACACCTGTACCAGACCAAAGCAGTAGCACCAACAATAGGGGATAGCATAGAGCGTTAAGAGATACTTAAGTCCTGAGCTTGTTGCTACCATCAGGTTCAGGCAAGCTCCGAGAGATTAGGGTGGAGCAACAATGCTAGGGGAATAAGATTAGGTACATAGCTGCAATGTTATGACCATTCTGTGGTCAGGGAAATGGCTCAAGCTTCAGCCGTAGAGCAAGACCTTCTCATAGTTTTTCGACAGTGTGTTATTTAGGACTGTTGTATCTTTCTATTTCCAGCATTTATTCTTTTCTTTCAATTTGTTGGGTTGAAACTGTTAGCTGTCTATTATAAAAACACACACGATATTATGAGTTTCCATTCATTTTCTTTGTTACTGTTTCTGGATATATGAACCACTCCTATATATGCATAGCATAGAAGCAATATAAATATGGGAATCTCACAAAAACACTTAACTAACAGTAAAAGCAGTATAAGACTAGAAGTTTAGAATAGTTGGAAATTTTAACAAAGGACATATAAAGTTGTTTCAATATCATGGGTCAATGCTCATATTCCTTAAAAGCTAAAATTTTGAATAACAGATGTGTTGACATTTAAAATAAAATGTCAAATTTTTAGGTAAAGGTTAGTTGTAGAAATTTGAAATTTGGTCTATGCTAAAGCGCATAACCGACTCAGACTACGTTGAAATTATGCCTTGAATTATCAAAAATTTTGAAAAGGAAATATATTTGAAATTTTTTCCCTCGATTTGAAAAGTTCACATTTTAAGGAAAAAAGTTTTGTATAGTTATTTTGGCTCATAAACAATTTTTAGAGTTTTTGTTCAAAAGTTTATTTCAAGGAAAAATGTGCATCTAAATATTTTAGTATTTTATTTTTCAAACGATATATAAATTTGAAAAGTGAGAAAGACTTTCATGCAAACTTTGATTTTGAAGGCCATATATTATGCGTACGGATGGAAAATAGAGTTAGAATTTGCAAATTTAGTGGTGCATTAGGGTTGAAGATACGATTAATGCAAGCGGTAATAAGGGAAAAGCTATTTTAGCCTTGGAATTTATATTTCCATATATTGTTTACGACGCGTGCAAGTTTATTTTTAGACTTAATTCCATTTTAGTGCTAGAAAAGAGTCTCCTTATGCTTTTTGTGTGTTGAAAATTTGAAGTAAATTCGGGGCAGCGAAGAAATTTCCACTGTACTACGGGAATAGGAGGATTATATTGTGGTAGGAATGTTTAATTCTCTACCTAAATTTCTTTTTTGGCATAAGAGTAAAGTTTAGAGAGTGATTTTTCAATGCGTTAGATTATTAGATGGTATGAAGTTGATGCAAAATTAGTTGCTTCATACTTCTATTTGTAGGAGTATGGGGTTATTATTGAAAGTTTTCTCAAATAGATGCAAACTATAGAACAGCCAGTATATATGTAGTTTGTTTGCATCATATGTTTCAAAATTGTTTTCAAAATAAATGTAGTCATATAGAAGGATCTGACTTAGAATCATTGTGCATACATATTTTCTATATAGTGATATAGTAATACAGTATGCATTTATGCACGTTTGATTGCAAAATTTGTTGTACACTTATGGGTTGTGTAGTTTAGGATAACTAGGAGCCAAATCCTTGACTTAGTCATTGATGAAATTTTAGGGATGAAATTCTTTTTATGGGAGAAAGAATGTAAGACCCCGTAATTTGGTGTTAGTTAATAAATTAGTTAGTTGGTTAATTAATTAGGCTCCGAAAACATAATTTGTACAAATGATGGGATTTGACTATGAAACTTACACCATTGCGTTCGTAGTGAAATTCTGAGAAACTTTCATATTTGGAGTTTTGCGATCGTAGTTCAAAAGAAGAAGTTGTAGACGAAAAACAAATTCGGAATGAAAATAAATAAATAAGAAAAATTAACATTTATAATTATTCATCCAAGCCCACAGTCCGACTGGTCGATATGTATTAGTCAACTGATGCAAAAAAATGGTCTATTAGCTGGGTAATCGTAGGTGCAATAAACCTAGGCCACAACGGCGCGGATTTAATATATTTCGATAAATAGTTCTGATTGATTCTAGCGTCTATAAATTCAGGTCTTACCCTCCTTTCTCTTCTCATATTTTTATGAAGGCAGCATGAAGCTCTGCCATTTTTTCTTTCTAAATTATAAAGATAATATATTTGTATTTATATTAATGCAAATTGGAGAAGAGTATAAATCTAATAAAAAGGAGAAGGGAAGAGAATCAACCATATGCGTGCTTGAGGTAATTTATATATATTTGTATCTAATTTCTCTCCCAATCTCAAATCTCTTCTCCGATCTGAAATTCTAACATATGTATATACCCTTTTATACATATCTCTTGTTTTAGAAAGGATTTGAAGATGAATCAGAGGTTCTACTTCAAATCTCGAGATTCGTATCGCTTTTAAAAGACGAGTAGGAAACTTTATAGGTTGCTATAATATGAAAATTATCACATTGGTGTTTATTTGATTTTTATGCCAAATTGGATAATTGTATATGAGTTGTAGGCCTGAATATAATCTGAATATAGTAAATGTCGCCTACATATTCTTGTTTATGAATTGATTTAGGATTATTTACAACCTGATCTCGAAATCAGTCCCAACAATATGAATTTAGAATATTGATTTGAATCAAATTTACTTCAGATCTGAAAGAGGTTGTATAATAATGTTATAAATTTGGATTATTAAAATGTAAATTTTTCTATGTTTAGAATTTACATCCGCTTAATATTTGTAAATTAGTTTAATTTCTTTTCCTTTTAGAAAAATACATCGTTGGATCTAACAAAGAATAGATGCAAATAGAAAGAGAAAGAGATGTGTAAAGTATGAATTCATTGTAGTTTACATTGTCTATTTCAGTAATAAAAGAAATGATTGTTCCTTATAACTTCAAACAATGTTATCTTCTAAAGTTAAATCTTTTGTTTTGGGCTAATATATGGAAATTATAATGGATAATCTTTTTGATATGATTCCAATAATTTAACATGGAAAAGAATATTCTAGTGGCGATATATAACTAGAACATATTTGATAAAAGCAAATATTTGTACATAATTTACTATGCTTATAATAATTAAATAATAGTTACTAACGATGCTTGCATGAATATTCGCATTTAGGATAGTTAACTAATGGAAAAGGAATTTAAAAGGTTGTAACTCCAACAATGGAGAATAAATGGTAATAAATATGGGAGTTGTAATAATAATTTGATAGAGTAAATGGATTAATGAGACTGATAAAAATATGGAATGGATATAAAAAGTTGCTAATTTAAAATTACTAATCATACATTAATGTCTTAGGAAATGTCCGTTAGGATTTTATTGATAAATTGACATTTACGAGCATCAAACGGGGATTTATGAGGAGATAAATACTTATGGTAAATCTTATTGCCCTAAATAAAAAGGAAATTGATAAGATAAGTCCAATATCTACCTAATATAATATAAGTAAAGACTTAGGATGGTTTATTGGACTTAGTAGGTTAGTGATGCGAGGTCAGTAGAGTCACTCGACGGAAGACTGCCCTTCACTTTGAGACTACCAGTAGTTAGGTGTCCTTACTACTGATGTGAGATATCAAAAATCCTAGGATCCATGATAGCGTGAGAGATTGGACCTGCTTTCTTAATTGGAAAGTATTAAACGGTCCAAATTTGGAATTAGGAGTGGTAAGGAATATATGCATAGGGTTCGCTTCTTGTTTGAGGTCTTAATTGGCTGTTGGGTCTGTCTTTCTCCTAAATGGAAGTATTAAGTAATCTAGTGAGATTCCAAATAAATAAGGATGTCTCAAAAAGGGTTTACTTCAGTGTTAAAATACTAAGTGGCTGTAGCGCCCGCCTCCCTACCAAAAGAAGTAACCAAATGAGATTAGATATTTATAATTACGATTGATGTGGATATCTCAAGAGGGGTTCGATTTAGGTTTGGGATCTTAAGTGACTAAAGGGTTCGCCTCTTTCCTATAAAAGAAGTATTAAGTAGCCCAATGAGATTTCAAAACAATGTCAGCTAGATAGTGCCAATGAGAAGTCCGGCTTAGGATTAGGTATTAAATGACAAAGACCTACCTATAAATAGGTGTTAAATAGTCAGGGGTCTGCCTAGTCCGTATTAATAAGGTATTAAGTGGCTTGGGTACGGTCACTCCTATAGCTAAGGTCGTTATAATGATAGTACCATTGAGGAGCACGCCTTGAGAATCGATCTTAAATGATGAGTTATGTCGTAGTTAAGGTCTTAAATGACCAGAGTCTGCCTATTTTCCAATGAAATGTATTAAGTGGCTTAGGTACTGCTTGCTACCTGGCTACAGTTTAATCTGTGATAGATGCGATAATAGTTGGACATTAAATGTCAGAAGCCTTAAATAATGGTTAGAGATCTTTTTTAGCTAGGACTCACTAACCATTGACAAAATTGTTAGGAAACCACTTTGGCAATTAGTCTTAAATGATGGAGTCTACCTTAATTAAGGTCTTAAATGGTAGAAACTGCCTATTTCTCTTTTTAAAAGTATTATAGAAGCCTGCTTTATATTTAGAAGTATTAAGTGGCAAATGGGTTTGGAAGTATTGGATGGTTGATAAGACTTTATCAGTATTTTGCACCTTGGGAAGGGGTATGTAAGTATTCGTGTGTGCAATGCAAGGTTAGATTAGAACTGTTAACCTTTGAGGGACATAATTATTAAATCGAAACCAATCAGTAAAATTTTATGTTATAGACAGTTTATATACTTTTCTAGTCACCCAAAAATTGTTCTGACCCCATCCTTTTTACAACCCCCATGATAGAATTTAGGAGAACAGGTCATTGGAGCTGGATGTGCTTTGTTGTTGAGAATTTTTCCTTCTTTCATGCTCGATGCTGATGTGAAATTTGCCATCCAATTAATACCATTAATTCCATGGTAGTAGTCATAGTCATTATTCTTATTCTAGTATTATTTCCACTGTGAGTCTAGATTTCGATTAATCTCTGATAATTCTTATGCTTATTTGCAGGTACAAATCCAACGATTTGTGCTTTGATGGACTTGGTTTTCGATTTTTGTTGAAATTTTGGCCCATAGAGGTATGGGATGTTATATTATTGCTCAAAAAATTGGTGCAACACCCCAATATCACTAAAAAATGAATCAAACAAATATTAAAATTAAGAAATTAAATTGGAATGAAAAAACGACAAAAGTTTTATGGTAGTTCCATAAAATCTCTGGCCTACGTCCAATTAATCGATTTTATTTACGAATTCTCTTTGGAATACACAACTTACAATCAAATCTGAGTTACAATGTAGTAGATGTAGATTTCTCAAAGTCTTATGAAATAGAAGGTGAAGAAGACCTTTTTTTTTACTTGAAGATAGGGTGCTAACCACAGACAAGATCCAATATGAATTTTGCCATTCTCGATTTGGAGTGAGTATTTCCTCCAGATCCAAAGTTCTACCGTGAAGAATGGGTCATCGCGCATATTTCCCAAGGCATCCAAACATGACGAGGCCAATGTGTCAAAATTTCATTTTTTTTCTTTCATAAGTCGAGTCTCAACCCTCCGAAGTAGCCAAATCAAGATCCAAAATCATATCGGTATCGATGAGTTTATGGTGTAGACAACTTAGTAAAAAAATTGTGCTCCTTCCTTTTATTATTCTTGATGGTTCTCAAATCATGCCAGTATCAAACACGTCGGTTCAAAACATGTCGGTGCCATCTTATTTTGCATTTCAAAATTTTAACCAGGCTTTAGTTTCTTAAATTTTGACTTCTTCCAAGATTTTTGGCTCATTCCTTTATCATTTTGCAGTCTAATTTCTCTAATCTAAGTCAATTTTTAGATTATGGTAAATTTACCGAAAACAACCGTCTAGTTGAGTATTTAGGAATCAGTTAACAAAAATTGGATGACGAAAAGAATAGAGGAGAAGCTTCTGCGTTTATAATTGGTACCAAATGCCAACAAATCAATAAAGTGATGTTTGAATGTAGTTTATGATTTTTCATTGAGAAGAGGAAAAACCTTCAATGGGTGCATGAGAAAAGAAATAATACAAAACTGGGCGAGGTTGATCGTTCCGTGGAGTATCCATTAAATAATAGTAAAGCGGAAGATTTTCAACTCTCACGTTAATTTATATCATTTTCCCAACTCTTTTTAATTCTCTCTATATATTTATTGATAATTTATTTTGAAGTTCCAACACAATTTATGTTTTCTATAGTTGTTTAAGGTATTTTTTAGTTTCTATTGTCATTTTACATTTAGGCACTTAAACATTTTATTTTCTATATTAGTTTCAAATTTCTTCTCACTTTTTACTTCTAATTTTCATGTAAATCCATATTTTTAGACTAATTAAATAGTCTTAATTTTAAACTGTTTAAGTAAATTTAATTAATCTTTTTCCTAATAAATCATAAAGAAAACAGTGTCAACATGTATATGGTATACTACACTCATAGTGATGAAATGGTGAAAAATAAATTATTATTCAAATATGTAAATTAGATAATAAATAATAATTAGTGTGAACCTATGCTTCGCACATGATATGATAAAAAATAATATTAAGTAAAACAACTGATTAATCAATATATTAAAAAAGAAATAATAATAACGTATGGTAGATTTTGCATTGAGAATACAATATTAAATGACATTTAATATTAATAAATCAAGATATGACCAAATTTTAGAAAGGGGGTTGTTGGTTTAAAGGGCTAAGGGAAAATAAAGTTTTCAATGGTAGCGATGATAAAAAAGAACCATAATTTCGTACATAAAAGAGTGGTCATGGATCAATATCTACTCTATAGAAAAAAATGAAACGTTGATTTTACTTAGGACATTTATATTCAACTTATTTTGCATTTATTCTAAAGCAGGGATGAAAGAAATATTAATTTGAAGAATGGAGATTAAAAAAGCGATTAGTGGAAATAAAAAAAGAATGATCAAAAAATAAATTATTCTACCGAGAGATAAGCAATTCATAAAGTTCGAGTTACCTTTATGTTAACCATTTTATTATAAAAATGTAAAGCCTATATTTTCATGGATTGTTGAGATGTTGGATTCATTTTAATTTGTAAGAGTAATAAATTAAGCTAAATCTAAATTCATACAAAATATAGAATTATATTTGTTCGTTCAACTTTTGCTTTTCATATTTGATGATTTTAAATGAAAATTAAAGTTCACATGATTATTTGAGAGAGCGCTCTTTATACATTATATCTTATCTCTTATACAGTAAAAAATGATAATGGTGTTGAATTTATATGTTTTAATTTTTAGAAGAGTGAACGAAGAAAAGAGGTTAAAACGAGAATTATTGTAGCATGCAAAGTTGATATCTGTAATAAACGATCGTTATGTTTTGGCTAATATTTATTAGTTTTATATTAATTTACTTAGAATTAATGAAATTACAACATAGGTCATATAAGCTTAATTATTAAAATAACTGCTTCGAATAAGATGTGGTTGAATTTGAAAAAAAAACTACAGCAGTCTATTTTATATCTTAGATATTACATGAGCTTGTTGGTTTATCTTAAGATAAACTATGTCACTCAATCCATATGTGTGTGTATCCTCGTTATCATGCTTTTTTTAATTTATTGCTATGCATTTTAAATTATAAACAATAATTCCTACTATTATTATCATAATTGTTTGCAATATGTTATATTCTCAATGGAGTTTATATTTTAAAGAATAAAATTAATGAATTTCGAATAAAGATCATGCTTATTTAGTAAAAATAGCTACAAAATGTAGGATCATAGAATGAAGCATATATTTTGGTTGAAATTTCTGTGTAAAAAGGAATTTAGTGGTAAAAAATAATGCTTCTAAGTGAACTGTGCGACGACCCGCAAATCCATCCCGTTCAAAGCCGACAATAACTGTACATGTCCAGCCCCAAACCGAAGGAAAATAGATAATCGTGAGAAAGAAAGAGGAGAGGAGAAGAGAAATGAAGAAGAAGAAGAAGAAAGAGAAACTAAAAACAAACACAGAATCTCACAATCGCAATGGAACAACATATAATATAATATAAATGAGCTTTATAAAAAGAGAAACTGTAATCTTTAATATTCATACATCAATCAGACTACACCAATCAAATCAAAATCATCAGCCTGGACAGTTATAATAACATGTCCTCATAATTGCTAATAATTTAAATAGCAATGCAGCGGAGAATAAGCATATACGCGGAATACGACCTTAAGACTTCCAGCTCGGTCTGACCCGAGCATTGAAAGGGAGGAACTCTCGGATCAGTATGGTAAACTAGTGTGAGAAAATACATCTCAAATTTATTTTTAAAGTTATCAAAAACTTTTCCTTTATCAAAATAAAAGTATCTCGTAAGACCACGCCGCACATAAACACGGACGTGTTTTTACCTTACGATAACCAAAATATTTCATATCAAATCCTCTGATATTATACTAGTGTTTAGTATACAAATAATATTCAAATAGCCGAAATTGTTGCATTGGTTAAATTTGACGATGTAATAAGTTTACAAACAAACTGGCAGACACGTATTGGAGAATGGATTTCCATACAATGTCAGGTAAGGAACTACCTTCTGTACAGTACATCTCTAGAGGAATGTACCGAGGATACACAAACAATCCTCCGCATCTAGCAAGATCGGCATATCCCAATTTGGCACTCGTACATGGCTTAGATAGAACCGAGTATGACATCACCCCAATCGTAACCGACCTATCCGAGATCCCATAGCATACACCACGTACTCGACATATGGAGAGTAATCTAGAAAGGTGATGACCATACCCTAATGGTTGCGAACCACATAGCCTCGCGACGTACCCTATTTAAGCCATTATCGGGTGATGAGGTCTGAGGTAGCGATTACCTTTCACATAGCACATTCCACTTTGAATGCCGTATTGCCATTCCTTCGACCGTTGTTGACTTTCACCAACATACAACCTCCAAGCTCGTACGTCTCAAAGAAGGATGTTAAACTAAGAGAAGTTGCCTTCTCTACCACCAAACAGATGAACATTTATAAAAGTCAACAATGTAATCTCAGAAATGCAATGTCATACATCCATCCATACAGTTGTCCAGGAACAGGTCAAACCGAAGGCACTCTCCTACCACATTCTGTCGGGAATTACCTCTACAATTAGTAGCGAGATGTCCTTGCATATCGTAGATTTTCATAAGAAAGCACAACTGCAACCATAAATATATGATATAGTAAATTTCACCCCAAGGGACTAGTGGCAAGTAGCCCTATGTAACTCCTCGATATTTAAGGGAAAAATAATTAAAAAGGAATTAAATTAGAAGAATTTATTATTAAAAGAAAATTTAAAGGAAACGTGTAAATTAAAGTACACCTCACATTTTTTTACACTAATTAATTAGTGGAAATATAATTAATAAACTTAGACAACTATGAAAAATGGACATTTTGCAAATATTGGATTTGGCCACGAAACTTACACCATTGTATTTGTGTCAATTTTTTGATTAATTTTCATATATAATGTTTTCCAAATGTGGTTCAAGCGAAGAAGTTATGACCGTTTGAAGTTTTGGCATCAGAAATAATTATACATATGAAATTGGTAACTTAACATTAATTATAATTGATTGATTGATTGCTGATGTGTGTAAAATTGCATATATACATAGTCAGCAGTGAGTCGGCAGAATTTATTAAAAGGGAAACATATATATACAAAAAGTTTGGAATTATTTCAATAGCTTACGCATTTATGCATACATTTAAACGTTTGAATTTAACTAATGAAAATAATTGGAAACAAGCGTATTATATTAATATATATAGACACACAAATATATATAAGGGGAGAAATGGTAAAAAGACTAATTGACAATAAATGCACATTATTAGTAATTAATGTACGTTACAATTGCAATTAACATGCATTGCAACATTTACTAATATACATTAATTGGAAATTAACATAGATTGTAAACATGTAATATGAAGAAATTAAATTTGTTTATAAAATATATTCTTGAATTAAATCTTTAATGTTTATGAACGGAAGATTTAGAAAGAAAGATAAAACGTTAACAAATAAATGTTGTAATGGACAAGAATCAATGGGGAATGGTTAAAATTAGTAAGTAATCAATTAAGAAAATTAAGTATGAATGAATAAAAGTAACCAAGGGACTGATTAGTTTAAATTGTATATGTATATATACATATATCCTAATTAATTATATACATTAAAAGTTTAAATAAATGTATAGCATACCCAATTGATAAATAGATAAGGATTGGGAATAAATTGATTGGCTGAATTAATGACATAATTGACATTAATGAGAATGTATAACAAAGGAAATTATCATGGTTGTAAATTTGGAAAATTAAGATGGATTGACTGCTAACAAATGAAAATATTTAAAATAAATATCTAATGAGATTTATAAAATGGGAAACAATTTATAAATTCAATCAAGAGGGAGAGTACAATCTCTCAAAAAGTGTGATGTATACACATAAATAACAGAAATGGAAATTTTGCATTGCAATCAACTAATGGGAATAATTAATGAACGCTGATTTATTTTCTTACGTGGCTGTTTTCTATTGGACTGAGTGACATGGTTTTTGATTTCCTAGCATTCTACTGGTCCAGTGACGTGTATGAGCCAGAGTGAATAACCACGTGGTGTTCGGATGAACATGTTTAATCTAGGAAAACCTAATAGATTATATGCACTCACGCTATCTATAAATAAACCATAAAATAGATAATTCTCCACGAAATAAATAATTCTTCCAAATCAAATTTAAAATATATATACATGAGTTATTTGAAGAATTCAGAAGAATTTAAAACAAGGAAGATAAGAAGAAGAAAAGCTTTTCAAATTTATACGTGTTCAAGTGTCAGGTAAGTGAGAATTAATATGAAATAGAAAAATAAAGTAGTTTAATTTTAGTTCTTTTCTGGCACGATAATATGAATTAATTTCTGTTAATAATTAAGGTTTGATGCAAATTATTATAACTTCTTCTACCACTTCTCAATTCTAATTCAAATTTGGTTTATAATATGGAATGTATAAATTGCTTATTCACGTTTTATGGCATAAATGAGATTGGCTTAATTAAATTGAATTAGAATTGTTATTTGATTTTCAATGGCATAACTAGTTAGTTGGGTAAGTTCAGAATATATTCTTTGAATAAAATTGGAAATTTGGTTGGTTTAATTACATAATTTTGAATATGATTATGGAAAAAAATTGGAAATTTTAATTGGTATATCTATTTATTCCATATGCAGCCTTAAATGTAAAAAGTGGAATTTTACGCAATTAAATGGTTTATGGCTATTGGATAAATTTTTGTACAGATTAAATCTCTAAAAAGAAGAACGTAAATTAGGGTGAAATTTATGAATTAAATGGATCCTATAGGCAAGTATAAATTTGTAACGAAACGGTATAAAAAGTACAGACAAACCATACGGATTAAAC
Organism: Allium cepa; assembly: GCA_030765085.1. Taxonomy (NCBI): domain Eukaryota; kingdom Viridiplantae; phylum Streptophyta; class Magnoliopsida; order Asparagales; family Amaryllidaceae; genus Allium; species Allium cepa. Next base: position 791,614,160 of record CM060935.1, on the reverse strand, counting down.
AGACATGAAATTGAAACACCATTTATGTAAGCAAAAGGAAAATTGTGAAATAACCAAATCGGAAGTAAAAAATGGAATAAGGCAGATTAATGGAAATAGACAATATGTAGTCTATGATTGTAATATTAATTATTCTAGAAGCGATTTGGTAGGCAGACCTTGTAAAGGACTAGATAGGTGTTTCATGCAATTAAGACCAAAATATGTTTTGAGTGTACATACTAGGAGCGGGCAAATAGGTTCGCAAGGATGTTTGTCACCTTTCATAGGTTGCTAGTACGTAGGATAGATAACATCTGTAATCGTAGGCTTCTTCAGGCAGATCGACGCGGATGGAACAGGACAACTGTGCTCCAACGTAGGCTTCTTTATGTAGATTGTTGGAGGATTTTGCGCAGCCGACCCAGCTGTAGGCACTCTTTCGGAGGACTGACACTTTGGACGAGGGCAAGTCCACGTTGGTGACTGAGGAGACATGAGGATAGGAGTCTAGTTTGGCGGAGCCTGAGCGTAACTTCTGGGTCTTGCGAGGTTGTTTGAGTCGGCGTCGGTCAAACGTAAGAGGCATTTAATCACAGTGCATGGGTGAAGCATGACTTTCACGTTGTAGCACGTGGATAGACAATCACAGTGCATGACTCACAGTGCGCAGGTGAAGAGCATTACTTTCACGCTGTAGCACGTGGATATGTAAGGACGGCAGGTCTGACAGGCCGATTGACGTTAGTATTACAGCATGGTTGACTTCCCTAGAGTGACATTGGACTTTGACTTCTTAGGAACTTTATCTAAGAAGTATTCACTGCATTATATTATTCACCCTCTGCGATATCCAAAGAAGACCTAGAATTAAACTGTTTTATTCTTTTTGCTTCATTTTATTTCTAATTCACTAGACTTATGTTTGATCTATTCCTATTTTCCTATTTTTCTCAAATCATAGGAAGACAGCTTAGCAACTATTGGGATTTAGTAAAAAGACAAGTTTCACTCCTATGTTCAACACTGTTAGGGAAAGTAGCCAAATCCTGGTTAGTAACCATATGTTGAATACTTTATCATTATTCCATTGTGAGATTTCATAATCATTACTCTGACTTGCCTTTGTTATTTGCAGGATACCAAACTAGCAATTCCTGCTTTAGTGGACTTGGATTTTCGGTTCATCAAAAATTTAAGCCTACTAGAGTGTGGGTTATTACATTTGGTATTAGAGCTTAGGTTAGCAGATCCTAAAAATTTGAAAGTATGAGTGATTGTATTTGCAGAAATAAATATACTTAAATCCAATTAATCCCAATTATAGATTAGTAACATATGAAAAGTCCATAAAAAGAAAGAAATTTTGTACTTAAGTACTAGTTGGGCCATAGTAGCCCAGGGATATTCAGTCCCCATTTTTATTTCCAATGGAATATGTACAATATGTCCATTTATTGGAAAAGAATTAGAATCCATATGTTATGCAAGTAGGAAAATTCCTTAGAGAAAGAGGATTTATGAGGGAGGAGAAAGGATTTCCAAGATTAGGAGTAGGACATTCCTTAGGAAGTAAGTAAAAGTCCCTTTTAAGTTTAACCGATTGAAGAGGAAACATTTTGAGATTAAAAAGTTGAAATATATTTGATAAAGTAAATAGTGGATTTTGGAAAAGTGTTATGGTTTTGTATGATAAATATTTTTATTTGAAGAAAAATTCTTTTTGTAAGATTATACAGCATAAGTAGCTTTCTAGTTGCTTTATAAAACAAAAGGAATTTAAATTTAAGCTAATTAGAAGCCAGAAATTTCAGTAAAGGAAATTTTGTAAAACTCTATTCTTATGAAAGGGATAAAAAAAGCAATATAGCTTGGAAATTTTTTACATGAAAAATAATTTTATGAGTGAACAAAATAAATGGTAGGGATTGGGAATAGAGTACATGTTTTAAAAAGGAAGGCGTAGAACCTGAAATTTAGTTAGGTAACTGCATTAGTATTGTATACATGTAGGGATTTGACATACTTTAATTTATTAGAATGAAAGGAGTAATGATATAATTTGCTATGAATCAACTAAGCTATAAATAAACATATTTTGTTGAAATTATATGGAATGCGTGCTTTACTTTTAAAATGGAAATTTTTGATAAAAAAAGATAATTTAAAAAATCTATAAAGCACTACTTCTGAACTTCTTTTTTGAAATAAATAATAGGGGAATTAATTTAAAGGACAAAAATTTGTATATTTTTAGCCTCAAGGATACAACCTCAATATTTTAATCATAAGGACAAACATTCTTCCAAAATTATTCATAAGGACAAACATTCTTCCAAAATTATTCACAAGAACAAATATTCTTTCAAAACTGCAACCAATCTAAAAATTGCTACCGATAACTACAAACTGGTACCTAAAAACTGGTATCAGTAACTAAAAACCGATACCTAAATAAAGTTGTCATTTGGGTAAAATATTGATGGTATGTCCTTGAGGTTAAAACGTTGAGAAATTTTGTCCTTGACAATAATTTCCTGTAAATAATATTTGAAAATATATGGGTAAATGCTTGTAACTTAAAAATTTAAAAGATAATTTAGAAGTTTTAAAACTTTCTAGCTTTGTGAAATTTGAAAATAGGAAGAATTTAAAATCTTAGACGACTTACTAGTTATATGGAAATGGTAAAAATTGGAAGTTGAATTAAGCTATAAAAGAAATGAAAAAACAGACTTTATAGTTTTAAAGACTAATTCGCTTTGAGAAATTTATAATCTTTGTTGAAAAGACGAAGTAAAAATGTTTTAATATTCCCTTTGAAAGGAAATAAATAAATTTGGAGTTAGATAAATAGGGTTAAGTAGCCCACTAGGATAAGGTTAAATGTAGAGTTTGAAAAACAAATGGAAGGGTATGAGAAAGTTATGGTGGAAGGTTTGTGTTCCATTTCTGATATTTGAGTACACACCTTGTTTGATTCAAGAGCATCTCATTCCTTTATCTCTAGTTCTCTTATTGTTCATTTATATGTTTCCATCATTTTTGATCTGGTAGTAGTCTCAAACCCAATTGGAGGATCGGCTTACTTGTCCATGCTTTTTCGAGGTTTGAAAATTTTGATTCTTGGAGTAGAGTTTGACTGTGAGGTATTCGTTCTTAGTTTCTCTGTTTTTGGTCTTATTTTGAGTATGGACTGTTTGGAGATGCATAAGGCGATCTTAGATTGCGACAAGAGGCTTGTTAGGTACGTGCAGCAGCGTACCTTGGAGGTTTCATGTGATCCACGAGGGTCTGTTATGCTTAGTTACCTTTATTCTTTAAACGTATCGTCTGATGATCTTAGTTCTGTTCCAGTTGTTTCTTTGCACCATGATGTTTTTGAGGTCACTGACCTTCCTCCATGGAGGAAGGTTGATTTCAGGATATATCTTGTTGATAATGCTCGGTCGGTTCCTCTACTGGTTCGGGATACGGCCCCGTAGGAGAGGATTAGGGTTTCATATCAACATCTTTTGTTAGTAAGTTTTCTTTTGAACATCTTATCTTTGATCTTTTCCTAATTAGGATCCTGCGATAGATCTTTTTAGGTCACATTTTGTGTTGGTAGGGATGTTTGTAAACATGCCATTAGAACATGTTATGTTTGATGGTTGCTTATGGTTACAAGTGCATGCCAATGTTTGCAAATGAATGCTTTGCATGCACTAGATAGATATTTATTAGGAAAATCGGCCAACTAGGTACACTCGCCACATATGCATGCCTATTATCTATTGCATTTGTACATGGTTGTATACATAAATGGATGTTGCATATGGATGGTGCATTTGGGTGAATGATTGAAACATACATATAGAATTATCAATTATACTAGGGTAATTGCATACATTTGGTTGCATGGCAATACATATTTGCATTACAGGAGGTCAACTGAATCAGTAGGCCGACCACCTATTCACATTATGTAAGTTCATAGGCATTTCACTTTGCATAAATCATAAACTGCATTAGTTAAAAGTAAGGATAATGGTAGAAATGGATGATGGATGAGTAGGTGGATGAAGTTTTTGGATGAGGGTTGTTATTTACATTTTTGTGTCTTTGGAGATTACGGGGACGAAGTCCTCTTAGGGGGAGAATGTTCACTCCGATATTGCAGGGGAAAAATAATTAAAAAGAAATTAAAATAGAAGAAGTTATTATTAAAAGAAAATTTAAAGGAAACGTGTAAATTAAAGTACATTTCACGTTTTTACACTAATTAATTAAGGGAAATATAATTAACAAACTTAGACAATTGTGAAAATGGACATTTTACAAACATTGGAATTTGGCTACAAAATTTATACCATTGTGTTTGTGGTAATTTTTTGATTAATTTTCATATATAATGTTTTCTAAACGGAGTTCAAATGAAAAAGTTATTACCGTTTGAAGATCTGGCATCAGAAACAATTACATGTATGAAATTGGTAATTTAACATTAGTTATAATTGATTGCTGATATGTGTTAAATTACATATGTACACAGTCAGTAATGAGTCAGTAGAATTTATTAAAAAGGAAAACATATTATATACACAAAGTTTGGAATTACTTCAATAGCTTACACGTTTATGCGCATATTTAAATGTTTGAATTTGATTAGTGAAATTAATTGGAAACAAGAGTATTTTATTAATATACACACACACACATACACACATGTGTAAGGGGAAGAAATGGTAATAAGACTTATTGACAATAAATGCACATTATTAGTAATTAATGTACGTACAATTGTAATTAACATGCGTTACAACATTTGCTAATGTACGTTAATTGGAAGTTAACGTAGATTGTAAACTTGTAAGACGAGGAAACTAAATTTGTTTATAAAATATATTTTTAATTTTAAATCTTTAATGTTTATAAACAGAAGACTAAGAAAGGAGGGTAAAATGTTAACAAATAAATGTTGTAAAATAAGAAGCAATAGTGAATGGTTAAAATTAGCAAGCAATCAATTAAGAAAATTAACTACGAATGAATAAATTTAACCAAGGGTTTGATTATTTTAAATTGTATATGTATATATACATATATCCTAATTAACTGTACACATTCAAAAGTGTAAATAAATGTGTAGCATACCTAATTGATAAATAGATAAGGATTGGGAATAAATCGATTGCTGAATTAATGACATAATTGACATTAATGAGAATGTATAAAAAAGGAAATTATTATGGATGTAAATTTGGCAAATTAAGATGGATTAATCGCTAACAAATGCAAATATTTAAAATAAAGATCTAATGAGATTTATAAAATGGAAAACAATTTGTAAAGTCAATTAAAAGGGAGAGTATAATCTCTCAAAAAGTGTAATGTATACACACAAACAACAAAAATGGAAATTTTGCAAAGCAATCAATTAATAGGAATAATTAATGAACGCTGATTTATTTTCCGATGTGGCAGTTTTCTATTGATCCAAGTGGCATGGTTTTTGATTTCCTAGCGTTCTATTGGTTCAATGATGTGTATGAGCTAGAGTGGATAAGCATTAGATGTTCGTATAAACATGATTTAACCAAGGAAAATCTAATGGATTATATGCTCTCACACTATCTATAAATAAACCTATAACCTAAAACCTAATCTTTTATTCGGCCGTCACCATAAGACTATAGAAAAATTTGCGTGTATTCTTCTTCCTTCTTTCTCCACTAAATAAATAATTCTCTTCCAAATCAAATTAGAAATACACATACACACACACCGGTTATTTAAAGAATTCTGAAGAATTTAAAAAGAGGAAGATAAGAAGAAGAAAAGCTTTTCAAATTTATACAAGTTCAAGTGTCAGGTGAGTGGGAATTAATATGAAATAGAAAAATAATGTAGTTTAATTTTAGTTCTTTTCTGGCACGATAATATGAATTAATTTCTGTTACTAATTGAGGTTTGATGCAAATTATTGTAACTTCTTCCCTACCACTTCTCAATTCTAATTCGTGTTTGGCTTAAAATATGGAACGTATAAATTGCTTATTCAATTCTATGACGTAAATAAGATTGGTTTAATTATATTGAATTATAACGGGTATTCAATATTTAATGGCACAACTGGTTAGTTGGGTAAATTCAGAATATATTCTTTGAATAAAATTGGAAATTTGGTTGGTATACTTACATAATTCTGAATATGGTTACGGAAAAAAATTGGAAATTTTAATTGGTATATGTATTTATTCCATATGCGACCTTAAACGTAAAAACCGGAATTTTATGCTATTAAATGATTTGTGGTATTGGATAAATTTTTGTACAGATTAAATCTATAAAAAGGAGAACATAAATTAGGGTGGAAAATGTGAATTAAATGGACCCTAAAAGTAGGTATAAATCTGTAACAAAATGGTATAAAAAGTACAAACAAACCATACGGATTGAACGGACGTGAAATTGAAACACCATTTATGCAAGCAAAAGGAAAATTGTTAAATATCCAAATCGGAAGTAAAAATGGCGTAAGGCAAATTAATAGAAATAGACGGTATGTAAACTGTAATTGTAATATTAATTAATCTGGAGGCGATTTGGTAGGCATACCTTGTAAATGTCTGGATAGGTGTTTCATGCAGTTAAAACCAAAGTATAATTTTGGCTTTACGTACTAGGATCAGGCAAGTAGCTTCGCAAGGATGTTTGTTACCTTTCATAGATTGCTATTACATAGGATAGATAACATCCGCAATCGTAGGAATCTTCTGGCAGATCGACGCGGATAGAACATGACAAGTGTGCTCCGACGTAGGCTTCTTAGGCAGATCGTTGGAGGATTTGACGCAGCCGACCCAGCTGCGGGCGCTCTTTCGTAGGACCGACACTTTGGATAGGGGCAAGTGCGCATTGGAGACCAAGGAGATAGGAGGATAGGAGACCAGTTTGGTGGAGCCTGAGCGCAACTTTGGGGTCCTGCAAGGTTGTTTGAGTCAGCGTCGGTCAGACGTAAGAGGCAATTAATCACAGTGCACGGTTGAAGAGCATGACTTTTACGCTGTAGCACATGGATAGACATTCACGGTGCATGGGTAAAGAGCATGCTTTTCACACTATAGCACGTGGATAGGCAAGGACAGCAGGTCCGACAGGCCGGTTGATGTTTAGTATTACTGCATGTTTGACTTCTATAGAGTGACCTTGGACTTTAGCTTCTTAGCAACTGTATTTAAGAAGGATTCACTGCATTATACTATTCACCCTTTTTGATATCCAGGGACCTGGAATTAAACTGTTTTATTCTTTCTGCTTCATTTTATTTCTCATTCACCAGACTTTGTGTCTGACCCATTCCTATTTTTCTATTTTCCTCAAATCACAGGAAGACAGCTTAGCAACTATTAGGAATTATTAAAAAAGCAAGTTTCACTCCTAGGTTCAATAGGAGCCTAATCCTGGTTAGTAACCATATGTTGAATACTTTATCATTATTCTGCTGTGAGATTTCATAAACATTACTCTGACCTGCCTTTGTTATTTGCAGGATACCAAGTCAACAATTCGTGCTTTAGTGGACTTGGATTTTTGGTTCATCGAAAATTTTAGAATACTATGGTGCGGGCTGTTACACCCTGCGTCGTGAAGATCTCCATCTTCTAAATCATAATCATAAACCTGCACTTTCAAACACACACATTGGTCCGAAGTGGTTCTCGGATAAATTCAACCCCGGTCTCTCCGAACCAATAATGAAGAAAGCCCAAATTTGATAGTCGGATATTTAACTATCAAAGCAACAAACCATATCTAGCACATAAGCAATCACTAGGACATTTTTTGAGAAAAATATGTGATCCTCTATAAATAGAGGAGAGCACACATGCAACTATATATATCACAAAAATGAGGCGCTGCCAACATGCCTGGCAGGTAACAAAAACTAGATACAAGTATCAAGTAAATACAGGTACCCCTAAGATGAGTTCCGACAAAGCCACCACCCTTCACACCCCTATATCGAGCTCCGGCATGGCCACCGCCCGATATTAAGGTGTTAGAAGTACCCAAAAAACTAAAGAAAAGCCAAAAATACTGGATGTCATCATAAATTAAGAAAAAAGCTCCATTCATCTGGTTCGGAAGGTATGGAAAAGAAACTACTCTGAGGAGAAACTGAATATGATGCTAAATGGAAAATCCACTCTGAAGACTCTATACAAAAGGTAAATAGAAGAGTAGATCCTCCTGAAAAATGTACGCTGCAATGGAGATGAAAGTGTCCATAATCTATGGTGGAACTTCTAGTGATCCTGATGGGAAGACTCTACTCTGATGACCTCTCTACAATCCGAAATCCTGCAATCTGAAGACATGAGTACTTGCAAAGTGAACCTGACACCCTATCACCCATACCTATGTCTAAAGGATGACTAAGCAAAAAGTTAGAACGATACATATATATGTATATTTATATAATATATATGTATTAATGAGGCAGGAAATAAAAACCTAAATAAGACTAACTGGACAAATACTAAAGAATTAAATTACTTATAAACTAATACCAACAATGATTTGTACAATAATTGAAACAAGTCTAAAAAAAATCTTATGAACCTTTGATCATAAGTAAGTTATGATTAACAGTGAAATCATCATGTTAATTTGAAAAAATATTAATACTACTATCATGACGCTAAAAATATTATTATTGTGTTTAAATAAGTTAATATTATAACTAACCTTGTTAAGATACCCTTTAAATAGGTTATTTTTAGCTAATTTATATTTGGGATTAGAAATCCAATTAAAACAAAATGAAGAAATAGTAAAAATCAATTTGTTAAAATGACTATTATTATTATTGAAAATTCTTTGATTTCTTTCAAACCAAATATACCAACAAATAATAATGAATAAAGTGTCAAATAAGAATCTACTATTCTTTTTGAACCTAAATCTAAAATTATTCCAGTAGTAGTCGCAATCCTAAATTTCAGTTATTATATTAAAGTTCAAATTTTTAAGAGTATTATTTAGGATGTAATAAGAGTCCATACAATCATAGTATATATGTTTAATATCTTCTAGATGCAAATTACAAAAATAACATTTATTATCATTTTAAATGTTTATTCTCTTTTAAAAAAATTATTGTATTAAGTTTTCCATGCAGTATTAACCACATGTGAATTTTAGATTTAGAAGAAGCAATAGATTTCCAAATAAAATTAGAAGTGTTGTTTGTTGTACTCGACAAATTAATAAATCTGTAAAAAGAATTAGAAGTATACTTGTTACTCTTATCACATTCCCAACTAATAATATCATTATCATTATCAATATTATAAAGATTTAATCTAGCATAAAGCAAAGAAGGTTGCCTAAGGGTTGAACCTACTAAAATTCTGTTAAAACTAAAATTGCAAGGTGGATCGTTTTTAGGATAATAAACTTCATTAATTAAAGCAAACTTAAAGTTACAGATTTCATAAAGCTCTTTAAATTCCAACTTAAGAGGCAAGACCGAAATCCAACGGTCGTGCCAAAAAGAAGTATAATTACCAGAATGAACTATCGTAGTAATACCTAAGTGAAAAATCTCATGACATTTAAAAAAAAATTCCAAAAATTAGATAGATTTTGAGTGACTGGAGAACAATTTGATATAAATTGCTATTACCATTATAGTAACATTTAGAAATGATCTCTTTCCCAATAGTGTTATCATTTATATCCTTAAACTTCCATAGCCATTTACCTAGTAAGGACAAATTCATATTACGCAAATTAATAACTCCTAAGCCACCTTCCTTTTTGGCTTTACAAACTGTTTCCCAATTTACTAAGCATTTTATACTATTATTATGATTTTCCCCACTCTATAAGAAATCTTTTCTAATTTTATCAATTTTATCAATAACCCAATCTGGAAATAGATGCATGGACATCACATAAATCGAAAGGGCTGATAAAACCGAATTTATTAAGGCTAGTCTACCTGCTCTAGATAAAAATCTCCCATTCCAGTTAGAGATCTTTTTTTTATTTTTTCAATGATAATAAACCAATCATCATGTTTGAGTTTTGTAGGTCTAATCTCAAAACCTAGATAATCGAAAGGAAAGTTCATAGTTTTGCAATTTAGGGTATTAGCAACTAAATTTTCAACTTTTTCAGATCATTTAAAACTAAAGGAGAACTTTTCTCAAAATTTATTTTTAAACCTAATAGAAGTTCAAAATTGTATAAGATAAACTTAAGAGTAATAATGTGTCTAGGTAAATGGATGAAAAAACAAGGTATCATTGGTAAATTGGAGAACCGTTATACCATTACGCGATATGTCATTGCCTACGTATCCTAGAGACCCATTATCCACTGCTCTTTTAATAATCTTAGCAAAATCATCGGCAGCTAAGTTAAATAATAAAGGCGATAATGGATCCCCTTGCCTCAAACCTCCCTTAGATTGAATTTTATTACCTAAAATACCATTAACCATAATGCTAGAATTACCAGTTCTAAGCAAATTCATAATCCAATTAATCCATCTATGACCAAAACCTCTAGCATGAAAGATATCTACAGGAAATCCCAATCTACTGAATCAAAAGCTTTTGCAAAATTCAGTTTTAGAATCGCACAAGTTATGTTATTCTTACAACGGTGGTTAATATATTCTTGAACAACTGCCACTCCATCAGTGATATTTCTCCCTTTAAAAAAAGCCGATTGTGAACAATCAATTACATCATTCATTCTTTTATTGAGTCTATTAGTTAGAACCTTAGAAATGATTTTAACTGAACAATTAATCAAAGATATAGGTCTAAAATCTTTTAAGTTTTTGGCTCCTACTTTTTTATGTAATAAAATAACATTTTCATAATTAAATCTCCCTAATTGCAAATTACAATTATAAACACCATTAAACATATTAACTAAATCAAGTTTTAAGACATCCCAAAAAGTTTTATAAAATAATATTGGAAACCCATCAGGGCCCAGGGATTTATCACTAGGCAAGTCATTAATAGCTTTTCTAATTTTCTCTTCAGTAAAAGGATTGTCTAGCTCAAATAAATCACCAATAGAATCAGATGGATATTGATTCTACGTTTGATTCTAGAACCAAAAACATCCTTATAATAGTCTGTAAAAGCCTTGTTGAGATCTCTTTGATCCACTAACTCTTTATTATTAACAATAATAGAGTTAATTGTATTACTAAATTTTCTACCATTAGTTATGTTAGAAAAAATTTAGTATTATTATCACCTTCATTGATCCATGGATTTTGGATCTCTGCTTCCACATAACCTCTTCCTTTTCTAAAATAGAATTTAGTTCATCTTTTAAATTAGCAAGAACATTACGTTCTCCTAAATTTAGTTTTCTAGTTTCTTCAATCGTATGTATTTTAAGCATCTCATTAAGAATATTATCTTTTCTAATATTTATATTACCAAAAACATTTTTATTCCATATTTTAAGAAAATTTCTAAGATTCATAAGTTTTAAAACAAAAATTTTGGCAGAATTATCTTTATTCCTAATATTGAAAAAACTCAAAGAGATCCACTTATTTTTAATTAAATTTAAAATGTTAGAATCTAAAAGCCACATTTTTTTCAAATTTAAATAATCTATTAATTACCCTATGCTTTTTACAAGTGAGAATAATTGGACAATGATCGGAATAAGTGTAAGGCAAACCAGAAACTCTACAAATGGGAAATTTATCCTCTATCTCATCACTAACGAAAAACTTATGTAGAAGAGCCGTAGAAGGAGATTCCCTAAAATTACTCCATGTAAATTCTCTATTGGAAAGAGGGATTTCAATCAAATTGGAGTTAATAATAAATTGGTCAAATTTCTCCATAGCAGAGAAATCTCCTTCCCGTGGAGAACGCTCTCCCAAAAAACATGTAACGTTAAAATTCCCTCCCCCCTAAATCCAAGAACCTAAAACTAAAGATCTAAACTCTAGGAATTCATTCCATAAAATCCGACGATTTATTTTTGAATTAGGCCCATAAACATTAGAAATATTTAAAAAAGAATTATCTACAAGAGTAATAAAAATAATGTGTAAAGAATGTTGTTTTGAAATACATTGAAGAAGTCTAAGATAATTATCATGCCACCTAATCATTAATCCTCCAGAAGCACCTACAGAGGGTAAAAAAACCCATTTTCTCAAATGATAACCTCCTAATCTTCCAAAGAATCTAAAATTTGGATAATCGATTTTAGTTTCCTGAAGAAGAACAATGTTAATAAAATAGTCTTTAAAAAAATTATAACTTTATCAAACTTATTTAAATCATGTAACCTTTGATGTTCCAACTAATAATCCTCATAAACCAACAGATCTAGCCCTATCTAACTCCCTACATCTAATATACTCATGATCTATCTCAGCATCAGAAAAAATGAAACTAGTATCAGAAGCTAACCTACTAAACTCGGAAGAAGATAAATTACCTAAAGCATACGAAGAATACGTACTACCCAAATCAAAACACATACCTGAGCATGAATTCGAAGTGCCACTCTTGGCACTCGAACCAGGTAACTCACCCATAGACTGAAACTGACTACCTCTGATCCTGGCACTATGTATGACAGATCCACTAGCAACCATCTTCTTTTTCCTACCTCTCTTAGACAAAGAAGAACATGAACCCAGAAATCAAGTCTTCACTCGCTTGCCTATTTGAGACAGTATTATTTTCTGAATTCCTCTCCAACTTATTAATTTCCAGGCCAAGCTCGCTTCTATTTTCCAACACAGCATCACTATTCATAATGCAAACTTCTCCAACAATACTAATTTGTAATTCAATTGGCATATCATCAGTATTAGCTTCATTATAATCCACGTTATCACCTGATCTAATGTTGCTTTCACTTGGAGGAATATCATACGTTGAAATAGAGGCATGCAAATCAATTTCTCTACTTAAAATTGATCCACCATGCACACTGATACCATCAATCTTAACCACAAAATTATCAATGGATATGGACAAATTTTCTTTCTTAGTCCCTGTTTCATTTCTCTCCAGCTCTAACATCAGAAGCAAGATCCTATCCTTAGCAAGTGACATCTTATCATTTCTGTCACTCACTAACTCTATTAGGTTTACATTTGCATTGTCTAACAGAGAAAAACCTTCCTTAACATTAGCTACACCAAGCCTGTCAACTGCATTAAACATACTTTTATAATCAAATGAGTTTCCATCAACTTTGTTCAGAGCCTTCAGATTTATATCACCAAAACTGTCAATTGAACAATCTGATCCCAATTCACCAACATACCTTTCATCAGGTATTATAAAGGGTTCAAGGCACTCAAATGGATTATCAATAGATAATTCGAAAGAAAATTTATCACTAGAATTTACTCTATTGCTCTTCTTACCTGAATAAATCCATCCTCACATGACCCAGTATTTCTCCCAGAATCAATCAAGATAGAGACATCATCCTTTGATAAATGAGAATCCTTAGAAAATGAAAAAACAATAGGAACCAGAAGCATTGGGTCAAATACTCGAGTGCAATCTATCATAGCATTGATATTAAAATCTACACAGTTGTTATAAACATCCATTTCTGTATACATTTGAAACAAAATTGATAGAATAAAAATCCAATTTGCTAAAATATTCATCGGGATCACAAAATCTATCACAATACCCTTTACCAATGTTTGGTGAATTAACAGCATCGAAATGACTAAAAAACTCCTCCAGATATCTTATACTCACCTCTCTCATTTGCCATAGATTGTCTATTAATAAACCTTTTAATAACAAATATTTCAAGACAAACTGGAACCCATGATCAACCGAAGAAGGTCCGGAAATGAGTTTATAGGATGTATTCTTTGACTCTGATTTACCAAAATAGATTTCACGATCTCCTAATCGATCTTGATGACCCTTACCAATGTTAGGTGAATTTATAACATCAAAGTGTACAAACATCTCCTCCAAATATTTGATACCATCTTGTCTCTTTTGCCAAAGACTATCAAGCAGAAGCATTTTCAATAGAATACATTTCAGAATGAATTGAAACCCATGAACGACAAAGAATAAGGAGCAGATTTGTTGTATAAAGGACTCGGTTTGGATGGACAATCGAACTTTCTATGGCCAAATTTCCCACACACAAAACATCGAACTGGATCTCGACACTGTTTTGCAAAATGATTTTCATCGCCACATCTAAAATAGAGAAATTTCCCTCTTTTGCCATCGATCCAGTATTCTTTGGATTATTACATTTTACAGACTGAATAATACTTGGAAATTTAACAACATCAGCATATGATCGACGAGGAAGAAAGTTTCTATTGATTTGATTAGATTGTTTGATAGATTGCGACCAAGAAATGAATTTCGATAAGCAAGAACAATAATCGGATGAGAGAATTGAAGGATTTAGATTTAGAAAGCAAGAAATCGCCATTCTTAGCAATCACTAGGCCATTTAGTTTATCTTTTATTAATTAAATCGATTTTCAAATATTTACTTCAAATTATCTTTGAAATGATATATCTTCAAAACCATTTCAAATCCTCGATATTGGGAAACCTTTCCATATGCTTATCTCAATGGTATAAGTAAATTCATCAACCATCTCATTTTCAACACTTAGAAAATATCTCCATATACTTAATTTCGAAATAAGTATATTTACAAATAATTTTTAAGGAAAACCCCATATTTTTCAAAATACGCTTTATTGGATCAAAACGAATGTTGCATAAAACATCATTAATACAACCCAAAACATTAGTATAAGGATTCTAATTAATTAATTAATTATATATATATATAAATCTCGAATACTATATTAAAAAATTTCTTCTGGAAATCATAAACTATAAAAACAGTGTTATAGTCCACGCCTTCCATACTTTTCCGAAGACGTCTATTACAAAAATAAATGTTGAAATCTATGTTTTCGATGCATCTCACATTTTAAATCATCTTTCCAACTATTAAATTCCCTTTGGAATTATTACTTTCCAAAACTTCGCTTTAAAACTATATTTTACTTTTCAAAGCCATCTACTTTTCAAAACAAACATTATTTTCAAACAATCCTTTGAAAGATTGTTTTAACTTTCCAAACATTATTTTTAAAAGATAGATTTCTTTTTAAGCCATTAACTCCAACGAAAACATATTTTCAAAACAATCTTTTGAAAGATTGTTAAATCCTCAAAACTTAAATGTATTTTCTTTATATAAAAATTCATATTTTATATCTCAATATAAATCCTTTCCTTATTTACAAAACTATCTTATAAATGTCCTATCTATTTCAAAAAACTTTTATTTTATAAAGTCACCTCTTTTATAAAATCCTATTTATAAATCATTCTTTTATAAAAACTCATTTACTATCAAAAATCCATTTTTATATCCGTTTCTTTATAAATCTAATTTATCTATAAAATCCATTTATAAAATATTTCTCTATAAATATGGTTATTTATAAAATTTATTCATAAACCCATTTACCAACAAACTTCAATCCCATTTTTTACAAACTCTGATTTTAAATTTATTTCTTCATTATAAATATCACCTTTAGAAATCCTTTATAAACTTATTTAAAATCTCTATATAAAAATATTTCACCAAAACCATATTTTTGTAACATCAAAAATCATACTTTTTATTTGTTTTAAAAACAAATTCCTCCTTTTAATAATTTAAAAATTATTGAAACATATACTTCTCTGAAATCACTTGAAAATCATTTAAATTCAAAAACTATTTTATAGTATTTCAAAATACCAAAAAATGGCCCATTGCCACCATAGCACTAAATAAGCAAAACAAATCCATGACTTCGAATATGGCATCCATCACATCATATATCAACATATATATGAAAATAAAATCAAGTGCGAGGAATCCCATTGGATCCATCCAATCTGTCCCCTGCATCACAGACATCATATAATCGTAAAATATAAATTAACCACTTCGAGACGGGTTCGTACACAAAGGGTCATCCACTCTTACATGAGAACGTAATAGGGTCTCATCCGCTCCAATAGGTGGGAATATATCCAAACCAACCAATAAATATAATAATTCATCCAAAAAATCATTCAATAATTTTTATCAATTATATAGCATACTAGTTATCCAAAAAGGCAAGTTTAATTCACTAAAATTTTCTGCCACCACCGTAGCGTTCCGATATGGAACTAAAATCGAATGACGTCCGATTTTAGCCCAAATTTCAAAAGTCTTCAAATTCATCCAAACCAGTTTCACTGTGAAGCTTTCATCACCACGAGCGCAACGCAAATAGTTTCGTCTCGATCGGATCTCGTATGAAGGAGATATGGATATAAGTTATTGATAAAATTTAAATTAAAAATTATATAACTTTATAAAAATTACAAGTTGCCCCTCTACCTTATTACTCCATCTTCCCCAAATCACTCTCTCCTTTCTCCAGCACAGTGGAACCAATGTCCAAACGTGCAGGTGCACAATATGATACGATGATCCACTTGTTCATTTAATGAATCGATGCGACCGAAAGCTTCCTTTTCGTGAGAGCTTCGCCATTGTCCCACATTCGCGCCTCTAGAAACCCTGCCGCGAAACGCGACTTCCAGGACCACCATCCTATAGCACGAGGTCACGATGACCAAAGAAGCATCACATGACCCAAAAATTCTCCTCCAGCTGCTCCTTGCCACGTTGAATCCAAATCCACCCTTCAGTCTTCATACCGACAGCCCTTCCTCCTTAAAACCTAACCCTATATGAAACAAAGGCCAAACAATCACTGCCTTAGGTGGATGCACTCACCCACCAGCACCGAACACCCTCAAATCACCATCGATTGAAGCCCATCCATCCATGAACTCATAAGAACAAGAATCGAATTTTTTTGTGGCGTATAGTATTGGATTTTAATTTTTCTCCTCACTGGCTTGAAAAAAATGAACGAGAGAGGGAGGGAGAAGGTATTTTTAACAGGTGAGGGGGTACGGAGGATCGTAGGGGGTATTGGCTGATTGGGATTGGTCATGGATGTGTAAAGTTAAATCTAAGAAAATGTATTATTTAAAATTCAAAATATTTAGCTATATAATTTCGAACCCCGATCGAGACGTGTCGCACGTCGTCCTATATGTTATACCCCTATTCCGAACGCAATGGAACTATTCTCGAGCCCTAATTCGATCGTATGGAGAAGATAACCTTTTGAACCCAATTATTATATTAAATTTCCATTATTAATTTCAATGCATTTCTATCTCACACGACTAAACGATACATCAGATCCATATGAAATTTGACAGCGTAATATAATTCGTTATTACAGACCCAATAACACTAATTTCATCGAAATCCGAGATAGTGCCCCAGGAGGCTATTTTCACTCGTTAATTAAAACGAGTTCTTTTCAAAATCAATTAAATCACTTTTTAAACCAATTTAGAAGTTTTATTATTTTCATTCTTATTAATAGAAATTAAATAGGCCTTTAAATCATTTTTAACCAACTTGAAACCCAAGAATCAATTATTTAAATAATTTTTTAATTATTAAAATTCTACAATTAAATTATCCAATAAATCACTATATTTGAGATTCAAGTTATTTAGTCTATAAAATTAACTTTTCAATAACTAAAATTAATTAATTATTCCAAAGTCAAATAACTAATATTATGTGTCGTTACAAACTGGGTGGTTCCAAAATATTTTAAGTAAATTAAGGTAAATAGGATTCAAATTTTGAAGTTTGGGAACAAAGTGAATCAAGGAAAGTGAAATTATTCTAATACACATTAGATATAAAGTTGGTTTATGGGATTCGATCTTATGACCTTCTTGAGAGTGCACGAAATCAAGTGGAGCTAATTATTTAAGTTCTAAACTTATGAGAGAAGGAAAAATCTTAATTGATATTCGACTTTAATATATATGGTAAATTGTAGACCCATGCTAAGCACGCAACATGATAAAGTTACATAATTTAAAACGACTAATTTTTTTGTGATAGTTGTAATGATGTTTCTAAAATACAAAAAATGATACAATAATCATAATAGCGAGTTTATCGCTATAAGAATATAGCATGAGATAGATACTAAAACGAAATAGATATTAACGCTGATACAATTAGGTAGAATATGTTTATTATATTAATTTTTTTTCTGATTATACATTACCTAAAATATACTTGCTTCTAGTCGAAAATTGCCTACAAAAACTCCATATCACACCATAATGAGTAGAATAAAATGAAAAATAAAATAACATTAAAATAACAAAAAGTATTTTCAACACCATATCATAGAGTTTAATAAACTATCATAGAAAAATCCAGTTTGGTAGCGCTAAGTATTCGCAACAAGTTATAAGTATAAATTTCCCTCAACGGTCCATTTATTGAACCTCAAATATCAGTGTAAAAAATCTAGCGCCTCTGTTACTTTTAGATTAAATTTTTTCTCTGAGAATGCTTTAATCTACTTTTAAATATAAGGAGACTATAGTTCTTCTGCCACATGTAAATATAAAGAACCTTCGAATTTGACACTTTATGAATTTGATATGTTCCTTCTGTATCCCAACTATAAATTATATTTAATAATCCAGTCTTAGAATTAAGAGTGTGAAATATGGTAAACTTTTAAAATATACTTGAAATCATGTTATTAGAAGTAAGATACCATTTTTTTAAAGAAACCAATGACACTTTTAAAATATGTTTGAAATCGTTTTATTAAAAATAGCTAGAGTGTGAAACATGGTAAATTTAAACAGTACCATATATATACATATACATGTACATATACAAATACATATACATATACACATATATACACAAATGTCTGTGTGTATAATTTAAAGAAACCAATGACACTTCTAGCTATTGTTCAAATTATTTAGCATGTGTGATCATCTCACCTTGAAACCTCATTATGGCTTTTCGCCACTTTATACGATGTGTACTATCATCAATCCATATTCGTATTGGGATTTACTAACATGGACTAATATTCTTATATCCCCTCATATACCAAACATATGTAATCTATAATAAAGGAATATTTTCACTTAAAGCAAATTTACAGAAATGAAATATTAAAAGTTAGATTATATATAGAATAAGAAAAAATATGTTGTGAATTGAATAGGAAAGAAAGTTGCATTTGTATATATAAGGAAATGGAAGGAATAAATAAATAAATAATTTAGGAAAAAATCATGATTTGAACTTAATTTAACTTATAAAATTCAATAAGAAAAAATATTATAGAAAATAATTCTTACTTAACTATGGGAAAAAGGAAGAAGTACACATACTCTAAATATCTTCATCTTACGGTTCTAAAAATCTAACCTTTCGAGATAATAAATGTAATTCCAATAAAAAGTGAAGAACCATGATGATTTAAAGCAAACTGTTTACAAATATGCCATATAAAAAAATTGAAATATACATAGAGGAAGAAAAAAATCTAACGAGTTGAGGGGGAAACCTTATTGAATATCACTAAAGTATAAACCTTACCATCATATCCAACGACCGTTTCTGATGATTGAATTATGCAAATGAAATTGTGATATGATTTTGAGTTTTCATGATGTCCTAGATTAAAGAGAAACTACAATGAAAGAAACAAAGCGAAAAATATTTTATTTTTGATGATAAAACATAAACTTTTGCTTAGGGTTTGAATTTTATCGAAAAATAAAATAGAATTGGATAAAATGAGTAAAACTAATAAAAAATGAAACCATAGGGACATGCCAAGACACCTGAATATATATACAAATTAATCAAGGAGAAACAAGGATATTAATTCTAAAATTATGAAAAAATACAAAAGGATTAGGAGAGATCTAACTTAAATATATTCATGTATATATAGAGTATTCTGAGCTCCTATATAGTTTGAGACTAAAGAGAAAATAAAATGAAAGAAGTAAATAAATATATTAGAGATTTGTGAAAGATCCGACTTTAGTATATACTGTAGAAGTTATGACGCCTTTTTGATTCCATATGAAGCTGAAGATTAAAGTGAAAAGTAGACGAAAGAAGGGAAGAAACCGATTTAAGATTTTACCTCAGTTGGAAAAGAGATATTTTTGCTTGGGGATTGAACTACATAGATATGCTAAAGGAATCGAATAAGAAAAATGCAAAATAGGCAAAACTATTGTTAAAGTAGAAAATTACGAAATTCCTAATATTTCAAATTGATTTCTTTTAAGTTCTTTTGAAACCCAAACACTACTTAGAAACCATCCATTATTTTCAAATGATTCGATATAAAAATTTAACTTTCAACATTATTTATTTTCGTCGCCGTTTCTAGCAATTAGATTGTGCATGTTTGGAGAACAGAAGATCTAAAAATAAACTTGTAATGTAAAAAAACAATTTGGTTTCATAGAGTTGGGATCATTCATTCAAAAAGAACTAAT
Organism: Allium cepa; assembly: GCA_030765085.1. Lineage (NCBI taxonomy): Eukaryota > Viridiplantae > Streptophyta > Magnoliopsida > Asparagales > Amaryllidaceae > Allium > Allium cepa. The sequence goes on along the minus strand of CM060935.1, from coordinate 791,593,683 downwards.
AAATAATTAAAACCACTTTAAATATTTTAGTTGCACATCTAAAATCATGATATGAACTTAATTTATAAAAATAATAAATAAAAATATATTGTACAGATATTTAATTATTTACGGGGAAAAGGAAGAAGAAAATAAACTCTAATTATGTTGTACCATATGATTTTAAAGTAGTGAACAGACTTATCATCCCAAAAAGTAAATGCATTGTCAATGAAAAGTGAAGACGTACGATGATTCAAAGAATTTTTTTACAGATATGGATTATAAAAAATGAGTTGTACATAGAGTAATAAAAAATTCAGTGAACTGAGAGGGAAAGAAAGTTGAATATTATCCAAGTTTAAACCTTATCATCACATTACAAGAGTCTCTCTAATGATTGAATTGTGCAATTGAAATAGTCATATGACTTTGGGTCATTGTGAAATCGGAGATTAAATAAAAATTGAAAGAAAGGAATGAAATAAAGAGAACATAGGTTTTATTTTAATGAGAAAAAGAAACTTCTCCTTAAGGTATGAACTTTATAGAGAAATAAAATAAAATTGACTAGATGAGTAAAACTAATAAAAGGGAAAGTCGAAGGGACATGACATTATAGATGTATATATTAAAGCTTGTTAGATGACAAATTTTAGAGGTGTAAATGTGAAAATATACACATGAATAAAAGAGAAATAAATTTTAATTTCAAAATTATAAAAAAAAAAGAGCAAAAGAATTAGAAAATATCCAACTTTAATTAATATAGTATTTTGAGTTCTTATGGATTTCGAGATTAAAGAAAAAATAAATAAAAAGAAAGAACAAATAGATTACAATTCTTGGAGATATCCGATTTCGATATACAGTAGAAGATATAATGTCACATTGATTTCATGGGAAGCTTGAGATTGAAGTGAAATATTAAGTAAAATAAGGGAACAAAGCGATCAAACATTTTATTTTAAAGGGGAAAAAATAATATTTTTCTTAGGAATTGAACTACATAGATATACACAATACAATGCAATAAAGTGAATATAAAATGGGCAAAAACTAATTACATTTGGAAGGAAAAAAACAACCGTTACACTTGTATTTAATAGAAGTGATTAAATGAGAAATTTTAAAGTTGGAATTAATAAAGTATCAAATTTTCAATTTGATTTCTTTTATCTTCTTTTAAAATATAACTTAAGCGCCGTCTATAGTTTTTTAAGATGTTAAATGTAAATAATTTAACTTTCAACCTTCTTTATTTTCATTGCTAATTACTGATAATTAGACTATGCTTATTTGCAGAATAAAAGATCCAAAAATAAGCCGGCAAATTACAAATGAAAAGTAGATTGGTTTAGTACACTTGAGATTATTTTTCGAAAAATAACTATCCACAATTGAAATCACTTTAAAAATTTAATTACGCATCACAAATCGTGATCTCAACTTAATTATAGAAAAACAAACGAAAGTGCATTTTAAAACTGATCCTTGCTTATTTATATGTAAAAAGAGTAAGAAAATAGACTCTAAATATGTTGAACCTCTCGATTCTTAAATATTATACAAATGCATCTTTCGAGATAATAAATGCAATTTCAGCAAAAACTAAAGACCTACGATGATTCAAAGAAAATTTTAAATAGCTATAGAATAATATTGAATTAAACTATAATTAGCACAAATCTAGTGAATTTAGGGGGAAAGAGAGTTGAATATTATCAAAGTTTAAATCCTACCATCGTATTATGTGAACTTATGTTGATTGAATTGTGCAACTAAATTTATGATATGATTTTGAGTCCTAATGGAGACTAAGATTAAAGAGGAGCTAAAAAGAAAGGAGAAAAAAAAGAGAATAAATATTTTACTCTTGAACAGAAGAAAAAAACTTCTGGTTTTGGTTTTAACTTTGGTGAGAAATAAAATAGAATTTAAAATAATGAGCAAATTTAGTAAAAGCTAAAGTAGTACATTGTGGTTACACCTGAATATATTAAAACTTGTCAAATGTGAAAATTTAAAGGGGAAAATGTGAAATATATACGTGAATCAATGAGAATTAAGGATTTTAAAATTAAAATTATGAGAAAAAAGAAAACATATCAGGAGAGATCCGCCTTTTATGTATACAGTATAAGATAATTAATAAATAATTAATGTCACTTTCAATATTTCAAAAATATGCATCAAAATTCATGATCTAAACTTAATTTATAAAAATAATAATAAAAATGCATTGTAAAAGCTAAGCCTTACTTATTTATACGTAAAAGGAATAAGAAAATAAACTCTAAATATGTTGAAATATATTAAAGCTTGAATGTGAAAAATTAGAGGGTTAAATGTCAAAATATACACATAAATCAAAGAGAATTAAAGATTTTAATTTGAAAATTAAAAGAAAAAGGAAAAAAAAGATCCATCTTTCATATGTACAGTATAAGGTAGTATAAGATATAAAGTACAAGATGCGTATTTGTAGAATAAAAGATCCAAAAATAAGCCTGCAAATTGCAAATGAAAAAGTAAATTGGTTTAGTATAGTTGAGATTATTCTTCAAAAAATAAGCGATCCATAATTGAAGTCACTTTCAAAATTTTAATTACGCATCACAAATCACGATCTCAGCTTAATTTATAAAAATAACAAACAAAAATGCATTTTAAAATTAACCTTTGCTTATTTACTGTAAAAAGAATAAGAAAATAAACTATAAATATGTTGAACCCCTCTATTCTTAAATATTGTACAGATGCATCTTCGGAGATAATGAATGCAATTTTAGCAAAAACTAAATATCTACGATGATTCAAAGCAAATTTTCAATATCTATAAAATATAAAATTTGAATTAAACTATAATTAGCAAAAATCTAGTGAACTTAGGGGGAATGAGAGTTGAACATCCTCAAATTTTAAATCTTAGCATCATATTATGCGACCTTATGTTGATTGAATTATGCAACTGAATTTATGATATGATTTTGAGTCCTAACAGAGCCTAAGATTAAAGAGGGATTAAAAAGAAAGAATAAATAAAGAATTAATATTTTACTATTGAAGAGAAAAAAGAAACGTCTGGTTTCGGTTTTAACTTTGGTGAGAAATAAAATAGAATTTAAAATAATGAGTAAATTTAGTGAAAACCAAAGTCAAAATTACATTGTGGTTACACTTGAATATATTAAATCTTGTCAAATGTGAACATTTAGAGGGGAAAATGTGAAATATACATGTGAATCAAGAAGAATTAAGGATTTTAATTCTAAAATTATAAGAAAAAAGAAAAAACATCAAGGGAGATCCGCCTTTTATGTATACAGTATAAGGTAATTGATAAATAATTAAAATCACTTTTAATATTTTAAATATGCATCAAAATTCATGATTCAACTTAATTTATAAAAATAATAAATAAAAATACATTGTAAAAACTTAGCCTTACTTATTTATACGTAAAAGGAATAAGAAAATAAACTATAAATATGTTGAACCTGAATATATTAAAGCTTGAATGTGAAAAATTAGAGGGTTAAATGTGAAATATACACATAAATCAAGGAGAATTAAAGATTTTAATTCTAAAATTACAAGAAAAAATAAAAAAGGAGATTCATCCTTTATACGTACAGTATAAGATAGTATAAGGTATATAGTACAATATGTGTATTTGTAGAATAAAAGATCCAAAAATAAGCCTGCAAATTACAAATGAAAAAGTAATTGGTTTAATATAGTTGAGATTATTATTCAAAAAATAACCGAATCACTTTCAAAATTTTGATTGCGCATCGCAAATCATGATCTCAGCTTAAGTTATAAAAATAATATATAAAATGCATTTAAAAACCAATCCTTGCTTATTTACAGGAAAAAGAATAAGAAAATAAACTCCAAATATGTTGAGCCTCTCGATTCTTAAATATTGTACAGATGCATCTTCCGAGATAATGAATGCAATTTCAGCAAAACTAAAGACTACGATGATTCAAAGTAAATTTTCAATGGCTATAAAATATAAAATTTGAGTTAAACTATAGCAAAAATTTAGTGAATTTAGTGGGAATGAGAGTTGAATATCCTCAAAGTTTAAATCTTACCATCATTTTATGCGACCTTATGTTGATTGAATTATGCAACTGAATTTATGATATGATTTTGAGTCCTAGTAGAGCCTAAGATTAAAGGGGAACTAAAAAGAAAGGATAAAAAAGAGAGTAAATATTTTACTATTGAAGAGAAAAAAGAAACTTCCAGTTAGGGTTTTAACTTTGGTGAGAAATAAAATAGAATTTAAAATAATGAGTAAATTTAGTAAAAGCTAAAGTCAAAGGTACAAGGTGTTACACCTGAATATATTAAAGCTTGTTAAATGTGAAAATTTAGAGCGACAAATGGAAATATACACGTGAATCAAGGAGAATTAAGGATTTTAATACTAAAATCATGAGAAATCGATAAATACAGTATAAGGTAACTGATAAATAATAAAAATCACTTCCAATATTTTGAATACGCATCAAAAATCACGATCTCGACTTAATTTATAAAAATAATATGTAACATCCCCCACTTGGATGCCCAAAACTAATGATTATGAATGCAGCAGTCATCCATAGTTATTAATCATCGACGACTAAATACGATAACGTTGGACACATTGATACAACAGAAACATATGGATATGGAAAAAAAATAAAATCATCAAACAACTTTCATATTCCATTTCAAATCATTTCAAATTCATTACATAATCCTAATATGAGAACCACGTTCGGAGAAAATATAATTATTACACCACACGCCAAGAGCAACTTATCAGAGTATAATATAGGCAATTAAACAATTTTGCCTTTACAACAACAACACATCGGAATAAAAAATAGAAAAGAACTCTAAATAGCCATCATGCCTCAAGCACGTCTCTGGGAGTTTATTCGTCTAAAGAGGTACCTGAGAACACCAACTCTCAAACTACTCAAAATCAATTGAGCACCCGAGAGTTTAAGGGAAAATGTAAACTTCGATTCGGACATAAAGACTGGTATGAATAATAATCTACCATCTCAAACTATTTAAATATCTAATGAGATCATGCTGCTTAGCACAACAGGTTTCCCCTCATTAGTATCCTCCAAAATTTTATAATAACCATACACTGTGCTCCTGCATCCATGATGGTTAAAACATAACAATTCAAATTATTACGATGATACTCAAACAAGTAAATTAATTCTGGATTTCTCATCCCCATTAATTTTTGACTATCTATCTTATTTATAGTTTCTAGGATCACTATTAACATATTGGTTTTCATGGGCTTACCAGTAACCTATTTAAAGCTTATGGACTCCCTGTATGGTTTCATAGTTTTCATGGAATCGCTGAAAATCTATTGGCCCCTTCCAATAACCTTATTGTTTCACGGGTTCTCACTAAACCTATTGGTATCTCCAATAACTTCCATTATATCCTAGTTTTCATGGGTTGACTAGGAACCTATTGAATTCTGTCAATAACTTAATCTATATATAGTTTTCATGGATTTACTACAAACCTCTTGGACCCTGCCAATAACTCTTTTTAATCATAGTTTTCATGGGTATACTATGAACCTATTGTCCCCTGCCAATAAATCTTCCTAAACATAGTTTTCATGGGTTTACTATGAACCTGTCTATCTGACAACTTCTTTATTCAGTATTAAGGCATCTTACATTCTGATCTATCAGACCTTCTGGATGCGATTATACTCATTCAGGAGTTAACCCAATTTATATTCACTACTGGGTCAATCTAACTGGTTATTCTGCCATTTCGTCTCCAAAATACAGTTATGGGTCCACTTTACAGTGAATATGTACATTAGAAGAAGCAACATAACAAAATAATAACACCAACATATGTGGTTAACATTCTTGAAATCATTTACATATAAAATATGGTTAATCCCTTTAACCAGTTATTTTATCAAGGAAAGCTTTTTCAAAAACTTCATACTTAACAGCCATTTTAAAACTCCTTTACTTTTGCCATAGGTTTTCCTTTAAAAATGAGATCGGGTTCTTTGTTTTGAAAACGAAGGCTTTCGAAACCTTAAATCTTTACTTTCGAAACCATTGGATAATCTCCTTTGAAAGCATTCAAATATTATTTTCAAAATACTAAGCATATGTCTTTCGAAACACTTTAAATCATCTCTTTCAAAACCCTTAAAACATATCTTTCGAAAGTATTAACGCGTATCTCTTTTGAAACCATTTGAAAGTACCCCTTTCAAAACCATTGGGTTTATCTTTAAAAATATCTTTGGAGTCAAAGTGAATATAAATGAAAGTACCTCTTTCGAAACCATTAATCTTTAAATAAAAATGATTAGGGAAAAACTGATGGCTTTGGAACCATCCTTTCGAAAGCATTGATCAATTAAGCAAAACAGTTGGAAGGATAGCTTTGAAAGACCTTTCGAAGCCATTGCCTTCGAATCGAAACCATTAAACCCATTTTAAAATTTTAGGAAGCGGCTTAATATATTTAATAAACAAAAGCTACCTTTCGAAAGCATTGATGACTTCAATCCATTCGAAAGGCATAAGGTCCGCAGCAGAGTTTCAGTTGGGTTGAAACTACCTCTTTCGAAAGCATTGAATTAATACAAGGCAACTCATTCGAAGGCATTTTTTTGAAACAAAAAGGTGGAAACACTTTTGAATGCTATTTAAACGGGATTCGACCCCATTGAAAGTATCCTTTTGAAAACAAGGCAAGCGAATATCTTTGGAGAGTAAAATAAAGGTTTCGACCCCTTCGAAAGCATTGCTTTCGACTTCGTACCTTCCGCCTTTCTCCAATCCACTACGTACCGACTTATCGATACCTTGTGTATTGGTTTCGGCCTGGTTGGTTTCTATTTGGTTGAGGTGGAAGTATATGATCGAAGGTAGCTTCTAAAAGTGGCGAAGCAACATTTCTGGGTAAAGACTGTTTTAATGCCCTTTTAAGTAATTGCTTTTTTAACTAACCAGCCTATTTGTAAACAATTAATTGGTTGTCATAAAGTTTTCAAATTATTTCTAAAATAAAACTGCCTTAATTATTTTAGATCTAATTGTTTGCACCAAAATTGGGCACAACACTCTTCGAAAGTTTTTGAACAGATAATAGTGAAGAATATAAATTAAAAATGAGGATTATCTAACAAAAACTCCAAACAACAGGAAAGTAAATGCACAGACAAGCGATTTAAAGTGGTTCGGCGTTTTGCCTACATCCACTATGAAGTTTTTGCAACTTTATTGATTCTCTTACAATGATTACAAGTGATTACAGCAAACAACAGCCAGATACAACTTGAAATTCGAATTCAACGGCAAGAGTATGGTGTAAATCTCGATCCGGCAGAGTCTGGGCGCTTCAGAATCAAAAGGTCCTTCTTTTGTAGGCTCTGGGGCTCTATTTATAGGCATAGGATGCTGAGACTATGCTCAAACTTTGGAAGATTTGCTCTGGCACGTGAGGGGGCCCACACGACCAATTCCAGAAAGTTTCGACACGATCTGTGATCGATACGAAATCATTTCGTATATCGATCAAGATCATGTCCGATGGAGCTAAAATTTTGTGTGAACGTTCTTTTGCTCGTGTGCAATCTCCTGTGAAAATTTCATAGCATTTGGATCGGTGGATCTTGAGATATCGTCGATACGAAATGGAGCTTCTCGGTGGCTGCCCAGTTCGAATCGACCAATTCGAATCGATTCCTTCGAATCGATCACCTGCACGTGCTCTCGTGGTGATGTGGCGTGCATACCTCGAATCGATCCGTTCTTTACTCCGAGTTGACCGTGTCGACTCCATGAATTTCGCCTTGTTCGTATCGAAGAATAACACGTCACCCAGGCTCGTTGACTCGATGGACGCGAATAAGTCTTTGCACATGGATTCGAACATGGACCCACGATGGAGACGAAGAGTAGCTGACTGATGGATTCGAACTATCTCACTCTCATGGTTTTGAATAGTAGCTTCATGATGGTTTCGAACCAACGAAAGTGGATGGATACGAACAGGGTAGTTATTTCATGGATACGAAACGGTGACTTGCTGTCATTGATGGATACGAACTAAGGTCACCCGATGGATACGAATTGCTACGTTCAGATGGATTCGAATAGAGGCTTCTATGATGGATGCGAAGTAGATATTGGCCGATCGTTACGATGCGCATTATCTGTTGATGGGTACGAAGTCCATCAATACGAACTCGATGGATTCAAACACTGCCAACTTGATCGATATGAACTCATGGGAATTGACTGATGCGAAGTGGGTGATGGATACGAACTGGATCGAGTCGAACTGTGGTTCACTGATGGATACGAAAACGAGGTCGTTTCCTCCAGATTGAATCGATCATAAATCGGGCATACGAACTCGGATTGACTTGAAATTTGGAATGCAGGCTTCCCTGGCTGTGCTTGTCGTGTCATATCAATTGTAACTCGATCCGGACTCGGACAAAATTCATCGATATCCATAGCGAGCCTGCGCATGCTTGATACCCAAGACGATTAGTCTTAAGCTTGGAACCAGTTCTTTGATACCTCAGCCTTACCAAAAGGCGAGATAACATTTTCCCCCCAAAGTACGTCTTGTGGAAACATGACGTGCTTTGAAACAGCTGCAATCTTTATTCTGAACAGTCATTGCTCTTTTGTCGAATGTTGTAACCTTGCGTTGATATAACCGATTGTTGTATGATAGGGCCTAGCCTTTTGTCGCCGTAATCGTTATTAGATGAATATCCAATTCTTGTCAATGCTGAAAATGGGATATTGTTTTGACATATGCACATATGTTAACCTGACTCTCGTTATCATTGCACGCTCATGAGTCGTTGTCAGTTTTCTTATATTGAATTTTGTGTCAATCCTCTCCTAAATCAATGTGAAATTTGAGTTGTAACAACGTTTGTCAGTTGTTTTAGGAAGTTCCTTCGTATCGATCCTCTCCTGAATCGATATAGAAGGTTGAAAGATTGACTTCGCATCGGTAAATGGAGAATTATGTGGATGCGAAATGTTCATTCGTATCGATGCTTAATGACTCCAACAGGTCTTTGTTGTGTTGTCCGTAACGATGCCAATGTTTATATACTGAAGGATACGAAATAGTTGTTCGTATCGATGCACAGTAGATGGAGTTGTGAACTTGTCGATGCGAACAGGGGCTTCGAGTCGATGCTTTCAATGTCCATTTCGAACCAATGGAAATCTTTGGTCAGATGGATTCGAACTGGGGATTCGTCTCGATCCATGGGTTGACTAGTTGCGACCGGTCACGTGGACCGAGAGGCGAATCGACTCGGTTCCTTCTAGGTTTCATATAATACCTGGGACTTAGCCATTTTTCACTTTTTTTACTTTTCACTTTTTACTGCTGCCTTTAATCTTCGTATCGACTCGAAGAACCAGAGAAAGGAGAATAACAGCACCGTGCTTTCGACTCAATTTAACCTAACCTTTTAATTCTTCAAATCCAAATCTCAAATTAGGTAATTAATAGATTTCTGTTACATCCTGGCGACAAAGTTCGAATCTCAGATTCCTCTTTTCTTCACTGATTATCAATTTTGGTAATTCTTAAAGTCAGATCTGGGTGTGAGCTCGGTCAAAAATGGCCATAGCGACGCTCCTGTAGATTGGAGAAGAAAGAGTAAAAAAGCAAAAAACGAATCGATCTGGGGGCTTGCGTTCGAATCGATGAAGGCAGTGATATTTCTCCTTGGATTTCGCATCGATCCCTGGAATATTCCAATGGAGGTGATGCAGTTCATACCGATTGCTATGGTGATGGGTAGTATCGATAAGAAATGATCGATACGAAAAATAAGTTAACAATCGCTCCGAAGTACTCAGCTTTAGATCGATACGAAGTTTACCTTTATGCTCAATACGAAAAGTATCGACTCGAACATAATCAATGTAAAGCTGAGACCTTCCTAATCGGTACGAACTAAGAAAACAAGGATCGATTCGAAGCCATCCTATTATGATCAATACGAACTCGGCCCTTGACGATCGATTCGAAACACGCTCCCTGGGATCGATTCGAACTTGTCCCCTGATGGACTCGAACGAGCTTCCTGTGATCGGTTCGAAACCTTCCATGATGGATACGAAATTTCGACACTTTTCAACACAATTCTGACGAGCTTCATTCTTGCATATGTGGACTTGATAGTTAAACTGCATACTTGACTACCTTCCGAAGCTCGTCGATCGAACCGCAACAACTTTAATCCGGATCGATTCCAACATTTAAATGATTTGGCGATGACGGTCAGCGATGACGGTCATTATAACTGGACTTCGAAGCTTTGTCGTTTGCATATTTTCTTTAACTCTGCAGAATCTTTTCAAGTAATGCATAGCACTGCACTGCACAACACACATTCTACACGAGGCGAACACACGAGCTTTTCAGCATCTAATGATGATTTCTCGTGAGTTAGCTAGTTATGGAAACTTCAAGCTCGCAGCCGCTGGAAACTCAGAGTTCGACTCCTCCCAGACTTGAAATACCGGACATCGAGGCCGAAGTCATCGGTCCAGCCCCAGACGAGTTACCTAACGCGTCCTTCATCAGTAACCCATCAGACTCTGTTCCATCCAATATTTCGGAAGACGTGCTAGGAAGAATATGCTTAAGGCATGGTCTGTCGATGTACAACGTATTATTGCCAGGACCAAGCGACAGACCGCACAATCCACCGGAGGGATATACTGCATTCAATTGTCATGCGTGCGTAGTTGGGACACTCCCTCCGTTTAACCAGTATATAAGAGAAGTATTGTCGTTTTTGTGGATCGGCCCCTCTTTGGTACACCCAAACGGATATGCCTCGCTCAATAGCTTGTTTATTGCATTTATGGAGTATCTCTATCGACCGTCACTCCGGATTGAGATCAGATACTTGTTCAACTTCAAGAGTCGAACTGATAATCCATCTTTCACATTCCTGGAAATGGTAAGAAACTGCCAAGTGATTACGGGATCTTGGACTAGACTGAGCTACTTCAAGACGGAGTGGTTCTATGTTAGATGCCCCCCAGGATTTGCTAGGCGATGGCTATTTAGACGTGAGTATTGCCACCTTCTCGGGTAGTTGATAAGACATATATAGGTGAATTCGGACTCACGTCTCTTTTTCTTTTCAGCCATAATCCAGCGACCCGAAGGTGAACGTTTCAAGGAGATAGTTTGGGTCCTCCAAGAGGTCCCAAGCGAAGAAAGGAATATCGATTTGTTCCTGACGGGTAGGAATCTTAGGATTCTTGGGCTCATCGAGCGAAGACAAAGTAGCTCGACGGTGCTTTAAGGACTGCCTCGAAAGAACGAGTTAAACGAAGAAAGCCTAGAGTTGTCATAATTGAGGAGGCTGACTCCGAAAGAACTCACACCGATGAGGAACCGTTGGGCGAACCTGTGGATGTAGCCCAGGATATCGAAGAGCGGAGAAATGGCAAGGCAGCCATTGTTAAGCCACCTAAAAAGTGAAGATGGAAATCGGTTGTCACGTCCCGGCCCACCTCCGGAATTAGAATTTCGGAGATGTCTCCCCTAAGAACTGAGAATCTTTATGAAGGGCTCGTCGATCTTCCAATTCCGGACGATGTGTCCTTGCAGCATGATGTCGGATTGGATGAACTTTCACAAGCCTTAGTTTTAAGCAAGTCTCTGCCCATTAGTTCGGTTGACACATCCGGTTGGTCGGGGGGTTGCACACACATTCACACTTCACGGCACTACACGATTTCTGAATGTAATACGCTCACTATGAGATATTACTAACTTCGTTTTATGTTTTTTGCTTCGCAGATACCATGTCTGGTCGAAGTTCGATGCTTGGCAGTCTTCGCAGCAAACGCAAGTCTTCATCATATTATGAATCATATAGAAGAGAAGGGGACAGAGACTATGACCAGGGGTACTCGAGTCATAAGCGCTCTGACAAAGATAAAGAGCATAGGCATCGATCTCGATCTCCTATGCCACCTCCTAGAGTCTCTGCACCACCTTCTGCCCACACCTCGCGACCTTCATAGGCACCGCTACACAAGTCGTCCTCGCAATTGTCAAGGTCCGAAACCCACCGTAGGACTGAGATTGTGGCTCCCACGGCTACAGAGCAAACATTGGCCGAGCCTTCGGGAGAAGGAGCAGCGAGGCTTTCTCAACTGAATAAAGATTTCCCTGACATTTGCTTTGATGTGTTCGTCTTCCCTCCGCGTTTGAAAAGGGTACCAGCGTCGGTAGAAACCATGATGCATGATTATCTTACCGATATATTTTTCCAGTACCAGGAATGGTCAAAAACCGCGAAGAAAGCATCAAAGGTGGCCTTCGACCGGGCGGCCATGATTGAGAAACTAGAGAAAGAACTTGGCCAAAAAGACCGGATTATTCAAGCGCTTAATAGCGAGGCTGAGTCTTCTCGCAAATCTGAAATCGAGGCTCTTAAGAAAGCTGATGAAGCCCAGGCGGCAATGGACAGGATGAAGCGCGAGCGTTATGCCACGGTGGAGTACATGGGCCACTGAAATACCATCGTAACCGCCGAGCGGGATATGGCCTTGAAGGAGCTAAATGAGCCCAAGGCCAAAGTCTCGGAGTTCATGAAAGAGAGGGATGCTTCTAACATTTCTTTACAGGAGGCGTGCGATCAGGCAGTGGAGTTTCGAAGGGAGAGGGACGCGGCCATGGAAAAGGTCCGCGAGGTGGAAGCCGGAGTCGATGAAAGTTCGGTTGGTGGAGACCAAGCTCAAGTCAGAGATAGAGGAGCTTCTTATTACTTATAATGCCAATGTGTTGAGACACAGGAATCTGGCTTGGCTTGATGATTACTCGACACACCTATTCAATGCTTGGAATTTGTTAGTCGAAGAAGAGAAGGCGATGCTGTCGGGTGGTGCTCTCGATGAATTTGAATTGGAGAACCTCATTTTAAGCGAAAATGAAAAGAAAATTCTCCACGATTCCATGATCTCTCATGCAAGAGAGAGGTTGGGCACCCAGCACTGGTGAAGGCTCTGGCGTCGCACATCAGGTTACAAGTTTTGAAATGATTACTTCATCTGGATCCGAGCCGACACCAGCGATTGAGCCGCAGCCGGTTCCGGGATATGACCCTGAGCATCCACGCTTATCCCCTATAAGGGAACATCCTTCAGAAGCTGTTCAGGCAGCCACAAGTCAAGTAGAGGAAGGTACTCTGCACAAATCTACTGTGTGTCTGAACTGAAGTATTTGTATTGAAGCGTGTATTGACAACTTGTTCTTTTTATTTGCTCAGTGACTGAAGCTACATCAGCTGCACCTCCTGCGATCAAAGAGTTGCATCAACGGCAGAAGGCCATCATTACCGAGGCGGTTACCACAATTGCGTTCGCGTCGATTGAGATGACACAAGGGAGCTCAATTTCTTTTGACGAGCAGATGATGAATGAGCTCCTGGGCCAGCAAAGCGACCCTTTTGTGGACATGTCGTTCGTTCTTAGCGTGTTCCCACCTGCTTCCATTGCTTCGTCACAGTCCACCACTGCTATCGTGAAGCCCATGCCGCTCGTGAAGCCGAGATACTGGCTCAATTCAATGCAGAGATGGAGGCAGCAGCACACGGTGGTTGTTCCGAGAGTGTTACGACGGCGGTTGGCCCCACTCCTCTTATGATGATACCTTCCGGGGACACGCTTGTCGATACCAGCATGCCCGTTCCGCCCCCGGTGGTAGACCCGACTCCTCTCGAGGAGAATATTCCTTTAAGTCCAAGTTCGACGGAAGATGTCGATATCATGCCTTCATCAGAGGATGATCCGCCAAAGGGTAAGGGCTCGAAGCGAAAGACTGTTAGCGGTTCCAGTGGTTCCGCGTTGAAGAAAAAGCCAAAGAAGAAAAAGTAGATAATCCCCCTCAGGAGCATTTTTGGCAGTTAGGAAGTTGCTTTTATTTTTCTTTCATAGGCCATGTATAGATGCAGGCTCGGCCCCCTGCTAGTAGGAATTTTTTGGAATAACTTGTACATGAATCTTCACATACAGTTAGTTGAAATGACATTTAGTTTCTTTGCTTCAACTCTCATTTCTTTTGTGCTTAAGTATTTACAGTATTTGACTTTCAGTCCAGTGTACTTGTGGTGTTTTTACCTTCAAGCTGAGCTCGTTTTATTTGCCAAGTCTCAAAATCTTGATCACACGTCGTAATTGATGAATGAGTTGAATTTTGGACATTGTATCGCTTCGGTTAGTGATTAACACTTAAGCTTTTGACCCTAGTTCCGGGGACCAGCACTTGTATTTCGGTGGTCAATCGCACCTACTACAAATATTGAGCACATGTCCACACTTCGGGGACTTAGATAATCTGTGATCGATAATCTGGTTCGCAATCTGGGAATTCGAGAGTTATCGATGTTTGTAATACAGTTCGCACTCCAGGAATTTTGACTTGGTATTTGTACTCTAATTCACACTCTGGGAATTTGGAGTCAACATGTATATTTCGGTTCGCACTCCGGGAACCTGGAATTGATGTTTATACTCCAACTCGCGCTCTGGGAATCTGGAGTTAGCATTTCTATTTTGGTTCGCACTCCAGGAACCTGAAATTGATGTTTATACTCCAATTCATGCTCTGAGAATTTGGAGTTAGCATTTATGTTTTGGTTCGCACTCCGGGAACCAGGAATTGATGTTCATACTCCAATTCACGCTTTGGGAATTTGGAGTTAGCATTTATGTTTTGATTCGCACTCCGAGAACCTGGAATTGATGTTTATACTCCAATTCATGCTTTGGTAATTTGGAGTTAGCATTTATGTTTTAGTTCACACTTTGGGAACCTGGAATTGATGTTTATACTCCAATTCACGCTATGGGAACTTGGAGTTAGCATGTACGTTTCGTTCGCACTCCGGAAACCTGGAATTGATGTTTATACTCCAACTCGCGCTCTGGGAATCTGGAGTTAGCATTTATATCTTGGTTCGCACTCCGGGAACCTGGAATTGATGTTTATACTCCAATTCACGCTCCGAGAATTTGGAGTTAGTGTTTATACTCCGATTCGCACTCTGGGAACCTAGAGTTGATGTTTATACTCCAATTCGCACTCTGGGAAAGTGGAGTTTGTGTTTATACTCTGGTTCGCACTCTGGGAACCTAGAGTTGATGTTTATACTCCAATTCGCACTCTGGGAAAGTGGAGTTAGTATTTATGCTCCGGTTCGCACTCTGGGAACCTAGAGTTGATGTTTATACTCAAATTTGCACTCGAGAATTTGGAGTTAGTGTTTATACTCCGGTTCGCACTCTAGGTACCTAGAGTTGATGGTTATACTCCAATTCGCACTCTGGGAATTTGGAGCTAGTTATAGGACTGCCGTGTGCTGGTCCAGTTCAGCCTTTGATGTGATGGCTTGCCCCCGAGCTGAGGTTTCACTTAGTGAGTGGTCGGTCGTATCACAGTCACTCGCTATTTGAATAAATTCCATCGTGCGATAGAACTTATCTCTTCGTTCGTCGTGATTGTTGAATGTCGCATTCGGTGAATCACAGCTCTAGCTTGAAGAGATAGTAATTTATTGCTGGAACGGAAATCATGGCAAAGTCAGTGCCCTATTACAAATTCAAACTTCAGAATGCAAAGAAAATTGCAAAGTATTCATAGACTAAATAAAGCCTGTCATGTGTAACAGTGACGAAGATCCTCGTCGTTCCAGGCTCCTGACAAAGTGGGTCCGCCACTAACGGCGTTTATCACTAATCTCCCGCCAGGACAGGTAGAGTCCTCCTGTCTCGGTCGATTGGGTTCATTATTTTGATTTAATGGACCCGCTCCTCCAGGCTGCGGCGCCCGCACAAACTGTTCCAGCTTCCTTTCTCTAATCAATTTTTCTACGAGATCTTGCAAGTGACGACATTCATTCGTATTGTGCACGTAGCTTTCATGAAACCTGCAAAAAATTTCCATCTAGATTTGTCTTTCTGACGATGGTTTTGGAGCAGGTTTTTTGTATTGAATTGTATTACAGGTTTGTAAATACAAGTTCTCCAGTGATGTATTCAAAGAAGTGTAACTGTAAAACATAGGATCCTTGTGCTGTGGGCCACGATTATGATCTCGCTTTCTAGTTTGATTCACGTTCTCCCTTCGCTGAGTTTGTTTGTTTTGAACGTTCAACTGAACTTTTCCGTAACTCTCACCGGACTGTTTGATCGCGACATTACTTTGGATCCCTTCCGTGTTTGGCCCTGCATCAGTCTGCTTCCTAGACAGTTTCACATCTTCCCTTCTCAGGAATTGAGCCGCCTTGGCGTAGAAACGGTCCAATGATGCAGGTGGTTTTCCAGCCAACCATTTGCCAAACTCAGAATCGGGGTCAATCCCCTTAGTCAACGCCATAAGAATGGAGTTATCGTTCAGATTGCTGATTTCCGTACATGCAGCATGGAATCTCTCTAATAGTGTCTGAGCGTCTCAGGAGCTTGGGTGACGCTAGACAGAGTGTTGACATCTTTCGGCCTTGCGACGTGCATGCGGAATTGCTCAAAAAAATTTGTGGCCAACTGGTCGAAGGAGGAAATGGATCGTGGCGGCAGTCGGGTGAACCACGTGGTAGCGATGCCCCCCAAGGAAATGGGAAAACTACGACACTTAACTGCATTGTTAGCTCTAGCAGCGCTCATCGACCATTCATATTTCAGAATATGTTGGCCGGGGTCAGAGTTTCCCTCGTACATGGGTAGAGCCGGCATCCTGAACCGCCGAAGGGGTTCAGTAGTGAGTATATCTTCTGTAAAAGGAGTATGACTTCGGGAGATTCCCCAGTCGTCATTTGTGAGACCATGGCTCTCACGGATCATCTGACGTATCATGGTCGGGAGATCCGACATTTGTACGTTCTGTGTGCGTTGAGCCAAAATGTAGTTGGGTCCCACATTATGAGGTTGGACCAGATGCTGTCGACGGTCCACATCTCGCCTTCTTGGCTCATAGTCTTCCGGGACGTATGGTTCAGGGGTACGTCCATGATGACGACGGTCCAGGTTCGACTGATTTTGGGCATCGACTCCTGGTTCAACTGCGACGGTCGTGGCATGGTAGTCTGTGGTGTAGTGAGGAGTGGTACCCTCGCAGGAGGAGGGCCCAGTTTGGAAACTGGCTGATGGACCAACTCTCAGTTGTCCATCGATCATTGTCGGTTGATATCCAGCAGTTTGTATGTGACTTCCATCTAGACGGGGTCGCGGAGATCGATGATGATAATCAGAAGAGGAAGAACTTTCGCTGGAGGAGTGAGAAGCACAATCTCTCCTGGATCTCCTTCGCTTCTGGCGATTCAGCTGGTTGGTCAGCTCGGCGTTAGCGCGTAGCTGTTCTGTTAGTTGTTGCCGACTTTGGGTCCTCATGAAGCAGCAGCTGAAACTCTTGTCGGGTAACTGGAACTGATGGTTCCGAGTGTCCGGTAGCGTCTTGGTTAGAGGGAGGTAGTGGCGCAGGATTCGGTCCATCCTGGTTTTCTTGATTGACAGCATTAGAGGTGGTCCTTGTGCTAACCATCTTGAGGGTTGAATTCCTTTCTTTGACTTTATGCAAATCTGAATAGAAGGGAAGGAACTCGAATTAGTGATCTGGATCTCTCTCTTAGATTTATTCAATCCGGTATCGACTACAGATCCAACGAGCAGGAGAAAATCTGGGTTTTCTCAGTGAAAGCACCAAAGTTTTGCACCAAAACTGGACACAACACTCTTCGGAAGTTTTTGAAGAGATAATAGTGAAGAATATAAATTAAAAATGAGGATTATCTAACAAAAACTCCAAACAACAGGAAAGTAAATGCACAGACAAGCGATTTAGAGTGGTTTGGCGCGTTGCCAACGTCCACCATGAAGTTTTTCAATTTTATTGATTCTCTTTCAATGATTACAAGTGATTACAGCAAAAAACGGCCAAATACAACTTGAAATTTGAATTCAACAACAACAGTATGGTGTAAATCTTGATCCGACAGAGTCTGGGCGCTTCAGAATCAAAAGATCCTTCTTATGTAGGCTCTAGGGCTCTATTTATAGCGTAGGAGGCTGAGACTTCGCTCAAACTTCGAGAGATTCGCTCTGGCACGTGAGGGGGCCCACACGACCAACTCCAGAAAGTTTCGACACGATCTGTTATCGATACGAAATCATTTCGTATCGATCAAGATCATGTCCAATGGAGCTGAAATTTGGTGTGAACGTTCCTTTGCTCGTGTGCAATCTCCTGTGAAAATTTCATAGCATTTGGATCGGTGGATCTTGATATATCATCGATGTGAAATGGAGCTCCTCGGTGGCTGCCCATTTCGAATCGACTAATTCGAATCGATTCCTTCGAATCGATCACTTGCACGTGCTCTCATGGTGATGTGGCGTGCATACCTCGCATCGATCCATTCTTTACTCCGAGTTGACCGTGTCAACTCCATGAATTTCGCCTTGCTCGTATCGAAGAATAACACGTCACCCAGGCTCGTTGACTCGATGGACGTGAATAAGTCTTTGCACATGGATTCGAACATGGACCCACGGTGGAGACGAAGAGTAGCTGACTGATGGATTCGAACTAACACACTCTTATGGTTTCAAACAGTAGCTTCATGATGGTTTCGAACCAACGAAAGTGGATGGATACGAACAGGGCAGTTATTTCATGGATACGAAATGGTGCTTGCTGTCATTGATGGATACGAACTAAGGTCACCCGATGGATATGAATTGCTCCATTCAGATGGATTCGAATAAGGGCTTCTATGATGGATGCGAAGTAGATACTGGCCGATCGTTACGAGGCGCATTATCTGTTGATGGGTACGAAGTCCATCTATACGAACTCGATGGATTCGAACACTGCTAACTTGATCGATACGAACTCATGGGAATTGATCGATGTGAAGTGGGTGATGGATACGAACTGGATCGAGTCGGACTGTGGTTCACTGATGGATACGAAAACGAGGTCATTTCCTCCAGATTGAATCGATCATAACTTGGGCATACAAACTCGGATTGACTTGAAATTTGGAATGCAGGCTTCCCTAGCTGTGCTTGTCGTGTCATATCAATTGTACCTTGATCCGGACTCAGACAAAATTCATCGATATCCATAGCGAGCCTGTGCATGCTCGATTCCCAAGACGATTGATCTTAAGCTTGGAACCAGTTCTTTGATATCTTGGCCTTGCCAAAAGGCGGGATAACACTAATTAAGATAATTTGGCAAATAAGCCCTTCCTTAAGCTAAACAAATAAAACATTTAAGTCCTTCATCTAAATAATTTAATTTCCATAGTAAATTACTTAGAAAAAATCCCAAAAAATCACGTAAATTCACCTTTAATATGTTTTCTAACATATATAAATTTCAGATCCAAATTCCTACAATTAATAGCCGAGATAATTTTAAACTCAATTTATTCATATTCTCCTTTGAAAATTCATAATAAATTTTCCATGGAAAAATTATAAAAATTAAAACCCGTCTCCAAAATAATGATTTTCATAACATATAAATTCCTCATGGCATTCGAAACACAATATAAATGATTTAGCCTTAAAACTATTTAAAACATTTATCAAACAAACTTGTTTGAATATAACATATAATAAAATCCAAGCATATCATCATAAAAAATCATCAGAATGGATTTAAACTTAAACTCGAAATCAAATGATCATAAAAAATAGAGATGGTTTTAAATATTATTCACCTTGATTAGGATAAGGAATTTGAGATTTGATCTTTGATTATTTCCTCTATCTTATTCCTTAACTTTAGATGAATCTCTCTTCTCTCTTCCTCCTAAATAATGGCCAGCTTGAGCTTTAAATTTTCACATTTTAGAGTTTTGAAAATGAATGTATAATGAAAAATGAGAACGTGGGTTTAAGAGTTATAGGATCATGGTGGCTACAATTCCTATAATACCCTTGCATTATGGTCTCACTAATTAGCATACAAAAACGTTCACAAGCACATTCTCTTAAAAATTTATTTAATTAACCTTAGCCTCTAGTTTAAATTTTCAAATCTCAGTCCTCTTATCACTCTAATATCTATATTATTTTTATCTAATTGAATATCCTGAATAACGTTATTAAAAATTAGGGGTGTTACATAATAAATAAAAAACATTGTACATAACTAGTCCTTACTTGTTTATGCGTAAAACCAATAAGAAAATAAACTCTTAAATAGTTTGAAACTAAATTTGGCTTGTAAAATGTGAAAAATTAGAGGGTTAAATGTGAAATATACACACGAATCAAGATTAAAGATTCTGAAATTATGAGAGGAAAGTTTTTTGGGAGAGATCCATCTTTTATGTATATAGTATATGATAACAACTTTAATGTATAATTCATTTATCGTAATAAATTGTTAACTACAAAAAATTAAGGTTCAAAAATTACAAACAATCTCGATAATTCTAGGAATCTTCACCTTATCCTTAATTCTCGTTGAATTTTTTATGTCCATGTAAATTGTCATTTTATAGTTATCCAAAATATTGCATTAGTTCTTCTCACGATTTTACATTCATGAACCTAGATTTTATAATTTCAACAATTATTTACAAAGTTCTCATCAGTTCTCTTTTATAATTTACATTTAAATCCATATATTTGAATTAATCAAACACTATAAACTCAAACTATTTAAATAAATTCAAATAGATAATATTAAATAATTTGTTTCATTATTCTAAAAATAACAATTCCAATTTGCATACCACATTTGTATTAATAAAGCATCAAAACGAATTTTCCATTCAAATGTAGAAAATTACTTAACGAACGTTATATGCATAAACAATAATAAAAAGTTTAATTTATGATTGATATAACGTACATTGCATAGAATTTTTTATCTTAACGGTATTTAGAGTATGAATATAAGATATAAAATGTTACCGTGTATGACAACAGATTACACACTATAGCTTTATTATTAGTACCCATAATTTTAATAAACAAAAAATAGTTAGATTTATCCTTATCTATATTCTATTACAATTTTTTTTAACAAAATCGATTTTGTAATTTAACATCCAAAGCCCATAACATACACATGCTCGCATGCGCACGTGCAAAAGTACACACATAACCATGGATTTTCTTAATATGATTCCAAAATAAATATTACTTCAATATTTGACTTTTGAAATTTACTACATAAACAATGACTTGCAAATATTTCACATATATAAGTACACTGATCAAATATCATATTTTATATATAATTTCTTAAATTTCAAAAATATTATTTAATCTTATTTAAAAATTAGGAACTAATATTGTAAACATAAAATTTGGAAATAAAAATAATGTATATTTCAAATTTTATGTAACTTTATTCAAAAGTGTATTATGTTTAACATATAATTTTTGAAACTATAGAAATAATATTTTAAAATTAATTTAGTACAAAATATACCATTTTGAACAGTTAGAATATGAAAGCTACAAAATATGTGATTATTTGTGACTAACAATAGGATATAAATAAGTTACTTATGATATTTGATGTATAATTTATTATGTTTTAAAAATAATGTTTTAAATTTTTTTATAATCAAAAGCATACTATTTTAATATATAAAAATATGAAAATGATAATGTATTTTTTTATAAATTCAAATTTATTTATTTAACAACTATAAATCCATGAAATATTATACTAATATATATGGTTAAATTTTAAAATTATTTTATAATCCAAATATATTATTGTACATATTTACAATCTCAGAAAAATATAATTATTTATAATCTATTCTACCGATATATTAAATTAGTTAATTTATATGTTTATCTATGTAGTGCTTAGTTTAATAACAGCAAAGTCGAAAAAAAATACTATTTTCTCTTTGATGTTCTCTTATTAGTTCCTCTTCTTTATTCTCCCTGTTATTTTATTATTAACTCTCTAATGATTTAGTACATAAAAAAAGTATTGTCCTTAGTTATATTCTATCATTATATATGTGTATGCATGCACACGCATTACAATTTGATAATCTTATCTAAATATTTTAAATACTTGATATAATCTGAAATATAACTTATTGAAATTTAAAAATAATAATGTTATTTTCAAACTGATATTTCATTTTGATTGCCTAAAATTTTATAATATTAATATCTATAACTATTAAAATATATAAATTATTTGACTATGTCATTTAAATTTTAATTGACTTAATTTGAAAATTTTATTTTAAATTATTTTATAGCAAAAATATTATTTTGACACTTAAAGATACAAAAATAGGAATAGTAATTTTTCGTAAATTTATTTATATACTTATTTAATATACATATAAATTAGTTAAATGTTATACTTAATGTATAATATATTTAAATTCCAAAAACATTTTAAAGAATATTTTACATTCAAACACATTATTTTATATATTTATAATCCAAAATAATATATGTATATGTGTGTATGTATTTGTTTTATAATTTATTCTTATGTTACTTAACTATTAATAGATTAATTTATTAAATATATTATATTAAATAATAGCAAGGTGGAAGAATTTATAGCTCCCCTATGAATTTTAATAATTGTAAAATCTCTTATTATTTCGCTTTCCCATTTGAGATACAAATCCCTATGGTTTATGATTCTTCTGATTATTAATAAGGCTCTCATTAATTATAGTCAATTGTTTTAGCTTCAAGTATAAGTTCTACCATAGTTTAAATACCTTCAACTATTTGTTCAAGATTGTATTATTATTTTCTTCAAGTTTGTATTATTATTTTCTTTCTAAAATGATGTTTGGTAACAAAAAACGCACACACGATAACCACGGTCTCTTAAGTTCTCCGTACTATTTTATATTGAAGTATAATTTGTAAACTGTTTAGAATGTTCGCTTTAATTCCATTTAATTAACTTACATTCAAATTTACATTGTTATATTTTTTCGAAATTGGTATTTTATTACTAACTAACATATACACGTAATTAAAACAAATGACTTACATTAATAGATGTTTAACATCAGTATATTTCATTGCACATCAACTAGTTAGTCATCGTATGTATTTAGGTAATATATATCTTTATTAATAGTTGTAATTCCTCGTTGTCACACTCTTTTGATGTCAGCGTGAACTACCAAAAATGCCCATATAATATCACTTAAAAATAAAATCTAACAATTAAATTTTCTTTACAAATTCAAACCACATTTCTATAAATATATTAATAAATCTTAGTATCATTTAAAAAATAAGATCTAACAAATAAATTTACATTACAAAAACGTTCCTTATTAATAAATAATACAAATAAAAATTAAGACTAATAAATCTTTAATGATAGTTGTAAAACCTTTGATGTCACATTTTTTATGTCAGCGTGAATTACCAAAAATATCGTTTTAATATCACTTAAAAATAGAACCTAACAGTTAAACGTTCTTTACAAATTCAAACTGCCTTACTACAAATATATTAAAAAAATCTTAATAGCGCTTAAAAATATGATCTAACAAATACTTCTATTACAAAATCATTCTTTACTAAATAAAAATACAAATAAAAATTAAAACTAATAAAAGAAATTAGATTTTGCAACTTAGAAATAAAAATTCAAACTATCTACACATGATTTCAAATCAAAAATATAACTAAATGTTCATGTAAATCATTTTTTCTTCAATGTGTTAAACATATACGGTTTGTAGACAAACAATTCACGCACGAAGCACGTGCCATCACTGCTAGGACAATAGTTATTTCCGACGGTCGCTAGCCGTCGGCGGCCGTCGCTAACCATCGAAAAAGCCGTCGCTATGACGTACACGCTTTCCTTCGGTTGGCGATGGTACTGACTAATAGCGACGGCTGCTCATAGTAATTTACGATGGTTTTGTGATGGATTTCGGTGTCAACGTGGGTCAAAGGACTATCGAAAACCATCGCTGGCCGTCAGAAATTTACGACCAAATACTCGTCGATAACCATCGGAATCTGGGCTAATTTTTTTTGGTTGCTGCAGCCCTTCGATTCCTATACTACGTATACATATCACAACTCAATTTCACATATATCTAATATCCAAACTCAATCAACACATAATCAACTTATATCCAAATCAATCCCCACCAATTCAATACTTAAAAAAAAAATACACTAAATAATAAACATCTAACATACAATATACACAATCAACATCCAATATCCAATATACAATCAACATCCAACATGTCAAAACAAACCAGCATATCATCCAACATAGTGTCAAAATGTATCAACCACATCCAAATACATCATGTTCAAAATGTCCAAACATAAACGTAAAGTAACATACCCATCAAGACCCATCGTCGGCTTTGGAACCACGCGACGAAAAAAATGACCTACGCTGCTGCACCTCAGCCAAGCTCTGGTTCAAATGCGTCATCTCCATAGCACGACGGTGGTCCTTTTCTTACAGCTCCGCAATCATAGCTCTAAGCTCCGCAATCTCTTCTTTGTCCTAAGCTTTTTGATATACTTTTTGCGTGGACCTAGCCTGCAGATAATCAAGAGATATGTTAAGAAATTAGAAATGGGTTTTAGTGGCTAGTGAAAATTAAGAATGAACAAATAAGTAAAGAATTATCATTTGTTAAAATAGTAATGATATATTTTTTCTATTATAACTTTTTTTGATTATGGGTATAAACTTATAAGCTAGTAAATTTTTAGAAATTACTGCTTGGTTTCCAAAGCCGTAACGCCTAGTTCGCTATGTGAGTTCCATGATGGACTTGAAAATCACATCATCCTCATCAGTGGTCAACGAATCCCATCCTGGTCCCTCCAACATATGTGCTCGTGATTTTGAAAATTTTTCCTATAATAGAAAATAATATATAATTGTAAGGTATAACGATTATAGGCCAAGATAAATATTTAGAACCAAATTGAGGGAATGGTGAAAATCCATTCGTACATAAACCAAGTTTAACATTATGGCTCTCCACTACAAAAGCAGGAGATGTCTTATCAAAATGCTTACATGCTTCTCCATCAACTGGGTATGTCAAAGTATCTTCTTCCTGTGTTCTCACACTGTGTCATCTCATATTATGCAGGACTACAGAGGATGCGTATAACCGTTAAAGCTTAGGAGTTATATGTAAGTAATGCATACACTTGTATGGAACTTCCTTTCCTTTCTTTTTTCTTAGTTTCTATCCTTCCTCGTTACATATTTTACAATTTCTCAGAATGATGTCTTCTTTCCAAAACAACACGCAACCATTTAAACATGTATCTATTTTTTGATATGGCAAACCAAAAAAGGACATAAGTTTTTCACTTCAAATGATTTTCGCACATCTATCGAATAGCATATGTTGTTTTGTAGCTTGTACAACAGCTGTAAATTCGGCTTCCATGAAGTTATATTTTGAATCGCAATATGTTATGCAGTTACTGGTAATTAGGTACCGCTTGTGTGGTCATCCTAAAGAGGTTTCTTAGCAGCGTCCAATAAATCATAGATTTTTTTGTTCCAATATTTGGTTCTTCTTCGACATTATCATTGTCATCATCAACTTCAAAAGTAGGGAACGTCGATCGTACTGCATCCTCAACCATATCTTCTATGAGATTCGTCGTAACAATTTCATTACCCACCTCCTCCTTTGTATGTATAAGATTAGATGTTATAAGTTCTTTATGACGATCCTACACAAGATAATTTGGCACGAAACCATATTGGCGCAAATGGACTTTATCCATATCCGGTATCAAATGCTTCAACAATTTACACCTACTACATGGACAACAAATTTCTCGGTCGTTTCCATTATTAAGCAAAGCGAATTCAATAAATATGTTTACACCATTATAAAAATGTTCCCTTGTTGAGCCTCTCATTTTTCTTCGAGTATGATACATCCAGATCCGATCAACAAAATAATCGACAATTTTTCCTATCTAAAAAAATATAATAGGGATTAAAAATAATATTAATCATTTTATGATTGACATTTAATTTTTCAAATCATTTATTAATTAATATTCATTTATGCATTTTAGGGATTGACACAAATTATGAATAGAATATTGAATTTTTAGTTTCTTGTTTTCTAGTTAACGGCATGTCATCCTACTTTCCATTACAAACAAAGTAATAATTACATTTCGTAATCATTTCAAACGATTCAACAAAATTTTGGCTGCACTTCCCCTTTGTTCCCTGTATCGTACACAAATGCGTGTACGTAGGGAATAAAAAGGAAATGCTGTCAAAATTTTGTAAACCATTTAAAATGAAATAATTTACAAAATGTAACTACTTTATTGTGTTTGTAACTTGTCCAATACAGGGACAAATTCGACAAATATTATATTCGATGAATATATATATGTCCATTCCATGATAGAAACGAATATCCATATAACAATCATAAACAATACTTGTCAGACAAGGCCGAAAACTCTCTAGGGGATTATATACATAACATATATTAGCATATACAATTCATTTATGCATTGTACTATTTTAATAATTATATAATAACTTTTTTTTTCATTTTCTACAAAACCTTATATGTTTTCAATCATAGAAAATTATAGATATAATATTATATTTCATAAAAATAAAATTCATAATACACTCATTTATTTATTAGTTTTATTGGATTCGACATCTAAGTAAATTAGATATGTTATATAAACTATCAACCGATAATTAATCTTCAATAGTAATATTTGAATTGACATCGACATTTTAGCACACTTAGCACTAAATCATATCACTAATTCTACATATAAACTAATTAACGTAAGTTTAGCCATAATTATATTTTAATTATCGGGTTTACACACTTATAAGCGTAATTAGCATATCACAATCAATCAACATACAATTGCAAACACTCGAGGGGGTAGTACCAACAAATACAACTACAAATTAACACTTGTAAACATAAAATATAATCGAAGATAGGCAGTTTAGAAGACTTCCGCATAAGAAAAGGATAGTCAGGAGAAAACATCGTCCAATAATGCCGAAAGGTTTGTATAATAGTAATAATGCAAAACGCATGATAACTCTAGAGTGAAGCGTTCTCAAGCACGAAGTAAGAACTACTAAGCACCTCCTGGACCAAATAGGAGAATGATTGTGAAACCGTCCAGTATGATACATGGATCAAAGAAAAGAAGGTCGCTCCAAACCCTATTGAAAGAGCTGAAGGGATGCGGATAACAATTGGTAGCAGCTTGAAACCTTCCGAATGGGACAGAAGTTTCATGTCTCATCATTCGAAGAAGTCATTACCTTTCGAAAAGGATAAAGAAGTTCAGGCAAGGATATCTAATTCAATAACAACCCTTCCGAAAGCATAATAAGCCTTTCGGGTCGGTCAAAACTCATGTCTAATACCTTTCGACAGTATCGAAAGGTATAAGGTAAGGACGACGTTCGTAAGTCAACTAAAGACAACCTTCTGACAATGTTCAGGAAAAGCACCGCTCTCGGCAGTAATCAAATAAGGGAGCAGCCTCTAATAAGGCCGGAAGGTTCACAGTACCTCATAAAAGACGAACCCTTCGGGAAAAACAAAGGGTTCATAAATACATTGGGAAATACAAATGTTAGTCCGTGAGATGATGATTTTGATGACAACAACCTTAGAATAGATTATAAAATATAAAAACTAACATTATAAGTTTAGATATACATGTATATGCAGGATTTAACCATGCAGGTACTAAGAATGAAGACTATACAGTATAGAGATTCAAGATATCAAGATAAAATATCAAGATAGAAGACCCATGAGTATCAAGACTATCAAGAGTTCAAGATTTCAAGGATAAGTATTTTTTATTATTGGGAATTTTTGTTAAAACTCATAGAAAAGCACTGGCATCTTAAAATCCAACTTATTCGTGGAATTGAATCCACTTCGAGCTCGTTAAAGGGATGGAACCCTAAGTAGGATGGAACCTACGAAAAATCTAGTGGAACATTGTTTTGTATCTGCTAACTTTTATTCAAAATGATTTTTCAAAATTATATCCTGTTTTCAAAATATTTTCAAAACTTTCCTTTTAAAAGATTCAAAACCCTCGCTCCTGATTTTAAATAATTTTAGCCTCAAAAACATCTTTATTTTCAAAGTCAAATTACTCCTAATTTTAAACTATCTTTTTAAATAATATATTTAACTTTTAAATATTTATACTTAGATTTAAATATAAAATTATAGGTAAAATCTATATATTTTATTCTTTGTATCTACTTATGAATTTTAACTATAGTCAAGAATATTTATAAAGTTTAAAATAGTTTTTATATAAGATAAAGGTTATTTTCAAAGAAAATCAAAAACACCAAAAAATCCTTTGGGATGTCGACATGCCTAGCATGATCATGTCGACATGGTGACAGTTTGATTCAAAAATTCAAATTTCAAAAGAAGTGTCTATTCGCCATAACTCTTCATGAATGGTCACGGCTGTTGTTCTTCTATAAATAGGGGTCAGTTTCAATGAATTTTCAATCATAATTTTCTTGTTTTCACTCCTCTTCTTCTTCCTCATTTCTTAATACATATTCTTATCATTACTCTGCCGAAATCAACATTGAATCATACTCGATTACTTCTAGTTTGATTCTCTATCACTATCTCTACAGTATTCTTAGTGCTATTCGGAGTTATTGACTTCTTTGTAATCTATTAAGCGAGAAAAGGTGTGATTGTAGCCTTGGAAATCAATCAAAAGGGAAAAGGTGTGATTGTGGCCTTGGTAAATCAATTGGGTAAACTAGTGGTCCGAAAATCAAGTATCTCTACCCAGAGGATCGCAATTCTGGAGGGTGTACCTCGTAGCCTTGAAACCGAGGGTGTAATTGTACAATTGCTTTTGAAAGGAAATCCGTACTTGTGTTGCGGGACTGGATGTAGGGTAACTCCGAACTAGTATGAAATCCGGTATGTTCTTTCCTTTACTGCTTTTATTTTATTTCTGCATCTGTGATTGTTTCTGTGATCATATATGTGTCTGTATATTGCATACTTTTGTGTCTAAATTAACATAAATTAAAAGGATTTAGTAATTCTTTATTAACACTATTCACCCCCCTCCTCTAGTGTTAATCTTACCTTAAGATTCGTAATTCGCATTTCTCACAATTGGTATCAGAGCAAGGTTTTCAAAGTTTCATAATCTGATTTTTGAAAAGTTTTCAAAATGGCTACCAACACTGGTACTGTTATTAACGCTAGTATCCCTGTCACTAGTTCATTTGTAGAGGGTCAGTCTACTGTAAGACAACCACTTTTTAATGGCAGTAACTATGCATATTGGGCATGTAGGATGAAAATATATTTACAATCTATAGGATTAGACAATTGGAATATCACACAAACTGAATATTCTGAACCAACAATTGATTTTGCATAGTGGACTACTGACCAAAAGACTTCTGCACAAAATAATTCTAAGGCAATGAATATTCTGTTTTGTTTACTACATAGAAATGAATTCAATAGAATGTCAGTTTGTAAGTCTGCATATGAAATCTGGAAAACTTTGCAAGTTACTCACGAAGGAACAAGTAAAGTTAAATAGACCAAAATTTCCATGCTTACAAATCAGTTTCAATTATTTAAAATGAATGACAATGAGTCTATTTCAGATCTTTGGGATATTGTGCATTCTCTAATATCTTTGGGAAATGAATTTTCTGAAGAAGATCAAGTCAGAAAATTTTTAAATTCTTTAACTCCAAAATGGGATCAAAAGACACTTGCGATCGAAGAGGCAAATGACATTAGTATTTTGAAGATAGAAGAATTAATTGGAAATCTAATGTCGTATGAAGTTCAAATGATTAGGAGAAGAGAAAGTAAAGCATATGAAAAGAAATCAATGGCATTAAATGCATTAACCGATGGATTAGACTCAAACAGCGATAATGTTGAAGAGATAGCCTTTATGACCAGAAATTTTAGGAGATTCTTGAAATACAGAAAGATGAATAATCTCAAGAGAAACAACTTTAAGAATTCTGGAAATCAGAATATAGTGCCAAATAATGACAAGTGTTACAACTGTGATAAACCAGACCACTCCAAAAGAGACTGACCGTATCTAGAAAGGCAGAATCCTCCTATGAACAATGAACCAGCAAAGAAATGGAAGCGTGCATTACTACTACTCTAGATGACTCAAACTAGTCCTCAAGTGATGATGATCAGAAGACCGATAATTCGAATTTGTGTTACACAGCTGTTCACGACTCCGACGAATTCAAAGAAATGGACTCAGAAAAAGGTACAGGTTTACAATACAATTGGTTGAAACTGCTTGCTTAAGATTAGTTGCTTGATTGTTTGATTGATTGATTTTGAATTGGTGTGTTGTTTGAATTTTAAAATTTATTTTCTATTTTTTATTATTTTTAATACTTTCTGAAATATATTATAAGCATAATAATATTTTAGAAATATATAATAGACATTAATAATAATATATATATTAGAGATCATAGGAAAAATCAATTCATGAAAATTCAAAAGTACATGTCGACATGGTCCCTACCTTCAAATGTTTGAATTTCCCTCCACCTTTTCACTTCATTCAATTATTTGAAAAGATACCTTTTGACCAGAGAATATGTCCTTTAAGAATCTATTTATTCACTATCTTTTATCATATTTTTTCACTTTCATTTTCAAATTCAAACTCTCTCTTCATAAATTCAAGCTCTCTACTCTCTACTTTAATGGCTTCTTCAAGCAACCCCTCAACCATGAGAATTTCCAGAAAAATCAAAGAGCAACTATTCAATGATCCGGAGGCAATTAAAGCATACATCAATTATGCTAACTATGCCAAAGTCCATCCTGGAAAATTTGCTATTTTTCAAGATTTTTCTTCTTATGAAATTGATTCTCCTTTTGCAAACAATGGTGTTCTTAGTCTTATTGATGCTTCTCAAAATGATTTTGTTTGCTATCCTAATCTTGTCAAAATTTTCTATGCAAATTTAAATCGCGGATTTTATGTTGGAAACGAAGATGAAATTTGGAGTAGTGTCAAAGGCACTCAAATTGCTTTGAATTGTGATCTTTTGGGTACCATTCTCAATTGCAAGAGTTCGGGAATGGATCTTTCTAACTTTAAAATCGATGAACATGATCGTGAGGCATTTCATCACATTTTCGAAAGAGATGATGATTTTGATTTTAAAAATAGAAATTTTCGACCAAAAGCAAGAATTGTTAATCTTCTTTTGCAACATACTTTGACCCCAAGATCGGGAAATTTTAACAATTCTACTTCAAAAGTTTGCAAAGCTCTTTTTGCTATTTTCGGAAACTATGACATAAATTAGGCGCAAGTAATTTTGGATGAACTTTGTCCTAAAAACCTTGAAATGGGTGAGAATACTTTATACCATGGAATTTATCTCACTCGGATTTTTAACTATTTTGGAGTGGATTTCAAAGGCGAAGAATTTGTTTCTAGAAAATTTTTCAATCATTCCAGCATTTCGCTTATGAAAATTCCATTTGTTTTTCAACCTTATGAGACACTTACCGAAAAGGAAGAGCGTTTGGCTCATGAGGAAATGGAAGAAGAGGAACTAGAAGAAGAAGAAGGGGATCAAATGGAAATTGAAGAAGAAGAAGAAGAAGGTGAAACGTCTTTGGAAAGCATTGAATATCCTTCCAATCCATCCAACAAAACCCTTCTCAAAAACCAAAAGATAATTGTGGAGAATCAACGGATTCTAAAACGATCCGTTAGTAAAAAGTTGGATAATATTTCTTCGAAGATGAACAAGTTCTATTCCAAAGTCAGCAAGAAACTTGGACTATCTTCATCATCTTCATCCTCTAACTAGTTTTATCTTTTCGTATCTTGTTGTATTTGTTTTAGTTCGCTTTATTTCGAATGTTCATGTAGTTTGTTGTGTGCTTAATCATTGTATTATCATAGTATGCAATGAAATGAAATTTCCTTTTTGTTATCTACCTTATCTTATCTCTAGAATAAATGTTAGTATATTATATATATATATATATATATATATATATAATTATTCACAAAATCAAATTAGTCATAACATTTCACTTATGTGACCATGTCGACATGTACTGGTCAGAAATGGCAATTGATTTTGAATTTAAAATTTGAATAACTACCACGTGTCTATTCAATTCAAGCGAATTTCTACACCTATATATACATGTTTCTTCCAGAATTCTTCACTAAAATTTATTTCTTATCATCTATATCCTCCATTTCTTTCACAAATTCAACTATGGCTAATCCTATTCACAATTTATCCGAAAATCTTGAAGAAACTCTTAATTCGTTCAAGAATATTCTCTCATTTATTTTACGAAACCAGCGTCAGTTAGAATTAAGTCAAATGCAGATGATAAAGGAACAAGAAAGGCACTTCGATGCGATACGATGGATGATCTCCTCTCTGCACAAGGATAATAATGACGCATATCCTCCTGTCTCTCTCACCAATGACAATGATAATTGGGATGCTATTAAGGCAGACCTAATCTTTGGAGAAGAAGGATGGGTGAAAGTTCCACGTAACGTTTGATTTTTTTTATTTACTTTGTTTGATTTGTTTGAATTGATTTGGTTTGAATTGATACTTTGTGTGGATTGATTTCTTAATTGATTTGAAGGTTGGTGCGTAAAACATATATATATATATATACATTGAAATGTATATAATCTTTAAGTTAGTTATCATGCTTAGAAGTATAATTATTTCCTACTCTATATATTCCATCGTATAGTTTATCAATGCAGGTACTGAAGTCCAAGAATGAGGGGGAGTAAGTTTTTGTTGATGACAAAGGGGGAGAAATATAAAATAGGATAGTTAGATATAGATTAAGGGGGAGTTGTTAGTTTTAGGGGGAGTTATTAGGATAGAAATAATATTTTATAAACAAAGGTTGTCATCATCAAAAAGGGAGAGATTGTTAGTCCCTGAGATGATGGTATTAATGACAACAACCTTAGAATATATTATAAAATATAAAAACTAACATTATAAGTTTAGATATATATGTATATGTAGGATTTAACCATGCAGGTACTAAGAATGAAGACTGTACAGTATAGAGATTCAAGATATCAAGATAAAATATCAAGATAGAAGACCCATGAGTATCAAGACTATCAAGAGTTCAAGATTTCAAGGATAAGTATTTTTTATTATTGGGAATTTTTGTTAAAACTCATAGAAAAGCACTAGCATCTTAAAATCCAATTTATTCGTGGAATTGAATCCACTTCGAGCCCGTTAAAGGGATGGAACCCTAAGTAGGATGGAACCTACGAAAAATCTAGTGGAACATTGTTTTGTATCCGCTAACTTTTATTCAAAATGATTTTTCAAAATTATATCCTGTTTTCAAAATGTTTTCAAAACTTTTCTTTTAAAAGATTCAAAACCCTCAATCCCGATTTTAAATAATTTTAGCCTAAAAAACATCTTTATTTTCAAAGTCAAATTACTCCTGATTTCAAACTATCTTTTTAAATAATACATTTAACTTTTAAATATTTATACATAGATTTAAATATAAAATTATAGTTAAAATCTATATATATTATTCTTTCTATTTACTTATGAATTTTAACTATAGTCAAGAATATTTATAAAGTTTAAAATAGTTTTTATATAAGATAAAGGTTATTTTCAAAGAAAATCAAAAACACCAAAAAATCCTTTGGGATGTCGACATGCCTAGCATGACCATGTCGATATAGTGACAGTTTGATTCAAAAATTCAAATTTCAAAAGAAGTGTCTATTCGCCATAACTCTTCATGAATGGTCATGGCTGTTGTTCTTCTATAAATAGGGGTCTGTTTCAACGAAATTTTAATCATAATTTTCTGGTTTTCACTCCACTTCTTCTTCCTCATTTCTTAATACATATTCTTATCATTACTCTGCCGAAATCAACATTGAATCATACTCGATTACTTCTAGTTTGATTCTCTATCACTATCTCTACAAGATTCTCAGTGCTATTCAAAGTTATAGACTTCTTTGTAATCTATTAAGCGAGAAAAGGTGTGATTGTAGCCTTGGAAATCAATCAAAAGGGAAAAGGTGTGATTTTAGCCTTGGTAAATCAATAGGGTAAACTTGTGGCCCGAAAATCAAGTATCTCTACCCAGAGGATCGAAATTCTGAAGGGTGTACCTCGTAGCCTTGAAACAGAGGGTGTAATTGTACAACTGCTTTTGAAAGGAAATTTGTACTTGTGTTGCGGGCTAGATGTAGGGTAACTCCAAACCAGTATAAAATCCGGTGTGTTCTTTCCTTTACTGCTTTTATTTTATTTCTACATTTGTAATTGTTTCTGTGATCATATCTGTGCCTGTATATTGCATACTTTTGTGTCTAAATTAACATAAATTAAAAAGATTTAGTAATTCTTCATTAACACTATTCACCCTCCCCCTCAAGTGTTAATCTTGGCCTTAAGATCCGTAATCCGCATTTTTCACAACAAACCCATCGATGACAATCAGCGCACCGTAATGATGAATAAGGAGCAACCTACCATCGAGACCGAAAGGTTTACAACTACATATAAGAAGCGGCATGTCGTCCCCAACGAGAGCATAAGGCCAAAGGAAGGCCGTTGGCATCTATAAATAAGACCCTAGGGGTTCGAGTTTAGGATCCATTTTTCTTCCCATTCTTCTACTCAATAACTACTATTGCTCCCACTTATTGCTTTGTAACCTTAATTTAGAAATTAGATTGGGGGCTAACTTCTTAAATTTTGTATCAGATTCCATCATGAGGAAATAAAGCGAATTGTGGCTTGCGATTGACTCGAAATTTGGCGGTAATCATGATTAGGCATTAATTCGATATTAACGGCTGATCATTTATGATTTATTTCTTATATTCTTTGTTTATTTCGAGAATGTGCCATGAAACTATCATTGGATAACCTCACAAATTTCATTCTCTTCTACATGGTACCAACTACAATAAGCGAGAATGTAACTTGTGAACAGTTCCAGATATAAGTCCCATGGCATATTGAATCGGCTCATATTATTATCTAAATATGTTTGAATGATGCATTCTTTTCGAAAAGTTTTCACAAGTGGAATATCAACCTAGGAAGCCGAAAGTGTCAAAGGAGTGATAAATAAAGCAATATCTCCATTCAATGTCTCCGAAGGTTTCATAACCTCCCGAAGGGATTCAAAGGAGATGTGGATCACTTTCGGTTTTTGAGGGAGATAGAATTCAATGGAATGACGTGGACAAAGATCACATAATCATGATGAGTTTACCAAAGGGTCTAAATGGCTTCTTAAACCTTCCGGCCTATCGGAAGGTTTCATAATTCCATTTTTCCAGTCAAGCCGTAAGGTTTGAACCATACTCAAACCCTTCGGTAGAGGCTAAATGGCATCTTAAACTCTCCGGCCTATCGAACGGTTTAATAATTCCATTGTTCCAGTCCAACCGTAATGTTAAGCCGTACTTAAACCCTTCGTAGGGTCGAAAGTAAGATTGTTCTTCACTCAAATACTTATTGGAGACAAACAATCTCTTATACCCTTTCTGTGCTAACCCCCTCTTGTCATGGTTTAAATTAAGACCTTAAAACCTTCCGACTTAGTCATTTCACTTGAAAATGTTAATTTACTCAACCGAAAGGTTGATCCCATATAAAAAAAATTGTGAAAAGAATCGAGGATGTTAACAAAAAGTCTTGTTAACATTTTTGGTGTTGGAAGGAGGGCTTGAACCTCCGACCTGTTTTATTAATACAACTAATGGTGGAATTTTTTTTATTGTAGGAAAATTAAATCAAAAGGACCTCTTATTGCAAGAAAAAGGAATGAGCATGCTACTTCATTGGAGGAGAAGGTATCACCATCTTTTAACTCCGGGAATAGGGAATGGGGGCAATCTTCCGTCCCATCTCAATCAACTCCACCTCCAGCTCAGGTCTGGTTGTCTCCAAAACTGGCTCTAAATCAAAATCTCTAGCCAATGGGACACGTTGCTAAGACCGTATATCTAGAACAACAAATGACAGAGATGAAAGATCTCCTGAACGACGTGTTATCTCACCGATCATCTATGAAAGTTGCTACTGTGAGTGCAAAAGTTGAATCTTCAAGAAGGAATCTGAAAATCAACACGTTAGCCGCAAAAAAGTAAAGTTAATGTTTCTTTATCTAAACAGAAGGGTTGCCTTCCATTGAAGGCAATTATCAAGGAAGAGTCCAAGCAGAAGATAAAGATTGTTCCGCGAGTTCAACTTTAGATGGCTATAAGCCTAATAAAAGAAACTACTTAAACAATTAGGCCTACCTCAAAGATGTAGTGAAATTTCCACAATGATCCCTTAATGATCATAGCTCAGATAGGGTCCTCGACGGTCACAAAAATCTTGGTTGATACAGGGAGTGCTGTAAATGTGATATTTCATCGTGCGTTTGATCAAATGGGAATTTCCAAGGATAAGCTTGAACCTGGTCTTGAGCCTATCTTTGGGTTCAACAATAAGAGGACAACTCCACTTGTGCAAGTGATGCTTTTGGTCCATCTAGGACTTCCCCCATGCTTCCGAGTCATTGACACGACCTTTGTGATTATAGATTGGCCATCAATCCACAATGCCTTCTTTGGACGGCCAGCACTGGATGAAGTGGACACATTCGTCTCACCGAAATATTTAATGCTCAAGTTCCTCACTAAAAGTGACTGGGGCACTATCTAGGCAATCAATTCGCATCATGAGAAATGTATTTTACAACTCTAGAGCAATATAACAGGGAGTTCACTTGTTACTTTGATTCCTCCATTACTTTACATACTTTGAAAGATGGATTTCTACATCCATCATTCAAAGCAGAGAAAAAATCTGATAAAACTAATAAACATATCGCTATAAGGTGTTTTGCAGCTTACGGGAAGAGAAAGAGAAAGGATTCCAACTCAATAGAGGAAAGTGAAATCGTTACAGAGTTAGATTGTCGAGGAGAGGTGGAAAGAGTTAAGCTGGTCAAAGAAACTGAAGAAGTTCTAATAGATTCTGTCGATTCTAATAAAATAATCAAAGTGGGAAAGAATCTTGAGGAGCACTTAAAGTCAAGATTGATAGAGTTTTTAAAAGACAATAAGGACATTTTTGCTTGGACCCACTCTAACATGGTTGGAATTAGCCCTACGGTCATGAGCCATGCCCTGAATATCAATCTAGACATTCCTTTGGTCAGGCAAAAGAAAAGATAATTTGATAAGGTTAAGGCCAACGCCCTAAAGGAAGAAGTCGAGAAATTGCAACAATAAGGGTTTATCTGAGAATTCTGATACCCTAAATGGTTGGCAAATCCATTTCTGGTAAAGAAATCTAACGGAAAGTGGCGGACTTGCGTAGATTGCATGGATTTGAATAAAGCTTGTCCAAAGGATTGTTACCCGTTGTCAAGGATAGATCAATTGATCGAATCCACCGGTGGGCGTAAGATGCTCTCCCTAATGGATGCATATTCTGGGTACAATCAGATCCCTATGTTTAAACCCGACGAGTAGCATACTAGCTTCATTACAAACGAAGGAACCTATATAAGATAACGCCATTCCGATAAGAAGATTGCTAGGCAACTTATCAAAGGTTGGTTCATCAAATGTTTAAAGAGAAAATTGGGAGGAATATGGAAGTTTATGTTGATGACATGTTGGTAAAATCTCAAGAGGCAAAATATCATCTTGAAGATTTGAACGAAACGTTTAAGTGCTTCGCAAGTATCAAATGAAACTCAACCCCAAAAGTGCAACTTTGGAGTCCATTATGGAAAATTTCTTGGGTATATTGTGAGTGCACAAGGGATTGAGGCTAGCCCAGAGCAGATCGAGGCCATTAAGGATATGGCAGAACCTGGGACAAATAAAGATGTTATGAGTTTGAACGGGAAAGTGACAACACTAAGCAGGTTTATATCAAAGGCCACTGTTAAGTGCATACCATTCTTCGAGGTAATTAAGAAGAAGAAATTTTTTTAATGGAATGAAGATTGAAAAAAGGCATTCCAAGAGTTAAAGCTACATTTGGAAAAGCCACCAACCTTATCCAGCCCCTAAGAGGGTGAGGATCTATTCTTGTATATGGCAATTTTCGAACATGCAATGAGCTCAGTATTGATTAGAAATGGCAAGGGACTGCAACTGCCAGTTTATTATGTAAGCATGAGGTTAAAGGATGCTGAAATCCGATACCCAGTCATTGAAAAGATGGTATATTGTTTAATTTTGACATCTCAAAAATTAAGGCCTTACTTCCAAGCATACACGGTGAAGGTGTTGACCAATTTCCACTAAAAAAGTCTTTGGTAAGCATGAAACTTCAGGAAGATTGATTAAGTAGAGCATTGAACTAAGTCGGTATGATATAGCATATCATCCTAGAACGGCCATAAAAGGGAAAGCTTTAGATGATTTCATTAACGAGTGTATAGGGTTCATTTTGGAACAGTCCGAAAAGGAAAAGGATGTAAAACCCAAGTGGAAATTATTTCTCGATGGCGCCTCAAACGAGCAAGGGCCGGAGCAGGATATACGATAATCACCCCAGATGGACACAAACCACATTATGCTATGAAGTTGGGATTCTCAACAACTAACAATGTAGCAGAGTATGAATCCATGGTTGCAGCCCTTGCTTTGCAACAAAAGATCCTAAGGATTTAGGTATTTAGCTATTCTCGGTTAACGGTTAACCAAATCAAACAAATATACCAAACTAAGGATCCTAAACTTAGTCCGTATTTGAAGAAATTTTTATAAATGCTTGCACTTTTTGAAGATTTTTCCATACATCGAATACCAAGAGGAGACAATACTCAAGCGGATTCACTGGCCAAGTTGTCAAGGTCAAGAGGAGCCCCTGAAACTCGAATTGTACTTATAGGATTTCAGGCTAACCCCAACATTAAGGAAAACAAACAGGAGAAAGCCTAGGAGCTATTGGTGTTAACCCAATCGCAAGCCTTGGCACTAGAATCAGAAGGGATAGATCAGGAGATACCGAATGAAGAACCTGTAACTCCAACAACAAAGGAGTATTATAAAAACACTTGGATGGCTCCACTTATGAATTATATTGTCAATGGAACATTGCCAGTAGATGAAATAGAAGCATAAAAACTAAAACGACAAGCTCAGAACTTTACTATCATGGATGGAATTCTCTACAAGAAAGGGTATGCCCTTCCCCTATTTATGATGTGTGAAGCCTGAAAGTGGATTGAGAATATTAAAGGAAGCACATGAAGGGTTTTGTAGGGATCACTTTAATGGAATAAAACTAGCCAAAAAAGTTAACTAGGCAAGGATTTTATTGGCTACATTTGACTAACAAAGCAATTGAATATGTTAAAAGGTGTGAAAAGTGTCAACGTTATTCGATGATACCACGTCTCCCACCAAGTCAACTAACCCTTATCGCTACTCCATGGACATTTGATGTTTGGGAAAATGATTTAATTGGACTACTTACAATCTCCAAGGGAGGAGCGAAATATGTTGTGGTGACAATAGATTACTTTACAAAATGGGTTGAAACAGAACCACTCTCGAAAATTACCTCCAGGAGAGTGTTAAGATTTGTCATCAAAAACATTGAGACGACCCGACTTTCTACTACCAGAAAATCGCATCATCTTTGAGAAAGAAAGGGATAGAAAAGAGAAAAGATAGAGAAGAAGAAAGAAACAACATCAGAATCTAAACAGCAGAACGAATAAATTATATTAATCACATAATACTTTACATAGTATCATATACATCAGAGATACACAGCATAATCAACTCATATTAGACAGTTATAAACACCTGTCTAGTTATATAACTTAAAGACAACAACTCAGAGAACACACAGCGGAAAACTATATATATCTACACGCAGAAGCCTCCTGCTCCATTGCTCCTCCACAACGTCAAAGCTAACCTGAATTCCCTTGGCTACTCGTGAAAATTTGAGTACCCAAGAGTTTATGAAAAACAAAAATAAACTCCGGGTCGGACATGGGTCTGGTGTGAGTAACAGGTTAAAATTGCTTAACTTTAAAAAAACTTTTGAAAAGAAAGGTATCACATAAGACTTCCCACACATAAACATGGAAAAGTTTTTACCTTACGCTAACCAAAACATTTGATAGGAAATCCGATGATATTATAATAGTGTCTAGGGTTTTCAAATAAATAAGAAATAGCCGAAATTGTTACATGATTAAATTCCAGCTACTAGCCACAAAAGTGGGTAATACAATCAAAACCTTTGGCACTTATTGGATTTTGGATTCCATACAATGGCAGGGCTACTGGGGTACCGCCCGTCACAGTACGTGGCCTAGATCAACGTACCGAGGAGTACGCCCGCTCCCCTGCAACACAAAGCCGGACCCATTCCTTACTGAATAGTTCCAACAAGACAACCACGTGGTTGTAGCTAGCAACCACCCACACAGCCGAATATAAAGGGACTTCTAGACAGGGGTAAATCTTGCTCTCCAATGGGTGCGACCCACGAAGCCTAGCTGCACCTCCCATGTTTTAGCCATACCCGGTTGATGAGGCTTGAGGCTACGATTATCTTTATAGGACATATCACTTAGAACGCTCATCGTCCACCTGACGATGTTCTGAAAGCATTCAATCCATACAAGTTCATTCCGGGTTCGAACGAAACCGAAGACATTATCTCGTTGCACTCATATTGGAATCACCCTCAGAGTCAACGACAATAACCCTTGCACTCTGAATCACCATCTCGAATCTATAAGAACTAATTCCGTCAAACTCATTACGGAATCACCCACAGAGTTATACTGACTCATAGTCCTTACACCTCGAGTCTTCACAAAGCTCCACTTTGATACACGACCCAACGTTATTTGGAATCGATGTGGTTTTCGAATATCCAAACATGGAAACCCGATCCCAGTCTCATCGAAAACCAAAGCGTGTCTTTTAGGTCCAAGTTGTTTTAAAGTTTTAAAACAATTCAATTACAGTATCTATATACACACAGATAGATAACTCACAAATCAATAATTGATAATCAACATTATCAAATAACAGGTAATCCACATTATCATAATAGATAATCCATATATCAACATCCCAATTGATAATCTATGTTATCATCACAACGGAAACCAAGCATTCATATCACACAACCATACTTATCTCATTACTGAGATCACAAAGCATCCAAGACAATCGAGTTCATCCATTCATCCATAGGCAGTGATTTATCCATCATCATATAATTAACTTAAAATGAATTAAATTAACTATCTCTATCTCAAATTAATTTAAAATGAATTAAATTAATTACTTCATCTTTATTTAATTTAAAATAAATTAAATTAATTACTTCATCAATATAAACCTTGCTTACTCAATCATTTAATTGATTACAATGAATTAATCATTCATTATTAATCACTTTAATTAATCACTCTTGATTAGTTATCCTTAATTACATTTATGTAATTATCCTTAATTAATTTCACAAAATTAATTATTCTCAACTAAACAGTAATTAACCTTTAATTACTTCAATTAATTAACTATAATTAATTGCCTTAATCCTTAATTAATTACATTAATTAATTTCCTTTAATTACATATTATTGATTAATTAATTATAATTAATCATCTTTAATTACATCATTAATTAAAATAATTAATGATCTTTAATTATTTCTTAAATTAATTACCTTAAGTAATTAACTCATAATTATTAATCATCCCAGATTAATTACATTTAGTAATTAACTAGCTTAATTTTTATATTAAACAAATTAATAATCCTTTAATTTATTATTTAATTAATCCCTTGATTGATTATTAAGTAATTTAAATCCAAATTACTTCATTCTTAACATCTTCATTTAATTACATTCTGTAATTAGTAAATAATTACTTAACTAAGTAATTTCCAAATCCTCAATTACATAAAGTAATCATTCATAAAAACCCAAGTGTTTAAAACTAATTAAACTTAATTAATTAAATTAAACAATCACATTAAATTAAATTAATTACATTAAGTAATTAATTTCTTAATTACTTTATCAAGTAATTACACTCAAACCATTTACAATTGATTATTATTAAATTAATTAATCTAATTAATTATAAACATTAATCATATTAATTAATTGTTAAATAATCCTGGTTAATGACCTTCATTAACCATTCTATAATTATTTCATTTAGTAATTAACTTAAATTAATTACCATTTAAATTATCTTTAATCATTCATTAATTAAAGTTAATTATTAAATTAATTAACCTTGACTTAAAACTTAATTACATAATTAATAATATTCATTCATCATTAATTAATAATCTAATTAATGATCTTAATTCTAAATTGATTAATCATTAATCAATTATTAATTCCAAATTCAATTAATTAATTAAATTAATTAATCTTAATTACCTTATTAATTAAATTAATTCTGAAATATTAATCTTAATTTAATTTTCAAGATAAAAGATAACTTAATTATGTTAAAAACAATTTAATTGAACCAAAGTACTTTTTGAACTACTTTAAATTTTCATTTTAAAATACAAGTTTTAAAATAGAATAATTTTAAAACTTATCAAAGTTTAAATAATTTAAAACTCTTTAAAATTGCAAATCAAACAAATGCTATGAAAATTTTAAAGTTAAATTCATTTCAAAATTTTGATAACTTAAATTTACATTTGGTTTAGAACTTCAAAATTTAAACCTTCTTTAAAATTTAAAACTGAACTTCAATTTTAAATTTCCAGATCTAAATAAAACTTCAATTCTTTTTCATATTTTAAAAAAAACTCATATTTAAAAGGTTTAAACTATTAACCAAATAAAATATTAATTAATTCAAATTTTGAAACTTTTATTTTATTTTAAAATCTGGGATTTAAATTTAAATTAGAAA
Source organism: Allium cepa (assembly GCA_030765085.1). Taxonomy (NCBI): domain Eukaryota; kingdom Viridiplantae; phylum Streptophyta; class Magnoliopsida; order Asparagales; family Amaryllidaceae; genus Allium; species Allium cepa. The sequence goes on along the minus strand of CM060935.1, from coordinate 791,550,598 downwards.
CTCAAACTTGAATTTGAAGTTAAACTTAAACTTTACTTTAAACAAAAACTACAGATTTTAAAAACAGTTTTCTCCTATAATTTTACAGTGTAACCCGAGGAAACCACTTTTTACTTCGAGTTTAAAACCTGATTTCTCCGAGTCACCATCCTACTTGCTTCGAGCAAATACAAAGACCTCCCCCGCAACATCCAAAACCCCAACATCACCAGAAAAACTCGTCGCCGTGCATATGCACGGCGTCCACCGCCTCTGCCGATCATCATAGATGATCCAACACTCCAGAAATCCCACGAATGCCTACGGAAACCATCAGATCAAACAAATACACAAGGATTCAAAACTGAGCTTTAAAAACCCAAACCTGAAACATGTTTTCAGGTTTTTGACCCAACCTGTCAACGGCCATTCCGTCTCGCTCCGATCATCTGAGGTCCACCCATTCCATCCTCGAGCTCCTTCATACACCTACTACACATTCCCCAAAAACCAAGACACTCGATCAATCCTTCTACTTGAAATGCCCGATTCCTTCATCCCTTCTCAAAATTAGGGTTAAATCCATAAAAATTCAACTGCATCAAATCTAACCAATATTAACCACTTCTCTGATTTTACTAAGGATCTATGATCCTTACTCTATAATCCAGAAGAATTCTAAGTTTTCTTAAACTACAGATTGCAAGCATTTGCTCCAATTCATATTTTTGTATTACTGAATTACCATTTTAATTTGATTGGGTTTGAAAAAATAAAAAAATAAACATGCATGATGTTTTCTTCAGTTTTCAGAGTCAATCTCATATTTATAACTTACTTGGAATTTTTAAACTTGAACTTAAGTAAATAAAATAACTTTATTTTGCAACCTTCATTTTAACAGAAAACTAATTACAAGATAAGTATAATTAATAAAATTTTGCCTAAAAAAAAATCAAAACAGAACAGAAGATAAGAACAGTATGAACATAAATCATTTCCACTTCAAGAACTACAGATAACACAACAATATCATTTCCATTCAGTAAAACATGCAACTTATTTTAAAACTTAAGATTTTAAGTTACTCACCTGTCAATCATGATGAACAGAGTAAACATGATTTTGAAAGACTTGAACCGGAATGCTTTATGGAATGCTTTAACTTGAAATTTTTGAGTTGCTTCTTTATTTTGCTTATGAATTTAAACTGCAGTTTCCTTTAAAACATTCATCTTGCTTTAGCTCCCTGATTCATTTGCATGTTTGTTTTCCAGGAAATAATGCAGAGCTCAGTTGTACCCTTTTTGAAATTTGCAGACAGAATGCAGGCTCTCTTTTTTTAAATGGCATGCAGATCAATGCATATTGATGATTTAATTTGAGGAAGATGGGTTTGATTTTGAAGAGGAGTGGAATATGCAGGTTTTTTTGGATTTGAGGATGTTCAGATTTATGAACCAAATGCAGGTTTCATTTATGCATATGAAAAATGAATTTTGATCTTAGAAATTTGAAGATTTTTTTGATTAAAGAAAAATGAAAATTCAATATGAATGAAGATGCAAGCTAACTAATGTATTTTCAGATTTAATAAAATAAAAGAAAAATTAAAACTAAATTTAACACTTATACAAACTTTACAACACTTGTCAAATTTATGTAAATTTTTAGACACATGTTAAATGGATGTTAAAGAATGAAACACTTGTTAAAAGAATGCATCACTTGTTTCTTTAAGATAATTAGTATTAAATTTACAAATTAAAGTGCGTGTTAGCTTAAATTTAAGTTGTTAGTTTATATTTAAATATGTGTATAAATTTACAAAAGAAATAAGAACAAGTCATGTTTATAAATAAACTTATACATATTAAAAATTAAAACAATTAAACAATTTAAAATTTATACTTTTGAACTTAAATTCAAACTAAATTCAAAATCAATTATTCTCAAATCAAGTCATGAATATAAATTCAATTTGAAATAAAAATTACAAATTCTAATCAAAACTTATTTCTAAAGACAATACACTATTAATATTGCTTTTATAAATATCTTTTTATTAAATTAAAAATCATTTTACAAGAAATTATATTTTTTTATTAATAAAATAACCATGTTATTAAGCCATGAAACCATTTTGTTTGTTTATTCTAAATTTAAAACTCAATCTGATTAAATTTAAACATTTCAATATTTTTCTTATCAATTTTAAAATCATATATTTATTTATAAAATTGTTTTAAAAACTCGATACTAATTAAAATCAAAATTTCCAATTTATAATGTATATATTAGAATTTTAAAACATGATTGAATTATTAAATTTAAACCAAAATCATTTATTTAACTTTGAAAAGCTTAAATATTAAATAAAACAAATTTTCCAAATTACTACAATATTAAAACTAGAAAATATGCTTTACTTATTAAAATTAAAACAATACCACTCTATTTAAAATATAAACCATATATTTATATTGAAAATAGAAATTAATTTATTATTTTTAAAAGATAAAATAACCAATTTAAATAATTATTGAAGAAGATTATTAAATCTATTTGAATAATTATTAACAGAATATCAATATCAATTTAATTTTAACTACAGATTATTAAATTGATATTGTTAAAAATTCCGGGATATTACAAACATTATCATGAGATTTGGGATATCTTATAAGATAATATCCGACGATGGAACCCAATTTGAGAGTGGAGAGTTTTCATGATTTTGGCACAAGAATGGAATTATAAAAAGCTTCTCCTCGGTCGCTCATCCATAGGCCAGTGAAGCTGTCAAAGCTACTAACAAAATAATAAAGACAATCTTGAAAAAGAGGCCGTACTTGGAAAAAGGGAATTGGGTAAAGGAATTACCCCTAGTTTCGTGGACTTATAAAACGTCAACTAGAACTGCAATGGGTCATACCCCGTATTCTCTAACATACGGATGTAAAGTAATGTTACCTATAGAGATTGAGGTACCTTCTCACAGAAGAATTGCCTATGCCTTTAATCCATACAATGAATTGAGAAAGGAACCACTCGACCTAACTCATGGATTAAAGAATGAAGCAGCCTTGAGAATGGTTGAATATCAAAGGAGAATATCGAAATGTTACAGCTTAAAAGTAAAACTAGGTCATTCAGACAAGGAGATTTAGTACTTCGAAGGGTAATGGCCAATACAAGAAACCCATCAGATGGGCCATTAGGACCTAATTGTAAAGGTCCATTGGCAATCTTCAAAGAAATTACCATAGGAGCCTACAAGCTATGCTATCCTATTGAAAATATGGTACCAAGAACCCAGAACGCATAACATTTGAGACCATATTTTCTGACTTTGAATAAATAAAGCATTTCCAAAAACGTCTCTACTATGATTTATTAAGAAAAGTCTGCATATTCGGGAGTGAAATTCTCGTTAAGAACTTGGACTACCTAAGATGGTAGGCTACCAATAATGGTAGAAAGCCCTTGGTCGCGCCAAGAAGGCCAGGTTAAGGCACCTCTTGGAGATAAGGCGTATGCCTTTATCCGCGCCAAAAATAGAAATGGCTAGGTTAAAGCAGCATAAGCCCTTATTCCCGTCACGCTATGGCCATGATAAGGCACCTCCTGCAGAGAGTACGAGTAATCCCTTGGTCCCACCATGTTATAGCTTGGCTAAGCTATCGAAGAAGCCCTTAACCGCATTATGCTATGGCCAGGTTGAGGTGCCTCTTAGAGGGAGGTCGGGTGAGATGAAATGTCCGGCTAACTAAGAAAAGTCCATGCCTGAAATAGATACCGCCAGAAATCATCATTGCTTAAGAGTAGCAACCACCAAAAGGTCGGTAATGTCTAAAATGAGAAACGGCCTGAAATGGGCTCTGCTTAAGTAAGCACAAAATTGGACTAAAGAGTCCTCGCCTAAAATAGGCCAAAACAAATAACAAATGGACAAAGAAAACTTAGGCCCAAGAAAGAAAAAGCATACAGAACTTCGTCCAGGTTTTAAGATGGCACATTCAACAAGAAAATTAGGGAAAAGTCATTGACTTCTTCTTGCAAACATTTACCAGAAATGATATTCTGGTCTTTAATTATTAACTGCCAGAGAAAGTATTTTGCTCTTCTATTATCAATTACCAGGGACGATGTGCTGGTCTCCGATTACCGAAATTGGTATTCTGGTATTCTATTATCAATTACTGGAAATGATGTTCTGGTCTTCTATTACTGAAATGAATATCATGGTCTTCTATTATTAATTACCAAAATGAGTATTTTGGACTTCTATTATTAACTACAGAGAAGGTATTCTGGTCTTCCATTATTAGTTACCAAATATGACGCTATGGATTCTATTATTAATTGTCAGAAAATGATGTCTCGAAAGTGGCGTCTTAGGCTTCAATGGTTAATCACCTAAAATGATATCTTGAACTTCTACTGTTAAATATCCGAAATAAAGATCCAGATCGACTAATGCCCACTACCAGATACGACTTTCTAGGTTTCCATTATCAATGCCAAATTGGATTTTCTAGTCTTTGGTTACTCATTATTAGCCAGAAGAATGCAGGGACAATTCGGTGATCCTAGAACCTTTGTCCTAAAGAGCAAAAGCCTTCTTTATATAGGGGGAGCTAAATGTTAACTATAAAATATAAGTGAAGATAAAAGAAGGAAGTTCAGAAACCTTCCGCATAAGAAAAGGAAAGTCAGGAGAAAACACCCACCAACAATGCCGAAAGGTTTGTATAACAGCAATAAAGGAAAAGCGCACGATAACTCTAGAGTGAAGCTTTCTCAAGCATGAAGGAAAAACTGCTGATCACCTCTTGGACCAAATAGGAAAATGATTGTGAAACCCTCCAACATAATACAGGGATCAAGGAAAAGAAGGTCGCTCCAAACCCTTCTGAAAGAGTTGAAGGGATGCGGATAACAATTGGTAGCAGCTTGAAACCTTCTAAAAGGGAAGGAGGGTTTCATGTCTCGTCATTTGAAGAAGTCATTACCTTATGAAAAGGATAAAGAAGTCCAGGTAAGGACATCTGATTTTATAACAACCCTTCCGAAAGCATAATAAGCCTTTCGGATTGGTCGAAACTCATGTTTAATACCTTCCGACGTTATCAAAAGGTATAAGGTAGGGCAACGTTCGCAAGTCAACTAAAGACAACCTTCCGACAACATTCAGGAAAAGCGCGGCTCTCGGCAGTAATCAAATAAGGGAGCAACCTTTCGATAAGGCCGGAAGGTTCATAGTCTCATAAAAGACAAACCCTTCGGGAAAAACGAAGGGTTCATGAATACAGGGAAATACAAACCCTTGAATGAAATTCAGCGGCCCATGATGATGAATAAGGAGCAACCTACCGCCAAGACCGAGAGGTTAACAACTACATATAAGAAGCAATCTGCCATCCCCGATGAGCACAAGGCCGAAGTCAAGGCCGTCGACATCTATAAATAAGACCCGGGGGTCCAATTGGGGGATCCGATTTTCTTCCCATTCTTCTACTCAATAACTACTATTGCTCCCGCTTATTACTTTGTAACCTTAATTTAGAATTCAGATTCGGAGCTAACTTCTTAAATTTTGTATCAGATTCCATCATAAGGAAATAAAGAGAATTATGGCTTGCGATTGACTCGGAATTTGAGGATAATCATGATTAGGCGTTAATTCAATATTAACAGCTGATCATTTATGATTTATTTCTCATATTCTTTGTTTATTTCGAGAATGTGCCGTGAAACTGTAATTGGACAACCTCATAAGTTTCATTCTCCTCTACATAGTACAAACTGCAAAAAGGGAGAATGTAACTTGTGAATTGGTTCTAGATATAAGTCTCATGGCATACTGAATCAACTCTTATAAATATGTTTGAATGATGCATTCTTTTCGAAAGGTTTTCACAAGTGGAATATCAACCTAGGAAGCCGAAAGTGTCAAAGGAGTGATAAATAAAGTAATATCTCCATTCGATGTCTCCGAAGAGATTTAAAGGAGATGTCTACGAACAAACAACTGCTTAAGGGATACGAAGTTGACCGATGCAAAGTGATGGGTTGCGACTCGATCGATACGAAAGGATGGGTATGAATGAATTGGCCTCCTTGACTTGCATCGATCATATCTTGAGAAAATGAACTCGGATTGACTTGAAATTTGGAATGCTGGCTTTCATAGCTTTGCTTGTCATGTCTTATCAATTATAGCTTGATCTGGACTCGGACAAAATTCATCGGCATCCATAGCGAACCTATGCTTACTCGACATTCGGGATGGGTGGTTTTTGATCTTCAGTCAACTCCTTGATATCTCGGCCTTGCCAAAAGGCGGGATAACATTTTCCCCCCAAAGTAGATCTTGTGTGGACATGACGTGCTTTGAAAAACTGTAATCTTAACTCTGAATAGTTCCATTTAACCTGCTAAATAGTCATTGTCTTCTCGTCGGAAGTTGTAATCCTTGACTGATTTTTCAATAATATGAACTGTTGATCGCCAATTGTTGTAGCGTGTACTATTGTAACCGACTGCTTTATGGTAGCGATTAGTCGTTTGTTGTGATCGTCGTCAGATGGGCATTCGACCTGTGAATTTTGAAAATTGAAAATTGAAAACTAGTCTGACATACATGCATATACGTTAAACTGACTCTTGTTAAAGTTCGAACATTTAAAAGTCATTGTCAATTTTCTCGCATCGAATTTCGTATTGATCCTCTCCTAAACCGATGTGAAAATACGAGCTGTAACAACGTTTAACGATTGTTTTTGAATGTCCCTTCGTATCGATCCTCTCCTGGATCGATGTAAAAGGTCGAAAGATGGTTTTCGCATCGATATAATTTGCACTAATGGATAGAAAATGAATATTTTTTATCGATTGAGCCATGTTTCTTTTCGCATCGATGCATCTTTATGGATCCGTACAAATCGCATGAGTTTTTCCTTTACTGTTTGCCGAGTCTTTCTTCGCATCGAGGGACTTATGATGGATATGAGTAAAGTAGTCCATCCCCTAAGCACTATTCGTATTGGTGGATTTATGATGGATACGAATAGTCCTGCCAGTTATCCAGGCATTATTCGTATCGGTGCACTTTAGATGGACTCGGGTGGATGGATACGAATAGATGCTGCCTTAGATAGATGGTTCATGGATACGAATAGCTCATTTTGTACCGATCAGAGGAGAGACCTATGGCTATAGTTTGAGTCAACTAGGAGGCAAATCGTTTCCCTCCGGTTTTTGGGTCCATATAAAAGCGTTGTGTACTCAGCCATTTTCTTTTACTTGCTCATTTGATAGTTTAGCTTTTGTATCGTTCAAAAACTTGAGGAAATAGGAAAAACCCATTCTCGTTCTCGAATCGAACACCATCCCAATCCTCCACATCGATACTTCAACTAGGTAAATGATTAATTAACCCACACCAGAAATGATGAGACTCGAGTTCGAATGTCAACCCATTCATATTCATGGTCGGTCTTTCGGCGACATTGATGCCGGAGGTTGGTTGGGGAAATGCTAGAGTTAGGTCAGAGCTTGGTTGAGGAAGGAGGAGATGGTGCTTAGGTTGTCTGGGGAAGAAGGACAAATGGAGGAAACGTTCGTATCGATTGTAGATGGAGGAAGATGCTCGTACCGATCAGGTGATAGTGGAAGTTCGCATCGATGAAGGGAAAAAGCTTCGTATCGATTAGGAAGAAAAGAGAGTTTGCATCGATCCAAAGCGATCAGTACGAAGACTTGATTGTGCAATCCATAAGAAGTCTTGGACCTGGCGATCGATACGAACAGGGACGTTTGGGATCGATATGAACTGATCTTGGAGCAATCGATACGAAATTCTATATTCGGCGTTCGATACGAATTGGGCTCTTAGTGATCGATCCGACTCTGAACTCTGATGGATACGAATTCTTTGCACAACCGAACATTCGACTCCGATGATCTTTCGCCTTGCATAACTGGACTTAAACATTGAACAACATATCTGACTGCCCATCAAAGCTCATCGATGGAACTAGAACTTAAGAAAACTATAACGAACTTTAACTTGAACCCAACTCTAAAGTTCGGATAGCATGGTTGTGACTATCAACGATGAAGGTCACTCCGGTCGTATCTCAAAGTTTTTTAGTTTGCATATTTTCTCATATTCTGTTGAATTTCTCAAGTAACTTGTAGCACTGCACTGCACAACACATTCACGCACCTCACACTGGAGAATACACGGGCTTATTATCGTCTAATGATGATATTTCATAAGTTAGTTATGGAGACCACAAGCTTGCAACCATAAGAAATTCAAAGTTCTCTTCCCCTAACAATCGAGATACCAGCCAATGCGGCCGAAGTTATAGATCTAGCTTTGGATGAGCTACCAGGTGCTACGTTTATCGGTAATCCGCTAGATTCTGTACCGTCCAATGTTTCTGAAGGCATGCTGGGATGGATATGCTTAATGCATGGCTTGTCATAACAATGTGCTATTGCCAGGACCAAATGATAGGCTGCATTATTCGTCGGAGGGATTTACCGCTTTCAATCACCACGCATGTGCAGTGGGAACACTTCCTCCATTTAACCAACACATTAGGGAAGTGCTGTCCTTCCTTGGAATTGCTCCATCTCAATTACACCCAACAGATATGCCCTGCTGAACATCCTATTCATCATATTTATGGAGCATCTCTTTCGACCCCCGACACCGATGGAGATTAGATATTTATTCAACGTCAAGATTCGGGGAGATAGCTCTTCTTTTACATTTCTGGAATCGGTTAGGAATTGCCAAGTGGTAATGGGATCCTAGACCTGGCCGAGTTACTTCAAAATGGAATGGTTTTATGTTCAATGCCCTCTGAGATTTGCCAGCCGATGGTTATTCAGACGTAAGCATTGCAGTCTCTTCAAGTAGTTAATAAGGTGATCATAACTGATGTCAAACTAATATCTCCTTTTCTTTACAGCAGTAATTCCACGACCCAAAGGTGCACATTTTAAAGAGATAGTACGAGTTCTCTAAGAAGTTCCGACTGAAATGAGAGACATCGATTCGGTTTTGATAGATAGAAATTTGAGAATCGTTGGATTGATCGAGCATGGCCAAAGTATAAGGCTGGACGGAACACTAAGGGCTGTCTTGAAGAAACGAGTGAAATGTAAGATGCCCGGAGTTGTTATAACTGAAGGGGTTGATTCAAAAAGAACATCCACCGATGATGAACATGTAGCCGGGCCTTCTGACGCCCTTCAGGGTTCCGAATGAAAGAGAAAAGGCAAGGCAGCTGCTTTTAAACGTTTTAAACCCGTGAGATGGAAACATGTGGTCATATCTTTGCCTGTTTTCGGGATTAGAATTTCGAAGGCTCCTCCCTTACAGGTGGAAAACCTTTTCGAAGGGCTCGCCGACACCCAATTCTGGATTTTGTGTCATTTCAACATGATGCCGGATTGGAGGGGCATCGGCATGCTTTAAACTTAAGCGCGTCTCTTCCTACTAGTGTGGTCGACATTTTCGGTTGGCCGGGGGGTTACACATACATATACACTTCACGACACTACACGACTTCCGACTATAAGTTGTTTACACTGGGAGATTACTAACTCTATGACTAGGCGAGATTCTATGCTTGAAAGTCTCCGTTCAGCGCATCAATCATCGAGTTCATATTATGAGCCCCGTAGAAGGGAAGATGATAAAAACCGTGAACGCGGTTATTCTAGTAAGGAATACTATGATAGAGATAAGAATAGGGATAGGAACCTAGAGTAGAGATATCGATCCCGATCGCTCTTTCCATCTCCACGAATCCCTCTACACCCTTCTGCTTTTGTCATGCATCCCCCAGAGCCTCCATGCCATATACCAACTTTCCACGTTCAGAGGCCTGATCCCTATCGCTGTAGACACGAGACTGAGACTTCTGGTTCCGCTGAACAGTCTATCACTGAGCCTATCAGGGAAGGGGATATTAAAATTGCTCAGTTGAAAAAGGATTTTCCGAACATCTGCTTCGATAACTACATCTTCCCTCCGCACTTAAAGAGAATCCCAACGGAGGTAGAGAATGCCACGCACGATTATATACACGACATCTACTCTCAATATAAGGAGTGGACAAAAGCTGCAGAGAAAGCGTCGAGGCTGGCCTTTGAGCAGGTGACCACCATAGAGAAGTTGGAGAATGCGCTTGCTCAAAAGGACAGAATTATCCAAATGCTCAACATTGAAGCTGAATCCTCTCGAAAATAAAAAATGAAGGCCGTTAAAAAGGCCGACGAGGCTAACTCGACCATGGAGAGGATGAGGCGGACACACTATGCCTTGGTGGAAGAGATGGGCCATCGGAATACCACCATTATAGCCGAGTGGGATGTGTTCCTCAAAGAACTTAACGAACTTAAGTCCAAATTTTCTGAAATCATTAAAGAGAGGGACGACACCAATACCGCAGCACAGGAAGCATGTGATCAAGCCGTAGTGCTTCATGGTGAACGAGATGCGGCAGTGGAGAAAGTCCGTGTGGTGGAGACCGAGATCGAGGAGAGGATCTGGATGGCGGAGTCCGGGCTAGAAGCTGATATCGAAGATATCCTCATCACTTACAATGCCAATGTGCTAAAATACATGAACTTAGCCTGGCTTGAGAATTATTCGATACATCTTCGCAATGCCTGGAGCCGAGTGGTTGAGGAGGAGAAGGCGACGCATCAAGATGAATTAAACGACGAGTTTAAGCTCGAGAATCGCATGTTGACTAAAGATGAAAGAAAGATCCTCCACGAGTCAATGGTTTCACATGAATGGGAGAAGTTCGACACACAACGCTTGGAGATTGGAGAAGGTTCAGGTGTTGAGCATCACGATACAAGTCTTGAGATCCCAGCGCCGACCCAACCTGAACCTGCACCGGCGGTTGAACCCCAATCTCACCCTGCTTATAATCCAAAACAACCGCGGTTATCTTCGGCTAGAGAGCACACTTTTGAAGCCGTTCAGCCATCCACGAGCTTAGCCGAGGAAGGTACTCTGAAGATTTCTCATGTGTGTTAAAAATAAGGAGCTTGACTTGAAGCATTTACAAACAGTCTTTCTTTTTCTCTATCCAGTGACTGGAGTTACATTGACTGCGCCTCCTGCAATTCAAGAATCACATCAAGCACAGGAGGCTATCATTACTGAGGCGACCACCACAACAACGACTGCACCGATTGATGGAATGTAGGGGTGCACACTCTCTTTTGACGAGCAGATGATGGAAGAACTCCTCAATCGCCACAGTGACCCTTTTGCGGACCTACCATTTGTGATAAGCGGAATCGCACCTGCTAATGGCTCTTCAATGCCGACCACTGAAGTTCCCAACAAGGCTCAAGCAGCTCGTGAGGAAGAGATATTGGTTGAATCGACGCTGAACTGGAGGCAGTAGCTCGTCGCGGTGGTTTTGGAGGTAGAATGGCGGCACCGGGCCCGGCTCCACTGAGAATGATATCGCCAGGAGGTATAGTTGTCAACACCAGCATGCCTATCCCGCCTTCTGTTGTAGATCCGACCTCTTCGGCTCCGCCTGTAGGAAGTATCCCCATACACTCGAGTTTTGAGGAGGACGTTGAAATCATGGTCCCACTTGGAGATCAACCGCTGAAAGGCAAGAGCTCAAAGCGGAAAATCACTAGCAGCTCCAACGGGTCTACGCCGAAGAAGAAGCCGAGGAAAAAGAAAGAGTAGATAGGCCTCTTAAGCACATTTTTTGGTATAAAGATAGGAATCTATTTTGTTTTCCCTTCATAGGCCGTGTATAGATGCGAGTTCGGTCCCTGCTAGTAGGAATTTTGGAAATAACTTGTATATGAACTTCTTTTACAGTTAGTTGAAATGAAATTTTGTTTTGACTTCATCTTAATTATCGTCTATTTTGCTTAAGTGTTCCAGTTTTTGAATTCTAGTTTAGTGCATTTGTAGAGTTCCAACCTTTGAGTCAAATTTGTTTTTATTTTTCAAGTCCAGAAATCACAGACATGAGTCATAACCGGGGATTAATTTGAACTTTGACGTTGCAATGCTTCGGTCAATGGTTGATACTTAAGCTCTGCCCCCATCTACGGGGATGAGTTGTAAATATTGATCAACGATTACATTTTGCCTTCATTTCTTCGAGCTTAACATCATTGCATCGATGCTAAAACAAGTGAGAGTCGAGTGGTCGAATTACACTTGCTCACTTATCGATAATCGTGTCCACGGTTCGAGGACCTGCATTTTTATGTTGGCGGTCAATCATGCTCGTTTAAGTTTTAAGTATATCTCCACGCTCTGGGGACTCAGAGTTATTTGTGATCGATAATATGGTTCACACTCTGGGAATCTAGAGATAATCGACGTTCGTACTCCAATTCGCACTCCGAGAACTTGGAGTTAGCTGATGTTTACCCTCCAACTCACACTCTGGGAATTTGGAGTTGATGTTTGTAATCCAATTCGCACTCTGGGAATTTGAAGTCGATCGAGAGATGATCAGTCACATCTGTTTAGGCTTTTAGGATTTTGTTCGCACTCCTGGAACGATGGATTTATCAGGATCGTGATGGTCAATTCACATTCATCCCGAGTTAACAAGTGAGGTAGTTAGATGGGCGGATCCACCCTCCTCAAACTTGGTTAGGATACGATCGAAGTCGTTAGGTGGATGGGTCCACCTTCTTCGAAAACACATTTTATAAGTTTATACTCCAGCTCGCGTTATGGAAGACTGGAGTTAGTTAAAGGATTGTCGTGTATCAATCCTTTTTTGGCCTTTGTATAGTGGCTTGCCCCCGAGCTCGGGTTTCACTTAGCGAGTGGTCGGTCGTATCACAGTCACTCCCTATTTGAATAAATTCTACCGTATGATAGAACTTAGCTCTTCGTGTATCGTGATGGTTGCATGTCACATTTAATAAACCACAGCTCTGGCTCGAAGAGATGCCATTTTATTTCTGAAACGAGAAAATACGGCAAAGTAAGTTCATGATTACTAATTCAAATTTCGAAATGCAGAAACAAAATGCAGAAGAAAAATAGACTAAAATAAATAAAGCATGTCAAGTGTAATAGCGACGAAGACTCTCGCTGTTCCAGGCTCTTGGCAAGGTAAGACCGTCAACGGTCAATAACTTGAATGTGCCATCTTTGAGTTTTCGTTCAATCATATGTGGTCCTTCCCACGTTGGTTTCATGAGCGAAGGAATGGATAGATTCTCTTGAGGATGAGATCGCCAAGTTCAAATGTTCAGGGTCGGACCTCGACATTGTATAATCGGGCGACTCGAATTCGGTATGTGGCTACCCTCAAATCAGCCTTTTCATGCTTCTCATCCAGCAAATCCAAGGATTCATCAAGTAGTATGGCATTTGTCTTTGGATCATAATAAATCACATGATGAGAAGGCTCTTTCATCTCGACTGGAATAATGGCTTCTGAACCATAGGATAGAGAGAATGGGGTGTGTCCGGTCGCGGACTTGTAAGTTGTCCAGTAAACCTATAAAGCCATAGGAAGTTAATCAACCCACTTGCCCCCGGCCTTTTCAAGTCGTTTCTTTAGAATAGACTTGATAACCTTATTAACAGCTTCAACCTGACATTCGCTTGAGGGTGTGCAACTGTAACGACCCGTGTAAATTCGATGTTTAAAATGAATTAAATTATAGGATTTCTAATTTAAATTTAGGAAGAAACAGAAATCTTATTTGTTTACATGAAAGAGAATGTTGAAATTTGTTGGATCAAGGGTAATTAAATTTTTACAAATTTAATTTTATATTTCAATTGATTGGAATAGTGAAAATTTGGAAATAGATTCAAATTTATGTAAGACAATGAATTGCAGTAACTAAAGTTAATAAATCAATGGATTAAATGGAATAATTAATTGGAGTTAAGATCTAAATTTGTATGTGAGCATTCATTGATATTGGAATATAAAAGGGTAAATTTATAGTATAAAATGTAGACATCACCTTTAAGATGATGGGTTTATAATTGATGCATAATAGGGAAATCAAATGAATGGGTTTAATTGAATAACAATTAGCAATTAATGAATGAAGAGAAATTTTAAGGGCGTAATTGTTTTCGTTAAATTAATTTTGGTAACAAATTGTATTGAATGTAGATTTAACGTTGTGTGATGTATTTAAGTAATAATTGGAGAACAATGTAAATTATATCCGTGATTGGTCAATTCAATTAAACAACAAGATTTTTAAATAAATAAACGTTTTTATTTAGGTTTCAATTTGTTAATTTATGAAGTTTAATGGGAAATCAATTGCAATAAATTGCCCTAATTTATGCAGTTAGAGGAGATTTAGATTTGCATTATAGATGGAAGTATAATCTAAATTGATAGGTAACAAACTTAAGAATAAAATTTAGAGCTAATAGGTGGCAAATTTATATAGTTGTTTATTTACGTAATGTGTACGTAAGCTTTGGTAAACCGATTTCTATCGATCCAAATCTAACGATTTGTTAATATAGATTTAAGTATAGGAGCAGTATTTATTAATTGAATTGAAGTATTGCAAAATAAATGAAATTCAACGTTTAATATTACATTATTGTAAGTAAGATAATATGTGTAAGCATTGTTAAGGTTATTCATATTTGACAAATTTATTGAGTTATAAGGATTGATATATAAATTAATGTCAGTTTAGGATATCGTTACTTGGTGATTTATTATAGAGTAACGGGAGTGTGAACGTATAATAATAAAAGCATAGATTTATGGTAGGACATAATTTACGGTTTTGGGAATTTAAATCCAAATATTTATTTATTTGAGGAAATAATACGTATTAAATCTCAACTTGATATAATCAATGCAAATTTAGTAATTAAAAATAAATTGCAAGTTGGTAATTTAGGATGTTTGTGAGTAAATTTGCAGCTAAGATAATTTTTAAACTTTTACCCATTCATATAATTTATTTAAATATATATAAATCAAATGGCAACATTGTGTTAAAAATAGTCGTAAGTGAATTTGAATGTTAAAGGGGTAACAATCGTTTTAGGTTAACCGTTTATTTAATATATTAAGTCAAGACTGGTAATCGATTGAAATAAAAAAAAATTATTTTTTTTGTTAATGTGACTTAGTTAATAAAGAGGAATTTATATGAAATGAAGCATGCATGAGAAATGCATTATAATTCAATGTTATGTTTACCCATTAAATGTATACTAGATTAAGTATCAAATAGAGGGAAAGAAAAGTAAATATTGAATTGATTGATGAATAAGTATTCATTGGATAGAAATTTAATGTAAAGTGATATTAATTGTATAAAATCTATCTAAGATAATGAATTGCAATAAATTGTGGGTTGATAATAAGGTGTGAATGGAAATTTGATTTGTTATATTAAATGGATGGATTCAAATTTATTGGGAAAGGTAAATGGATATTTGGTAATAAATATAAACGGACTTCAATAGTGAATTTAGTTAATTTGAATATATAATAAATAATGATTTAACGGAAACCTATACTCTGTATATATCTATAATATTTGAGTGGAAATAATATATACTTACAAATGTGGGATTTAGAGTCTTACAACAATTATTAGGAGTGATATAATTAGTTCATTCAATTAAATTTGAAAACATTGCAATAGATGTAAATTAAGGGTTGTGTTAAATAAAGTAATAAATGGGAAATAACGTAAATGTCTTCATAGTATGGTGATTTGTAATTATTACGTTAATTTAAATTATCGTTAAGCGCGTTTGTTTATCAGATCCATCTACTCTAATTCTAACCTATCTATATAAACCCAATTATAAACCCTAGCCTCCATCTATTCTCTTTTATTTGTGCGTTCATTTTCTTCAATTCTTTCTCTTCCTAAATGGATGCAAATTTCAGATCCAATTCTATTCAAAAATCAAAAAAAAAAGTTCAAAGTTCTCAGAAAAAAAGAAAAAAAATTTATGTTGTAGTTTTCATCTACGGATCTAAGCGCAGTCTCTGTTTTTGCAATAGTCGCTTGAGACAAACAGAAATCACGGTCAAATGTGTAAAATTCGAAACCCAAAAGGTTGAATTGGGGCTTTTTGATTTGTTCATCTATTTGCGAAATTGGAACATGGGTTTGGTGAGATTAGTCACTAGGGGTGCGCAGAGCTGACGTGGCAAGTGGTTGTAACATCCTGCCTTTTTTCGCACACTTTAAACCGACACTTGTCCACATTCAAAGCATACGCAAGGGCGGATTGTTATGGGGTAAATAAGAAAAATAGAGAAGAAATAAAACGAAAATAGAATCTCACAGCGGAAGGATAAAATATAATAACAAATATACAGTTTCATAAACAGTTTACAAAGGCTTGATTCTTCTTTTACAATAAATATCAGAGTTACACATACCAATACAAGCAATGCAGCGGAATAGAAAGAGTGTGGTGCAATACTATATGTAAAATAATACTGATTCTTCGTCTTCGTCCTCCAATGCTAAAATCTGCTATCCTGAAACGCTCGGACTGACCCAAGCGAATTTGAAAAGACAAAAACACTCGAGTCAGACTAGAAAATCTTATGTGAGTTAAATAAACAGAAATAAATATGAGTACAGTAACTCAAGAGATGCTCGGGATTTACATCTCCTAAGGATCCGTTAAACTATTTACTATGTAGTATATTGCGCTATTATAATAGTGTCTATTTATAAAATAAACTTACTTTTAAATAGCGTTAAGGCTTTACATTTTCCACCTTAACACGTAAAATGCCAATAGTCTATACAGTACCGTAATACCTCCTGATCGAGAGGCTACCAGAGGATACTCCATAGGTACGACACAAATAGAAACTCGTAGTAAAGGCTCGATATGGTAGGTGACACGGCACAACTAGGCAATGCCATGGTAGATATACCAATTGCTATCCAGGCTGGTGGAAACGCGTAGCCGCAGTTACCGCCCACCTCGGACTAACTCCCCAAAATCAAAATATAGAAGTGGCCACTGAATCAATCCAAGTCAAAGTATAATATCGAAGAGGAGCGTCCGATCAGAGGAATGACCTCATTGGCCTGAGAATCGCTCCTGTTTTAGCCACCTTATGCCAACTCACGGGAGTTGGGTCCACGTATTTACCTTACAGGAAACGTCGCCACCACCTACTTCATTCTGGAATCTCCACCGCGTACACGGTTAGTCAAAGTGGTTTTCGGTATCGACAGAGAGTATGTCCATATCCGATCCCGGTCTCTTTGCCAACCCATCGTTATTATAACACCGCGGTCATTTAAAATAGTTTATACTTTAAAACCAGAATATAATCTATTTCAAAACCATAATATTACGATATCATTTCTTCCTTTAAAACCCAAAACAATTCATTTTGATATTATTTATATAAAACCCAAATCAATGATATCATTTCCCAAATATAAATCTTTTCCAAAAATTATGCCACTTTTAAAATTTATAATTCCTTGTAACCAAATATTTGAATATTAACGTTCAACATAATACTTCGAAATCCATAGTTTTTAAAACCATTACTTTCAAAACTAAATGGTTTGGATATTCAACAGTATATAAAATAAGTGGTTTAACTTAAATGTTACTTTGAAAAGAAATATTTCTCGTGGCTTTACAATGCATTTCTTTATTTAAAGTTAAAACCAAAATTTAATATCGCTTCAAGTTCCAAAACCATTTCAATAAATTCATATATATACGTATATCCATTTTGAGTATAAATATTTCAACTAAAGTTGGATTTTATTCTTTCAAATCAAATGTTCTATTAATTAGCCTTGAATATTCACATAGAATCCATAATTAATAAGACTTCAATTTCTAGTAAAATATATATATTTCCAAATTCAAATTTTACTAGAATATTCATTTCAAAATATTTTGGGAAAAATCCAATTATAAATATCATATCTTTAAAATTTCCAACTTAATATTTAAACATAGGATATAAATCATCAAACTCCATTTTCTTAATTTTCTTCCATTTTTAATAAAGAAATTTATTCACCTTTTAATTTCAAAATTTCAACTTCATAGGTATATAAATATGAAATAAAATATTTATACAATATAAAATTTAAGATTTATAAACCGTATTCAATCCAAACCATAGAAATCACATTAAAATAGTTATATATAGAGCGCGGTGCCTGTATATAATTTTCTATCCTATGGTCAAGTGATACGGATATTTATCATTTCAATCCGCAATAAAAAATATATATATATATAATTTGCGGTTATATATCATTTCAAACCACAATCCCGAATGAATAAATATGCATGATAATTGGCAATATAATGATATATAAATAAACATCCATCAATATCATCCATCATCCAATCAAAATCCACAAGCAATATCAATCAATACAATATGTGTTTGATAATATGCAACAGGTAATAACTGGCAGTTTTATTCAAATTAAGTTTATCAACTGTTAATCTAACAATTTTATATTCAGTAAAAATTTATATAACTGTTAACTAGCAGTTCATATGCAAACAATAATTTCTAACAGTAAATTAATACGCAATAAATCAATTAAATTAACAGTTAAATTTATTAAAATGCAATTCAACAGATATGAATGAAATAAACATGCCAAATGCTCATAAATAAATTTCTATTCATTTCTAAAATTTATTTAACAAACATAAAAGCTTCTAGTAGTTGTGAGTGGGTTAAAACACTCACCTTTTGAATTTAAATCGAATGTAAATCCGATTTAAACCCAAAATTTGACGGTCTCTAAATTTATCCAAACCAGCGTCATCAGATCCGGAATTTAATTACGATCCTAACAAAAGAAATTTCGTGTGAAACGGAGTTCGTATGTGAAAGTTATCACAATTAAACGATTTGCAATTGAAATAAAAAAAAATTAAAAATAAACAAAACAAAAATAAAATACCGTGCCACATTCACCTTCCCTCGTGAAAAACGCATATGCTTCTTCTTGATTGCTAACTTTGTTCCGTAATTTTTCTTTTATTTCGATTTACTTTAATTTTCCTCCTTATTATATGAATGTATGTATTTTAAAAGGTTTGAAAGAAAAAGAAGATTTGAAAAAGAAGAATTGAAAAAAAATGATTAAAATAAGAACTGAAAACGGAAGAGAAGATCTAGATTTGAAAAGAAGAAAGTTTGAAATAGAAGTAAATTTGAAGAAGAAGAAGAAGAATATTTGAAGAGAAAGAAAAAAAATTAAAATGAGAGATAATAAGGAGCTTTGAGAAAAACAAGAAAAAAGAAGAAGAAGAAGAAGAATAGCATGGAGGCTAGGGTTAGAGTTAGGAGAAACAAAATGTAATAGAAGAATAAGAAGTAGGTTATTTATAAGGTTAGAGTTAGGTTTAGGGACAAATAGATTTGAAAGGAGAGGCTGCTATTAATTAGAAATAAAGTGAATATGAACACTTGGTATTGAAATATAGCAAATATGAACAGTCCCTTTTTTTTTTTTTTACGTAGCAGGTATTAAAAAGAGGTATTTATTAATTAGAAAGAAAATGGATATGGAGGGACAAAAATAAATGACACGTTTCGTTAGTTTGATTCTAAATTAATTAAGTGCTAGATACAGAAAAATTTGAATACATCATATATATATATTCATACTTTAACTGTGTGACAAAATTGCTAAACATACATCAAGTACGATTAATTGGTGACAATATATAGGAATAATCAACAATAAATGTGGATGCAATCACATAAGGATCTAATAGGGAAGGAGATAAAAGTAACAACGTTGATTAATTCCACTTTCCCACTTTAGCCAATCCAATTACAAAATTTAAAATTTTATAAAATTTCTCTCCTTTGATTTCTTAAACAATTTTAATAACTAACAACAAGTTCTATGTTAATTCAATCATTAATCATTTCGCCAATTACCAAATTAAATTTCAATTATTCGCAATAAATCAAATTATAAATTTTTCATTCCAATAAATAAAATAGATCTTGATTTTTTTTTCTTCCATCCTTATTAATTCCACAACTTGTTCAATTTGAAAATCATTATCATATTTTCCAAATGTTACCTTAATTTAACACTTATGTAACGTATTATTAGATTCGTTGCAAGATTTCAATTTCAATCCCCATTTCTTAATATACTCAAATTCTGGACATTTTTATTTCCTTACCCATAAGTATAACATTTATTGCCAATTCCATCCAAATTTAACAGGTAACCCTTAACAATGTTTTCAATCCAAAGGTTATACTTAAGTTTACGTTGTATTCTACAACTTATCATATTATGAAGAAAATTCACATTATTCCCCAATATTACCTTAATTCATATTAACTTAACATTAAATTTACTCTTCATTCTATTATTAACCTATTAGTATTAAATAGATGAAATTAACATTGGTTTTACACTCTATTACGTAGATATCCTTAAATTTTATCTAAGTTTATATTTACATAATATTCCAACATTAAATTTCATCCAATTTTTTTTTTCTTCCTTTTTATTTTAATTAAATCCAATTTCCCTAAAGTTACATTCAAACAAGTAAATTTTGATTTCCAATCAATCATTATACTATAACATTCTTAACATTTTTTTCATTACACTACTAAATTCTACCTTGATAAGTTTACGCTTTTATTGCTTTACTTTCACACTTCCGTTAAAATATAAATTAATTCTAAAGTAACGTTTATTGTTGACCCCGCCATTTTAATTACTCATATTTAGATGAACGTTATTTCAAATAAGTTCATTGACTCATTTAAATTAGGTAGTTTATAGTAGTTGTTATCCCACCCTTACAATTATTTCCTACTAACGTGCTACCAACTCCTTTAATTAAAATTTGAATTCCAAACCTTATTTAATATACTAAGTAAGATAAATAACATATATAGATTGCTACCAACTTTCCTTTTCTTGCATCTATGTGTTTATTACTTGACACACCAGTAAATATTACATATACACAAAATTCCGTTATCACTTGCCTAACAAGGTTATTATCACTTAAGATCTCACTGCATCCACATTTTCACATTTTCATTTCCTAGTTTCTTTACTTTATTCTACATAATTTATTACAAATGGGATTTTCTTTGGTTTACATCTTATTTGTATTTAACATTTCTCAATCACCAATTCATTTCACTTTAACTGCGGTAAATTGGCGGATAAATTGAATTTGGTTCCCAAAATCTAAATTAACAAGAAACAAGGGTAGGTAACATACAATAGTCATTACTCCAAATTCTAGTCACCTAAATAGTCTTTTATTCCTTGCAAATAAATGTTACTATTTATTTTCATAGTACAAATCTCAATGATTATCCCATTTTAATTTGCTTAGGCCATTTATTTCACTATACATATCTACATAAATGGGTAATTTATTCAATTCATTAAGTGTCAATTCTATTAAGCCCTGTTTATATCTTTATGCATTCTTCTATAACTTTACAAAAGGGAATAACTTTTAAACTCATACACTTAATAACAAAACCGTTATAAATCCAATAAACTTCCAAATCCAAGTTTGTACACATTTTACACAATTATTATGATTTCTCACAAACGTTGAATTTATTAAATGACCATTTATTAAAATTTAATTCCCTTAATTGAATCAAATGCTTATTATTATATATATTCTTTTCATTCTACCATTCCTTCCCATTATAAATTCATTAACGTATTTACACATCTCTATCTTTCAAATATAAAATAACCAAACTGATTACAAACACTGTTTCTATCAATTTTCATAAGTTTGTTCAAAACTATACTTTTGTTTACATAAAATAAATTTTATGTTTCTATTAGTTTTCTTTTCCTTTCACTACATGCATAAATTATTACTATATACACTAATTACATCTTTGTATTAATGAACACCATTTAAGTTAATATTTATACTAACATTCACAAATTCAACATTTATTTGTTTCTTCAAAATTACTTTAAATCAAGTTGTGAAAATTTACATTATCCACATCTATTATCATAAAATTTTATAGTTACACTAAATTGCAACCACTATACCAAATTTCTACATTTATTTTTTTTAACCAAATTAGAAATTATATTAATTCATTTTATTAAATATCATAAATTTAATGGGTCGTTACAGTGGTAATAGGTAGGTTTATTTTGTTTGAATTTAATTTAATTTTGATTTTTCAAACGCGTTAATACATTTAACTTCCACATACGAACTCCGTTTCACGTGCAATTTTTTTGTTAGGATCGTAATTAAATTCCAGATCTTTTAATGCTGGTTTGGACAGATTTGGAGACCGTCGAATTTTTGGGTTTAAATCGGATTTAAATTCGATTTAAATTCAAAAGGTGAGTGTTTTAACCCACTCACAATTTCTAAAATTTCTTGTGTTTGTTAAATTAATTTAGATATGGGTAGAAATTTTTTTATGACTGTTTGGCATGTTTTATTCACTATTTCTGTTTAAACGCATTTATTTAATATAATTGTAAATTTATTTATTTATTGCATATAAATTTGACAGTTAGAATTTATTTATTTCATATTAACTGCCAGGCATAGTTATGTTAAATTTTATTTCATATTAACTGCCAGTTAAGTTTACGTTTATTTTTGCATATAAACTGCCAATTAACAGTTATTAAATTTATTTTGAGTATAAACTGATAATTGATACCATTATTTATCACCTGTTATATATTGATGATTGTTTGAAATTGGATGATGACTGTGATAAATGGATGTATGATTTGATGGATGAATGGATGATTTATTTTATTAATTGCAAGTTGCTATGCATTTCATTCATTCGGGATTGCGGTTTGAAATGATATACAACCGCATTTTATTTTAAATTGCGGATTGAAATGATAAACATCCGTATCACTTGACCATAGGGTAGAAAATTTTATACAGGCACCGCGGTATATATATATATATATAATATATTTTGGAATGTTTTTATGGTTTTGTAAAGCTATATATATATGGTTTATGGGATATTGAATTAGTTATTTATATATATATATAGTAATTTTCGGGTTTAAGCTTTGTATAAATTTGATTTGAAGTATAAAATAAAGTTTGATTTTTAAGATCAAATACGATTAAGCATTTATTTAAAATCTAATTTCTGGAGTTTTTATGACTTAAATGAGAATAAGATTTGGAAGATGAATATTAAGTTAAATTGAAATTTAATAAAAATTAAATTTTTTAAAGGATATGATTTTTATAACTTGATTTTTGTGTAAAGTGATTTAAATGAATATCAGGTTGATTTAAATGAATATATCAAGTTTAATAAATTGAAAGATTTTCCAATTATGTGAAGTTAAGATTTTACTTAAATTATATTGAATTCATTAAGTAAACATTTCAAGTCTGAATAATAAGTAATTGAATTTGATATATATGGGTTTGTCAAATGAGTTTGTTTTTGAAATGGTGAAATATTTAAAGCTTTGAAACATAAGAATTGAAATGGTATTTGGTTGTTTAAATCGATATTTGAAATTGATTTGTGAAATCTAAAGAAGCTATTTTGGTTTATAAAGGAAATTTAATATTTAACCATTTGAGAAATGGAACTTGTTTCAAAGTTATGATTTTCAAGATAGTATAATTTGAAAATTTATATTCAAGAGTTTTGATTTCTAAATATTTTACTTTGAAAATCCTATGATTTGGGAAAAGAATATATTGGAAAATAAAGATGATATCATATTGTTTTGGGTTTTAAAAGGAAATGATATCATATTATATGGTTTTGAAATGGATATTTTATTTTGGTTTTAAAAGAATAATTATTTTTAAATGACCGCGGTGTTATAATAACGATTGGTTGGCAAAGAGACCGGGATCGGATATGGACATACTCTCTGTCGATACCGAAACCACTTTGACTAACCGTGTACGCGGTGGAGATTCCAGAATGAAGTAGGTTGGTGGCGGCGTTTCCTGTAAGGTAAATACGTGGACCCGACTCCCGTGAGTTGGCATAAGGTGGCTAAAACAGGAGCGATTCTCGGGCCAATGAGGTCATTCCTCTGATCGGACACTCCTCTTCGATATTATACTTTGACTTTGGATTGATTCAGTGGCCACTTTTATTTTTGTTTTGGGGGAGTTTGTTCGAGGTGGGCGGTAGCTGTGCGTTGCGCGTTTCCACCAGCCCGGATAGCAATTGGTATATCTACCCTGGCATTTCCTAGTTGTGCCGTGTCACCTACCCTATCGCGCCTTGTACGAGTTTGGATTTCTCCCGTAGCCCGTGTGGTATCCTCTGGTGGCTTCCCGATCAGGAGGTACCATGATATTGGATGGACTACTGGTACTATTACGTGTTAAGGTGGAAAATGTAAAGCCTTAACGCTATTTAAAAGTAAGTTTATTTTACAAATAGACACTATTATAATAGCGCAATATACTACATAGTAAATAGTTTAACGGATCCTTAGGAGATGTAAATCCCGAGCATCTCTTGAGTTACTGCACTCATATTTATTTCTGTTAATTTAACTCACATAAGATCTTTTAGTTCTGACTCGAGTGTTTTTGTCTTTTCAAATTCGCTCGGGTCAGTTCGAGCATTTCAGGATTGGAAGATTTAGCTCTAGAAGACAAAGACGAAGATTTATATTATTATTATTTATACTAGTGCACTACACACTGTTCCGCTGCATTGTTATTGGTATGTGTAACTCTGATATGTATTATATAAATGGTTTTGTAAACAGATTTATAAACTATATATTTGATTATTATATTTTATCCTTCCGCTGTGAGATTCTGTTTAGTTTTTTTTCTTCTCTGTTTTTTTCTTATTTACCCCATAACAATGCGCCCTTCCGTATGGTTTGAATTGGCACGTGTGTCGATTTAAAGTGTGCGAAAAAGCGGGACGTTACATTTGGTATCAGAGCTTTGGTTTAGCGATAAACCTTAGCTTTGTGGGGTTTGACTCTTTACTAATAGGGTAGTAATACCCTATGAGAGTCGCTGAGTGTGTATATATGAGAGAGCGTATTTGTTAGTGTTATAAAAGGTTTTATATTGTGTTAATCTATTTCGTTTTGTATTTATAAATCTTGGTTGGTGCATGGGACGCTGTGACATCAATAGGGATTTCTAAACACTTAATAGGACAGACCGACATAATATTTGTTTTAATATAGGTGAATGAAATAACTTTGCCTATTTTATTTTCTATATATAAAAATATTTTATAAAGATATATTTGGCTGCAATAGATTGGTTGTTAGGTATTAAGGTATATAATAATAATAGAAATAAGATTGAAAAATAAGATGAATGAAATTTGGAAATTTAGAACTTAAGTTCCGGGGTTTTGAAATTTCTTTCGAATAAATTTTGGAATATAATAATATTGCTTATAAGTATTTTCTGATATAAATATTTCAATATAATTCGGAAGAATTGTTTTAAAGAAGATTTTGAAGAAAATTTTTTGTACTTTCCTCTTTGTCGTTGGAAAATAATTTCGGTGATGGCGGCTGCATCATCAACTTTCATTTTCGAGTTTCGAAGGGGAAAGGCCACTGTAGTAAATTCTACTACAGATTCATTTTTAAAATATCTAAATTTTAAATTGTTTTAAAATAATTAGAGATATATAAGTTGTAAGAATATATTTATCTATTATTTTAAAATAAAGTGAAAATTTAACCCGGTATTAAATTCTTAAATTTCCATTAATTAATTGTTTCAATTATTGTAGTGAATCGAAACATAGGTAATTAATAAATTAAAACCTTTAAAGGAAATAAGAGATTTAATGATAGGTTAAAAATGGTCTTAAATGAAAGTTGAAATTATAACTTATGAAATAAAGAATATTATTATTAAATGTTAAATTTACCATAGGAAATGAGAAACTTGTATAACTTTCAAGTATATTCTTTAAAAACATATATAACTTACCAAATATTAAAAGTTGTTAATAGGGAATGTAATGAAATTGTACAAGTAAAAGTAGGTAATGAAGTATTCAATGAATTTGCTATTATAAATGAGAATTTAATGTTTAAACTTAAGTATTAATTGAAATTTTACCAAGTAAATATAATTAAGGGTAAGTATGACAAATAGATGATTTAAACTTAAGTAATTAAAGGGTAACTAAATGAGGTCATGCGATAATAAATAAATGAATAATTATAGTGAAAACGGGGGGAAACTGGCATGACCTTATTTAATGGAATTGAGAAATTTTAAGTAAAAAGAAAAATAAATGACTGCAAAACGTTAGTGAATGAATTAATAAAATCCTTTACTTATGAGAATGGATATTATAAGGTTAAGAATTTAAGTGTAATTAAAAAAGGGTTACTATAATTAATTATAATAGAAATGTAAGCATTAAATAAATGATTGAAATTGAGAAGTGCATTAAATATAATACAAATAAAAGAAACTTACATGACCCGAATAAATGAAAATGAATAACTGTAAGTAATAAGTAGAAATAAAGGAAACAACCACGGAATGAGAAAATAAAATTTAAAGTTTGTTAGAAATAAATATAAATTATAAAAGGAAAATTTATGTGGTTTAAATAAAAAGAGAAATTCAAATAACAAAGGTATGAGATGAAATTATTAATAAGTTAAGTTGATTATTAACAGTTTCAACCTGACATTCGCTTGAGGGTGTGCAACTGTAGAGAATTTCTATTAAATGTGGGATCGTTGGCAGAAATCCTTGAATTCAACGCTGTCGAACTGGGTTCCGTTATCAGTGATGATGGTATGTGGGAGAACAAATCGGCAGATAATGTTGCGAACTACAAAGTTGATCACTTTCTTCGTCGTGATGGTAGCAAGAGGTTCAGCTTCGACCCATTTGGTAAAGTAATCAACTGCGACGATGACGTACTTCGCACCACCTTCGGCTAAGGGCAAAGAGCCAATGATATCGACGTCCCATGCTACAAACGGCCATGACTGACCATTTGGGTTATCTCAGTAGGTGGAGCTTTAGGAATTCGAGCATGTTTTTAACATTTATCATATTTCCTGGCGTAATCTGTTGCATCGCAGTTTACAGTTGGCCAATAATATCCATATTGGAGTACTTTCTTAGCGAGAGCTTGCCCTCCGGTGTGATCGCCACATTCTCCTTCGTGAACATCATGCAACACTCGCTTAATTTCATCATGGGCGATACATCGGAGTAGAGGAATGGAGTACCCTCTTCTATACATGACTCCATTCTAAATAGTGAACCGTCCAGCTCTACGAAGAACCTGTCTCTTCTTACTCTTGCGCTCAGGCAGCGTTCCATGCTCGAGGTAATTTCAGAATGGAGTCATCCATGACTCCTTATCGGGAGTGATTTCAAATATCTAGTCTGTCTCCATTTTATCAATGCTTGGGGAAGATAACGTTTCCACGGGAACGAGTCCCATTTGTTGTGCTTCGCCCATACTTGCTAACTTCGCCAATGAATCTGCCTTTTGATTGCGCTCATGGGGTATGTAGAAGATGGCATAATAATCAATCTGATTAAGTATCTCCTGAAGTCGGGCTAGATAAGCGGCCAATCTTCGATCCTTTGCCTTATATTCGCCCCGAACTTGACATACAACTAATTGTGAATCACAATAAATTACCATGTCAATAATTCTCAAAACTCGGGAAAGTTTCAATCAATAAGCAAGGATTCATATTCAGCTTCATTATTGGTCGCATGAAAATCAAATATTAGAGCATAACATATGGATCGACCTTCGGGGGTTTCAAGTACAACCCCAACACCCGAGCACGGGTCGTTTGATACATTATCAGTATGTAGCTTCCAGATATACTCGGGAGATTTGCTAGTTTCGGGCAAGTCCTTTGGGATGGTAAATTTGGCTATGAAATCTGCTAGGACTTGTTCTTGAATGGCTCGCCTCGGAGTGTAATTAATGTCAAACTGGCTCAGTTCAATGTTCCATTTGAGTAACCTACCAGACGTCCTAGGCCGCATAAGGACCTGTCGTAATGGCTGATCGGTGTAAACAGTGATGGATGGGCTTGGAAATACGGATGGGGTTTCCTTGAGGCAATAACCAGACAATAAGCCAACTTCTCTAGCTTTGGATAATTCCTCTTAGCTCCGGTTAGTCGTTTACTGATATAGTAGATCGGTATTTGCAATCAGTCTTCCTCCTGAATTAGGGCAGCACTGATTGCGTTTTCTGATACCGCCAAATAAAGGTACAATTGCTCATGATCAATAGGTTTTGACAAAATCGGCGGCGTGGAGAGATGTTGAATTAGTGCTTGAAATGCGTCCTCACATTTCGTGGTCCATTCAAAATTCTGTTTCCCTTTACGAATCAAATCAAAGAAAGGAATGCATTTGTCGGTGGACTTCATATGAACCTGCTCAATGCTGCTACCTTTTCGTTGAGGCTTTGGATTTGTTTTATGGTTCTTGGAGTCTCAAGATTTCTGATCGCCCACATCTTTTCAGGATCTGCTTCAATTCCTCGAGCGTTGACGATAAACCCAAGGAATTTTCCAGATGCGGCCACAAAGTGACATTTCAATGGGTTGAGCTTCATCCTGTATTCCCGAAGGATATTAAACATCGATTCCAACTTTTTTATATGATCAGTGGAGAATTGTGAATTCACTAGCATGTCATCTACGTATACTTCTACGGTCCTTCCGAACTGATTGGCGAACTTCGATTGACTAGTCGATGATATGTTGCCTCAGCGTTCTTAAGTCTGCAAGGCATGACTTTATCGCAGTAAAGTCCCAAATCGATTACGAAGCTGGTATGTTCTTGGTCGGGTAAGTGCATGGGTATCTGGTTGTAACCGGAATAAGCATCCATAAAAGATAATAACTCGTGCTCAGCCGTTGAATCTATGAGCTGATCAATTCGACGAAGTGAAAAACTGTCTTTCGGGCAAGCTCTGTTCAGGTCTGAGTAATCAACACATGTTCTCCATTTTCCATTTGGCTTTCGGACAAGTACGAGATTGGATACCCACTCCGGGTATAAGGCATCTCGGATGAACCCATTCATTTACAACTTATCGACCTCTTCTTTAAGGGCGGCAGATCTCTTTGAATCCATACCACGCCTTTTCTGTTTGATCGGGATATACCGCAGGTCAATATTCAGAGTGTTGCTCGCGATGTCCGGTGAGATCCTACACATGTCGGAATGCGTCCAGGCGAATACGTTGAGGTTCGCCTGGAGAAATTTAACCAATTCCTTCCGTGTCTGTTGGCTTAACTGAGATCCAATCTTTATCATTTTTGAATCGTCATCATTGTCGATCGGGATATCGATGGTCAGTTCAGCTGGGGAAGCTTGACTGTCTTTAGTTTCATCTTCACTTTCAATGTCTCTCGGGTCAAGATCCCTTCGAAATTGGTTGGAGTGCCAGGGCCTGGGCCCAGGCACCAATTGTCAATTGTCAGCAAAACAGACGTAGAGAGATTCCTCTATGCCATTCCCTTTCTCTTTTCGCTATGCCCCATGTAGCTCAGCAACATAACAGACTCGTCCAGTAGCCTGATCTCCTTGAACGACTCCGACCCCACGATCGGTGGGGAATTTTAGAGTCAAGCACCATGGGGCAATGGCTGCCCTGAATTCAGCAAGGGCCGGTCGGCCCACGAAGCATTGTAAGGGGAGTCTATGCCCAACACAACAAACTGCAGTATCCAGACTCTCCGGCGTTCTCCAACTCCCAACTCCACTGGTAGTTCCACCAGTGGGTATAGTAGCACTCCCATTGAAGCCATGAATGAGAGATTGACAAGGCTTCAAGTCTTTAGCTTCCATTTTCATTAGATCATATGCCCGTTTAAACAAAATATTTATAGAGCTTCCACTGTCCACCAAGATCCTCTTCATCCAAGCAGGACCTACCTAAGTTGATATGACCAGTGGATCGATAGTGGAGGCTTCAACCTTATCAGCGTCTCTATTTCGAAATACGATATCATCGGTCATCGTCTTTTGTTGCTTGGCCAGAGCCCCACCATCACAACTACTACAACATTTGAAGTCCGCATGCCTAATAGAGCTGGCATACGACTCCATTTCCCTCCAGCTTCGGTCTACTAGATGAGGACCACCACTTATTATATTAATCACCAATCTCTCGCTAGTACGAGCGGGGTCCTCCTGTCTTGCCAGATTGGGTATGTTATTCTGATTCGATGGGCCTGCACCTCCAAACCGCGGCACCCGCACAAACTGTTCCAACTTCCTTTCTCTAATCAGCTTCTCAATGAGATCTTGTAAATTGCGACGCTCGTTCGTATTGTGGCCATAACTCTCGTGAAGCCTACAAAATTTCCCTATTTGGATACGCCTCTCTGATGATGGCTTCGGAGCAGGCTTCTTGTACTGGATAGTATTGCAGATTGTAGATATAAATTCTCTAGCGACGTATTCAGAGGAGTGTAATTATCAAACATTGGAGCTCTACATCGCGGACCATGGTTCTAATCTCGCTTTCTATTCTGATTCTCACTCTCTTTCTGTTGAGTTTGTTTATTCTGGATATTCAACTGAACTTTCCCATAACTCTCCTCAGACTGTTTAACCGCAACATTACTTTGAATCCCTTCCATACTAGGCCCCGCATCATCTTGTTTCCTAGACTGTTTCGCGTCCTGCCTTCTCAAGAATTGGGCTGTCTTGGAGTAGAAACGGTCGAATGACGCAGGAGGCTTCCCAGCCAACCAATTTTCGAACTCGAAATCAAGATCAATCCCCTTAGTCAATGCCATCAAGGTAGAGTTGTCATTGGGATTGCTTATCTCTGCACAAGCAGTATAAAACCTCTTTAAGTAGCGTCTGGGTGTCTCTCTAGGAGCTTGGATGACGCTAGACAAAGTGTTAACATCCTTTGACCTTGCGTCATGCATTCGAAACTGCTCAACAAATTTGGTTGCCAATTGGTCAAAACAAGAAGTAGATCAGGGTGGCAAACGAGTGAACCACATAGTAGCTATGCTCCCCAGTGAGATCGGGAAGCTTCGACATTTAACTGCACCATCAGCCCGTGTAGCATTCATCAACCACTCATACTTCAGGATGTGCTGATTGGGATCAGAACTTCCTTCGTAGACTGGTAAAGCCGACATTCTAAATCGCTGAGAGGGTTCAGCATAAAGTATCTCATCTATAAAGGGAGTATGACTCCGAGAGATTCCCCAGTCATCATTTGTGAGGCCTTGACTATCTCGAATCATCTGATGAATCATAGTGGGGATGTCTGGCATCTGTACATTCTGTGTACGTTGAGCCAAGGTGTGGTCGGGTTCCACAATGCGAGGCTGGACCGGACGCGGTCGACGATCCATGTCTCGCCTCCTTGGTTCCAAGTCTTTGGGGGCGTAGGGTTCGGGAGTACGTCCGTGCTGACAGTGGTTCAAATCTAGATGATTCCGAGCATCAACCCCAGGTTCAACAACGGTGGTGGTAGCGCGGTTGTCTGTGGTGTAGTGAGGAACAATACCTCCTCAGGAGGAGGGTCTAGTATGGTAACTAGTTGATGAGCCAACTCTAGGGTGCCCAATGTTCAGCGTAGGTTAATGTCCGGTAGCTTGAGTGCAGCTTACGTCCAGTCGTGGGCGTGTAAATATGTGATGATAGTCGGACGAGGCTGAACTCTCTGTGGATGAGTAAGAGGCGTGATCCCTCCTGGATCTCCTACGCCTTTGGCGATTTAGCTGATTAGTTAATTCTGCGTTGGCGCGCAGTTGTTCAGTAAGCTGTTGACGACTTTGAGTCAGCCCTTGCATAAGCATTTGAAACTCTTATTGGGTGACAGGGCCAGACGGATCTGACGATCCGGCAGTATTCTGCTTGGATGGAGGCAATTGTTTGGGATTCTGTCTATCCAGTGCTTCTTGATCTACAGCTGTAGAGGCGGTCCTTGTGATAACCATGGCGGATGATGAAGTCCTTTCCTAGATTTGATGCAAATCTGAATAGGTTGGAAGGATTCTGAACTTGAGATCTGGATCTTCCTCTTGGATTTTTGCAATTCGGTATTAATAGCAGATCCAAAGAGCAGGAGAAATACCGTGTTTTCTCAGTGAAAGCGCCAAAGTGTTTGTACCAAAATTAGGCACAACACTCTTCGGAAGTATTTAAAGAGATAAAAATGAAGAATAGAAACGTAAAAAGAGGATTATCTAACAAACACTTCAAAAAACAAATATGAAAACACGCAGAAATACAGGGATTTAGAGTGGTTCGGTGTATGGCCTATGTCCACTATGAAGTTGATGAATTTATTGATATTCACTTGTTGATTACAACTGATTAAAATGGATTACAGTGGATTATAGTACTAAAATTCGAGTACAACAGCAGCTATGGAATGCAAAAATGGTTCCGGTAGAGTCTGGACGTCAAAGAGCCAAAAGATCCCTCTTCTGTAGGTTCTGGGGTGCTATTTATAGGCGTAGGATGCAGATATCTTGCTCAGATCTTGGGAGACCTCTTCTGGCATGTGAATGAGCCAACGCGATCGATCCCAGATGATTTCGACTCAATCTGTATCGATACGAATGAATTTCGTATCGATCAGGATTTGACCCAATCGAGTCGAAACTTGGTAAGAAGATTCTTTAGGTTGTACGTAAGCTCTTGTGAAAATTTCATAGCATTTGGACTTGTAGATTGTGATTTATGATCGATGCAAACTTCGTTTTTATGTGGACTGTCGCGTTCGAATCGATGCCTTCGTATCGATCGGTTTGAATCGCTCCTGGGCATGTGTCTGCAAATTGATGTGGTGCTAACTCCTCGGATCGATCCACATTTTATGCCGAATGACCGAGTCTTCCCTACGCATGTGCCTTGTTTGTATCGATCATTCTTGCTTTGTTCTTACCGATCGCATTGCTTAATTCGTATTGATCGATTGCCCTGCCATATTCGTATCGACCGATCATCTGGTTCTGTTCGTATCGACCGTATTGCATTATTCATATTGATCGATTGTTCGGTTCTATTCGTATCGATGGCAAGTGTCTATTTCTTATCGATCCATGGTTGATTGGTACGAAGTATGCAACATGTTTGATCGACACGAACAAGACACTTGTACTACAATCGATGGATATGAAATGAGCATAGCCTATCGATTCAAAGCGGGTTCATCCGTCGATCAATTCGAAGAAGACAGTCTTTGGTGGATCTAAAGTTGGATGGATATGAAATGGGGGCCGAAGATCGATGAATACGAACAAATGACTGCTTGAGGAATACGAATTTGACCGATGCGAAGTGATGGGTTGTGACTCGATCGATAGGAAATGATGGATACGAATGAATTGGCCTCCTTGACTTGCATCGATCATATCTTGAGCATATGAACTCGGATTGACTTGAAATTTGAAACGCTGGCTTTTATAGCTTTGCTTGTCATGTCTTATCAATTATAGCTTGATCTGGTCTCGGAGAAAATTCATCGACATCCATAGTGAACCTGTGCTTGCTCGACATTCGGGATGAGTGGTCTTTGATCTTCGGTCAACTCCTTGATGTATCGGCCTTGCTAAAAGACGGGATAACAACCTTAAAATCTTCAGACTTTGTCATTTCACTCAGAAATGTTAATTCACTCAACCGAAAGGTTGAGTCCATATAAAAAAATTCAATGAAAAACATCAGGGATGTTAACAAAAAATCTTATTAACAACACTAATTTAACATATTAGGATAAATTAGAGTTTGCAAAAAAATACATCTTTTTGTTGAAATCGAAGTGCCGAAGGTTGGAGAGAAGAAGTTGGAAATGTTTCAGGTGGTCGCGTGGCGCGGCGGCCGGAAGTGGACGAACTTGGGAAAAGAAAGAGGGTTTGGAGGAAGATTTAGGTGGAAGAAGATAACGAAAATAGTTCTCGGCCGACGCAGGTAATTCACGACGCGTGACGGTTTGCGACGGCCGTCGACGACAACATTTCGACGGTAAATGTTCGGTTACTACAGATTGTGACGACAAAACCTAGCCATCGGAAAGAGCCTTCGACAGCCGTCGCTATAATCCGTCACGATAAATAGTAATTCTGGTTGTGCATGATCACACTTAAAGCACATGTTGTAATGCTTGGTTGGAATACAAACACAACCTTTTGGTCCGACCGCGAACTTTCGTAATTGCCCTTTATACATGATTCTTAAAAATATTGTTATTTGTATACACAACTTCAAAATAAATTCGAAAAAACCTTGCCGATTTTAGAAAAATAGCATCTAATCTTTAACAATAGTTGTAATACCATTTGCGTCATACTTTTTTGGTATCAGACCAAACTATCAAAAACGTCTCTACATATATTATAAAACATCAAAACCACTTAAAAATAGGATATAAAAAATATATTTTCTTTACAAATCCAAAACGCTTGTATACAAGTATGCATAGCACGTCCATTGGACATGTGTAAAGCAAGTATGCTTTAACTTTGTTTAGTGCAAAATAGTAGGTATAAGCATGCACGGTCTACAGAAAGTGAAAGAAGAATGAATATACTCATAGAAAAAAGGCAGTTAAACGGTTAGATTCCGTTGTTGCCATCATTATACTTGCTGATATATTCATTTTTTTGTTGTTTTTATAGATACCGTGATGTAAATCGTCACTTTACTAAAGTTTCATTCACCTCTTCATTTGTCCTTTGCACCCAATTTTTCTTCCTCGTTCCATTCTCGTTTATTTTGAGCACCTTCTCATTTTCTCTTTTACCCTATCATCAATCCAATCTCTCATGCTACTATAAATTGGAAACTATGACATCGTTCTCATCAGGCTTGAATTGGGCATATGAATGTAACATGCATATCTTTAGAAAAATAATTTATTTATATTAGCTTGCCACCTTTTCATACAACATCATTCATGTTAATATATCAGCAACCCACCTAGTGACACCCTAAACTAAAATACTCGCAAGTCCTTTTATTTCCCCAACTTCTTTAATGATCAAAGGTTGTACGAAAAGCATGTACAACAATAGCAAAGTCAGCAAAACAGCCATTTGAATGGCATAGTCCTAAATGGTGTAAGTGACAGCAATAATTTGGAACAACCAAAAAGTCAAATCATAATAACGGTCATGTTCACGGTCATGTTTTAGAATTTGGAATTATGATCGAGGTTCGCTACCTAGAAAAAATTGGATGGGTCCATGTGAAATGCGGTACAGAAAATTGGAAAAGGGAGTGTGGAATCTACTACTTTCAACTCAAAACTATACAACCTTGAGATTGCTTTTTGGTTCAAGACTACTTATACATAGAATCATGCGTCATTTACAATAATATGAACAATCATAGTAGTTATGGGTGTGAAGAGAATATTTATTTGCTCAAAACAAACACTTGAAACATTAACGAATGCTGGAAGACAAATTTAATGCTTATGTACATTAAACAATTATTTTTGTTTCAAGAAAGCAATAAACAAAGTTAAAACACTTTATATCATTGTCTGAGTACATGTTCGTGTGCGTTTTCAACGCAATATAACATGTAACTTCTAGTATAATTTATACATTTTCTCAAATAGTCGATGTCAAACAAATTTTTTAACCTGGATATTAGAAATGCAAAAATAAAAGGAAACAAAAAGAAATTGTCAAAAAAAGTCCATAGCCACTGCATATGTCAAAAAAAATAGCTAGCAACTTCTTTTCATGACTATAATTAGTCAGACTATTAAATATACATGTAGAAACCAAAATTTTGAATATTAAAATACAACATATTATATTTGATAGTGAAAAAAGGCTATCCAAACCGTTAAGTTAAAACAAACTTGAAGTTATAATTATTTTGTCAGGACCCGATTCTTTGACTTCCGAAAATCGACATCAATACGTTCACTGTATCAACTGCGGAGCAATCGAATGCCGGAAAATCGAACCATGAGGGTTTAAGAAGAAGAAAAAGACAGAAGAAGAGATAAGAAGATAGAAAATAGAACAGAAAACAGCAGAACAATATCAGAATCTCACAATCGCAGCGGAACAACATATAATAGATAAATGAATAATCTTTAAACAAAGAACTACATCAGTTATTACATTACATCATATTACAATTCATTACATCATCAGAGTGTACAACAACAAACAACAACAAACAGCGGAAAAGAAATACTATATACTAATAATACGCCATGCCATCTAGCTTGCCTCCAGCAACTCCTGAATATCCTGATAAACCTAACTCTTGACTGCCCGTGTGGAAATTGGTGGGCACCCAGAGTTTAGAAAGGAAAACAATAAACTCCAAGTCAGTCATGTGACTGGTGTGAGAACTCAAAACAGTTTATTTATCTTAAAAATCAAAATAGAGGAATATTTTTAAAGTCAATTCGCAATGCTTTTAAAAATGAGACTACCATAAGGCCTCCCGCCACACACGCAATGCAAACGCAGGATTGGAGGAGATTTCTCCTTATGATAGTCAAAGATGCTTGATACGCATTAAAAAGAAACATTTGATATTATTACTAGTGCATAGTGTAGAAACATTTCGAAAGTAAAATATAAATCTTAGCCAGCATAGTTATCATTATAGTATGCTTGCTATAGCTACCATATTAAATGGCAGGTTCTACAACTAAAACCGTACAAGGCACGTATTGTTTTGTTTTGGATTTCCAACAAATGGTCGGGCAAAGGAACTTTCCAAGTAAAATAGAACGCCTCTGGAGAAACGTTCCCGGATCCTAACCGGATCTCTGCTAAACAAGGCCGGGTTACCCATAACTGGGTAACAACTGACACGAGTATGTCATCCCCCGGTCCTTTGGAACCATAAACCAAGCGCTCGTAATCAACATCACACCAAAATAATAAATATAGTGTGTCCACAAAGTAAGTATCTGGGCTCCATACCATGATACTACTTATAATCCAGATAGGAAATGACATACCCTATGGAGGTGCGACCCCCAAATAACCTTGCTGCCGCGATTCCTGTTTCGACCACAACCGGTCTGTGAGGCTTGACGAAGTCTCGTTCACAAAGAAATGCTTTATATAAAAGCTGTGCTTTAATTCACAAATGCTCAATAGCACTTATATGCCACATTACCAACTTGGGAATGTATCACTAGTAACCATCAACTACATAACCTCTGAGCTCGTACGTCTCAGAGAAGGGTGTTAAGCTAAGAGAATAAATTCTCCGCCACCAACAGAAATATATTTGATAGAAACCAGCTTTACATCTCAAATTGTAATGTAAGACACACATCCATACAAGTACGTTCCGGGATTGAACGTAACCGAAGGCACTTCCAAAGAAGTCCTTGCAATCCGGGTATTCACAAACCCGATCGAATTTCCCATCACAAAGGAAATCTCCATACCGCAGCTAACGGTGCGGAAACAATCGATAGGTCATTCTATCGTTTTCACAATTACCCGGTCTTCAACACCGGTCTTCAAATGCAATCCATAACGACGTATCACATACTCGAAATGGGTTATACGACCCCAAGGTCCTTTTCCGGCTAACCCGAATAGTGAGCGCTTATTCAAAAATAAGTGTGACATTCAAATTCAAACAAATCACAACACATACCCATTCAAAGGGAAATATTGATAGTCTGATTATTTAACTATCAATAGGCATGCTCAACATCACCAAATTCCAAATAATTTCCCAAATTATTTACTTTCCAAAATATCTTTACTAGATATAAAATTTCCCAAACTTCAAACATTTGAAAACTAATTTTCAAATCACTTTTCAATCCTTTATCACTTTTGAAAACAAATTTCAATCATTTCCCTTACTCGGAAATACTTTCATTTCAACATGGTTCATTTAAACCAATTTAAATAAATCCTTACCGATTTACTTTATATTTACGTTCCAAATCCATAAATTTATTCCCACACTTTAAAAATAAATCAACTTTTATTTTTAAACTAATTCCCCTTTCCTTTATAAATTCCATAGTGAATTTACATTCCAAAATATTTATGAATATACGATTTCAAATCGATTTCTAATATTCATTTTCAATTTATCTTCAAAAAGATAAAGTCCCAAAATATTCAGTTCATATTGGAAAACATTTCCGTACTTATTAAATAATAAGTAATTCACAAATCCATTCATTTTCAACATTTGAAAATATTCGATATACTTAAATCAAAATTTAGTATATATTTCATTCCTTAAGGAAATCATCCTCTTAACACATTTATTTGGGTCAAAAACGAATGTTGCGTAAAACATCGTTACGACGACCCAAAATTACTAGTATAGGGATTCAAAGTTTAAATAGATATATAAATCCCAATACTATACAAACATTTCCTTTCGGAAACCATTTACTATAACAACAGTGTTATAGTCCACCATTTCCTTTTATTTCTCGAAAACGTCTATTTCAACAATAAATGTTGAAATCTAGGGTTTCGATTCATAATACATTTTAAAACATCTTTAAAATAATTAACTTCATCTTATAATATTTATTTTGCCAAACATGATCATTTTTTTCAATAATGTATTCACTGTCCAAAATCGTGAATATATTTCCTTTAATAAACTTCAATATTCAATTTATCAAATTCAATTGATTTCGAATTTATAAACAATGTT
This sequence comes from Allium cepa, assembly GCA_030765085.1. NCBI lineage: Eukaryota > Viridiplantae > Streptophyta > Magnoliopsida > Asparagales > Amaryllidaceae > Allium > Allium cepa. The sequence continues at coordinate 791,511,939 of CM060935.1, read as the reverse complement.
TATATATTCCATTTCTATTTATAAGCTTCGATTTATAAATCTCATTATTAACAAATTCCATTTATATCTCATTTAAATGCCAAAATCCGATTTATAAGATAATTACTTATAAATCTTCTATTTTACAAAATCTATTCATTTTATAACTTCACAATTTATAAATCTATAAATTCCATTCACTTATGAAATCCATTTTTATCTCATTTTTTTAACACTTATAAAAACTCGTTTTAATATTCCAATATTTTTAATTTATAAAATATCAATTTTTTTATAAGTCTTTTATATACATCGTTTTTAATAATTCAAAAAATCCCAATTTAAACCAATTTATTCTTTTAATAACTTTAAAATCGTTATTTAAAGCTTATATATTTCAAAATCATACTTAAGCATTATTTTTCAAAAATCATAACTTTTATAAAAATGAAATTTTAACGTTTATTTATTTTAACAATTCAAAATTTAATAAAACGAATACTTTTGAAAATCACTTTAAAATTCCTTTTAAAACCAAAAATCATTATTTAGAACTTCAGAAATGGATCCGATGATGCAGCAGCACCAAATAGTCAATCACGACATCCAAATATCATATATCGATATGATAATCAACAAATATCAAAATATCTGTAAATAAATCAATACAGTTAAGGAATCCAGTTGGATCCCTCCAACCTGTTTCCCTGCATCCACAAACATTAGCACAATACCAATTCTGCTCCAGTACGGAATTATCGCCGTATATGGGATTTAAAATATTATCCGCTTAATAGGCGGCGCAATAGGGTCTCATCCGCTATATACTGCGGGAAAATCAACTCCAAGTACATAAATAATACCAATTTCACTGTTTATGAAATATTCGCGGTATATGTTTTTCATAAATAACATCCGCTTACTAACGGCGCATAATGTCTATTTTAACAATCAATAGATAACAATCATCATTCAAACATGCATTCAAGAATTTTAAATCTAACTATTTAAAATAAAATCGAAACCGATTCGATTGAGTGAGAAGTTCTCACCTTGATTTCAATTTCGTTTTAGCGATTTATTTCGAATAAAACTAAACGGACGTTTAATTTTACTCGAAATTCTCACTAACTCAAAACGACTCCAATCCAATTCCATAGCGTAGTGCTCGTCCATACGATTCCAACGCAACTGGTTTCGCGCGTTTTCGACCTCGTATGAAAAAGATATGAATTTTTGAAGTTTCACGAATTTATAACATATAATTTACAACATATATTTATAATTTTAACCCTAACTTATCATGGCCGTTGATTTCCTTTCCCCATCATCAGGCCGCACCCCTCTTCCTTCATCACGTTTCCTTCTACAGGTCAATACGCGTGAAAACAAACCCACCAAGGTCGAACTAGGGTTTAGAACCACGGCCTCCACGAGCATCGAAAGTTCATCAAACCACCACCATACGAACCACCATTCGAAGCTCCACCTTCACCATCAGTAGCCTGAAGCTCGGCCTTCAATATTGCCTCGAAATGCATGCCGAACGTGCGGCCTTTACATGCAATTTGCCGTTGATTCTTGACTTCGATTTCGATCATAACCGTTGAGATTGAAGCTCTCGACGAGCTCTACAACTTTCATGTTGAAAGTTTCTCCTAATTGTTGATGGATTGAGATAAAATTGAGGAAGAAAACGATGAATTCCTGGCCGTTCATCAGGTTGGAGGCGGCGGCTGAAGAGAATAAAACCTTAGCCCTTTTTTCTTTGCAAATAATGAATTTTTAGGGGCTTATATAGAAAAATTCTCAAACACTATTCATCCCGGATTTTCCGAACTCCAAACGAAGCGTGCCGGTTGGAGTTTCTAAGGTTTACCCCGCGTTCCGAACACAATGGAACGTGTTTCGGGTGCTAATTCGGTCATCTGTGCGAGTTATGGTAATAAACGTTCGATTTAAAATTAAATCGATTAAACGATTTTCTAGGCGTTTTGGCTTGCACCGGACAAACGATACATCTGATTGACATGAAATTTGAAACCATACAATAATATCACATTACGGATCCGATGAAACTGGTTTCGTCGAAATCCGAGATAGTTTGAAAAATGGCTATTTTAACTCGCCAAATTAATATTAAAACAATTTCGATGCGTTTCAAGCTGTCACGATCAAACGATAACTCCGATTGCTACGAAAATTGAAATCCGATAATAACACACTATTACGGATCCAATGGAACTAGTTTCGCCCAATTCTGAGACTGTTCGAAAATTGGCTATTTTCACTAGTCGATTAAATATTAAAATATTCAATTTTTACAAATAAACTTTTAATTCGATTTTTAAAAGTTCTATAACATCGTTCTGACTTCAATATGATATAATAAAATTTTACAAATCATTTTCAATCATATTTTACCCAATTTTCAATTATTTCTATAATTTCACATATTAAATTATCGATTTAATTATTCAATTAAATCCAATTATTCGAATAAAATTTATTCGACTTATAAATTCACTTATTAATATTTAAAATTAATTAAATATTCAAATTTTAATTAATAAAAATTCGGGGTCGTTACATACTTCCCCCCTTAAAAGAATTTCGTCCTCGAAATTACCAAGTAAGAAAAGTTACAGAATTAATTAACTTTTTCAAAATTCATAATTAAATTTCTTACAATATCTTTACTAAGTTTTCAAATCATACTTAGTTATATTTTCAAAAACAACTACTATTGTTTAACTTTCAACTCCAAAATCAAAGTTAAAGTTTTCAAAAACTTTCAAATTTTTTCCAACGCCTTAAATTTTCGGAAAAATTCGCCAGAGTCTCCTTTGCGTGGCTCGATCCAAAAAAAAATGACAGTATATATATCACAAATATACATCTCATCGAGTGATGAGGCATCCTGCAGGGAAAAAAGTGTAAAAGTACGATATTTAATCCGAGATATGTACCTTATATTTTATTAGCGAGCATATACGGCTAATATAGCGCGAAAGCGAGCTCCAAATGCGAAGCAAACGCGATCCGCACCTACTAAACACTCAACAAACAAATGAGAAACATGTATATAGACAATGGTATCGATATACAATATATAGCAACATAACAGCTACATATGCCAACATAGCAAATGCAACAAAACAACAAATGCAAACATCAACCAACTATCATCCATAACCAAATCAATATTCATTCATATTCTTATTAATATTCAATGAATTGGTTTTCAATTTAAATCACATTTGATTTATTTACATTGGAATTTTACTAACATTCATTCATTCATATTCAATTAGTCTATGTTCACTAATTTATATTCAAGTTGGTTCACTTCCAAATCAAATTCAAATTCACTTAACTTCCAATTTGATTTATAGCTTTCAATTTCGCTAATTCACTTTCATTAACACTTAATGAATTATATACAATAAATCAACAATCAAATAACAACCAATGTTTATTCAATACAACCAAATTTATTCACTTTACATTTAATTTGGTTCAACACTTTTAATTCCAATTGGATCATATTTAAACGGACTTCCATTCAATTTATTCAACTACCAATAACATTAGCTTTTAATGAATTGACACTTACATCCATTATTTCATATCAATTATTTACATTTAATTGATTAACATTCAATCCATTTTATCAATTCAATTGCTAATTCCTTTAAGGATATAATGTTGAATTTCATTTATATAACTCAAGTTCAAATTCTTAATGACTTCATTTCATTAATTCACTTATTAATCTACTTCGATACTAAAATTAACTTCATTCAACTTTACTTAAGTTATATTTCATTTCAACCACCTTATCAAATCCAAATCAATTTATTTAACTTTCCTTTTGTTAAATTTCAAATTACATGTCTTTGATGACAACTCAAATTTATTTCAACTTGGATTTTATTGATTTACTTATACTTCTTTTAATTTAACTTCATCCTTTAAGTTAAATTTATTCTATCAAAATTCAAATTGTATAAGTTATCAACTCATTTATTATTCACATAATATTTTACATAGGATTCCAGAGTCTTTTCAACCTTTCAAAACCAATTTTTTTTTTTTGAAATCAATTCAAATTATCTTTTGAATTTTCAAAACCAAACCCAAATTTCCCAAACAACTTTCTTTTAAACAATTTGGCAGCAATCCTTCTTTTGGAAACCCGAAAATGAACACCAATGATGTCATGATCATCATCGGAATTATTTTCCAGCGACCGAAAAGAGTTTAGAGCTTTTATCTTTCCAAAACAATTTTCTAAAATATATAATCCTTTCAAAACACTTCTCTGGAATTTTATTTTCAGATTATAAATTCTAAAGTAAATTTTTTTTATTTAACCTTTACCGAAGTCAAATTTCATTACTTATTCAAACTCATTTTTATTTACAACTCATATTCATAAATATATTCATATAGTTTCACTTCTTATATATATAAGTTTATTTCACAATTGTAAATCAATTTAATTATAATTCAATTCTTATAATTCTTTTGCTTATACAATTATTCCTTTATAACATGTTTTTATTTAACTTATTCAACAACCAAACAATCAACTTATATACACTTTAATAATTCTGAAAAATTATTCCTTTATATTCAAAATATAATCAAGGTAAAATTATTTCATTCACCCAATTTAAAACAATACTGTGTCGAATTATTCTATACAAGTGTTTATAAACCCCTTCGGCATAGTTGTACAGACCGTGCTGACAAAGGTTCATACACCACTCAATAAACCAATCATCACGATATAAAACAATTTTATATTCACTAACAAATACGCTCTCATAGCTATTATTACACTCAAACTCATTCTAGAGTACTACTGACTCTATCTCTAATGAGTAATACCCAACAGAGCCATGGTTGTCGCTTAACCATATGCTCTGATACCACATTGTCAGGCTTCGACTTCCGAAAATCGACATCAATACGTTCACTGTATCAACTGCCGAGCAATCGAATGCCGGGAAACCGAACCATGAGGGTTTAAGAAGAAGAAAAAGACAGAAGAAGAGATAAGAAGATAGAAAATAGAACAGAAAATAGCAGAACAATATCAGAATCTCACAATCGCAGCGGAACAACATATAATAGATAAATGAATAATCTTTAAACAAAGAACTACATCAGTTATTACATTACATCATATTACAATTCATTACATCATCAGAGTGTACAACAACAAACAACAACAAACAGCGGAAAAGAAATACTATATACTAACAATACGCCATGCCATCCAGCTTGCCTCCAGCAACTCCTGAATATCCTGATAAACCTAACACTTGACTGCCCGTGTGGAAATTGGTGGGCACCCAGAGTTTAGGAAGGAAAACAATAAACTCTGAGTCAGTCATGTGACTGGTGTGAGAACTCAAAACAGTTTATTTATCTTAAAAATCAAAATAGAGGAATATTACTTTTTATAATAGCAATGACAGTCTTTGGGCTGAATGGTCTGACAAGAATGTGATCAAAGGGAGGAGTATATGGTGCATGTCCAAGCCTCAAAATTTGAGTTGGACGTGGCAGTGCATATTCAAACTCAAAGATAAGGTTCTTCCACTCATCCAAATGAACACGAACCCAAGGTATAGTGTGAAATTCTGGGATGACCCTTGGTTGGAGGCGGGTCTCATCCTAAGGCGACAACTTAATCACTGTGAAACGCAACAGGCTGGTATTCACCATGCAGCCAAAGTTAGGGACATTCTACACAACATACAAAATGCACGTACTTCATGGTCAAACCCGAGGATACATGATATATGGAGAAGAATTAGCAACTTTACGCCTGTCTCAGATGTAGCTGCGCGTATACTGTGGGGGGACAAGAGAGCTACCTTCAAAATTGGAGACATATACGAATTTATGATGAAGAACAGAGCTAGACCGCAATGGAAATGGTGGAAACGTACGTGGGGAAGAGATAGCAGTATGAGACATGACTTCATGCTTTGGAAAGTTTTGAATCGCGCATTGCTGACTAATGCGAAGCTTGCTTGCATGGGTTTGGGCTTTAACCTCTCATGCAAATTCTGCAGTTATATGCCTGAATCGGTCGAACATTTGTTCTTCGAGTGCGCCTTTATTAAACTAATCTGGATATCCGTGATGGCGAGGCTTCATAGGCAGAATGTATCCCACGACAATCGAACTGAATGGGAAAGAGTTTATTATCATGCTGGAATCAATAACGAAAGAGGAAGAATCTTCAATGTAGTTCTTAAAAGCTTTATTTCTGCTGTTTGGAGGGAGAGAAATGCCAGGGTTTTTGATGTTGTCAATGCTAAAACTGACGTGGTGTTTAAAAGGTGGATAATGTGTGAGATATGTCTTTCTTTGGGGCAGCTGTCGTTCGCAATTGAGCCTGGGATACGAGCTTCCTTTCTACTAAACATTTAGTTGTTGTCTTCCACTCTTTCTTTTGTTTTTGTTTTTTCCCCCGTGCTTGCTATGCCAAGTGTTCCCTGTATTCTGTTGTTTGTGTGTAGTTTTCTATGGTGTAGTAATAAATGGTCGGGGTCCATTTAACCCCGTCGGCCTTGCCAAAAAAAAAAAATAGAGGAATATTTTTAAAGTCAATTCGCAATGCTTTTAAAAATGAGACTACCATAAGGCCTCCCGCCACACACACAATGCAAATGTAGGATTGGAGGAGATTTCTCCTTATGATAGTCAAAGATGCTTGATACGCATTAAAAAGAAACATTTGATATTATTACTAGTGCATAGTGTAGAAACATTTCGAAAGTACAATATAAATCTTAGCCAGCATGGTTACCATTATAGTATGCTTACTATAGCTACCATATTAAATGGCAGGTTCTACAACTAAAACCGTACAACGCACGTATTGTTTTGTTTTGGATTTCCAACAAATGGTCGGGCAAAGGAACTTCCCAAGTAAAATAGAACGCCTCTGGAGAAACGTTCCCGGATCCTAACCGGATCTCTGCTACACAAGGCCGGGTTACCCCTAACTGGGTAACAACTGACACGAGTATGTCATCCCCCGGTCCTTTGGAACCTTAAACCGAGCGCTCGTAATCAACATCACACCAAAATAATAAATATAGTGTGTCCACAAAGTAAGTATCTGGGCTCCATACCATGATACTACTTATAATCCAGATAGGAAATGACATACCCTATGGAGGTGCGACCCCCAAATAACCTTGCTGCCACGATTCCTGTTTCGACCACAACCAGTCTGTGAGGCTTGACGAAGTCTCGTTCACAAAGCAATGCTTTATATAAAAGCTGTGCTTTAATTCACAAATGCTCAATAGCACTTATATGCCACATTACCAACTTGGGAATGTATCACTAGTAACCATCAACTACATAACCTCTGAGCTCGTACGTCTCAGAGAAGAGTGTTAAGCTAAGAGAATAAATTCTCCACCACCAACAGAAATATATTTGATAGAAACCAGCTTTACATCTCAAATTGTAATGTAAGATACACATCTATACAAGTACGTTCCGGATCGAACGTAACCGAAGGCACTTCCAAAGAAGTCCTTGCAATCCGGGTATTCACAAACCCGATCGAATTTCCCATCACAAAGGAAATCTCCATACCGTAGCTAACGGTGCAGAAACAATCGATAGGTCATTCTATCGTTTTCACAATTACCCGATCTTCAACACCGGTCTTCAAATGCAATCCATAACGACGTATCACATACTCGGAATGGGTTATACGACCCCAAGGTCCTTTCCCGGCTAACCCGAATAGTGAGCGCTTATTCAAAAATAAGTGTGACATTTAAATTCAAACAAATCACAACACATACCCATTCAAAGGGAAATATTGATAGTCAGATTATTTAACTATCAATAGGCATGCTCAACATCACCAAATTTCAAATAATTTCCCAAATTATTTACTTTCCAAAATATCTTTACTAGATATAAAATTTCCCACACCTCAAACATTTGAAAACTAATTTTCAAATCACTTATCACTTTTGAAAACAAATTTCAATCATTTCCCTTACTCGGAAATACTTTCATTTCAATATGGTTCATTTAAACCAATTTAAATAAATCCTTACCGATTTACTTTATATTTACGTTCCAAATCCATAAATTTATTCCCACACTTTAAAAATAAATCAACGTTTATTTTTAAACTAATTCCCCTTTCCTTTATAAATTTCATAGTGAATTTACATTCCAAAATATTTATGAATATACGATTTCAAATCGATTTCTAATATTCATTTTCAATTTATCTTCAAAAAGATAAAGTCCCAAAATATTCAGTTCATATTGGAAAACATTTCCATACTTATTAAATAATAAGTAATTCACAAATCCATTCATTTTCAACATTTGAAAATATTCGATATACTTAAATCAAAATTTAGTATATATTTCATTCCTTAAGGAAATCATCCTCTTAACACATTTATTTGGGTCAAAAACGAATGTTGCGTAAAACATCGTTACGACGATCCAAAATTACTAGTATAGGGATTCAAAGTTTAAATAGATATATAAATCCCAATACTATACAAACGTTTCCTTTCGGAAACCATTTACTATAACAACAGTGTTATAGTCTACCATTTCCTTTTATTTCTCGAAAACGTCTATTTCAACAATAAATGTTGAAATCTAGGGTTTCGATTCATAATACATTTTAAAACATCTTTAAAATAATTAACTTCATTTTATAATATTTATTTTACCAAACATGATCATTTTATTCAATAATGTATTCACTGTCCAAAATCGTGAATATATTTCCTTTAATAAACTTCAATATTCAATTTATCAAATTCAATTGATTTCGAATTTATAAACAATGTTTATAAATTCCATTTCTATTTATAAGCTTCGATTTATAAATCTCATTATTAACAAATTCCATTTATATCTCATTTAAATGCCAAAATCCGATTTATAAGATAATTACTTATAAATCTTCTATTTTACAAAATCTATTCATTTTATAACTTCATAATTTATAAATCTATAAATTCCGTTCACTTATGAAATCCATTTTTATCTCATTTTTTAACACTTATAAAAACCCGTTTTAATATTCCAATATTTTTAATTTATAAAATATCAATTTTTTTATAAGTCTTTTATATACATCGTTTTTAATAATTCAAAAAATCCCAATTTAGACCAATTTATTCTTTTAATAACTTAAAAATCGTTATTTAAAGCTTATATATTTCAAAATCATACTTAAGCATTATTTTCCATAAATCATAACTTTTATAAAAATGAAATTTTAACGTTTATTTATTTTAACAATTCAAAATTTAATAAAACGAATACTTTTGAAAATCACTTTAAAATTCCTTTTAAAACCAAAAATCATTATTTTAAAACTTCAGAAATGGATCCAATGATGCAGCAGCACCAAATAGTCAATCACGACATCCAAATATCATATATCGATATGATAATCAACAAATATCAAAATATCTGTAAATAAATCAATACAGTTAAGGAATCCAGTTGGATCCCTCCAACCTGTTTCCCTGCATCCACAAACATTAGCACAATACCAATTCCGCTCCAGTACGGAATTATCGCGGTATATGCGATTTAAAATATTATCCGCTTAATAGGGGGCGCAATAGGGTCTCATCCGCTATATACTGCGGGAAAATCAACTCCAATTACATAAATAATACCAATTTCACTGTTTATGAAATATTCGCGGTATATGTTTTTAATAAATAACATCCGCTTACTAACGGCGCATAATGTCTATTTTAACAATCAATAGATAACAATCATCATTCAAACATGCATTCAAGAATTTTAAATCTAACTATTTAAAATAAAATCGAAACCGATTCGATTGAGTGAGAAGTTCTCACCTTGATTTCAATTTCGTTTTAGCGATTTATTTCGAATAAAACTAAACGGACGTTTAATTTTACCCGAAATTCTCACTAACTCCAAACGATTCCATAGCGTAGTGCTCGTCCATACGATTCCAACGCAACTGGTTTCGCGCGTTTTCGACCTCGTATGAAAAAGATATGAATTTTTGAAGTTTCACGAATTTATAACATATAATTTACAACATATATTTATAATTTTAACCCTAACTTATCATGGCCGTTGATTTCCTTTCCCCTTCATCAGGCCGCACCCCTCTTCCTTCCTTCATCACGTTTCCTTCTACAGGTCAATACGCGTGAAAACAAACCCACCAAGGCCGAACTAGGGTTTAGAACCACGGCCTCCACGAGCATCGAAAGTTCATCAAACCACCACCATACGAACCACCATTCGAAGCTCCACCTTCACCATCAGTAGCCTGAAGCTCGGCCTTCAATATTGCCTCGAAATGTGTGCCGAACGTGCGGCCTTTACATGCAATTTGCCGTTGATTCTTGACTTCGATTTCGATCATAACCGTTGAGATTGAAGCTCTCTACGAGCTTTACAACTTTCATGTTGAAAGTTTCTCCTAATTGTTGATGGATTGAGATAAAATTGAGAAAGAAAATGATGAATTCATGGCCGTGCATCAGGTTGGAGGCGGCGGCTGAAGAGAATAAAACCCTAGCCTTTTTTTCTTTGCAAATAATGAATTTTTAGGGGCTTATATAGAAAAATTCTTAAACACTATTCATCCCGGATTTTCCGAACTCCAAACGAAGCGTGCCGGTTGGCATTTCTAAGGTTTACCCCGCGTTCCGAACATAATAGAACGTGTTTCGGGAGCTAATTCGGTCATCTGTACGAGTTATGACAATAAACGTTCGATTTAAAATTAAACCGATTAAACGATTTTCTAGGCGTTTTGGCTTGCACCGGACAAACGATACATCCGATTGACACGAAATTTGAAACCATACAATAATATCACATTACGGATCCGATGAAACTAGTTTCGTCGAAATCCGAGACAGTTTGAAAAATGGCTATTTTAACTCGCCAAATTAATATTAAAACAATTTCGATGCGTTTCAAGCTGCCACGATCAAACGATAACTCCGATTGCTACGAAAATTGAAATCCGATAATAACAAACTATTACAGATCCAATGGAACTAGTTTCGTTCAATTCTGAGACTGTTCGAAAATTGGCTATTTTCACTAGTCGATTAAATATTAAAATATTCAATTTTTACAAATAAACTTTAATTCGATTTTTAAAAGTTCTATAACATCGTTCTAACTTCAATATGATATAATAAAATTTTACAAATCATTTTTCAATCATATTTTACCCAATTTTCAATTATTTCTATAATTTCACATATTAAATTATCGATTTAATTATTCAATTAAATCCAATTATTCGAATAAAATTTATTCGACTTATAAATTCACTTATTAATATTTAAAATTAATTAAATATTAAAATTTTAATTAATAAAAATTCGGGGTCGTTACATATTTTATGTTGTAAAGGCACCTGTATCATTTCCTTTTACATAAGCCGAGAACACATGCGTAAACTTTTGAAACAATATCATTTTTTGTTCTTCCGGTCATGATCTATTTAACTTATAGTAAATAATATCGTGGACCAAAGATAAATTAAAATGTCGGTGATGTCTACATAAGAATTAGCGATGCTAACTTTCAGTTTTGTAGAGTCCAGTAGCTTATATTATCTAATGCAAACTCTAAGTCTCCTTGTGTCGGTAGTTTATAAACTACTGTCATAAGGAGAAAACTATTAAGTGCAAAATGCAACATGGTAATTGAATAAATCTGAATAAGAAAATATTATAAATTTTGCATATTTACCAATGGATTAGATTCTCTATGGCTTCACTGTCAGTTTATAATCATCTTAATCGCTGGCAAAGAAAGAAAATGAATATGTTGCTATCAATCAATTGAAAAGTGAGCATAATTTCATCGCTAACCAAATTTAGGTAGGGTAATGGAAACTAGAGGTGTACTTAAGTCTTAGCAAGTACAAAGAAGTGAAAAATTGACCGTCTATTATAATTTGGAATTGAGGGAAATAAAGACGGTTTAGATTTGGAATGAAGATAACGAAAGCTCTGTGAAGGAACTTCCGCATAATGTGTACATGGATGGATGAAAATGACCATATTGACCTTAGTATGTTATTGATTGTGTGTGTGTATATATATATATGTATATATTAAATTAACATAATAGGATCTAACAAATAAAAATTAAAACCCACTAAATTTTACATGTGTAATGTACGTGTATGGGCTGAACACTGGTTTGTTTGGATGAGCGGAGGCATAACTAGGATAGAGCGTTGTTTAATTGTCTAGAGATTGCAACACACAGTGTTGATACTTCCTCTGGATCATCTTCCTCCCTGAAGCTTAGGGTTTATAATAGAAAACTCAGAAATCTGAAAATAGAAGAGAAAAATAAATCAATTTGCCTCTGAACTCTAGAGTCTTCATTTCAGGTTTGCTGCTGCTTCTTTTTCCTATTCCTCTTTTTTATTTTTTTGCTGAATCGAGATCGGGATGCTGAACTAAAACTCTTTTGATATTGCTTCAATTCGATATTTAAATTGAAATCGCGATTCAGTATTGGATTTCAATATTTTCGTTCTGAAATAGGATCGTACATTTTACACGGGTTGCGATCCAATCGGGAAGGCTGCGATTCCTTCCAAATTGCGTTTCGGAACGTCGCGATTTTTGCAATTGCTAGTGTAGAGTTCTGTGCAAATATTTATGGTCCAGAGTTGTTGAAAATTTGCAAATTTCTGTGTTGCAGAGTTTTCTGCAAATTCCCTGAAACTTAAAAAACTTAAAAGAAGGAGTTTTACACAAGTTTGCTGTATAAAATCTCGGTTTTTTTCTATCTTTTTGTGGTATCTAAGACTGTCAGACTTCGATATTTTACATATTCTACTTATCATCAACAACATATCTACAGAAAAATAACCTTATTCGGATACATCTAAACCATCAAAATTAGTTTTGCAATATACCATGTACTAAAGATATTTATTATAGTGGTTGATTTTAAAGTTATGGTTTGAATGGGCTACTGTTACTGGGATAAGTTTTTTTTCCCCCTGCAGAAATGCTGTATCATGCCTGCAAAAAATTATCAAATTTTGACAATCCTTAGAAATCGAGCTGGTCACAAATCGACAATCAAATTTTGAAAACTTAATTTATAAGACACGTACCCGTTTCATGCTTTTGAATAAATTTGATGCTTTTTTAGGTCCCATAGTAGTTAAGGCGTTAAAACGCAAAAATGCACAAGCCTTGGGCTTTTTTGAGTCTTGGGCCTTTTTGTGTGCCTTTTTATACAAGTTTGATATACTATTTTACTAACTACAAACATAATTTTAAATCACATTTTATAATTCATTCAACTATTGAAATATTTTATCATGTAAATTTTAAATTTTAAACCGTATTTTATAATTAATTTAACTGTTAAATTTTTTATTTAACTATGTTTAAACTAAAATTTGAATTTTGCAAAAAGACGCACTCAAACTGCAAAAAAGGTGCACTACGTATGCATGAACCTTTTTTTGAGCCTAGGCGTAACCTAGAAAATTTATAGACCATGTCTATATCTTCTGTCTAATTATTTTAATATCCATTTTAGTTATGAATATAAATCGAGCTCGTCACAAATCAACAATCAAATTTTGAAAACTTAATTTACAACACATGTATTTTTGTTAAACGTTTTCATGCATTTGAATAAATTTGATGCTCTTTTACGCTCCATAGTAGTTAGGCATTAAGACGCAAAAAGGCAAAAGCCTTGAGCCTTGGGCTTTTTTGAGCCTTGGGTCTTTTTGCATGTCTTTTATACAAGTTTGATATACTATTTTACGAACTACAAATTAAATTTTAAATCATGTTTTATAATTCATTCAACTATTTAAATATCTTATTATCTAAATTTTAAATTTTAAACCATATTTTATAATTTATTTAACTATTTTTAAACTTAAATTTGAATTTTGCGAAAAGGCGCACTCAAACTGCAAAAGGCGCACTACGTGCGCATGAGCCTTTTTTTGAGGCTAGGCTTAACCTAGAAAATTTATAAACCATGTCTTCTGTCTAATTATTTTAGTATCCATTTTAGTTACGAATAAACTTGATTCCTTAGAGAAAAAGAAAGATGTTAAGGATAATTTGGAAGCTCGGGTAGTTGAATAGATCTTTGAAAAGTTTCTCAATATTTTCTGAAAGTAATTTCTTACATGCTTTTGGTTGAATCATGAGTTACTTGAAATTAGTTATAGAATAATTTGAAATTAGTTTGGTTTTACTTGAGAATATATTTTGTTTAAATTATAATATAAAACATGGTAAAGTAGTATAACTTTTTGGGGTTGATATATTATTCATCATGCACAAGTCCTAGAATCTAAGCACGTAAAGTTTCAGCTTTGAAAAATACCGATTTAACGGTTGCTCTATCTTAGTATCTTGTACCAAGAAAGTAATACCAAAACCTTTACCATACAACAAAGCTTTCCCGTTTCTACTTAGGGCTAGATTTATGATTTTGAATGAAAGCACATTGATTAGGTTTCTTTCTTTCTTTATTTTTCTAATTTTAAATTAACAACATTGATTTAGTAATATGGAATCCACCCACTCCGAAGAAAAAAGTGTTAAATTTTGGTGATACAAAATCACAAATAGAGAGAAATAAATATGCAAAAGAAAAAAAGAGAATATTTTATTTCCTCTAATTAGTAGGCATATTTGAGCATGTTTGTTTCTCTCTCTAATTAGCTAATCAAATTATTTTTTGCCATCAATGTTAATTTGGACATTAAGTAATTGATTATATAAATAAAGACTAGAAGAGAGGGTAAAAGTGTGGTGGAAAATCTATTTGCTAATTTTCTCTTCTTCATCTTTGTTCTTTTTCTCCAACAATTTTAGCCATATAGATATTTGCTTCCTTTCTCAATTTTGTTATTGATTCAATGATATTTTGTTTACTTTAGCTTTGTTCTATTGATTGTAAACAAAATTTTGGTGAATCAATGAAGTAGGTGGTTGGGTGGAATATTTTGTGTTATTGCGTTTTGATTTCAATTCCGTCTTGTTTTCAATCCAAGTCATCTCTTTGTGATTTGGGTGATAAAGATCCGTTGATAAAAGCTTCCGCAAAACGCTATTATTTTCATAGCAGTTTGGTATCGGAGCACAGATCATCGCAAAGCTTAGAGTAATTTTGGTTTGAAAAAATATTGATGTCGGATATGATATCGTTTTCAAAGATGGCTATTTTGGATGGGAAAAATTGGGGTATTTGGAAGCCTAAGACGGAAGATGTTCTGTACCTCAATGATATTCATGATCCGCTTGATGGAGATGGAAAGAAGCCTCTGATGTAGATGAGGGAAATTGGAAGAAGATGGATAAAATGACGATTGCTTTGATTCGCCGGTATCTTGATGATTCAGTTTTCTATCATATGGCTAGTTGTGAATCCGCGAAGGCTTTGTGTGACATGTTGGTATCTTTATATGAGTCAAAGAGTGCTACTATTAAGGCTTTTCTGGTTCGAAAGTTAATACAACTGAGATTAGATGAAGAGAAGTCTTTTGCAAAGCATTTGAATGAATTTCAAGATGTAATAAATCAATTGGCAAATATGAAGGTCAATTTTGATGATAAGTTGCAGACTCTTTTTTAAATGAGTTCGCTTTCAGAAAGTTGGGAAACTTTGGTTGTTTCATTGAGTAATTTCAATGCTAATTGAACCATCTCTCTGAAAACTGTTCGAAGCAGTCTTTTGAATGAGGAGCTTAGAAGAAAATGGTTATGTATGAAATCAATTCAAAGTGAGGCTATGGTGACAAGAGACTCGAAGAAAAATACAATTTGGAAGAAAAAGGATGCTAATGGTAAAGATGCTATCATTTGTCATTATTGTAATAAGAAAAGTCACATACGCAATTAGTGTTATGCTTATAAAAGAGATCAGAAAAAGGCTGCGCATGGTGATACTAGTAGTGATGCACATGCGTGTTTTGCTGAAGGTACCGATAGTGATGCTTTTTGTGATGTTCTCTTTAGTGAAAGTAAACCTTGGAAGATGGATTCAGGAGGCACTTTTCACATTTGTAGAGATGTGAATTGTTTTTCTTCTTATGAGAAGAGTGTCGGCATGATTAGGACAGCCAATGAAGAAAAGCTATCGCTTTGTGGTATTGGATCTATCCGATTTCGTATGCATGATGGTGTGGTTAGAGAAGTCTCTGAAGTGAGACATGTACCCACTTATTTGCATAATCTTATTTCTCTTGGTTAGTTGGATCGCCGTGGTTGCACTTATGAGACTCAAGTTGGAGTTTTGAGAGTGAAGAAAGGTAGTCGTGTAAGGATGAGAGAAGTATTGGAAGAAGGAAACCTTTATAGCTTGTTTGGTTCTGTAGTCGACAATGGAAAGCGAGTGACGGTTGAATTACCTAGTCTACAGCAAGGTGAAGAGGTTAATGCGGTCACTGCTTATAATTCTAGCATTGATGATCATATTTTGGACATGAGTTTTCATGTTGATGATGTTCGAGGGATCGATAGTGATCAGGTAATGAGCTCAGATCGAGTGATAGACGGGTGTCGAATTGCAAAATCCACAAAGACAAGACGGATATCTTTGTGGTATTACAAACGTTTTTGAGACCGGATTTCTGTGGTGCACCTCATGTGGGAGATGTATCATTTGCAGACGGTTGTTGAGATTTGTAATTTAGTGTGGTTGAGATATGTGGATTTGTGATAGATCTAGATATGACATGTTTGATATATTGAAGATATGCGATTTTGCATCAAGGTGGAGTGTTAAATTTTGGTGATACAAAATCAGAGAAATAAATATGCAAAAGAAAGAAAGAGAGATTTTGTTTTCTCTAATTAATAGACATATTTGAGTATGTTTATTTCTCTCTCTAATTGGCTAATTAAATTATTTTTTACCATCTAATGTTAACTTGAGTATTAAATAATTGATTATATAAATAGAGACTAGAAAAAAAGGTAAAAGTAATTAATTATATAATTTTCTCTTTTTCAAGTTATCTCTTTATGATTTGGGTGACAAATGTCCGTTGTAAAAGCTTTCGCAAAGCGCTACTATTTTCATGACAAAAAGATGAGTTTTATTCTACTTTTACTGAATTCAATTATATCACTAGAGTTTAAGGAATCATTTGAACTGAAATTTCACTGTAAAAAATCTCGGGTACTGTTTGGATACATATTTAGATAGAGCTAAATCCTGTTGATCTCCACCCTTGGTAGATTGAACCACAATTATCATTTGAGAACTAGCGCCTTGTCCCGTCAAACCTTATATTTACCAATGTTGTAAAAATAGTTAGGTAGCTTGGACTAGAGATTAATTATCTTGTTGGGGATATGTGTTTTTGATAAGTCCAAGTATTTTGATAAAAATTTGGATATCATATATAAAATTTTATACTATTTCTAAATTGTCACAATATTAACAATAGAAATTTTAATTTTCAGATCTGTAGGCCGCTTTGACTGATTTTTAGAGCATTTCCAGCCGATACAACCCCCAAACATCAATTCTTCTTCTCATGACATCCACCAACCCTCAATCCCCAACGTAGAAAAACCATTCCCCCCAGCAGACAAAAAATGAACCAATTTAGCTGGTTTTCTTTTAGCCGACTAAGGCAAAATATTAAAAATAGAGGGTTAAGCCGGTTTTCTTTTAGTTTGCTAAGACAAAATATGCTTAGCCGGCTAAAAGAAAGTCGGTTAAGGCCATAACCTTCGCGGTTGCCAAGGCAACCACAAATGAAGCCACCAACCCCCTTTTGGGGGGGGGGGGGGGGGGAGGGGTCGATCAGTTTCCAACCCAACCAGGAAACTCAACCGTAGTTGGGAATGCTCTTACAACACAGATGTTTATTTGTTAGCCAACTTTTTTGGATTTTACCTGAAAATCATTTTTTTAAGTATCTGATCTCGATTGTCCTGGGAAGACCTGCGTGGATCTGGGAGCCACCTAGAACTGGTGTCCAGTTGCTCGGCGAGGCGACAGGCCTTGCCTAGGCAGCCGCCTAACTGATCCTTGCAACACTGATATTTATCTTCTTTTTTTTCCCCGAAGAAAGTCTAGTTTATAAGGATTATATTGTTTAAAGCCAAATGTCATCTTTAGAGGAAAAAGAAAGAAGGGATTTACTGTGGTCCACCACAATAATTTGATTTTATATTCGAAGCAAGCATAGTAATGACTACAGATGCAAAATCAAATATGATATTACTGTATGATTTCAGAGTTTTTTTTACTAATTAAAACCAAACAAGGCCTTCCTTTTAACCTAGTTATTTAACACATTATAAAGTGTGTAATGAATTCATGACTTCATGGATTTCCTAAATTGTATGTTTCGTGACTTAAGCTAACCAAGATTTTAATCTTTAATGCATGTTAGGGAGAAAAGGGTATTCCTTGCTAGGTTTTGTTTGAGGCCAAAAAAGAAGAATATGAATTTTTTGCATGAAAATACTTCTTTGTTCTAAATAAAGTGACAGTTACTAGGTTTAATGTCTAGAAAAAGTACATGAAACAAATAAATATTTCACTGTCCCAGTATTCCGCCTGATATATATTTCTTCTTAGGTGCAATAAATCTTTCCAGTGATCTGTTGTACAAGATAACTTGAATACGTGATAGCCGGTCTTTTCAAGTTACAGAGGTATTAGGTTTGTCAATGGAGGTTCCAGAATCTAGCCACCATCGGAGTAAAAAAGACATTGATGATAGAACAGAAACTCGAGAAAGTAGAAAGGTAAAAGACGATGAAGAATTACACTATTCAGGAAAGAGAAAACACCGCTCTAGCAGGTCTCATAAAGATAGCAGTCATGAAGAAGTTGAAGAATATGATGGTGGGAAAAAGAAAATCAGTAGCGATCGAGATGAAGTCAAAAGAAAGTCAAGCATAATGGAAAGCGGAGATGAAGCTGATTATGATATGAAAAAGGGGTCTCGATCTAAAAGCTCAAGGAAGAGTACAGATGAGAGAAGTGACCGTAGAATAAGTGAAAGTTTCCGTGAACCTTCAAAAAGGACAAGCTCAAACACTTCTTATGACAGGGATGTTGAAAAAGTACGGGAGAGTGAATCGAGATATCCAGATAGGAAGGAGGTTGGAAGAGAGAAAGATTATGAAAAATCCTATGATGATGCCAGAAATAGACTGTATTCTATAAGCGATAAAATTGTTGACGCCGAGAAAAGTTATGGCAAGTTAGATGCTCAAGGAGAAGAGGATAAGGCAGGGAGCACCACATCTCTTAAATCCAGAGATAAACGAAGAGATAGAGAGAAGTCAGAGGATGTAGAGCCTCGATACAGCTCTAAATCTCATGGCGAGAAAACTGGTAAACATAGGAAGCAGTCTCGATCACCAGAAAGGAATGGAAAGTACTATAGAGAATCAGATAATACTGACAGGGGTCATTCAGAATCCGATAGTGAACGGAACAGTAAAGGGAAGGAGCAGGAGAGGGATTACCATCGAGATGATAGATCTTCGAATGACAATTGGAGAAGACATCACTCTAGGCAAGATGTTGAGTACTCTGAATTTGATCATGCTAAACATGATAAAGAAAGGGCAGCAGCTGAAAAGCTTTACTGTAGAACTAGTTACAAAAAAGACGGCAGAGCACGGTCAGAAAATTTTAAGGTGTTAAACTCTGAGACTATGAATGATAATTCCGAGTCAGTAGAGATTAGAGCTAATCTAAATTTTGGTCGTGGAATAGACAACTCAGTTCCTAATGAAGAAGACGGATTTCATGATGTAATCGATCAAGGATCAAGAAGAAATACTCCAAATACTCCAGCAGGCAGAGGATCGTTACAGCTTGAGAGAACAAACTCTGGACAAAGCTTCAACAGCAACAGCTTGCTCCCTCCAAACAGTAATAGTAGCAATTTTAATCGATGTCATCAACATGGACCAAAAGGTGGGAGATCCTCGAGGGGAAGAGGGAGGCCACCACCTGGTAGAGATCCGCCACCCGGTATGATGGGCCCACCATTTGGACCCATTCAGACAGTTGGGCCCAATTTAAATGCACCTGGAGGTCCTATCCCTCCTGGCGTGTTCATCCCTCAGTTTCCTGGACCTCTTGTCTGGTCCGGTCCACGTGGTGTTGACATGAACATGCTTGGTGTTCCACCTAATTTCCATCCACTCCCCCAACCTGGGCCTGGAAACCCAAGTTTTGGCCCCAATATCGGGAATGGGCCAAATCACCCAATGTTTTTTAACCAACAAAACTTGGGAAGGGGAGTAGTTCCTAATTTTCTGCAGAGTCCTCCTTTCAACACAGCCGGTCCCATTGTCCGCGACATATCGAATGAGAAGCCGCCTAGTGGCTGGAATCAGACTCGGAACGGGCCACCTGGTAAAGCACCGTCAAGAGGTGAACAAAATGATTATTCACAAAATTTTGTAGACACAGGTATGAGGCCTCAAAATTTTATTAGAGAGTTGGAGCTTACAAGTGTTGTCGAAGATTACCCAAAGCTCAGGGAGCTTATTCAAAGAAAAGATGAGATCGTCGCTAATGCTGCGACGCCTCCTATGTATTATAAGTGCGATCTAAAAGAACATGTGCTAACTCCTGAGTTTTTCGGAACCAAGTTTGATGTTATTTTAGTAGATCCTCCTTGGGAAGAGTATGTGCATAGAGCTCCTGGTGTTACAGATCATCTAGATTACTGGACGTTTGAAGAAATCCAAAACCTGAAGATTGAGGTGTGCTTCTATTTTCAAAATATGTTTTCTTATTATTATAAAGCCATTGGATTTAAATATGAAACTTAACTGTTGTGCTTTGTGTAATAGGCAATTGCCGATACTCCATCATTTATCTTTCTTTGGGTTGGTGATGGTGTTGGCTTGGAACAGGGACGACAGTGTTTAAAGAAGGTATGCACTGATGTTTTCATTGTTAAGCTTTTTGTAATATAAAATCATCATAAATTGAGCTGGCCTTTGTTTTTTTCTGTCCATCTTTAGCTAGTGTTTTCAAGATTTGTGGAATATGGGCAGCGGAAGAAATTTTAGCTGCATACATGATCGCACTTGATGACTGAACTAATTAGTTTTAATTTGTAAAATATTATATGCATGTATAACCATATCACAAGTATTTCTTATTTGACTTTCAAGTTTTGCAAGTTTTAACTGAATAATTAATCCTATCCCCTTTGTTATTTCATTTTTTCAACTCATCCTTCTTTAGTAAATCTCTTAATTCTGGTTCCTCCTTGCTGACACTTAACAAAGTTTAGCTATCATGCATTTCATTTTCTATTTTACTTTTATATGAATTTCCTTCTTCATTTCATTTCATCTTCAAAATGATACAACTTTTTATAGGAAACTAGGATTGAAGATATATTTTTACATGAAATCATAATTTTCATGGCTTTCTATTGGTAAGCGTTGTGTATGTATGGGATTCAAAATTTCCAATTTGTAGAAGTTGTATTCTTAAGTTTCAATGTACTTTTGTGGAGAATCTGAAACAATAAATCATTATCACCGTTAACATACACATGAAAAGCTTTTGAAAATATTTTTATCACAAAGTTTCATAGCCCCTGTTGTAAAAGAAACGGTCATTATTTTTGCGAAAAGGATGTCATTTTCTTTTCACAAAAGAATTTTCACTATTCACTTTTGTAAAGGGAGTTCATTTGCTCTGTTAATCACATCAAAATAAGTAACACACACACACATATATATATTCCGGAAATAACCTCTTCACAATGCGAGGGAAAGACTGCGTACATTATCGACCTCCGCAGAGCCCGTTATCGTGCGGGAGAGCCTCGTGCACTGGATTCATTATTTTGTATAAAAAAAGCTCTCATCCTTTTTAAGTCAAAGTCGTCAAGGTACGTGCTTAGGCGCCAGAAAGGCGCAGACGCACCTGCTGCACTTTCTCGATGTCGAGGCCTCTTCGTTACAGGAGGTGCATGAAAAGCGCAATTGCTTTCTCGAGGCGATGAAGTGCTGTAAAGTGCACCTCGTGTATGCGAACGTTGTTTTGCAGGCCAATCCTAATTGTGAATCCACTCAAACCCTTTTTCTATAATCGATGTTCAAATTCGACTACAGTTGACATTAAGTTTTCAATACGTTCGAACAAAGAAAAAGGAGACTACTGCCGTTCTTCTTCGTCGTCGCCGCCGCCACTCCCTGTCACCAAACCTGATTTGTAGCGAAGGTTTTTTTCCCTTCTAATTTAATAGTTTAAATTAGTTTAACCAAAGTGTTTAATTAGTTTTAAGTTTTAACTTTAACTTTGAAGTTGATTTTAATTAGTTTAAATTTTGAAGTTAATTTTGATTAGTTTAGATTTTAAAAGTTAATTTAAATTAATTTAAACTGTAAAGTTAATTTGATAATTTAGGCTATAATTTAAATAGTTATGTTAAATAAATTATAAATATGGTTTAAATTTTAAATTTTACTTGATAAATTAGTTAAATTTTGAACTTTAAATTTTTTTAGTTGATGAAATAGTTAAATTTAAAATTTACTCAGTAAAGTTGTTAAATCAAATATTTAAATAGTTATATAAATTATAAAATATGACTTAGTTTAAATTTCAGTTAATAAAATAGTTTAATAAAATATTTAAATAGTTGAAATTATAAATAGTCAAAATCAGAATTTTAATTAATAAAATATTTACATATTTATAAATAGATGAATGAATTATAGTTTTGTTTAATGAAATATTTAAATAGTTGAATAAATTATAAAAAGCTCACACTTGTATACAAGTTGCACAAAAAAGCCCAGGGCGCAAACCTCGTGGCTTAGCACCTTAACCACTTTGTTTTAAATATATCTTAGGCCTATCCAGTTTTAGCAATCTCACCGCCTTGGATGCGGATTTTTGACCATGATGCAAATGTTGCGTTCAATGTGGGAGTTTGGGAGTTTGGAAAAGGCTGGCTCCGTAGATGGTAACTTTTCCTAAAGTTACCATCTGACGCGAGTTTCCATCAGGATGCATTGCTTGCATCAAACACTGATGGTATTTTTTATATTTTTTTTTTTAAATCATTATAAGTGCTACCCCATTCGGAATGTGTTGTCTCACAACATTAATTTTGATATCCGAGTTTCGTCTTCGGATACATGTTCGACGGGATAAAGGAGTCAAGATTAGTTGAACGAAATGGTGAAAGCTCAAAGGAGACGCTTCACGGGTGTTTAAGGATAGGGTGATGGGAGAAGGGACATGGAATTTGGAAGGAGAAACAAATCACATGTGCGATGAGATGTCAACTTGCATTCGAAAAGTGGCTACTGAGGTGTTTGGGGTAACGAAAGGAAATAAACTCGAACCTAAAGATCCGTGGTGGTGGAACAGTGATGTGCAAAAGGCTATCAAAGAGAAGAAGGAATGCTATAAGTGCTTGCATCATCACATGAGCGAAGACGACATGCAAAGGTACAAAGTTGTAAAAAATAATGCAAAGAGAGCGGTAAGTGAAGCAAGGGGTCTCTGGCTACTGAGGTGTTTGGCGTAACGAAAGGAAATAAACTCGAACCTAAAGATTCGTGGTGGTGGAACAGTGATGTGCAAAAGGCTATCGAAGAGAAGAAGGAATGCATAAGTGCTTGCATCATCACATGAGCGAGGACGACATGCAAATGTACAAAGTTGTAAAAAAGAATGCAAAGAGAGCGGTAAGTGAAGCAAAAGGTCGGACGTATGAAGACCTGTATCATAAGCTAAGTACGAAGGAGAGTGAAAAAGATATCTATAGGATAGCTAAGCTCCGTGAGAAGAAGACAAGAGACTTCAATCATGTTAAATGCATAAAAGATGATAATGATAGACTTTTGGTGAAGGACGATGAGATAAAAAATAGATGGAGAGATTACTTCGATAAGCTATTTAATGAAGAAGGTGATAGCACTTTGATCGAGATAGACGACTCTTTTGATGACAACAGTAGGCATTTTGTTCGAAGAATTTAAGAATCCGAGGTAAATGAGGTGCTAAAACGGATGGAAGTAGGCAAGACATTGGGGCCTGATGGCATCCCATTGAGGTGTGGAGATGTCTTGGAGATGCAGGGATAGCCTGGCTAACTAAGTTGTTCAATAATATTTTCAAATCAAACAAGATGTCAGATGAGTGGAGGAGAAGCATGTTAGTTTCAATTTTTAAGAATAAAGAGGATATACAAAGTTGCACAAACTACAGAGGAATTAAGCTTATGAGTCATACGATGAAATTACGGAAGAGAGTCATCGAACATCGATTAAGAAGAATGACAAGCGTTTCAAAAATCAACCTGGTTTCATGCCAGAAAGGTCGACCACGGAGGCTATCTTCTTGATAAGACAACTTATGGAGATGTTTAAGGAGCAAAAGAAGGATTTACACATGATTTTTATCGATTTGGAGAGCTTATGACAAAGTTTCACGAAAGGTGATGTGATGGGCTCTGAAAAAAAGAGAGTCACAACAAAGTACATTACGCTTATCAAGGATATGTACGATGATGTTGTGACTAGTGTCAGAGCATGCGATGGTATATCAGTGACTTCCTCATTAACATAGGATTACATCAAGGGTCAGCTTTGAGCCCCTACATTTTTGCTCTAGTGATAGATGAAGTTACGAAGAGTATATAAGGAGAGATTTCTTGGTGTATGTTATTTGCTGATGTTGTTGTGCTAATTGATGATAATATGATTGAGGTAAATAGACAACTCGAGCTGTGAAGACAGACTTTAAAATCTAAGAGATTTAGACTTAGTAGAACTAAAACAGAGTATATGAAGTGCGAGTTCAGCGGTGTCAAGTCTATATTATTCTGGCCGGATAAATAGTTTCTAAAAAGGAATCCTTTCGATATCTAGGATCAATGTTGCAGTGTAATGGTGAGATAGATGAAGATGTTATTTTTCGAATTCGAGATGGATGGGTGAAGTGGTGACAAGCATCTGCCATTCTATGTGACAAGAAAGTCGCACAGAAGCTTAAAGGAAAGTTCTATAGAACGACAATTAGGCATGCAATGTTGTACGGTGCAGAATGTGGCCTACTAAAAACCAACACGTGCAGAAGATAAGCATAGCAGAGATGCGTATGCTGCGATGGAATTACGATCATACAAAAAAAGATCGAATTAGAAATGATGATATACGTGAAAAACTTGAAGTAACACCAATTGAGGAGAAACTAATTCAACATCGCTTAAGATGGTTTGGACATCTCCAACGTAGGCCGTCCGAGGTATCTGTACGCGTTGGAATTATAGGCCGTGTCGTTTGCTTAAAGAGAGGTAGATGTCGAGCAAAGTTGACATGAGAGGAAGCTGTTAAAAGGGACTTGAAGGGTTGGAATATAGCCGAAGAGCTGATAACGGATAGGAGCGCGGGGAAGTTAACGATCCACGTATCAGAACCATGAGCTATTAGTTTTATAAGTTTTAGATTATAGGATTAGGGAAAAAAGCCTAAGACGTAGCGCTTGGTCTTTGATCAATGTTACTATCAGCACGATTATTACTATTTGTACTGTTATCATCATTTTTATTTTTTATTTTATTTTATTGTTATTATGTTTTTTTTATTTTTTTTATTTTTTATTCTTTATTTTTTATTTTTTATTTTTTTACGTACATGTGAATTTCTATTTTTATTTTACTTAGTTAATATTATTATTAATTTACCTATTTGACTTAATTTTATTATTGCTATTGTTATTATTATTTTTATAACCTTTAAATTACTTTTGTCATTTAGTTTCGGGTTCCATCTTTAGCCAACCCCAACTTGTTTGGGAATAATGGCGCTGTTGTTGTTGTTGTTATAAGTACTACCCCACTCGTTCTCTACTTTTCACAACACTGCAATCTTTTGAAAATAGACAGTTTTATCTGAACTAGCTGATAGCGAAGCTCATTTAGAATATTAAATTATAAAAATGAGTGGATTTGCATATCCTGAGGCAATATTCTTCAGTAAGGAGACACCAATATGTAGAGTACAAACATTTAAAATTTACTGCTTTGAGATGGATTGAAGTACCTTTTGGTCATCACTTCCACAGTTACATTTTTTTGAACGAAAAAACTGTGTTTTATAATTTTGTGTGATCGTCTTGAAAACAACTACGATTTGCAAGTAAACACGAGAATCCGTGTTGAATAATTGTAGGAATATTTATGTAGTTATAAATGTTCTACAAGTTAAAATTGTAAGTCAGAAGTCACCTTGCAGTCCCTTGATTTCAAAATTGCATTAGAGAGATATACAATATACACAGTCGAACATTTGTCTGCTGATGGTATTGTTCCATGCATCAGGTGCAATTGATATGCTACACAAGATGTTGGTAATAGTTGAGTTTTTATAGTTATGAATGATCACAACTCGTAATATTTTTGTTCATCGCCATGTCAATATTATTTAGTTACTTTTAGGACACCTCTTCAAAATGAATATCTGCCTCGAAAGATATCACATTGTTCGTGTCACTATACTATTTTGATAATCAAGTAAAAATGGTGGTTGCTACGATGGGTATTCATACTTTTGTACAAAGATACAACAGTGATGATAGAGATTTTTCTGCCATGATCATGATCATAATCTTGTTTCGAGAGACTATATTCAAAAATACTATGAAACTAGAACAATTGTCACAAGAGAGAATGAACTAGTACATCAATACTTATTGAATATCCGATCCCATGGGGAAGAATCAGTTGCAACATGATTTTGTCAAATTATTGCATCGCCCTGAATATGTATTTGAAATTCTCGTATATGCATCATCTATTAATGAACGAGTTTGTATGTTTATAAATTAATTGTTTTTTAATCATTACACACACATTTGATGTGCTACATCAACTATCAACTATTATGATACAATTTGGTCACATCAACAATACATAAACTAAAATATCACCATTAATGAATCACTAACCACAAATTAATAAGTTTCATACGCATAAACTATTGTATTCCTCTTAAATGGCCAGAAAGGCACAAACTTTTTGTTTCACTTGCACCTTTTCCATCTACTTCAAGTTTTCCTACTCCGGTCAAGTGCTCTGCTTCCTTTCCCTTCCCTGCAAATACACTCGTACTAGGTAAGTTCAGTTTCCTTAAAAACCAGTATAATAGTTGAATTTCATTTGATTTTTTTGCTAAAGATTAATTTTCTTTACCTTATCTGTAAAATGAAGTAGTTTATAAAGATTTACTTTTGATAATCTATTGGTAGGAAGTTTCTGTAAAAGAAAGTACTTCATGAAGATTAACTTTTGATTCTTTTTGGCTAGGAAGTTTTGTGAAAAAAGTTTATCTTTCCTGTCCCTCGTAAACGGAAGTCCGTCTTTCTCTTCAACTATTGGAAACAGCATTTTTCTTTGCAAAAGGAGGATCATCGTTTTTCAACAATGAAAGAAAATGGATATCTTTTTTATTACGTACCGGTTCTTTTTTTCAATTGGAAAATATTATATTTTTCTGAAAAATAAAACCGATCATAAACATTTATTGATCTATGTATTGCTAAAAGTTTTTTGATGCGTATGTTTGAATGGTGAAGATGGATCATTTTCTTGATTTTTTTTTTAGTGAATTTTAAAATGACTGTCAAAATGATTTTTTATTTAATTTCTTTTTACATATGCATACGGCTGCATATAGAAAACACATAAGGTTTGCGATTTAACCGTGAAAACAAAATTTTAGTTCATTTTTTTTTAAAGTTATACTATTTTGGATATCTACTTCCTCATGGCATTTGATAAAAGGCGGTGACATTTATTAATTTAAAATGAAGCAGAAACTCATATCAATTAAACTTAGCTGGGATGACGCTTTGCTAATTTTGATAAATAATAGTGATGTTATGTGGTTTGACCATTTAACAAAATATGTCAACATAAGCATATACATTTTTTTTTCACAAATTTTAGCATCCAAGAACAACAAAATTTAATCTTCATATAATTAGACTTGTTTTTTCATAAAATTTAAGTAGGAAAAGCACATTGTTCATAATTTTTTGGATATTAGGAACTCACTTCAATTTATAGAACCTTGGTACTTTTTTGTGGTTTTTCGAACCAATGAAAATTTGATGATTAGGTAGAGCATGGTGGAAGCAGCTGAAGCAGTTTTTGTTGTCATAGGCGTTGGACACCTCGAGGCATTGATTATTTGTTTGAATCTAATACGATCGCTCCATCATGTTTAGTTTTTGAAATGTCGTCCAGACACTTGCAAATGCTAATAAACGCCAATTTTGTACTCTTGGCCGCTTTTGAGCTTTTTTCAATGCTTGATTTTTACTTATTTTTTTTGTTGATGTAATTTGAACCTCTTGCTTCATATTTGTCGGTGATGTTTATTTGCTGCTCATGATTAGGTGATGTTAACTCTCTTTAAATATCGTTGGGTATATCATATACTGCCTATGATATATTTTATAGTTATATACTTGATCACTTGGTATATATGAATCAGAATTTTATTAGTTGAACTTTATGTAGTTCCTAGTTATTCTTAATAATTTTCTCTACTGAAAATATTTACAGTGTAGTTTTATCTAATTTTCATTTTGGCTTTGTCTGGGTATCGTCTTGGGCTCAAAGAGCATCCTTGTCGTTAAGTTTTGATGCTCTGTCTGATGCAAACAAGATAAAGAGCAGTTTCCACCTCGGGATTAAGGATATTTCTGGTGAAATGTTAGATTTTGTCATTATTTCATAAAACTTAACTGCCTATCATTATTTCATATAATTGTGTTGTTATATGGTTATTTTATCATATATCAAGTGCACGAAATCTATTCATCTGCTTCGTCGTGGCAATAGCCGTATTATATGGGTAAATTAGGACTCTTGTAATCTTAACCTGTATTTCTCCTGAAACATAAACAATCATTTTAATACATCTTTTATAATCCTCCTTGCCATGCAGTGGGGGTTCCGGAGATGCGAAGATATATGTTGGGTAAAAACTAATAAGAAGAATGCAACCCCAAGCTTGCGCCATGATTCTCACACCATTCTTCAACATTCAAAGGTATGTATGGTTCTCTTGTAACTCCTTTTTCTATTTATTGTTTAACCAATGATATATATGAACTCAAATCCACTGCTATTTTAATTGGATAGGAACACTGTTTGATGGGAATAAAAGGAACAGTACGTCGTAGCACAGATGGACATATCATACATGCAAATATAGACACTGACATAATCATAGCAGAAGAGCCCCCTGATGGTCAGTATCTTGCTTTTATTTGGTAGTTTTCAATGCTTATATTTGATTGCATTTTTTTTTCATTCACTTAGTATATCAGCAACAGATGTTCTGAAAATTAACAACATATCTTTGATGTGATTGCTGTTAGCAGTTGCTGAAAAATGTAAGTTAAACCTGGTGCAGGTTCGACCAGAAAGCCTGATGATATGTACAGGATAATCGAGCATTTTGCACTTGGCAAGAGACGACTTGAATTGTTTGGCCAAGACCATAACATACGTTCGGGCTGGTTAACACTTGGTAAAGGATTATCTTCATCAAATTTCAACATTGAGGTAAAAGAAATAGTCAGATCTCAGATATATCTGTTTATAACTGTGCATTGAAATTTAAGAAATGGCCACATTGATTAAATTCAATTAGACACTGGCATCTCTACAATATTTCTCAATATTTAAGAAATAGCCACGGTCACTTGAATTTCTAGCTACCTTGTTAATTCTATAGAATTTAGCTCTCATTAAAATTTCCCCGCTCTTTACATTCAAGTCCCTATATTTTATGATTTATACAATTACTTACAAGCTTTCTTATTAACTCTCTCGATATTTAACATTCAAGTTCCTATAATTTATGATTTTTATAATTATTTACAAGATCCTCTTTAATTTTTTCCCACTATATCACAATGAAGTTCATATAATACTTTTCTTAGTCAAATTTGTATTCTATTATATATATACACAAACATATATATATATATATATGTATATATATATATATATGTGTGTGTATATATATATATATATATATATATATGATAACCGAAACGCTAACCATATATAGTTTTGAAATTATTATTTTTACGCACGACTCTTTTCCTAAAAAAATTTAACTTTTACATTATGTAACAGTATCCATTTTATCACATTATATTTAGAAAGGAATTTTACAAGTAATCATATCAACTTTTTATTGTATAATTAATCTAACGTTCTTCATTTCGAGATCCGAAAATAAACGTTGATGATGCTGCAGTCATCACTAGAATTATTTTCAAATGATATAATGATATCAATTTTTTTAAATAACATCAAGTAAATGGAGCAGCTAAATAATTTTTACTACATAAATTGTCTTTGCATGTTCGTTCTCTAATTCTTGCCCACATAGAGACAAATATATAATAACAAAACATAGATAATACCAACATACCCGACATATGAAGATGCCATCATGCGCATTAACCGGTTATATAATCTGGTTTTACAACAATGAAATTAAAGTAAAATTTATTAACTACTAGGCCTTTCTGCTTCGTCTTATTCGTCTTTAAGAAAACCTGGCTTAAGCCTGTAAATTCAGCCTACTCGAATGAGTACTCGTGAGTTTATGTGGAAAACAGTAATAAAAGCACAGATCATACATAAAGTTTGATATGAGTAATACAGTTCTCCAAGCATAATATATAATGAGGCCATGTCGTCGCATAATAGAATAGGTTTTCCCCTTTTTGGATCATCAACAACAATTACATCCAATCATGTAACATCAAATCATCATATTATGAGCATAAACATATAAGCATTAGAGGTGTAAAATGTAAATGAGTCGGACCAGACGAAAGTGTCCTAGTCCTGTCCTATAAGAGATACGTACGGACATTGTTCGTACGAGCCTGACAACGGACGGTCAATGTTCGAACAATAAAAAAACATCGGACATTCTCGGATGAACATATATTCGTATATTTTTTCTTGTCATAATTCGTAATCTAAATGAGAATCGTGCGAACACGGATCAAATGCCTTACAGCGTTGGATTGAGCCGGAAATCGAACAATGATATAAAATTTACAGCCCTAATAAGCATCATTACAAACTTAAGTATACCCTATACTTGATATCCAGGTATCATGTCATACATTTGTCATACATTCATCCATTTCAGCATAAATATAAACTTATATTTATCAACTTTTCATGAAATGTTGGGTGCGTTTCCACCCTTCACCGGACCAAGTCCGCGAACCAACCAACCTACCGAACCAACCCACTTCCAACACTACCGAATCAAAGCTAGATAGACACTACCGAATCGGCTACCTCCATCCACCACCGAACCAGAAGCAGGAGAGGTACCACCGAACCAGAAGCAAGGGAGGCCACCACCGGACCACTTACTGCCGAACCAATACACTCTCCACCTACTGCCGAACCAATCAACACTCCAACCAATACCGGACCGAAAGCCGCTCCTACCTTCCCCGGACCAAGGCATCACCGAACCAACATTGGCAGGCCAGATTACATCAGCCCAGGTCCACCAGCAGCTATATACATCCAAGACCTCTACCTCCAGCCTCACTCTATAAATAGAAGGGTAAGTGTACAACAATCGTAGACAAGTTTGAGAGCTCAAACACGGATAGAACTTTCAAACAACTTTCATATACTTGTAATCAAAGCTTTGTACTTGTAATCTGAAGAGTGAAGGAGAATAACATATAAAGTGGACGTAGGCACATTCTGACCGAACCACTATAAATCTGTGTGTCTTTTACAGTTTAGACCATCTATTTTATATATTGCATAAATCACCCAAATCACTAAGAACAACATATAATCAACTAAATCATACGACTTTGAGGTGTTTGTCCATTTTTTGTGCAAACATTTTTGGTGCTTTCACTGAGAACTCGAGCTAGAAGCTTCAGCTTCTCCCACTCAACCCTCTTCCCAACAGCATCGTTCATTACTTGAAAAACATGCCTCCCAGGCAGAGGAAAGATGCCAGCAAAGGAAAGAACACCGCAACTAGCAGTATCCCAGATCCAACAATCAGAGATCAAGAGAATCGTCCTGTTCCAACAGCAAATGGAAATCATGCAAATCCGACAGCCCCTGCTGCGGAACAACCAATTAGTAGGGCAGATCTGGACAGGGTTGTGGCTGAAGTAACTAACCGCTTCGCATCTCAACAAGAAGCCTTGGTGGACCAACTCATGTCACGCTTAAGAGATGCTGAAGAATTCAACTGCAACACCGAATCATAGGGTGAGTCCCAGTCCGGAGGATCTGCGAGGCGACAACGATCTTTCTTCTTCGAAGAGGCTAACAACAGAAACATCAATGGTAGGAGCCGAGCCCAGACTCAGCCCGAATTCCGACCCGAGGAAACACTTGGAACCGAACCCAACGGGGGAGGTACCAGGCAAGGGTCGGATATGGCTGAGCCTGTCATGCTACCTAACCATGGGAACACCAATGGACGGGGCCGAGCTGGAATCCGGCCCGAAGTTGGACCCGAGGGAATGCTTAGAACAGAGCCCAGCAGGGGAAGATCGAGGCAAGGGCCAACTGTGGCTGACCCCAGCATGCTCCTAGAAGACCGAAGACAACCATCGGAAAATGTTAGGAGTAATAGACGATACCATCCCTACAGGTTATCTAAACGGAATCAATCCCGCAGAGAAGAACCAAACTCATTTTTATCCGCTCCAAGTTCTGATGAAAGGATGACGCGGTTGTTCAGAAAGTGCGTCCAAAGGGATCGGGGGATAGGCGCTAGGGTAACCAGCCCCTTCACCTGCAATATCGAAACTGCCATCACCCTCCGGGAATGGAAAATGCCAACAATGGAACCTTACAAGGGAACCTCTAACCACGTTGTACACTTGCAGAGATACACACAGCATATGCTCATGAGCGGAGCAACAGAGGGAGTGTTGTGTAAATGCTTCCCACTATTCTTGGCAGATCTAGCTACCTCCTGGTTCTGCCATCTACCCCAAGGATCCATTAGCTCATGGGAAATGTTGAAAGAAAAGTTCATCAGCCAGTTCCGCATTCATGTGGAACAACCCAAGAACGCTTATTCCCTATCTAATATCAAACAGAAGGCCGGAGAGACAGTGCAACAATATCTAAACCGATTCAACGCCGCAGCGGCCGCAGTCCAAGATGCCGATGAGAAACTTATCCTAATGGCTCTTTGTAGTGGCGTACATCCGGATACCAAGTTTGCTAGAAGATTAACGAAAGAAAAACCAGCTACCTTACCCGATTTCTTCCATGAAGCCGGAAAATATATGAGACTTGAAGACGCTGCCACCGAAAGGCAGACAGGGCAACAAGCCAAGGCAGCTCATGGCAGCGCACCCGCTGCAGCAAAGGGCGTCGGAAGAAATGACTCTCGAGAAAATGTTGGGGGCAGGAAGGTAGAAAAACGCCTATATCGGCCAGGACCAAGATTTGACGCTTACACTCCTTTGAATGAAACAGTCGAAAACATCTTCCTGCCCACCCAAGACGAGCTTAAATACGAACGCCCCCCGTACAAGGAATCAGATCACGCAATCAAGTCTGGGAAGTTCTGCCGTTTTCACGAATCCCATGGGCATGATACCAATGAATGCCGTCATCTCCGGGACCTGATTGAAGAACACATCAGAAGGAAGAGATTGGAACACTATGTGAAGGGTCAGGACAGGACTCCAGCTCATGCCGAGGAGAACCCAGAGACAGGCGGAAGAAATCACAACACCAGCGGTTTCAGTCAAGAGAAGATAGTGGTCCATACAATATCGGGAGGACCACACATCGCCGACAGAAGCTGGGCAGAAATGGAAAGATATAGAAAGTCACTTATGAACAATGAAGACTGCATCAATTCCGTCATGGAAGAACGCCGCCCGAAGCGGAAAGAGGATAATGACATCACCTTCAGTAGGCGAGACCTAGAAGGAAGGCAGTACCCTCACATGGATCCTATGGTTATCTCTGCCTGGTTCGGCCCAGCCGAAGTTTTTCGAATTCTGGTGGATACTGGAAGCTCCGTAAACATTCTATTCAAGCATGTTTTCGACAAAATGAAGCTGTCAATGAAGGATGTGTCTCCCTGCAACAAACCACTACACGGTTTCACTGGAGATGCGAAGATGCCCCTCGGGCAATTGGACCTCTTTGTTGAAATAGGAAGTCATCCCCGCTCCATTGTGCGGAAACAAACATTTGTGCTAATAGATAACCACTCGGCCTACAACGCCTTTTTAGGAAGACCAGCCTTGTCTGACTTCCAGATTGCCCTGGCCTCTTGGTGCTTGAAGATGAAATTTCTAACAGATAATGGGATAGAGGAAGTAGAAGGAAATAAAGACGCCGCTCGAGATTGCTATGTAACTGAATTTTGCAATAACCGCAGGAAGGATAAAGGGAAGGATGCAGAGACTACTCTCTGTAAGAAAAACTTGGAAGCATAACAACTAAAGAAAGCCTCTCCTCTTCGATATACCAGTGATCCTTTCAATGAATTAGACCCCAGGGACAAAGAGGAGGCCACCGTCGAGCCTGCAGAGGCCATGGAATTTGTATCTGTAGACAAACACGACCCAAGTAGACTGCTGAGAATCGGGTCTCAGTTAAGAGCAGAGTTGAAGGATCAACTCGTCGATTTTCTTCGCCACAACTTGGATGTATTTGCATGGACGCACGCTGACATGACTGGAATCTCCCCAGACATAGCATGCCACGTATTGAACGTCGATCCCAC
The DNA here is from genome assembly GCA_030765085.1 of Allium cepa. Taxonomy (NCBI): domain Eukaryota; kingdom Viridiplantae; phylum Streptophyta; class Magnoliopsida; order Asparagales; family Amaryllidaceae; genus Allium; species Allium cepa. The sequence continues at coordinate 791,477,098 of CM060935.1, read as the reverse complement.
CAAGGTGCCAGTAAAGCAGAAAAAGAGAAGTATGCGGGCAGAACGATCAGCAGCCCTCGAGGAAGAAGTAAAGAACCTACTTGCCAATAACTTCATATGAGAAGCCATCTATCCAGAATGGATCGCCAACGCGGTACTAGTAAAGAAGGCTAATGGGAAGTGACGAACATGCATTGACTTCTCCAACTTAAATGACGCTTGCCCGAAGGATTGCTTCCCACTCCTCCGAATCGATCAACTCGTGGACAACACAGCCGGGCATGAACTCTTATCTTTTATGGACGCATACTCAGGATATAACCAGATTCCTGTGCACGCCCCCGATCAAGACCACACTAGTTTCATCACTGATCGGAGATTGTACTGCTACAGGTAATGCCTTTTGGACTTAAAAATGCCGGAGCTACTTATCGGCGCCTCGTCAACAAGATGTTTGCGAAACTAATAGGACGAACTATGGAAGTTTATGTGGACGACATGCTGGTAAAATCGAGGAAAGCCAACGATCATGTAAGACACATGGACGAGATGTTTCAAGTACTTCGTCAATATGGAATGAAGCCGAATCCTCTAAAGTGCTCCTTCGGAGTATCGTCGGGAAAGTTCTTGGGATTCATCGTCCATGCCAGGGGGATTGAAGCAAACCCCGAACAAGTCCGGCCTTTGCAAGATATCAAGATACCATCCACTGGAAGAGAGATGCAAAGCCTAAATGGAAAGGTGGCCGCCCTAAGCAGATTCATCTCTAAAGCGACGGACGAATGCTCGACAGCCTTCCTTAACCTAATCGAACACCTCCAGAGACCACCAATACTCTCAACTCCAAATGAAGGCGAAGAACTATACCTATACCTTGTTGTATCGTCGCATGCTCTAAGCGCCGCTTTGGTGAGAGAAGACAACCGCGCGCAGTGGTCCGTATATTTTGTAAGCAAGAGATTTACGGGGGCAGAAGCCAGATACCCTAAACTTGAGAAGCTAGCATACTGTTTGCTAATCACGTCACGGAAACTGCGACACCATTTCCAATCTTATTCCATCAGAGTTTTAACCGATCAACCGCTAAGGCAGGTACTCCATCGCCCCGACACTTCTGGGCGACTACTTAAATGGTGCATTGAACTGAGTCAATATGATATAACCTACCATCCTCGCACCGCCATCAAGGGACAAGCCATGGCCGATTTCATTGCCGAATTCACTACCAACGAAGGTAAGGAGCAATCTGAAATAACAGAAGATATCAAGTGTAATCTCTTTGTGGATGGAGCATCAAACGAACAAGGCTCGGGGGCAGGTATTGTGATATTCACCCCAGGGAAAGGAAGCTGCACTATGCCCTAAGGTTGGAATTCGCTGCCACCAACAACGATGCAGAATATGAAGCAGTAATAGCAGGATTAGAACTTGCCTTAAAAGTTGGAGTCAGTTCTTTATGTCTTCATAGTGATTCTCAACTTATCGTAAACCAAGTACTAGGAGAGTTTCAGACTCAAGAAGAACGACTCATAGCATATCTAAAGAAGACCAAGCTGCTGCTCGATCAATTGGATCACTATTTAATCAAACACATTCCTCGAGAAGAGAATCGAGAGGCCGACGAACTGACAAAGCAAGCTAGCATGAAGAACAACACCATTTTCGAAACAGCAGCCATCTCGAAACAACTAGCCCCAAGTTTCAAACAAGAAGATCTGATAGCGGCAATCGAAGAAGAAACCTGGATGACTTCTATCCGGAAATACTTACAAGATGACACACTACCCAACGAGCGTAACGAAGTCAATAAAATCTCGAGGAGAGCTTCCCGCTACACAATACAAGAAGGCATGCTCTATCGACGCGGCTTCTCTAACCCCTTATTAAGGTGTGTTGCTGGAAGGGCAGCCAAGAAAATCTTATCCAACATCCATCAAGGGAGCTGCGGAGATTACACTGGTGGGCAGACTCTGCCAAAGAAGATGCTCCGATATGGATATTACTGATCCACTTTAAACAAAGACGCCTTAGATTTCGTTAAAAGATGCGACAGATGTCAGAAATTTGCTAAGAGTCATCGACTACCAACAAATGAGATTACTCAAATGACCAGCTCTTGGCCCTTTGCAGTATGGAGAATTGACTTTCAACACTACCGAATCAAAGCTACCGAACCAACCCACTTCCAACACTACCGAATCAAAGCTAGATAGACACTACCGAATCGGCTACCTCCATCCACCACCGAACCAGAAGCAGGAGAGATACCACCGAACCAGAAGCAAGGGAGGCCACCATCGGACCACTTACTGCCGAACGAATACACTCTCCACCTATTGCCGAACCTATCAACACTCCAACCAATACCGGACCGAAGGTCGCTCCTACCTTTCCCGGACCAAGGCATCACCGAACCAACATTGTCAGGCCAGATTACATCAGTCCAGGCCCACCAGCAGCTATATACATTCAAGACCCCTACCCCCAACCTCACTCTATAAATAGAGGGGTAGGGTACAACAATCGTAGACAAGTTTGAGAGCTCAAGCACGGATAGAACTTTTAAACAACTTTCATATACTTGTAATCAAAGCTTTGTACTTGTAATCTGAAGAGTGAAGGAGAATAACATATAAAGTGGACGTAGGCACGTTCTGGCCGAACCACTATAAATCTGTGTGTCTTTTACAGTTTAGTCCATCTATTTTATATATTTGCATAAATCACCCAAATCACTAAGAACAACATATAATCAACTAAATCATACGACTTGGAGGTGTTTGTCCATTTTTTGTGCAAACATGAACCATGACATATAGTTATCACCCACATTCACAAGCGTCGTATAGCTTTTATCTAAATGTCAATTTACGAATTATCCTTAATTTATTTAGTGATTGCTTCCTAAGTTTATCCATTACTAATCCATCTTTCTTGAACAACGTCATCAGTAAGTGACCATCCATCCATCTTGGAACCATCTTGACTAGAGCTATTTAGACTCTTCTAGAGGGTTAATGTAAGCAAAGCCAAATACATTCTAGCAAGCGTCCTTACTAAGCGTCAACAACCCCTCCTAGTCGTAGAAACACTTTCGTTTCACATTGCCAATTTATTCATTGATTACATCCATTATGATTTTGTTACTCACACTAGAGTTAAATTTTTTAAATTGAACCTCACAAACTTCCAAGTTTTCGCACGCTGCCATGTATAGTTATATACCCATTGAATTGGCTCGACACTGCCATTCAATGTCTCTATGAGTGGATATATTTTAAGATTTTAGGTTCGACCCATCTCTTTCATTTATTAACCGTGTACCGTACACATTCCATGGATCTTCATGTTCCGATCAACTTATAATTCTTCAGATAAAATATTTTTATTTTCTTTTTAACTCACCATTTCTTAGCTTGCCATAAGCCTATCTATTTCATCTTCGTAATGGTCATTACATTTCAACTTATCGTTCTTCTTTAGACTTTCATGTGCTATGGATTTCAAATTAAACATTTTGGAAATTGGCTTTCAAAATGCTTTCACCAATTTTAATTAATGGATTTATTATCGTTTTGAGCTTCTGAGTCCATGTTATCGAGCTTCTAACTATCACATATCTAAGCTATCGAGCTTCTAAGGTTAATTATTGTATATCTAAGCTATTGAACTTCTACGATACCGTATCGAATGTGAAGCCATCAAAATTTTAAAATATAGCCATCAAATATCTGAAATATAGCCATTGAATGTCTTGCTATCGAAGAGGTAAAATAGGCCATTGAACGTGTAGCTAACCGAGCTTCTAAAATACAGCTATCGAACTTCTAAAATACAGCTATCGAACTTCTAAAATACAGCCATCGAATATCTAGCTATCGAAGACCAGTGAAGGTGAGCTTCTAAAACATAGCTATCAAAGCTGTAAAATAGACTATCGAAGATGAAGCTATCGAGCTTCTAAGGTGAGGCTATCGAAGATCTAAGCTATCGCATGTTTAAGATGACAAATCGGTAATTAAGTGGAAAACCGATTTTTTTAATAAAGTAACTACTTTTTGACTAATTTTTTACACATGTCAGTTGTTTATTTGTTACTTTTATGTCGTGGCAGGAATTTCTGATGCCAGCTGCGATTTATTCCTTTAATTACTCTCTAATTAATCTCCTTCTTCAATTTTTTCACTCACTATGGATATTTTCTGCTTTACCATTTAATAAACATTAATTTGAAAAATCTTGGAAAATTTCTCAAAAGTTCACCAAAAAATCAAAGATGTTTTCCTTTACTTCTGTAAAATTAACATTCAAAACTGTCCATCTTCTTCGTAGATTCATAAGAAATTATTTCTCCATCCGAAAATTATGAAGAATTAAAATCCATCACTGATTCAATTCTATAAATGATGTATTAAAATTTCAATCCATTTGGAGATGATTAATTCATGTTTTACTCTTCAACATATCATAAACAATGTCATTTAACATCCAATATATATGATTAATCCATTTGATTATCGTCATTCAAGACATCAAAACTATATGAAATCAGAATCTAAACAGATTTGGATATAAAAATAAAGTTAGCATGAATCATCTAGGTTATAAACTTCATTAAAATCCTTCATTCTTGTAGCAAATAAGCTCTCTTTATTTAGTTTTCCCTCTTCCTCTCTTTTGATGGCTGCCTAGTTTGTATGTAGATTTAGAACTAATTTTTTTACGTTGTATAAAAAAAATTCTAATTTCTTTATATGAAAGAATTCGCTACAACATTACCACGTACAACGCACATATCATACACTAGTTTTATAATCAAGAAACCAACACCATAATTATCAGCAGTATGTAATTTCCATGTATTATGCAGGGTTATATTCGTAATTTTGTTGACAAAGAAGGTAAAGTTTGGCAAGGAAGTGGAGGTAGAAATGCACCACCTGAATCACCTCATCTCATACTAACTACTCCTGAAATCGAAGGCCTTCGACCAAAGTCACCTCCACCAAAAAATCAACAGCAGCAAAATATGCCTCAACCTTCTGGTGGTGGTAATTTCGGCAACAGTAGATGGGTTTCTGGAAACTCCTCGCAGAATATGAACTTTCCTGGCATGAACCCCGATTTGCTAGGGTCTGAAAACCATAACCAAGTTAATTGGGGTTCTTCCCCGATGATCAGAGGACCCGAAAATGGAAATGAAGATAATAAGTACTATGATCCATTTGGGTTTAGCTCGAACATTGGACAAGTTGTTGGAGATCGAATCGAGATTAATCCTAATCGGATGTTTAGTAATGTTCCTATGATGTAAAAGAACATTATTTTGTTTCTATTATTTTTCTTTTTCCTATGAATGAATAATTGCTTATTTTTTCCATTCGTTGCATCAGTTTTCTAATTCCTAGGAAAATTTGGTAAGCTTTATAAATTCTTTGCTGAGGTAATAATGCATGGGAAGTTTTATCATGCTTTTTGAAGCAACTTCGAGAAATAGGAAGAATTTTGTAAGTGAATAAAAGGGGGCTGCCTTTACGTGAAGTACCTGAGGTGTCAAGTTCAAAAGGCTTGGACAGGAAAACGAGAGGCTGATTTACGTTGTCCAGCACGCGTGGTGAAGATGTGAGGGCCTGTTCGTAGACAATTTGAGTTGAAGGTAAGATTAGAGCGTCTGTTGACAAATTGGATTAGAGACTATAGATTTGTAGTTGGATAGGATGTAACAATCAAGTTTCAGGAATACTCATGGCATTTATTACGATATGTGGGACGTAAAATCTGCTTTTACAAAAGGGAAATCTTACATATATCATTGTGATTACATTCTTATTTCAAAAAAGAAACGTGAAATTCATAGGTATTTGGATAATTTTGCTAAATTTAGCGTTCGCCTTACGGTATCAAATTGGTTTAATTTTTTTGTCCGGACATCTTTTATACGGTGTAGAAATTCATGGACGCTAATCGCTCTTCCAAGTGCTTGTCCACAAAAGCACCGTCATTGTTGAAACATGCCTGCAACTGCAAGTAGTCTGTATATTGTGTAGTGCACTCGTCTAGCATCATATGCCCATTTCAAAGCCAAGACATGGTGTTTGTCAAACTTTTAAGTAATGTTATCTTGGATGCCCAATGATAAAATGACAGCTAATGACCAGTCTAAATGGTTTCACCGTTGCAAGTTAGATTAAAAATCTAAGAATTAAAATTGTCAAATTCACAATCTGAAGAAAGTGATGATTATAAAAGGGAAAGGGGGATAAAAAATTGCCCAGAATTGTCTATTTAGATCGTCCCCAATTTAAACCCTTGTTAGTAAATAGGGGTAATTTTCCAACTTTTAGTCGCCTATTTATGACATCTATTAGAAGGGTTTCAAAGCTTCAGACATTATTAAAATAGACATCTGAATTTGGAGCTTTTTTTTTATAAAAGTTCGACTATCAATAGCGTATTTATGAGGTTTGACCTTTTTTTCGGGACGTCTATTAAGTAAATTTAGAACATTTATGCCTGCAAAAATCTACGCCTCATCTATTATCATTTTTGTCCACTCAATTTTTCTTTTTTTATTAAAAATTAAGATGAAATATCGCCGCGTGCAACCAAAATTGCTTGGCTTGATTCACATTGGGCCTAGCCATGATATGACGATTTACCATTTGCGGAGTATACAAAAGCTTCCAACTGGATATGCGTATCGCATATGGACCACATCAATTTCCGTAGATGTGTATTTATATATCCTTTTCTACTATTGACTTATAATTGTAGATCGTAAACTATAAAATGATAAATATTAAATAATTGTTAATATTTCAACGTTGGTTAATCGTATATTAATTATTCATTGTTACTTATCACATAGAGCAAGTATATCGGTTATTGGGCTAGTTGATCTAAGTGCATTTGACAGTTCTACGATGCACTCCCTTATTTTCTAGTAGGCATCGCTCCAGTAGAGTTTTACATGATGATTGATCCAGATATAGAGGGAACCAATAGAATACCTTTTCAATTTGATGGTGAGTATGATACTTCTGCCTCCGATACTATTTATCCACCACATTTTGACGATGGAGCTATTGGTCGTGGTATTGTTCCTTTGACATATGTATAGTCGTACATTAAATATAATATAGGGACAATGATGATATGTATGATGCCGTATTGATGACATGGTCGTCGACAAAATTTCTATTGATTTAGAAATTTGTCGAAAAATTTCAAATTAAAATATAACCGCAAGCGCACGGTGTACGAATGTAGCACGTGACGAATACGGGTCGATCCGCAGGGAATTGATGATTTTAAAAATTTCTATTCAATCAAATTATACCAAAGTCGAGTGAAATTGTTTGATAGAAATAGAATGAAGCTAAACTAGAATTGAAATGTGATTAGTAAACTATTGAACTAGAGAACAATTTAGAGGCAAATCCACTCTCATATTTTTGTAAATCAACAAACACATAATTTATGATCTCTAACTTTGATATTAAGTGAAATAATCATTGCATTTATCATAAGTATGGTTTGTTTATGTTATTAGTTAACATAACTCAAACCATCAAACTATAATACAACAATTATACCACTTACAATTCTCATGAAAAAGAAGCTAAAGCAAAAAAATATTTTAAGTATGATCTATTTACTATTGTAACTAGTAACATAGATCATCAAATTTCATTTTTTACTTTCATTTCATAATCAAAAATTAATTAGCAAATATTGATGTAAATTGTGTTTATATTGAGTAAGAATAGCTCATTTGCATAAGCAATATAAGCTATCAAACCCACTTGTATAAACTTACATCAAAATTCACATTCATGAAGCATAACAAAGAGATCATAAATCATAAAAAATGTTGAAATTATATAAAGTTAGAGAGCTTCATCACCCCTAAATTGAAGGGGTTTAGCTACTCATTTGTGGCATTGAAGCATCACAAGTAAGTTTCAACATTAAAGAAAAGAAAATAAAAAATAAGCAAAGAAAGCAAAAGAGATTAGCTACTAACTACTTGCATAAATGTAAATCTAAGCTATGAACATAAGAAGAAAGAGAGCATATAAATAAACATTAACAATAAAACAAAGAAAAACATGTAGAAAAGAGAGAAGAAAGAGGCTTGGAAGCCATTTTTATTTCATAGAACATTGAGCTTACACTTTGATTTCTTAATTTCCTAAGTAAAATGAAAGAGTAGATGATCCTCTTCATTTACATAAGAGGGCTATTTATACATGTATAAAACCCTAATTCTCTTTTTAGGGAGCTTCCCAAAATACCCTTGAGGTGGTGTAGCCTCCAAGTAATCATTAACATTCACTAATCCCCCACTTAATATGTACATGAAGCTTTAAGTCCTTTTAGCATGTGCTTAGCTTCTAATTGGAAGTTAGGTAAGTGGGTGGGGTCCTCCATGATGTTGAACTTGAATTATTTCCTCTTCATTTCTTTGTATTTCCTTGTGCATGCATGTATCTTCATATAAACCTCTTCCATATGCATCCAAATTCCTATAAAAATAATCAAAAAATGTCCAAGTAAAAATTCTTACACTGACACATGCACAAAAATGACCGTTTTGCCCCTGAATGATGATGAAAATATGATGGTTTGGAAATAATTGAATTTTGGTTTTAAACATGTTAAAATGCCCAAATATGATGATTATTTAAAAAAAAAAGATAAAATATGGATGTAAATATATGCACAATTACGTGCACATCAAATACCCCCACACTTATCTTTTTATTCGTCCTCGAATAAAGGAAAACTAAGATAAATCCGTTTTCGTAGGGAGCACGATTGCATTGAGCGTATGCAACAAGCCGTTAAACCTCTGGGTGTCCCCAGTAGGACGAGTGTTGTCTCGTGAGGGTTTTCAGCGGATACTACCCACAAAATCCAAATGCAGGATGAAAATATTTACAAATTGCAAGATTTATTTACAAAGAGATGAATGCAAATTTTGTGGAAATATTTACAAATGAAGGATTTATTTTTAAATTGACACGAATAAGTTAAATACAAGTTTTGGTCATTGTCTTGAAAATTTAAGTCATTTACTCGTCAAAATTTCCAATAAAAATCAAGTTGTCATGACAGATAGACCATAGTTTGGCTAGTTGTTTCGGTTGATAACACAATGTAATTATGAAATGGATCCTTAGTTGATTATCAAAGTTTATTATAGTGGTATTTTCATTTCTTTTCAATAACAAGTTAGGTCAAACAAGTTAAAATAGTGCTAGGATTTCAATTGCTTGCTCTCTCATTATTTGCAAGAAAAATTACACACCTAGCTCAGGTAAACTGAGGCCAGATATACCACCCATGCACTGCCTTTCGGGCTTATGTGAGGGGAGTACAGAGCATGGCGAGTGTACACACTTTCGTGCATACACCTATCGACCATAGGTGGTTTTTATTAAGTCTGTTCTTTTTTTTAATATGTGTTTCATACATGCATAACCGTGAGGACTTTTAAATGAGTATGAAAGCACATAATCAAAGATTACAAGTAATTCACCCATGCATAACCGTGAGGATTTTTAAATGAGAGTGAATACTTTGGATGTTATTATTTTTTTGTTTTTTTTGTTTTTATATATATATTTTAAGAGAGAGAGAGTTTTGCAAAATCATCTTAGCACCATTTAACTTAGAAGACAAAAATGTTATATCCTTTACTTTAAATTTACCACTTTTTAAACAACGATTTTCAATTAGAACATACTTCATAATTAACATAAATGAACCTTCCTATATACTTGTAAAACCATTGTTATTTGTAATCAAACTTCATTTTTATTTTTGTTAAGACAAATAAATTTTCAAAAATTTCAATTTTGAATAAATAAAACAAAAGACTTTAGCAATTGCATCAAATCTGAGTTGCAGGAAAATTTAAGATCAAAGACAAAACCATTTCCAATTTGCAGATCTAAACTTCAGGAATTAAAGAAAAAAAATATACAGGCTCAAAGAAATTCTTCTCTCTGCCTTCAAACATTTAATTCTAGGTGAGCAACTTTCCCTCCTGAAACCCATTTTCTTGTTAATGCTTGTGAGTAACACTCAATTTAAAATAAGTTAATTAGGAATGCATGTTTGTTTATTTGCTGAAGTTAAATTTTTGTACATGTTTTTTTTCTACTGCCTGTGCATATATGAATGCAATGCATGCTTGATTTCTAAGGTTCTGATTGTTATAGTTGAGTTCAAATTTGATAAATAGTTTTTCTTTCATTAATCTGGTTGCTATTAGGGATTAGAATTTGAATGGAATTGGTTTATTTCCTGATAAAATAAATTTTTAAAGGCTATATAAGTTGTTTAGTTTTCTGTGATGTCTGGAAACATAAACAAACTAAATTCTGAAAAAAATTGGGAAATATAGGTATCATGAATTTATGTTCAGATTTACTTATAGAATCATTAAGTGAATGCAAGAATTTTAGATCAAAGATTAAAATTTACAGTAAAAAAATAAAATACAGTGTTTCTTGAAACTGCATTTAAATGATTTAATTAAGATAGTGGTTTTCTTAATTAAGAATCTTTTAATATAATAAGTTAAGAATCATTTAATTAATTTTAAATGATTAAGTTAATTAATTAATGAAGGTGATTAAGACTTAATCAATTGTAATTAATGATAATTAATCATTGATTAAAGATTTCTAATGAAAGTAATTATGTGGTTGATGAATTTAAAACCACACAAATTTATTCATCTTAACTGAAGATGTTTGATTATTATGGAATGCTTTGTGATGGATTGATATATTTGGTATGTGATGTGATGCTATGTGGTGCTTTGTGCTAAGCTGTTATATCGGTGATGTATATATTGTATGAATATAGAAACCCCTTGACCCATAGAACGACATTTAAATTTCGATGAGTCAGGGTCGTCACAAGTGGTAGTTTGAATTTAAATTTCTTTGAAATAATTAAGGGAATTTTGTGTGTTTTGTTTCAGGACTAAGAAGCAGAATTATTTTCCAGGTTTTTAAAAGAATAAAGCTGTAGTAATAATAGGAATCTAAACTTGAAATTTGAATTCAGTTGGAACCTGAATTTAGTATAGATTCAAATAATTCAAACATGAAATTTGAAAACATTTTAAATTCAAGAATGTAAAGGGTTTTAAATTTGACAGAAACTGTTACTGTTCTGTTTTTTTTTGATTTTAAAAAGCCAAGTTTAGATTAAATCTGAAATTTGAATATGAAGATGAATTCAAAATATTTGAATTCTGATGTTGTAATAATTTAAATGCAAGAATTCAAATAAGATTAAGTTGCATTGTTTCAGGTTTTATTTAACAGACCTGTTCTGTTTTTTTTTAAATCCTAAGTTCAAATTTCCATGCGACAGGGAGTCGGATACCAATTGGTTATCCGAAACCCACATCGGATTGTAATAGTGAATCTTTGTGATTGATAAATTTATCTTATCTGTGAATCTGTAAATGAAGATAAGTGTTATGTGTTATACCGCTTATCGATATTCTTATGATTGATGTTGTGCACTATTGTGTAAAACCTGGCTCTGATACCAAACTGTGACTAAAAATCATCATACTTATTTTAAAAATCTTGTTTTTGTATGATTATTCAAGATATAAAGTTAAATCAACAAATTAAAATATTTGAATTTAACATATAGTTTCCTTTTCACTGTAAAATTGACATGCAGACCCATGGTTGCACTGTTCAGCTTCAACAAATCCCAAGTTTGTGATTTTAAATCTAAACAACCACAATTCGTTTAAGATCCTAAGATTTAAAATAGTTTGTATGAAGAAGTGTTAAATTCTCCTTATTTTTCTTGCTCTGTAACCAAAATACAGAGAGGAACAAGCTACATAACAGTTCCTAGTACACAGAAATTTTTACAGAACTACTTGTTTTTAAAACTAGACAACAAAACACAGAGTTTTCTTGAATCTAATACCCATATTTTTAAAATTTCAAGGGTATTATGTTTGCTCACCTTGGTTGATGATGGACAGAGAACAAGAATTGAAGAGCAGAGGACAAATTTGAGATTTTTTTTGAAAACTTTTTCTTTGAAACTGGAAGTGTTCCAGGTTATACTTTATTCTTTTTCTTAAATTTGGTTAACCTGCTACTAAAGGAGACACCTATATGTATACACAGACCTACATGTCTTAAATCTGTATTACTATACACATGCAACCCAAATTTACTCAATCATTTAAGAACATCTCATATCATTCTTCAGAGATCAAGATATATAGGTTTTAGATAAGGGGAGTTTGCTCATCTGACTGTTAACAGAGGAGAACAATGGTTGTTTTCTGATGTTTTGCTTTTGAATTTGTTTTAATCTGGTTTCCTTCAAATCAAGCAGAGGGAACTCAGGGTATAGCAAGGAAAAAAAAAGAAATCAAAAGGAAAGCTAAAATTTAAACTTATTGAAATTCAAATCCCATTTCAGGTTCAAGACTCATTTCATATTTTTGTTTTGCAATTACCTTTCTTTCAAATTTATAAACCTGGGAAAACAGGTTTTCTGGTTTTGCTTAAAACCAATTAAAACTTTCAAAATTTAAATTATTTCAAAAACCCAAAGTTTAATTAATTGAATTTATACTTAAATTCATATTCAACTTTAGTTTTCAAATTTTTTGTCTGCAATTTACTTTCATTTCAAATTTTAGAAACCTGGAAAACAAGTTACTGTCTAAATACTAAATCCTGAAACATTACCCAAACTAAACCAAAACTTATACTTATCCCATAGTGTTTCTTCAAAAATAAATCAAAATGGTAAAAAGAAAATGTTTCTGAGATTTAGGAGTTTTGAGATTTTTTTTTTTGAAGAAAATGAAAATTCAAAAATGCCATGAAAAACTAAAAAAAAATGAAAATGAGACTCCCCCCACACTTAATTTTGACTGTGTCCCCACAGTCGATGCATGATATAATGAGTGTAACGGGGAAAAATATGTACATATTTACAAAAGAGGGTTAACATTCTTACTAGACGTAGCTTGGCTCATGAAGGATCATGAGCTCCTCCTCTTGGTAACCGGAAAATTCCAAGAAGGGTTTTAAACGATGACCGTTGACTTTGAAAATCGATCCATCCTTTGGGTTTTCTATTTCTATGGCACCATGTGGAAAAATAGTTCGTACCACAAATGGTCCGATCCACCTTGATTTAAGTTTCCCAGGGAATAAATGAAGTCTCGAGTCATATAAAAGAACTTTCTGGTTAGGCGAAAACTTTTTCCTTAGGATTGACTTGTCATGAAAAACTTTGGTTCTTTCTTTGTAAATTTTCTCGTTTTCATACGCGTCGTTCCTAAGTTCTTCTAGTTCGTTGAGTTGTAATTTTCGATTTTCGCCAGCTTCTTCATGATCAAAGTTTAAGTTTTTTATTGCCCACAACGCTTTGTGTTCAATTTCAACGGGTAAATGGCAAGCTTTACCGTAAACTAAACGAAAAGGGGACATCCCAAGGTTAGTTTTAAAAGCAGTACGGTAAGCCCAAAGCGCGTCGGTCAATTTCTGAGACCAATCTTTTCGATTTTTATTGACAGTTTTCTCCAAGATTTGTTTTATTTGTCGATTTGAAACTTCAACTTGGCCACAAGTCTGAGGATGATATGGAGTGGATAACTTGTGGGTTATCGAGTATTTTTTTATTAAAGTTTCAAAAGAACGGTTGCAAAAATGGGTTCCGTTATCACTGATTATTGTGCGAGGTGTGCCGAACCTCGAAAAGATGTTTTCTTTAAGAAATTTCACAACAATTCTGTGGTCATTGGTTTTGCAAGGAACGGCTTCGACCCATTTTGAAACGTAATCGACAGCGAGAAGGATATACAAGTTTCCAAAGGAATTGGGAAAAGGTCCCATAAAGTCGATACCCCATACATCAAAGATTTCGATCGTAAGAATGGGGTTTAAAGGCATCATATCTCGTCGAGAAATTCGTCCAAGCATTTGACATCGATCACAAGTTTTACAAAATTCAAACGAGTCTTTGAAAAGAGAAGGCCAATAGAAACCACACTGAAGCACTTTTTCCGCAGTTTTTCGAGGACCGAAATGTCCACCGCACGCTTGATCGTGACAAAACGAAAGAACACTCCTTATTTCATTATCCGGAATGCAACGTCGGATGATTTGGTCGGGACAATATTTGAACAAGTATGGATCGTCCCAATAGAAATATTTCACTTGGGACATGAATTTGCATTTGTCCTGTTTGGACCAAGATGAGGGAGTTTCTTTAGTGACTAAGTAGTTCACTATATCAGCGTACCATGGATCGATAGAAATAGAAAGAAGTTGTTCATCGGGGAAGTTTTCATTGATCGGCAAGGAAGATGGTGCGTTCGAAAGACGAGATAAATGATCGGCTATGACATTATCGGATCCTTTTTTGTCTTTGATTGTAAGGTCGAATTCTTGAAGTAAAAGGATCCAACGAATCAAATGGGATTTAGCATCCTTTTTAGCGAAGAGATATCGAAGCGCAGAATGGTCAGTATAGACCGTAATGTGTGAACCTATCAAGTAAGGTCGAAACTTTTCAAGCGCAAAAACGACAGCTAGAAGCTCTTTTTCAGTTGTTGTGTAGTTGAGTTGAGCGTCGTTCAAGGTCATACTCGCGTAGTAAATGACATAAAGGATCTTGTTGATGCGTTGTCCCAAGACAGCACCAACGGCAAAGTTTGAAGCGTCGCACATTATTTCGAAAGGAAGATCCCAATTGGGTGCGCAAATGACTGGGGCAGAAATGAGTTCGCTCTTAAGACGTTCAAAAGAAGAGATACAATCAGAGTTAAAATCGAAAGGAACGTCTTTTCCAAGAAGGGTCGTCAAAGGACGGGCGATTTTGCTAAAGTCTTTCACAAAGCGTCGATAAAAGCCAGCGTGTCCTAAAAATGATCGAATGTCCTTAACAGATTTGGGAATGGGTAGATTTGCAATGACATCGATTTTCGCTTTGTCTACCTCAATGCCTTTGTTTGAGATGATATGCCCAAGGACAATGCCTTGTTTGACCATAAAGTGGCATTTTTCCCAATTCAAAGTCAAGTGTTTTTCTTTACATCGATTCAAAACCAACTCGAGGTGATGTAAACATTGAGAAAAAGAATCGCCGAAGATAGAGAAATCGTCCATAAAGACTTCTAGAAAGCGCTCAATCATGTCAGAAAAGATTCCAACCATGCATCGTTGGAAAGTCGCAGGAGCGTTACAAAGTCCGAATGGCATACGTCGATAAGCGAAGGTACCGAATGGACACGTGAAAGTCGTTTTCTCCTGATCTTCGGGAGCGATTGGAATTTGGTTATAGCCGGAATAACCATCAAGAAAGCAATAGAATTCGTGACCGGCTAAACGTTCGAGCATTTGGTCGATAAATGGAAGAGGAAAATGATCCTTACGTGTTGCGGCATTTAGTTTTCGATAGTCAATGCAAACACGCCAACCCGTTTGAGTACGAGTTGGAATAAGTTCGTTAGCGTCGTTTTTTATAACAGTAAGTCCGGACTTTTTAGACACGACATGAATTGGGCTAACCCATGGGCTATCGGAGATGGGGTATATGATACCGTTATCGAGGAGCTTAAGAATTTCGTCACGAACCACATCTTTCATTTTTGGGTTAAGCCTCCGTTGTGCATCACGAGTGGGTTTGGCTTCATCAATCAAATGAATGCGATGTTGGACAATAGCAGGGCTAATTCCCTTAATATCAGTAATGGACCACCCAATTGCTTCTCTATTTTTCAAAAGAATAGAGAGAAGAGAAGCTTCTTGGTCAAGAGAAAGGTTGTTAGAAATGATGACAGGACAAGTTTCGTTTTCACCTAAGTATGCATACTTAAGGTGAGCGGGAAGTGGTTTGAGGTCCAATTTCGGGAGTTTTTCGATTGCAGAATTGGGTTGAGATTCGGACTCAACTTGAAGCGATTCAAAGGGAAGAGTGTGTTCGATCTCGTTGGGGACTTCATGAAACAATTTTTCGTACTCGGCCTCGCGTTCATCGTTAAGATCAAATGTTTCGTTTTCAAAGTTTTCATGAATGGCACTAACTTCTAATGTTTGGTCACGAAGTTCGTTCGAGTGGCTTTCAAGATTGAAAATGTTAAGGTCCAAAGTCATGTTTCCAAAAGAGATTTTCATCGAACCGTTACGACAATTGATTAAGGCGTTTGAGGTCGCTAAGAATGGTCGGCCTAAAATCAATGGGATTTGACTCGCAGGGTTTGTCACGGGTTGTGTTTCGAGAACGATAAAATCAACGGGGAATATGAATTGCCCTACTCGAATGAGCACGTCTTCGATTTCTCCCACGGGCTTCTTAATGGAACGATCGGCAAATTGAAGCGTAACTTTCGTGGGTTTGAGCTCACCTAAGCCTAATTGTTCATACACAGAGTATGGAATCAAGTTGACACTCGCGCCTAAGTCTATTAAACATTTGTTAATCGTCTTTTCTCCAATTGTACACGAAATCGTAGGGCAACCAGGATCTTTGTATTTAACGGGTATGGATTGAGACAAGACTTCACTCAAACTAGCGGCTAAGAAGACTTTTTTGGGCACTTGAGTGTGTCGCTTTTGGGTGCACAAGTCCTTAAGAAATTTCGCGTAAGTGGGGACTTGCTGAACGATGTCAAGAAGAGGAATGTTAACTTTGACTTGTTTAAAAATTTCCAACATCTTTTCCATTTGGTCCGAGTGTTTCTTTGGTCGAAGACGATGTGGAAATGGAACATGATACTCGGTAGGCGGGTCTACTCGAGTAGAAGAAGAAGAATTTTGATTGTCGTTCGATTCGACGTTTGGCTCCACGTTCTGTTCTGAGTCGTTCGTTGTTTTAGAAGTATCGAGAAAAGTTCCCAGTGAATCATTTGGATTAACGACTTGATTATCGATTTGTTTACCAGAACGGAGAGTTGTGATAGCATTCAATTGGGTGACATTGCTATCTTGAACAACATGGGCTTGATTTGAATTTGCGTTTTAATTTCTGGGATTTGGAAGGGGCTGGCTTGGGAATGTTCCTCGTTCACGTTCACTTATAGACGTGGCTAATTGACTCATTTGCATTTCGAGTTTCGCAATCGATTGGTTTGTGTTTTGCATATATGAAGTCAATAAATTTTGCAAATTGCTGTTTGATTGAAGGCTTTGAGTAGTTGCCTTAGCCAACGTTTCAAGAGTTTTCTCAAGCGAAGTTAAACGTTTATCGTCTTGTGGAGGATGAGTAGAATTTGGTGGAAAATTTGGTTGTTGCGGTTGACTATGAGACGGGCCCGCAAAGTTTGGTTGAAAATTATTGGGCTGAAAGGGAGGATTCGAAGCATTATTCGGAAATGCTTGAAAATTGGGACGAATCGTATTCGTGTTGGGATTGTTTTGGTTCCACGCAAAATTCGGATGATTTCTCCATCCAGGGTTTTACGTTGGAGAAAACGGGTCGTTTTTTGTTTTATTGAAAGCATTGATTTGTTCGACGGAATTGGGACACTGATCGGCTATATGATTAGGATCGTTGCATTTATAACACATTGGTTGGGAAGCTTGGTTCGTTTGATTCGATGAGAAAACGTTATCGAATTTTTTAATCATTGCGTCGATCTTAGCTTCCAAAGCAAAAGAAGATCCCGTCGAGTGTGCACTTGATCGTGAGTAGATTGATTTTTCGTTCGAGCGTTCCCATTGGGACGACTTTTCAGCGAGGTTTTCAAGAAATTGCCAAGCATCATCATGATGTTGGGCAAGAAAATTGCCTTGGCACATTGATTCGAGCATGGTTCGTGAGCTGTTTTCGAGTCCATCATATAAGATTTGGCAAATCGTCCATTTTTCAAAGTTGTGGTGTGGACATTTTATCAAAAGCTCTTTGAATCTTTCAAAATATTTTCCAAATGGTTCACCCTTGAATTGATGAAAATTTACAATTTCGTTTCGAATTCTACTTGTTTTTTCTAAGGGGTAGAACTTTTTTAAGAAAGCTTTTACAAATTCTTCCCACGTTTTAATTGAGTTCGAAGGTAAGCTGTACAACCATTTTTCAGCGTAATCCGTAAGAGCAAATGGGATTAATCGAAGTTTGATTCCGTCATCAGAAAGTTGTTGAAGTTTAATGGTTGCGCAAACTTGTTCGAATTTAGTCAAAAAGATGTATGGGTCATCGTGTTCGAAATTGCCAAATTTTGGAAGCGTGGCAATATGGTTCGAATGGATTTCGAAATGGTTACCCGTAGGGGCGGGTAATGTGATGCAAGATGGAATAGAAACTCTATCGGGAAAGATTCTATCCATAAGAGTTCGAGGGGCGTTTTCGTTCGCCATTTCGGGAGGATTGTCTGTTCGAGTTAAACGGTTTGTAGAAGGGTCACGAATCCAAGTATTCGTTGTTGTGTCACGAGTCCAAGTACTCATGCACAAGTGAAAGTCGAGAGGAGAAAGAAATTAGAAACAAGTTTGGAGAATGAAAGAAGATTCGAAAATGTTTTTTTTTTAAAGGAAAAAAAAACTATTTACCAAGTGAAGTTTATTTCAAAAGAAAAGTTTGATTTTTGTTTTGTTTTTGAATTTTGATTTTTTTTTTTTTGAAATGATTTTACAAATTTTTTTAGATTTTTGTTTTTGAGTTTTTTTTTTAAATATGCATGAACTAATGCAACTAAATGAATGCAAAGGACTTAATTACAGTTTTCTGTCCTTAGTAGCTCCTAACCCAAAATTGTATAATCACACTTTGTCTTAAATCAACAAAAATATTTCTCAGCCAGGTAACGGACAGGGGTTATCGGTGCACCACGAATCACCGTAGCAATGCAACCGAAGGTTTAAGTACCTTCAGAGGAACAACCAGTATAATATTTACGAATCACCGTAATTTTTATAACTGGTTATTACTCTGCCGTAGCCTAGACACCAAGAAATAAAATCGTTTAAGTAAAACAATTGTGAAGATACAATTAAGCCCTAAGTGAGCTCGTGGCACCCTTAGGTCCAACGTCTAACCTTTATTATTAGTCAAATTCTACGATGAAATGCGTTTGTGGGCTAAGGAAATGGTGATGAAATCCCCCACCTTATGTGAATTGGGGTATTGCCCTTAGAAAAGAAAAACAAGATGAGATGAATGCAAAGCAGAAATTAAACGTGAAATTACAATGCAACTAAAATGAAGTTTGTTTTTGTTTTTGGATTTTTTTTTTTTTGGTTATATATAAATGCAAATGCAAGCAACCAACAATGCACTAGAGATGAAAACACAATATCAGAGCGTGCAGATTATTAGCAATTTTTTTTTTAGCGGCGATTTTAGCAAAGCAAAGCAATTATATTCCCTTTTGGCAAGCAATTCCTTGTAATTTTCTGCTTTGACAATCTGAAATGAAAAACAAGATATATTCAACAATTTTTATTGTTATTATTTTTTTGTATGTTTATCAAAGATGAAAAACAAAATAAGCGAAAAACAAAACAATCGAAAATGAAAAATGAAAATTAAACAAACTTGAACTTGTTTTTTTTTTTTTTGATTTTTTTTTTTGGAGAGGAAATTTAAAAGTAAAGTTTTACTTAAAAAAAAAAATAATAATAATAATATTTTTTTTTAACCAAAGAAGAAACGAAAATAAATGAAAAGAAAAACTATTGAAATCAAATGAAACCAAGCAAAACAAATGACAGTGAAAAATGTTTTTTCTTTTCAAGTAATAAACAAAAGTTCTTCACAATTCAAAACAGTTCAGAACACACAAACACTCAAAGCACAATTCACAAACACTCAAAGCACATTGTAAAACAACTATCCTCGAAATAAAATTAAACCCGTTCAAATGCAAAATACATCCGGCCCACTTGGTTAAGTATGCATCCACTAATGATTCACACAATCTCCACGGACGAAAATACATTCACAGACAACACCACAAAAATAAACAAAACGAAGTTGAAATCGAATACCAATCAGAAAATCATGAGAATGAAATCGAATAAGGGTTTTGGGTTGTTGGTTATTCAATTTGTTGGCGGCTGGGTTTGGGATGAAAGCAGAATTCTGGTAAAGGATTTTCGCGAGTGGTTGGGGGTTGGAGTTAGAAGCGCGGCGATGGTTTCGATGTTGGATTAGATGTCGAATTGGTTGTAGTGAGAAGTGTGTTGTCAAGGCTAGTTGCGATTGCTCTGGTGGGTATTCATGGATTGTTGAAGTTCTGCAGTGGTTCTTGATTCGCTAATGAGTTGCAAAGCGAACTGCAGTTGAGACGTAGGCTATGGGGTCAGGTTGAAGGTGACTTCGATTTTGATTGTTTTCGTGTATTGTTCGGAAGTTGTCGTTGCAATTGTCAGGTGAAATTTTTGGCTATGAAGCAGTTTGTAATAAAACTATGAGGTGATGTGAAGATAAAGTTTGGTGGTTTGTATGGATGTGGTGGATGTTAGGTAGAAGTTGAGTTTGGATGAAGCGTGGTGGTCGCTGCAATTTGTTGAGGCTGGAAGTTGGTGCTACTGTGCAGGAGATGGCAGTGGACTATTGACAAGGTGGTTCGATTGTGGTGAAGTACTGTAGAGTTGAAGGCAGAAGTGGTTTCTCGAGGATGAACTTTGAAGGCGGCAGGTGTTTGTTTTGGAATGGTAAGGTTTTTTGGTCTTCGGCAGTAATGAATGGTGTGGGGTTGAAGCTGCTGATGGTAATGAAGTGTAGCAGTGTGATGGTGAATTGTATGTTGGAGGTTGTTGGACTTGTAGCTGAGGTGAAGTTGATAGAAGTTGTTGCTTTGGCTGTCAGGTGGATTTTTGTGGTTGAATGGTAGGCAGGAGTATGTCTGTGATGGTGCACTGTTGTTTAAAGGCTGTGGATGTGTTTGCAGAGGCAGCTCTTTTTTTTTTTTTTTTTTTGAATATGACAGTAGTCAGGGGAGTTGAAGTGGGTGATGGTTGGTTTGTGATGGAGTTGATGAAGCCAGGGGTATGATGAGTAGAGTGGCAGTGTGAATGCACAGTATTGGTTTGTGGTTTGGGGTGTGCAGGCTTGTTTGTTTAAGTGGAATGAGTTGTGGTGGTCGATGAGCAGTGTTCCGAGAGTTTGGCTTGTAAGTAGTTGCTGATGAAAAGAAATGAGCAAAGAAGAAGTTGATGGTGGAGAAGACTGTTGATGAATTGAGTGGAGGAGTTTGATTAATAACAGTTGGTGATAGTAAGGGATAGAATAGGTTTGTGGCAGCAAGTGAATGTGAAAGCAGTGAGTTGGGCAAGCAAGTAGGGATGGATTTGATTATGCAGAGCAGAAACAGTTAACAGTTTGGAGTTTGGGTTTCAGCCAGAGACAGTTTGATGTGGTATGTTTGTGTTGCAGTGAACGTCAGGTGTGGTTTTTCTCTGTATTGACTTGCTGTCGGTTATTGAAGGGGTTGGGAGTGGTGGTGGTTGAAGTGTGATGGGGTGTGCACTGAGTTTGTTGATACAACAGAGATGTTGCACAGAATTGAGGGTGGACAGTGAGAATTTGAAGGCAGTGCACAGAAATTTGAAGACAGTGAGAATGAACTACAACAATATTTTTTTTTTAACAAGAAAAACTGTAAACAAACATAGAAAAGACAATGTAAATGTAAAGGTAAATGTATGAAATGGAAATGATATGAAATATTTCTTCTTCTTCTTCTTCTTCTTCTTCTTTTTTTTTTTTGAAATGAAAATCCACAAATGTAACACACACACAAACAAATGCAAGAAACAATCACACAATTTTTTTTTTATAACTAAAATGCAACACACAACACACAAACCATAAAAATCAAACAACAAATAATTCGAAGAATAGAAAATCAAAATCGAATCAATTCCCCGGCAACGGCGCCAAAAACTTGGTCGTCGACAAAATTTCTATTGATTTAGAAATTTGCCGAAAAATTTCAAATTAAAATATAACCGCAAGCGCACGGTGTACGAATGTAGCACGTGGCGAATACGGGTCGATCCGCAGGGAATTGATGATTTTAAAATTTTCTATTCAATCAAATTATACCAAAGTCGAGTGAAATTGTTTGATAGAACTAGAATGAAGCTAAACTAGAATTGAAATGTGATTAGTAAACTATTGAACTAGAGAACAATTTAGAGGCAAATCCACTCTCATATTTTTGTAAATCAACAAACACATAATTTATGATCTCTAACTTTGATATTAAGTGAAATAATCATTGCATTTATCATAAGTATGGTTTGTTTATGTTATTAGTTAACATAACTCAAACCATCAAACTATAATACAACAATTATACCACTTACAATTCTCATGAAAAAGAAGCTAAAGCAAAAAATATTTTAAGTATGATCTATTTACTATTGTAACTAGTAACATAGATCATCAAATTTCATTTTTTACTTTCATTTCATAATCAAAAATTAATTAGCAAATATTGATGTAAATTGTGTTTATGTTGAGTAAGAATAGCTCATTTGCATAAGCAATATAAGCTATCAAACCCACTTGTATAAACTTACATCAAAATTCACATTCATGAAGCATAACAAAGAGATCATAAATCATAAAAAATGTTGAAATTATATAAAGTTAGAGAGCTTCATCACCCCTAAATTGAAGGGGTTTAGCTACTCATTTGTGGCATTGAAGCATCACAAGTAAGTTTCAACATTAAAGAAAAGAAAATAAAAAATAAGCAAAGAAAGCAAAAGAGATTAGCTACTAACTACTTGCATAAATGTAAATCTAAGCTATGAACATAAGAAGAAAGAGAGCATATAAATAAACATTAACAATAAAACAAAGAAAAACATGTAGAAAAGAGAGAAGAAAGAGGCTTGGAAGCCATTTTTATTTCATAGAACATCGAGCTTACACTTTGATTTCTTAATTTCCTAAGTAAAATGAAAGAGTAGATGATCCTCTTCATTTACATAAGAGGGCTATTTATACATGTATAAAACCCTAATTCTCTTTTTAGGGAGCTTCCCAAAATACCCTTGAGGTGGTGTAGCCTCCAAGTAATCATTAACATTCACTAATCCCCCACTTAATATGTACATGAAGCTTTAAGTCCTTTTAGCATGTGCTTAGCTTCTAATTGGAAGTTAGGTAAGTGGGTGGGGTCCTCCATGATCTTGAACTTGAATTATTTCCTCTTCATTCCTTTGTATTTCCTTGTGCATGCATGTATCTTCATATAAACCTCTTCCATATGCATCCAAATTCCTATAAAAATAATCAAAAAATGTCCAAGTAAAAATTCTTACACTGACACATGCACAAAAATGACCGTTTTGCCCCTGAATGATGATGAAAATATGATGGTTTGGAAATAATTGAATTTTGGTTTCAAACATGTTAAAATGCCCAAATATGATGATTATTTAAAAAAAAAAGATAAAATATGGATGTAAATATATGCACAATTACGTGCACATCATGACACTTCTTTTATATTTGTTTAATTCGATAGTCTTTTCAAACCAGAAGAAACTAGATGCTTAGGCTCTCTTGCAAAGTAACTGATCTAAACCAGCTTCACACCATAGATAGGGACTTCCATACTTGAATGTCTATACACCTCACTAGACGGTTTTTTTTAGGGAAGGTGAAGCGGATGTTTGCATTCTGAGATATTTTATTGTGCTGGTATTACGAGTACATGACAACACACACTCTCTCATAGTTGGGACAACCAGCTAGAAAGTAGAATCATATTTTCACCCCATGAGACAATAGGAGTGTACAATATGTACATCATGCACCTATGGGGTCAAGCACGACTTGGTCTAGGTCTGAGCTCAGATTAACTTGAGGAGTAGTAGTAACCTGTTCCGGACGCTATGGGCTGGATATTGGATCCATTTGATTAAGATTGGGTAGTTGCACGATGCATATCCCTTAACAATGGCATATAATGTTTTCACATGCAGGATAACTTTATATTATAGGATTTTAACGGTCCATGTAGTCTAATTCATTTAACACTTTTTAATTTTTCTATTAAATAAAATCAATATTTTATTTACATTTATAAATAAAATTTTGTTATATGTAATTTTTATTATATTTTATATATGTGTATCATATACACATATTTGTGTGCGTGCTCGTGCAACAGGATAATGTGTATATAAAAGCAAGATTCTGATTCCTTCATTACCAAAATTTTTTGGTATTTTTGGTCATATCCATTATTGAATTGACATGTCCATGTATAGATGCTAAGATTTTGATCGCATGTGACATGTAACTCCTCGTGTATACAAATAGATTGTCTAAATATGAGTCTATATATGTGTGCGCGCGCGCGCATCAAAATATTGAGTGTGTGTGTAAAACACAATTATATAATTATCATAAAATATTGGTTGTAAAATATTTACACTAAGCAATATACATATATAAACATATAAGTATATATAATTAAATATAATTAAATTATAAAAGTATTTTAAATATTATTTTTGTGAAATAATTTAGAATATTTATAATATAAAATTCGAACTGAATTTTTTAATATATTTGTTAATTTAAATGTATATTACATATAACCATAAAACTAGTCATAATTACATACATATATGATAAAGATTATAATTAAATATATATTATGTTGCTACTTTTGGATGGAGAATGGAATTTTTTTAATTTAATTTTAGATTTTAAATAATTTATTAATTAAAAAATTATGAGTAATTAAAATCATACAGAATTAACTGAAGAAATTAAAAATTATTTTCAAAACCATAATGTATATTTTATATTACATAAAATTTTACAAAATTTTATGTTATTAATATATATGTATGTATATATACACACACATACATTATATAATCAATTTTCAACTAAATGATAGTGTGTGTGTATAATAAATATTCGAAAAAATTAATTTTTTTTTACTGAAAGCTTTTTAGGTATGAACATTTTTTTTTTTAATTTAGAATATAATTATTATATGAATTAATCCCTTTGCGCTTAGATTTAATTCATACAATCATTTGGTATTACTATTTTAATAATATTATTTATTTATTTATTTTGGTCATGAGCATCATTCAAGTATATACACACAATATATATATATATATATATATATATATATATATATTTATACATACATACATATATACATATATCTGTGTGTGTTTATATGTGTGTGTGTGTATGTATATGTGTATATATGTGTGTGTATATATGTATATGTGTGTGTATGCACTTATATGTACTTTCATCAGCACGTGGCAATCTATCGATAACCGATTTGTGATATTTCTAACTAGCAACATATCGAACAATGAATATATAAACATTATTATAGAATAATAGACCGACAAAGTATCTTTCACTAAAGCCTAAAGTTCACGTTGAAACTAAGAAATAGACTCCTTGAATCCAATCCAAATCCCGAAGTTGCTAGCTTCTAAATTGTCTTACCATCGACGATCAAATCTAAGCACATTGATGTGAATTAGTACTTGGATTTTTGGGATTGTTATAGAATGATGACGACCTGATGTAAGCAAAAAGAAGAAGAATGCATAAGTCTCAAGAGAAGTGAATGCTAAAGGGAATAAATAAAGGAGGGACGGGAGAGTGAAATAAGGATTAAGATCTTCTTTTTTCTCTTATCCTCTTGATTCAAAATTCCTATCTCTAAACCATTATATGCTTGGCCCTAATTTGCTACCGTATAGCTGCCTCAAATAAGGCCTAATTGGGCCTTAAAACAATTTCAAGCCCAAACAATATATATTGCATTTAAATTCAATTTAAACGCATATTGATATTGTGCATCGATTAATGTTTATATAATTATTATATGCACACTATTTAACATTATTCAATACACATCAGATCATTTTTTAATAAATATTGCATAAATATTAATTGATTTAATCAATTTATAAAAATTACAAATTAATTAAAGGGTGTTAAAAGGAGAATTCAACATGCTAGTTGTGTGACTCTTAGGTGTAAATTTGGTTATCGGTCAATATCGAACATTTCGAATATTAATATTTACACGTCACTTAGCAGATGATGTGATATTATAGCTAAATTTATCGCTTACTTGGCATCGGTAAAAATCTAATTTTACTTTATTAAGCGTGTTTTCGCCAAAAGTAGGAACAAACACCCAAAAGATATATAGAAGAGAATAAAGTGAAGAAATTAAAGAAAAACAAGAAGAAAATGACACACAACAATTATAGTGGTTCGGCTAAACACTGCCTACGTCCACTTGAACTTTGTTTAAGATTTTGCAAAGCTTTTACAATATGATCTTATGGATTGGTAATGGCCTGTGAGATTACAATAATAGTACAAAAATTTAGAATGCATTAAAAAGGGATCTCGAAATTGTGCCCATCACCCTCTATTTATGGACAAAGATCACCGAATCTATCTCTACCACGTTCTTCCTTGAGGTCCCACATCCAGAGGGAGTTGCCTTAAAAAGGCCAATTCAGCTAATCTCATGAATCGATATTAAAAGATGTCCCATGGATCAGTATCGACTCTAGGATTGATGGTTTAGCCTTCTCTGACCCCTCGATGTTGCTTAGATGACTTGTATTCTCATCTACATAACTTGGATGCATTGATATTAGCTTGAACTTGGGTGAATTCCTTGGTTCAGAGGTTGGGAAAAAGCACTTGCTTTAGTTGCTTTGAATCTTGGAGTTGTCTATCGATCACTTGAGTTATGCGAAGCTAATGAACCCTCTTATATTGCATATATTGGCTAATAAACACTCCAAATTTGTGTGACATGAACCATATGATGAATTTGGGCAAGTGTTAGGAAACAATACCGATCATTGCTATGGATTGGTACCAATCCAAAACTTTCCTTGTTCTTGGACTTTTGGTCTTTGGTACTTCGAGTTGACTTGGTATGTATCCAATTAAGAGGGTCTTTGGTAAGTTCACGACTTGATTCATTGATCTCGCTTGGTGTCTGAGTTTAGAAGTTATAATTATGGATTTCTGCTCGGTTATCCCCCAGTTTAATCAATCCAATTCGTCCAATATGGCTTGGTTATGGAGACGGATAATATTTCCCCCCAAAAGCATATCTTATATTAACAAGTTATGCTTTGGATTGAGAAAAATTGTGAATTATACAACACGATTTCAAGTTTTGTCCTGAATAAACACTGTTTGTTTTCTAGACTGTTCTTACAGAGCATTGCATATCTTGCTAATTGTCGTGTTGCTTTGAATGATTTTGAGCTTGCAACTCTTGCGTAGTATAAAAACTAAAGCACGCTCTTCGAGTTTGCCATTCCGATTCTAGAGAATTTTCAATGGCCTATTTCTTCGAACTCTAAAGGCAGTTCTCTTGGAACTCCATTTGCTTATTGTCATGCATGCACACACACATACATAACTTTATTATGTGTGTGTGTGTACATACATACATACATATATTTATTATTATTTGATGGATCGGTACCGATCCATGGGTCATGGTTCGATACCCCATACTTAACTGATTATATTGCCTATGTTAAGGATCAGCTATCATATAAGCATGAACCAACACTTAAACCAATTTATATGCTCTCTTTTCTGCTTTAAGACATTCGTCCCTAAGGCCACCATTGTCGATCTTCACGCCACCAAACCATTGTTTTAGGCGATCGCTTTTATTCCCTTCTGCAATCATCCCAACCATAACTATTAGCTACATACTCTAACTCCCGAGCATCGAACCATCTAAACCACTCAAAGTTCAGATCCAAAAGCCCTCAAATCCAATCAAATCGACTTTTTTCAAGTAGGTGGTGGCGTAGCTTGGGACATTTGTTGTTGATTATGTATTCGACCACGTATGGTCGCTTATGGAACTCCATTTCCACTCCTGTATGGGTCGAGGCCGATCCTATACATAGGGAGTTTTACACCAATAATTAGAATTGCAGGGAACACCTTAGAAATTTTGAAATTTACAAAAAGCAAGAGGCATTATTCTCGATAATGATTCGAGCTTAAGTCCTATGAACTTTGACATGAGTCGGCTCCGAGTCCCGCCTGTGGCAGACTCAAGATTTTCATAGTGAACCTAATTTTTAATGTCAAATTGGCTAAGTATTTCCAAAATTTTCAAATGAAACTCCTAACAAATTTGATCGAGCCATGATCGATGATTCATGATTCATTAGGATGGTTACTTTGAATGCAAATCGGCACTTGGACGAATTGTCTATCAATCTTTTTACCAATCGATTTCTTTGAATTACACGACATTAGATGCATACACTGCATAGTTTGAATTGCACATCATTTTCCCTACGTCGATGTAGGAGATCCGATTAATCTACACATGTTGGCATCCGTTGGGTTTGGTACATCGACTATACAGGGCCCTTCTTCTGGCATGCAGATTAATGATTTTTCAATATGCCTAGTATCTCTTACATTTGAAACTCTTGATAGTTATGGATCGTCGTCATTCCTCACATCTTTCGACAATGACAACAGGTCCTTCAACATCAAGATAAGTTGAGTCCAAGATTGAATCCAGCTCGATGACTTTGCTTGCGACAAAACCTACTTCAACACCATCTTGATCTCAGTTCATTAGTCATTGAGCGGAGCAGCCTTTAGAAATAGTTCCTTTTGTGATAGCTGGTGAGGCCGCAGTTAGGGTTGCCCCGACGTCGATATAAGTGATGCTATTATTTTGAATGATCCTTAGGATTCTCCAGCTTCGAAGGCGGATGAAGTGTCTCTCGGGAGGATATGCGAGAGATGGCATTTCCTTTGATGATGTGCGGGTTTCTACATGCTATCACAAGCACATATTCCACTAGAGGGATACATAGCTTGTAATCGGTACATGTGCATTGTCGGGTGTGTCCCACCATTCAACAATTTTATTTACACAGTAATGCAGTCGTTGAAGCTAGCCCCAACACAATTGCATCCAAATAACTATGCTTTCCTAAACAACATGTACATGATCTTTGTTCATCATTTCAACTTGGAACCCCATGCCAAAGAGATCTGCTATCTATACAGCTTTAAGCGCCGAAAGGAGTCTCCTTCACTCACTTTCTTGGAATCCGCCAGGGGCTGCCGATAATGTTGGGCCTTTGGAACAAGCTAAGCTATTTTAAAGAGTTTTTCTTTGTATGTTACCCGCCCGGCTTCACACAAAGGTGGTTATTTGGACAAAAGTCTCATTCTTACTTTCTTTTTACTACCGTTGATGTTATAGATTCAGCTATCCATATCGCCGCTTCTTGCATTTGTAGATAATTCAGGAAGTGCCGGCGACGCGGCCTTAGCGAAGACTCTCTTAGCTCTCCATCGAGTCCCACTCGAATTAATGGAAATAAATTGCTCCTCGTCGATGAGAATTTTCGTGCTTGTAACCTCTTAGAGGAAGGTTGTAGTATTGGCTACATGCCAGTGGTTAGGGATGACGATGATTCTTCTTAGGAGTTTCATGCTGCCACTAATTTTGATGAAGGTCATTAAGTTCCCCATTTTCTGATCACGCTATTAATCCTGAAACAAGGCAAAGGGATGGAGTAGGTGGAGAAAAGGACGAGCATGTCGACAAAAGAGAGAGTAATGGTGGAGGAAACAAGGACGCTGGTATTGGCCATGAGTCCTTTAGTAATGAGGGTGACGATGGTCAAGTTTTTTTGTAACTCGATGACCTAAAATAAAGATTATTTCATCTCGAATGCGTACGCAACCCCCATCAGCTTCTGCAGTCAAAGAGACTCCTATCCCACCTTTTAAGGATATTTATGGATTCTTCACGAGCATTCTAGGTGAAATTTGATCTTTTGGCCTTGGCAATATCAACATGGGGGATATTGGTTCACCTATTCATCCGCTTGATGAAGTGCCTACTACTTGTGCAGGGGAAATAACCCCTATTAGCAAGCTTCAAGTCCACGATCCGTATAAGGGTACTAGGACACATCCATACTTACGTAATGCTACACTTTTGCATTGTTTCTACTATCTTTTCATTTAATCAATGTTAATTTGTTTACATTTTATTTTCAGATTCTATGGAGCACAAGCATCTAAGAGACACTCTCATAAGTCACGGAAGCAGATACAAGAAACCTGTGCCGTCGGACCATCCTCATGAATCGTCTCACGAATCATATTCTAAAAGACGTCAAAGATGGGATTACACGAGATAGGACCAAGGCTACAGATCCCATAGTGAGCATTATGGAGATTCTGAGAGAATTCCATCTCCCCGATGTAGGTCCCATTCACCTCCAATCATAACAACGGTAGATTTTCAACATGACCTAACCCAGATCCATCTATCGATTTACCTATTGCTCTCACTTTAGTGCCATTGACTATATAGCCATTGACGTCTTCTCATGTGCCATAATAGTCTAAGCAACCGTCTAGGTTGGTATCTTTTGACCGCCCTCAGTAAAGGCCGGGAAATAAGCATCTTCACGCTTCCTTTAATTGTAGAGATTGAGATAATTTCTAATCCTTACATAGCTGAAATGAAAAAGGCCTTTATGAAGGTTTGCTTCGATGATGCGGTGTTTGTTCCTTATTTAAAGGAAATCCCTCCAAAGTTTGGCACCGATGTAGTTGCTTGCGCGAGCGACATTTACGACCAGTATCATAAATGAAGGAGGATATTTGAGGCTATTTTATAAGTTTCTTATAAAAGAAAAGTCGAGATAGAAGGGATGAAACTTATCGAAAAAGATGACAAGTGCATCATCAAGACCCTAAATAAGAGGTTGAAGAACTCAAAAAGTCATTAGCCGAAACTGAAATAAAGTTGGAAATGCAAACCAAGTCCATTGAGGAAGAATGCCAAAACCAAGAAAAGCAAGCCAAAGCCGCTCATTCACAGGAGCTAAACTCTTTCGCTGAAGAGTGAAAAACACTAGAAAGCTAATGAGAAGAAAGCCTTTAAGATAAAGAACTAAAAGAGTCGTTAGAGAATGAGAAAAAGGAAAAAGATGATGCACGCACTTAGGTCCAACTGCAATGAATTACCGGATGCCTGCTAGGCGAGAGATGATGCTGATGAACGGGATAAGATCGTGAAGGATAGAATTAAGTCAGCGCTTAAACCTCTTGTGCGAGTCTATGTGAATGTTATCAAGTTTGGGGACTTGAGATGGTTAGAAGAGGGGCATCCTCAATCTTTGCCCATGGCGTGGGAAGAAATTTTACAAAAAGAGCGGGAGCACTCTGATGGGGCGGAGGTTAATGAAGAGGACTTAAAGCTTGAGATGTTAGATGAGGAGGATGTAGAAGCGCTTGAGACTGGTCGGTTCACCTTGCATTTTGAGCTATCCATCGGGGACTAGCCCAAGCTTGTTTCAAAGGAGTTGGGTGAGAGTTATAACTTGAATCTATCCATTTTGAGCTATCTTCCGCTGTCCTTTTTAAATCAAAGCCACCAGTTGTCGAATCTGTCATTCCTCCTTCTAGCTCCATGACGATTCCAACTTTTGAGGCAATCTTTGGTGTTTCAACTATTCAACCATCTAAACCGGATGCTCACTGTAATCCCGTAGAACCTGTCTTGGCAGGTGTTGAATCATTCTCAAAGTTGCCCATCCTTCTCTATCTTAAAGGGAGGCTCCCCGACACTCCTGCTCACATGGGATCAGTATCTCCTAGAGGCATATCATTGACCTTGTCTGTTTTTGAGATGGCTCATATGACGTCGGTTGACGTCACTAATATCTACTTTTCCATTTTCCAAATTTCAGTTCAACCTTCGGTCACCCCTTTCCCAGAAGTAAACTTGCTGTTGGGAACACAAGCCATGCAATCTGAAACGATCGTTGTATCCACTCCTAGTTCGAATCCAGCTCCTTTGACGATAATTAACCTTGGTCCCGATGCTGAAATGATTCATGCTTTAGAAGAGGAATCCATTGGTGATCTTCATAGGGCTCAGGGAGATGAAGACATTATCATTACTGGAGTGGCTGAATGCTCGTTGGGTCCTACAATGCTTGAGATGCAATGGTTTCAAGCCATGTTGACTAGGGAGATCAAGGAAGACAAACTTGATGATGTTCCTCCCCTTCTGTCTTTCTCACTGCCTACAGAATCTTTCTTCACTCCGTCACCATTCCTATTTCTGGAGGTAATTAGGGCGTGGCTCTAGAGTCTTCAAGAAGCTATTATGATTGGGAGACAACATGAGAGGTTTCTTTCCTAAGGATAATGAAGGCAAGGAAATGAGCATATGAAACTCCAGTAAATTTGGTACATGTTCTTATGGAGAAGGGAGGGTACAGATGAAGAGGAGGAAGATAACTTCATTGTAGTTTTTCATTGTTTTTTCATTGCTTTTCGTTTGGCTTTGAACCGATTTAAATAGGCTAATGTTGTGTGGGTATAGCTACCGCCCTTTTTTAAGGAAATTTATTGATAAAGAATAGATATGTTTCCTTTAAAACTTATGTCTATCTATTTATATATTGAGAAATATTTTCGTATATCCATTTAATCGAGCTTTATTCGACTAGTGATAACGATGGACTTTTATATCATTCTCTATTTTAAGAGAGTAATAGTTTGGGTACCTATCTCTAGGCATCCATGTTTGGTCTCTCGTATCTCCGAGCATTGACTGAGATTGATCGCTTCGAGTGGCTATTTGAACGTCTATTTCTTAGGCATTTTACCCGATCTCACCTAGCTCTAGGCGTTGATTGAATGTGCCCTATCTATAGGGCTAAGTAAAAATGATGCCTTCCTTAAAGGGTTGTAATGTCTATATCAGGACATTTATGTTAGATCTCGCCTAATTCTAGGTGTCGATTATTGGCCGTGCCATCCTCTAGGCGAGGGGTCATGGTTTTCCAAGCTCCGAGAAAAAGTTTTCAGGGTGTACTATCTCGCCTCATCCTTAGGTGTTTATACTCCAGCACCCAAGTCACGGGCTGGAGGAGTTGATTGGCGTCTATCTCTGAATACTTGGAACAGTTTTGTTCCTTAACTCCAATCATGAACCGCAAAACTCAAATCGTACCTACTATGGGTACCCGCACCCCTACGTTATACACATGCATATTATTTAATTTTGCCGTTATTTATGACATATGATTGGGCTAATGAGAACGTAGATTCATCGATACCCAAAGCTAATTTGTTTTATGTTCACAAGAAAAAGGGAGATTCTATCTTGTTACAGAAGAATTGACTAAATATATACGAAGTTAAATTTTAAGCAAAATAGCATCGTAGATGCTCTCTGTTCCATGCCCGTGAGAGAGAAATCCCATCAACAGTTGCTAGCTTTAATGTTTCATCTCGAAACTTATGTTCAATAACATACAGACCTTCCCAACTTGGGTCTATATTCAAAGCACCAGGGAAGATTCATTAAGGATGATGTCACCGATCTCAATGGTCCGATTCTTAACCCTAACTTTGTAGTGTCGAGCTACTTGTTTTCCATGAGCGATAACTCTTAAATTAGCTTCATCGAGCTTCTCATCAATCATATCGAGGGATTCTAATAAGAGTTCCTTGTTCATTTTGGATCGTAATGGATCTTTCAATAAGAAGACACTTCCAATTTGATTAGAATCATGGCCTCTGATTTATAGGCCAAAGCAAATGGAGTATGACCAGTCATTAACTTGTGGGTTGTTTGGTAAGCCCAAAGTGCTAACGGTAATTCGTCGACCCACTTGCCTTTAGCCTTTACTAATTATTTCTATGAAATGGATTTGATAATCTTGTTTTTTGCTTCCATGTGTCTATTCACCTATGGTTTGCTACGGTCAATTTTTTTTCTCTATTCGATATTTGCGACAGAAGTTCTTGATTTTCGTGTTGTTAAATTGGGTGTCTTTGTCAAAGTGATCTTCTGTGGGATCCTGAATCGACAAATAATGTTCCTTACTACAAAATTTATCACCTTCTTCATAGTGATTGTGGCGAGTGGCTCCACTTCATCCCATTTTGTGAAATAGTCAACATCAACAATGGTGTATTTCGCTTTGCCTTTCGACATTGGTAGCACACCAATAATGCCAATTCCCCATACCATAAATGGCTATGGGCTGACCATCTATATAATCTTTTTTAGTGGTTCCCTAGAAATTTTCGCGAACCTTTGGCGTCGATCACGTCTCCCTGTGTAATCAATTACATCTCTTTTGATAGTCGACCAAAAATAGCCATAGCAAAAAATATTCTCCGCTAATGTATGCCCCCCATTGTGGTCGCCACATGCTCCTTCATGAACATCCACAAGGATCCTTTTAGCTTCTTCATTGGCAACACACTGCAACGTTGCACATAGAACCCTCTTCTATATAATATTCCTTTTTGAATAATAAACCATGTGTTTACATCAAAAATTGGTAGAAACACCTAGAGATTAAAAGTGGAGAATAAAATAAAGAAAACAACTTGAAAATGAGGAAAAAAAAACATACAACGATTACAGTGATTCGGTTAATCATTTGCCTACATCCACGTAAACTTTATTGATGATTTCTGACGAGATCTTGTACGGTTATTCTTAGGAATCAGCAATGATATGGGAATTACAATGGAATACAACAATTTTATTAAACAACAAAAAGGGTCCCTTAAAACTAAGCCTATATCCCTCTAATTTTAGCTGCAGGTTCATTTGAAAGCTCTCACCCACGCTTTAACTAACGTTTTCCACATTCAGGAGAAGCTAATTGATGAGATCATGGCCACATCATCAATTATCAGGGACTGTTACCGACCACGATCAAGGATCTATACTGATCCACAACTTTTCTTTATGGACCATGATCTTCTATTCCTAATCGCTTAGTTGATTTGTGCCTTCATCTCCATTGTTCTATTTGCATTGCTGGAGGTTTGGATTTGAGTAGATCTCTTAGTTTAGGGAGGGGGCACCAGCTATCGACTTATGTATTGTTCGTGCGAGTTGATACAAGTGGGCAAACCATCCCAAGGGCATGGGTTGATTGCAAACTTCTTAGGTTGACACGGTATGAGGTAGATTCCAAAATAAATGAACATCAAGGGATTGGTACGGATCCATCCCTTCATTCGCTCTTGACTTGTAAATTGTTTTTTTATTGGTAAAGGGTATGTTAAGCCTCTGATTGGATATCCTTGGTTGCAATTGCACTTTATCATTAGATTTTGCTTGGCATCTGAACTTGACCGTTGTCACTATGGACTCCTTTTGGATAATCTCTCAATTTTGCTGACCCGATGCATCCGATATGGCATGGTCTCAAGGTTGGATAACATTTGTGCCCTAAAGTGTATTTTGTTTCAATAAGATATGCTTTGGAATGAGATAAATTGAAAATTTTGCACCAGGTTTCAAGTCTCACTTCGAATAGATGCCATTTTTTCCCTGGATTGCCTTAGCGAAAACAGAGCGTCTTTAGGCAATTGTTGCAGCATTTCATATAACTTTGGCCTGTAAGAATTCGACATTATAAAAGCTGAAGTGTACCCTTATAATTTTCCATTACAAACTCACAAGCTTCCAACCAATTTCCTTTTCTTATTCTACAGGTTTGAACTTGCTATCTTGGAGTTCCAGTTATCTAGTACTATGCATATACATGCATACATATGTACACTGGTCATCATTTTTCATATGTGTTACATTACACGTGCGCACACTTATCCACTTCTTTTATGGGGTTTAGTACAGATACTAGCCTTTGAAAAATTAAGTGCTAGTTTGGGTGCTATACACACACTGAACCCTCATCTCGCCTCCCACTTTTCTATTTTCTGAGTAGTCGAAGCTTGAGCTTGCCATTAAACATTTTTCTTCCATTAGACCATTCAACCCTAAAGCTTCACCTTTGTTTTCCATTGCACACTGGTCCTCCATCAAAGACGCCACCTTGCCACCTCCAGTTTTGAGCCGGGACCTTCCCTAACTCGATTTTTTTTTCAAAATTATTGACTTTGAGCAACCCATTTCTTCTAGGTAGGTGTTGGCAAGATTAATGGTTGAAGAAGATCACTATTTTCATTATTAGCCACACATGGTGCAAAGAGGAAGAAGACGAAAGCTTTTCACATGCGTTGTTGGGGATCGGCACTGATCCCACCCTTGGGGTATATTTACCTAAGAAATTTGCACAGTGTTGTTTACCTTGCACAAATGACTAAAGATTTCAAGTGTAATTTCCCAAAGCATCGCCGTATGGTCACCGATGCATGGTCGATGATGCAAATCCCGTTGGGACGATCAACGATGATGGTTGCTTTGGACACTGATTTAGCCTTCAAATGAACTTTCTGCATGATAATCATAGCTTTTAATGTGCTTGATATAAATTATGTGTTGAACTTTGATAGTTATGGATCATATGTGCTTCTTACATCTCTCCACTATAATAACGGTCCTTTGTTACCCACATTTGCCGAGATTGTTACGGAATCCAATTCCACTATATTTCCCACGATAAGACAAACTTTGAATACGTGCAGGTCCTATTCAAATGGTCATTAGGTATAATAATCACTCCGAATGATTTCTTTTGCACAGCTTGATTATCAAGCAGTGGGGTTGCCCCCTATGTTGACAGGAGTGATGTAGTTATTTTAGATGACCCTCCAAATTCTCCTGCCTCGAAAATTGGTGAAGGATCTCTTAGGAGAATATATGAAATGCATGGCATCCTAAATAATGATGTGTTGGTTTCTTCATGCCATCAAAGAGCACACCTTCCAACTGAAGGTTACACAGTTTGCAACCGATGCATGTGCATGGCCAGTTACGTTTCACCATTCAGTCCTTTCATTCGTAGAGTCCTACAATTCATGAAGCTAGCTCCCGCTCAACTTCATCCTAACAGCTACGCCTTTCTACATAGCATGTTCATTATCTTTGCTTGCCACATGGACCACAAGCCTAACGCACATGAAATCTTCTACCAATATAGCTTTAAGCATTGGAAAGGGTCTCCTTCGCTCACATACTTGGAACCCTCCGGTGGCTATAGCATTGTAATGGGCCTTTGGAACAAATTGAGCACCTTTAGAGATAAATTCTTTTTTATGCGTTGCCTGCCTAGTTTCACACAGAGGTCATTGTCTAGGCGTAAGTTCTTCTCTCATCCCTTCGTTATAAAGCTAATGTTTCAGCTCTGATTATTTATTCCCTCTTTTCTTGCTCTTTCGGACATTCTAAGAAGACCCAATGTACAGCCTTCGCGAGAACTCTGACGACACTCCATGGAGTTCCTCGAAAGAAAGGGATATAAGGGTGCTTCTCAATAACAAGAATTTAAGAGCTTATAATCTTTCAGGAAAGGGTCACAACATCGGCCATGTTCTCGAAGCTAAAGACAAGAGGGACGATAGCTCTTCGTCAGATGATGATGGTGAAAACCAAGGGGTGCCCCCAATATGAAGTCCTGTTGTGAAGACTGGATAAGTAAATGAGCATGCTAAGGAAGGGAGAAGTGGTGTAGGAGGTAATGACGATGCTGATGTCGGTCGTGAGTCCTCCGGCGATGGAGGCGATGGTGATCGAGTTTTTCTCTTAATGAGACGACTCAAAATAAAGATCGTCACATCACAAACTCTCGAACAACCTCCTTCTCCCATAATAACAGAAAAAACTCCTATTCCGCCTTCTGAAGACATTTATGATAAACCTTGGTTCGATTTTCGATGATTTCAACTCTTATGGCTTAGGCAATATCAACATCGGAGATATTGGATCCCCCATTCGCTTACGAAATTAAGTGCTACCACTTGTGTAAGGGAGATCACTATTGTTAGCAAACTTCAGGCCTATGGTCTGTGGGGGAAACATTAGGACACACATGCACTTACACAACAGTACACTAGCTTAATTTGGACTAAGCTATCATTTTGTTATTGCGAATCCGTTTTTGTTTTATTTATAGGTGTAATAAAGCGCAAGAGCACGTATGATATCCTCAAAAGCCAGGTTAAGAAGCATAAGAGGCATGGATCACAAACCCATTCTCATTGTTCTTCTTACGATTCTGATACCAGTAGACGCATGGACCCAAGATCAAGGGAGCCAAGATAGGGGTTATCGATCTCGTGAATTGCCTTCACGGCGTAGGTATCAGTCACGTCCACCTCAGAGCATGGATAGATTCTCAACAAGGCCTGACATGTTCCACCCATTGGTGTTTCTTGTGCCCCAGTTTTGGTCTCTCTGACAGCACGGAAGGTAGTAACCCGTCCTGAGCCCCATTGTTCTGAGAAATTGTCTAGGCTGGTTTTTCCTGGTTCTTTCCATTAGAGGGTAGGAAACGGCCAACCAGAAAGACCACCACTACCATCGAGATGGAAATCGCCTCTAACCTCGACTTGGAGGATCTAAAATGCAAACTTTCTTTTTCAATGATGTCGCATTTGCTCCTGATTTGAAAGACATTCCTTCGCATATCTAAATAGACGTTGTAGCCTATACTAATGATGTTTATGACCCGTACGTCAAGTGAAAGCTGAAGTAATTTTGAAAGGCTCGTATAAAAGGAAAGTGGAACTTGAAGGCACGACTCTCGGTCGAACAAAACAAGCGTATTATAGCCAACCATGATGGAGAAGTTGAGAAGCTAAACTAATCGTTGGAAGAGGCTAAGAAAAAGGTCGAAGAAAGTCAACCGAACTGGAGCAATAAATCCATGAAAAATAAATTGAGGCTGCTTACCACAGAAATCATGTCTTGCTCGTAGAGTGACCGTCTCACAAAGGAGGTGGCAGAATTGAAAGGCCGCTAGAGATTGAAAAGAAAGTGAAAGACAAATCCTTTTCACAGGCCCAGTGCTAATGCAAGGACATAGTGGACACTCGTGTAGCGAGACATGGTGCAGAAGCCCAGACAAACGATGTTGAAAAGCAGGTCAAAGCTATTGAAAAGCGGGTTGAGGATGATTTTAAGCCAATAATCATCAATTACAATGCGAATGTTATCAGGTTTATGAACTTGAGACGGCTCGATAATGGATACCCCACAGCCTTGGCTCTGGCATGGAAGAGATTATTAGGCAAAGGTGAGAGCTCTCTGGTAGGAATGAAGTCGATGTTGAGCGATTGAAGTTCGAGCTCCTGGATGAAGAGCACTTGGATGCGCTTAAAGCTAGTGAGCATGTTATACATCCCGAACTAGCCTCTAGGGTTCCGAAAGATCAGGCTGAGAACTTTGGATCCGCCATTCATGACCCTAGTATAAATATCATCGATCTTTTGACCTCGGTACCACTAGTTATTGAAAGTACCATAATCCTTCCCAGCTCAACGATCGTTTCTACTACCGGGGCCACTTTTGGAAGTTCCATGGTTCCAACATCCATGGCAGTTGCTGCATACAATCTTGAAAAACCCCTTTTTTCGAGGTCGCTTATGCTATCTCCCATTATAGAAGGGGGTATGCCAGCTCATGTTGGATCTGTATCTCTTGGAGATATTTCATTAGTCTTGCCCATGCCTGAGATGGCTCATATGATTCCTGTTGATGTTACTGATCTCTAGTTTAGTTTTCTCAAGTTTCAGGCTAGCCTCCCATTATTTCTCTCTCCAAATGAGGTCAGCAGCTGGACAAACAAGTTTTGATAACTGAATCTGTGATTGTATCTGCCCCTCAAACAGTTCTAGATGTTCCAGCTTCCAATCCTGATGCAAAAATGATTCATGCTTTTGCAGGAGGAGACAATGGGCGACCACTAGGGAGCTTAGGTCAAGGAGCATATCGTCATAGTCAGGTCTTCTGAGCCTTCCTTAGGGCCCACTATGTAGGAGATGCTAACATCCCAGGCCCTGCTCACCAAGGAAATTAAGCAAGAGAAATTTGAAACTATCCCTCCTCTATCCATGTCATTGCCCGATCAACCCATCTTTGTTCCAGTAACATTTCCCGCCTCTAGTGGCGCTCAAATCGTGCCCTTGGATCCTTAGAAAGTGACCATCCAAAGGGCGACAAAGGCACATGGGAAAGACAAAACGATATCTGGTGAGTCCAATACGCCTTTTTTCGAGGAGAAGAAGAATGAGTTGAAAAGGATGAAAAGGATTACTCATGTCCTCCCTAGTTTCTGTTGTCTTTGATTTATATATTTTGGGTAAAGTTGTGCAAGTACAACCCACACTTTTGGTTTAAGTAGCATGTGAATAAAATTTTACACTTGTTTCTCTTTCAAGCCTTGTGTTAATTCATCTAAACATCGAGAGATGAGCTTATTATTTTCAGTTATATGCACATGAATCATTTACTTACTATTACATAGTCGAGTTGATAGCTTATCTTATTTGTTTCCAATAAATTTCCATTGACTAGCAACTGCAACTGAGATAATATTATCTCTTTAACCGAGGAGTTTTGACATAGGTTCCTATCTGCTAGAACCCTTGTTCGACCATGACTAACTTCGGGATTCGATCGAGTTTGTTTATTTGAATAGTGACTCAAACATACCTCTTTAGGATGTTTGCATGCTAGGGATGTTTGCATGCGATCGTGCCTAACTTCGGGCATAGATTGGGGTTGATCTCCTGGAGCAGTGATTTAAGCATATGTTTTTAAGACATTCGTATGAGATCTTGCATGACTCAGGGCAAGGTGTATGTGCTCCGCTAAACTTCGGGCATGAGCCATTAGGGTGAATTGTCTCTTCCACCATTAGATGCTTATGATCCTTCCACCAAATCGTAGGTTAAAGGAGTTAGCATGTGATTATCTTCGGACACCTGGAATAATTTTACTTTGTGGTGTCTGTAGAAGTTTGGTCAGCACCTATCTTTGGGTACCTGTGTACCTACATTATGCACATGCAGGTTCATTCATGTTTGCCATCGTTTATAGTTATGTTATGACGAATTCATATATTTTGGAAGCCATATCATTTTATATTCACAAGAAATGTTAGATTCCGTCTTGTTGCATCAAAACTGATTAAATATTTACAAAGTAAGATTTAAAGTGAAATAGCGTCTGCTTGTTATTCCACAACAACGGAAGTGAAATTATATCAACAGTCGTTAGCTTGAATGTTCCATCTTCAAGCTTATCTTCGATCATGTATAGACCTTCCCAGCTCAAGCCCATATTCTTAAGATCAAGGAAGATTCTTTTGAGGACAAGGTCACCAATTTCGAAAGGTCAATTCCCATCTTTGGCATTGTAACTTCACACCACCTATTTTCGATGGGCAGTGGCTCTTATTTCAGCTTCTTCATACTTCTCATAAATCATGTCGAGTAATTCCAACAAGAGATCTTGTTCATTTTGTTATCATAATGAGTTGGTCGATGAGAAGGTACTTCAAATTTGATCGAAATCGCTACCTTTTCTTAACCCAAAAAATGGATCAACACCCTGGGTCGAGTGTGAAACACCAGCTTATTTCTTAGAGCAAACAATATAGAGAATAAATGTAAAAAAGCAGAAATACTAAAGAGACAAGAAGAATTTATAGTGGTTTGGCTGTTAATGAAGCCTACATCCACTTTATAGCTTTTATTAGCTAACTGCTGTTACAAGATTGATTTGGTTTATAATATGACTGAATCATCTACGTTTGATATAAATCACAAGTACTTGAAGGCAACCGGAGGTTCTCAATTTCTTCTTTGTGATTGTTGTGTAGGAGAAGAAGAGTAATGACAAAGTTGCAGCAGCCAGTCCAGAGATCCCTTTCATGTTGCAGACGGAATGGTATTTATAAGGGTTGGAGAGCATTTGGGGCAGAGCCACTTTGCCAAAAGCCTGTATTCGTCATGTAGAGGAAGCCCAATAAGTTTGGAGGTTATCGGGGTGAACTATTTGGATCGTTACCGAACCAATTAGATTTGGATCGGTACCGATCCAAATAGTTAAGCATTTTTGATGCTTTGATTACTTGGTTGCCTTTATTACTTTGTTTTGATTCTCTTCATGTGATATAGTGTCTTGTTGATTTATTATGATGATCCACCTGTGGGCTAGATTGAACTGTATTTTGAGTCAGATGAACCTTCACCCCTTAAGCTTGGATGTTTGGAATGCTACCAAACTTGTTAAGTGAGCTTATTATAGGCATAGAATCATAATGAAAAAGGAATGGGTCATATACGAGCAACTAATTCAGATCGATATCAATCTAATTGGCTCAAATCGGTGCTGATCCAAAAAGTTTGCATATTTTTAGGCTAAACTCTTTGGAGACTCTTGTCTTTCTTTCATAGGCCTTCTGATCAAGTTTCAAGTCATTTTGGCTTGGTTGAATATTCTAACTCCTTTTGAATTTAGTTGGGTTAAAAACCTGGTTAACGTTTGCCCCTCCAGAGTACGATTTCTTTGAAAACAAGGTGTGCTGTGGAATTGACTGTCTCTAGGTTTTTTGTTTTAAGGATTCTCATTGACCGTGTTGAGCTATCTCGTGATATGCCAGTGAGCTATTCAGCTTTCAATATGGATCTTCATTACTCATGATTACTCAGTAATTTGGACTAGAGTTTTTCAAGGATGTATACGAACATCAAGGAGGTCATGTTGGAGAAATTAAGTGTGGCATAGACGAAATAATTAAGGTTGGTACCAATCCGATTGGGTTGAATCGGTACCTATCTAAGTACTTGGATAAATTTGTTCCAAAGAACATTTATTATTTACCAACCGACCCGACCTAGTTATTTCACTTTTGGTCTTGCTTCATTTGACCCAAGTCTATAGTCGAGCCGATCCGAGCATCTTGTCCACTAAGTAACTGTCACCGTCGACTTTCACCACTAACATCTATAGCCGCCGCCTTCTGAAATCACCGCCGATGTGAGTAAGGAACTACCACCAAAGCTTCTACCACCACAAATACTACCAATCCAATCTGACCAAAACCCTAGTTTTGGGTCTCCCTAAACTATAGATCGATTTATTTTCTCCAATTTGAAGGTTGGTAGCATGATTTTGGCGTCTTACTACATTAGTGGTTGGTGATAAAGTTGTGTTGGTGAGGGATACAATGGAAGATTAGAGTTGATTGTGACTTTGGGGAAGAAGATAGCAAATCAAATCTTGAATTGTTCACGGAATGAAGCTAAGATTTTGCCCCAGTACTCAACATGTTTTGCTATCTTCATCCACAGATTCAGAATTGACTTGCACCGAGTTACACAGTTGATCTCGGCACAGCGTCTTGTGGATGGATTTTTATTTTTTTATGGAGGTGATAATAGCTTAGGGTAGTGTCTTGTGTGTAGCTCATGCTGTTATCATCTTCCAAAGAACTAAAATTGACTTATGCTGATAACTCTTTACTCTTTTCAGACCCATCGATCTATGTTCGCTCGCTTTGGATTGGTCCTATCATTGCACATTTTGTGTACCTAGAATAGGACAGGCTTTCTATGTCGCTTCGAACAACAGATCCATTTTTGATCATTGATTGATAACGGGTATGTATAGAAGAAATAAAATTAAGGGGTGATACAGATCGCTCTTTTCGGTGTGAATGAGCCATCTACACGGTATGTTTTTTCAGAGCATTTAGGACAACAGATCCATTCTCACTTAGATTACACATTACACACACTCCCGGTTAACACTTGGAATCCGATCGGTGGTTGGTACACATCAATTATCTCCTGGATTTCAAGTGCTAACCATGCAAGAATCTATAGTTTAGAGATTAGGCATACCTAACCATTTTGAATATAAGCTTTCTTATATAGAATGACGCGCAAATCTTCTCAGTGCAAATCGATTGAGGGGACCTCACCGCTTTGTGAATCCGAGTCGCTGCTGCTCCCAGCTAGATTCATCGCTTCCATAACTTTATGTCAATATGGTCGTCTGATTCCAATCGGTCTTATCGTCGATCGCACTCCTCCTAATTTTAGAGTCTTGCTTAATCCTTTGGAGAAAGCTCCTATAAGTCTTACACATAGGATGTTGCAAAGCATTTGTTTGTAATATATTGTCCTAGAGGATGATATGCTTCTACGATCGAGAGGAGAATTTGCTCATAGATCACCTTTTGGATACGTGGCTTGCCATCAATATATATGCATATATGGTGCAGTGCTCCCTTTCAATCACTTCTTAATGACAATACTTCAGAACATAGGGTTGGCCCCATTTCAGATTCTTCGAAATGGATACGCCATGCTAACTTTCTTATATGTTCTATTCATGCAGACGCTTATTCATGCCCCATGCTTTGCTGAGCTGTAGTATCTTCTATTGTTCAAGAAGAGAGAGGCTAACCCATCACTTGTTTATATTGAAGTGCAGCATAGCCGATAACTTATACTGGATCTTCCCTGCAAAATTCCTTCATTTAAGAATCAATTCTTTTTTGCTAAGTGTCCAGAAGGATTCATCCGTTTATGGACTACAGGGGGTAAGTCTCCTTCACCATGCTCCAATTTTACTTTTATTGCTATGAGTTTCCTAAATGGTGGTATATTCGTTGCAGTTCTTCCAAAAATTAACAAGGACCCGACACTTGGCACCGTTCTTAGAACCTTGAAAGCGGTCGATGCTTAGGAGCACATGATTATATTCTTGTTCGTATTTGAGAACCTTCGCCAATGTGGGCTTTTACACCCTGGGAGATCCG
The DNA here is from genome assembly GCA_030765085.1 of Allium cepa. Lineage (NCBI taxonomy): Eukaryota > Viridiplantae > Streptophyta > Magnoliopsida > Asparagales > Amaryllidaceae > Allium > Allium cepa. The sequence continues at coordinate 791,432,546 of CM060935.1, read as the reverse complement.
TTGGATTCGTTAGCGCTCTTTCCCACTCTAGATCTCGAACCCGTTCTATTTCCTCTTTCCATGTCTAATGAAGAAGAAGATGGTGATAATGAAGAAAGTGACACATTTGATGGGTCAGAGAAGACCCCTGAGGAGATTTAAATTCAAGTCGGGGTCGACAGTCCACCTAAAATGCCACCGATTCTAGAAGAGAAAGAGGAAGATTTTATTCAACGGAAGGTCAAGGCACCACTTATTGAAGAGAAGGAAGAAGGAGAAATAAGTGAGGAGCACCCGCTAAATAAAGAAGAAATAGATTGGGACATTGATGAGGGTGACATCAAATTAGGCAACAAGGCCTTAGAATTAGGCCCTGGTCATGCACTATCACCTTCTTTGAAAGAGCCTATCGAGGAAGCATGTCCTAAGGCCGATCTTGCAACCTACTCTCTACCGAAGGTGTTGATATTGATTTGGGAGATATGAGTAACATTTTTGTGAATATTGATGAATTAATGGATGACTTTACTTTGGAAGGATTCCCCGTCTACTCAGATCAATCCTGCAGGAAGCAATGTTCTGACATTAGTTGGTGACTGATCTGGTTTGTGTATTCCGTTGGGGTCATTAAATTGCAACACACACTTCACTAGGATCATACACTTTATATTTTTTAAGGATGTTTTAGTTCATTAAATGCCTTTTTCCTAAAGGGATTTTATCGCTTGCTGTGGAAATCATGTCTCGTGGTCTTTACAACGATCCTGATCAAGTTTTGGAGTCTCAACATTTGCAGGGACACTCTTCAAGGTACTATGCTCCCTGAGAGACCGAAGAAGATAGGAGGTAGGAGAGGGAGGTGGAAGAGCATCGCCATGCCAAGAAAGATCAAGGCAAAGATAGGAGAAGTGGCTAGGAAAAGAGGAAGAGCCCGGCCGAGTGGGGAGATCCATCAAGGAGGCCAAAAAGAGACGAAGAACAAGAATCCACTTCACCACCTCCTGCTTCTAATGGGATAAATGTCTCTAGTTCCGGTGCCATGACCTCTTCCGCTTACACTGTCATGAATGCCATTGCCCAAATTTCTAGGCATGTGCCTTACATTCCTCCTTCTATTCCCCTGCATCTACAAGATGCATTCTCTAATTTGTTCTTAATGGGGGTTGTGTTTGATTTGCCCAATCTGAAGTCAACTCATGTTGAATCTTGTTTACTTCATTTCCAAGCAATTAGAGCGGTTTGGAGCAAGCTGAAGTATGGGAAAAATATGCATACAGGTGTCTACTATTAACCGAAACAATTACTAGGTACTCCTCTTGTTTGAGTCTGAAAAGGATGAGTATAAGAAGCAGCTCGCAGATCATGATGCGGAAATCGAGAGGTAAATAAAGAGAGAGATGACACCCTCAAGAGGGAGAGCAAAAGTGCTTCTTTCTTAAGGAGCTAAAAGAATCCACTGATCGAGCCGCAATCATATTTAAAGATGAGATAAAGAAGTGTCAAACGGATGACGCGACTTTAAAAGAAAAGTTGAGAATAAGCAAGATGATGGTTGAGATGAAGAAGAAAACCATCGTCGAGCAGGCTCAAGAAATTACCTCTCTTCGTGAACAAGTTTTGAATTTGTATGTTGAGAAGAAACAACTGGTGGTAGAGAAGGCTAACTGGATGCTAGTTTTTCAAAGCTTCAAGATACCTTCACAAAGTAGATGGAAGGCTTGGATGCTACTATTTTGGGTTTCCATGTCAACTCCATGCTACATGAGGGAAGTCTTAGTTACTTGGGTCCATTGTTCCCTCGTATGCTTGCCGTAGTTTGGGAAGAGATTTTGGCCCAATTCAAGACATGGGTGGCGGTTATACCAAAGAGGAGCTAGTTCAAGCATATCAGAACGAAGAGTCCCGCCAAGCTTTAGGAGAGGGCCAGGAAATCTTGAGACTGGAGAGGGAATGAGAAGCTATTGATGTCGTGGTCGCCACTAAGGCTATAGCCGAGCATTTTCCTTCACGCCTTGGTGATCCATCTTCACATCATCGCGCTGATGAGGGGATTGTTTCTACTTCTCCTATGATTATGCATCCATCAAAAGAGGGCAAAGGCGAGGGATTCGAAGTTGTGGTGCATGAATAGACCTCTATAGCAGGTAATTTTCTTATTTCTCCCATGTTTAAAGACTTCTGATTTATGTTGGATGAAACTATCGAGGTAACCGCTATTTATTCTGATATTATCGATCAACCCTCTCTTCCTGTCGAGTTACTCCCCATAGTGCTAGATCTACTTCTATTCTGATCGCATCAACCATTGTCTCCACATCTGGTTCACAACCCGGTTCACACTTCGAGCAAGCAGCATTGTTTGGATGACCCCTTTGTATCTCAACAGAAGGGTTTGACAATTACTGACACATGGGAGTAGATAAATTAAGCTAGCCAACCCAAAAAGTAAAGACCGAGCAGCCGATGACTGAGCAACAGATGGTAGAAGTAAAAAAGGAGAAGGTTAAAGAGTAAAAAAGGTCATCAAAGAGTTCTTATAGATCCCACACGCACTAAGGAAAAGGTGGGTCTGCTGGTGGTAATGTTTCAGAAAGCAAGATCACCTCGGTATGGGAGAAGCTTGAGATGTATCGATCAAAGATGGGAAAAGCAACAACGGAGGTAGTGACAAGAAGCTATGATATGTCCTTGTATCTGTGGAGTGGAGCTTTTGCTTTTCGGTCGCTTTTGTATAAATGCAGAGGCTGCACTTAGCATTTCTTCTTGTTGCAACAGTGGTGTTTGTATTTTCCTTTCTTTGGCCAATATTATGCGGGTACAGCGCCCGTAGTTTGTTGCTGTAAATGAAAAACATTATAAGTAATAAAACTATTGAAAATTTGATTGTAACTTCACTTGTCTACTTATCTACATTCCACGCAGTGTTGCCTTTTTATACCATTGTTTTTTTTATGCAGAATGATTTTGTGTATGTGAGTAGTCGGTTATATTTTTATTCTTTTTTGAGGTAATAAAACCGTGAAGTTTTTCCTATTTTGGTTGAGTGCTGGTGAGTGTGTGCCCCTAGTTCACGGGACTATTTACTCCGAACATTTGATATGAGACTAGGTTTCCCTTGTGGTCTTCCTGATGTCCTCGGTTGGATTTATAATGCAACTCTTATCGTGGGAACTTTTGGTTTTATTGTCCTTATTTTAGATATTACATTTTGATTTCTGACTTGATATATTCGTGAACCTTTTTCTAGTGGTCTTACGGTGAGTGATTTACGCACTTAAGAATTTTACTAAGTGATTGGTGATGCTAGAGAAATACCGATTACTTGAAATACTGTTAAGTGATTCCATCATAATGTCGACGTTCAGACTATTGTGCATACGTTCGCTCCTTGGAGTCTTACTTCCTTGGCTCTGGAGGCGGTGCGTGGCTTTTTGTAATAGGAGAGTTCCTCGTCTTCGGATACAGTTTTGCTGATCCAAGTAGTTCTTTGCGACTTACGAAATGCACACAATGGGATCAAGGCTTGCTTGGTCGTAGTTTTGCGAACTAAGAAGTGATGCGTGGCTTACGAGATGTGCAGCTCGATAACCATGTTCGCTTGGATGTGATTTCACAGTCCAATTGATGGTGCATGGCTTACGAAATGCGCAACTTTGATTTGGACCTTCCTGGTGTCACCAGAGCAACGCTAGTTCCTAGAAGGAAAGGGTCGAGTTCCATCGATCCAATGGTTTGAGTCGATTTTCTTCTGTAGACTTAGTGGGAAAACGAGGCATATTTGAGCATAGTTCCACTATCTCAAACAGCGATCGGATGGTTTCAAGTCGATTTGACCCCATCGACTTGGCATGTTACTTATGCGAACACGGTTTCATTAGTTCAGAAAGCAAAGCATTTCATTAATTGAAATAAAAGTTGGGCATATTCTACCTATTTATAATGCCTCCGGTATCATGGGATGTCTTATTTGCATAAAATAGGAAATACATAAGATAGTCTTAGATAAAATAATGATGTATTTATTGGCTGTGCCAAGCATGGGGAATTTGGGTTCCATCAACGGTAGTTAGCGTGAACGTGTCATCCCCTAGCTTCTGGCCGATCATATAAGGTCCTTCCCAGTTTGGTCCGAATGCTCCTGGTACAAAGTAGACCCGTTTGAGGACAAGAGCTCCTACGGTTACAGATTTTGGAGTAGAAATGTCGTGAGACCCTTTTTCGGTGAGCGATAGTCCTTAGCTCGTCTTTTTCCCACTTCTCATCGACTATATTGAGTTATTCAAGTAGGAGCTGCTTATTTTGATGTTTATTGAAGTTTCGCCTTTGATGAGAAGGGACCTCCAGTTCGACTGGGATCATTACTTCTAAACCATATTCCAGGGTGAACGGATAGTGACCAGTTACAGATTTATGTGTTGTTCTATAAGCCCATAGTGTAAGTGGAAGTTCATCAACCCAATTTCCTTTAGCTTTACTTAGCCGCTTTTTGATGGTGGACTTGATGATCTTGTTTACTTCCTCCAATGCCTGTTTTCCTACGGATGTGCAACATAGGAGAAGCTTTTCTCGATTCAAAAGCGTTTGCAAAAGTCTTTGAATTCAATGCTTTCAACTTGAGTCCTATTTTCCATAATGGTTTTCTATGGCACTCCAAACCTACAAATAATGTTTTTAGTGAAAAAGTTAATAACTTTCTTTGTGGTAGTTGTGGCAAGTGGTTCCGCTTCGGCCCATTTGATGAAGTAGTCAACAACCATGAGAGCCTATTTTTCTCCTTCTTTGGCTATTGGCAATACACCAATCAAATCGATTCCCCAGATCGCGAATGGCCATGGGCTGATCATCCATGTTAGCTCTGCTGAAGGAGTTCTTTTGATCTTGCCGAATCTTTAGCATAGGTCACACCGTTTGGCATAACCATTGCATCGCACTTGACCGTTGGCCAAAAATACCCATATCGAAGAACTTTCTTTGCAAGAGTTTTCCCCCTATTGTGATCTCCATAGTGCCTTTATGAACTTTTCTGAAGATTTTCTGAGCTTCACCATTGGTCGCACACCTGGGCAAGGATGTAGAGAATCTTCGATAGAGTATTCCATCCTTTATTATGAACCATTAGTGCCTTTTGAAGGAGCTTTTTCCATTAATTCCTATCCTTGGGGAGTGTTCCTCTAAGCAGATAGTCCTTAGTTGGTTTCATCCATGTCTTTGGTTCTTCGGTCATTTTGAATCAATATCCATCTCGCATATACTTGGGGTAGTTAGAGTTTCAACTAAGACCAGTCCCATTGACTAGGCTTCCTCGGAGATTGCCAATTTAGCTAGATAGTCCGCCTTTGTGTTTTGTTCCCTTGTGATTGAGCTATGGTGTAATGCTCAATGTTGTTAAGCAATTCCTGCACTTTTGATAGATATGGGGCGAGGCTCTCTCCCTAGGCTTGATATTCGCCTTTACTTGACAGACTAGCCGAGAGTCGCTATAGATATGTATGGGCTTTATCCCGAGTTCCTTTAAAAATTTTAGTTTGGCTATCAATGCTTAATATACTGCTTCATTGTTGTTCCAGAGAATTCCAAGCGTAAGGCGTAGAAAATGGATCATCCTTTGAGAGTTTTGAGCATGACTCCTGCCCCCGAGCAAAAGTTGTTTGATGCACCATCGACGAACAACCTCCAGTGTGTCTCCACTTTTGGAGTAATTTCTTTTTCGTTATCTTGTATTGTAAAATCGGCAATGAAGTTTTCCAACGCCTTCTCGTTGATCGCCCTTCGATGATGGTAAGTGATTTCATATTGACTTAATTCAATGTTCCATTTGACAAGCTATCTGCAGGTCTCAGGGCAGATTAACACCTGCTTCACGGGTTGATCTATTAGTACTTCGATCGGGTGTGCTTGGAAGTATGATCGTAATTTCATAGATGCAATCAAGAGGCAACCGGCTAGTTTTTTCAACTTCGGATAATTCTTCTCGGCTCCAGTGAGCCATTTATTGATGTAATATATGGATCGTTGGACTATAACTTCTTTACGCACAAGCACGACGCTTAATGCATAGGGCAAGACTGCTAAGTAGATAAATAAGTCTTGTATGTCTGTAGGCTTGGATATGTTTAGCAGAGTCTTTATATGTCGCAACAGTTCTTCGAAGGCAGTCTGACAAGCCTAATTCCATTCGAAGTTCTTCTTTTCCTTCTTTAGCGTGTCAAAGAACTGTATACATTTGTCGGTTGCTTTTAGATGTACAGGCTTAAAGCTGAAACTTTTCCATTCCAGCTTTATAACTCTTTATTGTTCCTTGGGGTCTTGACTTTCCGTAAAAAGGTAAATTGTTTGGGATTAGCTTCGATGCCTCTGGCACATACAATGAATCCTAGGAACTTTCCAGAGGCTACCCTGAAGTGACATTTAAGTGGGTTGAGTTTCATTATATACTTACAGAATATCTCGAACATTTTTCCGAGGTTGTCCAAGTAATTTGCTGCTATGCGCAATTTAACTAACATATCATCTACATAGACTTCTACAGTCTTCCTGATCTGATGTCTGAACATGGCGTTCACCAGTCGTTGGTAAGTTGCCTCAGCATTTTTTAAGCCAAGGCATCACTTTGTAGCAGTATAATCCCAGATTAGTTATAAAACTAGTGTTTTCCAGGTTTGATTCCTACATCATGATCTAGTTGTATCCCGAGTAAGCATCTATGAATGATAGCAATTCATGTCCTGCTGTCTCGTCCACAAACTGGTCGATTCTAGGAAGTGGAAAGCTATCCTTTGGGTATGCTTTGTTTAGGTCTGAATAATCGATACAAGTTTGCCATTTTCCACTGGATTTCTTAGCTAAAACCGGATTGGATACCCATTTGGGAGAGTTTGCATCGTGGATAAAGCCATTCGTCATCAGCTTATCCATTTCTTCTATTAGCGCTTTGGACCGTTCGGGTCCTAGGTGTTGAATATGCGCTTATATGATTTTTTGTTTGATGATAATAAACATATATACATTCGTTTAAATGTATTTGATAATATACTATTTATTTTCACAGATTAAATAAATATTTGCTGAATAAAATAAATAACACAGAATTTGAATTCAAACGAATATTTTATTCAAATAAATATTTATTACAATTTTGAATAGTATACAAATTCAAGCTCTCACTATTCACTATACAACTTTGATACAATTTCAATTACATCACTATTTTACATCAGCACCTCACTACATATCACTCACACTCGTATTTATCTTCAACTGCATTCAAGTTTGAATCCAGCATCTGAGCAATCTGCAAAAATATAAACTAACGCAGTAAAATTGAAAATAAAATATTTTTGCGATATAAAATAAAACGTGAATTTTGAAAATGATATTTGCCTCAGTTATTTGGGTTGTTCGTCATCATTTAAATTTGAATTCATCATACACGAACAACTTGTGACATACACAGTATATTACTGTATATGCCACAAGGCCGTGCACGCCGATATATACACTTGATTGATTTACAGGGACAGGCAAGCACAGGTCAAACCCAAATGAAAAACCGAGTTCAACTCACGTGTAATAATATAAATATCACAACTTCAGCACAAGGTCAAACCCGAGTTTTTAAAACTGGGTTCAACACAAGGCAGTCATGAAGTATGCAAAGAGCTCGAGCACATTCATATGTACAAATGCAAAGAACAGTGGTGATACAGTGCAACATCTACGACAGCAATGTAACTGAACAAGTACATAAATACAGCTACAATGGCCAGACCAACCAGAAAAGGTGCAATCCAAATATGCAGTGCATACAAGTAACCCAAGTAATACAAGAACAGTGCATAGAACAATGTGCACAGATACAAGTTCAAGTGCTCAGTGCAGACCACAAAATGCCACAGCAAATACATCATGAAAGACCAGAGTAGTTCAGTCAAGCAAGTGCACAACAATCAACACAGTGAAGTATACCAGTGATACATCAGTGAATTCAACATGACAGTGTACAACACCAACATAAGCAACAACATGAACCAACTGTGCATATATGAAGCACACTCAAGGCCCAGAAACAGCACAAGGCATGTCAACAGCAATGGAATCGACATGAGTATCACAGGAACTCGACAGTGGACAGACCAAGTGCAACAGATTCGAAGAACCAAAGTCAGTGGCAAGCTACAGGAATGATCAGACCAACAACAGTGTGCAACAGGGAACACAGGTCAGAGTATATCAACTCAACAACAACAGGATGCACCAGACCAAGATGATCAAGTGCAGATCAGACCGAACCAGATCAATAGCACACTCAAGACCAGACCAGACAAGTCCAATGATGTAAATAGTGAAGAACATGGATGCAGAGATTCAAGCCAGCAAATGCAAAGACCACATGCCACAATATCGAGTACATGAAGATGGCATCCAACAATATTCAAACAACAGCAGTATGCAAATGCATACATAATCGAGGTAGCAAAGTCAACAGAATAAGGAACGGAGTGGAAGCCGTAGTCAACAACGTGATGACCAAGGAGTCGATCAATGCCGTGAATGTCAAGCAATCGAAGTAAATACGAACTGAAGAAGTCAGAGATCAATCTCAGCATCAAAACAAAATCAAGTGGCCGAGATGAATATTTGACAAATTCAAACATATTTTATACGAACGAGAATATAGGCATTCGATTCCTATTTAAACAATTCATCATCGGAAAATCTTAGTATCGAATTCCAGAAAGCATAAAATCAGAAAAGCACAAGCAAATAATTACATACCGAATCGAAGAAGGAATTCGATCAAAGAAGTAGCCGAAGTGAGCATCAATCAATCAAGGATACACGCAAGAGATCATAGAATCAATCTACATACTATCGGCACTTCAAAAGCCCTAAATCTGGAAAAGGAATGAAGCCCTAAATTTGCAAGAGGAACGGCCACCATTATACACGCAAACGAACGGAGTAAAGCAAAAGGAGACGGGTCAAAATAATAAAAGGGGCCGGCCTATATATTTTAAGGGCTTTTAATTATATTAGGGTTATTTATTTTAATTTGTTTTTAACTTCGTATTTACTTTTAAACCGTTTTAATTTTCTAGTTGTGTGACTAGGGTGCAAACTACGGTGTGTAGTTTGAGAATTCGCAACTCGGTGGTTGAGTTGTGGCAGGGTTTTGAGCGTAGAGTTAGATTAGTCAATAGCGGGTATAGCGAGTTTACGTGTGTAAGCGAGGGACTATCTAATTTCTAGTAGAAACCTTGGGGGCAGCACGTAGGCAGGGTTTTGCCGAAGCTGGGTAAATTCTGTGTTGTTCTGTTCTGCATTTTATTATTCTGCTATTTATTTCTGTGCTGGTAGTATTCTGTGATCTGTGTTAATATTAGTTTATAAGCTTCCGCAATTAATTTTTATAATTAACACTATCACCCTATTCACCCCCCCTCTAGGGTGAAATCGATCTTACAAGTGGTATCAGAGCTAGGATTAGAAGTCAATTTTGAAAAAATTCGATTTTTTTTCAGAAATCAGTTTTTGTTTTAAAATTTTGATTTTTCAAAAATCAGTTTTTGTTTTAAAAATTCAATTTTTCAAAAATCAGTTTTTTTGTTTTAAAAATTTGATTTTTTTTTTTATAAAAAAACCGGTTTTTGTTTAAAAATTTGAATTTTTAAAATGGCTTCTTTTAATAATGCTTTTGCAGAAGGTCAATCCATAGTTAGACCACCAATGTTCAATGGTGAATATGTTTACTGGAAAAATAGAATGCAAATTTTTCTGAAAACCATTGACGCTTGGAATATTGTTGAGACAGGTTATAGTATACCAACTATAACTGTAGATAATCAGGAAATAGAGAAACCAAAAGATCAATGGACAGATCTAGAAAATAGATTACAAAATGCTAATGCTAGAGCTATGAATTCTATTATCTGTTCATTGGATCAATTTGAATTTAATCGTGTCTCACATTGTCTAACTGCACATGAAATATGGCACACACTAGAAGTGACTCACGAAGGAACATCTCAAGTCAAAGAATCTCGCCTTGCAATGCTAAGCAGCAAATACGAGAACTTCAAAATGGCAAAGGAAGAAAATGTCAAAGAGATGTACGGACGACTCTCCAATATCGTATACAAATCAAAAGCTCTCGGAAAAACATACACCGAATTGGAAATAGTCCGAAAAATCCTCAGAGTCCTTCCACGAAGCTTTGAAGCAAAAGTAACTGCCATACAAGAATCGAAAGATTTAAAACAACTCAAAGTTGAAGAACTCATCAGAAATCTCACCACATATGAGCTAGAGATAAAATTCAAAGAAGAGCGTGAAGAAGGAGATACTCGAAAGAAATCGATAGCTCTCAAAGGAACAACTAAAAGTGATGACGATGACGATGATGATGGTGCAGAAGAACTAGAGTTGTTAATAAAGAAATTAAAAAAATGGCATCGCAAACACGGAAATCCAGCTCAAAATCAGGAATTGAAAAACAGAATATGCAAATCATTTGACCACTCAGAAGAACAGAAGTTCATTTGTTATAATTGCAACAAACCTGGACATATCAAGCCAAATTGCCCGCAGAATCAATTCAGCCATGGAAAGAAACAGAAAAAGAAAAGTTTTGCAGCCACTTGGGATGAAACAGACGAGAATGATCAAAGCACTGGCAGTGAAAGCGAAAAGGCAGAATTGTGTCTTCAAGGTGATACAACTGACAGTGACGATGACGAGCCAAGTGAGGTATCAAAACTTACCCATTCTGAGTTGCTTATATATTTTCATGAAGTAAACGGTTGTTATGAAAGACTTAGGGAAAAATATGCTAAACTTGAATCACAAAAAGATACTTTGATAGAATGTAATGAACAACTTGACCAATTAGTTAAAACCTATCAGAGTAGGATCCCTAAATGTGATAAGTGTCTAACATTCGAGGAGGAAATTAAAAAATCAGAAACTAATATAAAATCACTTGAAAATGAAATTCTGATTTTAAAAGAGAATGAAAATATTAGGAGAGAGAATTCTATTAAAAAATTCACACAATTGTTAAAGGAAAATGAATCTCTCAAAACACAAGTCCAACAATTGTCAACGACTTTAGATAAATTTTCAAAAAGTGAAAAATCGTTGAATATGCTATTAGGAAAGCAAACTGGTAATACGGATAGACAAGGACTTGGATATAATAAATCGAAAATTGTTGAAAGCAATATTAATCAAGTTAATTCTATGTGCACAATTTGTAGAAAATTTGGACACGATCACAATAATTGTTGGTATAGACCCAAACATGTGAGAACTATACCGATTTGGGTTCCAAAAGGCACAAATATAAAATCTCTCAAAGTTAAACAAATTTGGGTGCCAAAGCGAACAATTATAAATAGTTTTGGGTCTCCACAAAATTGTTTTTCAAAATTTTCTGCCACTAACAATCATGTACCTATAAAAACAAATAGGTCACATAAATCTTTCATCGTGTAGGTGTGGTGGCAGGCTAAGGAACAACAACGGTGTTCTCTGGATTTTGGCTGTTCCAGAAACACAACGGGCGACAAAGCAAAGTTCCTTAGCCTTGTATAAAGGTGACAGAATCACAACGGACAACAACGAAAAATATCGTAAAGGTAAAACAGGTATGGTATGTTTTAAACGATATATTAATTGTGATAATCTGCACCGTATTTTGAATTAATTCAGCCAATATTGAGATGAATAAAAGATGATGATTTTGATTCTGATTTTTTCAAAATTGTTGGCCAATTATGCTTTTATGCCAAAAACACTACAATCCTTGAAATACTTTATATCGATTAATTTGGATTGCAGATGGTGCTTTTATTGATTGACGATAATATTTTTGGCTAAATCTATATTCACGGTTTCTTCTATTTACATGGCTTCAACTTAAAATCCTAATGAATTCTATTTAAAAAATTGTAAAAAGGATTTTAAGAAATTTTTGACTTGTTTTTATTTATGACATTGATTTGTGCTTAAATGATGACCAATCAGATTTTCAACATTGAACTAATCCATATAAATTTGTTCGGTCAAATGATGGTATTTGATTACTCATGCTACACGTAGATATATTGGTTTTGACATTTTTGTCACTGCTTATAAATTTGCACGATTTCAAATTTCATGTGAAAGATGTTAAAAAGTTTTTTTTGAGAAATTGTTGAAACTTCAAGAATTTGTTTAAAGAATAATGATGTTGATTGACTGTTGATTACTCATGAATATAACTGTTTATCCTAAGGTTTCTGAAATTAACACTATGATATTTGTTTGAGTGATAACATGGCTTCATTTCAAATTTCATTTAAAAATTGTTGAAAACAATTATGAGATAATTTGTTGAAATTTCACAATATGGTCTTTGACATTCAACGAGTGAATATTGAGTGAAATTTAAATTCAGATGCAGATTACACTGGTAATATAGTTGATAGAAAAATTATTAGTGTAACGTGATTAATTTTTGAAACATTCATTTGCTGCATCGTTTTTCAAAGAAAATATATGCATATTTTTCGCTTGAAATAATTTTCAAATAGCAGAAAATTTTCTTATAAAACCCCCTCAAGAAAATCATGTTTGACCATATTTACAGATTAGTCATTTTTGAAAAATTAATTTTATAATTTTTGGATTTGATTTTAAATGACTATTTTGACTAATCTAACTCCCTAATGATTATCGAAAAGATCAATAGTGATTGAAAAAGTGATGAGTGTCGATATTTGTCATACATTACTCAAGACAATATATTTAGAAAAATTTCTTTAGAATTTCATAACAAAAGTTATAAAAACTTTTTGTTGGGTAAAAATTCCATGACCATCTCTATATCTATCATATTTCTAACGACCATCACTCATCAAAATTCTATATAGTTTGTCAATATGTGGTACTTTAAACAGGAATCGTTCGTTTTTTTTCGTTTTTCACATTTAAAAAAAAAAGGTAATAATAATAATAATAAATACCAAAGTATTCACTCTCATTTAAAAGTCCTCACGGTTATGCATGGGTGAATTACTTGGAATTTGTTATGTGCTTCCATGCTCATTTAAAAATCCTCACGGTTATGCATGTATGGAACGCATATCAAAAGTTGATTTTTAAAATAAACAAGTTGATTCTAATCCCATTTAAAAGTCCTCACGGTTATGGGTGGTTAGAAGATACTTGAATTCATTTTTTTTAAAATAAAATTGGAATACTACTAATCTCATTTAAAAGTCCTAACGGTTATGCATGGTTAGTAGATATTCAAATTCATGATATAAGTATACCACAAATAGACATAATTGTATGGTTTTATATGATGACATCATCTCCATCATTCTAAAAGTGGAATATGCGCCTAACAAAATTTTTATGATTTTTGTTTGATTTTTTTATTGAAATTTGATATTTATATTAAATTGAGTTTTAATGTTGAATTGATATCGATTACTTTATCTCTATTTTCTCTAACACTATTATTCTTTTGCTGATAACAAAAGGGGGAGAGAAAAGTGAAGATTTTGTCAAATAAAATCTAGCAAAGGTCAAATAATTTTTCATTTTGCATCTAGACTCTTTTGCATATTTTATTTGTATACATATATGTAGGGGGAGTTTTGTGTAGAGAGGAAGCAATTAAATAGGGGGAGCAATTAGAGCATATCAATGATCAAATACATTTAACATATTCAAAATCTTAAATATATGTTTGTTATCATTAAAAGGGGGAGATTGTTGAATATGCGCTTATATGATTTTTTGTTTGATGATAATAAACATATATACATTCGTTTAAATGTATTTGATAATATACTATTTATTTTCACAGATTAAATAAATATTTGCTGAATAAAATAAATAACACAGAATTTGAATTCAAACGAATATTTTATTCAAATAAATATTTATTACAATTTTGAATAGTATACAAATTCAAGCTCTCACTATTCACTATACAACTTTGATACAATTTCAATTACATCACTATTTTACATCAGCACCTCACTACATATCACTCACACTCGTATTTATCTTCAACTGCATTCAAGTTTGAATCCAGCATCTGAGCAATCTGCAAAAATATAAACTAACGCAGTAAAATTGAAAATAAAATATTTTTGCGATATAAAATAAAACGTGAATTTTGAAAATGATATTTGCCTCAGTTATTTGGGTTGTTCGTCATCATTTAAATTTGAATTCATCATACACGAACAACTTGTGACATACACAGTATATTACTGTATATGCCACAAGGCCGTGCACGCCGATATATACACTTGATTGATTTACAGGGACAGGCAAGCACAGGTCAAACCCAAATGAAAAACCGAGTTCAACTCACGTGTAATAATATAAATATCACAACTTCAGCACAAGGTCAAACCCGAGTTTTTAAAACTGGGTTCAACACAAGGCAGTCATGAAGTATGCAAAGAGCTCGAGCACATTCATATGTACAAATGCAAAGAACAGTGGTGATACAGTGCAACATCTACGACAGCAATGTAACTGAACAAGTACATAAATACAGCTACAATGGCAAGACCAACCAGAAAAGGTGCAATCCAAATATGCAGTGCATACAAGTAACCCAAGTAATACAAGAACAGTGCATAGAACAATGTGCACAGATACAAGTTCAAGTGCTCAGTGCAGACCACAAAATGCCACAGCAAATACATCATGAAAGACCAGAGTAGTTCAGTCAAGCAAGTGCACAACAATCAACACAGTGAAGTATACCAGTGATACATCAGTGAATTCAACATGACAGTGTACAACACCAACATAAGCAACAACATGAACCAACTGTGCATATATGAAGCACACTCAAGGCCCAGAAATAGTACAAGGCATGTCAACAGCAATGGAATCAACATGAGTATCACAGGAACTCGACAGTGGACAGACCAAGTGCAACAGATTCGAAGAACCAAAGTCAGTGGCAAGCTACAGGAATGATCAGACCAACAACAGTGTGCAACAGGGAACACAGGTCAGAGTATATCAACTCAACAACAACAGGATGCACCAGACCAAGATGATCAAGTGCAGATCAGACCGAACCAGATCAATAGCACACTCAAGACCAGACCAGACAAGTCTAATGATGTAAATAGTGAAGAACATGGATGCAGAGATTCAAGCCAACAAATGCAAAGACCACATGCCACAATATCGAGTACATGAAGATGGCATCCAACAATATTCAAACAACAGCAGTATGCAAATGCATACATAATCGAGGTAGCAAAGTCAACAGAATAAGGAACGGAGTGGAAGCCGTAGTCAACAACGTGATGACCAAGGAGTCGATCAATGCCGTGAATGTCAAGCAATCGAAGTAAATACGAACTGAAGAAGTCAGAGATCAATCTCAGCATCAAAACAAAATCAAGTGGCCGAGATGAATATTTGACAAATTCAAACATATTTTATACGAACGAGAATATAGGAATTCGATTCCTATTTAAACAATTCATCATCGGCAAATTTTAGTATCGAATTCCAGAAAGCATAAAATCAGAAAAGCACAAGCAAATAATTACATACCGAATCGAAGAAGGAATTCGATCAAAGAAGTAGCCGAAGTGAGCATCAATCAATCAAGGATACACGCAAGAGATCATAGAATCAATCTACATACTATCGGCACTTCAAAAGCCCTAAATCTGGAAAAGGAATGAAGCCCTAAATTTGCAAGAGGAACGGCCACCATTATACACGCAAACGAACGGAGTAAAGCAAAAGGAGACGGGTCAAAATAATAAAAGGGGCCGGCCTATATATTTTAAGGGCTTTTAATTATATTAGGGTTATTTATTTTAATTTGTTTTTAACTTCGTATTTACTTTTAAACCGTTTTAATTTTCTAGTCGTGTGACTACGGTGCAAACTACGGTGTGTAGTTTGAGAATTCGCAACTCGGTGGTTGAGTTGTGGCAGGGTTTTGAGCGTAGAGTTAGATTAGTCAATAGAGGGTATAGCGAGTTTACGTGTGTAAGCGAGGGACTATCTAATTTCTAGTAGAAACCTTGGGGGCAGCACGTAGGCAGGGTTTTGCCGAAGCTGGGTAAATTCTGTGTTGTTCTGTTCTGCATTTTATTATTCTGCTATTTATTTCTGTGCTGGTAGTATTCTGTGATCTGTGTTAATATTAGTTTATAAGCTTCCGCAATTAATTTTTATAATTAACACTATCACCCTATTCACCCCCCTCTAGGGTGAAATC
Source organism: Allium cepa (assembly GCA_030765085.1). Classification (NCBI taxonomy): domain Eukaryota; kingdom Viridiplantae; phylum Streptophyta; class Magnoliopsida; order Asparagales; family Amaryllidaceae; genus Allium; species Allium cepa. The sequence goes on along the minus strand of CM060935.1, from coordinate 791,416,306 downwards.
GATCCTACACTAGGCTGCGCCTCTTCTGCTTCATTGGTGTATACATGGGATCAATATTAATTGCATGGCATGCAATCTCTGGTGATACCCCATACATCTCGGAATGCGTCCAAGTGAATACGTCCAAGTTGGCATGAAGAAATTGATTAGTTATCGTCGCATCTTTTTTCCAAGATGCGACCCAATTTTCAGGATCCAAGTTGGATCATCCATATCAATTGGGATAGGTACATCCAATTCGGGTGGTGCTACCCGATCATCCCTTGAACTCTTCTTCCTAGGGTCCAAAGCCTTATCGAATCGGCTATGGTCTCTAAGCCATGGACGGCTCTGTAGTTGTTATGCGGTAGGTTCACAAATGTGGAGAGTTATCTCGGCATTCTTCCGTATTCTTTTCTTTTAGACCCGCACAGTTCTGTGATGTAGCATTCTCTAGCGATACTATAGTCTCCTTTGATCATCCCAACTCCATCCTCTGTTGGAAATTTCGTAGTTAAACACCACTGAGCCAAAGCAATCTTGAAATCTGCCAGAGCAAGCCGATCTAAGAAAGAATTACAGGCAGACTTTCATCTACAATCACAAAGGTCTGGATGAGGATGACTTTTCGGTCACCTTCCCTAAGTTCTACGACCAAATCAATTATCATGACAGGTTGCCTAGGTTCATGGGTGAACCCCTGGATCTTTGTTCGATAAGCGGATATGTTTTTCATACTGATCTTCATCTGATCAAACGTGTGTTTGAACAGGATATTGACAGAGCTGCCATTGTCGACCAATACTCATCGGACCATGGCTGGTCCGATTCTTACCGTCACAACCATGGGGTCGAGGGTCGTAGCTTCTATTCCTATAGTGTCTCGATTTTGGAATATTATATCATCATTTATGGTTCTCTGCTGCAGGAGCTCCCGCGAAGCATGAATCTTTCAGAACTCATTTTAATGAGCTTACATGTCGCTCCATTTCCCCTAGCTCTTCTGCGCAGGGTGAGGTCCATCAGATGTTATTCCGATGATGAGTTTTTGGTCAGTTCATGTGGATCCCTCTTCACTGGTTCCAACTTGATTTCCTCAGTCTTTAGGAGCTTGGGGTGCAGTTGGATGGTTAGGATTTTGTAGTTTCCTCATATACTGCTGAAGCTTGTTTCCCGAATCAGCTCTGTTTGCACAAAAATTGGGCAAACGCCTCCAAGTCGTATAATTTAGTCGATTTTATGTTGTTCTTAGCGATTTGGGTGATTTACGCAAATATATAAAAAGTAGGGACTAAACTGTAAAAGACACACAGATTTATAGTGGTTCGGCCAGAATGTGCGTACGTCCACTTTATATGTTATTCTCCTTTACCGATCAGATTACAAGCACAAAGCTGTGATTACAAGTATATGAAAGTTGTTTGAAAGTTCTATCCGTGCTTGAGCTCTCCAACTTGTCTGCCATTGTTGTACCCCAGCCCCTCTATTTATATAGTGAGGCTGAGGGTAGGGGTCCTGAATGTATATAACTGCTGGTGGGCCTGGGCCGAAGCAATCTGGCTTGGCAATGTTGGTTCGGCGAGGCCTTGGCCCGGAGATGGTTGGAGTGGAATTGGTCCGGTATCACTTTAGTTCGGCAGGCATGGGAAGGGAGTTGTTTCGGCATGCATGGAAAGGGAGTGGCTTTGGTTCGACAGTGATTGGTTTGGTAGTACCTTGGAGATGTGTTGGTTCGGTAACGCTACGGTCCGGTGGTAGATGGGTTGAGGTCTGGTTCAGCTAGGCATAGGAAGTGAGTTGGACTGGTAGCACACTGGGAAGGGAGTTGGTTCGGCAGCGCTTAGGAAAGGAGTTGGCTCGGCAGTGCTTTAGAAAGGGGCTGGTTCGGTGGCATTGGCCCGGTCGAAACACACCCAACACTTGCCCCCCAAAGTAGGGCATGTGCCTGCATATGGCATGCTTTGTTTTAGGTCATTCATCTTGGACACTCTCATCTGGTCTCGAATGCCGAACCAATTGGTCCGGTCGTTGATATTTGCCTATAAGTATGGGCCTTATGCTTTCGTTATTCCTTACCGACTGAAGTAGCCGAACCAAATTTTTTTTTCTGCCGAATCAATTACATTGCCGGACCAGGTGAGTCTTTCACCAAACCAACTTTTTCCTGAACCACCGAATGAGATCGGAGGATATGAGTGCCGAATGGTATTTGAGCCTTGGACTGCCGAATGGACTGGAGAGTATAGTGTCGAATGACCTTTTGCCTTGCTTTACCGGATGAATCTGGGAGTTCGAGTGCCGAATGACCTTTCGGCCTTGAACTATCGAATGCACTTTTATGTTTTGAACTGCGAGTGAAATTCCAGACTACATACACTTGCTTGTTTATATCTCTACTCTCCTTGTTCTAACAATATGTTTTCTCATATTGCAGATAATGTCTCGTAAAGTAGAAATCTGTTCTGATAGGATGAAATCCAAGGACAGAGAAGAGTCCTCCACAGTGCCCCCAGCTCAGTCAGGACCGGGACGTCATGGACCTCCCTCGAGATCACTAGTAGATGGGTACGGCCCTCAGGAGCTGCTGAACTCGCCACCTGACTACTTTCCTAGTTCCCTTGAAGAGGAGCAACTTGATGTTATATCTCGTTCTTTCGGGATTGACAGAGCACACATGGTGCTGCCAGGGAATGGAGTTATGCCGTATGACCCTCCTGAAGGATATTTTGCTTATAACATGTACCATTGTATGTGTGGGGCCATTCCCCCGATCAATGCTTGGATAGTCAGCTTCATCACCTACTTGAAGGTGGCCCCCTTCCAGCTTCAGCCCAACTCTTATGCTATCTTGGTGAGTCTATTTATCTTCTTCCAGAGAAAGTACGGGCGTCCCCCCTCCAACCGGAAGATTCGGTACCTGTACAATTTGAGAGGCTACAAGAAAGGGTCTCCCTACATTAGCTTAGAATCGGCCGTGTCCTTCAAGCCGGCCCTGAACTTATATTCGAAGTTCAGCATGTTCAAGAAGGAATGGTTTTTCGTCAAGGATGACTCTGTTTCTATCCGTCGCTTCACCTCTGGCTGTAAGTTGAAGCTTATTTATAATTTTCGTTCCGACTGTGATGCTTCTTCTTATGTGTTTTTATTTCTTGCTAGCGACAGGTGGCTTTGCGGTCGTGGAGAACGATCGTCTGGTTCAGATGGCTGTGGAAATAGAAGCCACATCGGGAAGGGAGAGGTCAGCTTCTTACTTGATCAGGAATGCTACTCTTCTGGGGCACAATTCGATTCTACCACGTCAGTCTGTGGTCAAGCATAGAGACACAGCTGAGGAGAGGGCTGCCAAGGCTAAAGGAGGGGATGCGGTGAAGAGCAGCAAAAGGAAACCCTTCTCGATACACCCAGTCGCCGGGGGGAAGAAACTCAAGAAGTCCGATGGACCCTCCCCCAGCACATGTCCAGATGTTCCGGAGGAGAAAAATATGGAGGAGGAAAGAGGCGAGTAGGAGAGCGGAGGTGATGGAGAAGGTGATGGTGATGATGGTGGCGAAGGACAGAGCAGTGATGGCGCTGGGGCTTTGTCCTCTGGGCAAGCAGGGGAGATCTAAGAGTGGACAGATGATGCTTTCCGCCAGGCTTTTGAGGGGTTAGAGGAAGGATCGGCCTTGGTGGAGAAGCCAAAGAAAGCTGACAAGGCCGAGACTGGTGCCGATTCATCTTCCAAGAGCATTTTAGCTAAGGCAACCCCTGCGATTCAAGGTGAATTTTTGACTCCTGACGACTCCATTTATGATAAGGATTTAGGAATATTTTATGGCCAGCTCCCGTCCTGAAATGAGATCCAGGACTTATTGCAGTATCCTACTCCTCCTCAGGGTTTGTATAATAAAAGCGTCTTTTTACTCTTCTTAACTTGATACGTTTCTTGAATTATAGCTCAATGTATGCTTGTAACACTTGGTTTTTATTTCAGGAGTGGGTGAAGCGGCTAAGACATCAGATGTTCGGCACCGGCTTGAACAATACAAACTTCTCAAAGCTTCTACTAAGCCGAAGCCTTTGACTAACCGCTCCGGAGACGTAATCGGCTACCATCCTCTTCTTGGGGTCATCGAAGAGGACATCCAAAAGAGGAAGAGGAGTCGTTCCTTGTTCGAATCCTCACCTGGTCCTCAGCCCCCAACTCAACCTCTTTAGGATACCACGAAGGAGAATATTGAGTATATACCTTCCCCACACCCGTTTGAAAACCCTACTGTTACCCCAATAGATCATCCCGGCTTGGCTCGTAATCCATTTGCGGGTCATCCGGATCTGGATCCAGGCTCTCATGATATTTCCTTTGACGAGGCTACTGGTGAGCACCTTCTCCCTCACAATCCTATGGTACGGGTGCTTGATGAGGCTAAGTCCCTGCACCTTGATTTTCTTACTACTCGGATTGTAACTATGGGGGATGAAGCTAAGGCAAATATCGACCGGGTTGCTGAGGAGACCAGGAAGCTGATGGGGCATCATACCCAACTGGTCAAGGCCGGAGAGGAAATCGGGAGTGCTAACATTCGATTGCGGTTAATGGCTTCCGACCAGGCCAAGAAACTCGCCGATCAGGCCATCCAGATCTCTCAGCATGAGGCCGCCTCTAGGCGACTAAAGAAAACCATGGAAGAGGCTAGCAGAGCAGAGTTATGGAAAATGGAGGCTGCCTGCAAGGAACAGATCGATATGGCTATTGCAACGGTGGATGAGGTACGGAAAGCGGATCTCGAGCGGGTAGAGGAGTTATCCGGGAAGCTTGAAGCCGCAGAGCTTTCTCAAACCAAGCTAAAGGAGGAGATGGAGGCAATGAGGAAATCTCTTCAGGCTGATCGCTCGCGATACCGATCGGAGAGGGATGCTGCCGTTGGAAAACTGTTGGCTTCTGAGGTCCAAATGAGGGAGTTCGAGGAGAATGAGGGGATGATGGATGAGATGCTCCAGGATATATATTTCCGTACTTGGAAACAGGGCAACTTATCCTGGATGGATGATTATCCCCGAGTCATGGCAATGATTTATCTCAGGGCTCTGAAGGAGGCCAAGGCTGATGCGGATAAGGAGGGTGGCATGGCCTTCAGAATGGATGTGGTTACGACCCAATTCACCAAGGAGGAGAAAGTGGCGGTGAAGGAGGGTATGCGGCTGCTCGCTGCTGAGGAGGTAGGTGTGCAGTTGGAGGATGGTGATCAAGGAACGGATGCTAGTAAGTCTTCCCTTTTAGCCTTTTCATAACCTGGTTGCTTATTGTTTATTTAATGGATTCTTCTCCTGAATTGGACAGGCGGGACCTCTGAAGCGCCAACTACCTCTGGTCAACATGCTGGGAGTTCTGATCCTACGGTTAAGTAGATCTCGGAGGGCCAGCAGGATAGAGGCGAAGCCCCGATGCAGCCGACTCCTTGGCTTGATCTGGACATTTTTTGGTTTACTTGACATTGCTGTCTATGTTAGTCTTAAAACATTAATGTGATTTTCAGGCTGTAATTATGTAACGAACAACTTGATTTTTGGCATGTAACTTTTAACTTAGACTGATTCTGCTATATTTGAATGCTTTTGTTATTTTGATGTGTTACATAAGAAATACAGCTGTGCACATGTCTGTGATTCAATCGTGTTTGATGCTAAGTTCTTGCTTAAAATATAATTTCATATCTTGCAAAGTTTGTGTGATGTGCGAATAAATTATAGCTACGTATATATATACAAGAGGAAATGTACCGCCTCTCATGTCTTAGTTGTAGATGGTAGCTTTGAAGTCTTGTGTAGCTGAGTATGGAATGCAGCTGAGTGTCATATCATTCAGTCGTGAGTTCCTATTTCCATTGGCGAGCGTCTCCTATTTTGTGTTCTGTACTTTAGGGATTGTTATAGAGGATAGGAGGAAAAGTTTTCAAACAAAATAGAAATATAAGAAATAGTAAAACTTCCAATCACGAAAGGCCTTCGATGTGCTCAAGTTCGTGGCAAAGGGGTTTTGTAGTCACTTTCCCTAGCTGTGGGTCTTGGAGACATTTGTCACCCATCTTATGCCTCCACGGGGAGTTTTCTTTGAGTTTTCTTTTTTACCACAGCCGTACTTAAGACACAGCGGAGCCGAGATCGCGCACGGTAACTACCCGGACCATTATGGCCCGTAATCGTGGGTATTATTCGATTTACCGTGACCGGCTAGCATGGGTGCCGATCGTCAACCGTGAACTATCCCTGGCTGGCCACACCTTATGTTAGGGCTTAAAGTAGGTTCACAATTGCCAGCGAGCCGAACGCCGTAATGAGCTGCCTAGGCTATTTTCGGCCTCCTCGGTGGCTTATAATCGGCTCATTACAGTTGGCTTTGAGGGCTGTCGCGAGCAATGAGTTAACCCGCAGCAGAGGGATGCTGGAGAAAAGGTGTCTCATTGGCGAGGGCATAGATTCGTATAGTGCCTGTTAGGTCTTGTTCAGGTGAAGTCGCGCCGTGATGTGTCTTGAATAGAAACACAGGATTTTGTTCAACAGAAAAGGATAAAGTTAACAAGCAGCCAAGATATAAAGGAACAGGTTAAAAAAGAGACAAGATTTTTAAAGTGGTTGGGCACGGTAATGCCTACGTCCACCGATTCTCTTTGTTAATTCACTTCATATGGGCAGTACAAGTTAAGAAATGTATCGACAAATGTGTTGGATATTCCATGCCCTCTGGAATACCTCTCCGTCCACTGTTGACAAAATATAAGCTCCATTGTGGAGATCTTTATGAATTACATATGGTCCGTCCCAGATTGGATCTAACGCTCCGGGGCGCTGGAAGATTCGCTTGAGGACAAGATCTCCTTCTTGTAAGCTGCGATGCTTGACTTTGGAGTTGTATTGTGCTGCCACCTTTTGCTTGTGAGCTACCGCTTTGAGTGCTGCATCATTTCTTCTTTCTTCGATTAGATCCAAAGACATATGGAGGAGTTCTTCGTTTTCTTCTGGGTTGTAGTGGATCCTACGGTGGGAAGGCACTACAGTTTCAACTGGGAGCATGGCCTCCGATCCGTATGCCAAAGAGAAAGGAGTATGCCCTGTTGATGTTCTGAAAGACGTGCGGTAGGCCCAAAGTGCCGTAGGAAGTTCATCCACCCAAGCGCCTTTTGACTTTTCAAGCTTCTTCTTGATTAGAGTTTTGAGAATTTTGTTGACAGCTTCGACTTGTCCATTTGCTTGGGGATAAGCCACGGACGAGAAGCTTTTGTAAATTCCGTGCTCTTGGCACCAGTCGGCGAACTCCTTGCTGTCAAACTGAAGTCCATTGTCTGATATGATTTTGACTGGAACCCTGTATCTGCATAGAACATTTTCGATCAAGAAGTTAATAACTTTTGCTGAAGATACTTTATTTAGAGGTTCCGCTTCCACCCATTTGGTGAAATAGTCGACTGCCACTATGGCACATTTGGCTCCGCCTCGGCCCATTGGCAGTTCGCCAATCAAGTCAATTCCTCATACTACAAAGGGCCAAGGGCTGGTCATCTGAGTAATCTCATTTGTTGGTAGTCGAGGGATCTTAGCAAATTTCTGACATCTGCCGCATTTTTTGACGAAGTCCAAGGCATCTTTGTTTAAGGTGGGCCAGAAATATCCATATCGGAGTATCTTCTTTGCCAAAGTCTGCCCTCTAGTGTGATCTCCACAACTTCCTTGATGGATGTTGGATAAGATTTCCTTGGCTTCCCTTCCAGCGACACACCTTAATAAGGGGTTAGAGAAGCCGCGCCGATAGAGGATGCCTTCTTGTATTGTGTAGCGGGAAGCTTTCCTCAAGATTTTCTTAACTTCGTTACGCCCGTCGGGCAGTGTGCCATTTTGTAAGTATTTCCGGATGGGAGTCATCCAAGTTTCCTCTTCGATTGCAGCTATCATATTCTCTTGCTCGAAACTCGGGGCTAGTTGCTTTGAGATGCTTACTGTTCCGGAAGTGGTGCCGTCCTTCATGCTAGCTTGCTTTGCCAGTTCGTCGGCCTCCTGATTCTCTTCTCGAGGAATGTATTTGATTAAATAGTGATCCAATTGATCGAGCAGCAGCTTGGTCTTCTTTAGATATGTTGTGAGTCGTTCTCCTCGAGTCTGGAATTCTCCCAGTATTTTATTTACAATAAGTTGAGAATCGCTATGGAGACATAAAGAACCAACTCCAATCTCTAGGGCAAGTTCTGATCCGGCTATCACCGCTTCGTATTCTGCATCGTTGTTGGCGGCAGTGAATTCCAACCTTTGAGCATAGTGTAGCTTCCTTCCCCTGGGAGTGATTATTACAATACCTGCCCCCGAGCCTTGTTCGTTTGATGCTCCATCCACAAAGAGATTCCACTTGATGTTTTCCGCTATTTCAGATTGCTCCTTTCCTTCGTTGGTAGTGAATTCGGCAACGAAATCGGCCATGGCCTGTCCCTTGATGGCGGTGCGAGGATGGTAGGTGATATCATATTGACTCAGCTCGATGCACCATTTAAGTAGTCGCCCGGAAGTGTCGGGACAATGGAGTACCTGCCTTAGCGGTTGATCGGTTAGAACTCTGATGGAATGAGATTGGAAGTAGTGTCGTAGTTTCCGTGATGTGATTAGTAAACAGTATACTAGCTTCTCAAGTTTAGGATATCTGGCTTCTGCCCCCGTAAACCTCTTGCTTACAAAGTATACTGGCAGCTGCGTGCGGTTGTCTTCTCTTACCAAAGCGGCGCTTAGAGCATGAGATGACACATCAAGGTATAGATATAGCTCTTCGCCTTCATTTGGAGTTGAGAGTACTGGTGGTCTCTGTAGGTGTTCGATTAGGTTAAGAAAGGCTTTTAAGCATTCGTCAGTCCACTCGAACTTTCCTTTGTCCTTTTTTAGAGCTTCGAAGAAAGGGACGCACTTGTCAGTTGCTTTAGAGATGAATCTTCTTAGGGCAACCACTTTCCCATTTAGGCTTTGCATTTCTCTTCGAGTGGAAGGTATCCTGATTTCTTTCAGAGCCCGGACTTGTTTAGGATTCACTTCAATTCCTCTGGCATGGATGATGAAACCTAAGAACTTTCCCGATGATACTCCAAAGGAGCACTTTAGAGGATTCAACTTCATTCCATATTGGCGAAGTACTTGAAACATCTTGCTTAGGTGGCTTACGGGGTCGTTGGCTTTCCCTGATTTTACTAGCATATCGTCCACATAAACTTCCATAGTTCGTCCTATTAGTTCTGGAATATCTTGTTAACGAGGCGCTGATAAGTAGCTCCGGCGTTTTTAAGTCCAAAAGGCATTACGCTGTAGCAGTACAATCCCCGGTCAGTGATAAAACTAGTGTGGTCTTGATCGAGAGAGTGCATAGGAATTTGGTTATATCCTAAGTATGCGTCCATAAAAGATAAGAGTTCGTGCCCGGCTGTACTGTTCACCAGCTGATCGACTCGGCGGAGTGGGAAGCAATCCTTTGGGCAAACATCATTTAAGTTGGAGAAGTCAATGCACGTTCGCCACTTCCCATTAGCCTTCTTTACTAGTACCGGGTTAGCGATCCACTATGGGTAGATGGCTTCTCATATGAAGTTATTGGCAAGCATGTTCTTTACTTCTTCATCGAGGGCTGTTGATCGTTCCGCCCCCATGCTTCTCTTTTTCTGCTTTACTGGCACTTTGGTAGGATCGATGTTCAGTACGTGGCACGCTACGTCTGGAGAGATTCCAGTCATATCAGCATGCGTCCATGCAAATACATCCAAGTTGTGGCGGAGAAAATCAATGAGGTGATCCTTCAATTCTGCTTTTAGTTGAGATCCGATTTTCAATAGTCTACTTGAGTCATGTTTGTCTACAGATACAAACTCCATAGCCTCTGCAGGCTCGACGGTGGCCTCCTCCTCTTTGTCTCTGGGGTCTAATTCATTGAAAGGATCACTGGTATATCGAAGAGGAGGGGCTCTCTTTAGTTGCTATGCTTCCAAGCTTTTCATGCAGAGAGTAGTCTCTGCATTCTTCCCTTTATCCCTTCTGCGGTTATTGCGAAGTTCAGTTACATAGCAGTCTTGAGCAGTGTCTTGATCTCCCTCTACTTCTCCTATTCCATTGTCTGTTGGGAATTTCATCTTCAGGCACCACGGGGCCAGGACAATTTGGAATTCGGACAAGGCTGGTCTTCCCAAAAAGGCGTTGTAGGCCGAGTGGTTTTCTATTAGCACAAATGTTTGTTTCCGCACAACGGAGCGGGGATGACTTCCTATTTCAACAAAGAGGTCCAGTTGCCCGAGGGCATCTTCGCATCTCCAATGAAACCATGTAGCGGTTTGTTGCAGGAAGACACATCCTTCATCGACAGCTTCATTTTGTTGAAAGCATGCTTAAATAGGATATTTACTGAGCTTCCAGTGTCTACTAGAATTTGGAAAACTTTGGCTGGACCGAACCAGGCAGAGATGACCATAGGATCCATGTGAGGGTATTGCCTTCCTTCTAGGCCACGCCTACCGAATGTGATGTCATTGTTCTCTTTTCGCTTTGGGTGGCGTTCTTCTATAACGGAATTAACGCAGTCTTCATTGTTTCTAAGCGACTTTCCATATTTTTCCATCTCTGCCCAGCTTCTGTCGGCGATGTGTGGTCCTCTCGATATGGTATGGACCACTATCTTCTCTTGACTAGAGCCGTTGGTGTTGCGATTTCCTCCGCCTACTTCCGGGGGTGATAGCCTCGGGCTTTCATTGGCAGGAGCTAGAGTCATGTTCTGGCTTTTTACATCCTGTCTGCCTTTCAATGGCAGCGTCTTCAAGTCTCATATATTTTCCGGCTTCATGGAAGAAATCGGGTAAGCTAGCTGGCTTTTCTTTCGTTAATCTCCTAGCAAATTTAGTATCCGGATGCACACCACTGTAGAGGGCCATTAGGATAAGTTTCTCATCGGCATCCTGGACTGCGGCCGCTGCGGCATTGAATCGGGTTAGATATTGTTGCACTGTCTCTCCGGGCTTTTGTTTGATATTGGATAAGGAATAAGCGTCCTTGGGTTGTTCTACATGAATGCGGAATTGGCTGATGAACTTTTCTTTCAACATTTCCCATGAGCCGATGGACCCTTGGGGTAGATGGCAGAACCAGGAGGTAGCTAGATCTGCCAAGAATAGTGGAAAGCATTTACACAATACTCCTTCTGTCGCTCCACTCATGAGCATATGCTGTGTGTATCTCTATAAGTGTACGACGGGGTCAGAGATTCCCTTATAAGGCTCCATTGTTGGCATTTTCCATTCTCGGGGGGTGATGGCAATTTCGATATTGCGGGTGAAGGGGCTGGTTACCCTAGCGCCTATCCCTCGATCTCTTTGATCCCGTCGGACGCACTCTCTGAACAATCGCGCCATCCTTTCATCAGAATTTGGAGCAGATAGAAATGAGTTTGGTTCTTCTTTGCGGGATTGATTCCGTCCAAATGACCTGGAGGGATGGTATCGTCTATCACTCCTAATATTTTCCAATGGCTGACTCTGGTCTTCTGGGAGCATGTTAGGGTCAGCTACAATTGGCACTTGCCTGGATCTTCCCCTGCTGGGTTCTGTTCCAAGCATTTCCTCGGGTCCAACTTCGGGCTGGACTCTAGCTCGGCCCAGTTCATTGGTGTTCCCATGGCTAGGTAGCATGACTGGCTCGGCTACATCCGACCCTCGCCTGGTACCTCCCCTGTTCGGTTCCAAGCGCCTCCTCGGATCGAAATTCGGGCTGAGTCCGGGCTCGGCTCCTACCATTGCTGTTTCTGTTGTTTGCCTCTTCGAAGAAGAAAGATCTTTGTCGCCTCCCAGGTCCTTCAGACTGGGACTCATCCCATGATTCAGTGTTGCGGTTGGATTCTTCTGCATCCCTTAAGCGTGACATGAGTTGGTTCACCAAGGCTTCTTGTTGGGATGTGAAGCGATCAGTCACTTCAGCCATAACCCTGTCTAGATCTGCCCTAGTAATTGCTGTCGGTTGTTCCGTGGCAGAGGCTGTCGGATTTACCTGACTTCCATGTTGTACCGCTGTTGGACCGGGACGATTCTCTTGATCAATGATCACTGGATCTGGAATACTGCTAGTTGCACTTTCCTTTGTTAGCATCTTTCTTCTGTCTGAGAGGCATGTTTTCCAAGCAATGAGCGATGCTGATAGGAAGAAGGTTAAGCGGGGGAAGCTGAAGCTTCGAGCTCCTGTTCTCAGTGAAAGCACCAAAAATGTTTGCACAAAAATTAGGCAAACACCTCCAAGTCGTATAATTTAGTCGATTTTATGTTATTCTTAGCGATTTGGGTGATTTACGCAAATATGTAAAAAGTAGGGACTAAACTGTAAAAAGACACACAGATTTATAGTGGTTCGGCCAGAATGTGCATACGTCCACTTTATATGTTATTCTCCTTTACTGATCAGATTACAAGTACAAAGCTTTGATTACAAGTATATGAAAGTTGTTTGAAAGTTCTATCCGTGCTTGAGCTCTCCAACTTGTCTACCATTGTTGTTCCCCAGCCCCTCTATTTATAGAGTGAGGCTGAGGGTAGGGGTCCTAGATGTATATAGCTGCTGGTGGGCCTGGACTGAAGCAATCTGGCCTGGCAATGTTGGTTCGGCAAGGCCTTGGTTCGGAGATGGTTGGAGTGGAATTGGTCCGGTATCACTTTAGTTCGGCAGGCATGGAAAGGGAGTTGGTTCGGCAGGCATGGGAAGGGAGTGGCTTTGGTTCGGCAGTGGTTGGTTCGGTAGTACCTTGGAGATGTGTTGGTTCGGTAACGCTACGGTCCGGTGGTAGATGGGTTGAGGTCTGGTTCGGCTAGGCATAGGAAGTGAGTTGGACCGGTAGTACACTGGGAGGGGAGTTGGTTCGGCAATGCTTAGGAAAGGAGTTGGTTCGGCAGTGCTTTAGAAAGGGGCTGGTTCGATGGCATTGGCCCGGTCGAAACACACCCAACAAGCTCTTTAATCATGTTCTTCATGTGTCGGCACCACTCATTCATGTTGTAACCATATGTTTCATGGAAGCGGCAGTACTTTCCAAAACGCTTTTACCGTTCGTTTGCTTCCTTTTAGGGGCTTCTTGTACTTCTCCGTCCCTTGTATCGCAAGGTAGATGTTTTCTGGAGTATCATTGAGCGGGGTTTAGTCTTCGGGACTTAAGCCTTTAAATCGCTTGATACCTCTATTTCACTTGTTGGAATTCTAGCTCTTCCTTTTCTAGTTTCCATCCTTCCCCGCATTTTCTACAGTGGTTCCTGAGGTGTTTGCACATTGGTTAGCTTCCATGCCTTTCTAACCAACGTTGGTTGGTTGTGGGTTATCAGGTTTTCCTTGTAGCTCCTTCGTCTCTTCCAATCTCTAGTGCTGGCTTCCCTTTCAGTTAAAGTCCTTCCTTGTGGTCGTTGTTTCATTTTGATCCATTTTCTGAATTCAGTGTTGGTATAGATAGCGCAAACCGGAGCCATGAAGACTATATCTTCATTTGCGTTACTTACTTCAGTCAACACAGTGTTGAACTGACTCATGAAGGATTCCAAAGACTCATTTCATCCCTAGAATAGACTAGATAAGGACATCACGTCTTTTGGCTATGTCGTGTGAAGCCTAAACCAATCAAGGAATTTTCTTGCTAATTCGTTGAAAGTGGAGATGGATTTTGTGGGAGCCTGGTGAACCACATAGAAGCAATTCCGTCTAGAAAGATAGGAGATCATCTACTTCGAATAACATTTGAAGTAATTGCTCTGTCTATGTACCAACTATACTTGTACAAGTGAGGTTTCAGATCTCTAATTCCATTGTAAGACCGAATAGTCCACATAGTAAACTTTTCAGGCTATCGTTCATTCAAAATGTTATCAATGAAGGGAGTCCGGCTTGGAGCGGATCCCCATTCATTATATCTTATATCCTTACTTTCATTCGTTAAGCGCTTGAACATATTCATGATATATGCCTCTGATGTCTGCTAGTCCATGGCTTGACTGTCACTGACTATGCCAAGTGCTTGATTTGGCAAACAATGTTGGTAAGCGGGATGAAGCCTAGGCACTCCTTTCTTTGAGAGAACCACTCCCTCGGAATTACGTTGGCTTGTAGTTGGCCAAAAAGGGGAAATATGGGCCTCCCTACCAGTATCTAGTGCATTAGCATTTTCTTCCAACTTGTCGTCGTCAAGTTGCTCACTATACTCAGAGTTGGAGAGATCCACCGCTATATCTTCTTATGGGGTTTTCGCCCCTAAGTTCAAGTTTGTAGCAGGTTGCTTTACAGTTGGCAGAGTGGTTGTGTTTCCTTCCACGGTGATTCCTGCGGCTCCATCCACCATCCTTTCTGCTTTTGCTTTTCGTTTCTTTTGTTTAGACCAGAAATGAAAGAGTTTTCCTGCTCTATAACAACCGTGAGTTCTTGTATGGTTCTAGGAGTAGCTAGCAATTGCAAGGTTAGGAAAACATTTAGTTTGTCCATAAGAGCTTTTTGGCTATTCTCCATCGTTTAGTTTATTTCATCAACCATTTTATTCAATTTGCCTCTGGTCACGACTTCATGCTGGGTAGAAGATCTCGACACTTGATCTCCTATGTTAGCTCTTGAATTTGCTCTGATTAATGATTATTGGCATCGTCGGTTTCAACTTGCTGAGGATTGGTCTCTTCTCCAGCTATAGCAGCTCCTATGGATCTTCCGGAAGCAGTTCTCTTTCTGCTTTACATTTATCTTCAATGGAAAGCTTCAAACTTCCTAGAGCCAATTTGATGGACCTAGTTTCTAGATCTAGAGGATTCAAAGCGGAAAAGTAGATTTATGCCAAAGTTCAACTCTCAATGAAGGCATCAAAATGTTAACCCAAAAAAGGATCAACACCTTGGGTTGGGTGTGAAAGCACCAACCTTGTTTTCTCAGAGAAAACAATATAGAGGATAAATGTAAAAAAGCAGAAATAGTAAAGAGATAAGAAGATTTTTACAGTGGTTTGGCTATTAATGGAGCCTACATCCACTTTATAGCTTTTATTAGCTGACTATTGTTACAAGATCGATTTGGTTTACAATATGATTGAATCACCTAAGTTAGATCTAAATCGTAAGTACTTGGAGGCAACCGGAGGATCTTAATTGCTCCTTTATGGTTGTTGTGTGGGAGAAGAAGAGTGAAGAATAGTAATGGAAAAGTTGCAGTAGCCAGCCTAGAGATCCCTTTCATGTTGCATATAGGATGATATTTATAGGGGTTAGATAACACTTAGGCCAAAGCCACTTTTCCAGAATCATGTAGTTGTCATGCATAGGAATCCCAAGAAGTTTGGAGGTTATCGAAGCAAACTATTTGGATCGGTACCGATCCAATTGGATCATATCGGTACGGATCCAAATAGTTTAGCATTATTAATGCTTTGACTACTTGGCTGCCTTTCTTACTTTGTTTTGATGCTCTTTATGTGATTTCTTAGCTTGTTAACTTGTTTTGATAATGATTCACCTATGGGTTAGATTAAACTGTATTTCGAGTCAAATGAACCTTCACCCCTTAAGCTTGGATGTTTGGAATGCTACCAAACTTGTTAAGTGAGCTTAGTAGAGGCATAGATTCACAATTTAAAAGGAATGTGGCATATATGAGCAACTAATTCGGATAGGCACTGATCCAATTGGACTGGATCAGTGTTGATTTGAAAAGTTTGCTTATTTTTAGGCTAAACTCTTTGGAGATTCTTGTCTTCCTTTCTTAGGCCTTCCGGTCAAGTTTTGAGTTGTTCTAGCTTAGCTTGAATGCTCTAGCTCCTTTTCAATTTAGCTAGGTTAAAAACCCTGTTAACACCTTTGAACCATAGGCTAAAGTAAATGGAGTATGACCGCTCTTGGACTTACGGGTTATTATGTAACTCCAAAGATCTAATGATAATTCATCAGCCCACTTGCCCTTGACCTTCTCCGCTCGCTTTGTTAGAATAGACTTGATTATCTTGTTTACAACTTCCCCTTGTCCATTTGCTTATGGCTTCTCAATCGCACTAAACCTCTTCTTGATGTGATGTCAGTTGCAAAGGGTTTTGAACTCAGTGCTGTCGAATTGGGACCTGTTGTCAGAGATAATCATTCTTGGAACTCAAAAATGAAAAATTATATTCTTAACCATGTAGTTGTCACCTTTCTCCCAGTGATCATGGCTAGCGGTTCCGCTTCTGCCTATTTCATGAAATAATCAACAGCAATAATGACGTACTTCGCACCATCTAGACATCGGCAGCACACCAATGTTGTCAATTACCCAGACTACGAACAGTCGTTGACTGGCCATTTGCATAATCTCCATCAGCGGGGCTCCAAGAATCCTTCCAAATCTCTGGCACTTATTTCACCTCCTATTGTATTTAGGCGCATCCCAGTGACGGTTGGTGAGAAATATCCATATTGAAGAATTTTCTTGGCTAAAGTTTGCCCCCCTGTATGGTCACCGTAGGCCCCTTCATGGGCGTCCAATGTGACCCTTTTGGCTTCATCATCAGCAATACATCACAACAGGGGGATAGAGAATCCTATCCTGTACATAATTACTTCCTAGATAACAAATTATGAAGCTATACGGAGGAGATTTTGCCATTCATTCTTTCTGTTGGGAAGGACCCCTTTCTGGGGGTAATCCTTGTTTATAGTCATCCATGATTCCTTTATACATTCAGCCTCCAAGATCCAATTGAAATACATCTTATCGATGCTCGGAGCTAACAACACTTCCACCGGGGCCAAAGCGATGAGTCGTGCATCCCATGAACTAGCTAATTTGGCTAGTGAATCGGCTTTTGCATTTTACTCTCTAGGAATATGCATTATCGTGTAGTATTCAATGTCATTTAGTAACTCTAGATCCTTGGTTAAATAAGAACCTAGCCCTGCCCCTTTCGCTTGAATCTCCTTTCTCACCTAGCATACCACCAATTGGGAGTTGCATAAAATATGTAAAGTTTTGACTCCCAATTCCTTCGCAATCTTGAGTCCTGCGATCAACACTTCATATTTGACTTCGTTATTCATTGCGGGAAAATCAAATTTAAGGCATAGTAGGTCGGATGCTCCTCAAGAGTCACCAAGAAAGCACCTGCCCTCGAGCAATGTTCGTTGGATGCTCCGTCGGTATACATCTTGCACCTGACATTCCACTCTCCACTGCCCTCTAGTGTGTCATCCCGAGCCGTATATTCGACGATGAAATCCACCGACCTTGAATTTCTCTCCGAGTATGATATGATATATCATACTGATTGAATTCAATATTCCCATTGAGTAATCTTCTCGAAGTCTCGGGTCATTGCAGAAGTTGTCTCAAAGGCTGGTCAATCAATGTTTTAATTGGGTAAGCCTGGAAATACGAATGGAGCATCCTCGAAGCGACTAACATGCAATATGCTAGCTTTTCCAGCATTGCGTATTTCCTCTCTGCCTCTAGCAATCGTTTGCTAATATACTACATCAGCTTCTAGATTCAGGACTCCTCACGTACAAGAGCAACACTCAAAGCATGCAATGAAACTGCTTATTAAATAAACAAACCTCTTCCTCCAATGGCTTCGACAATAAAGGAGGCCTCTCCATGTGATCCACCAAAGTATGATAAGTGCCCATGCACCCCTGTGTCTAAGCGAAGTACATGTTCCCTTCCTTGAGAATGTCGAAGAAAGGTATGTAGTTATCTTTGGCTTTTGAAATAAACCGGCTTAGGGCAGTAACCTTTCCGTTCAAACTTTGAATCTCTGTCATCGACTTCGGGGTTCAATGTTCCTTAATGCCTTGATATTCTCCAGGTTAGCTTCTATTTCTTTCAAGTTCACTATGAAACCCATGAACATCCTTGATGCAACTCCAAACGAATATTTCAATGGGTTAAGCTTTATCACAGATCTTTGAAACACAATAAACATACCTGCCAAATCCTCAATGTAGTTCATCGATCGCCATGACTTCACAAGCATATTGTCCACATAGACCTCAATTAGGCATTTAATCTGTTACTTGAACAACAAGTTCACCAGTCTCTGGTAAGTTATTCCTGCATTCTTTAAACCGAAGGGTATAACAAGATAACAATACAGTCCAAGGTCGGTTATGAAGCTAGTGTACTTTTAATCTAGGTCATATATTGAAATTTGATTGTAGCCAAAATAAGCGCCCATAAATGATACTAGCTCATTCCCTGCAGTTGAATATACTAACTAGTTGATCTTCTGCAACGAGACACCATCCTTTGGATATACCTTATTTAAATCTAAATAGTCGATGTGTGTCCTCCTTCATCTTCCTATTCAATTCATCCTGGCTCTTCTCAATTTATCATTCATCTCTATTATCATCTCATCCATCTCAACTCTCGTTATGTATCGAAAGGGTTTTGAATTTCAACAGCATTCAGCCATAATTTAGCATGCTTGGAAGCGATGGATTTCTCTTTTCATGGAGCCATAAGTTAAATTAATCATCTGATAGATTCTACTAGAATCTGAATAGTCATAGGTTGCAACAATAAAACTAATGGATCTACCTCGTCGATTTAGACCATCCAAAAGTGGAAAATAGATCATAATTGATTGAGATCAACCACTCTTAATAAAAGCACTATATTTGCACCAAAAATTAGTATAAACATCCAGAGATTAAAAATAGAGAATAAAATGAAGAAATTAATTTAAAAATGAGGAAAAACAGAACACAGAACAATTATAATGGTTCGGCTAATCATTTGCTTATGTCTACTTAAACTTCGTTGATGATTCTGATGAGTTCTTACACGGCTGTTCTTAGGAATCACGACGATCTAGGGAGTTACAAAGGAATACAAGAATTTTGTTAAACAACAAAAAGGATCCCCCAAAACTATGCGTCTATCCCTCTATTTATAGCTGTAGGTCACTGGCAAGCTCTTGCCTATATTCTAACTCACGTTTTCCACGTCTAGGAGAAGCTAACTAGAGAGATTGTGGCCACATCATTATTAGGGATCAGTACGGGTTCGCATTCAAGGATCGGTATCGATCCATGACTTTGCTTTATGGACCACGATCTTCTACTCCTGATCGCTTGGTTGACTTGTGCCACTGTCTCTGTTGTATTATTTGTATTTCTAGAGGTTTGGATTTGAGTAGATCTCTTAGTTTGGGGATGGGCAGCATCGCTAGAATTATGTACTGTTCGTGCGAGTTGATACAAGCGTGCGAACCATCCTGAATAGCATGGGCTTGATTGCAAACATCTTTGGTTGACATAGCATGAGGTGGGTGCTAGAATAAATGAGCATATAGGGAACGGTATTGAACCCTAATCAGGGATCAGTATCGATCCATCCCTTCTTGTGCTCTTGACTTGTAAATTGTTGCTTATTGGTAAAGGGTATGTAAGCCTCTGTTTGGATGTCCCTGGTTTTATTTATACTTCATCCTTAGATTTTTCTTGGCATTGAACTTAATAGTTTTCGCTATGGGTCCTGCTGGATAATCACTCAGTTTGGATGACCCGATGTGTCCAAATATGGCTTAGTCTCAAGGCTGGATAACACCGTGGAATCTTGCATAGGAGTTTTGTTCATTATTTCTTCCATCCAGAAGGGGTCCATTCAATAGATACTTCTTAATTGGAGTTATCCATAATTCTCTCTCATATTCAGCCTCCAAGATTAACTTGACATCCATCTGGTCAATGCTCAGAGTTGACAATTCCTCCATTGGAACTAAACCTATGAGTTGTGCATTCCTAGAACTAGCCATCTTGGCTAGTGAATCGGCTTTCATATTTTCCTCCCTAGGATGTATGTTATCGTGTAATATTCAAAGTCATTGAGCAGTTCTAGAACCTTTGTCAGATAAGGGGCTAGTCTCGCTTCTTTGGCATCAAATTCTTTCCTCACCTGGAAGACTACCAACTAAGAGTCAGTATATACGTGTAAAGTTTTGACCCCCAATTCTCTTGCTATCTTGAGTCCTGCGATCAGAGCCTCATGGCTTTATTTTTAGTTATGGGAACTCAAGTTTTAAGGCATAGCAAACTAATTGTTCCTTCGAGGGTGACCAAAACCACTTCTTCCCTTAAACGTTCATTGGATACTCCATCTGTGGACAACGTCCATTAAGCACTTTACTCCATATCTTCCTCTCTATCATCATCCCAAGTGGTGAATTAGCAATGAAATCGGCTAAAGCTTGGCCTTGGGTTGCTATCCTACGATAATATGATATTTCATTAATGACTTAATTCAACGTTTCATTTCAACAATCTCTTAGAAGTCTCACGCTGTTGCAGAACCTATCTTAAGGGCCGATCAGTCAGCACCTTAATTGGACAAGCTTGGAAGTAGGGACAGTGTTTACTTGATGCAATCAAGAGGCAATAAGCTAGCTTTTCCAACTTTGGATAATTTCTTTCCGTTCATATCAATATCTTTCTGATATAATACACCGGCCTTCATATTCTGGTCTCTTCGCATACAAAGGTAACATTCAAAGCATGAATAGATACTTCCAAATGAAAAAATAAGTCTTCTCCCTCCAAATGCTTTGACAAGATAGGTGGTCTCTCCAGATGACCAAATAAGGCTTAAAAACATCCTTACATTTCTACGTCTAGGCAAATTTTCTTTCTTCCCAATTTAAGAATGTCGAAAGGCGATATACATTAGTTTATAGCCTTTGAGATAAATCGATTCAATGCGATTACTTTTTTTATTTAGACTTTGTACCTCCTTTATCAACTTTGGGGCTTTAACATTCCTCATGGCTTTATTCTTTTATGGATTGGCCTTAGTTCCTCTTGAGTTCACAACAAAACCTAAGAACTTCCCCGACGCAACTCCGATGAGCATTTCAGCGGGTTAAGGTTCATCCCATATCTTCCGAGCACGCCAAACATTTCAGACAAATCTTCCAAATGGTTTGCTAATTGCCATGATTTTACCAGCATATCATTCACATAGACTTCCAACGAACGTCTGATCTGATCTCTGAACATGGAATTTACGAGTCTCTGGTAGGTGGCACCAACATTTTTTAGATCGAACGACATGATAAGGTAAAAATACAATCCCAGGTTAGTTATGAAACTAGTATGTTCCTGGTGTGGGATGTGCATTGGAATTTGGTTATAGTCGGAACAAGAATCCATCAATGATAGCAATTCGTGGCCGGTGGTCAAATACACCAGTTGGTCGATCTTCGGCAGTGGAAAACTGTCCTTTAGGCATGCCTTGTTTAAATCTGAATAGTAGATACATGTCCCCCACTTCTCGTTAGATTTCTTGAGTAGGACCGGATTGGATACCCATTTAAGGTATAGAGCATCATGGATGAAGCCATTAGCTTTTAGCCTATCCACCTCTTCTTCAAACATAATGGATTGCTCTGGATCCAGGCTACGTCGCATCTACTTTATAGAATGGCATCTGGGGTTCACAATCAATACATGGCACACTATCTCCAGCGGTATTCCACACATGTCAGAATGTGTCCAGACAAACACATCTAGGTTAGCTCAAAAAAACTTTGTTAATTCCTTCTTTATCTTCATGTTAAGTTGAGATCCAATTTTTAGGACCCGAATAGGACCATCTTGACTAATCAAGATGCTGATCATTAACTAGATGTGGGCTATCCTCGCATCCTCTGGCTCTTTCTTTGGATCTATAGCTCTGTGAAATCTGCTATGCGCGTCAATTGACTTAATGTAGAGAGTCTTCTCTATGTCTTTTCCCTTTACGCTGCCTCGCTTCCCTCGGTTCTATGATGAAGCATTCTAGTCCTAAATTATGATCGCCTTGAATGACCCCTATTTTGTTTTCCTTAGGGAATTTCATTATTGGGCACCATAGAGCTAGGGCCACCTAGAAACTAGCGACGACCAAAAAGGCATTATATGTAGAGAAAATATCTATCACCATGAAGGTCAAAACTCACACTCTCTTGCGGTCACCTTCACTTAAAACCACCGCTAAATCCACACATCCTACAGGCTCCGTATACGCTTCACTAAATCCTTGAATCTGGGATTTACAAGGCTTCATATCTGGGTTATCCATCATCATCTAGTTATAAGCTTTCTTAAATAGTATATTCATAGAAATTCCGTAATGGACTAGAACTTTCCTCATAGTTGCTAACCCAATAGCGATTGATATCACCAAGGGACTACAGGTGCTTCAATCCCATCTACATTTTGATTTCTGAATGTATGCCATCAGTCATGGTCTTTAGTTGCTTTGTTAGAGCTCCATCTTTGTGGCGTAGCAACTTTCCTATATAACATACCTCAAAGACATTGCATACTTTTCCATCTCATTCTAGTTCTTCTCAGCTAGATAAGGCACGACAGTGATTATATTGGTAAAAATATTTTTCCAAGCTACCTAAGCTTGTTATCGTTAGGCCTAGCTTGGACCCATTGGAGCAGTTGTCCTTAGGGTTAAGCAATTCTTTGCCCACCATCCTTTGGGGCTTTCACATATTGTTGAAGTTTTTTCTTCTTGATCAAATCCTCTATCACATCATGCAAATTCCTACATTCATTCGTATTTTGGCCATGCATCTCATGGAAATGGCTGTACATCATAAATCCCTTCTTCTTTTTTGTTGATTCCTCTAGAGTTGGCTTCTTGTAATGTTTCATACTTTATGCCGTAAGGTAAATATTCTTGATTGAGTCGTTCAATGGCATATAGTCCTCATACGTCTGGAATTTCGAACGTTTCTTGGGGTTTAATTTTCTATCTCTATTTCCCTAGTTACTTCTTATATGATTGCCACCTTTGTTTCCTGCATTTATAGCCACATTTCCAGAACTCTCTTCGGTTTGCTTCATTGCAACATTACTTTTTACTGCCTCACTTGACTTTCTACCACCAACTTTTCCAGCTGATGCATTTGCCTCCTCCAAGCATAAATACTGAGTTGTCTTCCTATAGAATTCATCCATAGTCAGTGAGGGTTTCATTTTCGATCATCTTCTAAAATGGGTATCCAGGTGTACTTCCCTGATTAATGCAATCAAAACAAATTTTTTCTTAGCGTTTCTCACATTAGTCATTGTTCTATTAAATCTACATAAAAAGTCCTTCAATGACTCTCCAATACTCTGAATAAGGTTTGACAATGACATTACATCCTTCGAACGGGTTGTATACAAGTGAAACTATTTGACAAACTCCCAACCAACTAATCAAACAAGGATATGGATCTCGGCGGGAGTCGGGCGAACCACATTGAAGCAACATCTTTTAAAAATATTAGGAAACATCGGCATCTAATAGCATCCACTGCTCTTGCCGTGTCCATATGCCATTCGTATTTCAGCAAATGTTGCCTTTGGTCTGTTGCCTTATTGTAGGATGGCATATACGACATGGCGAACCTCCTTGGGTATCCATCCCATAATATCTCTTCTTTGAATGAGTTTTTACATAGAGAAGAAACCCAATCATCGTTATATATGTGCTGGTTTTTACTCGCTAGATTTCTCACCATATCCTCCATAAATTCTAGTTCTAGTGGATCAACTGAACGATGATAATCATGGCCTTCCCTTAGTGTTTGACTCTATAAATGGTCTCGGTTAGTTCCATGACCTCTGGGTTCTAATGTTTCTAGGAGAGCCATTCGTCCATATGATCCACTTTTATGATTTATACGCGTATCAACACCCATAGCTTAAACTCCAGCATTCTAACCATTTAACATTGGTCCATCTCCAACAACATCATCACCTTCTAAAACATCAACGTTTCAAACATCCATTCCATGAAAAGAGCGGTCGGTACCATCCGTAGGTATGGTTTGGTATCGAATGGTGCATTTAAGCTTCTAATCCTGTTTTCTTTATTCTCGAGGTCCCGATATCCTTCCTTTTCACTATTTGCTTCCTTCTCTATGTTTCTCATCAGATGACAAGGAGTTCTCTTCATCTTCTAAATTAGAAGATGATAGCTCTTTCCTGGTCTTTCTATGACCTTGGGATATCTTGGTCATCAAAGCCAAATTCTCTTTTTCTGTTTCATCGTCTTGTTTTGGCTTGTCAGTAACTTCACATATAATTCCTTCATTATATTGTCCATTTCAACCCAAGTAATAATATTTGAGGCAATCTAAATTTGTACAGCTTTGGGTAAAACAACGTCTTCAACATGTTGAGAGCCAATGTTCTCAACTTCATTAGTGGGTCTAGAGGTAGCAGACTTTTCCTTTGCATTTCATGGAGTCATCACTTCAGTTAATCCTATGATAGATTTGTCTAGATCTAAATAATAATGGATTATAGAAATAAAACTAACGAATCTACTTCATGGACTAAAGCAATCAAAAAGTAGAAAATAGATCCATATAGTAAGAAATTGATACACTCTCAATGGAAGCATCAATTTTTTTTGCAAAAGTTAGCACAAACACCCAAAAGATTTATAGAAAAAAATAAAGTGAAGAAATTAAATGCAAAACAAGTAAAAAATGACATACAACAATTATAGTGGTTCGGCTAAACACTGGCCTACATCCACTTGAACTTTGTTTGAGATTCTGCAAAGCTTTTACAATACGATCTTATGGATCGATAGTCTATGGATCAGTAATGACCTATGAGATAATAATAATAATACGTAAGTTTAGAATGCAGAAAAAGGGCACTTGAAATAGTGCCCATCGCCCCCTACTTATAAACAAAGATCATTGGATTTGTGATTTGCTTCTACCATGTTCTTCCCTACATTTCCACATCTAAAAGGAATTGCCTTGAAAAGATCGTGGCCAATTCAACAAATCTCATAGATCACTACCGAATGATGCCCTATGGATCGATACCAATCCATAGGAATGATGGTTTATCCTTCTCAGATCCTTTAGGTTACTTGGTTGACTTGTAACTTCATCTAAAGACTTATATGCATTGATATTAGCTTGAACTTGGGTGAATTCCTTGCTTCAAAGGTTGGGTAAAAGCACTTTGTTTAGTTGCTTTGAAATCTGGAGTTGTCTATCGATCACTTGAATTATGGAACCCTCCTATATATCATGTATTGGAATATAACCTCTCCAACTTTATGCGGCACGAACCATGCAATGAATTTGGGTAAGTACTAGAGATTGGTACCGGTCCACGGCTGTGGATTAGTATCAATCCAAGACTTTCCTTGTTCTTTGATTTTTGGCCTTGGATCTTTTGAGTTGACTCGGTATGTATGCAATTAAGAAGGTCCTTGGCAAGTTGATGGCTTGATTCATTGATCTTGATTAGTGTCCGAGTCTAGAAGTTATAATTGTAGATTTCTGTTCAGTTATCCCCCAGTTTAATCAATCTGATTCGTCCAATATGGCTTGGTTATAGAGCCAAATAACGAAGCATTACCTGGCAGTGACAATTATTTGCACTAGTTCTCTTCGTCAAAACTATATCACTTTGGACTTATGAATTCGATAATGGTCAAAATTCTGATATCGTCCATATCTAATGCTATAGTCTAAAAACAAAGTACATGGTTCAATAATAATGATTATTATTAACTCTACAGCTCTGGCTAGAGATTTTGACTTTAAATTGACTTCAGCTATCCATGATATTAACCTCATATAACTAAGAAGGCGAACTCTCTCTGAATACTGTTTCACTTCCAATTCCACTCGACCCGATAATAGTCATTCATTAGACGTTGTACCATGATTTAACTATAATCAAAGCGAAGTTTCCATATTAAAGATCAACGGTATTCTCCAGTCGAGATCACATCAATATTTTCTGTTTGACCTTGGTTATATTAAAAAATAGCAAAGTATCAAGTGAATCATCCATGGTTATCCAATAATTATTAGTACATAACCCCATGGTGCCCTTAATAGCCATGCGTAATACACTGTCCAACATTTGGAGGGCGTTTGTACTCGAGTCTGAATGGATGTATCGATATCCAATCTCGATACATCTTGACTGGGAATATTTAAAATGGTATGTTTATTTTATTGTGATAAATCACACATGGTTACAACACATTGTAACTACCATCTTAAATGTATCATTTATGGAATTTCTATTAATTATACTTTTAATTAAATTAGATAGTCAATATAACACAATATATCATGTATATAATAGAAAGAAAACACCTTTTATTTTGAACAAGATTGGTTGTCGAGTTAGACATGTGTAACTATTACATAATTGCCTCTAGGCATAGCCATAACTCTATCAATCTCCCACTTCCACTTGGGGCCAACTATGAAATCTCAATCCTACCCCTTTGTTCAAGTTAATGAGAATTGATCGAGTTAGACCCTCCGTGAATGGATCTGCAATGTTGTTTAATTATCTACTCTATCAACTCTCTTTGATTCTAATAAGCTTCGTTTATCATGTGGAACCATTTGGAGTATGTTTCTCGAATTTTAGTGAGCTCTTATCATTTCATTGTTATCATATGCCAATAATGTAGTATTCTTACTATTTTGAATTATCTTAGCTCAGTTATAAATTTTTTCATTTATATTTATACATTGCTTTTATCGTGGCATTGTTCAAGGTGATGCACTTAGCCTTTTCGTTGAATCAACCACAACTTCCCGTTTGGAACATTCCAACTTAAGGTTCCTTAACTAAGGCTTTAACATGGATTTATATTGATATATTATACTCGATAGCCCTTATGATGTTCAAGTCCAAACACTCCTTCATAAGGAGTTCATTGTTTATGTAAATAATTATCTATTATTTCATAAATCTATACTACCATTTAATGATCTCAATTTGGATTTGATATTTGCTTCATGCATCAGATACATAAGAAGGATATGGTATTGGTTACAATACAACATGTATGATAATTCCTATTGTCAATACCTAAGGAATTCATCTTACATGTTCCATATTAAACAATTTAATAAGGTGTCTGTGCATACCGTTTTAGTCCTTCCCCGCATCCTTTATACTTATTATAAAAGATATAATTTACAAATCCAATATCGAGTATTAAACAATAAAAATGCTATAAATTTTAATGTAAATACATCATTAATAACCAACAATATGTTGTTTACTTATAGTTTTAGAAATATCCATGTACCTTTCAACTTCTTTCTTATAGACGCATGTTTCCTTTGCATTTTGATTTAAGTTTAAACTATTTGGTATTTCTATCAAAGCACTTGTTCAATTCTGATGCTTATAGAATGATACATTCGTATCATTTCATGGATCATATCTGAAATACCCACAAACTCAATATTGCTCCCACTGACTTCGAAACACTTCGGTTGTTATGTGCAAATAGTCTATCCTTAATCATTATTTATAATTTTTCATTTCAACTCATATGTACCAAAAACAAAGTCGTACCAAGCAATAATTTTATGAGTAAAAATCTGAATCAACTTGAGCACATTGAATGTCGAATCTATTACGCTAATTTAAACAATCAAAAATTATGATTTTACTCTTATCAATGTTGCACATCATATTCCGACTAAATTAGTTTCTCCTAAAGACATATTTGTCATTGATGGATCTATCCCTTCGAGTATAACTACCCAAATCATGATCTAATAACGTACTTAGAATCCTTTTGGATTTGAGCAGCATATCATATGGAAGAGTCAATACTCTTAACGGTTTAATTAACTGCTGAGGATCGTCTATTCTCGAGTGATATGAAACTCATAGTCTCTCTTCAATGTGTGAGAATACTTACTAGACTGTCTAAAGCATTATGTTTGTTTAGGTTAGGTTAATTACATTTCATTGTACATAATCAATTTTCTCTTTGGATCGTATACAAATCCATTTTACTACCAATAATTTTTAAAAGAAATTTCTTCGCTACAAAGTTTGTATTTCTTGAAACAACAGTTGTTTCTCGGTGTAACAGAATAGATATTCATGAACACTTTATGAATTTACTTATATGCAAAAAAGGTTTGGTTTTATTTCATAATACTTATGTTCAAACCATGAATTGGTCATCCAATGATAGTTGTTCCCAAACTTCTTTTAGGGTGATTCATACAAGATCCTTCATGAACAATTATTTTGTACAATCTTTCAACTCGCACAACCTGCCAACTCCTAGGCCTAGGATATGTTAAGGTTTCTTATAAACCACTATCTCTTATGATTTTGTAAACTATTCTTTAGATGAAATTAATGTTAATCTTGTGTACTACTCTTAAGTACATGACCTTACATAAATAAGTTAACTCAACTTCAATCACAATGAATGGTACTTTTCTTGAAAAAGTTTGATTACTTCTTATCGATACATCATTATATATCATAGGGAGGAGTGACTTTTTGATTTAATCTTTATTCATTTTTAGGTATTTCGAAATATACTTACTTATTCGATCAAATCGAATCGGTTTTATTTTCTATTGCATGTTATTGTATTTATTTTCATTTTGTACTTTATGAGCTTATCATGGACATGCTATATATGTACCAAATAAACATGTCCATGTCGATGATAATCCATCGGTGAATATAACGAAGCGTGTGGAGAAGTTTCGGTATTAATAGAATTTCGATTGCATAGAATGGGTGCTTTGTCCTTAATTATTTGAGATATAATTAACTAGCATCACACGATTCATAATCATATTATTAAATAATTATTTCTCCAAACTGGGACATAGTCCATAATTCCAAAATAATTACAAATAAATTTATATACTTCTGTATTTTCTAATGCATCACAAATACCACCATTATAGTTTTTTTTATAATGAATATTCATAATTCTCATACAGAAATGAAACTATCTGTTTTTCAATAAACACTGAAAAACAATTATCATTTTATTATATGTTTCAAGGAAACAATTTCCGTAACTTGACATGACTAATAATACCATGTGGAATACAAAGCTCCATTTAACCACTTAAAATAGGCTATTTATTTCATTTACTATAACTTGTTCACAGTCGAGAATTTTCAGATCAAATATCTTAAATTCAAAGTAATAAATATCATAGAAAGATAATTTTTTATATTTAAATACATTTGGAATAGATATCATATTTCATATTCCTTGTAAAGTATCTATTATTATTTTACAATTCTCAATTCTGATATTTCTTTATGAAGGAGATGTATCCATTCACTCTCTTCATCCCAAGTGTGCCTTAAGTTACATCCACTCTCATATATTTGTTTTTTCTTTCCAAATGGTTAAACCATTCAAAAGGAAACCCTTACTACACAATCATAATGAATTCTTTACAAGATTGCATTTAATTATCCTTAATATTTAGGGATATCTAATATGTTGCACTTTTTGTAAAATGATCAAACTGACATATCAGTGATCGAATTCTTAGATCTATCTTGTAGCCTTTAGTGTTACATTTAAAATTATAAGATTATAATTGTAATCAATTATATTGAATACATGATCTCACACTACAGTTTACTTGCTTATTTCAGCGAACTATTTTCATCAATGTTTCATACACTACGAATTTTGACCATTCACCATGTAACACTTATATGTGAACGTGTATGGATCAAATATCCATATTCTTGTATTGCTTT
Source organism: Allium cepa (assembly GCA_030765085.1). NCBI lineage: Eukaryota > Viridiplantae > Streptophyta > Magnoliopsida > Asparagales > Amaryllidaceae > Allium > Allium cepa. The sequence goes on along the minus strand of CM060935.1, from coordinate 791,386,778 downwards.
TAGATTTCAAAACTCGATGAAGGCAATACACAGTCTCGGGCAAGTAAACTCATAAGTGACCAAGTTATGAACGTATTTAGTGGTTGTATAATTAGGTGCTTGTATGGGACAACATGAATTTTTTATTGGTAAATATATTTTATATTCTATTTTTCAATATAAATTCAGTTCATTTTTATATTTTAATTGATAAACATTTTATCAATTATATTAATTGTATAATTTTTCGATATTGATTATTATAACTTATAGAGCAGATGTTCTTACGATATTAGAAAAGTTAAATGTTACCATTTCATTTTTCTAATAAGGCTCCCACTAGTCTTTTATTTCTCCAAACCCTAAGATGAAACATAAAAGTCTTTCAACTTCATTAGTAAGTGTTAAGGCTCGTATATCTTGGGATTCTGACCTTGTGGAAAGCTTAACAAATCATACTCCCACTTACGATGGATAGATCTATATCTGTTATGTCATATACAACTTCTAACACATGCTTCCTTTTCCTAATCTCGTCTTTACCTTGAGCCAAGCTTAACAAATAAAGAGAGATTATTCACTCATGCTAGCCATTTCACAACAACCAGTGTATTATGCACATACTTGAGGAAAGCTCAATAAATATACGTTCCCGAGCATTATAGTTACAGGAAAGGATGATGTGAAGCTCAGGAGACGAGCTAGATGGCGAGACGTAGCATATGTACTTGATGTACAATTCCGTTGTGTTGTAAGATGTATTGTCAGTTTGGTGAGGACAAGTTAATATAACTGTCTAATTGTGTGTTATAGATGTTGTTGAACTCTGATGTTGTATTCTGATGATGTATGTGTTAAACAGATATAGTTTCTTTGTGTAAAGATCAGTTATTATCTATTATATTTTATTCCATAGCGTTGGTAAGATTCTGATATTTTTTCTGTTTCTTCTTCTACCTCCTCCTTCTTTAATCCCAATGGTTCGGTTTTCGGGCATCCGATTGCTCGGCATTTGATACAGTGGACGTATTGATATCGATTTTTGAGCATCGAAAAATCGGGTCGTTATTATCTTACCTCATTTATACTATATATTAATAGTACTACACAAACATCCCTAGGTTGAGTAAAGCTCAACAACTAAGAAGTATGCAAGTAACTTATTAATATATAAATTATAGAGGACAAGTCTTGTACTGAAGTTTTGTAATCTTTAATATATTCAATTGAGCGACATCGACTTATGGAATAATGTATTTTTTCTGAAATACCCTCGTGATTTGAGTGTTAAACACATCTAAAATCATGGTATATCTACTATTTATATGTATTTATCCCTTAAATCTAATGGGTTTCTTATTTATTCCACCTTTAATTATACAATTATATTATGTAAGTTTAATTCTTGTATAACATTTTATAATTCAATTAACTTATATAATATTTTATGTATAACATTATTTAAATTTATTAATTTAATTTAATTAATTAATATTTTAATTGATTATTATATATTATATTATATTGAATATATATTATAAACTTTATAGTAATACACATATATCTTATAGACATGAATTTAAATTTATTAATTAACTTTTAATTAATTTTATTCAATTTAATAATTTAAATTAAATTTTATTAATTTCGAAAATTCTTTTATACACATACGTATACTCATATTGTCTTAAACAATTCAAGTCAACATAACATATATCATTATATATATTATACATGTTGTAACAAATATGGTGGTGCATTACCTAATATGACCTATCGTAGCAGGAGGCGTAGTCTATTAGGTGTAACCCTATGTTTCCCATTGACCATGCAAGACTGATGATGCACTCTACCTATGTACAGCTCCTACTCCTAATTTGGTACCATTACATACCGACAAAGTGTCAAGCTACTCACCATCCTATTTAGAACGCCTAGGAAATCAAGGCAATACCCCTCCTATTTCATTGAATCAAACTCTAGTGAGGGTATTCCTTCACCTATACACAAGCTTATATACTCCACGGATCCAATAGTTGGATATCTCCCACATCACTATAGCATATACACAATTGCTGGTGGCCCCTTGCGGTGGGCAGTTCGCATTCCAAAATATACTAATGACTATGTCATTCTTATCCATTTAAGTTATTTATATACTTATATAATTCACACCCGTCATAAATGCATACTTGAGGCTACATATATGTGTGTGTGTATGTTTTTATGTATATATGTGTGTGTGTGTGTGTTCACTCTTGTTTAATTAATGTGCTTCTACTATTCACTGTTTATAATATTTCTTTACTTTTCCATGCGTTTACATCTTATTTAATTTAAGGTACTTCATCGCTTTCATTTAAATATCTTTTCTCATTTACTTTCCCTTTTTCCCCACTATTTTATTTCATATTTCTATCCCTTTTTAACCTTTATACCTTATCTTGTTTAGAGGACTGACTATACCCAAGGTAGTCTGCTTCAATGAATAGGGGGAGGGGGGGTATTGCCTTGATTGCATTAAGCAGTCTAAATAGGATAATGAGCAGCTCGATGCTACGCCGGTATGTGTTGGTACTAAATCAGGAGTAGGAGCCTTATATAGGTTGAGTGTGTCATCGGCCCTACATGGTTAATGAGAAAGATAGGGTTACACCTAATAGACTATGCCTCTACTAGGATAGGTCACGTTAGGTAGTGCACCGCCATAGTTGTTGCATTTGGCATAAGAGCTTAGGTTAGTCGATCTTAAAAATTAGAAAGCGTTGAGTGAACATATTTATATTTTGACTATATATATTTATACGCCAAATCCTATAAATTCCGACTATAAAGCAGTTGCAACCATACACTGGGATGCGGGTTGTTAAACATGTATATATATTAAATTAATTAACTTATTTAATTAATTAATTTATCTTATTAATAAATAATAATTTCGAAATTAATTTTATAATTTTTTCAAATATTTTGAAAATTTTATTATAAATTTTATGCTATGTGTTTTATTTTAAATTTAACTCTTAAATTTAGAAAACTAATTTTAATTTTCAAAAAAAATTGAAAACATATATTATAATATTTATAATACCTTTTACTTTAAATTTAACTTTTAAATCTAAATTTTTTATTTTTATTTAGGACAATTTTGAAATTAGCCCAAGGCCCAATTAAAATTGGGCCTTTTTAAAGGGATAACCTTTAGGCTCGTATAATTGTTCGGGTTAGGTCGACAGTCAGGTAGGTCAGCGTACTTGAATATCTAAAAATGCAGCCTGAACACAACCTATTAATACCTTAGTTATTGATTTTGATGATAACAATCTTAGTTATGATAATACATTCATATAAAATATCACTAATGCTTTTGTGTGTGTGTATATATATAGTATATCGTTGTATAGTGTAGGATATTACTTAGGTATTAAATTGAAAAATATACAGTATAAAAACTCAAGAAATGAACATGAAGACTCATGAGTATAAAGATCAAGATATTAAGATTTCAAGGCTATAGTATAGTATATAGAGTCATAGATTATTGTTAAAGTCTCTGGTAGCAATCTTTGATCATCATCTCTCTTTCTTTTATTCTATCATTCTTTAAATCAAAATATAATTTTAATATATTTAAAAATATTTTATAAAAGTTTTTTTAAAATTTTAAAATTCTTATAAATTATGTTTAAACTATTTTACAAGTATCAAAATATTTTACAAAGCATAAGATTTTCAAAACATTTTAAAACAAAAGAGGTTTTCAAAATTTGAAGGGATATGTGGACATATTCTTATGTAATATATTGACATACATGCCGATATTTTGAAATTAAAATTTTGAAATGAAGTGTCTATTCGTTGTAACTCTTTGCGAATTGACATGTTTGTTTATTCTCTATATATAGAGGGTTTTTAAATGAAATTTTTAACAACTACTTTATTATTATCTTCTCTCCTCTTACTCTGCCAAAATTTCTATTGAAAATATATTCAAATTTTCTCAAATTCAAACCAGAACTAATTCAATCATCATTGTATTGATTCTCTAATATTTACTCTCTCATTTCAACCATCTCTATTTCAGTCAAAGATCAAAGTGTTATCCAAGTGGCTATAGGATCAATTGTATCCAAAGATAAAACATTGTCTTTGGAAACCATCAAATTCTAGTTATATTTAATTGGGTTGATTAGGTATGCTTGTGTCCCAATTCAAATCAATTGGGTGTGCTTGGTGTCTCAGAATTTCAAGTGGGGGTGCTTGAGTCCTGTCTGAATCAAGTGAGTGTACCTAGAGCTTGGAAAATCTGGATGATGTATCTCGTAGCCTCGAAATCGAGATTGTATTAATTTTTGCCCTGCCTATTGAAAGTTTGGAATTTGAAAAGAAGTCTGTACAAACAATTGTGTGGGACTTGATGTAAGGTAACTCTAAACTGATATAAAATCCCTGGTGTGATCTCTCTGATTCTCTACTTTTTACTTTACTGCATTTATATTTATTTGTGTTTGCATATGTGATTGTTGACTCTGCATTGTTAATAATAATCTTGAAAGAATTTTAAAAAATTTCACATATATCATAAAATGATATTCACCCCCCTCTAGTATTTGATCAGCCTTAAGATACATAATTCCGCAACCCACATTTGGTACCAGATCACTTTGTTTTCAAAAATTTGTAACTTTATTTTTGAAAAGTTTAAATGGTTAACAACACTGTTAGTAACAGTGTCAGTGCATTTGATAACACTTTTTTTGAAGGATAATCTACTGCTATACCCCCATATTTTGATGGCAGTAATTACATTTATTGGCCATGTAGAATGAAAATTTATTTATCGTCAAATGGACTAGATATTTGGAATATTACAAAAAATGAGTATACTGACACCATACTGATTTTTCATCTTGGACTGTTGACCAAACGGCGCTTGCACAAAATAACTTCAAAGCCATAAATATATTATTTTGTTCACTATAAGATGAATTTAATATAGTGTCTATTTGTAAGTCTGCATATGAGATTTGGAGAACACTGAAAGTTACAAATGAGGGTACTAATAAAGTGAAATGGATAAAAATTTCCATGTTAACTAATTAGTTTCAATTATTTAAATGAATCCAAATAAGTTCATTTCTAACATATGTTGTAGATTTCAAGATATAGTTCATTCTTCAATTACAATAGGGAATTTTTTTCTGAAGAGGATCAAGTTAGAAAAATCCTAAATTCACTCGCTTTAGAGTGAGATCAAAAAACACTTGCAATTAACACTAGTACTCTAAAAATTAAAGAGTTAATAGGCAGTTTAGTGTCCTATGAAGCATAAATGCAAGGTAGAAGGGAAACCAAGGCAATAGAAAATAAATTCATCACTTTCAATATAATGATAGACGATCATGATTCAGACGATGACAATGACGAGGAAATTACTTTTATGACCAAAAATTTCAGAAAATTCTTGTAGTATGGAAAGATGAATAACTTTCAAAAACCCAAAGAAGAAAAACAATGCAAGTAGAACTATGATTAAATGCTTCAATTGTGATAAATTCAGTCATTTTTAGAGAGATTGCACGCATCAAATAAATCAAAGGTCTCACCGGCAAATGACTCATCCAGAAAAAGAAAAAGGGCTTATACAACAACTTTGGAAGATTCTGTCACTTCCTTTAGCGACAATGAAACTGATACTATAATACGTGCTTCACAACAACAACAGATTAATCGAAACCGATCAACAGAAAGCAGCAAAAATTGACCTTATAAGTTAAACTTCTATTTTTTGGTGGCTTTTGTTAACAGGAATAACCTATAATTTAAGAATATTAGGATAATTAGAAATATGTATAGATATGTAAGTATATAGGAATATTTCATGTTTAGTTTATTTTTTAAAATCAAGGGCTTTATGTCGACATATGCCCTACTATATATTGAAATATGCACCAGAAATTTGAAATTTCATTCCAAATTCAAACTTTTGAACTTCCCTCCACTTTTCACTTACTCTTATGTTATGAAAGATGCCTTTTTGACTAGAGTACATGTCCTTTAATTCTCTACTTATTTACTCTATCTCCAATCATTCATTTCGCTTACTTTATTTCCAAATTTCAAATATCATTTCACTCTCTTATCTCCTCAAAAACTCAAAAATGGCTTTCTTTAGTTCAAACCCAAAAACTACTAGGCTTGCTAAGAAAACAAAAGGCTTTCTCTTTAATGATAAAGATGCAATTGAGGCCTATATGGAATATACAACTTCGGGAAAAGTATCTCCCATAAGCTTTACGAAATTTGATGATTTTGCTTCTTATGGTTTATGCGAACTTTTATTTTGAAAATAATATTCTTAGTTTGATTGAATCTTCCCAAAATGATTTTGTTTGCTGCCCTGGTTTGGTAAAAATGTTTTATGCAAATTCAAATGGAAATTTTTATCAAGGGGAAGAAGGTCAAGTTTGAGTTGCATTAAGGGCACTCAAATAGTTTTAAATTTTGAAAATTTGGGTCATATTCTTTGTTGTAAATCTCATGGAATTAACCTCCCCACTATTTAATTTGATATTCAAAATGGTGAAGTTCATCATTAAATTTTCAAAGATGATGAAGAATTTGAATTCAAACATAAAAGTCTTTGTCCAAAAGAAGAAATTTTGAGTCTCATTCTTTAACAAAGCATAACTCCAAGGATGGATAATAAAGTAACCCCTATTCAAAATTTAAAAGCCTAATTCACTATTCATGGTCGTTGCGGCATAAATTGGGCATAAGTCATTTTAGATTACTTTGTCTAATGAAACATTTCTAGACACAAGAACACACTTCTCCATGGTGTGTATCTTACTAGAAGCTTGTTATATTTTGGTGTGGATTTAAGAGGAGATAAATCCATTCCTAGAAAAGTTTTCAACAAACCAAATGTTTCCCTTATGCACATTTCACCTATCTTTTAACCTTATGAAAGTCTTTTCGAGATGGAGCAAAGGTTGGCATGGGAAGAAGAACAAGAAATTCAACAAGAAGATGAGGAAGAAGGAGATGAAATGGAAATGAAAAAAGAAGTGGAGGAAGAAGAAGATTCCTCTTTGGAAAGTTTTGAAAAACCATCCAACCCTACTGACAAAGAGATACTAACGAACCAAGGTAAGGTTCTTAAAAACCAAAAAAAGCTTACACATTTCTTTAGTAAAATGCTCACTTCTATTTCCAATAAAATCGATAAATTCTTTGAAAAGGTCATTTGTAAGTTTGGTGGCTCTTCATCGTCTTCGTCTACATCCTTCTAAATCTATCTAAGTTGTTTACTTATGTCATTTAGCCTTGTACCGTGTGTTTTTAGTTAAAATTTATATATTTTTTTTTCCTTTTTATCATTGAAATCGATGTATCGTTCAAAAATTATCTATTATTGTTTTATATGTTTATCAAGTCTTTGGAAGTTATGAACATAAAATAGTATAAGATAAAAACAAGAGTTATATCAAAAACATCAAGTTTGAAAATTTTGGAATGTATTCGACATACATACTAGTGATATGTCGACATATAACGACCAGAACTAATTTTTTTTTAAATTTTAAAACGAAAATAACTACCATCCATCAATTCATTTCAAACGACTTTACACTCTTATGTAAGCTTATTTCTTCAAGAAAACTCCTTCATCTTTTTATTCTATGCTCTATTTTCATTCTCAAACATATTTTTACGAATATGTCTTCTCCACATCAAAAATATGTGAAAATCTGGAAAAACCCCTTCAACCATTCAAAGATGTTCTCTCTTTTGTCCTACGAAATCAAAGACAACTAAAATTAAATCAAATGTAGGTAATAAAGGAACAAGAAAAGCATTTTGATGCGAGTCTGTGGATGATTTCTTCATAAATCAAAGACAAACCAACCAACAGCCTGAAATGTACTATTAATAAGATAATGAGTATTGGGATGCTATCAAAGTAGATCCAACCTTTATGTTTGATGGTTGTATTGAATTTCCATGAAACGTCTAGTTATTTGGTTTGGATTTATTATGTAAATATAAATACTGCTAGAATTTGATTTGAATGATTTGGTGTGTATTTGATTGACTTGGATTGTTTTAATTGGTGTGTATTTGATTGACTTGGATTGTTTTAATTGGTGTGTATTTGGATTGAATTGACTTAGATTACTTGTATGAATAATTAGGTTTGACTAACTTGAATGTATTGTAATCATATAGTTTGAATTTATATTAATAAAATTTACTTTACTATGTATCATCATGTTTTATATAGTATATTACCATTTATTATCATATTAGTCATTTTTAAGTTAGGTAATTAATTTTGAATTATATATCATTTTACATTTTAGTTAGGGGGAGTTTTTACTTAAGTTTTTATTAGTTTTTCTTCTATTTTATTGTTAATGACAAAAGGGGAGAAAAGTATAAAATATACATATGCATATATTAAGGGGGGTTATCTAATTCAGGCGGAGTTATGTCATATTTTATAATAATGGTTGTCATCATCAAAAGGGGGGAGATTGTTAATACCTCAGTAATTTTGATGATAAAAACCTTAGTAGTGATAATACATTTATGTAAAATATGGTAACTAATGTTGTTGTACAGATATATAGTATATAGTGTGTAGTTCAGGATATTATACAAGTATTAAATTAAATGTTATACGATATAGAGACTTAAGAAATGGAAAAGAAGACTCATGAGTATAAAGATCAAGATATGAAGATTTCAAGATTATAGTATAGTATAGTAATAGATTATTATTAAATTCCCTGGTAGCAATCTTTCATCACTAACACCATTTCCTTTATTCTTTTATTCTTCAAATCAAAATATATTTTTAATATATTTCAAAATATTTTATAAATGTTTCTTTAAAAGTTTAAAATGATAATAAATTATGTTTAAACTATTTTACAAAGTATCAAAATATTTTACGAAGCATAAGATTTTCAAAACATTTTAAAACAAAAGAGTTTTTCAAGATACAAAGGGTTATGTCGACATATCCATATGAAGTATGTCGACATACATGCCAATATTTTGAAATTAAAATTTTGAAATGAAGTGTATGTTCATCGTATAACTCTTCATGAATGGACATGTCTGTTTATTCTCTATATATAGGTGGTTTTCAAATGAAATATTTAACAACTTCTTTCTTATTATCTTCTTTCCTCTTACTCTGCCAAAATTTCTACTGAAAATATATTCAAATTTTCTCGAATTCAAATAGAATCAAATCATTCTTCATTATATTGATTCTCTACTATTTACTTTCTGATTTTAATCATCTCCCTCTCTTTCCCCCTCTCTCTTAATAAAAGATCAAAGTGTTGTCCAAGAGGCTATACGATCAATTGTGTCCAAAGATCAAACATTGTCTTTGGGAAAGCCATCAAACTCTAGTTATTGTTGATTAAGTGTGATTGTGTCCCTATTCAAATCAATTTGGTGTACTTGGTGTCCCAAAAATCCTAGTTGGCGTGCTTGTGTCCCATATGAATCAAGTGAGTATACTTAGAGCTTGGAAAATCTGAAAGTGTGTCTCGTAGCCTTGAAATCGAAATTGAATTTGGTTTGCCTTCTGCCGCTGAAAGTTTAGCATTTGAAAATAAATATGTACAAGCAATTGTAATGGATTGGATGTAGGGTAACTCCGAACCAATATAAAATCCCTAATGTGATCTCTCTGATTCTCTACTTTTTACTTTACCGCATTTATATTTATCTACATTTGCATCTGTGATTATTGGCTTTACATTGTATAATAATAATCTTGAAATAGTTTTAGAAAGACTCACATAAATCAAAAAACACTATTCACATAAATCAACCTTAAGATCCATAATTCCGCAACTCACGCAACCTTTCTTAGACACCCTACGAGCTGGGTTATAAGCTTAATTAGTTGACCATAATTTGACTAATTTAGACCACACATGCTATTTTGCTCCAATACCATTATTGGAACTGGGCCAGCCCGTAGTGGTGGAATTGGTAAATTTCAAAAAAGTTGACTTATTAGATTAATGGTCCTATGTGGTCTAATCCATTTAGAACTTTTAAGTTTCTATTGATAAAATCAATATTTTATTTAAATATATAAATAAAGTTTTATTTAATGTAATTTGGATTTTATATATATATATATATATATATATATATATATGTATCATATACACATAATTGTGTTTGTGCTCGTGCAAAAAGGTAATGTGTACATGGTTTTACATGCCTTATAATGTTGGGATTTGCACTGCAACAGATAGACCCATGTGTATGCAAGTGGATTGTCTAAATGTATGTATGTATGTGCATTAAAATGCTGTGTATATACGTGTGTGCAAGTGTGTGTAATCATATAATCATTACAAAATATTGGTTGTGAAATATTTACACCAAGCATTTATTAAAATACATAACATATATACAATTAAATTATAAAATTATTTTAAATATAATTTTTTAAAATAATTTAGAATATTTATAATATAAAATCCAAATTGAATTTTTATTTATTTATTAATTTGAATGAATATTACGAACAGACATAAAACTTGTCATAATTATATATATAATAAAAATTTATAGTTCAACATATATTATGTTGCTACTTTTGGACAGAGAATAATTTCTTTTAATTTAATTTTTGGTTTTAAATAATTTATTAATTGAAAACCTATAATTAATTAAAAACATACAGAATTAATAGAAAATATTTTAAAAAATCATTTTTGAACCCATAATGTATATTTTATATTATATGAAATTTTACAAAACTATATATTATTAATAAATAGATATATACATACATTTATTTATATGATCAATTTTGAATTAAATATTAGTGTGTGTGTGTGTGTGTGTAAAATAAATATTTGACATTTTGTTTAGTTCTTGCTAAAAGCTTTTTAGGTATGAATAATTTTTTTATAAATTTAATTTATATTTATTGTATGATTTAATTCTTTAGTGTTTAGATTTAATTCATAAAATCATTTAATATTTTTTTAATATATTTTTTGATCGTGAGCATCATACAAGTATATATATCTGTGTGTGTGTGTGTGTGTGTGTGTGTGTGTGTCTATGTCTGTGTGCGTGCACACACTTATATATACAACCATCAATATATGACAATGTATCGAGATACTGGTTCGTGATATTTCTTACTAGCAACATATGGAACAGTGAATATATAAACATTATTATATATTAATAGATTAGCAAAGTACCTTTCACTAACGTCCAAAGTTCTAATATCAAAATGAAGAAATAGACTCCTTGAATCCAAAGTTGTTAGCTTTCAAATTGCCTTACCACCGTTGATTGAATCGAAGCAAATTGATTTGAATTTGTGCTTGGATTTTTAGAGTTGTTATAGGGTCATGGCCATCTGATATGAGTAGAAAAAAGAAGAATAAAAAAGTCTTAAGTGAAGTGAATACTAAGAGGGAATAGATAAAGGAGGGAGGAGAGAATGAAATAAGGATCAAGATCCTTATATTTCACTTACTAGTTCTCTCCTTTTGAATTCAAAATTCCTCTCCCTCTATACCATCGTATGGATTACCCCAATTTAATGCCCTATAGCCGCCTAAATTAATCCCAATCAGGTTTTAAAAATACTTCAACCTCGAACAATATTTTTTTGCATTTAAATCTAATTTAAACGGGTCGATATCTTGTATCGGTTAGTGTTTATATAACTATTATATGTACACCACTTAACATTGTTCAATACATGTCACATAAATTTTAATAATTAATATTTCATGAATATTAATTATTTAACAAAAATTACAAATTAATTAAATTGAGTGGGAAAAGTATTCAACATTTCGGTTATATGACTCTTAGGTGCAAATTTGGTCAACAATTAATATCAAATAATTTGAATATTAACGTTCACATGTCACTTAGAAGATGGTATAACATCTGGCAATTTTTTTTCACTTACTTGGCATCGATAAAAATCTAGTTTTACTTTATTAAGCATTATCTATTAGTGACAATTATTTACACCAATTCTCTTTGTCAAAACTTTATTACTTTGGACTTATGGAATTCGGTAATGGTCATAATTCTATTATTATCCCTATTTAACTTTATGGTCCAAGCACAAAGTCCTTGGTTTAATAATAATGATTATTATTAACCGCACTGCTCTTGCCAAAGATTTTGACTTTGAGTTAACTTCAGTTGACCGTGATACTAACCTTATATAACCAAGGAGACAAATTCTCAATTGAATACTATTTTGCTTCCAATGCTTCCACTCGACCTAACTATAGTAATTCGATGGATGAAGCACCATGATTTAACTATAATCAAATTGGAGCTTCCACGTTGAAGATCAATGGTATTCTCAAGTTAAGAGAATTATGTAATTTTTTCACATCGATATTTACTATTTGACTTTAGTTATATTAACCGATATAAAACTATCAAATGCGTCATCCATAGTTATCCAATAACTATTAGTACGTAACCCCTTAGTGCCCTCCAACAACCATGAGTAATATACTGCCCAACATTTAGAGAGCGTTACGTATTCTAGTCTCAATGGATGTATCAATATACAATCTCGATACATCTTAACTAGGATTATTTATTATAATATACGTTGAGTATTTTATTATTATAAATCACTCATGGTTACAACACATTATAACTAGTATCACAAAATATACCATTTATGGATTTTCTATTAATTATACTTTTAATTAAATTGATTAATTAATATAACACATTATATCAAGTATACAATAGAAAGAAAACACCTTTTATTTCGAAAAAAATTGATTATCAAGTTAGACATACATAAAAATTACATAAATGCCCCTAGGGCATACCACAAACTCTATCAGATTCTTTTTCAAACCCACGACAAATTTCACTTTTTTTCCAATAGTGAGAAAGTCAATATAGGACCATATTTAGACAAGGCATTGAACCGGTTGTGTAACAGCCTACCTTTTTGACTCTTAAAAGTCGACACTAATATATCCACGGTATTCATGTCCCAATCATCAAAGTCTTGGAAAGACATATTGTTGAGAAAAGAAAAGAAGACAAGAAAAAACTAAACAACACAGAATTTAACAATGCAATGGAATAATATATATTAATTAACATAAAAATTTACGTGGTCAGTTCCAAAATAATACAACAAAGTCATAATAGTACAAATTCTACCTGGGACAGTTATAACTACTTGCCCCAACTTAATTGATGCAAGATACCTAAAACAAAGCAAAAAAAGATAAATAACTAGCTATTGATGAAGCCATCTTCTCTACGCTCCTCTAAAATGAATTCAAGGGGAACCTGAACTACTTGGCTGCTTATACAAATTTGGGCATCCAAGAGTTTTAGGGAAAGAAAATAAAACTCCAGGTTATAAATGAGTCTGATGTTAGTAATGCATAAGTTTAACTTTATAAAAACCTTCAGGCCAAAGGTATCTCATAAGACCATGCCATACATAAACAAAGATGGGTTTTTATATTACGATAACCAAACCATTTCTATTATAAATCCAATAATATTAGAATAATGTCTAAGGTTTAAAATACCAATAATCAAGTAGCTATGATGTGTATATATGACAGCAGTAGTGGGTATATAATAAAAAACCAAAGGCTCTTATTGGAGAACGAGTTTCCAACAAATGGCAAGGTAAGGGACTATCTTCCATACAGTACACCTCTAGATAAAATGTAACATAGGCTGCAGTTATCTTTGCAACTTGCACGATAAGACCAGCCTACTCCTGACTGGATATCACCGAATATGATCATCCCTGGTTGTGATCAACAACCAAAAAAGGCCTCAAACCGTACATGAAGATATCGACTCTAGATATGGGATGATCTTACCCTAATGGGAGCAACTTACATAGTCTTGAGCTTTAACCATTTTTTTGGGTGTGAGGCTTGAGAGGGAATGCTCTTACCATTTCCTCATTGTAATCCATCTTGGAATACTGACACCACCCTCTAAGTAGAAATGCAATGCCATCATTCATCCATACAAGTTCGTTCAGAGTCTAAACGAAATCAAAGGCATTTTAAGGAGCACTGTCTTCAATCATCTTCAAGATGTCTTCCATTCGAACGCATATGTTGGTTCGAAGTGAGTTTTGGATAATGTATTTGATCCGGTCTCTTCGAAACAACAATGATGATTTCCGGTTGACTCAATCCCGGTTATCTCAGAAGTATGCAACAAGTATTTGTCATCAAGTACTTGAGTCCTCATTGGGGAACTCGAATATACACAACATACTTTTTGAGTCAAAACTGGCCAGGATTTGATAGTTGGTTGTTTAACAACCAAATCTACAACCAACAACAGTTCAGATTTTTAATTACCCATAGCAACCACTAACCTCAAATTAAATCTTTCATTTATTTAAATCCCTTTTCAAAGTGTTTATCAAAATATTCACATGCTTATCTCACTGGCATAAGTATATTCACAAAACATTATGAAATTTTTTTTATTTCAAAAGCATATTAAAAGGATACAAACAAATGTAACTTAGTTTACAGATAAAGATAACCTCCAACACTATTCCTTTGGTGTTTGTGTGGAATGAATCTCCATACCATCAAAATTAAGAAGGTCGGCAAAAGGAAATCCCATTCTATAAATTCATTTAATAAATCTCTTTCATTTAAAATTCCAAATCTATTTATAAAACACTTTATAAATCTCCAAGTTTATTTAAAACTCTTTCATAGATATTCGAAATTATTTATTAAATCTCTTTCCAAATTTCAAGATCTCTTTTAATTTATAAAACTCTTTAAATAAGTTTTGATCAATAAAGTTTCTTTAATAAAATAGTCAATTATTTAAACACCTTTAAATAAAACAAATTATTATTAATTATAAATAACTTCAACGCCCTAAATTAAACAGTTAATGAACTATCTTTAAAACATTGTATCGAATAGGTGATAAACCTTAAGCATTTCAATTAAATAATAACTTTACTTTAAACCATAATAATTATCTTTTGCATACTTATTTAAAAAGGAATAAGATAAAAAAATTATTTCCAATATTTCGGAAGAGGCTTAGAGACCACAATGATTTATTCAATTTCAATTGAATTTTCCAAGTTATACAAGGGTACTTACATAACAAGTAGATATGTAAAGGGATCAACAAATAACAACCAATCGACATACACAAGTTATTAAAATGGTAGATGGGGATTTGTTCTACTAAACATATGTCCAAGTTATTATAAAAGTGGTGTTTTGTTCTGCTAAACAATTATCATTTGGTTCCATAATCATTTTGGGTGACTTAAAGGTAACCGAAAAGGAAATCCTAGGAAATCCTTGATTTGAAATACTTTTGCAAAAGAGAACTACTTTTAAAACAAAACTGGTATTCAAAAATAAAAAATTTAAAAATTTAAAAACCATATGTGATAATTAAATAACATTTAACTCCTTAATTAATAGTAATCAAACATTTAATTATTAATTAAACAATAGCTAACTTTTAAATTAATGGCTAAATAATAATTATCTTTTAAATAATAATAGTCAACCATTTAATAAATAATTAAACCATAAATAAATAATTAACTAATAATTAAATAATAAATTCAACCTTTATCAAACAATAATTTAAAACTTAATTGAGTCTTAATTTAGTTTAACCTAATTAGAAATTAATTAATTAATAATTAAGCCTTTTAATAATTAATTATTAAATAAATATTAAATAATAATTAATCCTCTATTAATAATTAACTTTTAATTAGTTAATGTAAATTACAACACTTAAGTACTAATTATCTTTATTAATAGATGACTAAGTACTAATTACCTCAATAAATAAATAAATAATATTTATTTTTAAATACTTATAATAAGTCGTTCAACCCTTTTCAAATGATAATTAAGATTTAAAAAATTTAAATTTGCAAAAGAGTTCGTTTTACGAACTGCGTTTATAGCGACCGTCGCTATACGACCTAGTACTTCAGAACTTGAAATTTGGTTTGCTAATTCTTTAAAACTTTAACTTTTGAAACTTCATTACTTTGTAAAACATAAAGGATTATTTTGGAATACTAACAAGTTTAGGCTCGTTTGGTTTTATTTTGTATTTTCAACTTGCACTAAGAAATAGCAAGAAATAAGAGAAGAGGATTTATAATTCTTAACCACTGCGACGATCAACGGACAACGAAGGAGTTGGATTGTTCTTCGTGCTTTTGTTATCTCTCAAAACACGAAAAACATAATAAACTTATTTTTTATTTTACATGTTTATTTCATTTTTCAAAATTGTTTGTTTTTCAACCATACATACAACGAACCTGTTTTTGTATATATGAAAACACAAAACTAAAAAGGACAAGCCAAATGGGACCTTAAGTTTTAAAACTTGAAAACATTTTGCAAATTTTAAAATCAAAGACTTTGGTTTTACGCAAGGGATAACTTAATGTCGCTTTAAACTAGAAATGTGCTAACTTTCTTAGCATACAATCACGTATTCATGTATAGAACTCATACGACCACATTACAACCGTATAGCAACATGTAAACATCATAACCATAACACAACCAATCATAAACAATATTATAAATTTGCAAACTAACTTGATTATTCACTTCCATATTCCAAACTATTTATTATCACAACCAAGCACAATTACATACATATTATCCAACATCATTTTGATCCATGTAAAGATCATTTTTATAATTAAAGTTAAGCACGCAAATATATTTAGAAGATTAATTAAAAGTTAAATCTTTACTCACTGTAAGTGAATGAAATCATGGTAATACTATATCTCAGTATGACCTAGGCCTTTTCTTTTAACTTGGAAAAGTAGAGTTTTTGGTGGCTTAAAATGGAAATATGGCTCGGTTAGGGTGGGATATAAGTTCAGCCAAGGTGGTATTGGGGTGTGTATGGGCTTGTTTTGTGAAGATGGAGTTGTAGGCAAGAAAGGAGAAGCTTAAACAAGGGTTTATGAGTGTAAAAGCGATATAAACTAGGTTTTTAAAACTTAGGAATTTCCTTTGGAAACCATTAAGCGTTCATGAAAGCTTGGAGAGAGGTTTTAGGAAATGAGAATAAAGTGATAAAATAAAAAGAAATTATGAAAATTAATTTTTATGAAAAATGCATGCACAAAATTACTAAACTACCTTAGGGTACATGCCCTTAATTACATGAATGCGACATCACAACTATTGTTCCTGTTAGAACCCTTAGTTTACTATTTCGACGATGACAACTATACAAGGGAAATCATATATATCATACAACTATATAGATACTAATTCAAAGCAAGACAAACCTCTACTGTGACAAGATGATGACTAAAGCACTGAAGAGATTCATCTACAAAGTTGCACGAAGATCGTAGAGAGATACACTCAAGAACAAACCCAGGAGAGCATCACTTAATAGGTTCAGACGTCTGAATGTAGGACTTCAGACATATGAAAGTAGAAGATGAACAAAAAATAATAATAGGTTCTCAGACGTCTGAAAACACCATTCAGACCTATGAAACTGGGCTCGGGGCAGAAAATTCAAATTACAACTGCCATCTCCAAAGAGACACAACTCCATCTCTGCTCCACAACTCTTCACCGATGAACAGTGACGACTCTAGACTGAAAGGGAAGAGATGTAACTACTAGAAGCAACCTTCTATAACTATATAAATGAGAATCAAGAAGGATCAAAGCACTGACTTTACTTTCAACTTATTTACACTACTTTCTATCTTGATCATCTCTTGCTCTAATCATCCACTTGCTATCAAATCTGCAAATCTGAGATCATACTCTTCCCTATTCTCTCGAACAATATTGTATTCAATCATTCAAGAGATATAGGAATTTAAATTGTACAATATTGTTAAAATCCGTGTAATAGAGAACACACTCTTGACAAAGAAACTCTGCTATTATAAACCTATTCCCCCGGGTGAAGTGAGGATTATTTGGTGAAAGGAAATTCTGAAGAGGAGCGTCGGGACTGGACGTAGGATGGAAGGTCCGAACCAGTATAAAATCCCTGGTGTGATTATTCTTATTTACATACTTTACTATTGCTACACTTTTGTTTAAATTAGTCATATACTTATCATCTGTATAATCGATCCACCATACTGTAGACTTTCAATTGGTATCGGAGCTTGGTTTGATCTAAAGAAACGTAACAAGTTTCTGAATAACTAATATGGAAAGTATCTTTCAAGAAGGCCAATCTACTGCACGTCCCCCATTATTTAATGGCTCCAACTATGCATATTGGATAACCCGTATGTGTATTTTTATAGAAGCCAATGGTCTAGAAATATGGTCTGCTACACAAAATAAATATGAAGCACCTGACACTGCTATGAGCATATGGACCGATGCACAAAAAACCTTAGCCTCAAGCAATGCTAAAGCTATGAATGTTTTATTTTTCTCTCTAGATAAAAATGAATTTTCACGATGTCATGTTATGTACCACTGCGTTTGACATTTGGCATACTTTACAAATTACACACAAGGTACAACAAAGGTAAAACAAACTAAGATTTCAATTTGCAAAACCAATTTTCCTCATTCAAAATGAAGCAAAATGAAACTATTGTTGACATGTACTCTAGATTTCAAACTATTCAACATGATCTTATGGCATTAGGAGTTAAGTTTACTGATTTTGATTTATTTTCTCGAATACTTAACTCTTTAACATCGGATTGGGAAAGGAAGGTATTAACTACTGAAGAAGCTAATGATCTTTCTACTCTAAAGGTTGAAGAGTTGATAGGAAATTTAATGTCCTATGAAGCTAAATTGCGGGCAAGAAAAGAAAAAAATGCTGAAAAGAAGAACATAGTATTTCAAGCAAAGAATGATGACTCAGATTTGGATGAAGAAGTATAGTTTTCATTGCCAAAAATTACAACCAATTCAAAAAAATTAGAAAGATGGACAAATTCCAAAAAGAAGGAAAATCCAATACAACAAATATATCTCAAATCAAGTGCTAAGAATGTGATCAATACAGACAAATGAAAAAGGATTGTCCTAGGCACAACAATGAGAAAAATAACAAATTTGAGAAATTTAAGAAGAAAAGAGCTTTTAAAGTCACTTGGGATGATTCCGATTCATCATCATCTTCTGATAGTGATAGCGATAGTGATGGAGAACACACTAATTTATGTTTTATGGCTAACACTGATGAGGTTGTCCTAAACTTAGCTATAGTGAACTATTAGAATTAAGTATGGAACTTAATGATAAGTTTAGACAAATCAAAAAATTAAATAAAGAACATTTAGCCAAAATAAATCGATTAGAACTAGAAATTTGATTATTAAAGGATGAAAAAATTATCTTAGAAGAAGAATTGTTGATTGCACAAGAAAAGTGCAAAAAGTCTATCGAATATGATACACAACTTAGTGAAATAAATAGGTTAAAACTTGAGAATAATAATTTGATTAAGGAAAATATTGAACTAAAAAAATAGTATAAAAATATCAAAAACTAAAATTTGTGAGTTAAAGGATAACTTGGAAAAAAAATTATTAACAATGTTTCAAAGTTTAACAAAGGAAACTAGATCTTGATATTTAATTAAAATTTCGAAACCTTCTGGAAATCAAAATGGATTAGGATAAAGAAAAGAATTCACAAAAGAAAAAAGGTAATACTATAGAGCAAAGTATCTTGTATCAAAGTTTCAAAAAGATATCAAAGTTAAGTAAAGATATAAAATCTAAAAATATAAAAATTTGGATACCAAAGTCTAATAATAAGTTAACTAGACAAAAACATATTGATAGTTTTCTAACAAGTGTAGTATTTAATAATAATTATGGTTTTAAACGACCCAAACCCACTTGGGTATGGCCACCCTCCCCTCTTAAAATTTAGGACCCTAATAAAAGAAGTGGGTAACAATTGAATAATTTTCGTTTTGCAGGTACCCAAAAATAAAAGCAAAGAGAAATGGATACTCGATAGTAGGTGCTCAATAAACATGACTGGGAATGCCAAGATTCTCTCAAATATAAAATATATCGATGGAGGCACTGCAACCTTTGGAGACAACTCAAAAGGATATGTCATCGGAATTGGAGAAGTCATAAACATCGGTATTTCTAACTCTCCTATTATTTCTAATGTTTTATTAGTAGAAAATTTAAAACATAATTTTCTTAGCATTAGTCAATTATGTGATAAAGGTTTTCAAATTAATTTCAAGAAAAATCAATGAAATATATTGGATAATGATAAAAAATTATTATTTGATGGTTTTCGAAATAAAAATATTTATATTTTAAGTATGAATATAAAACAAAATTCCGATTTATGCTTGACCGCTAAACTTGATGATCCATGATTATGGCATAAACGATTTTGTCACATGAATTTTAAACTTATAAATAAATTATCAAAACATGAACTAGTTAGAGCTTTACCAAAAATAAATTATAAAATAGAAAATTTGTGTAATGCATGTCAAATTGGAAAATTAAAAAGGAGTTTTTTTTAAATCTAAAAATAATATTTCAACAAAACAACCATTGGAATTGTTGCATTTAGATTTATTTGGTCCTACTCAAGTAAGATCAATAAATCATAACAAGTATGTTTTTGTAATTGTTGATGATTTTTCAAGATATACATAGACTTTATTTTTAAGACATAAAAGTGACACTTTTGATATGTTTAAATTTTTTTGCAAAAAGAATTAAAAATCAAATGAATTTGAAAATTAAAATATTCGCAGTGATCACGGAGGAGAATTCGAAAATGAACTTTTTATAAATTTTTGCAATAAAAAGGGAATTAATCGTAATTTTTCAATTCCACGCATACCACAACAAAACGGCATAGTTGAATGGAAAAATCAAACATTACAAGAATGTGCAAGAACAATATTAAACAGTAGTAATCTACCAAAACATTTTTGGGCTGAAGCTATTACCATGACTTGTTATGTTTTGAATAGAGTGACACTACGACCAATGACAAAAAACACTCCTTATGAAATATTTTTTGGTAAGAAACCTAAAGTATCATATTTTAGAACATTTGGATCAAAATGTTTCATATTAAATACTAAAGACAATCTAGGAAAGTTTGATCCTAAGGCCGATGAAGGAATATTTGTTGGCTATTCGGATCATAGCAAATCTTATGGAATTTATAACAAAAGGAAAAATATTATAGAAGAAAGATTACATGTTTCTTTTGATGAAAACTTTGTAACTACACAAATTAATGACGAAGAAGAAATACATCCAAATAATTCTTCTAACACACCTCACAATAATAATGAAGCAATTGATCAAAATAATACTCTAATCTCACCTTCTAGGATTTTAAAGAATCATCCTATTGATAAAATTATTGGAGATTTAAATTCTAGAGTAACTCGAAATCAACTTAATCAAATAATCCATGTTGCATTCGTTTCAAACTTTGAACCAAAGAACTATAAAGAAGCTTCTAAAGACGATTTTTGGATTTTAGCCATGCAAGAACAATTAAATCAGTTCGAACGAAACAATGTTTAGGAACTCGTTCCTAGACTGGAAGATCAATCCGTCATTGGAACAAAATGGGATTTAAAAATAAAGATGATGAAACCGAAAATATATTTCGAGATAAAGCACGTTTAGTAGCACAGGGGTATAATCAAGAAGAAGGAATCGATTACGATGAAACGTTTGCGCCTGTAGCCAGATTAGAAGCTATACGAACTCTACTCGCTTTTGCTTGTCATAACAATTTTAAATTATTTCAAATGGATGTCAAAAGTGCATTTTTGAATGGTTTTATCAAAGAAAATGTTTATGTTGAACAACCATTGTTATTTGAACATGAAAAATTTCCAAATCATGTTTTAAAATTAAATAAAGCGTTACATGGGTTAAAACAAGCTCCTGGAGCATGGCACGATAGGCATAAAACTCATTTAATCTCATCAGGATTTCAAATTGGTAAAATTAATACGACTTTATTTATTAAAAGAGAAAATAATGATATTTTAGTTATTCAAATTTATGTCGATGATATCATATTTGGATCAACTAATGAAAATTTATGTGTAGGATTCTCTAATATAATGAAAAATGAATTTGAAATGTCACACATGGGAGAATTAAATTTCTTTTTAGGATTACAAATAAAACAACTAGAGAACAGTATCTTTATACATCAAGAAAAATGTTGCAATGAACTATTACAACATTTTGGTATGGATAAAACATCTAGTAAACCTACTCCTATGAGTACTATGGTTCATCTTGATAAAGATGAAAATGGGAAAGATTTTAAAGAAAAATTATATAGGTGTATGATTGGTTCGTTATTATATTTAACCGCAAGTCGACTCGATAGAATGATGAGTGTTTGTCTTTGCGCACGTTTTCAAGCAAAACCAAAAGAATCTCATCAAAGAGCCATTAAACGTATTTTGAGATATTTATCTAACACGAAAAACTATGGACTATTCTATCCAAAAGGATCGTCCTTCGATCTTGTATCATATAGCGATGTGGATTTTGGAGGATATACAACAAATAGAAAAAGTACTAGTGGAACATGTCATTTCATCCGACAATCTCTTGTCTCATGGTTTGGTAAAAAACAAAATCGTGTTTCTCTATCCACTTGTGAAGCTGAATATATTTTAGCGGCATTAGCATGTGCACAAGTAATTTATATGCAACAAACTTTAAATAATTTTGGAAAAATAATTGAAAAATCCCCGATTTATTGTGATAAGACCAGCGCAATCAATCTATCTAAAAATCCGGTAAATCATTCTAGAACTAAACATATAGATATAAGAAATCATTTCTTAGGAGATAATGTCGAAAAAGGAACAATAACTCTAGAATATGTTAACACTGAAGATCAAATAGCCGATATCTTTACAAAACCATTAAACGAACAAACTTTTGTAAAATTACTATGAGACTTAGGCATTTTTTCACTTAATGAACTTTTCAATTAAGTAAAATTTCTTATATCCACAAGTTTATTAGTTTGTTGAAAACCTTTAAAAATTTAGACAAGGATTTTACACCATAAACAAACTACCTATTTTTATATTTGGATTGCTATAAAAACTAACTTTCTAAAGTTTTTTTTTTACTTTAAAACATAATAAATATTTAAATCAAAACGTCATTTCAAGAAATAACTTCTTATAACTCTGGATCACCATTCTCAAACGTATCCACCCCTTCTCTTCGTACTCCTTCACCTCCTCGTTCCCTATCTTCTCCTGACTTCTCAAAAATTCGATGGGGATTGTCACCCCTACTGAAGAAAGCCAAACGAGAAAAAACACCTACAATACATGAAAAACTCGATGAAATATCACATTATCAATTCGCAATGATGGATGTTCAAAAGGAAATGTACCATACGTAGCAAGGAACATTCAAACATTTGAACTTCTTGGAAAAGCTCTATATGCTATGTGTGGTTATTCTCCAACAAGAAGTGTTTACATAAAAAATCTCCACGCTTTGTTGAAACTCCTAAAGATAAACCGTCAACTTCGTCACCCAAACCTCCTTCCTGGTCCCCAATCAGCTATGGTGATCCACCTACGAACCGAATTCATGGGATCGTCAAGAATGGAACCAAGAAAAATAAACTATGACGTTTGGAAACGATTATATATATTTATTTGTATTATATTGTATTCTATTTCAATAAATAAATTTTTTCTTCACAAAACTCTCAACAAAAAGCTAATCTGTAGTTTTCAGACGTCTGAAATAGATTCCAGACGTCTAAAATAGGAATCTGGAACAAATTATATATGTTACCGGACATTTGAATTCAATTCCAGAAGTCTAAAATTACTCTTTGTCTCATATTTAAATTTTCTAGACGTTTAAATTTTAATTCTAGACGTTTGATTTTCCTCTCTGTTCCTAATTTAAACATCTCCAGACGTCTGGTCTACTTTTTTAGATGATTGGAACTAGAAACGACAGTTTTTTCAAACCCTATACCTGATCGATCAACTACTTTTCCACCACTTCAATTCATTTCCAAATTAAAATTTTCTTTCTCAAAGTCTCTAAAATTGAATTTTTTATCAAATTAATGCCACCACGAACTAAAAAGATGGGAGTTAAGAAAAGGAAGCATGGGGAAGAATCTTCCTCTCAACCATTGATGGTAACTAATACTCAGATCAACAATTGGTTGTTTCAGAATCCAATAAATAGACGACGCTTTGACGACTTGAAGATTAAGAAGATGCATCTAGGTCCTTTCTATCTTCTAATCAAATTTTCTTCTTATGACATGGATGACATATGTGAGCAAGGTGAATTGCAAACTCTTATTTCTTTTAATGCCAACGATGTTTCTATCGATCAATTAGCTATATATCTCTTTTACGCTAATCTAGATAGTCCATCGATATGGACTATTGAGAATGATGAAGATTGGTTATGCACGAGTGTCTATGGGACAACAATCAAGTTAAACCCCGCTATCATTGGACGATTCTTAGTGTGCTCTTATACGGGTCATAATTTATCTGAAATAGAGGACATGCGATTCAAACCCCGTGATACCATTACTCATCAATTATGGAAAAATAGAATGCCTCAATTTTCATCCAAATTCCTTAGGCCACGTGCTAGGCTCCTTACTCGAATGCTTATAAATACCATTATCCCTCGATTAGGTAGGCATGAACAAATTACTGATCTTGAACACAAAGCACTATATGCAATATTTAATCGAACTAAGATCAATTGGGCTCAGTTCATTTTCGATGATCTAAAAGGTTTTTGGAATAGATCTCGCCAGACAATCATTTACCCGGCTTATATTATGCGAATTCTCAAAGCACTAATCATCCCATCGTACATTTCTGCTTTTGAGTAGTTACCTATCAAATATAGTGGAACAAAATTTTTCAATCTTATGCATTTTCCGGAGGAACCATCATCTTATATGACTTTTCTAAAATGGAGAAATGCACAAGATCAACCTCCTTGTCCTCAACAACAACAACAAGAAGAAGAAGGTAATGTTGAACTACCAAGGCAACCATCTCCCCTCCTCCTTCCTCGTTTGAATATCACTCCGGTATGAAGATTTTGGAAGCACGAACTCAGCCTAATGCTAATGAGAATATTGCTCAACTAACCTTATAAAACCATGTGCTCCTATCTAGAAATCAAATTCTTCTTGGTAAACAAATAGCAAAGCTTGATCACACGTTGTCCACAAGGCTTTCCAAAGTTGAAGACTCTCTTGCTTCAGTAGTTTCCAAACTTGATCATGCACTTCAACAACTCCATCAATCTTCTTCTGACTGGTCTACACCTTCTCAATCTCCTCACACATCGCCACATACCGGCGATAAGGACAAAGGAAAATTAGACTCCTCTCATGATGAAATACCTTGACTTCATAAATTAAATATTTTGTTGTACTTAACTACCTTATCATGGTTTTGGTAAGACACTATCAATATTTCTCTTTTGTGATGTGCTTAATGATGTAATCATAACTTTTTTTGTAAGTGTTATAATTATATATGTACATCATACTTGGTTCTACATTATTTTTCGATTATTTTTTATAATGACAAAGGGGGAGAAAAATAAATATGCACATTTATAGGGGAGATCGTATTTAAGGGGAGAACCTTTTTGTAGTTATTATCTAAGTACATTATATAGTTTTCATCATCAAAAAGGGGGAGAATGTTAGAACCCTTAGTTTACGATTTCAACAATGACAACTATACAGGGAAATCACATATATCATACAACTATACACATACTAATTCAAAGCAAGATATACCACTAATGTGACAAGATGATGACTAAAACACTGAAGAGATTTATTTACAAATTTGCACGAAGATCGTAGAGAGATACACTTAAGAACAAACCCATGAGAACATCACTTAACAGGTTCGGACGTGTGAATGCATAACTTTACACGTCTGAAAGTAGAAGATGAAAAATAATAATAATAGGTTCTCAGACGTCCGAGAACACCATTTAGATGTCTGAAACTGGGCTCGAGGCAGAAAATACAAATTACAACTTCTATCTCCGAAGAGACACAACTCCATCTCTCTTCACCAGATGAACAATGATGACTCTAGACTTGAAGGGAAGAGATGTAACTACTAGAAGCAACCTTCTACAGCTGTATAAACGAGAATCAAGAAGGATCAAAGCACTTACTTTACTTTCAACTTATTTACTCTACTTTCTATCTTGATCATCTCTTGCTCTAATCAACCACTTGCTATCAAATCTGCAAATCTAAGATCATACACTTTCTTATTCTCTCAAACAATATTGTATTCAATCATTCAAGAGATATAGGAAGTTCAATTGTACTATATAGTCAAAATCCGTGTAATAGAGAATACACTCTTGACAAAGAAACTCTGTTATTGTAAACCTGTTCCTTCGGGTGAAGTAAGGATTATTTGGTGAAAGGAAATTCCGAAGAGGAGCTTCGGGACTGGACGTAGGATGGGAGGTCCGAACCAGTATAAAATCCCTGGTATGATTATTCTTATTTACATACTTTACTATTGTTACACTATAGTTTAAATTAGTCATATGCTTTTCATCAGTATAGTCGATCCACCACACTGTAGACCTTTAGTTCCCCCTCTCCTAATTTCAAAAATTACCTTGTTACCCTCTTCTTTTCTTTAGTTCCAACATTCATTATGGCTAGTGTACTTGTGTTTGCTAATGACACAACATGTTATGAAAATTTCCATTTTACGTTTTCTAAACATAATTAAACTTTCATAAAATGTCATATCAAAATTTTAATAGACTTACGTATGTGTTTATTTATCAAAATATATCCAAATTTATTTGTAAATGTGTAAATATAATGGCTCAGATGTGCACAATGTTTTCTGACAACTTCTAGATATCGAAAAGTTGAAAATTCAAAAAACGATTTTCGGTCACATTTTCTATTTTTCTTTAAATCGATTATTTTTGTAAAAACAAATTTGAAAACTATTTAACCATCATTAATTATTATTTAAAAGCATTTTATTTTATGTTATAAAATCCATAAATCAATTATTTAAACATATATTTATACATCCAAATTTAAAATGATTAAATACTAGGTTGTTACAGACATACTCCTGAACATTCATTTCGCCTTGCCTAAGATTCATGAACTTTTGAGTAAAGATGCCCTATTTGCATTTGGTAAGAAATAGTCCTGATCAACTCTTTACACTATGGCCATGTCATCTCTCTTTTTGGATTCCCTACAACCATTACATCATACCAGTCGAGGGCACTAGATTGCAACTTCCTAAATGCAAGCTTAAACATTGGTTAGAGATCCTCATAGCATCGAGCACCTCTTGCATACTCTAAGCCATGAATAAACCCTTATAACATTTTTATTTCCATGGAATGGCTTGCCTCACTAACTAGTATAGTCGTTACATATCTTCATGAAATCTAGGCAAGGAGGGGTATTTTGTGCAACAGTAGCACCCCCACCCTTAACATTTTACATAACTTCCATTCACTACGCCATCTTTATCATAACTCCAGAACTACTTGTTCCACTAGGCTGGCCATTATTAATTCTAGTTACAAAATTACTTTTGGATTATCGAGACTTGGCATACTCACAGCAATAGAATTTTTACCGCATTGTTAGAAAGAGATGAGGTGTGTGTGTGTGCACACACACATAGATATATGTATGTTTGTATGTATGTATATGTGTGTGTGTGTATAAGTATACATACACATGCGCATAATGATCATTAATTATTACATATGTATATAAACACACTACACCAATGATCAACCCTTCAACCATTCCCTTGACTCGAATATCCCATGTTCACACAAATTTAGGGTATACGTCCTTAGTCTTATTCCTCTATGGTCAACTATTCTAACCCGTGCTTTAGTACGTTTTGCGTAATGCCTCAGTTTAGTTCCTATGCTATTAGGGTGGGTTTATTGTTTGAAATCATGAAGTAAAGAACATAATAGGAGCGATCCATCGTATGCATACCCTTAGGCCTATACAGATATGTTTCAAAATAATAATACAACTCAATATTATGCAACTTATATCGGCACAAAGCAACGTACACAAATAGTTTTAGGATAGAATAATAAAGAACACTACACATATACATACACACACACACACACACATATATATACATATATATAAACATCCTAGAGTAAACATTGTAAGTAATCAAAAAGTAATATATACGTAACCGATGTCAAAGTACATGAAAATCACAAAATAAACACATCATGTCTACCCTAAACTAATATACATAACTATATGTAGTGATGATGATGATGATGATGTGCTCTTTGTGTTACTATGTAGTGATGATAACGTGGATAAAACCACCATCGTCCATAGAACCTCCGCCAAAATGATACTAACCATAGCAAAACCTCTTGCCAAAACAACCTTGGTCAGACTTGAGGTTGTTAAACGGATAAAAAACCCCAGGTTGGACTAGAATCTTTCTATAAGTGTAATAGTGTACATATAACTAAGAGAATGATATGCAGAATAAGTTTCATAACATACATAATGGTTGTAATAACATTCAATATTAACCCCAGTTCCTGTTATATAACATACATAACGTCATAATAAGTGAGTCATACTCTATTCAATGTGACCATAATCACAATTCTACTCAATTGTGATTCACCCCTAATCTCGATTATTAAGGTTCACGCTTATTAGAGTTATTATGAATTTATCATAGTTTGTTTATATAACTCATTAAGTGTAGGTCACATTCCTCCAGTCACCGATCAAGCAAGACACGTGATCTTTTACATTCGTGTATCCCTCAACGAGAATTGTGGGTTCCCCACCAGACCTATTTGATATACTATTCTATAGTACACGAGTTCACCATTTCCATCAAATATAGTACATACCAATCACCGTTACCTTTCTAGTATCTCTTCTCATTTGATCAATTTATCTTATTTTACTTATTCTCGGTACAACAGTGAACT
This sequence comes from Allium cepa, assembly GCA_030765085.1. NCBI lineage: Eukaryota > Viridiplantae > Streptophyta > Magnoliopsida > Asparagales > Amaryllidaceae > Allium > Allium cepa. Next base: position 791,357,698 of record CM060935.1, on the reverse strand, counting down.
CCACCTAACTATCGTTTAACCTAATGTCATCAAGGATTTTTAATTATGGTTCATCATTTATGTAACATCATTTAGTGAACTTAACATCACCACTATATATATATGCTTATACTCATAACATTATAAGATCCACCAAACGTCGTCAAATATTATGTTGTAACACACACAACATAATTAATCTTCACAAGAGGCATAAGGTACATAAAAAGGTATAATGCACAAGGTAAAATTCAACCATAATTGCCAATGTAACAAATATCGTTGTATTGTATGATAGTATTTTAGTTCATCGACATATGAATTAACATATAACACATATAAAGAGCAATATATAGTCCATGCCTATAAACTATATCCATAATATAATTAACATACAACTTATCTCCAGCGTCATAGGATCATAACTTCGCCCATTTTATAGCGTTAACATATGGAAATGCAACTTCACTTGTATTATAGCATAGACATATATATGTACACATATGTGTGTGTGTGTATGTTTTCATGAAAATCTCTTTAAATTCGAAACAATTTTTCATTGAAAAAAATGTATGCAATTTATTTTCAATAAATACCATATTTATGAAAGTATAGAAAAAAAATTCATCACCAAAATAATTTATAATATATAAATATATATTTTTATATATGTAATTCTTTTAATCTTGATTTTTTTTGTTTGTTGGGCCTAAATAGGTCCAACCCCTTTCCATATAATGGGTCATAGGCTCACTTGCAAAGAAAAGGCCTTAGTTGACTTCTCAATTGTGCAGCAGGTGAGAATTGTTCATATGTGCAAGCAGGTGAGACTATTACTCACCTTCTTCTATAGGTAGGTAAATCACCTACATATACAAATAATAATCAAGTTCTTCCAACCTTTTCAAGCTCTTCCAACCTTTTCAATCAACAATTGCAATAGTAATCAAGATTATGCAAATATCAACTATGATTCAACCAAAACATCGAATCTCTAACACATGCAAACATCAAATAAACATCTATGTGAGCAATATTAAACTATACTCGTTTTAACCCTTTGCAATTAGCTTGAAATAATTTCTATTACCCACCAAAAACTCTTATTTCTTCCTTATTCACTTCAAACATGATCTGAATACATAATCAAATCTACGAATTTATTCCTAGAAATTGCTAATTGCTAATTAAGTTATTAGAGAGATATAGAGCTTATAACTTTAATTTGGAAACAAAATTGATAGAATTGGATGCAAATTTGGTAGAAAATTATAGCATTTTAGAGCTTCTAGAAAACTATTTTTTTCTTTTCATTTATTTTGAGTACAAGTGATGATGAGAAAAGAAATGAGCTTTTATTTTCCTTATGTTTGATAAAATAAAACTTTTAAGTGGGCTAAAATCCGTTAGTCCTAACTTTCTAGCCTTTTTGAACTAAATCTTTATATTAAAATCCATATATCCCTTTGTATATTTCTCTTTTAAAATCTAGTTATCATTTTATAAACCTCAAACATTCACTTTATCTAATTTCCATATTTATGGATACCTTAAACCATATATATATTTTTAAAGAATTTAATTTCGAATAGTTTACATATTGTTATTTTTAAATTAAAATGAAATCTAAAATTTTCGTAAAATTTAAAAGCTCTAATTTTCATCCAAACTCATCTTATTTCTCTAAATAAATAAGTTTCTCCCTTTCTAAATATCATTTTCACATTTATTTACTATTTTCAAGACACAAATTAAATTTTAAAAACATTAGATAAGAAATATTTTGCAACTTTTTGCGTTAAGCCAATACAATTTTTTTTCTTATTCGGAATTTTATAGCCCAAATTTTATCGAAACTTGCTTAATTTCTTCCAACATCATTTATTTATCCTAAACAAGCAAAATTTCCTCAAAATAAATCATTTGACACAAAAAGTTTATTGTCTTTTCTTTAAATAGTCCACCTTTTGATTTGCCAAATTAATTTTAAATATCACCGTGTTCCTAATCATGCGATCGCTCCAAAATGGGTCATTACACGATGGAAGTGATACTTAGATTTTATAAGTAAAATAAGTGAACGTTAAATAGCAACTTGGAAGGCACCATCCAAAGTGATGGTTAGGAATTTCAAAGGGATGAAATGACCATAGAGGATAATATATAGAAGATAAAGACTTATTAAAATGTAAAGAGGAAACTACTCTTAGAAAAGCTAAATAAAACAAACAATAATTTCTAATGACTAGAACTTCAGTTTGAGGCCATAAGTGGCATCTAAATGACTATTCACGACAAATGACGTGAACTTCGATATAATGCCATAAATGGAATCTGAATGTCTACTCATGATAAACGATGAGAACTTTGGTGTAAGGCTATAAGTGGCATCCAAATGTCTATTCACAACAAATAACGAGAACTTTGGAATGTGGTCATAAGTGACATTTGAATGTCTATTCATGTAACGAAACTTTAGTATGTGACCATAAGTGGTATCTAAATGCCTATTCACAACAATTGATGAGAGCTAATGGTGGGGACTTTGGTATAAGGGTATAAGTGGAATCCGGAAGACTATTTCTGACATGAGAACGACTTGGTGGTGTAAGACCATAGATGGTCCTAAATAGTAGAGTTAGCCCAAAGAGGAAAATTAAACACTTCGACTAATTAATTAAGTCATGATACGGTAAGTAAGAAAGGGATCATAAACGTAATGATGACTATAACTATGTCTGTGTGATGATATGTTTTTGTTTAATAGTGAGGGGAAAACCCCTCTATGGTTCAGTGATGTAGTCTTATTATATGATGAATTGTTTAAGGTAAAGTTTTACTCATACTGGGATTAATATTTCACCTATATTTTTACTTATCCCAAAACACATGGGTACTCGTTCGAGTAGGCCAATTTTATGTGTTAGAGAGGTTGATTTTGAAAAGGATGAATAAAATCTCTAAAGACGAAGTAGGAGGCTCTTTTTCTAATAAAAGTTGTTTTAAATTTCCGCTATTGAAAACCAGATTTTATAACTGGTTAAATATTCATGTCAGCATATTCATATGTTAGGCATGACACAATTATTTATGTTTTATTATATTTACCCTTGACAGGCACAAATTAGGTAAATGTAAGTGTAATGACATTTGTGCAAGATAATTTTATATAATGAAAGTATTTAGGTGCTCGTTTTATTTAAATTGTGAAAAAGCTGATCCCTTTTTTCGCTTGAAAATAAACTCGATGATGAAATCATCATAAATGTTCATTTTCGGGTTAGAGGACGTTACATCTTTGGGGATGTGCATTATCATGTAGTGCTCAATATCATCCAGTAGTTCTAACACCTTTGATTGGTAACGGATGAATTGTGCCCCTTAGCCTGAAATTGTTTCTTCACTTGGTGGATCGCCAATTAGGAATCATTGTAGATATGTAATATCTGCACTCCCAACTCATTAGTTATCTTAAGTCTCACTATCAATGCTTCATACTTTAATTCGTTATTCATCGCACAGAACTCGAGCTTCAATGCATAGTAGACCTTCCGACCCTTAGAAGGAACTATGCAAGTCGAAATCAAGTGAAATAGGAAAATTTTCAAAAAAAATCCTATTTTTTCCTATGAAATCTAAAGGGATTATTAATATAATCTAATATAATATGGTTTTACATAAAATCTTGTTTTATTTAAGCTTATTCATTTAATCCAAATTAAATATATTATAATGAGCATATCAAATACACTTATATATGTATAGTGCAAGTGCAATATATAAACAGTGTACATGATTAACATGTACATATATAGGTATTGGGATTTACTCCGCCATGGACACATTTGTACCTTTATATATTTCTTTGTTTTCCAAAGTTTTTTTAGCAAGGCTGGTTAGATTTTACATAGTAGGCCATGTCACTTTTATTAAAAAAATTAAAAACAGGTGTTCTGCACATGCATAGAACTATGATGTTTTGTAGTGGCCAAACCACTTGCATATCATAACAAGAGAGAGGAAACAATAAACGCCTCAGGGGTTACCAATAAAATAAAATAGTATAGGAGGTATCAACATGTCTACACTACTAACTACCAAGACCAGCCTCTCTTAGAGGAGGAGGATCTACTACTATCATCGACTAGCCCAATGACAAGAACATAACTAGAGAAAAGTAGTGCAATATTAGGAATATAACCCGAATTACCCGCTCTGAAAATGATTTCCCTATCCCAAGTGGTGTCATAGAACAATGCCTTTTCACCTCACCTACATCACCCTCCCTAGTAAAGGCAAGACTCTCACCCTCAATATGATAGTATAACCGCCTACTTCACCATTATCAACACTCATAAATTTAAGGTACTTATTACTCCCAAGAAGTATCTCATATCAGATGGTTAATAAACCCAAGTTTGCTCATCAGAGTACCAGTAAATACTATCAGAAGGAGGAACTTTTCTACAAGAAGCATTCAAAACAACAACCTTCTTAAGAGCAACATTAATCACATCCTGAGGAAGCGTGGACTAGCAAACCTTCGGAACCCATTTCAAGACAGGGGGATCTTGGAAGTGGGGTCCTATCAGATAGCGACACATGAGCCAAATGAGCACTAGTGGACCCAAGAGAGCATGTTTTCCAAGAGGTGCCTAAAGGACTGACAAGACGTGCAAATATCAAATTTCCATCCATAACCAACAACAACCTCAACAACGTGACCCTCAGCAACTCTAAATTTAATTTTTCTAGAAGCGGCTTATCCGAAGTAATTTCAATTAACACCTTAGAAAAAATTTATTTCCCTTGCAACGGTATTAGCATCAAAGCATTTCAATTTCTCATTAGTATTAGCCAGCCAGTTTAATAAAATCAATGATTGCAAGATAGAAGGAATATGTGAAAAATACACCCAAACTGGAAAAGATAGTACCTACTCCTTAGCACTGACAATAGAGGGACTCCATAAAGTAACAACAAAAGGCTTGCCTCTAATGAAGGTTGGTTCCTATAATGATCTGCAAAATTTGTCACTTTGATTAAAAAAAATTAAATATTCAAATATTAGTTTTTCTATCATAAACTATGATGTTTTGAACAATAAATAATGATGGTAATCTTATTGTGAATAAGTATCTACGAAAATATATACTTTGGAAGAATATCCATAAAATGGCTAAAAATCGTTTTATCAACGAACAACTCTATAATTGTCAGAATTCTCATACAGAGCTAGATACATACACTTATTTATATATTTAAACAAGAATATGAAATAAATTTTTTTTGGCAATTAAACTATATTTATAACATCATCAATAATGGCATCATATTTAACAACTAGTTTATGAATTTAAATTGAGATTTAAATGATTTAATAATTATTATGATTGTTCAAATAGATGTTTTAAAATGATAATAATTAATTTTAATTAGTTATATAGTGATAATAAATTATTTATAATATTTTTATAAAGTATATACTTGATTTGAAAATATAGAGGAAGATTGATATCGCTTTATCGATATAATAGCACTTTTTGTAAACAATTAATATTCATTTAAATGGTTGTATAATAAAATGAGACCGTTTTAACTAATTAACAATGATGAGAAATTAGTTTTCAAATTTTGTTTACATTTATATGTAATTTAATTAATAAGTGAAAATATAACCGGGAATCGATTTTCGGATGTTTAACGGTTTAGCCAACAAAAGTTGTTCAGAGTTGTTGCAACATTATTTATATGTCTTGTGCACATATATAACACACACAAACACACCCTAACATAAACATATATCCATATATATACACATAACACATATACATTCATATACATATATATGGTAAAAATATCTAAGATATTTTAGAAAACTTCATCCTTAAGCTATGCAAAGTCAATGCGCATACAACGAAGTGAAGTGAAATGATGGAGGCACATGGGGAGGAGGAAATAAAAAGTATGATGATGGAAAAGGAGGGGTGTGGGTTGAGGGTAGAAAAGGAAATGCACATTTGGATATTTTTCATACATTTTTGCCTATAAATACAAGGCCTTAGCTCTCTCATTCATTTATCCATTCACTTCTAGCTCCTCCTTCTTCTTAAAGCTTTAAGAGCTCTTCTTTAATGGCTTCCATACCTTGAAACATATTTGCAAAATTTTGGCAAAATAAATTAAAGTATATGCACATATATATACCATGTCATTCCACCGCAAATCCCAAGGCCGAGAACTCCACCACCATCCAAGCTAGGCGAGCTTTCCAAGGTCCCAAGCTCAATTCCATAAGCTCTGTTTCGATCATAGCGAATTATAGTCGGTTTTTATAAGTTTAGTATCCAATAAATGTGAGAAAGTCAATTTATATACATATACATATGAATTGATGATGTGATATGATTGTTATGGATGTTCACTATGCTTTGATCATCAAGTATTAGTTGTTTTAATATATTTTTTAACTGTGTAAACAAGTCACGTTAAATACATCTCGATATTACACAAGGAAATCACTTTCCGAATCAAGTAATAAAAGAGATATGGAATCATTGAACCCCTTTTAAATGATTTAAAATATTCTAAAATGATCCAGAAATTTTTTATAAACATTTAAAAGTATTTCGACAAAGTTTGAAAAGAAAATGTAATTTAAGTTAAAATAGGCGCGTCATGTAATGGTGTTTCGCGATTTCACTCCATAGAAAATTAAATCCATTTATACTGGAGTCAGAATTCTTTGGAATAAGAATTTTCCAAACTCTTATAATCATAATTTTCAAACAAAAGACAAGGATCGAGATTTCATTTAGTAGATTTTGAAATATGAGCAAAATAAGGTTTTAAAATAGTCGTGGTTTGGCAGTTCAGAAACCAAAGCGTAAATTCTTTATAAATGATATTTTTAATTCTTTAAAAATATGGAATAAATTATATAAATATTTTCAAATGTTTTAAAAGAGATTTGAGTTATAAAGATGAATTTCCAAATGATAGAAAAATTGTTTTGATCAAACGAGCTTAAAGTACTAATTGCAACACTATTAACAGCACTTCTAATAACTTTTGAAATATAGCTTTAAACTTGAGTGTTCTTTCCCAAATCTTTCATAAATGTTTTCAAATAAATAATTAAGCATTTTGAAGATGATTTGGAGGTTTCATAATTATTTCAAATTTTTTTAAATAAGTGATTTAAAGAAAGGCTGTTATAATCAAGTGATTAATCTTGACTTTAAAAGCCGATGAGTAGACTGGATTTTTCTATTTGTGAGATCCGGATATGAGGTGCTTAAACTAAGAAGAATTTCAGGAGTAACCAATGTTGTGGCTCACCTGGCTTTTTTCATGGGCGAGAGATAGATAAGGTCAAAATGCCAAAAACGAGACAAGTATAAAAGATTTAATTTTTTTTATAATAATTAATGAATTGCAACTTAGATTGAATATAATCTACTTATACTTGGTGTTACATTTTAAGGAAGGAACTCGTACTAATCATATGAATTTAAAGGGTGATTCTACCGTCGTTCGATGAATATTACAAGTTGAATATGGAAATTAGTATCGAGTAAAATTACCATAATTTCTATAGATCTTTTTTACTTGAATACTAATTAATTTGAGTTTACCATCGTAGATTACATGGTTTCAACCTATTAAAAAGATATGTGTTGGAAATAAGAAATCTTTGTTAAAAATTTAAATAAATGATTTGGAAAAATTTTCCTAAGTAAAGGATGAAATGATTTGGAATTATTCCAAGATTTAAAAATATTTTAAATAATCAAAGGATTTGATAAGAGAGGTTTGATGATTCTTTATATGTCGAAAAAAATGTTTAAAAGATATATATCTCTAGAAGATAGTTTTTGATAAAGAGAAAGTAATTAAATAAATGATAAGCAGCTACCTACTTAACATAATTTTATCGACAATCTCAGAGAAACTAGTGTTGGATTTGGCCGATTTTTATCCGAAAACAACATCGAACCAATTTACGATTTCAAAAGTGAAAACATGTTAAATGTAATGAAGTTGAAGGAGGGGAGCTTCATAACAGAAGAACTGCTTGTTGGTAATTTCGGAGTAGCTCCCGAGATAAATAAATAGCAATGGACCCTTAATTGTAGGATCTTCATATTCAAGGACTACTTGCTACTAATCCTAGGTGTAATACCCAACAGGATGTGGTAGGAGAGTGCTTCGGTTTGTTCTGTTTCTAGGCAACTTGTACGAATGGATGTCTAACATTGCATTTCAAAGATTAACACCCTTCTCTGAGATGTATGAGATTAGAGGTTGTACTTTTGTTGAAATCAATAGTGTGTTGTTGGAAATGGTAATGTGGAATTTTAAGTGAAATCGTTCTAAGAAAGGTAAAAATTACCTCAAGCCTCACACCCAAAGAATTGCCAAATAAAGGTTGCTTTAAGGCTAATCAGTTTACAACCACTAGGGTATGATATCACCTTTCCACATTTATACTACCAGCTATAATATTGGGTTCAAATTATGTGATGTATGCCATGAGATGCCTTGGAGAGGTCAGGAATGGCCAGGGTGATATCATATTTGGTGCTATCTGTACCATCTATTGGTCTCGGGTAGGATGGTCTTAATTCGTAGAGGACATCAGTTGGTGGCCTTGGTACATTCCTCTACAAATGTACTGTATGGAGGTAGTCCCTTACCTCGTTATTCATTGGAAATCCATTTTCCAATAAGTGCATTCGAACTTAGTTGTAAACCTATTATGCCATCAAATTTAATCAATACAACTATTTTGGCTATTTGAATATGTTTATTTGAAAGGTTTTTCAAAGAATTACATTAAAAATAATATCACTATATTTTATGTAGAAACGATTTGGATATCATAAGGTAAAAACCCGTTCCATGTTTATGTCTGGCGCGATCCTATGAGATACCCTTTGTTCCCAAATACTCGTATTTTGAGTTTCTCACACAAGTCCCATGACTAACACAAATTTTTTTCTTTCCCTTAAACTCTGGATGCCCTATTTTTTCAAGCAGCCTAGTAGTCATGTTTAGTTTGGAGTATTCTGAAAGAGCTTAGAGCATGAAGCTAGAAGATTCTTCTAAAGATTGTTATCCATTTCCACCAAATTTACATATTATTGTATTCTGTATTTATAGGGACAGAGATTTATAATAGACCATGTTGATGTTAAGTTAAACTCTGATAAATGTATTTAAAATTTTCCACTGTAAAGATTATATGTTAAAATAATATATCCATTTCTGTAAAATTCTGTTGTGTCTTTATTTTCTTCTTTCCCTTAACGGTCGGGTTCTCCGACACTTGAATTTGCGGCACATAAATATCGTTAGTTTCGATTTTCGAGGGTCGAAAATCACGTTTGTTACATTTGGTATCAGAGCTTAAGTGGGGTAAAACTCATTATAGATATGGTTAGTAATACCCTTGAATGAGTGACTCATTAGTGATAGAGTTAGTAACGCCCTAGAATGAATTTGAGTGTAATATATATATGAGCGTGTATTTGTTAATGTTATATATAAATGATTTTTTTTCCGACAAAATTGGTAAATGAAATAATTTTACCTAGGATTATATTTTTAATATAAAGGAATATGTTTCAAAAGATATAATTATTTATGTAGTGTCTGCTAGTTAAGGGAATGATAATATTCCATCATCATCATTAGTTGATTGGTTGTTTGATTTAAAAGTTTAAATACCCAAGGTCAGGATATCAATAAATCGACTGCAAAGGATAGATATCAGGATTGGAGATCGATTGGAAATAAGGCCATGAACGATTCCGTCAAAATTAGACTGACCTATAATTGAGACGGGATCGACTAGGAATGATAAACAAGGCTAGGAAAGGCTACGTTTCGAATCTTAGGTCAATTGGAGTTCGTATACCCAAGTTATGGATAGATCAAGGTTCATGAAAACTAGTTTGTATCGATCCATTCGTATCGATCAAGGTGGATGGGGTTCGTATCCATCGGGATTGATATGAAGAAAGGAAATTTAGATCGATACAAGGAGCAAATGGCTACTGGTAGAAACATTTCGAATTGATCAACATGCGATCGATACGAAAGATACGCACGAGATCGATACGAAGATAGGCCCAAGGTATGGTTACGAAGAGCATAGCCCGGCATCGATACGAAACACAATATGTAACGATACGAAGGATACAGCCAAAAAAGATAGATGCGAAGAAGGCAGGTTTGATGGGTATGAAGGCATGTGCTTTCGTGGTGCTCAAGAATTGATATGAACAAGGTAACATGAAGAGCAGGGGGTCGATACGAAATGGCCATCAAATCATCGATGCAAAATAAGCATCCCAGATCGATAGAAGGAAACATGTTTGAATGAGGAAGCTGTTAACTTGGCATAAAAAAGGGATCTCCCCTAGGTTTTCGAGCCACGTTATTGATGCGAATGGGATGGACACGAAGGGTAGATGGATACAAATGGATGAAGACGAATTCATGGATATGTAGCTTCCAGCCTACTCGCAAACGACACTTGTATCGATCATAACTCAACATTTACAGATCCAAATGCTATGAAATTTTCAGAGGAACTTCCTGATGCACTCAAGAATCTCCATGATCGATCTCAGCTCGATTGGACCACTTTTGGATCGATATGAATTGAATACGCATCTATCCAAATCACTATGGATCGATATGGCGGGCCCACCTACGCAAGAGAAATACTGTGAAACGGTATTTTTATCAATCAAGAAAGATACTGTGAAAACCTTATCAAACGCTTCGGATTAGAAAATACATCTGGTAAACCAACTCCTATGAGTACAACTACACATCTTGAAAAAGATGAAAGTGGTAAGAATGTTGACCAGAAATTATATCGAAGCATGATTGGTTCTCTTCTTTATCTTACAGCTAGTCGTCCAGATATAATAATGAGTGTTTGTTTATGTGCTCGTTTTCAAACCGATCCAAAGGAATCACATCTACGAGCAGTGAAACGTATAATTCGTTATCTTAATAATACCAAAGATTTCGGTCTTTTTTATCCAAAAGAATGTCCATTTGAATTAGTATCATATAGTGATGCTGATTTCGGTGGCTCACGAATGGATAGAAAAAGTACAAGTGGTACGTGCCATTTTATTGGAAAATCACTTGTCTCCTGGTTCAGTAAGAAACAGAATTGTGTTTCACTATCAACATGTGAAGCTGAATATATATCAGCAGCTCTCGCTTGTACTCAAGTACTATATATGCAACAAACACTTCAAGATTTTGATATTCATTTATCAAATTCTATTATATACTGTGATAACACCAGTGCTATAAATCTCTCTAAAAATCCAGTAAATCACTCTAGAACCAAACACATTGATATCCGTCATCATTTCCTTCAAGATAATATTGACAAAGGAAATATATGTCTTGAATATGTCCATACTGACAATCAATTAGCAGACATTTTTACTAAGCCTCTACTCGAATCTAATTTTATTAGATTACGAAGAGAGCTTGGTTTAATTTCAAGAAAAAATCTTGACTAAGTAATTTCTAAAGAACGTCTTCTTTTTAGTTATTCTTTAACCATAACTTTTGCATAAACTATTTTTTTACATTAAATATAAACCACTGCTTGATTTAATGGTTAATTCTCTTTACTCATTTTTTCATTCTTTTCTTTTAGTGATCGTCCTTTCCTTTCTTATTTTATAATTTCAGTTTTAAAAGGAGAGCTATTTTTAGAGTTAACATAAAATTTCTGCTTATGTTTTCTTGGTTAAAATTTTCCATTAACTCACATCCATAGGTTTATACATAAGAAACTTGTATATAAGCTTGCAAAAATTTCATATTTTGTTCATATCTAACCATAATATTCTATACAACATTCCCTATGGCTCACATTTGTGATAAATGTGCTCAAGAATCATACATTTCTATTACGAGTTCTGAGTCGGAGGAATATTATTCTCCTACAACACCAAAACAAAAACCAAGTTGTCATCATCAATGCTCTTGTATGTCTGATAAAACTCCAAATTCAAAACGAGTGAAGAGGACACTGTTCTGTTCTCCTCGTACCAAAGTACAAATCGATGAGATACACCACTATCAGAAACATCAGATAGACCTTCAGAGACAGCTCCATTATGGGCAAAGTCAACTTTATCATGAGCAACAACGGACATCGGCACGATTATCCGTTTTAGAAAAGTTAGCATCATTTTTCTGCGGTTCCAACAAGCGTGACGTGCATGAACCAATGCCGTCTAGACCATCAACATCTAAAAGTCCTAACTCTTGGGATCGGAACTATGAGAAGAATGAAGGTGCTCAGAAACACTGGAGTCCATGGTCAAAACGTATTGAAGGAAACAACGATAATTCTAATGACGAACCTTCCACTTCTCATTAGATTTATATATAGTTTTTATATCTTTATCTATCACTTGTGTAATAACGGTTATATTTTGTATTAAGAATGAAATATAATATATATAGGTTGATATATTATAAAAACTTGCAAAATAACATGTTATTACTCAACAGGCCAAAACCGGTCGACCGCCCCATTTATAGCCGGTCGACTGTTTGCTCCCTGGTTGAAAACGGTCGACCGGCCATATTTCTCTGGTCGACCGGTTGACGTATTTTCAGTTTTTATATATATCTATGCGTCATTTTTCCTTCTACCCTCTTTCTCTTTTGACTCAAGCTGTTCTTTTTCCAAAATCACAAACCCTAGTTTCCTATTTTCAATTCCCAAATCTCAAATCTTCCAACAATGGCTCCTCCTCAAAAGAAATCTAAGAAAGGAACAACCTCTGAAACTTCATCTCTGAGCATCTCCGCCAAAAAGTGGCTTCAAAGTCCAATTGCTGTAACAAGATGGAATCAGATGACAAATTACAAGTTTCATCCAGGCTCTTTCATCAAATTTGATGATTTCACGGCTTATGGAGTTCGGAGGTTAGCCAATAATTCCAACATTACTCCATTGATAGATTTTTCAGAAAATAATGTGGAGATAAATCATTTGATGATCAAATTGTTTTACGCCAACATGAATCTCAATGAGTATCAACCTGATAATCCAAACGGAGTCATCTGGTCTGTGGTCTGTGGCAAGCAAATTTTTCTTACTCATGCTAGAATTGCCTCTATACTTGGTATACCAAATCGAGGCGATGAGTTTTCATCTACCTTCTGCGAAGTCTTCACTCGAAATAGTACCAGTCATCAGTTCATAGAAGACAACAGTGATGGCACAAAGTCTATTGGACTTCGACCGACAGCCAGACTACTTCATCGTGTTTTGATGCATTCTCTTTTTCCTAGACTTGGAAATTATGATGCAGTATATAAAGAAAACTTCAAAGCTCTCTATGCTATTTATGGTGAAATCCAAATCAATTGGGTACACATGATTTTTGATGAAATTCTCAAGGTAAATAACTCTACACGACCTCATTTCTTCTACAATGAATATATCATGCGACTTTTGTTAGCTTGTGGGGTCAATCCTCCTGATTCTGCAACCTCAAAACCAAAATGCATTGATTCCATAACCATCAAACGAATGAAGCTTCCTCCACCTTATCTTGATATTATGCCTTTTGAGGAATGGCAACAAAGAGGACCAAGAAAACTAAAAGCAACTTCCTCTCGTCCTCGTTCCGATGAAGTAAAACTATTAAAATCAAAATCATCCACAAAAGAATCACTTGAAACAATTGCGCGTAACCAATTTTTGCTTGAATCACGTCTCAAGCGCATGGACTCTAAAATTGATAAGCGCTTCAATAAGGTCAAGTCATTCTTTGGTATGCTATGGGATGCTATATCATGTTCCACATCCACCTCTGTTTAAGCACAAGACCTAGGAAAACGTCCTGCTGCTCCTGTTTTCACCTGGACATCATCTGACGAGTCTACTGGTATGAGTGGTCATGGACATGGAGAATCATCTAGAGGGAACAATGATGAGGAAGAAGAAGAAGATGATGATGATGATGACGACGACGATGATGATGAAGAGGAGATACGATCTGCTTCATCTTAGATTCTATTATGGTTTAGCACTTTAACAAACATTCATCGACACTTGTACTAAATAGTGTCGTTATTCTTATTTTTCGTTTGACATTATGATCTGTATTATACTCTGTTATGTTTTGGATGTGTTAATGATTTATTTTGCTATGCATATCATATTCATTCTACTATTCTAGTATCTGTTACTCCTTTTTGTCGATGACAAAGGGGGAGAAAGGGCTAACAATTGTTTGCAGGAACATACATATATAAGAATTCAAAGAGAGAGATCACATACTCAGGGGGAGATTCAGATTTGCAGATATATATTGTCATCAATCAAAAAGGGGGAGAATGTTGAGTCACAAGTTTTATGAAGGTTTTGATTTCTGACAAATAACTAAAGGCGATCGACAAAACAAGGTCATAGCTACATATGGTACTCTAGATTGTAGGTTGATTATTTGATATTATAATAGTGATAAACTTGTTAAAATCTATCCTCAAATAATCATGCATTTTCAAGGAAATCAATATATATACGAATAAATTGTAGTTGCACATTCAGTGTGCAACTTTACAGGGACCGGTCGACCGGTCACAATATATGCGGTCGACCGTTCCTGCATAATTTGCACACTGAACGTGCACACATGCACATAACGTATATATATTTGAATTCCTGTCGACTGGTCACTTTTTAACCTGTCGACCGTTTTTAAACAGAAAGCAATTTTTCCAAAAGACACTTCTTTTCTCCAAAGGTTGCATCTCTTACCTTTCACCAAAGATCATATCTCTTAATGGCAACTGCTCACAAAGAGTTACAACCATTCTTATCTATATAAACTCATCTAATTCGTTGATTAAAATAACATGATTTTATATGCTTTTACTCTAATCTCTGATCTTACTTTATATATACTCCTGCATTCTAAAAGCTCTCGATTATTTATTGAATCATTGAACTATTTCATATCTTTTGATTCAATAAGTAATATACTTTCCTTAATCTTTTCAAAACATCATTTCTCATACTTTGAGGATAAGATTATAGGAAGGGTGTACTGCTAGTGACAAATCCGTGTTTTCAAGAGCACAAGTTGTCAACAACAATTGTATTTGTTCTTTTGTTGAAGTCCTCTGTGTTGTAAGAGGCAAGTGTTGAAGTCCTCAGTGTATTAGAGGCGTGAAATCCCGTTCGGTTGTTCGGGTATTGTAAACCTGTTCCTCCGGGTGAAGCAAGGTAGTTAATAGTGAAAATCCAGATAGAAGTCTGGGACTGGACGTAGGACGGTGCTCCGAACCAGTATAAAAATCTCTGGTGTGATTTTTCTATTTTTATTTACTATGCTATTATCATCTATTTCCGCATTTATATTGTAGACCATATTACACGATCCATGTGTACTATATTAGCACATATAATTGTATACACACCGCACTTTCAGTTATTGGTTATTAATATGGATGTTTATTTATTATGATATATCATTTTATCACCCTGCATATTATGTGCAGTATATTAAACTGTAAACTGAATTAATTCGAATAAATTAAGAAATAGGTTGAAATGATATATATACCTATGACATCTATTTGGATTGAAATGATATACATCCATCTTTGAAATTAAATTGAAATAATTATCCACTAGGCCATATGTTAAAAAATTATATACGGATAGCAGGTTAGTTAAATTAAATGATTTTAAAAGTTGTTTTGAAATTATTTAAATGAATTGATTTTTAAGAATAAAATCAAATTGGTGGAAATTGAATTATTTTGAATTTAAGCTCAAAATGTTGGAATTTAAACTTGGTAACGAAATTGTTTAATTAATCGAGGTTTAGATTTTTTAAGTTAAAAATTGAAATACATCGTAAATTTTTGAAAGTTAATTTGTTTTAAAAATTGGTCTTTTATTTGAACTTTGAATATTTCTAAGAAAATTGATATGAAATGATATTTAAATTTGAGTTTAAAATTGAAAACATGGATTTAAAATTTAGTATTAGAAGTAAATTGATTTAAGTGTTTAAATCGACATTTTGAAATCGAATTTGGAATTAGAACTAAAATTGGAAATTTATTTGAAATTGAAATGTAAATTAATTGGAACTGAAAGTGGAAACTAATTTGAAATTGGAAATTTACATTAATTTGGAATTGGAAATTAATTTGAAATTGGGATTTAAATTAATTTGGAAATAGAAATTGAAAGCGAAAGGAATTTGTGAATTGAAATCGGAATTTATATGGAATCGTAATTTATTCGAGTTGAAATCGGAATTGAATCGATTAAATCGAAAGAGAATTTGGAATTGATTTGGGTAGGAAATTGGAAAGTTAATCGGTTTGACTTTGAAATTATTTTAAAATGAATATTTTAGTATAAATGATTTAAAATCTATATTCTTTAAATATTCAAAATTATTTTGATTTTCAACTATTTCACTATATAAACCATTTTTATATTCAAATTATTATCGATTATACTATTTTAACTATTTAACTATTTAAAACTATTTAAACTAATTTCTGAAATTTGAATTGGTTAAATGGTAAATTATTTATATTTTAAATCTTGGATTTAAATACGAATTAGGTTAAAATGAAGGATATAACCTAAATTGAAATTCGAATCAAATTTTGGAAGTGGAATCGATTTACTAGACATAATCGATAATTTTCAATATATGTTAAATTTTGAAATGGAATTGATGTCGAAGCGAATATATGATGATTTCGAAATGTATTTGATTTTGAAACGAATTTGACATTTATCAAGTGCAAATTGTTTCGAAATGTAAAAGAACCAACTGGTGTGTAAAATGACGATTGGTTGTTAAAGAGATTGGGGCCTCATATTGAAATACTCTCTTTCAATATTGGAACCACTTTAACAACCGTGTACGCGGTGGATGATATCCAGAACGTAGTGGTTGAATTGGAGACGTTTACTGGAATAAAGTAAGAGAATGATGACGGATAGCCTTGACATTCGTGTCATAATTAAAATGATTAAAACAGGAGCCTATGTATGGCCATTGACGTTAGCTACCTCTAGCAACGTTGATCTCTCGTATTACTATTTTTGTTTCATATTCGATGGGTGCACCTTATTTGTCGTTTGGATTGATTGTCGCGGTCGGCCACGGATGGGTTACGACCAGCCAGAAATGGTAAATCGGTAGAATCCTACCTTGGGCATTACCTTACGTGCCTTGTCATATTTATCCCTATACGAGCCCATTATGATTTTGGTTTAAAACTGTAAAATGTGTTAAGGTGGATCAATGTAAAGCCTTAACGCTATTTTGATATTTATTTTATTGATAGACATTATCTATTATAGCGTAAACTATTACATATAAATAGTTTAACGGATCCTTAGGAGATGGAAAATCCCATAATATCTCTTAAGTTATTGCACTCATATTCTGTGATATTGATTTGACTTACATAAGAGTATTTTAGTCCCGACTCGAATGTTTTGTCTTTTCATTACGCTCGGGTCAGTCCTGAGTTTTTTCAGCGTATTGAAGACTATTATTTGGAGGACGAAGAAGAGTTTTGGTATATTACTATTATTATTATCCCTTGTAGCATGTTATTCTACTGCTTTAATTATTTCACCTTGTTGTATATTTATAACTTTGATAAATGTGTATGGTTTAAAACCAAAGTATAGTAAACAACTTTATGAATTGCTTATTTGATTATTATATTTTATCGTTTCCGTTGTGAGATTCTGTGTTTTGTTTTCTTCTCCTCTTCTTATTTAACCCCATTGCTTATCTACGTTCCGGATTCTTTAAGTCGGACATCTATGGATTATTGACGATTTGAACCTTCCGAATCGTGGGTCGTCACATACATAACAAAAAAAGTATTTAATGTTTAAAATAACGTATATATAGATGAAAATTACATTTAATTTCATAAGATAATTTCAAATGGATTGTATATGTATTTCACTTGTATTTGTATATAAAATATGTTACTTCAACGAAATAAAACTGGATCTAGATCTAAAAATATACTTTTCATTAAACTTTAATTTCTTAAACAATAACAAATAAAAGGTTGGAACATCAGCATATATAAATTCACTGAATAAGATATGAGATTTAAACTAAATTAACAAAATGTAAAATATGATCATAATGATATGTAAAGATAGGATATCTAGTTTTCATTTTTCTGCTATTTTCTTCATTTAAATTATATTTAATTAAAATTTATTTATTCATTTTTGTGAATGCATTTTTATTTTATGTTCTTATCTTTATTTACAAATATTTTTCATGTACATAGAAAATTTCCAAAGTTTATTCCATTTATTTTCAAATTTTCTAGACCAATTTTCATTTTTTGTGCTATTTTCTTAATTTAATCATATATAATTAATATTTATTTATTTATATTTTGTTTATTTGTTATATTTTCATATTTCAACTAAATTATTGTATATATTTCAGTTATTTAAATTTATAAAAAGAAATTAGAGAAATGTGAAAGGTTTTTGTGACTTTTTATTTCTTAAGGCCTTTTGTATTCTTACCTATTCACTTTCAAACAACATCTTTTCAAATTTTGTTGCCATGACCTCCCTCTTCTGCCGACCCATCTCATTTCACACTCACGTAAAACATTTTTTTCTCATTTCTGAAAAAATTTCGGCCTCTCTTGCTTCGGAATTTTTTTTGGTAATCTTCTTTTCTTTTCATTTTATGCTAGTTCTATATTGATTTTTGCACTTGTTTTTCTTCTTTTTAGGATCGGCCATGCTCCTCCTTCAGCCTTTCCGCCTCCACCACCACTGGAAAACATCACCACCACCTCCTCCTCACCGGCCAACCCCAGCCGAATCAACCTTGGTGGTTGATCCATCACCAAATGCACAAAAGCTCCAACAATACCACCTAGCCAAGCATATAAATGCTTCCACCACCTTCATCACCCCCTTAGCGGCCACCCACACCACCACCACCACCTCCAGCCGACCTAAAACCCACGGCCATGTCATCCTATCGACCATACCAGAGAAGGCCGTGCCCATATGGCCTTGGCCCTGGCCTTGATTTACTTGAAAACCACGTGGTGTTGCTTGTTTTATGTTGTTGCACATCACCCACCTTTGCACCATCAACAACCCATGTAGGCCGACCCAATTGAACCCACAACCCGATCAAAACCATGCGTTAGCCATGTATTCCACCCTATGGCCGAGCCTAAGGAAGGTTGAAAGCAAGTGCAAAGCTTTTAGCTTTGTTTTGTGCATTCATTTATAGCATTGTTTAATCGTATTTTGGGTTGAATGCTTATGTTTGTTATATTGTTTTGTTTGAATTGTATTCAAGGAAATTAATCTTTGGCTCTCCCACTCGAATCTGTGTCGTGCTTTTGTGGATCTCAGTTGTGCATTCGTTTGTTGTCATCTCCAGCCTATACCAGTGAGTTATTCTCACCAGACAGTTTATACCTATATAACTAGTAAGTCGACCACTTTTGAATCTGTAAAATGCATCACCATATTATATCTGCTATGCTATGATTATATGATGTTCACCCATGCTTAAACACCTTTTATATCATATGTTACTGTTATATTATGCTGTTCTGTTATTAATATCAGTTTATCACACTGCAAGTTCCCTTTAGATTAGAATCACTATGGGTTGAAATGATACATACCCGAACGGACTTTAGAACAGGGGAAAATCGTTATGGGATGAAATGATAGGCCTGAGTGATTTTCAAATTATTTCATTTACTTGGGACTGTGGGTTTGAAATGATAAAACCCGGGTTTTCTTTATAAACTACGAGTTGAAATGATATATTACCCGTATCACTTTACCTAGGCTAAAATGAAATTCAAACCAGTGATTAAAATATGTTTTTCTAAAAATTTTAAAATATTTTAGAAATGTAAATATTATAATATTTTGATTTAAACTTAATTAAAAATGATTTTTGTACAGTTTGATTTTGTAAAATTTATAAGTGAAATAAATAAACGGTAAAGTTGGACAATTTGAAATGTAAGTTATTTTGGAAAATTTTAATTTGGTGATAATTGGAATATAAATTAAATACGAAAATATGATAAATTCATGATAATTTGGATTAAAGTGAATTTAAATGATTTTATAATATATTAATGATTTTTGAATAAAGTTAAAATGTGAAATGAATGAATATTTAAGTTGAAATTCTGAAATATAACTAAAATTGGAAATTTGTGAATTTGGCTTAAAAGTGAATTTTAAGTTAAGTAAATAAAAATAAAATTAAGTTATATTTGAAAATTTAAACTTAAGTGTTAAGTTAAATTTAATTTAATGAATTTAAAATTTAACGTTGGAATTTAATAAGTGAATTATTATTAAATCTTGATTTTCGAATGGAAATTTAACTTTATAAAATCATGAATATAAGGATATTTTAATGATTGTTTTAAAAAGTGAAAATATGTGATTTGATAAGTTAAAAATGATTTAAATAAAAATATAATTGTTCGTGAAATTATATTGAATATTTGAAGTTAATTAATTGCATTTTTTGAAATGTTATTATTTCTAATGTAAATGATATTACAACATTTGTAAATACTGTAGTTGATAATAATGAACCAAATGGCTAAATTTAATTAAAGGCTATTATAGCATTTTGCAAGTGCTATAATTGTTGAATTTAACAAAGTTTATTTGAAACTAATGTAACCCTATTACAGCATTTTGAATGCTGTCTTTTGTTAAATTGAATTTTTTTAAAAGTAACTTTCCGTAGCATTTTTCTAAATGCCGCGAAAGGTGAATTTTCATTGTTTTATTAAGTTTAAATGAATAAATGAACTTTGAAAGATTTAGATTTATGAAATTTAATAATTTAATTACTAAATATAATAACTTCATTTTTATGATTTAAAATGAAGTAATTTGTTTTGAAATATAAACTATTTGAAATGTGTATTAAAATGGTATTTTAAATAAATGAATGTGGTTTGGAAGATACGATATTTTGATATTTTGAATTGGATTTTTGAATGATATTGAATTTTTGAAATGATATTTGATTTCGAAGTATAAAATACCATTTTGAAATTTTAACCGCGGGATGTATTTAATTTATAGTTTAACCCATCCTTAAAGGATAGGCGATCCCAAGCATCCTTTAAGTTATTGTGCATTTCTACTACAGTTCACTTGAGTTGGTTTACATTATATAAGTATATATGTTCTGACTCGAGTGTTTTGTGTTTTACTTTACGCTCGGGTCAGCCTTAGTATTTACAACTTAGCTTTGGATTTCTTTTCTAGAGCTAGGAATCGCTAGAGATTTTGCTTGTCTAGTTATCTATTCCCTTCCAGTTTCAGTTGTTCTATTTCAGCTCTGGTATTTATAAACTTCTATGTTTGAGATTTCTATTGTATATGGTTTTCCAGACTGATATTATGTATTATGTTTTGAGAGTTTATTATAGTAACTTCATGAACTACTATGGTATTTTAATTTCTGCTGTGAGTTATTCTAATATTTCTATGTCCGTGATTCTGTTATTGTATTTCATTTGCTCCAAATTTATTTACAATGCGGTATTTTGAGCAATTAAAGTCCGACATGTGTGGATGCGAATGGCTGAAAATATCGGTTGTTGCAGTTGGTATCAGAGCTTTGGTTTTAGGCAAACCATAGCCTTCGGAGCAAAAACTCACTAGCGATAGGGTAGAAATACCCTAGAATGAGTGAAATCAATCTCAGAATCATTTCTTTGTGAGAGAACGTATTTTCGAAGTATAAAATAATTTTCAAATGATTTTTAAAGGATTTTCAAAGATTATTTTGGTATAAAAATTTTCTTATTTTGAAACCAAGATTTTCTAAACTTCATTCCTTCTATATCCACCTTGTTAGAAATCTCTTGGTTAGGATTCTTATCGATTAGGATTCCTTGTACTTTGGAATGCTCCCACTTGTTCTGAAATCCAGTCTTGTTTTCCCTATTTTATCCTTTTGATTTTGGAGCATTCTGTAACCCCACTTTGGAATGACTTCTATAAAGATTGGTAATTCTGCAAATCTTTAAATGATTGGTAAAGGGGTGAAACTCCTTTACAATTGGCATTGATTAACCGAAGATTTCTGTATCCTCGGTTTACGATGCAATCTACCTTCTGCTATATCTAGATTCTATATCTGGCGATCGAATGTTGATTTGCCTTAGATTTTCGAATTGATTATATTCATGAAATCACGGTTGACCGGTTAAGGTCGCCTGCGATTTATATGGGCTTATCCATCTCCTATTTGGTAATAAAATTTAATTATCTTCGTTCGAGCTTATCTTCGAACCAGAATTCTATGTGATTAGAGTTTCTCTAAATTCAAATCTCCGTATAGTTTGAAATCTAACCTTGAATCACTCTTTGGAAATTTGTGTTTGATTGTATTTTGAATTTGTGCATACATCGAAATTATTATTTTGATAAGGATGACCCTATTTTGTATATAAAAGTGAAATATTTTCAATAAGGATTTTATATCTTTTGAAAATGAGAATTTGAAGTTTCGAAATGATTTGAAATTTTGAAAATTTATAATAATTTTACTTATATAAAATGATTTATAATTGAAGGGTTTTGAATTTGAATTTTGAGGAATCGAACTCCGGTGTTTTGAAATCGGTTTTAAGATTTTGAAATATATATAATAATAATATGATTTAAAGATATTTTCTGAATAAGAAATGTTTCAAATGTATTCGAATGAATTCCAATGATTTCGAAGATATTTCAAAGGAGTTTCTAGAAAATAAAAGTCCAGAACCCACTTATGTCGCTGGAAAATTATTTCGGTGATGAATGCATGCATCATCGACGTTGATTTTCGAGTTTTTGAGTGGGGGAGAGGCCACTCTAGTAGCTTTGCTATGCGAGTGATTTTGTGAAACCAAATTTTGATTTCAGATTTCGAAGCATGGTTTGATATTAGAAAGATATATGTGTATATATATATATATATATTTGAAATGATTTAAAGTAAGCCGATGTTTAGTCGTCAACATTCAGATTTGTTTTGGTATAACCTTATCTATTGGAATTGATTTATGGATTTGTTACCGATTTCCAACTCTTGGATTTGAAAAATTAGTTCTTTCGACTAGTTTGAAGATTCGAGCACTTCCAAATCAAGGTTAACTTTTCAAAGCTAAGAAATTTTGAAAGGTATAAGGTATTTGATAAAGATATAAGTTTAGTTTGGTATGATTAAAGTATAAAGTAATATGATTTATAAAAGTTTGAAATGTTTGTTGAGTGAAATAAATAATACTATTTTGAATTATACAGGTATGAAACATAGATTTGAAATGTTTTAATAAAGTATATGTATAGAATAAAAATCTTTCCAATGGTAAATTGGATTTTTCATACAGAAATAAATATGGTTTTAAAGTTTGTAACCAATTTGATATTTTGATGATTGAAATGGCTTGGAAATGATTTAATCTTTATTTTGATAAAGAATGTGAATTTGAAATGATAATTGAGTTTGATAAATGAATATTTGAAGTTTATATTTGTATGAAAGGATGTTTGGTTTACTTGTAATTTGAGTTTATTTAAAAATATTGGATTTATGAAAGGAATATTTCAAAACTAAGTAATAGTGAGGTAAAATTTGAGATATATGAAATTATAAAATTCAGTTTTGGAATATGGTATATTTAAGCTTTGAAATATATTAGAGATTGAATGGTTCATTTTATGGATCAAATCTTTATTTGAAATTTGATTATATTTGAAATGGTTTTGCTGGAAAACTAAAATGAATTGAAACTGATGGTTTGAATTGAATTAAAGTTGGAAATTTTAGATTTGGGTTTAAATTGAATAAATTTGAGAAATGTAAAGAATTAAAGGAATGTTTTATGATTTCAAATGTATGATTTCGAAAAGTTATGATTTTCAAAGTGTAATGATTTCAAGTATTTTGGTTTCGAAAGATTTATAACTTTGAAAGTATCATGATTTTTGAAAGTGGATATATGTTTGAAATGGAAATGAATTTGTTTGACCTAAATTTTGTTGATTTGGAAATTTGGATTATTTTCTAAATCTATTATTTTAAGAAACGTCGAAACTGAATATATGTAATTTGGAAGAAATGATTTGGCAAAACCATATATGATTGTGAAACTGAAACGTTATTGAAAGGAATTGAAATTGAGAACCTTGATTTACTAAATACTTGATTTGGGAGTTACCAAACTTATATAAAAATTGATTTGTATAAGTATAAAGTGATTTGAAATTATTGATCTGTAAAGGTACTAAATTTATAATTTGAAATCTTATGTAATCGAAGTCTATATAAGTGTGATTTCATATACTATTAATTTTGGAAAGTATTCGATTTGAAATGAAATCTTATATATAATGGACTTTATATAAATATGATATTTGAAAGCGATTTTGATAGGTACTACATGATATATATTTTCAAAGCAAAGATATGGAAAGTGCCTTCTGCTTGATATCCGCTTTGTGGCCACACTGTGGATTCATTCTATCGATATTATTCTCTCTGATTTTGGGTTTTTCGGATATGATACTCGAGTGTCCATCGAATTCCATGGCGATCTCCATGGTCTTACGGGAGCGACTACATAGCGCAACTTCCTGGCTGAGATGGCCTAGGGGTACGGATTGTTTTCTAAGGGATCCAGGTGTAACCATTGTGTATCCTACAATCTATGTTGGTCGCATTAATAGAGAAACTGTCTGGCTGAGACGGCCTAGGGGTACGGATTGTTTCCTGGGGGATCCAGGCGTAACCATTGTGTATCATGCACTCTACTAGTCATCATGGCGTAACTCGCAGGGCTGAGAAAGCTTAAGGATACAGATTGTTTCCTGAGGGATTCAGGCGTAACCATTGTGTATCTACGATCCATGGTTAGAAAAATGTTTTGGTTTGGTTGATTTGTTTGAATTGTACTTTCCATATCTATTTTTAAAAGGTTTTCCGATATTTTCACTGGGTTTTGAAAAAAATCTACTAAGCACCTGGAGAATTCTAGCTTTGCGCCTGATCAACGCATGGCCGGAGTCTACAGGAACGAAAGTAAACTTGTTAAGACATCGAGTTATAAAAGTATTTTTATAAAGTATTATATAAAGGATATTTTGATCATTATTTTACTTGTCTAAATAATTTAAAATGTTTTAAATTTTGTTTACTTCGAACTAACAAATTTGAATCAAATGACTATTTATCATATTATAAAATGTTTAAAATGTTGTAAATATAAAATTATAAATTGAAATGTATATAGTTTTAAAATAATGGTCCATCCTTGTGTTCCAACCTATTTTTCCTCCTATCTATTCCTACCTTCTTCTTCTTTGAGGGTTCTTTCTGCATTATGGAAAGAATTGGTTCTTTGGCTTATCGTTTAGATTTGTCCGAGCAACTTTCTGGAGTGCATGATGTATTACATGTCTCGCACCTTCGCCGTCATCTTCATGATCCATCTCTTATTATCCAGCCTTCTGCTCTTGATAGTTTGGATATTGAACCTAATCTGACTGTTGAGAGGAAGCCACTTCATATTGTCGACAGAGGTACGAAGCAGCTCAGAAGGAAATCTGTTAGTCTGATCAAAGTACTGTGAAGTATTGATGATTAGGATTGTACCTGCGAGACAGAGGAGAGCATTCATGCTTCGAATCCGAAATTGTTTTTCCGGGTACTATTTGTTGTCTATCGTGCTTTCCTTATTTTTCCTTATTCGTTCTTTTTGAGGACGAAAAGATTTGAGTGGGGGAGAGTGCAACAACCTAGTATTTTATGATTATTTCAATTGTTTGTTTTAATTATTTAAATTGAAACTCCTGATTTTAAAACTTTATTATATTTATTAAAATGAATAATTTTTTTATTTTAAAAGTATATTTTGATTTTGTGTGAATTATAATTTCAAACCTGAATAAATATAATATTTTCCAAAAAAGTGGATTTTTGGTCAATCTGGTCAAACTTTGACTTTTAAATTTAAAATTTAAATATTTTAATTTTACAATTTATTATGACATATATTAAATTTCAAGAATACTACTTTTCGTTTCGTTGAAATCCGATTTGTATTGTGAAAGTTATGCTTTTTACAATATTGTATGTAAATTGATTTATTTAATAAAATTGTCTATTTTAAATTATATAAATAATATTTTATTTGTCATATCATGTTCTAATATGTGTAATATGACATGTTAGATATATATTTTATTTTTAAAACATTTTAAAGTGATGTTATGATTTTTCCAAAATTTATTGCATTTATTTTCTATTTTTAAAGGCTAGTTTTCATTTTTCTGCTATTTTCTTCATTTAAATTATATTTAATTAAAATTTATTTATTCATTTTTGCGAATGAATTTTTATTTTATGTTCTTATCTTTATTTACAAATATTTTTAATGTACATAGAAATTTTCCGAAGTTTATTCCATTTATTTTCAAATTTTCTAGACTAGTTTTCATTTTTTGTGCTATTTTCTTAATTTAATCATATAAAATTAATATTTATTTATTTATTTTTTGTTTACTTGTTATATTTTCTTATTTTAACTGAATTATTATATATATTTCAGTTATTTAAATTTATCACACTGCAAGTTCCCTTTAGATTAGAATCACTATGGGTTGAAATGATACATAGCCGAACAGACTTTAGAATGAGGGAAAATCGTTATGGGCTGAAATGATAGGCCTGAGCGATTTTTAAATTATTTCATTTACTTGAGATTACGGGTTTGAAATGATAAAACCTGGGTTTTCTTTATAAATTACGGATTAAAATGATATATTACCTGTATCACTTTACCTAGGCTAAAATGAAATACAGACCCGTGATTAAAATATGTTTTTCTAAAAAATTTAAAATGTTTTAGAAATGTAAATATTATAATATTTTGATTTAAACTTAATTAAAAATTATTTTTGTAAAGTATTATTGATTTTTTGAAATTTATAAGTGAAATAAAAAAATGGTAAAGTTAGAAAATTTGAAATGTAAGTTATTTTGGAAAATTTTAATTTGGTGATAATTGGAATTTAAATTAAATATGAAAATATGATAAATTCATGATAATTTGGATTAAAGTTAACTTAAATCATTTTATAATATATTAATGATTTTTGAATAAAGTTAAAATGTGAAATGAATGAATATTTAAGTTGAAATTTTGAAATAAAACTAAAATTGGAAATTTGTGAATTTGGCTTAAAAGTGAATTTTATGTTAAGTAAATAAAAATGAAATTAAGTTATATTTTAAAATTTAAACTTAAGTGTTAATTTAAATTTAATTTAATGAATCTAAAATTTAATTTTGGAATTAATAAGTGAATCATTATTAAATCTTGATTTTTGAATAGAAATTTAACTTTATAAAATCATGAATATAAGGGTATTTGAATGATTGTTTTAAAAAGTGAAAATATGTGATTTGATAAGTTAAAAATGATTTAAATATAAATATAATTGTTTGTGAAATTATATTGAATATTTGAAGCTAATTAACTGCATTTTTTGAAATGCTATTATTTCTAATGTAAATGATATTACTAACATTTGTAAATGCTATAGTTGATAATAGTGAACCAAATGGCTAAATTTAATTTAAGGCTATTATAGCATTTTGCAAGTGCTATAATTGTTGAATTTAACTAAGCTTATTTGAAACTAATGTAACCCTATTACAGCATTTTGAATGCTGTCTTTTGTTAAATTGAATTGTTTTAAAAGTAACTTTCCGTAGCATTTTTCTGAATGCTGCGAAAGGTGAATTTTCATTGTTTTATTAAGTTTAAATGAATAAATGAACTTTGAAAGATTTAGATTTTTGAAATTTAATAATTTAATTATTAAATATAATAACTTCATTTTTATGATTTAAAATGAAGTAATTTGTTTTGAAATATAAACTATTTGAAATGTGTGTTGAAATGGTATTTTAAATAAATGAATGTGGTTTGGAAGATACGATATTTTGAAATGGAATTTTTGAATGATATTGAATTTTTGAAATGATATTTGATTTCGAAGTATAAAATACCATTTTAAAATTTTAACCACGGGATGTATTTAATTATAGTTTAACTGATCCTTAAAGGATGGGAAATCCCAAGCATCCTTTAAGTTATTATGCATTTCTACTACAGTTCACTTGAGTTGGTTTACATTATATAAGTATATATGTCATGACTCGAGTGTTTTGTGTTTTACACTTTACGCTCGGGTCAGCCTGAGTATTTACAGCTTAGCTTTGGATTTCTTTTCTGGAGCTAGGAATTGCTGGAGATTCTGCTTGCCTAGTTATCTATTCCCTTTCAGTTGTTCTATTTCAGCTCTGGTATTTATAAACTTCTATGTATTTGAGATTTCTATTGTATATGGTTTTCCAGACTGATATTATGTATTATGTTTTGAGAGTTTGTTATAGTAGCTTCATGAACTACTATGCTATTTTAATTTCTGCTGCGAGTTATTCTGATATTTCTGTGTTTGTGATTCTGTTATTGTATTTCATTTGCTTCAAATTGATTTACAATGCGGTATTTTGAGCAAATCAAGTTCGACATGTGTGGATCCGAATGGCTGAAAATATCAGGTTGTTACAGTTCTCAACGGATGCACCGATATCCAGTCTCGATACATCTTGACTAGGAACATTTAAAATGGTGTATTTTACAATATTGTCATACTATACTCATGATTACAACTATTTATAACCTCTATCACAAACACACTATTTGTAGTTTTTCTATTAAATACACTTTTAATTAAATTAATTAATTAATATTAATGCATTATATTAGGTATATAATAGAAAGAAAACACCTTTTATTTCAAACAAGCTTGGTTATCGAGTTAGATATATCTAATAAATTACATAATTGCTCTTAGGGCATACCAGTAACTCTATCAATCTCCCACTTGGATTTGGAGTCAATTACGGAATCTTATTCCAATTTTTCTAGTTGGCTTCCTTAAAACCAATTAGGTCAGTCCATCAGTGAACGAGTATGCTATAATGTTTCAATTATCTACTTTATCAACCAATTCTCCAATACCGATGAACTGTTTTATCATATGGAACAATTCGGAATATGTCTCTCAACTTCCAATGAGCTCTAAGTTCTGTTATGAACTATATCATGACATTATTATCATATTACAATGTTATAGGATTCTCAACATTTGGAATCACCCTCGGTTTAGTTATAAATTTGTACATTTATAGTTATACACATTACTTTTATTGCAGCACTATTCAAGGCGATGTACTTATCCTTTTTTATTGAATTAGCCACAGTCTTTCATTATGAACATTCCAACTTAAAGATTCTTAAATTGAATTTATTATTGATACATTACACTCAATACCATTTATAAAGTTTGAGTCTGAATACTTCTTTATAAGGAGTTTGTTATTTCTGTAAACAATTCTTTAGTATTTCATACATAAATGAGAATATTCCAAAATATCATTTAGTGATATGAATTAGGATTCGATATTTGCTTCATGTATCAAATAAATAAACAAATCACAATATCGTAGACAACATAAAATTTATGATAATTCCTATTGCCAATGCATAAGGAATCCATCTTACGTATTCTATATTAAACATTTTAATATGGTGTCATCGTATATCGTTTTGGGACATTTCCAGTATCTTTTATACTTACTATAAAAGACATCATTTACAAATTCAACATTGAGTATTAAAATAACTAAAACTGATTTTAACACAAAATACATCATTAACAATTAGTAGTGCGTTGTTTGCTTATGATTTAGAAATATCTATGCATCTTTTAACTTTCTTTCTTATGAGCACACGCTTCGTCTACATTTTGATTGATAATCAAACTGTTTGATACATTTATCAAAATTCTTGTTCAAATTTGATGCTTTTTAGAATGATACTTCGTATTCATTCTTGGATCATACCCAAAAACCCATAAACTCAAAATCACTCCCATTCACTTCAAAAAACTTTGGATGTTATGAGCAAACAGACAATCTTAATCTATATTTAAAACTTTCTATTTCAACACATATATACCAATATATAAATTCATGATAGGCGATAATTTTGTGAGAAAAATTCGAACCAACTTGAGCTTATCAAATGGTGAATCTATTATGTTAATTTCAACAATTGAAATTCACGGTAATATTATTATTAATGTGGCTCGCTATATTCCAATTGCATTTGCTTTTTTATAACCTTACATTTGCGTCCAATGGATCATATCACTTTGGATACAACTATCAAAACCAAAATTTGATAATGTACTTAGAATTTATTTCAGATTATCACATCGTACTATATCATAACGTCAACGCTCTTAATGGTTTAACTAAACAACCAAGGATTATATATTCTTGACATTAACAAGAAACTCATAGTTTTTCTTTAATGTACGAGAATACCCATTAGATGTTCCAATGTATTTAAGTTCATTTAGGTTCGGTCAATTTCATTTTATCTCTTGTAATCAGTTTTATCATTGGATCGTATCTAAACTCATTTTATACCAATAATTTCTTAAAGAAATTCCTTCGCTACAAAGTTGGTATTTCTTTAAACAACGGTTGTTTCTTAATGCATTGGGAAGAGATTCATAAACATTTTATGAATTGCCTTACATGAAACTGATTTTATAATAGTTCATAATCTATTTATGTTCACAATATAAATCAGTCATACAATGACTATCGTTTTCAATTCTCTTGGATCGATTCATATAAGATCACTTGCGTACAATTATTATGTGCGGTCTTTCGACTCGCACAATTTGCCGACTCCTTGGCCTAGTTTATGTATGGGTTTCTTATAAACCCTCATCTCGTATGGTTTTGTAAACTATTCCTTAGATGATATTAATTTTAACCTTATGTACTACTCTTAAGTACACACCATATAAATAGTTTAACTCAACTTCACTCACTATCAACCATGCATTGTCCAATAGAGCTCGACTACTCCTTATCAATACATCAAGAATTCTTTCCAATAAACTCACCCATTCGATCAAATTGAATTGTTAATGTTGCATGTTATACTATTTACTTTCATTTTATATTCTATGAGCTTATCATAGACTTATATAGATGTATCAAATATACATGTTCATGTCTATGATAACTCATCCGTGAATACGACGAATAAAGTGGAACCGCTTTGGTATTGATAAACTTACAATTGCATGCATCCATATGTGTCAATCTAAAGAGTTTATCGGTCCTTACGATGCTCCCACTAAATGGTGTATAGCCCTTAATTGTTTTAGATATAGATAACTAGTATCATACGATTCATAATCATGTAACAAAAATTATTTCTCAAAACTATGGCTTAGTCAATTATTCTAAAATAATTGTAAATAATTTTAGATACTTCAGTATTTTCTAATACGTCATTTTTTATTGTGAATGCATATACCAACTTTATAGTTTTATTTCAAACGAATATTCATAATATTCACATTGAAATATAACTGTGTCTATTTTTTAGTTGACATCGAAAAATAATCATTTTTTCATAAATAATGTGAAGTAGGTTTTATGAATACACTTTTCGTAATTTGATGCAAACAATAAGTGTTACGTGGCACTCTCATACTATTTATGCCACTGCTATAAAGCGTACTAAATTTGTAGGTCCATCGTTCACTATATAGATTATTTATTTCATATACTACAACTAGTTTACAGTGATGAGTTCTTTGATAAAATATTTTGAACTCAAAGAAATAAATTTTATAACAAAAAATTTCCTTATAAAAATACATTTTGGAATAAAAATAATATTTTTTATTCCAACATTAAGTATCAATTTTTATTATTACAATTTTCATTTCTGATATTTCTTTAAGAAGCATAAATGACTTCACCCTCTTCATCCCACAAAGTCAAAATCGCTCAACATATTCTAAATCATTATTTAGAAGTCTGTTTCAACATACATATGCCAAAAGACAAAATCATATCGAGCGATAGTTTAAAGAGTAAAATTTGAATTAAGTACATTGAATGATGAATCTATTATGTTAACTCTAACAATTGAAATTTATGATGTTACTCTATGCTTACCATATCCAACTATACTGGTCTTCTTCTTAGAGAAACTTTTGTGACTGATGAATCTTATCCCTTCAGATACAACTACCAAAATATATTTTAATAATATACTCGGAACCCGTTTTGCATTTGCACATTATGTCATATGGTAGAGTTAATGCTTTTATAGACTTATTGACAACTAAGGAAATTATTTTCCCAACATCAATGAGAAAATCATAGTTACTCTTTAATGAGAGAATTCTTATTAGACATTCTGATTAGTTGTGTCCTTTTAGGTTTGATCGATATCATTTCATCCTTTGTAATTATTTTTATCTTTGGATCGAAATCCATTTTACTGCCCATAATTTCTAAAATAAATTCCTTTGTCATGAAGTTGGTATTTCTTGAAATAACAGTTGCCTCTCGGTGCAATGAAATAGATTTTCATAAAATTTTATGAATTACCTATATAAAATTGATTTAGTTTTTACGTTTATGAAACTTACGGGTATATACCAAAGTATGTTACCTACCATAAAGTAATTCAGGAGAGCCTTCGTGTGATAATAATTGAGCAAGCTAAATCAAAGCCATCGTAATAAGAAGCAGCAAAGTTTTTGCGGCTATTGGAGTCATCGCAAGGCATCTCACAGAGTCATCATATAGCATGCTAGAATCATTGTAATACAACTGTTGGAATGATCGTAGGACAGAGTGGTGAAGCTATCAGGGGAAGATCTAGGAAACTTTCGTTTGTAATCTCTGGTTGACAATCCAAAGATATCATGTAGATTTCCTTAAAGAAAATATAGAGCGTTCCTTTACCATCATCGTGAAGAGTTCCTCATAAACCATCGGGTAGAGTTCCTTAAAGCCACGAAGGAGTGTTCATGTGAAAGCTATCGAAGGGCGACCAATGCCATCGCATGGTAGAAATCAAAGCCTTCATGACAATTAGAGCGAAAGCCTCCATAGAGCAATTTGTAGAAGCTTCTGTGTGACATGAACACAAAAGAATGGAGCCATTGTGATCTGTTTATTTATGCCATTATAATGCGGAGAATCAAAGAATCATCATGGGGTATTTCATAAAGACGTTACAAAGCATACTAAATCCATCATGGTAGTTCTTGATGCAATCGTTGGATAAGGTAGAAGAGCCATTGTGGGAAGTTCTATAAGGCCTTCACATGTTATCTCTAAATGACAAACCAAGGCAATTAAATCATCATGTGCTAACATCACTACAAGAAAAATTATTTTTTGCAGCTCCATGTAATAACATTTAATTCAAAAAGCTGCGATTGTTCAAATTTACTTTCATATATAATTAAATATAAAAAAGAAAACGCTGCGTAACTTTGGCGGGGAGATGACTTTTCGCGGCCTCATTTTTATTATTCTTTTCGCTTCCCACCAAATAACACTTCATCTCAACTCCGCTCCAACCCTTCATCTCAAATCCGCTCATCTCTGCAAATCTCAAGTCTGCATCTCTGCAAATCTCAAATCCGCTCGGCCTTGACATCGCTCCATCGCTCTGCAAATCTCAAATCTGCAAATACTAGGTATTTGATTATATGTTCTGTGTTGTAGTTTGAAGATGCATTAATATTTTGCATCATTCCTCCAATTTGCCTTCGAATCAGTCACGCGAAATGATATCCCCTAATCTAGGATTTAGTTTAGGGGTTTATATTAATTCGCTTATCATTGCTTCCTGATAAAAATAGGTAAGTTCACCTTACGTTTTATTGATGTATGAGAGAGTAGAAAAATGGTTAGGAAATTAGTCAATAGTGATGGCATTGTCAGTTCAGGTATCAACTTTAATAAGGAATGACTAGTGTGATGTCTCAATGTATCTATACATTTAGGGGAAACTACTGCGATGCTTTTTCAGTTTTTGGTTTGCTTCTAGAGCTGCCACTTTTTGTAACCTTTTTACTTGACAGAAGCTTCACCCCAATCTCAAGTGTAATGTTTCAGGATCGGTATCCTACAAATCAGGTAAAAATTTAAATGTTTTTTTTTCTGGTTCAAGTTAACATTGAGGACTTGTAATCCAATTGAGAACTTGAGAGTAGGGACAGCTGTGACAAGTGCCACTCTTTTTTCCTTTTCTTAATAATAAAATAAAATAGTCTCTAGTTTAGTTGAATTTTATCAATGTTTACTCAACAAAACTGAAAGCCAATGCGAACTACAAGAGCATTGGCCCATTTAGAACATCTGGGATTGTATAAAAAATAATCAACATCTCACCCATGCCAGAGTGCTTACCAAATTATAATGAAATAAAGTTAATACTAGCGTTAGACTGTATGGACAACGTTTAAATACAGTGAAATATTTTTGGCATCAACCATAAAGAAGGTTTGTGGTTGTATGAGGTTCTGGGAGATGGAAGGTTGTTATGGATTGTTCGGTTGCTGACAGTTTGCAAGTTGGGTTTTTGGTGGTGAGTATTGTGGAACAGGTGAGAGGGTCTGTGTTAAGTAGACGGGAGTTATGAAGTTGCTTTCTATTTGTAGGTGATGGTTAGAAATGAGGCACTATTGTAGTGGTGATGGTTAGAAATGAGGCATTATTGTAATTTCCCTGACTTTTTGAAGGTAAAATAATTTTGTTTTCCTAGTTGAGCCCGTATGTGTGAAGATAAAGTTTGGCCTTTTACTTTCTTATTTCGTGTTTCACTCTAGGTTTTATTAAAGTTTGATGACAAAAATTTGGTTTCATTTGAAAAGTGGTATTATTTTGGATATTTCTTTGCAAACAAGGAGGATTTGAATACTATTTTATTTTAGTTGTTCTTTTGAAGTGATCAATGAACATTTATACTAAAATTGTAGCACTCAAGTCGTTTGATTATTGTTAGTTAGAAGATAAGATAAATTGTTAATAATAAATGTTATTTTTTCCAACCTTACTTTGATGCATATGTGATAGTCAATGATATAAACTTTAAACTTAAGGTAATGATCACATTCGCAAACCTTAAATTTGACTATCAATGGTCTGACATGAAATTTTACATCGATTGCCATATTCTACATTTAGAACTGCTGACTAGAGCAAAGCCTATTTGAAACTTAAAAGGTACCCTTTTGTTGGTAATTTATATTCTCCGCTATAATCTACTGATGTTTATTTATTTACATTAGAGTTGTCATCAAACTTTTGAAATTACGAATATAAGTTTTTCTGTGGCTCGCATAAACTGGATTTAAGCTTTTATTTGCATATAGATGAATGGTTAGTGCTTATTCGTTTTTTTAAACAAGGTAGAAGTGGAACCGGAGGATGGTGAAATATGGCAATGGATTGTGAAAGGAGTTTTGGGGATTGGTTTGTGGACTGAATTTTTGATTGTTTTGGGTGGAAGTGGATGAAGTGTAGGCTTAGGGTGGGGTTTTAAATATGGTTGTGAACAAAAATGCAAATGCCAGTAGGAGGGTGAATGAATGCATGTGAACAAAATATAAATAGTCAATGCAATGAACTTTTTGTATATGATTATGACATTGTTGTATAAGTGGATAAAATTGTTGTTAATGGCGCAAGCTTAGTATAAGGAGAGGGGTAGTGCATAGACATTACTCCGGTGCTACAAAATAGCGCCGTTGTAATGGCAAATTTTTTGGAAACAGTTTGGACTTGACTTGTTGATTTGTTGTTTGACATTCTCTGTCTTCCTTGTTGTTTGTCATTTTGTTTGCATTCAATTACGATTATAGTTAGTTGTTATTTTGCTTGCATTCAATAACAAATTATTACTTTAAATTTTAGAAATTTACTTCCTCACATATTGGTTGATGATGGATAAAAATTGGGTACATCTACACAGGTAACTATATTATACTAAATATATTTTGAGAGTCAAATCATATATTTTAACGTCAAAATTAATAGTTATTTCATTTTATTAATAGAACTAGTACTGAGTATGAGCAAGGAGCTTGGAAGTTTGTGCATGCTGCATTGAGAATTTCAAGAAATCCAGAAAAGATTTTATGTCCTTGCTTAGATTGTCGAAATCTTAGTCATCGGTATGGGAAGATTGTTGTTGAGCATTTGATTATAAGAGGAATGGATCCGCTATACAAGGATGGTAGGTGGTACATTCATGGCAAACAAATAACTATAAGCAAAGATATCGAGTCTAATGACACTTATAATTTACTCAAAGCCATTCATTATGAAGATGAAGATTTCATCAATCATACATATTCCGACGATGATAAAGATGAAGATAGCGCACAGAAACGAGAGGAGAATTTATTAAAAAACTTGGAGGATGCCGAAACCCCGTTGTATCCTGGTTGTACCGATCAAACAAAATTATCTTCCGTTATTGCCTTATATAATCTAAAATGTGAGATTGGGTTATCCGATAATGGATTCGATAAACTTCTGAATGTGCAACAACTATTGTTGCCAAAGGATAACGTACTTCCTAGGAATATTTACGAGGTGAAAAAAATTTCCCAAAGTATTCGATATGGGTTTTGAGAAAATTCATGCTTGTCAAAATGATTGTTGTCTCTTTAGAAGAGAGTACAAAGATTTGGATAGTTGTCCAAAATGTGGGTTTTCGAGATGGAAGAGGAACGAACGTACAAATGAAATTATGCATGGTATTCCGGTTAAAGTTTTGAGGTATTTTCCAATCATTCCAAGATTCAGAAGAATGTTTAGATCTCAAAAAATAGCAGAAGATTTAAGATGGTATTTTAACAATAAAAGTAATGATGGAAAAATGCGTCATCCTGTTGATTCTATAACATGGAATGTGGTAGATGAGAAATGGGAATCGTTTGCAGCAGATCCACGCAACCTAAGGCTTGGCCTTGCTACTGATGGTTTTAATCCAATTTTGACATTGAGTTCCAAATATAGTTGTTGGCTCGTGATGCTAGTGACATACAATCTCTCGCCACTGTTATGCATGAAAAAAGAAAATAACATGTTAACATTGTTGATTCCTGGTCCAAAGCAACCAGGAAATGATATAGATATATATTAGGCACCATTGGTAGAAGATCTGCAACACTTATGGATTAATGGAGTTCAAACTTGTGATGCATTTAGTAGATCGCTTTTTACTATGAGAGCAATTTTACTATGGATGATTAATGACTTTCCTTCATATGGTAATCTAGATGGATGTTGTGTGAAAGGTAAAAAAGGTTGTCCATTATGCGGTGTCAACACTCATCATCGATGGTTGAAGTATAGTCGGAAAAATGTCTACATGGGTCATAGGAGATTCTTACCACCATCGGATTCGTTGAGAAAACAAAAATCCTGGTTTGATAACACTATAGAAAATGGTCGTAGACCTAGAATTTTAACCGGAAGAAACATCTCTATCATTTTGAAAAACTTTCCAAATAATTTTGGAAAAAAAATTAAAAATGGAGATAATAACAGCAAGAAAGGGAAGGGTAAAAAGAAGCCAACTAAGAAGCAGTATAGTAAGAAAAGAAAAAATTCTACTTTCAAACAAGATGATGATCCTGCAAAAATAGAGCTATCAAGATGGAAAAAACGATCAATATTCTTTGATTTACCATATTGGGAGGTTAGTGCTATTATTTTTTAATGAATGAATTATATTATATAGATCAATGAAGTATAACAATATTATTTTTGTAGGAACTTCCCTTGCGTCATAATTTAGACGTAATGCATGTAGAAAAAAATGTTGGTGAAAGCATAATAGCGACGATGTTGCATGATAGCAAATCAAAAGACGGAATTAATTCTAGAAAAGATTTGGAAGATTGGGGAATCAGGCATGGCCTTTTTGCACAAGCTCGTGGGAAAAAAATATATCTTCCACCAGCTCCGTATACATTGTCCAATTTGGAGAAAAAAACATTTTGACAAAGGTTATATGATTTCAAGGGACCTGATGGCTATTGCTCAAATTTTAGAAGTTCTATATCATTGGAGGATTGTAAAATTATCGGCATGAAGTCACATGACTACCATGTACTAATGCAACAGTTATTACCAGTTGCAATAAGAGGATTGTTGCCGAAAAAGCCAAGGAGGACAATAATTCGTTTATGTTCGTTTTTCAATAAATTATGCCAGCGTGTTCTTGATAAAGAAAAATTGCAGCAAGTTGATGATGAAATTATTATAATTTTGTGTGAAATTGAATGATATTTTCCACCTTCTTTCTTTGATATAATGATACACTTGACCGTTCATCTTGAAAGGGAAACCCGATTGTGTGGACCGGTTCACTTCCGTTGGATGTACCCTTTTGAACGATATATGAAGACACTTAAACATTATGTAAGAAATCATGCACGCCTCGAGGGTTGTATTGCAGAATCCTATCTTGCAGAAGAGTGCATGAGATTTTTTAGTGAATTTTTAAAGAAATCAATACAAATAGAGGAGAAGGAAGTCCGAAATGAAGATTATGAAGATGATTCCATACTCGAAGGACGACCAATTTCAGCTTGTAAAACAATTACATTGTCCCCCAATGAGAAACAGATTGCACATTTGGCTGTGTTAATGAATATGACTGTAGTGGAACCATTTCTAGAGTACGTAACTTTTACAATTTGTTATTACCGTTTCATACAATTTGTACCAGCAAATACAACTTGGTATTTTTTTTTGTGCTACAATAGTTTGCATTTGGAGGAGTTACAACACTCAAACAAGCGCATGGAAAAAAATGCAACTTTACTTTGGAAAACCCATACAGATAACTTTGCCGATTGGATTAAAAAGAAGGTGAGTGAAATTTTGAACTATTATCTCATTAACTTTAGATTTATTATTATTGAGATCCATTTTAAATAGCTATTTTGTTATAGATACCTATTGATTCAAAGGACCATGACAAGATGTTAAAATGGATTGCATATGGTCCGAGGAGTAGTGCATTATCCTGTAGTGGATATATCATTAATGGACAACGTTTTCGCACAAAAGACATTGAGAGAGAAACTCAAAATAGTGGGGTCACTTACGATGCGACTACTACGTGTAGAGCAAGTGCAAAAGATACTTCTCAAGTAGTTGATGTTGTTACTTATTATGGGATATTGACTGATATAATTTTGTTAGATTATCATCATTTTTATGTTCCTGTCTTTAAATGTCATTGGGCAAACATAGGAAATGGTGTGAAGGTAGAAGATGGATTCAGCCTTGTTAACTTACATCAAAACCAAGCCTCATTTTCAAAAGATCCATATATTCTTACATCTCAAGCGAAACAAATTTTTTATTCAAGAGAAGACGATTCTTCTAATTGGTATGTTTTGATGAAGGCGCCATCAAGAGGTTTTCATGAGATAGATATAGACGAACCATTTGAGGAAGTTAGCTTCGCTATGGAGAATTACGAAGATATTGACATGGATGTTGATGATTTTATTGAGGATATTAGTTATGTTAGGGAAGATTGTGAAGGCATATTTGAGTAGTTTAATTATTTTGCTATCTAGTTTTAATTCTATTAGACTTTACTCTCTATCTTCTTTGGTTAAGTAATATGTTTGTATGTAATGACTTGTTTTTCATATCTAGTTTTTGGAAATTAACCATGTTGATATAGGTCTTTAATTATTTCCTATTCCATATTTTGGTATCCTAAATATTGTTTTCATTCTACAAAACTAGACTGTTGAGACATGTGCATATCCACTTTTGTATTTGAAATTTTGATTGAAACTCTGAAGGGTGGCCCTATAATTGATATAGATATTTTCATTTAAGTTGAGTTTTTATTCTAATATACAGGGTATGGATTGTGAATTGAATACAGAAATGCAGGTTCAAAAAATGTTTTGAATCGTAGAGACCTAAATTTGCATAGTTGTCCTCCTGGCGACATCAATATGGACCCAAAGGATAATATAGAGATAGTTGCTTCTCCTGTCACCAACCTACATGAAGTAATTATCGAGCATGACCGATTTAATACTTTTTCTAAATGCTGGTGGTTACCATCATTTTCACGTCGTCACTTGATTCCAGTGCATTTACTGAAATCAATTTTGATTGTTGATTCTCTGTGATTTGCAACTTTTTCCTTCATCTTCATAAGCATCCACCTTCTTATTGAATGGGTAATGAAATTTAAGTGTGCAAATTAAATGTATAGTTTAGCGGGTTTGTTTGCAAATTAATTATTTGTTACGGAAGAGATGTCTAAAGTGGCTTATTCCTGATGTTTGTGGAGAAATATGTCTTCCTTAATCCTTCAATTTGATGAAAAGTAACTTATTTTCTAATTTCTCTATGTGGAATTTATCTTCTTTTCATCATGATTTAGTTTTGGTAGTGTATATATTCTATTATGTAAGCAAACCTTGCATAAATACTCAAATAATAAAGAAACCGATATGAGAGAACTGTTAAAAACTAGAACTTGGTAATATTTCCTTGCAGCTTTCAGATACTAGCATACAAAAATGTTGTATAAGTAGTATATTATTATTTTAAATAATAAATCTATGATATACCATATTTCCTGTATTGTTAAAAATTTCACAGTGGATATCTTATCCTACAATTATAATGAATTATGAATAGTAATTATCCATATAGTTTTCGATTTGTTTGAACTGGAAACATATACATATATACATACATATACACAGACATATGTGTAGAACTAAAAGTTTAACTTGCTCCTTTTTTCTTATTTTGAACGAATGAATACAACGTAAACCTAAATTGTTGGGAGGAAAACATTAACCTTCTTGTATATACATTGTCAAGCCATATACTAGATAAAAAGCAATGTACCGAGATATTTATGTCATAGGATAGTAAATTATGATCTTTGCGGTACTCTTAATTGATGCATCATGCATTAGATGTTTAGTAAATTGCTACACATATATTCATTGATCACGTGTGCATATCTATTAGAGCCTTATTAACTTTAGATATATGTTCAAAGAGAACTGCTGTAGTAAGTCGCTCAAAAGCGGAGTAAAGCCACACTTGATGATATCTGTCGTCTGTCTTACATTATAGTCCAAAATCAAAACAAATGGAATATGTTGTAGCTGATTATGGACTAAAATGAGAAAAATGGACACGTGTCAACGAGTTCGGCTTCACTGCATTTATAGCGATTCACCATAGTATTCGTGATGTACAAATTATTAAATAGTTCACACGACCTAGGGACCATAGAACTCCTAATTCTGATGTTCATTTAGATGTTACCCAGTTCGAATTATTTTAAATCAATTTTAATTAAGTACTAGGAGCATAGAAATTTATTGACATATGATGGACGATGACATGTTAATTACTACACTTTTGAATCCAAGATCTAAAATTACAACTAATGGCGATCCATAATTCCTTAATTCATGCATTCTTTGAAGTGTAGCCTATTAATGAATGATATTTTTTACCATATTCATATCTATACAGGAAATGAAGAGGATTACTCGAAAGCAGAAAAAAGCAAAAGAGGCTGAAATTGCACTCAAGGAGTCTAATGAACAGAATAAGCATGTTGAAGACAACAACGTTCAAAATGAAGACAACAACGTTCAAATTGAAGATAATCGACATTTAGTTGAAGGCAATAATCAAAATAAAGACAATCTTTGTGCACTTGAAGACAATACAATGCAAAATGAACACAATGTGGAAGACATGATGGAAACCGATAGACCTATTCAAGATGTGAGCGAAAATTTAGTTCGGAAAAGAATTGCTAGAGGTCCTACTAAAATGAAGAGACTTCCTTCAAATTTCGTAAATCGGGTTGAAGTTGAATTTAATGAGAGTGGCATTCCAATAGGAGAAGGGTCAATCCACTTATCTTCTTATCTAGGGCCACTCGTACGAGAGCATGTTCCAGTCACGCTTGCTGATTGGAGACATCTTGGTGATGATTTGAAAGCCGTTTTATGGGATTGCATTCAGGTATATTTATTTATAGTGATAGTGTCTTTACATAATTATATCTCAGTTCACATGTACATGAGGAAATAAAAGTGAGAAATTAGTTACAAGGTCCCCCTATCATTTTACAGATGTGCAAAAGTGTACTTCAACTTATTTTGCTCTGTATATATTCTGTATTTGTTTATTGTTTCACACTTATTTTCCCAGGCTGCATTTGCTTCTGTCATTTAGAACAACAGCCATATAAGTAAACTGGACATCACAAGTGCAAACATAATAATATTCAAAAGAAAAAAAATTAAGGCAGTACACCATGATTAGGTTGTATTTTTTGTAAACATAACTGTCCTTGTTAGGAGTTTAATCACAAAATCTGAATATGTACAGTCTGGACATCTCATGTTTCAAAACATCTCATGTTAGGGGGTATTTTCTCCCCTGTATGTTGGACTTTGATCAGACGTTGAAACATGAGTTTTCAGATCGAGAGGAAGGCATATTTTGAGGGTTAACATAGCATTTACTTAAAAGCAATGTGACATATTGATATGGTCTGTTTGATCCATCTGCTATTAGAGACTGTATGTTGTTTGCAGATGTATGCTTTCACATAATTCGTTAAAAATAAGCCTTTTATTTTTACCATGTTTGTATGTATTCTTTAAAATTTGGTATTATTTATAATGCATTTAAAGCATAGTAGATTGTATGTCTGAATTCAAAGTTAATAAAAATTGTTTAGGCCAAGTTGAAAATCTTACTTTGAAAAGGAACAATTGTTGTTGAGGTTATTTTTGGATTCCAGCATCAACACTCATTTTCTTTAAAAATAAAATAAAAATGCAATATTTTTGGACTGGTGAAACGTGAAATAGAGTTTGTACAGATAACATGGCACTTCAAAATAGAATGTATCAGCATATATCAGTATATTTTAGCATAATAGAATGTATCAGCATATATCAGTATATTTTATACCTGAATGATATAAAACATAAAAGGATGAAGGAAAAAAAACCTGTGATTTCCAATTTCATGATATCATATTTCAGTACATCATTCCAGCAACATTTATTTAATGAATATGGGTTTAAATTTGTTATCTATCTGCACACAGTTTCAGCTCTGCACATAGTTTCATCAATCCGCTATGTCTTCTCGTTTAATATTTGATTTATTTACGAATGTGCTAATTTCGCTTCAACCAACTAATGGATACAGACTAGATTTAAGGTGGATGAGGAATGGCAAAAGGTCTCTATATTTCAGCAAATGGGTTGTATTTTTAGGTGTTCAAAAAGTAGATTAGTTAATCAATTAGTAAAAGCAAAGTCAAAGGAGGAAAGACTTCAACTGAAACCAGATAATATTGGAAGTATGACGGAGTGGAATGATTTTATCAGCTTGAAAACTAGTTCAAAATTTAAGGTAAATTACATCTAATTGGTCATTCTTTCAGTGAATGAGATAACTTTTTGATGTATTCTTATTTTTTTTAATTCGGATAAAAGTGACATATACAAGGCTTTCAGACGCAAGCAAGTGCCACACACATGTAGCCGTAAAGGAATGGCTCGATTAGCTGCGGATATGGTGAGAATTGTCCTATTCAATTTTTGTCACGCCATCTATTTCTATAGTTATGACAATTGTTTTATTCAATTTTTGTAAATGTAGAAAAAAGAGAGTTCCAGTCCCTCTTCCATTTCTAGAACTCATGTTGGGATTAGATCTCACACTCGAAAAAATGGCGAACCAGTGAGTTTGGCCGTTCAAAATAAAATAGTATGTGCTTTTGTTTCAATTTGATTATTATCAAATCACTT
Source organism: Allium cepa (assembly GCA_030765085.1). NCBI lineage: Eukaryota > Viridiplantae > Streptophyta > Magnoliopsida > Asparagales > Amaryllidaceae > Allium > Allium cepa. The sequence goes on along the minus strand of CM060935.1, from coordinate 791,313,783 downwards.
TAGAGTGTAATAATTATGGAAATTATAATAAATAATTTGCAGGAGCAAATTAATAAAATTGAAATGCTTTCACAATCCAGCTCAAATACTAATGTGAGAGAAGATGCTCTTTCAGTAGTGCTGGGACAGGATAGACCCAGACGATTAAGAGGAATGGGAAGAAGCATGACCTACACCAAGTTTATTGTGGCACAAGCTAATAAAAAACAAGAAACGCAACTTCAAAATAGAGTAAGCGATTTGGAGAAGAAGGTGCTAATGCTACAAAATAAGGTAGATTTTATGCACTGATCAGTGCATACCCAGTTTGCACTTATCAATTTAAAACTAGGTTCACACTAAATTAGTGCAAAAAAATAGAATTGGTCAATGCAAATTAGATTTGCGCAGACCAATTCAAACTAGGTTACATTGAGTAGCGTGAATAGTTTGCACGGACCAATGAAAATCTTTTTGCACTGACCAGTACAAAAAGCATATACTGTTATATTTAGATTATTGAACTAGGATTAAAATTTGCAGACTGGAATTATAGAGGAAAACTAAAGTTCTTGGATTTGAGATTCATTCTCAGTAATCTTTAAAATCTGGACATATGATGGTCACCCGTATTAACTAATATAGTGAGATTTCTTTGAAAATCGTGTATCCTTTTATTAAATCTTCTGCAATGTACAAGGAAGGTTTGTCTTCCTCCTTCATAAGCTGCTTGATGATTTCCAATTTTAGTACTTTCAGCGATATTTCAATAACATAAGGGAGACAATTGGATTTCTGAACGATGACTATATCCATGTTTTTGTCGAGTATACCCATATTATTATTAAGTTTTTTCATTTATACCCTTGCTTGGTAAAAATTGATTCACAAAAAAAAGAATAAAAAAAAGAAACCTTATGGAAAAAAACAGGACCACACTGCATTTTAAATATGAACAAATTGTGAACAAATTGTGAATTGTGAACAAATTGTCTGTTGTTTATTAAAATGTGATATAAATTTAGTTCAGTTTTTCAATTTGTCTGTTGTTTATTAAAATGTGAACAAATTGTGAATTGTGAGTTATAAATTTAATTCATTTTAAATATAATAGCATTTTATTTCATATTTAATTGCATTTTGAACTATGGGTTATAAATATATGACACACAAACAAAACAACAAAACACAACACAGACACACACACAACACAGACACACACAACACAACATAGACACAAACACACACAACCACACTGCTACGACACATTCTGCTACCCATACATGCATAGAATGAAAGCAATTCTGTGAGTTATTTATTAATTTTTTTGACAGTATATTTTTGTTTTGATTCAGCTAATGCGGCAATCAAGAAAGGACGAGCAACCAAGAAGGGTCGAAGATGAGAATGCGTCTCAAGCGGTAAAGTTATTTATATTATTTGTGTGACATCATTTGAATTTGAGTTTGAATTTTTAGTTAAGTATTTAGCGTGATTGTTTTTGATTAATTTTAGAACAAGTATGACAACACAAATGCCCACTGCGATTTATTGGATTGGACTGGGGTTGATAAAGTAGTTGCTGAAGGAAGAGTTCTTTCAACTGATCCGAAAGAGCTTGTATATAACATCCCTCTTGGACCGAAAGCCATGAAAGTTTTGATAGTTATTCCAAAGAAATTAGATGCTTTCTTATGGAGATCTACACCTAATATGCTCTCACATATTGGAGAAGCTAAGAATGAGATAGTAGCATCGCCATCTGATAGAGTTGTTTTGCACACGATGAGTCACTTTGAAAAGGATGACATTTTGGTAAACTTAATTTTTTTTATTTATTCGGTACCTTTATGAATTGAATACAAAATTTATACTTTATTTTGTTTTCATATGTTCTAATTTGTTTTTATAGAGTAATAGTGGCAGTACAAATATCAAATGCAAGCTGTATGATTGGACCAGAAACAAAGAACTAGTTGCTGAAGGAAGGTTTTACTCTAGTGATCCAAATCAGCTTGTGAATAATATTCCTCTGGGACCATCCGCCGTGCTTGTTTCGATCGATGAGGCCAAAAAACCAGATGCATTCTTGTGGAGACCTCCAGCTGGTATGACATATGTTGTAGAAGCTATTGACAGCAAAATAGCTTGGCCAAAAACAAATGTAGTTGTTGAGAATGTTAATGCTACAACGTCTGCTCATACGGCTAATGTTGTATTATCTTCAACGGTAATGTGTATACTTTACATATTGATTTATCAAAACATATGCAATGACAAGCTTTTATTTTTAGGATCACTTTTATTTTCAAAACTTATTTAAACGGTTTCATTTGTTGCATGACAGAGCGCAAATTCCAAGACAGATATGAAATGCAAGCTGATCAGCGTTCATGGAGCCAAAGAAGTAATTGCTGAAGGGCGTGTGGCTTCAACCGACCCTAAAGCATTGGTCCATTTTGTTCCACTAGGGGAAAACGCAGTAAAAGTTTGGGTTGATGTTATAAAAGTTCCAAATGCGCCTTTGTGGAGACCTACTTCTTATTTTGAGTTCATTGAAGATGCACTTGGTTCGACGATAGCTTGGCCTTCCACGAATATTATAACCGAATCAACTTCAAGTAAGTATGAATTATCTTTTTTTCTTGCGATATAATTTATTATGCTTAGCACATCCTTACCATGGTTGGCTTCCTGTTTACCATGTATGTGGAGTGACATACGCATAGAACAAATGTAGTATAGAATTAAAATCCCAAAAAAATAAAAATAAAAAAAGAAATAGCTGTAAATGGATGTGGGTCATTATTTGAGGTGAGTTTTGGTTGGTGGAGTGTTTCTGGTTGTATTGGTTGGTCGGAGAGGTACAGATTGGAGTTTGGTTTTTTTTGGATGGGGATGTTTTGCATGGTAGAATGTTGTAAGTACATGTATGAAATGTTGTTTTGAGGAGTGACTGTCTTGATTGTGCTGGCAGTGGTGTTTCTTACTCTTAGTTGTAGTGGCTGATGTCGATATGGTGGATGCAGATGTGAGGGGGAGGGTAGGAGATATAGATTAAGGCGACTAGATGTTTCAGGAAAGTGGAAGGGGTGAGTTGAAGTTGATGTTGATTGTAGAGGTTGATGTCAGATGTCAGTTTGTGGTAGCTGGTGAGATGCAGAAGTATGGTGATTAGAGATGGTGAGGGTTTTGGTTGTGTGATGAAGTCAGTGCGGCAGAGGGTGATAATGAATAGCAGGTCAGGGGAATGTGAAGGTGATTTATGAACTGTTTTGCGGAAATCTTAAAGTCCTGAAGCGTTGTTTGATTTTTTTGGAAATGTAAGAAGGTGATATATGGAATGGTAGGCTGGGGATAGTTGATGGTATGTTTGTGATCAGGCAGTTGCATATGCTTGGAGGATGGAAGAGGCAGTTGCACTGGTAATGGTAATAGCACTGTGCACTGGTGAAGTGGAAGATTGTGATGGAATTGCTTGCTGTAGGGTGATCGTCGATGTTCTGGAAGTTGTCAGAGGCGGTTTTGGTTTCTATTTGCTGTAGGGTGATCGTCGATGTTCTGGAAGTTGTCAGAGGCGGTTTTGGTTTCTACTGTAATTTTTTTCCTTGAGAATGTAGGTTGATTTGGTTGTAGAAGTGACTGTTGCTTGTGTATTTGTTATGGCCAGGTGATTTGTGTGGATGTACGCAGTGGAGTTCGATTGGGTGATGATGTCAGTGGTTGAAAGGAAGCTGTGGGAAGTTTGAGAAGATGGTTGCAGTGGAGTTGTTTCTGGTGGTAGATCGAGTGGTCAGTTGCAATGCAGGTATATGAATGGTTTCAAAGAATGGTGGTTTGTTGTGGTTGAGACAGTCTGTTGTTATGTTTCAGGTTGACAGTGGATGGTCGTGGGGACTTGGTTTGTTTATATGGTAGTGTTGTAGAGGAGTAGGAGTGGTTGATTGATGAAAGCAGAGGGATGTGAAACTGTGGTGTTTGAGAATGCAGTGTGGTATTTGTGATATGCAATGCAGAGGAAGTTTAGCTATTTTGAAAATTTTGAAGTGTTGTGGTGTAGAAGTGAAATGTTGTAGAAGTGAAATGAAGGAAGAGGAAGTTTTGTGTTGTGGGTTTTGTGAAATGAGCAGTTTTGAAGTTGTAGAAGTTAAATGGTTGCACTAGTTGGTGCAGTTGCACAGGGGGAGTTTGATGTATTGATGTGCTGTGATGACAGGGGTAAATAGAGGAGGAAGTCATCACATGGAAGAGGTATGTGGGTTGGTATGGCAGAAGTTGTTTGCTGTGTTAGTTGAAGAGCAGTAGTTGAATGGGGTGGATGGTTTAGGCAGATATGTGGATGCACACTGGATTGATAGAAGTGAAATATGATGATATGTATTCGGTTGGTTGCAGAGATGGAGGGGTAGCAGAGGAGTTCAAAGAGAACAGAAAATATACAAAGTAGGCTCATAAAAAAGATACCAAAAACATGTTACATAGCACATATTCTTCCGATAGAGGCGCGTTCAATGTTAACATTTTCATTCTTAGTTACGAATTTATTAACATGTTTTTTAAATGTTTTTTCTTGCAAGAATTACCTATTAACATGTTTTTTCTTACATCTTCGCAGTTTCAAAGTGAGCATGCTTATGTAATTTGACTGACTTAGCTAGTGGAGGTTGAATTGTTGAAGAGGATTAGCTTGGACTCTCACAACTCATAGTTTGCTTAATTTAATATGCTATTTATGTAAAACAATTGTTACTATCATATTTGCTTACAACATTATGTATGAAATATACGATTATCGTTTATTTTAAGTATGGAGTTAGTGCAACTTTATTCTGTTTAATATAACATGCGAAGATTATATTTATTTATTGTGTTTTTAATTAACTGATATTATCAGATATAAAATTTTATAGCTGGTGGGATGATTGTAAATATAAACTTTTGTGCATGGTATTTTTCATATTTAACAGCGTTTTAAAAACGCTGTAAAAAATGAAAAACACTGCAGATGTCAGACAAAGGGAAAACGCTGTGAAACATCCACCCATATGCAGCGTTTGCTTTATGGTGCTAAATGCTCATTTACAAGCTTTTCAAAACGCTGTAAAAAAGTATTGCAGCGTTTATAAAATGTTGTCTAAAGGAAGAAGAAACAATGGGTAAGGACATATTACAGCCATCATTAAACGCTGTAATAAGAAAACGCTGTAATATGTTGCTAATTTTACAGCGTTTTATAAACGTTGTGATATGTCTTGACTCTATTACAGCTTGTCGTTAGAGAGCGTTCTTCATAACGCTGCGAAAGGATTTGACAGCGTTTTTAAAATGCTGCAAAAGACCATTTTTCTTGTAGTGCATCCAAATGATAAAACAAGGTAATTATGGAAGGTTTAGTAGATCCATCATGTTCCATATTTGAATGATGAAATAAAGTAGTTGTGAGGAGTTCCAGAAGGCCGTCATAAGTTGCCAAGAGCAGCTTGAAGTGATAAATCCATGCCATCGTGATAAGTCAGAGCTATCACTTGTCATTTTGAGAAAGCAAATTCAAGCCATCGTGAATGGTTTTCTAGAAAGCTACTACATATAATCATAAGCTAAAATCCATAAACCAATGTGCCATATGTTGTTTCAATCATGTGCCACATGGACCTATCACAACCGTCTACATTTAATGGAGTGCCACATATCGAGAATCCAACAACTCAAATTTTCTACAAACAAATGGGTATACCCCCATAAAAATGGGCTGGTTTTCTCAAGTTCTCCTTCTCCATCATTTCCATATTTTTTCCACTTTGTAAAGGAAGCCTTAAATTAGGGATCCATGGCCATTAGGGCAAATTATAATCGAGAATTTTGCAATAAAGAACTCCTGTTTAACATAATTTGAATTATCACCGCATTGGATATTTGACTTGGACTTTGTTACGTTGAAAGACCTTTATGTTGAATATATCAAATTATGCCACTGTGAATTGCATCCTGACTATTGCCTTAGTTCATCTCCACATGTATTGATTTCAAAACCAAGCCCAAATTTCACCTTAACACTTATGTTCATAACAAAATCAATATTAACCAGTCTCGAACTCATTTAGGGTGATCCACACAAGATCCCTTACGAACAAGTATTATGTGTAGTCTTTCGATTCGCACAACCTGTTAACTTCTTGACCTAGGATATATAGGAATCTTATATGATTTTGTAGACTTTACTTTAGATGACATTAAATTCAACCTTATGTACTTACCCTTCAATACACATCCTTACAGAAAGAAGTTAACTCAACCCCACTCATTATCGATCATACTTTTTCTAACAAAGTTCAATCACTCCTTATCGATACATCATTATGTACCATAAAGAGGAGTGGCCTTTTCAAATTGAGTTTTATTCGTTTTAGGTACGTTCAGAACTCTTTTTTAATACACTTGCCTATTTAATCTAAATTGGATTATTATTTTTCATGTCATATTATTTACCTTTATTTTATGTTTTATGAACTTATCACAGACATACTACACGTATCTCAATACATATGTTCATATCTGCGATAATTCATCAGTGAATTCAATGAGATATGGGGAACATTTTTGGTATCATTAAACCTATAATTGCATACATTTGAATGTATCAATCCTATGGGTTCCCCAACTCTTATGTGGCTTCCATTGAATGAGTGCTTTTTCCTGCAACGACCCGGAATTTCAATATTTTGATTAGCGAATATTTAACTAATTTTAAATATTCAATATATAGGTTTTATGTTGAAAATAAAATAATTTTAATTAATTAATAATGATGATAAAATTGTTTCAAAGTTTGTTTTCCAAATTAAATAGTTCGTAGAAAAAACAGAAAATATGACCAAAGAACGTTTTCCGAAATTTCGCCCGTTCGATACCAAAAAGTTATCGGGAATGTTGTTCGTCTTTGTGCACTATATGTACATATATATAAGAGTTAATTAACTAGATAAAAATACGCATAGAAATAAATTATCTTATATTAATTTGGATTAGTAAGTAATGTGACAAGACATGGTTTTAAAAATAATAAACATTTTATATAAATATGTATATTAAGTATTGTCACATCTTAGATTTGTAATCGTTAACCATAATTATCTCTTGCCACATCTTAGTTAATTAATAATTAAACTTACATATATATAAAAGAAAATGATGTGACTAAACATAATAATTTAATATATGTATATATATATAGGAAAATGATGTGACTAAACAAAATTAATATATAAGAGTGATGTGATTAAACATAATTATATATATATATATATATATATATTATAAAAGATCTGTGATGTGACTTGACAAAGTGATTAGGTGTCAAATCTTGCCTATAAATAGCCTGTATGTTTCTTTATTTTTCCTCCTCTTTTCACCAACCTTTTCTTCCTCATTTCGAACTCAAATGGAGTTTTTCTTTTTTTGAAGCATTGTGAAATTTTAATGGCTACAACATTCAAGTACTATTTTTTATAATTTCTATCATAGCCATGTCAAAATACCCAATCTTTCAAAGCAAATTTTCACCTTGAATTTCAAGTCCAAAAATTACCCTTCTTCTTTTGATCATAAATTCTTCAAAACAAACAGAAAATGAGTGATTATTTTTTTGAAATGATATAGAAAATAAATTCCAATAACTTTATCTTTGAGTCAATTTTGAAATTCCATGAGTAGGCAGCCCAAAAATCAGTTGCAAAATGACCTATTTCCGGGTTTATTATTGAGAATTCGATGTTTATCCGAAGTCGCTCCACCTTACCAAAACAAGTCTCGCTTCCCCTTCCCTTTAGGCTAAGCCTACCTAGTGCATTGAGAGTTTAAGACTCCATCTTGTAGCTTAGGAGTGGAAGTGCTATATCATATTCTAATTTAGCGAGAGTTTGGATAGCTTTCGTTCAGTAAATTCCAAATCTTTTGGAAAGAACTTTCCTTTATATGTTGTGTTAATCCTTAGCTATATGTACGTTGGATCTTAGCACTTTTAAAATGTGATGATAATTGTTAATGTATGGGTTAGTGTTAGCACTAGAATGGATGTATTATTGCAAAGTTAGTAACTGTGTGTGTGTATTGGTACATGTATACAGTTTATTGTATGAATATGATGTGTGAATAAAAAGGGTTGATGATGAACTTGAATATAGTCATGATGGGTTAAAAAAAAGTTGAAACTCTGTATGTACTCGCGATGGATTTAAGGTCGGATTCGAAATCAAACTCGTTTCAAGAGTATAAAGTTTAGATTTTGGTTAAAGTTTGCATAATTGGTTCTAAAGTGTGAAAATTTACTAAAGTATGTTTCAATCATGAAATAGTATGATTTTAGTAAAGTGGCTTCGCTCAAGGAGGTTAGAGCAAACTGCACTCATAGCGATAGTCGCTATGGATGTAGTTCGGCAAAGGTTTGTATTTTATTTCAAAATTGTTTTATTTTGAAATTAGTTTACAAAGTTTTCCAAACTTAAGTAGTAATATTAAAAAGTAATTAAGTTGTAATATATCTAATTAATTAATTGGTTAATTAAAAGGTAATTAGCACCTAATTGGTAATTAAGAAGGTGATTAGAGGTTATTCATCACTTAAGTTAAGTTAATGACTATTAATTGATTTATGAAGTTTTAATTAGTGACGAATAAGGTTAAGAAGTAATTAAGTGATTAATAATTATTTAATTAAGATTAATGGTTAATTAAATATTTATTTAATTAATGGGTTATTTAATTAATATTTAATTAATTAGAGTTTAACTCTTAAACAACTTATTTTAACCTTAACCAGGTTGCATTGGAAAGTTAATTAATACTTGATCAAGTTCATTAAGCCTAATTAGAGTTTATTTATGATTTAATCTTGATTTAAATTGGATTAATTAAGATTTTTTTAGGGTTTAAGCTAACTAAATATACGTTTAACTTTTCAAAGGTGGTTTAAATTGGATTAATTAAGTCCGTTTAGGAATAGTGTCTTGAAAAGATCTAGTGATCATATTTTATAAATTGGTTTTATTTATTAAAGATAACTAAATAAAGGCTTAGTGGATTGTATATGAAATTAAACCATGATTGGATGTGCTAGCGCCAAAATAAGTCACTAACACCCAAACATCGTTCAAAGCCCCAAATTGCAGTTACAGATCACAGACAGAATGTATGTATAGAGTATTAATATGAAGAACAATTAAAATAAAAAAGAAATAAGTAGTAATACAGAATTTATAATGGTTCGGCTAACTCTGACCTACGTCCACTCCATAAATTTCCTTTCTATTGATATCAGAATCAATTACAGTTACAGTCCAGAGTTTTTAACACCATAACGGCAGAGTAGCCTTAGTGGGAAAGAAGAAGGGAAACAGAATAAAACTCTCTTTCTAAATCCCCTCTTGTTGTATTTATAGGAAAAATTAGAGTTAATGGGCTTCATCACGACCGACCTTGAGCTTTGTACATGCCAACCTGAAGCATCCTAGGTATTAACCCGGAGCTAACCTACCAATAACTCGAAGCAAATGAGTAGCCGACCCAAAGCAGCTATAACATGCCGACCCTGTGATATGCTGACCAATACTTCTTCTACCGATCTAATCCTCTTTAGCTAACCCAAAGGAAGATAAGCATCGACCCGAAGTTAGTCTTTGCCTCCTCCAATGTCGATCCTATACTGTATTCACCATAGCCGACCCAGAGACTTCCTTATACCGACCCGAGTCCATCCCGAAGCCAACCATAATTGCCGATCCACACATGATGCTGATCCACTCGTAATGTTGATCCACTCATCATGACTGAACCACCTTCACTGCCGAACAACTCCAATAATCGACCCGGCTTCCTATCGAACCAAAACCTTCACAACACCGACACACTTGTATCGAGCCATGCTCACCGAGCCGTACTCATCGAGCTAGACGCACCGAGCCACCTTGGCTTAAGCACCATGACCGAACCATGCATGATCTCCTCTCCTTGACCGAGCCATCTACGACCAAGCCACCTGGTCGAATGACCGACCTACATGGTTGAACTCCAATGACCGAACGCTCATAACCGACGTGTGTTATGCCAAACCTTGGCTTCGTAACCGTAGTTATCGTCCGTGATTGATCGTTTATCCATCCAATTGACTCAAATCCATCGTATTCCAGTCTCGACAAACGAGCAGTCGATTTTAGTTAAATCCACCTGTCTATGGCCTTGCCAAAAGGCGGGTTAATATGATGTTTGTTTATTTCATAGTTAAATAACCGACTATCAAAGCTGGACCCAAAACTTAACTTTGGAAATATCAAGGAGAAACATGAGAATTATACGATACAGTTACCGTTGAAGGTGCTATACTGTACGTATAAAATCGTTTGTTCTTCTAGGACGAATGATAAGAATATCCATCCACAAACTGTTAGGAGATGAACTTCGCTCTTATCATTTGTCTGTTTATTTCCTAAAGAACTGGGGTTTAGTTTACCGGAAAATATCGAAAGTTGTTTTGAAGTGACCGAGATCGGATATGTTATCCAGAAACCACTTTGAACCAACTCAAGCATTTCGAAATGAAGACATCTTGAAGCATTGGATCGAAGATGGAGCCATTGAAGTACAAGGGCTGCTTGCCACTAATCTTGAGGGTGATTCCAAAATGGATGTAGTAGAAGTAGTGCCTTCGTTTGTGCTCATCCTAGACAACATGTATGAATGAATGTTGGCACTACATTACTTCCTGGAGGGCAATGTTAGCATTCCAAGAGGGACTACTATTTAGAATGGTAAAATGTAGCCTAAAGCCTCATCAACCGAGAATGATTAAAATAGGGAATATGCAATAAGGCTATGTGGGTTGCACCCATTAGAGTATAACATCACCCTTCGAGATATATACACAATCATCAATGAATTCATGTATATGGGAGCGCTCGGTTAAAGGTTGCAAAGTAACTAGGTTGATGATATATTCGGTACTAGCCAACAAGGGGTATGCCAGTTCTATGTTGGAAGGGGTTGTTAGGTTCGACCTTGGTTCATTTTTCTAGAGGTATACCGTGGCGGGCGATACCCCAATTGCCCAGTCATTAGGTGGAATTCATTTTCCAATACGTGCCTTACATTTTCAATTGTAGAGCCTAGTATGTTGGAATGTGAGATGCAAGCATTTCTGCTCTTTATCTATTTACTTTAAACCTAGACACTATGATAAAATTACTAGATTTTGATATAAAATGTTTTGGTTATCGTAAGGTAAAAACCTATCCGTTTATGTGTGGTGTGGTCTTATGAGATACCCTTTGTTTGAAAGGTTTTCAAATGTAAAAATAAATTTGGTTGCTACAAGCTATTGAGTTTAACTCATGCCGGTTTACCAGACTGACCCAGGCGTTATTCCATGTAATAACACCCGGGTCAGACTGAGAATGTTTTCCAGGTTAGCTTTAGATCCTTTGGAGCTATGGAGTCGAGTTGGAGGCCCGGGACATATTCACGTATATTTTTCTTCCGCTACATTATAGAGTCTGTACGTTTACAATGTATGGATATGTTTCTATAACTGTCCAAATTTAAGATTAGCCTACTGTACTATGATATTACGTGAATAAAGATGTTTCCTTTTTGTAAAGATCATTGTTGTATTATATATTATTCGTTGCGTTATGAGATTCTGTGTTATTTAGTTTTCTTCTATCTTCTACCTTCTTCTTTCATCCTAACAAATTGGTATTTTCGGCACTTAAATGTTCGACATGTAATACAATGGATGTATTAGTGTCAATTTTCAAGGGTCAAAAATCTGGTTCGTTACAACATATTATCAGAGCTGAAGGTTAAGCAAGAACCTTGGCCCTAGTAGGGTAACTCATTTGAGATAGAGTAAGTGAGACTCTAGAATGAGTTTGAGTGTATATTATATAAGAGGGCGTATTTGTTAGTGCTATAAAAAGGTTTTATATTGTGTTGTTTGAGCTATTGAGTGGCTTAAAATTCTGGCTGTTGCGTTTGGCCAATGTTATCGAAAGGGATTTCCTAAACGATGGATCAAGTTCAATTAACATAGTATTGTTTTGAAATTGGGTAAATGAAATAAATTTACCTAGAACCTGAACCTTTCCATTAAGACACTGAACCTGTTTTATGGTCCTTGGAGTTTGAAGATTCCTTATCGCCAAAATCTTTTCTGGGTTGGCCTCTATTCCTCGGGCGTTGACGATGAACCCAAGGAATTTTCCGGATGCGACTCCAAAATGACAGTTTAGCGGATTAAGCTTCATCCCGTATCTCCGGAGGACATTGAACATTGACTCTAAGTCTTTGACGTGATCAGTGGAGTATCGCGATTTTACGAACATGTCATCTACATAAACTTCCATAGTCTTTCCGATCTGGTTGGCAAACATTCGGTTGACTAAGCGTTGGTAAGTTGCTCCGGCATTCTTTAACCCAAAAGGCATGACCTTGTAGCAGTATAGTCCCAGGTCAGCTACGAAGCTCGTATGTTCTTGATCGGGCACATGCATGGGTATCTGATTGTAACTAGAATAAGCATCCATGAAAGATAATAATTCATGCCCGGCCGTTGAATCCACAAGTTGATCGATTCGGGGAAGTGGAAAGCTGTCTTTCGGACTTAGATTATCAACTCCGGGTACAAAGCATCCCGGATAAACCCATTTGCTCTTAGCTTATCAACTTCTTCTTTGAGGGCGGCAGATCTCTCTGGATCCATACCGCATCTTTTTTGTTTGACCGGGATATGCCGTGGGTCAATATTCAAGGTGTGGCTTGCGATGTCCGGCGAGATTCCACACATATCAGAGTGTGTCCAAGCGAATACGTCTAGATTTGCTTGGAGAAACTCGACCAATTCCCGTTGTGCTTGTGGGTTTAGCTGAGACTCAATTTTTAACATTTTTGAATCATCATCATCATTAACTGGAACATCAATCGTCAGCTCGGCTGGGGAGGCTTGACTTTCTTTAGATTCATCATTATCTTCAGTGTCTCTGGGGTCAAGATCCTTCTGGAATTGCTTGTGGTACCCGGGCCGAGGCCCAGGCACTAATTGTCAATCGTCGGCGAAACGGACGCAGAGAGATTCCTCCACGCCCTTTCCTTTCTCCTTTCTCTGTGCTTCTCGCAGTTCGGCAACATAGCAGGCTCTCCCAGCAGCCTGATCTCCTTGAATGACTCCAATCCCACGATCAGTGAGGAATTTCAAAGTTAAGCACCATGGGGCAATTGCTGCCCTGAATTCGACAAGGGCCGGTTGGCCTAAAAAAGCATTGTATGGAGAGTGGATATCTAAGACAACAAATTGTAACATTCGGACTCTTCGGCGTTCTCCGACTCCCAACTCCACTGGCAACTCCACCACTCCAGTGGGTATATTAGCACTTCCATCAAAGCCATTGATTCTAGATTGACAAGGCTTTAAATCTTTGGCTTCTATCTTCATTTGATCATATGCTCTCTTAAACAAGATATTTACTGAACTCCCACCGTCCACCAGGATCATCTTCATCCAAGCAGGACCAACCTGGGCAGATATGACTAGTGGGTCTATAGTTGGGGCTTCGACCTTATCAGCATCTCGGTTTCTAAATACGATGTCATCTACCGTCGTCCTCTGTTGTTTGGTCGGAGCTCCTTCGCCAAGCGTACTGCAACTCTCGAAATCCACATGCCTGATTGTATTGGCGTATGATTCCATTTCCCTCCAGCTCCGGTCCACTGGATGAGGACCACCGCTAACTGTATTTATAACCAACCTCCCGCCTGTACGAGCGGGCTCCTCCTGTCTCTCTTGGTTTTGTGCACGATTTTGGTTTGACGGGCCCACACCACCAGCCTACGGTGCCCGCACAAATTGATCTAACTTCCTTTCCCTGATCAATTTTTCAATAAGATCTTGTAAATGTCTGCAATCATTGGTATTGTGTCCGTAACTTTCGTGGAATCTATAGAACTTTCCTGTTTGAATCTGTCTCTCCGATGACGGCTTCGGAGTTGGCTTCTTATACTGCATTGCATTACAAGTCTGTAGATATACGTTCTCCGGTGACGTATTCAGCGGTGTATAGCTTTCAAACATTTGTGCCCTACACCGCGGGCCACGATTCTGATCTTGCTTCTTATTTCTATTATCGTCGTTCCTCGGTTGGGTTTGCTTGTTTTGAATACTCAATTGTACTTTTCCAGAGCTCTCCCTTGACTGTTTAACTGCCACATTGCTTTGAATTCCTTCATTGTTGGGTCTCGCATCGTCTGCTTCCTAGATTGTTTCGCATCCTCACGCCTTAAGAATTGAGCGGCTTTGGAGTAGAAACGATCCAACGATGCGGGAGGTTTTCCAGCTAGCCAATTTCCAAATTCAGAGTCGGGGTCAATCCCCTTAATCAAGGCCATCAAGATTGAATTATTATTGGGGTTAGTGATCTCTGCACAAGCGGCATTGAATCTTTCCAAATATCGCCTGAGTGTCTCTCCTGGAGCTTGAGTGACACTAGATAAAGTATTTACGTCTTTAGGTCTGGCAATGTGCATAGGGAACTGTTCAAAAATTTAGTAGCCAATCGGTCAAATGAAGAGATAGATCGTGGTGGTAATATTGTAAACCAGATCGTCGCAATTCCCCCTAAAGAAATGGGAAAACTACGGCATTTTACTACATCATCAGCTCTTGCCGCAGTCATCGACCATTCGTATTTCAGAATATGTTGGTTAGGGTCGGAACTTTCTTCATACATGGGCAGAGTCGGCATCCTGAATCACCGAGGAGGTTCAGCATATAATATGTCATCAGTGAACGGAGTATGACTTCGGGAGATTCCCCAATCGTCATTTGTTAAGCCCTGACTTTCGCGGATCATTTGGCGTACCATAGCTGAGAGGTCAGGTGTTGCTATATTCGGAGGGTGGCGAGCCAAAGTGTGGTCGGGTTCCACAGTGCGAGGTAGGATCGGGCGCTATCGACGATCCGTGTCTCGCCTCCTTGGCTCGATGTCTTCTGGGACATATGGTCTCAGAATATGTTCCTGCTGGTGGTAGTTCTGATTGGAGTGATTTCGGGTATCAACTCCTATGTCAACTACGGTGGCGGTGGATTGGTTATCCATAATATGTTGTGGAACAGTGCCTCCTCGGGAGGAGGGTCCTGTATGAAAACTGGCAGAAGGGCCAACTCTTATCTGCCCAACAGTTAATGCTTGTTGGTGATCAGCAGTATGCGCATGGCTTCCGTCTAGCCTGGGACGGGTAGATCTGCCACTGTAATCAGAGGAGGCAGAGCTTTCAGTGGAAGAATGAGGGACGTGGTCCCATCTGGATCTTCTACGCCTTTGGCGATTTAGTTGATTAGTCAACTCAACATTGGCACGCAATTGTTCGGTCAGCTGTTGCCGACTTTGGGTTAATTCCTGGAGTAACGTCTGGAACTCTTGTCGAGTGACCGGACCTGATGGATCTGAATGCCCGATATCATCTTGATTGGGTGGAGGTCGTTGCGTAGGATTTTATCTATCCCGGCCTTCTTAACCAGCGGCGGTAGACGTGGTTCTCGTGCTAACCATCTTGAGGTGTAGAATCCTTTCCTAGATTTTGGTAAATCTGAATAGTATGGAAGGAGTCTGAAATTATAATCTGGATCTCTCTCTTAGATTTATTCAATCCGGTATCGATGACAGATCCAACGAGAAGGAGAAAACCTGGGTTTTCTCAGTGAAAGCACCAAAGTGTTTGCGCCAAAATTGGGCAACACCCTTCGAAAGTTTTTGAAGAGATAATAAATGAAGAAATCAAATTGAAAATGAGAATTATCTAACAAAAACTCCAAGTCACAGAAAAGTAAATTGCACGGAAGACAATAATTTAGAGTGGTTCGGTGATTTGCCTACGTCCACTATGAAGTTTTATCACTTTATTGCTTAATACTTGAAGATTACAAGTGTTCTAGAGCGAAGTACAGCAGATAATAGACTTAGATTTGAAATCAATGGCAGTAATGACGATATGGAGTGATTCTGGCAGCGTTCGCGCGTGCTTTATCTCTAAGAATTCTCCGATCCCCTTTCTGAATGACCAGGGGCTCTATTTATAGGTGTAGGAGGCTGATATTTCACCTAAAATCCGGGGAGACCATTTCCGGCACGTGAGGGGGCCCACACGCCTGGCCTCAGGAAGTCCGGGCCCACTTTGGGATCTATTCGAACTCTAGTTCGAATCGATCAAAAAAGTGTCCAATCGAGGTGAAATTTGGTGTGGACATTCTTCAACATGTATGCAAGCTTCTGTGAAAATTTCATAGCATTTGGTCTTGTAGATCTCGAGTTATGATCAATTCATGATTGCGCTTTCGGTCAACAAGCTTGGTTCGAATCGATCCCTTCGAATCGATAGGGCCGAATCGATGATTCGAGCAAGTGCCTGGTGACGTGGCGCGCGCGCTTTCTCCGGTTGATCCATCTTTTTCTCCGAGTTTACTGGGTCAAATCCATGGTTTTAACTGCCTTGACTTGGTGGATTCGAGGGAGTGGATTCGAAGATATGCTCCTTCGAATCGATCGAATGGATGTTCCTTCGTATCGATCAAGGTATGCCATAGTTGATCGACACGAAGGCTTCTCAGCTGAATGGATTCGAAGATGGTCATGGGATGGAGTCAAAGTTCTTCAACTGCATGGATTCGAAGGTCTTCCCCTTGATGGATTCGAAGTAGGGAATGTTCCGATGGATGGAGTCGAAGTGAGGTTACAGGATGGATTCGAAGTGAGGTTACAGGATGGATTCGAAGTGAATCATCTGCATGGATTCGAAGTACTCTGCCCTACTGGATTCGAAGGTCTTCATCCTGAAGGATACGAAGTGAAGTAGCCCCATGGATTCGAAGTATCTTGCCTTGAGGGATTTGAAGTAGGGGACGTTTGATGGGTTCGAACCACGGCTTGGTTCTATGGATTCAAACATGGGGCCTGCTCTGATGGATTCGAAGCCGGTGCTATCTCCTTCACTTTTCACTGGTGATAACTTGAGCACACGAACTTGGATTGTCTTGAAATTTGAGATGCTGACATCTATGATCTTTCTTGTCATGTCCTATCAATTGTAGCCCAATCTGGACTCGGACAAAATCCAGCGATATCCATAGTGAAGCATAGTATGACCAATCTTCGAGACGAACTGTCCTTTGTTTTCAATCGATCTTTTGGTATCACGGCTTTGCCAAAAAGCGGGATAACATTTGCCCCCCTAAGTACGTCTTGTGGAACATGACGTGCTTTGAAAAGCTGCGATTTCTCTCTTAACAATCATTGCTCTTTTGTCGAAGGTTGTAACCTTGCTTTGATATGATTGATTGCTGCAGGATAGTGCCTGACTGCTGGTTGTTGTAATCGTAACCAGATGAGTATTCGATCCCTGTGAATGTTTAAAATCGAATGTTAGTCCAACATATATGCACATATGTTAGTTTGACCCGTGTTAATGTTGTGCGACCACGTGTCGTTGTTAGTTTTGTCTGATATTGAATTTCGTATCGATTCTCTCCTGAACCAATTTGAAAATTTTAGTTGAGACAACGCTTGATGGTTGCCTTGTAAAGTCCCTTCGTATCAATCCTCTCCTGAACCAATATAGATGGTTGACAAGTGATTTTTTCATATCGAAGCGATGCGTTCTTCTCATTGATGGTTCTGATGGATTCGAAATGATCTTTCGAATTGATCGACTTCGAATCACTGCGAATTGATGGATGTGAAGTTGGTATTTCGAATCGATGGGACATGGTGACTTTAACTCAGCTTTTTTCTAACTGCCTCGAGTCGATAAAGCTTCGCATCGATGCTGCCTTGATGGATTCGAAGCGCGACGGATTCGAATGTGGTCGTTCGAATCGATTGGTATTTGACCGGTAGCAATCGGTCAGGTCGACCAGGAGGCGAAGCGTCACGTTTCCTCCCTAGGATTCATATAAATACGTGAGGCTGGGCTCATTTTCATCTTTTTACTTTTTACTGTTGCTCTGACTCTTCCTTCGTCTTACTATGAATCTCGACGTGGGGACTCCGATCGCGATCGCGAACGGAGGTATAATGGCCAAGAATATTATGCAAGGGACCATCCCCGTAGTTACTCTAGTCAAGAGCGTTCGGACAGAGATCGGAGATACCGTTCCCCTTCTCGTTCTCCTCCGCCACCCCAAAGCCATATTCAGGTATCTGAGCCTCTGCGACAGCAACCGTCTTCACAAGTTTCGAGGCTTGAGTCACATCGCTCTAGAACTGAGGTTGTTACGACCACGGCTGCGGAGGAGGCCCCTATTGAACCATCTGGTGAAGGGGCTATCAGACTTGCTCAATTGAAGAAGGACTTCCTGGAAATTTGCTTCGACGCTTGTATTTTCCCTCCTAATTTTTAAAGAATTTCCGAAGACGCCGTGACCACAGCACTTAGTTATACCCGCGATTTCTATGCTCAGCACAAGGAATGGTATAAGGCGGAGGTTAAAGCTTCAAAAGTAGCCTTTGATCGGGCCAAAATTACTGAGAAACTGGAAGCCGACTTAGCTCAGAAGAACCATATTGTCGATATACTTCAATCTGAGGAGGAGTCCTCCCGTAGGGCCGAAGTTGAGTCATTAAAAAAGGTTGACGAGACATTAGTTGAGATGGCAAAGATGCAACAGGCACATTGCAATTTAGTAGACGACTTGGGCCATCGATACAAAAATGTTGAGGCCGAGCGGGATGCGGCAGTCAAAGAACTGGAGGAGTTAAAGGCTAAGTTTGCTGATATTAGCAAGGAAAAGGATGATGCTAATATGGCCGCACAAGAAGCGTGTGAGCAAGCTGTGTCTCTTCGAGCTGAGCACGATGCAGCAGTCGCAAGGGTTAAGGAGGTGGAAACGGAAGTGGAGGAGAAAGTCCAGGCGGAGAGGTCCAAGATGGAGGCTGAGTTTGATGAACTCCTGGATACCTATAATGCCAACATGTTAGAGCACAGAAATCTCGCCTGGCTAGGAGATTACTCTATGCTTCTCTACAGTGCCTGAAAAAAATTAGTGGAGAACAAGAGGATGTCTTGTCCGAGTGAAATATTAGACGAGTTTGAGCTCGAGTCACATCTTCTTAGCGAGGAAGAGAGGAGAATTCTTCATGAGGCGATAATTTCCGTCGAGAAAGAAAAACTCGGCATCCAGCAAACGGAGATTGGCAAGGGTTCGGGTGTCGCGCATCATAGTGAGAATATCGAAGTTCCTATCCCGACTTCGTCCGAAGTTATCGCCGCGGTTGACCCACAAGTCATTCCTTCTTACAATCCGGATCAACCGGGGTTATCTTCTGGTAAGACTGTTGTCTCTGAACCTGTTCAAGCTCCGAAGCAAGGTAAGGAAGGTATTTCGATTATTTCCCTCATGTTTTAAAGCAACGATTTTTGAGAGAATTTATTGGACCAACTATTTTTTCTCTCCTTTGCTCAGTGACTGAGAGTGCCGCATTCGTGCCCCCAGTTCCTCCGGTCCTATATCCTACGCATGGAGTTATTGTCACCGAAGCAATTTCAACTGCTGCCATGGCCGGTGATATTGGAGAGGGGAGCTTGATGTCATTCGATGCTCAAATGATTGAGGAGCTACTTGGTCATTCTCTTGACCCTATTCCTGATCCTTCATTCGCGATGAGTGGAGCTGCTCTAGTTTTCAGTTCTGTCATGACGACCACCATCGTATCCAGCACAGCTCAGTTGTCTCGAGAAGCAGATATTTTAGCTGAGATAAGCGCTGAGATGGCTACGATGACAACGGTCGGTGGTCCTGGAAGCGACACTGCCCCCTCAAGTTTACCTTCTCTAATGGTGATCTCTCCCGGTGGCACGGTGACCGTCTCAAGCGTTGCTGAACAGACACCTATCACAGCTCCCATGCCTTCAGTTCGTCCTTCCAAACGGATCTTTGTCCCCTCCAGCTCTGAGGAAGATGTTGATATTATGCCAGATCCGGAGGATGTTCCAAAGAAGGGCAAGAAATCTCGTAGGAAGCCGAGTAGTGGGTCCAGCGGCTCGACTCCAAAGAAGAAGCCTCGGAAGAAGGAGTGAGCATCCTGACTTATCATGTAGTTGTAAATAGCAATTCTTTTACTTCTTCTTTTGTTCTTTTAAAGCTGTGTATAAGTGTGGATTCGGCCTCCACTTAATCGAAATCTTTTGACTTGCCATGTAATCAAACCTGTTTTTGTTAGTTGATGGAATGGGAAGTTGCTCTTTTCTTTTACTTAAGTGTTTGCAGTGTTTGGCTTTCAATCCGGTGTACTTGTGGCATTTTTTACCGTTAAGTAGAGTTCGTTTTTATCTGCCAAGTATGAAAAACACAATTACGTGTCGTGATTGATGAATGAGTTGAACTCCGTACATTGTACTGCTTCAGTTAGCGATTAGCACTAAAGCTTTTTTGCCCCTAAGTTTCGGGGAACAACATTCGTATTTTGGTGGTTGATCATACTTATCACAAATCTTAGGCACATGTCCACGTTTTGGGGACTTAGGATAACTTGAGATCGATAATCTGATTCGCATTATGGGAATTTGAGAGTTATCGATGTCTGTAACACGGTTCGTGCTACGGAACCTGGAATTGGTGTTTATACTCCACTTCACGCTCTGGGAACTTGGAGTTAGCATTGATATTTCGGTTCGTGCTCCGGGAACTTTGACTTGGTATTTGTGCTCCAATTCACACACGGGAACTTGGAGACAGCATGTATGTTTGGGTTCGCACTTCGAGAACTTGTTATTGGATGTTTATACTCCAATTCGCACTCAGGGAATTTGGAGTCCGTTCGCACTCTGGGAACGAGTTATTGGATGTTTATACTCTAATTCGCTCTCTGGGAAGTTGGAGTCCGTTCGCACACTGGGAACGAGTTATTGGATGTTTATACTCCAATTCGCACTCTGGGAATTTGGAGTCCGTTCGCACTCTGGGAACGAGTTGTTGGATGTTTATACTCCAATTCGCACTCTGGGAATTTGGAGTCCGTTCGCACTCTGGGAACGAGTTGTTGGAGGTTTATACTCCAATTCGCACTTTGGAAATTCGGAGTTAGTAAAAGGATTGTCGTGTATCAATCCTTGTAAATGCTGGAGTAATGTTCTATCCCCGAGCTCGGGTTTCACTTAGTGAGTGACCGGTCGTATCACAGTCACTCCCTATTTGAATAAATCCCACCGCGTGATGGAACTTAGCTCTCCGTGCATCGTGATATTATACGTCATTTTCACTGAATCACAACTTTGGCTCGAAGAGATGGCATTTTATTGCTGAAATGAAAGAAACATGGCAAAATCAGTTGCCTTATTACAAGTTCAAACTTCGAAATGCAAAAATAAAATGCAAAGGAAGAAATTGACTAAAAATAGATAAATAAAGCCTGTTATGTGTAGTAGCGACGGAGACTTTCGCTATTCCAAGCTCTCGGCAAAGTAAGACCGTCAATGGTCGACAACTTGAACGTGCCATCTCCAAGCTTTTCTGAAAATCACATATACGGCCCTTCCTAATTTGGCTTCATATGCGAAGGGACCGGATAAATTCTCTTGAGTACGAGATCGCCGGGTTCAAAGGTTCGCGGTCGGACATTGGCATTGTATATTCGAGCGACTCGACCCCGATATGCGGCTGCCCTCAAATCAGCTTCTTCACGCTTCTCATAGAGTAGATCCAGAGCAGCAAGTAATATGGAATTCGTTTTTGGATCGTAATATGTCACACGATGAGAGTGAACTTCCACTTCGACTGGAATAATGGCTTCAGAGCCATAAGATAGAGAAAATGGAGTGTGTCCAGTTGTAGTTTTGTGAGTTGTTCGGTAAGCCCATAGAGTCATAGGGAGTTCATCAACCCACTTGCCCCCGGCTTTCTCCAGCCGTTTCTTCAAAATAGACTTGATAACCTTATTGACGACTTCAACTTGACCATTTGTTTGAGGGTGTGCTACTGTAGAGAATTTCTTATGAATGTGAAATCGTTGACAGAAGTTCTTGAATTCAACACCGTCGAATTGGGCTCCATTATCGGTGATAATAGTATGCGGGAGACCAAACTGGCAGATGATGTTGCGTGCCACGAAGTTGATTACTTTTTTTGTCGTAATTGTTGCAAGAGGTTCAGCTTCAGCCCATTTGGTGAAGTAATCAACTGCGACGATGGCGTACTTCGCGCCGCCTTTAGCTAAAGGCAATGCACCAATTATATCAACCCCCCATATTACAAATGGCCATGGACTGACCATTTGGGTCATCTCAGTAGGCGGGGCTCTAGGAATCCGAGTGTGTTTTTGGAATTTATCACATTTTTTGGCATAGTCCATAGCATCGCGATTAACTGTAGGCCAATAATATCCATATCGAAGTATTTTCTTGGCAAGTGCTTGCCCCCTAGTGTGATCGCCACATTCTCCTTCGTGCACATCGTGTAATACTCGTCTGACTTCATCGTGTGCGATACATCGGAGAAGAGGAATAGAATATCCCCTTCGATACATAACTCCATTCTGAATGACAAATCGTGAAGCTTTTCAAAGAATTTGTCTTTTCTCACGTCGACGCTCAGGTAATATACCATGCTCAATGTAATCTTAGTAGGGGGTCATCCACGACTCCCTGCTGGAAGTAGCTTCAAATGTGAAATCATTCTCTGCTCGATCAATGCTCGGAGAGGATAAAGTTTCGACAGGAACGAGTCCCAAGTGTTGAGCTTCGCTTGTGCTTGCCAACTTTGCCAACGAATCGGCTTTCTGATTTTGCTCTCGGGGTACGTAGAAAATGGTATAATAATCGAACCGATCAAGCATCTCCCGGACTCGGGCTAGATAAGCGGCTAGTCTTCGATCTTTGGCCTGGTATTCACCCCGAACTTGGCATACTACCAACTGGGAATCACAGTAAATTTCCACAGCGATAATTCTTAGGTCACGGGCTAACTTCAACCCAGTAAGCAAAGCCTCATATTCAGCTTCATTGTTTGTTGCACGGAAATCTAACTTTAACGCGTAGCATATGGATCGGCCCTTGGGGGTTTCAAGCACTGCCCCTGCGCCCGAGCACCGATCGTTTGATGCACCATCAGTATATAGCTTCCATATGTATTCGGGGGATTTACTAGTTTCAGGTAAGTCTTCAGGAACAGTGAATTCAGCAATGAAATCTGCTAGGACTTGACCGTGTATGGATCTTCTCGGAGTATATGTGATGTCGAATTGACTCAGTTCAATGTTCCATTTTAGTAACCTGCCAGACGTCTCAGGTCGTGTGAGGACTTGTCGTAACGGCTGATCGGTGTGCACAGTGATGGGATGAGCCTGAAAATATGGACGGAGCTTCCTCGAGGCGATGACTAGGCAGTATGCCAATTTTTATAACCTTGGATAATTTCTCTCGGCTCCGGTTAATCGTTTAATAACATAGTAGACCGGTCTCTGCACTCGGTCTTCCTCTCGAACCAACACAGCACTAATGGCGTTTTCAGATACTACCAGATAGAGGTATAACTGTTCATGATCAACAGGTTTTGAAAGAATTGGCGGTGTGGAAAGATGCTGAATTAGTGATTAAAATGCGCCCTCACATTCCGTAGTCCATTCGAAGTTTCGTTTCCCTTTTCGGATCAGGTCGAAGAAGGGTATGCATTTGTCAGTTGATTTCGAGATGAACCTGCTCAGTGCTGCAACCTTTCCATTAAGACTCTGAACCTGTTTTATGGTCCTTGGAGTTTGAAGATTCCTGATCGCCCAAATCTTTGCGGGGTTGGCCTCTATTCCTCAGGCGTTGACGATGAACCCAAGGAATTTTCCGAATGCGACTCCAAAATGACATTTTAGCGGATTAAGCTTCATCCCGTATCTCCGGAGGACATTGAACATTGACTCTAAGTCTTTGACGTGATCAGTGGAGTATCGCGATTTTACGAACATGTCATCTACATAAACTTCCATAGTCTTTCCGATCTGGTCGGCAAACATTCGGTTGACTAAGCGTTGGTAAGTTGCACCGGCATTCTTTAACCCAAAAGGCATGACCTTGTAGCAGTATAGTCCCAGGTCAGTTACGAAACTCGTATGTTCTTGATCGGGCACATGCATGGGTATCTGATTGTAACCAGAATAAGCATCCATGAAAGATAATAATTCATGCCCGGCCGTTGAATCCACAAGTTGATCGATTTGGGAAAGTGGAAAGCTGTCTTTCGGACAAGCCTTATTTAAGTCAGAGTAATCGATGCACGTTCTCCATTTCCCATTCGGTTTTCGAACAAGTAAAGGGTTGGATACCCACTCCGGGTACAAAGCATCTCGGATAAACCCATTCGCTCTTAGCTTATCAACTTCTTCTTTGAGGGCGGCAGATCTCTCTGGATCCATACCGCGTCTTTTTTGTTTGACCGGGATATACCGTGGGTCAATATTCATGGTGTGGCTTGCGATGTCTAGCGAGATTCCACACATATTAGAGTGCGTCCAAGCGAATACGTCTAGATTTGCTTGGAGAAATTCGACCAATTCCCGTTGTGCTTGTGGGTTTAGAAGAGACCCAATTTTTAACATTTTTGAATCATCATCATCATTAACTGGAACATCAATCGTCGGCTCGGCGGGGGAAGCTTGACTTTCTTTAGATTCATCATTATCTTCAGTGTCTCTGGGGTCAAGATCCTTCTGGAATTGGTCGTGGTACCCGGGCCGAGGCCCGGGCACTAATTGTCAATCGTCGGCGAAACGGACGCAGAGAGGTTCCTCCACGCCATTTCCTTTCTCCTTTCTTTGCGCTTCTCGTAGCTCGGCAACATAGCAAGCTCTCCCAGCAGCCTGATCTCCTTGAATGACCCCAATCCCACGATCAGTGGGGAATTTCAAAGTTAAGCACCATGGGGCAAATGCTGCCCTGAATTCGACAAGGGCAGGTCGGCCCAAAAAAGCATTGTATGGAGAGTGGATATCTAAGACAACAAATTGTAACATTCGGACTCTTCGGCGTTCTCCAACTCCCAACTCCACAGGCAACTCCACCACTCCAGTGGGTATATTAGCACTTCCATCAAAGCCATGGATTCTAGATTGACAAGGCTTTAAATCTTTGGCTTCCATCTTCATTTGATCATATGCTCTCTTAAACAAGATATTTACTGAACTCCCACTGTCCACCAGGATCATCTTCATCCAAGCAGGACCAACCTGGGCAGATATGACTAGTGGGTCTATAGTTGGGGCTTCGACCTTATCAGCATCTCGGTTTCTAAATACGATGTCATCTGTCGTCGTCCTCTGTTGTTTGGCTGGAGCCCCTTCGCCAAGCGTACTGCAACTCTCGAAATCCACATGCCTGATCGAATTGGCGTATGATTCCATTTCCCTCCAGCTTAGGTCCGCTGGATGAGGACCACCACTAACTGTATTTATAACCAATCTCCCGCCTGTACGAGCGGGCTCCTCCTGTCTCTTGGTTTTGTGCACGATTTTGGTTTGACAGGCCCACACCACCAGCCTACGGTGCCCGCACGAATTGATCTAACTTCCTTTCCCTGATCAATTTTTCAATAAGATCTTGCAAATGTCTGCAATCATTGGTATTGTGTCCGTAACTTTCGTGGAATCTACAGAACTTTCCTGTTTGAATCTGTCTCTCCGACGACGGCTTCGGAGTTGGCTTCTTATACTGCATTGCGTTACAAGTCTGTAGATATACGTTCTCAAGTGACGTATTCAGCGGTGTATAGCTTTCAAACATTTGTGCCCTACGCCGCGGGCCATGATTCTGATCTTGCTTCTTATTTCTATTGTCGTCGTTCCTCGGTTGGGTTTGCTTGTTTTGAATACTCAATTGTACTTTTCCAAAGCTCTCCCTTGACTATTTAACTGCCACATTGCTTTGAATTCCTTCATTGTTGGGTCTCGCATCGTCCTGCTTCCTAAATTGTTTCGCATCCTCACGCCTTAAGAATTGAGCGGCTTTGGAGTAGAAACGATCCAACAATGTGGGAGGTTTCCCAGCTAGCCAATTTCCAAATTCAGAGTCGGGGTCAATCCCCTTAGTCAAGGCCATCAAGATTGAATTATCATTGGGGTTAGCGATCTCTGCACAACAGCATAGAATCTTTCCAAATATCGCCTGAGTGTCTCTCCTGGAGCTTGAGTGGCACTAGATAAAGTATTTACGTCTTTAGGCCTAGCAATGCGCATACGGAACTGTTCAACAAATTTAGTAGCCAATCGGTCAAATGAAGAGATAGATCGTGGTGGTAATCGTGTAAACCACATCGTCGCAATCCCCCTAAAGAAATGGGAAAACTACGGCATTTTACTGCATCATCAGCTCTTGCAGCAGTCATCGACCATTCGTATTTCAGAATATGTTGGTTAGGGTCGGAACTTCCTTCATACATGGGCAGAGTCGGCATCCTGAATCGCCGAGGAGGTTTAGCGTATAATATGTCATCAGTGAACGGAGTATGACTTCGGGAGATTCCCCAATCGTCATTTGTTAAGCCCTGACTTTCGTGGATCATTTGGCGTACCATAGCTGAGAGGTCAGGTGTTGCTATATTCGGAGGGTGGCGAGCCAAAGTGTGGTCGGGTTCCACAGTGCGAGGTAGGATCGGGCGCTGTCGACGATCCGTGTCTCACTTCCTTGGCTCGATGTCTTCTGGGACATATGGTCCCGGAATATGTTCCTGCTGGTGGCAGTTCTGATTGGATTGATTTCGGGTATCAACTCCTATGTCAACTGCGGTGGCGGTGGCTTGGTTATCCGTAATATGTTGTGGAACAGTGCCTCCTCGGGAGGAGGGTCCTGTTGGGCGAATTTTCACCCAGAAGATCTCGAGACCAAGAAGTCACAATTTCACCCGGACTCGCAACCTCCACTTCGTTCGACAGCCAAGAGGCTCAATACTAACCTAGAAGTCCATCCAACATTCTCCATGAAGAAGCTCGTTCGGCACAAGCCTCCATTCGGCTCCTTCCATTCGGCTCCTTCCATTCGGCCCCTTCCATTCGGCCCCCAAGCTCCTATCACCAAGACTACATTCAATTATCTCCATCCGGCTACCCCCGTATTCGGCCACCGGTCCAAACCACCACCGGACCGGCCTCCTTTCCACCACCGAACCAACAAACCGAACCAACATTCCTCCTTACTGCCGAACCAGAAGAAGGACAACCCATGCCGAACCAACCCAACAACAAGGCCATCACCGAATCCACTCCACTACCGGACCAACCACCTACCTCAATGCCGAATGGAACATCATCCCACTCCATCACCGGTCCAACACTACCCATCCAAAACCGAATGAAGCCTCGCCGAACCAAACAGTTGCCAATCCAGATTGCCTCAGCCCGGGCCCACCAGCAGCTATATACCTCCAAGACCCCTGCCCCCTACCTCACTCTATAAATAGAGGGGCAGGGGTACAACAATGGCAGACAAGTTTGAAAGCTCAAGTAAGGAAGGAACTTTCAAACTACTTTCATACGCTTGTATACAAAGCATTGTACTTGTAACCTGAAAGAAAGAAGATAATAACATATAAAGTGGACGTAGGCACATTCTGGCCGAACCACTATAAATCTGTGTGTCTTTACATTTCAGCCCCTACTTCTTTTATATTTACATACTCATCTAAAATCATATAAAATCACATATAATCAACTAAATAATACGACTTGGAGGTGTTTGTCCATTTTTTGTGCAAACATTTTTGGTGCTTTCACTGAGAATAGAACTCAAGCTTCATTTTCTCCCACTCAACCTTCTTCCTAACAGCATCACTCGTTGCTTAGAAATCATGCCTTCCAAACAGAGAAGGGATGTTAATAAAGGAAAGAACATCGCAACTAGCAACCTTCCAGATCCAGCAATCACAGATCAGCCCACTTCAACAGCAGTACTGGATGAAAATCAGGAAAATCCAACTGGTCCCGCAACGGAACAACCAATCACTAGGGCAGATCTGGACAGGGTTGTGGCTGAAGTAACTAACCGCTTCACATCCCAACAAGAAACTTTGGTGGATCAACTCATGTCACACTTAAGGGATGCTGAAGAGTCCAACCGCAACACTGAATCATGGGGTGAATCCCAATCCGGAGGATCCCGGAGGCAACAAAGGTCTTCACTCTTCGAAGAAGCTATCAACAGGAACAACAATGATAGGGGCCGCGCCCGGACTCAGCCCGAATTCCGACTCGAGGAAGCCCTTGGAACCGAACCCAGCGGGGGAGGCACCAGGCGAGGGTCGGATGTAGCTGAGCCAGTCATGCCACCTAATCATAGAAACCCCGCTGAACGGAGCCGAGCTAGAACCCAGCCCGAAGTTGGCCCCATGGATGTGCTCGAAACAGAACCCCGCAGGGGAAGATCAAGGCAGAGGGCAACTGTAGCTGGTCCTAGCGTGCATCCAAGCAGCCAAAGACAACCACTGGATAATGCTAGAAGTGATAGACTGTACCATCCCTACAGGTCATCTGGACGAGATAGATCCCGCAGGGAAGAACCAAGCTCATTCTTGTCCGCTCCAAGTTCTGACGAACGAATGGCACAATTGTTCAGAGAATGTGTACAACGGGAGCAAAGGGACCGAGGAATAGGCGCTAGGGTCACCAGCCCCTTTACCCGAAATATCGAAACTGCCATTACTCCCCGGGAATGGAAAATGCCAACCATGGAGCCTTACAAAGGAACTTCCGACCCCATCGTACATTTACAGAGATACACCCAGCATATGCTCATGAGTGGAGCAACAGAAGGAGTATTATGCAAATGCTTTCCGCTATTCCTAGCAGATCTAGCTACCTCCTGGTTCTGCCATCTACCCCAGGGATCCATCAGCTCATGGGTGATGTTGAAAGAAAGGTTTATTAGCCAGTTCCGCATCCATGTGGAACAACCCAAGGATGCTTATTCTCTATCCAATGTCAAACAGAAATCCGGAGAGACGCTGCAACAATATCTAACGCGGTTCAACGCCGCAGCGGCAGCAGTTCAAGATGCCGATGAAAAACTCACTCTAATGGCCCTCTGTAGTGGTGTACATCCAGACACCAAGTTTGCCAGAAGGTTAACTAAGGAAAAACCAGCTACCTTGCCTGATTTCTTCCATGAAGCTGGAAAGTATATGAGACTTGAAGACGCTGCTACAGAAAGGCAATCAGGACAACAAGGTAAGACAGTTCAGGACAAGGTTCCCGCTGCAGCTAAGGACGCTCGAAGAAATGAATCTAGAGACAATGCTGGGGGCAGAAAGGTTGAAAAGCGCCAATATCGACCAGGGCCAAGATTTGACTCTTACACTCCTTTGAATGAAACAATCGAAAACATCTACCTAGCCACTCAGGGCGAACTCGGATGCAAGCGCCCCCCGCACAAGAAAGAATCAGATAACGCACTCAAGTCCGGAAAGTTCTGTCGCTTCCACGAATCCCACGGACATGACACCAATGAATGCCACCATCTTCGGGACTTGATCGAAGAACACATTAGAAGAAGAAGACTGGAACGTTATGTGAAAGGTCAGAACAGGACTCCAACTCCTGCCAATGAGAACTCAAAGCAACCCCTCCCAGAAGTGGGCGGAGGGAATCGCAACAATCACAACACCAGTGGCTCTAGTCAAGAGAAGATAGTGGTCCTTACCATCTCAGGAGGACCACACATCGCCGACAGAAGTTGGGCAGAGATGGAAAGGTACGGCAAGTCGCTTAGAAATGCCGAAGGATATGTTAACTCCATTACGGAGGAACGCCACCCGAAACGAAAAGAAAACGATGACATTGTATTCAGTAGGCGTGATTTGGAAGGAAGACAGTACCCACATATGGATCCCATGGTCATCTCTGCCTGGTTCGGTCCAGCTAAAGTTTTTCGGATTCTAATAGACACGGGAAGCTCCGTAAATATCCTGTTCACACATGCTTTCGACAAAATGAAGTTATCAATGAAGGATGTATCCCCCTGTGACAAACCACTGCACGGTTTCACTGGAGATGCAAAAATGCCCCTCGGGCAACTTGACCTCTTCGTCGAAATAGGAAGTCATCCCCGCTCCGTTGTGCGAAAACAAACGTTCGTACTAATAGAAAGCCACTCGGCTTACAACGCCTTCTTAGGAAGACCAGCCTTGTCTGACTTCCAGATTGTATTAGCCCCCTGGTGCCTGAAAATGAAATTTCCAACAGACAACGGAGTAGGAGAAGTAGAAGGAGATCAAGATGCTGCCCGAGACTGCTACGTAACTGAACTTCGCAATAACCGCAGAAAGAATAAAGGAAAAGATGCAGAGACTACTCTCTGCATGAAAAGCTTGGAGGCATAGCAACTAAAGAAAGCCCCTCCTCTTCGATACACAAGCGATCCCTTCAATGAACTAGACCCCAGGGATAAAGAGGAGGAGGCTACCGCCGAGCCTGCAGAGGCTATGGAATTCGTATCGGTAGATAAGCATGATTCAAGTAGACTATTAAAAATCGGATCTCAGCTGAAAACGGAATTGAAGGATCAACTCATTGACTTTCTCCGCCACAACTTAGATGTATTTGCGTGGACCCATGCCGATATGACAGGAATCTCCCCAGACATAGCATGCCACATGTTGAACATCGATCCCACCAAGGTACCAGTAAAGCAGAAAAAGAGGAGCATGGGGGCAGAGCGATCAGCAGCCCTTGATGAGGAAGTAAAAAATCTACTTGCTAATGGCTTCATACGGGAAGCCATCTACCCAGAATGGATCGCTAACCCAGTGCTAGTAAAAAAGGCCAATGGAAAGTGGCGAACATGTATTGACTTCTCCAATCTGAATGACGCTTGCCCGAAAGACTGCTTCCCACTTCCCCGAATTGACCAACTCGTAGACAGCACCGCTGGGCACGAACTCCTATCTTTTATGGATGCATACTCCGGATATAACCAGATCCCCATGCACGCCCCCGATCAGGACCACACTAGCTTCATCACCGACCGCGGATTATATTGTTACAAAGTCATGCCTTTTGGACTCAAAAATGCTGGAGCTACCTATCAACGCCTCGTCAACAAAATGTTCGCAGAATTGATAGGACGAACTATGGAAGTATATGTGGATGACATGTTGGTAAAGTCCAGGAAAGCCAACGACCATGTAAGCCATCTGGACGATACGTTTCAGGTACTTCGCCGATATGGAATGAAGCTGAATCCTCTAAAGTGCTCCTTCGGAGTATCATCAGGAAAATTCTTAGGATTCATCGTCCACGCCAGAGGAATCGAAGCAAACCCTGAACAAATCCGGGCTTTAAAAGAAATAAGGATACCTTCCACTCGAAAAGAAATGCAGAGCCTAAACGGAAAGGTGGCCGCCCTAAGCAGATTCATTTCCAAGGCAACTGACAAGTGTGTCCCTTTCTTCGAAGCACTCAAGAAAGACAAAGGGAGGTTCGAGTGGACCGACGAATGCTTAAAAGCCTTCCTCAACCTAATCGAACACCTTCAGAGACCACCAGTACTCTCAACTCCAAATGAAGGTGAAGTGTTATACCTATACCTCGCTGTATCATCTCATGCTCTAAGCGCCGCCTTGGTAAGAGAAGAAGACCGCACACAACGCCCGGTTTACTTTGTAAGTAAGAGATTTACAGGGGCAGAAGCCAGATATCCTAAACTTGAGAAATTAGCATATTGTTTATTGATCGCGTCACGAAAACTGCGACACTACTTCCAGTCTCACTCCATCAGGGTTCTAACCGATCAACCATTAAGACAAGTGCTCCATCGTCCTGACACTTCTGGGCGACTCCTCAAATGGTGCATCGAACTAAGTCAGTATGATATCACCTACCATCCCCGCACCGCTATCAAAGGACAAGCCATGGCTGATTTCATTGCCGAATTCACTACCAACGAAGGCAAGGAACAATCCGAAGTAGCAAAAAACATCAAGTGGAACCTCTTTGTAGACGGAGCATCAAACGAACAAGGCTCGGGGGCAGGTATTGTGATCATCACCCCCAGGGGAAGAAAGTTGTACTATGCATTAAGATTGGAGTTCACGGCCACTAACAACGATGCTGAATATGAAGCAGTAATAGCGGGATTGGAACTGGCCCTAGAAATTGGAATCAATTCCTTATGTATTCATAGTGATTCTCAGCTTATCGTAAACCAGGTACTAGGAGAATTCCAGACTCGAGGAGAACGACTCACAGCATACCTAAAGAAAACCAGACTGCTGCTCGATCGATTGGACCATTATCTAATCAAACACATTCCTCGAGAAGAAAACCAAGAGGCAGATGAACTTGCAAAGCAAGCTAGTATGAAGAACAGCACCATTTCCGGAGCACTAGCAATCTCAAGGCAGCTAGCCCCGAGTTTCGAACAAGTGAATCTGATAACTGCAATCGAAGAAGGAACCTGGATGACTCCTATCCGGAAATATTTGCAAGATGGCATACTACCCGACAGGCGTGACGAAGCCAAGAAGATCTTGAGGAAAGTTCCCCACTACACAATACAAGAAGGCATCCTCTACCGGCGTGGCTTCTCTAGCCCCTTATTAAGATGCGTCGCCGGAAGGGAAGCCAAGGAGATATTAACAAACATCCATCAGGGAGGATGCGGAGATCACACTGGAGGACAGACTTTGGCAAGAAAGATACTCCGATATGGATATTACTGGCCCACACTAAACAAAGATGCCCTAGACTTCGTTAAGAAATGCGACAGATGTCAGAAGTTCGCCAAGATTCCTCGACTGCCCACAAACGAAATTACTCAAATGACTAGCCCTTGGCCCTTTGCTGTATGGGGAATTGACTTAATTGGCGAACTGCCAACGGGCCGAGGCGGAGCCAAATATGCTATAGTGGCAGTCGATTATTTCACCAAATGGGTGGAAGCGGAACCTTTAAATAAAATATCTTCAGCAAAAGTTATCAACTTCTTGATCAAAAACATTCTGTGCAGGTATGGAGTCCCACTCAAGATCGTATCCGACAACGGACTCCAGTTTGACAGCGAAGAATTTGCCGACTG
The DNA here is from genome assembly GCA_030765085.1 of Allium cepa. Taxonomy (NCBI): domain Eukaryota; kingdom Viridiplantae; phylum Streptophyta; class Magnoliopsida; order Asparagales; family Amaryllidaceae; genus Allium; species Allium cepa. Next base: position 791,280,732 of record CM060935.1, on the reverse strand, counting down.
GTGCCAAGAACATGGAATTCATAAAAGCTTCTCATCAGTAGCTTACCCTCAGGCAAACGGACAAGTTGAAGCTGTCAACAAAATTCTCAAAACCCTAATCAAGAAGAAACTTGAAAAGTCAAAAGGCGCTTGGGTGGACGAACTTCCTACGGCACTATGGGCATACCGCACATCTTTCAGAACATCAACGGGACATACTCCTTTCTCTTTGGCATATGGATCGGAGGCAATGCTCCCAGTTGAGACTATTGTGCCTTCCCACCGTAGGATCCACTACAACCCAGAAGAAAACGAAGAACTCCTCCTCATGTCTTTGGATCTGATCGAGGAAAGGAGAAACGATGCAGCACTCAAAGCAGCAGCTCACAAACAAAAAGTGGCAGCACAATACAATTCCAAAGTCAAGCATCGCAGCTTACAAGAAGGAGATCTTGTCCTCAGGCGAATCTTTCCGCGCCCCGGGGCACTGGACCCCATCTGGGACGGACCATATGTAATTCATAAAGATCTCCACAACGGAGCTTACATTTTGTCAACAGTGGACGGAGAGGTGTTCCAGAGGGCATGGAACATCCGACACCTCCGTCGATACTTTTCTTAACTTGTTCTGCCCATATGAAGTGAATTAACAAAGAGAATCAGTGGACGTAGGCATTTCCGTACCGAACCACTTTAAAAAATCTTGTCTCTTTTTAACTTGTTCCTTTATGTCTTGGCTGCTCGTTAAGTTTTATCCCTTTCTGTTGAACAAAATCCTATGGCATCTCCACTCAAGACGCACCACGGCCTCATCTGGACTAGGCCTAACAGGTACGCTACGATTCTATGCACTCGCCAATGAGACACTTTTGCTCCAGCATCCCTCTGCTGCGGGTTAACTCGTTGCGCGCCTGCCCTCAAAGCCAACTGTAATGAGCCGATTATAAGTCATCATAAAGGCCGACTATAGCCGATGGCAGCTCATTACGGCGTTCGGCTCGCCGGCAACTGTGAACCTACTTTAAGCCCCAACATAAGGTGTGGCCAGCCAGGGGTAGTTCACGGCCAACGGCACCCACGCTAGCCGGCCACGGTAAATCGAATAATACCCACGATTACGGACCATAATGGTTCGGGTAGTTACCGTGCGCGATCTCGGCTCCGATGTGTCTTAAGTGCGGCTGTGGTAAAAAAGAAAACTCCCCGCGGAGGCGTAAGATGGGTGACAAATGTCTTCAAGACCCACAGCTAGGGAAAGTGACTACAAAACCCGTTTGCCACGAACTTAAGCATATCGACGGCCTTCCGTGACTGGAAGTTTTACTTTTACTATATTTCCATTCCATTTAAATATTTTTCTCCTATCCTGTATAACAAACTCTAAAGTACAGGAAACCGAATAGGAAGCATTCACTCATGAGGCTCTAAGCCTGCGTACTGGGTGGCAGGGCGCTCAGCTATACCCGTGAACAGTTACACAAGACACTCAAAGCTACCGCCTGCGAATAAAACATAAAGGGCGGTACTCTCTTCTCTTGTACATAAATGCGTAACTATAGCTTATTCATACACTGACATTGCAAAACGTGAAATTATATTTCAAGCAAAAACTTAACATCAAACACAACTAGAATCACAGGCATATACATAATTATACTTCTCACACGGCACATAAAGATAGCAACAACATTTAAACATGACAAAATCAGCTTATATTATAAGATCACACGAAGTTATTCTTTGCAAATAATTTTATTACAGTTGCATATCAAAGACTAACATAAACAGTGATAAAAAAGAAACAAAAAGATGGCAGATGCATCCACACTCCATCACCAACTCCCCCAGTCTACTTAGCCGCAGGATCAGAGCCCCCAGCATGCGGATCAGAAGTCCCGCCTGTCCAATTCGAAAGAGGAATTCATTAAACGAACAACCAAGTTATGGAAACATGGGAAGAAAAGAAAGGGAAGAAGAATAACTCACCAGCATCCGCCGCTTGATCCTCATCATCCAACTGCACGCCCGCTTCCTCTGCAGCAAGCAGCCGCATCCCCTCTTTCACCGCCGCTTGCTCCTCCTTTGAGAACTGAGCAGTAACCGCATTCAAGTTGAAAGCCTCTCCGCCTTCCTTACCCGCGTTCACCCTGGCCTCCTCTAAAGCCTGGAGATACACCTTGGCCATGACCCGAGGGTAATCGTCCATCCAAGACAAGCCGCCCTCCTTCCAAGTGTGGAAGTACATATCCTGCAGCATCTCATCCATCATCCCCTCGTTTTCCTCAAACTCCCTCACCCGGGCCTCGGAAGCTTGCAACTTGGCGACGGCGACGTCCCTCTCTGATTGGTATCTCAAGCAGTCAGCCTGGAGTGACCTCCTCATTTCCTCCTCCTTCAACTTGAGGGACCTCCTCATCTCCTCCATCTCCTCCTTCAACTCGGCCTGAGCCATCTCCGCAGCCTCGAGCCTCCCTGACAACTCCTCTACCCGCTCGAGATCCGCATTTCGAACCTCATCCACCGTTGTGATAGCTATGTTAATCCGTTCCCTGCAAGCGACCTCCATCTTCCGTAATTCCGCCCTACTGGCCTTCTCCATGGTCTCTTTCAGCCGCTTGGAGGCTTCCTCATGCTGGGAAATCTGGATGGCTTGGTCGGCGAGCTGCTTGGCCTGATCGGCAACCTTTAACCTCAACCGAATGTTAGCACTCCCGATCTCTTCCCCGGCCTTGACCAACTTAGCATGATGCTCCATTAACTTCTTGGTCTCTGCGGCCACCCGGTCGATATTAGCCTTGGCCTCATCCCCCATGGTGACTACCCGTGTAGTAAGTAAATCAAGATCTAAAGATTTGGCCTCGTCCAGCACTCTTACCATGGGGTTGCGGGGAAGGAGGTGCTCGCCCGTGGTCTCATCGAATGAAATGTCCCGAAAGCTTGGGTCTAAATCAGGATGACCGGCAAAAGGGTCACGAGGCACGGGGCGAGGCACATCGGGACGCCTTATACGAATGACAGTAGGACTCTTGGAAGGAGGAGGAGGGGGGCCGGGCTCCGTGCTCTCCTCCGTAGTATCACGAGGAGGCTGAGTAGGAGGCTGCGAACCAGGGGACGACTCAAATAAGGAACGGCTCCGCTTCCTTTTCTGAATGCCCTCTTCGATGACCCCAAGAAGAGGGCGGTAACTGACTACATCCCCAGTGCGATCAGTAGAAGGTTTCGCGGAAGCTCTCCTCGACTTAAATTGTTCAAGGCGGTGTCGAACATCCGACGTTTTAACTGCCTGGCCTGCCCCTGGAATAAAGAACAAGTGTTATGAACATACAATAATCCACAGTTCAAAAAATGTGCTAAGTTAAAAAGAAAGAAAAGTGGGAAGACACATCTATTATACAAACCCGGCGGAGGAGTGGGATACTGCAATAAGTCCTGGATCTCACCCCAGGACGGAAGTGAACCGTAAAAAATTTCTAAGTCCCTATCGAAAATGGAATCGGCAGAAGACAAAAGCTCACCTTGCATCGCCGGAATCACCCTAGCTGAGGAACCCTTAGAGGATGGGTCAGTGCCAGCCACAGCTTTGCCGGTTTCCTTTGCCTTCTCCGTTCCCTTCTCCGTTTCCGACTCTCCCTCCGACTCCCCGAAGGCCCGACGGAGAGCCTCATCCAGTTCGAGGTCTTGTTCAGAGGTTAGAGCAGCAACACCACTACCACCTTGACCGTCGCCATCTCCTCCACCCTCCGACCCTTCTCCAACTTCGCCTCCTTCCTCCTCTTCTACACCTTCCTCCTCTGGGACAGTCGGGCAAGTACTTGGAGAAGGGCCATCAGACTTCTTCAGTTTCTTCCCCCCGACCACGGGACACTCTGCGAAAGGCTCCCTCTTACCGCTCTTTACAGTAGCCCCCTCCTTAGCTTTAGCAGCCCTCTCCTCAGCCGTATCCCTTTGCTTAACCACGGACTGGTGCGGTAAGATCAAATTATACTCCAAGAGGGTTGCGTTCCTGATCAAGAAAGAGGCCGACCGGTCCCGTGCCGGAATAGCCTTTAGTTCAGCAGCCATTCGCACTAAGGAATCGTCCTCCACGACTGCAATACCACCTGTCGCTAACCAGAAATAGAAGCATGTCAGAAAAAACACTACAGTCAAAACACATGAAAAATATAAATGAAATCAATCTTACAGCCGGAAGTGAAAAGGCGGAAAGAAACAGCATCGTCCTTGACGAAGAACCACTCTTTCTTGAACATGGTGAACTTGGAATACAAGTCCAGGACTGGTTTGAAGGGCACGGCTGCTTCCAGGCTAATATACGGAGACCCCTTCTTATAGCCTCTCAGGTTGTACAAATATCGAATTTCTCGGTTAGAAGGAGGACGCCCGTACCTCCTCTGGAAGATAACAAAGAGGCTCACCAGGATGGCGTAAGAGTTAGGCTGAAGCTGGAAGGGAGCCACCTTCAAATATGTGGTGAAGCTTACTATCCAAGCGTTGATAGGGGGGATAGCGCCGCACATGCAATGGTATCTGCTAAAAGCGAAGTAGCCCTCGGAAGGATTATATGGCATCACTCCATCTCCCGGCAGCAGCATAAGGGCCCTATCTATCCTGAAGGAACGGGATATGACGTCAAGTTGCTCCTCCTTTAGGGAGCTAGGAAAACAATCCGGGGGAGAGATCAAAAGTTCCTGTGGACCATATCCGTCCACTAGAGACCTCGGAATAGGTCGGTGTTGCCCGGATCCTGGTTGGACTGGGGGCAAGGAAGAAGAAGGCTCTCCTGTGCCTCTAGACTTCTTTCTGTCTGATCGTGTTTCCGCTTTGCGAGACATTTTCTGCAGCACAAGAAAAACACGGTGTTAGAGCAAGAAGTATAGAAAGATAAACAAGCAAGTATCTAAAGAAAGCATATAAAAGCATAAGATTCCGCTCAAGGTTCAAGTATGAAGTCTCATTCGGCGGTGCAAGACGAGTTCATTCGGCACTAAAATCCAATGCTCGTTCGGCATACATGTCATTCGGCATACATGCATTCGGCATACATGTCATTCGGCATACATGTCATTCAGCATACATATCGTTCGGCCCTCACCTCATTCGGCTATCCAATACACTCCGTACACATTCGGCAAACAGGACCATTCGGTGACAAAAGTTCATTCGGCAGAAAGTATATATACCTGATTCGGTATAAGCTGGTTCGGCGAAGAATTTGGTTCGGCAGCACAATTGATTCGGTTCTCTTTGGTTCGGTAAGGGAAAACCAAGGGGGTACGGCCTCTATATATAGGCGAACTCAGGACCGCCGAACCAGCTGGTTCGGTCTACCGGATACGAATGAAACCAAAAGCCGAATGAAACCAAAAGCCGAATGAAACCAAAAGCCGGATGAAACCAAAAGCCGAATGAAACCAAAAGCTGGAGGAGCACGACCGGACCAACACAAAACCGGATGAACTCTCTCTCTCTACCAACGACAACCAGGGGCTGGGGGCATGCAGAGCGCCTCATGCAGATAAGTACCGATCTCCGGAACTAACTAAATAGAATAAGGATTATGATAACGATAAATAAGTCGTAAAACTCTCACTAACATGGATTAATCGTTCACGCGTGTATGCGACCACGAATGGCCCGTAGGCACGCTCTGAATGGTTATTAGCCCTATCGTCGTGGGAATTTACACTTTGACACGCCTTTTTAAACTCATAAGTGGAGCGGATATTTGATAACTATGAAATGGCTAAGCTACTTACACATGTACGGGGTCGCGAACGATCCCTAGGCATGCTCTGAGCTGGCGATAAACCACCCAGGGACCCACTCTAACGTGAACCTGGCATCGACGATGCTAAGCCCCTTCGGGGCAAACTTGCTCGTCCCGAACGACACAATTCAGTTCATCTCGAATATTTCGATCACGAACGGACGTTATTTGAAACCACACTAAAAAAGTAAATTTCTCTGCAGGACATCAACAGGATATAAACATCCAGCCCGTGGCATTACAAAATAAGCCTTCTTACCACAAAGAAACAAAGCGCGACACATGCAAGCACGTGCCCCGCTTTGGGGGGCAAATGTTGGGCGAATTTTCACCCAGAAGATCTCGAGACCAAGAAGTCACAATTTCACCCGGACTCGCAACCTCCACTTCGTTCGACAGCCAAGAGGCTCAATACTAACCTAGAAGTCCATCCAACATTCTCCATGAAGAAGCTCGTTCGGCACAAGCCTCCATTCGGCTCCTTCCATTCGGCTCCTTCCATTCGGCCCCTTCCATTCGGCCCCCAAGCTCCTATCACCAAGACTACATTCAATTATCTCCATCCGGCTACCCCCGTATTCGGCCACCGGTCCAAACCACCACCGGACCGGCCTCCTTTCCACCACCGAACCAACAAACCGAACCAACATTCCTCCTTACTGCCGAACCAGAAGAAGGACAACCCATGCCGAACCAACCCAACAACAAGGCCATCACCGAATCCACTCCACTACCGGACCAACCACCTACCTCAATGCCGAATGGAACATCATCCCACTCCATCACCGGTCCAACACTACCCATCCAAAACCGAATGAAGCCTCGCCGAACCAAACAGTTGCCAATCCAGATTGCCTCAGCCCGGGCCCACCAGCAGCTATATACCTCCAAGACCCCTGCCCCCTACCTCACTCTATAAATAGAGGGGCAGGGGTACAACAATGGCAGACAAGTTTGAGAGCTCAAGTAAGAAAGGAACTTTCAAACTACTTTCATACGCTTGTATACAAAGCATTGTACTTGTAACCTGAAAGAAAGAAGATAATAACATATAAAGTGGACGTAGGCACATTCTGGCCGAACCACTATAAATCTGTGTGTCTTTACATTTCAGCCCCTACTTCTTTTATATTTACATACTCATCTAAAATCATATAAAATCACATATAATCAACTAAATAATACGACTTGGAGGTGTTTGTCCATTTTTTGTGCAAACAGGTCCTGTATGAAAACTGGCAGAAGGGCCAACTCTTATCTGCCCAACAGTTAATGCTTGTTGGTGACCAGCAGTATGCGCATGGCTTCCGTCTAGCCTGGGACGGGTAGATCTACCGCTGTAATCAGAGGAGGCAGAGCTTTCAGTGGAAGAATGAGGGACGTGGTCCCATCTGGATCTTCTACGCCTTTGGCGATTTATTGATTAGTCAACTCAACATTGGCGCGTAATTGTTCGGTCAGCTGTTATCGACTTTGGGTTAGTTCCTGGAGTAACGTCTGGAACTCTTGTCGAGTGACCGGACCTGATGGATCTGAATGCCCGGTATCATCTTGATTGGGTGGAGGTAGTTGCGCGGGATTTTGTCTATCCCGGCCTTCTTGACTAGCGGCGGTAGACATGGTTCTCGTGCTAACCATCTTGAGGTGTAGAATCCTTTCCTAGATTTTGGTAAATCTGAATAGTATGGAAGGAGTCTGAAATTATAATCTGGATCTCACTCTTAGATTTATTCAATCCCGTATCGATGATAGATCCAATGAGCAGGAGAAAACCTGGGTTTTCTCAGTGAAAGCACCAAAGTGTTTGCACCAAAATTGGGCAACACCCTTCGGAAGTTTTTGAAGAGATAATAAATGAAGAAATCAAATTGAAAATGAGAATTATCTAACAAAAACTCCAAGTCACGGAAAAGTAAATTGCACGGAAGACAATAATTTAGAGTGGTTCGGCGATTTGCCTACGTCCACTATGAAGTTTTATCACTTTATTGATTAATACTTGAAGATTACAAGTGTTCTAGAGCGAAGTACAACAGATAATAGACTTAAATTCGAAATCAATGGCAGTAATGACGATATGGAGTGATTCTGGCAGCGTCCGGGCGTGCTTTATCTCTAAGAATTCTCCGATCCCCTTTCTAAATGACCAGGGGCTCTATTTATAGGTGTAGGAGGCTGATATTTCGCCTAAAATCCAGGGAGACCGCTTTCGGCACGTGAGGGGGCCCAGACGCCTGGCCTCAGGAAGTCTGGGCCCACTTTGGGATCGATTCGAACTCTAGTTCGAATCGAACAAAAAAGTGTCCAATCGAGGTGAAATTTGGTGTGGACATTCTTCAACATGTATGCAAGCTCCTATGAAAATTTCATAGCATTTGGACTTGTAGATCTCGAGTTATGATCGATTCAAGATTGCGCTTCCGGTCAACAAGCTTGGTTCGAATCGATCCCTTCGAATCGATAGGGCCGAATCGATGATTCAAGCATGTGCCTGGTGACGTAGCGCACGCGCTTTCTCCGGTTGATCCATCTTTTTCTCCGAGTTTACTGGGTCGAATCCATGGTTTTAGCCGCCTTGACTTGGTGGATTCGAGGGAGTGGATTCGAGGATATGCTCCTTCGAATCGATTGAATGGATGTTCCTTCGTATCGATCAAGGTATGCCATAGTTGATCGACACGAAGGCTTCTCAGCTGAATAGATTTGAAGATGGTCATTGGATGGAGTCGAAGTTCTTCAACTGCATGGATTCGAAGGTCTTCCCCTTGATGGATTTGAAGTAGGGAATGTTCCGATGGATGGAGTCGAAGTGAGGTTACAGGATGGATTCGAAGTGAATCATCTGCATGGATTCGAAGTACTCTGCCCTACTGGATTCGAAGGTCTTCATCTTGAAGGATACGAAGTGAAGTAGCCCCATGGATTCGAAGTATCTTGCCTTGAGGGATTCGAAGTAGGGGACGTTAGATGGGTTCGAACCACGGCTTGGTTCTATGGATTCGAACATGGGGCCTGCTCTGATGGATTCGAAGCCGATGCTATCTCCTTCACTTTTCACTGGTGATAACTTGAGCACACGAACTTGGATTGTCTTGAAATTTGAGATGCTGACTTCTATGATCTTTCTTGTCATGTCCTATCAATTGCAGCTCAATCTGGACTCGGAAAAAATCCAGCGATATCCATAGTGAAGCATAGTATGACCAATCTTCGAGACGAACTGTCCTATGTTTTCAATCGATCTTTTGGTATCACGGCTTTGCCAAAAAGCGGGATAACATAAATTATCTTATATTAATTTGGATTAGTAAGTGGCCTGATAAGACATAGTTTTAAAAATAATAAACATTTTATATAAATATATATTAAGTATTGTCACATCATAAATTTGTAATCATTAACCATAATTATCTCTTGTCACATCTTAGTTAATTAATAATTAATCTTATGTATATACAAGAAAGTAAAGTGGCTAAACATAATAATTATATACATATATATAAAAGCAAGTGACGTGACTAAACATAATTATATATATATATAAGAGTGATGTGATTAAACATAGTTATATATATATATTAAAAAGATTTGTGATGTGACTTAACAAAGTGAGATTAGGTGTGAAATCTTGCTTATAAATAGCTCATATGTTTCTTCATTTTTCCTCCTGTTTCCAGCAACCTTTTCGTCCTTATTTCGAATTCAAATGGAGTTTTTCTTTTTTTGAAACTGTATGAAATTTTAATGGCTACAATATTCTAGCTGACCATTTTTTCAAATTTCTAAAATAGCTATGTCAAATACCCAATCTTTGCAAGGCAATTTTACACCTAGGAATTTCAAGTCCGAAAATTACCCTTCTTCTTTTGACTATAACTTCTTCAAAACAAATCGAATATGAGTGAATCTTTTTTGAAATGATGGAAAAAAGAAATTCCAATAACTTTCTCTTTGAGTTATTTTTTAAAATTCCATGAGTAGGTAGTCCAAAAATCAATTGTGAAATGACTAATTTTCGGGTTTATTATTAAGAATTTGATATTTATCCGAACTTGCTCAACCTTACCAAAACAAGTCTCGCTTCCTCATCCCTTCAAGGCCGAGCCTACCTAATGCATTGAGGGTTCAAGACTCCATCTTGATGCTTAGGAATGGAAGTCCTATGTCATACTCATATTAGCGAGAGTTTGGATAGCTTTCAGTGAGTAGATTCCCAATCTTTTTGAAAGAACTTTCCTTTGTATGTTGTGTTGATCCTTAGTTATATGTATGTTATATATATGTTGGATCTTGGCATGTTTGAAATGTGATGATAAGTGTTAATGTATGGTTAGTGTTAACACTAGAATGTATGTGTTATTGCAAAGTTAGTAATTGTATATATATTGGTATATGTATACAATTTGTTGTATGAATGTGATATGTGAATAAGAAGGGTTGATGTTGTACTCGACTATAGTAATGATGGGTTGAAAACAAAGTTGAATCTTTGTATGTATCGCGACGAATTTGATGTCGATTTGAAATCAAACTCGTTTCAAGGGTTTAAAAGTTTAGATTTTGGTTAAAGTTTGCATAATTGGTTTTAAAGTGCGAAAATTTACTAAGGTTTATTTCAATCATGAAATAGTATGGTTTTATTAAAGGGCATCACTTGAAGATGAGTTAGAGCAAACTGCACTCATAGCGACAGTGGCTATGGATGCAGTTCTGCAAAGATTTGTATTTTATTTCAAATTTGTTTTATTTTGATATTAGTTTACAAATTTTTTCAAAATTAATTAGTAATATTAAAAAGTAATTGAGTTGTAATATAATTAATTAGTTAATTAAAAGGCAATTAGCATGTAATTCGTTATTAAGAAGATGATTAGAGGTTAATCATCACTTAAGTTAAGTTAATGACTATTAATTGATTTATAAAGTTTTAATTAGTTATTAATGAGGTTAAGAAGTAATTAAGTGATTAATAATTATTTCATTAAGATTAATGGTTGTTTATTTATTTATTTAATTAATGGGTTATTTAATTAATATTTAATTAATTAAGGTTTAACTCATAAACAATTCAGTTTAACCTTAACCAAGTTCCATTAGGAAGTTAATTAGCACTTAATCAAGTTCATTTAGCCTAATAAGAGTTTAATTATGATGTGATCTTGATTTAAATTGGATTAATTAACATTTAGTTATGGTTTAATCTAATTAAATATACTTTTAACTTTTGAAAGGTGATTTTGAATAAACAGAATGTGTTTTAATCAATTTTGTTTCCCAAAGTAAATTGATTCCATATCAAAGGATCTCTTATCCGTACCCTTAAGTAACCTATATGATTAGGAGAATTAAATGACATCCGTTAGCAGAACAATACGCCATTCTGCTATAGTGTAAGTGATTTAATTGTGTGAACATGTGTTAAGAAGAATAAATTCTTGTTCTACTATAAATTGATTGAATTGTTTGAACTTTTCTTTAGCAGGATGAATTACCATCCCGTTGTTATGTTATTTGGACTTGTATATGCCAACTGGTTATATCGACGTGTTATTCCTTGATTGGATATGAACCGTATTCACATATATGGTAGCTTATGTAAATAATTGTTATGTGATTTAGGAATCGAAGTGAAATTAAATGGTAATCATTAGGACTGCTAAGCCTCATTTAGAATTTATAAAGTATGGTTTGAATTTACTTTAGTTCTTTAATCAATTTGAGGCTAAGGTTTTATAAATGGTTTTTCAAGTTATATAATTCTTATAAAGGTATTTATAAATGATAACTTGTTTATAGAAAAGGATTTTTCTAACAAAAAGGGTTATTAAGGTGTTTTGCAGATCATGTTTTGTAAATGATATTTATAAAGGATATTTTATAAAGAAGTATAGAAAGGTTTATATAAAGAATTTTAAAAATAGGAAAAAGGTTTATAAATCATTTTAGAGTTTTGGAAAAAGGTTTATAAATTAATTTAAGAGTTTATAAAAGTGGATTATAACTTTATTTTGAAAGTTATAAGTTAATTGAAATATGAGATGAGCTTTTAAAAAAGGAATTTTTGATTAAGGATAAGCAGAATGTTTTATTTGGAAGAAATGTTTGGTTATTTGATATGGGATTTGGAAAGAAGAAAAACATTGAAAAGCTAATAAATATACATATACTGATAAGATAAGTATGTGATTTTATTTCAGGGCATGAAAAGTAAAATGTTTTGGTAAAATGTTTTGGTAATATACTTATACCGTTGGGATAAGTATATGAAGGTTTTCAAGTATAAAGGAAATGTAAGGGGTTTGGGAATAGTGTGTTGAAAAGATCTTGTGATCAGATTTTATAAAGTGGGTTTATTAATTAAAGATAATTAATAAAGGCTTAGTGGATCCCATATGGAAATTAAACCATGATTGAATGTTTGTTTATTTGATAGCTAAATAACCGACTATCAAAGCTGAGCCTAAAACTTTAACTTTGAAAATATCGAAGAGAAGCATGAGAATTATATGGCATAGTTACTATCGAAGGTGTTATACTATACGTATAAACTCATTCGTTCTTTTAGGACAAATGATAAGGAAATCCATCCATAAACGGATAAGAGGTGAACTCCGCTCTTGTCATTTGTTTTTTTATTTCCTAAAGAACTGAGGTTGAGTTTACCAGAAAATATCGAAAGTTGTTTCGATGATACCATGATTAGATATATTATTCGGAAACCGCTTTTATCCAACTCAAGTGTTTCAAAATGAAGACATCTTGAAGCATGGGATCGAAGATGGAGCAATTGAAGTACAAGGGCTACTTGCTACTAATCCTGAGGGTGATTCCAAAATAAATGTAGTAGAAGTAGAGCCTTCGGTTTGTCCTTATCCTAGATAACTTGTATGAATGAATGTTGGCATTGCATTACTACCCGGAGGGCAGTGTTAGCATTCCAAGAGGGACTGCTATTCAGAAATTTAAAACGTAGCCTCAAGCCTCATCAACCGGGAAAGACTAAAACAAGAGATTTGCAACGGGGCTATGTGGGTTGCGCATATTAGGGTATAACATCAACCTTATAGATATTTATACAATTATCAATGAATTCGTGTATGTATGAGCGCTTAGTTAAAGGCTGCAAAGAAAAAGGATTATGATATATTCGGTACTATCCAGTAAGATGTAGGCCGGTTTTGTGTTGGCAGGGGTCGTTGGGTACGACCTGGGCACATTTTTCTAGAGGTGTAGTATGGCGGGTGTGACGACCCAGATTTTCCAACAATTTAAAATAGAATTGTTAATTGATTTTAAACTATTTAAAAGTTAATTTTAACTTGAATTTTAGGATATCAATATTTACTTGATAATTAAATCATTGGATTGCATAGTTTAAATATTGAATTTAATAATTGAAGTTGGGTAAATTGTTGAATCTGGGATTTCGAAGCCTGTTTAAAATAATTTGAAGGCTTATAAAATTTATAGGGATGATTTTGAAGATAATTGAATGGTTAAAGTTTAAATTAAAGGTGATTCGTTCAATTTTAATAATTTATCGTTTAAATTGAAATTTAAAAATAGCCTTCCGAGGCACAGTCTCGGAATTCGATGAAACAAGTTCCATTGGATCCGTAATGATTAGTTATTATCGGATTTCAATTTTCGGAGCAATCAGAGTTGTCGTTTGACCCTGGCAGCTCAAAACGCTTAGAACTATTTTAATCGATTTAATTTAAAATTGATCATTTATTTCTATAACTCGCACATACGATCAAATTAGCCTCCGAAACATATTCCATTGTGTTCGGAGTGCGGGTAAACCCTTATAAACGCCTGCCGGCATGTCTGATTTGAGATTTGGGATTTCGCGTCATGCTTAACGTGACGTTTGGAAGCTTTATAATATAATAATTAAATTTAAAGTAAGATAGCAAGATATTTTTATCAACTCGAGATATTTTCATTTGCAAGCGTTTTAAAGAAGCTTCCCCATCCCGTTATCTTATTCCTGTCCTCTCTCTTCTCAATAGCAGAAATCGAACTCTGATAAAAAAAAATGGAAACGAAATTTGTTCTCTTCTCATAAAACATGCCGAAAACCCTACATCTTTCTTCGCAATCCCTCTTCCTTCTTCTAGTTGAAACCGCACTCACTCTCCTCTCTTCGAATGAATTCTTGCAGTTGAATGAATCATGGCCGAAGCCTGTAAAAAAAAAAAAAAAAAAAAAAAAAAAAGAGGGAAACTCTTTTCGAAGTCATGGGTTCCCTTTCCTTTTTCCCCCTCAAATTCGAGTTGAGCGAAGTCGATCCCTGCCCTAATTCTCGAATTGACGTTGCCGCGTGCGCATTTGAGCAGCAGTCAAGTAGGGTATGAACTAATCGAAAACACGTCGCATGTGGAGCTCGAGATTCGAAGCCGCTGGATACGCTCGAAGGCAGAAGGGGATGCGCGAGGGTTAGCGTTCTCAAAGTCGCGGCTGAGTCGAAGGGTTCGAAATTCATCGGAGATGCCGCGATAGCATATGTAGGGTGGTGTCTCTTCTGAGGGTTCGTCGATGGGGACTGCGACCAGACTTTGGAGCCGTAGCAAAGTTCGTGAGTGACTCGAAGGTGGCGACGGGTTGATGACAGCTGTAGTCTTTCGTGAATAGGGTAATTTCTCAGTTATTTCTGTAATTTAATTTGACTAATTCTCTTATCAAAAAGTTTTAGTTATAAGATATAAAGAAAATTTATTAGTTAGAATTAAATTATAAATTAATTTAATTTAATTTAATGGCAATTGATAGATGAATATTAATAACCCGTGTAAATATTTATACAAGGTCTAACTCTGGAAGGGAACAAGTCGATTGGATCAAATTTGCATGTTCAAAATTTAAAGGTGAGTAAATCTCACGTTGTTGGGTTTTTATTTAAATTTAAATGATTAAATTTAAATAATTAGATGGATGATTGAATTGTTTGGATGTGTACTGATGATTTGGTGATTTAGTTTTTGGTTGTTCTCGAGTTAATTGTGATTGACTCGAAGTATTTGGGGTTTAAAATTTTCTTGCACTTAAGTCATAAATACAAAAATGTTTCCATTGTTAGTAAAAGCTTAATGAATTATGATTCATCAAATTTGAAGGTAATTAAAATGTATAATTAATTAATTTAATTAATTAATGATTCGGGTTGATTTATTTAGTAATTAAGGGTTTTGAATTAATTAATGAAAGTTCAAGTCAATTAATTAGGTTTGATTAATTCAAAATAATCATGGATAGCTTGTTAGATAATCACTGAAGGTAATTAATAAAATAAAATTACTTTGTGAAATTTATCAAGAGATTTATTAAGATAGTTAAGTAAAGAGTAACTAATGTATGAACGAAGTAGAATGAAGATAGTTAATTACAGTTTTGGGATTTATCGAAAGGATGAATACGGTGGTTTGAATTAATGAAATTAAATTTGATTATGATAAATTAAATAAAAATTGGAATCCTTAATTTATATAATTAATGATGAAATCAAAGATTGACTAATTAAGATTGATTAACCCATAAAAGAGACTTATGAAGTTAAGTAATATAAGTTATTACGGATTACTGTAATTTAAACAGTGAATTAATTCATGAGGTGATTAAGATTGCTATTGATTGTGTTCAAGAAGGATTATATCGTGATAATTAATTAAAGATAATTATTTGAATGCAATCGAAGGACAATTAAATCCAATGTGATTGATTAAGATGAAAATGAAGGGTTGATTAATTAATTGATTTGTGATCAATTAATATTTAATGAAGGAACGGAAGTGGATGGTATTGGTAATTCCATCAGGATTAATTTAATTAATTTGGAAGTGATTAAGTTTTGCTTATGAATGATTGGATGGTATTGAATGCTTTGGATGAATTGATATCTCTGATATGAAATATTGTGTATTCCATTTGGATAATTTGGGTAAGTGTGGCATGAGTTGCGAAGAGGCCGAGGTCGGGTATTGGGAAATACCCGAAACTACTTCGAATTTTTATATAAATTGATTTGTGAAATCAATAGGCTGGAATGAAATAATTTAATTGAATTGTGTTATTTTATCTAAGTTTCGTACTTTGAAATTTATATGTGAAATAAACAGTGTCTATAGTAAATTGGGAATTGGTTAAATTTATATAAGTTAACCCTGTTTATATAAATTGTTTGCTTTGGTATTCCATGTTAGTTGGGTTTACTCACGCAGGTTTCTAGCCTGACCCGGGTGTTACTTTGGTGTAATGCTCGGGTCAGACCGAGTATTACAGATTTTCAGGTTAGGACGTTCAGGAGCTCAGGAGGCGAGCTGGTGGCAATATCATATGGAGTTTATCCGCTGTATTTATATTAGTGTTTATCTGAGTCATGGTAATTGTATAGATATTCAGTGACTGTATATATGTAAAACTCTGATGTACTAAAATGTAATCGACAGATATAGTATCCTTTTGCAACTGTTATTATTTATTATTATATTTTATCCGCTGCGATTGTGAGATGTTTGGTGTTTTTGATCTTCTTCTTCTATCTCTTTCTTCTTTTTCATAACTATCTGGAATTTTCGGGTTAGAAAATTTCGGGTCGTTACATTTGGTATCAGAGCTGAAAGGTTAAGCGAGAACTTTGGCTCTGGTGGTAATTACTCATTTAATAGAGTCCGTAGTACTCTAGAATGAGTTGAGTATATATATATGTATGAGCGCGTACTTGTTATTTTCCTATAAAAAGATTTTAAATGATTTTATATAAAAATATATTTTTGAATATTAAGATGATTGGTTGTTAAACTATTAGAATTAAATTAAGATGTAATATAATACGACCAAACTGAAAATGTAATAAAGATAAGTTTGAAATGGATTCAGACTGAAACTGAAGTTTAGGATTGGAATCAAATTAAGTTAAGAAGTAAAATAAGATACGACCAAATTGAAACTTATAACCAAGTTGAAGAGTAAACTTATATAATTAAATGGAATTTGAGATATAGATTGTAAATGTAATTTATAAATTGAAATAAACTTCATAAATAAATGAGAGTATAATTTGAAATAGAATTCCAGAGAATATTTGAAATAGAGTAAGATGACAATTCCAGAGTAATGTTTAAATATAAATTTGATGGATTGGGAGTTTGGAATTTTGGGAAAAATTAAAATTCCTTTGGGTTTGAAAGTGGTTTCCAAGGGTTTTGAAGAAAGAATAGTATTATTTCAAAAATATTTTTGTGTTTGAAATTTGGAGGTTTGAAATCAAAAATATTTGGAAGTGTTTTTAGAGAGATAAAAGCATTGAACTCTTTCAGTCACTGGAAAATAACGTCGGTGATGACTGCAGCATCTTCGATGTTCATTTTCGAGTTTCTAGGAGAGAAATTGCTACCAAATTGTTTCAAATTGGAATTGTTGGTGAACTGGGTTTGGTTTTGAAATTCGAAGGGATAATTGAATTTGCCAAAGAATTTTGGATATAGTTGAATTCTAAGGTGGTATTGAAATTCTGGAAATTGGGTTAAACTCTAGAATCTTGATTAAAATGTGTATGAAATAATAAAATATATTGGTTAAATAAAATGTATAACTCCAAGTTGAAAGAAAAGTGTGAATGTAATTGATTTTAAATAGAAGTTGAAAATTTTAAATTATAATTAAAGTTGTATAAGTTTAAAATTCAAATGGGAAATTTGTATTGGATTAACTGGAAAAGGGTATTGAACTTGAAGAGAGTTCAATTGATATTAGTCTAGATTTATGTGAATAATTTGGAATTGTAATTAAAGTGGAATTGGTTTAAGATCAAATGGAATTTGATTTGAAGTTGGAAGGAAATAGAGAATCAATTCAATTTGAATTGGGAATGAATCAAGTCCAATGGAAATTGGAGTTAATTAAATTGGAATTGGGTTAATTTAAATGGAGAGGAAATTTAAATTGAGTTGTTGGGGAAATGAACAGTTGGCTCTTGACTATTTTCAATATAAATTGTTTTGATATAAACTTATTTTTCTAAGCTATTAAATATATACAACCTTTCTTCCTTATAGCCAAATTATTTTATATACTTGTTTTACGATTATTTTTGAAGCTATTTAACTATTTTTCAACTGTTTTATAAACTAATTACTATTTTTCAACTATTTTACAAATAAATTACTATTTTTCAATAACCCAAAAATTTTCTGAAACTATTTAACTATTTTCAACTACTCTATAATTGGTTAACTATTTTCAAGCTATTTTGCAAACTATTAATTATTTTTCAACTACTTACCTACTTTTAAAAAATTTCAAGCTATTTTTCTAAATTGGTCGGAGTTCAAACTATTATTGATTAAGCACCCAACTGAGATAGGGATTGAAGTAATAGTCCAAATGGGGATTAATGTAAAGGTGAATAAGGAATATGAGATGGTTCTTTTGAACTGAAAGAATATTTTGAGAGATATGAAATGAATAAAGATGGAAATTGGATATTTCTATGGTTTTTGAGAAGTGTTTGGAGTATAAAAGGTGTTTTATACAAGAAGGTAAGGATCCAAAGTTTTAAAAATTTATATATATATATATATATATATATATATATATATATATATATATCTGAATATATATAAAGGATCTTATGAGGATTTTGAGAAAGGTTTTTGATTTTTGGAGAAAAAAAATCAATATTGAGTTTTGGGAAGCCTATTTTGAGAATTATCGATTTTGGGAATAATCGATTTTGTGTAAAGGAGCTTTGATAAAATTCATACTAGGTATATGATTTGAAAGATACCATATGTGTATAGTATAAAGTGTTTTGATGATAGCTCTGGGGAAAAAGGCGCTCCCTTGGAATGGACTTCTCAGGAGTGTCACTGGGTGACGCTGCCTTGAGCCCCAAGGGGGGGTTCTCAAGTTGATCCTGTGAGGAGTCCGGACAAAACTAGTTCCTAAGGATTATGAGCCGAGTTTACCATAGCGTAAGTCGTGTGTGCTGCGGAGAGCCAACAGTTACATGGACTTTTGTTGTGACTGCAACGTAACCCAGGATGTAACTGCGACCTATGGTAACATTGCGAAAGTCGTGTGTGCCGCTGAGAGCCAACAGTCTGCGTTTGAGTTTATCTCGGTAGACTGCGACCTATGTAGGAGTGGAGAAGTTTCATTTTGATAGAGAGATCAGAGGCCGCGGAGAGCCAACAGTTACATGGACTTTTGTTGTGACTGCAACGTAACCCTGGATGTAACTGTGATCTGTTGTGTGGGTTCCATGGCGTAATCGAGAGTGCCGCGGAGAGCCTGCAGTTACATGGACTTTTGTTGTGACTGCAACGTAACCCTGTTATGTAACTGTGACCATGGAATGGGGTGATGATTTCCAGAGCATCCTTAGCAAAGATATTTCCTCTATTTTCAAAATTGTTTTCTATATTTCCAATAAAATTATTTTCCAAGTATTTTCACTGGATGTTGAAAACGAGTTTACCAAGTACTTATAGATTTTCAGTCCTACGCCTGATCAACGTATGACTGAATCTCTGTGAGAACGAGGATGAACTGGTTGAGACATCGAGTTATAAGAAATATTTTTATATAAAAGCTATTTTCATAATATAAGGTGGATTTAAAGGAATTTCTAAATTGTTAAAATAGAAGTGTTGAAATTTTGGGAAAATGCAAGGGTAAAATTCAAACTGGAATTATAAAATAAAATTGGGCTCGGGAAAAAAAATTTAAATGATGCGATTCTTTATAATAAAATCGAATCTTGATATAAAATTGGAAGTAAGCTAATTAGCTAATAATTGTTTGATTGAATATGTTAATAAAATTTAACTTTGATAAATAAATGGATTATAAATAAAATATGGAGTTTGGAAATGAATTAGGATTATAAATAGAATTCAACTTGAATAGGATAATAAATTGAATAAGGAAAATGCTTTAAAATGTAAATAAAATAGAGTTGGATTGAAAATGTGATGGTTGACTTACAAATAAAATTCAAGGATTGATTTGAATAATGTTTAATGAAATTTGCAAGAAAATTGGATATAAGAGAAGTGATTATAATAGAAATGGTTTGAGTTGTAAAACAAAACCCAAGTGAATAGAAATAAATTGAGAATGACCCTATATTGATAAAATAAATTCGATAACGAATTAAGTAAGTAAATTTAAAATCTAAAATGGGTTAATTGAGTTAAATATTAAATGGATGAAGTCTGATAGAATAAAAACTAAATCATGTTGTGATTGGAATTGGATTATCCGGCTGAACTTAAATTTGGAGGTATATTAATTTGAAGAGTAAATGAATTAAGTATATGCTTGGATATCAGTTTGATAAAGTGTGAAGGTGAATTTAAAATTTAAAATTGATAGGCTAACTGAATTTAATGGAAGTTGATTAAATGAGGATTAAATTGGAGTAATCTTAAGTTGATGTTGGAATAAATTAAAGTAAATTAACTTAAGTTTAAAATTTATGGAAGCTCGGCTTCGAATAAGGATAAAAGCCCATTGAATAAAAGCTCGGTTTAAATTAATTTGGGAATGATTAGTATTACACAAGCATGGAATGTGTCAAGCTAAATAAAATGATTATAAATAAATTAAAATGGAATTGAATTAAATAAAACTGAGTTGGAATCAATTTTAATTGGTTATAAAACTTAAATAATTAATTATTCACATGGATATTATCAAATTGCGTAGAAATGATTATCGTTTAACGTAAGCGAGATTTAATCAAATTAAATGCTATGAATTAGTGGAAGCGATATAATTGATTTTTGAATCAATTGAAGTGAATATGAGATTGTTTCGCTTAAAATGAGTTGAATGCAAGAAATTGTGTGTAAACCATTAAAATTGAATAAAAGGGGCATATAAATTTGGTTGAAAACAATTAGATGTGCTTTAAAACATATAAATTGCTTATTGGAAGTGTTTGGTGCTTGTTATTTATGTAATGCTTGTGTTTAGCTATTAAAAGTAAGTGATATGTTAATAGATTTTCTATGTATGACACTTACGTATTTAAACTGAGTAAGTACAGGTACAGGGAAGCCGTTTGGCTAGATTTGGGGTATGCTAATTGCTAAAATTTATAAGTTGCTTGCTTAAATAGCTAAATAAAGGTACGCCTACGCAATTAAAATAGGAAATATGAACTGTTTTTGCTTTTTCCGACCGTGTGGGTCGATGTATACATATTTATATCTTTTGTCAAATTGCAAAAGCTCCTCCGTACAAAGGAAACTCTGCCAAAAATTTTCGAACATTTTGGGAGTTAGAAAATTTTTGGAAAATTTTGGTTAACGACAAAACAATTTCAAATGGGAAACTTAAAAATAACTAGTAAATGTAACTAATGTGAATCAGTTTAAATGAAAGATATAACTCCATATTAGAAATCGAAAATAAATCGAATTCATATGAAACGGTGGAAACTAAGTTGAATAGAAGTAATGCGAAGGCTTCTGTAAGAAAATTTATACAATGATTTGGAAAATTACGATTGGATATTGTGTTAAATAGAATATGCAGGTGTTATAAAGGAAAAAGGAAATTGGATTTGGTTCTAAAAGATAAATTTGAATTGCCCGACAAAAAGGTATGTATTTAAATTTTTGTATGAAATTGGATTGGGTTTTTGATGTAGCCACTTGGCTTTTGTTTTCTTTTTGGAATGTGCGAGCCCGTAGAGGCCTTTTGTAGTAGTACCGAGCTAGCCGCGCAAAGGAGACGCTGGCAAAAATTTTCGGGAATTTAGGGAGTTAGAAAATTCTGAGATAATTTTGATAGTTCAAAAATTAGATTTTAAATTGACATTCAAATAATCGAGAAAAGGGGTATCGTTTGATATTGTGGAAGAGTTTGGGAGATAGTAAGAATAATAAAGGGGGTTTTTATAAAGGATAATTGTTAAGTTGTAAAACTGTTTGGTTTTGGGCAAAAGTTGACAGATATGGAACATTCTTCCTAACTAGTAATTTCGAGGACGAAATTCTTTTAAGGGGGGAGGAATGTATAGGGAATCAATATTTACTTGATAATTAAATCATTGGATTGTATAGTTTAAATATTGAATTTAATAATTGAAATTGGGTAAATTGTTGAATCTGGGATTTCGAAGCCTGTTTAAAATAATTTGAAGGCTTATAAAATTTATAGGGATGATTTTGAAGATAATTGAATGGTTAAAGTTTAAATTAAAGGTGATTCGTTCAATTTTAATAATTTATCGTTTAAATTGAAATTTAAAAATAGCCTTCCGAGGCACAGTCTCGGAATTCGATGAAACAAGTTCCATTGGATCCGTAATGATTAGTTATTATCGGATTTCAATTTTCGGAGCAATCAGAGTTGTCGTTTGACCCTGGCAGCTCAAAACGCTTAGAACTATTTTAATCGATTTAATTTAAAATTGATCATTTATTTCTATAACTCGCACATACGATTAAATTAGCCTCCGAAACACATTCCATTGTGTTCGGAGTGCGGGTAAACCCTTATAAACGCCTGCCGGCATGTCTGATTTGAGATTTGGGATTTCGCGTCATGCTTAACGTGACGTTTGGAAGTTTTATAATATAATAATTAAATTTAAAGTAAGATAGCAAGATATTTTTATCAACTCGAGATATTTTCATTTGCAAGCGTTTTCAAGAAGCTTCCCCATCCCGTTATCTTATTCCTGTCCTCTCTCTTCTCAATAGCAGAAATCGAACTCTGATATAAAAAAAATGGAAACGAAATTTGTTCTCTTCTCATAAAACATGCCGAAAACCCTACATCTTTCTTCGCAATCCCTCTTCCTTCTTCTAGTTGAAACCGCACTCACTCTCCTCTCTTCGAATGAATTCTTGCAGTTGAATGAATCATGGCCGAAGCCTGTAAAAAAAAAAAAAAAAAAAAAAAGAGGGAAACTCTTTTCGAAGTCATGGGTTCCCTTTCCTTTTTCCCCCTCAAATTCGAGTTGAGCGAAGTCGATCCCTGCCCTAATTCTCGAATTGACGTTGCCGCGTGCGCATTTGAGCAGCAGTCAAGTAGGGTATGAACTAATCGAAAACACGTCGCATGTGGAGCTCGAGATTCGAAGCCGCTGGATACGCTCGAAGGCAGAAGGGGATGCGCGAGGGTTAGCGTTCTCGAAGTCGCGGCTGAGTCGAAGGGTTCGAAATTCATCGGAGATGCCGCGATAGCATATGTAGGGTGGTGTCTCTTCTGAGGGTTCGTCGATGGGGACTGCGACCAGACTTTGGAGCCGTAGCAAAGTTCGTGAGTGACTCGAAGGTGGCGACGGGTTGGTGACAGCTGTAGTCTTTCGTGAATAGGGTAATTTCTCAGTTATTTCTGTAATTTAATTTGACTAATTCTCTTATCAAAAAGTTTTAGTTATAAGATATAAAGAAAATTTATTAGTTAGAATTAAATTATAAGTTAATTTAATTTAATTTAATGACAATTGATAGATGAATATTAATAACCCGTGTAAATATTTATACAAGGTCTACATCTGGAAGGGAACAAGTCAATTGGATCAGATTTGCATGTTCAAAATTTAAAGGTGAGTAAATCTTGTTGATTCATGGGTTTTGATTCATGACACAAGCTTCAGAGACGATAAGACGAACTACAAAGAGAATACTATACAAAGGCGACAAAAAGAGAATAAAAGTAAATTGTGCACTACAAAGGAGACAAGACTACAATCCAGAGATTAGTATTAATATTTTATTATATTGAGTCTTAGAATATTGTTAAAATCATTCCTCAAGAATCATCATTCACATTCAAATAAACTCGCATGCATATTTTAATCAAAATCAAGTTTACAAAAAATGAATGGAACGGGGATCGAACCCCGGTCACTAGTTTGGAAGGCAAGTACTCTAACCAAATGAGCTACTACTGTTTTTGTTTAACAACAGGTCGGCCGACCGACCAGTATCTTCGGTCGACCGACCCTGTGTTATATGCACAGATACACTCTGTTTTATATACGTTTTCAAACTCAGCTGACCGGCCCAGGTTTTACGGTCGACCGACCTGACAATAACGGCTACTTTCTGAAGAGATGCGATCATTTCATGAAGAGTAATGTCCTCTATTTCAAGAGATACGGACACAACTTTTGATTGAAACTCTTCATGAAAGATTGTAACTCTTCTACAACTATATAAACGTCTTCAAATCACTTCTACAACCACCGATTCTTGTTTATAATTCTGAAATCTATTCTCTAACTATTCTCTGCAATTCAAAGCATTCATACTCACTTAATGTCACTATAATCCTTGTGTTTAATTCATATACTCCGATTCTACGTGATTATCTTCCTTCTAAATCTTCACACACACACATACTCTTAAGGATTTGATTATAGAAAGTTGTACTATCAAAAGACAATTCGTGTTACTCAGAACACATTCGTCAAACTATTTGTATTAGAGTTGAAGTCCTCTTCGACTGTTGAGGCGGAAAATACCTGTTCGGCTGCTCAGGTGTCATATACCTATTCCTCCGGGTTAAGTGAGGGGTTTTTAGTTTAAATCCAGAGGATAGTCTGGGACTGGACGTAGAACGGGAAGTTCGAACCAGTATAAAAATTCCTGGTGTGCTTACTTTAATTTTTATTTTACTGCTGTTATCAGTTTCCGCATTTATATATCATATTACACGATCCTTAGTACTACACATACACTTTCAAATCTCACGTTGTTGGGTTTTTATTTAAATTTAAATGATTAAATTTAAATAATTAGATGGATGATTGAATTGTTTGGATGTGTACTGATGATTTGGTGATTTGGTTTTTGGTTGTTCTCGAGTTAATTGTGATTGACTCGAAGTATTTGGGGTTTAAAATTTTCTTACACTTAAGTCATAAATACAAAAATGTTTCCATTGTTAGTAAAAGCTTAATGAATTATGATTCATCAAATTTGAAGGTAATTAAAATGTATAATTAATTAATTTAATTAATTAATGATTCGGGTTGATTTATTTAGTAATTAAGGGTTTTGAATTAATTAATGAAAGTTCAAGTCAATTAATTAGGTTTGATTAATTCAAAATAATCATGGATAGCTTGTTAGATAATCACTGAAGGTAATTAATAAAATAAAATTACTTTGTGAAATTTATCAAGAGATTTATTAAGATAGTTAAGTAAAGAGTAACTAATGTATGAACGAAGTAGAATGAAGATAGTTAATTACAGTTTTGGGATTTATCGAAAGGATGAATACGGTGGTTTGAATTAATGAAATTAAATTTGATTATGATAAATTAAATAAAAATTGGAATCCTTAATTTATATAATTAATGATGAAATCAAAGATTGACTAATTAAGATTGATTAACCCATAAAAGAGACTTATGAAGTTAAGTAATATAAGTAATTACGGATTACTGTAATTTAAACAGTGAATTAATTCATGAGGTAATTAAGATTGCTATTGATTGTGTTCAAGAAGGATTATATCGTGATAATTAATTAAAGATAATTATTTGAATGCAATCGAAGGACAATTAAATCCAATGTGATTGATTAAGATGAAAATGAAGGGTTGATTAATTAATTGATTTGTGATCAATTAATATTTAATGAAGGAACGGAAGTGGATGGTATTGGTAATTCCATCAGGATTAATTTAATTAATTTGGAAGTGATTAAGTTTTGCTTATGAATGATTGGATGGTATTGAATGCTTTGGATGAATTGATATCTCTGATATGAAATATTGTGTATTCCATTTGGATAATTTGGGTAAGTGTGGCATGAGTTGCGAAGAGGCCGAGGTCGGGTATTGGGAAATACCCGAAACTACTTCGAATTTTTATATAAATTGATTTGTGAAATCAATAGGCTGGAATGAAATAATTTAATTGAATTGTGTTATTTTATCTAAGTTTCGTACTTTGAAATTTATATGTGAAATAAGCAGTGTCTATAGTAAATTGGGAATTGGTTAAATTTATATAAGTTAACCCTGTTTATATAAATTGTTTGCTTTGGTATTCCATGTTAGTTGGGTTTACTCACGCTGGTTTCCAGCCTGACCCGAGTGTTACTTTGGTGTAATGCTCGGGTCAGACCGAGTATTACAGATTTTCAGGTCAGGACGTTCAGGAGCTCAGGAGGCGAGCTGGTGGCAATATCGTATGGAGTTTATCCGCTATATTTATATTAGTTTTTATCTGAGTCATGGTAATTGTATAGATATTCAGTGACTGTATATATGTAAAACTCTGATGTACTAAAATGTAATCGACAGATATAGTATCCTTTTGCAACTGTTATTATTTATTATTATATTTTATCCGCTGCGATTGTGAGATGTTTGGTGTTTTTGATCTTCTTCTTCTATCTCTTTCTTCTTTTTCATAACTATCTGGAATTTTCGGGTTAGAAAATTTTGGGTCGTTACAGCGGGTGTTACCCTAGTAGCCCAGTCATTAGTTGGAATCCATTCTTCAATACATGCCTTATGTTTTCGATTGTAGAGCCTAGTATGCTGGAATGTGAGATGCAAGCATTTCAGCTATTTTGTCTATTTACTTAAACCTAGACACTATGATAATATCACTGGATTTTGATATAAAACGCTTTGGCTATCGTAAGGTAAAAACCCATCCATTTTTATATGCGGTGTGGTCTTACGAGATAACCTTTGTTTGAAAGGTTTTCAAATGTAGAAATCAGTTTGGTTGTTACTTGTTATCAAGTTTTACTCATGTTGGTTTACCAAACTAACCTGGGTGTTATTCCATGTAATGCTCGGTTCAGACAGAGCATGTTTTCCAAGTTAGCTTTAGATGCTTTGGAACTATGGAGTCGAGTTAGAGGCCCAGGATGTATTCACATATATTTTTCTTCCACTATATTATAGGGTCTATATGTTTATCAATGTAAGAACAAGTTTTTATAACTGTCCAAATTTAAGATAAGCCTAGTGTACTCTGATATTATATGAATAAAGATGTTCCCTTTTTGTAAAGGTCATTGTTGTATTATATATTATTCGCCGCGTTGGGAGATTCTATGTTGTTTAGTTTTCTTCTATCTTCTACCTTCTTCTTTCACCCTAAGAAATCGGTATTTCCGGCACTTGAATGTTCGGCATGTGATACAATTGACATATTCGTGTCGATTTTCGATGGTCGAAAATCCTGTTACACTTCCTTAATCATTTGAGATACAATTTACCGATACCATACGAGTTATAATCGCATGATTAAAGAATTATTTCTCAAAACTTTGGCTTAGTCAATACTTCCAAAATAATGGTAAGATTTTAAATACTTTTATGTTTTCTAGTGCATTATTTTGTTATAAAACCAAACTTCATTTTTGTAGATTTAACTTATAATAAATATTCATAATATTCACATTGAAATAAAACTATGTCAATTTTCAATCGATACTGATAGTAATTACTGTTTTATAAATAATTTATAACCTGATACATCCACTATGAAGTGTCATATGTTATACTTCCACTACTTCTGCCATTACTGTAATAGCTTAAGAAATGTGAAGTTCCATTCAACCACTTATCATAGAATTTTATTTCATATACTGTAACTAGTTTCCAACTGAGAGTTTCAGATAAATATCTTAAACTCAAAGAACTAACTTTCATTAGAAAATAATTTCTACTTGAAAATACATTTGGCGTAGAAATTACATTTCTCATTCCATATTAAGTATCTTTCAGTATTTTATACGATCTCCTTTCCATTGTCTCTTCATGAAGTAGGATGACCATTCACTCTCTTCGTCCAAACTATACCTAAGTTACATCCATAGGATATTCTCTTTCCTATTTAAATGGTCTATCCAGTCAAAAGGATACCCTTGCTATAAGACCGTAGTAAACTCTTTATAAAAATACATTCGATCATCCTTAATATTTAAAGATATCGAATAAGTTGCACTTTACGCAAACTGATTAAATTGACTTTTTCAATGACTGAATTCCTAGATAAATTTTGTAGCTCTTGGTATTTGCTACATCTAACGTAACAAGATCTTTACTGTAATCAATCATACTAAATACTCAATCTCGCACTATGGTTTACTTGCTTACTTTGAATGAACTAATTTCATTGAAGTTTCATATGTTACGAATCATGACTATTCACCATATAACATTTATATGTGATTGAATATGAATCAAATATCCATATTATTATATTACTTAAGAGTACAGAGCTCATAAAAGACAATATGCAGTCTTAGACAAATAAACTCTTAAACGACCATGGTACAAATGTATTTAGTAGTTGTATTATCTGGCTCTTACATGGGTCTTGAAGTGACAACATGCCAAAAGATTTATTTTTAAGTGTATATTTACATTCATTTTGTCAATCTTATTTCCGTTCATTTGTGTATTTTATTTTATAAGCGTTTTATCGATTTATATTAATTGCACAAATTTATCTATGTAGATTATCTTAACTTTACATTGCATATGTTCTTACAATATTACAAATGTTAAATGTTACTATTTCATTTTTCTATTAAGGCTCCCATTAAATTTTTAGTTTCTCAAAACCTTAAGAGAAGCATAGAATTTTTCTGATTCTTCTAGTGGTCTTTAGGACTCGCTTGCCTTATGATTTTTAACCCTGAGTTTGCTCAACAAATAATAGGTCTGCAAGTGATGGAAAACACCTTGCTGGTTGTATCATATATAACTCATAACTCGTGGTCTTTGTCCTAATCTCTATCTTGACAATGAGATTCTCAACAAATTGAAGGAGATTATTCACTCATACCCACCTTTTAAGGATGTCCTAAGTGTAATGCACATACCTTGAGTTTACTCAACAACTACATGCATGTATCTTACCTCGTCTAGTCAATATATTAATAGTGCTACACAATACACATAACCCTAACTTGAGTTTGTTCAACAATTAGACAGTATGCAAGTAATCTATTAATGTATAAGTGGTAGAGGACAACACTATATAGGTATATCAAAGATTCATAATCTTTAATATATTTATATACGTTGAGTGATATCAATTTAAGGAATGACGTATTTTAAGAAATACCCTTGCACTCAAATGTCGAACACATTCGAAACACGTTATATGTATAATATGCATATACTTGTTCCTTAAACCTAAATTAGGTTGCTTACAGTTTCACTTAAGTAATACATTCATCTCTACAACTAATAAAGAGAATTCAATGAATATGATTTGCACGGTGTCTTTTTGAAATTCCAAAAACACCCTTCACCCATCAATGAATCTCATCATTTTTTTGCAACATAAACCACAATCCTCTTTCCACTCATCTATTAATGGAATTTCACTATCAATTTACAACCAATATAGTCAACTAAATTATTGCACTTATGGTACCATTCATTGATTTTTTATTAGATGAAAATGAATATTTCTATAGATGCACGTGTTTGCGATTTACACTGTATTATACATAAGTTTAATTCATATATAGCGGTTTATAATGAAATTAATTTATATAATATTCTTATGTATATATATTAGTTATCTTATTTAATTAATTTTAATTTATTAATTCAATTAAAAAATTAATTAAATTACTAGAATTTAAATTTTTTATTTTGTTCGTCTTAAATAATTTAAAATGAATATTAACTATAACATTTATAGTTTTATATACCTATGCCATTATACATACGCTGATATATTAATTAACTATTAATTAATATATATTTATCAAATAAATATTCGTTTTATTAAAACATTTTTAATTATATTATTTCTCAATAAATTTCAAAAATTAATATTTTATGTATCTTAAACATTTTGAGATATTTTTTTTGAATTTTTTTATTGAAAATGACATTTTAAGATACACACACACATACATACATATATATATATATCACTTTTAAAAAAATCAATATATATCTATTTGTTTTATTAATTAACTTTTAATTAATTAATTATTTAATTAATCCTATTAATTAAATTATTGGTAATTTAGAAATATTAGTTATTTTTAAAATAGTTTTAAAAATATTAATTTAATTTCCCATTTGCCTTCTTGACCATCACTAGATCTGATACCCATTTCGGATATAACGCATTGTGGATGAAGTCATTTGCCTTTAGCTTATTCACTTCTTCCTTCAATAGTGGATCACTTTGGTTCCATGCTGTGCCATTTTGATATCTCTGGAGGGTATCTTGGGTTCATATTCAGTCGGTGACATATGACTTAGGAAAAATTTTGCATATATCGAAATGTGTAAAAGAGAATATGTCCTTGTTCACTTGGAGAAATCCTACCAGTTCTTTCCTCGTCTTTAGGTTGAGTTGAGATCTGACTTTGAGAACGTTTGAAGAATCATCATCATCTATTGGGCCTCAACCATCAACTCCACCAGTTCCACCCTTACCTCTTCTTACTCTTTCTATAGGTCCGTAGCTTTATAGTATTTGCTAATGGACCCGAGCCAAGGATTTAGTGGTAATTTCTATGCATCTGCAGATTTGATGTAGAGAATCTTTGCTACATCCTTCGCCTTGTCTCTTCGTCATGCCTCTTTGAGCTTGATAACGTAGCACTGTCGACCTATGCTTTAACCTACTTGGATTGCTCCCACTCCATTTTCCATGGGAAAATTTATCATTAACTTACCCTCATTCCTACGGGTTCTTGACATACTACTGCAACTTTTTTCCGATCAACTCTTCAGTTACATCACGGAGAAGTTTGCACGATCATTTGTACTATGCCCGTGGATCATATGGAAGCAACAATATTTATCAGAGCGCTTCTCCTCCTTGATGGCCCCCTTGGGGGCAGGCTTCTTGTGGCTCCCCATGCCTTGTCTAATAAGGTAGATATTCAATGGAATCATTCAATTCTGTATAATTTCCTTCACGAATAAATCTAAATCACTTCTTATTAACTTGCTTTTGGCCACCATCGTTATTAGGACTCTTTCTTTGTTTACATTTCTATAATTTTTGTTTCCAACGTCGTTGCCACCCTGCTTGATAGTCAAATTACTCTATACAATACTGTTTGGTTTAGCCTGACCACCGACGACACTCCTTCTTCAAGTTCTACCTCTTCTAAACATAGAAATTGATTCGTCTTTCTATATATTTCCTTCGAGGAAGCTGGGTTCTTTATCCAAAGCCATTTTCCAAAATTAATTTGGCCATGGATTCTTCTTACCAAAGCCATCAAAAATCCTCTTTCTTTTGGTTCTTCACCTCGACCATGGCAGAGTTGAACCATTCCAAAAATATTTTCAGGATCTCACCGGACCTCCGATGTAAATTTTCCAAGGATGTTGCATCCTTCAGTTGAACAAAATGTACCCTAAACTATTCCATAAGCTTCTCAAATAACTCATCGGAATATGATATGAATCCAATCTTAGGGCGATAGAATCACATCGCGGAAAGTCCCTTCAAGAAGAGGGTAAAGACCTACATCTCACTACATCATCCGCATAAGCATTATTGATATGTCATTTGTACTTCATTAGAAGCTGCATAGGGTTAGTCAGTCCATTAAAATCTACATCATCGGCATAACAAACATTTTCAAATATAGGGAACTCTAATGTCATTAGTGAATGGGTTCCAACTAGCTATGGATCCTCAATTATCATCTTTTTGTGGTTGGTTGTACATCAATAGTTTCTTTATTGTCTTGTTCAACAAATGGTTGTTGCCTACGTTTCATGCCGAGCGATGATCATAATGTGAATCACCTCGTGTGTACATAAGAAAACGATGATTAACACAACAAGATCTAGTTCTTCCATTCTCTAGAGAGTCCATTTGCACAGTTCGACAATTTCAGCACAGAGTACGTCCTCTTTTAGTATTCCCAGGTACATTTGCTTCTGCAACAACATCCTGATGATTAACTTCCTGTTTACCATAGATAACATCAACATCTTGCAATTCCTCTTAAAACTCACTCAAGTCCAGCCTTTTGGATTGATCAGTATCGACCCACCAATCTTTGAGTTGGAGCGCTTTCTCAAACTCTTCCAACCTGCTTCCTTGTTCCAACGCTTGCTTTTCACCTTCTGCTTCCTTTCCTCATAACTTCAATCCAATGAACTTCTTTCATCCGAGTCCAAAGAAGAAGAATCCTTCCTTTCCTTACGTTGCTTGTGGGGTCCTTTCTACTATGAGGGTTGTGCTAAGTTAGCAAACTGTTTCTTCATTTCTTCCATGATGATTATCCATCATCTTCTTATTAATCTCGACCATCCTGCGTTCTTTCCCCACTCTAGTAACAACTTCCTACAACTGAGAAGTCCCTCCTTGATTTTGCTGAATCGTTTCATTAGCTTTATGATTCGAACCATCATACTCTTCAATAACTATACCAGGTCTAGAAGGTGCCTTCCATGGAGCCATTTCTTGTAGATTTAAATGGAGATTTTCTTCAAATCCTAGTAGCAATCAGATCTGACTTTGAATTCTCTTTCTGTATGAAAGCACCAAAAAATATTTGCACGTGAAATGGACAAGCTTCTACAGTCAAGTAAAAACGAATCAAATAGTAAGAAGTAGATAGATAGGGATAAAACACACAATTTTTTTAAAATGGTTCGGCCTAAATTAAGTGCTCACATCCACCATATCTATTACTGATTGAGATAACAACTCCAACCGAATTACAACATAAATTCTAGATTCAAGTTGGTTGATTCTGAATTCAACTTGAGTCTAGAATTTGGCAGCGACTCCGCATATAAATGGGTAAAGAGTCAAAAGTTCTCTTTTAGTTGTTGTAGGATGCCTATTTATAGACGAGTCTCACTTCAGAATCGTCGAATTATCAGTTGAATCACTCAAACAATTGGATCTACATTAATGAAATACGGTGTAACAATAATTACTTTATAAAAGATGACTGCTACTTATTTAGATTAAGTTTGGTCAGTGAGATGTGTCTCTAATACTCGATATTCTAAATACTATTCGTGCATAACATTTTACTTGCCCCAAGGGATTGCTACATTGATAAGTAGCATAACCCACTAATCAACGGTCACATATTTGAATATTAAATAATAACTGTCGGTGCCTACCCGTTACTTTACATGAAGTATGCGTTGGGAGTTTAATGTGTATTTCCACAGATTTTAGAACCGTAAGTTTGATTCTCTAATTTATTTATTTCATTGAAAAATATATAACATAGTACAGTACAATAAACACCATATGCATATGAAAGATTTAAGCTACTAGTTGATGAATTTGAAATAAGACCTTTTATCCATTAGATAGTGTTTTTCCTTTTAAAAAAGTGGTGTTAAATGCATTATCACTTGTACTCCATTTTATTCGAATTATTAAAAACACAAATAAACAAGAATGAACTTTACATCACTCTATTAATAGTGGATACACACACAGAGTTTAATAATGTATAACCGATAACAATATACTACCAATTGTGATAATAAGAAGAAAAAAAATTGATTGAAAACATAACGTTGACGGGTGAAATTCTACCAATCCAATCAAGTTACATAATTTTTTATATTAGATAACTCGAAGTAAACACTTAACATGAAGATGAGGTAATGTAAATCATAAAATATGTTACCATTCTTGAATCAGGCGACGGACTCTTTTATGTTGGATTACATGGGGTAAAGGATTGGGTGAAATGAATCAAAAAATATATGTTTTTAGTACCATTCTTGAGTCAAACCTTTAGAGTATCTCTAATTGATGCAGAATTCTCAAATCTACACCGAAGAATCGCTCCAACAGGTGCAGATTATTATAGAGTATGGAAAGAGGGGACCGAATGTTGAGTATGCTGATCAGAAGAGACGTCCGTTAAACAGGACCAGGCGCCTGTTGAACAGACGCGTCTGGTATCCTGGTCTGCAGACGCATGTTCAATAGGGATTTGGCAAAACGAGTCCTTCAAAGTGTTAGAGAGCGGAAAATTCAATTTTTGCATTCCAACTGTTGGAGAATGCTCCAATGTATCAGTAATCACTAAACCACATAAACTGATTGTTTGACAAATTCGAGAGCATCAACATTTCCCAATTATAGGTGCAAGTTGGTCGAGGTCTCCACAATTCACACGAGAGGATCAACGTGAAACTCAAGACGCGTCTGTTACAGAGACCGAAATACCCTTCACCAGTATACAGAATACTCGTTGTTCTTAGTGCCAAGTGGTTGGAATTGGTAAATCTATAGAAATTACGGTTTCTTGCCGTGTTTGACCTTCATAGCTCCCGACAGCTACGTTCCTAATTTGCAAACTTATTCATCTGTACATAATTCCTATGTTCGATCTTTGATTTTGATCAGATTTGAAGTCAACTTTGGATGAATTAGAGATATTTCAGGGAAAAAATTAGAGATTTGATGAAGTAGGAAATATGAGAGGAGGTAATAATAGCGTGGATACTGTGAATGCGGCAGCAAGCGCTATCATTTCAGCAGAGAATCGTGTCCAGCAAGTTACAGTTCCGGTAAATTTTAACTTTAAATTTGTTTTTTTCTTTTTGATTAATTTTAGTGATTATTGATTAGTTCAAGTTAAATCGATGTATTTGGGGATGTTAGGATATTGATCTATCTGAATTGACATTTGGTATGTTTGGTTATACAGCTGTATTTGATCTATTAATATAAAAAAGTCAGACTATTCATGATACATTTTTGAATCTTGATTCCTCATTAGGAGCTTCATTTGATCTGATCTAAAATTATTGTTTCCTTGTATGTTGTTCGCTGCATTTGGCAAGTAATTAAAAACTTAATCTGAACATTGGATAAATTTAAAATGTTTAAAGATTAATAAATAAAAGAAGCTTCACTCCTATAAATATTCTACAGAGGCTAATATTTGGCATAAAATTTATATCAGTTTAATCCAGATATAGTAACAGTTTTGTGTCAACATTTTTTTCCCTCTCTTTTTTTTAGAATGGTTTGATTGGGTTATGAATGTGTGCTTTCTAGAATCCATTATAAAGTTAAAAGTCTGATTGAAGTACGTGTTTTTTATTCTGTTCTTTTACGTAATATGGTATTTGTTTTTTGCCAAAGATGCCTGGGCAACAGTTGGTGACCGTTTGGCAAGTCACTTGAGAAAAATATTGTCTTATTTTCGTTCTAAAATTGGCTATATTTTGGCTCAGAGTTGTTCAACTAGTTGCCAATCTGGGTAAATTAATGTCCTTTTAGTACTATTTAGATCAGAGTTATTCAAACAGTTAGTTATCTTGCATTTTCTGTCAGAGACCTTGCGTTTTTTATTTTTCAAAAATGGAGACCAAATTTACATATTCATTTCTGTTGGGATTTTTTCTATAACAATATAAAAAACAGAGACCTTTGACTCTTTTCTTTTTCTTCATTTATTATATAACAAATGATTAATGTCATTAATCGCTTACTATATTGCAGTTTGTATTTATTTATGAACCTGTCTTATTTAATTATAACTGTGAAGCATTAAGTACATTTTTAGTACTTACTGAAGTTCTTAATTTTTATTACATTGTAAAACACTTGTTTGGGTTCATCTCTAGCCGACCCCAACTTGTTTGGGAATAATGAGTTTGTTGTTGTTGTTGTTGTTTGTAGAACACTATAAACATAACTTCTAGTAGCGCAAACCAGTCATCATTTTTTCTTCATAAAATTACATAGTAAGACAACTAAAACCAAGTACTATATTATGCATGTTGTATATAGTTCGAACAAACTAGTAGGAGTTTTCCTAACCTTATCACTCTTTTTTCTTTTTTCCTTTTCTTTTCATATTTCTCAAGACTCAAAGAACCAACTTCAGTTGTAAATTCTTAGGAAGCGTGCACCAAACCCACGGTATATACTCCATGTAAACCATAGGGTTTTATATGTTCATCACTGTTATCAGTGCTCGAACTTGTGAATATTAATCTACATACCACACATCAGTTGGGAAATCTGAGGAGGGTTTTATATGTTCATCACCATTACCAGTGCTCGAATTTGTGACCTTTAGTCATTCAATACATACTAAGCATCAATTGGGAAATCTGAGGTTATTACTCTTGATTTGTTGCTGTTCTGTAAACATGACATTGAAGGTGCTTGCTTGATGGATCCATAGTTCAAAGCTGTTCCCATCCTAACTTTATAGCCATACAATGGGTAACCTCTATTCTAAAATTTCATAACCCACTCAACATTTTAACTGGCAATTTATGTGGTTTATTTAAAAAAATGTAGTTAAAACAACTTGGATGAAGCTTCATTTGATTAGTTTGAATGCGGTCTTCAAAAGTTTAGCTGTTTTTTGCTGCTATGTTTGATTTCAGTTTTACTGGATAATATATATGTATATATGGTTGATTCAACATTTGTCACTTACAAATACATAAAATTTTCATATAAAAGTAAAGTTCAAAATAGTTGAAAGATAAAGAAGTTTACAAAATCGTAAAATGAGTCAACTATTATCTAAAGTATATTTTAGTTGTAAAATATAAATTGATTATGGTTAACAAAATAAAATT
The DNA here is from genome assembly GCA_030765085.1 of Allium cepa. NCBI lineage: Eukaryota > Viridiplantae > Streptophyta > Magnoliopsida > Asparagales > Amaryllidaceae > Allium > Allium cepa. Next base: position 791,244,453 of record CM060935.1, on the reverse strand, counting down.
ATGAAATGACCGGTAAATTTACTATTATCGATGGTTTTGATATTTTATTACCATTGATATACCAACATTGACGGTAAATTTGCAGTTATACTCACGGTACTGTTATACTGATTTATTTATTTTTTGTTAATAATGGTTTGGTAATGGTATAATAATGGTAAAATTACCGTTACCATAATAGCTCTGAATACATATTGGATATACCAATTACCACGATAGTATTTGATATCTATAATTGAATGTGAATATGGATTTGAACAGTATTGTCTGTATTTTATAACGGTTGAAATACGAGTAGTGAAACTGTATCTGCTCGAATAAAATTTGGATACTATTGAAATATCTGAATGGCATTAATTATGAATGGTGATTGAACATAGTACGATAGCAGGTATGTCATAAGCAACGATACTAAATTTCGTGATATTATTTTTAGCCGTGAAGCTAAATTCTGCAATGCATATTGTTTCCTGAATTATTCCTTTCATGGTTGCGTTTATGGCGACTTGTGAAATTGCTGAAAGTTGTAAGTTTAACTTTCATCATCTATTTTGATATTATATTGTCTTGTCTTTATTTTTGTTCAACATAACAGATTGTGGATCTGTTCTCGAACAATAGCACAGTGAACAATAGTTATGATTAGTTAAGGACAATAGTTCATTGAACGAGAATGGGTCAACGAACGGCGATTCATTGAATTTACATATTTGGACACTTTGAACACTGGAGTTGGGTTTAGATGTAAGATTTTGTTGTTTATTTTTTTATTCACTTAATTAGTTTGTCTTAGTCAATTAATAAATAATGGTTTGTAGTTAATAATTAATAAATAATCAACAATAAAGGTCATGGAATATAGTCTAAATAGAACTGAAATTAAGGTATGACTACAAATTAAAATACAAATACGGAAAACTTATGAAATTAAATACAACAATTATTCAATTCTAACACAGCTACTAATCCAAATTCAAATGAACATCGTTCTGCTGCAACGGAAGAGACTCTAATCGCATCACATGTTGAAATTATATGTTGTGCATTTGGTGAACTTGTATGATCATGCATTTTACGTCGTTGATTCTATTATACCGCATGATTCAGAGGAATCTTTGCATTTGCATTTTCTTCATACTCAGGATCTCCATTGTTGAATATGAAGAACATATTTTGTAATTACAAAAACTGCTTGTTTTCAAAACTATATGTTGATCCGTCTCGTAATATGTCGAATTTCTTTTTCTAAACTCCAAATGCCCTTGCAATAGGCATACACAAACTTGGATGGTTAAAAGGATTCATTATCATTTGCTTGGATCATTAGGAGTTTGATGTAAATGTGGACTGTTGTATTGTTTATTGCAGTAAGGTGGTAGATAACCATTTCTAAATTGTAACTTGAATCTAACAAATAATATTTGTTGGATGAAGAATGATGAAAGGTCGAATATTTTTCAATTGCATGATTTAACAATCTATTGTCATGAGCAGTACATTCTCATGTACAATCTCAGTTGGACATTAGCAACAACTAGAACAATTCGTGTGAGGAAAGTTTTTCAATCTACAAGCTGCTTTCCTTTATCTTTAAAGTTTAAACATTGGCTGGAATATGTGTTCTGTTTACACCTTCTATGACATTTCAAAAGAAAGGACAACAATTCATCATGAATAGTAAAATGTTTTAGTTTTAATAATATGTTTGACCATAAGTAACACATTATGTAACATTATATGCACGGAAATATTTGCTTGGGTAGAAGCTACATACCATTCTACGTGACATCTCATGGTTAATAATGTATATAAACATTCCAATTATTTTAAAAAAATATATATAAATGAAGTGGAAGTTACTAGATAGTATTTGACGAATACACTTGAAATTGATACAACTAATTTTAATTTGGAAATGATATCGACATATGTTATAATGACTGTTTGAGACATCATGCATCCACGTTTGGCTTGTGTAAGATGTCTGGTGTGTAGTTCGAGATGTTCTTTGAAATTGGATCATAATTACTTTGTTGATAGCTTCGAGATCATCGGTAACTTCATCGGAATCATATTCAGATTTTACGTTTGCATTCAATTTCAATTACAGAAGGGGAAAGATGTTTGAAAAAAAAGGAAGTTGGTTAAAAAGAAAGAAACTAACAAGCGTAGCTAAGGAAAACAGAGGTTCAAGGTTTGTATTTAACATGCCTTTTGGGCACAAATCTTGCATCCAAAATGACTATATTTTTTCGTAAGTTCAAACAGTTTTGGGGTGATATATGCATCCTTTATGTTTGACTTGCCTAAGCTTACGTTGGACGTAATGTGTTCACTTGGCTGGATCATTTGAGATTACCATTTTTGCGCAGGAAGGAATATAACTTGAGTCATTCAAACTCTGATAGTTATACTGTCCTAACTCCTTCAATGCTAACGATAAGTTACAATTGCTCAAGTTCGAAGGAGCTTTGTTTATTTTCAGCGTCTCCTCTTTGTTGAAAGACGCATTCTATTTTGAGTTGTTTGGATCAGCAACATGAAATCTCTTTGTTTTGTGAATAATAAACTCTTGCATGAACACCTTGTCAGCAACCACTGGTGCTGTACCTTGAACAAAATTAGATAAATCCTTTTTCCTTTCACATTGAATTCGTAAAAAAGCTAAAGTTTATTTAAGCACCTTCTGTTGCAGACCAAAACAAAGCAATGCTAGCCAAATTCTCCCAAAAGAAAGTGTGGTTGCCTTCTTAAGCTCATCAACTGATGGAGGGTGTAGGATTTCAATCAATAATGATACATTAACGATAATTGTTTAGAGTGTGGCTAGGGTTTAAAAAAAACATATATTTTTCATGCTTCTAACATGAATCTTTGATGACAGAGGAAGAGATGGGGAGCTTTTCTAAGCGTATACCTGTGCTTTGGGTCCCAAAAAAACACAAAACGCATAAATCACGCATCATTAGCCCCCGAGCCAACTCCTTCAAGACCAAATCCTTCCGTTCCACAAAATCCAACAGCAACACAGACGATAACCCTCCCATTCATCGTACCACCTTCCTCACCTGCTTCCTTCCTAAACTCAGAACCCCCTTCCTCAACTCAATCACCCGGAGGCATTCTCTCTCTTTCACCAGCCAACCCTTCTTCAATATTCACCCTAGGCCCCTACGCAAATGAAACCCAATTGGTTTCACCTCCCGTATTCTCCACTTTCACAACCGAACCCAACACCGCTCCCTTCACCCCACCTCCCGAGTCCGTCCAACTCACCACCCCTTCTTCTCCAGAAGTCCCGTTCGCTCAGCTTCTCTCCTCCTTCGAATCCAATCGTAAAAAAAGCGAAGCCAAATCCAATGAGTTCAGCTCCTACCCTTGGTACCCAGACAGCCCTATCGGTCACCTGATCTCACCAAGCTCTGTTTGCTCCGGTGCTTCATCTCCGTTCCCTCCTGACATGGACTTGCATTCCAGAAAGAATGGGTCCATTCTTGATGGTCAGATCTCAGCCATCCTGCCTGAAGCACCACTTTGTAGTAGTAATAATAATTTCAATAACAGGGTTTCCTTTGAATTGACTGCTGTCGAAGTTGCACGTGCGTTGCAGTCTTCTTTCAGTGAGGGAAAGGTCGGTAATGAAGCCAAAATTGGAAGTGGGCATTTCGGTGAGATCAACCATGATGAGTTGGTTGAGAGGATTGAGAGTTCCGGCGAGCTTGCTGCAAGTAAAGAGTTCAAGTTCAGTAATTCGGATGGGGCTACAGTGGAGGCAGTGCCTAATAAAGACTGGGCCTTTTTTCCTATGGTGCAAACTGGAGCCAGCTGATATCGAGTTTTACATGTTAAGAAATGTGTTTTATTCTTTCTTTCTTTCTTCTTCTTCTTCTTTCTTTCTTTCTTTTTTTTTTTTTCTCTGACAATAATCAGAAATAAGATGATATTGTGTACAAGTTTGTTTCTGTAAAAATGGTGCATGATAAGCGGTGTAATTTATGTAATGCTTTGTTTGGAATTGAGAAAAATATTAACCGTCTGAAAATTTTGCCCTAACTTGTGTAGATACTTTTTTAGAACTTGGCTCAACTTCCATTAGGATTAAACCCTCCACCTTACGTCCATATGTAATTACGATGTCTGTGTTTTGCTAAATCAATTTTTTAACTGAGCTGATGAGCTATGGCTGATTTCAAAACTTCATGCTGTTAATTCCCTTGTACTGGTACACGAGCGTTGTACATGTGAATTATTCATTTATAAGTCCATGATTGGGAAATTCAAACAACATACTTCGGACCTAATTCAGCCCGTGTTTTATTGTGTATCAAAATTAGGTCCAACCAATACAGGAAAATATTGTGAAGGACAAACTTGAAGGCTTTTTAACAGCTAGGATAGCCTAACCCATTAATATTTTATTGCCAAGGACAAAAGCGTTAAAATATTTAAATAATCGTAATGGTCACGTGCTTTCTCCGTTCTCGTTCTTTTTCCTATTTAATTCTTCTTCGTTTTTTCCACTTTGTGTTCGAATTTGAATTTTCTTCTTCGGTCTTCTTTATTGTGCTTGGTGATTCAATCGTGCTGTCACGATTTTCATTCTCCTTTCTTTTAATTCGATACTGTCAATTCTCGGATTTAGGTATTATTCTATTTTTTTCTGTTTTTTTATTGTATCAGAGTTTTAATTTGGTCGTGTCTAACAATGTTTTGTTTTTTTTAGTAATTGAAATTAGTTTTGTTGCTTTGTTTTCTTCTCTCATATTCTATGGAAAATTTAAACAGTAGTAGCAGGTTCGTTCTCTTTTCTTTTCTTCTATATATGCAGCATCATTTTTTAATTTGTTTTAAATCTAATGTATTTGTTTTTTGTTCACTGATGTTTATGTTGAATTCTTATTGATTTCGAAGAAAATTTATTGTTGTATTTAGTTTATTGTGAATCAATGTTTAGGTATAATTTTTAGTTTTTTAGTATCATTTTGAAAATAATGAAGTTTTGAAACGTTTAAATATTTTCTATGTGTATAGAGGATGATGTGTAGCGAATAATAGATGTGTTAAATTAGTGTTTTGTTAGTATCAAATATTTGTTGAAGTATTTTTTTTGTATCAGTTTTACTATAAATTTGAGGTTCATATTTTAGGTATAAGTTTTATTGTCAGTAGGTATCAGTTTTATAAAAACTGTTATTTTGTTTCTAATTTTTTACTTATGTTTTTTTCCCTTTTGTAGTGGTGATGATAGCATTCTTTGTTTGTTTGTCTTCGATGATAATACTTTCAGCACTCGGTTGTCCATTGATTGTTTTTTTATGATTTGAAGAATGACATTTGTCGTTATTGGTCTCAATTAGCTCCTTCATCCATTGAGATTTCTTACGTGCTTGAGAATAAAGTTATAGTGGTTGACACTGTTCTGATCTTTAGAGTATACTTTATTTTCAATTGTATAGAAAGAGTGCATTCTTTTCTTTTACAGTTAAGATCAAGGGTTCTCAATTGAAAAATGTTGGTGGTAGTTCTACTTCAATTTCATCTAATCTTCTTAGCTATTCATCTTCTAGTGGATCTTTGTGTTCAAATGTTATTGTTCATAGTTAAGTTATTTGAAGGATATGTTGAAGAGAGGTTTGAAATTATCCATTTCTGATTTTGTTAGTTTTTGTTTTGGAGGAACCAATGATTTTAGAGAAGTTTTGATGACATACCAAATTCAAAAGGCATACGAATTAGTGTTTTTGAAGAAATGTTCTAGAAGAATTACTGTTGTTTGCTCTTTGTCTACGAATGAGTGTCCATTTAAAGTGCATGCTTCTTTTGATTTCGGGCAATTTAATAGTTTTTTCATTAGAAGTTTGATTAGTGATCACTCTTAAGGGGCTGGTCTTAGAAATTTGAATTATCTGCATATTTCTAGTGCATTTGTTAGATCGTTGATTATTAATTAGACTCGTGATTGTCCTAGTAAAAGGCCTAAAGATATAATAGATGATTTAGAAGAGAATACAATCCTGAGCTATCATACTCTTTGGCTTATTGTGGAAAACAACTTGCTTTGATGAAATTGCATGGTAATGATGCCATGTCGTACAATGATTTGAGTTGGTATTTAGAAGCATTGAAGAAGTATAATTCAGGTAGTTATGTTGATATGGAAGTTAATGCTTGTACTAATTAATTTGAGAGAGTGTTTATTAGTTTTGGTGCTTGTTTACTTGGTTTCAAGCATTGTCGACCGATGATATTTTTAGATGCTACTGATTTAAGGGGACGGTCGAGAGTTTTGATGGGTGCTACTGCAAAAAAGGCAGTCAGGGTATGTTTTTATTTTAATATGCTTTGATGTATAGTGTTAGAATTTAGTTATCTTTTTTTTTAGAAATCGATTTTTAGTTATCATTATCAGTTTATAGGTATCAGTTTTTAGTTAATGGTAGCAATTATTAGGTATCAGTTGTTAAGCTAGGAGTTGATTGAATTTTATTTTAATATTTTTTTAAAACTGTTATATGCAGGTTTTTCCCTTTAACTATGGGTATAGTTTCTTTAGAAAATATGGGTAATTGAAAACAATTTTTGAGCCATTTAAAAAAAATGCTTCAAGAAGATCATGATTTGGCTTTTATGTCGGATCGCCATCAAGATTAATTTTAGGCATTCATGAAGTTTTTCCTTCAGCCTTTTACAGTTATTGCTACCTTCATATGGAACAGAATCTACTTTCAACGGTTAAGGCAAAGAATTCAAATATGTCATCATTGATTTGTTCAAGATGTGTTCTAGACCTTCTAATTTATTTGAATTTGAAGAAGCACATTCTAAATTTTGTGAACTTGGTGGTGTCGCTGCTGTGAATTTTTTGAAGGATAAGCCTTTTGATAAATGAGCTGATTTATTTTTTCTAGGTAAATGATTTGGTGAATATAGTTCAAATGTTGCCGAAATTTTAATAGTTGGATTTTGGATGAACGGGCCTTGCCTATTCGGTATGCTTAGATGGAATTCGAATTAAAGTTATGAAACAAATGGCTAATAGGAGAGAGGAGTGTAAATTACGGAATACTACTCTTTGTCCTTATATTTAATCTCGTTTTAGTGAATTGACTGAAGAAGGATTTGGATGGGATGTATACAAGTCTTCAGAATTTGTTTTTGAGGTGAAATCACCAAACTCTCATCGTGTTGATCTTAAAGTGTGGAGTTATAGTTGCAATCAATTGAAAGTTCCAGGATTTCCTTGTGCCCATGCTATTAAGTGCATGAACAAGTCAAAGTTGTCCTTTTATGCTTTTATTGAGTACTACTTTACCGTTGATGCTTATCATTGTTCTTGTGCTAATTTTATTGATCCTATTACTAATTTTGATAAGCCAATTGTTGATGCAAGTGTTGAAGATGTTATTAAACCACCAAAGGAGAAAAGAGGTGCTGGTAGACCTTCTATAAAAAGGAAAGGAGGATTTTCATATTTTCAAAATAAACAAAATAGATGTGGTGTATGCAAGTAATATGGTCATAGCAAGCGTAATTGTCAAGCTTCTAAGAAGATACAATTTGATTGTCAAGCTTCTAAGAAGATATTTTTGGTTTTACGTATTTTTGGCAATTTTACGTAACCGACCATTTTTATATCAGTGTACTAGTTTATAATATATTATATTTGACAACGAGTTGATATTTTTATTTGAACTTTATTATATGGTATCATTTTTAGTTTACTATTATGTGTTTTGGAATATATATGTTGCATGGGAAGTAATGTGCTGTAATTTTATATGTTGTTCAATTTTTTTATTGGATGTTCAGTATCAATATTTGTTTCTATTATTTCAGTTTCAGGTATCTGTGTGGTATCGGTGGTTATATGCTATTAATTTCAGTTTTAGATATTACAAATTATATTATTGAGTTTTGGGTGTTTTTAATCTATTTTGGGTATAAAGTATTATGGTATCATTCTTTGCATACTATTTATATCATTTGCCCATGATGATTTTTTCTACTTTTGAAATGACTGAAATTATTTGTTTGCTGAGTTGTGAAGTGCAAAAATGGAAAAAGAAGTATAAGCTTAAAAGTCGGTATATATTTTATAGTATTTTATGGTGAATAGTTGGCAACTAAATATATGATGTAGAAGTTTAAAAGTGCAGTTTGTTATATTGTTGTTGTCAGATTATTTCAAAAACAACAACTTGTATCAGTTTTGTACATACACAATTATCAGTTTTGTTATAAATTGTAGAGAAAATAATTTATAAATGAACAAACTTGAATTTTAATCAAATAATTGTTACGTATGAGTTTGCACTATTTTAGTATCTCTTTGATTTGCATGACAGTAAACTAGATAATTAAATTTATGAAGCATCATATCAAATAACTGTTGGGTATCTTTTTTTTGGCAAGCCGACGGGGTTAGATGGTCCCCGACCATTTTATTGTTGCACCAATCAGAACATTACATAGATTACGCTGATCTAAGAAAACAAGGGGAGACATGGCACAACAAGCACTAGGGAAACAAAAACAAAAAGAGAAAAGACTACACAGAACTATCTTCACAGTGAGGCAAAGATCCCAGGATCGAAAGAGAAGGAGAGAAGACTTATATCAGTCTTAATTTCTTGCATAATCCACTACTTGAGTACTTCATCAGATTTAGCGTTACTTGCATCAAACAGTCTTGTATTTCGTTCCCTCCAAATAGAGCTGATGAAACTCTTCAGCACTGTGTTAAATACCCTTTTTCCTTCACTTTTATTTCCCGATCTCATATAAATTCTTTCCCACTCCACCTGATTGTCATCAGAGACATTAGTTCGTTGAAGCTTAGCCATGATGCCTATCCAGATTTGCTTAATAACAGGGCACTCAAATATAAGTGTTCAACAGTTTCAGGTTGCTCGCTACAATATATACAGTAGATGATGACATTCATCCCCATGCATGCAAGTTTAGTCTTGGTCAGTATTGCACGGTTAAGTATTTTCCAAAGCATGAAATTTTGTCGCATTTTACTGTCATTACTCCAGGTTTGTTTCCACCATCTCCATGTAGGGCAGTTACCATTCTGCATGATAAATTCATATGCTTCTCCATTTTTGAACAAAGTCGTTTTGTTACCCCATACCAGACGATCAGAAGATGATGTTAATGGAATATACATGCCTATTTTGTTCCAAATATTTTGGATCCTACTATTTGAAGATAACCTTCGTGTAGTTTGAAGATTGTATATAACATCTCTAACCTTAGTAGCCAAATGAATCCCAGTTTGCTGTATGTCATTGTACGTTAAATGTCGCCTCAGTATGAAACCCATGTCTAACCATGGATCCTCCCAAAAGCTGACGCTATTTGTAAGATTCGAATTCATTAGTATAAGTGGAAGAAAATGTTCCTTAATCTTGAAGATGCTCTGCCAGGTCCAGCTCAAGTTCTGAGGCTTGGGCATGTTCCACAAACTCCTTCCCTTTATCACATTTCTGTCAGACCACTTAGCCCAAAGGCTTTCAGAACAACTGTTGGGTATCATTTTTTCATAAATATAGGTATCATTTTTACTATATATAATATTTAAAACAATTTATTAAATTTTGAAGCTTGAATTTTGATCATACAGGTACTAATTATGAGCTGCATTATTTTTTATATTACTTTTGTTATATACGATAGTAATGTAAATTTAATTTTTAGTGGTTTATGCTATGTGTAGCAGCTAATGGGTATCATTTTGCATGAATATAGGTATCAGTGTTGCATTTGAAATAGATAATATATAATATAATCAATATTAATTTCAATCATACGTGTAGATCAAAAAATAGCATCAGTTGCTGCACACTGTAGGTATCAGTTTCATTTGTAAATAGAAAACATATTAACTATCATAATAGAACATCAAGTGTGAGAGAAGTTAAACAAAACTAACTTTTGCAATGTTTGAAATATGTACACAGTCTTTACAACAGATTAACATAAAATCAAGAAGTGTTTGTATCAGCATTAAAATAAAGATCTACTTTCTATTACTTTTAACACAATATCTCAAATGTATATTTGGGCAAGTGAACATAACATCGGTTTTTGCAAACAAATTCAATTCTTCTGTTTTTTGTTCTTCTAGGCTTGACATGTACTTGGACAAATTCCAGCACTGCTCATCGTCTGTTAGTATTGCATGCACAATTTTTGCGCTCATTGATAATATTTGCTCAGTTTGTATCTTGATTGGCATTCTACTTCTGCGAGTGAAATGATGAATATCATTACGTGTATGCCACAGTCAAGCATGTTTGAACCAAAATATATTGTTAGTATGAGTTTGAATCAATTATATTATCAGGTTTGTAACTAATATAAAACATTGAATTTATGAGATAATGGTACAAACATATGGTATGATTTGAATTGAAATATTGAACAGTTTTACTACTACACTTAGCATTAGTTTTATTACGAGTTTTAGTGTTCGTGTTGTGCATTCATGTATCAATTCTATTTATATAGGTATCAGTTCTGTTTATGTAGGTATCTGTTTATTTCTGAACTAAATGTTTATTGAATTTAAAGATAATTTTTTTCAATATTTTTTAGTGTAATCTGATAGCATGAAAGAAAGCAGGTGGTTTAATGTGCATGTGTATTAGTGTGCACGCCAGCAATATTAGAAACAAATTTCAAAAGCACATTTCCCTTTAGGCCCATTGTGTGTGTACAGGCCACAATATGTCTTCCCACTTATTTTAAAAACAAGTGACAATGTATTGTTTTTGAGAAGGAAGAATAATTCAAATCCATGGCGTCTGATATAAATGTTTACATATTATTTCATATTCACATCTGATTACATGGTATCAGACCAATCGATTTAGGGTTTTTTGGTAGCGTCAGATCAAAGTGTATTCTCTCTATTCAATCAACTGGTTCGATTTGCTGTTCATTTTTGTGAATCATGGAAGAAACTAAGGGAGTTGATGTAATGTCGATGATGCCAAAAATTACAGATCGGAAATTGAATAGTTCTAATTATCTTGATTGGAATAAGACAATCCGTCTGTATATTCGAAGTATGGATAAGGATGACCACTTGATTCAAGAACTACCTCAATCAGATTCAAAAGGTAGAGAAGATCAGATCTGGTTTCATGATGACGCTTGCCTATTCCTACAAATTCGAAACTCAGTAGAAAATGAAGTAATTGTATTGATTAATCATTGTGAAACGGTGAAAGAATTAGTGGATTATCTCGAGTTTCTCTATTCTGGTAGAGGAAACTTAACAACAATGTATGATGTGTGTCAAGCATTTTATAGAGCAGAGAAGAAGGATATGAATTTGATGAATTACTTCATGGCATTTAAACAAACGTATGAAGAATTTAATGTCCTGTTACCAATGAGTACTGATATCAAAGTTCAGCAAAGACAAAGAGAACAGTTGGTTATTATGAGTTTTCTGGCTGGTCTCTCATTTGAATATGAAAGTGCTAAATCACAGATCCTTGCAAATCCTGAAATAACTTCACTTCATGACGTGTTCAGTCGTATTCTTAGAACTGAAAATGTGCCAAATACTGGTAACACAAGTGCTAATACAAGTAATAGTGCATTCATTGGTAGTAGTGGGAATGTTGCTTCCAATTATCAATCTGATACTGAAAAAGTTAGTGCACAACCACAAGCACAAGCTTGGAGACCACCAAGACCTTCCACTGCACAAACATGGAGACCACATGCACAAACATGGAGACCACGTGCACAATCTTGGAGACCACCCAGGCAACATCGAAGATCACAAAGATCATCATGGAGGCCATCAATGAATCAAAACAAGTTTTGCAATTATTGTAGACGAATTGGCCATGTAATATCTGAATGTAGAAGTCTACAGTGGAATCAAAGAAATACAAATCCATCTAACATCAAAACTGTGCTTATGATAGCAGAAGAATTTGACAAGTATTCAAAATTTCAAAACTCCTTACACAGTAGCTCACTAGAATTGACAAATACATCAGCAACAACTTCAGTGGCAAATACCAGTGCTGGATCATCAACTTCTAAATGGATAATTGACTCAGGTGCCTCAGACCACATGACAGGTAACCAAAATTTGTTTACAAATTTAAAAGAAATTCGAATTCCTCACAGAGTTACATTAGCATATGGATCTCAATCTCTAGTTAAAGGGAAGGGTGAAGTAATATCAAACTCACATATACCTATGGCATCAGTATTATACTTACCTTCTCTATCATTTAATTTACTCTCTGTGAGTCAAATCACACACAATCTCAATTGCAGCATCACATTCTTTCCTAACCACTATGTGTTCCAGGATCTTTTGACGAAGCAGATTATTAGTAGAGGAAGTGAGTCTGGTGGCTTATACACGCTTGACACACTTTGTAAACCTATAGCTTGTTCTGTCATGGATCCAACATTCAAAGTTCATTGCCAACTCGGTCATCCTTCTCTCTCATTGTTCAAACAACTCTGCCCTCAGTATAGCAACTTATCGTCAATGAATTGTGAAGCATGTCAATATGCAAAACATCATAGAAGTAGCTCTCAACCTAGAATTAGTAAACGTGCAAGTAGTCCCTTTTCTTTAAAACATTCTGATATTTGGGGACCTTCTTCAGTTGTTTCTAAACCTGGTTATAGGTACTTTGTAACTTTTGTTGATGATTACACTCGTATTACTTGGTTGTTTTTTATGAAGTCACGTGCTGAATTGTTCTCTATATTTTGTAAGTTCCATGCTGAGATTAAAACATAGTTCAATACCACTATACAAACATTACGTGGTGACAATGCTAAGGAGTATATGTTTACTGAGTTTGATAATTATCTTGCTTAAAATGGTGTTCTTCATGAAACTTCATGTGTTGATACTCCTTCTCAAAATGATGTGGCTGAGAGAAAGAATCGACATTTGTTAGAAACTGCTCGAGCATTATTATTCCAAATGAATGTACCAAAAACATTCTGGGCAGATGCTGTGTCCACGGCATGCTTCCTTATTAACAGAATGCCATCAACTATCCTTAACAATGAGATTCCTTATCAAGTTCTACAACCTTACAATAGTATGTTCCCAGTTAAACCAAAGGTGTTTGGATGCACATGTTTTGTGAGAGATGTTAATTAGCAGCTAAGTAAACTTGACCACAAATCCTTGAAGTGCATTTTTGTCAGTTATTCTAGACTCCAGAAAGGTTACCGATGCTTTTGTCCAAGCTTGCAGAAATATATTGTATCAATAGATGTAACTTTTATGGAGGATACACCTTTTTACCAAACAAGTACACCTCATGTACAAGAAGATAATGAAGAGTTTTTGATATATTCTACTAGACCTAGTGAGTCTCCTCAAGTGAATAATATAGATGATACACATACAGTGGATGCACATGCTGATGAGACTCAACAAACTGAAGCAGATTCAAGTCTGGACCTACCTATTGCAATCAGAAAAGAGAAGAGAAAATGCACTTACCCTATTTCTTCCTTTGTGACCTACAATAAGCTACCACATTCATCACATGTTTTCATTTCAGTATTAGATTCTATTACTATACCAAAGACTGTAGGGGAAGCTATAGCCTCACCAGAGTGGTATGAAGCAATGGTGGAAGAAATGAAGGCACTGGAATAAAACAAAACATGGAACTTGGTAACACTACCACCAAATAAGAAAGCAATAGGATGTAAATGGATATTCTCTACCAAGATGAATGCTGATGGAACAGTGGCAAGACTAAAAGCTCGTTTGGTTGCTAAAGGCTATGCTCAAACATTTGGTATTGATTACTCTAAAACCTTTTCACCTGTGGCTAAAATGGCATCTATTAGGCTGTTTGTTTCTATGGCAGCTAGATACAATTGGAAACTTCATCAACTGGATATTAAAAAATGCTTTTTACATGGAGATCTTTCTGAAGGGGTGTATATGGAGCAACCGCCTGGCTTTGTTGCTCAGGGGGAGACAAGTTTGGTTTGCATACTTAAAAAATCATTGTATGGAATCAATTAAAGTCCAAGAGCATGGTTTGGTAAATTTAGCTTAGCCATAGAGAGATTTGGAATCACAAAAAGTAAATCTGATCATTCGGTCTTCTATAAGAATTCTGACAAAGGAATAATATTGTTAGTAGTTTATGTAGATGATATAGTTATCACAAGAAATGATGAAGCTTGTATTAGTGATCTCAAACACTTTATCTATACTCAGTTCCACACTAAAGACCTAGGTGAACTCAAGTACTTCCTAGGTGTTGAAATTACAAGAAGTAATGAGGTGATATGTTTGTCACAGAGAAAATATACACTTGATTTATTGAGTGAAACAGGAAAGTTAGCTGCTAAGCCATGTAGTACTCTTATAATGCCTAACAACCATTTAAGTGAAGATGGTGAACTTATGCATGATCCAGAAAGGTACAAGAGCTTACTAGGTAAGTTGATCTATTTATGTGTAATGAAACCTGACATAGCATATTAGTGAGTGTTATGAGTCAGTTCATGTCTAAACCCACTGTACATCATTGGGCTGCTCTTGAGAAAATATTGTGTTACCTTAAAGGTACTGTAGGTCAGGGTCTTATGTATATGAATCATGGTCATACGAACATTGAGAGCTTTAGTGATGCTGATTGGACAGGTTCAAAAATAGATAGACGATCCACTTCAGGGTATTGTGTATTTGTTTGAGGCAATCTGATATCTTGGAAAAGCAAGAAACAATCAGTGGTTTCTCATTCAAGTGCAGAATCAGAGTACAGAGCAATGGCTAATGCAGTGTGTGAAATAATGTGGATAACCCACTTAATGAAGGAGTTTAATATGAAGCTAAAGTGGCCAGCAAAGTTGTGGTGTGACAACCAGGCAACGATTCACATTGCCTCAAGCCCTGTATTTCATGAGCAAACGAAACATACTGAAGTAGATTGCCATTTTATTAGAGAGAATATTCAAGAAGGAACTGTTGAAACTGCGTTTGTTCGACCAGGAGAGCAGTATGCAGACATTTTCACAAATGCTTTGAATAGTGCACGTGTGGAGTTTTTATGCAGCAAGTTGGGAATGAGAAATATATATTCTCCAACTTGAGGGGGAGTGTAATCTGATAGCATGGAAGAAAGTAGATGGTTTAATGTGCATGTGTATTAGTGTGCACGCCAGCAATATCAGAAACAAATTTCAAAAGCCCATTTCCCTTTAGGCCCATTGTGTGTGTACAGGCCACAATATGTTTCCCCTCTTATTTTAAAAACAAGTGACAATGTATTGTTTTTGAGAAGGAAGAATAATTCAAATCCATGGCGTCTAATATAAATGTTTATTCATATCTGATAACATTTAGTATGAATCAAATTCAATTCAATGTAAAAGGCATATAAAGATGTATAGTAGTTTATATGAAATATTAGAATGCAAAAGGACAATTAGTTTTAATAATGAGTAACTGTCAATTTATTATCACTACTAGTTTCAACTGTAGTGCTAATTTTGTTCTCAGTGGTTATCATTTTTACCAAAAAAACTTACGTATCCTCTCCTTGCCGTGCACACTTGATTTGAAGCATTTCGTCTGGCTTCACCTCCATATCTTGTATGTTATTCTTTTTATAGACTTCTTGAAGCATTTCTTCTATTGTTGTCTCTATTAAAGATAAAATAATAAAAAGTAAGGTTATGTTCACCTTTTTTAATTGTATTAAGTAATTTTTTTAAGAAAAATATATCATACCAATTTCATAGCTTCTTTTAAACTGTATTTGTTTTTTTCATTAGATCTTCTAGGGCGTCTAGAATCTACATGACACCATTGCATTGCATACATGAAGCAATTATTATGTACTTGCATATTGAAGTTTTATTTACCGTCGTTGTGGTCGTAACTGCTTAGTTGTGTTCTGCTAGTCGACACTTAAGAATATACCAATCAATTATCTGTATTAAAAACAGCAAAGTATAAGTTTTTTTATTGGTGAAGCAATATTAAATAATAAATAGTATCAGTAATGTTAATTGTGGCTGTGTATATTGATAAATATAAATAACAAAGCATCAACTCAATTCAAATAACTTGTGGGTATCAGATTATGCATTTATTTGCTATCAGTTTTGTAGTACATGGTATTGAAAATATTTTTCAAAAATTAATTATTGTCATATTTTATGATCCAAGATCTAGATATCATTTTTGCTTTTATTTTGGTATTAGCTTTGACGTAAATTAGAATGAAAATAACTTTGAAAGCAAGCAATATCAGTTTGAAACATATTGTTATTAGGAATCAGGTTTTTTTATTTCGATATTATTTTGGTCATATATGAAATTTAAATAAATATTTACAATTTTGGAGCACCATCTTTTATTAAAGAAAAAATTAAGTATCAGTTTTTCATATATACAGGTATCAGTTTTTTTTACACAGCAGTGAAAATAATTTATAAAATAATGAAGCATTAATTCTAATCAAAGAACTACTTGGTATCAGTTTTGCAGTACTTTGGTATTACTTCTGTCATATGTGATGGTCAACGAAATAATAAAATTTTCAGAGCATAAAGTTATGACAAATAGAAACTAGGTATCATTTTTGAATGTATATGTAGGTATCAGTTTTGTTATGAGTAACATAAAATAACCAAGCATGAATTCCAATCAAACAGCTATTTGGTATTGGTTTTTGTACTAATTTTGCTTGATATTTGTATCATTAAAGAAAAAAAAATTAAATTTATGTACCTATCCATCTATATAATAACCTTCGAGTATATTTCATAGTGCTTTTTTTGTTATGACACATCCTCCTTTGATTGTGTCATTATCTTCCCATGCTACTTCACTGTTTTGACAGAAAAGATTTGTATAGATTAATTAAACTTATTTTCATTTGTCACATTAGTATAAATATTTGTAAACTTACTTTTGTGATGATGTCATAGAAAAGAAAGTTTTGATTACATTTTGTTGTTCTAAATTGAGATATATCAAACATTTGTAGTGTCCAAGTCCTATGTCTCAAAGTGTTGGTTATGTTACCGCATGTGGCTTTGGAAAGTCTTCTTCTGTACTTTTATTTTCATCTTCTTTGTTTTTTTGGGGTTTTGGCTTATTTGCTACTTTTTTCTGTTTCTGACCATAGTCAAAACTGTCGCTTTCTTTTCTTATTCTTGTTCTTGCTTTAGATATAAGAAGCTGTTTTCCTTTCCGTTGCTTTGATTTTTCGGCCAGTTAATTTTGCCACTGTTGTTTTTCCTTTTCGACCAGAAGGTTCTGTTGGTTTCTTTTCATCTTCTTGTTCAGTTTTTTCCATTTTAAACTCTTGTATGTCATATAGTTTGAAAGTTGGAGGAGTGAAGTCAAGTACTAAAATATGGTAGGGTAAAGTTTGGGTTTTGATAATAGTATCTTCTTCCATACTTTGAGTATCTTCTGTTTCTTTTTGTTGCACTTGATTTTCATTTTCTGTTTCCATTTGTTGATGCATTTTAGTTGGTTTTTCTACTTCATGCTCTGGACTTCTTTATTCATTTTGTGATTCTTCATTTTCCATTTTTTGAGCAATTCATTTTTCAGTTTCCATTTGCGCATTTTTGTGCACTTCTGTTAGTCTTTCTGTTAATTTTTGCATATCATTTCAACTATTCTTTCTTTATTTTCTTCATTTTTTTCTGTTGTGGATATGGTTTTTGCATTTTCTATTCCCGTCTCGCTACATGTCTCTTTGTTTACTTCAGTTTTTATATTATCATTTTGTACATTGGAATTGACAGTTTTCGCTCTAAATTTTCTTCACTGACTTTCTCCACTTCAGTTTCAAATTTTTCTTCACTGACTTTCTCCACTTTAATTTCAAAGTTTTCTTCAATGTCTTCGGCGAATGACTTTTTTCGTTCATTTTCTTGCAATTTTGACTTCATTTTTCTCAACTCTTGTTTTAGTTGAAGAATTTCTTGCTCAGCTTTTATCCTTGTTTTCTTTTCTTTTTCCAGTGATTTTTTTTTTTTGCTTCATCTTCCAAATCTTTTATATGCATTTGGAAGATTCTAATACCTATGTCTTCTTCAAATGATCCTATACTTTGTTCAGCTTCTTCAAATTTCCTTTTTTTCCTTGCTTTTCTTTTTGTTTGTTGCATAACTACTGTTTTATTGCTGTTGTTTGAAGAAGTCTTTCTTTATATGGAAGAAGATTAGTTATTTCTTTAACCTTTAAAATTGGTATGAGAAATTTTGTTTAGTTTTCAATTATGATATTATCTTATAACTCACAATGATAATTGAATTTTTATTATAAACAAAAGAGGTAATATACGGAGACCAAACTGATACTAAGTCGAGAAAAAATTGATACCAAGAATTTAAACTGATACTATGTAGATGCTAAACTAATACTATATAGAAATGCAAGTTATATTAAGTTTTGAAACTGGTACTATGCATAAATAAAAAATGATATCAGGTGTTGGAAGTGATACAATGTATGAGTTAATAATTGATAATATGTATGGTCATAAATTATAGAAGAAAAGATGAAGGGCTAAAATTTATTCTAACTAAGTATTAAAGTGATATTGATTAACACAGATTAGATGTAATTTTAACTTACATCACCGTCTTTGGCATTGTCAAAAAATCGTTTTACTGCTATGTCTTTAAGCTTTCTCAAATCTCATTTTGTAAATAGTGGTAAAGCTTAAGTACATTGCCATCTTGGTTGAATTAGTTGCAATTTCTTACTTTGCAGTACTATTAGAATATAAAGAACTGATTAGATATGATTATTTAAAACAATATATATTTCAAATAATAATATTTTGATTAACATATCTTACTGGTAGAAGCATGAAGCATCCTGACATACTTCTTGGTTTGCGAATTTTTTTTTTGACAAATTTACTGAATTTTTTCTCTACTGTTAGATGCCAAGAAACTGATTGCATTGTTTCAAAATCAATCAAGAATGGTAGAATACCCCATCTCCATTTTGTTTGGTTGTTTGGGAAGAAAAATGTTGATAGTATTTCCATTACTATTAACAATGGTAGGTCTTCTTCATATTTCCTTTTCTTCTTTGCTATTTCTTGTTTTATTCTTCTTTCAAGAACATTTCTTGTAATAAAAGAGCAGTTGCCAAAGCTCTACTGGAATTGTTTTACTTATCATTTTTCTGTGTTGTTTCTATGTTTACTCCTTTCAATGGTAATCCAAAAAGCAAGCTTATGTCTTTTGTGATTACTTTCATTTTTTTCTTTTCCAAACAAGAACATATCAGTTTCAACTGTGTAGCATTAGTATAAAGCATCCAACTTCTGTTGATGCTTCTTGCATTCTTTCATCGTTATTTTTTCTTCATAAAACACTTTGAAGAAGTTGTAGAAAGGAGTTTTCTTCAATATGTCCATTTGTTTCTTGGATAAGCCATTGTTTTGTTTTACCAATTATACCATTTTGAATATTGCTTGTAATCCACATCTATAAGTTGTGTCTTGCTTTCTATCTACAGCTTTTGCTATTTTCTGCTCTCTTTTTTTGATATGACTTTCATGCATGTAGGATGTGGATTTACACAATCATCATCATCCTATTGTTTGAAATAGAGGCAATAAGTTGAAAGTGAAACCAATTATGTTGAAACATAATAATATGTTGGGTATCGGCTGCAATGAAACAACTTTATGCAAGTATATAAGGAGTATCATTTTTACAGTTAATAGGTATCATTTTTGTTAAAAATAAGTATCATTTTCAAAAAAAATGTAATTTGAAACCATTTTGAAAACTTGAAACTAATAACTTATAGTGTATGAATTGTAAGTATCATATTTGATTCATAATTGTATCAGTTTTCTATTCATAATGGTATCAGTTTGATAGTGTTGGTATAATTATTGCTTCATAATGGTATTAATTTTGAATAAAATGAAGTGTAAACAATGTATACAAGTAAAATGTACAAGCTTTTGATAAACATGTTAGTGATATTATTTTTACAATTCATTAGTATTATTTTTGCGACAATCACATGAAAAATGTTCTATAAAAAATTATAAAAATATTAACTTTATTCTAAACAGCTAGTGGTATAAGTTTTGTTGAATACTGGTGTCAGTTTCTATAAAAACTTAATTTGAAATAATTTTGGAAACTATAAATTATTTAACTCAAACGTATATAATTTAGGTGTCAGTTTTTATTTATAATGGTATAAGCTATTAAACATATTGTAACAACAAGAATTCAAACAACTTGTAGTGAAAACAATTTGCCAAATTAAAAGTATCAACTTCAAACAAATATAAAATAGGTATCATTTTTGTAAGTATTAGTATCAGTTTTCTACAAATAAGACTGAAAGTTAATTTTTAAATTTCAAGGTATCAAGTCCATACAGACAAACGGTGGGCATCAATTTTGTAGTCTATTAGTATTAGTTTTATCATATATGTGCGTGAAAATAATTTCTTCAATTACAAAGCACCAATTTAAATTAAACAGATAAAATTAAATAGAGAAAGGGTATCATTTTTCTAATATATTAGTATCAGTGTTGAAATAAATGATAATAAAAACTATTTTTAAAACTTCAAATCCTTGTCTTTTACTAAACAAACTATAGGTGTCATTTTTGCAATATGTATCATGTCATAAAGTGATAATGTTTGTAATTTTACCGAATTGAGTTGTCCTTTTTCATTTTTCATCTGCAATTTGTTTTCCTTTTGTGTTTTGAGCTTTTCCCTATTTAACATTTCTGAACTATTAGAATACATTTAATAATATGATATTGTTAGTACCAGTTTCATAATTTCTGAACTATTAGAATACATTTAATAATATGATATTGTTTTTTTATTTTTAGTTTGAATTTCCTTCTGAATTGTTTTTTATGTTTTCTCTTCGATCTTCGTTCTTTTTTTTGCAGATGTTCTTCAATTGCTTTTTCAGCAGCTGTTTTTGTTGCATGTTTTCTTCCTTGTTCTGTCAAATAAATTCAATATTATTAAAATAAAACTATATTAAATTTGTTATACTTGATTTTATACTATCATTTACCTTTTTGGTATATTTTCTGTTATTTTTGACTGGTTTTCATCTGCTCTATTTTGTTCATTTCTTCTCCTTGTTCTTTTTTCTCGATTTTGCTTCGTTTCTTCTTCTACTGGCGATTTTCTTAATTTTAACTTGCTAGCTTTTACTTTCATCATTTGTTGTTTCGATTCAAATTGAACTAGATTTTCCTTTTCTGCCATTGTGTATTCCTGGTTAATATCTACTGGAGGTATTATTTTGGTTTTTCGATTTGGAGTTTGTTGCTGAATTTCCAATGAAGCTAGGTCATCTATGTCAAAAATCAGTGACTGTTGTTTAATTTATGGTGATTGTTCATCATTTGTCGAAATTTGAGGTTGTGTGGGAGATGTCGATTTACTTATGGTTTGGGGTGCCATTTTTGTTATCGATCAGAATTTCGTGAGCGAATGAGCGAAGGAGGAAGATGACTGGAATGAATTAGTAAAGCAGCGTGTTATTTTAAACTGCTACTGGGCCTTAGGCTTGTCCTTAAGGGAAAACTTTTGGGCGCGTTTCCTTCTGAATAATTATTTACAATTTGTTTTTTTAATTTTTTTTTCTATACAAAGCTCAAATTTTATTTACATTGCTTAATTTATGAAACATTTGAGTTTCGATAAAAGCATGTAAATAGAAAATTCTTACTTAAACATTTTACTTAACATTATCATTATTAGTCAATTTTATTTACTTTATACTATACATTAAACAATTGTAAAGTAAAAGAAATTTTAGCACTTTTATTGATTCTAAGATTTCTCTCATCTCGCTAACTTATCAATTCACGTTTATTTTACTAGATTCTTCTATCATTTTATATTTTGAGACATACATTTAAAAATTTATACAATTGTCCACAAATAATTCATCGGCTACCTCTTAACATTTTATATTCTAGTCTGTACATTTAGGTTAATTGCATAATTCAAAATTTAAACCATTTAAATAAATTCTTTTGACTAATATTTATTAATATTTCTAGTAAATACTAAAGGATGACAATTTCAATATGTATAATTTTTGTACCTACCAAAATGCTAAACTTAGTTTTTTATTTGATTATGATACATAAATCACATAAAATAATAATCATAGATTTAGTTTGTAATTCATTTATCTTAAATTTTTTATCATGCATTGCATTGTAAATTCTACTTTAACTCCAAAATACCCAATTTGAAATTACCACAATAATTTACAAAACCCACCTCAGTTTTTTAATATTTTACATTTCAGTGCACATATTAAAAATTAATTACATAGTATAAAATTTAAACTAATTAGATAAATACAAGTAAATGATAATATTAGTTCGTCTACTAAATTATAAAAATATAAAAATTTCAGTATGCACACCATAATCATATTAATTCCAATTAAAATAAGATACATAAGTCACATAACATTCAACTTATGTAGAACAAGAAGGAACTTCTATAAAACACCCTCTTTTAAGTTTCGAAATATACAACCGTTCCTTGTCAAAAAATGCTTTAAAAAGCTTTCATATTTTCAGTTTCAACTAGACTGCAGACATTTTCATTTTCGCAAAAGAAATAAATTATTTTCACTTATGCAAAGAAAATCAATATATGATCATAAAAACATGTGGTTGAATTCAGATTTTATTTTCAAAAGAAAAAAGAATGTAAAAAAGATCATCGAAAACAATTCTAGGGGTGTAATTTAAAACATATATTCAGAAAGAATTTTTCTTTTATTAAGTTTAAAAATAAGGAGTTTATCCTAATTTCTACTAAACAATAATAAAGAAAATTTAGTTTATATTTCATTTTTCTCAATAGAATGCGTTACATAAACTATTTCATAAGGGGTTCATCATATAGTGCATATAAAAACTATGTGTTTTCTACTTCAAATACTTTTTGACATTCATGTACTTCATGAAATTAATCCTTTCACTACGTAATTGTAAAATCAAATCTCTTTGTCACGAGTAAAGTAAAAAGTCACATGATGAAATTTCTCCTCCTGTCCTGTTCGAATCGGAGTTTGAAACCAAACTTCTCCTCAGGAGGATAGATGGGGCGAATTTCAAGTATTTAGTTTCACTGATAAGATACAAAGACTTACTTCACATTTAAAATTACATAAAAAAGATATTGATCCGAAGCTCGAGTACGGTCCGTGCGCCGTTTTTCTTCTCTACCATGACGAATCAATTGATTGAATGTAGGCATCTGATCTTTTCTATGTCCTTCCCCCCTTTGCCCTATCACTAGTGGTTACTCCCGATCCGAAGCACCCCTTTTCCATTCATAGAGAGATCCAATCGTCAAAATCGCTAAGTGATTGATTTCCCTACTAGGGTAATAAGTGCTCTCTCGGATTCGAATGAACTCTTCTGGAACTCATCTATGCCCCTCAATTGCAGCATTTACGCCTGGGAAGAAGAATGCAGAAAGGAGGTAACTCATAAATAAAAAGTGAATTGTATAATTTTGAAAACTCATAGGGGTTAATCATTCCAACAGCTCGGACTCGGATCGTGGGGATCGCCGGAATACTTCGTATCAACAGATAAGATACTCGGTATATCAATATTGATTAGATCCGAAATCTGTTATTGAATTGCTCATTCAATGAGCATTCTCAATATTATGCCTTGAAGAGGACTCGAAACATTTTAAATTTTCTATAACCTTTTAAAGAACCTCTTAGGTTCTCTTTTAATATTTACATTTAAATCTAGAATTAATTATGCAATCTTAAAACTATTTAAATAAAATCAGTAAACTGTTATTCATTGATTTGTTTAATGATTCATGAAATATTAACATGTCAATATTTATACCATATTCATATTAGCAAAAAGGATATAGAATTCATTTTGGTATATAAATACATCTATCACACAACATCATTATATACGCAAGTACCAATTAGACTTAATCTATAATTCATTTGCATCGGTATACTAATTCTTTCATTGTAAAATTCTTTTTTAACATCGAGTACCTACATTTTGAAATTTCTACCATCGTTTACAAAACACTTTTCAATATCATATAACATTATACACTTTTCAATTTATTTTAGCAAATATATGTAATAATGAATTTGAACTATTCGAATAAATTCAACAAACAAATATTCATTAATTTGTCGAATAAATCCAAAAATATAACGTTCTCAATATATATACCATATTTGTATCAACAAAGGTGGTAAATTTGTATTTTTCATATATATATATATATATATATCATATAACATTTTCTTCAAAAAAATCATATAACATACATAATGTACATAATAATATTAACAAACTTGTTTATTATTCATTTATTTTAATAAATTTATCATGCATTGCATGTAAAATTCTGTTTTAGGCTCAAGTACATACACTTTTTTTGAAATTGGATACTTAGATGATAGTACATATTAGTACTATAAGTCTTAAGTAGTATACAACATACCACATGTCAATATATGTTCGAACCATGCTATGCAAGTGTAACACCCCTAATTTTGATTAACATTATTTAGGAAATTTAATCAAATAAATGAAAAAAATATTAAGATAAAGAGAATGAGATTTTATAATTAGATGTGGTCATGCCTTAAAAAATTGGTTAATAAGATTAATTAAACCATAAGGAGGAGGAGGAATAATGTGAGGCGTAAAATAAGAATAATACTTATTTCCTAATCATAACCCTTCCTCTCTCATTATCCTTGTGATGGCCTAGAATTTTTAGATATTTAAAATTACAATATTTAATTGATTTTAAATATTTAAAATATAATTTCTAACTTGAATTTAAAATATTGCTATTTACTGGATAATTTAAATATTGAATTTAATAATTAAAAATTGGAAAAATTATTGAATCTGGATGTTCCAGGCTTGTTAAAAATATTTTAAAGGCTTAGAAAATTCATATTGATAATACTGAAGGTAATAGAACTTTTAAAATTAAATTTGAAAGTGATTTGTTCAGTTTTGAATTTATATCGTTTAAATCAATATTTAAAAATAGGCACAGTCTCGAAATTCGACGAAACCAGTTCCATTGGATCCACAATATTGTATTATTATTGGATTTCAATTTTCCTAGCATTCGAAGTTGACGTGTGACCGTACGGATTGAAAACGCGCTGACATCTATATCGAAAATTTAAATAAATAACCGGGTCCAAAAAGCTATCTTCTCCATACGATCGAATTTGGGTTCGAAACCTTTTCCATTGCGTTCGGAATAGGCGTATAACACTATAAACGTCTAGCGGCACGCCTCGATAGGAAGTCAAAATTTTGTGTGGAGATTTCGAGACGATTCGAATTTAAATAATATATATATATATATATATGTTTTCCTCCTTCAATTGTCTGCAGACTTCATCCCAACACTTACAACACGTGTCACTCTTTTTTTACACACGTTCATCTTCATTGTTGAAAAATAAAAAACCTAATCAAAACGGCCGTGCATTTTGATTTTAAAACAATAAATAAATAAAACAATAAGAACGAATCGTTCAACCGAGCCTTGGTTTTGTCTTCAAACAAAATCGAAACAGAAAGTTCAAAAGATAATAATGGCAGATTTCAATTCTTTCTCAGGTTCATATTTTGAAATCAGAACCATCGCGATGCCAGACGAACAGAGCTGAGTTGACTAATAGCCGTGATGGGGCATCCATTCGCATGGATCCAGACCTTCAGGTTGGGGTTCGTGATTGGAAGATTCAAGCAGAGATGGGTCGACCGAAGTCGCGAGGCGACTTGAAGGAGGAGGCATGACTTCCAAGCACTATAGTTGACGAAGTCTTGGTCGAGAACGCAATGGGAAGTGGATTGTGTTTGGTGTCCTCGATCGATTTAGGCTACCAGTGGTCGACTAGAGGAGCTTGAGCTTGGCGAATGGTGCAAGGCAGGGTCGATGCTCGAGGTGTAGCGGGTAAGTGGGACTTTAAAACTCCGATTTGGGTTGATTCGAAATTGTTAATCTGTTATTTGAATTGAATCGATCATCTTGGTGACGAAGCATAGCAGGTTGTCGGCAATGGTTTGCTTTTCAACTTTTCGTCGAGGCATGGGGTCGTCTCGTTTGTTCGACCCATGAGAAATGTATAGACGGAGTATTGGCAGTCTCTGGGTAAAGCTTGGCTACAGAAGGCCGATGGGTTTGCTGCATTTCGCTGTAGAGAGGCAGGGGCTTCAAGGAGTAGTGGCGAGGAGTTAGTCCTTACTGCTTTTTCTTTAATTGGGTTGAATATAAATCGTCATGCCAGGATAAGTGATAATTAAGGTTCTAATTGATTTTACTATATAGAGAAGATTTGAAAAAAATGGGAATTTGAAAATGTTTGGAGTTTATGTAAAAACAGATTTTTGAAATCTATAATTTATTTTATAAGTGTGTGTATATATATATATATATAGTTTCAAGGAAGGATATATATATATATATATATATATATTAATTTGCTAAGTTTATTTTTAATAATGGATTTGATGATAAATTTATTCAATTAACTTATTAAATTATCTTAGTTACAAAGGTAATTTATTAAAGGAATTAAGTTTTGACTTAATAATTAGTTAATTAAATATATGGGAATTAATTATTCGATTTAATCAAATGTTAATAACCATATAAATGTTTATACAAGGTCAAAAATCTGAAAAGAAGTAAACTGGATTGGAAATGGATTGCAAAACAAAAGCAAAAGTGAGATCTTCTCACTCATTTAAATAAATAAATTAAATTATTGGATGTGCTTGGATGAATTTAATAATTTATCTGTTGGATGATATTGTATATATGGTAGTGTGTGTGTGTACATATATATTAGAATGATTGATTTCCCGCATTATATAGCGGATGAGACCCTGTGCGCCCCGCATAATAGCGGATGACCCTTTATACCGTGATATCTCGCAATGAAGCAGGATTGGTATTTAGTTTGTTGTGCTAACATCTGTGGATGTAGGGAAACAGGTTGGAGGGATCCAACTGGATTCCTCAAATGTTTGAATTTATTTCATATGCTGTGATATGATTTATTGATAATCTGTGATTGATTATATTGGTAATTGAAATTATTAATGGCTATGGTTTAGCCAAATATATTTTGGCATTTTAAAATACCAGAAGTATAAATATTGGATTTTGGAAGGAAATTAAAGCAGAGAATTTTAAGTAAAATAATTTTGGAGAATTGGATAAATTAAAAGAAGGAATTTGGAAAAGGATAAAGGTTGATTTTTGAAATCCTATCGAATAAATTCCAAGTATGGGGAATAGATTTTAATCAATAGAAATAAATGGATTTTGAGAACTTAAGTAATATTGTTTAAAAGTTGAAGAATTTATTAAAATTTGGATTTTAAACGGTTTGGGAGAAATAAAGGGAGAATTTTGAATAAAGAATGTAATGGATATTTCCAGTTTAAAATAAGATTTTGAATCATAAATAAAGAAGTGAGTTTGGAATTAATTGATTTTGAATTATTTTTGGATAAGTAAAGGAGTAATTTTTAAATGGAGTAAATTTTGGAAATCAATTTGGAAATTGATTTAAGGTTGAAACTGTGTTTTTTAAGGGAATGAGACAATGGAATTTATAAACTGGATTTATAAAGAGAAATAATATATCAGTGGATATTTGGAAGTATAAATTCACGATGAGAATTTATAAAGGAATGGGTAGTTTGTTTTAAAAAGAAATAGTGGTTTATTTTTAAAGGTGAGAAAATAAAGTGTATTTCCTTGAAAATCCAAGTATGTTTTCAAAGCAGATTTTTTAAATATATGTTGGAAGTTTTAAAAGTTGTTTTAATGGAATTTTATTTGAGGAATTATTATTTGAGTTGTTTAGAATTTTAAAGATAAATCAGTTACAGTAGTAATTATTTTAAAGGGTTAATTGGTTTTATGATTTACAAAGATAATTATTGATATTTATATTTTATAAAGTAGTTTTATTTTAAATATAGTTTGGCTAAAGTTTTTGTTTGGAAAACTTGTATAGAATTCAATAACTTTTATTTTTATTTGTTTTGGCTTAAGTTGTACATGAAAATTTATTATTAAATTTCATAACTGGTATTTTAAACAAAGTGCTTTAAATAGTTTTTATTTAAGTATTTTAAAGTGTACATGTTCAGATAAAGTGATTTAAATTATTTTAAAATCTAAAGCATTTAGTCTTAGTGATTTTCAGTGGAAATAAACAATATTTGGAATTTATTCCGCGAGAGAAAAGTAGTTTGAAAATTGTTTTCAAAGGGTTGAAGTGTGAAAATATATCTTGAAAAGATATTTTAAAATAAATAATTTAGGAAATTATTTAAATCTGATGGTTGTTTATGGATGTTATTTGATAGCTAAATAACCGACTACCAATATTGACCTTTAATTCGGCATTTGAATTTCAATGAGACCAAGGTCGGATTCCAAATGATTATCCGAAAACCACATCGAATCTTAAAGGTGGATCTTTTTTTAAAAGATAAAAAATGGAAATTTGTTGTGACTTAACTATGATCTGAATATATCCACATGTTTTTATAAATAAGCGCTCATTATTCGGATAAGCCGAGGGAGGACATTAAGTCATAAAACCCATTCCGAATAATGATACGATGAAATGAGATTGCATTTGAAGATGGTGGTCGAAGACGGGGTATTTTCAAAAACAAAAGGATTACCTGTTGATTGTCTCTGCACTGAGTTGCTCCGATATATCGATTACCCTATGTGATGGAGAGTCCGGACGTGATTAGGGAATATTTGGATTTGCAAGGACTTCTTTCCTTAATTGGACGAAGTGCCTTCCGTTCCATTCAGACCCAGGATGGACTTGTATGGATGTATGTCTGACATTACACTTTGGGATATAAAGCAGGTTTCTATCAAATATATTTCTGTTGGTAGCGGAGAATTTATTCTCTTAGCTTAACACTCTTCTCTGAGACGTACGAGCTCAGAGGTTATGTAGTTGATAGTTATTAGTGATATATTCCAGATTAGGTAATGTGGCATGCTAAGTGTTGAGCATTGGTTGATGGAAGCATGGCTTTTGTGAAAAGAGTAGCTTTGTGGGACGAGGCTTCATCGTACCTCACACCTTGGAAATGGTCGAAACAGGAATGGATGTAGCATGGTTATGGAGGTCGCACCCCTCAGAGTATGTACATTTTCTTCTGGATAAAAAGTGGTATTCTGGAAAGGAGCCCAGATATTTTACTTATGTGGATAAAAGTGGTATTCGAGTATGGAGCCCAGATATTTTACTTATGTGGTTGTTGGAATTTGAGGCGCCTCGGTAGAGGTCGGTTACAACCGAGGGATGGCATACTCGTGACCGTTAGTTACCTAGTTACAGAGGTGACCCGACCTTGTGTTGGTAGAGATCCGGTTTGGTTCTCGGGACATCCCTCCAGAGGCGTACCCTTTCAGATAAAGGAAGTTCCTTAGTCTTGACCATTTGTTGAAAATCCAAACAATTAATACGAGCCCTTTATGGTTTTAGTTCTAGAACCTGCCATCTAACATGATAGCTATACTAAGCGTACTATAATGGTACGTATGCTGGCTAAGATTTATATTATACTTTTGAAATATTTTTCCACACTATGCGCTAATAATAATATCAAAATGTTTTTCGTGTATCAAGCATGTTTGACTGCTATAAGGAGAAACCTCCCCCAAGTATGTGATTTCATTGTGTGTGTCGGAAGATCTTATGGTAGTTTCATTTTCCAAAAGCATGAACGGATTTCTTTTTGTACAAATAACTATTTTTAGATCTCACACCAGTCTCATGACTGACTAGGAGTTTATTTTTCCCTTTTTTAAACTCTGGGTGCCCCTAATTTTCCACACGCGTAGCCTAGAGTCAGGTTATCGTTGTTTCTAGAGCTATGTCAGGAAAGTATACTGTCAGGAGACAAGCTGGATGACGAGACGCGTCACACGTATATGATGTTATTCTTTCCGCTGTTACGTTGTATTCCGTTGTTGTGTTGTATATGGCTATATGATGTAATGTATAAACATATATAGTCCTTGTTTAAAGACTAGTCATTTATCTATTATATATTGTTCCGCTGCGATTGTGAGATTCTGGTATTTTTTTTCTATTTCTTCTTCTACCTCCTTCTTCTTTAACCCTAACGATTTGGTTTTTGGGCATTCGATTGTTCAGTATTTGATGCAGTGGACATATTGATGTCGATTTTCAGGCGTTGAAAAATCAGTCTTACATTTAGTATCAGAGCTGAAGGTTAAGCGAGAACCTTGGCTCTGGTGGGGATTACTCATTAGAGATGGAGTCAGTAGTACTCGAGAATGAGTTTAAGTGCAATAATAGATATGAGCGCATATTTGTTAGTGAATATAAAAATTGTTTTTATATTGTGTTGAGTTATCGGTTGAGTTTTTATGAATTCTGGTCGATATGTGGGACGCCATTTTATCGACAGGGGTTTCTAAACTCTTAAAAAAGATAAACCGACACAATATTGTTTTAAAATAGGGTAAATAAAATAATTTTACCCAAATTATTTTTGTATATAAAGAAATAATTTTTCGTAAATTATTATAGTATATATATGGTTGATTGGTTATTAGGAAGTGATAATATTAAATTATTATCATTGTTGTGTAAAAATTTAAAAATATGAATTGAAATTATATCAAAAGATTAAGGAATAAACTTATATAACAAAATGGGATTTTGTAAATAAAAATTATAAATGTGATTTATAAAATTGAAATAAGATGCCCGAGTAATTTTTGATAGGGATTATAAGGATTTGGGGTTGAAATTTTCAAAGATAAAATTCCTTTGATTTGAAAATGATTTTCAAAGGTTTAAAGAAATAAGGGTGATATTATTTGGAAAATATTTTTTAATTGGATTTGAAATTTGGTGGGATTTGGAATTTAAAAATATTTGGAAAATGTTTTAGAGAAGTAAAAGCACTAAACTCTTTTCGGTCATTGGAAAATAATTTTGATGATGATCGCAACATCATCAATGTTCATTTTCGAGTTTCCAGAAGAGGAATTGCTGCCAAATTGTTTTAAAATTGGAGTTGTTTGCAAAACTGGGTTTGGTTTTGAAATTCAAAGAGATAAGTGAATTTACCGAAGGATTTTGGATATAACTAATTTCAAAAATGATTTTGAAATGTTAGGAAATTGTTTAAAAAAAAACTCTAGAATCTTATTTAAATGTTTATGGAATGGAAATAAGTTGGGAAACTTATAAAAGTTGAAATTTTGGATTAATTTGAGGTGTAATTGGATCAAGTAAGATAAAAGTGAATTTTAAGGAAAACTTATAGAAGTTTAAAAGTTTGAATGGAATGAAATGTAGACTGAATTGACTTAAACAAAAATAAGATTAAGGAAAAAGTCTATATAGGCTTAATGAATGGCTATTGAAATAGAATTTACTAAGTGTAAAATAAATTGGTAATTGAACAAATGAAATTACATTTCTAAGTAAATAAAATTGAAAATTGGATATTGGAGTTAAATTTAAATTGTAAGTAAATGGAACTTAGACCGAATATTCGAATTCATTTTGAATTGTGTCACGCAAATTGAAATTTTAAAATTTGTTCGAGGGAACTAAAAGAAGTAAAAGTTTGGAAATAAACTTTTTATTGAGATTTGAAATTTAATTTGGAAATAAAGTGATAAAAAGGGAATCAAAATAAGAAGTATACAAAATATTTATATTGAACTTGAGAAATGGAGAATGAATTTCTTAAGTAAATTTGGTATTGGGAAGTATCCTAAGTTAATATTTGAATGAGGGTTAAATACCTATGATAATGGTGAATAAGCGGATAGAAATCAAATAAATGTGAATAAAAGAAAAGGGAATTGATATAGCTAATAATCAATTGGAATAAATACGTAGGATGTACGTATATTATTTTATTCGCATAACGATTTGATCCAGATTCGAGCACAGAATTTCGAGATAGTTATATCGATCCGAATTGGAATTTTTCACTTGGTTTTCGATGGCGAACCCAGGATATGGATTTTGATTGATTCTGAAAATTCTCTATCATAGTTTGTGGCTATGCAAGGAGAATTATGGTTTTTGATCAAGAAACCAGATCTGAGTAAACATTAGGAAGTCAGGTGGACGATACTAGTTCGGAAGTGAAATTGTGTGATCGAGTGAGTGATCGAATACGATATCGCGTACGGTTGATATAAGTACATCGTACGAATTTGAATGAAATAGATATTGAAACTTTGATTAAGAAGTGAATAAAATGATTTTGAAATCTGAAATTGGATATTATTGCTTAGTAGCATACAGGTGTTTTAAAAGCAAAAGGAAATTGGGATTTTTGATTTCAGAAGATAAATGAAATTTCTCGTCAAAAGGTACGTATTTAAATTTTGTACAAAATTTGATGATTTTCTGGTCTAGCCACTTGGCTTTTTGTTTTCTTTTGAAATCTGGGGGCCCATAGTGGCATTTTGTAGTCGTATCGATCTAGCCGTGCAAAGGAGGAGTTGGCGAAATTTTTCAAAAATTTAGAGAGTTTGAATTTTCTTTTGAGAAATTTGGATAATTTAAAATTTGAATTTAAATTTAAATTTGAATTGTTGAGAAAATAATATTGTTTGGAACTTATGGTTGAGGTTGGGAAGTTAGTAAGAATGATAGTGTCTTTAATAAAAAATTACTTTAGAAAGCTGAAATTATTGGGTTTTGGGAAATTGTTAAAAACTATTTGTATTGGGAAAATAGTGAATGGGTTATGCATCATTCTTCTTAACTAATAATTTTGTGACGAAATTCTTTTAAGGGAGAAGAATGTAACGGCCTGGAATTTTTGGATATTTGAAATTGTAATATTTAATTGATTTTAAATATTTAAAATCTAATTTCTAACTTGAATTTCAAATATCTCTATTTATTGGATAATTTAAATATTGAATTTAATAATTAGAAATTGGGAAAATTGTTGAATCTGGATGTTCCAGGCTTGTTAAAAATATTTTAAAGGCTTAGAAAATTCATACTGATAATACTGAAGGTAACAGAACTTTTAAAATTGAATTTGAAAGTGATTTTCTAAGTTTTTAATTTATATCGTTTAAATTGATATTTAAAAATAGCCTTCCAAGGCACAGTCTCGGAATTCGATGAAACAAGTTCCATTAGACCCATAATATTTTATTATTACCAGGTTTTAATTTTCATAGCATTCAGAGTTGACGTGTGACTGCACGGATTGAAAACGCGCTGAAATCTATATCAAAAATTTAAATAAATAACCGGGTCCAAAAAGCTATC
Source organism: Allium cepa (assembly GCA_030765085.1). Taxonomy (NCBI): domain Eukaryota; kingdom Viridiplantae; phylum Streptophyta; class Magnoliopsida; order Asparagales; family Amaryllidaceae; genus Allium; species Allium cepa. Next base: position 791,211,045 of record CM060935.1, on the reverse strand, counting down.
TTCTCCATGCGATCGAATTTGGAGTCGAAACATTTTCCATTGCATTCGGAATAGGCGTATAACATTATAAACGCCTAGCGGCATACCTCGATAGGAAGTCAAAATTTTGTGTGAAGATTTCAAGACGATTCAAATTTAAATTTAAATTTAAACAATATAATATAATATATGTTTTCTTCCCTCAATGGTCTGCAGACCTCAACCCAACCCTTGTCCTTCATTTTACAACACGTGTCACTCTTTTTTTACATGCGCTCATCTTCATTGTTAAAAAAATATAAAACCTAATCAATATAGCCGTGCATTTTGATTTTAGAAAAATAAATAAATAAAACAATAAAAGCGAATCGTTCAATTGAGCATTGTTTTTGTCTTCAAACAAAATCAAAACTGAAAGTTCAAAAGATAATAATGGCAGATGTCAATTCTTTGTCGGGTTCATATTTGAAGATCAAAACCATCGAGAGTAACTCATGATGTCGGATGAACAGAGCTGAATCGATTACTCGTCGCGACGAGGCGTTCGTTCGCATGGATCTAGACCTTTTGGTTGGGGTTCGTGATTGGAAGATTCAAGCGAGGATGGGTGGACCCAACTCGCGAGGTGACTTGAAGGAGGAGGCGTGACTTTTAAGCACGATGGTTGACGAAGTCTTGGTCGAGAATGCAATGGGAAGTGGATTGTGTTCGATGGCCTCGATCGATTTAGGCTACCAGTATGACTAGGGGAGCTCGGGATTGGCGAATGGGGCTAGGCAGATTCGACGCTCGAGGTGTAGCAGGTAAGTGGGACTTTAAAACTTTGATTTGGGTTGATTCAAAATTGTTAATCTCTGTTATTTGAATTGAATCGATCATCTTGGTGACGAAGCATAGCAGGTTGTCGGCAATGGTTTAGTTTTCAACTTTTTGCCGAGGTGTGGGGTCGTCTCGTTCGTTCGACCAGTGGGAAACGTGTCGACGTAGTATAGGTGGTCTCTGGGTATAGCTTGGCTACGGGAGGCCGATGGGTTTACCGCGTTTCGCTGCAGAGAGGCAGGGGCTTCAAGGAGTAGTGGTGAGGAGTTAGTCCTTACTGCTTTTTCTTAATTGGGTTGAATATAAATAGTCATGCCAGGATAAGTGATAATTAAGGTTCTAATTGATTTTACTATATAGAGAAGATTTGGAAAAAAAGGGGGAATTTGAAAATATTTGGAGTTAATGTAAAATTAGATTTTTGAAATCTATAATTTATTTTATAAGTGTATATATATATATGTATGTATATAGTTTCAAGGGAAAGACAAATATACATATACATATTTTAATTTTCTAAGTTTATTTTTAATAATGGATTTGATGATAAATTTATTCAATTAACTTATTAAATTATCTTAGCTACTAAAGGTAATTTATTAAAGGAATTTTGTTTTGAATTAAATAATTAGTTAATTAAATATATGGGAATTAATTATTCGATTTATTTAAATATTAATAACCGTATAAATGTTTATACAAGATCAAAAATCTAAAAATAAGTAAGCCGGATTGGAAATGGATTGCAAAACAAAAGCAAAGGTGAGATCTTCTCACTCATTTAAATAAATAAATTAAATTATTGGACGTGCATGGATGAATTTAATAATTTATCTGTTGGATGATATTGTATATATAGTAGTAGTGTGTGTGTGTGTGTGTATACTGGAGTGATTGATTTCCCGCATTATATAGCGGATGAGACCCTATGCAACCCGCATAATAGCGGATGACCCTTTATGCCGCGATATCCCGCCTTGAAGCGGGATTGGTATTTAAGTTGTTATACTAACATCTATGGATGTAGGGAAACAGGTTGGAGGGATCCAACTGGATTCCTCAAATGTTTGAATTTATTTCATATGTTGTGATATGATTTATTGATAATCTGTGATTGATTATATTGGTAATTGAAATTATTAAAGGCTATGGTTTAGCTAAATACATTTTGGTATTTTAAAATACCAGAAGTATAAAAATTAGATTTTGGAAGGAAATAAAAGTAGAGAATTTTAAGCAAAATAATTTTAGAGATTGGATAAATTAAAAGAAGGAATTTGGAAAAGGATAGAGGTTGATTTTTGAAATCCTATCGAATAAATTCCAAGTACGGGGAAAAGATTTTATTAAATGGAAATAAATGGATTTTGAGAGATTAAGTGTGACGATCCGGAATTTTTGAGCATTTGAAATTGGAATCTTTAATTGATTTTAAATATTTAAAAGTTAATTTTAACTTGAATTCAAAAATCACTATTTATTTGATAATTAAACTATTGAATTAAATAATTTGAAGTTCGGTAAAATGTTGAATCTAGAGTTTTAAGCATGTTAAAAATACTTTAAAGGCTCGTAAAATTTATATTGACAGTGTTAAGAATAATAGAAGTTTTAAAATTGAATTTAACAGTGATTTGTTCAGTTTTGAAATTTCATCGTTTAAATTGAATTTAAAAATAGCCTTCCGAGGCACGGTCTCGGAATTCGATGAAATTAGTTCCATTGGATCCGTAATATTGAATTATTATAGGATTTCAATTTTTGTAGCATTTGGACTTGTCGTGTGAGCATACGATATATAAACGCACTGGAATCTATATCAAAATTTAATATTATAACTGAACCCAAAAAGCTATTTTCTCCATATGATCAAACTAGGACTCGAAATTTTTTCCATTGCGTTCAGAATAGGGGTTTAACATTATAAACGCCTAACGAAGCGCCTCGATAGGAGATCAAAATTTTAAGTTGCTTAAGCGAGATATTTTCAATACTAAAATTTATATATTATTCAAGCCAGAAATCAAGTCCAGCCGCCTTCCATCTTTTCAACGTAAATTGTCTTCTCACGCAAGGCATCCAATTCGTTTTCTCCTTTATAAAGTCAATCTCTCCTCCTTCGCTTGTTTGAACAACCGAAAAAGAAAGATTCTAAATCGAAAAAAGGGACGGCCTTTGTTAATAATCGCAAGGTATCAATTCGAAACTAAAAGCTTCGTTCCTAAAATTAGATCACCGCGTACTTTATCCTCACGAAATCGATTCAAGTCGGAAAATAATGGATGTCGGCGATGCTGGGGCTTCACGAGTACGAAAGGGATTTCGATCGGGAATCTCGAGGTGAGGCGCGAGGGGTTTGTCGACCTGGTGTCCGGCTACATGGAGACGAGGCGGCGATATGGATGAGCTCGGCTAGGGTTTAGGCGAATGCGTGCGGGCTAGGGCGTAGTCTTGGTGGCGGCGTATCGATGTAGCGCTCGAATTTCATGGGTTTAGGGCCGAAGGACCGTGCGATGTCGATGAGAGGTGCTGAGCTAGGTTTTGCAATGTCGAGCCTGGGTTTGATCGATAACAGTAAGGTATATGTATTTTTTTTATGTTTATTTATTTAACCTGTATATATATGTGTACATATAGATTTGGGAAATAATATCAATAAGTTTATAAAACTGTTTATTTTTCAATTTATATATTTTAATATATAGTAAAGTTAATTAATTGTTTATATCTCTTTCACAGAATGAACAAAGAAAAAAAAATCAATCAATACATATGCAGTAAACGGAAAGGGAATTGACAGTAAGGTTTGAAAATTGAACCAGTTGTATATATATAAGGATTTTGAATGTAGAAGAGTTTCTTTGAAAATAACTTTGAATCCCCATAAATAAATTTTTACAAGTATAAAGGTTCAAAGGAAGTATATTAATATAAATATGTCCATATAAAAATACTTATACATACACATTTTTATTTTACTAAATTATTGTAAAATAATTTATTTAAATGGTTAATTTGCAAATAAACGTATTTAATTATTTTAGTTACTAAGAAATATTTATTATTGGAATTAGTTTGAAATTTGATTATTTGTTAAAAAACTAAATTATTAGCTCAAAATTAAATAAATGAATAGTAATTAATTGTTCGATCGATTCAAATATTAATAAATCATCTAATATTATACAAGATCTGGAATCATGAAGAAAACAGGCTGGTTTGAATCGGATTACAAACAAGAAGGTGAGTTAATCTCACTCATCTGGTTGATATTTAAATTTAAATAGTTAAATTTAAATAACTGATTGATTGGATTGATTGGATGTACTATATTATATATGGTAGTATATAATATATCTTGGAATGATTGATTTCCCGCATTTTATAGCGGATGAGATCCTATGTACCGCATAATAGCGGGTGATATTTTATTTAAAACCCATATACCGCGATATTCCACTTTGAAGTGGAATTAGTATTTTAGATTGTGCTAACATCTGTGGATGCAAGGAAACAGGTTGGAGGGATCCAACTGGATTCCTCAACATTTATTTAAATTATTTAATATTCTCTGTCATGATTATTTTATATTCTATGACGAATTATATTGGAATATTAAATGCTATGGTTTACCTGAATATATTCTGGTACACTGAGTTATCAAAATATATAGAATTGGATTTTTGAAAGTAAAGAAAGAAAATTTGTAAGTGAAATAATTATAGAGAATTTAAATAAATTAAAAATGAACCGGATAGGAATATTGGTGGTTTTAAATTCTAATAAATAAATTCTGTATATGAAAGGGGAAATTTGAATAAACAGGAAGATAATGAATTTTAAACTTTAATGTTATTATTTAAAAGAATAAAGCATTTATTTTAAATTTAAGATTTAAATTACTGAAAGAAACAAGAAGAATTTTGGAAATCTGAGATTGGTATGTTTCAATTAAAAGATTTAAAATCAAAATGAAAGAAAAATAAATAAATAAAAATCTACAATTAGTGGATTTTGAAATGAATTGAGTAAGCAAAGGAATTTATTTCAAATGGAGTAAATTGGAAATCAGTTTTGAAATTGATTTAAGTATTTGAAATTGAAAATTTAAAAGAGAATGTGACTATGAAATTTTATAAACTGGGTTTATAAAGGTAAAGTAATATATTTCAGTGGATATTTAGAAGAATGAATTCACGGTGGGAATTTATTAAAGGATGGGTAAATTTGTTTAAAAATAAATAGTGATTTATTTTTAAAGGGTGTGAAGAGAAGTATATTTCCCTGGATAGCCGAGTACGTTTTCAAAGTAAAATTTTAAACATAAGTTAAAGCTTTAGTGTTGTTTTTTAAAAAAACATGTTTTAGAAAAATTATTATTTCTAAATGTTTAAATTCTAAGTAAGTATTTTTCAAATCTATTATTGAAGTAGTTATTTACTTAGTATTTGGTTTTAAAGGAGAAAATCTAGTTTTATATTTTATAGGGTAAACTTATTTTAAATACTTCCAAAGTATATTTTTAATAAAGTATTAAAGTAGTTTTTATAAATTTAAATGTTAAAGCATATTTTACAATAAAGTGTTTTTAAATTATTTTAAAATCTAAAGTTTGTGCTTGGTGATTTCAGTGGAAATAGAAAATATTTGGGAAATTTATTCTGTAAAAGGAAGGTAGTTTGAAACAGTTTTCAAAAGGTTTGAAAGCGGAAATATATCTTGTTAAGATATTTTGAGAATAATAAATAATTTGGTGAAATTATTTATGGTTGATGGTTGTTTGTGAATATTAATTGATAGTTAAATCACCGACTATCAATATCGGCCAATGCGCTGATCGTTTCGAAGAGACCGGGATCGAGATTTATTTCTTGAAAACCACTTCGATCCGGTTTGTACGTTTTCGTGGAAAAACGAGTTTGGATTCGAAGATGGAGCAGTGAAGTGCAAGGGCTAGTCGCTACTAATCCTGAGGATATTTCCAAAATGGATGTAGTAGGAATAGTGCCTCCGGTTTCGTTCGAACACTGGACGGACTTGTATGGATGAATGCTTTCGAAACATCGTCAGGTGGATGATGGGCATTCTAAGGGATATGTTCTAAAAAGGTAACGCTTAGCCTCAAGCCTCATCAACCGGGAATGACTGAAAATCAGGGGTTATGCGGCAAGGCTTGGTGGGCAGCACCCATTTCCGGGTAAGGTCATTCCTGTCTAGATGTCCCTTTTATTTCGGCTTAGTGGTGCGGTTGCTGATCCCAACCGCAGGGTGATCTTACTCGGGATTATCCACTAAGGGATAGTTCGGGTCTTGTGATGCAGCGGGTTGGGAGTGATCCTCAGCACTGTGATCTAGGCTACTACCTTGACAGGTGGTACCCCAGTGCCTAGTCATTAGTTGGAAATCCATTCTCCCTACGCGCCTTTTACGAGTTTTGTTTGTATTACCCACTCTGTGGCTAATAGCTAGAATTTAATAGATGTAACAATTTCAGCTATTTTAATAAGTATTTGTATATAGACCCTATTATAATATCAGAGGATTTTAATAAAAAGTGTTTTAGCTATCGTAAGATAAAAACCCGACAAGTTTATTTATGGCGTGGTCTTACGAGATGCTTTTGTTTTCAAAGGGATTTTTGAAACTTTAATAATCAATTTGAGTGTGATTTCTCACGCTGGTATTCCAGACTGACTCGGGTGTTATTTAACTGTAATACTCACGTCAGACCAAGTATTATAGAATACAGGAAAGGATGCTGTGGAGCTCAGGAGACGAGCTGGATGGCGATACATACTTCCGTACTTGATTGTTATTCCGCTGTGTATCAAGTTGTATGTTATTGATGTGAACTCTGATGATGTACTCTGATGATGTATTTATAAACAGATATAGTTTTCTTTTGTGTAAAGATCATTGACTATCTATTATATTTTATTCCGCTGCGATGGTTAGATTCTGATGTTGTTTCCTATTTTCTTCTTCTACCTTTTCTTCTTTAACCCTAATGGTTCGTATTTCTGTTCATCTTGAGTTGATTGATGTAGAATAGTGTTGACTCAAGGGGTACGGATTTACGGGTCGTTACAGTTGGTATCAGAGCTTAGGTTGGTGATAACCTTGGCTCTGGTGGGAATTACTCATTTAAATTAGAGTCCATAGTACTCTAGAATGAGTTTGAGCGTATTAATAGATATGAGCACGTATTCATTAGTGAATATAAATTGTTTTAATATTGTGTTGTCTTATTGGTTGAGTGGAATATGAATTCTGATCGAGTAAGTTGGCCGCTATTCGAGAGGAGTTTATAAACACCTGACAGGATAAATTGACACGGTATTGTCTTAAATGTGGGTGAATGAAATAATTTTACCCAAAATATATTTTGATATAAAAGGAAAGTTTTTATATACTATTTTAGCTAATATATGGTTGCTTTGATGTTAGGAATGATAATATTAAATTATTATCATTGTTGTGAAAAAATTTAACTAGAAATTGAAAATATAACCAAAGATTAAGGAAATAAAATCATTTATAAAATGAAATTTATAAATGTGAATTATAAATGTGATTTATAAATTGAAATATAAATCAAATGGGAATTTGTATGAGCATAAATTATACAAATGAATTATAGTTAAAATTTGATTTAAGCCAGAATTTGAAATTTAAAATCCCAGAGATTTTGGAAGTGTTTCACCGAGTGCTTTGAAGATAAATAATAGCATCATTATTTTAGAAGTATTTCTGGAAGGAAACTGTCTCAAATAAATTTTGGGAAGGGATAGCATTGAATTCACTTCAGTCCCTGGAAAATAACTTCGGTGGTGACTGCAGCATCATCGATGTTCATTTTCGAGTTTCTAAGTGATGGATTGCTGCCAAATTGATTTGTTCAGAAGAATTAGTTTGTTTTTGAAATTTCAATGGAAATTTGTTGGAAATAAAAACCAGGATTGTTTTAAATTTTTTAGAAGTGTGATTTTGAGATAATGGTGATTTCAAAATGATTTGAAACCAAAAGTCGGGTGTTTAAAAATCCATAGAATAAAATATAGTTGGGCTATAAATAAGCGTAAATCTTGGGTTAAAAATAAAGATGAATATATTCAAGCCTAGAATGAATGGAAATGTGTAAAATAATAAGTTGTGACTTATAAATTTAAAAGTGGGATAGAAAACCCAAAATAAATATTTTTGATGAATTGGAAAATAAAACGAAAAATCCAAACTTGAATTATAAAATAAATTAAACTTAAGAAAATTTAATGAAGAGATTTTGAGATTAAAATCAAGTATTGAATTATAAGTAGGGGAGAACTAATTAGATAATAAATTAGTTATTGAAATATGTAAATGGAACCTAATGTAGTTAAATAGAAGTTGAATTGTAAGCTAATAATGAAGTTTGGAAATAAAACTCAAGCTACAAATCAAATTGGACTTGAATTGTTAGTGAAGTAAATATAATTGAAAATTTTGCTAAATAAAATGAATTGGATTAAAATAGGGATGGTTTTAGTTGCAATAAAACCCAGAAGAATTTAGGAATAAATTAAAAATGGCTTCAATTAAATGAATTGAATCTGAAAGTTTAAAATTTATAATACTAATCAAATAAATTTGTAGATTGAAATGAGATTTGATTGAAATAGAATCGAGATAAATTGTGAAGAAAATTTATTGTAAAATGGAAATGAACTGAAGTTATTAACTTAAGTAAGTGTTGAGTGAGAGCTGAACTCAAATAGAAGCGTGGTTTAAATAAGTTGAGAAATAGTTATTGAATGAATTGGCTTGGATTGTTTTCGAGCTAAATATAATAGTTTGGAATAAACAAATATGGATATGAAAGGAAAATGGTTCAAGCTTAATATAATGGTCTCAAATGAAATGAAGGAAAATATGGAATGAAACATAAATGAATGGATCGCGTATAAAATTAAAAAGGAATAAGATTGAAATAGAATGTGTCGAGCTAAATAAAATGGTTGTGAATGAATTAAAATAGAAAGAATTAAATAATAAATTGAGTTGGAATCAATTTAAAATGGTTATAAGCTTAAGTAATTGTTATTTGCATGAATAACATCAAATTTGCATAGAAAATTAGTCATTTTATCGTAAACGGAAGTAAATGTATTAACAGAAGTGAACAGAATTGATTTTTAAAATCAATTGGAATAATATGGGTTAGTTTAAAATTAAAAATGAATGGAATATAAGCAAGTGGGTTGTAAACCATTCAAATTGAATGAAAATGGTATATGAATTAATTGAAAACAGCAGAATTAGTATAAATACTATATAAATTGCTTACGGAAAGTGTTTAATGTGCATTGCTGTTAAAATTCATGTGTTTAACTATTGCAAATAAGTGAAATATTGTTAAACTTCATATATATGGCACTTACATGTTTAAATTGAGTAAGTATAGGTACCTGGAAGCCGTGTGGCTGGATTTGGTTGCGCTAATTGCTAAAATAATAAGCCGCTTGTTTAAAAATTCTAAATAAAGGTACGCCTACGCAATAAAAATAGGAAATATGAACTGTTTTTGTTTTTCCAACCGGGTGGGTCGATGTATATATATTTTTATCTTTTGTCAAATTACAAAAGCTCCTCCGTACAAAGGAGACTCTGCAAAAAAATTTCCGAAAATTTTGGGAGTTAGAAAATTTTGGAACATTTTTGTTAGCGACAAAACGAATCTAAATTGGAAATTGAAATAAATTAGTAAATGAAACTAATTTATAATAATAATATGAATTAGTTATGAATGGAAGATAAAATTCAATATTCAAAGTTAAGAATAAATTGAATTCATATGGAAATGGGAGAACCAATTGAATAGAAGTAGATATAAACTAAAGTGGTGAAGAGAAAATAAATAAAGAAGCATATAAAATACTTATACTAAACTTAAGAAAGGAATGGTAAATTCTTAATTGGAAATTGATATTACAAATATATTTAAAGTTAATATTGAACGAATAAATATTGACATTTGGTAAGGAAGTCGATAAAATGTTTTTAAATGTTATGAGTGGATATTATTTCTATGTAGGATATACAGGTATTGTAAAGGAAAAAGGAAGACTGGTTTTGATTTCAGAAGATAAATTTGAATTGCTCGACAAAAAGGTATGTGTTTAAATTTCTATATGAAATTTGATTGGGTTTTTGATCTAGCCATTTGGCGTTTTGTTTTCTTTTGGAATTTGGGAGTCCGTAGAGGCATTTTGTAGTTGTACCGAGCTAGCCGCGCAAAGGAGACGCTGGCGAAATTTTTCGAAAATTTAGGGAGTTAGAAAAAATTTTGAATTTTTTTTTGATAATTCAAAATTTGGTTTCAAATTGAAATTTGAATGATTGAGCAAGTAATAATATTTGAAAACTATGGGAGAGTTGAGAAGTTAATAAGAATGATAATGGGTCTTTTATAAAAAGATAGTTGGTTGGATGTTGAATTGTTTGGTTGTGGGATAAGTAAACGGGTATTGGACCATTCTTCCTAACTAGTAATTTCGGGGACGAAATTCTTTTAAGGGGGGAGGAATGTGACGACGCGGAATTTTTGAGCATTTGAAATTGGAATATTTAATTGATTTTAAATATTTAAAAGTTAATTTTAACTTGAATTAAAAAATCACTATTTATTTGATAATTAAACTATTGAATTAAATAATTTGAAGTTAGGTAAAATGTTGAATCTAGAGTTTTAAGTCTGTTAAAAATACTTTGAAGGCTCGTAAAATTTATATTGATAGTGCAGAGAATAATAAAAATTTTAAAATTGAATTTAACAGTGATTTGTTCAGTTTTGAAATTTCATCGTTTAAATTGAATTTAAAAATAGCCTTTCGAGGCACGGTCTCGGAATTCGATGAAACTATTTCCATTGGATCCGTAATATTGAATTATTATATGATATCAATTTTCGTAGCATTTAGAGTTGTCGTGTGAGAATACGATATATAAATGCGCTGGAATCTATATCAAAATTTAATATTATAACTGAACCCAAAAAGTTATCTTCTCCATATGATCAAATTAGAACTCGAAACTTTTTCCATTGCGTTCAGAATAGAGGTTAAACATTATAAATGCCTAGCGGAGCGCCTCGATAGGAGATCAAAATTTTAAGCTGCTTAAGCGAGATATTTCCAATATTAAAATTTATATATTATTCAAGTCAGAAATCAAGTCCAGCCGCCTTCCATCTTTTCAACGTAAATTGTCTTCTCACGCAAGGCAATCTAATTCATTTTCTCCTTTATAAAATCAATCTCTCCTCCTTCGCTTGTTTGAACAGCCCAAAAAAAACAATTCTAAGTCGAAAAAAGGGGCGGCCATTGGTAATAATCGCGAGGTATCAATTCGAAACTAAAAGCTTCGTTCCTAAAATTAGATCATCGCGTACTTCGTCTTCACGAAATCGATTCAAGTCAGAAAACAATAGAGGCCGGTGATGTGGAGGCTTCACGAGTACGAAAGGGATTTCGATTGGGAATCTCGAGGCGAGGCGCGAGGGGTTTGTCGACCTGGTGTTCGGCTAGGTGGAGATGAGGTGGCGATATGGATGAGCTCGGCTAGGGTTTAGGCGAATGCGCGAGGGCTAGGGCATAGTCTTGATGGCGGCGTATCGATGTAGCGCTCGAATTTTGTGGGTTTGGGGCCGGAGCAGTGTGTGATGCCGATGGGAGGTGCTGAGCTAGGGTTTTGTGATGTCGAGCCTGGGTTTGATCGATAGCAGTAAGGTATACGTATTTTTTTAATGTTTATTTATTTAATCTGTATATATAAGTGTACATATAGATTAGGGAAATATAACAGTAAGTTTATAAAACTGTTTATTTTTCAATTTATATATTTTTATATATAGTAAAGTTAATTAATTGTTTATATCTTTTTCACAAAATGAAAAAAGAACAAAAAATCAATCAATACATATGCAGTAAACGAGAAGGGAGTTGACAGTAAGGTTTTAAAATTGAATCAGTTGTATATATAAGGGTTTTGAATGTAGAAGAGTTTCTTTGAAAATAGCTTTGAATCCACATAAATAAATTTTTACAAGTATAAAGGTTTCAAAGGAAGTATATTAATATAAATAAATCCATATAAATACATATACATACACATTTTTATTTTACTAAATTATTGTAAAATAATTTATTTAAATGATTAGTTTGTAAATAAACGTATTTAATTATTTTAGTTACTAAGAAATATTTATTATTGGAAATAGTTTGAAATTCGATTATTAGTTAAAAAACTAAATTATTAGCTCAAAATTAAACAAATGAATAGTAATTAATTGTTCGATCGATTCGAATATTAATAAATCATCTAATGTTATACAAGGTCTGGAATCGTGAAGAAAACAAGCTGGTTTGAATCGGATTACAAACAAGAAGGTGAGTTAATCTCACTCATCTGGTTGATATTTAAATTTAAATAGTTAAATTTAAATAATTGCTTGATTGATTGGATGTGCTATAGTATATATAGTAGTATATAATATATCTTGGAATGATTGATCTCCCGCATTTTATAGCGGATGAGACCCTATGCGCCGCATACTAGCGGATGATATTTTATTTAAAACCCATATACCGCGATATTCCACTTCGAAGTGGATTGGTATTTTATGTTGTGCTAACATCTGTGGATGAAGGGAAACAGGTTGGAGGGATCCAACTGGATTCCTCAATGTTTATTTAAATTATTTAATATTCTCTGTTATGATTATTTTATATTCTGTGATGAATAATATTGGAATATTGAATGCCATGGTTTACCTGAATATATTCCGGTACACTGAGTTATCAAAATATATAGAATTGGATTTTTGAAAATAAAGAAAGAAAATTTGTAAGTGAAATAATTATAGAGAATTTAAATAAATTAAAAATGAACTGGATAAGAATATTGGTGGTTTTAAATTCTAATAAATAAATTCCGTATATGAAAGGGGAAATTTGAATAAACAGGAAGATAATGAATTTTAAACTTCAGTGTTATTATTTAAAGAATAAAACATTTATTTTAAATTTAAGATTCATATTACTGAAAGAACAAAGAAGAAATTTAGATATCTGAGATTGGTATGCTTCGGTTAAAAGATTTAAAATCAAAATGAAAGAAAAATAAATAAATAAAAAACTACAATTAATGGATTTTGAAATGAATTGAGTAAGCAAAGGAATTTATTTCAAATGGGGTAAATTGGAAATTAGTTTGGAAATTGATTTAAGTGTTTGAAATTGGAAAATTAAAAGAGAATGTGACTATGAAATTTTATAAACTGGGTTTATAAAGGTAAAGTAATATCAGTGGATATTTGGAAGAATGAATTCACGGTGGGAATTTATTAAAGGATGGGTAAATTTGTTTAAAAATAAACAGTGATTTATTTTTAAAGGGTGTGAAGAGAAGTTTATTTCCCTGGATAGCCGAGTACGTTTTCAAAGTAAAATTTTAAAATATAAGTTAAAGCTTTAATGTTGCTTTTTAAAAAAAACATGTTTTAGAAAAATTATTATTTCTAAATCTCTAAATTCTAAGTAAGTAATTTTCAAACCTATTATCGAAGTAATTATTTAAAGGGACTTAGTATTTGGTTTTAAAGGAGGAAATCTAGTTTTATATTTTATAGAGTAACCTTGTTTTAAATACTTCTAAAGTATATTTTTAATAAAGTATTAAAGTAGTTTTTCTAAATTTAAATGTTAAAGAATATTTTACAATAAAGTGTTTTTAAATTATTTTAAAATCTAAAGTTTGTGATTGGTGATTTCAGTGGAAATAGAAAATATTTGGGAAATTTATTCTGTAAAAGGAAGGTAGTTTGAAACAGTTTTCAAAAGGGTTGAAAGTGGAAATATATCTTGCAAAGATATTTTGAGAATAATAAATAATTTGGTGAAATTATTTATGGTTGATGGTTGTTTGTGAATATTAATTGATAGTTAAATCACCGACTATCAATATCGGCCAATGCGCTGATCGTTTCGAAGAGACCGGGATCAAGATTTATTTTTCGAAAACCACTTCGATCCGGTTTGTATGTTTTCGTGGAAAAACGAGTTTGGATTCGAAGATGGAGCAGTGAAGTGCAAGGGCTAGTCGCTACTAATCCTGAGGATATTTCCAAAATGGATGTAGTAGGAATAGTGCCTTCGCTTCCGTTCGAACCCGAGACGGACTTGTATGGATGAATGTTTTTGGAACATCTTCAGGTAGACGATGGGCATTCTAAGGGATATGTTCTAAAAAGGTAACGCTTAGCCTCAAGCCTCATCAATCGGGAATGACTGAAAATCAGGGGTTATGAAGCAAGGCTTGGTGGGCAACACCCATTTTCGGATAAGGTCAATCCTGTCTAGATGTTCCTTTTATTTCGGCTTAGTGATACGGTTGCTGATCCCAACCGCGGGGTGATCTTACTTGGGATTATCCAGTAATGGATAGTCCGGGTCTTGTGTTGCAGGGGGTCTGGAGTGATCCTCGGTATTGTGATCTAGGCCACGTAACGTGACAGGTGGTACCCCATTGCCTAGTCATTAGTTGGAAATCCATTCTCCCTACGCGCCTTTTACGAGTTTTGTTTGTATTACCCACTCAGTGGCTAGTAGATGGAATTTAATAGATGTAACAATTTCGGCTATTTTAATAAGTATTTATATATAGACCCTATTACAATATCAGAGGATTTTAATAAAAAGTGTTTTAGCTATCGTAAGGTAAAAACCCGACATGTTTATTTGTGCCGTGGTCTTACGAGATACTTTTGTTTTCAAAGGGATTTTTGAAACTTTAATAATCAATTTGAGTGTGATTTCTCACGCTGGTATTCCAGACTGACTCGGGTATTATTTAACTGTAATGCTCCAGTCAGACCGAGTATTATAGAATATAGGAAAGGACGCTGTGGAGCTCAGGAGATGAGCTGGATGGCGATACGTACTTCCATACTTGATTATTATTCCGCTGTGTATCTAGTTGTATGTTATTGATGTTGAACTCTGATGATGTACTCTGATGATGTATTTATAAACAGATATAGTTTTCTTTTGTGTAAAGATCATTGACTATCTATTATATTTTATTCCGCTGCGATGGTTAGATTCTGATGTTGTTTCCTATTTTCTTCTTCTACCTTTTCTTCTTTAACCCTAATGGTTCGTATTTCTGTTCATCTTGAGTTGATTGATGTAGAATAGTGTTGACTCAAGGGGTACGGATTTGCGGGTCATTACATTAAGTAGTATTGTTTAAAAGTTGAAGAATTTTATTAAAATTCGGATTTTAAACGGTTTGGGAGAAATAAAGGGAGAATTTTTAATAAAGAATGAAATGGATAATTCCAGTTTAAAATAAGATTTTAAATCATAAATAAAGAAGTGAGTTTGGAATTAATAGATTTTGAAATAAATTTGGATAAGTAAAGGAGTAATTTTTAAATGGAGTAAATTTTGGAAATCAATTTGGAAATTTATTTATTGTTGAAACCGTGTTTTTTTAAGGGAGTGAGACTATGGAATTTATAAACTGGGTTTATAAAGAGAAATTATATATCAATGGATATTTGGAAGATATAGGAATGGGTAATTTGTTTTAAAAATAAATAGTGGTTTATTTTTAAAGGTGAGAAAGAAAAGTGTACTCCCTGAAAAGCCAAGTACCTTTTCAAAGCAGATTTTTAAATATAAGTTGGAAGTTTTAAAAGTTGTTTTAAAGGAATGTTATTTGAGGAATTATTACTTGAGTTGTTTATAATTTTAAAGGTAAATTAGTTATAGTAGTAATTATTTAAAGGGTTAATTGGTTTTATGATTTAAAAAGATAATTATTAATATTTATATTTTATAAAGTAGTTTTATTTTAAATGTAGTTTGGCTAAAGTTTTTGTTTGAAAAACTT
This sequence comes from Allium cepa, assembly GCA_030765085.1. Taxonomy (NCBI): domain Eukaryota; kingdom Viridiplantae; phylum Streptophyta; class Magnoliopsida; order Asparagales; family Amaryllidaceae; genus Allium; species Allium cepa. The sequence continues at coordinate 791,195,316 of CM060935.1, read as the reverse complement.
GTATAGAATTCAATAACTTTTATTTTTAAATTTGTTTTGGCTTAAGTTTTACATGAAAAATTATTATTAAATTTCATAACTGGAATTTTAAATAAAGCGTTTTAAATATAAGTATTTTAAACTATATATGTTTAGATAAAGTGATTTAAATTATTTTAAAATCTAAAGCATTTCGTCTTGGTGATTTTCAGTGGAAATAAATAATATTTGGAATTTATTTCACTAGAGAAAAGTAATTTGAAAATTGTTTTTACAGGGTTGAAGTGTGAAATATCTTGCGAAGATATTGTAAAATAAAAAATTTGGGAAATTATTCAAATTTGATGGTTGTTTATGGATGTTATCTGATAGTTAAATAACCGACTATCAATATTGGCTTTTAAGATGTTATTTGAATTTCGATGACACCGGGGGTCGAGTTCCAAATGGTTATCCGAAAACTACATCGAACCTTAAAGGTGGATCTTTTGTTTAAAAGATAATAATTGGAAATTTTTTGTGACTTAACTATGATCTGAATATATCCACATTTCCTTCTGGATAAAAAGCAGTATTCTGGTATGGAGCCTAGATATTTTACTTATGTAGATGAAAAGTGGTATTCTGGTATGGAGCTCAGATATTTTACTTATGTGGTTGTTGGAATTTGGGGCGCCTTGGTAAAGGTCGGTTACGATCAGGGGATGGCATACTCATGATAGTTAGTTACTTAGTTACAGAGGTAACTCGGCCTTGTGTTGGCAGAGATCCGGTTAGATTCTCGGGACGTCCCTCCAGAGGCATACCCTTTCAGATAAAGGAAGTTTCTTAGCCTTGACCATTTGTTGGAAATCCAAACAATCAATACGAGCCCTTTATGGTTTTAGTTGTAGAACCTGTCATCTAACATGGTAGCTATAATAGGCATACTATAATGGTACATATGCTGGCTAAGATTTATATTATACTTTCGAAATGTTTTTTCCACACTATACACTAATAATAATATCAAAATGATTTACACATATCAAGCATGTTTGACTGCTATAAGGAGAAATCTCTCCCAAGTGTGTGATTGCATTATGTGTGTGTCGGGAGACCTTATGGTAGTTTCATTTTCCAAAATCATGAACGGATTTCTTTTTGTACAAATAGCTGTTTTTAGATCTCACACCAGTCCCATGACTGATTCAGAGTTTATTGTTCCCTTTTCTAAACTCTAGGTGCCCCTAGTTTTCCACACGAGCAGCCTAGAGTCAGGTTATCATTGTTTCTGGAGCTATGTCAGGAAAGTATGCTGTCAGGAGACAAGCTGGATGACGAGACGTATCCCACGTATATGATGTTATTCTTTCCGCTGTTATGTTGTATTCCGTTGTTGTGTTGTATATGGCTCTGATGATGTACTGTATAAACAGATATAGTCCTTTGTTTAAAGATTAGTCATTTATCTATTATATATTGTTCCAATGCGATTGTGAGATTCTGATATTGTTTTTATTTCTTCTTCTGCCTCCTTCTTCTTTAACCCTAATGGTTCGGTTTTTCGACGTTCGATTGTTCGGCATTTGATACAGTGGACGTATCGATGTCGATTTTCGGTTGTCGAAAAATCGGGTCATTACAATCCTCATTCCATTTCACTTCATATAAACTAAAACATACATGAGACTTGCCATTACTAAGGAAAACAAGAGGAGAAAAGTAAAGAAAATCAAAAGAAAAGCTAAAGGGAATTTAGTCAACAATTAATCTCAAATCTCTTTATCCAATCAAGGTTAATAATAGTTATTCATCTCACTTTTGCTTGTTTGTTTCAGTTTTATGCTCAAATCCGAATTATATGATGGTACTAGTGTAAACCCATGCTTCGCGTATGGTTTTGGACAAATGGTTAGTTGATACAATTATAAATATATTTTGAATTATAAATAATGAAATGGGAAATAGAAATGATGAAAATTTTAGTGTGTAATAGACTTCTAAAAATTATTATTAGTACTACAAAGAGTAGAATTAGTTTTACAAAATTTGTGTCACGTCGCATTATGAGAAAATGTCCTTAGAATGAACGATCAAAGATAGTCATGATATGATTTAGTTGTACAGTGCATATAAATTGCTTATTTCTTTTGCACAACTCTATGTTAGGAAAAAATTCAAGTTCAAAAGGTTGCCATAAATTTGGCCTGTTCAAACTGTAAGCAAGCTACATCTGGTGGATATATGGATATTGTTAAACCAGGTACAACTAAGAAAGAAAGTAGCTAACAATATTAAACACCTCAAATATTTATAAACTTTGCAAAGCATAACAATGTCAATAGGATGAACAATATCAAAGTAACAACGACGCATTATTTTTACCATAGTAGGTCAATCATACGGCATGTAATACAACAGCTGGAAGCAAAATTAAATTTTGAGTAATGAGCAGATAAATAGAATTCAGCCGAAAAAGGAAATAACCTAACATCAACTAAAATATCTTTGATAGAACATGTATTTTATTATGTACAGTGCAAAACACAAATTTTGTACTTTAAAATAGATTTGTGGGAATATAATACATAGCCCTTCCTACACCTAAGTCTGAAGATAATAAATCTTGAAGCATGATGCGAAGTAGAGTTTTATCCAGAATGGCACTTCGTTATCTATGGGGATTTTAAAAGGAAAAAAAAATCTCACATCAGATATTGTTTTAAACAAATTATTGGATTACAATCATGTGAAATATAAATTAAGGTTCCACATGGTATTTGATATTCATATCTACTACTAATATGACTAACAGATTATAATAGCATGTGCCGATATGGTAGTAGAACTCTAAATGAACACACATAACAATAAGAAAGAAAGCTCCAATAAACTGAAATAATACTATTGCACTGTTTAAATTTATCCCAAAATTTCAGCATATTATCCAAATTATAAGGATAGTAAGCACCTAAGATCTCTATCATTTTACATCAAAATTTGCGACATGATCTAAACCATTTAATGTATCATCTTTTTATATGGTAACATGAGAAGTGGTTTTGGGAAGTATTCCTATTTGTACAACAGTACACACGGTCCATGTTTAATGTAAAAAGCATTCAAATTGTAAAACATAACTTCAGTGTTTCGTGTTTAACAACCACTTGCAAATATAAAGTTGAGGGTGTTCGGTAGCTAGAATATTATAGCAGTAAGAGTTGTTAAGGAGTTGAAGTGGGCGTAAGAAGAAGAATCTTTGAAATAGATGTAGCTATTTGGAAACAAAATCTAAGAAGAGGGTAGTAAATGAGCAGATGTCAGTATAAAATAAAAGTGTGATCCATACCGACCCTGCACACATAGACAAAACATAAAATAATGACATAATTTTAGAGAATATAGTTGGAAAACTTGCTGTAAATCCGTCAAGAAATTGTGTTAAACCTTATTCCAACTATTCGTAGCTACGTATTATGAAGTGAATGTCCTATACATGACTCTAGTTCACCAAATAATCATCTATTGGTAACCAAAGAGCTAATGGCTTTAATGGGATAAGCGCATGACTAATCTTGAATTGTTAAATTCAATTAGTTGTAAAATTATCAAACTAAATATGAAAATGAAAGTATGAAAGTCAATATCATATGATTGTTCAATATCCAAAACTCGAGCAAAACTAATTCTTCAAAATATAAAAGATAAGATGACCGTGATAGAATAACTAACTTAACAAGATTAAGATAACCAAAGTTTGTAACATCCAAATGCGAAATAATGGATGAGATAAAATTAATTTATTGCAGTACTAACATTAAAAAGAAATTTGTACTAATAATGATTGCAATAAGCACATATCAAAACAAAAATTTACAATCTTACTAAACAATATCATCTCGTTCATGAAAATCTATATGGAAAACTATCTATTCATCTCTACTGATAATAAAAAAATTCATTGAATTAATTTACTCGGCGTCTTTTTTAAATTCCAAAAATGCCATTGCTTTCCGTTTATAATAATATAAACATCCCGTGTGCGAAGCACGGGCCAATTCTAGTATTAGTAATGACTACTTAACATGCCACATCACCCTACATTTCATTTGTCATCATTGTTTGTTCTCAACCAAAAATCCATATGTTTTAATCAAAATTCAACACATCTTACATGTAATTTCTAGCTTTCAGAAGAAAGAATAACTCCTCCGTCTATATTAACTACATCTTGAATAATTTTAAATAGTTTAATTTAAAAAATAGAATAAACAATTAAAAGAAGTACAAATACATGGATATATGATGTAAAAATAATGATTGAATTTCGTTAAGTTAATTCTTAATGATAATGGAAAACAAAAACACAAACATATATGCTCACTTAAAGGAGCTTATTTATGTACTAAGTTACCTAGGTTATCTAGAGCAAACAATATCAGATGATATACTTGACATTCACCTTAATGAAGAATATTTGCACAATGAATTATCCTGCACTTGATTTTTGGAGAGCCAAATAAAATATTTTGGAAATTCAATATAGTCATTTCCACCATTTTGATTTGAGAGTGAAAAAAAGATATATTTCATAATTTGTTGTTTGCACCCGTAAACATTGTTTTTCCCGTATACGCTTTCATGCATGTCATTGCATTATTCTGTGCAAACGATAAATTTTAGAATCTCTTAAAAACAATATAAAGACTTACGGTAGCAGTAATATTCTTTGTGCAACTTATAGTAACATTCTTTGTGCAATATAAAAACAACTTATAGTAACATTCTTTGCAATATAAAAAAACGAATTGATGGTACCGATTTATGCATACCTTGGTTGCATACCTTGGTCACATACCAAAGAACCTATTTGTCGTTGTTAATAGTAGCGAGCTTAACCACATAGAGCCAAATCTGTCACTTTGTCACTTCTAATAGTTGCATTTTGATAGATTTTGGATACTTGCAAGAAATTAAAATTTATATAATCGACATAAAGACCTATGGTAGCAATAACATGAGATACTGGTAAATAATGCCTATATTGATCCTAAAATTCAAAACTAATGGCATTAGAAATAGTATCAATTGTATTAAAGCTAGATATTGCTTTTTACATAAAAATTGTAGTAACTTTTGGAATTAAAGTTTCTACTGTATGTTCTTAACTTGAAAAGGAACATGAAATTTATATGTTGACTCTAAAATAGATGGAGATAACTATCAGTCAAGGCCATATTATGGGTTCTAAAAAAGAAAAGGAAAACTATATATCGATATGATTGCATAAGCTATTGTGCTGTTCTATGCATATTATTAATAAAACATGCCTTATTTCGAATAGTAACATTTTAAGCGAATAAGGAAACATTAATATCTACAAATTGCACTACCTTTAGAAGCGTATGCAAATATGAAATTATTATTTTGTTCCCATCAACCAAAGCTATCCCAATATAATGAACTAATTAGATATCATGTACCTCTTCAACTTCTTTGGCAATCCTTATGAAGCCTGAAATTAATGTACTTGCTTCACTGACTTTTTCATTATGATATCCCTTTAGAAGCATTTTATTGCTTTATACTGAATTAGTTTTCTATTTTCTTCATCTTCCTTAGTTTTGTCGATAAGAATGCCGCACTTAAGTTTACTTTCTTTGTGCTTGCCTCTCATGACAGAAAAATATTGTAGTTAAAACATTAAGCAACTACATTGGTAACTAATTCAAGTAGATACTGCCATAGCAAAATAATATCAAACTTACGACAAATCATAAATTACTCTAGACTTATTACACATGCAATATAAAATCTCAGAAGAAAGTAGATATACATCTATCTTAGCTTCCCAGAAAGAATTGGCTAGATATCGTATTATATTGAATATCTGGTTTTGGGGTTAATTTTGAATATAATTCAAGTAAACAAAATTATATACTTGTTTATAATGCGAACAGTATAATTTTATAGTGAATTTGTTTTAATACATTACAAATTATATGTGATTTTTTAACATTATAAAGAACTTACCGTCTTAAAATAGCATATGATTTAAAATTGTTTATAGTTTTTAATGCAAGCATGCCTCCATTATTTATAATAATTTTATCCCAGCATCAGCATAATGGAATCAACGATAAATTTTGATAAAAATGTATCACCATAAAGTAATTATGCATTTACGTATTGAGAAAATAGCAATTTAATACATTATAGGGGACATCCAAAGAAAAACATAACGTCATGTGTTATGATACCTCATTGCCTGTAAAGATATGCACTGCCATAATGACATATGTTGTTCTTTATGATAAGTAGTTCGATATTGCGCTTTCTCGCCAATAGTGCTAATAACACATGAAAAATACCTTAAAGGAACTGAAAATTTGATAGACAGCGAAGCCTTAAAAATATGTTAATTAAACTACTTTGAAAGCAAAAGGCAAAAAGAGAAAATTAAATGAATAAAAGTTCTGTACATTAAAAGAATCCATAAAGAACTAAAAACAATTCATCCAAGATTTGAATGTTATATGAATGATAATACAAAGATCAAATTGCATGCATATAAAAACAACGGTATATGTTATCCGACGCTAACCTTAAGGTAATAAAATAACGGTAAGTGAAAAATTCAAATAAAGTGGCGCACACAAACTGAATCCATAAATGTAAACTATAGTCGTCCAACGTTTGACTTTTCATGTGGTGGACACCAATGATGTTCTTTACAGCCAAATAACAAAAATAAGATGATGAATTTTTCATTATGAGATCCCTTTAAAAGCATTCTATTGCTTTATACTGAATTAGTTTTCTATTTTCATCATCCTCCTTAGTTTTGTCGATAATAATGCTACATGTAAGTTTACTTTCTTGTGCTTGTCAGTCATGACATAAAAATTCTGTAGTTATAACATTAAGCAACTGCATTGTAAGCTAATTCAAGTAGAAACCGCAATAGCAAAATAATATCAAACTTATGAAAAATCATAAATTACTCTAGACTTATAACACATGCAATATAAAATCTCAGAAGAAATGTAGATATACAACTATCTTAGCTTCCCAGAAAGAATTGGCTGGATACTATAGTAAATTGAATATCAACATTTGGGATTAATTCTAAATATAATTCTAGTAAACAAAATTATATACTTGTTTATAATGCAAACATTTTAATTTTGGATTTGTATCAATACATTACTAATTATATGTCATTTGTTAACATTATAAAGAACTTACCATCTTAAATAACATATGATTTAAAATTGTTTGCAGTTCTTAATGCAAGCAAGCCTCCATTATCTATAGTAATTTTATCCTAGCATCAGCATAATGGAACCAACGAAAAACTTTGATAATAATGTATGACTATATAGTAATTATCTATTTACGTATTGAGAAAATAGCGATTCGAAACATTATAGGGGACATCTAAATAAAAACATAACATCATGTGTTATTTTTTTTAATGATACCTCATTGCCTGCAAAGATATGCACTGCCATCATGACATATGTTGTTCTTTACGATAAGCAGTTCAATATTGCGCTTTCTCGTTAATAGTGCTAATAATACATGAAAAATTCCTTAAAGGAACTGAAAACTTAACAGACAGCGAAGCCTTAAAAATATGTTAATTAAAATACTTTGAAAGCGGAAGGCCTAGAGAAAATTGAATGGATAAAAGTTCTATAAGTTAAAAGGATCCATAAAGAACTAAAAGCAATGCTCCCGAGATTTGAATGTTATATGAATGATAATACAAAGGTCAAATTGCATGCATATAAAAACAACTGTATATGTTATCTAACACTAACCTTAAGGTAACTAAATAAAGGTAAGTGAAAAAAATCAAATAAAGTGGCGCACACAAACTGAATCCATAAATGTAAACTGTAGTCGTCCAATGTATGACTTTTCATGTGGTGGACACCAATGATGTTCTTTACAGCCAAATAACAAAAATAACATGATGAAATGAGTATAGCTTTAAATTATCCTCAATGGTATTAAAATGGATCTCATCAACTAAAATTATAGATAAGCATTCATCAAGTATCTTCTTAAAATTAAACTTAACCTTAGCACCTGAATCGAAGCGATTAGCCATATGAATTGGCATGTGAGCAAGGTTAAATAGGCAATATATCCTATATGTTAGTTCCATCACGATGAATATCAGCAAATAGTAAATGTTATTTTCAGATACGAATTAAATTATTGAAATGAAAATATAAGTATCCACATAAGTTGGGAGCAATACCATTATAGCAATTAGCTACTAAGAATTAAAAAAATGACTTGTAAAACACATGCACGCTTAAAAACTTTCTTAATGAACAGAAATAGATGATTTGCCAATTTAAACTTTTATGTAGTTGGAAACATATATCTGATATAATATACAATTTCCATCAAGGGCCCTGACTTATATGTCAATAGGCAATATAGCTAAAAAACAAAAACTTACACATCATGTCAAAAACATATATTGCTCAAGGAGAAAGTATGCTTGGAAAAAAATAGAAAGGGCTTGCTTCTTATTCTGCTCATTTTACTCCGATATTTATCAATTTGAAATATGATTAAAGCGACAATGGCTATCGCAAGAGAAGCGAAAATAGAAAAATCCAATATCTATGTTGTAACTCTCATTGTCTCTATTTCTATAAAGTAAACCATTTTAATTTTTATAGGCATGCAACTACGATAAATATGCACAGAAGGAAAAAAAAGATATAAATTAACCCAAAACTGCTTTATATTTCATCCAGAATACAATAAAACGATGGTAATAATGTAGCAATATAGCAAGTTCACAGCACAACTGCTCCGTGTTCAAAGCAACATAAATTTATATTCATACAAAAACCATAATGAATGAGCTAGTTTGTTAATTCATCTCCAAAAGGAAAACAGGTTAGAAAAATAAAAATAATTTTTATTTTGTAGTAGAGTGCACAGGAGAATAAAAACGTAATACAATACTGGTTATTACTTACAGCAAGAATTGTAATATGTAGTTCATAAACCTAGTCAAAACTAAAGTATAGGTAAAAAATTATAAGGAAGGAAATGATTCATTAAGCATCCCAACCAGCTGATAATTCTTCTTCAATCCGTAAATAAATTAATGATCATATTTCTTGTGGTGGGACATGTTGCAACTGAAAAAATTAGTTGATGCACGTAACAAAGCAGAAGAAATGTTGTTGTTAACATGCCTTGTAATAAACAAAGAGTAGAGAGATGATATAAAAACATTATAGTTCTGTAGTTATACTAATGTTATTACCCTATTATAATTCACATATATTGTCTTAGCTACAAATCTTAAAACAATCTGATCAAGTATAGTGACATCATATAGTAACGCTTCAAAACAAACATCAAGTTATTCAGGAATACGTCTGCAACATAACAAGGAAAAAGGAGGAGATCTATATGACCCACGCAGTGGAAAACCGAAAACTGAAAATAGCAGTGTTGATGCAATAGCTTAAAGAAAAAAAACTTTAAAAAAATGAAGCAAATAAAACAATGTAAGGTTAAACAAGAACGCAATGGCAACATAATGGATTCATCAACAAAAGTAGGTTTTTTACCTCTAATTGGATATAGACGTAGGCAAACAGCACGTACATCTCCTTTACACGTTTAAACGCAAGCCAACTAATTTTGGCCGAGCTCCGTTACACTAAGACGTAAAGCAGTGGGAAGCAACGAACAGCGGCAACCGATGGAGAGGCAAAATGGTTTTGATGTCGAGGGTTCATTATATACGGTTCAGTTGTCCCAATTCAAGGGGGATTCTGTTCTCTTGAAATCAGACTCATTAATCATAATACTATATAGATTATGCCAATTTATGAATGATTGTTGCATTATATACATGTTTGATAATTTATTGGATTATTTATGAAACTATTTGATAGGTTTTAAGTGTAGAAACCTAGTTTATGACATCTAATTAATTTGAAATTTGGATATGATGTTTCAAACATCAATAGATGGTTTTTTAATTTCATAATTTTTCGAGCTTGTATAAATATTTTATGAATTTCCTAAGTAAGAAAATGATTTATTTTGACAAGCACCTTTGTCCAAGTGGTTAATTGATTCGACTTTGGTGTAGGATGTCACAAGTTCAAACCTTGCTTTCGAACGTTTATTTGACATGGGATATGTTGTCCCAATGATTTGTTGTATATAAAGTACCAATTCAAAAAAAATGATTTATTTTAGGTTTTAATTTTTAAAAATTACTAAATATTGAATTTGATCTTGAAATTTTTATATGTGAAAGAATATATTAATTTGATTTTTGTGATTTTTAGGGAATTTTCCCATGTAATTATGATTTTTTATGAATTTGTTAAGCTAGAAAAACTATGAAATAATATTATTAGAATAGTTTGCAAATTATTTTGGGGAAATTAAATCAACCTTGTAGCAGCTTTTTTGAAAGAAAGTTGGTAAAGTATATTATTGTCTAATAGAAAATTGACAGGGGATTGGTGAAAAGAAATGATTTTATACAGAAATGAAACAGTTTCCGTGTCAGTTACGAAATTGTCATGTCGCCTATTTGGGATATCGAAACCCTAATAATGGTGATATTGATAACATGGTGAAGTGCAACATCGATATTAAGGGATGCATGTGATATTTACTAAGGTAGGTATGGAATGAATCGATTTATATGGATTCATAGGATTTCGGCTTCCCTTCATTTCAACATCAAGGATTTCGTAAGTCTTCAGGACTGAAATACCACATGCTTTTATTTGTTTTAAGGATTGATACCCTTTATCACCCTGTGATTTTGGCTATATTGATGCTGTAAGTTATATATTTCGACATCCTTTTTATTAGTGGCGCGGGTCACCATAATTTTTAAAGAAGTCGACTTTAAGTGTTTTACGAAAATGTTACCCCAAGTATTATTTTCAACATCAACTAATTTGTGGCGATGATGTCGAAAACCATGATGATCGATATTATTTACTTTCTATGCCTCAAGCCAAACATTGTGCAACTGAATGTTAATTTTTTATAGGTGTGATAATACATGCACATAGATGCGTGTGTGTATAATGGAAATCATGATTTTGGCCTTTTAGCCCTATGTTTTATAAAAACCAGAGTACTTTGTTCAAAGCTCCGATGTCAAGGGCATGACAACCTATTTTGGCAATATTGATGTCGCATGTTATAAATCAAATAGCTTTTTTTAAGGCGTGATAGCCAAAGGTATAAGGTATTCGAAAACCTCCTTCAGATATCATAAATCAAGAAAGGTATTTTGGAAATAATTGTAATTTTTGGCATAAGATTTTGACTAAGTAAAAATGGCTATGTTTTCCTTGTTTTAAAATATGATTTCATGGAATAAACCATTTATAAAGACTTACATTTTCAAGGAAATAAAAATGGTATTTTAGCCCAGGGTTTTACATGGGAATTATTGTTTTCACCATTAGATAAATTATGATAGGATATCTTGGCTTAAGGATTAGAGATTAGAAAACCAGATAATGAGATTGATGTAGGGTCGCGCCCTTTGCTTCAATTTTTAGCCCCTAGTTGATATTGGCCCATAATTACAGTGTATTGGGCTTTGTTAAGCGTAAAGACTAAAAGTTGGATTATGCATTGAAGGTAATCTATAACTTAGATATATTACTTTTTAGCGTGCAAAACCATTAGGTTCATACAGAGCCTAGCAAAAGTATGAGATAGACGGATAGTCAGGTTTACACTAAGAAGATTGTGTTCGAATGGACAGTCCAGTTTCCTCCTAACGGGAGAATTTGGTATATCTGGTAGGCCCTAGTCCATTATATAGGTTAGTAGTAACCTTGGAAAAACTATGAAGTAGGAATATATAATCTATTGATTAGGACATACTAGTCAGATCTACCAATGTGGCATGCATGCTTATGATTATTTTATGTTTGTTTAACCATTTTGATTTCAGGAGCATAATTTTGATTGACATATTTTCAAAAGGTACTAGTGAGAGGAAAACATGTTCCACTCAGTGGCATGGTCTCACTAGATCTCTATTTTCAAGGTTACATATTATTATTTGCACCAGACTTTTTGTCTGACCCGATGTTTTTTCCCCTTTAGCTCTCAGGTGCTCATTTGAGTAGTTCGAGAGTTTGGTTTATAGGTTTCTAGGTTGATGAATAAATCTTCCGAAGATGTAAGGGCAGAATATATATGTGTCAACTTGTAAACTCCGATCAAACAAGAGGGCATCTTCACATGTCATCTTGGAGTATTTTGTAATAATTATATATTTTTTTGAACCTGGGCAACATTTGGGATTATTTATGAATGTGGAAATTAATACTATAGATGATTGTAGCATCCGTAGCCTTCTAGTTTTAAACCTCAAAATGAGGGATGTTGTAGCAAGTTTCGAACATGCGACCTCTCTCACCAAAGTCGAAATGCCTAACCACTGGGATAGTGGTGCTGGTCATACACTTTAACGTTTCTAAAATTATTTACAACCCCATCAACTATTTCCTAATATTTTATATTTAAATCCATGTATTTAACTTACTTACGAAATCTCAAATTTAGATTATTTTAATAGTCTCAATAAACAAGCGATTGACAAGCACCATTGTCCAAGTGGTTAATTAATTCAGGCTTTGGTGCAAGATGTCACAAGTTCGAAACTTGCTTTCGTACGTTTATTGACATGAGATATGTTGTCCCAATGATTTGTTGTATATAAAATACCATTTCAAAAAAATAAAAATAAACAATCGGTCTATTTTTCTAATACTTTCAAAAAAATCGATTATATATATGTATGTGTCTGTGTATATTTATATTAACACAAACAACGAAATTATTTTTTCCATTTGGCTGTAAAGATATCTAGGTCACATATGCTGAATTATGTACATAAACAATAATAAAAAGGTAAATTTGTAAATCATTATAATCATTTATCTTAAAAAATTATCGTATGGTGCACTATAGGTTTATGATATCAAGTTCAAATAACTCCGTATAAAGATTTATATAATTTTTCAATCCTTCTCAATTTCTTCCAACTATTTACCTTTAAGTCCATATAGTAAAATAATATTTTTTAATTCGTCTAAAATCATTAAAATATGTCTATTTCAACATGTATATCATATTCATACTAATAGAAATGATATTGTTTTACTATAATATAAAGATATATATGCCATATACTATAAATCAAACATAAACCATACTAAGGATTTTAACTTATAGTTCATTTATTTCATTGAATTTATTGTACGTTGCATAACAAAGTTCTAATTTATCCATTACTAGTATAAATACTACAAGTTACAATATTACCTTGTGCATATGCACTAGATTGAAATTATAGAAAAACCATTAATTATAAATGATAAAAGGCTCATATTTTATACTTCACAAAGACTAGAAAATGTAAGGACTGGTTTTGGTCAAAATCCATAAAAAATCTATAGCAATATATCGTCAAGTAATCAAATAAAAATCATTAAGTAGGAATTTTGATGGTTGAAAATTCTTTATACAATTGACTTGTGAATGATTATTATTTGGCAAAATTACTCCACTTTTGTATTTAATAATTTATAGTATTTTATATATTTACCCTAATATCTAATACTAATGAAAGACAATGAAAACTATTGGATGAAAGATGATGAAAATTATCGAACCTACGGATGTTGATCATTTGGTCAAACCATGGTAAATATTGTGTCATCTATTTATTTAGCCTCCCTTATTTGAAAATCAAAAAAGCAATAAATGAAAACTTGATTTGCGCACCACTGAGAATAGAGAGACTGCTAAAAAATGAATCATCTACAATATCAGGTAGACGTTATTAAAACAACTTGATAACAATGTTATATCCATTGTTGTAAAAGAAGCATATTATTAGCCAAAAAATTGGTCTAACACTTAGAGAATCAACATTCAAAATGTATCATTGATTTTTTTTTATATGTGGATTTAGCATCTAATTTATATTATTTGTGATCTCAACTTATGTAATCTCATATCAAGATCTAGCATAATACAGAAAACATAAGATAAGAAAGCAAAGAAATGACATGAGATTTTCATACTGGTTTGGCGTAGCGTATGTCTACTTTAATTTTATTTTATTACATGTTTTTACTAACTTCGAAAGAGAATTACAATCAATAACTAGAAATCAAGACCAAATTTGAGTTAACAAACCGGCAAAGTTTTCCCTAAGGGAGAAAAGTTCGATCCTCTTTTATGGATGATGTTCCATGGAATATTTAGTGACATAGAGGAACTAAGGCTTTAAATTCACCCTCGTTCATCTGGAAAGTCAACAAGGAAAGTATCAACATTAGATCCATGAAAATAAGAAAAATATTAGGAATTTGTTGACTCAGCCACTAGAAAATATATCGTCGATTGGTACCAACTAATAGCCTATTGATCCGTGACAGATGGACTTAGAGATTATCTCTAAGTTACTTCTATTTGCATCGTATTTTCTTTGGATCCATTATTTCTTCATTACATGGCTTCAAATCATGATATGAAATCAAAATCCAAAGCCTATCCACAAAGAATTGATAGATTTATCGATCGATATTGGTCCATGCCATCGATTGGTATCATTTGATGGTATTAGCTATTTTCAACTTTTTACTTGTACCATCTTGCACTCGATCATCCATGAGCCTTGCATTCATTTCTTAATCATACTAAAGTCCAACATCCATAACTCATTGTGTGTGAAAAATTATAGATAACACTTATCCCTTGAAGTATGTTTTTGTGAATATAAAACATAATTATTAAGAGATATACAATCAAATATTGATTTGATTAGATGCATCCATTACTCATCATTTCCATGGAAAGTCATGTCTTTCAAAGAATGCTTAAATTCATACGGTCGTTAAGTCATATCTATCCAATCGATATAATTTTATGATCCTTACTGTCATAAGAATTCATTTTTTCAAGTGAGAATTCCATTTATGTGTAGGCTATAATCCATAACACACCAAAATTAGTTGTAAATAAAACGAGACAAATTTACTTAAAGGAAATTAAGAAAGAACCAATTTTGATCAATTGGTACCAATCGATAGGGGATTGATCAATACTAATCGATGGTTTATAATATAAACAGAAACACTTGCCATGTTTCTCCTTCACTTACCTACCTTGTGTCATCGACTTCCCTGCTGTCTATATGCTCTTAACCTAGGTTGAATCTAGCTCATTCAAATTTGTACCAGATACTCTAAAAAAATTTAGGTAGTCTATCTACACACAAATCCACACAAATTCCTATCAATTTCAGGCCCATTCATCCATGTCCAATCCATAGTCGAGCAATGGGACTTGAGAGCTAATCTTTGTTGATTTGGTACTATTCACCCATACATAAGCATTTGGCATCGATCTCTTTATCAATATCAACAATTTCAATTGATCACTCAAACCACTGGTCGATGGGGGTGTCAACCGATATGGGATGAGTTGTAGATTTTTTGGATATTGTAATTTTTAATAATTAATTTTTCTAAGAATGCACATTCCATCACCATTTCCCACCAACGATCCTAGAATCGTTATTTTCTGAAAAACTCAATCCTTTTTTGGGCAAGGATTGACAAGATAAGGAGTTCACGCCCAAATGGTTAATTTGGAACTGCAAACGTAGTCTCTACATTAGTAGCTATGATTACACACAGTTCCATCATACATCGGAAATGCATATTCATCCACACACCTATTCATTTTTTAGCATGAGCAATTATTCGTATTGTACAATTCATTATTGCATGCCATATAGGACACATGTCATATATATGCACATTTAGGAACTACCTACCTTAAGTTGATATGTAGAGTCTAATAGATCAGCACACGATAATATCTGCTGTGCATTGTACATCAATTGCATGGGGGTAGACAATTCACAACTATCATATACATATATAGGAATTGTAACGATCCGGAATTTCACTGCTTTGTTTAGTGAATATTTGATTAATATTAAATATTAAATATATAAGTTTTATAATGAATATAAACTCATTTTGATTAATTAATAATGATGGTGAAATTGTTTTCAAAATTTGTCTGCCAAATTAAATAGTTCATAAGAAAACAGAAATTATGACCAATGAACGTTTTTCGAAATTTCGACCTTTCGACACCATAAAGTAGTCGGGAACGTTGTTAGTTTTTGTGCACTATATATATAAGAGTTAATTAACTAGATAACAATACACTTAGAAATAAATTATCTTATATTAAATTGGAAAAGAAAGTGATGTGACTAGACATTATAATTATATATATAAAAGAAAATGTTGTAACTAAACATAGTAATTACATATATATAAACGAAAGTGATGTGACTAAACACAATAATTATATACATAAAAGAAAGTGATGTGACTAAATATAATAATTATATATATAAGAAAGTGATGTGACTAATCATAATATATACACACACACACACACACACACATACATATATATATAAAATAATGTGATGCGACTAGACATAATAATTACATATATAAGAAAGTGATGTGACTAAACATATATATATATATATATATATTATAAAAGATTTGTAATGTGACGAGATATAATTATGACAAGTTATATTATTTAATTTCTAAGCTTCTTCTATAAATACCTCTCCACTTTCTCATTTTCTCTCATTTCTTCTCTCTCAATCTTCATCAATGGCTTCCCAATCCAAAATCAAAAATAAATAGTTCAAAAATAACTTAAAACGTAGATCCGACCATAGATCTAAGCTTTTGGAAGCATTCTAAAGCCATCAACCTAAGTTTTAACTCAAACAGAGTATGTCTTCCTCCCTTTCATGCCACGGTCGAAAGTTTAAGAGAAGAGGAGGAGAGTTTGAGTGTTCCAACGAAGGAAAAGAGAAGTAAGTTATGCCGGAGTGAAGGCGTAAAGCACTTTAGGTCTTTGGAAGAAAATAGAAGAGCTAAAGCTCAAGTTAGTGCCTTGTACATGGTGAGGCCAAACCATGTTGTCTAAGGGAAGAGATTGGAAGCTTGTGAGAAGTGGAAGCTATGGAAAATCACCCGGAGAAGCTACGGAAAAGGTGGGAGCTAAGATGGTGAGATCTCGAGAAACACTTTTCTTTCTAGTTTATGATTAAAATGATTTGAAAGTTAGAAGCAAATCAAGATTATTATTTACAAGTATGTAAAAGTTATTGACACGATTATACATGAATTGGCATGTTTGTTTGGATGTTTATATGGATGTATATTTGATTGTTAACATTGGATGTTCAATTGGATGAATGAAAAACAAGAATGAATTAGTAAAGTGAAGCTTATGATGATAGTTAATGTGTTAACTATAATCAATTCATGAAGGAATAAATGGTGGTATATGTGGAAAGTTAAGCCTCGAAATGTTTTGAAATCATAAAAGAGAAATTGTTTGAATGATTTAAAAATAATTCATTTAGAAAAGGAAGGATAACATTTTTATAATGTTAAAGAAATGATATTTAATTTATATGGATATATAAATTAAATAGTTGGAAGATAGATAGTAAATAACTATTATGTTAGAGAATGTTTTGAAAAGTGAAAATGGAATTTAATATGATTTTGTAATCATCTATGAAGTCAAATATAACATTACAATAGTATAATATATGATAAGTTAAAATGTTGGAAAATAATATTTAAAAGTGAAAAAGAGATTTAATATGGAAAATATTGGTTTAAATGTTTGAAAATAGTTTATAAATGTTTTATAGACATTAAAATTAAAATGGAGAAGTTTTGACAAATATAGATTTTGGAGTCAAAAATAGACGCGTCGCGTAATGGTAGTTTGCGATTTCGCGCCATCAAAGTTAAATCGTTCTATAGGATGGAATCGGAGTCAGATTTCTTTGCAATAATAGTTTTCCAAACTCTTACGACAATAATTTTCAAACGAAAGAAAATGATCGAGATTTCATTTAATAGATTTTGAAATATGAGCAAATAAATTTTTCTAGAAAATCACGCTTTTGCAGTTCGGTGGCCAAATTTGAAAATGACTTAGATATCTATTCTTAGAATGTTTAAAAATATGGGATAAATCTTATAAATAATTTAAAATGTTTAAATGTGATTTGGGTTATAAAAATGAATTTTCAAGTGATAGAAAGACGTTTTTATCAATATAGCTTAAAAAGTACTTTCCGCAAGACCTTTTTGAGCACTTTTCCGGAGCACTTTTCTATAACCTTTGAAATTAGTTTTAAACGTAACCATTGTTTTCCAAATCTTTTGTAAATGATTTCAAATTATTAATAAAGTATTTTAAAGGTAATTTGAAAATTTTATGGAATGGTTAAATGATTAATGATTTAGAGCTGATCAAATAACTTGACCGCTTTATAGGTTTGGAAAACCCGTTTCCTGCTCTCCCTTACCATTCGGAACGGCCCGACGGATGAAATAGTAAATTTGGTTTACTCAGATCAAAATTTCCAAAGTATAAAGATATAATTTTCTAAATATAAATAGCTTGGATTTTGTAGAGATAATCTTCTTGTACTCGGTGCTAAAGCCCGAAGAGAAAATTCGTACTATTCGTGGAATTTAAAAGGTGATATCACCGTCATTCCACCCATAGTATTTGTTGAATACGGGAATTTATATTTAATGGAATTAGATGATTTCTATAGATTTTGCTTACTTAATATTTATTGGGTTTGGATTAACATCCTAGATAACATGGTTTTAACTCAATCAAAATTTGAGTTTTGAATAAAAAAATTATGTTAAGATTTAAAGAAAATGATTTGGAAATATTTTCCCAAGTGAAGAATGAAATGATTTCGAATTTGTCCTAGTTTTAAAAAGGTTTTAAACTTGACAAAATGATTTGATAATTGAGGCTTAATGATTCCATATATTCTAAAAAGCTAAAGGAATGATTTGATAATTATATCCCTAAGAGATATCTATAAATGAATTAAAAAATGAATTAAATTGATTGATGATTGATAATCACATATGAACTTAACATCTTTTTAATCGATGATTGGTTTGAAGGAACCTGTGTCAGATTTGGGTAACTCCTATTCAAAAACCATGTCGAATCAATGTATACGTTCGGAAGTGAAGAATTGTCGTTGATGATGATCATTGAAGATTGAAGATCTTCATAGCAAGAAGACTACTTGTTAACATTCTCTGGGTCGCTCCCAATATAGAGACATTTATAGCAGTGGTCCTATCGTGTTTTGAAATCTTTGGATTGCAAGGAGTACCCGCTGCTAATGGCAGTAGGAGGAGCGCCTTCGGTTTCGTTCAGTCCCAGAATGAACTTGTATGGATAAGCGTTTGACATTGCATTTCTAAATCACGAACATTGATTTTTACAAACGTACATATATGGGTGGCGTAGGAGGCAACTCCTATTAGCTTAACCCTTATCTAAGACATACGAGCTCGAAGGTTGTATTTTTGTAGAAGTCTATTAGTGATAAAAGGAAGTGGCAGTGTGACATTCAAAGTAGAACCAGTTGGTTAGTTAAAGCATAGCCTCACGAGCCACACATCCTTAGAATGATACGGGATACTATGTGGTCTGAAGAACAAACATTCGGGCTGTTGGTTGATGTATATGGAGGTGTCCAGTAGGGGAACCATTGAGGGAAGGCGTCCCTCAAGGCGTTTATTACCTTATTTATTTGAATATAGTAGTTAGCTTGCGGAAAGTGATAAGGCTACCGGATATTTAAAGTGTAGCAATTACAGTTCCAAGAAATTTCCTTAAGAAAAGCGATTAAGGCACCGTGGGAACTATGTTTGCTATGCGTGGATCAAAGGAAAAGGCCACTAGTTCCCTGTCATGTTGTAAATCAAATTCCAATCAAAGCTTTACGGTTTTGATTATAGCCCCAAAATAGCTGCAATGCTTTGCAAACATTTCAGCTACCCCTTTGGTATCATGTATTCAGTTCGGTGTATTTCGTTGCCCTAGTCCAGATATATTACCCTAGACTTGGTTCGGATACTGATACTTTATTTTGATATATTACTTGAAAAGTGTTTTCAAACTAATGTCAAAGTATTTTTAGTATAAAGTATTTTGGTTATCATAAGATAAAAACCTATCCGTGTTTATGTGTGGGCGTGGTCTTATGAGATACCCTTCTTTTTAAAGTTTTTGATTTACATCAGCACTTAAAATTTCGAGTATCTCACGCTGGTTTATCCAGCCTGATCCGGGTATTTTTAATACTCGGGTTATATCTGAGTAGTTTCAGGTTTAGTTGAAGACGCTTGGAGTTTTCAAAGGAGAGCTGGAGATCTTCATCTACATATGGATGTATTTTATTATCTACTACATCTATTGCATTTGTTTTGCTTGGTTTGCAGCATTTGTAAGGACAGAGATTTATAACTGTCCAGGCTGAATCTAGGTTAGACTCTGATATTGTATTTAAAATTTTCCACTGTAAAGATTATTGTTGAAATAATGTGTTATTCGATTAGTGTGAGATTCTATTCTGTCTTTATTTTGTTTTTCCCCTAACGATCGGGCTTTTCGGCACCTGGATTTGCAGGTCGAGGATGAATTAGTGTCGATTTTTCGAAGTTTGATAACCCCGATCGTTACAGGAATAGAATAGAAAATAATCATACACTATATGTCACCCATCTTTCTAATTTTACACTCAGCTACACTACACCAGAAAAGGCTTTTTGTAGCCTTGAAAAACACTACAAAAACTTTTAATAGCGTTTAGGTAAACGATGCGATACGACATGCAACTAAAAGGTTGAATTTTTTGTAGCGTTGCAGAAAATGCTACCAAAACTTGACATATTGTGAGGTTTTAGAAACGCTACAAAAAGTTTCAAACTTTTAGTCGCATGTCGTATTGCAACGTTTACCGGAACGCTACTAGAATTTTTGGTAGCTCTTCAACGCTACGAAAGTCGTATTGCACCTATTCACATTTATTCTTGTAGGGTTTTTAAAACGCTACTAAAAGTTATTACCTATTTTGCAGCATACTTTACACGCTATCGTTTCCTGTTAATGGCTTGTATTATTTTCAACCGTCACCTGCATAATAGTCTTATTAAAACCAAAAATCAATCACATAATCATTGTACTCAACCAAAAAATCAATCAATCACATAATCTTCATATTCAAAAAGTAGAAAAAACATGTCAATCACATAATCAAATATGAAATCCATGACCATTTCGATAATAGTTTTTTTGAAAAAATGAGCAAATTCATATAAATTCCATAACCATTCATAAACAAGTTTACACAACAAGTACTAATAAAATGTTATAATACATATAAGAATTACAACCATATTCATTACTTAATTACCAACAATTCTTTGCTGCAGCTGGTCTTTACTCCAAAAAAAGCCAATTACCTACAGACAAGTGTAACAGTCAGCAAATGATTATGAAATTGTTTTGCATATTTAAAGTATATCACATCCTTAGTTAAAATTTCATTAAATTTAAAAAAAAATTATAAAATTTTGTTAATTTATTTAATTTTTTTTTAAAATTTGGTTAATATTTATAATGAACTTAGTTAATTTTATAAAACTTATTAACTTAGTTAAATTCTAAAAAACTTAACTAATTTGAATAAAGTTATTTAATTTTTATAAAACTTGGTTAACTTTTAAAAATTTGGTTAATGTTTAGAAACATTAGTTTAATTTTTATAAAATTCGATTAACTTATTATCAAACTTAATTAATTTTATCAAATTTAGTTTATTCTTCTTATTATTACTATAAATTTGTTAATTTTTATAATACTTATTTAATTATTATAAATGTATTTTTTTTTTAAAACTTAGTTAATTGATTCAAACAATTGTTTATTATTATTATTAAAATTATAGACTATCTCAATTTCTAAAACTTAAAGTGGCATAACCTATATTTTAATTAACTTAAAATTATAAATTATTTCAAACTTAAATTTTATTAACTAGGTTAAGTTTTATAAATTATCTCAAACTTGTAAATTTTTCATAAATTTAGTTATATTATTATTGTATACTTAGTTATTTTATTATTATTAATACAAACTTTGTTGATTATTATAAACTTATTTAATTTTTATGAAACTTAGTTAATTTTTATAAACTTGGTTCTTATTATTACTACTACTACTATTAATTATAAAACATATTTAACTTAGTTAATTTAATATTATTATAAACTTAATTAATTTTTATCGAATTATAGTTTATTATTATTATTATTATTAGAAACTTACTTAATTTTTATCAAATAATAGTTTATTATTGTTATTATTATCATTATAAACTTACTTAATTTTTTTATCAAGCTTAGTTTATTATTATCATTATTATTATAAACTTGTTAATTCATATAACACCTAGTTTTATAAACATGTTTAATTTTTATAAAACTTAGTTAATTTATTAAAACTTTTGTTTATTATTATTATTATTATTATTATTATTATTAAACTTATACATTATCTCAATTACTAAACCTTAAAACATCATAACTTATATTTTAACTAACTAAAACTTATAAATTATCTCAAACTTGAACTTCATTAACTATTTTATTCACTATATTATTGTTGTTGTAGTAAACCTAATTAATTATTATTATTAATATAAACTTTGTTAATTTTTATAAACTTATTTAATTTTAATAAAACTTGGTTAAATTAGTCAATTTTTATAAACTTAGTACTTGTTATTATTGTTATTATTATTATCAATTATAAAACATAGTTGACTTAGTTAATTTATTGTTATTATTATAAATTTGGTTAATTTTTATCAAATTTTAGTTTATTATCACTATTATTATAAACTTAGTTGATTTTTTTATCAAACTTAGTTATTATTATTATCATTATAAACTTGTTAATTTCTATAATACACAGTTAACTTCTATAAAATTAAATACAATTTCGATTTTACAATAAACAAAGTGTCAAGATCAAACAAAGAATAACCTCTTAATCTACTATAGAATTAGTTACGCGCTCAACCTCATGTACGGAAGCTCCCATAACCAGACTCCCATTATTTATTTATTTATTGAGTTAACAGTGAAAATAAATACCTATAATGGAGCCAACAATGATGAGGCACTTAAAAGGATAACCAGACTCCTTCAAGCTATAGAGAAGCGAGCGAGCGAGCACAAAGTGACCAAGATGGTTAACCCCAACGGTCTTCTTAAACTCGTCTGTAGGTCAAATTATGTAATCACTATATCAACCGCTCTATGTATATACCAAAAGTGAAAGCAAAATTGACATAACCACTTCTTCCATATCCTCAAATTTAAATAGGAAAAGTCAAACTGAACAGTGAAGACTGTTCTCAGGTTCTACTTCAAAGCTAACAATATAGTCCACACTTAGATAGCTAATACAACGACAAAGTAATTAAGCTTTTGGAAAAACCAAAAATTTTATAATCTCTTAATCTGTCATACACATGACAATTCTAGTCTAGCAAAAAACTAAATCATTATACACAATGAACAATGCATTACATATGTCGTACATTGCAGTAAATAATCGACTAAAACTTCTCAAGGTTGATATGGTCTCTGTTCTTGTACAACGATCTTAAAGAATGATACATAATAAGTATAACTATGTAAGGCTATAAAAATTATTCTCAGCCTCGTTTGTTTATTGTATATTCTATCCGGTAGTAGTAAGAAACAGCTAACTTGAACATAAATTACACCCTTCTATGATGTTTTCATGCATACTTTTTGTTAAAATGTTTACGCTTCTTTATACTTAGTGTGATATTGTAATTCTCAAATTTTCTTTATATTAGTAACTGATTTGAGCTCATTCTTGTTTCAAGATAAGTGCAAACTCGTTTATGGTTTCACATGAGCCTCCATTAGCCAATTGTCATGCATAGAGATATCGTCTGGCGTTATAAGCAATGGTAAGCATTCTATGATTTAGAGTTATACAATATCTAATTACTTGAGTGTACCATGGGAGATTATTTATCGCTTTTTATTTAAACATAAAGCCTAAGTACAGATGATGTTTTTAATATATGGATGATTGTTTAATTTCTTCATGACAAAACAAAAGCAGTTCATCCATCCATTAAAATCAAACACTATTAGGGTTCTGAGTCATATTGTTCGGTTTTATATATAAATCACTTTTTCTCACATTTTTATGAATGTTATGTTCAATAAAAATAAAAATCGGATAGCTTATACAGTTCTTAGTCTGATTGCTAGACCAGAAAATATACATAGACAAAATTGAAAGATCACAGACCTAAAGTACAAACTGATATTATAAGGGAAAAAGAATAATGACGTTCTAATCATGTTATTGCATATGATGATGTTGATTCAAATATTATAAAGTTTATCCTGCAGTTGTTAGAGAATGACCTATTGTTATTTTCATATGGTAATACAAGGTGGCATCTTGATGCATTAAGATTTCGTGCTAACAAATCGATAAGTTTGGAAAGTAAATGGCTAGAAATACAGTTTTTACCTGATTGTATAGATGCCACTACACAAAAGCTTTAGAGATCATTCCAATCAAATGAGTGGCTAAGTGAACATTTGGACATTATACTTCATTAATCCATTAGTTTAATCTAACATAAAAAAAATGTTTACTAGGTCAATTTAGCTGCTCCAAATATCCACATGTACAATATTAACTTTAATACAATAAAACATAAAACTTGTGAAAGCTATATGTTATATAAATACCACGGTGTGATGTGAAAAACATTAGCTACTCCAAATTCTTACTTATGATTTATGAAAACAAATCAGAACACATAATTCATAAAAAGGAGGCAAAAGTTTTGGCAACATAGTAAAAGAGGCAAAAGCATTAGCTACTCCAAATTTCTGCACTACTCATGAAAACTTCATTGATAAGACTACCTTAAAGCAATGGGAATGTGTCATATATAGTCACTGAGTTGGACCAAACATTTTCCATGGGACAATACTGAAAGCACTACTAGAAGAATATCAATTTGCATATTTTCAAGTTGAGGATGAGGTGAAATTTGGTGTTTGACTACAATAAATGAAAGATAGCGAAAATTTTGCTTGTAGAATCACACTAATGACTTGATCGAACAGAATTTGTAAAAAGATGCAAAAAACTTTAATTAATAACATAATAGTTCTATAATTCAAAGTAATGAACATATATATTAAACTTATAGCTTTGCACTTCTAGTTATTATTTAGCCTGAATTGCATATAACATATTAATGTAAATCAATATTTCATTCGTAACATATCATCATATTTTAGTAATATTTTTTAGTTCTGGACATTGAAAGAAGAACCATCTCCGCAATCAGAAGACTACATATCTGTAAAGTTGTAAAAAATAAAATGATAATTTACAAAATACCAAACTATACTAGAGCTCTTCATTTGAAAAATTAAAGTTGTATATATTTTAATGGTTGTAGATTACATATCAAAAATCAAAATTTGCATTATCACTAGGTCACCTAGTGAATTGAAGAAGATTATTGGACATTGATTATGCATAAGGCGCAACCAAAGATAGTGATGATTTGTATTTTTAGGCATTTCAGTACTTGAGATAGATTGACACGGTAAAGGAGTGGATTGAAAATGATTATTAAGGAAAAGACAATGATTTATAGCTGGAGAGAAAGAAGGGAGGACATTAATATAAAGTTATTTCAGAGTGGAATAAGTGAATATAAATTTTTGAACTCAAGTATAGTCAAAATCACCGTTGAATCCAATGTAATTAAGTTATTAATAGCAAATGAGGAATAAAACACTTGAACAAAAATAATATTAGTTACCTATTATCAGAAAACTCAAAAAAGTCAGCTGATCTAGGTTCACTTCTCCAAGAAGTAGGAGATGATGTAGGGTTTGAGGTATCAAAATATTTTCGGCAAAGATATGCAGATGTCCTATTTCACATCCTTTCTCTTCTAGCAATGTAGTCGGTTGTTAAATCATGTGCTCTTCAAGCTCGGAATTCCCATTCTTGCTAATTGGTAACTGTGTAGTATATTTATCATAATCAATAATATTAGGATGACCTGTCTCTTTATACTCAAAATAAAACAAGTATTTACATTAGGTAGTGTTGCATTGTTGATTACCGCGCATGCTCCTCTCTCTTTCTACAACATCAAACATATCTTAACTGTTAAAATTAAATCAAAAAAGAGATTCCAGTTAAAACATTCAGAAACTTGAATTCAGTTGAATTCAAATTCTGGTATGCAGATCTAAAACCAATGTTCAAACACATTTTTAACCAAATAATGGTCGATTAAAAATATTTTAGTTCAAATACTAGCGAGTCCATAAATTCAAACTCAGTGATACTTAGAATCCAGTAATGTAAAAGCTTACGGTTAGACTGATAACAAAAGGGTTACCCCAGCAATAGTTATTGTTTGCGTGAAAAATGGCCGCAAACACCCAAAGTCGTGAAAGCACCAGTGTATGAATATAAGTCAGCAATATTCAAACACTAATCACAGATCTCAGCAAATAACTCAAAGATGTTTGTACAAAATGGGCAAACAGCTCCAAGTTGTATGATTTAGTTGATTTTATGTTGTTCGTAGTGATTTAGGTGGTTTATGCAAATGCGTAAAAAGCAGGGACTAAACTGTAAAAGACACACAGATTTATAGTGGTTCGGCCAGAATGTGCCTACGTCCACTTTATATGTTATTCTCCTTTTCCGATCCGATTACAAGTACAAAGCTTGTAGTACAAGTGTATGAAAGTTGTTTGAAAGTTCCTTCCCGGTTTGAGCTCTCAAACTTGTCTGCCATTGTTGTACCCCTGCCCCTCTATTTATAGAGTGAGGTAGGGGGCAGGGGTCTTGGAAGTATATAGCTGCTGGTGGGCCCGGGCTGAAGCAATCTGGACTGGCAATTGTCTGGTTCGGTGAGGCTTCATTCGGTTTGGAATGGGTGGTGTTGGACCGGTGAAGGAGTGGAATGGAGGTCCATTCGGCATTGAGGTAGGTGGCTGGTCCGGTAGTGGAGTGGATCCGGTAGTGGTATTGGTCCGGTGGTGATCTTGGTTCGGCTGTAGAGGGATAAGGCATGTTGGTTCGGTATTGGAGGGCTTGGGCCGAATGAAGCTTGGGGCCGAATGAAGCTTGGGGCCGAATGAAGCTTGGGGCCGAATGATCTTGGGGCCGAATGAAGCTTGGGGCCGAATGTTCCTGGGGCCGAATGAGCCTCTGCACTGAGAATGTTGGATGGACTTCTAGGCTAGTGTTGAGCCTTGCTTCCAATCGATTTTCAATCAAGGCATCCATTATTCCTTGCTAATTTGTCGATATTCCAGTTTTGACCAAAAAATGGGATAACACTTTTCACTGAGAGGGACCAGCTCCCACTACATCGGATAGAAGTTTGGATTTGGAAGACAATGACTAGGCAAAACAGTAGAAGGCTAAGGGCTGAGAGAAGCCAACAAGGAGGAAGTCAACAAGCATCCTCCGGAGGTGAGGAAGGACCGGCTTCGATCTATATAACCCGGGATGAAATGGAAGCCATAACAAATTCACTGCAAGAGAGGTTGCTGAAAAGTCAACAGGAAATGATGCAAACTTTCTTGGAGCAAATGAGAGTTGCAGGGATGCAGAACCTAGGAACAGCTACAACGGCTGTGGATGCAGGACAAGAAGCTAGGGTTATGGAACCC
The DNA here is from genome assembly GCA_030765085.1 of Allium cepa. Lineage (NCBI taxonomy): Eukaryota > Viridiplantae > Streptophyta > Magnoliopsida > Asparagales > Amaryllidaceae > Allium > Allium cepa. Next base: position 791,167,564 of record CM060935.1, on the reverse strand, counting down.
AATGAAGGACAGGATACGGAGCCAGGCGGCAATCGACAAGGGCTTGGGGGCAGGCCCACAGGATTCAACACAGGAGAACCTTTGGAAGGAGTTCAACAGGCTAGAACCAACGTTGCTGCTAACGAGCCACACGAAGAGTATGTACCGGAGTTCCCTCGGGGGCAACCCCCGACAGATAACGGTGGATTGGTAGATATAATCAGGAAGACTATGCGAGGTGGTTTGACCAACGGAGACTTGGAAGGAGTAAACAGGAGTCCGTTCACCCGGGAAATAAGGATGGCTCAGAATCCACCTAAGTTCAAGCTACCTAGCGTGGAGGCATACAATGGCAAGGAAGACCCTACGGATCACTTGATGAGATACACCAGACACATGGAGGTGCTGGGGGCATCGGAGGAGGTGATGGCCCGATGCTTCCCTTTGTACTTGACGGACTTAGCTGCAATGTGGTTCAGGCAGCTGGAAGAAGGATCTATCAGGACTTGGAGGGAATTGGTGGAAAGGTTTTTGGGACAGTTTCGGGTTCATGTCAAGAGACCGAAGAATGTGATGACGTTGACGTCGGTAAGGCAAAGGATGGATGAATCGCTTAGAGCTTTTCTAACTCGATTCAGTGCCGCAGTTACTTCGGTGGATCGGCCCGATCCATCGATGGTTTTAATGGCAGCAGTATCAGGAGTCAGGGAGAACTCGGATTTCAAGGTATCTCTGATACGAGATCCCCCACGGAATCTCGACGAATTTTTTCATGAGGCAGAAAGGTTCCTTCGACAAGAAGATGCGAGTACGGATTTAAAGCTGAAAAAGGTTAACGCGGTTGAGGGGGGAGGACCATCCAGCAATGGTTCGGATAAAAACAAAGGAAAAAGGAAGTTGGACAGTGATTCTGGAAATGCTAGGAAGCAATGGAAGGATCCAAAGTTTTCCACATACACAGGATTGAACGAGACACTGGAGCAGATATACCTGAATACTCGAAATCGCCTTCACTACCGGAGGCCGGCTAGGAGAGAACCAACAGAACGGGAAAGGACATCAGGAAGGCACTGTCTCTTTCATGATTTGGATGGACACGACACCAACAGCTGCAGGCACTTAAAGGACATAATTGAGGAACATGTAAGGAATGGACAACTGCCGCAATATGTTGGACCGCGGAATGCAACGGCGAGGCAGGAGCAACCGCCGCCTACCTCAAGCTACGATGGTGGGAGGCCCAGGAATGATGGTCGGTTGATCGTCCCTTAACCAGGTTAATATGAAATAAGTAGCAAACTATTGGCAAGCAACCAAGTCATTTACACATGTACGGGGACGGAGATAGCCCCTAGGCATGCTCTGAATGATGATAAACTGCGACGCTATGGTTTGTGAAATTTATCTTTTTCTTTTGGATTGGACAATGCTTTTCTTTTTGGTTTTCGGTTTTGGAGCTTGGATTGAGCTCCTGGTTTTCCTCGCTTTTTGATTTGGATTTTCCTTTGGACAATTGTTTTCGGTTTTGGATGCTGGTTTGGATTTCTGGTTTTCTGGTTTTGGATTTGGATTCTGGATTTGGATTCTGGATTTGGATTTTGGATTTGGATTTTGGATTTGGATTTTGGATTGGATTTTTATCTGATTTTTGATAAACGGTCGTCGGGTATGGATTATGCCTGGCAAGGGGTGAGTCGCTTTGCCCGAACGTGGTAAATTGACTCATTCAGGTCGTCGAGTATGGACTATGCTCGGCAAGGGTCCGGAGTGATCAGGATTCGGCCTAGGACTTAGGCCCTATGTTATCAATCGTTATTTTCAGCTCGTCGAGTATGGACTATGCTCGGCAAGGGTCCGGAGAGACCAGGATTCGGCTTAGGACTTAAGCCATGGCATTGTACAGCGCCCAGGGACACTGGGCCAAGGTCGTCAAGTGTGGATTACGCTTGGCAAGAACCCGGAGAGGTTAGCTCAACGCCCAGGGACACTGGGCCACGGTCGTCAAGTGTGGATTACGCTCGACAAGAACACGAGGAGGCTAGCTTAATGTCCAGGGACACTGGACCAAGATCGTCAGGTGTGGATTGCGCTTGGCAAGAGCCCGGAGAGGTTATGAATTTGGATATCGACCCAGAGAGGTCCTGGATTCGGTTGTTGGCTATTGGATAAGGATGGTTTGGGACTCGGTTGTCGAGTTCGGATGGACATGGAATTGGCTCAAGTTTTGCTTATTGGATTCGGAACTATTCAAAACACGCCTTGTTATCACAAGGCATGTTTTGGGGGGCAAAGTGTTATCCCATTTTTTGGTCAAAACTGGAATATCGACAAATTAGCAAGGAATAATGGATGCCTTGATTGAAAATCGATTGGAAGCAAGGCTCAACACTAGCCTAGAAGTCCATCCAACATTCTCAGTGCAGAGGCTCATTCGGCCCCAGGAACATTCGGCCCCAAGCTTCATTCGGCCCCAAGATCATTCGGCCCCAAGCTTCATTCGGCCCCAAGCTTCATTCGGCCCCAAGCTTCATTCGGCCCAAGCCCTCCAATACCGAACCAACATGCCTTATCCCTCTACAGCCGAACCAAGATCACCACCGGACCAATACCACTACCGGATCCACTCCACTACCGGACCAGCCACCTACCTCAATGCCGAATGGACCTCCATTCCACTCCTTCACCGGTCCAACACCACCCATTCCAAACCGAATGAAGCCTCACCGAACCAGACAATTGCCAGTCCAGATTGCTTCAGCCCGGGCCCACCAGCAGCTATATACTTCCAAGACCCCTGCCCCCTACCTCACTCTATAAATAGAGGGGCAGGGGTACAACAATGGCAGACAAGTTTGAGAGCTCAAACCGGGAAGGAACTTTCAAACAACTTTCATACACTTGTACTACAAGCTTTGTACTTGTAATCGGATCGGAAAAGGAGAATAACATATAAAGTGGACGTAGGCACATTCTGGCCGAACCACTATAAATCTGTGTGTCTTTTACAGTTTAGTCCCTGCTTTTTACGCATTTGCATAAACCACCTAAATCACTACGAACAACATAAAATCAACTAAATCATACAACTTGGAGCTGTTTGCCCATTTTGTACAAACATCTTTGAGTTATTTGCTGAGATCTGTGATTAGTGTTTGAATATTGCTGACTTATATTCATACACTGGTGCTTTCACGACTTTGGGTGTTTGCGGCCATTTTTCACGCAAACAGTTATGTCTCATGGTACATAAAAAATGAAAATGTTAGAGTGTGTATAACATTGATTTATTAACACTACTACTATATCTCATGGTACATAAATTATTACCAAAGGCATAATTTATCTCACGATATATAATTTGTTCATGTAATAATAATGCAATCAAAGAAGCAACTGCTATTGATAATATTATTAATATAATTTCAGCCACCAATATATTAGTATTAATCATTTATTGACCTCCATTTATTTTCATACATTCCTACCCAACCAAATCATATATTGGTATATAACAGAATCTTTAGAATTGCCTTTCTTTAAAGTATCAACAAGCAGCGTTGACTACCATTCAATGCGTGATTAACAATAAAAATAGTATCATGTCATTGATGGGCTAGCATGCATCTTCAAAGGAAGTTAACTCATCGTCAGTAAGTATAAGAACTTGATTCATCATTATGTAATAAAATAAATGTTTGTTAACCCAACTTTGCTACCATGAAAATTGCAGTACATGGCTATTTTGCCACAGAGAGTGATAATTGTCTTCAGAAACGTATAGGTAACTTCTACTATAAGCATATCAGTTAACATATTATTCATGGATGGTAGGTTTTATGAATATACGGTTCCTGCAAAATAGATTTTAGATTGGTTCTGCACTCAGCACTGGATTGTTACAAATGAAAGGATATGTACTAAAGCATCTAGGCAAACAAATTATTGTGGAGTAGGGCCTAAGAACCCGAGACCTTACTTCATATGTATCGATGGTTAAGTTTCGATGAATGTTATCTCAACAAATAAGTGCGTCCACTACCGTACCATTCAACTAGGTTTTCATATTGACAACTATACACTATGATATAAATCCATCCTCGGTATATCCTAACTCATCTACAGACCTAGCAATTACAAGCAAACATAAACATACTCTAACTGAAGTTATACTATAGTCAAAGAAGCAAAAGATTTTACTGACTAATAAGAAAAAGGGAAAAACTATTTACTTCATTATCCAGAAGCTGCAGGTTAAGTGAGTAAGGCTCGTTTGTACTCCGATTTAACAAAATCCAAAGTTGAGCAACCCTAACTTGGACGGTTGACAAATTTGTTCCATACACCAAGTTGGACAATGATTGAATAGTTTGGTTCATTATGCCTACAATAATCAGACTGCAATGAGTTTCACAGTGCATAATAAACTGTAACATGTCACTTTCACCTACCAGATCTGTCATAGGCACCTACTTTTAAATACAACATATTAATTACTTTATATATATGAATTTGTTTCCTTTTTATTGTTCTTAACATACATATGTAAAAGTAGATTTTTTGTTTGTTTGGATACATACACATACAACAACGGGTTTCTTCACTCAAAACTTGTTCCACTAAACCGCTACTATTTCACTAAACTTCTATAAAATAATTGGTGATGAGAAACATAATTTGATAGAGAAAATAAATATCTGTAATGGAGCCAACAATGATAAAGCACTTAAAAGAATAATTAGACTCCTTCAAGCTATAAAGAAGTGAGCGAGCGAGCAACAAGTGACCAAAATGGTTAACCCCAACGCTTATCTCAAACCCATCTCTGCAATTTTCAACAACGGAGTTGAAGAATCAATAAGTATAACAGTACTTCTTTGCAAATTTTCCTTTCCCCTTATAAGGCTTAACCAGAACTCTAGCATCACAAACATAATCAGTGAATAGAAAGACTAGCGATACCTTATCTTTTGTTACTCTTAAAGATATCATATTTACTGGCAAGAAAAATTGATGCCTTTCCAAGTAAAAAATGAAATAATTCATAGCTTATAACTCTATTATTTTTACATCTACAAGAAAACTTCATACCAAATTACGGTTACGAATTCGATCTAGGCGCTGAAGGAGACCTATTCAAAGCACCTAAAACAATAATCGAAGAACCATTATTTGCTTTAGACCCCCTAACAGTTGCAATGACTATATATTAAATGGACAAGGTGTAATGGATGAAACCATAAGCTGCTGATATGGAAAGCAAAATAAACAGCTTAATGATTTTCTTATATGATTGCAAGAAAGAACTTCTAGCTAAACATGCAACCAATGAAATGCTAAGTGAAGTACTAGCTATTGAACTTCATGTGAACGAAATACAGTAAGTTCCTATTGTAGGAACTAGAATATATACAACTTCCATAATTATTTAATCAGTTTGGTGCAAGTAGTTTCAAATATATGCTTCCATAACTTGAGTTCTATACTTTCTTTGTTAGCAGTGCTTGTTTGAAAATGTTATGTGGTACTTCTATTAAAAATGTATTTCATAACGAATTGTTATTATTATGTATCATATTCTTTCTACCTTCTAATAATGACTATAATAGTATAAATTTTATTTTGATAAGGCAACTAATACATTATGTTACATGGGTTCATGTTCCTTTTTTACTTTCGCCCATCAAGACATCAATCAAGGTAAATGAAGGTTATGTTAGTGTGGGACAATATATATTAACAATTTAAACCGTTGGTGCCTTCTGCTTTGGATTAGATGCGCCCTAAAACCATTAAAGATGCAAAAATACAGGTTTAGAAATATTAAGGCTGAACCCAGCCTCTGAAGTTGGCCCGATTAACAAACCAAGTGCACATTTCCCTTGTTCAGCCTCGCTTGGTTCTTGGTTCTCATTTTTAATTATACTTATAAAAATAACAATTTCATATGTAAACTCAACGTGAAAGTTTATAAAGAAACAATATTCCAAGAGAAATTGATTAATCTTTAATCAAAGATTTCAATCTCGAGTTCACATATGTTAGGTGTTTGCAACTATATAAAAACAGTTTTGGCTTTCAAGCAGTTGTCAGATATAACTCAATTAATCATTGTTTTCCCAAGTCCAATATGGTTGCTGGACCCAACTGCATGCATTTACAATCTATTCTAGTGATATTTATAAAGATATGAAATTGGCATATAATCTAATATGGATTAAGGATTATCCATTTTGGGTATAAAGGTATGATTAATTTATCTAATAAAATGACCACTAGAAGATATATCTTTATTTTCCTCCTTTAAATCTGCATTAAGAATATCCAAAAATGTAGTTTGTAAAATTGCCTCTGAAGCCATCTAGGTCTGACCTGACACTGTCATCGATCTGAAAAACTGCATCTTTGATTCCTGCTTCTGAAATATTTCTTTGGAGTTTTTGCCTTGCCTGCTCAGTGAGGATCCTCTTACAAGTAACTGAAGGAAACTATATAGAGTATTGTTTGATTTATATAGTTCCTATAAAGATACAGTAGCAGTTGGTTTGAGTATAGAATCAGTGGTAATTACACTGCCATTTTGGTTGTTGAGTTGATTGATCATATTTTTCTTTTTTGTCGTACTCAAATAAGCATGGCAAAAACTAGAGCATTGATCACCATCCCTCAAACATCTAATTTTTGACTTCGTTTGATTTTCTATCGCATGACCATGTATTAGACTTTCTAGATTGAATAAATTTTCTTTATATTTATGGACCAGCTTAACATCATCTGGGTTCAACAACAAAGCACATTATTTTCCATCATGCATTTCTCTACTAAATCACGAATAGATGTTATACATTTGTTCCATTGTTTAAGTTCCCCTTTAATGTTTTTCATTCTGCATAAGAATTTGTAAAGGGAATTACCTTCTATCATGAAATTCCAAGCTATTTAAAACACATTGCTATAGGCATCAAGATCGCACCAGGCATTACTGTACTTAAAAGGAATGTCGTATGTTTCTTTGCTAGTTTTCACCAGTTTGATTAAAATAAGGCAGTGATCACTAGTCGAGCAATTCAAAATATATGCTACTATAGTAGGAGCTAACATTTTAAAATAATTATTAATAAATACCTTGTCTATCTTAACATAAGTAGCTAGACCTTTACACCTCCTTCTCCAAGTGAATTGACTACCAGTGTATTGCAATCCATCCAAACCTGTATGATTGCATTATGAAAACCATCATCTGTATTGTTAGACGAGTGACCCACTCTATCTTTATGAAGTAACACACAATTGAAATCCCTTGCAATTACCCGTTGTAGTGATGTGGAATTACTGGTTTGCTTCATATGTTCTGTAGAGATATTCTACATGTCGATATGTATAGTTCATGAACACAGATAAATACCAAGACTGAGTCTTCCCTTATTTTGCACTAAGCAAGAAATGAACTTAGATTCGTTTACCATAGACTCACTTGCCAATAATCAAGGTCCCATATGAGAATCATTTTGCCCTTATCTTCTGAGCTTATGTTGTATATGAACAGTTGATCTAGTCAATTTTCAGAATTACTAAGCAATTCCCAAATTCAAAATGTAAAGTATTTAACAATTAGTAACTAGTTAACTGAAACTAAATTTTTTATTACATTAATGGTACTGCCTAAAATTTAAAAAATCTTTACCATAATTGAAAAATTCGAACTTACCTCGTATTTTGATTTGAGAATCCGAGAAGGTATTTAGAGCTGAGATCGATTATCAGTTATCTCATTAGATAGCCTTAGGCCAAGACTTAGAGAGGGCAACTAGAAATCATCGATGCTAACAGTAGACCACGATGCAAGTTGTGATAAGTAAGACCTCTCTAGGGTTTGCAAATTTGAAAGGGAAGCGATGAATAAAGGAGCGTATGAGATGGAGGAGGGTTGGGCGAGAGGGAAAGGTTGAGAGGCAAGGTCAGAGTGGAGAAGAAGGTAAATGAGATAACGAGGGTGGTGGTTGAATTAGACTTTATCAGGCTTTTTTAATACAAATGTTTATGCTGAAGAAAGAAACTGAATGGGGGATAGAAGTTTTACCGAAATTTTAGAGCGAACGACTGACAACATTTGTTTATTTATTTATTTTCCTCTAAATAAGCATTGGTCGCGCTTATCTTTGAAACGCTGCCATCAATGCAACCAATAACATGTTTTCTCGTAGTGCTTTAGATATCTGATATGGATAGAAGATGATCCAATAGTGTCGTTGTCATCGTTGGTGCTTCAACTTCGACACCCATGATAGTTGCTTCTGCTCTACGCTAACTTATTCCTCGATGGCCGCCGCTGTTGGTACATTGGCTTCCCTTAGCAAATTTGTTGTCCCTATTCTCACTACTGCAACTATTTTCCTAAGAGATTTCAAAGTGCTTTTATAGCAACATTTCGCTATACAAACCATTCCACATTCAATCCAAAGCCAACCACAATCCAACCAACCATACACACACACACATATATACACACACAATTTCAAAACTACGTCACAATGTATAGAAGGTCATAGAGCGATGATATACAATATAGAGTTGTCATTTGCTTTCGAAAGAAAGTATGGCCCAAAGTTATAACATTAATTACTTAGTGAAATTTAATATAGTTTGGCAAGCATATTATACAACTTCGTAGAATCAAATGGTGAGTTAACATATCTTAACCAATATAGCCAAGCACAAGCCTCTATCTCACTACCATTTCCTACCTCAACTAAAACAAGGTCCTAAATATAGCCTTGCTACCCTAACCCTTTATTTTGCTCATGGCCTAGGCTTGAAAAGCCTTAAATAGCTTACAAACTTGCTTTGTTGTGGGGTGTGTGCTCCAATTCTTCAAGTTTTGAGTTGTTAATCCTTTATGCTATGTTGTGTTAGGTCTATAGCTTGAGTTTGGTGAAGATATTTTGTGTTTTAGAATGTTTAAGTGTAAAGAGAAGAGGATGAAGAGTATAGTTTTCTATGTTAATAAATTTGAAAACTTATTTCCAAAACACTTAAGGAGTTTAAATAGACTTTTCCAAGTGGTTACCATCTACCTTCTACCCTATGTGGTAGGTCACCAAACACCCTCCCGCTCACATGCTTTGCTTTACACTTCATGCCTTCATAAAATATTTTCCTACAAATATCTCTTCAAAATATCTCCACATTAAATCACTCATGACATCATCCCACCCTACTAATCACCATTAGTAAGAAAAATATTTTTTGTCACTAATTTACCACACATTATTATTCTAAACAAGCTAGAAAAATTCAAACAACTTATATCGAGAAAAAAGCCGTTTATAGATTAAACGGTTTTCGATCATATTATCGACATTTCTTTGAACTATTTTTTTGTAAAGATATTCAAAACAAGTTTACCTTCGTTAGTTATTAATTAAAAGGGGATAACAAGGTTATAGAATCAATTTAATCACATTTAACCAAAATTATAATTAAATAATTTAGATATTTAAATACGCTTTTTTCGAAATTCCACGTCGCTGCATTCTCCCCCACTTAAAACATTTTGTCTTCAAAATAGAAACATGACCAAGTAACCAAATAAATAAGCATACAATAGTACTCAAGAGTATTAATAATCACTAGATGACCAAGCTCATGATTTGCACAGGTTCAAAAATTCTCTCATCTCCATGGACGATAAGTAATTAACTATGCGTATCTTACGCTCATCTGCCTCAGGTTATTACTTAGATGATTATTCTAGCAACCTCAGAACAAATCAAAGATTTGTTCCTTGAACTTTCAAAAAAAACAAAACATTATATACATGAATATATATATATATATATATATATATAAGTCTATACGACGCACATAGACCATCCGTACGTGATACCCGACTAATAACGTGCTTGATCGTATAAATTTCACTTTCAAACAAGTACAGATCACTTGACCTCTCTAATGTAGAGTATGATCGAGTTCCTTAATCATAGACATCTATTTCCTTTATATAGCCATATATAACAATAAAAAACCTTGGGATCATATTAAGAATCCATTTCAAGTGTTTTCCATCGAGAATTGATTGAAAAATTCTAGCTAAGATCGGTGTAAATCACCTAGAAATCATGTGCTCAAATCCTACATAAAGAACGGTCATGTAAATAAAATGACCCACATACAAACTACATATTTTATCGTATTGGTTTGTTTACTTATACCATTTAATTTTTCATATCACATTTATTTACATAAATAGCATGTTATCTAGCGTTTTGGCAAGGCAGAATTCGAACAGACTGGACGAGTCAAACTTGGAGTCATCGAGGCGGAAATCATAGAGAAATAGCCCAGGAGTCCAAAAACCAAATGCAAACAGGGTCACAAAGCCAGAACCAAGACAACCCAGGACAATAAGATAGTAAGATCTCTAAAGTTGGGGATCAGTACCGACTCCCAATTAGGAATCGGTACCAGCTCCAAGAAACAAATTTGGTGGACCTCCATCTCCTGCCTACATGTCTACCTTGAAGATAATATCATATTTTCAAAGTCATTTCACTGTATTAATGTGATTCTTCATCGATCACCATGAACACTTGAAGCTACAACTTTGTTTTCCCCAAGCTCCATTATTTGGACTTAGAAACAAGCTAGTGATGGTGCAAACAACTATGGAATCACGGTGCTTAACATAAGATGATCCAAGGTGTAGGGTGAAGGCTTCAAACATGAAGAACTTGGGGATCAATATCGAATCGCATTGGGGAATCGGTACCGATTCTTAACTTTTGCTAAAGTGGCACCAATTATTTTGAAAGAATGAGTCTAAATCGGATATAACTGCTATGAGATATTGCATGTAGGATTTTAGGCTCCCTAATTCTATAAATAGGATGACTGGGCTCATTTTTAAGGATCTCTTTGGCTCTATTTTTTTATATTTCATATATTCAGGAACTTCTGAAATTCTAATTGTTGGAGTCGTAATGAGTCTCAAGAATGTCTGCCCCCCAAATCATAAATCAGCAATAAAATATTAAAGTGGATGTAGGCCAATCTTTGTCGAACCACTATAAACGACTCTCTTTATCTTCGTTTTCATTTATATTTCTTCATATTTTATTCCCTTCTATAATTTTTGGGTGTTTCTACCACTTTTTGTTCATATATTTTAGTGCTTTCATTGAGAATGGTATTCTCAGGCCATTTGGATCCATCATCTACGATTGGAATATTTCCTATATCCCAGAGACATATCCAATTTCTCCATATTTTAATTCTACAACTCAAATTTACAAAGATCTACTAAAAGCTTTCTGCTATGGACCTATTAAAAAGAGATCGTTCTACTAATTCCTGAGCTAATACTGAAGTTAAATCAGAATCCTTAACAAAGAGATGGAGTTGTCCAATCAACTCAACCCAAGATCTAGACTCCAACTAATGTCATGACCAGAATGGAGATAGATTTGATGATGAAGCGGATGAAAGACAGATTCCAAGGTAGCTAATAGGAGATGAACAACACGATGCAACAGAGCTTGACGCTGCCGAATAAGCTAAATTAGAACAACCACGAACAAAATAGAAGAGATTCAAGCTCATAATTAGAGAATTTTTTTTCATCGCAGCAAAGATGAAGGAATGGAAGGCAGAAGAAAACACACTATTGGAACATCTGTATAAGGAAGAGGACAAGCCCTAGGCTCAAATTCAAGGATTGGCACCGATCCTCAATATGGTGGGCCTAGGGCCCATCCTCTGGAAGATGAAATGGATGTCATCCCTGGACGTGCTATTGAAGGTCTGAATCTGGAAACTTACAATACTGCTGATGATGTTGCTCACGAGAATCAATTAGATAGGGAATGTTGGATGAATGGATTCCTTGGAGTTTGGAAAGCCTAGGTATTAAGCATGTTTGCAAGAGCGTTTGTGGTGTCGAACATATAAGGGAAGACGAGATTACCTTAATCCAGTCGAACTTGTTGACTTAGAATATTTGGAGGATATGCTTAAGAAGTTGGTTGGTGAAAACAAATCCAGAACTAATGATTATTGGGGAGCATATATTAGTCGAAACCCATTTACAATGGACGTCTTTAACATGAGATGCCCTTGGAGAATCAACATGCCAACAATGTCGTTGTATGGAGGGACGATGGATCCTAGGCAGCACTTATTGATATACGGATGGCACATGGATTCAGCCAAGTTTTCAAATGTTGTAAAGTGCCACTGTTTTCCAATATACGTAGAAGGGGTGGGTATAATGTGGCTCACTCAGCTTCCACCAAGGTTCGTATCATCTTTTGCTGAATTGTCATAGAAATTCATGGTGCAATTCCATTTGCACACCTCAAGTCCGAAACACGTGATGTCATTGTCTGATGTTAATCAAGCTGAAGGACTACATTGAGGGACTATTTGAAGCGGTTACATATGGTTATAACAAAGATAATGAATTCAAAGGAAGATATGATACTGATGGCGCTTTGTAAAGGAGCCCAACTCGGATTTTAAGGATTGGATAGGAAGGAAGCAACCGTCGACGATGGAAGCGTTTTATAGAAAAGCTAACAAGTATTTTCATCTGTAGGATGCATGTAAGCCTCAATGGAAGACTGATGTTGGAAGTTGGAATGAGCCAAGTCAAAGTAATACCGCTGTAAAGTAATCTGAAGGAAGCTCTAGGGATGTTGATGTAAAAGTTGGTAATCAAAACAAAGGAGGAAAATAAAACAATGATGGGGCAAAGAAGGAAAAGTCAGATAACAAAAGTTATTTCAGAGGTCCTAAGTATAAAAATTAAACTGAATTGAACATATCGATAGAGAACATTTATCTGGCTACTCAAAATATTGAACCATATAGGAAGTCGGCTCAACTAAGAAGGAGAGGAAGTTGGGTAAGTTCAGCAGATTCCATAAGAATAACGGTCATAATACTAATTAGTTTATGCGCTTGTGTGACATGATTGAAGATGTAATAAGAAAAAAATTGTAACAATATGTAAAGCACCATAGGATGGCGGACAAGGAAATTATAGCGCCGCTGGGTTATCTTCCCAGCGGGGGCAAGTTGAGCCTGGTGTCGATGCATTTTGACGGCCAGAAAAACGATTGTGATTAACACAACATTGGTGAGCCTCATCCTGTCAATAACAGTTTTGCAGAAATGGATAGATACAATGGAGCCTTAAAGCATATTTAGAATGAAAGTTGTTATGCTACCAAGGATAGAGCTTCAACAAAACAATCTCGTACCATGACGAATAATATTGTTTTCCATAATAGGGATGTTGAAGGAGTAAAGGCTCCGACAGTAGACCCACTTGTGATCTCAACCATGATTGCTCCTGTGGTTGTACGAATGGTGCATGTTGATAGTGGGAGTTCAGTCAATATTTTGTTCAAAAAATGCTTACGATCAAATGATGTTGGAGGAGAGAGATTTAAAGCTTTGTAGATCTCATATACAAGGGTTAAATGGGATGACTGCTAAAGCCATAAAACTTTTCGAATTGCCGATGGAACTTGGTAAGAGCGACCGCAGACGAGTGCAGGTCGTGCCATTTTTAGCGTTGGATATTTGTTCTGCTTATAACGCATCCTTGAGCTGACCGTCTCTAGCTAAATTTAGAGCGGTCGTCGTTTTTTGGTGTTTGACTATGTAATTCTCTGTAGAAAATGGAGTAGGGGTCATGCATAAGGATCAGGCGGCTGGCCGTGAGTGTTATATCATTGAATTGAAGGAAGCAAGGTGTAAAAGGAAAGAGGTAGAGGGGGATCCTCTATATAAAGGCTTTGGATGCATTGCAACTACCGCCTGAGTCCCAGCTCGGGCAATTGGTTGGCTCTACGATGACATAGGCCAATGAAAAGAGATGGAGGTTGGGCAAGTACCTCCCGACGAGTTGACAATCATTATTCCAATCAGGAGGGATGATCTAAGTAAAGTCCTAAAGGTTGGATCTTAGCTCGGTACTATTGTTATGAAAGAGTTAGTTGGTTTTCTCGGGATAAACTTGGATGTGTTTGCCTGGACACACTTGGATATGCATGGGATCTTGCCCGGGATAGCGAGCCATGTATTGAATATAAATTCCAAATGTATTCTGGTAAAATATAAGCGTCGCATCCTGGGTCTGCAGAGATCTGGCACACTCAAAGAAGAAGTGGATAAGTTGAAGGTTAACAGCTTCGTCCGTGATGCCTTATACCCAGATTGGGTATCAAACCCTATTTTGGTGCAGAAAATGAATGGGAAGTGGTGGACATGCATTGACTATTCGGACTTGAATAAGGCGTTCCCGAAGGACTGCTTTCCGCTGCCGATGATAGATCAGTTATGGACTCGACTGCTTAACATGAGCTACCCTCATTTATGGAGGCATACTCCGGATGCAATCAAATCCCGATGTACGTTCTAGATCAGGAATACACCAACTTTATCAATGACCTTGGACTCTATTTCTATTTGGTCATGTCATTCGGATTAAAGAACGTAGGAGCGACTTACCAGAAACTTGTGAACTAGATGTTCAAAGACTAGATTAGACAGTCAATGGAAGTTTACATGGACGATATGCTTATGTAGTTAAAACATTTGAGAAATCACATTGATGATCAGGTGGAGATGTTTGGTGTCCTTAGACGGTATGGAATGAGACTCAATCCTTTGAAATTCTCATTCAACGTGGCATCAGAAAAATTCTTAGGTTCCATCGTCAACTCTCATGGGATTGAAGCCAATCCAGAAAAGATCAAATCTTTGAGGGAGATTGAAGCCCCAAAGATGATCAAGGAGGTCTAGAGCTTAAACGGAATGGTCACCACTCTGAGCCGGTTTATCTCCAGAGCCACTAACAAATGTATCCCATTCTTTGAGGTGATTAAAAAGGGAAAAAGAAACTTTGAACGGAACCAGGATTTTAAAGATGCATTCCGGGCTTTGGTGAATAACTTAGAAATACCTCCCATTCTTTTGAAGCCGGTGATGATGAGGATTTATTCATATATTTAATGGTGTCGGTGCATGTCCTAAGCATCGCACTTGTGCATGAGGAGTCTTTCATCCAGTGACTATTTTAATACATCAACAAGTGATTGACAGAAGCAGAGAGAAACTATCTAAGATTTGGAAAAACTCTCATAGTACTTGTTGGTTGCATCTACAAAGCTTTGCCCCTATTTCTAAGCTCATCTATCAATGTCTTTACCGACCAGCCTGTATGACAATTCTTACAACAAAGTGAGACTTGTGTAAGGCTATTAAAATGGAACATTAAATTGAGTCAATATGATATCACTTATCAACCATGAAGATCAATCTACGGTGAAGCCTTAGGCATATTTAATAGTTGAATTCACTACGCGAGATAATCCTTCGAAGAGCAATAGGGAAAAGGATGTTGGATGGAAGATGTACAAGGATCTTGTATCCAATGATCAGTGTTCTGGTGTTGGAGTTGTGCTTGTTACTCCCAAAGGACACCCGATCATCTACGCTTTAAAACTCGATTTTTAGCAATAAACAATGAAGCTGAATATAAGGCCTTGATTGCAGGACTCATGATCATTAAGGAACTGGGAATAAAAAAATTACACATTTTCTATGACTCCTAGCTAGTGGTATGTCAGGTTTAGAAAGAGTATCAGGGGAAACAAGCAAGGTCGGCTCCTTATTTAAACTAGGTTCTCGAGCTGCTCAATGACTTTGAATGCTACATGATGACACATATTCCAACATATCAGAATGAAAAGGCCTATTCATTGGCCAAATTTTTTATTTCTGGGGATGAATAACACATGGGCCTAGACTCGATGGAGGTACTTCATCTCCAAGCATTGACTAGATGGATGTAGATTGGGTCTTGGAGACTAAACCTGAAAAGGAATCATGGTTGACTCCAATTCGAAATTATTTGTGGAGAGGAATCCTTTTAGAGAGAATGATTAAATGATCAAAAATCCTTTGACAAGCTTCAGGATATGTCATGTAAGAAGGAATATTGTACAATAAGGGTTTGTCTTTCCTTATGCTATGGTGTATCATCCACAATGAGGCTAAACGAATTCTAGGAGAAGTTTATGAAGGAGCTTGTGGCTACCACTCTGGGTGGTAGACTCTGGCAATGAAGATGTTTTGTTATGGATATTTCTGATTGACTATCAATCGAGACACAACTGGCTACACCCGAAGATGTGACAAGTGCCAGATATTTACTGATATTCCGAGGGCCCATCGATGGAAATTACTCAAATTGTCAGTCCTTGGCCTCTTGCAATTTGGGGCATTTATATCATCGGTGTATTTTCAATATCTAATGGTGGTGCAAAGTACCCCATCATGGAGATTGATTACTTTACTAAATAGGCTGAGGTGGATCTATTGGCCATGATCACCATGAAGAAAGTGGTCAACTTTATTGTTCGAAATACATCTGTAGTTTTGGATTTATGCAAGCAATTTTACTAGTAATGGACCCAATTTGATATTATGGAGTTTAAGGATTTCTATCACCGACATCGGATAGAGAAGAGTTTGCAGTGGGGGCACACCCCTAGGCGAATGGATAGGTTGAAGCTATAAACAAGATTATCAAGTCCATTCTTAAGAAGCGATTGAAAAGGCACGTGGGTTAATGAACTCCCTTTAACACTTTGGGCTTATCAAACCACCAATAAGTCCATGACTGGCCACTCTCCCTTTGCCTTGGCATATGGATCGGAAGCTATGATCCCGGTCGAAATGGAAGTGCCTTCTCATTCGGTTACTTACTATGATCCACAGACGAATGAGCAACTCCTCCTAAAGTCTCTTGATATGATCGAAATGACCAAAGCTGAGTTGAGAATAGTTGTACATAGACACCAAGTCCCTCAATATTATAACACCAAAGTCAGGAGTTGAACCTTTGAAATCGGCAATTTGTTCCTCAAACAAATCTTTCATAGTCCAAAGACTTAGGCCTGGTTTGGGAAGCTCCTTATGCAATAGAGGAAACGCTTGGAGATGACACTTTTAAGCTGGTAAATACGATGGAATCTCACTCCCGATGGCATGGAATAGCAAGCATCTATGATGCTATTTCACGTAAAGAATAATTTTTTAAACAATTGGCTAGAGCCGTGTAATAAGAAAGAATTCTGTCACTTTACGTCTTTAATCAATCAAAATGGCCTTTCAATCCAAAAATTATGTTTCTTCATTTCTTAAGAGTTATGACTTGACCACTAGAATGAATCTGCATAAGATTAATGCAGGTGCATAGGTACCCAAAGATAGGTGCGGATTAAGCTTCTACGGTCCATAATTAGGCCTATGAAGTCCCTCTTGATGTTCGGAAAGATGTTCGAAGGTCAACATCTACTAACTCTTGCCTTCTGATTGTGGGTAGAAATATAAACATAATTCGAATAAGATATGATCGTTCGCACCCTAACTCTCGCTCTTGGAGTAGGAGCAAGAGTATAAACATAAGCAGGACATGATATGACTGTCTGCATCCTTACTCTTGCCTTAAGATAGTGGAATCCGCAAAGTTGGGGATCGGTACCGACTCCCAATTGGAGATCGGTACCGGCTTCTAGAAAAACCTTGGGTGGACCCCATCACCTACCTACATGTCTACCTTGATGCCAGGGTCCTATTTCCAAAGTCGTTTTGTTGTATCAGTGCGATTCTTTATGGATCAAAACGAACACTTGAAACTACAAGTTTTTTTCCTTCAACTCCATCACTTGGGCTCAAAAACCAGCTAGCAATAGTGCAAACAACTATGGAATCATGAAGCTTTCCATAAGACGATCCAAAGTGTAGGGTTGAAGATCCAAACATGAAGGATTGGTACCGACTCCAAGGTTTAGCTGAGGTGACGCCTATTATTTTGGAAGACCGAGTCTAAATCAGGCACAATGACTAGGAGATATTGCAGGCGAGATTTTAGACCCCCTACATCTATTAAAGGAAAGTATGGATCATTTTTTAGGATCGCTTTGGCTCTAGCTTTTGTATATCATATATTTTGATATTTTTGAAATTCTAAGTGTCGGAGTTGTACCGAGTCTCAAGAACTTCTGCCCCAAGTCATAAAGCTACAATAAAGTATTAAAGTGGACGTAGGCCAAGCTTTGGCAAATAACTATAAACGATCATGTCTCTCTTTTTCATCATTTTCATTTATTTCTCTTCATATTTTATTCTCTTCTATAATGTCTAGGTGTTTGTGCCATTTTTGGTTCAAACATAGTATATCTCATTTAATACTAAAATCATTTATGAAATATTTTGTAAAACATCACTCAAATGTGCAAACATTTTATACAGACATAATTGTATTTATAAAACATTTCATAATAACACAACTCAGTTTATGCTCGTATAATACTCTAATACATTATAGAGTATATACAAAACATCAAATTTATTTTACTTTCTAAAATTCACTTAAAGGTCCAAAATAAATCTAGGTCGTAAAACTGAGCCAACCTCTTATACTTCTTTAACCATTGGGTTAGGCAAGTTGCTAGGGATAGCATGACAATGGTATCCAAACTCAAGACTGGAGTCTAGTTTCCTTAGACACCCCTAAGGTAAAGATGTTTATTTGCTGACCCACTAATCATTGAATGTTTTGGTTAACATGAATGTTCAACTAATTTAAAACTAGTTTTAACTTAATAACTTCTCAATCAAAGTGTTATCTAAACTCATATTTATATCTTCAAAAACACTTAACTATAAGTTCTATAATGATCCGTAAGTTTTGAATTATCCAAAAATCGCTGAAAAATCCGTTCCGATAACAAATGGAAACTACCAAACTAATACATCATAAAATGAATAACATACCACACTGTTCGAAATGTATAGGATACATGCATCGATAAAATAACATATTAAACTTTCATTTTTTTATTAGACATCTCTTTACAAAAAGGAAAAACAAGAAAAGAACTTATCTTTATGGATTTTTTAAAGAAGTTGGATTCTTTCTAAAAGCAATGGTTTTTATTTATGATTTGGATTGAGAATTGTACTTTTTTTAAAAGTGGCTTGAAATTTATATAAGTGATTTTTCTAAAAGCATTTATATTTGAAGTATTTAAGTAAGTGGCTCATTTTTACATAAAGTAAATCTTATCTTTTGAAATAAATTTTGGTTTAACTATGAACATCAAGTGTTGTTTTAAATAAGAATTTTGAATAATTAGTTGAGTAATTTACATTGTAACGAAGAATGTTTAAAAAGGATATAAACTTCAAAGGGATTTAATGTTAGATTTTTGAACTAGGGTTTATTTAATGAAAATTCATTTGTTTTCCAAAATTGAATTCTCTTTTAAAGTGATGACTTTTAAGTTATGTTTCGAATGGAAGTTTAAACTTTGTTCAAAGTGTTTTAAAGGGGATTTAAAATTTATGTAAGTATTTTAAAAGATTATTTGATATGATAAAAAAGTAATATTTAAAATGAAGGAATCTTGGTTTCCAAATAAACTAATATGGAGGTTTAAACCTTGTTTAAAAAAAATTGAAAAATATTTCTAATAGAGGAAGAAGTAATGGATTACAACACTATTGTTGTAATAAATGATTTCAAGAAAAAGGAAGAGACTATGGAATATAGCATTTTTGTTATAGTAAATGATTTCAAGAAGGATGAAAGGAAGTCTTATTTTATAATTATTTGTTTATTATAAATAGTAAACAGAATTTATAAATCTTACAGACGATATTAAACTTCGAGAGAGGTAGATTTCTACCTATCCTAAAAGTTAAGAATTTTGTCAAATCAAGGTTTGAGAGCTAGTAGTACCCCAACTAGAGCGGCTTCATTGTTAACCAAAGGATAGTTTAAGTTTGAAATCGAAGAATGATGCTAAGTATATGAAGCGTTATTTCCATATTCGAATTTGATTTCTATAAATGATTTATATAATTATAATGGCGTGAAAAATATTCTTTTCATTCTTAACACCAAATTTCGAGTTATGGAAACTCGTCTCTATCTTGAGAATTAAGAATGCACGTTGAGGCAAGAGTAGTTTTCTAACTTGTCCGATTTCATTGTTAATATAGGGATAATACAAGTAAAAATTGGAAATCAGTGGCACGTATGTTTGGTCTAATTTCCATACGATCAATTTACTCACACTAGAAATAAAGAGTATAATTAATGAAAGGATTAGTTAAAGAGGCTTAGTAGTTGCTTATATGCTTAATCATATGGGATTTCCATGCGAAATTAAATCCCTGAATGGTTTATGTTTTTATTTTATAGTTACATAACCGACTATTAAATCATGCCAAATTTTAAACTACCAATTGTTGGTTTGGAGAGACTGAGATGGGATAATCATAAATTATTAGAAAACCACTTCGAACCAGCATAAGCATTCGGATTGAAAACATCTTGAAGTTTATGGAAAACAAATATGGAGTTTTGGAAGTGCAAGGGCTACTTGCTGCTAATCCCGAAGGATTCCAAAATGAATATAGTAGAAACAGTGCCTTCAGTTTGTTCATTTCCTAAACAAATTGTATGGATGAATGTTGGCGTTGCATTATTTCTTGGAGGACAGTGTTAGCTTTTCATGTGGGATTTGCTAAAGATGTAACAGACTCGAGCCTTACATACGGGAATAACTAAAACAAGAGATATGTGGCACGGTTATATGATTCACTGCCATTAGTGGTTGGACATAACCCTTCTAGATCACTACGTATGGATTTGGTATGTATGTAAAAGCTCTTATGGAAAAGGTTGCAAATCAACTGGGGTGATGACATATTCAGTAGTATCCAGGAAGGGGGAGGTTGGTTCTGTGTTGGCGGGGATCCTAGCACGACCCTTGGTATATTTTCATGAAGTATACTTTGACTAGTGGCACACTAGTGCCTTGTCATTGTATGGTATCCTTTGTCCAATAAGTGTTTTATGGACTTAGTTGTATACCAAATATGCTGGAACGTGAAATGCAAACATTTCAACTATGTTAATATTTATTTTAAACCCTAGACATTATTATTATATCACTGGATTTTCTAAATCAAATGGTTTGCTTATCTTAAGTTAAAACCCATCCCTGTTTGATGTTCGACATTCCATACAAATACCATTATTTTTGAAAGATTTTATGACATTGAATAGTTCAAGTGATTTGAGTTTTCTCACGCTGGTTTACCAAACTGATCACGGTATTATTTTCTTATAATACTCGAGTCAGATCTAAATACTTTTCCAAGTTTAGATATGGATGCTTGGGAGCTTTCAGGAGATGAGCTGGATTCCTCCAGGATATATTCATGTATTTTATTTCTGCTGTATATTCTTGTTTGTGTTTATCAACTATTGCAAGGACAGACTATTACAACTATCCAGGCCGATATTTGGTTAGTTTACTCTGATTGATGAATGCATATTATAGTTTTTCTTTGACCCTAATAATCCATCTTTCTTGCACTTGAATGTTCGACACGTGAATACCATGGATGTATTAGTGTTAACTTTTGATGGCCGAAAAGGTGGGTCATCACACTTGGTATTAGAGCTAAAGGTTAAGCAAAAACCATAGATCTGTTGTGGTAAACTCATTAGAGATAAGGTAGGTAACACCCTAGAAAGAGTTTAAGTGTATTATATATGAGAGTGCTTGTTTGTTATTACTATAAAAAATGTGAGTGTGTTAACTGGTTTGTTAAGTGGTTACAGATTCTAGTCGAGCGCCCGATCAACGTTATTGATAGGGATTCCTAAACACTTGAACAAGGCAAATTGACACAGTATTGTTTTGAAAATTAGTAAATGAAACAATTTTACCTAGGATTATATTTTATATAAAAGGAAAATTGTCAAAAATTGATATAGTTACTTATGATATGCTTATTTGTTAAGAAATGATATTATTAAATTGTCATTATTTATTGTTTAATTAGTTATGCTCATCCAGTTTAGAGCATTGACCATTGTTTGCTGATCGAATTTTTTATGCTCGACCATTTTATGAGCATTTATTGGTTTAATTAAGATTAAACATGAACACATCGTGAATTCAGGTTCATGATTTGACTATAAGGTATTCGTCAATAATGTAGGGTTAACAAGTGTATTTTGTTAAAGAGAAGTTACTCAAGAAGGAATGATTTTATAAAGATGAATTTACAAATATGGTTTACAAAAATTGTTTTATAAACGAGGAGGATTTTTGAGAATTTAAACCCCAGTGCCTTTGAAAAAGATTTCAATGATTTTGGAAAGAGTAATAGCTGTATTACTTGAAAGTATTTATAAGTATAAATATTTCATGGAAAATTTTAAGTAAGTTATGTTTTCTTTGGATATTTTAGCAAATGAGTCTTGATTAGTTTCGTGGTGATCTAAATAACCTTCTAAGTGACGATCAGATGTTTGCTAGGAAAACATTGTAGTGCACTTAGTAAATTATTCCCTTTGTCATTGTGTGATAAAAACGAGTTCAAATCCGATTGACCCAAAGCAAGTTTTAGTAGGTAAAGTACTAAAGATTATTCTATACATATGTGAGAAATATATATAGTATGGTTCAAAATAGGATTCGAAAGAAAAGAAGAAGTATTTTTATGCTAACTAGTTCGAGTAGCTCGAAAATGGCTAAAAACAGGCAAGTGATTTGTTTGCATGGTAATAACTTCTCTTAAATATTACTCTTCTTGGTAAGGGGGTGTATGATATCATTTGGTAGGACCCAGTTCATTGTATTATTGTTACTCGATCTATATGTATATTTTTTATGAATAAAAGTATATAGTATCATTTCGAAAATATTTTGAAATAAAAAAGGTACTTAGTCGTTAAGTTTCCTTGAAGAAAACGTATTCAAAATAAAAAGGTATTTACATATAGACTATTATTGGTAAATGAAATTTTTAATGTGGGTTTATATCACTCTTGGTTAGGGAAGAAATAATATAACACAAGTTTTTAAAATGCTAAATTTAATTAGAAGGTTTTAATAAACTTTGTTTATTTAGAACGATGTCTTTTGTTTGAACATCTAAAATGCATTAACTATTTGATGTTATTGGGACGCTAATAAACAACTTTATCTTAGAGGTGTCTAAGGAAAAGTAGACTTTAGGACTGAGTTTGGATACCATCATCCTACTCTTCTTAGCTGCTTGCCAGATCGGATGGGTAAAGAAGTTGAAAAGGTCGATTATGTTTTAAGATCCATATTTATTTTCGCCCTGCGTTTGGATTTAAGAAAAGATAAAAGATTATATCAGATAATTGAACATACTCTCAAGATGTAGTAGAGTATTATACAAGTTTAAAACTTAAGTAATATTTTATGAAATGTTTTCATGAATAATTTTAAAAGTAATAAGAAATTAGTATAAGTAAAAAGGCATAAGAATAAGTATATAAGTTGTACGTAGATCAATTCGTCGCACAGTTCTTAGTCCAAGATTCGAGTACATGACTTCGAGGCGATTCACATTGGTCCGAATAAGGATTTATCACTTGATTCTTTACGGCAAACACATGGTGATGGTTTTTGATATGGTACTGAGGTTTTCTATCATAGTATATAACTACGCAAGGAGAACAGAGGTTCCTAAAAAGCATGATCGGATTCCGCACTAAGGAAGTCAAATGAGTGATACTTGTATGCAAGAAAAGCCTATGTATTTGAGTAAGTGATCAAACCAGATATTGCATATGGGTGATCTATACAAATCGTATAGGCTTAGGTACATGTTTCTTTAATTTTTTATGGTTTATGAGGAGTTCGATAGACGATTTTCAATTTGTCATGAGGTAGTGTGAATAATTGATTGAGTTGCATATGGCTGTTGAGAATTAGGTATGCTCATTAGATTGTTTATCATCTTCTGTGATGAGAAGGTCGTAAACCTGGACAAACTCTAAGTTTGTTCGTTAGTCATTCAACACCTTGGGAAATGTTAAAAATTAGTATGGCTTGTTTCTAGATTATGAATATTACCACTTTGATTTGTGAATATTTAATTAAACTTTAATATTCAATTAATAGTTTTTAATGGCCAAATAACCCTCCTTTAGTTAATAAATAATGATGGTGAATTTTATTTTGAAAGTTTCTTTACAAAAGTAAATGGTTCGATGAAAATTGAAAATTGAAAATGTGACCGAAAATCTTTTTCCGCAATATCGAATTTTCGTCAAATTAAAGTTGTTGGAACATGTTGTGCACAGTAATATACAATATACAAATAATAAAACAACTTTTACTAAATAAATGGTTTAGATAATGGCAAGTTTAAAAAGATACTTAAGTAATTAAGTAAGAGTGGACTTTTCTTTTCCATTTTAAAAAATAAAGTATAAATAAAATAACAAAAGGGCATTAAAAAAAGGTATGGCTCAGTTCATAACATGATGGGAGGGTGGTGTTGTCTAATTTCTAAAGTAGCGTATTAACTTATTTTTAGAAAGTGTAGTATAGTAGTCAACTAATTTTCAATTTTTATAAAAAGAACACTCTCTCTTTCTTTTCTTATTTCCACTTTCATTTCCATTTTCCTTACTTTCTTCCTCACTTCTTCCACTAATGGCTTCCTCCTCTTTATTATTTTCTTTCTTCAGATCTTCACCAAATCAATTCAAAATCACTCATTTTCTTCTTTAATTTCTTAAACAAGCCTAGAATAATTTAGTTAACACTCTCTAGACCTCAAAATCACAAATTTTTGTGTCCATTCCCTATTTTGGCATTGGGCCATGAGCAAGAGAGAAGGGAGAGGCCTTATGTGAGCATTATGAAGAAAGGGAAGGGGTGTACGCAAGCACGAGGAGGAGATGAGGTTTGGTCGTGAGCTTTGGTGTATGATAGGAAGAAGTGTATCTTTTTTTAGGAGTTTGGTTGAACTAAAGTGAAATTTCTCACTTTGGTTTGGTTAGAAAATGTTGTAGTAATTAGGGATTATATTATTATGTGCATATATTGTTTATTGTCGTTGACTCCCGCTTGGAAGCGGATGAAATAAATAAATATTGTGTTGCAGGGGACAAAACTGATGAATGAAAGTCGAAGTGTCTCCGTAGTAAATAGGTCGCTACGAAAGTACTTCGAGGAATATAAATTTGTAGAGCAATCCAAAAGGATTAATCATCCACTGTTTTGCATTTCATTTATATATGTGTATATGAAATGATTATATGTTATGGCTTAGTAATGTTGAATATAACTTCAAAAGTTGAACTCTTTTGAGAATAGAAATAGATGGTAGCTTGTTTAAGTATGATAGCGGTCACAAAGCATCTTTTCGAATTTGAAAAGTCATGGTTTTTAAATTGACTTCAAATTTGTAAATTTTTTGGAGTGAAATGATTTATATATTTATAGTGCTTTAAAATATAGAAATAAATGTGGTTTAAAAGTTATTTGATTAACAAATCAAATTTTGAAAGTTATGGTCCATATAGCGATAGTCGCTATGGATGCACTTTGGAAATCCAAGATTTTAGTAAAGTAAAAGGGGATTATCTATTTTAAATATTCATAAATTCATTTCGAAAGTATTTAATAAAAGTTAAAGAAATATTCCAAAGGAGTTGAAGTTTTTAAACATATTTTGAGTACTCTAAACAAGTTGTTTATTTTAAACAAATTCATTTACTTTTTCAAAGTCGGATTCTTTCTAAATATGATAGTTTTTATTTTTGATTTGGACGGAGGTTTGTACTTTGTTTAAAAGAAGTTTGGAATTAATATAAATGATTTTTTTTAAATGACATATATTTGAAGTATCTTAGTAAGCGAGTCATTTTTACAAAATGGAAGTTTAAGAATGATCTTTAGGTGATGTTTTTATAAGAATTTTGAATTATAATATGAGTAATTCAAATTGTAAAGAAGAACATTTAAAAAGGATTTATGTTTCAAAAGATTTAATGTGATATTTTCAGACAAGGGGTTTATTTAAATGAAATTCATTTGTTTTCCCAAATTGAATTCTCTTTTAAAGTGATGGCTTTTAAGTTATGGTTCGAATGGAAGTTTAAACTTTGTATAAATTATTTTAAAGGGGATTTGAAATTTATGCAAGTATTTTAAGGGATTATCTGATATGATGAACAAGTAGTATCCTAAAAAAAATCTTAGTTTTCAAATCAACTTTGATTTAAAAAAAGATTTCAAATAAGTTTTATATGAAGGTATAAACTTTGTTTAAGGAAGTTTTTTTAAATATTTTTAAAAGAGGAAGAAGTAATGGATTACTACACTCTTGTTGTAATAAATGGTTTCGACAAAAAGGAAGAAATTATAGACAATAAAATTTTTGTTATAGTAATTGATTTCTAAAGGATGAAAGAAAGTCTTGTTTTATATTAATTTGTTTATTATAAATAGTGTATGGAATTTATGAATCTTACACTTGATATTAAACTTTCTAGATATGAAGACTTCTACCTATCCTGAAAGTTAAGAATTTTTTCAAGTTAAGTTTGAGAGGTAGTAGTACCCCAACTGAATGGCTTCATTGTTAACCAAATGATAGTTTATGTTTGAAATCGAAAATTGATGCTGAGTATATGAAGTATTATTTCTGTATTCAAATTTGATTGCCATAAATGATTTTAATAATTATGGTGGTATGAAAAATATTATTTTTATATTTAACACCAAATTTTGAGGTATAAAAACTCGTCACTATCTTGAGAATTAAGAATGTATGTCAAGGCAAGGATATTTTTCTAACCTGTCCGATTTCATTGTTCATTGAGGGATAATACTGTATGAAATTGGAAATTGATGATAAATATGTTTGGTCTAATTTCCATATGATCCATTTACTTATATCAGAAAGAAAGTAGTTTAATTAATGAAAGGATTAATTAAAGAGGCTTAATAGTTGCTTATGTACTTAATAATGCAGGGTTTCCATGTGATGTTCAATCACTAATTGGTTTGTGTGTTTATTTGATAGTTAATAACTGAAAATCAAATCTTGGCCAGTTTTTAAACTATCGATTGTTCGTTCAGAGAGACCAGAATTGGATAATCATGAGTTATACAAAAACCATTTCAAACTGGTATAAGCATTCGAACTGAGGACGTCTTGAAGATAATGGGAATTGAAGGCAGAGTTCTTGAAGTGCAAGGGCTACTTGCTACTAATCCTAAGGGTGATTCCAAAATGAATGTAGTAGAAGCAGTATCCTCTATTTGTTCATATCCTGAACAACTTGTATGGATGAATGCAAGCATTGTATTATTGCCTGAAGAGCAGTGTTAGCATTCCAAGTGGGATTTGCTAAAATGTAGCCTTGGGCCTTACACCCGACAATGATTAAAACATGGGATATGCAGCAGGGTATGCGGTTCGCTACCATTAGGATATGAACATCACCCTCTAGATCACTATTTATGGATTTGGTATGTCTATGCGAGCTCTTAAGGAAAAAAGTTGCAAAGCAACCGGGGTGCTCGCATATTCGGTACTATCTTGGAATGGGTAGACCGGCTCTGTTTTAGCAAGGGGTCTCGACAAGGCCCTCGGTACATTTTCATAAAGTGTACTATGATAGGTAATATCCTTGTGTCTAGTCATTGTATGGAATCCATTTTCCAATATGTGCTTTGTGGACATAGTTGCATACCAAATATGCTGGAACGTGAGATGCAAGTATTTCAACTATGTTACACATTTATTTTAAACACATGACATTACTATTATATCACTGGATTTTCTAAATAAAATGGTTTGGTTATCATAAGTAAAAACCCACCCGTGTTTATGTGCAGCGTGTCATACAGATACCTTTATTTTTAAAAGATTTTATGGTATTGAATAATCCAAGTGATTTGAGTTTTCTCATGCTAGTTTACCAAATCGATCCCGGTATTATTTCCTTATAATACCCAGGTCAGACCCGAATACTTTTTCATACATAGATGTGGATGCTTGGGAGCTTTCAAGGGACAAGCTGGATGCCTCCAGGATGTATTCACGTATTTTATTTCCACTATATTTTCTTGTTTTTATTTGTCGGCAATTATAAGAACAAGCTATTATAACTATCCAGGCTGATGTTCGGCTAGTAAACTCTGGTTGATGAATGCATATTATAGTTTTCTTTTGTAAAGATCATTGATATAATAATTACTCGTCATATTATGAGATTCTGTTCTGTCTTTCTTTTCCTTCAACCTAACAGTCTGTCTTTTCGGTATTCGGACATTCAACACGTGAATAAAATGGATTTATTAGTATCGATTAAAGGTCGAAAAGGTGGGTCGTTTCAATTCCACTGCCACTTAGGCCCCTTACTTAGCGTACAAACAAATCTTTTCCAAATAGAAAGCCCATATCAAAATCTATATTAACAAAATACTCTATATTAAATAATTCTAAATTATATCTCAAATTTCTTTATATAAAAGTTTTAGAACCAAATACCCGGGTTTTTATTCTAATTCATTTGAAATTATAATATATACATATATCTTTTGCATATCAAATCATACTTTTCGAGATTAAATCAAAATCATTTTCAAAGTGGGATCAAATACTTCATATAATACTACTAAGTATCATGATCTCAGTTTATAAAC
Source organism: Allium cepa (assembly GCA_030765085.1). Lineage (NCBI taxonomy): Eukaryota > Viridiplantae > Streptophyta > Magnoliopsida > Asparagales > Amaryllidaceae > Allium > Allium cepa. The sequence goes on along the minus strand of CM060935.1, from coordinate 791,139,005 downwards.
CAATTACCCAAATATTTACTTTAAATTACATTGAAAGTATAAAAATAGATCGAGTAGCCATATCATATATTCCCTTGCTATGAAGGGTAATACTCATGAGAAATGCTTACCAATCAAACACGTCTCTTATCCATTTTTGGTCACTTTCGAGCTAGTCTAACTAGATAATAAAAAAATACTTGTTTATGAATTGTGTCGTTGATTCCGAGAGCTATCTCAAACTCAAACAAATCCGAAAACTCTTTTCAAAGCATTCATATTCATAATGCTTTCAAATAAAACTACTATTATTTTCTCTAAAATCCTGAAAACCATTTTCAAAGATATCAGGATTTGAATTCTCAAAATATCAATTTAAATACTCTTTGTTAATAAAGCATATTTTTGTAAACCTATATAAAGTCACTTTCTTAGAAAATTTATATTATCTTATATTAGCATAAACTTCTAGCCCAACATCATCACTAAACGCCTTATGGTCAAACTGCGAAATTCAATTCACAAGATGTTCGTTCAATACTCCTACAATTATTGTCTACCCAACCCATGTAATAAAAAGTAGACTACTAATAAAATGATTGAGCACAAAAAAAAAATTCAGTGAACAATAATCTTTGCACTTAAACTGGCTGAGCATGACCAAGCAATCAATAATATTGTGGGATATAAATCTCCATGAAGCACCAATGTCAAATAAAATATGAATAGTATGTCATAAACAAGTAATATAACCTCAAGAACCCGATTCCCTTTTGTAGCCACAAAAGTCGAAGGTGTTATAGCAAGTGCAAAACCCTAAGCTAGTATTCTTTCTGAAGCATAGGACAATCTCTGACCTTATGCATGGCTGGTGGCAGTTGTAACGACTACTCGGCGCAAATGATACTTTGGATGTCTGTGGTTTAAGTTTCGATTCCCGTGCATTCGATGCTTTAGCTATTGGTGCTTTAGCCACTTGTCCTCCTCCACCCATCTTATAATTCCTAAATAAATGTTCTTCCTGTCCACATTGATAGCAAGCCAAGTTGGAAACACCCTTCGACAACTGAAACTTACGCCTATTGTTTCCGGTTGGTGTAGATGTACATGGCTTGGAGCCAAACTCTCAAACCACAAATCCATGTTCACCAGATTCACAAACAATTCCTGGATATGATTTGTCATGTCCCTATATAGGTTGTCACGTAAACAAAGCCAAGTCTGGACTTCCGTAATAGTCTCGGTATAATTGTACCTCTTTTTTTCCAATATCTCAAAGTCATGGTATAGCGAAGCAAAGTATGTTTATAGTCGAACTTGCACCACTTCTTCTACTACATTCCCCTAAGTATTAGCAGCCCTAGTACTTATCGTTATTACTATTTAATCCTAAAAATTATCTTTAGAATATTTTTAGATGGAATTATTTCTAGGAAAGAGTTACTTACAAGAAAGTGGTATTCCCCAAAAAGTACTTTTAAGGGATAATTTCATAGAAAATACAAATACGCACTATATACATAATGCATTTAACTCGTTCTAGTGCATCACTTATCCCATCTCTAACGAGGTTAGCCAACCAAAGCCAAGGTATTTATTGAACCTTCACTCTGATACCAAATGCAACGACCTGTCATTCTGACTCCAATATGTTGACACTAATACATCAACGGTATTCACTTATTGAGCACGTTATTGTTAGAAAGATAGATTGTTAGGTTAAAAATAAAAATAAAACAAACAGAACAAGAAAGAAAGAAAATAACATCAGAATCTCACAAGCATACCAATAATATATAATATCCAAAAAGGCAGTACAAAGATTTACTCCAAGATACATAGTAATTTCAGAGTTGGAAAACCTAGGCACTATCATAAGCCTAGATACTTATAACAGTCTTTCCTTACAATCCTTATACCTACATAATAATAGTGCAATGAAAATAGAAATAGGTAAATAAATGGCAGCTTCAAGCTTATTTCCAGAAGCTTGGAGGCGTCTAATCAAATCCTGGTTTACTCTGCCTACTCTAAAGAGTACCAAAGGAATTTAGGAAAAATAAATACCATGAGGCATACATAACTCTGGTATGAAGAACTCAAGCACGTGTCCACGCAACAATGACTTTTGAGACCGTTCGAATAACCGTAACTGTTTTCCCCTTAAAAGAACAAAAACCATCTGATAGCTAAATATAGTGAAATAATAGATAGTTTCTATGGTGTATAATATAAATTAGAAAATAGTTGTACTGCTTGCATCTCATAATACTACAGTATTAGAAGTACATCTAAAACCGCTAAGGTTTATTCACATTAAGATTTCCATTGCTGGTCTCCTCGGTACATCGAGGCTGGCCTCCATACAAGGGTCGGAAAATACTTCTAATACCACGTTTATCTCTATATAAATATAAACTGGGTAGACATAGCCGGTCCATGCCCAAACATGTGATACCGAATACCATCAACTCCTGCACTCCATAATCAAAAGCATCTCTAGATATTTGGAGTTGATGTACCCTAGGGTTAGCTAAACCTACTGGCTATATGACCTACTCTATTTTCTGTCATCTCCGGTGTGAAGTCACGTTTAGCATCTCCCACATGATTTTTCATAACTCGAACATATCACAAATTTCTCTATGGGTTCTAGCACATGTCGACCGATAAATGCTAATGCTGGCTTATCCCTTATACTTAATCTTAGGATAGACAGTTCAACTCTATAACATTTCCACCACAACCACTTCCAAGAACTCATTTATCAGTTTCAAAGTGGTTTCCATAAGTATACTTATCCGATCCCGGACTCTTCATAACTAAATCGACGAATTTTCGGTCAACTCAATTCCGGTTCTTTTAGAAACAAGCAAATGGTATAAAATAGTCCTCCCCAAGGAATCTCGTATATCTCGATCTTAAAGCAAGAGACATTTCGTACTAATGATTCCTCCTCGGGGGATCTCGAACCATATGAAACCGTAAAGCATTTATACGCTTCCTTAGTTAATTTGGTCAAGTTTGATAGTTGATTAATCGACTATCTTATATGAAGATGAAAACAACCACATATAGGACTCAAGGCTTGTACACTTATCACCCTTTTCGACCTTCTCACCTTACACCGTCTCTCGATCAAGAGTGAAGCTAGGTAGGTTAATGAATTGGTTGCATTAAAGCCCTACCTTGACACCTCATTATTAACTTCCATAGATAAAACATGTCTACTTTGTCGACTTTTAATGCTAAGTATAGGAGTAAGTACTCTTCACAGATGAATAAGCACACAAACAGGATCAAATCTCACAAGCGACTTATAATCCCATTTTTCAAATAATGTTACTTTTCAAATACTTGTATATAATTTAAAACCCTTTAAAATGATATATATATAAACAGACACACACACTAATATATCTATAAAGCTAATATACTTACTGAAATTTTAAAACAGTTTAAAGGACAAAAATGTTACATAAACCTTTTTAATAAAATATTTGATTTATTTTCTAAAATTGTATATACATAACAAATTTTTTTGAAATATTTTGAAATATTCTTAAATATCCATATAAAATATTATTTAAAAATAACTAATTTAAAATCGATTAAAAACCTTTTAAAAAAGCATGTTTTACATATAATACCTTTTCCTTTAATAACTCGTAAATAATTATTAAAAATATATTTAAACTTCAAACTACTTTTTAAATACTTTAATATGCATTATCAAAGAACTCCAAAAATATATTAAGAAACACTTTATTTAAGTGTCATTTATAAACTTTTTAAAGTTTCATACATCATACAATAACATGTAGTAAAGTGTTATCAAAAGTTCTGAAACGCTAAAACAGTATTGCAGTTAGAAAATGTTGCGCTTTGTTTTGGCCTAGAAAACCAGATTTAAATATCTTTAAGTTTGGCCAGTATTCAAATAGTTGCTAATCAATTTTAAATCCAATTTTTTGATAATAAGTTATATACCTATAGTACGTCATAACCATGCTAAGAAATCTCGAAGAATGTGTTGCAAAATATTATGAAAATTCACCAAAACAAGGGATTTCAAAGTGCTTTTAAAGCGACCTTTTGCTATACAAACTATTCCACATTCAATCTTTAAGACAAATACAATCCAAACAATCATATATATACAACATTAAGGCCATGTCACATGTTGCAGTAGGTTATAGAAGTGGTGAATACAATATAGAGTTCTCATTTATTTTCAAAATCAAGTAATGTCCAAAGTTATAACATTAATTAGTTCGTGAACTTTAATATAGTTTGGCAAGTATATTATACAACTTCATATACAATCAAACGGTGAGTTAACTCATTCTTAACCAATCTTACAACCAATCATAAGCCTCTACCTCACTACCACCTCGTACTTCAATTATAACAAGGTCTAGAATCCACCCCAACTCCCTAATTTCTTAAGGCCAAGGCTTAAAAAGCTCTAAAGCTCACGATCTCGCTTTTTAGGGTGTATGTGCTCCAATTATTGAAGATCTGATTTACTAGTCCTTGCTGCCAAGTTATGTTTGGCTTATAGCTTAAGTTTGGTGAAGATCTTTTTTGTTCTAGAATGTTTATGTGTAAAGTGAAGAGGATGAAGAGTGTAGAATTTTATGTTGATAACTTTGCAAACCTATTTGTAAACACCATAGAAGTTTAAATAGACTTTGTCAAGCGCTTACCATCCACCTTATTCCCTCTATGAGAGGTCACTAATTACCCTAACCCGCAAATTCTTTCTCTACACCTCTTACTTTCATAAAATATCTTCCAACAAATGTCTTTTCAAAATACTCCATTTTACATCACCCATGACATCATCCTACTCCACTAGTCCCCATTAGTAAGCAAAATATTTTTAGTTTCATATGTTGGTATTCTAAGCAAGCCCAAAAAGTTCGAACAACTTATATCAAGTAAAAAGTCCTTTATCGATAAAACGATTTTTGATCTCATTATCGATATTTCTTCGAACAATTTGTTTTCGTAGACATATTTCAAAAATGTGTTTTTCTTCATTAATTATTAATTAAAAGAGGGTTAACAAGGTTATATAATCCATTCAATCACACATAACCAAGATTCAAATATTTAAATAAACTAGATATTTAAATATGAAGTGTTTGAAATTCAAGGTCACTGTAAATTTGTTTATTGCCACATAGATATTAAATTTGGTTATGAATAATATACTAGAGGTAACATTCACCTTTATTATATTATAACCTATATAACTGTATAAGAAAATAAATTTAAACAAAAACCATTATATATGTAGTAAAAGAATATTATAATAATAAATACAATGTACTGTATGTTAATGAAAAAAGTAGCACTTTTGATCTAGCTGCATTAGGCAATCTTGAAATTTTGTTAAAAGTTTAATTCCATATAAGTATGTTTAAAACTTTTTTATTTGAATGTTTTATATTTTGTTACACAACCTACACTTATTTTTTTATAAAATCATATATTAACCATCTTTATCAAAACTAGGATTTAATACATTTTCTAACGGTGTTGTTTAATCGTTCATAAAATTTTCATAAACAACATGCATTTTTCAATTAATGCATGTTCAACATTAATTTCATAGGAATCTTATTGAGTAATTAGATAATTATTAATGATTCCCATAAAGTTAGTTTGAAATTATGTTTTTTTTTCCTTTATGTGATTTGGAGATATTTATATATAATTATGGATTGTGGATATAAATATTCATAATGTTTGTAAGCGAATAAACTTCAAATAGACAGGATCGTATTAAACAATATTATCATGCAATTAATAAAGGTTACTAGATTCAATTCAATGAGAAAATTAATTTTATAAGAATTCTCTTTGATGCTAATAAATTTGAGTCCACCTTTAGCTCAATAAAACATGTGTTCCATGATGGATTAAAATTACTTTTTAGCTTTACTTAATCACAAATTAACATTATTTGATCACATTGTGTACTTCTTATTTATATTATTTGAACATTTTTCCACAAACTAGAATAGCGTTCAAATAGTTGTAATCGTTAAAGTTGGAAAATGCATGGTTGATGAATCATGAATTTTGGGAAACCAATATAGTAAAAGTGATGCAATGGTAGATTTATAAACCTAACGAAGATATTAGAGGTCAAGTGGTGAAACTAGTAATGCTTATTTTTGTCAGTTTCAAGAAATAATGGTAGATTTGGGTCGTTTGTACTTTTAGTTTTAAAAGTAAATGCTTAGCTTAAAAAGGTATTTCGTGTAAGTTCATGATAGTAAATGCATAATTTAGTTAATTTGATAAAATATTTTTTGTTGGTTTAGTTATTAATATTAGATATGAGTATAATCCTAATTTCCTATCTTTAGTATTCAGTTATTTAATCGTAACTGAATGAATATGTCTAATAATGGTCGACATTTCGTTTAGCTAGCATCAAAGAGAATTAATTCGAGAATTAGTACATGATTAATTCTCTAATTTAAATGTTGAAATGAATTCAAAGGGAAATAACTTGGAATTAACTATGACTAATTTTATATTTTGTTTCGACTAAAATTTAACATAATGAATATATCTACCATAATTTACTTCCATTTTTAGTTGCATATAACCGTAAATATATATTCATGGTCCCTATTTCTATATTTATTTGCGGATAATTTTTTTATATAACATTTAATTATCTGTAAACTAAAATGAATCTTACTTTTATTCATTTATAATTGTAGTGTAGATTGAATTATTACAATATTATATACATTTACTTTTAATAATAATGTTATGTTTGGTTCTTTCCATGTGCTAAGTTTAACTTTACATTCAGCTTTAGTCAATTCTAAAAATACTTGAAATACACATTATATTTTTATATTTTAAAGTTATTAAAGAACATGTGTAATTTAGATAATTTGAACTTCACATGTTTACCTTTTAGTTTAATTGGTTATTAATATTACTAATGATTTCAAGCTAAGATTCAACGATGAATAAATAATGCATGTGTTTCCATCTTTAATATTAAATTAATTAATTAATTAATTAAATTGAGTTCCCAAATAAACACTTAATACTTTTAACTAGCATTTAAGGAATTTATTCAAGAACCAATATGCAATTTATTAACTATTTAATTTGAAACAAAATATAACATTTAATTGACATTCTAAGTAGTATTCAAATATCAATTACTATAGATCATTTTACTTCAAATCTCAATAACTAAATAATAATATTAAAATCTAAAACGGAAGGAGGTAAAGATTTTAATAAAATATAAGATAATGTAGATTGAAATTAAGATGTATACTCCTCTATAATTTTAATATTCTAACAATTTCTTAAATTAGGGAATTAGAGTTTCAGTATGTTTGAGGATTAAAAGGATAAAAATAATTTTGTAGGAGTATAAATTTATGTGAAAAATGAGAGAAGAAATATAATTAAGAAACATTTAATTTGGTATTTTGTATTAATTTTATAGTGTAAGAATTAGCGATTAGATGACTCTGCAATCAAAATTATCTGACTAAAAAATGCTTTTAATCTAATTAAAGAATACGTATTTTTACCCTTTTATCTGTTAATATATAATAAAGTTGATAGGATGTAATACTTCAATAAAAAAATATCAAGCATATAATAAAAAATAATTGAGCATAAGTTCTCTTTTATTGAAACATATTCTTATGTAGTCCACTCATATCACACTTCAAGTAGGCATGATTGTCTCATATATTTTTATCACAAATTATAATTGAAGTCATTAACACAAAATAGAAATCTAAAGCAATCAGAAACACTTGATAAAAAGTTCAAATTACGTTATGTCAAGTACTAAAATTGTAATGTGTACTTAAATCGAAAGGGGATGAATTGAACATAAATAAATAAAACAGATATACAAAGCGTACATTAAAAGGAACTCAAATTAGTTTGAATTCAAATTAAAATTAATATTAGTAAATGTCTTTATCTTAAACTACTTCCATACGAAATAAAATAAATTTTCATTCTTACATGGTGACTATTCGTATATCTGTATACATACTGGAACCATAGGGGGTAGTTTATGAATACTTTAATCAAATCAATTGTGGTATCTATCCATAAATTAAATGGTTTTCATGTAAAGGATGCTTCTTTATAAAAATGAACGAATATTTAAACGATAATATTCCATATTTTCAAATTATTTTTAAATTCTCAAAATATGTTTGGTTTATTTTTTATTCTTGATAAATTTATGAGAGAATATTCATAGTTTAGCTAATATGTTTATTTTTTAGCTTACTTGATACTACATGATGATGAAACGCTTTAAACTCTGCGTTACTAATCTGGGAATAAGTATGAACCTCGCTAGAATTATTTTCTTAATGATTTGAATATTACATATGATTAGCAGAAGATTATTGTAGTACCGTGGGTACAAATAGTTCTTTCATTTTCTCCAATATTTTGGTATAAGTATATATGTGAACATATACATCAAATAATATATATAATAAAAAAATCTTAAGTTTATTCATATACGTACAATGAATTCACTAACACACTAGCAATGTTCATATTTAAAATAACTTTAAATAGGTAGGATCACATCGACTATTATTACCATACACTTGATCAAAGAGACTGATTGATATTAATTCCATTAATTTCATTTTCAACTAATTAGAGTATTAATTAAACTAGTTATCTTTAACCGAAAGTAAATTTAGTTAGAGAATCGGCTATATATTAACTCTCCCAAATGCTAGCAAATTTGAGACTCAATCGATTAATTCTTTTTAGTTAAGTCCTTTCCCTAGAAATATTTTAGAAGCATTTTATGTTTTAACTCTTTAAGGGAGCATGTAGTGTGTACTATTTTGTAACCTTAAGAAATGCATCATTACTGTAGAGAAATATTATAGTAGGAACTCACAAATTGTTCTTAACAACTAATATTATTTTTTTAACAAATTTCTTTTAAAAATATAATAAATGACGAAAGTACATTTATACGTAATTTTCTTCACCAAAACCAACTAACATATTATGAGGGTAATATTGTATATGCTTTTAGAGGTAATATCGTGTTTAATATATGTGTTCAAGCTTGAAGGAAAACATATATATTCTATATATTATGGAACAAAACTATAAGTTTCATCTTTCATGTATAACAATTGGAATAGGTTATAAATACTATACTGTGTTGATGTTTTAATGTATAAAGAATATACATTACAAGCGTTTGTACTATTGCTGGATTGATACTTGAGAAAAAAATCATTTTCGATGTTTTTGGATCTTCAATAAAACTCATAGTTGGTATACGAAGTCATGATATTATTTGAATAACAAAAATGTATAAGGGTTGAATACCTAAAATAAACAAGTTGAAAATGAGAAATTATCAAATTAAGAGATAAATTTAAATTTAAAATAAGTTTGATTATGGAGTTAGGAAATAAGTGGCAATAGTATATTAAAGGAAGAGAGGTATGCCTAATATTTACAATTAACTCAATATTTAATAATATTTTCTAGAAAGTAATGAAGGTATTAATGTACATAATTGAAATGCAACTTTTTTTCTTTATTTGACGTTGAAAAATAATAAATTTGATCTTCGAGTAAATCATAGTATCTATAGGTTTTAGCTTGCAATAAAACTAGTTAATTTTGGTTATTTCTTGCATTTTATAGATCAATATTTTGCTACGAATAACTCCTACTTTCATTTCAAAATTCTTTGCTTCTTTACATATGTAAGTGTCTATTTTAAAAAATACTTTGTTCTACATTGTAGTAAAGCTATTTATAACAATTTATTCTAATAATAATAAGCTAATTCTATTCATACATCTCTATCACTTCTTTTAGTAAGGCTAGCCGGCATTATAATGGATCATGCCACTTTATTAATAAATTTAAAACAGGTGCTCTATACATGCAAAGAACAACTAAAGGAAAAGGAAAAAAAAATAGGAGCTTGGCAAAACAGGCCAAAGCTACTAAGACTACATACTAGTCTCCTTTTAAAGAAGAGGATCCTCTGCCTTCATCTGAAGAATCTGGCCTAACTACATGGAGGTACCCTGAGAACAAAGTAGCTAACATAGGAAAATAACCTATCGATTCCATGTTGTAGTAGAATTTCCTAACCCAAGTGGTATCCCTATGAGGAGACCCATTCCTCCAACCAAGCTCACATATATCAATAAGACAAAGATCTCCATCCACTGGTTGATAATATAGACGATCCTTTTCACCATCATCACTAACACACTTATAGAAACTGGCATACTTCGGATCATAACTCATTTCTAAATTTACATAGACCCAAGCTTGCTCTCCCAAACTCTAGAGAATTTCTTAAGAGGGGGGTTTCAGATTCGAAACCAAAGTAATTGAAGCTTGAATGGATCTAGCAAGGGGCATGGATCCCAGTAGGGATTGTAGTAGTAGCAAGGAAGTATTCCATAGATAGAGAAGCCACCAAAAAAGCCAACTCAGATGGGTGAGATTTCGGAAGCAACTTCCTTAGCAGAACCCGAGAGAAGTGCATCCTAGCTGAGATAGGGACTAGAGGGTCAACTAAAGGAACTGGAGCATTATGTTTACATGAAGACGCCAAATGACCAAATAAATGACTGGTCTCACAAATATCAAGCTTTAAGCTATAATGAACATCAACTATAGCAACCTGACTGACAGTAGGGCATACTCTAAGCTTGGAATGAAGAGGCTTATCTTGAGAAATTTTAATCATTGCATTAGCATAAACAATCCGACCTCTAGCAAACATATTTGCATCAACACACTTGAGGTTACCGAATAAACTAGCAATCCATTCAAACTAACTAAAGATTGCAAAATAGGGGGAACATGTGAAAAATGAGCCCAAATGGGTATAGATAACACCTGCTCTCTCACACTATCAGTGTTCTTACTCTACGTAATAATAATAAAAGGTTTACCTTTAATGAAAGAAGGTTTCGCCTCAAGTACATGCTGTATTTCCTCCTTCCTATAGAATTTAAAGTAATACGTTGAGTTATCAAACTAAACTCGCAATCCCCCTTTAAGTTGCAAATGGCTCTTACAATGATCCCAAACTACATGATAACCAGAGTTCAAATCAAGAAAAAAACCCCACTAGATTGTCAGCCCAATATTCCTCTCCTGCCTGAATGACCTCTGTAGGAGGGAACATTATTCCTTCAAACTCTACTGTATCAAATGAACGAGGAACATAGTCAGCCGCATTGAAAGGCAAAGACTTAAACAAGGAATTCCAATTGTTAACTAGTTAATCAGATTTGGATGGAACCAAGTTGGAAAGTGGCTGAGGCCGAATAGTAGTCAGCAGCACCAACAACTAGCTTACCAGGTGCTGGACTTATAACAGAATTTATAGGATCGGGCAAAATAGTAGGCCAATTAACAGAGCATAAAATAGTGATAGATCCAACCGTTATTTGTCTAGTGTACTAAAACAGATAGCACGCTACAATAAACTCGTCGCACAAGTTTATTAATTAGAATTCCACTACCCTGGAATTCTGTATTAGATAAATGTAACAATAAGTTACGCTGTAAATAAATTACAACAACAACGTTATACTATTGTAAGAGATAGTACAACTTATAAACGGGAAAGATTACAGTGAATCTAACCAGTATATAAAGGAAATTCCGTCTGAGGCTTGTCGTAACAATTTCCTTAAGAATTTTATTTCAAAACTCTCCCAAGATACAACAGACGTAATCTGCACGAGATTGTAATGAGTATGTCAGCTCTGTGATATGTATGGAATATAGAGCAGTAGAGCAAAGAAGCAGAAGAAATTAGATTGGAATTGGATGAGAATGCGATCAGTATTCTCTCATATTTATAATTTCGTCCGCATCCCTTCAAACAGTCGCGTCCGCTTGACGGGTCGCACCCGTTTGCCTTTTGGTCGCTGCTGTTTGTTAACGGGTCGCACCCGCCTACACCTCTACAGTCGGGTCGCATCTGATCGCCCGCGTCTGCTTCAATCGGCTCGTGCCTGTTTGCTTCTAACGGGTCGCACTCGCTAATGTTCGCGTCTATTCAACCCGCTCGCTTCAGAAGTCGCACCTCCTCAGCAATCCGCGTCCGTTCGTATAGCCTGCAACTGTTAAAAAGCCCGGTCCAGTTGTAGTAAAAATACGAGTATCATATTAGACCCAAACCCGGCCCGGCCCGGTTCGGTTCGGTCGGACGGACGGCGGCGGCGGCGCGCGCACGCGTGTGCGATGGAGATGCATGATCTCCCTCCTCACAACGAAGCATACATTTGGGTGCCCCTAGACCCCAACACATTCATTGCAAAGCCATATATATCTTGGAATGGCTTTGCAAATTTGGCGATGTGGGACAAGTGTATTTCATTTACACTAGGAATTCCAACAATCCCCCACATAAATGATAATATACTTTTCCCCTACACAAAGCGAAATATCACAGAGTACATATGGAATAATGCTTTATCGTGGATAAGTAGATATTTCACTTTGAACTTTCCCTAGTTAAAACTTATCGGATCTACTTGGCTAATCGGTGAATTATTTCATCTTGAACCGTCGGCCTTTATTGTATATCCAAACAATAAGCTTTACGAAGCATTGATTCCCTTCTCATCCAATATCTTGGTTGTGTTCATTTTGGTCCTGAACAATATTTTTGGTTCTGCGAGTGTTTTTAGAGAATAAAAGCCTTTTAATATTCTCATAGAGCCGACCCAGCTCACACTAACATAGGTGATCGCAACCATTAAGAGTATCCTACATATACCCCGCTTGTTATTTCCAAGATATGGTCATCATTAAAAAACATAGTTTTAACCTTTAAAACTTCTGTAGGCATGCATTATATTTTGCACCATAGGAATGGAGTAGGACCAAGTCCAGACAAATGCATTACTTCTTGAGTTACTCATAACTGGTTTGCCTATTGATCCTAGTCTGTGGGATCTCCAGTCGCTAGGATAGGTTTCCGTATAAGGTAACTCTTGTTGGTTTAGGCTTTTAAACCCATTCCCCTCGATGCGCAGTCAATTTTCTCTCTTGATAAACCTTTAGTAAATGGATCCGCTAGGTTATCATTTGTTCTCACATAATCTATGGAAATAGTTCCATTAGAGAGTAACTGCCTAACTGTGTTATGGCGACGACGTATGTGTCGTGATTTGCCATTATACACAAGGTTTTTCGCTCTACTTAGCGCTGCTTGATTATCGCAGTGAATACATATGGCCGTCATAGGTTTTGGCCAAAATGGAATATCTTCTAAGAATTGACGAAGCCATTCTGCCTCTTCGTCTGCTTTATCTAATGCGATAAACTCAGATTCCATGGTGGATCGAGCTATGCATGTTTGTTTAGTAGATTTCCATGACACTACTGCTCCTGCAAAGGTAAAGACATAACCACTTGTGGATTTTGATTCCTCTGAATCTGCAATCCAGTTTGCATCACTATATCCTTCTAAGACGGCAGGATATTTTCCATAATGTAAGGAAAAATTAGTGGTATTCTTTAAATATCCCAACACTCTCATTAGTGCTTTCCAGTGTTCCTTCCCTGGATTACTTGTATACCTGCTTAGTCGACTTACCGCGTAAGCAATATCTGGTTTGGTGCAATTCATCAGATACATTAATCATCCTATTACACGAGAGTATTCCAGTTGCATTACACTCTCATCAGTGTTTTTATGCAGTACTTTCGATGGATTAAAAGGTGTCCTCACTCCTTTAATTCCATACTCTTGGAATTTTTCAATCACTTTGTCTACATAGTGTGACTGAGATAGTTCAATTCCATTAGGTGTTCTTATTATTTTGATTCCCAAAATAACGTCCGCAACTTCTAAGTCTTTCATATCGAAATTGTTGATTAACATTTTCTTTATAGTCTCTATTACTTTAGTATTAGGACCAAAGATTAGCATATCGTCTACATATAGACAAATCATCACATATGATTGTCCAACCTGTTTGTAATAAACACATTTATCACATTTATTTATACGAAAACCATTTTTCATCATGACACTATCAAATTTTTCATGCCATTGTTTTGGAGCTTGTTTTAGTCCGTACAGTGATTTCACTAACCAACATACTTTGTTTTCATTTCCTTTGGAAATAAAACCCTCAGGTTGCTCCATGTAAATCTCCTCATTGAGATCTCCATTTAAGAATGCTGTTTTGACATCCATCTGATGAATTTCCAGATTATATATGGAAGCAATTGCTATTAACATTCTTATAGAGGTTATTCGTGTACCGGTGAATAGGTATCAAAGAAGTCTACTCCTTCTTTTTGACGATATCCTTTGGCTACCAATCTAGCTTTATATTTATCTATAGAGCCGTCTGATTTCAATTTCTTCTTTAAAATCCATTTGCAGCCAATTGGTTTTATTTCAGGTGGAATATCAACTATTTTCCAAATTTTATTACTTAGAATTGAATCAATCTCACTTTGGATTGCTTCTTTCCAACATGAAGATTCAGAAGATGACATTGCTTCCTTGTATGTTTGAGGTTCGTGTTCTAACATATAAGTTAAAAAATCTGAACCAAATGTTTTGGAAGTTCTTTCCCTTATGCTTCTTCTTGGTTCAACCTCCTCGTTGTCCTGATGAGTTTCATCTTCACATGTCTCATCTCTGTTATCTCTTGTCCTTTTTGGGACAGGATTTCCATCGTTTCTTTTATGTGGGAACACATCTTCAAAGAACAAGGCATCTCTTGATTCCATGATTGTATTTACATGAATATCATTTATATCAGACTTGAATACCAAAAATCTATAGGCACTACTATTTTGGGCTGGCCCAAGATAATAATAATCTACTGTTTTTGGTCTAAGTTTGACTCTCTTGGGAGGCGGAACTGGAACTTTTGCCAAGCACCCCCACGCTTTGAGGTATTTAAAGCTTGGTTTGTGTCCTTTCCATATCTCATATGGAATTGTTCCTGTTTTATTGTGAGGAACTTTGTTTAATATGTGATTAGACATATTTAAGGCTTCCCCCCACAAGTTCGTTGGTAGACCAGAAGTTAAAAGCATGGCGGTAATCATGTCTTTTAACGTTCAGTTCTTCCTCTCGGCTACACCATTTTGTTGTGGTGAATATGGAGCTGTTGTTTGATGAATTATACCATTTTCGACACAGAACTGTTCAAATGGTGATTCATATTCTCCACCTCGATCAGATCTCAATATCTTGATCTTTTTATTTAACTGATTTTCTACCTCAGCCTTGTATTTTATAAACGCGGTTATTGCTTCATCCTTACTATTTAAAAGATATACATAGCAATATCGCGTATAATCGTCAATAAAAGTAATAAAATACTTTTTCCCACCTCTTGTAGGTAGTGATTTAAAATCACATAAATCTGTATGTACCAAACCTAATGGTTCGGTGCTTCTGTCAACAGATTTAAATGGTTGTTTGACCATTTTTGCTTCTACACATGTCTCACATTTGTAGTTCTTATCTACATGGAAATTTGGAATCAATCCCAAGTTTGATAATTTCTTCATTTTTCGGAAGTTTACGTGTCCTAGTCTATCGTGCCATAGTAAAATTTCGTGCTCAAGCAAGTAAGAAACTTCAATTTTATTAATAGCACAATCAGAATACATAGATTTATTGCCGATAACGGCTATGTTTGCCTTAAATAGGCCATCACATAAATATCCCCTTCCTATATACATTCCTGCTTTGGACAGAACCATCTTGTCTGACTCAAACACCATCTTGAATCCCTTCTTTGATAGGACTGCACCAGAGATGAGATTCTTGCGTATGTCTGGAACGTAAAGCACGTCATTCACTTTGACAGTTTTTCCAGAAGTGAACTTGAGAATAACTGTGCCACTGCCTTCGATCATGGAAACTGCAGAATTACCCATGTAGAGTCTTTCTTTCTGATCGAATTTCCGGTATGTTGAAAACATGGATTTTTCAGAGCAAACATGACGAGTAGCTCCTGTGTCAACCCACCATTAGTTAGGGTTCTGAATCAAATTGCATTCAGAAATAACCGCTGAAAAGTTGGACTTATCCATTTTCATGTTGTCAACCGTTAACATCTCTGTTTTAGTGTAAAACAGTAAAAACTCTTAAGATGTTATTTGTCTAGTGTACTAAAACAGGTAGCACGCAACAATAAACTAGTCGCACAAGTTTATTAATTAGAATTCCACTACGCTGGAATTCTGTGTTAGATAAATGTAACAATAAGTTACGTTGTAAATAAATTACAACAACAACGTTATACTATTGTAAGAAATAGTACAACTTATAAACGGGAAAGATTACAGTGAATCTAACCAGTATATAAAGGAAATTCCGTCTGAGGCTTGTCGTAACAATTTCCTTAAGAATTTTATTTCAAAACTCTCCCAAGATACAACAGACGTAATCTGCACGAGATTGTAATGAGTATGTCAACTCTGTGATATGTATGGAATATAGAGTAGTAGAGCAAAGAAGCAGAAGAAATTAGATTGGAATTGGATGAGAATGTGATCAGTATTCTCTCCTATTTATAATTTCGTCCGCATCCCTTCAAACAGTCGCGTCCGCTTGACGGGTCGCACCCGTTTGCCTTTTGGTCGCTACTGTTTGTTAACGGGTCGCACCCGCCTGCACCTCTACAGTCGGGTCGCATCTGTTCGCCCGCGTCCGCTTCAATCGGCTCGCGTCTGTTTGCTTCTAACGGGTCACACCCGCTAATGTTCGCGTCTATTCAACCCGCTCGCTTCAGAAGTCGCACCTCCTCAGCAATCCGCGTCCTTTCGTATAGCCTGCAACTGTTAAAAGTCCGGTCCAGTTGCAGTAAAAATACGAGTATCATATTAGACCCAAACCCAAACCCAAACCCGGCCCGGCCCGGTTCGGTTCGGTCGGACGGAAGGCGGCGGCGGCGCGCGCGCGTGTGTGATGGAGATGCATGATCTCCCTCCTCACAACGAAGCATACATTTGGGTGCCCCTAGACCCCAACACCTTCATTGCAAAGCCATATATATCTTGGAATGGCTTTGCAAATTTGGCGATGTGGGACAAGTGTATTTCATTTACACTAGGAATTCCAACAATAACAGTATTATCCAAAACAATCTAATTTCATAACCTTACATACGTGTCAACCCATCTATTTTGAGAACCTACTGCATTAAACAAAGGCATAAGGGGATGCTCACCAGCAATGGATCCTAAATGAGGAATGGAGGCTGCAGCATCGGTATTCGAGAATGGTGTCGAGAGGGACAGAGCCCTTACCGTAGCCGAGTCTAGCACAGTGGTGAAATAAACGAGAGGGACAGAGCCATTTTCGCAATCATCAGTATTTATAACTAGGATTGCATTTTTTGTGAAAGGAACGGCCGAAACAAGAACATTCATGTTGGCGACGGTAACAGATAGGTCAGCAAGAGATGAACCCATAATTGTAGAGAGGTTAGTAGTTTTACTAGATGCACAAGCCGGAGGCAATTTATTATTGTACCGCTGTCTAGATTTGGTCACTATTCATCCATCTCCAAATCCGAGACCGTGGAGTCCAAAATAAAATGTTTTTTCCTTCTTCTTTCCCATGGATAAGATGAGGGGAGGTGGAAAGTGAAGAGGTGTACAAAGCAGAAGGAATAGGAAAGATAAAACTAGGGGAGGGCATAAACCGCACCGCTATACGGAAACCGTCCGCACCGAACAGCAAAAGCGATGCGGAAATCCGCACCGAACCTTCTCACCAAAGCTAGTACCTAAACCGGACCGACCGGCATCGATACGGTTCGGTTGCAGTTTGGACGATTGAACCAACCATATTAAACCGAACCGAAAATTTATATTAGTAATCTTATGATAAAAATATAAGCAACTCCTAGCTTATTTTATATTCTAATGTTTTACATTCTATTTTTAGCGTATATTGTAGTTATATTAATAATAATCACTAACATAAAAGAAGAAGTTATAGTTTTTGTATAATATTTTTCTTCTCATTTTTTTGTAAGTAAATGTTAATTATAATCTTATTCTAGTCATTTTCACAACACCAGAAAGACAATTTCCTCACGGTTATAAGCATGACAAAACTGATTTGTTACGGTTATAACCATGAAAATAGGTACCGTGGGCAAATTCAGTCACACTTTTGCTCACGGTTATAACCGTGATAAAAATAGTAATTTCTCACGCTTATAACCGTTATAAATTTAGATATTATCACACTTATAACCGTGGCAGAACAATATTTACTCACGGTTATAATCGTGATAAAATGGTTATTGCTAATGCTTATAACCGTGGGAAATTTAGATAGTATCACACTTATAACCATGACAGAACAATAGTTTTTAACATTTATAACCATTACCAAAAAGGAAACTCTAACACTTATAAACATGACAAATGCATAAGTAAATAGCAAAATTACCAACACTTATAAGTGTTACAAATTTGGTATAACTGAACCATAACTTATTCAGCATCTAATTGTATTTCATTCAATTATATCTATACGAATTTACAGCAATAGTAAACACAAGACTAAATTTCAAAACTAATATATCATCAAATCGGTAAAAAACATCAAAATTACGAAATAGAACATATCAAATTCTACAAAGTTCATTGTGACAACTTCAAATTTCACTACTACAACATATCTATAAGCTTACAACCTACCTTGAGATTTCCATCTAATAATCCAGCTAAACATAAAAATTATGCCACATGAGATCCGAATCCTCTGATAGCTCCTTCCTCAACTGTGATGATGAACTCGTGCTCCTTAGCCAGTTTCCTTATAAGTTCAGTGTCGAGTGGCTTACAGAATCTTCCATCTGCTACAGTCACATTCACACCATGTTCCCTCAAAGGATCTGTAGCTTTTAAACATGACTGAACTATGGTACCATATCCTAGACTTGCAACTCTATTCCCTCCCTTTAATATTCTTCCTTTACCAATCTGTTCATAACAAACTCAGAAATATTTTACAAACTTTAGCCAAAGCAACACCTCTTCTTAAATTTGTAAACCTTGGTATAAATCATTCATAAACTTCTTTCTTCTTCTTTTTCCAGTGTCTCATAAAGAATTTTTTACCAAAAGTAAATAAGATACGGTCTGTAAACCCATGAGAGAATGTGCATTGATTCCACAAGGACCCCAACACACTCTTTGGTGAAGGAGTTTACTGTTGTCGTAGGGATTCGATTTATGCATTTCTCATTTACATGTTAGTACCTTTTGGGGTACCTGAGAATGTATTTAAATATGAAATTGAATATAGATATTAGATACCTCGATAGGGACACCTTTGTTGTGTGTAGGAAGAGGAACTCCAATTCCATTTCCTCGTGGGTACCTGAAACAACTGGGCCTATCATAAATGGCTGCTGCAGTCGCAACCATGTGCATCAACTCAGCTTCATTGGATGGTGCCATAACAATCATATTAGGCAAGCATGCCATGTATGTTATGCCAAATGCACCACAATGTGTTGGTCCATCTGCACCTACAAGTCCTGCTCTATCCAATGCAAATCTCACTGGCAGCTTTTGCAGATCCACATCATGCACCACCTACATGAGTAAATCAAGATTTTAACGATTTTTTTTTTCGTTTATGTGGATGGTATTGACAGTGTCAATTTGGCTAAAGGACACGATAAATCATGAGCGAAACCAAAATTTCAGTATATTTCAATGGATGTTTTTCTATTTTCAGTTGGGGGTTGTTATTTTTCTTTACCTGATCATACCCTCTTTGCAGAAAAGTTGAATAAATTGCGCAAAAAGGTTTTAGCCCTTAGTAGCTAAACCTGCTGCAAAAGTAACAGCATGCTGCTCTACAATTGCTACATCAAAACATCTGTCCGGAAATTTGTTTTCGAAATAATTCAGGCCTATCCCACCGCTCATTGCTGCGTGGATGGCCACAATTTTATCACCAACTTCAGCTTCTTTGATGAGTGCGTCCACAAAGTATCGAGTGTAGCTCAGTGTAGGAGATTTGGATTTTAAAAGTTTACCAGTTTTCGTATTAAACTGAACAACACCTGCAGCACATAATAGAAATTCATATAATTTTTTTTCCTAAAATGCAATAGAATTATGCATGCATGTTCAATTACGTTATGTTTTTTTACCATGCATTTTGTCGGCTGTAGCTTCAGCAGGAGGGTACCCTTTTCCTTTATTTGTGACTATGTGAATGAGGACTGGTCCAGGAACAGGCACGTCTTTAACTTTTTTGAGTATTGTCACTAAATCTTCCACATTACGTCCATCCACTGGACCTATGTAATATAGCCCGAGTTCTTCAAATAAGGTTGCACCAAATGCATTAATCATTCCTCTAGCGTATTCATCTAATCTCGATGCTACTTCTTGTGTTTTCCCTCCAATTTGTTTTGTTACATTCTGTATATACAACATTTGGGCAAAGGGTTGTTTCTTACTATAAATAACACATGCAGTACTTTCTTGGTATCTATTTTTTCAATTTCCTGGACAGGAGAGTATAGTATGCTACACTAAAAGTCTTATTATCTTTTTGTAGCGACATAATGATTTGTTGAATTTTGGTGTCCTTTAATGGAAACTTCATTTATCTAGTATGATGTCCAACAGCCTTCTATATAAATTATAGCAAAATGATTTTCTTTAGTTGTATTTCTTAAATGTGTCAATAGACTCCATACACAGTTTATGAGAAGCAAGTGCTAACGCATCTTGATCTAATTCCAAACTGAATTGAGGCTTACATGTGCTTTGGTCAAATTTAAGCAATGCTTAGTAAAAAGAAATTATTATTTTTAAAATAAAACGAATTAGGATTATAGCAAAAATACCACATTCCTAAACAAATTTTATCATTTTCTGTAATATGGATCGATTTGCATTAAGACATGATTATTTTATTTTAAAAATGACGTTTGTGCTCAACGTTTGTGTATTAAGGCTAATTCTAAATTATCTTACTTTTCTTATTAATGTTGCTGCCATTGAAATGAATATGAATAATCCACAATTGTGCATTCATGTTTGTAAACATAATACTTGAGTTACTTGTTCTGCTTCATCCAACCATCAACAGACAATTGTTATCATAGACTAATAGATCAATATTAATATCAAAATTTACCACTTTTTTAATGTTGGCAAGTGGTTGAAGTGAATATTAAAACCTGGTTAGTCACCAGTTTAAACATTAATTTTTGTGTTACCTTCATGAAACTGCTATGTGAGAGGCCAGATGCTATTTGCATGAGTTTTAATTTAATAACTGAACTAGATGTGTCAATGCCCGTGTGTGTTAATATACATACTTACATGTGTGTTGTCTCTTCGTGTGTATATGTAGTAGCACACATATACATTCTTTATATTAAAGTAATAATATGCCAGTGCACAAAAATTGTTTATTAAAATATACTGAAGAAAAGTAGGAAAAGATTGGAATGGTGTACATGTTATAATAGTGCTGCTTTAAGTTTTAACCTTTTTCCGTATAGCTGAGTTGAAAAAAATGTATCATTGGTATATTATTGTAAAAGGGAACAACAAGGACTATTTGTACGTACTTAGCACTGTTGATTTTAAATACACCTTCAATGTTGTATCTCACCATCAATGTAAAAGATTATATGATCAATAAATCTATTTTCAGTTGCATGCAACCGCTTCTTTGCTGAAAGACAAATAGTATTCAATTCTGACCATTATAGTTTTAGTTTAAAATTAATAATGCTTCGGAGAAGTTGTTATCGCTATGATTATTCCCAAATAATTTTATATTAATTGCAACTCTATTATTTAGCTGATACATAAGTTAAGATTAACCTTAATGGCATGTTATTCGTTGTTAACCGGAATAATTAATAATAAACAATATACTCTTGAATGTGATTTTGATTTTGTATGATGCAAGATAAACTGAAGAAAGGTTCCATACAACTGCCTAAATTAATTATTAACTGGAAATTTAGAAAAATGCCAAAAAAGGAACAAAAAATAAAAAATGCAGGGAAGCTGGTTAAACTGAAAAAATTTAAGGAGATGAATCGACACCTTATTTATTCCATATTATTAAATAATATTTCAAGTTCAAATTGGCTTAATAGGGCGATTCCTGAAATAATTAAGAATTTACAATTTTACATGAATAAAGACAGCAGTACAAATACATCATAAATAACAACTAATAAATTAGGACATGAAGCTACGTACTGTACATGAAAACTGAAGTTGAAAATGAAAACCATGGTGTAACAATGTTCATAACACAGATTATATATTTGAAAAATGCAATGTTATGCATCACTTCCATGGTTCGGTAAAGATATTTCTTTATTCGCATAGAAAAAGCCCTTATTGCAAAAATTAGAATGAATGAATAATAAACAAATAAAACTCCTACATCAACCTAAACTATTAGGAGAGCATTTTTAAGAATAGAGAAATCGTTACTCCATAAAATTTTGATGCAATGTTTACATATATTTAAGTATTATATGTCATACCATCTACTTCATGTTGGTTTATAAATGTCTAACAACATCTTATTAACTTGGTGATCATAGCACTCGCAATTAGTAGCCAGATTATTTTGAGTTAAGCATAATAACACTCAGAGGATGAATTTATAAAACAGTAAATTCTCATCAAAATCAATCTCCCAGCTTTTGATGCTTCAAATACTGATGTCTGTACTGATAATTTAATTGGCAAACTGCAAAGAATAGTCATACATGAAAAGCTAATGAAAAATACAAATAAAAAATCGGTACATGGACTAATGTATATTTTAGACATAACCTCCTTTTATCTACACAGATAGGAAGCACATGTTATATTCCTCTCATACGTGATGACTGCACAAAAACATTTTAAATTTTTTATTTGATAGTTCCTGAAAATCGGTGTAACAGTTTTATCATATCATTTTAGGTGACAAATATGCTTTAATTAATGGTCAAACAATCCTTAGAAGATAAATCAATACATGGTTAAAAGAATGGTAACGTGTAATAGAATGGTAACATGTAATACAACATGGAAAAAAGCTCAACTTAGAATAAAGGATAATTTTATAAAACAAAAATTTTATTTTTGTTGCAGCAATCTCATATCCATCATTAATATGATCAGACAAATTTTAACCATTGACTACAATATTACCATAATCATGTTTTGTGCATGCTATGCAAGAAATTTTGCACATATTTGTTATGTTATTACAAATACATTAGTGAAGCTAAACCAATTTTCAAATAAGTCAAGAAGATATTATAGTTTGTTTTAGTTTACTGCAATAGCTAATGATTTCTAAAAGCTAAAAAAGTTAATTTATTAAAATGATTGTCGTGTTAAAGAAATTAAAAGCATGTATGTCATGCTCTAATCTTACATTCATAATCCTATTCATATGTTTAGCATTGACAACGTTATTTGAGAAGCAGGTTACAAGACATTCAAGTAAATTGGTAATGCATCATTGTCTACCCAAAAGTTGAAATTTATCGTTAGTTATGTAGTAATTGTCAAATGGATGCGTAAAATGAACAGGCTCCGTTACATACATTTGGTACCAACAATCTCTAGATAACAACATATCAAATATAAGAATTTGAAAAGAAAAAATTTAAAGTGAAAATTGAGAAAAAAAATTGAATCTAGTTTAACAAATTAACACATATTACTTTGAGTAAGGGGAGATAACTCTATTATCTGAAATCTATGATGAGCTTCGTAGGGTTTATAAAATTTAAGGTTGTCCGTCTAATGCAAAATCAATCGACTATAATCACTATTGGAATCAGACAGAATGGATTTGGGTGGAATTACATTTTGGGAAAAAATATATTACCTATTCATCAAAATTGATACTACGATGTGTGAAATTAACATCTCATGGTTGATTCTCCACTACGTATAGTCGATTTCCAATAAAATTAGACGTCGACCTCATAATAGAGTCGCATGTTTTATAATGGTACGGTTGTGCCCCAGCTTCGTTTTGGTAAAGGGCCGGCTCTGTTAGAGGGAGGCGATAACCAGGTAACGGCGGTGCTGGAACGAGGCGGAGGTGATAACCCTAGAACGAATATCGAGGCAGAGGTGGGTAATCCTAGAACGGCAATGAGGAGGAGGGGGAAGCTAGAGGTGGAGGTGGCGATAATGGAGGGGGTGAAAGCCCTAATTTGAATTTTTGATTTATAGAATAATATTGGAAAATGATATTGGAAGCGTGAGAAATGATTTTAGAAGCGTGAGACACAGATGAGGAGCAATAATAAACAAAATGACACTTCTATCCATATTTCTATTAATTATTTACCAAACTATCTGATTTAGTAACAGTTATATCCGTGATAAATGGTCGTAACGGAAATAACCGTTAGAAATTTATAACAGTTATTACCGTTACAAATTGAAAGCGGAAAAGTATTACAAAATGTGTTTTTTGGTGTTATGTTTCCTTAATGACTCTGCATTGATTAATGTAGACGTTTGGTTAATCTACCAAAAAAAATCTCACTTGTAGGTAAATGTCAAATTGAAATATTCATACAAATAAGAACTAATCTTTCCTTTCAGTATAACATTGTGTGTTTTAACCTTTAAATGTAAAAGTTTCACACGGCTATCTTTGTAAATTGATTGTTGATGGAAGTAATTTTTTTATTTCATATTTAATATGGGTTCAAACTGAACCGGGCCGAAACCGAACAGTCTTACATTCAAACAGGACCGAAACCGAACCGTTTAAAGGATTAGTATAATAGTTTGCATTTTTGATTAACCGTTTGATGCGGTGCGGAAGCGGTTTGGACTCCAAACTGCACCAAACCGATCCGCGCCTGCCCCTAGATAAAACAAAGTTCGAACGAGGAGAGAGAAAAAGGCAAAAGAAACGAAAAGGGTAGATGTAGGGGTGGACATTTAACCGACTTCACCGACTTAATTGATTTAACCAACATCGATCGAACCGACTTAACCGATAATTTCGGTTAACCGACATCATCAGTTAATCGACCGACCATGACCGAATATTTTCGGTTCGGTTAACGGTTAACAAAATTTGATCGGTCGGTCAACCGTTAACCGACCACAAAATTTAGTTTATTTTTCTAGCTCGTAGCCCAAAAGCTGCACATTTATAAACAAAGCATACCCGACCGAACTTGTTCTACGTGCCCTATTAATATAGTATTCCTTTCTAGATCTGCTCCGATTTTAATTTTACAGATGAATTTAAAAATAAATAAGAAAGTTCGAAACCTAGATCTAATATACACCCTCGTCTCATATGCTAATCACCAATGTTGCTCGCGCACTTCCCGACGCTGGTGAAAACCACCACCACCGAGTCATTGCAATAATTAATGGCATCAAAAAGGAAACAAAATATTATGAGTATACTTTTCTACAATTAATTCTTAAGTTCTAAATCAACTTACCGAATCTTAGTTCTAAATTAATTTACAACTAATTTGTAGTAATACGATTGCATTAATCATATACTGAATTTGCTTGCATTTGTTCTGTTAAATTTTAGGGATTAACTCTCCGCTTTGCTGTATATTTTACTTGTTAACAAATTTATGTCTAAGCCTGTACTATAAATTTTTGGTTTATGAGTTTGCCAGAACATTGGACATTTTGCCAGAACATTGAATATTTTGCCATAACACATTCAGTTGTTGTGAAAAAACATCATAGTTATGGCTAGTTGGCTACATGGAAGTTTGTGTAACATATGTTGAAATCATCACTGAAATTATCACTTGGCTGTTTCAAGTGCATATTTTGTTCAGAACTTGGTTAAGCTAAGCGCCTTATCAAATCAACTGCCCAATGCAAATTAATACTGCGGACCTGTTAGCACCATGAAGATAGTTAATTATTGCTTCAGTTCATGTGTACATTCAGTTCATATGTCATATGCTCAGGCCAATATTTACCACTCAATTCATACACATATATCATTCCATGTGTATATTTAACGCACATAGGCGGTAATTAAGATGCACCATCCGGTTAGTTCATGTGTACATCTGCTGTTGCTTAAGTTTTGATAGTTCATGAATGATAAATATAGTTCTTACATATATCAATTGATTTCATGTATACGTCTAATGCTACTTCAGTTTTTAAATTATTAAATTATTAAATATATGTTAGTTGTACTATTAAATACACATCTAATGATGCTTCATGCATAAATCAATTATGAATAGTTGATTATCACTCAATTGAGTCAGCTCTTTCTTTGTTATTCTTGTTACATTTAAACATTTATTGTAGAAAACATGGCAAGGAACATGAGTTACTGACTTGTTGTTTGTCATTCAGACTTCAAAGCTTTGAGTTGCTGACTTGCTATGGAGTGAGCACGGATTGTTTGTAGTTTGGCAAGTTTGTTCTTGTAGTTTGGCTATGAACTATGAAAACTGTATTAATACGAATTATTATCTGTAATCAACTATGTAGTGTGATTATGTAATACGCATTAATATGAACTG
Organism: Allium cepa; assembly: GCA_030765085.1. Classification (NCBI taxonomy): domain Eukaryota; kingdom Viridiplantae; phylum Streptophyta; class Magnoliopsida; order Asparagales; family Amaryllidaceae; genus Allium; species Allium cepa. The sequence continues at coordinate 791,112,432 of CM060935.1, read as the reverse complement.
CTTAGTGCCGAGGGGTGAGGATGTAGTAGACTGCTTGAAAGGACTGTATGACTGAAGTTATGAACTGTATTGTGTATTCATTGTATTATGGATTGAATGTGTTGTTAATGTTTTATCAGTTAAGTAATATGTGTTGTTAATGCTTGTAACAGTTTCATAATATTCATATGCAATATATATTATGTAAAGTTGTAACTGTATGAAGAACGAAGTGGAATATGGTAGATTTCACTGTTTAATACAGCTAAATTTTCGGTTAACCAATTTTCGGTTAACCGGTTGAACTTAATCGGTTAACCGGTTGATAAGTGCGGTTAACCGCGGTTAAGTTTGGACGGTTCGGTCGATATGGATCGAACAAATTATTTTCGGTTCGGTAACCGAACCGTGTAATTTGTACGGTTAAATTGGTTAATTAACCGATCGGTTCGGTTAACCGACCGTGCCCACCCCTAGGTAGATGCCATTGATAACAACTTTTGATATAAATATATCATTTTGGTTTTAACAACTGTAGTCACTTATAGTAAATAGGCATACACCGAAAAGTACATTACGTACGCCGTAACTTTTACTAAATTACCCTTTTTACACGTTCATCATATTCCTTCTTTAAACCTTAAAACTCATTTACATAAAACTAGACTCCCTACAATTAATTTAGTTAAAATTCAACAAAATAAACTTTAATTTTTGGCACTAAATTGTTAATTATTAAAAACTTGAAAACTCTTATTTTCATCAAAATCAGCTTTAATTTTAGAAAAAAAATGTAAACACATTTGAATTAAAGTAGTTAGTTCTGAAAATTGTCTTAATTAATATTTTAGGTTTTCATTTAAATTCATCAAAATTGTATAAATTTAATCAGATGTCATTGATTTTAATGTTTTAGACAGATGGTTTACGAGAAAAGGACTAAAAATGCAATTAACAATAAGGGTAACTTAGTCATAGATTTTCTTAGATAAATAATGGTGTATGTTAGGTGATTTTGGTGCATTAGTAGAATTTGGCATAATAATAATAATAAATTTTAATAGTTCCAGTCATTAACTATGCTTCCTTACACCTTTTATTCTAATAGTTATCTTCAATGAAACATCACCCAAAGTACACATATATATAAAGATATTTTGTGTTATAGTAATATTAATATACTTTGAATCATTCTTATTGCTACATTATTTTGGTTTTACGTTTACCTGAATATTTGAAGTAAAAGAAAAAATTATTTGTTTGTTTTAGAAATTCGACTACATAATATATATTATATATAATTCGCGTATCATATTGTCATTTAGCAGAAGATGGATCTTAAGGCTGATTTAACACTAGAGGGAAATGGATATTGTTTTCTAATTTTTGTGAATCGTTTTGAATTCATCTAAGATTATAGTTTAAAAAATGCAATTAATAATCGTAGATTCAAACAGAAATAAATACAAATGCAGTAAAAGTAAAAAAGGAAAGAACATACCAGGATTTTATACTGGTTCAGAGTTACCTTACATCCAGTCCTATATAATTTCTTATACAAATTTATTTTCAAATAGCAAAGTCAATACAATCTCTATTTCAAGAAAACGAGAAAAACCCTCTAGACTTTCTAAGCGTTGGGTAGACTCACTTGATTTACATGGATGACAAACACACCCACTTAAATTTTCGGGTCACCAAGGCTACAATCACACCCACCAATATGCCGGTATGATTTGATAGAGTTTTACAGACACTGATCGTTGATCTTGAATACAAATGATCCTATAACCTCTTAAATAGCACTTTGATCTTATTTGAGCGAGAGTGATGAGAGAGATCAGAGAGTAATCAATAGAGAATCAAATCTATGGAGTTGAATTTTATTTCGATTGAATCTGAGAAGAATTTTGAGTAGAATTTCTTTTAGAAAACAAAAGAGTGAAAGAGGAGATAAAATATGAAAACGTAGTTAAAGAAAATTCATTGGTTTAACCCATACTTATAGAGAAACGGTAATCATATCCATTTGTGAAGAGATATAATGGAAAGACACATCAGTTCAAATTTGAATTTTGGAAAAATCGGTCCATATGTCGACATATAGGGTGAGGGTATGTGGACATATCCCTTTACAATTTGAAAACTTACATTTTTAAAAATATTTTGAAAATGTTATACATTGCAAAATATTTGTACTTTGTAAACTTATTTAAACATAGTTTATACATATTTTAATCATTTCAAAACTTAAGAAAACTTTATAAAAATTATTTTGAAATATTTTTGAATATATAAAGGATTTAATATGAATTTCTGTTGATATTAAATAATATATGAAGTCTGAGTGAATATATTTAAAATCAAAGTTATAGATATTATAATGTACTTATAAATATTTAAAAATCATAAATTGAAAACGATAATAAAATACAATAGATTAAAAGTGTTATCCCGCCTTTTGGCAATGCCGTGATACCATAGATTCGACTAAAAATGAGTGGTTACCAACCTTGAGAATCAATGAAATACAAGACTATGGATGATGGTCGAACATATTCTGACCAGGTCCCGATCAAGATGAAATCATTATGAAGTGACAAGGAAGGTACCGTGAGGCCATATTTTAGGTTTCAAGTTAATTGTATTTCTTATGCTTCAGCTATGGCAAAATGAAGAATTTATATGGATCGATCTAAAACTATCCATATAACAGCATAAATCGACGAAGATCGATCAATATCTCAAAATCTACAAAGCCAATGCACTTGAAACTTTCAGAACATCAATACATTGAAGAGTGGAGCCCACCAAAATGATTGGATGACTAAACTCCCAAATCTAGGAAGGACATACCGATCGTTCCATAGAAATCGTACAAAATTAGCCAAAACGATCCATAATTTCACGGAAAATGTGATATCTCACAAACGGTATGTCGAAATTGCATAAAATTTTGAGAGAAACTATCTTACATCATGAAGAGCATACACTATGCATCGCACATCAATCAGAGGCCAAAATAATGATCGGCTAAACTTTGGCCGATCGTTCCAAAATATCGAGTTAGGGCCACCGATTGTTATGGTGGGCCCCTACGGATCTAGAGATTCTTCTTGCAAAATTTCTACCCGGTCCATGTATGTCTTCTTCTATAATTACAGCAGCCATTCTTTATAAAGAGGATCCCTCTTTCTTCTGCTTTGGCACTACCATTTTTATTCTTCACTCTTGTATTAATAGATCCGAGCCGATCCAAACATTCTTGTAATCATAGTCCAGTGCAAGATCAATAAAAATATGAAGTGGATGTAGGTCAAGATTGTCGAATTACTACAAAAATCTGTGTGTTCATTTACTTTTTCTACTATATTTTTAATTTCATTCATCATTTAATCTCTACAAGATTCTATTGGGTGTTGATACCAATTTTTGGCATCAATAAAAAGTATATTTAAAATGTAAACTAATTAAAAACTTAAGTTTTCAACATATAATGATCTTATAAAATAAAAAGTTAAAAATAATTTGAAGGTTATTTTGAGGAATCATTTTTAAAACAAGAATCCTTTTAAAATCAATTTTGAAATTTAGAATATTTAAAAACCTATTTGAAAAGAAGAATAAAGAAAGATCTAAGAAGTGCTATTAGGGTTTTAATAATAATCTATTACTCTATAACTTATATGGATATCTTGATTTCTTCAATACTCATGAGTTTTCAATCTCTAACACTTGAACTTCTGTATCAGCTGCTTGAATCTTCACTTGATACTGTACAATCTTCTTAATTAACACCTGTGTAATACCCTCCACTATATACAAAATATAACTTTATAAAAACACTAATATCTATATTTTATATAATGTCATATGGTTTTTGTCGTCAAAATCAATGCCGGAGGCACTAACAACCATGTTTATAAAATATGATATAACTCTTCCCGAGTTACAAAATTCCCCTTTAATCTATGCCTAAATTCTATATACTTCTCCCCCTTTGTCATTGACAAAAATATAACTAAAAACTACCCCTAACTAAGGTATTACATAATACACACACACACACACACATTGAGATATAAAAGCAATACAGAAAAGCAATAATAGTAATATATAAGAGTGATAAGAATGATAAGCGATAACATGAACTATTTGTATTAATCACATCAGACCAATACACACACACACACACATATACACATATATGAACTAAAGTGACACAAAAACAAATTCAAGCAATCAATTTAATTCACACAAGTCAATCCAATCCAATTAATAACTCTATGCACACCAATCAAAATTAAATCGAAATTACACAAAAAAACCAAATACGAATCCTAACAAATCATACTAAAACGTGATAATCCTCAGCACTAAGGTATCTTCTTAATTATGAATGACTTGTGGATGAGGCAAAGGGATAATGAAGGCGTAAATTTCCTTTTGGTTTGATGAGATTTCCATCTCAATCGAAACAGACTTCTCCAGTATAATGGACTTCGTCTTCATCCATTTGTTCTCCTTCCTCCTTTTCATCCTCTTCTTCTTCCTCCTTTTATTTTGCATTTGTAGGATTAAAACTATCCTTTTCAATTACTGTTGGATTTATTAGATTATCCAATAGTTATGTCTATTGATTTCGTAAGATTCTGGCTTGTTTTTCTTATTCCCTGGAGATTCTAAGTTGACCCACTTGTATTTAAGTGAGCATTTGCAGAACACTTCATTTCTTCCTCCAATTTAGTCACTTTAGCCATGGTGATATTCTGGAGAGACCCTTATGTCGGAGTTGGGAAGAAAAAAGATGAATTTTCCTCTCTTGGACGTTTAGAATTAGAGGAGTCCATGAGATTATTTTACTTCAGAATATAGAACAGAGAAAAGAAAGAAAAATGAAGAAGAAGTCAAAATTTGGTGGTTATATAACCCAGTTTGAATTTTGAAATTAGGAGGGAAATTTGAGTTTTGAATTTAACTGCATATGTCAACATATCTAGTGTAAATTTGATGATTTGTTTTTCTTTTTTATTTTTGATTTATATGTTATTATTTTTATATTTTCGATATAGAACGAATTCCTAAATCTCTTCCAAGCTTAGTAAATGGTGTCTGGTTAATTGGTTTTGTTAATATATCAGCTACATTTTTTTTATTATTTATAAATTCTAGTGGGATTATTTCTTTGTTTATGTTCTCTCTTAGAAAGCGATGTCATATATCTATATATTTAATTATATAACGATGAGTTGGATTTTCAGAAAAATTAATCGCACTAGCATTATCGCAGTTTATTAGTGATTTTGTAAAGTTTAAACCAAAATCTTTTAACGTTAGTTACATATAAATAACTTGTGCACATGCTAATTCTGCTGAAATATATTATGCTTCCATCGTGGATAGAGATATAGAAATTTTTTTTTTGCTAAACCAGGAACTAGAGAGTGTCTTAAAAAGTGACAAGTTTCACTTGTACTTTTTCGGTCTGATTTTCAAACAACAAATCAGAATCATTATATGAAATTAATGCAAAGGAGTCCTCTTTTGGATAAAAGAGTCCTTAATATAATGTGTTATTTATGTATCTTAATATTCGTTTTACATATTTTAGATGAGTTTCCTAAGGTTGAGATTGATATCTTGCAAAGAGACATATACTATGCATTATGTCAGGTCTACTAGTGATTATATAGAGTAGTGATCCAATCATTCCTCTATATAATTTTTTATCTACATCTTTTGAATTTTCATCCATATTTAATTTTTCATTTGTTGCCATGGGAGTTGGCCTACCACTGGTATTGACATGCCAAATTTCTTAACTAAATCTTTAGCATATTTTTCTTGACTTATAAAAATACCATTTCTTAGTTGTTTTATATGTAATCCTAAAAAGTAATTTAGTTGTCCCATTAGACTCATTTCAAATTTCTTAGCTATCATATCTGAAAATTCTTTGTTTAATTTATTGTTAGTTATTCCAAAAATAATATCATCTACATATATTTGTATTAGTTGAATATAATTGTTATTTCTTTTAATAAAAAGAGTATTATATACTTTGCCTATTTCAATATTAGATTATAACAAATGTGATTTAAGTCTATCATACCATGCTCTAGGAGTCTGCTTTAGATGATATATAGCTTTCTTTAATTTATAAACGTGATTAGGGAATTTCTCATTCTCAAAAAATAGGGGTTGTTCAATATAAACATCTTCTTTAATAAAACCATTTAAAAAAGCATTTTTAACATCCATTTAAAGTAATATAAAATTATTATGATTTGCAAAAGCGAGTAAGCTTCTTTTTTCTTCTAATATGGGTACAAGTACAAAGGTTTCATCAAAATCAATACCTTCTTCTTGATAATAACCTTGAACGAATAAACAAGATTTATTTCTTACAACTTCGCCTTATTTATTTATTTATTTTATTTCTATATACCCATTTAGTTCCTATTATAGATTTATCCTCTGGTCTTGGGTCTAATTTCCTAACTTCATTTCTTGTGAATTAATTCAATTCTTCTTACGTTGCAAGAATCCATGAATAAACTTTTCTCCATATTTCAACTCTTCTTCACTCGACCATAACTTCTCCAAAACATAACCAAAATGCAAAATTCTTTTTTTTAAATCATGTACTTTTCCAATGGTCAACTTTCAAGTTGACCATTTTGTCTCATATAAAGATAACTATGTCAAAAATACACTTCTTTCCAGTGCATTCTCTGTCCCAGTTTTTAAGCCAGAGAATATGCCATTTTGTTTTGACCATAACTTGATAATAACATATCCATATTAAGAAATATTTTTTTCAAACCACATAAAATTATAGTGGATGCAACTTTTTATTGACCACTTTTTCCAATTTTGAGGTTTGTATAATTGAAAGTTAATTCTTTGAAGTGCATTTTCGGGCTTCATTTTTGTCAATCCGACAACACCTCTTCTTCATTCTATCATATCTCCCTCAGAACAACTTAGATTCAAATGATTCTTTTTTTTAAATTGAATAGAAAATAATTTGCAACAACTTTTCAGTTAACAAGTTTTTCAAAATTTAAGAGTAAGAGAATCAAAGATAAGATAGAATATGACCTATTTTTTGGATCAAATTCGAGTAGTTTCAGCTTTAGTCGAAGACGGTTGGAGTTTCCAAAAGAGAGCAGGAGATATTCATTTACATATGGACATATTCTATTATCCACTGTGCTTTGTTAGTTTTAGTTCAATGTTTTTCAGCAATTGTAAGGACAGATGTTAATAACTGTCCAAGCTGAATTTACGTTAGACTCTGATATATGTATCTTAAAATATTTTCCACTGTAAAGATATTGTTCAATGTTATATGTTATTCCATTCATGTGAGATTCTATCCTGTCTATTTTTCTTAGTTACCCTTGATCATCCATACTTTCGCGCAACTTGTATCGGACCTGAGTGGCTTATTGTCGGTACAAGTACGGAATTGTGGGTCGTCACATTTGGTATCAGAGCTTTGGTTAGGTACCTAAGTAAAATTTGTTTAGGTTAGTAAATCAACCTAGGAATTTTATAAATGAAACTACCTTAATTTGATAAATAAAATGGATAGGATAAGGCACCGTATCTCCAACCAGAGTTATGGGTGATATTACTTTTTTGAAGCGCTTAACTTTCGTTAATTGTTGTTTTTCGTTATATTTTTTCGTCCTTGTAATTTCGAGGACGAAATTCTCTTAAGTAGGGGAGAATGTAACGACCCGGAATTTGAACACTTTAAAATATACTATTTAAATTGATTTTAAATGTAAAATAGGTAATGTTATATGATTCAAATAATATTAGATAGGATTTGGAAATAGAAATATACACAAACCTTTGCTTATATCGACAAAAGTGAAAAAATGCCGATTTGAGAAAAGTAAGTTTCAATGGTTAAATAAATTATTGTAATTAATTTATGACTGTTTATATTTTTAAATAGAAATATAAAAATTTACTTTTAAATTTGGTTTACATAAATAAATAGTTTAACTAAAATGTTAAAATATGACTGTAAAACGTTTTGTCGAAAATCAACATTTTGTTCAAAATAAGTTGTCGCAACGTTATCGCACCTTTGTTAACATGTTTTAACATATATATTACATATTTTAATAACTAAACATGTTTACTTATATTAAATAGGGTTAGAAAGCTTCTACAAGTCATTAGTAAAAGTAAGTAAGAATTAACAAAAGTAAGAAAAAGTAAACATCAAATCATATCAAATCAAAGCCAATATAATTATGATATTCTTTACTTAATCTTTAAGTGACTAAGACATAAAGTAAGAAGTGAAAGGATGATGTTAAGTTTTGAAAAGGTGGATGTTGGTTTAGGTGAAGTAAGGATAGTTTGGTAATTTGGTAAAATGTTATTTTGGTAAATTTACTACTTCTTTCTTTTTCTATAAATACCCACCTCCTTCTCACTTTCATTCACATTTCTTCTTCTTCATTTCTCAAGCTTCTTCGCCTTCTTTCTCTTCTCTTTAATGGCCTCCAAGGCATAGGAAAAAATTAGAAAGAAATAATGTCAAAATATTTACAAAATATTCAAAAGAAATCAATGTTCATTCTCTTCAAATCAAACTCCTCTTTTCTCCATATTTTACCTCTTCTTCTCTCGGCCATTACTTCATCAAAAAAGAACCAAAATGCAATTTTTTTTTAAAATCATGTATTTTATTAGTGGTCAACTTTCTTGTTGACCACTTTGTCTCATTATAAAGGTAATATGTCAAAAATACACTTCTTTCCATTGCATTCTCTGGCCAAGTTTTTAAGCCAGAGAATAGGCCTTTTTGTTTTGATCATAATATCATCATACCAGATCCGAATTAAAAATTATTTTTTTGAAACCATATAAAATTCCAGTGGCTACAACTTTTATGTTGATCACTTTTTCAATTTTCAGTTTTCTATGCCTGAAACCCAATTCTTTTAAATGCATTTTCCTAAATCATTTTTGTCAATCCGACAATACCTCTTCTTCATTCTATCATATTTCCCTCAGAACAACTTGGATTCAAATGATTTTTTTTTTAAATTCAAGAGAAAAGAATTTTCAACAACTTTTTAGTTAACAAGTTTTTCAAAATTTGAGAGTAAGAGTGTCAAAGATAAGAGAGAAGATGGCCTATTTTTTGGATCAAATCCGAGTAGTTTCAGCTTTAGTCGAAGACGGTTAGAGTTTCCAGAGGAGAGCTGCAGATATTCATCTACATATGGACATATTCTATTATCCGCTGTGGTTTGTTATTTTTAATTTGATGTTTTTCAGCAATTGTAAGGACGGATGTTTATAACTGTCCAAGCTGAATTTAGGTTAGACTCTAATATATGTATATTAAAAGATTTTCTGCTGTAAAGATATTGTTCAATATTATATGTTATTCCATTCATGTCAGATTCTATTCTGTCTATTTTTATTGATTACCCTTGATCATCCATACTTCCGTGCAACTCGGGTCAGACATGAGTAGTTTATTGTTGAACAAAGGGTATGGAATTGTGGGTCGTCATATTTGGTATCAGAGCTTTGGTTAGGCGCCTAAGTATAATTTGTCTAAATTAATAAATCAACCTAAAATTTTATTAATGAAACTACCTAAATTTGATAAATAAAATGGATAGGAAAAGGCGCCGTATCTCCGACTAGGGTTATGGATGATATTGCTATTTTTGGTGTGCTTAACTTTCGTTAATTGTTGTTTATTCGTTATATTTTTTCGACCTTGTAATTTCAAGGACGAAATTCTTTTAAGTAGGGGAGAATGTAACGACCCAGAATTTGACCACTTTTAAATATACTATTTAAAGTGATTTTAAATATAAAATAGGTAAGGTTATATGATTCAAATAATATTGGATAGGATTTGGAAATAGAAATATACATAAAAAGAGTAACATTTGCTTATATCGACAAAAGTGACAAAATACTGATATCAGAAAAGTAAGCTGCAATGGTTAAATAAATTATTTTAATTTAATTATGAGTGTTTATATTTTTAAATAGAAATATAAAATTTTATTTTTAAATTTGGTTTACATAAATAAATAGTTTAACTAAAATGTCAAAATATGACCGTAAAACGTTTTGTCGAAAATCAACGTTTTGTTCAAAATAACCTGCCGTAACGTTATCGCACATCCGTTAACATGTTTTAGGATATATATTACACATTTTAATAACTAAATATGTTTACTTTTACTAAATAGGTTTAGAAAACTTCTATAAGTCATTAGTAAAAGTAAGTAAGAATTAACAAAAGTAAGAAAAAGTAAACACAAATCACATCAAATCAAAGCCAATATAATTATGATATTCTTTACTTAATTTTAAGTGACAAAGACATAAAGTAAGAAGTAAAAGGACGATGTTAAGTTTTGAAAAAGTGGGTGTTTCTTTAGGTTGAAGTAGGATACTTTGGTAATTTGATAAGACGTTATATTGGTAAATTTACCACTTCTTTCTTTTTCTATAAATACCCACCTCCTTCTCACTTTCATTCACATTTCTTCTTCTTCATTTTCAAACTTCTTCACTTTCTTCCTCTTCTCTTTAATGGCCTCCAAGGCATAGGAAGAAATTATAAATAAATAATGTCTAAATATTTACAAAATATTCAAAAGAAATCAATGTTGATTCTCTTCAAATCAAACTCCTCTTTTCTTCATATTTTACCTCTTTTTCTCTCGGCCATTACTTCTTCAAAACAGAACCAAAATGCAAATTTTTTTAAATCGTTTATTTTATTAGTGGTCAACTTTATTGCTGACCACTTTGTCTCATTATAAAGATAATTATGTCAAAAATACACTTCTTTCCATTGCATTCTCTGGCCTAGTTTTTAAGCCAGAGAATAGGCCCTTTTGTTTAGATCATAACATGATCATATCTGATCTGAATTAAGAAATTCTTTTTTTGAAACCATATAAAATTACAGTGGCTACAAATTTTATGTTGATCACTTTTTTAATTTTTAGAAATTCTATACCTGAAACTCAATTCTTTGAAATGCATTTCGGGCATCATTTTTGTCAATCCGACGATACCTTTTCTTCATTCTATCATATCTCCCTCCGAACACCTTAGATTCAAATGATTATTTTTTTAAATTCAAGAGAAAATAATTTTCAACAATTTTTCAGTTAACAATTTTTTCAAAATTTGAGAGCAAGAGAGTCAAAGATAAGAGAGAAGATGACCTATGTTTCGGATCAAATCCGAGTAGTTTCAGCTTTAGTCGAAGACGGTTGGAGTTTCCAGAGGAGAGCTGGAGATATTCATCTATGTGTGGACATATTCTATTATCTGCTGTAGTTTGTTAGTTTTAATTTGATGTTTTTCAACAATTGTAAGGACAAATATTTATAACTATCCAAGCTGAATTTAGGTTAGACTCTGATATAAAGATTTTCTATTGTAAAGATATTGTTCAATATTATATTTATTCCATTCATGTGAGATTCTATTCTATCTATTTTTCTTAATTAACCTTGATCATCCATACTTCCGCATAATTTGGGTCGGACTTGAGTGGTTTATTGTCGGCACAAAGGGTAAGGAATTATGGGTCGTCATATTTGGTATCAGAGCTTTGGTTAGGTGCATAAGTATAATTTGTCAAAGTTAATAAATCAACCTAGGAATTTTATTAATGAAACTATCTTAATTTGATAAATAAAATGGATAGGAAAAGGCATTGTGTCTCCGACCAGGGTTATGGATGATATTACTATTTTTGGTATGCTTAACTTTCGTTAATTGTTGTTTATTCGTTATATTTTTTCGTCCTTGTAATTTCGAGGGCGAAATTCTTTTAAGTAGGGGGAATGTAACGACCAAGTTTTTGACCACTTTAAAATATACTATTTAAATGATTTTAAATATAAAATAGGTAAGGTTATACGATTCAAATAACATTAGATAGGATTTGGAAATAGAAATATATATAAAAAGAGTAACATTTGCTTATATCGACAAAAAGTGACAAAATGATGATTTCAGAAAAGTAAGCTACGATGGTTAAATAAATTATTTTAATTAATTTATGAGTGTTTATATTTTTAAATAGCAATATTTAAATTTATTTTTAAATTTGGTTTACATAAATAAATAGTTTAACTAAAATGTCAAAATATGACCGTAAAACATTTTGTCGAAAATCAACATTTTGTTTAAAATAAGTTACCGCAACGTTATCGCACATCCGTTAACATGTTTTAACATATATATTACACATTTAAAATATGTTTACTTTTACTAAATAGGGTTAGAAAACTTCTATAAATCATTAGTAAAAGTAAGTAAGAATTAACAAAGGTAAGAAAAAGTAAACATCAAATCACATCAAATCAAAGCCAATATAATTATGACATTCTTTACTTAATCTTTAAGTGACTAAGACATAAAGTAAGAAGTGAAAGGATGATGTAAAGTTTTGAAAAGTGGATGTTTCTTTACTTTGAAGTAAAAATAGTTCGGTAATTTGGTAAGATATTATTTTGGTAAATTTACCACTTCTTTCTTTTTCCATAAATATCCACTTCCTTCTCACTTTCATTCACAATTCTTCTTCTTTTATTAAGCTTCTTCACCTTCTTCCTCTTCTCTTTAATGGCCTCTAAGCCGTTTGAAAAAATTGGAAAGAAATGATATCAAAATATTTATAAAGTATTGAAAAAAAATCAATGTTCATTCTCTTTAAATCAAACTCCTCTTTTCTCCATATTTTACCTCTTTTTCTCTCGGCCATAACTTCTTAAAAACAGAACCAAAATGCAAAATTCCTTTTTTTAAATCATGTATTTTTCTAGTCGTCAACTTTCCTGTTGACCACTTTGACTCATTATAAAGATAACTATGTCAAAAATATACTTCTTTCCAGTGCATTGTCCGACCTAGTTTTTAATCCCGAGAATAAACCATTTTGTTTTGATCATAACATGAATATACCTGATCCAAATTAAGAAATTATTTTTGGAAAACCATATAAAATTCTAGTGGCTACAACTTTTATGTTGATCAATTTTTCATTTTTGAGGTTTTCTATACCAAAAACTCAATTATTTGAAGTGCATTTTCGGGCTTCATTTTTGTCAATCCGACAATACCTCTTCTTCCTTCTATCATATCTCCCTTAGAACCACTTGGATTCAAATGATTCTTTTCTCCAAATTCAAGAGAAAAGAATTTTCAACAACTTTTCAGTTAATAATTTTTTCAAAATTTGAGAGTAAGAGAGTCTAAAATAAAAGAGAAGATGACCTATTTTTGGATCAAATCCGAGTAGTTTCAGGTTTAGTCGAAGACGGTTGGAGTTTCCAAAGGAGAGCTGGAGATATTCATATACGTATGAACATATTCTATTATCGGCTGTCGTTTGTTAGTTTTAGTTTGATGTTTGTCAGCAATTGTAAGGACAGATGTTTATAACTGTCCAAGCTGAATTTAGGTTAGACTCTGATATATGTATCTTAAAAGATTTTCCACTGTAAAGATATTATTCAATATTATATGTTGTTCCATTCATGTGAGATTCTATTCTATCTATTTTTCTTCGTCACCCTTGATCATCCATACTTCCGCGCAACTTGGGTCAGACATGAGTGGTTCCTTATCGGCACAAAGGGTACAGAATTGTTGTGGGTCGTCACAAAACATCTTTGATTACAAAGAAATATCTATTACAATTTATAGATTGTATTTGCAAAGGATCGAAAAGATCTAAATGAAGAAGTTCAAGGAGTTGAGAGGTATAGATCATATATTTTAACTTAAAAGAACATTTTTTAAATTTTCCTAATTGACACACATTACAAAGATTATTCATATCAAGAATTACTTTTGGAAGACCCCTAACCAGATCATTTTTGACAATTTTAGAAAGGTGTTTGAAATTCAAATGACCAAATCTTTTGTGCCAAATCCAAGGGTCACTTTATTCAGCCAAAAGACACAAATTATCATTTGATACCTTCATACTTAATATGTAAATGTTTGTTTTCCTAATGGCTTCAGAGATAATGTTTGACTCGTTATCTTCAATATGAAATTTATCCTTTTCAAATTTAATTTTGAAGCCCATATCACACAATTGACTAGGGGTAGGCACGAGTCGGTTTGGTGCGGTGTGAAGCCCAAACTGCTTTTGCACTAAATCAAATGGTTAATCAAAAATACAAACCATTATACTAATCATTTAAACTGTTTAGTTTGTGTTTGTTTAATGTAATACGGTCTGGTTTTGGTCCGGTCCAGCTTGAACCCATATTAAATATGAAATAGTGTAATTACTGCTATCAATAATCAATTTACGAAGGCAACTTTGTGAAGCTTTTACGGTTAAAGGTTAAAATACAAAATGTTATACTTAAATAAAATATTTGTTCTCAATTGTATGAATATATCAATTTAACATTTAGCAACAAATGAGATTTTCTTTAGTATATTAACCAATCATTAATGCTAAATAATTCGTATTCATTGTGCAAATGATTATAATAAGATTATAATTAGCATTTGTCCAAAAAATGAGATGAAAAATATTATACTACAACTATAACTTCTTCCTTTATGACAATGATTATTATTAGTATAAGCTGGAAAAAGAATATACATCGTCAGAATATAAAACAGAAAGAAGTTGCTTATATTTTTATCATAAGTTTACTAGTGTAGATATTTGGTTCAGTCTAGCTTAATATTATCGGTTCAATCATCCAAACCGCAATCGAACTGTATCAATGTAGGTCGGTCTGGTTGAGGTATTTGCTTTGGTTAGAATATTCAGTGCGGGTTTCTATACCATTTGTATGATCCAGTGTGGTCGGTTTTCATAAAACGATGCGGTTTATGCCCACCCCTACAATTGATTAATATTTAAAAGAATATATTTTAAATTCCTAACTAGTATAACATTAGAAATAGTAGAAGTTTTAAAATTACTGACATTGCCGATGCCATATCCTTTAGAGTTGTCTCCAAAATTGACTCATCCACCATCTTTATAAATGATATCTTTCAAGATTTCCAAATTACCAGTCAAATGCCTTGAGTAACCACTATCCAGTATTTTCTTATCCTTTTTAATTTGTGTAGTTTGATTATTAGGTGCTTGTTAATCAAAAGCCATGTAACATGTTTGTTCCTGCAAATTATACCTTTTCAAAAGATCAAGTGACTTTTTATAATAAATGGATGCAAATTTGTGAAACAATGCCATTTTAATTTTGTCAAATTGCTTTTGAGAAATAGTGTTAAGAATATTATTGATATCTCTTGTCATTAAAAAATTTCAAAACTTAATTTACTAAATTTAGAAAACCAATGCCCCGACACCAAATGTTATTTAGCAAAAGATGAATCTTAAGGCTAATTTAACACTAGAGAGGGATGAATTTTGTGAATCTTTTTGAGTTTTGTTAAGATTATAGTTTAAAAAATGCAATTAATAATCATAGATTCAAACAAAAATAAATATAAATGCAATAAAAGTAAAAAGGAAAGAACACACCAGGATTTATACTCGTTCAGAGTTACCCTCCATCCAGTCCTGTATAATTCCATATACAAATTTCTTTTCAAATGGAAAAGTTAATATAATCTCGATTTCAAGGCAATGAGACACATCGTCAAGACTTTTTGAGCTCTAGGTACTTTATTTGAGTTACACGGCCCACAAGCACACCCATTTGAATTTCCAATTCACCAAGCACACCTAATTGATTTACATGGGCTACAATCACACCCACCAATATACGAGTATGATTTGGTAGAGTTTTTATAATGACCCAGAATTTTAGACATTTGATTTTGCAATATTTAATTTATTTTAAATATTCAAATGTTAGTTTATAAGCCAAATAGCTTAACTTTTAAATATAGGGATTTATTGTAATATGTGAATTATGAATGTAATAATTAAATCTTGGGTTTAATATAGATAAAAATGATCTTGGAAGCTAATTTGAATTCTGTTTAAATAAGAATGATAATAGTGAACTTATAAATTGGAATTAAGATTTAATTAGGTTTAATAATGACTCGTTTTAATTAACGTGTGAAAATATCATCCGGGGACACTGTCTTGGATCTTGGCGAAACCAGTAACTTCGGATCCATAATAGTGAATTGTTGTATGCCATCGAATTTCATAACGATTGGACGTACCATGTGATCTTGCAAATTGGAAACATATAGAATTAATTACAATAAATTAATATAATATAATTCAGTTTTAAAAAATGCATGTGCTTTCCTCTATTTTGGAGGATCACACATTTTTCTCAAAAAAAATCAATTTTAAAAAGCTAGCTTCTACATATGATCGAATTAGGTATTGATAATAGTTCCACTGATTTCGGAGCACGGTAGAATGCCAGGCGGCACACCTTGATTTGAGTTCGAAATTTTAAGGTTTATATTACCGAACATTTTGGAATAAAATAATAAGCACCCATCATTTCATGCCCATACTTTCCCCATACCCTAGCCCATACCAGACCATGCTCCCACGTCTCAACCTCATGCTTCTTCCCCTATATATAAGCGCATCTATAACCTAAGAAGAATTCTATTCTTTTTCAAATTTGATTCCTCCTAATCCAACACTCCTCATCCATCGTGGCCACTGAAGATATTTTCTGGCAAGGTCATCGACTTTGAAGCCGTAGAGGACGACGAGATGTAGAGATTGTATGGTTTGATTAGCGTAGCTCGTGGTGAGATGGCCGTATTTTTAGTGATGAATGGCATCGGGGGATTAGTCTATTTTGGAAAGCAGAAGTATTTTTAGGTGATGGGATCTGAAGGGTAAGAGTAAACGATGAGGAGGGTGAGGCACTGGCCAAGTTCGGTGGCGAATGAAGGATCGTGGTAGTGGAAAATCGAGTCGAACAACGTCCGACATCAGGGGTGATTTGGCAAAAACGATGGCGTTTTAGGGTGTCGGGCCGGAGGCGTTGGGGTCGCCTTGGCCAGGAGCGATGGCGGGGGAAGCGCGGCGGCGCACGATCATTGGAGGCAGTAGTGACGAGGTGAAGAAGGGGGCGCTTGAGTTTTTCATATTCGCGAGTGAGAGGGAAAGGGAAGATTACGGGGGAAAATGAAACTAAGTTAAGTTAATTTTCTAATTAGTGATTTTAAAATATTATTTAAATATTGAATTTTGTAAATTAAATATCTAATTCGTTTTAGGTCCAAAGCGAACGCTATCAGTCGTATTGAGCTTGCATTGTCAAACGATACGTGATGAAGTTAGATTGGTGATGTTTAGAGCTAGGGGAATTTTATACTGAATTCGAACGTCGTTCGAAATTCGGATGGAACCTGAATGCCTCAGTGGCGTTGGAATAATGGTGAGTTAAACTCACTTTTTGGTTAACCAGTACGTTATGTAGTTGAAAATAAATTGTTAATTGGATGTTTGGATGATTTATTGTTTTTATTGGTTGGTTTGGATATATTCCTGCCCCTAGAGCCGATGACCTTATATATATATATATATATATATATATATATATATATATATAGTAGCGGATGACCCATATTATATAATTATATATGAGTTGTGATGTAGGGGAAAGGGTTGGAGGGATCCAATAGGATTCCTCACCACCGTCGAATTTTATATATATATATATATATATATATATATATATATTGTGATGTAGGGGAAAGGGTTGGAGGGATGCAATAGGATTCCTCACCACCGTCGAATTATATATATATATATATATATATGTATGTGTATATATATATATGTGTGTATATATATGTATGTGTATATATATATGTATATATATATGTATGTGTGTATATATACATATATATATTTGAGTTGTGATGTAGGCGGACAGGTTGGTGGATCCAACGGGATTTCTTACCATTGTTGAATTGTTTTCAATAATTTTCTTGTTATATGATTATTAAATATTAGGCCTGATTATTGACACTATGAGATATAACATTGTTAAACATTTAAAACTTAAATCCTTTAGAGATAAGGAATCAATTTCGAATTGGTTAAGCATTGGGCGGCAATTGGCCTCAAAATTAGTATTTCGGAAAAATTTAAATTTTCATTTGAGTTGGAGTTGATTTTTGAGATGGAGAATGATTTAAAATCTGAATTTGGGGTTTTGGAAATGTTTTATTTTAAAAGGATTTCTATTTTACTCCAACCTTATTATCTGCTTTTCTAAGTCATTCGGAGATGTTTTTTAACAGTTATTTATTTATATTTAAATTTTTTTATTTGTTTTTAATATTATTTAGGATTAGTTATTTATATTTAGTACTGTTTTAAAAATTATTTATGTTTAATGTGCTTTAAAGTTCATTATCAATATTTTAATATTTTGAAAAGTTAATTATTTAAATAATTAATGTGTTTGAAATTAATAATAATGATTTATTAATAATATTTTGGAAAATAATTAATATCCTATATAATAATGTTAAAGATTAGTTATTATTATTTTATTAATAATGTTTTTTTCGAATTGTTGATTATTATTTTTTAGATGTTTTGAAGTTAATAATTATTATTAATTTATAATGTTTATTGTAATTATATTTATTTTATAATAGTGTTTTAAAGTAAATGATTTTTATTTATTTATAAATGCTTTGAAGACTTTAAAAGGTAAAGGGAGTATTATAAATGGTTGGATATTTATAAACGAATTTTAGAAATGGGTTTATAGATTTATAAAAGGAGTTTTATAATTTGTTTTATGGATTTATAATGAGTTTATAAATGATTTAGAGATGTTTATAAATGGTTTTTAGAGATTCATAAAATAGTTTATAAATGGGTTTTAGAGATTTATAAAATAGTTTATAATGAGTTTTAGAGATTTATAAAGGGATTTACAAATGATTTCAGAATTTTATATAGAGAAAATCTTTCTTTGTTTTGTGAATAAACTTATATCGTTGAGATAAGTATATGGATATTTTTCCAAGTATTGAAAATATAAAGATTTGTAGATATATCTTTGTAAAAGAAGTTTTATACAAGTATTTACAGAGTGATTTTAATTAATGAAAGATTAATTAAAGAGGTTAGTAGTTGCTTATGTGCTTAAGTAATGTTGGTTTTTCCTTTGGAAATAAATCCTTCGATTGAATGTTTGTTTATTTGAGATTTAAATAACTGACTACTAAATCTGGCCAATTTTAACTTAGGAAGTGTGATTGTAAATTCGAGTTCCCCAGTGAGGACTCGAATACTTACTTCAAAAGAACCAAAAATGAGTTAACCGCAAATTATCGATTGGTTGTTTAAATAGACCAGAATTGGGTACGTTATTTGAGAACCACTTCGAACCAACAATTGTGTTTCAAAGTGAAGACATCTTGAAGATGATGGAATTTGAAGATGGAGCTCTTTGAAGTGCAAGGGCTGCTACTAATCCTGAGGGTGATTCCAAAATGGATATGGTAGAAGTAGTGCCTTTAGTTTGTCCATCTCCTGGAAAACCTGTATGGATGAATGCGGGCATTACATTGTTACTTGGATGGTAGTGTTAGCATTCTAAGTGGGAAGTGCTATATGAAGGAAAAACGTAACCTCAAACCTCATCAACCGGGAATGATTAAAACATGTGATATATAGTAGGGGTAAGTGGGTCGCTCCTAATTAGGGTATGATCATCCCTATCTAAATTCGATACTATCTCTTATTTTTATGCTTCGGGGCCCATTAACCAAGGAGTGATCATATTCGGACCACTAGTCAAGTGTAGGCCTGTTATGTGTTGGCAAGGGAACCCAACGAGGTCCTCGGTGTTATTTTATCTAGAGATGCACCATGATGGGCGGTACCCCAGTAGCCCAGTTATTGTATGGAATCCATTTCCTGATAGGTTCCTTTAGCCTTAGTTGGATACCTATTATGCTGGAATTTGATTAATGTAACAATTTTGGCTATGTTAATTATTTATTTGAAACCTTAGATGGTATTATATTATATCACTTGATCTTCTATAGAAAATATTTTGGTTATCGTAAGCTAAAATCCATCTGTGCTTATGTGTGGCTTAATCTTACGAGATACCTTTATTTTAAAAGGTTTATATCTTTAAAAGAAATCCAACTGGGTGTGTTTTCTCATGTTGGTTTACTAGATTGATCTGGACGTTCTTCTTTTTCAATGCTCGGGTCAGACCGAGCATATTTACAGATTGCTTTGGATGCATTGGAGCTCAGGAGATAAGCTGGAGGTCAAGATATATTCATGTATTTTTTGTGTTCCGTTGTGTTTTCAGTTGGTAGCATTTGTCAGCAATTTTAAGGATAGGCGATTATAACTGTCCGGGCTGAAATATGTTAGTATACTCTGATTAGTGTATGTATATTACATTTTTATTTGGGGTAAAGGTTTGTTGTATATTATAAATTATTCGTTCCGCTGTGAGATTCTGTGTTGTTTAGTTTTCTTCTTATCTTCTTTCTTCTTTCTTTTCTCTAACTATCCGCGATTTCGTTCAATTTAATGGGTCATGTGCCAATGATTTTTCACTTAATCTATATGGAAAAGCGGTTCGTTACAGTTTTATAGGCACAGATTGTTGATCTTGAATACAAATAATCCTATAACCCCTTGAATAGCACTTCGATCTTGTTTGAGTAAGAGAGATGAGAGAGATAAGAGAGTAGTCAATAGAGAATCAAACCAGTGGAGATGAATTTAATTCTGATTGGTAAAATTTCTTTTAGAAAACAAGAAAGTGGATAGGAGGGAAAACATGAGAAAATAGTTAGAAAATTTGTTGGTTTAACCCATATTTATAGAGATATGATAGTCATATCCATTTGTGAAGAAATACGATGAAAGGACACTTCAATTCAAATTCAAATTTAGAAAAAATCGGCCCATATTTCGACATAAAGGTTAGGGGTATGTCGAAATATCCCTTTACATTTTGAAAACTCACTTTTTTAAAAATGTTTTGAAAATGTAATACATTGTAAAATATTTTTATACTCCGTGAACTTATTTAAACATAGTTTATGCATATTTTAATCATATCAAAACTTTATAAAATTATTTTGAAATATTTTGAAATATATAAAGGATTTAATATGAATTTCTTTTGAAATAAAATAATATATATGAAGTATGAGTGAATATATTCAAAATCAAAGTTATAAATATTATAATATACCTACATATATTTTGAAATTATAAAATCAAAACTATAACGAAATATAGTAAATTAAAAGTACATTTAAATTATTAACTAATTAAAAACTTAAATTTTTAACATATAATAATCTTGTAAAAATCAAAAGTTAAAAATAATTTGAAGGTTATTTTGGGAGATCATTTTGAAAACAAGAATTCTTTTAAAATAATTTTTGAAATTTAAATATTAAAAAACCAATTGAAAAGAAGAAAAGTGAAATATCACAGAAGTGCTATCAGGGTGTAACATCCCCCATTTTGAGGTTCAAAACTAAGTGTTACGGATGCAGCAGTCATCCAGAGTTATTAATTTCCGATGATAAAATGTAGCTATGTTAATCATTTTGATAATACCAGAAACACATGGATATGAAATTCAACACAATTCTAAAAATAAATTTTCTCATATCATTTCACGATAAGATTTCAATTTCATTACATAATCCCAATTAGCAAACCACGTTCGGAGAAAATATAATTATTACAACATATTCCAAGAGCGACATATGAAGATGCCCCCTAGATGATTAGAGCCAAATATCTGGCACTTAATACAACTTGCCATTACAATACAAAAGCGGAATCAAAACTTAGCAGAAATAAAAATATAGCTCCTACTAGCTAGGCCGCCTCCTATGCGTCTCTGTAGGCTTATTCATTTAAAGATAACCTGAAAAATCCCTTACTCTCAACCTGCTCAAATGACTATCTGAGAGATTAAGGGAAAAACAAAAACTTTGGATCAAATAAAAAGTCTGGTGTGAATAATAATTTACCATCTCAAACAAGTAGATATAAGTGTAGCCATGACGCTATGAGAAACGGATTTCCCCTCACTAGTACTCAACTGAACCTCTTAACCATATATTATGCTGCTGTATCCACAATAGTTGTAACAGAATAATATAATAGTGTATAAACATGTCATATGTACCAGATTACCCATCCCTCTTTATTTGACTATCCATCTAAGTTCTTATTGACTATCCGTCTTATATTTATGTGGACCACCCATTCCACATATTATTTTCTTAAACTAACATGGACTATCCATCTCACATGTTATCCTTGAAACTGATGCGGACTGTCCATCTCACATCTCATAGTTTTCTTAGGATGACTATGTATGCTTAAATTAATCAATTAGAGGCTATCTACCTCCCCCATGATGTAGACTATCCATCTACATCCCATAATTTTCATAGGATGACTATGAATCCATCACTTGGCCATTTAATTCATGTTATCCACATGTTTCTATTTATTCCATATTACCCACATGTTTAACTTTACTCCATGCTACCCACATGTTCAACATTAATCTGTGCTATCCACATGTTCAACGTTAGTCCATGTTATCCACATATGTGACTTATTTCTATTGGTGTCCGCAATTTATTTATTTTCCTTCAGTTGTTTAAATTTCATGGTGACATACATTGGTAATCCCAAAGGATTTCATGTCAACTCATTAAGATATACCTTAGTGTCACTAAGGTTCGAAGTTAAAATTGTGCAACAAATGGCTCTCTACTGTTTTATAAGCTCGATGTGTAATAGCGTTGACATCCATCTCATGTCAATGTCAAAGAATAAGGCTTTCCTTCTATTAAAACTCAAAGACTACACATGTGGCATCATGAGCCTCAATGACAACGAGGTCGTCGATTCTCATGATACATAGGTTATCTACTTATTTAAAAACTTGAAGACCAATTAAAATTGGCATTAATAGGGCTCGATATCAATTTTAAAAATGGTATAGAGTAAACTCAATGGCTTGTTAAAAGCGAAATAGGCTCGATGACAATTTAAAACGGCATGGTGTAGGCTTGATGACCATCTGGGTCGACGAGACAAAATTTTGAGTAGTATATGAGACAACGTGCTTTTTAGTATAAAACACGACATCATGCGTATTGACATGACCATGTCGAGTCCTTTCTTTTTATCTTTATTGCCTCACCCTCGAAGAGGTTCAAACCTAATCCACTTTATGCTAAGCTCGATAACATCATGCGACATATGTCAATGACACTTGAATGTGGTGAGATGTGGCTCGGCATGGACAAAGTCGACATGATAGAACATTAATTAACTTGAAAACTACCAATTCTCTATAAAAAGATATTACTTTTCACCAAACCTTTATAATTTGTCAAAAGCTTATTGGTTAACAAAAATTTATCCATTTTCTTTACTAGAATACTACCGCAACCTATTTTCAAGATCCAAAACATTATTTCAAATAATTAATTACTAAACATAATTAATTAAACTTTTATATGCATATCCTAGCTTAAATAATTCTCCATAATTTTAAATTACACGGGAAAATCCTAAAAGTCACATTAATTCCAAAATTGTATTTCTTTTGACGTATAAAATATTCGGATCCAAAACCCATAGTTAATTGTCATTAATAAATTGAACCCGAAGTTATGCCTATATAACCTTACGAAATTCATAATAAATTCCTATCACTTTGGAAAATTATCAAATTAAAAACCCATCTCCAATATGTTGTTTCATGTCACATATCTAAATTTAAAATCATTTGAAGGATAAAAAATCCATCCTAAAACAAAACTAAACAATTTCGAAAATTCCCATTAACCATTATTCTATACAAACAATGACAATTAGATCATAACTTGATCAATCAAACACATAAGATTCAGGTATTATCCATGATCGAATCAAAACAAGAATCAAGAGATGATAAGGGTTATTATTCACCTTAGATTAATGGTTGGAATTTGAGAGTTGGTGTTGATTTGATTTCCTAAGTTTCTTCCCTTGTATCTCTAGATTTTGACTTCCTCTCTATGGCCGACCTCCCTTAGTTTTCTTTGGTTATTTTGTGAATAATGGAAAATGAGAATGGAATGAGGGGTAAGGGTTTAAGGTAAAGGATTTAGTTCTTTTTCCTAAGATACCCCTCATGATCATTCTTTTATATGTTAAATTTTTAAACATTTATCTTAATTCATTAAGGCACGACTAGATTAATCACCCAAATCTCATTCTCCTTAATTATCTACATTATTCTATTTAATATATCTAGTTAAATGTCTCGAATAATGTTAAACAAAAAATTAGGGGTGTTGCGCAGGGTTTTAATCTATAAATCTATTACTTATCTAGATATCTTGAGTTCTTTAATACTCACAAGTCTTCAATCTCTAACTCTTGAATCTCTATATCAGCCTCTTGAATCTTCACTTGATATTGTACAGTCTTCTTGATTAACACCTCTCTGATACCCTACACTATATACTATATATAACTTGATAAAAACATTAGTTTATATATTTTACACAATGTCATATGGTTGTTGTCAAAAAAAATCAATACCTAAGATACTAATACCACTATATGTATCAAAAAATATAGAGTTTCAAAGTTTCTATGATATTTCACTAATTTATTTAGTACCCATCATGTCAAAGGTGTAATAATGCAAATGACGGAGTGTTGCTTATTTGAACCAAATTTGAAACACTCTTCACTTCAAGAAGGGTACCTTTATACTAAATTTAGAACACAGTTAACATAGAAAACTACGTGCGTATTTAAATTTATATATTGAATATACTATAAAACCATATTAAACTTACAAACTTAATATATTTTAAACTATGTACAAAGTCATTTTGCTCAAAAATGCAAAATTATACGTTGTGCGCTTTAAGATTACTAAAGTAGAAATTTATTAACAATGTCAAGTACCTCTAGCTCAAGTGGTTAGAGGCATGACGATTTAGCTAAAGGTTCTAAAGGCCGTGGGTTTGAATTCATAAGACATCAAAATGAGTGCTCTGCTTGAATGAAGTATCACTCCTGTTATAACAAAAACAATGCTTAAAAAACTCATCACAAAAATTACTTCCATAAATACGTACTGTCACATTCATATAATAATAATAATAATAATAATGTAAAATTCCACTGGTATATGATAAAACATGCTAAAATACACTTTAAAATTCATAGTTGACAGACGTAAAATGACATGTCAATCACAATAAATATTCAGATAATTGGCATATTAATATGATATTCTAAACATTTATCATAACGTTTGTATATATTAATTGAAATTTAAGCATGATTTCATCATAGTATAAGCTAAAAGTTTATGCAAATATGGTAAAACTCTGTTATAAGTTAAACGTGAACTAAAACTAACTATATTTTAAAGTAAAAGCTGAAATCGATGTACAGTAGGAGTAAGAATTTGACGACCCACCTTACCGGCTCTTGGAAATAACACTTAATACATCCATGGTATTTGTGTGTCGTTGCCCAAACATCCAAAAGACGAGTTGTCATGGGGTATAATAAAAGAATAGAACAGAAAATCTCACAACAGAATGATTAATTATAATATAACAATATGATAGTACATAAGGTTACTCTTTAACATGGAGCTATCAAAGTTACAACAAAAGTACCACGATCAGCCTCGGCAGTTATAACCACCCGCCTTTACGCTTGTTGACATGTACATACAGAAACATAACAGCGGAAATAAATAGCTTGATAAATAAGGAGCATCCATCTCATCCATCATCCTCAAAAGAGCCTAAAGAAACCTACTACTCTCTGACTACTCAAATATAAATAAGTATCTGAGAGTTAAGGGGAAAACATACAACTGGAGTCAAACAATAAGTCTGGTATGAGTAAATTCTAAAAAAAAGGTAGAAATAAACAACAATATGGAAGACCATGTTGCCAAATGCAGAATGGGCTTCCCCTCACAAGAACAAAATCCAAAAAGTAATAAGTATAAATAATCAAACATTGCAAAGTGCGGAAGATGCTTCCCGATGCAATTAAAGAAATAAATTCAAGAGTTTGAATCAAAAACAAGAAAAGGGGAATTTTCCAACAATGACTGGGAGGGTGTGCCCCACTTTACCCAAAATATACCTCCACGCGATATACTTGAGAGGGTCATTTTGTGACGACCTAGAATTTTGAACATTAGAAATTGAAATATTTAATTAATTTTAAATGTTTGAAAGTTATTTTAACTTGAATTTCAAATATCAGAATGAATTTGGCAATTAAATTATTGAATTTAATTTATCGTGGATGGATATAAATTTGAATCTTCAGTTATAAGCTAATTTAAAAATATTTCAAAGGCTTAGGAAATTCATATTGATAATATTGAAGATAATAGAAGCTTTAGAATTGGATTTGAAAACATTTTGTTCAATTTTGAAATTTATCATTTAAATCGATTAAAAAAATAGCCTTTCGAGGTACAGTCTCGGAATTCGACGAAACTCATTCCATTGGATCCATAATACTATATTGTTATCGGGTTTCAATTTTCCCCTTGTTTGGAATGATCATTTGGCCGTACGATAAGCAAACGCGCTGAAAATTATATCGAAATTTAATATGAATACTGGTTCAAAAAGCTATCTTCTCCATACGATCGAATTTGGACTCGGAACCTTTTCCGTTGCATATGGAATAGGCGTATGACATTATCAACGCCTGGCGGCACGTCTCGATTAGAGATCGAGATTTTTGACTTCGTTTTCTAAAACAATTTAAATTAAAAATTAAAAATTTTAAAAAATAGTAATATACCAGATATGTATTTAATATAATGCTTTCTCAAAATAAACTATACACGTGCTCCCCTAGTTTAAACACTTGTCGTGTTTAGTGACACGCGTTCGTTGAAAGGAGAATGATTTCTCGTTCGAATAGAAGGGAAAAAATCGAACGACATTCAAAACTAACAGCCGAAAACAAAATCCCTTTTTTCTTTAAATCGATCTTCAATAAAAAATAATGGTAGCAAATCAAAAATAAACTTCGAAACGAAATCTCAACGCGTTCGAATCGCACGCGCGTGTAGGAAGGGGTTTCATGGTTAGCTGATTTCAACGGTGAAGGCATGGTCGCACTCGAGATCGAAGGTCGCAATCGTGGATTCCGTTTGCAAGCTCGAGTGCGGCAAAGGTCAATCGCAGCAGTGGGGCTCGGCGTAATCGAACATGAAGGGGCGCGCGATACAGTAGTCGTCGTTGTTAACAAGAGAATTCGAACGCGATTCTGTTCGAATTATGGAATAAACGAGAGCGCACGAAGGATGATGCGTGATGGCGCGTTCGATTCTGGAGGGACTTGATCAAATGGAGGTTGTGGAGGCGCATGTGGATTGCAGCAACGAATCTGGGTCACGAGGAGAAGGTAAATTCGTATATTAAGATTACTGATTAAGTTAGATAATCCTATAGGAATCCAAGGCAGTGATTACTTTAACTTAATTGCTGGAAATTAATTTAGTTGATCAGAGTGGAAACAACAAGACCAGTTGATAAATGACAACTTACTATTTTATGGATAAAACACATACATATATATATATATATGTATATATATAGACTAGAAAATATATAGTATATATACATCTTATTATAAAATCTTAATGTGGTTAGTATTGAAAAATATAACATAAACAGAAATGTATACATATACATGCTATTTTGATCTAATATATAGGTAAATGGGAAAAATAGTTTAAGTTACATTTTTGGTTAATTAAAATTGTCAAATGGATATTTAAATAACTAACTAGATTATTTAATAATTAATGACTATTCGATTTGTTCGAATATTAATTAAATCATCTAATGTTTATACAAGGTCTAAAAATCGAGAAACAAGTCAAATTGGAAATGGATTGCAAAATAAAGGAGAGCAAATGTGAGATATTCTCACTCAATTTGAATTCCCAGTTTAAATTTTAAATGGTTAAATTTAAAATTGTTGATTGTGTGCTTGGAGAATAAATGATTATCAGTTGTAATTAATTAGACCCTATACGCCGCATAATAGCGGATGATATTATATGTAAACCCATATACCGCGATATTCCACCTCGAAGTGGAACTGGTATTAAATATGTACTTTGAGTGACTGAATTCCCGCATTATATAGCGGATGAGAACCTATGCGCCACATAATAGCGGATGGTATTTCTATAAATCCCATATACCGCGATATTCCACCGCGAAATGGAATTGGTATTTAATTATTGTGCTAAATCTGTGGATGCAGGGAAACAGGTTGGAGGGATCCAACTGGATTCCTCAAATAATTGAATTTGTTTCAATATTGTGTGTTGATTTATTTACAATCTATGTGTGATCATATTTGTGATTGAAATCGTTGAAGGCTATAGTTTAGCCGAATATATTTTTGGTATTGTAGGATACCGAAATAAATAAAATTGGATTTTTGAAATTCAAGTTGAAAATTTTAGTAAAATTTATTTTTGAGGATTGGATAAATTTAAAAGAAGGAATTTTAAAAGGATAAAGTTTTATTTTTAAATCCTATTGAATAAAATTCCAAAATTATGGGAAAAAGGCTTAATAAATGGTTTTTTGGTAATATTATTCAAAGGTGGAATAATTTATTTAAAATACAGATTTTAAATAGTTTGAAAGAAATAAAGGAATTCATTTTAAAAAGAAACTAAACTTGAAAATCAATTTGGAATTTTATTCAGTGTTGAAAATAAATCTTTGGGAAACCGATTTGGTGTTTAAAAGTAAATTTTGGGAAATCAATTCTTAAATTGACCTGGTGTTTGAAATGATTTTGGAAATCAATTAGAAATTTGATTTGGTGTTTCAAAGTGAATTTTTGGAAATCGATTTGAAAATCGTATATCATTTGATATTTGGAAATTTAAATTCACAATGGGAATTTATAAAGAAAAGGGAATTTTGTTTTAAAATAAACATTGGGTTATTTTTTTAGAAGTGTGGAAAGGAAGTTACAGATTTGGAATGTAAATTAAAATAAATCGACAAGGGTTTATTAATTGGATTAAATGGACCATTTTAAAATTGGAAAGCGTATTTTCCCTAGGAAGCCGAGTATATTTTCAAAGTAGCTTTGAAGTATAAAATAAAAGTTTTAAATTTGATTTTAAAAGAATATTTTAGGGAAATTATTTCTTGAGTTGTTTTAAATCTTTATAGTGAAGATTTAATTAATTTATTATAGAAGTGATTATTTTAAAGATTTAAATTGATATTTGATTTAAAAAAGGGTTATTTAAATATTTATACTCTATCTACTAATTTTATTTTTAAAAAAATTAGTTTGGACTTGAAGTTTTATCTAAGATATCGATATAATATTTTCATAACTTGTATTCTAAAATAAAGTGTTTTTAAAATAATTTTTATATTGAATATTTCCATGTATATGTGTTTGGATAAGTAATTTAAATTATTTTGAAGTATTCGAACTCGGCTGATTTCAAGTGGAAATGAATAAATGTTGGAAATGTATTCTGCGTGAGGTAAGTGATTTGAAATTTGTTTTCAAAGGATTTAAGTGTGAAAAGTGATTTTAAATTTGTTTTCAAAAAGATTGAAAGGTGATAAGTGATTTGAAATTTGTTTTCAAATGATTGAAGTGATGAAATCAGATCTTGCAAAGATATTTTAAAAATAAATAATTGGTGGAAAATTATTTAAAATAGGGTGATTGTTGGGAATGATGATTAATAGTTTAATAACCGACTATCAATATTAGCCTTTTTAATGGCATTTGAATTTCGATGCGACCGGGGGTCGGATTCAAAATGGATATTCGAAAACCACATCGAACCTTTGTGATTGTAATGGACCTTTTGTTTAAAAGATCAAAGTGGAAATTGTTGTAATTTGTTTGAAAACTGAATGAACACTTATTTTTAAAATAAGCGCTCGTTATTCGGATTAGCCGGAAGAGGTACTTGTGTCATAAAACCCATTCCGAATAACGATACGATGAAATGGGATTGCATTTGAAGATGGTGTTGAAGACCGGGTATTTTCGAAAGCGAAAGGATTACCTGTCGAAGGTCTCTACACCGAGTTGCTTCGGTATAGAGATTTTATCACCCTTTTTGATGGGGATTTCGGACGTGATTAGTGAATATCTGGATTGCAAGGGCTTCTTTGGAAGTGCCTTCGGTTCGTACGATCTCGGAACGGACTTGTATGGATGTGTGTCTGACGTTACACTTTGAGATGTAAAGCTAGTTTCTATTATAAACATTTCTGTTGGTGGTGGAGAATTTATTCTCTTAGCTTAACACCCTTCTCTGAGACGTACGAGCTTAGAGGTTATGTAGTTGATGGTTACTAGTGATACATTCCCAATTTGGTAATATGGCAAACGAAGTGCTGTTGATCATTTTTTGATCGAAGCATGGCTTTTGTGAAAAGCGTAGCATTGTGAACGAGACTTCTCAAGCCTCACAACCCGGAATGGTCGAAACAGGAAAGATGCAGCAAGGTTATTTGGGGGTAGCGCCCCCTTAGGGTATGTCATTTCCTTCTGGAAAAAGGTAGTATCATGGTATGGAGCCCAGATATTTTACCTATGTTGATGTTGCAAAATTTATTACTTTGTGGTTGTTGGTGTTGAGGATCCTCGGATAAAGGTCGCAAACAACCGGGAGATGGCATACTCGTGTCAGTAGTTACCTAGTTACAGAGGTAATCCGGCCTTGTGTTGGCAGAGATCCGGTTAGGTTCTCGGGGCATCCCTCCAGAGGCGTACCCATGTGGCCCAGGAAGTTCCTTAGCCTGACCATTTGTTGGAAATCCAACCACCAATATGTGCCCTTTATGATTGCAATTGTATAACCTGCCATTCTTAAATGGTAGCTATAGCAGGCATAATATAATAGTACCTATGTTGGCTAAGATTTATATTATACTTTCGAAATTTTTTTCTACACTGTGCACTAATGATAATATTAAAAAGATTTTGCGTATCAAGCATGTTTGACAATCATAAGGAGAAATCTTCCCCAAGTGTGCGATTGCATTGTGTGTGTGCTGGGAGGCCTTATGGTAGTTTCATTTTCCAAAAAGCATTGCGAATTTCTTTTATTCCCCTTTTGCTTTTTTTGTTAAAGACAACTGTTTTTAAGATCTCACACCAGTACCATGACTGACCTGGAGTTTATTGTTTCCTTTCTAAACTCTGGATGCCTATAATTTTCCACACGGGAAGCCTAGACTCAGGTTATCATTATTCTAAAACGAAGTCAAAAAAGATATGCTGTGGAGATCTAGAGGCAAAACTGGAAGGCGAGACGTATCATTATACTATGTATTATCCGCTGCGTTGGGATTGCTGTAAGTTTAGTTTTAGTATGGATTAGTTATTGTAAATGCCTAGTGTTGGAAGATGTCATTGTAAACTCTGATGTTGTGTTGTATTAACAGAGATTATTCTTTGTCTTAAAGATTATTCTTTTATCTATAAATATTGTTCCGCTGCGAAATGTGAGATTCTGTTGTTGTTTCTGTTTTCTTCTTCTATCTTCTTCTTCTTTAAACCTAACGGTTCAGTTTTTTGTCATTCGATTGTGCGGCATTTGATATAGTGGACGTATTGATGTCGACTTTCGAAAGTCAAAAAATTGGGTCGTTATACATTTACTCGTTATTCTCATGGAAACTTCCAAGCCGGAACCTGCCAACCTTACCGAGTATCCCAGTATTTCACACCTCCATGTGCATACCATCGAAACCAATTTGGAGTTGATGTGATAATACCCGAATGGGAGCTACCCTAAATATAAGCGATACTATTTGTTTTAGTCATTCTTTCGATAAAGGGTATAAATGCTCAAATGAGCAATAAATCGTCTTAGATTGACGATACACAAAAAAGATAGCGGAATCGATGGTCGATAAATAAACTATCAGGAATAATTAAAATGATTGTATATGGAAATCAAATCTAATAATCTTACCACTACTCGTCGATTTCAATCTTATACTATCTGTCGATTGAAAATGAAGTCAGGCGGGTAAAGGTAGTGTTACCTCTAAGACTTGCCTTGACGATATTTTTAACCTTTGAGATAGAGACGAGCTTCTATACCTTGACATTTAGGGCTAAGAATATGACTAAATCCTTTTCATATAAGCGATATCATTTAGGGAAATTAATTTTTTTATCCTTTCCATAACCGAATCAAATCTTTAAACTTTTAAAACCGAACTTATGGTGGGATTTCATGTCACAAATATTAACCTTAAACAACATAATTAAAAATGATTAATTAACTTTAAACATAATTAATTACTTCAAACATCATTTGTGACGACCTGTCTTTCAAACCACAGAAAGACGTATCATCAATAAGAAAAGAAAGAGATAGAAATAGAAAAGATAGAAAGAAAGAATAACAACATCAGAATCTCACATCGGAAACGGAACAAATATAATACATCACAAACTATTACATAGTTTTACATATATCAGAGTTACACAACATCATACAACATGACAGTCATATATATACATGTCATTACATACATCCCAAAATACAGCATACATCAACTAACACAGCGGAACTAGATAGATAGATACGTCTGTACTCCTGCACCAAGCTCCTCCAGAACTCAACAACCCAAAACCTATCACTTGGCTACTCATAAAAATTTGAATACCCAAGAGTTTATGAAAAACAGAAATAAACTCTGGGTCATACATGGGCCTAGTGTGAGTAAACGGGTCAAAGTTGTTTAACTTTGAAAACATTTGAAAATAAAGGTATCACGTAAGACTTCCTATACATAAACACGGGTAAGTTTTTGCCTTACGCTAACCAAAACATTTTAATAGGTAATCCAGTGATATTATAATAGTGTCTAGGGTTTTCAAGTAAAATACAGAAATAGCTGAAATGCTTACATCTCACATTCTAACATAGTTGGGCACAATCAAAACTTACGGCGCTTATTGGAGATTGGATTCCATACAATGGCAGGGCTACTGGGGTACCACCCGTCACAGTACGGGGACTAGATCACCGTACCAAGGATCACTCCTGACCCCCTACAACACAAGGTCGGATCCATTCCTTACTGAACAGTTCCGAACAAGACAACCCCGCGGTTGTAGCTAGCAACCGCCCACACAGCCAAATAAAAAGGGGCATCTAGACAGGGGTATATCTCATCCTGCTTGGGTGCTACCCACCTAACCTTGCTGCACTCCCTGTTTTAGTCATTCCCGGTTGATGAGGCTTGTGGCTACGATTACCTTTATAGAACATATCTCTTAGAATGCTCATCGTCCACCTGACGATGTTCTGAAAGCATTCAATCCATATAAGTTCGTTCCAGGTTCGAACGAAACCGCAGGCATTATCTAGTTACACTCATTTTGGAATCACCCTTAGAGTTAACAACAATAACCCTTGCACTCTGAAACACCATCTCGATCTTCACTTGGAGATGTTACGACCTATCATTTAATTTGGATCGATGTGGTTTTCAGATAATCGTAATGACACCCGATCCCGGTCTCATCGAAATCCAAACGCCATTTAAAGGTTAAGTTGTTTAATAGTTTAAAAACTTTAATTCAACACTTTGAATTCATAAAGAATTTATCACAACACAAACATCACAGATGTATCCAGAATATATCACAGAGTATCATAGAATATCACCAAATAGATATCACAAAATCAAATATTCTACTTATACAATCATCTATAAGCAAGCATCTTTAATCCTTATTGTAATTAATTCAATTTAATTAATTACTTGAGAATTAATCACTTAATCCTGTTTAATTAATCATCAATTAATTACCTATTCCATTTCAAACCATTTAATTAATTAGTCACTTCTTAATCAATTTATTAAACCTTAATTACTTAATTAATTACCCCTTAATTTATTAATTAATGACCTAATTATTAATTAATAAAACTTAATCTAAAAATTAATCCTTCATTATTTATTTAATTAACTACTAATTATAAATTAATTAACTTTAATTATCTAATTAACAATTCTTAATTACAAATTAATTAGAAACTTAATTATTAATTAACCGATCGTTAATTACAAATAGATGAATCCCTAATTACTTATTTAATTATAATTATTAATTATTAATTCTTAATTACTTTCCAAAACAATTGATTAATTAAATAATAATCATTTATCTAAATTTCCTTCTTACTTATCATTTTACAATCTTCCTTAATAACTTTACATAAATCAGTTGCTAACTTAAAAGTTTAATGTTAACTAAATTTTAACACTTATCTTAAATTATCTACTTAATTAAAATATTAATTAGGATTTAAAAACATTCTTACGTATTCACTTAATTAGTTTAAAATTTGAAATAATTTCTTAACTTATAATAGTCAAACATTAATTACTTCATTAATACTAAAATTTGTTTAACATCATTAACTTTAAATTCATTAGGCTTAACCTTTTGAAACAAAACCTGAGAAAAATATCAGGCTACTCGAGTTACAACCCAAGTTTTTCACCATTTCCCCGAGTCCATCTTCCTTCCTCACATAGGTTTCTTCTTCTTCTTTTTTTAGTTTAAGTTTTAAACTTAATAAACTGGTTTCCAAACTTGAGAATCCCGAGTTCCAACCCGAGTCAACCCACCATTTCCTCGAGTATCAACTTGAGTCGCTCACCACCCAACAAGCCCTGACACCAAATCGATGCCGTACACGTGCACAGTGTCCCGCCGATGCTCCGAAGAACCTCACTTCCTCTGTCAAGTCGCGAATCACCCTTAAATTCGATTACCACAATCAACTCGATGCCACATATTTGAGATCGAGATTTCTCCCTTCATTCAAAAACCTATAACTCGACCCATCCAACAAATCGCTACGCCCCGGTCGCTCCGACCATCAGAGATGCTCCAACTCCGTCCTCACCTCATCGATCCCTCATGCTACCATCCCCTTGAATACCACGCAACTCGATCAACCAGAGCTGGTGAAAATACCTCATCTCCGACCTCGTCCAAATTCGAGAGTTAAACCCTAAAGTTGCCTCATTCTAACATCTCTTGCAATAGAAAAATCATTTAGCAATTTTCCTAACTTCATCGATGGCCAAGCTAGCTTCGAGCAATGTCTTGTCACCCAGTAAAACTCCGGTCGCCAAAAAATTGATAAAACCCATTCCCAATTCAACTATGCACTGCTCTTTACCTACTCATCTAAAAATTACCATTTTAGT
This sequence comes from Allium cepa, assembly GCA_030765085.1. Classification (NCBI taxonomy): domain Eukaryota; kingdom Viridiplantae; phylum Streptophyta; class Magnoliopsida; order Asparagales; family Amaryllidaceae; genus Allium; species Allium cepa. Next base: position 791,077,149 of record CM060935.1, on the reverse strand, counting down.
TTTAAAAATCCTATCTTTGAATGTTGATTCAAGTTATACAATCGAATTAATATTTTACAATACTCGAATTTATCATATAGTTGAAATTTGCTTTGTAAAATTAAGTTTACAGAGGCAATTCATCACTATCGAGCTTGAAACAATTTTTAATTCATAATCTATTCTTAAACACACTTATTTCGTTTTAAACCCAAAGCCTGGTAATGGTTAGATGAGATTAAATTTCTTGTTTGTTTCCACCCTGTAACCCAAAAACAAGAAGAAGAATAGACATCTCCTATTACACAGAACAATCAAAGATATATACACAGAGCTACATACTTATATATATATACACAAAACACGATATATCTATACACAGATTTAATGATACTTAAGTATTAAAATAATTTGTTTACTCACCTGAAAACAAGTTTGAACAGAGAGCAATATTATTTTGAAAAACTACAGTTTTGATCTTCCTTTAAATCCTTTTGCTTACTTTGTTTAGTTGAAATGATATTTAAGTTTGTATTTGAGTTTGTACAGGGTGATATTTATATTTTTCTGGCTTGCTAAGTTATGAACGAACAGGAACCAAAATAAATGTATATATAAAGAAAATAGGTTTTACAGGGTAGGCGTCTTTTAGTACAAGTTTATTTCTTTGGTCAGATTTTTTCTAAAAACTAAAATGACTTTTTTAATATTTTGAATGGCCTTGTTTTGTGCTGAGATGATAGTATTAAATGCAATGCTTCCTTACAAGTTTACAGCCTTATCCCGTTTGATTTTTGTATGTGGATATTTTTGTTTCTTTTTTTTCTTGCCTTGCATACACATGTATTTCATAAGTTATATATTTCTATAATTATCTTACGTTTCCATATAACCATATAATTTATTACTAACATAAATCCTTAGTTTTTATTTCTATTTAAAGTTTAACTATCAAACATTAATTTATATTCATATATTTTATACTTATATTTAACATTGATAGGATTGATTTTATTTTAAACACTATTATCTATACTTCATTCATATGCATATATTTAGATTAAATGTTAATACTGTAGAACATTTTAATTTAATTAAATAAGATAGATTTTATTTTAAATATTTTTAAAAGATTTTATTTTTAAAATTTCAAATCATAATTTCCTTCCAAAACACACACACACACACACACACACACACACAGAGAGAGATATATATATATATAAATAAATGGTAAATGTCCAAAAATCTTATTTATTTATAAAATGAAAAGCTTGTATTTTATTTAATTAGATTAAATGCTTATTAAAATAATATTGCCAAAATCTCGGGTCGTCACATCATTTTTTTAAAATGTTTAATTGACTTTGAACTTGATTAATTACTTCAAACATCATTATTTAAAATGATTAATTAACTTTAAACATTATTAGTTACTTCGCAAATCATTATTTAAAATGACTGATTAACTTTAAAACATCATTATTAAAATGATTAATTAACCTTAAGCATCATTACCAAAATGATTAACCAATTTAAAAACATCATTATTAAAATGGGTTAATTAACTTTAAAACAACATTACTAAAATGTTTGTAAATTTTAAACATCATTATTAAAATGAGTAATTAATTTAAAAAACCATTATTAGAATGATTAATTAATCTTAAAAATCATTATTAAAATGTTTAACCAAAATTTTGTTTTGTAAAAACCCAAGCACAAGACCAACAGAAAGATTTTCAAAAGATATGACATTTTCAAAATGTGATATAGCAATAGTCACTATATGGACACTTCCATAAAACACTTTATATGTCATATATTCATCCAAATGTCACATAAATATAAGCATACATATACTCAACTGTAAATAACATTCCAAAGGAAAGGTAAAAATGCACTTTGAATCATGTCGTAGCGACCTATTCGTTACGAACACTTTGACTTCATTTCAAGTCCCCTACAACCATCCTATGTACTATCTGCTTTCAAGCAGAAATAAAAAATAATAATCATTCCATGTACTTATTAAATATAAGCAGCAAATAAAGATTATTGTACAAACACTTAAGTTTAAAACTTGATTTTTATTGGGAGTTTTTCTCTCCGAAACTAGCTCAAACTTTAACCAAACCACTATTACTATTCAATCGACAAACGGACCAAGCTTCCTACTTCAAAAAGTTGACTTTAAGTCCTTGGGGGACTTTTAATTTTGGCCTAGTGGTATTAGGCCTGGATAAGGAAGAAAACGTAGGTCTTGTTTTGGTTGGATTAGTGATGTATAGAAGAAGGGAAGAGCCTTTTAGCAATTTCGTTTAAGGAAAAAGTGAAAAAAGAAGCAACTTTTGAACTAAAACTCCATGGAAGGAGAGATGAGCATGGAAGGAAGAGAAAAAAGAAAATGAAATTGAAAATAAATGAAGTAAAGGAGAATGTGAGAGAGTGGAGCTTCTTTTATAGAAAATGTAAAATGGAAATTTACCAAAATAACCATTTTATCAAAATATCCAATACCCTCCACTAAAATCATGCCACGTCACTTTTCTTTGCCTTCATCCACATGAAATCCAACCCATACATTAAGTCACCATCACTCCAACATTTTATATGACTTGATGTATCATCATTTTGTACCTTTCCCTTTTTAAATTTAAAAGAAAAGTCAAAACTTACTTTATTTACTTAAGTATATTTTTAAACCAAAATATAATAAAATTACTTCATTAATAAAAGCATATGTTATTTATATAGATGTTTACCAATGTACACTATTGTGCAAAACACATATTGACAATTTTTTGTCGATGCAAAGTTGATAATCGAAAGCCGATTTTCGGTCACATTTTCGATTTTTCTCCAAACTACTTATTTTTGTATACTAGATTTAAAAATAACTTTACCACCATTTATTATTTTTAAAAAGAGGTCTATTTGAGTTATAAAATCTATTATTAAAATATTTAAAAAATATATTAAATATTCAGATTCAAAGTGGTTAAATTATGGGAAGTTGCATCCTCCCCTTGTTACAGGAAATTTCAACCCCGAAATTAAGCACACACAACAAAAATATCAAAAGAAACCCAAATAATATTTTTCAAAAAATAGGTACGTAGAAAGTATCTCCACCACAACTAGTGAGTACACTAAAAATAACAACAAAACACAAATAGATATGATAACAACTCAAGATAAGAATCCGTAATATAGTCCTCGATTTGCCAAGTACAATCTCTACCGTCTCTACTCCTCTAAACCGTAAGAAGATTCACATCCTTTAACCTCAATCACTTTACATCTCAAGCAATGATATGAATTGGCCACCTAAGAATGGTTTGTTTAGGCTGAACTTCCAAAATCAACTTGTTTTGCCAGTTTCACTATCGTCGAAGGGTCGTGTACATGCTTACGCAAAGGAGATACATGAAACGTTGTGCACGTTTGATAATCTATCTAGTAACTTCACTTTATATGCAAGTCTAACAATCCGGTCCAGTATAGGAAAAGGCCAATATAACGACGGGCTTAGTTCCCTGATTTCCAAGATCTCACAACACTTCTTAATGGATAGACTTTCACAAACACCAATCTCCAATTGAGAACTCTAGATCCCTATGCCTACGACCGGCATAACACTTATGCTGACTATGTGTTTCCTTCATCTTCCTTATAATATCGGCTACCTTCTCACTGGCTTCTAAGATTATGTTGGGTCCAAGAATAATTCTATCACCAGACTCAACCAAACATGAAGGAGAACAACATGGACAACCCTAAAGAGCTTCGAAAGAGGCCATGCCAATGCCTATCTGATAGCTGTTTTTGTAGTGAATTTGACTAAGGGTAAATGATCTTCCTAAGAACCCCCAAAGTCGAGAATGCGTGCTTGTAATAGATCTTCTAAGATCTAGTCCACTCTCTCTGTTTACCCATCTGTTTAGGGATGGTAATTTCTACTTTGACTTGGATTAGTCCCCAAAATTAGTTCACGGTCTCTCCCACGACTTGCTAGTGAATATCAAATCTCAGTCACTTACAATACAATAAGGAATACCTTGGAGTCTCAAAATCTCCCTTACGTACAAACTTGTTAGACTTATAGCAGTCCTAGTCGGCTTAATAGAAATGAAATGGGCATTCTTGGTCAGTCTATCGAATATAACCCAAATGCCTTAGTTCCCTCTTCTTGACCTAGGAAGCCCATCAACAAAGTCCATAGAGATCTTCTCTCACTTCCACTTCGAGATCATAAGTGGCTGAAGTAGTTCGGTTACCTTTTGCTGGTCACTTTTAATCTGCTTGTAATTTGCACATTGACTCGCAAAGATCAAAATATCTCGCTTCACCCCCTTTCACTTAATACCGTCTTTATATCTTTGAACATCTTGGTCACTCCTAGATGGAAATATTACTTTGAATGGTGGCATTTGCTAATACTTCTTGCCTAAGTCCATTGACATTTGGAACACATATACTCCCGCTCATTTTTAATGTGCCCCAGGGATCAATGTCAAAACTCGAAACAACACCCTTTTGAACATCCTTCTTAAGTCGGACCAAAATAGAATTTTCTTCTTGACTAGACATAATCCTCTACATCAATACTAGCTTAACTTCTAAGTTTGTAACCATTGCTACATTTCTATTTAGCGCATTTACAATGGCATTTGCCTTACCAAGGGTATACAGAAACTATAAATCAAAAGAAGTGAGAAACTACAACCATATTTGCTGCCTAAAATTCAAATCCTTCTAGGTAAAGAGGTATATCAAGGATTTGTGTTCTGTGCAGAACTTGAACTTTACCCCAAAAGGCAATGTCTCCACATATTTAGTGCGAAGAAAATAGCTAAAAGCTCCAAGTCATGTATAACATAATTTTCTCATGTGGTTTTAGTTGTTTACTCGCATAAGCAATAACTTTCCCATGCTACATCAGAACTGCTACCAAACTAGTACCATAAGCATCCACATACATGATTAAACCTTTGCTCCCATCTAGAATGGTTAAAGTGCTTGTAAACTTGTCCTTTAATTCATTGAATGCTTGACCACACTAAGGCTTCCACCCGAACTAAACATCTTTCTTTGTTATCTTCGTCAGATGAGAAGATCTTTTCGAGAATTCTTTGATGAATCTTTGGTAAAATTGAGCTAATCCTAAGGATCTTCTAACTTCCATCGCACTTTCTGGCTTCTTTCAGTCTTGAACTATAACAATTTAACCGGGTCAAATGATATGCCTTCTCCCAAAATAGCTCTAGAAACCTACTTTGAATAGACAAGAATAGATACAGAGATAGTATTTGTGTTCCTTTTCCATCTTAGAATAGACAAGAATGTCCTTAATAAAGACGAGAACAAATTTATCAAGAATATCTTGAATACTCGATTCATTAAGTCCACAAAATAAGTGGATGCATTAGTCAGTCCAAACAGCATGACTAACCACTTACATAAATATTTCGGAGTATAAAACACTATTAAGGGTACGCTCTCCTCTGTTACCCTTAATTGGTGAAAACTGGTGACAATATCTAATTAAGAAAATATTCCAGTGCCATGGGCCAGATCAAACATGTCATTGATCCTTGGTAAAGATATTTTTTCTAGTTAGTCCTCTTGTTCAACTCCCGGTAGACTACACATAACCTTATAGAACTGTCCACCTTTGTAATAAAGACTAATGGTGATCCCCAGCTCGAGGTACAACATCAGATCAAACCCTTCTACAACAAGTCAAATGTCTTCCCTTTTAACTCCCTCTTCTCTTTCGGAGTCAACCTTCGAGAGGGTTGTACTATAGGTCTAGTTTCTAGAATTAAATCAGTATGGAGCTCCACTTCACGGTGAGGAGGTAAACCTTACACTTCATCAAAAATATCAGTGAAATCTCGAATAATCGTTATATCACTTAGCTCCTTTTTAGCCTCTTTGAGTGAATAAAGAAAACTGCTCTTTAACTCATTAGGCTCTTCACAACATATACACACACCAAGATCTCCAACATCATTAACTATGACAATCCTTCAAACACAATGGAAGATCGCTCTAAACATATATAACCAATACATTCCAGATAACATTCCAAAATCTATTAATCTAAGAACAAACAAGTAAAATGCAAAGAGATGATTTGGACAAGAAATTGATATTTTTGAACAAACAGTGTTAAGCTGGGTCGAACCCCTAGTAAGGCTTGACAAACAAAGAGGATTACACAAAACGATGAGTTTATGATTAAGTTGATCAACAAGATCAACTAAAACAAAACTATGGAAAGCACCCATATCGAATAATACTCTTATAGGAATATCATAGATGGATAATGTACCTTGCAGCATCTGCTTCCCTTTCTTTCCTAAAGAAATGGATGGTATCTCTTCAACAGCCAATGGCTAACCTTGAGACCCTTTCTTGGAAAAGGGCGCTCATTCTTCATGTGTCCTTGCATGTGAAAATTGTAGCAGATTGGTTCGCTTGGAATGCCAATATCCTGATTTGCAAAGTGGCATATTTTATTGCATCTATAACAAAGAATGTGGTCCAAGTTGAGATGCTTCTTCTGTGTTGGAGACTTATCTCTAGGTTTTTTCCTTGCCCATTTCTTCTTTCCCAGACGCTTAAAATTTGGCTTGCCTCCAACTGGTATAACTAATAAAGGCTTGGCACTAACTGCTGACTCTAATCCCTTCTGGACTCCCTCCTTAATATCGAGAGCTTCAAATCTCAAAGCTATGCTGATAAGTGGTGCATGTACCCATAAAATGATTCGTCATTTCACGTTAGACTCTGGCCGCATCCCAATGCTTTCTAAAGGTTGGTTTCTACACCATCTCTTCTTTGCTTAGGAACTGCTTTTGAAAGAGTGCTTTCGACTTAAATGTTTTATGCCCTTTTGCTCTGTTGAAGGTAGAACCCAAATGGTTTCAAAAAAGTTAAGGTTCAATGGTTTCGAAAGGTGTTTCTACATGTTTTACTTGAGCCCAAATGCTTTCGAAATATTTGATGTTTTATTGCTTTAGAAAGGTTTTAAAGGATGGTCTCGAAGGGGAGGTTCCCCAATGGTTTTGAAAGATCTAAAGGAGAGGTTTTCCAATGTTTTCGAAAGGCAATGTTTAAAGATACGATGTATAGCGTTTTAATGCTTTCGAAGGAATGGATTTTCAACGTTTTCGAAAGGTTTTTATGAATGGTTTCGAAAGGAAGGTCTTGTGCTTTCGGCTGGGTGAAAGAAGGGTTTGCTTGGTTTCGAAAGGGGTACCTTCAATGGATACAAAAGGGCTACTTTCAAAGGTTTAAATGTTTTCATTAGCAAAGATTTGAGTAAAGTATATATAACATGGCAAGGAGATTTGAGTAAAGCATAGAGTATATATTTTCCTTGATTAAGTTTGGTTTAAACGTTTTAAGTCAATTTGAGATGAAAAGGTTTTCAAGGTAAATTTAAGGAAAGATTACCCCTAAGTAAAATGACTTAGATATTAAAATACCAAATGGGAATGGTATAGGGTCACGCCCTATACATTAGCTATTAGCCCTAGCTAATGTAGACTAAAATTCCAGTGTGTAGGGCTTTGTCACAGGTAAGACTAAAATTATGATTACATATAGAAGGGATATATATTTGTATATAGATAGGTTATTGGTGAGCCCGTAAAACCATTAGGATCAAGTGACCTTGGAAGATGTTAAGTTAGGGACAAACCATCCAGAAGAGGAGTGTCTAACAGGTGTTGGATTATTTTGATTATATTGTCTGGTAGGCCCGAGTCAACCAAAGGTTAGTAATTAGCCAAACGAAACTATAGTGTTCGGATAGATAGTTCATTTATTACCTGCTATGTATGTTTACATAATAATGCTTTACAGTTTTACCCAGTTTTGGTTGCAGGATAAAGGTTTGCAAAAGATGTTTTAAAAGGATATTAGTGTGGGGAAAACCGTTCCGCAAAGCGGCATGGTCTCACTTAATATCAAGTAACCGAGATGTATAGTATTATTCACACTAGGCTTTATGTCTGACTCAAAGTTTATATTTTTCCTCTTGATCTCTCGGTTGCTCAAAATTGATATGAGTAGGCTGAGGGTTAAGTTTTACAGGTTTTAGTCAGTTAACGAGTAAAGCTTTCAGAGGCGAGCAGGTGGCTGATGGATAGCTATTTAGGAGTTGCTGTTTTGTTTTATTTTATTTTGCTGTGTTGTCTTTAAGATAGTTACGTCTATATATATAGTACTCTGGTCAACCAATGGGGCATCATCATATGTCGCTCTTGGCGTATTTCTAAAAGAATTATATTTTATCTGAACTTGGGAAACGATTATGAGATTATGTAATTTGAATGTGAAACATGTGTTTTGAAATGTAATCAGTAAAATGTTATTTTTGAAACCTCTGATTTTGTTTCATATTCAAGTGTTTCTGATATTATAAATACCATTAACATAGCCGTATTTATTCGTCGGAAGTTAATACTATGGATGACTGCAGCATCTATAGCGCTTAGCTTTGGGCCTCTAGATAGAGGATGTTACATTTTTAATAGCGAGCAACATTGTAGCAATAATGTTATTAGCACTGTTAATTCATTTGTTAGTAACTCCTTTGTCGAAGGACAGTCTATTTAGTAATTGAAAGTGCGCTATGGATCGTGTAATATGGATATATGATAATACAGAGTATGATGATAAAATACTGTAAAATAGAGCGGAATAAAAAGTAGTATAGTAAAATGACACCAGAGATTTTTATACTGGTTTGGAGCACCATCCTACGTCCAGTCCTAGACTCCTTCTGGAATTTCACTAAGAACAACAACCCTCACTTAACCCGGAGGAACAACTCTATACAACCCCCGAGCAGCCAAACTAGGACCTGAGCAGCGGAATAAGATTTCGCCTCAACAGCCGAAGAGGACTTCACACGCCTGAGCAGCAGAACGGGACTTCAACAAATAAAAAATATTGTTTGACTTTCTGTGTGTTTTGCTAACACAGATTTGTCACTTCTAGTACACCCTTCCTATAATCTTTTCCTCAAGTATGATGTGTATATTTGATGTTTATGAAGATTAGAAAGGAATAGTATTTCTTAGAATATATAATCTGATTAAAGCAATAAGTATGCAAGAAAGTTAGATAAGAGAGAAAAGCAGATTATGCTATTTAAAATCAAGTTAGAATATGAATTTATAGATGTTAAAAAGCAGCGACCATTGGCGAAGATTTTCGGTTGAAGTGTTGTGTCCAAATCTCTTTATAGAGGTTCGTAACTCTTCACAAATGGTCGTGTCTTTTCAGAAAAATTTAGCTGTTATAGAAGTTCGGTCGACTGAATCTCTGGGTCAGTCGACTGAATATTCAAACGAATTTTAAATAAATATTTGAATATTTATGCACCTGTGCATGCTGCACAAAAAATGTCAGGTCACTCGACTGACCTGGTAATTTCTGTGCAATTTGCACGGTTTTACACAGGTATACTAGGCTGTTTATAGATATTCAGTCGACTGAACGACTTGTTCAGTCGACTGAATTTTATTGATAATCAAAAATCACCATAGCTCATTTGGTTAGAGCACTTGCCTATTAAACTAGTGACCCGGGTTCGAGCGCCGCTCCATGCATTTTTTGAAAACTTGAGTTTGATTAAAATATGCATGCAAGTTTATTTGAATGTGAATGATGATTCTTGATGAAAGATTTTAACAAAGCACTAAACTATACTCTATATACATATTTGATAACTCTTGTTAAAAAATATATAACTATAAGAATCATACTTTAAGTCCTTTAGTCCGGATGTTATCGTCGTAAATTCGTTAATTGTTGTTTCATGTCCGCAATCAAAATCTACGATCCAACATTCTCCCCCTTTTTGATGATGACAACTCCATTTTTCTATGGATGAATCTTCGACAAGCTTTGTTGACTTATTTCTCCCTCAGAATATATTCCTATAATTGTGTTATAGATTTCTCCCCCTGAATCCATACTATATATTCATGTAAATAATTAATCTTTTCTCCCCATTAATCTGAGCTTGCATCGTTTATTCCTGCAAACAGCGTTAGAGCAATATCTTTCTCCCCCTTTTTCATCGACAAAAAGAAGAGTTTATATGATGATATAAATTATATTTTACATAAGTGTTAACATAGAACGATATAAAACAAAATAACTACTACTTATATTGTAAGGTATCATAAAAGAGAAAAAAATTAACATTTAAAGCATGCAATACCCAAGGTTCTTATAATTTCCTAATTTTTAGGAAACCATACCAATTTGGGTGCGGTTGAACCTTTATAAATATAATTTTCATCATTAACACTATATCAAAATAATCATCAGTGTATTTTTCTCTATTTTTCCAATTAACAGGAACCAAAATACTTCGATAATTTTTATTTATATTTCCCGTCAATAATTTTGTACTACTAAAGAAATTATAAACATTATTGGTCATGGCAGTATTTGAATTTCTATAAAAAATGGATTTAGGCTTTTCTCGCAATCTAGTACTAGCACTAACATATTTACTATACAAGAAAACATGTCTAGTGCTATTTCTATGATCTGTTTTATTATATCTTAAACCACTTTTATCATTTAAAGGTCTAGAACTAGATAAAATCATGTTTAAATCATTTTGACCTTTATTAAATTTTGTGACTTCAGTGTTAAGTTTATCAAATTTAGCCTTAAAGTCACAATTATTATTTTCAAAAGAAATATTACTATTATTCAAAGTATCAATTTTCTTATTTAATTCAGAATTCTCGTTTTTTAATGTACGGTTCTCATTTTTGAGAAGGGAATTTTGAGATTCCGAATTATCTAAAGAGGATTGTAATAAATCATTTGTCTTTTCAAATCAAAATTTTCTTTCGAAAGTTTCTCTCTCTTTTTCAAATATGGTGTTTTGTTCGTCTAGATTATCTTTGATAGTTATAAAATTATTCTTTAAAACACCAAGTTGATTTTCTAAATCGAACTTCTCATTTTTCAATATCTCATTTTCACATTCTACAGATTTCATCTTTTCTAAAATAATAAAACTAAGCTTTGAAATCTTATCGCTGATACTAACTAATTCGCTATTATCTTATACTGAAATTTGTAAATCAGAAAGTACCTTTTTGGAGTCCTCACTGGTGGCTTTGACAGGGATTTTGCCCGTTGTATTTCGATTAGATCATTTTCTGGCCATTATTCTATGATGTTGTGACAATCGATAGAATTCTAGGGTTTTAGATTATCAGATAAATGTATTACGTTTATATGATGACCTTGCTCTGATACCAATTGAAAGTGCGCTATGGATCGTGTAATATGGATATATGATAATACATAGTATGCTAATGATAACAATATTGTAAAATAGTGCGGAATAAAAAGCAGTATAGTAAAATGACACCAGAGATTTTTATACTGGTTCGGAGCACCGTCCTAAGTCCAGTCCCAGACTCCTTCTGGAATTTCACTAAAGACAACAACCCTCACTTAACCGGAGGAACAGGTCTATACAACCCCTGAGCAGTCGAATAGGGACCTGAGTAGCGGAATAGGATTTCACCTCCGCAGCCGAAGAGGACTTCACACGCCTGAGCAGCAGAACAGGACTTAAAAGTACAAAAGATTGTTTGACTTTTTGTGTGTTCTGGCAACACGGATTTGTCATTTTTAGTACACCCTTCCTATAATATTTTCCTCAAGTATGATGTGTATATTTCAAGTTTACGAAGATTAGAAAGGAATAGTATTTCTTAGAATATATAAATCTGATTTAAGAAATAAGTATGCAAGAAAGTTAGATAAGAGAGAAAAGCAGATTCTGTTATTCGAAATCAAGTTAGAATATGTATTCATATATGTTAAAAAGCAGCGACCATTGATAAAGAGTTTCGGTTGAAGTGTTATGTCCAATCTCTTTGTAGAGGTTCGTAACTCTTCACAAATGGTCGTGTCTTTTCAGAAAAATATAGCTGTTATAGAAATTCAGTTGACTGAATATTCAAACGAATTTTGAATAAATATTTGAATATTTATGCACCTGTGCATGTTGCACAAAAAATGTCAGATTAGTCGACTGACCTACCAGGTCAGTCGACTGACCTGGTAATTTCTGTGCAATTTGCACAGTTTTGCACAGGTTTACTAGGCTGTTTATAGATATTCAGTCAACTGAATGACTTGTTCAGCCGACTGAATTTTGTTGATAATCAGAAATCACCATAGGTTATTTGGTTAGAGCACTTGCCTTCTAAACTAGTGACCCGGGTTCAAGCCCGCTCCATGCATTTTTTGAAAAATTGATTTTGATTAAAATATGCATGCAAGTTTATTTGAATGTGAATGATGATTCTTGAGGAAATATTTTAAAAAAGTACTAAATTATACTCTATATACATATTTGATGACTCTTGTTAAAAAAATATGTAACAATAAGAATCATACTTTGAGTCGTTGAGTCCATATGTTGTCATAGTCGTAGATTCGTTGATTGTTATTTCATGTCAACAATCAAAACCTATGATCCAATAATAATTACACATATTGGTCATATAGAATGAAAATATACTTACAGTCAATTGGTTTAGATATTTGAAATATCACAAAAAATGAGCACACTGAGCCCGACTGATTTTTCTCAATGGACTATTGACCAAAAGGCAGTTGTACAAAATAATTCTAAAGCCATGAATATTTACTTCTGTTCATTGGATAGAAATGAATTTAATAGAGTATCTATTTATAAGTTTGCATTTGAAATATGGACAACACTACAAGTTACACTTGAGGGCACTAGTAAAGTTAAACATGCCAAAATTTCTTTGTTAACTAATCAGTTCAAATTATTTAAAATGAGTTCAAATGGGTCCATTTCTGATATGTATAGATTTCAAGATATAGTTCATTCACTAATTGTTTACATTAGATAAAAAAGTTTCTACAGAGGATCAAATTAGAAAAATCTTCAATTTACTTATTCCTAAATGGAACCAAAAGACTCTTGCAATTGAAGAGGCTAATGATATTTGCACTCTAAAAATCAGAGAGTCAGTTAGCAATTTAATGTCATTTGAAGCATAAATGCAGGGAAGTAGAGAGCAGGAAATAGTGAAGAAATCCATTGCTTTCAAAGCCATAACAGATGATCTGGATTCTGAAAACGACGACGATGAGAAAATTTCCTTCATGATAAAAAATTTCAGAATTTTTTTAAATATTGAAAGATGAATAATCTCAAGAGAAATGATAATAGAAATATAAGAAGTGGAAGCGAAAATGTTGTTAGATGCGTTAACTACAATGAACTTGGCCAAATGTTGACAGACTGTCCACATCTGGATAAACCGAAAAACTCACCAAATACTAATTTATCCATAAAATGGAGAAGAGCTTATATTGCCACGTTGAATAATTCAGAAACTTCCTCAACTGATAATGAATCATATACAGAGAATGTCAATATGTGCTTCATAGCAATAATCAATTCAGAAAGTTCAAAGAAATGGAACAAAAATAGGTATGCGTCTAAAATTAAAATTTTGGATTTTTTTAAGTGTTTGATTTCTTTGATTGTTAGGAACAACCTATAGATTAATAATAATATTGAACGAATATAATATATGTATATATATGTTGAATATTTTATAAAATTTATTTAAATATAAAATAAATATAAAATAAATCTTAAATTATTTACTAAGTATATATATTATTAATAATTATAGGATAATTACATATATATACACATATAGGTAAATAAGCATAATTTGTTCAATCCTCTTTTTTGAAATTCACGTGATGTATGTCGACATGCCCACTATGCATATGTCAACATATGCACTCTAATTCAGAATTTAAATTTTCCTTTCTTATTCAAATTTTGAATTTCTCTCCACCTTTTCACCAACCCCAATGTCCTAAAAAGGTATCCCTTGACTAGAGAATATGTCCATTTGTTCTCTGTTTAATTATACTATCTCCATCCACTCATTTCACTCTTATTTTCAAAATTCAAAAATTCACTAACACTCTTATCTCTTCAAACTATTCTTCAATGGCTTCCTTAAGCAACACTCCATCAACCATGAGGCTTTCTAAGAAAACAAAAGGCTTTCTTTTTCAAGATAAAGATGCCATACAAGCCTATATAGAGTATATATCTTTCATAAAAGTCTCTTCCGGAAGATTTGTTATTTTCAATGATTTTCCTACTTATGATCTTTATAATCTTTGTTTGGAAAATGGAATTCCTAGTTTAATATATGCTTCCTAAAATGATTTATATGTTATCTAAATTTAGTAAAAATGTTTTATGTGAATTTGAAAGGAAAGTTTTATGATGGAAATGAAGGAGAAGTTTGGAATAGTATCAAAAACACTCAAATTGTTTTAAATTATGAATTTTCTAGTAACATTCCCAGATGCAAATCTAGTGTAATGGACCTTTCAAATTTTAAAATTGATATTCAAAATCATGAAGTTTTCCATCATATTTTTGAAAGTGATGTTGACATTGAGTTCAAAAACAAAAATTTGCATCTTGAAACAAGAATTTTAAGTCTTATTTTCCAACAAAATATAACTCCGAGGATGGGAAATTATAATAATTTGACTCAAAATGTTTTCAAAGCTACTTTTTCCATTTATGGTCATTACAACACAAATTAGTCACAAGTGATTTTAGATGAATTTTTTCTTAAGAATCTCTCTAGGCATGAGAGCACACTATTTCATGGTGTGTATCTTACTAGAATATTCACATATTTTGGTATTGACCTAAAAGGAGAGGAAACTATTCCTTAAAAACCTTTTGACAAGGCCAACATCTCTCTTATGCAAATTTCACCCATATTCGATCCTTATGAAAAAACTGCGAAAGAGGAACAAAGATTGGCTTGGGAAGTGGAGCAAGAAATAAGGGGAAGAGGAGGAAGAGGAAAGAGAAGAAATGGAGGTCGAGGAGGAAAAACAAGAAGAGGAAATAGATACTTCATTGGAAAGTATCGGAATGTCATCTCATCCTTCCAACAAAGATCTTCTCAAAAATCAAGAGAAGTTTGTTTTCAAACAAAAGAAGCTTAGGAGATCTTTTTTTAAGAAATTCACTTCTCTTTCCAATAAAGTAGACAAATGCTTTAGAAAGACCATTCGAAAGATTAGTGGAAAAGCTTAATCTACTTCTTCCTAGTTTTATTTCTACGTTTTTCTAGTTTCTAGTTTGGATTATTCTAGTTTTCATCGTATGTATCGTTTATGCTTATCTTTGGATTCCATGTACTCTTCCTTTATTATCAATGAAACCATATTCCTCCTTTTTATACATTATTATTTATCTCTAGAAAGTCATACAAATGCAATAACTCCAAATACGATAGTATAGAAAAATAAGATGGTTTTTGAAATTTAGGTACATATGTCAACATATGTATATATTATATGTCCACATACAATGGCCAGACTTCAAAAAATTTAAAATTCAAAATAAAATAACTATCAAATATCTATTCGTTTCAAATGAACTCAACCACCACACCTACACGAGAAAAGATTTTTGTGACCTATTTGTTTTTACAAGTCCATCGTTGTTAGTGGCAAATGATTTTTAAAAATATGTTTGAGTAGACCCAAAACAATCTATATTTGTTCCTGTCGGCATCCAAATTTGTTTGACCTTAAGGGATTTTATATTCGTGCCTTCGGGAACCCAAATTGGAGTAGTTTTCACATGTTTGGGTCTATACCAGAAAATATTTTGATTGTGTCCAATTTTTTCACATATCGCACACTTTGAATTGACTTGATTAATTTTATTTCTAACACGTTCAAATTGATTATACCCAAGTGTTTGTCTAATAGTATTAACAGTTTTTTCCCCAACAGCATATTTAACGATCTTTCACCTTTGGAAAATTTTTCAAAAGTTGTAGACAGTTGTTGGACTTTTGTTTTGAGAGATTCATTTTCATTCAATAATTGAATGGGCTTTTTAATAGAATTTTCTCTCCTCATGTTTTCGCTTTCTTTCAAAATCAGAATTTCATTTTCAAGTGATCTAATTTTTATTTTTTATTTTTTAATTTCTTCTTTGAATGATGGAGACTTGTCACACTTAGGGCTTTTATTTTGATACTTTTTGACTAATTGGTCAAGTTGTTTATTTAATTCTATCAAAGTATCTCTTTGTGATTCAATTTTAGCGTATTCCTCCCTAAGTCTTTCGAAACAGCCATTTACTTCATGACAATATATAAGTAGTTCCAAGTGACTAAGTTTTGATACCTCGCTTGGCTCGTCAACATCATTTCTATTATCTTTCTTCTCCTTTTTCATTTATAAAGTTATCTTTTCAAATATGGCTTCTCCACACCAAAAATTGTGTGAATATCAAGATCAAACTGTACAATCATTCAAGAATATACTTTCGTTCGTAGAAATCAAAGATATTTAAAACAAAGTCAAAAACAGATGATTAAAGAACAAGAAAAGCAATTTGACACCATTTGAAGGATGATTTCTTCTCTTATCAAAGACGAATCAACCAACAATCTGGATAGTGTCATCAGTAAAGATGATTAAGATTGGAATGCCATCAAAACAGATCCAATTTTTCAATTTTTGTGGTTAGGTAGAAGTTCCTAGGGAATTCTAAGTTTGATTGTTTAGTCTCAATATATATTGGATATGAATAAATTTGTATATAAATATATTACACTATGGATTGGTGTGTATAAACTTATTGGACAGGATTGATTTGTTTGAATTTATTTGTTTGGATTGATTTGTGTTTGATTTAGATAAATAATATGTATAAATAATATGTATCATAATATGTATAAATAATAATTTACCTTAGTTAGGGAGAGTGGGTTGAATTTTTTTGTCGATGATAGAGAAGAAGAAATATATAAAATATCCAGGCATAAACTAAGGAGGAGTTTTACAACTTATGGTGAGTTATATCGTATTTTATAAAGGTTGTCATCATCAAAAAGAGGGAGACTGTCGGTGCCTTAAGCATTGGTTTTGATAACAACAACCATATGGCATTATATAAACTGTAGATACTAATGTTTTTATTAAAGTTATATATAGTATAGTGCGGGATATTGGACAGTTGTTGACTAAGAAGTCTATATAGTAACAAGGGCATATTCAAGAGTCTGATATAGAGATTCAAGAGTTAGAGATAGGAGACTCATGAGTATTGAAGATTTTAGACATCCCAGATAAATTATAGAGTCATGGATTATTGTTAAAATTCTGATAGCACTTCTTTGATCTCTCGTTTCAATTTTCTTTTCAATGGTTTTCAAACATTATGAATTTTAAAATGATTTTAAAGAATCTCTATTTTCAAAATGATCTTTCAAAATAGATTTCAAATGATTTCTAAATATTATTATGTTTTGAGTAATTAATTTTTAAACTTTTAAATCTACTTTACCTTGCTATAATTTTAGTCTTATGATCCCCAAATGTTTACAAGTATACTATAACATTTATTATAACATTATTTTAATATATATATAAATATTCACTCATACTTTATATATATTATTTAAAATAAATTAATATTTTAATCCTTTATATATTTAAAAATATGTTTCAAAATAATTTTATAAAGTTTTCATAAGTTTTAATATGATTAAAATATGTATAAACTATGTTTAAATGATTGTACAAAGTTTCGAAATATTCTACAAATCCTAATATTTACAAAACAATTTTTATTAAGTAAGTTTTCACAATATAAAGGGATATGTCAACATACCCTATTACTATACGTCGACATATAGTCGTTTTTTTCAGAATTCAAAATTTGAATGGAAGTGTCTTTTCGTCGTATCTCTGTGCAAATGGACATGACCATTGTTTCTCTATAAATATGAGGAGTTTCCAACGAATTTTTTTAACTACTTCCTCATATTTTCTCTCCTCTTATCTCTTTTGATTTCTAAAAGAAAATCTACTCAAATTATTCCCAAATTCAACCAGAATCAAGTTCAAACTCTATTGATTTGATTCTCTATCAATTACTCTCTAATCTCTCTCATCTCTCTCATCTCTATCACTCAAAGCACGATTAAAGTGCTATTCAAGAGGTTATAGGAGCATCTGTATTAAAGATCAAGAATCTGAGTCTGTAAACTCTATCAAATCATACTCTTATGCTATTGGGCGTGCTTGGTGTTTTAGAAATCCAAATAGGTGCTCTTATGTCCTTTCTAAATCAAATAGGTGTGCTTGTGCCTCGTTTGAATCCAAATAGGTGTATTGGTATCCTGTCTGAATCAAGTGAGTGTACCCAAAGCTCAGAAAATATGAAGGGAGTTTCTCGTAGCCTTGAAATCGAGATTGTAAAGACTTTGATATTTGAAAAGAAAACCGTACAAAAAATTGTATGGGACTGGATGTAGAGCAACTCTGAACCAGTATAAAAATTCTTGGCGTGATCTCTCCGACTCTTTACTTTTTACTTTTATTGCATTTATATCCGTCCGTGTTTGCATCTGTGATTGTTGCTTCTACATTGTTTAATTATAAACTTAAAAGAATTTAAAAAGATTCACAAAAATTAGTAAATATTAGTCATCCACCCTCTATTGTTAAATTAGCCTAAAGATCCATCTTCCGCAAACTAACAGAAAATTCCTCCATCGAAGTAATAGTTGTTACCGAATCCCACCACTCCATTAGTGACTTTTGAAGTTGTCGCGAAGCCAACAACCATTTCTCCACATCACCAAGTTGAAGATCTCGAAATATTCTTTCATAAGATCGAAGCCACATCTGCACTCTAAGAATGTCTTCAGTTCCATAAAACAATTCCCTACCTAAAGTGGTAAAATTCTTACACAAAGCCGCAAAGTTCATAGGGGGCGAAATTATGCTACCAATTCCTCTACCAGATCTATAACTGACATAGAGGCATTTATAAGTACTTGCCGTTTGTAGCCGTGCTAGTTCCAGATCCTCTCCCTCCTTCCGTTCTTGTATTCATCTTCCACTACTTGAGAAAATAACAGGTACCTTTAGAATACAAGAATATGATTAATACGGTTCAAGGAAACAACACCAAATAATCTAAAATAAAACTTTAGAGGATAAATATTATTATCATTATAAAAATTAGAAATACACACTCTCAACATTAACTAATTTCAGGGCGTCACTTACCATATCTTTAATGAGTTGTACCCTAATCGGGCTAAAGCGTTTGCTTAACCAAAGCTCTGATATCAACTATGGTGACCCACCTTTCTAACCTCTAGGAATGACACTTAACATATCCACGATATTCATGTTCCATTGCCTAAGAATCTGAAAGATGAGTTGTCATAGGGTAAATAAAAGAACAGAATACAAAATCTCAAAAAGGAATGGCTAATTATAATATAAAAATATGATAGTACATAAGGTTACTCCTTAACATGGTGTTATCAGAGTTACAACTAAAGACTACCATCAGCTAGGCAGTTATAACCACTTGCCTTTACATTTTTGATACAAAATACACATATATAAATAAACATAACAGAAGAAATAAATAGCTAGATAGATAAGGAGCCTCCAACTCGTTGATCATCTTCAAAAGAGCCCAAAATAACCTGCTACTCTCGGGCTATAAATAAAAACGAGTATCCGAGAGTCTAGGGAAAAATAAACAACTTGGGTCGGACAATAAGTCTGATATGAGTAAACTCTAAACAAAGGTTGTACATAAACAACAATATGTGAAACCATGCTGCCAAATGCGAAGCTGGTTTCCCCTCACAAAAACAACATCCAACCATAAGTAATGGGTATAAATAATTAAACATCGCGAAGTGTACAAGTCACTTCCCGGTGCAATTAAGAAAGAAATAAATTCAAGGGTTTGACTTAAAAATAAGGAAAGAGAACTTTTCTAACAATGACTAGGAGAGTGCATCCTCCTTTACCGAAAGTATACCTATAAACAATATACATGAGAGTGTCACTTTCTTTGTAACTCTTCTAAAAACCTCCAAGCCAGACCCCGCCAACCATACTGGGAATCCGAGTATCTCACATCTCCATGCATATACGATTGATACTAATCTAAAGCAAACGTGATAATACCCAAATGGGAGCAACCCCACATAGCTTGGCCCCCACCAGCTCTTTTGTTTTAGTTATTTTCAACAAAGGCTATCAATGCTCAAATGAGCAACAAATCGTCTTAGATTGACGATACATAAAGAAGATAGCGGAATCAATGGTCGATAAATCAACTATCGGGAATAATTAAAATGATCGTATATGGAAATTAAATCTCATACCCTTACCATTGCTTGTCGATTTCAAACTTGTATTATCCCTTGATTGAATATTAAGCCTAGCATGTAAAGGTAGTGTTACCTCTAAGGCTTGCGTTGACGAAATTTTTAACCTTCAAGATAGAGACGAGCTTCCGTACATTGACGTTTAGTGCTGAGAACATGAATAAATCTTTTTTTATATAAGTGGTATCGTTTACAGAAATTAAATTTCTTGTCATTTCCATGACCGAATCAAACCTTTAAACATATAAAATCGAACTTGTGTTGCGATTCCACATCACAAACATTAACTTTGGATAGCATTATTAAAAATGATATATCTAGGGTTCCCCTATCATCGAACAAGATCACTGATAAGGAGTGTGATGCTCTACTTACGAATCTAAGAGTATAGATGGAGCTGTGGACTTCTTTCTTTTGCGGGGAGAATAGAATTGGTGCATACTGTTATTCAAGCAATGATCTATTTCTGGCTACAAAAATTCCAACTACCCAATGCGTCTATGGACAAAATAAAAAATTTTTGCTCTAATTTTATTTTGAAGGGTGGGCTGCACAAAATCAAGTACCATGTTTGTGTAGGCCCAAGACTGAAGGGAGAACGGGACTCAGGAGGTTAAAAGATATGATGGAAACTTTCACTTAAAGCAAGCTTAGAGCATCATCAATTCCAAAGGTCTTTGGGCTAGATAGATGTGGAAAAGGTACATTAAGGGTAATTTTTGGCACATGGCGATGGATAACAACGCATCATCTACATGGAAAGCCATTCTTAGGATCAGAGATAAAATGGCAGCTAATTGTTCTAAAAAATAGCATTTAGCAAAGATATAGATCTTTGAAGGGACCATGGATAAGCGGTAAAACCTTTATTGATCATGTTGTTTTGGACACGTACTGAGCTTATGGATTCCCGGAGAGGGATGTGGATTCTATTATTCAGGATGGCGGATGGAGGTGTAATTTGATTCCTTGTAATTCAGAGTAGCACTCCCACATTGAATTCATGCCCTTATTTATTGGACGTGAGAATGATATACGAGCATGGAACTCACAGGAAAGGATTTCTCAATTAAATTGACATGGGAAACTACATGAGTACCGGACCGTGTTCTAGAGTGGAGCAAATTAATTTGGGACAAGTGTAACACTCCTAACTAAAAATCGTTTAGCTGAGTGGGGTATTATCAATGATACAACATGCTGCCTTTGAGAAAAACAAACGGCATCTCATGGCTATTTATTTTTCAAACGTGATTTTCGAAATTATTTTGGGCCTACGGTGAGCAACCTACTAATTTTACATTCCAAGAGGTAAATCTATGGCACATCGTCACTCATTTGGTAATTATCTAGTAGCGAAAAGACCCCAAATCCAAAGTGTTCATCAGCCTGATTGTGGTTATTTGGTGGATCTGGAAGGAGGGGAATCATCAAACATTCCAAAGAAAGGGGCGCAGTGCACATGAATTCAGTAAATTAACTGTCTTGGAAATTAATTGGTTATGAAACGGAATAGGGAGGTGAAGCTTACTAGCAGCGGGGGATGAGCAAAAGGCGGATTTGGAGAAGTGGATCTGATGCTGCCATAAGGATAAACCCTAAGTACGAGCTTTCATTTCCTTTTGCTACGAGCTCTTTGTTGAAGCTCCCCCTTTTTTGACTTAGATCTAAAAAGTAATGCATTACGTAAGGAATGTTCTAGTTGTAAAGTGTCAGTTTGAATGTTTATTGCTTTGTTGTATTGACTTATGGTTGTAGGCCGATCCTTTTGGTTAAAATGCCATAATAAAATTATACCACTTTCAAAAAACAATTATTACAAATGATTAACTAACTTTAAACATGATTAATTAGTTCAAACATCAGTAGTTAAAATGATTGATTAACTTTAATCATCGTTATTTAAATGATTAATAAAATTTATAACATCATTATTAAATGATTAATTAACCTTAAACATCATTACCAAAATGATTAATTAATTTTAAAACACCGTTACCAAAATGATTAATTAATTTTAAAACATCATTATTAAATGGTTAGTTAACTTTAAAACAACTTATTAAAATGATTAATTAATTTCAAACATCGTTATTAAAATGAATAACCAAATTTTTTTGTGTAAAAACCCAAGCACGAGATCAACAAAAATATTTTCAAATGAGTTGATATTTTCAAATTTTCGATATAGCAATAGTCGATATATGTACACTTCCATAAAACACTTTATATGTCATATATTCATCCAAACATCTCGCAAACATAAGCATATATATATATATATATATATATATATATATATATGTGTGTGTGTGTGTGTGTGTGTGTGTGTGTGTGTGTGTGTATGGACATGCACATAGTTAAATGTAAATAATATTCTAATAGCAAGGTAAATTCTTTTACTTTATAACTTATGCACTTCGAAGTGTGTCATAGCGACCTATTTGCTATGAACACTTCGACTTTATTTCAAGTCCATTGCAAACATCCTGTGTGCCATCGGCTTTCAAGTGGAAACGAAACCAAATTATAATCATTCCATATACTTATTAAACATAAGTAAGAAACAAAGGTTATTATACACACAATAAAGTTTAAAACTTGACTTTTACATGAAGTTTTTTTCATCGAAACAAACTCAAAATTTAACCAAACCACCATAACTATTCCATCAACAATCGGGCCTAGCTTCCTCCTTTAAAATCTCAACTTTAATACCTAGGGACTTTTAATTTTGTCCTAGGGGGTATTACACTTGACTAGGGAAGAAAATGAAGCCTGGATTCTTGCTTCAGTTGGATTAGCGATGTAGAGAAGAAAGGAAGAGGTTCTAGCCATTTTGTTTAAGGAAAAATGGAAAAAAGAAGCAACTTTTTCAACTAAAACTCCATGAAAAGACAGATAGGCATGGAATGAAGCGAAATAAGAAAATGAAAATGAAAAAAATGAAGTAAAGGATAAAGTGAAAGGGTGGAGCATCTTTTATAGAAAATTTAAAATGGAAATTCACCAAAATAACCCTTTTATTAAAATATCCAATACCCCCACTAAAATCATGCCATATCACCTTCCCTTGCCTTCATCCACATGAAATCTACCCTTCTCATCAAGCCATCACTCTAACACTTTAAATGACTTGATGTATCATAATTTTGTACCTTTTCCTTTTAAGTTTTAAAAGAAAGTTCAAATTTACTTTATTTACTCAAGTATATTTTTAAATCAAATATAATCAAATTACTTCATTAATGAAAGCATATGTTATTTATATAGATATGTACACATCTACACTAGTGTACACCAACGTACACATGTACACTAACGTATATAACACATTCCATGACTTTTGGCAATCAAAAGTCGGTATTTCGAAAAAAGATTTCGATTTTTCTTCGAACTACTTATTTTCGTAAACTAAATTTTAGAACCACTTTTCCACCGTTAGTTATTACTAAATAAAAGTATATTTGAGTTATAAAATCCATTATTTAAATATTTAGAAAGATACTAAATATTCAAATTCAAAGTAATTAAATTACTGGTCGTTATAAAGAAAGCTTAAGATGAACTTATAACGTGGCAGTGTAGAACTATACCTATAAAATTATACCTTTTGATAAATGATCGCCAAATATTTTGTATAATTTCCTTTTCTGATTCTTTAATCTTTTTTTGGATATTATCCAAGAAGCTTAACAATTTTATATGTATCCCTGTTAGAAATATCAAATAAAGAGGGAAATAAGGGCTTAAAAATTAGAATTAAAACTAAACCTAAGCAGAATCAAATGATATTTCTTGAAAATAGATACTTTATATAAGAAAAATTATATTTGGATGAAAAATTTACAAATTTTTTTATAAAATATTATTTTTAATATATTAATTGTCTAAAATAAATTTTAGCCTAATGTTAATGCATCTTTTAAACGACATAACAATCTGGTCTCAAATGTATCATATTTTGAATAATTTGACTAAATTAATGGTATTTTATTAACTCTTTATCTTTCTATTAAAAATTAAAATTTGAGCGGTTGTTCCACTGAATATTAACCAAAAAATATTGTTCCAAACACCATGTGCACATACGTGATTAACATTTTTACATTATTCATTTATACATAAAATGTGTGAAGAAAACAAACATACAAATGAACCATAAAAGCCTGCAGTAGTAAGTAGCAAATAGGACAATGTCTTCTTAATTCCCATTTTCCTACGAACTCATGCTAAGAAAACTAATTATAATATATAGTATAATCCAATTTCACCATTTAATGTGTTTAAAAATTCATATCACGTACGTATAATGTATACATTCACAAAAAAATATGGATTATATATTTTTTAAGCATTATGGGACTGAAACACTTATTAAAATGTGTACTTAAAAATCTCATTGAACTAAAATAAAATGGTGTATGTGTCATTTGTGGTAGATTCAACACCATTAATATGTAAGATCTATTTTCTACCCCTACCACTTACGTTCTATTTCGACCCTTAAAACCAAAAGAGGATCTTCATTGTAGAAGAAATCCAAAGCAAGGGTGCAAAGTATTGATGAAAGAGTTGAGCTACCAATATTTTTATCATTTTAGAGTTTAAATATGCTACTCTTCTTGATTTAAGATACTTTCGAGGTAGTCACAAGTTCGAATCTCGCTAACCACACTTCTATATTATAAAGGTAATTCCACTTCATATGATTCACTTTATTCTCAAGTACCCAAATTCAAGTTCACCTTAACTCATTTTAACTAATATTTAAGAGTAACTTAATTCATTTCTGTTATCGATTCTAAGTTTCAATCAAATCAAAGTTTGAACCCACCCTTTTTAAAAATAATTAAGCATGATTTTGTTAGAATTTAATTGGTTCTATTCTTTTTTAATATAAATTTAATTGACGAAAATAATATAATTTTATTCATGATAATATTAAAAATAATAAAATAAAATAAAACTAATGAAAAAAAATTAAGAATAATAAATTAAAACAAATAAATATACATACACACACACACACATATATATATATATACACATATATATACATATACATATACATATATATACGCATATATATATATATATATGTATATGTATATGTATATATATGTTTATTAAGTACCAAACTTACAGTTTTGTATAAAGATTTTGTTTTATTTCGATTGTTGACCCATGTAACATATAAAATAAAATTAGACTAACTCCGTTCATTCCGATTCAACCATAAATGTAAACTATTTTTATTCAAATCTTATGTAATCTATCATATTATATAGAAAGTTCAATTGCCAACAATTATTTATCTATTTCAAAATTTTATCTTAACCTAAACAGTGCATTCTCCCTGACATAAATCACAAATTTGCTAAATATAGCATTATTAGATCACGTTATGTACTTCCTATTAACCCACCTTTTGCTAAAGCAGTAGACAGGTAGATTTAACCCAACAGACTTCAGATTATCAAGGCCATTAGTCAAGAGCGATGATTGTGAGGTCCAGAAATCAAGTGCAGGCAATTACATGAAGTGATGATTGACCGATACCAAAAGGTAGAATCTCCAGAATATTCTAAGTATGGATTAGTGCCTCGCCCAGGCTGGGGATGGTGCCTATCCCTTCCCCTAAGATCGGTACATGTCCTTAATTTTTGTTCCAAACTAGGTAAGACCGGTATAAAATGACAAGGAAGGCCTCACTATGCTACATTTCAAATCTCAATTCGTTTGGAGTATGCGCAAGTCATGGGAAAATTACTTCACCTACGAAAGGGATTGGTATAAAAGAGATAGGCATATTTCAGCCAAGCAAGTACAACTTAATGGAAATCAATCAATATCTCAAAATCGATAAGTACAATTCATATAAAATTTTGTAAGCAAGATGTCAGGACCCTAGGGACCATACTCTAGGGATTGCATATCAAAAAGATAAAGAAAGAGGGACCGACCCTCTTTCCTCTTAGGGATCAGCTAAACCCAACTTTATAGCAAAGATCGATCAATATCTCAACATCTACATATCCAATTGATATGAAACTTGGAGGACAAGCTAATCAAAACATATGGAACAGCTCATAGGGATCGCATATCACTTGGAGCAAGTTGGAGGGATTGGCATTCATCCCTCCATAGAGATTGGCTATAACTGGCCTTCATAACATATGACAACAAGTATTGATCGATAACTCAAGTTCTAATAAACCAATTGGCATGAACCTTGAAGGCTAAGCATAATACAACATGGAGAAGCTCTCCTAGGGATTGCATGGAATTTGGAAGAGATTGGAGGACCGGTACATATCCCTCTAGAGGGATCAACAGAAATCAGAATTCAAGCCACATTACTTCATGGAAAATGTGATATCTCACAAACCGTAGGTCGAAATTGCAAGAAATTTGAAAAGAAGGTAGCTAACATTATAGGGTACCCCTTGCAGGGATCTCAGCGCATTTAGACACACTAATAGGGATCAGTACTGATCCCTATTATGGGGCCCAATGGGCCTTGTGGCCTCTTCTTGTCTCCCAAACCTTTTGCCAAAGTTTCAGCCCGATCAGTGTGCATATTCTCTTATAAATACAACAAATATGGCATCAGAAAAATGATCTTCTTTTTTCTTCTCTTTACTTTCAACCTAGGCTATACTCTGCAAGTTTTATCATTGGATTTCGGATTGTAACTATAAACAAACTTTAGTATAATAAAAGGATTATTTAGGAGTGGACGTAGGCTGGAGCTAGCCGAACCACTATAAATCTTGTCTCTTTTTACTTGCTTTTTGATTGTTTTAGTTATGTTCTTCATTTATTTCTCTTCATATTTCTGTGATTGGATTGTATATTGATATTTTTATAAAATTGGGTGTAGGTAGCCAATTTTGACGCTAACATTTTGGTGCTATCACAGAGAAACTAGCCCCCGTGGATTTGGAGTACAGATTTAGAATCAATTAGAGAGCTTAGACTTGGAGCAATGGTGAGACAATCAACAAGGAGACAAGTAGCGGATAGAACCATCATGAAAGGAGTCATGAGGCTTCAGGAGCTGGAGCTAATTAAACATCTACCTACGTCACTAGATGAAATGGGAACAATGATGGACGTTATGTAGGAATGGATGTTGAAAAGACAGGAGGAGACGATGTAGAATCTACTTTGACAGATCGAACAGGCTGGAGCCATAGGAGCTACTAGAATGCAAAACTAAGGATTTGGAACGATAGAGACTATTGGAGCTATGGATCAAGGAGTCGAGGTGTCAATATTCGTTGGAATTCAGAACCGGAAGCATGGAGATGGAGCTATTGGACAAAGGAGTGGAACAGAGCACCCGGGGGCAGTCCCCGGCCATCTTATAGGGATTGGCACTGATCCCTCCAAAGTGATCGGCACCGATCCCTAAAGATATAGGGGCATGCCCCGGGTCTGGTCGATCATGATGTTGAAGGATCTACGGTCAATCCTATGAAGCTTAGTGCGAATTTAAATTTGAATCTCGTCCGGAGGAATACGTTCCAGAATTCCTTCGTAGACTCGAGGGGCAACTTGGACATAATGATAGGAAATACCGCTGAAAGACAATGACAGTTTTGCAGAGATGATTACTCGATCTATGCGTAGAGGATTGGTTAATAGGGATCCGGAGGATGTAAATAGAAGTGCATTCGCTCCGAATATCAGGAATGCTAGGAATCCACCAGAATTCGAACTACCTACACTGGAAGCTTATAACAGAAAGTCGGATCCAACTATGCATATGATGTGGTATATATGGCAGATGGAAGTACTGGGAGCATCAGAAGAAGTCCTGGCATGATGCTTCCCCTGTGCTTAATGGATGTAGTCGTGCTATGGTGCAAACAGTTGCAGAGCAGTTCTATTAGTACATGGATGAAATTGGTCGAAAGATAATGAAGCAGTTTGGGGTTTACAATACGAGGCTCAAGAATGTGATGATATCGACAACAGTAGAAGTGGGTAGGAGAATCACTTAAGAATTTCTTAACAAGGATCAAATCAGTAGTTTTTCGGTGGATTAACTAGATACATCGATGGTTTTGATGGCGGCGGTGTCAGGAGTTGCAGATAATTCAGATTTTAAGATATCACTTATACGAGATTCACCAACGGATCTGGGGGAATTCTACCATGAAGTAGAAAGGTTTATACGACAAGAAGATGTGAAAGCTGATAAAAAGGCAACGGAAGTTAATACAGTAAGGGGTGGAGAACCGCAAGGTGAAAGCTTGGGAAAGGACAAGGGTAAACGAAACATTGATAACAACATCAATGGATCGAAACCGAGGTCGGGACCCAAACTTTCTACTTACTCAAAATTGAATGAAACCCTAGAATGGATATATCTGAATACTCGAGGATGCCTTCCATATCGAAGGCTGGCAAGGAGGGAAACCTCCAAACGCGAATGGACATCAGGAAAGCACTGCCTATTCCATGTGCCGAATAGGCACAATACAAATGACTACAGGCATTTGAAGGATATTATTGAGGAATATGTGAGGAATGGTCAATTACAACAATATGTATGGACTTGGGCTGTGGCGGTGGAACAGGAGCAGCAACCATCCACCTTGAATAAAAATGGCACTTGATCAAGGCATCATCATCAACTTGTCATCGGTTAATCGGGATGGCATGGAATAAATAACAAACCCCACAGTAGGATGGCTAAGTCACTTACACATGTACATGATCGAGGACGGTCCCTAGGCATGCTTTGAGATGACGATAAATAGTTGTGCTCGAGTTTGTGAAATAATTTTCTTCTTTTTTGCTTCGAACTCTAGTTTTTCCCATTTTAATTTGAACTCTGGTTTATTGGTTGTATGGACTCTTATTTTATATTTTTGAAAATGGACATAGGAATGCTTAAATTTGTATCAATTTAGTAGATAACATAGGTCGCGATTGTGGTCCCCTCCGAACAGATGGGATAACAATCGCAAGGAATAGGTCTTTTTGTCGGGCGAATATGATGAAACAAACTCGTGTATCATGGATTAAGTCCTTAACTGGGTGTTAGGGCCGAAGAATAAAACCCAACAAGGTCGTTAGGTATGGACTATGCGTGGCAAGGGGTAGGTCGCTTCACTCGAACGCAATGGATCGACCTACTCAAGTTGATGAGTATGGATTGTGCTCGGCAAGGATTCGAAGAGATCAAGGTCATCAAGTATGGATTATTCCTGGTAAGGGGTAGGTCGCTTCGCTCGAATGTAATGGATCGACCTATTCATGTCGTCGAGAATGGATTATGCTCAGCAACGATCCGAAGAGATTAAGGTTGTTAGGTGTGGACTATGCATGGCAATGGGTAGGTCGCTTCGCTTGAATGCAATAGACTGGCCCACTCAAGTCATCGAGTACGTATTGTGCTCGGCAGGGATCTGGTGAGATCGAAGATTTGGATTAGGATAACAACCTGGAGAGGTTATGGATTTGGATATCAATTTCGAACTGCAATGGATTAGGCTTTAGATGGATTTAGATTCAGATAAAACAATCTGGAGAAACCGTGGATTTGGATTGGATTCTGGATTGTAAAATATGGCTATCAATGGGTTATGTATTTTGGGTGTTGTATTTATGGCAATTCAAAACACACCTTCTTATCGCAAGACATGTTTTGGAGGGCAAAGTGTTAACCCACTTTTTGCCAAGGCTGTAGATAGGAAGATTTAACGGAACAGACTTCACGACTATAGAGGCCATTAGTCAAGAGATATGATTATGAGGTCTAGAAATCAAGTGCAGGCAATGATATGAAGTGACGATCGACAGATACCAACAGATAGAATCTCTAGAATATTCTAAGTACAGATTAGTGCCTCGCCCAAACAGGGGATCGGTGCCTATCCTTTCCTCTAGGGGATCGGTACATTTCCTCGATTTTTGTCTCGAACTGGGTATGGCCAGTATATAGGGAAAAGAAAGGCCCCATGAGGCTACATTTCAAAAGTCGTTTGGAGTTTGTATGCGCAAGTTATGGGCAAATTACTTCACCTAAGAAAGGGATCGACATATTTCAGCTAAGTAAGTACAACTCAATGGAAACCAAATAATATCTCAAAATCCATAAGTTCAATGCATATGAATTTTTGTAATTAAGATGTGGAGACCTTAGGACGCCAACCCTAGGGATTGCACATCAAAAGGATGAAGAAAGAGGGATCGACCCTCTTCCCTCTTCCCTCTTAGGGATCGGGTTAACCCAACTTTATAGCAAAGATCGATCAATATCTCAACATCTACACATCCAATTGATATAAAACTTGGAGGACAAGCTAATTACAACATATAAAACAACCCATAGGGATCACATATCATTTGGAGAAAGTTGGAGGGATTATTACATATCCCTTCATAAGGACCGGCTATAATCAGCTTTCACAACATATTGCAACAAAAATTGATTAATAATTCGATTTCTACTAATCCAATTGGCGTGAAACTTGGACGCTAAGCATAATATAACATAGAGAATCCCCCAATGGATCGCATGGCATTTGGAAGAGATTGAAGGGATCGGTACCTATCCCTCTAGAGGGATCGACAGAAATCATAATTCAAGCAACACTACTTCACGAAAAATGTGATATCTTACAAACCGTACGTCGAAATTGCACGAAATTTGAGAAGTAGGTAGCTAACATCACGGGGAACCTCTCAAAGGGATGATAGCCCATTTGGACATATTAATAGGGATCGGTACCGATCCCGATTGTGGGCCCTAACAGGCCTGTAAATTTTTGGGTGGCCCCGTCTTGGTCTCCTGAACCTTCTATCAAAGTTTCAGCCCAATCCATGCGTGTCTTCCCTTATAAATAAAACAGGTATGACATTAGAAAAAAGATCCTTTTCCTGTTTCTCTTTATCTTCAACCTAGGCTACATTCTGCCAATTTATTCTTGGATTTTGGATTGTAACTGTAAACAAACTTCAATATAATAAAAAGGATTATTTGAGAGTGGACGTAGGCCGGAGTTAGCCACTATAAACCTTGTCTCTTTTTACTGGCTTTTGATTGTTTTAGTTTTGTTCTTCGTTTACTTCTTTTCATATTTCTGTGATTAGATTGGATATTGAAACTTTTGCATAATTGGGTGTTGGCGGCCAATATTGATGCCAATACTTCCTATTTGTATTATTTCCACATTTTCTGACAAATTAGGATAATGTTCAAACAGTTGGAATCATTAAAGTTGAAAGATGCATGGTTAACAAGTCATGATTTTTGGGAAGCCAATATAGAAAAAGTGATGCATGGGTACTTTAAATATATAATTATTACTCTACATAACATACTACATGATCTATAAACTTAAACGATATACTAGATACAAAAGTTATAAGGTCAAGTAGTGAAATTATTAATGCTCGTCTGTGTTAATTCCAGGAATAAAGGTACATTTGGGTCTTTTATGCTTTTAGTTTTAAAAATAAAGGCCTAGTTTAAAAAGGTATTTTGTGTAATTCATTATATTAAATGCATAATTTGGTTAATTTGATAAAAATTTGTTTTGTTAGTTTAGTTATTAAAATTAGATATGACTATAATCCTACTTTCCTTTCTTTAGTATTCAGTTATTTAATCGTAACTGAATGAATATGTCTAATAATGACTATTATTTCATTTAATTGGCATCATAGAGGATTAATTCGATAATTAGTATATTATTAATTATCGAATCTAAAGCTGAAATGAATTCAAAGGGAAATAACTTGGCATTAACTAGAACTATTTGGAATTAATTATGTTTAGTTTTATACTTAATTGAGTTAAAACCAAAACCTAACATAATAGATATATCTATCATAATTTACTTCCATTTTTTGTTGCATATTACTATAAATATGTATACATATATACATACATACATATATATATATATATATATTCATAGCCCATATTTATTTATTTAGTTGTGGATAAAGTTTTTATACAATATTTAGTTATCTATAAACTAAAATGAATCTTATGTTTTTTCCATGTATAATCATGGTACATATTGGATTATTACAATATTATATATGCATTTGCTTTTAATAATAATGTTATGTTTGGTTCTTTCTCCGTGTTAAGTTTCTATAACTCGTACACTTAATTTCATTCAATTCTAAGAATACTTGAAATACACATCTTTTTTTAAATTGTAAATTTGCTAGGGAACATGCGTAATTAAGTTAATTTGAACTTTACATGTTTACTTTTTAGCTTAATTGATTATTAATATTACTAATGATTTTAGGTTAATATTATTACTAATATTACTAATAATCATGCATGAAGGTGGAGTGTTAAATTTTGGTGATGTAAAAGCACAAATAAAAGGAAACAAATATGCAAAAGAAAGAAAGAGAAAATTTTGTTTCCCCTAATTAATAGAAATATTGGTTATGTTTATTACTCTCTCTAATTGGCTAATTAATTTATTTTTTGCCATATAATATTAACTGGGCATTAAGTAATCATATACTATATATTTTTATTAGTGGATCTCTTTCCACATTTTTCTAATTTTTTCATGATTTTAAAATTAAAATACTCCACTCTCCTCGAATCACTCAATCCTTAAGCATTATTCATTTGATGAGAAATCCACCCAAGTTCGAATCCTACTAACCACATTCTCTATCAACCTTCTTTGATATTCTCTATCTAAAATAGGATGCAATTTGGAACTATATTACTCTCATTTTATCTTATACTACATATCTTATTATTGGATCTATCTCAACATCTTTCCAATTTTCTCATAATTTTAGAATTAAAATACTCAATTCTTAAACATCGTTCATTTGATAGAATACCACATAAGTCCTACAAAACTTTATAATTATTTTAAATAAGTAAGCATATCCATTTGGTATCTTATTAATTCTATTTTTCAAAATTAATACTTTTTGGTGGATCGAAATGTCAAAATCTCTATATATCTTATTCATCTGATTAGAAATCCACCCAAGTTCGAATCCCACTAACTGCATTTTCTCTAATGTATTTCAAACTCATTCAATCTTCTGTGATATTCTCTATCTAAAACAAGATGCAATTTGGAACTCTATTACACTCATTTTATCTTATACTATATATATATAGGTCTTATTAGTGGATCTATCCTTCCCATTTTCTCATAATTTTAGAATTAAAATGCTCGGTTCTTAGACATCATTCATTTAATGAGAACTCCACACAAGTATTATAAACCTATTGTAATTATTTTAAATAAGTATGCATGTCCATTTTGGTATCTTATTAGTTCTGTTTTTCAAAATTAAAACTATTTAGTAGGTCTCCTTTGACATTTTTCTAATTTTCTCATGATTTTAAAATTAAAATACTCCACTCTCCTTGAATCATTCAATCCTTATGCATTATTCGTCCGATGAGAAACCCATCCTAGTTTGAATCCCAATAACCACATTTTCTCTATTGTATTTCAAAATCGTTCAACCTTCTTAAATATTCACTATCTAAATTAGATGCAATTTTTGGTACTCTACTACCCTCATTTTATCTTATGCTATATATCTTATTAATGGATCAATCTCAACATCTTTTCATTTTTCTCATAATTTGAAGATTAAAATGCTCAACTTTCCTTGATGCGCTCAATTCTTAAACATTGTTCATCTAATGAGAACTCCATCCAAGTCCTATAAACCTTTTATAATTATTTTAAATAAGTAAGCATATCCATTTTGGTATCTTATTGGATCTATTTTTCAAAATTAAAACTTTTTGGTAAAAAATAAATATCAATAAACATGCATAGTAAAAGTATTAAGAGCAAAAAATAAACTAATAAATGGTTTGTAACATATATGATAATAAATATGAATAAAATATAATATTCAGTAAACCACATGTTTATAAAATTTAAGAGCTATACTTTTCATTTAATGGCCTTTTTTTCAAAACATTGTTATGCGTTATCAGATATTTTCGTAATTTTATTGGTGTATTGTGATTTTCTATAATTTATATAATATACTTATAATTAATATTTGAATTTTTTTTAACTTTAATGGCAAATTTATAACTTCTTGGTGATAATATTTATGGTAGTTTTTTATATTAATATACAAATGATAATATGGTTACTACTACATGTCATATCTTATACTTTGTATCTTTTTAGTTGAGCTCTTTCGACATTTTCCCAATTTTCTCATAATTTTTGAATAAAAATATTGTACTCTCCTTGATTCATTAAGTTATTAAGCATCATTTATTTGATGGGAACTCTACCTAAGTTATAATCCCACTAACCACAATTTCCCTAATACATCTTAAATCATTCAACCCTCTTTGATTCCACTTATCTATAACAAGATGCAGTGTGGAACTCCATTAACCTTATCCTTTTTGTAATGAATTTTAGAATAATGAAGTTCAATAATGTACTTTTACTTTTTTCCTTTAGGCCTCTTCCTATATTACAAATTCTAGAAAAATCAAATCCTATAACCCTTTTTAAATAAGCAAGCATGATTTATTTCAATATATTATTAATTCCGTTTTCCAAAAATAAAATTTGATTGGTAAAAAATGAATATCGTTAAACATATATCATAAAACTCTTAAGAGTGAAAAATTAAACTAATAAATCATTTATAACATAAATAATAAAAAATATAAATAAAATATACTGATGAGAAAACCTTTATATTTATTCAGTTTGAGAGCTATAGTATACATTTAATAAAAAATTCAAAGCATTATTGGACATTATCCGACATTTACTCAAAGTTTTTGGTTGAATGTGTGATTATCTATAATTTATTTATATACTCTATGATGACCCGCATTTTGGAAGGTTTAAATCGATAATAATCCATACATGTCCAACTCAAACAATGCGGAACATAGATAATCGATGAGGCTAAATTAAGAAAAATAAGAAAAGAAGAAAATTAACATAGAATCTTGCAGTGGAATGACGAAATATAATAATCAAATAAACAGTTCATGAAGCTGTTTATATTTTACATTTGATTATAATTTATACAACATTTATCAAAGTTATATATATACACACACACAACAGAATAAAATAACAATGCAGCAGAACAACATGATGTAGGGAATATTAATAGTAAAAATAATATACCAATCTTCGTCTTCATCCCCTAGAAAAAGAATCTTCAATGCATTGAAAAATCAAGACCAACTCGAGCGTAATGAAAAGACAAAAAAATCGAGTCAGGACTAAAATATCCTTATGTGAGTAACATCAATATCACATATAACATGAGTGTAATAGTGTCAGATATGATTATGGGATTTCACATCTCATATCCAGTGTATAAAATGCGTGCAATAACTCAAAAGATGTTACGGGATTTTCCATCTCTTAAGGATCAATCAAGATATTTATATATAGTAGAATACACTACATATATATAATGTCTAATCAGTAAAATAAATATTTTTCTTAGCTTTAAGGTTTTACATTAATCCCCCTTAATGTGTTTTTAAGAATTGTCGTACAGTTTGCATATAACACAAGCAATTGCACATCAATAGATAGGGATCCGTCATGATACGACAACACTAAACCAAAATCGTAGTCTCGTATAAGGATAAAAGTATGATAAGGCAGGTGAGGCAATGCCTAAGGTAGGATACTACCAGTTCGAGTTATAAGGCTGGTGATAACGCATCGTAGCCACGACCGCCTACCACATCCACCCATCCCATATCGCGGCAAAGGGAAGTTATCCCAATTAAGATGCACCAATCAAAATCAACAACAAAGTATAGTATGGACAGTCTACAAGAAAATCGAAGAATGGGTGTCCGCTAGGGGTAGCTACCCCACATGGCATGGATCCAACCGTCCTTTTTCAGTCATTTCAAATTGACATAAGTGCCGGGGTCTATCCATCATCATTCTCTTTCTTCAAATCCAACAATCATACACCAAATCCAACCACTTCATTATGGAGTCTCCTACACGTACACAGTTGTTAAAATGGTTCCAACATTGATAGAGAGTATGCCAATAATCGGCCCTAGTCTCTTTATAAACCAAATGTCATTTTTACACACCGGTTGGTTCTTTTACATTTCGAAAACGATTCAATTGATATCAAAATATCACATTCGTTCAAAAATCATATTTACTTCAATATGTTAATTTATCCACTTCGAAAACAATATCATTTCAAAATCATTTCATTCACTTCTAAATCAATTTCATTTCATTCATTTTGAAATCAATTTCATTTCAAAATGTCAATTATGCTTTCCAAAATCGTTTTGTATTTCAACTTAGTTCATAACTTCAATTAATCCAATTCGCATTTAAATCCCTGATTTAAATATAACAACTCCCACTTTGACCAGTTTGAATTTTTGTTGAAAATAGTTTGAAAATTTGTAAATAGTTTAAAAGGTAAAAATAGTTTTATATAAAATGGTTTAAGTATGAAAATGATTTATATTGTAAAATAGTTTGGAAAATCAAAATAATCTGAATATTTAAAGAGATAATTGTTTTTAAACAGTTTATATTAAAATAATTTATTTTGAAAAAGTTTCAAATCAAACTACTTCTTTCTGTCTTCAATAAATCTGGACTCAAGTCTAAATTCAAACAAATCGATTCAATTTAAAATCATCTTTAATCTTAATTCAATTCAAATCAACTCAATTTTGATTTCAATTCGAATTAACTTCAATTTTGAAACATTCATTTTAACTTCAAATTCAATTCAACGATTTGATTCAATGGTTTAAATTTCAATTCAGTTCTCATTTTAAAACCATTTCAATTATATAAATTTCGAGTTCAATTTTAAATACCAATTTAGACCACTTAATTCAAATTAAATTCAAAGTTCAAAATAATTTTTATTCTTCTTTAAATTAATTCCATTTCGAATATTTCAATCCAGGCCCAAATTGTGGAATATCAATTTAATTTACTTTTACATGGATATAATTCAAAGTTCGAATAAAAGTTCATTCTTTTAAAACAAATCCATTTTCATAATTCAAATCATATTTCAATTATAACCTTAAACTTCCAAATTCAGTTCTTTAAACAATTTTCGTAAATATATTTCAACATTTCAAGTTTGAGTTCATAAATAATTCATCGATCATAAATAAATTATTTTATTCTTAAAAAACGATATCATTTAAATAATTTCAAACCAAGAAGTTTAAAACTATTCAATTAACCACACCTATGTCCGTATATAATTTTTCTACCCTATGGCCAAGTAATTAGTTATTCTAATTTTAATTCCAAGGATGGATATATATCATTTCAATCCAAATCTAATGTCGTAGGTATATATCATTTCAACTTATTTCTTAATTTATTCGAAATAATTCAATGTACAATTTTATGTATTGTCAATGATATACAGGGTAATAACAGGATGTATAAATAAATAAACATCCAATAATCCAATATATCAACCAATAGTCGTCTATCACAGTATACAACCAAATCAGTCAAAATATCACAACAGTCAACTAATTATAAATATCGGGGATTTTTAACTAGCAATTCAATTTCAATTTAACTGCTAATTATAAATTTCTAATATGTCAAGTTTTATGCAGATTTCCCTGTCAGTTACCAAACAACAATCAATAAAATAAAAAACTTCATTATTTTTAATTTAACAAACATTAAAAATATTTAGTACTTCATGAGTGGTTTAAAACACTCACCATTATTTAAAGCAGAATCCAATTCCATGACACATTCCTCGTCGATACGAATCCAACGCAACTTGTTTTTTTGAATCATACCTCGAATGAAAAAGATATGAAATTTTAAATTTTAAACACAACGATTTTAAAATGTAATTAACAAAATTAATTAAAATAATAACTTGACCTAAACATCCACTTCCCACTTTGTTACCAGGCTCGAACATGTGAAACCCATAAGGCGACCCATCCCCTTCGACGCGCGCCACCCATAGGCCATCAGAACTCCATCCGATGTCACCGCATCAACCGCCTCGGCCAACTCTACCCACGGCCAAAACGCCAACGACTCCACTGCCTCCATCGTCGATAAAAATGAGAAAGACCACTCCGACTTCATGAGCAAAATTTGGCGATATCAAACCCTTATGCCTTGATCCAACCGTTGGATGTGTAGAGCTCATCGTGCTCTACATTTCTCATTTTGGGATCGATCGATTTCATCAAACGGATTGAGAGATAATGAGGAGAGAAGAACGATGATTTTCGGCCATTGATCTATTTTTAAGAGATGCGGCTGTGTTCTTAGGGTTTAGGTTTATGCGTAAATGAAAACGAACGGCCTTATTTATAAGTATCCAACACCATCTTTCTGCAAAAATTTCAAACTCCAAACGAAGCGTGCAACCTTTCGTTCTTTATGTTAAATCCTTATTTCGAACACAATGGAACTATTTTAGAAAGCAAATTCTATCATATTCAGAAGATAGCATTTCAAAATCAAATTATTTTAATTAAAATCCTGAAAATAAATTCTATGCATTTCAAGCTCGCATGGCCAAATGATAAGTCCGATCGCTACAAAACATAATATCCTATAATAATTTACTATTACGGATCCGAGTAAACAAGTTTCGTCGAAATCCGAGACAGTGCCCGAAATGGCTATTTTTACTCGTTAATTAAAATAAGTAATTTCCAAAAATAAATTTAATCACTTTGAATTCAATTTTAAAAGTTAACAAATTTCATTCTTGTTTAAATAAAATTTAAATCAAGTTTGGACATCATTTTCATTCACATTAAATTCAGAATTCAATTATTCAAATAATTTCCAATATTAAATTTAAATAATATAATTACCCAATAGATCACCGTATTTGAAATATAAGTTATTTAGATTATAAAATTTAATTTTTAAACAAATTCAAATAATAATAATAAAATGACTACTGCACTTAGTTTCACTTCTTACTTTAAAGTATTCCAATAACCCAATTCGATGAATTCCAATATTAGAATTTTGATAAATCCCAATATTATATTTCAAATTAGCTATCAAAAAATTATTCCATTTAGATACATATAATTCAACATTATTATTCAATTCTAGCTATCAATTATAAACACATTCAATATATTGAACTTCATTTCAATACTTGTTATTGCCTAAATCTTCGAAATTAGTTATTTCAAAATTTTATTTGAGTTCATATTAAATAAACTATATTAATGAATCATAAAATTTTATTTCTAACTATTTTTACTAAATAATCATATTAAATTTAATAATCTAAAATAGTTAAAAATACGGGTCGTTACACTTATCATTAGTACTTAAAAAAGTTAGCTTTAGTGCTAAATTAATAAGTTATTGTAATAATATTTATGGCAGTTTATGTTCTTTTCGGATGTTAATAATTATTGTTGTTTATATTACATTTATTTTTATCAACTGAAAAATGGAAATTAACTTCACCAAATAATGGTTCTCAACATATTTATTTTTTTACCTTTAAAAAATTGGTTCATGTTTTCTGAACAACAAATATGGAACTAGGATGGGTTGTTATAGCATACCATTCTTACAAAAACTATGCATTTAAAATTCCATGATGCAAAACGATTAGCATATATTTAAAGGGTCCTACCATTAGTTTAATTTACCTGAAATTGAATAAACAAAGTGCGTCCACCATATTCCTTGCATTATAGAACACCAAGAACTATGTTCACATTTGGATCCTTTATGAAACTTGATTCAATTAATAAAAGTCCTAGATATAATTTTATTTACTCTATACTACTACTTATTTTAGAAATTCCATGATTTCATTGAGTGAAAATTTATCATTAGTCGTGTTAACTTTATATAGAAATGCTTATTGTTTTATATGTTTGGTTTACTTTTATCGACTATTGCTAGAAATGAAGATTTACCTTTTGATATGCTAATGAGATCAAACTTTCAAACATTTACGATTTATGGAATTAACATTTACTGTTATTTATTTTAGTTTTGAATATTATTACTTATTGTTGTCTATAGGTTTCAAAATTATAATTCAAGTTTTAAAAGTGTT
Source organism: Allium cepa (assembly GCA_030765085.1). Lineage (NCBI taxonomy): Eukaryota > Viridiplantae > Streptophyta > Magnoliopsida > Asparagales > Amaryllidaceae > Allium > Allium cepa. The sequence goes on along the minus strand of CM060935.1, from coordinate 791,036,770 downwards.
AAGTATTATATATTATTAACAATTATTTCTTCTTTTCCTAACAATTTCATAAATATCGTGTGCGTAGCATGGGTTCGCACTCGTTGATGTTATAAATAGAGTGTAGAAGAGACTGAAAAAGTGTGAAAATGTATTTGGTATTTCTCTCTTCTTCCATATTTGTTCATTGAATCCAAACAAACACTAAGAAGCCATGATTATATAGATCAAGACACCTTCTCAATTAGGTTATTGATTCAATTTTTGTTTTGTTTACTTTTATTTGGTGGGTTAACTGTAAACAATTGTTTCTTGAGAATCTACGAATGGCTGTTTGGTGTAATCTTAATGTGTACTCCTTTATAATCCTCTTTTTTAGCAGTCACTTAAATTAGCGAATTAAAGTTTTAGTATTTTTGAGGATTAAAAGAAAAAAATAGTTTTTGATGAGTGTAAAATTATGTGAAAGATTAGAGAAGAAATATAATTAAAAAAATTAATTTTGTATTTTGTATTAATTTTATAACAGAAGAATTAATGATTAGATTATTCTGTCATCAAAATTACCTAAGTAAAAAAATGCTTTTTTAATCTAGTTAAAGAATACATATTTTCATCCTTCTATTTATTTATATATAATAAATAGATAGGATAAATTACTTTAATAAGAAAATATCAAGCATTTAGTAAGTTCTCTATTATGAAAGATATTCTCACATATATCCACCTATATCACACTTCAAGCAGGCATGATTGTCTCATAGTTTATTATCACAAATTAGAATATAAGTTATGTTAGCTTCTAATTTTGTCACTAACACCCAAATCCAAGCGAAAGTACCAAATACCAATCATAGCTTACAGATAGAATGTACGTGGAGGATATTAATATGAAGAACGACAAAAATAAAAATGAAAGTAATAAAGAACAACAGGTTTTATAGTGGTTCGGCTAACTCCGGCCTATGTCCGTTCTAGAAATTTCTTTTTTATTGTTGTAATAATCAATTACAGTTACAATCCAAAGTTTGACAATGGCTGAGCACCTTAGCCTAAGAGAAGAGAAAGTCCGAGAGCCGAAAGAAGAGAGTTCCCTTTTTTGAATCCCCATATGTTGTATTTATAGACAAATCCAGGTAGTTGGGCTTCTTGAATAATTTGGGCCCATCAAGGCCATTGCCGACCCAGGCTCCGCACTATGACCCAATCAAGTAGGTCAAGCCGTATTCTTAGATCCCCACTCCTCAATAAGCTGAACCAAAGTAGCCACGGGACTGTCCCGAAGCGAGCCTATCCAAAACTCGAAGCAGACTAGTACAGAATTCGGAGCAAAGCTAGTGCCAAACCACGCATTGATGCCGGCCCATGTTATCACATAGCCCACGTCGAGCCACTTTGCCGGGCCACCCTGTTCTCACCATAATGCCAAGCGACCCTGACCTCACCACGATGCCGAGCCACCCTTACATCACCACAATGCCGAGCGACATGGCCTTACCACGATGCCGAGCGACATAGCCTTACCACGATGCCGAGCGACATGGCCTCAACACCATGCCGAACCACATCCACACTCTAATACTTCTCAAGCATGTCGACCCACAACACCATGCTGAACCACACCATTGCACCGGGCCATATCTTCCCGACCATACCATCATACCGAGCCGCCTATATCGAACGAGCCACGAAGTCCAGATCAAAGTCGACCCATATCTTATAGCCAACCCAAACCATACCGAGCCACCTTCGATGCCGAGCCGTGCCACCACAATGCCGAGCCACAATGACGAACCTCAATACTGAGCGACCTATCCAAGCGAGCTTCATCCATTTAAACCGAATCCATCACATTCTAGCCTTGATAATCGTAAAGTTGATAAGGTTGAATCTTCCTTTTTATGGCTTTGACAAAAAGGCGGGTTAACATTTTCCCCCCAAAACATGCCTTGCTATTGGAAGGTGTGTTTTGGATAGCCTCGAATCCAATGTCCGAAGTCCACATCCGTCCGAACCCGACAACTAAGTCCTAATCCACCCATGTACAATAACCAATAACCATATTCATGACCTCTCTAGGTCGATATCCAAATCCGAGACCGCTCTGGGTCTATGCCGAAGTCCTTAGCTGTTCATGGCTAATATCCAGATCCATAACCTCTCTAGGTTCTTGCCAAGCGCAATCCACACTTGACGACCTGTATGAAGCAATATCTCGACCTAAGTCCTAGACTATTGGTGATCCTGGTTTAGTGTCCCTGAATGCTAAATTATGTCGTGGCTTAAGTCCTAAGCTGAATCCTGGTCGCTTCAGATCCTTGCCGAGCATAATCCATACTCGACGACCTGAAATAATAAGTGATAGACAATATGGGGCCTAAGTCCTAGGCGGAATCTCGGTCTCTTCGAATCCTAACCGAGCATACTCCATGCTCGATGACCTTTTAGCCAAAATCCAAAGGAAAATCCAATCAAAATCCAATCCAAAATCCAAATCCAATCAGAAACCAGAAATCCATATCAAAATCCTAATCAAAAATCAAGCATCCAAACCAAAATCCAAACCAAAAAACCAACAAAACAGGGAGTTCAAATCAAATCTCCAAAACCAAAGCAGAAAAAAGCAAATTTCCAAGCCAAAAGGAAAAAAAATTCACAAACCAGGGCATCATGGTTTATCATCGTCTCAGAGCATGCCTAAGGGTTATCTCCGACCCTTTACATGAGCAAGCGACTTAGCCATCTGTCTAGAGTTTTATACTTATTCGAAACCATCACGATCGATTGATGACCAACCGACCACCATTCCTGGTCCTCACGCCATTGTCTTTCAGGGTAGGCAGTGGCTGCTCTAGTTCCACCACCACATTCCGAGTGTCGACATATTGTCGTAACGGACCATTTCTTACATGCACCTCGATTATATCCTTTAGATGTCGACAGCTGTTAGTACCGTGCCCGTTCAGGTCGTGAAAGAGACAGTGCCTTCCTGATGTCCGTTTGCATTCTAAAGGCTCCCTCCTTACCGGCCTTCGATAAGGAAGGCGATCCCGAGTATCCAAGAATATCCGTTCTGGTGTTGCATTCAATCCCGTGTAAGTGGATAATTTTGGTTCTCTCCAACGCTTCCTTTTCCCTTTATCCTTGTCTTTACTCGATCTTTCACCGGGAGGTCCTCCATCCTTAACCATGTTTACTTCCTTTGACTTCATATCCAACCATGCTCCTCTTGTAAAAGAAATCTTTCAGCTTCATAAAAGAATTCCTCGAGATCCAGTGGTGGATCTCGTATCAATGACACTTTGAAATCCGAATTATCCTTGACTCTTGATATTGCAGCCATCAAAACCATTAATGGATCCGGCCGATCCACCGAAGCGACTACTGCATTAAACCGGGTTAGGAATGTCCTAAGCGATTCATCCGCCCTCTGCTTAACTGAAGTTAGTGTCATCGCATTCTTTAGCCTTTTTATGTGAACTCAAAACTGTCTCAAGAACTTATCCACCAATTCTTTCCACATCTCAATAGATCCATCCTCTAGCTGTCTGAATCACATAATAACTATATCGGTCAAGTATAGGGGGAAACACCGAGCCATGACCTCGTTTGTTGCCCCCAGCACTTCCATATGCCATGTGTACCTCATCAAGTGGTCGGTGGGATCCGTCTTTCCATTGTATACTTCCAAAGTGGGCAACTTGAAATCAGGCGGATTCCTAGCTATCCTGATGTTCTAGGTAAACGGACTTTTGTTGACTCCCCCCAAGTCTCTAATTATCAGACCTCCACGAATGGTTCGCCTAATGATATCAACTAATCCAGCGTTACCCACCAAGGGTTGCCCCTGTCCATATTTCCTAGCTGCTTTCCAACTACGGGCCGGAATTCTGACACATATTCCTCGTCGCGTACTCCTGTATTCCTATTGGCATCGGCCCACGTAGCGTCACTCGGTATCCCTTCATGGACTTGTCCAGCATCACCTGGTGGTGTGCCCCTGAGTCTAGGTCCATTCAGATTGTTAGTTGTTTGTTGATTGGGAGTTGCCCATGCTGAGTCACTCCATCTCCCTACTGGTTGAGTTCCTCTGGTCCAGTTCCAAGACCTTGAGCACCTGTAGTTGTTGGTTGTCCAAATTGCCTAAGAAGAGCCTACATCATCTCCTATTGTTGTTTTGTCATCTGGTCCTGCATAGAACTCATCATAACCTGCATCTCGTCCGAAGTTATGTAGATGGATGCATGATCCTCTCCAGCTCCAGAAGAGGCCGCTCGACTTCCCTTCTGGTTGCTCCTTTCTACGGCTTGCTTTCTTGTTGGTGGTCTAGCCATTGCTTTCTAAAATCCAAGTTCCTAAGCTTCTGAATCCAAAATCCAAGCACCAAAATCCCCAAGTGCTAGCTCTCTCAGTGAAAGCACTAAAATGTTAGCTTTTGAATTAGTCACTAACGCCCAAATCCAAGCGAAAGCACCAAATACCAGTCACAGCTCACAGATAGAATATACGTGGAGGATATTAATATGAAGAATGACAAAAATTAAATGAAAATAATAAAGAACAATAGGTTTTATAGTGGTTCGGCTAACTCCAGCCTACGTCCACTCCAGAAATTTCCTTTTTATTGCTGTAATAATCGATTACAGTTACAATCCAAAGTTTGACAATGGCCGAGCACCTTAGACTTAGAGAAGAGAAAGTCTGAGAGCCGGAAGAAGTGAGATCCCTTTTCTGAACCCCCACATGTTGTATTTATAGACAAATCCAGGTAGTTGGGCTTCTTGAATAATTTGGGTCCATCAAGGCCATTGCCGACCTAGGCTTCGCACTACGATCTAACCAGGTAGGCCGAGCCGTATTCTTAGATCCCTACTCCTCAATAAGCTGAACCAAAGTAGCCATGGCACTCTCCTGAAGCGAGCCTATCCAAAACTTGAAGCAAACTAGTCCAGAACTCGGAGCCAAGCTAGTGCCGAACCATGCATTGATGCCGATCCATGTCATCACATATCCCACGCCGAGCCACTTTGTCGAGCCACCCTATTCCCACCATAATGCCAAGCAACCCTGACCTCACCACGATGCCAAGCCACCCTTACCTCACCACAATGTCAAGCGACATGGCCTTACAACAATGCCGAGCGAAATGGCCTTACCACAATGTTGACAGACATGGCCTCAACACCATGCCGAACCACATCAACACTCTAATACTTCTTGAGCATGTCGACCCATAACACCATGCCGAACCACACCATTGCACACCGAGCCGCCCATGCCGAATGAGCCACGAAGTCCAGATAGAAGACGACCCATATCATCTAGCCAACCCAAACCATACCGAGCCACCTCCGATGCCGAGCCGTGCCACCACAATGCCGAGCCACAACGATGAACCTCAATGCCGAGAGGGTCCATCCAAGCGAGCTTCATCCATTTAAACCAAATCCATCATGTTCTAGCCTCGATAATCGTAAAGTTGGTTAGGTTGAATCTGCTAGTTTATGGCCTTTCAGGTTAACAAGTTATTAATACAAAATGATACCTAAAGTAGTCAACACTGGATAAAAAGTTCAAATCACTTTATGTCAAATAGAAAAATTGTTACATCTAGTTGAAACTGAGATAAGAATTAGTTGAACATAAATAAATAATACAAATATACAAAACATATGAAAAAAAGAACTCAAATTAGTTTGAATTCAAATCAAAATTAATATTTGGAAATGTCTTCATCATAATGTGCGTTCATATGAAATTATATATAATTTCATTCTTATATGGTGTCAGTTAGTATATCATATATACTAGAATCATAGGGGGAATTTTTTAAATAAATTAGTCACCATCAGTTGTGGTAGCTATTCATAGACTAAAAACATTTTCATGTAATAAATGCTTCTTTCTAAAAATGACCCAATATCTAAATGATAATATTTCATATTTTAAACTAAAGATTTATATATATATATATATATATGTATGTATGTATGTATGTATGTATGTATAAGTAGTTTAGTTTTTTTATAAATGTATTAGAGAATATTCATAGTTTACTTAATATGTTTATTTTTGAGGGAATAAGTTCAAACGAAAAACCTAAGGCCGATTTTAGTCCGCAGGACACAAGTTTTAATATTTATTCCGAAGGACGCCGAATGTTAGATTAATATAGCATTAAAAAAAGAATATTGTATTAAACTAGCATCAGACAAACCGAATAGTAAATTAAACTAGCAATGAATGAACTATAGTAGATAAACTAAAATAGCATTAATTTCCATAGTAAAAGAATGCCAAATTAATATATCATTACACATATATAATGTTAAGCTCATATAGCATTATACATATATAATGCTAAATTTTTATAGCACTTGTTTTTACAGTTCATATAACAACTGTTTTATCTGAGGCTACGTGAATATTTCATCTACTGACATTTAGATTAAATTTTAAAACTTGTGTCATACATTCAAAATTTTGGCTAAAGATTTTCATTCCATCGATTTTCTTGTTTATTTTTTTAGTTTAGTGTATATTATAGGATGATGACACACTTTAAATTTTATGGTACAAATATGGGCATAAATATGTACCTCTCTAGAATTATTTTTCTTAACGATTTGAATGCTCCCTATGGTTGGCGAAAGGTTGTTGTAGTGTTGTGTATAAAACTAGTTCTTTCGTTTTTTTCCAATATCTGTAATAAGTATGCATGTGTACACGATAAATAATATATAGAATAAAATAATTTTTCTCATATTTATTCGCACACATACAACGAATACACCAACACACAGCCGAATTGGAAGGATCATATCGTGTATTATTAACATGCAACTGGAAAAAGAGATTAATTAAATGATAATAATTACTCCAATTGCATTTTCAAATAATTAGATTATTAACTAAATTAGTTATCATTAATTGGAAGTAAATTTATTCAAAGAATCACTTACATATTAATATTCTTTAAAGCTAATAAATTAGAGAATTAAACTTTAATCAATTACTTATTTTTAGTTAATTCATTTCATTAGAAACATTTTAGAAGCATATAAGTTTTAACTTTATAAGAAGGCATGTAGCGTGTATTATTTTGTAACTTTAAGAAATGCATCATTACTATAGAAAAATATTATAGTATGAACTCGCGAACTGTTCTTTACAATTAATTTTCTTTTCTTTTTAAAATTTAACAAAAAAGAAAATAAATGTGAAAAATATATTTATAGATAATTTTCTTAAAAACTAACTAAAATACTATTAGATGTTATACCCAAAGTATACTAGCCATCGCAGGTTATGAGTAAGCCATCACAAATTGATGGAAGGCAAAGGCATTAGAAAATAAAGGCCATAACAAGCTACCTAAATTGGTAACAAATAGGCCATCATAAGTTGAGATTTGGAAAAGCTATCATAAGTTGATAATGAATAGGCTATCGCAAGTTGAGATCCAAACAAGCTTCAAGGGTTGATGTTTCCATAGCCATTACATGTTGACCATCTATCGAGGGTTAATGTCTCCATAGCCCTCACATGTTGATCTGATAGGCTATTGGGGTTGATTTTTCTAAATCCATCACATGTTGACTAAACATGCTATCAAAGCTTAATGGTCCAAAAGCTACCGCATGTGAATTAGATGGTCTATCAAAGGTTGAAGTCTTCAAAGTCACCGCATATTGATCAAATTAGCCATCAAAAGTAAAGGTTTTCATGCCATCAGATCTTGATTACTTCGGCAATCAAAGGATGGTATCTTCAAAACCATCGCATGATTGCTACTTAAGCCATCGTAGATTAACCAGTTAAAGCTATCGTGTATTGAGGACTTAAGGAAGCTGTAGCATAATTAAGACTTAAGGAAGCTATTGCCTAATGAAGATTGGGAAGCTATCGCATGTTGGAAGCCAGAGTTATTTCATGCCGAGGAGCACAACACTAAAGAAATTCTAACCGACCATGTGGCACTCTGCCCGTGGACTAACCAAGCCACGTCACCATGAAGAAATGGTATAAGAATTATGATACATGTCATCTCAAGCATGTACTATGACATCAAATCACAATCGTTGATTCTACTAAGTGACACATGTCATGAATCTAAAGGCTGGAGTTCTCTATAAATAGGCATGTAACCCCTACTGTAAGGGACCGATTCCTAGTTGTTGTTCTTCCTTATTTAGATTTTCTTAGATGTACAACGAAAAAGCTTGAGACTGATATTACAATGGTCGTTAGGTCAAATCGGATTTGGAACTTTGTTATTAAGGACTTGAATTCTTCTTCTTTGCGTAATTACTTTCGTACAAACTTATGACTTAGGAATGTTTCCTTACGAGCATATGACTTAAACTTATAACCTTAGACTTGCGTATTAAACCCAAGAACCTATCTTTCTTTGAAACCCAAGCATATAGGATTAGACGAGATTTTTAACCTAATATTTAGTGGTGCTTTCACTAACAATCGAACTTAGGGAAAACTAAACTTTTAAATATAGAATCGAATTTGGCTTTATCCAAGACTTGAACATGGTGGTTAAATCTCAACAGGGATCCTCTAAGCCCAACTTAAACACTTTGACATGTCCACGAAATACGCCACAATTTAGCAGGGAACAAGAAATGAATCTAAGAAATCTAACCCTTTGGACTTTAGAAGAAAAAAAAGAGTTTCCCATTATGTCCCAAGAAAGTGGAGTTTAAACTCATTCCATATAGGGGGAAAATGATCTTTACTTTAGCAAATGACTTGAATAGAAAAAACCAATCCAAGGATATATAAGATATGCTAAGTTAACAGATGACCCGTTTTCTCAAGTAAGACAAAGTATTCAGTTTCAAGCTTGAGGGACAATATTTGAAACAAAGTTGAATCATGACTTCAATAAATTTTCTTAGAAATGGAAAGACATTATTAACTTGACTCTCAGAAGGAAAGAAATAAGTTTTCAAATAATGAAAAGGAAATGGAATGAAAACCAAGGGAGGGTATGAACCTAGAAAAGAAATAACAATGGAAGCAAGGGAACTATATAAAAAAAGGGCCAAGGAGCAAATTTTTTACTCCCCTTCGTGTTTCTTAAGAGAGAGTATATTTTCTTACTAGAGAAAGACTTGACTTGTAACAAACCGCCCTTCGTAAAAGTCAAAATCCATATCGAATGATAACGTCTGAAACCTGAGTACCACTGAAGATAGATTGTCGAGAAAAAGAAAGAAAAAGAAACAATACACTATACCAAGACATAACGATAAAATCTCACCACAGAACGATGACATATATTATACTGAATAGACATGCATAGAGTACGGTTAATAATATATAGGTGACTACACCATCAAAAGTAACTAATATATATCAATACAGAAAGTTGAAATAGAATATCTAATATAACCATTCTTATATACAAATAACATATATGTTATGCACTACTATAATATCAAGTATATCTAAAGCATCGTCTTTGCCTCCAAAGCCCCAGTTGCACTACTCTAATAGCATATCCCCAAAGGCACCCAACTCTCAAACTACTTAATCGAGTACCCAAGATTTGTCATGAAATAAACCGACCAAGACAAAATGCGGGTCAGACATAAAGCCTGGTGTGAGGGAACTAACTCAAAATACTGTATATCAAAACTATATACATATATAAAACAAAGAAGCTAAAGATATAGTCGATCCTCTCCACAAATGTGGATTAGGATAATCTTGAAAGTCCATAAACAAATAAAATAAGCTCATCTGAAAGGTAGGGAACCATACCATAACATGCTCTTCTTTTGTAACCAATGAGTCAACACACCTAGTACAATGTGACTGATACATAACAACATACTACGAAAATGGTAACTCAATATACAAACGTAGGGGCGATATAAACATCATAGTATAAGCACATTGTAGAATACACAACAAAAATATCGACCAACTAATATAACACACAAAATATAATGATAAGCAATAAACAGAGAATATAAATTGGAACTCATCATAACTAATGAGTGGAGTCCACCACGCACACCAATTGATTCAATAATCCCTATCTAGGATCTAAAACAATTAGAATCAGTATCGAATTGTACTATAGACATCAATCACAATCCAATGATTCCTATTGAGAATCCAGAATAAATATAGTCAATACCAAATTATGGCGTAAACCCCAAGATGCATCCTAATTGATCGAACTCATGTTGATCTCACCATGTCACATATCGAGCATACATGACATGCATTCTACTCCATATACCTGAAACTTAGTCCAAAAAATAAATAGAGTCAGTATTGAATTGTACCATATACCCTAAGTCACAACTAAAGTGATCGAACTCATGTAGATCACACCGTGTCTTACATCAAGCATAGGCGATATATGATTCGCCTATATACCTGGAACCTTTCGGATCTCACCGTACCCCATGTTGAATAAGTGATATATGATCTCATGGTAGATGATTTTCATCACCTCCCCTTTAGTCATCATGAATTTCTTAAAAAATTTGCCTAACATCTCAATAAAAGAGAATGATGGCGATCATGTATAATATGTTATCAGGGCTATAAAGGAACAATTGTGTCGTGTGTGTTTGTGTGTGTATATTCAACATGTTATTATATAAGCCTATAACAAACGATGATTAACATCATGTCATCATATATTTATACGTATAGTCACTACTGAAAGATGAATAATATGTACGACCACAAATGTAAGGCCAATATAATGTACGGTCGCTAATATAATACGATATTGGGTTTGGTCACCAATATAAGACTAATATCATAAATCAAAGCATATTTACCTAAGGTCAAAGCCAAGGGGCATGGATTAACTCCTCTATTATACATGCTCACCAATTGTGATCATGCAACCGATCACTGCACTTACAACGTTTCCGATCATTATTGACTGCACACATGTCACTTATTGAATCTGTATCTTGAGATTCGCCTTGCATTCCACTTCCACTAGTAGCTCATCATCTTCCTCGAAGTTGCACCAAAGTTCAACACAATCCCACACCTGAAACAGGAGAAGAATACCCATTAAATTACATTATGCCTGACCTTCACTGCCTAGGCTGGTGCATCATCGGTGCACCAGTGGATCGGTGGTGGCCTTCATAGGAAGTAAAGCCAGGGAAGGGGTAAACCATGCCATTGATCATCGATTTGGACTTTGTTTTTCTCTGGCCCTTTGCTTGATGAGTCCCATAGCACTCCTAGCCTGCCTTTGCCACATCAGACCTCCTCCAAAGCCAATTGGTTGATTTTTTACTCATGATTTCTGATGTGTTCGAAAACTAAATTTGACATGAAATTCACTGTTTGCACATATAGGGTTTAACAAGCGAATCTAGCGACCAGATCACCTCTAATACATCGAAATGAACTCAATCGGCCTTCCTACCTTGTGCATTGCTCACATGTATGCCAATGCACCTATTTGTGCACGTCTATGCACATGCATGCACAAACACTCATTTGCTTCATAAGTCAAGTTTTAAACTTCATTAGAGTGATTACTCAACCCAGTATTCTTCCTATGCAATTTAACACACACACGACAGTCACCGTGGCTACATAAAATGCTTGGAATATGTTTGCATGCAAAAAAAGGTGCTCACATACCATATATATAATTCATTTATATCTATAAATACACACATATAGAAAACTACATATAACAATTCTAATTACAACACAAGAATTGACTTGACTATTATATAACTTCAAATGCAAATATACATATTGTTATCCCACCTTTTGGCAAGGCCGTGACACCAAGGAATTGACTGGGAACTATAGATAGTTCATCCCGAGAAAACGGCTATACATAGGTTCGCTACAGATGCGGGTAAATTTTGCCCGAGTCCGGATCGAGCTACAGTTAACTTCACACAATAAGCAAAGATATGGACGCCAACATTCCAAATTTCAAGTCAATCGGAGTTCGTATCCTCAAAATATGATCGATGCAAATCAATAAAATCAACTCCTTCATATCCATCATTCCGCCTCCTTCGTATCGCTTTCATTTGTATCCATCCAAGGAACCTCAGTCGTATCCACTAAGAATCTGTTAGTTCGAATCCATCAGGTATGTTCCACTTCGTATCCATCCATACTCATATTACTTTGCATCCATCATTCCCCAGCTAGTTCGTATCGATCCATCTACGTCTATTTTGCATCCATCAAAACCATAAAAACCTATAGTTTCGTATCAATCCACCGATGCGCCCTATTCGTATCGATCGGCTAGTAATTGATGTGAATAATGCAAGATGGACCGATATGAATGACACCCTCAATGATCGACACGAAATGGAGCATCATCCATACAAACAATGTAGCAATTAATGGATAGGAACAAAGCCATATCAATGGACCCGAATGGCATGGACACGAAGCAACTGAATGAAAGCGATACCAAGATAACATGTAAAGATGGTTGACTCGGTCGCTTGGCATGAAAAGTGGATAGATCCTAAAAGATAGCGCCGCGTCATTGGTTAGCACGTGTCGGAAAGTGATGCAAACAGAAGCGATGCGAACAGATGCGGTGCGAACAGATGTGATGCGAACAAAAGCAATTCAAACTCGGCAGCCTTCAACAAACTCAAATTTGCATCGATCGTAATTCAAAATCTACAAGTCCAAATGCCACCAAATTTTTCACAGGAGCTTGCGTACAACCCCAAGAATGTACCTGAAACTTTTTAGCCTCAAAGGGCTATTTTTGGATCGATAAGAAATCAATTCGTATCTCTCCCGGATCGAGCCAAAATCACTAGAACTTGCTCACATGGGCCCATCCACGTGAGAGAAGAAGTTTTCCGAGATCTGTATTAAATTTTTCCAGCCTACGCCTATAAATAGCAGCTCAATGCGTTCAAAAAATCGATTTTTGGCTCTTCTACATCCAGATTCTACCGAAATTATTATTGTACTTGGATTGTACTATTGTAACTCATCGTAACCAACAAGCAAAAATCAAGAAAAGTTAGCCATTTCATAGTGGACGTAGGCCATACACCGAACCACTATAAATTTGTGTGTTTCTGTGCATTTTCTTATTTTTTAATTGGCATGTTTGTTAGATCTGCCTCTTTTTACACTAAATTTCTTCATTTTATATCTTCAAACACATTCGTAGAGTGTTGTGTCCAATTTGGGTACAAACACTTTGGTTCTTTCATTGAGAAAACCCAATTGTTCTCCTGCTCATTGGACCTACTGCCGATATTGGATTGCAAGAATCTAAGGAGAAGATCTAGATTTCAAGTTTAGAAGTTCGTCTATCCTATTTAGATTTGTACCAAGTCTAGGAGAGAGCTTAGCTATCCACCATGGTCAACACTAGGATTACTTCAACAGCTGCAGTTCCAGAAGGACGGGACAGACGGAACCTCGCACAAATTCCTCAAACCGATCAAAATGTCGTTGGACCTTCAGATCTGCAAGACCCTATCACCAGGAAAGAGTTTCCGCTGCTAATGCAAGAGCTAACGCAAAGCCTCCAGCAGCTTACTCGGCAACTTTGTGCTAACACAGAATTGGCCAATCGACTGAATCATGAAAGACGAAGGAGATCTAGAAGGGATCAGACTTCCTATTCATCCCTTGAGAGTTTAGACTACAATCATAGATCCACGCATCCATGGATGGACGGAAGCTATACAAAAACCACTGTACATCAGCGCACATAGAATCTTTGGCAACCGAGAGTTGGCCCATTAACCAGTCATCAGATCAGACCCTCTTCCTGAGGAGGTACTATTCCTTGTCACACCACTGACAACTGCATTGCTACCGCCGCTATGGAAATGGGAGCTAACGCTCGGAATCGAACGGATCCGACCCACCGTCAATGCAATTATACTTCTGAGCCTTGTGTTCCTGAAGACCTAGAAACAAGGAGGTGAGAATGGACCATCGACTGCGATCAGCTCATCCTCGCATTGTGAAACCCGACCACACCTTGGCTTAGCATGCCTAGAACATCCAGATGCCAGATATCCCTACAATGATCCATCAGATGATCCGCCAAAGTCAAGGTCTTACCAATGATGACTGGGGAATCTCTCGGAGTCATACCCTTTTACAGATGATATACTCTACGCTGAACCACCTCGGCGATTCAGAATGCTAACTCTACCTTTTTATGAAGGGAGCTCTGATCCTAACCAGTACATTTTAAAGTACAAATGGTTAATGAATGTCGCATTAGCTGATAATGTGGTCAAATGTCGAAGTTTCCCGATCTCCCTGGGGGGCATAACAACTATGTGGTTAACTCGTCTACCACCTCGATCTATCTCATGTTTTGACCAGTTGGCAATGAAATTTGTTGAATAGTTTCGCATGCATGTCACAAGGCCGAAAGATGTTAACACCGTGTCTAGTTTCACTCAAGCTCCTGGAGAGACACTCAGACGTTATCTGGAGAGGTTACATGTTACATGCGCTGATATTAGTAATCCCAGTGACAACTCAATTCTGATGGCACTAACTAAGAGGATCAATCCCAATTCTGAATTTGGCAACTGGTTGGCCGAAAACCCCCTGCATCATTGGACCATTTCTATTCCAAGGCAGCCCGGTTCCTGAGAAGTAAGGATGCGAAACAGTCAAGGAAAAAGGATGACACAGGGCTCAGTATGGAAGGAATGCAAAGCAATGTCGCTATTAAACAAACTAAAGAGAGTTCGGAAAGGTGCAATTGGACATACAGAACAAACAGAATCAACAGAAAGGCAATGGAAATCAAAATAGGAAATGGGCTCAGAATCGTAGGCCACGACGTAGGGCTCCTATGTCTGACAATTATACTCCTTTAAATACATCTCTGGAAAACGTTTACTTGCAGACCTGCAATACTATCCAATATAAGAAAACTGCTCCGAAGCGATCGTGGGAAAAACAGATTCAGACAGGAAAATTTTGCAGATTTCATGTTAGTTATAGTCAAAACACAAGCGAGTGTCGTCATTTGCAGGATATTATCGAGAAATTGAAACGAGAGAAAAAGTTGGAGCAGTTTGTTCGGGCGCCGCAGACTAGAGGTGCGGGCCCATCGAATCGAAACAAAATACCAAATCAGGCGAGACCGGAGGAACCCGCTCGTATCAGCGGGAGGCTAGTGATTAATACTGTTGTTGGTGGTCCTCATCCAGCAGATCGAAGCTGGAAGGAAATGGATTCGTATGCCAGCTCTATTAGGCATGCAGGCTTCGAAAGTTGTAGTAATTTGGAAGACAGGGCTTTGGCCAAGCAATAGAAAATGATGACAAACAGCATCATATTCTGAAGCAGGGATACCGACAGAGTCAAAGCCCCAACCATTGATCCACTTATTATTTCAGTTCAAATAGGTCCTGCTTGGATAAAGAGGATCTTGATAGACAGTGGGTGTTCAGTGAACATATTGTTTAAGTGAGCTTATGATCAGATGAAGATGGAAGCAAAGGATTTGAAGCCTTGTCAATCTCGCATTCATGGCTTCAATGAAAGTGCGACTACACCCACTGAGATAGTGGAGCTACTGGCAGAATTGGGAATTGGAGAATGCTGAAGAGTCCGGATATTACATTTTGTTGTTTTGGATATAGACTTTCCATACAATGCTTTCTTGGGCCCACCGTCTCTAGCTGAGTTCAGGGATGCCATTGCCCTTGGTGTCTAACTTTAAAATTCCCTACCGACAATGGAGTTGGATTTATTCAGGAAGACCAGGTTATTGGACGAGCCTGTTATGTTGCCGAGCTACGGGAGGCGTTGCAAAAAGAAACGGGAAAGGGTATAGAGGAATCTCTCTACGTTTGCATTGCGGAAAATTGACAGCTAATGCTTGGGTCTAGGCTCGGACACCCTAACCAATTCCCAAAGGATCTTGACCCTAGAGATACTGAAAGTGAAGACGAAAGTAAAGACAGTCAAGCTTCCTCGGCTGAGTTGACGATCGATGTTCTGATCAACGATAATGAAAATTCTAAAATGATAAAGATTGGATCTCTCCTAGGCTAACAGATGCAGGAGGAATTGGTTGAATTTCTCCGGGCAAACCTCGACGTGTTTGCCTAGACACATTCTAACATGTATGGAATTTCTCCAGACGTTGCGAGCCACATATTGAATATTGACCCATGGCATGTCTCGGTCAAGCAAAAAAGGCGTGGTATAGTTCCAGAGAGATCTGCCGCCCCTTAAGGAAGAGGTAGATAAACTCAAGTCGAACGGGTTTATCCAAGATGCATTATATCCATATTGGGTGTTCAATCCTGTACTTTTCAGAAAATCTAATGGGAAATGGAGAACATGCGTTGATTACTCAGACTTGAATAAAGCTTTCCCTAAAGACAGTTTTCCACTTCCCTGGATCAATCGGCTCGTAGACTCATTGGCTTGACATGAATTCTTATCCTTCATGGATGTGTATTCTGGCTACAACAAGATACTCTTGCACTTGCCTGATCAGGAGCAAACTAGCTTCATCACTGATCTGGTACTTTACTGCAACAAATTCATTCCCTTTGGACTCAAGAATGTCGAGGAAACCTGCCAATGGTTAGTTAACCGAATGTTCGCCATCCAGATCGGAAAATAGGTATATGTGAACAACAAGCTTGTGAAGTCACAGTTCTCCGCTGATCATATCAAAGACATTGAATTTATGTTTAACATCCTCTAGGAATATAGAATGAAACTCAACCCGTTGAAATGCCACTTTGGGATCGCATCTAGAAAATTCCTTGGATTTATCGTCAATGCTCGAGGAATTGAAGTCAATCGTGAGAAGATCTAGGCAATCAAAAATCTTGAGACTCCAAGGACTATAAAGTAGGTTTCGAGCCTCGACGGAAAAGTAGCTGCACTGAGCAGGTTCATTTCAAAATCCACAGACAAGTGCGTTCCCTTCTTCGATTTGATCAGGAAGGGGAAACGAAATTTTGAATGGACTACAGAGTGAGAGGGCGCATTCCGGGCACTGGTTCAACACCTGTCCACACTCCCCATTTTGTCAAAGCCTATTGATCATGAAAGATTGTGCATCTTCTTGGCGGTGTCAGAAGACGCAATCAGCGCTGCCCTAATTCGGGAGGAAGACCGGATACAACGTCCAGTATATTACATTAGCAAATGACAAACCAGAGCAGAGAGAAATTATCCGAAGCTAGAAAAGCTGGTTTATTGTCTTATCATCGCATCAAGGAAGCTCCTTCTATATTTCCAGGCTCATCCTATCACCGTCTACACCGACCAGCCATTACGACAGGTCCTTACGCGGCCTGAGACGTCTGGTAGGTTACTTAAGTGGAATATCGAGCTGAGTTAGTTCGACATCACTTACACGTCGAGGTGAGCCATTCAAGGATAAGACCTAGCAGATTTCATCGCTGAATTCACTATCTCGGATGACTAACCCGGAACTAGTGAATCTCCAAAATATGTCTGGAAGCTATATACCGATGGTGCATCAAATGACTACTTCTCAGGCGCCGGAGTTGTACTTGAAACTCCTGAAGGCCAATCTATATACTATGCCTTAAAGTTCAATTTTCGTGCTACTAACAACAAGGCCGAATATGAAGCCCTGGTCATCGGATTAAGACTTACCAGAGATTTAAGAATTATTGCTGTGGAGATTTACTGTGATTTACAATTGGTCGTGTGTCAAGTTCGATGGGAGTATCAGGCCAAAGACCGAAGATAAACTGCTTATCTTGCTCGGGTTTAGGAAATATTGGATCAGTTCGATTATTATGCTATCTATTGCATACCCCGAGAATGCAATCAGAAGGCCGATTCCTTAGCAAAGTTAGCCAATAAAGGTGAGGCACGGCAAATAGGAATCATTCCCGTGGAGACATTATCTTTCCCGAACATCAATCAGATGGAAACAGACCGGGTATTTGAAGTCATTCCCGATAAGGAGTCATGGATGGCTACGTTCAGAAACCATCTCGAGCATGGGACCCTGCCGAAGCATAGGAGTGAAAAATGACAAGTTCTTCGAAAGGCTTCGTGGTTCACTATTCAAAATAGAGTCATGAATAGAAGAGGGTACTCTGTTCCTTTACTCCAGTGTATCGCCCGCGATGAAATCAAATGAGTATTGCATGATGTACATGAAGGAGAATGTGGCGATCACACCGGCTGGCAAGATTTTCCAAGAAAGTGCTTTGATATGGATACAATTGGCCAACTGTAAATCGTGATGCATCAGATTACGCCAAAAAATGAGATAGATGTCAAAAATACGCTCGAATTCCAAGAATCCCGCCTATCGAAATAATTCAGATGGTTAGTCCATGGATGTTTGCAGTATAGGGCATTGACATTATTGGTTCTCTACCTCTAGCCAAAGGTGGTGTGAAGTACGCCATCGTTGCAGTTGATTACTTTACCAAATGGGCGGAAGATGAGCCCCTTGCTACTATCACAACAAAGAAAGTGATCAACTTTGTGGTACGCAACATTATCTGTTGATTTGGTCTCCCATATGCCACTATCACTGACAACGGAGCCCAATTCGAGAGTGTTGAATTTAAGAATTTCTTTCAACAATTCCACATCCAGAAGAAGTTCTCTACAGTTGCACACCCTCAAGAAAATGGGCAGGTTGAAGCTGTTAATAAAGTTACGAAGCCCATTCTGAAAAAACGACTGCAAAAGACCAGGGGCAAATGGGTTGATGAACTCCCTACGGCCCTTTGGGCTTATCGGACAACCCACAAATCCATGACCGGCCACACTCCATTCTCTATTTCCTACGGTTCTGAAGTCGTTATTCCAGTCGAGATGGAAGTACCTTCTCATAATGTGACATATTATGATCCGATGACGAATGCTATATTATTTGCCGAGTCTTTGGATTTATTGGGTGAGAAGCAAGAAATGGCTGATTTGAGGGCAGCCACATATCAAAGACGAGTCGCCCGATTATAATGCCAAGGTCTGACCCCGAACCTTTGAACTCAGTGGTCTCATCCTCAAAAGAATTTACCTGGTTCCTTCGCATATGAAACGAATGTGGGAAGGGTCATATGTCACGAACGAAGACTTAGAGAGGGCACATTTAAACTGTCGACCGTTGATGGTCTCACTTTACCGACAGTCTGGGACATCGAAAGTCTTCGCCGCTAATACACATGCACACTTTATTTATTTAGTCTACTTTTCATTTGCAATTTGTTTATGCATTGCATAATTTGAATTTTAATAAGGCAACTGACTTTGTCGTATTTTCTTATTCCAGCAATAAAATGCAATCTCTTCGAGCCAAAGTAGTGATTTTTAAAATGCATCATACCACCATCACAATGCACGGAGAGCTAAGTTCCACCCTACGGTGGGATTTATTCAAATAAGGGGTGTCTGTGATACGACCGGTCATTCGCTGAGTGAAACCCGAGCTCGGGGGCAAGTCATCATAGTGAAGCCAAAAAAGGATTGATACAAGACAAATCTCTAACTAACTAAAGATTCCCAAAGTGCCAACTAGAGTATAAACTTACAAATACAGTTTTGTGGAGGGTGGATCCGTTCACCTAACGACTTTCCCCTATCCAAACCAAGTTCGAGAAGGAGGGACCCGTCCATCAAACGACCTCACTTGTTAACTCAGAGTGGATGTGAATCGACCATCCACGATCCTGACAAATCCATCGTTCTTAGAGTGCGAACGAAATTATGACACTCAAAACAGATGTGATCGACCATCTGTTAACCAACTCCAGATTCTCAGAGTGCGAACTGGAATATAAAAATCAAAATGGACATCAAAAACTACCTATCGACTAACCCTAAGTCCAAAAGGTGTGGATTGGAGTATAAACACTAGCCATGTATGAAACGACCACCCGTAGGACAACTCCGAGTCCCCGGAGTCGGCTGGAGTATGAACGCAAAGTGAGTGTGGCTGACCACCCACGAATCAATCTAAGTCCCCAATGTACGGACGAAGTTCTAAATATCAAATGGGTGTGGCTGGCCACCCATAAAATAAATTAAGTCCCCAGATCATGGACATATCTCACAACCTTAAGTGTGCGTGACCGACCGCTAATGTACAAGTGTAATCCCCAGAGCATGGATGCAATCACCAATGGATGAGCAGGTGTAATTCGACCACCCAAACTCATCATGTTTCAGCCTCGATTCAACAAAGTTAAGCTCGATGTATTGAAGGCAAAGTGCAATTGCCAACCGATCTTTTCAATTTGTCCTCGGAATTAGGGGAAAAATTTGAATACCAGCTACTGATCGAGACAGTGCAGTATTAGAACCTGACTTAACTTTTGGTCATGACCCCAAGCCATGGCTTTAGAACTTAACCAAAACTCAGATCCAATTCGAAGGCTAAATCTTCACAAGTGTAATGAATGGAAGTTCGAACGCTGAAACATTTAAGCAAATAAATACAAACTTTGCTGAAGACAAAATGGAATTTTATTTCAGCTATTCTATGGAAGAGAAGGATAAGTACAAAATTATTCCAAAAAATCCTACTAGCGGGGGCCAAAACCCACATCTGTACACGGCCTACAAAAAACATACGAAAATTCTTATCTATCTAACCAAAAATGAGTCAAGAAGATATGTATATTCTCTTGTTTTCTTCTTCTTCCTCCTCGATGTTGACCCATTAGAACTGCCGCTTGAATGCCTCTCTGCTCCCTTGCCTTTTGGAGGTTGATCTCCATTCGAGGGCATTATGGTAACTTCCTCCTCCGAGCTTACATGGATTGGAATGCTTCCTAAAGGAGGAGTCAGAGGGATAAGATCAATGTTAGAAGGCGGAGGAGGCACACTGGTGTCAACGACCGTGACTCCAGGAGAAATCATTCGCAAAGGGGCTAGACCAGGGCCCGCCATCCCACCTCCAAAGCTACTGGCCCATGCAGCCTGCTTCCATCTTGGCGTTAATTTCAGCTATTATCTCCTCTTCGTGGATTGTTTGGGCATCACCGGGGATGCTAGCAGTTGGCCCTAAGGAGGTGATCACAGGTGCACCTCCACCCATGAAAATTGGCAGATCAGCAAAGGGGTCGCTTTGGTGGCCAAGAACTCCTTCATCGTCTGCTTATTAAAAGTAATCGTGCTCCCCTATGCCCTGTCGATTGGTGTAGTGGCCATTGTAGTGGTCACTTCTGCAATAAGGGCCTCCTGTGCGTGATGTAGCTCTTGGGTTACGAGGACACGGTTGATGTAGCTCCTATCACTGAACAGAGATAAAGAAAAAGTTGTTAGTGATTACTCCAAGCAACGCTTCTGAAATTGAATGAGCATGAAAAATATTCAGAATACCTTCCTCAGTTAGGCTCATGAGTGGTCGAGCAGCTTCAGGGACATGCTCACAAGCTGGAGACAACTGTGGTTAACCAGGATTCTATGCAGGAACAGACTGAGGATCAACCGTGGATGTAGATTCGGGCTCGGTTAGCATAAGAGTTTCGAGACCCGCATCTTGGTGCTCAACAACAGAACCCTCTCCAGCCTCCGGATGCGGCTCTTTTTCATATGTGATCGTGATATCGTGGAGAAATCTTCTCTCATCCTCACTCAGCACTCGGTTCTCTAGTTCAAATTCATCGATTGATTCAGTCGGCTGTTCGGCCTTTTCGTCTTCGACGTGCGGCACCAAGTGTTGTATGGGTGCGAGGGATAGTTTTCGAGCCAGGTTAAGTTTTGATGCTTCAAGATGTTGGCATTGTATGTAATAAGAAGATCTTCGATGTCGGCCTCTAAGCTGGTCTCCGCCTCTTTCACTTCATTCTCAACCCTGGCCTCAGCTTCCTGGATTTTAAGCATTGCCGCATCCCTCTCATCCCTAAGCACCATAGCCTGTTCACATGCTTCCTAGGCATCATTGTTTGCATCATCTTTCTCGTTAACGATTTCAGCAAATTTGGCTTTAAGCTCTTCGAGCTTTTTAAGTGCCCCGTCCCTTTCGACCATGACTGTGGTGGTCCGATGCCCTATCTCCTCAACCAGGGATAAGTGCGTCCGCCTCATCTCTTCCATCCACCGAGTAGCCTCATCATCCCTTGTAATGACCTCTGTCTCTAAGTTTCTCGCGGGCTTGCTCTCGTCATGAAGCACTTGAACTATGCAGTCCTTTTGAGCGAGATCAACTTTTAATTTCTCAATTGCCGCTCAAAGGCCACCACCGATGCTTTGTTCGCAATCTCCATCCATTCCCGATACTGGCTGTAAACGTAGTAGATGTAGCATTGTTTGTTCTGCCTCGATTGGAATTCTCCTTAAATGCAGAGGGAATATAAAGCCATCAAAACAGATGTTTGGAAAATCTTTTTTCAGCTAGGCGATTCTGATTGCTCCCTCCCCAGTGGGCTCCGTGACAGCTGCTCAGTGATAGTGGGGGTTTCGGTCCTCCGGCGTTGTGAATCAGACCTTGGTACTTGAGAAGGTGGCCTTTGGCGTGAAGGTTCCACGGGTTGTTTACCATGACCAAAAGGTTGTATTAGGACTCGAGGCAGTGGAGAGCGTGATCGGAAGCGAAGCCTATATTCTCTCTTTTTATCTCAGTCCCTCTCCCTTTCGTAACGCTACTGGCTAGAATAACCACGATCGCAGTCTCTATCAGCCTCCCTTTTGTGGGACTCATAATATGAACTAGATGACTGGCACGCCGATCGAAGGCTATCGAACATGGATTCCTTCCTTATCATCGTATCTGTAAAGTAGAAAGAGAAGCAGAGTTAATAATCTCTATAAATGGATAGCTTATGATTGGAAATCATGTAGTCCCGTGAAGTTTAAGTATGCATGTGCAACACCCTGACCAATAGGTTATATCGGCTATACTCGTAGGAAGTGACTCGTCTAAATCTAAAGCGCTGTGGAGCCCTTCCAATCCGTTGTCTTAATGGAGTGATACATAATCCAAAAATTGGAATACCAGCGAGTCCTTTGAAGGGATTCTCCATTTGCGGATAAGGAGCCTCCAATATAATAACACTAGTAGCAGGCAGAGACATGACCAAGAATTTCCATCTTGAAGTCTTGTGAAGTTTATGAGCGACCACCTTGCCTTTCCACTTCTCCTCTGGATGTCGACGACTATTTGGGGCCCCGGCTATAGGTTCATCTTGGGTGGGCATATCCTCTTCAACATCCTGCTCAGCAATTACAACCTCGGGCGCCTTACACTTGGCTCATCTTACCGGGGCTGCCTTGAGAGATCCTTCAAGCCTTTTGCTCTGATCTCGGTCAATTAGCCAACGGCCCTCAAATTTTCATTCGTAAGTACCGAGTCAATCTCTCTCATCTCACCAGGCACCTCTTGAAGAATCCACGCTATTTCTTTAAATAGGGCACCTTCGGGTCGTGGAATTGTAGTTGTAAAGGAAAGAAAATATTATATTCAATGTCGACTACAACCATCTTGTTAATGACTAGAGAAATTATGGAACTTACGTCTAGCTAACCACCGTCTACCAAACCTTGGTGGGAACCGAACATAGAACCATTCGGTCTTGAAGTAGCTAAGTATGGTCCAGGCTCCAGTCACAACTTGACAATTCCTGACCGCCTCTAAGGATGTAAATGAGGGATTACCTCCGCGACTCTTGACATTGAACAAGAATCTGACTTCCTCCGGAGTTAGGGGCCGTAAGAGATGCTCCATAAAAACAATGAATAAGTTGTTCAATAATGCATATCCATTTGGATGCAACTATGACGGAGCGATTCCTAAGTAAGATAACATCTCCTGGATGTACTGGTTAAATGGAGGGAGTATTCCAGCTGTGCGCGAATGTCTGTTAAATGCGGTGAATCCTTCTGGGGGAATATGTGGTCTGTCGTTTTGGTCCTGGTAGCAGAACGTCATCTAGCGGTAGCCTATGTCTTAAACGCATTCTTCCCAACATATCTTCGGAGACGTTAGACGGTACATAATCTTATGGATTCCCGATAAAGATTACTCCCGGTAGCTTGTCCAGAGCTGGGCTTGTGACTTCGGTCGCAATGACCGGCATCCTTATTATCAAAGGAGGTGGACTTTGAACCTCCTGTTGTTGTGAACTTCTCGGTTCCATAACTAATCAAACAATCAAAAACCATCATTAGATAATAATAAGCCCGTGTGTTCCCTAATGTGAAGTGCATGAATGTGTTGTGCAGTGCAGTGCCACATAATACTTAAGAAATTCTACAAAATTCAAGAAATATTCAAACGATAAGACTTTGAGATTCGATCGGAGCGACCGTCTTCACTGACCGTCACAACCGTGCTATTTAGACTTAGGAGATCGACCAAAGTTAAAGTTTGCCAAAATTTTCAAGTTACAGTTCCATCGACGAGCTTCAAAGGGCGGTCAAATATGTAATAAAATAGTTAAGTCCAATTATGCAAGGTAGAAGCTCGTCGAAGTCAAGTGTTCAAGTATGCAAGGAATTTTGTATCGGTCAAAAAACTTATACTCGAATTGATTGCCAGAGTTCGCTTCGTATCGGTCTAGGAACCATTACTTCGTATCGGTCATGAAGCATCATTTCGTATCGATCGTCCAAGGCCAATTTTTATCGACACAAAATCCCTTGCTTCGTATCGATCATTAGCGGCGCCTTCATATCGATCATCTTGCCCTAGATTTCATATCAAACAATCGATCCGAAGGTCCACCAGCCATCGATACGAAGCTAGATTTTTCCCATCGATGTGAGATTACATTATATCCCATATCGATACGAATTCCTCGTCCCAGATTAATACGAGATTATTCTTCTCCCATCGATGCGAGGTCAAAGCAGAGCGTCTCCTCCATGAGTGCTTTGTATCCCTCCATGCTTCATCTTCCCCAATCAACATGGAGACTACTCTGACCTTCCTTGACCTCGCTCCGACCATCTCCGATCTTCTCTTTGAAAGACTCAGCCACGAATGTAAGTGGAATGGCACGAGAATTCGAGTTTCATTATACTAAGATTGAATATGGTCAATTGTTTACGTAATTTCAGCAATTAGTTCAAGGGATTGATGTTTGGTTCAATTCGAATGCAAGAGTAATTTCTATTTTCTGGTTTCTCAATCGATACGAAGGCACACTAGAAAATGAGAGCAAATAAAAATTTTCTAAACAAAAAATTCTATTTATATGGGTGCGAAACCAAAGAAATGAAGGATTCAACTCCCCAAAGCCATGACCGGTTAGCAAGAGTATCCTCCCTAATCGACGTGAAGAAAACAGTTCGCATCCATGCGCCCTTTATAAAAAACAATAGCCGTTCGTATCCATCAGCTTTCAATGATGCGAACGTGGTACGAAGTGACAACTTCGGGTCCATCACTTTGAAGACCACCAGACCTCCTACCATCGATACAAAACGTTTCAAAGAACTAACTATTTCGCATCGATAGCCATCGATATGAAGAATGCATTCCAACTTCTAAAATTGATCCAAGAGAGGATCGATACGAAGGGATGCCTTAAAGCAACCAATAAACGCTGTAACAATTCGAATTTTAAATCAATCCAGAAGAGGATCGATATGAAACTCGATTCAAAAAAAAAATTGATTATGACTTGTGACCGTGCGAACATTAACGAGGGTCAGGTTAACATACGTATGTGTATGACAGACTAACATTCAATTTTAAAAAATCACAGGAATTGAATGTTCACCTGGTGATAATTACAACAGTGGAAAACAGATTAATGGCACTCGACACTCAGTTACAACAGTGCACTGTACAATAGTTGGCAGTCAACCATTCATTATTTATACTACTGAAGATCAATCAAAGGTTGCATCACTTGACAAAAAAGACAACAACTATTCAACGAATCGGATAGAACTTTTCAGAATGAAGATGGTGGCTTTTCAAAGCATGTCATGTTCATACAAGACGTACTTTGGGGGGAAAATATAATCCCGCCTTTTGGCAAGGCCATGACACCAAGGAATTGACATGGAACCAAAGATAGTTCACCCCAAGAGTGGGTATACCTCTAACTTTAAATTTCGAAGGGACTTTTGGCTCTTCTATGTCCAGACTCTTCTGAAATTATTATCTATTTGGATTGTACTATTGTAACTCATTATAACTAGCAAGAAAAGTAAACAAAAGTGAGCTATATCATCGTGGGCATAGGTCGTACACCGAACCACTCTAAATTTGTGTGTTTCTATGCATTTTCGTATCTGTTAATTGGTGTGTTTGTTAGATATACCTCTTCTTATATTTAATTTCTTCATTTTATCTCTTCAAACACATCCGAAGAGTGTTGTGTCCAATTTTGGTACAAACACATATACCAGCTTGTGCACTTATGCGCACATGTATATTTAAGTGAGTAATTCCATTATCACTAAATCAAGCTTTATTCTCATTTACTAAAAAATTCAATAAAAGTAAAATAATTATTTACGTTATTTTATAAAATCTCGTACCATTTTGCAAAATACAATGCTATCTTATGAATCAATTTAAGCCTTTAAAATATAAATCTCTTCATTTAAAATTAAGTACTCCTTTGATGAATATTTTATAAAACCTTATAACCATTTTATAATTATCTTCTTCATATTATTTTATAAAATCTTATATTTTTTATAAAATATCTCTATATTATTTTATAATATCTCATAATATTTTACAAAACATCTCTTTATTTTGTTTTGCGAGACTGCTATCTTACAAAATATCACTTTATTCTATTTTGTAAAGTCGCTATTTTATAAACTATCGCTTTTATTTATATAATTATTTCTTTACATAAATAATATTTATATACAAATCACCCACTTATAAGGGTCATTTCTTTACTTTAAAATAATATTTATAAATACTTATTAAGCTTCATTAAACCTCTAACCGCTTTAATAATAAGTGTAGACCCCATAATTCACTTAAATAGCTTACTCAATCCCAAAATCCATTCAAACGGTTTGATAATTACTAACTAATGATATGCATATAATTATAACACTAAATTAGTCTCTAACACTAATATCATCATACAAAATCAATTACTTAGCCCATAATCAAATTTAGTCTTTCTAACTATTTCAAAAATAGCAACTAAGGTCTCAAAAAATAATGAGTTAACATAATCCTAATAATCACATAAACATAAGCCTAAATCAACCCAAACATTCTCTAAATCGCTTTCATGTAATTCCATAATCATCAATAAAGGACATAATGAAGTTTAACAAGTGAATTGAGTTAGAGAATCATTCCACTCACTTCTCCCTCTCCAAACCAAGCTCAAAATCACAAATACTCATTCCATGCTTCTCTAGAATTCTTGGACGAAGCTTTAAACTCTGATTCAAGCTCATTCCTTGATCGATAATGTGAGGAGTATGTAGAGAAGAATTATAATGATTTTTTCGTGAATTTAAGAATTTTATTTATGCTTGGATTTGTAACAACCCTCTTCAAAATAGGCTTAATTTTCAACCCAATAAAAGCCCATCGAATATTAGGAACATTCCGAAACTAACTGTTGGTTGGTAAAATCTGTAAAATCAATATACAAAGCTATCTATCTGTACTTTTGGAATCTCACAATGGAAAGGATAAAATATAACAGTAAAGTAAGTACCCATTTTAAAATTTCCAAATCTAAGATATACCATTATCCCAAATATCCATAACATAATGTCTCAAAATAAAACATCAATAAGTATAAAATCTAGGTATGTCAAAATAGACCATAAGCATAAATAAATATATATATTGTCACTTGTCTTCACTGCCTCCTTCATGCTTCATCATTGGCATCGTTTCCCTTAACATATGGACTATAATAAAGAATGAGTCAAAACAACAATGTCTATTGAGTGAAAATCTCAAGACTTGCCAAAATAGTATTTGGTAGTATCATTTAGATAAGTATTATGTCTTATGCAAATTCTAACTACCTTTATTGGTATACCTCTAACTATAAGACAACGGCTCTTCTATTGTATCTCTAATTGTAGCCGGTGGCCTTTCTAATCTAACTTCATAATTATAACCTGGGTGTTATGCAACTATGGAATACATATATTGGGCCCAATGACCCATCTTCGTTAATAATATCTTAGTGATGCGACTGAAAGTACCTAAGTCACATAAGACCTTTTTAATGGAAAATAGGTAGACTTTGACCATTTAATACATACCCGAGGTAGATCCCCATTATCTAATACCTAGACCCAAGGTGAACCCCTCTCCAACACTTCTTAGCTGACATCGTAAGAAATGTCGTAAGTCCACTTAATGCATCTTTAATGAGGAAGAGGTAGACCCTCCATTAACCATTTAATACCTCAACCCCGAAGCAGACCCCCTCTAGACATTTCCATTACCGCACCTGAAAGATAATCCCGACCATTTAATACTTCTTGAATGGAAAAGAGATAGACTCTACAATAGCCATTTAATACCTTCATCCCTGAAGCAAACCCATTCTAGGATATCTGTTCTTTGACCTATAGCCTAAACCGTAACGTCTCACAATAGTTCGACTATTCGTAGGTGCTAGTAGCTAGATTAGATGGGCAACCTTACTCTACATAATTGGGAATAATCCTACGTCCACCGTGGGTACTTACTGTAGGAGATAACACACATCAGTTCAAAAGTTGCACTATTGGCAGCCAGCTCAACCGGGCAGACTTCTGCCCTTGCATCCCTACAATTTAGACATATTTTTTCTCTCCAGCCTTATGAAATTGTACTAACATATATGCATAATATATTATACTAAGGTATATGTATAATACACACACACACAATATATCTCACCCGCATTTATGCATTAAGGCCATATAAGGGAAACTCCTTATTCGCCTTTTAATTATAGATTAATTTCCATGATTGTTCCTAACTTCCTTTTTATATGGTTTGTTGTCATTTTTTAACCTATTTATTTTAAACTTTACGACATACGGTATTATTATATCTATGCTTAACATTAGTTTTTGGCTAACTAGTTTTTATTAAACTTTCTTAGGTGCGTGAAAAAAGTATTCCTATGCTAAGATTTTTGCTCCTTCTTCAGGTGGTCAAGATGATTTAAATGTCATAATTCCCATATCCAAACAAGTCCCTAGTCTAAGACAATAGTTTTCACAACAACTAATATCATAATTTAAATTAGCTAAACTAACCAGAATTACATACATTTAAAAAAATGGAATCAAAACATCCAACTTGCTTTACATTATAATAGTAGAATTAACGCATCTATTCTAAGGGAGAAACCTTTACAATTTAAATCCATTATATTCTACTTGACTTTTATATGGATAAGGATAAAACAAAAAAAGGATTCATATTTATTTTCTTTGTGGAAGTGGGCGGTGCAAACCACAAATGGGATAAAAATCCATGCTTTGCATACCCTTTTCTAATTCTTTTTAGAATCCTTCATCATTACAAACATAAATTGGGAAGTAGAAATTGAATAAAACGTAAATTATTTATATTGCAAATAATAGTAAATTAATTTGTACCATATTAACAAAAAACAATAAGATTCCAACCAGTTCCAGAATTAACATTTTAATGGTGGATTTTAGGTTGTAGATTTAAAGTTTTTGTAGAAAAAATTCTCCAAGGCATAAAAAAAATCTAATTACTAACTGCATAAACTACTAAAAAGAGAAAAATTAAGATTTCCACTCATATATAGCTTTCCTTGAATTCTTTTGGATTTGATTCCACGCCTTTGCCTATTTCCTCTTTCAATTGTCCTCATTTTAATTCTGCAATATATGATAATTCATTTGTGTATAGATTAGTTTTAGAATTCAAAGATTAGGAAAGAGTAAAAATAGAGAAATATACATATATCTAAATTTCATTACCTTTTCCTTTTAGTATGATTGATTTCTTCCCTAAAACTTGAATCTTTTACTTTTGAGTCTAAAAAGTTTATTGAGGAGGAAGGAAACTCGAAAAGTCTTATTATCCTGTTTATTTTTCCTGTGAATAAAAGTAAAGGAGCTGGCCTCTTATTTATAGTGGTGAGGATGCACCCAGACTGTAGGATCAAAGTCTGTTCTGAATAATAAAATCTAGGTTATTCTAGCCTAAGCAAACCTTAGCCGATTTTATTCAACCGATCAATCTGTCCAATGAAGGCAGTCGACCGATGTTTGATCCCTGGAGCCGATTAATTTTCTGTCATTTATTTATATTTGTTACCTTTTAAAACTAGCATAAACGGTTCTTAACTTTTTATTTTTCAAGTTAATGTTTAAAATATTTATTTTGAATTATTTCCTTAATTCATCTCTAACTATTTTCAATTTGAAATTTTCAAACGTCGATAACTCTTTGTCTAAAATCCGAACGTGAAACTTTATATATGAAAATTGCTTAGAAAATCATCATGAACACGATGGTGCAAGTTTCCTGCCAAAATCCCGATGTTTGCCAAATTTTCATTTTTAGCCTTATAGTCAATTGTTTAATTTTCTTAATTAAATTTCTTGTTTATTTTACGGGTGTTACATTCTCCCCTTAAAAGAATTCCGTCCCTGAAATTCCTAAGGAATAGGTGGAGTAACGCTTACTCTACAACCATGTTGTACAATCAAGTTATCTACACCACCATCTACTCAACCAAAAATGCAATGTGACTATGCATGACACATATTATAGGTGATCTCAGTCCTAATGTGAATTCAAGATCATGATATACAAAATATATGCAACAACCTAAATATACATAAGATTCTATATGAGTGCAAAAATAACAAGAAAAAATGTGGCAACCAACCCTTACCATCTAATCTAGCAAACACGGTGCAACCAAAACCTATACAACACTAAAATTTGGAAAGAGAAGATTTACCATAGAAAAGCTCAGGATGAGAAGCTTTCGTATTCTTTTCTGTCTCCCATGTGCTTTCCATTGTATTATCTCTTCATTGCACTTGCACCAGCCTAATTTCTTTATTACGATGCTTCCAAACTCAATGTTCCACTATATGTATGGTGGCATAGGGTGTTATCGGTTTCGTCTCTATACCTACAACTGATGAGGCTCTACTATAGTGGCGGTGTCATGCAGACATTTCCTCAAATGCGATACATGGAAAATATCATGGACGCCCACTATCTTAGCTAGAAGTTTTACTCGATACGCAAGTTTCCCCACCCTCTCCAAAATCAGGAAAGGCCCAAAAAATCTCAGTGCCAACTTCCCTAATGTTCTAAACCACACAACCTACCTAAAAGGGAAAATCTTAACAAATATCATGTCATCAACTGAATACTCTAACTCTTTTCTTCGCCTGTCAGCATAGTACTTCTGTTAGTCCTAGAAAGCCTCATTCACCCTTAATCACCTCAACCTTTTCCATTGTCTCATGGATCAAATCTTATCTAGGTATAATTTTTTCGATAGTTCCCCCAACAATTATGTGACTTGCTCGACCTTTGTATATTGCTTCAAAGGTGCTTTGCCAACCGTTGCTTGGTAACTAATATTGTACGCGAACTCTACTAAGGGTAAGTGCTACCCCCAATGTCCTTTAAAATCCACGATGCATGCTCTCAATAAATCCTCCAAAATCATGTGCACCTTTTCTTTTTATCCGTCACTCTAGGGGAGGTAAGCGGTGCTAAGATTCAACGTCATTCCTAAGCTGATGGCAAACTCCTCCAAAATTCACGAGTGAATAAGAAGTCTCTGTCATTGATAATGCTGACCAAAATTCCATGTAATCGTACCAATTCTTTGATATAAATTTGCATTAAAAATGCCACCATCCTACTAATCCTTACAAGAATAAAGTGGGTACTTCCAGTGAATCTATCCAACCAAAATAGCTTCATTGCCTCTTTTACTTCTATGCAACCCATCTATAAAGGCCATCGATATATGCTTCCATTTCCAAGTCGGTACCTCTAATTACGTTAATAGACCTCTTGGCTTCCATTATTCGACTTTTATCCTTTGGCATGTTAAACATTTATTGACACATTTCGCTACTCGCCTCCTCATCCATGGCCAATAGAAAATCTACTTCATACCTCTATACATCTTATCTCCACTGGGATGAATAGTCATCTTAGAACAGTGACATTTCGCTAGCACTTCCATTAAATCATCTTCCTCCACTAGAACATATAGCCATCCATCTCTCTTTATCCATCCACCTCTACTTCCAAGTATTCAAATATCTTTAGGAAAATAGGTTTTTAATGAACATATAATCAGTAAATAGCTCAAACCTTTCCTCCAAATGATAATGCCTCTACATTTTCAAGACGGATACGACAACCACTAACTCTAAGTCATGAATGGGATTCCTCTTCCCATGGTCCTTCAATTGCCTACTTCATAGGCTTTCACTTTGCCTTATTTCATAAAAACAGCTCATAATCTCGTACTGCATACATCGGTATAAACAGTGAAAGGCTTCGACCATCCAGAATAGTTAGTATTGGTGCATTAGTCAATAACTCCTTCAACTTCTCAAAGGCTTTCGTGCCTTTCTCATCTCATGCAAAGACTAAGTTTTTCTTGGTTAGTCGAGTTAATCGTACTGCTATCTTTGCAAAGTCATTGATGAATTTCCTATCGATGAATTTCCTATCGAAACACCCCAGACCTCTTAGTATTCCCAAAATGGTTACACCAAAGGATGTGATGTGTTACAGATATAGGTAAAGCATTGCAGAGACTAAGATTCACAAAACAAATAAGTAAAAAGTAGCGAAAAACATTAAAATAATAACTTATCATTCAAAATTAATCTTTATCTCGAAATAAGTCATAAAAACATAACATGTCTCAAAAACTTGAAATCACTCATGTCTTATGAAAATACATCTCAGCCTCACATAATCAGAGTAAAAGTAACAATAATAATAATCCTTCTCATAAGTGCTAATCTATCATAAGCCAAATGAAAAGGATGAAAAGTAGAAGAGTACATCTGAAATGAGAAAACTCCAGAAATGAATCTTCAAGCAACCTAAATCAACTATCCTCAACTCTGCTGGCCTACGTGGGGAAAATGGGGAAATAGAGGAGTGGGTCAAACAATAAGTCTAGTGAGTGAAATTAACTACTAGCATTTCTAAGCAAGATATAATAGACTAAGCAATAATTCTAGCTTGAAAGGAAAATACAGAAAAGATAAAACTCGGATAAAATACTATTTCTGATTCTGTTTTACTATTTACTTTGATTGTTTGCACTTGTCTTAAACTACTGTGATTAAGATGAAATCCTAATCCTATCTCAACTGCTAACTTGATTAGGCTAAAATCCTAATCCTACCCAATGATCGGTCGTTCCTATCTTTTTGTGCCATTATGAACTAACCCTGTTGGTCATAGAAAAAGACATCTCTATAGCGCTTAGGATGCAGTAGCAAATTATTTACCCTAATAGGTGTCGCACGCTCGGTCATCGCCGACATACACTAACTGTTGCTCTTTATTTGACCTTTTATTTACCCTAATCAGCATTCCCAGCCTCATCTATGTGTGAGATCATCAGTCCTTGACCTGAAAGGGAATGCAGTCGATACTGGTCCTAACAAACAAATCCTAACTTTACACCCCTTAACCAAATCCGTAGATTTGGGCCTCTATCTATTGTCCACTTATTTACCCTAATCAGCATAAGCGAGTCCCAGCCTCATCTATGTGTGAAACCATCAGTCCTCAACCTAAAATGGAATGCTGCCGGTACAGGCCCTACTTCTATATTTGCTTATCGACTTAATCCAAGATCTAAGTTTAAAAATAAGCCTCTTCTGTTTTCTCTTCTTTCTAATTATAACCTATGTGTTACAATTGTTATTGCAACTGTTACTCTTCTATTATCTCTTTTTAATTATAACCACTTGTTATAATTATGCTTGCAAATATCTTAAATTTGCCTATTTCAGTCCATCTCTATTTTTATTTCAGTTTTTCTCATTTTATACTTGGTTTCTGTAAATTTAGTGTTATTCTATGTTAATCCATATTTTCGAATTCTTCGCTTTTTAATATTTTATTCGCGTTAAAAAAGATTAAATCTCTATAAAAAGAAACTAACATTTACGGGCTAAATTTCAACTTAAAACAGATGCAAATAACTATAAATAACTATGATTAACTGTAAATAATTGAATAAAATAGCTGAATAAAAATAGACTGAAATAAACTTCTAAAATTGGCTTAAAAACTGACCGTAAATAAACTTGCATAAAAATTGTCTTAAAATTGCATAAAAACTACAACTATTGAGAACCTTATTATTTTAAATTGCTTACAAATTTAAAATAATTACAAAACACTCACATGTTGTCCTTAGCTCTATTCCTGGGCCTTCCTGGACCTACTTCTGGGGCGTAGAATATTTTTATCAAAAAGATTTCCTACATAGAAAAAATTTCTATTTATGGTTCAACTTCAGGCAATGAACCCAATTGGAAGAAAATCTGAATGAGAAAAATAGCTAGGCCTAGGGTTCCATTTATAGTGTGGCCTAGGGATCTTAGACCGTCGGATTTGAAGATTGAATATGGTTCAACCAAATCATAGGCTAACTAGGAGCCGTCGGATGTGGCTACGAACACATAAGATAAACCAAAAATCAAACTTTAAGGTATTCGTGTAACAACCCGATATTTTCAACCATTCGCATCCGCACATGTCGGACTTGAATTGCTCAAAATACCGCGTTGTAAATAAAATTTGGCAAATCTCAGAATATACAGTAAATAAATAATCACAGATCATAGACACAGAGTAAATAATAATGCAGCGGAAGTAAAAGAGATAGTAGTTCATGAAGTTACTATATATATGTAATACATCAGAGTTAAACGAGATACAATAGAAGAGTAACAAGATACTTCAAGTACAAATCAGAATACATTACTGGAATCACTGGATACTGAAAGCAAAATAGATGGCTGGATCTTTAAGGAAAGCTCCAACTTCGAAGGTGGGTCTCGAATGCTGAATCACTCGGTCTGACTCGAGCGTAAAGCAAAACACAAAACACTCGATTCAGGACATAAATACTTATGAACTGTAAATTAACTCAAGTGAACAGTAACAAAATGCATCAGTAACTTAAAGGATGCATGGGACCCTCCATCCTCTAAGGATCCGTTAAACTATTTACTATGTAGTAATATTGCGCTATTATAACAATGTTTATAGTAAAATAAACTTACTTTAAAATAGCATTAAGGGGTTACCCATATAGCCCTTAACACATAATAGTGCAGATAGTCTATACAGTACCTGCATATCTCTTGATCGGGGGAGTATGAGAAGATACTCTATAGGTACGACACAAATAGAAACTCGTAGTAAGGCTCACTATGGTAGGTGACACGGCACACAAGGCAATGCTAGGGTAGATATACTAATTACGCATATGGGCTGGCGGTAACGTAGCAGCCACTACGCCCACCTCGGAACACACTTCCAATCAAAATCGGAGGATGGCCATTAAATCAACCACAAGTAAGAGTATAGTATCGAAGAAGTGTGTCCGACCAGAGGAGCTACCCCTTTTGGCCCGAGATCGCTCCTTTTTTAGCCACCTTATGCCAACTCACGGGAGTCGGGTCCACATTCATACCTCAATAGGATCATCGCCACCATCCTGCTTCATTTTGGAATCTCCACCGCGTGCACGGTTGTTAAAGTCGTTTTCCGAATTGGCAGAGAGTATGACAACTTCCGATCCTGGTCTCTTTAACAACCAAAATTTATTATAACGCCGTGGTCATTTCAAAATAGTTCATACTTCAAAATTCAAATCATTTCATTTGAAAACTATATTCAAATAAAAATAGTTCATACTTCGAAACGAAAACCATTTTTATTTCAAAACTATATCCAAATCAATACGATATCATTTCCATTTCAAACATATATTCACCTTTCAAAAGCCATAATACTTTCAAAGTTATAACTCTTTTGAAACCAAAATACTTGAAATCAATACACTTTAAAAAATCATAACATTTCGAAATCATATATTACAAATCATGAAACATTCCTTTAATTCTTTATATTTTTACCAATTTATTCAATTAAACCCAAATTTCCAGTTTAATTCAATTCAAACCATCAGTTTTAATTCAATTTATTTTTCCAACAAACCATTTCAAATCTTATAAATTTTCAAATACAAATTTGATCCACAAAATAAACTATTCAATTTTAAATATATTTCAAAGCTTTAAATACACCATATTTCATAACTAAATTGTATAATTTCATATATCTCAAATTTAACTTCATTATTACTTAGTTTTGAATATTCATTTCATAAATCTAATATTATTTAAATAAACTCAAATATTTATTTATCAAATAGATTAGAAATCAAATATCATTCCAAATTCACATTCTTTATCAAAATAAAGATTATGTCATTCAAAACTATTTCAAAATCATTTCCTTTCCAAATCCATTATAAATTCATTATCATTCTTTAATTCAATTAGTCAATTTAAAATATCATTTTAAAATCAAATATGTCATTCATTTATTATTTCAAATATCATTACAAAAAACATTTCAAAATTCCATTCAAAAATTCATTTATCACATTACATTTTATTCCATTTAACACATTACCACGTAAACATTATTTAAATTCAAATTTAATTTAAATTACTAAAAATTCAAATTTAAATAATAAATTATATGTTCAAACTCCTAAAATTTCACAAATAATCAATTCCAAAAGTTAAATCATTTAGCACTTTTAAAATATAACTCAAACAGTGCTAAAATCATAAATTTCAAAACATTGTCAAATTATAACAACGACAGCGTTTATAAGTACTATCGTAGCTTAAATTTTCAAAATAGTTTAGTTCAGGAATAACGGCATTTTAAAAATGCTATAACAGATATTTAGTTATTTCAAGCATAGTTACATTCAAAACAATAGCACTTAAAAATGCTGTCATAAGACCACAGCATTTTTCTGGAAATGCTACTAATAAAATTTCAGATTTTATTATAACTTCATAAACATTAACACTCCATTTTTTTTTTGTTATTTTAAACTTATAAATCATATTTCTAGACTTCAAAATTTCACATTTAAATAATTTTAACATATGATTTGTCGCAATAAAATTTTATAATTAAATATCCAACTAAAAACTCAATTCATTTGTTAAGTCAAAATTTCACTGTTTCTTAACTTATAAATTTAACCACAAACTTAACATTTTACTTCAAATACCATTTCAAACTTTAATTTAATTTTTATTATTTACTTACGTTTTTAAAATAAAAATTTAAAGTCAAAAATCACATTTACTTCAAATTTACATACTTAAATTTCACAAATTCAAAACTTAATATTTAGCTTTCTCAAAACCATAAAATACATATTTTTAAATCAAATTTCATACTTTATAAATACATATCTTATGAAAAATCATTTAAAAATATACCAAGGGATCTATATATAATTTTCTAACCTAGGTCAAGTGATACAGATATATATCATTTCAATCCGCAATTTAGAAAGAAAACCCGGGTTCTATCATTTCAAACCCGCAATCCCAAGTCAAATAAAAATACAATAAAAATCACTCGAGCCTATCATTTCAGCCCATAATGATTTTCTCTATTCTAATGTCCGTTCATTTCAACCATGGTGATTCTATTCTAATAGGGAACTTGCAGTGTGAACATATGCATAGACAATATAAACAATTATACTAACATGTCAATGTCATAATTTAATGTCATATATCAGATGTCAGGTGATAATTAACAAGGTAAGCACGGTAATAACATGGCACAACATATCATATAATCATCATCAACTTGCATAAACATTTTTAGTTACTAATCACTTGTCATTAATTCACTATTTCATAAGTAAATATATCAAGCACAATACAGCACGACTTTGGATTTGAATGAGTGGAGAGTCTTGATATTGATCCTGTAAACAATAACCATATTAATATAAACATTCAGCACAAAAAGAATATTGAAACAATGAAAATAAGAAGCAACAAAGGAATAGATTACTTGACCTTGCCTCAACCATTCAAGTGCTTGGCCATAACATCATTTGGCTCGACCATAGTGATGCTATAGACTCGGGTATGCACCACATATGCACGGCTAGAAGTGGATGGTGATGGTAGGAGTTACAACATAGGGTAGAATACAAAGAAACAAGGCAAAAGAGGCAAGTTTTGCATCACTAGGCTCGGCCTAATCAAGATATAGGCTCGACCATACATGCTTCAGGCCTGGTTAGATCTGAAGTGATGTCCAGAGGTGGTGTTGGTAGGTGATGGTGGAGCTAAGGGTGCGGCCAAGGCAAGATATGAAGGAGATAGTGGAGTTTATGGCTCGGCTAGGCAAGTTTTCAAGGAGTGTTGCAAAATTTGTGGTAATGGCTCATATGGAAGTCACGACCACCATTGGTCAGAGGAGGAGGTGGTGGTTGCTGTGGCTGGTGATGGTGGAGAGGATGGTGGTGATGGTGGGTGGTAGGGCCGAGCAAAGTTGAAGAGAGATCTAAGCAAAATCAATGAAAATAGGAAGGAAAAAAAGAAAGAAGCCAATGTCATTTTTTTATTATTGAAAATAGCCGTGAGTTTTAAGGATGAGAAGGATTATTTCGCGTGAATGAAGATGAGGAATACAAGGCAATACCAAGAGAAGTGTACGGCTAAAGCTAAAATGAAGAGACAGGGCAAATGAAAGGACACAAAAAAATGAAAAGGTTTTGTCTTTTGAATTTCCATTTTTTATAATTCACTTTAAACAAATAAAAATCACGTAAATAAAAATAAAAAATGCAAAAAATTAAAGTGGAAATGAAAATAAAATAATATCTTAGGAAAATAGAAAATAAATAAAGAAAATACCCTTTTTAATTGAAACTAAAATTTAAAATTTGTAAACAAAATTCAATAAACATTTGAAAATTATAACTACACTTATAAAAATGTTTTAAAAGTAAAATATATACATAACATGTCATGTTACACATATATACAAAAATTAGAACATGATATGACAAATAAAAATATTATTTATATAAATTAAATAAACAACTTTGTTAAATAAATCAATTTACATACAATAGTGTAAAAAGCATGACTTTCACAATATTAATCAGATTTCAACGAAATGAAAAGCAGTATCCTTGAAATTTTATTTACTTTCATAATAAAAGACAAAATTCAAAAATTAAAATTTTTAAATTTTAAATTTAAAAGTCAAAGTTTGACCATATTGACCAAAATTCACATTTCTGGAAAATATTCTATTTATTTATGTTTGGAATTCTAATTTACATCAAAATCAAAATTTATATTTAAAATAACAAAATTTATTCATTTTAATAAATAAAATAAAAAATTTTAAATTAGAAAATTCAATTAAAATAATTAAAATATACAATTAAAATAATCATAAAATACAAGGTTTTTACTCTCTCCCCCACTCAAAACTTTTTGTCCCCGAAAAGGAATGAGATATGTGCAAACACAGAAAAAAATAGGATAAAAAGGGATTAAGACAAGATGACAAGAAGATTGAAATTATACCTGATAACTGTTATTATAGGTAAGTTTAACAAGGTGGAGATGAACTTCCCAAGATCCTCCAGAATCAAGAACACAAGCATGAAAAAGACCTTTGAGAATCCGATTCACTCTTTCCGTTTGATCGACGGTCTATGGATGGTAAGCAGTGCTCAGATTCAAAAAAGAGTACCAAAGATTATAGAAAGGTTTCCAAATAGACTGGTATAAGCAATAGCGTCCCCATTCTGTAGCAAGATAAGGAAATGAGGAAACTAAAAGATAGTTTGAAAAACAAAATAAGATAATAAACTTGAAATAACGAAAATTTCAACTTAAATTGAAAATTAATTTTACATTAGCTAAATAAATCTTAACTATCTCAAATTTCATTATCTTATCACCTAGTTATCTTAAATAAACAATTTCTAAAATAATGGATTTGAATCATTTATCATACTAAAAATGTACTCAATAAAATTTAATTCTTCTTTATTCCTAATTATAATTAAATTTATTCCTCACAATATTTTTATTACTTATGTTAAATATATTTACTTATTATAACTGCTTTAAATTTATTCTTAGTTCCCTTAACATCATTTTATATTGTAAATTATTCCATTACCCTTTTTCTTTATTTACCTCAGTTAATCTTTTTAAAACTAAAATTTAAGTGCATAACATTTATTACAACCACTCAAATTTTTATTTATAAAAATCCTTTTTATATTGTATATTATCCAATTACATATTCAACTTCTGTATAATTTAGGTAAGTTATACTGGAATGAAATTGTGTATTATACAAATAAAACTTTCTAATTCAATCATTTCAAGCTTGAATATTGATCCAAATCTTGAAATTATTAAAATTTAGGAATTAAATTTCCGATAAATTCCAAACCATTTAGAGATAAATAAATGCACATATACTATATATATATATATATATATCCATTCAAATTTAAATCATATATCAGCATATGTTATAAATCAGTCTTATTTTGAAAATTCAAATCAATTAAATCCCCCAACACAAAACTGTAGCAAGACTACAGAATGGTCTCTTCGTTTCGAAACTCGAAAATGAATATCGATGATGCCGCAGTCATCACTGAAGTTATTTTCCAGCAACAAAGAGAAGAGCACTAATTTCAAACTTTAAAAATTCTTTGGAAACAAATTTCTATTAGAAATTACTTTAAATAATATGTCCTTTAAAACTTTAAATACAAGGTTTGAAATCATCAAAAATTAAATTCTCAAATTCTTGTTTTTCTTTTGTTTTTTATTTTAAATTTCCAAATAAATTTATAACCATGTTTATAGTTCAATTATTTATATATGAAACAAAAGATAATGATATATAAAATCAGTTATTATTTCTTAACAACCAATTCAATAAAATCCAGAAAAAGATTTATAATATAGTTACAAATTTTTTTTCATTGAATTTGAAAAAACATATTATTTCAGTTTGCTCTATTCAAGTGTTTTGAAAATCCTATTGATAGCGTTGATCAGACGAATCGATCAGAAACCCAAATCAATATCAACAACCCAAACAACACAATATATAAAACATTTTAAATATTAGTTTACAAACACACTTCAAGAATGATTTTAAGATAAGTTGGAAACAAAGATGAGATGATTAAATAATAGAATAGGAAGATGGATAAGCTTAAATAAATCGCGGGCAACCTTAACCGGGTAAACCGTGACTTAAAGAACAAGATCGATGTGGATTTCTGGGGTAAATCAACATTCGGTCTCAAGAGATATAATTTGGAATTTTAAGAGATATTAGCATCTAAACCGAGGATATAAATTCTTTGGTAAATCGATGCTATTGTAAAGGAGTTTCACCCCTTTACAAATCAATTTGAGATTGACGGGATCGCCGACTCATTATAAAGATCATTTGAAGTGGAGTTATGGGATACTCCAGAATCAAAAGAAGACGAATGGTGAGGGACACGAATGGATTTTGGAACCGCAGGGAATGTTCCAAAATTCAAAGGAATCGAGTCAAGAAGGAAGAGATTCAAACTCGAATGAAAGCGAATCTGTAAATACATTTACCATACATGCTAAGTTTTGCCTAGAGCTACCAAAGCTCTGATACCACATGTAACAACCCGATATTTTCAACCATTCACATCCGCACATGTCGGACTTGAATTTCTCAAATACCACGTTGTAAATAAAATTTGGCAAATCTCAGAATATACGGTAAATAATCACAGATCACAGGCACAGAGAAAATAATAATGCAGCGGAAGTAAAAGAGATAGTAGTTCATGAAGCTACTATATATATAATACATCGGAGTTAAACAAGATACAATAGAAGAGTAACAAGACACATCAAGTACAAATCAGAATACATCACTGGAATCACTGGATACTTA
Source organism: Allium cepa (assembly GCA_030765085.1). Lineage (NCBI taxonomy): Eukaryota > Viridiplantae > Streptophyta > Magnoliopsida > Asparagales > Amaryllidaceae > Allium > Allium cepa. The sequence goes on along the minus strand of CM060935.1, from coordinate 790,994,841 downwards.
AAGCAAAATAGACGGCTGGATCATTAAGCAAAGCTCCAACTCCAAAGGTGAGTCTCGAATGTTGAATCACTCAGTCTGACTCGAGTGTAAACCAAAAACCAAAAACACTCGAGTCGAGACATAAATACTTATGAACTGTAAATCAACTCAAGTGAACAGCAACAAAATGCATCAGTAACTTAAAGGACGCTTAGGACCGCCCATCCTCTAAAGATCCGTTAAACTATTTACTATGTAGTAATATTGCGTTATTATAATAATGTCTACAGTGGAATAAACTTACTTTAAAATAGCATTAAGGGATTATCCATATAGCCCTTAACACATAATAGTGCCAACAGTCTATACAATACCTGCATATCTCCTAATTGGGAGACTATGAGAAGATACTCCATAGGCATGACACAAATAGAAACTTGTAGTAAGGCTCGCTATGGTAGGTGACATGGCACAAGGCAATGCCAGAGTAGATATACTAATTACGCACACGGGCTGGCGGTAACGTAGCAGCCACTACGCCCACCTCGGAACACACTCCCAATCAAAATCAGAGGATGGTCATCAAATCAACCACAAGCAAGAGTATAGTATCGAAGAAGTGTGTCCGACCAGAGGAGCTACCCCTTTTGGCCCGAGATCGCTCCTGTTTTAGCCACCTTATGCCAACTCACAGGAGTCGGGTCCATGTTCATACCTCTATACGATTGTCACCACCATCCTACTTCATTCTGTAATCTCCACCGCGCACACGGTTGTTAAAGTGGTTTTCGGAGTTGGCAGAGAGTATGACAACTTCCTATCCCAGTCTATTCAACAACCAAAAGTTATTATAACGCCGTGGTCATTTCAAAATAGTTCATACTTCAAAAATCAAATTATTTCATTTCAAAACTATATTCAAATCAAAATAGTTTATACTTCGAAAACAAAACCATTTTTATTTCAAAACTATATCCAAATAAATACGATATCATTTCCATTTCAAACATATATTCACCTTTCGAAAGTCATAATACTTTCAAAGTTATAACTCTTTCGAAACCAAAATACTTGAAATCATTACACTTTGAAAAATCATAACATTTCGAAATCATATATTTGAAATCATGAAACATTCCTTTAATTCTTTACATTTTTACAAATTTATTCAATTAAACCCAAATTTTCAAATTTCCAGTTTAATTCAATTCAAACCATCAGTTTCAATTCAATTTAGTTTTCCAACAAACCATTTCAAATCTTATAAATTTTCAAATGCAGATTCGATCCACAAAATAAACTATTCAATTTTTAATATATTTCAAAGCTTTAAATATACCATATTTCAAAACTAAATTTTATAATTTCATATATCTCAAATTTAACTTCATTATTACTTAGTTTTGAATATTCATTTCGTAAATCTAATATTATTTAAATAAAATCAAATATTCATTTATCAAATAGACCAAAAATCAAATATCATTCCAAATTCACATTCTTTATCAAAATAAAGATTATGCCATTCAAAACCGTTTCAAAATCATTTCCTTTCCAAATCCATTATAAATTCATTATCATTCATTAATTCTAATATTCAATTTAAAATATCATTTTAAAATCAAATATGTCATTCATTTATTATTTCAAATATCATTACAAAACACATTTCAAAATTCCATTCAAAAATTCATTTATCTCATTACATTTCATTCCATTTAACACATAACCAAGTAAACCTTATTTAAATTCAAATTTAATTTAAATTCCTTAAAATTCAAATTTAAATAATAAAATATATATTCAGACTCCTAAAATTTCACAAATAATCATTTCCAAAAGTTAAATCATTTAACACTTTTAAAATATAACTCAAACAGTGTTAAAATCTATAACATTTCAAAACATTGCCAAATTATAGCAACGGCCGCATTTATAAGTGCTATCATAGCTTAAAGTTTTCAAAATATTTTAGTTCACGAATAATGGCATTTTAAAAATGCTGTAATAGATATTTAGTTATTTTCAAACATAGTTACATTCAAAACAACAGCACTTAAAAATGCTGTCATAAGACCACGGTATTTTTTTGGAAATGCTATTAAAAAAAATTCAGATTTTGTTATAACTTCAGAAACATTAACACTCCAATTTTTTTATTATTTTAAACTTATAAATCGTATTTTTAGACTTCAAAATTTCATATTTAAATAATTTTAACATATGATTTATCACAATAAAATTTTATAATTAAATATCCATTTAAAAACTCAATTCATTTGTTAAGTCAAAATTTCACTTATTCTTAACTTATAAATTTAACCAAAAACTTAACATTTTACTTCAAATATCATTTCAAAACATTAAATTTAATTTTCATTATTTACTTACATTTTTAAAATAAAAATTTAAAGTCAAAAATCACATTTACTTCAAATTTACATACTTAAATTTCACAAATTCAAACTTAATACTTAGCTTTCTCAAAACCATAAAATATATATTTTTAAATCAAATTTCATACTTTAAAAATACATATCTTATGAAAAATCATTTAAAAATATACCATAGGGTCTGTATATAATTTTCTAACTTAGGTCAAGTGATAGGATATATATATCATTTCAATCGGCAATTTAAAAAGAAAACCCGGGTTCTATCATTTTAAACCCGGAATCCCAAGTCAAATAAAAATACAATAAAAATCACTCGAGCCTATCATTTCAGCCCATAATGATTTTTTCCTATTCTAATGTCCGTTCGAGTATGTATCATTTCAACCCACAGTGATTCCATTCTAACAGGGAACTTGCAGTGTGAATATATGCATAAGCAATATAAACAATTATACTAACATGTCAATGTCATAATATAATGTCATATATCAGAAGTTAGGTGATAATTAACAAGGTAAACATAGTAATAACATGGCACAACATATCATATAATCATCATTAACTTGCATAAACATTTTTAATTACTAATCACTTGTCATTAATTTACTATTTCATAAGTAAATATGTCGGAGTGAGAAGGACTCACTTTTTCAAGCTGGAGTTAGCAAACCAAAACACACAGAATAGATTCCAGAAAGCACGACAAGCACGATATAGCACGACTTTGGATTTGACTTAATGGAGAGTCTTGTTATGTATCTTGTAAACAATAACCAAAAAAAGACAATATTAACATAAATATTCACCACAAAAACAATATTGAAACAATGAAAATAAGAAGCAACAAAGGAATAGATTACTTGACCTTGCCTCAACCATTCGAGTGCTTGGTCATGACATCATTTGTCTCGGCCATAGTGATGCTATAGACTCGGGTATGCATCACATATGCACGGCTAGAAGTGGATGGTGATGGTAGGAGTTACAACATAAGGTAGAATACAAAGAAACAAGGCAAAAGAGGCAAGTTTTGCATCACTAGGCTCGGCCTAGTCAAGATATGGGCTCGGCCATACATGCTTCAGGTCTGGTCATATCTGAAGTGATGTCCAGAGGTGGTGTTGGCTGGTAGATTTGGAGCTAGGGGTGCGGCCAAGGCAAGATATGAAGGAGATAGTGGAGTTTATGGCTCGGCTAGGCAAGTTTACAAGGAGTGTTGCAAAATTTCTGGTAATGGCTCATATGGAAGTCAAGGCCACCATCGGTCAGAGGAGGAGCTGGTAGTCGCTGTGGCTGGTGATGGTGGAGAGGATGGTAGGGATGGTGGGTGGTAGGACCGAACAAAGTTGAAGAGAGATCTAGGCAAAATCAATGAAAATAGGAAGGAAAAAAAGAAGCCAATGCCATTTTTTTATTCAAGATAGCCATGGGTTCTAAGGATGAGAAGGATTTTTCACGTGAATAAAGATGTGGAACACACGGCTATACCAAGAGAAGTGTACGGATAAAGCTAAAATGTAAAGTCAAAAGGAAAATGAAAAGACAGGGCAAATGAAAGGACACAAGAAAATGAAAAGGTTGTCTTTTGAATTTCCATTTTTTATAATTCACTTTAACCAAATAAAAATCAAGTAAATAAAAATAAAAACTAAACAAAATAATTGGAAATGAAAATAAAATAATATCTTAGTAAAATAGAAAATAAATAAAGAAAATATCATTTTTAATTGAAACTAGAATGTAAAATTTGTAAACAAAATACAAAAAACATTTGAAAATTATAACTGCACTCGTAAAAATGTTTTAAAAATAAAATATATACATAACATGTCATGTTACACATATATACACCAATTAGAACGTGATATGACAAATAAAAATATTATTTATATAAATTAAAATAAACAATTTTGTTAAATAAATCAATTTACATACAATAGTGTAAAAAACATAACTTTCATAATATTAATCAGATTTCAACGAAACGAAAAGCAGTATCCTTGAAATTTTATTTACTTTCATAATAAAAGATAAAATTCAAAAATTCAAATTTTTAATTTTTAAATTTAAAAGTTAAAGTTTGACCATATTGAGCAAAATTCACATTTCTGGAAAATATTCTATTTATTTATGTTTGGAATTCTAATTTACATCAACATAAAAATTTATATTTAAAATAACAGAATTTATTCATTTTAATAAATAAAATAAAGTTTTAAAATCAGAAAATTCAATTAAAATAATTAAAATATACAATCAAAATAATCACAAAATACATGGTCGTTACAATTCGGCTCGTACCTGGACGTTTTCATATCCATGATGTTTTGCGGATCGACCTATGATGTTTGGGGAGGTCAACCTGACCATACCATAGGTCGACCCATGCCCTTGTACTTTTTTTTGTTTTTGTTTATTTAATTCTGATTTCTTGTTTCTCTCATAACTTCTCCATACTTGCTCGGATTTCAACAATTTATATATGAAAATTGATCGGAAAATCGCCATGGGCCCAATAGTGCAATTCCCGTAGCTAGATTTTGAAATTTTCATAGAATTATTTTATTGCTTAATTAATTCGTTAATTAATTATTATAGCTCAAAATATGGGTTGTTACATTCTCCACTCCTTAAAGGATTTCGTCCCTGAAATCTCTAAGGACAGAAGAATGAAATAAATATTTTCATCCAGCTTCCACAACCACATATTCAACCATCATCCATTACATCCATTGTCCTTAAGATTTCCAATACAATTTATGATATATGCAATAGTGTAGTGTTAATATCTATAACTAATGCAAAAGATTATGCAGTCTACTGATTCAGTTGACCTCCTTTTTATGCACTCATGTCCATGCCATGTATCCAAATGAATGCAAATTCCCTAATGACAACTAATAGTTCTATATGCATGCTACAATCATCATCCAAATGCAATAATCATATGATAATCACACATTCATAGCAACCATGAAATAAAAATGCAAGTGCATACACATCCATATGCATGTACTTTAGTGACCTAGTTAGGTCGATCTCTAAGAGATAATAGTGCCTAGTGCATATATGCGTCCATTAGCATCCATTAGCAAACACTTGCAACCACTAGCTCCAACATACATAACGTGTTCTAGTAACATGTTTACATTCAGTCCTACGTTACATAGGTTAAATCCTAAGATCTACCATCCCAAGGGATACTAAAGGAAAAAACCTATTAAAAATGAAAGATAAAAATAGGAAATTTAAGATGTACCATCAAAAAGATGCTGATAAGAGGTACATATTTTCTTCTCAGCCTCCTACATAGCGTCCTCAATACTATCACCCCACTGCACCTTAACCAAAGGGACTTCCTTATTCTTAAGCTTCTTGATATCATGTCCATCGATCTTGGTAGGAGTGCGATGAACCGATGCTTCTCTCTCCACTTCAAAATCCTCAAGTAGGCTATGTTCCACTACCTCTGTTGAATCATGTAAGCATTTTCTCAAGTCCTCTCCGGTAGCTTTATCCGCATCTTCCTAACCGTTTCTACAATGGGGAAAGATCCTACGAATGGGAGCTAGTTTCCCCACTTAATCCAAACCTCGCTACCTTTCTTAGCGTAGACACCTTAATAAAAACCAATTATCCTACCTCGAACTCAATATACCTTCTCCGCTTATCAACATAGGACATCTGTCTACTTGGGTCGTCTTCATTCTTCTTTTAATCTAATTAATCTTTTTCGAAGTCTCTCTAACCATTTTGGGACCAAGTAGCAATCTTTCTGTCGACTCCAACCAATATGAAGGCGACTTGCAAGGTCTTCCATAAAATGCTTCAAAAGGAACCATCCCAATCGAGTCTGAAACTATTGTTATAAGCGAATTCCACTAAAGGAAGGTGCTCCTCCCAAGTCCATCCAAAATGAAGAATGCACATCCTCAACAAATCCTCAAGAACTCCATTAACTCTCTCTGTTTGGCCATCTGTTTGAGGGTGATAGGTCGTACTCAATCTAAGCTGTGTCCTAAAGATTCTTGCAAGCTTCTCCAAAACTCGCTAGTAAAGATAGGGTCTCTGTCGTTCACTATGCTAGAGGGAACTCCATGAAGTCGGACAATCTCACGAACATATATGGATGCTTGATAAGGTGTTGTCCCCTTACTCTTGACTGGAATGAAGTGGGCGCTCTTAGTAAATTGATCTACAATCACCCAAACATTGGTGATCCCCTTCCTAGATTGGATTAAGCCATCTATGAAGTCCATTGAAACATTATCCCACTTCCATTCGGGCACATCCAATGATTGAAGCAATCCACCAGGCCTCTACTACTCTGCCTTAACTCTTTGGCACACAAGAAACTTAGACAGAAAATCTACTACATTCTTCTCCATGCCACTCCAATAAAACACTCTCTTCATATCCTTATACATCTTATCTTCACCTAGATGAGTAGTCATCCGAGAATGGTGTGCCTCTGCTAGAACTGCTCTCATCAAATCACCAGTGTGCAGGACAAAGAGTCTTCCACCTCTCCTTAGCCACCCTTTACCATCGATGGAATAGTGTTGGAGATGTCTAGAGACCTCTCCTCTGCTAATTCTATCCAGAATATCCACAAGCTCTTAATCCTCTTGCTGCCTTGAGCCAATATAAACTATGAGGGTTGGGTTAATCTCAAGTGTTGCCAACAATTTAGGAGTGATGTCCGTTGAGGGTCTAAAATCAAAGGTGGAAATAAACTGTAGGCTTTTCTACTCCAAAAATATTGGACTAAGGGTTGCTCTCTTCCTACTTAACGCATCTGCAACCATATTCCCCTTGCCAGGGGTGTAAGCTATCTCAAAGTAATATGATGCCAGATACTCCATATAATGCTACTACCTCAAGTTTAAATTCTTTTGTAAGAACATGTACTTCAATGATTTATGGTCAGTGGAAAGCTCGAACCTCTCTCCTAGCAAGTAATGTCTCAAAGACTTGAGCGGGAAAACAAAAGCAGCTAAGTCCAAACCATGGGTGGGGTAGTTCTTCTCATGAATTCTCAACTGTCTACTCCCATAGCATACTACCCTTCCCTCCTACATCAATATTTCCCCAAGGCCAGTCCCACATGCATTAGTGTATACTGTAAAAGGCTTAACTCTGTTGGGTAAAGCTAACACTGGTGCATTAGTAAGGGCTCTCTTTAGCATCGTGAAGGAATCCTCACAATCCACGTCCCACGTGAATGTCGCATTCTTCTTAGTGAGGCGAGTAAGCGGCACTGAAATCTACAAAATCTCTAATAAACTTCCTATAATAACTAGCTAAACCTAGGAAGTTTCTAACTTCGGTAGCATTCTCAAGGGCCTTCCAATCATGTACTGTTATAATCTTAGTGGGATCCATAGCTAAACCCTCTCTTGAGACTACATACTCCAAGAAATGCACCTCCTCACACCAAAAGTGACACTTTGAGAATTTTGGTTTCAATTGATGAACATGAAGTGTGCGAAGAACCACCTCAAGATGAATAGCATGCTCTTCCATACTCTTGAAAAGCACTAGAATGTCGTCCATAAACACTACAATGAACTTATTTAGGACATCTCGAAAAACACGGCTCATCAAATCTACAAAATAGGCCGAGGCATTGGTCAGCCCCAACGGCATAACCAACCACTCAAAGAATCTATCGGGTGTCCTAAATGTTGTTTTATAGATGTTATCATCAACGACCCTAAGCTGATAAAATCCAATGGCTACGTCAAGCTGAGAAAATACCGAAGTGCCAACAAACTGATTGAAAAGATCGTATATCCTAGAAAGTTGATAACAGTTCTTCTTCGTGAGCTTATTCAACTCTCTATAGTTTAAGAAAAGTCGAAGGCAACCATCCGCCTTTGTAGCGAAGACGACTGGCGCCCCCCACTCAGATGTGCTCCATCTGATTAAGCCTTTCTCTAATAGCTCACCAATTTGCTTACTTAACTCCTTCCTCTCCCTAGGAGCCATATGTCACACTAGTAATGCCGCTGGCTTAGCATTGTCATTCAGATAGATATTAAAGTCGATCTCTCTCTTAGGGGTTAGCCCCCTAACCTCCTTAAAAATGTCTGGGAAATCTCTAACAGCTGGAACTGAATCTAACTCTCTAAATGATGAATCAAGTGAATAAAGCAAACTCAACATGACTGCCCCTGTGGGTTGCAAGAAACCTCGAGAATCCATTCGCTGCATCTCACTAGTCTAGCGACTCTCCTCTCGTAGTCCAATATTGCACCATAAGTGGATAATCAGTCCATCCCTAAAAATATCTCATATCAAGAAAATCCCAGTACATTGGCATCACAATCAAAATCCCCTGCTTCAAACTAATGAACTTCTCCAACTGCTTGCTTTCCTCGTCTTGCGACAAGAACTTTCCCTCAAACTTTTCCCGAAATCCAAACCAACCAATGTCTCTACCCTCGATCTCTACAATCTTCCACCAGTAATAAGCCTCTCCCTCTAGCTACCAAGATGCAAGCTGAACTCTCTGTCGGTTCTGCAATCCTAACAGCCTAAATATCCGCTCCGTATTCCTCAACTAGGCTCGTGCCTCTCCGAACTCCTCCATGTCGAAAAACGTCTTGCCTTGTGGACTAGTGAAATCCTTGCATGACTTAGAAAAACTGGCTGCTACAGGTGGATTAACGGGACCTCCACCCACCGGTGCTGCATTGGGTGCTTTCCTTTGCACCTCTGGTGTCGTAGCTTGGAGGTATCTACGAAACCATCCAGGGACTTGAACATCCTTTGGAAGATTTCGGGTGTCCTCCATACTATGCAAAGAAAAGAAAATTTAGGTTTGAAAGAAGGTTGAACTGGAGTTTGAGGGGATTTTTATAAAAACTCTAAGAACTATTTCTAAATAAGAGTTTCTTTCTGAAAAATACTTTTAGTTTAAAGATATGTTACGTTTTAAAAATACTTTACTTTTAAAACAAGTTTTTAGGAATATTTAGGCTTTGATACCAAATGAAAAATCCCAGACCCCTTAGTATTCCCAAAAAGAGCACACAAAAGGATGTGGTGCATTATAGTATAGTTAAAGCATCATAGAGACTAAGATTTACAAGACAAACAAGTAAAAGCAGTGGAAAACATTTAAATAATAACTTGTCATTCAGAATTAACCTTCATCTCAAAATAAGTCATAAAAACATAACATGTCTCAAGAGCTTGAAATCTCTCATGTCTTATGAAAATACATCTCAGCTTCACATGATCAAAGTAAAAGTAACAATAATAATAATCCCTCTCACAAGTGCCAATCCATCATAAGCCAAATAAAAAAGATGAAAAGCAAAAGAATACATATGAAATGAGAAAACTTCGAAAATGAATCTCTAAACAACCTGAATCAACTATCTTCAACCATGCTGGCCTATGGTGGGGAAAAAGGGGAAATAGAGGAGTGGGTCAGACAATAAGTCTGGTGAGTGAAAGTAATTACTAGCATTTCTAAGCAAGATAAAGATAATAGACTAAGTAATAGTTTTAGCATGAATGGAAAATACAGAAAAGATAAAACTCGGATAAAATACTGTTTTTGATTCTAATTGACTGTTTGCTTTGATTGTTTGATTGTTTGCACTTGTCTTAAACTAACGTGATTTGGCTGAAATCCTAATCATATCTCAACTGCTAACTTGATTAGGCTGAAATCCTAATCCTACCCATTGATTGGCCTTTTCTATCTCTGTTGTGCTAATCCTGTTGGTCATAGAAAAAGACACCTCTTTAGCGCTTAGGACGCGGTAGCGAATTATTTACCCAAATCGATGCCGCACGCTCTGTCATCATCGGTACACACTAACTGTCACCCCCTATTCGACCCTTTATTTATCCTTATCAGCATAAGCGCGCCCAGTCTTACCTACGTGTGATACCATCAATCCTCGACTTGAAAGTGAATGTTGCCGGTACTGGTCTTAACAAACAAATCTTCTGGCTTTATGCCCCTTGCCTAAATCCCCAGATTTTAGCCTCTATCTATTGGCCACTCATTTACCTTAATCAGCATAAGTGCGTCCCAGCCTCACCTACATGTGAAACCATCAGTCCTAGACCTAAAAGAGATTGTTGCTGTTACGGGCCCTACTTCAATATTTGCTTATTAACTTAATCCAAGATCTAAGTTTTAAAATAAGCCTCTTCTGTTATCTCTTCTTTTTAATTATAACCTACGTTTTATAATTGTTCTTGCAACTATTACTCTTTTATTTTCTCTTTTTAGTTATAACCACTTGTTAGAATAATGCTTGCAAATATCTTAAATGTGCATATTTCAGTCCATCTCTATTTTTATTTCAGTTTTTCTCATTTCATATATGACTTTTATAAATTTAGTATTACTCTATTTTAATCCATATTTGTGAATTCTTCTCTTTTTTATATTTTATTCTCGTCAAAAAGGATTAAATCTATATAAAGAGAAACTAATATTTACAAACTAAATTCCAACTTAATACAGATGTAAATAACAGTAAATAACTGCAATTAACTATAAATAACAGAATAAAATAGCTGAATAAAAATAGATTGAAAAGAACTTCTGAAATTTACTTAAAAGCTGACCGCAAAAAACTTACATAAAAAGCGTCTCAAATTTGAAAAAATATTGCAACTATTGAGAACCCTATTATTTTAAATTGCTTACAAATCTAAAATAATTACAAAACACTCACTTGTGGTCCTTAGCTCTACTCCTGGGCCTTCCTGGATCCACTTCTAGGGCGTAGAATATGTTTATCAAAAAGATTTTCTCCCTGGAAAAATTTTCTATTTGGGGTTCAGCCTCAGGCAATGAACCCAATTGGGAGAAAATCGGAACGAGAAAAATAGCTAGACCTAGGTTCTATTTTTGTGTGGCTTAGGGATCTCAGGCCATCGGATTTGAAGATTAAATCTAGTGCAACCACATCATAGGCTCACTAGGAACCGTCGGATGCAGCTACGAACGCACAGGATTAACCAAAAATCAAATTTTAAGGTGTTCGGCTCATACCTAGATGTTTTCACGTCCAGGAAGTTTTGGGTCAACCTATGATGTTTGGGGTCGACCTGACCATAGCATGGGTTGACCTATGCCCTTGTATTTTTTTTTATTTAATTCTGATTTCTTGTTTCTCTCATAACTTCTCCATATTAGCTCGGATTTCGACAAGTTACATATGGAAATTGATCAGAAAATTGTGTGGATCCAATAGTGCAACTCTCGTAGCTCAATTCTAGCAACTTCATAAAATTATTTTATTGTTTAATTAATTCATTAATTAATTATTATAGCTCAAATTTTGGGTTGTTACACCTATAGTAACTGACCAAACCAAGAAAAATCCTAACTTTAGTCACACGTTTCTCAGAATTTTTCAGTCTTGAATAGCTTCTACCTTTTCAAAGTCAAGAGCTAACCCTTCCTTAGAGATAATGCAACTGAGAAATCTTATACCCTTCCTCCAAAATGACACTTTGAGAATATGGCTTTTAATTGATGTTTTCTCAAGATCTCTAGTACCTCCCTTAGGTGATCTTCATGCTCATCTTCACTTTCAGATAATGCTAGAATATCATCTATAAACATTATAACGAACTTATTCAGTTGCCTCCCAAAGACGCTACTCATCAAATCTACAAGATATGCAAGGGCTTATGTCAATCCAAAAGGCATCACTTTCCATTCATGTAATAACCCTCTTTATTCAGTACCTTAATTTAAATTTAATAGTAATTATTTAGGGAATAATAATGGAAATTTAAGAATTTAAGTATTTAAAATTGTTTCTAAATAAAGAATGTATTTGAAATTTGAGTTATGAAGGGATTATTCTTCTATTTATATTTTAAAGTTTTAAGGATTCAATGATATAGGAGTTTGTGTAAATGGATTTTTAAGGATTTCTTATAAGTTAAAATTTTGGGTTTAAAATAGTGTGTTAAAATCTTTCTAAAACGATTGAATAATAATTTTTGAAATATTATAGCTTATTTCTAGAATTTATAATGAAGAATTACATTGTGTTAATCAAAATTATGTATTTTCTATTAATAGTGTATTTGAGAAATATTGTGTAAAGGGAATTTAATGATGTAAATTCTTGTTTCTAAACTCATTATAAAATGTTTTAATATTTTCTAAATATTGTATAAATTTATTTTGGGTAAAATGAGTTTATTTGTGTTAAAATAATAAAAGTGTTGTATTTGGCTGTTTAGTGAAAATAAAGCATTATTATGTTTTAAATATTAAAAAAGAGGTTAAAATAATTTTTTAAATTATGTTTCTTTCTTTTTAATGAGGAATTAAGAGATTGAAATATATTATAGCATTTCTACGTAAACTTTTAGACGAAATCAATTTGTAAAATAGTGTTTTAGAAAGTGAGAAAATTAGTGTAAATGAGTTTAATTCTTTTAATTAATTTTGGGTTTTGGCTTAAATTAAATTCAGCTGTTGATGTGTAAAAGAGAAAATTATTATCTTCTGAACTTAACAAAATGAACGTTACATTCATTATCTTCTTACGGTAAAAAAACTAGTTTCCCCCTTATTCACAAAACCTAATCTCAAGAAAAATGACATCTTATAAATTCAAACAAAATCCTGCAAAATCCAGGAAAATTAAGTAAGCTCTCAAACCAAACTACATTCATATCTGAAATCATTTGTTTAATTATTGAGTATATTTTTTTATTTTTTTTATTTTTTAGAAATTTAGTTCTAGGTTTAATTTGGGGAAATTGAGTTCTAGCTTAAAGATAAAGGCAAGGTAGAATTGTAGGCTATAAGGTGAGTTAAACTCACAACTTCGTCTAATTATGGATTGTTTATCAAATTAGAGTGTGTTTTGATCATCGTTGCTTTATTTAGTAGACATGCATTTACTGTAGCTTGAATATTGGACAAAATAAAAAGAGGTGTACTCCGATTCTTTCTAGACTATACCATAGAATTGAATTAATGCTTATGCATATTGTGAAACTGTAGGAGTAGGCTAAAATTTGTTCAGGTCACTGGAAATCAATTTTTGGTTGAACTGGCCACGGCCTAGAGCATTACTGCTCCAAGAATTCATTTACCGATCGATCGGTGGTCGAAAACTTGGAGCAATAACGCTCTAGGTTAGACCAAATTGGGTTATCTATTTTGGTAACTCTTTTGTGTGTTCATCCGTGACTTTTCTTGCTCATTTTTGTATGCTTTTGAACTAAGAGTTATGGAGCAAGAATAAAGATTTGATAAAAATAAATTTATTAATTTTATTATTGAATCAAATTGTGTTTTAAATTGAGGTGTATGGAAGGCATTTAATCGTCTATTTATTGAAGCTTTTGAGTGGTTTTAAAACCGGAATTGAATTGATTTTAACACCTTGTTTGGTTTAAAATAATTGTTTATGAAATTAAAGAAGTTTCTTGAAATGGAAATATTCTTCCGCATATGAATTTGATTTTTAGAATTTTAGACCAAGAATTTTTAATTATCGGATTTTAGTAATAGTGTGTTGAAATATATATAGTATTATTTATGATCAAAAGTAGGGTTTTTAAGGAATTTAGGGAAATCTTTGTATTTTCTAAGGAAAGTGTTTTAAAAGTTTTCTTCCATGAACATATAATTCTTTTTTCAATTTGATTGCTTTTTCTATGAAATGAGAAATGTTCTTAAATAATTTAGTAATAACAAGTGGTTATAGGACATTAGTTATCACTTCATTGTTTAATTATACGACTTGTTTGCGTAGAGTTTTTGGTAGTGGAATTTACTAACTAATAGTAAATATTTTAGTAACACCGAGTGGTTATAAGACACACAATGTTACTTTAGTAATTACTATTGGAGAAATTTATAACACTTCATGATCAACAGTATTTTGGGAATGCGGGTTATTGTATAACTCGTTATATTCGTTAGTGCATTCGGTAGCTTGACCTTGTAAGCTAATTGTTCGACCTAGTGACTTAATGAGGGAGGTCACACCCCGAGTCATGGGATTCGTTTTAGTTTCTAGCCATATACCACCAAGCTAGTAGTCTTTACTACGGGATATATCTGATTTCATAATACTAGCGCCATTCATGAGTATGTAGGGCACCTTAGCAATGCGACATTAGGTTGAACATATGTAATGGATATCCAGTACCTTTGAATTGTAGGAGTTAGCATGCTAAACTCCTAGAGCTTTTGTCTTGGGATTTTCATTAGTCCCTGGGTTGGGAGTCATACGAGTTGTCATATATTCTAGCATAAGAACGAAGTGATAGCTATGATTTCTTGATGGATGCTATGATTGCTATGGTTGCTTTCTTTGGTAGACTATCACTCGAAGATATCATAGGAAGTAGGTATTAGAGAATGGAATAACTGCCAGACCTATAGCCTTTATTTGGTTGGTAGCATATATTTATGATATTGTAGAGTATCATATTATAGTGTTATGTGCTAACTCTTTGGTTGTAGAGATAGGTTTGGTATGATTCATGTACCTCTGTTCCTAACTATATTTACATGTATAGTACTTTAAGATTCATTTACCGCTCACACTAGACTGTTGTCTGACCCACAGTTTTATGTTTTACTTCTTATTATCTTAGGTACTCTTAAATGAGTATGTCTAGGTGACGCAGTGGCTATTCGAAGGACAAGCTAGATGTAAGTATCTCATATTATTTACATATATGGAGTCAACGCTTATTCCACTGTGTAGCACTGAGGAGCCTCAGCAGTTACTTCTTACCATTTGTATTTGAGATAGTTGTTGAGCTTTTTTTCCGTTGTATAAACTCTACTATTGATGTATAACTATAGATATTATGCTTTGATAATGATGATCTGTTCAGTTGTTATTACCGTCTCTTCTCTTGTATATGTGATATTATATTTTGTCCATGTGTTGTGAGATATACAACAGGTTATATGTTAAATTGATTTATTTCAACCTTGATGATCGTCCTATATCGGTCAGGCATGATAGCAGCGCATTATTTATATACTATTGGTGCCAGTGGTATATGGTGGTCGTCAAATTTTGTATTAAAGCTTCGGTTACACGATTAACCTAAGTTGATACCTTGACCCAGTAGAGATGAGGAAGGTTTTATTGCCTTAGACTGGATCTAAAGTGTGTACATATGAGAGAGTGCGTACTTGTTGTAAGCTTTGGTTTTTAAAACTATATAGTAATATAGTATAAGTTGCATGCACATGAGCACTATAGACATAGTTTTCTTTTATGAGAGACCGATCATTCTTGTTACATATAAGGATGAGTTAGCATGCAAGAATCACTGTGAGATCTGCTTTAAGAGTGGAGGAAAGGGCAGGATTAGGAGCTACTACGCCTGATATCCAAGCATGTTCGATGTTATGATGGCTAACATGATGATGAGTGCTCTTGGAGTAGTGGTGGGTGAATTCACACTAGTGTAAGCACCTAGGGCTGATTTCGCCAAGTTGAGCAAAGACTATTCCATACTTGGAGGGAAGCCCGTTCAATGGACTAAGTTAGACATAGAAGTGAAAGATTGGTTAGATACCCGCGAGTGCATCTCTGGTGATATGAAGGTGGAAGATGCTATTAATAGGAATCTAGCTACGAGACATCTTCAAGGAAGGCCTATGAATAGGTGGGATGCCGGCACTATCGCTACTCCTAAAGATTAGTTCTCTTGGGATTAGTTTAGGATAAGGTTTGAGTATAAGTTCATCTCGCCTGCCCAGAAGTTAGTGTTATTTAGAAAATTGGTTGATCTCAAGCAGGTGGAGATGATAGTCTTAGAATATGTTGCAGATTTTGATGCCTTGTCAAAGTATGGGATGTCATTCATCGACACTCCCTTAAGGAAGAATGAGGAGTTCATCATAGGATTAGACGACCATCTCAGAGAGAAGCTATTGGACTATATATATGAGCCATTCAAGAAGCTACTATAGAAGGCACTACACCATAAGAGCTTGTACCCTAAGACTAAGACTGCTATTGTTGTTTCTGTTGAGAAAGAGGAGCCAAAGCTGTAGTGAGGCGATGATGGCAAGAAGAAGTGGAATGGGAAGAGGAAGCAGCCTCAGGGTGAAGGTGGAAAGAAGAAGGGTTATCTGATTAAAGATGGCAATGTGAGTGAGAAGTGGAAATGGTACAACTGTAACAAGCCTAGGCATTTAAAGAAGGATTGCCCAGAACCTATGAAGTCTACGTTGGTTGTAAAGGCATATGCTTTGGACACAGTCCCAATCTTG
Organism: Allium cepa; assembly: GCA_030765085.1. Taxonomy (NCBI): domain Eukaryota; kingdom Viridiplantae; phylum Streptophyta; class Magnoliopsida; order Asparagales; family Amaryllidaceae; genus Allium; species Allium cepa. The sequence continues at coordinate 790,978,209 of CM060935.1, read as the reverse complement.
TCGAGTGCTCCCTCAACGAAGGAGAAGGGGAAGGGAGACATCATTCAAGGTATGTTTTTTATTGGTGATGTTTCTGTTCGAGTTTTGTTTGATACCGGTGCTTCACATTCATTCATATGCAGTGACTTAGTAGATAGATAAGGACTGATACCTGAGATAGTAGACATGCCATTGATTTTGTCAAACACTATTGGAGGCTCAGCTACCCTGTGCATGGTTTGTAGCGATTTCGTCTTATTGAGTCATGTATGTTCTTTTGTTTGTGATTGCGTTGTTTTGAATTTCATAGGGTTCAGGATTATCTTGGGAATGGACTGACTAAAGAGGTATGCAACTGTAGTGAATTGCGAGAAGCTGTTGATGCAAATCCAAAGGATGGGTGAACGGTAGTGATTAGCTGCCCACCAGAGGATAAGGTGATGGTTAGCTTTTTATGTTCACTGAAAGTTCCATAGGAGGGGTTGTCATTTATGCCTACCACTAGAGAGTATCCAGATATCTTCGAGGATGCATAAAGAGATCGAGTTACGAATCGACTTAGTGAAGGAAGTTAGACCTATAGTTATGCCTTTGAGGCATATGGCACCCAGAGAGCAAACAGAGTTAGAGGTGTAGGTGAATGACCTATTGAGGAAGGGGTTCATTCGAAGAAGCATATCCGAGTGAGGCGCACAAGTTGTATTTGCGATTAAGGTGGATTTCTCTTTGTGGTTATGTGTGGATTATCGTGTGCTGAATAAGGTGACAAAGGAGAACAAGCATCCACTCCCACGTGTTGATGAATTGTTCGATCAACTGCATGGTGCAAAGGTGTTTTCTCAAATGGTTTGGCAACGGGACTTCACTAGCATAGGGTGACAGAGGAGAGTATGCCTATTACTGTGATTTGTGCCATCGGGTTTCTATGAGTGGTTAATGATGCCATTTAGATTGATCGACGCTCCGGCATACTTTGTGGATCTCATGAATTTGATTTTCAGAGACCAGCTGAATAATTTTGTGCTTGTATTCGTGGATGATATTCTGACCTACTTTAGAACTAAAGAAGAGCACAAGACGCACTTGAGGATTATGCTAGATATATGGAGAAAGCACAAGTCAAGAGCGAAGTTCTCTAACTGTCACTTCTGGAGAGTAGAAGTGAGATTCTTGGGTCATGTCATTTCAAGATGGGTTATAGCGTTGGATCCTACGAAGATGGCAGCGGTCTAGGATTGGAATCATCCAAGAAAGCTATGGATGTTAGGAGTTTCCTAGGACTGGTGGGATATTATAGACGCTTCGTAAAGAACTTCTCGAAGGTAGCGGCACCATTGATTAATTTGATGAAGAAGACACAGGCTTTTGTGTGGAATACAAAGCGTGAGCATGCATTTTTGATTCTAAAGGTGAGGTTAACGAGTGTGCCAGTGTTGACTATTCCAAGTGGGAATGAGGAGTTGATAGTATACACTGACGCTTGTGGCATTAGGTTGGGTGCAATGATAATGCAAAAAGGAAAAGTGGTTGCCTATGCTAGTCGACAGCTAAATCTGCATGAGAGGAATTATCCAACTCATGATTTGGAATTAGTGGCGACTGTTTTTTCTTTGAAGATGCGGAGGCATTATCCATTGGGATAGAGGTTTGAGTTGTTTATAGACCACAAATCCTTAAAGTACCTTTTCTCTCAGAAGGATCTTAACCTTTGTCAGCAATAGCGATTAGAGTTCTTGGTCTCCTAGAATTTTATTATTTCATATACTTAAAGAAAGTGAAATGCAGTCGCTAATGCATTAGGTGGAAGACTTGCAATTTTGGAAGCAATGTTCTTGGAATGGAAGCAAATAGAGTACGTTGTTGGATACTATTTCAGGCCTCATTACGAGCTAGAACCAGAGATGTTAGCAAGTTTGTCAGTCAAACCTACTCTAATTAAAAGAACCGGTGCTAGTCAAAAGCAAGATGCTAGGTTGGTGGAGATCATAGAAAAGATAGTAGAGGGAGCAGAATTTGAAGACATAAAGCAATACGAACTCAACCGAGAAGGTTGGCTTTAGAAGAATGGAAGACTATTTGTTCCTAATGTTGATGGATTACGAGATGAAGTGTTATGAGAGTGTCACCATTCTAGGTTGACCATTCATCCCGGTGGTAAGAAGATGTACCGAGATATGAAGCGTATCTATTATTGGGAAGACATAAAGAGGGATTTTGGGGTAATCATCTCAAAGTGTATGAACTATCAGTTGATAAAGGCAGAGTAGAAGAAATCAAGTGGATTGTTGCAACCGCTACAAATTCCTGAGTGGAAGTAGGAACAAGAATCAATGGATTTATTAATGGACTGCTAAGGAATCAAGCAAGATATGATGGCAACTGGGTCATAGTAGATCGGTTGAACAAGAGTGCAAGATTTATACCTATCAAGTCAAGTAGAACCGCATCTAAGCTAGTAGAGTTGTATGTGAAATGGATAGTATGCTTCCAGGGTGTGCCAAAGAGCATTATGAGTGACCGAGACCCATTGTTCACTAGTGAGTTTTGGATGAGCTAATAGAGGCATTAGGGATTGAGTTGCATCTTAGTATAGCTTATCATCCGCAAATGGATAGGCAAACCAAGAGGTCGTACATTGGAAGATCTCTTGCGAGCATGCATTACAGATTTCAGAGGAACATGGGACGATCATATGCATTTGGTGTAGTTTGCATACAACAATAGCCATCAGTCGACTATTGGTGTGGCATCATATGAAGAATTATATGGTTGACCATGTAACGCTTCTTCATGTTGGTGGGAAGTGGGCGAGAAGCTGATACTTGAGCCATATATGAATAGAGAGATTTTGAAGAAGAGTGAGGTCATTCGGCAATGAACGAAAGCTGCCTACAACTGATAGAAAAGCTATGCTGATAAGAGATGAAGAGATTTAGAGTTTTATGTTGGAGATATGGTATTTGTGAAGGTTTCTCCTCTTAAGAATGCAGTTCGATTCGGTAGAAAGGGGAAGTTGGCACCAAGATTTATAGGACCTTTTTTGATAGTTGCGAGAATCGAAAGGCTAGGATATAGAGTCGACTTACCTCAGAGAATGGCGGATGTGCACAATGTTTTTCATGTCTCTTATCTACTAAAGTATGTGCATAACTCAAGCGTGATGATTACACCAAACCAGCTTAAAGATGCCAAGGAAGAACCAGAAGTTGCTAGACCTCGTAGGTCGGTTCATATTGTTAGGTACGATATGAAACAACTTAAGAGGAAGATGGTGAAGCAAGTGAGGCTACAATGGAGCAGAAGTGATGATGATTATAGGTGAGAGACAGAGGAAAGCATTAGGATTAAGTATCCATATCTTTTTGAATGGTAAGATTCACCATTTATCGTGTCTACTTTCACCATTGTAAGTTATATTGATAGATTAGTATTCTGCAAGCTGGGGTAAGTGATTTGTTGCATGGTTGTTTGTACGATATATTTGATGGTTTCTCGTGGTTTGTAGGCATGCGGATTAACTATGATTGCTTATACCTTGGCTTATTTGGTGATTCCAGGGATGAAATTCCTAAAGGGGGAGAGAATGTTACGACTCGTATTTTACATATCGGAGGATCATAAAATATTTTTATTTTATTCATATAAGATCATATGGTTCTAAAATTTTGAGATATGACTCATAGGGACATTTAACACACCTTGATTTTCCCCAATTTTCTATGTGATCATTTGGACCATGGAAATCTTGTTTGGCCTATAACTTTTGGTAGCGTCTAAATAGAGTATCATACAAGTACCATTGCTTCAGGATGATGGATTCCAATTCCATAGAGTAGTCATAATAGAAAATTTGACTTATAGTTAGATATTTATGCATGTTTTAAGTTTTTAAAGCTGCAAGACAGAACTGATGTTTAATTAGTGAATCCCATTAGTTGACCCATCGGTCTAATTAGAGAATCTCTGTAAATATGAGCTAAAATAGTCAAACGAAAACTTTCCCTCTTACTCCAAATTAGGTCTAAACCCTAATTAGCCCTAATTCCATCCTAAACTATCAAAATATCTCCTTGGATCAAGCTAGAATGTTGATTGGCGATTGAGCATCAATTATAAGATAGAGATCATTGATTTTCTTGATTTAGAGGAGTTTTCTTTACTGATCGAATTGGATCTTCGCTGTCAGGATTAGATCAACATAAGCATTGGTTGAATTTGATAATTGGTGAGTGGTTTATGCCTTCTCACTATAATACACATGTTTATATGGTAGAATCATAGGATTTAACATGTTTTAAATTGATTTGGCCATCAAACCATTTCTAACTTTAATAATATGTTAATCCATGCATATGATATGGATTAATTAGAAATAACCTTGATTTATGTTCATATATTAATGCTATATGTAGATTTATGTTAGAAATTACCGTTTACCTTATTTTGATGGATTGCAAGTTTGATTGGATGAAATTGCATGTTGTTCTATGTTTGGATTAAATGATTTGATGTTGTTTGCTAATTTTGTGTTTGCACGGAAAATCAAATTGGAGAATTGACCAAATCAGGTAAAGTTGGTCAAAATTGGACAAAACTTGGTAGATATGATCTGGAGGATGGCAAGAGGCTATGTACTAACTCACACAACATTTGGAAGTAAGGGTTAAAATTAGACCCGAGTTAAGGATCAAGTTGGTGACGAGCTAAGGGTTAAGTTGGTATTGAGTTATGGGAAAAGTGGTTATGGCTCGGTCTTTGCAATGAGTGGATAAGGCTTGGTCAAAGGAGCTAGTCTATAGCTTGGTGTAGGAATTTGGCTAAGTTATGGGTTGGTGATGAGATATCTCTAGAATTTGGAAGTAGAGCTTTGGATTGGGACCGAGTTGTCAAAGTGGGATTAGTCGGGATCAAAGGCTTCTAGGGATGAGTACCATAGACAAGGAAGAAGAAGATAGCCAATTATTGGCTAAGTGCTTAACTCGATACCGAGTTAGGGCTAAGGTCGGTATCGAGTTATCAGATTTGGTGGTATGGATGTGGAACTTTCAAGGCAGGAAAAGGATGCTCTGTTGGTTGTGCTAGAGGTGTTGGCTCGTCTGCATCAAGGGTGGATGGTGATATAACAGCATGATGAAAAGTTATGGTCTTCGAATGTTGGCTCACTTTGGGAGTAGGTTCTAATGATGGCAGCTCGTAAACAAGGGAGCAGTAGGATCGAGGAATGTAGGGGTTGTTCCTCGTGAATAATGGAAACTGGATTGTGTAAGAAGGGTTTGGTGTCCAAATGGAGCAAGAGGGCTCGGTTATACGTGTTAAGGAATCGTTGACACTTGGAGGGTTTTCAATTGTACTCGAAGCAGAGGTATTGTAACTGGGGATACCCATGGGTCAATGGAGGGACCTGTATGACCTGGACCTGTAGTTGTGGGTCTAGTGTCCAGATGCATATCTAGCTTTAGACTGTAAGATATGAGTACAATAAAGAACTAGGATTTCCATTAGTCCCTGGCATAAGGATCATACAGATTTTCATATATTCAGGGCACGAGGATAAAGCGGTAGCTAGGATTTCTTGATATATGCTATGGTTGCTATGATTGCTTTGGTTTCTTTCTTAGGTCGGCTATCACTCGAAGATATTATTGGAAGTAGGTATTGGAGAAAGGAATAGTTGGAAGATTGAGATTCTTTATTTGGTTGGCAGTATATCTTTATGATATTGTAGTGTAGCATATTATAGTATTATGTGCTAACTCTTTGGTTACAGGGATAGGTCGGGTATGGTTCATGTACCATTGTTCTTTTCTATAATGTATAGTGCTTTGAGATTCATTTACCACTCACACCAGACTGTTGTCTGAACTAAGGTTTTACGCTTTATTTTTTATTATTTAGGGTACTTTTAAATAAGTAGACTAGATAACAGGTCTAGGTGACGCAGTGGCTGTTTGGAGGACAAGTTGGATGGAGCTATCTCATATTATATATGTATATGGAGTCTACGCTTATTTTGTGGTGCAGCACTGGGGAGCCTTAGCAGTGACTGCTTATGATTTGTATTTGAGACAATTGTTGAGTTTTTTTTCCATTGCATAAACTCTACTATTGATGTTTAACTCTATGGATATTATGCTCTAATGATGATGAACTGTTCACATTATTATTACTGTCTCTTCTTTTGTATATGTGATATTATATTTTACCCATGCACTGTGAAATATATGACAGGCTATGTGCTATATGATTTATTTCAACCCTAATGATCATCCTATATCAGCCGGGCACGACAGCATCACACTATTTATATTCTATTGGTGTCGTTGGTATAGGGCGGTCGTCACATAATTAAGCCCATAAGTAGGCTCATTAGTCGAATTCGAGATTATTATAAATAAGGGGCTGTAGGAGTCAGATTAAACATTTTCCTCTTTCACAAATTAGATCTAAACCCCCATTAATCCTAATTTCATCCAAAATCACACAAATTAGTCTCTAAATTTATTTAAGTCATTAATTAGAGAGAAGATCATCAATTAGAAGATGGAGATAATTGTTTTGGTTGATTTGCTTTACTTTCTATTGTTATCCATATTGGATCTAGGCGAGAATTGGCTGATTTTGTTGATTATTGAGTGGTTTATGCCTTCTCACTATCCTATGCATGTTTATATCGTAGAATTACATGTTTTGACATGATTTTTTAAAACCTTTTCTAACTTTAATTACATGTTATCATATGTTTATGACCTAAATTTTTAAATCTTTAAATGGTTTTCAAAAATGATTTAGTAATTTTCCTTATTCATATTCATATGTGCATGTAATATGTAAGTTTAGATTAGAATTTGTTTACTTATTACATTCTTGTGTATTGCTTGTATGAGTGGATGTATATGCATGTTATTCTATGCTTGTATGTTGTGCTTTGATATTGTTGCTAGTATTTTGAATGCTTAGAAAGATTGGTTGGAGAATTTGGAAAATTAGTAGCAAAATGGTAAAATTTGGATGAAACTTGGAGGAGAGGCTCTGGAGCATGGAGGGAACCAATCGCTCAAATCGCAAGTCCAAATTAGCTAAGTGCACAACTCAATACCAAGTCATTTAACTCCGTACCGAGTCATTTTTATACCTTGGTTGGGCCAGCTATTTTGGGGATCTCTAGGTATTGGCTAGTGAAGATAGACCTAGTAAGAGGATTGACTAAGTTTTAGGTATTATGCCAATTTGTTTATAGATCTTAGAATTAAATGCTTTGGATTGGGGGCCGAGTTGTATTGATGAATAGGTCGAGGTCTAAAGCACTTGAGAAGGAAGTACTGAGGTAGAGTCATTTACTTTGCTAAAATTGGCTAAGTAAATGAATCAGTGCCGAGTCATTTTGACTTGGTACCGAGTTGTTTTGGTGAATGTGTGGAGATCAGGCTTGTACGAGGAGGAAGCAGGGGACTTTGTATATCATGTTGGAGGCGTTGGCTCAATGCTTGAGGATTGGATGGTGATGTAACATCATGATAAAAGCTTTGTATCTTCTGTTGGTAACTCGTGAAGGGAGTAGGTACCGAGGATTGGGGCTCGATAAAGGAGAGAGTTGTTGAATGGGAACAAGAAGGGTTTCGAATAATGGAAACTGGATTGAGCAATGGAAGCACTCAAATCAGAGTGGAACGAAGAAAGGCTCAAATGTATGTGCTAAGGAATCATTGATACTCGATGTGTTTTCTATTATACTCAAAGCAAGTGTGTTTTAAGTGGGGACATCCATGGATCAATGGAGTGGATCTGAATACCCTAGACCAGGGGCTTCGGGTCTAGTATCTAGCTTTGGGCTACGAGACACGTATCCAGCTTTGGCTACGTGATACGAGATAAACTGAAAACAGATATTTTCATTAGTCCTTGGCAGTAAGGAGGCCATACGAGTTATGATATATCAGGGCATGTGGAGTGATGGTGGGAATGCTTGATGGATGTTATGGTTGTTATGGTTGCTATGGTTGCTTTAGTTGCTTTTCAGGCTATCACTTGGAGATATCATTGGGAGTAGGTATTGAAGGTAGGCTTACCTAAAGATCTGATATCCTTATTTTGAGTAGAGTTCCTTATGTTATTTGTAAAGGAGCGTATTATGATGTTATATTTTAACTCTTTGGTTGCAAGGACAATTCAGATATGATTCATGTGCCTCTGTTCCTTACCATATTTACCTGCATAGTATTTTGAGATTCATTTACCGCTCACACTAGATTGTTGTCCGACCTAAGGTTTTTTGTTTTGTTTCTTGTTACCTTGGGTACTCTTAAATGAGTAGACTAAATAATAGGTCTAGGTAACGTAGTAGCTATGCAGAGGATGAGCTGGATAGAGTTATCTCATATTACATACTTATATGGATTTCCATGCTTATTTTGTTATGCAGCACTGGGAAGCCTTAGCAGTGACTGTTTATTTTCTTGTTATAAGACAGTGGTTGGGTTTCTTTCCATTGTATAAACTCTACTACATTTGTATATAACTTTATGGATCTGTGTTCCGATGATTTGTTCACATAGTTATTACTGTCTCTCCTATTATATCTGTGATATTATATTTTATCCATGCGCTATGAGATATTCAATGGATCATATGTTGTATTTGTTTCATTTTCAACCTTGATGATCATCCTATATCGATCGGGCACGACTACAGTGCACTATTTTGATATTATTGGTGTAGGTGGTATAGGACGGTCGTCATATTTGGTATCGAAGCTTTGGTTACATGATTAACCTGAGTTAATACTAGGATCATATAGAGATAATGATGAAGTTATCACCTTAGACTGGATCGAGAGTATATATGTGTACGAGAGAGTGTGTACTTGTTATATATTTTGTTTTTCAAAGATATATAGTAATATGTTATATAGTATAAGTCGCATGTACACAAGCACCATAGACACAATTTTTTTATTAAAGACTGATCATTCTTGTTATAGACTAAGAATGAGCCAGCATACAAGAAATGACGTAAGGAATTCTACTTTGGAAGTTAAGGAAGGAGCAAGGCCAGGTGCCGCTACACCTAAAATTCAAGCGATGTTGAATGCTATGATGGCAACTATGATGTGGAACGTTCAGGCCATTGCTCTTGGTGTGTGTGTGTGTTGGAGGAGGTGCTCCCGTGCAAGCACCTAGGGCTGATTTCACCAAGTTGAGTAAGGACTACTCTATTCAAAAAGGAAACTATTCCATAGAATGGACACAACCATAAAGGTGCAACATTTATTGGATACTTATGAGCTCACCTTTAGTGATATGGAAGTAGATGATGCTACGAAGAGGAAACTGGCCTGCAAACCACATCAAGGACAGGCCATGAACTGATGGAACATCATTACCATTGCTAATCCAGAAGATCAGTTTACTTGGGACCAGTTCAAAGCAAGGTTTGAAGAGAAGTTCATAGCAACTGCTCAAAAGTTGATGCTATTTAGGAAGTTTGATGATCTAAAGCAAGGGAAGAAGTCAGTTTCTAAGTATATTGCATAGTTTGATGCTTTATTGAAGTATGTGATGTCATTCATAGACACTCCGTTATGAAAGAATGAGAAGTTCATCATTGGTTTGGATGACTATCTTGGAGAGAAGCTAGTAGACCACATAGACGAGCCATTCAAGAAGCTTGTTGAGAAAGCTTTCCGTCATGAGATTATGTATCCAAAGGCTAGAACAGTTGTTGTCGTTTCTACCGAGAAGAGAAGGAAGAGCCAAAATCGCAGCAAGGTGGTGGAGGCAAGAAAAGGTAGAATGGACAGAGGAAATAGTCTCATGGGAAATATGGCCAGAAGAAATCAAAGTAGGAACCTACTTACCATGAGTGCAAGGAGAAGGGTCACTTGGTTAAGGATTGTAAAGTGAGAGAGAAGAAGAAGTGCTACAATGGTGACAAGCCTGGACATTTGAAGAAGGATTGTCCGAAATCAGTGAAGGATAAGCACGTTGTGAAAGCATACGCTTTGTACGCTGTCTCAACTTCATCGAGTGCTCCCTCGGCGAAATATAAGGGAAATGGGGTTGTTATTTAAGTATTTTTTCCATTAAATATGTTTCCATTCTTGTTTTGTTTAATACCAAGATTTTACATTCGTTCATAGACCTAGTAGATTGACTGGGATTGAGACCTGAGATAGTAGACGACCCCTGATCGTGACGAACCTTATTGGAGGCTCCACTAGCCTTTACATGGTTTATCGTGGCCTAGTGTTATCGAATCATGGATGCTCTTTTATTTATGATTGCTTTATCTTGAATTTTGTTGGGTTCGAGATTACCTTAAGGATGAACCGACTTACGGAGTATGCGACGATAGTGGATTGCAGGAAGCTATTAGTGACAATCGAGGACGTGGAAGGGCGAATGGTATGGATTGGATGCCTACCATATGATGTGGTGATGATTATCTTTCTATATTTGCTTAAAGTTCAACAGAAAGGGTTGTCATCTATGCCTATCACTCGAGAGTATCAAGGTATTTGAGTAAATGATCGAATTGTCGTCGCATAGAGAGATTGAGTTTCATATAGACTTAGTGAAGGAAGCTAGACCTATAGTTATGCCTTCGAGGTGTATGGCACCCATAGAGCATAAGAAATTAGAGGTGCAATTGAATAACCTATTGAGGAGAGGGTTCATTCGAAGAAGTATATCCGATTAGGGTGCACCAGTAGTGTTCCCAACTAAGGCAGATGGCTTTTTAAGGTTGTGTGTGGATTATCGTGATCTGAATAAAGTAAGGAAGAAGAACATGTATCTACTCCCATATATTGATGCTTGTTTGATCAGCTTCACGGTGCGAAGGAATTCTCTTAAATGAATCTGGCAATGGGATTTCACCAGCTTAAAGTAATAATGGAGAGTGTGCCTATTACTGCGTTTCGTATGCCATTAGGTTTTTATAAGTACTTGACGATGACGTTTAGGTTGACCAACGCTCCAACATAGTTTGTGGATCTCATGAATCAGGTTTTCAGAGACCAGGTAGACAAGTTCATGCTTGTGTTCATAGATGATATTATGATCTACTCCAGAAACGAAGAGGAGCACAAGATGCACTTGAGGATTATGCTAAAAGTGTTGAGAAAGCACAAGTTGAAATCAAAGTTCTCTAAATGTCACTTCTGGAGAAAATAAGTGAGGTTATTAGGTAACATCATTTCTGGACAGGGTATAGCAGTGGATCCTGTAAGGTGGTAGCGGTCCAAGATTGGAATCAACCTAAGAATGCTACGAATGTGAGGAGTTTCCCAGGATTGGTTGGAAACTATAGGTGTTTTATTAAGGACTTCTTAAAGATAGCGGCACATTTGACCAATTTGATGAAGAAGAATCAAGCTTTTATTTGGGATGCGAAGTGTGAGAATGCATTTGTGAGTCTAAAAGAGAGGTTGATGAGTGCACCGGTATTTACCACTCCAAGTAGGAATAAGTAGTTGACTGTATTTTAGACATATATGGTACTGGATTGGGTGAAGTGTTGATGCAGAAAGTAAAAGTCGTTGCTTATGATAATCGATAACTAAAGCTGCATGGAAGGAATTATCCAACTCGTGATTTGGAATTGGTGACAGTAATTTTTGCCTTGAAGATGTGGAGGCATTATCTGCTAGGAGAAAGTTTTGAGTTATTTACGAACCATAAATCCTTAAAGTACGCTTTTTCTCTCAGAAGGATCTCAACCTTCATCAGCAACGGTGGTTAGAGTTCTTAGCCTCCTATGATTTTAGTATCTCCTATACACCAGGGAAAGGAAATGCGATCGTTGATGCATTGAGCAGAAGATATGCTAGTTTAGGAACAATGTTCTTTGAATGGAAGCAGATTAAGTACATTTTTGGATATGATTTCATGCCCCATTGCAAGCTGGAACCAAAGATGATGGCAAGTTTGTGGATCAGACCTACTCTAATAGAAAGGATAGGTGCTAATTAGAAGCGAGATGCTAGGTTGGCGGAGATTATAGCGAAGATAGTAAAAGGAGTAGAGTATGAGGATACAAAGAAATAAAGACTCGACTAAGAAGGTTGGCTCTATAAGGATGGAAGGGTGTTTATTCCCGATATTGATGGATTGCAAGATGAAGTGCTATAAGAATGCCACCATTCTAGTTTGACAATACATCATCGAGGTAATAAGATGTACCGGGACATGAATTAGACCTATTATTGGGAAAGTGTGAAGGACACCGGGACATTCATCTCGAAGTGTATGAACTGGTAATTCGTAAAGGCAGAGCAAAAGAAACCCAGTGATTGGCGCTAAAATTTCCCATGTGGAAATAGGAGCAAGTATCGATGGATTTTATTGATGGATTACCGATGACTCAAGCAGGGTACGATAGCATTTGGGTCATGGTTGATTGGTTGATCAAGAGTGCAGGTTTATACCAAGTCAAGTAGAATGACATTCAAGTTGGCAGAGTTGTATGTAAACTGGATAGTATGATTTCACGGTGTACCAAAGAGCATTATGAGTGACCAAAACCCATTGTTCACCAGTAGGTTTTTGAAGATCTTATAAGAGGAATTAGGGACAAAGATGCACCTTAGTACATCTTATCATCCGCAAAAAGATAGGCAGACCGAAAGAATAAATTATATATTGGAAGATCTCTTGCGAGCAGGCATTATAGATTCTGGAGGATCATGGGATGACCATCTACATCTGGTGGAGTTTGCATACAACAATAGTTATCAATCCAGTATTTGTATGCTCCTTATGAAGCATTGTATGGCCGACTATGTAACGCTCCTTCATGTTGGTGGGAAACGAGCGATAAACTGATACTTGAGCCAGATATGATTAGAGAAACTTTAGAAAAGATTGGGATCAGCCGACAATGAGTGAAAGCTTCTTAGGATTGACATAAGAGCTAAGACAATAAAAGGCATAGAGATTTGGAATTTTCTATAGGGGATATAGTTTTTGAAAGGTATCTCCTTTGAAGAATGTTGTTTGATTAGGTAATAAGGAGAAGTTGGCACCAAGATTCATAGGTCCTTTTTCAATAATGAAAGGATTGAGAAGTTAGCATATAGAGTCGAATTTCCTCAAAAAATGGGAGGCGTGCACAATTTATTTTATGTCTCCTATCTACGGAAATTTTTGCATGACTCAAGTTTGATGATTACACCGGATCAACTTGAAGATGTTGAGGCAAAACCAAAAGTTCTGAAATCTTATAGGCCAGTTTGTATTGTTGGATACAATACGAAACAACTTAGGATAAAATCGATGAAGCTGGTAAAAGTACAATGGAGCGAAAGTGATGACTATTATACATGAGAAACGGAAGAGAGCATTGGGAATACGTGTCTAGAGCTCTTTGATTGGTAAGATCCATCGTTTATCATATCCACTTTCACTGTTGTATATCGCATTTAATAGGGTAGTATTCTGCATGCTAGGGTTGTTTACTATTGATTACATGATTGCTTGTTCGATATGATTGATGTTTGCATATGTTTGTTAGGCATGTAGAGTAACAATGGTCGCTTATTTCTTGACTTGTTTATGGATCTGGGGGTGAAATTCCTAAATGGGTGAGAATGTAACGACCCGTATTTTATGTATTGAATGATCATAAAATATTTTTATTTTATTTATATGAAGTCGTACGATTCTATAATTTTAGAATATGACTCTTAGAGACATTTTACACACCTATAATTTTTCGTGAATTTCTATATAGCCATTTAGACCCTTGAAATCTTGTTTGGACTATAACTATTGATAGGAGTTGAATTAGGATCTCAAACCAGTTCTATAGCTTCAGGATGATGGTTTTCCATTCCGTAGATTGGTCATAATAGGAAAAAAAACTTAAGATTAAGAAGTTATGCATGTTTTAAGTTTAGACAGTTGATGGCCATTATTACTGTGACATTAATTAAGACCATAATTAGGCCTATTGGTCTAATTAGAGATTAGTTTAAATAGGGGCCTCTAGGAGTCAAATTAGAACTTTTACCTCTTTCCCAAATCAGATCTAAACCACCATTAACCTTTATTTCATCCAAAATCACAAAAACAGCTCTCTAAATGTAGCTAAATCATTAATTAGAGAGAAGATCATCAATTAAAAGATAGAGATCATCATTTTCGTTGATTTGCATTGCTTTTTATTGCTGTCCACATTGGATCTAGGTGAGAATTGATTGATTTTAGTGATTGGTGAGTGGTTTATGCCTTCTCACTATCTTATGTATGTTTATATGATAGAAGTATAACATGATTTTTGGCCTTAAAACCTTTTCTAACTTTAATTACATGTTATCATATGTTTATGGCCAAAATTTGTGAATCTTTGAAATGGTTTTTGAAAAATGATTTGGTAATTCTCCTTATTCATATTCATATATGCATGTAATATTCATTTAATAATTCTAGTGTCTAGCTTTAGGCTATGAGACACGTATCTAGCTTTGGGCTACGTGATATGAGAGTATACTAAAAACTTGGATTTTCATTAGTCCCTGGCAGTAAGAAAGCTATGCAAGTTATCATATATTCGGGGGACGTGGAGTGATGGTAAGGATTGCTTGATGGATGTTATGGTTGTTTTGGTTGCTTCAGTTTCTTTCTAAGCTATCACTTGGAGATATCACTGGGAGTAGGTATTGGAGATTGGATTACCTGAAGAGTTGATATCCTTATTTTGTTAGAGTTCCTTTATGTTATTCATAGAGTAGCATATTATGATGTTATATGCTAACTCTTTTGTTAAAGGAACGGATCAGGTATGATTCGTGTACCTTTGTTCCTTATCATATTTACATGTATAGTATTTTGAGATTTATTTCCCGCTCACACCAGACTATTGGTTGACCAAGGTTTTATGCTTTGTTTCTTATTATTTTGGGTACTCTTACTAGATAACATGTTTAGGTGATGTAGTAGCTGTGTGGAGGACGAGCTAGATAGAGCTATCTCGTTTTTATACTTCTATGGATTTCTATGCTTACTCTGTTGTGCAGCATTGGGGAGCCTTTACAGTGACTCCTTTTTTTGTTATGAGATAGTTGTTAGGTTTATTTCCATTGTATAAACTCTACTACATTTGTATATAACTCTGTCGATTGTGTTCTGTTGATTTGTTCACATAGTTATTGTCTCTCCTATTATATCCGTGATATTATATTTTATCCATGCATTGTGAGATATTTAAAAGGTTATATGATGTACTTTTTTCATTTTCAACCTTGATGATCGTCCTATATCGATCGGGTACAACAGTAAGCACTATTTTGATACTATTGCTGCCAGTGGTATAGGGCGGTCGTTATAAAGACGAAGACGATTGTTAGAGTAAGAATAGATGCCTTCCAATCTAAAAATGATCTTAAATGTTAAAACTAAACTGGTCAAAAAATATGATGGGTAATAAAGATGAGGTGCATACCAAAATGAATTATTGAAAAGAGAGATAAGAGCTTCGCTTAAATGAGCAAGGGAAACCTTAGTTGAGTCTAAAGAAGCAACGGTAGGGGATTGGAGGATAAGCATTAACAATTCCTCAAAATTCAGGGAAAAGAGTCCCTACGCTGGAGTTACGAAAAGAAGCATCATGTGCCAAAATGGGTCGAGTCCTAGGTCATAGTGAAAGAATGCTAAAGAATTATTTAGTAGAGAACTCGTGATAACTGCATTCGGGCTTTGAGCAGATAATGAAGATAAAGTAGTGACGCCGTTAGAAGTGGGAATCAAGGGTAGCATTGAAGCAGAATCATCTTTTTTGGATTACTTGAGAGGACGCCTAAAAGAAGTATGCACATCACTAGACTCCTTTTGTTTCCTATTCCTCTTTAATGAAATGATGTCTCCTACTACAGAAGTTAGGATGACGAGACACCTTAAAGGCAGGAGGAAGAGGAGGCTTTCCAACATCTTTTGAAGAGATGGACAAATTCAACGGTCCTTATTTGAGGTCAAGGAAGCTAGGTTAACCAAGCGCACATCTAAAACATAGAAAACATAAGTGGTGTTAAAAAAAACTACCGATTCTTTAACATAAAAACGAAAAGAGTGGTACCTGGGGAATATTTAGGACTGTCAGTTATTATACGTTGGACCAGAGAGTTTGTAGAGTAAACCTCTAACTTAGTGGTAACAAGAGTTGAAGAGCCATATTTATTCCTTTTTATAAGGGGTGGTTCGCCAAGAATCCAATGGGGTAATTGAGTTAAGGAGTATTTTCTCATTTCTTCTTCAATAGGAAGCCTCAATCAGCTTCTCAAATACTTAGTAGTGTCACCAAGCTGACCTATCTTGGCGAAAACCTTAGGATCAATGTTTTTTGAGGCAGAATCTGAAAATAATAACAAGAGATAAAAAAAGAAGGGTTAATGAAGACTACGATGAAGTAATGAAATATTGTACACTAGGAAACATATTGGGAATAGAAATTATCTTAGAAATCTCTAGGGAAATGCGTCTAATGTAGAAAAATCGATGGCTCCAATCTCTCATTTTGTTAATGGAATCGGAAATAAGCCAACGATCAGCAAGGAAAAAATAAAACACCTTACTCTTAGGTGGATACTTAGCTTTCAAAAGGGTTTGCAAGTGAGCATAGAGTAGCAAGAGTCAGGTCCTCTACCTTGAGGTCCTTGAAGAAGATAAAAAGGGAATGGATGTAACTGTAGGAATTTGGCGTAAGATGGATTAGAGCAATCCCGATAAAAGTTCAGATTTTGGTGATGAGGTCATTGAAGGGCAAGCAACAAGTGTGCCAGATGTGTAACAGAGTGAAAGCGAAAAATCCTTCGGGAGGAGTATTAATCCTGTCAGAAGGGCTAGGTACCTTAGCTTCAACTTAAAAGATTCTAAAATATCTCTGTAAAAATTCAATTTCCTCTTGCCTTGAAAAGTAAGAACGACGGTTGGTATGGAGTTTTTCTTCAGATGGCTCCTTATGCTTGGAGGAACTAAGTGTTTTAGTGGTTCCTTTCTTGTTTCTAATCATGGTACCTACACCATTTGATCAAGCATATATATATATATATATATATATATATATATATATATATATATATATAAAAACTTAACTAAATTGGAAATTACTCTTAGGGTAATTAAATAGGTAAACTTCCAACATAGTTAAACTAACAAGTACCTAGATAATAAAACAACATAACATGAGATGAAATTATCCCATATTAAGCAAGCAAAAGAAGGATCATCGCAGGTTACGTGCATGGAGATAATAATGCAGGCTTTCACACAATGATCAAAATAGAATGAGGGGGTTGTCGCTAATTGAGCTATTGCTAGTTGACAAAGGTAAATAAAATGAGCTATTTCTTGTTGATCCATCGCTAGTTGAATAAGGTAAATAATTGATTGTCGCTAGTTGAGCTATTGCTAGTTGAGAAAGGTAAATAATATCAGCTATCGCATGTAGATCTATTGCTAATTGAATAAGATAAATAAAATGGTTATCGCAATTGAGTTATCGCTGGTCAAGAAAGGTAAATAATATGAGCTATCGCATGTTAATCTACCGCTTGATAAAGCTAAACAAAATAAGTTATTGCATATTGATATATCGCTGGTTTAATAAGGTAAATAATATGTTATCGCAAGTTGAGTTATTTCTAGTTGAATAAAATAGTTGAAATGAGCTATCGCTAATTGAATAAAGTAAATGAAAATTGCTATCACTGGTTGAATAAGGGAAATGAAATATGCTGTCACTAATCGAACTATCGCTAGTTGAATAAAGTAAACAATATGAGCTATCGCATATTGAGCTATTACGAGTTGAGAAAGGGAAACTGGGCTATTGCATATCAACATAAGGAGTATGTTATCACTAACTAAACTCTTAAATAGGTATTGGGTAAAAAAAAATTAAAGATAACTAACAAAAGTAACAACTTAAAAGAAACTAACATTGGATCAAAATGGAAGTTAAAGAGCAATTTGAGAAAACCATAAGAAATTACTAAACTGGCAAGTTCAACATAACCCAAAATTAACAAAAATTGAATCAAAGTGAATGATAGTAAGTTGATATTCAAAAACGGTAACATTATCATCATATTAAACAATAAATAAATCATTACCAAAAGGGAACCTTTTAAGAATCGGGGTTTATAGGGAAATTCAATGGTGGTTTAGAGTTAAGAACATTGGGAAGCTAGTAAAAGAGAAGAAGAAGGGAAAAAGGCTATTTACAAGAGATGGAAGAAAATAAGTTAATCGTTGAACTGAGAAGGACAAAAAATGCATAGCTGGGATAAAGAGTTCAAAGGATACGAAGTGTTGAAGTCATAAAGAAGCAAAAAGAAATTAAGTTTTATAATAAAATATGAAATGCTTTTATAAAAATGATGTGAGTAAATATTATACCCGAAATATACTATCCATCACAGTTTGAAGGAAAGGCATCGCAGGTTGATGGAAGACAAAGTTAGCGAAAAATGAATGCCACATCAAACTATTGCAAATTGATAACAAATGGGCAATTGCAAGTTGAGAGCAAACAAGCTACCACCAAACATGCTATCATAAGTTGGCAATAAATGGGCTATCACAAGTTAATATCCGAACAAGCTATCGAGGGTTAATGTCTCCATAGCCATCACATGTTGACCAAGCAAGCTATCGAGGGTAGATGTGCACATAGCCATCGCATGTTGATCAGATAGGCTATCGAAGGTTGATATTTCTGAAGCCATCACATGCTGACCAAATGAGCTATCGAAACTTGATGATCCCCAAGCTATCACATGTTGATCAAATGGGCTATCGAAGGTTAAGGTCTTCAGAGACATCGCATATTGATCAAATAAGCTATCGAAAGTTGAGGTTTTCAAAGCCAATGAATGTTGACTACATAAGCAATCAAAAAAAGCTATTGCTTGGTGGTTATTTAAGTCATCAAAGGTTCATATGCCGAAGCTATCGCATGATGAAGACTTAAGGAAGCTATCGCCTAATGAAGATTGAGAAGCTATCGCATGTTAGAAGCCAGAACTATCTTATGTCGAGAAGCACAACATTAAAAAGCAATACTAACTAACCATGTGAAGCTTTGCCATTGGACTGATCATGCCACATCACCATGAAGAAGTTAAAGAAGCATTGTGCCACATGTCATCTCGAGTATGTGCCACCTCATCAAATCACAACCATTGATTATATTAGGTGGCATATGTCATGAATCTAAAGGTTGGAATTCTTTATAAGTAGGCATATACCCCCTACTTGAAAGAGGTTGATTTCAAGTTTTCTTCTTCATTGTTTTACATTTTCTTGGATGTACAGCAAAAAAGTTTGCGATCGGGATTTCAGTGGCTGTTAGGTCTAATCGGAACTGGAACTTTGTTATTAAGGATTTGAATAAAGTTTTCTTTGCATAACTACTTTCGTATGAACTTATGACTTTCACATGTTTCTTTACGAGCCTATGACTTGAACTTGTGACCTTCGACTTGCATTTTGAACCTAAAAGCCTACCTTCCTTTGACCTCCAAGCACATAGGATTAAACCTGATTTTTTACCGAACGTTAGGGTAATATTTCTAAGCTTTTAGAGGCAATATCATATTTCATATATTTGTATAAGCCTGAAGGACAACATTATATATTCTATATATTACGAAACATGATTGTAGTTTCCATCTTACATGTATAACAATCAGATAAGGTTATAAAATACTATACGGTGATAGTGTTTTAATGTGTAGAGAATATACATTACAAGCATTCATATTGTTGCTGAATTGTACTTGAGGAAAAAATCATGTCGAATGTCTGAATGGATCTCCAATAATACTCATAGTCAATATTGGAAATCATTATATTATGTGAATAATAAAAATGAATAAAGATTGGTTATATAAAAAAACAAGCCGAAACTGAGAAATCATCAAATTAAGAATCAACTTTAAATTTAAAAGATGTTTGAATGTAGAGTTAGAAAACGAGTGGCGTCGGTATATTGAAGGAGGAGAGGTATACATGATGTTTACACTTAATTGATTATTTAAAGTATTTAAAAAATAATAATGAAGGTATTGATGTACATAATTGGAATGCAATTTTCTATTTTTGCTTTATGTGGAAAAGGGTAAAGTTTACCTTTGAGTAAATCATAGTGCGTGTAGGTTTTAGTTTGCAATAAAACGAGTTAACCTTGATTATTTCTTGCATTTTACAAATGGTTAATTCACTACAAATCACTCTTACGTTCATTTCAATATTTGTTGTTTCTTTATATATATGGGTGTCTGTTTTAAAAAAATACTTTGTTCAACAATGTAATATAGTCATTTATAACAATTAGTTCTAATAATAACAATAACAATTATTATAAATAATAATAATTCTCCTTGTTGGCTGTGTTTCCTTACACCATTTGTTCTATTTGTTATCTTCACTAAAATATCATCCAAAGTATATATATGTTTATCTATAGATATTTTGTGTTATAGTGATATTACTTTACTTTGAATCATGCTTATTGCTACATTATTTTAGTTTTATGTCTGCATGAATATTTGAAGTATAGGAAAAAATTATTTGTTAGTTTTAGAAATTCGACTGCATAATGTATATTATGTATAATTTGTCTATCATATTACATTATATGTATCATAAAATATAGCGTTTTAAAGTTTCTACGATGTTTTAATAATTCTTTTAGTACAAAATAATATCAAAAGATGTAATAATGCAAATCGTGGATTATTGATTATTTGAAACGCTCCTTAAATTTGAGCACAATTTCTTTGTATCAAATTTAGAATACAATTAACATAGCTGGCTACGTGCATATTGAAATTCGTATATTAAACATACAATAAATTCACATTCAACTTACAAAGTCAACATATGTTATACTACGTACGAAGTAATTTTACTTCAAAATGTGAAATTATATTTTGTACGCTCCATGATTACTAAAAATGATTTACTAACAAAATTTTATTAACAATGTTCAAGAAGAATTGATCAAAAAGTTGCTATCCACGACCATACTCTCTCTCATACATATAATGAAAAGAAAAAAATTCTAAACAAGAACACGAAATTTTGCACTTTCCGATGCCAAATCATGGTAGCGGAAAATGAAAACTTAGATGCTTTTATATTTGATTTTACTAAATAAAAACGAGAATAAGAGTAGTATGTACAAATCATGTACAACTACCAACTAATTTTTCAATGATTGTAATCCTACAAATCATCGTTATGAGTGCCAACTAATCATGTACAACTGCCAACTAAAACAGCCTACCTGCAAAATATTCAGCCTCCTAATACATTGGAATGGCACAAAGAAGCACAAAGCCAACCAAGCGAAACAGTCAATATTGAACGGAAAAAACAAGTCTTAATCATACTGAAAATCTTCTATTTTGTATTCACATTTATACTATTTCATAAAATTCAACTCCCACACCCTCAGCTAACTCTTTGCACTATCACGAAAATAATCAAACATATAAACAAAAAACTCAATGAAAATCATCACCTAGTGGTTGAACTATCCCAAAGTTCAACACAATGCTCCTCCTTCCTCAAGACAACCATTCTCCTTCCCCCAAACCCTAACTTCACAATCTTTTTCCCACCATAATCTTCCCTTCTTCCCATTACATTCTTCCTCATTACTCGTTCTCCCTTACTAACTCCGTCTTCATTCACCCTTGTACCATCACCCATCATCACATCACTCCATATTTCCACATCACCACCTCTACTCACAAATACTTTGTCACCATAACACTCAACCAAGCACCCTAACCCTTCTCTATAATTCACATTTTTGCTCCCACCGCCACCTTTGCTGTTCTTGCCAATACAAATCCATGGTTCTTCATTCGAATTTAAACCATTCAACATTCTCAGATCTTTCATTAGCAAATTGCCGGAATTCATCCCCACTTTATAAATACCTGACAACCTAACCGAGACATCCACATCGGCAAAACAGTCCACGTTCTCTGTAATCTCATACACTGCCTTATTCCCTGATCGAACATCCCACAATCGGATATTGCCCGTTAACCCTGATGGACCCGAATGTGATCCTGAAGCCATCAACAAATTGAATCCATCAACCCACTTAACCTTTGTAGCAGGTATAGCTGTGTCAAGCTCTGCCCCATAAACATCTTTCTTTCCAATCTCCATGACTTCTTTGAAATTTGTAGGATCGAATGCTATAACGGCGCTTGAATTTCTCCTAATGGATTCGAAACTTCCAAATAAGTAGTCAGGGGACAATCCAATACCTTGTACTGCAGAACCTGAACCTATAGCACTGTTCCAATGCAAAGTTTTCTCAACGCCTGCAGATTTGTTGATGTTCAGTATTTGAAGTCCAGGAAAATCAACTGCGCCTGCAGCAACGATGTTCCGGTCAACAGCGAGCAAAGAGTCAATGGCTGGAAACCTGGTCACCAAAGTAGACTTCTTGGTCAAAGAAAAGTCGTAAGATGTGATATTTCCACCATGCGCAACGTGTACGGCTCCGGATTCGTGTGCTGAAAAGGCTGTCGGCAAGTCACGGCCGTTGAGCGGCAAAAGATGGGACCTTCTTAGATCGAAGGGCTCGAAATGAGCCGTGTCTAGAAAGAGAGATGGATCGATGCCGTAGAATTCTGCCTCCGAAATGATGTCGGTTAGAGAATACGGTGAGGAGGAAGGGAGGCGATTGGTGCGGAGGAAGGAGAGGAGGAGGGTAAAAAGGCCGGGATCGCGATCGATGAAGGATGGAGGATCCGATAAGACTGAGTTGGGGCCAGCTAGGGTTAGGGTTTGGCGCGAGGTCTGGAAGATCACGCCACCAACGTTTAGGGCTACGATTTGGGAGTTTAGGTATTTCGATTTGATGGTTCGCGACTGGGATTTTAGTGTTGAAAAAGGTGCCATCGATTAGAATATTTTTGACCGAGTACTGAATTTTGAGAATGATGATGATTCGTAATTGGGGGTTTTTATATGGGAAAAGGGTCAAAACATTGACTGGTCAAAATTGGTAGGTGTGAAGTCTACGGATTAGATGAAGAGTTTACTTTTACATTGGAAGGTTCTTCTGCTTCACCTCACCTGTATTCGAGAAATATATTTTGGCACAAGAAGAACGTGGAACAACTAGGAGAAACGTATTCCGTTACAATTTACTGGGAATCTTAGCTAAGCTACACATATTCCAGAAAAGCATATACTGGAGCCGTCCTTGTGCAATCGCGAGAGATCCTTACTTTAAACGTGACCTTTCTTTCAAATTAATTTTTGATTGATTGATCAATTGATGAAATTCTTGCAAGAAACAAAATTATCAAGAGAAATTATAAACTTAAAATTAAAATATTTGGCAAGAGAAAAGGGTAAATAAAATTTTACTTTACTAAATTATAATAAAATAACGTTTAATGCGTTTTTAATTAAAAAAAAAAAAACTAAAGATACTAGTTTTTCTTTTCTTTCTAAGTCGTACTATATCAAATCAAATTTCATATCCACAATCATTAAGGAAAAAATAAATTAAATTAGCGAAGTTTAATATAATAGAAGTTTATTCGCTAAATCTATAATTTCCATCGGTATGACATGTTAGTTTAAGAACATGATATTGGAGTTTGAATAACCTTTGAATCATGTAAGTAATGATTCACAATTTTGAACGAGCAATTTGAATTTATGTTGATAATATAAATATAATGAATTTTAACCTTTTACCGAAAATATATGAGAAAGATATCACATGAACTAATTGATAGGGAATTATTTATGATTCGGTAATATGAAATAATTTGATGAATAGTTGTAAGGAGAGTAGAATTATAGGAATGAGTTGACTTAGATATTGGTTGATGAGGGTGACGAAAGAACAAGGGTAATTTAGTTCTTTTAAAATATAAATCACATAACAAAAATACGTGTATATTCTGTGCATAAAATTTTATAGTTCTGATTTTTCTCCCCTCTTTTAAAATCACTTCTATTTAATTGTCACATCCATTTTCTTATCAAAAACATTGCACAAGTGAACAATGCAGAGCCAAGAGAGCATCAAGAACAGCAATGATACTTACGCAACACAAGGTAGGGACACATGAAGTCTTTGACGTATGGTGTTAGTGTAGTACAAGAAAGATGTGACCGTTAGCTACATTAATTAGAAATCGTTTGAACCTAATCCGTTTTACTACGGGTGAAATGGGTAAGATTCGAAAAGAAAAATCCTACTTGGATCTTAAAAGGCCCATGGGGTCAATTAACTAATGTTATGTCCAATCTATTTATTACCAATAGATTCATGTTTTATTTTAAAATATGTTGTATTTATTTAATTTATCTTATCGATTAAATTTATTCAATGGTTGTTTTTTAAATGAAGGTTGTATATTTTTATTACTTTCCTTTGTTAAAAGATGTGTACAATAAAGTTTCAAGTGTTATAAAATAGAAGGAGATAAGAAGTCATTAGAGCAGGAGAAAGAAAAAAAATGTTATTACTCAGATATTAGTCATATATTTACATTATATAGACTTCTTTACATATAAGCCTTGAAGCATAGTATTGAACCTATCTCATGATATGAGATTAAACAAAATACAAACATTGTATAGCATATTCACACTTTTTAATATTACAACACTCCCCCTTGATATGCGTCTTCAAAATTTTGAATGCTCCGCTAACTTGAAATTGTCACTTTTGAAACTTATATGATCACTGCCCCCCCCCCTCCCCCCCTCATTATTATCTTGTTTGCATATATCCATTCAGCCGATATAGTCATTGTTTGTTGTCTTATTAAAAACCTCTGTTAGAAAAATCCAATGGGAAAAATCTGAAACGAGAAAAAGAGTGCGACTTGTAAAAGCATAGATATCATAAAATGATATTCCTTCTAAAGATTTTGATACTTCGGGAACAAAATAATGTCTCATTAAAACCTTACTATGAAAAACCCAATGGCAAAAATCTTAGTGAAGGAAAAAAAGTATAATGACAGATTTTATTTTTTCATTTCTTCAATTGAAGTTTGATACTTCTGGATCAAACTAATGTCTCGTTAAAACCTTACTAAGAAAAATCCTATAGGAAAAATCTTAGTGAAGGAAAACGTAGAACAACATATTTCAATAATTTATAGCATCAAATAAAGTTTGATACTTTTGGATCGATATAATACTTCATTAAAAACCTTAAAAGAAAACCCGATGGGAAAAACCTTAGTCAATGATAAAAAATATAATTTAACTTAAATAACATAGTTGAGATGTTATTTCTTGAAAATACATTTGATTCTACTAGATTAAGATAATTTCTCGTTAAAAGCTTAGTAAGAAAGACCCACTGGAAAAAATATTAAATAAGGAAAAAGAGTACAATATAACTTATTTTCAAATGTTACTAGGGAGTTGATACTTCTGAATCAAGATAATGCCTCATTAAAACCTTACTAATAAAAACATAGTGGGAAAAATCTTACTTAAGTAAAAAGAGTGCATTATAAAATACTTATGGATGCTCCCTCTGATATAAAAGTTTGCTCTGAATTCGTATTTGTCTTTCGATAACTCAAATTGGTTATAGATACTTCTGGATCCATAAATATGTATCCTATTAATAATACAATTTATTAATGGTTTCCTTCGATACAATCAAAATTTCCAAGATTGTTCCTTCCAAATATGATTTGCATTTTATGCATTTTGTATGCTACTTTTATGAAAAACACTTCATGTGCTTTCATTTTTGTGCTTCAAATCATTTTTACGTATTGCAACTATACATCTTTGATGAATATTAAATTATTTCAATACAACAATACTAAAATGCAGGAAGTAGTCTACTCAAGTATATCAAGATCTTCATTACAACAATACTTAAAAGAAAGTTGTAATTTACGCATCATGTCTTTTGCATTCTTTATAACTACAAAAGTTAATATATTCTTCAGGAATTTGTATACTTTAATAACTTTTTGCATATCGCAACTACCACTTCAATGGATATTAAGAGTTTCATTACAACAATACTTAAAATAAGGAAGTAATCTATTCATCATGAATTATATCAAGATTTTCATTACGACAATACTTAAAAGAAGTTGTAATCTACGCTTCTTGTTCTTTACCTTCTTTATAACCGCCAAAGTTATTTATATTCTTCAAGAATTTTTATACTTTCATCGTTTAATATGATTTAAACAATGTTTACACCTTCAGGGTATTTTAAGTGTTTCAAACACTATCATTAGTTCAATTAATTCAATTATCTCTAAAAATATCATGCCCATGGTACCTAATATGTCGTTAACACTATATGTGCTGTACTAATTTTAGTGTGCTTTATACACATGTTTCTAATTATAATTTATGGATTATAGGTCCACATTTCTCATTTAGGAAAATTTCTTGATGGTCAATCATATTTTCCTCTAATGCAGGATCTTTAATCCATTTATAAACATAGACGCTTTATTATTACGAATTTATCATCGATAATTATTTATTCTGACTTCTGCACATGATTTATTGAGATCTCTTATTTATCATGTTTTAAATACCTAACCCACTTTTAGGGTTATTTGACAATCATGTCATGGATCTCTTCAAAGCACCCTTAAGTGTTTTTTCAAGTACATTCACCTCCTTTATTTGACATCTTTATTACTTACTTCAAAAATATTTGAACTAACTTCTGTAGTACATTTCAGATATGGTCACCTTTTGATCCTTCAGGGATTCAAATCTATATTGGAGAAAGTCTACTATGGATATTATTGATAATTTATTCAAGTTACTTAATATTTTGTATCATTGTATATTTTAACAAATATTTAACACGGATGATCAAAATGAACTTGTATCCCTTTATCCTCCCTCTCAATGTTGACAAACATTGTCACATTAAATAATAATCCTCTTTGGATTCCCATTTTAATACATTGTCACATTGCTACTAGCAAATACATTATATGTATATCAATTATACGAGGATAATCCTTTTATTAGTTGATAAGATGCATTCAATTGATATTGCTTATTAGAGTTTGTTCTCATTCATTGATCTAGCCAATTGGAGGAAATTACTTATTGTATAGATCATTTGAACACATACACGACTTTAGGTCATTCAACATTTATGTTGGTTGAATTTTAAATCACTAAGTAATATCTATACATAATCTATCAGATAAGCTCATAACAAACTTCGGATTGTTGGCTGAATATTTATATATATCGATATATATATGTGCGTCCACGTATCACATATATATATTATAAATTTGCATATTCTTTCTCATTTGAGTTAGCGATTTTTAGAACAAACTATTACAAGGACTCAAACTATTAATTTCTATTTACAGATCAATGCCAATATGAATCTGTCAAAATCGCATGATAATGTTCAAAACATCTGGTTTGGAACCATATCAAACTTCTGGTTCAAACAAAATATACATACAGCTTCAAGTTGTTAAGTTTTATTCCTCAATCATATCTCAAATATCAGTTTTGAACATTAATATGATTACTTATCAGAGAATAATTTATAATTGCATACATTTCTACACATCTCTTTTGGAGAGTTCAATAAAAGAGATATACTTAACAAAAATTATAATAAGAGTATCTTCTAGACACTTGGAATTCTATAAAAAAAAGTGCAATTATATTTGTTGCACATATAGATCTCTTCAAGATGATATTTATAGATTTCGTGAAATATGAAATTATAGCTTTCATGTATTTCTTTCTGATTTCATTCCAAGCAGTATTGAAAGAATATTGCCTTGATTTTGTATGCAACTAATGCCAACGTCTTCAGTTTTACCATTTAGAAAAGGAGTGTTTTCAATTTTTATTTAAACTGTCTCAAATAGCCAAGTCTGTCTACCCTCCAGCCATTAGTTTCAATGATAGAACCAACAAGAAGATGTTCACCATTTAATATATCTGTACTCTATGTACCTAATCTATTAACAAATCTGCTCCTCTATAGCCATGGATCAAACCATAGTTTCGCAGTTTTCCCATTTATATTTTTTTCATGCCTTACAATGCCTTATTTCTTAAAAGTAGCAAGTGTTTTCATGTACCTGATCCATGAGTTCTGATTTTCGTGTCCCAAAATGAGGCGCTTTTAATGTATTTCTATTGCATCCATTATACCTATAAACTTTGCCCATCCATCAATTTCCATATAAGTTTTATGCCAATTGCATCATTACTTTCAATAGGTCTTTTAGTCCCAAACCAACGTCTTCTTCGGTTGAACACACTATTTGCTAAGGAGTTTTGTTGAATTTTCCTTTCCACAAAAAATTAGAACAAACTTTAATTATTTTAGTAATGACATTAGTTGGCAGTTTAGAACTTTGCATCCAAAATAAGATTATGGGATAAATTGTAGATTTGATTAGTTCAATCCTTTTAGCTAGACTTAGCAATCTTATTTCTCAACCTTCAATTATTTTTGTTTAATTTTGTTAATAAGTGCTTCACAATAGGCCTTAATATAAATTGGTTACAAAGGAAACCCCATATATGTAATTGACAATGTTCTTTCATCTATTCCTAAGATGTTACAAATCTTTGATTTTTTATTGTAACCTTTACCAAAAAAATATTTAATTCCTCTAAGTTCATTTTTAAACCTGTCGCCTCGTAAAAAGGTTTGAATAAGTCTTTGATGGCTTTGGCCGCATTTTTATCAGTTTTGAGAAAGATTAGAACATCATCTGGATATATTGAATGATGGGTAATTTTGATGTTTATGTGCATTATTGGACTGATTTCTCCAACTATCAACAGTTTATCAATTAGCGTGGTGAAATATTCCATTGCCATTATAAAAAGATAGGGAGTTAAAGGATCTCCTTGTCTAGTCCCACTTGTGCTACTAAAATTACCATAAAAGTTACCTATAATTTTTATAGAAAAAGTCGACGTGGTGATTAGTTCATCAACTATTCGCAGCCACTTTTTTGGAGAATTAAAAGATCTCATGATATTTATTAAAAAATAACTTCGTAAGGTATCATATACTATACTTAGATCAATTTTAATGCACATTCTATAACTTACTTTGCAATTTAAATCTTTAACAATTTCATGAGCTATCAAAATTCCCTCACTAATATCTTTGTTTGGCACATAAGTACATTGATTTTCTGAGATTATATTCTTAAGAACAGACTTTAATCTATTGCATATCACTTAGGATGTAAATGAAATTGCAATAGGAAATTGGCCTGTATTCCGAAATATAGGGTAGTTTTGATTGTTGGTATTAAAGAAACTAATGTAAGTTTAATTTCTTTAAGAATTTTACCTAAGTCAGAAACACTTAAATGATTTATATGAAGTTAAATTTAAGCTTCTCCTAACGAAATTTAAAAAATGCAATATTGGGTCCATCTGAGCTTGGAGCTGTACTATTTTTGACACTAAAATAGCCTCTTTTACCCCATTCATATCAAAACTGCTGTTAAGATAATTTTGACCAAATTCATAAATTATCATTTTACAAGTGATGTTTGGCAATTCTTTATTAATGGGTTTAGCGTTTAATAATTTTCTGAAATGGTTGATGAATTCTTCAATGAAATTCTCGATTTTATTTACAACATCGTTGTTCATGTCAATTAAATTTGCCAAATGATTTCATGTTTTTCTTGCTTGCTATTTTAGCATAAAAACCCTTCGTTGCATTATCCATTTGAGTTAACCAATCACATTTTGCATTCTGTTGTAAATCTGTAACTTTCTGCTTAATTGCTTCATTAGTTTGCTTTGCTAGAATGTGAGCAATTGTGCATTGTCTTTGTTATGATTAATTTCCAATTTCTTTGTATTTTTTCACAAGTGGTTCTAAGATGCTCAACCTAATTTGTAGTAACATTTTTATTGAGATTCCATTCCTTTAGTTTTTATTGCTTTGTTGCCTTTATCACATAAAGTGTATTGAGCAGTGGAGTGTTGCTCCAGTTTTCATTTCTAAGGCATGGTTCTATTAGATCATTATAATCCTCCTGCATTAGTCAATGATTCATGAATTTAAATAGCCCAGTCCCTAGTACGTCGTTTCATGTTGAAGTTGTAACAAAATAGAGGTATGGTCACTACTAGAACTTGGTAATTAAATTGCATTACTTTGTGGAAACATACGTAGCCATAGAACATTATAAAAGGTTTTATCTATTTTGGTCATGATATTTTTAGCGGGCCATAACCACCAACTATATTCATAACCTTTAGTGGCTAATTTTTTCGCCCTTATTGATAACACGGACCTGTCAATTTCTTGCAATTTTGAGAAAGGAATGGGGTTGCCATCACATTTTCATTTATTTTTTCTAATGCAATTGGAATCTCCAATGATTAACCAGGGCATATTGACATGCTCAAATTCATTGTAAAGTAGCTTCTACAAATGTGATCTTCCACTTTCACTATTATATGCATATATGGATATGAACCTGATAGAAACTCCTTTGTTTAGTAGATTCATTGAGATGTGCCGCTTGCCGAGTTGTTCAACTTTATGTTTTCAAACATCACCATTTATTAAGCATAAGATTCTACATTTTGAGCAAACTTGAGTGTTATCAACAGTTTTACAATTATTATTTAGGAATTCCTACATTTTCTTTGTCTTTACAATCTCTGACTTATTGTAACAACCCTAATTTTTAATTACATTATTCAGGAGATTTAATTAGATAAATTAAATAGAATAATGTAAATATTAGAGTGATAAGGGAATTGAGATTTGAAAACTAAACTAGAGGCCGTGCTTAATTAAAAATAATGAATGAGTTTAAGGAAATGGTTTATTAGAAAACTAATAAGAGAATATAAAAAAGGCTTAATGGGTAATTGCTGCACTATAATCCCGTAACCCTTAAAACACACGTTCCCATTTCTCTTCACATTCATATTTTCAATATTCAAAAACGTAAACAAAAGAAGAAAACAAGTCGGCCATAATCTAAGGAAAGAAAAAGGGGAAAATCAGCTAAAGCTATGCAATCAAGCAAGGGGAACTAATCAAAGATCAAATTTCTAGTTCTTATCCTAATAAAGATGAATAATAATCAAAAACATTTCTAATTTTTTTTAAAGAGAATATGATTTTGGGTTTAAGTTTAAATCCATTATGATGATTTTTGATAATGATATGCTTGGATTTCATGGTATGTTATATTCAAACAAGTTTGTTTAATAAATGTTTTATTCGATTTTAAGGATAAAATCATTTATATTGGGTTTCAAATGCATAAGGATTTAATATGTTATGTAAAATATTATTTTAGAAATGGGTTAATTTTCTGTAATTCTCCAAGCTATGGAAATTTTATTATGAATTTTTGAAGAAGAAAAATGAATAACTTGGGTTTAAAATCATTTCGGTTATTATATGAAGGAATTTGAGTCCTAAATTTCTATATGTTAGATAACATATTAAAAGTGAATTTCTATGATTTTTGAGGAGTTTTTCTAAGTAATTTACTATGGAAATCAAATTATTTTAAATGGAGGACTTAAATGTTTTATTTATTTTGCTTAAGGAAGGGCTTATTTTTAAATTATTTTAATTAGATCTGGAATGGATGCTGCATTTTTTAGAAAAGAATATGTAATGTTTATGGCAACCAATTAAATTTTTACAAATAGACAGGTTAGTTAAAAATGAATTACTTGAAAAGGCAATAAAACAGTTTTTTTATAGAAGTATATTTTTGCCACTTCTAATAGTACCATTCGACCCTATATGCCCACCTCAACTATGTCAAAACCAATAAACAACATATCAATGCATTGGTACATAATGGATTGGAGAACGGCGGCAGGTTTTGAAGCCATGCTTTCGAAGGGGTCGAAACCCATTTAAATAGCTTTCGAAGATGCATTTGCCTTGTTTTCAAAAAAATGCTTTTGAAAGGGTTTAAAATAGCTTTCAATGCGGTTGTTTCCTTTTTGTTAAAGTGCAGCTTTCGAATAAGTTACCCTAATTTTAAATCAATGCATTTGAAAGGGTATTTTGAACCCAATCAAAACTATGCTGCCGATCTTATGCCTTTCGAACGGATCGAAGTCATCAACTAGTTCGAAAGGTAGCATTTATTTTATAAATATAATAAGCTACTTCCTAAAGCTTTCAAAAGGGCTCTAGTAGCCATATAAGTGTTTCGAAGGAAATGGCTTCGAAAGGGATTACGAAGCTATCCTTCCAAATGTTTTACATAAATGATTTAAGCTTTCGAAATGATGATTCTGAAGCCATCGGTTTTCTCAAACTCTTTTATAAGAAGGTTAATGGTTTCAAAATGGGTACTTTCGTTCATATTCACTTAGACCCAAAAGATATATTAAACATAAACTCAATGGTTTCAAAAGGGGTACTTTCAACGGTTTCAAAAGGGTACTTTCAAATGGTTTCGAAGCTATGCTTTTATGAGTTAATAAGCGATGCTTTAATACTTTCGAAAGGTATGTTTTGATGGTTTCGAAAGTGATGTTTTAAAGTATTTTGAAAGGAATATGCTTAGTGTTTTGAAAAGAAAATTTAAATGCTTTTGAAGGAGGTTTTTCAATGGTTTCGAAAGTAAATGTTAAAGATTTCGAAAGCCTAATTCTTCAAAACAAAGAACCCAATCTAATTTTTAAGGAATACCATGACAAAAATAAAGGAATTTTAAAATGATTTTTAAGTAAAAAAAAATTGAAGCGGTTTTCCTTGATCAAATAATAGGTTAAAGAAATTAACTATGCTTCATATGAAAATGATTTCAAGGATATTAAACCATAGATGTTGGTGTTATTATGCTATTATGTTTGCTTCTTCTAATATACATATTCACTGTAAAATGGACCCATAACTATATTTTGGGGAGTAAGGGAAAAATAACCAGGTAGGTTGACTCAGTAGTGAATACAAGTTAAGTAACTCCTAAATGAATAGAGTTGCATCCAAGAGGTCAGTTAGACTAGAATATACGATGTCTAAAGACTAATTAAGAAGTTGTCAGTTTAGACAGGTTCATAGTGAGCTCATGAAAACTATGTTTAGGAAGAAATTTTGATAGGGTTTAATTGGTTTGTAGTTAATCCATGAAAACTATATCCGGATTAAGTTATTGACAGAAGTCAATATATTCACAGTTAACCCATGAAAACTATGATATGAGGGAAGTTATTGGAGATACCAATAAGTTTGAGGGAGACCCATGAAATAAATGGATGAAGTTATTGGCAGGGGCCAATAGGTTCTTAGCAATCCCATGAAAACTATGAAATAGGACTTGTAGTCCATAAACTTTAAACATGTTATTAGTTAGCCCATGCAAACTAAAAGGTTAATATAACCCTAGAAACTATAACCGAAATAGATAGTCAAATGAATGGGGATAGGAAATCCAGAATAATTTACTTGTTTGCATATTATCATAATATTATAAATTTCTATGTTATTAACCATTGTGGATGCAGAAGCACAACATGTGGTTTTTATAATTCTTTTGGAGGATACTAGTGAGGAAAAAACTCATTCCGTTAAACGACGTGGTCCTACTAGATATCTAAATGGTTTGGGATGGTAGGTTATTATTCATACCAGGCTTTATGTCCGACCCGAAGTTTACGTTTTTCACTTAAACTCTTGGGTGCTCAATTAACTTTGAATAGTTTGAGAGTTGTGATTTTCAGGTACCTCTTTAGATGAATAAGCTTTCAGAGATGTGCAGGAGGCAGGATAATTATTAGGAATTCCTTTCTATTTTGATTCCATTATGTTTTGTTGTAAAGGCAAAGCTATTTAATTGCCTAGTTATATACTCTGATCATCCAAGGGGGCATCTTCATATGTCATTCTTGAAGTATGTCGTAATACTTATATTTTCTTTGAACGTGGTTCTCGAATCTGAGATTATGTAATGAATTTAAAATGATTATAAATGCAATGAAAATGTTCTTAATGATTTCAATTTTTTTTCCATATCCATGTATTTATGTTATATCAATGTATCTAACGTTACCGTATTTGATCTTCCTTGATTAATAATAATTGATGACTGCAGCATCCGTAGCTGTTATTTTGGGCCTCCAAGTGGGGGATGTTATACTTATTTTCTAACAAACTTATGTAAGTAGGTCTATGCTTCATTAAAAAAAATCTCTCATCAAGTTGCCTCTTAGGGTGTGTAAACCCCTGATATTCCAACCAATAAACGACATTAATGATTCTTGTTTTTGTTATTGCTACCCAACAGCCTAACTTGATCATCTTTGATAGATTCATTCTTTTTTCATTTTTTCTTTTTAAGCTCATTCTGAATGTTGGATATTTCTTCCTTCCATTTCATATATTTAACGACCAATAAAATCTTCCATTTTGGGTTTGAATTTTTTGGTTCACCTTTTGATGCTTCATAGGCCAACTTTGGATTTGGCTTAATGGTTGATGTTGGCAGGGAGGTGGAATTTGAGACTTGGGTAATGGTAGCATTAGGATTGTCGTACTTGCTCATTGGACAAACAAATCAAAAGACTGCTTCCTCACTTTATCTGTTTTCAACTTCCTGCAAAAGTTCATCATTATTTATATTGTCAATATAATCACAAGTGTTACCATGTTTTGAAAATAAAAACACAGGATTATTGTTTATTAAAGCTCCCCATTACTGCTTGTACAACGATGAAAGTGGACCGTTGCTTTCATTGCTCTAATTTGGATTGTTATCAGGCACAGTTGGCATAACTTTTATACTTTGCACTTCCGTTGCTCCTTTGAAACTTTGTTTAACACCGCTGGATGCCTTGTTGCACCTTGTTATCCCTACTATACTTTATTGCGAAGTCAAAGTGGCAGTAGTGTCTAGTATTTTACGATTTATTTGTTTACATGGTACTAAGCTGATATCACTTTTTAAGCACTCCCGAGTTATTTCATATTCTTGAATTTCTTTAATAATCTACTGAATTTCTACACTATTATCATAATTTTCTCTAATAGAAGCTATGATGTCTTGTTTGATTTGCTGGCATAACTTATCTTTTGTTGCCCACGGAATTTCATTGATTTATGCCTAATTTGTATTTTTACTCTCACTGCCACGCTCCTTTGAATTTTGTTTTTCTTCTACTATTCTGCTAGCACTACTCATATCATCAACTATGTTATTATCCAAAGATTTATCTTTTGGAGCCCAACTTTGGTCACAGGACATTGTGCTAATATATGGCCAAAACAAGTGCATTTTTTTCATTTTGGTAGAACATTTTCATTTGCATTACTTGTGTGAAAACTTCACCATTTTGAAATTCACCTTCAATTGAATTTGGAAAGTAACTTTTGGAACTCATTTCCACTAACCCTGTAGCATAAGTTAACCGCTCTCTGCTTTTTTTAGCAGAATTTAGTTGAATCGGTTTTTCTAGCATGATAACCACCGCACTAATTACTTGTCTACCACAAACTTGAAAACCGAGTCCATGTAATCTTATCTATACAAGCATTGATGTCAATACATATATATCAAGTTTAATGTCAGGTGTAAGTGGTTTCATGATAATTAGCCATCCATTGAAAAACATGGTCCACTTTGCAGTACAAAGCTGTAGTCATTTTCCAGACACGTTTAGCTAAGTGGAGAAATGTATATAAAAATATCTTTTTCCTACAACCTACAATATAATGCAATTTTTCTGACTTATACAAGCTTCTTTTTTCTCACTTTTTTGTAATGACTTCATACAAGTTTCTTTTTTTTGCACTTTTTGTAATAACACTATGAACTTTACCATTATAAATTTTTTTTGTAATAAAATATAAAGTGCAATCAATGTTTACATTTTTTCTGATTCTACTCCGTCGCTGAAAGATACATTCTTCGCATCTGCGCTAATTGGAAATTTTTGTTGCCCTTTAGTTTGTTGAACATTTGCAGATGTAAGAGAGAAACGATGATTTTGGTTGATTCTTGTAGTAAAACTGTTAGCTCCAGCCAGGTTCCTCGTCTTTCATGGATCCAAACTAGCATTAGTATGTTCTTTGAAGACATTGTCAGTACCTGTATGTACCGCATCTTTTGGCATGTGCTTCTTGTTAATGACAATCGTCCACACATCATTGAGGTTTTTAGCCTCCATGCACATATCAATGGATCTGAAGTTGGAGACATCTCAATATGTCAGGAAAAATAGAGAAAGACTAAGAATTGGAAATTGTAAGGGAGCTATAATTGGTTAAAGTAAAGAAAAGATTGAAATTATGTAATTAAGAATTGTATACTAGAGATTCAATGAAATTTGTAAAAAGGAAAAAAAAAGACCATCTACATCATTTTAGACGCCATGTAAAAAAATTTGAATTGTATATTTCATAAATAAAACTCAATGGTTGTTTTTAATATACTCCATATATTCAAATGCGTAATCATGTACAAACAAATAGATATTGTTTGTATACATATAGTTTAATGATGTATAAACATATGTATAACAACATATATACACATGCAGATATTTGGATTTATATCCATTATATATACATATATATTATATTTAAATGTTCATATGATTATTTATACATGGATATCAAGAATGTGTGTGTGTGTGTATATATATTTATGTGTATGTATGTTTAAGTGTATTATAATATGATATATTAACTGTATATAGATATTTATAGTATATATATGTCACTACAAGAAAACTGCGGTTTACCTACGCCAAAATGGCGTAGGCGGGGCGTAGGTAAATGTATTAACTACGTAACCCCTACGTCAACTTTGGCGTGGGTAAAACTTGCGTAGCTAATAAAATACCTACGCTTTACCTACGCCATCCGTTGGGTTGTTTCCTACGTCTTTCCTACGCCATAATTTTCTTACGCCTTCCCCACGCCATGTTGTACCTACGGTTTTGTTACGACATTTTTACGTCTATAAGTGCCCACGTCTTCCCTACGTCATTTGTTTACCTACGTCTTCCCTACGCCCAGTTTTCATACGCTTTACCTACGTCATTCTTACATATTACGTTTCCTACGTTTTTTCTACGTCATTCATTTATCCACGGTTTACCTACGCCTGTGTTTTTAATGTTTTTCCTACGCCATGCATACGACTTTTTGCTGCATTAATATTTCATTTACCTACGCCTTACCTACACCTTCCCTACGTCATTTCTGAAGCAATTTTGATATATTACTATTCTATTTCATTTCACCACATTAAATAGAAACTAAAATCAACTTATTTTATATATATACACATTCCAACAAAAAGATTAACGTCAAACCATTCATCTTTAATTCAAAAAACAAATATCTCATTCATATTACAAAGTCAAACAATATTAATCAAGTTCCTACATATTAAAATAATAGGATAATATGTTCATGATACATGACATTATACAGATACCATTAAAAAGTTTTCAATACCCTCATTCCTCATGACGATCGTTCGGCTCTTCATCAAATCGCTGTCGAAGCATCTCGGTGAGTTGTTCATACTGCATCTTCAGCATTTGAATCTCCCCTTCTTGACGCTCCACTTTTTCCTCTAGTTTTGCTCTAGTATGTGCTTCTCCCTTATTAATGCTATAAGTAGCGTCTTTGTATTTCTGCATTTTATCAAATATTGCATCAATTTCTGCATTTTAAACTAATTAAAATAATATTTTGTTGAAAGTTTAAATACTTACTGCAGGGATATTGCCATAATATGGCCTACGGTCCTTTCTTTTAGCTATAGCACCGGTAAGCTTGTCGAATACTTCTTCCTCGACATCATACGAAATTACTGTGCCTTGACTTTTCAGTTCTTCAATTCTAGCTTGATATTGTGCCTGTATTTGTGATTTTTCAAATACAAGAACAAAAACATAAATACATATTTGAACATGAGTGCCAACGTGTTGTGGTAAAGATATTAAAGAATAGGTAAAAAAGGTTGCGGCATTGATTTATATTTTTTTTTACGAGAATGATGTTTTGTGTATTAAGTTTGATTATAGCGTGTCTCTTATTTTCACTTTATTTATTTCCTGCTTTTTAATGTAAATTTACATCACCTCTATTTTGTTCATTGTGATACGCAGGGCAGCTTGCACACAGCCTGGACAAAGTACCAGAAAATCGCTGCCAAATATGGAGGGAACTTAACAGGAGATGCACCAAACACGCAACTTATAATCATCTTGAAACATTATCAAAGCTATTAGTATAAACCTGCAATGTATTGCATTGTACCGGTACAAGAAACTCATTTTTTTGCATTTAGACTGATATGTATGTATGCACTTACTGCTTCTGTTTTATTTCATTGTCTATCTTCCTATGTAGCATTGCTCATATGCATTTCTTCTTGTCAAAATATTAGTTATCTTCTATGTAATCAACATTCACTGAATACATGTGACATGTAATACTGCTAGGTACTAAACCAAGTTGTATATGAGTTTCAAGCTTAACATTCTTTTATTAATACAAGATATCAAGGCAAACTTCTGGGCATTGTCAGTACTCAGGTTATTTC
This sequence comes from Allium cepa, assembly GCA_030765085.1. NCBI lineage: Eukaryota > Viridiplantae > Streptophyta > Magnoliopsida > Asparagales > Amaryllidaceae > Allium > Allium cepa. Next base: position 790,939,673 of record CM060935.1, on the reverse strand, counting down.
CACATTTTCCCGACAATTATAATGCAATTATAACTATAAAATGTACCAAGTGGCCTATATATATCATGTATCCGGATAATTATAAGCAAGACCGCAGTGTGTGTATTCATATATATCATGTGCGATCATTTGAGTACTACACTTCCAATATTACTAATTCTAAACTATGCTAACATTATATGGCATTATTGGCAGCTGCATATGTCTAATTCCAACTACATGACAAAACTAAATTCAGCTAAAATTTGACTTTGTGGTCCGTGTTGAAGACTAGTTTGATAATGTATTTATTCAAGGGAATTTTTTTCATGTACAGGGACAGTCCTGTTGGAGGCACAAGGCAAATAAAAATAGAAATAATATTCACACTCGCACAAATTTAAATCTAAAAAAAAAACTGTTTTATCCCATTTTCATTTTTTTACAACTTATTTTACAATTCCATTTTCCTTTTTTATAATTGTTGCATTTATAATCTCCTGACTTCACCTTTGTTACCAGACTCCTCTACTTTCACCTCTACTACCAAACTGTTCAACTGACCCACACAGCTTTTGGCATCAAACTCTGCCTGTCCCCGCCATCATCAAACTGCTGTACAAAAACCACCCTCTGCCTATTTCTGACCATCACCATATCTCTCACAACCATATACAACTATCACCTGTACATGTTTCTGCACTGTGCACAACCCTCCCATTGCCACAATTCTTAACACAGCAAGCTACACAATTGTGGTTAATATCCACCATCAACTCATTACATCCCACAAGCCTACATATCTACAATCACCATCAACTATCATTCCAAAATCTTCAAGCCTGAAACCACACTTGCCATCTCTTCACCAAAAAAAAAACACAAAAAAAAAACACAGAAAAAGAGACCCGCTGCTCATCACATCCACAACTGCCTTGAACTCCTCTGCAACATTAACATCACTCAACTGCAATTAATTTTTTTAAAAACATTTTCATTTATTTAATTGTGTTATCTAAAAAAGAAAAGATTGCACATTGCCCTTGTTTCAGTAGTGTTCTGAGCATTTCTGTTTTGTTTGTTTTGTTTCTTTCATTAAAAATATATTGCAATTGCTACATTACATTTCAATTTACATTGCATTTGCTATTCCTATTTGCATTACACTGCATTTCTGGTTTTGAGTGCATAATAGTGTGTGCATTTGATACTGCTGTTTGTTTTCGTTTTTGGTTTTTTTGTTTTATGTTCTCTGCATATTACACTGTGTTGTGCATTTAGTTTTAGTTTTTGTTCACCTTCCCCCACCAGCCATTGCATTGTTTTAATTTGCGCATTATGTTGTTCCGTTCATCTTCTGTACACCGACCTCATCCTCATTAAAAAAAATTCACAATTGTATATCTGCATTGGAATTCTTGAATCTGTTATGTGTCCATCCTCCTCCTTCAATCAACCAGCCATCAATTCCACCATTAATCTCCTCCTCATTCACATCAACCTCACTTCAACTAACCTTGCAACTTCACAACTCCTCCTACAACATCTCCAAACAGTTCGACTTCCACCATGGCCATTTCAACCTGAACCATTCTAACCACCCACATCCTAGTAGCACACTTGGACCACACTCCAGAAAACTACAAAACTCACTGCCTACAACTATCTTTCTTAACAACTGCAACCAACCTCACCAACCACAAGCAGTAGCCTGCAAGTTCACCTACGACCATCCTGCATCCGATGAGCCAAACCGACCTTCATCACAGCATCTTGAACAAATGAATAACACACTGTGCATTCACAACTGCACTTTCATCATCAAATCCCTCTCTTAACAACTTCAATCCTATCCACTACCACTATCCTGTCCACACTGCAAAGTCCATCATTCATGAAATCACTTGCTGCTGTCAACTATACACCAGACGCTTCAGTCCTCCAGTTCACCTCTTGTTATCCCACTTCAACTCCTTCAAACATAACACCTCCACCAAACCACCACAACACAGCCACTCCAACTTTCAATTGCCATCGACTTCACTTCAATTGCCATCATATCCAGTGCAATACATTAACTTTATTTCCTGTTGCTTGAAGCTTCTTTCCACACACCAAGAGCCTCGCCAAATTCAACAATCCCAAACTCATCCGAACACATCACTGCCTTCCATCTCACTACTGCAACATCACCAACAACCCACTACAAGCCTTACATCTCAGTGCTCTGACTTCTCAACACCAGAAAACTGCTTCACCTTCATACCATACCACTTCAATTGTTGCCTCAACACCAGAAAACTGCTTCACCTTCAATTTGCATTTTAACACCCATAGCATCTCGCAATTAGCGAGCAGTTTAGTTTGTAATTTGCCGTAATCGTCAACATTTGCTGCGTTAGTGGTTTAGATGGAATTACACCAAAACTGAAAATCAGAACAAATATTTGACGCTTTTGATTGAAATGATGCACTACGCTTCCAATTATTTCATTAATTACTTTAAAATATCTTTTATCATTATTTTATTTATTTATTTGCTGTACTTTTATGATCATTAAGACCAAAACCCTTTTACATCAAATTGAAATTTTATACAATAATATCCGATGTCCCTCTGCTGTACATGTATATAAATATTTGATATCTGGTCTGAAATGATTTTGGTTCGCTGTATACAAATCATTGAGATATGGCCACAATTTAAGCTAAAAGAGTTCTGGCGTAACAAACTACCTAATAAACTCTTCCCTAATCAAATTTCTGTGCCACAACGTTTTTCCATCTAACATTAAAACCCTAAATTTTAACTGTCGAAGAGATATTTTAACAAATTTAACTAAACTTGCACATATTAAACTATTAACCAGTTAATAAAACCAAGATATAAGAATCACTTACTGCAAATTCCATCGATGCTTCATCAATCCATCCACTAGTGGTAGATCCGCTGTCCGAAGTGACCTTGTGAGTCCTACAATACACTTCCCAAGTAGTTGGCTCCCTATTAAGTTCATCGGTCTAGAAAATAAAGATAAAAATAGAGTAAAAATGTGAAAGCTAGTGTAAATTAACGTTAAAACAAGATTTTAGAGATCAAACCAAATCGTTTCGATAATCCGCAAAGGATCTCGAACCACCACAATGTCGCTTTTGGTTTTGAGCCCTAGAGTTTGCAGCTTTTTCTGCCTGAGCTTTTACTTCAGGAAGCTCCCAATATGCCAAAAACTGCTCATATATCTCCTGGGGTAGGTTCGGATGCTTCTTGCCTGACTCTTTCATACTGTGAATCCAGTCCCGATACTTCAAACTTGCTTTTCTATTCCATATCTGCTTCACAATTGCTGGTGAAGCATCATCTGTCCATTGAAATGACTCCTGTACATGTAGTGGAAAATGTAATGACCAAAAAAATAGATGTAACACAAATACACTAATATTATTTTACCAGAAACTCCTGAAACATCACTTTCTTGACATCATCGGGTATACTTTTAAAATTGGGCCAAAAATCGTTAACCCGTGCTAACAAACCTACTCGAATAGCATAAGATGTAGCCCTGGAAGTGAACTCATATCTGAAACATATAAATATAAAGCATAAATATATATTGCAAAAGTCAACATCAATTAATTACTTATTTTGCAAAAGTCAACATCAATTACTTATTTTACAAGAATTCTTACCCAACACTGGCTTGCCAGAAAACTCCGACCCTTGTTACGGAGGAGGAGTCCGACACAGATGCATTAGTCGATGGATTGGTAGCATCAACTTCAAGGGAAGTAGGATGTACAACGGGAGACATGATATTATGCTGCTCTGCTGACTGTGATCCCGATCCATCTTGACCGATAGGAGATGCACTAGGTTGTATTGTGTCAGACGTGTTATTGCTAGAAAGACGTAGAGCGGGTCGTTTCACGGAACGACGATGACGATCAGCTCGAGTAGACATGTCCTGTTAAATTCAATTACTATAACATAGAGAAATACATATGATTTGAAGAATTAAATATACAACAAACCAATTAAAACAACATGAACTGAAGACTAAATACCCAAAGATGACTAAGCATACAAGATTGATTTGAAGTAAAAATTCATACTAATGGAAAATCAAACAAGTATATTAATGAAAGCATGATACCAATCAACATTATCATCATAACTTCCATTAGTTACACTATCATATTCATCTTCACATTCATCAACTTCGACAATTTCATCTTCAATATCATTTTCAGCAGCTTCAATATCATAATCAACTTCGACATCATCGTAAACCTCTACTCCATCAAATACTTCATTATGAAGTGGTCCGATGTCGTCAATGTCTTCAGTGATTTGCAGTAGTCCGTTATGGTCCAAATCATTCTGATATGGTTGATCTTCACTTACGATCATGTTCGAATTGAATGACCATCTTGGCTTTGTTTTAACGACAGCCCACCAATCCGCTTTATTGTTGTTCATAGCAGGATATGGTACATAATAAACTTGAGTCGCTTGCATTGCTAACACAAATGGATCATAACCTTGGTATCGTCTTTTGTGATTTATTTCAATAAGTGGATAATCTTTATGTGCACGACGTATTCCTACATCTTTTCTATTGTCGAACCATTCACATTTGAACAAAAAGGTTTTAAGCTCTGGTGCCATCGAGTAAGTAAGTTCAATTATTTCCTGTAACATGCCATAATAATCTTCTAGATCATCATCCTCGTTTCCACCTTTAACACACACCCCACTGTTGTAAGTTGTTTTATTTTCTCCAAATTCAGTTGTGTGAAATTTATAGCCGTTAACGTACATAATTGGACATTTTCTATACTTCATCATAGGACCAAATGCAAGTTTTGCATAACAAACATCAGTGATTCCATTATCATCAACCTATTAAAATAAATTCACATACATTATAATATTATAAAGATTTATGATATAAAACGCAATTAATATATAATAAATCATGCTCACATATTTCTTAAACCATTTCTCAAATCCTTTACTGGGCTCAACATCAGGATTTGCTTCTTCAAATTGACTGTTGGACGATTAAAATTACCAAGAAAAATTTATAATATAAAACATAAATCAATTTAATTGATTGAAGTTGTGTTACATACCAAATAAGATTTGATAGCTCTTCACAATTGAGAAGCACGGTTGATTTAGCTAAAGTAAAATCTTTAATTGTCTGAAAACCTCCATCTTTCCATTTACCATATGGACGTCCCCGTTTTTGAAATATGGATAGAGATATATCAGATGAATCATCCATTTCATCCTCATTACGGTGGCCACTACTAGAAATCTTGATATGGTCTTCAAAATAGTAATTGAAAAATGTGGATGCTTCTTCGGTAATGTATGCTTGGCAAATTGAACCTTCAACGCGTGCTTTTTGTTTCACCTTTTTTTTAAGGTGACCAAGATACCTTAATATGAATACATGAAATATTAAATATAACATTCTCATAATGATATGATGAAAATATTATGAAGAAAAAATCCACCTTAGTTATGTGTGTATATATATATATACCTCTCAAAAGGGTACATCCATCCATATTGTACCGGTCCTCGCATTAAAGCTTCAGTTGGTAGATGTATAGGTAGATGTTCCATGCTATTAAAAACTCTAGGAGGAAATATTTTTTCCAATTTACACAATAACTTCGGTACATCCTTCTCTAGTTTCTCCAAATGAGCTTTAATAAGAGTAGTCGAACATAAATCTTTGTACATTAAGCTAAGCTCAGTTATGGGCATCCAAACCTTTTGTGGTAATAGCTCCTTAAAAACTATCGGAAATAGAGTCTCAAGAAATACATGACAATCGTGACTCTTCATTCCCGATAGTTGAAGGTCCTTCATGTCAACACATCGTTTCATATTAGAAGCAATTCCATCTGGTAACTTCAAATTTTCTACCCACTCCAATACTTTTTTACGACGAATATTTTCCAACTCATAACAAGCTAAACGTTTGAAATTTGGACGTTCACTATCAATTTTTAGTTCAGGACGATTACAGTAGAATGCAATATCCTTCCTTGACTTCAAATCATCTTTTGTTTTTCCCTTAACATTCATAATTGTGTTAAAGTAGTTCTCAAACACATTTTTCTCATTATGCATTACGTCCAGATTGTGCCGAAGTTTCAGATTCTTCTAATATGGTAGCTCCCAAAATATACTTTGTTTGCACCAATTATGAATTTGTCCTTTACCAGGGATTTTTGGCTCTCTTCCTATCTCATGCATTTTAGGATAATCTTGCACGATCTCGTACACTTGTTCACTACTCAGAATGTCAGGTGGCTCTAAAGTAATAGTTGTATTTGCCCTGAAGTTTTTCTTATCAAATCTAAAACGGTCGTTTGGATGCAAAAAACGACGATGACGATCCCACCAACACTGTTTGCCGCCATATTTTAATCGAAAGGATTCAGTCGAATCCATACAGATAGGACAAGCGAACTTGCCGCTAGTACTCCAGCCAGAAAGCATCCCATATGCTGGAAAATCACTTATTGTCCATAATAAAGAAGCAAACATTCTGAAATTATTTTTCCTCGACACGTCGTAAGTAACAACGCCATCTATCCACAGTTTTTTCAGCTCATTAACTAAAGGTTGCAAATATACATCTATTCCGTTTTTGGGATTCTTTGGTCCAGGAACAATCACAGTTAAAAACATGTATGAATTCTTCATACACATCCACGGAGGTAAATTATAAGGTGTTACAATAACTGGCCATGTCGAATAAGGTTTTCCGAACGACGCAAAAGGCGCGAAACCATCCGTACACAAACCAAGTCGGACATTTCGTGATTCTTTAGCAAAATCGGGATAAACTTTATCAAAATGTTTCCACGCCTCGCCATCAGAAGGATGACATAAAATCCCTTCCTCTCGTTGGCGTTCATTGTGCCATCGCATGTGTTTTGCGGTAGCGCAAGATGCATATAACCTTTGTAATCTGGGTGTAAGTGGAAAATAATGCATACGAGTGAAAGGTACACCTTTTCCATTGGTTTTTGTAGACTTATATCTTTTTTTATTGCAGAATTTACAATTCGTAAGGTTTTGATCTTCCTTCCAATATATCATGCATCCACTTGGGCATGTGTCAATTTTTTCATACGGCAAACCAAATGCAGATACTTCCTTTTTTAATGAATACCAATTACATGCCAACACATTGTCAGGTGGAAGCATTTCTTTACACAGACTTAAAATCGCATTCATCATGTTTTCCGACGCATTGAATTCGGATTTTATACTGATTAACCTAGATGTAGCCAACTAGTGTGTCATTGTACAACCTTTATAAAGGGGTTATTTCGATGCTTTTAACAAATCAAAAAACTTTTTAGCTTCCGAGTCAAGTTCTTCTGCTTCAGGTTCATCAGTCCACAAACTTGGACCGGCAGCATCATGGACCATTTCTGTCATTCTATCTTCCATACTATAGTCATCAAAATTAGCACCGATGGTTTCGGTTGCATCTTCAACTACCACTGTCGAATCATGCTTTGTCCCCGATTAACCGTGATATCTCCACACATAATAATTTGGCATAAAACCATAATTATGCAAGTGAAAAGTTATAGTTTCGTAATCTTGAAGTTTCATGCAATGACATTTCTTACACGGGCATCGAATTTCTATCATCTTTGTTTTATTACAAGACGCCGCTTTTAGAAATGCTTCCACGCCATTTCTAAAATGCAATGATATTGATCCTCTTTTCCATCCAGGCTCATACATCCAAGTTCGAACTTTCATATAATCCATCTTTTACTGCATAATTATAAATAAATTAAATTATATTTAATTTTAGGAAATTTAAAGTCCATAAAACAAAAAATAGGTCTATATTTGTAAATAAGTTTGAAAGTGGTCTATATTTTATCAGAACTGTTAAAAATGAAGTACTATTTGTGTTGATTGAGTCGCTATTTAATAATATGTCATTAGTAGTAATTTTGGAAGACTTGTCTAATTAAGAAAACTAGAAAAAAGATAATAGAAAATACACAAGATAAGATGTTAAAATAAATATAAAATTTATCAAAAATATTGCAAGATACTTGCTAATATTGCAACATTTGATTTCCAACTTTCAATTTGTTCGACTTGCAAAATTTGCAGACAAAACATTGTTATCCCAATTTTGACCCAGTCAATAACTAATATCGTATCAGACTTTATATTAATTGTATTTTGCACCTCTACTACATGCTACAAGAGCGATTAGAGGTTTTGGGATATGTTGTTTAATATCAAACTGCCTAAGGACACAATTTAGATAGTATGGCTCTGCAACACCAAAGCATAGCAAAATCCTAGTATTCTAATGGGTATCTGTCACGAATGCCCGAGTATAGGTTCCACAAAGCCTAAATATCATGGTAAAACTAAATTATGGGAATATCTACGATTGCAAGTGTTGGTATAGGAAAGCAAAATAAACTTATTTCGCGCTTTGTCAGCTTATCAAGTTGCTTTCTCACCTTACTGGTGCATATGCCTGGTCACCACCTAATTGCATAATTTTGCACTTACAAGTACATGGTTGGGACTCATCATACAATGGATTGGGGGTAAAATTTGGAATCATTGGAAAGTTATCATATGTCTAAGCCTAAATACACAACATAATATAACTACGTATCATAAAAAAGTATGAATCAAATTAAAAATTACGATATTTTGAATAATTCATCACTATTAGTAGAGACAAACATCCTATTCTTTGTTTCACATATCTGCAAGAAGCAAGTCCAACATGCCTGTACAAGTATGATAAAAGGGCGACTCAATTTTAGAAAATTAGACAACTCAAAACAAGAAATTCGCATACCTAATTAGTAGTGGCAGTACAAAGAGACTGTAGCGGACTTCAAATCAGCAGTAGAAAATATCGCGTGGCAAGAGACTGTAGCGGACTTCAAATCAGCAGTAGAAAATATCGCGCAGGAGGCAAGGATGAGCCGACGATGCAGACCCAAATCAGTAGTAGAAAATATCGCGTAGGAGGCATCAGCAGTAGAAAATATCGCGTAGGAGGCAAGGACGAGCCGACGAGACTTCAAATCAGCAGTAGAAAATATCGCGTAGGAGGCAAGGATGAGCCGAGTATGCAGCATAGGAGGCAAGGATGATGGAATAGCCGAGTACGCAGCGATGCTTATTTAGAAGGCGTTGATTTTAGAAACCCTAGTTTCTTTGGTACAGGCAATCGCAAAGTATTTTTTATTTAAAAACTGATTGTGTTTTGGGTTGAGGCATCGCAAAGTTTTTTTTATTTAAAAACTGATTTTAGGAATTATACCGTGAGTAACCCAACTAAAAAAAAAGCGTAGAGACGGCGTGGGAAATTTCCTACGTCTTTCCTACGCCAACGTGTAATTGTATAAAATTAACGAAGGAGTGGAAATGGCGTAGGAGATTATCTACGCCTTTTCGACGGTATCATTTTACTGTAGACGATTTCCTACACCTTACTTACGCCACGATTTTTTTTCTACATGTTGAATTTGGCGTAGGAGAAGCGTAGGAAATTTCCTTACGTCTTTACCTCTTTCTACCAGTTTCCTACGCCTAACCTACGCCCCGCCTTTTGGCGTAGGAAAGACGTCGGAAATTTTGTGTAGGAAACTGCAGTATTTTCTAGTAGTGTGTACACACAGTTTAAACATGAATATCAAGAATATATATCTGTATGTATGTATGTTTAAGTGTATTATAATATGTGTATATTATTTACATACAGATATTTATAGTACTATGTATATTCACACGGTTTAAACATATACATACTATATGTGATTTGTGACAACCCGCAAATCCATACCCTTGAATCAACAATAATCCACACATGTCCGATCCAAAAAGCACAGACTGACGGAAAGTCATGAGAAAGAAAAGAAGAGAGAAGAAGAGAAGAGAAGAAAGAGAGAAGAGAAAACCAAACAAAATAATACAGAATCTCACATCGCAGCGGCAAAAATATAATATCATATCAATGATCTTTACAAACAGAAACTGTATATAGATACACCAATCAGAGTTCAACAATCAATCACCAATCATCAGGCAGGACAGTTATAATAACATGTCCTTACAATTGCCGATAATATAAACAAAAATGTGCAAAGCGGATAATCAAAATAGATACGTGTATACGAAAATGAATATCTCCAACTCGTCTGCTGAAGCTCCAAATGCACCAAATCTGAACCTGTAAATATACTCGGTCTGACCCAATCATTGAAAGGGAAGAACGCCAGGATCAGTATGGTAAATCAACGTGAGAAACACACTCAACTGAATTTATTAAATTACCAAACTTTTCCTTTCAAAACAAAAATATCTCGTAAGGCACGTCCGCACATAAATATGGACATGTTTTTACCTTACGATAACTAAAACATTTCATATCAAAATCTCTTATATTATACTGGTGTCATGTATACAAATAATATTAATCATAGACGAAATTGTCACCATTATTAAATTCTAGCATATAGCCCAAAATGGGTAATACAATTAAAATGGCAGGCATGTAGTGGACTTTGGATTTCCATACAAATGACCAGGTGAAGTGACTACCATCCAGAAGTACATCTCTAAAGGAATGTACCGATGACCATCATAAAGGATCCTCTACCAACACAAGGCCGACCCATCTCTGTAACTAGGTAGTGCCGAATATATCATCCTCCGGTCATTATCGACCTTTTCTAAGGGCCCTCATAGCATACAAACGACAATAATTTACATCTCGAACGTCATAGCGGAAAGAAATATATCTAGAAGAGGATGATCATATTCTAACTGGGAATGACCCACATAGCCTTACTGCATCTAACCCTGTTTCAGTCATTTCCGGTTGATGAGGCCCGAGGTGATGATTCCTTTCACATATCACATCACATTGAATGCCACATGGCCATTTTCGTTGAATACTAATTGCCTTGCTCAAAAATACAACCCTTAAGCTCGTACGTCTCAAGGAGGGTGTTAGGCTAAGAGAAGTAGTCTTCTCCGCCACCACTGATGTACGTTTGCAAAAACCAATGTACATAATCTTAGAAATGCAATGTCAAAACAAACGTCCATACATGTTGTCCAAAAACAGGACAAACCGAAGGTACTTTCCAACCACATCCTGTCGGGAAATCCCTAGGATTAGTAGCAAATATTCCTTGTATTGGATATTTCATAACGAAGAGACTACTGCTACTAGTATATTAGAACCCCGAACGATCAACAAGCAGTCCTCAACTATGGAAATTCTGAATATCAATATCATCACAACCAACCTACACAATCATTGCATAAATATTGATCCAAAGTGGTTTTCAGATAAATATGATCCCGGTCTCTTCGCACCAACAACACAAAAGCATTTCTCAATCTCACTCAGAAACTAAGTCTCATAGACTTATCACATCTCCAGCTTTCAACTTGCTATCCTTCGGCCAAGAAGGAAGCTCGATAGATTGGAATAATACTCTGCACTACAAGAATCAACATCCTCAACGCAAACGATATTCAATCCTACACAGAAGGCTACGTACTATGTCTACGGCTACATAGTTCCCACATCAAGTCGAGGAACTAAAATGGCCAAATTTTGATAGTCGGTTATTTAACTATCAAAGCAAACAAATAAATTTCTAGCACCATAAGCAATCATTAGGCCCTTTAGTTTATCTTTTATTAATTAAATCACCTTCCAAATATTCACTTCAAATTATCTTTAAAAATATATATTCACAAAACCATTTCAATATTTCAATATTGGAAAACATTTCTATATAAATGTTTAATAATAAGTAATTCACAAATCAATTTATTTTCAACACTTAGAAAATATTAAACATACTTAAATTAGGATTAAGTATATATTTCAGTCTTTAAGGAAAACATTCTCTTAAACATACTTATCTAGGTCAAAATGAATGTTGCATAAAATATCGTTACGACAACCCAAAATCACTATTATAGGGATTCACAAATTAGATAGATGTATAAATCCCATATACCATACAAAACATTTCCTTTCGAAAATTATTTACTATAACAATAATGTTATAGTCCATCATTTCCTTACTTCTCAAAAACGTCTATTTCAACAATGAATGTTGAAATTTATGTATTCGATGCTTACACGTTTTAAAACATCTTCTAACCATTTAACCCCATTTTAAAAAATCACTTTTCAAAACATTTATTTAATTTAAAAGATTATTCACTATTCAAAATCGTGAATGTATTTCTCTAAACATGTTTCATTACCATTGCACATTTAATTTGAAGGATAATTCACTGTCCAAAATCGTGAATATAATTCCTTTAATAAGCTTCATATTTAACTTATCAAATAAGTTGATTTCATATTTATAAAAAAATGTTTATACATTACATTTCTCTTTTATAAAAACTTCCATTTATAAAATTCCATTATCAATCAATTTCGTTTATCTCATTTATATGCCAAAATCCAAATTATAAGTTAATTCACTTATAAATCATCTATTTACAAATTCATTCTTTTTATAACTTCACAAATTCATAAATCTTATTCACTTATAAGATCCAATTATAACTTCTTTTTACCACTCATAAAACTCCTTTATAATTCCATTACTTTGATTTATAAAAATTCAATTTTATAAATCTTATATATAAACCATTTATAATAATTCAAAATTCCAATTTAACTTATTTTATAAAATAGGCTGCTCCATATTTCAAAAATCACATTTAGGTAATTTCTCAAAAATCATAATTTTTATAACATAAAAATTATAACTTTTATTTATTTTAAATAAATCATTCCTTAACAATTCAAAAATTAATAAAAATCTATTTTCAAAATCACCTCAAAATCCTTTTAAATTTGAAATCATCACTTTAGTATTTTTAAATTACCAAAAATAGGCCCAATGCTGCAACGACACTAAATAAGGTGATACACATCAATCATATGATCCAAACATCATATATCATATGATAACAACATATATCACAATATCTGTTAATAAAATCAACAGTGGTGAGGAATCCAGTTGGATCCCTCCAACCTGTCACCTGTAATAAATATATACATTAAATATGTGTACAATGTCCTCTTCAAGGAAGATGCACGAACAAATGGTCATTCGCTCATACACGGAAACGTATAGGGTCTCATCTACTCTAATAGGCAGGAATATATCCAAACACCAATCAATATATATAATATCTCATATATCATCCAAACAATCATTAATCAGCAAAAATAAATTTATTCTCACTTATATAAAAATATCAGTGAGACATTAAGAGTTAGTTGTACACACTTTGGTTCCAATAGCGGTTGTAGTGTTTTATTCCGAATAATAAACGAGCATTTAATTTTATCCAAAATTTTCACTAGCTCCATTCAACTCCATACCAGCTCTAAAATGTAATGGTCGTCAATACAGACCCAACGTAATTTGGTTCATCCAAAACGGACCTTGTATGAAGAAGTTGTGGCATTTTAAACATCACACGAATTTATATAATATAATTTATGATTTTATTTTTATTTTTAAAACCTTAATCAATCTGGGCTGCACGTTTCGAACAAAGAAGATCTGGCTGTGATTTTCATCTTCTTCCCCATTCGTTACCTAGGCTACACGAACGCATCGGCCGCCACTTGCATTTGAATTTTCATGCCCTCCTCCTTCACTTCAACGACGATCGGCCAATGCCATTCGAAAGCCCTTCACGAGCTACACCTCCACCTTCGACAACGATGAACTCGGTCCTCCCTTCGCAGTGAAATCAGCCTCCAAACACAACGACTTCAAACCCAAATTAATGTCAATTTACTCAACTATATTCGATCATCACCATATGGATGTGAAGATCTCACATAGCTCTTTAACTTTGTAGTTGAAAGTTTTTGTTAATTGTTCACGAATTGAGAGATAATGGAGGAAGAAAATTTGAGCAATTTTGACCGTTTGAGAATATAGTGCCGGCTAGACCTAGATTGGCTAGGGTTTTGGTGAATGAACGTCTTTATATAGGCAATTACTAAACACTATCACTCGAAATTTTTCGCACACCAGACGTAACATGCCGCCTGGCTTTTATAATGTTTTACCCCTATTTCAAATAAAATAGAATATATATATTGGAAGCCAATTCAATCATATTTTGAAGATAGGTTTTCGGATCGAATTATTTGTATTAAAATTTCACTTAAATAAATTTCTATGCATTTCAGCTTCGTACAACTAAATCGTAAATCCGATTGACACTAAGTTCGAAATCCTACAATAATATAACATTATAGATCCAATGAAACTAGTTTCATCGAAAACCGAGACTATGTGAAAAATGACTATTTTTACACGTTAATTAAATGTTAAAATATTCAATTTCTATAGATTAACTTTTAATTCAATTTCAAAAGCTCACTAACATAATTCTAATTCAAATAGATTTTAATTCGACTTCATAAATCATTTTTATTCACATTAAATTCAAATTCCAGTTATTTCTACAATTTTGAATATTAAATTAACAATTTAATTATCCAATTAAATCAAGATATTTAAAATATAAGTTATTCGATCTTATAAAATTAACTTGTGAATATTTAAAATTAATTAAATATCCAAATTTCAAATGGCTGAAATTTTGGATCGTTATATGATTTGTATATATTGCTACTTATATGTTACCCGGTTGTTTGACCATGTAACAAGAGGCTTGGCATAGATACCTCGGTCGGCACGGACCTCGTTCGGCACAACTCTCCTCGCTCGGCATGAAGCCTCATTCGACATAAAAGGGTCACTCGGTACAAGGCCTCACTCGGCACAGGTGATTCGTTCGGTACAGGCCTCGTTCGGCACACCTCCCCTCGCTTGGCATGAAGCCTCGTTCGGCATAGATGAGTCGCTCAGCATGAGGCCTCGTTCGGCACATTCCCCCTCATTCGGCACCACAGCCTCGCTCGGCCCGAGTACCTCGATCGGCACAGTGCCCCATTCGGCATACGAATGTCTTTCGACACGCATCCCTCACTCGGCATACGAATACTGTTCGACCTAGATGTACGGCTCGGCATACGAGTGTTGTTTGGCATGGAGATATCGCTCGAAATTCTCTGGTTCGACCAACCTCGCTCGGAAACTACCGATCGGCATCCCCGGCTGGTGCGTAGAAGCTACTTACCATGGGTCGATGTACCTTGTTCCTAGGCCCATGAGGGAAGTCCAACCCATCTTCGTCTATAAATAGAAGGGCAGGGGCATAGTGAAAGGGACCTTTTTTCGAGAACACTGGGGAGACTCTGACGCTTTCAAGACTCATTCTTTTCATTTAATACTTGTATTCAAGTCATTATGGTACGGATTGTATATGTATTTAATCATTTGTGAAAGTAATAAAGATCAAAACTTAAAGTGGACGTAGGCTGTTGCGCTGAACCACTATAAATCCCGTGTTCTTGTTGTGGCATTTAATTTAGCATATAGTTGTCTGTTTTAATTTAATTTCTTCATTAATCTCTCTATATAATCTTTCTCAAGGGTGTTAGTGACCAATTCTGGTGCTTTCACTGAGAATCGAATTCTCAGGCCGCTGAGATCTGCTTTGTAGCTACTGGATTGAATAAATCCCCCAAAGGAGATCCAAGTCATTCATAAGATGTCCGTTGATTCTACTCAGAGTTCCTATCAATAACTCTACTATGGGAAGACCACGTATCAGATTAGCCTCTCATAACGCAGATGTCAATGAGAATACTAGCGTACAACAAAGAGGACCTAGCAATCAATAAGAAAATCTGGATGCAGGAACCACCACCCAAAATTAAATGGAAGTTGTCACCGGAACAGAGTTCAACGACTTGATGAAAGAACTCATGGAAAGCAGAAGACAACTCAGCGAGCAGATTCAAGCTAACGCTAACCTCATGACTTAGCTTACTCAACAACTGCATCAGAATGCTTGAGGTAACCCAGTTTCTTATTCTTCATATGATAGTTCGATTTCGTCCGATATACCTCCCAGGCGTAGAAGCCGCAAAATTGAAACTACACAAGCAGGTACTGCTGATCGATCAACTAGGGATCACTTACACCTTGGCGACCATACCCAAGCTGGAATAGGAAATTTAGGATCTGGAGCACGTGTGGAAACTAGACGCCCGACTCACCGAGACCCTAATGAAGCTGGTCCCCAAGACACACGTTTAATAGATCGCCCACAGAGGAGACATCAACCCGAATGGTCCCGTGGGACAGATTCCAACCTTCTATCTTCCATACAAACCCTGAACCTATTGGCTATGGTTAGAAAGATGATGAGAGAAAATTAAGGCTTGACCAATGAAGATTGGAGGGATATCCAAGAGTCATACTCCATTCGCAGACACTATTCTACAGACCAAGTACCCAGAAAGTTTAACATGCCAATCATCCCGAACTACAAAAGGGAAGATTGATCCTCGACAGCATGTGATGAGATATGAATGGATGATGGATTCAGCTAGAGCGAATGATGCAACTAAGTGTAGATGCTTCCCAATAACTTTATCCGGAATTGTGACCATGTGGTTCACTCGACTTCCTCCGCGGTCTATATCTAGCTTTGATGAATTGGCGACGAAATTTGTAGAACAGTTCAGGATACATGCCACTCGTCCCAAGGACATGATGTCCCTATTTAGTGTAATCCACGCTCCAGGGGAGTCGTTGAAGGAGTACTTACAGAGATTTCACGTTACGGCTACTGAAGGTAGCAACCCTAATGACCATGCAATTCTGATGGCTGTAATGCGAGGAGTGGATCCAGATTTGGAGTTTGGAGATTGGTTGGCAGGAAATCCTCCGTCTACGTAAGAGTGTTTCTATTCAAAGTCTCATTAGTTCATAAGAAAAGAGGAGGCCAGGTGGTCAAGGCGAGATAAGGTACCAAGGCCTGTTCAGGAGACTGTGAAAAACAACATCGTTGAAAAACAATCCGGTGATAATTTGGCGAAAGTTCAGGTCAATGTCCAGAACAAGCTTGGGCACTCTAAGGTTCCAGAGGAGCAAATCCCAGAAAGAAAAGGGAAGCAGAAAAATGGAAGCCAAGGATTCCAACCTACAGCGAATACACCCCACTGAATGCATCTCTAGAAAATATTTACCTATTAACCTATAATACTTTCCAATACAGAAAGTCGTTCCTAAAGGAGTCAACAAAGGAACAAAAGTGGACTGGGACGTACTGCCGCTTCCATGGGACTTACGGGCACAATACAGAAGTGTGCAGACACCTCCATGATGCCATAGAAAAACTGATTAGGTAGAGAAAGTTGCAGGAGTTTGTTAAGAACCCACAGAAAGGTAGGCAAGGAACATCAGACCCCGGACGTGGGCCTGCTCCACGCCATCCAGAGGATCCTGCTCGAACTCTAGGTAGACTAGTCATAAACACGATAGTCGGTGGACCTCACCCTACGGATAAGAATTGGCATGAAATGGAGCGGTATGCCAACTCCCTAAGGCATGTAGATTTTGAGTGTTGTTCGAATATTGAGGACGGGTCCCCAGCTAAGCAGCCGCGGACAATGACGTATGATATAGTTTTTAGGAGCAGAGACGCTAACCAGGTGGAGGCTCCTATCATTGACCCGATGGTCATCTCTACGACAATCGGGCCAGCATTTGTGAAGAGAATTTTGATTGATTGCGGAAGTTCTGTCAATATCATCTTCAAGAAAGCATATGACCAAATGAAGATGGAGACGAAGGATTTAATGCCATCTAAAGCTCGTATTCATTGCTTTAATGGTGTAGCAATCGATGCAGTGGGTTATGTTGAATTACCAGTTGAACTTAGGAATGGTGAACTTAGGAGGGTGCGAATCCTACCTTTCATAGTTTTGGATGTTGATTCTCCATACAATGTATTTCTGGATCGATCGACCCTGGCAGAGTTTAGGGCAACTTTGGCCCCGTAGTGTTTAACTTTAAAATTTCCAACAGACAAAGGAGTTGGTGTTGTGCATGGCGATCAGGCAACCAGTCATGTATGTTATGTGGCTGAGCTAAGAGAGGCCCAGCGGAGAGAGAAAGGAAAGGTTGCGGATAGCTCCGTCCGCAGCCTGATCATTGAAAATTGACAAGTAGTATCTAAGCCCAGGCTCGGGCAGCACGATCGGATCTATAGAGACATAGATCCGAGAGATGATAATGGGGAACCCAGGGAAGCAAATACAGCACCAGCTGGACTGACGATTGACATTTCGATCAACCGAGATGACCCATCCTAAGTACTTAAGATTGGATCACAATTCGACCCCTCAGTGGCCGAGGATCTCACCGATTTCCTCCAAGCGAATCTGTACGTTTTCGCTTGGACACATTCTGATATGTGCTCGATTTCTCCCGCTATTGCGAGTCATATGTTGAACATAGACCCGAAGTATGTTCCTGTAAAGCTTGAAAACGAGAGGCATGGACCCGGAGAGGTCCGCTGCTCTCAAAGAGGAGGGGGACAAACTTAAAGCCAATGGGTTCGTCCATGACGCCCTCTACCCTGAATGGGTATCTAACCCGTTCTAGTGAGGAAAGAAAATGGGAAACAGAGAACTTGTGTAGACTACTCTGATTTAAACAAAGCATGCCCGAAGGATAGTTTCCCTCTAGCCAGAATCGACCAGTTGGTCGACTCAATGGCCAGACACGAGTTACTGTCATTTGTGGATGCATACTCGGGATATAATCAGATGCCAATGCACATTCCAGACCAAGAACACACCAGTTTTGTCACAGACGTTGGGCTATATTGCTATGTAGTAATGCCTTTCGGATTGAAAAACGTGGGAGCGACTTATCATCGTCTGGTGAATTGAATGTTTAAAGACCAGGTTTATAGAATAATGGAAGTCTATATGGATGACATGCTAATGAAATCATGGCAGTCAAACGACCACATTCGAAACTTAGTGGAGATGTTCGATATATTCAGATATTATGGAATGAAAATCAATCCTTTGAAGTGTTCCTCCGGCGTTGCGTCAGGGAATTTTTTAGGTTTCATTGTTAATGCAGGGGGAATCAAAGCTAACCGGAGAAGATTCAAGCTATTCGAGACATACAAGTGCCCAGAACTATAAAGTTGGTACAAAGCTTGAATGGAAAGGAGGCCGCGCTGAATCGATTCATATCCAGAGCCACAAATAAGTGTATTTCCTTCTTCGATGTAATAAAGAAAGGAATGAGAAATTTTGAGTGGATATCCGGCTATGAGGAAGAGTTCCGAGCTATGGTAAGGCATTTAGAAAGTCCTCCGGTGCTATCGAAACCGGTAGACCATGAAGTGTTGTACTTATACTTAGCAGTATCCCAGCATACTATCAGTACGGCTTTGGTTCGCGAGGAGGACCGAGTTCAGAAGCCAGTGTACTATGTCAGTAAATGTTTAACGAGGGAAGAAATAAATTATCCTAATATTGAGAAACTGACCTACTGCTTGGTGATTGCATCACACAAGCTTCATCCGTACTTTCAGGCACACTCAATCAGTATCGACCGAAAACTTTTGGAAGGATGTTAAAATGGAATATCGAGTTGAGCCAGTTGGATATTACCTACCTGCCACGAAGGGCCATACAAGGGAAAGCGCTAGCAGACTTCATCGCTGAATTGACCATGTCAGACGAATCAAAAAGCCACGATATCATACCTCCCGTTCAATGGAAGCTGTACCCCGATGGGGCATCTAATGACCGTTGCTATAGAGCTAGTATAGTTTTGTGACTCCCAAAAACCAATCAATTTGTTACGCGTTGAAGCTCGAATTCCCAGCAACAAATAACAAAGCCGAGTATGAAGCATTGATTGTTGGCTTGCAACTTTTTAGAGAGCTGGGGGTAAAATCGGTTGAAATCTTTTATGACTCACAATTGGTGGTATACCAGGTGCGGAGGGACTATCAAGCGAAGGGACAGAGACTTGCCCCATAGCTTGCACGGGTTCAAGAGCTGCTAGCAAATCTAGAATATTATGATATTTCGCATGTCCCGCGTGAACAAAATAGAGAAGCCGATTCATGGGCAAAATTTGCAAGTACTGGCGATGCATAGCAAATGGGATTGGTTCCCATGAAACGTTGCATGCTCCGAGTATAAATATAATGGAGATAGATTTCGAGTTAGAAACAGAAATCGAGAAGGAATAATGGATGACCCCATTCAAGCAATACTTACTACACGAGATCTTGCCCGAAAAAAAGAGCGAAAGACGATAAGTCATTCGCAAAGCTTCGCGATATGTAATGTAGGACAGAATAATGTATCGGAATGGATTCTCGGCCCCCTTACTTCGGTGCGTTGCCACAATGAGATAAAACGAGTCCTGAAGGAAGTCCATGAAGGAGAATGTGGTGACCATACTGAGGGGCAGAAGTTAGCAAAAAAGATCCTCTGCTATGGATTGGCCAACTGTAAATCGGGATGCTGCAGATTATGTAAGAAGATGTGATAAATGCCAGAAGTATGCAATAATCCCGAGAGCTCCGCCGACGGAACTCTCACAAATGGTTAGTCCCTGGCTATTTGTAATGTGTAGGATAGACATAATTAGTTCTTTACCCATATCCAAAGGTGGAGTGAAATACGCGATAGTTGCGGTCGACTACTTTACCAAGTGGGCGGAAGCAGAGCCCTTAACCGCGATCACCACCAAGAAGGTCATTAATATCGTTGTACGAAACATTATATCCGTTTTGGCCTCCCACGAACTATCATTACAAACAAGGAACTCAATTCAAAAGTAGAGAGTTCAAAGAATTTTTCAAAAGTATGGCATTGAAAAAGGTTTGCAGCAGTTGCTCATCTAAAAGCCATTGGATAAGTAGAAGCCATGAACAAAATAATCAAGTCCATACTGAAAAAGCATTTGGAAAATGCTAGAGGCAAGTGGGTGGATGAACATCCAACAGCACTTTGGGCTTACAGAACCACCCACAAGTCCGTGACTGGCCACGCTCCATTCACATTGGCATATGGCATAGAAGCTATTATACCCATAGAACTTGATGTTCCATCACATAGGGTAACTCATTACGACGCTACGACGAATCGAGATCTCTTACTGGAATCACCGGACTTCATTGATGAAAAACGTGAAGAAGCTAATTTAAGAGCGGCTGCATATAGGCACCAAGTCACTCGATATTATAATGAGAAAGTCAACCAAGAGTCTTTGACGTGGGGGACCTCGTTTTGAAACGAGTTTTCCCGATCCAGTCGCATATGAATCCCACATGGGAAGGTCCATACGTCATTGAACGGAGGCTTGAAGAAGGAACTTTCAAGCTAGCGACCGTTGATGGCACGACACTCCCCCGAGCATGGAATAGCGAACATCTACGGCATTATTATACTTAGTCTATTCCTTTTGTATCTTTGTTGCAATTATTTCCAGTATGTTTTTATTTCGTTGATTCACAGTTTTGGGCATGTAAAAAGACAATTTAGTTCGTTTTCATTAATAAAGGCTTGAAGCAATATTTTCCATGAATTATTGATGTTCCATGTATGATAATTCTATGGAAA
Organism: Allium cepa; assembly: GCA_030765085.1. Lineage (NCBI taxonomy): Eukaryota > Viridiplantae > Streptophyta > Magnoliopsida > Asparagales > Amaryllidaceae > Allium > Allium cepa. Next base: position 790,918,071 of record CM060935.1, on the reverse strand, counting down.
AAAAACCAGAGTTACATTATTATGTCTGACGTACGAACGCGCATAAACGACTTAAAATCTTCAAGTCTCCAGAGTGCGAACTGGAGTGCTCCAAGTTCCCAGAGTGCGGACTGGAGTATAAACGACTTGAAATCTCTAAGTCTCCAGAGTGCGGACTGGAGTACTCTGAGTACCCAGAGTGCGGACTAGAGAATAAACGTCTTGAAATCTCCAAATTCCCAAAGTGCGGACTGGAGTACTCTGAGTCCCCAGAGTGTGGACTAGAGTATAAACGACTTGAAATCTCCAAGTCTCCAGAGTGCGGACTGGAGTACTCTGAGTCTCCAAAGTGCGGACTAGAGTATAAACGACTTGAAATCTCCAAGTCCCCAAAGTACGGTCAGGAGTACTCTGTGTCCCCAGAGTGCAGACTAGAGTATAAACGACTTGAAATCTCCAAGTCCCCAGAGTGCGGACTGGAGTACTCTGAGTCTTCAGAGTAAAAACTAGAGAATAAACAACTTGAAATCTCCAAGTTCGCAGAGTGCAGACTGGAGTACTCTGAGTCCCCAGAGTGCAGACTAGAGTATAAATGACTTGAAATCTCCAAGTCCCCAAAGAGCGGATTGGAGTACTTTGAGTCTTTAGAGTATGGACTAGAGTATAAACGACTTGAAATCTCCAAGTCCCTAAAGTGCGGACTGGAGTACTCTGAGTCCTTAGAGTGCGGACAAGAGTATAAATGACTTGAAATCTCCAAGTCCCCCGGACTGGAGTACTCTAAGCCCCTAAAGTGCGGACTAGAGTATAAACGACTTGAAATCTCTAAGTCCCTAGATTGCGGACTGGAGTACTCTGAGTCCCCAAGGTGCGGACCAAAATACTCTGAGTCTCCAGAGTGTGCACTAGAGTACAAATGACTTGAAGTCTTTAAGTCCTCAGAGCGCGGACTAAAAAATATTCTAAGTACCTGAAGCATGAAATAGAGGATGTACAATTCCAAACAATCTCTGAGTTATATGAAAATGAATTGGGGGTTTATGTAACTCACAAGAGCTTGGGTTTCGACCACAGTTATACAGTAAGCTGAACAACAAAAGTTATTTGAAAGACAAAGAAACCAAATTTTGTTTATCGATACAAAATGAGGTCCTACTACAACTCCTCTAAAACCCGGAGTAAAAAGTCTATCTACATTGACTATGAAAATAAATAATAATAATTACATAATCTAAGCTAACTCTCGATGAACGAGTGTAACAACTACTTCTTCGGTTTCCTTGGTTTCTTTTCCTCCCCCGTTTTCTCAGACGACTCCTCCCCCATGTATTTTTGCTTGGACGCTTTACTTGATGGGAAAGTAACATCCGAGGAAGAACGAGGTACTTCTAGTGGCCTGGACCCACCAGGGAGGATGAACTTCAAAGGCCTGTTCAAAGGATCATTTAGATCCACAACTCGGGGCTCGACTTTGATTTCAACTTTGTTTTTCTTCTTCTTCGCAAGTTGCTCCTTCATGCTCATTTTTGAAGTGTGTCTAGAGGCGCCTGTAATCTCAATTTCATAACTTTCTTCGACGGGAGACGAAATTTCAAACTTGTCCTCGTCAAGCGCCTTAATCACTTGAGCATCAGAACCAGGAGTCTCTCCCGCTTGAATAGCCTCGCTCGCCTTCTCCTTCTCCTCCTTGGCATCATCGCTCCTCGAAGTGGGCTCGAGGTCAGAGTGGCCTACGCAAAATCATAAGAGACAAACGTTAGAATATAATGAACTCTCGCCGAAAACGACGGCTCTTTGAACTTTAAGAAGAAGAGTTATATACCGGTTTCTTGTTGACTCTCAACCGTCCGAGGAGTCTCACCCTTTGGAATAGGAGATAGAACATGAATGTCGAGGCCAGGGTCTTCGGGGTCATAACCAGCATGCTGCTCGAACGGATCGAGTATTTGCCGACCAGCTGCTTGAGTAGGGGGAGGAACTGAAGACTTGGTCTTAGATGGACCGGCAATGTCATCCTTTCCTTTTGACGAGGAATAACCTTTGCTACAGAGAGCCTTCACTGCAGACAAGCCTGAAGGCTCATTCCCCCTGAGAAATTCTTTTACTAAAGCCTCCTCATCAACCACCTTGGTGCCCGATTCAACCTTTCTGACCTTTATCAAAGTTTCCCATGCCTCGGCTAGAGATTCGAGGTAACCCTCACCAAGAAAAGTTAAGTCCCGATGCATGAGGAATCAGGCATTGTATTCTACAATAAGCGGGTCGAACAAGCACTTGATCTCCTCCCTACCAGCCTCTGTAGCGCCTCATGGAGAGAATCAATCTCCGTGGATGCTATTCTTTTGCCCACCTTACGGTCTTCATCTTTCAGCATCTCAACTTTAGAGAGTTCGTCATCGAGCTTTGTCTTCGGGGGTCGCGTAGCAACAATCTCATCGCAATATCGTTGCGACTCTTCTTGAGCAGCAATTTTTTCCTCTTTCTCTTTGAGGAGTAGCTCTTCCAACTCTTTGACCCACTAGGCGAATGCATCCCTCTCCTTTTGAATGGAATCTTTCTCTAAAGCTAAGGCCCCGCAGCGTTGGAGCGCTTCGTCAATTTTTTTCTTATATGTCATCTCCAGACAATTAACGGCTTTCGCTTTGTCTTTAGCACTTTTTGAGCAGCTTTGAGATGAGACTTGTATGAAGAGTCTCTTCATCTTGAGCTTTAATGATGTCTTTATCGTGAATAGCTTCGAGCTTCAGGCGATCGATTTCGTGTTGACGCTCAATAGAGACTTGCAAGACTTTCTCATCTAAATGGACAAACGCGTTATGTTGAACGTAAACGTCGTTGTTACGAGCAATGGTGCATTGTTTGATGTGTCCTAGAATATGATGAATCGCCAAGAGAAATTTCAAACCATCGAAGCTTATTTTCGAGAATGTGGCCTTGAGCTCAGTAAGTCTTTCCGCTACCGACGGGTCATGTATAGGAGCAGGAGGAGTTGGCCTGGAGACTACAGATGTTTTGTGGGGTTCCCGGGATTACCTGGTGTTGGATGAACCAGAATGTTGATCTTGGTGAGGCTCAGGCTGGGACCCCTTATGCGTAGACTTCTCTTTGCCTTGCTCCGATTAAGAAAGAGGATCGCAAGAGTTGGAGGGATGGCTGTATGTTTTTCTTGATAAGATGATTCTCGGTGGCGGTAGTCTCGATCGCCCATGTCATCTCTATCCCTGCGTTTGCCAGATTTCGAATCCCGGCCAGAATGATGAAAAATAGATGACCCGTGAAGACGATCGAGTCCGTAAGTACGTCCCATATCACCTGCACAGAAATTCAATGACGACAAGTTAGCAAGAAATAGTGTGATGGCTAAAGTTTAAGTGCAAAGTGAAGTGCTCATGTCCGTGAGTGTCATAGTGTGCCTCCCCCCCCCCCCCCGACGGACCAGTTTCTTTATCTTTACTTATAGGAGTTTTTTTTCTTGGCTATGGGCTTGAGCGCCCGCATTACTTCTTATGGGCGAATGGAGCTTGAGGGCTTCCAGATCGTTGAAGCCATAGTTGAGCAAATCATCGGGAATAGTAAGGTCCGACAAGCCTTTCAATGAACTCTCTAAGGATTGAGGAGAAGGCTCTCTCTCCACCGGAGTGATTGTGACCTTAGAGGTTCCACCCGTTGTCTCCTTCCTCAATTCGTAAGTCAATTTCTTCTTTCCCTTCGAAGGGGAGGCGTTACTTCGATATCATGAACCTCAACCACCGGCTCCTGAGCGTGACTAACATTCTCACCCGATACATCGGGCATTTTAGCTTCTCTAATCTCCCTCTCCTCAGGTATGTTAGGAGCATCACGTGTCGAAGGCCCAGCTTGCCTCTTGCCTTTGTCCAAGGCAGAACCGGTTATAGTGAAGCCGTGAGGAAGACTTATTCGGCGACCTTTCGCCAGCAGCCCGAATTTCTAGAGCGATTCATTAGAAATGATAGACCTGATATCCCGATCTTCCACGGGAATAGCTCGGATAGCTTCAATGGCTTCGGAATACCTAGAACCTTCGATACGTGGGCTGATACCTGTAAAAGTAGAGAAAGAGTTAGAAAAGGAGAAATTTCCACCGAATGCAAGTATTGATCCAGAAAAGAGACTTACTCCCTTCCACCCATCTCCTTGCAAAGCCTGAAGGACAACACATGTAGAACCATTCCTGCTTATACTTTGCAAATTTGCTCCATGCTCCAGTTAGAATTTGACACTTGTTGTGTGGCTCAAGAAATACAAAAGATGGGTTGTCCGATCGTCTCTTGAAACGATAAATATAGTGGATATCGCCCGGAGTCGGGAGCCTGCATATGACGCTTATAAAGAGAATGCACGTGCCGTATACGAATGCGTGACTGTTTGGATGTAACTGTGATGGAGCGATTTCAATATACTTTAACAGGTCGTGGGGGAAGGAGTTGAATGGTGGCATGCTACTAACCCAGCACATACATTTGTTGCAGGTGAACCAACACATCATCAAAAGGAATCCCGTGTATTGAGCATATGTGACGAAGAGCGCTTTCGTTAATTCTCGAAGCTTGAGGATCGACCGGGTTTTCTAAAAAGATCGCTGCATCCAAGGCATCGGGAGTCAACTCGATGGACGCGATCGTGGGGCTCGGAATATCTTGTACATGAATAGTCGATGGATTTGAAGTTCCAACTACTTCTTGGTCTATCTGAGACTGTGGCAGAATTGGATTTTCTATACATCTCTAATGAATGTTGGATCAGATGAAACACCTATTTAAACTATACTTAAAAAACGATCAACATTAGACATAATAACAAAAATACTCCACCCGTGTGATGTGTGAACTAGTGCAACCGTTCAAGTATAAGTGCCAAAGAATTAGAAGTCAAAAAGTTGACGAAATAAAGTTAAGCTTTGGACTTTCATCTTCGAAGACCGTCATCGCTGATCGTCTTCGAGAGCTTGTCGTATGATGGTTTCTATTTTGAACTCGACATCGACATTGTATGTGGAAGGTAATTATCTTTTTTAATCAAATTAATTTCAAGTTAAAAGTTGTTAAGACAAGGGAGTTATCAGTCTTGATTGTTCGATATGCTTGATTGTTTAAGTCCTTGTCCTTGTTTACTATCATATGTTCAGGCATATGAAGTAAGTTAAGTCAACATGCATTATGTTCGAGTTGGGATGGCACTAACTGTTGTAGCTTACTACCAAACTTAATGCCGAGAAACACTGCAGAGACTCAACTATTATTGCCTACTTCACTCCTGCATACCCTCTTCACTGTTCGGCATGTGGGAGTCATGCCGAGCCATGGTCATACCAAGCCGCATCGCTCGACACATTGCCTTCAGCTCTTACTTCTCTCCTGTCCCTTCTCCTCATCGTTTGGCATTCGGCAAGTCATGTCGAGCCGTAGTCACGCCGAGCCGCCATGCTCGGCACACTGAACCCAACTTTTACTTTCCTCCTGCACTCCCTCTCCATCGTTCGCCATGCGAAAGTCATGCCGAGCTGCATCACTCGGCACATCGCCCTCAGCTCTTACTGCTCTCCTATCCCTTCTCGTCATCGTTTGGCACGCGGGAGGCATACCGAGCCGCATTCGCTCAGCATGCCGACCCATTCATAATCACTACTCCCTTGCTCCTTGTTCACCTAACGACCTTGATCGGCCAGCACCTATTAAACTCACCAACACTCATCGAGTCATCCTAACTTCCTCCTCCCTCACTCAATGACCCAACAAGAACCTACATTTCAGCTACCTCCGGTATCTTTTCCTTTACTCCTTTCCATCTAATCTAAGGCACGTTTAAACCTCAGATCCATCTTCCTTATCTACACGACTTCCATTATTCGTGAGTTAATGGAAGGTCGTGAATTCGAATCTTGTACAAAACCCTTAGTTGAAGAAAGTCGAACAAGTGAGAGGTTCATACCTAGAAGAATGGGTCGAAGTCTAGTGAAGTACTCGATTTGGAAGTGGAATCCACCTAGGCTTGTTGTTAAGGGCAGCCGAGAGGCAACGTATGGGACTTAGGAATCTAAAGGGAGGTTGATATGTTAGCAAGAGTCTGGGAGAAGACGAGTTCGTAAGGGTATTAGAGCGGAGGTAAAAGTAAAAGGGAGAAAGAGGAGAAGGGTTGGATTTTATATTAGGAAAGAAAGAAGGTGAATAGATAGTAACCGGTGGAACCGATCAAAGCATCTCGATGGTTCGGCATCCAGGCCTCGTTCGGCACACAAGGCCTCGTTCGACAATCAGGAGATCGTAAGAAAACACTATCGAGAAGACAGAGCAAGGGATCGAAGAAGAACGCAGAGTGCCATGGTTCAAAGCATATCATGTTCATCCACATGATACACTTTGGGGGGCAAGTGTTACCCAGTTGTTTGACCACGTAACAAGAGTCTTGGCATAGATACCTCGATCGTCACGGGCCTCGTTCGGCACACCTCCCCTCGTTCGGCATGAAGCCTTGTTCGGCATAGAAGGGTCGCTCGGCACAAGGCCTCGCTCGGCACAAATGAGTCGTTCGGCACAGGCCTCGTTTGGCACACCTCCCCTCGCTCGGCATGGAGCCTCGTTCGGTATAGATAAGTCGCTCGGCATTAAGCCTTGATCAGCATAGATGAGTCGCTCGGCATGAGGCCTCGTTCGACCACCTTCCTTCGTTTGGCACAGGCCTCGTTCGACACACCTCCCCTAGTTTGGCACAAGAGCCTCGCTCGGCCCGAGTACCTCGATAGGCACAGTTCCCCGTTCGGCATACGAGTGTTGTTCGACGCACATCCCTCGCTTGACATACGAATTTCGTTTGACCTGGATGTGTGGCTCGGCATATGAGTGTCGTTCGGCAAGGAGACCTCGCTCGGCATTCTCTGGTTCGACCAACCTCGCTCGGCAACTGCCGCTCGGCATCCCCGGCTCGATGCGCAGAAGCTATTTACCACGGGCCGAGGTACCTTTTTCCTAGGCCCATGAGGGAAGTCCAACCCATCTTCGTCTATAAATAGAAGGGCAAGGGCACAGTGAAAGGGACCTTTTTTCGAGAACACTGGGGTGATTCTACTGCTTTCAAGGCTCATTCTTTTCAGTTAACACTTGTATTCAAATCACTACAGTACATATTTTATCTGTATTCAATCATTTATGAAAGCAACAAAGATCAAAAACTTGAAGTGGACGTAGGCAGTTACGCTGAACCACTATAAATCCGGTATTCTTGTTTTTGCATTTAATTTAGCATACAGTTCTCTGTTTTAATTTACTTTCTTCATTAATCTCTCTACATAATCATTCTCAAGGGTGTTAGTGACCAATTCTGGTGCTAACATTATATATCTATATGTGTGTGTGCATGCACACATGTGTATATATATGTATATGTATTTGATAACAAATCTATGTACTTAAAATTAGGCACATTCAAATATAAGTGAATGCTTTATGTTTAAGACAAAATGGGAATAAATATGTACATTAGATCAAGATCCAATCGAATCTAAATCTGAAGCAGAAAAAGTGATATCTTTAATTGATTTTACTTTCCTCTTTTTCAAACTCCCAATTAATTCTATATCTAACATCTTATTAGAAGAAAAGTGAATCTATAATTGTCCACAATCAAAACTATCTTAGCATACTTATATATAAACAAAATCACTTTAAAGTAATGTAATAATTATATGTATGCACATGCATGTGCGCCTTAGTGTGTTTGTGTTATAATTTAAAATCTAAATTTCAAATATAAATAATTGAAAAATAAAATATTAAATATATTATTCTAAAATTAAGGTTAACTTAACTTAATGTTCTAACTTAGAATTGTTATAATATTCGGAATAACGTGAAGATGTACATATAAGGTTAAGTACTTGAGCATCAAATTCATTATTTATGTAGTAAATTTGTGATAACATATAAATATTTTATTACTGCAAAAAATTAATAATTCAAAAGCACATTAACAATCTACATTTTTTAACCATATGTATAAAATTTGTTTTATGTTTTTCAAATGATAATACATAATTAATTATAAGTCAAATCCAATAAGTAGCAATACAATATTTATATTAATGTGAATTTGGGTCACAGTCGTACATTTCAATAAATAAGATAAAATAGAATTAAACCTGAGAGAATCTTTCCCTTTGAAACACTTTGATCAAGTTGTCTCCTAGAATGCTTAATTCACCCATGATCTTACGAGAATTAAATAAGAAACATTTATTTTATTTTATGTTATGTTATATGGGGTGAATTTTTTTGGCTATGTGAAAAAAAGAAGAAAATTGGCAGTTACAAAATAGAAGAAGAAAGAGGAAAGATTGAATGAATGAATTGATGAGGATGATTTGTTTTATGGAGAGACCCGTTTACCATACAACTTTTGTATATGATCTAATATGAATCAAATATCTATTATATTGTGTTGCTTTAGAATTCAAAATTCAGAAGTCAATATACAACCCTAGACAAATAAAACTTAAGTGACCAAGGTACGAATGCATTTAGTAGTTATGTAGCTCGGCTCAAGCGTGGGTCTTGAAGCGACAACATGCCAAAGTATTTATTGGTAAGTACATTTTTTCCTTGTCAATCTTTATTCAGTTCATTAGTATATTTCAATTAATAAACAATTTTACCATTTAAACTAGTTGCACAAATTCGTCGAAGCAGATAAACTTTACTTATTATAGCATGTGTTCTTACAATATTAGAGAAGTTGAATGTAAATATTTCATTTTCTAATATGGCCCCACTAAATTTTTATATTCCTTTAAACCATAAGAGAAATATAAAAATCATTTGATTTCTCCTATGAGTGTAAGGAATTGTTTACTTCGAGACTTTGAACTTGAATTTGTTCAACAAATCATAGGCCTACAAATGATTGATAATTCCTTATTGGTCATATCATATACAACACCTAATTGTTGTCTTTGCTTTTATCTCAACCTCGACCTTGAGTTTGCTCAACAAATCAAGAGAAATTATTCACTCTCACCTATTATTTCTTGACGCCTAAGTGTAATGCACATAACTTGAGTTTGCTCAACCAATACATGTATTTTACCTTGTTTAGGCAATATATTAATAGTACTACACATAATAGCTCCAACTTGAGTTTGCTTAACGACTAATGCGTATGCAAACAATCTATGAATACATGAACGATAGAGGACAAATATATTAAAGATTGATTATCGTTATTATTCTTTGAGTGATATCAATTTAAGAAATAACGTATTTCTTATATAAACTCTTATGATTTTAGTGTCGGACACATCTGAAATCATCATTTATGTGCCATACATATGTATTTATTCCGAAAATCTATTTGGGCTTACTTCGGTTCCTCTTAAATTTAATTTATACATATAATTATATAAGTTTAATTTATTTATAACCATTATAATTTAGTTAACTTATATAATTTATATATGTGTCTAATTAATCGAATCATGCTTAATTAATTTTATTTCTTAATTTAGTTAACTAATTTAATTAAATCATACTTAATTAATTTTATTTCTAATTTAGTTAACTAATTTAATTAAAATTTTATTTTAAAACATAAATTTACTTTATTCTTCTTAAGCTATTTAAGAAGAATATTTAACTATAATGTTCATAGTTATATGTGTATATATATATATATATATAATATACATATATAACTGCTTATTGAGTTAATTATTAAATAAAAACTTTAATAAAATATTTAATAAATTTATTCAATTTATTCAATTTGAATTCTTAAAACATTTTGAGAAAATTAAAAAAATTTAAATTATTATACTAGTATAGTTTTATCTTCATATATATATAATTATTTATTTATCCAATAAGCTATTTATTTGATTACACATTTTACACAAATATTTTAATAATTTTTGAAAATTTTATTTAATTTACCTTAAATCATTTAAGATAAATTTTTCACTATGACCTTTATTGTTACATATACATATATCATATATATATATATATATATATTAACCATTTCAATTAAATATTTATTTAACTAGTCAAACCAATTAATTATTTACAAAGTTTTATAATATGTTAAATTAATTTATCAAAATAATTTTGAAAATGACGATAAAGAAATGATTACAATAACAAATACAACAAAATTTTTTAATAATGAGACAAATGCACAAAATAATAATTTAGTTCATCTCCTAGAATTCTAAAAAATCACCCAAAAGATAATATCATTGGAGATCTCGATTCTAGAGTAACTAGAAATCAACTTAACCAAATAAGTCATATTGCTTTTGTGTCAAATTTTGAACCAAAAAATTATAAAGAAGCTTCAAACGATAATTTTTGGATAATAGCCATGCAAGAAGAATTAAATCAATTTGAACGTAATAATGTTTGGGAATTAGTACCAAGACCTGAAAATCAATCAGTTATTGGAACAAAATGGGTATTTAAAAACAAAGCAGATGAAAACGGAAAAATAGTTGGAAATAAAGCACGTCTAGTCGCTCAAGGTTATAATCAAGAAGAAGGATCGACTACGACAAAACTTTTGCTCCAGTAGCAAGACTCGAGGCCATACGTACATTACTTGGTTTTGCAAATCATCACAATTTTAAATTATTTCAAATGGATGTCAAAAGTGCTTTTTTAAATGGTGTTATTAAAGTAAATGTATATGTTGAACAACCTCCATTGTTTGTTCATGAAAAATATCTGATCATGTTTTTAAATTACAAAAATGCCTTATATTGTTTAAAACAGGCCCCTCGTGCACAGTACGAACGTCTTAAAAACAATTTAATTACATCTGGTTTCCAAAAAGGTAAAATCGATACGACTTTATTTATTAAACGAGAAAATAATGACATTTTAGTTGTACAAATTTACATAGACGATATTATTTTTGGTTCAACTAATGAAAATCTTTGTAATCAATTTTCAGACGTCTGAAAATTATCTCTGCTTAATAAAAAATACAAACCAGTCTATTTCAGATGTCTGTACTACTGACCAGACGTCTGAACAAAGTCTTTGCCTCCATAAGATAAAAACTCAGACCATTTTCAGATGTATGATATTATATCCAGACGTCTGAGAAAACTATCTGTCCTACCGAAATTACACTTCGACCTATTCCAAAATCTGATTCTACAACCAGACGTATGATAGTTCTCTCTGCCTTTTAAAATTTACAAATCGATCAATTCCAGACGTCTGCCACCAATAACCGGACTTCTGATTCTATTTACTGTCCTCAAACTAGGTTAAATCAGACATTTGATTCGGCTTCCAAACATTTGAAATTCAATCGACACTCTTAATTACCCAGATAACGTCTTTTTTTGTTTTTCCTTTTTTCACTTACGTTTCTTTTCATTTCTACTGTAAAGTCGATTCCCTATTTCTCAAAATTACCTTCTCTTCCAAACTCTCTCGAATTCGAAGGCTCCTAAAATAAAAATCCTAAGATATCTAAGTGAAAGCAAGACTAAGCAACTTCATCCAACCCCAAGTTTGCTCTGACGATTAAATTGAGTGACGGATGAATCGTGTACCACATTCAATCAAGAGATACGAGGATATTCAAAAGAAGAAACTCCATACAGGTCCATGTTATAATTTTCTAAAGTTTCCAATGTATGATTTAGACGAAATGTGTGAAAGTGCTGGACTAGAAACATTGATATCCTTTAATCCCAATAACATCCAAATCGATCAGCTAGCCACATTTCTTTTCTATGCTAATTTAGATAGCACAGCAGTTTGGAACACTAACAATGATGATAATTGGCTATGGTCAAGTGTTTAGGCAACACAATTAGACTAACTCTAGGAATCATAGGCCTAACTCTTGGATGTTCTAAAACGGGAGAAGATTTGTATAATATTCTGGGTGTGTGTCTCAAACCGAGAGATAATATCACATATCAAGTATGGGAAGATGAAATGCCTAGATTTGCATCCAAATACCTAAGACCTAAGGCGATACTTCTCTAGAATGATTATCAACACTATCACTCCTTGCCTTAGTAGTCATGAGCAAATCAAGGAGTTAAAGCACAAGGCCATATATGATATATTCAATGGAACAAGGGTTAATTGGGAAAAATTTATAATTAACGAACTTAAACATTTTTGGACTCAATCACGCCCATCCATCATCTATTCCATATACATCATGAGACTTTCTACGAGCTCACAACATCCTCTCATATTTATCCACTTTTGAAGATATTTCTCCGAAATACGCATCCACAAAAATTTTCTCCCTAATGCACTTACCGGAAAATCCTCCGGATTTTGTATCATTTGAAGAATGGATGCAACGTCTTCAAGCTAGACAAGCTAGGCCTCCAACTCAAACACAACCTGAACCATCATAAGAGGTGGACCAACATCACGAAAATACTCCTCCTCCTCTTGCACCCTTTGATTATACATCCTAGGATGATATTTTGGAGACTCGCACTAAGACGAATCCAAATGAGAGTATTCGCGACTTAACTCCTCCAAATCTGCTTGTTTTATCTCAAAATCAAAAATTATTGGCTAGTGTATTGATAGTTTCGAAACATCTTTTGCTTCTCGCCTAGCCACAACTGAAACGTCACTTTCAACTGTATTATCCGTTCTAAAGGAAGTTCTTCAAAGGGTTTCTGGTTCTACGCCACCTTCAGAAGATTGTCCAACTCCAGTGCCATCTCCTCCTCCTTCGAAACATTCCAAACTTTTTGACGAGGAGAAAAACTCTCTCGAACAAACTCCGACATTTGCTAAAAAACAAGCTAGCTTTTCCAAAAATGAAGAAGAAGGAGATGATCAAAATAAAGCTTCCCTAAAAGATCCTTAGATTTTTAGGATTCCATCTTTTGTATAAAAATGATAAAAATCTATGAATGTAATCGATTAATGTGATTAATGAAAATTGCTTTTTGGTGTGTTATTTCTATGTATATTTATGTAATCTTACAATGATTGGTAAATACTTAATGGAATGGACATGATATCTATAATAAAAAGGTTTTTACTCCTTTTTGATAATGCCAAAGGGGGAGAAATAATAAAGATCACAACAAATAATGGGAAGCACATATTTAGATGGAAATTTATAAAATTATACATAAGTATATTATATAGTTGTTATCATTAAAAAGGGGGAGATTGTTAGGAAATTAAATCTAAGGTTTCGATGATAACATCTATACAATGGAAATCGAACATGCATATATATATATATATATATATATATTTATATATACAGGTACTTACTAGAACAACATCACTAGAAAAACAAGAACAAGACTCAAAAAACACTACAAAAGAATACACGTCGATAGGATCAAAGAAGCACAAGAAAAAGAGCACAAAAACCGTGCACAATATCAGACGTGTGGGTGCATAAGCCAGACGTCTGAAACAGTTCTCTGGAACAACAGACAGACTGAACCAGACGTCTGGCAATTGCACTCAGACGTCTGATCTACTACTGTATCCAAAATTTATATAGTATCAGACGTCTAAAACATATTCCAGACGTCTGATTTCAAACTCGGATTTTAAATATAAACTTCAACTGCCACATTTGGATAGACATCTCCGCTTCTCTTCGCTGCTACTCTTCATCATTAACAGAAGCAACTGTAGAGAACTAGTTAATGGATGCAACTACTCAAGATACCTATCAACTATATATAGCATCAAAAATCAAGAGAACAAATTACCTTACTTACTTACGCTCTCTAATTACACACTCTATCGTATATTCTTGATCTCTAGCAATCTATACTTGTATTTCACTCTTCCATATATTCAGTTCTTCACAGACAATACTCTCTAGACATATATTGGAAGCATTTGTACTAATTAGTCAATATCCGTGTTATAGAACACACATTTGACAAGAACAACTTATTGTAACCAAGCCTATTCCTCCGGGTGAAGCGATGGTGTTCGATAATCGTATTCCGAAGAGGAGCTTGGGGACTGGACGTAGGACGGGAGGTCCAAACTAGTATAAAATCCTGGTGTGCTTATTCTATATTTACTTAGACTAATATTGTTTTAGTTGCGTCATATATTTTGTCACATATACTTGCATATACACTACACGATCCACCCTATAGACTTTCAATAAGAACAACTAAATGTGTCTACGTCAGTCAAGCAATTCAAAGAGAAACATGGTTCATACATATATCTGTTGAAGGCCACAAACAATCTACCAAGTCTAAAGTGACTTACGACAGTCGACCTATGTCAGTCTTAGGTTGATTTCCTACAATCCAGACTTCTTTCGATTTACTTGTTTTTGAGTAAGTTAATCATTCATTTTATTTTCAAACTTAATTTGGACGTCTTTCAATTTACTTGTTTAAGTAAATAATCCATTTCGTTCAATTACCAGACGTAATCCATTCCAATTATCATACGTAATCCATTTAATTCTTATTTCAATTGGGCTAATCTGTTTGTCCTAGTTTTATTAAAGTGATTGCAACATTTACATTACTCCAATTAGCAATTTATAGATTTCAAATCCAATTTTATCATATGATTTATGGTTTTAAAGCTTACATATGTCAATTAAAATTAGCTAAAAAGATCCATTATTCCATATTCCCAATTTAATAAATTTACGGACCAGTGACATAATTAACAGTCAAATCAGCATAGGGTAGAAATTTAAATCAATTAATTTAATTAACTTGTTAAATCTGTGCCCACTCATCTCGATCCTATGCTTTTAGGTTTGCCTCAGACGGCGTAAGCTTTTTTCTCTAAATCCACTTAGGTCTCTACTCCAATTGCTAGATCTTATTTTTATTTCAATTTAGACTGATATTTAAAATAGAACTGGAGTTTAGAAATTGATTTGGAAAATTAGGGTTTAGGGTTTTATTTTTGCAAAGCTTCGCTGTAATGGAGAGAATTAGGTTTTAGCTTAACCCCAACTATCAATTTATAAGGGAACATCACAACTTATTGCTGTCAGATCCAGCCCAAAATCATCCCGTTCGTCCGTGAAACCATGGCCAACACACAACGATCTTGCACGATGAAATGAATCATCCCTAGGTCATGGCAACCCTACGATCGACCATGGGTCAAGTCGACCGCCCTTGGGCTAGGTCGACTGCCCACAATCGACCTCGGTCCATCTAGCTTGACCAGGCCCTAGTTGATTTTTTTCTTTCTTTTTTCTATTTTTCTTTGAATTTCATATTTATTCAGTCCTAATTTACAATATTTTCATTTTAGCTCATATTTCAACAAGTTATATGTTAAAGTTGTCTAGAAGATTACTACAGACACAATGGTGCAAGTCCGAAGGTCAAATTTGGACTTTTTTGAAAATTTTCCTTTTATGTTAATGCTTATCTTTTAATTATATTTTCTTATTTATTTCAGAAAATCCCATGGTTTTAAATTCTTCCCCCATAAAGGATTTCGTACCCGAAATCTCTAAGGACATAAATATGCAAACAACAACCAGTAATCAAAGTCTACATCCGTCTACTATTTTATTGTCCATAGAAACCATGGTCCTTAATAATTATAATGCAATTATGCAATGTGGAATGCATATGAACCAGAATTAATGCAAAGAGTGGTCATTCTACTAATTCAGTTGACCTTCTGTTTATGCAAATATGCACATGCCATGCATCTAAATGTACGCAAGATCCTAAAATAACTGATATTTCTATATATATGCTCAACCATACATACATCCATATGCAAAAATCATCCATCAATAACAACCAAAATCAACAAACAATATGCATAAGGTATGATTGCGTGTGCCTGAGGGACTCAATATCCTACTGCATGCAGTGTGACCACACGCATCCAGAAACACCCATGTACATTCAATGGCATCCATCAGCCATAACATGTGTCATTGACATGTTTACATACATACCTATCATAAAAAGCTCTCCACCTAATATAGTCTAATCTTCCCCCCAAGTTTCTACCTAAGGGTTCTAACTAAAGAAAGATCACAATGTTGGAGGCACCAGAAAAGATCCGTGGGTGAGAAGCTCGAATCCTTATCTCGGGCTCCTAAGTACTCCCATCCAGATCGTCTCCCCGCTGAACCTAAACTAATCTAATCTCCTTATAACGGAGCTGCCTTGTGCCATGCTCTAAAATGCGAGTAGGTACGGGATAAAGAAGTGACTCACACTCCATCTCAACCTCCTTTAAACTACTAGGCTCTATTGCAATAGCTAAATCTTGCAAGCACTTTCGCAAGTGCGAAACATGGAAAACATCATGTATTCCAGCCAACTTCTCCCGAAGTCTAACTCTATAAGCCAATCTCCCAATCCTAGCCACAATCGGAAAGGGCCCAATAAACCTCGGAACTAGCTTCCCCGAACTTCCAAATTTCATCACATATCTTAAGGGTGAGACCTTCATAAATACCATAACCCCAACTGCAAACTCCAACTCATAGAGCCTTCTGTCTGCATAAGACTTTTATCGGTCCAAACTATCTTCATTCACTTCCGTATCAAGTCCACCCTCTTTGAAGTCTTCCTAACCATATTAGGCTCAAGGAAAATCCTATTTAAAGTGTCCCATCAATGCGATGACGATCTAAAAGGTATGCCATATAAAACCTTGAATAGAGCCATCCCTATGCTAGCATGGTAGATATTATTTAGGAAAACTCTAATAGTGGCAAATGATTTTCCCAAGAACCTCCAAAATCAATAATACACATTCTAAGTAAATCCTCCAGGACCTGATTCACTCTCCCTGTTTAACCGTTAGTCTGTGGATGGTATGTTGTACTCAAGCTTAGCTCATTCCCTAAAGGCTCCTGCAAACTCCTCCAAAAGTCACTAGTGAAGAGTGGGTCTTTATCACTAACTATACTAGTAGGTACTCCATGAAATCTAACCACCTCCCTAACATGTAAAGTTGCAAAGAAGATGCTGTGCTAGTGCTCCTCATAGGTATGAAATGAGCACACTTGGTTAATCTATCCATGATGATCCAAACGCCCTCATTTCTCTCCTAGATCTAGGCAATCCATATATGAAAGCCATAGAAATGCTCTCACACTTCCACTATGGGATATCCCATGGTTGTAACAATTCACCACGCTTCTTCTACTCTGCCTTCACCCTCTGGTATGTCATACACTTAGCTACATACTATGCCACATGCCTCTTCATCCCAGACCAAAGAAAACTCTCCTCATATTCTGGTACATCTTATATACATGGGATGAATGGTCATCCTAAAGCGATGAGACTCCGCCAATACTACATCCACCAAATCCGCACTACGAGGGTCATATAGCTTGCCATCTCTCCTCAGTTATCTCCTCAAGTTTATGGCATAACACCTAAGATGACTCCATGACTCCCCTCTGCCTAATCTATCCAAAATGTCAACCAGCTCACCATCCCCTCTCTACCTAGCCCCATTCCTTTCAATCTAGGTCGGTTGAACATCTAGGACTGTTAATAATCCAAGGGCAATATCAGACGATGGCCTAAAGTCAAAGGTGGAAATATACTCCAAATGTGATGACCCGGAATTTTGGGCAATAGCAATTTAATAATCTGTGTTAAAAATTAAATTGATTTGATAATTGTCTTTTAGAATTGTAATATAAATTGGAAAATTTATTCTTTTATAAGAAAATAAATATATAAATTTCATCTTTTAAAAATATAAAATAAATATTTTATAATTATAATATATAAATATATTTGTATATATTGTAAATAGATAAGCTTTGTTTTAAATTTAACAAATAAAGCATATTTTCTAATTCTAGTATTTTTGGTAATTTGGAAATTATAATTAATTAAGCTTTTCAAAGCTATTTAATAAATAACTATATGGTTTTAAATACTTAAGGTAAATGTTTAAATTTATTTTAGCTTAAGTTTAAATTTAAATTAATTAACAAAAAGGTTTGTTCTATTCTCTTTTTAAATATAGCTTGATAAATATGATTTAAAATATATATAAGTTTAAAATACAATTTTTCAAATGATACATTAATACATATAATAAAATAAGTAATTTATAATAAAGAGATAATTTGTTATAAATTATTTCAAATTGATGATGTGACGGCTCGGAATTTTGGATATTTAAAATAGGAATATTTAATTGGTTTTAAATATTCAAAAGAGTAATTTTGACTTGAATTTCAATTATCACCATTTACTGGATAATTTAATTTTGAATTAAACTATTGGAAATTAGGTAAAATATGAAGTCCGGGATTTTTAGGCCTGTTAAAAATAATTTGGAGGCTTGTAAAATTTATATTGATGGTACTAAAATAGTAGAAGTGTTAAAATTGAATATGGAAGTGTTTTGTTAAGTTTTGAAAATATATCGTTTAAATTGACGTTTAAAAATAGCCTTCCGAGGTACAGTCTTGGATTTCGACGAAACTAATTCCATTGGATCCGTAATATTGTATTATTATCGAATTTCAATTTTTGTATTGTTTGAAATTATTGTGTGAGCATACGATACATAAACGCGCTAAATTTACATCGAAAATTAAATATAATAACTAGGCTCAAGAAAGCTTTCTTCGCCATACGATCGAATTAGGACTCGAAACATTTTCCATTGCGTTCGGAATAGAGTATAACATTAGAAACGCCTACCGACACATCTAAATAGGAGTTCAAAT
Organism: Allium cepa; assembly: GCA_030765085.1. Classification (NCBI taxonomy): domain Eukaryota; kingdom Viridiplantae; phylum Streptophyta; class Magnoliopsida; order Asparagales; family Amaryllidaceae; genus Allium; species Allium cepa. The sequence continues at coordinate 790,899,399 of CM060935.1, read as the reverse complement.
TTTTAGTATATAATTTGAGATATTTTGAAGAAAAAAATATATAAAAGCAAAATCAAATAAAAAGTAACCTTCTTCGACACGCTTCCCCAACTTTATATCACGTCTATGCCTTATCCTTTTCATTCTTTTAAAATATGAAAGTCAGGAAAGAAAAAAACAATGGCCGAGCCGTTCATTGCAAATCTTCCATCCTTACTTCAATTCGAACTCGTATTTACCTCCTTTTCCTTCGCAAGTGAATTGAAATCGAGAGAAGAGGGGATTTCTTCGATCTGGACTAGGCTGAGGGGGAGAATCGCGCACGTTCGAACTGCAAGTTGTTGGTGGGTTTCGCGAGCAGGCGCATGCGTGAGTGGAGGCGCTCGGTTGCATTGAGATAGAAGGCACGTGACATGGGTTTCGGCTACATCGAGTGGTCAAAGTCGCGTCCCTCGCGGAAGCTTGTAGAGGTTGAGGCTGGTGATGGTATCGCAAGGGCAGAAGTCTCATCCAAAGATTAGGGCGAGTTTGATGTGATATCGGCTAAGGTTAGGATTTGTGCTCGTGAGAAGGTCTGTTCGTCAAAGGTTCGTGCGCACGAGCTCAGGGAGGAGGTCGCGATGCCTGTGTTCGGTGAAGTTTAGCGATGTGGTATGGCCTCTCCTACTATATTTCGAATTTAAAAAAAGAGTCTGTTTAAATTGAATGTATATACAGAAAGATTTAAAATGTTTAACGTTCCTGTAAAAATTGGATTTTTAAACCCGTATAGATTGTTTTATACGCAATGTGAAATAAGGGAAAATAAAAACACAATCTATTGGGTTATTAAAATATATACAAGGTGATTTATTTAATTTAGTTTTGAAAGTTAATTTTTAGTTAAATATTTTATTAAAGAGAAATTAGTTTAAAACTAAAGCATTAGCTAATTAAGTAATTTAAAGGTAAGTGATTTTTCAGTTAGTTTAAATATTTTATTTAAAAGAAAATTTATTTATAACCAAATTGATAGTTAAAACCAAAGTATTAGGAACTTTAAAATGGTGAAGTTTATGTAAAATCAGATTTTTGAAATCTATAATTTATTTTTAAGTATATATATGTATTTACAAATTGGAAAAAATAATAATAAAATAGAATAAATATACCTATACACATTTTAAACTTACCAGTTTATATTTAAGATAATGAATTATGTGATTAACCCGATAATTAACCTGTTCCATTATTTAATGTAACGAAACGGGTTTTGCCCGCTCGAAAATCAACATCCATACATCATTCGTACTCGAATGCCGTAGATTCGATTGTTCAAAACCGATTCGCCGGAGCTTATAACACAATTAAGTAAACATCACAGCGGAATAAAAGAATAATACATTGATATACAATATCTGATACAACAGAGTACATAATACATGAATCACAACATCCCCAAATAAATATCATAGTACTACAACAATGATCATATATCAAAAAGGTCTTCGAATGAAACCAGTGATAACAGACTTCCATAAGCTAAACACCTGATATCTCCAAAAAAAACTCCTAAGAATATCTCCAAGATAAGAGCTCCAAAATACTGCTACTCCCAAAATACGGAAACCTGCTACTAGGCTGCCCGTGTGAAAATAATGGGCACCCAGAGTTTAGGAAATAAACAATAAACTCCGGGTCAGTCATGGGACTGGTATGAGTAAACAAAAACAGTTGCATTTAAATAGAACAATAGGTATAAAAGAAATTTCGATATGCTTTTTAAAAATGAAACTACCATAAGACCTCCCACCACACACACAATGCAAACGCAGACTTGGAGGAGATTTCTTCTTATGATAGTCAAATATACTTGATACGAGAAAAGAATTCTTTGGTATTATTACTAGTGCATAGTGTAGAAAGCATTTCGAAAGTAGAATATTAATCTTAGCCAGCATAGGTACCATTATACTATGCCTACTATAGCTACCATATTAGATGGCAGGTTCTACAACTAAAACCGTACAGGGTTTCGTATTGGGAATTGGATTTCCAACAATGGTCAGGCCAAGGAACTTCCCATTGCCACATGAGAACGCCTCTGGAAGGACGTCCCCGAGAACCTAACCGGATCTCTGCCAACACAAGGCCGGGTTACCCCTAACTGGGTAACTACTGACACGAGTATGCCACCTCCCGGTTGTAACCAACCTTTAACCGGGGCCCCAACATCAAATCACAAAACAAGATATATATAGGTTTGTGATGTCCACATAAGTAAGTATCTGGGCTCCATACCATGATACCACTTCTATCCAGAAGGAGATGTACATACCCTAAGGGGCGCTACCCCCAATAACCTTGCTGCATCTTTCCTGTTTCGACCATTCCGGGGTGTGAGGCTCGACGAAGTCTCGTCCACAAAACTACGCTTTGGTACAAAGCCATGTTTTGGGTCAACAAATGATCAAAGTAATGATCGCAAAGATAAATGATCAAACAAATGATCATATCACAAATGATCAAACAATGATCATTATACAGCAACACTTAGCATGTCAAATTACCAAATTGGGAATATATCGCTGATAACCCTCAACTACATAACCTCTGAGCTCGTACGTCTCAGAGAAGGGTGTTAAGCTAAGAGAATAAATTCTCCGCCACCAACAGAAATGTATTTGATAGAAATCTGCTTTATATCCCAAAGTGTAGTGTCAGACACACAATCCATACAAGTCTGTTTTAGGTTCGAACAGAACCGAAGGCACTTCCAAAGAAGCCCTTGCAATCCGGATATTCACAATCCCGATCGAATTCCCCATCACATATGGAGAACTCTATACCGGAGCAACTCGGTGCAGAGTCATTCGATAGGTTATCCTATCGCTCTCGCAAATATCCGGTCTTCACCAGCGGTCTTCAATTGCGATCCAATTCGACGTATCACTATTCGGAATGGGTTATACGACACAAAGGTCCCCTCCCGGCTAAACCGAATAGTGAGCGTTAATTTATAAACAATGTGGATGTCATTCACAACAATTCACAGGTTCGATGTGGGTTTCGGATAACAAACTGAAATCCGATTCCCTGTCGCATCGAAGTTTAAATGTCGTTTTACGGTCATACAGGGTTTTCACATCAATATAGAACGAATCATAGTCACAGTGCATCACATGACAATCCGCATAACACAGCATCACAATCAGAACAGAAATATCAATACGGTGCACAACAATAGTTAATTATTTACCAATCAAAGCGAATGAGATAAATTATCCAAATAATCATTTTTATCGATTATTTTAAATCATGGATTTATTATTCTGAATGATAAATTAATTTATCTTTACCATCTTGATACATTAATTATCCCTTATTTGATTATTTTAATTAATCGTCAACTAAAATTAATCAACTTAATTTATATAATCAACAAACTCTTAATTTCAATTTTATTTAAGTACTTAATTGTTTATTAAATTAATTTTAATTACAAATTTTAAACCATTCTAAATCTCTTTTCCAAACTATTAATATAAATTATTTACCTTAGTTATCATTTGAAAACTGCTTATACTTTAAGAATTTATTTATTGTTATATTAAAATTTAATGGAAATAAATTTTTAAATCTTTATATTTAAATTTAATCATTAAATTAAAGGGTTAATTAAAATTTTATTTTAAACTTTCCTTGCTTAATTTAAAGAATTTACAAATTCTAATTACCATTTGTTTTCATATTTTATTTACAAATATCATTTGTTTATTCAGAAAATAAATTTTTACTGGTGTTCAAAAATTTGGTTGAAACTGGGTTCGCTGCTTTCACTTACTCACCCGAGGCTTGCTTCGGGTTTACCCCGAGAAAAATGCTCCTTTACTTCGGGTTTTACCCCAAAGTGACCCGTGTTTCACATTTTTTTTCTTCTGTTTAAGGTATAAAACGACATGATAAAACGCTCAGGCAACTCGAGTTTCTCTTCGAGTTCCCACGCGATTTCCCCGCACCGTGCTTCGAGCTACCCCTCATCTTCCCCAACCCATCAAACTGATACGCAGCATAGCACATATACGTGCACACCACCATGCCGACGCTTCGGTGAACGTCGCTCCCTCCCACAAGTCACTCATCGACCCTACATTCGATAGCAGTGATCAACTCGATGCTAACAACCCCAGAACGAAACTTAGCTTTTAGTTCGAAACTCAAACCCATCCTCACCCCCAGAAATCGAACCCGCGCCACCTCCTCTGGTCATTAGAGGCCACGAAAACTTGACCCAAGCCTCATTGACATGCGACGCCGCGACTGGCACCGGAGTGACGAAGTCCGGTTGTCTACAGGCGGAGCGGCGACCACGTTTCCAGACCGTATACTTTTTGAGTTTAAAACCCTAGTTTGATCTCGAACTCCCAATTCACGAAATAGAAAAATCCTTTGATAATTTTCACGAAGCCTCTGATATTCAAGCTTGCTACAAACAAATTTTTAGCATTTATAATGGAATCGATTGTTAGGAATCAGTAAAAGTTCAATTTTGATTCAAATACAGACCACCCTTAAAATAACCCACTAAAAATCTTCATTTTTGTTTTAAAAATCATGGATTGAAATATAGGTTCAGATTAAAATCTTGAATCAATGTTTTACAACCTTTTTTTTTATCAAATTTCAACTTGAAAACCTGTAAAGCATGTTTCCAGTGGAAAGCAATCTACTGTAGGTTGAAACAACTTTACAAAAACTTGTTTTAAGATTAAAACAACTTGATCTATTTGAAAACCCAAGCTTGTCAGTGATTTAAAGTAAATAGACTTCAGTTTTGAAACAAATAAAATCCCTGTATAAATGTTTACAGAGACAGAGCATTACTGGGAAATCATCATAGTGAAGCATGAACCAAAGCAGTTTATAATTGAAGTTTAAACTATTTAAACAAACTTAAAATCCTTTACAAAATCATGTTTACTCACATTGATTTCAGAAATAAACAAGCTGCTTTAAATTTTTGAAACAGAGAGCCATCTTCCTTCTTTTTTTCTTTTGTCTTGAAGTTGCAGTTTGAATTTCCCCCTTTTTTTTTCTTTCCCTTTTCAGAGATTTGTTTTCAAGCTTGAATTTAAGTGGTGTTTTCTTTTGTTTACAATCTTTGTTTTGAACGAGATGAAGTAAATATGAATATGTGTATGTATATAAGAAGACAGTTTTGTATACAAAACAGGTATTACTGGTACTTCATTTTCTTTGATCAGACTTTTGCTTTCTCTTTTTTATTTTTTAGTTGTACTTTATAAATATTTGCATATCTTCTACTCAAAGCTTCCTTTTCCCCTTCATGATATTTCGAATTGACTTGCTCATGGCTGAGTTGCAATGCATTTAATGCTAACATACTTCCTTTGCAAACTTCCAGCATGTTTTCTAGTAGAAGTACATTTATTTTCTTATTTTATATTTTGATTTGTTGACTAAATCAACTTGGTTTCGGCTGAGATAATATCTTTGCTTGCTTGAGAAGATGGCATTTAATGCCCTTGCTCCCTTTGTATGCTACAGCCAGCTTATTCAATTCCATGCAAGTACTATTTGTTTTTGTTTAAAGATATTTCCTTACACTTACCTGGTTTGATTTAGTAACATATTCGTTTGATTCTTGTATGTAATCTTATTACTACATCCTTTGTTTATTTTATTTTCCATTTGAAGTTTTACAATCAACATTCAATTCAACACATATATTTTACTTTATGATTTAAAACAAATTCTTATTTGTTATATCTTTTCTTTAAATTATTTATTTCTAGAATTATTTATATGTTCATTTTACATAGCCATATAATTTGTCTTATGTCCATCTAATTTCTATTTCTTACATGACAACTCATTTTTTTTATTTATTTTAAAACCTCATATTTAAGATTTTTATTTCAAATTCACATATATACAATTTTGCAAATTCATATGACTTAATATAATTTCTTATTTGAATCGGGGAAACTCGCTGTCGTTTAAAATCAATTTTAAAATTTTATTCAAAGATTCATTTAAATTATCAATTTAAATTCATAAAAATCTGGGGTCGTTACATTTTATTTACTAAAAATAATTTTTAAAAGGGAAATTAGTTTAAAATAAAATTATTAGTTTAAGATAAAATCATTGGTTAATTAAATTTATCAAATGGAAATTTAATTGTTCGATTGATTCGAATTTAATAAACTATATAAATGTTTATTCAAGGTCAAAATTGTTAAGAAACAAACTGAAATGAAGGTGGACTGCAAACAAACCAAAGGAGAGTTAATCTCACTCATTTGGGTAATATTTAAATTTTAAATAGTTAAATTTAAATAATTGGGAGAATGATTGAATTGATTTGATGTGGTATATTGTATAGTGATATATAGTATATATTAGAGTGATTGATTTCCCGCATTATATAGCAGATGAGACCCTATGCGCCGCATAATAGCGGGTGATATTATATTTAAAATTCCATATAGCACAATATTCCACCTCGAGTGGAATTGGTATTTTATATTTTGCTAACACCTGTGGATGCAGGGAAACAGGTTGGAGGGATCCAATTGAATTCCTCAAAATAATTTAGATTGTTTAATATTCTGTGTTATGAATATTTGATATTCTATGATGAATATTATTGATAATTGGAATATTTAATGCTATGGTTTACTTGAATATATTTCGGTACACTAGTTATCAAAACATATAGAATTGGATTTTTGAAAAGAAAATAAAGGAAGAGAATTTCTAAGTGAAATAATTATAGAGAATTTAAATGAATTTAAGAATGAATTGGGAAAGAATAAAATTGATTTTAAAATACTAATAAATAAATTCCTTGTATGAATAGGGGATTTGGAATAAATAGGAAGATAATGAATTTTAAACTTAAGTGTTATTATTTTAAGAATAAAGCATTTATTTTAAATTTAAGATTTAAATTATTGAAAAAAATAAAATAAAGAAGGAATTGGGGAAAAAATCTAAAATTGGTGTTTTCAGTTAAAAGATTTTTAATCATAATTAAGGAATAAAGTCTGAAATTAATGGATTTTGAAATGAATTGAGTAAGTAAAGAAATTTATTTCAAATGGAGTAAATTGGGAATCAATCTGGGAATTGATCTAAGTGTTTGGAATCGGAATTTTAAAAGGGGAGTTGAGACTAAGAAATTTATAAACTGGGATTATAAAAGTGAAGTAATATATCAGTGGATATCTGAAAGAATAAATTCACGATGGGAATTTATTAAAGGGATGGGAAAATTTGTTTAAAAATAAATAGTTATTTATTTTTAAAAGATGTAAAACAAAAGCATATTTCCTTGGATAGCCAAGTACGTTTTCAAAACAAATTTGAAGGTATATGTTAAAAGTTTTAAGATGTTTGAAAGTATGTTATATAAAATTTATTATTTCTAATTGTTTAAATTCCAAAGTAAGTATTTTTCAAATCTATTATAGTAGTAATTATTTAAAGGTGAGTTGGTATTTTGTTTTAAAAGAGAAAATCTAGTTTTATATTTTATAAAGTAACCCCATTTTCAAATATTCCTATAGTATATATTTTTAATAAAGTATTGAAGTAGTTTTTAATTTAAATGTTTTAAAGGATATTTTAGAATAAAATGTGTTTAAAAATTATTTTAAAAATCTAAAGATTTGTACTTAGTGATTTCAGTGGAAGTAGAAAATATATGGGGAATGTATTCCGTGAGAGGAAAATGGTTTGAAAACTGTTTTCAAAGGGTTGAAAATAGAAATATATCTTGTGAAGATATTTTGAGATTAATAAATAATTTGGGAAAATTATTTATGTTTGATGGATGTTTGTGAATGTTAATTGATAGTTAAATAACCGACTATCAATATTGGCCAATACGCCGATCGTTTCAAAGACCGGGATCGGGAATAATTTCTCGAAAACCACTTCGATCCAGTTTGTACGTTTTCGTGGAAAAACAAGTTCGGATTCGATGGTAGAGCAATGAAGTGCAAGGGCTAGTCGCTACTAATCCTGAGGATGATTCCAAAATGGATGTAGTAGGAGTAGTGCCTTCGGTTCCATTCGAACCCGGGACAGACATGTATGGATGAAAGCTTTCGAAACATCGTCAGGTGGACGGTGTGCATTCTAAGTCAAACGTTCTAAATAGGTAACGCTTAGCCTCAAGCCTCAACAACCGGGAATGACTAAAAATTAGGGGTTATGCAGCAAGGCTAGGTGGCTAGCACCCATTAGGGTGAGGTCATCCCTGTCTAGATGTTCCTTTTATTCGTCTTAGTGGTACGGTTGCTGATCCCAACCGTGGGTGATCTTACTCGAGATTATCCAGTAAGGGGTAGTCCCAGACTTGTGTTGCAGGGGATTGGGAGTAATCCTCGGTACAGTGATCTAGGCCATGTACAGTGACAGGTGGTACCCCAGTGCCTAGTCATTAGTTGGAAATCCATTCTCCCTTCATGCCTTTACGATTTTTGTTTTTATTACCCACTTTGTGGCTATAGCTGGAAATTAATCATGTAACAATTTCGGCTATTTTAATAAGTATTTGTAAATAGACCCTATAATAATATCAAAGGATTTTAATAAAAAGTGTGTTAGCTATCGTAGGGTAAAATCCCGACATGTTTATTTATGGCGTGGTCTTACGAGATGCTTTTGTTTTCAAAGAATTTTTGAAACTTTAATAATCAATTTGAGTGTGGTTTTCTCACGCTGGTATTCCAGACTGACTCGGGTGTTATTTCACTATAATGCTCGGGTCAGATCGAGTATTATTGAATACGGAAAAGGATGCTGTGGAGATCAGGAGACGAGCTGGATGGCAATACGTACTTCCGTATTTGTGTTAATATTCCGTTGTTTATTCAGATTGTGAGGACAGGTTATGGTTACTGTCCAGTTGTGTGTTATGTATACTCTGATGATATAATGTATAAACAGATTTGTTTTTGTGTAAAGATCATTTATTATCTATTATATTTTATTCCGCTGCGATGGTTAGATTCTACTGTTGTTTTCTATTTTCTTCTTCTACCTCTTCTTCTTTAACCAAATGGTTCGTATTTCTGTTCGTCTTGAGTTCATTGATGGAGAATAGTGTCGACTCAAGGTGTATGGAACTGCGGGTCGTCACAGTTGGTATCAGAGCTTAGGTTGGTGATAACCTTGGCTCTGGTGGGGATTACTCATTGAAATAGAGTCCGTAGTACTCTAGAATGAGTTTGAGTGTATTAATAGATATGAGCGCGTATTTGTTAGTGGATATAAATTGTTTTAATACGGTGTTGACTTATTGGTTGAGTAGAATATGAATTCTGATCGAGTAAGTTGGCCGCTATTCGAGAAGAGTTTATAAACACCTGACACGATAAATTGACACAATATTGTTTTAAAGGTGGGTGAATGAAATAATTTTATCCATAAATATATTTTGACATAAAAGAAATATTTTCTTAAATTGTTACATAACTTGGATGTTTGGATGATAATATTTTAAACAAATAAGATTATAAAAATTGGAATAACTTGTATAATCAAAAGGGAATTTGTATGAGCATAAATTATACAAATGAATTATAGTTAAAAAATTAATCTAAGTCAAAATTTGAAAATTTAAAACCCCGGAGGTTTTGGAAGTGTTTTTCGAAGTGCTATGAAGACAAATAATAGCATTATTGTTTTAGAAGTATTTCTGGAAGGAAATTGTTCCAAATAGATTTTGAGAAGGGATATAGCATTGAACTCACTTCAGCCGTTGGAAAATAACTTCGGTGATGACTACAACATCATCGATGTTCATTTTCGAGTTTCTAAGTGACGGATTGCTGCCAAATTGATTTGTTCAGAAGAACTAGTTTTGTTTTGAAATTTCATGGGGATAAAAACCAGGATTGGTTTAAAAATTTGAGAAGTGTGATTTTGGGATAATGGTGGTTTTAAAATGATTTGAACCAAAAGCCGAGTGTTTAAATCCTGAATCCTTATTTGAATTGAAAATCCCGAGGAGATAAGTTATAAACTTATAAATATTGAATGATATTGATGAGGAATATGGGGATTGGATTTTGGGATTAAAATTAATGTGAAAAAGTTAAATAAATTTAATCTGGGAAAAATTAAATTGTGGAAACTTTAATGGATGATTGGAAGAAATAAATAGTAAATCTTGAATGTGATTGGAATGGGAAAAATAAAAATAAAATTTGGATTGAGAAATAAAATTAATGAGAATTAAATTAACTTAATCAAAGTTAATAATAATGAATTGGATTTGAAGTAAGTTGAAAGGAATTGAAATGAAATAAAAGCTAATTGTATGGGATGATATTAAATGGAATTAAGTCATTGCCTAATAAAATTGAAAAGAATGGTGTAGCTAGATTTAACTGGAGTTAAGTTAAATAAAATTGAATTGAAATAAATTCAGTTGAGTTATAGCTAATATTGAATGGAATAAAGTACTTACTTAAATAAGCGTAAACTAAATAAGTATTGAATTGGAATAAATAAGCATTGGAAACTTATAAAAGAATTGAAAAGCATTGAAATAAAAATATAATCTCTAGTTAAAAGTGAAAATGTGATTGACTATAAATGGATGAAGAAGTATGAATATTAATAAGTGAGTAGCTTATAAAAAAATGTAGAACAGGAATAAATAAGCCGAAATAAAAGTGTTGGAATTCTAGAAAATGAAAGAAAATCCAAACTGGAATTATATAAAAAAAATTATACTCAGGAAAAATTTAATGAAGTGATTTTCGTAATAAAATCGAATATTAATTTAAAAGTTGGAAGTAAGCTAATTAGCTAAATAAATTATTTGATAGAGTATGTTAATAAAATTTAACTCGGGTAAATAAAATGGATTGTATGTTAATAGTGAAGTTTGGAAATAAAACTCGAATTATAAATAGAATTCAACTTAGATTGATAATGAATTAAATGAGTGGAGATATTGTAAAAATAAAATGGAATTGGATTATAATAGAATGATTTGAGTTGCAAATAAAATCCAATTCGAGTATAAATAAGTTAAGTATGTGCTTGGATATTATTTTGATAAGGTGAGTATGTAAATTAAAATTAAAATTAAAATGGATGGGATAATTGAATAAAATGGAATTTGATTTGATGAGAATCAAATTGAATGGAGTGAACTTAGGTTTGAAGTTGAAATAATTTGAAGGTAGTAAATTAACTTAAGTTTAAAGTTAATAGAAGTTCGGCTTCGAGTAAAAGTGAAAGCCCATTAAATAGAAGTCTGGGTTGAATTAATTTGGGAAATGGTTATTAACTTATAAGTATTGAATGTGCCAAGCTTAATAAAATGTCTTTGAATAAAACAATTGCGGAAATGGAATGAAATGCAGGTGTATGGCTTGTAAATAAGTTAATATGTGAAGATACTTTAATAAAAATTGACTTTGGAATCAATTGATGTGAATTGGGTTCGTTTGGACTAAAAGAGAATTGAATATAAGCGATTGAATAATAAACCACTCTAACTAAAAAAATTGGTTGGAAGCTATTCGAATTAGTGTCGAAATCTTAAAATTGTTTATAAGAATTGTTTAGTATGCATTGCTTATTCCATGTTTAGCAATTGAAAATGAGCGAAATGTTAACAAATTTCGTATATTTAGTACTTACATGTTTGAATTGAGTAAGTACAGGTACCGGGAAGCCGTTTGGCTGGATTTGATCGAGCTAATTGCTAAAATAATAAGCCGCTTGCTTAAAAAGACTTAATAAAGGTACGCCTACGCAATAAAAATTAGGAAAAATGAACTGTTTTTGATTTTCTGACCGGAGGGGTCGATGTATATATATTTATATCTCTTATCAAATTGCAAAAGCTCTTCCGTACAAAGAAGACTCTGCCAAAAAATTTCGAAAATTTTGGGAGTTAGAAATTTTTTGAAAGTTTTTGGAAATTTTTTGTTAGCGACAAAACGATTTCAAATTGGAATTGAAATAAGGGATTTTGGGAAATGGAAATTGAAACTAATTGTTTAGTTGAAAACTAAAGGATTAGGAAAGTGAATTTGGGATTTTTGATTTTAGAAGATAAATTAAAATTTTCTTGACAAAGGTATGTATTTAAATTTCTGTATGAAATTTGGTGATTTTCTAGTCTAGCCACTTGGTCTTTGTTTTCTTTTGGAATTTGGAAGCCGTAAAGGCATTTTGTAGTTGTACCGAGCTAGCCGCGCAAAGGAGACGCTGGCGATTTTTTTCGAAAATTTAGGGAGTTGGAAAAATTTTGAGCAAATTTTGATAAACCAAAATTTGGTTTTAAATTAAAATTTGAATGATTGAGCAAATAGTATTATTTGAAAACTATGGGAGAGTTTGGGAAGTTAGTAAGAATGATAATTGGTATTTTATAAAAAGATAGTTGGTAAGATGTTGAATTGTTTGGTTTTGAGAAAAAGTAAACGGGTATTGGACCATTCTTCCTAACTAGTAATTTCAGGGATGAAATTCTTTTAAGGGGGGAGGAATGTGATGACCCAATATTTTGGATATTTAAAATAGGAATATTTAATTGGTTTTAAATATTCAAAAGAGTAATTTTAACTTGAATTTCAATTATCACCATTTACTGGATAATTTAATTTTGAATTAAACTATTGGAAATTGGATAAAATATGAAGTCTAGGATTTTTAGGCCTGTTAAAAATAATTTGAAGGCTTGTAAAATTTATATTGATAGTACTGAAGATAATAAAAGTGTTAAAATTGAATTTGGAAGTGTTTTGTTAAGTTTTGAAAATATATCGTTTAAATTGACGTTTAAAAATAGCTTCCGAGGCACAGTCTCGGATTTTGACGAAACCAGTTCCATTGGATCCGTAATATTGTATTATTATCGGATTTCAATTTTCGTAATGTTTGGAGTTGTTGTGTGAGCGTACGATATATAAACGCGCTGAATTATCGAAAACTAAATATAATAACTGGGCTCAAGAAAGTTATCTTCTCCATACGATCGAATTAGGACTCGAAACATTTTCCATTGCGTTCGGAATAGGGGTATAACATTAGAAACGCCTACTGGCACATCTAAATAGGAGTTCAAATCTTTACAGTATATATTTTGAGATATTTTAAATATATATATATATATATATATAAGAAAAATCAAATAAACAGCAACCTTCTCCAACACGCTTCCCCAACTTTGTATCACATCTATGCTTATCCTTTTCATTCTTTTAAAAATCGAGAGTCAGGAAAGAAAAAAACAATGGCCGGGTTGTTCATTGCGAATCTTCCATCCTCACTTCAATTCGAACTCGCGTTTTCCTCCTTTTCCTTCGCAAGTGAATTAAAATCGAGAGAAGAGGGGATTTCTTCGATCTGGACTAAGCTGAGGGGGAGAGTCGCGAGCGTTCGAACAGCAAGTTGTTGGTGGGTTTCACGAGCAGGCGCACGCATGAGTGGAGGCGCTCGATTGCGTTGAGATAGGAGGTGTGCGACATGGGTTTCGGCTACATCGAGTGGTCAAGGTCCCATCGCTCGTGAAAGCTTGTAGAGGTTGAGGCTGGTGATGGTATCGCAAAGGTAGAAGTCTCATCCAAAGATTAGGGCGAGTTTGATGCGATATCGGCTAGGGTTAGGGATATGTGCTCGCGAGAAGGTCTGTTCGTCAGTGGTTCGTGCGCACGAGCTCAGGGAGGAGGTCGCGATGCCTGTGTTCGGTGAAGTTTAGCGATTTGGTATGGCCTATCCTTCTTTATTTCGAATTTGAAAAAAAAGAGTGTTTAAATCGAATGTATATACAGGAAGATTTAAAATGTTTAACGTTCCTGTAAAAATTGGATTTTTAAGCCCATATAGATTGTTTTATACGCAGTGTTAAATAAAAGAAAATAAAAACACAATCTACTGGGTTATGAAAATATATACAAGGTGATTTATTTAATTTAGTTTTGAAAGTCAATTTTTAGTTAAATATTTTATTAAAGAGAAATTAGTCTAAAACTAAAGCATTAGCTAATTAAGTTATTTAATGGTAAGTGATTTTTCAAATAGTTCAAATATTTTATTTAAAAGAAAATTTATTTATAACCAAACTGATAGTTAAAACCAAAGTATTAGGAACTTTAAAATGGTGAAGTTTATGTAAAATCAAAATTTTGAAATCAACAATTTATTTTTAAGTATATATATGTATTTAAAAAGTGGAAAATAATAATAATAAAATAGAATAAATATACCTATACACATTTTAAACTTACCAGTTTATATTTAAGATAATGAATTATGTGATTAACCCGATAATTAACTTGTTCCATTCTTTTATTTACTAAAAATAATTTTTAAAAGGGAAATTAGTTTAAAATAAAATTATTGGTTTAAAATAAAATCATTGGTTAATTAAATTTATCAAATGGAAATTTAATTTTTCGATTGATTCGAATATTAATAAACTGTATAAATATTTATTCAAGGTCAAAATTGTGAAGAAACAAACTAAAATGAAGGTGGGCTGCAAACAAACCAAAGGTGAGTTAATCTCACTCATCTGGGTAATATTTAAAATTTTAAATAGTTAAATTTAAATAGTTTGTAGAATGATTGAATTGATTTGATGTGGTATATTATATAGTGATATATAGTATATATATTGGAGTGATTGATTTCACGCATTTTATAGCGGATAAGACCCTATGCGCCGCATAATTGCAGGTGATATTATATTTAAAAATCTCATATACCGCGATATTCCACCTCGAAGTGGAATTGGTATTTTATATTGTGCCAACATCTGTGGATGCAGGGAAACAGGTTGGAGGGATCCAACTGGATTTCTCAAAATTATTTAGATTGTTTAATATTTTGTGTTATGAATATTTGATATTCTATGATGAATATTATTGATAATTGGAATATTTAATGCTATGGTTTACTTGAATATATTTCGGTACACCGAGTTATCAAAATATATAGAATTAGATTTTTGAAAAGAAAATAAAGAAGAGAATATGTAAGTGAAATAATTATAGAGAATTTAAATGAATTAGGAAAGAATAAAAGTGATTTTAAAATTTTAATAAATAAATTCCGTGTATGAAAAGGGGATTTTGAATAAACAAGAAGATAATGAATTTTAAACTTAAGTGTTATTATTTTAAGAATAAAGCATTTATTTTAAATTTAAGATTTAAATTATTGAAAAAAAATTAAAATAAAGAAGGAATTTGGGAAAATCTGAAATTGGTGTTTTCAGTTAAAAGATTTTAAATCGTAATTAAGGAATAAAGTCTAAAATTAATGGATTTTGAAGTGAATTGAGTAAGTAAAGAAATTTATTTCAAATGGAGTAAATTGGGTATCAATTTGGAAATTGATCTAAGTTTTGGAATCGAAATTTCAAAAGGGGAGTTGAGACTAAGAAATTTATAAACTGGGTTTATAAAAGTGAAGTAATATATCAGTGGATATTTAGAAGAATAAATTCACGATGGGAATTTATTAAAGGGATGGGAAAATTTGTTCAAAAATAAATAGTGATTTATTTTTAAAAGATGTGAAAGAAAAGCATATTTCCCTGGATAGCCAAGTACGTTTTTAAAACAAATTTGAAGGTATAAGTTAAAAGTTTTAAGATGTTTGAAAGTATGTTATATAAAACTTATTATTTATAATTGTTTATATTCCAATGTAAGTATTTTTCAAATCTATTATAGTAGTAATTATTTAAAGGTGAGTTGGTATTTTGTTTTAAAAGTGAAAATCTAGTTTTATATTTTATAAAGTAACCTCATTTTCAAATATTCCTATAGTATATATTTTTAATAAAGTATTGAAGTAGTTTTTAATTTAAATGTTTTAAAGGATATTTTAGAATAAAGTGCGTTTAAAAATTATTTTAAAAATCTAAATATTTGTACTTAGTGATTCTGGTGGAAGTAGAAAATATTTGGGGAATGTATTCCGTGAGAGGAAAATGGTTTGAAAACTGTTTTCAAAGGGTTGAAAACTGAAATATATCTTGTGAAGATATTTTGAGATTAATAAATAATTTGGGGAAATTATTTATGTTTGATGGATGTTTGTGAATGTTAATTGATAGTTAAATAACTGACTATCAATATTGGCCAATGCGCCGATCATTTTAAAGAGACCGGGATCGGGATTAATTTCTCGAAAACCACTTCGATTCGGTTTGTATGTTTTCATGGAAAAATGAGTTCGGATTTGAAGGTGGAGCAATGAAGTGCAAGGGCTAGTTGCTACTAATCCTGATGATGATTCCAAAATGGATGTAGTAAGAGTAGTGCCATCAGTTTCGTCTCAACCTGGGACGGACTTGTATGGATGAATGCTTTCGGAACATCGTCAGGTGGGCTGTGAGCATTCTATGTGAAACGTTCTAAAAAGGTAACACTTAGCCTCAATCCTCAATAACTGGGAATGACTGAGAATCAGGGGTTATGCAGCAAGGCTAGGTGGGTAGCGCTCATTAGAGTGAGATCGCCCCTGTCTAAATGTTCCTTTTATTCGGCTTAGTGGTGCGGTTGCGGATCCCAACCGTGGGGTGAACTTACTTGGGATTATCCAATAAGGGGTAGTCCCGGTCTTGTGTTGCAGGGGATCGGGAGTAATCCTCGGTACGGTGATCTAGGCCACATACTCTGATAGTGGTACCCTGGTGCCTAGTCATTAGTTGGAAATCCATTCTCCCTACGTGCCTTTACGATTTTTGTTTGTATTACCCACTTTGTGGCTAGTAGCTGGAATTTAATCATGTTATAATTTCGGCTATTTTAATAAGTATTTGTAAATAGACCCTATTATAATATCAGAGGATTTTAATAAAAAGTGTTTTAGCTGTCGTAAGGTAAAAACCCGACATGTTTATTTGTGGTGTGGTCTTACGAGATGCTTTTGTTTTCAAAGAATTATTGAAACTTTAATAATCAATTAGGGTGTGGTTTTCTCACGTTGGTATTCCAGACTGGCTCGGGTGTTGTTTCACTATAACGCTCGGGTCAGACCAAGTATTATAGAATACAGGAAAGGATGCTATGGAGCTCAGGAGAGAGCTGGACGGCAATACGTACTTCCGTACTTGTGTTTATATTCCGCTGTGTATTCAAATTGTGAGGACAAGTTATGGTTACTGTCCAGTTGTGAGTTATGTATACTCTGATGATGTAATATATAATCAGATTTGTTTTTGTGTAAAGATCATTTATTATCTATTATATTTTATTCCGCTGCGATGGTTAGATTCTGTTGTTGTTTTCTATTTTCTTCCTCTACCTCTTCTTCTTTAACCAAATGGTTCGAATTTCCGTTCATCTTGAGTTGATTGATGGAGAATAGTGTCGACTCATGGTGTACGGAAGTGCGGGTCGTTACAGATGAATTTTTATTTTTAAATAATAATAATAATTTGTTATTTTAAATTGAACTTGTGTAGTTATATATGTATGTATATAATTTGATTTCAAAATTGAATTTTAGAATTTGATTTGAATTTGAATTTAAAATTTTGAAATTTCAAAAGATAGATATTTTAAATGTTTTGGATTTTATAGATATTTGTTCATGCTTTTATTTATGAATATAATTGGTTTTATATATATTTCCTTAAAGTAATTCATGTGCATTTAAATAAGTATTCATAATTAGTAAATTAAGAAAAGGCTTTTTACTTCACATTTAAACAAATAAAAATTATGTTATTACAAGTATAGTTAAATTAAGTAATTATAGTAACAAGTGTTATTATCTTAGGCCTCATTTTACAAGTGTCATGATTTATTTTCATTTTCTTTGATTTTTAATAAACCATAAATTAGCCTATATAAACATACATCTTTCATTTCTTTTTCTTTTCCTAATCTCATTTCTAAACAAGGAAAACAAATCTGAAATCAAAACTTCAGCTAAAACAACTCCTCGAAAACAGATCTATAATTAAGTTTTAAAGATCAAAAACAAATTTGTAAATCACTTCCTCAAAACCAGAAATTTGTTTTAAATCACCAACCTGTAGTTCATTTTCAAATCAAGTTTGCAAAGCTTCTTCTTCAACCTGTAATCCACTTTCCAAAATCAAAAAACTGCATTCATCTCTCAAGTTCAAAAATGTAAACCCTGTAACCAAGTTTGCAAATCAAAATCAATAACCTATAATTCATCATTTTTCTTCAGTCTGTTCAAAAGTCTTCAGTCATCTCTACATGTTCTTAAATCAAAAACAAATTTCAGCAACTCAAGTTTCAAAACAAAGAAGCATATCACAGCATGTCAACAAAACAAGTTTCACGGTTTCAAGCTTTTCAAAATTAAAGAGCTCTGTTCTTCATTTTCAAATCTGTGAGTAACATCACCTTTTAAAGATTTAAGTATATGAAATTTGTTGCTTGTGCATCTATGGAATTAGAATGCTGGTATGGATATCTTTTGGTGCATCTCTGTATATATATATGTGAATGTATGAATGTGTGCTTGGCTATTTTATATGTAACTTAATTGTTTTTAGTTTCAAAACTAAGAATTCAAAAAAAAATTGATTTCCTCTTGATCTAGTCTTTGTTAAGATTTAAGTCTTAAACAAAAATTGGTTGTTTCATCATAAAGTAAGTTTTAAAATTTGATTTAAGTTAAAATAAATTTGGAATCTCACTGGAAATAAAAAACAACAAAGTAAGATAAATATAAGTGAAAATTTAAACATCCCAATTCATCAATTTAGGACCATAAATTAAATCCTTAACTCAAAACATGATTTTCAAGAATGAAATCATAATTTTTAGTTTGAGGATGAGTGTGCTGTTCTGGTTTGACCAGAAATGGTGTTTTGGGAAAGTTCAGATGATTTGGTTGATCTGGAAGGTCGGGGTTCTTTCTGGTAGTAGTGGAGTGATCAGAGAGTAAAGGAAAGTTATCAGGTAGAGGACCAGATCATTGTAGAGGTGGCAGTGGTTGATTCCAGTTTGTAACCCTAGTTTTAACTAGCTTGGGTATTTTGATTTGCGCGTCTTCGCTGGTTGATCGAATTCAACAGTATTCAGGGAGATGGTAGAGGAGATGTTGGCGATGGTGTAGCCGGAATTCCAGAAGCTCTGATGGTCAAAGATTCGAGAACGAGGTGGATTCCAGGTTTCGCATTTGGGTTCATATTTTGGTTTGAAAGCTCGAAATCGATTTCAAGTTTGGGATGACGATCTGATGATCGTGATAGGGTGTAAGGGTGATTTTCGATGTGTGGAGATCATCGGAGATGGCCGGAGTCGATCAGCGCCACCGTGCATGTGCACGGTGCACTTTCTGTTTCTGGTAAGTTTGGTTTGAGGGGAAGTTGTGTACTCGAGTTTCCTCGAGTAATTAGATGTTTTGCTCAAAGAATTTTGATTTTAGCTCAAAGACTTTAGTGGGGTTCGGGTAGTTTTTGGTTACAGGTTTTCTAACCTGTCTGTTTTAAAATTTTAAAATGAAATTTAAAGTGTGAAGTAAAGTTTCAAACAAAGTGATAAAATCAAGTTTTAAGTATGGATTCAAATTGAATTTGAATCCTAGTTTTAAAATAATCAAAGTTTTAAGGAAATTTAAAATGTTTAAAGTATAGTTTAAATGGTTTGAATTTAAAATGGATTAGGTTTAAATTCTTTTAAATTCCTTTTATAAGACAAGTATTTCTTTAACTTGTGGTTTAAAAGGTTTTTAAATTGTTTTTAAACTTTGTTAAAGTTAAATTTGTATTCATTTGTAAATCTTAAATTTAAAATGAAATTTAAAGGTAAATTGTTTTTAAATGATTTGTTAATGTTAATTTAATCATTAATAAGAATAATGTTTTATCTTAAAGTTAATTAGGATTTAATGATTTGTGATTCATTAAATTATTAAGGTAATTAAAGAATAATTTATTAACTTAATTAATTAATGATTTGGATTAATTAATTTAGTAATTAAGGGTTTAAATTAGTTAATTAAGGTTTAAGTTAATTAATTAAGGAATAATTAATTTGTAACTAAAAACCATTAATTAGATATGATTAGATTATTAATTAATGATTAGAAATTAATTAATCAAGAAATTAAAGATTAATTAACTTATAGTTAAGCCCTTAATTAATTAAATAATTAGAGATTAATTAATTGGTTAAATGTTGAGTTTAAGTTTAATTACTTTTGAGAATTAATTAAAGTATTTTTAATGGTTAACGAAGATCACTAACTTGAGATTATTAAATAATTAATTAATGTGATTAATTTTAATCATTAATTTGCTTTATTAATTAAGGATAATCATTTGTGAAATTGTTTAAGTATAATTACTTAATGGAAGTAATTAAGTGATTAATTACTCAATGTAATTAATTAAAATGATGTGAGTAGTTTAAGTTAATCAATTAAGTTTAATTAATTTATAATAATGATGGGTTAAGTATAATTACTTAATTTGATTTACAAAGTATAATTACTTAAGTGAAGTAATTGGTGATGGTGGATGTAATTAATTGAAATTGAAAGTAGTTCTGGGTCTAATTACTTAGTGTAATAAAAAAAGATGGATAATTACTTAGTGAAAGTAATTAATAATTAACTACTTAGTGTAATTAATTAGGAATTGATTAATAAAGTTATTTGAAGATAATTAAATGAAGTAATTAATTAAGGGTAATTAATTACTAAATGAGATAAATCAAGGGTGATTAAAAAATATAACTAATTAAAGATTAATTTTTAAATGTAATTAATTAAGGAGTAATTAATTTATTTAATAAAGTAATTAAGGGTAGTTAATTACTGATTGTGATTAATCAAGATTGATTAATGAATAATTAATTTAAGATTAATTATTAAATGTAACTAATTTAAGTAGAATAATTAATTAATAAGTAATTAAGGGATCATTAATTAATGTAATTAAAGATTAATTAATTAAGGGTTAATTAATCAATAAGTGATTAAAGAGTAATTATTTAATTGCAATTAATTTAGGATTAAAGTAACTGATTATAATTAATTAACTAATGAAGTAATTAAAGGTTAATTACTGAAATTGGTTAAGGGTAATTAATTTGTGTAATTAATTAAAGGCTAATTACTTAGTATAATTAAAGAATGATTAATCAAGATAAATACTTAAAAGATAATCAATTAATTGATTGGTAATTAGTTAATGATTAAGTATGCAAGATTATGTGATGAAAGTAATTAATTTAATTTATTTTAAATTAATTAGAGATGAAGTGATTAATTTAATTCACTTTAAATTAATTAGAGATGGTATAGATCATTGCTTATGTATGGATGGATGATATTGATTGCCTTGAATGGTTTGAGATCTCAGATATGAGATAAGTGATGCTACGTGATATGGATGCTTTGGTTAAAGTGTGATGATAATGGGGATTATCTGTTTGTGATGATAATGTGAATTATCTATTTGTGATAATAATGTGAATTATCTGTTTGTGATGATGATGTGAATTATCTATCTGTGTGTATATAGATAATAGAATTGAATTGTTTTAACTTTAAAACAACTTGGACCTAAAAGATGGCGTTTTGGATTTCGATGAGACTGGGATCGGGTTTGCTGCATTACTGCATGACAGGGGGTTCTCGCTTTGCGTTTGGTGGCGAATGGGAGACTCTTACCCCTACATGTCCCCTGATGTAGTATAAGGCCTTGAGGGGTTGGTTGCGAGTCGAGAGGCTGGCCGTAAAAGCAAACCCGAGGTACCAATGTAAGACTCGGCGGGGCTGGGATGGTTGAAAAGCCTACCAGTCGAGTGTGGCCGCTGTCAATGGTTGAAAAGCAATAACTAGACAGGTGCTTATAACTGTCTAGTATGTGTTGTAAGTTGTGTAACTCTGATAGCTGTTGTATACTATGTAATATCTTATGTGATTAATATAATTTATTCGAACCGCTGTTGGGATTCTGATGTTTTTTCTTTCTTTCTTCTCCATCTTTTCTCTTTTCTATCCCTTTCTTTCTTATTAATGATGCTTCATTCTGTGAAGAGAATGGCGAGTCATTACAGTGGTATCAAAGCACTAGGTTGAGTGAATACCTTGGCTTTGGAGCGATTTCTTTCTTGAGAGAGCGTACTTGTAATATATATATATATATATATATATATCTATTTCTACCTATTTGTTGGGTTACCTGCTCGGGTTTTCCAACATAAGTATAAAGGTAGATAGGGTAGTAGTGTGTAACACGACTACCAATGGTTGAAATTTGAATGTTTGAGGTTGGAAGTGTATTTGTCGAGACTGTAGACCTAATACCGTCTCGAGTGAGCTTTGCAATGGTGTAAGGATTTCACCAATCTCTGAAGGAAATCCTTTTAAGGTTCGGAGTCCATCTTTGAAGTGCAAGTTTGGATGAGTAGAGTTTGGATCTCTCGGTTGAGCAGAAGCGAGTGATGGTATCTTGGCTACTTTAGAAAGGAGCAGTTGTGTAATGAGACGCAATGACTATGGATTGTCTCCAAAGATGTTTTTTTGGAGCAAGTTTAAGGAAGTGTGTATGCATCGGTGTTGAGACTGTGTTCAGCAGGATGTTTTGTTTGGCTTTGTGGCCCGAGTTTCTCGAAGAGCTTGGATAGGAAGATTTTGGCATCAGTGGCAGCATTGCAGTTCGGAGTGTTCTGTGTGCCGACGGGAAGGTCATCTATCAGCAGTTTTCTTGAAATGGAGTTCAAAAGCAGCAGAGTTGATCCATTTCTTCAATGGACTAGTTAGATAAGTACAAGCTGTTCTGATTGGTAAAGAGAGAACAGTTTCTTTGGATATTGAACTGGGATGATCGCAAAAAATGACTTGTGATAGTTGAGTGTTCTCTTGGGTTATCTTTTTCTTGGGATCGTGGCATCTCCAGGGATTGGAAGTTGTCAGAGATTTGCCTTACCATCTGGAGATTGAGTTTCGTTATCGACTAGGATTCCAGGAATGGTACCAGTGGTTCAGCTTAGTAGAAGGAGGGCTTTTAGAGAGAGGGTTTTGTGAAGCAGCTCAGGATTTGTGGAACTTCTGAATTTTCTCTTTTGGATCCGTTGAACCATATTTCTGGGATGGGTTGACCAGTTTGTGCTCGTGTTCGTCATCAGCATTTTCTCATCTATTACGAAATCAAAGTTGTGCGGCGGAAGCGAGGTAGCAGCTGGTCTAGAGTGGAAGTTTTCTAGATCTGAGGTAGGTTTGGCGAATGCTCATGTTTGGTCTTTTCTAGATTGAAGAAGTTAGTTCTCTACTGATGATAGTTGAGTTGGTGTTCTTGATTTTGGTAGATCCGATAAGGATCATTTTGTTGGGATGTTTTTGGTCCAGTTGATTTGAGAAGTATCAGTGAAGGTTGAGCTGATCAAGAAAAAGATAGGCAGCGCAGGATCGTCAGAAGAATTTTATGGATAAGAGACGAAGAAATTTGGATTTCGAGATCGGAGATTTGATTTTGATAAGTTTCCTCCAATCAAAGGAGCTATAAGTTTGGTAAAACTGGGAAGCTAGCTCCGAGGTATTTTGGATCTTTCTGTGTCTTAGTGCTTTGGTCTACTGGGATTGAATTGCCAGTTTGGAAGACTAGAAATTCAGTAAGTTTCACGTATCTCTGAGGGAGTACGTGTATGATCCATCTCTGGTTGTGGAATCAGTAGTTCTAGATGATTTGGTTATTGAACAGGACTTGACTATGGTCTGATATTCTGTTCTGTTTTGTAGATCTACATGAGTAGGAGCTCTGTAGCTTAGTAGTGTAGATTGTTAGGGTTTTGTAGAGCGAGTTTCCCGGTATCTATACCTGGGAAACTCTAGGAAGTTCTATCCAGAATTTTGTTCGGATAGTTAGATTTGTTTGTTGAGTAAATCGATTGCTATGGTTGTTAGCATATAGTTGATAATATATGCTTGTTGTTTAAAATTAAAATCTTAGATGGGTTATTAAATTACATTTGCTTTTAAATTTCGGGGACGAAATTCTTTTAAGGGGGAGGAATGTGATGACCCAGAATATTGGGCAATAGCAATTTAATAATTTGTATCAAAAATTAAATTGATTTGATAATTGTTTTTTATAATTGTAATATAAATTGGAAAATTTATTCTTTTGTAAGCAAATAAATATTTAAATTTCATTTTATAAAAATATAATATAAATATTTTCTAATTACAATATATAAATATATTTGCATATATTGTAAATAGATAAGCTTTGTTTTAAATTTAGCAAATAAAGCATATTTTCTAATTCTAGTATTTTTGGTAATTTGGAAATTATGATTTATTAAGCTTTTCAAAGCTATTTAATAAATAACTATATGGTTTTAAATACTTAAGGTAAATGTTTAATTGTTTAAATTTATTTTAGCTTAAGTTTAAATTTAATTAATTAACAAAAAGGTTTGTTCTATTCTCTTTATAGTAGAGAGATAATTTCTTTTATAAAATTATTTCAAATTGATGAATTGTTATTTTTAAATAATAATAATTTGTTATTTCAAATTGAACTTGTGTAGTTATATATGTATGTATATAACTTGATTTTAAAATTGAATTTTAGAATTTGGTTTGAATTTGAATTTAAAATTTTGAAATTTCAAAAGATAGATATTTTAAATGTTTTGGATTTTAAAGATATTTGTATAAGCTTTTATTTATGAATATAATTGGTTTTATATCTATATTTCCTTAAAGAAATTCATACGCATTTAAAAGTATTCATAACTAGTAAATTAAGAAAAGGCTTTTTACTTTACATTTAAATAAATAAAAATTATGTTATTACAAGCGTAGTTAAATTAAGTAACTATAGTAACGAGTGTTATTATCTTAAGGATTCATTTTACAAGTGTCAAGATTTATTTTCATTTTCTTTGATTTTTAATAAACCATAAATTAGCCTATATAAACATACATCTTTCATTTCTTTTTCTTTTCCTAATCTCATTTCTAAACAAAGAAAACAAATCTGAAATCAAAACTTCAACTGAAGCAACTCCTCAAAAACAAATCTGTAATTCATTTTTAAAGATAAAAAACAAATCTGTAAATCACTTCCTCAAAAGTAGAAATTAGTTTTGAATCACCAACCTTTAGTTCATTTTCAAATCAAGTTTGCAAAGCTTCTTCTTCAACCTGTAATCCACTTTCCAAAATCAAAACACTGCATAAATCTCTCAAGTTCAAAAATCTAAACCCTGTAACCAAGTTTGCAAATCAAAATCAGTAACCTGTAGTTCATCATTTTTCTTCAATCTATTCAAAAGTCTTCAGTCATCTCTACATGTTCTTAAATAAAAGACAAATTCAGCAGCTCAAGTTTCAAAACAAAGAAGCATATCACAACTTGTCAACAAAACAAGTTTCACCGTTCCAAGCTTTTCAAAATTAAAGAGCTATGTTCTTCATTCTCAAATCTGTGAGTAACATCACCTTTTAAAAATTTAAGTACATGAAATTTATTGCATGTGCATCTTTGGAATTAGAATGTTAGTATGGGTATCTTTTGGGGCATCTCTGTATATTTGTGAATGTATGAATGTGTGGTTGGCTATTTTATCTGTAACTTAATTGTTTTTAGTTTCAAAACTAAGAATTTAAACAAAATTGATTTCCTCTTGATCTAGTCTTTGTTAAGATTTAAGTCTTAAACAAAAGTTGGTTGTTTCATCATAAAGTAAGTTTTAAAATTTGATTTAAGTTAAAATAAATTTGGAACATTGGAAATCAAAAACAACAGAGTAAGATAAATATAAGTGAAAATTTAAACATCCCAATTCATCAATTCAGGAACATAAATTGAATCCTTAACTCAAAACATGATTTTTAAGAATGAAATCATAATTTTTAGTTTGAGGATGAGTGTGCAGTTCTGGTTTGACCAGAAATGGTGTTTTGGGAAAGTTCTGATGATCTGGTTAATCTGGAAGGTCGGGGTTCTTTCTGGTGGTAGTGTAGTGATCGGAGAGCAAGGAAAAATTGTCAGGTAGAGGATCAAATCATTGTGGAGGTGGCGGTGGTTGATTCTAGTTCCTAAGCCTAGTTTTAACTAGGTTGGCTATTTTGATTTGCACGTCTTCACTGGTTGATCGAGTTCAACAGTATTCAGGGATATGGTAGAGGAGATGTTGGCGATGGTGTAGCTAGAATTCCAGAAGCTCTGATGGTCGGATATTCGAGAATGAGGTGGATTTCAGGTTTCGCATTTGGGTTCATATTTAGGTTTGAAAGCTCGAAACCAATTTCGAGTTTGGGATGACGATCTGATGATCGTGATAGGGTGTAAGGGTGATTTTCGATGTGTGGAGATCATCGGAGATGGCCGGAGTCGATCAGCGCCACCGTGCATGTGCATGGTGCACTTTGCGTTTCTGGTGAGTTTGGTTTGAGGGGAAGTAGTGTACTCGAGTAATTAGATGTTTTGCTTGAAGCAGTTGGGTTTTGGACTCGAAGACTTTAGTGAGGGGCTCGGGTAGTTTTTGGTTACAGGTTTTCTAACCTGTCTGTTTTAAATTTTTAAAATGAATTTTAAAATGTGAAGAAAAGTTGTAAACAAAGTGCTAAAATCAAGTTTTAAGTATGGATTCAAATTGAATTTGAATCCTAGTTTTAAAATAATTAAAGTTTTAAGGAAATTTAAAATGTTTAAAGTATAATTTAAATGGTTTGAATTTAAAATGGATTTGGTTTAAATTCTTTTAAACTCCTTTTATAAGACAAATATTTCTTTAACATGTGATTTAAAAGGTTTTTAAACTTTGTTAAAGTTAAATTTATATTCATTTTTAAATCTTAAATTTAAAAGTAAATTATTTTTAAATGATTTGTTAATGATAATTTAATCATTATTAAGAATAATGTTTTATCTTAAAGTTAATTAGGATTTAATGATTTGTGATTCATTAAATTATTAAGGTAATTAAAGAATAATTTATTAATTTAATTAATTAATGATTTGGATTAATTAATTTAGTAATTAAGAGTTTAAATTAGTTAACAAAGGTTTAAGTTAATAAATTAAGGAATAATTAATTTGTAATTAAAAATCATTAATTGGATAAGATTAGATTATTAATTAATGATTAGAAATTAATTAATCAAGAAATTAAAGATTAATTAAGTTATAGTTAAGCCCTTAATTAATTAAATAATTAGAGATTAACTAATTGGTTAATTAATTTGTAATTAATAATGATTAATCTAAGTTTAATTACTTTAGAAAAGTAATTAAATAATTTTTAATAGCTAATGAAGATCATTAACTTGAGATTATTAAATAATTAATTAACGTGAATAATTTTAATAATTAATTAGATTAATTAATTAAGGATAATCATTTGTGAAATTGTTTAAGTATAATTACTTAACGGAAGTAATTAAGGGATTAATTACTCAATGTAATTAATTAAAGTGATGTAATTAGTTTAAGTTAATTAATTAAGTTCAATTAATTTAAAATAATGATGGGTTAAGTATAATTACTTCATGTGATTTACAAAGTATAATTACTTAAGTGAAGTAATTGGTGATGGTAATTACAGGATGTAATTATTTGAAATTGAAAGTAGTTTTGGGTTTAATTAATTAGTGTAATAAAAAAAAATATGGACAATTACTTGGTGAAAGTTATTAATAATTAATTACTTAGTGTAATTAATTAAAGAATTGATTAATAAAGTTATTTGAAGATAATTAAGTGTAATAATTAATTAAGGGTAATTAATTACTGTATGAGATTAATCAAGGGTGATTAGTAAATATAATTAATTAAAGATTAATTTTTAAATATAATTAATTAAGGAGTAATTTATTTATTTATTTAATGAAGTAATTAAGGGTAGTTGATTACTGAACGTGATTTGTGACGAGACGGATTTTGCCCGCTCGAAAATCGACATCCATACTTTACATCGTACTCGAATGTCGTAGATTCGACCGTTCAAATCCGATTCTCCGCTGTGTTGTTTACTTAATGTTGTTATAAGCTCCGGCGAATCGGATTTGAACGGTCGAATCTACGACATTCGAGTACGATGTAAAGTATGGATGTCGATTTTCGAGTGGGCAAAATCCGTCTCGTCACATGATTAATCAAGATTGATTAATGAATAATTAATTTAAGATTAATTATTAAACGTAATTAATTTAAATAGAATAATTAATTAAGAAGTAACTAAGGGATCGTTAATTAATGTAATTAATGTTGTAATTAAATATTAATTAATTAAGGTTTAATTAATCAATAAGTGATTATAGAGTAATTAATTAATTCTAATTAATTAAGGATTAAAGTAATTGATTATAATTAATTAATTAGTGAAGTAATTAAAGGTTAATTACTTAAACTGGTTATGGGCAATTAATTTGTGTAATTAATTAAAGGCTAATTACTTAATATAATTAGAGAATGATTAATCAAAGGTGATTAATTAAGATAAATACTTAAAAGATTATTAATTAATTGACTGGTAATTAATTAATGATTAAGCAAGCAAGATTTATGTGATAAAAGTAATTAATTTAATTTATTTTAAATTAATTAGAGATGAAGTGATTAATTTAATTCACTTTAAATTAGTTAAAGATAGTATAGATTATTGCTTATGTATGGATGGATGATATTGATTGCTTGAATGGTTTGAGATCTCAGATATGAGATAAGTGATGCTATGTGATATGGATGCTTTGGTTGAAGTGTGATGATAATGCGGATTATCTGTTTGTGATTATAATGTGAATTATATGTTTGTGATAATAATGTGAATTATCTGTTTGTGATGATGATGTGAATTATCTATCTGTGTGTATATAGATAATAGAATTGAATTGTTTTAACTTTAAAGCAACTTGGACCTAAAAGATGGCGTTTGGATTTCGATAAGACCAGGATCGGGTTTCCAGTTTTGGATATCCGAAAACCACATCGATCCAAATTAACGATAGGTCATGAATCTCAAGTGAAGATGAAGATTCAGAGTGCAAAGGTTATCATCGTTAACTCTGAGGGTGATTCCAAAATGAGTGTAACGAGATAATGCTTTCGGTTTCGTTCAAACCCGGAATGAACTTGTATATGGATTGAATGCTTTCAGAACATCGTCAGGTGGATGATGAGCATTCTAAGATAGATTTGTTTATAAAGGTAATCGTAGCCTCAAGCCTCATCAACCGCGAATGGCTAAAATAGGGGAGGTACAGCAAGGTTAAGTGGGTAGCACCCAAGTAGGACAAGATTTTCCCCTGTCTAGAAGTCACTTTTTATTCGGCTGTGTGGGCAGTTGGAAAGCGCGCCAACTGCGGGGTTGTCTTGTTCGGGACCATCCAGTAAGGGATAATTCCGGCCTTATGTTGCAGGGGATTGGAAGTAATCCTCGGTACGGTGGTCTAGTCCCCGTACTGTGACGGGCGGTACTGCAGTAGTCCTGCCATTGATGGAAACTCATTCTTCCTACGTGCCCTTATGGTTTTGATTGTATTACCCACTCTGTGGCTAGTATGCTGGAATTTAATGAATGTAACAATTTTGGCTATTTCTTATTTATTTGAAAACCCAAGACCTTATTATAATATCACTAGATTTCTTATCAATGTTTTGGTTAGCGTAAGGTAAAAACTTACCCATGTTTATGTGTGAGGAGTCTTACGTGATACCTATCGTTTTCAAAGGTTTTCAAAAGTTAAGCAACTTTAACCTGTTACTCACACCAGACCCATGTCTGAACCAGAGTTTATCTTCTGTTTTCTTAAACACTTGGGTACTCAAATTTTTACGAGCAGCCAAGGGATTCAGGTTAGCTTTGACGAATTCTGAAGGAGCAATGGAGCATGAGGCTTCAGCGTTTGTACATATTTATAGTGTTCCGCTGTGTGATCTCTGAGTTGTTGTTTGTGTTGTAATAACTAGACAGGTGTTTATAACTGTCTAGTATGTGTTGTAAGTTGTGTAACTCTGATAGCTGTTATATATTATGTAATATCTTATGTGATTAATATAATTTATTCAAACCGCTGTTGAGATTCTGATGTTGTTTATTTCTTTCTTCTCTATCTTTTCTCTTTTCTATCTCTTTTTTTCTTATTAATGATGCGTCATTCTATGAAGAGAATGGGGGGTCGTTACACCAAATGTCTCCACTCCAAAAATAAAGGACTCAATATAGCTCTTTGTCTACCAACGCATTGGCTATAACATTAACCTTGCCCCGGATATAAGAAATCTCAAAGTCATATAAGGTTAAGAACTCCATCCATCTCTACTGCCTCAAATTCATGTCCTTTTGGGAGGACAAGTATCTCAAGGACTTGTGGTATGTAAAAAGCTCAAATCTCTCACCTAGAAGATAATGTCTCCAAGACTTAAGAGCAAGGACTATAGCTGCCAACTCAAGATTATGCATCAGGTTGTTCCTCTCATGAGTCTTTAATAGTCTACTAGCATAGTATACCACTCTGCCCTCCTACATCAGAACTGCTCTTTTTCTCGTACCACAGGCATCGACATAAACCTTAAATGGATTACTCCCATCAAGTAACACTAATACAGGTGCATCGGTTAAAGGAGGTATAGGTGCATCAATTAAAGCCTCCTTTAACCTGAATTAAGCATCCTCGCACTTAGAATCCCATGCAAAAGCTATATTCTTCTTGGTAAGGCAATTCAATGGGGGCAAATATCCTAGTGAAGTCCTTAGTGAACTTCTTATAATTACCCATAAGACCAAGTAAACTCCTCACTTCTATGGCACTCTTCAGAACATGCCAATCCTGCACCGTCTCCCCTTACTATGACCCACAGCCAAACCAACCTCTAAAAAAATGTGTCCCAAAAAGTGAACATCAGCGCTCTTGAATTGGCACTTAGAAAACTTAGCTTTAAGCTTATATGCTCAGTGGGTCCTAAGCACGTCCTCTAAATCAAAGCATGCTCCTCCCTACTCCTTAAATATATCAGGATATCATCCAAAAATACTACCACAAACTTATTTAGGGACTCCCTAAACACTCAATTAATCAAATCAACAAAATAAGCGAGAGCATTGGCAAGTCCAAAAGGAATGACGAACCACTCATATAACCCATAGGGAGTCCTAAATGCAGTCTTCTAAATACTATCCTCTGCTACCTTCAACTAATGGAAACATGTGGCTAAGTCAAGCTTGGAAAACACTCTCTCTCCAACTAACTGATTGAAAAGATCATATATGCAGAGTAAATGATAGCGATTCTTCTTCGTCGGCATATTCTGATTAAATCTCGGTGACAAAGACGACTATCTCCCCCTACTAAGAAGTACTCCTCCTGACGAAACCCTTCTCCAACAACTCGTTCACTTGCTTGTTCAACTCGCATCATTCCTATGGAGCCATGTGTCTTAAAGGAAAAGAAACCGGTTGAGCATTCCCTACAAGATAGATCCTAAACTTGATCTCCCTCTGGGGTGGGAGACCGGTAACATCAGAAAATACATCTGGAAAACCCTTAACCATTGGAATAGAAACAAGCTTATCCTAGCTTTTAGCATCTACGACCATACAGTCCCACATGAACGTCTATGATCCAGTCCCTAAACCCTACATCTCAACTAATGACTAGAAATCCAATCCCACCAGCCTTAACTAACGATTGGTAGTTCGGTCCCAATACTTTTACGCACCTTTCACAACATAAGTTGCACCTCTTCACAACACTCCGCACCCTACTCTATGATACAGAAACGTGAACTATGTCTGTTGTCTTAAAAAAGAATATCTAATTGTATCTACCTCATTCAAGCAATTTAAAGGGAAACAGGGTTTACACCCCTATCGAATCAAGGCCCAAAATAGTCTATTAAGTCTAAAGTGACTAATGACGGTCAACCTACGCTAGCCTTAGGTCGATTTCCTACAATCCAAACATCTTTCAATCTACTTGTTTTAAGTAAGTTAATCATTTTACTTTATTTTCATACCTGATTCAGACATCTTTTAATTTACTTGTTTTAAGAAAATTAATCCATATCGTTCAATTATCAAACATAATCCGTTTAATTCTTATTTCAACTAGGCTAATATATTTGTCTTATTTTTATTACAATCATTGTAACATTTGCATTATTTCAATTAGCAATTTATAGGTGTCAAATCCAATTTTAGCATATGCTTTATGGTTTTATAGCTTACCTACGTCAATTGCGAAAAAAGATCCATTATTTCATATTCCCAATTTAATTAATTAATGGATTAATACTAGACTTATCAGTCAAATCGGCATAGGGTAGAAATTAAAATCAATTAATTTAATTAATTTGTTAAATCTATGCGCACACACCTCTGTGCTAAGCTTTTAGGTTTGCCTCAGACCCCGTAAGCTTTCTCCCATATATCCGCTTAGGTCTTTTCTCCAATTGCTAGATCTTCTTTTTATTTTAATTCAAATTGATATTTAGAATAAAATTAAGGTTTAGAAATTGATTTGGATAATTAGGGTTTAGGGTTTTATTTTAGCAGAGCTTTTCTTTAATGGAGAGAATTAAGTGTTAGGTTAGCCCTAGCAATCAAATTATAGGGGAACATCTCAACTCACTACCGTCAGATCCAGCCAAAATCATCTCGTTTGTCCCTACATCCATGGCCAACAAAAAATGATCTCGCACGACAGAATGAATCGTCTCCAAGTCATCGCGGCCCTACGATCAACTATAAGTCGGATCGATCATCCTCGGTCGACCTAGGTCCATTAGGGTCGACCTGGCCCTAGTTGATTTTTTTTTCTATTTTCTATTTTTATTTTCAATTTCTTATTTATTCAATCCTTTATAACAATTTCATTTTAGCTCGGATCCCAACAAGTTACATATGAAAATTGTCTAGAAAATTACTACGGACATAATGATGCAAGTCCCATGGTCAAATTCATACGTTTTTGAAAATCCTCCTTTTAGGGTAACTTTTATCATTTAATTATATTTTCTTATTTATTTTTGGAAAATCCTGGGGTGTTACACAGGTGGACACATATGAATTATAATTCATATGATAGTAGCAGGTCAAATGAATTGTAATTCATACGTCTACTACTTGCTCAGGCATGCGATAATGGTAGTAGCGAACCGCTACCAAGTTGCAGCGAACTGCTACCAAGGAGCAGTTAATTGCCGCCTTGCAGCAGCTTCGCCACAAGATGCAACCCATGAAGGCTCTCTGATATTCCATGCCTAAACCATTCCTATGCTATCCCTACTTTCTAAGGAAATAAATGTGTTTTTCAAAGCGATGAAAATTCCTTATAACCAGCGTTGCAATATAGACATTTCAACAAACACTAATATTGAAATTAATCAAACCATTCACCTCTAACCACAATTCAACACCTAATCAACAACTAAAGCATGTTCAAGGGGATTGCATACACTAATAATTCATAATTTACATCATATAGTACGATTATAAGTATTTCAACATCATATGTGAGTAAGAATTGCTCACCTTGAAGTTGCTATGCTTCTCCTACAAAAATGCTCCTTCTACCTCTTCTTATTCTTCTTTCTACAAACTAAAGTGAACACAAATTTCTGAAAATGCTAATTTCTCCTCCTAGTAGGCGTAGAATGATGTTAAGATGATTATATATTTATTTTGACATTTTTGATGACTTTTAGCTGTTTTAGTTTTTGATTTTAGTGAAATTAGCTAGGGATTTCATAATTTAGCAATTAGGCGAAGAATGAATAAATGACTAACATGCATAAATATATAAAGGATGAGAGAGTTTCCAGACTTCTCCTAACATGGAAACAAGTGAAGATTTTTTTTTTCTCTTTGTCCATATAGGCCTATGGGCCTCATTTTCTTCATATTTCATTTCATTTCCTTCTTATTTTTTCACACTAGTCTATTTTTCTTTCATGACTACTTAACCCAAATCTCCAATTAAAAATCATACTTAACCTTTAATATTCTTTTTATACTTTTATATATTTTTTCTAGGGTTTTTAATTATTATTTTCCTATTTAAACGATTAGTTTCATAATTCCCTTTAAAAGCTATTACTGTATATTAATTTATTATCTTTCTTTAAAATGAAATAAAATTTAGTTTTCTTTTATAATAAATTTTTATGTCTTAATTATTTTTATTGTTTAGCTTTACAAAAATTATTTGGCCATTTTATATATATTAAAAATCATATTGACCCTAAAATCAAATTCCGCTCATTTAAACTATATTTTTTCATTTTATAAATAATTTCCCCTTTTACACTTTCTATTATATTTCTATTTTCCATATTTATAATATAACCTCTTATTTATTAAATTGATGTTTATATTACCATTCTCAACTTCGGGCTGTTACAGTTGGCCCCTATCTGATGTTACCTAGCCACTAGCCATCAGAACATGGGCTTTTAAAGTAAAGAACCTAGTCTTAAAGGCTACACATAGCTTGGACCAAGAATGGATGTCGTCTAGTTGTAGAAGCGAGAACTGAAAAGAGGTCGGTCCTTTAAGTGAAGTGGAAGAATAAGCATTTAGCCAGGTCAGAAAGCTGGACGGCATGAGTGACCGAGTTGAAAGCATTAATGTTATCATATGGGTCGGCGCTCCAATCATACTAATTGTGGATGAGGTGATGATAGGTGTGATAACCTAATCTATAATACAGTGAAATGGATCTTAAAGCTATTTTATACCAAAAGGAGGGTGGATAGTGCATTTAAACATTTTATCAATATACTTGCAAATTTCAAAATTTATCATAGAAAATTCAAAATACAGCTAAATATTATAATTGTAAAACAACTAAAAAGTAGTAAGTAAATGCAGTTAAAGTAAAGGTAAAGAAGGCACTAATAATTTTATACTGGTTTGGATTTCCAATCCAACATCCAGTCCTATACCCCATACAAAATTTCACTAATTACGTCGTAACTGTAAATCTTGTGGCGAGAACACCCTTCACACCTCTTGATTTCGACTTAGGTGGCAAGGACACCTATTTGAGTTTGACTCTAAAAACAAGCACACCCTATAGAGTCTAACTCAGGTAACTGGAACACCTATCTTGTCTTTGATTAAGGAGGCAAGATAACTCCCCTTACAATATTAACTTTCACTCGAGGTTTAAGAAAACCCTTTTACAAGTAGTGGTGGACTATGAGAAATCTAATATTTTGGCCATAATTCCAAGTAGTTTATTGATACAATTTTCTATAGACCTTCAGTACTAGAATATCTTTGCCTTTGAGTAGAATAGAGAAAAAAGCGGGGAGTTAATGGTGTAGAATGTAAGTGAATCTTCTCTGATCTTCTGTATGAATGTAAAGAATGAGAATTGATGTAGAATTCGACAGCACTTCATTGAAATCTTAAAAAGAATGAGGGAGATAAATAAAGTAGTTAGAATTGTTATTAAAAATTCAAAATTAGAGGCCTTTAGATAGAGGTTGAAGAGTTAGTCCATTCGTGAAAGGATGGCGCCAAAGTTGCTTCTTTTGAAAAATTTAAAAAGCGCCTCAACGGTCTATATGTCAACACACATATTTTTGATATGTCATCTTATACAAACTAATTCGTATATTTCTTTATCAAAACTCTATTAAAATTTATTTTATAATTAAATTAAATATTATTCTTTTATAAAAAAATTGGGTGGAAAAGTAATTTTCAAAGTGAAGATAATCAAAGATACGATACAACTCAGGGCTTTAACATTTAGTCTAAGACTTGATAAAATACTAACACAAATCTCTTGAGCTCTTTATGATTTTATTCTTAAGTTCTTTAAAACTCACAAGTCTTCAAATATATCTCGATCAACTCTTAATTTATATTGATTATTTTTTCAAGTTTTTATTCAATCATCACTTGTATAAACCTATTAAACATTCCTAATATCCTGCACAATATACTATATAACTCGTAAAAAACATATTTGTGGGTACTAACACCTGTCAATGGGCACAGGGCACGCCATTTGTGGATGCCATTGCTTAGTATTTCTTCAAAAAATGGCTCATCATTCTCTTTTATTGGAAAAGGCTTCAACTTTGGCATTCCAGGCTTGCATTCAGTTGAGTTGCCAGCAAAGGATGTTCATTTCCTCTCGGAGGCCAGCATCGGCCTACTGTAGAATTGTCTAGCCAACGATCGACTGTGGACTTAGTCAATGTTTTTATAAAGTTAGAGACCAACAAAAACGAGGTGATAATGAGCTAGAGTGGGATACATCCTCTCCTTGCACATAAAGGGAGACTATGAATGATCGGTCCGCTCGTCTCTTGATCTAGACTTAGCTGCACCACTATGGGATCAGGAGTGCACCGATGGGCCCTTGGCTGCAAAGAAGACAAAGTGATGAAAGGTGGGATCTGGTTCTTCTAGCGCCAAAATGTTGACCAACAAATTATCCATGCTTGGAATATGTAATGAGCGGGATTTCAATCCTCGAAAATCGACACTAATACATCCTCATGCCATAAATCCAAGTGTCAAAAAGCTCGATTGGTATGGGAAAAAGAAAATAAGGATAAAATAGAATCTCACGAATGGAATAAGATATTTCAATATATAATCTTTATAGCAGAAAAATTTGAATATAATATCAGAGTCTAACCTAGATTTAGCCTGGACAGTTATAAACCCTCTATCCTTATAAATATAAAAACAAATGCAATAAATGCAACTGATTATAAAGTACGTTCATACGTTAACGAAGATCTCCAACTCACCTCTGGAAACTCCAAGTGACTTCAACTAAAGCTGAAACTACTTGGATATACCTAAGTACTAAAAATAACCGGATCAAGCTTGATAAACCAGTGTGGGATGCTCGATTTAAAAATTGATGTCAGAAAAAATATCTTTAAGAAGAAGGGTATCTCATAAGACCACGCTCACATATAATTACAGACGGGTTTTTATCTTATAATAACCAAAATACATTATACTGGAAACACTTTATATAATTCTTATGAAATCGGCTTGAAAACATTTTTCAAACAAGTATATACACAATGAAAGTATCAATACCTAGACTAAGTCTATAGCAATATATCCGGACTAAGTCAACGGAATATACATGGACGGAATATATGATACCAAAAGGGGTGGTTGAAATGTTTGCAAAGCGTTACAGCTATTCAGCTATTTTGGGAGTACAATCAAAACTGTAAAGCTCATATTGGAATTGGGTTTCCAATATGATAAGGAACTAGTGGCCTTTTTCTTCAGTCCACACATAGCAAACATAGTTCCCGCACAACCTTTATCGCTTTTCTCAACAAGCCACTTGGACTTACTCTTTCCGCACTACCAATATCCGGTAGCCTTATCGCTTCTCACAAGCAAGCCACTATCTTAAAATAAAAGCCATAAGGATCTGGATTCCACTAGACTCCACCATACTCATACAATAGATAGCTTGGAATATATGTCCTGCATACCACATAATCACTCGTATCATCTCCGGGATGTGAGGCTCATAAGGCTACGCTCAACTTTAACAAAGCCACGCTTTGCTATTCAAAAAAATCATGCTTTATTCTTCCACAATGCACATTCAACTTAGAATGCCACACTGTCATTCCTTCGATCACTATTGACTTCCACGAACATATAACACTAAGCTCGTACGTCCCAGAGAATGTTGTTAAGCTAAGAGAAGTTGCCTTCTTCGCCACTAAGTAGATGTATGTTTGTAAAAG
The DNA here is from genome assembly GCA_030765085.1 of Allium cepa. NCBI lineage: Eukaryota > Viridiplantae > Streptophyta > Magnoliopsida > Asparagales > Amaryllidaceae > Allium > Allium cepa. The sequence continues at coordinate 790,861,736 of CM060935.1, read as the reverse complement.
TCAACGTTGTAATCTTAGAAATGTAATGTCAGACATTCGTCCATACAAGTTCATTTTAGGACTGGACAAAACCAAAGGCACTCCTCCTACCACATCCTTTTTTTAGGAATCACCCGTACGATCGGTAATGATTAGTCCTTGCATTACAAGAATTTCAAAAACACGACAAGACCGCTGCTATAATAAATATCTCTATGTTAGGAGCGACCCAGAGAATGTCAACAAGTAGTCCTTCCTCTATGAAGATCTTTGGTCTTTAATGCAACAAAGATTTTAAGAATGCAGAGACCACTGTCATATAAATATAATACGGGGGTAAACCCCTGGGACTCGTGACGATAATTTGTACTTTTAAAGATCCTTGGTCTTCAATAATCATCATCTTCAACATGATTTCACTTTAGAACATATACATTGGTTCAAAGTGGTTTTCGAATAGGAATTACCCTAATCTGACCTCGGTTCCTTCCCACCAACCATCGAATAAAAATATGCTAAGTTCATATGTGATCATCAATCATCAATCAATTTAATTCGTCTTTTTATTCATACATAAATATCTCAGAGAGACATATTATTTTAAACTATTCCATTTATCTTCTTAATAGTATATAGAATCATTAAACCTCATTTATCAAAACATTTGGTTAATTAAAACCCATTTCTAAATCTCGAAATAATTCTAAATCGTTTCACTTTTTACATAGGAAATACTTTTCCAAATTATTCATTTAAATTTCATGATGGAAAACAAATTTTAGAGCATCTAGACTTTCTCTTCGATCTATTCCACACCCCATCTAAGAGAGAAAATAGAGGCCAGGTTAGTTAAGGATACTGGTTGCTCCATTCCTAACCTTAATTACACATCTTGTTTTATCGTTTAGATCTCATAAGCGAGACAAATGTACTTGTTGTTTCCGCATACTCCTTTTATTTTTAGAAATGCTTTATAAAACTTCCAAATCATTATTTAAAATAGTTATTCAATTATTTAAAAATACTTATAAAAAATGTGGGAAAGAATACTTAAGTTTAAAGCCATATTTTAAAATTTATTAAAAACTGTTGCAAAAAGTGCTGCGAATGGTGCATTAAAGGCTTATTGGATAAAAACGACTTTTCTATCATTAGAAATTCATTTTAATAACAAAAATCTCAAAACATTTTAAAAGATTTATAAAATTTATTTCATATTTTTAAATATTTAAAAGTATTCATTTTAAATCAATTTCAAATGTGGGTTTTAAAATGCAAACTGTGATTTTTCTGAAAACTTGTTTTACTCGTATTAAAAAATTTACAAGGCGAAATCTTGATTTTCTTTCTTCGATTAAAAAATATGGATATAATAGTCCAAAAATTCATATCTCGAAGAATTTCAAGCTATATTCCATTTCATATACTCATTTGAAATCTTCGACGCGAAATCACGAACTACAATTACGCGACGCGCCTAGTTTGACTTATTTTTCAATTTCCTTTCAAACTTCCTAAAAATAATTATATATGTTTATAAAACATCTCTAAACCATTTTAAACTCATTTAAAAAAAATTCACAATTAAAACTAATTTTCCATTTCATATTATGTTATTATATTATTATAATATTCATTTTTAACCTTTATACATATTTAAAATCATTAAGTGGCTAAATAATTTCCATACACATATTTATATAGATTTAATTTTCATTTAACTATGGTTAATTCCTAACCGTTGCTATTATCATTTATCAAACTAAGTAATCAGCCAGATTAACATCCATTTATTCAAACAAGTAATCAGCCAAGTAATCACACATTTAATCATCCAATATATTTTAAACTTTCAAATAATTATACTTGAAATAATTTAAAGATTAATTAGTAAAGCATGAGTACTCATTTATGGCTCCACTCTACCAATCTTTTCCACAGCTTCCGTAATTGATTTCGACAGCACTTCGGCAACACTTCCTCTTCTTTTCCTTGCTCCGAAGATCTCTGACTTCGTTCCTTTCTACTTGATGGGCTCGGGCTCTCCCTAGAATAGGTGACGGGGCTCAGTCTTGATGGTGATGGTGATGGTCATGGGTTATGTTGAGGAAGAGGAGGTGTTTTCTTTTACTTGGAGGTGTATTACTATAGTGTATATATATGTATATATTTTTATTATTATTTCTTCATAATTTTTCTAAGGTGCAAGTGATTAAAGAAGAGCTCTTAGTAAGAAGAAAGAGGAAGAAGAAGAGAATGGTGCGAAAGAATGTGTGAATGTATGTGGGTATTTATAGGAAAAAAGTATACAAAATGTCTTTAGGTGAAAAGATCAAAACACCCTTTCTTTAACCATTAAGTAATCTCCATTTTTTCAACACTTGACATCACCTTTCACTTCACAACTTTATGTATTAGTCACTTAAAATAAAGGAATGATTTTGTTGGATTTGGATGTGACTGATTTGATGTTTGCTTTTTTTATTTTTATTAATTACCTTACCTACTTTTACTAATGATATTCTAGATTTTATAATGATACTTAGAAAAAGTAAACATGTTTTGTTAATAAAATGTGTAATATATATGTTAAAACATGCTAACAAAGGTGCAAACAATCCTGCGACAACTTATATTGAACAAAACGTTGATGTTCGACAAAATGTTTTACGGTCACATTTTGACGTTTTTGTTAAACTATTTATTTAAGTAAACAAAACTTTAAAATAAGTTTCTTACTATTCAAATTAATTAAAACAAGTTTATTTAAGTTCCAAATCATATCTAATAATATTAAATTCCAAATAAAAAAATACGACGTCGATCTGCCGAAATGCGACAAATTTTGTCAATCTTTATAAAAACAAGTTTATAATTCATAAAACCATTATAAATCAAATTTATATCATTATCATGTCATTATATAACCATCAAAAACAAATTATTTACCATTAACCACAATTATTCGAATGTATATTACATTTTATCGAAAATCGGCTTTTGTTAATTTTATAACTAAACTTTAAAATCTGTATTTAATTCTAAAAAAAGAAAATAAGTTTATCATTCTTATTTATCACACAAAATATAATTATTAAGTTTGAAAATCCTATATTTGAATATTTATAATAAGTTAGATAATTTATCTAAAAGTGGTAAAATTACGGGTCGTTACAGAATAAGAATAATGCAATTATGAAAGCAAAGATTACCTGCTAACACTAAGCTTAAAATGTAAAAAGAGAAAACTAACAAATTAAAGCAAATGATACAAAGATATAGAGTGGTTCGGTCAAGCTTACCTATGTCTGCTACGAATCTTATGATACTTCTCTCTTATAACTAGAAAAAGAGAATAATAATAAATTACATGTAAGACTAAAATGTTGCTAATCTTAAGAGCTTAGGTTTTTTGTTGTGCAGGAATAACCAAAGATCAATTTTCAATAATGGGATGTTGTTTGGTATGAGGTATTTATAGTAGCTGAAATGAATGATAGGTCGTTGAGATTGCATAGAAAAACACATGGGAAGCATGCCTAGCCATCGATCTAGTCGCTTAGATTTATAGAAGACAAATATAAAGGTGGGGTAGAGTGTGCAATTGAAAAGTATGCCAATTGTTCCTCCGTACTAGGTGCGTACTTAGCATTTAATGCCAGCGACATACTATAGGAGTATGCATGTTTTTGACAGATCTGCTATAGTACTTAGTACAGCTGGCTGTATTGGTTGTCGTTTACTTTTTCATATCCATGTGGCAAGGAAAATAAGTATCTTCTTTCGGGCTGTCATGGACGGTCGCTTATTGCCGATGCTTTTTGAGGAAAGCAAAATATTGAAAAAGACCAAGTTGTAAAGGACATGCAGAGCCGACTATGGAATGACGAGACAAATTGCTTAGGTCCAATCAAAGGCAGGCTATGATAAAGCTAGGCCAAAGATGGGTTGTGCTTGAGTCATGCCTTATCTGATGAGTTAGCTATTGAAGTCTTCTTGAGTTGAGCCGATCAATAATAGACCAAAAGGGTTGCGGAGTAGATGGGTTGGCTTAGGGCCGGACCATACTTGGGCTAGTGTGAACTGGCTGAGCTAAGATGTGCTAGGACGACTTTGGTAGGGCCATGTTATGTCGAACTGGCTTGCTAATTACACTTGTGGAATAATTGAGCAAAATATTCCATGTATGAAAACAAATTGCAGACTTTGACTAACATAACCGAAGGGATAAAAGCCATTGGCTTCAAATGAATTTTTAAGAAAAAGATGAATGCAAATGGTCAATTGGAGACTTACAAAGCAAGGTTAGTTGCAAATGTGTTCCGTCAAATTTAAGTCGTTGATTATGACGAAACATTTTTACTTGTAGGAATGCTCAATTCCATTCGTATAATGCTAGAAATTATTGCATTCAACGACTACGAAATATAAAAATGGATGTGAAGATGGCATTTCTAAATGGTGATTTAGAATTATATGTCGCGGCTCGAAGATTTCAAGGTCAGTGGAAGTGAGGACAAGGCTCGTAGATTATTAAGTTCCATTTATAAAATTAGCGAAGCTTCAAGGAGTTAAAATAAGTGTTTTGATAAGGTAATTAAATAGTTTGGTTTTTATCGAAACATAGAGGAAGCATGTGTACATTGGAATGAACAAGGTAGTATTATGGTGTTCTTAGTATTATACGTCGATGATTTGTTGTTGATTGGCAATGACATTGTGTTGTTGCAATCAATTAATGCTTGGCTTTCCAAGAACTTCTCCATAAAGATTTGGAAGAAGCAGCATATATACTAAGTATAAAGATCTATAGAGATAGATCTAAGAGGCTACAGGGATTGTCCCAATTCTTGTACATCGATGCCATATCGAACAGATTTAGTACAGAAAGTTCCAAGTGCAAAGATGTTCCGACGCAATCATATATCATGTTTTCTAAGAAGGATGCTCCTTAAACCGATGAGAATAAAAAGTGCTAGAAGATGACACCATATGCATCTGTAATCGGTTCCATGATATATATCACACTATATACTAGACCGGATGTAGCTTACATATTAGGACGCGTAAGCATATACCAGTCTAATCGTGGATAAAAACATTGGGCTACTATAAAACATATACTTAAGTATATAAGTACTACTAAGGACCATTTCCTTATATATGGGAATGAAGATCTCCTTATAAAGGATATATAGACTCTAGCTTTAAAATGATATCGACGATGGTAAGTCGGTGTCAAAGTTATGTTTTTACCTTAAACGATGGGGTCGTTAGTTGGAAAACTTCTAAATAGGAAATGGCAGCTAATTATATATTGGAGGTTGAGTACATCACCCTCAATGATGTAGCCATATAAATGGTTTAAATGTATAAATTTATGAGTGAACCTGGGTTGGTCCCTGACACGGCGAATCCAATGACATTGTTTTTGACAGTAATGTGGTGATGTTGATCGCAAAGGAACCTAAAGCACATAATAAATCAAGATAGATACTTCTAAAGTTCCACCTCATCGTAAAATTTATCGAGAGGAAAGAAGAAGTGATTCAAAGAGTAGATAAAAAGGATAATATAGCAAATCCATTCACGATAGTACTAGCTTGGTCAGTTTTCATTAAGCTAATCGAAGGGATGGCGCTGAGATTCCATAGTTGGTCCCAAGTGCAAGTGGGGGATTGATAGCATTTGGAGTATGCCTAGGGGTAATTCTGTAATTTATTGTAAATTATCAACTCTGTAATAAAATGTCATTCAAACAAAAGGTGTTTTTCTTTCTATTATGTACTTGTTATATTGTGTTATACTAAATATTTATTAACTTAAAAATTTCTAATAGAAAATACATAAATGGTATGTTTTCTAATAGTAGTTGCAATTTATTATAATCATGAGAAATTTATGATAATAAAAATAAATATATCATTTTAAATATTTCGAGTCAAGATGCATTGAGAATGGATATTGATACATCCATCAAGACTAAAATACATTATTACTCTCCAAACATTGGGTAGCGTATTAATTATGGTCGCCGGGTGTACCAAGGTGTTATGTACTGATAGTTATTGAATACCTATGGAATGACTGACTCGATAGTTTTCTGTTAGTTAATATATCTAAAGTCAAATAGAGAATATCAAAGTGACAATAGTACACGGTTCTCTTGACTTGAGAGTATTGTTGAACTTTAGTGTGCAAACTCCAATTTGATTATACTTAAATCGTGGTACGACATCCATCTAACGACTTTAGTTGTGTTTGAGTTAAAGCATTAATAGTGAAACACTATTCAATCAAGAATTCATCTCTTGAGTTATACGAGGCTAGTATCACGGTCAACTATAGTCCACTCAAAGTCAAAATCTCTTACTAGAGATGTTTGTTAATTTTTATTATTGAACCAAGGACTTTGTTTCTGGATGATACAAATTGAATGTGGATGATACTGAGATTATTACCAAAACCAAATTCCATAACTCCTAATATGATATATTTTTGACGAAGAGAATTAGTGTGAGTAATCCTCACTACGTAGGGTCACATTAAATAGTAAAGTTGGATTTTACTAAGATTGTTTAAGTGATAAATCTGGCCAAACAGTCACACCATTAGCTAAGGTGACGTGTGAACGTTAATATTTAAATAGTTCGATGTTAGTCGCTGATTCAATTTACACATATTAGTCGCACAACCACAATATTGAGTACTCCTAATTACCACATAATATGATTAAATTATAATTTCATAAATTAATTAATATTTTTGAAATATTAATTATAAAAATTTTATTTTATTTATTTGAATTGGTATTTAACAATGTGCTTGTATAATAGTTATACATATACGTATCGATATAATATTAACAAACATTATATTGGATTTTAAATGTATTAATATTGACTAAATTTGGAAATTCATTTGTTCCCATAAACATATGGTGTGACCAACCATAATGTGAAGGGAAAGGATGTGATATTTTTTTTCAAATACAAGTTTGAATTAGTAAAATGAAAAGGTAGAAAATAGAGATACAAATCCTTTCTATTCTCTCCCGTCCTTTCTTATTTAAAACTCACCATCCCCTTAATTTGTATTTTTCACTTTGTCTCCTACCTCATAACACCTTAGCCGAAAATCAAAGAGCTCCCCTACTCTTTGTTTCCAGTCAAAAAATTAAATCAAATAAAATACAACACAAAGGTGTTATGATCTCTTCGGTTAGTAGCTTTTTCAAAAGAGAATGAATCTAATTCAAGGAGTTTTCTGATTAAACATTCTAGGTGTAATATCATGGCCATAATTTAGGTAACATCGACTTAATATTTATTTATTTATAAGCTTATTTATGTCATTATATATGTATAAATTAGAATTTTACATTATCATGAATTTCTATATATTTGTTTGCTATCAAATCTACATATGTATGTATCAATATAATTTTAAAAACTTCTATATATTATTATAAGATAAACTACGTTTAGAACTTATGGTTTAATAATAAAAATCCATACATAATTTTAAAATAAAAAATTGATTTTTTAAACCACATATTAATTAAAAAAATTAATTTTTGCTAAAAAGCATTATGACCAAAAATAAAAAAATTATATTTTAAATATATATTATTATTTATATATTTACAAATTATATTTTTTTGAATTTTAAATATACATATTTACGATTTTGTGTAATTTTGAAAAAAATATAATTTAATAAGTATTTATGTTTGTATATATATTTATATTTGAATATAATATGGTTGAATTTGAATTTTAGATAACATATTATTTTGGATCTTGATTTGTTTTCAAATTTGAATTTGAATTTATGCTAAGCTATTTTAAATATGAAATGTTTGAACTGTTTTATATATCCGAAATTTAAATTTACACGTAATTATTTTGTATGTATGTGTGTATGAATGTATGTATGTATGTATGTATGAATAAGTACATTTTATATTACATTAATATTAAAATAATAACAAGTGGCAAATACGTATATAAAGGGGCTAATGCGTCTATTATGGTACAAATTCAGCACTTATGTCCGGGCACATTAAAGTATGTACAGATTTACATGTTGCATATGCACTTACATGTATGTGCGTATTTGATACAAATATGCACTTTATATCTCAAACGTATACAAATCAAATATTTATATTAATTAATTAAATTAATTAATGATTTTATTTAAAATTATTTAAATCAGATCTAAATTAATGTAGACTTCATAGGCCGAAATAAATCTAAGAAGAAAAAAAACTGATTCACTTATTTAACCCCGCTACATGTTGGCCTGTTTCCAACATTCTATACTCGCATTTGTGGTTGGCTGAAATTTCTTTTCATTTGATATTTTAAATAGTTAGTGATTTCCACTTTTAAATACTAAACCAACAAAACAAGTGAAATGAGTGAATCTTCTCCCGCAAGTATTCTTAGCACCTTCAATACAAAGTTACTTGGTTACAAAACCGAGTAAAAGAAGTAAAGTTCTTAACATATCCAATAGTGGCCTTTTCACTTTGAAATAGCCATTGGACAAGTCACCATGTAGGTAGGTGTAGTTTCTTTAATTTCAAAATCCAACAACGGCTAGTCTTTGTGACTACTGAACTGAAATGGAGGACAAGTAATAAAAATGACAAAGATAGTGTCGTTCCATTTATTTTGGCATTACAACAGAAATGTCTCTGCCATTTTAGTACAATAGCAAAGTCATTGACATTGTACTTGAAAAAGCAAAGACATGACCGCTGTATTTACAACCTAAAATCTACACCCACTTTCTCTGTTATCCAACATTTAGACCAAGAAGCCTTCAAGTGAATCCAGATATTAGGATGAATATGAAGTGGTTTGACCACTCGGAGGCATTCTAAAGATTCCCTTGGAAGAGAACTTAAGAAGTTTGAAGTCCCACTGTGACAATGGAAAGCCATCATTACCGAGAGATCCACCAAAGGACACAATATCGAGAGGTCCCTCCCGTACTATTTTGAACAACTTTGCTATCATCAAGTGATAGAACTATGAAGTGGTCGTCTCTGGACCCATATCTGAAGGAGTAGGTGACTAACTCCAAAGCTATAGGCGAACAACTCTAAAGCTATGTAGAAAAGGACAAGTATCTGACAAAGCCGAACCATTCGATACTAAGGGGTTCTCATTCGCCAAAAAAGTGTTCGAAGCTTGAAGTTTTGAAGATGTAAGAAGAAGCGAATAAAGAAGGTGTGATCTTCATAGGGCAAAACCTTTCGGTATTGGGTGGTTTCATGTTTATACCGAGTAAATTCATGTTATGTGAAGCCTATTTGTTCCACCCTATTCTTATGGATTCAGATCCTTACTTAGTCTTCAATGATCAGCTGACTCAACTAACCAATTCTCCAATAAATAGTAAGCCTGGAGCAACTATTAGAGGACTTTTGGCCATTCTCTTCTTCATCTTCTATCACTACCTATATCTTGTCACCTAGTGGCTTACTTTTGTTGTTTTAGACATGAAAAACGAATTGTAAAACCTTTATACTTATAACCAAAGAATCTATAATAAGATAAAAGTAGAAGTATGCCGTAGAATTTGTCGAACCACTATAAAACGTGCCTTTACTATTATTACTACTTAGATATACATTATTCTACTTGATTAGGGTTTTATTATAACGACCCAAAATATCCATCATTTGAATTAGAATATTTAATTTATTTTAAATATTAAAAGTTAATTTTTATAAGTTAAATAACTAGAATTTCAAATATAAGCGTTATTTGAATAATTGGAATTGTTTAAATAATTGAATCTTGAATTTAGTGTGAATATAAATGATTTCTAATGCTGATTTAAAATTCTATTTGAATAAGCATAAAGACAGCAAACTTTTGGATTTAAAAGTAAACTAGCTGATTTAATAATAACTTGCTTTAATTAACGTGTGAAAATAGCTTTCTAGGGCACTGTCTCAGAATTGGACGAAACTGCTTCCATTGGATCCATAATAGTAAATTATAGTATGCCATCAATTTTTTTGGCGATCGGACGTGTCGTTTGGTCGTGCAAGCTCGAAATGCGTAAAAATAAATTAAAGAAATTTAAATTAATATAATTTGATTTTGAAAAGCCATTTTATGTTTATGATGGAATTGGCTCCAGATAATAGTTCCAATTTGTTCAGAATAGGGGTATTACATACAGAACACCAAGCGACACGCTTCGTTTGGAGTTTGAAAATTTAACGCGTGAATAGCACTTTGAAATTTTGCTATAAAAGGACCATTGCTCTTCACTTTTGCAAAACAAGACCCTAATAAAAGAACCGGCCGCCAATAAAACTCTAGCCATCCAACGACCAAGATTGTTCTCGTCGATCCGGGCCAAATTAGGAAAAAGGTTCAACTTGAAACTTATAGAGCTTGACTCCACGAACTCATCAATGGTCATGGATCGTCGAATGGAAACTCGTAGTAGTCGAGATAGGGCCACGTTCATGGCGACGGGTTGGAGAAATTTTCAGCGATGGTGATGGCGGGCGAGGTGGAAATGGATGGCGCGAGCAGCAGAGGTGGCATGATCGTGGGGTCCTAATTTTTATTTTTGCGCAGTCAATTTTGTTCGTGCCTGGGTTTCGATTTTGTTCGTGCCTGGGTTTTGTTCGAACGAGAGGGAAGGTGAATTAAAATTTTTAAAACTTAATTAATTTAAGTTTACTATAATTTAATCATTTTAAAAGTTTACTAATTCATAACTTTTCCATATGAGTTCCAAATTTGAACGCGACAAGTTGCGTTGTGATCATATCAACGAATACTATGCTATAGAGTTGGATTGGGTGGATTCGGGGCTAGTATGGATTTGGGTTAAAATTGGACATTGTTCACTTTTAATTCAAATCGGAAAGTTTCGATGAAACTGGAATCAATGTGAGTTAAACTCACCTTTTTGGTTAACCAGTAGTATTATATAATGATAATGAATCGTTGAATGACTTTTTGAATGATTTACTATTTTATTTGTTGGTTTGGATATATTCCCGCCCTTGGAGCAGATGAGACCCTATTACGTTCCCATGTAAGAGCGGATGACCCTTTGTATACAATCCCGCCTCGAAGCGGTTGATTTATATTTTATGATTATATACTGTGAGTGATGTATATGGACGGGTAGGAGGGATCCAACAGGATTCCTCACACCGTTGACTTTATTTTTTATATAATTTGATATATGATGTGTTGGATTCCATATTTGATGACATGGATGACTTTTCCCTATTTTATGCTATGATAACGCCGGGCCAAATTTTTAGTATTTTGAAATACTATAAAATGAAGATTTCGTTTCTAAAAGGATTTTTAAGTGATTTAAAAAATTATATATATATATATATATATTAATATTTATTGTTGAATTTATTTAAAGAAGTAGTTATTTTAAAATAAAATGCATGATTTTTAGATATTATAAATAAATAGTTTATGAAATATTTTAAAAAGAAGATAGAAATATTTTGGTATAAATAATTATTAACCATTTTATATAAAGTGATATATATATATACATATACATATATTAATATTTATTTATAAATGTGGGAATTTATAAATGTGATAATGTGTAAATGGGATATTTTACAAATAAAGTAAAGATTTGTAAAATCGTATTTATTTAATAAGGGAATAGATTTATAAACGGTGTTTTCTAAATTAAAATGAAACTATTATCATTTAATAGATTGGAGAAATAAATTGAACGGTGGATTGGTGTAACTTATGGAATGTTTTTTCAAAAAATAGTTGATTCTACTTTGGAAATTAAAGGTGAGGGTAAATTTAGAGGTCTTAAACGATATTTTATGAATAGAAAGGGATTTATAAAAGGAATTTAAACATATGGGGGAACCGTTAAAAACAGATGGTGATTGATGTTTTTAAATGAGATTTATGAATAAGTGAGATTTCTAAAAGGAAGGAGTTATGAATGGGGTTTTATAAATAAAAAGGACTTTTACAAAAAAGTAAGTTAATAAAACATAAAAAGATTTATAAATATAGTTTTATAAATATGAAAATGATTATGTTGAAAGTCAAGTATGAATTTTTACCGAGGAAGTATATTTATATTTTAAAAGTTGTTATTTATATTAATATTGTTTTAAAGTTGTTTATCAATATTCTAATATTTTGAGGAGTTAGTTATTTGAATTATCAATAAGTTTTGGTAATTAATTATAATTATTTATAAAAAATGTTGAAGATAAATTATTATTGTTATTAAGAATCCTGTGAAATTGTTAATTATTTTTAAGATGTTTTGAAGTTAGCTACTATATACTTATACTGCTTATTATTATATAACAGTGTTTTAAAGTAAATGATTAGAATTTATTTATAAATGTTTTCGAGATTTATAAATAGGGTTTTATAAACAAATGTGAGTTTTATAAGAGGCTTATAACATGGTTTGGAAAACTTAACAGATGAATAGTTAAAGGGTAAAAAGGATTTTATAAATGGTTTTAGATATTTATAAAAAAAAAATAGAAATAAAGTAGTTTATAAATGATTTTATGGATTTATGAAGGGTTATAAACGATTTTAGAAAGGTATAAAAGGGAGTTTATAATTGATATTAGAGACTAATTAATGGGGTTATAAACGAGTTTAGAGATTTATAAAGGAATTATTAAATTGTTCTTAAATGTGTAAAACGAGAATATTTTTCCTCCGTCTTGTGAATATACTTATACCGTTAAGATAAGTATATAGATATTTTTCTAGTATTGAAAAATAGGATTGTGTAGCTGTATATCTTAGCAAAAGAATTTTGATACAAATATTACGAAGTGATTTTTAATTAATGAAAAGGTTAATTAAGGAGGCTAATGGTTATTTATATGCTTAACCAATATTGGTTTTCCCTTTTGAAATTAATCCCTCATTTGAATTTTTGTTATTCGATAGTTAGATAACTGACTATCCAATTTGGACCCAAATGTAATTTTGGAAATATATAGGAGAAACACGTGAGTTATATGGCATAGTCATCTCCGCTGATGCTATATTGTGCATATAAATCTTGTTTCATTCTCCTAGGACAGATGATAAGGAAATCCGTCAACTAACGGTTTGGAGGTAATCTTCGCTCATATTTTTGACTGTTTATTTCCTAAAGAACCAAGGTTGACTTTAATGGAAACTGTGGAATGTTGTTTTGAAGAGATCGAGATCGAGATCGGATATGTTGTCCGAAAACCACTTTGGTCCAACTCAAGCGTTTTGTAGTAAAGACATCTTAAAGATGATGAAATTGAAGATGGAGCTCTTTAAAGTGCAAGGGCCGCTTGCTACTAATCCCAAGGATGATTCCAAGGTGGATGTAGTAGAAGTAGTGCCTTTAGTTTCGTTCGGTCCCTGAACAAACTTGCATGGAAGAGTGCTAGCATTGCATTTGTTGCCTGAAGGGAAGTGTTAGTATTCCAAGTGGAATATGCTATATAAAAGGTAAATGTAACCTCAAGCCTCATCAATAGGCAATGACTAAAATACGGGAGATGCAGCATGGCTAAGTGGGTCGCTCCTACGTAGGGCATGATCTTCCCTATCTGGAGTAAAAATTATATCACATTTGTTTGCTTCAGGGCCCATTAACAGAAGGGTGATTAGATTTGGTACTACTAAGTGGTAGGAAATTTCTTTGTTAGCAAGGGATCCTAATAAGTTCCTCAATATTATTTTATCTAGAGATGCTTTGTGACGGGTGGTACCTTAGTAGTCCATTCATTGTATAGAATCCATTCTCGAATAAGCGTCGTACGGACTTAGTTGTGCCCAACTACGCTGAAACATGAGATGCAAACATTTCAGCTATATTCATATTTTACTTTAACCCCTAAACATTATTATAACATAAACAAATTTTCTATAGAAATTGTTTTGGTTATTGTAAGATAAAACTCATATGTGTTTATGTACGGCATGGTCTTACGAGATTCCTCTATTTTGGAAGAGTTCATCCAACTGGATGTGTTCTCATGCTAGTTTACCAGACTGACTCAGATGTTGTTTATTTATAATGTTCGGGTTAGACAAAGCATATCTACGGATTGCTTTGGATGCATTGTAGCTCAATAGACGAGCTGGAGGCATTCATGACGTATTTCAGTATTTGTTTATTTTCTGCTACATTGCTGTTAAATTATCTGTGTTTGTGAGGTCAAATTATTATAACTATCCAAGACTAATAATTGTGATTTGCTATTGTACTTTTATGGATGTATGTATATAACAGTTTCTTTTTGTAAAGATCATTGATTATATTATATATTGTTCCGCTGCGATTGTGAGATTCTGTGTGGTTTTAATTTTCTTTTCTCTTCTTCTTTCTTCTTCTTTCTTCTTCTTTCCTATAACTATCTATCTTTCCGTTTGATTTGAGTCAGACATGTGTGGTTTATTATCAGCGTGAATTGTATGGATATGCAGGTTGCCACAGTTATGCCACTTTTTAGCCAAACATTTTTTTGTGCTTTCATTGAGAACAAAGCTTCTTAAGAGTGGATCTTGCTTTTATTTCAGTTTAGAGTGTCTAAAAAATGGATCTAGAGCTTTTTGTTGCTGATTTGGATATTTGATTACTGAACTATTGGCCCTCCGTAGATCCGGTAAATCTAGAGCTATTGTCGATCAAGAAGATAAAGCTTATCACCACAATGAAGAGACTAACCAACTAGTAAGTGCTATGCTAGGACCATTTATGTAATGACCCTAATTTTGACTAACATTATTTAGGACATTTGATGTCACGACCCAAATTTCAGCGTTCGAAAATCGACACCCGTACTTCACTTGTACTCGAATGCCGTAGATTCAACCGTTGAAATCTGACCCGTCCCGGATCTTATAACAAATTAAGCATAACAACACAGCGGAAGAGAAACAATAATATCACAGATATACAATATTCATACAACAATTTGATACAAATGATATCAATATCAGAGGTACAACAGTAGAAAGATAACTCTAACATGATCTCAAGAGAGAAAGAGAGACAAAATCCAATATCTGAAGCTTCATGGCCAAAGCTCCAATGCTCCAAACCAAATAGCTTAACCCAAAAACTTCAAAGACTCCAATCCAAAAGCATTTATGTCCAAATAATAAGCTCGAACCCCCATCATGATGACTTAAGTAAGGCCAGCCATGAATGCTGAAGTGTAGCCAATGCGATTCCCAAATCCAAAGGCTTCGACGGCTATCGAATCTATACCTACTATTTGATTATCTGAAAAAACCAACTCTAGACTGCCCGTGTGGAAAATTGTGGGCACCCAGAGTTTAGGATGGGAACAATAAACTCCAGGTCAGTAATGGGACTGGTATGAGCAAACAAAAATAGTTTATCTTTAAAACAACAACAATTTTTTTTAAAACATTGAAAACCGCAATGCTTTTTGAAAAATGAAACTACCATAAGGCCTCCCGCCACACACACAATGAAAACGCAGAATTGAAGGAGATTTCTCCTTATGATAGTCAAAAATGTTTGATACGTGAAAACCATTTTGATATTATTATTAGTGCATAGTGGAAAACAGTTCGAAAGTATAATATTAATCTTAGCCAGCATACAATATTTCGTCGTATGCCTACTATAGCTACCATGTTCAAAAGTAGGTTACCGCCACATTCCATGGCAGGTTAAACAACTAAAACCATACAGGGCGCGTATTGATTCTTTGAATTTTCCAACAAATAGTCAGGCTAAGGAACTTCCTATTGCTACATGGGAACGCCTCTGAAGGGACGCCCCGAGAACCATCCCTCGGTTCTCTGCCAACACAAGGCCGGTTTACACCCTTCCCGGGAGTAAGACCTAAGATATGCCACCCCTGGTCGTTTGCGACCTTTATCCAAGGGCCCTCAACACCAACAACCACAAAGCAATGTATTTGAAGTAACCACATGGGCTAAATACCTGGGCTCCATACCATTTCTGGGGTGTGATGTCCGATGAGGTCTCGTCCACGAAGCTACGCTTTTCACAAAAGCCATGGTTCGATCGACAAATGATCAGCAACACACAACAGCACTTAGCATGCCACACTACCAAATTGGGAATGTATCACTAGTAACCATCAACTACATAAACTCTGAGCTCGTACGTCCCAGAGAAGGATGTTAAGCTAAGAGAATGAATCTCCGCCACCAAACAGAAATGTATTTGATAGAAACCAGCTTTACATCTCAAAGTGTAATGTCAGACACACGTCCATGCAAGTCTGTTCCGGGTTCGAACAGAACCGAAGAAACTTCAAAGAAGCCCTTGCAAATCCGGATAATCCCTAATCGCGTCCGGACTTTCCATCACAAAAGGTGATCAAATAACTATACCGAGGATCAGTCGGTGTAGAGATATTCGACGAGTTATCCTTTCGCTTTTGGAAATACCCGGTCTTCACCACCTGTCTTCAAATGCTATCCATATCATCGTATCACTATTCAGAATGGGTTATATGACACAAGGTCCACTCCCAGCTAAGCCGAATAATGAGCGCAATATTTAAAAACATATGGATATGGAATTTCAGTTAAGTCACAAGTTAAAATCCAAAACTTTTCTTCAAATGGTTTAAACCAATTACCATTTCAAATCTTTTAAACAAAAAGATTTATTTCACAAAGTTTACCAATCTTCCACAAAGATTCATTAATATCTTTCCAATTCAAATCTTTTATACAAAAGATACGCCTTTAAGATCCCATTTCAAATTGAAAACAAACTTCACCAATCTTTAACAAAGATTCACTTGTAGCCTTTTCAAAACAATTTTCCTCTCAAATTGGATTAACTCATCCAAACATTCAATTTATGGCTTTCAAAATCATTTCCACAAAACAATTTCATTTCAAATCTTTTATATAAATGATACACCATTTAAAATCCTCTTCAATTTCAAAACAAGGTTCAACCATCTTTCACAAAGATTTATTCATAGCTTTCAAAACCATTCACTTTCAAATTTGAAATCTTTATAACACAAACTGGAAGTTCTTTCGTTATGTGAAAGCTATTATTATTTGAAAACAAATAGTTTCGTTTCGGAAAAATCCGATTACATTTGCATGAGTTAAAACCCCTTTAAGTCTTAAACCTGGATTAAATTCAAATTCTCGAACAATGTTTTTAAAATGGTTTAGAAAC
This sequence comes from Allium cepa, assembly GCA_030765085.1. NCBI lineage: Eukaryota > Viridiplantae > Streptophyta > Magnoliopsida > Asparagales > Amaryllidaceae > Allium > Allium cepa. Next base: position 790,844,546 of record CM060935.1, on the reverse strand, counting down.
ACATTTATAAATTGTATAAACTTTTTAAAATATAATTTCCAAGCATGGAATTCAATTTCAAAACTTGAATTCAAATTCAAATCAAATTATTTAAATTTCAAAATTTTATCAAGTTATTCAAAATAACTTTTATCTTCAAACTACTTTTCAAAGCTTTCACTTTTAACCCAATTCTATTTCCTAAGCCGTTTGGATTCAAAATCCAACTTTTAAAACCATTTCAAACAAAATCTGTGACTTAACCAATTTCCCTGTGTAATCCATATTTGTTTGTGTACGGTATAGTCCAGGGGTTTTACACAATAGTGCAACATCATCAATCATCACAAAATTAATCACATCAATATCGATAAGCGGTATAATATATAACGCTTATCTTTATTCACAGATTCACCAATAAATGTATCACAGATAAATAAATTACATCCATCACGGATAAATACATTCATCACAGATCACACCAAAACAAATCATAGCACAAAGCATAACATATCAGAGATATCAAACTATTCAACATTCAATTAAATCCAAACATTCATACGTAAGATTAGCTAATCATATGATTAATTTTTAATCAGATTTAATTACTTATGAATAACTACTAATCCTGGTTAATTAATATTAATTAATTACAAACCTTATTTATTAATTAACCTTTAATATTAATCATTCTTAATTAATAAATCAATTAACCTTCAATTACTAAATTAATCAACCCATAATCATTAAATAATTATCCTTTAATTATTTAATTATACATAATTAATCACATTAATTAAATAACCCTTAATTAATTACCATTTAATTAATTATTCTTAATTAATTACAATAAGTGATTATCCTTAATCAAGTTCATTAATTAATTAACCTTAATTATTTTCATTTATTAATTATCTTTAAGTAATTAATTACTTATTCATTAATTAAACTTAATCAATTAATTATCCTTATTTTAATTACTTTAAATAATTAAGTAATTAACTTTTAATTATTTAAAATAACTCATAATTAATTATTCTCGATTAATTACATCAAGTAATAAATCCTTGATTAAGTAACTGACTATTCTTTAATTACTCATATTATTTAAACTTTAATAAATCACATTAATTAATTAAAATAAACATTTTTATTTAGATTAATCATTAAATTTCATTTAGGAATTAATTATATAATTATCCTAATATATATATTACTTGAAAAAACAGATAAATCCTAAAACATTTTATTTTAAAATTAAAGTTTGAAAACTTTGTTAAAAACTTGTTTAAAGATTCACTTTAGCTTTTAAAAAAATACTTTGAAACTTATATAAAAACCCGTTTTAATATTTATTTTTAACTTGTATTGTTTTTTTTTCCTTTAAAATTTAGTTCAAACATAACCTTTAAAATTTTCAAAATCTGTTACTTTTTAAACCCGGTGACAAGAAAATAAGGACCCGAGGCAACTCCACCAGTTTCTCGAGCTAATCCCGAAGAAACTCCCCATATTTTCGACTTCGAGCCAAAACAAGACCAACTCCGAGTCAACCCCATGTAAATCCTCATCTTCCCCAAACATCTCAATTCCCAGGCACGAAAGTGTTCATGTGCACATGCACAAGCACTTCGATCATCTATGATCACTGCCCCAATCTTTGACGTGTCATCGACATCACCGTCGACCACCCAAACACCTAGTCTGACGAATCAAGCTGGAAATCGAAAACGAGCCTATCTATCACCTAAAACTCAAAAACACGATCGATACAAATTCATCGACGTCGACGATTGAGCCACCTGGAACCCTGCCACTCTGCCCAATGCAACGCCGCGATCCAACGCAACGATCCCTTTGGGTCCGATCGACCCTGGTGCTTCCTTCACGTTGCACGAACTCGAAAACACAGCGTTGATCAAAACAGAATTTAAACGCTAAATTGACTTCACATCACCGCCACAGCCTCAAAAAAATCAGCGGCTATTTTTCTGATGATCAGCATCCTCTAAACTATCTTCTCTACCATCCTCGATGATTCGAGAAACATCATTCGCCAGAATTGGGCCATAAATCAATTTTTGTTTATCTCGTCTTTTCTCACGAATTAATGAACTAAAAGTATTGAAATTTACATCAAAATTCATCATTTTCGATTACAAAACAGATTCTATAGTTGAAACAATAATTCATTTAATTAAGTCGAATATTTTCATACTTTTAAGTTTTACTGTGTTTTCTTCCTCCCAGTGACTCCATTTGTATTGTAAACTTAACATTATTTTTAAAATTTAAATCTTGATGTTTTGGTCCTACTTTGTTCAAACATCAAATTCTAATAGGGATTAAGGGGTGAGATTCTTGAGTTTTGAAATTTATTTATATCTGCAACTCTAAACAGAGGCATGTACGGACATGCACACATACAAACTACATATATACACGATATACAGGCATTTTCACAAAATCACACAAGCATATATACATTATAAATTCAATCACTTAGAAATATAACAGGGTTGAGGGAATTTGCTCACCTGGAAAAATGGGTAGAGGACAAAAATCTGGAAATAATTTCTTGAGTTTGATTTTGTTTTCAGGCCCTGGATTTTGAATGAACTGCTTTACTAGTTTGCTTGTTCTGTTATGATTTTGATTTGCTACATTGAATCTGAACTTGATTCATGCTGAAGCTCTAAAGAAACGGAAGTTGTTTGATGTTGAATCTGCTTTTAGTTTGAATTGCTTGAACCTGAAGTTGTTACCCAGATTTGATTCTTGAGTTTTCAGGTTTGATGAATTTATTTTCTTTTCTGGTTTTGATTTTCCAGGTTACTGATTTTCTTCCTTTTGATCTTTCTTCTTTGTTTTGTCTGTTGCAATTTGAATTGATCTGCATTCTTGCTTTCTTCCTGGTCTTTGCATTGAGTTCCAGGTTGTTTTTTTATTTTGATTTCTTTTTGGGTTTGCTTTTAGATTTGAGATGATTTGAATCTTGTTTTGTGGAGGAGTTGTTGTTTGCTTCAGATTTGATTCCTCTTTAGTTTGTTTTCAGTTTTTTAAATGAAAGAAAATTGAAGCCTGGTTATTTCTTTGTACATATATTTCCTATTTACTTTAATTTTATGGTAATAATGCCACTTGTCTTTATTTGTTAACACTTGTAATAGTACGATCTTAATTCCTTTACACTTGTAAATGTTTGTATATTTATGTTTAAATCCTTGTCCCGTTTTTAATTTCTAAATTTATGTTTCAAACCTTTTTGTCAAATCTTAAATTTACAATACATTTTCTTTTTATATTCATACATCTATTATATATACACACACACACACACACACAAATCTTAGTTCTTGTGCATTTTAATAGTATTAAACCCTATTAATTTTCAATAGATGTGTATATCTTAAATTTTAACCTTTAAATATCTTTTGAAAATTTATTTATATCAAATTCAAATCATACTTTTAATATTTATGTATGTGTTATGTTTTAAATGTTTATATTTAAACTATCTTTATTTTTACCTATACATCCTTAATGAAAGATGTTTGAAACTAAATTACACTTTATAAATAATCATATGTTCATATACACATATTAACATTGGAAAACAAAATTTTATTAGTTTCAAATACATAGAGACTTGAAATCCAATTTATTTGCAATACATTTCTATTTGAATTTCAAAGCAAAATCTCAAATTAAAACTCATATATATAAAAAACATATATCTTATTTAATTTTGGAAAATCCAAATACTCCCAAAATTCAATTCACAATATATTTTATTCCTAAATTCCCAATAAAAATTCTATTCAAATACATATTTTTGATTTATTCTGTAAATTTCTCCCATTAATTCATTATGAATTTCAAAATGTAAAATTAATTACCAATTAATCCTTAATTTAATCCAAAAATCAAATTAATTACTAAATCAATTCTGGCTAAAATCCAGGAATGTTACAGTTCCCCCCTTAAGAAAATTTTGTCCTCTAAATTTGCAAAGGAAAGAACAGAGTTAGATGAACACACAGGGAAATGGTTCACCAGATCAAACTGAATAGTTATTCTGCATTTGGCTTACCAAATCAGAATATCAATAGATATGAGAACGAACCTATTCTGTATTACACAAGATACTCGGGTTATCCAGATCTACGAAGTATATAGGGGCATTGTTTAGTTCGTAGGATAACTAACCGTTCGTAGAATATGTCAGAACCCCAAAGAATAGACAGATGTATGGATAAAATCCCAAAACCTTTTCGTTTAGAAACCAAAGTATACCTATCAACAGTAGCAACCAAAGCAAACAATTTATCCAAACAAACAATTCTGACCCATTTGGAGTTTATGTCCCATGCTAATATATCAAAGCTTTTTCCTAGAGCTGTCGGGAACCATCAAAGATTTGAGAAGAGATGATGAACAAAAGAGATCGATAGAGAAAGATTTTTCCTTGTTGTTACATGGTATTGACCATTTGTAGTGGTACTTCCCTGTCCTCTATCTCGTCCTCTTCTTGCACTCATACTTACTATTAGTGAATAGTAAGAGAATTTACCGAGGCATACAGATGGATATCTTAGGGAATACTCATTCTAGGGTATACTTCACTCTATCTCTAATGAGCTACTTAACGTGTTATACTCCTGAGCTAAATTTTCAACCTTCAGCTCTGATACCAAGTTGTCACGACCCAAATTTTAGCGTTTGAAAATGGACACCCGTACTTCACTTGTACTCAAATGCCACAGATTCAACCGTTGAAATCTAACTCATGCCGGAGCTTATAACACATTTGATATACACTGATATACAATAATATCACTGATATACAATATTCAATACAACAATTTGATACAAATGATAAAATATCATAGGTACAACAGCAGAAAGATAACTCTAACATGATCTCAAGAGAAAAAGAGAGACAGAATCCAATATCTAAAGCTTCATGGCCAAAGCGCCAATGCTCCAAACCAAATAGCTTAACCCAAAAACTTCAAAGACTCAAATCCAAAAGCAGTTATATCCAAACCATAAGCTCGAACCCCCATCACGATGACTTAAGCAAGGCCAGCCATGAATGCTGAAGTATAGCAAATGCGATTCCCGAATCCAAAGGCTTCGATGGCTATCGAATATATACCTACTATTTGATTATCTGAAAAACCCAACTCTAGACTGCCCGTGTGGAAAATTATGGGCACCCAGAGTTTAGGAAGGGAACAATAAACTCCGGCTCAGTCATGGGACTAGGATGAGCAAACAAAAATAGTTTATCTTTAAAACAACAACAAAAGATTTTAAAACATTGAAAATCGCAATGCTTTTTGGAAAATGAAACTACCATAAGGCCTCCCGCCACACACACAGTACAAATGCAGAGTTGGAGGAGATTTTTCCTTACGATAGTAAAAAATGCTTGATATGCGAAAACCATTTTGATATTATTATTAGTGCATAGTGGAAAACATTTCGAAAGTATAATATTAATCTTAGCCAGCATACAACATTTCGTCGTATGCCTACTATAGCTACCATGTTCAATAGTAGGTTACCACCACATTCCATGGCAGGTTATACAACTAAAACCGTACAGCGCGCGTATTGTTTCTTTGGATTTTTCAACAAATGGTCAGGCTAAGGAACTTCCTATTGCCACATGGGAACGCCTCTAGAGAGACGCCCCGAGAACCATCCCTCAGTTCTCTGCCAACACAAGGCCGGTTTACTCCCTTCCCGAGAGTAAGACCTAAGATATGCCACCCCGGTCGTTTGCGACCTTTATCCGAGGGCCCTCAACACTAGCAACCATAAAGTAATGTATTTGCAATAACCACATGGGTTAAATAACCGGGCTCCATACCATGATACCACCCTTTTCCTGAAGGAATGGACATAACCTAGGGGTGCTACCTCTGAAACCTTGCCGCATCTATCCCGTTTCAACCATTTTCGGGGTCTGAGGTCCGATGAGGTCTCGTCCACGAAGCTACGCTTTTCACAAAAGTCATGCTTCGATCAACAAATGATCAGCAACACACAACAGCACTAAGCATGCCACACTACCAAATTAGGAATGTATCACTAGTAACCATCAACAACATAACCTCTGAGCTCATACGTCTCAGAGAAGAGTGTTAAGCTAAGAGAATAAATTTCCACCACCAAATAGAAATGTATTTGATAGAAACCAGCTTTACATCTCAAAGTGTAATGTAAGACACACATCCATACAAGTCTGTTTCGGGTTCGAACAGAACCGAAGGCACTTCAAAGTAGCCATTGCAAATCCGGATAATCCCTAATCATGTCCGGACTTCCCATCATAAAGGGTGATCAAATCTCTATACCGAGGATCAACCAGTGCAGAGACATTCGACGAGTTATCCTTTCGCTTTTGGAAATATCTGGTCTTCACCATCGATTTTTAAATGTTATCCATATCGTCGTATCATTATTCGGAATGGGTTATATGACACAAGGTCCTCTCCCGGCTAAACCGAATAATGAGCGCAATATTTAAAAAATATGGATATGGGATATCAGTTAAGTCACAACTTAAAATCCAAAACTTTTCTTCAAATGGTTTAAATCAATTACCATTTCAAATCTTTTAAACAAAAAGATTTATTTCACAAAGTTTACCAATCTTCCACAAAGATTCATTAATATCTTTCCAATTCAAATCTTTTATACAAAAGGTATGCCTTTAAGATCCCTTTTCAATTTGAAAACAACTTCACCAATCTTTAACAAAGATTCATTCATAGCCTTTACAAAACAATTTTTCTTTCAAATTGGATTAACTCATCCAAAGATTCAATTTATGGCTTTCAAAATCATTTCCACAAAACAATTCCATTTCAAATCTTTTATATAAAAGATGCACCATTTAAAGTACTCTTTAATTTCAAAACAAGGTTCAACCATCTTTCACAAAGATTTATTCATAGCTTTCAAAGCCATTCACTTTCAAATTTGAAATCTTTATAACACAAACTGGAAGTTCTTTCGTTATGTGAAAGCTATTATTATTTGAAAACAAATAGTTTGGTTTCGGAAAAATTCAATTACATTTAGACGAGTTAAATCACCTTTAAGTCTAAAACCTGGGTTAAATTCAAATTCCCGAACAATGCTTTTAAAATGGTTTAAAAACACATTTATAAATTGTATAACCTTTTTAAAACATAATTTCCAAGCATGGAATTCAACATCAAAACTTGAATTCAAATTCAAATCAAACTATTTAAATTTCAAAATTTTAGCAAGTTATTCAAAATAACTTTTATCTTCAAACTCCTTTTCAAAGCATTTCAACCCAATTCTATTTCCAAAACCGTTTGGATTCAAAATCCAACTTTTAAAACCATTTCAAAAAATATATGTGACTTGACCAATTTCCTCATGCAATCCATATTTATGTGTGTATGGTGTAGTTCATGGGTTTTACACAAGAGTGCAACATCATCAATCATCACAGAATTAATCACATCAATATCGATAAGCGGTATAATCTATAACGCTTATCTTTATTCACAAATTCACAAATAAATGTATCACAAATAAATAAATTACATTCATCATAGATAATTACATTCATCACAGATCACACCAAAACAATTTATAGCACAAAGCATAACATATCAAGGATATCAAACAATTCAACATTTAATTAAATCCAAACATTCATAAGTAAGATTAGCTAATCATCTGATTAATTTTTGATCAGATTTAATTACTTATGAATAACTACTAATCCTAGTTAATTAATATTAATTAATTACAAACCATAATTATTAATTAACCTTTATTATTAATTAATCATCCTTAATTAATAAATCAATTAACCTTTAATTAATTAATTAATCAACCCATAATCATTAAATAATTATCCTTTAATTATTTAGTTATTCTTAACTAATCACATTAATTAACTAACCCTTAATTAATTACCATTTAATTAATTATTCTTAATTAATTACAATAAGTGATTATCCTTAACCAATTTCATTAATTAATTAACCTTAATTATTTTCATTAAGTAATTATCTTTAAGTAATTAATTACTTATTCATTAATTAAACTTAATTCATTAATTGTCCCTTTTTTAATTACTTTAAATAATTAAGCAATTAACCTTTAATTATTTAAATTAACTCGCAATTTATTATTCTCGATTAATTACATCAAGTAATAATCCTTGATTAAGTAATTGACTATTCTTTAATTACTCATATTATTTAAACTTTAATAAATCACATTAATTAATTAAAAATAAACCGTTTTATTTAAATTAATCATTAAATTTAATTTAGGAATTAATTATATAATTATCCTAATATATATTACTTTAAAAAAACAGATAAATCCTAAATCGTTTTATTTTAAAAATTAAAGTTTGAAAACTTTGTTAAAAACTTCTTTAAAGATTCACTTTAGCTTTTAAACAAATACTTTGAAACTTATATAAAAACCTGTTTTAATATTTATTTTTAACTTGTATTGTTTTTTTCCTTTAAATTTTAGTTCAAACATAACCTTTAAAATTTTCAAAATCTGTTACTTTTTAAATCCGGTGACAAGAAAATAATGACCCGAGGCAACTCCACCATTTTCTCGAGCCAATCCCGAAGAAACTCCCCATATTTTCGTCTTCGAGCGAAAACAAGACCAACTCCGAGCCAACCCCGTGTAAATCCTCATCTTCCCCAAACATCTCAGTTCCCAGGCACGAAAGTGTTCGTGTGCACATGCACAAGCACTTCGATCATCTACGATCGTTTCCCCAATCTCTGACGTGTCATCGACATCACCGTCGACCACAAACACCTAGTTTGACGAATCAAGCTGGAAATCGAAAACGAGCCTATCTATCAACTAAAACTCAAAAACACGATCGATACAAACGCCTCGACGCCGACGATTGAGCCACCTGGAACCCTCCCACTCTGCCCAATGCAACGCCGCGAACCAACGCAACGATCCCTTTGGGTCCGATCAACCCTGGTGCTTCCTTCACGTTGCACGAACTCGAAAACACAGCGTTGATCAAAACAGAAGTTAAACCCTAAATTGACTTCACATCACCGCCACAGCCTCAAAAAAATCAGGGACTGTTTCTCTGATGATCAGCATCCTCTAAACTATCTTCCCTACCATCCCTGATGATTCGAGATACATCATTCGCCAGAATTGGGCCATAAATCAATTTTTGTTTACCTCATCTTTTCTCATGAATTAATGAACTAAAAATATTGAAATTTACATCAAAATTCATCATTTTCGATTACAAAACAGATTTATGGTTGAAACAATAAATCATTTAAGTCGAATATTTTCATACTTTTAAGTTTTATTGTGTTTTTCTTCCTTCCAATAAATCCTTTATATTTTAAACTTAACAGTATCTTTAAAATTTAAATCTTGATGTTTTGGTCCTACTTTGTTCAAACATCAAATTCTAATAGGGATTGAGGGGTGAGATTCTTGAGTTTTGAAATTTAGTTCTATCTGCAACTCTAAACAGAGGCATGTATGGACATGCACACATACAAACTACATATATACATGATACACATGCATTTTCACAAAATCACACAAGCATATATACATTATAAATTCAATCACTTAGAAATATAATAGGGTTGAGGGGATTTGCTCACCTGGAAAAATGGGCAGAGGACAAAAATATGGAAATAATTTCTTGAGTTTGATTTTGTTTTCAGGTCCTGGATTTTGAATGAACTGCTTTACTAGTTTGCTTGTTCTGTTATTATTTTGATTTGCTACATTGAATCCGAACTTGATTCATGCTGTAGCTTTAAAGAAATAGAAGTTGTTTGATGTTGAATATGCTTTTAGTCTGAATTGCTTGAACCTGAAGTTGTTACCCAGATTTGATTCTTGAGTTTTCAGGTTTGATGAATTTATTTTCTTTTCTGGTTTTGATTTTCCAGGTTCCTGATTTTCTTCCTTTTGACCTTTCTTCTTTGTTTGGTCTGTTGTAATTTGAATTGATCTGCATGCTTGCTTTCTTCCTGATCTTTGCATTGAGTCCCAGGTTGTTTTTTTATTTTGATTTCTTTTCGGGTTTGCTTTTAGATTTGAGATGATTTGAATCTTGTTTTGTGGAGGAGTTGTTGTTTGCTTCAGATTTGATTCCTCTTTAGTTTGTTTTCAGTTTTTCAAATGAAAGAAAATTGAAGCCTGATTATTTCTTTGTACATATATTTCCTATTTACTTCAATTTTATGGTAATAATGCCACTTGTCTTTATTTGTTAACACTTGTAATAGTATGATATTAATTCCTTTACACTTGTAAATGTTTGTATACTTATGTTTAAATCCTTGTCTCATTTTTAATTTATAAATTTATGTTTCAAACCTTTTTGTCAAATCTTAAATTTACAATACATTTTCTTTTTACATTCATGCATTTATTACACACACACACACACACACACACACACAAAAATCTTAGTTCGTGTGTATTTTAAAAGGAAGAATATTAAATCCTATTAATTTTCAAAAGATGTGTATATCTTAAATTTTAACCTTTAAATAGCTTTTGAAAATTTATTTATGTCAAATTCAAATCATACTTTTAATATTTATGTATGTGTTATGTTTTAAATTTTTATAATTAAACTATCTTTATTTTTACCTATACATCCTTAACGAAAGATGTTTGAAACTAAATTACACTTTATAAATAATCATATGTTCATATACACATATATTTGAATTTCAAAGCAAAACCTCAAATTAAAACTCATCTATATAAACAAACATATATCTTATTTAATTTTGGAAAATCCAAATACACCCAAAATTCTATTCACAATATATTTTATTCCTAAATTCCCAATCCAACTTCTATTCAAATACATATTTTTTTATTTATTCTGTAAATTTCTCCACTTAATTCATTATGAATTGCAAAATGTAAAATTAATTACCAATTAATCCTTAATTTAATCCAAAAATCAAATTAATTACTAAATTAATTCTGGCTAAAATCCGAGAATGTTACATTTGAATAGATTAATTAAATGAAATAATGTAAAAGGTTAAGGGTTGAGATTTATATAATTATAAGGTAACCATGCCTTAAATATTGAATAACAAATGGAAATTTAAAATGAAGTAAGTAAAGGTAATATGGTAAGGGTAAAATAGGAATAAGTTATATTATTATACCCTAAACCCTTGTCCCATTATCATTTCCAATATTCACAAACAAAACTAAACTAGAGCTTGACCCACCATCATTAGGAGAAAACAAGGGGAAGATAAGTAAGAATTCAAGAAGGAAGCTTAATTAAATCAACTCAAGGGCAAATCTGAACCTTCTTAACAATGAAGCTAAGGTGAATAATAAAATACATCTCATTTTTATAGCTTTCAGTTTTTAGATAAGATCCGAATTTATTTTGCAAGAAAAATGCCATGTTTTGATTGTTTAATTGGTTATACATGCCTGTTGATGATTTCTGTTGTTTCAAATGGATTTATGATTAAGATTTTGTTTGAAAAACCTAATGAATGACATCCAAATGGCTTGAAATTTTGATATAAGATCAAAAACATTATTTTAGAGATGGGTTTCAAGTTTCATAATTTTCTAAGTTAATGTTTATTATGAATTTTCTAGTAAAGAAAATGGTTAAATTGGGTTTAAATTGTTTTCGGCTATTATATGTTAACTTGGGTTAGAAATTTAAATACGTTAGAAAACATATTAAAAGTGATTTATGCGAAATTTCGAAGAATTTTCCTAAGTATTTTTCTATAGATATAAAATATTTAAGGTATGGTATTTAAATATTTTATATGTTTATAAAAGGAGAATGGGTTTTGCTAAATGTTTTGAATTATTAATTACTGAATTCGGCAGCACAAATATATAGAAATAAGTTTTTGACAAATAAGGCAAGTTAGTTGGAAAGGTATTACTTTAAAAAGTTAAAAATCCGCTTCGTAAAGGATTGCCGCTTTGCCACTTTCAGCAACCACCTTTCAACCTCATACTACTGCCTCCAACCAAGTTGAAAACAATACACATGGTATTAATGCCTTGTTACGTAGTGGATTGGAGATAGGCGGAAGGTATAGACTCGAAACATGCTTTTGAAGGGGTAGAGTTAGCCTTTATAAACTCAGAACTATTTTGGTTACAAAATAAGGCTTCCGAAGGAAATGCCTTCTGTTTTAAAATAAGCAATCGAAGGGGTCGGAACCCCAGCTGCAGAATTTATCCTTCCAAATCAATGTCTTCGAAAGGGTTCTTTTGCCTTAAACTTTGAAGCCGCTTCTCCATGCTTTCGAAAGGGTTGGTATCAAAACCATCCACTTTATTTTACTTAGGAATAATTCATTCAAAAGAGTTGCTTTAGCCCTAGTTCTTTTAAGACGCTTAGATATATTGAAAGTTAAACTCAAAGGTTTCCAAAGGATGGTTTTAAATGGTTTCGAAGATATGTTCTACCAACTTTTACTTGAACCCAATTGCTTTCTAAAGGTATGTTTTAAATAAAGGACTTTAATGCTTTCGAAAGATATATAATGAAGGTTTTGAAGGGGAAATTCCCCAATATTTTCGAAAGGTTAACCTTTAGTATTTGAATGGAAGGTTTCCAATGCTTTCGAAAGGCAAGTTTGAAGTGTTTTGAAAAGAGGATGTCTAAAGTTTTAAGAAGATTTCAAAGGGATAATTTCAATGATTTCGAAAGGTCTATTTTTGAAAGTTTCGAAAGGTATGTTTCGGCCTTTCGGCCTAGTGTTACAAGGTATAGTAGTTAACTTATTTTGAAAGGGTACTTTCAATGTGTTCGAAAGGTATTGTTTAAATTTTTAAGCAAATGTTTCGAATGGTTTATCTTGGCTTTATGGCCTAATATCTTTTAAGTTAAAAAGGGTTTTCAACTTATTTGGGAGGCATAGATTATCCCATTATATTTCATCAACATGTGTAAAGAATATATCATGGAAAAGATATTTTAGTAAAGCAAAATGTATATTTTACTTGTTTAAGTATGATTTAAATGGTTAAATCAATTTTAAAGAAATGTTTTCAAGGAAAATTTTGATAGGGTAGTTAACCCTAAGTAAATGACTCAGATATTAGAATACTATATGAGACTTGTACAGGGTCGCGCCCTATACTTTAGCTAATTGCTCCTAGCTAATATATGTCCAAAATTCCAGTATGTAGAGCTTTATCATGGGTAAGAATAAAATAATGTTACACGCAGAAAGGTATATATAGAGAATGTTAGGTTATTGGTGAACCCGGAAAAAAATTAGGATCAGTTGACCCTGGGAGAATTAAGTTAAGGACAGACCGTCTAGAAGTGTATCTAACAAAAGTTAGATTATTATTTTTTGGGTAAGCTCGAGTCAGCCAATGGTTAGTAGTTAGCCAAACAAAACTACATTGTTCGGACAGATAGTCCTTTAATTACCTGATTTATATGCATAAATGATATTGCTATTATTGAATCAGTTTGAATGCAGGATTCTAATTTGTAGAAGATATTTTTTTAAAGGGATATTAGTGAGGGAAACCCTATTCCATTAAGCGGCGAGGTCTCAGTTAATATTGGTTAACCGAGATGTAATAGTATTTTTCATGCCAGGTTTTATGTCCGACTCGAAGTTTATGTTTTCCCCTTAAACTCTCAGGTGCACAAAATTAATTTGAGTAGATTGAGAGTTAAAGTTTCTAAGGTTTAGTATGTTGGATGAATAAGCTTCCGAAGGCATGCAGGAGGCAAAGTTATGAGCTATTTAACTTTATTTCCGTGATGATGTATTATGACTAATATGTCTATTAGTACTTTGATCATCCAAGGGGGCATCTTCGTATATCGCTCATGGTGTAATTTGTAATAATTATATTTGATCAAAACTAGGGAATCATTTGGTACTATGTATCTGAATATGAAATATTAATTTGGAATGTAATCAGAAAAGATGTTTTATATATGTATTGATTTTATTTCATATTCATGTGCTTATGATATTATGGATACCATTAACATTAGCGTATTTTGTCACTGGAAGTAAATACTATAGATGACTGCAAGATCTGTAGCGCTTTGCTTTATGGATCAAGATAGGGGATGTTATAACTTACCCCATATGAGATGATGTTGAGATTCAAGTTTGATAGGATGATGGTGGAGATAAATTAGAGAATGGTGGATAGCCTGTAGGTGCTTATTGAGAAGATGGATGCTAGCATCGTCTTGTTGACTCAACGGTCTTAGAGAAAGAGAAAAGGCCACAAGGATGTGTTATTGATAGGTTCTAAAGAAGAGAGTTCCACTTCTTCTGATCAGAATAGGAAAGGTGGAGGCTGTTGGAACATCATGGAAAGAAATTGCAGGAAGTGGCCAAATTTTGGCTAAAGATGGACCACTTGAAACTAAGAGGAATCAGGTCCGTACCGAGATATTGGTGCTTGACTCTAACATGCAACAACTTGATGGATCATTTTGAATGATAGCGAGGATGATTTACAAGACACTAGCAATGACACATGACCAAATATTGGAGCATAAGATGTCGATGCTCAACGGACCGCCACGAGCTTGCTTAGCTTAATAGAAGATCTGGAGAAGTGGCTCTCCCAATGACAGGAGAGCCAATATGTCATCAAGCAAACCAAGACCATTTATGGAGTCAAACATTCGGGGATGCAGCTGACATTCATTTTTTGGGTCATCGACCATGAGGAATATATTGCTGATATAATGAATTGGTTAATGGAATAAAATTGATTGAGAAAGAATGAAGATTGAGACTCATCACCCTGTAGAACTACATTCATAGAGAATATATTATGGTAAGGACATCTTAAGAAGTTTACAACGCCCTCGATGTCATCGTACAATTGCTCGACCGGTCCCAGGCCACATAAGTTTAAGTAAAAATGGCACATGGATAGTGCCAAGACGATGAATGCAGTTTAGTGTAGGTGCTTTCCTTTTCTGGATGAAGATGCGCTAATAAGGTTCACTAGGCTCTCGTCGAAATCCATTTCAACTTTTAGTGAATTGATTAAGAAAATTTTGGAGTAGTTCAATTTGTTTTGATGGCTTTAATATGTGGATTACACTCAGATATGGATTTTCGAAGATGGCTGAGGATGAAGCAGCCAACTACCATGTAGGAGTTCCGCCGAAAGGCTAACTAGTGCTTGTGCTTGGAAGAGGCAAACCTGGTTACTAGAAAGGCTAGAGGTGGACAACCTAGAGAAGTGGTTTAGTGTGATGTTGCAATAAAAAAAACCGATGAGAGCGCTGACAATGTTGCTACTAATGTGGGTATACAAACAACCAAAAGAAAAGAAATCAGGATGCTCAGGCAGGAAGAATGATGCCAAAACGCATCCAGTGAATATGAGGCCAAAAGAATACATGCATCTAAATGATACGATCGAAAATGTGTACCTTACCACGCTAAGGTTGGAGAAATATAGGAAGCCACCTCAAAGGGAGGCCTTGGAGGATGAGGCGCTCAAGGAAGTAATGCCGCTTTGACGAGACACATGGGCACAATACCAATGAGTGCCATCATTTAAGGAATATAATTGAAGAATTGATCTGTAAGAAAAAACTACAGTAGTATGTTATAGATCCATAGGATGGCAGATAGTATGTAAAAATCTAAGGGCCGAATACTTAAGGAAAATCTACCTAGACCCAGTGGAGATGGGCACATGTGACCTAATAAAAGGATCGTGATAAATACAATAACTAGAGGACCTCATCCTGTGGGAAAAGCTAGAACGAGATAAAGTGGTATGTGAATCCTTTGTGGCATGCGCCATAGGAGATCTGCTTTACCATTAAGGACGAAGCTTCTCCTAAGCAGCAGAGATTGATGACAGAGGTTATAATCTTTCGTAGTAGTGATTTTGATGAGAATTAAGTGCCAACCTTTGATCCAATGGTGATTGCAACTGTTATAGGCCTATCTACTATGTACCGAGTCTTAGTGGATTATGGAAGCTAGGCAAATATTATATTCAAAAGGACTTTGATCAGATGAAAATCAGTCTTAAGGACATCGGGCCTTGTAAATCGAGAATTCAAGGTTTTCCTAGGGAGGCAAAGGAGCCGATTAGACTACTGACTTGTATGTGGAGTTTGGAGAAGAAGACCATTAGGTCGTGCTGTGCAGAATTTTGTAATTTTTGATGTATTCTCAGCATATAACGCCTTTTTAGGCCAATGGGGCCTAGAAAATTTTAGAGCAACATTGGCTCCTGGGTGCCTAATGATGAAGTTCCCCATGGAAAATGAGGTCGTTGCTATTCAAGGCAACCATAATGTTGGTCAAGAATGTTATGTTGCTGAGCTCAAAGAGGCAAAGCGATGGGAGAAAGGAAATGTAGTGAAAGATCTATGCATCATGGAGGTGAACATAGAAACCACCTCCCTAGCCCTATCTTGGGCGTCATAGCAAGTTCTATAAGACTTTGGATCCTAGGAACTAGTCAGAGGAAGTGCAGGCAGCACCAGATGAGGTGATGATCAATGTCCCAATCGATATGTATGATCCTACCAGGGTCCTTAAGATCGGATCGTAGCTCAACATCAAAATTAGAAAGGAGTTGATTGGTTTTCTATGGGAAAACCTGGATGTGCTTACTCAGACACATTCGGATATGTGCGAGATATTGCCAGAGATAGCATAAAGTATTGAATTGAACCCAAACTACCCTTCTATAAACCAAAAAATATGAAGTCTGGCTCAGAAGCGATCCCCTACATTAGAGGAAAAAGTGGATAAGCTAAATAAAAACGACTCCATCCATGATGCATTATGCCCTGAATGGGTGTCGAGCCCCATGTTGGTCAAAAACCAAATGAGAAGTGGCAGACATGCATTGATTACTCGGACTTGAATATGTCCGTAGTACAGCTTTTCGCTACCCAGAATCGACCAATTGATAGATGGGACCACTAGATACGGGTTGCTTTCTTTTACGGATGCCTACACCTGCTATAATAAGATAGAGATGCACGTTTCAGATTGGGAGCACACAAGTTTTATAATGGATTCAAGTTTGTAATGCTATCGAGTGATGTCGTTCGAGCTGAAGAATGCTGAAGCAAGCTACTAGAGATTTGTGATTTCCATGTTCAAGGACTAGATCGGATGGAAAATAGAATTGTATGTGGATGATACGCTTGTGAAGTTACAGCTACCGACGAACCACATAGAAGATCTTTCGGAGGTGTTTGATATGCTAATGTACATGATGAAATCAACTTTATTGAAGTGCCCCTTTGGAGCTGTATTGGGCAAATTCTTGGGATTTATTATGGGCATCGAGGCTAATCCGGAGTAGATTAATGCCTTAAAACATGTAACTACCCAGAGAAAAAGGAGGGAGATACAGAGCTTGAATAGAGAAGTCATTACACAGAGCCAATTCATCTCGAAAGCAACTTATAAGTTATACCATCCTTCGATGCTCTCAAAAAGGAGAAAGGAAAGTTATGCCATTTTTGGTCTAGGTTCAGGGAATGCCCTGAACCCCAGTTTCAGACGTCTGAAATGTTAGATTCAGACGTCTGAATTGGTTTGTTTTGGACCAGAAAGGAAATAGGCTAAAAGTGACTATTTCAGACGTATGAAATATAGGGTTCATACGTCTGAAATATGCTCTGGAAAACTTTTAGTTTTCCAGATTCAGACATCTGAATCACTTCTTTCGGACGTCTGAATCTGCAGTCTTTTGCCTATTTGATTATTTAGCTTGAATTTCCAACTTTAATCGATTCGTGATGATTCCGATTTGTTGCAATCATTTATTATCGTCTTTGATGACAATTTCTTTGGGATTTTTAGGAATATCCATTTAGTTGGATTCGGTATCGATTTCTTGGGATTTTATTCACGTCTTTGAATGTGAATTTTGGTGATTTATTGTTCTACAATCATTTTTATGATTTGTCACTTTAAAAATATAAAGGTTTCGATACTAGTAGTAAATATCAAAACTCTTTCTTCAAAATGATTTCAGCACTATTTTATTACAAGGCTCATTTTCTCAAACTGTTTTCCAATCTACTAGCATATACAAACCTTTACCTCACTCCTATGAGAAATCTAATTAAACGACTTAGTAAAACAAGTGGTATGAAACGCTTGCGTTTACTTCGTCGGTTAATTCTTGGACTTGTTCGATTGAATTTCTTGTGACAATTTTTGAGTGGAGACTTACAGTTTGTTCGTAAATATTTAAGTTAAGCTAGTGGTTATGGAACATGAAGCTAACCTTATATATTTACTAGCTTAGTGTAATTGACACTTCTTGATGATCGATGATGATCATTTTGAGATTTAGACTAGCAATGTGCGATGTCTCTTTGTCTACGAGGGAGACTAAACCCCGTTTCTATGGAGCTTTGTCTCAAATTGGCGGGGTAGCGGCCCATGTTCTTCGGGCCGTTTTGTGGAGCTTCGGCTCAAAATTAATGGTTAGCAACCATAGAATAGCGTTCCGTTTTATGATACACGTGTTGGTGAGCTTTCATGCTCCCGTTTTGTGATAGGCCTCCCCCCTTTTTTGTGGATTCTGGATTTCCATTGATGATTTCTGAAATTTTGTGTTTTACCAATTTTCGTGATTTTCATTGATATGTGTTATCAATTTTTGCGTATTGGTGAATTTGTGTGTCATTAACTTTTGTGATTGGCATTGATATTATTGTCAATATTTATGGTTTTGGTGATTTGGAAAATAAGGAGTATGACATTCCTTTTGATCTTTGAGAAGATTCTTGTGGTATTGATTAATCTCTTGTTGATTTTCAATTACATACTTATCACAGTATGGCCTTATGGTTATCTTATGTTTATGTCATATCTCTTATTCTATATCATTTTTCTGATATTTATAGCTAGACTGATCCGTTTATTATTTTCTTATTAAATAATACTCGGGTCAGACCGAGACGTTACAGGTGCTTTTGTTTGACTTCACATCTAGGATTATAACCCTGACTTTTGGCTAACTACTTAGATTAGTGGTTTTTGTTGTATACATTTGAGATATAGACTCATTGATGTATACTTATCATTTGTGTAGCACTTGTAGCTATTCTTTTGTGATATTGTGGATCTTGTTTGACCACTACTCTGATGTACACTTTCATGTGTTATATTCATATCTTTTTCCGCCTTTGTGATATGGATATCTGTGACTGATTTGTGTTATGTTTATTTCTATGTTTGTTTCCAAATACATTATAGCCACTATGCAGTAGCTTTGAGTTTGTGTCCGTATGTCGGATTTTTTTCTTCTATTTTATCTGCCATATCTTATGTTTTATCTGGCATATCGGTGCTCGCACAAAGCAATTACACGGATGGTCGCTCCTCAACAGCCTTATTCTCCGTGCTAGTTGACAACATTACACCGTAATGTTTTTGGCTAGCGTGGGTATAGAGGTGGGGCGTCACACCCTAGCTAATATGATTCCAAAATTCTTGTGTGTAGGGCTTTGCCATAGGCAAGTTTAAAATGTGTTACACATAGAAAGGAATATACAAAGAAAGATAAGTTATTGGTGAGCCCACAAAACCATTTGGATCAATTGACCTTGGGAGAAGTAATTTAAGGGCACACCATCCAGGAGTGTGTCTAATAGAAGTTGGATTATTTATTTTGTCTGGTAGGCTCGAGTCAGCCAATAGTTAGTAGTTAGCCGAACAAAACTAAACTGTTCAGACAGATAGTCCAGTGATTACCTGATTTATGTGTATATACGATATTTCTATTATTGCTTTAACCAATTTGATTGCAGGATTCTGATTTGCAAAATATATGTTTAAAAAGGGATATTAGTGAAGGGAAACCAGTTCCGCTAAGTGGCGTGGACTCACATAATATCACTAATCCTAGATGTAATAGTATTATTCACATTAGGATTTATGTTTGACTCAAAGTTTATGTTTTACCCTTAAACTCTCGGGTGCTCAAAATTTAATTTGAGTAGACTGAGAGTTAAATTTTTACAGGCTTAGTAGGTGGACGAATAAGCTATCGATGATGTCTAGGAGGTAGAGCTACCTATACCGGAGTAATCAGTATTATTTCTGTTGTGATGCATTTAGGACTGATATGTCTATTTAGTACCGTGTTCATCCAAGGGGGCATCTTCATATGTCGCTCTTGGCGTGGTGCGTAATAATTACATTTAATCAAAACCAAGAAAATGTTTTGGGGTTATGTATCTGAATGTGAAATATGGATTTGAAATGTAATTAGAAAAGATGTTTTAATTCTATGTTGATTTTATTTTATATTTGTGTGCTTCTGATATTATGGATACCATTAATTATACTGGTATTTTGTTATTGGAAATTAATACTATAGATGACCGCAGCATCTGTAGCACTTAATTCCGGACCTCAAGATAGGGGATATTACAAGAAGAAACTGCTGCAACAAGGAGAAAAGGGTAAGGCTAAAATTAGAATCAGGACTAAGTTGTACTGGGAAAAAGAAATATGTTAGTTCAAAGAATTAATGGTGAAACCTTAAGTTTTGCTTTCTTATAGGCTAGATTCAACTTCTTCTCCGCTATCAAAAACTATGGTAGAAGCTTTCTCATACTTTTTAAAATGGTTAAGTCCAATGAATTTAGCAGAATGAGGTATCAAACCTATGACTTTCATTTTTCCTTCGGTAAGAACCAAGTATCGATGTCACCATAAAGATGGAATTTTCATAACTTCTTTATACCTATCTTTAAAGTAATTAAAGGTTGCTGGATCACTACTCTTCTTGAACCCCATTATTTGGGATTTAAAGAAATAAGGAGACATAGCTTAGAACAGATGTAAGACTAAAAAAATGTCCAAAGACATACTAGCAATATTAAAAGAGGTAAGGATCCGAGTAGAGGAGGCCTTAACAAGGAACCGCTGGCCTGGCGTTATCTTGCTGAATGGATCCTATAGAGGAGGTAGCCTTAGGAATTTGAGAAAACACATGGGAAATTGCCCAAAGATTTGGACACTAACAAGTTAAACATGCAATTGATCTTGATAGTAGGTATATCTTAATAGCCTCTTTCAGAATATAGGATCGTCGTTGCAGATAAAGTTGTATAGGAGGTAGCCAAGAGTTGGAAGGGACTAATGTTATAAAATTCTAGAACATCAACAAATAAGGCGCTAGGGGAAGGAAAATCACATGTTCTAAATGCTCTACAAACCAAACAAATTATCCTTATGGAGGATTTCTATAATGCATCCCGGACCAAGAAGCGAGCGTCTCGACTCCTGTGACCCCGGATGAAGACAAAATCTCATCGATTCTTACCGTGTCTTAATCAGAGCATCCTAATCTAAACAAAACTGATGTCAAAAGAGGAATCAAAGAAAGATTGAGAATGTTATTCACATTTTGAGTGGGTGAAAAGAGGAGAGAAAGAAAAGAGGTTATTTATATTAAAAAGAATGGTACAGATTAGAGAAAAAGAAGTCTTTCTCACCATAGATCTCATCCAATAACTACCCATAAATGGAATGTCAAAAGATTCCTCAGTCTGATCGTCCTTGCACAAGAAAAGAGAGGTGCTTTTTGTAGATATCCAATCAGCTATTAACACTTGGACTCACATTCTGTGCAGTTAAAGCGCTCGGTAGATTCAAAGCAGTGGAGGTGCAAAAAGTCATAGCAGGGATACAGCGAGGATATAGCGGGATATAGCGGATAGCTCTAAAATAACATATAAAACTCGTACTTAATGTCTTAACAAATATATGAATGGTAATTAAATGAAAAATTATCATTCAATTGGATTATAATTAATACATAAATGATTTTAGACAAAAAACATGTGCGAATATACTTTAAATAAACGTAAAACTATTATATAACATAACTGAATTTAGTAGAATATTTGAGTATTCATTTCTGAAAATATATTAAAAATTAAATTAAATAAATTAGTTTCATAATTTTTATAATGTATAAATGCAATTTTTTAATTCATTTTGTTAAAGAAGATATAGCGGAAATAGCAAAATATAGCGGGAATAACGGGATATAGTGGAAATAGCAGGGATTAAAGCGGAAATGCTATATTTTGGGACTATATAGAAAAATCATAGCGGTAGAAATATGCTATGAGATATTTCGGGGTTAAAGCAGGGTAATAGTGGGGCATTAACTACACAGATCACGTTTAATGCAAGATCACTTACAAATTCCTTACCACAAGTACAATTTTGATCTCACGGTACCAAATAAAAATTTGCCTCTCGGCACCAAAAATATTTCGCTTACCGCTTAGCCCAAATGGTTTCAAGTGACAAGTTCAGTTTCAAACATTTTGGCCTCACAGTCCCAAATCATATTCTACCGCCCAGCACCGAAGTAATTTCGCTTACCACTTAGTCTAGATGGCCTTAAGTACCAAACATAGTTTTCAAAAGTTTTGACCTAATAGTCTCAAGTTAGATTTTTCCTCTTAACACCAAAACCATTTCACTTATCATTTAGCCCAAATGGCATCAAGTGACAAGCGTAGTTTCAAAATTCTCACCAAATGGTCCCAAATCAGATTTTGTCTTTCGACACTAAAGTAAGTTCGCTTACCACTAAGCCTGGATGGGTTCAACTGACAAGCGTAGTTTCAAACATTTTAGCCTCACGATCTCAAATTAGATTTTGCCTTTCGGCACTAAAACCATTTCGTTACCACTTAGCCTAGATGGCTTCAAGCGAGAAGCGTAGTTTCAACCGTTATGAACTCACAGTAACAAATCATATTTTGCCTTTCGACACCAAAACTATTTCACTTACCAGTTAGTTAAGACAACTTCAAGTGACAAGTATAGTTTCAAAAAATTTGACCTCATGGTCTAATCCTTTTGGCATCGAAGTAATTTCGCTTACCACTTAGCCTAAATGGCTTCAAGTGACAAGTATAGTTTCAAACATTTTGACCCCACAGTCAAAAAATAGATTTTGCCTCTTGGCATTAGAACAATATCACTTACTATTTAGCCTAGATGGTTTCAAGCAGCAAGTATAGTTCTTCAAAAGTTTTAACCTTTTGGTGCCGTTTTAGTTTTCGCCTCTCGATGCCCAAACAATTTCACTTATCACCTAGCTTAGATGGCTTCCAGTGACAAAAATGATTTTAAAGTTTTTGACCTTCTTAACTCAAAAAATGGATCAAAACCCTAGATCAACTATGAAAGCACCGGTACAAATAATCAGTAGCACAAATCATAGATAAACAACAAATAAGCATCAGAAGTAATAAAAGAGACTTAGGATTTTTGTAGTGGTTCGGTTAACTCTAGCCTACATCTATTTTAATCAGTCTTTATTATGATTATACAAGTTGAATCTCTCTGGATATCAACTAGCTAGTCCTTCAATCTTAGTTACAATGAGTTAGAGTAAGTCACAAGTTCAAGGGTTGATCGAAGAATCACAGTAACCCCCTTGATGACTATTGTGAGGGAGAAGTAAGTTGAAGAAGTGAAGGAATTCCATTAGAGTAATGCTAGCTCTCTCTCAGAAAAAGTTCCATCTCTAGTTGTAGGTAGGTGAGTATTTATAGGGAAATTCAATGAGTGTTGGACCAGAAGTCCAAGTGCAGAAGAATGTAATTGTTATGCCAAGTCATCACCAAAAATTACAAATCAATTTAAGTCATTTCTATGGATCGCTAGCTATCTATAAAGGATGGATCGCTAGCTATCCATAGAGGATGGATAGCTAGCTATCCATTAATTTAGCATATTTTTCTACCAGAAGCCTTTACTTAGTGCTATGAAGGAGGTTAGAAAGTTTGAGGGTAATCCGACCTACGTTTATGGATCATTAGCAATCCACAGGGGATGGATCACTTGCTATCCATCCACTTAGCATATTTTCGAGTGATCTTTTTTTGATTATCTTCCTACCTTCTATATAAGTGAACCTTTTCCAAATATTAAGTCGTTTGGAGTTGGTTTGATCATCCATCTTTATGATTAATCTAGTCAAGAAGAATCATCCATAACTCGCATAAATCTTAAGGAAATCGAACGAATCTTCTATATCTTCCAAATGTTCTTCCCAATTTCAAGTCAATCCGACTTCATATGAGTTATGTAGGTCCATTTTAAGTTAGCTGCTTTTGGTCAAACAGCTTAAATCAGGTGAGTCTTCACTTCTCGAGCTAGATTGTTTGGCATGCTATAAACCTGGCAAGCGTCTCTAGGGAACATATTATATCATGATGCAAGATGAATGGAGGATCCACGAGTGAACCTTATGGATTGCTAGTGATCCACAAGTAATGGATCGCTAGCGATCTATCACCTTGGCTAAATTTTGGTTTCCTCCTCTCGAGTCTTTCTTTATTCCTTCTTTTGGTCCTCTTGATTGATTCTTGAGTTTTTTGACCTGTCGTAAATGTTTTGACTTTCTTTGAATTTTTTGGGTTAGAAAACCCAGTTAACACTTGCCTCCAAAGTACGCCATTTGGATGAAAGGTGTGCTTTGCTCCAGAACAAGTTCCCTTCTCCAGTCTTCAATAATTGAGCATTCCAGGTACTTTATTCTTAGTGAATCATCCAGTTCCTTCGGATTCTCTTTCCAATCACAAGTCATTCCGAACCCATTATATCCTAGGAATCTAACTCTGCTTAGATGTAGTCTATACACCACAATCATTGCGATTTCATTCGGAGTTATTACGTCACATATCTCTAGTTAAATCACATGTTTCCAGTTACATCATATGCCTTCATTTACATCACATATCTCTAATTGTCCCATGTTCATTTGGAACTTACATCACTTTTAATTTTTGCTTCACATCAAAATCACATTATATATCAAAATCACATCATACATCAGAATCGCATAATATATCAAAATCACAACATATATCGAAATCATCAAGTGTTCATCTAGGATTTATCAGTTTTATTCTATTTATAAGGCATTTAAATCCTTTTATTAAATCAAATATGTTTTAAGGCTCGATCTCTCCTGATCATTTAAGTTTAATGTGTGATCTGTCCGGATCATTTAACGTTTATGTTTAGTTAATGCATGATCTCTCTTGATCGTTTAATGTGCGATCTCTTCAGATTATTAAATGTTTTAAGTTAAGGGGATGATCTCTTCGGATCGTCTGTTTGTTAAGTTAAGGGGGATGATCTCTTCGGATCATTTTCTTATTAAGTTAAGGGGGATTAAGTAAGCCCATCCGCTCACTCTTCAGTGAGGGACTTACTTCTTGCACTCCGGGCCCGTCTCTCTGGTCAGGACTCTATCGCATTCTATATCATACAAGTCCATCCCCTCGCTCTCTAGAAAAGGGACTTGCACCATGCAGTATAGCCCCATCTCTCTGGTTGGGACTCTATGGCGTTCAAAATCAATTATCACATTAAATATGTGCTTTACAAAATTCAAACTTCAAATCAAAGCAAACAAGAAGAAATTAAATAAGGAAAAATCTTGAATGTCTATCCCAAACATCTGACTCAGTACGTGACAAGGGACTAATCTAGTTTTTGTGCATGTCAAGCGGTCTGAGATTATTATCCTAAGCAATTATCCTGGATATTTGACTCACAGCATGACTAGGAACCAGTCTAGGTTTAGCACACGTCTAAGCGATCTAAGATCATTATTATCCTAAATATTCATCTCAGGCATCCGACTCAGAGCGTGCCTAGGGACCATTCAGGATCCCTTATAGGTGTTAGAGGCCTGAGGTTATTAAAGGCAGAAAAAGTAGAAGGAAGAGAGTAAAAGTTGAACCTGTCCCCTGCTCCAACTATGGGTTCTGTTTCGAATCATGAGGTCTTGTATTCGTACTCTGATTTGCTACTCTAGCTCTAACATAACCCGTTCCAGGCATTAAATCTTATCCTAGATCCAAATCCGTCATGCCCCCATATCATGTGGGCATTATTTTAGTTTGTTTTGCTCTAACTCTAGATGCTCCTACATTGGGTCCTATTGTTGATTCCAGCAATGTCCCTAAGTATCGGTTGCCCTGGGCATGGGGGCAAAACTCCACCTCGTTCCAATCTAACTACGGTAGCTCCTATTTTGTTCCATGGAGTTTGATTCATATTCCATGCAGATCTAGCTATCCATTGTTGCTCCATCCTCTAAAAGAAGCTATCCATCATCTCTTGTTGCCTAGGCAAGATCCCATCTTGCATCTCCATCATCATTTCTGTTTCTACTCTAATCACATAGACGGGTTGATGAGAATTTGAGGACACCTCTTGGCTACCCCCAAGGTCCGGTTGACTCGCTACAGCTCTAGATCTAGAATTGGGACTACTCATCTTCTCTAAATCTTAGATTCAAACTTCAGTTCTTCAGATCTCATACAAGGTTCTCAGTGAAAGCACCAAAATGTTAACCCAAAAAATGTATCAACACCCTGGATTGAGTGTGAAAACAATAATGCAAATAATCAATAGCACAAATCGTAGATAAATAGCAGAAGTAGATATCAACTATGGCTTATGTCCTATGTCCACTTTAATCAATCTTTATTATGATTATACGAGTTGAATCTCTCTAAATATCAACTAGATAGCCCTTAGAACTAAGTTGCAATGAGTTAGAATAAGTCACAAGTCCAAGGGTTGAAAGGAGAATCATAGTAACCCCCTTGATGATTGTTGTGAGGGAGTAGAAAGTTAAAGAAGTGAAGGAATTCTAGTAGTGTAATGGTAGCTCTCTCTTAGGAAAAGATCCATCTCTAGTTGTAGGTAGGTTAGATTTGTAGGAAAATTCAGTGAGTGTTGGGCTAGAAGTCCAAGTGAAGAAGAGTGCAGCTATTATGCCAAATCATCATTGAAAATCACAAATCAACCTGATTCATTTCCATGAATTGCTAGCTATCCATAGGGAATAGATCACTAGCTACCCATCAACTTAGCATATTTTTCTACCAAAAGCCTTTACCTAGTGCTACGAAGGAGCTTGGAAAGTTTTAGGCTATCCGACCTATCTTGATGGATCGCTGGCTATCCATAGAAGATGGATCGCTAGCTATCCATAGGGTATGGATCACAAGCTATCAATCCACTTAGTATATTTTTGAGAGATCTTTGTTTTGTTGCATTCCTATCTTCTATTTAAGTGCCCTGTTCAAATATCAAATAATTTAGAGTAAGTTTGATCATCCATCTTCATGGATCATGTAGTCCAGAAGAATCATCCATAACTCGCACAAATCTTTGGAGGAACACTCTAGAGAGTGTCAGGACCCACCATAAAAATTTTAAGTGGTGGATCCCAATCTAGATGGGTCGCTAGCGTCCATCTAGTTAGGTCTCTAGAGATCCGTCAAATCAACTCCGAATGATCTCATTTTTTATGAGCCTTCTTCTATTTCTTCTAAATATTCTTCCAAAATTTCAAGTCAATCCGACTTCATATGAGTTATATAGTTCCATTTTAAGTTAGTTGCTTTTGATCAAACAGCTTGGATCAGGTGAGTCTTCACTTCTCGAGTTAAATTTTTTGGCATGCTGTAAAACGTGGCAAGCGTCTCTAGGGAACATATTAGATTACGATGCAAGAGGACTGGAGGATCCATGAGCGAACCTTATGGATTGCTAGCGATCCATGGGCCAAATTTTAGTTTCCACCTCTTGAGTCTTTCTTCGCTCCTTCTTCTAGTCCTTTTGGTTGATTCTTAAGTTGTTTTGACTTATCGTAGATGTTCTGGCTTTCTTTGAATTTCATTGGGTTAAAAAAACCCAGTTAATTGACCTCACTGTCCAATTTATAAATTTCACCCTTTGGTTTATAAAACACTCTAGATAAGATTAGATCTATACAAGTTAACTAAGTCAAGCAATGCTCATAAGAGTTCCTAGAATACTATTTTGTCTGAAAGCTCAAGATCAACTTTATGATAGGAACGGAACAAACAAGCCAAGGACAAAACATAATACATCACCATTCTTTCCAAAATCCACCTCACACTAGTTGTACGATGTCAACTTTGGTTGCATATGTTACACCATAATTTCTAAAAAGTACAAATTACAACCATTTAGAAAGAATTTCCTGGACTTGTAATTTCAGGACCCATTATATAGTTTGCAATAAGAAATTAAACACCAGATTTAGCATCTGAGAGCACAAGTTCAAAAGCACGAGTCAAGTATTGGCCAAGACCAAGATCACTGCTTGGTTGAAACAAGAAGCTTAACCAAGGGGCGGAAACTTTCAAAACCAAAAGCAATTCAACAAGTATCAACAATCAACGACCCAGGTAGCCCAGGTCAAGACCAACGGTCGGGACAAATGGAAGATATCCAAGAGGCTAAATATACAAGCATCACATCACTAGTACGCACCAAAATGCACTCAACCAGATGATGACAAAAGTTCAAATCTAAGTCGTATATCCAAAGAGAAGGCTCTCCACTAATGGTGCTACGTCATATTGGCTATAAATAAGTGCCAATCCCAAGCCACAAGGAATCTTTTTGGGAGCAAAAAGAACTTACATAAACATATATTACTTTCCTAGTTTAGAGCTCCTTTCAAAAGCCCATTAATGGCAGAAACGCCTAGATCCAATGTAATAAGCCTCTTGGCTATTCAAGGGTAACTAAGTAAGGAAAGAACAATGGATGTAGGGACTTTCGGACCGAACCACTATAAAAGTCTATGTTATTTATTTTCTGCACTTTATCTTTTTCTCATTTACCCTCTTGACTCCATAGTGCAACCTTTTGTAACTCCAACTTAATTACATCAAGTCTCAATAACCTCATACCAGGGACCTATAACTCAATTGACTTTCAAAGATATACAATTTACCTCATGATGTTAGTGTAGGTGAAATTCTGTACTAACAATCGGTCTTCCATAAAGAAAACTATTTCTATTATGCTCATGTGTATACGAATTATGTTATATAATACATTACTATATATTTTTGAAAACCAAACTTATAACAAGTCCGCATTCTCTCATGTGTGTGTGTGTGTGTGTCTTCTCGATCCAGTCTAAGGTGATAACACCATCCCTATCTCTACTAGATCACAGTATCAACTCCCGTTAAGCATGTAACCAAAGCTTCGATACCAAATGTGACGATAGCCTATACCATCGACACCAATAGTAGATAAATAGTGCATTATCCATGCTCGACCAATATAGGATGACCATCAAGATTTACAAAAATCAATATAACATATAACCTATCATATCTCACAACACATGGATAGAATATAATTTCACAAATATAATATAAGAGACAGTAATAACAATGTGAACAGACCGTCATCATCAGAGTCTAATATCCACTAGAGTTATACATCAATAGGCAAGTTTATACAATAGAAACAAATTCAAGTAAACTGTCTCAACAAATAGTAATAAGCAAGCACTGCCATGGGATCCACAGCACTGCTCAACATAATAAGTATAGACTTCTTATTTGCATATAGTACGAGTTAACTCCATACAGCTCATCCTCCAAACAGTTACTGCATCATCTAGACCTGTAATCTAGTCTAGTCATTTAGGAGTACCCAAGATAATAAAAGGCAAAGCATAAAACCTTGAGGGAGACAACAGTTTGATGTTAGTGGTAAATGTGTCTTAAAATACTAAATAAGTAAATATGGTAAGGAATAAGAGTACATGAACTATACCCGACCTGTCCTAGTAAGCAAAGAGCTAGCATACAACACTATAATATGCTACTCTGCAATATCACAAGGATACAAACCAGGTAAAGGATATCAACCTTCTAGGAATTTCTATCCCGAATACCTACTTGCTCTGATACCTATGATTGATAGCCTATTAAAGAGAGCAACTGTTGCATCTATAAAAAAATCCTAACTATCATTGCACATGCTCTGCATATATGATAACTCGAATGATGCCCAAGTGTGATGACCCGGAATTTTAGGCAATATCAATTTAATAATCTGAATTAAAAATTAAATTGATTTGATAATCTTTGTTAATAAGATTGGAATTAATTTAATAATCCAATTAAATAAATATTTAATTGATAGATTTTTATCTTTTAAAAGTTAATAAATTATTTTCTATTTATAATGTATGTATATTTATATATATTGTAAATAGATAAGCTTTGTTTTAAATTTAATTAAAAAGGGCATATTTTCTAATTCTAATATTTTTGGTAAATTGGAAATTTGATTTATTTAATATAAAGCTTTTAAAATCTATTTTATAAATAACTATATGGTTTTAAATTGTTAAGATAAAAGTTTAATTTGTTTAAATTGATTTTGAGTTTAAATTTAAATAAATTAACAATAAGGGTTGTTTTGATTTCTTTTTAAATATAATTTGATAAAATAAATAATTTATAAATAAAGAGATAATTTTTTTTATAAATTTCAAGTTGATAAATGTGTTATTTTAAAACAATATTAATAATGTAATGTTTTTAACAAATGGATTTTTATATAAATAGTTTATTACTTCAAATTGAATTTTTGAATTTGATTTGAATTTAGAGTTTTGAACTTCAAAGTATAGATATTTTAAATTGTCTTGGATTTTATAATATTTGTATAACTTTTATTTATATAAATAGTTGTTTTATTCCTTTTAAATTTGTCTATATATATATATATATATATATATACACACACACTAATTACTTAAGCATATTCTTATATTAAAACTTTAATTATATATGACTAATTAATTAGACATAAACTACATTAATATTTAACTAAATACTATTTAACTTCGGAAAGACATGTGTAAATTGTTAAAGCATATCTAATGACAAATGTTAAATTTGTAGACAAGTGGCATTTAATTTAGCGTTTTCTTTTATTTTTTATTTACAAACATTTCAGCCTTTATATTTATAAATTTTCTTCCCTTCCCTTTCTTTTTCTATTTTTCTAAATCTTTAGCCAAGTTTAAATCTGATCAAAAACCAGAAATCCACCTATAATTCCTGAAACCCTTTCACAAACCAAAATCCAAATCAAAAGATCATTACCCTGTAACCATCTTCAATTCCCTGTAAATCTATACCATGTAAAAGCATTTTTCAAACATGCAAGCATATCTATGCAAGCCTACATCATATTTTCTTCTTCAATATGGAGTTTTTCTACATGCAACTGCGTTTTCAATCAAAGAGCGCTTCTAGTTGATAAAGCAACTCAAGTTTTCAGCAAGCAACTCAGTTTCTAAAAGCAATTCAAGTTTTAAAAGGCTAATGCATTTTCCAGTTTTAAAAGTTCAAAGGATTTTCAAAATTCAAAGCTCTGTTCTTCCTTATTCAATGGTGAGTGACTTTATTTTTTTTTTAAAGTTAAGTATAAACTCTGGTTGCTTGCTAGTGATGTTGAAATGAATATGATTGTGTGAATTTGTTGTATATATATAAAAGTATGATATATGCATGTTTTGTATATCTGTAACTACTCTGTTTATAGTTCCAGATTTTTGTTTTTGATTTGAATTCAATTTTCTCTGGAACCAATTATTGTTAGGACTTGATTTACAAATAAAAGAAGTTGATTTAACATAGATTAAGGTTTAAAAACTTAATTTAGTTAAATTAAAAACCTGGGTATCTCTGTATTACTAATAATATCAGTGCATGTTAAATAATGTGGAAATTTAAACTGGGTAGTTTATAAATCCAGAATTGTAAATGGAATACATAAAACAAAACATGATTTTCAACACTAAAATCAAGATTTTTAGAAATGAGAATTAGGTGCAGATTGGGAATGTACTTGAAGTGCAATTTTGAGATTTTTGGGTGATCTCTGCTATCAGGGTGGTCGGGATTTTAGGTAATGATGGAGGAGTGATCAGTGTTGAAGGCAAAAATGGCTGGCGGTGTTGAACTTCATCGAGGAGGCAACAATGGCGAATTATCTTCTGTAACCCTAGTTTTTAACTAGGTCGGCACGGCCTGTAGGAGTGATCGAGTTCAGCAAGTTTTTGGGAAATGATAGCATTGTAGTTGGCGAGACTGTGGCCGGTGTTGCAGAGTTACTGGTGGTCGGAGGGTCGTGGACGAGGCAATGACAAGTTTTGGTGTTTTTGTTCAGCTTGTTTCCAGGTTTGAGATAAAGACTCGAATTCAATTTCGAGCTATGGAAGGATGATCTGTTGATCGTGTTTGGATGTGGGGTTGATCGCCGACGTGAGGAAGCAGTAGTCGATGGCTGGAGTTGATCAGAGAAATGGTGCATGTGCACCGTGCACTTTTGATTCCTGATGGTAGCCTGGGTGGAAGTAGTGTAGTGGACTCGAGATTTACTCGAGTAGTTTCTGTGTATGGCTCGAAGTTGCATAGGGTTGGACTCGAAGCAAAAATTGGGCTGGCTCGGGTCAATGAAGTTGTTACAGGTTTTTAAGAAACCTGTCTGTTTGAATTTTTAAAACAGATTTTGAAATTTGAAATTAGTTTTTAAATAAAGTTTAAATCAGATTTTAAGATATGGATCCAAACAAACTTTTGTATCCTAGTTTGAATTTAAGGAAGTTTTATAAAATTTAAATTATTTTAAACAACCTTAATGAGTTAAAAGTAAATTTTAAAATGTTTTGTTTTAAAAATTTCAAACTGAAGTTTAAAGAGGAAAAGCAAAGGTTTAAACTAAGTTTTAAATACAAGTTTAAAATCTGGAATTCAAGTTTAAGTTTAAATCTCAGTTTTAAAATAAATAAAGTTTTTAAACTTGAATTGTTAAACTACTTTAAAATGTTTAAGTAGTTTGAATTTTAAAAATAAAGTTTTAAAATGTAAGTAGAGTTTTAAAAATCTAAAGATTAATCTGAATTCAAATTTAAATATGTATTCCCAATTTTGAAATGAAGGAAAATTTTTAAATTTAAAATGATTTAAACAATTTTGAATGTTTAAAGCGTAGTTTAAATTGATTTGAATTAAATAATGAATTTGGTTTTAAATTCTTTTAAACTTCTTTACTAAACGAGTATTTCTTTAACTTGTGAAATGAAAAGGTTTTAGAAATATGTTTTGAACTTTGTTGAAGATAATTTATATTCATTTTAAATCTTTAAATTTAAAATGTAATTTTGAAGATAAATTTTAAGTAAATTGTTGTAAATGATTTGTTAATGATTATTTGATCATTAATAACAAAAATGTTTTATCTTCAAATAATAAAGATTTAATGTTTTGAAATTATTAAGTTAATTAAAATGGATAATTAATTTACTTAATTAATTGGGCTAATTAAATAAATAATTAAAGTTTAAATTAATTAAGGTTTAATATTAATTAATTAGGAATAATTAATTTAATTAGACTTTAATTAATAATTAAGAATTAATTAATCAAGTAATTATGAATTAATTAAGTTACAGTTAACACTTAATTAATTAAATAATTGGAGATAAATTAATTGGTTATTAAATATTAATTAATTTGAAATTAATAATGATTAATGTAAGTTTAATTACTTAAGAAAAGTAATTAAAGAATTGTTAATGGATAATGAAGGTCATTAACTTGAGATTATTTAACAATTAATTAATGTGATTAATTTTAATAATTAAGTAGATTAATTAACTAAAGATAATCATTTGTGAAATTGTTTAAGTCCAATTACATAATGGAAGTAATAAAGGGTTTAATTACTTAGTGTAATTAATGAAGTTTAATGTGATTAGTTTAAATTAATTAGATTTAATTAATTTTAAACACTGGATGATTTCATAAATAATTACTTAATATAATTAATGATGTATAATTACTTAGTGAAGTAAATAATGATAACTACTAGATGTAATTAGTGGAAGATGGTATAATTGTGGAAGTAATTTGGATTAAATTACTTAGTATAATTAATCAAGGGATTAATTAAAGATAATTAATTAAGGAGTAACTAATTTGATAAGTAATTAAGAGTACTTAATTATAGAATGTGATTAATCAAAGGTGATTAATAATATGGTTTAACTGAGACTAATCACTTAATGTAATTAATTTAAATAAGGAATTAATTTAAATTTAATTAAGGATCATTAATTAATATAATTAATGATGTAATTAAGGATTGATTAATTAAGATTAATTAATCAATAATAAGCGATTAAAGGCAATTAATTGATGTAATTAATTAAGGATCAATGTAATAATTTTAGTTAATTAATTAATGAAGTAGTTAAAGGTTAATTACTGTAAATATTTGAGGATAATTCATTTCTGAAATTAATTAAAGGATAATTACTTGAATGTACTTAAAGAATAATTATTCAAGGGTGATTAACTAAGGTGGATAATTAGAGGATAATTAATTAATTAATTTGTAATTAATTAATGGTTATGTAAACAAAGTTTTAATGATGAAAGTAATTAATTTAAATCACTTTAAATTAACTAGAGATGGAAGTAATTAATTTAATTCATTTTAAATTAATTGTAAATGGTGTGATTATAGATCATTGCTTATGTATGGATGGATGATATTGGTTGCCTTGAATGGTTTGAAATCTCAGAAATGATATAAGTAATGTTGTGTGATATGGATGCATTGGTTGCATTCTGATGATAATATGGATTATTTTTTGATATTGATAATGTGGGTTATCTGTTTATGATGATAACGTTGATTATCTATTGTGAATCTGTGAATTATCTATCTGTGTGTATATAAATAATGAAATTGAATTGTTTTAAATCCTAAACAACTTGGCCTTTAAAGATATGCTTTGGATTTCGATAAGACCGGGATCGGGTTTCCAGATTTGGATATCCAAAAACCACATCGATCCAAATTAACGATAGGTCATGAATCTCAAGTGAAGATGAAGATTCAGAGTGCAAGGTTTATTGTCGTTGACTCTGAGGGTGATTCCAAAATGAGTGTAACGAGATAATTCCTTCGGTTTCGTTCGAACCCGGAATGAACTTGTATGGATTGAATGCTTTCGGAACATCGTCAGGTGGACGATGAGCATTCTAAGATAGATGTGTTCTATAAAGGTAATCGTAGCCTCAAGCCTCATCAACCGGGAATGGCTAAAATAGGGGAGGTGAAGCAAGGCTAAGTGGGTCATGCCCAAGTAGGACGAGATTTTCCCTTGTCTAGAGGTCGCTTTTTATTCGGTTTAGTGGGCAGTTGGATATGCGCACCAACTGCGGGGTTGTCTTGTTCGGAACTGTTCAGTAAGGAATGGTTCCAGCCTTGTGTTGCAGGGGATTGGGAGTAATTCTCGGTACGTTGATCTAGGCCACGTACTGTGACGGGCGGTACCCTAGTAGCCCTTCCATTGTATGGAATCCAAAATCCAATAGTGCCATCGGATTTGATTGTACTACCCACTTTTGTGGCTAGTAGATGGAATTTAATAAATGTAACAA
The DNA here is from genome assembly GCA_030765085.1 of Allium cepa. Lineage (NCBI taxonomy): Eukaryota > Viridiplantae > Streptophyta > Magnoliopsida > Asparagales > Amaryllidaceae > Allium > Allium cepa. The sequence goes on along the minus strand of CM060935.1, from coordinate 790,809,160 downwards.
TTTCGGCTATTTCATATTTACTTGAAAACCCTAGACCTATTATAATATCACTGGATTTCCTATCAAATGTTTTGGTTAGCGTAAGGTAATTTTTTTTCCATGTTTATGTGTGGGAAGTCTTACGTGATACCTTTTCTTTTCAAAGGTTTTTAAAAGTTAAGAAACCTTAACATGTTACTCACACCAGACCCATGTCTGACCCAGAGTTTATCTTCTGTTTTTCTTAAACTCTTGGGTACTCAAATTTTTACGAGTAGCCAACGGATTCAGGTTAGCTTTGACGAATTATGGAGGATCAATGGAGCAGGAGGCTTCAGCGTTGCAGATACGTTTAGTGTTCCGCTGTGTTTGGTATCTCTGTGCTTGATTTTTCTGAGTTGTATCGAGTTGTAATAACTAGACAGGTGTTTATAACTGTCTAGTATAAGATGTATAATATGTGTAACTCTGGTAGTTGTTGTATACTATGTAATATCTTGTGTTATTAATATAATTTATTCGTTCCACTGTTGAGATTCTGATGTTGTTTCTTCTTTCTCTTCTTTCTTTTCTCTTTTCTATCCCTTTCTTTCTTATTAATGATCCGTCATTCTGTGGAGATGAATGGCGGGTCATTACAGTGGTATCATAGCGCTAGGTTGAGTAAATACCCAGGCTTTGGAGTGATTTCTTTCTTGAGAGAGCGTATTTGTAATTTTGATATATATATATATATACATATTTATTTAGTTATTTCTACCTATCTGTTGGGTTACCTGTTCGAGTTTTCCAATATAGGTTATAAAGGTAGATAAGGTAGTGGTGTGCGTAACACGACTACTACCATTGATTGGAGTTTGAATGTTTGAGGTTGGCTGTGTATTTTTTGAGACGGTAGACCTAATACCGTCTCGAGAGAGCTTTGCGGTGATGTATGGATTTCATCGATCTTTGAAGGAAACCTTTTTAAGGTTCAGAGTCCATCTTTGAAGTGCAGGTTTGGTGAGTAGAGTTTGGATCTGTCGGCTGAGCAGAAGCGAGTAATGGTATCTTGATACCTCAGGAAGTAGTAACTGCATGATCAGATGCAGTGACTATGGATGTGTCCGAAGATGTTTCTTTGGAACAATTTTTAGAAAGTGTGTTTTCTTCGGTGCTCTGGCTGGGTTCAGCAGGATGTTGTGGTTGGCTTTGAGGTCCGAATTTCTCGAAGAGCTTTGTATCCGAAAGTTTTTGGAATCTATGTCAGCAATGTAGCTCGGATTTTTCTATGTGCCGACAAGAAAGTCTCTAGCTGAGTAGTTTTTCTGGAGGTGGAGCTTAGTAATAGCGAAGTGGATCCATTTCTTTGACGGATTGGCTGGATTAGTGTAAGTTGTTCTGTTGGGTAAAGAGAGAATAGTTTTTCTTTGGAATTCGGTCTGGTTGAACGCAAAAGTGACTTGCGATAGTTGAGTGTTCTCTTGGATTGTCAGATATTTTCCGGATGTCTTCAGGGAAGTCAGAGGTTTTTCTGCATCTGGAGATTTAGTTTTCTTATCGACTAGGATTCCAGGAGTGGAACCGGTGGTTCAGCTTAGTAGAAGGATGGTTCCTAGAGATAGAGTTTGGTGAAGAAACTCAGGTTTCAGAGGAATTTTTGAGTTTTTCTTCTATGGATTTGTGGAACCATATTATTTCTGGGATGTGTTGTCCAGTTTGTGCTCGTGTTCTTCATCAGCATTCCCTTCTACTCCAGATCAGAGTTGTGCAGCGGAAGCAGTTAGGGAGAGCATCAGTTATTCTTTTCCAGATAGGAGAAGTTTGTTGTCTTCTGATGTTTGAAGAGTAGAGTTTGTTCTTGGTTTTGGTTGATCTTGAGGAGATGATTGTGTAGGGTTGTTTTTGGTTCTGTTTGTTTCAAAAGGCATCAGCAAGGGTTGAGCTGATCAGGAAGGATGTAAGCAGCCCAGGATCATCCGAAGAGTTTTGTGGATAAGAGATGGAGGAATTTGGATTCTAGAGTCGGAGATTTGATTTTGGATAAGTTTTCTCCGATTAAGGGAGCTATAAGTTTTGGATAAGTCTGGGAAGCTAGCCCGAGGTGTTTTGGATCTTTCTGTGTTCTTGTAAGGATAAGTGTTTGATCTTTTGGATTGAATTGTCAGTTTGGATAACTGGGATTCGAGGTGTTTCACGTATCTCTGAGGAAGTACGTGTATAGTCTATCTCTGGTTGTGGAACCAGCTGTTCAGGAGGTTTGGCTGTTGAGTCAGACTCGTCTGTAGTCTGATATGCGGTCTAGTTTTTTAGATCTAGATGAGTGGTAGTTCTATAGCTTAGTAGTTTTGATTGTTTGGATTATGCAGAGCAAGTATTCCGGTATCTATACTTGGGAAACTCTTGGAAATTCTATCCAAATTTTTTCTAGATAATTAGATTTGTTTGATTAGGTGAATTGGTTGCTATGGTTGTTAGTATATGCTTGTGTTTTAAAATTAAAATCTTTAAATAGATTATTAAATTACCTTTGTTTTAAATTTCGGGGATGAAATTCTTTTAAGGGGGGAGGAATGTGATGACTCGGAATTTTAGGCAATATCAATTTAATAATCTGAATTAAAAATTAATTTGATTTGATAATCTTTGTTAATAAGATTGGAAATAATTTAATAATCCAATTAAATAAATATTTAATTGATAGATTTTTATGTTTTAAAAGTTAATAAATTGTTTTCTATTTATGATGTCTATATATATATTTATATATATTGTAAATAGATAAGCTTTGTTTTAAATTAAATTAAAAAGGGCATATTTTCTAATTCTAATATTTTTGGTAAATTGGAAATTTGATTTATTTAATATAAAGCTTTTAAAAGCTATTTTATAAATAACTATATGGTTTTAAATTGTTAAGATAAAAGTTTAATTTGTGTAAATTGATTTTGAGTTTAAATTTAAATAAATTAACAATAAGGGTTGTTTTGATTTCTTTTTAAATATAGTTTGATAAGATAAATAATTTATTAATAAAGAGATAATTTCTTTTAATTTTGAGTTGATAAATGTATAATTTTAAAACAATATTAATAATGTAATGTTTTTAACAAATGGATTTTTATATAAATAGTTTATTATTTCAAATTGAATTTTAGAATTTTATTTGAATTTGAATTTAGAGTTTTGAACTTCAAAGTATAGATATTTTAAATTGTCTTGGATTTTATAATATATATATATATATATATATATATATAACTTTTATTTTTATGAATAGTTGTTTTATTCCTTTTAAATTTATCTATACATATATATATATATATATATATATATATCCTTATATACTAATTACTTAAGCATATTCTTATATTAAAACTTTAATTATATATGACTAATTAATTAGACATAAACTACATTAATATTTAACTAAATACTAATTAACTTCAAAAAGACATGTGTAAATTGTTAAAGCATATCTAATGACAAATGTTAAATTTGAAGACAAGTGCATTTCAAAATTTAGCCTTTTCTTTTATTTTTTATTTTCAAACATTTCAGACTTTATATTTATAAATTTTCTTCCCTTCCCTTTCTTTTTCTATTTTTCTAAATCTTAAGCCAAGTTCAAATCTGATCAAAAACCAGAAATCCACCTATAATTCCTGAAACCCTTTCACAAACCAAAATCCAAATCAAAAGATCATTACCCTGTAACCATCTTCAATTCCCTGTAAATCTATACCCTGTAAAAGCATTTTTCAAACATGCAAGCAAATCTATGCAAGCCTACATCATATTTTCTTCTTCAATCTGGAGTTTTTCTACATGCAACTACATTTTCAATCAAAGAGCACTTCTAGTTGATAAAGCAACTCAAGTTTTCAGCAAGCAACTAAGTTTCTAAAAGCAATTCAAGTTTTTAAAGGCTAATGCATTTTCCAGTTTTAAAAGTTCAAAGGATTTTCAAAATTCAAAGCTCTGTTCTTCCTTATTCAAAGGTGAGTAACTTTATTTTTTTTTTAAAGTTAAGTATAAAATCTGGTTTCTTGCTAGTGATGCTGAAATGAATATGATTGTGTGAATCTGTTGTATATATATAAAAGTATGATATATGCATGTTTTGTATATCTGTAACTACTCTGTTTATAGTTCCAGATTTTTGTTTTTGATTTGAATTCAATTTTCCTTGGAACCAATTATTGTTAGGACTTGATTTACAAACAAAAGATGTTGATTTAACATAGATTAAGGTTTACGAACTTAATTTCGTTAAATTAAAAACCTGGGTATCTCTATATAACTAATAATATCAGTGCATGTTGAATAATGCGGAAATTTAAACTGGGTAGTTTATAAATCCAGAATTGTAAATTGAATACACAAAACAAAGCATGATTTTCAGCACTAAAATCAAGATTTTTAGAAATGAGAATTAGGTGCAGATTGGGAATGTACTCGAAATGCAATTTTGAGATTTTTGGGTGATCTCTGCTATCAGGGTGGTCGGGATTTTGGGTAATGATGGAGGAGTGATCAGTGTTGAAGGCAAAAATGGTTGGTGGTGTTGAACTTCATCGAGGAGGCAGCGATGGCGAATTATCTTCTGTAACCCTAGTTTTTAACTAGGTTAGTTGATTGGATCGGCACGGCCTGTAGGAGTGATCGAGTTCAGCAAGTTTTTAGGAAACGATAGCATGGTAGTTGACGAGACTGTGGCCGGTTTTGCAAAGTTACTGGTGGTCGGAGGGTCGTGGATGAGGCGATGACAGGTTTTGGTGTTTTTTTTCAGCTTATTTCCAGGTTTAAGATGAAGACTCGAATTCAATTTCTAGCTGTGGAAGGATGATCTATTGATCGTGTTTGGATGTGGGGTTGATCGCCAACGTGAGGAAGCAGTTGTCGATGGCTAGAGTTGATCAGAGGCACGGCGCATGTGCACCGTGCACTTTTGATTCCTAATGGTAGCCTGAGTGGAAGTAGTGGAGTGGACTCGAGTAGTTTCTGTGTATGGCTCGAAGTTGCATAGGGTTGGACTCGAAGCAAAAATTGGGTTGGCTCGGGTCAATGAAGTTGTTACAGGTTTTTAAGAAGCCTGTCTGTTTGAATTTTTAAAACAGATTTTGAAATTTTATATCAGTTTTTAAATAAAGTTTAAATCAGATTTTAAGATATGGATCCAAATAAACTTTTGTATCTTAGTTTGAAATTTAAGGAAGTTTTATAAAATTTAAATTATTTTAAACAACTTTAATGTGTTAAAAGTAAATTTTAAAATGTTTGTTTTAAAATTTTCAAACTGAAGTTTAAAGATGAAAAGAAAAGGTTTAAACTAAGTTTTAAATACAAGTTTAAAATCTGGAGTTCAAGTTTAAGTTTAAATTTCAGTTTTAAAATAAATAAAGTTTTTAAACTTGGATTATTAAACTACTTTAAAATGTTTAAGTAGTTTGAATTTTAAAAATAAAGTTTTAAAATGTATGTAGAGTTTTAAAAATCTAAAGATTAATCTGAATTCAAATTTAAATGTGTATTCCAATTTTGAAATGAAGGAAAGTTTTTAAATTTAAAATGATTTAAACAATTTTGAATGCTTAAAGTGTAATTTAAATTGATTTGAATTAAAAAATGAATTTGGTTTTATATTCTTTTAAACTTCTTTATTAAACGAGTATTTCTTTAACTTGTGAAATGAAAAGGTTTTAGAAATGTGTTTTGAACTTTGTCGAAGATAATTTGTATTCATTTCAAATCTTTAAATTTAAAATGAAATTTTGAAGATAAATTTTAAGTAAATTGTTGTTAATGATTTGTTAATGATAATTTGATCATTAATAAGAAAAATGTTTTATCCTCAAATAATAAAGATTTAATGTTTTGAAATTATTAAGTTAATTAGAATGGATAATTAATTTACTTAACTAATTGGACTAATTAAATAAATAATTAAAGGTTTAAATTAATTGAGGTTTAATATTAATTAATTAGGAATAATTAATTTAATTAGACTTTAATTAATAATTAAGAAATAATTAATCAAGTAATTATGAATTAATTAAGTTACAGTTAACACTTAGTTAATTAAATAAATAGAGATAATTAAATAAATAGAGATAAGTTAATTGGTTATTAAAGATTAATTTTTTTAGCAAAGCCAGCGGGGTTAAATGGCCCCTACCATATGTTTATAATCAATAAGAAGAAATCTTACAATCATAAAAGAAAATAACAGAGACAACTAGGATAAAGGAAAAAGATCATAGAAGAAAAGAAAAAAGAAAGAATAACAGAAAAAACAAGAAGACAAGAGAGCTCAAGACCACAAGTCAACCATAACAGGGTCAAAGTGGTAGGTGGATAGAGTCATAACTTGTTTTATTTCGCTTCTGATGCAGTGGAACAATTCCATTTTGTGGAGTCGCTTGTTATTGAAAATGATTTCATTTCTTTCCTTCCATATCGCCATAACGGTCACCTTTAAGTAGATCAACAATTAGGTAGAGGCAGTTTTCCACTTAGTAGCCTTGAGAATGTTTAACCATTCAATTTGACTGGGTAACACAGGTTGCATATATCCACCACGCCCCTTAATTTTAGTCCAAATAAAGTTTGTGAAAGGACAATCAAAGAAGAGATGGATATTGTCTTCAACAGCAATATGACAAAAGCAGCAAGATGAGTCAACATCTCTTCCTTTCCTCCTCATATTAGCTTTGGTATGCAGGGCGTTTTTAGGGTTTTCCACAGCATGAAGTTGAGCTTTTCACTGTTATGTGCTATCCAAATTCTTTTATTCCATGCGAATCTATCACATGTTACAGGAGTAGTAAGGAGATTGTATAAATAGGCTATAGAGTGCTCCTTAATATTATCAGACCAAGTATATTCATCGCGAGTAACATGGATATAGGAAGATAAGTTAAAAGGAGACCATTGTCTGCTGATGTTTTGATAGCTTGAAGAGGGCAGAGAAATAAGACCATTCCTGATATAAGACACTGCAGTAGCATTCATAGGGATACCAGACAGTTGAACTTCGTCATAAGACATGTTGTTATACAATATAGGCCTCTGGCAAGCCAAGGAACAGACCAGAATTTTTCAGAACTGTACTGACTAAGAGTAATCACGGCATGAGGCATAACCTTGTCTCTTATTTGCAACATAGTTTTCCAAACCCAACTGCTTGCTTGTTTTGCCTTGACCAACCATATGTCTGCATTCTTGAGATTGTGTTTGAGACACCAAACAACCCATAATGTATCTCTTTTGTTGATGAGATTATCTAAATGTATAGAGAGGGAAGCTATGTTCCAGAACTTGAGATTTTTAATGCCTAGACCGCCATGCTTTTTTGGGATCTCAAAGTTAGCAAAGGCAATCGGGATGATCTTTCTATTGTGAGATGTGCCAGTTCAAAGAAATCTGTGCATTTTAGATCTAATCATAATAATGAGTTTGTTGGGAAGGAGAAAAGTTCTACACCAGTAAACAGTCATGGAGAAGAGAAGGGAGTTAACTATGACAAGTCTTCCTGGCCGGGAGAGGAATCTTCCTGGCTGGGAGAGGAACCTATTGTGCCATCTACTAAGGACAGTAGTTATTTTTTTCATACTATGGATAACACTGAGCAACAGATAATCTTTTGGTAGCAAGGGGGATACCAAGATAAGTTGTATCAGATTCAATAAGAGACATTTTAGTTATTCTAAGGCAGGAAGAGACTTCATCAGAATTAAGGCCAGCAAGAAGAATGTGAGACTTGCCATGGTTAATCTCCAGACCATTGAATCTGAAGAAGGAATCAAGGGTGGACATTATATCAGTGAAGGATTGAGGGTAGGCTTTGTTAAAATTATTATGTCATCAACGAAGGCTAGGGAAGTGATCATAGGAGAAGAACACTTAGGGTGAGGAATAAATTTTTTGAGCACAACTTGTTTTTGGAAGGTAAGGGTAAGAGTTTCAATAAGGACGATGAAGAGGTATGGTGAGATAGGGTCTCCTTGCTGGAGGCCAGAAGTGCCTTTAAAGAAACCAATAGAGTGGGCATTGTATACCAAAGAGTAACTGACAGTGGTTATGCATTGGAATATCCAGTTACAAAAGCGTGGAGGAAATTTCATCTTTTGAGGGTGTGCATTAGAGCTACCCAGTTGACAGTGTCAAAAGCTTTTCGAATATCAATTTTAAGCATGGCTCTTTTGGAAATTTTAGGGGAAGAGTAACCATTGAGAAGCTCATGAGTGAGAAGAACATTATCAAGTATAGATCTCTTAGGAAGAAAGGCAGCCTAATTAGAATATGTGATGTGTGAGAGAACTTCTTTTAGTCTAGAAGCAAGGATTCTAGAAATGCTTTTGTATATAACATTGCAGCAAGCTATTGGCCTAAAGTGTGAAACACTGGAAGGATTGTCATTCTTAGGAATTAAGGCAAGATTGGTGCAGTTAATAGAGCTGAGCATTCTAGATTTATTGAAGAAGTTGTGAACAACTTTAAGAACATCAGGAGCAATAATGTGCCAACATGTTACATAAAACACCGCATTGAAACCATCAGGACCACCAGCAGCAGTTTTTTTCATGGAAAAGATAGAGTTTTTGATGTCCTCATCAGATATGGGAGAAGTTAAAGAGGTCTGCATTTCAGGAGATAGGAAGGGAAGAGCAAGATCATCAAGGAAGGAGAAATCAGGAGGGGAACTGGGGGATCCAAGCAGGGTGGAGAAGTAGTTAAGAAATGCAAAATCAACACTGTCAGAAGTAGTGTGAGTGTTATCTTGTAAGTCATCAATTTGATGAATGTAGGCTCTGGTTTGCTTTATCATTAGAGATGCATGGTAGTGCTTGGTATTTCTATCTCCATTCATAGTCCAGTTCTCCCTGTATTTTTGTCTTGCCATACCAGCTTCATCAGATATGGCAGAAACAAGCTGGTTGGACAGGTCATGTTCAAGCTGGATGTGTGCTATGTCATCAGAGTTGCGCATGAGAAGGGCTTGAACCTGTTCAAGTTTATGTTTTATATCAGTTGATAATTTCTTACCATCTCCATAGATTGACCCAGACCAAGTCCTTAAAGCATTTTTAGTGTTCTTTAGCTTTCTTTGCAGCTTCAACATGGGGTTACCAAAAGTGTGCATGTTCCATGCCTGAGATACCACCTGCAAGAAATCATTGTTATGTATCCAAGCATCAAAAAATTTAAAATTTGAATGTTTCTTAATGGCAGCAGCACCAAAAGACAAGATAAGTGGGCAGTGGTCAGAAAGAAGGGGCATAGGAATTTGAATTTGTATGGTAGGCCATAAGCCTAAGGCTTTTTGGTTGATAAAACCATGATCAATTTTAGTGAGGACTCTTTGCCCATAATGGCTTTTATTGGACCAAGTAAATGGAGAGCCAGTGGTAGGAATATCAATCAAGGCAGAATTATATATGGTTTCATTGGGATGGGACAGATCTCTAGAGAGAAGAGGATTACCACCTTGTTTGTGGGATGATTGGAAGAAGCAGTTGAAATCACCTATAAGAATCCAGGGATGGGAGTTCTGTCTTAAGTAGGGAATATAGTCATGTAGGGCTTGCCTCTTGGAGGGGGAGTTATCTGCATAGATGAATGTGAAGTATATAGAAGAGGAGGAGGGGATGTGATTGACATGGGTATGTATAAACTGCCAATCAGAAAGGATAGGCTGAATGTTGTATATAGATGGATCATATAGCACAAGGAGTCTCCGATATGGAGCATTAGTGTGATTGGTGATGTATTGCTAAGAGGGATTGATATTTTTGCATGCTTGCAATGACTAGGAAGGGTTAAGCTTGGTTTCAGAGATTGAGAGAATGGAGAGTTTATGTTCATGTGTAATAGATTTAACTAGCTCAATTTTAGATACCATGTGAGCACCTCTTATTTTCCGTGCTCCAACATTGTGTATCATTGGGTATACCTTTATATTTTTTTTTCAAGTTTCTCTTACATCTATGAGAGGTTCTTAGAGTTGTTTCAGGGATGACAGAGATGGAGTAGTCAGTGTCTTCATCAGAATCTATTGGAGCAGGGTTAACCAGGTAGAAGTTTTTGGTTTTTTTGGAGGAAGTTGATATGTGGGAGTTTAATTCAGAGGAGGTTTCAACAGATTTAGGAATGATTTTTTTTTGATTTGATATTTTTATGATGGAGGGATGGGTTTGCAGGTAGCATAGGCAGAGGTGGAGAGGGAGATGGGAGAGGATCAACAGTAGGATGAGAAGTAGCATGGATAGTAGAGCATGGGTTGATGTAAAAAATGGAGTGAGGACCTATGTGTAAGAGGTTGGGGTTATCTGAAGAAAGAGAGGAGTTTGGAGGTGGATTAATGGGTAAGATGTCAAGTGACAGGGGAGAAGTTTGAGTGGTGGGAAGAGATGGTGATCCAGGGGGATGAATTTGAGGGGGTGTGTTTGAAAGAAAAGATTGGGAGGGTTTTGGATCAATGTAGAGAAAGTAAGTTGTTTCAGTAGCATCTGATATATTGTTTGCTTGTATTATATTTTCATTCAGCAAAGAGGTTGATCATCATTGGTTGGAAGAATCAAATTCACAGCTTCAGTTTCAGCAGCAGTATTGGGCAATGCATAATCAGTAGAAATACTGTGCAATAAGTCAATACTTTCATTGTTGGAATGAGAACAGGGTTGGATCAGGGTATTCTTTTCAGCAGCCTTCTCTGATGCTACTTCATTGTTTTGCAATACTTCAAAATTGTTTTTCAAGTGTAAATTGGCTTCTTGAGAAATGCAAGTAGAGGCATGCATGGGCAGTTGCACAACTGCAGAGATTTCTTGTGCACCATCATTTATATCTTTTCCTTCTTTTCTTTCTTCAAAGTAATTGGTTCTCTTTTTAGTAATAACTTTTTCCCATACTTTTTTGTTAGCAAAAGAGGCATATCGAACTTTGCTGGGTTTCACCTTATGATTGAGATCCAGGAAAGCTCCACTTGAATTCTTTGCTTTTTCACTTACATTTTTACCATCAGTTACCTTTTCAAGTTGACAGTTAACACTCTTGTGACCAAAGACTTTACAATTTACACATATATCAGGCTTCCATAAGTAATCAACATAAATAAACTGAGAGGAACAATCTGGGAGCTGAACAGAGAATGACTCAACAAGTTCACTGAGAGGAGAAATTTCTATTAAACATTTTGCATGGCTAATTCTTTCTAGCTTTTTGGTCATATCATCCATACATATCAACTTTCCCAATCTGGATGACAACCAGTAACTCCCAGAGGAGACCAGGCAAAGAGTGGGATATTCGATAACTGGACCCATATTGGTACAGCTTTATTGGAGCCACAAACATTACTGATGGTGGGATCCCATTGTTTGATGATAAAAAGCTTGTTTTTCATCAGTATGGGATCACTCTTGATAATTTTGTTTTTATCCTCTTCATCAAAAAGAAGGAAGAGAAAGATCGAACCATCAGATCTAACCTTTACATTGCTACGGAGCTTCCATATTTTCTTCAAGTGACTAATGACAGCTGAGTAAGATAATGGCTTGTCAAGGAAGAAACCTACTAAGTAGTCACCCCATACTTCTGTTCCAGCAAAGATAACAGAGGCGGGAGGAAGCATCACTTCACCATCAAAGGAGAGATCAAGGCAGATCGGTTTGTATTGACCTGCGTTTCGAGGGAGTATTTTGAATAGAGAAGTCCAGGATGGATCCTTAGGAGGAGGATTTGGAAGGAGGGGAGGAAGGGAGGAAGAGGAGGGCAGCAGGGAGGAGCAGTGGGTAAGGTAACAGGGGTGGGTTGGGAAGTACAAAGAGGAATGGGAGAGGCTTGGGGTGGAGGGTCAGGAGGAAGAGACGGCGGCAGAGTAAGGAGGTTTGTACTTGGAAGGGATGGGTTGGCAGAGGCGATGAAATTAGGGAATGGGACAAGGGCGGGAGAATTTTGAGCAGTTTCCATTAAAAAAAAAGCTGATCAAATTACAGTTTAATTAATTTGAAATTAATAATGATTAATGTAAGTTTAATTACTTAAGAAAAGTAATTAAAGAATTGTTAATGGATAATGAAGGTCATTAACTTGAGATTATTTAAGAATTAATTAATGTGATTAATTTTAATAATTAATTAGATTAATTAATTACGTTTGTGAAATTGTTTAAGTATAATTACTTAATGGAAGTAATTAAGGAGTTAATTACTTAATGTAATTAATGAAGTTTAATGTGATTAGTTTAAATTAATTAGATTTAATTAATTTTAAACACTGGATGATTTCATAAATAATTACTTAATGTAATTAATGATGTATAATTACTTAGTGAAGTAACTAAAGATAATTACTGGATGTAATTAGTGGAAGATGGTTTAATTATGGAAGTAATTTGGATTAAATTACTTATAATTAATCAAGGGATTAATTAAAGATAATTAATTAAGGAGTAATTAATTTGATAAGTAATTAAGAGTAGTTGATTATAGAATGCGATTAATCAAAGGTGATTAATAATTATGGTTTAACTGAGATTAATTACTTAATGTAATTAATTTTAAATAAGGAATTAATTTAAATTTAATTAAGGATCATTAATTAATATAATTAATGATGTAATTAAGGATTGATTAATTAATCAATAATAAGCGATTAAAGGCAATTAATTAAGGTAATTAATTTAGGATCAATGTAATTAATTTTAGTTAATTAATTAATGAAGTAATTAGAGGTTAATTACCGTAAATATTTGAGGATAATTAATTTCTGAAATTAATTAAAGGATAATTACTTGAATGTAATTAAAGGATAATTAATCAAGGGTGATTAATTAAGGTGAATAATTAGAGGATAATTAATTAATTAATTTGTAATTAATTAATGGTTATGTAAGCAAAGTTTTAATGATGAAAGTAATTAATTTAAATCACTTTAAATTAATTAGAGATGGAAGTAATTAATTTAATTCATTTTAAATTAATTATAGATGGTGTGATTATAGATCATTGCTTATGTATGGATGGATGATATCGGTTGCCTTGAATGGTTTGAAATCTCAGAAATGAGATAAGTAATGTTGTGTGATATAGATGCATTGGTTGCATTGTGATGATAATATGGATTATCTTTTGATAATGATAATGTGGATTATCTTTTTATGATGATAACGTTAATTACCTATTGTGAATCTATGAATTATCTATCTGTGTGTATATAAATAATGAAATTGAATTGTTTTAAACCCTAATATAACTTGTCCTTAAAAGATACACTTTGGATTTCGATGAGACCGGGATTGGGTTTCCAAATTTGGATATCCGAAAACCACATCGATCCAAATTAACGATAGGTCATGAATCTCAAGTGAAGATGAAGATTCGCAATGCAAGGTTTATCGTCATTAACACGGAGGGTGATTCCAAAATGAGTGTAACGAGATAATTCCTTCGGTTTCGTTCGAACCCGGAATGAACTTGTATGGATTGAATGCTTTCAGAACATCGTTAGGTGGACGATGAGCATTCTAAGATAGATGTGTTCTATAAAGATAATCGTAGTCTCAAGCCTCATCAATCGGGAATGGCTAAAACATGGGAGGTACAACAAGGCTAAGTGGGTCATGCCCAAGTAGGACGAGATTTTCCCCTGTCTAGAGGTCGCTTTTTATTCGGCTTAGTGGGCAGTTGGATATGCGCACCAACTGCGGGGTTGTCTTGTTCGGAACTGTTTAGTAAGGAATGGTTCCGGCCTTGTGTTGCAGGGGATTGGGAGTAATCCTCGGTATGTTGATCTATGCCACGTACTGTGACGGGCGGTACCCTAGTAGCCCTTCCATTGTATGGTATCCAAAATCCAATAAGTGTCATCGGATTTGATTGTACTACCCACTTTTGTGGCTAGTAGCTGGAATTTAATAAATGTAACAATTTCGACTATTTCATATTTACTTGAAAACCCTAGACCTATTATAATATCATTGGATTTCCTATCAAATGTTTTGGTTAGCGTAAGGTAAAAACTTTTCCATGTTTATGTGTGGGAAGTCTTACGTGATACCTTTTCTTTTCAAAGGTTTTTAAAAGTTAAGAAACCTTAACCTATTACTCACACCAGACCCATGTCTGACCCGGAGTTTATCTGCTGTTTTTCTTAAACTCTTAGGTACTCAAATTTTTACGAGTAGCCAAGGGATTCAGGTTAGCTTTGATGAATTGTGGAGGAGCAATGGAGTAGGAGGCTTCAGCGTTGTAGATATGTTTAGTGTTCCGCTGTGTTTGGTATCTCTGTGTTTGATTTCTCTGAGTTGTACTGAGTTGTAATAACTAGACAGGTGTTTATAACTATCTAGTATGTGATGTATAATCTGTGTAACTCTGATAGTTGTTGTATGCTATGTAATATCTTATGTTATTAATATAATTTATTCGTTCCGCTGTTTAGATTCTGATGTTGTTTCTTCTTTCTCTTCTTTCTTTTCTCTTTTATATCCCTTTCTTTCTTATTAATGATCCGTCATTCTGTGGAGATGAATGGCGGGTCGTTACACCAAGTCAGGGACTAATGGAAATCCTAGTCCTCTATTGTGCTCTCATATCTTGCAACCCAAAGCTGGATACATGTCTAGTAGCCTAAAGCTAGACACTAGCCCAAAAATGTAGGTCCATGGTATACTTGTCCCTTCATTGACCTATAGGCATCCTTACAATACCCTTGCTTCGAGTACAACTGCTCCAAGTCGTCAATGATTCCATAACACATACACCCGAGCCCATCTTTTCTCCATTTGGATACCAAGCCCTTCTTGCTTAATCAAAGTTTCCATTATTCATGAGGAACCCATACACATTCCCTAATCATATGACCTACTCCCTTTGTGAGCCGCCATCTTCAGAACCTACTCCCAACACTAGCCAACATCCAAAGACCGTATTTTTCATCATATTATTATATTATCATCCAACCTAATACAAATAAGTCAATAGCTCTAGCATGATCTGTGGGACCTCTACTTCATCTTCTAGAAGTTTCACCCCATTTGGACATAACCCTAGAAGTCGGCACCAGCCTCTTAACTTGGCCTCGTGCTTTACACTTAGCCAACATATGGCTATGTTTTCTTCCACTCCTTTCTTACCTCTAGTATTCTATGCCCAGACGCTTTGACCTTAACTTCTCTACACAAATCAAGTCATCATAGAACTAGTAATCTCTTCAAAGCACCCTACTTCATATCATAGAAATAACTCGTTATGGCCTCCAACACTTAGCCAATCTCCTATCCATCACCTTAGGAAACCTCTACTGGGAATATCCTTGCTCTCCTCAAAATCTTAGACTTGTCGAACCTTCCTACAGAACTTGGTACTAACCTCTCATGTTGGTGTTGACTTCTGTGTTTAGAGAATCTAGATCCGCAACTTGAACCCCGAGCTCCTCTCGTACCCCAGAGCTTTCCCTCCAAGTTTTACCCAATTCTAACCAACTTTGCCTCCGATTTTCTTAATTCTTCAATCAAACTTCCTTTGCAATCACAATACTAGCAAACAAAATCAAATCATATCATCCAATCATAGAATAACAAGCAACCTCATCCAATCAAATATGTGATCCATCAAAATGAGACAAACAAGTCAATTTCTGACAAAGATCTACATATAGAATGAATATATGCGCATGAGCATAGGTGATTTCTAATCAATATAAATCATATACATAGTTTAACATGTAGTTAAAGTTAAAAAATGTTATATAGCCAAAAATCGATTTAAAACTTGTTAAATTCTATAATTCTACTATATAAACATGCATGGTATAGTGAGAAGGCAACCACTTGCCAATTACCAACTTTGATCAATATGAATGTACATCCAATCCAAGTAGCAATGGAATGCACTTCAAATCAAGCAAATTGACGATCTTTATCTTCTATTTGATGATCTAACTACTAATAAACAATCTAATTTGATTTAGAGAGCGATTTGGGTGATTTTGGATGAAATTAGAATGGATTTAAGGCTAATTAAGGTTTAGACCTGATATAAAATAAGAGACAAAAGTTTTAACTTAACTCTTCAGCCTTTTTTTGTAGTATTTCCTAATTAGGCTAATGTACTCACTAATGGGCTTAATTAATTATGTATTAATCCTGACCAACTGCGTCAAAAACTTAAAACATGGATAACTTTCAACCGTAAGTCTGTTTTTCTAACATGACCACTCCACGGAATGAGAAACCATCATCCAAAAGCAATGGAACTAGTTTGAGGCCATAATTCGACTCCTATCAAAATTTATAGCCTAAATAAGGTTTGCAGGGTCAAAATTATCACATGGAAATTCAAAAAAAATCAAGGGTGCGCAAAATATCCCTAAATATTATATTCCAAAATTATAGAATTATATGACCTCATACAAATAAAATAAGAATATTTTATGGTCCTTTGATATGTGGAATACGGGTCATCACAGACACATTACATGATAAATAAGGAGATGCATTACCTTACATACATAAAACACTTCATAAAGGATGTAGAAATACAAAAAAAACTATACATAATCATATCTAGAATATGATGGAATAGTGCTCATTTACTAATGCCTTGGACGTTCTTCAAACTACGTCGCTTGTAGTTGACCTTGTAGTTGGATTATGTCATATGTTAACTCTAAAGTGAAGTTGACGACTAAAGGATGAAGCGGATCGTCGATCCACTTTAAAAAATTACATCCATTTGGATGCATTATGCATCTTAAATACCTTTAGTCGTTATCATTGTCACTTCTGACGATGGAGCTTGGAGCATGTCATCCACAGTGATAATATATTGGATGAGAATCCACTTCTTGTTCTCATTCATATTTGTAATTTCTCCTTTGATAATGATTAATAGATGTTCGTTTCTCCTCCTCTTTTGATCATCATGAGCAACAAGTTGGTTTTGCTAAAGACTTATTTATTGTTGTTTTTGTTGTTTAAGCTCCATGCCACACTCACATAACTCCTGATAGTGTCTATCTTCTATTTCAATGTACCAGTTAATAGGGTCCTCTAGTTAAGATGGACTAGACCTCATTGGATGGTCAAGTGGTCCTTCTCTTGTCCAAGACGATGGATAAGAAATTGGCATTGCTTGTAAGTATGTATTGGGTTGGTTAGCAGTATGGTTTTGGTGAGTGAGGGAGTGACATATATTGCGAGGCAAATGAGTTGAGTAGACAAGTCACTGCTTCTTTATATAATATCACTAAACAACACTGTTGACGGAAGATATGGACAAGTTATTTCTCCTTGTTATTTATGTAACATCTCTACACAACACTGTTGATGACAAATATGGAAAAGTCACTGCATCCTACTCCTTTATGTAATATCACTGAATAGTAATGTCAATGAAAGATATGGACAAGTCACCACTCCCTGCTCCTTTATGTAACATCATCAAACAACACTTTTGATGATGGATATGGCCAAGTCACTGCACCTTTATGTAACATCACAAAATAGTACTGCTATTATTTGTTTGTTATAGCATGTATCTTACTTCGTCCGATTTATTACTTATAAGTATTCAAAAAGCACGCGAAGAATGTATACAATTTCAAAAATACAATCATAACAAACAAATAGATAATACAAATAAAGTATGCAAACTAGAAAATAGACAAACAACCCATAAAAACCTACACGAACCCAAAACAAGGTACATTGTTTCTTGCTATTGTCTTGCTTTCCAACTCCTACCTTTGTGCGCCCAAAGACGATATGCTTGTTTGTCGTATAAAAAGAAACATGCATTTCTTTCTTCAGTATGTTCCACTATAGTGATATACTCATCCATTGTATATTGATCATTGTAATGTTTCTTATTGGAGCCTTGAAACATTTCAAGATAGCTATTCTATTGGTTCTTATGACCTTCCCTTTTAACCTCAGCGACCATATTGTGTATTGTAATACACGCATACATCATTTGAGAAAGGATTTTAGCATCTTGATTGATAGAGTTAAAGGTATGCCTTAGATGTAATTATGTTGTTCTATATATATAACTCGTTGACCAATCTTGTTTATAATAAAGGTATTTTCTTTCTATAATATACTTGATATAATGTGTTATATTAATTACTTGATTTAATAAAAAGTATATTTAATATAAAATATTTAAATGGTATATTTTGCGACGGTAGTTACAAAGTGTTGTAACTGTGAGTAATTTATCATAATAAATAGAAATATACCATTTTTAAATGTTCTTGGTCAAGACATATCGAGAATGGACATCGATGTATTCGTTGAGATTAGAGTACGTAATGCTGTCCAAACATTGGGTAGTGTATTACTCATGACCACTTAGGTCACCTAGTGATTGTGTATTGATGGTTATTAGATAACTTCGGTCGATAGTTTTCTTGGTTAATATAACTAAGGTCAAACGGAAAATATTGATGTGACTAATTTACACAATTCTCTTTACTTGAGATTAATATGGATTTTCAATATGAAAGTTCCGCTTTGATTATAGCCAAATCATAGCATGGCATCCATTAAGCAGCTGTAGTTGAATCGAGCGAAATTATTAGAAGTGAAGCACTATTCAAGAGAGGATTTGTCTTCTCAGTTATATGGGTTCGTATCACGGTCAACTCAAGTCAACTCAAAGTCAAAGTCTCAAGGCATAGCATTTCGGTTAATAATAATTGTTATTATTGAACCAAGACTTTGTTTTTGGATTACAGAGTTGAATATGAATGATACTACAATTTTGTCCATCACCAAATTTCATAAGTCCAAAGTGATATAGTTTTGACGAACATAATTGGTGTATATAAATGCCACTAACGAGTAATGCTTATTAAATAAAAATGAGATTTTACCGAAACTACTAATTAATTCATAGTAAATATACATCAAAATATTAAAATTATGTTATCTGCAAATCTAAGTTAGTTTCGAACTGAAAGAAATTTTAAAATTAATATATATATACATATATATGTATATATAACAAATCATGAAATTATTTACCTTTAATTATATATATATATATATATATATATATATATATTATATGTAACTATATGAAATCAAATAGTTAGTTTATATTTTGAATATGTTAAAAATGTATATTATGTGTGTGTATTATATATGCATTTATTTATCTATATATATACATAAATGATTTAAGTTATCAATTATAATATTATATAATTATATATATAAATGTACGTATATATGTAAATATATTTTGCAATATTTTAATAACAAAACATATTTATAATACATACATATGCATATACATAGTTATATATGTGTGTGTGTGTGTGTGTAATTATTTGAAACTTATAATATATATACGTACACATATTTGGACAACATATAATACATACAAAATGAGCTAATGTGCCCATTACGATGTAAATTCAGCATTTATATATGGGTATGTTATACTCTTCATGAAATTTTATGTTACACATGTGTGTGCGTGTGCGCACACACACACATAAGTATGATACATGTATATAAATTAAATCAAAATAAATTATCTTTATATTACAAAATATAAAATTTAAATAAAATACATAATTTTATTTAAACAAAATTTAGAAATGTTCTAAATAAATTAGACTTCATAGTCCAATAAAGATCTAATGTGGTAATTTTTTTTGGAATTCACCCATAACTTCCGCTGCGAGCTAGTCTAGTTCCAACAATGGTATTAGAGCCCAACAACCTATGCGGTCTAATTAGTTATGTTTGAAATAACCATTAAGTGTACAGCCTAAAAGCTGTCCCTAATACAAAAATCCCAAATTTGAATCCATGGGCTAATTTTCAAAATTACTTGAAAATTAAAAATATAAGATTTTAAAATTAAAAGTTAAATTTAAATAAAATGTACATATATTTTAAATTTTATAATTTAAAAATTTTCAAACGTTTAAAAATTTATATGAACTAATTTCGAATTTTTAAAATTTTTATTAACAAGATTAACAAAATCAATTAATTAAATAAGTTAATTAATATAAATATACATGTATGTCTTATATATTATGATATATGCTATGATATTTTAAAATGTTTAAATTAACATAAGTATACATGTATGTATATAAATTGAATTTCGAAATGGTTAATTAATTATATAAATTAATTAAAGGTTAATTAATTAAATGAATATACACATATATAAGATATATGTGTGATACTATAAAAGTTATAGTATGTAATAAATATTTAATATAAATGTTATGTTGAAATAAAATGAAATTAATTAAAATTAATTAAATAAGATTTAATTAATATAATATTATACATAAGACTATTGTATAAGTAGTATGAAATATAAAAGTTAAATAATAATAAAACTTATATAATATGAACGTATAAACTAAATTTAGAACATCGAAGAAACCCTAATTAGGCTTAAGGAATAAGTAAATATGTAATTGTACGTAACAGTAATTTCTGATATGTTTGACGTTTGAATCAAGAGAGTAATTCATAAGAATTACATTATCTCATAAGTCTATATCACTCAATACTAAATATCAAAGATTATGAATTTTTAATATGAAGTTGTCCTCTACCATATATATATATATATATATATATATATATATATATACACACGTATGTATGTATGTATTAATAAATTACTTGCATACTTCTTAGTTATTGAGCAAACTCAAGCTTGGAATGTTATGTGTTGTATTATTAATATATTGAATAGACGAGGTAAAATAACTATATGTTTTGTTAAGCAAACTCAAGGTATCAATGTTATACTTAGGTCGTCGCAGTATGGTAGGTTTGAGTGAATAATCTCTTTAAGTTTATTAAGTAAACTTAAGGCCGAAATGAGATTAGGACAAAGAACCATGGGTTAGGAGTTATATGTGATACACCCGATAAGAAGTTATCCGTTGTCCGTGGGGCTATGACTTGTTGAGAAAATTCGACGTCAGAGTTCCAAGACAAACGAGTCCTAACACCCACTAGTGAAGTTGAAAGACTTCTATGTTTCGATTAGGGTTTGATGGAATATAAAAGACTAGTGGGAGCCTTATTAGAAAAATGAAATGATAACATTTAACCTTTCTAATATTGTAAGAACATATGATGTATAATATTACAATAATCTACAAATGAATTGAAGGTTGACAAACAGAAATATAACATATACTTACCAATCAAAGATTATTGCATGTTAACATTTCAACACCGATGCTAGTGCCTGTTTTACAACTTCTAAATACATTCGTAGTTTGGTCACTTACGCATTTATTAGGTCAGGACCATATATTGTATTCTACAAGTTTTGAGCACCAAAAGCAATACAAGATTATGGATATTTGATCCATATACAATTCCATGTAAATATTATATGGTGAACGCTCAAAATTTTAATGTACAATATTTCGATGAAATTAGTTCAACCAAATATACCTTAATGCGAGATTGAGTATTCAATTTGAATGATTAAAAAAGAATCGTATCATGTTAAACGAAACACTAGACCAAAACTACGATATAAATCTAAGAACTCAATTACTGAAATGTCAATTTAATCAGTTTACGCAAAGCGCGACGTAGCTGATGTCCTTAAAGGTTAAGGATAATCGAATGTGCTTTTGTAAAGAGTTCATTATGATATTATACTAAGGGTTTTCTTTTGAATGGTTTGATCATTTAGAAAGAATAACGAATGTACAAGGGCAGATGTGTTTTAAGGTACAGTAGAGATGAAGAGAGTGAATTGTCACTATTTCTTCATAAAGAAACAACGAAAATTAGAATTGTAATAACAGTGATTGGTACTTAACATTGAAATAAAAAATATGATTTCTATTCTAAAATGTATTTTCATATAGAAAATTATTTTCTATGAGATTTATTTCTTTGAGTTCAAGATATTTGATCAAAAAACTCTCCATGGTAAACCGATTGTAGTATACGAAATAAATAAATCTATATTAAGTGAATGATGGATCTCTGAATTTAGTATGTTATTATAGTAATGCAGAAATAGTAGGAGGATGCCATGTAGCACTTATTGATTGCATGAATTACCAAAAATGTTTTGATAAAACATGCCAAACATTATTTATGAAATAATGATTATTTTTGGTATCGATTAAAAGATAGAATAACTATATTTCAATATGAATATTCATTATGAAGTAAAACTATAATGCGGTACTTGTTTTCATAACAAAAGTGGCCCATTGGAAAATACAAAAGTATCTAATTTTGTTAGTGTTATTTTTGAATTATAGACTAAGCTGTAGTTTTGAGAAATAGTCTTATTATATAATTATGAATCACATAATACTAGTTAATTATATCTCAAACAATTAAGGACTATGCACTCATTCAGTGAAAGAATCATAAGAGTTAATGAACTCTTCGGATTGATACATATAGATATATGCAATCGTAAGCCTATTAAAACTAAAACAGTTCCATGTACTTTGTCATATTCACCAACGAGTTATCATCGACATGGACATGTGTATTTGATACATATGTAGTATGCCTATGGTAAACTTATAGAGTATAAAACAAATGCAAATAAAATAATATGTGATAGAAATGATTTGATTAGATCAAATGTGTGAGTATATTGGAAAGAGTTCCAAACGTACATAAAAATGAATAAAGATTCAACCTTAAATGTCACTCCTCCATGTGATACATAATGATGTATCGATAAGAAGTAATCAAGCTTTATTGGATAATGTATGATTAATTATGAGTGAATTTGAGTTAGTTTCTTTCTATTAGATTATGTACTTAAGAGTAATATGCAAGGTTATATTATTTCATCTAAATAACATTTTACAAAATCATAAAAGATTAGGGTTTATAAGAAACCCAAACGTATCTTAGGCCAATGAGCTGGCAGGTTGTGCGAGTCGAAAGATTGCATGTAACAATTGTTCATGAAAGATCTTGTATGAATCACCCTAAAAGGATATTGGGAAAGACCGTCATTGGTTGACATACCTATGTTTTGAACATAATTTTTGTAAACTAAAACTAAATCGATTTTATAATCAAGGAAATTCATAAATATTTATGAATACTTATTATGTTGCACTGAGATACAATTATTGTTTCAAGAAATACCAACTTCATTATTAAAGAATTTCTTTGAGGAATTATTGGTAATAAAATAGAATTGGATACGATCTATAGATAAAACTAATTAGATGAGATGAAATAAAATTAACTAACCTAACGAACACATCGCATTATAGTGTCTAATAAGTATTTAAAGGGAAACTATGAGTTTCTTATCAATATCGAAAATATACAGTCCTCGATTGCTTAACTAAACCACTTAGAGTGTTGACTCTATAATATGGTGTGATGCAAAGATTCAAAATTGAATTTCAAATACATTATCAAAATATGGTTTTGGCAGTCGTAACAGAAGGGATGTGATCCATCGACTACGATTGTGTCTTTATAAGCAAGACGAATGCAGTTAGAATTAAATGAGTAATGTTGATATTGATAAAAATAATCTTGTAAATTTCAAATGTTGAGATTAGAGAAATAGATTCGCTATTCAACATGATCAAGTTATTTCAGATTTACTCACAGGATTATCGCTTGATAAGACTTATTGTTTTGATACATATATCCTAAAATAGAAAATTCTAAATAATGATTTAGAGTTAACTGTTCGCATATGACAACCATCTCAAAGTCAGTGAGAGCAATATAGAAGTTGCAAGTTTTCAGATATGATCCAAGAAATGGTACTAAAATATCATTTTATAAGCATCAAGACTGAATACGTATTTTGATAGAAATATCAAATAGTTTAATTTTCCATCAAAGCACAGAGGAAGCCTGTGTTCATAAGAAAGAATGTTAAAAGGTAAATTGATATTTCTAAACTATAAGCAAACAACATGTTGTTGATTTAACGATGTACTTGCATTAAAATCAGCCTTAGTTGTTTTAATACTAAACTTTGGATTTGTAAGTGATGTCTTTTATAGTAAGTATAAAAGATACTGGGAATATTCCAAATCGATATGCAACGACACCAACCTATTAAATTGTTTAATATAGAACATGCATGATGAATTCCTTATGCATTGGCAATAGGAACTATCATACATATTATGTTGTGTATGAAATCTTGATTTGTTCATGTATATGGTACTTGAAGCAAAAAATTAAATCCAATTTGATATCGTTGAATTATAATTTGGAGTGTTCTCGTTTATTTTTGAAATACTGGAGAATTATTTACAAAATCAACGAATCCCTGTGAAGGAGTGCTCGAACTCAAACTTCATATGTAATATTGAGTATAGTATATCAATAATAAACTCAAGTTAAGAATTTTCAAATTGGAAATGTTCCAAATGAAACAGTATGGATAATTCATTGAAAATGCTTAGTACATTACCTTGAATAGCGTTGTAATAAAAGAATAATGTACATGAATTTAAATGCATAAATTATTAAGTAAGCCGAGGGTGATTACAAATGTTAGTAATCCCATAATATTGTTATATGATAACAGTGTCATATATACTTTGTAACTGAACTAAAAGCTCACTAGAAGTCCAGAGACATACTTTGAATAGCTCCACATGATAAAGGAGTTTATTAGCACCGAGAGTTGATTGATATCGTAGATAATTAATGCATAATAACATACTCGTTCACTGAGGGACTGACCCCATCCGTTTACAGGAGACTGATTAAAGAAGTTAGAATGAGATTCGACATTTGACCCCAAGTGGAAAATTGATAGAGTTAGAGGTATGCCCTAGGGGTAATTATATAATTTGTTACATATATCTATCTCGTTGACCAATCTTATTCAAAATAAAAGGTATTTCTTTGAATACTATACTTGATATATGGTATTATATTAACCAATTTAACTAAAAGTATATTTAATAGAAAATCAATAAACGATATATCTTATGATAGTAGATACAAAGTGTGTAACTGTGAGTAATATATCACAATGAATATAAATATGCTATTTTAAATGTTATTAGTCAAAATGCACCGTGGCCGAATATCAATGTATCCATTAAGATTAGAGTACGTAATGCTCTCCAAATATCGGGCAGTGTATTACTTATACTGCTGGGGCACACCAAGAGATTACATACTGATAGTTATTAGATAATTATAGAACAACTCACTCGGTAATTTTTTGTTGTTTAATATAGCTAAGGTCAAGCAAAAAATATCAATGTGACTAATTTATAGAATTTCTCAACTTGAGAATACTGTAGATCTTCAATATAAAAGTCCTGCTTTGATTATAGCCAAATTATGACATGGTGTCCATTGAGTGATAATAGTTAGGTCGAGTGGAAATATTAGAAGTGAAGCAGTATTCAAGAGAGGATTCGTCTCCTCAGTTATATGGAGTTAGTATCACGGTTAACTCAAAGTCAAAGTCTTTAGCAAGAGCATTTCAATTAGTAATAATTTTTATTATTGAATCAAGGACTTTGTGTTTAGATTATATGGACGATGTTAGAATTTTGACTATCATCAAATTCCATAAGTCTAAAGTTATATAGTTTTGATGACGAGAATTGGTGTATATAAACGTCACTTATAAGTAACGTTTATTAAATCAAAATGAGATTTTAGAAAAACTACTAATTAATTCATAGTGTGCCTGTCTATATATATATATATATATATTAATTAAAATTATAATATCTACAAATCTAAGTTAGTTTCGAACTGAAAGAAATTTTAAAATTATTTTATATATATATTTATATATTTTATATTTATGTATATATATAATAAATCAATAAATTATAACCTTTAATTATATATTTATTATATATATAATCAGATAGTCGGTTTATATTTCGCATATGTTAAAAAATATATTATACATATATGCATTTATCTATCTATATATATACACATAAATGATTTAAGTTTTTAATTGTAGTATCATATAATTATATATATAAACATATGTATATATAAATAAATATTTTTTAATATTTTAATAATGAAACATATTTATAATACACACACGTGTGTGTGTGGTTATTTGGAATTTATAATATCCATATGCATGCATATATTGGACAACATACAACACATACAAAGTGAGCTACTGTGTCCATTGTGATGTAAATCCCAACATTTATATACGGGCATGTTATACCCTCGATGGATTATTATGTTACACATGCACACACACGGACATATATATGTGTGTGTGTAAATGACACATGTGTATGAGTTAAATCAAAACAAATTAACTTTACATTACAAAATATATAAATTTAAATAAAACACGTGATTGTATTTAAATCAAATTTGGAAATGTTCTGAATAAATTTGACTTCATAGGCCCAATAAAGATCCAATATGGTAAAAAGATGAAATTCACGCATAACTTCCACTGCAGGCTGGCCCAGGTCCAATAATAGCAAGCTAGATGTTGTAGGATATGAGTAAACCATGTTCAATGTCATTTTTGTAGCTTTCTTGTTTTGTTGTGAAGTAGACCTCTTGTTCTATTCTTAGTATTTTGAAATCTTGAATTAGCGTTCTCCACTTAGGGGTTATTCCATCAACTAGATAATAACCCATTTTATATATGTTATTTCTAGCTTTGTACTCCACATCAGTGGAAGTATCATTTGCTAATTCAGTGAATAAGTACAATTGTATTAACACATTGATACCATATAACAATCCAAGCACTCTAAAGAACGTATGCAAAATCCACGGGTCATCAGAAGCAATTGCCAAAAAATCATTGTAGGACCTTTTTTTAATCGGCAAACATTCTTTGCTAGCCCATTGGATAAATTTTCAAACCCAATTCATGTAGTCTAAAATACCTAGCATTCTTAGAAACCCTGAGCCTCGCCTTTTGCTAGTAAATAGGAAATATGTCAAGACCTAGGTTACAAATGCACTTCTTCCCAAGCTGATCGATGGTACTCTCGTAGAATTTCTTTGAGAAATCAATAGCAGTTGAGCTTGCAATCCTAAAATATTCATCTTATTGATCTCTTGTCGTACCATTGCTTAACATCCATAACGCAATGGATATTTTTGATATGTGGAGAAATTCCAGTCTTGTAAGCAGAATTTCTCTAACTTGAAATAAGGACTTCTCTCACATATTTTTCTAAAAGACAGCTGTAGCCATGAGAGATCTACGTCGAAACATAGTAATATTATAGGCTAGGTTATCGATAAAGTAGTTGCCGATAAATCCATCTTGGTCAGACTTATAATTTATTTTGTAGCGATGATCCAGTCTCCTGAATATAATTCTAGAGCAATTAGAAGATGAATTTTCACCACACAGTTGTTCACACCTATAGCGAAGTAGTTGAGTAACTTCAACAACTGTTTGGGAGAACTCTTCATCTTCAACATTTCTTCCATTATTTGTTTTAGTGGTATTGGTTATAATTCATGTTTTTGATTTAGAAGGAGTATTTAGCTTTTTGATTAGAGACCGAGGTAAATGAGATACTGTGATTGCAAATGAACATAGAAAGCTACTTATGTAGTTGATATGTCTTTGCAAAAAAACACAAGCTTGTTAGTTCACACGACCCCAATTATAGGAGTGTGTTTGGTTGAACAGCCCTTGACTGAGTTGTGTGGATTAATGAGTTGACATGTCTTTTTAAAACAAACACTACTAAAAAAGGCTCTAATTCTGACAACAAGGGGCGATGGCTTCCGAAGGCTGTTTTCCGACAGCTTCTGAGGGCCATCGGCGGCCGTCGGAAGCCGTTGGAAATTCGTGAATTATAGGGCTCAGCCGAGCCTTCTTCTTCCTCAGTATCACATATCAAAATTTCTAGAAAAAAACCCCAATTCCCTTCTCTAAGCTTTCAATCTCTAATTTCGAGTTTCAGGATCCTCCATGGCTGTCTAATCAACCTATATTGCTCTCAGTCTCAGGTATAATATCTTATTTTCGTCAAAAATCAAATTTTTACCCTAAATCTGAATTTGCATAAGTTGATAAATTAGGATTAATTAGTAATTGCAATTGTTTCCAATAGCGTAACGGTTTATAGCATCACATGGTGTACATATTTCATCTTTTATCGTGAAATTGTGAAAAACATGTATAATTTGTGGTTGTTCATGTATATGTAAATCGTTGTGTATGCCTTGATTCTACGATTGTATATGTGTGTAGAGCTACTATCATTGTATTGTGTTAGTTGGAAAAAGATAAAATGAACGAACGAGCTAAGAGTATTATATTGTGCGTGTATTGACTTATGAAACAAAAAAAAAATGCATGAGTCTAACTTATAATTGTGTGATTGAAAAATGACAAAAAGATTAAACCAGCCTTAAGTTGATGTAATACGTCGAATAAATGTGTTAAATTAAAATATATTTTTGTAAATGTGAACCGTTAGTAAAACTGTATTTTTTCGTAAAACGCGCACATTTAATTAACTAATGTCCCTTAGACAGTTTTTGGCCCCGTCTGACGAGTGTTGTACATGATCGTTGTATAAATAGTTGTTTTTTTCAAAAAACGACCATTTATATTCATCTGGTACAATGTTTGTTGGATTTGTGCCTGTATTGGACAAGTTATGAACACATAAGCATTTACATTTTGTATACTACTTCGTCTCAAACGGTTCATAAAATTTCGGCCTAACTTTTCTTTTTTGTTTCCTGCGTACACGCATTTGTGTACAATGCAGGGAAAAAAGGAAAATGCTGCCGAAATTTTGTTGAATCGTTCGAGACGAAGTAATATACGAAATGTAAATGCTTACTGTATTTGTAATGGGAAGTAGGATGCCTGACCATGGAAAAAAATTATACAATTTTTTATATTGATACGTTAAAAAATAAAATGTGCTCTATTTGAAAATATTTTTAAATTTGTTAAGTAGTTCTTTAAATTCAAATATTATACGACTATGAAAATAATCTTTTTCGAATTTGTATTCTTGAAAATAAATATTAAATTTTGAACTTCTCATTTTGTCAAATAGAAAAAATGATTAATTATTTTGTTGATCGGAGAAGATGGATGTACCAAAGAAAAAGACCGAGGGGCTCAATAAAAGAAGATATTTATAATGGTATAAACATGTTTGTTGAATTCACTTTAAGCAAAAAGGAAACGATCCAGAAATTCGTTGTCCGTGTAGTAGGTGTAGACATTTGAAGTATTTGTTACCAGATATGGTGAAAGTTCATTTGTGCTAAAACGGTTTCGTACCCGAGTATTATGTTTGGGATCGGCATGGAGAAATTGTAGCAAATACTCTTGTAGAGTCTGAAAGTGTTGTTAACGAAATAGTTATGACGACCGGTATAGAAAATATGGTCGAAAATGCAGCACGATCAATGTTTCCTATGGTTGAAGTTGATGATGATGATGGAAATGTTGAAGAATCAAATATTGAAGCAAAAAAAATTTATGATTTACTAGATGCTGCAAAGAAACCTATTTGGGATGGTTGTAAAAGCGGCACTCAGCTGTCAGTAATCGCAGAATACATTACGATGAAGTCAAAATACAACATCACTAAAGCTGGTTTTACGGCTGTTGTACAAGCTGCAAAAAGACATATGCCGTCCGATAATCTAATGTATGAAAATCACTATGAAGTTAAAAAAAATATGTCGGCTTTTGGTTTATCTTATCAGAAAATAGATACATGTTTATAAGGCTGCATGTTGCTTTGGAAAGAAGACACAAACCTTAGAAATTATAAAATTTGTAACTAGGAGAGATGCAAACCAAGAAAAAAGAAGCGGAAGGAAGTTCCGTACAAGCGTATGCATTACTTACCCATAACTCCAAGACTTCAAAGATTATATGCATCTTCTGCAACTGCATTTAATATGAGATGGCATAACGTGAGAACGGAGGAAGAGAGTACGTTGACACATCCGGCCGATGGAGAAGCATGGAAACATTTCGATGAAACGTATCCAAATTTTACAGCGGAGAGTCGAAATGTTAGATTTGGATTATATGCAGACGGTTTTCTCCATTTTATCAATTTGGTTCTAAAATTCATCGGGCCCATTATCGTCACACCGTATAATTTACCTCCATGAATGTGTATGAAAACACAATATATGTTTCTTACTATTGTCGTTCCTGGCCCCGACGATCCGACACAAGGAATCGATGTGTATTTACAATCGTTGATTGAGGAGTTAAAAATACTGTGGAACGAAGGAGTAGAAACATACGATGTGTCTAAGAAGAAAAAATTTCGTATGTTTGCTTCTTTGTTGTGGACTATAAATGATTTTCCTGCCTATACAATGCTTTCAGGATGGAGTACTGCCGGTCGTCTAGCATGTCCATATTGCATGGATGAAACATGAGCGTTTACTTTACTTCATGGTAAAAAAAATTCATGGTTTGACTGTCATCGATGTTTTCTCCATGTAAATCATCCCTTCAGAGGAGACAATAAAAAATTTTTAACTAATAGAGTAGAAACAAGACAATCACCGACGATATGGTCAAGCGAAGACATATATGAATTTGTTAGGGACTATCCAAAGATATGTGAAACTGGAGAGAAAACAGAAATTGAAGCCAAATTAGTTGTTCATAACTAGTGCAAACAAACTATTTTTTGGGAGTTGTCGTATTGGAAACATCTTCTGCTTTGTCATAATATAGATGTGACGCACAATGAGAAAAATGTATTTGATAATGTTTTTAACATAATTTTGAATGTGAAAGGGAAGACGAAGGATGATTTGAAATCAAGACGTGATATAGAAGAATTATGCAAACGTCCTGAGCTTCATATGAAACCAAATGACAGTAAAAAACCCAAATCATGTTACGATTTAGATAATAATCAAGTTAAAGCTATGTTAAAATGGGTGGAAGGGTTAAGATTTCCTGATGGGATATCATCAAATATTCATAGATGTGTTGACTTTAAAAATGGTAGATTGAGCAGAATGAAAAGTCACGACTGTCACATAATGATGGAAAATTTATTTCCCGTTATGTTCAAAGAACTACTGCCGTTAAAAGTTTGGTATGCAGTAACGAAGCTTAGTATATTTTACAAAGAGCTTTGTTCGACTACTTTAAAAGTGCAACGTTTACGTAAACTTGAAGTGGATATTCCTATATTGCTTTGCAAATTAGAGAAAATACTTTCTCCAATTTTTTTTAATGTAATAGAACATTTACCTGTTCATCTCCCATCTGAAGCACGACTTCGAGGTCCTGTCCAATATGGAGGATGTATCCATTTGAGAGGTATGTAATATATTATCACGTAATTTAATTGCATTTGAAAGATGAAGTTAATATAAATTAATTTTGCATAGATATTTGAATCAGCTGAAGAAAAAAGTGAGGCAAAAAGCACGAGTTGAAGGTTCGATATGTAAATCTTACATCGAAGAAGAAGCTTCGTTCTTTTTCTCTCACTATTTCAGTGATCGTGTGTATATTTCATTTGAAAGTGTTCCTCGTAATGACGAAGGCGAAAAACAAGAGTCCTCTCAAGTAATCTTATCTATTTTAGACAACATGGTCGGCCTTCTGGAAAATGTGTAGAAATATGGCTAGACGATTGAGATCTTCATGTAGCACACACTTATATTCTTCTAAATTGTGCCGAGGTTGCACCGTTTGTTAGGTAATCTGAAATAATAACATGTTTTTATTCTTTTCTATAATGCATGCGCATGTATAACCTAATGTAATAATTTGTTTATATAAACAGTGTTTGAACGTGAACATCCGAACGAAGATATCAGTAAAGAATTTTCTGGTTGGTTTTCAAATTACGTTTATGAGCCGAGAAACTGTGTTGTTGACGAAGGGTTGAAACATCTTGCGATGGGACCAAAAAGAGTGGTCAAGACATATCCAATATATTTCGTCAATGGATATAAATTTAATACAAAAGAATACGGTGAAAAAATTTAACAAATAATACTGCTATATTTGTTAAAGGTAGTGACGATCCAGAAAATCACTTAAATGATTTTATGGCGTTCTAACACAAATTTTGCAACTGACATATTTCTCACGACCCGCGGAGGAGGTGTTTCTATTTAGATTCAATTGGTTTAGCAATGTTTCAGGTTCTGAAATTAATGTGCACAAGGATTATAATCTTATCGAAATAAAGCATACATCGCAGTATCACAAGTATGATCCTTTTGTACTAGCCAAACAAGCGTTGTAAGTTTATTACGCTCCTTATCTGTCTCTAAACAGATTGGTCTGTAGTTTTTAAAACAAAGGCCAGATTCACATTCGATGGGAAGAATATTCCGCACGAACAAGCTTATCAGGTAGATCTTGAGCAAAATAACGAAATAATAATTACAGACGACCATACGGATTTTAGTCCTTTGAGCGATGAATCAAATGTTTTGGTAGAAGCGTTTGACAGTGTAGAGGAAAATATCGTAGAAAACGAGACCGAATCTGAATCAGAAGACGATGATGACTGATATAAATCTGAATCTGATTTTTTTGCAGTTGATGTAACTATGTTGAATTCTTGATGTATTATGAAATAGATGTGACTATGAAACCAAATCTGTTTACCATTGTTTACATGTTTTATGTCATTTCCATTTGTCATGTATTTAGCAATTTTTATTAAAAATGCAATGAAATCTGGTTATCGTCGAAACATTACACCCATTATGAATCAGGTATAAACACTTCCATTTCTATTTCCGTTTCAATCATTAATTAAGCAATTTATACTGTTGATGTCATTTACATATGAATATATTTCATTATCATGTTATTATTCTCTTATATAATGATGTGTATATATGTCACAGGTTTATCATAATGTCATATAGAGGTAGGAGCTCTTCCCGATCATCAGGAGGCGATGGCAGTGGCCCATCGCAAGAGTCACAGTGTCCAGTAGTTTCGTTAGTCCCTAGAGCAGAGGGGTAAGAATTAAATTTTATTCAGCATCTTATTTTTTTTATGATATACGTATGTACTTATCCGTGTCGTATTAAAAAATAGGGGGTTCGACCTACTTCCCTCGAAGGTTGTGCTGGATGTCTCTAGAGCTTCTTATCGCAGTAGGATGAGTGCCTACTGGCCGAAATGGGATAACATCCCTCCTCACATCATAGAGTATATATGGTAGGATGTCCTAGTATGTATATTTTTCTTTTTTCCACTTTTAATTCGTTTTTTTCATTTTTCTACTGTTTGTCGTTTACAGTGTAATCTTTTTTTTTTAATTTTTATCGTGAAACGCGGGCTGAGATAGACATCCAGACAGACGATATGTTGCTGGCACGAGGATACTGGATGAAGAAGATGCGCAAGAACTACATGGACTCGATATCTGAGATTAAGAAATCTGGTAAGAAACCACGGTGGATGGGGGAGAGCGTATGGCAAGCTTGGTTGAGATACTGGAAGACGGACGAGACAAAGGCAAGTATACTATTTTTTTTTAAATTATTAATTTGATGATCAAAAAATAATGTATCAAATTTTGAATGTACAGACAGAGTCGGATAGAAACTCTGCAAACAGAAATAAAAATCTCGTCACTCATCGCGGAGGGTCGAAGTCATTTCAGCAGTATCGGCAGGAGTTGGTAAATTTACCGAATGATAATTGTAAATAGTTTATGCTATATAATTTTTAATGTATAATAATTGTATGTAAAAATCAACTTTAGGAAGCTGAGGCGCATGGTCCCGTGGGCTATATGGACGTGTTCACTCGTACGTATGCCGTCGAGCATGAAAATTCGGACGGGACTGTTTCGTACACATGGCAGGATGATAAATCCAGCAAGAGCCATGTAAGCATATTTCATTTTATGCGGTATTAGTAATTGTTCTTCTTGTTAAACTATAATGAAATAAGATATGATGTTATTAATTTGTTAATGCAGGAAAAGTTTATGGAGCAGCCCCAGAAACTCCTTGCTGATACAGGTCAAGATCAGCTGACGACTGATGAGGAGGACGCTATTTTTGAGTCCGTTATAGATCCAACAGAGCATGACAGACGATATGGATTCGGCAATCAAGTGGTAAATAATTTATTTTACTGCTAATTTGATATTTAAGTCATAATTCTATGTTGGATTATATAATTTTATCTTAAAATACTTCAAATATGCTATTTTGACCTTCTCAGAACAAAAAACTTGATCACACCATATTGAATTTGAATTCATACCAACCAAATGACTTTATCACACCAGTAAAGCA
This sequence comes from Allium cepa, assembly GCA_030765085.1. Lineage (NCBI taxonomy): Eukaryota > Viridiplantae > Streptophyta > Magnoliopsida > Asparagales > Amaryllidaceae > Allium > Allium cepa. The sequence goes on along the minus strand of CM060935.1, from coordinate 790,774,956 downwards.
CAAGAAGGCAGAAGATATGAACGTTATGTTACTTACTAGCTTACAGAGATATACACATACACTTACAGAGGTCACACAGCAAAATTAAATATTTATTGCAGGCCAGCAGTTAGAGACGAGGTAGGCGAAATAGAGTTCAGAGCGATCTAATAGATATAGAAGAATTGCGGGCTAGAGTGTCCCAGCTGGAGGAGCAGAACCGCCAATAGGCCATGCAGATCACACAGTTGCTAGATTACATGCAGCAGTTTGGTGGCCGCTTCCCTTCCTCACCTGGTTCTGGATCTGGAGGAGATTGATTCATTGCTAGCTTGCTTTTTCAGGTATGTTTTTTTAGTATTGTATGATTTGGTAGACGGTGGAGATAATTGTTGATTTTTGTATGATTATGTTTGATACACTTGATTGTGTGGTTGTATGATGATATGGATGTTGATGATTTTGTGTTATGTTGTGTATGTATGATATGGAAGAACACTTGTTGTTGGGGTTGTTGTGAATGTTGGAATGGTTATGTATATTAAGTATTTTATTTTGATGTAATTTGATGTATTTGCGTGTTTGATGAATTTTGTGTAGTTTGGGTTTTGATATTTGGTACGAGCATTGTATACTGGATTGTGCGATATTGATGTAATAGTGTTTGGATGGAAAATATGGATGGAACACTATATTGCAGTAGTTATAAAAAAAGTACAGCAGATTTCCGACGCCTTCCGACGGCTCCCGACGGCTTTCAGATAGTCATTTTCCGACGGCTTCCGACAGCGTATATGTCATTTTTTTCGACAGTTTCCGACAAATTCCGACACTTGTCGAAATCCGTCGGAAGCCGTCGGAAATATGTTCGGCGCCCTGTGTCGGAAGCCGTCGGAAACACTGTTCCTCGACGTCTATTTGTCCGACTGCCTTTTCCGACGGCTTCCGACGGCCGCCGTCGGAAATCACTGTTCTGTTCACCTTGTAGTAAAATACAAATGTACAAATTCACTGCTCCTTTTATGTAAAATCACTTAGTAGCTCTGCACATGGCATGTTCACACTATAAAAAAAGATTATGCGTATGACTTAACACATGAAAATCAAATGTACGTGCTAATACAAAACCAATATGCAATGAAAACGGAGGTTTGCGCTCGATTTTGTGTAAAAAGTGAGGAGGAAATAAAATGGTAATGAGATGCCGTTTTAAATAAAATAACAATCTTAATTAAAGTGGTAATTAGATTATCGTTTTATTACCCCATGAATTATTTAAAAATATGGTTTGTGACTGGTTCATGTGCTTCTGCGTGTAGGGGTAGTTTTGCATGTAGGGGTAGTTTTGTTCAGTATTCACGGTACAAAAATGAGGAAGTGAACAAATCAACTATTGGGAGAGCCTTAGCCTTAAAACCAAGAAAGATTTGACTACCAAAACTAGCTTCACTGGAAGAGTATAAAAAAACAGGGATAACATATATAGGAGGAATGAAAAACTTCAACCACATTTTTTTTGAATGAAGTACAAGTTTTAAATTTTAGTATTAAAGGCATTGAATGCTAAATATAGCATCAGATAAACCGTTGTCATGTGTATGAAAACAAATGTTATGTGAACTCACCATTATATATGTGTAATGCTATATAAACTTAACATTATATATATGTAATGTTATATGAACATAGCGTTATATATGTATCATGATATACTAATTTGACATTTTTTTAAACAGTGAAAATTAATGGTATTTTAGTTTATCTAGTGTAGTTCATTTGATGCTGTTTAATTTAGCATTCTGTTTATCTGATGCTATTTTACTATAGCATTATGTTTTATCAGATGCTACATTAATATAACATTCAGTGTACTTCAAATTAAATTATAATACTCATGTCATTTAAACAAAAAACGGTTTTCAGTTTTTCCTTTAAATTAATTCTGTCTAATGTAAACTAGTACGTTAGACACGTCTATTGGATGTGTGCAAAGAAAACTTAAAGCAAATTTATTTATTGTAAAATAATGGTCATATGCATAAATAACTAAAGGCATCCTTACTTATATATATTTGCAATCTTACTACGATAGCTCATGTCATTATCACTTTCCTTGATGAGAAATTTAAATTTACTATGATTAGGTACAAATCTACGGAAAAAAAAAAAATCAAAAATTGAGGATTTCAATTGATTTTATTATTGTTCATTTGTTGATTAATGAAATCTTTTTTCAATAATTATTGGTTTATTTTTTTAAAAGAAAGATAAGAAATGAAATGAATTTTAGAAAAAACTGAGATGTGATGATACGGTAAAAAATGATTTTGTGAGATAGCCTAAAGTATAAAATATCATGATTTATTTAATCACTGAGGGTTTAAAGATGTTGGAAATAACTTTACCTTTCATTCACAATTTTATACATACATGCATGTATAAAATTGTGATTTTTGTGCCACTTGATCCGTACTGACCTGTGTTGACTGAGCTGAGAATTTTAGCACTCTATTTCAAATATTGTCATTATCTAAAATAAATCAAAAGATGGAAGCCCAATTTCATTTCAACAGTAAAATGGAGACGCGTCCGGCCACTGCGTGCGCGTGTAGCCTGCAGCATTGAAAATTTTGGTTAAAGGTTACGAATGAAATAATGAATACAGCTAAGCTATTATTGGAACCAAAAAAGCTACATCCTTACTTCAGACCTAGACTTCATCAGCAAATTATTTCAATCTATGACTTTCTCAAGATCATGTCATACACAAATCATCATAAAAATAATGGCAACATGAAATTTTTATAACCATTTAATTACATGAAATGCTTAAAACCCTGAGTTAAGTGCGTAATTAATTTTCAAAAAAAAAAATCAAATTTATAGTTAGGACAAAAGTCGCAAAATAAAGTGGATTCTATTGCAGCTTTTTTGCCTAAAAACAAAACAAAACGAGCGAAAAAGAAAGGAAATGAAAAGGAAAAGCAATGCAGCATATACAAACCACGGAATCTCAATATCGTGAGAATACAATGGTTAGGGGAATTTCAATGACAAAAAGGTTATTCCTAAAAAAATTCTAAAAAACATAGTAAGTTAAGAAGTCCACTAAAGTTTTATTCCTTAGCTTAAGCTTAATGCAGATCTATCTAACACTGATGTGTACATTATTTTATCAATTACAAGTCTAAGATTCTCATGCCATTAGCAACTCATGTAGGATTAACCATATTAATTATGTGAATACTATATCAGATAACATTAGCTGGATCCACTTGTGGGGCAATATTTATAGTGGCACTTATCATTTGTGCCCTGCTCTCATTTCTTGCTAAATAAGTGCCTGTTTGGAAACAATCTCTTCTTAATCTACTTATAAGTAGTTTTTAAGTTGGTAAACGGTAAAAGTGTTCGGAAGCTTACTGAAAACCTCAGTAAGCATATTCTATCGTCGAAGTTGTCCATACGTATACCCTTCCTAAACAGAAAGAAGAATACATGGCCATAGTTGGGCGTCGATAAGACCATTAAGAATAATATAAGTATGTGTAAAGTAAACATGATTATGAATGTGATATCCAGTATATTCAATTATATGATGCCAAAAATTGAACATGTTGAGAAATAAACAAGTCAACACTTGTTTGGAGTACAAGGTTGCTCTTTAATATTGTAAAAGGGACTTTACAGAGATTCTCAGGAAATAACTTCTGCAAGTTTCCTTTACATTAATATCATTCATGTGCCTGCAGAAATCATGATACACTGGTAGATAGCTGTAATTTAACTGGTTTCATGGAGCTTATGACATTTATTTGTACTACTCGTTTATATCATATATTTGTTTTTATCCTTGAATAATATATCTCTGTAATGATTTCTTTTACTGAGAGAACATTAATTTTCAGGCGTATTCTAACTTAGAAGGAACTTCAGGAATCATGGTAATTATGATACAACCCTTTCTTTTTGAAAGCAGAGAAAAACTTTGATAAAGATGAATGTATGAAAGCTTTCTATAGATTCGCACAATTTTCTAAATGTGTACTGCAAGACTTGAATGTTCATTAGTATTTTATCTATCAAATTATCTCTTCTGAAGTTGTATAATACACCTACTAATTTATAAAGGATTGAACCGATTGATCCGCCCACAAATTTCACTTATCAATTAAAGTTCCGATAAAGTACTTTAAAGTCCTACGTTTTTACAATTTAGTTCTCTTATCAATTTAGTTTTGTTGGTGTAATCAGATTCAAAGTTTGCATGACTTTCATTCGACCAAGAACACTCTAAAATTTGAAGACGGATGATTCAGTTTAATGAAGAAAAGAAGTGATGAAGGAGAACAATTTTCTGTGTCAAAAATGATTTCAGCCTTGCCCATTTATAAACGGTGAAATGATGTCTTTAACGGTCGTGTCTGTTCATTTAGTAGTCATATCCATTTATTCCAACGGCCATAACTGTTCACTCTAACGACCATATTCTAACGATCATGGCTTTTAGTTTTAAAAGTTATGCCTATTGATGTTTTCCTATCCAAACCCATTTGTCCAATTTTGAAAATATTCAACATTCTCCCCTTGTTCAACATTCTCCCCCTATTTTCAAGGTAAACAATTTTAAATTAACTAAATAAATGGAATAGTTGTATAACGTAGGTAATTGCCTACGTATTCAAGTGAAATCAACCCTCGTCATTGGAACCAACAGATAAACGAGAGGTAGCTTTTGGATTTGAACATTCACTTAGTATAAACCCTTCAAAGTCCTATCAAGGCCATTAGTGAACTAGCCTTGAACTAATTACCCCTATGATAAATCCGAAACAATCATACATATTGATTTTCGTAAGTAGAGTATTCAGTATGCCCAACACGTTAATGACCATGTGCTTTTAAACCTGAGTATATGAGTTTACTTTAAAAAGTGGTCTTACTTTTGTAAGAAGCGACTTGTTTTCTATATTCATATAAGTAAGCCTCTTAAGTTGTTTTTGCGATATAGTTTGTTAGATATCTAGACTTGTTAAGGACCTCCATCCCAATTCATGCAGAATCCAACACTAGTTTATGAGAAATTATTTTACTGTTTCATGATCATTCTCTTATCTTATTGGTACCTTTTGAACCTTGTTTGTTTTTTCCAAAACATAGGTTGGGTTTCTATTAAGGACGACCAACGTTCACTTACAGACCCTAGTCCATCTCTTTTGATTTTATAAATACCATTACCTTTGGAAGACTCTTAGTCAGTAAGTCATCAAGTTTTTCTTTGTTTCTATATGATCAACTATGGTGATTCCTATTTTGAGTAACTGTCTTATCATTTGATATTTGATATTCACATGTCTAGACTTCTCATTATAGGCTTTGTTAGAAATATTATAAATCGTAAACTGGTCATCAAAATCAATCATGGCTACAGAAGATGGCTTTTTCAATAAAGGAATTTCTGTTAGAAAATTCATAATACATTCAGCCTCTTTACATGCATCCGCTAATGCAATTGCTTCTAATAACATTGTTGAACCAGAAATATAAGTTTGCTTCTTCGAACCCCAAGACACAACACCACCTTCTAATTTAAAGATCTATCTAGTCGTAGACTTGGATTTGCATTCTACATTATTGTAGGTTACATCACTATATCTTTCTAATACAACAGGGTATCCTTTATAATATAAACTAGTGTATGGTTTCTGTCAAATAAGCTAGAATTTTAAAAATAGCTGTAACAACCCATAGTTGAGAAGGGATTTATTGATATTTATAATAGAGAATTAAATAATTAAAAACAGTTTTAAATACTAAAATATGGATAAATGGAAGAAATTTTGAAATTGTATGGTAAGTTATTTTATAAAGACTGAAAATAATTTATTAGAGTAGACAATCAATTTTTAGATGAGTATGGTTATTTCTAAAAGGCCATAATTGATCTTAAAACATATTAAAAGTGGTTAAACAATTTTTAAAAAGTTAAATATTGAAGATTAATAGGTGATCGAAAATTTGTTTCAAAAGAAATGGAATTTTATTCCATATGTAAAAGGAGTTTATAAATTTGTTTTTGAAATTGGCTTTTAAAGTGTAAATAAGAAAATAATTATTTAATCGTGCTAAATTGTGGAAAATAATTATTGTAGAATCATGGAATGATAATTAAGAACAATGAAATAATAAATATGATATTTATTTGGAGGTATGAGTTAAGTGGAATACGAAGGAAAATGGATTTGTAAAGAAAGGAAGAGAATGAAATAAATAAGAGTGTATAAATTGAGCCATTTGGCATATTTCTACGCTTAGAGAAAATATCTCCTCCTTTTGCATTTCATAGGTTGTCTAGAACTCTCCATATTGCTTACGGATTTCCATTCCATGTACACTTTCCTCTTGAAGCTTCAATTTTTTTAAAAAAAACATTATTAAAACCCTAACCTCCACTTGAAAATTAAAATAAAATAGGAATAATTTCCAAAAAAATCTAAAACTAAATACATCCCTTTAACACCTTGTTGCACCAGTAGGAAAGAAAAGCTTGAGATTTGAACAAGTTTGAGTTTATTGGAGACAAGAGGAAAGATGAAGATGGAGCGGTGAAGAGTTGGAGCTTAGATATATCAGATGAGTGTTCCCACACACAATTTATGCCTAAATATGGCGTTTATTTGTGTTTATGGTCCTATAGCATTGTGCATTGCTATGGAAATGGTCCTATGTATGTTGTTAGAACCCATTATAGTATACACCTTAACCCCGGATTGCATCTATTTTGTGTTAATTTCTGCTTGAATTGGTGTCTGTATTGCATGTTGCAGCGAGTGCTTAAAATGGGGTCGATCGAAGGGGAGTATTTAGGGTGTTCGATAACATGCTTAGCGACGTAACCTAGAGCTTAAGCTCCAGGGTGTCACTAACCGATCGACTGCTCGAAGAATGAGCAGTCGGCTGATTGCAGCCCTGGATGAAAGCACCAGATTACCTACTACATTTTAAAAAGAAGACTAAAATAAAAATATCTTTGGAAAGTAGAAATAAGATGTTTTCTAATAGTGAAGATGTCTTTGGAAAAAGAACTAGTTTGCACTAAAAATAAAATAGGAGAAGTGTTATACGTTTTAATTAAATTAAAAAATTGATTATTGAGTTTAAAAATTCATTTTAAAATTCAAATAAATCCTACAAAATTATATAATGGTTCTAAATAATTATTACACGATTTCAAATTATTTTCCTTGATTTGATGAATTGAAGAAAGATTTGGGAAATTACTTTTCGAATAAAATAGTGATGTTGGAATTAAATAAATATAGGAAAAATGCATAATTTTACATGAAAACTCATCGAAGCTTTTGTAGCATATAAATAAGTTTTTCTTTATAAATAAACCCCTTTTATAATTAGAATTGGATGTTGTGTGACTCCCTTTTTTTAGTATCAAGGAATTTGAATAAACAAAGTCATAAAACCATTGTGTATGAGACTTTCTGTATTATTTCTCTAGTTATTCTCTAAACTTGTTATATAAAATACTATTTGGAATTGTGAGTGTAGTTTATAAATGTTGAATAAATAAGCAAGCAACACTCGGTGGTATGGGACACCGAATTTGATATTTGTTTGGTTATTCATTGTAAGTAGATGATGATCCAACTGGGATTATGCAATATTAAAATATTGCATACATGTGTATAAGGAGGTGTTCATAATAGTAAATGTGGCTACGTGTCCAACTATTTGTATGTGGAAGTCGATTATATTATGAACTCATAATATTTTAGTGAGGAGTAAAACTAGATTAGGCTAGTATCCATCGTAGCGGTCTAATTGCGGGGATGCACCCCGGATTCGTGGCACACCATGTGATATATAGTTATGTGCTACTACTGTATGCTATTGCCCCATGTCACATTGGCTAGCAGTCTGTTGCTTATAGGGGTTCTTGTTTAGTCGTGACCACCGCATAGCTTTGTCTTCACACCCGATGGATACCAAGTCTCGATGGTCATTGGGGTAACTAAAAATTATAAAAGTCATGCCAGACAAGGACGTGTGTAATCTCCTAAAGCAAGCGAGTGGATGCTAATCGCTTGTCTAGTTCTGATGTATGATAGATAGGCTTACATTAATCATACACCTCCTTAACGTTTGATGATGATGAGTAGTCGTTATATTTAGGACTATGCCAATATATGGTCAATCCCTGTATTAACCACTATATGTTAGTGGATGTGTGACATGTGTATGTGCATGCATGTTCTTGTTGATTGATTGGTTGTACGGTTGATGTATTGATCTTGTGCGATGGATGTTTAGTGTGGACAATTATTTATGCATGATATGTAATTCACTTGAGATGTTTGTTCCTATTATAAGATACATTAATATACATCGGTTATCTCCACCTATTGACATTTGTATTTTAGACATAGTTTGATCCGTGTTTTATTTTTTAATACTCAGGTCAGTTCGGGATATTTTAAGTCCATGTATGAAGTAGCCAGCTTGACTTATAGGACATTTTTGGAGGCTAGTATACACTTGAGGATGATAGTCTCCCTGCTGTGTCTTCGTAGCCTCGTTTATTCATGATGATGTATTTATTCGATGTTGATGGTCATTAGACTAGTATTTTTGGTAATCACCTTGGACATTTACTATTGATGTATTATAATGCATTCTGGCTCTGTGATCTCTATTATATTTACTATGTATTATTCTATCCTATAAACCACACAGGTTTATTTATATGTGCTGATAGCATGTACATAATAGAAGTGTTATATGTTTTGAGATATATACCAGTGTTAACCCAAGGGAATATTCATAAGCATAAGCCTCTTATTGCCTCATTCTCCGTATTATCAGAAGGTGTTACCTAGTAATAATATTTGGTAATATGGATATAGAGGTGGAGTGTTACATTTGGTATTAGAGCGAGGTTAGAATAATACATAATAAAAGAGACACTAGTCTTTGGCCTTGTCCCCTTGGGTGTTGAGTAGATTCCCTGCATATATGCTAGTAGTGCGTGGTGATTACCGAGGTAGTCGCCTAGGAGCATATTTGTTCTTTGTATGTTTGGATACTTGAATATATTTTGTTGTAAATTTGAGTCTCACTTTAATGCAAAAGTGAGGAAGGCTGATGGTCGACTTACCCGAGCCAATGTTAGACAGTCTAGTGGATTTAGTAATGAGGCTGTGTTAATGACCATCGATATGCTGATTCAACTTATACGAAGCATTTAAGCATCCAGTGCTTCCACAACTCCTAACCCTCCTACCCCCACTTTGATTTTACCCGGATGTGTAGTGACTATGGTAGCCTTAAAGTGAAGACCTTGAAGGGCACGAAGGGAGTCATTAGAGTTCATGCATGGCTCAGGACATGAAGCACATCTTTACTCACATTGGGGTTACCGAAGTACAGAGGATGCATATTTCATTCAATCGGTTATATGAGAGAGCTCGTGATTGGTATAAGTTATTGGTGGCTGAGACTGATGAGGCTGAATTGACATAGGATCAGTTCAGGCTTTGCTTTATGTTGAAGTTTCTTCTCGAAGCAGAGAAAGCAACTATAACATGGAAAGTTCATTGATTTTAATTAGAATCGGATGTCAATGGTAGAGCATATGGCTATATTTAAGGCTCTTTTGAACTATGGTATAGATCTCATCAACACTCCCCTCAAGAAGAACCATAAGTTTGTTTATTACTTGACTAGGGCTTTGAGATAAGCCTTACTTCCCTAACTTAAGGATACATTTGAGAAGCTGGTGGAAACCACTTTGAGACGTGAGGAGGCTAAGAAGGAGAGTGGAGATAAGGGACTGAAGAGTAAGCCTACTTTTGGTCAGAAGAGAAAGTTCCCATTCAAGAATTAGAAGCCAAAGTTTCAAAAAGAAGCAAGCAAGGGATAGTGTGATAGAGTTAAGTTATGTCGTAGGAGTAATTATGTAATTTGTTACATATACCTAACTCGATAACCAATCTTGTTCGAAATAAAAGGTGTTTTCTTTCTCTTATATACTTTATATAATATGTTATATTAATTAATTAATTTAAATAAAAGTATATCTAATAGAAAATCCTTAAATGACATGTTTTGTGATAGTGTTACAAAGTGTTGTAACCATGAGTAAATTATCACAATGAAACTAAATATACCGTTTTAAATATTCTTAATGAAGATGTATTACGACTGGTTATTGATGCATCCGTCGAGACTAGAGTACGCAACGCTCTCCAAACGTTGGACGGTGTATTACTCATGACTACCAGAGGCACCTAAGGGTTATGTACCAATAATTTTTAGATAACTGTAGAATGACTCACCCGATAGTTTTCTATTAGTTAATATAACTAAGGTCAAACAGAAAATAATAATGTAACAAAATTACACAGTTCTCTTAACTTGAGAATATAGTTGATATTCAATGTGGAAGCTTCGCTTTGATTATAGTTAAATCATGGCATGACATCCATCGAACAACTATAGTTGGGTCGAGTGGAAGCATTGGAAGTGAAACACTATTCAAGAGAGGATTCGTTTCCTCGGTTATATGTGGTTGGAATCATGGTCAGCTGAAAGTGAAAGTCTCTGGCCAAAGTTTTTCGGTTAATAATAATTGTTATTGTTGAACTAAGGAATTTTTGTTTGGACTACAGAGTTGAATATGGACAATATTGGAATTTTGGCCATTACCAAATTCCATAAGTCCAAAGTGATATAGTTTGACGAAGAGAATTAGTGCAAATATTAGTCACAGTCGGGCGATAATTAATAAAATATTGAATTTTATCGAAATCAAGTAAGTGATATGCACAGTCATGCTCTCTAAAGGAGTTATTTCACCCGATTTGAACCAGCGAATACGTCATCAGGAATGCGACCTTAAAAAGTTATTTCACTTGAAGGCAATATGGTAGTCCTCTAGGTGCCTCAGAGGTTTCAATGCTGATTCGCTCCAGACAAGATGTGCTTGAAAGTTCAAGGCTCTCATATGGTGTCTCTCTGAATGATTCACCCTTTCTACACTAGCGTGGTAGTCATAATCATTATCGCTGATGCTCTCTTCTTCCTGTTCCACAATTGGTTCTTTCCCTCTCTCCTTCCTGCACTCACACTCTTCTTTTGGATTAGCTGCATTCAACCTCCTTCATCTCTTTCTCTTAAGACGTCACTAATAGCCGGCTCTTCAACTCCTCCTCTAGCAGGCTCTTGGGTATGATCCATGTTTGATGGACTTTTGATTTCCCTTCAAAGATTCTGATTGGAGCTACAAGTGGGAATAGAAGATTGGGTAGGTACTCCAGAGCAGTAGGGTGGAGGCAATTCAGCAATAACATATGTATTCGGGAGCAACAGGCCACACCGACTTAGATTGTCATTCATTAGGAGATGTGCAGTCATGTGGTGTTGGAAACTAATCTCCCTTTGACCCTTTAGTGTATCAGCTGCTCATCACTAGCACCTCGAGCTGGAATGCCAGTGAAGAACCAAGTAATAGGTTAAGCACTTGAACTGAAGGGGTTCAAGCATAGAAAGGACAGAAGGAAAGAAACTCTGTAACACCTTGGAAATTTAATAGAAATTTAGATGGAAATTTAATTAGAAAATTAAATTAAGTTAAACAAGGACTTAAAATAAAATTTTCACAGACACTCGAATTTGGCTACGAAACATACACCATTATGTTTGTAGAAAAGTTTCCAGGAAATTTTCATATGTAACACTTCAAAATCCAAGTTAGTATGGAGAAGTTTCGAGTATTAGGATGAAATAAAAACTTAAATTTAAAAATTATAAAGGCCATGGGTCGACCCTTAGTGGTTCAAGGTCGAACGGTATCAAAAGACCTTGGTAAGGGATGGTCGACCCAAACACGATTTCAATCATGTTTTCTTGATCTTCTTATGATGAGATGAACGAACCAGATTGTTTGTTCGCAACTAAAGGCTATGATGAGAGGACCAGATTCTCTAAAGATATTCCCAAAGCTGGACGGAATGGAACGGTACGCAAGCTTGTTGAAGCGCATACAATAGGATGGTTGCTTCACTGTAGAAGATGGAGTTCCAGCCAAGCAGTAGAGGATGATAACTAGCGATATCGTATTTAGAAATAGGGATGCTGATAGAGTCAAAGCACCAACTTTTGACCCTATGGTTAGAATTTGACGAACAAAAGAACGTTGGTTCTTGGTAGACACCTAGATTTTGGTGAATATACTATTCAGGGCAACAATCGATCAAATGTAGATCAACATGAAGGAGGTTACAACTTGCAAAAAAAGATTCAAGGATTTATGGGCAAAGTAAAAAAGTTGATTGGGATGGTTGATTTCATGTGGGGCTAGGCGAAGGAGATCACTCGGTAGTCTAAATTCATAATTCGTTATAGTGGATGAATATCTAGCATATAACGCCTTCTTCGGTCGGTCGACCCTCGCTGGCGCCATGGGGTTTGGTGATGAAGTTCCCATGGAGAATGGGTTCAGAGTGGTAAAAGGTGACCAAAGAACTGGAAGAGAATGCTACATTGCAGAGTTGAGAGAAGGGAAGTGGCGCGAGAAAGGTAAGGATGTGGAGAGAACTCTCTACATCTAGGATTCACAAGCATAGGAACCAAAACCTAGACCCTGGCTCTGGAACCATAACTGTTTTGATAAGACTATGGATCCTAGGATGAAGTCAGGGGAAGGGCAACCGGCACCGGCAGGGCTGAAGGTAAATGTTCAAATCGATATGGATGATTCTACTCAGGTCCTGAAGATTGAATCTCATCTCAATGCTAACTTATGGAAAGAATTAATGAATTTCCTCCAAGGAAATTTAGATGTATTCGCTTGGACATAAATGGATATGTGTGGGAAATTACCGTAGATAGCGTATTACGTACTGAATATAGATCCAAAGTTCACTCCAGTGAAACAGAAAAGGCACAGTGTGTGTCCGGAGCGATCCGCTGCATTGAAGGAAGAAGTGGATAAGCAAATGGTGAATGGCTTTATCCGTGATGATTTCTACCCCAGTTTGGTATCCAACCCCATCTTGGTTAAGAAGTCAAATGGGAAATGGCAAACATGTATTAACTACTCAGATCTAAATAAGGCATGCCCAAGTGACAAGTTTTTTTGTCCAGGATTGACCAATTGGTGGACAGGACTGCAGGACATGGGTTACTTTCATTTATGGATGGTTATTCAAGTTATAGCAAGATTATGATCCATATACTGCATCAGGAGAATACTAGCTTTATCATGGATTTAGGACTATATTGCTATTGAGTTATGTCATTCGGTTTGAAGAATGCTGGAGCCACATACTAGAAATTAGTAAATTCCATATTGAAAATTGGATGGACAATGGAAATATATGTTGACGAGATGCTTGTAAAGTCATGAGTATCTCTGAACTATTTGGATGACCTTTCAGAGACGTTTGACGTTCTACAGAAGTACGGAATGAAACTAAATCCATTGAAATGTTCTTTCAGAGTGGCTTCAGGAAAGTTTCAATGATTCATTGTTAATGTTCGAGGCATCAGAGTTAATCTATAGTAGATTAACCCCTTGAGTAGCGTAACCGCACTAACTACGAAAAACAACTACAAAGTTTGAATAGGAAGATTGCTGCCTTGAGTCGATTCATATCGATATTAATAGACAAATGCATACCCTTCTTCAACTCTCTCAAGAAAAAGGATGAAGAACTTTGAATTGAATCAGGATTGTGGGAATTCTTTAGAGGAGTTTTCGAGACACGTGTAGACACCACCGCATCCAAATAGCTAGATGGGGAGGATTTATTCATTTATTTAACAGTGTGTGCTCATGCACTTAGTGCAGCACTAGTGCGTGACAAGGCAAGGATCCAAAGACCAGCTTACTACATCAACATGCAGTTTACTAGAGCTGAAAAGAATTAACTGTAGTTGGAGAAACTTGAATATTTCTTGTTGATTGCATCAAGGAAGGTAGGACCGTATTTTCAGGCTCATCCAATCAAGGTATTGATAGATCTGCCTCTATAGCAGGTATTGTACCAGCCCGAGACCTTTGGAAGGTTTCTAAAATGGAATATTAAATTGAGCAAGTATGACATTACTTACCATCGGAGGAGAGCGATAAATAAGCATTCATTAGCAGACTTCATTGCCAAGTTTACCACACAAGATGGCAAAGAAGAAGAGGATGTTGTAGTCATAGACCCTCATTGGATATGTTATTTGTCGATGGCGCATCAAAGGAATGTAGATCAGGGGTAGGAGTAGTATTTGAAATGCTGGAGGGACTACCAATCTGCTACACATTGAAATTGAAATTTCTTGCAACTGATAATGAAGCTGAGTACGAGGCGTTAACACCAGGATTAAGGATAACAGAGGAACTGGGGATTAAAATGCTGCACATATTTTGTGATTCCCAGGTGGTGGTTTGCCAAATAGGAAGGAGTATTAAGCCATGGGCAGGACTAACCCCTTACATGTCGATGGCATTTGAACTGCTGGAGGACATAAGCACTATATGATAATGCACAAACCCTAAAGAGGAAAACATAAAGGCCGATGCTTTAGTTAAGCTACCTAGCTCTAGGAAGGCACAGCTAATGGCGTTAGTTCCGATGGAAGTTCTAAAAGTTCCTTGTATCAATTATATGGACGTCGACTGGATTATGGAGAGCATAGAGGAGGAGGAGTCATGGATGACACCAATCAAAGACTATTTGATCAACGTAACTCACCCGAGAGACAAAAACGAAAGGAATAAGCTTCTTTGGAAAGCACCATGATTCATGATGTAAGACAAAGTACTATATAGGAATGGATTCTCAGCTCCCTTGCTTTGGTGTGTTGCTAAGGATGAGGCTAGGAAGTTCCTCATGGAAATCGATGAGGGCAGTTGTGGCGATCATACCGAGGAGTAGACCCTAGTGAAGAAGATACTTCGCTACAGATATTTATGACCGACGATAAATCGGAATGCAATCGACTACACCAAATAGTGCGATCAATGCCAGAGATTAGCAAAGATCCCAAGAGCCCCATCGACAGAATTGACACAAATGGTCAGTCCATGGCCATTTAAAATTTGGGGAATCGACATCGTTGATGTGTGACTAATAACGAAGGGAGGGGCCAAGTATGCTACCATTGCAGTGGATTACTTTATGAAATGGGATGAAGCGGAACCGCTTGCCACGACTACAACAAAGGAGGTAATTAAATTCACAACGAAAATATTGTTTGTAGGTTCAGAGTATCTAAGCAGATCATCATGGACAATGGATCTCAGTTCGAGAGCATTGAATTCAAGGATTTCTACAACCGATATAGTTTTAAGAAAAGCATCTCCATGGTGGCATATCCACAGGAAAACGGGCAAGTGGAAGTAGTGAACAAGATCATCAAATCCAGCTTAAATAAGCGACCGACTAGAGCTAAAAAAAATGGATTGATGAGCTTCCACTAACACTATAGGCTTATAAGAGGACCTATAAGTCTGCAACTGGACACTCACCATTCTTTTTGGCTTATGGATCTAAAGTAATGATCTCGATAGAACTGAACCCCCTTCTCACTATAAAAGGCATTTCGATCGGAAGGCGAACTAGGAACTCTTGCTTGAGTCCCGCAATTTGTTTGGTGTGAAAAGGGAAGAAGCAAAATTATTGGTAGTTGCCCACCAGAAAAGGGTAGCACGACATTTTAACGCCAAGGTTCATAATTATACCTTTGAAGTAGGCGATGTCATTCAAAAATGGGTACCCCCAAGTATGAGGGCATTTGGTCCAAACCGGGAAGGATCCTATGCGATCGATCGGAAGCTTGGAGATGGAACATTCAAGCTAGCGACTATTGGTGGAATCCTTATCCTGCTTGCATGGAACAGCTGCTTGCTGTGACACTACTACATTTAGTTTTTCCTAGTTTGCTTTCACAAATAAGCCACCCTAAGGCACTGCGGGCAATGTAATAAGGCAGGTTTCGCCACTTCTCCCATTTATGAATAAATTCGGCTTCTTGATCCAATGGAACCATGTTATCGTAAGTAAAAACCTCCGTAATCCTTGATTAGCAAATCAACTGAGAACTTACTCCCCTATCCTTGGATAATGGATAGGGAGAATGTTCCTGGAAGCCGATCGGGTTATTTGACCCCAACCTTTAGGAGTTCGTCACTGCATGGAGATTGGGATAACGAGAAGGCTTGACAAAACCTGTCCTTCAAGAATCCATGGTTGCTCGAAGATAGGGAATGCCAAAAAGGAAAGCTCAAACCTTCAAGAATCTGGCACTACTTGAAGATTGGCAACGTCATGAAGGTAAACCTATCCTTTAGGAATTTGACGTTGCCTAGAGATAGGTGACGCCAGGATGGAAAACTCTAACCTTTTGGATTCTGGCACTACATGGAGATTGGCGATGTTAGGATGGTAAAATCCTATCCTTTGGGAATCTTTCATTGCTCGAAGATAGGAGACGCCAGGAAGGTGAACTCCCAACTTCAAGGATTCAGCATTGCCCAGAGATTGGCAACTTTAGGAAAGTGAACCCGCATCCTATAGGTATTGGTGTTTCTCTGAGATTGGAAACGTCAAGGAAAACATTTTCTTCGGATCGATCAAATAATTCAACCCAACCTTTTAGGATCGAATGGGTAATTTGGTCCTGAATTGTAGGAATTCATCATTTCCCAAAGATAAACAATGTCAACATGTAGAAACTTCAGGGTCATTCGAATAATTCATCCTAGCTTTCGAGAAAATAACTAAGGGATCGAGAGGATAAATCGTCCTAACTTGCAAGGATTTGATGTTGACTGGAGACAGGCAATGTCAAGGAGAAATTTTTAGAATCAAACCATCAATGTCCTTGTTTCCAAAGATAGAAATCCGAACTCAACTAGGTTTTCAACCAGATCGTTAGGATTTTATTGTTGTTCGAAACTATGCAAATTTAGAAAAGGATGTTCGGAACTGGATAATTCGTGTTCTAGTTTTCGAAGACAAGAACTAGTGTCTGATTGGATTTCAACGATCGTGCTAGCAACAAAGCAGGGCACACGCGGTCACGGATGAGTGAGGATGGTAGTGAAGGCTTGAAAAACTAGTATTATCCATCTTTCTCGATCCAAGATACGGATAAGGGGAGGCACGCGCAAACTGTGGGCGATTACATAGTTTTCCTTATGATATTTCTATTCCATCAATGCCCACATCTTGGAATTGGAAGTGCTAAATCCTACAAATAGAGGAAAGCATGCAGCAAAACTATATAGAAGAGAATAAGCACTCCGGCCACAGCCCCACCGCAATGAAAGTAGTGCAGAGCACATAACAAACATGAATTATGACTGATTAAGAGATAATTGATCGAACATAAGCGTCAACAACCACGGAATTGGTTAAGTGTTAGTCCTTGTTTCGCCAAGTAGGATGCTTTGGCGATTACAGACAGGACTAATAGTGGAATACAACCTAAGCAATTGTAGAAATATTATTTATATGCATATAGTCCTGGTAAATAAGCACATTACATAGGCAGTTATATATAAACTGGAAAATATATAAAAATAAGGAAAATAAAAGAAACAAAGATTACAAGACAATAGTGATCGTTTCATTACTACAACCTTTTTATATAAGATACAATACGGATTGATCTCGCACAACCACGAACTATTTACCACCAAAAAAGTACAAACTCAACAGCCTAAAACAAAGACAAGCCACCTTACAAACATGCTTCAAGTACCCTCTACTTGGTCTTTCCCTTCTTTTTGCCCTTGCCATCAGAATGCCATTTGTGCTTCTTTTCATCTTTAAACCCCACACCTTTGGGAGTTTCACCCTCAGATTCGATAGACTCTTCACAGTAGCTGTATGAGGCTTATCGTTCTTCCTGGTAGAAGTCTTGGAGGTTTGGATCATAAACTTTGGCGGCCTCCACTTGATTTTGTGAAGCTTAGATGTAGGGTTTGCAGGAGTGGAAGAAGTGGGCTTTGTGGCGCCAGACTTAGCTTTTATCTTGATTTTCTCATAGTCCATCTTCAACCTCTCTGCTAAAGACTCAAGATCCGTTAGATTTGTGGGACTAATAATAGTGACGTCTTCTTCCTTGGATTGAGAAATGTCCTCCAGCCCTTCCTAAGCCCTGATCTTCTAATAGTCAAGACCAGGTCCAAAACTGGAAGGCAGGACCGAGCCCTCTTCATTTCCTCTACTAAGCTTTTTGTGATAATATTTGATTTGCGAGCAATGTCACTCTCAGTAGTTAAGTATGTTTCTAAATGCGACGGGCATCCTAATCGACTTCCTCCTTAGAAACATTTCAATTGCTTGGTCAAACATGACGTCGTGCAAGAAAAGGTCTAGACAAGCGACCTGCAGGTGTGGTAGAGCAATAGGAAGAGAAGGTGGAGAAGCGAAGGTTCCCTTTGATCGTAGAGGAGCAATGGCAGTTAAGGACTGTGAAGTAGGAACTTGTTTCCAAGAAGAAGTTTGAAGCTCAGTTCATGGTGGAATAGTACCATAAGAAGAGCAGGAACGATCCTAAGATTCTCTTGGTCGCTTGGATGGATCACGTGATATCCCTTCTTCTGCCCCTCTTTTCTTCCTAACTCTCTCCCTCTCTCTTTTGGTCCGTCTTTCATTCCGTCGGTCGTCCTCCGCTTCTTGCTCTTTCTTCTATGCCTCTCCTTATCAGTCTCAGAGCGACCTTGATAACTAGAGCAAGGTGTATGAGGGTCAGGAGTTTGCCCTCTAAACCCATCAGCATTATATGAGAGATTTCTAAACCTATCCCTGGCCATGGAAGCTAAAACGAGAAGAGAAACAAAATAAGTATCAAGATTACTAAGAATAGTGAATGCGTGGATGCATGTAAGTGATCCTAGTGAAGTGTATAATGTTCATAACCCTTTAAGTACCTACAAACCATTTTGGCAAGGAATTAGAAATGGGGTCTCATGCCTTTATTCAAATTTCCTCCTAGCAAGAAGCTGACGTTGTAGGAACCCTCAGCAAGAATATCGGTAATGTAAATGTCAAAATCGCTTAAACAAAGAATACATCACCAAGAATGCGATCTCAAGGAGTTATTTCACTCGAAGGCAATGTGGTCGATCGTTCGGGTGGCTCAGATTTTCAATGACGATTAGCTCTAAAAGGGGCGTGCTTGGAAGTTCAAGGCTCTCGTAGGGTGCCTCTCCGAAAGATTCACCCTCTTATGCGCTAGCATGGTAGTCACTATCGTTATTGTCGATGCTCTCTCTTCCACTTCCACCATTGGTTCTTTCCATTCTTTCCTTCCTACACTATCACTCTCCTCCGGGATTGGCTACATTCTAACTCCTTCGTCCCCTTCTCTCGAGAAATCACCAACAGTTGGCTCATTTGCTCCCCCTCCAACAAGATTTTTGGTACGTGCTACTAGGCAGATACTCCAGAGCTACTAGGCAGAGATGATTCAGCAAAAGCATATCTATCCGGAAGCAACATGCCACTAAGCCTAAGATTTTTATTCGTTGGGAGATTTGCAGTCATGCAGTGTTGGAAGCTGACCTCCCTTAGACACTTTAGTGTGTCAGCATACTCATCTCAAGCCAAAATGCCTGATAATAGGTTAAGTAGTTGAACTAAATGGATTCAAACATGGAGAGGACAGAAGTAAAGAAACTCACTTCTGGACAGCTAATGTCCATTGAAGCCATACGGGCACTGAACGGAGAAGTACTTATTTTTTAAATATGAGCGTTTGTTTTGAAGAGACTCTATGACTTTGCACCTACACCAGGACTTGATGATCATATAACAAGGATACTCCTACCTTTGCTTTAAATGAAGGAAGTAGGTATGCTTTTAAAAAGCAGAAGTCCGGTTTGAAGCCGTTCGTGGAAAGCACGTACAAAGAGCTTAGGATAGAATAATAGTTCGGGTGCACTTTTATCATAGCTAACCTAAGCTCTTAGAGAATCATTCGAAGAAATAGATTGAAGGTCGACACGACATCGCCTAAACACATGTATCTGTTTCAAGATTTATACCACGTCGGAGGAAGATGTGTTGTTGCCCCTGAGTAGGAAGCAGTACATCACACTCAGGAATTTCGTGCTGGCTTCAAATATTTCGAAATATTTTCTCAAATAGGATAGTCGGCATCTGTTCGGAAAGGTCATCCAAGACCCTTAAATTGATATATTCATTTAGCATGGAGATTGATTTTGCAGTTGGCCTGTTGGTACAACTGCGATTTATAACTTGGCTGCGATCGAAAGTCTGGGACAAGCAGGCATGGAAGGTGAAGCCTAAGCTATGGAGGACCCAACTTTAGGAGTGTAGATGTGCCCATATCGAACTTGAATCATGGTAATCGAAGAGTCATTCTAAATAAGAAAACTTGGCATTCAACACGGTCCGATATGTTTAATTTCAAACATTGGACCCACGTGACCAGTGTCTAAAATCCATAGGATGTCGATGTGTGTTGATCAATTGGATTCCAAGCGTTGAGAAAAGCAAGTGAAAGTGTTAATTTATACAGTGTACATCTCATATCTCGTACATGACGAACATAACTTCTTGTGTAGATAGCTCATAGATCTTACCCATTATCGATGAATAATCAATAACGGAAACACTGTCTATAGCAATGCAAAAGCTTTTACTTATAGGAACGGTAGGAGTAAGTGAACAATGTTATGCAGTAAATGAAGGTGCAATGGAATCATTTAATACGACCGTTCATGAAGTGAACCGTCCTAATAGAATTTAAATGAAGGTGCGAGATTAGCCACGCTTTGAAAAGAGTTAGTTGAGGACGGAAAGCCAAACATATTTCTAGAACGGCATGTGCACGACCTAGACCAAACTTACCCTAAAATCAAGCCTAAACCCTGATTACGATCATATCCCCATAAAAGCAATTGGTATCATTGCCAATAGCACCATCATCATGCCAAACAAGCACCACCCACCTTAGATGATCTGAAACTTACATAGGAAATTGGGGCCGAATGCTTTGGTAGGATAACTGTGGTGGTGATCTCAAAGCGAGCAGCGACTAACTGGAGTTAACGACGATAGACTTAAGGTTCGGCCTAAGTGGAGATTGATGATGCAACAATAAGTTACGGGTGGTCAAAAGAGTCTGTTTGATGAGCATCTCTCAGTAGCAAGCAGGAGTAAAGAATGAAAGAGTGAAGTGATTTTTTTCTAAATGTTTAAATTATAGGCAGTCAGTGGAAACAAAAGCACTTGGTACCAAGAGGTATTTTTGGAGCCAAAAGTTGGCAGAAAGCATGGAAAGAGAAAGGGCATACTCAACTAAGGAGCGTCACGATCTCTGGAGCATAGAATTTGCCAATAGCTCGAAGAATAGAGCTTTAACTATGCAAGGCAGTTGAAGGAAAACCTACCAGCTGAGATGGAGGCAATGCGTCGAAGTAATTTATGAACAACTAACCGAAGCCAATAGTTAGCGAGTCAGAAATTTTCTTGATCCAGAGCATGCTTTGATCTCAAAGAAAGCATGCTCTAAGGGGAAAGTGATAAATGGGTTTTAATAAAGAATATTTTAACTAGAAGTAGAAGGTCAAAACGATGACAAAACGAATCGAGAACTTGGAAACATGCTCAAAAGGATCAAAGGATGGAATTTAGGAAGTTTCATAAGAAAGGGAGAAAACTGGAACTCTCGGTGCCGAGAGATTTTCCTGCCCATTTTGGCCTTCATAACCTCTTATGTTCAACGTATTACTTCAAGCAATCATCATCAAGTGCTTCTCGCCGAGAATAGATGAGTAGTTCTAAGGATTGATAAGAAGAATAAAAAAGCATGATAAGACAAGAGGAATCAAGGAAATCGTTGGTAACTATGGGCTTAAGAACTCGTTAATCCCTTGTACTTGTTACTTCAATCTTTCTCAAATCTCTAATAAATAAAATATAAAGTGGACGTAGGCTAGAGATTGCTGAACCACTTTGAAAATTCTTCTGTATTCTTTATTTTCTTTCAGTTCATGGTAGATCTAATCCTATAACATGTCATATTTGGGTGTTGTGCCACTTTTGACATCAATGGTGTCACGGTCAACTGAAATCAACTCAAACTCAAAGTCTCTAGCTAGAGTAATTTGGTTAATAATAATTGTTATTATTAGACCAAGGACTTTGTATTTGGACCATAAAGTTGAATATGGACGATATTAGAATTTTGACCATTATCAATTTTCATAAGTCTAAAGTGATGTAGCTGACGAAGAGAATTGGTGTAAATAATCACTATTGGGTAATGCTTAAATAAAGTAAAATTTGATTTTACCGAAACTATGTAAGCAATAAATTTGGCCATAATGTCCACTACCTACGAAGTGACATGTGAATGTTAATATTAAAATTATTCGATATTAATCGCCGATCGAATTTACACCTAAGAGTCACACAACCGTAATATTGAATACTCTGATTAACACCCAATTAATTAATTATCATTCTAAATTAATTAATATTTACGAAATGTTAATTATAAAATTTTATTTGACTTGTGCTGAAAATAGTGCATATATAACGTTATATACACACATGTTGATATACGATATCGATGTGCGTTTAAATTTTATTTAAATGTATTTGATTTGATTGGGCTGGGAGTAATTGGGAGGCTTATAAATGGTCTTGATGTAGGAGGCCATAGGTGTTGGAGGAGGGGTTGGATTTGATTATAAAGGGGTTTGAATTAGTGGAGATATTGATGGATCCGAATCCACTTTTTGCTTCTCTCTTTCTTCATATTTAAACATCCTTAACCCCTCATCTATTTCTCTCCTTTTTAGCATCCATTACATCCATATCTAGCCGAAAATGGTAGTCCCTTCCTCTATAGATCTAAGCCATAAAAACCCAAGTTCAAGTAAAATCAGGACAATAGTGCATAGTGCTTTCAGTCTGGTAGCTCTCTATGGAAGGATTTGAATTCAGATTCATACAGAGTCGATCAATTCAGAATTCAACATATATTAATTAGGTTACAATCAAGGTAACTTATTTATTTTCAACATTGTATGTGAATATGTATGTATGTATTGTGATTAAAAAATTATATATGTGTGTGTGTGTGTTTGTATGTGTATGCGGATATAGCTCTCGGCCAGCTAAAATATATATTTTTTGAACTAAATTTTAATTTTAAAAAGGATTTTAAAATAAAATATGATTTTTTTAATGTACAAATGTATATATAAATTACATGTAAAATTTTGTTAAATCATATACATGTAATCATTCTTGAAAATTAAAAAATATATTTAAAATCATATATATATATATATATATATTAAAAACAATACGGTACTTTAATATGATATATATACACACACACACACATATTGTATGTACATATATTTTAATGCACATTATTTATATCATTGTTTATGACATTTATTTAATTTTTTTCCTTTATTCATTTTCGTATGGAAAATATTTACAGAAAAACCATTTTTTAAAATTGTAAAGGATATTTTTACGAAGAAATAATTTTGTCAAACATATTATAGGCCAAAAATATGTGTGAATATATATAGGGGGATTTCACTTCAAGGGCTTATTTGTGCAGGGTAATAAGTTTTAAGGACACAACTTTTGAAAGATTAGTTTTAAGGACAATTTACGGGAAAAAGATAGAAGAATTTATCATTTTCAGTTATATAGAAATAATGATAAAAGGATTTATCATTTTTCTGTATTACTTAAAAGGATAAATGAATTTATTACTAACCTGTAAATTGTCCTTAAAATTAATTATTCAGAAGTGCTGTCCTTAAAACTTATTACCCAGAAAATAGAAGCCCTTCAACCTAATTTCCACTATATATATGTATATGTATGTATGTATGTATAATTTTATCTATTTATGTTTAAATATATAATGATGTCTTATATTCGAAATTTAAATATTAATTTATATATACATATACGTATACATATATATGTATATGTTTTTTCTAAAAATATATTTTTATTTCATATATTTGCATTTATTTATTTTATTTTACTAAAGTGTTATTTTTAATTTAAATTAGAAATTACAAAATATTATAAAGTCTAGATCTAGATCCGAAATTTGAATTTAAATTTAAATTTGTGATTATTAATATTTGGGTTTTCAAATATAATTATTTTACATTATTATATATATATATTATGTATCATATATGTACATGGAGGGACAAACATGTCTGTTGCAATGTAAATCACAGCATCTATACACGCGTATGTTAACCATGTAAACTATATATGTTGCACGTGTACATACATACACATATGTATATGATATGTATATTCATATTATATAATACAAATATAATATCAAAATATAATTTTATTTGCAAATAATATAAAATATTGATTTTCCTTAAAATAAATTTAGATTAGATCTAAATAAATTTAGACTTCATAGGCCCAATAAGATCCAATGGAATAATATTTTAGAAAATGACCTATTTACCACACAGTGTGTTGGCCCAGTTCCAACATAGTGCACCAGAGTTTCAAAGTCGAACCAGAGATTCAGTGAAGTGTTATAGCTGTGGAGAAGAGGCCATTATTCCAAGGAGTTTACTAAGTCATGCCTTCCACTGTCTCAAAAAAAGTGCAGAATCTACAACGAAGAAGGTTATCTCAGTTATACTTGCCCAACAGTGGGTAATAAGTGGGAATTTAAATATTATAAAGGCTGCTAGTGGACCATCTCAAACTAAAGAGGAAGCTGTATCCATCCTCGAAAGTACTATCTTATTGAGAGATTCTCCCATTAGAGTTATTTTCGACATGGGTACATCTCATTCATTTGTGCCGAAGGAACTAGACGATAAATTTGATCTTGATGTTGTTTTCTTGGTGACATCCAGGCGGTTATGCAATCCTTGGGATGTTTTGCAAAGATGTTGTTTAGGACTTATGTGCTTTCTTACGTTTTTCTCCTTTTTGTGACTTGCATTTATTCGAACTTCTATGATTTGACATTATTTTTGGTATGGGAGGCTCATCTATTACGTCTAGAGAGAGTAATCACTCTTAGGAACCCCAATAGCATAAAGCATATTTGCCTAGCTCTTGGAAACATTTGTCAAAGTTTGAGTGCTTTTCCTTTTTCTCTTGAGTATCAAGAAGAGGATGACATTACTAGAGTCGCTATTGTCAGAGATTATCTTGATATTTTCGAGTCTATCACTAATTTCCCATTAGGCATGCTGTAGAGTTTCGAATTGATCTTATTCCTAGAACTCAACCAGTTTGTCGTCCACCCACGAGGATATCTGCCAAGGAGAATGAAGAACTAAAGAAGCTGTTGTCATAGTTGGAAGATAAGCATTTTATTCAGTCTTGTAGTTCACCTTGGGGTGTCAAAGTAGTCTCTATAAAGAAAGTGGATGGTTCCCTTAGGTTATGCATCGATTATTGAAAGTTGAACGAGCTTACCATAAAGAATAAATATCTTTTGCATTGAATCGATGATATGTTTGGTTAGCTTAGAGATGTAAGTTTTTTCTCAAGCTGACCTCTTATCAATTTCCACCACCTCTATACTGCAAAGGATATAATCCATTGCCATCTTTTCGAGTTCATTATGGCTCTTATGAGTGGCTTGTGATGCCATTTGGATTGATGAATGCACTTGCATATTTCATCGATCAAACGAATAGTACTTTCAGAGATTAGCTTGATAAGTTCATCTTGGTATTCATTGATGACCTCTTGGTTTGTTCCAAGTCAGAGGTAGAGCATGAGAAACACCTTAGAGCTGTTCTAGAGACATTTAGGCGGAATTAATTGAAAGTTAAGTTCTTCAAATATAATTTTTGTGAGGAGGTGAAGTTCTTAGGCCATATAGTGTCAGAAGCCGGTATTCCGCTATATCCAACCAAGTTTGAGGCTATTCGGAATTGGAAGCGACTTAAGATAGCTGCTAAGATATGTAGTTTTTTTGGGTTTAGCGGGATATTTTTATCATCTCTTTATGATGGATTTCTCAAAGACTGTGCTACCTCTCACTAATCTTACGTGGAAAGGAATAAAGTTTCTGTGTACTGATGAATGCGAGACTGCTTTTTAGAAGCTGAAGGAGTTGCTTAATTGTGCACCCGTTATTATTGTGTTGGAGGGTAACCGAGATCTTGAGGTTTATATTGTTGCATGTGGTTCTAAATTGGGAGCAATTCTTATGCAAAAAGGTCGAGTGGTTTTCATATATGTATTTAAGGCCTAATGAAGTCATTATGTCACTCATGATTTGGAGCTTGCTGCCATTGTCTTTGCATTGATGATATAGTGACATTATCTACTTGGAGAGAGGTTTGTTCTTCATAAAGATCATAAGTCATTGAAATATCTGTTCACCCAGATGGATCTCAACATGAGGTAGAAGCAATGGCTTGAATTTCTTGCAGCCTATGGCTTTGAGATTCAATACTCCCCTAGGAAGGGGAATCTAATGGCTGATGCATTGAGTTGGAAGCATCAGGCCGGAAGGATTTGGAGTTGCTTTCTATGTGTGAAATCCGAGAAACAGATTATTCTGTTGGTTTGTGTGCGTTATTGGAAAGTCTTTTTTTCTGACCATCTTTGATTGATCGGATCACTGATGCTCAAAGGAGAAATCATACAATTCTTTATTTTATTTAAAGGTTGGAATCTGGAGATGTTGGCAATGATCTTGTTGGTTATTCTCTTGATGTTCATAGCTGCTTAAGGATGAGTGGTAGACTTGTTGTTCCTGATTTGGATGGTTTCCATAAAGAGATGATGGATGATTGCCATCGGTCATGTTATACTATTCACCCTATAAGAAGCATGATGTATATGGATATTAAGTGTCTCTACTATTGGGAAGAGATAAAATGCGACATTGGAAAGTATGCAAAGGGTTGTATCAGTGTCAGCTTGTTAAAGATGAACATCATAGGCCTAGCGATCTTTTTTATCCATTGGAGATTCTACTATGGAGTGGGACCACGTATAAATGAATTTGAATTTATTGTCATTCAAATATATACAAATCCTAACATGAAATCTAGTAGGGATTTCTTTAGTGTTGTGTTCTTTTTAGGTGTCTATGGACTTTGCAGATAGTCTTCCATAATATTGGAGTGGCCATGTTAATATTTAGTTAGTGTTTAATCGCTTGACTAAATCGGTGCACTTTATACGGTTGAAGTCAAGTAGAAGTACTCCATAATTGACCAAGACTTATGTGAAGGAGGCAGTGAGATTTCATACTGTTCCCAGTGCAATTATGTGTGATCTTGATCCATTATTCACAAGTGGTTTCTGGAAGAGTCTTCAGTTAGCCTTGCATTCGAAGCTGGACTTCAGTACTACATATCATCCATTGATTGATGGTCAGATGGAGTGAGTTAATCAGGTGTTGAAGTATTTTCTCCATTCTTGTGTACTTGATTTGGGCGGTAGTTGGGAGGATCATATTTATTTGGTGGAGTCTGCTTACAACAATAACTATCATACTAGCATCGACATGGTACCGTTTGAGGCTATATATGGTAGATCATGTCATTCACCATTGTACTGGCTTGAGACAAGAGATAAGTTAGTTCTTGGTCTAGATTCTATCAGCGAGGCTTCCGAGAAGATTAAATTGACCGGACAGGGGATGATGGAAACCCTAGATCGATAGAAGTCATATGTAGACTGTAGGAGGAAGGATATTGAGTTTAAGGTAGGTGATTTAGTATTTGTGAAGATATCTTCTCCAAAGTGTTATATTATGTCCAGTAAGTAGGGAAAGGTTGCACCTCGCTTTATTTGTCCATTCTCGATTACTGAGCACATTTTTCGAATAGCTTATATTGAGTTCCTCTTGCCAATCAGTTCTCTAGTATTCATGATGCCTTCCATATTTCCCACCCGATGAAGTTCTTAAGGAGAACCTAGATAGAATTGGAGCCAAGGCACATAAAGGGGCTCGATATTTCTTTAGATTTGACTTATATGCAACATCTGATCTGTATAGCCGACTCAGAGGTTCGACAGCTTAGAAGCAAGAAGCCCTCATTAGTGAATGTGCAATGATTCGACAAACTGCTGGATTATACTTTGGAGATCAAAGAGCATATGACACGGACCTCCTCCAAGTTATTTCTTGATGCAAATGAGTCTGGTACGTTTTACTTGCCGGTTGGTTTTGCTTGATTGTTTGTTGTTTTAGTAGTTAATGGTGCAGTTAAGCTAGAAGTCATTAGCTTAGATATAGATTCTCTTTAAGGAGAATTTGCGAGGATATAATTTTCTTAATAATTAGTTGGGATTAATAATTGAGAATTAAATAATTAAAAAGGGTTTTAAATACTAAAATGTGGATAAGTGGAAGTAATTTCGAAATTATGTGGTCAAATATTTTATTAAGAATGAAAATAATTTATTAGAGTAAATTGTTAATTGTTAGATGAGTTTGGTTATTTCTAAAAGGATAAAAATGATTTTCAAAATATATTATAAGTGGTTAAATAATTTTTACAAAGTTAAATATTGAACATAGATAAGATTGTTTTATCAAAAGAAAAATAATTTTTTTCCACTTGTAAAAGGACTTTATAAATTTATTTCTGAAATTTTGCTTTAAAATGTAAATATGGAAATAATTATTTAACTAGGTTAAATTAAGGAAAGTTATTATTGTAAAATTATGGAATGATAATTGAATATTATGAAAAAATAAACACGTTTTTTATTCGGAGGTATGTGCTAAGTGGAATGGGAAGGATAATAGATTTGTAAAGAAAAAGAAGTTAATGAAAGAAAAAAGTATATAAATTGAGCACTTTTGGCTCATTTCTACACTTAGAGAAAATGCCTCCTCTCTTTGTATTTCTTGAGTTGTTTAGAATTCTCTATCCCATATGCACTTTTTCATCCTCCTGTAGCTTCAAAGTTTTCAAAACACAAAATATTAAAGACCTTAACCGCCACTTGAAAATTAGAATAAAATAGAAATAAATTCCTAATAATTCCAAAGTTAAATCGTACCCCACTCAACACCTCTGCTACACCACCAGCCAAGAAGAAGTTTAGATTTTGAATAATTTTTGGTTCATTGGAAATTTACATCAAGAGGAAAGAGCGAGAAGGAGTAGTAAAGAACTAAGAACTTTACTACTTCAAGTGAGTGTTCCCACACATAATTTATGTCTGAATATGGTGTTTATTTGTGTTTGTGGTACTCATGCACTACACAAATCTATGGAAATGGTCTTATGCATATTAAAAGAACCCGTTATAGTATACACCTTAACCCCAAATTGCATCTATTTTGTGTTGATTAGTGCTTGAATTGGTGTATGTATTGGATATTGCAGTGAGTGCCAGAAATATGGTCAGTCAGAGGGGAGTATATGAGTTGTTTGACAACAAGCTTAGCAAGGTCACTGGAGCTTTCACTCCAAGCCGTCACTAAGCAATCATTTGCTTGGAATATGAGCGGTTGACTACTCGTAGCTTGGAGCGAAATCTCGAGGGTGCCTGCTTTCTAAAAAAAATGTTTTTGAATAAAAATTAAAACAAAAATATCTAATAGTGAAGTTGTTTTTGGAAAAGGATTAGTTTGAGCTAAAAATAAAATAGAAGAAGTTTTATACGTTTTAATTGAATAAAAAATTGATTTTTGAGTTTAAAAATTCATTTCGAAATTCAAATAAATCTTAGAAAATTACAAAATGGTTTTTTAATAATTATTACCTGATTTTAAATTATTTTCCATGATTTGATACATTAAAGAGGGATTTGGGAAATTACTTTCTGAAAAAACCATGATTTTTGAATTAAATAAATAAAGGAAAATGTATAATTTTACTTGAAAACTCATCAAAGTTTTTGGATTAAAAAATATGTTTTTTTCTTATAAATTAAACTTCTTTTACAAATGGAATTGAATGTTGTGTGATACCTTTTTCTATGTAGTACGGAACTTGAATTAACAGAGATATAAAACCATCTGATATTAGACTTTCGGTATTATTTCTCTGATTATTTTCTAGACTTGTTATATTGAATACTGATTAGAAATATGAGTGTAGTTTATAAATTATGAATAAATGAGCAAGAAACACTCGATGGTATGGGACAAGGAAGTTGATATTTATTCGATTATTCATTGTAAGAAGAGGACACGCCAACGGGGATTTTGCAATATTAGAATATTGCATACATGTGTTTATGGGGCTATTTATTGTACTATATGTAGCTTTGTGCCTGCCTAGTTGTATGTGGAAGTCTACTGTGTTGTTAACTCCTATTATTTTAGCGAGGAGTAAAACCAAATTAGGCTAGCATCCATCCCAGCGACCTGGTTGTAGGGTCATGCCCAAGATCCGTGACACACCTTATGATATATAGCCGTGAGCTATTGCTGTGTATTATTGCTTCATGTCACATAGGCTAGGAGTCTATTACCTTTCAAGGGCACTTGTAGGGTCATCACCATTGCATTGCTTAGTCTTACACTCGATGGATACCGAATCAAGATAGTCGTCGAGGTAACGAAAGACCATGGGAGCCATGCCAGATGGGCGTGTGTGTAGTCTCCTGGAGCAAGCGAGTGGTTGTTAGTCTCTTGTCTGGTTATGATGTGTGATAGATAAACGTACATCACTTATACACCTCCTTAACTTTTAATGATGATGATTAGTGGTTATATTTTGGACTGTGTGCCCAAGGTACGACCAATCCCAGTATTAAGCATTGTATGTTAGTGGATGTGTGACACGTATATGTGTATGCGTGTTGTTGTTGAGTGATTGGTTGTATGCTTGATGTATTCATGTGTGATGGATGTTTAGTATGGATAATGATTTGTGCGTGGCATGATACGTGATTCACTTGAGATGTTTATTCCCACTATGAGATACATTTATATACACTGTATCAGTTATCTCCACCAGTATACATTAGTATTTTAGAATAGTCTAACCCATGTGTTATTTTATAATGTCGGGTCAGTTCGAGATATTTTCGGTCCAGGCACGAAGTTGCTAGCTTAACCCTCGAGATATTATTGGATGCTAGCATACACTTTAGGATGATGCTTTCTCTTCTGTGTTTTTATTGCCTCATTCATTTATGATGATGTATCTATTGGACTATGATAGTTTGTTTGATGATGGTGGATGTTAGACTAATATTTTGTTACTCACCTTGGATATGTGTGATTGATGTATTATATTTTATTGCTATGTTCTGGCTCTGTGATCTCTGTTATATTTACTTTGTATTTTTTTGTTCTATCCTAGAAACCACATGTGTTTAATTGCTTTGTGCCGATACTATATATAGTAGTAAGGGTTATATGTTTTGAGCTATGTACCAGTGTTAGCTCAAGGGAATATTCACTTATGTATCCCCTTATAGCCTTATTCTCCGTATTATCAAACGGTATTGCCTAGTAATGCTCTTTCGTAATAGGGGTATAAAGTTGTGGTGTTGCAATAGCTTTCCAATGTGCATAAACTGGAATATTCAACCTAGGAAATAGTTCATCCTATTAATTTATTACTAGCATATAAAGGAGTTGAGTTGTTTTGTCATTGTAATGATCGAACTTTTCATGGAAGTTCTCGATGCAATGAGATTGGATTAGCATCAAATCTTCCACTTTCCTTATGATATTGATCCTTAAGTTCACTTCTGCCTCTCCCAGATCTTTCATAACAAATTTAAAGGACGGAAACCTTTTTTTTCTTTCACACAATATACATAAAGCGAAGCATTAGCATGTCTTCAACATATAAACACATTATAACATAACTGTTTTGTCTGATGTTAACCGGGTTTTTAACTAGGAAGAAATAAATGAAAGTTAGAACATTTAGATAAAGATGAAATGACTTGAAAACTTGCAAGCACACCTAAATGGAACAGAGAAACAACTCGGGAATGTTTCATACAATTTGGAGCTAAGAGCTTAGCTAGGTATCAAGCTATCCTTAGGTCAGTACCGACCTATAATTTCTCTCTAAATCAACTCCCAAACTCCATGCTTCTCACATACATCCCCAATAGCTCGTGATCAAGTGTGGAGTTTGAATGACCAATTCCAAAGTTGATGAGAAGAAAACTAAGAAAGAAGATTAACTCAATCAATATAGGAAAGATTACTAGAATCAAGCAATAATCAATGAAAATAGCATGGACACATCAACATGAAGATTGAAGAGTAGAGCAAGAGTCGACGATAGATTTGCACCAATATCTATAGTCGGTACCGAGCTACATACGTCGGTACCGACTTATCTCCTTGGGTCGTGGTGCTTCGATTTTTCTTATGCAGCATTAGGTTATTTCCTAGACCTGAATGCAAGTGGGATTCTAACCCAGTACCCCTATTTCCCTATAAACACCAAACTAACTACAACTAAAGAGGGATCTAGCTTCTGATAATTCTATAAGTGGAAGCTTTGCCTCTTTTCCATCTCTTTCCTCCATATAATATTCACCTAGCCAGTTACTCTTGTCAGTTCTAGACCTTAGAACTTGTCAAAACTCTTGTACTAGTGACCTACTCTCTCTCTGATTCTCTGTAATCTAGCATAAACTCTGTAAAATCAATCAATAAAAGCTACAAAGTGGATATAGGCTAGAGATTACCGAACCAATATAATATCTTGTGTCCCTTTACTTTATCTCTGTTCTACTTTCTTTCATTTTCTATACTATCAGCTAGATCCAGGTCGCAGAGGTTTCCTATGACTTATTCTTAGGCGTTGATCTATTTTTGGCATTAACAATTTGATGCTTTCATTAAGAAAACTATATCTAGGCTTAGATCTGGCTTTCTAATTGAATTGGATGGGTTCAAAAGTTAGATCCAAAAAACTTGCTTAAAGAACTTGAAGAGTTGTTAGAAAAATTCATGGCACCATGAAGATCCAAATGATCCTCAGGCGCTATGGCTGGTGGTGATGAAGGAATGCTCATCAAGTGGAAGTTAACAAAGGAAATTCACTCCTTGGATCCTCAATTCAAAAGGAAGCTGTCGCTAGAGGAGAGCTTAATCAGATGATCAATGAACTTAACCAGAAGTTTACGGATAGTCAGAAAGCTCTCATGGATAAGATGAATGTGTTGCTAACTTTACAGCCACCAAAAACAAGAAGAGTTAGAAGAGAAACTTCTCCTATAATAGAGCATGAGAACTCTTCAGTCTCTGGCTTCAACAGAAGAGACATAAAGAAAAAGCAGTAGAAAGTGAATTGTGGGAGTTGCAAGAAATGTAGCAGGAGGAAGTAGAAGCGCCCCGCACTAGAAAACAACTTGATAGTGAGCCAAAAAGGCTCGGTACCAACCCAAATGTCCCACTCGAAGATGCTTAAAAGGAAGATGCATTGCTGGTTTTAGGTCTAATATTGAATAAAGACTAGATGATGGTAATGATAGGTTGAATACTGGTGCTAACGGATAAAACGCTGGAGTTGGATTTCAAACCGCACGGCAATACCGATCAGACACCAACATAACTCTACAGGAGTGGTTCTCCCATATAATAGAGAAACTAGACTTTAGCAAGAAAGTCGAGATCATTTGCGAAGCTAAACGCTCAGTGCAGTGCTGATAGTCGACCTGTAGATTATCATGCCAGTGATGAGTACATCGCTGACATGGTCAGATGATTGGTGGAGGAGATTAGAGGCTGTAAAAAACAGACTGGGATTTCATGCCAAGCCGAACTCCATTTACTGAAAATGTTCTAAGAGAATAATACCCTCGGAAGCTAATCATGCCAACAATGCCAGGCTATAATGGAACTGATGGTCCCATACAACACTTACTCAAAAACAAATGGCATGCGGACAGAGCATGAGTTGCGGATATTGTTCTTTATAGCTATTTCTGTGTATTCTTAGAAGGAGTCGCTTGCATTTGGTTCGACAGGCTTGCACCGAAGTCAATTTCCACTTTTGATGGGTTTAGAAGAAGTTTCTGAACCATTTCAAGCTCCATGGGGCATAACCGAAGGACGTTATGTCATTGTTTTCTTGTCACGAGGACCAAAGGAGTTACTGAAGGACCAAAGGAGTTTCTGAATCGATTTAGCATTGCTGCTGCAGAAGTTAGCAATCCAAAAGAAGATCTTGTATCCATGGCATTTGTCCACCGAAAGGTAA
Organism: Allium cepa; assembly: GCA_030765085.1. Lineage (NCBI taxonomy): Eukaryota > Viridiplantae > Streptophyta > Magnoliopsida > Asparagales > Amaryllidaceae > Allium > Allium cepa. The sequence goes on along the minus strand of CM060935.1, from coordinate 790,740,794 downwards.
ATTGGTTTTTGAGGCTGGAAGAAGAAAATATGATTGAACAAAAACCTGTCAATGAATAGTCGAAGGAAGTGATTAAGAGCAACGTTGCAGTTAAACGTGACAGATGTAATTCGTGAGATACTACAAGAAATGCAAGAAAAACTGCAAATCAGAAGAAGATGAATCAGAATTCTGGTAGGCATGATGGGAAAGGAAAATGACTAAGGAATCTAAGACCCTAAGACTATACATCATTGAAAGACAATTTGGAAAACATCTACCTTGCCACTTTATAAACTAGTTGGTATAACAAACCACACGGGAAGGAAGCAACAGAGCAACCAAAGAGATCAGGGAAGTTCTACCGCTTCCACAAAACTCAGCGGCATAATACAAATGAGTATCAGCATCTGAAGGATTAATTGAGGAATTGATAAGAAACAACAGGCTCCAGTAGTATGTGAAGAAAGTGCAAAATCGATCAACCCGCTGGACCCTAAGCGTTGAATGCTCAAGGAAATCATCCTGAACCCAACGGAGAAGGGCCCAAGCATACCGATGGAAGGCTGGTTATAAACAGTATAGTGGAGGCCCTCACCTAAAGTAGAAGAGTTAGGGCGAGATGGCATGATGTGCTAGTTCTTCGAAGCATGCACCATATGATAGTTGCTACGCCATTAAAGATGGAGCTCCAGCTAAGCAACAAAGGATATTACCGGCAACATTGTGTTCCGAAATCAAGATACTAAAGGCGTAGAAGTGCCAACTCTTGACCTAATGGTGATAACAGTTAGGATTGGACCAGTAGTTGTGCATTGAGTTTTGATTGACAATATAAGTTCGATCAACATCCTATTCCAAATGATGTTTGACCTAATGAAGATTAGCATGAAGGATGTGACCGCCCGTAGAACAAAGATTCAGGGATTCGTAGGTGAACCTTAACAGCCAGTTGGAATGACCGACCTACTTGTAGAACTCAAAAAAGGAGAATAGAGGGTGGCTCTCATCCAATCCTTTATGATCGTTGATGAGTATTATGCTTATAATGCTTTCTTGGGCCGACCGGCCCTTGTCGATTTTAGATTCACTTTGGCTCTATGGTGTCTGATGATGAAATTCCCAATGAAAATGAGACATGAGTGGTAAGAGGAGACAAAAGTGCTGTAAGGGAATGCTATGCTGCTGAATTATGTGAAGTTAAATGCCACGAAAAGGGAAAGAATGTGGGAAGACTCTCCAAATTTAGGAACTGCAAGCATAAAAATTACGAAGCGGCCCTTGCTCCGGTACTATAGTCGCTTCGAAATAACAATGGACCCTAGGAAGAAGAGTTCATGGGAAGTGCGTGCAGCACCAATGGAGATTACGATGGATGTCCCTAATGAAACGGACGACCCAATTCAGTCCTAAAAGTAGGTTCTCAACTTGGAATTATGATGCAAAAGGAATTGAAAATATTTTTCTTGCTAGTCTAGATATGTTTGCTTGACATTCTGATATATGCGAGATATTGTCAGAGATATCATGTCAACGATTAACATTGACCCCAAGTTCATGTTATTGAGGCAGAAGAGATGCAGTCTGGGTCCATAGCGATCCGCTACATTGAAGGAAGAAGTGGATAAGCTGTTGGCTAATGGCTTCATCCACGATGCAACATATTCTGAATGGATGCCAAACCTTATGTTGGTCCGAAAATCGATCGAGAAGTGGCTAACCTGTATTGACTACTCCGATTTGAATAGAGATTGATCGAAGGATAGCTTTCCGTTGCCTAAAATCGACCAATTTGTTGATGGAACTACAGGGCATGAAGTGCTCTCGTTCACCGATGCCTACTCAGGGTACAACAATATTATGATGCATGAACCAGATCAAGAGAATAATATATTCATCACCGACTTAAGACTATATTAATATCTCATAACGTCGTTTGTTTGAAGAATGGACAAGCTACTTAATAGAGATTGGTAAATATAATGTTCAAAAACCAAATTGGTAGAACGATGAAAGTGTATGTGGATGACATGCTAGTGGAGACGCGACTGTTTAGGAACCATCTGGATGATATCCTGGATTGAGATCCTCTTGAAGTACGGAATGAAATTGAACCCGCTGAAGTGTTTGTTCAGCATTTCTTCAGGAGAATTTCATGGTTTTATTGTGAATGCAAGGGGCATTGAGACCAAGCCTAAGTAGATTGCAGCCTTATGGAATGTTAGGGCCCCGACAATGAAGAAGGAACTGCAAAGCTTAAATGGAAAAATTGATGCATTGAGCTGATTCATGTCTAAAGCGATGGATAAGTGTATGCTGTTCTTTGATTCACTAAAGAAGGGTAAGAAGAAAAAATGTAATCGGGACTTCCAACATGATTTTGTGACATTACCACGACATATAAAGACCCCACTGGTTCTGTCTAAACCAATATATGGCGAGGACTTGTTCATTTACTTGGCAATGTTTGCTCATGCATTAAGCTCAGTGCATGTGCAAGAGGAAGCTCGGGTTTAACAACCTGTCTACCACATTAGTAAGTGATTCATCAGAGCTGAGCGAAATTACCTGAAGTTGGAAAAACTAGCATTTTGCGTACTAATAGCATCTAGGAAACTGCCAGCTAACAGCATCTAGGAAGCCAACATACATTCCAGGCACACCCGATCAAGGAGTTGAAAGATCAGCTCCTAAAATAGGTACTGTATTGATCCGAGACTTCGGGGCAACTTCTAAAGTGGAATATCAATCTGAGCCAATATGATGTGACTTACCATCCTCGAAGCGCGATTAATAGACAAGCACTAACTAACTACATCATCGAGTTCACTGTTTGGGATGATGAGGAGGAGGACATAATGGTCATGGTATCCTACTGGAAATTGTTCATTGATGTTGCATCGAATGAATTCTGCTTAGGAGGGGGTGTTATGCTTGAAACTCCTGAAGGACGACCAATTAGGTATAACCTCAAGATGGAATTTCCTGCTACCAACAGTGAGGTAGAATACGAGGCATTTATAGCAAGATTTAAGATTGCAAAAGAGTTAGGCATAAAGTTATTGCATATCTATAGCGACTCCCAAATAGTCGCCTGCCAGGTCAGAAGTGAATATAAAGCTAAGGGCACGAAACATTCCCCTTACTTATTAGAAGCATGGGAGCTTCTTAATGAAGCCAAACACCATAAGATATCTCACATTCCCAGAGAGGAGAATATGAAGGTTGATTCCTTAGCCAAGCTAGCCAGTTCTGGAGAATCACAACTAATGAGATAAGTTCCAGTAGAAGTATTAATTGCTCCTAACATAGATCAGATGGACGTCGATTGGGTTCTGGCTATTGAAAAAGAGGAAGATTCGTTGATGACACCAATAAAGGACTACTTGCCCAGGGGGATTCTCCCCGAGGACCGAAATGAAGAAAGAAGCATCTTCGAAAGGTGCCACGATTCATATTACAGAATGGATTGCTATACAAGAGAGGATTCTCCTCCCCCTTACTCAAGTGCGTAACCAAAGATGAAGCTAAGAAGATCCTAATGGAAATTTACGAAGGAAGCTGCGGTGACCACATCAGGGGGAAGACATTGGTAAAGAAGACACTCCGATACGGATATATTTGGCCAATAATAAACCAAAATAGAGCAGACTACACCATACGTTATGACCGATGCCAGATATTTACGAAGGTTCCAAGAGCCCCATCTTTAAAGCATACACAAATGGTTAGTCCTTGGCCATTAGCGATTTGGGAAATCAATATACTTAGTGTACTACCAATTGTAAAAGAGGGAACCAAATACGCTATCGTTGCAGTTGATTACTTCACAAAATGACCCGAAGCAGAATCACTTTCCACGATTAATACTAAGAAATTACTTAATTTTGCAACGAAAATATTATTTGTTGGTTTTGAGTACCATAGAAAATCATAACGTACAACATGACTTAATTTGAGAGCTCTTAGTTCAAAGACTTTTGCAAGCATTACCAAATCGAGAAGAGCTTTTCTACAGTAGCGCATCCATAGGAAAATGGGCAAGTGGAAGCAGTAAACAAAATCATCAAATTCACCATAAAGAAGCTGCTGAAGCTAAAGGAAATTGGGTTGATGAGCTTCCACTAGCACTATGGACTTACAGAACAACATACAAATCTGCGACTGGGCATTTTTCGTTCGCCTTAGTGCACGGCTTAGAGGCTATGATCCTAGTGGAACTGGAAGTCCCCTCTTGTCACAGAAGACACTTCAATCAAAGAGATAATGAGCACTTGATGCTCGAATCCCTTGACCAGATTAATGAGAAGCGGAAGGAAGCTGAAATGAGGGTTGTTGCCCACCTGAAAAGAGTCGTGCACCCTTTTAACGCAAAGGTTCCCAACCATACTTTTGAAGTGGGAGATCTCATCCAGAAACGAATCTTCCCACGCAAAAGGGCGCTTGGTCCAAACAGGGAAAAACCTTATGTGATTGACCAAAATCTTAGAGGTGGAACATTCAAGTTGGCAATAGTAGATGTACTCCCCATCCCACATGCTTGAACATCAACTCGCTGCGGCAGTACTATATTTAGTTTTTCTTACTTTTACAAATAAGCCATTCAGGGACACTAGGAGCAGTGTAAATAGGCATGACTTGTCATATCTTCTATTTATCAATAAAGTTGGCTTCTTGAAACAAAATAAATTGACTCAAACCACCAGATCCACCCGGGAAATTGATTCAAACCTTTTGAGAACCGATGTTGCTTCGACAATGTTGGGAAGGTTCAAAACTACCAAGTCGATGGGAGAAAATCGAACCAACCGCCAGATCGATGGGGAAAATAGATCCATACCTACCGAGAACAAACGTTGCTCCAACAACGTCGAGAAGGTCCAAAGCTCTTGAGTTGACTGGAAAAATTGACTTAAAGCTCCGGATCGATGGGGAAAATCGATCCAAACCATTTGAGAACCATCATTGCTCCGGAAACAATGGGAAGGTTCAAAGCCATCGAGTCGAAGGGGAAAATCAATCCAAACTGCCAGATCGATAGGAAAAATCGAACCAAACCTTTTGAAAACCGGCGTTACTCTTGCAACGACAAGAATGTTCAAAGCGGCCGAGTCGACGAGGAAAATCAACTCAAACCTCCGGATCGATAGGAAAATTTGATCCAAGCCTTCTGAGAACCCACATTGCTTCGGCAACTTCGAGAAGCCTAAAACCATCGAGTCGAAGGGGAAAATCAACTCAAATCGCTAAATCGGTGGTGAAAATTGATCCCTTCCTTTTAAGTACCGATGTTGCCCTGGCAATGTTAGGAAATTCCAAACCAACGAGTCGGTTAAAAAATAAGCTCATACTTCTCAGAAATTGACATTGCCAGAAGATAGGTAATAACAGAAGGAATTCATCAAAGCCTGGAGATAGGCGATGTCAGAGGAAATCCAGGGAGTTGGGCTACCCATGTAAAAGTTTCCAAAGGTAGAAACTGGTGCACGGTCGGGATCTTAACACTGAACTTGGAAGAATTTGCCATGACGAAAGACCATGATAATGTATCTTCTTGATGCAAACATACAGGTTGACATTGGATGATGATGTGAACTTGAAACAATCCGTTCACAGTTATAGAATTAACAACATTAAGAACTAAATGCTTAGAATCAACCAACAGAATCATCAGTTCTTGAATATGGGAATTATCATGCAAATCGGACTAGGTGCAATCGAGAACTACTCAGGATAACCAATCTCTCAATAAATGCTTGGATTTAGCATCCAGAGCAATCAGCCTTATGGATAGGGGTACACGCACCAATTCATGATTGAAATAAACTCAACAAGTTCGAACGGAAACAGCTGTGGAGTTGGCTACATCAAGTCATATCATAGTTCTGTTGGGCCGAACAGAGTATTTTGCCTATCAAAAAAGAGCTAAGTATCAGAACATGCTAAAATAACTACATGAATCTTATTTACATGCATAGAGTTACGGTAAATAAAGACATCATATAGAAACAAAAGTATATAGTACAGGAAATTGCAATGCAGGCAATCATATTATATCAATTGGTTGTTATACATAGATAGGCACAATACATAAAATACAAGAAAAGTACGCAAGAGAGATTACAAAGGTAAAGATAATATATCATTACTACTAAATTCTTTTATGTACATAACAAACAACGAGGGCCAGATCCACGCAATCAGGGCCTATTTAAGCCAAAAGATAAAGTACAGATTCAATCATGACAACATACAAAAAACCAAATGCTCAATCAGTACACTATTAAGTTTTCTACTTCTTACCGCCTCGGCTGCCTTTATCCATTTTACCTAGATGGGTCTTGAGCTTTTCTCCTCCTTTGGGTTCTCCACCAGGAGGAGAGCATCCTTCTGAGTGAGTAAACTCCTCATAGTTGTAGAACTAGGCTCCTTGGACTTGACGGCAGGACCGTTAGTGCGCCTCGGTGGCCTGATCTTGAATGAGGGAACATTTTGCTTCGGACTTGACAGTTTGGAGGATGCAGGGTTGGTGGTCCCAAGCTCTTTCTTCACTGTGATCTTTTCCATGTCGTTCTTCAACCTCTCGACCATTGTTCCATGCTCGGTCAAGTCAAAAGTGCCAATAATGAAAACATCCTCCTCATAAGAAATGAAAATGTCCTCCAAGCTCACTAAAGCGGCAATCTTCTCGAAATTAGGATCCAAGACGAAACTTGAAGCAGGAACGGATGTAGAAATTCCCATGGAAACAATGGTTGATGAAATAAAGATCGCTTCGTTCCCAAAACCATGCATGGTTGGAGGCAGAGGAGGTAAGCGAGGTTGACCTACAGGTTGGAAAATAGAGTGATAAAGTTAAATGATAGATTCTCATGAGAACCGAAGTTTCTTGAAGATTGGAGAAACGAGAGATATACCTATAGTAAGATCACAATAGGATACAATGAATTCACCTGCTTCAATCCCAAGCTCCCCTCGTTGGACCATGATGGGAGGAATTTACTATTCGTGAGGAATACCCATTAATCAAGCCGGATGAACACGAGTGGATGCAATGCTGACTCCTGTAGAAGCAAGGATGTTGCTAACGGCACTTGAGATTTGGAAGTGGATGTTTTTCCCTAACTCGAATAGCTCAAGCCAGCAAGAGCTTTGGCAGCATCAACAACAACATCATCAGCGGCCTCTTTAGCAATGTTAGCCTTTCCGATGGAAAGTGATCCAATATCTTCAGCATCAAGATATGTAGCCATTAGTTTCTCTTTGGAGCGATTGTCTCCATACTCCACAAACATGTGTAGTCCTTCCTTCCAAGCACCGGCAAGTGTCTCAGGATTTTCATTCTTCAATCATCACAGGTTCTTGAACATGACTGCATTAGTATAAAAGTACAACATGTTGGCATCAAGCTCGATTGAGATCTTGGAATTATCACCTTGAAGCTCTTTGAGCTCTTACGTTGACATTTCAAGCTCATAGTCGCTACCGAGCTTTGCCATGGATATCATGTCCACCACCTCGGAGAGTTTCTTTTTTTCATCAACAAGCTTTTGATTCTCCTCGCAAAGTCTATTGAGTTCATCTGCTTACTCAACAATGGTCAAATCCCGGGCCAAGATGGTCTGGTTCTTGGTGGCAAGTTGCTGCTTTAACTCAGCATCCTCCTCATATGCGAGCTTTATATTGTTGTGCGTTACCATCTCAATTTTCTCATGAGCATGCTTCAACTCTTTTGGTGATATCTTTTTGTTTCCTTGCGAGATCTCTCTTTCTTGTTTGGTTGAGCAAATCATCCCACTCATTAAGCATTCACTTGAAGGTACCTCTCTAAAGATTGGATGTTTGTATAGTTTTTCTTGTTAACTTCGAAGAGAGTTGTCCATAGTTTCTTCTATTTATACCCTTCTTTGATGCCCTGCTTGACGTTCTTTAGACTTTGCATCACCACCTCTTTCGGCATGTCTAAGATATCTTGAACAAATTTAACATCATGTAGAAAGAGATTGGGGAATGCCGTTGATAAATGCAGAGGATCAGCTAGAAGAGTAAATGAGGGAGCAAAGATTCCCCTAGAGGTAGACAGGATGGTCATAACCATAGCTCAAGAGACTGGAACTTGTTGCACAGAATAAGTTTAAGCCTCTGTACAAGGCAAAATATCTATAGAAGTGGGACCACGGTGCTCAGTGGAATCTCTAAGGCGCTTAAAAGGGTCGTGAGATAGCATGCCTTAAGCATCTCTCTTCTTTCACTCTCTATATCTGTCGCTCTCCTGCTCTCTATCAGCCCTGCAAGCCTCATCATACTCGCTGTCTTTCTGCCTTCTCTCTCTTCCTAAAATTCATAACGAAACATCGGGTTTTGGGTCAGGAGTTCGGCTTCTGTGTTCGCTGGCATGTCGAGAGAACTTTTCATAATATCCATGGCCTATGGGTCCTAAAAAAGAAAGAAAGCAAAATTAATATTGAAACTATGGACCTAGGTTCAATGCAAGAACGAGTGTCGGCGTTCCTAGTGAAGTGTATGCTGCAAATGATCCTTTAGGTATTCTACCGACCATGTTGGCAAGGATTTAAAGTAGGGTCTCTCCACCTTCTCTTACAAAGCCCACTAGCAAAAGAGAGAATTCTAAATTGACGTCCCCTGGAATATCGTTAACAGTGAAGTTGATCTCACCGATGTTAGTTAAGCCGACGAATATGTCGCCAACAGGGTAGGACCAGGGAAAAATCTCTACTGATGGAAATGCAGATTAATCTTCAGTTATCTCAGAAGTTTCTGTGGTAATATATTCCTGACAAAGGTGGGCTGGAGAGGTCAGAACTCATCCCGGGCGATTCATCAAACGATTCGTCGCCTTCTTGGCTAGCCTAACATTCGGTATCATCATCATCAGCAGCATCCTCTCCTTCCTCCTCCACCGTCTCTTTTCCTTCTCTCCTTGCAACTGGTTCATCTTCCGCCAGAGTCGAGGGCATTCTGGCTGCTTTGCCTCCATCTCTCGAGACATCTCCTCTTCTAGACTCCTCGATCCCTCTTTCAGGGACCTCTTCTACTTGTTCCTCACCAGAAGGGCCTCTACTTTCCATTGAATATTCTCCTCGGAGCTACAAGTGAGGGCAGAGGAACGCGTATGAGCCTTGGAGCCGCTTTGCACTAGAGACTAGGCAACGAAAAATCTGTCCTTGCGAAGCAGACCAAACCGCCATAGGTTTTCATTTGTAAGATGGAATGCAATGGTGCATCAGTTGGGTCTGACTGCCTTTAAAGTATTGAGTGTTCTCTTATGTTCATTACTCTAGTCTTGGGTTAAGATGCCTACAATGAAACACATATTAAGTTAGAAACTTTTAAATTCTAACATGGGAGAGAATAGAGAAAAGGGACTTACATCGAGATAGTCATAGCCAGTTGAATACGACTGGGCATTGCATGAAGAAATACTCATTCTTGAAGTAAGAATGCTTATTGTGGAGCTTCTCAATCACTTTGTATCCCCTCTGGGATTCAATTGTAGGATAGGATGGGAAATCCAGCCTTTTACTAAATCGAAGGAGATACGTAAGCTTATTAAATCTTGGGTGTTGGTTGAATCTACTTGTGAAGAGGATGTAGAGCAAGCCCAAAAGAGAATATCCATTTGGATGAAAATAGGAAAGGTGCCAGTCCTAGTTCTTGTATCACCATCATAAGGAAAGGATAGAAGGGCGGGATAGCATCGCCTAAGCATATGTATCGATTGCATGAAAGGAGATTATGAGCAAATTCAAGCCTTACTGGCCGACGAACATCATCCTCAGGGAGCCTTGTTAAAGACATATGTTTCGAAGCGACTTGGAAGAAATAATTGAAGGCACCTACTCTAGTGAGTTGTCGAAAAATTTCAATCTCGTAGGTTGTTGACCTAATACTGGCTCAACTGGGGCTATTTGGCTTTAGGATTCAGAAGTTTCAGGATGACCTGGCCCGACAGGGACAGCTGGCGAAACCGGAACTGTAGAAGACCCAGCTTAGGGTTGGTAGATGTTCCTTTACTAGACTTAAAACGTGGTGATCGACAAGTCATTCTAAACAATAAATTTTGATGTTCAACACGGCCAGGTATATTTTACTTTGAATAATAAAACCATGTGACCAATGGCTAGAATCCAAAGGATTTCGACGTGTGTTGACCAATCGGATTCTGAGCGTTGATCGAGGCAAGTGCAGTGTGTTAATCTATGTAGTGTGAGTCCAGCGTCATGTACACCACGAACAGACCATCCTGTGTGGCTAGCTCGCTCGTGCTAGAAAAACAAGCTGTGTTGTAATTTGAAATAATATTTTGAAACTTACCCGTTATCGATGAATAACCGATAACGGAGTCGCTATCCGGAGTGACGCGGGAACCTTTTCTTTTTAGGACCACTGGAAGTGCAAAAGCGGGAAAAGCGATATGATAGGATCATCCATTGCGTTCGATTTTTGATTTAATCATCGCACTAGAGTTCAATCAACGATCGGGACTTAGTCGAATTTCGAAAAGAAATAGTTGAAGTCGAAGAACAGTACATGACTCTGGAACAGTATGCATTCGACCAGGACAAAACTTAGCCTCACCACCGATCAAATTCAATCAAAAATTCAACCATCTCGTTTCGAGATTGCCATCAAGAAAAATTCAATCCTCGTCACCATTGCTGCAACGGCAAGACCAATCACCGCCTACCTCAAAATTCAGATCAACTTTTATCTACGGTTTAGATCGGGTCTAAGTTAACTGGGCTTAGATCAGAACCTAAATTTTTTAGGGTGATGACAGCAAGCAAGTGACAGCTGCAGCAGTGAGGCGGCAGTTTGGCACTGGAAATGGTCAGCGGTGATGAAGCTTGGATTGGTTAGGTCGGTAGGTGTTGGGTTGGTGCTGGAAACTCGTAAGAAGCAAATAGCTCTGGTGCAATCCAAGGAAGAAAGGGAAGTAAAGTTAGAAATTTTTTCTAGTGTTAAACTTATATGGGGAAGGCATATAGCTCGGTACCAAGCTACATAGGTAGGTAAGGACCTATCAATTCAGTACCGCATCGTCCTCTTTTTTGCTCCGTTGTTAAAAGGAATAAAAGGAAACGTAATACCGACCCAAAACATGAAGTTAGCTTCGGAGCATAGACAATGATCTCAATGCAATAGGATGGAATTCCAACTATAGCTAGGCCAAACGGTTAAAGGAAAAACAGTCCAGCGATAACCACATCTCGAGGCAGCACTTGAACAATCAACTAGAGTTTACAGGATAATAGTCCAAAACTTATCTTGATCCAGAGCATGCTCTATTTTCAACAAAAAAACACTCTTGGGGGAAAGTGTTAACAAGAGTTTTAACCATGCAGAAGTCAGTGGAAGTTAGATCATCCAGACGAAGATAAAACGACTTGAAAACTTACAAACACACCTAAATGGAGTAGAGAAAAAACTCAGAAAAGTTTCACACAATTTGGAGCTAAGTGCATAGCTCGATATTGAGCTATCCTTAGGTCAATACCAACTTATTGTTTCTCTCTGAATCAACTCCCAAACTCCTTGCTTCTCATATACATATACGATAGCTTGTGATCGAGTGGTTTTTCTATAGTTTGAATGACCAATTCCAAGATTGATAGGAAGAAAGCCCAAAAAGCAGATTAACTCAATCGATAGAGGAAATATTATTGGAATCAAGTAATTATATGAAAATAGAAAGAGACACATCAACATAAATATTGAAGAGCAGACCAAGGGTCAAAGTTGGATTTTCTCCAACATCCATAGGTCGGTACCGAGCTACATAGGTCCGTACCGAGCTACATAGGTCGGTACCGACCTAGCTCCTTGGATCGTGGTGCTTCGATTTTTCTTTTGCGGCATTGGTTATCTCCCGAATCTCAATGCAAGCGGGATTTTGGCCCAGTACCCCTGTTTCCTTAGAAATACCAACCTAACTGCAACTAAAGAAGGATATGGTTTCTACTAACTCCATACGCGGAAGCTCTGCCTCTTCTTCATCTCTTTCCTCTATATAATAGTCACCTAGGCAGCTATTCTTCTCAGTTTTAGGCCTTAGAACTTGTCAAACCGTTGTACTAGTGAATCATACTCTCTCTAGTCCTACGTAATCCAGCTTAAACTCTATCAAATTAATCAATAAAATCTATAAAGTGGACGTAGGCTAGAGATTGCTAAACCACTATAAAATCTTGTATCCCTATACTTTATTTCTGTTCTTTTTCTATTAATTTTAATACTATCAACTAGATCTAGGTCATATAGGTTCCCTACCATTCAACCTTGGGAATTTATCCACTTTTGGCATCGATATCTGATTTTCTATAAATGCATTATCAACATCACTAAAAATGAAGCTATTTGACAATGCTAATTTATCAAACTTCTCATGCCATTGCACGGTTCCCTATTTCAGACTGTAAAGAGATTTTACATATTTACAAACCTTTTTTCATGGATTGGATTTATGATACCTTTTTGGTGTTAATATATATATATATATGTATGTATGTATGTATATATGTATATCTTCTTCTAAATCACCATTTGGAAAAGCAGCTTTCACATCCATTTAACGAATTACCAGTTTGTGAATGGGTGTGAGTGCTATTAAACAGTGAATCAAATAAATGCAAACAATAGGAGCATATGTATCAAAATAGCCTACCTCATTCTTTTGCTTATAACCCATAGCAACTAATCTTGCTAAATTTAACAATGGATCCAACCATATTCAATTTTTTCTTGAATATTCATTTATATCCTACTGGTTTAACATCAAGCGATAAATATGTCAGAATCCAATTTTGGTTTGCCAAAACTAATAAATTCATTTCATCATTGATGGCTTCTTTCTAGAAGATAGAATCCTTGCAACTCATTACATCAGAATAGGTTTAAGGGTCAGCATAAACATTCATTATGTATCAAGTTATATAAAGGATTTCATCCTTGCTTCCTTATACTATATGTGTAATAAAGTCAAAACCATAGTCTTTTTCTATTCCCGCTCTTTTACTTTTCTATGTTCAATATTTCTTCTGGTACTAAGAATTAATTGTTATTTTGAGAAGAGATATAATCTTCATCATTGTTATCATATGCTTCTATATATTCTAGAATAGATGATCTCAAGGATCCACAACCATTTGATTTTGAGATATTTGCATGTTTTCAGAAATATACACCTACATATTCAATTACTTCAAAAGTGCCAAGTATTGTGAATCGATAGGTTATACTATGAGGTAAGTAACCGATAAAAGCACATTTAAGTGCACTATTTCTAATTTTGGCCTTTTAGGGTCAGGTTTTCTAAGATAAGCCAAACAACGCCAAACTTTGAGTATTGATAAACTAGGGTTATTTTTAAAACATAATTCATAAGGGGATATATCCTTCTTTTGCAAAAGAATTCTATTCAAAATGTAGCATGCATATAAAATAGCATCAGCCCATAAAGTATTTGGTAAGTTAGAACTAATTAGCATATCATTTACAATTTCTACCAACGCCTTATTTTTCCTTTTAGCAACTCCATTTTGTTGGTGCGTAAAGGGAGCGGTATATTAATGTATTAAATCATGTTGTTTACAAAATAATGTGAAATTATTTAAAAAATATTCACCACCATGATCGGAATTTTAAGTCCTAATGGCATAAACACTTTAGCCTTATAAATTTTAAACTTATCAAACACTTTATCTTTGGTTCTCATTAGATAAACATATGCATATCCTGAATAATCGTTGCCAAACGTGACATTATATTATTACCATGATATTTTGTATGAACTTTTTAGTTAACGACATCGCTATAAACTAATTCAAGAAAACTAGTTTTTCATTCTGTAGATTTAAAGGATTTCCTATGTATTTTTACTTAGACACAAACTTCACAATTAATGATAGAATGATAATTACAATCCAAATTAATCCTAACCTATTCATATTTTTAAGAGAACCGTAATAATATGTCCAAATCTAGCATGTCATAAATCAACAGAATCAACAATACAAGAAGAATTATTTTTATTAAGTTCAACTTTATCATGCAACTACAAGAGTATCCATGTCTAATATACATGCCGCTCTTGGATAACAATAACTTGTCAGAATCATATGCTATCCTGAATCCTCCCTTATTAAGAAGGTATCCAGAGACCAAGTTCTTACAAATGTCAAGTACATGAAACACATTGAGCAAAGTAAGAACATTTCTCGAAGTAAATGGGAGTTCTATAGTTCCTTTTCTTGTTACTTTGATTCTGATATTATTTTCTCCAGTAACGTCATGCCATTCTCCACCAACTTCTTCATAGGTCTTGTAAAGACTATAGTCCTTGTAGATATGAATGGTTGCTTTACCATCTAGCCACTAATCATTATACATGACTCTAGCGGAGTTTAATTTATACACTATAGTCATAAGTGAATCTACGTCCACATTCACTTTTAGTTATTTCTTTCATAGACGATAGCCATGAGCATAGTTTCCAGGCTTGTTACAAAAATAACAAGCTCCCTTCGTTTTATCTTTCTTGGAATGACCATTTTTCTTAAATTGTCTCTCATTCTTCAGTTTCAACAAATTTGAGATTTCAACATTATGTCTTAGAATAAAACTCAGCTTGTAGGCTATCATTTAGTTCTCATTTACGAGAGTCCTCTTCTATGTGAAGATGACTCTATAACTTTTCAAACTGTAGTCCATTTCCATATGTTTTAATTTTTTTCTTATAGTCATTCCAAGAACGTGGGAGTCTAGAATTACCACTCCAACTACGAATGATTCAAGAAGATAAATCTTGGCATCTTTGAGTTGATTTATTATATAATATTTCATTAACTTGTCTTAAATTGGACTTATTTTCAATCAATTTGAAATTCATAAAATAGTAAACCAGGAATTTCTTGTTGCTTGCCTCCGATATACGATATTTAATTTTTAATGTATTCCAGATTACTTTTGCTATCTCCAGGCTTAGTGTTGATTGTAGATGGAAGTTGAAAATGAATTCATAATGCGTCGGCTACATGAAAAATTTCCTTCCTTGAAATTTCTATGTTTCTTCGTCTACACATCATTATCTGTATGAGTTTCTTGAGTTATTACTCACGAGTCAAATATTAGAATGTAAAATAGATTGACGGTGATTTGGAAGAACTTAATCGTCTCTCGTCATCGGTTAATGTTATCTCCATCAGATCTCTCCAAATGTGTCAAATGCTAATTCGTGACTTGCATGGCATTCATATTGCTCGAACCTTTCCATTGTTGAAAATATTATCTAGAAATTACTGGATTTTTCAATGGTTCGAGTGTGGTAATGAAGCCGTTATTGTACTTTTGACTTCAATGATCTATATAATAGATTCTTTCAAATAATAATTTAATCCATCAGGTACAAGTTGGCTATCGAATTATTGACTTTCATGTTCAATGTAGTCTTTACTAGTGCAATCGGATTTAAAGTTTGCATGACTTTGATCCTAGCAATAACTATAGAATTTGGAGGGAGGGAACACAAGTTAATGGAGAAAAGAACTAAGGAAGGAAAAGAATTTTCTATTGTCAAAAATGATTTTAGCCTTGCCTATTTATAGATACAGAAAAGATGCCATCAGTGGTCATGTTCATTTGCTATAATGGTCATATACATTCATTCCAATGGCCATAACTGTTCACTCCAATGCCTTTATTCCGATGGCCATAACTTTTAGTTTCAAAAGTTACGTCCATTGTAGTTTTCCTGCCTAAAACCATTTATTCAATATTGAAAAATTTAACACATGCATGTAGAAGTGTGTGTGCACGCGCATGCACACTCACACTTACGTATAATACATCTTTATTGAAATTGGATATTTTTTTCACGTGATGCGCTATGGATATAAAATGGATTACTGATATTATAAGATAAAATATTTAGTTTAATTTGAAAAGAATTGGGATATAAACATTTCATTGCATTCATAAAATATGAATTACATATCAAATGAGATGGAAATTAGACAAAGCTAGAAAAATAAATTGGTTGAATAATATCCTGCTTTGTTTGAAATTAATAAGAAAGTTTGTTTTTCACAAATAACTGATGTAAATGCATCATTGGCATTCCAAAACAGCTTCGTGTTTACATTACGTGTGGATAGATAGATCATATTTGATTCCTGTCATATATACTATAATATTAAAGATGAGTCATATAATCATTTCTCTCCTTGCTCCATAAATTCTATTCCTCCTTATGTCATGTGGCTTCTTAGAATTCCATCATTTCCTTTAAAAGACAAATTATTTTTCCCCATTTGTTTCATCTTAATTGACTTTTCTCTTTCTTTATGTTAAATTTCCATAAAAATCATTTAATATTAGACCATACAATATATCCAATTTTTACTAAAGACACATCAGTTGCTCCCCTAAATAAAGAATAAATTCCTAAATTGATTCGGTAGATCTCACAATCACTTCTTCTTAAGTTTAAATATAAAAATAATATTATACATAATTTACTATAAAATGAATCTCTACATTAGTATCAACATAATATGCTACCCTAAACTAATATCATTTCATCCAAATCAGTTGTTGTTCAATGCTTGCTAATGAATCTTAAAATTTTATATCTTAGATGACTTTATTGCCACGTTCATTCTAATCGATCTTTGTTGGATTTTACCTTCTAAACTAATGAAAAAAAATATCTTTCTTATCTTTCACTCTCTGATTGTTAATTATCATTAGTTTTAAATTAACGAAAAAATTTATGTCGTGTTTTCTTAGTTTATTTTATTCAGTATTTAAATACTCTTAGAATTTTATACATTTTATATACAACTGTCTTTTAATTTTACTAAAAACTTCTAATAGAAATAATATCTCATTGGATGAAGTAGCATGTGTAAAATTTTGGCAGTAATCAGCTTATTCAATCAAGCTACCACTATAATTTTTTCTATCCTTGTTGCCAATTTTTCATGCATAAATATTAGAATACAAGCTAGGACTATAATTGATGACTTTAAACTGGAGTTTTATTGTAACAACCTGAACCCCAGTGGGCCTGAATTTTCGCTAAATCGTAAACCAAAGTCTTCCAAAGTACAAATCGTTGATTTGGTATCCTGCAAGTAAACAAAGGAATGCATGTCAGGGCACTATTGATATAACTCACATCGGAATAACAAATTATAATAAATCATATAGTTACTGACTAATATTGACACTTTCAATATCTAACGTCCTTGTCGATGCCGAGCATGCACAAAGAAACCTATCCATCCACTGTTCCCGCTTATACCGGTATCTATCCATCTAAAGCTATCATGGGGGTTGTAATGAGAAGGTGGCCAGAACAACGTTCTGGTGACTGGTAAATTATACATTTTATACATAACAATATTTTATGTCGATTCTCTTCCATCAATTGTGATGTCTTTTTATTTTACTTAATCGTCTGGACTCCACGTACATGCACGATATGCCGCGTTTACCCGAAGTAGACAATAACTACATACATTCGTGTGTGTGTATAAGTACCATAGTCCCCTATTGGACTAAGATGCTATCCCGCCTAACATCTGTAACTCAACACCTCGTTAGGATCTATACTCAATGCATTATTACATCATCACATCCTCATCGTCGTGCATACCAAGGAAATTTCGTAGAGTCTAATAAAGGCATCACAGTAGTTTAACCATATTCTATCTTTCCTTGGGGATTTACTTACTTATCTTTTTCTTATTGTGGAATCACCTCCATGTTCTATGCAGGACTCAACTCCTAGGTCCACCCCACTCGTTTTTAAAAGACCTTTAAGGGTTTACTAGGCTTGCTCCTAACAAACAAACTAACAAACAACCATGGTGGTGTATGACCTAAACGTGACCTACACTAGTAGGAGGTGTTGCCCATTCAGGTGTAACCCTCATTTTTTCCACTGACCGCTTATGAGCGATGACGTTCTCGACCTATGTACAACTCCTACTCCATAATATGGCACTAACACACTGATAAAACACCGTTCCTTTCTTACCATCTCATCTAGGTTATCTAGTGAAATCAAGGCGATACCCTTACTAAAAAAATTGAAGCATATCCTAATGGGTATCCTTTTACTTATACGCAAGCGCATATAATTCCATAGGTCCTACAACTGGATATGTCCTATATCTGTATTATGTATACACAACTGTTGGTAGCCCCTTGTGGTGGGTAGAATTCTGTTTTTTAACACAATTGACCTCGCATTCCAACCAATTCTATTAATTATGTCATTCATATCCACTTAAGTTATTTGCTAACTTTAACAATTCAACACCCGTCACAAACCATGGAGTTTTCTATGAAATAGAAAAACCACAAATTATAATAAATTCTACAAGTGCACAGACATATAGTATGTAGATCGAACATAGAAAGTTCTTAAAAATTCATTGTTTTTAAAGAAAACCTTAGGCATGTTAAACGAAATTGAGAGGTGATTTTTAAACAAAATCAATATAAACTAATATTATATTTGAAACAAATTAGAACCTAAATTGATCTATATCAAATTCAATATTTAGTCAAAGCAATAAAAAAATTAAATAGAAAAATAGAAAACACAAAATAAAATAGTAATTGTGTTCTAGAAAATCAAGTTGACTAGACAACTCAATTTACTATGTAAGAAAATGCAAAATAAACTGAGAGAAGAAAAATAGAACTTTATTAAAATTTGCATAAAATAAAATGACAATGATTGAGAATAAAAGAAAACAAAAACTTAGTATTAGTTAAAATGTTGTCAACCTAATTGGCATCCATTGTCAAACAACTACTATTACAAGCGAATAAAATACAAACAAGAAGAAAAACTATTCTCAAAATAGGATACTTCTATGGTGTTCACGTGAGAGTATTTATAGGTGTGGAGAGCCCTATACTTCATGTAGATATAAAGAATCTAGCCCAAATATCATCCAAGTGAAGAACAATGTATATGGTTATATAATCAATCCAATGATGAAGAAAATGGTAACTTTTGATTTTGATTGATTTGATAGATCCATGTAATATTCTCTCCAATAAATACATCCATAATTGGCTCTAATCAAATCCATGAGCATATTTTCCTTCGTAAAAATGATATGTCCTCACCAAAAAGATGGATATGATATTTATTCAAATCCATGTCTATAATATATCGTCAACTCATACTATTTATGGGAGAATCTTCACTTTTTTTTGGTTGATGAAATTCCAACAAAACTAATGCATTATCCAGGCCTCGAACTCTTGACCTCCTGATGTATAATTTGAAGCATGACTACTGAAACACTGATGTTTTTGCATAATAAATCTTCAATTTGGTGGCTGGTCTCGGCTTAAAAACTTGTAAAACACATACAAAATGCAATGTGTAGTACTATTTTTAAAGTAAAATATACATAAAGAAAATGCATACATTGATGTCAAACAATTCCCCCATATATGAACTTTTCTTTGTCCTCAAATAAAAACCGTTTGTTTACCTAACCTAACCAATTTATTCAACATACTTTCGTAGAAAGTGTGGTTGCATCGAGCGCATGCAACAAGCCATAAAACCTCAAGGTGTCCTTAGTAGGATGAGTGGTGTCTCATGAGAGTTTTCAGCGGGTACTACCAAAAAATCGAAATGCAATATGTGATGCTCTTAATGTACCTATATGAATGAAAATTAATATACAAATGAAAACTCAATTTATTTTAAAATAGTTGCAAAATAATAATGTATATAAGCCTAAGTCATTCTTAGAGATTTTTGGTTCCTCAACTAGTTACAAATTCCCAACATAATTCAAGTTTTCATATGTTAAACTCTCGTTTGGCTAGTTGTTTCAATTGATAACATAGTGCAATCATGAAATAAATTTTTTATTTGCTTGTCACAGTTAGCAAAGTAGCATTTTTATTTCATTTTTTATAACTAGTCAGATCAATAAAGTCAAGAAGGTGATTGGTTTTCAATTGCATGCTCTCTCTCTATTAAAAATAAAGAGAAAAAATATTTTTGTTTAATACACCTAACTCAGAAAACTCAGGCCATGTGTATCATCCATGCACTGCTTTGTAGGCTTACGTGAGAATGATACAGAGAACGACGAGTGAACATACAAGGCCAAGGTATGCTATCCATGCACTGCCTTATAGGCTTATGTGAGAATGATATAGAGCTTGACTAGTGAACACAAGTAACTTAATTATTTATTTTTATATACTAAGTTTTTTATTCATTTATTTTTTAAGAGAAGAATGACAAAGAGTCACAAAAAATCATCTTAGCACCATTTGGCTTTAAAGATTTAAAAATGTCAACGCATGTACTTTAAATAAACCACATATTAGATAAAGACTGCAACTTAGAATAGAATTCATAGTCATCACTTATGAATCTCCCTATATACTAGTTACATTATTATCGCTCGTAATTCACCTTTTCAATATATCTTTCATTCGATATTAGTAAATCATAAAAAAATTCCATCAAATGACCAAAACCATTGACTTACTTTATTGTATTATCCTAAAACAAGTCGTTTTTTTATTTTTTTAAGAAACACGAGATAACAAATGAATGATGCACAAATGAAATATGAATGATACCTTTCATACTTGAATGGGGCAATCTCCCCACTATCTAAATCATGCAAATGCTAAAAAAAGAAAATAAAATGTTTGCAACCTGACATGATCGAGGTGTCTCATAAAGCATAACTGGGTTCGTGGAGGTCCAATTTGTTGTCCTCGTATTGCTATAACTCTAGAAATGGCTTCTGTCATTGCGCTTTGACCTTTGAAATAGATCCATCCATTGGATTTTCGATTTCGATCGTGCCATATGGGTACACTATCTTTACAACATATAGTCCATTCCATCTATATCTTAGTTTGCCCGAAAATAAACGAAGCCTAGAATTATATAAGAGAACCGTTCCTACTTCAAATGTCTTTCAAAGTATGGATTTATCATGACACATTTTCATTTTCTCTTTATAAACCTTTGCATTTTTGTAGGCTTCGTTTCTCAGTTCTTCAATTTCTGATAGTTGTAGCTTTCAATGTGATCCTAATTTTTCCAAGTCAAAATTAAGGTATATGATTGCCCAAAACGCTCGATGTTACAGTTCAATAGGGAGGTGACATGCTTTTCCAAAGATCAAGTGATATGGAGACATTCCAAGGTTGGTTTTATAGACTGTGCAAAATGCCCAAAGGGCATCAGTGGATTTAGATGACCAATCTTTACAGTTGGAATTGACAGTCTTTTCAAGAATCCGTTTGATTTGCCTATTGGAAATTTTGACGTGGTCGCTAGTTTGTGGATGATATGGAGTAGACAGTTTATGAATGATAAAGTATTTCTTAAGAAGTGATCCAAAGGCACAACTATAGAAACGAGTACCATTGCCACTTATAATAGCTCGAGGCGTACCAAAACGAGATAATATGTTCTCTTTCAAAAATTTGACAACAGCTGTATTGTCATTCATTCTGGTAGGAATGGCCTCAACCCATTTAGAGCATAGTCTACGGTAAGTGAGATGTAAAGATTTCCAAAGAATTAGGAAATGGGCCCTTAAAATCGATGCCCCAAAGGCTGAAAATTTCAATGAAAAGGATCGGGTTTAGAGGCATCACGTTTCACTCGAAGATTTGGCCCATTTGTTGGCATCGAGCACACTTAGCCCAAAATTTGTGTGCGTCATGAAAAAGAGTAGGCCAATAGAATCCACACTGCAAAATCTTTGCATTAATTTTCTTTGCTCCAAAGTGTCCTCCACATGCTTGATCCTATGAAAAAGAGCGAATGCTATGATATTCATAATCCGGGACATATCTATTAATGATTTAACCAGGAGAATATTTAAAGAAATATAGATCTTTTGAATAAAAGTTTCAAACATTGGAGATCAATTTTTTTTTCTTGTTTCGACCAATGGAAAGGTATTTCATTTGTGAGGATAATTTATGATGCTAGCGCACCAAGGTGTACTAGAAATGGAAAGTATTTGTTCATAAGATCTGAGTGTCGTTGGCATTATTATGCACAATACGAGAAAGATGACCAGCTACGACATTTTCAGAACCTTTTTTATCTCATATTTCTCAGTCAAATTCTTAAAGGAGTATCCAACGGATTAAGTGGGCCTTAGCATCTTTTTTCGAAAGCAGATAGCGCAATGTGGCATGATTGGTGTAAACTATGACTTTAGAACCTCTGAGATATGATCTGAACCTCTCGAGAATGAAGACAACTACTAAAAATTCTTTTTTAGAGGTTGAGTAATTCAAGTGAGCGTCGTTTAGAATTTTACTAGCATAATAGATGATACAAGGGAGTTTATCGACTCGTTGGCCTAAGATGGCTCCAACATCAAAATTAGAGGCGTCATACATTAGTTCGAAAGACAGAGTCCAATTCGAGGGTTAGATTATAGGTGCTGAGGTCAAGATCAATTTCAAGTTTTCAAACGATGTTTTGCATTCAATGCAAAAGTCAAATTTACCATCTTGGGTAAGCATATTTGAAAATGGTTTTGAAATTTTTGAAAAATCTTTGGTGAACCTCCTATAAAATCAAGCATGGCCAAGAAATGAGCGAATGTCCTTAACTGACCTAAATGGTGGTAGATTAGAATTAAGTTGACTTTGGATTTATCAATCTCGAGTCCATCTTTTGAAACAACATGGCATAAGACTATTCCCCTCCTCATCATGAGATGACATTTTTCCCAATAAAGCACAAGTGACTTCTTCTACATCATTTTAAGACACGTTTTAAACAATGGAGGCATTGATCGAAGGATGACCCATAGATATAAAAATCATCCATAAATATTTCAAGAAAATTCTCCACCATATGAGTGAACAAACTCATCATACATCTTTAAAAAGTGGGAGGAGCATTACAAAGACCGAAGGGCATGCGTTGTTAAGAAAAAGTCTCGAAGGGACGGGTAAAAGTCGTTTTGTGTTGGTCTTATAGCATAATAGAATTTGGATATAGCCAGAGTAACCATCAAGGAAATGGTAATATTCATGGCCGGCCAAGTGTTCAAGTATTTTATCGTTGAAAGGAAGAGGAAAGTGATCTTTTCTGGTGGCTGAATTAAGTTTTCGATAATCAATACATAGTCGCCCTTTGGTTTTGACTTTTGTAGGAAAAAGTTTGTTATTATCATTCGCAATCACAGTTATCCTCGATTTCTTTGGGACAACATGTACCGGACTGACCCACATACTATCAGATATTAGATAGATGATGTCATTGTCCAAACATTTAATGATTTCCTCCTTCACTACTTCTCTTAAGTTAGGATTTAGATGCCATTGAGCTTGGTAAGTGGGCTTGGCCTCGTCAATTAAATTCATATGATGTTCAACTATTGAGGGGCTTGTTCCTTTGATGTCCACAATAACCCATCCCAATTCCCTTAGGATTTTCAAAAGTTATTTTTCTTGATCCTTATTGAGATCGGAGGCCAAAATTACAAGGAGGCTTTTAGATGAATCCTAGAATGTGTACATAAGATTGTTTGGAAGAGGTTTGAGGTCCAACTTAGGAGGCTCTTCTGTTAAAATATTAGTTGACATTGGGTGATCAAATTTTTGTGAATTGTTAGAGAAGTCTAGCAAATCATTTAATTCAGAGGTGTGTTCATGCATATTGAAATCAAAATTAAAGTGATCAGGGCACATCATCAGAGATTCTGAGGTGTCATGAAAATTTCCATCCACAAGCATTTGGATCATGGCAACTTCGTCTTTTCAAAATTCCTTGGTTTCATTAAGATTGAAAATGTTTACATGATGGTTAAGTAACCAAAGGAAAGTCTGAGTTGACCATTCCTACAATTTATGATAGTGTTTGAAGTTGCTAATAAGGGACGACTTAATATTAAAGGGATTTGACTGTTAGGATTTGAAACAGGTTTGAATTCTAGGGCTTTGAAATCCATAAGGAAATAAAATTGCTTAATTTGGATCAGCACATCCTTAACTGTGCCTAAGGAATTTTTGATAGATCGATCAACTAGTTGAATCATGATGTTCATGGGATTAAATTCCTCTAGTCCTAGTTGACAATACACGGTATAAGGCAAAAGACTACCACTTGTTCCGAGTCAAGTAAGTATGACTGATGTGAGCATTGCCTATTTGACAGCCAATTATAGGACAACCGGTTCCTTATACTTGATTGGGGCACAATTTGCAAAGGCAGAGCTTGCATTCACAGTCAAAAAAGCGGTTATTGGGACGTTAGTGGCATGTTTTTGAGTATAAAGCTTTTTGATACATTTTGCATATTAAGGAATCTACTCAATGGTATCGAGGAGTGCTATATTGACTTGAACTTGTTTGAAAATTTCAAGAATTTTATCGAAGTTGGCGGACTTCTTCTTTTTGTTGAGTCTATGAGGAAACAGAGCTTTGGGTTTATGGACTTTTTCATCAATTTTTTTGTTTGAAGAAGAGAATGTCGCATTAGGAGGTGAAGGCAATAAAGCTATAGAAACTGGAATGTTGGGGTTGCCAATATCAAAAGATGAAGAGTGGTCGGGATTGCCAACCTTAGATAAAGAATGAGAGTCGATTGGATCAACAAGAGTGGGTACCAAATGAGTTTCAGAATTTTGAACATGGGTAGACTTTGGAAGAATGTCGGGGTTGCTGATTTGGTTGTCGACCTTCTTTCCAGACCTCAATATGGTAACAGCGTTAACCAAAATCACATTTTTGTCATCAAAAAAATGCACTCCTCGAGAATTATTCTCTGGGTTCACTTTGGGTTGACTAGGAAATTTTCCCTTTTCGTTGTTTGAATTACTCAAAAGAAAATTGATCATTTTCACCATTTTGTCATTTATGATTTGCTCCAAACTAAGGCATCCCCTTTAACAATATAATTTACACACTTCTATAAAATATTATTTTACCTTGAAAAAAATCTTTTCAAACTGTCCACTTTATTATGCATAATATTTAATTTATGTCAAAATTCTATCTTCTTTACAAAAATATTATGTACTTAATAAATATTATTAGTGAAAACATTTTATTGCCCAAAATATGTGTCCGAATGTCTCGTTTTGGTGTTTAGGAATCACTATCGATGACATTGATCAAACGCATCGACCAGACTCCTTAAAGCACTCAAGCGGCATTTTAACACAATTATTTTCTGTATGATATAAAAAATCTTTTAATACAATTTTCTTGTCTATAATAAAAATAATCAAGTTTCATATATATATATATATATATATATATTTAATATCAAAAGATTTTAATTCAAGTAGATGCTTGCTTGTATTAAAATTCCCAATCTTAATGTTATCATAGAAATAATAATTTACAGATAACAATTCCATGGCACATACATTCATCAATATATACCTCAAGCAAACATAAAATTTTTAATTCACATTAACGTTTAATTAATCACATATATGAACTAACGTTCATTTTACATAAATTTAAATTTCAATATTGTTGCAGTAACTAACTGCAAAAGACATCGTAAGTTCTTCTTATTATTATTGAATAGGTTTTATCTCTCAATAGTGATTCCTACTCAATATTAATGTGATGATATGCCTTTCTAAAACAAAAATGTCACTTAATACATCCTCGATATTCATGTGCCGATCATTTAAGTGTTGGAAAGTTAGGTCGTTTTAGGCTGAAAGAAACAAAAAGGTAGAATAGAATCTCACAAAACATGACAACTAATATATAATATGAATAAGTCCTTACAAAAGGAAATCATCTTCATTGTATACGACATCAGAGTACATTAACATATTATTAGTCTGGATAGTTATGACGGTCCATCCTCACAATTTTTGTTAAGTACAACAAACAACCATCAAGATCAATTGCATGATAGAAGAATATAAGATATGTAAATACGTCTTGGAGAATCTAGCTTATCTCCTGAAGGCTCCAAAGAATCCAGCTAAATCTAGAAAATATGCTCGGGCTGACCCGAGCATTATAGGAAAACAACGTTCGGGTCAATTTGGTAAAATTAGCGTGAGAAAAGCTTGAAACAAATCATACGGATAATTATATTTGTAAAAACATTTCAAAATAAAAAATATCTCATAAGATCATGCCACGCATAAACACGGGTCGGCTTTTACCTTATGATAACTAAAGCATTTTATTATAAAAATCTAGTGATATTATCACAATGTCTAGGTTTAAAATAAATACGGAATATAGCTGAAATGCTTGCATCTCACATTTCAACATAGTCAAGCACACCTAAATCCATAAAGGTCCGTATTGGGGAATGGGTTCCAATGATCACGAGGTAAGGAACTACCTATCGATTATACACCTCTAAAAAATGTACCTAAGGCTACAGATGCATCTCCCCCACTGCTAAACAGAGCTGGCCTGCCTCTTAAACATGACAAGTCGGACTACCTTACCCTTTTGACACCGATGATGCTTACCACTCGATGCCTGCATGCAAAAAACCTGTAAGGGACAATAAAGAATAGGATGACGACTTCTAATGGTAGCAAACCACATGGCTCTACTGCACAGCCTGTTTTAGCCGTCCTTCCTGGTTGTGAGGCTTGAGGTTACGCTTTTACCTCTTCTACTAATATAACATCTTGGAATGCTAACATTGGCCTTCAGGTACAGATGCAATCCTTAAATCTTAACTTAATTAATAATTAATTAAATACTTAAACCGTTTCTTAAATAATAATTTTAATAATAATTAACCTTTGATTATTAATTTAATAATAATTAACCTTCAAATAAATTATTAAATAATAATTTATATTTAATTAATTACTTAACTTAATTTGTAATTATGTGCTAATTCCATTTGTTAATAAATAATTAAGTTCTAATTATCTTAACTTAATTAATTAACTAACACTTAAATAAATCAATAATTAATTAATACTTAAATAAATCAATAATTAATTAATAAATTGAATAATAACTTTTATCTTTTGAAAAAATTGAAAAACTTCTCAAAAAATACTTAAGCGAACACATTTTAGATTTCAAATTCGTTTTCACGAACTACATTTATAACGACTATTGCTAAATGACCTGTAATTTTCAAAAATTGTTTAATATAACAAATGAATTTAAACTTCTTAGCTTTAACACATTAATACTTTTATAACTTGATATAAGGTTTTGAAAGTAGAAGTATGGTTTTGGGAACTAAATCAAAGTTTAAAACCTATAACTTTTCGAAAACAATTGTTGAGTAAACTAGTTTTTAAATCAAAGGATTTCTTTGTCGCTACCTAAAAATTCAAGTGCAGAACTTTCCTTAACATACACTCATGTATTCAGGATTACAACATAAGTAGACCCATCCAAATATCAACGTAACAAAGATCACAACTTTATATCTTCATATTACCATCCAAGCAAATATATATATACACACATACCAACATCCAAAAAATCAAGCAATATATTTTCAGAACCAAGATAACAATAATTTAAAGTTCGGAATTTTAAATAAAAACAAGCTTTACTAACCTTAAGCTATCCAAAATAACCCAAATATTGGTCATCTTTCAACTAATTTTTGGACAAGTTACTCATGGAATTTGGAAAAGTTTTCAGATTGAAAGTTCTTGGAAATTATTTCTCTATAGATTCAAAAAAATAGTATCACTCAATTTGGATCTATTTTGAGGGAGATATGGTCAAAAGAAGAAGGTTTATATTCGGACTTGAAAATCTAGATCCAAAAATACTCTGCAAAGGAATGAGATTTGGACATGGCTAAGCTCCAATTCTAAAGAATTAGTACACATGAAAATTATAGTCAGTCGAATGTGCAATGCTTTGATGAAAAGAAATCATCCATTTGGATAAGGTATGAGAAAAATATGGTAGAAGGAAAAGAGGTGAAATTGAAGAAGTGAAAATGGAATTTATAAGCAAGAGAACAAAGTAAATTGTCAAAATAGCCTTGTCATTTACCCTCCACATCCACTTGCCATATCACCACCCTTGTCCCCTCACCATGCTTAGCCAACATGCATTTAATGCATATATGTACTTATGTCTACATGTGTTTCACTTTATATTTATATTCATTTTATCTTTATAAACTTAAGTATAACATATATATACGCATTCAAAAACACACCATATAGTTCTAGCTTATTTATATTTTATGTATATGTGTTACAAAATGTGCACAACATTTCTGACTACTTTTATTTGATGAAAAGTCAAAAATTTGGAAAACGAATTTCGATAAAATTTTCGATTTTTCTTCAAACTATATATTTTTGAAGACATTTTAAAAATTATTTCACCATCACTATTTATTTCTTAAAAGAGTTTTATTTCAATTATAAAATCAATATTTGAATATTTAAAAGTAGTTAAATATTCATACTTAATGTGGTGAAATTCCAGATCGTGAAATTCTCCTCCCGTAAAGAATATCATCCCCGAAATTTTACCACAACACTAACCCAGACACACTTAACCCTATTCATCAGTCTGTATAATGTACACAACTCATTTCTACGAAAAACTCTAAATTGTTCACTCACTCGAATACATAGATTTACTTCCGAACTAGTATCGCCCACTCGACTTTTTAGTGTAGACTCTAATCTGGCTTCTTAATTAGAAACCTCCATTCTCCTTATACAGCCATATACTATGATAGAAATCTTTGGTTCCATATTAAAAACTCTCACCAAGTGTTCGCCATAAAAAATCTAGTGATAAATCCTTATTCGGAATGGTGTGAAACACTTCAAGTCATGCATTTGAATCTTGGATCGAGAATTATATGAAAAAGAAGAAGGATCTACGTATAACTTACATACTTATCTAAGGGTCCCTACTATTCAATTACTTTATACCCTCCTCCAAATATTTATGAAAATATTTCATAACAATTCCAACTTATGTTTTAAGCAGCCTTTTTTTAAAAAAATACAGCTTATTTATGAAATCCTTTCATAAAATCATTTTACTTTATTAAATTGTATGATACTTAAGAGCCAAATACCTAGGTGTTTTGAAAAGTTAAGAACCAAATATCCAGGTTTTACTTCAAAAAACCTTTTGAAATGATTCTATATATTTAACCCATAAAAACATATATACAGCCCGAGTAAATCCAAAATGATATCAAGGAACTGGGTAGTACCAAATTATGTCGTATATCCCTTTAGAAAGGAGAGTAATACTCAAGAAAAGTGTTCACCATCCGAACACATTTCCTGCCCATTTTTAGTCACTTCCGAGTCACTCAAACTAGTTAGTTGTAAAAATATTTCTTCTTTTCAAATCCCCTTTACAAACAATACTATTTATATATTTCCAGCAAAATAATTTTTTATAAAATATTTATCATCCACTTGCTTTGGATTCATTTGGATACAAACTTGTCCCAGTCGTACAATAACAAAGAGAATAATTTACTAAGTTCCCCATCACATCTGCCTAAGCAAACATCCGATTTTAACTTAGAAGATTATTTTGTCGTCTCAAAACAGATCAAGACTCATTTGCCAAACTGTCCATTCTTTAAGAAAATTATTACTGCTTTTCCAAGAATCATTTAAAAACTTTGTTAAAGCCATCGGGATTTAAATCCTTTGAAAATCCATCTTATTTTCAAAATATATTTTATAATCCTGGTTTATAAAATCAACTTTTATAAAATCATCTGAAATATTTCTTTTACTATACACCTTTTATTAAAATCCAATTTTAACCCAATATATCATAGAATGCCTTATGGTTAATATGAAAATTAATTCACAAGGTGTTCGATTCAGTGTTCCCATAAACCATATCTACCTAACCTATACTTAAAAGGGAAAACTACTAATAGATTAGAAAATAGTCAATGCTCAAAAATGGACGGGCATGACTAATCAAGTCCTATAAGATAATAATTAAATATTATCAACTTCTAACAACAATAATATCATAGATATTTATATAAATATTTGAAAAAAAAAAATCCTATAAAATATAGTCCTAGGTAAAATTATTTCATTTACCCATTATAATACACTCATACTCATTCAAGGGTCTCAATCGATCTCAAATGAGTTTACCCCACCAAGGTAAGGGTTCTCGCTTAATCTTGTGCTCTGATATCAAATGTGACGATCTGCCTTTCTTACACCAAAAGACGACACTTAATACATCTCATGTACCGACCATTTAAGTGTCCGAAAGACTGGTCATTTGGGCTAAAAGAAAGAAAAAGGTAGAACAGAATCTCACAAAATGTGATGACAAATATATAATACGAACAAGTCTTTACAAAAAGAAATCATCTTTATTATACACAACATCATAGTACATAACCTATTATCAGCCTAGACAGTTATAACAGCATGTCCTTACTCTTTCTGATAAATACAACAAACAGTCATCAATAACAACTAAACAACGGAATAATATAAGATAAGTAAATACGTCTTGGAGAATCCAACTCATCTTCTGAAAGCTCCAAAGAATCCAACTAAATCTGTAAAATATGCTTAGGCTGGCCCGAGAATTATAGGAAAACAACGCCTGGGTCAGTCTAGTAAAACCCGCGTGAGAAAAGCTCAAAATAAATCATTGAATCACTATATTTGAAAAAACCTTACAAAATAAAAAGTATCTTGTAAGACCACACTGCACATAAACACAAATGGGCTTTTACCTTACGATAACTAAAAATTTTATTATAAAAATCCAGTGATTTTTACATAATTTCTAGGTTTTAAGTAAATACGGAATATAGTTGAAATGCTTGCATCTCACATTTCAACATAATTGGCACATCTAAATCCATAAAGGTTCGTATTGGAGAATGGGTTCCAACGATCGCAAGATAAGGGACTAGCTTCCGATGATACACCTTTAGAAAATGTACTCGAGGGCTACAGACGCATCTGCCTTTCTGCCACACGGAGCTGGCCTGCCCCTTTAACATGACAAGCCAGATTACCTCACCCCTTTGATACCGAGGCTACTTTACTTTGCCTCTTGATGTCTACGTGAAAAAACTCTACGGGACAATCTAGAATGGGACGACGGATCTTAGTGGTACCTAACCACATGGCTCTACTACATACCCTATTTTAGCTATACTTCCGGGTTGTGAGGCTTGAGGCCACGCATTTACCTCTTCTGTTAACAAAACATCTTGGAATGATAACACTACCCTCCAGGCATAGATGTAATGCCAGCATTCATCCATATAAGTTGTTTTGGGATTGAACAAACATTCAAAATTTACTATCTTCCATTTTGGAATCACCCTCAGGAAGAATAGTATAGCTCTCTATCAAACTTCATCACGAATATTCTTAGTTTGCAGTGGTTCAGATAAATTCGGCAACCGGTGTCTCCAAAATAAGCGATAATATAAGGCTAACTTAATTCCAGTTCTTTGGAAGCATGCAACAAGTATTCGAGTCCTCGCCAGGGAACTCGAATATACAATCATACTTTTTGAGTCAAAATAGGTCAAGATTTGATTGTCGGTTATTTAACTTTCAAATAATCAAACAACGAAAATTTATAGATTTAATTATTCGTAGCAACCACTAATCCACAAAAAATTCTTTCATTTATTAAAATTTCTTTTAAAAAGTGCTAATCAAAGACATCCATATACTTATCTCTATGGCATAAGTATATTCACAAAACATTTGTGAAAGATTTCACATTTACAAATCATATCAAAGGATCAAAATAAAATATTATCAAACGAACGTCCATACCACCAAAATTAAGAAGGTTGGTTAAAGGAAATCAAATCTCAACTTCTATTATAAATTTCCTTCAATAAATCCTTTTAACAAATATCTTTTGTTTTTGAAATCTCCTTTACTTAAATTCCAAACCCACTTATAAAAATCTTTACAAACCACCAAGTTATTTTACAAAAGTCTTTTATAAATATCAAAACCATTTATATAACTCTTTATAAACGTCCAAAATCATTTTATAGAATTTTTTTTATAAATGCCCAAAACTATTTATAAAAACTCTTTTATAAATATCCAAATCATTTATAAACACTCTTTTACAAGGTATCCTGATTCAAAACAAAACTCTTTAATACACTTAATCAATTAGGTTACTTTGATAAAATTAATTGTTTAAGATACCTTGAAATAAATAAGTTATTATTTAAACATTCTTAATTACTTAATCTTTAAACCACATTAGCAATATAATGATTTTAAACAATCATTCAAAAAGTGTCGAATTACTCCAAACATCTTTAATAAAATAATTTCTTAATTATCCTTAAAATATTTTAAAATGCAATAAACTTTAAATCATCATTGAAAAGGAAAAACGAAATATTTGAATCAAGAAGGGGATCAGTGACCGTAATGGTTCATTTAATTGAGTTATCTTATCCAAGTTATAACATGATTATTTACATAACAAGCAGATATATAAAAGAAAACAACACATAACAACCAATCACATATAGGAAAATGTCCAAGTTACTATAATAGCAGATGTGGATTTGTTCTGCTTAACACTTGTCAAGTTAATATAGTAGCAAAATGGTCTTCATTCGGCGTAAAAGAAGTCAACACATAACCTACTTGATGAATTATGGTAGAACTGTGATTTATTCTACCAAACAAATGTCATATACAAATTAATTAGCAGAACGGTGATTTATTTTGCTAAACAGATGTCATTAGGTTTCATATTCATTTAAGGTTACTTAAGGATAATCAATAAAGAATTCCCTTGCGTTTAAGAACATTCTTTAAAAGATAGCTCACTTTATACAAAAATTGACCTTCGAAAATAAGTGATTTAAAATCAAAACCTTTATTCAGTAATTAATTAAAAATTAAACCTATTTCTTCATAATGATTGAACATTAATTAATCATTAAACAATAATTAACATTAAATAAATAATTAAATAATAATTATCCTCTTAAATAACTAATTAACCATTAATTAATCTCAATTAATAATTAAATAATTACTTAAACCTTAATTTATAATTAAATTATACTTTAATCCTTAATTAATAATTAAATAGTAAAGTAAACCTTTATTTAAGAATAAATAAATCTTATTAACTAAATCTTAACTTAATTTGTAATTAATTAAATATTTAAACCCTTTCTTAAAAATAATTTTAATAATAAATAATCCTAACTATTAATTTAACAATAACTAATATATAAATAAATTATTGAATAATAATTAATCTTTAATTAATTAATTAAGTTACTTAATTTATAATTAAGTACTAATTCCATTTATTAACTAATGATTATTCCTAATTATCTTAACTTAATTAATTAAATAATCATAAAATAAATCAATTATTAGTTAATAAATTTAATAATTACTTTTATTTCTTAAATTTTGTTTTGAAATCACTTTTCAAAAATATACTTAGGTAAAAACATTTTATATTTCAAAAAGAGATCGTTTTCACAAACTGCATTTATAGTGACTATCGCTAAACGACCTATAATTTTTCAAAACTTGTTTAATATAACAAATGGCTCTAAACTTCTTGGCTTTCACATAATAAACACTTTTATAACTTAATATAAGATTTTTCATATGTATGTAAGGTTTTGGGAACTAAATCAAAGTTTAAAACCTATAACTTCCCAAAAACAATTCTTAAGTAAACTAGTTTTTAAAATAAAGGATTTCTATGTTGCTTCCTAACAAATTCAAGTGCTAAACTTTCCTTAACATACATTCATATATTCATAATTACAACATACGTAAACCCACCCAAATAAAAACATAACAAAGATCACAACTTTATATCTTTCATATTACTTTTAGATTGCTCTTTCAAGTCTAGGCTAAATTTCCGTACAAATACATACATATTACCATCCAAGCAAATACAAACATACATATATATATACACATACATCAACATCCAAAAAATTAAGCAATATATTTTCATAAACAAGGTAACATAATTTAAATTTCGGAACTTTAAATAAAAACAAGTTTTTCTAACCTTAAGCTATCCAAAATAACCCGAAAAGTAGTCGTCTTCCAACTGATTTTTCGATAAGATACTCATGGAATTTGGAAAAGTTTCTAATTGGAAACTACTTGAAAATTATATTCTCTACGATTTCAAATAAAGAATCACTCAATTTGAATCTATTTTGATTGAGATATAGTCAAAAGAAGAAGAGGTATTTTTGAACTTGAAAATCTAGGTCCGAAAATACTCTGCAAAGAAATGAGATTTTGACAAGGCTATGCTCCAAATTTGAAGAATTAGTGCGCAATAAAGTTGTATCCATTGGAATGTGATATGGTTTGAATAAAGTAAATCCTCCATTCGGATAAGCTATGAGGAAGATATGGTAAAAGGAAAAGAGTTAAAATTGAAGAAATGAAAGAGGTATTTATAAGTAAGAGAATGAAGTAAATTACCGAAATAGTTTTGTCCTTTACCCTCCACATCCATTTGCTACATCACCACCCTTGTCCCCCCTTGCCATGCTTAGCCAACATGCATTTAATGCATCTATGTACTTATATATATATATATATATATATATATATTCTTTTTTTACATAAACTGAAATATAGCATACATATACACATTCACATACACATACACACCATATAGTTATATCTTATTTATATTATATGTATATGTGTTATTCAAATGTGCATAATGTTTCCGACAACTTTTATTCGACGAAAAGTCAAAAATTTGAAAAACGCATTCCGGTTAAATTTTCGCTTTTTCTTCGAACTATATATTTTTGTAAACACAATTTTTAAACTATTTCATCATCATTATTTATTTCTTAAAAGTGTTTTATTTTAATTATAAAACCAATATTTGAATATTCAAATTAATTAATATTCAAAAATTAAAGCGGTGAAATTTCATGTCGTTATAATTAATTTTTGCACAATTACTTACAATTTTAAAACAACCAAACATCCATGAACCAATCAATTTTTTGATATCTTGTTTTATTTGTTACGTATATTTTCCAATTTCAAATTTAATTAGGTAATATTATTTATCGTTCTATATTTCATAACAATAATTGGTATAGAAATTCAATTTTTTTACAAATACGTTCTGATGATTTTTCCCAATAAGCATTTATACTTATATCCTAAATAGGAATTTAAATTATAATTCTACCCTACAAACCTAAAGAATGGGACTCTAAATCCATCTAGATTTAGATCTCTACTTTGTGTCAATTGTATTCTATGATGTTCTGAACACAGCTCTGACATCAAGCTGTAACGACCCCACAACTATACCTATATCATTAAAGAATATTACAAGTAATGTCGTCTAATAATACGGCTAGTTAAGGGCGATCGAATGTGAAAATATCTTTGCACTAACATTAACACGTCTTTATTACCTTTTGAGGATTTGAACTGAAAATTTTGACATATACAATATTAATACAAAGTAATAAACACACCGATTAAAAATATTCAGAATAGTATATAATATAGATAAATCAGAATTGAAGTCACAGATCACAATGAAATAATATACATCACGTACATAATAAAAAGCGAGTCTACAAAATATCAGTAGTAGACCCACATAAATATATACATCACACCCAAATTACCGTATCAGGTACAATCCAACTGCTAAATATTATACATGACACCTCATCATAAATGTAAATATGTATACAATAATGGAGTAAACTAAAATAGTCAAAACAATCTACTCTAGTGTTGGTATAAATCCATAAGTCAACGGCCCCCTGTACCTGTAGAGTCTCAGTCTGACCCGAGTATTACAAAAATAAACAGGTCAAACTATATCTAATAAAAAGACGAGATATTGATATCATTAATATATGACATAACAATAAAAGAAGCCATAATAGAAATATGCCTAAACTAAATAATCATAATAAGGTATATCAATCAAATCACCATTTCATAAATCCATTATCATAAATATAAGGCTTAACAACAAATAAGCCATAACAAAATATCTCTGAAACCAATTATCATAATATGGCATATAATCAAAATTACCATTTCATAAACCCATATCAAGTCTCTTATGGACTATCATCAAATATATGGTGATGACACTTCAAAGTTCCCTGGATCCAAAAGATACTAAATATCCATCCAAAAATCTCTGAAGAAACAATCATCGCTAATAAATAATCATAATCTCAGATTGGAAAACGATTATGATATCCATTTGCAGTTGGATTAGGTCGCTAACACCTCGACTTGTAGTTCGGCCAAGTCACTAACACCTCAAGTAGTTTTGTTGGGAGGATAAGGTCGCTAAGACCTCTCAAGCAATTAGGTCAGGTCGCTAACACCTCACTCATAGTTCAGTCAGGTCGCTAACACCTTACTCGCTGTTTGGTTAGGTCGCTAACACCTCTCAAATTGATGAACACATTGAGTCATCTTACTAAGGGATCTATTAGCTTGAAATTCGAACACCCTAAGATAATACAACCCTGAAGTATTAATTACTTTCACTTTAGTAATCACTAGAATTTAAATAAATGTCCCATACCAGATAGTAAATTCAGATATTTACTATAAGATAGTATAATCCACTCAAACTCTATTTAATAACTTATAATAATAGGCGAAAGAATTGTAAGGAAAGTCCCATACTGATTTGACAATTCAATCGTTTATTAAAATTCTTTATTTCATATAAAAGCACGAAATCTCATTAAAATCTCAAATTCATAATAAATAAAATAAAAAAGTTTTAAATTAATTATATATATATAAAGATGTAATTTTCAAAAATCATTTTTAAATCTATAAACTCATTTTAAAGAAGAATTGCTTATCTACAAAAGCATTTGAACGCTTTCAGAATCATTTAAACCTCTTTTACAACAAAATCACTTCACATTAAAATTGTTACTTTCATAAATGTTTTTATAAAATAATACCATAATTTATATTTTTCTTCTGAAACATTTCTAAAATTTTATGCTTAAAATGTAAGTTTAAAAAGGTTTATGATTAAATATTACTCATCTTTAAAAGCTTTGATTATAAATTTTGAAATAAGCAATAAGTTAAAACGATAATATAATTTAACTATATTTTATAAATTAAATTTCAAATAAGAATTAAAATAGATAAACCAAATTTTGAAATCTTTTAAACACATTAAATAATTCCAATGATAAAGCCATTAAAAAATCTACTTTTAAAGCCATCGTCACTCTATAAAATATTGTTTCATAATATAAAATTTCTTAGAGAACCAAGTTGCTTTCCAACAACTCCAATCACACGACGATATAGAAATATTGACGTACTATAAAATTTTGATTCACAAACAGACATAGTTACGTTTGTAAATTTACACTATCAAGCCATTTATAAAATCAACATCCCAAAAACATATAACAATTCATCGCATGCATTCATATTTTAACTAATTCAATAATTAGAAATCAATAATTATCATCCAAACAACCATATCACGGCATGCATAAGGGTATTCATTTATATAGATAAAGAAATGTAAGTTAAAAGTAACACTTAATTAGGGAGCGGAAGAACCCAATTGCTTAGAACTATGTCAGAGTTGCGGTTAGCATCCACCGTTGTAAACTCCCCAACCACATTCACCACTAATTTCCATCGTCTGCACTTGATTGGCTCCTCCTCCCCTTCGCCGACATTGACACGGCCATGTACTTCAAGGACAACGCTAGCAACTCGTCGACCATCACCTAGCATCACCAAAGCCTCTTCCTAAAATTACCACTCCTAATCCTCTGCACTTAGATCCTCGAGCAGTCATCACCATGCCTAAAATCACCAGGCCCATGCGCCTCCACTCAACAGCAACCGCCTCAATGCTCCACGTTGCGCGTAGGTCGTGCGTGATCCTTTTCCCCTATTGTGACTTTTTTTCGTGCTTGCGCATTCGATGTTGGAGGAAGGAGGCTAGGGCATCGAATAATGACTTGGGTTTGGGTATTGAATAGGCTTGGGCTAGGTCGAACATAAACAAAAGGGAAGGAATTAAAGTTGTATCTAATATCAAAGAACATTGTTTATTTTTGATCAAGCCATAATGAATTAGAATTTTAACTTATCTCTTTTTCATTTTATATGAAAAAATCAATTCTCTCCATGTATATAAATAAAATAACTCTTATCAGTTATTTGCAAATGTATTTTCAACTTAATTTTTGATTTTCAATATATTTTATAAAATATATTTCAATAATTTACACCGGTATTTAAATTCAGTAATTGTTCGATTTCATCGATTTGCCAGTTTTGTTAATATCGATTAATACTTATTATTAGTTCAATCACATATAAAAATATTTTGCTTTCACTATAAATATCCTATTCATATTCAATTAATTTTCTAAAAAGAATTTACAAACTAGCTCAATTTGTTAAAACAAAAATCTTTATAAATAAGCTTTAATTTTATAGGAATAGTTTTAAATTTATCCAAAATTGAACTCAAACAATTTAATTTAGTTTAAAATTATTTACATCGACGACGTAGAAAGTAGGGTCATTACATATATGGTTAGGCATGAAGCCAAACCGATGCTCCCCCGATGCAATTTAGTAGGCATCAGCAAGTGACAGATAAATAGTCATAGGCAGTATTTTACCGAATCCATGCCGACCACATTCCAACGTCTTTTATTTGGCATCGGCATGGCATCGTTAATGTTAGGTAAGTAATTATGGTTTTTTCTAATAGTGAGATGTGTGTGTGTTATCCCTTATAACTTAATATATTGTTTTAGATAAATTCACATAAGAATTACACTAATTATTCAAGTTACACATTATTAAGTGAGATGTGGTATAAGGCATAAATTGACATAATAGGTTGTGTGGGAAGAAAGAGGGCTATGGGACATAATATTCATATTCTTTATTTGCCGTTGGTTTCAATTTGAATCCAGATTCGTATATTTCCTGTAACATCCCTGATTTTTAAGCCTGATTAATTTGATAATTAATATATAATTTGAATTTTGGAAACAAATTGGAATTGAAAATACTATGTTTAGAATTTATAAAATTTGTTTTCTAATCATAACAAAATTATTTGAAAGTTATATTTTGAAGTTAATATAATAATTTTCTAAAAGTTAAATTTGAACATTTTCAACACTAGTATTATTTATATAAATTTAAGTATAATAACTTAAGTTTAATTTTAAAGTTTATATATAACTAAATGTAATTTGTATGTGTATATATATATATATACACACATTTGAAAGTATAAGTATAAATTGTATATATATAAAGGTTTAAAAATACATAGAACATTTGTAAATATAAGGTAGATATTTATTTATTTAAAAGGTTAGTAACATGAGTTCAGAATTAAAATAAGATTTAAGAAAAAATTTATATCCTTTCTTTTTGAAATTTGCTTGAATTAAATTTGGTTTTTATATATATAAAAATATACAAATGAAAATCTATTGCATAATTTATAATTATATAAAAGGTTTAAACACAAATTTGTAAATTAATTTAATGTTAAGGATTTAAACATAATTTGTATAAAAAGAGACATGTGTATAATAATTATGCAAGAGATGAACAAGTGTTCACATGAATATGAACAAGTGGCATAGCTTTTGATTTCCTTTAATTTGAATTATATGTAAACCATCAAAGTAAGAAACCAGGTTTCATATTTTCTTCCATAACTTCACAAACCTGGAAAACTAATTCAAAATAATAAAAAAACTCAAAAACAATCTATTGCAAAATAGCAAAGCATTTCAACCTGATGCAATTTAAAATTAGGATCTGATCATCTCAGATCAAACAAGCTTGAGAAAATCAAAGATCAGATTCAAGTCTAAGTTCAAACAACAGATGATTTTCTGGAATCGAAACCTGGAAGCAATACAAAATCAAGCAAATAGTTTTCAAAAACCAGAAAAAGATCAAAGCAGTAAAACCTAAGCAATTCAAACGCAAGAAATCAATAGAAAACAGTAGTTCAAATCGAAGAACATCTCAAACAAATCAGCAAGCAAATTTAAGATTTTCAAATTTAAAGATCAACATCAAAAATTTCCAGGCAAAAGAATTTGTTCCTGTTCTCTGCGTTGTTCCTACCCAGGCGAGCAAACTTCTTGAATCCGTCATTATATCTTGATATTTGGATAATACTTGAAAGTGTGATAGTGAAAATGGTTTGCATGAATGGTTTTTATCTGAAAAATGGTTGAACTTCTCTGTATATATGGGTGTGCATGCCTGTAGAGGTATATACATATATGGCTCTGTTAAGTAACAGGTCTTCAAAAATTCAAGAAAATATTCATATCTCTTCGTATAACAAAAATTTGA
This sequence comes from Allium cepa, assembly GCA_030765085.1. Taxonomy (NCBI): domain Eukaryota; kingdom Viridiplantae; phylum Streptophyta; class Magnoliopsida; order Asparagales; family Amaryllidaceae; genus Allium; species Allium cepa. The sequence goes on along the minus strand of CM060935.1, from coordinate 790,700,409 downwards.
TTATAATGTCTGAAAGAAAATTGTTTATAACGTTATAATTTAAATTTTAAAAATGGTTCAAAGAAGAAATATTTAGAAAATATTATGGAAATCAAATAACATACTGATGAACAATATTAGTCAGAAATTCGAATGACTTATTTTCATATTTTGATTTTAGAATTGGAATTTCATTTGTAAATAATGAATTTTGATATTTAAATCATGGTTTTTAAGTTAACAAATTTCGAGTATGAGTGAGTTGAACGGAAAATGCTCTTTCGTCGATTACAGATGATCGAGGGGTCTAGAATTTTCGGGGTTAAAGCTGGAGAAAGCTGGGGTATCGGGGAATCCCGATCATACTGGCCATCTGAAAAATGTACGAACATTTTCCGTTCAACTCTAGACCCCTTGATCATCTGTAATCGATGGAAGAGCATTTTTCGTTAACCTCACTCATGCTCGAAATTTATTAACTTAAAAATCATGATTTAAATGTCAAAATTCATTATTTACAAATGCAATTCCATTTCTAAAATCAAAAATTGAAAATAAATCATTCTAATTTCTGACTAATATTGGTCATCACTGTGCTATTTGATTTCCATAATATTTTCTAAATATTTCTTCTTTGAACCATTTTTAAAATTTAAATTATAACGCTACAAATAATTTTCTTTCAGACATCATAATCAATTTTTTGTTATACGAAGAGATATGAATTCTTTCTTGAATTTTTGAAGACCTGTTACTTAACAGAGCCATATATATACCTCTACAGGCACGCACACCCATATATACAGAGAAGTTCAACCATTTTTTAGATAAAAACCATTCATGCAAACCATTTTCACTATCAAACTTTCAAGTATTATCCAAATACCAAGATATAATGATAGATTCAAGAAGTTTGCTCACTTGGGTAGGAACAGGGCAGAGAGCAGGAACAAATTCTTTTGCCTAGAAATTTTTGATGTTGATCTTTAAATTTGAAAATCACAGATTTGCTTGCTGATTTGTTTGAGATGTTCTTCGAATTGAAGTACTGTTTGCTAATGATTTCTTGCATTTGAATTGCTCAGGGTTTACTGCTTTGATCTTTTTCTGGTTTTTGGAAACTATTTGTTTGATTTTGTATTGCTTCTAGATTTTGATTCCATAAAATCATCTGTTGTTTGAACTTAGACTTTAATCTGATCTTTAATTTTCTCAAGCTTGTTTGATCTGAGATGATCAGATACTTATTTTGAATTGCGTCAGGTTGAAATGCTTTACTGTTTTGCAATAGATTGTTTTTGAGTTTTTTTTTTGAATTAGTTTTCCAGGCTTGTGAAGTTATGGAAGAAAATATGAAACCTAGTTTCTTACTTTGATTGTTTACATATCATTTAAATTAAAGGAAATCAAAAGCTATGCCACTTGTTCATATTCATGCTACACTTGTTAATCTCTTGCATAATTATTGTACACATGTCTCTTGTTATACAAATTATGTTTAAATCCTTAACTTTAAATTAATTTACAAATCTGTGTTTAAACCTTTTATATAATTATAAATTATGCAATAGATTTTCATATGTATATTTTTATATATATACAAACCAAATTTAATTCAAGCAAATTTCAAAAAGAAAGGATATAAAAAATTTCTTATATCTTATTTTTATTTTAAACTCAAGTTACTAACCATTTAAATAAATAAATATATATCTTATATTTACAAATGTGCTATGTATTTTTAAACCTTTATGTATATACAATTTATACTTATACTTTTAAATGTATATATATACATATAAATTACATTTAATTATATATAAACTTTAAAATTAAACTTAAATTGTTATACTTAAATTTATATAAATAATACAAGTGCTGAAAATGTTCAAATTTAACAGTTAGAAAATTATTATATTAATTTCAAAATATAACTTCCAAATAATTATGTTATGATTAAAAATTTTTTTTTATAAATTCTAAACATAGTATTTTCAATTCTAGTTTGTTTCCAAAATTCAAATTATATATTAATTAGGCTTAAAAATCAGGGATGTTACATTTCCTTTGGACCTTATATTATTTTTATTTATAAGTGAACGTTCTTGAGTGAATATTAAAGATGAATAAAATAGTGTACGTGTTAAGTTAATGAATGATATTGTATACACTTCTAGATTTATAAAAAGCCTTTACATATGCCTCTTCCTCTGAAGCAATAAAAGAACATACATTTAGAAAGGCATACAGTTCGATAAACAAATTAATCACTCTCCAAAAAAATTATTTGTAAATACTACAATATAAAAAAATATGTTTGTTCAAATTAACAGTACAAAAAATGCTTTTGTAACTAAAATTATCTACATCGGAGAACAACATGAACGCGTTTATCACAACTAATAGACGTATGGAATAAATCAGGGTTTTGAAACTTCCTATAAGAGATGAGAACGTAGAAGTTAGAGAATAGATTATTTTTAAATGCTTAGTCCGGTGCTTCAACGATAATTTTCCAACTTAGAAAACGTAGACGATTTCTAGGTGGGAATCACCATATGGTCAGGTGGTAGCAAATAAAAATAAAATGTGGGGATAAGAGAATGAGAAAAATATCCTATTATATCTTAATTATTAAGTATTGTAGTAAATTCAAAAGTTTTTTAATGTATGCCTATTATATATAGAAGCCTAATGTGAAATAATTAGAGAATTTATGTAGAATATATACTATTATATTAAAGCTAAGTAGAGCTTCCTTAGCTCTTAGGCTATCTTACGTTCCTTCCAATCCTATGCTGCAACATGTAGTCAGAAGGCGAAAATTTTGAACTTTCTACCATGCACATTCATTTCACCTTCTGATGTTTCCCCCTAATACTTTCTTCTCGTGCTTTTTTTATCTAACCCTAAAATAAATTGGGGAAATGAAGTTCGATTACTTTTCGAGCAAGTGGAGCAGCAATTTTTTTCATTTTCTCCATCTCACGCCTACCGCTTAACATTAATTTTAATTTATCATATTGCCAATCTACTTCGATGAGTCAGCCAATGTCATCCTCACCACATCATCGTGTGTTTGTTTACCGATCGTTCTTCTTCACCCCATCATCGATAGCCACTGCTCTTTTTGAAATGTCCATCGAGCTATTCCCAAGGCATGCAAAATCCATCACGTTTAAGTAATTTGCTATGTCGTTTTCCTATGCTCCATTTACTTTTTTGTTTGGTAGATATTTTTTAATCTTATTGGTTGTAACGACACGATATTTTCAACCATTCGCATCCGCACATGTCGGACTTGAATTGTTCAAAATACCGCGTTGTAAATAAAATTTGGCAAATCTCAAAATATACAGTAAATAATTAATCACAGAACCACAGACACAGAATCAGAATACTCGCAGCGGAATTTAAAAATACTTAGTGGTTCATGAAGCCACTATAAATAGTCTCAACAAATACAAATTACAAAGTCTTCCATCCCAAATATAGTTTAAATCATCAAATAGAAAATCCAAAAATCCCAAAGTCTAGATTTCATAAATAAGATAACGGACAGAAAGAAGCCAGCAACTTGAAAGGATCTACAGAAGTCCTAGCTCCGGGATGATGACTGAACTGCAACTCAGGCTGATCCGAGCGTAAAATAAAACATAAACACTCGAGTCAGGACATACATACTTATATAGTGTAAGCTAATTCAAGTGTACTGTAATATAGAGCAAGTAACTTAAAGGATGCTTGGGACCGCCCATCCTCTAAGGATCCGTTAAACTATTTACTATGTAGTATATTGCGCTATTAAATAGTGTCTATTTATAAAATAAACTTACTTTTAAATAGCGTTAAGGCTTTACATTTTCCACCTTAACACATTTATATATTCCCATAGTCTATACAGTACCGTAATCTCCCCCGTACTGGGCGTCGTCAGAGGGCACTCCATAGGTATGGTACAAACCAAAATCGTATAAGGCTCGGTATGGTAGGTGACACGGCACAACTAGGCAATGCCAGGGTAGATATACCAATTGCTACTCGGACCGATGGAAACGCGTAGCCGCAGTTACCGCCCACCTCGAACAACACTCCCAAATCAAAGGTGCGCACCAAAAAAATCACAAGAGTAATAGAATGGCACACGAAGAAGTGCGTTCGATCAGAGGTGCTACCTCATTAATCCGAGAACCGCTCCTGTTTTAGCCACCTTATGCCAACTCACGGGAGTCGGGTCCACGTATTTACCTTAAAGGAACCGTCACCACCATCCTACTTCATTCTGGAATCTCCACCGCGTACACGGTTGGTAAAGTGGTTTTCGGTATCGACAGAGAGTATGCCAGATATCCGATCTCGGTCTCTTTAACAACCAAACGTTATTATAACTCGTGGTTACAACTTTAAAAATGGTATTTACTTTATAAATCAAAATATATTTCCAATACTACAATATCAAAATATTGTTTTTATACATTGGTCATTTTAATATACCATTTAAATCTATTCAATTTATTTAGGAATTAAATTTTCTTTTCTCACCTTTTAAAATTAAATTCTTCCATAAAACCCATTCAAAAAAATCAATTCCTTATTTTATTAATTACATATTAAATTTCAAATTTTAATCCCCTTTTTCCAAAGATTATTTCCACAAATTGATTAAAAATATCAAATTTCAGTTTCTATAGCACTTATGAAATGCTACCTAAAGTTTACAGGTAAAATAGTCCAATTTTAAAAGACAGCATTTAAATGCTGTAATAGATTAATAACTTAACAATTTGTTTTAAATTCCAAATATAACTTATTATCAATTATTTTCTTAACTGAATTCTTACTTTTACCAAAACCTAGAATTTCCAAAATAAGTTATATTCCAAAATTTTATTCAAACATTTATTTATTTATTTAACATTTTTAACTCATTCAAAATCATTATAAATAATATCCTTTACATACATTTAAATCGGAATATTATAAACTTCCAAAATAAATTTAAAATATTTCTGAAAAATACTATAGAAACCACGGGTCTGTATATAGTTTTCTAGCCTAGGTCATGTGATACGGATTTATATCATTTTAGTCCGCAATTTACAAAAACCCCGGGTTCTATCATTTCAAACCCGCAATCCCAAGTTAAATATTTAAAATTAAACAATTAAATAAATAAATGAATAAATAATTATCGTACAGGCCTATCATTTCAGCCTATAACGATCTCAATTTACAGGGAACTTGCAGTGATGATTTAACAGTAAATAAGCATTAAATAATATAACTGCAACTATATTACAACAGATAAACAACTGATGAGGTGTCAATTTAAAATGGGGTTTAACATCATACGTTATATTACAGACAGATGACATTTAATAAATAATTTACAAATACACTTGCGATAATTCACATAAACATAGGTATGTTTGTCTGGTAAGAAATACTCACCTTAAACTGCAGATAATCAGATTCAAACGATTTTACCACTTGATAAAGGATCGTACAAATGGCACGATTAGGTTTCCGCGGATGCCACGCCTTGATTCAAATCTAAAATAAGATCCAAATACCAAATACGCGACTTTTAAAATTACGGTCAAAGCAAAATTTCGAAACAACTGGAACGAATAGAATAAAAGAAATTTTGGTTCAGCTTTTGCTCGACTGCCTCACCCCACATCCCGACCCCAACTTCATAGGCTTGGCAATACTATTTATTATTATTATACATTTTATTATTATTATTATTATTTCCACCGGCATACCCTAACTTATCTAGTTTTGAAAAATATGTATTTACACAAACTTGCGTCTCTGCCTAAACTATTCTTCAATGCAAACTCTCTCTGTTTCTTAATTACAACACGTCTCTGCCACTTCAATTTCAAAACATTGTCGAATTCAGAAACATTAAATTTTAAATTTTTAACCATTCTTAACTTTAAAAATCATATTCCTACTTCAGAAAAATGTTCATTTGGATACCACTTATCTTATGATTAAATAAAATAAATTTTATAAATAAAATATCCAAATTTACTATGAATCATTTGTAAGTCAGAATTTCCCAATTTTACTTAACTTGTATATATATTTTTCCAAATAACTTTACACTTAATTTAAAAATACCCACTTCCTAAATAAAACTAAATTCTCATTTATTTACTTAACGTAACAATTTTATTTAAGACCCAATTTCAAATTTTCAGGTTAAGTCATAAATTGAAATTTCACCTTTCCATTTGAAAACAACATTTTCAATTATTTACTTACAAAACACATCCGTTCCATAAATTTTTTTTTCCTTTTATAGTTAATATACACTAAATTTTCTTCACAACTTTATTCATTTAGACATCAATTCAACTATGATTCAAGTTAAATAAAAGTTATTCCAAAATGTTCCATTTCAATCGTCTTTCATTTTATCAATTTAAAGTACATTATTTATTATACCAAACATATCCATTTTAGGAAATAACTTTTATTGAAATTTCTAGGTTAGATTTCAACTCCATATTAAATCAAATTTAATTATTATGTCATTTATCGAAAATTTCTTTAAATTCACTTTAAAACCAATTATTAACTTACAAAAATTTAACTTAAAAAACAAAACACCTTTAAAATTTTAAAGCCTTAAGTCAAATTTTTAGTTGAATTACATAAATTTTATTTCAAAAATACTTAAAAAAATTTAGAAAAATAATATATTAACCATGGGCTTGTTCGGGATATAAGCTTGGTTATGAAAACTTAGAGGGACGTGACGTGGTGGAGAAGTAGCCGAGCAAGGCAAAAGGGAAACAGAGAACAACAAGAAGAAGAAAGGGAAAAACTGAAAGAAGAAAAGAAAAAGTAAAACCATTACCTGATAGAGGCTTCAGCACAAAAGAAGAAGAAGGCAAATTTTAGATGCAATATAAAGTTTTTGTGTGAGGCTTTATATATATATAAGAAAACAAGTTGAGAGTTATGAAGGCACGTGAGATCTTCTGAGATGCGAGTTGCACAATAATGTATATGGGAGGCTTGCGTGATTATAGGAAAACAGTAATCAAATATAATTTGCTTTGAACTGAATAGACTATACAAAATTTTGATTTAATGAATTCCTAGAATGATGCGTCAATTTAGGCAAGAGATTGATTCTTAATTTATAAAAATTTTTCTTATGTATTCATGGATAAGGCTTGCGAAATATAGGGGACCAAACAAGCAGGCAAGAATGGCAAGTGATAATAAACATTAGGCAGACCAGAAAGTTGTGTGATTTATTATTGCCAGTTATACGAAAATCTTGATTAAATGCATGCGTTGATTACTTTCCAGTTTCTTTAGTTTGCACGTTATTTTATATGCGTGATTTATGCTGCCAATTTATGAAAATTTGATTTCAACATTTTATACCATTTAATAGTTGCGTGATCAGCTATATGAAATTTTGATCTTTATTAAATGAAAGGCAAGAATTGGCAAAGATTTTGGAATTTAAAGTCATATACAAAAAATTAAAACCCAATTGAAAGCTATGAAAAAGAGTTAACGTTTGCTATAGAAACTACTGACTGATATTTTAATCCATATAGATATAAATATGATTTTTACAATACGCCAAACTGACGCAATACAAAACACCCAAAATTTATACAAAAGTAACGTTTTTAATTTATACGTTTTTACGTTACTTATATCATTACAATGCATGCCCTTTTTAAATGCGAAATTTAACAGTCTGTAAAACATTGAATTTTACAAAGTTATTACTTAAATTAAATTCGCTTACAATTTTTGTATTTTAAATATACAAAATTCATTTTTTTATTAACGTTGCGAATTTGAGTTGTCTTTTAACAAAATTTAAAAACTTCAAAACTTTCAGTTTATGTTTAGACTTTTAGGAAATGATTTAATCAAATTAATATGTATATAAATTGGGAAGTAAATTTTACTGGAAAGAGAAAAATAACGGATTAAAATTCTATACATTTTCTTATATATAATCTTATATATATATATATATATATATATATATATATATATATATATATATGGTATTTATTCCCTAAATTTACGCGTCCTTTTTAACGCGTAATTACCCAGTTCATTTATACACTAAAAAGATCGAAATTCTGACCATGCTGAGACTCAAACTCATGACCTGTCGTGAATAGCCCAGATGTCTTAACCACCTAAGCTATTAATGTTTTCTTAATAAAAACTTGATTTTGCTAGAAATTAAGTTATTTACCATCTTCGACAAAACCCCAAATTTCCAAATTAAAGTTAATTCTTAACCATGTCAAAATTTCAGAGATCTTATTATTTAATTAAAAATTTGGTCAATTGTTTTTTTTTTAATCACTTTAAATAAACCCCAAAGTTTTTAAAATACAAGTGAAAAATACTTGTTAAAAAAATTGGGTTGTTACACTCTCCCCCACTCAGAACTTTTCGTCCTCGAAAAGGAAGAAGGTAGGGGAATTGAAACAACCTGAAAGAAAACTAAATTGGAACTTAAATTAGAATCATTAATCTAAACAATAAAAATTCAATTTTAAATTAATCATTGATTTCATCTATTTATACTTAAAATTTTAACATTTATTTATTTACATATTTACTTGTATAATATCCCTACACTAAAAAAAATCATTCATTTTTTTTATCCAAATTTTTCACAAGTATTATAACATTCTAATTTAAAATGTTTAATTTTAGTCCAAATTTGAAATGGTAATTTAACTTAATTTTTAAAGTAAATTTACCATTTCCCAAAATAAACTAAATTCCCCATTTAGTTTCTTCTTTATTCCAAACTATAATTAAATTTATTTTTCTCATCTATGTCAAATATTTTTCTCAATATCTAAACCATATAAATTCAATTTAAATTAATTAATATTCAATAATTGATTTAATTCATTTGATTTTTACAGAAGTTAAATCAATCTTAACTATTTCCAAATTAATTATCTTATTATCCAATTATTTTCTAAAATCAGAAATTTGTATAGTCATTTATAATAATCATCTTTTATTCAACAAATTTAGTTCTTCTTTATTCGAGATTATTATTAAATATATTCTACTTAATATATCTTATCGCACATATTAAGTAGATTATATTTAATATAACTATTCCAATATATTTCTAAATTTCCTTTAACAGCATTTGATATTGTATATTATTCAATTATTATTTTATTTCTATTTACCTCTATTTGTCTTGTTGTAACTGAAACTTTAAATGTATAACATTTATTATAACCACTCAAATTTTTATTTATAAAATCCTTTTATATTATACATTATCCAATTACATAGTTAATTTCTGAATGATTAAGGTACGTTATATTGGCATGCAATTATACAAGTAAAATTTTCCAACTATATTATTCAAGTTTAAATATTCATTCCAAATTTGACTTTATTTTATCATTAGAATCGCCTTTTAACATAAATTTATGAATTAAATTTCCAATTAACTTCAAACCCTTTAGAGATACATAAATACATACATATAGCATATGTCAAATCAAATTTAAATCATATATCTAAATATATTATAAATTAAGTCATATTTAGAAATTCAAATCAATTAAATTTTTGAAGCAAAACTACAACGTGGTCTCTTTACTTCGATACTCGAAAATGAATGTCGATGATGCTGTAGTCATCACCGAAATTATTTTCCAGCGACAAAGAGAAGAGCACTAATTTTTAAAAGTTTAAAATTCTTTGGAAACTAATTTATATTCGAAAATAATTTAAATAATAATATATCCTTTTAAGACTTTAAACACAAGGTTTGAAACTATCAGCAATTAAATTCTTAAATTCTTGTTTTAAATCCATTTCTGTTTCCAAATAAATTTATAACCATGTTTTATAGTTCAATTATTTATATAAGACAAAACCAATGGTTTACAAAACCATAAATAAAATCAAACACTATTATCTCTAAACAACTAGTTAAATTCTGAAAATTATACTTATATATATAATATTAGATTTTTTCCAAATATAGGAATAAATTTTTTTCAAAACAAGGATAGAGATTCAAATTTTGAAGGAATCAAATTAAAGAGAATTTTGATTTAAATATAAGTTGGAATCAGAAGATCCGATGGTTAAATAACAGAATAAAGAACCAGATAAGTTTATATAAATCGCGGCCAACCTTAACCTGGTCAACCGTGACTTAAAGAGTTAGATCGAATGTAGATTTACCATTCGATCCGAAGAGATAGAGTTCGGAATAACCAAAGATACTAGCATCTAAACCGAGGTTAAATATAAATCTCTGGTGAATCCATGCTAATTGTAAAGGAGTTTCACCCCTTTATTAGAATATTGGCGAGACCGCCAATTCACTATAAAGATCATCCGAAATGGAGTTATGGGATACTCCAGAAATCGAAAGAAAATGAATAGTGAGGGACACGAATGAACTTTGGAACCGCAGGGAACGTTCCAAAATTCAAAGGAAATCGAATCAAAAGGAAGAGATTCAAGCTCGAATGAAAGTGATTCTGTAAATCAAATTTACCATACATTCTAAGTTTTGCCTAGAACCAAAGCTCTGATACCAAATGTAACGACCCGATATTTTCAACCATTCGCATCCGCACATGTCGGACTTGAATTGTTCAAAATACCGCGTTGTAAATAAAATTTGGCAAATCTCAAAATATACAGTAAATAATTAATCACAGAATCACAGACACAGAATTAGAATACTCGCAGCGGAATTTTAAAATACTTAGTGGTTCATGAAGCCACTATAAATAGTCTCAACAAATACAAATTACAAAGTCTTCCATCCCAAATATAGTTTAAATCATCAAATAGAAAATCCAAAAATCCCAAAGTCTTGATTTCATAAATAAGATAACGGACAGAAAGAAGCCAGCAACTTGAAAGGATCTACAGAAGTCCTAGCTCCGGGATGATGACTGAACTGCAACTTAGGCTGACCCGAGCGTAAAATAAAACATACACACTCGAGTCAGGACATACATACTTATATAGTGTAAGCTAATTCGTGTACTGTAATGTAGAGCAAGTAACTTAAAGGATGCTTGGGACCGCCCATCCTCTAAGGATCCGTTAAACTATTTACTATGTAGTATATTGCGCTATTAAATAGTGTCTATTTATAAAATAAACTTACTTTTAAATAGCGTTAAGGCTTTACATTTTCCACCTTAACACATTTATATATTCCCATAGTCTATACAGTACCGTAATCTCCCCCATACTGGGGCGTCGTCATAGGGCACTCCATAGGTATGGTACATACCAAAATCGTATAAGGCTCGGTATGGTAGGTGACACGGCACAACTAGGCAATGCCAGGGTAGATATACCAATTGCTACTCGGATCGATGGAAACGCGTAGCCGCAGTTACCGCCCACCTCGAACGAAACTCCCAAATCAAAGGTGCGCACCAAAACAATCACAAGAGTAATAGAATGGCATACGAAGAAGTGCGTTCGATCAGAGGTGCTACCTCATTAATCCGAGAATCGCTCCTGTTTTAGCCACCTTATGCCAACTCACGGGAGTCGGGTCCACGTATTTACCTTAAAGGAACCGTCACCACCATCCTACTTCATTCTGGAATCTCCACCGCGTACACGGTTGGTAAAGTGGTTTTCGGTATCGACAGAGAGTATGCCAGATATCCGATCCCGGTCTCTTTAACAACCAAACGTTATTATAACCCGTGGTTACAACTTTAAAAATGGTATTTACTTTATAAATCAAAATATATTTCCAATACTACAATATCAAAATATTGTTTTTAAACATTGGTCATTTTAATATACCATTTAAATCTATTCAATTTATTTAGGAATTAAATTTTCTTTTCTCACCTTTTAAAATTAAATTCTTCCATAAAACCCATTCAAAAAAAAAATCAATTCCTTATTTTATTAATTACATATTAAATTCCAAATTTTAATCCCCTTTTCCCAAAGATTATTTCCACAAATTGATTAAAAATATCAAATTTCAGTTTCTATAACACTTATGAAATGCTACCTAAAGTTTACAGGTAAAACAGCCCAATTTTAAAAGACAGCATTTAAATGCTGTAATAGATTAATAACTTAACAATTTAGTTTTAAATTTCAAATATAACTTATTATCAATTATTTTCTTAACTGAATTCTTACTTTTACCAAAACCTAGAATTTCCAAAATAAGTTATATTCCAAAATTTTATTCAAACATTTATTTATTTATTTAACATTTTTAACTCATTCAAAATCATTATAAATAAAATCCTTTACATACATTTAAATCGGAATATTATAAACTTCCAAAATAAATTTAAAATATTTCTGAAAAATACTATAGAAACCACGGGTCTGTATATAGTTTTCTAGCCTAGGTCATGTGATACGAATTTATATCATTTCAATCCGCAATTTACAAAAACCCCGGGTTCTATCATTTCAAACCCGCAATCCCAAGTTAAATATTTAAAATTAAACAATTAAATAAATAAATGAATAAATAATTATCGTACAGGCCTATCATTTCAGCCTATAACGATCTCAATTTACAGGGAACTTGCAGTGATGATTTAACAGTAAATAAGCATTAAATAATATAACTGCAACTATATTACAACAGATAAACAACTGATGGGGTGTCAATTTAAAATGGGGTTTAACATCATACGTTATATTACAGACAGATGACATTTAATAAATAATTTACAAATACACTTGCGATAATTCACATAAATATAGGTATGTTTGTCTGGTGAGAAATACTCACCTTAAACTGCAGATAATCAGATTCAAACGATTTTACCACTTGATAAAGGATCGTACAAATGGCACGATTAGGTTTCCGCGGATGCCACGCCTTGATTCAAATCTAAAATAAGATCCAAATACCAAATACGCGACTTTTAAAATTACGGTCAAAGCAAAATTTCGAAACAACTGGAACGAATAGAATAAAAGAAATTTTGGTTCAGCTTTTGCTCGACTGCCTCACCCCACATCCCGACCCCAACTTCATAGGCTTGGCAATACTATTTATTATTATTATACATTTTATTATTATTATTATTATTATTATTATTATTATTATTATTATTTCCACCGGCATACCCTAACTTATCTAGTTTTGAAAAATATGTATTTACACAAACTTGCGTCTCTGCCTAAACTATTCTTCAATGCAAACTCTCTCTGTTTCTTAATTACAACACGTCTCTGCCACTTCAATTTCAAAGCATTGTCGAATTCAGAAACATTAAAATTTAAATTTTTAACCATTCTTAACTTTAAAAATCATATTCCTACTTCAGAAAAATGTTCATTTGGATACCATTTATCTTATGATTAAATAAAATAAATTTTATAAATAAAATATCCAAATTTACTATGAATCATTTGTAAGTCAGAATTTCCCAATTTTACTTAACTTGTATATATATTTTTCCAAATAACTTTACACTTAATTTAAAAATACCCACTTCCTAAATAAAACTAAATTCTCATTTATTTACTTAACTTAACAATTTTATTTAAAACCCAATTTCAAATTTTCAAGTTAAGTCATAAATTGAAATTTCACCTTTCCATTTAAAAACAACATTTTCAATTATTAACTTACAAAACACATCCGTTCCATAAATTTTTTTTTTCCTTTTATAGTTAATATACACTAAATTTTCTTCACAACTTTATTCATTTAGACATCAATTCAACTATGATTCAAGATAAATAAAAGTTATTCCAAAATGTTCCATTTCAATCGTCTTTCATTTTATCAATTTAAAGTACATTATTTATTATACCAAACATATCCATTTTAGGAAATAACTTTTATTAAAATTTCTAGGTTAGATTTCAACTCCATATTAAATCAAATTTAATTATTATGTCATTTATCGTAAATAAAATCTTTAAATTCGCTTTAAAACCAATTATTAACTTACAAAAATTTAACTTAAAAAACAAAACACCTTTAAAATTTTAAAGCCTTAAGTCAAATTTTTAGTTGAATTACATAAATTTTATTTCAAAAATACTTAAAAAAATTTAGAAAAATAATATATTAACCATGGGCTTGTTCGGGATATAAGCTTGGTTATGAAAACTTAGAGGGACGTGACGTGGTGGAGAAGTAGCCGAGCATGGCAAAAGGGAAACAGAGAACAACAAGAAGAAGAAAGGGAAAAACTGAAAGAAGAAAAGAAAAAGAAAAACCATTACCTGATAGAGACTTCAGCACAAAAGAAGAAAAAGGAAAATTTTAGATGCAATATAAAGTTTTTGTGTGAGGCTTTATATATATATAAGAAAACAAGTTGAGAGTTATGACGGCACGTGAGATCTTCTGAGATGCGAGTTGCACAATAATGTATATGGGAGGCTTGCGTGATTATAGGAAAACAGTAACCAAATATAATTTGCTTTGAACTGAATAGACTATACAAAATTTTGATTTAATGAATTTCTAGAATGATGCATGAATTTAGGCAAGAGATTGATTCTTAATTTATAAAATTCTTTCTTATGTATTCATGGATAAGGCTTGCGAAATATAGGGGACCAAACAAGTAGGCAAGAATGGCAAGTGATAATAAACATTTAGGCAGACCAGAAAGTTGCGTGATTTATTATTGCTAGTTATACGAAAATCTTGATTAAATGCATGCGTTGATTACTTTCCAGTTTTTTTAGTTTGCACGTTATTTTATATGCGTGATTTATGCTGCCAATTTATGAAAATTTGATTTCAACATTTTATACCATTTAATAGTTGCGTGATCAGCTATATGAAATTTTGATCTTTATTAAATGAAAGGCAAGAATTGGCAAAGATTTTTGAATTTAAAGTCATATACAAAAAATTAAAACCCAATTGAAAGCTATGAAAAAGAGTTAACGTTTGCTATAGAAACTACTGACTGATATTTTAATCCATATAGATATAAATATGATTTTTACAATACGCCAAACTGACGCAATACAAAACACCCAAAATTTATACAAAAGTAATGTTTTTAATTTATACGTTTTTACGTTACTTATATCATTACAATGCATGCCCTTTTTAAATGCGAAATTTAACAGTATGTAAAACACTGAATTTTACAAAGTTATTACTTAAATTAAATTCGCTTACAATTTTTGTATTTTAAATGTACAAAATTCATTTTTTTATTAACATTGCGAATTTGATTTGTCTTTTAACAAAATTTAAAAACTTCAAAACTTTCAGTTTATGTTTAGACTTTTAGGAAATGATTTAATCAAATTAATATGTATATAAATTGGAAAGTAAATTTTACTGGAATGAGAAAAATAACGGATTAAAATTCTATACGTTTTCTTATATATAATCTTATATATATATACGGTATTTATTCCCTAAATTTACGCGTCCTTTTTAACGCGTAATTACCCAGTTCATTTATACACTAAAAAAAATTGAAATTTTGACCATGCTGAGACTCGAACTCGTGACCTGTCGTGAATAGCCCAGATGTCTTGACCACCTAAGCTATTAATGTTTTCTTAATTAAAACTTGATTTTGCTAGAAATTAAGTTATTTACCATCTTCGACAAAACCCCAAATTTCCAAATTAAAGTTAATTCTTAACCATGTCAAAATTCCAGAGATCTTATTATTTAATTAAAAATTTGGTCAATTGTTTTTTTTAATCACTTTAAATAAACCCCAAAGTTTTTAAAATACAAGTGAAAAATACTTGTTAAAAAAATTGGGCTGTTACATTGGTATTATATTTTCTACAGATAAGTTGCGTGTTCATCTTCCATTTTGGATCGGAAATTGTATTATGTTTAAACTAACAAAACAAATATTTTAATATCCAATTTAAATGCCTAATCATGTCCGTTCAGAACTTTTTGTTCATTTCTAGACCTTGGCCTCTCATCTATTAATTTTGATAAATTTTTTATATTTTTTGTTATAGTAGATTAATTTTATATTTATAATTTTAAATAAGTGGAGCTTTATGTCGTTGTCGGTACTTTTTTCCAATCAACAATATAATTGGGTGATGTAAATATTTTGCATCCTCTACTTATATCATGATATCATATGTAGTCTAAAAAATCTTATGCATAGTGATTATATGCTTAGGGATTAGAGGTAATACAATGCAGTAAAGTCATAGATTATTTACACAAATAATGGAATTTGTGATTTTGATAATTTCATTAACACGCTTATTCTAAACATCTTCCTGTAAAATTTTCCACTTTGATCGGTTGAGCATAAATTTTAACAATTATAGGTTGGTACTATTCTATATTGAGTATTTGTTCATAATATAAATGCTTACAGAGAATCTATATTTTTAATATGAAATATGGGTACTTTGGAGCTACTAGCTTTGTCCATGAAGTTGACTCTTGAATTACTGTAATCTAGGTAGACACTAGGTAATCTTTCTAGAAAATCTTTCCCGCACTATTCATGCATTTACTAATTTGGCTTTTAGATGTAAAATCGTTTCATGAGAGAGATTAAATAGAGATTTTGTAGATGGCACTATTGACTTCTACTTTGTTAAATATTTAAAAATTCCTATTCCAGTACTAGATTGGTTTACCAAGAAAGAAAGCAGGTAATCTACTAATGTAGGCCAAATCGACCTTTTTCCTTCTAAGAGATTATACTTTTGATTATATTGATTATTTTAGTACTTATTGTTAGCATTATATCGTACAAGCTATAAAACAAGTTACATACTATATTTATTATATAACTATCAAATATTTTGATGTTTAATAGTTTTAATGAAAATTCCATGTGTTTCAAGATTGCAAAAGGGAGCGAAAAAATATTTTGACAAAATCAATATGCCTCTTTTGGAAATCATGAGGATCATAATCAGATGCAGAACCAAGTTTGCAGTGCCTTATTTGAATAAGTGCTAGAATTCAACTAGAGATGAAGCTCAATGAAATTTTCATATTTGTTGAGCAAATTTGGTAATAATCATTCTTCATTGGTTTCTTATTGTTTAAAATTTAAACACAATAGTTACATGTATACGTAAGCATTTTGAGGATTTGTATCGCTTGTATAAACGTTTAAATGCTATAAACTAAGTTGATGAGGTGGTAAAGCTTTAAAATATTTGCAAAAAAGCCTTTAGATATAATAATATTCATGCTGCATAAAAGTTAGTAATAAAATGTAACAATTTTTACAATTCTAAGGTCCTAATTTAGAGTGTTCGAATTTTATGGTAATTTTTTGTTGTTGATTAAGTTGATAAAAGAGTTAAAGGCCTTTGTGGTTTAGCGATAGCTCTATTAGGATATGTTCGAAATTAGGTGATCTAAGGATACAAATATTATTTAGTTTGATTAATTGAGTTGGATAGGTTGTTGTTGATGTTTAACAAAATTAAAGTTTCATTAGGTTTATGATATCAGTCTTCAAGTTTATTAGGTATGTATACAGGTTTCTTTTGATTAATATTACTTAAGTATAAAACAAGGAATTGGAATTAATTATGCATCTTAATCATTTATGCAACTAATGTACCTGAAATCTCACTTGCTAATTATGTAATTAATTTACATGAAATTTGTATGATAATAAATCCGTTAATAGGTAAGGGGTTTTACTCTACATAACTATAAAGCCCAAAACAAAACAATAGTTTATATGTATTGTTATTGCCTACTATTAAGGCAATCATGGTGACACAAATGCTAGCATGTTGGGTTTATAAGACAAAACTAAGGCTACATAACTGAATTTATCTTTATATGGTAAATATTATTGTTTGAAATCCATTACTTATTATGAAAAGTGGAATTTGCATCTGATCTTCTTCGGTCTCCAACCATTAACTTGGATTTTTTTGGACAATTCCTTTTTCATTGGATGTTTTGGACATTTTTCATCTTAAGAAAAGGTATAGCATGGTTTTCTAGGACACTAAATTTAAAAAAGAAATTATGTCTATGTACATAAGATGGTTACCAAGGGCACTACAGCTGAAATATTAGTCTAATTCCCTATATATAATGTGCCTCATTTTGGGTTTATAAACACTTGTCTCATTTTTCGTTTATAAGACACTCCATATTTGATGTTGTTTTGTCTTATTGTTTTGTGAAGGGAGTGCAGCGAAGGTATCGTTGTCATTTGGTGTTGCATTGGTCTATACTAAAACATGAAAAGTGCTGGTCGTATATATAAATCCACCCAAGGTTTGATGCATTGGCCTATAGCGTCAAACACCAAAAAGCATATCTATTTAACAACATTTCTAGGGATGCAATCAGCTTTCTCATCAAACTCAAACTAACATGGTTACATCTTCTCTTTTTCCGAGTATTTCGAAGGTGATAGGTGTTAACATCAACTGATCACCCAACAATTGTACCTTCCTTCATGTACCATCGTTAGCACTATGAATATGAGTATATTAGAATCATCTAATTACTTATCCTAACAATCATCAATTATTTTGAATGATAAACAATTTATTAGCTAAAATTTCATGAATTTGAAGGTCAATAAATTAAGATAAGACCGACCTCATCTTATTTTCTCCATGAGGCCATAAACAATTTATTAACTTGAATTGCACATTTTGCGATCACCGACGTAGGTAAAATTGAAGGCGATAATATCATTAACATAATCTTAAGACCTTATAGTTATATTGATATGTGAACCATTTCTAGAAGTTTTTCCATATGAAAAAAATATAAGATTATTTGCCTTACCTCTAGAATTTGTATAAAGGTGTTAATAAGGATTTGATATATATACACACACACACACATATATATATATATATATTATTGGGCATCTCAAATAGCCTCAAAAGCTCATATGGGTCTTTGATACATGGTTATGTATAAATATAATCTATTAATCTATGAGCTAACTTTCAATGTACTACCTCACATTGATTCCCAAAAAATCGATTGGCCCATAGGTATATGTACATCTAATTTAGGGAATGGTCTTGTTATGATCAATATTTATTTTGCACAATAATTTAAGGAATGGTCATTTTATATTCATGGCTTTGATCGTTTAATAATAGGCTTTAAAACACCAATGTTGGGGGAATTTATGTGGAGAGAAAAGCACTCAAGACCTTGATCGATGGCTTCGGTAAAAATGCGAACCAATTAGTGGCATAAGCATTGATATGTAGAAAGAACATGGCACCATTTTCATTGCACACTTCAATTTCTCTATAAGCATCATCTTCATTATGCTTTCAGTTCTACGGTAACATACATGAGATTTTATATAATTGCATGGGAGTTGCTTCTAAAATATTTTTTCATACAACGGAAATTCTATATGTATGTGAATATTTTGTTTATATCGAGTTCTAACTTTATGTTTATGTAAAAACAAGACTTTTTTAGTTTGAGACTAATGCTATAAAAACACTTCTTTTAAATTTTATTTATAGCTAAACCTTCAATTTTTGTGAGTTTATATTTCATTTCCATCATGCATATAGGGTCAATTTACCTGTATATATATGGTGTTGTGATGAAATATTTACCCAGTTAAGTTGTGCATTAGGCGGTTTGTTATTCATCTTTTTGGCCAGGCGGTATTTGAACGAACTTGGCAAACCAAACTTTGAGGTTATCGAGGTAGGAGGCCTAAAGAAACTACAAAGCCCAAAACTCAAGTGCAATCGAGACCACAAAGTGGAGACAAATTGTCCTAAAAAATTCCAACGTCAAAAATCACTAAGTGTTGGGTCATCATCAACCTATAATGGATCATCGTTAACCCATCACGGGTCAACCATGACCCATCATGGGTCATCCCCGAAGCCATCATTCAAGAAACATGAAGGAATTCCATTAACTATATGGTTTGGTAGTGAACCATATATGGTTCGGTACTGACCCATACTACTTCATTAGAATTTGTCCCACTCACCTACTATGTTAGCAATGGCCCCAGGATCCCATTCTATGCTCTATACTATCGTTTGCACGAAACTCTCCATCGTTCTTCCCAAGTACTTCGAGTCAGCAACTTCATCCTTACGTAGACCCATCATTTGGACTCAAAGCAATCTTGCAATGGCTCAAACAACTCTGGAACCATAAATCCAACGGTGAGGCGATCAATCGCCAAAAGTCCAAAGTCATATAAGCATCGAACTATAGCTATGGTTAGGTACCAACCCATACCTGCTGTTGAGCTAGCCAAGTTTTCTAATTGCAAAACTGCCGGGAGAACATGAAGAACATGGGAAAGAACGTGTTTTAGGCTTTCCCGTTGACCTACATCCATAAATACAACACGAGGGGCTCATTTTGTTGATCTTTTTTCTCTTCCACTATTATTGCACTTTTCCTGTAATTGCATACGGTTTATCGACAAACCATAAGAATTATACTCTTACTTTCAGCAATAAAAAGAGAAAAACTTTCATATAATAGGTTTTCTCCATCAATTCTTATCATAAAATGCATATAAAATAGCCTATATCATCAACAAGTAAATACATACATACATACATACATATATATATATCCATTTATCATCTAAAACTTGGCAAAAAATTATAAATGCTTTTGGAATTTATCTAAAACCGAAATTATTCAAAAATAGTCATTATTCACCTTAGTTTTGTAATTACAGATATGAGATTTGTTCCTGATTAATTGATTTGATTCTTCCTCTTGAATTCTTCTTCTTTACCCTTCCTAATGGTGGCCGATCTTAGCTATATTTTTCTTTGTGAAAATAGAATGAACGTATAAAATGAATTCCTAAAGGGGTTTAGGGTATAAGGATATACATTGTTCCTATTTTTCCCCTTATCTATTTCATATTTTTATTCTTTAGTTCACTGTTTACATGACATGGCTATACCCTTATCTAATCAAAATCTCAATCCATTAATCATCTTACATTATTTTATTTTATTTAACTAAATAAATATCCTAAATAATGTTATTAAAAATATGGGGTGCTACATACTCCCCTCCTTAAAGAATTTCGTCCTCGATATTAAGATAAGGCACACATCAAAACAATCAAATGTTAAAATATAGCATCAAAAAATCAGGATAAGTATCTCTCATCCTGTTCTCAATCTCCTAAGTACAGTCTCTGTCATCGTCGCTCCACTGGACGTTAACTAATCTGGCTTCTTGTTCCTCAACGTTTTCTCATCTCCTGCGACTATGCAAACTGGCTTTCTAATTATAGTTAAATTCGGCTCTACAACTAATTCATCTAACATAGTCGGTAATATAGTAGTATCCGGATCTCGAATACACTTCCTTAAATAAGAAACATGGAAATCATCATGGACTCTTGCCAGACTGCTCGGTAACTCTACTCTATACGCGAGTTTCCCGATCATCTCAATAAAAGGAATTGGTCCAACGAACCTTGGTGTTGACTTCCTTGATTTCCCAAATCGAATCACACCCTTCATCAGCGACACCTTAATAAAAATATGCTCTCCAACAGAAAACTCTAAGTCTTTCCGCCTTTTATCCATATAACTCTTCTACCTAGATTGAGCTTCTTTCATTCTCGCTCGAATTAGCTCAACCTTTTCTCCAACTTCTCTAACCAAATCCAGACCAAGAACCAACCTATCCCCAGTCTCTAACCAACAAACTTGAGATTTTCATGGCTTTCTATACGAAGCTTAAAATGGTGTCATCCCTATACTAGCCTGATAACTGTTGTTATAGGAAAACTTGACTGAATGTTGATGGTCTTCCCGTTATCCCCTAAAATCTAGCACATAAGCTCGTAACAAATCCTCTAAGATTTTGTTAACTCTTCCCTTTTTCCCATCAGTTTGTGGATGGTAAGCGGTACTCATCTTGAGCTTGGTACCAAAGGTATCCTATACACTCTTGCAGAACTCGCTAATGAATAAAGAATCCCTATCAATCACTATACTACTAGGAATTTCATGCAGTCTCACATTCTTCATAAACAACTTTGCTAACATAGGTGTCGTTCTGGTTGGCTTAATTGGAATGAAATAGGCACTCTTGGTCAACCTGTCCACAATGACCCATATACTTTCATTTCCATAGAAATAGAATGCCGCTTCCATACTGGAATGTCCAAAGGCAGAAGCAACCCACTTAATTTTTGATGTTCGGTTTTTACCCATTGGTAGTTCAAACACTGTTTCACCCATAAGCCTACATCCCTCTTCATTCCTTCCGAAAAGAAACTTTTCTCCATATCCCGATACATCTTAGTTCCTCCCGAATGAATAGTAAACTTCGAACGATGGCATTCCTTCAAAACTTCCTTCCTAATATCTCCCAAATTCAAAACACACAGTCTTCCTTTCTTTCTCAACCACCCATTCTAGTCAAGACTAAAGTCCTTTAAGTCATTGTCATTTCTCTCCATTCCATCTTTCAGCTTTCTAATCCATTAACCAACACTGGATCCTCTAGCTACTTAGAAGTAACCTTTTTGATCATAACTGGTCGAATTTCCAAACATGATAACAATGTAGTTTTTGTACTTGAACTACTCTTAGTTCTCCACTGTACTCTGTAATTCACTAACGCTTCCAAATCTTTCCACTCAGCTATCATCACTAACACCAAATTCTGATGTTTTCTGCTAAGCTCATCTACAAACTTGTTGCCTTTCCCCGGTATGTACTCAATACCGAAATCATATGCGCCTATAAACTCTAACCACCTCTGTTGTCTCACTTTCAGCTCCTTCTGAGAGAACAAATACTTCACTGACTTATGATCTATATACAACTCAAATCTTTCTCTCAAAAGATAATGTCTCCACAACTTCGACGCAAAAATCACCATAGCTAACTCTAAGTCGTGGGTTAGGTATCAGACTTCATGCGGTCTAAGCTGTCTAGAAGTATAGGTAATCACTTGACCTTTCTACATTAACATAGCTCCTATTCTAGTCCCACATGCATCCGTGTATGACACCAAATCCTGATTACCCTCTGGAACAACCAACGCAGGTGCGTTAGTCAATAAGTGTTTCAGCTTCTGGAATGCCTCCTCACACTTATCGGTCCAAACAAACTTCACATCCTTTTGAGTTAGCTTGGTCATTGGTGCTGCTATCCACGAAAAATCCTTAATATACCTTCGATAATAACCATCCAACCCCAGAAAACTTCATATCTTATCCATCATTTCTGATCTCTTCCAACTATTAACAGCCCCATCTTAGCTGGATCCACTGATAGCCCGTTCTCTGAAGCCTCGATCTTGGCTAGATCCACTGATAGCCCATTCTCTGAAACTACATGGCCAAGAAACTTCACTTCCTTCTTTTATAAATGACATTTTGAGAACTTCACCTACAGCTAATGCTGCCTCAGCATTTCAAACACTAGTCTAAGATGAATTTCATGCTCTCTTCCGTCCTTAGAGTACATCAAATATCACCTATGAAAACCAATATGAACCTATCTAGGTGCTCTTGGAATATCTGGTTCAGCAAATCTACAAAGAAAGATGGCGCATTAGTCAGTCCGAACGGCATTACTATCCATTCATACGATCCATATCTGGTTCTGAACACCGCCAAAGGAATACTATCCTTTACCACTCTAAGCTGATGGCAACCAGACCCAAAATCCAACTGCAAATATATCTTGGCTCCATTCGACTGATCGAACAAATCGTTGATCCTAGGCATGGACATCGATTCTTTATCTTTTTCTCGTTCAACTTACGATAATCGATACATAACTTTAACGATCTGTCTGGCTTCTTAGCAAACACTACCGCTGCTCCCTAAGGTGAACTACTGGGTCTGATGAAATGCTTGCCTTCCAAATCCACCAACTGCATCTTGAGCTCCCTTTTTTGGTAGGTGTCACATCTTATACCAAGTGTTGCATACACTCCTATTAGATTTGTAACCCTTAAGGAAGTAACTAGGTGTGAGGGTTCTAGGTTAAACTTATCTACAAAACAATGAGATATAAAAGAATGCGATGCACCAGTATCAAAGAGAACACCAACTGCCATACCAAGAATCTAAGCGTACCTCCGAACACTGCTTTTCTTTTTTCCACTACCGTGGGTCTAGTGGTAGCTGGCTCCAATGCATATAGTTTGCCCTTTCCATCATTAGTAGGCTCCTTGCGTTGGTGCTTGTAATGACCAATCTGATCGTAGTTGAAACATTTGACACTCTTCTTCCCAGACATCTTCTTTGCCTCTCCAAAATGACATTCATTCGCAAAATGACCTTTCTTGCCGCACTTAAAACAGTCAACTTCTGACTTTTCCTTCTTCATGGCTCCACCCTTTTGGGCTCCCTTCTTAGGAAAGAACTTCCTTTTCTGACTCTGCCTACATGGACTTCCTTTGCCTTATTCTTCTCCACGCAAGCAATAATTTCCTCGTGTCTCAGAGCCGGCTGTACAACAATGTTATAAGGATACCTGATATGAGGTAATGTAGCCTTGGCCAATTTAGGTTTCAACCTCATAATGAACTTCCCATATCTCTAAATCAAGGTTTCCACAGTGGCATGACCATATCTTGCGAACTCCTCAAACATTGTAGCAAACCCCAACACAGTCATCTTTCCATGCAATAACTCGACAAACTTCCTGAGCAAGGTAGGCTTTACCATCACGAACATGAATCTTTCCTCGAACCTCCTCTTAAACTCAGCCCACTCTCATCGTTTCTTCATCCACTCCAACCGTCACACTATTCCACCAGCATAAAGCGACTCTTTGAAGCTGTCTCCGAGTGAGCCTTCTTTTCGCTCATCACCAAGCCTTAAATCTATGAAAATCCTCTCACGGTGCAGCAACCAGTTCCCCACTTCTATGGCATCTTTTGTCCCAACAAATGGTTTTCCTCCCAACTAGTATTATCCCTACTCAAAGCAGCATAATTGTTGACAATAGGAACTTCCCAGACTCCTCCCCCAACACTCCAGCAGCAACCCCAACTTGCATCATATTCACAAAAAACTGATACATGGCTCTCATGTCAACTTGTGGGACTTCAGAACCATTATTTCCAGATCGTTCCTGACTTGAGTTCCTTCTAGTATTAGGTCTAGCATTTCCATCTGCAGTGATGCTTCCTCCTTCAACATTATCTCTTTGAGAATCCATATCTGCATTCGAACCTTCATGAGATGCAGAAAAATAACCTAATAGAGATAGGAGACTAAAGGTAAAGGGCATACTTATATATAGCAAATAAAAGTACGTTACCATAACATTATCCCATACCGTAATCTTTTCTCTACTTCCTAAGGATTATGTTTTCAAAAAGTCATCTTTTTAGTTAAATTTTTTCGTAAACCTATGCTTTGATACTAAGTTATAACATCCCCTATCTAGAGGCTCAAGGCTAAGCACTACAGATGCTGCAGTCATCTATAGTATCAACTTTCGATGACTAAATACGATTATGTTAATGGTATTCATCATATCAGAAGTGCGTGAATATGAAACAAAATCGCAAATTTCAAAAACAATATTTGACTGCATCTCTAAAACATGTTTCATATTCAAATTCCATAATTCTATAATCATTTCTCAGGTTCATATAAAATGTAGTTATTACTTAAATATGCCAAGAGCGACATATGACGATGCTCTCATGGTTGACCAGAGTACTATATATACCATACAGCGCAATCAATCTAAAATATAACACCAACTCCTAATTTGTTATCTTTTAGCCACCTGCTCTTCACCGAAAGCTTTATTCGCCAACCTACTAAAACCTACAAATCTCAAACCTTAGCCCACTCAAATCATTTTTGAGCACCCAAGCGTATAAGGAGAATAAACTTCGAGTCGGACGTAAAGCCTGGTATGAATAATACTATACATCTCGGTTATTTGATATTAAGTAAGTCCACACTACTTAGCGGAACGGGTTTCCCCTCACTAATATCCTTTTAAACATATCTTTTGTAAATTATGATCCTACAACCAAAACTGGTTAAACATGTAAAGCAATGTCATGTAAGTTTACATAACAATTTTCAAATTGACTATATGTCCATCTGTTATAGATTTGTTTGCCTAACTACTAACCTTTTGTTGACTTAGGTCTACTGAAAAACATAAAAATCTAACATCTGTTAGATACTCCATTTCTAGATGGTCTGTCCGTAAGATGGTCTGTTCATACTTACTTCTCCAGATCTAACTGATCCTAATGGTTTTACGGGCTTACCAATAACCTATCTTTCCTTTTAAGATGCCTTTCTGTATGTACATAAATTCCAGTCTTACTTGTGACAAAGCCTTACATACTGGAATTTCGGACTAAATTAGGTAGGGTTTAATGGCTAATGGGTATAGGCTTAGCAAGGGTTTGGAGAGACCATGGATTTGATATTCGACCAAGAATGGCCATCGATTCAATTAACGATCCGGAGAGATCGTAGATTTAGCTACCAGTCCAGAATGGCCAAGAACTCGTTTAAAGATCTGAAGAGATCGAGGATTTAATTATCGACCCTGAACGGCCATAGGTTTGATTAATAATCCAAAGCGATCATGGATTTAACCATCGGCCCTGAATGGCCACATGTTTGATTAACAAATCATCGAGATCATTGGTTTAATTGTCAAGGATTCCCTCGACAATCCAGAGAGATCGAGATTTCAACATATGACTGTTAACTCCTGGATGAACATGAGATGATTCTAATTTAGGGTGAAATGAAGTAAATGACAACTCTGGAAGAACATGGAATCGTTGTCTATGACTGACACTCAAGCAACTACTCCAGAACTTAGCTATCAGGGTCTGGTATGATTTTTGGCTTACATGTGAATCCAATGGAACATGATGATTCGCAATAGCCTGATTGGCAGAAAACTAGAAAAATCAACTACTAATGTTCCATCAACTTCGATACTTGTTCTTGTACAAAGCACACCTTCCATTCGCAAGGCGTGCTTTCGGGGACAAGTATCATCCAGCCTTTTGACCAGATAGTATTTGGATGAACTTAGTGATACAAACTTCAAAGTTATCAAGGCTGGAAGCTTGTAGAGAACTACTAAGCCCAAAACTCTAGTACAATCAAGACCACAAAGTGGAGGTAAACCATCCCAAAAATTCCAAAGTTAAAAAATCACTATGTGTTGGGTCATCGCAGACCAATCATGGGTCATAGCCGACCCATCACATGTCATCCCCAAAGCCATCATTCAAGTAACATGAAGGAATTCTATTATGTATATGGTTCAATACCCAACCATGTATGGTTCAGTACTGACCCATATTGCTTCATTGGGATTTGTCCCATTCTCCTACTATGTGCTAGCAACGGTCCCAAAAGCCCATTCCATGCTCCATAACATCGTTCACACGAAGCACTCCATTGGCCTTCCCAAGCACTCCAAGTCAGCAACTTCATCCTTACATAGACCCGTTATTTGGACTCAAAGAAAGCTTGTAATGGCACAAGAAACTCTGCAACCATATGTTAATGGTGAGGCGATCAATTTTCAGAAGTCCAAAGTCATGATTGGTGAAGACTTATGGGTAGGTATCGAACCATAGCTATGGTTAGGTACTGACCCATACTCTTGCTGGGCTAACAATGTTTTCTTCTTCAGTAATCGCCGGGAGATCATGGAGAACATAGGGAACAACGCGTTTGAGACTTTCCTCTCGACCTACGCCTATTAATAGAGCATAAGGGGGCTCACTTTGAAGATCTTTTTGCTCTTTCTCCATTACACTTTTCCGGTAAGTGAATACGGTTCATCGACGGACCATAAGAACTATACTCTTGCATTCAGCAATAAAAAGAGAAAAACTCTCAAGTGGATGTATGCCAGAGTACGTCGAACCACTATAAATCTTGTTTATTCTTTGTTGATTCATTTTCAATTGTTTTCTTCAATTTTATCCTCTATAGAATCTATTGGGTGTTTGTGTCATTTTTGACGCAAACACGGTTAGTTAATGTGGATCATTTCAACATTTTCTACTATTATGAATGCTCAATATTCAATGATTCATGTATTGATTCTATTGATCAGTGGAACTATTTGCAAGGAGTTATTTTACATCCTACACATCCTTAGCTAAAGACTGAAAGCAATATACTTATATCATTAAGGCCGAAACTCTTTATTATTATAGGAATAAAATTCATGTGAACCATTATCCATATTTGAAATGTTTCATATGTGGATACAAAGAAGAATGAGAGGATAAATGATTTATATATGAACGATTTACCGTATAGATACATAGAAGACACATATTCATCCAATAATTATAAAAAATTAGAACTAGAATATATGTACATGTGCTTAGGTTATCTGTATGGCACTTATAGTATACAAGAGTCCAGATTGAGGATGTTTCCCTTTACTATTGACTACGGTGAATATCATATGTTGATTCTTATCTTTACCAATTGGTAACTATGTTGCACAGTGCTACATAAAGTGTGTTTAGCTCAAACCAAATGATGTACGTTTTGACTTGATGCTTGACTCTGAAGCATTTGTCCTATATTTTGGCTTATTATACACAACATTCTAGTTATTTTACTTTTTTTTGATTTAAATGTTGATCAACATGTCCAACTTTTGGTTACTTCAACTTGAAATTTGATTGGGAAAACCAAGATTATTTCAGATCTTGGAGTTTATCATTTGGATCCCTTACTAAAATCGTTATGTTATTTTAAAAAATAACTATAGTTGTAGTAAAATTAAAATCTATACGTTTTGCTTCATTTATAAACAATCAAGTATTATTGAATCTTGAATCTACTTTTTGTTCAATACCCGTCTTTCAAGAAAGCGTTAAACAAGTATATCAATATTGATAGTGGGACGACAAATGTGCTTAAACTTCGTTTAGAAAATTCAGTAAAGCATTTTCCTATTTTATTTTGCATGATGTATGTGGGTATGTTTACTCTTGATTATTTTATACTTGAAATTTTATATTGGTTATTTTTCAATGGCCTCTGATGATTGTTCAATAAATGAATGAAAATTATGTAAATTTTAATTTAGTAAAACTAACATAATTTTTTCCAATAATAGGAAAGGGTTCAAATGATAAGTTTCTACATGGTCTACAATAAGTTGGGGTCATCGCTACATGGTTCCAAGAAATTTATTACCTTACATATTTAATTTGTCTACTCGAAGTATTCACAAAATTCAAATATTAACGTGGTGGTTAAAACTTCCAATATTCGAAGTGGACAAATTTCAAATAACTCATAAAAAACAAAATATTACGCAAATAGATCGCATTGAAATTGCACTTCCAACTGATTTATTGAACTGAAATAAAATAAAATCCACATAGCAGACTTCAGGCTGCTACTATTGATCAATTTGACTATATCATTTATAATTGCACTTAGCTTTTCATCATTAATGAAGTTTCCATCACCAACTTCGAAGAAATGATCTAACTTCAGGCTAGTATCACTAGACAATCCTTTCACATAATATTAGTTTAGAAGTAATTCTAAATATAGAGGAATTGTACTTCCTAACAGATTTAAAGACTTGAAACTTCAAGTTCAACCACTTGTGTCAAGTGTTTAGAAGTGTGACCATATGTTAGTGGTCATAACGCTCCTTCAGTGAGTTACATAGGTAAAGATGATCTTTTTTAGTTAAGTGTTTTATTTTAAGTTTGTCATGGATATAACACCTTAAAAATATAAGATCCATTGTTTTATCCTATTGGATTATCATTTTTATGGCATTTTCTAAGTAATGAGATTGTAATTGGATGTCAACATCCAATATCTATGACAAAAGGTTATCTTCTAATAAGTCCAAAGCTTTAAATTCAAGCTTGACTTTGTTTATCATATTACCAACTATAAGTGGAAATAAAAATGCATAAGCATCAAAATATTGTTCATGGGTATATAATCAATGCATTTCATAAAATAAGAAACTATATCTGAAAGTAGTTATAGTGAAAGAATAAAAACATTAATGCAAAATAGTAAAAGACAACCAAATAATATATAAAAGCGACTATAATTTCTTATTTACATCATTTTGATAGCCCTAGATCCAATCTCATTAATTGCATTCATTAATTTCCATGAAAATGCAAAACTACACTTGAAAATATGGAAAGGCCTTTATATGGATTGATTGGTGGAGAAGGGATTAATTATAATCAAAGATTGTGCTGACTTTATTAGGTTTACTTTCATAATATAGGCAGATTTAAGAATATGAATAGGTAGTATTAAATACCATTTATTAATTCAAAACAACTGCAATAGTGAGAAACATAAATATATACCATGCATATACCTATATACCTTATGATCCTTGTCAACAATAAGAGATATAAAAGAAGAATGCATGTATGAAGTATTCATATGCATCTTTGTTGGACCATTCTCATTAATCAATTAATTTTATTTAATGATTTATTAATTGCTACTGATTAATATATGAATTAATATATGTTGCTATTTACATATTGTAAGCTAAGTAGAAAGAGGAAATTTGTACATTACATAGTGTATAAATAACACCATGAAAAACAAAATAGTTTGACTTGGCAACTAAAAAGTATGTTGTATGAGTCACAACTATTGATAACATCAATAAGTATATTTTTGTGACATGACAATAATAGGTAAAAGATTAAGCATATAAAATAGTAAACATTGGAATACCTCTTTGCTGAAAGAGGGAAGATGAATGAATTTTATATATAATATAACATAATTATTGTGTGTATAAATATTAATATTCATTTTATGAAGGATCCAAAATACTTACTTGATGAGCCAAAGGAAAGAAACTTGATCTATTATATGTTACCTTTTGAAAGACATGATTGTATGCATGGAAGAAGGAAAAAAATAGGAAATAAACTTCCTATTAGAATACCTTGTTTTCTATTAAAAAGAAAGAAAGTAGGAGAGTAGATATATTTCTATGTATTTATTTGATTTAGTAAAAGCACCAAATATATCAACAAATCTCTTCTGGAGATTTTTTTTGTTATTATTATCACCACTTCTGGAGTGAATTTTTTTTTATACATTTATTTAGTTTAGTAGTTAATACCATTGGCAAATATTTTTAGAACTTCAGGTTCCAATTTTACTTTAAAATAAAGTC
This sequence comes from Allium cepa, assembly GCA_030765085.1. Classification (NCBI taxonomy): domain Eukaryota; kingdom Viridiplantae; phylum Streptophyta; class Magnoliopsida; order Asparagales; family Amaryllidaceae; genus Allium; species Allium cepa. The sequence continues at coordinate 790,669,293 of CM060935.1, read as the reverse complement.
TTTGTTTAGTATTTTAGATCCTAAATGGTACAACTTGATTTTTATTATCAAATTTCAGGTTTGATTTCAACTGGAATTTACCATAATCCGGATTTAGCTTTTCTAATAATTCAAAGCTTCACATCTCAAATTTATATATTTGAGTTTTGATATATAAACCTTTTTTAGGAATGCAAACTTATATGCATAAGTTTTATTTGAGAACTTTAGGTCTCCAATATTAAATAAATACAATGAAACAAGAGACTCTTTATAGTTATATTCGAACATGAGAATCATAATACTATTTCTCTTCGAGGAAATAGTATTTACCACATTTCTAATGTTATTTCAACCTATTATTTTTATGTTATGTCTTCTGTACATATCAACATCTTCTTCTGGAATTGCTCGCTTATTTTTTTTTTCCATGCCTTCATTTTAGCTTACGAAAACTTTAATCTTTCACCTTCGCACATATGAACTTCAGGTTCTTATTCTTTCATATAGACTTAATACGATCTTCTAGATAGGTATTATCCTTATATTTGTTTCTCTAAGAAACAGTGAAATATTTCTTTTGGAAACATAAATCAAGTGGTAAAATTATTTCTACAGTTCTTATTCAAACCGAAATCAAATAAAAAAAATTCAAAATGAAAACCTTTTTTTTCACCAAACAATGGAATGAGATCTAAAAGTTTAGATATACAATAAAATGAGATATAAAATGATAAGATTAATAAAGCAAGATCTATGAGGTAAGATATGTATGTATGTATGTATGTATGTATGTATGTATGTATGTATGTATGTATGTGTGTGTGTGTGTATGTGTGTATGCATGTATATGTATGTATATAATGAAATCTAGAAAATTAGACCTATAGTAGACAAGATCTAAAAAGAAAATTAACATAATAAGGCCAGAAATTACATTTTAGTATATGGAACAACTGTAGTCTTAGATCAAATTTAAAATTACCACAAAAAATGGATATACATGAATGACAATTAAATAAGAGATCAGATGGTTAAAATCTACAGATCTAAAAAAATATTATATGAACATGATAGTAAAATCTATAAGAGATCTGAAAAATTAGAACTAAAAAAAAAAGATCTACAACAAAACAAGATCAGAAATACATGGACAAAAAAAATAAGATGTACAAATATAATCAAATCCGAATAATTAGATCAATGAAACAATGAGATCTTAAAAGAAAGAAAAACTAATAGAATGAGATCTGAAGGATTTGATCAATTAGATCAGAAAGATAGCTTACCATTTAGAAAATTTATAGGATCTTCATGCTGATAACGTGTTATAAACTAAAAAGAGATAAGGAGCCATTAGAAAAGAGGAAAGAGGAGAAAATATTATTCACACTGATATCAGTTACATAAAGATTGAATCATTCAATTATATTACATAGCCTCCTATATATATAGGCCATGGAGCATGAGATGGAACATATCCCATGATGTGGGACTAAATAGAAAAACATAAAAGCATATTCACTTTTATATTTACATATATTATGACTAAAATTGTTTGCATCTTTCTTTTTTAAAGTAATATTTATTGCATAGAAAACCTGATAGGTTTGTAATATCTTGTAGCACGAACTATGATTATAATGTATTTAAAACATTTGTATTCACTTGCATTTGTTATCATTTATATTTATTTCATATGTATTTTCACATTTGCAGTTTCTACGATATGTACGGAATTACTACTTATATCAGTCATTTTACAAAGCTATAATCTCTCCATTCTTTTGTCAGCATAGTCACTGTTCATATTATTTTTTTAACTACAAATTGCTGATAATGAAATTTTTTTTAAAATATTATGAGAGCAGTTTTCCTTCAATCCATAGTACCCGGCTATACGAACTTTTAGATATTTTTTGTCAATATAATGGGAAAAAAATCATAGAAGAAACTAACTTTTGTACTATTTATTCGTAACTTACCGAACGATCTTTTTGGATAGAATGTTATTTCTACATGCCTAATATTAAATAAGAAAACAAATTTTATATAATTAATCAAATCTTATGAATCTAATTTGCATAGCATGTTTAAAAGTTCACTCGATGCGCTAATTAGCATAGGTATGTCCATATACATTTGTTGCTTCGCATTTAACAGTTTATCACTTGCAGAAATAGATTGGTCAAGTATTTTTACTCTGCTATACATTTTCCTACCATGAATTTATAAACTTTTCACGCACATTCGTCCATGCTCTTTCTCTACAATAGTTTATACATAGACAATTTGACACGGTGTTATCTTTTTTCATTTATATCATTCTAACTAGTATGAGCTTGTGCTTTGTACACGGGTTGTTTGTATTATTGCATACGTTGATATTTTGATTGAGTGCAAACATGTAAACGGAAAGAAAGGGCATTTTTGGAATTTCAAAAAGATACCGAGTAAATTAGTTCAACCAGTTTTCTTTATTAGTAGTAAAGATATAGAATTTTACGGCATTTTGTGCTTAAGTCAACAACAACTACAATGCTTTACCTTACGTAACATATACACTGTTGTTCATTAGGGGTTACACAGTGCTTGAGTTGTATGTTCTTATCGTAGACTTAATATAGGAAAAAACCTAATCTTGCTTTCACCTAGGTGTTATGGAATTACGACATATTTAACTGAAATTTGTACACTTTCTCCGGACTGTCTCCTTATTTGCTTAGCAACTATCCACATTATATTGTTTACCAAATATCCAACTAAAATCTTTGTTATGCATCCATTCAATAACCCCAAATGAACTCTTCGCTCCATCTACCTTCTACATCTGAATTAATACAATTTGACCGACTGCAAGATTACAAACTGTCTGTGATCTGTAATCATATTGAATATCTCTACTTTTCTGCAAATTAGTTATAGACAATATAGGCAGCAATTACTAAAATGCAATACCATCTATTTCGATGATTAAAACCATTTAAACCAATTTCTCTACGGGACTAACAATGTCACCTTAACAATTCTTTCCTTTTCCTCTAATCCGCTTCTCTACAAAATAAACTCAAGTTATACTGAACAATTATCCCACTGTCTTGGACCTACGCAGAGTAGTTAAACTATTCTTTTATACAGATATATCACTACTAAGTAAACTACTATTTCCCATTTTGAATCTTTTTGTGCACTTTTTCCATCGGGTAATTTGCAATTTTTAACTTTTTTAGTTTTGCATAATAAGCACTATTTTTTAGTACCACGATGTTGTCCACTACGATATGCTCTATATGATTGAGATTATGCTCATTTCAATGTTACTAAGAACTATATTAATGGTTAAAATAAATATTTTGACTAATATACTAACTTATAATAGTGAAGACATCCATCTTCAATTCTTGTTGTTATCCCGCCTTTTGGCAAAGCCGTGTTATCATCGATTCGACTAGGAACGGATGGTCGATAGCTTGAAGAGTCAGATACATGCAATACTATAGATGAAGTATGGTCAAATCGAAGTATGGCTAGCATGAAGTAGCTAGCCTGACCCTGTGAAGTTATATCTCAAGTTTGGAGTTGACTGAAGTTCATATGCACATGCTACGGATAAGACAGTGATTTGTCTGGATCGACCAGAGAACGATCAAGGAAACAGTTCAAGTCATCAAAGAACTAAATGTCTTGACAACCATGAAGCTAATCCATGTGAGACGTTCAGGACATCAACGGAGTGGCAAGTGGAGCATAACATGACGATCACGCATCCCAAAGTGGTAAGGGGAGGAAGGCCAATCGATGTTCACCGATCGTTATTGGATGACTCGACTTAACAATCGACGAACTTCAATTTACCTTCTAGCTTCGACTAGGATCGATACATATTTCACAATCTATAACCTGGAATGATCCCATATTTTAGGAGTTATATCTAGAAGCATGTGGGACCTTCCAACATCAATCACACAATGGTTGGAGCAAATGATAAGGATCAGCTACCTTTATGCTGATCGTTATTGATCATTGAAATGTTGTGGCCGATCGATATGGTGGGCTCTACTGGACCTAGAGAGCCTTCTTGCAAAGTTTCAACCCGATCCATGCACATCTTCAGCTATAGACAGGGGACTTCATCTTCTTTTTCCTCCTTCGAAGGCTCTGCCATTTTTTATTCTTGAATCTTGTATCAATGGATCCTAACTGGTTCAAATATTCTTGTAATTATAATCCGGTGAAAGATTAATAGAAGTGTGAAGTGGTTGTAGACCAAGATTGTCGAACCACTATAAAAATCTACATGTTCATTTGCCTTTATGATTTGTTTTTGATTTCATTCATTGCATGATATCCATTAGATTCTACGGGTGTTGATGCTCATTTTCGGCGTCAACACTTTGTTCATTTACTTTTATGCATGATTTTTATTTCATTCACTGCTTGATATCCATTAGATTCTACGGGTATTGAAGCCAATTTCGGGCATCACATTTTGGTGCTTTCATTGAGAGACGAATTTTTAGCTCGATTGGATCTCATTTTCTACTGGAAAATTTCCATGTTCGCGAGATAAATCCTGCTTTTGATCAATAAGTTCCCTATTCTACTCAGATATGAAAGAAATCTGTTGGGCGAATCCTCACCACCGATCCAAGGTCCCACCGAACCAGGCCTCGCCTCGCTACTTGCCGAATCGGCCCTAAGACCAACCCTGCCGAACCAAAAACCCTCACCACAACTACCAAACCAAGCCAAGACCGGACCAACCCTCACCACAGCTACCGAACCAAACCAAGACCGGACCAACCCTCTACACACCACTGAATCAAACTCCACCAAGCTACGACCGAACCAAGCTTCGTTGAACCAAGCTTTAGATGGAAGGAACTTTCAAACAACTTTCATATACTTGTATACAAAGCTTTGTACTTGTAATCTGAAAGAAAAAGGAGAATAACATATAAAGTGGACATAGGCACGTTCTGGCCGAACCACTATAAATCTGTGTGTCTTTTACAGTTTAGTCCCTGCATTTTATATATTTGCGTAAATCACCCAAATCACTAGAAATAACATAAATCAACTAATTCATACGACTTGGAGGTGTTTGTCCATTTTTTGTGCAAACATTTTTGGTGCTTTCATTGAGAAACTAGCTAGAAGCTACAGCTTCTCCTACTCAACCTTCTTCCTCACAACATCGTTCCTTGCTCCGACAACATGACTTTCAGGCAGAGGAGAGATGTTAACAAAGGAAAGAACGTCGCAACTAGCAGTATCCCAGATCCAGTGGCCCCAAATCAAGAGAATCATCCCGTTTTAACAGCAGTACCAGATGAAAATCAGGCAAATCCAACAGCCCCCGCCGCGGAACAACCAATTACTAGGCCAGATCTAGACAGAGTTGTGGCTGAAGTAACTAACCGCTTCGCATCTCAACAAGAAGCCTTGGAGGACCAACTCATGTTACGCCTAAGGGATGCTGAAGAATCCAACCGCAACACCGAATCATGGGGTGAGTCCCAGTCTGGAGGATCTGGGAGGCGACAAAGACCTTCCTTCTTCGAAGAGCCGCGCCCGGACTCAGCCCGAATTCCGACCCGAGGAGACACTTGGAACCGAACCCGACGGGGGAGGTGCCAGGCAGTGGTCAGATGTAGCTGAGCCTGTCATGCTACCTAACCATGAAAACACCAGTAGACGGGGACGAGCTGGAGTCCAACCCAAGTTGGACCCGAGGAAGCACTGAGAACAGAACCCAACAGGGGAAGATCAAGGCAATGGCCAACTATGGCTGACCCCAGCATGCCCCCAGAAGACCAGAGGCAGCCTTTGGAGAATGTTAGGAGTGACAGACGATACCATCCCTACAAGTCATCTGGACGGAATCAATCCCGCAGGGAAGAACCAAACTCATTTTTGTCCGCTCCAAGTTCTGAGGAAAGGATGGCGCGATTGTTCAGAGAGTGCGCCCAACGGGAGCAAAGGGATCGGGGGATAGGTGCTAAGGTAACCAGCCCCTTCACCCGCAATATCGAAACTGCCATCACCCCCCGGGAATGGAAAATGCCAACGATGGAACCTTACAAGGGAACCTCTGACCCCATCGTACACTTACAGAGGTACACCCAGCATATGCTCATGAGCAGAGCAACAAAGGGAGTGTTGTGTAAATGCTTCCCACTATTCTTGGCAGATCTAGCTACCTCCTGGTTCTGCCACCTACCCCAAGGGTCCATCAGCTCATGGAAAATGTTGAAAGAAAAGTTCATCAGTCAGTTCCGCATTCATGTGGAGCAACCCAAGGACGCTTATTCCTTATCTAATATCAAACAGAAACCCGGAGAGACAGTGCAACAATATCTAGCCCGATTCAACGCCGCAGCGACCGCAGTCCAAGATGCCGATGAGAAACTTATCCTAATAGCCCTCTGCAGTGGTGTACATCCAGATACTAAATTTGCTAGGAGACTAACCAAGGAAAAACCAGCTACTTTACCTGATTTATTCCATGAAGCTGGAAAATATATGAGACTTGAAGACGCTGCCACTGAGAGGCAATCTGGGCAACAGGCTAAGGCGGCTACAGACAGGGTCCCCGCTGCAGCAAAGGATGTTCGAAGAAATGACTCTAGAGACAATGCTGGGGGCAAAAAGGGAGAAAAGCGCTTATATCGACCAGGACCAAGATTTGACTCTTACAACCCTTTGAATGAAACAATCGAAAACATCTTCCTAGCCACTCAAGACGAAGTTAGATACAAGCGCCCCCCGCACAAGAAGGAGTCAGATAACGCACTCAAGTCGGGAAAGTTTTGCCGCTTCCACGAATCCCATGGACATGACACCAATGAATGCCACCATCTCCGGGACTTGATTGAAGAACACATCAGAAGGAAGAGACTGGAACGCTATGTGAAAAGCCAGAACAGGACTTCAACTCCTGCCAATGAGAATCCTGGACTACCCCCCCCCCCAGAAGCAAGCAGAGGAAATCGCAACACCAGCGGCTCTAGTCAAGAGAAGATAGTGGTCCACACCATATCAGGAGGACCACACATCGCCGACAGAAGCTGGGCAGAGATGGAAAGATACGGTAAGTCACTTAGGAACGATGAAGGCTACGTTAATTCTGTCATGGAAGAGCTCCACCCGAAACGGAAAGAGAATAACGACATCACATTCAGTAGGCGTGACCTAAAGGGAAGACAATACCCACACATGGATCCTATGGTCATCTCTGCTTGGTTCGGTCCAGCCAAAGTTTTCCGAATTTTAATAGACACTGGAAGCTCAGTAAATATCCTATTCAAGCATGCATTCGACAAAATGAAACTGTCAATAAAGGATGTGTCTCCCTGCAACAAACCGCTACATGGTTCCACTGGATATGCGAAGATGCCCCTCGGGCAACTGGACCTTTTTGTTGAAATAGGAAGTCACCCCCGCTCCGTTGTGCGAAAGCAAACATTTGTGCTAATAGAGAACCACTCGGTCTACAACGCCTTTCTGGGGAGACCTGCCTTGTCCGACTTCCAAATTGTCCTAGCCCCATGGTGCCTGAAGATGAAATTTCCAACAGATAACGGAATAGGAGAAATAGAGGGAGATCAAGACGCTGCTCGAGACTGCTATGTAACTGAACTTCGCAATAACCGCAGAAAAGATAAAGGGAAAAATGCAGAGACTACTCTCTGCATGAAAAACTTGGAAGCATAGCAACTAAAGAAAGCCCCTCCTCTTCGATATACTAGTGACCCTTTCAATGATTTAGACCCCAGGGACAAAGAGGAGGAGGCCACCGCCGAGCCTGCAGAGACTATGGAATTCGTAGCTGTAGACAAACATGACTCAAGTAGACTATTGAAAATCGGATCTCAACTAAAAGAAGAATTAAAGGATCAACTCATTGATTTTCTTCGCCACAACATGGATGTATTTGCATGGACGCATGCTGATATGACAGGAATCTCACCAGATGTAGCATGCCACGTACTGAACATCGATCCCACGAAAGTGCCGGTAAAGCAGAAAAAGAGAAGCATGGGGGCAGAACGATCCGCAGCCCTAGAGGAAGAAGTAAAGAACCTACTTGCCAATGACTTCATACGAGAAGCCATCTACCCAGAATGGATCGCCAATCCGGTACTGGTAAAGAAAGCTAACGGGAAGTGGCGAACATGCATCGATTTCTCCAACTTAAATGACGCTTGCCCGAAAGACTGCTTCCCACTCCCCCGAATCGACCAACTCGTGGACAGCACTGCCGGACACGAACTCTTATCCTTTATGGACGCATACTCAGGATATAACCAGATCCCTATGCACGCCCCCGATCAAGACCACACTAGTTTCATCACTGACCGGGGATTGTACTGCTACAAAGTAATGCCTTTAGGACTTAAAAACGCCGGAGCTACTTATCAGCGCCTTGTCAACAAGATGTTTGCGGAACTAATAGGACACACTATGGAAGTATATGTGGATGACATGCTGGTAAAATCAAGGAAAGCCAACGATTATATAAACCACCTGGATGAGATGTTTCAAGTACTTCGCCAATATGGAATGAAGCTGAACCCTTTAAAGTGATCCTTCGGAGTATCGTCGGGAAAATTCTTGGGATTCATCGTTCATGCCAGGGGGATTGAAGCAAACCCTGAACAAGTTCGAGCTTTGCAAGATATCAAGATACCATCCACTTGAAGAGAGATGCAAAGCCTAAATGGGAAAGTGGCCGTCCTAAGTAGGTTCATCTCTAAAGCAACCGACAAATGCATCCCTTTCTTCGAAGCTCTAAAGAAAGACAAAGGAAAGTTCGAATGGACTGACGAATGCTCGACAGCCTTCCTTAACTTAATCGGACACCTTCAGAGACCACCGGTACTCTCAACTCCAGATGAAGGCGAGGAACTATACTTATACCTTGCTGTATCATCCCACGCTTTAAGCGCCGCTTTGGTGAGAGAAGACAACCGCGCGCAGCGGCCCGTATACTTTGTAAGCAAGAGATTTACAGGGGCAGAATCCAGATACCCTAAACTTGAGAAGCTAGCATACTGTCTGCTAATCACGTCACGGAAACTGCGACACTATTTCTAATCTCATTCCATCAGAGTTTTAACCGATCAACCGCTAAGGCAAGTAATTCATCGCCCCGACACTTCTGGGCGATTACTTAAGTGGTGCATTGAACTAAGTCAATATGATATCACCTACCATCCTCGCACCGCTATCAAGGGGGGCAAGCCATAGATGATTTCATTACCGAATTCACTACTAACGAAGGTAAGGAGCAATCTGAAATAGCAGAAGATATCAAGTGGAATCTCTTCGTAGATGGAGCATCAAATGAACAAGGCTCGGGGGCAGGTGTTGTGATAATCACCCCCAGGGGAAGGAAGCTGCACTACGCCCTAAGGTTGGAATTCGCTACCACCAACAATGACGCAGAATACGAAGCGGTGATAGCTGGATTAGAACTGGCCTTGGAGATTGGAGTCGGTTCTTTATGTCTCCATAGTGATTCTCAAGTCATTATAAATCAAATACAGGGAGACTTCCAGACTCGAAGAGAACGACTCACACAGCATATCTAAAAAAGACCAAGCTGCTGCTTAACCAATTGGATCACTATCTAATCAAACACATTCCTCGAGAAGAGAACCAAGAGGCCGACGAACTAGCAAAGCAAGCTAGTATGAAGAACATCACTATTTTCGGAGCATTAACCATCTCAAAACAGCTGGCACCAAGTTTCGAGCAAGTGAATCTGATAGCTGCGATCGACGAAGAAACTTGGATGACTCCTATCCGGAAATATTTACAAGATGGCACACTGCCCGACAGGCGTAACGAAATCAAGAAAATCTTGAGGAAAGCTTCCCGTTATACATTACAAGAAGGCATCCTCTATCGGCGCGGCTTCTTTAATCTCTTATTAAGGTGTATCGCTGGAAGGGAAGCCAGGGAAGTCTTATCCAACATCCATCAAGGAAGTTGCAGAGATCACACTGGAGGGCAGACTCTGGCAAAGAAGATACTCCGATATGGATATTACTGGCCCACTTTAAACAAAGATGCCTTGGACTTCGTCAAGAGATGCGACAGATGTCAGAAATTTGCCAAGATTCCTCGACTACGCACAAATGAGATTACTCAAATGACCAGCACTTGGCCCTTTGCAGTATGGGGAATTGACTTGATTGGTGAACTGCCAACGGGCCGAGGCGGAGCCAAATATGCTATAGTGGCGGTTGACTATTTCACCAAATGGGTGGAGGCGGAACCTCTAAATAAAATATCTTCGGCAAAAGTTATCAACTTCTTGATCAAAAATATTCTATGTAGGTACGGAGTCCCACTCAAGATCATATCAGACAACGGACTTCAATTTTACAGCGAAGAATTCGCCGATTGGTGCCAAGAGCACGGAATTCACAAAAGCTTCTCATCTGTAGCTTATCCTCAAGCAAACGGACAAGTCGAAGCTATCAAAAAAATTCTCAAAACCTTAATCAAGAAGAAACTTGAAAAGTCGAAAGGCGCTTGGGTGGACGAACTTCCCACGGCACTTTGGGCCTATCGCACATCTTACAGAACTTCAACAGGGCATACTCCTTTCTCTTTGGCATACGGATCGGAGGCCATGCTCCCAGTTGAAACTATAGTGCCCTCTCACCGTAGGATACACTACAACCCGGAAGAGAACGAAGAACTCCTCCTCGTGTCTTTGGATCTAATTGAGGAGAGAAGAAACAATGCAGCACTCAAAGCAGCAGCTCATAAGCAAAAAGTTGCAGCACAATACAACTCCAAAGTCAAGCACCGCAGCTTACAAGAAGGAGATCTTGTCCTCAAGCGGATCTTCCCACGCCCCGGAGCGCTAGATCCAATCTGGGACGGACCCTACGTAATTCATAAAGATCTCCGCAACGGAGCCTATATTTTGTCAATAGTGGACGGAGAGATGTTCCAGAGGGCATGGAACATCCAACACCTCCGTCGATACTTTTCTTAACTTGTACTGCCCATATGAAGTGAATTAACAAAGAGAATCAGTGGATGTAGGCATTTTCATGCCGAACCACTTTAAAAATCTTGTCTCTTTTTAACTTGTTCCTTTATATCTTGGCTGCTTGTTAAGCTTTATCCTTTTCTGTTGAACAAAATCATGTATAACGACATTTCCATACTGGAACTTCACGGCGCAACCTCACCTGGACAAGACTCAACAGGTACTATGCGATTCTATGCACTCACCAATGAGACACTTTTGCTCCAGCATCCCTCTGCTGCGGGTTAACTCATTCCTCGCGACTGCCCTCAAAGCCAACAGTAATGAGCCGATTATAAGCCATCAAGAAGGCCGACTATAGCCGATGGCAGCTCATTACGGCGTTCGGCTCGCCGGCAACTGTGAACCTACTTTAAGCCCCAACATAAGGTGTGGCCAGCCAGGGGTAGTTCACGGTTGACGATCGGCAACCACGCTAGCCGGCCACAGTAAATCGAATAATACCCACGATTACAGGCCATAATGGCTCGAGTAGTTACTGTGCGCGATCTCGGCTCCGATATGTCTTAAGTGCGGCTGTGGTAAAAAAGATAAACTCCCCGCGGAGGCGTAAGATGGGTGACAAATGTCTCCAAGACCCACAGCTAGGGAAAGTGACTACAAAACCCGTTTGCCACGAACTTAAGCGTATCGACGGCCTTCCGTGACTGGAAGTTTTACTTTTCCTATATTTCCATTCCATTTAAATATTTTTCTTGTATCCTGCATAACGGTCCCCAAAGTACAGGACACTAAGTAGGAGGCATTCGCTCACGAGAATCTGAGCCCGCAAACTGGGTGACAAGGCACTCAGCCGCATCCATGGTTAATTACACAAGATGTCCAAAGCTACCCCCGCAACCAGAACATGAAGGGCGGTACTCTTTTCTCTTATACATAATCATGTAGCTATGACTTATTCATAACATTGCAAAACATGAGATTATATTTCAAGCAAAAGCTTAACATCGAACACAATCAAATCACAGGCATATGCATAACTATGTTTTTTTATACAGCACTTCAAAATAATAACAGCATTCAAAATATAACAGGATCAGCTTATGTTATAAACTTACATAAAGACGTTCAGTAACATAATTACAACTTAAGAGTACATTAATGTTTTGAACTAGCATGTACAGGAATGTCAAGCAGACCAAATAAAATAACCAACTGCACCAGTGCTCCACCCTCGTCCTACCAGCTCTTCGAATCTACTTGACAGCAGGATCGGAGCTCCCAGCATGATGACCAGAGGTCCCGCCTGCCCAATTCAAAAGAGAATCCATCAATAACCACGAAAGATAAGCAATCAAATCATGAAAAGATTAAAAGGGAAGACTTACCAGCGTCAGCTCCCTGGTCTTCATCCTCCAGTTGCACACCCACTTCCTCGGCGGCGAGCAGCCTCATGCCTTCCTTCACCGCCGCCTTCTCCTCCTTGGTGAACTGTGCGGTAACCACATCCATTCTGAAAGTCGTGCCACCCTCCTTATCCGCATCGGCCTTGGCCTCTTCCAAAGCCCGGAGATATATCCTGGCCATGACCCGGGGATAGTCATCCATCCAGGATAGATTACCCTGCTTCCAAGTACGGAAGTACATATCCTGAAACATCTCGTCCATCATCCCCTCATTCTCCTCAAACTCCCTCACCCGGGACTTGGAGGACAGCAACTTAGCGATGGCAACATCCCTCTCCGATCGATATCTCAAGCGGTCAGCCTGGAGAGACCTCCTCATTTCCTCTATCTCTTCCTTTAGCCTGGCCTGAGCAAGCTCTGCGGCCTCAAGCCTCCCAGATAACTCCTCTACCTGCTCGAGATCCGCCCTCCGAACCTCATCCACCGTTGCAATGGCTATGTCAATCCGCTCCTTGCAGGCGGCCTCCATCTTTCATAGTTCTGCCCTACTAGCCTCTTCTATAGTCTCCTTCAACCGCCTGGAGGCTGCCTCGTGCTGAGAAATCTGAATGGCTTGATCGGCAAGCTGTTTGGCCTGATCAGCAACCTTCAGCCGCAACCGAATATTAGCACTCCCAATCTCCTCTCCAGCCTTGACCAGACGGGCATGATGCCCCATCAACTTCCTGGTCTCCTCCGCGACCCGATCAATATTAGCCTTGGCTTCGTCCCCCATGGTAACTACCCGAGTAGTAAGCAAATCGAGGTCTAAGGAATTAGCCTCATCAAGCACCCGTACCATGGGATTGCGGGGAAGAAGATGCTCACCCGTGGCCTCGTCCAAAGAGGTATCCTGAAAACTCGGGTCTAGATCCGGATGGCCGGCAAATGGGTTGCGAACCAAACCAGGATGGTCTATCGGGGTGACGGTTGGATTTTCGGACGGATGTGGGGAAGGCATAAGCTCAGTATCCTCCTCAATAATATCATGGATAGGCTGGGCTGGAGGCTGAGGGCCAGGTGAAGGTTCAAACGAAGATCGGCCCCTCTTTCTCTTTTGCATATCTTCTTCAATAACTCCGAGAAAAGGGCGATATCTAACCACATCTCCAGGATGGCTAGCTGACGGCTTTGGTTTGGCAGAAGCTTTGAGTAACTTATACTGTTCAAGGCAGTGCCGAATATCTGATGTCTTAGCCACCTTACCCATTCCTGGAATGAAAACCAAGTGTTACAAACATACAATGATCCATAATTCAAGAAATACGTTGAGTTAAAAGGAGTAAGAAGGCACATCTATTATACAAACCCTACGGAGGAGTAGGATACTGCAATAAGTCCTGAATCTCATTCCAGGACGGGAGTGAACCACAAGATATTCCTAAGTCCCTATCGTAAATGGAGTCTGCAGAAGGAGTTAAGAATTCACCTTGAACCGCCGGAGTTGCCTTAGCTGAAATACTCTCAGAAGATAGGCTGGCACCGGACCCGGCCTTATCAGACCTCTTCGATTTCTCCACCAAGGCTGATCCTTCCTCCAACCCCTCAAAAGCCTGGCGAAAGGCATCATCCGTCCACTCTTGAATCTCGCCTGCTTGCCCAGGAGGCAAAGCCCCGGCGCCATCACCACCACCATCACCTTCTCTGTCGTCTCCGCTCTCTGCCTCTCCACTTACATCGCCTCCTTCGCCTTCACCTCTATCCTCCTCTACGTCTTCCTCCCCCGGAGTCATTGGGCACGTGCTAGGGGAAGGGCCGTCGGACTTCTTGAGCTTCTTACCTCCGACAACTGGAGGTTTTGTAAAAGGCCTCATTTTGCTGCTCTTCGCAGTAGCCCCATCTTTAGCTTTGGCAGCCCTTTCCTCGGCTGTATCTCTCTTCTTAACCACGGATTGACGTGGCAGAATCAGGTTGTGCTCCAGGAGAGTGGCATTCCTGATTAGGTAAGAAGCCGACCTGTCCCTTCCAGAGATAGCCTCTATCTCCGCGGCCATCTGTACCAGGCGATCATTCTCCACGACCGCAAAGCCACCTGTCGCTAGCAAGAAATAAAAGCATATAAGAAGAAGCATTGCAGTCGGGACAAAGAAATTACAAGTGGAATTCAACTTACAGCCAGAAGTGAAAATGCGAAAAGAAACGGAGTCGTCCTTGACGAAGAACCATTCCTTCTTAAACATGGTAAACTTCGAGTATAAGTCCAAGACCGGCTTGAAGGACACGACTGACTCTAAACTAATGTACGGAGATCCCTTCTTGTAGCCCCTCAGATTATATAGATATCGGATTTTCCGGTTAGAAGGGGGGCGCCCATATCTCCTCTGGAAGATAACGAATAGACACACTAAGATGGCATAGGAGTTGGGCTGAAGCTGAAAAGGAGCCACTTTCAGGTAAGTAATGAAGCTGACTATCCATGAATTGATCGGAGGAATGGCCCCGCACATGCAATGGTATCGGCTATACGCGAAATATCCTTCAGGAGGATTGTACGGCATCACTCTGTCTCCCGGCAACATCATAAGTGATCTATCAATCCCAAAGGAGCGGGATATAACATCAAGTTGCTCCTCTCTGAGAGAGCTAGGAAAGCAGTCAGGAGGAGAATTCAAGAGCTCCTGAGGACCATATCCGTCCACTAGTGACCTCGGGGCAGGTCCCTGTCGAGCTGGTCCTGGCTGGGCAGGGGGCACAACGGGGGGCTCACTTCGGTCCGTGGATTTCCTCTTTTCTGATCGAGTTTCCACTCTTTGAGACATTTATCTGCAACACGAGAAAGTACGTCGTTAAAACACATAAACTATGTAATCTAGAGTTTCACTAATAGTTCAAGTATAAAAGTCCATTCGGTAAGGAATTCATTCAACACTCGAAATTCCCAAGCTCATTCGGTAGTACAGCCCAGAGCTCATTCAGCAGTACACATTCAGCATTAAATGTCTCTTAACCCATCCGGTATTAGGTTCATTCGGTAATCAGCATCACCAAGGTCATTCGGCGTTCACACTCCCAATACCATTCGGTAGTTTAAAAACACAGGGATCATCCGGCAATTACCTGGTCCGGTTGTCAAAAGGTTTCAGCAATATAAGTTGATTCGGCAGAAATCTGGTTCGGTTCTCTCGATTAAGTAAGGAATAATGAAGGGATGTAGCCCCTACTTATAGGCAAATATAGGATACCGAACCAAATGGATCGGCACTCAGGGACCGAATGGAAACATCCTAGCTAAAACAAAGCGCGACACATACAGGCATGTGCCCCACTTTGGGGGGCAAATGTTGGGCGAATCCTCACCACCGATCCAAGGTCCCACCGAACCAGGCCTCGCCTCGCTACTTGCCGAATCGGCCCTAAGACCAACCCTGCCGAACCAAAAACCCTCACCACAACTACCGAACCAAGCCAAGACCGGACCAACCCTCACCACAGCTACCGAACCAAACCAAGACCGGACCAACCCTCTACACACCACCGAATCAAACTCCACCAAGCTACGACCGAACCAAGCTTCGCCGAACCAAGCTCCGCCGAACCAGATGTGCCGGGCCAGATTGCTTCAGCCCAGGACCACCAGCAGCTATATACATCCAAGACCCCTGCCCCTAGCCTCACTCTATAAATAGAGGGACAGGGGTATAACAATGGCAGACAAGTTTGAGAGCTCAAGCACGGAAGGAACTTTCAAACAACTTTCATATACTTGTATACAAAGCTTTGTACTTGTAATCTGAAAGAAAAAGGAGAATAACATGTAAAGTGGACGTAGGCACGTTCTGGCCGAACCACTATAAATCTGTGTGTCTTTTACAGTTTAGTCCCTGCTTTTTATATATTTGCGTAAATCATCCAAATCACTAGAAACAACATAAATCAACTAATTCATACGACTTGGAGGTGTTTGTCCATTTTTTGTGCAAATAAAATCTAGATGGAAATTATTCCATAAGGCCGTGAAACCATGTCTACTGCCCTTGCAGAGGAAGGAAATGATGAGATCAATGACTAAGTAGCCATGTGATTCATGAATGTTAATACATTTGCAAGTTTTAGAGTAAAGGGAAACAATCGGCAATTGGCTATGGACCGTGCACACTAGGTGAACAGTCATTCACTATGAATTCATGCGCTCCAACATCCTACCCCATTGTTCTCTACAGTAGTCCATATCGGTCATTCCATCAACACTATAGAGGCAACTCTCATTTCTACATGATTTTTTATCTCTGATCATCCCTACACGGTCGTCCTTCATCCGATCGTTTCAACCCCATCTTCGAAACCGAATATTTTGACTCATGTATAACCAGCCATAACATAACAAAACTTCTGCTTCTTGAAGATGACTAATCATCCCTGTATGATTGTTTTAATACGATCGTTCCAACTGGTCCCCCCACCATTTGGCTGCATACGTTCGTTTCTTGTACGACCATTCCAGATTTGCTTTCTAACCGATCATTCCACTTCCATCCTTATAACCGATCATTTCCTATTAGCCTATTGACCAACCAATGATTGGATTATTAACACTCCTATAAAAGTCAACCTAGTATGATCGTTCCATGGTCGCGAAGCACCGCCGGTCGTTTTTATGTACACATCCATCAATAAATAATCAACCATCCATTTTTTCTTCAGCCCGAAGTCCATAGGTGATTGGGATGGAAGTTCCTCGAAGTTAATATCCTATGTTCCTATAAGGAAGTGTGAAAAGTGAGATACAAGATTCATTCAAGATTGGTGTTGCACATGAATTTTAACAAGTACAAAATCAAGCATGACTTTTAAACCTTACATTGACCCTAAGCAGGACTCGAGTAAGATAGAGTTTTGCCTAAAGCAGACTCTAGAGAAATTCCTAGCGTCAATTATCAGCCTTCGAATTTACTGACCCAAAGGCTGACCCCAAGCGATCTAATGATTGACTCCAAGCGATTATTAGATTTCTTCAGATCTAACCTCGTAATTTAGTGCTACCTGTCAATATTGGTCCATCTTGCTTTGCGTGTATATTGGACATGCGTATGTTATTCACAAGCATAGCAAGTAGCTATGGCTTAAGGACCTACCAGATGGATGATGTCAGGAACATCCTAGCCCTACCAATAAAAAGCTTTGAATATCAATTGGACCACTAACGGTCGATATCCCGCTAAAAGGAGCGTGGGGCCAAGTGGAATAGCGAGTGTACATTACTGCCTCACTTATCAATGAGATTTATTCTGATTATCTTTTACTTAATTTATTTTAATTTCAATTTCAATTATGTTGTGAACTATGACCAACTTGAATTAAACTACATGCATACATTATAGGTAATCAAGTGCCTAGAGTTAGGCGCCGACCAATCTCCATAAATCATGACAGAACCCGTGGAGCTTTTGTCTTGGCAAGCGTGATTCGATCATTCGTCACCTACCATATTCCCCTGATTTGGGATGCCATGGCACAAAATAAAGAACCCGACAAGTTCGAAATCCAATAGAACATAGACACGACCGACTGTCCATTCAGTAACCTTCATATTAGACTTAAAGTAGCCATGATTGACCACCTACTTAACAACCATAGATCTTAATGAATGGACATGATTGCATCCTGAAATGGATGCGACTTAATTGTTCGCTCAATAACTCGCTATATCCGTTTGCTAGAATGAATACGAAGCAAACTATGCGAGGCTTGATTATCTAACCCCGGCATAAGTGTGATTCAATTATCCACCACTTACCACATTCCTTGACTTGATGGGAAGAGCCATAATTACCAAGTGGATGAGAATCGACCGTCTGTTTTTCGAGTTTCATTCTAAATGCTGGGGGCAGAATTCCATTTTATGGATGAACGTGGTTCGACCATTCATTCGGCAACTTTCACCTTGACACGATAAATGAAGTACAAATCAAATGGGTGGAAACACGACTGCCAACGAAAAAAACTCTAAGTCGCCGACTGTGGACTAGAGTACTCTAAGTCCCCTACTACGGACTAGAGTATAAACCATTCGACGGAGATACGGCCGTCCACGAAAAATCTAAGTCCCCGACTGCGGACTAGAGCATAAATCATTCGACGAAGAAACGACCGCCCATGATAAAAATTTAAAGTTCCCGATTATAGACTAGAAAACTGAGCCCTAAACTACAGAATAGAGTGTAAACTTTTTGGCAGAAAAATGCCACGGACGGTAACACGACTGCCCACGATAAAATCTCAAAGTCTCCGATTGCGGAGTAGAAAGCTCTAAGTCCCCAACTACGGACTAGAGTATAAACTTTTCAGGGGGAAAACAACTGCCACGGGGCGGAAACATGACTACCCATGACAAAAACTCTCAGTGCACGACTACGGACTAGAGTACTCCAAGTCCCCGACCGTGGACAAGAGCATAAACCAATCGGTATAGAAACTACCGCCCATGACAAAAACTCTAAGTTCCAAACTGCGGACTAGAGTACTCTAAGTCCCCGACTACTAGAGTATAAACCATTCGATGGAGAAACGACTGCCCGTGAAAAAACTTAAAGTCCCCAACTACAGACTAGAAAACTTTGAGTCCCCGACTACGGAAGAGAGTATAAACTTTTCGACGGAAAAACGACTGCCATGGCGAAAACATGAATGCCCACGATAAAAACTATAAGTCCCCGAATTCGGACTAAAGTACTCTAAGTCACTGACTGCGGACTAGAGTATAAACCATTCTGTGGAGAAATGACCGTCCATAATAAAAACTCTAAGTCCCTGATTGCGGACTAGAGTACTCTAAGTCCCCGTCTACGGACTAGAGTATAAACCACTCGGTGGAGAAACGAGTGCCTATGACAAAAAATCAAAGTCCACGACTGGTGACTAGAAAACTCTGTCCCCGATTACGAACTAGAGTATAAATTTTTTGACGGAAAAATGACTGCCACAGGTGGAAACATGACTGCCCATGACAAAAACTCTTAGTCCTCGACTGCGGACTAGAATAATCTAAGTCCCCCGAATGCGGACTAGAATATAAAACATCCGGCGGAGAAAGGACCGCTCATGACAAAAATACTAAGTCCCCAACTGCGGACTAGAAAACCCTGAGTACCCGACTGCGGACTTGAGTATAAACTTTTTGGTAGAAAAACGACTACCACGGGTGGAAACAGGACTGCCCACGATGAAAACTCTAAATGCTCGACTGCAGACTATAAAACTCTAAGTCCCTGACTGCGGACTGGAATACAAACTTTTCGACGGGAAAACGACTGCCATGGGTGGAAACGCAACTGCCCGTGGAAGAACTCTAAGTCCTCGAAGTGTGGACTAAAATATGGACACAAATCGAGCGCGAATCGACAGTTCGCAGAATAATTCTAAGTCCTCAAAGTGCAGACTAGAATTCAAACTCCATGAATGGATGAGTGGATTTCGACCGTTCTATATCCCAGCAATACCAATCTAGAATCGGCTAATGGAATACAAACTGCTAAAGACTAGAATATACAAATCTCAGTTTTCTATCCACTGGCTCGACCCCACGATTTGACAGGAAAAGAGTGTAAATCCAAAGCAAGCATAGCATGCCTTCTTACTTATTAATGTACGCCCCGGACTTAGGGGCATGAGAGAAAAACATGATGGATGCGAATCGACCATTTATGGATCGACTTTAAATTTTTTGGAAATTATGCGGGAGTATTAGCAAGACTAGGTTGAGACTCGACCCTCCACGCAGTACATTTATTGACCTAAATACCGAGGATATAAGTGTGCTTGTCCAAGAATGACTGTGATAGCTTAACACTGCGAATTATATCCAGTGTTTTACAACGACTTGAGGCCACGACCGTAGAGAGGCCTTGAGATAGGTCAGTCAAACCAGTGTTCAATTCAATAAGCAATAAGTCACGAGTACATAAAACGAGGAATGTTACGGTTCTGACATTTAAATAAGTAAATGCTAAATCATATGCAAGGACAAAAGAATTTTTTTTCACATGAAACCGGTTGTACGAAATACAAGACAAAATTGAAGGGCCATGCACAAACGAATACAACGAGCAAAAAGAGAAATAATCATTCGAATTATTCGCATGTCCGAATATCACTCCTTGGATTTCTTGTCCTTTTTCTCTTTTCGGAGTGGCTCCTTCTAAGCTACTGCTCGCCTCCCGCTTCGATCCTTTACTGTCTCGGCTTTTCTTCGAAGGAGTTTTCCTAGCTGTATGGACCGAATCGGCATCGTCTTTAAAAGTAGGAGGGATAGAGGCATTTTTAGCACCATAAGTATGATAAATGTCCCCCAATGGAATCATCAATTCAGGAAGAATCGTCTGAAGAGAGAAAGGTATTGATTCATCTGGGACTGGTTCAACTGGCTTGTCCTTCACCTTTCTTTTTTCGAGCTCCTCCCGCTCAATCCTCTCTTTCATACTGGACCCGCCAATGGGATCAGAGGAGCCTATAACAACCACTTCTATCTCAAAAGGGATTTCATAGTGTGGATCACCTCCCTCCTTGAATAATGCCTCAATAAGTTGGTCGTCAAAGTCAAAGGCTTCATCGTGAGCAACCTGAGAGGCGACCGAAGTTGTAACTGTAATAGGCTCTGTCGCAGTCGCCTGCGATTCCAAATGAAGCTCTTGTGGAGGGAGAGGAGCAATGCCTAAAGGATCTGAAGCTGAGAGAAAATAGGTGAAAAGATTAGGAACATCAATCGATAGCACCCCAACTTTATGAAAGAAAGGAAAAGTCGATGAAATACCTTCTTCGGCGTGAACCCTAAGTTGAGTTGGAAGTCTTCAGTACTGTGCTCAAGTTTTGGAGATAGGTGTGGTCTGTGCAGATCGTACCCAGAGATGGTGGAGGAACTCGTCACAGAGCTATTCATGGCTTGAGACACTAGAAGCAATTTGGTTGCGATCAGAGAGTGCGCCAATCTGGATCCCATACCTACCTCATGTGAAGGGGCAACTGTGAATTCTTTTAGAAGAGAAGTCTAAATGTCGTGCAATATTTTGAGTTCATCACCCAGTAGCACTTTGCTTTCGAGTTTGGTTACATCAACATTTTTGAGCCATCGAGCTTTTCTCTTCTACGATAAGAAATTCCCAAGCACGATGAAGTTGATAAGGGTAGTCTTCGCCAGGCCACATCAGATTCTTATGTTTGAGAACGTTTGCATTGTAGAGAACAAGAAGCAGGTCGAGCTCATTCAATATATCTTCTCTCACCTTATCTTTGGTCGAGTTCGTCTCGTATGGAGTGAGCGTATCGATGTCTTTAGCTTTTTTGATAGCCGCATCTCTCTCAAGCCTAGCACGAACCAATTATTCATAGGAATCTAGAGCCATTTTTTAAGCATCATCTTTTTCTTTAATCACATTTTAAGTTTGGCCTTGAACTCGGTTATTTCCTTTAAGGCCCCAGACTCTTTGTTTTGAGCCGCATCTCGCTCGAGCGCTATCTCTTGATACCGGTGATGTAATACTTGAACCATATCGAGAGGGCTTGTCTTTATCTCCTTCGTAGATTTTAAGGTGGCATCAACTTTTCCTTCAGCTTTGATTAAGGCGGTTCTAGAAGTCTCCAGTTCATTTGTTAGAGCTTCAATAATTCTTTTATCCTGGGCCTCTTGTCATTTTAGTTTCTCAATTTCTATCGCGTGCTCGGAGGAAACTTTTGACATTTTCTCCGCAGCCTTCATCCACTCTCGATATTGCATGTGGACGTCAGTGATGCAATCGATGGTCATTTTCTGAACATCATCTGGAACTCTTCAGATTAGGAGAAAAGTAGAATCCATCAAAGCATAAGTTCGGGAATTCATCTCGAAGTTGCGCCATATGAACATTTGGATCAATTAAAAGATCTTCAGAAAGAGTTTCAACCCTAGTACTTTCATTTCCAAGCCTGTGAACTACAGTATGTTTGCCATGGCGTCGACGATCACTCGGCAGCTGAGACTGAGATGGGACCAAGGATCTTGGAGCTGTAGAAGGGCCTTGAGGAGGATCGATGTGCAGGTCCCTACGTTCAGCTGGTCTTTCAGGACCTTTTTGAGAAGGAGATCTCGATCTCGATCTATGAATGTTCTGAGCGGGCCTGTCCTTGACATATCTCTCTTGATATCCCCAATCGCAGCTGGGACGATAGATTGAGTCATAATATTCATGATTTCCATGATAGGAGACGTATCATCATCCGGATGATTGATGGTGTACATCCCGAAAGGAATCAAACATGCTCCTCTTCCCCACTATCGTTTCTGCGAGAGAAAAAACGGACATGAATCAACTTTGAATATTAGGAAGTACAAGTTAAGCATAGGCAATGTTGAACAAGCGAGTGTGTGTAAGTGTCCTAGTGCAACCCTCCAACAAACCAAGTGCAGGAGCCTTGGTCATCGGTGTAACTTCCCCTCCGAAAGCAGGGATCCCTGAGCCAATTCTGACGGGAGACTCTGACCCTCCAATACTTACATCGGTAAAATGATAAGCATTGAGATCATGTGGAGTTGGTAGATCCGATAGGGGATCTAGTGGTAGATGCGTCAACAACATAGTTGGGTCGGAAAGAAGACTTCTTGGAGGCTTTTGTGCAAATGTTTTTCTTTTTCTTTTAACCATGGCGGAGGATTGAGAAACTTGTGAGGGTTCAACACTAATCTCGGGATCAGGTCTGTCATCACGATGACCGGGTGTATCTTCACTACGCCCTCCAGCACCGACATTAGTAGACTCTTGGGTGCTCATGACTGGGGGAATCGCGGGGATGGATTGGCTATCTCTTTTAACGGCATTGGCCCATGATATTATCCCAGCTGTCTAGGCGGTTTTGGCAAGCCCCGGGCTGAGTTCTTCCTCTATCAAGCCAAAAGCAATGAGACGTTCGTCCCTGGGAAAGAATTCAATCTTTCTATCCTCGAATGGAGCATTCTACAAAATAGAGTCTGCTTCTTTATAAACATCACTTCTTTATAAACATCACCGATGGGCCAGGTAACGATGCTTGAAAATGATTAACATCATTAGAATGCAACTTGGATATTATTTTCCTATCCTATTATGAAGTTGGTGAAAAACACTTAGGCCTCTCTAGCCATAGCCGAGCGAAGCCGGAAGGGCAGCGTCAAAGAATCATTTTCTCTTAAAAGCACTTAATTTGTTCCAAGTGCTGGTCAGAATCTGGCATCTCTTCGCCGACTGCAGAAAAGTGAATGACAGATTCCCTGCCATCTGAAAGTGAAAATAAATCGAATGTCCTCGATAGTGGGTGGACAGTGCAAAAACTCCATAAATACCATGTATGTACAGTTGAGGAGAGCATAGCCATTTGGATGGAGTTGTGAAGGAACAATCCTAAGAGAATGTAAGACCCCCTCGAATATATGAATTGAACGGCGAGATGCATCCCACCCAACATATAAATTTGTTGCATGTTGTGTACCCTTTATGAGGTCTATGAGCCCTGTCGTCTCATGGCAGAACTAACACAACGCCAAAAGGGATCCCATGCGTCTTGCAAATTCTCTGGAGAGCATCTTATTTAATTTTTTAGGCTACTGAATAAGGAGGATTTTCAAGGATGACTGCATCCTCTAAAGTATCAAGAGCCGGTTCGATAACTTCCGGTGGAAAGATGAGGACAATCTCGGAAAGTTCAAGTTGGGAACCCGAGCCTTTTGGCTATTTCGGATTACGGCTAAACGGCAGGCTGTCAGACTCGGTCGCTGAGCTAGACTCAATGTCGGAATAAGTCTTATGTGAAGAAGATCCAACTGGCATGATTGCACAATGCTCGAAACACCTAGATTCGCCTACTATCAAACTTAGTAAAAATCATAATTAGATAAATAACTTGTACCCCCATTGTACCCCAGTGCATAGTTAGTGTAAGTGCAGTGTGATAAAGTGATGTTCAGTACAATCATAAATTATGTAAAACTGAAGACAAGAAGAGACAACAAGGCTTAAAATTTGTTTAGAGAGACGCAGCTTGATTTTTGTTGACAATATCTGTTGAGGGAGATTGTTTTAGAAGGGAAGCAATTAGTACCACATCACCAAATTTTGTTTACTATTCCTAGGTATATAGGAATGGTTGGCTTAGGATATTGTGAATTAAATTGATATGGGCTTGATTATGATTGCATGGGGGCTTGGGTATGTGGGCTTGGGCCTATGCATTATTATTATGGGTCAAAGATGGGCACTTGGGCACTTGGGGCGCGTGCGTGACCGTACGGAAAGGGTGTGACTGTTGGCAACAGTCATAATTTTTTTGAATTTAAACAGATAGACGCGTCTGTTCAAACGGTCGCACCTGTTCGCCTGCTATATATAGCCGTCAACCCATACCAGTCCAATTATCTTCTTCCTTCCTCCTTCTCTGCATACACGCTCTGTTTTAGTCTACAGCCAATAAAAGCATCCCACTGGACTCACAGGCATTGCTACGCCTCTGAGTTCTGGTTTTGTTGTATCCTAGGAAGCAATCTGCATTCTACCCTGTTGGCAAACTACACTGTAGTGGGGGCAGATATTGCTTTAAGGACAGCGATTACGCGCCTCAAAACCATACGCTTCAACTATACTCTGCACAAATTTCTTCAACAATCTTAAAGCAATATCAGCAATGGAAAACGGTGCAGAATCAGCATTCAAGATCATGAACCAGGACTTCGTCAGGCTGGCCAGAATGGACGGGACCAATTTCACGAGATGGCAGGACAAGATGAAGTTTCTTCTCACCACTCTCAAAGTCTCGTACGTTCTGGATGAGAATCTTCCACCAATTCCTCCTCCGACAGATAAAGATACCGACGAACTGAAAAAACAGAGGATGAAACGCGAGGAAGATGAACTGCTGTGCCGAGGCCACATACTTAACACGCTATCAGATCGTTTGTATGATCTCTACACTCCGCTGAAATCGCCTAAAGAAATTTGGGATGCACTGGAAGCAAAATACAAAACCGAGAAAGTTGGAACAGATAAGTTTCTTACTTTGCAATATTTTGAATTTGAAATGAAAGACGATATCTCTGTTATGGACCAGATGCATGATTTACAAGTTCTGGTTGGAAAACTTGCCGGTTTAAAAGTGCAAATTCCAGAATCGATTCAAGTGGGGGCTATCATTGCTAAACTTCCACCTAGTTGGAATAATTATCGTAAAAAGCTCCTACACATGACTGAAGAACTCACGTTGGAAAGGATTGGAAAACACATAAGGATTGAAGAGGAGAATAGAATTCGCGATGGTGTTTTTCCACCAAACAACGTGAACAACGTGAATTCTGGAAAAAAGAGGAAGAAAGGTCAAAATCAGAACTTTAAGCCAAATAAGAAAAGCAAGTCTGAAGCCAAATCTAATCCAAAAGATAAGAAGAACGGGGCTTGCTACAACTGCGGCAAACTTGGCCATTACAAACGAGAGTGCAGGGCTCCTCCAAAACAGAATAAAGCACAATCTGGAAATGCAAATATGGTTCAGAATGAAGAAGTGCAGGAAATCATTGCGATGGTTTCAGATTTACAAATTGGTATGATAACCGATGTGCACTTGGCAATTTCTAAAACAAAAACTTCAGATTGGTGGTTTGATTCCGGCGCAACAGTTCACGTTTGCAATAATAAGGATCTGTTCAAGACATATAAGGAGGTTGCAGAACAAGAAGTGATCATGGGTAATGGGAATGCAACAAAAGTTCTAGGAAAAGGAACTGTCGAGATTCAATTTACTTCTAATAAGAAGATTACACTCACGAATGTGCTGCATGTTCCTAATATCAAAAAGAACCTTGTCTCTGCATCAATCTTATGCAAAAGCGGTGTCAAATCTGTCTTAGAGGCTAATAGTTTAATTCTATCCAAAAATGGCATGTTTGTGGGTAAAGGTTATGCATGTAATGGGATGTTCAAACTCAGTATTAATGAAATAAAAGAATGTTCTGCTTATATTATTGATTCTTTACCTTTATGGCATGCACGTTTAGGGCATTTAAACTATAAATCTTTAAAGTATATGGCAAAACATGGTCTTATTTCTGTTACTAATGATAAACATGATAAATGCGAAATATGTATACAAGCCAAGATTACAAAGAAACCATTCCCAAGTGTTGAAAGAAATTCGGAACTTTTGGATTTAATTCATTCCGATATATGTGAATTAAATGGAGTTTTAACCAGAGGTGGAAAAAGGTATTTCATTACCTTTATTGATGATTTTTCTAAATACACATGTGTGTATTTACTCAGAAATAAAGATGAAGCTTTTGACATGTTCAAGCGCTATAAAACAGAAGTAGAAAATCAGAAGGGTAGGAAAATAAAGGTCCTACGTACTGATAGAGGAGGAGAATACTTCTCCACTGAATTTTCTAACTTCTGCGAAGAACATGGAATTATTCATCAGCATACTGCACCATACACGCCACAACAAAATGGGTTAGCTGAAAGAAAAAATAGAAATCTGGTTGATATGGTAAATTCTATGTTATTAAATGCTAAATTACCACTTAATTTGTGGGGGGAAGCATTGTTGTCTGCATGTCATTTGCATAATAGAATCACTTCAAGGAAAACTAAAGTTTCTCCTTATGAACTATGGAATGGTCGAAAACCTAATCTACGATATCTAAAGGTGTGGGGGTGTATTGCCTTCTATAGGGTGACTGATCCAAGGCGGACTAAATTAGGTCCAAGAGCATTGAAAATTTTGTTTGTAGGATATGCACAAAACTCTAAAGCATACAGACTACTAGATTTATCCTCAAACATAATTGTTGAATCAAGGGATGTTGAGTTTATTGAAAATAAATTCAAGGATGATTCAACCACAAATCAACCATTAAATCCCAACACCACCCAAACACCACTGGATGTTTCTACACCTTCTGCTAATAAAAGGAAAATAACAGAAGAACAAACAGAAATGAGAAGGACACAAAGAATCAGGAAAGAGAAATCTTTTGGTCCAGATTTTATATCATCTCAAGCTATAGCGTTTCTTGTAGAAGGAACCCGAGATGA
Source organism: Allium cepa (assembly GCA_030765085.1). NCBI lineage: Eukaryota > Viridiplantae > Streptophyta > Magnoliopsida > Asparagales > Amaryllidaceae > Allium > Allium cepa. The sequence continues at coordinate 790,641,835 of CM060935.1, read as the reverse complement.
AGTTACTAATAAAATTCCTATTGTACTAAATATAGAGGATGATCCAAAAACATACAAAGAAGCTATAACTTCTAGAGATTCTGCTTTTTGGAAGGAGGCAATTAATGATGAAATGAATTCAATTTTATCAAACAATACTTGGGTCTTGGTAGACTTGCCTCAAGGGTCAAAACCTATTGGTTGCAAATGGGTGTTTCGAAGAAAACTTAATAACGATGGTAGTGTGCAAAATTTCAAAGCTAGATTAGTAGCCAAGGGTTTTCGGCAAAAGGAAGGAATTGATTTCTTTGACACTTATGCTCCGGTTGCAAGAATTACATCAATTCGAGTACTAATAGCATTAGCATCAATCTATCAGTTGCATATCCACCAAATGGATGTCAAAACGGCCTTCCTTAATGGTGAACTTAATGAAGAAGTTTACATGGAACAACCAGAGGGTTTTATCCTTCCTGGAAATGAAAGAAAGTTTGCAAACTAACAAAATCGTTATACGGATTAAAACAGGCACCAAAACAGTGGCACGAAAAATTTGACTCAATTATACTCCAAAATGGTTTTACATATAATAGTGCCGACAAATGTATCTACTCCAAATTCACAAAGGAATATGGAGTAATCATTTGTTTATATGTAGATGATTTATTAATATTCGGTACTAACATGAAAGGGATACAAGACACCAAGAATTATTTAACTTCAAAATTTAAAATGAAAGATTTGAATGAAGTTGATACAATTCTGGGTATAAAAGTTAGTAAAGTTAGTGGGGGCTATGCACTAAGTCAATCACATTATATTCAAAAAGTACTTCAGAAGTTTGGACATCTAAAAATTAAGGATGCAAGTACCCCAATAGACTCGAGTATCAATCTCAATAAAAATGAAGAGAGATGTATTGCTCAACTCGAATACGCAAGCGCTATTGGAAGTGTAATGTATGCAATGCATTGTACAAGACCTGACATAGCATATGCAATATGCAAACTTGCACGATATACCAGCAATACCGGCATAGATCATTGGAAAGCAATTGAAAGATTACTTGGTTATCTCAAAAGAACCAGTAATCTAGGACTTGTCTACAATGGATTTCCAAGTGTATTAGAAGGGTATACTGATGCAAGTTGGATAACTAGCGCTGGTGACAATAAATCTACCTCGGGTTGGATTTTCACATTAGGTGGAGGTGCTATTTCTTGGGCATCAAAGAAACAAACCTGCATTTCGCACTCCACAATGGAATCAGAATTTATAGCACTTGCTGCAGCCGGGAAGGAGGCAGAATGGCTAAGAAATATGTTACTGGATATCAATCTATGGCCGAAGCCAATGCCAGCTATATTATTACGATGCGATAGTCAAGCTACTATGTCAAGAGCATATAGTAACATATACAATGGGAAATCAAGACATATAAGCCTTAGACATGAATATGTAAGACAAATAATAAATGATGGAATAATTACTATTGTCTACATAAGATCCAGCAATAATTTGGCAGACCCATTCACAAAAGCTCTAACTAGAGAAATGATAAGATCCACATCAGTCGGAATGGGACTTAAACCCTGTATTAATCAATGATAGCGGAAACCCAACTTTAATATTAATTAGCTTAATTTTAAGGTTTAATGGGTAATAACAAACTATCATATGATTGGAAAGGCACTAAGTCAAATTAGTGAAAACTGTTACAGGAATGAAGAGGCTGAGTTGAATAACTCTTAATAAAGTTCTAATTGGTCTGGTAACAGAGACATTGAAAAGGAAAGGAACTTTACCTTTATGAACTTGGAAGTGGTTCCGCTTCTAAGCAAGAGTTTATAGGGTTTGCTTTTGTAAAAGTTCATTAAGCTGGGATGGAGCACATGGCCATAACGGTGCTCACAGGTAGGGAAATTTATTGGTAAATTGAAATTGCGTGTGTAATATTTCCGACTTTATAACTCATAGGAGACTCGGTTTAAGTTAAGACCACCCAGCTCTTCTTTAGAGTCCTGAGATATTAACACTAATGTGTGGTTTAATCGAATAGATACCACATATGATGCGTAATCTCAAACTAAAATAAGACTGAACATCATCAATAAAACAATCTAGTGGGGGATTGTTGAGGGAGATTGTTTTAGAAGGGAAGCAATTAGTCCCACATCACCAAATTTTGTTTACTATTCCTAGGTATATAGGAATGGTTGGCTTAGGATATTGTGAATTAAATTGATATGAGCTTGATTATGATTGCATGGGGGCTTGGGCCTATGCATTATTATTATGGGTCAAAGATGGGCACTTGGGCACTTGGGGCATGTGGGCGCGTGCGTAACCGTACGGAAAGGGTGTGACTGTTGGCAACAGTCATATTTTTTTTGAATTTAAACATGCTACGCCTCAGAGTTCTGGTTTTGTTGTATCCTAGGAAGCAATCTGCATTCTACCCTGTTGGCAAACTACACTGTTAATGTTGATTTTATAAGATGTGAATATTTTATTATATCTGTTGCATTTTTAAATAAACTTATTAATCGTATACTACAAAATTTCATTCTTTAACTCTGCTAAAATTATACATTCATAATAGATGAAGCACACTAATACATCGATCAATTGCAGCAGCTCAAAGGGTAGGATATGCCATTCGAGAAGTCGATATCATTAAATAGTCTTTCGCGTCTAAAATTGGTTGGCTTGGTTAAGATGATTTCCTTGCATTTTGCGTACTACGATGTTTAATGAATTAGTTTTCAAGATACTTTTTTTTAATCTTTCCTGTACTGAACATCCAAACATGTAAATGAACTTGGCTTATTTATGTTGTTGGCCGTTTCTCCACTTTGTTAAAAAATATTCTGCAGATTTTAAAAAAATGCATTTTTATATCATTCAGTTAGAATAATGCTTACTAACCTGTTATGTTTTTATGGACCTTTGGGGGCAAATTGTACTTCTTTTCTGAAAGAAGGGTTGACAGCATCCTTCCCTCCATTTGAACTGTAAACATGGATTTAGCAAAATATATCACTATTTACTTTTATCTTATAAGTTTGATGCTCATGCGTAAACCTAACTGCTATGCCTGCGCACTTTCATCGAATTTGGCAACATCTTTTTCCTTATAAATTTATACTGCTTTGTTTGTTCTCCTTAGACACGGTTTGCTCAACTAGCATGTTCAATTTGCAAAAAACCTCTACATGATGATACATCCAAAAAGGAATTGAAATTTACAGGTATATAGTTTTGATCTCCAATAACTGTGTGATGCATTGACCACCAAGCATTGTGCATCATAATAGTATCATAACTAAAAGTTTTGTTCAAAATGTGAACAATCATATTTGGTTTTTGCAGGGATAATAATGATTTACGGTCTATGAATCAACTGATTATGCATTACGGTTTCATGCAACTAAAAAATAGTTGGAGTGTTAAATAAATGGTTATAATCCGTGTGATCAGAACACTATTGATTAATGCATGGTAGATTATACAACTTTTGAACTAGACCTGTCAAACGGGTCAGGTCGGTCAAAATGGTTGGGTCGAGTTTGACACAATCCGTTTATGATCCATTCTTTTTGACCCATTTATGACTCAACCCATCTATGACTCAATCCATTTAATAAGCGTATTATCCATTTAACACATTTAAAGATTTAAAATTTATTTAACTAATAAAAAAATAGATACAAAATAATTCTAACTTTAATTTTTACAATTTGAATTTCGATAAAATAAAGTTTAAAATTTTAAAATTTTAATTCTAATTTTCATCAAAATTCAAATAAGGGATGTGGTAACCAGTTATTTTCCAAGTACAACTGTTAGTCCCCATGGAGAGCTACAGTATACATTCACAAAATGAAGTATCCGAGTGTTCCATATTATCCGTAATTTTGGTGAGAGTTAATCGTGATAGAGTTAGGGATATTCCCTAAATGCAATTAAGTAATTTGTTACATATATCTAACTAGTTGACCAATCTTGTTCGAAATAAAAGGTATTTTCTTCCTATTATATAATTAATATAATATGATTATATTAATTAATTAACTTAACTAAAAGTATATTTAATAGAAAAATCCGTAAATAATATATATTTTATTACGGTGGTTACAAAGTGTTGTAACCGTGAGTAATTCATCACAATGAAACAAATATACCATTTAAAATATTCCTAGTCAAGATGCATTGAGACTAAATATCGATGTATCCGTTGAGACTGGAGTACATAAAACTCTTCAGATGTTGGGCAGTGTATTACTCATGACTACTGGGGGAACCTAGGTGTTACATACTAATAGTTATTGGATAAATATGGAACGACTCACTCGGCTATTTTCTATTGGTTAATATAACTAAGTTCAAACAGAAAATATCGATGTGACTGATTTACACAGTTCTCCCGACTTGAGTATGTTATCGCTCCTTTTGGCAGGGCCGAGATATCGGGGAATTGACTAAAAACTAAGGATCACTCGTCCCGGATATCGAATACGCACATGTTCACTATGGATATCGATGAATTTTGTCCGAGTCCGGATCAGGCTATGATTGATAAGACACGATAAGCGAAGCCATGAAAGCCAGCATTTCGAATTTCAAGTCAATCCGAGTTCGCATGCTCAAGTTATGACCGATGCAAATTGGAGGAAATAGCCTCATTTTCATATCCATCAGTAAGCCACAGTTCGAATCGATCTGGTTCGAATCCATCATCAGGCCTTGGTTCGTATCGATCGATTATCGCCCACTTCGCATCAGTCTCTCTTATTCGTATCAATCAAGCTATCAATATTCGAATCCATCTAGCCACTTCGTATCCATCAGCTAAAGGGCCATGTTCGAATCCGTCAGTTAACCTTAGTTCGTATCCATCAAACAATCACTAATTTGTATCCATTGAGTAAGCATTGTTCGTATCTGTCACAATATTGCTTGTTCGTATCCATCTAGTTGAAGAAACTTTGATCGATGTGAACAGAGGCGCCTCCATCGGTACGAACTACGCCACCTTCATTGGTACGAGCTAAACCATCTCCATCAATTCGAATGGAGCATAATACAGATCAACACGAAAAACAGCTATTGATCGATTCGAACAGGATAACGACTTCGATACGAACAAGGCGAGATCTTTGGAAATGACTCACTCAACTCGGCGCAAAAGGTAGGCCGATCCGAAGTTTGCGCTCCACATCATCACTTAGGCACGTGCAGTGATCGGTTCGAAGAGATCGATTTGAAACCATCGATTCGAACCAGACAGCCCACCGAAGAACACCAACTCGTATCGACCATATCTCGCAATCCACGAGTCCAAATGCTATGAAATTTTCACATGAGCATACGTACAAGTTAAGAAATGTCCACACCAAGTTTCGACTCCATTGGGTAAAATCTTGATCGATATGAATTACGTTCGTATCGATCACGGATAGAGTCGAAACCTCATAGGATCGGTCGCGTGGGCCCACCCATGCGCCAGAATAAGTCTTCCCAGATCTGAGCGAAATATCAGCCTCCTACGCCTATAAATAGTTCCCCAGAGCCAACAAAAGAGGGATCTTTTGACTCTCTAATGCCCAGACTCTGTCGAGTTTGACTTTGCACTTCATTATTGCTGTTGCACTCGAATTTCAGACTTGTAACTCGCTGTAGCTTGCTGTAATCAAGTGTAACCATCAAGAGAATATCAATAAAATCATAAATCTTCATAGTGGACGTAGGCAACATGCCGAACCACTCTAAATTGTCGTGTGTCTTTGCATTTACTTATCAGTTTTTGAAGTTTTTGTTAAATAATCCACATTTTATATTTATATTCTTCATTTTTATCTCTTCAAAAACTTTCGAAGAGTGTTGTGTCCATTTTTGGTACAAATACTTTGGTGCTTTCACTAATAAAACGCAGTTTTTCTCCTGCTCCTTGAATCTACTATCGATACCGGATTGCATAAATCCAAGAAGAAGATCCAGATCTCGAATCCAGAATCTTTCCAACCTATTCAAATTTACATAAAATCTAGGGAAAGACTTCATCTATCGCAATGGTTAGCACAAGGACCGCCTCCACCGCTGTCGATCAAGAAGGCCGGGATAGATAGAATCCCACGCAATTGTCTCCATCCAACCAAAATGCTATCGGGCCCTCAGATCCGTCAGGCCCGGTTACAAGACAATAATTTCAGATGCTACTTCAAGAATTGATCCAGAGTTCAATTGGTTGAACAGTTGCGCGCTAACGTGAACTGACTAACCAGCTGAATCGCCAAAGGCGCAGAAGATCCAGAAGAAATCATGCTTCTCATTCCTCCACAGAAAGTTCCGCCTCGTCTGACTACCACCACAGATCCACCTGTCCTCGGCTAGACGGGAGTCACACATAAGCCACTGGACATCAACCTACAATGACCGTTGGACAGTTGAGAGTTGGTCCATCGACCAGTTTCCATACTGGACCCTCCTCCCAGGGAGGTACTGTTCCTCAATACACCACAGACAACCGTGCTACCACCACCGCGATTGAACCAGGGGTTGATGCCCGAAATCAGTCAGATTTGAACCATTATTGGCGTGGAAGTACTCCTGAGCCATACGTCCTAGAAGACTTTGAGCCAAGGAGGCGAGACATGGACCGTCGACAACGCCCGGTCCAACCTCCACTGTGGAACCCGACCACACTTTGGCTCAGCGTGCACAGAATGTACAGATGTCGGATATTCCGATTATGATTCAGTAGACAATTCGAGAAAGTCAAGGCCTCACGAATGACGACTGGGGAATCTCTCGGAGTCATACCCCTTTTACCAACGAAATATTATATGCCGAACCCCTTTGGCAATTCAGGATGCCGACTCTACCAATGTATGAAAGAAATTCTAACCCCAATCAACATATACTGAAGTATTAATGGTCAATGAGCGCTGCTAGAGCTGATGATGTAGTAAGATGCTGTAGTTTTTCCATATCTTTGGGGGGCATTGCTACCATGTGGTTCAAATGATTGCCACCTCGATCCATTTCTTCCTTTGACCAGTTGGCCACTAAGTTTGTAGAACAATTCCGTATGCATGTGGCGAGGCCTAAAGATGTTAACACTCTATCTAGTGTCACCCAAGCTCCCGGAGAGACGCTCAGGCGCTATTTAGAGAGATTACATGCTGCTTGTGTGGAGATAAGTAATCCCAACGACAACTCAATCTTAATGGCATTGACTAAGGGGATTGACCCTGACTTTGATTTTGCAAATTGGTTGGCTGGGAAACCCCCCGCGTCATTGGACCATTTCTACTCCAAAGCTACCCAATTTTTGAGACGGGAGGACGCGAAACAGTCAAGAAAGCAGGATGACGTGGGACCCAGTATGGAGGGAATACAAAGTAATGTTGCAGCTAAACAGTCCGGAGAGAGTTTCGGGAAATTTCAGTTAAATATACAGAACAAGCAAACTCAGTAGAGGAACAATGGCAATCAAAATAAGAAACAAGATCAAAATCGTGGCCCGCGACATAGGGCTCCAATGTTCGATAACTACGCTGCATTGAATACGTCGCTAGAGAACGTGTATTTGTAGACCTGTAATACTATGCAATACAAGAAGCCTGCTCCATAGCCATCATCAGAGAGGCAGATTCAGACAGGAAAGTTTTGTAGGTTCCATGAGAGTTACGACCACAACACAAATGAGTGTCATCATTTGCAGGATCTCATTGAGAAATTGATTACAGAGAGAAAGTTGGATCAGTTTGTACAAGAGTCGCAGTCAGGTGATGCGGGCCCATCGACCCAAAATCGTGTACCGAATCAAGAAAGGCAGGAGGAACCTGCTCGTACTGGCGGGAGGCTAGTTACAAATACAATAAGTGGTGGTCCTCATCCAGCAGACTGAAGCTGGAGGGAAATGGAGTCGTATGCCAACTTTATGAGGCGTGCGGACTTCGTGTGTTGTAGTAGTTGTGATGACGGGGCTTTGGCCAAGCAACAAAGGACGATGACAGATGACATCATATTCAGAAACAGAGACGCTGACAAGGTCGATTCCCCCACTATAGACCCACTAATCATATCTGCCTAGGTAGGTCCTGCTTGGATGAAGATGATCCAGATTGATAGTGGGAGTTCTGTGAATATTTTATTCAAGCGAGCATATGATTTGATGAAGATGGAAGCCGAGGATTTGAAACCTTGTTAATCTCGAATCCATGGCTTCAATGGAAGTTCTACTATACCCACTGGAGTGGTGAAACTGCCAGTGGAATTGGGGGTTGGAGAACGCCGGAGAGTCTGGATTTTGCAGTTTGTTGTTTTAGACATTGATTCACCTTATAATGCATTTTTGGGTCGACCGGCCCTTGCTAAATTCAGGGCAGCTATTGCCTCGTGGTGCTTGACTCTGAAGTTTCCCACCGATCGCGGAGTCGGAGTCGTTCAAGGGGATTAGGCTGTTGGGAGAGCCTGTTATGTTGCTGAGCTGCGTGGGGCGTAGCGAAGAGAGAAAGGAAAGGGCGTAGACGAATCTTTCTGCATCCGCTTTGCCGATAATTGAAAATTGGTGCCTGGGCCCCGGCCCGGGCACCCCAACCAATTCCAGAGGGATCTTGACCCTAGGGATACCGCGAGCAAAGATGAATCTAAAGACAGTCAAGCTTCCCAGCCGAACTGATGATCAATGTTCTGATCGATGATGAAGACGATTCAAAGGTGATAAAGGTTGGATCTCAATTAAGCCAACAAACGCAACAGGAATTGGTTGAATTTCCCCAGACGAACGTCGATGTACGCTTGGAGGCATTCTGATATGTGTGGGATCTCGCCGGACATCGCGAGCCACACCCTGAATATTGACCCACGGTGTATCCCGGTCAAGCAGAAAGGGCGTGGTATGGATCCAGAGAGATCCGCCCTTAAAGAAGAGGTCGATAAATTGAAATCAAATGGGTTTATCCGAGATGCTTTATACCTAAAGTGGGTATCCAATCCCGTACTTGTCCGAAAGCCGAACGGGAAATGGAGGACGTGCGTTGATTATTCTGACTTGAACAAAGCCTGCCCGAAAGATAGTTTTCCACTTCCCCGAATTGATCAGCTCATAGATTCAACGGCTGGGCATGAGTTACTATCTTTTATGGATGATTATTCCAGCTACAACCAAATACCCATGAATTTACCCGACCAAGAGCATACCAGCTTTGAGACTGATCTAGGACTCTACTGTTACGGAGTCATGCCATTCGGACACAAGAACGTCGGGGCAATGTACCAACGCCTAGTCAACCGGATGTTCACCAACCAGATCGGAAAGACCATGGAAGTAATGTGGGCAACATGCTGGTAAAGTCGAGATTCTCCACTGATCATGTAAGAGACTTGGAATCGATGTTCAACATCCTTCGAGAGTACAAGATGAAGCTCAATCCACTGAAATGTCATTTTGGAGTCGCATCTGGAAAGTTCCTTGGATTCATCGTCAACGCTCGAGGAATAGAAGCCAATCCCGAAAAGATCTGGACGATCAAAAATCTTCAAACTTTGAGAACCATAAAGCAAGTCCACAGTCTCAATGGGAAGGTACCAGCATTGAGCAGGTTCATTTCAAAGTCCACCAACAAGTGCATTCCCTTCTTTGATCTGATCCGAAAAGGAAAGCAAAACTTTGAATGGACCACGAAATGTGAAGATGCATTCCGAGCACTATTTCAACATCTCTTGAGAAGTCAGAGATATATCTTTCGTCGACAGAAAAAAAATAAAAATGAATTTGATCTTGATCTTTGTGGAGTGAAAAAGATACTATATTGGATCTGCGCGGGCTTCCTGCTAATGCCATAAATGACTTGTTTTTGGTAATAGATGAACGTTACTATATGTATATTCGGGTGCATGGTAGACATTGGTACTCCAGTACACCGTCGATTTTGTCAAAGCCTATCGACGACGAGCAATTATATCTTTACTCGGCGGTATCAGAAAACACAATCAGTGCTGCCTTAGATCGGGAGAAAGACCGAGTGCAGAAACCGGTCTACTACGTTAGCAAACGGCTAACCGGAGCTGAGAGAAATTATCCAAAGGTAGGGAAATTGGCTTATTGCCTAGTCATTGCCTCAAGGAAGTTCCGTCCATATTTCCAAGCTCATCCTATCGCTGTGTACATCGATCAGCCGTTACGACAGGTCCTTACATGGCCTGAGATGTCTGGTAGGTTACTCAAGTGGAACATGGAACTGAGCCAATTTGATATCACCTATACTCCAAGGAGAGCGATTCAAGGACAAGTCCTAGCAGATTTCATAGCCAAATTTACCGCTCCGGAGGACTTGTCCAAGACCAGTAAATCTCCCAAATACATCTAGAAGCTGCATACCGATGGTGCATCCAACGATCGGTGCTCGGGTGATGGGGTAGTACTTGAAACCCATGAAGGCCGATCCATATGCTATGCCTTGAAATTTGAATTTCGCGCGACCAATAATGAAGTTGAATACGAAGCCTTGCTTGTTGGATTGAAACTCGCCCGTGATCTGAGAATTATTGCTGTGGAAATTTATTGTGATTCTCAGTTAGTCGTATGCCAAGTTCAGGGTGAATATCAGGCCAAGGGTCGAAGACTAGCTGCTTATCTAGCTCAAGTCCAGGAAGTACTTGATTAGTTTGATTGTTATGCCATCTTCTACATACCCCGTGAGTGCAATCAAAAGGCTGATTCATTGGCGAAGTTAGCAAGCACGGGCGAAGCACATCAAATGGGACTTGTTCCTGTGGAGACCGTATCCTTCCTAAGCATTGATCGGATGGAGATAGACTTTGTGTTTGAAATCGCTCCCACTAAGGAGTTGTGGATAACTCCATATCGAAATTACATCGAGCATGGAACGCTACCTGAGCGCAGAAATGAGAAAAGACAGATTCTTCGAAAAATCTTGCGGTTTTCCATTCAGAATGGAGTCATGTATAGAAGAGGATATTCTGTTCCTCTCCTCCGTTGTATCGCGCACGATGAAATTAAATGAATGTTACATGATGTACACGAAGGAGAATGTGGCGATCATACCGGGGGGCAAGCTCTCGCTAAAAAAGTACTCCGATATGGGTATTACTGGCGAATTGTAAACCGTGATGCTACAGACTACGCCAGGAAATGTGATAAATGCTAGAAATATGCTCGAATTCCTATAGCCCACCTACTGAGGTAACCCAAAAGGTCAGTCCATGGCCATTTGCTGTATGAGGCATTGATATCATTGGCACTCTGCCTTTGGCCAAAGGTTGTGCGAAATATGCCATCATCGCAGTTGATTATTTTACCAAATGGGCTGAAGTTGAACCTCTTGCAACAATCACGACGAAGAAGGTGATCAACTTTGTAGTTCGCAACATTATCTGCTGATTTGGTCTCCCGCATACCATCATTACTGATAACGGAGCCCAGTTCGACAGTGCTGAGTTCAAGGATTTCTGTCATCATTTTCATATCCATTAGAAATTCTCTACAGTTGCACACCCTCAAGCAAATGGCCAAGTTGAAGCTGTTAACAAGGTTATCAAGTCGATTCTGAGGAAATGATTGAAAAAGGCCGGGGGCAAGTGGGTTGATGAACTTCCTATGGCTTTATGGGCTTACCGAACGACCCATAAGTCCGCGACCGAACACACTCCATTTTCTCAATCTTATGGTTCAGAGGCCGTCATTCCAGTCGAAATAGAAGTACCTTCTCATCGCATGACTTACTATGATCCAAAAACAAACATCACATTACTTGTCGAGTCCCTGGATCTATTGGATGAGAAGCGTGAAGAGGCTTATTTGAAGGCAGCCGCGCATCGAAGTCGAGTCGCCCGATTGTATAATGCCAAGGTCCAACCACGAACCTTTGAACTTGGCGACCTCGTCCTCAAGAGAATCTATCCGGTTCCTTCACACATGAAGCCAAATTGCGAAGGACCATATGTGATTACACAAAACTCAAAGATGGCACATTCAAGTTATCGACCATTGACGGTCTTACTTTGCCGAGAGCCTGGAACAGCGAGAGTCTCCGCCGCTATTACACATAACAGGCTTTATTTATTTAGTTCATTCTTCTATTTGTAATTTATTTCTGAATGTGAATTTGTAATAAGGCAACTGATTCTGCCGTATTTTATCATTTCAGTAATAAAATGCAATCTCTTCGAGCCAGAGCCGTGATTTATTAAATGTGACGAACAACATCACGATGCACAGAGAGCTAAATTCCATCATACGGTGGAATTTATTCAAATAGGGAGCGACTGTGATACGACCGGCCACTCGCTAAGTGAAACCCAAGCTCGGGGCAAGTCACTACACTAAAGTCAAATAAGGATTGATACATGACAATCCTTTCTCTAACTCCAGACTCCCAGAGTGCGAGTTGGGGTATAGTCTCATTAATACGGTCTTGAAGAGAGTGGGCCCAACCATCTAACGACTTCGACCATATCCTAGCCAAGTTCGAGGAGGATGGATCCGTCCATCTAACGGCCTCACTTGTTAACCCATGTGGATGTGAACCGACCATCCATGATTCCGATAAATCCATCGTTCCCAGGGTACGAACGAAGTCCTAAAAAGCTTAAACAGATGTGACTGACCATTTGTCGTCCAACTCCAAATTCCCAGAGTGCGAATTGGAGTATAAACATCAACTCTAGGTTCCCAGAGTGCGAACCAGAGTATAAACACCAACTCCAAATTCTCGAAGTGCAGATCGGAGAATAAATATCAACTCTAGGTTCTCAGAGTGCGAACTAGAGTATAAGTGCCAGCTCCAAATTCCCAGAGTGTGAATTGGTGTATAAACGTCAAATCTAAGTTCTCGGAGTGCGAACTGGGTGACAAACATCAATTATCTTCGGATTTTCGAAGTGCGAACCAGATTATCGATTGCATACAACTCTGAATCCCCGGAGCGTGGACAGAGTGTAAACATGACTTGAGTGTGAACGACCGCTCATAAACTAACCCAAGTCCCTAGAATGTGGACACGTACTCAAAACTTCAATAGGCGTGATTAATTGCCGAAATGCAAATGCAGATCCCCGAAGTGTGGATGTGGCTATTTATGAGTAAGTGAGTGTGAGTCGACCACTCGACTCTCATTTGTTTTAGCATCGGTCTAACGATGTTAAGCTCGAAGAAATAGAGGCAATATACGATCGCTAACAGATCTTTACAACTTATCCCCAGAACTGGGAGCAGGACTAAAGTATTAAACACTGGCCGAAGCAGTGCAGCGTCAAAGTCCAACTCGATTTCCAATTACACTTCGTGTTTGTGATTTCCAGACTTGGTGAATAAAGACAAACTCAACTCAAAAGTTGAAACTGTGCAAGTGCACTGAATTGAAATTCAAACGCTGTAACACTTAAGCATAAAAGTCAGAAATAAAAGTTGAAGCAAGAAAACAAAATTTCATTTCAACTAATTGTAAGTGAAGATTCATATACAAGTTTGCCAAAATCTCTGCTAGCAGGGGACGAACCCGCATCTATGCACGGCCTATGAAAGAAAAGCAAAAAACAAGTTCCCAACTACAAAAAATGCGCCAAAGAGGCCTATCTACACCCTTTTCTTTTTCGGCTTCCTCTTCGGTTTGGATCCGCTAGAGCCATTAGTGATTTTTCGCTTTGAGCTTTTACCCTTTGGCGGATCATCTCCAAACGGAAGCATGATGTCAACATCCTCCTCCAAACTTGAATCTAGAGGAATGCTCCCTGCAGGAGAAGTCGGAGGAGTCGAGTTTGCAACAGGGGGCGGAATATGCACACTGGTATCGACAAGTGTACCTCCAGGTGATATCATTCTTAGCGGAGCTGGGCCAGACGCCGCCATTCCACCCCCAGAACTACCACCATGTGCCGCTGCCTCCAACTCAACATTGATCTTAGCCAGTATCTCTTCTTCGCGAATGGATTGGGCTTCGCTGGGGGCAGCAGTGGTCTGTGTTGAAGCACCAAAAGCGGGCGCGAGTCCACCAATGACCAATGGTAAGTCCGCGAAGGGGTCATTGTGTCAACCTAGAATCTCGTTCATAATCTTATCATCGAAAAAAAGTGAGCTCCCCTGTGTCCCTTCGATTGTCACGGTCATTGTCGTAGCGGTCGCTTCAGCGATAATGGCCTCCTGCACTTGATGTAATTCCTGGATTGTAGGAGGCGTTGTCGATATAACTCCAGTCTGTAACAACCCTGTATTTTGTGATTATTTTAATTGTATATTTTATTTATTTTAATTGGACTTCTGATTTAAAAACTTTATTTATTTATTAAAATGAATAATTTTGTTATTTTAGATATACATATTTTGATTTGTACGTATTTAGTGTTTCAAACATGAATATATTGAATATTTTCCAAAAATGTGGATTTTGGTCAATCTGGTCAAAATTTGACTTTTAAATTTAAAATTTAAATATTTGAATTTTTCAATTTTATCTTTTATTATGAAAATAAATAAAATTTCAAGAATACTGCTTTCCGTTTCGTTGAAATTCGATTTATATTGGGAAAGTTATGCTTTTTCCAATATTGTATGTAAATTGTTTATTTTAATTTATATAAATAATATTTTTTTGTTTATCATATCTTGTGTATATATGTGCTATATGATATTTTATGTATTTATTTTATTTTAAAAAAAAATTATAAGTGTAGTTATATTTTTCCAATGTTAAGTGTACATTGTTTATATTTTAAAATGCTAGTTTCAGTTTAATAAATACTTTCTTTATTTACTTTTATATTTTCCTAAAAATATTTATTTATTATCTATTTTTACTTTATTTTTTTCAATTTTATATTTTATTTACTGAAATATATGTGGTTTATTTTTAATTTGAAAGAAATAGGAAACAAAGAGTTAAAACCCTTTTATATACCATGACTTTTCACCTTTGTCTTTCCATTTTCCAATTCGTCTCTTCATTTTGATTGGCCGTCCATTTTTTTCCTATTGCCGTGACTTTCTTCTTTCTTTCACATGAATTCACCTTCTTCTCATCATAAAAAAATGCACGGGAAGAAAGAAAAAAAATATTGCTAAATTTGCCATGCTCTTCCTCTTGTTTGCTTGGCCTAGCTCTCCACTCCGTCACCTCCTCCATCTACAGCAACCATCAGTCCCTCTCCTCTGACCAAAGTCAAGGCATGACCAGTTGATGATGTTAGCGCCACAAAATCATTGCAAATCTCCACAAAAATTGCCTTAGCCGAACTATATCATCACCTACCCTCCATATCTTGCTTTGGCCACCCCCTTAGCCACCACCATCACTTGCTACATCACCTTTGGCCGCTTTTCCAGACATCTCCAGACCTGTACAAGCTTGAGCCGAGCCCAATTGAGCCTAGGCCGAGCCAAACATGGTGCACCAGACCAACCTAGTATGCCTTTTTGCCTTGTTTCTTTTGTATTCTTCATGTTACATCATCTACCCAACTTCATCTCCACTTGTTGCCATGCCATGTTGATGCCAAACCTGAGCCTAACACCATCATGGCTGAGCACTTGATCCCCTATGGTCAAGTGTTTGAATGGTAAAGGCAAGGTCTTGTCTTTGTTGCACTTTATTTCAATTTATTTCAATATTGTTTTGGTCGTTTACAAGATCATATCTTGGCTCTCTCTAATCATTTGAATCCAATGTCGTGCCTTGTCGTGCTATGTCGTGTGTGTCGTGCTATCGTGCTTTCTGGATTTGTTTTGTGTGTCTCGATTTGCTAACTCCAGCTTGAAAAGGTGAGTCCTTCGCACTCTAACATATTTACTTATGAATTAGTGAATTGACGCCAAGTGTTTAGTAAATAAAAATGTTTATGCAAGTTAATGATGATTATATGATATGCTATGCCATGTTATTACCATGTTTACTCTGTTAATTATCACCTGACATCTGATATATGGCATTACATTGTGACATTGACATTATTTATATTGTTTATGCATATATTCACACTGCAGGTTCCCTGTTCGAATAGAATCACTATGTGTTGAAATGATACATACCCGAACGAACTTTAGAATAGAAAAAAATCATCATGTGCTGAAATGATAGGCCTGAGCGATTTTTATTTATTTTATTTACTTGAGATTGCGGGTTTGAAATGATAAAACCCGGGTTTTCTTTTTAAACTACGGATTGAAATGATATATATCCGTATCACTTGACCTAGGTTAGAAAATTATATACAGGCCCGTGGTATATTTTTAAATGATTTTTATATAGATATATATTTTTAAAATATGGAAATTTGATTTAAAAATAATATTTTATGGTTTTAAGAAAATTAAATATTAAGTCTTGAAATTGTGAATTTAAGTATGAAAATTTGAAGTGATTGTGATTTTGACTTTAAATTTTATTTTTAAAATGTAAGTAAAGAATGGAAATTAATTTAAAGTTTTGAAATGATATTTTAAATAAAATGTTAAGTTTTATTAAATTTATAAGTTAATAAACAGTGAATTTTGACTTAATAAATGAATTGAGTTTTTAAATTAAATATTTGATTTTAGAATTTTATTGTGATAAATCATATGTTAAATTGATTTAAATGTGAAAGTTTAGAAGCCTAAAAATATGATTTATAAGTTTAAAATTTGGTAAAATTGAAGTTTTATTGTTTTTGAAAAGTTATAATAAAATCTGGAATATCATTAACAGCATTCCCCAAAAATGCTGTGGTCTTATGACAGCTTTTCTAAATGCTGTTGTTTTTGAATTTAACTATGTTGAAATAACTAAATATCTATTACGACATTTTATAAATGTCATTGTTCATAAACTAAACTATTCCGGAAACTATAAGCTACGATAGCACTTTAAAAATGCCATCGTTGATATAATTTGACAATGTTTTGAAATAGTATAGATTTTAACACTATTTGAGTTATATTTTAAAGTGTTAAATGATTTAACTTTTGAAATTAATTAATTGTGAAATTTAAGGAGATGAATATAATTTTATATTTAAATTTGAATTTTAAGGAATTTAAATTGAATGTGAATTTAAATAAGGCTTACTTGGTTATGTGTTAAATGGAATGAAATGAAATGAGATAAATGAATTTTTGAATGAAATTTTGAAATGTGTTTTGTAATGATATTTGGAATAATGAATGAATGAAATATTTGATTTTTAAAATGATATTTAAATTGAATATTTGAATTAAAGCAGGATAATGAATTTATAATGGATTTGGAAAGGAAATGATTTTGAAATGGTTTTTGAATGACATGATCTTTATTTTGATAAAGAATGTGAATTTGGAATGATATTTGACTTTTGATTTATTCGATAAATGAATATTTAAAGTTTATATTAGTATGAAAAGGATATTGAGTTTATTTAAATGATATTGGAATTAGGAAATGAATATTTCAAAACTAAGTAATAATGAAGTTAAAATTTGAGATATATGAAATTAAAAAGCTTAATTTTGAAATGTGGGATATTAAAGCTTTGAAATATATTAAAAATTGAATAGTTTATTTTGTGAATCAAATCTGTATTTGAAATTTATAAGATTTGAAATGGTTGTTGGGAAACTGAATTGAATTGAAATTGATGGTTTGAATTGAATTAAATCGGAAAATTTGAAATTTGGGTTTAATTGAATAAATTTGTAAAATGTAAAGAATTAAAGGAATGTTTCATGATTTCAAAGGTATGATTTCGAAATGTTATGATTTTTCAAAGTGTAATGATTTTAAGTATTTTGGTTTTGGAAGAGTTATAACTTTGAAAGTATTATGATTTTTGAAAGTGAATATATGTTTGAAATAAAAATGGTTTTGGTTTCGAAGTATAAACTATTTAGATGGATATAGTTTGGAAATGAAACGATTTGATTTTTAAAGTATAAACTATTTTGAAATGACCACGGCGTTATAATAACGTTTCGTTGTTAAAGAGACCGAGATCGGAAGTTATCATACTCTCTGCCAACTTCGAAAACCATTTTAACAACCGCGTATGCGGTGGAGATTCCAGAATGAAGTAGGATGGTGGCAACGATCCTATTGAGGTATGAACATGGACCCGACTCCCGTGAGTTGGCATGAGGTGGCTAAAATAGGAGTTATCGACAGGCCAAGTCAGGTCATTCCTCCGATCAGACACATTCCTTCGATACTATACTCCTTCTTGTGGTTGATTTGATGGCCATCCTCCGATTTTGATTTTGAAGTGTGTTCCGAGGTAGGCGGTAGTGGCTGCTATGCGTTACCGCCATCCTGGAAGCGTAATTGGTATATCTACCCTGGCATTGCCTAGTTGTGCCGTGTCACCTACCATATCAAGCCCTACTATGAGTTTGTTTTTCTCCCGTAGCCCATGGAGTATTTAGGGTAGCCTCCCGATCTGGAGGTATGCTGGTACTAGATGGACTACTGGGACTATTACGTGTTGGGGGCTATATGGATAACCCTTCAACGCTATTTTATTGTAAGTTTATTTTACTGTAGACATTATTATAATAGCGTAATATTGCTACATAGTAATTGTTTAACGAATCCTTAAAGGTTGGACGATCCCAAGCATCCTTTAAGTTAGTGATGCATTTTTGTTACTGTCCACTTGAGTTGATTTACAGTTCATAAGTATTTATGTTCTGACTTGAGTGTTTTGTGTTTTGCTTTACGCTCGAGTCAGATTGAGTGATTCAGCATTCAAGATTCATCTTCGGAGTTGGAGCTTTTCTTGAAGATCTAGCCATCTATTTTGCTTTCTGTATCCAGTGATTTCAGTGATGTATTCTGATTTGTACCTGATGTATCTTGTTACTCTTCTATTGTATCTTGTGTAACTCTGATGTACCTTATTTTTATATAGTAGCTTCATGAGCTACTATCTCTTTTAATTCCGCTGCATTATTACTTACTCTGTCTGTGATCTGTGATTATTTATTTACTGTATATTCTGATATTTGCCAAATTTTATTTATAACGCGGTATTTTGAGCAATTCAAGTCCGACATGTGCGGATACGAATGGTAGAAAATATCGGGTCGTTACATTTGGTATCAGATCTTTGGTAGCTCTAGGCAAAACTTAGCATATATGGTAAATGTATTTATAGAATCACTTTCATTCGAGTTAGAATCTCTTCCTTTTGACTCGATTCCTTTGAATTTTGGAACGTTCCCTACGGTTTCAAATTTCATTCGTGTCCCTCACTATTCGTCTTCTTTTGATTCTGGAGTATCTCATAACTTCACTTCGAATGATCTTTATAGTGAGTCGGTGGTCTCGCCAATATCAAATTGACCTGTAAAGGGGGAAACTCCTTTACAACCGCATCGATTCACCGAAGATTTTATATCCTCGGTTTAGATGCTAGTATCTCTTATTATCCCAAAATCTATCTCTTGAGATCCAATGTTAATTTTCCCCAAAAATCCACATCGATCTTATTCTTTAAGTCACGGTTGACCCAGTTAAGGTTGCCCTTGATTTATATAAGCTTATCCATCTTCCTATTTTGTTATTTAATCATCTCATCTTTGTTTCCAACTCATCTTCAAATCATTCTTGAAGTGTATTTGTAAACTAATATTTAAATTTTTTTATATATTGTGTTGTTTGAGTTGTTGATGTTGATTTGGGTTTCTGCTCGATTCGTCTGATCAACGCTATCGATAAGATTTCCAAAACACTTGAACAGGGAAAACTGACACAATATGTTTTTCATATTTAGTAATGAAATAAATTTTAAAATATATTATAGATCTTTTTCGTGATTTTATTTAATTGATTTTTAAGTAATAATATTTTATTTATATATCATTATTTCTTGTTTCATATATATAATTGAACTATACAACATGGTTACAAATTTATTTGGAAATTTAAAATGAATTTCAAACAAGAATTTGAGAATTTAATTTCCGATGGATTTCAGACCTTGTATTTAAAGTTTTAAAGGATATACTATTTAAAGTATTTTCTAATAGAAATTTGTTTCCAAAGAATTTTAAGTTTAAAAACTAGTGCTCTTCACTTTGTCGCTGGAAAATAACTTCAGTAATGACCGCAGCATCATCGACAATCATTTTCGAGTTTCGAAGTAAAGAGATCGTTCTGTAGTCTTGCTACAGTTTTGTTTTGGGGAATTTGATTGATTTGAATTTCTAAAATAAGACTGGATTTGTAACATATGCTAATATATGATATAAATTTGAACAGATATATATATATAGTATATATGCATTTATTTGTCTCTAAATAGTTGGATTTTTATCGGAAATTTAGTTCCTAAATTTTATCTTGAAGGATAATTTCAAGTATAATTTCAATATTTGGATAAATATTCAAGTTTGAAATGATTAAATTAGAAAGTTTTATTTGTATAATACACAATTTCATTCCAATATAACTTACCTTAATCGTACAGAAGTTGAATATGTAATTGGATAATATACAATATAAAAGGACCTCGTAAATAAAATTTGAGTGGTTATAATAAATGTTATACGCTTAAATTTTAATTATAAAAAGATTAACAATGGTAAATAGAAAAAAGGTAATGGAATAACTTGCAATATAAAATGATGACAAAGGAACTAAGGATAATAAAAGCAGTTATAATAAGTATAAATATATTTAACATAGGTGATAAAATATATTGAGAAGAATAAATTTAATTTTAATTAAGAATAGAAAAGAAAATTTATTGAGTACATTTTGAGTATAATAAATGATTTTTCAAATCCATGATTTTAGAGATTTTTAATTTAAGATAATTTGATGATAAGATAATGAAATTAGATATGGTTTAGATTTATTTAACTTCTGTAAAATTAATTTCCAAATTAAGTTGAATTTTCGTAGTTTCAAATTTATTATCTTATTTGTTTTCAAACTATCTTTTGGGTTGTCCTTATTTCCCTTATCTTGCTACAGAACGGGGAGGCTATTGCTTATACCAGTCTATTTGGAAACCTTTCTATAATCTTTGGTACTCATTTTTAATTTGAGCACTGCTTACCATCCACAGACCGTCGGTCAAGCGGAAAGGGTGAATCGGATTTTAAAAGATCTTTCTCGTGCTTGTGTTCTTGATTCTGGAGGATCTTGGGAAGATCATCTCCACCTTGTTAAACTTACCTATAACAACAGTTATCAGGTATAATTTTAAACTTCTTATCATCTTGTCTTAATCCTATTTTCATTCTATCTTTCCTGTGCTTTTCCGTACCTCATTCCTTTTTGGGGATGAAAAGTTTGAGTGGGAGAGAGTGTAACAACCCTGTATTTTGTGATTATTTTAATTGTATATTTTGATTATTTTAATTGGATTTCCAATTTAAAAACTTTATTTATTTATTAAAACAAATAATTTTGTTATTTTAAATATATATTTTGATTTGTATGTGAATTAGTGTTTCAAACATGAATATATTGAATATTTTTCAAAAATGTGGATTTTGGTCAATCTGGTCAAACTTTAACTTTTAAATTTAAAATTTAAATATTTGAATTTTTTAATTTTATCTTTTACAATGAAAATAAATAAAATTTCAAGAATATTGCTAGTGGCTTCTTTTGCTTCACTTTCTCTTCTTCTTTCCTTGATTTTGCCATGCTCTTCCTCTTGTTTGCTCGGCCTAGCTCTCCACTCCATCAGCTCCTCCATCACCTCCTCCATCTACAGTAGCCATCGGCCCCTCTCCTCTGACTAAAGTCAAGCCATGACCACTTGATGATGTTAGCACCACAAAATCAATGCAAATCTCCACAAAAATTGCCTTAGTCGAATTATATATTATCACCTACCCTCCATATCTTGCTTTGGCCACCCCCTTAGCCACCACCACCACTTGATACATCACCTTTGGCCGTTGCTCTAGACATGTCCAGACCTGTACAAGCTTGAGCCGAGCCCAATTGACCCTAGGCCGAGCCAAACATGGTGCACCAGACCTACCTAGTTTGCCTTTTTGCCTTGTTTCTTTTGTATTCTTCACGTTGCATCATCTACCCACCTTCATCTCCACTTGTTTCCATGCCATGTTGATGCCAAACCTGAGCTTAACACCATCATGGTCGATCACTTTATCCCCTATGGTCAAGTGTTTGAATGGTAAAGGCAAGGTCTTGTCTTTGTCGCTCTTTATTTCAATTTATTTCAATATTGTTTTGGTTAAATATTCATGTATATATTGTTTGTCGTTTTGGTTGTTTACAAGATTATATCTTGGCTCTCTCCAATCATTTGAATCCAATGTCGTGATGTGTCATGCTGTGTCATGCTATCGTGCTTTCTGGATTTGTTTTGTGTGTCTCGATTTGCTAACTTCAGCATGAAAAGGTGAGTCATTCTCACTCTGACATATTTACTTATGAATTAGTGAATTGTTGCCAAGTGTTTAGTAAATAAAAATGTTTATGCAAGTTAATGATGATTATATGATATGCTATGCCATGTTATTACCATGTTTACTCTATTAATTATCACCTGACATCTGATATATGACATTATATTGTGACATTGACATTGTTTATATTGTTTATGCATATATTCACACTGCAAGTTCCCTGTTAGAATAGAATCACTATGGGTTGAAGTGATACATATCCGAACGGACTTTAGAACAGGGAAAATTCATTATGGGATGAAATGATAGGCCTGAGCAATTTTTGTTTATTTTATTTACTTGGGATTGCGGGTTTGAAATGATAGAACCCGGGTTTTCTTTTTAAACTACGGATTGAAATGATATATATCCATATCACTTGACCTATGTTAGAAAATTATATACGGACCCCGTGGTATGTTTTTAAATGATTTTTATATAGATATATATTTTTAAAATATGAAATTTTGATTTAAAAATATATATTTTATGGTTTTAAGAAAATTAAATATTAAGTCTTGAAATTGTGAATTTAAGTATGAAAATTTGAAGTGATTGTGATTTTGACTTTAAGTTTTATTTTTAAAATGTAAGTAAAGAATGGAAATTAAATTTAAAGTTTTGAAATGATATTTGAAATAAAATGTGAAGTTTAATTAAATTTATAAGCAAATAAATAGTGAATTTTGACTTAATAAATGAATTGAGTTTTTAAATTAAATATTTGATTATAAAATTTTATTGTGATAAATCATATGTTAAATTGATTTAAACGTGAAAGTTTAGAAGCCTAAAAATATGATTTATAAGTTTAAAATTTGCTAAAATTGAAGTTTTATTGTTTTTGAAAAGTTATAATAAAATCTGGAATATTATTAACAGCATTTCCCAAAAATGCCGTGGTCTTATGACAGCATTTTTAAATGCTATTGTTTTTGAATTTAACTATGTTGAAATAACTAAATATCTATTACGGCATTTTATAAATGCCGTTGTTCCTAAACTAAACTATTTTGGAAATTATAAGCCATGATAGCACTTTAAAAATGTCGTCGTTGCTATAATTTGACAATATTTTGACATATTATAGATTTTAACACTATTTGAGTTATATTTTAAAGTGTGAAATGATTTAACTTTTGAAATTGATTAATTGTCAAATTTAAGGAGTTTTGAATATAATTTTATATTTAAATTTGAATCTTAAGGAATTTAAATTGAATTTGAATTTAAATAAGGTTTATTTGGTTATATGTTGAATGGAATGAAATGAAATGAGATAAATGTGTTTTGTAATGATATTTGGAATAATAAACGAATGAAAGATTTGATTTTTAAAATGATATTTAAATTGAATATTTGAATTAAAGCAGGATAATGAATTTATAATGGATTAGGAAAGGAAAGGATTTTTGAATGACATGATCTTTATTTTGATAAAGAATGTGAATTTGGAATGATATTTGATTTTTGGTTTATTCGATAAATAAATATTTAAAGTTTATATTAGTATGAAAGGATATTGATTTTATTTAAATGATACTAGAATTATGAAATGAATATTTCAAAACTAAGTAATAATGAAGTCAAAATTTGAGATATATGAAATTATAAAGTTTAGTTTTGAAATGTGGGATACTAAAGCTTTGAAATATATTAAAAATTGAATAGTTTATTTTGTGAATCAAATCTATATTTGAAATTTATAAGATTTGAAATGGTTGTTGGGAAACTGAATTGAACTGAAACTGATGGTTTGAATTAAATTAAATTAGAAAATTTGAAATTTGGGTTTAATTGAATAAATTTGTAAAATGTAAAGAATTAAAGGAATGTTTCATGATTTCAAATGTATGATTTCGAAATGTTTTGATTTTTCAAAGTGTAATAGCTTCAAGTATTTTGGTTTTGGAAGAGATATAACTTTGAAAGTGTTATGATTTTTGAAAGTGAATATATGTTTGCAATAAAAATGGTTTTGGTTTTGAAGTATAAACTATTTTGAAGGGATATAGTTTTGAAATGAAACGATTTGATTTTTAAAGTACAAACTATTTTAAAATGACCACGGCGTTATAATAACGTTTGGTAGTTAAAGATACCGGGATCGGAAGTTGTCATACTCTCTGCCAACTTCGAAAACCACTTTAGCAACCGTTTACGTGGTGGAGATTCCAGAATGAAGTAGGATGGTGGCGACGATCCTATTGAGGTATGAACGTGGACCGAGTGCCGTGAGTTGGCATAAGGTAGCTAAAACAGGAGCGATCGACGGGACAAGTGAGGTCATTCCTCCGATCGGACACATTCCTTCGATACTATACTCTTTCTTGTGGTTGATTTGATGGCCATCCTCTGATTTTGATTTGGGAGTGTGTTCCGAGATGGGCGGTAGTGACTGCTATGCGTTACCACCAGGCCAGAAGCATAATTTGTATATATACCCTTGCATTGCCTAGTTGTGTTGTGTCACCTACCATATCGAGCCTTACTACGAGTTTATTTTTCTCCTGTGGCCCATGGAATATTTAGGGTAGCCTCCCGTTCTAGAGGTATGTTGATACTGGATGGACTACTGGGACTATTACATATTGGGGGCTATATGGGTAACCCTTCAACGCTATTTTAAAGTAAGTTTATTTTACTGTAGACATTATGATAATAGCATAATATTACTACATAGTTAATAGTTTAATGGATTCTTAAAGGATGGGCGACCCCAAGCGTCCTTTAAGTTACTGATGCATTTTTGTTACTGTCCACTTGAGTTGATTTGCAGTTCATAATAAATTATGTCCTGACTCGAGTGTTTTGTATTTTGCTTTACGCTCGAGTCAGATTGAGTGATTCAGCATTCAAGACTCACCTTCAGAGTTGGATCTTTTCTTGAAGATCCAGCCATCTATTTTGCTTTCTGTTTCCAGTGATTTCAGTTATGTATTCTGATTTGTACCTGATGTATCTTGTTACGCTTCTACTGTATCTTGTGTAACTCTGATGTATCTTATTTTTATATATAGCTTCATGAACTACTATCTCTTTTAATTCCGCTGCATTAATATTTACTCTGTTTCTGTGATTATTTATTTACTGTATATTCTGGTATTTGCCAAATTTTATTTCCAACGCGGTATTTTGAGAAATTCAAGTCCGACATGTGTGGATGCGAATGGTTGAAAATATCAGGTCGTTACATTTGGTATCAGAGCTTTGGTAGCTCTAGGCAAAACTTAGCATATATGGTAAATGTATTTATAAAATCACTTTCATTCGAGTTCTAATCTCTTCCTTTTGACTCGATTCTTTTGAATTTTGGAACGTTCCCTACAGTTCCAAAATCCATTCGTGTCCCCCGCTATTCGTCTTCTTTTGATTCTGGAGTACATCATAACTTCACTTTGAATGATCATTATTGTGAGTCGGCGGTCTCGCCAATCTCAAATTGATTTGTAAAGGGGGAAACTCCTTTACAACCGCATCGGTTCACCGGAGATTTTATATCCTCGGTTTAGATGCTAGTATCTCTTATTATCCCAAAATCTCTCTCTTGGGATCGAATGTGATTTTCCCCAGAAATTCACATCGATCTTATTCTTTAAGTCACGGTTGACCCAGTTAAAGTTGCCTGCGATTTATATAAGCTTATCCATCTTCCTATTTTGTTATCTAATCATCTCATCTTTGTTTACAACTCATCTTCAAATCATTCTTGATGTGTATTTGTAAACTAATATTTAAAACGTTTTATATATTGTGTTGCTTGAGTTGTTGATGTTGATTTGGGTTTCTGATCGATTCGTCTGATCAACGCTATCGATAAGATTTCCAAAACACTTGAAAAGAGCAAACTGACACAACATGTTTTTCAAATTTAGTAATGAAATAAATTTTAAAATATATTATAAATCATTTTCATGATTTTATTTAATTGGTTTTTAAGAAATAATATTTGTTTTATATATCATTATTTCTTGTTTCATATATATAATTAAACTATACAACATGGTTATAAATTTATTTGGAAATTTAAAATGAATTTCAAATTTGAGAATTTAATTTCCGATGGATTTCAAACCTTGTATGTAAAGTTTTAAAGGATATACTATTTAAAGTATTTTCTAATCGAAATTTGTTTCCAAATAATTTTAAGTTTAAAAACCAGTGCTCTTCTCTTTGTCGCTGGAAAATAACTTCGGTGATGACTATAGCATCATCGACATTCATTTTCGAGTTTCGAAGTGAAGAGACCGCTCTGTAGTTTTGCTACAGTTTTGTTTTGGGGAATTTAATTGATTTGAATTTCTAAAACAAGACTGGATTTATAACATATGCTGATATATGATATAAATTTGAACTGATATATATATATATATATATATGTGTGTGTGTGTGTGGAAATTAGTCACAAGGGTCTCTTTAGCAAGTGCAATTAGTTTCTAGGACACACAACTGAAATAATTACTTTTAAGGACAAAATGCAAAATATTTAGTTTTAAGGCCTAAAAACCTATTAAATTACGTCCTTGAAAGTAATTGGACTGTTGACCTTGTCCTTAAAAGTAATTATTCTGCTGACTTTGGGCTTGAAATTAATTTCTATGGATGTGTGTCCTAGAAACTAATTGGACAGCAAAGTTTGTTCTTCCAGTGAAATGACCCTATATATATAGTATATGTGCATTTATTTATCTCTAAATAGTTGGAATTTATCGAAAATTTAATTCCTAAATTTTATCTTGAAGGATAATTTCAAGTATAATTTCAAGGTTTGGATAAATATTCATGCTTGAAATGTTTAAAATAGAAAGTTTTATTTGTATAATACACAATTTCATTCCAATATAACTTACCTTAATTATATAGAGTTGGATATGTAATTGGATAATATACAGTATAAAAGGACTTTATAAATAATATTTGAGTTGTTATAATAAATGCTATACACTTAAATTTTAATTATAAAAAGATTAACAGTGGTAAACAGAAAAACAGTACTGGAATAACTGACAACATAAAATGATGATAAAGGAACTAAGGATAAATTAAAGCAGTTATAATAAGTATAAATATATTTAACATGGGTGGTAAAATATATTGAGAAGAATAAATTTAATTTTAATTTGGAATAAAGAAGAATTAATTTATGGAGTACATTTTGAGTATAATAAATGATTTTTCACATCCATGATTTTAGAGATTGTTAATTAATTTAATTTGATGATAAGATATTGAAATTAGAGATGGTTGAGATTTATTTAACTTATGTAAATTTAATTTCCAATTTAAGTTGAATTTTCATCATTTCAAATTTATTATCTTATTTGTTTTCAAACTATCTTTTGGGTTGTCCTTATTTCCCTTATCTTGCTACAGAATGAGGAGGCTATTGCTTATACCAGTCTGTTTGGAAAACTTCCTATAATCTTTGGTATTCATTTTTGAATTTGAGCACTGTTTACCATCCAAAGACCGTCGGTCAAGCGGAAAGGGTGAATCGGATTTTAAAAGATCTTTCTCGTGCTTGTGTTCTTGATTCTGGAGGATCTTGGGAAGATCATCTCCACCTTGTTAAACTTACCTATAAAAACAGTTACCAGGTATAATTTTAATCTTCTTTTCATCTTGTCTCATTCCATTTCAGGGACGAAAAGTTTTGAGTGGGGGAGAGTGTAACAACCCTGTATTTTGTGATTATTTTAATTGTATATTTTGGTTATTTTAATTAGATTTCTGATTTAAAAACTTTATTTATTTATTAAAACGAATAATTTTGTTATTTTAAATATGTATTTTGATTTGTATGTGAATTAGTGTTTCAAACATGAATATATTGAATATTTTCCAAAAATGTGGATTTTGGTCAATCTGGTCAAACTTTGACTTTTAAATTTAAAATTTAAATATTTTAATTTTTGGATTTTATCTTTTACAAAATAAATAAAATTTCAAAAACATTGCTTTTCGTTTCGTTGAAATCCGATTTATGTTGTGAAAGTTATGTTTTTTTTCCAATATTGTATGTAAATTGTTTATGTAACAAAATTGTTTATTTTAATTTATATATATATTATTATTATTTTTTTATCATATCTTGTGTAAATATGTGTTATATGATTTTTTTGTATTTATTTTACTTTTAAAACATTTTATAAGCGTAGTTATATTTTTCCAATGTTAAGTGTACATTGTTTATATTTTAAAATGCTAGTTTCAGTTTAATAACTATTTTCTTTATATACTTTTGTATTTTCCTAAAAATATTTATTTATTTTATTTTTTACTTTATTTTTTTCAATTTTATGTTTTATTTACTGAAATATATATGGTTTATTTTTAATTTGAAAGAAATAGAAAACAAAGAGTCAAAACCCTTTCATATATCATGACTTTTCACCTTTGTCTTTCCATTTTTCAATTTGCCTCTTCATTTTGATTGGCCGTCCTTTTTTTCCTATTGCAATGACTTTATTCTTTCTTTCATGTGAATTCACCTTCTTCTCATTACAAAAAAATATGCACGGGAAGAAAGAAAAAAAAATTCTAGTGGCTTCTTTTGCTTCACTTTCTCTTCTTCTTTCCTTGATTTTTCCATGCTCTTCCTCTTGTTTGCTCGGCCTAGCTCTCCACTCCATCAGCTCCTCCATCACCTCCTCCATCTACAGTATCCATCAGCCCCTCTCCTCTGACCAAAGTCAAGCCATGACCACTTGATGATGTTAGCACCACAAAATCAATGCAAATCTCCACAAAAATTGCCTTAATCGAATTATATATTATCACCTACCCTCCATATCTTGCTTTGGCCGCCCCCTTAGACACCACCACCACTTGCTACATCACCTTTGGCCTCTGCTCTAGACATGTCCAGACCTGTACAAGCTTGAGCCGAGCCCAATTGACCCTAGGCCGAGCCAAACATGGTGCACTAGACCTACCTAGTTTGCCTTTTTGCCTTGTTTCTTTTGTATTATTCATGTTGCATCATCTACCCACCTTCATCTCTACTTGTTGCCGTGCCATGTTGATGCCAAACCTGAGCTTAACACCATCATGGCCGAGCACTTGATCCCCTATGGTCAAGTGTTTGAATGGTAAAGGCAAAGTCTTGCCTTTGTTGCTCTTTATTTCAATATTGTTTTGGTTAAACATTCATGTATATATTGTCTGTCGTTTTGGTTGTTTACAAGATCATATCTTGGCTCTCTCCAATCATTTGAATCCAATGTCATGCTGTGTTGTGCTGTGTCGTGTTTTGTCGTGCTATCGTGCTTTCTGGATTTGTTTTGTGTGTCTCGATTTGCTAACTCCAGCTTGAAAAGGTGAGTCCTTCTCACTCTGACATATTTACTTATGAATTAGTGAATTGATGCCAAGTGTTTAGTAAATAAAAATGGTTATGAAAGTTAATGATGATTATATGATATGCTATGCCATGTTATTACCTTGTTTACTCTGTTAATTATCATCTGATATATGACATTATATTGTGACATTGACATTGTTTATATTGTTATGCATATATTCACACTACAAGTTCCCTGTTAGAATAGAATCACTATGGGTTGAAATGATACATACCCAAATGGACTTTAGAATAGGGAAAAATCGTTATGGGATGAAATGATAGGCCTGAGCGATTTTTATTTATTTTATTTACTTGGGATTGAGGGTTTGAAATGATAGAACCCAGGTTTTCTTTTTAAACTACGGATTGAAATGATATATATCTGTATCACTTGACCTAGGTTAGAAAATTATATACAGACCCCATGGTATATTTTTAAAATATGAAATTTATATTTAAAAATATATATTTTATGGTTTTAAAAAAATAAAATATTAAGTCTTGAAATTGTGAATTTAAGTATGAAAATTTGAAGTGATTGTGATTTTGACTTTAAATTTTATTTTTAAAATGTAAGTAAAGAAGGGAAATTAAATTTAAATTTTGAAATGATATTTGAAATAAAATGTTAAGTTTTATTAAATTTATAAGTTAATAAATAGTGGATTTTGACTTAATAAATGAATTGAGTTTTTAAATTGAATAATTGATTTTAAAATTTTATTGTGATAAATCATATGTTA
This sequence comes from Allium cepa, assembly GCA_030765085.1. Lineage (NCBI taxonomy): Eukaryota > Viridiplantae > Streptophyta > Magnoliopsida > Asparagales > Amaryllidaceae > Allium > Allium cepa. The sequence goes on along the minus strand of CM060935.1, from coordinate 790,611,369 downwards.
AGTTGATTTAAATGTGAAAGTTTAAAAGCCTAAAAATATGATTTATAAGTTTAAAATTTGCTAAAATTGAAGTTTTATTATTTTTTAAAAGTTATAATAAAATCTGGAATATTAATAACAGTATTTCCCAAAAATGTTGTAGTCTTATGACAGCATTTTTAAATGCTATTGTTTTTGAATTTAACTATGTTGAAATAACTAAATATCTATTACGACATTTTATAAATATCGTTGTTCCTAAAACAAACTATTTTGGAAACTATAAGCTACGATAGCACTTTAAAAATGCCGTCGTTGCTATAATTTGATAATGTTTTGAAATACTATAGATTTTAACACTATTTGAGTTATATTTTAAAGTGTTAAATGATTTAACTTTTGAAATTGATTAATTGTGAAATTTAAGGAGTTTTGAATATAATTTTATATTTAAATTTGAATTTTAAGTAATTTAAATTGAATTTGAATTTAAATAAGGTTTACTTGGTTATGTGTTAAATGGAATGAAATGAAATGAGATAAATGAATTTTTGAATGGAATTTTGAAATGTGTTTTGTAAAGATATTTGGAATAGTGAATGAATGAAATATTTGATTTTTAAAATGATATTTAAATTGAATATTTGAATTAAAGCAGGATAATGAATTTATAATGGATTTGGAAAGGAAATGATTTTGAAATGGTTTTTGAATGACATGATCTTTATTTTGATAAAGAATGTGAATTTGGAATGATATTTGATTTTTGATTTATTCGATAAATGAATATTTAAAGTTTATATTAGTATGAAAGGAAATTGAGTTTATTTAAATGACACTAGAATTATGAAATGAATATTTCAAAACTAAGTAATAATGAAGTCAAAATTTGAGATATATGAAATTATAAAGTTTAGTTTTGAAATGTGGGATGCTAAAGCTTTGAAATATATTAAAAATTGAATAGTTTATTTTGTGAATCAAATCTGTATTTGAAATTTATAAGATTTGAAATGGTTGTTGGGAAACTGAATTGAATTGAAACTGATGGTTTGAATTGAATTAAATTGGAAAATTTGAAATTTGGGTTTAAAATGTAAAGAATTAAAGGAATGTTTCATGATTTCAAATGTATGATTTCGAAATGTTATGATTTTTCAAAGTATAATAACTTTAAGTATTTTGGTTTCAGAAGAGTTATAACTTTGAAAGTATTATGATTTTTGAAAGTGAATATATGTTTGAAATAAAAATGGTTTTGGTTTCGAAGTATAAACTATTTTGAAGGGATATATTTTGAAATGAAACGATTTGATTTTTAAAGTACAAACTATTTTAAAATGTCCACGGCGTTATAATAACGTCTGGTTGTTAAAGAGACCGGGATCGGAAGTTGTCATACTCTCTGCCAACTTCGAAAACCACTTTAACAACCGTTTACGTGGTGGAGATTCCAGAATGAAGTGGGATGGTGGCGACGATCCTATTGAGGTATGAACGTGGACCCGACTGCCGTGAGTTGGCGTAAGGTAGCTAAAACAAGAGCGATCGACGGGACAAGTGAGGTCATTCCTCCGATCGGACACATTCCTTCGATACTATACTCTTTCTTGTGGTTGATTTGATGGCCATCCTCTGATTTTGATTTAGGAGTGTGTTCCGAGATGGGCGGTAGTGGCTGCTATGCGTTACCACCAGCTCGAAAGCATAATTTGTATATCTACCCTAGCATTGCCTAGTTGTGTTGTGTCACCTACCATATCAAGCCTTACTACGAGTTTGTTTTTCTCCTGTAGCCCATGGAGTATTTAGGGTAGCCTCCCGATCTGGAGTTATGCTGATATTGGATGGACACTGGGACTATTACATGTTGGGGGCTATATGGGTAACCCTTCAACGCTATTTTAAAGTAAGTTTATTTAACTGTAGACATTATTATAATAGCATAATATAACTACATAGTAAATAGTTTAACGGATTCTTAAAGGGTGGGCGGTCCCAAGCATCCTTTAAGTTACTGATGCATTTTTGTTACTGTCCACTTGAGTTGATTTGCAGTTCATAAGAATTTATGTCCTGACTCGAGTGTTTTGTGTTTTGCTTTACACTCGAGTCAGATTGAGTGATTCAGCATTCAAGACTGACCTTCGAAGTTGGAGCTTTTCTTGAAGATCCAACCATCTTTTTTGCTTTCTTTTCCATTGATTTCAGTGGTGTATTCTGATTTGTACTTGATGTATCATGTTACTCTTCTGTTGTATCTTGTGTAACTCTGATGTATCTTATTTCTATATAGTAGCTTCATGAACTACTATCTCTTTTAATTCCGCTGTATTATTATTTACTCTGTGTCTGTGATCAGTGATTATTTATTTACTGTATATTCTGGGATTTTCCAAATTTTATTTACAACGCGGTATTTTGAGCAATTCAAGTCCGACATGTGCGGATGCGAATGGTTGAAAATATAGTGTCGTTACACGGTCGTTGAACAAAGAAAGAGGAGAAATCGTTAGTAACCACTTCAAGGCGAGTCCCTTATTTCGAACACACATGAGATTTGTTCAAAGTACCTTCCTCAGTTTGGCTCACAAATGGCAGAGCGGCTTCAAAGGTGTGCTCTTTGATGGGGGATAGATGTGGCTGTTCTGGATTGTAGGCGGGAACAGACTAGAGTTTGGTCGCTAAAATAGGCTCGGATCGAGGTGGAGCAGTAATCCCGGAACTTGTGGCATGATGCTCGACGCCTGATCCTTCCCCAATTTCCTGGTGCAGAGTGCTGAGCCTCTCCTTCTCACGTGAGATCATCGAATCGTGGAGAATCTTCTTTTCATCCTCGATCAGTACACAATTCTCCATCTCGAATTCATCGAATGATCCACCCAGATGCACCGCCTTCTCCTCCTCGACCAACAGGTTCCAAGCATTATAGAGATGTGTCGAGTAGTTCTCGGGCCAAGTCAGATTTTTGTGTGTCAACATGTTGGCGTTATAAGTAACGAGAAGTTCCTCTATATCGGCCTTCTGCCTAGGTTCCGCCAATCGAACTTTTTCTTCGACCTCAACTTCCACCGCATGGACTTTTTCCAAAGCTACATCCCTTTCACCCTAAAGCACCACAGCTTGATCACATGCCTCTTGTGCGGAAATATTGGCAGCATCCTTCTCTTTAATGATCTCAGAAAATTTGGACTTAAGCTCATTGAGCTCTTTGAGGGCTGCGTCCCATTCGGCAGTGACAGTCGTGTTCCTATGGCCCATGTCCTCCATCATGGCATAATTCTCCCGCCTCATCCTATCCATGGCCAAATTGGCATCATCGGCCTTTTTGAGAGCTTCTATTTCAGATTTTCGGGAAGACTCGGCATTGAGCATCTGAATAATCTGGTCTTTCTTCGCGAGATCTTTCTCCAACTTCTCGACCACAGCAGCCCGCTCGAAAGCCACTTTCGACGCTTTTTTCGCAGCTTTTCCCTACTCCTTATATTGAAAGTAAAATCAGTGACATAGTCGTGAACAATGTTCTCGGCCTCCGCCAGAATTCTCTTTAAATGCAGGGGGAAAATATACCCATCGAAATAGATGTCGGGAAAATCATTCTTCAGTTGAGCGAATTTAATCGCTCCTTCCCCCGTGGGCTCGGTGAGGACTTGCTCTACATTATGGGAGCCGCTACTTCAGTCTTTCTTTGTTGAGTTTTAGACCTTGGAGCATGGGAAGACGGCTTATGCCGTGAAGTTTTTGGAGGTCATGAAACGTGGATCGGAGGCTGTACAGGATTTCTGGGAGGGGAAGAACGAGATCGGTGTTTGTACTCCCTATCTCTTTCATACCGCTCCGGACTAGAATACCCACAGTCATAATCCCTATCCGCCTCTCTTCTGCGCTGCTCGTAATATGTAGAAGATCGACGAACTTTACGAAGACTTCCTAGCATCGAGTCTCGATAGGACAATGTATCTGCAAAGTAAAAGAAGAACAGAGTTAGTAATTCCCAAAGCGATCAACCTATGGTCAGAAATCGTGTAGTGCCGTGAAGTTTGTATGTATGTGCAACCCCTCGACCAATCGAAAGTGTCGACCACGCTAGTGGGAAGAGGATCGCTTAAATCTAAAGCGTGTTGAAGTTCCTCTAATCAGGCATCATGTTGGAAGGACACGTAGTCCGGGATTGGGATATTGGCAAGCACTTCGAAAAGATTTTCCACTCGTGGGGGAGAAGTCTCTGAAACTCTAAGTCCAGGAACGGGCAGGGACATGACCACAGTTTTCCATCTCCTAGATTTGGGACATTTAAAAGCCGCTGCCTTGCGTTTTCTTTTCCCTTGGGGATCTTGAAGGGTACCAGAGATCCCGGCCGCAAGTTCGTCGCTCAGTGGGTGTTCTCTTCGAATCAGCCTCTTCGGTTATAACAAGTCGGAGCGCCTAACGCTTAGCTCTTTTCTTCGAGACGGACCTTAGCATTCCCTCAAGCCTAATGCTTTGGTTTCGCTCAATCAATCCAACAATTCTCAAGTTCCTATCTGTCAGAACCGAGTCAATGTTCCTTTCTTCGCTTGGAACTTCTTGGAGTACCCGAACTATCTCTTTGAAATGAACACCTTTAGGCCATTGAATTACAGCTGTAAAGAAAAAGAGATATATTTTTAACTTCAGTTATAAATGTCTTATTAGCTACTTGAGAAGACTGCAATACTTACGTCTGAATAGCCATCGACTGGCAAGCCTGGAGGGCATCAGACATAGAACCACTATGTCTTGAAATAACTTAGCCTGGTCCAAGATCCCATTACGACTTGACAATTTCTTACTGCTTCCAGGAACATGAAAGATGGGTTATCTCCTCGGCTCTTAATGTTGAATAGATATCTGATCTCGATCGGGATTGGTGGCCAAAAGAGATGCTCCATAAACACGTTGAATAAATTGTTCAACGCCGCGTATTCGTATTGGGGTGCAGCTGAGATGGAGCAATCCCAAGGAAAGACAACACTTCCCTTATATACTGGTTAAACGGAGGAAGTGTCCCGGTTGTGCACGCATGACGATTGAATGCGGTATGCCCTTTCGGTAGACAGTGCGGTCTATCATTAGGTCCCGGCAATAACACATCATCAAACGACAGGCCATGCCTCAGGCATATTTGTCCCAACATGTCTTCGGAGACATTAGATGGAACAGAGTCTATCGGACTACCAATGAAGGATGCACCAGGTATCTCGTCCGGGGCTGGATCTATAATTTCGGCCCCGATGACCGGTAACTCTATTGTTGGGGGAGAGAAATCTGAGCTTCATGTTGCTGTAAGCTTGAAGGTTCCATAACTAACTAATTTACGAGAAATCACCATTAGACGATAATAAACCCGTGCATTCCCCAGTGTGAATTGTGTGAATGTGTTGTGCGGTGCAATGCTGTGTGGTACTTGAAAAAATTCTACAGAGTTAAAGAAAGCATGTAAATGACAAGACTTTGAAATTCAACTGGAGTGACCGTCATCGCTGACCGTCACAACCATGCTATCCAGATGTCAACGATCAATCCAAGTCAAAGTTCTTTACAATTTTGTTAAGTTGCAGTTCCATCGGTGAGCTCCGAAGGATAGTCAAATATGATGTTCTACAGTTAAGTCTTGATATGCAGGAATGAAGCTTGCCAGAGTCAAGTGTTCAAATATGCAAAAGTTTTCCAAATTCATCAAATTTTGGCTTGGAATCGAACACCACAGTTCAAGTTCGTATCGATCGAAAAGGACTTAATTTCGTATCGATCAACATCTAGTAGCTTCGAATCAATCTGTATATTCAAGTTCATATCGGTCAAGAAGTCCTCGGTTTCATATCGATCATGTTTGAATCGATACGTTTCGTATCGATCGTGAGAACATGTTCCGTATTGATCACCAGAAGGGTTCACTTGCCTCAGTCCGAAAAGCTTGACTTTGTATCGATCAAGGGATTGTTAGCTTCGTATCGATCAGAACATTTCGCTTTGTATCGATCAGTATGCTCATGGTTTCGTATCGGTTTGAGGTTTTAATTTCGTAACGATCGAGAATTTGCTGATTTCTACTCGATCTCAAACCACGAAGCGAACACCAATCTAAGGCCATGAACTTCGTATCGATCCCTTGGCCACTTGATTTCGTATCGATTGACTCCGATCGATGCGAACTGCTGTCGCCAGAATCGATACGAAATTCATCATTTATTCGTTGATCGATACGAAGGCCCCCACTTCATCATCTCGAAGCGCCTACTCCAGATTGACACGAAACGAAGGTCGAGCAACCTTCAATCAATTCCTTCGCATCCCTCGTCACTCCTTCTTCTCCAAATGACGTCACAACCATCTCGACCTTCCTGGTCCTTGCACCGACCCATCTCGGCCTCCTTTTCAACAGAATCGGTCGTGGATATGGATGATTTAGCGTTCGAATCTCATCGTTTTTAGAGTATGGTTATTAGTCAATTACCTATTTTAAGAACTTAGTTGAGAATTGAACAACTGTATTGATTTGGGCATGAAGACAGTTTCGTTCCTCGTTTCTTCCTATCGATATGAAAGAAGAAGGTAAAAAAAGGCAAAACGTAAAAAATGACCAAGTCCATAGTATTTATATGGACCCAAGGGAAGAAAAAATGATTCGCCTCCCAGAAAAAGCAACCGGTTACTATAGGTCCAACCCTGAATCAATTTGAATTGGCTATTCGAATCCATAAGCCCGAGCCTTCATTGAGGCGAAATTGTCACCAGGATCCGTCGACTCAAAATTGCTATTCGTGTCGATTGTTTTCGACTCCATCCACAATGCATCGATACGAACAAAGCTATTCGAATCCATCAAATCACAGCCTCCGGAGGCCAATATTCATAGCTACGAATTGTGAATCATTTGTTCGTATCCAACGACATCGAGCACATCGATATGAAATGAAGTCCACCGAAGTTCGTAACCATCGACAGAAATGATCATTTCGAATCCATCGTTGTGAATCACAATGATACGAAAAATACCATTCGACCTTTTACATCAATTCAGGAGAGGATCGATATGAAGGAACGTCCAAAAAAAACCATCAAGCGTTGTTGCAACTCGAATTTCACATCGGTTCAGGAGAGGATCGATACAGAATTCGATACGAGAGAACCGACAACGTCTCGTGAACGTTCAACATTAACGAGAGTCAGATTAACATATATGCATATATGTCGGACTAATATTGATTTTCAACATCCACGGGAATTCGATACTCATCTAATAACGATTACGAGGAAAAACAGCTAATCACTAGCATACAGCAATCAGTTACAACAGCACAGGATACAACAGTTGACAATCAGCAGCTCACATTACTGAGAAAATCAGTCGAAGATTACAACCTTCATTGAAGAGACGATAACAGTTCAGAGTGAAGGATGCAGATTTTCAAAGCACGTCATGTTTCCACAAGATGTACTTTGGGGGGCAAATGTTATCCTGTCTTTTGACAAGGCCGAGATATCAAGGAACTGACTGAAAACCAAGGATCACTCGTCTCGGAGATCGAGTACGCACAGGTTCACTATGGCTATCGATGAATTTTGTCCGAGTCCGGATCAGGCTACGATTGGTAAGACACGACAAGCGAAGCCATGAAAGCCAGCATTCTAAATTTCAAATCAATCCTAGTTCGCATGCTCAAGTTATAATCGATGCAAATTAGAGGAAATAGCCTCATTTTTGTATCCATCAGTAAGCCACCGTTTGAATCGATCTGGTTTGTATCCATCATCAAGCCTTGGTTCGTATCAATAGATTATCGCCAACTTTGCATCGATCAGTCTCTCTTGTTCGTATCGATCAAGCTATCAATATTCGAATCCATCTAGCCACTTCGTATCCATCAGCTGAAGGGCCATGTTCGAATCCATTAGTAAGCCTTAGTTCGTATCCATCAAACAATCACTAATTCATATCCGTTGAGTAAGCAGTGTTCGTATCCATCACAATATTGCTTGTTCGTATCCATCTAGTTGAAGAAACTTTGATCAATACGAGCAAGAGCTACTTTCATCGATGCGAACAGAATCGCCTCCATCGATACGAACTACGCCACCTTTATTGCTACAAGCTAAACCATCTCCGTCGATTCGAGCAGAGCATAATACAGATCGACGCGAAAAGCACGCTATTGATCAATTCGAACAGGACAACGACTTCGATACGAACAAGGCGAGATCTTTGGAAACAACTTGGTCAACTCGGCGTAAAAGGTGGACCGATCCAAAGTTTGCGCTCCACGTCATCACTTGGGCACATGCAGTGATCGGTTCGAAGAGATTGATTCGAAACCATCGATTCGAACTAGACAGCCCACCGAAGAACGCCTACTCGTATCGACCATATCTCGCAATCCACGAGTCCAAATGCTATAAAATTTTCAGAGGAGCTTACGTACAAGCTAAGAAATGTCCACACCAAGTTTCGACTCCATTGGATAAAATCTTGATCGATACGAATTACGTTCGTATCGATCATTGATTAAGTCGAAACTTCATGGGATCGGTCGCGTGGGCCCACCCACGTGCCAGAAGAAGTCTCCCGAGATCTAAGCGAAATATCAACCTCCTATGCCTATAAAAGATCCCCGGGCCTAAGAAGAGGGATCTTTTGACTCTCTAACGCCCAAAGAAAGACTCTACCGAATTCGACTTTGCACTCCATTACTGTTGTTGTACTCGAATTTCAAACTTGCAACTAGCTGTAGCTTGCTGTAATCATCAAAAGAATATCAATAAAATCATAAATCTTCATAGTGGACGTAGGCAACACGCCGAACCACTCTAAATTGTCATGTGTCTTTGCATTTACTTATCATTTTTTGTAGTGTTTGTTAGATAATCCACATTTTACATTTATATTCTTTATTTTTATCTCTTCAAAAACTTTCGAAGAGTGTTGTGCCCATTTTTGGTACAAACAGAGAGTACTGTGGATCTTCAGTATGAAAGCTCCGATTTGATTATAGCCAAATCATGGCATGACATCCATCGAGTGACTATAGTTGGGTCGAGTGGAAGTATTGGAAATAAAGCACTATTCAAAAGTGGATTCGTCTCCTCGATTATATGTGGTCAGTATCAAAGTCAACTCAAAGTCAAAGTTTCTGGCCAGAGCATTTCGGTTAATAATAATTGTTATTATTGAACCAATAACTTTGTATTTGGACTATAAAGATGAATATGGATGAGGTTGGAATTTTGACCGTTACCAAATTTCATAAGTCCAAAATGATATAGTTTTGACGAAGAGAATTGGTGTTAACAAATGCCTCAATCCGATAACGCTTATTAAACTAAAATTGGATTTTACCGCAAATGAATAAGCAATAAATTTGGTTATAATGTCACATCAAATGCTAAGTGAAGTGTGAACGTTAATATTAGAATAGTTTGATGTTAATAATTGACCAAATTTACACCCAAGAGTTACACATCCGAAATAATGAATTCCCTTAAGATCAAATGATTTAATTTGTTTATAATTGTTATAAATTAATTAAATTAATAATATTTATGAAATATTAATTATAATATTTGAATATGATTTGAGAAATAAATAATGATATTTATTTAGAGCAGTTATAAATATATCAATCGATGTACAATATCGACAAGCGATTAAATTATATTTAATTGCATAGTATTTTTGCTTGGGCTTAGATGAGTATAGGGCCCATCGTTAGAGCTGCAAATTTTTGGTTTTGGAAAGTTCTAGGGTGGTTAAAACATAGAGAATTAGCTTGGAGATAATGGGTTGAGATCAAGTGAGAATGATTAAAATGTTTTCCTCGTTTCTCTTTAATACAACCCTATTTATATATACTAGTATGGGCCCGTGCTTCACACACAGGCTGTTTGTATTATAAAATACATTGATATTTTGTTTGAGCTATTAGTTATACAAATTGAAAATTATTTCATATGGTAGTAACCGTATGAGTGTAGACATGTAAATGGAAAGCGGGGGCATTTTTGGAATTTCAAAAAGATACCGAGTAAATTAGTTCAACGAATTTTCTTTATTAGTAGTAGAGATGTATCTCTAAAATAATGACTTGCCTTTTCAGGCCCCCACTACCTTCTACATTGCTGGTTAAAGCATAGCTCTCGGTCCATTCCAAAATTCTCAAATATATTTCAAATTAAAATAATACTATTCAACAGTTAGAGGTATGTGATTTCAGACTTGCAATCTGACAAATCAAGAACAGTAAAAGGAATGGAAGTCGTTGCTTCAACGTGAATTCAAATGTATCATTAAATTGGTAATTTTAATTCATACTATAGCAATTAAATTATATTCTATGATTCTATAATGAGCAATTTCATATCTGTTTAAATATATTGCTATTATATGTTTAGTTAGGTGAGATTTTGTAAGTAGATGTAGTTGTCACAAACCAGTTTGGTTATGTGCATAATTTGTTTATTATATTATTTGATTTATGTATAGATAAATGTTGTTTATTTTACAAAATAAATTTTTTGTCATTAATAATTGTTTTATATATATTTATTGATAAATTCACACACACACACACACACACACACACATATATATATATATATATATATTAGTGTATATTTCTCTCCCATAATAGCATATATGCATATATAAGATATATATATGATTTAAAAATTTTACTACACTTATTTTTATATAATATTAATTTAAAAATTAGAAAATTAATTATCATGCACATATTCATATTTTTAAATTAACATTTATTGAATTTTGAATTGTTTATTATATATAAAATAATTATTACATTAAAAATTCAATTATATTTTTTTTTTAAATATTATGTCATTCTATAAATTTATAAAAAAATAAGGACTTTTTCAATAAAGTTTATTAATTTTAATAATTAATATTATTTCGAAAAAACTATTTATGATTTATTAAAAATAATAATTTAATTGAAAATTTCTTCAAAAGTTTTCGTAACCTTTCATTCATTATCCTAGAATTTATAAAATTTAAAACTTTAATTTAAAATAATATATTATTATATATTAAATAATTAGTTTCGAAATCAATGTATTTGTTTTTAAAAATAATATTTCAACTTTGAAAATCTTTAGATTTTTTCTAAGCTCTATTTTATGATCCTAGACTTTCAAAAATCATAGAATTTGAATTTTCGTCAATAGATTATTTTATGTTAATTATTTATGGATTAAAACAATATTTTATTCATAATATATACAAATTAAAATACAAAAATTATTATGTTTGCAAAACTAAGTTAATTTTGAATTATATATAATTATTAATAATTGTTCTTTCTATTTCTATGTAATTTTATCTATATATAAATGTTTTATGTTCATATATTATATATAATATCTTTATACATTCATATGTGTATATGTGTGTGTGTGTGTAATTTGTAACACATATACGTGTACATATTTTGACAACATACATGACATAGAAAATAAGCTAATATGTCTGTTGCGATGTAAATTCCAACATCTACATATGTGCATATTATACCTTTTCACGTATTATTATGTTACACATGCACTCATATATATATGTATGTAACACATTTGTATATAAATTAAATCAAATAAAATTAATTTCATATTTTAATATATTTTAACTTAAATAAACCAAATGATTTTATTTAAATAAAATTTAGAAATGTTCTAATTCAATTAGACTTCATAGGCCCAATAAAGATTTAATAGGGTAAATTTTTTGAAACCCACTCATAACTTCCACTGCCGGCTGGTTCAGTTCCAACAATGGTATCAGAGCCCAATAGCCTATGCAGTCTAAATTATCATATTAGGGCTAACTAATTAAGCTTGCCCACTTAGTACGGTGTCTAGAAAGGTAACATCTAGGATTGGAATTGGGTAATCAAGTACCATGTCCTACATGCTTACCGGCCTGGCCTGAAAGGTGAAGTGAGCCCAAAGGTTGCCCCTAATAGAAAAGGCCCAACTTAATTTGGGCATTGGGTTAATTTTCAAAATCATTTTAAAAATGAAGGTTAAAGATTTTAAATTTAATAGTTAAATTCAAAATAAAACATGTTTATTATAAAAATTATAATACTACATAAGTTTTCAAAATGTTTGAAAGGATAATGATATTTTCAAAATGTTTGAAAATATCTATATAATAATTTCAAATTTCAAATTTATTAATAAGACTAATAAAATAAATTAATTAAATATGTTAATTAATTAATGCATATATGCATGTATTATATATATGTTTATATATATTATGTTATTTTAAAATGTTTAAGATAACATAAGTACACCTTTATGTATACAAGATAAATTTTGAAATTAATAAATTTTAATAAAAATTGTTTAATTGAATAAATTAATTAAATAAAATACACATATATATGATATATCTGTGTTACACTATGAAGGTTATAGTATACACTATAAATGTTATAGTAGATATATCCAATATAAAAGCTATATTTGAATATTAATTTAAAATTAATTAAAGAGTTAATTGATTAAAATTAATTAGATAAGATTAATTAACGATATATTATACGTAAGACTATTATATAAGTAATATAAAATATAAAAGTTATATAACAATAAAACTCATATGATATGTGTATAAATTAAATGTACATATACCGCGATTTTGATGCGTCTGACACTTGAATTGCCGGGGTATTTCATAAGAAATATATTATTTTATAAGTCTATATCATCAATATATATATTGAAGATTATGAATCTTCAATATAATGTTGTCTTCTACCATATAATTATTAATAAGTTACTTACATACTCCTTAGATGTTGAGAAAACTAATGCTAGGGATGTTATGCGTAGTATTATCAATATATTGAACGTGTGAAGTAAGATAACTATATGTATTTGTTGAGCAAACTCAAGATACATTTACTATACTTAGGCCATCATGATATGGTATGTATGAGTGAATAATCTCTTTCGATTTGTTGAGCAAACTCAAGGTCGAAATGAGATTAGAACAAAGAAAAATGGGTTAAGAGTTGTATGTGATACAACGATAAGGAGTTATCCATTGTTTTTGGGGTTATGATTTGTTGAGCAAACTCAATGTCAGAATGCGGAAACAAACAAGTCCTAACATCCACTAGTGAAGTTGTAAAACTTCTATGTTTCATCTTAGCGTTTGGAGAAACATAAAAGACTAGTGGGAGCCTTATTAGAAAAATGAAATGGTAACATTTAACATTTCTAATATTGTAAGAACATATGCTATAATATTATAATTATCTACAACGATAAATTTGTGCATTTAGTATGATTGATAAAACGTTTGTCAATTAACAAATATATACAAACTAAATTGAAAGTTGACAAATAGAAATATAATATATACTTACTAATAATTCTAATTGCATGTTATATAATGTTTCGATTCCCATACAAATGCCTAGTTTCAACTACTTAATACATTCATAAGTTGGTCACTTATACGTTTATTTGGTTTAGACTGTGTATTGCATTTCATGAGTTTTAAACTTTAAATGCAATTCAAGACTACGGATATTTGATCAATGTACTTTCATATATAAATGTTATATGGTGAGCATTCATGGTTTGTGGGGTACAATATTTTAATGAAGTTAGTTCATTCGAAGTAAGCCAAACAAAAGTGTTTTAAGATCATGTATTCAACTTGAATGATTTCAAAAGGATCATCTTTTGTTAATGTAACACAGAACCATAAACTACAAGATACATCTAAGAGCTCGATCATTGAAATGTCATCTTGATCAGTTTACATAAAGTGTAACATATTTGGTGTCTTAAATGTTAAGAATAATCGAATGCGCTTTTGTAAAAGATTTGTTATGATATCGTAGTAAGGTTTTATTTTGAATAGTTTGACCATTTGAAAGAGAATGAATAGTCACTTTTGCTTCATAGAGAAACATTGAAAACAGGAATTGTAATACTAATTGATACTTAATATTGGAATATGAAATATGATTTTATTCTGAAATGTATTTTCATATAGAAAATTGTTTTCTATAACATTTATTTCTTTGAGTTCAAGATATTTGATCAAAGAACTCTCCACTGTAAACTAATTGCACCATATGAAATAAGTAAACAATATTAACAATATTAAGTGAATGTTGGACCTCTAAATTTAGTACGCTATTATAGTAATGACGGAAATAGTGAGAGTATGCCATATAACACCTAATGATTGCATCAAATTATGAAACTTGTTTTCATAAAATGTACCGAACATTATTTGTGAAATAATGTTTATTTTTTGTATTGACTGAAAATAGATATAACAGTATTTCAATATGAGTATTATGAATATTCATTATGAAATAAAACTACATTATGAAAAAAAATTTCATAGTAAAAGTGATGCAACAAAAAATACATATGTGTCTAATATTATTTACAGTTGTTTTGGAATTATAGACTAAACCGTAGTTTTGGGAAATAAATTTACTATATGATTATGAATCATATGATATAGATTAATTATATCTCAAACAATTAATGGCCATGCACCCATTCAGTGGGAGCATCATAAGAATTTATGAACTCTTTGACTTAATACATATTGATGTATGCAATCACAAGTCTATTAATACCAAAAGGGTTCCACATACTTTGTTATATTCATCGATGATATTTTACCAACATGTACATATGTATTAGATACACGTATAGTAAGTTTATGATAAAATCATAGAATATAGAAGAAAACAAATTAAATAACATGCAATAGAATAAAATGATTTGATTTGGTCGAATAAGTGAGTATATTGGAAAGAGTTTCAAATGTACCTAAAAATGAATATAGATTTGATCTCAAAAGTCATTCCTCCATGTGATACATAATGATGCATCGATAAGGAGTAATCAAACATTGTTGGACAATTTACGGGTAATTGTGACTGAAGTTGAATTTGTTTCTTTCTATAAAGTCATGTACTTAAGAGTAGTACACATGGTTAATATTATTTCATTTAAACAACAGTTTACAAAATCATACAAGATAAGAGTTTGTAAGAAATCCTAACATGGCTTAGGCCAAGGAGTTTGCAGGTTGTGCGAGTCGAAGATTGCACATAATAATTGTTCACGAGGGATCTTGTATGAATCTCCAAAAAAATTTTGGAAAGTCCTGTCATCAAATGACATACTTATGTTTTGAACATAATTTTTGTAAAGTAAAATCAGATTTATAAATAAAAAGGTTCATAAAGCGTTTATGAATCCCTATTCTATTTGCACTAAGAAACTATTGTTGTTTCAAAATATATCAACTTCATTGTGAAGGAATTTCTTTAAGAAATTTTTGGTAGTTAAATGGAATTGGATCCGGTCAATAGATCGAACTGATTATATAAGCTGAAGTGAAACTAAATAACCAAAATGAACACATAACATTAGAATGTCTAATAAATATTCTCGTACATCAAAAAGAAACTATGCGTTTCTTATTAATGTCGAAAATATACATTACCCTTGGTTGTTCAAATAAACCATTAAGATTGTTGACTCTATATGGTATAATGCGCAAATCTGAAAGAATTACAAGTACGTTATCAAAATATGGTTTTGGTGGTTGTAACCAAAGAGATGTGATCCATCGGCCGAGAATGTGTCTTTATTGGAATGACCAATGTGGTTGAAATTAAATAAGCAACGTTGATAAGAATAATTTGCAAATTTCAATTATTGAAATTAGCATAACTGATTCGGTATTCAACATGCCCAAGTTAATTTAGATTTTCTCACAAAATTATTGCTCGATCAAAATTATTTTTTGTTACTTATGTATTGAAATAGAAAATTCTAAACAATGATTTAGAGTAAGCCATTTACACAAATTAACCAAAAATGCCTCAAAGTCAGTAGGAGCGATATTGGGTTTGTGAGTCTTTGGTTATGATCTAAGAAGTGATATGAATGTATCATTTGATATGCATAAAGATTGAATAAGTCTTTTGATAGAAATATCAAATAGTTTGATTTTCAATCAAAGTGTAGAGGAAGCATGTGTCCACAAGAAAGAACGTTAAAAGGTAAATTGATATTTCTAAATTATAAGTAAACAACACGTTGGTGATTTTAATAATACGGTTGTATTAATATCAACTTTAGTTGTTTTAATACAAAATTTTGGATTGTAAATGATGTATTTTATGGTGAATATAAAAGATACAGGGATTGTCCCAAAACGATATATAAGAGCACCATATTAAAAAAGAACATGTAAGTTGGATTCCTTATGCATTAGCAATAAGAATTATCACACAGGTTATGTTGTGTATAATATTGTGTTTTGTTTATGTATTTGATACATGGAGCAAATATAAAATTCAAATTGATATCACTAAATTGTTGTTTGAGGTGTTCTCGCGTATTTATGAAATACTAGAGAATTGTTTATAGAAACAACGCACTCGTTATGATGGAACGTTTGGACACAAATTTTTATAAGTGATATTGAGTATAACATGTTAATAATAAAATTCGAGTAAAAATCTTTAAATTTGAAAATGTTTCAAAATAAAGGTGATTGTGGTGGATTCAACGAAATGTTGAGAACATAAACTTGAATATCCCTACAATAAACCAATGTATATAGATATAAATGCACAAATTTATAATTGAGCCAAAGGTGATTCCAAATGTTGAGAATCTCGTAATATTGTTATATGATAACAATGTCATGAAATTTGTCATAATAGAACTTAAAGCTCACTAGAAGTCGAAAGACATACTTTGAATTGTTCCACATGATAAAGGCAGTTTATCAATGTCAGAGAGAGTTAATCGATAAAGTAGATAATTAAAACATAATAGAATACCCATTCACTAAGGGATTGACCTAATTGGTTTTGAGAAAACTGATTGGAGAGGTTGGAATTAGATTCCATAACCCCAAGTGCAAATGGGAGATTGATAGAGTTAGGGGTATGCCCTAGGGACAATTATGTAATTTGTTACATAAATCTAACTCGTTGACCAATCTTGTTCGAAATAAAAGGTATTTTCTTCCTACTATATACTTGATATAATTTGATTATATTAATTAGTTAACTTAATTAAAAGTATATTTAATAGAAAAATCTGTAAATGGTATATTTTGTGATAGTAGTTACAAAGTGTTGTAACCGTGAGTAATCTATCGCAACGAAACAAACATACCATTTTAAATGTTCTAGTTAAGATGCATCGAGATTGGATATCGATGTATCTGTTGAGACTGGAGTACGTAACGCTCTCCAAATGTTGGGCAGTCTATTACTCATGATTGCTAGGAGGCACCTAGGTGTTACGTACTAATAGTTATTGGATAACTATGGAATGACTCACTCGATAGTTTTCTATTGGTTAATATAATCAAGGTCAAACAGAAAATATCCATGTGTCTAATTTACACAGTTCTCTCGGATCTTCAATATAAAAGCTTTGCTTTGATTATATCCAAATCACAGCATGGCGTCCATCGAGTGACTATAGTTAAATCGAGTGGATGTATTGGAAGTGAAGCACTTTTCAAGAGAGGATTCATCACTTCAGTTATATGCGGTTAGTATCACGGTCAACTCAAGTCAACTCAAATTCAAAGTCTCTGGCCAAAGCATTTCGCTTAATAATAATTGTTATTATTGAACCAAGGACGTTGTATTTTGACTATAAAGTTGAATGTGGATGAGGTTGGAATTTTTATCATTACCAAATTCCATAAGTCCAAAGTGATATAGTTATGATGAAGAGAAATGGTGTAAACAAATGTCACAACCGGGTAACGTTTATTAAACAAAAATTGGATTTTACCGACAATGAGTAAGCGATAAATTTGGCCATAATGTCACGCCACCTACTAAGTGACGTGTGAACGTTGACATTAGAATAGTTCGATGTTAATTGTTGACCAAATTTACAACTAAGAGTTACATAACCGAAATAATGAATTTCCTTAAGACCGAACGATTTAATTAGTTTATAATTTTTATAAATTAATTAAATTAATTAATTCTTTATGAAATATTAATTATAAAATTTGAATAAGAGAAATAAATAATGTTATATCTATTTTTAATAGTTATAAATATATCGATCAATATACAATATCGACAAGCGATTAAATTAGATTTAATTGAACAGTATTTTGGCTTGGGCTTAGATGGGTTTAAGGCTCATCATTAGGGCTGCAAAATTTTGGTTTGGGGAAGGTCTAGGGGTGGCTAAAACATAGCGAATTGGTTTGGAGATATTGGGTTGAGATCAAGTGAGAATGGGTAAGAATGGTTTCCCTTTTTTCTCTCTAATATAACCATATATATATGTATGTATGTATGTTATGTATATGTATATGTATATGTATATGTATATGTATATGTATATGTATATGTATATGTATATGTATATGTATGTATCAATTTGAAATAGTGGCGACAACTGAATTTCCCAAAACCTAGGCGATCTAGAAGATGATGACGTAAGGGGAAATCAACTTTTGCAGACATACTCAAATAGTCATATCCAGATCTCAACAAGCAAAGCAAAACCCCTAGATTGTGGGTTGTGGCGGTGGATAATAACATCGAAATACAAGGCAAACTCGATTACTTCAACCTAATAAAGGATGGAACAGATACTTATCAACTAATAGATGAAAAAGACTATAAAGAATCTAGTCAGATGTAGAAGAACTCATTGTATGCATATATGGCAGGTAAAAGACCGTATCTTGTTCATTTAATGCATATATCAGAAGGGTGTGGAAACCGTCAGGATCCTGGGATGTATTTACCAGAGAAAATGGGTTTTATCTCATTAAATTTGAGAAGGAAGAAGACAATGAGCAAACCATTAAAGGGGGTCCATAATTTATGGATAGTAAATTGATAATCATCAAAAAATGGGAAGTAGACTTTAACTTTGAAAAAGTGATGCTAACAGCATATCCAATCTGGATCAAATTCAATAATCTTAATCTAGCACTATGGAATATAAGATGCATTCGAAAACTGGAAAGCATTGTTGGGAAACCTCTTGATATAGATGAATATTCAAGGAAAGTTAAAAGAATCAAGTTTACTAGAGTATTGGTGGAAATCAAAGCAGACTCTACCCCACCACAGACTGTGAAAGCCATTGACAGTAGAGGTAATGTCTATATGCAAGAAGTAGAATATGAATTCATGCCTTTGAGATGTTCGAAATGTAAATGCTTTGGCCACGCAACTACTCACGAGTATAGTGATCGAAATAAACCCAAACAAGTATGGACACCAAAAGCTACAACTTCTACGGTTTCTATCAACATAGACAATATAACTGCTGAACATATTCTGGCAGATTCTAGTAGTAACACTGAAATACTATCACAAAAAGATATTACAGCAGCAAAAATACAAAGTGCTGTAATAGAGAACCCATATCAAAGGCTTAAGGGTAGTGACATCAAGGACTATGCAGTAGAGATACCAGAAGATCATCAATCTCTGAAGATACAGGAGGATCACTTAGAAGTAAAGGATTATAATCAGCAACCACGGGAGCAAAGTATGGTGGAGTCAAGCGAGGATGAAGATCTTCCTGAATCAATCAATGAAATACAAAAAATTAGATATACAAATAGAATCATCATAAGAAGAAGAAATGGAAGAAAATCTGCAAAAATATACTGAAACAAATGATAGCTATGAAGAAATGTTTTCTGGAAAAGGAAATAAAGTAGCTGGAAAAAAAGCTAAAGTAGTATCAGCTCCGATTACTAGGAGCAGAGCTACCAAATCATAATGACTATTATATGCTGGAATGTTAGAGGTCTTAATGATGATGTTAGAAGATTAGCCCTCTATAATCTCGGTAATAAATATAAACCTACAGTTCTAGCAATACTAGAAAACAAACTTACAGAAGACAAAATAGAGGAAATAAATAATCAAATGGGAGCAAATTGGAAAGCCATACATAATAACACTAACAATGGCAAGGGAAAAATAATTATTCTTTAAGATTCCAATATCTGGACATGCAGTTTGATAAATATAGATGAACAACAAATTACTAGACATGAAGAATATAGAAGGAATGGAAATCATGGCATCAATAGTTTATGCAAATAATTTGGCATTGGAAATGAAAAAACTATGGAAGAAGATAAATGAAAACTCAAAAATCATATCAAAACCGTGGATAGTATTTGGAGATTTTAACGCAGTACTGAAAACACATGAAAAACAAGGAGGACTTACTCTTAAGGTTTGCCAAATTTCTGAATTCAATAATGGTGTAGTAACAGCAGGACTTATTAAAGTGCTCCACATAGGTCTGAAATATACATGGAAAAGCGGTGAGGGGAAAAAAATCAATTCAAGACTCGATAGAGCGCTGGGTAATATAGAATTACTGAACAAATTTTCAAATATTAAAGTTACAGTGCTGCAAAGTTCGACAAGTGATCACAGTCCTCTTTACATACAATTTAATAATGAAATACAATCACATAAAGGTAAACCGTTCAGATATGCAAATCATTGGCATGTAATGGAAGGATATAAAGAAATAGTTGATTTTAACCGCATCCAAATTCTAGAAGGGAACTATATGTACCAATACATAATGGCAGTGAAACAAATGAAAAATAAGTTGGAGGAGTGGAATAAAGTCAGACCCAAGTCACATGAAGACATCAAAGAACTACAGGAAAACTGGAAAAACTCCAATATCAAGAGCCTTTTAATGAAGAGTTAAATGCAGAATTTTTTGACAAACAACAGCAACTAAAGAACTCTCTGGGCATACAAGCAATGGAGATAAAATAAAAAGCTAAATAAAAATGGCTAACATAAGGGAATTTTTTTTATACTAAAATGTCTCAGAGGAAAAATCAATATAATAATTTACTAAACTATTTAAATGAACAGGGAGAAGTTGCTGGGAACTTGAAAGAGTTGGAAACAAAGGCCATAGAATATTTTACAAACACTTATAACGGAGATTGTGTTCAACAAATACGTCGTATCAACTTCAGGAAAAGAATCTCCAGAGAAGGTGCTCAAATGGTCACAGCTGAGATTACGGAAAGGGAGCTGAAAAGTGCCATTTTCTCTATTCATAACGAGTCCAGTCCTGGCCCCGATGGAATGAGCGCACTCTTCTTCAAAATGCACTGGGAAGACCTAAAAGATAAAATGCTCAAAGGTTACTAAGAGGCTTTTAACTCAGGTGAATTCATTCAAGAAATAAATCACACATTTATTACTCTGATACCAAAAGTTAAAAAGCCAGAAAAAATAGAAGAATATAGACCAATAACATGCTGCAATGTTACATATAAAATTTTTAGCAAAATTATTTGCATGAGACTCAATAAAGTCCTACCTCAACTTATTTCACAAAGCCAAAATGCGTTTATAAAAGGAAGATATATATCTGAAAACTCCTTACTGGCACATGAACTAATAAGGGACTTTAACAAGAAAGGAGCAGATAGGGTGTGCTTAAAAATAGACCTTCACAAGGCATACGATAAAGTGAACAGACAATTCATCATACATATGCTACATGAAATGGGAGTGCCGCGAAGCTACTTAAACTCATAACACATCGTATATGTACACCTACTTTCTCAGTGATTATAAATGGGATTCCTAAAGGTTACATTAAGACAAACCAAGGAATTAGACAAGGAGACCCTCTATCTCCCTATCTATTTGTTGTAGCCATGGAGTGGTTCTCTCTTCAAATGGAACTTGCAAGTTTCCAATCTCTAATTAAACCCATATATAATATTGTTCCAGAAGTCAATCATCTCATATATGCTGATGACTTATTGGTAGTATTCAAAGCTACTAACTTGGGTATCAACACAATAAAGGGAATCTTTAAGCAACTTGAAGAACTAGCAGGACTCAAAGTTAATGAATTCAAAACTAAGTGCTATATGAACAAGTACTGTAAAGATAAGACAAACATATATTAGCATGACTTGGAGTTGGAGAAGGAGAACTGTCAGTTAAATATCTAGGGGTTCCAGTATCAAATAATAAAGTTACTAATGCAGAGTGTAGAAAATTGATAGACAGCATTCGAGATAAACTACAAGGATGGAGATCAAGATTATTGTCTTTTGCAGGGCGAGTGGAACTGGTACATACTGTTATCACTTCAAAGGTTAGATTTTGGCTGCAAACCTTTCAGATACCAGACTGCTCTATTACAAAGATAAATACAGTCTGTGCTAACTTCATGTGGAGAGGAAGCTTTCACAAAGTGAGTTATAATGAACTATGCAGACCTAAAGTGAAGGAGGAGTTGGTCTAAAAAATCTATTTGAACTTAAAAAAGTGTATGGACTTAAATTGGCCTAGAAAATAATTAGTTCTGAAAATCTTTGGGCTAAATGGATGAGAGCAAGATACTTAAAAGAAAATTTCAGGGTCATACAAGCAGATAACAATGCTTCAGTAATATGGAAAAATATCCTCAAACAACGAGAAACACTTAAAGAATCGATGGAAAGACAAATGGCAAATGGCAAAGATACAGACCTATGGGAGGGACCCTTGGATTAAAAACAAAGTATTCTTGAGAGAGTAGGTTGGGAAAGCTTCTCAGCGAATAACACTTCAGAAATACAAGTTGCGAGTATAATTCATAAAAATAAATAGGAACCAGAAAGGTAATGATAACAAGACATCTGAAACAAGAAATTGAGGAAATTCCTATTCATACAAACAGATAAGCTGATAAATGGATCTGGAAAAACAACAAGAAAGGTCAATTCAAAATGAGTGAAGTATGGGATCTTAATCGGCAACATTAGGAAACTGTCAACTGGTACAAGGTCATTTGGAGAAAATCAAACTGTCCTAAAATGGCGCACACTGCATATAAAACTATTAAAGGAAGACTGAGTACTAAAGATAGACTTAAAAGATGGGGAATTCTTGAAGAAGACACATGCAACCTCTACGGCATGGAAATGGAAACACACCGCCATTTATTTTTTGATTGCAAGTATAGCAAACACGTATGGGCAATCCAAAAACTCAAAAACTTGCAAACAGAAGCAGTACTAAGCCTAGGTGACGAGGTAAATTACCTGAGTATTAGGACAGATCTCACGAACTTTATGAAGGAAATCGTGAAAATTTCCTTGACGACAACTGTCTGGCATCTCTGGAGAGAACGGAATGTAAGGGCTTTCAAAAGCAACAAAGAAAAAAAAATGAATTAGCACATACAGAACATATTGCTAGAGATGTAAAAATTAACATCGGAAGAATAAAGAAGATTAACAAATTAGAGGCAAGAGAAAGACTGCAACTGGATAGCTGGAAGTGGAAGGCTGAGAGGCCAGGAAATCAAGTAAGCATCAAGGAGCCGCCATAGCTATCGGAAATGGAAGAACCCTAAGTAAATTAGGAAAGTTTGTGAGTCTGTGATAATTTAGTGTCGATCTGTCGGTTGTTTAACTCGGTTATTTTTTGCTGTGTCTTTGTATTGTAACAGGCTTTTGGGCCGCAAAGCCAGATATAATATTAATTAACCCAGTTTAAAAAAAAAGAGTATATGTATATATCTCTAAAATACTGACTAACATTTTTTTGCCGCCATTACCTTCTACATTACTGGTTAAAACATAGCTCTCAATCCACTTCAAAATTCTCAAATATATGTCAAATTAAAATGATATTATTCGATAGTTAGAGGTCGGTGATTCCGGACTTGCAATTTGACGAACCAAAAACATTAAAAGGAAAGGAAGTCATTGCTTCAGCGTGGATTCAAATGCATCATTAAATTGGTAGTTTTAATTCATATTACAGTAATTAAATTATATTCTATGATCATATAATGAACAGTTTCGTATCTGTTTAAATATATTGCTACTATATGTTTAGTTAGGTGAGATTTTATAAGTGGATGTAGTTGTCACAAATCAGTTTCATTATGTCATAATTTGTTTATTATACTATTCGATTTATGCATAGACAAATGGTGTTTACTATAAAAAATCAATTTTTTTCATTAACAATTGTTTTATGTATATATATATATCTATTAATATATATATATATATATATATGTATGTATGTATGTATGTATGTATGTATGTATGTATGTATGTATGTATGTATGTATTAGTGTATATTTCTCTCTCGTAGTAGCGTACATGCATATATATGAAATACATATGAATTAAAAAATTTAATACACTTATTTATATATAATATGAATTTAAAAATTCGAAAATTAATTATCATACACGTATTCATATTTTTAAATTAGCGTTTATTGAAATTTAAATTGTTTATTATATATAAAATAATTATTACATTAAAAATTCAATTTTATATTTTTTTAAATATTATAACATTCCAGAAACGTATAAAAAAATTAGGATTTTTTCAATAAAGTTTATTGTTTTTAATAATTAATATTATTTCGAAAAAACTATTTATGATTTATTAAAATAATATTTTAATTGAAAAATTTTCATAATTTTTTTAACCTCTCATTCATTATCCTAGAATTTCAAAAAAAAATAATTTTTAATAATATATTATTATATATTAATAGATTATTTCCAAAATCAATGTATTTGTTTTTAGAAATAATATTTCAACTTCGAAAAATCTTCAGGTTTTTCCTTAGCTTTATTTTATGATCCTAGATTTTCAAAAAATATAAAATTTGAATTTCCATCAATAAATTATTTTATATTAATTATTTGTGGAGGAAAACATTATTTTATTCATAATTTATGCAAATTAAAATACTAAAATTATTGTGTTTGCAAAACTAAGTTAATTTCGAATTATAAATAATTATTAATAATTGTTATCTCTCTTTCGACATATATATTTATTTATATATAAATGTTTTATGTTCATATATTATATATAATATGTTTATAAATACATATGTGTATATGTCTGTGTGTATTGTAACACATATACATGCACATATTTGGATAAAATACATGACATGCAAAATAAGCTAATATGTAATGTAAATCTCAACATTTACATATGGGCATATTATACCTTTCACAGATTATTATATTACACATGCACTTACACACAAACACACATACACACATATATAATATATTTATGTATAAACTAAATCAAATAAAATTAATTTCATATCTTAATATATTTGAATTTAAATAAAATAAAATTTATTTTATTTAAATGAAATTTAGAAATGTTCTAATTTAGTTAGACTTTCTAGGTCCAATAAAGATCCAATATGTAAAAAAATTGAAATTCACCTATAACTTCCGTTGCAAGCTGGTCCAATTCCAACAAATCAGTTGAAGTCACGTTTGGTTACGAGTTAGCATGAAGCAGTTATTACAGTCTGACCAAAAAAATAGCGGCTTCTACACTATGCGGAGTTCAAATATGAGGATGTGGTAGCCTGTTATTTCTAAGTACAACTGTCAGTCCACATAGAGAACTTCAGTGTGTGTTCACAAGATAAAATATCCGAGTATTACATACTGTCCGTAATTTAGGTAGGAGTTAATTGGTCGAAATCTCACCTAATTTCGAGTAGTATGAAGTAGTTATTGCAGCCTGAACCAAAAAAATAGCAGCTTCTGCACTAGGCGGAGTTCAAATTTGAGAATGTGCTAGCCTATTATTTTAAGTACAACCGTCAGTTCCCATTGAGAACTATAGAGTATGTTCACAAGATGAAGCATACGGGTGTTTCATATTATCCATAATTTAGGTGGGAGCTAATCGATCGAAGTCTCGCCTGATTCCGAGTTAGTATGAAGAAGTTATTGCAGTCTGAACAAAAAATAACAGCTTCTATACTAGGCGGAGTTCAAATATGGGGTTGTGGTAGTCTGTTATTTTTTAAGTACGACCGTCAGCCTCATGGATAACTATATTGTGCGTTCACAAGATGAAATATCTGAGTGTTCCATATTGTCCGTAATTTAGGTGGGAGTTAATCGGTCGAAGCCTCACCTGATCCGAGTTAGTATGAAGAATTATTGTAGTCTGTACAAAAAAGAATAGCGGCTTCTGCACTAGATGGAGTTCAAACATAAGGATGCGATAGTCTATTATTTTCTAAGTTCAACCGTCAGTCTTCATTGAAAACTATAATGTGCGTTCGAAATTCTTTTTAAAATTTAAGTTTTTAATAAATGGGTTACCCATTTTATAACGCTTTTAAAAATCAGTCAACCCAACGCATAACCCATTTAATAAAATTCATAAATGGATTGAACCAACCCATTTATAAGTATGGTAAATGGATTGGATTAAAGGGTTGTGACATGACCATTTTTAACTTGATGCTACAAGAAATTTGTTCAACATGTAGATTATATTTCTAACAAAAATAAATTGACCATTGGAAAAATCAAAATATGTAAGGTGTATAAAAATGAAGCAAAGGCGTTAATCAACTGGTTGACGATAAAATTTTTAGTCCGTGCATATGGATGGGAAAAAATATATTCAGGATCGGCATGCTGATTTTGGTATGTTTGATTACAAGTGGGGCAATTTTATATTCCGTAACTAGAATATCACAACTAGAATATTAGACTTTTAGTGAATGGACTTGTTTATTTTCACACGCATGTTATTTTATTTTTTTTTCCTTTGTCCTGTCAACACCACAAACGTGTAGCATATTATATCATATTTATTTTCCCCCTTTTGGCTTGATATTTTTTGTTTACCTCTTAGATAACTCTTAAAGTTTGTTTAGTAAACATACAGTAATTAATTTTTAGGTCATTTCCGCAAACTATAATTTATTTTCTAGTTTGAATAAGGCTTGTAATATAAGACTTGTTATTTAGATTGGAAATGCCAATGGTTCAATGCTAAATCAAATCAAAGGAAAATTTATTTAGTTTAAACGAGAGAATTGGTTTAAAAAAACCATATAGCAGCTCATTTGGATCTAATGGTTGTATCAATCGCCCTACATTCAAAATATTTCTTTTCCGGACGAAAGATCTTAGAATGAATGTAAAAGAAGACATAAAAAGTTTAGATTACAACGGTATTAGCCAGTATCTCAAACGTTCAATTGAACAAGTATATTTCCATTAACAATTACACATTATATTTCCACCATTTCCCATAAAAATTAAGAGTAAAACGTTCAGTTTTGCAGTCAGTGTTTGAGCAATTACTAATCACAGGTTAATGATCTAACTTGTACATGAATATCTTATTTTACACAAATGGAAACCGTCATCTTTCCTAAAACAATATCATCTTAGAGAACCTGAACTCCTGTCTGAACCACTCCCTTTCACAGAAGCCGCAGCCGCTGCAGCCGCCGCTGCAGCCGCCATCTCAACCGACATGGTACCTTCTCTTCTACTCCCACTCCGTCTAATCAATCCATACAGCTTCTTAATCTCCCTGACCGTAGCTTCCTTCCCAAAACCCAATCCACCTCCTACTCCACACCCCTCTTCGCCTTCTTCTTTTCCACCCCCATGTCCAACCTCCCCGTCACTAACCGACAACCTGTTCAACATGTTAATTACCGACTTAATCGCCCTACTTGGCGACCCTCTATTTGCAATCATAATCTCCCCAACCTCTTTGTAACTCAAAGCTGCTCCTCCTGCCCTCCCAAACCTTTCTTCCACTTCCCCATACAGCTTATGCTCCTTTACCCCTAGTAACCTCATGGCCAACCTTTTAAACCCTCTAAAGTCACAATGTGTGAATTTAACATGCACGTCCATCTTTAATAAATCAGAATCCACCTCCTCCTTTCCTTGATCACTCATCGTCAACACCATGATCCTCCCTTCGCCACTGTTACAAACTCCATCCATGAAATCCATCGCCTGTACCAAGTTTCCGTCGTTCAAGCCCCTACGTGTACCCTCTACCAATATCAACGATTTGGGTCCGGTCTTCAACAGCATCGGCTTCAAATCCAAAGAGGACGCGCTGAGATCAAACTCATACACGTCGTAGCACAAATGATTTGCCATTGCGGCGGCAAACGTCGTTTTCCCAGTCCCGGGCGGGCCGTGTAACAGGTAGCTCCTCTTCCATGGTCGACCCACGCCGTTGTAGTAGTTCCTCCCTTTTGAAAACTGATCCAGATCGGATTTCACTTTGTTTATCAAATCCACGTCCACCCATAGATTCTCGAACGTCGCTGGATGCGTGAAGGGGACTCCTTTCCAGGAATCTCCATTGCGGACAAACAGCTTCGCGTCCTCGGACCGAACGTAGACGGATTCGATGTGCTGAAGGTACGGACGGAGGACGCGGAGTCGGTCCACGTGGCGGATGCGGAGATGAAGGCAGCCTGAAACATGGGTCCAGTACACCTGTGCCCCGTTGAACTGGTCAACTATGAATTCGGTCGGTGCAGGTTGGACTGAGTAGTCGTTGGATTTGTTACGTGTGGAGACGATATTGACGGCACTCGTGTCCTCTGTAGATGGGAGGGAGGCAACGTAAGCAAGGGCTTTACGGTACAGTTGGTTGGGGAAGGTGGTGACCTCATCGTATTCAGGTATTCTGCATATTTGGAAGCAGTTGGTTGTTTGATGGAGGTAGGAGTAGAAGCGGCGGAGGGAGAAGATAACTGACTTTCGGTCCAGAATGACACGGAGGAGAAGCAGAGCAAAGGCCAGGTAAGAGGCGATCGTGATCAAGGAAGAGGTGAACATCTTCACGATTTGGCGATGTGGGGCTAAACTGATCTGGGTTGCAGGATTCGCCGGCGTGGACAGAATTGTAAGGCTGTGTTGTATATATCGAGATTATCAATTATGAGTTGGAGTTAGGCGGATGTAGATTAATTTATTGCATCGTATGAACTTGTGGCGAATGGATGGTACGTGGTAGGACTAATCTGCCCTTTGAATGATTAACATTTGGTATGAAAGTTGATCATGTCTACACGTTAAAGTGAATGGCTTTTGTGGGAATATTGGAGGTGTTTGGCTTCTGTTTGTCTATTGTTGAAATATTCAAAAATTTGATGCATCTTCTTATTTTATACAACAGCTAAAATTTTGATTATCTACTTGTTCTAGAGAAATATATAGTCCAATATAGTACACTAATTAAATTAATGAAGCTTTCAACCAAAACGGTACAAATAGGCGGTCAAACGCAAATTATACAGGATTTTGTTGGTATGGGTATAAATATCAGCAATGTTTGAATTGTACTGAAATCAACCTTTTACACACTGCTATGTATTCTAATATTTTAGTTTGAAAAAAAGATATGCGATACAATTGAATCTTTGGACCAGCATTATATGCATTGCAGGTCATAGAAAAACAGATAGCATCATTGCTTCTGTGTGTCAACAATGTGTTTAAATTTCGTATTTTAAGTATGCATCTGCTTGCGCATACATATTTCATTTAAGTTCTACTGTTTATATATGATAAAATATCGGTCTAACATGCCAAATCACATCTTCATTAATTGGGCTATACTTCCAGCTACGTACAGCATACATACAGTACATTATGCTTTGATGAGCAATATAATGGACATCAGTTGTGATTTACCTTGAAAGTATCTCAAATTGTTGGTGGGTTCTTCTGAAAGTAAACTGAAAAAAAAAAACATTGTTTATAGAAGTTGAAAGAAGTATATACTTACTAATTATCAGGACACGTTCTTAAACGGTATGAAATGGACATTTGAAAGGGGCATAAAAAAAGAATGTTTGATGAATGGTCATGTTTCAGAAAGTATAATTTTTTCAAAAAAATTATACGGTCGATGGTCTCCTTCAAACCCATAGTCGTACTGTGAAGACTCGAGGTGTAAGGGCTATACGTCAGTATAAATCTGTGGGTGATTCCGTAATGAGTTTGACGGAATAGTACTTATAGGTTCGAGATGGTGGTTCAGAGTGCAAGGGTTATTGTCGTTAACTCTGAGGGTGATTCCAAAATGAGTGTAACGAGATAATGCCTTCGTTTTCGTTCGAACCTGGAACGAGCTTGTATGTATTGAATGCTTTCAGAACATCGTCTGGTGGATGATGAACATTCTAAGTGATATGTCCTATAAAGGTAATCGTAACATCAAGCCTCATCAACCGAGAATGGCTAAAACATGGAAGGTGCAGCAAGGCTTCGTGGGTCGCACCCACTGGAGAGTAAGATTTACCCCTGTCTAGAGGTCCCTTTTATTTCGAGTGTGTGGACGGTTGAATAGCTACAACCGTCGGGGTTGTCTTATTCGGAACTATTCAGTAAGGAATGGGTCCGGCTTTGTGTTGCAGGGGATCGGGAGTGATCCTCGGTACGGTGATCTAGGCCACGTACTGTGACGGGCGGTACCCCAGTAGCCCTGCCATTGTATGGAATCCAAAATCCAATAAGTGCCAACGGTTTTGATTGTATTACCCACTTTTGTGACTAGTAGCTGGAATTTAATAATGTAACAATTTCGGCTATTTCTTATTTACTTGAAAACCCTAGACACTATTATAATATCATCGGATTTCCTATCAAATGTTTTGGTTAGCGTAAGGTAAAAACTTTTCCATGTTTATGTGTGGGAAGTCTTACGTAATACCCTTTCTTTTCAAAGGTTTTTAAAGTTAAGCAACTTTAACCGTTTACTCACACCAGACCCATGTCTGACCTAGAGTTTATTCTGTTTTTTTTCCATAAACTCTTGGGTACTCAAATTTTTACGAGTAGCCAAGGGATTCAGGTTAGGATTTTAGGTTGGCTTGACGAATTCTGAAGGAGCAAATGGAGCAGGAGGCTTCTGCGTATAGCTATAGAGTATTCCGTTGTGTGTTCTCTGAGTTGTTGTATTGAGTTGTATAACTAGATAGGTGTTATAACTGTCTAGTATGAGTTGATTATGCTGTGTATCTTTGATTTATATGATACTATGTAAAGTATTATGTGATTAATATAATTTATTCGTTCCGCTGTTTAGATTCTGATGTTGTTTTCTTTCTTCTTCTCTATCTTTTCTCTTTTCTATCCCTTTCTTTCTTAAAGATGATGCGATTTTCTGATGGTAGAAAGTCGGGTCGTCTCACGTACTACTTGGCACTACACTTGATGAGGAATTATATTAGAGGAAGGGATTAGGATTAGTGGAGGAGCTATTAGATTCGAAACGAGATTTCTTCATATTTCTTTGATATATCATATTAATAATATTATTCAACATTTTCTCATTCTCCATTCGACTTCTCCTACCACGAGCATTGGATGATAAAGTTTCGTTGTGCACTGAAGGTTATGGTGTATAAAGTCCATCAATTCACTATGTGTTATCGAACGGCGTTTTGGTGGTTTGATCTCAAGGAGGAGACTGCGCTTGCTCTTCTATAGCACCAGATGTAAATGCACCCAACTCTGTTGAGATAGACCCTTGATAAACCTGTTGCATTAACTCCGAGTGAGCTGTTGCATTATTATTCAATCATATGAGCTCGTATAAGTCAAAAACTTTGAGAAATACTACTACATACATTTTCCATATTTAGAATTTTAACGGACATCATGGACCTAGAAATTCTCGTAAGGCATATAACTTCTAATATGGATTGAACTAGAGTCTAAAATCACTTCCATTAGATCGAGCTTGTGGCTTCTCTTTCCATAAAGTGGCCATAATAAGAAAACAGAATTACCGTTTAGAAGATATGACCATTTCAAATTTTATTTGCTGGTGGACAGATTAGTGGGCAATTAAACTAAGCTCATACTTAGGCCTACTAATGAATTTCGGGAATTGTGCCTAATTGGGATAGATGGGACAAAATTAGATCACCACTTTCTCAAAGCAAATCAAACCTCCATTAACCCTTGGTTCATAAAAAGGATCATCTTTTCCTTACCATCCTTAGTCAATTCCATCATTAGAATGGTAATTGGAGAAGAGGATCATCGATTCATCATTTTGGTGCTTTGGAATTCATGCTCAGTGCTATCCATTTCAGATCTAAAGACTAAAGTGGTAATTTGGATATTAAGTGAGTGATTATTGATCTCTCATTATTCTATGCTTGTCTATGTAGTTTAAATTTGTGTTTTTGAAATGGTTTCCATGTTAAAACGATTTTAAACTTTAATTTAATATCTAAAAATGTTTATGGCCGAAAGTAAAAAAATTAGAATTTGTTTTATACGGTTTTGAAACCCTTTCGGACCATATTCTCATTTTAGTGTAAAATTAATCTCTATTAGAATTTGTACGTTCACCATGCTTAAATTGCTTATCTACGTTAGATGGATGTTTATGAATGATGTGCGTGTTTGGATGATTTTTTGATATAGTTTGTTAGTGTTTTAGTGTAGTTAGGAAGGAGATCGTCGATTTGGGCACAAAGGAAACCGACCTCAAAATTGGATGAAAGTCGAAGGAAGGGCTCTGGAGGACAGGAGATCCTATGATTCTAACTGCAGCATGGCAGGACTTGATTTCATTGGTCAACTTGATCTCGATGCAGGGCTTTTTTCTGCTTGGTGGAAGGAGTTGCAGATCTAGTCGGTGGGGGAGTAATGCTTCTGGACTTAGACTACAAAACTTTGGAGAAGACTTCGGTTGAAGGTGAAAGAAGATCCAAGGCTTCGGGGTAAAAAATTGGCCAAGTACATAGGTCGATATCGATCACTTTTGATCGGTACCAAGTTCTTTTTTGGCATGGGGTTCTAAGCATGCCAAGGAGAAGTAGTCGGGATGGCCGAGATTTGGCTAAGTATATGCGAGAAAATTCATATCGATGTCGACCATTTCTAGTTGCTACCAACATGAATTTATGGTAGCAGGGTTGTTGAGTCTTCCAAGAGGAATGTGAGGACTCTTAAGGTCATGCTAAAGGTTTATTTTATTGTTTGCTTATGGTTTGATGGATAAGTGGAAGCACGATGAACGATGATAGCTTTGGGACTTCGATGATGGTAACTCAACGATGAATGATATTATGTTTCAAGGATGACGGCTTGATGTTAAATGGAGTCGTTATGATGATTATCCACAAAAAATGGGTTTTTGGAAGGGTGATCCATGGATAGAATGTTGAATGGTTCTATCGTAGAAAGGATGGAATGTGGAATGTTTTCTTAAGAATGAATGAAAACTGGATAGAGCAATGAAAGGGCTTGGATACACATGTTAAGGGATCGTTGATGCTCGTAACATTTTCTGATGTACTCGAAAGCAAAGTTATTGTGGGGATGCTCATTGGGTACGTGGGATGGCTACCCCAGATCGGAAAAATGGATATGTATACCCTAGAATAGTGGAATGGGTATAGTGTCAGCTTCGAGCTAGGATGAGTGTATTGAAAATCAGGATTTTTTATTAATCCCTAGTAGAGGAATGGTCGTACGAGTTATCATATATGTAGAGCATATTGGGTGAAAGTGAGGATTGTTTGATGGATCTTAGCGTCATTTCGCACCAACCAATCCATACACAAGATTACTCTGTACATTCCAAAGTCAAATACATATATGCCGAAAGCAAACAAATATTCACATAAGTCAAATTCAAGATTAGTGCACCTTAACCCAAGAGTGGCATACCCACCAATCGCGTAAAGATGCCACTAAATATGTAGTTCCTAACTTTAACCTATCCATGACATCTTTTGAGATAAAAGAACGGGTAGCTCATATACCAAACAAAACTCTAACTGAAGTGTTGGGTCGATATCATACCTCCCATCATAACTTTCTTCACTTTCCTCAGCTGTTGGCCCGACATATGGCCGCTCCAAAGAAAAAACCTTGGGCTGCTTTAACTCGGGACAATCCTTATTTTTGTGCTCGAGTTTATCATAGACAAACCACTTAACTTTTATCACTCCAACCGGAATTGGACACTTATTTGCATATTGCTCCCTCTGCTTACATGTAACGATCATCCTTTTCAACCCCGAAATGTCGATGCTAATGCATCCACGATATTCTTAGGTCGGGCATCCAAGTGCTAGAAAGACAAATTATTAGAGTAGAATGAAAAGGAAAGAAACAAAACAAGAAAGAAGGAATACTTTATCAAAATCTCACAGCGGAACAATGACAAGTAATATTGAAAGAAAGTACAAAACTATCACTCCAAGATACAAAGCATTTTGGAGTTACAATTCTAAATACTATCATTAACCTGGACAGTAACTAGAACTTGTCCTCACAAATGCTGATACATACGTAATAGTAATGTAGTGGAAATAAGAATACTATGGTAGGGGAAACATCCAGCTCGTCTCTTCGAGCTTCAATGAACGTCAACGAAAACTTACCTTTCTTAGACTACTTGAAAGAGCACACGAGGAATTTAGAAAAATAAAAAACCATGTGTCAGACATATATTTAGTATGAGAACTTAAAAATTACATAGCTAGTATATAACATTACTTTGAGACTGCATAGAATGTCGTAACGATTATCCCTTCAAAAGAACCGCCATCTAATAATTACATAAAGTGATATAGTAGATAATGTCTAGGGTGTAGAATATATTATAGAAAATAGCTGTGATGCTTACAATAATCACACCATAATAATATTGAGGCTACAATGAAAATCGCTAAGGTACGCACACATATATGGATTTTCCATGGAGATTTCTCCGGTCAATCCAAACTCAATCTCCTGCGCAAGGATCAGAAACTGCGTCATTTGTCTTTAGATATAATATAGTAATAAGGAAAACATGGTTGTTCCACGGTCGAAAAATGCGATCCTGAATATCATCAACTCTCACACGCAACATCGATAAGCATACTCTAGATATGGAGTTGCTATACCCTATGGGTTAGTTGAACCCCGATGACTGTGCTCCTACTCCGTTTTTTATCATTTCCTATGTCGATGTCTTGTTCGACATCTCTCACATGAGTCTTCATTACTCAAACAGAACACGGATCTCTACAAGGATCCCAGCTTCTCGAATAATGCAAGATATCTACAAGGGTCCCAGCATAAGTCGTCCGACGAATGCAAACCCCGACCTCTTCTTTGTACTTAATCTTAGGATAGATAGTTCAACTCTATAGCATTCCATTTCACAACTGCTTCCAAATCATAGAACCGGTATATCAGTTTTGAAGTTGTTTTCGATAAGTAACACAATTACCAATCCCATTCTCTCCAAAATTAAATCTATAAATTTTCGATTAACACAATTCCGATTCTTTTAGAAGCAAGCGAACAATATATAAAGAGGAGTCATCTCCAAGGGATCTCGTATATATAAGTTCTTAAAGCTAGAGACATTTCATACCAATGTTCCTCCCCGGAGGTTCTCAAACCATATGTGTAATGGCCCGATATTTTCAACCATTCGCATCCGCACGTGTCGGACTTGAATTGCTCAAAATACCGAATTGTAAAATAAATTTGGCAAAACACGGCATAAATAGTAAATAAATAAATCACAGGTCACAGACACGGAGTAATAAATGCAGCGGAAACAAAAAGATAGTAGTTCATGAAGCTACTATATAAATACATCAGAGTTATACATGATACAACAAAAGTTTAATGTGATAAAAAGCACAAGATGAATGCATCACCGGAATCAACTGAATAACTGGAATCGATAGAATACCGAAATTGAAATAGATGGCTGGATCTTCAAGCAAGGCTCCAGCTCCAAAGGTGAGTCTCTAATGCTGTATCACTCAGTCTGACCCGAGCGTAAAGAAAAACACAAAACACTCGAGTCAGGACATACATACTTATACAATGTAAACCAACTCAAGTGAACTGTAATATAAGGTACAAGTAACTTAAAGGATGCTTGGAACTGCCCATCCTCTTATGATCCATTAAACTATTTACTATGTAGTAGTATTTCGCTATTATAATAATGTCTATAGTAAAATAAACTTACCTTTTCATAGCATTAAGGGGTGCCCTTAACACGTAATAGTCCCTGTAGTCCATCCAATATCATAGTCCCTCCTGATCGGGAAGCCACCAGAGGATACCACACGGGCTACGGGAGAAAACCAAACTCGTATAAGGCGCGATAGGGTAGGTGACATGGCACAACTAGGCAATGCCAGGGTAGATATACAAATTACGCTTTCGGGTCGGTGGTAACGCGTAGCGCGCAGCTACCGCCCACCTGGAGCCACATCCCCAAATAAAAATCAAAAGTGGCCACCGAAACAATCCAAAAGTCAAAGTATAATATCGAAGGGATGTGTCCGATCAAAGGTGCGACCTTATTAACCCGTCGATCGCTCCAGTTTCAGCCACCTTATGCCAACTCACGAGAGTCGGGTCCACGTATTTACCTTAAAGGAAACGCCACAACCATCCTACTTCATTCTGGAATCTCCACCGCGTACACGGTTGTTAAAGTGGTTTTCGGAGTTGGCAGAGAGTATGGCAACTTTCGATCCCGATCTCTTTAACAACCAAACGTTATTATAACCCATGGATATTTATTTCCAAATCATTTATACTTTCAAAACCAAACTAGCATATCCATTTCAAAATCATATAATTTATTTCAAAATAGTATATACTTTCAAAACCAAAATATCATACTTATTTCAAAACCATATCACAATAGTATCATTTACATTTCAAAAATAATTCAATAATATATCATTTAAATAAAACCCAAATTTCCAAATCATTGAATATTTCTTTCAATTTATTAAACTTGAAATATTCCTTTAAACTATCGTAGCATTTTGGAAATGTTACCTTAAGGAATCTTAGCACTTTTGGAATGTAATATTTTCCACTTTAACATTTTAGATAATCAAAGTATTTATACGCTTACAAATTTAAAATGGTCCTTTTATCATAGCCTTATTATTACATTAATAAAGTTATCATAGCCTTTTACAAACTAAATAATAAAGTTTCTTTAGTAATGTAAATTAAATAAACTTTGTTACTGTAATATCCAATTTAAAGCCGAAATTCTTATGTTAAGTTAAAAGTACCTTATTAACTTACATTATGATTACAATAAAGAAACTTTATTATTTTAATCATTTAAAGTATGTCATTTACATAAATTAAAACTTGCTTATCAAATGTACGTTATCAACTTACATTTTATTATTACAGTAAGTAACATTTATCATTTTAATCAATTTAAAATACACCATTACATTGATTAAAACTTACATGTCAAATGTACGTTTTAACTTACATTTATTATAATAAAGAGCATTTATCATTTTAATCAATATTACACTAATTAAAACTTACATTATCAAATGTATGTTTTAATTTACATTCCTATTACAGTACAGAACATTTATTAATTTAATCAATATCACACTAATTAAAACTTTACATGTTTCTTTCATTAATTAAAACTTTACATGTTTCTTGCATTAATTAAAAACTTTACATGTCCTCTCATTAATTAGGACTTTACACGTTTCTTTCATTAATTAGAAACTTACACGTTTCTTTCATTATTAAAACTTACACTTTTCTTTCATTAATTAAAACTTTACAAATTTATTCCTTTAGACATCAATTCCACTATAATTCCAAAACTTATTACAAGATGTCACATACAAATATATTTCATTTTATTTATTCAAAAATACATTGTTTATTTTACAAAATATGTCCATCCTGGGAAATAACCTTTATTACAATTACTAGGTTAGATTTAAGATTCCAAATTTAATCAAACTTAATTATTAAGTTATTTATCATAAATAAGACTCTTTAAATTCCATTCAAAAACCAATTAACTTATAAAAAATTTAACTTATAGAAAAACAATATTTCTTTACACTTTAAAGCATTAAATCAAATTAAGTTTAAATTTTTTTATAATTTCAAAATACTTAATAATTTTCAGAAATATTTAAAATACTTAATAAATTTTTAGGAAAATATCATTTAAAAATATAACCATGGGTCTGTATAATATTTTCCAACCTAGGTTAAGTGATACGGATAATATATCATTTCAATCCGTAATTTAAGAAGAAAAATCCGGGTTCTATCATTTCAAACCCGCAATCCCAAGTAAAATAAATACAATAATATCACTCGAGCCTATCATTTCAGCCCATAGTGATTTTTTCTTAATCTAATGTTCGTTCGGGTATGTATCATTTCAACCCATAGTGATAGGGAACTTGCAGTGTGATAAACAGGAAATAAACAACAGTATAACAAATAAAATCATAACAGATGGTGTAACAGGGATATAGCAATATTTAACATCATATAGATTTATCACAGGCATATATGAACATAATAACATAACATATTAATTTATACAATTCACACGTCATCGTTTCACAAATTAAAAGTACGTATGTCTAGAGAGATAAAACTCACCTTTTTAAAGCTAGAAATCAAATTCAAGATACAAATCTAAACTCTGCAAAGCACGACAAGGCACGACAAAGCACGACTATACTTGAGTGA
The DNA here is from genome assembly GCA_030765085.1 of Allium cepa. Taxonomy (NCBI): domain Eukaryota; kingdom Viridiplantae; phylum Streptophyta; class Magnoliopsida; order Asparagales; family Amaryllidaceae; genus Allium; species Allium cepa. The sequence continues at coordinate 790,572,974 of CM060935.1, read as the reverse complement.
TGGAGAGTCAAGATCCAAATCTTGTACATAAACAAATACACAAATTATGAGGATATAATTCAACACAAGATTGTAAATCAAAAAAAAAATGAAAAGAATATGGATCAAATGGCATAACCTTGGCCTTAAACGTCATGTGGTCTTGGCCATGATAGTTTTGGTGGCATGCGGGATTAGTTATGGAGGTGTTGGAGAGAGGGTGAGGTCGAAATTATGGTGGAGAGGTGAACAAGGTGGTGGCTAAACTAGCATGAAGAAAACAAAAGGAAAACAAAATGAAAAGAGGAGAAAGAGAAGGAAGAAGAAGAGGAGCCATGGAATTGAGAACTTGAATATATTTCTTTTTTACTCAAAAGGGAAATGAGAAATTAAGATGCTAATTTGTACGTGAATATCAAAGTGGCGGCTAGGGTTTCCCAAAGGATTTGAACGGCTAACGGAAGGGAATGGCAAGGGAAATTAAATGGAAAGTTTAGAAAATAAAAAGGCAAAAGAGGAATGAAATGTTAAGGAATTATTTTGTACATGATTTGTGGAATGAATACACGGCTAGAATATAATTAAGGAGGTAGGAAATAAAAGATAGGCAATTAAGGGAGGCACAATTTAAGGGAAAGAATCTTGTCTATATATCTTTTTCTTTGTTTGCACGAAATGAAAAAGCAACAAATACATAAAACAGGTAACCTATATCTCTTGAAATTTCTAAGCTATTATTATTAGTGAAATCAATCAAAAATAAAATAAATATATTCAAGTGTATACGACCAAAATAGAAAATAAAAATTTGAGAAACAAACATAGGGAAATAGAAAATAAAATATAGAAACTCATTGCGTGTAAACACTGTATTTTAACTTAAGTTATAAGTTTTAATTCCCAATAAACCCATATTAACATTGGTTTAGATACTAATTTATATCTTCCTAATTCACCCAAATTTTCAATTAGCAAAGTAATTAATTTCATTCTCTTAGCATAAATCTATTTGTTATGAATTGAATTCCCATTTAATTTAATTTCCAATAATTGCCTTGCTTCGATTCTTTTCTTTTTATAAATCTATTATCACTCTATAAACCTAGTTATTATTTGTTTATCATTCATTACATAAATATATATTCAAATTTTCATCTTTCTATTATAATAACTGTTATTTTCAATTATATTGAGTTTGCTAAATATATACATTTATTATAATTAAAACCTCAATCCATTTATCCAACCTGGTTTCATTCCTTTATTTCATCTTATGGATAAAATATACATTTCTATTTATGTCATTACATTCACACTTTACAATTACTATCCTATCTCATATAAATGAAAATTTAATTGCATTTATGGGTAATTGATTTCCTACTTTAAATTTAGCGGCCTAAATAAATGTAACTTGCAATATATGTTATCCTTATCTTTATATTACACTCAAGTTTATTATGTCCACTAATTATCATAATTGCTTACATAATGTTTAATTCTTTCAATTACCATAAATTATACACTAATTCATTTACCCACACAAACTTACATTTATTTACTTATATCCATTTTTATACCTAAATGTTACATTTACAACTAGATTAATAGACCCATTAAATAGTAACTTACAACAGCTACTATAACTTTTAATCACACCTTTGAATTCACTGTTCACAAACATACGTTACCATTCTTATATACCAAATCTTTATTCAATGGTCATTTGTTTCATATAAAATCATTTATAAATTTTAATGTTTGCATTTTTTTTCTTACATAAATTTATAGCCAAGTATAACAATTTACATTACTTCAACAAATTGTAATTTCATTTGAATTGTTAATAATTAGTTTTTTTCTTAAAGTACATTCTTACATCTCATTTTGGCATTCATTTCATTATTAAATTACAAAGTTTTATTTCTTCCAAAATATTTACCAAAATCTTATTAAATTGACAGCTTTAATTATTGAAAATTTACGGGTCGTTACACTTTCCCCCACTCAAAAGTTTTCGTCCCCGAAAAGGAAGAGGTAGGAGAATAGAACAACCTAACAGAAAAGAGATTGGACAGCAAAGAAGATAATAAAATTTAAATCCATGGAAACTTCAACTTAAATTAATAATTGATTTCATTCATTTGATTTCACTTAAGTTAAATAAATCTTAACTATTTCAAATTTTATTTTCTTAAATTAACAATTTTCCAAAGTCATGAATTTGAAAATCATTTATTATACTCATAATTTATTCAATAAATTTAATTCGTCTTTATTCCAAAATTATTATTAAATTTATTCCACTTAATATATCTAATCATATATATTAAGTTTATTTACACTTATTATATCTGCTCCAATTTATTTATAAATTCCTTTATCACCATTATATTGTAAATTATTCAATTAACTTTTATTCTGTTTACCCCTATTAATCTTTTATAACTAAAATTTAAGTGTATAACATTTATTATAACTACTTAAATTTTATTTATAAAAATCCTTTTTATATTGTATTTTATCCAATTACATATTCAACTTCTGAATAATTTAGGTAAGTTATATTAGAATGTAATTGAGTATTATACAAATAAACCTTCTAATTCAATTATTCAAGCTTAAGTATTTATTCAAAATTTTGATTCATTTAAAATTTTAAATCATCCTTTAAGATAAAATTCAAGAATTAATTTTTTGATTAACTTCAAACAATTTTTAGAGGTAAATAACTAAATATATACATACACAATACATATATCAAATCAAATTTACATCATATATCAAAATATATTATAAGTCAAGTCATATTTTAGAAATCCAAATCAATTTAATTCTCCAAAGTAAGACTGTAGCAAAACTACAGAATGGTCTCTTCACTTCGAAACTCGAAAATGAATGTCGATGATGCTGCAGTCATCACCGAAACTATTTTCCAGCGACAAAGAGAAGAGCACTAATTTAAAACTTGAAAATTCTTTAAAAACTATTTCTAATCGGAAAATACTTCAAATAATATCTTTTAAAACTTTAAACCAAAGTTCGAAATCATCGGAAATTAAATTCTCAAATTCTTGATTTTAAATTCATCTAAATTTCCAACCTAATTTAAAACCATGTTTTATAGTTCAATTATTCATATATGAAACAAAAGTTAATGGTTACAAGCTATATATAAAGTCAAATATTATTTCTTAATACCTTATTCGATTAATTATCAAAATTCAGAAAATCAAACTCATACATAATATAATTATACAAAATCTATCATTACTAAATTTTGAAATCAATATGGTGTCAGTTTGCTCTGTTCAAGTGTTTGGAAATCCTATCGATAGCATTGATCAGACGAATCGATCGAAAACCCAAATCAACATCAACAACTCAAACAACACAATATAAAAAAAAATTAAATATAGGTTTACAAAGCAAGAATAGGGATTCAAATTTGATTGACTCAAATCAAGAGAATTCTGATTCGAAGATAAGTTGGAAACAAAAGATAAGATGATTAAATTGACAGAATAAGGAATGGATAAGCTTACATAAATCGCAGGTAACCTTAACCGGGTCAACCGTGACTTCAAGAATAAGATCGATGTAGAGTTCTGGGACAAATCTACATCCGATCTCAAGAGATAGAATTCAGGATAACAAGAGATACTAGCATCTAAACCGAGGATATATAAATCACCGGTGAATCGATGCCTATGGTAAAGGAGTTCCACCCCTTTACAAGTCATTCAAAGATTGGCGAGACCGCCAACTCATTCTAAGGATCATTCGAAGTGGAGGTATGGGACACTCCAGAATCAAAAGAAGATGAATAGTGGGGACAAGAATGTATTTTGGAACCGCAGAGAACGTTCCAAAATTGAAAAGGAATCGAGTCAAAAAGGAAGAGATTCACACTCGAATGAAAGTGCTTATGTAAATAAATTTACCATATATGCTAAGTATTGCCTAGAGCCAAAGCTCTGATACCAAATGTAACGGCCCAATATTTTCAACCATTCGCATATGCACGTGTCGGACTTGAATTCCTCAAAATACCGAATTGTAAAATAAATTTGGCAAAACACAGAATAAATAGTAAATAAATAAATCATAGATCACAGACACAGAGTAATAAATGCAGCGGACGCAAAAAGATAGTAGTTCATGAAGCTACTATATAAATACATCAGAGTTATACATGATACAACAAAAGTTTAATATGATAAACAAGCACAAGTTGAATGCATCATCGGAATCAACTGAATAACTGGAATCGATAGAATAATGAAATTGAAATAGATGGCTGGATCTTCACGCAAGGTTCCAGCTCCAAAGGTGAGTCTCTAATGCTGTATCACCCAGTCTGACCCGAGCGTAAAGCAAAAAACAAAACATTCGAGTCAGGACATACATACTTATACAATGTAAACCAACTCAAGTGAACTCTAATATAAGGTACAAGTAACTTAAAGGATGCTTGGGACCGTCCGTCCTCTAAGGATCCATTAAACTATTTACTATGTAGTAATATTTTGCTATTATAATAATGTCTATAGTAAAATAAACTTACTTTTTTCATAGCATTAAGGGGTTACCCATATAGCCCTTAACACGTAATAGTCCCAATAGTCCATCCAATATCATAGTCTCTCCTGTCGGGAAGCCACCAGAGGATACCACACGGGCTACGGGAGAAAACCAAACTCGTACAATGCGCGATAGGGTAGGTGACACGGCACAACTAGGCAATGCCAGGGTAGATATACCAATTACGCTTCCGGGTCGGTGGTAATGCGTAGCGCGCAGCTACCGCCCACCTCGAGCCACACCCCCAAATAAAAATCAAAAGTGGCCACCGAAACAATCCAAAAGTCAAAGTATAATATCGAAGGGATGTTTCCGATCAAAGGTGCGACCTTATTAACCCGTCGATCGCTCCTGTTTTATCCACCTTATGCCAACTCACGAGAGTCGGGTCCACGTATTTACCTTAAAGGAAACGCCACCACCATCCTACTTCATTCTGGAATCTCCACCGCGTACACGGTTGTTAAAGTGGTTTTCGGAGTTGGCAGAGAGTATGACAACTTTCGATCCCGGTCTCTTTAACAACTAAACGTTATTATAACCCATGGATATTTATTTCCAAATCATTTATACTTTCATAAACAAACGAGCATATCCATTTCAAAATCATATAATTTATTTCAAAATAGTATATACTTTCAAAACCAAAATATCATACTTATTTCAAAACCATATCACAATAGTATCATTTACATTTCAAAAATAATTCAATAATATATCATTTAAATAAAACCCAAATTTTCAAATCATTGAATATTTCTTTCAATTTATTAAACTTGAAATATTCCTTTAAACTATCGTAGCATTTTGGAAATGTTACCTTAAGGAATCTTAGCACTTTTGGAATGTAATACTTTCCACTTTAACATTTTATATAATCAAAGTATTTATACGCTTACAAATTTAAAATGGTCCTTTTATCATAGCCTTATTACTACAGTAATAAAGTTATCATAGCCTTTTACAAACTAAATAATAAAGTTTCTTTAGTAATGTATGTTAAATAAACTTTGTTACCATAATATCCAATTTAAAACCGAAATTCTTACGTTAAGTTAAAAGTACCTTATTAACTTACATTATTATTACAATAAAGAAACTTTATTATTTTAATCATTTAAAGTATGCCATTTACATAAATTAAAACTTGCTTATCAAATGTACGTTATCAACTTACATTTATTATTATAGTAAGTAACATTTATCATTTTAATCAATTTAAAATACACCATTACATTGATTAAAACTTACATGTCAAATGTACGTTTTAACTTACATTTATTATAATAAAGAGCATTTATCATTTTAATCAATATTACACTAATTAAAACTTACATTATCAAATGTATGTTTTAATTTATATTCCTATTACAGTACAGAGCATTTATTAATTTAATCAATACCACACTAATTAAAACTTTACATGTTTCTTTCATTAATTAAAACTTTACATGTTTCTTGCATTAATTAAAAACTTTACATGTTCTCTCATTAATTAGGACTTCACACGTTTCTTACATTAATTAGAAACTTACACGTTTCTTTCATTAATTAAAATTTACACTTTTCTTTCATTAGTTAAAAATTTACAAATTTATTCCTTTAGACATCAATTCCACTATAATTCCAAAACTTATTACAAGATGTCACGTACAAATGTATTTCATTTTATTTATTCAAACATACGTTGTTTATTTTACAAAATATGTCCATCCTGGGAAATAACCTTTATTACAATTACTAGGTTAGATTTAAGATTCCAAATTTAATAAAACTTAATTATTAAGTTATTTATCATAAATAAGACTCTTTAAATTCCATTCCAAAACCAATTAACTTATAAAAATTTTAACATATAGAAAATTAATATTTCTTTACACTTTAAAGCATTAAATCAAATTAAGTTTAAAATTTTCATATATTTATAATTTCAAAATACTTAATAATTTTCAGAAATATTTAAAATACTTAATAAATTTTTAGGAAAATATCGTTTAAAAATATAACCATGGGCCTGTATAATATTTTCTAACCTAGTTTAAGTGATATGGATAATATATCATTTCAATCTGTAATTTAAGAAGAAAAATCCGTGTTCTATCATTTCAAACCCGCAATCCCAAGTAAAATAAATACAATAAAATCACTCGAGCCTATCGTTTCAGCCCATAGTGATTTTTCTTTAATCTAATGTTCATTCGGGTATGTATCATTTCAACCCATAGTGATAGGGAACTTGCAGCGTGATAAACAGGAAATAAACAACAGTATAACAAATAAAATCATAACAGATGGTGTAACAGGGATATAGCAATATTTAACATCATATAGATTTATCACATGCATATATGAACATAATAACATAACATATTAATTTATACAATTCACATGTCATCGTTTCACAAATTAAAAGTACATATGTGTAGAGAGATAAAACTCACCTTTTTAAAGCTAGAAATCAAATTCAAGAAAAAATTCTAACCTCTGCAAAGCACGACAAGGCACGACAAAGCATGACTATACTTGAGTGATGGAGAGTCAAGATCCAAATCTTGTACATAAAGAAATACACAAATTATAAGGATATAATTCAACACAAGATTGTAAATCAAAAAAAAAATGAAAAGAATATGGATCAAATGGCATAACCTTGGCCTTAAACATCATGTGGTCTTGGCCATGATAGTTTTGGTGGCATGCGGGATCGACTATGGAGGTGGTGGAGAGAGGATGAGGTCGGAATTATGGTGGAGAGTTGAACAAGGTGGTGGCTGAACTAGCATGAAGAAAACAAAAGGAAAACAAAATGAAAAAGAGGAGAAAGAGAAGGAAGAAGAAGAGGAGGCCATGGAATTGAGAACTTGAATATATTTTTTTTCACTCAAAAGGGAAATGAGAAATTAAGATGCTAATTTGTACGTGAATATCAAAGTGGCGGCTAGGGTTTCCCAAAGGATTTGAGCGGCTAAAGGAAGGGAATGACAAGGGAAATTAAATGGAAAGTTTAGAAAATAAAGAGGCAAAAGAGGAATGAAATGTTAGGGAATTATTTTGTACGTGATTTTTGGAATGAATACACGGCTAGAATATAATTAAGGAGGTAGGAAATAAAAATAGGCAATTAAGGAGGAACAATTTAAGGGAAAGAATCTTGTCTATATATCTTTTTCTTTGTTTGCACGAAATGAAAAGGAAACAAATACATAAAACAGGTAACCTATATCTCTTGAAATTTCTAAGCTATCATTATTAGTGAAATCAATCAAAAATCAAATAAATATATTCAAAGTGTATACAACCAAAATAGAAAATTAAAATTGAGAAACAAACATAGGGAAATAGAAAATAAAATATAGAAACTCATTGCGTGTAAACACTGTATTTTAATTTTAAAGTATAAGTTTTAAATTCCCAATAAATCCATATTAACATTGGTTTAGATACTAATTTATATCTTCCTAATTCTCCCAAATTTTCAGTTAGCAAAGTAATTAGTTTCATTCTCTTACCATAAATCTATTTGTTATGAATTTAATTCCCATTAATTTAATTTCCAATAATTGCCTTGCTTCCGTTCTTTTCTTTTTATAAATCTATTATCACTCTATAAACCTAGTTATTATTTGTTTATCATTCATTACATAAATATATATTCGAATTTTCATCTTTCTATTATAATAACTGTTATTTTCAATTATATTGAGTTTGCTAAATTATACATTTCTTATATTTAAAACCTCAATTCATTTATCCAACTTGGTTTCATTCCTTTGTTTCATCTTATGGATAAAATATACATTTTCATTTATGTCATTACATTCACATTTTACAATTACTGTCCTATCTCATATAAATGAAAATTTACTTACATTTAAGTGTAATTGATTTCCTACTTTAAATTTAGGAGCCTAAATAAATGTAACTTGCAATAAATGTTATCCTTATCTTTATATTACACTCAAGTTTATTATTTCCACTAATTATCATAATTTCTTACATAATGTTTAATTCATTCAATTACCATAAATTATACACTAATTCATTTACCCACACAAACTTACATTTATTTACTTATATCCATTTTTATACCTAAATGTAACATTTACAACTAGATTAATAGACCCATTAAATAGTAACTTACAACTGTTACTATAGCTTTTAATCACACCTTTGAATTCACTGTTCACAAACATACGTTACCATTCTTATATACCAAATCTTTATTCAATGGTTATTTATTTCATACAAAATCATTTATAAATTTTAATGTTTGCATTTTTTTTCTTACATAAATTTATAGCCAAGTATAAGAATTTACATTACTTCAATAAATTGTAATTTCATTTCAATTGTTAATAACTAGTTTTTTTTAAAGTACATTCTTGCATCTCATTTTGGCATTCATTTCATTATTAAATTACAAAGTTTTTATTTCTTCCAAAATATTTACCAAAATCTTATTAAATTGACAGCTTTAATTATTGAAAATTTGCGGGTCGTTACAATATGAAACCATGAAGCTTTTAGATACTTTTTAAGTTAATTTGGTCAAATTTAACAAAAAATGAGAACAATCACATAAAGAAACCAAGACTAGTATACTTATCGCCTTTTTTTACTTCTTAACTTATACTATCCCCAGTTAAGAGTGAAGCCAAGTAAGTTAGGGCACCGGTTTCATCAAAGCCTTCATTCTCAACTCCCACGGATAGATGAGTATACTTAGTCAGCTTTTAGTGCTAAGCACATGATTAAATACTTTCTATAAATGAGCAAAAACAAAAAGTTCAATTAAGTCACACAAAGCATGATTAAGTCACATAAGCGATTTCTAATCCCATTTTTATTTAATTAATCCTCTTTTATTATTAGAAACTTCTTTTATTTAATAAAAATCCGTTTAATAATTCCTACTATTCATTTATACTCTTTCAATACTTCAAAAAGTATTCATATACTTATCTCAAATGATATAAGTATATTCACAAGTCATTATCAAGATTTTAACTTTAAACCTTTACTTTTTCTACCTTTTTCCAAAATATTTCATTACTTGTTATTACTTTTAAAATATCCATTCAAAAGGTCTAATTACATTTACAAATCTGTTAAAAAAGGTTTAAGACAAATGTTACTTAAATATTGTCACCACAAACCCAAAACCATTTCACTTATGCTTATCTTTAAAACATTCTTTTCAAATGTCTATTTACATTCATAAGTATAATAAAAAAGGTTAAAGACAAATATTATTAACACATTGGATCAACAAACCCTAAATCATTCCATACTTGTTATCATCTTTAAAAGCATTCTTTTAAGGATCTAAGCATGTCTACATTTATTAAATAAGGTAAGATACGTGTTAATAACTTTGAAAAACCATTTATTATAACATAAGTGATACAATCCAAAACTATCCCTTATCCTTTTACGAAATACATAACGTACTTTTCCAAACTTATATATACATAAAAGCACTTTAAAAGTACTTATGAATAGGCTTTAAATATCATTGTAAGATAATACAAAATAACTAATTTATAATTTGTTGAAAATCATATAAAAAGCATGTTTTATGATTTAAAACCCTTTACTTCACTTGGGTTAGCATGTCACTTGGGTGATCTTTTATGTTACTTGGGTGATCTTTTACGTTACAATGAAGCTACAGAAAGAACGACTAGTTTGGGATATGCTAAATGTTTAGTTGAAATCGATGCTAGTAAAGAACTTCCTAAACAGATTATAATTGTGGAAGACGATAAAGTTAATATGGTGGATGTTACATATGGCTTTATTCGACATATTTGCACTTCATGCAAAGCCTTTGGTCACACAGATTTGCCGTGTTCCAAAACTTTGCACGAACATGCTTTTCCACACATCATCGATCCGGCCACCATTCTGATCTGCCTACTGGAAAACACCATATCTCTACCAACTTTGACCCGAAGCAGCATAACAAAAAACTTGGTGTTTCTGTTATTCAAACTCTAAGTACTTTTATAGCCAACAAGCCTTCTCCTATAAAGATTCCTTTCAACAATCACAACACCATCAACATCACTGATGCTCATTCCCGACCCAATCACTCTACCCATACCACTTTTTCTACCGCTGTTCTGCCACCACCTCATCTATTATCTAATCACTCCCTGCCTATCTCCACCACACTGCATAATAGATTTCAACCCCTTTCTGACACAGTGTGCACGGACAAAGACATGCACATCCTTGGCCTTGGACACCAAATCAACAACCTTCCCCCTAGCATGATCATCTTTGCACCACCAGACTTTATTCCTGCTAAACCAATCCATACTACTACTACCACCACCATCTTAGCTCAAACCATTATTAATCCTTCTTCTGCTCTTTATATTTCTAACATACATCTTCCTTCGCCTCTCATCTTCGTATTCATTCATAATAAGATCATCAAACCTTCTACCTTTGTAGACCAATGTGAAAAATACAGATTATAGATCTTAAGGCTAGAATTAACACTAGAGGGGGGGTGAATAGTGTTTTAAGGAATTACTAATTCTTTTTGACTTTATATTAATTTGAACACAAATGCATGCAATATTCAGACACGGATATGATCACAGAATCAAAGACAGATGCAGAAATAAAGTAAAAGCAATAAATGAAAGAACACACCGAATTTTATACTGGTTCGGAGTTACCCTACATCCAGTCCCGCAACACAAGTACGGATTTCCTTTCAAAATCAATTCTTACAATTACACCCTCGATTTTAAGGCCACGAGGCACACCGCTCTAGATTCACAATCCTCTGTGTAGAGATACTTGATTTTATGGGCAACAAGTTCACCCGATTGATTTTCCAGGCTACAATCACACCATTTCTCGCTTGATTGATTTTCCAAGATACAATCACACCTTTTCTCGCTCGATTGATTACAAAGAAATCTATAACTCTGAATAGCACTGGGATCTTGTTGAGATAGTGATAGAGAATCAAACCATATATGATCTAGTTAGATTCAATGGTAATTTTGGCAGAGTAATGGTAAAAAAATATATAAAGAAATGTGAAAAAGAAGAGGAGTGAAATCAGAGAAAAATATGAATATCAATTCGTTTAAAACAGCCCCTATTTATAGCAGAACAACAACCATGTCCATTTGTGAAAGGATATGAATACACACTTTCTTTGAAATTTGAACTTTTGAAATAAACTATCACCTTGTCGACAAGGGTTTCTTGGGGTTGTCGACAGGCCTAAGTTATTTTTGGTAAATTGTTTTTCTTTGAAAATAACTTCTGTCTTGTATTAAAACTATTTTAAACTTTATAAATATACTTAACTATAGTTAAAATACATAAATAAGTATATAGAATAAAATTTTGGTATATATAAAATTTTACTATAATTTTATATTTAAATCTAAGTATAAATATTAAAAGTTAAATATATTATAATTAAAAGATAGTTTAAAACCAAGGATAAATTGATTTTGAAAATAAAGATTATTTTGAGGCTAAAGGTATTTTAAAACCAGAAAGGATGTTTTTGATTTTTAAAAGGAGATTTTGAAATCATTTTGAAAACAAGATATAATTTTGCAAAACATTTGAATAAAAGTTAGTGGATACAAAACAATGTTCCACTAGATTTTTCATAGGTTCCATCCTACTTAGGGTTCCATCCCTTTAACGACCTCGAAGTGAATTTCATTCCACGAATAAAATGGATTTTAAGATGTCAGTGCTTTTCTAGGAGGTTTAACAAAATTCCTAACTAAATTACTTATATTGAAATCTTGAACTCTTGATAATCTTGATACTCATGAGTCTTGAATCTTGATATCTTCAATTTTGAGTTTATCAATTCTTGAATCTCTATACTGTACAGTCTTCATTCTTTGGTACCTATATATATCCTCCATATACATATATATCTAAACAATAATGTTAGTATTTATGTTTTATAATCTTATTCTAAGGTTGTTGTCATCAAAACCAACTTCTTAGGGACTAACAATCTCTCCCTTTTTGATGATGACAACCTTTGTTTAAAAAATATTACTTCTATCCTAATAGCTCCCCCTTAATCTATGCCTAACTTTCCTATTTTATACTTCTCCCCCTTTGTCATCAACAAAAACTAAATCAAAACTATATAACTCCCCCTTAATCTAATACTATATGACATGTGATTATAATGATAGTGTTATCATAAATAATCAACACTTAATTCTGAAACTAAAGCTTAGTCCTTAATTACTAACTATCCTAACTAAGGATCCATATATGATAATACTTATAATAGTGATAATGTGAGAATTCAAATATAAGAATACAAATCATTTATTAATTATATATTGTTATATTTACATTTGCGTAGAAAATGTAAGTAAGATCATATGATAATAAGAAAGAGAGAAAAGAAACTAATGTGTATCCTGAAAATGGGAGATCTATGAACCAAGCAATTTTGGTAGTGGAAACAGAAATTTCCACGTTGTTCGACTAGATTTATATCCTTGTCAAAGCACACTTCGCCAACGCAAACAACTTTGTCGTCATCTTCAGCGTGCTCTTCTTCCATGAGGGCTTATTCTTCTTCTTCCTCGCTATCTTCTTGCACTTGATCTCCTGAAGATCTTCATCAATCAAGATGGGATTGGCGTGATTGTCCATTAGGAACTTTTGCAAGTTTCTAAGGATTTTGCCTTGCCGTTCTTGTTCTTTGGCCATTCTGATTTGCACTACTTGAATTTCAGTCATAAGTTTCAGTGCACCCTTCAAGGAAACTTCCATTTTTATCACTCGTGCAAGCGTAGTTCGTTGAAATGGTCCAGTAGAAGGAGAAGGAAATGAAAAGGTTGAATTTTTATTTGATATGGAGGAGGAGGCCATTGTTTTATTGTTTTCAGAAGTTAGATTAGAGAAAGGACAGAAAGAATGAATAAAATTTTGAAATAAGAAGAATATATAACCACCCAATTAAATTTTGGCGGGAAAATTTCAAAAGAAAGAATTCGTTATATGTCGACCAGGGGTAAAGGAGGGTTGTCGACAAGGTACTTATATTTTTGCTATTTGATTAATTTAATTTTAATTTTTAATTATACTTTTTTATTTATATTCTATATTGTAGTTATTGATCAAATACCTAATTCTCTTCTTCATTTAGTAAATATAGATTCATTTAAGGGTTTTGTTAAGATATCAGCAATTTGGTTCTCGGAATTGATATAATCGAGAGTAATTACTTCCTTACTTATATTATCTTTGAGAAAATGATGTCTGATATCAATATGTTTTGTTCGAGCATGATGAGTAGGATTTTTGGATAAATTTATTGCACTAGTATTATCACAATAAATTGGTGATTTTGAGATATTTAAACCAATATATTTTAAAGTTTGTTGCATATATATTACTTGAGAAAAAGCCAAAGCAGCAGAAATATACTCTGCTTCAGTTGTTGATAAGGAAACCGTGTTTTGCTTTTTACTAAACCAGAAAATCAGAGAATGCCCCAAAAAGTGACAAGTTCCACTTGTACTTTTTCGGTCTAATTTACAACCAGCATAATCAGCACCACAGATATTAATTCAAAAGAATCATTTTTAGGATAAAATATGCCATAATCAAAAGTGTGTTTAACATATTTTATGACACGTTTTACATCTTTTAAGTGGGTCTCTTTAGGTTGGGATTGATATCTTGCACAGAGACAAACACTATGCATGATATTAGGTCTACTAACAGTGATATAGAGTAGGGATCCAATCATTCCTCTATATAATTTTTGATCTACATCTTTCGAGAGATCTTCTTTACTTAGGTACTTATTGGTTACCATGGAAGTGGGTTTTCCACTTATAGTAGTCAAACCAAAATTTATTAACTAGGTCTTTAGCGTATTTTTCTTGACTGATAAAGATTCCATTATCTAATTGTCCTATTTGCAATCCTAGAAAGAAGTTTAATTCACCCATATGACTCATCTCAAACTCTTTTGTCATTATTTTAGAAAATTATTTATTCATTTCAAAATTAGTTGATCCGAAAATGATATCATCTACGTAAACTTGTACTAGTTGAGTATCATTTTTACTTCTTGTAGTAAAAAGAGTATTATTTACTTTACCAATTTCAAAGTTTGATTGTAATAAGTAAGATCTTAGTCTATCATACCAGGCTCTTGGAGCTTATTTTAGACCATATAGAGCTTTCTTAAGTTTGTAAACATGATTTGGTAATTTTTCATTTTCAAAAAGTGGTGGTTGTTCAACATATACTTCCTGTTTTACCAATTCATTTAAAAAGGCACTTTTAACATCCATTTTAAATAATTCGAAATTATTATGATTTGCAAAAGCAAGTAGAATCCTAATGGCTTCTAATCTTGCTACGGGAGTAAAGGTTTCATCACAATCTATTCCTTACAATAACCTTGAGCGATTAACCGGGCTTTATTTCTAACAATTTCACCTTGTTCATTCATTTTATTTTTATAAACCCATTTAGTTCCAATTATAGTTTTATTTTTAGGTCTAGGAACAAGTTTCCAAACATCATTTCTAGTGAATTGGTTTAGTTCTTCTTGCATAGCCAAAATCCATGAATCATCAGTTGATGCTTCTTTTGGATTTTTGGGTTCAATAGTTGATATAAAGGCTACATTGCTCATTTTACATAGTTGATTTCTAGTTGTAACAACAGATTGCATATCTCCTAGTATATTTTCTGTAAGATGATCTTTTAAAAGTTTAATCTTTTTATTAGGATGATTAATTTCATTATTAGTTTCAGTTGACTCTTGATTTTGAGTGATTAAATCCTCTTCATCATTTATATCTTCAAAATTTTTGAGACTTTCTTCGAATGAAACATGCATTGTTTCTTCGATGGTGTTAGTTCTTAAATTAAATACTCTATATGCTTTACTTCTATCAGAATATCCGATAAAGATACCTTTATCTGATTTAGGATCAAATTTATGTAAGTTATCTTTTGTATTTAAAATAAAACATTTACTTCCAAAAATTCTAAAATTAGATACCTTAGGTTTCTTTGTGTGAAGAAGTTCATAAGATGTCTTATCAGTTAAAGGTCTAATTAAAATTCTATTTAAAATATAATAAGCGGTAGCAACTGCTTCTGCCCAAAAGCATTTTGGTAATTTACTATCTGAAAGCATAGTTCTCGCACACTCTTGAATCGTCCTATTTTTACGTTCTACTACTCCGTTTTGTTGTGGAGTTCTTGAAAATGAAAAATTGTGGATTATTCCCTTTTTATTGCAGAATTCCTCAAACTTTTCATTTTCAAATTCACCACCGTGATCACTACATATGGTTATAATTGCAGAAAGTTGATTTTGAATCCTTTTTGTAAAGTTCTTAAAACATTCAAAAGTATCACTTTCATGTTTCAAAAATATTGTCCATGTAAATCTAGAATAATTATCTACAATTACAAAAACATATTTACTATGATTTATTGACTGAATTTGAGATGGACCAAATAAATCAAGATGAAGTAATTCAAGTGGTTTTGAAATTGAAACCATATCTTTTAATTTAAAGGAACTTTTTTAAGTTTTCCTAATTGATATGCATCACATAAATTATCTACTTTAAAATTAATTTTAGGGAGACCTCTTACTAGATCATGTTTTGACAGTCTAGATAAGAGTTTGAAATTCAAATGCCCAAATTTCTTATGCCAAATCTAAGGGTCACTTGTATTTGCCAAAAGACACAGGTTATCATTTTAAACTTTCATACTAAGAATATAAATATTATTTTTTCTAATTCCCTCAAACATTATGGTTGAATTATTATCTTCAATGTGACACTTATCTTTTTCAAATTTAATTTTATATCCTTTATTGCAAAGCTGACTAATACTTAGCAGATTATGTTTCAGATTCTTAACTAGCCAAACATTAGTAACAATAGGAGTTTCAGAGTTAACGACTTTCCCGATGCCAATCACATATCCTTTTGAGTTGTCTTCAAAGTTAACCGGTCCTCCGTCTTTGTATATTATATCATTCAGCATATCTGGATTACCAGTCATGTGTGTAGAGCATCCACTATCGGATATCCATTTATTCTTTTTGATCTGCACAATTTGTCTGTGGTGGATTGATTCCTCAACACCCATAAAACATGTTTTCTGCACATCATACAAATTTTGTAGATAACTTGAATTTGAATATTGATTATATGCAGACTCATGAGACAATGATGATCTGAGTATTTCTAAACTAGCATTAACAACTTTTTTAAACATAGCCATTTTAAAGCTTTATCAAAATTCATATTATGAAACTTTGAAAATCTTGCTCTAATACCAAATGTGAGAAATGCGGATTACGGATCTTAAGGCTAGAATTAACACTAGAGGGGTGTGAATAGTGTTTTAAGGAATTACTAATTCTTTTTGAGTTTGTATTAATTTGAACACAAATGCATGCAATATTCAGACACAGATATGATCATAGAATCAAACACAGATGCAGGTATAAAGTAAAAGCAATAAAGAAAAAAAATACACCGAATTATATACTGGTTCGGAGTTACACTACATCCAATCCCACAACACAAGGACGGATTTCCTTTCAAAATCAATTCTTACAATTACACCCTCGATTTCAAGGCCACGAGGTACACCGCTCCAGATTCACAATCCTCTGGGTAGAGAAACTTGATTTTACGGGCAACAAGTTCACTCGATTGATTTTCCAGGCTACAATCACACCTTTTCTCGCTTGATTGATTTTCCAGGCTACCATCACACCTTTTCTCGCTTGATTGATTACAAAGAAATCTATAACTCTGAATAGCACTGGGATCTTGTTGAGATAGTGATAGAGAATGAAACCAGAGATGATCTAGTTAGATTCAGTGGTGATTTTAGCAGAGTAACGGTAAAAATGTATATAAAGAAATGTGAAAAAGAAGATGAGAGAAATCAGAGAAATATATGAATATCAATTCGTTTAAAACAGCCCCTATTTATAGTAGAACAATAGCCATGTCCATTTGTGAAAGGATATGACGAATAGACACTTCCTTTGAAATTCAAAATTTTGAAATAAACTGTCACCTTATCGTCAAGGGTTCCTTGGGGTTGTCGACGGGCCTAAGTTATTTTTGGTAATTGTTTTTTCTTTGAAAATAACTTCTATCTTGTATTAAAACTATTTTAAACCTTATAAATATACTTAGCTATAGTTAAAATACATAAATAAGTATAGAGAATAATATTTTGATATATATAAAATTTTACTATAATTTTATATTTAAATCTAAGTATAAATATTAAAAGTTAAATATATTATAATTAAAAGATAGTTTAAAACCAAGGATAATTTGATTTTGAAAAAAAAAGATTATTTTCAGGCTAAAAGTATTTTAAAACTAGGATGGATGTTTTTGATTTTTAAAAGGAGATTTAGAAATCATTTTGAAATAAGATATAATTTTGTAAAACATTTGAATAAAAGTTAGTGGATACAAAACAATGTTCCACTAGATTTTTCGTAGGTTCCATCCTACTTAGGGTTCCATCCCTTTAACGGGCTCGAAGTGGATTCCATTCCACGAATAAAATGGATTTTAAGATGTCAGTGCTTTTCTAGAAGTTTTAACAAAATTCCTAACTAAATTACTTCTTTTGAAATCTTGAACTCATGATAATCGTGATGCTCACGAGTCTTGAATCTTGATATCTTCGATCTTGAGTTTATCAATTCTTGAATCTTTATACTGTACAATCTTCATTCTTTGGTACCTGTATATATATCCTGCATATACATAAATATATATATATATCTATCTAAACAATAATGTTAGTACTTATATTTTATAATCTTATTCTAAGGTTGTTGTCATCAAAACCAACTTCTCAGGGACTAACAATCTCCCCCTTTTTGACGATGACAACCTTTGTTTATAAAATATTACTTCTATCCTAATAGCTCCCCTTTAATCTATGCCTAACTATCCTATTTTATACTTCTCCCCCTTTGTCATCAACAAAAACTAACTCCAAACTATATAACTCCCATTTAATCTAATACTATATGACATGTGATTATAATGATAGTGTCACCATAAATAATCAACACTTAATTCTGAAACTAAAGTTTAGTCCTTAATTACTAACTATCCTAACTAAAGATCCAAATATAGTAATACTTATAATAGTGATAATGTGAGAATTCAAATATAAGAACACGAATCATTTATTAATTATATATTGTTATATTTACATTTGTGTAGAAAACGTAAGTAAGATCATATAATAATAAGAAAGAGAGAAAAGAAACTAATGTGTATCCTTGAAAATGGAAGATCTATGAACCGAACAATTTGGGTAGTGGAAACAGAAATTTCCACGTTGTTCGACTAGATTTCCATCCTTGTAAAAGCACACTTCACCAACGCAAACACCTCTGTCGTCATCTTCAGCGTGCTCTTCTTCCATGAGGGCTTCTTCTTCTTCCTCGCTGTTCTCTTGCACTTGATCTCCTGAAGATTCTTCATCAATCAACATGGAATTGGCGTGATTGTCCATTAGAAACTTTTGCAAGTTTCTAAGGATTTTGCCTTGCCGTTATTTTCTTTGGCCATTCTAATTTTCACTACTTGAATTTCAGTCATAAATTGCAGTGCATACTTCAAGGAAACTTCCATTTGTATCACTCGTGCAAGCGTAGTTTGTTGAAATGGTCCAGTAGAAGGAGAAGGGAACGAAAAGGTTGAATTTTTATTTGATTTGGAGGAGGAGGCCATTGTTTTATTGTTTTCAAAAGTTAGATTAGAGAAATGACAGAAAGAATGAAAAAAATTTCGAAGTAAGAAGAATATATAACCACCCAATTGAATTTTGGTGGGAAAATTTGAAAAGAAAAAAATTCGTTATATGTCGACAGGGGTAAAGGAGGGTTGTCGACAAGATACTTATATTTTTGCTATTTGATTAATTTAATTTTAATAATTATACTTTGTTATTTATATTATATATTTCAGTTATTGAAAAAATACCTAATTCTCTTCTTAATTTAGTAAATATAGATTCATTTAAGGGTTTTGTTAAGATATCAGCAATTTGGTTCTCGGAATTGATATAATCGAGAGTAATTACTTCCTTACTTATATTATCTTTGAGAAAATGATGTCTGATATCAATATGTTTAGTTCATGCATGATGAGTAGGATTTTTGGATAAATTTATTGCACTCGTATTATCACAATAAATTGGTGATTTTGGGAAACTTAAACCAAAATCTTTTAAATTTTGTTGCATATGTATTACTCGAGAACAATCCAAAGCAGCAGAAATATACTCTTCTTCGGTTGTTGATAAAGAAACTGTGTTTTGCTTTTTACTAAACCAGGAAATCAGATAATGCCCCCAAAAAGTGACAAGTTCCACTTGTACTTTTTCGGTCTGATTTACAACCAGCATAATCAGCATCACAGTAAGATATTAATTCAAAAGAATCATTTTTAGGATAAAATAACCCTAATCAAAAATGTGTTTAACATATCTTATGATACATTTTATATCTTTTAAATGGGTCTCTTTAGTTTGGGATTGATATCTTACACAGAGACAAACACTATGCATGATATTAGGTCTACTAGTAGTGATATCGAGTAGGGATCCAATCATTCCTCTATATAATTTTTGATCTACATCTTTCGAGAGATCTTCTTTACTTAGGTACTCATTGGTTGCCATGGAAGTGGGTTTTCTACTTGCAGTAGTCAAACCAAATTTACTAACTAGGTCTTTCGCATATTTTTGTTGATTGATAAGGATACCATTATCTAATTATTTTATTTGCAATCCTAGATAGAAGTTTAATTCACCCATATGACTCATCTCAAACTCTTTTGTCATTATTTCAGAAAATTCTTTATTCATTTCAAAATTAGTTGATCCGAAAATGATATCATCTATGTAAACTTGTACTTGTTGAATATCATTTTTGTTTCTTACAGTAAACAGAGTATTATCTACTTTACCAATTTCAAAGTTTGATTATTATAAGTAAGATCTTAGTCTATCATATCAGGCTCTAGGAGCTTATTTTAGACCATATAGAGCTTTCTTAAGTTTGTAAACATAATTTGGTAATTTTCCATTTTTAAAAAGTGGTGGTTGTTCAATATATACTTTCTCTTTTACAAATCCATTTAAACAAGCACTTTAAACATCCATTTGAAATAATTTGAAATTATTATGATTTGCAAAAGCAAGTAGAATCCTAGTGGCTTCTAATCTTGCTACGGGAGCAAAGGTTTCATCACAATCTATTCCTTCTTCTTGAAAATAACCTTGAGTGACTAACCGGACTTTATTTCTAACAACTTCACCTTGTTCATTCATTCTATTTTTACAAACCCATTTAGTTTCAATTATATTTTATTTTTTGGTCTACGAACAAGTTCCCAAACATCATTTCTATTGAATTGATTTAGTTCTTCTTGCATAACCAAAATCCATGAATCATCAGTTGATGCTTTTTTTGGATTTTTGGGTTCAATAGTTGATATAAAGGCTACATTGCTCATTTTACTTAGTTGATTTCTAGTTGTAACAGCAGATTGCATATCTCCTAGTATATTTTCTATAAGATGATCTTCTAAAAGTTTAATCTTTTTATTAGGATGATTAATTTCATTATTAGTTTCAGTTGACTCTTGATTTTGAGTGATTAAATCCTCTTCATCATTTGTATCTTCAAAATTTTTAAGACTTTCATAGAATGAAACATGCATTGTTTCTTCGTCGGTGTTAGTTCTTAAATTAAATACTCTGTATGCTTTACTTCTATTAGAATATCCGATAAAGATACTTTTGTCTGATTTATCTAAGTTATCTTTTGTATTTAAAATAAAACATGTACTTCCAAATATTCTAAAATAAGATACCTTAGGTTTCTTTGTGTGAAGAAGTTCATAAGATGTCTTATCAGTTAAAGGTCTAATTAAAATTTTATTTAAAATATAACAGGCGGTAGCAACTGCTTCTGCCAAAAATATTTTGGTAACTTACTATCTGAAAGCATAGTTCTCGCACACTCTTGAATCGTCCTATTTTTACATTCTACTACTCCGTTTTGTTGTGGAGTTCTTGGAAATGAAAAATTATGAGTTATTCCCTTTTTATTGCGGAATTCCTCAAACTTTTCATTTTTAAATTCACCACCGTGATCACTATGGATGGTTATAATTTTTACAGAAAGTTGATTTTGAATCTTTTTAGTAAAGTTCGTAAAACATTCAAAAGTATCACTTTTATGTTTCAAAAATATTGTCCATGTAAATCTAGAATAATCATCTACAATTACAAAAACATATTTACTATGATTTATTGACTGAATTTGAGATGGACCAAATAAATCAAGATGAAGTAATTCAAGAGGTTTTGAAGTTGAAATCATATCTTTTAATTTAAAGGAACTTTTTCTAAGTTTTCCTAATTGACATGCATCACATAAACTATCTACTTTAAAATTAGGGAGACCTCTTACTAGATCATGTTTTGACAGTCTAGATAAGAGTTTGAAATTCAAATGTCCAAATCTCTTATGCCAAATCAAAAGGTCACTTGTATTTGCCAAAAGACACAAGTTATCATTTGAAACTTTCATACTAAGAATATAAATATTCTTTTTTCTAGTTCCCTCAAATATTATGGTTGTGGCACTTATCTTTTTCAAATTTAATTTTATATCCTTTATCGCAAAGCTGACTAATGCTTAGCAGATTATGTTTCAGATTCTTAACTAGCAAAACATCTTTACTACTAATAATGTAAATTCAAAGAACTAAATTCAACTGCATCTTTCTGAAATCCCCGAAATGCCCTTACATTTCCCATCAGCTCTGCATGCCCTCTCATTTCCTTTATCGTTTTGTAAAACCTGAGTGGTCTCTTCCAAATTCATCCACCTACCTAAATTCAATCCCTCAAAACCTAGAATTCATTATTCATCATCATCCAATCCAATTCTAAGAACTCGGTTTCTTTTACTTTCGAATCAACACAAACGGCGCCACTAGAGATGTAGCTCCACGACGAGTGATTGGAAGGTTCGCTAGAGATAGCTCATGTCTGTTACCACTTTCTTCTTTCTCTCGAAGGTACAATCGTTTGAAATTTATATATTTCATTAAAATAGTTTACATGTTTCGATTTCCTTTAATTTTTGACATTGTTACTCATTGTTCTTTGTTCTAATTGATATATACCCTTTGTCTCAGTGTTCTCCCGTATATCTCATTCCCACATTTTCCACATCTGTTCCTGAAACTGAAATCCCTAATTCTCCTTTCCCATGCCCATTGGCTTGAAAACTAAACATAACCATCGATTTCCAATCCCTACGCAGCAGCATCACGATTAGCAATTAACGAAGGTTAGCACTTAATGACGATTAAGCGCAACCATTGAGCTGATTTTACGTAATTTTCTTTTTGTTTTCTGTTTATTTTCAAAAACTTGAACGGATTTTAATTATTGTCTGTTAAATTTGAATTCAGTATTAGTTCTTAACCTGTTAACTTATGGTTTTTCCAATTTGTTTAAATTTTGTTTCAGTTTTTTGGAAGTTACCTTTGGCTGCTTTGTTCTGCAATGAAGTTGCTCTATTCGTCAATTTATGCATGCTTTTTGAAATGAGCTGATACAGTCTGGAGGGTTTGAAACATTCACCAAAGGTAATTTAGTTGATGATTTTCATTAATTAAGTGGATATTTTCATTAACAATAGTATGTGAGTGAAGTATATAGCTATCATCATGTAATAATCAGATTTCAACTATCTATTTTCTAGATGTTGATGCTTATTGCTTTATACTTCTTTTTTACATATTGGTTTGATATTTTTATCCTTTTTATCTCTTTAAAGACCAAGCTAAAAATATAAAGATGTCTTTGTTTAATAATTCGTAAATTTCAAATTTTCCTAACCTACAGTTATTGGTAAATATCCAGCACCCAACATATATGTTTACATTCTATATATTAGAATAATCTAGGTGTGGTGGAATATGGTGCAGTGTCCGACCGACCACATCTCTGACTCTTTCCCACCCTTAGGAAATAAGCATGCACATGATATTTCATACCTCTACCACTAATAAACATACAAAAAATATTACAAATAAAAATATATAATAATTTATGGCATCTGCATATGATGATTGTTCTGGCCTCCTTCAAATCTGATGGCAAATTGTTAACAGCAAGATCCTTTAACTCTGTGTTAATAGTCAGCTCATTTCACTTATTTAAACACTTATGTTAATTGTACTTTAGTTAGCAGAGAACTTTAATTCTTTTGAATGGTGTAAGCTATACATTGTATTTGTATAACTTTGTTATTTGCTTATAAATCTATGTTCAATTATATGAGACTGTTTTCCTCTCTAATTTATGGTTAGCTTGGTTTTAAAAAGAGTTGTCACCTGAAGTGTTTCCATTTTTCCTATAATAAAATTTACTATCTTATTAATTTGAAATTTCAAAATGTTATTAACATTATTTTATTTTGTTTCTGATTTTTTCGTTTTAAATATCCCATATCCAAACTTTATAATACTCAAAATTGATTTTGTTTAACTTCCGTAATAATATACTTTTAACCTATGCAACCACTTATAGAACTAAATGATTTGTAAAACTTACATATTCCGCTAAAACCAAGCATTATGTAGTAAAATCCACTAATAGTTTGGGCTTATGAAATTGGTGAATTGATAAATTATGGAATATGTATATTGTGGCCATTGACACGGTACTATAATATAATCATGTGTTTTTAAAAACGAGCTGGTAGATAAATATTTTTTTGAAAATACAATAGTGTATCTCTTTGAAAAATGGGTGTAAATGCTTTCTTGACAATTTTGTATCCGGCATGCTATATATGAGTATTGCTAATTGAAAAATGGGTATAAATGCATTCTTGACAAATTTGTGTCTCGCATGCTAGATATGAGTATCACTAATTGAAAAGGTTATATATATATATATATATATATATATATTATCTGTATGTATGTACACATAGGCACTCGATGTATTTCATGTCTTAGGTCTCCAGTTATTATCTTTCCTTATTTTCTTATTTGATTCCCAAGTAAATGTTGCACTATGCATATTAGAAGACCTTGAGTTCATATTAGCAAAGGCAAGAAATATTGCTTAATAAAAAGTGATTAATATTGAAATGAGCCCCAAAGAGGAAATATATTTATCCATTTAATGCTTTCTTTTAAATGAATTCATATTACAAAGATATTTTTTTGAACATGCATATTTTATCACAAAGATATAGTGCTTGCTAATAAAAATGTATAGTCTAAAACTCCGTTGGCATAAAAAGCGAAAGAAACTATATATTTCATTTTAGGTATGTGAACTAGATTTTGTTTGTTTTTAATTTAGTGTTGCTTATTTGTCTTATGTTATTTCACTTTATTGTTCGTTGATAGATATAAGACTTTATTTCTAAGTGACATGCTAATGATCAAATTCTTCTTAGTGGTACAATTAAGATTGATTTATTAATTTCTAAAGGCATATTGTGCAGACAACATTTTTAACCAATGCATTTTCATTTCCTTCTCTATTGATTTTATTTTTAGTAAACTAAAGATGGTAAAATATCCTGAGTGGTCATCAATTATATCTCATCTCTAATAGCTCATGCTCACTGGAAACTACTCTCAAGGTCAGTCTTCTAAATGAAATATTGACGGATAAATTGTCCCACATTAAGTATTCATAAGGAAGCTCATGCAACCCAAAAGACATCAATTATGTTTTCTCATCTCAAATATGAGCAATTGTATATGTAATTGAACATCAATCGAGTCACTTACTCCTTATAATATTCTTTGAAAATATAGGTATGATGTCATTAGATGTCTATGATTGAACTTTATACTTTTAGAATTAATGATTCCTTGGGGAGCACAATCTTCTTTTTATGATCTGATGTTCTGCTAATTGAAGTCATGGTCAGTTGGACTATGGGTCATGTAAAACCCTTAATAACAAGGAAATATGTACGCAGCATTTGTAGTGCATTATTCTATATTATCAAGCTTCTTCGAGTGATTGTCGTTGGACTCTAAAAATGATTATTAGAGGAGCTCACTTGATCATGACCCTAATTGATTTCCATTTTTAAGTAACAAGTTAATTTGAGTCCATAATGTTTCTAATGTGCCAGAAGATTTGATGACTAAGAAGAACTTGAACCGATTGTGAAAAACCACAAGGATGAATTTATTATTTTTTCCTAATTTAGGTTCCATTTTATCACTGATGCATAACCTATTTTCACGCTATAGAACTACCACATGCTAGAAAATTTACATGAAAACATAAGGATATATAAATTTTCATACAAGTGTTACTTACCAAGGGGGCACCAATTGAACATTATTAGTACCTCAAAAAGTTTTATGGACATAACTGGAAATTCATGTGATGAAATTTTGTAACGGGAAAGTGCATTTGGTTAATCATCTTCTTTTTGTAGCGTAATAGTGTTTTGAGCTAGATTTTACTGTATTTGATTATTAGATGTTAGGTTTATAAAATTGTCAAGCTTTGAATCAGTATGATTGTTTGTGGCCTCATTGTCGATTTAAATAAACTCGGCTATAATGAGTGCACTAGCTGCAACAAGTAGAAACTCTGGATTTCTGGGCTTAGAATCTAAACTTGAAAAGAGTTTGCTTATCCCATTTAGGGATATCAAAGTGAGTTGGATGGATTTTTTTCTGTTGATTTTTCTTCTTCTTGATTTAGATATAATGTGCATTTGCAAATGATGATATTTTATGGGTTGTTTTATAGTTTTATATGCTTTCATTACACATGTTTTACATATTTTCAAAACATTATATTTGCAGGTTTGTTGCACAGTTCTAAAAGATGATGGAACCTTGGCAACATTTTTTAGATTTAGAGTATAACATGATGATGCAACAAGTCAAATGAAGAGCGGAATCAGGTACCGATGTGCCACCATGAAGTGAGCCCACCATCCTTTTTGTATTGTTATTAAACTCAAGCACCTTTTTACTATTTAGTTATTATTATTACATGCATACATATTGAGTATATAATTTATTTATTGTATAGGATCATATTGCTGGTGTTAATAAAACAATTATGTCAAAGCGAAGGGTATGAGTTAAAGGAGAATTTAAGATTTATTTCTGAAAATTCCTATAAATTGTCCTTAAAACTAATTATTCAAAGTGTCATCCTTAAAACTTATTACCATGCAATGAGAAGCCCTTCAACCTAATTTTCACTTCCTGATAATCGGAAAAATAGATTAATATAGCCGAGTTGTAATGAATTTTCATACAGTTGAGTTATAATATATTATAATTAATTTGATTCGACATGAGATGTTCATGTTGTATTTATAATTACTGCTCTTGAATGTATATAGTTGTCAATGCACTTTAGGAAAGAGGAATGTACTTGCATAAACTACTTATTATACATGCCACAAAAATTCAAACATGAGTTACATTGCTTGGGTCACATTGCTGAATTTGCAGAGAGAGATTTAAGAAACCATTTAAACCAAATGCAAAATATAGGAAACATAACTATGCACATAATCTCTTCGTTGTATTCACTATGCTTTTATAGATTGCTAGCAGTTATACATTTTTGCACTGCCTTATGTACAACTTAAGATGTTATCCATGATTATTAATTATTATTTTATTTTATAGCATTATATCAATACCAGTATCAAAATGCTTCTTCATAACTATTGGTCTTTTAAACTGAAAAATAAGTGACAGTAAAAGAAGTGACTGTACAGGTTTATTCTCTACATTTCGTGGTCATTGCATCCTTCTTTTATCTTATCCACAAATCATTTATTTATTTTTCCCAATGATAGGAATTGAGATGCTAATGCAGCAATAGTAGCAAAGCGAGTTGATCTCAGCATACCTAAAAGAGTGGACGCAGATGCTCATATTCATGACCTAGTGGTCTGGGATCCAAACAATGAAATCCAATCTGGGTTGGTTTTTTGTTTTCCTAATTTTTTTTTCATTTCAATGTATAACCATGCGATCTTTTAATAATTTAGCTTAATTTTTTTATTATCTTTTGCTTCAGCGGGTCACAAAACATTCTAATTAATTTTGTAAGGTTCAAATATTATTTCATTCATTGTAAGCTCCTCGGATCATGATAAAACCTTTCTCAACCCTAAATTTCTATGCTTTTATCTAATGAGTATCCCAGCCTTATGTCCCAAATTTTCAAAGAAATCAAGCTAATGAGTTTTAAATTTGTGCGGGTACTATTGAATTTTTCACCAGAAGCCTTAACAGCAAATGATGCCAGCTCATGAGTGTGTATGATCCCATGAGTGATTTAAAAGAGCCCTAGACCTACAAGCTAATGATATTAAACCCAAGAGCCCGCCAAGGAATGTGGTAAAAAGGAATTTATTATAGAAAAACTGGTCAAAAGGAATCCAGAATGACAAGACAAGGAGAAGATAAGAAAAGAAGAGAAGGGAGTTGCCTTGCAGCAAGGCAGAGAGTTAAAATGTAGAAACAAAGCTAATAAATTATGTTCATAAGCACGAATGTCAGAGGGCTTAATAAGCCCTTAAGAGTGTTTGATGTTAATAAGCATGTTACAAAGCATGGTACAGATTGTATGGGTTGATGGGAGAACATGTTGCAAACAGGAGAAATAATAGAACTAAATAGAGAATTTGATAACAAATAGGAGTTTGTCTCGAATGTATAGTGTTACTGTAAATGCTGGATCTTAGTACTGTTTGATAAGGAGGTCTAGAATTTTAAGTGGAAGCATGAGGGACCAACATGTTATAATCTAAGTTAGAAAACAAAAGAGGAGCAAGATGTGTGTGTACTTTCATATATGCGTAGAACATTGAATATCTCAGGAAAAGTATTTGATCATTGGGAACTAAGAATACCGTTTATTAATTATATGCAAGTCCATCTGGACGTGCATATATACTCGTTAGTAATAATAGGAGTTTCAGAGTTATCGACTTTGCCGATGACAATCACATATGCTTTTGAGTTGTCTCCAAAGTTAACCAGTCCTCCGTCTTTGTATATTATATCATTCAGCATATCTGGGTTACCAGTCATGTGTCTAGAGCATCCACTATCGAGTATCCATTTATTCTTTTTGATCTGCACAATTTGTCCATTATGGATTGATTCCTCAACACCCATAAAACATGTTTCCTGCACATCATACAATTTTGGTAGACAACTTGAATTTGAATATTGATTATATGCAGACTCATGAGACAATGATGATCTGAATATTTCTAAACTAGTATTAACAACTTTTTTAAACATAGCCATTTTAAAAGCTTTTTCAAAATTCATATCATGAAACTTTGAAAACCTTGTTCTGATACCAAATGTGAGAATTGCGGATTATGGATCTTAAGGCTAGAATTAGCATTAGAGGGGGGTGAATAGTGTTTTAAGGAATTACTAATTCTTTTGGAGTTTATATTAATTTGAACACAAGTGTATGCAATATTCAGACACAGATATGATCACAGAATCAAACACAGATGCGGATGTAAAGTAAATGCAATAAAGGAAAGAACACACCGAATTTTATACTGGTTCAGAGTTACCTTATTCCCAGCCCCGCAACACAAGTACGGATTTCCTTTTAAAATCAATTCTTACAATTACACCCTCGATTTAAAGGCCACGAGGCCCCTGGGTAGAGATACTTGATTTAACGGGAAAAAGTTCACCCGTTTTATTTTCCAGGCTGCAATCACACCTTTTCTCGCTTGATTGATTTTGCAGGCTACAATCACACCTTTTCTCGCTCAATTGATTACAAAGAAATCTATAACTCTGAATACCACTGGGATCTTGTTGAGATAATGATAGAGAATTGAACCAGAGATGATCTAGTTAGATTCAATGGTGATTTTGGCAGAGTAATGGTAAAAATGTATGTAGAGAAATGTGAAAAAGAAGAGGAGTGAAATCAGAGAAAAATATGAATATCAATTCATTTAAAATAGCCCATATTTATAGTAGAACAACAGCCATGTCCATTCATGTAAGGATATGACAAATATACACCTCCTTTGAAATTCGAACTTTTGAAATAAACCGTCACCTTGTCGACAAAGGTTCCTTAGGGTTGTCGACAGGCCTAAGTTATTTTTGGTAATTTGTTTTTCTTTGAAAATAACTTCTCTCTTGTATTAAAACTATTTTAAACTATATAAATATACTTAATTATAGTTAAAATACATAAATAATTATAGAGAATAATATTTTGGTATATATAAAATTTTACTATAAATTTATATTTAAATCTAAGTATAAATATTAAAAGTTAAATATATTACAATTAAAAGATAGTTAAAACCAAGGATAATTTGATTTTGAAAATAAAGATTATTTTGAGGCTAAAAGTATTTTAAAACCAAGATAGATGTTTTTGATTTTAGAAGGAGATTTTGAAATCATTTTGAAAACAAGATATAATTTTGTAAAACAATTGAATAAAAGTTAGTGGATACAAAACAATGTTCCACTAGATTTTTCGTAGGTTCCAACCTACATAGGGTTCCATCCCTTTAACGGGCTCAAAGTGGATTCCATTCCACGAATAAAATGGATTTTAAGATGTCAGTGCTTTTCTAGGAGTTTTAACAAAATTCCTAACTAAATTACTTATATTGAAATCTTGAACTCTTGATAATCTTGATACTCATGAGTCTTGAATCTTGGTATCTTCGATCTTGAGTTTATCAATTCTTGAATCTCTATACTGTAAAGTCTTCATTCTTTGGTACCTGTATATATATCCTGCATATACATATATATCTAAACAATAATGTTAGTAGTTATATTTTATAATCTTATTCTAAGGTTGTTGTCGTCAAAACCAAC
Source organism: Allium cepa (assembly GCA_030765085.1). Taxonomy (NCBI): domain Eukaryota; kingdom Viridiplantae; phylum Streptophyta; class Magnoliopsida; order Asparagales; family Amaryllidaceae; genus Allium; species Allium cepa. The sequence goes on along the minus strand of CM060935.1, from coordinate 790,542,420 downwards.
TTCTCAGGGACTAACAACCAACATAACAACATATCTGATCTATTGAACAACCCTCCTATCACTTCTAACACTCCCCCTCCTCTCCCCCACCTTTCTCCATTAATCATACACTACATCCTCTAGCTCTCTTCTTTTCTATGAACCTACCATACCATCTACCTCTACCATAAATACGCATAAAGCTAAGAAGAACAAATCCTCGAAAGCAAAAATCAGAGACAAACAACAAAAAACAGATCAAGGCACCTTGGAACTACAAATTTCTGAAGATAAAATAGGAAATTATAAACATACGAACTCCTCTACCAGGAACACCAGATCTGGTAAGATTGGTAGGGAGCAACAAAGAATACCAACATGTTAGACAACATTTGTGCATGGAATGTCAGGGGCGCTCACGTGACTATAAAACAAAAGGAGATACAAAATATCATCAACGATCAAAATCTTGCCATGATTGCTGTCCTAGAGACAAAATTCAATAAACTAAAGACCGAAAAAGCATGTAGATACATCAACTCCTCCTGGAGACATACCAACAATCTTGACACAGCCCCATATGGTAGTATCATGGTTCTTTGGAACCCAACCATCTTCTCCACACCACTGTCCACTCCACTGACCAATTCATACATCTCTCCGGTACCCACATCGAGTCATCTACCCTTTTCTGCATCACCTTTGTTTATGCCTCAAATAATTATGATAACAGATGCACCATGCTTCAACAAATTAGCAACGTTAACCCAATTTCTGTCCCATGGTTGCTACTAGGTGATTTTAATTGCATGTACCTCTCTCATCAGAAACATGGTGGCACTATGCATGGCATCACACCTCTCAATCAAATTCTTTCTAGATATGCAATCATTCCTACGCCCACCACGGTCCTTCCTACACTTGGAATAATAAGAAACACTCGGGGACTAGCACATATTGTGCTCTTGATCGCTGCTTCATTAATCACCAAGCCATGTCCTCCTGGCCTTCCATACTTTCCCAAGTCTCCTCCCCCTAATATCCGACCATTGTCCAATCATTGCCAAATGGGATGCCAGCCCCATGACATCCTTTCCTCGTTTTAATTTTTTTAATTTTTGGACTACACACATGGATTTAGAACATGTTTTTCTACAGGGCTGGAACACTACTTCTTACGGTAACCCGATATTTGTTCTACAGGAGAAGCTAAAGTATTATAAGAAGCATATAATACAGTGGGCAACATCTACCTTTGGCAAGGGTTCAAAGATCGGCTCTAACACCAAAGAACTACTCCAAGCAACACAAACAAAATGCTAGCACGACCAGGTAATCAACAACTATCATCACTTGAACATGAGTTTACAAACAAATTTGCAGCTGCTATGGAAGAAGAACTTGAGATGATTATACTAAAGCTTGGGAAAGATTACCACTATGAGGGTGATAGAAACACCTCTTTCTTCCACACTACCCTTAAGATAAAACACACCAAGACAAAAATAGTCAACATCTATGACATCGACAGGCATGGTGTTGAACACGTTGATGTGCATGAAATTAAAGATGCTTTTGTAGATTTCTTTCAATACTCTCTCAATGACACATCCTCCCCTATTGATATTTCAAACCTTCCTTCCATTGGTTTGCCAAGAATTAACAGCATTGAGGCCAACAGCATTATCTCATCAATTTCAAATGTCGAAATTAAAGCTGCTCTCTTCAGTCTTACCCCTCGCAGCTTAGGCAGTTCTGATGGCTTTAATACTTACTTCTTTAAACATACTTGGAAGCACATTGTCGTTATCTTTTGCAAAGCTATCTTACATTTTTAAAAACAAACAAACTGCTCATCGGTATTAATACCACTTACTAGCCATGATACCCAAAATAAAAAAACCCCACTGTTGCTAAATATTACAGACCGATAGCATGTTGTTCTATCATATACAAATGCATCACTAAGATCTTAGCATCAAGAATCAAACCATCCCTTTCAAGAATTATTGATCAAAACCAAACTACCTTTCTCTCCTCGAGAAACATATCTGACAACATTCTCCTCAAACATGAATTTCTTAGAGCATATAACACTGGCAGTATTTTTCTTAGATGTATGCTTAAAATTGATATACAAAAGCTTTTGACTCTATATCGTGGCTTTCTATTACTGCCATTCTTGCTTCTATGAATTTCACTAAGCCGTGCATTGCCTGGATCTTCTCTTGCATCTCGATGGCAAAATTCACTGTAGTCAATAATGGTATTATATTTGGATACTTCACTTCATCTAAAGGTATCAGCAAGGTGACCTGCTGTCTTCCTATCTCTTCATTACAATGATGGAAGCTCTTAACTGTATGATTAAGTTGAATGTTCAAAACATGGATTTTTCCCTACATCCCATATGCAGAAATCCCATGATCGCCTCCCTCTTGTTTGCTGATGAGCTTGTCATCTTCACTAAACCGAACACCACCTCCACTAACTCTGTCCTCTATTGCCTCCAAATATTTCATTCCATGACCAGTCTCTATATCAACAAAACCAAATCACACATCCTTATTATCGGGCTTAATGAACATGATCGAGACTGCATCACCATCTTATTCACACTAAACCCTCTGCCAAACAATTCTGTCTACTTGGGCATACCATTCACCACATCAAGAATCACTATGAATGCAACGGTGCAAGCTTCATAGCCAAATTCAAAAGCTTGTGAAAATTCCATTTTACCCTTAATGTATTTAATTAATTTCTTTTTCCAAATTTTTGGTAAATTTTTACGGGGTGTCATATTCTCCCCTTTAAAAGGATTTCGGCCCCAAAATCCCTAAGGATGGAAAAATGCAACTCTTACGTACTGAAATTAATACTTACAATCATATACTCATCCATCAACCATTAGCAACCATTTTCCTTAGTCTAGATTTCTAATGAAGCATGCATACATAGGCATGGAATGCATATGAACCTATGCTAATGCATAATTAGGCAGTCTCCCGATCTAGTCGACCTCCTATGCACGTGCTTATGCCATGTCCAAAATGTATGCAACATCCTATGTAAGTATAATGGTAGTTCTATATGTATAAGCAACCATTCAATCCATGTGAAACAACAACATGCATATAACTTGGTAAAATAAATAAGTGGTGGTGTGAGTGCATGCTAATCTAAAAATATTTTCCTATGTATGCAAAGATCAATTTAAATAATGCATCCATTAGCAACCATCATCCAAAACATGTCCTTGTGACATGTTTGCAACTATCCCTAGCATCCACATGTCTCTACCTATAGGATATACTAAGCTAAAGTTTAAGAGCCAAAGAAGTTTATACATATTTACTAAAATGGAAACATAACATAAAAGAGTTCTAGATGGACAACTCAAATCTTCTCTAGGCTCTTATGTACTCTCTACTGGGTCACCTCCCTACTGGAGCTTAACAAGCTTAAGAACTTTCTTCCAGAGTCTCCTTTTACTATACTCAAGGATACGGGTGGGTGCATAGCAGAAAATGACTCCCTTTCTAATACTACCTCATCAAGCTGGCTTGAGTTGACCACAACTACTGTATCGCTTAGACACTTTCGCAAGTATGCCACATGGAAAACATTGTGTACTCTCTCTATCTTTTTAGGAAGCTTCACCCTCTAAGCTTGCTTTCCTACTCTACCTATTGTCGAAACAGGCCCTATAAACATTGGCGTCAACTTCCCTAAACTACTAAAACTCATGATAAGGCTAAGCGGTGAGACCTTCTCAAAAACTATGTCGTCCACTATGAATTCTAACTCTAATAGTCTCATGTCAGCATAAGATTTCTACCTATCGAGTGTGGTCTTTATTCTTCTATGGATCAAGTCTATCTTCTTTGAAGTCTCCCTCACCTTATCTGATCTAAAAACGATCCTATCCATAGTGTCTCATCAACAAGACGGTGATATACAAGGCCTCTCATATAATACCTCAAATGGTGTCATCCCAATACTCGCTGGTAGTTATTAATATAAGTGAAGTCCACTAGTGGTAAGTGATCCTCCCAAGAGATGCTGAGATCTAAGATACACATCCAAAGTAAATCCCCCAATATCTGGTTCACCCTCATTATCTATCCATCCATCTATGGGTGATAAGCGGTACTCAAACTCAATTGAGTGCCTATAGCCTCCTGAGGACTCCTCTAAAACTAGCTTATGAAAAGAAGATCTTGGTCACTAACAATAATCGTAGGAACTCCATGTAACTAAACTATTTCCCTCACATATGTATTTGTACCTTAGGCATTGGTTTGATGATAACAACCATATGACATTATATAATCTATAAATACTAATTTTTTTTATCAAGTTATACTAGTACATAGTGCAGTATATTCGACAGGTATTGATTAAGAAGACTGTACAATATCAAGAGAAGATTCAAGAGATAGAGATTCAAGAGTTGGAGATTGAAGTCTCAAGATCATTAAAGAGTTCAAGATATCCTAGATAAGTTATAGATTCTTAGAATTTTAGTTAAAACCCTAATAGCACTTCTTTGCTCTCTTTCTCTCTATTTCTCTTTTTTCAAATGATTTTCAAATATCTTTAAAATATTTTCAAAAGAATTCCTTTTTTAAAATGGCTTTCAAACTATCTTTTGATTTTATTATATTTCAAGTTTTTAAGTATTTTTAATATACTCTGAATATTATACTTTGTTATAATTTTAGTTTTAAAGATTTCTAAATATTTATAAGTTTATTATAATAATTGTTATTACTTTGATTTCAAATATATTCACTTTTAATTTATATTTATTATTTTGAAAAGAAATTCATCCTATATTTAAATATATTTCTATGAAGTTTTCTTAGGTTTTGATATGATTAAAATATGTATAAACTATGTTTAGATGATTTTACAAAGTATGAAAATATTTCACAAACATTAATATTTTCAAAATAATTTTTATAAATTGTTTTTCACTTTTGTGAAGGATGTGTCGACGTATCCAATTCCTATATGTTGACATAGTAATGTAATTTTCAAAATTCAAATTATGAATGAAAGTTCCTTTTTCGATCTCTTCGTGAATGGACATGACTGTTGTTTCTCTATAAATAAGGGTCAAACTAATGAATTTTTGTGAACTACTTTCTCATATTTTCTATCCTCTTTCACTCTCTTGAATTCTAAAGAAAATCTACTCAAATATTCTCAAATTCAATCCGAATCAGATACAAACTACATTGATTTGATTCTCTATTGATTACTCTCTAATTTCTCTCATCTCTCTTACTCAAACAAGATCAAAATGATATTAAAGAGGTTATAAGATCATTTGTAATCAAGATCAATGATCCGAGTTAGTAAAAATCTGTCAAATCATACTGTTATACTTATGGATGTAATTGCTGTCATCTGACCTTTTGACCCGGCTATATCCAGACTGATTGGACAAGTTAGACTTGATGATAGACAAGGAAAACAGCCTAGAGAAGTGATCATGGCATCTATGGATTACGCACAGACAATGGTATGAAGCAATGATCAAGCGAGACCAAGGGATAGATTCTCTATAATATTCTAAGTATGGATTAGTGCCTCCCTTGTGCAGGGGATCGGTACCTATCCATTCTCCTAGGCAGGGGATCAGATCATATTACTTCCCTAGGCCGAGGATCAAACCATATTACTTCCTTAGACAACGAATCAGATCATTTACTTCCCTAGACAGGGGATCATATCATATTACTTCCCTCTGTAGGGATCAGATCGTATCAACCTAACATTTAACTCATTAAAGATTCATCAATATCTCCCAAAAAAATGCAGGCCACTATGCAAACAAACTTCAGAAACATGAAGCCAACATCAAGACGGACCTACTGGAATGATCGCATAACCCATATGGCCATCTTGACCCATCGGCTCCGATACTTGGGAGTTGGGCTATGAAACTTTTTGGGTGACCCCGTCTACATCGTGAGATTCTATCTATAAACTTTCAGGAAGATATTCAGTCATCTTCCCTTATGAATAGCAACGATCATTCTCCATGGGAGAGATCTTCTTTTCTACTCCTGAGGCTCTACCATTACCATTCTTTATTCTTGCATCAGACCCCAGTTGATCCAAACATTCTTGTATTCACAATCAAGTGAAAGATCAATAAAAATATAAGTGGACGTAGGCCCAGATTGCCGAACCACTATAAAAATATGTGTCTTTTTTCTCCTTCTACTCTATTTTAATTTTATTCTTCAGTTAATCTCTACTAGGACTCTATTGGGTGCTTGTGCCAATTTTGATACAAAATTTTTGGTGCTTTCACTGAGAATGCAATTCTCAACATCTATGGATCCATATTCTACTGTTTGATTGTAAAAATCCAAGGAAGAGATCCAATTCATCTTCACTAAGTTTCTTATTCTGCTCAAACTTGGAAAAAGCCTTCAAGGAAACTATCTACAGTGCCTTCTAGGAAGGAAAAGGCCATTGCTACCTCCTCACGACTTGCTGATGAAGCATTAGGGAACGTAGAGATTGCTCTTATAGATGATGGAGCCCAACATGGAGTCCCTGGTATGCATGCCCCTTATGATGTGATCATTAATGCTAATATAGAGAGACCATTTTGAGAGCTTAATGAGGCTCATTCAGAATCATAGAAACAAATCCGAGAGGACAAGGTCCTCATAACCCGCCTCTAACAGTCCCTCAATTTGACTTGTCATTACCTACTCTACTTTTTGAAGCATAGCTATCCATCATCAAGGCGGTACTTCCTTTCATGAAACTCCCATCATCGATTCATGAGTGGTCGTTGTTGAAAATCGTTTGAAAAAATCGTTTAAACGGTCGTCGAAAAACTCACTTTAGGGTCCCGAAGTAATCACCCATTTGACTCAAAGCAAACTCTAGAAATTTTAGCCCAAAGTAAAACCCGGGTAAAACCGAGATTTTGTCCAAGCAAACTCAGGGATCGATACCGATCCCGAACTTAGTTTATGTAACGATCCCGAATTTTAATTTATTTTAAATTGATAATTAAATTCATTTTTGATTTAAAATGGTGAAATTTGTTGATAAATTGATTTGAAAATTCAAAATGAAGTCTTTGAAAATAAAATAAACAAATTCGCTAAATTCAAACAACATATTAATAAACTTTGTAAATTATAACGTGACTACATTGATGAAATTATAACAACATGTTAACTAGGACTTCACTTCAACAAGCAAAGCAAATAAAAAGAGAAGACAAAAAAATTACATATGTAAAGCAATAAGACAAAGCAAAAGGAAAGAAGGAATATATGTACACAAGTAAACAAAAAAAAAAAATTTAATATAGGTATGTAAATAAATTAATATGCATGTAAATTAAGCTTGCAAAGGAAGCCAAAGAAAATATCTCAAATTTGTACAAACAATATATGAGTTTGTACAAAGTTAATCAATGCAGCCATCAAAAATGTAAACTATCAGCCGAAATAAGCTACATCTGGTAAACAAGAAATAAGTCAAAGACAAAGGAAAAAAAATACATGATAAACATAAGCTTATAAAATAAGACAATGGCAATTAATGTTAGCACACAACATTATCTTATCAGCCAACAAAGAAAGGGAAATATCTAATCCCATTGTACAACACATTATAATCACTTGTACAAGATATTTATCACCCTGTAGTCTGTTAATTCAATTTATATATACATCACACTTCTTCATTTTTTTCGTGCATCTGAGCTAAAAAAAAATATCTGAGTAAACAATATCTTTAAAACTCAAACAACAAAACCTTAAAACAACTCAACATGAACAACAATCTACTTCAAGATTCAAACCCGAAGGTTCCAGCTTGAAATTTTCAAAGCTACTCAACAAACAGAACAGGATCTGTTCATCTTCTTGTTCTGGGAACCAATGTGAGTAACTTGTTTCTTAAAATTTAAAGTATAAATTTGTTGTTTATTTATATATCTGTGAATAATTTTGTTTATATACAAATATAGATTCCCTGAATATATTTAAAATGAAAATAGGATATACAGGCTGTTGTTTAAATTACATCTGTCCTCAGTTTAGTACTTAAACTGTTACTTAAATAAATAAATAAAAAATCATTTACTCCTTTCTGATTTGATGATTGAACTTCAAATTCAAACAAAGGATGTTTATATCATTGTAAACTAAGCTTTAAAAATTTAGTTAAGATTAAAACAACTTAAATTTTATCCCTGGAAACCCAAAACTTTGAACAAACTCAAGTTTGGCCAAATTTAGAACTTCACGAAATATTGATTTAAATATATAACTTGAATTTGTACTGGAAGACTTGATTTTTAATCATGGTATGACGATTTTTAGTTGAGTGGTTTAGGAGCAGTTCGAGCTTCTTTACATTTCGTTTAATCATCAATTTCTGGTGATCCCATGGTTCGTGGTGGTCGGGAACTTGGCTGGTGATGGAGGAGCGAGCGAGTGTTCTGGGAAAAATGATCGGTGGCGCTCACGATCACCATGGAGGCAGCGGTGAACAATTTCTTTCTGTAAACCTAATTTTGTTACGGCTTGGTTTCTCGATTCGTTTGTCATGCATACTTGACCGAGTGCGAAGAGAATTGGGGCGATGGAAGGAGGTGAGATGACGAAGGCTTGGCCGGAATCTCAACGCCTCTGATGGCCAGAGGAGGGAGCGCGAGTCGTTTTTCTGGTGACGTGCAGCTGGGTGGTTGGGTCGAGATGCTCGAATTTTCGTTTCGATTTTTTTCCAAATTCGTGGCACTGGTGATGTTTTAGGGGATGGAAGTCGACGTGTTGGTGGCCGTAGCACCGACCATTGGCAGCGTTTCCAGCTGTGCACATGCACGAGGAGGTGGTGGTGTTAGTGACAACAGGTTGGGGAAGAAGGCAGATAACCCGAAGCACTGCTTGGGAAATTGGGGTAGAAACTCGAAGTTGCGCACGGTTCCATGGGTTGTTTCCGTGGTGAAGACTGGTTTGGGCAGAGGGGTATACTCGAGTTTTTCGAGTGGCTACAGCGTTTTGCTCGAAGTGGAGAGGGAGTTGACTCGAAGGAAATTCTGGTGTGGCTCGGGTGGAAAGGTTGAACAGGGTTTAAAAACAGAACCTGTTTTGTTTTGAAATTTTAAAGTTTAATTTAAATTTTTTTAAAGCAAGGTTAAACTGAATTTTTAAATCATGTTTAAATATAACTTCGAGTATAGTTTGAAACTTAGTTCATGAATAAATAAGTTTTTAAAATTTAAACTTGTTTAAATAACTTTAAAGTGATTAAAAGATTAAAAGAATTTGAATTTAACTTGGAAGTTGGAATGGTAAAGTAAGTAAGTTAAACAAAGTCTAATCGTAACCTGAACTTAACTTAAATTCCAGATTTTGAAATAAAACTTTAGTTTATAAATGAAATGTTTAAATAAGTTAAATGTTAAATTATCCTGGAATTTGTGAGTTTAAGGAAAAGTCGATTTTTACTCATTAAATATCTTTTTAACAAAAGTACTACTTTAATATGAGAATTTAAAGGTTTACAAGGTTGGTTTTAATTTTATTTAAAATCGATTGGTATTCATTTTAAATCTTGATATTCAAAAGTGAGTTGAATATAAATGATAATAAAATCATTAATAAAGGTAAATTTTATCTCAAGATTAATGAAAACTTAATAATTATAACTCATTGATTATTAAGTTAATCAAAATGGATAATCTATTTATTCAATTAATTGATGATTTGGATTAATTTAATTAATTAATTAAGGATAATGTGATATATTAACTTGGTAATTAATTTGAGAATAATTAATCTATTAAAGGTTAATTAATTAATTTAAAGTAATTAAGGAATTGATTGCTAATTGTAATTAATTGATTGTTAATTTACCACAACCGGCACATTTATTCATAGGAATTAATCTGATTTAAACCAATCAGATAATTGAATTTCTCCTATTTATGGATGTCTAGATTTTATTGGATGATTGTATTGTTTGATATCCCCGATATTGATGCTTTGTGATATATCCTGATTCATGTTGTGATCTGTAATTAATTATCTGTGATGTAGTTTGTTATCTGTGATATATATACATCTATGAATCTGTGAATGGATGATAAGCGTTATAGTTTATGTCGCTTATCGACTATATTTCTATGTTTTAATCTGAAATGATTGCATGTTGTTGCACTATTGTGTGTTAAACCCCTGGACCACACTTATACACACACAAATATGGATTTCACGAGGAAATCGATTAAGTCACAGATTTTGAAATGATTTATAAAAAATTGAATGTTTTGGAAATGGATTGGGTTTAAAGTGAAAAAACTTTTGAAATGGAATTTCAAAGATGAAATTTATTTGAATAACTTGACTAAGTTTTGGAATTTAAATATTTTGATTTTAAATTGAATTCAATATTCGAAATTGAATTCTATGATTTGGAGACTAGGGTTTAAAAAGGCTAGGCAACTTATAAATGAATTTATATGGGTGAAACTATTTTAAAGGTATTGATTTGGAAATTTGAATTTAAATTCAAAGGCTTTAACTCGTGTAAATAAATTTGGATCTTTCTGGAACGAAAACTATTTGTTTTCAAATGATAAAAGCTTTCACTTAAGTAATGAACTTCCAAATTGTGTTAAAAAGGTTTTCAAGTTAAAAATGATTTTTCAAGTTATGGAAATGGTTTGGAAGCTATAAGTTAAATCTTTAATTTAAAGATTTAACGAGTTTATCCAATTAAAATGGGAATTGTTTTGAAATCCATAAATGGATCTTTGTGAATGGGGTGAAATTTGTGAATTAAATCTTTTGTTTAAAAGATTAAAGTGTGGAAATTGTTTAAACCATTGAAGGTTTTTGAAATAAATCTTTTGTTTAAAAGATTTGAAATGGTAATTTGTTTAAACCATTTGAAGGAAAGTTTTGAATTATTAAACTGTGACTTAAATTGAAATCCCATATCCATATGTTTTAAATATTGCATTCACTATTCGGTTTAGCCGGGAAAGGACCTTTGTGTCATATAACCCATTCCATATATGTGATACGTCGTTATGGATAGCATTTGAAGATCGGTGGTGAAGACCGGGTATTTGTGAGAACGATAGGATGACCTATCGATTGTCTCTGCACCGAATAGCTACGGTATAGAGATTCCCTAAGTGATGGGAAGTCCAATCGGGATTGTGAATACTCGGATTGCAAGGGCTTCTTCGGAGGTGCCTTCGGTTCTGTTCGAACCCGGAACAGACTTGTATGGTTACATGTCCGACACTACACTTTGAGATATAAAGCAGATTTCTTTCAAATACATATCTGTTGGTGGCGGAGAATTTATTCTTTTAGCATTAAAACCTTTCTCTGAGACGTACGAGCTCAGAGGTTATGTAGTTGAAGGTTATCAGCAATATACTCCCAATTTGGTAGTGTGGCATGCTGAGTGCTGCTGTGTGTTGATGATCATTGTTTGATCATTTGTGATATGATCATTTGTTTGATCATTTATCTTTGTGATCATTGCTTTGATCATTTGTTGACCCAAAGCATGGCTTTGTACCAAAGCGTAGCTTTGTGGACGAGACTGCATCAGGACCTCACACCCCGGAAATGGTCAAAATAGGAAAGATGCGGCAAGGTTATGAGGGTCGCGCCCTTTAGGGTGTGTCATTCCCTTCTGGTAAAGGGTGGTATTAGGTATGGAGCCCTGATATTTAACCTATGTGGTTGCTCCAATCTCATTTTCTGTGTGGTTGTTGTTTAGAGGTACCTCGGATAAAGGTCCCAAAGGACCGGGGAGTGGCTTGCTCGAGTAGTAGTTACCTAGTTACAGAGGTAACCCGGCCTTGTGTTGGCAGAGATCCGGTTAGGTTCTCGGGACGTCCCACCAGAGGCGATCCCATGTGGCAGTAGGAAGTTCCTTAGCCTGACCATTTGTTGGAAAATCCAAAGAAACAATACGAGCCTTGTACGGTTTTAGTTGTATTACCTGCCATGGAATGTGGTGGTAACCTGCTATTGAACATGGTAGCCATAGTAGGCATACGATAATGGTCGTATGCTGGCTAAGATTTATATTCTACTTTCGAAATGTTTTCTGCACTTTGCACTTATAATAATAATATCAAAGATTTCGCGTATCAAGCATGTTTGACTATCATAAGAAGAAATCTCCTCCAATTCTGCGTTTGCATTGTGTGTGTGGCGGGAGGTCTTATGGTAGTTTCATTTTCTAAAAGCATTGCGAATTTACTTTAAAATTCTCTTGCTGTTTGTGTTTAAAAGATAAACTGTTTTTGTTACTCACACCAGTCCCATGACTGACTCGGAGTTTATTGTTCCTTTCCTAAACTCTGGGTGCTCACTATTTTCCACACGAGCAGTCTAGAGTTGGGTTTTTCAGATAGTTAGGTTCAGTTGATCATCTGGAGCTAGTTTCAGTCTTTGGATGCACACCAGTCTTGCTCTCTTAGTGAAATGTGATGTTGGTTCGAGCTGTTGGAGTTCTTTCTTGAAGACTATCTTAGAGTTATTTGTTCCGCTGCTATCTTATTGTATCATATCTCTGATGTATATCGATATCTATTGTATCATCTGTTGTATCAGGATGTTGTATATTGGTATTGATTATTTTCTTCCGCTGTGTTGTTTTACTTAATTGTGTTATAAGCTCCGGCGACTCGGATTTGAACGGTCGGATCTACGGCATTCAAGTACGATGTAAAGTATGGATGTCGATTTTCGAACGGACAAAAATCCGCTTCGTTACAGTTTATTTTTCTTCCCCAGAAATTTCCCCAAGTCAAACTCAAGTTTTTGGCCATGTAACCCGAAGTCGAAGCAAACTTTGGAAATATTTGCATGAAATTAGAGTCGGGTAAAACCAAGATTTTCTCCGAGCAAACCCCAATTGGATTCCTAGTAGCGTTCATCACCAAAATGTACCAAGAGTTCAATAGCGAATACCAAGAAAACGTGCAAAAGACTCCAAGCACATTTCATCACTGACGCAGCACTTCTAATTTCTACGACTCCAAATGAACCATGTGCTAACTCCAAGAAAATAGAAAAATTTCTCAGGTCGGACTCCAAGTAAATTACCACCGATCCATTAACACTAATCCATCAATATCTGGAGCATGCGGACTCTGGTCGATTTGAAATTTGAAATGTAGCCTTATGGGGCCTTCCTTGTTACTCCATATCGATCTCACCTAGCTTAGGACAAAATTTGAGGACAGGTATCGATCCCTTCAATTGGGGATCATCCGTCCTCCATCGCGATGATATGCAGCACCCACATTTTGTGTTCGGAACTCAATTTGAAGACGGTGCATTCTCTCTACTCCTCGTGACTGACCGAGGCACCGAGAACCAAGCGGCAGCTACCGAACTACCGCCAAGGAACGAATAAGGAACTGTTACTCAAATGGTACTCCTAAAAGCCATAGAACCAAGGCAATATGGAACAAACCGGGATGAATTACCGAGCCAGGCTTTCGGGTTAGATGACGACTACTCCCAACTAACCAACTTCCAAACACTTAACTTGGCAGCTATGGCATTATGGCTCGTGAGACAAATCCTAACCAAACCAATGCCGACTTGGGAGAGTCTCGGAGCCGTAGTCTTTTTACTAAAGCCATTCAGTGTGTAGAGTATCCTTGCAAATTCAACATGCCAACCATACCGACATGCTCAGGGAAAAATGACCGTGGACTATATATTATGAAATATGAATGCCACATGGATTCCGCTAAAACAGACATTGTCAAATGCAGATATTTTTCCATCTTTCTTGAAGGAGCAACGACCATGTGGTGTACACGACTACCGCCCAGGTTTGTGTCCACGTTCGACCAGTTAGTGAAAAAGTTCATTGAGCAATTTAGAATATAATCGACTCACCCAAAGCATGCAATATCACTATCAAATCTGTTCTAGGCACTGGGCGAGCCGCTCAAAGTCTTCTTGCAAAGGTTCAATGCTGCCATAACTGAAATATGCAATCCCAGTGAGAATACCATACTAATGGCATTGATTAGGGGAATTGACCTCAAGATAGATTTTGCGGCTTGTTAGCTGCAAAGCCTTCTACTACCTAGGGTCATTTTTGCTGCAAGGCGAACAAGTATTTACACAAGGAGGAGGCAAAGCCGACTCGGAAAAAGAACAATGCAGGCCCATTAGCCGAAGAGGTTAAAAACAAGAGCAATGATGATGCCCTAAATGAGGACTCAATATCTAAAAGGTGACCCAGGATCCTAAAGGGAAAGATGAAGACTCATGTTACTCGGAGCAATACAGGAAACTAGCCCTAAGAGAGTCCACCGAAACCCAGAAGAAATCTAGGAAATATTGCATATTTCATGAGACATACGAACATATCATTGGTGATTGCAGACACCTCCGAGATGTGATCAAGGAGCTGATCTGTAAAGAAAAGCTTCAATAGTATGTGCAAGCCCTATAGGATGGCGGGTAAGGAACGTCCGACCCTTACTAATAAAGACCTTTGGTCATCAAATGGACCATTGATGGTCGACTTCTAGCTAAGAAGGGCTGGAGAAAAGTGGAATAGCGAGCACATGATGCTGTTACACTTATCAATAATATTTATTTCGATTTTCTTTAAACTACTTCATTAAATAGACTTTGTTATTTCTATTTTCGAATAAAATGACCCTTCGGTAATGTGCTTCTATCTTTATGTAATTAAGTTGCAAACTACAACCAACTTTAATTAAACTACATGCGAATGATATAGGTGACCAAGTACCCAGAGTTAAGTGCCCACCAACCTCCACAAACGGTGATCGAACCTTGGGAGTTTCATTAAGATGAATGTGGATCAGTCGCTTATGAACTACCATACGCCCCTGACTTGGGGGCAAGAAATTGAAATGGAATGTGGGTATGACTCGACCATCCACCTTCTATTTTGGAATTCAATTCCGATAGGAAATCTATGCCTTGCTCAGAGCCCAACGAAGTCAAACTCTAATACAAAGTGGATGGATTAACCTTCCACTCTTAACCTCCACACCAAAATTGGAGACAATAAAAAGACTTGGAGTGGATGTTACCTAACCATCCACTCCCCAACTTGTATTTGAAGATCGCCAAGATACTTATTCCTCTCCCGAAGCTCAGCAAGACAGAGATTCAACTAGAAGTGGACATGACTTAATCATCCACACATCAAGGCATAGAAGCAGTTTGAGAGCTCGACTTAAAGTAGGCGTGACTGATCATCTACTCATCAACCACTGCCTTTGACATGGGGGTATGACTACACCTTGAGGTGGAGGTGACCTGACCTCCACCCAGCAACTCTCTACCTCGACTTGCCGAGAGGAGTACGAAGCAAATTAGACGTGACCTGACCGTCCAACCCAAGCATGGATGTGATCCAACCATCTATCGCTTGCTCCTTTCCTTGACTTGACAGTAGGAGCTATAATAACCAAGTTAGCGTGAATTGACTATCTACTCACTAATTTCTATCCTTGGTGTTGTGGAGTAGAATTTCATTCCATGAATAAACATTACTTGACCATACATTCAATAAATCCTGCCTTGATTCAACAGGAGGTGATAACTCATAAAAAAGGGTACGACTGACTACCCATCGTATAACTCTAGTTCCTAGAGTGAAGACTGGAGTCTAGATACAAAAAGACGGACGAAGTCCGATCGTCCATCGATTAACTATGGTCCCTAAAGAGCGAATGGAGTATAAACTAAAGACGGGTGTAAACGACCCCCCGTAGAATAACTCTGGTCCCAGATGCGTGGATTAGTGTAAAAAATAGAAATGGATGCGACCCAAACATCCATCGAATAATTTCAATCACTAGAGCGTGGATAGGAGAATGAATTACAAATGAGTGTGACTTGACCGTTCATTTTCCAGCACCCTCCATCGATATGTCAGGAGGAGTATGAAATAGCTGACCATGACTCGACCATTATTGAGCTAACTCTATCCCTTGATCCAATGTGATAATATAAATAAAAATGGCATGACTGACTGTCCATCTCTGAATGAATGTGACACGATTGTTCATTTGCTAACTTTAACCACGATCTAACTAGAAGAGCAATCTGAAATGGATGTGACTCTATCGTTCGCTCTCCAACTGTAATGACCCATAAATTTTAAATAATTTAAAATTGTTAAATTAATAAGATTCGGTAATTTAATATGGAAAGAAATAAAAATCTGTAATTTAATAATGAAATGAATGTTAAAAATGAAATGTAACCATGGGAATCAAAACTAATAATTAACAATTTAAATGGAATTACAACAAATTGGAAATAACGTAAATATTATATTTGGTTATAAGATTGAATAGAAGAAAAAAATACTAATATTTGATTGTTGTATGAAATAGAGAGTTAATGGTAATTAAATAAAATCCGAATCATATAAGAACTATAACATTTGTTTGTGAATAATGAATTCATAAGTGTGACTAAAAGTTTTGGTGACGACTATTATAAGTTGCCTATTAAATTAGTCTACTAAATTAAAGTAGGAAATCAATTAGACTTGTCGTTTGATTGTATGGGCTCAAAACGCCTATAAATCAATTTAATTGAAATTAATTTGAAATAATCTAATTTAACGTAACTTCTTCATACGATGGAATTCAGACTTGAAACTTGTTCCATCGATTTTAAAATATTTGAAAACATATATTTTGATATATGGTTTGACCCATTTCGTTCTGGAGGCAGAACGGGCTTTTTGGGTCGCTTATCGTTCAATCAATTCGTGTCCATGCATCTCTATTTCTGACCTACCTATATATACCTCATTATAAACCCTAGCTACTTTCTATTTTTCATTTTTGTACGTACAATTCCAATTGCTCCTCCTCATTCCAATGGCGGCAAACCCTAATTCCCAATTCAATTTCAAATCTCAACTTCAAAAATTCAAACTTCTCAAATAATATCGAATTATATATCAATCTGAAGCTCTCGAAGAGCACAAGTCAATTTTGCTATTCGTTTTTGTCATCGATTCATTATCTGTCCTGAAATCAAGGAATTTGTTTCGGCTATCCATAGGTGATTGTTGGATCTGACGGTGGATTTGTGACGTGATGACGATCAGAGGGTATAGTCACGTAGAGGGAGTCAAATCGTGCTCATCCATAGGGTTCGTTTGGCCTGATGGTGCTCGAAATCGCTAAAAAGTGTCGAGAAAACCGCAGCAGCGTTGGCCCACCGGAATGTTTCAGACGATCGTGTACCATTAACTGGTGGCGTCTCGATGTGGGTGTCTCGCTGGAGAAGTTCGATCGGAGATTCGTGCATGGTAGCGGCGCATGGAGGACGGCGACATACGACGGCTGGGTGCGATGTTCAATTGAGGCTGAAGTCGGTAATTAGGGTTTCACTGTGTATTAAGGTGACGTGTAATTATAATATTATTTTACTTTATTTGTTTTAAATTGAAATCATATCGTTCTAATCGCAATAATTTTCACATGCGAGGTCCGATTTACGCGCGGTTGGTTTCATTGGGATTTTATGGAAATTTCGGACATTTTGACGCTGGTTTGGACGAATTCTGATACTGTTCAAATTTTAGGTTCAAATTGGATTTAAATTCAAAGGTAAGTGTTTTAACCCAGTCACAACTTCTAAAATTTCTTATGTTTGTTAAATTGACTTATGATGTGATTAGAAATTTATTTATGACTGTTTGACATATTTTGAATCATCATCTCAGTCAATTTGAATTTATTTGGATAAAATATTTATTTAATTTATTTTGAATATAAACTGTCAGTTAAATACCTGTTATTTATTATAAGTTCTATATTGATATTTATGGATTATTTTGGATAATGATTGTGATGGATGTTGATCGTTGATTTTGGTTGAATGGATGTTTAGTTTATACTGCTATAAACTACAAGTTTGTTATGGATTATTATTAATTCGGGATTGCGGTTTGAAATGATATACAACCGCAAAATATTAAATTGCGGATTGAAATGATAGATGCCTGTATCACTTGACCATAAGATAGAAAATTATATATAGAGACCATGGTCTATATATAGAAATATTTTGAAATGATTTCTATGGTTTTGTAAAGAAATATATGGTTTTATATAAATAATGATTTTAGATATTATATAAATGTTATTTTATTCTTGATTTTTAAGCTATGTATAAATTTGTTTTAATATAGAATAAGCTTAATAATAAGTTTGATTTTTATTGAAGATAATATGGTTAAGTATTTAAATTATATTTAACATAGAGTTTGTAATGATTTAAATAAATTAAGGTTGGAAGATAAATTGAAAATTTATTTGAAATTGAATTTATTTAAGAATTAAACTCAAATAAGTTTGATATGAAATTTATTAAATTGAAAATTTTAAAAGGTATGATTTTTATAACTTGATTTTGAGTTAAGGTGAATTAAATGAATATTTCAAGTATAAATAAATCGAAGGAAATGCTTAATTATTTGTAATTTGGGATTTATTTAAATGATAATGGATTTATTTAGTAAAATATTTCAAACTAAATAATAGAAATTGAGTTTGATATATATATATATATATATATATATATATATGAAATTACCAAACTTAGTTTTGAAATTGTTGAATACTCAAAGTTTGAAATATATTGAATTTGGAATCGTTTATTCTGTGGACCAAATCTATTTTGAAATCGATATAATTTGGAATTGTTTATTTGAAAAATGAATTGAAGCGAAATTTATGATTTGGAATTTGGTTAAATTTAAAATTTAGAAATTCGAGTTGTTTTGAAATTTATTTGTGAAATTGAAGATGCTATTTTATTTTGTAAAATATTTTAAATATTTAAACCATTTTAGTGGTGGAAGTTACGTATCGAAGTTATGAGTTTCAAGGTATTATGATTTGAATGTGTTATATTTCAAGTGTTTTGATTTCGAAATGTTATAACTTTGAAAGTGTTATGATTTTAGAAAAGGATATATTTGAAATGAAAATGACATCGTATTGATTTGGTTTTGAAAAGGCAATGATATTTGGTTTTAAAGTATAAACTATTTTGAAAATGACCGCGGTGTTATAATAACGTTTGGTTCTTAAAGAGACCGGGATCGGAAGTTGTCATACTCTCTGCCAACTTCGAAAACCACTTTAATAACCATGTACGCGGTGGAGATTCCAGAATGAAGTAGGATGGTGGCGACGTTCTATTGAGGTATGCATGTGGACCCGACTCCGTGAGTTGGCATAAGGTGGCTAAAACAGAAGCGATCGACGGGCTAATGAGGAAGCTAGCTCCTCTTATCGGACACACTCCTTTGGTACCATTCTATTACTTTGTGATTGATTGGGACCCTTTGATTTTGGGGGTGTGGTTCGAGGTGGGTGGTAGTAGCTACTATGTGTTACCACCGGTCTGAAAGCGTAGTTGGTATATCTACCCTGGCATTGCCTAGTTGTGCCATGTCACCTACCCTAGCGCGCCTTGTACGAGTTTGGTTTTCTTCTATCGCCCATGGAGTATCCTCTGGTGGCTTCCCGATCAGGAGGGACTATGATACTGGATGGACTACTGAGACTATTACGTGTTAAGGTCTATATGGGTAACACCTTAATGCTATTTTAAAGTAAGTTTTTTTTTTTACTTTTAGACATTATTATAATAGCGTATATTACTACATAGTAAATAGTTTAACAGATTCTTAGGAGATGTAAATCCCGAGCATCTCTTAAGTTACTGCACTCACGTTAGACACTGAATAGGAGATGTCAAATCCCGTAAACATCGCTGATGTCGTTCCACTCACAGCATTTACCGTTGATCTAACTTACATAATATCTTTTAGTTCTGACTCGAGTGTTTTGTCTTTTCAATTCGCTCGGGTCAGCCTATGCGTTTCTGGGTTTGAAGGCCATATTTTTGGAGGACGAAGACGAAGATTGTGTTACTATTATTTACTATATTGTTCCACTGCATCATATTGTTCCGCTGCATTGTTATTTATTATTCTTTGGTATGTGTAACTCTGATTCTGTGTTGTATAAGTATAATCAAATATTTAGTAAAACAACTTCATGAACTATTATTTGATTATTATATTTTTTCATTCCACTGCGAGATTCTGTTTTGTTTTCTTTCTTTCTCTGTTTTCTTATTCACCCCAATAACAATCCGCCCTTCTGTATGGTTTGAGTCGAAATGTGTGCCTGCTTAAACGTACAAAAAGGCGGGATGTTACACCAACTCTCTGCCCCGGACTTGGGGGTAAAGTGATGATTCAAAGTGAATGCAGTCCGACCATTCACTTTGCGGATCAAGCTTGAAGTTTGCCGTAACACTAATCTTAATCCCAAGGCTCGGCAGAAACAAGATCTAAATGAAAGTGGATGCAGTACGAATGTCTACGCATCGAATACTGCCTCGAATGTGTGGGAAGTTTGAAAGCCCAAGCTGAAATTGGACGTGATTTGACCGTCTAATCCAAGGAGGATGCGACCCGTCCATTCGCGAATCTGGTCGGGCCTGAAGTATGGCGAAATATTCAAGTCTTTCCCGGACATCGGCAAGCCCAAAATCCAAACCAAAATTAGACGCGGTTCGAACATCCGTCTCTAACTATGATCCTCCAGTGCGGACTGGAGTATAAACAAAACATGAACGCGGTTCAATTGCCCACCGATTAACTCTAGTCCCCCAATGCGGACAGGAGTATAAACTCCAAATGGGCGCCGGTCGACTGCCCGTCAACAAACTATGTTCCCTAAGTACGACCAAAGTATATGCAATAAAATCGAATGTGACCTGACCATCTAGTACAAATCTGACTCGACACCACCGTCCGTGCATGAACTCTTATCCTTGGACACTCCTACCATACAACATTAAATTTCTTCCTTGACTTAGTAGAAAGAGCTAGATTCGCAAAACTAACGTGACTGACCATTTTATTTTGAATGGATGCGACTGCGCATCGAACCATGAATGAACTTGACTTGACCATTCATTCGCTAATTCCAATCTTTGCCTTAACAGATGGAGTATAAACTCACTAAGTGGGCGCAGTTCAATAGTCCACTCAACGACTCTCGTTTTGGGTTCGACAGAGCGAGTCTATAACAAAAAATGGATGTGGTTCGATCGTCCATCGATAACTCTAGTTCCCAGAACATGAACTGTAGTATAAACACCAAATGTGTATGACTGACCGCCCATCGACAAACACTAGTCCTCAGAGTGTGGATAAGTGTATAATAGTGAATGGACGTGACTTAACCATTCATTCATCAGCTTCAACCTGAACCCGATGGTAGGAGTTTATACTCAAAAGGATGTGACTCGATCGTCCACGAAGTAACTCCGCTAACCCAAGACTAGGGGCAAGAGTACAAACTACTAAAGCTGAATATGACAGCTCACTATAGCTTCGGCTTGATGTTCTTTACGACTTAAGACAATGACTGCAAGAAGGCCTTAATACAAGACCAATTGGAACAATGTCCAAAGTTACGAGCGACCGACTACATCGTACCACCGGATCGATGGTCAATGTCAATCCACACCAACCACAAATGGATGCGATCAGACCATCCATCGCTTACTTCTTCTCGTTGATTCGACAAGGGAAGCATGACTCATGGATTGGATGTGACCTGACCAACCATTCTTTAGTTCCTATCCAAAGTATGGCAACATCTCCACCAAAAGTAGATGTGATTGACCATCCAGTACTCATCTCATGCTCGAAATCCAACGGTGCATCAAAGTCTTCACCCGGGAAGGAGAAACCAAAATACAATCCAAAATAGATGTAACTTAACCTCCCATCAACTAACTCTAACCTCAAATTCAGCAGAAAGAGTACAAAAAAAAGCGGACGTGACTTGTCTTCCACTTATCGACGTTGGCCCATGACTTGTGGGGACACGAGCAAGAATCAAGATGAATGTCACCCGACCATTCATCTATCAACTCTGAGTTTTCGGAGCTTAAGTGGGAGTATAAAAACAATTAGGACGAGACTCGACCGTTCATGCAGTACATCTACCAACCTAAGACTGGGGGCAGAAGTATGATCACCCAAAAGCTGACTGTGGCAACTCGATACCGTGACTCGTGCTTAGTGATTACAAGGACTCGAGGCTACGACCGAAAGAATGCCTAGAGAAAGAATCATTGGACGAATGCCCAGGCTCATTGGCAACTGATTATCATTCCAACCTGAACGGCGAGCAATGGATCGTAAGTACATTGAGCGGAACGTGTGTTACTTGAATACATAAGGAGATTCAAACTTAAAGCAAAAGCCAACCATGCGGCTGCACGCAATGCAAGCCTGAACTCTATTCGGCATTTGATTTGACACGCCTAAAAGCTTGATTTTGACGTTGCAGATAATCGCTCAAAGCATCTGAATGCATAACTATCAAGTTCAACAGATAGTCATTTTTAGAGGGCTTAACCTATTCCACTGTGCTAAGAGTAATCTAGTGCGGTGTTGTGTTGTACAGTGTTACACAGTTTAATATTATACGACAATTATGGTAAAACTTGAAAGTTCGATCAGAGTGGCCATCATCACTGACTGTCCCTGTTGAATTTCTTGTCGATGGTTATGCCTAACATTTACATTCAAATTCGCTGCCAGCAAATAAGTGCATGTCATCAACATTCAGGGTGTATGCATACATCTAAATTCATGTCAAAAAAAAAAAACGTGTGTGCATCCAAATTTATGCGTTCAAATCCAAATTCGTAAATACAAATTCATGTTCAAGCTCAAATTACAGATGGGTGTGCATGTCCATGTGTTCATACATGTCCAAGAGCACAAGGCAAACATTTGCCTAAATATGGGATCGGTGCTATTATAGACTACATACGCAAACTTATAAGTTAATTTAAGTACGGAATTGGTGCTTTGGTGCTATAAAATCTCTCCAAATTCAAAACAGACCTATACCTACTACCGATCCCCAATGTATGCACTGTTTGCTCCAAAACATAAACAAATATCGATCCCTATATGTGTTGTCTCTTGCTATTGTGGCCATGCCTGGAACTAAAAAAGGGATCATCCTATTGTAAAGCGTAATGTACCTTCATTTGGATCAGCTTTAGCTCCTTTGAAAGTTAGCAGCAACTTAAAGAACAAAACCATTATTCCTCAGTTTCATAAAAGAACAAGAGTTGTAGAGTCTTCATCAACTTCTTTTGAATAAACGGAATTCAGGAAACAAAATACTGGTAAAAGTAGCAATGGTGCTGGTGCAACAGGTTAGGGTAAAACCGTCTCTTTAGCAATTCAGGCTAAAGTTGATGTTCAGAAAAGGGTAGGTTTCATGTCATCAAGAAGTTCTTTATCTCGAAAATAAGAAGACAATAGATAGGCAAATTTCTCAACAACCAATCCCCTAAATAAACCTTGTGATACGTTTTCTTCTACAAACCGGTCCATATGCTTCTACCCCACAACTGATCGTCATCACCAATCCCTCCTCCTCCTCACTTTTCTTCTTCTCCATTCCAGCAAACAATAGATCCCACACTACAATTCTATACCATCTCACCCTACTTGCATACCAAACCCTCCACTACGCCAATGACAGATCCCAATATTTGCCTGTATTCGCCACAGTTCCACTACGCCAGCAACCGAACGTCATAACCGACCGCATGTCATCATCAAATTCCTATCCTAATCCCTACTCCATTCCACTCCTTCACAACCACAAATGCAATACCCAAACACGTCTCCACAACTGTCCAGATCCAAGCACAGACAATTTTTCAAGCTCCTTGAAATGTTAATGTCAGCCTGGAGAGGAAGCAACTCGGTGCAAGGGTGTTTAAATTGGCGACGAACTGATCGAATGGAGCAATGAGGAAAGGGGCGATGTGTCAGGAAGAATGGACGACCAGACCGGTGTTCGATTTAGGTGATTTGGTTTGGATCTCTCAAACTCAAACTTTAATGGCAGATGGTGGTAGAAGGGATGGGTGAAAAAAATGGAAAGAAGAATGAAGGGGTCGGTGAACAGATGTAAGGAAGCGATCAGATCATTTAAAAAAAAAAAAAAAGTAAATGAGAATGATAAAGGGATCAATTGCAAATAAGTAAATACATTAATAAGCTAAATCATTTAGCAACATACAAAAGCGGCCCATTTCTTTAATAACCCGAACCGACCGAGTCTATGTCAACAAAAGTATTGGCTTATTTCCCTTATACCGATCCCATGTTTCAATTAAAAAAAATTCTGAAATTGCACACACAATTTGACGTAGCTTGGCACGAACTATAACATGCTTGGAAGCCAATGAAAATAGTGAATACTTGATTAAGTTCATGTTCGGTGTGCGTGCTTGACATTTGATTTCGTGAATCGAAGAAAATAAAATTTCTACATGGAAATTTTAGAATAGAAATCAATTCAAATAACCGAGGCCTACAAACTCAATCAATAAGCTCGATGGAACCGAGCACAGACGTAACTGAGAGATAGCATTTGGATTATATATTAATAGATAGGCCAAGTGTCGCCACCACAAGCAGAGAGAGGTACAACTCTTCAGAAAGACAATTCAACGAAAGGGTAACGACTGTTCAGAAAACTGAATGGAATCCTTCCCGGTGACTCTAACTTGTTTCGATTCAAAGCATGTCATGTTTGTTAGAACATAATATTTTACTGTTTTGATTATGACAACTATATAAGTATATATTATATGAACTAACCAAAATTGCAGGAGAAGATATTATTTTAAGCGACAATAGATTGAAGATCATAAGATTTCGAAGATAAGTTTCAACCTTTCAATTTGGTTTGTCTATAGTCTAGTTAGTATTCAACATTTGTTAAAATATCTCCTCGGTGGTACACACATAAGTTTTTAAAACTTACTCAAATTAATCTATACAAACTTGGTTTTAACTGTATAAATTTATAAAATAAACCTGCTTTCAAAACTGAATTAAATAGGCTTGCGGTGACAGTTTCAGTCGATTGAACTGGGTAATCCAGTTAACTGAAACATACACAGATGCACATGAATTTTTTAACATTCAGTCGACTAAACACCCATGTTCAGTCAATTGAATGAAATGTCTTTTCAATATTTTTTTCAAATTTCAAATTCATTTGAATGTTCAGTCTACTTAATTCATATTTTCAATCGACTAAATATTAATAACGACCATTTTTCTAAACAGTCATCGCTTTTCAACAAACATAAACATATGTTAATTCAACATATGTTTCTGTATCTCTTGGACGAATCTTTTCACTAATAGTTACAACTATTTAACACTATAAATAGCCTTGATTTCAGTTTGCAAAACACTACATTATTCTTTCAATCTATTCTATATTCTTGCAAACTATTTTCTGCTATTTGGTTTCGTAAACGCACTCAAATCACTTGCACATTCAAGCACAAATTTATTTATGATTACAATTACTTCCAATCTTCACGTACTATACTATATACCATAAAGGAGAAGATTATAGGAAGAGTATACTCTAAATACTCATCCATGCTATCTACAGAGCACATTCAGTCAAGAAAACTTTCTGTATTGTAGAAGTCATGTTCGGTTGCTCAAGCAGTAGAAGTCATATTCAGTTGTCTAAGCGGTAGAAGTCCTATTCGGTTGCTCAAGCAGTGTAATACCTATTCTTTCGGGTTAAGAGAGGATTGCTAGTTTAATTACAGAAGGAATATAAGACTGAACGAGAGTTTGAACCAGTATAAAAATCCATGGTGTCATTTACTTTACCATTTACATTTTGTACTCATATTCTGCATTAGTATGTAACTTAGTTTATATTCCATATTATGAACCATAGCAATACTTTCATTTGGTATCAGCGCAAAGGTCGTCTTATAATCTTAACACGGGTATTTGATACACTGTTAATATGGAAAATAACACTAACACAAGTTTTGTTGAAGTTCAACCCACTGCACGACCACCACTATTTAATAGTTTGAACTATAATTACCGATCAACTAGAATGAGAATTTTCATGCAAGAAAATGGATATGATACTTGGAATACTCAAAATGAATACACCATACCCACTACACCAGCTGCAGAATGGTCAAATACACAAAAGACTGATGCTACATCAAATGCAAAAGCTATGAATATGTTATTTTGTGCATTAGACAAAAATGAATTTAATAGATTTAGCATGTGTACAACTGCTTATGAAATTTGAAAAACTCTTAAAATCACACATGAAGGAACTAACAAAGTTAAACAAAGCAAGATTTCTATGCTTAAATATCAGTTTCAAAACTTCACAATGAGACCAGATGAAACCATAAATGATATGTACTCTAGATTTTAAGAAATACATCATTCACTATTGGCATTAGAAGAAAAAATTTCAGATTTTGATACTGTTTCTAAAATTTTAAACTCTTTAGCGGATGAATGGGAACGAAAGGCCTAAGCTATTGAAGAAGCTAATGACATTTCTACCATCAAGCCTGAAGAGTTAATTGAAAATTTGATGTCATATAAAGTAAACTTGCAGGCTAAGCAAGATCAAGCACAAGATGGAAGAAATATTGCACTCAAAGCTGAATAAAAAGACTCAAACTCAGAGGAAGACGACATGGCAATGATCGCAAAGAATTTCAAAAAGTTTTTGAAATACATAAAGAACAAGAAATTTGGAAACAATAGAAAAAAAAACACTATCAAATTGCCTGTCTCAAATCCTGAATGTTACGAATGTCATAAAAAGGGTCACATGAAGAAAGATTGTCCAGAAAGAAAAGGAGATAGATTCAAAAATAAGAAGGACAAGTACAAGAAGAAGCAAGCATTTTCAGTAACATAGGATGATTTAGAGTCATCATCATCAGATACAGAAAGTGATTCTGTACAAGCCAACGTTTGCTTCATGGCTTCAATTAACGATGTAAGTGATTTATCTTTTGAAGATTTAATTGATATAAACTCAAAAATACTAAATAAACACAAGGAACTAAGAGAAAATATAAAATGCATTAGAAAAGCTAAACAGAGTTGAAATAGAAGTTGATAAGCTAAGAGATGAAAAGAAAATTTTAGAAGAAAAACTTGTTAATACACAAGAATCCTTATCTAATGTTACTTCTCAACTCACTATGATGTCAAAAGAAGTAGAAGTGCAAAAAGAAAACAATATGACATTAGCGTCAGAAAACTATGAGTTGAAATCAAATATCAAAATTCTTGAGTTAAATAACATCAGTCTCAAAACTGAGTTACAGAGTGTTACTAAAAATGTGACAGATTTCAATAAAGGAAGAGAAAATCATTCTAAAATTATTGGTAATTATCTGTCTACTAATAATAAGAATGAACTAGGATACAAAAAATCTTCAAAACCAAAGAAGAATGACACATCTTATAAAAATTACAATTTGCAGAATAATTTTTTGAAAGTAAAAATTAAAACCAAAAGTTATTATTCCAAAGAGAGAAACTGGTAAAAATTGTACTATAAATATTTGGGTACCAAAGACTAACAATAATTTAATCATAAATAAGTACATAAAATCTTTTATATCTATAGTTCATTAAAACAAGTATTTCATTTACATAGGGAAATATAAATCCTCATGGGTTTGGCTACCTAAGATCTAACTCTTAGGACCAACGTTATTTCTACATTTTCTAAAGGCACCGACTAAAAAAGAGGAAAACGGATACTAGACAGTGGTTGCTCAAAACATATGATAGTAAACAAAGATATGCTGACAAATATCATCAACTCGAATGGAGGATCTGTCACATTTGTAGATAACTCTAAAGGATATATCATCGAAAAAGGCTATGTGAGCAATGACGGTACATCTAATTTACCTCTTACTACAAATATTTTATTAGGCAAGAATTTAAAACATAATTTACTTAGTATAAATCAGCTATGTGATAAAGGGTTTAACATAACTTTTTCTGAAAATAAGTGTAATATTTTTGATCAAAATAAAAAACTTTTTTTAAAGGAACAAGAGAAAGAAATATTTACATATTAAATATGAAAGTTAATTAGAACACAAATATGTGTTTAATAGCCAAAGATAATGATCCTTGGTTAAGGCATAAAAGATTCTGCCACATGAATTTCAAAGCTATTAACAAATTATCTAAAAACAATTTAGTTAGTGGATTACCTAAGATGAACTTTAAAGTTAAAAATATTTGTGATACTCGTCGGTTAGGAAAATTAATTAAATCTTCTTTTAAATCGGAGAAAATGATATCTACTTTACAACCACTTGAGTTATTACATTTGGATCTTTTTTTACCAACACAAACTCAATCTATTAATCATAATAGATATGTATTTGTAATAGTAGACGATTTTCGAAGTTTACATGGACAATATTTTTGAAAAACAAAAGTGACACTTCTAAAAATTTTAAAATATTTTATAAAATAATTCAAAAGGTTAAAAAACAAAAAACAAAAAAAAATATTCGGAGTGATCATGGAGGAGAATTAAAAAATGAGGCTGTTGAATACTATTGTAATAAGAAAGGAACTGTTCACAATTTTTCATTTCTTAGAACTCCACAACAAAATAGAGTTGTAGAAAGGAAAAATAGAACTCTTCAAGAATGTACTAGAACTTTATTAAACGGAAGTACTCTACCAAAACATTCTTGGGTAGAAGCTGTAGCCACTGCCTGTTATGTTTTAAATAGTGTTTGCATAAGACCTTTAATGAACACACTCCTTATGAGCTTTTTAGTGGTAGGAAACCGAATATTTCTTACTTTAAAGTCTTTGGTTCAAAATGTTTTATATTAAATACAAAAGATAAGCTTGTCAAATTCGATCTGAAATCTGATGAAGGAATTTTCATTGGATACTCAAAACGAAGCAAAGCTTGCGGAATTTATAATAAAGAACTAAAGTAATCGAAGAAACAATCCACGTGTCATTCGATGAAAATTTCAAAAATAGTCAGAATATATAAATTAAAGAAATTATTTCTAAATCTAATGACTTAGATGATGATCTTGATAATTCTGGAAATAATACAGAAAATAATTTTCAAAATAATAATGAATTAAGGTCAACTCCAAGACTTTTAAAAAATCATCCAACTGAAAATATAATTGGAGAAATTCATTCAAACGTAAAAATCGTAATCAACTAAATCAAATGAGTCACGTAGCTTTTCTTTCTAATATTGAACCTAAAAATCCCAAAGAAGCTTCAACTGATGATTATTGGATAATGGCTATGCAAGAAGAATTAAATCAATTTGAATGTAATGATATTTGGGACTTAGTTCCTAGACGAAATAACCAAGCTATTATCAGTACAAAATGGGTTTATAAAAATAAAGCCGATGAGCAAGGAAATATAATTAGAAATAAAGCTAGATTATTTGCTTAAGATTATAAAAAAGAAGAAGGAATAAACTATAATGAAACGTTTGCACCCATAGCTCATCTAGAAGCTATACGTATTTTATTAGCATATGATTTTTTTAGTAATTTTTAACTCTATCAAATGGATGTAAAAAGTGCTTTCTTATACGGTTTTATAAAAGAAAATGTATATCTAGAACAGCCTCATTTATTCACGCATGAAAAATATACAGATCGTGTTTATAAATTAAAAAAGGCTTTATACGGTTTAAAACATGCACCTCGTGCTTGGTATGACCGCCTTAAGAGTTATTTACTGAATTCAGGTTTTAAAATGGTAAAGTTAATCAAACTCTTTTAAAGAACATGATATTTTAATAATTCAAATTTATGTAGATGACATTATTTTTGGTTCAACAAATGAAAAATTATGTGAAGAATTTTTAGAAATTATGACAAGATAATTTGAGATGTCTTACATGGGAGAACTTTCATATTTTCTTGGATTACAAATTAAACAATTATTAAATGGAATTTTTATTAATCAAGAAAAATATTGTAATAATCTCATAAAATAATTTAGTATGGAAAATACTTTTGTTAAACCACTCCCACGAGTACTACATTAGATCTCGATAGAGATGAAAATGGCAAACGTATCGACCAAAAACTATATCGTAGTATGATAGGTTTTTTATTATATCTAACTGCTAGTAGACCAGATGTAATGATGAGTGTTTGCTTATGTGCACGATTTCAAGAAAATCCCAAAGAATCACATTTGCAGATTGCGAAGCGAATTTTGCGATACTTAAGCAAGACTAAAGACTACGGTGCCTTTTATCCAAATGAATATCCTTTTGAATTAGTATCCTACAGTGATGCTGATTTTGGAGGATGTCAGATGGATCGAAAAAGTACCAGTGGTACTTGTCACTTTATTGGACAATCTTTAGTATCTTGGTTTAGTAAGAAACAAAATTGTGTTTAACTTTCGATGTGTGAAGCCAAATATATCCCTGCTACTTTGGCATGTGCTCAAGTAATCTACATGTAGCAAACACTTCAAGATTTTTGAATTAATCTTTCTGATTCAACAATTTACTATGATAACACAAGTCCAATAAACTTATTTGAAAATCCTATAAATCATTCTAGAACTAAGCATATAGATATAAGACATCATTTTCTCAGAGATGATATAGAAAAAGAAATATTTCACTAGAATTTATTTCTTAAGGAAATCAGATAACTGACATATTTACAAAATCTTTAAATGAAAATACTTTTATAAAATTACGACGAGAATTAGGTATAATATCTTTTCATGATTTATAGTCTTAAATTTTTTTAATTTTTGAGAAAAATAAAAATTTTGCAAAATTTGTTGCTGGCACTCGAACTTAGGTTGCTGGTAAGGAATTCTTATGTATTTCCATTTTGCTATTATGTTACTTGATACACTTCACTCTTTCTACCTCTCATCTTATTGAATAGTCATCATCTCGATTCATTTTCTACCACAAAATGATTTTTGGTTGTTACTTTTTTAAACCTTTTGAACCTCAGCCTTCTTTAACTAAATTTAGCCTTATTTTTTATATATAAAGAGTATATCTATCCTTTGTTTTTGCTCATCCTCCTTGAAAAATTACTTTTTCCTAAGCTCAAAAGAGTATTTATTCTTAAATATCAGAATGGCTTCAGAAAATGATTCAAACCAATCATTAATTAGCTTTCACACTCCCTCGTCATCATCGTCGAACCACTTCAACACACCTACTCCAATCTATAATCCTGTAAAAATCATATCATCAACAACTCACCATACAGGATATACTCCACATGGGAAGAGAACCAAACGTACCTTACATTTTGGCTCTCCATCAACTAAGGAGAAAATAGATGACATACATCATTATTAGAGAGAAACTCTGCAATTACAATGTGAACTCTACTACGAACAAAAGGTAAACACTAAGCGTTTAAGTTTCCTAGAACTGGTCATGTTGAAATTCTACGTGTCTTCGTTACGGAAAAATGTTCATCAACCTTCATCTATTTATTCTCAAGCTCCTCATAATCCTTGGGAACCAAGCCCACAATGTCCTCAGGTGTCACCAAACTCCTGGGAATGAGGAAATGATTGGTCTCCTATCCAACCGTTAAGGGAAGTCACAAAGATTGAGCCTCCCTCTGATGACTCTCAATCCTCCGAAAACTATTTTTTTTTTCGTTCTATTTTTATGTATTTATATTATAATTGTTTAACATTGATTATCAATGTCTAATATAAAAGTTATTCTTTGAAAAAACTTTAGACCAGGAAGTAAAATATTCACCCAGGCTCAAAACCAGTCGACTGAACATTCATTCTTCCATTTTTTATATAAGAAGGTCAATCGACCGACCTAGCAAATTCAGTCGATTGAAATAGCCCATTTTAAGGCAAATAGACATGGTTTTGTTTTCTATAATTTTCAGTAGACTGAATTATAATTTCAGTCGGCAAAAAATTCATATCACCTAAAATTTTCCAGATTTCAGTCGATTGAACTACAAATTAAGTCGATTACATTATTCATTTTTTAGATAAATATTTCGGGATTAAAATCCTGTAAAATTCAGTCGACTGAATTTCAAATCTCTGGTTAATCAAAAAAAAATTGCACGAAACCCAAGACACCTTTTACCAACTCTATAAATACATCTCATTCTTACTCAAACCTTAACACCCTTTAGCATAAGAAACCCTTTCCCCCAACATTTTCTAATCAATCATTCTCTTCAATTTTCAATCAAATTTCATTGCTCGAGAACCAAACGCCCCTGTCAATCAGCAACCGGACCTTCCGAAAGCCAAATAAGGTCTTGGTTACATGACCAAACAACCGTTAATCGATTCTAATCGATTAATAGCTCTAGAATTTTCGATGGCTCATTCATCAACTTCACGCATTTCAATGCTTATGGAATTCGAGAGATGGCGGAGGCGAATGGTCTCGAAAACATGATAGGTTTGAATGCTAACAACCTCAAATTCTATCCTTTTCTTATCAAGCTTTTCCTCGCGAATATGAAGTCGGACCATTGAAATCCAAGAAACAAGGATGACCGCATATGGACTCTAGTATGCAATGTTCCGATTTATCTTCCTCTCCAAAGACTCGGATTCATTCTCCGCTGTCCATCTGAAGGCCTCGACATCAATGATGTTGAAGTCAACATTGATGAAAGAGATGAGGTCTCTCATCGGTTTCTTTCTAATGACATGCTAAAATCTGTCGCCTTACGACCTAGGCAGGGATCCTTCACCATGCTCTCATTCGATCTATCCAACCTCATACCGGAAGCTACAAGAAGGTATACAAGTGCAACTTCCAAACACTTTATGCCATTTACTTTGCCTAACATATCAATTGGAACGAAGTCATACTTGATGAGTTCCTCACTATTTTCCACAAGCGAAGCTTCAAGACGATTTTCTATGGAATATACATCATGCGGATTCTCTAAAACTTTGGTGTCCAAATCCCCGACTCCGACTTCTTCCCCATTGGAGAGCTTAATTCTAAGACACTTAGTCTTATGGGATTGCCAAAACATCCACCATCATAAGGTATTATTAGCTTCCAAGAGTGGTCGGCTAATCGAGCCTAAGGACTCCCGCAACCTCGTACGCCTCACATTGCCTGCTCCTCTTACCAACCTTCCCGATAAGCCGAAGAAGAAGAAGGTGACGACATAGTTGAGCCCCATGGCGATTTTCCTCCCGACGAAGGACTTGTCACCCTTTCATGGAATCAACGTAAGCTTAGTCAACTTTTGGTCAATGTTAAATATACCGTCGCCAAAACCAACAAGAAGCTCAATTCTATCAAAGTCTTATTGAGTAAAATTTGGGAAAAGATTTCATGCACCGGCTCAACTTCCACAAGTATAGCCAAGAACCCTTCCGCTCCTTTCTCATGGACCACATCCGAAGAGGTAGAAGAGGAAGGGAAGATTATGAGAGTGATGAAGTTTAGTTTCCTTTTTATTCCGTCTATGTACGTTTTTCTATGCTTTTGGTTATTTGTTTTTAGTTCTTTGTATCAATGAGAAATTTTTATGCTTCAATGTTATATTGTTCTTATTTATCATATATAATTTCTATGCTTCAAGTTCTCAATTATCCTGCAATTATACATATGCTTGCTTTATGTAAACAATATTCATTTACACTATATTGCTTATACATCTTCAAATCCTTTTTGTCGATGACAAAGGGGGAGAAATATGTAGATAACAGGCAGTTCATTAATTCAGGGGGAGTTTTATTTTCTATAGTCTCTTGAACTTACATAATTGTCATCATCAAAAAGGGGAAGAATGTTAGAACCTAGCATTTTGATGTTTTGATTAAGATAACTATATAAGTATATATTATATGAACTAACCAAAATTGCAGGAGAAGATACTATTTTAACCGACAATAGGGCGAAGACCAAAGATTTCAAAGATAAGTTTCAACATTTTAATTTGGTTTGTCCATAGTCTAGTTAATATTCAACATTTGCTAAAATATCTCCTCGGTGTTATACACACACAAAATCTTTTAAAATTACTCAAATTAATCCATACAAACTTGGTTTTAACTATATAAATTTATAGAATAAACTTTCTTTTAAAACGAAGTTAAATAGGCCTGTAGTGACAGTTTCAGTCAACTGAACTGGGTAATCCAGTCGACTGAAACATGCACAGATGCACATGAATGTTTGAACATTTAGTCGACAAAACACCCTAGTTCAGTCGAATGAATGAAATGTCTTTTGAATATTTTTTCAAATTACAAATTCGTTTGAATGTTCAGTCTGCTTAATTCATATTTTCAGTCGACTGAATATTCATAATGACTATTTTTTTGAATGGTCGCCACTTTTCAACAAACAGAGACATCTATTAATTCAATAGATGTTTCTGTATCTCTTGGCTGAATCTTTTCACTAATATTTACAACTATTAAACACTATAATATCCTTGATTTCAGTTTGCAAAACACAACATTATGCTCTGAATCTATTCTATATTCTTGCAAACTATTTTCTGCCATTTTCTTTCATAAACGCTCTCAAATCAGTTGCATATTCAAGCATAAATTTATTTGCTATTATAGTTACTTCCAATCTTCAGAACTACACTACATACCACAAAGGAGAAGATTATAGAAAGGGTGTACTCTAAAGACTCTTCCATGCTATCTATGGAGCATATTCAGTTAAGAAAACTTTATGTATTGTTGAAGTCCTATTCGGTTGCTCAGGCGATAGAAGTCCTATTCAGTTGTCTAGACGGCAGTAGTCATGTTCGATTGCTCAGACGGTGTACTACCTATTCCTCCAGCTAAAGAGAGGATTGCTAGTTTAATTCTAGAAGGATTTTGGTATTGGATGTAGAACAAGAGTTTGAACCAATATAAAAATCTCTGGTGTCATTTACTTTACTGTTTACTTTTTATACTCATATTCTACATTAATAGATAACGTAGTTTATATTCCATATTATGATCCATAACAGCACTTTCAATGTTCAAAACAAGACGTACTTTAGGGGCAAGTGTTATCCAAACTTTCGACCCGGCCATATCTAGACTGGTTGGACAAGTTAGACTCGATGATATCCTAGACAAATAGCTCAAGGAGGTGATCATAAAGTACAGAGATCGGATATAGTCATTGTGATGAAGCAATGACCAAGCAAGATCAAGGGATAGACACTTTAAAATATTTTAATTATGCATTAGTGCCTTCCTTAGGCAGGGGATCGGTACCTATCCCTTCC
Organism: Allium cepa; assembly: GCA_030765085.1. Classification (NCBI taxonomy): domain Eukaryota; kingdom Viridiplantae; phylum Streptophyta; class Magnoliopsida; order Asparagales; family Amaryllidaceae; genus Allium; species Allium cepa. Next base: position 790,507,186 of record CM060935.1, on the reverse strand, counting down.
CTTAGACAGTGGATTAAATTGTATTACTTTCTTAAATAGGGGATCAGATCGTTTTATTTCCCTAGGTAGGGGATCTGATCGTATTACTTCCCTAGATAGGGGATCAAACCGCATTATTTTCCTAGACAGAGGATCAGATTTATTATTTCCCATGGCAGGGGATCAGATCTATTATTTCCTTAGTCAGGGGATCACATCGTATCAGCCCAGCTGTTCAACTCATCAAAGATTCATCAATATTCCAAAAAACATATCGACGATTATGCAAAAAAATTTTAGAAACACGAAGCCAACATCAAGACGGACCTATTAGAGTGATCGCATGGCCTTATATATCCATCTTGTCCGATCGGCCCTGATCGGTCATACTTGAGAGTTGGGCCACGAAACTTTTTGGATGAACTTGTCTACATCTTGAGATTCTACATGCAAAATTTCAAAAAGATATTCAATCATCTTCCCTACAAATTCAGCAATCATCCTCCATAGAGGGATCTTCTTTTTGACTACTGAGGTTCTATTATTATTATTCTTTATTCTTGTAATATCTGATCCTAGTTGATCCAAACATTTTGTAATCATAAATCAAGTGAAAGATCATTAAAATATAAGTGTATATAGGCCCAGTTTGCCGATCCCATCTAAATCAATTGGGTGTGCTAAGTAGGTCGAAATCTACTGGAGTTCTTGTGGCTCATGTAAATCAAGTGATTCTATCCAGAGGTCTGAATGTCAGGAGGATGTGTTTCGTTGTCTTGAAATCAAGATTGTATTTGCTTTGCTATTTGAAAAGAAATCTATACGAGGAATTATACAAGACTGGATGTAGGGTAAATCCAAACCATTATAAAATCCTGGTATGTTCTTTCCTTTTTACTCTTACTGCATTTATATTTATATATGTTTGAATCTGTGATTGTTAACTGCGTTGTTTAAACTATAATCTTAAAAGAATTCAAAAAGATTCACAAAAATTATAGAAAACTATTCACCCCTTCTAGTGTAAAATTAACCTTAAGATCCATATCCGCTAAACCAACATTTGGTATTAGAGCATTGATTTTTAAAGTATTCATAGTTTTGATTTTTGAAAAGTTTTAATGGCTATCAGCACTGTTAGTAATACTGTTAGTGGCACCGTTAATCCACTTATTAGTAATTCATTTGTAGAAGGACAATCTACCACTAAACCTCGTTTTTTGATGGCTGTAATTACACATGTTAGTCATTTAGAATGAAAATATACTTACAATCAATTGGTTTAGACATTTGGTACATTACACAAAATGATTACACTGAGCCTGAACTAATTTTTCAACTTGGACATCCGACCAAAAGCAGTTGCACAAAGTAACTCTAAGGTCATGAATATTTTATTTTGTTCATTAGATAGAAATGAATTTAATAGAGTGTCTATCTGTAAGTCTACATTTGAAATATAGAGAACATTGCAACTACACATAAGGGCACCAGTAAAGTCAAACAGATCAAAATTTCTATGTTAACAAACCAATTTCAATTATTTAAAATGAGTCCAAATGCGTCGAATTTTGATATGTTTAGTAGATTTCGAAATATAGTTCATTCATTAATTGCGCTTGGAAAATAAATTCCGAACATGATCAAGTTAGAAAAATCCTAAATTCGCTTACTCCTGAATGGGACTAAAAGACTCTTATGATTGACGAGGCAAATGACATTAGCACTTTGAAATTTGAAGAGTAAATTAGCAATTTAATGTCATTTGAAGCACAAATGCAGGGAAGGAGATAAAGCAAGACAAAAGAGAAGAAATTCAATGCTTTCGTTGTCACGACCCGAACTCGATGCCCGACAAATGACATCGAAATCCGTATCGCCGGAGCTTGCAACAACATTAGATGATAAAAAACACAACGCAAAAAAAAGATGATAACATTGATATACAATATAGATACAATGGCAGATACATCATGATACAACATATCCAACACCATCAGAGAATATATACAACACAACACCATAGCGGAAATATATCGACATGAGCAAAGTCTCCAAAAGAATCCAATACTGCAACTCCAACCCAAAACTCCAAAGCCAAAGCTCTAGACTTCAAGCTCGAACCACTGTCAAGCTGGATTTGAAGCAAATCTGATCCCAAAGCTGAAGAAGATTTCCAAATGCTACCAAACCAAAGACTTCGAAAGCTATCGAATCTACATCTATTATTGATTTTTTGAAAAAACCAACTCTAGACTACCCGTGTGGGAAATTGTAGGCACCTAGAGTTTAGAAAGAGAACAATAAACTCCAGGTCAGTCACGGGACTGGTATGAGCAAACAAAAACAGTTTTGAATAAAAACAATCAACAAAAAGAATTTAAAAATTGAAATCCGCAATGCTTTATAGAAAATGGTACTACCATAAGGCCTCCCAGCACACACACACCATGCAATCGCAAATATGGGGGAGATTTCTCCTTATGATAGAAAACATGCTTACTACGCAAAATTCTTTTGATATTATTATTAGTGCATGTGGAAAACATTTCGAAAGTATAATATTAATCTTAGCCAGCATAGGTACCATTATATTATGCCTGCTATAGCTACCACCTAAGGTGGCAAGTTATTCAATTGCAATCGTAAAGGGCGCATGTTGGTGATCAGATTTCCAACAAATAGTCAGGCTAAGGAACTTCCTATCACCACATGGGAACGCCTCTGGAGGGACGCCCCGAGAACCTACCCGGATCTCTGCCAACACAAGGCCGGTTTACTCCCTGCCCAGGAGTAACACCTAAGATATGCCATCCCCGGTCGTTTGCGACCTTTAACTGAGGATCCTCAACCACAAAGCAACATCACACAGTAATAAATTTACAGTGCCCACATGAGTTAAGTATCTAGGCTCCATACCATGATGCTACCCTTTTCCAGAAGAAATGGACATACCCTTGGGGTGCGACCCCTGCAACCTTGCCGCATCTTTCCTGTTTCGACCATTTTCGGGGTGTGAGGTCCTGATGTAGTCTCGTTCACAAAGCTACGCTTTTCACAAAAGCCATGCTTCGATCAACAAATGATCAGCAGCACTTCGTATGCCACATTACCTAATTGGGAATGTATCATTAGTAACCATCAACTACATAACATCCGAGCTCGTACGTCTCAGTGAAGGGTGTCAAGCTAAGAGAATAAATCCCCGCCACCAAACAGAAATGTATTTGATAGAAACCAGCTTTATATCTCAAACTGTAATGTCGTACACACATCCATACAAGTCCGTTCCGGGTTCGAACAAAATCGAAGGCACTTCCAAAGAAGCCCTTGCAATCTGGGTATTCACAATCCTGATCGGACTGCCCATCACATATGGAGATCTTTATACCGTAGCTGCTAAGTGCAGAGTCATTCGACGGGTAATCTTTTCGCTCTCGAAAATACCCAGTCTTCACCATCGGTCTTCAAATGCTATCCATAACATCGTATCATTATTCGGAATGGGTTATATGACACAAAGTCCTCTTCCGGCTAAACCGAATAATGAGCGCAATATTAAAAATATATGGATATTGGGATTTCAGTTAAGTCACGACTATAAAACCCAAAACCTTTATTTTCAAATTGTTTAAACAAATTACCATTTTCAAATCTTTAGACAAAAAGATTTACTTAACAAAGTTCACCCATTTTTCACAAAGATTCATTCACGGATTTTAAAACAATTTCAATTTCAAATTGGATTAGTTCATCCAATCTTTAAATCAAATATTTAATTCATAACTTTCAAAATCATTTCCAAAGATCCATTCATAACTTGGAAAACCATTTTCATTTCAAACTTGAAATCCTTTCAACACAAATTTGAAATTCTTTCCTTATAAAAAAGCTATTATTATTTGAAAACAAATAGTTTTTGTTTCGAAAAATCTGATTTCATTTGTACAAGTTAAAGCCCTTGGGTCAAATTCAAATTCCTAAAACCAATACTTTTTAAAATGGTTTAAACACATTTATAATTTGTATAATATTTTTAATCCATAATTTCTAAACATAGAATTCTAATTTCAAATTTTGAATTCAAATTTAAATCAAATTATTTAAATTTCAAAACTTTATTAAGTTATTCAAAATAATTTTCATTATTAAAATTCCTTTTCAAAGGCTTTTCAACCCAATTCCATTTCCAAAACCATTTGGATTCAAAACAACTCAACTTTTAAGACTATTTCAAAAAAATCCATGACTTAACCAATTTCCTCGTGCAATCCATATTTGTGTGTGGATGGTGTAGTCTATGGGTTTTACCCAATAGTGCAACATCATTGATCGTCACAGATTCAAGCATATCGATATCGATAAGCGGTATATTCTTATAACGCTTATCTTCAATTCACAGATACACAGATAATAACATACATTCATCATAGATAAATAAACTACATCCATCACAGCTCAAAACAAAACAATTCATGTCACAAAGTATTATATATCAGGGATATCAAACAATACAAGACATTTCATAAAATTCAAACATCCATAAGTAAGATTAATTTATTATCTGATTAATTTTAATCAGATTAATCACTAATCCTAGTTGATTAACATTAGTTAATTACAATTTATGTTAATTAATTATCCCTCAATTATTTATTAATTAATCTTAATTAACGAATTAATCAATCTTTAATCTTTAAAGAATTAATTTTAATTATTTAATTACCCTTAATTAATTACCCTTAATTAATTATCCTTAATTAATTAATAAATAAACCCTTACTTTATTACCATTTAATAAATTATCCTTAATTAATTATAATACGTGGTTATTCCTAATTACTTAATTATCTTTAACTATTAATTAATTACTTATAACTAAGTAATTATCTTTAAGTAATCAATTACTTCTAATTACTTATATTAATTAATCTTCTAATTGATTAGTTATTCTTAATTATGAAATTAATCAACCTTAATCAATCTTTGATTAAGTAATTATCCTTACAAATTTCTTACATTAAATAATTATCTTTAATAACTTAAATCAAGTAATCACTTAAAACTTTAATCAAAATCAAAGGACAATCCCTTCATCTTAAATTTATTTCTTTAAATGTTAATGGTTATTTTCAAATATATTTAAAACACTTTTTAAACTTAATAAATTTTAAAAGTAATTTATATTTAAAACCTTTATAACCATGTATTGTATAAATTAATTTGTTACAAAATTCGTTAAAAACTTAATTAAACTTTATAAAACTTGTTTATAAATTTTAAACTTAAAATTGTTTTACATAAAACCTGGGCCAAACCTTAGTTTCCCTCGAGCAAAACTTTGGGTTTCCCCCTAGACTTCATCTGCTTCGAGTTATTCTCGCGAGGAACTCAAGCACGAACCCGAGTGTTCGCCTTCTTCCCCAACACTTCGACTTCGCCAGAAATCCAAATGTGCACCGTGCACATGCATAGAAATTCCAGTCTCCTCCGACTATCATTCTAACCTTCAACCAATCGACATCAAGCTCGACATCTTCCTCAACCACCCAGATTTCCAAATCGGCAACGAGAACAAATTCGACTCGATCGAACCGGAATAGGATCCAAACCCAATCCTCTAAATCCCTCGCCGTCGATGAACTACGCCACCAGAAAACCGCCTCTTCCTCCCAGAGTTGCTTCAAGCCATGACGCAACGGTCCTCCTTCAAGTGATTCGACTTGATATGCAACAGTCGCCGTAACCACCTCATCAAACCCGACCACCGAAACTCACCCGAAAACCCTACTTCTCTCTTCTCCGGCCGCCACGGTCAACATTAAAACCTCTCGCTGTTTTTCCAAAAACCCTCATCTTCCCGACCACCTCCAGGAAAAACTCCAAGCATTTAAATGTTGTCGATCAACGGTAGATGGCCAAAATCCCAAAATCGAGCAAAACCGATTATCTCAGTCCATACACATTTAAAAATTACCAAATTTATTCAAAAATTTATGATTTGGATTTACGATCCAGATTATATAATCAGATATTTAAATTATCATGTTTGAGTTTTACACATTTTCTGATTTCTACTGTTATTTTTAATTTACAGAATAATACCAAATATAATCACTTAGAATTATATTTAAAAACAAGAACACAATGTTACTAACATTTTCTTTTAAGTAATCAAAGCCAAATTTTGATTATTTAAGAAGATAGGAATTATTTTTAGATATTCTTGCCAGAATTTTACAGAGACATATATGCAATAATATACAGGCATTCATCAAATTCAAAGTAGTATGCGAAACCAGATTTGAGGTGAAAACATTCATGTAATCACATTTACATCAATAGCACACAGAATAAATTAGCACCAATTTTTTTTTTTAAATGTTTACTCACCTGATTCACTTGAAAGCAGAAAACTGGAATGATGTTTTAAGCCTGTAGCTTGAATTTTTGATCCTGACTTTACATTTAGTTGCTTGATCTTCTTTTTATCTTTCAGGTTTTAGTCTTCTGTTTTCAGGTCTGGATGGTTTGCATTTATCTCTGGCTTGAGATTTTGGTTTGATTTTGATCTGAATCTTTGCCTTTGCTTGATATTTTTCCAGGTATTGAAGAATAGTTGATTTACAGGTTTTTTTGAATTGGATTTGTAACCTAATTTGTTTCAGGTTTTGATCTGTAATTTTATTTCAAATTTGAGATGATTTTTGTTTCTTCTTTTATTTACTGATTTCAGTTTTGATGTTGAAAATATGAGAAAAAATGAATGTAGTTTATAAAATTTTAATTTATTTCAAGAAAAGATTAATGCCACTTGTTTTAATTTGGCTAACACTTGTTTATATTGCATTAACACTTGTATCTATATATTTTAATCTTCTTACAAATGTCATATGTGAATTAAATTATGTTCATATCCTTAATTTAAATTATTTTGTACATTTTGTTTTAACTCTTTATGCATTTATATTTTCACATCTTCACATATGTTTTTGTTTAAATGTTTATGTTTTTATCTTCTTATATTTTTTATATTTCCACAACTTTTAAAAGAGAATGATTTAACACTAATGTATATATTTATACTTTCAAGGAATTGATTTTAAAAAAACTAATTATACTTTAAATAAATAACCACACATATGTAAATTATAAAATTTAGCTTTTAAACAACTTTTAAACTTTCACTATATTTTAAACACTGCAAATAATATTTTAAATATAACTTTATATCACACTTCCTATTTAAATAAATATATTTTCTTTATTAATCATTTATATAAATCTTTTAAAGAAAAATGGTTTTAAACTTTAATTTCACATGAATAAATATATTAAAATTTCATTCTTAATTAGCCCTTGAAAATCTATTATATCAAATCCAAAACATCATTTTTAAATTAAAATGCATATTTAATATAATTAGAAACATATTCTTATTAACTTAAAAATAAAATTTTAAATCCAATTTATTCCCAATATATTTATTATTGAGTTTCCAAATTTAAATTTTAATCAAAAATCAATACATATATAAACAACTAATATTTTTTTATTTTGGAAAAACTCAATTTAATTCACAATTTAATTTCAAAAATTAAATTAATTATCAAATTTAACTTGCTAAATCCGGGAATGTTACATTCGTTGCCACGAAAGATTATTTAGATTCAAACAATGATGATGGTGAGGAAATCGCTTTCATGACAAGAAATTTTTGAAAATTTTTGAAGTTTGGAAAGATGAATAATCTCAGGAGATATGATAATAAAAATCTAAGTGGAAATAGTAGTGGAAATGGCACTAGGTGCTTTAATTGTAATGAACCTAACCAAATAAAAAGAGACTGTCCACATCCTATGAAACTGAAAAAATCACTAAATATTGATTCATTTAGAAAACAGAGAAGGGCTTATGCTACAACACTAGACGATTCAGATACTTCCTCAAGTAACTGGGAACTAGCTGCAGAGAATGCTAATTTGTGCTTCACAACGACATTTAATGAGAAGTTTGGAGAAACAGAACTAAAATAGGTACACATTTAAATTAAAATTTTGAATTTTTAATTCTTGATTGGTTTTGATTATTAGGAATAACCTATAGATTAATAATAAAATTGGTTGAATAATGTGTGCATATATTTTAAATATTATATATATATATATATTCTAATAAAATATTAAATAAAAATAATAAAAAAATATTTTAAAAAAATTGTAATTATTTTTTATATATTAAATAATAATTATAAGATAATTATAAGTACATTGGAGTTATTTATTGAATTTAGCTTTTTTGAAAATTTTGACCTATATGTCGACATACCCCATATGCATATGTCGACATATGTAGGCAGATTTTGAATTTCAATTTCAAATTTAAAATTTGAATTTCCATCTACTTTTCACCAACTCCTATGTTCTGAAAAGATGTCTCTTGACCAAAGAATATGTTCTTTGATTCTCTGTTTATTTACTTCATCTCCATCCATTCATTTTTCACTTTCATTTTCAAATTCAAAAATCATAAACTCTCTTGTCCCTTCAAACTACTCTTTAATGCCATCCTCAAGCAACATTAAGGCGAACATGAAGCTTTCTAAGAAAACAAAAGAATATCCTTTTAATGATCAAGAAGCCATGCAAGCTTTTATTGAGTACATATCTTTTAGAAAATTCTTTCCTGGAAGATTTCCTGAACAAATAAAACTTCAATTTACTGAATAAATAAAACTTCAATTTACTGAATAAATAAAAATTCAATTTAAACTTCTTTCTCAGATTTAAATCAGATAGATCCCTAAAACAAATAGACATATAATTAAACTCAGTTACATAAATCTCCATGTCTTAAGAAATATCCCACTCACCTCAACTAAGCTATGCCCTCTCTTTATCTACCTAGAATCTCCTTCACTTTGATTAGTCGATCTCTCTCCTTTTCATTTGCTTTTGTCCTTAATTTTATTATCTTCTCCTTCTCTAATATTAGATTTTATTTTTAAATTTTTTTTGTGAGGAATAGGCTGATTTAGAGTGCAGTAGAGACTTTTGAAAAAGACAGAGTTTTGAAGCATGCATGATTAGAGTAGGGTCCTTAGTCTTAGGTTCACGTTGTATTTATATGGGTAGAAATTGACCTGGACTGTTAGATTTAATTATATGGAAGTTGGATCGTTCAGCCTAACCTAACTCTGGTTGTTAAAGCTTGACTGGTCGACCAGTTGCCTTAGGGCTATCTACCACTAGGGGTCGACAGGTCCCAACCAAGGTGCTGATCAGTTAATGTTTCGTATTTTTCCAAATTTGTAAACTTTATATATGAAAATTGTTCAAAAAAACCACTATGAACGCATTGAGGTAAGTGTCGTGGCCAAATTTGAATGTCTATGAAAATTTCATTTTTATCCTTATAATATTTTAATTAGTTTATTTATTAAACTTTTTAGTTATTTTTTTTCGGGGTGTTAAAGGAGAGTCATCGGTTTAAGTTTATGCTCATACCAGGGTCACGAAGACGTTTCATGTCATGAAATGAGTATTATTTTGACAAGGGATGAAAACTGATATCGAAAAATGTGCAAATAGGTATTTAACGTGCCAGCTAGTAAAAGCTAATCATTAAAAGCTGAGCGGTTTACTTCAACTTTTGGAAGCACCGAATTTGAAGTGTGATTCGATATCCATGGATTTTATAGATGAGTTGCAAGGTCGAGAGTAGAGGATGACAACATTTGAGTAATAGTCGATAGATTGACTAAATGTGCTAATTTTACCCCTGTGAAGTCGAAAAGAATGGTAATTAGCTTGGCGAAGTTATACATAAAGAATGTTGTGAGAATTTATGGGGTTCTGAGTAATAGTATTAGTGGTAGAGACCCATTATTCACCAATCAGTTTTGGAGAAATTTTCAGAGTGCCTTAGGCTGGAATTGAATATGAGTATGGCCTGTGGACATATGGTTAAACGGAAGAGATAAACCGTGTACTTGAAGATTTATTGAGAGCATGTGTTTTAGAGTTTTAAGGATCTTACAAAGATCATTCGCATTTGGTAGAGTTTGCTTACAGTAACAGTTACCAATGGATTATTGAAATGGCACTACTTGAGGCACTTTATGGTAAACTATGTTAATCACCCATTTATTGTAGACACAAGGGATAGGCTCGCGTTAAGACCATATTTTGGTAAGAGATGCTACTAGGAAGTTAGAATTTATCTGTACTAGAATAAATATTTGCAATCAAAGTAGAAGATTTAATTTGACAAAAGGAGAAAATAGCTAGAGTTCATATGGGCGATCATGTGTTCGTCAATGTTTTACCAATGCATGATGTTATGCGCTTTGGGAAGGCATGGAAATTGACTCTTATAGGTCTGTTTCTAATGATAGAGATAACTAATAAACTCGCATATCGAATCGAGCTACCAAATAGTCTAACGGCTGTGCATAAAGTTTTTCACATATCGCATTTGAGGAGGTGTATGCACGACCCAAATTCGATGGTGGAACCGAGAGCAGCCGAGGACTTGTCTTTAGTACTTGATTTGATTTATGTAAGGTGAGCAATTAAATAGTTGATTAGGACACGAAAAAATTAAGGAACAAAGTTATTAAACTTATTTTCATCCAATGGAGTGACAATATAGATGATTGTACCTGGGAGGTACAGGATAGGACTAGGAATATCTATCTCGATTTTTTTTGACATGAATGATTGGCATGTATGTTTGGTTATATAAACTAGAAGTGATACAGTATGATTTGTGATATGATATTTTATGTGTTAATAGTCTCATTAATATAGTATGACTGTTGCTTTATGGTTTACGTTTGCAAAGAACTAGTGTAATTATTGTACTTATGTGTACATAGAATTGATGACGGTAGTCATTATCCTACCTTAACTAAATTTCAAGGACGAAATTCTTATAAGGAGGGGAGATTTTAGTATCCCATATTTTGAACAAGGAAATTAATTAAGTAATTAATTAACTAAAATAACTTGTGAGATAATACTTATGTAAGAAGGTTCATTAATTGATTAATATTGAGCGTACATGAAGAGTTAAGAGATTAATAAAACTAGCTACAAAGGCATTTTAGCCCAAGCCTAAATTATTTACCCTAACTATTCCATCTTTTTATTTATTTTATCCCACAATTACATGAAACAAGATAGAGAGTTAGGACGACTACTATTTTGGAGAAGAAGAGAAAATCAAATTATAAGAGGAAAGGAATTCATCCCTAAGAAGGAAAAGAAGATTTTTAATCAGGTTTAATCAAACTGGATGAGTAGAACTTTCTCAAATCCCTTCCAAACCTATTTGGGTATGGATTTTATCTATTTATGATGGTAAAAATGAGGATGAATAATTTTTAAGAATGATAGAATGATTTCATTGATGTTTGGGAATTCAATGGCAATAGTTTTGACACATTTTAGGTTAAAATGTGGATCTAACATTTACAAATCCATTTGAAATTTTAATATGATGTATAGAACATTAATTTGGGGATGTGCTTTTAATTTCATAATTTTTTTTAAATTACATAGATTATATATGAAATTTGTAAGTTGCGAAAATGCTTAATTTTTGATTTTCAGTTATTCGGAATATGAAAATAATAATTTAGGCCTGAAATTTTATATGAGATAAAGGAAAAAATGGATTACTTTTGTTTCTTTAGGATTCTTCCCATGATTTTTCCAATTAATATGAATTGTCTAGTAAAGGTGAAAGTCAATAAGAAATGTCAATTTAACTAATTAATTAATGAACAGATTAGTAATTATGGAGCAACCTAAAATGAGAATTACAACGATACATGTAAACTAATGAAAATTCGACATATAATCAGATTCAATGGAATGTAATTACTTAAAATGGAAATAAAACAATTTTCAAAATAATTACGAAACAACCATTATGATATGTGGTAACTTTTGAATGCTCAACCCTTGATAACTTTAACTGCCAACATGCGATAGCTATGATTTATCAATATGCGATACCTCAAAACTTGGTATGCGATAACTTGTAAAACTCTACATATGATAGATTCCATAGCATCCTGCAATAGCTTGTGAACTCAACAGTGATTGCTTTCATAATCAACCTGCAATAGCTTGTGTAGCTCAACATGCGATAGGTTCCATAGTCAACCTATGACAGTTTATAAAAGCTCAAAATGCAATAGCTTTGCTATGCGATAACTTCAAGTCACAATAGCTTCAACATTCGATAGCTTTCCAGCTTGACATGAAATAGCTTTTAGCCTTCGATTGCTTTTGAAGTCAATGCATTATAGCTTTTATGGCTCACCTTTTGATAACCTTATAGTCTGACTTGCGATAGCTTAGCATGCTGTAGGCTGCCATGTAACAGATCGACCTTCGATGGTTTTGGACTTCAGCATGTAATAGCTTAATTTTTAGACACTTGGTAGCCTAAAGGAAAATGTGGCCTATGATAGCTGTGGCTGATGAAATTTCCTACGTTAAGCATAATAAGCCAAAATGTAATAATTCATTTTAAATGCTTTAACCTTGGATCGTATCCATACCCATTTTACTATCAATAAATTTTAAAAGAAATTCCTTTGCTATATATGAAGTTGATATTTCTTGAAAGAACTGTTGTTTCACAATGCAATGGAACATGCATTCATAATTTTTTTTATCAATTGCCTTATATAAAATTGATTTGGTATTAGTTCACAATATTTATGTTCACAACATAAATTAGTCATCAAATGGCTACCGTTCCCAAACTTATTTTGATGTGATTCATATAAGATTCCTTACATACAATTATTATGTGCAGTTTTTCGAGTCACACAACTCGTCAACTCCTTAGCCTATGATATGATGGAGTTTCTTATAAATCCATAACTTATATGAATTTTTAGATATTCTACAAATAATATTAAACTTAATATTGTGTAATACTCTTAAGTACACACCTCATAGAAAGAAATTAACCCCATTCCACTTATCATTTATTCATCCTTTGTCCAACAAAGTTCAATCACTCCTTATCAACACATCATTATGTATTATAAAGAGAAGCTAGTCTTGATACTGAATCTTAATTCATTTTAGGTGCATTTGGAACTCTTTCTAATGTACTCATCCATTTGATCAAATCTAAACATTTCTTTTGCATGTTATTTTATTTTGCTTCCATTTTATATTATGTAAATTTATCATATAAGTATATTCACGCGTACGATAATTCATCGGTGAACATAGAAATTATGTCGAACCATTTTGGTATTATAATATTTATGATTGCATTCATCTATATGTGTCTATCCGAAGAGTTCATCAACTCTTGACGCTCCCATTGAGTGGATGCTCTGCTCTTAATTGTTTGGGATAGAATTAATCGGCATCATATGATTCACAATAATCATATAATAAAAATTATTTCTCAACACTATGGGTCGGATATAATTCCAAAATAATTGTAAATAATTTTAAATACTTCAGTATTTCCAATGCATCACTTTTGTTACGAAAACAAATAGACGAGTATTCATAACATTGTAACGAGCCGTAAATTTATCACTTTGATAAGTTATATTTATATTTGAAACTGGATACATACACTTATTTTTCATCTATGAAAGAATATGAAATAAAAATTATTTATTTTATTTTTGAAAATAAAATAATTTATCATATCATCAGAATATCATCACTTTTATATTTTTTCTAGAATTTTAAATTGAGTTTAAATAATCAAATAATTGTTTTAAAATGATAATAATTCATTTTAATTAGTTATATAGTAATAATAAATCATTTGTAATAATTTTATAAAAATGTATAATTGATTTGAAGATATAAGAAAATTGATAAAGTTTTGTCGATACAATAGCTATTTTTGCAAATACTTGTTTGATATTAGTTTAATGATTTTATAATTCAGATGTGATCGTTTTAATTTATTTAAAATGATAAGAAAATAGTTTCAAAGTTTTTTAATAGTTATATGCAATTTAATTAAGAAGTAAAAATATGACCGAAAATCGAATCTCGGATTCGCAACGGATTGACGAACGGAAGTTGTAATCGAATATTGCACCATGGGTTGTCACATATGACATATGTATGCATACATGTATGTAATATAACACATATACACATAAATATACATATAGTAAGTTGCCATGTACATTAGTTATTTACACAAGGTAATCTAAGTTATAAATATCATGATATTTACTTAACCGAATCAAAACGAAACTCACCATCACATACAAGCACATGGGGTGGCACATAGGAGGGGGAGTCACGACTAAGGGATGATTGGAGGGGTAATGATGATGTTGAGAGATATTTTCACTTTTACTTAAGTGATAAGCTTCCAAAATGCTTTAAATATCACCCTCCCCCTTCACTTATTCTCATTCCATTTCTCATATTCTTCCTCCTTATTCTTGAGCTCTTCTTAATGGTTTCTAAGCCTTGGAATTTTTTTAGCAAAGTTATGACAAAGTAATGTCAAAAATCGATACATATAAGCTATGTTGCTATCACCTTAAAATCAATTGCCAAAACCCTTCCCGACTCTTCAAAACCCACGACCACCCTCTACCACCATGCTTGACCGGGAAAGCCACCTCGCAAGGTCATGGCCAAGCTTGCAAAAAGAAAGAAGGAAGATTTGGGAAGCTCGGGAGTGAAGACAGTGGAGAGAAGTGTCGCCTCAGTGCCGTCGGAATCAAATGGAGATGCTTCGGAATAGTTAGGATGGAGAAGGAAGTGATGGTGTGAAGTGGTGATATGTGCTTGAACGTTGGTAGGAAGAGGATAAAGTTTGGCTTGGTAAAAGTGAGTTAATCTCAATTTGAATCACTCATTAATCACTAATGGTAAACTTGTTTTAGAAGTAATTTGCGATTTCAGGCCAGAAAAGTTAAATCAATGTGTAGAATGGAATATAACTTGGAATTCTTCGAAATAAGAATTTTTCGATCTTTTATGACTATAATTTTCAAATGAAGAAGGAAAATCCAGATTTCATTTAATGGAATTTGAGTTATGTCCAAATCAAATTTTTAAAAGCATCGCGGTTTGGTAGTTCCAAAACCTTTGAAGTAGGTATTATTAAATCTTTAAAAATATGAAATAAATTCCAGAATTATATTAAAATGATTTAAAAGGGATTTATTTATAAAAATGGACATATGCGGAATGAAGTTAATGTTTGATCAAATAAGCTTTTTAAAACACTATTCGCAACACTTTTTGCAGCACTTTTTGGTAACTTTTGAAATTAAGATTTGAACTTAGGATTATCTTCCTATATCCTTTTAGTAATCTTTTCGAATGAATAATTAAGTATTTTGAAGATGATTTCGAATTTTTTAATTTTTTTTAAGGAGTTATGTATAAATGGTTAAAGAAAAATTATTTTAAACGATATTTGGAATTTTGTTAAGTAAACGAATATTATTTCTAAAAGATCCTATAAAAGATTTAGAGTTTATCAAATAATTTGACCACCTTATGGGTGACGAAGAGATAGTCTCTAGACCCGAGCTTGGACAACCAATGTTTGGGTTCCGCTCTAGCTATCCGGACTGGTTCAACGGAGGGGATAGTAAATTTGATTTATTCGGACCACATTTTTGTAAGATAAAAAGAGATGTGGAGATTTTAAAAAGTTAAACAAGATTTTAGAATAACAAGATTTTGGTGAATATGAAATGTATTAGCTAAACTCTGTATTAAATTCCGAGGAGGCAATTCATACTATCTGTTGAATTTAAAAGGTGATTTCGCTGTTATTCGAAGATTTGTACAAGTTGAATACAGAAATTACTATTGGATATGACTGGTCTAGAATTTATGGATCCATTTTATTCAATATTGATTAATTTGGATTTACAATAAATGATGTCTTAAATAACATTGTTTTTGACCCATTAAATATATGTTTTGGAAATGTGAAATCTTCATTAAGATTTGAATTATACTTTTCCTATGTAACTAAAAGCTGAAATTTCTTAGAAACTCCAAAAATTAAAAATGGGTTTTAATTAACCAAAGGATTTGATAAAAGAGGTTGAATGATTTCTTATATACTAAAAAATGAACGGTTTAATGATGTATATTTTAGAAGATATTTTATCTAGATAAAAGATATCGATAAATAAATAATAATCACCGATATACTTAACATCTTTTATCGATAAATTGGTTTGAAGGAACTATGTCGGATTTGGGTGATTCCTATTCAAAAGCCACTTCGAACCAATATACATTCGAAAGTGAAAATATGTTGAAGATAATGATTTTGAAGATGGAGATCTTCATAATTTAGGGTTGCTTGCTGTTGAATATGCTTGTATATGATTTTTGTTTGATGATAATAAACATATATCTATATTCATTTAAATGTATTTCTTAATGTACTATTTTATTTCTCACATAATTAAACAAATATTTGCTGAAAAAAATAAAAAACACAGAATTTAAATTTGAACAGATATTTTATTCATGCAAATATTTATTACAATTTTGAATAGTACAATTTTGAGTTCCCACTATATACACAATTTTCAAACAATACATTTTAATTTACATAACTGTCCTTACTATATATCGCTTATTCACACGTATATAATCTTCAACTCTATTCCAGATTGAACCAACATCTGAGCAATCTTCAAAATAAACACTAACGTAGTAAAATTGAAAAAGAAAATATTTTGCAATATAAAATAAAAAGTGATTACGAATATTTTATTTGCCTCAGTTATTTGGGTTGTTCGTCATCATTTAAATTTGATTTCATCATACGCGAACAGCATGTGACATGCATAGTGTAACACTGTACATGCCACCAGGCCGTGCACACTGATATACACAAAGTTACAGGCACAGGTGAGCATAAGGTCAAACCCAAATCGAAAGTCGGGTTCAACTCAAGTGAAATAAATAAAGTCACAACACGAGCAAGGTCAAACGCGGGCTATTAGCTAGATTCAACACAGGTGCAATACAAAATACAAATAATTCTCGAGTGAAACAAAGTCCACGCAAGCTACATATAGTCTCAAGTGAAAGGCTGGACAGTCCAACCAAACTGCTAATAAGGTTCAAATGTCATACAGTAGCTGGTAGCTGTTTCAAATCATGAATAGAACTCAAGTCTGGTCACAACAAACTGCAACAAAAGTGTAGTCATATGAAGACTCTAAACAGACCACATGTACACATATAAAACCATGGATAATGCAAGCAAGTAACATATATATGCTACAGAGACTAGACAATTTAGGCAGTGCAATGAAGACTACAAGATCAAATCGTGCACTTGTAAACAAAACCAAGTATAAATCCATGTGAAACACAGTACAACCTCAACTACAACCAAGAAGCATGCATATATGCAGTGACACATAGAGCGCGTACACTTGGATACAAATGCATCACTGAGACACGAGTACAATATACATGCAGTTTCATCAACTAGACCATAGGCTATGACTTCAAGCATGCGAATACAGGAAAACTAAACTGCAACAATGCCCAACACAAATGTACACGGTGAAGACATGAATATATACATGAGTGGACACAAACATATATGTGTAATAAAACCAGATCAAAATCAGTGGCTCAGCATGTACAGGCAAACAACCAAATACAACGCAACATTTCAGAAACATGTACACAGTGCCAAGATAAATACTGAAGTCGTGCGACAGCATATACAAGGCGAGTATGCTACAGAGATGAACAGAAGTGCCAAAGTCACATATTATCACAACATTCAATGACCTAAGTCAGGTGATGTCAAAAACCAAGTCGAAGAAGTGACAAAGCCGAAGTCAAAAAGGAAATATTTTTGCAGAAGAATAATTCAAACAATATCATCGCATAAACAAAGTCAAGGTCGAAGCCAAAATGGAATCAAATTCAAAGTAACTAAGAATCAAACCGTGATAACCAAGAAAAATGAATAGTTCAAAATCGAAGCCGTGAGAATCAAGCAACGAAGTATACAAAATTAAAGAAGTCGGAAATCATCACAATCATTCAAGAATACTCAAGCGGCCAAGCGTAGTTATAGACGAATTCAAATGATAAAATACGAACGAAAATATAGAGGATCGAACCCTATTTAAACCTTGTAACATCGTAGGCTAAAATCATTCGAGTTCAAGCAAAATAGAATAATCATTCAACTCGAATCAAGATCGAGTTCAAAGAAATCAACCAGCAAAAACAAAGAGCTTAAAATAACATACTAATTTATACCGAACTTGATGAAATTGAAGGAGCCATGAGAAAATTGAGAAACAGTCGATTGTCGATGCAAATCAGAGTACAAACCACTGTAATCGACTTACGATCAATCGATGACTTCAATTATCCAAAGCCCTAATTTTGAGAAAAGGAAAAAAAGGAACGAATGAGCTAAAGCAAGCAACTAATTATTGAAAGTGTACGTGAAGTACTAAGGATCGTGTAATATGATATATAAATACGGAAACTGATAATAGCAGTAAATAAAAATTAAAGTAAGCACACCAGGAATTTTTATACTGGTTCGAACTTCCCGTTCTACGTCCAGTCCCATAATATCATCTGGATTTAGACTATAAGCCCTCACTTAACCCGGAGGAATAGGTATATCACACCTGAGCAGCCGAACAGGAATTTTTCCGCCTCAACAGCCGAAGAGGACTTCAACTTAATACAAATAATTTGTTGATGAGTGTGTTCTGAATAACACGGATTGTCTTTTGATAGTACAATTTCCTATAATCAAATCCTCAAGAATATGTAGTGTATGTGAAGATTTGGATGGAAGATAATCTCGTAGAATCGAAGTATATAAATTAATTCAGAGATTCTAGAGATATTGAATTAGAATGAAAGCTTTTATTTGCAGAAATAAATAGATAATAGATTGCAGAATTATGAATAAGAATCAGTGATTGTAGAAGTGATTTGAACATGTTTATATAGTTGTAGAATAGTTATAATCTTTCACGAAGAGTTTCAATCAAAAGTTGTGTCCGTATCTCTTGGATTGAGAGACATTCCTTTTCATGATCAATGGCAACTCTTCAGGAAAACTAGCCGTTATGTTCAGGTCGGTCGACCTAAAAAACTGGTTGGTCAGTTGAGTTTTAAAAACGTATACAAAATAATGTGTATCTGTGCATTTGACACAGGGTCGGTCGACCGAGGTTTCTGGCCGGTCAGCCGACCTATTGTCAATTACACAGTGTACACTAATTTATGTATAATCTTAATATAAATCAATTTGTGTATGTGTGTGACTACTTGAGGAATGATTTTAACAATATTCTAAGACTCAATATATTAAAATATTCATACTAATATCTGGATTGTAGTCTTGTCTCCTTTGTAGTGCATAATATACACTTATTCTCTTTTTGTCGCTTTGGTATAGTATTGTAGTCGTATGATCTCTGAAGTTTGTGTCATAAATCAACATTCTCCCCCTTTTTGATTGATGACAATACTTGTGTGACGAAGTAGTATATATATTCTCCCCTTGAATATATGGCGATTTTTCTGACTTTTCTGCAAGAATTTGTTAGCTTTCATATATTTCTCCCCCTTTGTCATCGACAAAAAGGAATACCTAAAAAATATGGAACATGTAACATAACATAAGAAACCATCGAGTTTTAAATAGTACATATTCAAAGCAAATAGGAATATTAATGATGTTTACTTAGTACACAATATTTAAGAACACTGAAATTATAAGATAGTAAGTTGTAAAACAACATGGTCACTCCTCATCATCATCGGAATCCCAAAATTCTGGACGGATATTTTCTTCCGGAGGAGCATGTTCCTTACCACGTCTTTGAGCGGTAGAAGTGTGAGTTCCTGATGTACCGGAGCTTCTATTCTCCGAAGTGGAAAAAGAGAAGTTTGGCGCTGGCCTTTTTCCGGGAGCTACATAAGAGGCACCGACTTTGGAAGTACATGATAAGGCATCCCATAAGTTCACGAAGAAACCCTTGATTTTCTTGAAACGACCATCAATTTTTCGTATCCGGGCATCCAAGGCTAGTTGATTTTGAGCCGAAATATCAATGGCCGCCTCTGTACTAATTCCGGGAGTTGGTCTTTGAATTGAATGTTGGCGTGTTAGACGTTCCGTAGCATGAGTTGATGGTTGAGGTGTAGAGAAGTTATGGCATAGTTGTTCTCGAGGAGTAGTACTCCATTAGTTAAATGGTATGAATCTAGGAGGTGCATCGGGCAACTTCATTAGTTTTATGGTCCTTGAATCAAAAGTACAAACTTTGGAGGTTACGGATTCGGGAGCATGTGGGATGAAGGTATTGATCAATCTCATTATGTATTCTCCATAGTGTATATGAAGCATTTTGCCTTGATTAAATGAGAGAAACTCATCCATGAGTAATTGTGCCCAACTGACGTGTGTATTCGAACATATAGCATATAGAGCTTTAAAATTTTCAGGATATACTAAGTGGTAGGAGCCGCCTCTTGGTATAATGGATTTCATCATGAAACGATGAAAAAGTCTAGCTCCAGGTCTAAGTGATGTTTTTTGTCTAAAATCCGTAGCATCATCTTCGAAAAATAAATGACTTATGTGGTCATGACTTGATAAATTACAATCTACATCGTTTAATGCGATTCCACCCGGTCTAGCACCTAAAATGTGGTTAATTCGATCTATGGAAAGGAAAATTGAGGCGCCACATACCGATGTCCAAACACAATTTTCAGTGTTTCTAGGAGGGTTAACAAGATTTAGGTTAGCAAGGAACAATTTGACCATAATGTGGTTAATCTTTAAATTATTCTTTCTATGGTCTAGAAAAGTATCGAGCCCACTTTTAATTGCGGCATTTTCAGTACGGTAGGCAACGAAATTAGGATAACTTACAAATGATTCTTCAAAGATTTTGGCATCTTGAAGTTTTATCCATCTTTGAAGTGCTACGTCATTGACCAGCCATGAGGCAATTTGAGTATCTACGGGAGTTGATGAAGATGAGCCACCGGTAGTCTTTGATTTCTTCTTTGGAGCCATTGTTTTTGAAGTAAAAATAGAAATTTGAGAAAAAATTTAATGGGGGCTAGGGCAAATACCGAATTTGAAAAAGCAGGAGTGAAGAGGTAGGTTGAAAAGGTGAATGGATGGGCTACTAATATGAGGTAAAAAGTAAAATTAACCAGCTGGCTACACGTTCGGTCGGCCGAAAATACTGGGTCGGCCGACCGACTTTGTTAACGGAGAGTTGCTGAAACTCTCGGGAAGGGTTCGGCTGACCGATGCAGGCCCTTCGGTCGGCCGACCCTAAAAAAAATGTGTATTTGATACTTTCGGTCGACCGACTCAGTGTTTTCGGCCGACGCTGTTAGATATGCACACATTTTTTTGCTGTTATTATAAAAATGATAGAAATTTAAATTTTATTATTATTTCATTATATTTATACATCTTATTGAAAACAACAACATATATATAAATATATATATATATATATATATATATATATAAGTTTTAGCCAACGATTGTTAAACTTCACGTTCCCATGAGTTTGGGGACGGAACATCTTCTATAGGTGACCATCTTGGAGCTATTTGAGTTTGAACGGGATTTGAAGAGGATGGGGATCTATAAGAAGGTTTAGCAACATCATCCTTTTTTGATGAACAAACTTTCATGGCAATCTTTTTTAGAAAACTCAAATGTCTTGCCTTGACTTTTTGTTCATAGTAGAGTTCCCGTTGCATATTCATTTGCTGTTGTTGGTAGTGATGTATTTCATCAATTTTTTGCTTGGTGGATGGAGATATTACCATTATATTCTTCCCTTTTTTTCTTTTCAGGCGTACAGCCTGTATGAGATTCATCCCATGGTTTCCACCCGTGTCGGGGGTCTTTATTAGGAGAAGAGAAATCAAGGATACGTTTAGGCATGGGAAAGGTAGGATAGGGGCCATTTTCAGGAATTTGATCGGAAACATCATCGTCCGGAGATGAGTGTGATAGATGGGAGTTTTCGGAATTATAGGTGTCATTGTTTGAAGACATTTTTCAGGTTTTATTTTTCTTAGTATATGTTTTGAAGGATAAGCATAGTGTATATATAATCATCTGTTTGCTGAAAAACTAGTGGATAGAAAACTAATTTTAAAAATAATCATAGTAGTTTAACAACAAGCCGTTTGTAAATGTATGATTTATATGTTTTAGAACTAAAAATAGTTATTTCTGGAAAAAAACAAAACAGATAAAACAAACGTTAAGGTAAACTGGAACAAGAAACACCCATAGCCCAAGTGGCTATAACATAACATTTATCAAACAAGTCAGAGATCATGAGTCGAGTTCCGCTTTAGTCAGCAATAAAACAATTTTTGTTTTTCAAAATTTTTGCATATTTTTATCTATAAATCTTTTAAATACATTATTCCTAAATCTCGTCTAAGTTTTATAAAACTATTTTCATTTAAAGGTTTAGTAAAAATGTCAGCAATTTAATTTTCAGTATTAATAAATTCTAAATTTATCAATCCATTTTCCAAACAATCACGAAGAAAGTGATGACGAATATCAATGTGTTTTTTTCGTGAGTGATTTACCGGATTTTTAGAGAGATTTACTGCACTAGTATTATCACAATAAATTATAGATTTTTCAAGATAACAATTAAAATCTTGTAGTGTTTGTTGCATGTATACGACTTGTGCACATGCAAAAGCAATAGATACATATTCTGCTTCACACGTTGATAAAGAAACACAGTTTGTTTCTTACTAAACCAAGAGACTAAGGAACGTCCAATGAAATGACACGTTCCACTCGTACTTTTTCGATCCGTCTGACTTCCTCCAAAATCAGCATCGCTATATGAGACTAATTCGAAAGGACATTCTTTTGGATAGAATAGTCCGAAATCTTTGGTTTTAGTTAGATAACGAATAATAGTTTAACTGCTCGCGTATGTGATTCTTTGGGATTTGCTTGAAATCGAGCACATAAACAAACACTCATCATAATATCGGGTCGACTCGCTGTTAAATATAATAATGATCCAATCATATTACGATATAGTTTTTGATCAACACTTTTGCCTTCTTCGTCTCTGTCGAGATGAATCGTTGTGTTCATCGGAGTTGGTTTGGCAGAAGTATTTTCTAGACCAAATCGTTTAATTAAATTATAACAATATTTTTCTTGATTAATAAAAATTCCATTTTCTATTTGTTTTATTTGTAAACTAAGAAAATAGTTTAACTCACCCATATGAGACATTTCAAATTCATTTGTCATTATTTTAGAAAATTCTTGACAAAGCTTTTCATTTGTAGATCCAAAAATTATATCGTCAACATAAATTTGAATAACTAAAATATCATGCTTGTCTCTTTTAATAAAAAGAGTTTGATCAACCTTTCCAATTTCAAAACCAGAATTTAGTAAATAACTTTTAAGAGGATCATACCAAGCACGAGGTGCTTGTTTTAACCGTATAAAGCCTTTTTAAGTTTATAGACATGATCAGGAAATTGTTCATGTATAAATAATGGAGGTTGTTCAACATAAACATTTTCTTTTATAAAATCATTTAAAAAAGCACTTTTAACATCCATTTGATAAAGTTTAAAATTATGAAAACACGCGAAAGCTAATAAGATAAGTATTGCTTCAAGTCGAGCGACTGGAGCAAACGTTTCTTCATAGTCTATTCCTTCTTCTTGATTATATCCTTGTGCAACTAATCTAGCTTTATTCCTAGTTATATTTTCTAGTCCATCTGCTTTATTTTTAAAGACCCATTTTGTACCGGTAACTGATTGATCACTTGGTCTAGGAACAAGTTCCCAAACTTTGTTTCGTTCAAATTGATTTAGTTCTTCTTGCATAGCAAGAATCCAGTAGTCATCAGTTGAGGCTTCTTTTATATTCTTAGGTTCTATGTTAGAGAGAAAAGCTACATGACCAACTTGATTTAATTGATGTCTGGTTTTAACGTTCACATTTACTTCTCCAATTATATTTTGCACAGGATGATGTCGTAAAATTTTAGGTGGAGATTTTATTATATTTGTAGTAGTATTCTCATTTTCAATAATATTATGGTCATTATTGACAATTTCTTCAATATTGCTATTTTCATTCTGAGTAGCTTCATCATCAGAATCGATAGTAATATTTGGATTTATATATTTAAAATTTTCGTTAAATGAAACATGTAAACTTTCTTCAATAATTTGAGTTCTCTTATTAAAAATTCGATAAGTTTACTTCGTTTCGAATATCCAATGAATATTCCTTCATCGGATTTTGGATCGAATTTGCCTAGCTGATCTTTAGTATTTAAAATAAAACATTTAGAGCCAAAAACTTTAAGATATGAAATATTTGGTTTTCTTCCATTTAGAAGTTCATATGGAGTATTCTTAGTTAACGGTTGAATAGAAGCACGATTCAATACATAACAAGCAGTAGCTACAGCTTCTGTCCAAAAACGTTTTGATAAATTGGTTCCATGTAATAAAGTTCTTGCACATTCTTGTAATGTTCTATTTTTTCTTTTTACAACGCCATTTTGTTGTGGTGTTCTAGGAAATGAAAAATTATGGTTAATACCTTTCTTGTACAAAATTGTTCAAAAACTTCATTTTCAAATTCTCCTCCATGATCACTTCTGATATTTTTAATTTTCAAACTTTTAATATTTTGAATTCTTTTAGCAAACACTTTAAAATTATAAAAAGTATCACTTTTATTTTTTAAGAAGAAAATCCAAGTGTGTAACGACCCGCCTTCCTATGCCCAGGAAGACGTATCGTGTTGAAGAAAGAAAGGGGTGAGAAAGTAGAAAAGATAGAGAAGAAAGAACAACAACATCAGAATCTCACAGCGGAACGAATAAATTATATTAATCACATAAGTATTTACATAATATACAACATCAATCAGAGTTATACAGACAATACATCACATACTAGACAGTTATAAACACCTGTCTAGTTATATAACTCAACTCAATACAGAGATATCAACACAACGGAACTATATATATGTATCTACAACGCTGAAGCCTCCTGCTCCATTGCTCCTCCAGAATTCGTCAAAGCTAACCTGAATCCCTTGGCTACCCGTAAAAATTTGGGTACCCGAGAGTTTATGAAAAACAAAAATAAACTTCGGGTCAGACATGGGTCTGGTATGAGTAACAGGTTAATTATCACTCAATGTAACCCTTAACTGTTTTAAATGTTTTCAGTAACTAACTCTACTTTGTTTACTTAAATTTTAATTTTAAAATTTACTTTATAAACAAACTAACACATTTTGTTCAGATACTAAGTTCTATCAATCAATAGATTAAGCTCTAATGATTTTTGAAAGTAAAACAGGAGCTAAAATTCTAAATACAGAGATGTTTTCAAGTCATCATCACACATACATGCAGAACACATATACACAGAATTGCATTAAGATATATACATATCCTAGACAATAATTAAGCAACAAATATGTTTAAGTATTTTAAAAAAAAAACTAAGTTACTCACCACATGTTGAAGAACAGAGGCCAGTGAACAACTTCAAGCAACAAACATCTGGAATTGTTTAAACTGGAACTGCATTTCCACATTAAATTTGATAGCTTGCTTTACCATGCTTTGATTTACAAACTTGCAGTTGCATGTAAGTTTGTTATTCTCTGACTTGTTTTAGTTTTCCAGACTTTTTTAAAAAAAAAATGATCTGCAGTCTTGATGTTTCAGAGTTTGATTTGAATTTGTTTTAAGGCTTGCTTGTTTTTGTTGAGTTGCAACATTATTAAGTTTGTATAGATGGAAATGCTTGCTATTTGTATACTTTTAGGTTTGCTATGACTTGAATAAGAAGGCATGTATATAAGAAAGTTACAGGGGTAGGTACTAACTGGGTTAAGCATATGCTGGAATAATGATACTTTGTTTGTATCAGGCAAGATATCTATGTTAGGAGGCTGAAATACACTCGAGTTGACTGGTTTGCTTTGCATTAAATGTAAGAGTACTATGTGTCCCCTACTTGGCTAACTTATGCATAGATAAATAGTACTTTAGTTTGCATTTTCTACTTTATTTTCTTAGCTTTGTATTCTACCCTACAGGCTATCTTCATTCTTTAACTTTCCTGGCAACAAACATATTTATTTTGCTTTGCTTATTCTTCCTTAGATACATAGACATTTATCTTACTTTGCATCTGTTTTAGACTTACCTTAGCATTCTTACTAGCCTGCACATTTTACTTTACAGGTTACAAATTTGCATTGTTTTCTTTTTATTCTTGCCTGCATATTTTATTTTGCAGTGCCTATATGCTAATATTTATACTTTATGCTTTTATTTATTTTGTTTTACTTATTTGTTTTATTACTTTATTTACTTATTGTTTATTTCATACTTATGTTAATATTTATAAGATTTATTTTATTTTATTTTTAATTTACAAATCATAGCTTCTTCCAAAACATATATAACAATTTCTATTTAAAAACCATTTGTAAAACATTACATTGTTAATATTGTTAAATATAACATATTATTAAATTAAAATAATTTATAAAAGAAATTATCACTATATAAATAAATTACTTACTTTATCAATCTATATTTAAAACAAAAACAAAACAACCTTTGTTAAATTCAAAATTAAGTTAAAATTGTTTAAACAAATCCTAACTTTATCTTGAGTATATTTTAAAGCCAAATTGTTATTTAGTATCAAATTTCCAAATTATAATTTTCCAAAAAGATTAAAATAAGAAAATATGTTTTACTTGTTAAATTAAAACAAAGCTTACTATTTACAATATATATATACAAATATATATACACATTATAAATAGAGAACATATTAAATTAGCTTTTAAAAGATAAATTGTCAGTTAAATATTTGTTTAAAAGAAGATTATCAAAATTATTAACAAATATTATCAAATCAATTTAATTTTTAATGTAGATTATTAAATTGATATTGCCCAAATTTCCGGGATGTCACATTCCTCCCCCCTTAAAAGAATTTCGTCCCCGAAATTTAAAACAAAGGTAATTTAATAATCTAAAAAAAAGTAATTTTAAAACACAAGCATATATCAATCCTATGCTAACAAACAAAGCAACCAATTCATCCAAACAACCAAATCTAATTATCCAGACAAAATCAGGATAGATCTATCTAGAGTTCTCCAGGTATAAATACCGGGTTACTCGCCCTACAGAATCCAATCAGACAATACTACTAAGCTACTGAGCTTCCACTCATCAAGATCTACAATACAAGGCAGGATATCAGACTATAGACAAGTCTGACTCAATAACCAAACTCCCTGAACTGCTGGTTTTATAACCAGAGATAGAACTTACACGTACTCCCTCAGAGATACGTGAAACACAACAAATCTCAGTTATCCAAACTGACAATCCAATCCTGAAGACCAAACACTTATCTAAAATCAAATCTCCAATTTCGAAATCCAAATTCCTCCGTCTCTTATCCACAAAACTCCTCGGACGATCCTGGGCTGCCTATATCTTCCCTGATCAGCTCAACTCTTGCTGATGTCCTTAGAAACAAACTGGGCCCAAAAACAATCCAACAAAATGATCTTTCCAAGATCGACCAAAACTCAGAACACAACTCTAATCCAAAATCAGAAGACAGATCTCACTTCTCTCATCCAGAAGAGATAAAACAGATGCACTCCAAATCTGGCCTTAGATCCTGAAAAATTCTCTGCAGAAAACTCTTCCAATTCAAACACTGCAACATCCAATTGCTTCCACTTTAAAATAGCTGCCACCATGCTTCCACTACGCAACTCTGACTGAGCAGATGAAAATGCTGATGATGAACTCAAGCACAGACTGGACAACACATTCCAACATTAGGGTTCTCCAGATCCAAAAAGAAAGCTTAGAAGTTCCTCAAAAATCCGAGCTACTTCACCAAACTGCAAAAATCATCCTATTACTAAGCTGAACAATTGGTATCACCTCTGGAATCCAATCGATACCAAACTCAATCTCCAGATGTTGACCAGACTCTGACTTCTCGAAGACATCCAGAAAATGTCTCTGAAACACAAGAGAACACTCATATTATCGCAAGTCACTTTTGCGATCAATCCAGCCTAATTCCAGAGATACTGCTCTCTCTTTACCAAACAGAACAGCTTACGCTCATGTGGCCAACCCATCGAAAAAGATGGAGCTACTCTGCTGCTTCTGAAGTTACCCAAGAAAAGCTACTAAGCCAGAAGACTTCCTTGACGGCACACAGAATACTCCGAGCTGCTACTGTTGACTCAGATGCCAAAGACTGCTTAATCCAAAGCTCTTCGAGAAACTCGGACCTCACTGCAAACAGGAATACCCAACTGAACCCAGCCACATCACCGAAGCAGATACACTTCCTTAACTTGTCCCAAAGAAATATCTTCGAAGACACCCAAAGTCACTGTGTCTCATCACACAGCAACTACACCTTGATGTATCAAGATATCATGACTTACTTCTGCCCAACCGACAGATCCAAACTCTAGCTCAATCAAATTACACCTCAAAATGAACTCCAAACCTTAACAGGTTTCCTTCAAAGATCGATGAAATCCTTACACCATCCAAAGTTTACTCGAGACGGTATTAGGTCTACAGTCTCGACAGTTACACTTCCAACCTCAAATATACAAACTCCAACCATTGGTAGTTGTGTTACACACACCACCACCCTATCTACCTTTATAGCTCGTTGGAAAACCCGAACAGGTAACCCAACAAATAGGTAGAAATAAATATATAAATATATATATCAAAATTACAAATACGCTCTCTCAAGAAGAAAACACTTAAGAGCCTAGGTATTCACTCAACCTAGCGCTCTGATACCACTGTAACGACCCGCCTTCCTATGCCCAGGAAGACGTATCGTGTTGAAGAAAGAAAGGGGTGAGAAAGTAGAAAAGATAGAGAAGAAAGAACAACAACATCAGAATCTCACAGCGGAACGAATAAATTATATTAATCACATAAGTATTTACATAATATACAACATCAATCAGAGTTATACAGACAATACATCACATACTAGACAGTTATAAACACCTGTCTAGTTATATAACTCAACCCAATACAGAGATATCAACACAGCGGAACTATATATATGTATCTACAACGCTGAAGCCTCCTGCTCCATTGCTCCTCCAGAATTCGTCAAAGCTAACCTGAATCCCTTGGCTACCCGTAAAAATTTGGGTACCCGAGAGTTTATGAAAAACAAAAATAAACTTCGGGTCAGACATGGGTCTGGTATGAGTAACAGGTTAAAGTTGCTTAACTTTGAAAATCTTTTGAAAACAAAAGGTATCACGTAAGACTTCCCACACATAAACATGGAAAAGTTTTTTACCTTACGCTAACCAAAACATTTGATAGGAAATTCGGTGATATTATAATAGTGTCTAGGGTTTTCAAGTAAAATACAGAAATAGCTGAAATGCTTACATCTCACATTCCAACATAGTTGGGCACAACTAATTCGTACGGCACTTATTGGATTTTGGATTCCATACAATGGCAGGGCTACTGGGGTACCGCCCGTCACAGTACGGGGCCTAGATCACCGTACCGAGGATTACTCCCTTCATCCCCTGCAACACAAGGCCGGAACCATTCCTTACTGAACAGTCCCGAACAAGATAAACCCCGCAGTTGTTTGCAACCAACTGCCCACACAGCCGAATAAAAAGGGACATCTAGACAGGGGAATATCCTTGTCCTGCTTGGGCATGACCCACCTAACCTTGCTGCACCTCCCCTGTTTTAGCCATTCCCGGTTGATGAGGCTTGAGGCTGCGATTACCTTTAAAGAACATATTTTCTTAGAATGCTCATCGCCCGCCTGACGATGTGTTGAAAGCATTCAATCCATACAAGTTCGTTCCGGGTTCGAACGAAACCGAAGGCATTATCTCGTTACACTCATTTTGGAATCACCCTCAGAGTTAACGACGATAACCCTTGCACTCTGAATCTTCATCTTCACTTCAGATTAACGACCTATCGTTAATTTGGAATCGATGTGGTTTTCGGATGTTCCTAATGCGGAAAACCCGATCCCGGTCTCATCGAAATCCAAAACGTGTCTTTTAAGGCCAAGTTGTCTATTTAGTCTTAACAGTTTAATTCAATATAATCAATATACACACAGATGGATAAATCATAATATCACAGTAAATAATCACAGATGATCTCATGAACAGATAATCAATATTATTATCCAAACAGATAACCAAATATTATCATATTTAAACAAGCATCCATGACACATAGATATAATTCATGCTAGATCACAATCAACAAATGAATTATCAATATCATTCATCCATAAGCAATGATTTTTAACCATACCATTGGTAATTAATTTAAAATGAATTAAATTAACTACTTCAATCTCTAATTAATTTAAAGTAAATTAAATTAATTACTCATCTATAAATCCTGCTTATACAATCGTTAATTAATTATAAATCTAATTAATTAACCATCCACTAAGAATTTATCTTGATTAATCACCATTGATTAATCATTTTCTAATTACATTATGTAATTAGTCTTTAATTAATTTTACAGATTAATTATACTTAATCATTTATAGTAATTAACATTTAATTCCTTCATTTATTCATTAAATATAATTACTTACATTTATCCTTAATTAATTACAATAATTAATCACTTCACTATTATTATTACTTAATTTACCCATTTCTAAATTCCATCATTAATTACATTAATTAATGCTTTCTAATTATATTTAAAATTAATAACTTTATTCAGATTAATTACATTAAGTAATTAATCTTTAATTAAACACAATTATTAATCACCTTTGATTAATAACAATCCAGTAATTAACTACCCTTAATTACTTATTTAATAAATTAATTGTCCCATAATTAATTATCTCCAAAATTTATCCCCTGATTAATTACAAAAGTAATTACCCCAAATTACTTTACTTACAAATCATATTGTATTAATTACATTCAGTAATTATCATCTAATTACTTCCCCAAGTAATCCTGCTCCATTAATTACATTAAGTAATTTCATATCTCAAACCATCAAATGATTTGCTTAAATCAATTAAAATAAATTAATTAACTTAATTCAATCATATCATCAAAATTAATTACAATAAGTAATTAATTTCTTAATTACTTTTATCAAGTAATTACACCTATCAAATTTACAATAGATTATCTAAATTAATTAATCTAATTAATTAATCACATTAATTAATTAATTGATAATCCTTAGTTAATTATCTTATAATATTTCTTAATTTACTTCTTAATTAGTCTCTAATTATAAATCAATTATTAATTTAAAATTTAAATACATAAGTCATTCCTTAATTATCTTATTAATTAATCATTTAAATACCTTAATTATTTCTAAGATAATTTATTTCTTAATTAATGACTTCATTTATATTAGAGTGTATTATATCATTACATTTTAATATTCAAATTCCATTTTGAATTTAAGATTCAAAATGACTAGTGTTTAAACATTTACCCAATTTAAATTCAATTTAAAGTCTTTTAAATAAATGTAAATAACATTTATTACTCACATATGAAACTTATATAAGAGAAGCCTTTAAATTAAACTATTTAATTTTTTTTGTTAAAAATAAGCTTTTACATTACATTGTATCCTTAACTTGCAAATTCAAGTTAAACAATTTATTTAACTTATAAAAAAAAAAAAATCTCTTACTTAAAAACTGATTTAAATATTCAGATTTGAATTCAGGGTGAGCTTGAGTCCATCACTTATCTTTAATTTAAAACTTTGATTAAACTTCCTTTTAATAACTTGAATTTTGCACTTGATTTTCAAATCCATATCCATTTTGAAAACCTTAGATTCAAATGTTCATTTGAACTATACTTTAAATTTTGGAATTTAAATCACAGTTTAAATTCTGTTTCAAAATTTTAAATCAATTTAAAATCTGAACCTGTCAGATTTTTAAGACCTGAAACCCACCTTAAACACTTTAAAACTTTTATTTCATTTCAAATTCGAATTAAAAAAATAAACTTAAAGTCAAATTGCAACCTGAATTTAAACTTGAATTTATGCTTAACTTTTATTTTAACTTAGTTAACTTTGTTATAATTTACAGTTAAGTTTTCAGGAAATTGATCAGGTTTTTGAAACCTGTAACAAGTATTTATTTGCGTCACCCACCTTACTTCGAGTCTCAACCCCAAAAACTTCGAGTTCCTCCCTCCTCTGCTTCGAGTCAACACTCGAATAAACTCGAGTCTCCCCTCACCAAAAACCTGCACACAGAAAACCACAAACCCCCAACTTCATTGGCACGGTGCACGTGCACCGTGGCCCCAACTGACGCCGACCATCCCCTCAGGCACCCACTCACCAACGACCTTCACCTGACATGATCGTGACCCCTCTGAAGCCACCCACACGCTCGAATGAAGATCGAGTTCATAATACAAAGCCTGGAAACATAAACAGGCATCCCCCTCGAACCTGTCAACACCTCCCCCTCGCCGCTCCGACCGCCAGGCCACCAGGAACTCCGGCATAAGCTTCGTCTACATCCCCTCCAGCGATCCCCAAGCCCCCGTTTAACTCGATACCCCACGGAGTTCAAACGAGACCAAAATACAAACATCACAAAAACTAGGTTTAGGAAAAGAAACCCACCACCGCAACTTCTCTGATGATCTTCAGCATCATTCACTATTTTTCTCGGCCTCTCCGGTCACGTCTCCACCTCCATGAAGAGCTACAACCACTCAAATCCACTGTGTTGCCAGCGGCAACCCAAAATCTCCAATT
Source organism: Allium cepa (assembly GCA_030765085.1). Taxonomy (NCBI): domain Eukaryota; kingdom Viridiplantae; phylum Streptophyta; class Magnoliopsida; order Asparagales; family Amaryllidaceae; genus Allium; species Allium cepa. The sequence goes on along the minus strand of CM060935.1, from coordinate 790,474,260 downwards.
CAAAGAAATCAGAAATGCCAAAACAAAACTCAACTAAAAATTGTGAATCTACTTTGAAAAATCGTTATTTCAGATAAGTATTCAAGTTATGAACCTGATTTGATATTTCAAGATGTTTGAAATTATCACTCAATGTAACCCTTAACTGTTTTAAATGTTTTCAGTAACTAACTCTACTTTGTTTACTTAAATTTTAATTTTAAAATTTACTTTATAAACAAACTAACACATTTTGTTCAGATACTAAGTTCTATCAATCAATAGATTAAGCTCTAATGATTTTTGAAAGTAAAACAGGAGCTAAAATTCTAAATACAGAGATGTTTTCAAGTCATCATCACACATACATGCAGAACACATATACACAGAATTGCATTAAGATATATACATATCCTAGACAATAATTAAGCAACAAATATGTTTAAGTATTTTAAAAAAAAACTAAGTTACTCACCACATGTTGAAGAACAGAGGCCAGTGAACAACTTCAAGCAACAAACATCTGGAATTGTTTAAACTGGAACTGCATTTCCACATTAAATTTGATAGCTTGCTTTACCATGCTTTGATTTACAAACTTGCAGTTGCATGTAAGTTTGTTATTCTCTGACTTGTTTTAGTTTTCCAGACTTTTTTAGAAAAAAAATGATCTGCAGTCTTGATGTTTCAGAGTTTGATTTGAATTTGTTTTAAGGCTTGCTTGTTTTTGTTGAGTTGCAACATTATTAAGTTTGTATAGATGGAAATGCTTGCTATTTGTATACTTTCAGGTTTGCTATGACTTGAATAAGAAGGCATGTATATAAGAAAGTTACAGGGGTAGGTACTAAATGGGTTAAGCATATGCTGGAATAATGATACTTTGTTTGTATCAGGCAAGATATCTATGTTAGGAGGCTGAAATACACTCGAGTTGACTGGTTTGCTTTGCATTAAATGTAAGAGTACTATGTGTCCCCTACTTGGCTAACTTATGCATAGATAAATAGTACTTTAGTTTGCATTTTCTACTTTATTTTCTTAGCTTTGTATTCTACCCTACAGGCTATCTTCATTCTTTAACTTTCCTGGCAACAAACATATTTATTTTGCTTTGCTTATTCTTCCTTAGATACATAGACATTTATCTTACTTTGCATCTGTTTTAGACTTACCTTAGCATTCTTACTAGCCTGCACATTTTACTTTACAGGTTACAAATTTGCATTGTTTTCTTTTTATTCTTGCCTGCATATTTTATTTTGCAGTGCCTATATGCTAATATTTATACTTTATGCTTTTATTTATTTTGTTTTACTTATTTGTTTTATTACTTTATTTACTTATTGTTTATTTCATACTTATGTTAATATTTATAAGATTTATTTTATTTTATTTTTAATTTACAAATCATAGCTTCTTCCAAAACATATATAACAATTTCTATTTAAAAACCATTTGTAAAACATTACATTGTTAATATTGTTAAATATAACATATTATTAAATTAAAATAATTTATAAAAGAAATTATCACTATATAAATAAATTACTTACTTTATCAATCTATATTTAAAACAAAAACAAAACAACCTTTGTTAAATTCAAAATTAAGTTAAAATTGTTTAAACAAATCCTAACTTTATCTTGAGTATATTTTAAAGCCAAATTGTTATTTAGTATCAAATTTCCAAATTATAATTTTCCAAAAAGATTAAAATAAGAAAATATGTTTTACTTGTTAAATTAAAACAAAGCTTACTATTTACAATATATATATACAAATATATATACACATTATAAATAGAGAACATATTAAATTAGCTTTTAAAAGATAAATTGTCAGTTAAATATTTGTTTAAAAGAAGATTATCAAAATTATTAACAAATATTATCAAATCAAATTAATTTTTAATGTAGATTATTAAATTGATATTGCCCCAAATTTCCGGGATGTCACATTCCTCCCCCCTTAAAAGAATTTCGTCCCCGAAATTTAAAACAAAGGTAATTTAATAATCTAAAAAAAAGTAATTTTAAAACACAAGCATATATCAATCCTATGCTAACAAACAAAGCAACCAATTCATCCAAACAACCAAATCTAATTATCCAGACAAAATCAGGATAGATCTATCTAGAGTTCTCCAGGTATAAATACCGGGTTACTCGCCCTACAGAATCCAATCAGACAATACTACTAAGCTACTGAGCTTCCACTCATCAAGATCTACAATACAAGGCAGGATATCAGACTATAGACAAGTCTGACTCAATAACCAAACTCCCTGAACTGCTGGTTTTATAACCAGAGATAGAACTTACACGTACTCCCTCAGAGATACGTGAAACACAACAAATCTCAGTTATCCAAACTGACAATCCAATCCTGAAGACCAAACACTTATCTAAAATCAAATCTCCAATTTCGAAATCCAAATTCCTCCGTCTCTTATCCACAAAACTCCTCGGACGATCCTGGGCTGCCTATATCTTCCCTGATCAGCTCAACTCTTGCTGATGTCCTTAGAAACAAACTGGGCCCAAAAACAATCCAACAAAATGATCTTTCCAAGATCGACCAAAACTCAGAACACAACTCTAATCCAAAATCAGAAGACAGATCTCACTTCTCTCATCCAGAAGAGATAAAACAGATGCACTCCAAATCTGGCCTTAGATCCTGAAAAATTCTCTGTAGAAAACTCTTCCAATTCAAACACTGCAACATCCAATTGCTTCCACTTTAAAATAGCTGCCACCATGCTTCCACTACGCAACTCTGACTGAGCAGATGAAAATGCTGATGATGAACTCAAGCACAGACTGGACAACACATTCCAACATTAGGGTTCTCCAGATCCAAAAAGAAAGCTTAGAAGTTCCTCAAAAATCCGAGCTACTTCACCAAACTGCAAAAATCATCCTATTACTAAGCTGAACAATTGGTATCACCTCTGGAATCCAATCGATACCAAACTCAATCTCCAGATGCTGACCAGACTCTGACTTCTCGAAGACATCCAGAAAATGTCTCTGAAACACAAGAGAACACTCATATTATCGCAAGTCACTTTTGCGATCAATCCAGCCTAATTCCAGAGATACTGCTCTCTCTTTACCAAACAGAATAGCTTACGCTCATGTGGCCAACCCATCGAAAAAGATGGAGCTACTCTGCTGCTTCTGAAGTTACCCAAGAAAAGCTGCTAAGCCAGAAGACTTCCTTGACGGCACACAGAATACTCCGAGCTGCTACTGTTGACTCAGATGCCAAAGACTGCTTAATCCAAAGCTCTTCGAGAAACTCGGACCTCACTGCAAACAGGAATACCCAACTGAACCCAGCCACATCACCGAAGCAGATACACTTCCTTAACTTGTCCCAAAGAAATATCTTCGAAGACACCCAAAGTCACTGTGTCTCATCAAACAGCAACTACACCTTGATGTATCAAGATATCATGACTTACTTCTGCCCAACCGACAGATCCAAACTCTAGCTCAATCAAATTACACCTCAAAATGAACTCCAAACCTTAACAGGTTTCCTTCAAAGATCGATGAAATCCTTACACCATCCAAAGTTTACTCGAGACGGTATTAGGTCTACAGTCTCGACAGTTACACTTCCAACCTCAAATATACAAACTCCAACCATTGGTAGTTGTGTTACACACACCACCACCCTATCTACCTTTATAGCTCGTTGGAAAACCCGAACAGGTAACCCAACAAATAGGTAGAAATAAATATATAAATATATATATCAAAATTACAAATACGCTCTCTCAAGAAGAAAACACTTAAGAGCCTAGGTATTCACTCAACCTAGCGCTCTGATACCACTGTAACGACCCGCCTTCCTATGCCTAGGAAGACGTATCGTGTTGAAGAAAGAAAGGGGTGAGAAAGTAGAAAAGATAGAGAAGAAAGAACAACAACATCAGAATCTCACAGCGGAACGAATAAATTATATTAATCACATAAGTATTTACATAATATACAACATCAATCAGAGTTATACAGACAATACATCACATACTAGACAGTTATAAACACCTGTCTAGTTATATAACTCAACTCAATACAGAGATATCAACACAGCGGAACTATATATATGTATCTACAACGCTGAAGCCTCCTGCTCCATTGCTCCTCAGAATTCGTCAAAGCTAACCTGAATCCCTTGGCTACCCGTAAAAATTTGGGTACCCGAGAGTTTATGAAAAACAAAAATAAACTTCGGGTCAGACATGGGTCTGGTATGAGTAACAGGTTAAAGTTGCCTAACTTTGAAAATCTTTTGAAAACAAAAGGTATCACGTAAGACTTCCCACACATAAACATGGAAAAGTTTTTTACCTTACGCTAACCAAAACATTTGATAGGAAATTCAGTGATATTATAATAGTGTCTAGGGTTTTCAAGTAAAATACAGAAATAGCTGAAATGCTTACATCTCACATTCCAACATAGTTGGGCACAACTAATTCGTACGGCACTTATTGGATTTTGGATTCCATACAATGGCAGGGCTACTGGAGTACCGCCCGTCACAGTACGGGGCCTAGATCACCGTACCGAGGATTACTCCCTTCATCCCCTGCAACACAAGGCCGGAACCATTCCTTACTGAACAGTCCCGAACAAGATAAACCCCGCAGTTGTTTGCAACCAACTGCCCACACAGCCGAATAAAAAGGGACATCTAGACAGGGGAATATCCTTGTCCTGCTTGGGCATGACCCACCTAACCTTGCTGCACCTCCCCTGTTTTAGCCATTCCCGGTTGATGAGGCTTGAGGCTGCGATTACCTTTAAAGAACATATTTTCTTAGAATGCTCATCGCCCGCCTGACGATGTGTTGAAAGCATTCAATCCATACAAGTTCGTTCCGGGTTCGAACGAAACCGAAGGCATTATCTCGTTACACTCATTTTGGAATCACCCTCAGAGTTAACGACGATAACCCTTGCACTCTGAATCTTCATCTTCACTTCAGATTAACGACCTATCGTTAATTTGGAATCGATGTGGTTTTCGGATGTTCCTAATGCGGAAAACCCGATCCCGGTCTCATCGAAATCCAAAACGTGTCTTTTAAGGCCAAGTTGTCTATTTAGTCTTAACAGTTTAATTCAATATAATCAATATACACACAGATGGATAAATCATAATATCACAGTAAATAATCACAGATGATCTCATGAACAGATAATCAATATTATTATCCAAACAGATAACCAAATATTATCATATTTAAACAAGCATCCATGACACATAGATATAATTCATGCTAGATCACAATCAACAAATGAATTATCAATATCATTCATCCATAAGCAATGATTTTTAACCATACCATTGGTAATTAATTTAAAATGAATTAAATTAACTACTTCAATCTCTAATTAATTTAAAGTAAATTAAATTAATTACTCATCTATAAATCCTGCTTATACAATCGTTAATTAATTATAAATCTAATTAATTAACCATCCACTAAGAATTTATCTTGATTAATCACCATTGATTAATCATTTTCTAATTACATTATGTAATTAGTCTTTAATTAATTTTACAGATTAATTATACTTAATCATTTATAGTAATTAACATTTAATTCCTTCATTTATTCATTAAATATAATTACTTACATTTATCCTTAATTAATTACAATAATTAATCACTTCACTATTATTATTACTTAATCTACCCATTTCTAAATTCCATCATTAATTACATTAATTAATGCTTTCTAATTATATTTAAAATTAATAACTTTATTCAGATTAATTACATTAAGTAATTAATCTTTAATTAAACACAATTATTAATCACCTTTGATTAATAACAATCCAGTAATTAACTACCCTTAATTACTTATTTAATAAATTAATTGTCCCATAATTAATTATCTCCAAAATTTATCCCCTGATTAATTACAAAAGTAATTACCCCAAATTACTTTACTTACAAATCATATTGTATTAATTACATTCAGTAATTATCATCTAATTACTTCCCCAAGTAATCCTGCTCCATTAATTACATTAAGTAATTTCATATCTCAAACCATCAAATGATTTGCTTAAATCAATTAAAATAAATTAATTAACTTAATTCAATCATATCATCAAAATTAATTACAATAAGTAATTAATTTCTTAATTACTTTTATCAAGTAATTACACCTATCAAATTTACAATAGATTATCTAAATTAATTAATCTAATTAATTAATCACATTAATTAATTAATTGATAATCCTTAGTTAATTATCTTATAATATTTCTTAATTTACTTCTTAATTAGTCTCTAATTATAAATCAATTATTAATTTAAAATTTAAATACATAAGTCATTCCTTAATTATCTTATTAATTAATCATTTAAATACCTTAATTATTTCTAAGATAATTTATTTCTTAATTAATGACTTCATTTATATTAGAGTGTATTATATCATTACATTTTAATATTCAAATTCCATTTTGAATTTAAGATTCAAAATGACTAGTGTTTAAACATTTACCCAATTTAAATTCAATTTAAAGTCTTTTAAATAAATGTAAATAACATTTATTACTCACATATGAAACTTATATAAGAGAAGCCTTTAAATTAAACTATTTAATTTTTTTTGTTAAAAATAAGCTTTTACATTACATTGTATCCTTAACTTGCAAATTCAAGTTAAACAATTTATTTAACTTATAAAAAAAAAAAAAATCTCTTACTTAAAAACTGATTTAAATATTCAGATTTGAATTCAGGGTGAGCTTGAGTCCATCACTTATCTTTAATTTAAAACTTTGATTAAACTTCCTTTTAATAACTTGAATTTAGAACTTGATTTTCAAATCCATATCCATTTTGAAAACCTTAAGATTCAAATGTTCATTTGAACTATACTTTAAATTTTTGGAATTTAAATCACAGTTTAAATTCTGTTTCAAAATTTTAAATCAATTTAAAATCTGAACCTGTCAGATTTTTAAGACCTGAAACCCACCTTAAACACTTTAAAACTTTTATTTCATTTCAAATTCGAATTAAAAAAATAAACTTAAAGTCAAATTGCAACCTGAATTTAAACTTGAATTTATGCTTAACTTTTATTTTAACTTAGTTAACTTTGTTATAATTTACAGTTAAGTTTTCAGGAAATTGATCAGGTTTTTGAAACCTGTAACAAGTATTTATTTGCGTCACCCACCTTACTTCGAGTCTCAACCCCAAAAACTTCGAGTTCCTCCCTCCTCTGCTTCGAGTCAACACTCGAATAAACTCGAGTCTCCCCTCACCAAAAACCTGCACACAGAAAACCACAAACCCCCAACTTCATTGGCACGGTGCACGTGCACCGTGGCCCCAACTGACGCCGACCATCCCCTCAGGCACCCACTCACCAACGACCTTCACCTGACATGATCGTGACCCCTCTGAAGCCACCCACACGCTCGAATGAAGATCGAGTTCATAATACAAAGCCTGGAAACATAAACAGGCATCCCCCTCGAACCTGTCAACACCTCCCCCTCGCCGCTCCGACCGCCAGGCCACCAGGAACTCCGGCATAAGCTTCGTCTACATCCCCTCCAGCGATCCCCAAGCCCCCGTTTAACTCGATACCCCACGGAGTTCAAACGAGACCAAAATACAAACATCACAAAAACTAGGTTTAGGAAAAGAAACCCACCACCGCAACTTCTCTGATGATCTTCAGCATCATTCACTATTTTTCTCGGCCTCTCCGGTCACGTCTCCACCTCCATGAAGAGCTACAACCACTCAAATCCACTGTGTTGCCAGCGGCAACCCAAAATCTCCAATTCAAAGAAATCAGAAATGCCAAAACAAAACTCAACTAAAAATTGTGAATCTACTTTGAAAAATCGTTATTTCAGATAAGTATTCAAGTTATGAACCTGATTTGATATTTCAAGATGTTTGAAATTATCACTCAATGTAACCCTTAACTGTTTTAAATGTTTTCAGTAACTAACTCTACTTTGTTTACTTAAATTTTAATTTTAAAATTTACTTTATAAACAAACTAACACATTTTGTTCAGATACTAAGTTCTATCAATCAATAGATTAAGCTCTAATGATTTTTGAAAGTAAAACAGGAGCTAAAATTCTAAATACAGAGATGTTTTCAAGTCATCATCACACATACATGCAGAACACATATACACAGAATTGCATTAAGATATATACATATCCTAGACAATAATTAAGCAACAAATATGTTTAAGTATTTTAAAAAAAAAACTAAGTTACTCACCACATGTTGAAGAACAGAGGCCAGTGAACAACTTCAAGCAACAAACATCTGGAATTGTTTAAACTGGAACTGCATTTCCACATTAAATTTGATAGCTTGCTTTACCATGCTTTGATTTACAAACTTGCAGTTGCATGTAAGTTTGTTATTCTCTGACTTGTTTTAGTTTTCCAGACTTTTTTAGAAAAAAAATGATCTGCAGTCTTGATGTTTCAGAGTTTGATTTGAATTTGTTTTAAGGCTTGCTTGTTTTTGTTGAGTTGCAACATTATTAAGTTTGTATAGATGGAAATGCTTGCTATTTGTATACTTTCAGGTTTGCTATGACTTGAATAAGAAGGCATGTATATAAGAAAGTTACAGGGGTAGGTACTAACTGGGTTAAGCATATGCTGGAATAATGATACTTTGTTTGTATCAGGCAAGATATCTATGTTAGGAGGCTGAAATACACTCGAGTTGATTGGTTTGCTTTGCATTAAATGTAAGAGTACTATGTGTCCCCTACTTGGCTAACTTATGCATAGATAAATAGTACTTTAGTTTGCATTTTCTACTTTATTTTCTTAGCTTTGTATTCTACCCTACAGGCTATCTTCATTCTTTAACTTTCCTGGCAACAAACATATTTATTTTGCTTTGCTTATTCTTCCTTAGATACATAGACATTTATCTTACTTTGCATCTGTTTTAGACTTACCTTAGCATTCTTACTAGCCTGCACATTTTACTTTACAGGTTACAAATTTGCATTGTTTTCTTTTTATTCTTGCCTGCATATTTTATTTTGCAGTGCCTATATGCTAATATTTATACTTTATGCTTTTATTTATTTTGTTTTACTTATTTGTTTTATTACTTTATTTACTTATTGTTTATTTCATACTTATGTTAATATTTATAAGATTTATTTTATTTTATTTTTAATTTACAAATCATAGCTTCTTCCAAAACATATATAACAATTTCTATTTAAAAACCATTTGTAAAACATTACATTGTTAATATTGTTAAATATAACATATTATTAAATTAAAATAATTTATAAAAGAAATTATCACTATATAAATAAATTACTTACTTTATCAATCTATATTTAAAACAAAAACAAAACAACCTTTGTTAAATTCAAAATTAAGTTAAAATTGTTTAAACAAATCCTAACTTTATCTTGAGTATATTTTAAAGCCAAATTGTTATTTAGTATCAAATTTCCAAATTATAATTTTCCAAAAAGATTAAAATAAGAAAATATGTTTTACTTGTTAAATTAAAACAAAGCTTACTATTTACAATATATATATACAAATATATATACACATTATAAATAGAGAACATATTAAATTAGCTTTTAAAAGATAAATTGTCAGTTAAATATTTGTTTAAAAGAAGATTATCAAAATTATTAACAAATATTATCAAATCAATTTAATTTTTAATGTAGATTATTAAATTGATATTGCCCCAAATTTCCGGGATGTCACAAAGTGTATCTAGAAAAATCATCTACAATAACAAACACATATCTATTATGATTAATAGATTGAACTTGAGTTGGACCAAAAAGATCCAAGTGTAAAAGTTCAAGTGGTTGTTCCGTAGAAATTACCCTTTTTGATTTAAAAGAAGATTTTGTTAATTTTCATAATTTACATGCATCACAAAATATATTTGTTTTGAATTTCATGTCAGGTAAACCTTTAACTAATTTATTTTTTGCTAATTTGTTGATGGTTTTAAAATTGACGTGACAAAATCTTTTGTGCCAAAGACAGGTATCATTTTCCTTAGCTATTAAACACAAGTTTGAATCATTTTTAATGTTCATATTTAAAATATAAATGTTTTTATTTCTTATTCCTTCAAAAATAGTGTTATGATTTTTATCGAAAATATTAAATTTATTTTCTGAAAAAGTTATATTAAAGCCTTTATCACGTAACTGACTAATACTCAATAAATTATGTTTTAAACTTTTGACTAATAAAATATCAGAAATGAGAGGTAAATTAGTGGTACCGTTGCTGCTGACATCGCCTTTACCGATGATATAACCTTTAGAGTTATCTCCAAAAGTGACTGATCCTCCATTTGAGTAGATAATATTTGGCAACATTTCTTTGTTTCCAGTCATATGTTTTGAGCAACCACTGTCTAAAATCCATTTTCCTCTCCTTTTATGTGGTACATCGTCTGATGAAGCCATGAAGCACACATTTGCTTGTTCATTTTCATTGTCACTTTCACTTTCTGACGAAGATGATGAGTCTGTGTCGTCCCAAGTGACTGAAAAAGCTATTCGTTTGGTTTTGTCTTTCTTAAAATTGCTCTTTTTACGTTCAGGACAATCTTTCTTCATGTGACCTTTCTTGTGACATTCGTAACATTCCATTGCTGAAGATGATGGTTTGCTACTGTTGATATTGTTGTTGGAATTATTTTTGTTTCCCCTGAATTTATTTCTTTTGAATTTCAGAAACTTTTTGAAATTTTTAGCAATCATTGCCGTATCTTCATTCTCTGAGTCGGAATCATCCTTTTCTGCTTGAAATGCCACATTCTTCTTTTCTTGTGCTACATTTCTCTTTGCCTGCAAATTTACTTCGTAGGACATTAAATTACCTATCAATTCTTCTGGTTTTAATGTTGAAAAATCACTTGCTTCTTCAATGGCTGGGACTTTTCTTTCCCATTCTTCAGCTAAAGAATTTAAGATTTTTGTGAAAACATCTAAATCAGTAAATGTTTGTTCTAATGATAGTAGAGCATGATGAATATCCTGAAATCTTGAGTACATATCATTTATAGATTCGTTTGGCCTCATTTTGAAATTTTGCAATTGATTTTTCAACATAGAAATTTTGCTTAATTTAACTTTGTTCGTTCCTTCATGTGTTATCTTAAATGTTCTCCATATTTCATAACCAGAAGTGCACATGCTAACTCTATTGAATTCATTTCTATCTAATGCACAAAATAAAATATTCATAGCCTTTTTGCATTTGATGTAGCATCTAATTTTTGTGTGTTACTCCAAGTTGAGTATTCTCCAGTAGGAGTTATGTATTCTCGTTGTATAATATTCCAGATATCAAAACCACTAGATTGCATATAGATTCTCATTCTAGTTGACCAATAATTATAATTTAAATTAAAAAGTGGAGGTCGTGAAGTTGATTGACCCTCTGTGAAACTAGTATTAGTGTTAGTGCTAACATTGTTAGTTTGTGTCGTTGCCATATTACTAAAAATAAAAAATCAAATAACTCTGTGACGGTTATAGGAATCCTTGCTCTGATACCAAATGAAAGTGTACGTGCAGTACTAAGGATCGTGTAATATGATATATGAATGCGGAAACTGATAATAGCAGTAAAATAAAAATTAAAGTAAGCACACCAAGAATTTTTATAATGGTTCGAACTTCCCGTTCTGCGTCCAGTCCCAGAATATCCTCTGGATTTAGACTAAAACCCCTCACTTAACCCTGAGGAATAGGTATATCACACCTGAGCAGCCGAACAGGAATTTTTCCGCCTCAACAGCCGAAGAGGACTTCAACTTAATACAAATAATTTGTTGACGAGTGTGTTCTGAATAACACGGATTGTCTTTTGATAGTACAATTTCCTATAATCAAATCCTCAAGAATATGTAGTGTATGTGAAGATTTAGAAGGAAGATAATCTCGTAGAATCGAAGTATATAAATTAATTCAGAGATTCTAGAGATATTGAATTAGAATGAAAACATTTATTTGTAGAAATAAATAGATAATAGATTGTGGAATTATGAATAAGAATCGGTGATTGTAGAAGTGATTTGAACATGTTTATATAGTTGTAGAATAGTTATAATCTTTCATGAAGAGTTTCAATCAAAAGTTGTGTCCGTATCTCTTGGATTGAGAGACATTCCTTTTCATGATCAATGGCAACTCTTCAGGAAAACTAGCCGTTATGTTCAGGTCGGTCGACCTAAAAAACTGGTCAGTCAGCTGAATTTCAAAAACGTATACAAAATAATGTGTATCTGTGCATTTGACACAGGGTCGGTCGACCGAGGTTTCTGGTCGGTCAGTCGACCTATTGTCAATTGCACAATATACACTAATTTATGTATAATCTTAATATAAATCAATTTGTGTATGTGTGTGACTACTTTAGGAATGATTTTAACAATATTCTAAGACTCAATATGTTAAAATATTCATACTAATATCTGGATTATAGTCTTGTCTCCTTTGTAGTGCATAATATACACTTATTCTCTTTTTATCGCTTTGGTATAGTATTGTCGTCGTATGATCTCTGAAGTTTGTGTCATGAATCAAAACTCATGAATCAACAATTATCACAACAAAACTGGCTGATAGTAAAGAGATAAAGGGCCGCTGTATTTTGTTTTCGGGCTGGCTATTATTTGTTACTTTGGGCTATAGTTTTATAAATTAGGATTTTGCTTTTTAATTATCTTGAAGTTTGTTTTTTTCCTTTAATCTTTTGTAATTTCTAGTCGTGTGACTAGGAGACGAACTGAGGTTGTGTAGTTCAAGAATCGTAACTCAGTGGCTGAGTTGTGGCAGAGTTTTGAGCGTAGAGTTAGGTTAGTCGACATCGGGTGTCACGAGTTTACGTGTGTAAGCGTCTGACTACTTGATTTCTAGTAGAAACCTTGGGGGCAGCACATGGGTAGGGTTTTTTCGATGCTGGGTAAAACTATGTGTTCTATTTTCTATTCTGATAACATCTGTGCTGCTATAACTCTGCTATATCTTTGTTGCAATTATTGTATATAAACTTCCACAATAAATTTTTATAATTGATAGTATCACCCTATTCACACCCCCTCTAGGTTGAAATCGATCCTACAAGTGGTATCAGAGCTAGGAATAAAAGTCATTTTGTTTTAAATATTTGACTTTTCAATGACCAAATTTTACTTTACAAATTTGAATTTTTAAATGGCTTCTTTTAATACTGCTTTTGCTGAGGGCTGGTCCATAGTTAGACCTCTAATGTTAAATGGTGAATATGCTTATTGGAAACATAGAATGAATTTTTTTCTAAAAACCATTGATCTTGGAATATAGTTGAGACAGGTTATAGAGCACCAATTATAATTGTAAATAACCAGGAGATAAATAAACCAATGGAACAAAGGAAAGATCTAGAAAATGGACTATAGAATGCTAATGCTAAAGAAATGAATTCTATTATTTGTTCATCGGATCAAATTGAATTTAATTGTGTCTCACATTTTCTAACTGCGTAGGTAATATGGCACACACTTGAAGTGACTCACGAAGGAACATCTCAAGTCAAAGAATCTCGCCTTGCAATGTTTAGTAGCGAATACGAGAATTTAACAATGGCCAAGGAAGAAAATTTTAAAGAGATGTATAGACGACTTTCCTATATTGTATACCAATCAAAAGCTCTCGAAAAACCATATATAAAATGGAAATAGTTCGAAAAATCCTCAGAGTCCTTCCATGAAGTTTTGAAGCAAAAGTGACTGCCATTCAAGAATCGAAAGATTTGAAACAAATCATGATTAAGAAATCATCAAAAATCTCACCACTTATGAGCTAGAAATGAAATTCAAGGAAGAGTATGAAGGAGGACATAATCGAAAAATCAATAGCTCTCAAAGGAGCAACTAAAAGTGATGATGATGATGATGATGGAGCAGCTGAGATGACACTATTAATGTAGAAATTCAAAACGTGGAATCATAGAAATGGAAATCCAGCTCCAAATCAAAAATTGAAAAGCAAAAAATCAAAGCGCTAGACAACCCAGAAGAGTGGGAGATCATCTGCCATAAGTGCAATAAACCTGGCCACATCAAGCCCAATTATCCCTGAAATCGACTCGGCCAAGAAAAGAAATTAAAAAGAAGAAGTTTTGCAGCATGTGGAATACAAGTGGTGATGATTATAATAGAACTAGCAGTGAGAGTGAGAAAGCGAAACTGTGCCTTCGAGGTGATATAACTTACAGCGATGATGATGAGCCAAGCGAGGCATCAAAACTTACTCACTCAGGATTACTTATATATTTCCATGAAGTAGAACGACTTAGCGATAAATAAACTAAAATTGAATCAGAAAGAGATACTTTGACAGATTTAAATAAACATCTAGATAAATCAGTTAAAAACTATCAAAGTAAGATCTCTAAGTGTAATAAGTGTCCATCACTCGAAGAAGAGATTAAAAAATCAGAAATTAAAATTAAATCACTTGAAAATGAAATTCTGATTTTGAAAGAAAGTGAAAATGTTAAGAGAGAAAATTCTATTAAAAAATGCACTCAATTATTGAATGAAAATAAATCTCTCAAAACACAAGTCCAACAACTGTCTACAACTTTAGAAAAATTTTCCAAAAGTGAAAGATCATAGAACATGCTATTATGGAAACAAACTGTTAATACAGTTAGACAAGGACATGGATATAATCAGTCCGAAAGTGTTAGAAGAGAAATTAATCAAGTCAAATCCGAGTGCACAATTTGTAGGAAAATTGGACATAATTAAAATATTTGTTGGCACAGACCCAAACACGTGAAAACTATGCCAATTTGGATTCCAAAGGCATGAATATAAAATCCCTTAAAGTAAAAAAATCTGGGTGTCAACAGGAACATATATAAATAGTTTTGGGTCTCCACAAACATATTTTTCAAACTCATTTGCCACTTACAACCACAGACCTATAAAAACAAATAGGTCACAAAAATATTTTTTAGTGTAGGTGTGGTGGCAGGCTAAGGAACATCAACAGTATTATCTGGATTCTGGCTGTTCTAGATACACAAAAGCAACTAATCAAAGTTCCTTAGCCTTGTACAAAGGTGATAGAATCACAATGGACAACAATGAAAAATTATCGGCAAAGGTAAAACAGGTAACGATGTATATATTTTGAATAATTATATTAAATGTGATAGTCTGCACCATAATCTGAATTAAATCATCCAGTTATGTGATAAAAAAAGAATGATGACTTATTCAAAATGTTGAACAATCATCTTTGAACTATTGCATATAGATTTGTTTGGATGAAAGCTGATGGTTTATTGATGATTACTCTCGGATATATTTGGTTACTTTACTGTGACACTATGATCAATGTTTGCATGGTTCAATTAAACTTCATTTAAAAACTGTTAAAAATAATTTTGAGATATTTTTTTGCACACTTCACCGTCTGGTCTATAACATTCAACGAATGATAATTGTGAGTCAAAAGAAATTCAAATGCAGATTACATTAGTAATATAGTTGATAGAAAAATTACTTGTGGAATGTGTTTTACGTAGAGACATTCATTAACTAAGTCGTTTTTCAAAGAAAATATCTGCATATTTTTCAGTTGAAATAATTTTCAAACAGTAGACATTTTTCTTTTAAAAATCCCTTCCAGAAAATTATTTTTGTTGACCTTGTTTCAGATTAGTCATTTTGGAAAATTTGATTTTATAATTATTTTTGGATTTGATCTTAAATGACTACATTAACTAATCTGACTCCCTACTGATTATCTAAAATATAAATAGTGATTGAAAAAGTGATCATTTCTGATACTAATCATATATTATAACTTGAGATAGTATAATTAGTAAATTTATTTAGAAATTTAAGCAAGAGTTATAAAAACTTTTTGTTGATAAATATTCCACAACCATTTCTATTCCTATCATATTTTTATCGACCATCACTCATCATAATCCAATACGGTATGTTAATATGTTCTATTTTAAACGGGAAATTATGTGCTTTCATTTTATTATATTTTCAGCAATAAAAAAAACATCCAAAGTATTCACTCTCATTTAAAAGTCCACACATTTATGCATGGGTGAATTACTTGGAATTTTTGATTATATGCTTCCATGCTCATTTAAAAGTCCTCACGGTCATGCATGTGTGGAACACATATAAAAATTGAATGATTAAATAGACAAGTTGATTCTAATCCCATTTAAAAGTCCTTTATGCGTGGTTAGAAGATACTTGAATTCATTTTTTTTTAAATTTGGAATACTACTAATCTCAAAAGTCCTAACGGTTATGCATGGTTAGTAGATATTCAAATTCCTGATTTAAATATACCACAAATAGACACAATTATATAGTTTTATATGATGATATCATCCCTATCATTCTAAAGTGGAATATGCATCATAGAGAGTATTTATGATTTTTGTTTGATTTTTTAATAAAATTTAATATTTAAACTCAATTAAGTTTTAATGTTGTATTAATGTCTATCACTTTATCTCTATTTCTCTAACACTATTACTCTTTTGTTGATAACAAAAGGGGGAGAGAAAAGTTAATATTTTGGCAAATAAAGGTTAAATATTTTCTATTCGCATTTAGGCTCATTTGCATATTTTTATTCATGCATATATGAATGGGGAGCTTTGTGTTGAGAGGAAGCATTCAAATAGGGGGAGCGAATTGAATAATCAAATACATTTATTAAATTCAAAATCTTAATTATATGTTTGTTATCATCAAAAGGGGGAGATTATTGAATATGCTAGTATATGATTTTTTTTAATGATAATATATATATATATATATATGCATTTAAATGTATTTGTTTATGTACTATTTTATTTCTTACATAATTAAATAAATAATTGCTGAATAAAATAAATAACATAGAATTTAAATTCAAACGGATATTTTATTCATACAAATATTTATTACAATTTTGAATAGTACAAACTTGAGCACTCACTATATACATAATTTTCAAACAACACATTCCAATTTACATAACTGTCCTCCCTACATATCGCTCATTCACTCGTATTTTACCTTCAACTCTATTCCAGATTGAATCCAGCATCTGAGCAATCTGCAAAATGAACATTAACGCATTAAAATTGAAAAAGAAAATATTTTGCAGTATAAAATAAAATGTGATTTTGAAAATTTTATTTGCCTTGGTTATTTGGGTTGTTCGTCATCATGTAAATTTGATTTCATCATACACGAATAGCTTGTGACATGCACAGTGTATCAATGTACATGCCACAAAGCCATGCACACCGATATACACTTGGTAAAGTTACAGGGACAGGTGAGCACAAGGTCAAACCCATATCAAAAGCCGGGTTCAACTCAAGTGAAATAAATAAAGTCACGACACGAGCAAGGTCAAACCAGAGCTATTGGTTGGATTTAACACAGGTGCAATTCAAATCGCGAATAATTCTCGAGTGAAACAAAGGCTACGCAAGCTACATACAGTCTCAAATGCAAGGCTGGATAGTCCAACCAAACGCTTATAAGGTTCAAATGTCATACAACAGCTGGTAGCAGTTTCAAATCATGAATAAAACTCTAGTTTGGTTACAACAAACTACAGCAGAAGTGTAGTCATATGAATACTTCAAACACACCATATGTACACATATAAAACTGTGGACAATGCAACCAAATAACATATATATGCTACAGAGTCCAGAGACCAGACAAACAAGTCCAGGCAGTGCAGTGAAGATTACAAGATCAAGCCGTGCACGTGTAAACAAAACCAAGTATAAATCCAAGTGAAACACGGTACAAGCTCAACTACAACAAAGAAGCATGCATATATGCAGTAACACACAGAGCATGTACACTTGGATACAAATGCATCACTGAGACATGAGTATAATATACATGCAGTATCGTCAACTGGACCACAGGCTATGATTTCAAGCATGCTAATACAGGAAAATCAAACTGCAATAATGCCCAATACAAATGTACACAGTGAAGACATGAATATATACATGAGTGTATACAATCATATATGTGCAGTAAAACCAGATCAAAATTAGTGGCTCGGCATGTACAAGCAACCAACCAAATACAATACATTTCAGAAACATGTACATAATGTCAAGATAAATGCCAAAGTCATGCAACGACAGGTACAAGTCGAGTATGCTACAGAGATGAACAGAAGTGCCAAAGTCACATATTATCACAGCATTAAATGACCGAAGTCAGGTGATATCGAAAACCAAGTCGAAGCAGTGACAAGGCCGAAGTCAAAAAGGAAATATTTTTTCAGAGGAACAATTCAAACAATATCATCGCATAAACAAAGTCAAGGTCGAAGTCAAAACAGAATCAAATTCAAAGTACCAAAGAATCGTAACTGTGATGACCAAGGAAAATGAACAGTTAAAAATCGAAGCCATGAGAATCAAGCAACAAAGTATACGAAATTGAAGATGTCGAAAATCATCACAATCATTCAGGAATAATCAAGCGGCCAAGCATGGATACAGATGAATTCAAATGATAAAATATGAACAAAAATATAGGGGATCGAACCCTATTTAAACCCGGTAACATCATAGGCCCAAATCATTCGAGTTCAAGCAAAAAAGAATAATCATTCAACTCGAATCAAGATCGAGTTCAAAGAAATAAACCAGTAAAATCAAAGAGCTTAAAATCACATACCAACATATAACGAACTTGATCAAATTGAAGGAGCCATGAGCAAAGTGAAGAAACGGTCGATTAACGATGCAAATCAGAGTATAAGCCATTGTAATCGACTTACGATCAATCGGCGACTTCAATTTTCCCAAAGCCCTAATTTCGAGCAAAGGAAAAGAGGAATGAACGAGCTAAAGCTAGGAACTAATTATCACAACAGAACTGGCCGATAGTAAAGAGACATAGGGACACTATGTTCTGTTTTTGTGCCGGCTATTATTTGTTACTTTTGGCTTTAGTTTTATAAATTAGGGTTTTCTTTTTAGTTGTCTTTAAATTTGTATTTTTCCTTTAATCTTTTATAATTTCTAGTCGTGTGACAAAGGGACGAACTGCGGTGGTGTAGTTCGAGAATTCGCAATTCAATGGCTGAGTTGTGGTAGGGTTTTGAGCATAGAGTTAGGTTAGTCGGTAACGGGTGTCGCGAGTTTACGTGTGTAAGCATCTGATTAATTAATTTCTAGTAGAAACCTTAGGGGTAGCACGTAGGCAAGGTTTTGCCGAAGTTGGGTAAATCTGTTTGTTCTATTTTCTATTCTGTTATTATCTGTGTTGTTATAACTCCACTATATCTGTGTTGCAATTATTGTATATAAACTTCCATAATAAATTTTTATAATCGTTAGTATCACCCTATTCACAACCCCTCTAGGGTGAAATCGATCCTACAACTGGTGTCAGAGCTAGGAACAAAAGTCATTTTGTTCTATAAATTTGATTTTTCAACGACCAAATTTTACTTTACAAATTTGAATTTTTAAATGGCTTCTTTTAATACTGCTTTTACTGAGGGTCAGTCCATATTTGGACCACCAATGTTTAATGGTGAATATGCTTATTGGAAAAATAGAATGAATTTTTTTTTTGAAAACCATTGATGCTTGGAATATAGTTGAGATGGGTTATAGAGCACCAACTATAATTGTAGATAACCAGGAAATAGATAAACCAACGGAACAATGGACAGATATAGAAAATAGACTACAGAATGCTAATGCTAAAGATATAAATTCTATTATCTGTTAATTGGATCAAACTGAATTTAAACGTGTCTCACATTGTCTAACTGCGTAGGAAATATGGCACACACTTTAAGTGACTCACGAAGGAACATCTCAAGTCAAAGAATCTTGCCTTGCAATGCTTAGTAGTGAATACGAGAATTTCACAATAGTCAAGGAAGAAAATGTCAAAAAGATGTACGGACGACTTTCCTATATTGTATACAAATCAAAAGCTCTCGGAAAACCATATACAGAACTAGAAATAGTTCGAAAAATCCTCAGAGTCCTTCCACGAAGTTTTGAAGCAAAAGTGACCGCCATTCAAGAATGAAAAGATTTGAAACAAATCAAAGTTGAAGAACTCATTGAAAATCTCATCGCTTATGAGCTAGAAATGAAATTTAAGGAAGAGCGTGAAGGAGGAGATAATCGAAAGAAATCGATAGCTCTCAAAGGAACAACTAAAAGTGATGATGACGACGACAACGATGGAGCAGCTGAGCTGGCATTATTAATGAAGAAATTCAAAAAGTGGAATCATAGATATGGAAATCCAGCTCCAAATCAACAATTGAAAAGCAAAATAATCAAAGCACTAGATTACCCAAAAGGGTGGGAGATCATCTGCCATAATTGTAATAAACCTGGCTACATCAAGCCCAATTATCCCCAAAATCGACTCAGCCAAGAAAAGAAATTAAAAGGAAGAAGTTTTGCAGCCATGTGGAATACAAGTGGTGATGATTATAAAAGCATGAGCAGTGAGAGTGAGAAAGCAGATCCGTGCCTTCGAGGTGATATAACTTATAGCAATGATGGCGATCCAAGCGAGGTATCTAAACTTACTCACTTAGAATTACTTATATATTCCCACGAAGTAAATGGCTGTTTCGAACGACTTAGGGGGAAATACACTAAAATTGAATCATAAAGAGATACTTTGATAGATTCAAATAAATAGCTTGATCAATTAGTTAAAAACTATCAAGTAAGATCACTAAGTGTAATAACTGTCGATCACTCGAAGAAGACATTAAAAAAATCATAAATTAAAATTAAATCACTTGAAAATGATATTCTGATTTTGAAAGGGAGTGAAAATGCTAAGAGAGAAAATTTTATTAAAAAGTGCACTCAATTATTGTATGAAAATAAATCTCAAAATACAAGTCCAACAATTGTCTACAACTTTAGAAAATTTTTCCAAAAGTAAAAGATCATTGAATTTGCTATTAGGGAAACAAACTTTTAATACAGTTAGACAAGGACTTGGATATAATTAATCTGAAAGTGCTAGAAGTGAAATGATTCAAGTCAAATCCAAGTGCACAATTTGAAGGAAAATTGGACACAATTAAAATATTTGTTGGCATAGACCCAAACACGTGAAAACCATACCAATTTGGATTCCAAAAGGCACGAATATAAAATCCCTCAAAGTAAAACAAATCTGGGTGCCAAAAGGAACATATATAAATAGTTTTGGGTCTCCGCAAACATATTTTTCAAACTCATTTGCCACTAACAACCATGGACCTATAAAAACAAATAGGTCACAAAATTATTTTCTTGTGTAGGTGTGGTGGTAGGCTAAGGTATGTCAACAGTCTTATCTGGATTCTGGCTGTTTCAGATACACAAAAGCAGCTAATTAAAGTTCCTTATCCTAGTACAAAGGTGACAGAATCACAATGGGTGACAATGAAAAATTATCGGTAAAGGTAAAATAGGTAACAGTATATGTGTTTTAAACTATTATATTAAATGTGATAATCTACACTATAATCTTTAAATCAACCAATCATGTGAAAAAATGAATGATGATATTGATTCTGACTTATTCAAAATTTTGAACAATTATCTTTGAACTATTTCATATAGATTTGTTTGGATTAAAGATGACGGTTTATTGATGATTACTCTCGGATATATTTAGTAACTTTACTGCTGACAATATGATCACTGTTTGCACGGCTTCAATTAAATTTCATTTAAAAGCTGTTAAAAATAATTTTGTGATATTTTGTTGCACACTTCACTGTCTGGTCTATAACATTCAAAGAATGATAATCTCGAGTCAAAAGAAATTCAGATGCAGATTACTATGGTAATCTAGTTGATACAAAAATTACTAGTGGAACGTGTTTTATGTAGAGAAATTCATTAACTGCATCATTTTTTAAAGTAAATATCTGCATATTTTTCACTTAAAATAATTTTCGAACAGCAGACATTTTTCTTTCAGAAAACCCCTTCTAGAAATTATTTTTGTTGACCTTGTTTCAGATTTGTCATTTTAGAAAATTTGATCTTACAATTATTTTTGGATTTGATATTAAATGACTGCATTGACTAATCTGACTCCCTGTTGATTATCTAAAGGATAATAGTGATTGAAAAAGCGACGCATGTTGATATTAATCATATATTATAACTTGAGACAGTATGATTAGTAAATTTCTTTAGAAATTTAAACAAGAGTTACAAAAAAAATTTGTTGATAAATATTCCACAACCATTTATATTCCAATCATATTTCTATCGACCATCACTCATCATAATCCAATATGGTATGTCAATATGTGGTACTTTAAATGGAAAATTATGCACTTTCATTTTATTATATTTTCAGCAATAAAAAAAGCATCCAAAGTATTCACTCTCATTTAAAAGTCCCCACGTTTATGCATGGGTGAATTACTTGGAATTTTTGATTATGTGCTTCCATGCTCATTTAAAAGTCCTCACGGTTATGCATGTATGGAACGCATATCAAAATTGATTGATTAAATGGACAAGTTGATTCTAACCCCATTTAAAAGTCCTCGCGGTTATGCTTAGTTAGAAGATATTTGATGTAACGATCGAGATTTTTCGTTGCCGAAAAATCGAACCGTTAGGGTTTAAGAAAAAGAAAGAGGTAGAAGAAGAGAGAAAAGAGAGAAGAAACAGAACAAACAATCAGAACAGGAAACAAAATCAGAATCTCACAGTCGCAGCGGAACAACATATAATAGATAAATGAATATTCATTAAAACAAAAAAAAACTATACATTTTATACATTACATCACATTACATTACATCAATCAGAGTGTACGACAACAACAGCGGAAAGAAATACTATATACAATAGATAATAGACTACGCTATCTGGCTCTCCTCCAAATCTGCACAGCAACTCCCGAATCCAGAATGACCTGATAACCTAACTCTAGACTGCCCGTGTGGAAAATAGTGGGCACCCAGAGTTTAGGAAAGGAACAATAAACTCCAGGTCAGTCATGTGACTGGTGTGAGAACTCAAAACAGTTTATCTTCAAACAAGCAACAAGAAAATTTAAATTTTGAAATCCGCAATGCTTTTTGGAAAATGAAACTACCATAAGGCCTCCCGCCACACACACAATGCAAACGCAGAATTGGAGGAGATTTCTCCTTATGATAGTCAAAGATGCTTACTACGCGAAAATCAAATCATTTTTGATATTATTACTAGTGCATAGTGTAGAAAACAATTTCGAAAGTAGAATATAAATCCTAGCCAGCATACGACATTTCGTCGTATGCCTACTATAGCTACCATGTTCAATAGCAGGTTACCGCCACATTCCATGGCAGGTTATACAACTAAAACCGTACAGGGCGCGTATTGTTTAGATTGGATTTCCAACAAATGGTCAGGCTAAGGAACTTCCTACTGCCACATGGGATCGCCTCTGGCGGGACGTCCCGAGAACTAACGTTACGGTTAGATCTCTGCCAACACAAGGCCGGGTTACCTCTGTAACTAGGTAACTACTACACGAATATGTCATCCCCCGGTCCTTTGGGACCTTTATCCGAGCGCTCGATACCAACAACACCACACAGAAATAGATATAGTGTATCAACATGAGTAAATATCTGGGCTCCATACCATGATACCACCCTTTTCCAGAAGGAAATGACATACCCTAAAGGGAGCGACCCTCATAACCTTGCCGCATATTCCTGTTTCGACCATTTCCGGGGAGTGAGGTCCTGACGAAGTCTCGTCCACAAAGCTACGCTTTGTGTAACAAAGCCATGCTTCGGGTCCACAGATGACCAAAGCAATAATCACAAAGATAAATGATCAAACAAATGATCATATCACAAATGACCAACCAATGATCATCACACAGCAGCACTCAGCATGCCACATTACCAGATTGGGAAATATCGCTGATAACCTTCAACTACATAACCTCTGAGCTCGTACGTCTCAGAGAAGGGTGTTAAGCTAAGAGAATAAATTCTCCGCCACCAACAGAAATGTATTTGAAAGAAATCTGCTCTATCTCTCAAAATGTAATGTCAGACACGTAACCATACAAGTCTGTTCCGGGTTCGAACAGAACCGAAGGCACTTCCAAAGAAGCCCTTGCAATCCGGGTATTCACAATCCCGATAAAATTTCCCATCACAAAGGAAATCTCCATATCGTAGCTAACGATGCGGAGACAATCGATAGGTCATCCTATCGTTTTCACAAATACCCGGTCTTCAACACCGGTCTTCAAATGCAATCCAAACGACGTATCGCATATTCGGAATGGGATATATGACACAAAGGTCCTCTCCCGGCTAAACCGAATAGCGAGCGCTTATTTTAAAAATAAGTGTGCATTCAATTCCAAACAAACACAATCAATACCATCCAAGGGTAAATATTGATAGTCGGTTATTTAACTATCAATAAAGATGCGCCACATCATCAGATTCCAAATAATTTTCCAAAATTATTAAGTCCCAAAATATCTTTACAAGATATATATACACAATTTCCAAATAATTGCCCAATTTATTTGCTTTACCAAAACCACTTCACGATAAAATTTTCCACACTTAACCAATTGAAAAACCAATTTTCAATTTACCTTTACCATTTGAAAACAAATTTTCAAATTACATTAACCATTTGCAAACCAATTTCAAATCACCTTAACCATTTGAAAACTAATTTCAAATCACCTTAACCATTTGAAAACTAATTTCAAATCACCTTAACCATATATACCTTTTGAAACAAATTTCAAACCACCAAATAAATCTTTACCGATTTATTTTACTTACGTTCCAAATTCGTAAATTATATTTTCATATTTAAAAATAAATCAACATTTATTTTTAAACAAATTTCCCTTCATATATATAAATTCCAAAGTGGATTTAAATTCCAAGAATCTACTAGCATACGATTCCCAAATCGATTTCAAGTTATTTGCTTTCAATTACCTTAAAGGTGAATTCACAAAAACCGTTCCATTTCATATTAGAAAACCATTCCCATGCTTATTTTAAAAATAAGTAATTCACAAATTTATTTATTTTCAACGATTTGGAAATATTCAATATACTTAAGTTACCGTTAAGTATTTTATTCCATTCTCTTTAAGAAAACATTCTTTTATTCACATTTATTTGGGTTAAAAACGAATGTTGCGTAAAACATCGTTACGACAACCCAAAAACACTAGTATATGGATTTGAAATTAAAAATAGATATATAAATCCAATACTATACAAATTATCCCCTTCTGTTTCTCGAAAACGTCTATTTCAACAATCAATGTTGAAATCTATGTTTTCAATACTCAATACATTTTAAAACACCTTTAATTCGTTTTAAATTCCATTTAAAACATTCCTTTCCCAAACATACCCATTTTATTTAATAATCTATTCAATATTCAAAATAGTGAATATAGCCCACTTAACAAATTCCCATATTTCAATTTATCAAATTCGATGAATTTCAAATTTATAAACATAGTTTATAAATTCCATTTCTATTATAAACCCCAATTTTATAAATTCCTTTATTAATCCGATGCAATTTACATAACCCAATTTCATACCCAAAAGCCATATTGTAAGTTAAATACTTATAATATTATTTATTTACCAAATCGTTCCTTTGAACTTCACCAATTTAAAATCTTATCACTTACAAGATTTCTTTATGGTTTATAATAATTTCAACTAATGAAATCTTCATTTATTAACAATTTCGACAAACCCCTTTTTAATGCCCAAATCCATTTCTATAAGTTAATAACTTATAAACTTAAAATTTTCCAATAACCATTCGTTTATAAATTTCACATTTATTAATCTATAAATCCTAGTGAAATTCATGTTATACATCAACTTAACACTTTATAAATTTATTCTATAACTTCAATAAATTTAATTTAAAAACATCCATTTATAAAATCCTTTATATAAACCATTAATAATAATAACTTCCCAAAAACCAAATTTAACTATTTTATAAAAACCTATTATTGTTAAAAATTTCTTTTAAGTTATATTTTATAAAAATATAAATTTTTAAAACATAAAATTTTATCCATCTATTTACTTTAAAATTTAATCAATTCAAAATTTTTTTAATAAACCATATTCTTTGAGAAATCACTTTTAAACCCCTTTTTAATTCAAAACCGTTATTTTTAATTTTAAAAATTTGAATCCGATGATGCAACAACATCAGATGGTCAATCACGGGAATAAGTGTCATATATCAATATGATTATCAACAATCAACATAATATTCATAAACAGATAAATATGTGAGGAATCCAGTTGGATCCCTCCAACCTGTTACCCTGCATCCACAGACGTTAGCACAATACCAATTCCACTTCAAGGTGGAATATCGCGGTATATGGGATTTTATAAATATTCCGCTTAATAACGGCGCAATAGGGTCTCATCCGCTATACGAGGCGGGAAATCAAATCCGATATATACATATGCCAATATATATATATCGCTATATATAGTATATATCCTACTATATCTACTAGCACAATCAAACAGCAATCATCAATCAACATTAACTACTTAAAATTTTAAACAAAACCTTTCGATTGAGTGAGGAGTTCTCACCTTGATTTTATTTCCGGTTTCGGCGTTCGTTTCGAATAAAATTAAACGAACGTTTAATTTTACCCGAAATTCAAACGAGCTCCAATCGACTCCAAACCAGTTGCGTTGCGAAGAGCACGACAATATGAAGCCAACGCAAAAAATCTCGTCCGAATCCGACCTCGCATGCAAAAGTTATCGCAGTTTAAACGTTTCATGATTTTGAATTTCGAATTTAAACAAAAAAAAAAACATCTCACCTCCAACCCAAACGCACGCGGGGCCCACACTCATCTCTCCCCTTTCTTTCCTGGTGCGCGCATGGTAATATCCTCCCAGGCAAAATACGTGACTTGAACCCATATAGTAAATACTAGGGTTGAATCTTCCTCCCTCTCCGACGAACTATACGACGATCAAGGACCCTCAAATCAAAGCCACTGGAAGTCCTCACCCTCGGCCAGAGCCTTGCCAAGCTCGGTTGTGCCCTAAGCTTCGAAATGCGTGCCGAATGCATGGTGAACGCGGTGAAACCCCCACCTCCATGCCACACCAAACTCGATCACCACCGCACAATTCGAAGAACACAAGACCCTCTCCGATTCTCCAGTTGGAAGTTTCTTCCAAAACTCGACGGATTTGTGTGGATTTGAGGTGGAAGTTGGGTGATTTCTGGCCTTTGAATAATTAGGGCCGGCCATAAACATGATGAGCTAGGGTTTTGGTGAAGATTTGCATTTATAACCACATACAATTATTATTTAAATAATAAAAATCCCAAATTGACACTTTTGCAAACGAACTCCAAACGACGCGTTCCGCCAGGCGATCCTAAGGTTTTTCCACATTCCGGACACAATGGAATAGGTTTCGGAAGCTAATTCCATCGTATGTGTGAGATACGGCAATAAACAGTCGATTTAAATTTAAACCGATTTAAGCGATTTCTAGGCGTTTTGGCTTGTACCGGACAAACGATAAATCCGATTGACTTGAAATTTGAAATCTTACAATAATATCACATTACGGATCCGATGAAACTGGTTTCGTCGAAATCCGAGACCGTTTGAAAAATGGCTATTTTTACTCGCCGAATTTATATTAAAACGATATTGATGCGTTTCGAGCTGCCACGGTCAAACGACAACTCCGATTGCTACGAAAATTGAAATCCGATAATAATTAACTATTACGGATCCAATGGAACTTGTTTCGTTCAATTCCGAGACTGTTCAAAAATTGGCTATTTTTCAGTCGATAATTAAATATTAAAATATTCAATTTTTACAAATTAACTCCAAATTCAGTTTTACAAGTTCTAAAATATTTCTATAACTTTAATATGATATAACAAAATTTTCCAAACCATTTTCAATCATATTTAACCCAATATCTAATTATTTGTGGAATTTCACTATTAAATAAATCGATTTAATTATCCCATTAAATCCAATATTCGAAAAATAAATTATTCGACTTAAAAATTCCACTTATTAATATTAAAAATAAATTAAATATTCAAATTTAAGTTATCAAAAATTCTGGGTCGTTACAATCTTCCCCCCTTAAAAGAATTTCGTCCTCGAAATTGCAAGTTAAGGAGAATAATTCATAATCCGTTTATTATTTTTCCAAAACTAATAGTTTTATCAACCTTCTAACACCAATCTTTTTATTAAAGATTTACTATCATTTCAATTAGCTTTCCAACTTCAATTATAGGTTTCAAACAACATTGTTTACTCAACAATTCAAATTTAAATTTAAATTCAAATTTCAAACTTTCAAAATTTCTCAAAATTTTACTAACACCCGAAATTTTCGGAAAATTTCGCCAGAGTCTCTTTTGCGCGGCTAGATCGGTGCGACTACAAAACGGCTCTACGGCCCCTCAGAATCAAAAAGAAAAGAGAAAGCCAAGTGGCTAGAGAAGGAAATCATCAAATCTCATATAAAAACTGAAATACGTACCTTTTTGTCGAGCGTTACAAATTTTTTTAACTTTGAAATCAAAATCCCAATTCCTTTATAACCTGTATATCCTGCTAGCATAATATCCAATTATAATATTCAAACCAATTTGCCAATTCAATTATAAAATTTCCAATACATGCTTCTTATACCACTTTTAGCTTACTATTAAAGTTGCATATTCATTTTCATTCAACTTTGCATTCCAATTTTCGTTTGAATTCAATTACATAGCTTTCAATTTAGCAGATTCAATTTCGTTAACACTTAAGGAATTTTCATACAATCAACCAACAAGCAAATAACAACCAATGCACATCCAATACAACCAAATTTTATCCATTTTACTTACATTCAATTTGGTTCAACTGTTTTAATTTCAATTGGTTTAACATTCAATTGATTTTCATTCTACTATTCAACTATTTTCAAATGAATTTACACTTGCATGCATCATTTCATATCAACTTATTCATATTCTATTGATTAACATTCAGTTCATACTTTAACTCAATTGCTAGTTCTTTTTACAAATAAAATTGAATTTCATTTATATAATTTAAGTTCACATCTTTAACAATTTCATTTACTCACTTTATTCACTTACTTTGATATTAACATCAATTCTTTCAACATTACTTAACTTGCATTCCATTTCAACTTTATTTACCTCATTTAATTCACTTGATTATTTAACTTTGATACAAATATCAATTTTTATTCAACTTTGCTTAAGTTATTCCATTTAAACATCATTTGTTAATTAAACTTAAGTTTTACTTATCAATTCAATTCGGATTTTAAATTCCAAAGTAAATCCTATTTAACTTTTACTTAAGTCAAATTCATATCAATATTCAAATTCATATTCCATTTTACTTAACTTAATTGTTTAACCACTTCAACAACTGGTTTCACTTACATTTTCCCATTCTATAAGTTATAAAACTTATTATTCAACTTCTAACTTATATTATAAGTTCAAAACTTATTTCGCTTATACTTATCAACTTCAAATTGAATTTTAATTTCAAATTGATTTATTACAACAAAACTTCAATTTTAAATTCATTTTTGTAGCAAATCCATCACATAGAAACTCGAAAATGATACCGATGATGCTGCAGTCATCACCCTTATTATTTCCCAGTGACAATAGTGAAATCAATGCTAATATTCTTTCAAAAATTTCCTTTCTATTCATAAATCACTTTTATAATCCTTTTACTTATATAATTTTACTTCTTATATACATACATGATTATCTTACAATTGTAAATCATTATCAATTATAATTTCATCTTATGATTCATTGGTTTATACCATTATTCTTTTTACAATAGTTGCTTTTATCAGCTTATTCAAACAACTTTTAATTATTTTATATATATATATATATATCATTTACAACAACCAAGCAATCAATTATATACACACTTCAATAATTCTTGAAAAATTATTTTCTCTTTATATATAAAATATAATCGAGGCAAAATTATTTCATTTACCCAATTTAAAACAATATTGTGTCGAATTGTTCTATTCAAGTGTTTAGGAACCCCTTCGATTCAGTTTTCGAGGCTGCGCCGACGAAGGTTCATATACCACTCAACAAACCAAACATCACAATATAAAACAATTTTATATTCACTAACAAATACGCACTCATATCTATTATTACACTCACACTCATTCTAGAGTACTGCTGACTCTATCTCTAATGAGTAATACCCAACAGAGCAGGTTGTCGCTTAACCATATGCTCTGATACCAAATGTAACGATCGAGATTTTTCGTTGCCGAAAAATCGAACCGTTAGGGTTTAAGAAAAAGAAAGAGGTAGAAGAAGAGAGAAAAGAGAGAAGAAACAGAACAAACAATCAGAACAGGAAACAAAATCAGAATCTCACAGTCGCAGCGGAACAACATATAATAGATAAATGAATATTCATTAAAACAAAAAAAAACTATACATTTTATACATTACATCACATTACATTACATCAATCAGAGTGTACGACAACAACAGCGGAAAGAAATACTATATACAATAGATAATAGACTACGCTATCTGGCTCTCCTCCAAATCTGCACAGCAACTCCCGAATCCAGAATGACCTGATAACCTAACTCTAGACTGCCCGTGTGGAAAATAGTGGGCACCCAGAGTTTAGGAAAGGAACAATAAACTCCAGGTCAGTCATGTGACTGGTGTGAGAACTCAAAACAGTTTATCTTCAAACAAGCAACAAGAAAATTTAAATTTTGAAATCCGCAATGCTTTTTGGAAAATGAAACTACCATAAGGCCTCCCGCCACACACACAATGCAAACGCAGAATTGGAGGAGATTTCTCCTTATGATAGTCAAAGATGCTTACTACGCGAAAATCAAATCATTTTTGATATTATTACTAGTGCATAGTGTAGAAAACAATTTCGAAAGTAGAATATAAATCCTAGCCAGCATACGACATTTCGTCGTATGCCTACTATAGCTACCATGTTCAATAGCAGGTTACCGCCACATTCCATGGCAGGTTATACAACTAAAACCGTACAGGGCGCGTATTGTTTAGATTGGATTTCCAACAAATGGTCAGGCTAAGGAACTTCCTACTGCCACATGGGATCGCCTCTGGCGGGACGTCCCGAGAACTAACGTTACGGTTAGATCTCTGCCAACACAAGGCCGGGTTACCTCTGTAACTAGGTAACTACTACACGAATATGTCATCCCCCGGTCCTTTGGGACCTTTATCCGAGCGCTCGATACCAACAACACCACACAGAAATAGATATAGTGTATCAACATGAGTAAATATCTGGGCTCCATACCATGATACCACCCTTTTCCAGAAGGAAATGACATACCCTAAAGGGAGCGACCCTCATAACCTTGCCGCATATTCCTGTTTCGACCATTTCCGGGGAGTGAGGTCCTGACGAAGTCTCGTCCACAAAGCTACGCTTTGTGTAACAAAGCCATGCTTCGGGTCCACAGATGACCAAAGCAATAATCACAAAGATAAATGATCAAACAAATGATCATATCACAAATGACCAACCAATGATCATCACACAGCAGCACTCAGCATGCCACATTACCAGATTGGGAAATATCGCTGATAACCTTCAACTACATAACCTCTGAGCTCGTACGTCTCAGAGAAGGGTGTTAAGCTAAGAGAATAAATTCTCCGCCACCAACAGAAATGTATTTGAAAGAAATCTGCTCTATCTCTCAAAATGTAATGTCAGACACGTAACCATACAAGTCTGTTCCGGGTTCGAACAGAACCGAAGGCACTTCCAAAGAAGCCCTTGCAATCCGGGTATTCACAATCCCGATAAAATTTCCCATCACAAAGGAAATCTCCATATCGTAGCTAACGATGCGGAGACAATCGATAGGTCATCCTATCGTTTTCACAAATACCCGGTCTTCAACACCGGTCTTCAAATGCAATCCAAACGACGTATCGCATATTCGGAATGGGATATATGACACAAAGGTCCTCTCCCGGCTAAACCGAATAGCGAGCGCTTATTTTAAAAATAAGTGTGCATTCAATTCCAAACAAACACAATCAATACCATCCAAGGGTAAATATTGATAGTCGGTTATTTAACTATCAATAAAGATGCGCCACATCATCAGATTCCAAATAATTTTCCAAAATTATTAAGTCCCAAAATATCTTTACAAGATATATATACACAATTTCCAAATAATTGCCCAATTTATTTGCTTTACCAAAACCACTTCACGATAAAATTTTCCACACTTAACCAATTGAAAAACCAATTTTCAATTTACCTTTACCATTTGAAAACAAATTTTCAAATTACATTAACCATTTGCAAACCAATTTCAAATCACCTTAACCATTTGAAAACTAATTTCAAATCACCTTAACCATTTGAAAACTAATTTCAAATCACCTTAACCATATATACCTTTTGAAACAAATTTCAAACCACCAAATAAATCTTTACCGATTTATTTTACTTACGTTCCAAATTCGTAAATTATATTTTCATATTTAAAAATAAATCAACATTTATTTTTAAACAAATTTCCCTTCATATATATAAATTCCAAAGTGGATTTAAATTCCAAGAATCTACTAGCATACGATTCCCAAATCGATTTCAAGTTATTTGCTTTCAATTACCTTAAAGGTGAATTCACAAAAACCGTTCCATTTCATATTAGAAAACCATTCCCATGCTTATTTTAAAAATAAGTAATTCACAAATTTATTTATTTTCAACGATTTGGAAATATTCAATATACTTAAGTTACCGTTAAGTATTTTATTCCATTCTCTTTAAGAAAACATTCTTTTATTCACATTTATTTGGGTTAAAAACGAATGTTGCGTAAAACATCGTTACGACAACCCAAAAACACTAGTATATGGATTTGAAATTAAAAATAGATATATAAATCCAATACTATACAAATTATCCCCTTCTGTTTCTCGAAAACGTCTATTTCAACAATCAATGTTGAAATCTATGTTTTCAATACTCAATACATTTTAAAACACCTTTAATTCGTTTTAAATTCCATTTAAAACATTCCTTTCCCAAACATACCCATTTTATTTAATAATCTATTCAATATTCAAAATAGTGAATATAGCCCACTTAACAAATTCCCATATTTCAATTTATCAAATTCGATGAATTTCAAATTTATAAACATAGTTTATAAATTCCATTTCTATTATAAACCCCAATTTTATAAATTCCTTTATTAATCCGATGCAATTTACATAACCCAATTTCATACCCAAAAGCCATATTGTAAGTTAAATACTTATAATATTATTTATTTACCAAATCGTTCCTTTGAACTTCACCAATTTAAAATCTTATCACTTACAAGATTTCTTTATGGTTTATAATAATTTCAACTAATGAAATCTTCATTTATTAACAATTTCGACAAACCCCTTTTTAATGCCCAAATCCATTTCTATAAGTTAATAACTTATAAACTTAAAATTTTCCAATAACCATTCGTTTATAAATTTCACATTTATTAATCTATAAATCCTAGTGAAATTCATGTTATACATCAACTTAACACTTTATAAATTTATTCTATAACTTCAATAAATTTAATTTAAAAACATCCATTTATAAAATCCTTTATATAAACCATTAATAATAATAACTTCCCAAAAACCAAATTTAACTATTTTATAAAAACCTATTATTGTTAAAAATTTCTTTTAAGTTATATTTTATAAAAATATAAATTTTTAAAACATAAAATTTTATCCATCTATTTACTTTAAAATTTAATCAATTCAAAATTTTTTTAATAAACCATATTCTTTGAGAAATCACTTTTAAACCCCTTTTTAATTCAAAACCGTTATTTTTAATTTTAAAAATTTGAATCCGATGATGCAACAACATCAGATGGTCAATCACGGGAATAAGTGTCATATATCAATATGATTATCAACAATCAACATAATATTCATAAACAGATAAATATGTGAGGAATCCAGTTGGATCCCTCCAACCTGTTACCCTGCATCCACAGACGTTAGCACAATACCAATTCCACTTCAAGGTGGAATATCGCGGTATATGGGATTTTATAAATATTCCGCTTAATAACGGCGCAATAGGGTCTCATCCGCTATACGAGGCGGGAAATCAAATCCGATATATACATATGCCAATATATATATATCGCTATATATAGTATATATCCTACTATATCTACTAGCACAATCAAACAGCAATCATCAATCAACATTAACTACTTAAAATTTTAAACAAAACCTTTCGATTGAGTGAGGAGTTCTCACCTTGATTTTATTTCCGGTTTCGGCGTTCGTTTCGAATAAAATTAAACGAACGTTTAATTTTACCCGAAATTCAAACGAGCTCCAATCGACTCCAAACCAGTTGCGTTGCGAAGAGCACGACGATATGAAGCCAACGCAAAAAATCTCGTCCG
This sequence comes from Allium cepa, assembly GCA_030765085.1. Lineage (NCBI taxonomy): Eukaryota > Viridiplantae > Streptophyta > Magnoliopsida > Asparagales > Amaryllidaceae > Allium > Allium cepa. The sequence goes on along the minus strand of CM060935.1, from coordinate 790,439,606 downwards.
AATCCGACCTCGCATGCAAAAGTTATCGCAGTTTAAACGTTTCATGATTTTGAATTTCGAATTTAAACAAAAAAAAAAAACATCTCACCTCCAACCCAAACGCACGCGGGGCCCACACTCATCTCTCCCCTTTCTTTCCTGGTGCGCGCATGGTAATATCCTCCCAGGCAAAATACGTGACTTGAACCCATATAGTAAATACTAGGGTTGAATCTTCCTCCCTCTCCGACGAACTATACGACGATCAAGGACCCTCAAATCAAAGCCACTGGAAGTCCTCACCCTCGGCCAGAGCCTTGCCAAGCTCGGTTGTGCCCTAAGCTTCGAAATGCGTGCCGAATGCATGGTGAACGCGGTGAAACCCCCACCTCCATGCCACACCAAACTCGATCACCACCGCACAATTCGAAGAACACAAGACCCTCTCCGATTCTCCAGTTGGAAGTTTCTTCCAAAACTCGACGGATTTGTGTGGATTTGAGGTGGAAGTTGGGTGATTTCTGGCCTTTGAATAATTAGGGCCGGCCATAAACATGATGAGCTAGGGTTTTGGTGAAGATTTGCATTTATAACCACATACAATTATTATTTAAATAATAAAAATCCCAAATTGACACTTTTGCAAACGAACTCCAAACGACGCGTTCCGCCAGGCGATCCTAAGGTTTTTCCACATTCCGGACACAATGGAATAGGTTTCGGAAGCTAATTCCATCGTATGTGTGAGATACGGCAATAAACAGTCGATTTAAATTTAAACCGATTTAAGCGATTTCTAGGCGTTTTGGCTTGTACCGGACAAACGATAAATCCGATTGACTTGAAATTTGAAATCTTACAATAATATCACATTACGGATCCGATGAAACTGGTTTCGTCGAAATCCGAGACCGTTTGAAAAATGGCTATTTTTACTCGCCGAATTTATATTAAAACGATATTGATGCGTTTCGAGCTGCCACGGTCAAACGACAACTCCGATTGCTACGAAAATTGAAATCCGATAATAATTAACTATTACGGATCCAATGGAACTTGTTTCGTTCAATTCCGAGACTGTTCAAAAATTGGCTATTTTTCAGTCGATAATTAAATATTAAAATATTCAATTTTTACAAATTAACTCCAAATTCAGTTTTACAAGTTCTAAAATATTTCTATAACTTTAATATGATATAACAAAATTTTCCAAACCATTTTCAATCATATTTAACCCAATATCTAATTATTTGTGGAATTTCACTATTAAATAAATCGATTTAATTATCCCATTAAATCCAATATTCGAAAAATAAATTATTCGACTTAAAAATTCCACTTATTAATATTAAAAATAAATTAAATATTCAAATTTAAGTTATCAAAAATTCTGGGTCGTTACATTTGAATTCGTTATTTTTAATTTGAAATACTACTAATCTCATTTAAAAGTCCTAAAGGTTATGCATGGTTAGTAGATATTCAAATTCCTAATTTAAATGTACCACAAATATACACAACCATATGGTTTTATATGATGATATCACCCCTGTCATTGTAAAGTGGAATATGCGTCAAACAGAGTATTTATGATTTTTGTTTGCTTTTTTAATAAAAATTTATATTTATACTCAATTGAGTTTTAATGTTGTATTAATGCTTATCACTTTATCTCTATTTCTCTAACACTATTACTCTTTTGCTGATAACAAAAAGGAGGGAGAAAAGTTAAGATTTTGGCAAATAAAGGTCAAATATTTTCCATTTGCATCTAGGATCATTTGCATATTTTTATTCATGCATATATGAAGGGGGAGCTTTGTGTAGAGAGGAATCATTCAAATAGGGGGAGCGAATTGAATAATCAAATACATTTACTAAATTCAAAATCTTAATTATATGTTTTTTATCATCAAAAGGGGAGATTGTTGAATATGCAAGTATATGATTTTTGTTTGATGATAATAAACATATATATATTCATTTAAATGTGTTTGTTAATGTACTATTTTATTTCTCACATAATTAAATAAATAATTGCTGAATAAAATAAATAACATAGAATTTAAATTCAAATAGATATTTTATTCATACAAATATTTATTACAATTTTGTGTAGTACAAATTTGAGCTCTAACTATATACATAATTTTCAAACAATACATTTAAATTTACATAACTGTCCTCACTACATATCGCTCATTTACTCGTAGTTAATCTTCAACTCTATTCCAAATTGAAGCCAGCATCTGAGCAATCTGCAAAATAAACACTAATGTGGTAAAATTGTAAAAGAAAATATTTTACAGTATAAAATAAAAAGTGATTTTGAAAATTTTATTTGTCTCGGTTATTTGGGTTGTTCGTCATCATTTAAATTTGATTTCATCATACACGAACAGCTTGTGACATGCACAGTGTACCACTATATATGCCACAAAGCCATGCACACCGATATACACTTGATAAAGTTACGGGGATAGGTGAGCACATGGCCAAACATAAATCAAAAGCCGAGTTCAACTCAAGTGAAATAAATTAAGTCACGACACAAGCAAGGTCAAACCCGAGCTATTAGCTGGATTCAACATAGGTGCAATTCAAAATGCAAATAATTCTCGAGTGAAACAAAGGCCATGCAAGCTACATACAGTCTCAAGTGAAAGGCTGGACAGTCCAACCAAACTGCTAATAAGGTTCAAATGTCATACAACAGCTGGTAGCAGTTTCAAATCATGAATAAAACTCAAGTCTGGTCACAACAAACTAAAACAGAAGTGTAGTCATATGAAGACTCCAAACAGACCATATGTACACATATCAAACTGTGGACAATGCATGCAAGTAACATATATATGCTACGGAGTCCAGAGACCAGACACACAAGTCCATCTAGTGCAATGAAGACTACAATACCAAGCCGTGCACATGTAAACAGAACCAAGTATAAATCCAAGTGAAACACAGTACAAGCTCAACTACAACCAAGAAGCATGCATATATGCAGTGACACTCAGAGCACGTACAATTGGATACAAATGCATCACTGAGACACGAGTACAATATACATGCAGTATTGTCAACTGGACCACAGGCTGCGAATTTAAGCATGCGAATACAGGAAAACCAAACTGCAACAATGCCCAATACAAATGTACACAGTGAAGACATGAATATATACATGAGTGGACACAAACATATATGTAGTAAAACCAGACCAAAATCAGTGGCTCGACACGTACAAGCCACCAACCAAATACAATACAACATTTCAAAAACATGTACATAATGTCAAGATAAATGCCGAAGTCACGCAACAGCAGGTACAAGTCGAGTGTGCTACAGAGATGAACAGAAGTGCCAAAGTCACATATTATCACATCATTAAATAACCAAAGTCAGGTGATGTCAAAAACCAAGTCGAAGCACTGACAAGGCCGAAGTCAAAAAGGAAATATTTTTGCAAAGGAATAATTCAAACAATATCATCGCATAAACAAAGTCAAGGCCAAAGTCAAAACGGAATCAAATTCAAAGTACCAAAGGATCGAAACCGTGATGACCAAGAAAAATGAACAGTTCAAAATCAAAGCCATGAGAATGAAGCAACGAAGTATTTTAAATCTAAGAAGTTAGAATTCATCACAATCATTCAAAAATAATCAAGCGGCCAAGCATAGTTACAGACGAATTCAAATGATAAAATACGATCGAAAATATAGAGGACTAAACCCTATTTAAACCCGGTAACATCATAGGCCAAAATCATTCGAGTTCAAGCAAAAAAGAATAATCATTCAAGTCGAATCAAGATCGAGTTCAAAGAAATCAACCGGTAAAAATAAAGATCTTAAAATCACATACCAATTTATACTGAACTCGATCAAATTAAAGGAGGAATGAGAAAAGTGAAGAAACGGTCGATTTCCGATGTAAATTAGAGTAAAAGCCATTGTGATCGACTTACAATCAATGGGCGACTTCAATTATCCCAAAGCCCAAATTTTGAGCAAAGGAAAAGAGGAACGAACGAGCTAAAGCAAGTAGCTAATTATCACAACAGAGCTGGTCGATAGTAAAGAGACAAAGGGACACTATATTCTGTTTTTGGGCCAGCTATTATTTGTTACTTTGGGCTTTAGTTTAATAAATTAGGGTTTTGCTTTTTAATTGTCTTTAAATTTGTATATTTCCTTTAATCTTTTGTAATTTTCAGTCGTGTGACTAGGGGACGAACTGCGGTGGTGTAGTTTGAGAATTCGCAACTCATGGGCTGAGTGATGGCAAGGTTTTGAGTGTAGAGTTAGGTTTGTCGATAGCGGGTGTCATGAATTTAAGTGTGTAAGCGTCTGACTACTTAATTCTAGTAGAAACCTTCGGGGTAGCACGTAGGCAGGGTTTTTCCAAAGCTGGATAAATCTGTGTGTTCTATTTTATATTCTGTTATTATTTGTGCTGCAATGACTCTGCTATATCTATATTGCAATTATTGTATATAAATTTTCACACTAAATTTTTATAATTGATAGTATCAGCCTATTCACCCCCCATCTAGGATGAAATCGATCCTACACTTGCCATTAACCTCTGGGATAACTCCCTTATCTTATATATGGTGGCAGTGGTTCCTTCAGTTTGAAATATTCGATGTAAGTACTGCTTGTTGATAATCCTCAGGGGATTCCCAAACACGATGTAGTAGGAGAAGTGCCTTCGATTTGTCCTGTTCTTGGACAAGTTGTATGGAAGAATGTCTGACGTTGCATTTCAAAGATCACATTTATTGATCTCTATAAATATACATCTACTAGTGGTGTAGGAGGCAACCCCTCATATACTTAACACCCTTCTCTAAGACGTACGAGCTCAGAGGTTGTACTTTTATGGCAATCAATAGTGTGTTGTCGGAAATGGCAATGCGGCATTTAAAGTAGGATTTGTTCTGTGAAAGGTAAAACGTTACCTTAAGCCTCGCACATCGAGAATGGAAAAAACTAGGTAGATGCGGCAAAGCTAAGTGGATTGCTCCCATTAGGATATGATCATCGTCTTTCTAGATCACCCACTATATATTGGGCTTATTTTGTATGCTATGAGACGTCACGGATAGGCCGTGAACGACTGGGGTGATGGGATATTTAGTACTATCTATGGTAGAGGTTGGTTGAATTTATGTTGGTAGAAGTGGGAGCCTCGGGTGCGTTCCTCTAGAGATGTATTATCAGAAGGTAGTCCCTTACCATGCCATTGTATAGAATCCATTCTCCAATACGAGCCTTTATGGTTTTAGTTGTAAACCTATTATGCTGGAATTTAATATATGTTATAATTTTTACTATGATTAATACATTTATTTGAAAAGTGTTTTCAGACCAGCGCCATTAGAAATTATATCAAATGATTTGATAAAAATGTTTTAGTTGTCATAAGGTAAAAACCCATCCGTGTTGAAAAGCGGAGTGGTCTTATGAGATACTCTTCTTTTCAATGGTTTTGTTTGGCATCAAAGTCGATCTATGACACCGTCATATATATATATATATATATATATATATATATGTTTTTCGTTTCTTACAATGGTTGGCCAGACTAATCCGAGTACTTTTAAAATTCGGGTCAGATCCAAATAGTTTTAGGATTTTCAAAAGAAGCTTGGAGTTTCTAAAGGATAGCTGGAGATCTTCATCAATGTATGGACGTAGTTTACTTTTCTACCGTGTTTGTTATTTTTCAGCATTTGTAAGGACGGGTATTTATAACCGTCCACGCTGATATTAGGATAGACTCTGATGTACGTATCTAAAATTTCCGCTGTAAAGATTATATATTGAAATAATATATGTTATTCTATACGTATGTTCTGTCTTTATTTTCTTTTTACCCTTGATTAAATTTTCTTTTTGGAATTTGGATATTCGATATGTGAATACCGTGGATGTACTAGTGTTGATTACCGAGGGTCAAAAAGATGGGTCGTCACATTTGATATCAAAGCTTAGGTTGAGCGAACAACTGAGCTTGGTAGGGGTAAAGTCTCATCAGGGATATGGTTAGCAACACCCTAGGATGAGTAAAGCAGTAGAGATAGGGTAAGTGACACCCTAAAATGAGTTGAGAGTAATATATGAGCACATATTTGTTAATGCTATAAAAAAATGATTTTTTTTTGAAAATTTGTAAATGAAATAATTTTACCTAGGATTATATTTTAAATATAAAGGAATATCTTTCAAAAGATATAGTAGTGTTTGGTTGTTAAGGGAATGATAATATTCCATTATTATCATTAATTGATTGGTTGTTTGATTTAAAAGTTTAAAGACCAGCACCTTTTAAATTTAGTTTCACAATTTGACTATATGATGTTCGATAGATAATAATGTTGGTTTGAGATTAAAGAAATTTATTCAAGATAAATGATTTTATGAATGTTTTATAGTAAGTGATTTTATAAATTGAATTTATAAAACATGTTTTATAAACAGATTTTTGAGAATTTAAAATCTGGGTATTTTTGAAAAGAATCTGATGATTAACTAGATAGAGTGGCTCCAAAGTAACCAAAAATAGGCAGGACATGTATTCTAATGGTAAACACATCTCTTAAGTATTCCCCTTCTTATTAAGGGAATATGCAATACTATTGGTAGTACCCAGTTCCTTGGTATCATTTATGAGTTACTCAATCTATTTAATTTTCTAAAGTTAAAAAGGCAATGTAAATCATTAATGGATAGATTAATTAGTGATTGTTAATAGTCATAAAGGTGTTTACATTTAATATTAGTTAAAGGGTGTATATTATAATATAAGGAGTTTATTATAATTTTAGGAATAAAAGATATAGTGATATTTTGAAATAATAAATATTGTATTTGAATTCTTAAGAAAGTTAATTGAAAATAAAAATTATTTTGAAAAGAGAAAAGGTGTGCTTTGATAAATAAGTCCATCTTTTATTACAGGGGAAATACTGTTTAAAAGAAGATACAAATAGTTGGAAACAAATATTTCCAAAATGATTTATTTAAAATATTTATAAAAATAATATTCTATAAAAAAATTCATAGATTTATAAATAATGTTTTATAAATATTAAAAATGGATTCGTAATCGATATTTTGTAAATAAATTTATAAATGAAATTTTATAAATAAAGGAGATTTAGAAAAAAAATAGATTTATAAATGGAATTTTATAACTTAAGAGATTTAAAAAAAGATGTTTTATAAAGAGGAAGGAGATTATAAACCATGGCTTTATAGATATAAATGGGTTTGTCTTAGTAAGTAAAGGATGGTTTTTATAACGGGAAATACATTCCATTTTTAAGAGTTAAATAATCTCTTAAACGAATGTTTTGAAAGTTATATATGCAAATGGAGTTTAATGGTTTTAAAAGTGATTTTAAATGTGTTCAGCAATAGGAAGACATAGATTTCAACATTATTGTTGTAATAAATGTTTTCGAAAAAACAAGAAAGACATAGAATATAACAGTTTTGTTATAGTAAGTGATTTTCGAAAGAAGATGTTTTATATATGGGATTTATTCATATCCTATAGTTGATGTGAAGAATCGAGGTGGGTAACTTATGTCTACTTCAAAGTTAAGAATTACGTTCATTGGGAAGAAGAAAGAACTTTTTGGTGAATAATTTTTTTAAAGTAATTATATATAAAAAAATTATAAAAAAATTTAACATAAAAATTTCTATGAAATGTATTCATAAAATTTTTGGGAAGGCTAATAAGTACGTATGAGGTACTTAGATTATTTTGTTGTACGATTTTGATATAAGACTCAAGTACAGGCATTTGAGGTGTTTACACTGGTCCGAAAAAGGATTCATCATTCGATTCTTGATGATGAACATTAATGAGGGTTTGTGATTGGAACTTGCACTTTTTATCATTATTGAGAGCTATGTAAGTAAAAGGGAGGTTTCTGATCAAAAAGCAGATCAGAGGCCGCACTAGAGAATCGAAGGATCAATACTAGTTCAAAAGTAAAGTGGTATATTCGAATTTAAGATCAAATTAGATAGTGCATACAGATAATCCATGAGCATAACATAAGTTTGTATATGAAATTTAAAATAATCTTTTTACCCAGTTTTTAGTTTGATGTAATTCTGGGGACGAAATTCATTTAGGGAGAACAGTTTATAATGACCCATGAATTTATCACTTTGATAAATCATATTTATATTTGAAATATTCAAACACAAGATTTTATAACAGAAATTATAATGTTTTGAACCATAAATAATGATGGTAAACTTGTTTTAGAGGTTTATTAACAAATATAGATATTTGGGATTTTCATCAGAAAAACGACGAAAATTGGTTTTCGGAAAATTGAGATTTTCCCAATATTAAAGTGATTGGAACTAGGTATATACACTTATTTATCCATTTAAACAAGAATATGAAATAAAAATTATTTATTTTATTTTTGGAAATAAAATATATTTATGACACATCGGGGATATCATCACTTTTATATATTTTCTAGAATTTTAAATTAAATTTAAATAATCAAATAATTGTTTTAAAATGATAGTAATTCATTTTAAGTAGTTGTATAGTGATATTAAATCATTTATAATAATTTTATAAAATTATATATTTGATTTGAAGATATGAGAAAATTGATAATGCTTTGTCGATACAACACTTTTTGTAAACACTTGTTTAATATTTGTTTATATGGTTTTATAATTCAAATGTGATCGTTTTAATTTATTAAAAATAATAAGAAATTGTTTTTCAAATTTTTTATGTTTATATGTAATTTAATTAAGAAGTAAAAATATAAGTGGAAATCGAGTCACATATTTGCAACGGTTTGACGAACGGAAGTTGTAATCGAACATTGAACCATAGATTGTCACATATGACATATATATGCATGCATACATGTCATAACACACATATACTCATGAATATATATATATATATATATAAGAAGTGCAACAACCCAGTTTTCTATGTTGTAAATTAAATAAAATCTAACTAGAGTAAAATGGTTTGTATTTGATATTCGATAATATTTATTTTAGAAATTAAATATTTATTTAATTAAATTCAATTTAATAAATGATTTGTTTAATAACTTGAAATAAATTAATAAATTCTTTTTTGATAATATAAAAATCAAATTAAATGCTTGAATTAAATGTAAGTTATTTTTAGATGCAAATGAATATCTTTGATATTATTGAAATATTTGAAAATTGAATTTATTTGGTAATTATACAATGAATGGACATTGAATTGAATGAAATTGTCATGTTATTGAAATATAATATTGAAAATAAAGTGTAAATCAATATAGATTAGTTCGAAATAAATTATAGGGTTATATAAAAAAAAATTAATTAATTAAAATAAGGCCCAAAGCCCAACAACACAAGCTTAGTTCTAACCCTTATTTCCAAATCCTTAAATCTATTCATGGCTGCACAAAAACCTGACTTCCCCCCTTAGCCCTAACTAACTAGATCATTCGCATAAAAATTATGATTGTAAAAAAAAGCATGAGTGAACCTCATGGCCTGGAGCTATAGAGTGTTGGCAACGGCGAGACGTCGCTTCGATTGGGAGGCATGCTACATGACTTCGACAGCTAAGGGCAAGGTCGCATCAATCAGAAGTGCCACGAGGTGGTAGCTATAGTCTTCGCAATCTTGAGGCATGCGATTGTTCGCCTATGAATGGGCGACTAACAACGGCCATGCACAATGTTAGGTTGGTAACGACAAATGGACAACGAAGGTGAGGACTGGTGGAGGTACGACTAGTGCATAAGGCTTGGCTGCAGAGCATGTGAAGAGTTGTCGATGTGGTCTTTAAGATCGATGGTAGACGGATGCTACAACGTAACAACAGCGAGCAAAGGCAAGGTTGATGGAAGCAATATCCATATTACTAATCGTCGATCTAGGGAACCTGAGCTTCAATTCAGTGAGTTTTATACTCACACATCTATATTTATATCCTATTACATCTTATATGTATATATGTATCGATTATATTGCGTTGAATGGCTGAGTTGTTTGGTAACATTAAGTGAATTGTTTGGATGAAATGTTGATTGGATACTATTTAAATCGGTTGATTAGATTGTGATTATTTGAGTGATTGTATGGTTTTGGATGGGAATTTGGATTTGATGTGGAAATTGTATGTTGTTGAATTGTCCAAAATGGAAAGGAGATGCTGTCCAATTGCGTTTTGATGTGTAGTTTGTTTTTATGTTTACATCTCTTAGGGCCAATCAGTTGAGAATATTTATTCTCATTAGAACTGTTGGTAGACATAGATTAAAAAATTTATTTGTTGTGTGTGCAGTTAGAGATGACCGAAATTCGATCTAATTCGATTCAAGTCAGTTGATAAAATTTATAGTGATGATTTGTTGTTAATTTTGGAGTAATTTACTCCATAATTTATATTTTATATGATTAATTGATTCTTTCCATTTTAAAATATTTTTGAAAGCTTTAGGAAATTATTTTTGATGTTTTAAAACTTACTTGAAGTATATTTATAATAAATTAAAGTGGTTGAGAAATAAATTGAATATTGGAAATTCATTTGAGAATAAATTTGTTTGAAAATAAAAATAGAAAATTTTCAATATATTAAAATGCATGGAACTTCAATAAGGATAAATGAGAGATTGTTTTAATAATACTTTCGAAAAGAAAATTCCTTAGTAAAAATCGTATATTTAGTAAAATGGATTATAAGGGTATTTTTGGATATAAAAGTCCATTTTAGAGATTTTTAAAAATATATTTCATTTTTTATATGTATATTGGTTTGAAAATTGGTTTATTTGAATTGATCTGAAAAAAGAAATAAAAACGATTCAAGAGATATTTTCGAAAGAAGATTTTTAAAATATATAATCCATTTTGAGGATAGATTAAATTGTAAAATATTTAAATGGATCAGAGGGCTTTAAATTATAATTCACATTTATACATGGTTTGAACTGAAATGATTTATATTATGATTTTATAATTAATTCTGTATGATGAGGATATGGAATAAATAGATTATAGTGTCGGACGGTATGGGATGCTCGGTAATATTTTGTACAATTATTATATTGACTCATATTATATAATGTTTGTTGTTTGACGAGTGTAGTTTACTAACTTCTAGCAAATGATAGAGTAATACTGAGTGGTATGAGGCATTTAAGTAATGCTTGTTTGATTACTATTGATGAGTAGAGGTCACTTATATTCTTGAGTTGGGTTAGGAATTTGTATTATCGTCTAGAGGTGACTCCTTAGAGCTTAATAGTCGAGAGTTCCATTGCTCTTTAAGAGGTATAGGCTGGAGATATGTTAGGATTTATAGTCTTATCCTCTTAGGACTAACTAGTCGAGTATATTGATACTCCTAGGACATGTACCCGATGAATTAATACGTTGTGATGCTCTCATTAGGACATGTGGAGTCGAGAGTATGTATTATCACTCTCATTAGGACTCATCTCGTCAAGAGTATATTGTGTCGCATTCTCTAAGGACAAACTGTTCGAGTATCATTATCTACTCTTTGGGCTAGTATTTGACGATTTGTAATGTTGATATGCACTCATTAGGACTCATATAATCGAGAGCAATGTTCTTCACTCTCATTAGGACTCTTAGAGACTAGGGTACTAGTTATCACTTTCAATAAATATAGTCGAGAGTATTTGTTAGGAATCTACATCATAAGGTTCATGCCACTATGGAGAGCACGTTAATTAGACGCACCAGATTGGCTAGTTATCCATCCTAGCGATTCTGATTGCGAGGTTGCACCCTGGATTCGTGATGTCACCTTGTTGAGTTTGTAGGCTGAGAGTTACTTCTCTCATTTGAGCCATTGCCTAGACTTCACTTAAGAACCAACAGTCCGTTACCAAGGGCAAGTAGGAATCATGGCCAATGCTCGGCGTAGCTCGATGGCATGTTTATAACATGCGATGGATAGAGTGTCAAGATTCTAGGAGAAATTAAGGGACTGTAGAAACGGGCTGTGGTCATTTGCTTTTCCTGGAGCTGTGCTACGGTATGACAGTCTCCCATCTGGATGACTTAGGTTGATTCATTATATTTGAGATTTTTAATATTATCACCTCAATAGGGACGATCATTGTTGACATTGGAGACTAGCTGCGTGTCCGTTTGTCAATTGAGATACTCTAAACTGAGATAGTTGCATGCTGTCTATTTATGACATTAGAGACAATTTGCGAGCTTGTTTATCAATCTCTCATAAGAGCATATGGCTAAGAGATCCTTTTTTGTTTGATTTATTATTTCTATCTCCTAGGACCATTCAGTCGAGAGTTTCGCCTCTTTAAGGACAATGGGTCAAGATATATGTTTTGTATATTGAGTTTTGATTGGCTTTGATATTGATTTAAGTTTATATTTCTTGATATCTCTGAGGGATTAATAGTCGAAAGATATCAGTTCAATTAGGACTATAGGTCGAGGTAATTAGTTGGATATTGCTTCAATATTTTATATGAATTTTGGTCATTTGGGATTGTATTTCTTGCTACCTCCTTGGACTAACAGTCGAAAGTATATACTTCCATCAAGCTGAAAGTCGAGATAGTATTTCTGGATATTGACTTCTGTATTTTGTAAGGACGGTGTTTTATTTGGGTTCCATATTTCCTAATTTATCTTTCATGACTTAACAGTCAGAAGTTATTACTTCTATTAGGGCTGTAAGTCGAGATTTGGAGCTTTGATTATTGAGCATGTGTGCATGGAATATTATATGAGTTTTATGGCGGATTTTACTTTGAGTCTGACTCATATATTATTTATATAATACTCATGTCACTCCGAGATATTACAGGTTCAAGGAAAGATGACCATTACGTGTATGTTAAGCATAGATGAAGCATATGATATTATTTTTTATCGCGTGTACTATATTAGCTCATGATTATATGACATTATGATGCATTGGATATACATTGTATACTTTTGAGATAGTGGCGATTGTCCTATTTTTATATCCCACTAAGATTTGTATATATTTATATCATATGTGTTGTTATCACGTTATTGACTTTGTGTGCTCTGATATTTATTGTATATTGTGTATTATTCTATCTTGGAGGCACATGTGTTTATTATTTTGTGCCGATACACTGTACATATATGAGAGTTATTATGATTTTTGTTTTTTGAAATACGTACCGGTGTTAGCCAAGATAATATTCACAAGTGTACCCCAAATAACCTCATTCTCCGTATTATCTGATAGTATTATCCAGTAATACTCTTCGATAGTATGGGTATAGAGGTAGGATGTTACAGTTGGTATCAAAGCAGGTTTGGGATAATACAGAGTATAAGGGACATGAGTCCTGGCCTTAGATGCGACTTAGAGTTCCTATCACCGTGGGTGTTTGCAAGATTAATATTATATTTAAGTGATTGTAGAAGTAGACAATGATTACTAGGATAATCATCTAGGGACATATTTGTATTTTTCTTATATTATATAACATACTTATTCTACCTTTTTCTGAGTGTAAGTCTCTACATATGATATAAAGTAGTTGATGAAGGTTGTAAAGGTAGGAATAGTTAGTGAGACCAGTAATGTCGACATTGATGTTGTTGAATATAACCGTTGTGTAGCTTTGAATAAAGCGGCCTGATCCAGTAGTGATCAAAGTTGCATAGCAGGAACTGAGAGATAGCTTTCCGCTAAAGGCATTTGGGCACTTGTTTGAATATGTGTATTGTTGAATAGTGGTTGTTTGATTTATGAATATGCAATCATTTGTATTGATGTCAATGGTTGTTAAATTGAATGTGCATGTGAATTTTGAAATTAAATATTTTTATTTAAACAACCGTGTAAATTAATAAATGCGAATTTGATTTTACAAAGTGATTGAAAATAATTTAGCAGTTTATTCTAGTGTTAATTTGTTCGTTGAGTGCTTTAAGAATTCCGATTGATATGTCTGGCCAACGTTATCGATAGGGATTCCTAAGCACTTGAGCCGAACATTTTGACATAATGTTTCGAAAAATAAAAAAATTATGGGAAATTTCTATGTAACCCACAGTGCTATTATGGTCAAATATTAAGACACGTCCTTTTGAAGCTTGCAAATAAAATGTGTGCAAATTAAATTTATTTCAAAAGGTGGAATTATGCATGTATAATGAATGGAACCAAAAATTAATACGAAATAAAGGTAGAGTAGAATTGGAGATTCTTTATTGAAAGAGCAATGAAAGATTCACATGAAAATAAAATGAAATATGGGCTTCAATTTTGTAACAAAGAAAAATAAAAATCTGAATTTACAACATGACATTAAAAGATAAAATGGTTGCACCATAGTTTGCTTACAATTTTCTAGTATTAGTTTGGGATTAAATAACACCAAAAGCACAATCCTTAAGTGACCATTGTTCAATACCATGACCCAGCAGCAATACGTACATGTTTGTGGATCAAGTATTGGATTTACCATTTGATCTTCTAATATCTAGGCGTACTATTCAAGTTTATGCATTCTTCTTTAACTTTAATTTGCACCAAAATAAAATGTAAATAATATGACAAAGGTTGTGAATAAATAGTATCCCATGTCTTTTTTATTTAGCTGACACTGAAATATGAAAATACCTAAGGAAGAGAATAATACATGGACTTATGTAGTTGTTTAGTTGTATTCATTAGAAGAAAAACACACTAGCATGAATATGGTAATGAAATAGGCCATGAGGTAATAAAAATGAGCCATGCATTTTTAGTCTCTATTGTCCATGTAAAAGTTAACGCTTATATAGTGTTCCAAAACATGATAATAAACCATGCATCATTATGGGAAAATACTTTCTTTTTACTTTCACAGTGTAAGCTTGACTGTACATGTGATGACTCACTTTTCTGAATAGTTTAAGCAGACAAACAACCGCACATGATACACTCAAATTAAATGAAAATGCGGATAGTTAGGAAAAAAGAAAGAAGGAAGAAGACAAGATGGAACTAACAATATAGAATCTCATAACAAAATATGAATAATATATAATATACAATAAATCTTTACACAAAAGCAAACTGTAATATATGTGTGTGTGTGTGTGTGTGTGTGAGTATACAGACATTAGTCAGACTATACTAACCTATTTTAGCCCAGACAGTTATAACAACCTGTCCTCACAATTGCTAATAAATACAACAATGAATGCAGTGGAAAAATAAACATATATACGAATACGTCTCTGGGCCTCTAGCTCGTCTCCTGAAGCTTCAAAGCATTCAAACTAAATCTGTAATATGCTCAGTCTGACTTAAGCATTATAATAAAATAACACCTGAGTCAGTCCGAAAAATCAACGTGAGAAAAACACACCCAATTGAAAAAGTTATAAAATGCCTTTGAAAACAAAAGTATCTCGTAAGACCACGTCGAACACAAACTCGGATGGATTTTTACCTTATTATAACCAAACCGTTTCATATGGAATTCTCTGGTATTATAATAGTGTCTAAGATACAAATACTTATTAATCATAGCCGAAATTATTACATTAATTAAATTCTAGCATAATAGGTATACTATAAAAACCGTAAAGGCACGTATTGGAAGATGGATTCCATACAATGTCTCGGCTACTGTGGTACTGCCCGTCACGGTGCATCCCTAAACAAAATAACACCGAGGTCGAACCTATCGACCACTACCAATACAAAATCGGCCTACCCTTTACTAGATAGTACTGAATATGATCACTCCTTTTGTTAAATGGGCCCCAAAGCATAAAAATGAGAGATAATATCGACTCTAGATAGGGATGATCATGCCCTAGTTGGAAGCGACCCACTTAGCTTTAGTGCATCCCTCACGTTTTAGTCATTCCCAGTTGATGAGACTTAAGGCTATGTTTTACCTTTTTATATAGCACTTCCACTTGGGATGCTAATACTGCCCTCCAAGAAACAATACAATGCCGGCATTCATCCATACAAGTTTGTTCTGAGACTGAACGAAACACTTGAGAGCTCCGTCTTCAATTCCATCATCTGCAAGCTGTCTTCACTTCGAAACCCTTAAGTTGGATCGAAGTGGCTTTCGGATAACACTCTGACCCTGGTCTCTTCAAAACAACAATCGATAGTTTTTGGTAAACTCAACCCCGGTTCTTTTGGAAATAAAAGTCAAAGATAAGAGCGGAGATCACCTTTTAACCGTTAGTGGATGGATTTCCTTATCATTTATCCTATGAGAAAGAAATGAGATTTATACGCACAGTGCAACATCAACGGAGGTGATTGTACCATATAACTCACGTGTTTCTCCTAGATATTTCCATAGTTATGTTTTAGGTCCAAATTCGATAGTCTATTATTTAACCATCGAATAACAAATATTCGAATCAGGAATTTAATCTCATAGGGAAAACCAACATTGGTTAAGCACACAAGC
Organism: Allium cepa; assembly: GCA_030765085.1. Taxonomy (NCBI): domain Eukaryota; kingdom Viridiplantae; phylum Streptophyta; class Magnoliopsida; order Asparagales; family Amaryllidaceae; genus Allium; species Allium cepa. Next base: position 790,423,135 of record CM060935.1, on the reverse strand, counting down.
AGCCACTAACCTCTTTAATTAATCTTTTCCTTTATCAAAATCACTTGTAGATTATTTGCATAAAAATTCTTTAGAGATATATTAACAAATCCTTATATTTTCAATACTTGAAAAATATCTATATACTTATCTCAATGGTATAAATATATTCACAAAAACGGAGGAAGATCTCCTTTTTACACAATTCTAGAACAATATATGAATTCCTATATAAATTTCTAAACACATTTATAACTATTTTATAAATCTCAAAAACCATCTATAAATGTCTCTAAATCATATCTTAAATCATTTATAAACTCTTTATAAATCCATAAAATCATTTATAAATCTATACACCCATTTCTAAAATTCGTTTATAAATATCTAATCATTTATAAAACTCCTTCATCTTGCAAATAATCTCCCTTTAAGCCTTCAAACCATTTTATAAAACTCTTCTTATAAAATCCAAGTCTATTTGTAAAACTCTATTTGTAAATCTAAAGAACATTTATAAATAAATCTAATCATTTACTTTAAACACTATTATTTAATAATTATTATTAATAATAAACATTATAAGTAAATAATAATTTTTAACTTCAAAACATCTTTAAATAATATTTAATAATTACAAAACGTTATTAAATAAACAATAATCATTAATATGGTAATAACTTATCTCTAACACATTATTAATAAATCGTTATTATTAACTTCAAGCCTTATTAATTATTCAAATAATTAACCTTTCAAAATATTAACATTTTGATAAATAACCTTAAAACAATATTAATTATAAATAAATAACCTTCAAAAATATTAAATACGAGTAAATAACTTTAAAACAATATTAATATAAATAAATAACTTTTAAAAACATTATTAAATATAAATTAATTAATTAAAAAACAAAATATTAAACATAAATAAATAACTTTTAAAGATATTTCTAAATGACATAGAAAAGACAGATAATAAGGTCAGAAAGAAATAGAAATTAAATCCTTTTTAAATAAAATAATTTTGAAACCCCAAATCCTAATTTTAAATCTTTCTCCGTCCCAAAACCCAATTTCAACCCAAATGGCAACTTATTGTATTTCAAAATACTAATTTGAGGCCAATAACTACCAAATGCTTAAACAATATTGCTATTGATTTTCTATCACTATTGGGTCTAAGTTGATCATATAATGATGTCACAACTAATAGTGTCAAACAATCGGTTTTGATATACAATGATTCATATAAAAGGAATATTGTTGAAAACAGTTCAACAATGACAAGGAATTCTATTGGAACCCTCCAACTTGTCCTCCTACATCACAAACAGTATATAATAATATAATATGAGTCATTCGCTACGAGCTAGATATATATAAAAAGTAATCCATCCCAAGGGCGGGAATAAATCCAAACCAATATATAAAAATAGTGAATTACAAACATCCAATCCATAATTTTTGTCAACCATATAACGTTACTGGTTAACCAGAAATGTGAGTTTAACTCATCGAAATTTCTATTGTCGCCAAGACGTTCCAGTTTGGAACAAAAATCGAACGACGACCGATTTTTGCGCAAATTTCAATTATCTCCAAATTTGTCAAAACCAGTTCCATCGCGAAGCTTACGTCATCAGGAGCGCAGTGCAAAAATTCACACCTTGATTGGACCACATATGAAAGAGATATTAATTATAAGATTTTGTATTAAATAATATTATTTAATCACTAATTACACCATTTATTGCACTAAAACACCTTAATCTTCTTCTCCCTAGATGGTAGATATCTAAATGATTTGAGATGGTAGATTATTATTCATACCAGGCTTTGTGTCTGACTCGAAGTTTATATTTTCCCCTTAAACTCTTGGGTAGTCAATTGAATTTGAGTAGTTTGAGAGTTGAGGTTTTCAGGTAACTCTTAAAATGAATAACTTCTTGAGACGTACATGAGGCACGATAGCTATTTATAGTCTCTTTTCTTTGGATTCTGCTGTGTTGATTGTAATGGCAAAGTTGTTATATTGCCTTTATATACTCCGATCATCCAAGTGGGCATCTTCATATGTCGCTCCTGGCGTATGTTGTAATAAATATGTTTTCTCTAAACGTGATTTGTGAATTTGGGATTATCTAATGAATTGGAAATGTCTTGATATGGAATATGATTTCGTTTAAAGTTTAATTTTTTTTCCATATTCATGTATTTTTGTTTATCAATGATTCTAACACCGCCGTATTTAGTTGCCGATGATTAATAACTATGGATGACTGTAGCATCCATAACCGTTAGTGGGCCTCTAAGTGGGGGATGTTATAAGTTGGTATCAGAGAAAGGTTTATGAAACTTTAAAAGAAAGTTAAGCCTAAAAGATTTTCAAACATAATCTAATTGATTTGAAAATATAAACGGTTTCGGGTTAACGCTATAGTAACGTACTTGTATTTGACATATAGTTATATATATATATATATATATATATATATATATATATAAGTACATGTCCCCCTCTCTTTGACCATTCTTCTGTATCTTACTAAGGTTGGTATGAAGATTTATGAGAAAGAAGATATGGAAGCAGGAAATGAAAGAGGAAATCTAGGTGGAGGAAGCACCACAACCAATGGAAATGCTTAACCTAATACCAAGGGGAATCTAGGTCGATAGGCTAATGCTAATCCAAATGCTAGTGCCAATATAGATGTTGAAAATCCGCTAGTAGATGTGGGGATGGTGTATCAGTTGGTTGCCAATCTTTTGCAAGTTAGAGTTGCTGGTAATGTTGGAGGAGCTAATCATGTGGCTCCAATTGGGAATAACTATGCTAGTTAAGCAGAGACTACATCAGTCTGGGTGGAAAGCTGTTTGTTGGAACGAAAGATGTTGTCGAAGTTGAGAACTGGCTATTGAGTATTGAAGGGATCTGTACTGATTTAGGCTTGGATGTTGGGCAAAAGAGAAGGCTAGCCTCTAGGCAGTTGCAAGGGGCGGTGCTTCATTGGTGGAATAGTGTGATCACCGGAGTTTTGGAGGAAGAGATGACATGGGCTGATTTCAGGAGAAGGTTTCAGCAGAAGTTTTTGTTTAAAGTTTCTTAGTCGTCATTGATGAGGAAGTTCATGGATCTAGTTCAAGAAGAGATGTTGTGGTAGAGTACGCTGCTAAGTTTGATGAGCTATCTCGATATGGATATGCTTTGGTTGACACTAATGTCAGAAGGAATGAAAGGTTCATTCGAGGACTGAGACCTGAGCTTGCTAGAATGACCATGAACCATATCTGAGAACCTTCCAATATGGTGGTGGATATAGTCATTCGCGATGAAGTGATGCTTGTTATTTCTGATAGAGAAGATAGTTGAATCCCATGGTCCTCAAGGAAAGAAGAAGAAATTCTTTAAGAAGAAGGAAGCCCAGAAAGTGGAAGCTACCAAGAAGGCAAAGGCCGATTTGGTGTGCTATAAATGTGACAAGAAGGGTCATTATGTGAATAAGTGCTGGTCAGGAAAGGGAAAGAAGGCTGCAGATAAGAAGAATGTGAAATGCTTTAACTGTGATCAAGTTGGGCATTACAAGAACCGGTGTCCATAGCCAGTCACGGCGGATAAGGGAAAAGTTTTTGATGTTGGATAATCAGCTAGGTTGACTGCATCTGATAAAGAGAAAAATATGATCAAAGGTATATTTTTGATTCAAAGTATACTAATTAGGATACTTTTTGATACTGGTGCATCACATTCATTTAAATCCTAGTTTTTGGTTGATAATTTATGCTTAGAACCCACATACCTTGTTATTTCCTTAAGGGTTGTGAATCCAATAGGAGGGTATCCAACTCTGGGGATGAGATGTGACAAGTTAGAATTTGACTTATTAGGTCGTAAGTTTGCATGTAGTATGTGTTGAATATGCGCTATGCGCTTATATGATTTTTGTTTGATGATAATAAACATATATACATTTGTTTAAATGTATTTGTTAATGTACTATTTTATTTTCCATAGATTAAATAAATATTTGCTGAATAAAATTAAATACACAGAATTTGAATTCAAACAGAAATTTTATTCAAACAAATATTTATTACAATTTTGAATAGTACAAATTCAAGCTATCAGTGTACATATAAAATTTTGATTCTAATTACATCACATTTCATATTTACAGTTGTCCTCACTACATATCACTCACACTCATAGTTTATCTTCAACTTCATTCCAGTTAGAATCCAGCATCTGAGCAATCTGCAAAAATATTCACTAACGTAGTAAAATTGAAAAAGAAATATTTTTTCAATATAAAATAAAATAGGGATTTTTGAAAATATTATTTGCCTCAGTTATTTGGGTTGTTCGTCATCATTTACATTTGAATTCATCACATACGAAAAATGTGACATGCGCAGTGTATCACGGTACATGCCACAAGGCCGTGCACATCGATATACACTTGATAATGCTACAGGGACAGGTGAGCACAGGTCAAACCCAAATGAAAAGCCGGGTTCAACTCACGTGCAATATATTTAAAATCACGACATGAGCACAAGGTCAAACCCGAGTTTTGAAACTGGATTCAACACAAGTGAAATTTCAAAAATCAACATGAATGGATGCAAAGACCAGAGTAGTACAGTGTGGCAGTGCATCGGAACACTAAGTCCAGTTACTCAAATGACACTGTGTCCACAAGTGAAGCCAAATGAAAATCAAAGCATCATGAATATACACCAAAGAAAATTAGCAGACTACAAGTGACAATGTGAATACAGTGTGACAGTGCACCATCAAGAAACCACTGTAATGATGCAAACTGACTCGAAGATTGCCACCAACATAAGCAGCAACAATGAAGACCACTATGCAGTAGACATGAATACAACTTGACTATCAAAACTCAGTAAACAACAGCTACATGAAGCAAACAGTATGAATGTCACAAGCATGAACACATGAAAACATGCATGCATCATGGTGAGCAACACAAGCGCAACAATCGACAACGTCAAAGCATTAAAGCTTATACAATCAGACAATTACAAAATGTATCCAGATAATAGTGAAGAATTATTCCACTAACAAGCTCGACTAACAGGACTGCAACAAACAAATGAATGCAACAAGCAACATCAATAAACCAAATGCAAGACCAAAGTGCAACAGACACACAATGAAAATCAGGTAGTCAACAACTTCAATATGAGTGCAATGAAATTATGAAGTGAATGCAAACAGTCGAAGTCATGGAGCTGCAGCCAATATACAATGATGAACAAAATCACAAGATGCCCAACTCAAATGAACACTACAGCAAAACCAGAATTGGTGCAAATGTCCAGATAACATCAACTGGGGACCAACAACATCAAGTAAGAAACACCAACGATACAAGAGAGGTGAACAACAGTGCATCAGTATGGAAAAAGCTCGAGGCAATATGAATGCTGACATACACATATATACATACATGAATGTATGTATACAAATGATCAGAAACATTGAAGTAATGATATCAAATCAATGCACAACAACATGAATGCAGTAACAACCAGAATGGACGTAAATCTCAGTGAAACTCAAGCAAGTGCACAACTAAACCAACATGTACAAATAACTCAAGCAGTGCCCAGTGATCAAAACAGTTCACAAGATCACTCATGAGAACTAACAAGCCAATATGCCAACAACAAATGCATCAGATCAGAAGTAAAGACAGAGCTCGAGGCCGAGACGCAAAGGCATCAGAATTTCAACTAGCACACAAGTATACATAAGCAACTTTGAGCTACAGATCAGGCAAATGTACAGAAGCAACATCAACTACATTAAGGCTTAGTGGTGAAGCAACAATATCTAGTGATATTGAACACACATGAAACAATATCAAAGAAATGGTGATGGCCGAAGATAATGCAGAGTCGTGGATTGGTATACACGAAATCAAGTATGTATAAAAATGGAAATTGCCGAAAATAGGAAAGTCAAACAAATCAAAACAGGAAAGTCTTTGCCGTATGACTCAAGAAAAAATCGAACGTTTCATAATCAAAGCCGTGCGCATCAGGCAATCGAGAATTAGGAAAGTGTAAATGAATACGAACAAATTCAAGTGTCTTGGAATTCATATAAATACCAACACCCAAATTCATCATCGGCGTCGAGTCAAGCAAGCATTAAACCAGCAACGAAAGAGAATACATTCCATAATCTATCAAACTCGATCAACAGAAGAGCAGCTGCGAACGAGTGCAAGCAAAGCAACCAGAGAATCGATCATCAGAGAAGCAGCGAGCAAGGCAACACGCAAACCAGAGAGTCGATCAACATAGGCGTGTGTCAAAAATCCCCAATTTGGATCGAAGAACGAAGCCCTAATTTAGTGGCAAAGAGGATTGGCCGCCATTTTCTTCACAAGCCAAAAGAGAAAAGTGATCGGGTGAAAGAATAAAATGGGCCGGCCTTGTTTTAAAAAGGGGTTTTAGTTTATTAGGGTTTTTAGTTTAAAATTGTTTTTTAGTTGCTTTAATTTTAAATTCTCTTTTAAGGTTGTCAAACCTTGGTAAATCACCACCTAGGGTTTAGGTAGTGTCAGATTGTCTAGTTAGAATTAGTTCAGTGAGCAGGGTGTGCGAGTTTGCAAAACTCTATAGGCGGTAGCAGGGTGTGCGAGTCTGTTAGAGTGTTTGTAAGCGGGAGACCGTTTAATTCTAATAGAAATCTAGGAATGAAGTAGTAGGCAGGGGTTGCCGAAGCTGGGTAAATTTTGTGTGTGATTTACTTTCAGCATATTTATTTCTCTGTAGTTTGTTTTTGCGTTTAACTCGAGAAAATTTGCTATAACCCTATTCACCCCCCCTCTAGGGTTAATCTAGATCCTACAAGTGGTATCAGAGCACGGAATTTTTCTTTAACTCTAGAGTCATGAATCCACCAAATAATGCTTTTTCTGAGGGGCAATCTATTGTTAGGCCACCCATGTTTAATGGAAATGGTTATGCTTATTGGAAAGTTAGGATGGGTATTTATCTTAGTTCTGTTGATTATGATGTTTGGGACATTATTAAAACTGGCTATAAATCTCCCACTATAACTGGTTGTGATACTGAGATTCCTAAACCTAAGGATAGGTGGGATGCTAACGATAAGAAATTAAAAACTACAAATGCTAAAGCCATGAATGCTTTGATCTGTGCTCTTGATAAGTCTGAATTTAATAGAATTTCTCATTGTAAAACTGCACGGGAAATTTGGCATACCTTGGAGGTGACACATGAAGGAACTTCTCAAGTCAAGGAGTCTCGTCTAGCCCTATTCAGCAATGAATACGAGAACTTTGTGATGGACAAAGGCGAGAGCATAAAGGACATGTTTGGACGCTTTTCAAATTTGGTGTACAACGCTAGAGAGCTTGGGAAGGTATTCACTGAGGTAGAGCTTGTGAGGAAGGTGCTACGAGTCTTACCGATGAGCTTTGAGGCAAAATTTACGGCAATACAAGAAAACTAAGCATGGAGGAGTTGATCGGCAACTTGATGACATATGAGCTTGAGCTAAAAGCAAAGGAGGAACGCAACAACTCCGAACCAAAGAAGAAGACGATTGCCTTAAAGAGCAAAGAAGAGAGCGATGAAGAAGAAGAAGATCCAATTGAAGAGCTTGCAATGGCTGTCAATAATCTTAGAAAATTGTCAAGATTCAGGCCACGTAAGATGAAAACAAGTGGTAATAGGCCAAAAGATTCTGACAATTCCGATAATGAACGGACGAGCTTTAACTGCAAGAAACCTGGCCACTTCAAACAACAATGCCCACTTCTCAAAAACAACAAAGGAAAGAAAAAGAAGAAGAAGGCCTTTGCAGCGACTTGGGATGATGAAGAAGGAGAGGAAGTTTCGAATAGTAGCACAGAGGAGGCTAACTTGTGTCTTACGGCAAAATCAAATACAGAAGCAAGCTCAGAGGAATCTAGTGAGGTAGGTGACTATTCTTATAAAGAACTTGTTTTTATGTGTCTTGATCTTACTAAAGAAGTTGATACTCTTGAATCTAAAATTGAAAAACCGTAATCTGATAGGAGAGAACTTGCTCATGAAAATTTTAGGTTAGAAACTGAACTTGAAAATATTCAAAACCTAGAATGTAAAAAATGCAAAATTTTAGATTCAGAATTATCAAAACTTAAGAATAGCTTTGAGAATCTTGAAAAAGAAAACTTGAGTCTTAAGGAAATCATTGACACTAGGAAAAATGATTTTATAAATAGACGCACCTCACTTGTAACTGAAAACACAACACTAAAAACCAAAGTCCAAAATCTTGAGAAATCTTTGGATAACTTTTCAAAAGGAGAAAAATTCATTCATGTTATTAGGAAATCAAATTTTTGCTAACAACAGAAAAGGACTAGGCTTTGGGAAAACACAAGTTGGTGATAATGCAAAACGTAAGAGTGTCATTGCTAGATGTGAAATAATTGGACATCGTGTTGAAAATTGTAGTCATAGGAACAAGAACACAAAATTTATACAAGTTTGGGTTCCTAAGAATTCTACAAACAAATTTCATGTCTGTTGGAACAAGAATAAAAAGACTAAACAAGTTTGGGTTCCAAAGGGATTGTTTATTCACAATGCTTCAGCCACTAACAAACATGGACCTATAAAAATAAATAGGTCACAAAAATCTTTCATCGCGTAGGTATGGTGGTAGGCTAAGGAACAACAACAGTGTTCTCTGGATTTTAGCTGTTCCAGAAACACAACGGGCAACAAAGCAAAGTTCCTTAGCCTAGTACAAGGGTGATAGAATCACAATGGGCAACCACGAAAAATTATTGTAAAGGTAAAACAGGTGAAGGCATATTTATTTGATCGATAAATTAAATGTGATAATCTGCACCATATTCTGAATGAAATCAGCCAATATTGAGATGTTGTAAAGATGATGTTTTTTGATTCTGACTTGTTCGACATAGTTGGCAAATTATATTTATGCCAAAATACTATTCTTTGAATTACTTCATACATATATGTTTGGATTAAACATAGTGTTTTGTTGAATGATAATATTTTTTTTCGGCTAACTCTATATTCACGGTTTTCTGATTATTTACACGGCTTCAATCCAAATTCAAGAGAATGCCATTTAAAATATTGTTTGAGTTTTTATGCACACTTCATGATCTGGTCTATCAAATTTAATTAGTGATATTTTAGAGTGAAAGAGAAATTTAGATGCCGATCATACTGGTAGTCTAGTTGACAGAAAAACTTACTAGTTGAACATGATTTATGATGAGACATTTAGTAACTTTATCGTTTTTCAAAGAAAATATCTGCATATTTTTCATTACAAATAATTTTCAAATAGCAGAAATTCTTTCTCATATAACCCCTTCAAGAAAATCATTTTTTGACCATATTTTCATATTAGTCATTTTTATTTGATTTTAAATGACAAATTTTGACTAATCCGACTTCCTACTAATTATCAAAAAGATAAATAGTGATTGAAAAGGTGATACGTGTTGATATTTAACATACAGTACTCAAGAGAGTATATTTGGAAAATTTCTTTAGGGATTCAAACAAGAGTTATAAAACTTTTTGTTGGGTAAAGATTCCATGACCATTTTATATCTATCATATTTCTATCGACCATTGTTTATCAAAACTTAAATATAGTTTGTCGATATGTGGTACTATAATCAGGGATCATTTGTTTTTCATTTCATATTTTTTTGTAAAAATAAATAAATATCCAAAGTATTCACTCTCATTTAAAAGTCCTCACGGTTACGCATGGGTGAATTACTTGGATTTTTTGATTATATGCTTCCATGCTCATTTAGAAGTCCTTACGGTTATGCATGTATGGAACGCGTATCAAAATTAATTGATTAAATAGACAAGTTGATTCTAATCCCATTTAAAAGTCCTCACGGTTTGCGTGGTTAGAAGATACTTGAATTCATTTTTAAAATTAAATTGGAATACTACTAATCTCATTTAAAAGTCCTAACGGTTATCTATGATTAGTAGATATTCAAATTCCTGATATAAATGTACCACAAGTTGATACAATTGTATGATTTTATATTAGAACATCATTTCCATTCTTTCTAAAAGTGGAATATGCGCCTAACAAGAGTAGTTATGATTTTTGTTTGATTTTTATTGAAGTTTAATATTTATATTCAATTTGAGTTTAATGTTGGATTAATATTGATCACTTTATCTCTATTTTCTCTAACACTATTATTCTTTTGCTGATAACAAAAGGGGGAGAGAAAAGTTAAGATTTTGTCAAATAGAATCAAGCAAAGGTCAAATAATTTTCCATTTGCATCTAGGCTTATTTATATATTTCTATTTACATGCATATATGTAGGGGGAGCATTGTGTAGAGGGGAAGCATTTAAATAGGGGGAGCAATTAGAGTATATCATTGATCAAATATATTTAATACAATCAAAATCTTAAATATATGTTGGTTATCATCAAAAGGGGGAGATTGTTGAATATGTGCTATGCGCTTATATGATTTTTGTTTGATGATAATAAACATATATACATTTGTTTAAATGTATTTGTTAATGTACTATTTTATTTTTCATAGATTAAATAAATATTTGCTGAATAAAATTAAATACACAGAATTTGAATTCAAACAGAAATTTTATTCAAACAAATATTTATTACAATTTTGAATAGTACAAATTCAAGCTCTCACTATACATATACAATTTTGATTCTAATTACATCACATTTCATATTTACAGTTGTCCTCACTACATATCACTCACACTCATAGTTTATCTTCAACTTCATTCCAGTTAGAATCCAGCATCTGAGCAATCTGCAAAAATATTTTTTTTTTTGAAAATGGGTAAACCGCCTCATTAAAAACCTTACTAGTTATCAATGTGATATCTGGTAAGGAAAAAAGAGTGCGGTGCTTTATTAATATCTGAATATAATATTTTACAGATTAGCAACTGAGTCACAACAATTACAAGTATCAAACCCAAACATGAAATGATTAAGAAAACAATACAATGACTGAACTGCATTTCGCAACTCCAAGATTAGCCAAAACGAAATTAACCGTTATCCACTAAATCAATACCCCATCTCTCTAAAATTTCCTCATTTTCTTTAGATCTTTTAGTCTTCTTCTTGCATTTCGACATCTGATATTTAATATCAATCTCCACGTAGTTCCATCGTTGAATCTTATCAGTCTCTCTACCTTCATGAATTCTGGCGTTTCTTTCTCTCCAAATGTGGAAAATAATCGTGACAAAACTACAAAAGGCGAGTTCTTTGATTTGGTTATCTGTTTTGAACAAGTCATACAAATCAATCGCTTCCTCTTCTACCAGCATCGAACTAGATCGGTTCATCCCAAGCTTCAATTTACTGCGAGTCCAGAGATATGCCGAGTATGGACATTGGAAAAACAGGTGGTTTCTATTTTCTGGTTCGCAATTGCATAGCATACATATAGGATCTACTGAGTAACCCCATTCTATCTGCTTGTCCTTGGTAGGAATTCTGTTAAGAATAACTTTATATGTGCATAAACTCATTTTAGGGCTGTTACAATGGTTCCATATAATTTTAGACCAATTAAAAGGTTGATAATGTATTCTGGAACTGTCCCAAGCTGAGTAGAAATTGAAACCAAATGGTTTGTTGTTCCAACTCCAGTAATCAGATTCTTGTATATTAGACAATTTTACTTCCCAGATTTGGTTAACTTGTCTGGTAAAGTGTAAGATTTGTGGTCTTAAGGTGTTGTTCTGTATTATGCTGCTGACCTTCATATTATCCCCACCATTTAAACCAAGTACATCCCACCCAAGGATATTGACTAATATTTCATTGTTGATCCATGGGTCGTGCCACCTTTGAATATGTTGTAGCCCCTCTGCCTATGTTTAAGAATAGATTTCCAGGTGCATGAACTATTGTTGTCAATTTCCATAGTCCAGAAGTGTTTTTCTTTGCAATATCTATTTCTCATCCATTTAGCCCATAAGTTGTTGTTGTTAACATAATGCCATAATATTTTAAGAGCAGTAGCGGTTCTGATATCCTTAAAATTTCTCAAGCCCACCCCTCCTTCTCTTTTCGGTCTGTAGAGGATGTCCCATGCAATTTTATGTGTTTTGCCACTCCATATAAAATTTGCACATATCTTATTAATTTTATTTATAGTGGCAATAGGCAGTTGGTAAGTCATCATACAGTATAGCACCATAGGTGTGATAACTGAGTGAATAAGTTCAATCTTACCTGCCATAGATAAAGGTTGCAGTCCCATCCATTCATTCTGGTTTGTATCCTGTCAAAAAGAATCTGCAAAAATATTTACTAACGTAGTAAAATTGAAAAAGAAATATTTTTGCAATATAAAATAAAATAGGGATTTTTGAACATATTATTTGCCTCAGTTATTTGGGTTGTTCGTCATCATTTACATTTGAATTCATCATACACGAACAATGTGACATGCACAGTGTATCACGGTACATGCCACAAGGCCGTGCACATCGATATACACTTGATAATGCTACAGGGACAGGTGAGCACAGGTCAAACCCAAATGAAAAGCCGGGTTCAACTCACATGCAATATATTTAAAATCACGACACGAGCACAAGGTCAAACCCGAGTTTTGAAACTGGATTCAACACAAGTGAAATTTCAAAAATCAACATGAATGGATGCAAAGACCAGAGTAGTACAGTGTGGCAATGCACCAGAACACTAAGTCCAGTTACTCAAATGACACAGTGTACACAAGTGAAGCCAAATGAAAATCAAAGCATCATGAATATACACCAAAGCAAATTAGCAGACTACACGTGACAATGTGAATGCAGTGTGACAGTGCACCATCAAGAAACCACTGTAATGATGCAAACTGACTCGAAGATTGCCACCAACATAAGCAGCAACAATGAAGACCACTTTGCAGTAGACATGAATGCAACTTGACTATCAAGACTCAGTAAACAACAGCTACATGAAGCAAACAGCATGAATGTCACAAGCATGAACACAGGAAAACATGCATGCATCAAGGTGAGCAACACAAGTGCAACAATCGACAGCGTCAAAGCATCAAAGCTTATACAATCATACAACAACAAAATGTATCCAAATAATAGTGAAGAATTATTCCACTAACAAGCTCGACTAACAGGACTGCAACAAACAAATGAATGCAACAAGCAACATCAATAAACCAAATGCAAGACCAAAGTGCAACAGACACCAGATGAAAATCAGGTAGTCAGCAACTTCAATATGAGTGAAATGAAATTATGAAGTGAATGCAAACAGTCGAAGTCATGGAGCTGCAGCCAATATACAATGATGAACAAAATCACAAGATGCCCAACTCAAATGAACACTACAGCAAAACCAGAATTGATGCAAATGTCCAGATAACATCAACTGGGCACATGAAGACCAACAACATCAAGTAAGAAACGCCAATGATACAAGAGAGGTGAAAAACAGTGCATCAGTATGGAAAAAGCTCGAGGCAATATGAGTGCTGACATACACATATATACATACATGAATGTATGTATACAAATGATCAGAACATTGAAGTAATGATATCAAATCAATGCACAACAACATGAATGCAGTAACAACCAGAATGGACGTAAAGCTCAGTGAAACTCAAGAAAGTGCACAACTAAACCAACATGTACAAATAACTCAAGCAGTGCCCAGTGATCAAAACAGTTCACAAGATCACTCATGAAAACTAACAAGCCAATATGCCAACAATAAATGCATCAGATCAGAAGTAAAGACAAAGCTCGAGGCCGAGACGCAAAGGCATCAGAATTTCAACTAGCACACAAGTATACATAAGTAACTTTGAGCTACAGATCAGGCAAATGTACAGAAGCAACATCAACTACATTAAGGCTTAGTGGTGAAGCAACAATATCTAGTGATATTGAACACACATGAAACAATATCAAAGAAATGGTGATGGCCGAAGATAATGCAGAGTTGTGGATTGGTATACACGAAATCAAGTATGTATAAAAATGGAAATTGCCGAAAATAGGAAAGTCAAACAAATCAAAATAGGAAAGTCTCTGCCGTATGACTCAAGAAAAAATCGAACGTTTCATAATCAAAGTCGTGCGCATCAGGAAATCGAGAATTAGGAAAGTGTAAATGAATACGAACAAATTCAAGTGTCTTGGAATTCATATAAATACCAACACCTAAATTCATCATCGGCATCGAGTCAAGCAAGCATTAAACCAGCAACGAAAGAGAATACATACCATAATCTATCGAACTCGATCAACAGAGGAGCAGCTGCGAACGAGTGCAAGCAAAGCAACCAGAGAATCGATCATCAGAGAAGCAGTGAGCAAGGCAACATGCAAACCAGAGAGTCAATCAGCATAGGCCTGTGTCAAAAAGCCCCAATTTGGATCGAAGAACGAAGCCCTAATTTAGTGGCAAAGAGGATTGGCCGCCATTTTCTTCACAAGCCAAAAGAGAAAAAGGATCGGGTGAAAGAATAAAATGGGCCGGCCTTGTTTTAAAAAGGGGTTTTAGTTTATTAGGCTTTTTAGTTTAAAATTGTTTTTTAGTTGCTTTAATTTTAAATTCTCTTTTAAGGTTGTCAAACCTTGGTAAATCACCACCTAGGGTTTAGGTAGTGTCAGGTTGTCTAGTTAGAATTAGTTCAGTGAGCAGGGTGTGCGAGTTTGCAAAACTCTATAGGCGGTAGCAGGGTGTGCGAGTCTGTTAGAGTGTTTGTAAGCGGGAGATTGTTTAATTCTAATAGAAATCTGGGAATGCAGCAGTAGGCAGGAGTTGCCGAAGCTGGGTAAATTTTGTGTGTGATTTACTTTCAGCATATTTATTTCTCTGCAGTTTGTTTTTGCGTTTAACTCGAGAAAATTTGCTATAACCCTATTCACCCCCCCCTCTAGGGTTTATCTAGATTCTACAGTATGTATGTTTATGATTTCATAGATTTTTGAATCATTTTGAGTATGGATTGGTTGAGAAGGTATGAGGCTAGGATATGCTGCTAGGTTGGGGAGATATCTTTGATACACCCTGACAGTCATAACCGAATTATATTCTCAGCAGATAATTCTGACCGAAGTACTTATACTTTATTAAGTGAAATGGAAGTGGGATAAAAGTTAAGTCAGGTTCGTATTACAAGAGAATTTGCATATGTCTTTAAGCCAGTCACAGGACAACCACCGAAACGAGCTGTTGAGTTTCGGATAAATCTTGTGCCAGGAGTTGAACATGTGAGTAGACAGCCTAGCAGGATGACACCGACTAAGATGAAGGAATTCAAGATGCAGCTAGTGGATCTAGAAGGAAGGAATTTTATTAGATTAAGCAGTTCACTTTTTAGAGCGACACGGTATTCATGAAGAAACTAGATGGATCATTGAGGATTTGTATCGACTATTATAAGCTAAATGAAAGGACAATAAAGAATGAGTATCCTTTGTTGAGAATTGATGATCCGTTTGGTTAGTTGAGTGGAGCTCGAGTGTTTTCACTATTAGATTTGGCAATAGGGTTCCATCAGTTGAGAGTGGTAGAGAACAGTATTCCTTTGACTGCATTTCAAATTAGTTATGGCTCATATGAGTGGTTAGTAATTTCATACGATTTGATGAAAGCACCTGCTTTCTTTGTGGTAACCAAGTCTTTCGAGAGTATTTGGATAAATTCATGTTGGTGTTTGTCGTTGACATTTTAGTATACTCTAAGGATGAGAGAGAGCATGAATATCATCTTAGAGTTGTGCTAGAGACGCTGAGCCAAAATCAGCTAAAGGCGAAGTTTCCAAGCGTCATTTTTGGAAGAAAGACGTTAAGTTTCTTGGTCATGTGGTTTCGAAGAAAGGATTTTTAGTCAATCCAGATAGGATCAAAGCCGTGAACAATTAGAAGAGGCTAGAGACGGTGACCGAGTCAGAATTTTTCTTGGACTTACTGGCTATTATCGGTGATTCATCAAGGATTTCTCGTGTGTCACTTTTGACTAAGCTTACCAGGAAGAAAGTGAAGTTTGTTTGGTCCAACAAATATGAGGAAGCATTCCTTAAGTTAAAGAATTTGTTGACCAATGCTCCAGCATTAGTAGTTCTAGATGGTAACCAAGGTCTGGTGGCATATACATATGCATGGGGGACTAGATTGGGAGCAGCGTTGGTGTAGAAGGTCAAAGTCATTGCTTACGCATCTAGGCAGCTTAGATCGCACGAAGTAAGATACCCTACTCATAACTTGGAGTTGACTGTGGTGATTTTTGCTTTGAAGATTTGTAGGCATTGTCTTTTTGGGAAGAGATTTGAGTTATATACCGATCATAAGTCTTTAAGATATCTATTCTCTCAGAAGGAGTTGAATATGCGATAGTTGAGGTGGCTAGATATTTTGGCAGCTTATGATTTTGGAATGGAGTATACCCCAAGGAAAGATAATAAAGTAGTAGATGCTCTCAGCATAAGACATCAGAATGTGGTGTTAACCATGTTGGCATAATGGAAAGATCTAGAAGCTTTGGCCAGTTGCGGTGTGCAGTTAAGATCGTTTGCTAGTTCTAGTCACGCCATGTTGTCTTGTTTAGAAGTTCGACAAACGTTGATCGAGAAAATTTCTTCTGAACTCAGAGAGGATCCATTATTAGCCGAGAGGATTAGAAGGCTTAAGGTTGGAATTGAGGTTGATGATTTGAAAGATTTTGTCTTAACCAGAGGGGATGGTTGAGAAAGAAGGGGCGGTTATATGTTCTAGACGTGGAGAACTTGAGAAGATAAGTTCTTGAGAAATATCATTGACCCAAGTTTATGATTCATTCTGAAGGGACCAAGATGTGTTAGGATATGAAGAGGAACTTCTACTGGGATGGCACGAAGAGGGATGTTGGCTTGTGGCAGTGTGCAAACTGTCAACAAGCGAAGGTCGAACATCAGAACCTAAGTGGTTTACTTCAGCCTCTAGAGATTCTAGTATGGAAGTGGGATTCAATGTCCATAGATTTTATATATGGGTCGCCAAGATCAAGAAGAGTAAATGAAAGTATATGGGTTATTGTGGATGACTAAGATTTCCCATTTCATTCCTGTAAAGTCGACCAGAGCGGCACCAGTTTTGGCAAAGTTGTTTAGAAAGAACATAGTTTGACTTCATGGAGTTCCTAGTAGCATAGTCAACGAAAGAGATGCTTTATTCACTAGTGAATTCAGGAAGAGTCTACAGGATGTGTTAGGCACTAAGCTCAAGATGAGTACCGCATATCACTCATAGACGGATGGGCAGACGAAGAGAGTTAGTAAGGTACTCGAGGATTTATTGAGGGCTTGTGTGTTGGACTTTGGTGGATCTTAAGAGGACCACCTACACTTGGTTGAGTTTTCCTATAATAATGGTTACCATACTAGGAATGGAGGCTTTTGAAGCTTTGTATAGAAGGCCATGCAAATCACCTGCATGTTGGTTGGAGATTAGACACAGATTGGTCATAGGTCCAAAATTGGTAAGAAAGGCGTTAGAGAAGATTGAGTTAATCCAAGAAAGAATGAAGGAAGCTTAATCCAGATAGAAGAGTTACGTAGATAAGAGACGTAAAGACCTAGAGTTCTCAGTGGGAGATATGGTTTTCATTAAGTTATCACCGATAAAGGGTGTGGTACGATTTGGGAAATCAGGAAAGTTGGCCCCAAAAATGTTGGTCCATTCCAGAATATAGAAAGGATTGGAAAGCTTGCATACAGAGTAGAGTTGCCGAGCAATATGGCCGGTGTCCACAATGTATTTCATGTATCTCATCTTCGCAAGTACGTGCATGATCCAGAGGCTACCATTCCTAGGGCGGAGTTGGAGGACTTGGTAGTAGAGCCTGATTTGACTTTTATAGACAACCATTTTGGATTGTAGCGAGAGATTAGAAAAGATTGGGGAACAAGACAATTAAGTTGGTGAAAGTTCAGTGGAGCGACAATGAGAAAGACTGTACTTAGGAGACAAAGGACATGATTCGACATACTTATCTTGATCTGCTTTGAGGGAATGTCTATACTATATTTATATAGATAATTCCTAGTCAAGAAGATTAGTATAGTTGTTAGGAGTCTTTACAGATGATTGCTATGTCTTGTATTTAGTCCTTGTTGAATTTTGAGGACGACATTCTTTAAGGAGAGGAGCCTGTAACACACTTAATTTTTAATAACATTATTTAGGAGATTTAATTAGATAAATTAAATGAAATAATGTAAATATTAAGTGATAAGGGGATTAAGACTTGAATTAATTAATTAAGGTCGTGCCTAATAAACTAACTAATGGGCTTAAGAATGGCTTTAGGTTAAACAAATTACTTAAGGGTATAACTGGAAATTGCCCCCAGTGACCCTTACCCATATATATATTCGTCCCTACCTTATTCTTCCCATTCATGTCATTTTTGAAAATGCAAATTAAATTGCATAGGAACGGTCGGCCATTAAGAGGAAGAAGAACTCAAAAATTAAAGCTAGAAAATCAAGCTTAGGGGAAATCAATCTCAATCCAATCTCCTTATCTAGAGCAAGGTGAATAATAAGTCCATGTCTATTTTGTTTTAAATCATATATTTTTGGATTTAAGGATAAATTCTTTTTTATGATATATTGGATGGTGATATGTTTCGTTCATGATTTATTTGATTTAAACAAGGTTGTTTAAAAGAGTTTTTGCACGGTTTTAGGTCAAAACAGAGATTTGATGTTGTTTAAATGTCATAGGAAAATTTTATGTTATGAGAACCATGATTTTAGAGTTAGGTTTCAATTTTGAGAATATTCCAAGCTACGGAAAGATTATTATGAATTTTCAAAGGAAAATATGGTAATTTGGGTCTATAATTTATTTTGGAAAATATATTGAGAATTTGGGTCTGTAATTTTGATATGTTAGATAACATGATTAATGTGAATTTATAGAATTTTTTGGGATTTTTCCAAAGTGATTTGCTGTGCGAAATAAATTATTTCAGAAGAGGGACTTCTTTGCAAAAATTGGAAGGGCTTAATTAATAAACTTAACCATGATTTAGATCTGGATTAGTGATAGTTATTTTTGAAAAATAATTTGAAAAAGTTAAGGCAACTAATCCGGTACACATGGTAGGTTAATTAGAGAAAAGTTTGCTTAAAGAAGTATAGAACCTGGTTTACTCAGAAAATACGCTTTGACCTACTTAGGAAAGCACCGTTCGACACAGATGCTTTCGCCTTTATCTTAGTCGCAACCTATCATGTCGGAACCAATACATAAGCTATCACGAATATGGTACGCAGTGGATTGGAGGAAGGCGGAAGGTAAGGTGTCGAAAGTATAGCTTTCGAAGGAGTCAAAACCTTGGTTTGTTTTTAAAAGGAAAATCGGATGCCTTTGTTTTGTTTTGAAGCCTTCGAAAGAGTCGAAGCATTTGGTTTCGAAAAAGGATTTAAAATGGTTTCAAAAGGGTCGCCATTAACTTAAGATTGTTTTCGACTGGGTTCCTTTACTTATGAAAGAATGTTTTGAAAGAAGGGGTTCCGACCTAGTCGAAACCCTGCTGCATTTTATTGCCTTTTGATGGTATTAAAGATATCAATGCTGCTAAAAGGTGTTTTGTTTTATAACTTCAAGCCACTTCCTATAGCTTTCGAAAGGGGTAAGGGTTTCGAGGGTAATGGTTTCGAAAAGGTTTTCGACCCCAACCTTCTAATGTTTTAACCAGAAGTTTTATGCTTCCAAAAGAGATGGTGCCAACGCCATCATGATTCCCCAATATTTTTATTTGATAAAGGATAGTTTTGAAATAGATGCTTTCGCCTATATTCACTTTGACCCCAATAACGTTTCAAGAAGAAACGGGTATTTAAAGAGTTAGAAAGTCGTTTGAAATGAAAAGACATAAGCTAGTTATGTCAATTTCAATTTCAAAACAAAAACCATTTTTTGGTTGGTAGGTGGATGTCAGCATGAGGGGTAAGGGATGTCGACATGCCTCTATTAACTTTGGCAATTTGCTTTGTTTCTTTATATTATATACATGTCTATATATATAAACTTATATAATATAATAACAAGCATTCCAAAGATATTTTAGAGCTAATAAACAGAAATTAAAGATTTTCATTGATAAATTTAGTTAACATTACACAAACGATACATAATATTAACTAAAAAGAGATAGAAACTAATACAACATGTAAAGAAACTAGTATTAGTTAGAGGATGATGAAATTGATGATAATTCAAACTTGCGACTCACTTTCCCAAAGAACTTGTTTATTTTGGTGGAAACCTTATCCAACTTTTTATTAACGGATCTTTTGAGAATCCGTTGGTTTTCCACGATAATTTTTTTATTCTTGAGAAGCGTTTTGTTGGATGGATTGTTCGGAGTGATAGGGTATTCGATGCTTTCCAATGAAGTCTCTTCTCCTCCTTTCCTTCTTTTTCAATTTCCATCTCCTCCCCTTCTTCCTCCCCCTCCTCTTCTTCTTCTTCCATCTCTTCATGAGCCAATCTTTCATCCTTTTCGACTAGTGTTTCATATGGTTGAAACAAAAAAGGGAATTTTTATGATATTGATGTTAGCATGGTTAAACATTTTTCTAGAAATGAACTCCTCCCTCTTGTAATCAACACCAAAGTAGTTAAAAATTTGAGTGAGAAAAAATCCCGCGATATAAAATGTTTTCACCTAAAGTAAAAAAAGTTGAGAGGAAGTTCATCCATAATCACTTGTGCCCAATTAATGTCGTAGTGCCCAAAAATAGCAAACGAAGCCTTACAAACTTTTAAAGTAGGGTGATTGAAATTTCCCGATCTTGAAGTTATGGTATGTTGCGAAAGAAGGTTTACAATTTTAGCTTTAGAATGGAAATTCCAGGTTATAAACTCAAAGTTATCATCTCCTTCAAAAATGTGATGAAATATCTCACGATCATGTTCATCAATTTGAAAATCCGAAAGATCCATTCTCGTATACTTACAACCATGAATGTTACCCAAAATCTCACTATTTAAAACAATACGCGTTCCTTTAATACTACTTCACAATTCCCCTTCATTTTCTTCATAAAACAACGATTCAAATTTGCATAAACATTTTGAGAAAATTTGGATAACAAACAAATCATTTTGAGAATCGTCAATTATGTTAAGAATTTGATTATCTTCAAAAAGAACATTGATTTCATAGGAAGAAAAATCATTAAAGATAGCAAATTTTTCCATATGGACCTTTCCAAAGTTTACATAGCTTATGTAAGCATTGATAGCTTCGGATCATTATAGAGGAACTCTTTGGTGGCTTTGGATAGTCTAATGGTGGATGGAGTGCTTGAGGAAACCATTTTTGAAGAAAGTAGAGAGCTTGAGAGTTTGAAAGAGAGTTTGAATTTTGAAATGAAAGTGAAAAGATAGGATAAAGTTAAGAAGATAAATAGATATCTAAGTGCCATATTCTCTGGTCAAGAAATACCATTTCAGAGCTTTGGAGTTGGTGAGAAAGTGGAGGGAAATTCAATGTTTTGAATTTCAAATTTCTAAAGGGATGTCGACATAGGAGGTAGGGTCATATCGACATGGGTCCCTTAAATCATATGACTTACTTTTCTTATTTTACTTAATATATATATATATATATATATATCCTATAATCTAATTTAAATTTTATCTGAAATAATATTAAATATAATAACACTTTAATATTAATGGTTTAATATTAATATACTATTATTTTGAAAATCAAAATTTGACATTCAAACAAAAAGCAATTTCAAAACATGCAAATAATCAAACATTCAAACAAGTAATTTTAATCAATATAATTTAAATGCGTGCCTATTTTTAAATCTATATTTTTGAGATCAGCAGAATCGTGAATAGCTGTAAAGCACATATTTGAATTTTCCATTTCTTTATCTTCATCACTAGAGGATGAGTCTAAATCGTCATGTGTAGTAATATATGCTCTCTTTCTTTTCTTTGACGAATCATTACTTGGAGAAAATTTCTATTTATACGGATGAGGACAATCTCTTTTTAAGTGGCCTGGGTCATCACAATTGTAGCATCTACTGTTGTTTTGAGTTTCATTATTATTTCCATAATTCTTATGATCATTTCTCTTGTAATTGTTCATCTTTCTGTATTTCAGAAACTTTCTAAATTCCTTGTCATCAAGGCTATTTCTTCATCGTTGTCACTGTTTGAGTCTGAACCATGTGCTGAGGCCTTGGTTTCTCTTCTCCCTTGCATTTGTACTTCAAACGACATCAAATTTCCAATCAATTCTTCAATTTTAGAGTACTAATATCATTAGCCTCTTCAATTATTACAGTCTTCTGATCCCACTCCGAAGTGAGTGAATCCAAAAATTTTCTAACTTGATCTTCTTCAAAAAAGTTCTTTCCTAATGCAATTAGTGAGTGCAAAATGTCTTGAAACCTATTGTAAATGTCTGAAATGGATTCATTTGGATTCATCTTGAATAATTGAAACTGATTGGTCAAGATAGGTATTTTGATCTGTTTAACTTTGCTTGTTCCTTCATGAGTAACTTGCAAAGTCAAATCCAATTTAAACGATAATAGGTTATATTACTTTAAAATTTAGACTTCTATCTCTACTATTAATAAAGAAAATTCATTAAACCAATTTCCTCGGTGTCTTTTTGAAATTCCAAAAATGCCCTTGCTTCCGTTTACGATAATATAACAGTTGTGCGTAAAGCACGGGCCCATACTAGTATCTATAAAGGAAACAAATGCATATATAAAGTTATCAAAATGCATTAACCACTAGATCTAAAATATCATGAAATATATAGATAAAAAAATTACCTTGTTGATGTTACCGTTTGATTGCACCTTAAACGAAGAAGGCTCTTAAATTCGATTGAATCACCTCCAAAAATTGCAACAATCTGGAGCATCACTTTTGTATTTATTTTATTTGATTTGTTTTAATTTTATTTTGGGCATTTTTATTGTTTAGATACTATGAACTTTTTTCCAAGAATGTAAAAAAATGAAGATAGAGGCTAGGGTTTAGGAGGAAGGTGATTAAGAGAGGCAAGTGAATGAAAGACAAGGTATTTATAGAGGGAACCTTCCTTAACTTCCTCCCTTCATTTTATAGATCCGACCATTGGATTTTAAGCCACTTTTATCTTCCTTGGCCTTCTATGAATAAGGCTATATGGGCCTCAAAATATTCCCAAACCTATTTCCAATTTAAATGTTTTATCAATATCATATATCGATACGTACATATATAACTTTTATATACACGCTTTATCAAATACTAATGGCATTCAAACAAATCAAATACATTTAAAAAATTAATATTTAGTTAATTTACAACAATTATAAATTAATTAAATCATGTAGTTTTTTAGAGCATTCGTCATTTTGGTTGTGTGATCAAAGATATAAATTCAATCTTTAATTAATAACGAATAATTAGAATATCAATGTTTACACGTTACCTTAGTTAGTGGTGTGATATTTTGGCCGAATTTATCACTTACACGTCTTCACGGTAAAATCCAATTTTACAACTATAAGCAGTATCCGGTAGTAACAATTATTTACTCTAATTCTCTTCATCAACAGTATATCACACTAGGACTTATGGAATTTGGTTATGGTCAAAATGCCAACATCATCCACATTCAATTTTATAAGTCAAAATATAAATTCTTGGTTCAATAATAACATTTATTATTAATCGTGCTGCTGTGGCTAAAGATTTTGAGTTTGAATTGACTACGGTTGACTGTGGTACTAAACTTTTATAATTGAGGAGATGAATTCTCTATTGAATAGTGTTTCACTTATAATGCTTTAATACCGACCCAACTATAGTCATTCAATGACGTTATGCCACGATTTAACTATAGTCAAAGTGGAGTGTCCACCTTGAAGTTCAACAGTATTCTCAAATCGAGAGAACAGTGTAACATCTTTACTTCAAGATTCTCTATATAATTTGTTGCATTAACGAACAAAAAAATTCTTGAGTGGTTCATTTCATTGTTATCCAATAACTATCAATATGTAACCCCTTGATGTCCCTCAGCAGTCATGAGTAATACATTGTCCAACATTTTGAAAGCATTGTATACTCTATCTCAACGGATATATCGATGTCCAATCTCGATATATCTTGACTATGAATATTTAAAATATAGTGCTTATTATGTTGTGAAACAATGCTCATGGTTATAACTATTTGTAACTGCTGTCACAAACACAACATTTTTGGAGTTTCTGATATATATATATATATATATATATATATACTTAAATTACTAATTAATTATTTCTAACATGCTATAACAAATATATAACAGAAAGGAAACACCTTTTATTTTGAACAAGACCGTTTATCCAGTTGGATTTATGTAACAAATCTCATAATTGCCCCTAGAGCATATCCTCAACTCTATTAATACCATCACTGACACCGAGCCAGTCGAAAGAAGGAGAGATAGGTAGATTTCAAAAAACAAAATCTATTTTGAATCTATTGGGCCTATGAAGTCTAACAGGAATATTAGACCCAATCTAATGAAGTTTTAAATATTTTATATTATTTAATTGGTTAAAAAGAAGTTTGAATTTATTTAAATCAAATGTAAAATAATGAATGTATTAAATACATTCGTATGTGTAAAGTGTAAGTGCAACATATAAGTAGTGTACATAGTTAATGTGTATGCATATAGGTGTTGGGGTTTACACCACAACGAATATATTCTCCCTTTATATATGCCTTTGTTCTCCATTCTATTATCTTAAAAACATGTAAATAATAGTAGCACACACACACACACACACACACACAAAGTCTACTTGCACTAATACGTAATATGTTAAAAAGTATTTTAAACAATAGACAAAAGTTAACTTTTACCTAGAACAAGACAGTTAATGAATTAAAGTATACATTTATAATAAGGGAAAGGTGGAGGAAGGGAAAGGTGGAGGAATTTCCTCCTTCCTTTACTTTTTCATTTAATTTCATTTCAAATCAGCAATTAAACTCTTAACCATATATGCATAATGATGACCATTCTCATATTTTGAAATCTATGATTAACAGCTATGAATCAAGTTTCAACTTAGGAAGGATTTTAAAGTTTATTGAGACTTTACACAAAAGTATATTTTATAAACTTGGAACTAGAACAACATACACTCATGTGCACGCATGTGCGTGCACATGCACGCACACAAATATTTATATCTATAATTACAAACAATGTTTTAAAATTAAAATAACAAACGTGTATGTAAAGTTTGTAATTAAAATATGTGTTAGGATTTAAAGTTAACAAATTAATATGCTAACATTTAGTAAGGAAGGATTTAAAAGTTTATGATATGTACATGAAAGTCCACTTATGAGTTTTTTTAAAAACAACTTTCAAAGAAAATTATAAAATTACTAAAAGAATTATATTCAAGCAACAATATAAAACTTAATTTCAGTTTCCAAATGATTTCAAATTGACAATATATGCAATTTATTCAAGTTGCAACAAAATAAAATCATATCAATAGATTCAAGATTAGATTTTAATTAAAATAGTTATTTTTTTGTTAAACAGTATTTCTAAAATAAGAACAAAAGGGATAACGTGGGTGCATATAAATTCATGGTAAAGTTTAATGAAATTTTCTAAATGAACAACTAATTAGATAAGATGTGATATTTCATAGCTTTAATGTTAAGAAGATGGACATGTAATAAAAAGGAGGATAGTACAAAATGGATCTAAATCAAATTAACATTATGAACACATCTTATTAAAGAAGATTTGACAAAAGGGGATTTATTTCAAGTTAAATAGATAAACCTATGTTCATATTTGGTATGCCAAAGATTGAAATCATATGAACTACATGCACACACAACTAGAATGTTACCTTAAGATGTAGCCAAAAGAATGCACCTAGAACGATGAATAATAAACTCCTAGATTCTTGAATCATGCTTCAGATTTTACGAAGATCAAGTGATATCAACCATCTTTTGTTTTAATTTTATTTTGATTTATTTGGAATTTTTCTTAACCTTCGAGGCAATTATTTTTGTTGAAATAGAAGAGGGGAGAGAGAGGTTGGAGGTTTAAGCCCTCCTTTTAGCGTCAAAACATTAAACCAAAGTTTAACTCAACACCTAAGATGTTTGCATAAGATATTATTATTCAGAATGGCCCTACCATTCCCATTGAATTTTATTGTGGTCATGATGTTGTTTAAAATTTGAGTCGTAAGTTTAAGTTAAGATAATTAATTCATATGAATGTGTAGCGGTCCACTAACTTGTTTGTTAATGGACCAAACGAGCGATTCACATAAATCATAATCCATTGGTCATATGCCAAAAAGCATGGCAGTCATTATGCAAAGTGATCTTTAATTCAGACAAGGGCTTAAATAGCCTTGTCTTATGCATAAGTCCAAGTTAGAATATAGGTATATGCATATCCATAATTTGATAATGGTCGAATATGCTCAAATCAAGGGAAGTGTAGGCTATTCAAAACTGTTCAAGTCGTTTGTTTGCATGCATTTCAAATATTACAATCGGTTCTTATTTTCCCCAAATCAATTTAGGATTCACAATTATTTAATTTGAGAGATAGAGAGAGAAATGAATAATTCACCCCTTCCTAAATGGGGGTGGTGGTCTATTTGCAGAGGCAATGACATGAGTAATGGTTATCACATGTCTACGTAGCTATATGCCAGCCATCTCTTGGGTACTCAGTATCCTTCTCGGTTGTTCATACGTGACATCTCGCATTATAGTATATTCTTGATAATCCCTGCAATTGTTGATGCTCGACAACCTCCATGCTTCTTATGATTCGACGTCTTCCTACCATTGAAATTCAGCCATTATTTCTTTCTGTGGTAATTCAATACCACTATTTAGCTAGAATTTCTTTACAACAGTTAGTGTTGTAAATTCTCGATTATTGTTATTGAACCAGAAACTCGATATCCTCCTTTATGTTTAGATATTCAGCATCAGCTGGTACAACACTCTTTCTTTGTTTTTTGCTCTACAATATTATGTCATAGAGGCTCGATACTATTTGATCTATAGAGGCACGATATCACTTAGGATGTGGAGACTCGGTATCATTTAGGCTATAAAGACTCGATATTCCTTTTTTGTAAACTAGATGTTCGATATCCCTTATCGATGCAGCATTCTTTAGAAATTCGACATCTCTTAGTAATTAGGTGTTCATACCTTTTTTTTAGATACATGCTCAATATCTTCATGCTTGGCATACTCATTACTTTCATGCTCGATGTGCTTTTATAAACTTGGCATCTTCTTGAGACTCGATATACTTCTTTAGTGAGTAGATATTTGATATGATCCAATGTGCAGCACTCCTCTTTGTTTACACTTTCTATAGCACTTTATGTTGTTGTGGTTTGGCATCGCCATCTTATTTTATAAGTTCGACATCTTCTTGCTATTAAGTACACAATACCTTTCTTTATTGTTTACATTTAGATTAGCATCCACTTGTGAATGTTTCATAATATTTACAGTTGTTATGGTTCGACACCCCTTTGGGGTTCGGTATCTCTTCTATAATGACCCATAATTTTAGTCATTCAAAATTCATATACTTAATTATTTTTAAATATTCATGAGTAAATTTTATAAGATGAATAACTTATATTTCGAATATAAGGATTTAATTGGATAATTAAATTGTTAATTTAATATTTGGAATTGTAGAAATAATTGAAATTTGGATTTTATGTGAATAAAAATGATTTATAAAGTTGAATTAAAATTCTATTTGAATTAAAATGATGTAGAGAACTTTTGAGATTGAATTAAAAATTAATTTATATAAATTGAATTTTTTTAATATTTAATTAACGAGTAAAAAATAGCCATTTTTCAAACAGTCTCGGATTTCGACGAAACCAGTTTCACTCAATCCATAATGCTATATTATTTTAAGATTTAAAATTTAATGTCAATCGGATTTACGATTTGTCTGGGGGAAGCTAAAACGCGTAGAAATCTGTTTAAGAGAATTTTAATTTAAATAAGTCGATTCAAAAACCTATTCCAAATACAATCGAATTGGCTTCTAGTATATATTCCATTGTGTTCGAAATAGAGGTAAAACATTTTCACAAATACTAAGTCTTCTAGGGTAGGCCACCACCTCATTTTCAATGGCCGAAAATGGCTGATCATCTTCGCCAAATATCACACGATCCATTCATTTTGATCAAAAACCTTCAACTACAACTTTTGGAGCAACGCGAGATCTTAAATCCAACGGTAATGATCGCATGTTTCATGATGTGGAGAGAGCTAGGGACCCACGTTCGTTCGTTCTTTGGGCGTGGTTTTGTAGGCACATAGGCGACCGAGTTCATCGGTACTGCAGCCGTAGGTAGAGGCAGAGGTGGACGTTCGAATGGCTATGGCCGATCAACGTAAAGATGATCATAGGGGCCACGATAATTAGGGTATGGTGGCGGCTTTGGTTTCTCATGCTCATGATTTTGAACGTGAAGGAAAGAGGGTGATACGCACGATCCAGATCGGTAGGAGCAGATCGAACGGTCGAAGATGAGTAGGGTTTTAAATATAAAAGAAAATTGAAAATAAATTATATATAAAATCTTATAAGCTTTGAACATCATATGTTCTTCATACGAGGTCCTTTTTTGACAAAACAAGTTGCATTGAGTCCGTGTTGACGAGCACTACATTTTAGAGCTGGTTTGGACTTGATTGGAGCTAGTGTAAATTTGGATAAAATTAAACGGCTGTTTAATTTTATTCAAAATAATACACTGCAACTGCTATTGGAAGCAATGCGAGTACAACTCACTCTTTCTGACTTACCGATATTTCTATATAAGTGAGAATAAATTTATTTTTATGTTGATTAATGATTATTTGGATGATATATTATCTATATGTTGATGGGTATTTGGATATATTCCTGCCTATTGGAGCAGATAAGACCTTATACATTCCCGTGTATTAGCGGATGACCCTTTTGTGCGCGCGTCTGCCTCGAAGCGGACATTGTACATATATTTCTAATATGTATATTTGTTGCAGGTGACAAGTTGGAGGGATCCAACTCGATTCCTTACCGGTATTGGTTTTATTTACAGATATTGTGATATATGTTGTTATCATATGATATATGATGTTTCAGATGCTGTGATTGATGTGTTGTTGCAGCATTGGGCCATATTTTGGAAATTTAAAAATGTTAAAGTGATGGTTTTCAAATTAAAACGGATTTTAAAGTGATTTTAAAAACAGATGTTTTATTAATTTTTGATTTGTTAAGGAAATGAATCAATTTTAAATAAATAAATGTTATAATTTTTGTTGTTGTAAAAATTATGATTTTTTGAAATATAATCAAAATATGATCTTTGGAATATAGAGTTAACTATTTTGTAAACAGTTTAAATTAAGATTTTTAAATTTATTATAAACAATTTATATATAAGATTTATAAAATTGATATTTTAGAAATCAAAAATGATGGAATTATAAAGCAGTTTATAAGTGTTAAAATGAAGTATAAATGATCATATAAGTAAATAAGATTTATAGAATTATTAATTGACGAAGTTATAAAAGAATGTATTTGTAAATAAATGATTTATAAGTAATTAACTTATAATTTGGATTTTGGGAATTTAAATGAGATATATACAGAATTGGTAACTTAAGGAATTTTGTAAATTGAAGTTTTTATAAAATATAAATGGAATTTATAAACATTGTTTTATAATTCCGAATTAACTTGAGTTGGATAAGTTAAATATAGAAGTTTATTAAAGGAGATATATCCATGATTTTGGATAGTAGATAATCCTTTAATGAATATATAGAAGCGAATTTGTTAAATGAATTATATCCATGATTTTGGACAGTGGATTATCTCTAATAAATGTGTAGAAGTATTGAATTTAGTAAGCAGATTATATTCACGATTTTGGACAGTGAATAATATATTAAATAAAATGGATATTTTTGGGAAGTGATATTTTAAATGGAATAAAAGGGTTTGAAGATGTCTTAAAATGTGTTAAGTATCTAGTACATAGATTTCAACATTTATTTTTGAAATATAGGTTTTCGAGAAGTAAGGAAATGATGGACTATAACACCATTGTTATAGTAATTGATTTTCGAAAGGAAATGTTTTGTATAGTATATGGGATTTATATATCTATCTAATTTTCGAATCCCTATACTAGTGATTTTGGGTTGTTGTAACGATGTTTTACGCAACATTCATTTTGACCCAAATAAATGTATTTAAGAGAATGTTTTCCTTAAAGAACAAAAGTTATACTTAATCCTGATTTAAGTGTATGGAATATTTTCTAAGTATTGAAAATAAAGAGAATTGTGAATTGCTTATTATTAAATAAGTATATGGAAATGTTTTCCAACATTGAAATAGTTTTGAGAATATATCTTTTTAAAGATAATTTGAAGTGACTATTTGGCAAGTGATTTAATTAATAAAAGATTAATCAAAGAGCCTACTGATTGCATATAGTGCTAAATATTAGTCTTTTGCTTTGATAGTTAAATAACCGGCTGTCAAGTTTGGCCATTTTAGTTTCTCGACTTGATGTGGGAACTATTTAATCGTACATTTAGTACGTAACCTTCTTTGTAGGCTTGATTATCATTTGTGTTGAGGATGTTGATTCGTATAGTGCAGAGTATTACTTCAATCTATCGAGCTTTCTTCTTGGGCCGAAGGATAGCACACGATAAGTCTGTGAGACTTAGTTTCTATGTGAAGTTGTGAAACGCTTTTGCGTTGTTGGTGCGAAGAGACCGGGATCAGATTTATCTAAAAACCACTTCGGACCAACATATATGCGACGATTGTGCAGGTTGATTTTGGTGATATTGATATTCCGGATTTTCATATTGCAGGACTGCATGTTAATCGTTTGGGGTTAAAATCCCAATATACATATAGTAGTAGTGGTCTTTTCATTATGAAATATCCATTGCAAGGACTATTCGCTACTAATCCTAGGGATTTTCCAACGGGTTGTGGTAGAAAAGTACCTTCGGTTTTTTCTGTTTGTGGACAACTTGTATGGATGTTTGTTTGACATTGCATTTCTAAAGATTACATACATTAGTTTTTACAAACATACATCAGTGGTGGCAGAGAAGGCAACTTCTCTTAGCTCAACATCCTCCTTGAGACGTATGAGCTTAAGGGTTGTATTTTGTGGAAGGCAATTAGTAGTCAACGGAGATGGCCTTGTGGCATTCAAAGTGATGTGATTTGTGATATGTGAAAGGTAATCATTACCTCAGGCTTCATCGACCGAAAATGACCGAAACAGGGTTAGATGCGGCAAGGCTAAGTGGGTCGCTCCCAATTAGAGTATGATCATCCTCTTCTAGATATATCTTTATCATCCTCTTCTAGATATATCTTTACATGCTATGACGTGGAGTATCTGATTATTGTGGTTTGTATGCTATGAGGTCCCTCTGTAAAGGTCGGTAACGACCGGAGGATGACATCGGTACCATCTAGTTATAGAGGTGGGCCGGTCTTGTATTGGTAGAGGATCCTTTGCGATGGTCCTCGGTACATTCTTCTAGAGATGTACTGTGGAAGGTAGTCCCTTTACCTGGTCATTTGTATGGAAATCCAAACTCCCCTACGTGCCTGCCATATTTACTGTATTAACCATTCTGGGCTATATGATGGAATTTAATCAATGTGATAATTTCGACTATGATTAATATTATTTGTATATGCTAGACACTAGTATAATATAAGATGATTTGATATGAAATGTTTCAGTTATCGTAAGGTAAAAACATGTCCGTGTTTATGTGTGGGATTGTCTTACGAGATACTTTTGTTTTTGATAAAGGAAAAGTTTGGTAATTTTATAAATTGAGTTGAATGTGTTTCTCATGCTGGTTTACCAGACCGATCCAGGCATTCTTCCCTTTCAATGCTCGGGTCAGACCGAGTACATTTACAAGTTTAGATTTTGTGCTTTTGGAGCTTCAGCAGGAGAGCTGGAGATCTTCATTTCCGTATGCACGTATCTGTTTTGATTATCCGATGCTTAGTTATTTATATTATCAGCAATTGTGAGGACAGGTTATTATAATTGTCCAGGCTGATAACTACTGATTGATTGTTGAACTCTGATTGATGTATGTATATGCAGTTTTTATTTTGTAAAGATCATTAATATGATATTATATGTTCTCCGCTGCAATGTAAGATTTTGTAATATTCTATTTGGTTCTATCTTCTCTATTTCTTCTCTTCTTCTCTCTTCTTTTCCTTCTCTTGACTTTCCATCGGTCAGTGCTTTTTGGGTCGGACATGTGTGGATTATTGTCGATTCAAAGGGTAGATTTGTAGGTCATCACACGTGGTATCAGAGCTTAGATTTTGTAAATTCCTAAGCTTTGATGTACTCAGTATAGATAGGGAAAGTATCACCCAAGATTAATTTTGAATGTATTATATATATGAGCGTCTATTTGTTAGTGATTATAAAATATTTTATATTGTGTTTGCTTATTCGTTGAGATGTTTGTGGGATGTCATATTATCGATAGGGATTTCTAAACACTTAAACGAGGCAAGTCGACAAAGTATTATTTCTAAATTGGGTAAATGAAATAATTTTACCTCTATTTATATATAAAGGAATAATTTTTCAGAAATATCAAAATGTATATAAATTGATTGTTTGGTTGTATTAAAATGTAAATATATATATATAAGTTAATAAAAAGTTGTTTGAATAAACTAAATTAAAAGTAAAAATTTTAAAAGAATAAATTATATAAGCAAATAAATTATATAGTATGGAATTATAAGTAATATGATTTACAATTTTGAAATAATCTTCTATATAAGAAATCAAACTATATGAGTTATAAAGAAAAATGAATTTAAACTAAGAATTTGAAAATTTGAATCCCGTTGATTTTGAAAATTATTTTTCAAAGTTAAAGATGTTATATTGTTATAAATCTAAATAAGACAAATGAATTTGGAACAAATCTTATATAAGTAAAGTGAAATAGTGAATATATGAGTAAAGATTTATAAATATAAAGCAAATTTTTTTTAAAGAATATAAAGCACTGAATTCACTACAGTTGCTGGGAAATAATAAGGGTGATGACTGCAACATCATCAGTATCGTTTTCGAGTTTCTGTGTGATGGATTTGCTACCAATAGTATGTTGAAAATTTAAATTTTGTTGTGATAAACTAATTTGAATTTAAAATCCAAGTTGAAATAGATAAATATAAGTGAAATGAGTTTTGGACTTATATTATGAAATAAGAATTTAACTTTGGTAAAGTTGAAATAAATTTTAGTTAGCATAATAAATATTCGATTTGAAATTTAACGAAAGGAAAGTTAAATAATTTGAACCGGTTTAGATAAGTTATTGAAATGGAAATTAAACTTAAGGGGTCAGTGATTATTTAATATGAATTTGAAAGTTTAAATAAAATTAAGTTGTATAACTTGGAAAGTGAGAAAATGTAAGTAAAACCAATTGTTAAAATGGTTAAACAAATTTGTTAAGCAAAACAAAATCCGATCTTGAATAAGTGATATGAATTTAACTTAAGTAAAAGTTAAATAAAATGACTTTAGAGATGAAATTTAAGTAAGTCAAATAGAATGAAATGTTTTGAAGAAATTTAACTTAAGTAATGTTAAAATCAAGTTAATTTTGATAAATAAAATGAATATGCAAAGTAAAGTTGAATTATAAGAAGTTAATGAACTGAAGTAGTTATATGAATATGAACTTGAGATATAGAAGAAAATTCAAATTTTGTGGTAAAATGAATTAGCATTAAAAATTTGTTGTTAAGAAGTTGTAAATTAATAATAATATTGGAAGTGTTGTATAAGAATGTGAATATAGCGAATACTAGAATTTAATCTAAATTGAATATTAAACCAATTGAAATGAAATGTGAAACAAAATTGAATGTAAGTAAATTAAAATTAATTTAGTAATGTTGGATATACATTGGTTGTTAGATGTATGTTAGTTGATTAAATAGAAAAGTTAATGAAACTGAATTGATGAAATTGAAAGCTAAGTAATTGATTTCAAATTGTAAGCAAGTGAATCTAAATAGAATCGAATTTGATTTAATTTTGATGTGAACCAACTTGAATATAAATTAGTGAGTGTAAACTAATTGAAAATGAATAAATGAATGCTAATAAAGTCCAATGTTAATAAATCAAATATGATTTAATTGAAAATCAATTCAATGAATATGAATGAGAAGCAAATTTATATAGATTTGGTTATGGATTGATTGGATAGATATTGGTTTGTTGGACATATGTTGGACGATAGTTGTTTGATATCAAATTTGGCCATTTTTGTTCCTCGACTTGATGCGGGAACTATTTAGTCGTACACTTAGTATGTAGCCTTCTGTGTAGGCTTGATTATCATTTGTGTTGAGGATGTTGATTCGTATAGTGCGGAGTATTACTCCAATCTATCAAGCTTCCTTCTTGGCCTGAAGCAAGCTGAAAGTTGGAGACGTGATAATTCTATGAGACTTAGTTTCTGTGTGAGGTTGAGATACACTTTTGCGTTGTTGGTGCGAAGAGACCGGGATCAGAACTATCTGAAAACCACTTTAGGCCGGCGTATATGCGACGATTGTGCAGGTTGGCTTTGATGATATTGATATTATGGATTTTCATAGTGTAGGACTACTTGTTGATCGTTTGGGGTTAAAGTCCCAATATACATATAATAGCAGTGATCTTTTCATTATGAAATATCCAATGCAAGGACTATTCACTACTAATCCTACGGATTTTCCGACAGGATGTGGTAGGAAAGTACCTTCATTTTGTCTTGTTCCTGGACAATTTGTATGGATGTTTGTCTGACATTGCATTTCTAAAGACTGCGTGTATTGGTTTTTAACAACGTACATTAGTGGTAGCAGAGAAGGCAACTTCTCTTAGCTTAACACACTCCTTAAGACGTATGAGCTTAAGGGCTTTATTTTTGTGGAAGGCAATTAGTAGTCAATGGAAATGGTCTTGTGACATTCAAAGTGATGTGAGTTTTGATATGTGAAAGGTAATCGTTACCTCAGGCCTCATCAACCGGAAATGAACGAAACAGCGTTAGATGCGGCAAGGCTAAATGAGTTGCTCCCAAGTAGGGTATGGTCATCCTCTTCTAAATTTATCTTTACATGATATGATGTCATGTATCTGATTATTGTGGTTTGTGTGCTATGAGGGACCTTTGTAAAGATCGATAATGACCGGAGGATGATATATTTGGTACCATCTAGTTATAGAGGTGGGCCGGTCTTGTGTTGGTAGAGGATCCTTTGTGATGGTCCTCGGTACATTCTTCTTGAGATGTCTTGTCGGAAGGTAGTCTCTACACCTGGCCATTTATATGGAAATCCAAACTCCACTACATGCCTACCATAATGACGTATTACCCATTTTGGGATATATGCTGAAATTTAATCAATGTAACAATTTTGGCTATGATTAATATTATTTGTATATTAGGCACTAGTATAATATAAGATGATTTAATATTAAATATTTTAGTAATCGTAAGGTAAAAACATGTCCATATTTATGTGTGGACTTGTCTTACGAGATACTTTTGTTTTTGATAGAGGAAAAGTTTGGTAACATAATAAATTCGGTTGAGTGTGTTTCTCACGCTAGTTTACCAAACTGGTCCGGGGATTCTTCCATTTCAATGCTCGGGTCAGACAGAGTATATTTACAGGTTTAGATTTGGTGCTTTTGGAGCTTTAGCAGGTGAGCTGGAGATCTTCGTTTTCGTGTACACGTATCTGCTTTGGATATCTGATGCTTAGTTGTTTATATTATCATCAGTTGTGAGGACAGTTATTATAACTTTCCAGGCTGATAACTATTGGTTGATTGTTGAAATCTGATTGATGTATGTATATACAGTTTCTATTTTGAAAAGATCATTGATATGATATTATATGTTTTCCGCTGCGATGTGAGATTCTGTGTTGTTCTGTTTGGTTCTATCTTCTCGATTTCTTCTCTTCTCTTCTTCTCTCTTCTTTTCTTTCTCCTGACTTTCCGTTTGTCTGTGCTTTTTGGGTCAGACATGTGTGGATTATTGTCGATTTAAAGGGGTACAGATTTGCGGGTCATCAAGTCTTCCCCCTTTACTTTAATGTTTGATATCCCCATATTTGGTTACATTCTTCAACATGGTTGTTTGACATTCCTTCCGTCGTTGTAGATGCTCGTTATTTTCACTTTTATAAGCTTAAGATGTTTTGTATTTACAAGTTAGACAACCTTATCATTCTATGAACTCGTTATCGCCTCTTTGAAACTGCTTCTATGTTTATAGGTTCGATACCATTTCTTTAGGTTATAGAGTTTTGATACCCTTCTTGCATTCAAATTTTACATTCCTTATGGCTTAATATCTTTATGCTTGATATTTTCTACATATTGATTGTAGTAATACCACCTTCCATTTCTTCCATATCCTTTTGTTCATTCTCGTAACATGGTAGTTAGAAAATATGTGCATAACATTGTTCGTTGGAGTATTTATATTATTAAAATTTCTTTGATTCCTCTCAAACCTTATATACTAGCATATCATATAAATATAGTATCAATTGCTAATCTATGAAATTCTTTATAACAAGACCTAAGCCTATTCCAAAATAATTCATAGTTAACATCTTTATTAGTTATATTAAAGTAAAAGATATTAAGATAATTTATAAGAACATAATTAGTTATATGACATTCAAAGTATAAATGCAAAATATTTCCATTTCCATATTAGACAAAAAAATATTTATTATCAATAACTATATTTTTCTTTTTTAACAGTTTTATAGTATTTAATTTTCCATATATAATTAACCACGTATATAATTTAGCTTTGGATGTTGTAACACCTCTAATTTTAGTTTAATCAGGAGATTTAATTGGATAAATTGAACATAGTAATATAGAGGGATAAGGAGAATGGGATTTAACAATTTAATTAGGTCATGCCTTAAAAAATCAAGCGATAAGAGTGTTTTCAACTTAGAAAAGA
Source organism: Allium cepa (assembly GCA_030765085.1). Classification (NCBI taxonomy): domain Eukaryota; kingdom Viridiplantae; phylum Streptophyta; class Magnoliopsida; order Asparagales; family Amaryllidaceae; genus Allium; species Allium cepa. The sequence continues at coordinate 790,385,883 of CM060935.1, read as the reverse complement.
AAAGAATAAATGAGAAGCGTAAACTAGGAAGAAAGTCCTAGTTCGTACCCAAAACCCTTCCTTCTCCTACATTCTCACATATGAAATACTAAGTAAAAATTAAAAGCAAGGCCGGCCATTAACTAAGGAAGGAAGAAGGCGAAATCTAGGGTTCAAAAGGGAAAAAGCTTAGGGAAACTGAACCCTACAAATCTCAATGTCATCATCCAATTTAAGGTGAATAATAATAAACCATCTCTATAATTTTGTGTTTGAACTGGTTATGGGTAGTTTCTTAATTTCTCTTGATTGATTTCCAAGTTATGGATGTTTAATCTTTGGATAGAATAATGATTTATAGAATTCTTATGGATTTATCTAGATAGGTTTTAAGGATAAAACTTAAGTTTTTGATCTCCACTTGATTTTATTTTCTGGTATGCTGTATAAAACATTATTTGGATATGGGTTTTTTAATTTCATAACTTTCCAAGTTAAAATGAATATTTTATGAATTTTCTAAAAAACAAATAATGATTATTTTGGGTTTTAATTATTAGAAATAATTAAAAATTATTTTGGCCCTAAAATATTTTTATATAGAAGAATTTGTTGATTCAGATTTATTGAGGATTTTTCCCAAGTGGGTGTAAATTTCTACGAATTTCTTATGCTAGAAAAGCATTTAAATTAATATTAATTGAGGGTATTAATTAATTATGTTGATTAATGTTTTTGGAAGTATAAAACTGATTTGCAGTGGTTTTTTGAAAAGAAAAGGTAAATTTTGTTTTCAACCAGTAGAAATTTAAAAAGTAATAACAGTTGGTAAAAAGAATTGCTTTTAGTAGAAATAAACTGTTTTATAATAATTACGACAATACCATCGATATGCGGCATTATCATGATGTTCGACGTTAACAATAAGGGGTATGACTTTGCAATTGCAAGAGATCATGGAATAGGCAACACTGACATGAAGAAATGCATATGATTATACCGTACATATGTAATGCATTGAGTAATGCATCCGACATTGACGCTATGGGAATACCGCATCTCGAAGGTATATGATATATTGATTTCGTGAGTTATCAATGCCAATACTTTTTAGCATTCTTAAATTTATGCTGCAAGTCTTCACCCAGGTTTTAAATGATGTCGTGAGTTTGTATGCCGTAGATTATCAATTTATTAATCAATTTTGCGGGAATGTGGCTGCTAATTTTTTCATGTATGTGACATAAGAGTTGAAGTATAAAATTTCCAATATTCTTATAACGATGCCGCAAGTAATTGATTTCGGCTCAAAGAATTGATGTCGTGGGTTATCAATGTCGGCATCCTTTATTCATTGTTTTTGGCAACAATGCCGTATGACATTAATGTCGTTTCTCTTTTATGTTGCCATTAAGACCCATTGGTCAAGATTTTCATGTTTCTGCGTTAAATAAAGCTATGTTTTAAGGGTGTGATAGCCAATATCTTAAGTACGTTGGCGACCTTATATTTTGATATAAATTTTATACTTATTTTAATTCTGTTTTTAACCTTGGATAGAGGTTTAACATCGTTATTACGGCATGAATGTCACAAGTCTTCTATTTTGCTAGACTAATGGTGGTAAGCCATATCTTCATGATTTTGACATTATTTATTTGGGATACCAATGTTTTATATTTCTATAAGCCATAAGTTTATGAATTTGACATTATTTATGGATACTAATGTATAATATACTTGACTTGTCATTTATTTAATGATTTTGGCATCACATATATTAGGGATACCAATGTATATTAATATGACATGCTATAAGTTTAATAGGTTTGTCAACCAAATTAGGGATACCAAAGACATAGGTTAGGCACTTGCGTGAATAAGATTGATTATGAATTAAATTAGTAAGTAATAGGTTCATAGTCATCTAGGAAAACTATGTAATGTGTGATGGATAGTCCACGTAATGCCTGGGATGGATAGTCTATATATGTGTAATGAAGGGTTCATGGCCATCCTAGAAAAACTATGACGTATGCGATGGATGGTCCACATAGTTTAAAATGAATGAAACTTTTGTGATGAATAGTCCATAAAATTTTGATAGTTAAACCTTGTGTGATGGTTGGTCCATATGGTAGGGGTTAGATAATCCAAATATTATACACATGTGAGATGGGTAATCCACATATGTATAAGATAGATAATCATTTGAAGTTAAGACAGATAGTCGGATGAAATTGAGATGAATAGTCAAATAAATTAGGACGAGTAGTCCACTATATGTTGCATAATTGCAAATGTTTATTTATTATGTTTTAACCAATGTGGATTCAGGAGCACGGTATATGGTTGATATGTTTTAGTTAAGATACAAATGAGGGAAAACCCATTCGCCATGGCAGCATGGTCTTTCTAGATATCTATTTTGGTTCGAGATGGTAAGTTATTATTCACACCAGACTGTTTGTTTGACCCAAAGTTTTTGTTTTTCCTCTTAAACTCTCGGGAGCTCATCTGAGTAGGCCCAGACTGTTTGTTTGACCCAAAGTTTTTGTTTTTCCTCTTAAACTCTCGGGTGCTCATCTGAGTAGGCCGAAAGTAGGGTGTTCAGGTTTCCAGTTCGACAAATAAGCCTTCGAAGACATGCAGGAGGCAAGCTAGCTATTACTAGGAGCTTTATTTTCCGCCGTGTTGTTTTATTTGCTTGAATGGACGTAATGAAAAATTGCATAATTGCCGAGTATTAGACTCTAATCAGCCAAGGAAGCATCTTCATATATCGCTCTTAAAGAATTTTATAATAATTATATTTACTCTGAACGTGGAATCAAATAGGCTTATGTAATGAATGTCAATCTTATTGGTGAAATGAAATTTGAAAGTTATCATTAAATTATGTTTGAAAATTTTCATATTCATATGCTTCTGATATTATTAATATGTTTAAAATAACCGCATTTTGTCACCCGATGACTACAGCATCCGTATCACTTAGTTTCGGGCCTCAAAATGGGGGTTGTTACAGGTGGAGCATTACCTTTCTATATATATCTGAATATATTTAACTTTGTACTCGAAAAATTAAGAAATTTATAAAAAGAGTGCATTGTATAGATTTGATTATTGTCCCAACACTATATTTCAATGTCATTTATTATTAATGTTAGATAATTCTAGTTTAGCACAAAGTGAGGCAAATTTAGATAATGTATTTCCAACTACAGCACAACTAAAACTAAATTCATATAGAAAAATTAAATTGGTATATATATTTATGAAATCAGCACATTTTTAAAATTACAAATTTCATAAAGTTCGTTGAATTCTACTTTAAAGGGAATTTCCGATGTCCGACTATCGTGCCAAAAAGAGGTTTATTCCCCGAATGTACCACATTATTAACTTCTAATTTATAAATATAATTGATTTTGTTATATATTCCCAAAAATGAGAAATATTATTTGTATTACTGGTAGAAATATGTTTAAGACTATATGTACCATTATACATTGATTTGATATTATTTATTTCCAAATTACATTCTCATTATTATCAGTAAGTTTCCATATGTATTTTTCTAATAAAGACGTGTGTATGAATTTCTAATACATAACCCTCCCTCATCTTTAGATTTACATACTATTTCCCAATTGACTAAACATTCTAAACTATTATTAGGATTATCACCACTCCATAAAAAATCTCTCCTAATTTTATCTACTTGGCAACTACCCATTCTAGAAAGCGATAAAAAGGCATCCAGTATATTTAGTTAATCTTTTGTTAGTTTTATCTATTATAGTTAACCAGTCATCATGCTTGAGCTAAGATGGTCGAATTAAAAATCGTTAACATCCTATGAGAAATTTTATAATTTTACAATTTAATATGCGAGCGACTTGATTCTTTATCTAATCTGTATCATTCAATACTAACACAAAACTCTTATCAAAATTAATCTTTAGGCTAAACAGCAATCACAACTATATAATATAAACTTAAGTGCTATAATATGTCTAAGTAAGTGAGATTTAAAGAGTACGGTGTCATCCGCAAACTAGAGAATGGAAATGTCATTACTCGTAATTTCATTTCCAACATTATTTAAAATATCATTACTAGTCGCTAGTCTAATAATCTTAGTAAAAACGTCCGCAGCTAAATAAATCAAAAGAGGTGACAATGAATCACCTTGCCTAAATCCACATTTCGATTGAATTTTATTTCCTAATATACCATTAAACATAAGATTAGAATTTTTCAGTTTTAAGTAAAGACATAATCCAGCCCAACCATCTAACAATGGGACCCCTAGCCAATAATAAATCCTTTAGAAGATCTCAATCAATTGAATCAAAAGCTTTTGCAGAGTCAAGTCTTAAAAGTGCATAAGTAATGTCATTTTTACAACAATGGTTGATAAATTCTTGAACTACCGCTACCCCGTTTGTGATATTTCTACCTTTGATAAACATAGCTTGAGTAATATCAACTAAATCATTCATTTTAGTGTTTAATCTACTAGCTAAAACCTTGGAAATAAGAATTTAATAATGAAATAGGCCTGAAATCTTTTAATTCAGTTGCACCTACTTTCTTGTGTAATAAGATTACATTAGCAAAATTAAACCAACCTAATTGTAATGAACCGTCATAAAATTCGTTAAACATATTAAGTAAATCATATTTTAAAACACATCAGAATGTCATAAAATAATTTAGGAATCCCATCAGGACCAAGTGATTTATTATTTGGCATATCTTTTATAGCCTTTAAAATTTCCTCTTTCTAAAATGGGAAATCCAGCACATATAAATCAGTCCTAGTGCCATTACGATATAATTTATGCCAATTAGCTCTAATTCTATGCTCATTTATAGTTCCAAATTTTTTTCATAGTGGTTTGTAACTGCCTCAGTTAATTCTATTTGATCGAAAATCACAACATTAATAACTAAAATAGATACAAGAAAAATTGTTTTCTTAGCATAATCATACAGCGTTTTTGCTTGCATGCCGTTAGTAACAATAATCAAGCGGTAGATTATGAAAACCTAAATATTGTGAGCGCTGTGAGAAATTTAGGGCACTAAATTTCATTCATTCCCTTCATTTCTATTTCCTTTCGCATACTCCAAATAAAAGAAATTTCCCCAAATTTTAAATCCACGATCCAAATTTAATTACAAATCTTCCTCCTTTAAATAAATTTTCATCCCGCAATTGGCTTCATCGCCGTTTGCAATCATCTCCGTTCAATCGCCGTAGTTGCCGAAGTCTCCGTTGCATTCGTCTTAATGGAAGCAAATCGGCAGCCAATGGAAGCAAATCGATAGCCAGTGAAAGAATCTCTGTTGCAGTCACCGTTAGTCCTAGTTCTCGCTTTAGTCGATAGGCTCGTCAGGGGAAGAAAATCGGTTGCCGATTGTTTCAGGGTGTGTTCAGCCTGTATTTTTTTGTAATTAGCCAATCTACTTTTTTATATCTATAATAAATTTTCTATAGCATTACCTTTTTTGATAAATGGTTAAATACAGTTTCTCGCAAAATTGAACTAGTTTTAAGTGAGAAACGTAGCGTAATTAAAATATAACTATTCTAGTAAAGGTTACCTAGTAGTCTTGAATTATTTTATTTTATATTTTCAAACTTAAAAAATATTCTGTTTAAATAGCTTAGCAAAAAAAAGAGCTATTCAAGTAAAGTTAATTCTTTTGATGATAATTAGGAAAAGCTAAGAACTTTGAAAAGTACATTCACTATTGTCTCATAACGGAGCCTACAAAAGTATATTCTTTTGATAATAATTTGAAAAGATAAGAAATTTTGAAGCTTAATCTGATTCCAATTCAAAATTGCTCGTCGAAAAGTTCTAATTTGGATCTTGGATTTTTTTTAGGGTTTATGTGGACACTATTTTGAGTCAGATTTGCTTCAGATCCAAAGGTGGATTATAGTGCGGTTTTGTAGTTATTGTCAGAGAAGGTCAACCGCTTTAGGTAACACCAGTACTTTAGTCATTTGATTTTAAGCGATTCAAATATATATATATATATATATCACTCGTATGTGTAAAAAGAGTAACGAGAAATAAAGTATTTTAATTATTTAGTATTGCATTCAGTACTTTAAAATACAGTATTTCAGTTATTTTTTAATCGTAATATCTGGCCTTCACTTGATCGTTGAGTATTTTTGCACAAACATGGAAAAAAAAGATGTATACGGAGAACTTCGAACAAACTGCCTTTATGGCTTAAAAAATGAATTTTAATAAATAGTAGAAACTATATACTTCACAAATTACCAGTTGATGGTAATATTGATATGCGTGCAAAAATTTCATGATATTTAGTTAAAGTTTGTAGCAAGTGTATCTGCACACCAGGAAAAAATACCCTACAAATTGGAAAAATTTAATCAATAGGTATCAGATTCTTGTAAAAAAGTGGTGTGTGTAGTGTGCGTGATGTGTGTGTTGCCTATTCAATGTGCAGTGTATATACATATAATTGTTGGTGCGTACATTACTTCCTAGCAGTGCAACTTCTCCCATGATATTCTCTAAATTGTTAGTATTTCTATTTTGCTGTGTTTGTTTTTAAGTGCACTTATGCTGTTGAGTGTTTGTGTATGGTGTATCTGCAGCTGAACATCTGTATTTACATGTGGGTGGTGTATCTACAGTGGACGTCCATATTTACATATGGGTATGTGCTGTGTTGAGTAAGTGCATGGCTGTGTTTGTGATATATGTGTGAGCATGTGTTAACCTGCTATGTATACGTGAGTGTGATGTGTGTGTCATCTTATGTGCAATGTATTCGAGTAAATTGGATACGTATTTAATTTCTTTTTTTTTACCGTGCATTCCATAAGCAGGTACAGGTAAGTGTATTATGGTTTGACAGCAACATAAATGCTTATGATTGATAAATTGCTAGGAATAATTTATGTCAGACGATGATATGTTGTGTAACAATAGTTTTATCTTGATACAATTATGTGTTTACACTTCTGTTACACAGAGATTCTTGGGTGAAGAAAACAAAATATTATTTCTTTATTTCCCATTATTACAATATAGTAGGTAATAAGAGCTTGTAATAAAGTTTTCCAGGAGAGTCTTTGATGTGTTAATCTCCGAATATCTAGGCTTTATATATTTTGCTGCCACTTATGTCATAAACATGAAGTGCCATTTGATGAAGACATTATAGTTCATACTTAATTCAATCTTTTCCATAGTTAGTTTTGTTAGATGAAAATATTGCCAAATAAAGCAAAAAATACACATCCATGACAGTGGTATTGTGCTTGGTCATAATGCGTGAGTGTTTTTGCTAATGAGTTGGATCATTGTTATGTACAAAATATAAGCGCAAAATCATTAATATCAGTGTTAAAATGGCTGTCTGTACTGCAAATTATCAGGTCACTTTTCCATCTGTTGTGTTTTTGTAGGTTTAATTCAGTGCTCATAGCTAGAAAGCCAAATAAAATATTATTTATATTCAATAAAATGTAGAAGTTCGAACAAACCTAAACAAAACTTCCACTACACACGCACATGAAATATTCATCACAACATTATTAACCTGGTAGTTCTGGTCGCCTTCAGTTTCTCAATCAAACTAATGTTTGCAATCTTTGTTTATAAGTATGACAATACCATACAAGTTTACAAACAACAGTCACCCATGCAGCGAGAACCTAGGTAGACAAAAGTGCATGTACATCCTTTTGCGTAGATGCCCTCATGACAAACTTCACCGTAGTTTGGTCTATCATGTCAACAAATTAACTATCCAACATACTATAAATAAATAGTATGATGTCATAGTTATCAAATCAGCAATTGCGTTCTTTCGAGAAATATTTGAAATGATTTGAACAAATCATCACAAATCTATGTTTCTCTTTAACAATACTGTTGTAGTGTGCATTATAGTGTATACTTTCTTGGAATTACAGTGTATATTCATGATGGAGAAAGGCTGGTTGCATTCAAACAGGTAATAGGATAATATACAACTAAATACACTTCGAAAATTTTAAAATTTTAATACTACAATTAATATTTGTGTTGTCTATTTTTCATCATAGAACCAGTATAGAATACCGATAAGGAGCATGGAATTTTGTGCAATCCACAAAGAAAAATTTAGCAATTGCAGAAAAAAATTATGTCCTTGCATAGATTGTCGAAATCTTACTCATCATCCTGACAAGGTTGTGTTAGAACATTTGGTTATAAAAGGAATGGATCCTAAGTACAAATGCAGTAGGCGGTATAATCATGGTGAACAAATAAATATAGTTGAAGAAATGGATTTGAATGAAACATATGATTAATTCCAAGCCGGTCACTATGAAGATGAAGGTTTTGTCGATCATACCATTTTTGCCGATGATAAAGATAATGTTGATGCAAAAAGACGAGAAGATGATTTGATAAAAAATTTGGAAGATGCAGAAGGTCTACTGTATCCAGATTGTGCTGGTCAGACAAAATTATCTGTTATCACCGCTTTATATAATCTTAAATGTGAGTGTGGTTTATCCGATACTGGTTTTGATAAGCTATTAAATGTGTTACATGTATTATTGCCGAAGGATAATGTACTTCCCAAGACTACATATGAAGTAAAAAAAATCTTTATTTTATATGGGTTTTGAAAAGATTCATGCTTGTAAGTACGATTGTTGTCTTTTTAGAAAATAATTCAAAGATTTGAATAGTTGTCCAAAGTGTGGTTCTTCAAGATGGAAGATAAATAAGAGAACAAAAGAGATCATGCAAGGCATCCCTGTAAAAGTATTGAGATATTTTCCAATCATTCCAAGATTCAGGAGAATGTTTAGATCCAAAAAAAGGGTAAAAGATCTAAGATGGCATTATAGTAATAAAAGCAACGATGGAAAAATGTGTCATCTTATGGATTCTGCGACTTGGAATGTAGTGGATGAGAAATATAAACCATTTTCAACCGATCCACACAAGCTCAGACTTGGTTTAGCAATAGATGGTTTCAATCCATTTGCCATTAAAAGTTCTAAATATAGTTGCTAGCAAGTAATGCTAGTGACATGTTACCTTCCACCTATTTGTGCATGAAAGAAGAAAATATTATGTTAACATTGGTGATTCCTGGTCTAAAGCAACCGGGAAATGATATTAATATATATATGGCACCAATTGTAGAAGATTTACATCATTTGTGGCATAATGGTGTTGATATTTACGATGCATTTAGTAAAACACTTTTTAATTTAAAAGCAATCTTAATATGGACGATAAATGATTTTCCAACTTATGAAAATCTTGCTGGATGTTGTGTAAAGGGTAAAAAAGCTTATCCATTATGCGGTGTTAACACTCATAGTCGATGGTTAAATCATAGTCGAAAAATTGTGTATATGGGTCATAGAAGATTTTTACCTCCTTCAGACTCATTAAGAAAACAGAAGACTTGGTTTGATAATATGGTTGAGAAAGACATCAAGCTTAGGATTTTGACAGGTAGAAACATTTCTGCTATGCTATAAGATTTTCCTAATGATTTTGGAAAAGATAAGAAAGAAGAAATAAAAAAAGAAAAGAATATAAAGAAGAAAAGACTAGATAAGAAGGGAAAGAAAAAGATAATGGACGAAAAAGGAAGCGCGTTCACAACAAAGAGGATGAACATGATGAGAACGACAGCCCTGAAAAAACAGAGTTATCAAGGTGTGAAAAAAGATCAATTTTATTTGATTTACCATATTAGGAGGTTAGTGTTTTTTTTCCTATATTGATTAAACATAAAAAAATGTATAATCCTAAATGTTATATTCTTGATCGTTAAAGGAACTTCCATTGCGACATAATTTAGATGTAATGCATGTCAAGAAAAATATTGTAGAAAGTTTGCTAGGCATAATATTGCATGATAGCAAATCAAAAGATGGAACTGATTCTAGAAAAGGTTTAGAGGACTGGGGAATTCGACATAGTCTTTTTGCACAACCTCATGGAAAGAAAACATATCTTCCACCGACTCTGTACACATTGTCAAATTGTGAAGAAAAAAAATTCTACAAGAGATTATATGATTTCAAATGGTCTGATGATTATTGCTCAAATTTCAAAAGATGTACATCATTAGAGGATTGCAAAGTTAGTGGCTTTAAGTCTCATGATTATCATGTTTTGATGTAGCAAATATTGTTAGTTGCAATAAGAGAATTGTTGCCAAAAAAGCCGAGAAAACAATAATCTGTTTGTGTTCATTTTTCAACAAAATATGTCAATGTGTTCTTGATAAAGAAAAGTTGTAACAATTCAATGATGAGATCATTACAATTTTATGCGATCTTGAAAGATTTTCCACCTTCTTTTTTGATATTATGATACATTTAACAATTCATCCCAAAAGAGAAGGTCAATTGTGTGTACCGGTTCATTTTCGTTGGATGTACCCCTTTGAAAGGTATATGAAGACTCTTAAACATTATGTAAGAAACTATGCACGAGCTGAAGGATGTATTGTGGAGTCCTACCTAGCAGAAGAATCTATGAGACTTTTTGGTGAATTTTTAAAAAAAATCATCACTAATATTGGAGAAACAAGGTCGAAATGAAGATTATGAAAACAACGCAATGCTCGAAGGTCGTCCAATTTCAAAGCTTGAGACAATTACATTGCCATTTAACGAGAAAGAAAGTGCACATTTGGCTGTCCTAATGAATATGGCTATAGTGGAACCTTTTTTAGAGTAAATAAATATTGCATTCAATTTTGTTATGTTTTAATGTGTATAAAAACATGTATAAATTACATTTTTTTATCTTTTATGCTAGTTTGCATCTAGAGAGTTGGAAAATTCAGACTAACATATGAAAAAAATGCAACATTGCTTTGGAACAATCATACAAAAAATTTCGCTAATTGGATTAAAAAAAGGGTTATTGTAAATACTCTTTAATTGGCTTCAAAATAATAATTTCAAAATCTTTGGTAAATACATTGATTTTTTTTCAGATATCTATTGAATCGAAGGAACATCATACGTTGTTAAAATGGATTGCATATGGTCCAAGTACTAATGCATTGTCATGCAAAGGATATATTATAAACGTGCAACGTTTTCACACGCAAGATGTTGGGAGAGAAACTCAAAATTATGGGGTGACTTATGATGCCACTACTATATGTAAAGTAAGTGCAAAGGGTACCACTCAAGTGGTTGATGTGGTCACATATTATGGGATTTTAACCGACATAATTTTGTTAGACTGCCATGTCTTTTATATTTCTGTTTTTAAGTGCAATTGGGCGAATAAAGGAAATTGAGTGAAAGTTGAAGATGGGTTTACTCTTGTTAATTTACATCAATATCAAGCTTCATTTTCAAGAGATCCATATATTCTTGCGTCTCAAGCGAAATAAATCAATTATTTAAGGGAGAATGATTCTTCTGATTAGTATGTTGTATTGAAGGCACCACCACGAGGGTTTCATGAATTAGAGACATATGAGTCTATTGATGATGTAAGTTTTGTTAGAGAAGAATGCGAAGAAAACAATATGGACGTTGATTCCATGAAGGATGCTATGTACATTAGATAGGATTGTGAAGGCATACTTGAGTAGTTTCAGTAAATTGCCTAATTAACCAAAGTTGCTTAACAGACCGGGAATGCATAAATTAACCGAAGTTACCAAACTTCGTTTTAGTGTTTATATATATACAAGCATAATATTATGACCTGAAATAAAATAGATCATCTTCAACTTCGATTAGGTTAAGGTCCTAGAGTGTTCTGTGATCTAATATTCTATCTTGTTGAATTCCTAAACATGCTATAAAAGCTCAGTTTACATCATTGTGATTAATGAATGAAAATAATTACTATGTGATAATATAGACTTGTGTGTTTTTTTTCTCTTTTTCGCACCTAGCCTTTCATATTTTTTTAATTTGTTCTCCTTTTCTTTGCCTAGCTGTGCTATAAAAGCTCAGTTTACACTGAAGTTTCAGTTACAAAACCTATGATACAACATCGTCTAAATTCTAGAACACTGAGTTTTAGGCATCACAGTAGTTTATGTAATATGCATTGACTTCCCCGTATACACATTATGATTTTTGTTCTTCCTTTTTTGTTATGTGTTTTTTTTCTCTTCATGTAAAGAAAATTCCCACGTGCAATTTTGGTATTTAATCTGGGAATTTTGAGCACTTTGCGAACTGTGCCTGAAGTTGGTTCTATGGTAGTAGGGGGGTTGCAGTGATAGTGTTTTTTCGTGTTAAGCTTTGTGATAATCCGTATTGATTTGTTTACTATAAAAAAAGCAAATCAATTACTAAATTTGATTCAACTCTATTGTAGATGTAAATGCTACTCGCAGTAAAGAGGAGTTGAGGACCTTCATCCAGTAGAAAGGTATCTATTCTCATCTGCATGTACATGCATGAATACTAAAGTGATGCATTATCGTTTGAAATCTGAAACACGCTGAGATTTTCATGACTAAGCGATCTTTGATTTATTTTAGAACAGGTAAAAATGAATAGTATTCCTCGGTTCTTTTTAACATCAGTTGTCCATGTTTACTTAATTCCTTAGTTCTTTTTAAATTAAACCCATAGAAGTTTGTTTAATGTGTTGCATTTGAATATTTCTGTACAATTACTACTTTTCATTTCGATAAATCTTTTAATTTGGGGGGTTTGTCTATTTGTTGTTCTCAGAAAATGTTAAATATGATCAAATGTATATAATAAATAGAACACCATGCCTAGTAACCAAAGTTAGTTATTAGACAATATATTAGCTTTTTCCAGAAGAAATGAGTAAATTCTTGTTCCAAATCTTGTGCGTGCATATATATATATATATATGTGTGTATGTATGTATGTATGTATGTATCAAGATTGGCTATTTCTAAGAACGATTTTTGTATGACTTTGAATGTTATTAGGAGTGTATTTGCAGTTTTAAACAGGGTTATGTTGATCAAACAGGGTTAAATTGGGTTGTATTAGATGAATATCTAAAGAACATTCTGCTATTTTGCTTGTGATGACATTCTTGTCATATCCATGTGACTATGAATACACTGCAATTTGTCATCATGACAGTTTGCAAAGTTACACACTGTAATATGGAATAGTCATCATGACAATTTCTTTGCAGAGTTGTCTGTAAAACACACTGTATTATGGAATAATCATTATAACTAGTATATAGTTTCCTTTTCATGCAGTAATTGTAATAAAACTTGGCCAAGATATCTTTTTCCCTCTCTGTTCATGGCTAGTAATCTATTCAACATTTTTGTATTTAATTGGCAACTGTATACTTTCATTTTTCAGTACAACATTGTTCTTTCATGTCTAATCTGAATTGGTGTGCTTATTCTTTATTGTAAGGCTAACAATTTATGACTTTACTTAGCTAAAACTAATGTTATGTGAACATACAGGAGGAAAACCGTTTTGAAATTTATGGGTCTCTCTACCTATGTTTCTTTTGTTTAATTTCTTTTTCTTACACTGAATTTGATCGGAAAACAGTTTGTATATCTTAGTGTTTCCCTTGTCATAAATTTACTTTTATTAGCTATGTATATCGTAGTGTTTGTTTGTATGTACTTTTATTAGCTATGCATGAATACTAAAGTGTTTGATTATATGTATTTTGAATTGCAGAAAATGGGTAAAAATACGAAAAGAAAGTGGAATGTGATTAACAACAATATTCAGAATGAATGCAATTTTGAAAATAATGATGCTCCAATTCAAGAAATTCCACAAGTTGTCGGTGATACCGCAATGCAACAAGAAGGAAATGTTGAAGTTGTTGAAGCAAACGAGAGAAATGACAATTTCGATGTTAATCCAATTATGAAAAAAAAGAACTAGAGGATGAACAAAAGTGTAACATCCCAAAATTTATTAATTTAAATTTGGTAACTTATTTGAACTTTTGGAATTTAATTTGAAAAGTTTCAAAACAAATAAAATATGTGTTAATTTATATGAATAAAACTTCAATTTCTTTTGATTGAAATAATAAATGTTTTAAAAATCATTTGAATTTAAATCTTATGTATATGTGAATATATATGTATATTTTCTAGCGCCTGCTCGTTCACAACTAAGCAAAACCAGGAATGTATGTATATTATGCAAGCAAGAAGATAATAAAACAAAATATCTTTAATGGGTAATGTATTTGTTAATAAAGTAAATACGACATAAAGGGTTTGATAGTTAATCTTAAGAATAAAAATAAAAACATGGGTTTATGTTAGAAATAAGTGAGTTTGTGTGTATGCAACATAAGTTAAACCAATATAAATAACTAAAACAATTTTTTTTATTAAGCAAAGCAAAACCAGACAAGTTTGTATGTATGTAAATTTTGTGTATGAAAGAAGAAAAAAACAAAAAAATGTACATACAAAAATTCAAATAGCATAAGTATGTAAACAGGATGGGAAACAATTGCATTAAATGTTATCTATTCTAGCACAAAATATGATCATTCGAAATGTGTTAAAAATCATTTCAGCTCTGAAACAAATCTTGTTTAGTCAATAAAAGAAAAAATCTGACCAAAAGAAATAAGCTTATACCAGATAATACCTACCCCTGTACAAAACCTTTCTTCTATATATATGTGTATCTTCTTATTCCTGCTCGTTCAAAAAGACAACTTAGCAAATCAGAGAAAAGAAAAAAAATATAAGCATCACTATATTTACAAACTCAAAAACAAATCTGCTGAACAAAAATAGGAAGATCAAAACTGCATTTTTTTCAAAACAGAAGTGTTCTCTGTTCAAACTTGTTTTCATGTGTAAACATATCATTTTTGAATTTAAACTTGTGCATCTGTTTCATAAATAAATGTTGTATTTTGCTGTATATTTTTAAGTAAGAAATTCTGTACCTATATGTGTACTGTGAATTTTGTATGGTCTATTCTTCCTGGATTTTAGTTACAGAGTTGACAGTTAATCAAACTTCAAAACATCTTAATCCAACTATTTATAGGTTTACAGTTTTAAACAAAATTTTGTTTAAACTTAAATTTCGGTCCATTGTTCTAAGCTTAATAATGAGGAATTTATTCTGTAAATCAAGTTTACTGTAAAAAGACAAATATATGATAAATTCAAATATTTTAAAACATTGATTCGATTGTATAACTTGAATTAACAGCCAAAGATAGGATTTTTAAAACTAATATGGTGATTTTTAGTTATGTATGCCACGAGCAGTTCAAAGTAGAACAGAATATGCATTTTAACCATATTCTGATGATCGAACCAGTTTTGAATGTTAAGATTTTTCTTGACGCAAGTTTGGCAATCGATGATTTCGAGAAAATTGTCAAATAATTTTTCTATTGCACAAATTGAAGGAACGAGGTGAATTTAGGGTTTATGTTCGAGTTTTGGGCATGTCTGGAAACGAGGTGATTTCGTCACCTCTGATGCATCGACTTGCACGTGCTCCAGGGGGATGGTAGTGCAGGGGTTGACGTGGTGTGGACCGAGTTGGAGCTTTTTCGGTGGTCGGAGCAACTGGGGCGAAGTGATTTTGTTGGATGGGTTGAGTTCAGGAATTCGAGCGAAATGCTAAATTTCGATTTGGAAATTTTGGTTTCGAATCGAGTTTTGATTTCGTACGTAGAGGTGATTCGCGACTTGCCGAAGGAGTGGAGTTCGCCGGAGAGACGGTGATACGCCATGCACGTGTATGGCGTAGATATGTGTCAGAGTGTTAGGTGGAGGCGACTCGAGTTGTTACTCGAGTAAACGAAGAGTTTGCTTCGGGTTGGACACGAAATTCTCGAGCCTGTAAACAGTTATTTAAGTTTAAACTTAAGTTTTAAAATAAAAGAAGAGGAAGAAGAACGTACGTGAGGAAGAGAAAATTGACTCGGGAGAAATGGTGGGAAACTCGAGTGTTTACTCGAGTAAAACCTGGAAAGTACTCGGGTTGGTTTTCAAACTTGCTATATTAAAAGTAAAGTTAAGCAAATTATTTTTCAACAAGTTTTAATTATTGTCGACTTAATAAATGTTTAACAATTTAAGTTAAGAATTTATTATAAGTTTTAAATTATTTAATTTAATACTTTAGAATGTTTTTAAAATCCAATAAGTACTTTAACTAAGTAGTTAATATAAGATAAGTTTTAAATTTAATTAACATTGAAAGTTTTCTAAGTTAGTAATAGATTGATTTTAAAGTTTAAGGAAGATTTTTAATGTTAATTAAGATAAATAATTATTATTAATTAATTGTTTAAAAAGGGTAATTAAGAATGGTTAATTAATTTATAATTGTAATTAACTAAGTAATTAGAGATTAATCAATTTGTAATTAAAGATTGGTTCATTAATAATTAAGTGTCTAATTTATTTGTAATTAAGAATTGTTAATTAGATAATTAAAGTTAATTACTTTATAATTAGTAGTTAATTAAGATGATTAATTAAGGAATAATTAATTAATAAAGTTGATTAAGATTTAATTAATTTATCATTAAGAATAATTAATCATTGATGTAAAATAATCAAAAAAAATAGTTATATGGTTAATTCACTTAAATCACACTCACTTTAATTAAAGATGATTAACTATTATCAAATATTGTGTACTGGATTGATATTTCTATTGTGATTGTGATACTATGTGATACGAATTGCTTTGTGTTGAACTATGATTTGTGATTTGTTTCTGTATTTATGTGAAAACCCTTTTGCCCGTAAAACGGCATTTAAATTTCGATGCGACAGGGAGTCGGATTTCAGTTAGTTATCCGAAACCCACATCGAACCCTGAATGTGAATCTTTGTAATTGATACATCCACGTGTTTTAAAATTAAGCGCTCACTGTTCGGTTTAGCCGGGAAAGGACCTTTGTGTCATATAACCGTTCCAAATAATGATACGACGAAATTAATAGCATTTGAAGATGGTGTTGAAGAACGGGTGTCTTCGAAAACGATAGGATAACCTATCGAATGTCTCTGCACTGAGTTGCTTTGGTATAGAGATCTCCATATGTGATGGGGAGTCCAATCAGAATTGTGGATACCCGAATTTACAAGGGCTTCTTCCTTTATTGGACGAAGTGCCTTCGGTTCTGTTCGAACCCAGAACAGACTTGTATGGTTGTATGTCTGACACTACACTTTGAAATATAAAGCATATTTCTTTCAAATACATATCTGTTGGTGGTGGAGAATTTATTCTCTTTGCTTAACACCCTTCTCTGAGACGTACGAGCTCAGAGGTTATGTAGTTGAAGGTTATCAGTGATATACTCCCAATTTGATAGTATGGCATGCTAAGTGCTGCTGTGTGTCGATGATCATTTGTTGATCATTTGTGATCAAAGCATGGCTTTCGTGCAAAGCGTAACTTTGTGATCAATACCTCATCGGACCTCACACCCTGGAAATGGTCGAAATAGGAAAGATGCGGTAAGGTTGTGAGGGTCGCACCCTTTAGGGTATGTCATTTCCTTCTGGAAAAAGGTGGTATCATGGTATGGATCCCAAATACTTTACCTATGTGGTTGTTGCAATCTCATTTACTGTGTGGTTGTTGCTTTGTGATAGAGGGCCCTCGGATAAAGGTCGCAAACGAGCGGGAATGGCATAGTCATGTAGTAGTTACCTAGTTACAGAGGTAACCCAGCCTTGTGTTGGCAGAGAACTAGTTAAGTTCTCGAGACGTCCCTCCAAAGGCGTACTCATGTGGCAGTAGAAATTCCTTAGCCTGACCATTTATTGGAAAATCCAAAGAAACAATACGAGCCTTGTATAGTTTTAGTTGTGTAACCTGCCATGCAGCGTGGCGGTAACCTGTCACAAAACATGGTAGCTATAGTAGGCATACAATAATGGTTGTATGCTGGCTAAGATTTATATTATACTTTCGAAATGGCTTTCTACACTATGCACTAGTAATAATATCAAAGAATTTTTCTCATATCAAGCATATTTGACTATCATAAGAAGAAATCTCCTCCAATTCTATGAATTGCATTGTGTGTGTGGCGGGAGGTCTTATTGTAGTTTCATTTTCCAAAAAGCATACCGGATTTTTTTAGAAATCTTGTTTATTTCAAAGCAACTGTTTTTTTACTCATACCAGTCCCATGACTGACCCGGAGTTTATCGTTTCCTTTCTAAACTCTGGGTGCCCATAATTTCCACACGGGCAGCCTAGTAGCAGGTTTTCCGTGTTTTGGGGTTAGCTGGATTTTGAAGTCTTTTGGTTTGGAGGCTATCGGTTTTTGGAGGCCTTTACCTTGGAGATATTTTGGAAGCTTTTGGATCTCAAGGTGCGTAGTTTTGGAAGTTCGCTATCACTTTATTTCCTTGAAGACTTTTTGGCATATGATCCTTTGTGGTTCTATTATGATGTTATATTTGGAGTTGTGATATATGTATAAAAACACTCTGATGTTGTAATGGATATTATGATGATGTTATAACTGTGATGTAATGAATGTTATTCATTCTGTTTTTGCTGTTTTTATATTCACCTAATGTTGTTATAAGCTCCATCCGACTGGAGTTCGATGTTTGAATCTTTGGCGGTCGAATACAAGTAAGGTATTTGATGTTAATTTTTGAACATTGGATTTCGGGTCGTGACAAAAAGTCAAAAGGCTTCCTTTAGATATTTTAAGCCGAACTGAATTTGAGTTTAATGGGGAAGATGAACCAATAGGAGATGGATCAGACAAGTTGTCTTCTTATTTAGGCCCACTTGTACGCGAGCATGTTTCGGTTACACTGGATAATTGGAAGCATCTCGGCAAAAAATTAAAAGTCATTCTTTGGGAATCCATTCAGGTAAGAAACAAACAATAACACATTCAACTCGTATTTTAGCACTTTTTTGTGTTGATACATGGATCAGCCATAAATCCGTTTTTCTTGGTTTCATCCATTTACGACGCAAAATTTTCGTTTATCAATATACTGGTAAGCCTATTGGTATTTTTCGTCATATTTCTCCTTGAGGAACAGTTGATTCATGTGTATTATATATTCCCAATTGTATCCTTTGTGTTATTAAGTTGATTTAAAAAATAATATTGCACGTTAGATTTAAATTAGACGAAGAGTGGCAAAAAGTGCCTATAATTCAGCAAATGGGATGTATTTTTAGAGCTTTAAAAGGCATACTAGTTCGCAGAATAGACACATATTGGAGAAGTTGAAGGCGAGATAGTAGCATTGCCAATTACCAGAGTTGTTTTTCACAACGTAGACCATTTGTAGAAGGAAGACAATGAAGTAACATTAATTATTTCACAACTAACATTTAATCCGATTACATAAAATAATAATAATTCATTAATATAATAATTTTTCTTTAATAGAGTAAAACTGGTAGCACGGATCATAAATGCAAGTTGTATGATTGGAGTGGGACCGAAGAAATGGTTGCTGAAGGACGGCTGCACTCGACTAATCCAACAGAACTTGTGAACGATCTTCCTCTTGGACCATTTGCAATGGCAATTTGGATAAATAATCCAAACAATCGAGATGCTTATTTATGGAGACCTGCCGTTGGTTTGACACGAGTTGGAGAAGCTAATGGTAAGAAAGTGGCATGGCCTGAATCGAGGGTGGCTGTGGAGCAGGTTAATATTGTAGCGTCTTCTACTCATACGGTTGCTACTGTAGTTGTCAAAAGGTTAACTTGCTTATAATTAATTCATTTATTTGTCTTACCAAGTCTTTAATCGTATGATAAAATAGTATATTCTTAATTGACAGGGTACAAATACAATAATAAATAACAAGTTCAAGTTGATCGATTTGGATCGAAAGGGAGAAATTATAGCTGAAGGATGTATCTCTTCATTCAATCCAAAAGTATTGGTTCATTTTGTTCCTTTAGGGATAAATGCAGTTAAGGTTTGGGTTGATGTTGCAAATGCTCCAAATGCACGTCTATGGAGACCAACATCCGACTTACAAAATATTGAAGATGCCTTCGGCGCTACAATCGCTTGGCCTGTTGATAAAGTTATAACAGATGCATGTTTCGATAAGTCCAATTTAACTTAAGCTATAATCGATTATTTGATGGTTTCAGCAGTTAGTCGCTCATGACGGTCTGTAGAAATCAATTGGATGCATATTAAAGTACATAATTCATACAACAATTTGATAATTTGTTTTAAATAATTACTACAGGCAAAACATTATATACTTGTTAGTTGCCATCAGAAATTCTAGTTATGTTTGATGTATCTGTGTATGTGGGTGGGGTGTTTAACTTCACAAATCATTTTTATTTGACAGGCTCTACATGATTTGTGATACTTATTCAAGGGCAGAAGGCTGAAGATAATATGGTGGTTGAGAATGGTTGAGGAGATGTTGTCATACTTGATGAGGTACGTTCTACTGTTGTCATTATATTGTTTTGTTCATACTTCCAGTCCATTAATTATATTAATTTGCAAAGCTAAAATTAAAGAAAAATTCAAACAAATTCAGACTTCAATATTTTGTAGTGGAAAAATAATGAATAAAGAAATGCAAAACAAATATCAACTAGTAAAAAGGTAATTCTTTTAAACTTTAGAAAAAAATACTTTGCAGGATTGTCAGAATCATTAGTAACTCACAGTTGGGTCCATACTCAAAGATTGCTATCCATCATCGATGATAACAAATTTAGGAGGAATCCTACGTTTTTCTAAGCTGAAAGAATAAACAAATGCTTAATGGTTCTTACTGGACGGCTATATCTGTAAAAAGTAATTCTTAAAGTGAACAATAAAGCACCATTCTAATCCACTTTTAACACCGTCTGTAGTGACATTAGCATAAAATGCATCCTATGTACACCGACCAAACTAGTTTAATGCATTTAGCAGGTTATATAAAGATAATTGAGTATTTTATCTATAATCAACACATAAATATCGGACGTCTATCACAGATAACTGCACATAAATATCAGTTACGTTTTCAGAAAAGAGAAACTCATGTTTTCTGTCATTATATCCCAAATGAACTAATAAACCAAAATGCATAATTAATTTAAACTGTATAAATTAACAACTTTAAGTGAATATGTATATTATTAAGACTCTGTTGCTAATGCATATATGATCTTAAGAGTTAAGTAAGCTGGATTAAAACCGTACATCGGATCACATTTACACACATAATATATAAATTCACCTATATAAAGTAAACCACTACAAACCTATACTAACATGATCATAACATGTACAAACCAATCAGTTTACCATAATATATGACATTGGTAACGGGAAAGCTAAGAATTTTTCATGTACTAACATGATTTAAAGCATTCATCCTCCTTGTACGATTCATCAACCGCCGCATGGAAACAGGCAATAGACAAAATAAATGCGTCCACTCGTATCGTTTTCTATGTAAAAACTGCGATATATATCACACATTTTCTTCCCACCATCCATTTGCATCCTTATAATATCTTGGTCTTTAATATAATAAATACTTTAAATACATTATCAATATCTTAAGTCTTTATGAAATTATGATTATTTTCAAACAAAAATTAACTTCTTCAACGTTTTAAAATCATCTGAGCCTTTGATTTTTAACCTCTAGCATATTATGCTAGATACATTTGACTAAATCAAAATTTTGTGGATATTAAATTGATATGAATGTATGTACAAAATTCTATAGTATTTGAAAAAGAGGCAAAAGTTTGTTTGTTTCATTGTTAATTTGTCGACCTATACCTATGAATTGATGTGCTTAGAAAAGCGTGAGATGCCATTCATCCTTATAAGTACAGTAAGGAGTCGTGCAAACCTCCTCTTTGATGCCTTCCTCTCTTGTAATTGTATCGTACTTAAGAACAGTAAGCGACATCAATATTGGGACCTATTTGCAGCAGTGTTTGACGTACAAAAGAATTGAATATTAGTATACTTATAACAGTAAGCTAAATGTAGTATAACCAAAATTAAAAGGGAAACAACAGTATACTTATATTGAAGAAGAAATAAATACATATACTAAACACCAATTTTGGAAATAAAAAATGAAAAGGGGATGCATTATAAAGTATGAAGTTTTAAGGCATGGACTGTAATAGAGATGTTGTTGGGAAAAAAGGGACAAAAAAACTGATCTCCAGTATGCAAGCAGACTTAGTACTGCAAATCCTAAGTTCGTCCTCCATCTTGTGCCATGTAAAAAATAGAAGAGTAGCTGCCATACATCTGAGCAGAAACCGTTGATTGATAAAACCTAAAGTTTGAGGTAGTCAATGCCAGTGTTGACAGAGTAAGATGTACATTATCCTCACAGTATTTATTAACTTAAATGATAGAAAAAAAATCTAGTAGTCACAACTCTTAGATGTATATATAAGCATACACATATGGGATTGCAATGAAACAGCGAATATAACTTAAATATATTTCTTTCTGAAATAGCATATTGCTATATAAAGTCATATTATTGTTTTAAGTCATATTTGTGAAATAAGCGATCATAATGAAAACAACTTAATATGACTTAAGTTATATAGCTAATATATAGGCTCTACATTGAAACATCGTATATAACTTATATTGTGATCATAATGAATGTAGATTAATGAAATAAAAGTACATTTATATATTCCCTTTGAACATAACTTAATAAGTACAAAGTAAAATGCTACACACTTTGCATTCGTTGAATATAAAAGTAACCGTATATAATGGAGTTTGAAGCCATTGTAGGTAAACCGCAACTTCACAATGAGCTCAAGATTACAGTGTGATAGCATATATATTGAATTGTGTCACAATGGTGATCGAAAGGAAAGATTTATATAGGGAAATATGCTAATATTTTACAAAACTGATGGTTTTATTGACAAAGATTGGTACTGATACAAACATGAAGTGCTATTCAAACGGGAAATAAAGCACAGCAAGAGCAACAGTTTTACAGCAAATGAACGCATATGGTATTTGCATTT
The DNA here is from genome assembly GCA_030765085.1 of Allium cepa. NCBI lineage: Eukaryota > Viridiplantae > Streptophyta > Magnoliopsida > Asparagales > Amaryllidaceae > Allium > Allium cepa. The sequence goes on along the minus strand of CM060935.1, from coordinate 790,362,878 downwards.
TTCCAATTGGCCATATGGTCCTTTCATGTTACAATGACCTTTCATCTACTATTATTGACCTTCATTTAAGTATTTTTTTTTTAAAAATTATAGCATGCTGTATACTTTGTATTAGTCAATCGCCTACTGAAATAGTGTGATGAATATTTGGTGTTTGCATTATGAATCTGATTTAACTTTGTGTACACTTTTTTGATGAATTTATTCTCAAGCACTACTTTTGCTTTACAGGTAGACAGATGACTTGATGCAAAAAAAAGTTGCAACGAGTTATGGATCGAAGTTATTTTTGCTGCTAGAACTACTTTTTGGTTTTAGCGTATGTACTACTTGCTTTTGTTTTGTTATTGCTACTTGTTCTATATTTTGTTTTTGAACTATTGATGAAAGACTATTTATGTTCGGTGTAAGAATATTGTGTATTTTGATTATGAAATTTCATACGTTGGTTATCAAATATGTGTCCAAAATATAGTATTGATACAATATGTTGATTTTGAAATGTGATATTGATATTATATGTTAATTTTGAAATGTGGTATATATACACATTGTGGCAGATGTTTGTCGAAATGGAATTAAAACATTCTATAGTATTTTTAAAATGCCGTTGAAAGTTTTAACAGCGTTTTAAAATTTTCGTTAAATTGTATCAAAAAACATAAAGCACGATTTATTGCAATAAGGAAACGCTGTAAATAAATATCACAACATTGAAAAAACGCTATAAAATCTTATCTTAGCACGAAACAAACGCTAAGAAAGATCTTTAACTGCACCCAACCAAACGCTGTTAAATGATTTCATGACACCAGGGAAACACTGTTAAAAAGGACATTTAACAGCATTTATTTCTTGTCCTTGTATATCTCGACATATAATTGCATGTCGATATTAGTGTATGTAAAAATGTTCTTAATAGATTTTATGGCGTTTCTAAAATGCTGTTAAAGATCCTGTTTGTTGTAGTTTGATTTAATGGAATTATTACGTTTTCAACCATTTGCTACATTATGGAAAAAAAATTAGTATCCATATCATCGGAATTACTACGTTTTCAATCATTTGCTACATTATGGAAAAAAAATTAGTACCATATCATCTTTATCCATCCATTGAACCCTGGATCTTTGTTTCTATATTACATCTTCCATTGTTAGAATTTTATTTAATTCATCTTTTAGATTTGAAAACACATTTTTTTATGAATTATTTAAATTGCTAAGTTATCTATTTTATTCAGTTTTAGAGTCGCATTAAGTAAATTTTCTTTTTTAAATTCTTATATTACCAAAACATCTTCATTCCATTTCTTAATAAAAAATTTAAATCTTAAATTTTACTCACAAATATTTTCACTATATTTCCTGAAAATTTATAACTTTTTCACTTTGAGAACACCATTTATTTGCAATTAATTCTGAAAAATTATTTTCTAACAACCATATTTTTCCAAATCTAAAGATTTTATTTCTATTTTTTATTACAAGATAAAATAATTGAATAGAGACCCCAGTAAATAGTCGAAATCCCTACCACCTTACAAATGTGTTATTTATCTTCCACTTCATCACTTATAAGAAATCTATCTAAAAGAGCAATTGATGGGTCGTCCCTTTTATTTGACCAAGTGAACCGTCTATTGTTAACTGCAGTTCAATTAAATTACAATTAATAATAAATTGATCAAATTCTATCATAGCAGGAAATTTTCCTTCTCTAAGAATTCATTCCCCAAAAAATCTAGTGACATTGAAGTCCACGTCCATTACCCAAGGACCTGGAGCAAGTGATCTAAACTCTAAACACTCACTCCAAAGAACCCCACGATCCTATTTAGAATCTGATCTGTAAGCATTAGTAACATTTAGAAATGAGTCATCATTAAGATTGGAAAAAGCTAAATGAATCGAATAAGATTTAACAATAGATTGCAAAGGTTTGACACAGTTTTCTTTCCAACCCAATATTAATCCCCAAAGCTACCCCTAGTGGGGAGATAAGCATATATAGACTCCCTAAACTCCTATAAAATCTATAATCAGGATAATCTATTCTTGTTCTTACAATAAAATAATATCAATGTTATTGTCATTAAAAAATAACCTAATTTTACTACATTTTCTTATATTGTGTAAACCCTGTTAGAGTTCTCAAATAGTGAATGAAGATATCCCACATCGACAAAAATAAGTCCTTATTCTTGTTTATATAGTGTATTCTCAATCCCTATATTGGCCCTTAGGGTCAGGTAATTTTGTGCGAGGGGGAGGACCTACATGGCCATGGACTAACATGCACGCGCCGCCGTCTGCCCGTCCGACTGATCGAACCAAACTAGGATGGGTCGGGTGCGGGTGCAGGTCCAATAAGAGTGGACCGTGTTATTTTTTTGCTATACAGAAGTGAACGGTTTTCTACTGTTTAAATTTGAATAGAAGCGACTAGTGGATTGGACGCGACGAAGAGATGTGACTGTTGCGAACAACAATAGTTTTCAGCCATTGCAAATGAAGAGGAGCGACTGTTGCAAATAGCAACAGTTTTCGACCTGTTTGCACAAAAAATGGGCAAACACCTCAAAGTCGTATGATTTAGTTGATTTTATGTTGTTCTTAGCGGTTTGGGTGATTTATGCAAATAAGTAAAAAACAGGGGCTAAACTGTAAAAGACACGCAGATTTATAGTGGTTCGGCCAGAACGTGCCTACGTCCACTTTATATGTTATTCTCTCTTTTCTTTCAGATTACAAGTACAAAGCTTTGTATACAAGTATATGAAAGTTGTTTGAAAGTTCCTTCCTTGCTTGAGCTCTCAAACTTGTCCGCCATTGTTGTACCCCTGCCCTTCTATTTATAGAGTGAGACTATGGATAGGGGTCTTGGATGTATATAGCTACTGATGGACCTGGGCTGAAGCAATCTGGTCTGGCATATCTGGTTCGGCGAAGCTTGGTTCGACCGTGGCTGAGTGGAGTTTGATTCGGCTGTGAGTGAAGTGGCCTTGGTTCGGTGATGTGTGGAGGGGGTTGGTTCGGCATGGGTTGGTGTGGCCTTGGACCGGTGAAGCTTGGTCCGGTGGTATGCTGAGAGGCTTTGGTTCGGTGTTGAGTTGGCTCGGTGGTGAGTGTTGGTTCGGCAGGAGGTTGGCTCGGTGGTGAGTGGTTGGTCCGGTGGCATGTGAAGTAGGTTGGTTCGGTGGCATGTCGTTCGGTGGAGCATGGAAGAGAGGTTGGTCCGGTAGCGATGGGATGTGGTTCGGTAGTGGCCTGTGCACTGGATGAGCTTGGGTACCGGATGAAATGGAACGAATGGAGTGGGCAAACCCAGATGGAACCGATGCTTCTTGGTCTCGAGATCTCCTGGGTGAGAATTCACCCAACATTTGCCCCCCAAAGTGGGGCATATGTCTGTATATGTCGCGCTTTGTTTTAGATTATTCAGCCTAGGTACTTTCATTCGGCCCCAAGTGTCGAATCTGTTGGTCCGGTCGTATCTGTGCTCACCTATAAGTAGGGGCCTAGGGCCTTCGTTCAACCTCCACCATACGAGACAGCCGAACCACATAAGTGCCGAATCATTTTTAGTCTCGAATCGTCTTATTGCCGAATCAACTTAGAGCCGAATCGTCTTAGTTCCTAATCAACTTGGAGCCGAATCAGGTGCGTTCTTTTCGCCGAATGAGGTTTGAAAATTTATTATCGAGCAGATCTTATGCCGAATGAACACTTGTATTGGGGATGCCGAATGCGATATGCCGAATGAACCGTTGTGTTGGGAATGCCGAATGTGATATGCCGAATGAACCGTTGTGTTGGGAATGCCGAATGTGATATCCCGGCATTACATACACTTGCTTGCTTATATCTCCATACTCCTTGTTCTAACGACATGTCTTTCTTGTGCCGCAGATAAATGTCTCGCAAAGCAGAAACTCGATCAGATAGAAAGAAGTCCAAGGATAGAGAAGAGTCTTCTTCCGTCCCCCTAGCCCAACCAGGACCGGCGCGACATGGACCTGCCCCGAGGTCATTAGTGGATGGGTATGGTCCTCAGGAACTTCTGGTCTCCCCTCCCGATTGCTTTCCTAGCTTCCTGAAGGAGGAGCAACTCGATGTTATATCTCGTTCCTTCGGAATAGATAGAGCGCTCATGGTGCTGCCGGGGGCTGGAGTTATGCCATATGACCCTCCTGAAGGGTATTTTGCGTATAGTAGGTACCAATGTATGTGCGGGGCCATTCCTCCCATCAACGTCTGGGTAGTCAGCTTCATCACTTATCTGAAGGTGGCTCCATTCCAACTCCAGCCCAATTCCTACGCTATTCTGGTGTGCTTATTTGTTATCTTCCAGAGGAGGATGGGCGCCCCCTTCTAACCGGGAAATCTGATACTTGTATAATCTGAGAGGCTACAAGAAGGGGTCTCCGTATGTTAGTTTAGAAGCGGCCATGCCCTTCAAACCGGTCTTGGACTTATACTCAAAGTTCACCATGTTTAAGAAAGAATGGTTTTTTATCAAGGACGATTCTGTCTCCTTCCGCCTCTTCACTTCTGGCTGTAAGTTGAACTTTATTTACAATTTCCTTGTTCCGACTGCAGTGCTTCTTCTGATATGCTTTTACTTCTTGCTCGCGACAGGTGGCTTTGCAGTCGTAGAGAGCGATTCCCTGGTCCAGATGGCTGCGGAAATAAAGGTCATTTCGGGACGGGACATGTCAGCTTCTTTCCTGATCAGGAATGCTACTCTCCTGGAGCATAACTTGATCCTGCCACACCAGTCCGTGGTTAAGCAGAGAGACACGGCTGAGGAGAAGGCTGCCAAAGCCAAGGAAGGGGCCACGGTGAAGAGTGGCAAGAGGGAACCTTTTACAAAGCCTTTCGTTGTTGGAGGTAAGAAACTTAAGAAGTCTGATGGTCCCTCTCCTAGCACTTGCCTAATTGCTCCGGGAGAGGAAGATGTGGAGGAAGATAAAGGTGAGGGTGAAGGAGGAGATGGACAGAGCGGTAGTGGCGTTGGTGCCTTAACCTCCGGGCAAGCGGGAGAGATTCATGAGTGGACGGACGATGCTTTCCGTCAAGCTTTTGGGGAGTCGGAGGAAGGATCGGTTTTGGTTGAGAAGGCAAAGGAGGTTGACAAGGCAGGGGCTGGCGCTGATCCATTCTCTAAGAGTTCTTCAGCTAGGGCGATTCCAGCGATTCAAGGTGATCTTTTGACTTCTGCAGACTCCATTTATGATAGGGACTTAGGAATATTTTATGGTTCGCTTCCGTCCTGGAATGAAATTCAGGACTTATTGCAGTATCCTACTCCTCCGCATGGTTTGTATAATAGATGTGTCTTCTCACTCTTTTTATCTTAACATATTTCTTGAATTGTAGATCATTGAATGTTCGTAACACTTGGTTTTTATTCCAGGAGCGGGTAAGGCGGCCAAATCATCAGATATCCGGCACCGCCTTGAACAGTATAAGCTACTCAAAGCTTCTGCCAAACCAAAGCCTCCAACTGGCCGTCCTGGTGATGTAGTTAGATATCGCCCCCTTCTTGGAGTTATTAAGGAAGATATGCAAAAGAGGAAGAGGGGCCGACCTTCGTTTGATTCACCACCTGGTCCTCAGCCTCCTACTCAGCCTTCCCGAGATACCACGGAGGAGACCATGGAGTTTGTCCCCTCTCCGCATCCTTCCGAGAATCCTACTGTTATCCGCATAAAATGTCCCGACGTGCCTCGCAATCCCTTTGCCGGCCACCCGGATTTGGACCCAAGCTCTCAGGATAATTTATTTGACGAGGCCACGGGCGAGCATCTTCTCCCCCGCAATCCCATGGTTCGGGTTCTTGATGAGGCTAAGTCCCTAGATCTGGATCTGCTCACTACTCGGATAGCTGCTATGGGAGACGAGGCCAAGGCCAACATCGACCGGGTCGCGGAGGAGGTCAAGAAGTTAATGGAACATCACGCCCTATTGGCCATGGCCGGGGAGGAGATAGGGAGTGCCAATATAAGGTTGCGGTTAGTGGTTGCTGATCAGGCCAAACAACTTGACGACCAGGCTATTCATATTTCGCAGCATGAAGCCGACTCCCAACGACTGAAGAAGGCCATGGAAGAGGCTAGCAGAGCTGAGTTGCGGAAAATGGAGGCCGCTTGCAAGAAACGCATTGACATGGCCATTACCATGGTTGATGAGGTTAGAAGGGCGGATCTCGAGCAGGTTGAAGAGATATCTGGGAGGCTTGAAGCTGCAGAACTTGCTCAAGCCAAGTTGAAAGAAGAGATGGAGGAGATGGGGAGATCCCTCCAGGCTGAGTGCACGAGATACCGGCGGGAGAGGGATGCTGCTGCCACTAAGTTGCAGATTTCCGAGGTCTGGGTGAAGAGGTTTGAAGAGGATGAGGGGATGATGGACAATATGCTACAGGACATGTACTTCTGCACTTGGAAGGAGGGCAGCTTATCCTAGATGGACGACTATCCCCGAGTTATGGCCAAGGTATATCTTCGGGCTTTAGAGGAGGCCAGGGTTGATGCGGGTAAGGAAGATGGAGCGGCCTTTAGTCTGGATGTAGTCACCGCTCAGTTTTCGAAGGAGGAGCAGGCGGTGGTGAAGGAGGGGATGCGGCTGCTTGCTGCGGAGGAAGCGGGTGTGCAATTGGAGGATGAGGATCAAGCGGCGGGAGCTGGTGAGTCTCTCTTCTCTTTCTCCTTTCTTTTTAGATTTTCATAACTTGATCGTTTACTGTTTGTTTAATGAATTCCTCTTCTGAATTGGACAGGTGGGACTTCCGATCAACATGCTGGGAGCTCCGACCCTGCGGCTAAGTAGGCTTGGAGAGTTGGTAGGATGAGGGCGAAGCGTGGACGCAGCTGGTTCCTTGTCCAGATTTGGCCACCTTTTGATTTCCTTTTATCGCTGTTTATGTTAGTCCAAAACATTGATGTGACTGTAGTAATATTGTTTGTGGTGAATGACTTTATGTAATTTCATAACATAAGCTGATTCTTTTATGTTGGAATGTTATCGCTATTTTGTTGTGCTGTGTAAGTGATGTAACTATGCATGTTACTAGTGACTTGACTGTGCCTGATGCCAAGTTTTTTTCTTAAAGTATAATTTTCTCATTTTGCAACGTAAATGTGATGTGCGAATATGAACTGCAGCTATGCATTAATGTATAAAAGTAGAAGGTACCGCCCTTCATGTTTCGGCTGTGGACGGCAACTTCGTGCGCCCTGAAAGACTAAGCACGGAATGTTGTTGAGTGTCTCGTCATCCGATCGTAAGTTTCTGTTCCCATTAGAGAGCATTCCCTATTTCATGTTCTGTACTTTCAAGCACCGTTACGGAGAATAGGAGAAAAGTTTTAAATGAAATGGAAATATAGGAAAAGTAAAACTTCCAGTCACGGAAGGCCGTCGATGTGCTTAAGTTCGTGGCAAACGGGTTTTGTAGTCACTTTCCCTAGCTGCGGGTCTTGGAGACATTTGTCACCCATCTTACGCCTCTACGGGGAGTTTTCTTTTTTACCACAACCGCACTTAAGACACATCGGAGCCGATTGCGCACATTAACTACCCGGGCCATTATGGCCCGTAATCGCGGGTATTATTCGATTTATTGTGGCCGGCTAGCGTGGGGGTCGATCGTCAACTATGAACTGCCCCTGGCTGGCCACACCTTATGTTGGGGCTTATGATCGGTTCACAGTCGCCGGCGAGCCGAATCGCTGTAATGAGCTGCCATGGCATAATCGGCCTTCTCGGTGGCTTATACTCGGCTTATTACAGTCGGCTTTAAGGGCCGAGGCAAACAATGAGTTAACTCGCGGTAGAGGGATACCGGAGCAAAGTGTCTCATTGGCGAGGGCATAGGATCGAGCGTACCTGTTAGATTTTGTCCAGGTGGAGTTGTGTTGTGAAGCTCTGAGTTGAAATGTCGTCTGCAAAGGATTTTGTTCAACAGCAAAGGATAAAGCTTAACAAGTAGCCAAGATATAAAGGAACAAGTTAACAAGAGCCAAGTTTTTAAAGTGGTTCGGCACGAAAATGCCTACGTCCACTGATTCTCTTTGTTAATTCACTTCATATGGGCAGTACAAGTTAAGAAAAGTATCGACGGAGGTGTCGGATGTTCCATGCCCTCTGGAACACCTCTCCGTCCACTGTTGACAAAATATAAGCTCCGTTGTGGAGATCTTTATGAATTACATATGGTCCGTCCCAGATTGGATCCAGCGCTCCTGCGCGCGGAAAGATTCGCTTGAGGACAAGATCTCCTTCATGTAAGCTGCGATGTTTGACTTTGGAGTTGTATAGTGCTGCCACTTTTTGTCTGTGAGCTGCTGTTCTGAGTGCTGCATCAATTCTTCTCTCCTCAATTAGATCCAAAGACATGTGGAGGAGTTCTTCGTTTTCTTCGGGGTTGTAGTGGATCCTACGATGGGAAGGTACAATAGTTTCAACTGGGAGCATTGCCTTCGATCCGTATGCCAAAGAGAAAGGAGTATGCCCTGTTGATGTCCTGAAATATGTGCGGTAGGCCCAAAGTGCCGTAAGAAGTTGATCCACCCAAGTGCCCTTTGACTTTTCAAGCTTCTTCTTGATCAGCGTTTTGAGAATTTTGTTGACAACTTCGATTTGGCCATTTGCTTGGGGATAAGCTACGGATGAGAAGCTTTTGTGAATCCCATGCTCTTGGCACCAGTTGGCGAATTCTTCGTTGTCAAATTGAAGTCCGTTGTTTGATATGATCTTGAGTGGGACTCCGTACCTGCACAGAATATTTTTGATCAAGAAGTTGATAACTTTTGCCGAAGATATTTTATTTAGAGGTTCCGCTTCCACCTATTTGGTGAAATAGTCAACTGCCACTATAGCATATCTGGCCCCGCCTCGGCCCATCGGCTGTTCGCCAATTAGGTCAATTCCCCATATTGCGAAGGGCCAAGGGCTGGTCATCTGAGTAATTTCATTGGTTGGTAGTCGAGGAATCTCAGCAAATTTCTAACATCTGTCGCATCTTCTGACGAAGTCTAAGGCATCTTTTTTTAAAGTGGGCCAGAAATACCCATATCGGAGTATCTTTTTTGCTAGGCTCTGCCCTCCGGTGTGGTCTCCACAACTTCCCTGATGGATATTGGATAGAATTTCCTTGGCTTCTCTTCCAGCAACGCACCTCAATAAGGGGTTAGAGAAGCCGCGCCGATAGAGGATGCCTTCCTGCATTGTGTAGCGGGAAGCTTTCCTTAGATTTTTCTTAATTTCATTTCGCCCGTCGGGTAGGGTGCCGTTTTGTAAGTATTCTCGGATAGGGGTCATCCATGTTTCTTCTTCGGTTGCAGCTATCAGGTTTACTTGCTTGAAACTCGGGGTTAGTAGCCTTGAGACAGTTATCGTTCCAGAAGTGGTATCATCTCCCATGCTAGCTTGCTTTGCCAGCTCGTCGGCCTCTTGATTTTCTTCTCGAGGAATGTGTTTGATCGAGTAGTGATCTAGTTGATTAAGCAGCTGCTTGGTCTTTTTCAGATATGCCGTGAGCCACTCTCCTCGAGTCTGGAACTCCCCTAGTATTTGATTTACGATGAGTTGCGAATCACTGTGAAGACATAAGGAACTGACTCCGATCTCCAGGGCGAGCTCTAATCCGGTTATTACTGCTTCATATTCGGCATCATTATTGGTGGCAGCGAATTCCAGCCTTAGTGCATAATGCAGCTTTCTTCCCCTGGGAGTGATGATCACAACGCCTGCCCCCGAGCCTTGTTCGTTCGATGCTCCATCCACAAAGAGACTCCACTTGATGTCCTCTGTTATTTCAGACTGCTCCCTGCCTTCGTTGATAGTGAATTCGGCGATGAAATCGGCTATGGCTTGTCCCTTGATGGCAGTGCGAGGACGGTAAGTGATATCATATTGGCTTAGCTCGATGCACCACTTGAGCAGTCGCCCAGAGGTGTCGGGACGATGGAGCACTTGCCTCAATGGTTGGTCGGTTAGGACTCTGATGGGATGAGATTGGAAATAGTGTCGTAGCTTCCTTGATGTGATTAGTAAACAGTACGCCAGTTTCTCGAGTTTAGGATATCTGGCTTCTGCCCCCGTAAACCTCTTGCTTATGAAGTACACTGGCCGTTGTGTGCGGTTTTCTTCTCTTACCAAAGCGGCGCTTAGAGCGTGGGATGACACAGCAAGATATAGGTACAGTTCTTCGCCTTCATTCGGAGTCGAGAGTACTGGTGGCCGTTGGAGGTGCTCGATTAGGTTAAGGAAAGCTGCTGAACATTCGTCGGTCCACTCGAATTTTCCTTTGTCTCTTTTCAGGGCTTCAAAGAAGGGAATGCATTTGTCGGTTGCTTTAGAGATGAATCGGCTTAGGGCGGCCACCTTCCCGTTTAGGCTTTGCATTTCTTTCCGAGTAGATGGTATCTTGATATCTTGCAAGGCTCGGACTTGTTCGGGGTTTGCTTCGATCCCTCTGGCATGGACGATGAATCCCAAGAACTTTCCTGATGACACTCCGAAGGAGCACTTTAGAGGATTCAGCTTCATTCCATATTGGCGGAGTACTTGGAACATCTCGTCCAGGTGGCTTACATGATCGTTGGCTTTTCTTGATTTAACCAGCATGTCATCCACATAGACCTCCATAGTTCGTCCTATCAGTTCTGCAAACATCTTGTTGACGAGGCGCTGATAAGTAGCTCCGGCGTTTTTAAGTCCAAATGGCATTACCTTGTAGCAGTACAATCCTCGGTCAGTGATGAAGCTAGTGTGGTCTTGATCGGGGGCGTGCATAGGGATCTGGTAATATCCTGAGTATGCGTCCATAAAGGATAAGAGTTCGTGTCCGGCAGTGCTGTCCACGAGTTGGTCGATTCGGAGGAGTGGGCAGCAGTCTTTCGGGCAAGCGTCATTTAAGTTGGAGAAATCGATGCATGTTCGCCACTTCCCATTAGCTTTCTTTACCATAACCGGGTTGGCAATCCATTCCGGGTAGATGGCTTCACGTATGAAGTCATTGGCAAGTAAGTTCTTTACTTCTTCCTCGAGGGCTGCTGATCGTTCTGCCCACGTACTTCTCTTCTTTTGCTTTACCGGTACCTTGGTAGGATCGATGTTTAGTGCGTGGCATGCTATGTACGGGGAGATTCCAGTCATATCAGCGTGCGTCCATGCAAATACATCCATGTTGTGGCGAAGAAAATCAATGAGTTGATTCTTTAATTCTCTTTTTAACTGAGATCCGACTCTCAGCAGTTTACTTGGGTCGCGTTTGTCTACAGATACGAATTCCATAGCCTCTGCAGGCTCGGCGATGGCCTCCTCCTCTTTGTCCCTGGGGTCTAATTCATTGAAATGATCACTGGTATACCGAAGAGGAAGGGCTTTCTTTAGTTGCTATGCTTCCAAGCTTTTCATGCAGAGAATAGTCTCTGCATTTTTCCCTTTATCTCTCCTGCGATTATTGCGAAGTTCGGTTACATAGCAGTCCCGAGCGGCGTCTTGATCCCCTTCCACTTCTCCCACTCCATTATTCGTTGGGAACTTCATCTTCAGGCACCATGGGGCAAGGACAATTTGGAAGTCGGACAAGACTGGTCTTCCTAAAAAGGCATTGTAGGCCGAGTGATTGTCTATTAGCACGAATGTTTGTTTCCGAATGGTGGAGCGGGGATGACTTCCCAGTTCAACAAAGAGATCCAATTGTCCGAGGGGCATCTTTGCTTCTCCAGTGAAACAGTGTAACGGTTTGTTGCAGGGAGACACGCCCTTCATTGACAGCTTCATTTTGTCGAAAGCATGCTTGAACAGAATATTCACTGAGCTTCCAGTGTCTACTAGGATTCGAAAAACTTCAGCTGGGCCGAACCAGGCAGAGATGACCATAGGATCCATATGAGGGTATTGCCTTCCATCTAGGTCGCGCTCACTGAATGTGATGTCATTATTATCCTTCCGCTTAGGGTGGCGTTCTTCCATAACAGAATTGACGCAGTCTCCCTCGCTTCTGAGCGAGTTTCCATATCTTTCCATTTCTGCCCATCTTTTGTCGGCGATGTGTGGGCCCCCAGATATTGTATGAACCACTATCTTCTCTTGGCTGGAACCGCTGGTGTTGCGGTTTCCTCCGCCTGTTTCTGGGCGGAGCTGCCCTGGGTTTTCCTTGGCGGGAGCTGGAGTCCTGTCCTGGCCCTTTACATAGCGTTCCAGCCTCTTTCTCCTGATGTGTTTTTCAATTAGGTCTCGGAGATGGCGACATTCATTGGTATCGTGCCCATGAGACTCGTGGAAACGGCAGAATTTTTCGGACTGGATTGCGTGATCTGACTGTTTCTTGTACGGGGGGCGCTTGTATGTAAGTTCGTCCTAGGTGGCCAGGAAGATGTTCTCGACTGTTTCATTCAAGGGAGTGTAAGCGTCAAATCTCGGTCCTGGTCGGTACAAGCGCTTTTCTCCCTTCTTGCCCCCTGCATTGTCTCTGGAGTCGTTTCTCCGAATGTCCTTCGCTGCGGCGGGGGCGTTTCCATGAGCCTTCTTAGCCTGTGGTCCTATCTACCTTTCAGTGGCGGCCTCTTCGAGTCTCATATACTTTCCAGCTTCATGGAAGAAATCGGGCAAGGTAGCTGGTTTTTCTTTAGTTAGTCTTCTAGCAAACTTGGTATCTGGGTGCACACCACAACAGAGGGCCATTAGGGTGAGTTTCTCATCGGCATCTTGGACTGCGGCCACTGCGGCATTGAACCGGGTTAGATATTGTTGCAGTGTCTCTCTGGATTTTTGTTTGACAGTAGATAGAGAATAAGCATCCTTGGGTTGTTCCACATGAATGCGGAACTGGCTAATGAACTTTTCTTTCAACATCTCCCATGAGCTGATAGATCCTTGGGGTAGATGGCAGAACCAGGATGTAGCTAGATCTGCTAGGAATAGCGGAAAGCATTTACACAACACTCCTTCCGTTGCTCCGCTCATGAGCATATGCTGTGTGTATCTCTGCAAGTGTACAACGGGGTCGGAAGTTCCCTTGTACGGTTCCATCATCGGCATTTTCCATTCTCGAGGAGTGATGGCGGTTTCGATGTCGCGGGTGAAAGGGCTGGTTACCCTAGCGCCTATCCCTCGATCCCTTTGCTCTCGTCGGACGCATTCCCTGAATAATCGTGCCATTCTTTCATCAGAATTTGGAGCGGACAAAAATGAGCTTGGTTCTTCCCTGCGGGATCGATCTCGTCCAGATGACCTGTAGGGATGGTATAGCCTATCACTTCTGACGTTATCCAGTGACTGTCTTTGGCTGCTCGGATGCATGCTAGGACCAGCTACAGTTGCCCCCGCCTTGATCTTCCCCTGTGGGGTTCTGTTTCGAGCATTTCCATGGGGTCAATTTCGGGCTGGGTTCTAGCTCGGCTCCGTTCAGCGGGGTTTCTATGATTAGGCGGCATGACTGGCTCAGCTACATCCGACCCTCGCCTGGTGCCTCCCCCATTGGGTTCGGTTCCAAGCGCTTCCTCGAGTCGGAGTTCGGGCTGAGTCCGGACGTGGCCCCTATCATTGTTGTTCCTGTTGATAGCTTCTGCGAAGAGGGAAGACCTTTGATGTCTCCGAGATCCTCCAGATTGAGACTCACCCCATGATTCAGTGTTGCGGTTGGATTCTTCGGCATCTCTCAAGCGTGACATGAGTTGGTTCACCAAAGCTTCTTGTTGGGATGCGAAGCGGTTAGTCACTTCAACCACAACTCTGTCTAGGTCTGCCCTAGTGATTACTGCCGGTTGTTCAGTGGCAGGGGCTGTCGGAATTGCCTGATCTACATTTGGCACAGCTGTCGTAGTGGGATGGTTCTCTTGATCTGGATCCACTAGATCTGGAGCGCTGCTGGTTGCAACGTTCTTTCCCTTGTTGGCGTCTTTTCTCAGCCTGGAAGTCATGTTTCCTAGGCAATGAAGGGTGCTATTGGGAAAGAAGGTTGAATGAGGGAAGCTGAAGCTTCGAGTTCCAAGTTCTCAGTGAAAGCACCAAAAATGTTTGCACAAAAAATGGGCAAACACCTCAAAGTCGTATGATTTAGTTGATTTTATGTTGTTCTTAGCGGTTTGGGTGATTTATGCAAATAAGTAAAAAACAGGGGCTAAACTGTAAAAGACACGCAGATTTATAGTGGTTCGGCCAGAACGTACCTACGTCCACTTTATATGTTATCCTCTCTTTTCTTTCAGATTACAAGTACAAAGCTTTGTATACAAGTATATGAAAGTTGTTTGAAAGTTCCTTCCTTGCTTGAGCTCTCAAACTTGTCCGCCATTATTGTATCCCTGCCCCTCTATTTATAGAGTGGGGCTGTGGGTAGGGGTCTTGGATGTATATAGCTGCTGATGGGCCTGGGCTGAAGCAATCTGGTCTGGCATATCTGGTTCGGCGAAGCTTGGTTCGGCCGTGGCTGAGTGGAGTTTGATTCGGTTGTGAGTGAAGTGACCTTGGTTCGGTGATGTGTGGAGGGGGTTGGTTCGGCATGGGTTGGTGTGGCCTTGGACCGGTGAAGCTTGGTCCGGTGGTATGCTGAGGGGCTTTGGTTCGGTGTTGAGTTGGCTCGGTGGTGAGTGTTGGTTCGGCAGGAGGTTGGCTCGGTGGTGAGTGGTTGGTCCGGTGGCATGTGAAGTAGGTTGGTTCGGTGGCATGTCGTTCGGTGGAGCATGGAAGAGAGGTTGGTCCGGTAGCGATGGGATATGGTTCGGTAGTGGCCTGTGCACCGGATGAGCTTGGGTACCGGATGAAATGGAACGAATAGAGTGGGCAAACCCAGATGGAACCGATGCTTCTTGGTCTCGAGATCTCCTGGGTGAGAATTCACCCAACACGACCGTTGCAAACGAAGAGACGCGACTGTTGCAAACAGCAACAGTTTCTGGCCGTTGCAAACGAAGAGACGCGACTACTGCGAATAGCGACAGTTTTCGGCTATTGCAAACGATGAGGCACGACTATTGCAAACAGCAACAGTTTTCGGCCGTTGCAAAACGAAGAGGTGCGACTGTTGCAAACAGTAACGCTTTTTGGCATTGCAAATGAAAGGATGCTACTTTTCTCAACGGGTGTAGCCACTGGAAATTCGGATATAAATAAGGAGGAAACCTGATCACTTTCCTTACTCAATCTATTCTGAATTTTCTCTTCTTTCTCTTCGTTTCTTAATATCTACAATCCATGTGCTTTTGCATATCACACAGAAGTTCATACACATCACAATCTCGAGCAGATCTCGTCTGTTGTATCTTGGAAGACTTTGAATAGAGTCTTAAGGAAATTGTTACGACAAGCTTCAGTCGTAATTTCCTTCTCAACTGGTTTGATTTATTGTTGATTTATATATATATATATATATATATATATATATCGTTTTCTTTCTACGTTGTACTATTTCTTTAAATAGTATAACGTTTGATTTAGCACTATAGTTATTATTGCTATGGTTGTTACTTTGTTGTTGTAATTAATTACAACATACTTAGTGTTAAAATAACTAATATAGAATTCCAAAGTAGTGCAAATCTGAGTTTTAAACTTGTGAGACAAGTTTATTGTTGATTAGTCTCTGTTTTGGTATACTAGACGTATAATATCTTAAGACTTTCCTGTTTTAATTATAACAGAGATGGCAACAGTAGAGCTCTCAACAAAGGTTATTACACACAACAGGCTCGATCCTTTTAAAGGAGATGGTGACGACTTTCTAACATGGAAGAATTAGATGTTATTTTATCTCACCACACTCGGTCTGCAACAGTATCTCGAGGAGGAGGAACCGATTCCTGCACCTGGAAAGGAATCAGATGTTGATATGTGGAAGCATTCCGATTTTCTATGCAGAAACTATATTCTAAATTGTCTCGACAAGGTGCTTTACAAAGTATATCGGCCTCTAAAGACAGCAAAAACACTCTGGAATGCACTTGCCCCGAAGTATAAGACGTAGAATATCAGTCTTAAGAAATTCATTGTAGACAAATTCATGAACTACAAAATGGATGATTCCAAACCGGTGACTGCTCAACTACATGAACTGCAAATCATTATTCATGAACTCGAAGCAGAAGGTCATAAGGTTGGAGAATCGTTTTTGGTTGAAGCCATCACGAGAAAATTGCCGCCATCGTGGATAGATTACCGCAACTATCTAAAGCATAAGAAAAAGGAAATCTCTTTACAGGATCTCATAGTCCGACTGAAAATCGAGGCAAATAACCGTGGAGTTACAAAACCAAGCGAGAAGGCATTTATGGCTGAAGGTTCTAAGACCAAAAACAAAAGGAGAATTTCCAAAAGAAAAGGAAAGCTCCAGACAACAAACCAAAAGACAATAAACAAAGCAAAAAGTTTAATGGCGAATGTTGGGTTTGTGGAAAAGTTGGACATGCCACTAGAGATTGCAGACATAAAAAGGAACGCAACATAGAGGCAAATATAATAGACAACATGGAAGTAGATGAGTCCAACTTCTCGGCAGTTGTATCTGAATGCAATTTGGTTCAGAATCCTAACTAATGATGGGTAAACACAGGCGCTACTCGTCATGTCTGCTCTGAAAAATCCATGTTTTCTACACCATAAATTCGATCACGAAGAAAAACTCTATATGGGTAATTCTGTAGTACCCATGATCGAAGCCAGTGACACAGTAATCCTCAAGTTTACTTCTGGAAAAACTGTCAAGTTGAATGATGTGCTTCATGTTCCAGACATACGCAAAAATCTTATCTCTGGTGCAGTACTATCAAAGAAAGGATTCAAAATGGTATTCGAGTCAGACAATATGGTTTTGTCCAAAGCTGGAATATATATCGAAAGGGGATATTTATGTGATGGCCTATTTAAGGAAAATGCAGCTGTTATTGGCAATAGAACTATGTATTCTGATTGTGCTATTAATAAAATTGAAGTTTCTTACTTGCTTGAGCATGAAATTTTACTATGGCATGATAGATTGGGACACATTAATTTTTGAAAAATGAAAACATTATCAAACTTGAGACTAATTCCAAAATTCCAAGCAGATAAGAACTACAAATGTGAGATATGTGTAGAAGCAAAAATGGTTAAAAAACCATTTTAATCTGTTGATAGAAGCACCAAACCACTAGGTTTGGTTCATACAGATTTATGTGATTTTAAATCATTACCTACAAGAGGTGGGAAAAAGTACTTTATCGCTTTTATTGATGACAATGCACGATATTGCTATGTATATCTTTTAAATACCATGGATGAAGCAATTACATCGTTTATGAAGTACAAAGCTGAGGCAGAAAATCAGTTAAATTTAAAGATCAAGATATTGAGATCTGATCGAGATGGAGAATATGAATCACCATTTGAACAGTTCTGTGCTGAAAATGGTATAATTCATCAAACAACAGCTCCATATTCACCACAACAAAATGTCGTAGCCGAGAGGAAAAATAGAATGTTAAAAGACATGATCAATGCCATGCTTTTAACCTCTGGCTACCGACGAACTTGTGGGGGGAAGCCTTAAATATGTCTAAACACATATTAAACAAAGTACCTCACAATAAAACAGGAATAATTCCATATGAGTTATGGAAAGGACACAAACCAAGTTTTAAGTACCTCAAAGTGTAGGGTGCTGGGCAAAAGTTCCAATTCCACCTCCCAAGAAAGTCAATCTTAGACCAAAAACAGTAGATTGTTACTATTTAGGGCCAGCCCAATATAGTAGTGCCTATAGATTTTTGGTATTCGAGTCTGATATAGCTGATATTCATGTAAATACAATCATGGAATCTAGAGATGCCGCATTCTTTGAAGACGTGTTTCCACACAAAAGGAATGAAGGGAATAATGTCCCTAAAAGGACAAGAGAAGAATCAAGCAATTCACATGAAGATGAAACTCATCATGAGATTGAGGAAGTTGAACCAAGAAGAAGCATAAGGGCTAGGACTTCCAAGACATTTGGTTCGGATTTTTTCACATATGTGTTAGAACACGAACCTCAAACGTACAAGGAAGCAATGTCATCTTCTGAATCTTTATGTTGGAAGGAAGGAATCCAAAGTGAGATTTATTCAATTATAAGTAATAAAACTTGGAAAATTGTTGATATTCCACCTGGAATAAATCCTACTGGCTGTAATGGATTTTTTCAAGAAGAAAATGAAAGTAGATGGCTCTATCGACAAGTATAAAGGCAGATTAGTAGCCAAAGAATATCGTCAAAAAGAAGGAGTAGACTTCTTTGATATATATTCGTCGGTAACACGAATAACCTCTATAAGAATGCTAATAACAATTGCATCGATCTATAAGCTAGAAATTTATCAAATCGATGTAAAGACATCATTCTTAAATGGAGATCTCAATGAGAAGATCTACATGGAGCAACCTGAAGGTTTTATTTTCAAAGGAAATGAAAACAAAGAATGTAGTTAGTAAAATTATTATATGGACTAAAACAAGCTCCAAAGCAATGGCATGCAAAATTTGATAGTGCCATGATAAGAAATGATTTTCGTATAAATGAATACGATAAGTGGGTTTATTATAAACAAATTGGACAATCATGTGTGAGGATTTGTTTATGTGTAGACGATGTGTTGATATTTGGTCCAGATACTCAGGTAATAGAGACCATAAAAAAGATGTTAATTAGCCCTTTCAACCTGAAAGACTTAGGAGTTGCAGATGTTATTTTGGGAATCAAAATAATAAGAACACCTTATGGAATTGAATTATCTCAGTCACACTATGTAGACAAAGTGATTGAATTTTTTTAAAATTTTGGAATTAAAGGAGTAAGAATACCTTTTAATCCATCAGAAGTACTGCATAAAAACACTAATGAGAGTGTAATGCAACTGGAATACTCTCGTGTAATAGGATGTCTCATGTATCTCACGAATTGCACAAAACCAGATATAGCTTATGCAGTAAGTCGACTGAGCAGGTATACAAGCAATCCAAGAAAGGAACATTGGAAAGCACTAACGAGAGTGCTTGGATATTTAAAAAATACCACAAATATTCCTTACATTACAGAAAATATCATGCCATGTTAGAAGGATATAGTGATGCAAACTGGATTGCTGATTCAGAAGAATCAAAATCAACGAGTGCTTATGTATTTACCTTAGTAAAGGCAGCAGTGTCATGGAAATCAACTAAAGAAACATGCGTAGCTCGGTCCACTATGGAATCAGGGTTTATTGCTTTAGATAAAGCAGGCGAAGAAGCAGAATGACTTCGTCGGTTTTTACAAGATATTCCATTTTGGCCTGAACCTGTACCAGCCATATGCATACACTGTGATAACCAAGTTGCGTTAAGCAGAGCGCACAACTTTGTGTATAATGGAAAGTCACGACACATGCGTCGACGCCATAACACGTTAGGAAGATACTCTCAAATGAGACTATTTCCATAGATTATGTGAGAACAAATGATAACCTAGCCATTTACTAAAGGTTTATCAAGAGAGGAAATTGGCTGCGCATCGAGGGGAATGGGTTTAAAAGCCTAAACCATCAAGAGTTATCTTATACGGAAACCTATCCTAGCGACTGGAGATCCCACGGACTAGGATCAATAGGCAAACCAGTTCTGAGTAACTAAAGATGCAATGCATTTGCTTGGACATAGTCCAACTCCATTCATATGGTACACAATATAAATGCATGCCTACAGAAGTATTTGAAGGTTAAAACTATGTTTTTTGATGACGACCATATCTTGAATATAACAAGTGGGGTATATGTAGGATACTCTTAATGGTTGCGATCACCTATGTTAGTGTGAGCTGGGTCGGCTCTATAAGAATATTAAAGGCTTTTATTCTCTAAAAACACTCGCAGAACGAAAAATTGTTCAGGACCAAAATGAACACAACCAAGAGTTTGGATGTGAAGGGAAATAATGCTTTGTAAAGCTTATTGTCTAGTTATACAATAACGGCTGACGGTTCAAGATGAAATAATTCACCGATTAGCCAAGTATATCTGATAAGTTTTAAATAGGGAAAGTTCAAAGTGAAATATCTACTTATCGTCGATATAGCATTATTTTCATATGAATTGTGTGATATTACACTTTTTATGGGGGAGACATATATAGTCATTCATGTGGGAGATTGTTAGAGTTCTCAAATAGTGAATGAAGATATGTCCCATATCGCCAAAATTAAGTCCTTATTCTTGTTTATATAGTATATTCTCAATCCCTATATTGGCCCTTAGGGTCAGGTAATTTGGTGTGAGGGGGAGGACCTATATGGCCATGGACTAACACGCACGCGCCGCCGCCCGTCCGTCCGACTGACCGAACCGAACCGGTCGGGTGCGGGTCCAATAAGATTGGACCGTGTTATGTTTTTGCTGTACAGAAGTGAATGGTTTTCTACTTTTAAATTTATATAGAACCGACTAGTGGATTGGACGCGACGAAGAGATGTGACTATTGCGAACAACAACAGTTTCCGGCCGTTGCAAACGAAGAGGTGTAACTATTGCAAACAACAACAGTTTTCGACCGTTGCAAACGAAGAGACGCGGCTGTTACAAACATCAACAGTTTCTGGCCATTGCAAACGAAGAGACGCAACTGTTGCGAATAGCAATAGTTTTCGGCCGTTGCGAACGAAGAGGCGCGACTGTTGCAAACATCAACAGTTTTCGGCCATTGCAAAACGAAGAGGCGCAACTGTTGTGAACAGTAACGCTTTTTGGCGTTAGAAATGAAGAAATGCTACTTTTCTCAATGGTGTAGCCATTGGAAATTCGGTTATGATTAAGGAGGAAACCTGATCACTTTTCTCACTCAATCAATTCTGAATTTTCTCTTCTTCCTCTTCGTTTTTTAATATCTATAATCCGTGCACTTTTGCATATCACACAGAAGATCATACACATCACAATCTCGAGCAGATCTCGTCTGTTGTATCTTGAGAGACTTTGAATAAAGTCTTAAGGAAATTGTTACGACAAGGCTTAGACGTAATTTCCTTCTTCAACTGGCTAGATTTCTAGTTGATTTATATATTTATATATATAAATATATTTTTTATTTCTACTTTGTACTATTTCTTTAAATAGTATAACGTTTGATTTAGCACTATAGTTATTATTGCTATAGTTGTTACTTTGTTGTTGTAATTAATTACAACGTACTTAGTGTTAAAATAACTAATACAGAATTTCAGAGTTGTGGAAATCTGAGTTATAAACTTGTGAGATAAGTTTATTATTGATTAGTCTATGTTTTGGTATACTAGACGTATAACAAATCCCTAACATTCCAACTGATGTATCTCACGGTCCAATTGATCTAACCTCCTCTAATTCTCTACTCCTAATATATTCAGTATCTAACTAAATATCGTCAAATATAAAACTAGAATTGCAAGCTAAATAGTGCATGCCACTAGTAGATAACATACTCAAAGCACAAGAACAATAAAAACTGCATAAAATAAGATCCATATATGAGCTAGAGTCCTCATAAATTCTAGTGGTCGCTTTAAGGATATGAGCATTCCTCCTCACCGATCTAGAGGATCTAGAACCTAAATCAATCTCATGTGTTAATTTGTTTTTTTTCCTTTCATCTTTGAACTACTAGCAATAGCATCAAGAGTCTTTTCACCCTTATTTGGAATACTGGTGCAAGCTCCTGTTGGAATTCCTTAACAAATTAAATGAATGAAATATGCAAAGTCCCACATCGCCAAATTATTGAAGCTATACTGGTTTATATATGGCTTTCTCATGAGGAGGTTGGGGGCCTGGGGCTCCCAAATGTATGCTTCGTTGTGAGGAGGAAGATCATGCATCTCCACCACGCACGCGCGCGCCGTCGTCCGTCCGACCGACCGAACCATACCGGGCTCGGGTACGGGTCTAAAATGACCATTCTTTTTGCTCGGCCATTGTTTAATGGTTTTGGGCTTCGTCTGAAACTGGGCCTGCGATTTGAAGAGAAGCGGGCAGGTGAAGACGGACTCGGGTTTTGGCCTGAAGAGGTGCGACCTGTTGGCAGCATTTTTCTGAACGGATGCGACCCGTTATGGCATGCGGCCCGTTAGTAGGCGCAGTTTACTTTTGGTGAATAGATGCGGTTTTTGGCGAACGGATGCGGCCTGTTCAAAATGAATGGATGCAACCGATAAACAGCAGTAGAAACGGGCGCAACCATTTGGACAAACGGGTGTACACGCGACCGTTCGAAGGGATACGAAAAACTATAAATAAGGAGGAAAACTGATCACTTTCCTCACTCACTTCCGATTCAAATATCTCCTCTCTTCTAACTGCTGTTCTTATATATTCGAATCACAGAGTGATATACTCATTACAATCTCGAGCAGAATACGTCTGTTGTATCTTGGGAGAATTTTGAAATAAAATTCTTAAGGAAATCGTTACGACGAGCCTCGGACATAATCCGGTTAGAATTCTAGTCTGATTGTATATTTATATACATTATTCTACATTCTATCCGTTATTCTGGTTATACTATTTATTCAAAATAGTATAATGCTGTTGTTGTAATTTATTTACAACATTTATATTGTTATAATAATTACTAAAGAATTCAAGTGTAGTGGAAATTTGAGTTATAAACTTGTGCGACGAGTTTATAATTGATTATTCTCTGTTTTGGTATACTAGACGTATAACATCTTAAGAATTTTACTATTTTTTTACTAAAACAGAGATGGCAACAATAGAATTTTCAAAGAATACTACTCACAACAGACCTGAACCGTTCAAGGAAGGTGGTGATGATTTCTTGACATGGCAGAATCAGATGTTGTTTTATCTCACCATACTTGATCTGCAAAAGTATCTCGAGGAGGAGGAACCGATTCCTGCACCAGGCAAGGAAGCAGAGGTGAATACGAGGAAGCATTCCGATTTCTTATGCAGAAACTATATTCTGAATTGTCTCGACAATGTGCTATACAAAGTATATCAGCCTTCAAAGACATCAAAAGCACTCTGGAATGCACTTACCACAAAGTACAAGACGCAGAATATCAGTCTTAAGAAATTCATTGTAGACAAATTCATGGACTACAAGATGGTTGACTCCAAACCGGTGACTGCTCAACTACATGAACTGCAAATCATCATTCATGAACTCGAGGCGGAAGGTCATAAGGTTGGAGAATCGTTTTTGGTTGAAGCCATCACGGGAAAACTGCCGCCGTCATGGAGAGATTACCGCAACTATCTAAAGCATAAGAAGAAGGAAATCTCTTTACAAGATCTCATAGTCTGATTAAAAATTGAGGCAGACAACCGTGCAGTTACAAAACCAAGCGAGGAGGCATTTGTAACTGAAGGGTCAAAGACCAAAAACAAAAAGAAGAATTTTCAGAAGAAAAGGAAAGCTCAAGACAACAAACCAAAAGACAACAAACGAACCAAGAAGTTTAATGGCGAATGTTGGGTTTGTGGAAAAGTTGGACATGCCGCTAGAGATTGCAGACTCAAGAAGGAACGCAATAAAGAGGCAAATATAGTGGATAACATGGAAGTAGACGAGTCCAACTTCTCGACGGTGGTATCTGAATGCAATCTGGTTCAGAATTCTAAACAATGGTGGGTAGATACAGGCGCTACCCGCCATGTTTGTTTTGACAAATCCATGTTTTCTACATATCAGAAATTCGATCACGAAGAAAAACACTACATGGGTAATTCTGCAGTTTCCATGATCGAAGGCAGTGGCACAGTAATCCTCAAGTTTACTTCTGGAAAAACTATTAAGTTGAATAACGTGCTCCACGTTCCCGACATACGCAAGAATCTCATCTCTGATGCAGTCCTATCAAAGAAGGGATTCAAGATGGTGTTCGAGTCAGACAAGATGGTTCTGTCCAAGGCTGGAATGTATATAGGAAGGGGATATTTATGTGATGGCCTATTTAAGGCAAATGTAGCCGTTGTCGGCAACAAAAATATGTATTTTGATTGTGCTATTAATAAAATTGAAGTTTCTTATTTGCTTGA
This sequence comes from Allium cepa, assembly GCA_030765085.1. Classification (NCBI taxonomy): domain Eukaryota; kingdom Viridiplantae; phylum Streptophyta; class Magnoliopsida; order Asparagales; family Amaryllidaceae; genus Allium; species Allium cepa. Next base: position 790,338,851 of record CM060935.1, on the reverse strand, counting down.
GCACGAAATTTTACTATGGCATGATAGATTGGGACACATAAATTTCCGCGAAATAAAAACATTATCAAACTTGGGATTAATTTCAAAATTCCAAGTAGATAAGAACTACAAATGTGAGACATGTGTAGAAGAAAAAATGGTCAAACAACCATTTAAATCTGTTGACAGAAGCACTGAACCATTAGGTTTGGTACATACAGATTTATGTGATTTTAAATCACTACCTACAAGAGGTGGGAAAAAGTATTTCATTACTTTTATTGACGATTATACGCGATATTGCTATATATATCTTTTAAATAGTAAAGATGAAGCAATAACAGCGTTTATAAAATACAAGGCTGAGGTAGAAAATCAGTTAAATAAAAAGATCAAGATACTAAGATCTGATCGAGGTGGAGAATATGAATCACTATTTGAATAGTTCTGTGCCGAAAATGGTATAATTCATCAAACAACAGCTCCATATTCACCACAACAAAATGGTGTAGCCGAGAGGAAGAACAGAACGTTAAAAGACATGATTACTGCCATGTTTTTAACTTCTGGTCTACCGACGAACTTGTGGGGGGAAACCTTAAATATGTCTAATCACATATTAAACAAAGTTCCTTACAATAAAACGTGAACAATTCCATATGAGATATGGAAAGGACATAAACCAAGCTTTAAATACCTCAAAGTGTGGGGGTGTTTGGCAAAAGTTCCAGTTCCGCCTCCCAAGAGAGTCAAACTTGGACCAAAAACAGTAAATTGTTATTACCTTGGGCTAGCCCAAAATAGTAGTGCCTATAGATTTTTGGTATTCAAGTCTGATATAATTGATATTCATGTAAATACAATCATGGAATCAAGAGATGCCTCATTCTTTGAAGATGTGTTTCCGCACAAAAGGAATGAAGGAAATAATGTTCCAAAAAGGACAAAGGAAGAATCAAACGATTCACCTAAAGATGAAACTCATCATGAAATTGAGGATGCTGAACCAAGAAGAAGCGTAAGGGCTAGAACTTCCAAAGCATTTGGTTCGGACTTTTTTACATATGTGTTAGAGCACGAACCTCAAACGTACAAGGAAGCAATGTCATCTTCTGAGTCCTCATGTTGGAAAGAAGCAATCCAAGGTGAGATTGTTTCACTTCTAAGTAATAAAAATTGGGAAATTGTTGATATTCCACCAGGAATAAAACCAATTGGCTGCAAATGGATTTTCGAGAAGAAAATGAAAGCAGATGGCTCTATCGACAAGTATAAAGCCAGATTAGTAGCCAAAGGATATCGTCAAAAAGAAGGAGTAGACTTTTTTGATACATATTCGCCGGTAACACGAATAACCTCTATAAGAATGCTAATAGCAATTGCATCCATCTATAATCTAGAGATTCATCAGATTGATGTAAAAACAGCATTCTTAAATGAAAATCTCGATGAGGAGATTTACATGGAGCAACCTGAGGGATTTATTTCCAAAGGAAATGAAAACAAAGTCTGTAGATTAGTCAAATCATTATACGGACTAAAACAAGCTCCAAAGCAATGGCACGCAAAATTTGATAGTGTCATGATGAGAAATGGTTTTCGTATAAATGAATGCGACAAATGTGTTTATTATAAACAACTTGGACAATCATATGTGATGATCTGTCTATATGTGGAAGGTATGCTAATATTCGGTCCAAATACTCGGGTAATTAAGACCATAAAGAAAATGTTGATCAACAATTTCGACATGAAAGACTTGGGTGTTGCAGATGTTATTTTGGGAATAAAAATAATAAGAACACCTAATGGAATTGAGTTATCTCAATCACATTATGTAGAAAAAGTGATTGAAAGATTTCAAAATTTTGAAATTAAAGGAGTAAATACACCTTTTAATCCATCAGAAGTACTGCATAAAAACACTAATGAGAGTGTAATGCAACTGGAATATTCTCGTGTAATAGGATGTCTCATGTATCTCATGAATTGCACAAGACCAGATATACCTTATGCAGTAAGTCGATTGAGAAGGTGTACGAGCAATCCAGGGAAGGAACATTGGAAAGCACTAATGAGAGTGCTTGGATATTTAAAAAATACCACTACATATTCCTTACATTATGGAAAATATCCTGCCCTCTTAGAAGGATATAGTGATGCAAACTGGATTGCAGATTCAGAGGAATCAAAATCAACAAGTGGTTATGTCTTTACCCTAGCAGGGCAGTAGTGTCATGGAAATCTACTAAACAAACATGCATAGCTCGGTCCACTATGGAATCAGAGTTCATTGCATTAGATAAAGCAGGCGAAGAAGCAGAATGGCTTCGTCACTTTTTGGAAGATATTCCATTTTGGCCTAAACCTGTACCGGCCATATGTATATACTGTGATAACCAAGCTGCGCTAAGTAGAGCGCACAACTTTGTGTATAATGGAAAGTCACGACATATTCGTCGATGCCATAACACATTTAGGCAGTTACTCTCAAATGGAATAATTTCCATAATGTAAGAACAAATGATAACCTAGCGGATCCATTTACTAAAGGTTTATCAAGAGAGAAAATTGACTGCGCATCGAAGGGAATGAGTTTAAAAGCCTAAACCACAAAGAGTTGTCTTATACGAAAACCTATCCTAGCGAGTGGAGATCCCACGGACTAGGATCAATAGACAAACCAGTTCTGAATAACTCAAGACGTAATGCATTTGCATGGATATAGTCCAACTCCATTCCTATGGTGCACAACATAAATGCATGCCTACAGAAGTATTTAAAGGTTAAAACTATGTTTTTTAATGATGACCATATCTTGGAAATAACAAGTGGGGTATATGTAGGATACTCTTAATGGTTGAGATCACCTATATTAGTGTGAGCTGGGTCGGCTCTATGAGAATATTAAAAGGCTTTTATTCTCTAAAACACTCGCAGAACCAAAAAATTGTTCAGGACCAAAATGAACACAATCAAGAGATTGGATGAGAAGTGAATCAATGCTTCGTAAAACTTATTGTCTGGATATACAATAAAGGCAGACGGTTCAAGATGAAATAATTCACCGATTAGCCAAGTAGATCCGATAAGTTTTAACTGGGAAAGTTCAAAGTGAAATATCTACTTATCCACGTTAAAGCATTATTCTATATGTGATATTTCGCTTTGTGTGGGGGATATGTATATTATCATTCATGTGGGGGATTGTTGGAATTCCTTAACAAATTAAATGAATGAAATATACAAAGTCCCACATCGCCAAATTATTGAAGCTATATTGGTTTATATATGGCTTTCTCATGAGGAGGTTGGGGGTTGGGGCTCCCAAATGTATGCTTCGTTGTGAGGAGGAAGATCATGCATCTCCACCACACGCGCGCCGCCGTCCGTCCGATCGACTGAACCGGGCCGGGCTCGGGTACGGGTACAGGTCTAAAATGACCATTCTTTTTGCTAGGCCATTGTTTAACGGTTTTGGGCTTCGTCTGAAATTGGGCTAGGCCTGCGATTTGAAGAGAAGCGGGCAGGTGAAGACGGACACGGGTTTTGACCTGAAGAGGTGCGACCTGTTGGCAGCATTTTTCTGAACGGATGCGACCTGTTATGGCGTGCGGCCCGTTAGCAAGCGCAGTTTACTTTTGGCGAACAGATGCGGTTTTTGGCGAACGGATGCGGCATGTTCAAAATGGATGGATGCAACCGATAAACAGCAGCAGAAACGGGCTCGACCATTTGGACAAACGGGTGCAGATGCGACCGTTCGAAGGGATACGAACCAACTATAAATAAGGAGGAAAACTGATCACTTTCCTCACTCACTTCCGATTCGAATATCTCTTCTCTTCTAACTGCTGTTCTTATATATTCAAATCACAGAGTGATATACTCATTACAATCTCGAGCAGAATACGTCTGTTGTATCTTGGAAGAATTTTGAAATAAAATTCTTAAGGAAATTGTTACGACGAGCCTCAGACATAATCCGGTTAGAATTCTAGTCTGATTGTATATTTATATACATTATTCTACATTCTATCCGTTATTCTGGTTATACTATTTATTCAAAATAATATAACGCTGTTGTTGTAATTTATTTACAACATTTATATTGTTATAATAATTACTACAGAATTCCAGTGTAGTTGAAATCTGAGTTATAAACTTGTGCGACGAGTTTAAAATTGATTATTCTCTGTTTTGGTATACTAGACGTATAACAGCTCCCTCTAGAACACGCATAGTGGTGTTCTCACCAACCACCATACACACTATCATCTCTTAGCCCTGCAAAGCATTTGGATCTATTGCCGTGTCATCAACATGTGAAATGAAATCAGCAGCTGCTACACTCCAAAAATCACTAGCGTTGTCCCTCGTACTATCCCCAAAAATTATCGCTGTGTAATTTTCTTTCATCATCCCATAATCCTGCTTTGAGTCACAATTTGATCCCACTGTACAAATTTCTAGTCCCCGTTGTTTACATCCCTGCACCCAATATCCCTCCTTTTCATGCCCATCAAGATATATTTTTCCAAAGCTAGCAACTGCCTCTCCACTACCTGCCTCTCCACCCTCTTCGATATGCTTTCTGGTTCAACAGTGCTTCCTTGTTTGGTAGCCAGACCACCATGCATCCCTAACACATCCTCTCCGGCTACCAAACCATCAATCAGATTGTTTTCCCCCTCACACAAAGAATCGTTTTCTGCATCCAAAACATTACTATCCTCCTCCAAACCAATATGACATTTTACATCTTTATAATGTCAGCATACAGGACATTATTCTCCTCCACTAGCACAGATTCAATATCATCATTCTCTAAGCCAAACTTACAATAATATATTAAACCTATTATGTGTTTGAGCAACAAAGCAGGACAATAATTGCAATTTAGGGCAATGCTTGGATGCCAACACAAAGCTAGAACTTGCGTTCGAATTAATATCATCATTGTCAGGAAGAAAATCCTCTAGAGTGCTTTTACAAGGATGAAGACAAGAGGAATGAACAGATAAAATCAAGCCCCAGTCCTGGTAGGCCATTGGGAAGCTGAAAAACCAAGGTCAAAACACGTAGAATCAAACGTATTTTTCGAGCACATAGTCAATGGTCTACTCAACGACCAGTCATTTATATCATGTTCACTAGGGTGATGCACCTTCGACGCCTGGCTTGGCTGCAGCTCGGAACTTGCTGAATCGTAATTGTCAAATGCAACCAACATAAGTTCTAACTCTTTTAGAATAAAGGTCGCAGTTGACGGCAAGACATGGTCTTTGATCAGGACCCGAAGTTCAAGGTGTCGGAGGCAGAAGTCGAAGTGAAAATCTTTTAGGGATTTGGATTTGTGGTGCGCAGTTGTTGGAGGATTAATGTTGTATCTGAAATGCTGAGCACAAGCGTAGTTCTTATGGCCAAGTCTACCATAGTGGAAACAGCGAATGGGGTCTCTATAAGTAGCCACGAGATGATTGGAGGCTCCACAATGGTAGAAAATTTATTGCTACTCCTGAACTCCAACGCTTCTATAGCCAAGGGGCAGCGCTGTCAATCTAAAATTTTGACGGCGTTGAAAATGGAGATCGAGGACTTGAAGACATCAGCGTATGATAGTTGCAGTGAGTGCGGAGCATCGACGAAGGAAAATAAGGCAAGTCTTCGATGGATAGAGAGTTTTTGGAGCAGAAGGAAGAAGTTTTGTAACGGTCATGCTTGAATGCCATGTTCTGTTCTCCAATTTTAATATTAATTAATTAACAAAGATTATAAATTAATTAAATCATGTAGTTTTTTAGAGTATTCATCCTTACGATTGAGCGAATCAAAGGTGTTCAGTCAGCGGTTAATACTGAAATAATTCGAATATTAACGTTCACACATTACATTAGTTAGTGGTGTGATATTTTAGCTGAATTTATTGTTTACACATTTTTTTGGTATAATCCAATTTTACTTGTCATAAGCGGCGCCTATTAGCAACGGTTACTTACACCAATTATCCTCGTCAAAAATATATCACATCAAGACTTATGAAATTTGGTTTTGGTCAAAACTCCAACATCGTCCACATTCAACTTTGTAATTCCAGAGACAAAATCCTTTGTTCAATAATAACATTTATTATTAACTGTGCTGCTATGATCAGAGACTTTGATTTTGAGTTGACTATAGTTGATTATGATATTAACCCCGTATAACTCAAGAGACGAATTCTCCATGGAACGGTATTTCACTTCTAATGTTTCAACTCAAACCCAACTATAGTCGTTCGATGGTGGTCATGCCATGATTAACTATAATCAAAGTAGAGTGTCCACATTGAAATTCCATGGTATTCTTAAGTTGAGAAAATTGTGTAACATCATCACTTAAAGATTGTCTATTTGATCTTAGTTCTGTTAAACAATAGAGAACTCTCGAGTGAGTTATTCCATAGTTACCTAATAATTATCTGTATGTAACCCTTTGGTGCCCCCAATAGCCATAAGAAATACACTTCCAATATTATGATAGCGTTACATACTCTAGTCTCAACGGATGAATCGATATCCTTTCTCAAAAAAATATTAACTGAATATTTAAAATAATATGTTATTTTCGTACACTTTGTAATTACTATCACAAAATATATCATTTAAGGATTTCTTATCTATATACTTTACATTAATTACTTGATCATTTATGTCACTATATAACAAAATATATGATAGAAAGAAGAACACTTTTTATTTTGAACAAGATTAGTCATAAAGTTAGATGTATGTAACAAATTACATAATTGTCATTTGTAAGTTTTAAATCGACGATAAACCACACACGTCAGACTCAAACCATACAAAAGGGTGAATTGTTGTTGGGGGTGAATAAGGAAAATGAAGAAAGAAAGAAAACAAAACAGAATCTTGCAGCAGAATGACAAAATATAATAACCAAATAACAGTTCATGAAGCTGTTTACAAAACATTTGATTATACTAATACAATGTAGAATCAGAGTTACACATACCAGAGAATAATAATTAACAATGCAGCGGAACAATGTGAATGTAGTGGAACAATATAATAAATAATAGTAATACAGTCTTCGTCTTCGTCCTCCAGAAATAAAGTCTTCAAATCCTGAAATGCTCAGGCTGACCCGAGCGAATTGAAAAGACAAAACACTCGAGTCAGAACTAAAAGATCTTATGTAAGTTAAATCAATGGTAAATAAATATGAGTGTAAACGGCATCGGAGATGTTTACGGGGTTTGACATCTCCTACCCAATGTCTAACGTGAGTGCAATAACTTAAGAGATTCTCAGGATTCACATCTCCTAAGGATCCGTTAAACTATCTATTATGTAGTAATATACGCTATTATAATAATATCTACAATAAAATAAACTTACTTTAAAATAGCGTTAAATAGTGACCCAATATTCCCCTTAACACATAATAGCACCAGTAGTCTATACAGTACCGTAATACCTCCTGATCGGGAGGCTACAAGAGGATCCTACATAGGTACGACACAAATCAAACTCGTACAAGGCTCGCTAGGGTATGTAACACGGCATAACAAGGTAATGCCTGGATAGATATACCAATTATGCATCCGGGCTGGTGGTAATGCGTAGCGCGCAGCTACCGCCCACCTCGAGCCACACCCCCAAATCAAAAAATTAAAAGTGGTCACTGAATTAATCCAAAAGACAGAATATAATATCGAAGGAATATATCCGATCGGAGGAGCTACCTCATTAGCCCGAGAATCTCTCCTGTTTTAGCCACCTTATGCCAACTCACGGGAGTCGGTTCCACGTATATACCTCAATAGGACATCGCCACCATCCTACTTCATTTCGGAATCTCTACAGCGTACACAGTTGTTAAAGTGGTTTTCGGGGTTAGTAGAGAGTATGACAACTTCCGATCCCGGTCTCTTTAACAACCAAACGTTATTATAACACCACGTCATTTTCAAAATAATTTATTCTTTAAAACCAAAATATCATTGCCTTTTCAAAACCAAATCAACACGTTATCATTTTTCACTTCAAAGATATCATTTTTCAAAATCATAGCACATTCAAAGTTATAACATTTCGAAATCACAAACACTTGAAATATAACACTTTCGAATCATAATACTTTGAAACTCATAACTTTGAAACATAACTTCCACCACTCAAATGGTTAAATATTAAAATACTATATAATAAAATAGCTTCTTTAATTTCACCAATCAATTCCAAAACAACTCGAATTTCTAGATTTTAAATCTAACCCAATCCCAAATCATAAACTTCAATTCAGTTTCCAAATAAACTATTCCAAATTATATCGATTTCAAGGCAGATTTGATCCACAGAGTAAACCCTTTCAAATTCAATATATTTCAAACTTTAAATTTTCAATTATTTCGAAACTAAGTTTGGTAATTTCATATATATATCGAATTAAATTTTCTATTATTTAGTTTTGAAATATTTTACTTAATACATCCTGTATCATTTAAATAAAACCCAAATCCTGAATAACTAAATATTTCCTTCAATTTATTTACACTTTAAATATTCATTTAATTCACCTTAAACCAAAATCAAGTTATAAAAATCATATCTTCTAAAATTTCAAATTTAATAAATTTCACATCAAGCATATTTGAGTTTAATTCTTAAATACATTCGATTTCAAATAAATCTCAAATTTATCTTTCAACCTTAATTTTATCTAAATCATTATAATTTAAACACTTAACCATATTATCTTCAATAAAAATCAACTTATTATTAGGCTTATTCTCTATTAAAACAAATTATACATAGCATAAAATCAAGGATAAATAACATTTATATATAATATCTAAAATCAATATTTATCTAAAACCATATATTTCTTACAAAACCATAGAAATCATTTCAAAATATTTTTATATATAGACCACGGTGTTTGTATATAATTTTCTATCTTATGGTCAAGTGATACAGATATTTATCATTTCAATCCGTAATTTATATTTTTAAATACGGTTATATATCATTTCAAACCGCAATCCCGAATGAAATAAAAATCCATAACAACTTGTAGTTTATAACAATATAAAATATAACATACATTCATCCAATATAAATCATCAAACATTTATCATGATCTATCATCCAATTCAATCAATAACATCAATATAGAACAGATAATAAATAATAGGTATTTACTAGCAGTTTATATTCAATAATAAATTAAATAATTATTTTATCCAAATAAATTCAAATAAATTGAGATGATGATTCAAAATATGCCAAACAGTCATAAATAAATTTCTAATCACATTATAAATCAATTTAACAAACATAAGAAATTTTATAAGTTGTGAGTGGATTAAGACGAATCCATCCAAACCTACGTCAAAATATTCGAAATTCCAATACAATCCAAATGCAAGAAACCGCGCGTGAATCGGACCTCGTATGTGAAGGATGCGTACGTTAGAACGATTGAAATCAAAAATTAAAATAAAATAAAATAAAAACAAATGAACCAGTCAGGACACGCCATCTTCACGCGTTCAAACCACAAGAACCCACGCACTCCATTGACTCGTCGCTTTGACCACAGTTAGCAAGCGCCATCAACCATTGGCCTATCGTCGACCACCACCGTCGCACGCCCCTCGGCCCGCCGCATCCCCGAGCATCCATCCCGAGGCCACCAATGACCTCCGTCGCCGTCGATAACCACGGGTTTCGAACCCTAATTTCTCAATCAACAGCGATCTGATCGATGATTTCCCCACAAATGACTTAGATGAAATCCCCTTCCGAATCTCCATAACCTAGCACCAAGCAATCGACGATAGGTTGCAGTCGATCGTGACGAGACGAACGGCCGAGAATAATTCATCAATTTCTGGAAAAATAGAGCTTCAGATTGAAAACGAATGACATATCTGAGATGCGCTCGTCGAGAGCTTTAGATCGATATATAATTCGATATAATTTGTGTAGATTTGATTTCGAAGTTGAATCTTTGAATTGAAATTGGATTGAGGAGTTTTAGGGTTTCGGCCATTGAGGAAGAGGAACAACAGAAATTTATGTACGTACAGAAATGAGAATTAGAAAGGCTTTTAGGGTTTATAACCGGATATTTATAGACAAAGCTGAAAATAGAATAGATGGACACGATTGATTTACACGTTGAGCGACAAAATAGTCCAAAAAGCCCATTTCGACCCCGGAACAAAAATGGAGCAACCCATATATCAAAATATATGTTTTTGAATATTTTTAAATGCAATGGAATAGGTTTCAAGTCCAAATTCCATCGTACGAAGAAGTTATGCTAAAATCAGGTTATTTCGAATTGATTTTAATTGATTTCAATTAAATTGATTTCTAGGCGTTTCGAGTCCGTACGATCAGCTGACAAGTTCGATCGTTACGAAACTTGAATTTCTATAATAATTCACCATTACGGATCCAATGAAACTGGTTTCAACGAAATCCGAGTAACGGCCAAAATGACTATTTTTCAGGTTAATTAAACAATTTAATATTAAATTAATTAATCAGTTCTTCAATTTAAATTTAATTATTTACCAGTTCTATCATTTCTGATTACAAATAAACTTATAATTCATTAACCAAAATTTCCATGTCAATTAAATAGGAATTTATTGCAAAATTTATAGTGTTTACCTTAAATTTAAGTAAATTCAAATAAATAAATTCAATTTGTTTTCAATCTCTTTATTCAATCATTCATCATATTATGGATAAATTTAAAACTAGTATATATCCGATTACCCTCATATTTTTACAGTCATTAACTAAATTCATATCAACGTAGTTTTTAATTACGTTTAATTGCAGTGGATTTAGATTTAATTAAATAAATTAAATAAACGGGTAAACAATTAATAATTATCACTATTCGCCTAATTTAATCCCATTCATACTTTATTATTAACCAATAATTACTATAATTACTTATCCAGCATAGATTCTACCAAATTACAATTTATTACGTATTATTTCATCAATTTATATAACTTTGAATCTATTTTCCAATTTACTAATTACAATCAATTAAAGCCTTACAATTGTTTCAATTAATTGGGATTGCACTAAATTAGTTATTTATCAACTTGCTTTAACATTATTACCTTAATTTACATTCAGTTACTATTAATCAATATATTATTTCATTGGTTAATCCAACGCTACTTTTATTTACTTATTTTCTATTTTAACTAAGTGCAACAATTTACACTATTACATTATTGGGATTTCACTCCAATTATCAATAATTAATTTTAATTACCATTGCTGCATTTCACTTTTAACATTTGCTTCATTTTATATTACAGATTTTTTATTTCTTTCTAGCTTTAAGTACAAAAAACCTTATTAAATTAGCCAATTTAATTATCGAAATTTATGGGTCGTTACACTCTTCCCCACTCAAAACTTTTCGTCCCCGAAAAGGAAAAAGAAGGGAAGAGAAAGAATTGAGTAAATAATACATCTTATTCAAAATATTAACTTTATGAACAAATATATTTACAAATTTAATTTAATTTAAATAAAACGTACCAATTTTAAAACCATTAAATCTTTTTATACTCAAATTAATAAAGTTCGGAAAACATTTTTCAAAAATTTTCTAAGTCCAAAATTTGCAGAAAATTTCGGCAGAGTCTCCTTTGTATGGAGAGGCTCGGAAGAAAATATAATATCAAATATAACAATACACAACATATATTTTTCAAAATAATATATATCCCAACACGCAAAAATAATATAATAATGCTATAAAACCGAAATCCGAAAACATACCTATTTTTCGGGCAATTAACGCTTATTTTATGAAACTAAAAGTAGTAGCAATTGCTTCTATAACCTGTATTTAACTTATATAATCCAAAATAGGTTACTAATTACATAAAATGAAATATTAAAGTGGTTTCATCACTAACAAACAAATCAATATCAAACAACAACAATCACTTGCAACACAACATACAATCATCATACAAAATCATTACAAATCAATTATCCATACATAGCAAACAAAACAAATAGTTTGTTCGGGTTTTTAGACATTCTAAATTGCATAGCATGACAAATAAGCTACTAAGCCTATCCTCTACTCAACAGTCTTAGACAAGGTTCAACAGATTATTCATACTTTCGAACAAATATCATTTCCCAAACAATCCATAAACCCATAAACAACAGATTCTATAAATACTTAAGTGTGTTCTATTATATATTTTTTCATAAGATTTGTTGTTCAAATTTTTTTCTCTTCATTCGGTGATTATTTTCTTTAATTTTACATTTATTTCTTACAGAATTCAATTTCTACTCATTCATTCGTTACTTAATTTCATCTCTAAGTTTCTCACTTTTGATTTACATTAACTTAATTTTTAGGTCTTTTACTTACAATATTCAACTTCCAAACATTTACTTAAGTTATAAGGATTTATCTATAATATTCTGGTTCAATTCAACTATTTAACATATCTATTCAATAACTTAAGATTTATAGTTATTTACTTACCATGCTTACTTTCTATCTCATTTTATTATAGTAACATTTCAACTATAACTTAAGTTCATAACAGCTATAACACTAAATTTCTTATTTGTAAAAGTAATTCATTGAACACTTACATTACATAAGTTTGCTTGTACAATTTCCATTACATTTTCTTATTAAACATTACAACTTTAAATATTTTCGCAAGTTATATATATGTTAAAGAATGCAAATTGAAAAATTATACAAGTTTACCTCATTTCTTTTAAATTAATTTAATGTTCAATGCTTGTAATTTCATTCATAACATAGCATTAAATATCTTATTTCATCTAGAGGTTTCAATTATTAGTTAAATTCCATTTCACTACACTAATTAAAACTATGAATTAACAGAAATATAAGAACTAAAGACCGGGTTAAATTTCAAATCTTTTTAAAAATAATAGATAAATGTATATACTTGCAATTTATATATCCAATTAAATTTAAAACAATTTAAAATTTATATTTGTTTATCAAAATAAGTCTGCAATAAAACTACTACAGTGGTCTTCCAACTTAGAAACTCGAAAATAAATGGCGATGATGCGTGCACTCATCGTTTAAATTATTTTGCAATGATAGAGAGGGGAGTACATAACTTATTTCTTTCCAAAATTCCTTTAAAACAATTATTTCAAATTATATTGAAATATTTATATCATAAAATACTTCTAAATAATATTATTATTATATTCCAAAATCATTCGGAAGAAATTTTCAAAACCCCGAAACTCAAGTTCTGAATTTTCAATTTTCATTTATTTTATTTTAGATCTTATTTCCAACCAATATTATTAAATTTCACTACCTAACAACCAATATTGTGACCAAATATATCATTTATAAAAATTTATTATATGTACAAAAATATAATAGGCAAAATTATTTCATTTGCCTCTATTTCAAAACAAATATTATGTCGGTCTATCCTATTAAGTGTTCAGAAATTCCTATCGATGTCATAGCGTCATATGCACCCACCAGAATTTATAAATACAAAACGGAACAAACTAATACAATATCAAAATCTTTTTATAACACTAACAAATACTCTCTCTCATATATACACTCTAAGCGACTCATCATAGGGTATTACTACCCTATTAGTAAAGAGTCAGACCCCACAAAGCTAAGGTTTTCACTAAACCAAAGCTTTAATACCAAAAGTAACATCCAGCCTTTTATACATCTTAAATCTACGATAAACCATATACGTCAGACTCAAACCATACAAAAGGGCGAATTGTTATTAGGGGTGAATAAGAAAAAGGAAGAAAGAAAGAAAACAAAACAAAATCTTGCAGTGGAATGACAAAATATAATAATCAAATAACAGTTCATAAAGCATTTACAAAACATTTGATTATACCAATACAATATAGAATCAGAATTACACATACCAGAGAATAATAATTAACAATGCAGCGGAACAGTATGAATGTAGTGGAATAATATTGTAACGACCCAGAATTTTGGGCAATATCGATATAATAATCTGTAATAATAATTAAATTGGTTTGATAAATTTTCTTTATAATTTTAGTTTAAATTGGTAAATGTAATCTTTAAAGGTTAATAAATTTTTAATCTGGCAAAATTTGATAAGAATTGTTTTTCAAAAGCTAATGAAATTTTATTCTGTTTATAATATATATAATTGATATATATTGTAAATAGAAATATCTTTTGTTTTAAATAAAGTTAAATTTTCAAATTGTAATATATATGTATGTATATGTTATAATTTGAGTTGTTTTGAAATTTTACTTATCTGTTGATAATTTAAATATGGATGAATAGTACTATAAAGTTTTGTCTTAAAACTTAATATTTTTCAAAAGTTAAATTAAAGATTAATTCATTTGTTTTCAAATTATAAGATAATTGTTATTTTAAATAAGATAGTTTAAAAATGATTTAAACAAGCTTTGTTTTGTTTTCTTTTATAATGCTTAAATTTTAAATGATTTTAAATGTTTAGGTATAAAGTTTAGATTTTAAATACATGTATAAGATTATATTTATATTATAATTAGTTTAGAATATTTTCTTTTAAAGGTACACTTATATTTATTCATTTAGAGAATTAAATAAGTAAATATCTACATTTTAAAATAAATAAAAATTAATTAAAAAAATACTTAAGTAACATATGTAAGCATGTTAAGGCTTCTCTAAAACACATGTAAAAAGATTAAGCAAATAGGATGACATGTGTTCAATTTTAAGATAAATGGCAATTTATTCATTTTAATTTTTAATAAACATTTTTTTAAAGAAGAAAACTAATTTTTCTCAAATACTTTCATTTCTTTGTTTACATTTATTAACTTAAATTAATGGCAACCTGAAAACTTGAATTCCAAAAACAAATCAAAAATCTGAAATTAAACCCAAAACAAAGTAAAATCTACAAAACTTCAATCTGTAGTTTTCAATCCTGCAACTAAATGGAATTTCTACTTCAACCTACAAAATTGAAGTCTGCAACAAAGATAAAGAATGAAGCTACAACTTCAACCTGCAGATTCAAGGGGCTTTCAACATCTTTTAAATATCAAATTGGAAGCATGCATTCTATTACAACATCATAATCAAAGCGTTCTTTTCTAATTTACATATTCAAGCCTGGGAATAAAACTGCTTTGCATATATATTAAGGTGAGTAAATTTTTATTTCAAAAACAGTTTCACATTTAAAATTTATCTGGAAAATATAAATAAAATCTTGAAGGAAAGTGATATGAAATGTTTACATGAATGGTTGAATTTGAATGCATGTATGTATATATGCTATGTTGTGCAAAAGTCTGTATATGTGAATATTTACATCACTGTTATATGTTCAGGTTCATTCCCATTCAAAAAAATTCAATAACAATAACTCAAATCCATATTAGTCTTTAGTATTTGAATGAAAGTGGAAGTGGAAGTGGTGACATGAATATCGAACCGGAGTTGATCGCGACTTGGAATTAGTGGTGTGAATGTTGCGGCGATGTTCTGAGGTGGGTGTTGGAGCTGCTGGCGGTGGCGATTGTGGGAGGCGATGGGAATTTGGTTGATGTTTGCTGAAGTTTTCGTCGCGTATGCTTGAATTTTGATTCGATCGCTATTTCTTCGTTTTGGGTTTAGGGTTGTGATCGAGTGTGAGTTTGTGACCGTGGAGGGTCGTCGCGATGAACGTGGGTGGTCGGCGGCGGGGAAGCACGTGCACCGTGATTGGGTATGTGAACAATTGGGGGTACTGGGTTTAGAATTTGGGGAAGACGAGTTGTGTACCGAAGATGCTTTCGTGTTTTCCTGAAGATGACTCGAAATTGCATTTTGGGATTTTTGCTTCGGGACTGACCCGTGTTGATTTCGAGTTCGTGCTCGAGTTTTAGGGTTGTTGTTGGGGGGTATTGCTGTATAATATGAGTTGCTAATTTAACTTGTAATTGATACTAGGTTGTACAATAATCACGAGTTGAATAATTTAAGAATCAAACACTAAGTTATAAACAAGTTTATAAAGAAACTAAAGTTAAACTTGTCGTTAAAAGTGAGGGTAATCCAAAGTTTAAAAGGAAATTTTAATTTATATTCAAATTATAAATGTTTTAAGATGTTTGATTTTTAAAAAAATTAATTATCTTAATTAATTTTAAATTCAAATTTAAGAGAGAATTTGAATTTAATTATTAAATCAAAGATTTAAGTTAAAGTTTTGAAGCAGTGTTTTAATAACAGAATTTTCAATTTATATTGAAATAAATTAGTTTAAAACTTGATAATTTAAAGTGTTTTAAATGTGTAAATAATTTATAAATGCTTTATCTTCAAGTAAGGTTATTATTATGATTTTATGAACCAAACTTAATAATTTGTCTTTGAATTAATAAGTTTAAATTATTCAAATAATTTATTTATGGAAATAAATAAGGTTAAATTATTTGGGTAAATAACTTAAGAATACTGATTTAATATAATTTGTTAAGTTTAATTAATAATAATGTTTTCTTAATTAATTAAGGATTTTAGATAAACTAAGTTAATTAATTAATTGTTTAATTAATTTTAAATAATTAGTTAATTGTTTATTTAAATTTAAATAATCACTTAATTATGGATTGATTAAGCGTGAATTACTTAATGGAGAAATCAAAGACTAATGTTTGAATATAATTAAGAATGGAAATAATTAATTATGGAAGAAATTAGTAGAGGTTACCCATGGGAGTAATTTAAGTTGAAGTGATTATTGGATAATCACCAAATGATATTAGTTAAGGAATGGATTAATATAATAGTTGAAGATTGATTAATTATGAAGTAATTAATTAATGAAAGGATTAAGGATTATTTGATGATGGAATTAATTACTTGTTAAGGTAATTAATTAAGGAAGTAATCAAGATTTATTAATAAAGTAATTAGAGATAATTACTTATGTAAGTAATTAAGAGTTAATTACTTAATTATTTTTGTTAGTTAATTAATGAGATTAATTAATTAATGAATGAGTTTAACTTAGGATTAATTACTAAATGTAATTAATTAAAAATGTAATTAATTAATAAGGTAATTAATTAAGGATTTATTTATTAATTTAATTGTTTAATAATTACTTAATGAAGTAATTAAAGATTAAATAAATTAATCAAAGGGTTAATATAATTAATTAAGGAGTTAATTAATTAAGATAAGTAATTACAAATTATTAATTACTGTTTATGATTTATGAGATGATTAATTATAAGTTAATTATTTAATTAATTAAAGGGTTAATTAACTAATAAGGATCATTAGTTAATATAATTAATTAATTAATCAAGATTGATTAATAATAGTAATTAATTTAAAGTATGATTAATTAATTGTAATTAATTAAGGTTTAATGTAATTAATTATTGTTAATTAATGAATGAAGGATCATTAATTATTGTAATTAATGATAGTAATTAAAGGTTAATTACTGAATATGGTTAAGGATAATTACTTGAATGTAATTAAAGGATAATTAATCAAGGAATATTAATTAAGGAAGATCATTAAGAGATGATAATGAATTTGATTTGTAATAAATCAATGAAGCAGGATTAAGATAATCCAAGTGATTAAAGGATAGTAATTAAAATAGAGGATAATTAAATTGATTAAAAGTTAATCAATTCTGCTATGGGTGATTGATTAATATTGAATGGTTGATATTGAATGATTGATATTGGATATTGAATGATATTGGATGATTGATATTGGGTGACTGGTTGATATTGGGTGATTGGTTGATACTAGATGATTTGGATGACTATGATATTTGTGATATGCTTCTTTGTGAGATGAATGTTTGATATGAATTATCTATTGTGATAATGTTATTCATCTATATGTTATATCATCCTGAATATAAGTTAATTGTTAAACCCTTAAGTACAACTTGGACATTAAAATGGCGTTTGGTTTCGGTGAGACCGGGATCGGGTTTCCATATTTGGATATCCGAAAACCACATCGATTCTAATTAAACGTTAGGTCGTGAATCCAAGTGGAGCAAGTGAAGACTCGAGGTGTAAGGGCTATAAGTCAGTATAACTCTGTGCGTGATTCCGTAATGAGTTTGATAGAATAGTACATATAGGTTCGAGATGGTGATTCAGAGTGCAAGGGCTATGGTCGTTGACTCTGAGGGTGATTCCAAAATGAGTGCAACGAGATAGTGCCTTCGATTTCGTTCGAACCCGGAACGAACTTGTATGGATTGAATGCTTTCAGAACATCGTCAGGTGGACGATGAGCATTCTAAGATAGATGTATTCTATAAAGGTAATCGCAGCCTCAAGCCTCATCAAACCGGGAATGGCTAAAACAGGGGAGGTGCAGCAAGGCTTCGTGGGTAGCTCCCACTGGAGAGCAAGATTTACCCCTGTCTAGAAGTCCCTTTTTATTCGGCTGTGTGGGGCGGTTGAATTCCAGACAACCGTCGGGGTTGTCTTGTTCGGGACTGTTCAGTGAGGAATGGTTCCGGCCTTGTGTTGTAGGGGAGTTAGGGTGGCTCCTCGGTACGTTGATCTAGGCCACGTACTGTGACGGGCGGTACCCCAGTAGCCCTGCCATTGATGGAAACCCATTCTTCCTACGAGACCCTAAGGTTTTGATTATATTACCCACTTTTGTGGCTAGTAGCTGGAATTTAATAGATGTAACAATTTCGGCTATTTCTTATTTATTTGAAAACCCTAGACACTATTATAATATCACTGGATTTCCCATCAAATGTTTTGGTTAGCGTAAGGTAAAAACTTTTCCATGTTTATGTGTGGGAAGTCTTACGTGATACCTTTTCTTTTCAAAGGTTTTTCTAAAGTTAAGCAATTTTAACCCGTTTACTCACACCGGACCCCTGTCTGACCCGAGTGTTTATTTTCTGTTTTATTAAACTCTTGGGTACTCATATTATGCATGAGTAGTCAAGTGATTCAGGTTAGCTTGACGAATTCTGGAGGAGTAATGGAGCAGGAGGCTTCCACATGTAGATATATTATGGTTCCGCTGTGTTTATTTGGTATCTGTATCTGTTGTACTTAAGTGGTATGAATTAGACAGATGTTTATAACTGTCTAATATGTGTTGTATAAGTTATGTACTCTGATGTAATAAGATACTATGTAATATTTTAGGTGATATATTATATTTTATTCGTTCTGTTGTGAGTTCTCTGATGTTGTTGTCTTTCTTCTTTCTCTTTCTTTCTTCTTCTATCCCTTTCTTTCTTCATTGATGATGCGATTTCCTGGAGATAGGAAGTCGGGTCGTCTCATTTGGTATCAGAGCATTTGGTTGAGTGAATACCTAGGCTTTGTAGTGGTGTCTTCCTTGAGAGAGCATACTTGTAATTTTTATATATAAATATATATCTATATCTACCTAATTTGTTGGGTTATCTGTTCGGATTTTTCCAACAAAGTTTTAGAGGTAGATGGAGTAGTTGCGTGTGTAACACAACTACCACTGATGGAAGAAGTCCATATGTTGAGGTTGGATATTTTTGTCAAGACTGTAGACCTAATACCGTCTCAAGTAAGTTTTGTAGTTTGGAGTAAGGATTTCTCTAATATCCGAAAAAAATCTTTTTAAAGATTCGAAGTTTACCTTTAACGTGTAAGTTTGGATTTCGCTTGGGTGAGCAAATTAGTCTTAAGTTTGGATCTGTCGGAAGTGCAGAAGTAAGTAATGGTATCTTGAAAACTGCGTGATGAGATGCAGTATCCATGGGTATTTTCGAAGGTGTTTTCTCTTGAAGTAGTTTTAGGAGTGGTTGAGGATCAGTCTTTACCTGTCGCAGGGAAGACTCGTCTGTGTAGAAGTTATCTGGATCTTCAGTAGGGAGGTTGGCTGTTTGGAATATGAGACTAAGGTCTATGAGTTGCTTCACATCAGCACGGTCTCATTTTTCATCCTTTAAGGAGAGTGAGGTGTTGATGCTTGGTTTGGGGCCCGAGTTTCTTTTGGAATATCTGCCATCTTGAAGGTTCTGTTGTGTGGGTTGTTGATAGTTTTGGAGTTCGAGGAGTCTTTGAATTAGAAGACTTTGGTTAGCTGGGGTAACAGTGTAGCTCGAAGTGTTCGGTGTGCTGACGAGAAGGTCTTTTAGCTCTGCAATATCATCAAGGTAGAGTTGGAAGCAGTAGTGTTGGTTGTTTCTCGGATGGTTCAGGAATCTTAGTGTTTCTTGTATCAGTAGCCTGGGCAGTTGGTGGAAGTTATCTTGAAAAATTAACCTTGTTTGGAAAAGCTTAGAGCTGTTCTAATTGGTAAAGAGAGGACAGTTTCTTTGGAATTCGAATTAGGTTGGATCGCAAAAGTGACTTGCGATTGGTTTGGAATTTTCTTGAGCATTCTTTTGTTTGAGACTGAGGATTCTCATGAGGAAGTAGGAGCTACTGTTGTGATCAGAAGGATTGTCTGCATCTGGAGTTGAGTTCCATATTGTTTTGGTTCTAGGGGTAATTTTGGTAGTTAGCCTGGAAGTTGGATGGTTTTGGAAGAAGGAGAGTTGATGTAGCAACTCAGATATTTTTTTAAGTTTGGATTGGTCAGATCAAGTTTTTGAATTGGATTCTGTAGTATGGTTGTGTGACCTAGTCAGATGAGTCACTCGGATTTTTATGGAATTGATGAACAAAGTTTCTCTTATATTGGATAAGTTTATACTTGTGTTCATAAACAGTATTCTCATCTATTTCAGAATCAGAGTTGTGCAGCGGAAGCGAGGTAGCAGCTGTGTGACGAAGGAAGCAAGTTCAGTTTGCTATTGCTTAGGAAGTAGAGTTTGTGTTCTAGATTTTGATGAATTTTGGAAGACTTTTCTATTGGATAGAATCCAGAAACTAGTTTGCTTTGGTCTAGTTGTTTATGGAAGCATGAGCATAAGATGAGCTGATCGGAAAGAAGATTGGCAGCACAGGATTGTCTGTTGAGTTTTACCGATATGAGATGAGGAGTTCGGAGTTTGAAGTTGGGGACTTCATTTGTTGTTAAAATTTCTCTGGTTAAGAGAGCAGAACTTGAGTAAGATTGGTTGGTTAGTGCTATGGCATTTGTGATTTCTTATTTGTGTTCTGATAAGATAAGATCTGCTGTCTATAAGATTGAATTGCCAGTTTGGATGACTGAAATTCATTGCATATCACGTATCTCTGAGTGAGTACGTGTGTATGATTCATCGTTGGTTGTTGAATCTGCAGTTCAGTTGGATTTGGGAGTTGTGCTAGATTTGAGTACAGTCTGATGTTCTGTTCAGATTGATGGATCTAGATAGGAGAGAAGAGCTCTGGGTTTTGGTAATGTAGTTAGTTTGTTGGCTTTTGTAGAGTGAGTCTCCCGGTTATTTATACTTGGGAAACTCGAGATAGTGTTAGAAGATTTATTCTGATTTGTGTCAGAATAATTAGTTAAGTTTGTTTGTTCATTTGATTGCTATGGATCTTAGTTACTGGTTGATACGAATGCTTTGTTGTTTAAATTAAAATCTGTGCTGGGTTATTAAATTACCTTTGCTTTTAAATTTCGGGGACGAAATTCTTTTAAGAGGGGAGGATTGTAACGACCCAGAATTTTGGGCAATATTGATTTAATAATCTGTAATAATAATTAAATTGGTTTGATAAATTTTCTTTATAATTTTAGTTTAAATTGGTAAATGTAATCTTTAAAGGTTAATAAATTTTTAATATGGCAAAATTTGATAAGAATTGTTTTTCAAAAGCTAATGAAATTTTATTCTGTTTATAATATATATAATTGATATATATTGTGAGTAGAAATATCTTTTTTTTAAATAAAGTTAAAATTTCAAATTGTAATATATATGTATGTATATGTTATAATTTGAGTTGTTTTGAAATTTTACTTAATCTGTTGATAATTTAAATATGGATGAATAGTAATTTAAAGTTTTGTCTTAAAACTTAATATTTTTCAAAAGTTAAATTAAAGATTAATTCATTTGTTTTCAAATTATAAGATAATTGTTATTTTAAATAAGATAGTTTGAAAATGATTTAAACAAGCTTTGTTTTGTTTTCTTTTATAATGCTTAAATTTTAAATGATTATAAATGTTTAGGTATAATGTTTATATTTTAAATACATGTATAAGATTTTATTTATATTATAATTAGTTTAGAATATTTTCTTTTAAAGGTACACTTATATTTATTCATTTAGAGAATTAAATAAGTAAATATCTACATTTTAAAATAAATAAAAATTAATTAAAAAAATACTTAAGTAACATATGTAAGCATGTTAAGGCTTCTCTAAAACACATGTAAAAAGATTAAGCAAATAGGATGACATGTGTTCAATTTTAAGACAAATGGCAATTTATTCATTTTAATTTTTAATAAACATTTTTTTTAAAGAAGAAAACTAATTTTTCTCAAACACTTTCATTTCTTTGTTTACATTTCTTAACTTAAATTAATGGCAACCTAAAAACTTGAACTCCAGAAACAAATCAAAAAACTGAAATTAAATCCAAAACAAAGTAAAATCTACAAAACTTCAACCTGTAGTTTTCAATCCTGCAACTAAATGGAAGTTCTACTTCAACCTACAAAATTGAAGTCTACAACAAAGATAAAGAATGAAGCTACAACTTTAACCTGCAGATTCAAGGGGCTTTCAACATCTTTTAAACATCAAATTGGAAGCATGCATTCTATTACAACAGCATAATCAAAGCATTCTTTTCTAATTTACATATTCAAGCCTGGGAATAAAACTACTCTGCATATATATTAAGGTGAGTAAATTTTTATTTCAAAAACAATTTCACATTTAAAATTTATCTGGAAAATATGAATAAAATCTTGAAGGAAAGTGATATGAAATGTTTACATGAATGGCTGAATTTGAATGCATGTATGTATATATGCTATGTTGTGCAAAAGTCTGTATATGTGAATATTTACATCACTGTTATATGTTCAGGTTCATTCCCATTCAAAAAAAATCAATACCAATAACTCAAATCCATATTAGTCTTTAGTATTTGAATGAAATAGATTTGTAATTGTATAATAAATATTTTAAAATAGTCTGGAAATTCGAAATATCATAAAATTTTGATTAAAATAAAATTTACAGAGGAATTTGAATTTTGGTTAAAAATTTACTATCTTAAATTCAAAATTTGATCACATATATGTAATCTTGATGTAAAATCATGAATTTAGATATGAAGTTTGTAATTTTTAGTGTGGTAATTTATTCTAATTTTGGGTTTGAATGTTTTGGGAACTTTGGTGAATTGTCGTTGATTCGATTGTTGTTTTGAATCGAATTTGTGGGTGAAGCAAGCTTTTGAGTTAAGGATCAAAGGAAACATACAAGAGAATTTTTCTAATGTGTAAATTGTTCGAATGGAATCGAATTAGAGTTTTGGTGGGTTTCGACTTGGGCTTGGCTGTAGTGGAAGTGGTGACATGAATATCTAACCGGAGTTGATCGCGACTTGGAATTAGTGGTGTGAATGTTGCGGCGATGTTCTGGGGTGGGTGTTGGAGCTGCCGGCAGTGGAGATTGCGGGAGGCGATAGGAATTTGGTTGATGTTTGCTGAAGTTTTCGTCACGTATGCTTGAATTTTGATTCGATCGCTATTTCTTCGTTCTGGGTTTAGGGTTTGATCGAGTGTGAGTTTGTGACCGTGGAGGGTCGTCGCGATGAATGTGGGTGGTCGGCGGCGGGGGTGCACGTGCACCGTGATTGTGTGTTTGCACGATTGGGGGTACTGGGTTTAGAATTTGGGGAAGACGAGTTGTGTACCGAAGATGCTCTCGTGTTTTCCTGAAGACGACTTGAAGTTGCGTTTTGGGATTTTTGCTTCGGGACTGACCCGTGTTGATTCGAGTTCGTACTCGAGTTTTAGGGTTGTTGTTTGGGGGTATTGCTGTATAATATGAGTTGCTAATTTAACTTGTAATTGATACTAGGTTGTACAATAATCACGAGTTGAATAATTTAAGAATCAAACACTAAGTTATAAACAAGTTTATAAAGAAACTAAAGTTAAACTTGTCGTTAAAAGTGAGGGTAATCCGACGTTTAAAAGGAAATTTTAATTTATATTTAAATTATAAATGTTTTAAGATGTTTGATTTTTTAAAAAAATATATCTTAATTAAGTTTAAATTCAAATTTAAGAGAGAATTTGAATTTAATTATTAAATCAAAGATTTAAGTTAAAGTTTTGAAGCAATGTTTTAATAACAGATTTTTCAATTTATATTGAAATAGATTAGTTTAAAACTTGATAATTTAAAGTGTTTTAAATGCGTAAATAATTTATAAATTCTTTATCTTCAAGTAAGGTTATTATTATGATTTTATGAACCAAACTTAATAATTTGTCTTTGAATTAATAAGATTTAAATTATTCAAATAATTTATTTATGGAAATAAATAAGGTTAAATTATTTGGGTAATTAACTTAAGAATACTGATTTAATATAATTTGCTAAGTTTAATTAAGAATAATGTTTTCTTAATTAATTAAGGATTTTAGATAAAATAAGTTAATTAATTAATTGTTTAAGTAATTTTAAATAATTAGTTAATTGTTTATTTAAATTTAAATAATCACTTAATTATGGATTGATTAAGCGTGAATTAATTAATGGAGAAATCAAAGACTAATGTTTGAATATAATTAAGAATGGAAATAATTAATTATGAAAGAAATTAGTAGAGGTTACCCATGGGAGTAATTTAAGTTGAAGTGATTATTGGATAATCACCAAATGATATTAGTTAAGGAATGGATTAATATAATAGTTGAAGATTGATTAATTATGAAGTAATTAATTAATGAAAGGATTAAGGATTATTTAATGATGGAATTAATTACTTGTTAAGGTAATTAATTAAGGAAGTAATCAAGATTTATTAATAAAGTAATTAGAGATAATTACTTATGTAAGTAATTAAGAGTTAATTACTTAATTATTTTTGTTAGTTAATTAATGAGATTAATTAATTAATGAATGAGTTTAACTTAGGATTAATTACTAAATGTAATTAATTAAAAATGTAATTAATTAATAAGGTAATTAATTAAGGATTTATTTATTAATTTAATTGTTTAATAATTACTTAATGAAGTAATTAAAGATTAAATAAATTAATCAAAGGGTTAATATAATTAATTAAGGAGTTAATTAATTAAGATAAGTAATTACAAATTATTAATTACTGTTTATGATTTATGAGATGATTAATTATAAGTTAATTATTTAATTAATTAAAGGGTTAATTAATTAATAAGGATCATTAGTATATATAATTAATTTATTATTCAAGATTGATTAATAATAGTAATTAATTTAAAGTATGATTAATTAATTGTAATTAATTAAGGTTTAATGTAATTAATTATTGTTAATTAATGAATGAAGGATCATTAATTATTGTAATTAATGATAGTAATTAAAGGTTAATTACTGAATATGGTTAAGGATGATTACTTGAATGTAATTAAAGGATAATTAATCAAGGAAGATCATTAAGAGATGATAATGAATTTGATTTGTAATAAATCAATGAAGCAGGATTAAGATAATCCAAGTGATTAAAGGATAGTAATTAAATTAGAGGATAATTAAATTGATTAAGGGTTAATCAATTCTGCCATGGGTGATTGATTAATATTGAATGGTTGATATTGAATGATTGATATTGGATGTTGAATGATATTGGATGATTGATATTGGGTGACTGGTTGATATTGGGTGATTGGTTGATACTAGATGATTTGGATGACTATGATATTTGTGATATGCTTCTTTGTGAGATGAATGTTTGATATGAATTATCTATTGTGATAATGTTATTCATCTATATGTTATATCATCCTGAATATAAGTTAATTGTTAAACCCTTAAGTACAACTTGGACATTAAAATGGCGTTTGGTTTCGGTGAGACCGGGATCGGGTTTCCATATTTGGATATCCGAAAACCACATCGATTCTAATTAAACGTTAGGTCGTGAATCCAAGTGGAGCAAGTGAAGACTCGAGGTGTAAGGGCTATAAGTCAGTATAACTCTGTGCGTGATTCCGTAATGAGTTTGATAGAATAGTACTTATAGGTTCGAGATGGTGATTCAGAGTGCAAGGGCTATGGTCGTTGACTCTGAGGGTGATTCCAAAATGAGTGCAACGAGATAGTGCCTTCGGTTTCGTTCGAACCCGGAACGAACTTGTATGGACTGAATGCTTTCAGAACATCGTCAGGCAGACGATGAGCATTCTAAGATAGATGTGTTCTATAAAGGTAATTGCAGCCACAAGCCTCATCAACCGGGAATGGCTAAAACAGGGGAGGTGCAGTAAGGCTTCGTGGGTAGCTCCCACTGGAGAGCAAGATTTACCCCTGTCTAGAAGTCCTTTTTATTCGGCTGTGTGGGGCGGTTGAATTCCGGACAACCGCCGGGGTTGTCTTGTTCGGGACTGTTCAGTAAGGAATGTTTTCGGCCTTGTGTTGCAGGGGAGTTAGGGTGGCTCCTCGGTACGTTGATCTAGGCAACGTACTGCGACGGGCGGTACCCCAGTAGCCCTGCCATTGATGGAAACCCATTCTTCCTACGAGATCCTACTGTTTTGATTGTATTACCCACTTTTGTGGCTAGTAGCTGGAATTTAATAGATGTAACAATTTCGGCTATTTCTTATTTATTTGAAAACCCTAAACGCTATTATAATATCACTAGATTTCCTATCAAATATTTTGGTTAGCGTAAGGTAAAAACTTTTCCATGTTTATGTGTGGGAAGTCTTACGTGATACCTTTTCTTTTCAAAGGTTTTTCTACAGTTAAGCAATTTTAAGCCGTTTACTCACACCAGACCCCTATCTGACCCGAGTGTTTATTTTCTGTTTTATTAAACTCTTGGGTACTCATATTATGTATGAGTAGTCAAGTGATTCAGGTTAGCTTGACGAATTCTGGAGGAGTAATGGAGCAGGAGGCTTCCACGTGTAGATATATTATGGTTCCGCTGTGTTTGTGTGGTATCTGTATCTTTTGTACTTGAGTGGTATGAATTAGACAGATGTTTATAACTGTCAAATATGTGTTGTATAAGTTATGTACTCTGATGTAATAAGATACTATTTAATATTTTAGGTGATATATTATATTTTATTCGTTCCGCTGTGAGTTCTCTGATGTTGTTGTCTTTCTTCTTTCTCTTTCTTTCTTATACTATCCCTTTCTTTCTTCATTGATGATGCGATTTCCTAGAGATAGGAAGTCGGGTCGTCTCAAATATAATAAATAATAGTAATACAATCTTCTTCTTCGTCCACTAGAAATAAAGTATTCAAACCCTGAAATGCTCAGGCTGACCCGAGCAAATTGAAAAGACAAAACACTCGAGTCAGAACTAGAAGATCTTATGTAAGTTAAATCAACGGTAAAAAAAATATGAGTGTAAACGGCGTCGGAGATGTCTACGAGGTTTGACATCTCCTATCCAGTGTCTAACGTGAGTGCAGTAACTTATGAGATGCTCGGGATTCACATCTCCTAACGATCCGTTAAACTATCTACTATGTAGTAATATACGCTATTATAATAATGTCTACAATAAAATAAACTTACTTTAAAATAGAGTTAAGGAGTGACCCAATATTCCCCTTAACACATAATAGCACCAGTAGTATATACAGTACCGTAATACCTCCTGATCGGGAGGCTACCGAATGATATTCCATAGGTACGATACAAATCAAACTCGTACAAGACTCGCCAGGGTAGGTGACATGGCACAACAAGGCAATGCCAGGGTAGATATACCAATTACGCATCTGGGTTGGTGGTATGCGTAGCGCGCAGCTACTTCCTCCCTCGAGCCACACCCCAAATCAAAAAAATCAAAAGCGTCCACCGAATCAATCCAAAAGACAGAGTATAATATCGAAGGATTGTGTCCGATCAGAGGAGCTACCTCATTGGCTCGAGAATCGCTCCTATTTTAGCCACCTTATGCCAACTCACACGAGTCGGGTCCACGTATATGCCTCAATAGGATGTCGCCACCATCCTACTTCATTCTGGAATCTCCACCACGTACACAGTTGTTAAAGTGGTTTTCGGAGTTGGAAGAGAGTATGACAACTTCCGATCACAGTCTCTTTAACAACCAAACGTTATTAGAACACCGCGGTCATTTTCAAAATAGTTTATACTTTAAAACCAAAATACCATTGCCTTTTCAAAACCAAATCAATACGCTATCATTTTTCACTTCAAATATATCTTTTTCCAAAATCATAGCACATTCAAAATTATAACACTTCGAAATCACAAACACTTTGAAATATAACTTCCACCACTCAAATGGTTTAAATATTAAAATACTTTATATAATAAAATAGCTTCTTCAATTTCACAAACCAATTCCAAAACAACTCGTATTTCTAGATTTTAAATCTAACCCAATCCCAAATCATAAATTTAAATTCAATTCAGTTTCCAAATAAACTATTCCAAATTATATCGATTTCAAGACAGATTTGATCCACCGAATAAACCCTTTCAAATTCAATATATTTCAAATTCTAAGTATTCAACAATTTCAAAATTAAATTTGATAATTTCATATATATATATATATACATATATATATATACATACATACATATATATATATATATCGAACTAAATTTTCTATTATTTAATTTTGAAATGTTTTACTTAATACATCAAGTATCATTTAAATAAAACCCAAATTACAAATAACTAAATACTTCCTTCAATTTACTTATACTTTAGATATTCATTTAATTCAGCTTAAGCCAAAATCAAGTTATAAAAATCATACCTCCTAAAATTTCAAATTTAATAAATTTCACATCAAGCTTATTTGATTATAATTCTTAAATACATTCAGTTTCAAATAAATCTCAAATTTATCTTCCAACCTTAATTTTGTTAAATCATTATAAACTCTGTATTTCAGTTTCAAATAAATCTCAAATTTATCTTCCAACCTTAATTTTGTTAAGTCATTATAAACTCTGTATTAAAATATTTAAATACTTAACCATATTATCTTCAATAAAAATCAACTTATTATTAAGCTTATTCTATATTAAAACAAATTATACATACCTTAAAATCAAGGATAGATAACATTTATATATCATATCTAAAATCAATATTTATCTAAAATCATATATTTCTTTATGAAACCATAAAAATCATTTCAAAATATTTTTATATATAGATCACGGTGTCTGTATATAATTTTATATCCTATGGTAAAGTCATACGGATATTTATCATTTCAATCCGTAATTTAAAATATAAATATGGATATATATCATTTCAAATCGTAATCCCAAATGAAATAAAAATCCATAACAACTTGCAGTTTATAACAATATAAAATTCAACATCCATTCATCCAATATCAATAGTCAAACATTTATCACAATCATCATCCAATTCAATCAATAACATCAATATAGGACAGATAATAAATAACAGATATTTACTGGCAATTTATATTCAATAATAAATTAAATAACTATTTTATCCAAATAAATACAAATAAACTGAGATAATGATTCAAAATATGTCAAACAGTCATAAATAAATTTCTAATTACATCATAATTCAATTTAACAAACATAAGAAATTTTAGAAGTTGTGAGTGGGTTAAAACACTCACCTTTGAATTTAAATTCAATTTAAGCCCAAAATTTGAACAGTCTTAGAATCCGTCCAAACCAGCGTCAAAATGTCCAGAATTCCAATACAATCCCAAGCAAGAAACCGCACGCGAATAGGACCTCGTATGTGAAAGATACGTATGTTAGAACGATTGAAATCAAAAATTAAAATAAAATAAAATAAAAACAAACGAACTAGTCAGGACACGCCACGTCAACCCTCATCTTCACGTGTTCAAACTACAGGAACGCACGCAATCCGTTGACCGCTGCTTTGACCACAGTTAGCAAGCGCCACCGACCACTGGTCTATCGCCGACCACCACCGTCGCACTCCCCTTGGCCCGCCGCATCCCTCAGCATCCATCTCGAGGCCACCGATGACCTCCGCCGCCGCTGATAACCATGGGTTTCGAACCCTAATTGCTCAATCAACGGTGATTTGACCGATGATCTCCCCCACAAACGGCTTAGATGAAATCCCCTTGCCAATCTCCACAACCCAGCACTAAGAAATTGACGATCGGTTGCAGTCGATCGTGACGAGACGAAGGGTTGAGAATAATTCATCAATTTCTGGACATATAGAGCTTTAGATTGAAAAATGAAGTACAGATCTTAGATGCGTTCGTCGAGAGCTTCAGATCGATATATAATTCGATACAGTTTGTGTAGATTATTTTTCGAAGTTGAATCTTTGAATTGAAATTGGATTGAGGATTTTTAGGGTTTCAGCCATTAAGGAAGAGGAGCAATAGAAATTTTTGTACGTACAGAAATGAGAATTGGAAAGGCTGTTAGGGTTTATGACCGGGTATTTATAGACAAAGATGAAAATAGAATAGCTGGACACGATTGATTTACACGTTGAGCGATAAAATCGCTCGAAAAGCCCGTTTCGATTTCGGAACAAAAATGGTCAACCCATATATCAAAATATATATTTATGAATATTTTAAACATAATGGACAGGTTTCACGACTAAATTCCATTGTATGAATAAGTTATGCTAAAATCAAGTTATTTTGAATTGATTTCAATTAAATTGATTTCTAGGCGTTTCGAGTCCATTTGATCAGCTGACAAGTCCGATCGTTACGAAACTTGAACTCCTATAATAATCCACTGTTACGGATCCGATGAAACTGGTTTCGTCGAAATCCGAGCCAGCGGCCAAAATAGTTATTTTTCAGGTTAATTAAATAAATTAATATTAAATTAATTAATCACTTTTTCAATTCAAATTTAATTGTTTACCATTTCAATCATTTCTGATTACAAATAAACTTATAATTCATTAACCAAAATTTCCATGTCAATCAAATAGGGATTTATTGCAAAATTTATAGTGTTTACCTTAAATTTAAGTAAATTCAAATAAATAAATTTAGTTTGTTTTCAATCTCTTTATTCAATCAATCATTATCTTACGGATAAATTTAAAATTAGTATATATCCAATTACCCTCATATTTGTACAGTCATCAACTAAATTCATATTGACATAGTTTTTAATTACGTTTAATTGCAATGGATTTAGATCTAATTCAATAAATTACATAAATGGATAAACAACTAGTAATTATCACTATTCGCCTAATTTAATCTCATTCATACTTTATTATCAACCAACAATTATTATAATTACTTATCTAGCATAGATTCTATCAAATTATAATTTATTACGTATTATTTCATCAATTAATATAACTTTGGATCTATTTCCCAATTTACTAATTACAATCAACTAAAACCTTACAATTATTTCAATTAATTGGGATTGCACTAAATTAGTTATTTATCAACTTGCTTTAACATTATTGCCTTAATTTACGTTCAGTTACTATTCATCAATATATTATTTCATTGGTTAATTCAACGCCTACTTTTATTTACGTATTTTCTATTTTTACCAAGTGCAACAATTTACACTATTACATTATTAGGATTTCACTCCAATTGTCAATAATTAATTTTGATTACCATTGCTACATTTCACTTCTAACATTCGCTTCATTTTATATTATAGAGTTTTTATTTCTTTCTAGATTTAATTACAAAAATCTTATTAAATTAACCAATTTAATTATCGAAATTTATGGGTCGTTACAGCGTACCCCTGACTCTATCACGTTGTTCAAAGTTTCAACTAATTTAACCCACCAATAACTTTAACATCACAACAGCAATCTGCATACAACTCTAAATGCTAGTATCGTACTATCATCTTTGTTCTGCCACTTATATCAACGAAAATGACTTAAGCTAAAACTAATGAATCTTGCATTGAAATACATATTAAATCCGCAATTATTGCAACCATTAACAGACATAAACTTGCACTACCAACAATTAGTTGGATTATGTAAACAAACAAGATGAACTTAAAAATATTTGATCTTACATTGAAGTACATATACAAATTGCAATTAATACAATCGTAAACACATATGAAACTTGCACCACTAAGAGGAATAATCGATAGAGTTAGGGTATGTCTTAGGGGCAATTATGTAATTTGTTACATAAATCTAACTCGATGGCCAATCTTGCTCCAAAAGAAAGGTGTTTTCTTTCTATTGTATGCTTGATATAATGAGTTATATTAATTAACTAATTTAATTAAAAGTTTATTTAATAGAATACCGTAAATGATATTTTTTGTGATAGTTCACAAAATGTTCTAACCATAAACAATTTATCATAATGAAAATAAAAACACGACTTTAAATATTCCTAGTCAAGATTTATCAAGATTGGATATCGATGCATCCATTAAGACTAGAGTATGTGATGCTCTCCAAATGTTAGGTAGTGTATCACTTATGACTGCTAGGGGATACTAAGGGGTTATGTACTAATGGTTATGGGATAATTATGGAATGACTCACTCAATAGTTTCCTTCTGGTTGGTATAATTAAGATCAACCAAAAAATATCAAACTGACTAATTTACGTAGTTCTCTTGACTTGAGAATACTGTTGATTTTCAATATGAAAGCTTTGCTTTGATTATAGTTAAATCATGATATGACATCTATCGAACGACTATAATTGGGTCGATTGAAAGTATTGGAAGTGAAACACTATTCAGGAGAGGATTCTTCTTCCCAATTTTATGGGGTTAGTATCATGGTCAATTGAAGTCAACTCAAAGTCAAAATCCTTGGCTAGAGTAGTTAGGTGAATTATTTTTATTATTATTGAACCAAGGACTTTGTGTTTTAACTATAAAGTTGGATGTGGACAATATCAAAAATTTGGCCTTAACCAAATTCCGTAAGTAGTAACGTGATATAGTTTTGACGAAGAATTAGTATAAATAATTGTGATTATCGGATAATATTGAAATGAATAAAATTGAATTTTACTAAAACGTTGTGTAGGTGATACATTCAACCGAAATGTCATCCACTAGCTAAGATGACGAGCGAACATTAATATTTGGTTAGTCTGATATTAATCGCTGATTGAATTTGCACCTACGAGTCGCATAACCGCATTGATATGTTATTTGAAATACCAATTGATTTAATCATTTTGTAAGTTGTTGTAAATTAGTTAAATTAATTAATATTTGTTTAAAATATTAACTAGTTACTTATTTGATGTATTGGATGTCATTAGTATTTTATAATGTCATCAGCATTTACTAGAGTGTGTATATAAAATTTGATATAAGATATCAGTAGGCGTTTAAATTTAATTCAAATGTAACTATTTGCTAAGTGCTATTAAACCAACTAAAGGGCTATAAAACCTCTTTTATTACAATCTATGTAAAGAAAAAAGTGACCTGGAATCCAACGGTTGGATCTAAAAAACGAGGTAAGAGGTTAAGGAAGGTTACCTTTATACATACCTTTCCCTTTATTCAATTGCCTCTCTTAATCATTCTCTTACAGAATCCTAGCCTCCATATTCCATTTATTTACATTCATGGTCTAAAATTCAAGGAAAAATAAAAGAAAAAATTATTTCAATGGTCCAATTAAACCACTCAAATAAAAGGTAGTACTCCTTCTCTTGCAAAGCTAGGAGACTGATTTAGATTTGGATCTAGGAGAGTCTATCAATCAAGGCATACAAGAGCTACATCTATTAGGTGTGATCTATTCTATTTTATGTGTATATTCATCATGATGTTATAGATCTATTTATTTGATTA
The DNA here is from genome assembly GCA_030765085.1 of Allium cepa. Lineage (NCBI taxonomy): Eukaryota > Viridiplantae > Streptophyta > Magnoliopsida > Asparagales > Amaryllidaceae > Allium > Allium cepa. Next base: position 790,304,902 of record CM060935.1, on the reverse strand, counting down.
TTCTGGAAAAAAATTATATGTATTCGTTGTCCGTCTTTAATTTGTGCATGTATAAATCTTGTTATCACCGTTATTAACCTCGAAGGTGTGTGGCATGAGATATGAATATGACGCCGCCTTTCAAGATGGAAGTAAAGTCATGCTTTATCAATATTGTTCAATGCCGCATATGATCAGTGATGCACGTTGCCGATACTGCTTCTTCTTGATGCCGCCTCCCATCTACGTTACATATCATTGACGTTGCAACTTATCAATACAGTCTTTCACTTGTGAAATAAGACGAAGGTCGCTCATCACTGATACTACCTACTACGAAAACCATGAACTAATGACGTTGCGTCTCTTTGATGCTGCTTCCATTTCAATACCGCTATCCTTTAATGTTGCCTTTCAAATAATACTGAACGGATCAATTTTGCCCATATTGATGTCGCTAATAATCAATGTCGCGTCTCCTCAAGGAAGAAATAATGTCGACTGCAATCAATATAGTAAGCCATCAACGAATGTCGACATAGCCTACGTTACATCTCACTGATGTCGTACTTTACTGGTGTCGCCCTCTAAAGTGATGTAGTTTTCTATCAGTGTCACACATTGTTACCGCTGTTTGTTATTGAGGCCAATCATTTCCCCTATCGCCACTCAAAAATGCCAATGCTTACCCATGCCTTCATTCATCATTGCCACACCGCACTTCAATAACACTTGGATGATACTGTCCATCTGTACATGCGACGTTGATGCCAAAAGCCATCATCATTCACAGGAGTTATCAATACCGACACCGCTCCATGATGGAGCGGTTCCACAACAATATCGTCTCATATCATTGAAGCTTCAAATTAATGCCGTCTTCCACTAACTAGAGGGTCGGTTATTATGGAGTAAGCTGCCAACACCAAGAATCATTGATGTTGAATCCTTCACTATTGAAATAATGCAAAGCTTTACTATGCATTGAGGAATGCCGAGAATCAACATTAAAAAAGGTTTGACATGCGATGTTATTAAAGATGGAGGACATGAATGTCAAAGTCAAACGACAAAGCATACTGGCTTTCCACCTCTATAAATACGGACTTAGGGGATTTGTAGAGTGGGAGAATCATTCTTATCTCTCTTCTTACAATTTAAACTTTGAACTATTGGACAATTGGACTTTTCACCTTTAACATTATATTGAATAAAAACAATATTTCTCAAGTTATGACTTACTTTCGAGTTTCAAAGCATATATGATTTGCTAATCAAAGATTGCTTCGAATTCCATAAGTACTCATATTCTTAATTTCTTTTTGATCATATGATTGTCTAATATGGATTTATTTCAATCATATATGATTTCACTTGGCCTTTCATATGATTTCCTTATGAATCTAAGCTTGCTCGTTCACTCCTCTTAAACCTTAACTCAACTAAGTGTCACCTTGTGCCAACACTGTTGAATATGCGTTTATATGTTTTTGTTTGATGATAATAAACATATATATATTCATTTAAATGTATTTGGTAATGTACTATTTTGCTTTTCTTAGATTAAATAAATATTTGTTGAATAAAATAAATTACACAGAATTTGAATTTGAATTCAAACAGAACAAGTTACACAGATTTTGAATTCAAACAGAAATTTTATTCAAACAAATATTTATTACAATATTGAATAGTACAAATTCAAACTCTCACTACACATATACAATTTTGAACACATCACGATTTTATATTTACATTAATATCCTCACTACATATCACTCACACTCGTATTTTGTCTTCAACTGCATTCCAGTTTGAATCCAGCATCTGAGCATCTGCAAAAATATTCACTAACGCAGTAAAAGTGAAAAAGAAATATTTTTGCAATATAAAATGAAATATGATTTTGAAACTACGATTTGCCTCAGTTATTTGGGTTGTTCGTCATAATTCACATTTGAATTCAACATACACGAACAATGTGACATGCACAGTGTGTCACTGTACATGCCACATGGCCGTGCACATCGATATACACTTGATAATATTACAGGGACAGGTGAGCACAGGTCAAACCCAAATGAAAAGCCGGGTTCAACTCACGTGCAATATATTCAAAATCACGACACGAGCACAAGGTCAAACCCGAGTGTTGAAACTGGATTCAACACAAGGCAACATGACATGAATGCAACGAAGACCAACAGCAAAATGGACTACAACAATCATGTATGCAGACCAGACCAGACAATATAGCATGTACAAGCCACAATGAAGTTGTACAAGTACAGTCAAGTCAAATGGAACTCAACAAAGCAGCTCAAGTAACAAAACTCAAGTGCAGCAATGAAACAACATAGTATGACATGAAGCAAATGAACACAGTGAAATGCACAAAGACATAGCATCTGCCCCAAGTTAATGTTCACAAATATAACTCACCAACCAGAGAAATGCGCGGTGGAATGAAGTCAAGTGATGCACATGTAAAAATACTTGAAAGCTACAGCATCAAGTAGACCAAGTTCATATGCAATGAGAAGAACATCAAAGACAACACAAGTTCAGCTATGCAAATGAAACACAGTGGCAACACTGGAAGCACACAAGCTAATGAAGACTGCAATATCAAGTTCATATGCAAAGTGCAATAGCAGATACATGAATACCATTACAGTGATCTCAATATAGCAATGACAGAGTACATGCAAATGCATCAACGTGCCACAAGATACAGTAATGCAACAGTGGCCAACCAGAAGTGAAGATTGCAGCAACATCCGGTGACATGCAATGAAGATAGTGGTCAATGCCAAGAAACAATGTATCATGAAACCAAAGTACACAGTGCAGACCAAATGCAATTATACAATAGTGAAGAATAACCAGAGTAATGCAAGTGTCGACCAAGTGACAATGCAAGCAAAAACTCAAGTGCAACAGTGAATTTCGGTATGGTAGTGAAACAGACAACTACTGAAGCTCAAGAGGTGGTGTAAATACAACTCGAATGAATGCAAGTTCATATGTACAGCAACCCAACTGCAATACTGCGACAACAAGTGCATGCAACAGTGAAACTCGAGACCAAATGCAACAAAGTGAAATGGAGTTCACTGAGAAATGCAATGCAGATGCCAACATTGATGAATGTATATAGTAGCAGAGAAGCAAGTTACAGAATGCATGAAACAGGAAAAAGAAAAAATTCGTATCTTTATTTTTTTTTGAAATAGTCAGCAATTAAAAAGAGGAAAGTTTCTGCCTTGTTATTCAAGTAAGGATCGAACGTTCTCCAAACAAAGCCGTATGAATCAAGTAAGTATCGAACGCATCAGGAAAGTCGTGTGCATCATGAAAGTGAATTTCAGGAAAGTATCGAGTTAATTAGTGTATTCGAATTCATATAAATACGAGTACCCAAGTATCATCATCGGCATGAATAAAAAAGCAATCGAATTCAAGCAATCAAACCTGAAAGCAAAAGATACAAATAACATACCAAGGCGAATTCAATTATCTCGAAGCAACCGAAGCCGAACCCTAATTTCACAAATCAAGAGAAGCAGCCGAGCGCGACTCCAAGCAAGTGATCGACAAGGCAACCAACCAGCAATCAAGAGCGACGGCTTAAATTGAAGAGCCCTAATTGCCACAAGGGAACGAAGCCCTAATTCATCGAACAAAGAAAGAAGAACAAGCCGACATTATATCAAAGAAAATAAAAGAGAGTTCGGGTTAAAGAATTCGGGTTAAAGAATATAATTGGGCCGACGCATTTTATAAAAGGAGCCTTGTTTGTTAAATAAGGCTTTAGTTTTTATAAATAAGGGCTTTATCTTATTTTTAGTTTTGAATTTTTTTTTTAATTTTTAAATCTCTTTTCAAACCGTTGTATTTGCTAGTCGTGTGACTAGGGGACAAGCTACGTGGCGTAGCTTGAGAATTCGCAACTCAGTGGCTGAGTTGTGGCAGGGTTTTGAGCGTAGAGTTAGGTTAGTCAGTAGCGGGTGTCGCGAGTTTACGTGTGTAAGCGTGTGACTATCTAATTTATAGTAGAAACCTTGGGGGCAGCACGTAGGCAGGTTTTTGCCGAAGCTGGGTAAATTCTGTGTCGTCCTATTTCTGCATTTATTATTCTGCTTTTATCTGTGCTGCTACTATTCTGTGATCTGTGTTGAAATTATTTTATAAGCTTCCGCAATTAATTTTTTATAATTTATACTATCACCCTATTCACCCCCCCTCTAGGGTGAAATCGGTCCTACAAGTGGTATCAGAGTTAGGAATAGAAGTCAACTTCTGTTTTAAAAAATTCGTTTTTCAAAAACCAACTTTTATTTTAAAAATTTGGATTTTTAAAATGGCTTCTTTTAATAATGCTTTTGCTGAGGGTCAGTCCATAGTTAGACCACCAATGTTCAATGGTGAATATGCTTATTGGAAAAATAGAATGAAAATTTTTCTGAAAACCATTGACGCTTGGAACATTGTTGAGACAGGTAATAGATCACCAACTATAATTATAGACAATCAGGAAATAGATAAACCGATGGATCAATGGACAGGACTAGAAAATAAATTACAAAATGCTAATGCTAGAGCTATGAATTCTATTATCTGTTCATTGGATCAATTTGAATTTAATCGTGTCTCACATTGTCTAACTGCACAGGAAATATGGCACACACTAGAAGTGACTCATGAAGGAACATCTCAAGTCAAAGAATCTCACCTTGCCATGCTAAGCAGCGAATACGAAAATTTCACAATGGCAAAAGAAGAAAATGTTAAATAGATGCATGGACGACTTTCCAATATCGTATACAAATCAAAAGCCCTTGGAAAACCATATACAGAGTTGGAGATAGTCCGAAAAATCCTCAGAGTCCTTCCACGAAGTTTTGAAGCCAAAGTGACTGCCATTCAAGAATAAAAAGGTTTGAAACAAATGGAAGTCGAAGAACTCATCGGAAATCTCACTGCTTATGAGCTAGAAATGAAATTCAAGGAAGAACGTGAAGGAGGTGATACTCGAAAGAAATCAATAGCTCTTAAAGGAACAATAGAAAGTGATAGTGATGATGATGATGACGGAGCAGCAGAATTGGAGCTGATAATAAAGAAAGTCAAAAGGTGGAACTACAAATACGGAAATTCAGCTTTAAATCGAAAATTGAAAAGCAGAATAAATAAAATATTGGACAATCCAGAAGAACAAAAGATCATCTGTCATAGGTGCAACCAACCCGGACACATCAAGCCCAATTGTCCTCAAAATCGACGCGACTTTGAAAAGAAATCAAAAAGGAGAAGTTTTGCTGCCACGTGGAATACAAGTGATGAAGATAATCAAAGTGCTAACAGTAGGGATGAAAAAGCAGACTTGTGTCTTCATGGTGAAATAACTGACAGTGATGATGACGAGCTAAGTGAGGTATCAAAACTTTCTCATTCGGAATTACTCATATATTTCCACGAAGTGAATGGTTGTTTTGAACGACTTAGGGAGAAGTATGCCAAACTTGAATCACAAAAGGATACTTTGATAGATTTAAATAAACAACTTGACCAATTAGTTAAAACCTATTAAAGTAGGATGCCTAAGTGTGATAAGTGTCCAACATTCGAAGAAGAAATTAAAAAATCAGAAATTAATATAAAATCACTTGAAAATGAAATTCTGATTTTGAAAGAGAACGAAAATACTAGGGGAGAAAATTCTATCAAAAAGTGCACACAATTATTTAACGAAAATGAATCTCTCAAAATACAAGTCCAACAATTGTCAATAACCTTAGATAAATTTTCAAAAAGTGAGAAATCATTGAATCTGCTATTAGGGAAGCAAACTGTTAATACAGCTAGACAAGGACTTGGATATAATCAATCTGAAACTGTTGAAAGTGATATTAATCAAGAAAATTCCATGTGCACAATTTGTAGAAAACATGGACACGATCACAAAAATTGTTGGTATAGACCCAAACATGTGAAAACCATACCAATTTGGGTTCCAAAAGGCACAAATATAAAATCTCTCAAAGTTAAACAAATTTGGGTGCCAAAAGGAACATATATAAATAGTTTTGGGTCTCCACAAAATTATTTTTCTAAATCTTCTGCCACTAACAACCATGGACCTATAAAATCAAATAGGTCACATAAATCTTTTCCCGTGTAGGTGTGGTGGCAGGCTAAGGAACAACAATAGTGTTTTCTGGATTTTTGGCTGTTCCAGAAACACAACGGGCGACAAAGCAAAGTTCCTTAGCCTATTATAAAGGTGACAGAATCACAATGGATAAACAACGAAAAATATCGTAAAGGTAAAACAGGTAATGGTATATTTATTTGAACGATATATTAAATGTGATAATCTGCACCATATTCTGAATCAGCCAATATCGAGATGATGAAAAGATGATGACTTTGATTCTGACTTATTCAAAATAGTTGGCCAATTATATTTATGCCAAAAACACTAATCTTTGAGTTACTTCATACATATTTGTTTGGATTAAATATTGTGATTTGTTGGATGATAATGCATTTGGTTATAATTCGGCTAACTCTATATTCACGATTTTCTGATTATTTACACGGCTTCAATCCAAATTCAAGTGAATGCCATTTAGAATGTTGTTTGAGTTTTCATGCACACTTCATGATCTGGTCTATCAAATATAGTTAGTGATATTTTGGAGTAAAAGAGAAATTCAGATGCAAATTACACTGGGAATCTAGTTGATAGAAAAATTACTAGTTGAATGTGATTTATGGTGAGACATTTAGTAACTGCATCGTTTTTCAAAGAAATTATCTGCATATTTTTCATTACAAATGATTTTCAATTAGCAGAATTTTTTTCTCATAAAAGCTCTTCAAGAAAATCATTTTTGACCATATTTTCAGATTAGTCATTTTTATTTGATTTTAAATGACAAATTTTGACTAATCCGACTCCCTGCTAATTATCAAAAAGATAAATAGTGATTGAAAAGGTGATAAGTGTTGATATTTAACTTGCATTACTCAAGAGAGTATATTTGGAAAATTTCTTTAGGAATTCAAACAAGAGTTATAAAAATTTTTGTTGGGTGAAGATTCCATGACCATTTCTATATCTATCATATTTCTATCGACCATGGTTTATCAAAACTTATATATAGTTGGTCGATATGTGGTACTATAATCAGGGGACATTTGTTTTTCATTTCATATATTTCTTAAAAATAAATAAATATCCAAAGTATTCACTCTCATTTAAAAGTCCTCACGGTTATGCATGGGTGAATTACTTGGATTTTTTATTATGTGCTTTCGTGCTCATTTAAAAGTCCTTATGGTTATGCATGTATGGAACGCATATCAAAATTAATTGATTTAATAGACAAGTTGATTCTAATCCCATTTAAAAGTCCTCACGGTCATGCGTGGTTAGAAGATACTTGATTTCATTTTTAAAATTAAATTGGAATACTACTAATCTCATTTAAAAGTCCTAACGGTTATGCATGATTAGTAGGTATTCAAATTCCTGATATAAATGTACCACAAGTTGATACAATTGTATGATTTTATATTAGAACATCATTTCCATCATTCATTCTAAAAGTGGAATATGCGCCTAACAAGGGTAATTATGATTTTTGTTTGATTCTTATTGGAGTTTAATATTTATATTCAATTTGAGTTTAATGTTGGATTAATATTGATCACCTTATCTCTATTTTTCTCTAACACTATTATTCTTTTATTGATAACAAAAGGGGGAGAGAAAAGTTAAGATTTTTGTCAAATAAAATCAAGCAAAGGTCAAATTATTTTTCATTTGCATCTAGGCTTATTTGAATATTTCTATTTGTATGCATATATATAGGGGGAGCATCATGTAGAGAGGAAGCATTTAAATAGGGGGAGCAATTAGAGTATAAAATTGGTCAAATACATTTAACGGGTCAAAATCTTAAATATATTTTTGTTATCATCAAAAGGGGGAGAATGTTGAATATGCGTTTATATGTTTTTGTTTGATGATAATAAACATATATAAATTCATTTAAATGTATTTGGTAATGTACTATTTTGCTTTTCATAGATTAAATAAATATTTGTTGAATAAAATAAATTACACAGAATTTGAATTTGAATTCAAACAGAACAAGTTACGCAGATTTTGAATTCAAACAGAAATTTTATTCAAACAAATATTTATTACAATATTGAATAGTACAAATTCAAACTCTCACTACACATATACAATTTTGAATACATCACGATTTTATATTTACATTAATATCCTCACTACATATCACTCACACTCGTATTTTGTCTTCAACTGCATTCCAGTTTGAATCCAGCATCTGAGCAATCTGCAAAAATATTCACTAACGCGGTAAAAGTGAAAAAGAAATATTTTTGCAATATAAAATGAAATATGATTTTGAAACTACGATTTGCCTCAGTTATTTGGGTTGTTTGTCATAATTCACATTTGAATTCAACATACACGAACAATGTGACATGCACAGTGTGTCACTGTACATGCCACATGGCCGTGCACATCGATATACACTTGATAATATTACAGGGACAGGTGAGCACAGGTCAAACCCAAATGAAAAGCCGGGTTCAACTCACGTGCAATATATTCAAAATCACGACACGAGCACAAGGTCAAACCCGAGTGTTGAAACTGGATTCAACACAAGGCAACATGACATGAATGCAACGAAGACCAACAGCAAAATGGACTACAACAATCATGTATGCAGACCGGACCAGACAATACAGCATGTACAAGCCACAATGAAGTTGTACAAGTACAGTCAAGTCAAATGGAACTCAACAAAGCAGCTCAAGTAACAAAACTCAAGTGCAGCAATGAAACAACATAGTATGACATGAAGCAAATGAACACAGTGAAATGCACAAAGACATAGCATCTGCCCCAAGTTAATGTTCACAAATATAACTCACCAACCAGAGAAATGCGCGGTGGAATGAAGTCAAGTGATGCACATGTAAAAATACTTGAAAGCTACAGCATCAAGTAGACCAAGTTCATATGCAATGAGAAGAACATCAAAGACAACACAAGTTCAGCTATGCAAATGAAACACAGTGGCAACACTGGAAGCACACAAGCTAATGAAGACTGCAATATCAAGTTCATATGCAAAGTGCAATAGCAGATACATGAATACCATTACAGTGATCTCAATATAGCAATGACAGAGTACATGCAAATGCATCAACGTGCCACAAGATACAGTAATGCAACAGTGGCCAACCAGAAGTGAAGATTGCAGCAACATCCGGTGACATGCAATGAAGATAGTGGTCAATGCCAAGAAACAATGTATCATGAAACCAAAGTACACAGTGCAGACCAAATGCAATTATACAATAGTGAAGAATAACCAGAGTAATGCAAGTGTCGACCAAGTGACAATGCAAGCAAAAACTCAAGTGCAACAGTGAATTTCGGTATGGTAGTGAAACAGACAACTACTGAAGCTCAAGAGGTGGTGTAAATACAACTCGAATGAATGCAAGTTCATATGTACAGCAACCCAACTGCAATACTGCGACAACAAGTGCATGCAACAGTGAAACTCGAGACCAAATGCAACAAAGTGAAATGGAGTTCACTGAGAAATGCAATGCAGATGCCAACATTGATGAATGTATATAGTAGCAGAGACGCAAGTTACAGAATGCATGAAACAGGAAAAAGAAAAAATTCGTATCTTTATTTTTTTTTGAAATAGTCAGCAATTAAAAAGAGGAAAGTTTCTGCCTTGTTATTCAAGTAAGGATCGAACGTTCTCCAAACAAAGCCGTATGAATCAAGTAAGTATCGAACGCATCAGGAAAGTCGTGTGCATCATGAAAGTGAATTTCAGGAAAGTATCGAGTTAATTAGTGTATTCGAATTCATATAAATACGAGTACCCAAGTATCATCATCGGCATGAATAAAAAAGCAATCGAATTCAAGCAATCAAACCTGAAAGCAAAAGATACAAATAACATACCAAGGCGAATTCAATTATCTCGAAGCAACCGAAGCCGAACCCTAATTTCACAATCAAGAGAAGCAGCCGAGCGCGACTCCAAGCAAATGATCGACAAGGCAACCAACCAGCAATCAAGAGCGACGGCTTAAATTGAAGAGCCCTAATTGCCACAAGGGAACGAAGCCCTAATTCATCGAACAAAGAAAGAAGAACAAGCCGACATTATATCAAAGAAAATAAAAGAGAGTTCGGGTTAAAGAATTCGGGTTAAAGAATATAATTGGGCCGACGCATTTTATAAAAGGAGCCTTGTTTGTTAAATAAGGCTTTAGTTTTTATAAATAAGGGCTTTATCTTATTTTTAGTTTTGAATTTTTTTTTAATTTTTAAATCTCTTTTCAAACCGTTGTATTTGCTAGTCGTGTGACTAGGGGACAAGCTACGTGGCGTAGCTTGAGAATTCGCAACTCAGTGGCTGAGTTGTGGCAGGGTTTTGAGCGTAGAGTTAGGTTAGTCAGTAGCGGGTGTCGCGAGTTTACGTGTGTAAGCGTGTGACTATCTAATTTATAGTAGAAACCTTGGGGGCAGCACGTAGGCAGGTTTTTGCCGAAGCTGGGTAAATTCTGTGTCGTCCTATTTCTGCATTTATTATTCTGCTTTTATCTGTGCTGCTACTATTCTGTGATCTGTGTTGAAATTATTTTATAAGCTTCCGCAATTAATTTTTTATAATTTATACTATCACCCTATTCACCCCCCCTCTAGGGTGAAATCGGTCCTACAAGTGGTATCAGAGTTAGGAATAGAAGTCAACTTCTGTTTTAAAAAATTCGTTTTTCAAAAACCAACTTTTATTTTAAAAATTTGGATTTTTAAAATGGCTTCTTCTAATAATGCTTTTGCTGAGGGTCAGTCCATAGTTAGACCACCAATGTTCAATGGTGAATATGCTTATTGGAAAAATAGAATGAAAATTTTTCTGAAAACCATTGACGCTTGGAACATTGTTGAGACAGGTAATAGATCACCAACTATAATTATAGACAATCAGGAAATAGATAAACCGATGGATCAATGGACAGGACTAGAAAATAAATTACAAAATGCTAATGCTAGAGCTATGAATTCTATTATCTGTTCATTGGATCAATTTGAATTTAATCGTGTCTCACATTGTCTAACTGCACAGGAAATATGGCACACACTAGAAGTGACTCATGAAGGAACATCTCAAGTCAAAGAATCTCACCTTGCCATGCTAAGCAGCGAATACGAAAATTTCACAATGGCAAAAGAAGAAAATGTTAAATAGATGCATGGACGACTTTCCAATATCGTATACAAATCAAAAGCCCTTGGAAAACCATATACAGAGTTGAAGATAGTCCGAAAAATCCTCAGAGTCCTTCCACGAAGTTTTGAAGCCAAAGTGACTGTCATTCAAGAATAAAAAGATTTGAAACAAATGAAAGTCGAAGAACTCATCGGAAATCTCACTGCTTATGAGCTAGAAATGAAATTCAAGGAAGAACGTGAAGGAGGTGATACTCGAAAGAAATCAATAGCTCTTAAAGGAACAATAGAAAGTGATAGTGATGATGATGATGACGGAGCAGCAGAATTGGAGCTGATAATAAAGAAAGTCAAAAGGTGGAACTACAAATACGGAAATTCAGCTCTAAATCGAAAATTGAAAAGCAGAATAAATAAAATATTGGACAATCCAGAAGAACAAAAGATCATCTGTCATAGGTGCAACCAACCCGGACACATCAAGCCCAATTGTCCTCAAAATCGACGCGACTTTGAAAAGAAATCAAAAAGGAGAAGTTTTGCTGCCACGTGGAATACAAGTGATGAAGATAATCAAAGTGCTAACAGTAGGGATGAAAAAGCAGACTTGTGTCTTCATGGTGAAATAACTGACAGTGATGATGACGAGCCAAGTGAGGTATCAAAACTTTCTCATTCGGAATTACTCATATATTTCCACGAAGTGAATGGTTGTTTTGAACGACTTAGGGAGAAGTATGCCAAACTTGAATCACAAAAGGATACTTTGATAGATTTAAATAAACAACTTGACCAATTAGTTAAAACCTATTAAAGTAGGATGCCTAAGTGTGATAAGTGTCCAACATTCGAAGAAGAAATTAAAAAATCAGAAATTAATATAAAATCACTTGAAAATGAAATTCTGATTTTGAAAGAGAACGAAAATACTAGGGGAGAAAATTCTATCAAAAAGTGCACACAATTATTGAACGAAAATGAATCTCTCAAAATACAAGTCCAACAATTGTCAATAACCTTAGATAAATTTTCAAAAAGTGAGAAATCATTGAATATGCTATTAGGGAAGCAAACTGTTAATACAGCTAGACAAGGACTTGGATATAATCAATCTGAAACTGTTGAAAGTGATATTAATCAAGAAAATTCCATGTGCACAATTTGTAGAAAACATGGACACGATCAAAAAAATTGTTGGTATAGACCCAAACATGTGAAAACCATACCAATTTGGGTTCCAAAAGGCACAAATATAAAATCTCTCAAAGTTAAACAAATTTGGGTGCCAAAAGGAACATATATAAATAGTTTTGGGTCTCCACAAAATTATTTTTCTAAATCTTCTGCCACTAACAACCATGGACCTATAAAATCAAATAGGTCACATAAATCTTTTCCCGTGTAGGTGTGGTGGCAGGCTAAGGAACAACAATAGTGTTTTCTGGATTTTTGGCTGTTCCAGAAACACAACGGGCGACAAAGCAAAGTTCCTTAGCCTATTATAAAGGTGACAGAATCACAATGGATAAACAACGAAAAATATCGTAAAGGTAAAACAGGTAATGGTATATTTATTTGAACGATATATTAAATGTGATAATCTGCACCATATTCTGAATCAGCCAATATCGAGATGATGAAAAGATGATGACTTTGATTCTGACTTATTCAAAATAGTTGGCCAATTATATTTATGCCAAAAACACTAATCTTTGAATTACTTCATACATATTTGTTTGGATTAAATATTGTGATTTGTTGGATGATAATGCATTTGGTTATAATTCGGCTAACTCTATATTCACGATTTTCTGATTATTTACACGGCTTCAATCCAAATTCAAGTGAATGCCATTTAGAATGCTGTTTGAGTTTTCATGCACACTTCATGATCTGGTCTATCAAATATAGTTAGTGATATTTTGGAGTAAAAGAGAAATTCAGATGCAGATTACACTGGTAATCTAGTTGATAGAAAAATTACTAGTTGAATGTGATTTATGGTGAGACATTTAGTAACTGCATCGTTTTTCAAAGAAATTATCTGCATATTTTTCATTACAAATAATTTTCAATGAGCAGAATTTTTTTCTCATAAAAGCTCTTCAAGAAAATCATTTTTGACCATATTTTCATATTAGTCATTTTTATTTGATTTTAAATGACAAATTTTGACTAATCCGACTCCCTGCTAATTATCAAAAAGATAAATAGTGATTGAAAAGGTGATAAGTGTTGATATTTAACTTGCATTACTCAAGAGAGTATATTTGGAAAATTTCTTTAGGAATTCAAACAAGAGTTATAAAACTTTTTGTTGGGTGAAGATTCCATGACCATTTCTATATCTATCATATTTCTATCGACCATGGTTTATCAAAACTTATATATAGTTGGTCGATATGTGGTACTATAATCAGGGGACATTTGTTTTTCATTTCATATATTTTTTAAAAATAAATAAATATCCAAAGTATTCACTCTCATTTAAAAGTCCTCACGGTTATGCATGGGTGAATTACTTGGATTTTTTATTATGTGCTTTCGTGCTCATTTAAAAGTCCTTATGGTTATGCATGTATGGAACGCATATCAAAATTAATTGATTTAATAGACAAGTTGATTCTAATCCCATTTAAAAGTCCTCACGGTCATGCGTGGTTAGAAGATACTTGATTTCATTTTTAAAATTAAATTGGAATACTACTAATCTCATTTAAAAGTCCTAACGGTTATGCATGATTAGTAGGTATTCAAATTCCTGATATAAATGTACCACAAGTTGATACAATTGTATGATTTTATATTAGAACATCATTTCCATCATTCATTCTAAAAGTGGAATATGCGCCTAACAAGGGTAATTATGATTTTTGTTTGATTCTTATTGGAGTTTAATATTTATATTCAATTTGAGTTTAATGTTGGATTAATATTGATCACCTTATCTCTATTTTTCTCTAACACTATTATTCTTTTGCTGATAACAAAAGGGGGAGAGAAAAGTTAAGATTTTTGTCAAATAAAATCAAGCAAAGGTCAAATTATTTTTCATTTGCATCTAGGCTTATTTGAATATTTCTATTTGTATGCATATATATAGGGGGAGCATCATGTAGAGAGGAAGCATTTAAATAGGGGGAGCAATTAGAGTATAAAATTGGTCAAATACATTTAACAGGTCAAAATCTTAAATATATTTTTGTTATCATCAAAAGGGGGAGAATGTTGAATATGCGTTTATATGTTTTTGTTTGATGATAATAAACATATATAAATTCATTTAAATGTATTTGGTAATGTACTATTTTGCTTTTCATAGATTAAATAAATATTTGTTGAACAAAATAAATTACACAGAATTTGAATTTGAATTCAAACAGAACAAGTTACGCAGATTTTGAATTCAAACAGAAATTTTATTCAAACAAATATTTATTACAATATTGAATAGTACAAATTCAAACTCTCACTACACATATACAATTTTGAATACATCACGATTTTATATTTACATTAATATCCTCACTACATATCACTCACACTCGTATTTTGTCTTCAACTGCATTCCAGTTTGAATCCAGCATCTGAGCAATCTGCAAAAATATTCACTAACGCGGTAAAAGTGAAAAAGAAATATTTTTGCAATATAAAATGAAATATGATTTTGAAACTACGATTTGCCTCAATTATTTGGGTTGTTCGTCATAATTCACATTTGAATTCAACATACACGAACAATGTGACATGCACAGTGTGTCACTGTACATGCCACATGGCCGTGCACATCGATATACACTTGATAATATTACAGGGACAGGTGAGCACAGGTCAAACCCAAATGAAAAGCCGGGTTCAACTCACGTGCAATATATTCAAAATCACGACACGAGCACAAGGTCAAACCCGAGTGTTGAAACTGGATTCAACACAAGGCAACATGACATGAATGCAACGAAGACCAACAGCAAAATGGACTACAACAATCATGTATGCAGACCAGACCAGACAATACAGCATGTACAAGCCACAATGAAGTTGTACAAGTACAGTCAAGTCAAATGGAACTCAACAAAGCAGCTCAAGTAACAAAACTCAAGTGCAGCAATGAAACAACATAGTATGACATGAAGCAAATGAACACAGTGAAATGCACAAAGACATAGCATCTGCCCCAAGTTAATGTTCACAAATATAACTCACCAACCAGAGAAATGCGCGGTGGAATGAAGTCAAGTAATGCACATGTAAAAATACTTGAAAGCTACAGCATCAAGTAGACCAAGTTCATATGCAATGAGAAGAACATCAAAGACAACACAAGTTCAGCTATGCAAATGAAACACAGTGGCAACACTGGAAGCACACAAGCTAATGAAGACTGCAATATCAAGTTCATATGCAAAGTGCAATAGCAGATACATGAATACCATTACAGTGATCTCAATATAGCAATGACAGAGTACATGCAAATGCATCAACGTGCCACAAGATACAGTAATGCAACAGTGGCCAACCAGAAGTGAAGATTGCAGCAACATCCGGTGACATGCAATGAAGATAGTGGTCAATGCCAAGAAACAATGTATCATGAAACCAAAGTACACAGTGCAGACCAAATGCAATTATACAATAGTGAAGAATAACCAGAGTAATGCAAGTGTCGACCAAGTGACAATGCAAGCAAAAACTCAAGTGCAACAGTGAATTTCGGTATGGTAGTGAAACAGACAACTACTGAAGCTCAAGAGGTGGTGTAAATACAACTCGAATGAATGCAAGTTCATATGTACAGCAACCCAACTGCAATACTGCGACAACAAGTGCATGCAACAGTGAAACTCGAGACCAAATGCAACAAAGTGAAATGGAGTTCACTGAGAAATGCAATGCAGATGCCAACATTGATGAATGTATATAGTAGCAGAGAAGCAAGTTACAGAATGCATGAAACAGGAAAAAGAAAAAATTCGTATCTTTATTTTTTTTTGAAATAGTCAGCAATTAAAAAGAGGAAAGTTTCTGCCTTGTTATTCAAGTAAGGATCGAACGTTCTCCAAACAAAGCCGTATGAATCAAGTAAGTATCGAACGCATCAAGAAAGTCGTGTGCATCATGAAAGTGAATTTCAGGAAAGTATCGAGTTAATTAGTGTATTCGAATTCATATAAATACGAGTACCCAAGTATCATCATCGGCATGAATAAAAAAGCAATCGAATTCAAGCAATCAAACCTGAAAGCAAAAGATACAAATAACATACCAAGGCGAATTCAATTATCTCGAAGCAACCGAAGCCGAACCCTAATTTCACAAATCAAGAGAAGCAGCCGAGCGCGACTCCAAGCAAGTGATCGACAAGGCAACCAACCAGCAATCAAGAGCGACGGCTTAAATTGAAGAGCCCTAATTGCCACAAGGGAACGAAGCCCTAATTCATCGAACAAAGAAAGAAGAACAAGCCGACATTATATCAAAGAAAATAAAAGAGAGTTCGGTTTAAAGAATTCGGGTTAAAGAATATAATTGGGCCGACGCATTTTATAAAAGGAGCCTTGTTTGTTAAATAAGGCTTTAGTTTTTATAAATAAGGGCTTTATCTTATTTTTAGTTTTGAATTTTTTTTTTAATTTTTAAATCTCTTTTCAAACCGTTGTATTTGCTAGTCGTGTGACTAGGGGACAAGCTACGTGGCGTAGCTTGAGAATTCGCAACTCAGTGGCTGAGTTGTGGCAGGGTTTTGAGCGTAGAGTTAGGTTAGTCAGTAGCGGGTGTCGCGAGTTTACATGTGTAAGCGTGTGACTATCTAATTTATAGTAGAAACCTTGGGGGCAGCACGTAGGCAGGTTTTTGCCGAAGCTGGGTAAATTCTGTGTCGTCCTATTTCTGCATTTATTATTCTGCTTTTATCTGTGCTGCTACTATTCTGTGATCTGTGTTGAAATTATTTTATAAGCTTCCGCAATTAATTTTTTATAATTTATACTATCACCCTATTCACCCCCCCTCTAGGGTGAAATCGATCCTACATAGGACCTCCAAATTCCATATTTAGCCAAGGTTTTCACCTTTCACTTTTGGGAATAACGAAGAAATTCATTTACATTTTGGCGCTAAAGAAGGGCGCAAACCCCGTCTCCATCGAAACCTAAGTGGAACTACCCTAGCTTCGTATTTAGGACTAAAAGGAATTTCCTCAACCAAACATATCCCCTTCCAAGCTAACCCACCTTTGATTCTTAACACCAATTAATCACATTAAATAAGTTTTGCATAGTCATGCCAATTAATCATGTTAAAATCTTCAAACAAGGATCCTCCGAGCCTCAAATAACTAGGCTAACTTACCAAGTTACTAGTGATCCTCGACTTCGTGAAGAGAAAATATTTAGGATCATGGCATTATAAATCAAAAAAATAAGAGAAGACAAGTAGCACCTTACAACCTAGATAGATGGAGTTTGAATCCATTTCACATATAGCCAACATTGATCTTCACCTTAGGAAAGTAGTACAAAAAGGATAGTGTCTTCTTGAAAATAAGGAAGGAAATTCAAATCAAAGCTAAGGAGACATTTTTGAAGGAGAAGTGATAAAGGACTTTGATCGATTAACTAAAAGGTTGGAAAATGCCCTTGACCACCCACAAGAACCGAATGAAACTCGAAACTCTTTAAAAAGAAAGCATGTTATGGAAGTTAAAGAGCACATCATGCATAATAGAGCCAAAAGGAATTCAGAAGGATTAACTTCCAAAAGATCATGGCTTTCTAAAAATTACTACCTTACCACCTCTTACGAGAATATCTACTTCCTGGCTAAAGACAAGCTCAATTATTGGCCTTCGCAAAAGAAGTGATCAAAGAATGAAAGGAATCTCAGAGGGTTATATTGTCATTACCATCGATCTAATAGCCATGACATCAATTGTTGCCAAAGTTTGAAGGGAATAATCAACAATCTCTTAGGGAAAGGAAAGTTTGACGTATCGTTACAAAGACATTGAACAAACCAATAATAATGAAAGAGTTTCTTAACAATATAATTGTATCTACATGGTTGATGAGTGAAACTCTCTTAAAATAATGAAAATCCTAAACCACCGCCTAAGATGGTAGTAAGGGGCTAATGCCTTTGTCCCAATCAAGATGGTCTGGTCAAAGCACCTCTTGGAGGGAGGTCAGAGTAAGCCATTGGTTCCATCTAAAAAGGTCTAACTGGAGTATCTGCAAGCCTTCTACCCTTGCCTACATAACCTGGTTGAAGTGCCTCCTAGATGGAGGAATGGTGAGCCTTTGGCCTATCCAAAGCATCGAACCAGCCTTTAGCGTCATCATCAAAGGCCTTACTGAAATGCCTCCTAGAGGGAGGACGGGTAAGCCTTTGACATGTCCAAAGCATTGGACAAGCCTTTAGTACCGTCTCCATAGCCTTACTAGCGCCTCCTAGAGAAAGGTTGGGGAAATTTACGGTTCGGTTATAGAAAGCTAGCCGAACGTACCAGACAACAAACCTAAATCATCACCTAAGACAGTGATAAGGGGTTCAATCCAAGTTGAGATCCTTACCTATAGTGGTGGCAAAAAGCAGTTGAGTCAACAACACTTTATCAAAAAGAATGGATCGAAAATAGTCTTTTAGAGGAAGATCAATCAAATCAAAATCAATTTGAAAGAAGGATTAAGGCTGTCTTCTAGAGGAAGATCTATAAATATGAGCCGTCACACGTCAGTTAACCCAAATGAAAGGATTATTGTCGGACAGGTGTTCTGGTCTTCCATTACTACTGCCAGAAAGGTGTTCTAGTCTTCTATTATCACTACCAGACAGGTGTTTTGGTCTTCTATTACTATCGCTAGATAGGTGTTCTAGTCTTCCATTGCTATTGTTGGATAGGTGTTCTAGTCTTTTATTAATACTACCAGACAGATGTTCTAGTCTTCCATTACTACTGTCAGACAGGTGTTCTAATCTTCTATTAATACTAGCAAATAATCATTCTAGTCTTCCATTACTACTGCTAGACAGGTGTTCTGGTCTTCCATTAATATTGTTGGATAGATGTTTCGGTCTTCTATTACTGTTGCCAGACAGGTATTTTGGTCTACCAATACTATTTCCAGATGACTTTTCTGGTCTTCTTTTATTAATACTAGATGGGTTTTGTGGTCTTTCTTATTAGTTTCAAAATGGGGTTTTTGGTCTTCTCTTCGCTCTGTAACCACAATGGTTCTAGGTATTCTATTCAAATTATTATCAAGAGGATTTTCTAACAATGAGGCTTTGCTAAATCGGCTTCAATCTAGAGTCGAATTACTAAATAGGCCAATGGATGTTTATTAATGTAAAGGAAAATTTTATATCAATTTCTAAAAGCTCAATTAGCAAGGTTTTAATTTTCTTAACGAGCATCATGTCCATTAAAAACTCAAAATATGGGAAAGTAAGATATCGAAGCAATTTCAAATAAGGACCAATATTTGATTCAAAGTTACCTACCTTACATCCGAGGTAACGTTCATTCAAATACAAATTCATTTACGATCTTATATATTATATACAAAGTTACAGGTATAATAATCAGATAAAAGGAGAATCTTTTTTTAAAAAAATCTTTGTCAAAGCTTGAGGCTACATGCTGTCTTGTCCAAATCCTTGGCAATCAAAGGGTCGATAGTATGGCAAAGGGCCTTGCCAAAAGCTCTTTGAATTTCTTTTCCTTCTTTCAAATAATATCTGCATATCAACTGAAACAATCTGAGTTTTCAAAGCCTGCTGAAGAGCCTTGTTGGCTCCTCTCAAAGCTTGAACCATGCATTTTAACTCTTCAATCTCTTGTTTAAGAGTATATTTCTCAAGCTTTTGAACTTTACTTTCATATTCGTTAAGACGTTGAGATACTTTTTTTGTTCCACCTATTACTGAAAAATTACATGCATCTGAACTTAACTTGTTTTCTCCATTTGGAGATCACATCATCATTTAGACCCGATAGTGGATTCAATAAGGTAGGAAATTCTTGACTAATAAAATATTGAGATCTCGTTATCCATTCAGGAGGAGTGGAGTAGGAAGACTGGAATTGTGTTCACTGACAATGAGTTCTAGGGATTGGCAAGATAGTTGATTCTTCATTAACTCCACTTCAAGGTCATTAATTCGTTGATGTAATTTAGCCATTTTGGTGTCACTCTCAATTGAAAGCCTGGACTCTAAGACCGAGTCTATCCGTTCTCAACTCTAGGATTCGTTTATCCTTTCCTTAATCTCCTCTTTTAAGCTAGAGATTTGTTCTTTAGACCTTTAAAAGCCAGTTTCAGTTGGAAGTATTTTCTATACCATTTTTGTGCCTATGGATCATTAAGAAATCGTGAAGCTGAAGCATCTTGCAAAGACCACCTCTTTTCAATATAAGCTACTAATATATCTTTAATTTCAATCACTCGTGAGAAAACATCTAAATGATCGGATGTGTGCACTAATTGGATTTCCTATTGAGAACAAGTAAAATAGGAATTAATACGTGAAAATCAAGTTCTTTTGTTGGTAATAACGAATTTAAAAAGACAATGATGAAATTTGAATTGCATCATAATGCTATTTTTCTAATATTTAATTAACTCTTAAAGTTTTGAACATCAATTTAGCTTCTTCAAACGACCAAATGGATAGGGTAAAAGTGGAGTCGAAAGAAGTTTTAATTCCTTTTGGGGTATTAACTGGAGAAAATCAATGATATTCCCACTTTCCAACCAGAAGCTAGTAAGGCCACACAGCAAGTTGGCACAATAAGTCCAATGTTTCCTAAGAAATTTATCTTTTTCTTTGCCTAAAAAGTCATAACAAGGTTGAGGAAATCATGTGCAAACTTCCTGTAAATCTCTGAGCAAGCAATGTTCTGCTAACTGAGAAGTTCTAAGTATTAGGGCTTCTCCTCAAAATCCCTCTTTAGCTTGACAAATCTATTCAAAAATTCCCTAGGAATTGTGCTATTTGGAGATCCCCTAATCTATATGTTACATAGAAAATAACCAAGAGCATGGAAATAATAACAGTAAAATCTATAAACTGCATAAGTTATACATTACAATCATATAATCATTTAGGTTCGTACAATATCGATTCCTTGTAAAACTCAGAAATAACTCTCTTCCTATTGTATTTGAGTTTTTCTGGGGGAAGAGAGTGAGAAGAAAGAGGAATAAAGGAAACTCTCGAAAGATTCCAACATGACCTGGGGTAAGGATTGGATCCGTGATCATTCATGTATCTACAATTAACGTGGCTCAGCAAACCCCTACAATTGTTGCCCAAAGAGGAAAAATCAACGAATATCCCCTAGAGTAAACCTTGTAGAGAAAATTTTCCAATGCGCTCCTAACATCAATCAACATCCAAAAGAGGGTCATTAGCTCTACATTTTCCACTAAGTGTCTCTCCTGATGAAGGCCTTCCTTCTTCATCCATGAAGCAACTTGCCTCTCTTTGAAAAATCTTAATTTTGATGCACTGGCTGTGAGATTCTTGTATTTCTTAAACAACTTATTGTACTCTTTCAATTGTCAATCCAATTCTTTGTTCAATCGATATATTTCCATTTGGTTCTTTTCAGGAATAACATCATAATGATACTTTGGTTTTCTCCTTAACTAAAATAATCAATGTATTAACCAAGAGTTGTTTGGTAATTTAAGATGAATAAGTAGGGTAATCCATACTTGAGAAAGGGGAATGTGAGATGAGGCGATCTGCTCCTTTCCTTTAGATTTGTAACTTTGGGAGCACTGTCCAGAATCCTTCCCTGAAGGATCAGGAATGTCAGCAACCTATGTGTTTTGGACTATTGAGTCTAGATTAGCATCTCTTAATCTGTCTTTATCATCTTACGATCCAGGGAAGCCCTTCTCACCATCACCACCATTGTCATCATCATTGTTATCGTCATCACCATCATCGTGAACATCATCATCTATCCTCCTCCTCGTCATTAGAATATGTTTCTTCATTCGTTGGAGTGTCGTTAAGGACAGCAGCTTTTTGGCATTGATCTCTTCCTCCTCTTTGGAAGGTCCCTCCCAAGTGTCTAGGTTTTATCTACCATGGCTTCAAATTTCTTTGTAAATTTCTCATTCCAAGCTAGAGGGAGAGAAGGGAAGTCCAAATATGAGAATTTGGGATATTGTTAGCTTATGCTATAAAAGTGCCTTTTCGTAGGAACTCTCAATAATAATGTCAAGAGGCATGCCAAGGAAATATGACACCTTTTGCTTCGCATCTTTGATTACGCCAGTTGATTTGTTCAAAGAATTCTTTTCTTTTGTAACCTTTTCTTAAGAAATTTATTCTCCTACTCAAGTTTGGCCTCCTTTATGTCGGCCTCCTTAAGCCCTATCTCTAAAGCTTTCACTTTATTGTCTGAACTTTGACGGGCGCTTCACTCTTTAATAAGCGAAGTTTTCGCTTCCCTGATCGAGGTAGCTTGTTTTTCTTTTTCTATTATAGTTTTATCTCTATCTGTGAGATGTCGACTGTATGATCCTTGAGCAAAAAAATTGTTCCTTAAGTTTAGGCACTTCACTAGAAGTCCCTGCAGCATCTTCTTATAGAAGAAACATATGCTTAGCCGCTTAAAATAAATAAAAGGTATGAATCAGAATATTAAATAAAAGATTAACGGTTTGAAATTGTCAAAATATGGAACATACATACCGACAAGAATTACTTAAGGATAGTAAAGCAAGGATCTTGAAAAAAAGATGAGGGCTACAGTGGTTTAAGAGTAGAAGGTCAACAAAACCACTAACCAGGGTTAAAGATTGAGACTTAGAAGGAAGTGGATCTTGTTAGCGCCAAAATTGGTCACAAACACCCAATATCGCGAAAGCACCCGTTTATGAACACAAGTCAGCAACAATCAATATAGAACTCAGATCTAAGCGATAACAATCACAATAATCCACAAATAACAACCACAAACACAGGATTTATAGTGGTTCGACGATCTTGCCTACGTCCACTTTGAAGTTTATGTTTTTATTGATTCACTTGATGATTTCGATTGATTACAACGGATTACAACTGATGGTGGCTTTCAAATCTGATTACAACAGCGATGTTGAGGTATGGAATTGAATCCAGCAGAGTCTTGATGTTCAATGGCGGAAGATCCCCCTTTCTTGAAGGCTTCAGTGTGCTATTTATAGGCGTTGGAGGCCCAAATCTCGCTCAAACTTCGGGATACTTTTTCTGGCACGTGAGTGGGCCCACGCGACCGACCCCGCCAAGTTTCGACTCGATCTGAGATCGATTCGAAGGGATTTCGAATCCATCAAAAAATGATCCAATCGAGCTGAAACTTGGCATGAACAATCTTTACCTTATACGGAAGCTACTGTGAAAATTTCGTTGCATTTGGATCAGTGGTTTAGGAGATATGATCAATTCGAATTGGAGTGTTTCGGTTGGCTGTTTAGTTCAAATCCATTGCTTCGAATCCACTCCCTTCGACACCATCAGCTCACGTGGCCTTGTGATGAGGTGGCGTGCGTCCTTCGAGTCGATCCGGTCTTCTCTTCGGGTTGAACGCTTCGTCTCCTTGGATCTTGTCGACTTCGTATCGTGGAGTGACACGTCATCCAAGCTAGTTGACTTGGTGGATACGAACAAGTGATTGTTCGTGGATTCGAACGTGACCGATTCGAACTGAGGTACCCCAATGGGTTCGAACTTGATCGATTCGAACAAGATCGGTTTGAAGTGACTAACTCTTGATGGATTCGAAGGTAGGCCATCGGGATGGATACGAAGGTGTCGATGCGAGGTCCATGGATTCGAAGTAGGAGGAACTCGATGGATTCGAAGGACTTCCAAGCTTGATGGGTTCGAAGTAGATGGATTCAAACCGATGGATGCGAACATGATTTCTGGCCATCGATTCGAATTATGGGGTATCTTATGGATTCGCACCGAACAAGGGCTATCTCTCTCATACTGAATCCATCATATCTTGAGCGTACGAACTCGGATTGACTTGAAACTTGAAACGTTGGCTCTCGTGGATTTGCTAGCCATGTCCTATCAATTGTAGCCTGATCCAGTCTCGGACAAAATTCATCGATATCCATAGTGAAGTAGAATGCAACCAATCTCTGAGGCGAATTGTCTCTTGTTTTCGACCAATCTTATTGTATCACGGCTTTGCCAAAAAGCGGGATAACATTTGCCCCCCAAAATATGCCTTGCGGTTGGAAGGCGTGTTTTGTAATGCCATGATCTGGATGTTCATATCCTGTTGATGTCCTGCAAAGGAATTTACAGTTTTATGCGACCTCAAATAACGACCGTTCAGGATTGGGATATTTGAGATGAAGTGCGACCGTTCATGGTCAAGTGCCTGACTTCAAATGACGATCGTTCGGGATCAAGCCATTTGAGGCGAAGTGCGACCGCGCTTGGTCAAGTGGCGGACCTCAAATGACGACCGTTCGCGATCGAGCCATTTGAGGTGAGATGAGTTGTGCCGTTTGGGGCGAGTCGTGCCGTTCGAGGCGAATTGTGACCGTTCACGATCGTGTGCCGTTCGAGGCGATTTTCTGACCGTTCGAGGTCGGGTGCCGTTCGTGGCGAGATGTGACTGTTCGAAGTCGGGTGTCGTTCGTGGCGAGCTGTGACTGTTCGAAGTCAGGTGTCGTTCGTGGCGAGCTGTGACTGTTCGAAGTCGGGTGCCGTTCGTGGCGAGTAAGTGTGCCTGGGAGGGCTTGGTATTATCGATACCAGGCTCACGTTCGCATGGGTCCCTGGATCGTTTGTCAGGGCGGCTTATCGCCATCTCAAAGCATGCCTAAGGACCGTTCGCGACCCCGTACATGTGTAAGTAGCTTAGCCATTTCAAAATTATCAGAATCAAATATCTATTCAACAGATGAATTTTAAAACAGAAATGTCCAAACAAACCAAGTTCAAATGTCCAAATCAACACGAAACAAAAGCAAAGCAAAGATGTCAAAGTGTAAGTTCCCACTACGAAACAGTCAATGATCATTCAGAGCATGCCTGGAGAACGTTCGCGATCTCGTACGTGTGTAAATGATTTAATTGTGTTAGTGGAAGCTTACGACTTGTTCATCGTTATTTTAATTAATTGATAACCAAACGATGTCCTGGTTCAGGGTCGCCCCTAGCTGATGTAGACGGTAGCCGCTCTGGCTCTACCGCTGAGGCTCGTCTCCTCACATACTGAAGTAGCATACCATTCCTGATGTGTCCTTCTACCTCATCCTTTAGATGCCTACAGTCGTTAGTGTTATGACCGTTCAGCTCGTGGAATAAGCAATATCTGTATGATTTTCTCTCGTCAGCAGTGGGGCCCCTTCGTATTGGCCTACGGTATGGAACTTGCCCTTGCGTATCTCTATAGATTCGCTCCAAACTCTCATTCAGCTCTGAATAGGTGGTGAATCGCGGCTCCCTCCATTTCCGCTTTGACCTGTCCCCGTCATTCTCAGTCTTTCTTTTACCTTTATCCTTGTCTGATTCCTTTTCGAGAGGCTTTTTGTCTTTAAGCGCATAAACTTCTATCTCCTCTCCTTCTTCTCTTTCTGCATTCGCATTCTCCAATCGTAAAAACTTTTCTGCCTCATGATAGAACTCTCCTAGATGCACGGGTGGATCCTTAGTTAATGAATTTTTGAACTCTGTTCCGTTAGCTATTCCGGACACAGCTGTCATCATAACCATGGATGGATCTGGTCGATCCACTGAAGCTGCTGCCACATTGAATCGCGTCAGAAAACTCCTCAAAGTCTCTCCAGCCTTCTGTTTTAAAGTTACCAACGTCATCACATTCTTGGGTCTTGTGATGTGGACTCTGAATTGCCTCATAAATCTCTCAATTAAATCATTCCATGTTCCGATGGATCCACTCTCTAATTGTCTAAACCATAATGCTGCAATATCCCCCAAGTACAATGGAAAGCACCGGGCCATAACCTCCTCTGATGCCCCCAGCACTTCCATATGCCTCATATACTTCGTTAGATGAACCGTGGGGTCCGTTCTCCTGTCATACATGTCCAGCGATGGTAACTTGAAATCCGGTGGGTTCCTAGCGTGCCTGATTGCTGGAGTGAAAGGACTCCTATTAACATCCTCCAAATCATTATTTACCAGACCGCCTCTCATAGCTCTTCTAACCATCTCCGCCAATCTGTCATTGTCCCCGAGATGCAACCTTCGCTCATCACTTTCGACATGCCCCCCGAGTCCACGAGGAAATTCTGGGATCTGCCTCCTTGACTGAGAGTTCACTCCTCTACTACTCCCGGGTTGTGCAGATGTTCCTCTCTCTTTCTCTGAAATTGGGTCAACGTTCTCCATGGGTGTGCCTCCTAATCCAGGTGCTACGCCGGATGGTCCTGCTTCGTTCTGAACTCCATCCGCTTCTCTATTATGTGCTCCAAGTTTCCCTATCTGTTGAAACAAACTTTGGATCAGCTCCTCCTGTTTCTTCATCATTGTCTTCATCTCGTCCCTAGTGATGAAGATCGATGCTTGATTCGCTCCTGAAGAAGCCTCTTGACTTCCTTGGTGTTCACTTCTCTCTGTCCTTGGCCTACTGCTCGATTGTCTCGTCATAATTTCTCAAATCTGAACTTTCAAACTTTCTGAATCAACTTCTAATTGGTAGAACTCCTGAGTTCAAGCTCTCAATGAAAGCACCAAAATGTTAGTGCCAAAATTGGTCACAAACACCCAATATCGCGAAAACACCCGTGTATGAACACAAGTCAGCAACAATCAATATAGAACTCAGATCTAAGCGATAACAATCACAATAATCCACAAATAACAACCACAAACACAGGATTTATAATGGTTCGGCGATCTTGCCTACGTCCACTTTGAAGTTTATGTTTTTATTGATTCACTTGATGATTTCGATTGATTACAACGGATTACAACTGATGATAGCTTTCAAATCTGATTACAACAGCGATGATGAGGTATGGAATTGAATCCGGCAGAGTCTTGATGTTCAATGGCGGAAGATCCCCCTTTCTTGAAGGCTTCAGGGTGCTATTTATAGGCGTTGGAGGCCCAGATCTCGCTCAAACTTCGGGAGACTTTTCTGGCACGTGAGTGGGCCCATGCAACCGACCCCGCCAAGTTTCGACTCGATCTGAGATCGATTCGAAGGGATTTCGAATACATCAAAAAATGATCCAATCGAGATGAAACTTGGCATGAACAATCTTTACCTTATACAGAAGCTACTGTGAAAATTTCGTTGCATTTGGATCAGTGGTTTAGGAGATATGATCGATTCGAATTGGAGTGTTTCGGTTGGCTGTTTAGTTCGAATCCATTGCTTCGAATCCACTCCCTTCGACTCCATCAGCTCACGTGGCCTTGTGATGAGGTGGCGTACGTCCTTCGAGTCGATCCGGTCTTCTCTTCGGGTTGAACGCTTCGTCTCCTTGGATCTTGCCGACTTCGTATCGTGGAGTGACACGTCATCCAAGCTAGTTGACTTGGTGGATACGAACAAGTGATTGTTCGTGGATTCGAACGTGACCGATTCGAACTGAGGTACCCCAATGGGTTCGAACTTGAACGATTCGAACAAGATCGGTTCAAAGTGACTAACTCTTGATGGATTCGAAGGTAGGCCATCGGGATGGATACGAAGGTGTCGATGCGAGGTCCATGGATTCGACGTAGGAGGAACTCGATGGATTCGAAGGACTTCCAAGCTTGATGGGTTCGAAGTAGATGGATTCGAACCGATGGATGCGAACATGATTTCTGGCCATCTATTCGAATTATGGGGTATCTTATGGATTCGAACCGAACAAGGGCTATCTCTCTCATACTGAATCCATCATATCTTGAGCATACGAACTCGGGTTGACTTGAAACTTGAAACGTTGGCTCTCGTGGATTTGCTAGCCATGTCCTATCAATTGTAGCCTGATCCGGTCTCGGACAAAATTCATCGATATCCATAATGAAGTAGAATGCAACCAATCTCTGAGGCGAATTGTCTCTTGTTTTCGACCAATCTTTTTGTATCACGGCTTTGCCAAAAAGCGGGATAACAGATCTTTTAAAGAAATACATAGTCTAAGATCCTCACAAAGATGATTTGTAGCTCAGGATAACCTGGAAAAGTGATACAAAGAAGAGGATCTTGAGACTGCTTTTCTTTATTCGGTTGTTGGGTCTTATCCCCATGAGTGTTAAGATTTAAGAGTCTAGGGCTTAAGCCAATATTCACAAATGGTTCTTCATCCACAATAACTGGAGTGTGCATGCCCCTAACTTTAGGCTTCTTACTAGGAGTTGTGGTAGCAGTGGAGTCATTCCTTGATTTCTTTTTTATGGATTTGAATGATTCAACGATGATGTCCTTGAAGGAATGAGACTCGAGAGCTTGGTTTGAGGCATAAGTAATATCCTCTCTCTCCTTTTCTTAGGGAGCATCACTTGCTATCTTGTTCTTTTTGGAAGTGGTGCTTAGGACAGATGAGTCTGAATTAGAAAGAAAAGCTTATAAGATAATGTCATAAGAGGTTTCATAAAAATGCATTGATATCTTACCAAGCATCTCAAGATGAACTAGAGAATTAAAAGTAAAGGATTTTGATTTTCCCATGAGCAATAATCGTTTTTCTTGCGCGTTATATTTGACCATTGGAGGTTCTCCTAGAATTTTATGATAATATAGAATAATGGAAATTGGAGGAGTTTTTCTGGAGTTAACAACGTAAGCCTGTTCCCCATAGTATATGATGCTCTGGTCAATGACTACACAATCTCTTGATCACAAGAACTTAGCTTTCTTGGAACAGAATCTGAAAGAAAACATTTATTAATAAATAATAACAAGTAGATAGGGGTAGTAAGAGACAAGAAACTTGTTGATGATAGAGAATGTTCCTCTAATGTTAGAAAATCACTTAATGAATAAGAATTGCGTCTCCCATCCTCTCATTTTGTTAACACCCTCGAAAATCATATTTTTTAGGTTGGGATGGATCCGGTACAGTTGATGATCTTGTTGCTCATAAATCTTGGTGGGATAAGCTATAGAATGAAGAATTTCAGCATTAAGGGAAGGGAGTCCTGCCTTCCGAGCCCCTTCTGACCCAAGACTTCTATGCAAGTCAGATATGTGTAAGAATGTAGAGAGAACTAAATTGGTGCAATGTCCAAATGTTTGAGATATCTTATAAGAAAGTTAGGAAAGGGGAGATAACTAGTGTGCCAGATATTTATTGGAGTGAAAGCAAAATACCACTCCAGTATGCTATAAATGTTGTCTGCAGAGCCAGCTAGAATGGCTTCAATTTCTGTAATTCCAAACTGCTCAAGAATGGAATTCACTTCTTCCTGGGTTATGATATATGATGGATGCGAAAAATGATCTCTTTCTTATTAATATTAGGAGAAGTTTTGGACCGAGCTAGTCTTCTTAGCAGATTTTTTTCCAGCCTTTTGACTTTTCATTTACCTGCAAATGATATTATTCCAAATTTAAGAAATAATAATGCTCGTATTATATAAAAGAAGTGCTATAAGCTAAGCTAAAAATTATTACCTATTCGACTTGCCAATTAATGGCATTAGAATGATTTAGGTACAAAATATAATACCACCTTTATTACAAGTCAGTAACCCTTATGTGATACATGTCAAATCTATTAAGAGACTCGAACTTCAACTTTAATAAAGGAATCCTATAGGAATATGTATAAGAATTGGATAAAAATTAACATGTGACATCATTAAGCTCATATTAACTAGATAAATCAATGTCAAATATCGCATAACTTATAAAGCGCTAGTAAATACCACAACTATAACCAACGTCGAAGTAATGAAATTGTCGTCATTGATGACCAATGATGACATTAATTGATAATGCACTGATCGAACAATCAACTCATAATATGCTAAAACTGTAGCGTCAATGGTGGTAATATCATAAATGTTCAATTTATAATGTTAAGAGTAGCCGTAGAAGGACAGAAGCTGGCAATAGGAGTGTTGGTATCAAACTATAACTCAATGTCGAAATTAAGCAACATTGTTTAATATCGTACATAGTTGATATAAAATTTTCCTATAACAATAGGAAGATTTTTGTGCCTTATCCAAGTCATTGAAAACATAAAAGCTTCACTACATAAATGTCAAACTATCAAGAAAATAAGTTCATATAAAACTTCATTAATGTCGAGTACCATATCAGTATCGTAGAAAAAACATTGGTTACGATATAACATAAGGAAAAATGAATTGATGCTAAACATCACGATGATGTCGTAAAATATCAAGGTCGATGTAGAGTGAATCATTATTGGATATCGGATCTCATATGCTATCTTTTTCAAATAGCACCCAGGTTCTTGTCGCCAATAACCTCAAATTTCATTCAGACAACATAAAAGTTAGGTGTTAATCTGATTTATAAAAACAAACGAAAATCAACTATATTAATAATCTAAACATTAACATCAAAACGGTCCAGTTAAACCCCAATGTCATTTCACAGTCGATAAAGACCAAAAAGTGACTTCGTGGGAATTTCTTAATTCAAATTAAATAGAAAAATTAGAATTACATATCATACTTGAATGAGAATCAAACAATCGAGAGTTGAAAGTTATTAGTTTCTTTTGAAAATCTGATTTCTCACTTGAGTTCTCAATTGCAATTAGAAGAGGAATGAAAGAGAAGCTCGTCTATTTATAGAAGAAAAAGAAAGTAAATGGACACCATTGATTCAATTTCAATAGATGGCCAAATTTTCGTGGAATACTAATGGGCAATAAACTTGATGTCGACATTATTGAATTGAAAAATCAATGACTCCTCTACACTAGGGGGCAAATGTTATCACCATTATTAATCTCAAAGATATGTATCATGAGTCATGAATATGACACTGCATTTCAAGATGGAAGAGTTGTTGTGCTTTATCAATATCGTTCAATACCGCATATGATTAATAACATATGTTGCCAATACTGCTTCTCCTTGATGCCACCTCCTATCTATATTACATCTCATTGACATCGCAACTTATCATTGCAGCTTTTCACTTGTGAAAATTAGACGAGCGTCGCTCATCACTGATCCTACTTGCAATCAAAGCCGTGAAGTAATGACGTCGCGTTTTTTTGATGCTGCTTCTACTCTAGTAATGTCGTCCTTTAATGTTGCCTTACAGATAATACTGAATAAATCAATTCTACACATCATTGATGTCGCCAACAATCAGTGCTGCATCTCTTTAAGGAAGTAATGATGTTGACTGCAAACAATACAGTATACTATCAATGAACATCGACATAGCCTACGTCGCATCTCAATGATGTCGTACTTTACCAATGATCTAAGATGATGTCGCTTTCTATCAGCGTCACTCATTATTAGCGTTGTTTGTTATTGAGGCTGATTATTTCCCATATTTCCACTCAAGAATTTTGCTGCTTATCAACGCCTTCATTCATTGATGTCATGCCGCACTTCAACAACACTAGGGAGATATGGTCAATCTATACATTCAATGTCGGTGCCGAAAGTCATGAACATTAATATGAGTTATCAATGCCGACATCACTCCATGGTGGAGCGGCTCCATACCAATGTTGTCAAATATCATTATAGCGTCACATTAATGTTGTCGTCCACTAACTAAGTGTAACTATCCAGAATTTCAAGCACTTCGTATTTAAATATCTGAATTATTTAAATATTTGAATCTTGTATTAAGTATAATTGAAATTATTTAATAAGATTTTTAACCCCCTTTTAAATCATAAGTAATGATGGTAAACTTATTTTGAAAAAATGTTTACAAAATTATATTCTTTGAAGAGAAATCTATAATGTGACCGAAAATCGGTTTATCGGTAAATAGCTTTTCGATCGATATAAGTTGTTCAAACTCATTTGCACTTAACCAATGATCAAATGAATGATTTAGCAACTAATTAACGCACTCTCCTCTTCATAAAGCATGGAACGTTCTAGAACATTCTAATAGATAAGAGATATTATCATGGTGAGGGTATAATGGCAAATAGCTAAAGGAAAAGTGACACAAAGTTATCACATGAGAAGGAGGCTCCTTTGTGACCTTCCATGAGAAGTAGAAGGTTATAGTAACCCCTTGCATAAGCCTATATAAGCAAGGCATGTCCTTATGAAATAATCATATAATTTACAAAGCTTGAGGTCTAAAAATCAATGGTTTCTCTTCTTCTTTCTCTCTTATGTTCTAAAAAGAAATAGTTGCAAATCAACTCCAAATCACTTAAAAAATTTCCATAAGTATTAGTCCAATATTAGAACACTTTCCTAAATCAAAAGTTGAAGAGGAAAAGCCAAACTCCTACACATGAGATGGATGTGAGCATTGAGGAGTTTGGGAGGGAGGAAAATCAAGGTAAAGCAAATGAAAGGAAGAGGAAGGTGGTTGCAGGGAAGGGGTTAGTCTTAGGTTCTTGGATATTGTGTTGATTGTATATATGTCGATTGTATATGTGTGTTGATTGTATATATGTTGATTGTATATATGTGTTGTATGAAAATATAACACATACATATATTGTGTTAATTGTATATATGTTGTTTGAATTGTTATTAACTTATGTTAAAACAGTGGTTCGAATTCTTGCTTTGAAAGTAAGTAACATATATTATCCATTTATATGAACTTGAAAAAACTTGGAATGGACTTGAATGGACTTCTATGACTTATGAAAAGACCTTGAACAAAGCACATAGGTTATAAATGGAATTTGGTTTAGATCGAACTCGGATTTGAAAGTGCACTTATAGCGATAGTTGTTATAGATGCAGTTGTGAATTGCCTAATTTTTAACAATGTTTATGGAACTTTGTAGAGATATCCTGTTTGCACAAAAAATGGACAAACACCTCCAAGTCGTGTTATTTAGTTGATTATATGTAATTTTCAATGATTTTAGATGAGTATGTAAATATGAGAAAAGTAGGGGCTGAAATGTAAAAGACACACAGATTTATAGTGGTTCGGCCAGAATGTGCCTACGTCCACTTTATATGTTATTATCTTCTTTCTTTCAGGTTACAAGTACAATGCGTTGTATACAAGTGTATGAAAGTAGTTTGAAAGTTCCTTCCTTGCTTGAGCTCTCAAACTTGTCTGCCATTGTTGTACCCCTGCCCCTCTATTTATAGAGTGAGGTTGGGGGTAGGGGTCTTGGATGTATATAGCTGCTGGTGGGCCCGGGCTGGAGCAATTTGGCCTGGCACTTCTGGTTCGGCGAGGCTTCATCCGGCATGGAGCTTGGACTGGTGATGGTGACTTCATGGTGACTTCATCCCTTGGTCCGGTGGTGGTGTTGGAGTGGCAGTGGAGTTGGTTCGGCCATGGTTCATGCCAAATGGAATGGTGGTTGTGCCTTGCCGAATGGAGTGGGGGACCGAATGAGGTTGGCTCGGTAGGGGGTTGATCCGGTAGTGGAGTGGGAGTTGTAGCTTGGACCGGCATTGTGTGGTCCGGTGGAGATGTGGAGTATTGGACCGGCATTGTGTGGTCCGGTGTTGAGCTGGTGCCGAATGGACATGAGAGGAGAGAGCCGAATGAAGTTGAGGGCATGGACGCCGAATGAACTTGAGTTCATGGATGCCGAATGGACCATGGTACAAGGAGGTTCCGAATGGACATGAGCACTTGCGTGCAAGGAGATGACGCCTACTGTGCCTGTTGGTTTCAAATGTGCATGGGACATGACGCTTCACGGTCTCGTGGCCTTCTGGGCGAGAATCCGCCCAACATTTGCCCCCCAAAGTGGGGCGCGTGCTTGCATGTGCCGCGCTTTGTTTTTCTTGTGGCAGGAAGATTGGCTTTGTAACGCCAGTGATTGGACGTTCGTATTCTGTTAATGTCCTGCAAAGGAATTTACAGTTTTAGTGTGATTTCGAATAACGGCCGTTCATGATCGAAATATTCGAGATGAAGTGAACTGTGCCGTTCGGGGTGAGTAAGTGTGCCCCGAGGGGGCTTAGCATTATCGATGCCAGGTTCACGTTCGAGTGGGTTCCTGGATCGTTTGTTAAGGTGGTTTATCGCCGGCTCAGAGCATGCCTAAGGATTGTTCTCAACCCCGTACATGTGTAAGTAGCTTAGCCATTTCATAATTATCAGAATCAAGGATCCTTTTAACCGGTGAGCTTAAAAAGGGATGTCAAAGTGTAAATTCTCACGGTGATAGGGTTAATAGCCATTCAGAGCGTGCTTATGGACCGTTCGTGGTCGCGTGCACGTGTGAACGATTAACCCATGTTAGTGAGAGATTCACGACTTATCCATTGTTATCATATTCTTTATTTTATTAGTAAGATCTGGAGTTCGGGACTTATCTGAGTGAGGCGCCCTACATGCCCCCTGTTTCTGGCTTCTGCTGGTAGAGACAGTTTCATTCGGTTTCGAGTAGGCATATATTCTTATTCGTTTGGAGGTTGGTTTGGTATGGAAGGTTTCATTCGGTACATAGTTGGTCCGGTTGTTGTTGGTCCGGTTGTTGTTGGTCCGGTTGTTGTTGGTCCGGTTGTTGTTGGCCCGGTGATAGGTTCTCGTTCGGCATGGGGTTGGTCCGGCAGTAGGTTCTCGTCCGGTATTCCAGAGCTCGCCTATATATAGAGGCTACACCCCCCTTAGTTTTTCTCTACCGAACAAGAGGAAACCGAATCAAAAGCCCACCGAACCAAGTATTTGCCGAATCAAATATTCGCCGAACCAGGTATATACTCTTTTACCGAATGAACTCTATAACCGGATGGGCTTATGCCGAATGGGCACGGAAGCTTTGCTTTGCCGAATGAACCTCAGATTCCATTGCCGAATGGAAGTCAGATCCCATTGCCGAATGAACTTGTACTGCCGAATGAACGTAAGACCCTAGTGCCGAATGGTCTTGAACCTCCAGTGCCGAACGAACTTTGTGTCTGGACTTTGAGTGGAACTCCGGACTTATGTATGCTTGTTTGTTTATACTGTCGTTCTAACATCATGCTTTTTACTTTTGTGTATGCAGATAAATGTCTCGCAAAGTTGAAACTCGATCGGGCAAGAAGAAATCCAGGGATAGCGGAGAAACTTCTGCCGTGCCCCCAGCTCAGCCAGATCCAGCACAGCACGGACCCGCTCCGAGGTCACTAGTCGATGGGTATGGTCCCCAGGAGCTTCTCGTCTCTCCTCCTGATTGCTATCCTAGCTCTCTGAAAGAGGAGCAACTTGATGTCATATCCCGTTCCTTCGGGATTGACAGAGCGCTTATGTTACTGCCGGAGGCTGGTGTCATGCCGTACAACCCTCCCGAGGGGTATTTTGCCTATAGCCGATATCATTGCATGTGTGGGGCCATTCCTCCTATCAACGCTTGGATAGTAAGCTTCACCACATACTTGAAGGTGGCTCCCTTCCAGCTTCAGCCTAACTCTTACGCCATCCTGGTGAGCCTCTTTGTTATCTTCCAGAGGAGGTACGGGCGTCCTCCTTCTAACCGAGAAATTCGATATTTGTACAACCTGAGAGGCTATAAGAAGGGGTCTCCGTATATTAGCTTGGAAGCGGCCGTGCCCTTCAAACCAGTCCTGGACTTGTATTCCAAGTTCACCATGTTCAAGAAAGAGTGGTTCTTCGTCAAGGACGATGCTGTTTCTTTCCGCCTTTTCACTTCCGGCTGTAAGATTGATTTCATTTATATTTTTCATGTGTTTTGACTGTAGTGTTTTTTTTTTTTTTTTGACATGCTTCTATTTCTGGCTAGCGACAGGTGGTATTGCAGTCGTGGAGGACGATTCCTTAGTGCGAATGGCTGCTGAACTAAAGGCTATTCCGGCACGGGACCGGTCGGCCTCTTTCTTGATCAGGAACGCAACCCTCTTGGAGTATAATTTGATCTTACCGCGCCAGTCCGTGGTTAAGCAAAGGGATACGGCTGAGGAGAGGGCTGCTAAAGCTAAGGAGGGGGCTACGGTAAAGAGCGGTAAGAGGGAGCCTTTCGCAGCGCGTCCTGCGGTCGGGGGGAAGAAACTGAAGAAGTCCGATGGCCCTTCTCCAAGTACTTGCCCGACTGTCCCGGAGGAGGAAGGTGTGGAAAAGGAGGAAGGAGGCGAAGTTGGAGAAGGGTCGGAGGGTGGAGGAGATGGCGATGGTCAAGGTGGTAGTGGTGTTGCTGCTCTAACCTCTGAACAAGACCTCGAACTGGATGAGGCTCTCCGTCGGGCCTTCGGGGAGTCGGAGGGAGAGTCGGAAACGGAGAAGGGAAAGGAGAAGGAAACGGAGAAGGCAAAGGAAACCGGCAAAGCTGTGGCTTCAGCTAGGGTGACTCCGGCGATGCAAGGTGAACTTTTGTCTTCTGCCGATTCCATTTTCGATAGGGACTTAGAAATTTTTTACGGTTCACTTCCGTCCTGGAATGAGATCCAGGACTTATTGCAGTATCCCACTCCTTCGCCGGGTTTGTATAATAGATGTGTTTCCTCACTTTTCTTTCTTTTTAACTTAGCACATTCTTTGAATTGTGGGTTATTGTATGTTCATAACACTTGTTCTTTATTTCAGGGGCAGGCCAGGCAGTTAAAACGTCGGATGTTCGACATCGCCTTGAACAATTTAAGTCGAGGAGAGCTTCTGCGAAACCTTCTACTGATCGCACTGGGGACGTAGTCAAGTACCGCCCTCTTCTTGGGGTCATCGAAGAGGGCATTCAGAAAAGGAAGCGGAGCCGTTCCTTATTTGAGTCGTCCCCTGGTTCGCAGCCTCCTACTCAGCCTCCTCGTGATACTACGGAGGAGAGCACGGAGCCCGGCCCCCCTCCTCCTCCTTCCAAGGGTCCTACTGTCATTCATATAAGGCGTCCCGATGCGCCTCGCCCCGTGCCTCGTGACCCTTTTGCCGGTCATCCTGATTTAGACCCAAGTTTTCGGGACATTTCATTCGATGAGACCACGGGCGAGCACCTCCTTCCCCGCAACCCCATGGTA
Organism: Allium cepa; assembly: GCA_030765085.1. Taxonomy (NCBI): domain Eukaryota; kingdom Viridiplantae; phylum Streptophyta; class Magnoliopsida; order Asparagales; family Amaryllidaceae; genus Allium; species Allium cepa. The sequence continues at coordinate 790,267,563 of CM060935.1, read as the reverse complement.
AGAGTGCTGGACGAGGCCAAATCCTTAGATCTTGATTTACTTACTACACGGGTAGTCATCATGGGGGATGAGGCCAAGGCTAATATCGACCGAGTGGCCGTAGAGACCAAGAAGTTAATGGAGCATCATGCCAAGTTGGTCAAGGCCGGGGAAGAGATCGGGAGTGCCAACATTCGGTTGAGGTTAAAGGTTGCCGATCAGGCCAAGCAGCTCGCCGACCAAGCCATCCAGATTTTCCAGCATGAGGAAGCCTCCAAGCGTCTGAAAGAGACCATGGAGAAGGCCAGTAGGGCGGAATTACGGAAGATGGAGGTTGCATGCAGGGAACGGATTAACATAGCTATCGCAACGGTGGATGAGGTTCGAAATGCGGATCTCGAGCGGGTAGAGGAGTTGTCAGGGAGGCTCGAGGCTGCGGAGATGGCTCAGGCCGAGTTGAAGGAGGAGATGGAGGAGATGAGGAGGTCCCTCAGGTTGAAGGAAGAGGAAATGAGGAGGTCACTCCAGGCTGACTGCTTGAGATACCAGTCAGAGAGGGACGTCGCCGTCGCCAAGTTGCAAGCTTCCGAGGCCCGGGTGAGGGAGTTTGAGGAAAACGAGGGGATGATGGATGAGATGCTGCAGGATATGTACTTCCACACTTGGAAGGAGGGCGGCTTGTCTTGGATGGACGATTACCCTCGGGTCATGGCCAAGGTGTATCTCCAGGCTTTAGAGGAGGCTAGGGTGAATGCGGGTAAGGAAGGCGGAGAGGCTTTCAACTTGAGTGTGGTTACTGCTCAGTTCTCAAAGGAGGAGCAAGCGGCGGTGAAGGAGGGGATGCGGCTACTCGCTGCAGAGGAAGCGGGCGTGCAGTTGGATGATGAGGATCAAGCGGCGGATGCTGGTGAGTTATTCTTTTCCCTTTCTTTTCTTTTCGTGTTTTCATAACTTGATCGTTCGTTTAATGAATTCCTCTTCTGATCTGGACAGGTGGGACTTCAGATCCACATGCTGGGGGCTCCGATCCTGCGGCTAAGTAGGCTGGGGGAGTTGGTGATGGAGTGTGGATGCATCTGCCATCTTTTTGTTTCTTTTTTATCACTGTTCATGTTAGTCTTTGATATGCAACTGTAATAAAATTATTTGCAAAGAATAACTTCGTGTGATCTTATAATATAAGCTGATTTTGTCATGTTTAAATGTTGTTGCTATCTTTATGTGCTGTGTGAGAAGTATAATTATGTATATGCCTGTGATTCCACTTGTGTTTGATGTTAAGTTTTTGCTTGAAATATAATTTCACGTTTTGCAATGTCAGTGTATGAATAAGTTATAGTTACGCATTTATGTACAAGAGAAGAGAGTACCGCCCTTTATGTTTTATTCGCAGGCGGTAGCTTTGAGTGTCTTGTGTAACTGTTCACGGGTATAGCCGAGCGCCCTGCTACCCAGCACGCAGGCTTAGAGCCTCATGAGTGAATGCTTCCTATTTGGTTTCCTGTACTTTAGAGTTTGTTATACAGGATAGGAGAAAAATATTTAAATGAAATGAAAATATAGTAAAAGTAAAACTTCCAGTCACGGAAGGCCGTCGATGTGCTTAAGTTCGTGGCAAACGGGTTTTGTAGTCACTTTCCCTAGCTGTGGGTCTTGGAGACATTTGTCACCCATCTTACGCCTCCGCGGGGAGTTTTCTTTTTTACCACAGCCGCACTTAAGACACATCGGAGCCGAGATCGCGCACGGTAACTACCCGAACCATTATGGTCCGTAATCGTGGGTATTATTCGATTTACCGTGGCCGGCTAGCGTGGGTGCCGTTGGCCGTGAACTACCCCTGGCTGGCCACACCTTATGTTGGGGCTTAAAGTAGGTTCACAGTTACCGACGAGCCGAACGCCGTAATGAGCTGCCATCGGCTATAGTCGGCCTTTATGATGACTTATAATCGGCTCATTACAGTTGGCTTTGAGGGCAGGCGCGCAATGAGTTAACCCGCAGCAGAGGGATGCTGGGGCAAAAGAGTCTCATTGGCGAGTGCATAGAATCGTAGCGTACCTGTTAGGCCTAGTCCAGATGAGGCCGCGGTGCGTCTTGAGTGGAGATGCCATAGAATTTTGTTCAACAGAAAGGGATAACGCTTAACAAGTAGCCAAGACATAAAGGAACAAGTTAAAAAGAGACAAGATTTTTTAAAGTGGTTCGGCACGAAAATGCCTACGTCCACTGATTCTCTTTGTTAATTCACTTCATATGGGCGGTACAAGTTAAGAAAAGTATCGACGGAGGTGTCGGATGTTCCATGCCCTCTGGAACACCTCTCCGTCCACTGTTGACAAAATGTAAGCTCCATTGTGGAGATCTTTGTGAATTACATATGGTCCGTCCCAGATGGGGTCCAGTGCCCCGGGGCGCGGAAAGATTCGCCTGAGGACAAGATCTCCTTCTTGTAAGCTGCGATGCTTGACTTTGGAATTGTATAGTGCTGCCACTTTTTGTTTGTGAGCTGCTGCTTTGAGTGCTGCATCGTTTCTCCTTTCCTCAATCAGATCCAAAGACATGAGGAGGAGTTCTTCGTTTTCTTCTGGGTTGTAGTGGATCCTACGGTGGGAAGGCACAATAGTCTCAACTGGGAGCATTGCCTCCGATCCATATGCCAAAGAGAAAGGAGTATGTCCCGTTGATGTTCTGAAAGATGTGCGGTATGCCCATAGTGCCGTAGGAAGTTCGTCCACCCAAGCGCCTTTTGACTTTTCAAGTTTCTTCTTGATTAGGGTTTTGAGAATTTTGTTGACAGCTTCAACTTGTCCGTTTGCCTGAGGGTAAGCTACTGATGAGAAGCTTTTATGAATTCCATGCTCTTGGCACCAGTCGGCAAATTCTTCGCTGTCAAATTGGAGTCCGTTGTCTGATACGATCTTGAGGGGGACTCCATACCTGCACAGAATGTTTTTGATCAAGAAGTTGATAACTTTTGCTGAAGATATTTTATTTAAAGGTTCCGCTTCCACCCATTTGGTGAAATAATCGACTGCCACTATAGCATATTTGGCTCCGCCTCGGCCCGTTGGCAGTTCGCCAATTAAGTCAATTCCCCATACAGCAAAGGGCCAAGGGCTGGTCATTTGAGTAATTTCGTTTGTGGGTAGTCGAGGGATCTTGGCGAACTTCTGACATCTGTCGCATTTCTTAACGAAGTCTAGGGCATCTTTGTTTAGTGTGGGCCAGTAATATCCATATCGGAGTATCTTTCTTGCCAAAGTCTGTCCTCCAGTGTGATCTCCGCATCCTCCCTGATGGATGTTTGTTAATATCTCCTTGGCTTCCCTTCCGGCGACGCATCTTAATAGGGGGCTAGAGAAGCCACGCCGGTAGAGGATGCCTTCTTGTATTGTGTAGTGGGGAACTTTCCTCAAGATCTTCTTGGCTTCGTCACGCCTGTCGGGTAGTATGCCATCTTGCAAATATTTCCGGATAGGAGTCATTCAGGTTCCTTCTTCGATTGCAGTTATCAGATTCGCTTGTTCGAAACTCGGGGCTAGCTGCCTTGAGATTGCTAGTGCTCCGGGAATGGTGCTGTCCTTCATACTAGCTTGCTTTGCAAGTTCATCTGCCTCTTGGTTTTCTTCTCGAGGAATGTGTTTGATTAGATAATGGTCCAATCGATCGAGCAGCAGTCTGGTTTTCTTTAGGTATGCTGTGAGCCGTTCTCCTCGAGTCTGGAATTCTCCTAGTACCTGGTTTACGATAAGCTGAGAATCACTATGAATACACAAGGAATTGATCCCAATTTCTAGGGCCAGTTCCAATCCCGCTATTACTGCTTCATATTCAGCATCGTTGTTAGTGGTCGTGAACTCCAATCTTAATGCATAGTACAACTTTCTTCCCCTGGGGGTGACGATCACAATACCTGCCCCCGAGCCTTGTTCGTTCGATGCTCCGTCTACAAAGAGGTTCCACTTGATGTTTTTTGCCACTTCGGATTGTTCCTTGCCTTCGTTGGTAGTGAATTCGGCAATGAAATCAGCCATGGCTTGTCCTTTGATAGCGGTGCGGGGATGGTAGGTGATATCATACTGACTTAGTTCGATGCACCATTTGAGGAGTCGCCCAGAAGTGTCAGGACGATGGAGCGCTTGTCTTAGTGGTTGATCGGTTAGAACCCTGATGGAGTGAGACTGGAAGTAGTGTCGCAGTTTCCGTGACGCGATCAATAAACAATATGCTAACTTCTCAAGTTTAGGATATCTGGCTTCTGCCCCCGTAAATCTCTTGCTTACAAAGTAAACCGGGCGTTGTGTGCGGTCTTCTTCTCTTACCAAGGCGGCGCTTAGAGCATGAGATGATACAGCGAGGTATAGGTATAACACTTCACCTTCATTTGGAGTTGAGAGTACTGGTGGTCTCTGAAGGTGTTCGATTAGGTTGAGGAAGGCTTTTAAGCATTCGTCGGTCCACTCGAACCTCCCTTTGTCTTTCTTGAGTGCTTCGAAGAAAGGGACACACTTGTCAGTTGCCTTGGAAATGAATCTGCTTAGGGCGGCCACCTTCCCGTTTAGGCTCTGCATTTCTTTTCGAGTGGAAGGTATCCTTATTTCTTTTAAAGCCCGGACTTGTTCAGGGTTTGCTTCGATTCCTCTGGCGTGGACGATGAATCCTAAGAATTTTCCCGATGAAACTCCGAAGGAGCACTTTAGAGGATTCAGCTTCATTCCATACCGGCGAAGTACCTGAAACATATCGTCCAGATGGCTTACATGGTCGTTGGCTTTCCTGGACTTTACCAACATGTCATCCACATATACTTCCATAGTTCGTCCTATCAGTCCTGCGAACATTTTGTTGACGAGGCGTTGATAGGTAGCTCCAGCATTTTTGAGTCCAAAAGGCATGACTTTGTAACAATATAATCCGCGGTCGGTGATGAAGCTAGTGTGGTCCTGATCGGGAGCGTGCATGGGGATCTGGTTATATCCGGAGTATGCATCCATAAAAGATAGGAGTTCGTGCCCAGCTGTGCTGTCTACGAGTTGGTCAATTCGGGGAAGTGGGAAGCAGTCTTTCGGGCAAGCGTCATTCAGATTGGAGAAGTCAATACATGTTCGCCACTTTCCATTGGCCTTTTTTACTAGCACCGGGTTAGCGATCCATTCTGGGTAGATGGCTTCCCGTATGAAGCCATTAGCAAGTAGATTTTTTACTTCCTCATCAAGGGCTGCTGATCGCTCTGCCCCCATGCTCCTCTTTTTCTGTTTTACTGGTACCTTGGTGGGATCGATGTTCAACATGTGGCATGCTATGTCTGGGGAGATTCCTGTCATATCGGCATGGGTCCACGCAAATACATCTAAGTTGTGGCGGAGGAAGTCAATGAGTTGATCCTTCAATCCCGTTTTCAGCTGAGATCCGATTTTTAATAGTCTACTTGAATCATGCTTATCTACCGATACGAATCCCATAGCCTCTGCAGGCTCGGCGGTAGCCTCCTCCTCTTTATCCCTGGGGTCTAGTTCATTGAAGGGATCGCTTGTGTATCGAAGAGGAGGGGCTTTCTTTAGTTGCTATGCCTCCAAGCTTTTCATGCAGAGAGTAGTCTCTGCATCTTTTCCTTTACTCTTTCTGCGGTTATTGCGAAGTTCAGTTACGTAGCAGTCTCGGGCAGCATCTTGATCTCCTTCTACTTCTCCTACTCCGTTGTCTGTTGGAAATTTCATTTTCAGGCACCAGGGGGCTAATACAATCTGAAAATCAGACAAGGCTGGTCTTCCCAAGAAAGCGTTGTAAGCCGAGTGGTTTTCTATTAGTACGAACGTTTGTTTTCGCACAACGGAGCGGGGATGACTTCCTATTTCGACGAAGAGGTCAAGTTGCCCGAGAGGCATCTTTGCATCTCCAGTGAAACCGTGCAGTGGTTTGTCACAGGGGGATACATCCTTCATTGATAACTTCATTTTGTCGAAAGCATGTTTGAACAGGATATTAACGGAGCTTCCCGTGTCTATTAGAATCCGAAAAACTTTAGCTGGACCAAACCAGGCAGAGATGACCATGGGATCCATATGTGGGTACTGTCTTCCTTCCAAATCATGCCTACTGAATACAATGTCATTGTTTTCTTTTCGTTTCGGGTGGCGTTCCTCCGTAATGGAGTTAACATATCCTTCGGCATTTCTAAGCGACTTGCCGTACCTTTCCATCTCTGCCCAACTTCTGTCGGCGATGTGTGGTCCTCCTGAGATGGTAAGGACCACTATCTTCTCTTGACTAGAGCCACTGGTGTTGTGATTGTTGCGATTCCCTCCGCCTACTTCTGGGAGGGGTTGCTTTGAGTTCTCATTGGCAGGAGTTGGAGTCCTATTCTGACCTTTCACATAACGTTCCAGTCTTCTTCTTCTAATGTGTTCTTCGATCAAGTCCCGAAGATGGTGGCATTCATTGGTGTCATGTCCGTGGGATTCGTGGAAGCGACAGAACTTTCCGGACTTGAGTGCGTTATCTGATTCTTTCTTGTGCGGGGGGCGCTTGTATCCGAGTTCGCCCTGAGTGGCTAGGTAGATGTTTTCGATTGTTTCATTCAAAGGAGTGTAGGAGTCAAATCTTGGCCCTGGTCGATATTGGCGCTTCTCAACCTTTCTGCCCCCAGCATTGTCTCTAGATTCATTTCTTCGAGCGTCCTTAGCTGCAGTGGGAACCTTGTCCTGAACTATCTTGCCTTGTTGCCCTGACTGCCTCTCCGTAGCAGTGTCTTCAAGTCTCATATACTTTCCTGCTTCATGGAAGAAATCAGGCAAGGTAGCTGGTTTTTCCTTAGTTAATCTTCTGGCAAACTTGGTGTCTGGATGTACACCACTACAGAGGGCCATTAGAGTGAGTTTTTCATCGGCATCTTGAACTGCTGCCGCTGCGGCGTTGAACCGTGTTAGATATTGTTGCAGCGTCTCTCCGGATTTCTGTTTGACATTGGATAGAGAATAAGCATCCCTGGGTTGTTCCACATGGATGCGGAACTGGCTAATAAACCTTTCTTTTAACATCTCCCATGAGCTGATGGATCCTTGGGGTAGATGGCAGAACCAGGAGGTAGCTAGATCTGATAGGAATAGCGGAAAGCATTTACATAATACTCCTTCTGTTGCTCCACTCATGAGCATATGCTGGGTGTATCTCTGCAGGTGTACGATGGGGTCGGAAGTTCCTTTGTAAGGTTCCATGGTTGGCATTTTCCATTCCCGGGGAGTGATGGCAGTTTCGATATTTCGGGTAAAGGGACTGGTGACCCTAGCGCCTATTCCCCGGTCCCTTTGCTCCCGTTGGACACATTCTCTGAATAATCGTGCCATCCGCTCGTCAGAACTTGGAGCGGATAAAAATGAGCTCGGTTCTTCCCTGCGGGATCTATCTCGTCCAGATGACCTGTAGGGATGGTACAGTCTATCACCTCTAGCATTATCCAGTGGTTGTCTTTGGTTGCTTGGATGCACGCTAGGACCAGCTACAGTTGCCCCCTGCCTTGATCTTCCCCTGTGGGGTTCTGTTTCGAGCACATCCATGGGGTCAACTTCGGGCTGGGTTCTAGCTCGGCTCCGTTCAGCGGGGTTTCTATGATTAGGTGGCATGACTGGCTCAGCTACATCCGACCCTCGCCTGGTGCCTCCCCCGCTAGGTTCGGTTCCAAGGGCTTCCTCGAGTCGGAATTCGGGCTGAGTCCGGGCGCGGTCCCTATCATCGTTTTTCCTGTTGATAGCTTGTTCGAAGAGTGAAGACCTTTGTTGCCTCCGGGATCCTCCGGATTGGGATTCACCCCATGATTCAGTGTTGCGGTTGGACTCTTCAGCATCCCTTAAGCGTGTCATGAGTTGATCCACCAAAGTTTCTTGTTGGGATGTGAAGCGGTTAGTTACTTCAGCCACAACCCTGTCCAGATCTGCCCTAGTGATTGGTTGTTCCGTTGCGGGACCAGTTGGATTTTTCTGATTTTCATCTGGTACTGCTGTTGAAGTGGGCTGATCTGTGATTGCTGGATCTGGAAGGCTGCTAGTTGCGATGTTCTTTCCTTTGTTAACATCCCTTCTCTGTTTGGAAGGCATGGTTTCTAAGCAACGAGTGATGTTGTTAGGAAGAAGGTTGAGTGGGAGAAGATGAAGCCTGAGTTCATCTCTCAGTGAAAGCACCAAAAATGTTTGCACAAAAAATGGACAAACACCTCCAAGTCGTGTTATTTAGTTGATTATATGTAATTTTCAATGATTTTAGATGAGTATGTAAATATGAGAAAAGTAGGGGCTGAAATGTAAAAGACACACAGATTTATAGTGGTTCGGCCAGAATGTGCCTACGTCCACTTTATATGTTATTATCTTCTTTCTTTCAGGTTACAAGTACAATGCGTTGTATACAAGTGTATGAAAGTAGTTTGAAAGTTCCTTCCTTACTTGAGCTCTCAAACTTGTCTGCCATTGTTGTACCCCTGCCCCTCTATTTATAGAGTGAGGTTGGGGGTAGGGGTCTTGGATGTATATAGCTGCTGGTGGGCCCGGGCTGGAGCAATTTGGCCTGGCACTTCTGGTTCGGCGAGGCTTCATCCGGCATGGAGCTTGGACTGGTGATGGTGACTTCATGGTGACTTCATCCCTTGGTCCGGTGGTGGTGTTGGAGTGGCAGTGGAGTTGGTTCGGCCATGGTTCATGCCAAATGGAATGGTGGTTGTGCCTTGCCGAATGGAGTGGGGGACCGAATGAGGTTGGCTCGGTAGGGGGTTGATCCGGTAGTGGAGTGGGAGTTGTAGCTTGGACCGGCATTGTGTGGTCCGGTGGAGATGTGGAGTATTGGACCGGCATTGTGTGGTCCGGTGTTGAGCTGGTGCCGAATGGACATGAGAGGAGAGAGCCGAATGAAGTTGAGGGCATGGACGCCGAATGAACTTGAGTTCATGGATGCCGAATGGACCATGGTACAAGGAGGTTCCGAATGGACATGAGCACTTGCGTGCAAGGAGATGACGCCTACTGTGCCTGTTGGTTTCAAATGTGCATGGGACATGACGCTTCACGGTCTCGTGGCCTTCTGGGCGAGAATCCGCCCAACATATCCTTAGGGGTTTCTTGCCATATTTATAATTTTTCAAGGGTATGTTTATTTCTATTAAGGCTTGAATGGTAGAAAGTTAAGTAACATCTCGAAAAGTGGCCAAAACATCATTAGTGCAAAACTGCCCTGTTTAGAGTCGATTTTTGGGTTTTTAAAGGGTTGAAAAGATATTTAAACTTAATTATTCTATTTCGTTCTTTTTATAAGTGTCTACTAACTGTATAAGAGTACTTTAAAGGTATTTTGAGATGTTTATGAATTTTTTAGAATTAGTTGTGAATTTTTAAAGAACGTGTATTTTGTTGAAAACATATCGTTTTCAAGTTTTTAAGAATTTTATAAACTTGTTGTTTTCAAGTAATATTTTGAGTAAATGTTTTAAAACCTATTATACGTATTATAAATGATTTTAAAAGGATATTTTAAGTATACATGGTTTTTATAAAATATGTTGCCTATTTTATATCTTATGGAATAAAATATCTTTTGAAACGATTTATTTGATATCAAGTTTTGGTAAAAAAATTACTGTACATATATATCACTTCAAAAAGGGTTTTAAAAGTATAAAAAACAAGTTTAGAAAGGGATTAGTAATTACTTAATGGATAAATGGTTAAATTATTTAATTACTCGTTGTAAAAGTAATTACCATGCTTAACACTAAAAGCCGACAAAGTAAAAATTATCTATTTGCGAGAGTTAAGGTTGATGTCGAGTAAGGACAGAGCAATAGAGTTCTAAACTACTTGGCTCCCTCCTAACCGAGAAATAATAAGTTGGAAAATATCGAAAATGTGCTAATTGTGTTGATTTCTTATTGTTTATGGAAGTCATTAATATTATACCTAGTACTAAAAGCCGACGAGGTAAACTTATCTATTTGTAAGATTCAATGATAAAATGTCTTGGCAAGGTGCTCTAACTTACCTGGCTTCACTCTTGAATGAGGGATAGTTAAGTTGGAATGTCGAAAACAAGTTAAGCACACAAATTGTGATTTGTGTAAACAATAGTTTTGACTAGATAATTGATTAGTCGATTATCGATCTTGACCTAATATTTACTTAGGAAGTTATTGAAATGCTTCATGATTTTATACCAATAACAAACCCTTGGGAAGGAGTATTGGTACGAAACATCTCAAGCTTTCGCTTACTTTTGAAAGAATGGAATTTAATTAGTTGGAAATTCATCGAATTAGTTTTGAAGAGACCATGATTGGTAAGCTTTTTACTTATCGAATACCACTTCAAAACTAGTATACAAGTTTTATGTTTTTGAAGCAGTTGTGAAGGTGAAATGTTATCGAGTTGAACTTTCAATCCTAAGGTTAATTCCAAGGAAGTGGTCAATGTTAATGTTTCAAATGATGCTATCGTGTTGGACTGTTTATCTTGAGGAGTATTCCAAAAGAGAGGACAACGATAGCATTCGTCGAAGGACTTATGTGAGGAACCTATGTGGAGGTTCTAGATCTAATCCATGTAGTACATCTATACGAGATATGGGATTCCATTTGGGGATTCATGTTTTGTTCGAGTGATGAAGACAAGAGTAAAAGGCGCTGAACATAGCCTCGATAGCAGAAATGACTAAAATCAGAGACAGGAAGCATAGCCAAAGAGAACGTAGCATTTTTGCAATCCCAAAGGTGCAGGCAACTCCATCTAATATTTATGGATAGGCATGCAAAAGCAATGCATTCGGAACCACGATTGTCTGAGCGTGGACTACTTATGCATTTCCTATAGTACAATCCCTGGAGATATACGTTGCTCAGAAGCATATATTTGATCATTGTGTAAGAGTTCGAATTCGGCTGGATCAGTAGAGATCTCTAAGGAAAATCCACTATTCGAATGTGCCTTGGCGGTATTGATTCTATATCTATTATTATTGTGGCGTTCATATAGCAACTATTTAATATAATTTATATCCTACACCCTGTACATTGTCTATCATATCACTATATGTTAAACTTAATAATTGGTTGGTTTCATTTGAGGGGAAAATTGTTATGGTAATCTGTAGAGTCTCAATGGTTACTGTTATGTCACTTATATTTCTTGAGTTTCTTACGCTAGTCTCTCAGACCGATTCGGATGCTATTTTCTTATAATGCTCGGGTCAGCCCCGTGTATGTTTCCAAATTTAGCTGCAGACACTTCGGAGTTTCTAGAGCCAAGATGGATGATTTTTTGCCATAGTATTTATTTCCGCTGCATTACTATTGTATCATCAGCATTTGTAAGGACATGTTGTTATAACTGTCCAGGTTGATTACTACAACTTTGAAAAACTTTATATCTTAGAATAATAGTTTATACTGTCTTTAATATTTTGTACGATCGTTTCGTTGTGAGATTTTGATATCATGATCCTTCTTTCTTGTTCCATTTCCTTTTCTTTTATTTTCACTCTAGCGATTCGCCTTTTTGGCACTTGAGTGATCGGCACATGAATACCATAGATGTATTGGTTTTGACATTTCGGGGTCGAAAAGGCAAGTCGTTATAGTGATATCAAAGCTGAAGGTTAAGCAAGAAGCTTGGCTTTCGTTGGGGATGGCTCATTAGAGATCTGGTAAGAGACGCCCTAAAATGAGTCGAGTGTATTATACATATGAGAGAATATTTTTTAGTGCTATAAAAATGCTTTATATTGTGTTTATTGGCCTATTAGGTTGTTTATGAATTAAGGTCGGCACATGGGACGCCATGGTGTCGATAGGGATTTCTAAACAGTTGACAGAGTAAACTACCACAGTATTTTTTTCCAAACTAGTAAATGAAATAATTTTACCTAGACTTTATTTTGGATATAAAAGAAAAAATTCAAAGGAAAATTGATATAGTTATTTTTGATGTGTTAGTTTGTTAAGAAATGATAATATTCAATTACTATCATTTATTGTTTGATTAGTTATGCTTGACTAGTTTATGAGCATTTACTATAGTTTATTGATTTATAAGGAATTTACATTCTTATAGCAAGGGTTGGCTAGATAGTAAATTTATGGGAACATTAAATATGAACTCCTTGTGAATTAAGTTTCACGGTTTGACTATAAAGCGTTCGATTTGATGGGTTAAAATTGAAATTTAATAAAAGTTGTTTATTATAATCAAAACAAATATGTACAATTATAAAATGATTTAGATAAAGAAGCAATTTTATATGAACATGGTTTATAAACAAAAAAGATTTAAATACAGAAATTGAGGACTTAAATCTTGGTATCTTTGAAAATGTTTTTCAATATTTTAGGGAAATAGCAATATTATTTGAAAGTAAGTATTTGGGAAATTGGTTTATGAAATTGATATCATGGTACTTAGCAACATTTATGATATATTTGATACCATTTTGAACTGATTTTAATTAAGTCCAAAAGGCATGAATTGCATGTACTGAACTCACTCATGTCGCTTGAAAATAATTTTGGTGATGACTTCAACATCGTCGACACTCATTTTTGAGTTTCGAAGTGTGAGCGACTACAAAGTTTTTTTAGTAAAAAAGATTTTGATTTAATCCTAAAGTGTGGTTTGATGTACAAAAGATATATATATATATATATATATATATATTTCAAGAGATTTGAAATGAAAACCAATTTAGTTGTAAAGTTTGTTCTTAAGTTGTTTCATGGACACATATAGCTTATGCATTAGGAAAGTATAAATGTGCTTCATGATATGATAAATTTTTTGGTAATTTTCGTTTGTTAAAATGATTTGAGATTTTCTGCAATTTTCGATAGTCGGGAACTTCCAAATTTTATTAGGACTTGTAGTTAAATGTTTTTGAAGATATAAAGTTGAGTTTATATAATATTTGAATTGAGAAGATAGCATGTTAAAATAAGTTTTAAATTTGTTAATCATACTTATTACAAATTTGATGTTTTGGTATTCACTCTTAGGATGTAGTGTAATATTATACGAGAATGAACTTAAGTTACAAAATGTGGATAAACTTGAAGTTATGTTTTTATGAAATAATTCATAAATAATTTCAGTATTGAATGACACACTATTTGGATAAATAAATGTGATTAAAAGGAATTGGTGTAGTTAAGAAACCAGTAGGATATTTATGTAAGTTATACATAGATCGTTTTATTTGTATAACTTCTAGTGTTCGAGTACTTGATTTCAAGGTGGTATACACCGGTCCAAACAATGATTTTTCACTAGATTCTTGACCGCGAACACTTGATACAGATTCTTGATATGATCCCAAACTTTTTTATTAATGTATATGGCTAAGCTTTCTAACCAAGAAACCTGATCGGAGTCCGCACTAGAGAGGCCAAGTGATCTACACTAGTTGGAAGTGAATTTATGCGATCGAGCAAGTGGTCAGATCAGATATTGCGTATGGACAGTCCATATGCATCATATAGGCTTTAATATGTATTTATACTATGTTTTGTTGACTTATGGAGGGTTTAGGTGATGAATTTTCGATCTATTATGAGGTAGTATGAATAATCGTCTAGGTAATAACCTGAAGCGGTTGAGCGTTAGGTATGCTTAGCAGGTTGTTTATCATCCTTGTGAGATGAGAGAGTTTTTGAACCTGAAAAAAATGTGAGCCTTGTTTCTAATGATTGTGATACTATTAAGTACTAATGTGCGAATGTATCTTTGGTTGCTTATGCTGAAATTTCAAGGGCGTAATATTCTAAGTAGGGGAGAATGCAACGACCCAAAATTTCGGACACTTCGTATTGAAATATCTAAATTATTTAAATAGTTTGAATCTTCGGTTAAATGTTATTACAATGATTTAATAAGATTTTTACCCCCCTTAAAATCATATGTATAGGGGGTAAACTTTTTTTGCAAAATGTTTGCAAAAATATATTCTTCGAAGAGAAATCGATAATGTGACCGAAAATCGGTTTATCGGGTAAACAGCTTTTCGATTAATATAAGTTGTTCGGACTCTTTCGCACTTAAACAATGATCAAATGAACACATTAACAACTAATTAACAAACTCTCTTCTTCATAACACATGGAATATTCTAGAATGTTCTAATGGATAAGAGATATTAGCATGGTGAGGGTATAATGGTAAATAGCATAAAGGAGAAGTGACATAAAGTTATCATATGAGAAGGAGGCTCCCTTGTGACCTTCCATGAGATGTAGAGGTGGTAGTGACCCCTTTCATAAGCCTGTTAGAAATGTGGATTACGGACTTAAGGCTAGGATAAACACTAGAGGAAGGGGTGAATAGTGTTTTAAGAAATCACTAAATCTTTTAGAGTTTTTGTTAATTTAAACATAAATGTATGCAATATTCAGACACAGATATGATCACAGAAACAAACAAAGATGCAGAAATAAAGTAAAATCAGTAAAGGAAAGAACACACCGGATTTTATACTGGTTCGGAGTTACCCTACATCCAGTCCCGCACACAAGTACGGATTTCTTTCAAAAGCAATCTTTACAATTACACCCTCGATTTCAAGGCTACGAGGTACACCCTCCAGATTCACAATCCTCTGGACAGAGATACTTGATTTTACGGGCAACAAGTTCACTCAATTAATTTCCTAGGCTACAATCACACATTTACACTTCATTGATTTCCAAGGCTACAATCACACCTTTTACACTTGATTGATTTCCAATGCTACAATCACACATTTTCTCACTAAATTGATTACGAAGAAGTCTATAACTCTGAATAGCACTGAGGATCTTATTGAGATAGTGATAGAGAATCGAACCAGAAATAATCTAGTTAGATTCAATGTTGATTTCAGCAGAGTAATGGTAAGAATATGTATAAAGAAATGTGGAGGAAGAAGAGGAGCGAAAACCAGAAAAATATGATTAGAAATTTGTTGAAAACAACCCCTATTTATAGAAGAACAACAGTCATATCCATTAGTGAAGGGATATGACGAACAGACACTTCTTTTGAAATTCAAATTTTTGAAATCAACTGACACTATGTCGACATGGGTAAATTGGGTATGTCGACATCCCAAAGGAAATTTTGGTGTTTTGTTTTTTGTTGAAAATAACTTTTATCTTATATTAAAACTATTTTAAACTTTTATAAATATACTTAACTATAGTTAAATACATAAATATAGAGAATAATATTTTGGTATATACAAAATTTTACTATAATTTTATATTTAAATCTAAGTTTAAATATTAAAAGTTAAATATATTATTATTAAAGATATTTTAAAACTAAGGATAATTTAATTTTGAAGATAAAGATTATTTTGAGGCTAAAAATATTTAAAATCAGGATAGATGTTTTTTATTCTTTTAAAAGGAAGGTTTTGAAAACATTTTGAAAACAAGATATAATTTTTTAAAATCATTTTGAATAAAAGTTAGCGGATACAAAACAATGTTCCACTAGATTTTTTGTAGGTTCCATTCTACTTAGGGTTCCATCCCTTTAAAAGGCTCGAAGTGGATTTCATTCCACGAATAAATTGGATTTTAAGATGCCAGTGCTTTTCTAGGTGTTTTAACAAAATTTCTAATTAAATTACTTATTCTTGAAATCTTGAACTCTTGATAATCTAGATATTCTTGATACTCGTGAGTCTTCAATTTTGATATCTTGAATCTCTATACTGTACAGTCTTCATTCTTGGAACCTGCATGGTTAAATCCTGCATATACATATATTTCTAAACTATAATGTTAGTATTTATATTTTATAATCCTATTCTAAGGTGGTTGTCATCAAAATCATCATCTCGAAGAGTAACAATCTCCCCTTTTTTGTTGATGACAACCCTTGTTTATAAAATAATACTTCTATCCTAATAACTCCCCCTTAATCTAATAACTCCCTTTAACCTATGCCTAACTATCCTATTTTATATTTCTCCCCCTTTGTCATCAACAAAAACTAACTCCAAACTATATAATCTCTAAACTATATAACTCCCTCTCATTCTTGGACTAAAGTACTTGCATTTATAAACTATACAATGAAGTATATAATAAATAAATTAAGAGATAATTATACTAATAGACATGATAATTAGTTAAGGATCATTTAAATATCAATGCGTATTTATACATGTTTTTCAAACCAAATATCAATCCAAATCAAATCAAATCAAATCAAAACAATTCAAATCAAACAAACCAATCAAATCAAACATTACGAGGAACTTCCACCCACCCTTCTTCTCCAAGTATAGGGTCTGCTTTAATGAAATCCCAATTTTCATTATCATTAGTGAGAGAGACTGGAGGATGTGCTTCGTTATCATCCTTGTGCAGGGAGGAAATCATCCATCGTATTGCATCAAAATGCCTTTCTTACTCCTTGATCATCTGCATTTGAGTCAACTCTAAGTGTCGCTGGTTTCGAAGAATGAACGAAAGAATATTCTTGAAAGAATTAAGAGTCTCTTCAAGATTTTCGGATAAATTATGAATTGGATTGGCCATATTCAAGTTTGTGAGAAGAATGAGAAACAAAGTGAATAAGAAATAATACTGAGTGATGAATTCTGGAAGACATAGGTATTTATAAGTGTAGAAATTCGTTTGAAATGAATAGACGTAAGGTAGTTATTCAAATTCAAATTTAAAATGAAGTGTCATTTCTGACAAGTACATGTCGACATGGTCATAGGGGGGATGTCGACATGGTGCGGTGAATTTTGATGGCTTATTTTGATTTTGTGAATAATGGTGTGTATATATATTTACATAATATACTAACATTTATTCTGGAGATAAGATAAGCTAGATAACAAAAAGGAAATTCAATTTCATTGCATAATAGATCAATATAATGATTTAACATTAAAACTACACGAACATTCAAATTAAAATAAACTAAAACAAATACAACGAGATACGAAAAGGTAGAACTAGTTAGAGGATGATGAAGATGAAGATAATCCAAGCTTCTTGCTGACTTTGGAAATAAACTTGTTCATCTTGGATGAAATTTTGTCCAACTTCTTACTAACGGATCATTTAAGAATCCGTCGATTCTCAACAATGGTCTTTTGGTTTTTGAGAAGGGTTTTGTTGGTTGGATTAGGAGGACAATCAATGATTTCCAAAGATGTTTCACCTTCTACTTCTTCTTCAATTTCCATTTCATCCCCTTCTTCTTCTTCCTCTTCCTCCTCTTTCATCTCCTCATGAGCCAAACGCTCTTCCTTTCCGGCAAGAGTCTCATGAGGTTGAAAAACAAATGGAATTTTCATAAGAGAAATGTTTGAGTGATTAAAAACCTTTCTTGAAACAAATTCTTCTCCTTTGAAATCCACTCCAAAATAGTTAAAAATTCGAGTGAGATAGATTCCATAATACAAAGTATTCTCACCAATTTCAAGATTTTTGGGACGAAGTTCATCCAAAATAACTTGCTCCCAATTAATATCATAATTTCCAAAAATAGCAAAAAGTGCTTTGCAAACTTTTGAAGTAGGATTGTTAAAATTCCTCGATCTTGGGATGTTGTAAAAGAAGATTAATATTCTAGCTTTTGGTCGAAAGTTTCAATTTTCGAATTCAAAATTATCATTTCCTTCGAAAATATGATGAAATGTCTCACGATCATTTTCATTGATTCTAAAATTAGAAAGATCCATTCCCGTACTCTTGCAATTGAGAATGGTACCCAAAATATCACAATTCAAAACAATTCTAATGCCTTTGACACTACTCCAAATTTCATCATTATTTCCAACATAAAATCCACGGTTTAAATTTGCATTGAAAATTTTAACAAGATTTGGATAACAAACAAAATCATTTTGAGAAGCATCAACAAGACTAAGAATTTGATTGTTTGCAAAAAGAGAATCAATTTCATAAGAAGAGAAATCTTGAAATATAGCACAATTTCCACGGTGGACTTTTGCATAGTTAGCATAATTGATGTATGCTTTTATAGCCTCCGGATCATTGAAGAGTTGCTCTTTTATCTTTCTGGAAATTCTCATGGTAGAGGAGTTGCTTGAAGAAGCCATTAGAGTAGAGAGTAGAGAGCTTGAAGTTTTGAAGAGAGAGTTTGAATTTGAAAATGAGAGTGAAAAGATGTGATAAAAGATAGTGAATAAATAGATTCTCAAAGGACATGTTCTCTAGTCAAAAGATGTCTTTTCAGAGAATTGAATGAGGTGAAAAGGTGGAGGGAAATTCAACCATTTGAATTCAAAATTTGAATTTCAAATTCTATACGCATGTCGACATCATGATGGGGACCATGTCGACATGTGTCTTTGAATTTCTATGATTTATTTTTCCTAAGTATTCTAATATATATATATGTATGTATGTATGTATATATACTTATTATTTTTAATGTATATATATATATCTGGAATAATTCTGAAATTATAGTATATTCTATAAAATATTATAATACTATTAAAATTAAAAATAAAATAATAATAATAATAAAATAATAGTAAAAAAATAAAATTTTAAAATTCAAACAACACATCAATTCAAAATCAATCAAGTAACCAATTCTAAGCATGCAATTTCAGCCAATTGTATTGTAAATGTGTACCTTTTTCTGAGTCTGTTTCTCTGAATTCGTCGAAGTCGTGAACTGCTGTGAAACACATATTTGAATTATCTGTTTCCTGATCATCATCGCTTGAGAACGAGTCTGAGTCATCTAGAGTAGCAGTAAATGCACGTTTTCATTTCTTTACGGAATCATTGTTTATAGGAAGATTTTGCCTATCTAGACACAAACAGTCTCTTTTGATATGGTCTGGTTCGTCACAGTTGAAACATTTGATATTGTTTGGCACTACATTCTGATTTCCAGAATTTTTATAGTTGTTTCTCTTGAAATTATTCATCTTTCTATATTTCAGGAATTTTCGAAAATTCTTGGTCATAAGAGCTATCTCTTCATCATTATCGCTGTTTGAGTCTGATCCATCGGTCAATGCATTGAATGCCATTGATTTCTTTCTAGATGTTTTGCTTTCTCTTCTTCCAATCATTTGAACTTCAAACGACATTAGATTTCCAATTAATTCTTCTATCTTTAAGATGCTGATGTCATTTGCCTCTTCGATTGATCCCACTCCGGAGTAAGAGAATTTAAGATTTTTCTGACTTGATCTTCTTTCGAAAATTCCTTTCCCAATGATATTAGAGAATGCACAATATCCTGAAATCTACTATACATATCGAAAATAGACTCATTAGAGTTCATTTTAAATAATTGAAACTGATTTGTGAGCATGGAAATTTTGATCTGTTTAACTTTGCTTGTTCTCCTTGAGTAACTTGTAAAGTTTTTCAGATTTCATACGCGGATTTACAAACTGACACTCCAATAAATTCATTCCTATCACGTGAACAAAATAGAATATTCATTGCTTTAGAATTATTTTATGCAACAGTCTTTTGCTCAGTGGTCCACTGTGTAAAATCAGTTGTGGGTTTAGAATATTCAGTCTGTGTGATATTTCAAGTGTCTAATCCTACAGATTGTAAATATATTTTCATCCTACATGCCCAATATGCATAATTACTACCATTAAAAAGTGGTGGTCTGACAATAGACTGACCTTCTACAAATGAACTAGTGACAGGGATGATAGAACTAGTATTGGTAGTGTTACCAGTACCAGTGTTGGTAGCTATTTTTGAAATTTTTTCAAAATTCAGATTATGAAAACTTTGAAAACCTTGTTCTGATACCAAATGTTAGAAATGCGGATTATGGATCTTAAGGCCGGGATAAACACTAGAGGGGGATGAATAGTGTTTTAAGAAATTACTAAATCTTTTAGAGTTTTTGTTAATTTAAAGACAAATGTATGCAATATTCAGACACAGATATGATCACAGAAACAAACACAGATGCAGAAATAAAGTAAAAGCAGTAAAGGAAAGAACACGCCGGATTTTATACTGATTCCGAGTTACCCTACATCTAGTTCTGCACACAAGTATGGATTTCCTTTCAAAAGCAATCTTTACAATTACACCCTCGATTTCAAGGATACGAGGTACACCCTCCAGATTCACAATCCTCTGGGCAGAGATACTTGATTTTACGGGCAATAAGTTCACCCAATTGATTTCCTAGGCTATAATCACACCTTTACACTTGATTGATTTCCAAGGCTACAATCACACCTTTTACACTTGATTGATTTTCAAGGCTACAATCACACCTTTTCTCGCTAAGTTGATTACAAAGAAGTCTATAACTCTGAATAGCATTGAGGATCTTGTTGAGATGGTGATAGAGAATCAAACCAGAAATGATCTAGTTAGATTCAATGTTGATTTCGGTAGAGTAACGGTAAGAATATGTATAAAGAAATGTGGAAGAAGAAGAGGAGTGAAAACGAGAAAAATATGATTAGAAATTCGTTGAAAACGGTCCCTATTTATAGAAGAACAACAGTCATGTCCATTCGTGAAGGGATATGACGAATCGACACTTCTTTTGAAATTCAAATTTTTGAAATCAACTGACACTATGTCGACATGGGTAACTTGGGTATGTCGACATCCCAAAGGAAATTTTGGTGTTTTTTTTTCTTTGAAAATAACTTTTATCTTATATTAAAACTATTTTAAACTTTTATGAATATACTTAACTATAGTTAAAATACATAAATATAGAGAACAATATTTTGGTATATATAAAATTTTACTATGATTTTATATTTAAATCTAAGTATAAATATTAAAAGTTAAATATATTATTATTAAATATATTTTAAAACTAAGGATAATTTGATTTTGAAGATAAAGATTTTTTTGAGGCTAAAAATATTTAATTATCAGGATATATTTTTTTGATTCTTTTAAAAGGAAGGTTTTGAAAACATTTTTAAAACAAGATATAATTTTGTAAAATCATTTTGAATAAAAGTTAGCGGACACAAAACAATGTTCCACTAGATTTTTCGTAGGTTCCATCCTACTTAGGGTTCCATCCCTTTAACAGGCTCGAAGTGGATTCCATTCCATGAATAAATTGGATTTTAAGATGCCAGTGCTTTTCTAGGAGTTTTAACAAAATTCCTAATTAAATTACTTATTCTTAAAATCTTGAACTCTTGATAATCTTGATATTCTTGGTACTCGTGAGTCTTCAATTTTGATATCTTGAATCTCTATACTGTACAGTCTTCATTCTTGGTACCTGCATGGTTAAATCCTGCATATACATATATTTCTAAACTATAATGTTAGTATTTATATTTTATAATCATATTCTAAGATTGTTGTCATCAAAACCATCATCTCAAGGACTAACAAAGCCTACATAATCAAGGGCATGCCCTAAGGAAATAATTACAAAATTTAAAAAGCTTGTGTTCTAAAAATAATGGCTTCTCTTCTTCTTTCTCTCTTATGTTCTAAAAAGAAATAGTTGCAAATCAACTCCTAATCACTTCATACTTTTGCATAAGGCTTCATACAATATTATAAAACCTTCCACCAAATCAAAAGTTAAATAAGAAAAGCCAAACTCCCACGCCATGAGACATGAGATAGCCATGAGCATTGAGGAGTTTGGTTGGGAGGAAAAGCAAGGTAAAGGAAATGAAAGGATGAGGAAGGTGGTTGCAAGGAAGGGGTTAGGCTTGGGTTCTTAGATCTTTTTTATTTATGTGGTTAAAGGTCAATTAACACCTCACTTTGAATGAAAAATATAACACATACACATGTTGTGTTGATCCTATATATGATGTTTAAATTGTTGTTAATTTATGTTATAACATTGGTTTGAATTCTTGCTTTGAAAGCAAGTGACGTGTGTGATCCATGTATATGGACTTGAAAAACATTGGAATGGACTTGTATGGCTTATGATAGGACATTGAATAAATCATATATGTTATAGATGGACTTTGGTTTAGATCGGACTCTGATATGAAAGTGCACTTATAGCGATAGTCGTTATACATGCAATTGTGAATTGTCTTGTTTTTTAGTAATGTTTATGGAACTTCGTAGAGTGATCCTTAGGGATTTATAACCATATCTATAATTTTTTATATGTATTTTTATTGCTATTAAAAGCTTGAATAGTAAAAAGTTAAGTAGCATCTCGAAAAGTAGCCAAAATATCTCTAGTGCAAAACTGCCCCATTTAGACTCGATATTTGGACTTTAAAAGGTTGAAAAGATATTTAAATTTAAGTATTTTGTTTCATTATTTTTACATGTATTTACTAACTCATATCAGAGTATTTCAAAAGTGTTTTGAGATATTTATGAATTATAAAGAGTTATTTTTGAATTTTTAAAGAAGATATATTTTGTTGAAAACATGTCGTTTTCAAGTTTTTAAAGATTTTATAAACTTGTTGTTTTCAAGTAATATATTGAGTAAATGTTTTAAAACCTATTATAAGTATTATGAATGATTTTAATTTTTTTTAAGTATATATAGTTTTTATAAAATATGTTGCCTATTTTATATCTTATGGGATAAAATATCTTTCGAAATGATTTATTTAATATCAGGTTTTGGTAAACAAATTACTATACATATAT
This sequence comes from Allium cepa, assembly GCA_030765085.1. Classification (NCBI taxonomy): domain Eukaryota; kingdom Viridiplantae; phylum Streptophyta; class Magnoliopsida; order Asparagales; family Amaryllidaceae; genus Allium; species Allium cepa. The sequence continues at coordinate 790,244,972 of CM060935.1, read as the reverse complement.
ATCATTTAAAAAAAGGATTTTAAAAGTATAAACAAAAGGTTTAGAAAAGGGTTAGTAATTGCATAATGGCTAAATGGTTAAACTGTTTAATTACTAATTTGACAAGTAATTAACTATGCTTAACGCTAAAAGCCAATGAAGTAAGGCTTATCTATTTGTGAGAGTTAAGACTGATGTCGAGTAGAGATGGAGCAATAAAGCTCTAACCTAATGGGCTTCTCTCTTGACCGATAGTAAGTTGGAAAACGTTGAATGTTGATTTCTTATTATTTATGAAAATCATTAATATTATACTTAATACTAAAAGCCGATAAGGTAGGCTTATCTATTTATGAGATTCAAGAATTAAGTGTCTAGGCAAGGCTTTGTTGCAATCAGTGCTTTAACTTATCTAGCTTCACTCTTGAATGAGAAATAATTAAGTTGGAATGTTGAAAATGAGTTAAGCATACGAATCGTATTTGTATAAACAATTATTTTGAATAGATATTCTATTAGTCGATTATCAATCTTAACCTAATATTGACTTAGGAAGTTATCGAACCACTTCATGATATTATACTAATAAGAACCCCAGGGGAGGAGTATTGGTACAAAATGCCTTTATCTTTCGCTTACTTTTGAAAGAAACGGAATTAAGTTAGCCGGAATATCATCTAAATAGTTTTGAAGAGACTAGATCGATAAGTACGGTAAGTGTCTTTCTTATCAAATACCTCTTCAAAACTAGTATACGAGTTCTATGTTTTGGAAGCGGTTGTGAAATGAAATGTTATATGGTTGAACTTTAAATCCTAGGGTTAAGTCTAAGGGAGAAGTCGGTGTTAACTTTTTAAATGATGCTATTATGTGGGACTGTCTATCTTAAGGTGTATTCCAAGAGAGAGGACAATGCTAGAATTCGTCGGAGGACATATGCGAGGAACCTATGTAGAGGTTTGAGATCTATTCGAGATGCATGAATCTATGTAGTGATCCATGATCTGTTTGAGATATGGGAATCCATTTGGGAATTTGTGGTCTGTTCGAGTAATGATGACTCGAGTGAGAGATGTTGGACTAGCTTCATCATCGAAAATGACTAAAATCAAAAATAGAATGCATAGCCAAAGGGAATATAGCACTTTAGCAATCCCAAGGATGCAGGTGACTCCATCTAGTATCACTTATGGACATGCATGCAGGAGTGATGCATTCGGAACCAAGATTGTCTGGCTACAGTCCAGTCATGCATTTCCTATAGTACATTCCCTAGAGATGTATGTTGCTCTGAAGGTGAACTCTAATCCTTGTGTAAGAGTTTGGATTCAGCTAGATCTGAGGAGATCTCCATGAAAAATCCACTATGCAAATGTGCCTTAATGGTTTTGATTGTATACATATATTACTGTGGCATTCACACAGCAACTATTTGATATGATTTATATGCTACACCCTAGATATTATCTTTCATATTACTATATGTTAAACTTAATGAATGGTTGGTTACATTTGAGGGGAAAACCCTTATGGTAATCCGTACGGTCTCAATGGTTACTATTATGTCGCTCATATTTCTTAATTTTTCCTCGCTTGTTTACTAGACTGATCCTGATGCTATTTTCTTATAATACTCGGGTCAGTCCCATGTATGTTACCAGATTTAGCCGTGGATGCTTTGGAGCTTCTATAGATGAGCTGGATGATTTCCTCCTGTAATATTCATTTCGCTACATTACTATTATATCATTAGCATTTGTAAGGACAGATTGTTATAATAATACAAGCTGATTACTATAACTCTAAAAAACTTTATATCTTAGAATGACAGTTCCTTCTATCTTTGACACTATATACGATTGTTCCATTGTGAGATTCTGAAATTATGTTCCTTCTTCCTTGTTATATTTTCCTTTTCTTTTATTTTCACCCTAACAATTTGCCTTTTCGGCACTTGAGTGTTCGGCACATAAATATCATGGATGTATTAGTTTCGACATTTGGGGATCATAAAGGCGAGTCGTTACATTAAGATGGTCAGTTATCGTAGAGCAAGCCGCCAACATCAAGAACCATTAGTGCCAAATTCCTTTCCTATTGAAATAATGCCAATTACTATGCATTGAGGAATGTAGAGAATCATTATTAAACAAGGTCTGGCACCATATGGCGTTATTAATGCCGAAAGACATGAATGCCAAAGTCAAGCAGCTAGGCATGCTGGATTTCCACCCTTATAAATATAGACCTAGGGACTTTTGTAGAGTGGGCGAATCATTTTTATCTCTCTTCTTACTTTTTAAACTTTGTGACCCTAAATTGATTTGGGGATTTATAACCCATTATAGCATTTGAACTATCGAACCATTGGACTTTGTAACCTCAACATTATATTGGATAAAAACAAGATTTCTTGAATTATAACTTACTTTCAAGTTCCAAAGCATATATGATTTTCTAATCAAAGATTGCTTCAAAGTCCAAAAGTTCACTTTAGAGAGTTGGAGTTATTGTCTATTAAGAGAGGAGTTAGAGTTATTTAGTGATACCACATGCTCGGTAATAAATCCTGTTAGCACCAGAACTGGTCACTAACACCCTTAAGAGAGTTTGTGTAGAGAGATTAATGAAGATAGTAAATTAAACAGAGGATAATATGCAGATTTAAATGCAGAAAATAGAACACCATATTTATAGTGGTTCGGCGTAATTGCCTACGTCCACTTTGAGGTTAATCTTTATAGATGAAGGTAGGTTGGACTTCCTTGGTGGGGTTAGCAGCTTGGTATCTCGGCCCAAAAAGAGTGATCTCTGTGTGCCGACCCAGAGAGGCCGAACGGCAAAATGCCAAGCAAGGCATAAATGCCGAACGAAGTGATGCCGAACAACGTGAATGCCGAACGAGGCATTTGTGCCGAACGAAGTGATGCCGAACAACCTGAATGCCGAACGAGGCATTTGTGCTGAACGAAGTGATGCCGAACAACCTGAATGCCAAACGAGGTATTTTTGCCGAACGAAGTGATGCCGAACAACCTGAATGCCGAACGAGGCATTTGTGCCAAACGAAGTGATGCCGAACAGTATGGAGTGCCGAATGACTATGCCATGCCAAACATACATAGATGCCGACCGATATTCAATACCGAACGTCTCTCAATGCCGAACGCTCTCGCATGCCGAACACTCTCGCATGCCGAACGTCCCATAGATGCCGAGCAATATACAATACCAAATGTTTCTCAATGTCGAACGCTCTCGTATGCTGAACACTCTCGCACGCCGAACGTCCCATAGATGTCGAACGAACTTGAGTGCCGAACGAATCATATGTGTCGGACGACTCTAGAAGACGAGCACTTTCTAATGCCAAACGCTCCTAAATGCCGAGCGTTCTTGAATGCCGAGCGTTCTTGAATGCCGAGCATTCTTCTAATGCCGAACGATCCGGATGGCGAACGACTCATAAATGCCAAACAGAATGTTAATGCCGAGTACTTAGTTGCCTGGTCAAATCTCCAGGTAACACTTGCCCCCCAAAGTGCATCACGTGGTCGAACGTGTTGCGCTTTGAATCACGTTTCCACTGTGCTTTACTTAGAAATGTGATTTAGTGTCCCCGATGGTGACTTCCCTTGATCACTAGTTGAGGTGATGCATGCCGAACATCATGCAAGTGCCGACGATATAGCCCGAAGCCGAACGTTTCATGTATGCCGAACGAATTAAAAGCCGATGCCGAACGATGTTACTTTGACAAGTTCTACCGATCATTGTCGCTTCGACTTCTTCTTCTTCCCTATAAAGGTCAGCGTTTTCCTTCTTCTTCTCTTTTCACTTCCACCTCTGCTATTTTTTACTCACGAACCACGTCTGTTAACAGACTCCAAAGACTTAACAATCCTTCCCAATCCATTCGTCATTAATTAGAACGCGCCCTCAACTCCAGAATTCTCCCAAGTCTCGATCTACTAACTAGGTATCGATCCCTCTATTTAAATCCCTTCCCTGACTAAAAAGTTTTAGTAAGAGGCTCAAATTCGTAAATTAGAAGCTTAGCCGATAGGTGTTGCTTGGATGAAAGAATCGAACTGTGATTAGAATGTTTTTTTAGGGCTAGATGATGTGGAGGAAAGGAGAAGTGACCAGAGATGAGCTCACGAAGGAGTTGTTGGGAGACGTATTGTGGTCCGGCATGGTTCCCTCGTGTCGAACGAGAATGGAGGAAAACATAGAGGAGGAGCATGAATTGGCGAGAATGCCGAACAGCAAGGTCCGCAATGACTCGTCGAACGATTCGTCCTTGTTGTTCGGTGTGGATGGAGGAAGAAAAGAAAAATGAAACCGTCGTTAAGGACAGAGTGCCGAGTGTTGGGGCACGGCGTAACTTTGGTTCGACATGATTCGCCACATGCCGAGTAGTGGAATGGAAGGATAGGGAGGAAGTACGAGTTGGATAGGATGTCGGACGGTATTTCGACCGAACAGCGCGTAGGCTGAACGGTCATGAGTGACGAATGATAGTTAGACCGACCAATAGTTTGGCCGAACGATACTTTGGCGAATCAAGGTTTAGGCTGAACGATAATTAGGCCGAACAAGGTTTAGGCCGAACGATAATTGGGCCGACCAATAGCTTGGCCGAACGACACTTAGGCCGACCAACATTTACTTTGTCTAATCTTATGACAAAAACAAGGACAAGGACCTAAGTAAACTAGCATATCGAACTGATCTGAGCTGATAACTTCCTAGTTTCAGTAGTCACAAGCCTGAACCTAAATCGACAGAAACGGATAATTTCTTCTAACATTTAGCGCCAATGTTTGAGTCCGAAATTGTAAACACCATAGGGTAGGTTTTTGGAGACGGTCAGCGATGACGGTCTTCGAAGGCGGCGATTCGAAGCTCAACTTTATACCATTAACTCCGTGACTTTCAATTTTTCAACACTTATACTTGAATTATCACACTAGTCCACACACCACACGGGGGGAATACTTGTGTTGTTAAGTCTAACGTCGATTGTTTTTCAAGTATAGTTCAAACAAGTACTCTACTAGATTCAATTTCTATCAAAGACGTCTAACAAATCTAGCTCCGCCACGATCTCAGATAGACCTGGGCCGTCTTCTAAACAAGGAGTCACAGATACTTCTAACCCGTCGACTTCCCCTACTCATAACTTAGCTCCCGATGCCCTGGAGGCATCAATTTTCTAGGACAACCTGGTCGATTCACAGGCTTCAAAGATCAATGAAAGTGCACTCCGTCGGATATGCTCCATCCACAGAATTCCCTTCGACGACGTATTAGTTCCATCGGGGCACGATCATCCACACCTGCCCCCAGTTGGATATATAGCTTGTAATAAGTTTATGTGCTGGGTTGGTAGTGTGCCACCGTTCAACTTATTTCTTCGGGACGTGCTACAATACATTGACATTGCCCCATCACAATTGCACCCGAACGGTCACGCCTTCACCTACGGTACCAACATCCTCTTCATGACTGTCCTCTCCAGGCCTCCAACCCCGGGTGACATCATATATATATATATATATATATATATATATATATATATATATGATCAAGAAGTGGAGAGATAGCCCCTCTTTCATGTTTCTCGAGCCGCACCACAAATGCCAAATCTTAACTAGGGTATGCAGCAAGTTCTCCCTGTACAAACAGGAATGGTTTTATGTGCGTTGCCCTCCAGGTTTCGCAAGGAGATGGGTGGAAGTAAGTAAGTCTTTTCTTTGGATCGATATTCATGCTTGGTCAAGGTCGTGCATCTTCTAACTCTTTTTTCCATCTTTTCAGGTATAAATCCACGTCCTGACGGTCGCGGGTATTCTGAAGCCGTCGAAGCCATTAGAGCCCTTCCTACCGACGAACGGGACATCCGAACTCTCATTACAAATGAGTCACTTTCGTGGTTTGGACTGTTAGCAGAAGGTCGTCGGATAAGCCTTCCTGAGGGCATTTCCATACCCAGGCCCGCCTCCGGTAAAGGGAAAAACAAGCTGAGTCTTCAGCACGCAACGCTCCTAGTGCACTAGAAGAAGGAGAAATCAAAGAAAATGAAACACCCGAAGCACAAGATGAGAACGTTGGGCCTATTCAGGACCCACTAGTTGAAATTCATGACATCGAAACATCATCCTCCCCTTCGAAGAAGAAAAAGAAACTAACGTACAAGATAAGGAGGGAAAAAGTTGGTGTAACCTCGAAAGTTACTCTTATTCCGACAAAGAAAGAGGCCTCCTCACAATGTTTAGAAAGTTCTTTAAAGGGCCTCTCGAACCTCTCGATACCTAACGATCTACTTAATTATGATTCCGATGATCCGGAGGCACTTAAACTTCACTCGCCCATCAGAGATGATGCAGGCAGTCAAGGCCACGCTCAGGGAGAAAAAACTCCCATTAGTAAAGAAATTGGTCCGTCGGGGGGAAACACTAGGACACACACAAACACATGCACTTCACCTTGCACTTAAATTTCTGTCGTCACACTACTCTTTTCTAATTCGTTGTTTTTTTTAAATTCCGTGCATGCGACATTAGGCATACACACAGAATCGATCGTCTCCGTGGGTCGTCTATCTCCATCACTCTGGACGGGATTCAGGTTCCGGGAGACGTCGAGACAGAGACGGTGATGGCGATAGGGAATATCATTCCTGGGACTCATCATCTCGGAAGAAAACATATTATCAGCCCAAGTACCACCAACATCCCTCTTCTCACTCAGAACAAAGCAAAGATAAGCACGGCTATAAGGGGTCGCAATCCGATGTCCCCTGAGACCAATACTCATATTCCTCTTCCACACGACAATCCCGGGATCCTCATAGGAGAGTTGAAGTTTCAAAACCGTCTCCTCATGTTCCCACAACAGATCCTATAGTATCAGAGAGACTGGCCGAGCTTAAAGCTAAATTTCCAAAGATTTGCTTTGATGGTCTAAAGTTCCTCCCGACGATCCACCATATACCTGGAGATGTTAAAAAGAGCATCATCGCGTGTACCAACGACATCTATGTTCAACATGACGCGTTTGTTCATTTGGCTGAAAAACTTTCAGAATTCTCCATGGAGTGCCAACATGAGATCGATCGCCTGAAGCTTGAGGCTATCCACGATAAAGACATCATTAAAGCTCAGGACGAAGAGATTGCGACTTACAAATATGAACTTGAGGCCGCCCAGCAGAGTGCTAAGGATACCGCCGAAGCCGTAGCTCGTCTGGAATTGACTCACAAAAAAGAACTCGACGAGGCGGTACAACGCTGTGGGGCTTTGGCTTTGGAAAAAGATTCGGTGCAAAAAGAGAGGGATGCATTCTGTCTCCGGGTTAAAGAACTTAAGGAGCAACTCTGCAAAGAACAAGAGGAGAAGGTTGCTTCCCAAGAAGAGTCGCAACGGTATTGCGACGAGGTTGTTGCAACGCAACTCCTTAAGGAGAAACTTGAGGGCGGGCTTTCTAAAGTTAAGGCGCTGAAGAATGAAGCCCGCGAAGAGGGCAAAAAGATAGCCTCTTCGGAGATCTACTCCCGTCTTGAGGCGGCCAAGGAAGAGGGTAGAGAAGAAATCAAAACCATGTTCGACCCGCTTATTGCCGAATTCAATGCCCGCGTTTTCATGCACCGGGACTTAACTTTTCTGGGCAAGGGCTACCTCGAATCTTTGGCCGAGGCATAGGAGACTTTAATTGAAATCAAGAAGGTCGAACACGGTATCGAGGAGGTTGATGAGGGGGCCTTGATAAAAGAATTCCTTAAGGGAAAAGAGCCTTCGGACCTATCAGCGGCTAAAGCTATTTATTGCAAAGGCTCCCTTTCAATAAAAGGGAAAGAAGTTATCGCCGGTCCATCCGGGATTGAGTCTCCAGCTCGTGTGCCTACCCAGCCAACCAGTCAGCTGATACTCGATCCTTTGAATAGCACATCGGCTATGACCCGAAGGACCCCGGCCTTGGAGTTCATGTTTTTTCACCTATTTTAGAGGGCGAGACCCCCCTGACGGTTGAGAGCCAGCCGAAACCTGGTAGACAACTATTTCACTTTAACTTTCCAAGAGTTTTCGTTTTCCACTAGAAGCTACCGCATTCTAATACTTGCTTTTTGTGATTTTATGCAGGCCATTCTGATCTTGAGCCCACTTCGAGGAGCGATGTCACCGAGGAGGTTAGGGGAAAAACAAGTGAAGTCACTCATGCAGGAGAGGCTCCTGGTCCCGATGCTCAGGTGATCGAAGCGCTTGACGAGGACAAATCTGTGACTTCCTCCCCCATCGATGGGAGCTATGAAGTAGAAATTATAGGCGTCTTCGAGCACACGTCCGAGCTGAGCATGAAGGAGCAGCTTGATAAAGAGAAGGAAAAGTCGATCAAGATCAAGGTCGAACCTCAAGCTGTGGACCCGGACAACCCTTTGAACAAGTCGTTGAAGGTCATTCTCCCAGGCGGGTCCAAACCCATGGATGTTCCTCATACTTCTTCGGTTGTCACTCCCCCATCAAAGAAAACCGTCAAGGGTAAACGTACCGGGGAGGAGTCATCGGGCAAAAAGTCGAAGAAGTCAAAGAAGTAGATTTCGCTCTCGTTCAACAAGAGTTAGTTTAGATTATGTAATTATTTTTGTTTTCATAGTTTATGTAAATAAACTTTTGACTCCGAGCTTCGGAGGAGTTGTAATAGAGACTTATTTTTGATGAATAAAACTCAGTTCTTTTTGCCTTTCGGAAGATTTCTGTTGTCTGGTTTTCTATATAATCATGGTCGGAACCCAAGCTATTGCGAGTTACGTCAGCTTCTCGATTCATCTTCAAATAAGTTGATAATCTTTTGGCATTATACATTTTTTATTCCACGCTCCAAGTACTTAGAATATTTTCTAGTCCGCACACCAAGGGGTTGATGACTTCAAGTCATCTTATGTCCGGTCCGCCTTCAGGGGACTTGGTCATTTAAACCATTTATACTCGAGTCCACGCTCTGGGGACTTAGAGTACTCCAGTCCGCACTCCGGGGACTTGGAGGTTTTGAATCGTTTATACTCGAGTCCGCGCTCTGGGGACTCATAGTACTCCAGCTCGTACTCTAGGGACTTGGAGGTTTTGAGTCGTTTATACTCGAGTCTGCACTCTGGGGACTTAGGGCACTTGGAGGTTTTGAATCATTTATACTCAAGTCCACACTCTGTGGATTTAGAGCACTCCAGTCTGCACTACGGAGACTTGGAGGTTTTGAATCGTTTATAATCGAGTCCACACTTTGGGAGTCCACACTCCGAGGACTTGGAGATTTTGAATCGTTTATGCTCGAGTCCACACTCTGGGGACCTAGAGTACTCCAGTCCGCACTCCGGGGACTTGGAGGTTTTGAGTCATTTATCCTCGAGTCCGCACTCTAGGGACTGAGAGTACTCCAGTTCGCACTCCGGGGACTTGGAGGTTTTGAGTCGTTTATACTCGAGTCCGTGCTCTGGGGACTTAGAGTACTCCAGCCCGCACTCCGGGGACTTGGAGGTTTAGAATCGTTTATACTCGAGTCCACCCTTTAGGGACTTAGAGTACTCTAGTCCGCACTCCGGGGACTTGGAGGTTTTGAGTCGTTTAAACTCGAGTCCGCCTCTAGGGACTTAGAGTACTCCAGCCCGCACTCTGGGGACTTGGAGGTTTAGAATCGTTTATACTCGTTCGTACATCAGACAAAGTAATGTATCTCTAGTCATTTGTTAGAGCGTTATCATACATAAAAACATCGATAACTCATGGGAAAAGAAACGGCTTCAAGCCTTATTTAATAAGCTAAATTGTCTTTTCACATGCCGTAAACTAAGAATAAAAACTTGCTGGAAAAAAATGCAACTAAAATATGATAGAAATGAACTAAGTGTAATAGTGCCGCAAATGTTCACTATTCCATGCTCGGGGGAGTGTCGCACCATCAACGGACGCTAGCTTGAAAGCTCCTTCTCCAAGCTTCCGTTCAATGACGTATGGACCTTCCCATGCGGGGCTCATGTGTGACGGAACTGGAAAAACTCGTTTCAAAACAAGACACCTACTCCAAAGATTCTTGGTCGGACTTTTTCATTATAATATCGAGCAACTCGGTGCCTGTATGCGGCCGTTCTTAAATTAGCTTCTTCGCATTTTTCATCGATGGAGTCCAAAGATTCCAGCAAGAGATCTTGGTTTGACTCTGGGTCATAATAAGTTACCTGATGTGATGGGACTTCAAGTTCCACGGGTATGACAGCTTCCATGCCATATGCGAACGGAGTGTAGCCAGTCGCGGACTTGTTGGTGGTTCTATAAGCCCAAAGTGTTGTTGGAAGCTCATCCACCCACTTGCCTCTAGCCTTTTCCAAATGTTTTTTCAATATGGATTGATTATTTTGTTTACGGCCTCCACTTGTCCATTAGTTTTTGGATGAGAAACTGCTGTAAACTTTTTCTCAGTACCATATTTTTGGCAAAACTCTTTGAACTCTTTGCTTTCAAACCGAGTTCCGTTATTTGTGACGATGGTTCATGGAAGGCCAAAACGGCATATAATATTTTGTATAACGAAATTAATGACCTTTTTGGTGGTGATAGTGGCCAAAGGTTCTGCTTATATCCACTTGGTAAAGTAATCGACCGCAACAATCGCGTATTTTGCACCACCTTTGGATAGAGGCAAGGAACCGACTATGTCGATTCCCCATATTGCAAATGGCCAAGGACTAACCATTTGTGTGACTTCCGTTGGTGGAGCTCTTGGTATTTCCGCATACTTCTAACATTCACATCTTCTCACGTAGTCTACGGCATCCCGATTTACAGTTGGCTAATAGTATCCATAGCGTAGGATTTTTTTGCTAACGTCTGCCCTCCGTTATGGTCGCCACATCCACCTTCATGGACTTCCTTCAGGACTCGTTCTATCTCATTATGGGCAATGCATCGGAGTAATGGGGTCGAGAATCCCCTCCGATGCATTATTCCATCCTGCATTACATAACGAGAAGCCTTACGAATGACTTGTCGTCTTTCGCTCCTTCTTTCGGGCATGGCCCCGTGTAACAAGTACTGCTTAAATGGGGTACTACATGACTCCTTCTCGATTTCTGTTTATAACATGAAATCTACCTCCATCATATTTATGCTTGGAACATGTAAGGTTTCAAAGGGAAACAATCTCATCTGCTGCGCATCGCCAGTGCTTGCGAATTTTGCCAATGAATCAGCTGCCATGTTCTGTTCACGCGGAACATGTGAAATATCATAATATTCGAGATTCGCTAGCAGCTTCTAAACTTGGGCCAAATTTGAGGCAAGTCTCTGCCCCTTGCTTGGTAGTCTCCACGCACTTGATACACCACCAGGTGCGAGTCGCAAATGATTTCAACCGATCTTATTCCCAATTCTTTGACGAGTCTTAAGCCGGCAATCAATGCTTCATACTCGACTTCGTTATTTGTTGCTGTGAATTCGAGCTTCAAAGCGTAGCAAACCGATCGGTTTTCAGGAGTTACCAGAACTATGCCAACCCCCGAACAACGATCGTTAGATGCCCCATCGGTGTACATCTTCCATCAGACGGGAGGTATGACATTGCAGTCGTTTGATTCGTCTATCATGGTGAATTCAACGATGAAATCCGCTAGCGCTTGTCCCTGTATGGCCTTTCGCGGTAGGTAAGTAATATCAAATTGACTTAATTCAATATTCCACTTTAACATCCTTCCAGAAGTTTCTGGTTGTTGAAATACCTGTCATATGGGTTGATCAGTGTAAACACTGATTGAGTGTGCTTGGAAGCATGGGCGAAGCTTGCATGATGCAATTACTAAGCAATAAGCTAATTTCTCGATCTTGGGATAATTTCTTTTTGCCCCCGTCAAGCGTTTACTGACATAATATACTGGATTTTGAACTCGGTCCTCCTCGCGAACCAGAACCGTACTGATAGCGTGCTGGGATACTGCCAAGTATACATACAGCATTTCATGGTCGATTGGTTTCGATAGCACCAGGGGGCTCTCCAAATGCCTTACCAGAGCTCGAAATGCTTCCTCACAGTCGGATGTCCACTCGAAATTCCTTTTTCCCTTCTTTATCACATCGAAAAAGGGAATGCATTTATCCGTGGCTCTGGATATGAATCGGCTTAGCGCTGCCACCTTTCCATTCAAGCTTTGTACTTGCTTTATAGTTCTGGGCACTTGTATGTCCCGAATAGCCTGAATCTTTTCTGGGTTAGCTTCAATTCCACGTGCATTCACAACGAAACCCAAGAACTTTCCTGATGCCACACCAAAATAGCACTTCAAGGGGTTGATCTTCATACCATAATGTCTAAGTATATCAAACATTCTGCTAAGTCTCGAATGTGATCGTTTTGACTGTCGTGACTTCACAAGCATGTCATCCACATAGACTTCCATCGTCTTACCGATCTGGTCTTTAAACATTCGATTCACCAGACACTGATAAGTTGCTCCCGCATTTTTCAACCCAAAGGGAATTATTACATAGAAATACAGCCCCATATTCGTGACAATACTGGTGTGCTCTTGGTCTAGAATATGCATCGGGATCTGATTGTATCCTGAATATGCATCCATAAATGACAATAATTCGTGTCCGGCGGTAGAGTCGACGAGCTGGTCGATTCTACGTAAAGGGAAACTATCCTTCGGCATGCTTTATTCAGATCGGAGTAATCAACACAAGTTCTCCACTTTCCATTTGCTTTCTTCACTAGCATTGGGTTAGATACCCATTCAGGGTAGAGGGCGTCGCGGACAAACCCATTGGCTTTTAGTTTGTCCACCTCCTCTTTGAGAGCCGCAGACCTCTCCGGGTCCATACCTCTCCTTTTCTGTTTTACGGGAACGTTTTTCGGGTCTATGTTTAACATATGACTTGCAATTGCTGGAGAAATCCCGCACATATCAGATTCCAAGCAAAAATGTCCAGATTCGCTCGGAGGAAATCAGTAAGATCCTCGGCCACTGAGGGGTCGAGTTATGATCCAATATTAAGAACTCATGATGGGTCATCCCGGCTGACTGGGATGTCGATCATCAACTCAGCCGGTGCTGCATTCGTTTCCTTGGGTTCCCCATCATCATCTCTCGGATCTATGTCTTTAAGGATCCGAGAATGCTGCCCGAGCCAGGGCTCGGGCACTACTTGTCAATCATCAGTCTTTAGGATGCGGATGAAGCTATCCACAACTTTTCCCTTCTCTCTCCGCCGACCTTCTCTCAATTCCGCCACATAACATGCGCGACCGGTTGCCTGATCACCATATACAACACCGACTCCTTTGTCTGTCGGAAATTTTAATGTCAAACACCATGGGGCCAAAGCAGTCCTAAATTCTTCCAAGGCTGGACGACCCAAAAAGACATTGTATGGAGAGTCAACATCCATTACTATGAACGGTAGGACTCGCACTCTCCTACGCTCACCTTCCCCCAGTTCAACTGGTAGCTTTATATACCTCATCGCGTCGGTTGCAGCACCGTTAAAGCCGTGGATACGGGCTTTGCATGGTTTCAAATCTTTCGTTTCCACCTTCATTTGGTCATAAGCTTTCTTGAAGATGATGTTAACGGAGCTTCCGCAATCAATCAGGATTCTTTTCACGTAAGCTGGCCCAATGGTTGCAGATATAACCATCGGGTCGATAGTAGGAGCCTCCACCTTGTCCGCATCTCGACTCCTAAACACTATATCGTCAGTTATCATGCGTTGTTGCTTTGCGGGGGTTCCATCTTCCACATTCGAACAACATTCGTAATCCGCGTGCCTCAAGAAGGTAGCATATCGTTCCATCTCCTGCCAATTCTTGTCTGCAGGATGAGGTCCTCCGACAATAATGTTTATAATCAATCTACCCACGGTCCGAGCAGGTTGTTCTGGTTGGCGTGGAGCCGGCCCGCGTCCGGGGTCTGACGTTCCTTGCCTTCCATCTTGCTAGTTTTTGACAAATTCCTGTAATTTTTTTGTCTGATTAACTTTTCTATAGCGTCATGGAGGTGTCTACACTCCTCAGTATTGTGCCCATGGGTCTCATGGAAGCGACAGTACTTTCCTGTCCGTTTCTGTTCTTCAGTTGACTTCTTTGGGCATGGCTTTCTGTATTCAAAGGTGTTACAGGTAGATAGATAAATGTTTTCGAGAGAAGTATTCGGCGGGGTGTATTCATTGTAGGTCGGAATCCTTAACTTCCATTTCCCTGCTTCTCTTTTCTTTCTGGGATTTCCACCTCCGGATCCTTTGGATTGCCCAGGCTTATTCTGGACGTTGACTTGAACTTTTCCGAACTATCACCGGACTGCTTCACGGCGATGTTACTTTTCACAATCTCCTAAACAGGCCCTGATGCTTTATCTCGTCTCATCCATCGAGCCTCCTCCCTCCGTATGAACTGATGAGTTTTGGAATAGAATCGTTCCAATGTAGATGGGGGCTTTCCCACCAACCAATCTCCAAACTACAAGTCGGATCTACACCTCGCATTACCGCCATAAAAATTGCGTGGTCGTTAGGATTGCTAACTTCAGTGGTGGCAACATGAAACCTCTGTAAGTATGCTTTCAAAGACTCTCCCGGAGCCTAGATTACGCTTGATAAAGACATTATGTCCTTTGGACGGGTAGCATGTATCCTGAATTGTTCAACAAATTTCATTGCTAACTCGTCGAAGCTGGATATAGATCGTGGAGGAAGCCGAGTAAACCACATAGTGGCAATTTCAGACAGAGTGATTGGGAAACACCTACACTTAGTTGCGTCGTTTGCCCTTGTCGAATCCATCATCCATTCGTACCTCATCACGTGTTGCCTAGGGTCAGCCTTCCCTTCGTAGGCTGGGATAGTCGGCATATTGAATTTCTTGGGGTACTCAGCCTGTAGGATAACATCTGTGAAGGGAGCATGACTTCTAGACACTCTCAATCCTCGTTGTTCAGGCCTTTGTCCTCTCTCATCAACTGCCTGACCATGGCTGATAAATCCGGAGTTTGTATGGAAGGTGGAGGTTGGGTTCCGTTCCACGCGACCGTGCGGGTTGATGTCCCGCTTGATTTGGGTCTTGGTGATCCGGGCGTCCGGTCTCATCACGTGCCTGATCCCTGGCAAATCGATCGGTGGCACCTGCTTGTGAAGCTTCATCCTTACGGCGTCTACGCCTAGGAGGTTCATCAGTTGAGGTTGAGCTATCAGATTCAGAATAAAGAGCAGGACTACTTCCAGCATTTTGATGCTGCTGTTGGGCAAGCCGTGTCATGAGATTAGTGTTGGCTTGAATCTGCTCAGCAAGTTGCCTTCTACTTTCCCTGAGTTCTTTTATCAAGACGTTGAACTCTGTTCGAGAAACGACCTCCGCTTGGTTTTGGGTGGAGGTTCCTGTGCCTTGAATTTCTGGTCGGTTGCTAGGTCCTATCTGTTGTACACTAGCTGTTTCATGGACATCTGTGTTGTGAGATGCCGATCTAGTTCGTGATCTCCCTATGGTAGAGTTGTTGGTTGTAACTCTGAGTAGAATCTACAGATGTCTTATGAAAGATTCAGATCTCCTTCAGGGGATTTTTCAATCCAGTAGCTGCAAAGTAGATCCTATCGTCCTGAGAATTCGACTCTCAATGAAACCAAAATGTTAGCATCAGAATTGGTCACTAACACCCTTAAGAGAGTTTGTGTAGAGAGATTAATGAACAGAGTAAATTAAACAGAGGATAATATGCAGATTTAAATGCAGAAAATACGAACACCAGATTTATAGTGGTTCGGCATAATTGCCTACGTCCACTTTGAGGTTAATCTTTATTACTTTTCTTGATAATCGATTACAGATATAATCCGTATACCAATTATATTGAATACAAGTGCTAAACAAAAAAGATAAGTCTTGAATGAATCTTGAATGCGGTATAGTCTCCCCGGTGTTCTCGAAAAAAGGTCCATTTCACTGTGCCCATGCCTGCCTATTTATAGACGAAGGTAGGTTGGACTTCCCTAGTGGGCCTAGCAGCTTAGTATCTCGGCCCAAAAAGAGTGATCTCTGTGTGCCGACGCAGAGAGGCCGAACGGCAAAATGCCGAGCAAGGCATAAATGTCGAACGATGTTCTTATGCCGAACGAAGTGATGCCGAACAACTTGAATGCCGAACGAGGCATTTGTGCCGAACGAAGTGATGCCGAACAACCTGAATGCCGAATGAGGCATTTGTGCCGAACGAAGTGATGTCGAACAGTATGGAGTGTCGAATGACTCTGCCATGCCGAACATCCATAGATGTCGACCGATATTCAATACCGAACGTCTCTCAATGCCGAACGCTCTCGCATGCCGAACGTCCCTTAGATGCCGAACGATATACAATAACGAACGTTTCTCAATACCGAACGCTCTCGTATGCCGAACACTCTCGCACGCCGAACGTCCCATAGATGCCAACGAACTTGAGTGCCGAACGAATCATATGTGCCGGACGACTCTGGAAGCCAAGCACTTTCTAATGCCAAACGCTCCTAAATGCCAAGCATTCCTGAATGCCGAGCGTTCCATTAATGCCGAACGATCCGGATGTCAACGACTCATAAATGTCGAACAGTATGTTAATGTCGAGTACTTAGTTGCCTGGTCAAATCTCTTAGTAACAAATCCTATGTGAAATCGGTCTTCTAACTTGATCCCATATGAAAGCCGAAAATAAAACTGAAATGAGTTACCAAGTAAAGAGCTCCGAACAAGCGGTCCTCACGCTCTTCTCAGTCGCCCTTATCCTATTGCCTTCACTTTCACTTCACTGAACCTCTACTACTCCATTACAAAAAAGGCCTCTTTCTAAAATCCATTCAAAAAATAAAATCGAGAGATACGCTCCACTACAATCATGAAACCAGATCTGATGTGTCTATAGCAATGAGCTTCAAGATGACCATCGATGAATTTTGATCGACTGTGATTGGCGATGTTGACCTCTTCATGGCCGATCAGGGTTAGATCTATGCGGAGCTACGGTCGACAATAGGTGAAACGAAGATCGTCGTTGGTTTTCTCTTCGCGAATAGCACCTACCTGCAAAATCTCATCGAGTCCGATAGATCGACGCAAAAAAGCATTCGAGCCATGGTCGATATGCATACGCTAGGTCACGATTTAAATGCATGGGCTGAGCTTGATTTCTTCATGTTCGGGATAGAGAGATCGCGTAGTGGATCATTTTGGTGAAGACAGATTGTGATTTCATCGAGTATTGGCCGAGAAATCAAGGAAAGAATGTGTGTATATTGCATGTAGGCACGACTATGTATAGGAAATGGAAAATTAGAGTTTGGGAAGAAAAATTTAGTTAACAGTTATTTGATTAAGTTAATTAATTATCTTATTAATCTCAATTCTTATATTGGCCATATCTTTTGCATACGAGGTCCATTTTGAATAGGGTTTCTTATGTTGCGCTCATGATGAAGTGATCTATGCTTCAACACTAGTTTGGACATATTTTATGGAGGTGAGTGATATTGTCTCTCATCATACTATGATTAGATGAATAGTAATAGATCGACGCTCTGGAATAATTTTTGGTTTTAAAATGTGGTTTTCCTATACTTGTATACCTACCAGATTTTTATAAAAGTATTTTAAAATGATTTGCATTCAGTATCATATATTTTCCATCGATGTACCATTTTTAGGGAATTATTAGATTTGGGCTATTTTTGATATTATTTCCCCATTGGTTGGTACGTATGTATTATAAATGGTGTATGTATGTTGTTTTGGATGTATGTAGGATGTTGGTTGCATGGTTCTTTATTTGGTTGTTTTTGGCTGAAAACGCTGATTAGCGATGATTGAGTGTTAGGGGAATATCTTGTATGTTATGATTTCGTACACGTGGATACCTAACAAGCGAGATAAGTTGTAGAATAGTGTTAGGATACCTATCGATGGATCTGAAGGTGGAAGATGAGTCTTTGGACTTCATGATGGATGCTAGATATTTCCATTTGGTTTGTACTTATTTATTTTGGTTAAGTACATGACCAAAGTGGTTGTTACTGACCATTGTAGAGTGGTCAATGTTCATCACCATTAGAGATTAGCAATTTGGCTAATCTTTGGCTTTGATGTTGAGGAGACTTCATGGTGCACGATTTGATGGTGTATTTGTGCGAACTTAAACTCTTGATGTGATTGCTCTATGGTGAGCGATTTCGATGGCGAGGCGGATGTGGCACTTCGACATGAGAGTTGGTACTTCGAATTACGACTCGACGGTGTATGGAGTAGGTTATGAGGTTGATAGTTTTAGGACTTTATACATCATGCTGGAGATGTTGGCTTGTTTGCATCATAGGAGGATGGCGATGTACAACATGATGAAAAGCCTTGTATATTTGGTTTATGACTCATGGGGGTAGTAGGTATCGAAGATTAAACACTTCGTATCATTGGTTTGTGACTGAAATAAGAAGAAAGTACCGAAGAGGCTCATAGAGAGGAAGAACTGGGTTCCAGATAGTGGAAATTATATTGAGCTAGTAGGGCTCAGATGAATATGCATGTGCAAAGGGATCATTGATGACTCGGAGTGGTTTACTCAAAGCTGGATACTGTATAGTGGGGACAGCCATGGATTCGTAGCGAGAATCTGTATACCTTGGACTAGTGGCTTTGGATTTGGTGTCTAGCTTTAGGCTGTGAGACACGTATCCACCTTTGGGCTGCAAGATACGAGAGTACGACGGAGAACCGGGACTTCCACTAGTCCCCGGTTTGGGGGTCAATGAGTTATCATATATCTAGAGTACACCCAATGATAGTTAGTATTGTTTGATGGACGTTATGTTTATTATGGTTGCTTCATTAGGCAGCGGTCACCTGAAGTATGTCACATGAGATAGGTATTGTGCATAGGGATACTTAGACACCCCGGATGGTTTACTTAGTGTGGAGTAGGTATTGTGGATGGATATACCTACACTCTAACAGTTTACTGAGTATGGAGCACCTCTTTTATGATGTTACAGAGTAGTATATTATCGATGTTATATGCCGACTCATTGGTTGCAAGGACATGCCAGGTATGATTCATAACCCTTTGTTGTGTATACTATATCAACTTTTATAGTATTTTGAGATTATTTGTCACTCACACCAGACTATTGTCTGACTCTAGGTTTTATTCTTTGTTGCCCATTATCTCGGCTACCCTTAAATGAGTAGATTAGAGAGCAGATGTGGATGACATATGGAGTTCTACAAATGGACTAGCAGGAGGTGACATTTACTCATACTTATATTTTAGCTTGTTATTGTATATTTCGTCATGTGACACTATGGATCCTTGACAGTGTTTGACTTACTATCATTAGAGACAGTTTATCACTTGAGTTTATTTATCAGTTGTATTAACTCTTTTACTGTGTTGTATAACTCTATGGATCACTCTGATGATTAGTTTACATTATTATTACTGTCTCAACTATTTTATATCTGTCTTGAATAATATATTTTATCTGATGCGATGTGAGATATATGATAGGTTATTTGGTTATTTGGTGTTTCCTTTTTCTTCTTTTCCAGTATCTTATCTTCTATTTCTTCTTCTTTATTTCTATTTTCTTCCTTTGACAACTATTTTGCATCGTAGGTGCAGTGCGGTCGTTTACACATGTCCTTGCGACCGTTCTTTGAAAAAGGGCACTCATTCTTCATGTGTTCTTGCTTATGACAATTGTAGCATATTGAATCACTAGGGGGGTTAGTGTATTGATTTGAAAAGTGACCCATCTTGTTGCATTTGAAACAAAGAATTTCGGGCAACTCATCCTATTTCTTCTGTGATGGTGTCCCACCTCCAGGTTTCTTTTCTGACCACTACTTCTTTCCTTTGTGCTTGAAATTCGACTTGCCTCCGACTAGTATCATTGATAAAGGCTTGGCACTAATTTCTGGTTCTACTTCCTCCTGTGCTCCTTCCTTAATATTAAGAGCTTCAGACCTCAAAGCCACGCTGATAATATTAGTGAACATACTCATAAGATGATTGGCCATTTCATGCTAGAACTTCGGTCGCATCCCACTCATAGCATTTCGTTCTTCTTCAGAGGTGTGTCTGTCAATCCAAGTTCGAAATAAGATAATGCATTAAACGTATGCTCATACTGCATTATTGTTATATCAAAACTTGCTTTGAAATCCAAGAAACTCCTAAACAACTGAGTCCTTCCGACTTTTATAATAAACCATGTTTCAAAAACTTCCTTGAACTAATCCCAAGAAAACTCCTCCTTTAGGGTTTTAGCTATTACAGAATCCCACCAATCCAAGTTGAATTTTGAAGTTGTTATGATGCCAACAACCATTTTTCTGCATCCACCAATCATAGATTTTGAAATATCCTTTCACATGAACGAAGCCTTGCACTCCTAGAATGTTTTCAGTTCCATAGAATGGTTTCATGTCCAAAGTGGTATAATTCTTGCACAAAGCCACGAAGTTCATATGAGGTTAAACTTGAGCTACCACTTCCTATACCGGATCTATAGTTGGCATAGAGGCATCTTTAGGCACCCTATCATTGGTAGCCATGCTAGTCCCAGATCCTCTTCTTGCTTTTATTCTTGTATTTATCTTTTATTGCTTGGACATATAACAGGTATCTTTAGAATATGAGAATAAGAACACAATATTTTAGGGAAAACAACCCCAGTGGATCTAGAATGATACTTTAAGGAAAGATGCTATTGTTATAAAAATTACAAATACGCTCTCTCAAGATTAACTCATTCTAGGGCATTACTTATGCTATCTCTAAATACATGTACCCCAATTAGGCTAGGGTGTTTGATCGACCAAAGTTCTGATACCTACTGTAACGATCTAACTTTTTGACCCTTGAGAACGATACTTAACACATCCTCGGTGTTATTTGCCATTGCCTAAGCATCCAAAAGACGTGTTGTTGTAGGGTAAAATAAATGAACAAAGCAGAAAAATCTCACAACTGAATGGTTAAATATAATACAACAATAATATAGTATATACGGTTACTCCTTAACATGGACTTATCAGAGTTACATAAAAGTTCTACTACTATCAGCCAATGCAGTTATGCACCCTACCTTTACACTTGTCGATCCAAAATACACGCATAATTAACATAACAGCGGAAATAGGTAATTATAAAGATAAGTAGCCTCCTGCTCATCCAACATCTTCAAAAGAGCCAAAAGCAACCTGTAACTCTTCGACTATTCAAGAAGAATTGAGTACCGGAGAGTTTAGGAAAAACAAACGACTTGGATCAGACAATAAGTCTGGTGTGAGTGAAACGCTAAACAAAGAGTGGAAATAAACAACAATATGCCATGCCGTCCCTTGCGGAAGGGTTTCCCCTCGCAGTGACAACATCCAACCATAAGTAATGGATAGAAATAATTAAACATCGCGAAGTGTGCAAGATATTTCCCAATGCAACTAAGAAAGAATTGAATTCAAAGGTTTTAAATCAAAGGCAAGGACATGAAAATTTTCAAACAAACGACTAGGAGGGTATGCCCCGTTACCGAAAGTATACCTTTAGAAAATATATTCGAGAGAGTCATAAACTCTGTGACACTCTCGGAAACTCCAAGCTAGTCCCCGCCAATCTTACCGAGAATCCAAGTATTCATATCTCAGTGTGCATATATCTAAAACCAATCTAGAGTGGATGTGATAATACCCCTAATGGGAGCAACCTACATAGCTTAGTCCTCACTCGCTTTCTAGTTTTAGTCATTTTCGGCAAAATGATATCAACGCTCAAATGAGCCACAAATCGTCTTAAATTGACGACACACAAAAGAGAAAGCTGAATCGATAGTCAATAAATCAACTATAGGGAATAATTAAAATGATCGTGTACGGAAAGTAAATCTCATACTTTACCACTACTCATCGATTTTAAAATTGTACTACTTCTTGGTTGAAAAATGAAGTCAAGCAAGTGAAGGTAGTGTTACTTCTAGGCACTGTCTTAACAACATTTTTAACTTTCAAAATAGCGACAAATTTCCATATCTCGACGTTTAGTACTAAGAGTATGTCTAAATCCTTTCTATATAAGCGATATAGGATTGCAGAAAATTATGTTACTTATCCTTTTCATAACCGAATCAAACTTTTAACTTTTAAAACTATGCTGGGATTTCACATTTCAAATATTAACTTTAAACAACACTATCAAAAATGATTAATCAACTTCAATCAATGATTAATTACTTCAACATCTTTATTTAAAATATCTAATTAGCTTTAACCATAATTAATTACTTCGAATATCATTATTTAAAATGATTATTTAAATTTAATCATCATTACTGAAGTGATTAATTAACTTTAAAGCATCATTATTAAAAGAATAAGTAACATTTTAACATTATTACTAAAAATGATTAATTAATTTTAAAACATCATTATTAAAATGATTAAGTAACCTTTAAAAATAATTATCAAGGTGATTAATTAATCTTGAAACATCATTAATAATGATTAATTAATATTAAAACATAATTATTAAAATGATTAATTAACTTAAAAAATCATTATTGAAGTGATTAATAATCTTAAAACGCCATTAATAATATGATTAATTAACTTCAATACACCATTATTTAAATAATTAATTAACCTTAATCGTTATTATTCAAAATGATTAATTAATTTTTAAATATCATTACTAAAATGATTATCTAACTTTAATCACATCATTATTTGGATAATTAATTAACTTTATAAAAACCCAAGTACAAGATTAAACCAAAAGATTTCGAAAGAGATGACATTTTTCAAAGTGCCGATATAGCGACAGCCGCTATACGGACAATTCCATAAACACTTTTATATGTCTTTTTTTTCTTCCAAGCATCACATAACATAAGCATGGGCATATATACAAAAGTAAATAATGTTCACAAAACATGGAGAGAGTATCGCATATCGTTTGCTTAAACTTTCGACCAATCTCAAGCCACTAACTACCAAAGATGTCAGCTTTTTAAAGCGGAAACTAAGCCAACAATCTTCACTTTACGATACATATAAAACAAGTAACCAGCAACCATTATTATTGACAATGGCATATTTTAAATTTGGCTTATAAAGGTGATATTTTACTCACCAAAAACAACCGAATCAAGTTACATTAACACCACGTCTTGTACTAACATCTGAACTTTGTTTTCCTTCTTAAAAGTTTGATCTTTGGGGCCTTGGTAAGGCTAGGAGAATTCAGCCTTGGGTGTATGGGGCTCAGCCTAACTTGGTTTGTATGGTATTGGGTCTTGATGTGGAGTATAGGAAATGTAGAGAGGAAAGAAGAGTTTTTTTACTAAGTTCTAAGGGCTTTAAAGTGGAAAATAGAGGATTTCAAACTTGAAATTTTACGAAAGCCATAAACATAAAATGGCACTTGGACAAAGAAGAAGTAAAGTTTTGAAAATGAGGAATTGAAATGAAAATGGGAATTTAAAAGAAAATAGAGAATTATTTTTATACGAAATGGCACATAAAAAATTACCTTTCCACCCTTAGTCCTTTTGCCCCCATATCTTTATGCCACATCACCCCCTCTTCCTCGTTCTACATATCACCTTCTCTATAGATCATCCTCATTATTTCACTCCTTCATTTCTTCGTTTGATGCTTTTGTGATGTGATATTACCTTTTTACATTTATTTCATTTAAAATTTTAAAAGAAAATTCAACATCACTTTATTTGCTTATATAAATATTTTTAGACCTATTTTAACTCCAACCAATATGTTATTATATAAGTATGCCTATATGTACTCTCTAGTGTATAAAATGTTTTTCGACCACTTTTAGACGATGAAAAGTTGAAAATCCAAAAAACGATTTTCGTTCACATTTTCGATTTTTTCTCCGAATTGATTATTATTGTAAACTAAATTTTAAAACAACTTCACCCTCATTAGTTATTATTAAAAAGTGGTTTATTTAAGTTATAAAATCCATTATTTAAATATTTAATAATATTTTAAGTATTCAAATTCAAAATGATTAAATTACGGATCGTTATATGGACAATGTTGGAATTTTGACCGTAACCAAATTTCATATGTCCTAATATGATAAAGCTTTAATGAAAAGAATTGGCGTAAATAATTATCACTATCGAATAGCGCCTAAATAAATAAAATTGCATTTTAACAAAAAGATGTGAAAGCGATAAATTTAGTCAACATGTCATTCCATTAGCTAAGGTGATGGGTGAACAGTAATTTTTGAATAGTTCGACTTTAATCGCTGATTGAATTTATACACGTGAGTCACGCAGCTGCATTGATAAACTCTTTTAAATACCACTTGATTTAACTGAGTTATAAGTTGTTGTAGATTAATTAATATTTTTGGAAAATATTAATTAATCATTTGTTTCATGTATTGGATGCCATTAGTATTTTTAATGTCATTAGCATTTACTTTAGTCTGTATATAAAAGTTTTATATATACGAATCGATATAAGATACCCATGGATGTTTAAATTTTATTTAAATGTGCTTTTTGCTAAGAGCTGCTGAAAAAATTAAAGGGCTATAAAATCTCTTTCATTACAATCTATATAAAGAAAAACGAGGCCATAAATCTAATGGCTAGATCTAGAAAATGAAGGGAGGAGGTTAAGGGCTATAAAACATCTATAAATACCTTGTCTTTCATTCACTTGCCTCTCTTAATCATTCTCTTTCAAAACCCTAGCGTCTATATTTCTCTTTTAACATTTATGGCCAAAAATTCAAGGCAACATAAAAGAAATTTTTTATTTTAATGGCATTAATTAAATCAATCAAATAAAAGGTAGTTCTCCTCTTGCAAAGCTAAAAGACTAATTCAAACTTGGATTTAAGAGCGTCTTTCAATCAAGGTGCATTCAAGGGCGACATCTATTTGGTACGATCTATTTGTTTTATGTGTGTATTCATCATGATGTTATAGATCTATTTATTTGATTATTTTGACAAATTGGTATACGTATTTGTTGTCCATCTTTAATTCATATATGTATAGATTGGAAATTTTTGAATTTGATGATTTGAATTGGATCTGAAAATACTAACATTGCTTTTGATTGTTGGCTTTTATTGTTTCCTTATGTTGATATTGGTTTTATTTTAGATCTAAATATAATAACTAATTAATTATTATATACTTACATACATACATACACATATATATAGTTGGATGTCAATGGTGATTTCATTATTTCATAATTTTTTATATATTTCAAAACGTGTATATATGTGTGCGCGCGCATCCACACGTGTGTATTTGTGTTACAATTAATTTTGAAAAGTATCTTACAATGAATGTTTAAAAAAGGCACACACACACACACATCTTGACACTAGTGGAGGTCTATTTTTAATGTAGAAACGTACATATAACAACATTCTAATTTTGATTAATTAACTTTACTTTATTATTCCTTGTAAAATATCTACATTTTAGCTTACTTTAAATTATTAACATACAAACATAAGTTGTATTTGGATTTATAGATTAGGATATGTTTTCAAATTGTTTTAATAAATCAAATCATCGCATGTTTGAAAATAAATCTTGAATTCAAACTAATCGACTTGGTTAAATCAATCTAGACTAATTAAAGGATTCACTAAAATACATACACACGTATATCTATATTAAGCATGTACGTATGTATATGTATGTGTGTGTGTCTATATATATAAATACACACATACATGTGTGCGCGTGCACGCGTGCACGCGTGCACTCATATAATTTTAAACAATTCTCTGGACAGCCAATGCATATACAAAAGGATAATGTGTCAGTTGGGTATATATCCTAGCATTGAAATATGTACACATTAACTGTGTACATAATATGATATATTGCTCTTACCCAATTTACCTTAGAGTATATTTTGATATACTCACAATATATGCTAAGTATGAATTTGGTTATCTATGTCATTTTATTAATCCATCAATCATTTAATTAAAGGAAAACAAATGAATTATTTTCACTGTCTTATTAAAATCATATATCCCCTTATTAATTGAATAAGTTAAGAGAATGAAATGAATGGTTTTCTTCTCCAAATAAATATAACAAGTAACAATCGCACACAAATACATATATAAGAGTATATTTGATATACTCTAATTTATGTAAACATTAAATTCATGTAAATGTAAAAAAAGATGTATTTAAAAATATTTTATATTGGATCTAAAATTTCTTTTAGACTTCATACGTCCAATAGATCCTAAGGAATTTTTTTTGAAATTTACCATTTAACTCAACTGCGTGCTGGCATAATTCCTTTAATAATCAGACCGATAAACAAATAGAAAGGCACGTATAATGCTATTCACTATACGCGGATAATTTGGCCTTACATAAACAAATTGACTAATGATAAACCCGAGCTAACTCTATCTCATCCCATATGCATAATTTAAAAAAAATCAACAGTTATCTTATTTAAAATAAAGTGGTTTTAATGATCAATGTCGTAACTTGACAAACTTTCTTATGTTTACAAGCCTTTGATACCCAACCATGATTCTTAATCCTCTACTAAAACCTCTAAAATATAAAAACGAAAGGCAAAATCTATTTAGACACGAGAACTTACTAAGTTTTTCCTCTATTTTTTAAAAATTCCAAGACAAGATTGTCATTCTTAGACTTACATACCCATTTAAACTTATTTCTCCCTTCCCTAAATATTCAAGCTAAAGTCCTTTAATTTTAAACTCATCTGCTCAAACATTTAGCTAAATTCTCAAATATCTAGAATTGAAGCATCTTGATGATGATAATGCGAATCGATACGAGTCAAAACCAATCATCTTAGAATTTAATATTTTTATTTTATATATTGAAGTTTGAAATTGCCTAGGTCAAAGAAAATTGAGTGATAGATTGATAACGAAATCACATAATGATAGTGTGTGGTTTCTACACCAACCACAATGCAAGCTAGCTTTGTTGTCTCGCACTGCCACTAGGGGGTAGAGTACATATCCACATACATCAATTATGTGGTTGAACAAAAATCGTTCACCTCTGCCTCTGTAGTGATGTAATCTCATCCTAAATTTGTATTGATCCGATGTGCAGTTGCATGATTTGACAGAGTTGTTTTTGAAACAGTGGATACACTATGTAAGGGTATTTGAAAAACAATTAAAAATATAATAGGTAACTTAGTTAAAGGACATAGTGGCTTTTCCTATTTTTTAGAGAGATACTAAGCATGTTTATGTCTTTAAATAGAATTAGCCAAAAGAAATAAACAATTTATGTTGTAGCCAAATCGAAGCAATAATAACTCATGCACCGCATTTACCAAGTTCAAAAGTGCAATACTGTTTACACTGCATACTTTGAAAAAACTATGCACAATAGTCAGTAGTATGTAATATTACAAGTAGGCATGTCAATGGTACGGGTTTTGGCCCTATCCTAGACCAAACCCACCCTATTTATGCAGGTACGAGTTTTTTCTTTTACTATCCAAGCCCGACTTGGGCTCGATCCGGGTTGGGTATGGTTTAATCAAAACCCGACCCGATTAGGACTCATCCCGACTATTAGTTTTTCATCGTATCAAAACATAAGTGTGTATTTTATTTATCGATTTGTTTGTTTACATGTAGATATTTTTTCATGCTTTTTTTATGAGTTTGACTACATCACTGTTCAATTATATGTTAAAATTGTTTGTATACAAATTTAACAAAGTCGCAGTTTTAAAATATGGTTTTAACATAAATGTTCTTAGTTAGGTATACGGTTATTATCCTACGGGCTTAAAAAGCCCTACGAGCCGGGCTCGGATATTGGGTTGAAATATCCTATGGGTTCATGCCGGACTTGGCTTTTAATTATTGTAATTGGACTCGGGTCCGGGTTTTATAATACCTGGACCGAACCCACCCCATTGACAGGCCTAATACAAACTAGACATATGTCTACCTTGAACATGTATAACCGCAATTATTAAACTTAACAGCTACATGTTTTTATTTCATAAGGTCTTCCACTACTTAGGTTGAATATTGCCAAAGATAAAATAAACAAATTCTTACAAATCGTGCACATATTAAATCATGAACAGTAAGTGCACTTTTACAAATTATCTCAACATAAAGGGGTTTTTTCGTATTTAGTATTACCATAGTAAGATAAGATTAAATTTACTATGTCAGGTATATGCATAAAAATAATTATAATTTAGACAAAAAAATTTCAACAACTAAAAGGAAAAAATAGTACAAAAAGAGCAAAAGAATTTTTTTCAAACATAGTTTAAATAGTGCCGAAATGTATTCATACATGTACAGACATCCAAATAAACTCAGAACATCCACCATGCTACAAGTATATACTCAAGTAGTTAATTTTTTTTATAAAAAACTGTTGCACAAAAAGTGAACAAAAACTTCCATTTGAATTTACGGCAATGGAGAAAGTAGAATAGAATTATTAGAAAAGGAAAATGCATAATGATTTTTAGTGGTTCAACCATAACGAATCTACGTTCACTATTTGCTTTTATTTTATTTTCTCTTATTTCTGTTTTTGCAAATATTTTAAGGCAAAATACAATGATTTGTTATAAAATAATGGAATCTTTAAGCTTTGTTCGGTTTTTCTATTCGGTAAAGTCTTGCTAACCCTAAAATCTTCCTAAGACTAGTGGACGTTTGGAGATTTATAGAAGACGAAGAGGTGCATCGTAGTTTTCCTGTATAACACACCTGGTTCGATGTACTTCCATATATAGTAGATATGATCCAGAATTTCCTTGTATACCCATATTTCATTCCATAGGTGCCTTGCTTGGTTCAGTTGAAAAGGTTCTCTTTGGTATAATTTTTTCGTCAGGTGGACATGGATATTTTTTCGGCTAGGTTCCTTGATATATCTCCTTGGTTTGGTGCACCTTCCCTTTCAATTTCTTATCTTCGGATCTATATCAGACATAATATTTTGTTCAGTGTATACACCACCAGCGGACAAAATATTCTGTCTAGTTGTACCTTGCAGCAAACAAGAACTCATGTCCGATGTACCACCTACCAAACAAGAAGCAGCAGACAAGAATTCATGTTGATATATTCCTATCACCAGACAGAGCTTACTGAAACAAAATCTGACTGAACATATGATTATGAATCCACCGGACCGACAAGTTAGAGGACTATTGGACCAAGCCTGAGCAAAAGGCATTATCTTGGTTCCTTCAATCTATTCCATTCTATATATTCCATCAACTTAACTCCTTTTTTCCACTCTTGCAGCTCTCTGATTTCCCTTGCCTTCATCTTAGCCTATTTTATTATGCCTAAATATCTTGGACGTAAATGCCCATAACAACAGTGATAACTATGTTTTAAACTAATAAATTAGAAATACTAGTATAATTGAACATCAACATCGACTCCCACATGTCAGTTTCACACATCGCTGCATAATGAGAACGTCACTAAGTATGCATAGGTGAATATATGTATATGAATATTTTAAATATCAAATGCACCAAAAAGCATGCTAAAAATTGTTACGTATGCAAATAAAGTTAAATTTCACAAATCAAGAAATGAATTTGTAAAATTGTAATGGCCTAATTTTTCGACACCCGAAAATTGACATCAATACGCATACTGTATCGAATGCCGAACAATCGAATGCCGGAAGATCGAACCATTAGGGTTAAAGAAGAAGAAGGTAGAAGAAGAAACAGAAACAATACCAGAATCTCACAATCGCAGTGGAACAATATATAATAGATAAATGACTAATCTTTAAACAAAAGAACTATATCTGTTTGTACAGTACATTATCAGATTACATTCAAATCTAAAGCACACAACTGGACAGTTATATTAACTCGTCCTCTCAAAATTGACTATGAGGTTATTCAAACACAATGGAATATACATCAAATACGTGTGATACGTCTCGCCATCCAGCTCGTCTTCTGAGCTCCACAACATCCTTTCCTGTATTCTATAATACTCGGTCTGACTCGAGCATTATAGTTAAATAACAGCCGAGTTAGTCTGAAAAACTGGCATGAGAAAACACACCCAATTAGATTATTAAAGTTTCCAAAATCCTTTGAAATCAAAAGTATCTCGTAAGACGACTCCAATTAAACATGCCGGGTTTTTACCTTATGATAACCAAAACATTTTGTTATAAAATCCTCTGATATAATAGTAGTGTCTATATACAAATACTTATTCAAATAGTCGAAATTGTTACATTACTAAATTCCAGCAATATTAGGTTCTACAAACAAAACCGTAAAGGCATGTGGGGAGAATGTATTTCCAACTAATGACTAGGCACTGGGGTACCACCTGTTAGAGTACTTAGTCTAGATCAGCATACCGAGGATCCACCCTGATCCCCTGCAACACAAGACCGGAGCTACCCCTTACTGGGTAGTCCAAATAAGATCACCCCACGGTTGGAATCAGCAACTGCCCACACTACCGAATAAAAAGGGACCTCTAGACAGGGATGATCTTACCCTAATTGGGTGCAATCCACTTAGCCTTGCTGCATATCCCTTGATTTCAGTCATTTGCAGTTGATGAGGTTTGAGGCTCAGCGTCACCTTTTTAGAGCATTTTCACTTAGAATGCTCACCATCCTCCTGATGATGTTTTGAAATCATTGATCCATATAAGTCCGTTCCGAGTTCGAACGGAACCAAAGACACTATTCCTACTGCATCCATTTTGGAATCACCCTCGGGATTAGTAGAGATTAGCCCTTGCTCTTCACTGATTTATCTTCAGCTCCAAGCTCTTGTTTTCCTCAAGAAAACGTTCAAACCGGATTGAAGTGGTTTTTGGGAAATTAATCCCAATCCCCGTCCCTTCGAAACGATCAGCGCATTGGCCAATATTGATAGTCGGTTATTTAACTATCAAATAACTTTCACAAACAATCATCAGCCTTAATAATTTTTCAAATTATTTATTATTCTAAAATATCTTTGCAAGATATCTTTCTACATTTCAATCCTTTGAAAACAATTTTCAAATCACTTTCCTCTTGCAGAATAAATTCCCAAATATTGTTTATTTCCACTGAAAATTACCAAATATAAACATTTTAGGTTTAAAATGATTTAAAATCACTTTACCCAAAATTATATAAATACTTAAAACATTTAAAATAAAAACCATTTAAAAGGCTTTATTTAAACACTAGATATGAAATTTTATAATAACTTCTTATGTAAAACTTAAACCAAAACAAATTTAAAATAAAAGTTACGAAATTCTATACAAATTTTTCAAATAAAACTTAAGCCAACTATCTTTAAAATAAAACTACTTTATAAAAGATAAATACGAATAATTATCTTTAAAATAAAACTACTTTACTACTACAACTAATTTAATAAATACTTACTTTTAAAAAAATTAAACAACTTAAATAATAATTCTCAAAAACATCTTTAAAAAAAACTTTAAAACTTTTAACTTGTACTTAAAAATCTACTTCAAAAACGTACTTGGCTTTTCAGGGAAATACACTATCCTTTCACACCTTTGAAAATAAACCACTATTTATTTTTAAAACAATTTCCCCATTCCTTTATAAATTCCCATTTAGAATTTATACTTCCAAATATCCACTGATACCTTATTTTACTTTATAAACCCAATTTATAAATTTCATAGTCTAATTCTCCTTTTAAAACACAGTTTCAAACACTAAATCAATTTTCAAAATTTACTCCGTTTAAAAATTACTCCTTTAATTATCCAAATTTATTTCAAAATCTAATAATTCCAAACTCACTTCTTTATTTATGATTCAAGATCTTATTTTAAACTGAAAATACTAATTTCATACTTTATTTCAGAATTCTTCTCTTATTTCTTTCCAGACCATTTAAATCCTGAATTTAAAAACAAATTCTTAAATTTTTAAACAATACCACTTAAGCTCTTCATTTATTCCCATTTATTCAAAATCTCTTTTCCCATACTCAGGATTTATTTATTAGAATTTAAAAATAAATTTTTATCCTTTTCCAATTCATTCTTTAATTTATTCAAATTCTCTATAATTATTTACTTAAAGATTCTCTCTTTTATTTTCCTTTCAAAAACCCAATCTATACATTTTTGATAACTCAGTATACCCAAATATATTCAATCAAACCACAGCATCCAATATTTCAATTACCAATATAATCTATCTCGGATTATTAAATAAATCAGATCACAGAATATTAAAACAATCTAAATATATTGAGGAATCCAGTTGGATCCCTCCAACCTGTTTCCCTGCATCCACATAAGTTAGCACAATATTAAAATTCTAATTCCACTTCGAAGTGGAATATCGCGGTATATGGGGTCATCTGCTATTATGCGGGGAGCATATGGTCTCATCCGCTATATAATGTGGGAAATCAATCACTCCAATATATATATATATATATATATATATAACATATCACATCCAAGCTGATAATAAGTTATTATTTCGAGCAAACAATCAACGGTTTAAATTTTTAACTATTTAAATTTAATGGTATTCCGAAAGAGTGAGATTAACTCACCTTTGACTATGCACGCAACCTATTTCCAATCCGGCTTGATCCTCCAGAATTTAGACCTTTTATAACAATTATATGATTTTATTAATATTGAACTAATCAAACAATTAATTTCCTTTTTAATACTTTAATCAATTAATAATTTAGTTTAAACCAATTTTTCCTTTAAAATATCTTTTAGTAACTAAATAATTTAAATAAGTTTCTTAACCACATTAATCACCTTAATAAATTATTTTTAATCTAAACTAGTATATTAAAATGGATATAGGCATAATTATTTTTCAATGTGAGACCAAAAATAATTTCTAGATTTCAAAACTAATTTTACATAAACTTTCAACAATTTAAAATTTCTATATTTTCTTTTAAATCCTTGTCTAAATATATATTTACCATGTTTGAATTAAACTATGTATGTGAATATATGCATGTATTTATAAAATTTAAAACAGAATTACCTTATACTTTATTGTATTATCTTTCTACAACTAAATATATATATATATATATATATATATATATATATTTGAAAACTGCATTTACTTCACTGTTAAATTCTTTTCTTCTTCAGTTCATTCCTTAAAAAAATAGAAACCCAAATTCAAATGAAGGTAATAATAATAATAAAAGAAGCTGAAACCCTACCCACGAAGATCACCAGATCGCGACCACTCGCAGCCTTCATCGATCAAATGCCGACACCCCCCTTTCCAACGACCATCGCGAACACACGACGACCACACCTCGCCACCGAGCACCAACATAGACCTCACGCAACATTACAATCATCGCGACATCCCCTTGTCGAGCCAAATAGCATTGAACGCCGAGATACTGACCTCGAGATGTGAGTGCCACATCCATTCGTGATCTACTCGCGACGTCGGCCCAGAGCTCTGACCCAGCAAGTACCAACATACCCTCGAGCTTGTCGCGATCGAGACCCATACTTTTCGAATTCGATTCCGAATAAATTAAAGAAGAGGGGAATATTCAACCTAATTTTCTTTTAATTTTCAAACGATTTATTTGAAGAGGAGATTTGTTTGTTCATCCATTCATTAACTTTAGCCTGTATGGTATTGAAACGATCTGATTTTAATTCAGGGGATGGAACGAGATCTGAGAAGAAAACAACGGCGACTTCCATATTTAATTATTTAAAAGAGATGCATGTTAAAAATTTAAGGACAAATATTTAAATTTTCTCTGCGTGCCAAAAATGCTACAATAAAATTGCAATAAATGGTAGAAACCCTTGATATGAAAAGAATATATATATATATATATATATATATATATATATATGGATATGGATATATATACTTGTTTATATTTGAATTTAAATTTAAATCGTCTCAAATATGCAACTCAAAATCTCGACCTCCTATCGAGGTGTGCCGCCAGACGTTCATAAGGTTATACTCCTATTCCAAACGCAATGGAAAAGGTTTCAAGCCCTAACTCGGTCGTATGGAAAACATAGCTTTTTGGACTCATTAATTGTATTTAATTTTCGATACAGATTTCAGCGCGTTTATCTATCGTATGATCACACGATAACTTCAAACTCTACGAAAATTGAAATCCGATATTAATACAATATTACGGATCCAACGGAACTAGTTTCGTCAAAATCCGAGACTGTGACCCGGAAGGCTATTTTTAAATATCGATTTAAACGATATATTTTTAAACTTAACAAAACACCTTTAAATTCAATTTTTAAAAGTTCTATCATCTTCGTTATTATTAATATAAGTTTAATAAGCCATTGAAATATTTTTAACAAGATTTTAAATCCCAGATTCCATATTTTACCCGATTTTCAATTGTTTAATCCATTGATTTAATTATCCAAATAAATAGGATATTTGAAATTCAAGTTAAACTAACTTTAAAATATTTAAAATCAATTAAATATTTCAATTTAAAATATACAGAAATTCCGGAGCACATTCCTTCCTCTTTAAAAGAATTTCGTCCCCAAAATTATTAGTTAAGAAGAATGGTTCAATACCCGTTTACAATTTCTCTAAACCAAATAGTTTTTCAACAATATCCAAAACCATCTTTTTAATAAAGACATTATCACTCTTACTAATTTTCCAAACTTCTTCCATTAGTTCCAACCAATATCACTTACTCAACCATTCAAATTTAAATTTAAAACCAAATATCAAAATTTTCTTAAAATTTTTCTAACTCCGTAGATTTTCGAAATTTATTGTCAGCGTCTACTTTGCATGACTAGCTCGGTACGACTACAAAATGCTTCTATGGGCCTCCAGATTTCAAAAGAAAAATAAAAAGCCAAGTGGCTAGTCCAGAAAATCATCAAATTTCATACAGAAATTTAAATACATACCTTTTTGTTGGACAATTCAAATTTATCTTCGAAAATCAAAACATCCATTTATCCTTTGCCTTTAGATACCTGTATATTACTTAGAAATAATATCCAATCACAACATTCAAAATTATTTATACATTTCTTTTCAAAATTTCAATATTGCCTTACTTATGCCGTACGATGTACATATATCGTCCGTACGCAATCCCAAATTCGACTACTTGCTCGATCACATAATTTCATTTCCGAACTAGTATTGTCCACTCGACTCTCTAGTGCGAACTCAGGTCTGGTTTCTTGATCAGAAACCGTCATTCTCCTTGCATAGCCATTTACTATAATACAGGATTTCCAGAATCAATCAAAAATCCATATCCAGGGTTCGCCGTTGAAAAACGAGTGAAAAATCCCAACTCGGATCGATATAACTGTCTCGAAATTCTGTGCTCGAATTCTGGATCGAGTCGTTATGCGAATAAAATAATATAAGTACATCCTACGTATTTATGTTCATTGATTTTTAGCTAAATCAATTTTCTTTTTATTCAAATTCATTTTCATTCACTATTCCCAATTATCCCATTTCACTCTTCACTTAATCTTCGTTCAAATTTTAATTTAGAATATTTTCCCAATACAAATTTTTACTTAAGAATTTCACCCTTTTACTTCTCTTAAGTTTAATATAAATATTCTATATGCTTTGATATTTATTTTTACTTTAGTACTTAAGCCTTTATATCTATTTTTATTTGACTTAAATTTTTAACTCCATTTTAAATTCAATTTTATCTTCAGTTCTTAATTTATTTCCAAATCAAATTAAATATTGAATTCTATTCATCTTGTCTCAACCCATTTTTATTTAATCCATTCCTTAAACTAATCCCACTTACCAATTATTCATAGCTCAAACACTTCTATTCCCAAACTTTTACTATTTTTAGTCCACTTAGACCTAATTTTTCAACTTCACTTTACTATGCACAATTTTAATTAAATAACATCCTAATATTCAATTTTAATTCATTTTCTTACCATTTAAATCAATCAGTTTACTTACTAATTTTAATTTCAATACTTTGTTTTATTTAGTTCAACCTGACTAATTTCCCAATTTAACAATTCAAATATTCAGTTCCAATCCTATTTACTTACAAATGCAAATTCATTTGTCTATCTACAATTTTATTTCCAACTTATGACTTTTTATTTAAGTAACCATTTCACTTAGCATCCTTAGACTTTTCTTTAAATTCACTTTTACTTAACTATACTTAGGGCATCTCTAGTCCATTCAGGGCTGAATATTCAGAGCCCTGAATATTCAGCCCTGAAGTGGGCTGAGATGTTCAGTGGTC
The DNA here is from genome assembly GCA_030765085.1 of Allium cepa. NCBI lineage: Eukaryota > Viridiplantae > Streptophyta > Magnoliopsida > Asparagales > Amaryllidaceae > Allium > Allium cepa. The sequence continues at coordinate 790,208,618 of CM060935.1, read as the reverse complement.
AGGCGCCCATTTAATGGGCGCCTGATGCCAGGCGCTCATTAAATGGGCGCCTGGCATCAGGCGCCCATTAAATGGGCGCCTGATGCTAGGCACCCATTTTATGGGAGCCTGGCGCCAGGCTCCCATAAAATGGGTGCCTGAGGGCCCCCCAAAAATGAGGGGCTTGGGCGCCCATTTTATGGGCGCCAGAAGCCTGGCGTCCATAAAATAGGCGCCAGGGCTTGGGCGCCCATAAAATGGGCGCCCAAGCCCAGTTCAGGATCCTGAATCGGATCCTGAACATTACGCTGAATATTACAGCGTAATCGAACGATTGGAGAAATTTTTTGCCCATATTCAGGATGTAATTCATCTATTGGAGTTGCCCTTAATTACACTCCGATTCAACTAAAATTTAAACTTCTATAAGTTTTCCAAATTTAATTACATTTGCTAACTTCTTTTAATTCATCTCAATTAATTAGCTTACCTTCCAACTTATTTGGGTTTCACATTCACTTTTATTTAACCCTTTCAAGTTGAATCGTATTCCAACAAGTTGAATCTTATTATTTATCAAACTTAACTACATTCTGTAAATATTTTAAATAAGATTCCAAAGTCTTTTAAACAATTACTCAACATTAAAAAATAATTTTTGAAATCAATTATACATCCAAAATCCTTTGCATTCCTAAAATCAAACTCAAATTTTACAAACAATTCCAATTTTAAACATTTTGGCATTAATTCCTCTCCTGAAAACTCGAAAATGAACATCGATGATGCTGCAGTCATCACCGAAGTTATTTTCCAGCGACTAAAAAGAGTTTAGTGCTTTTATCCCTTCAAAAACATTTCAAATATTTTTAAATTCCAAATCTCACCAGATTTTAAGTCCAATTCAAAAATATTCCCCAAATAATATTACCATTTTTCCTCCAAAACTTTTGAAAAATATTTTCAAACCCTAAGGAATTTAAACTTTTCCCAAATTCCAAATTCCAAAAATTTTCAGTTCATATTCAAATATTACTTTGGAATTTTATTTTAAATTATAAATCACATTTATAATTCACATTTACAATTTAATTACGTAATATGAATTTACTTTCTTAACTTTTTGGTTATAACATTAATTTCTTATTTTAATTTCTGTATAACAATGACAATAGTTTAATATTATAATTCCTTAACAACCTAGCAACCATATACTATAATAATTTACAAAAATTATTTATTTTATATATAAAAATAATTTGGGTAAAATTATTTTATTTGCCCTATTTTAAAACAATACTGTATCGGTTTATCTTGTTTAAGAGTTTAGAAACCCCTATCGATGACATGGCGTCCCACACATCGACTAGAACTAATAAACACTCAACCGATAAGTCAACACAATATAAAAACAATTTTTGTATGCACTAACAAATAAGCGCTCATATCTATTAATATTCTCAAACTCATTCTAGAGTACTATGGACCTTATTTTTAATGAGTAATCCCCACTAGAGCCAAGGTTCTCGCTTAACCTTTGGCTCTGATACCAAGTGTAACGACCCGATCTTTCGACGCCCGAAAATCGACATCAATACGCCTACTGTATCAAATGCCGAACAATCGAATGTCGGAAAACCGAACCGTTAGGGTTAAAGAAGAAGGAGGTAGAAGAAGAAACAGAAATACTACCAGAACCTCATAATCGCAGCGGAACAATATATAATAGATAAATGACTGATCTTTAAACAAAAGAACTATATCTGCTTATACATTACATTATCAAAGTACAATCAAATATAAAGCACACAACTGGACATTTATATTAACCCGTCCTCTCAAAACTGACTATACGGTTATTCAGATACAGCGGAATATAATCAAATACGTGTGATACGTCTCGCCATCCATCTCGTCTCCTGAGCTTCACAGCATCCTTTCCTGTATTCTATAATACTTGGTCTGACCCGAGCGTTATAGTTACACCTGAGTCGGTCTAGAAAACAAGCGTGAGAAAACACACCCAATTGGATTATTAAAGTTTCCAAAATCCTTTGAAATCAAAGGTATCTCGTAAGACCATGCCACAAATAAACATGCCGGGTTTTTACGATAACCAAAACATTTTGTTACAAAATCATCTGATATTATAGTAGTGTCTATATACAAATACTTATTCAAATAGCCGAAATTGTTACATTATTAAGTTCCAACAATACTAGGTTCTACAAACAAAACTGTAAAGGCACGTAGGGAGAATGGATTTCCAACTAATGACTAGGCACTGGGGTACCACCTGTCACGGTACCAAGTCTAGATCAGCATACCGAGGATCCACCCTGATCCCCTGCAACAAAAGACCGGAGCTACCCCTTTACTGGATAGTCCGAATAAGATCACCCGCGGTTGGGATCAGCAACCGGCCATACAGCCGAATAAAAAGGGACCTCTAGACAGGGATGACCTTACCCTAATTGGGTGCTACCCACTTAGCCTTACTACATATCCTCTGATTTTCAGTCATTCCCGGTTGATGAGGTTCGAGGCTCGGTGTTACCTTTTTAGAACATTTTCACTTAGAACTCCCACCGTCGTCCTGACGATGTTCTGAAAGCATTCATCCATACAAGTCCGTTCCGTGTTCGAACGGGACCGAAGGCACTATTCCTACTACATCCATTTTGGAATCACCCTCAGGATTAGTAGCGATTAACCCTTGCACTTCACTGCTCCATCTTTGACTCCAAGCTCTTGTCTTCCTCACGAAAACGATCAAATCAGATCGAAGTGGTTTTCGAGAAATTAATCCCGATGCCGGTCTCTTCGAAACGATTAGCACATTGGCCAATATTGATAGTCGGTTATTTAACTATCAAATGACTTTCACAAACAATCGTCAACCTTAATAATTTTCCAAATTATTTATTATTCCAAAATATCTTTGTAAGATATCTTTCTACATTTCAATCCTTTGAAAACAGTTTTCAAATCACTTTCCTCTCGTAGAACAAATTCCCTAATATTGTTTATTTCCACTGAAAATTACCAAGTCTAAATACTTTAAATTTAAAATAATTTAAAATTGCTTTACCTAAAAATATATATACTTTAAAACATTTAAAATAAAAACCATTTAAAAGGCTTTATTCAAATTACTAGTTATGAAATTTTATAATAACTTCTCATGTAAAACTTAAGCCAAAACAAATTTAAAATAAAAGTTACGAAATTTTATACAAGTTTTTCAAATAAAACTTAAGCCAACTATCTTTAAAATAAAACTACTTTATAAAATATAAATATTAATAATTACCTTTTAAATCATAATACCAATTAACCTTTTAAAATAATTACTACTATAACTAATTTAATAAATATTTACTTTTAAAAAATTTAAACAACTTAAATAATAATTCTCAAAAACATTCTTTAAAAACAACTATAAAACTTTTAACTTATACTTAAAAGTCTGCTTCGAAAACGTATTTGGCTTTTCAGGAAAATACACTATCCATTCACACCTTAATATTGAACTAATCAAACAATTAATTTCCTTTTTTTTAATAATTTAATCAATTAATAATTTAGTTTAAACCAATTTTCCCTTTAATATCTTTTAGTAACTAAATAATTTAAATAAGTTTGTTAACCACATTAATCACCTTAATAAATTATTTTTAAACTAAACTAGTAAATTAAAATGGATATAGGTATATTTATTTTTCAATGTGAGTCCAAAAATAATTTCTATATTTCAAAACTAATTTTACATAAACTTTCAACAATTTAAAATTTCTATATTTTCTTTTATATCACTATCTAAATATATATTTTCCAAGTTTGAATTAAATTACGTATGTGAATATATACATGTATTTATAAAATTTTAAACAGAATTGCCTTATATTTTATTGTATTATCTTTCTGCAACTATATATATATATATATATATATATATATATTTGAAAACTGCATTTACTTCACTGTTAAATTCTTTTCTTCTTCAGTTCATTCCTTTAAAAAACTAGAAACCCAATTCAAATAAAGATAATAATAAAAAAAGAAGCTGTAACCCTACCCACGAAGACCACCAGATCGTGACCACTTGCCGCCTTCATCGATCAAATGCCGACACCCCCCTTCTAGCGACCATCGCGAACACACAGCGGCCCCACCTCGCCACTGAGCACCAGCGTAGACCTCACGCAACGTTACCAACATCACGACATCCCCTTGTCGAGCCAAGTAGCATTGAACGCCAAGATACTGACCTCGAGATGCGAATACCACATCCGTTGGTGATCTACTCGCGACGTCGGCCCAGAGCTCTGACCTAGCAAGTGCCAACATACCCTCGAGCTTGTCGCGATCGAGACCGATACTTTTCGAATTCGATTCCAGATAAATTAAAGAAGAGGGGAATGTTCAACCTATTTTTTTGAACGATTGTGTGGAAGAGGAGATTTGTTTGTTCGGCCATTCATTTATTTTAGCCTATATGGTTTTGAAACGATCTGATTTTAATTCAGAGGATGGAACGAGATCTGAGAAGAAAACAACGGCGACTTCCATTTAATTATTTAAAAGAGACGCGTGTTAAAAATTTAAGGAAATTGTTTAAATTTTCTCTACGTGTCAAAAATGCTACAGTAACATTGCAATAAGTGGTAGAAAGCCCTGATGTGAAAAAAGAATATATATATATATATATATATATATATATATATATATATATATATATATACTAGTTTATATTTGAATTTAAATTTAAATTTAATTCGTCTCAAGTATGCAACTCAAAATCTCAACCTTCTATCGAGGCGTGCCGCCAAGCGTTCATAAGGTTATACCCCTATTCCGAACACAATGGAAAACGTTTCGAGTCCTAACTCGATCGTATGGGAAAGATAACTTTTTGGACTTAGTAATTATATTTAATTTTCGATATAGATTTCAGCGCGTTGATCTATCGAATGATCACATGAAAACTTGAAACTCTATGAAAATTGAAATCCGATAATAATAAAATATTACGGATTCAACGGAACTGGTTTCGTCGAAATTCGAGACTGTACCCTAGAAAGCTATTTTTAAATATCGATTTAAACGATATATTTTTAAAACTTAACAAAACACCTTTAAATTTATTTTTAAAAAGTTCTATCATCTGCAGTATTATTAATATAAGTTTTATAAGCCATTGAAGTATTTTTCACAAGCTTTTAAATCACAGATTCCATATTTTACCTAATTTTCAATTGTTTAATCCATTGATTTAATTATCCAAATAAATAGTGATATTTGAAATTTAAGTTAAACTAACTTTTAAATATTTAAAATCAATTAAATATTTCAATTTCAAATATCCACAAATTCCGGGTTGTCACAAAAATGCATTGAAATGAAGTAAAAGCAGATAATATATATAGTTGTAAAAAATAAGAAATATAACAAAACATTAAAGGAAATGGTTTCATACTTTTCCTGTATGTGCGCCAAACTTGTACTAAAGTTACAGTAAATAAACAAATCATAATAAATTAATATTCGAACGTATTACAGCAACGACCAATACAATTCTGCAACATGGTCATTTTCACCACAACAATAAACAAATCAAACTAATAACCAAATGCATGTAACAACAGTATGTACATGTATACACACATATACTAAAATATGTATGTATAAGGATATAAGTACACATATCACATTAATATTTATTTTTTACTATGTTAGTTACAGACAAGAAGGAAAAACAAGTATTCGAGCAGTAACAAAGTATTAAACAAGAGGTTGTACCAAAAAAATTAGTTATTTATTGCAAACATCAAGTAGAACTTGGTAAAGATCACGATCATCCCCTCGTAACATATATAAAAAGAACACAACATTTGCAAACAATAATATAGAACGTAAACAGCATAAATTACAGCATAATAAATTAAACGAATATACACGCAAAATATCAACTAAAAGCATTAGAAAACATATAATGGACATTGAATTAATTAATTAGTTATGCTAGATAATGTAGTCATGTTTGGAACACAGTTAATCAACCTAGCATGAAAACCCAAAGATAATTAAGCATGAAAAAATGTTACCAGTTTAGCACTTACTGAAACACTAAGCAAGGATAGGATCAAGCAGTTTGATTCTAAACGCAATCCTTCAAGTACCATTATGTAAATCAGAATTATACAATAATTGCTCTAACCGTTGTTTAAACAACACAAACATTACTTGGTTGTAAATTTAAAAAAAATTTGTAACAACCCGCATATTTATCGATTTTATATTTAAATATTTTATCGTTCGTCGGATTTTGGTCCGAAAAGCTACTTTTTGCAAACAGTCGAATTGGGACTCGAGACCACCCCCATTGAGTTCAAAATGACGTTTGCGACCTTTTTGAGTATAAACTTCGATATGTTTGGAGAAAGTTGATTTTTGCCACTTTTTCACTTAGGGCGTTTGGGCTGAGCCCAATAACCCCACTTATGTATTCAGTCCCAACCCCTTATCCTCTTCATTCCTTCATAATTTCCTAATACATTAAAGCTTCATCAAAAATGGGGGAAGAGAAAAAGAATTAGGAAATCCTAAGCCCTAGTTTCCATTAGCAAATCCATCTTCTAGCTCCAAACTCAAGAGAACCCATTAGTAAGCATCTCCTTCTTCTTCTCCAACTCATTCTCTCTTTGATTTCAGAAATTTCCTAAACCTAATTTAGGAAATATTTCTCTTTTAAGCTTAGATTGAAGCTTCTTGAGTTGTTATTGAAGAGGAATTGATCTTAGCTTGTTTTTAAAGCTTCTCCCTCATTGATTTGGGTTCAAAGGTGAGATTTTTAATCTCACATCTAAGTCTATGAATTATCTTTGATTATTAGGTATGAATTCCTAACGCTTATTCCTGTGCAATTGCTTTTGGTTTGGATCGATTTGGTGAAAATTCCAATTTTTAGTGTTTTGAGTTCAATTCATTAAAAATCCTAACTTTGATGTTTGAACATGTTTTTGGTGATGCATCGAGGAGCATATAGGGTCGGGTAGTCGATTGGCATAAACCCTTAGCGCCGTTGCTCGGGCGATTGCAATTTGATTGAGATTTGCACCTCATTTGAAATAGGGCATGGGAGTGCCAGCAACAGGTTCGGCCGACCGAGCCCCTGGGCCGGCCGACCGACCTGTAGAACGGACACTTCCTGCCTCTGTTTGGAAGTGCAGGCTACAGGGCTCGGTCGACCGAGCTCAGGGTCCGGTCGACCGACCTGCTACCCCGTGCACTTCTGTTTTTGGTTCAGTCAACCGACTCAGGGAGTCCGGTTGACCGACCTGCTGCTATTTGCCAACTATGCCTATTTTGCCTAGTTGTCTGAATTTCCAACTCTAATCGATTTGTGTTATTTCCCTATTTGTTATTATCATTTGTTATTGACTTTGATGACTTATTTTCTTCGGGAATTCTTGGAATATCCATTTCGATGGATTCGGTATCGATTTCTTTGGATTTTATTCACGTTTTCGAATGTGAATCTTTGTGATTGATTGTTCCTACAATCTTCTTTGTGATTTGTCACTTTAAAAATATAAAGGTTTTTCTATACTAGTAGTAAATATCAAAACTCTTTCTTCAAATGATTTCAACACTATTTTATTACAAAGCTCGTTTTCTTAAACCGTTTTCCAATCTATTAGTATATACAAGCCTTTACCTCACTCGTATGAGAAATCTAATTAAACGACTTAGTAAAACGAGTGGTATGAGGCGCTTGCGTTTACTTCGTCGGCTAATTCTTGGACTTGTTCGATTGAAACTCTTGTGACAATTTTCTAGTGGAGATCTACAATTTTTTCGTAAAATATTTAAGTTAAGCTAGTGGTTATGGGACATGAAGCTAAGCTCATATATTTAATAGCTTACTGTAATTGACACTTCTCTTTGATCATGACGATCATTTTATAGTTTAGACTAGCATTGTGCGATGTCTTTTTGATTTGGTTCATCGGATGTCACGCTGTACGACGTCGATGCTCCGAATTATTTGATACATTGGATGTACGGTTTGCACTACATCAATGTCTTTGCTTTTGATTCATTGGATGTACCGTTTGCACTACATCAATGATATGCTTTTGATACATTGGATGTACCGTTTGCACTACATCAATGTCTTTGCTTTTGATTCATTGGATGTACCGTTTGCACTACATCAATGATATGCTTTTGATACATTGGATGTACCGTTAGCACTACATCAATGTCTTTGCTTTTGATTCATTGGATGTACCGTTTGCACTACATCAATGATATGCTTTTGATACATTGGATGTACCGTTTGCACTACGTCAATGCCTTTGCTTTTGATTCATTGGATGTACCGTTTGCACTACATCAATGTCTTGGCCATCCTTTTCTTGTGATTTTTGGATTTCGTGTGTTGAATTCTGGAATTTATGTTTCACCAACTTTTACGATTGGCATTGATATATATGTCATTTATTGTGGCTTGGTGAATGAAATTAGGAGTATGACATTTCTTTGATTCCTGAGTAGATTTTGTGATATTGATTAATCTCTTATTGATTTTTCAATTTGTTATTTATCACAGCTTGGCATTGTGATTATTATACGTTTAGTCATATCTCTTATTCTATATCATTTCATCTGATATTTATAGCTAGACTGATCCGTTTATTATTTTCTTCTTAAATAATACTTGGGTCAGACTGAGATATTACAGGTGCTTCCTCATGGCTTCCTATCTGGAACCATCTTCTGACTTTTGGCTAACTACTTTAGTTTAGTAGTTTTTGTTGTATACATTTGAGATACAGACTCTATGATGTATACTTATTCTTTTGTCTAGCACTTGTATCTATTCTCTTTGATATTGTGGATCTTGTTTGACCACTACTCTGATGTACACTTTCATATGTTATATTCATATCTATTTCCGCCTTTGTGATATGAATTATCTGTGACTGATTTGTGTTATGTTTATTTCTATATTTGTTTCCGAAGACCTTTATAGCCACTGTGTAGTAGCTTTGAGTTTGTGTCGGTATGTCGGATTTCCTCCTTAAATGAAATGCATGTTATTCTATCTGGCATATCGGTGCTCGCGCAAAGCAATTACACGGAGGGTCGCTCCTCAACAGCCTTATTCTCCATGCTAGTTGACAACATTACTCCGTACTGTTCTTGGCTAGCGTGGGTATAGAGGTGGGGCGTCACAAAAATAGCGTTCAACATTTCAAAATCACATGAGCAAAACTAGATCTTTGAAAATTGTAAAACAACCAACCAATCCGTATAGCACTGCAATTTGCTCAGGAGTTATAGGAAAAGTAGGCATAAACATCAACAAACCACCGATTTGTTGTTAATCGATACGCATTCCAGACAAACGGAAACAACTGCTCAATTCGGGGTCCAACATACTGACAGACCATAACTGCTATCAGTATTCCCGACTAGTTCCAAATTTGAATAACAATTTTAAAGGAATTTTGATACTTTTATTAATGAAGCATGAATCAATACAATACAATGTTACACTGCCTCGTGTTTATATTGTGCAAAACTACACAGCTGTACAAAATAACGAGAAAGTGATCTTTTTGTCCTAGATGGGTTGGAGAAAGTCTTTTGACCCGCTTTGCTTTGCTTGTGAGATCTGCTTATATATATGTTCTCATATTCTTTGAGCCGCATACTTTATCACATTTTCCCTCCTCAAACATAATGCTAGGGTTAGTATTTGCGATTAGATGACGAAAAGTTCCCAAAATCAGTTTCAAAAAATTGTCTCGATCATTTAAGATCTTGACATGAGACATCCTCCTTAAGGTTTTAAGCCTTTATTACTTCTCTTTGAGGATTCCAAAGGTTGAAATTTGGTGTCTTTTGATGATTCATTGCTTTGGAAAGTAGAGACTAAAGAGAGTTCTCGAGTCAAGCTTATGCTTTCATGGTGCTCTAAGCTGCTGCTCAGATATGAAGTAGTAACAGAAGCTTGCTTTTCGATGTCTTCGACTTTCAGGTTAGCTCTGAACTTGTTAAAGTTCGTTGCTGACAGAGCCTTATTGAGAATGTCTACACGTTGATAAGTAGCAGGTATGTTCCTTATTTTAGCTTTCCTTTCGGAATATGTTCTCGAACTAATTATCTCTATGTGCCTGGTTCGAGAATGAAGTATAGGTTAGCGAACATGTAGACTGTGCTTTGGTTAACACACCATAGAACTAGCATAGTATATGATTTTTGATTTAGTTCATCCAGTAGAAATTGTAGCCAAATGATTTCTGCAATAGCACTTGCTATACTTCTATATTCGACTTCCGTACTTGATCTTGAAATAGTTGATTATTTCTTTGGACAACACGAGATAAGATTATTTCCAATATATATACAGTAGCCAGTGACTGATTTTCTATTATCTGGGTCCGAAGCCCGGTCTGCATCTGCATATCCTACTATGTTTAAATTGCTGCATGCTTTGAATGATAAGCCATAATCCAGTGTTCCCTTCAAATATATGAGAATCCTCTTTAAAGCTCTCCAATGCTCGTCAAGTGGATTCTGTAAAAATTGAGAAATTTTGTTAACACTATAAGCAATGTCAGGTCGTGTTATAGTTGCATATTGTAATGGCCCTACAACATTTCTATATTGTTTAATATTAAGTATGACTTTTCCCCTATTTTTAGAGTATTGTTGACTACTTATCATTGGTGTTGGCTGTGGCTTTGCATCACTCATTTTTATTTTGCCTAGTAGCTCTTGAATATATTTTCTTTGGAAAAAGATTATTTTAGAGTTTGTTTTCCTTTCGATCTCTATGCCTAAGAAATAGCTGATGTCTCCAAGATCTTTTACAAAGAAAAGCTTGTTTAGATAGGAGATGATGTGACGGATTTCTTCACTGTTGTTACTTGTAATAATTAAATCATCAACATATTAGTATATAGACAGTTGATACATCATTGATACTGATGAAAAGTGAGTTTTCTTATTTGGTAGACTGATTTCTTTGATTTGTTAATGTTGGTTTCAGTCTATCAAACCAGACTCTTGGAGCTTGCTTAAGGCCATATATAGCCTTGTTCAATTTGCACACATAATTTTTGTTTTTGCTGAAACCCTGTGGTTGTTCCATATAAATTTTCTCTTATAAGACACCATTGAGGAATGCATTATTGTCATCCAATTGCCTTATGTCCCATTTCTTGTGTAGTGAAATAGTGAGCATAAGTCTGATCGTGGATGTTTGACTATTGGGGAAAAGGTTTTATTGAAGTCAAATCCATATTGCTGTGTGTAACCCTTTGCAACTAGTCTTGCTTTATATCTATTGATGGTCCCAATCAGGGTTTTTCTTGATCTTGTATGTCCACTTGCAACCCCCGATGTTTTTATTGTCTGGTGGATATAAAGATCCCATATTATGTTCTTAATAAGGGATTGTACTCTTCACTCACGGCATTTCTCTTTTTTTTTTTCTCTGAAGCTTGATCGTATGTAATTGGTTTATGAACACTTAAGCTTGCCATGTAGGTTTTTGGTTTGAAGATGCCACTTTTGGCTCTTGTAACCATAGGATGACAAGGTCTTATTTGAACATCATTATGAGGTAAGTCCTTCGTGTCACTGTCATCTGTACGTCTTTGAGAAACATATTCATGACTATATACCTGACCTAGTACTCTATTTTTTGTTGACTCTATGGGTGAAGGATTGGCATGACTGAGGTTGTTTGTCCAATCTAGATCTTGCTGAGTAGATTCTCTAGATTTTATATTCTGATTCTCAGTAGTCTCCTTTGCCTTTATATGATGTTCAATCTCAGTGTAAACAGGAAAATCTGGTGTGGACGTTTTTGGATTGTAGACTTTGCTTGTTGTTTTCATCTCAGATTTGTTAACAGAAAACACACATTCATTTAAAAAACACGTCTAATCACAAAGGTTTTCCTATTTTCATCAAGACATTTATATCCTTTATGGTTTGTAGTGTAGCTCAGAAAAGTACATGGTTTAGATCTGAAATTCAACTTGTCTGTGTTGTATGGTCTAGTATAAGGAAAACAAAGACATCCAAAGGTTCTTAAGCTAGAATAATCTAGTTTAACCCCATACAACTTCTCTATAGGACAAATTCCCTTAAGAATCTTTGTTGGCAGCCTGTTTATCAAATAAACATCTGTATTAAATGCTTCAGGGCAAAATTTTAATGGCATTGAGGCACGAGCTAATAAAGTAAGGCCAGATTTAATAATGTGTCTATGTTTTCTTTCTACTAGACCATTTTGCTCAGATGTATAGGGACATGTGGTTTTGTGTGTGATTCCCCTTTTTTGGAAATAGGTATTGAGAGTTTTGTATTCAATCCCACCATTAGACTGAATAATTTTAATTTGAGAATTGATTTGTTTTTCAGGCACTGTTATAAAACATGTGACTGCATTATATGCCTTCGATTTTGTTTTTAAAAAATATATCCAAGTATTCTTGAATATGCATCTACAAATGAAACATAATACTTAAATCCAAAATTTGAGCATATGAGTGCAGGATCCCACAAAGTAGTGGCAACCAATTCTAATGGTTTAGTGTATTGTGTTGATGAGTCATTAAATGCTAACTTATGACTCTTGTCCATTTGAAAATAAGTACATACATAAGGTAAAGAAATGTCATCAAATTTTATCTTATTTTCAACAAGAATTTGTCTGACAACTTCACTGCTTGGGTGACCAAGCTTGTAGTGCCAAAAATCAAATACAACTTTACTATTCCTTTTTATACTTAAGTTACAGTGATTTTGTTCCTTTATGACACTACTATAGTTGGTAGATTTAAATTTGCAAAGCCCTTTTTCTTTGTCACCCTGCAGTAGAATATCTCTAGTCAGTATGTCTCCGATTAAACAATGTTTAGGATAAAACTCAAAATATACATTGTTATCAAAAGCAAACTGAGATACACTTATAAGGTTCTTTTTTATTTTTGGTACTCTTAATAAATTATGTAAGAATAACTGCCTTTTACATCTGATATAGGCATTACCAGTATGAGAAATTTTGACACACTTACCATTCTCCATGCAGATTGTTTGATTACCTCTGTACTCCTTGCATCTAAGGTTTAAATTGTCAAGGTTGATAGTGATATGATTTGTGGTCCCTGAGTCTGGATACCAAGATTCATTCTGAATGTGCTCAGATCTAGCAGTATCATTTGAATTCTGACCTTTGTTACCGTTATTATTTTGACTGTCACTATTTTGTGTCGTATTAACATTGTAGCTGCTGCTTCTCTGATTGTTATTATTCTGATTAGAGTATCTGAAGTAACATTTTATTGTTGTGTGACCCACTTTTTCATAGATCAGACATTTTGGCTTGTTATTATTGTTGCATCATCTTCCTCTCCCTCTTGATCTATTAGTGTAGCCACCCCTTTGAGTTGCTTGTTTAGTTTTGCTGTTGTTTTTGTTTTTGTTTCTTTGGTTAGTTGTGTATTTGATAGAAAAAATTGATTCTTGTGGTCTTTTGCTACCTATTCTTGGTTCATGTGCCAGTAAGGTTGAATGTACATCATCTATAGATGGTAGGACCTTTTGGGAAGCTATCACAGCAACCACTGCTTCATATTCGTCACTTAGGCCATTGAGTATGGTCAAGATTTGTTCTGAGTTTGAAACTTTATGATCTGCTGCTTCAAGAAGATCACATATTGTTTTAATCTTGGACAGATATTCCCTCATAATATGATTGTTTTTCTTGATATTTTGAAGTTGTCTTATGTGTACATAACATTTGCTGCAGACTGAGTGTTAAAAATTTTCTCCACTGTTGTCCATATTTCATTAGCAGTCTTGCAACCTATTACATGTGGCAGTAGTTTTGTGTTTATTGATGACAATAGCCAAGAACATATCAGTCTGTCTTGTCTGTGATACTTTGTGTTTTCCTCATTACCGACAACTTTGTTTTCTTGAACAGCGATGAATTTTTGTGGGATTGAGATGGTTCTGAGAATGTATCCTTCAAGTCCATAACCTTGAACTGCAGTTTCAACATGAAGCCTACACAGTAAATAATTGTCTTCATCTAGATGGACAGTCACGAGTTGGTTTCTGACGATGGTCTTGACAAAATTCTCAACGGTTGTTGATGTCTGCTGAGAGTTATTTGCATCTCTGATGATGCATTTTGGATTAGTTACTCATGTTGGAAAACAAACACCAAGAATATAGAAATAAAGAAACTGAGTAAGCAAAGATGAAAAACTGTCAAGAAGCAGTTTAGATCTCAATCAATATTTCAGTTACCGAGTCGGAGAAAGATCACTGTCGCAGGTAACATGCAACCGCAAAATTTCAGGCGATAAGTGATATTCTGATGATTTGATGGATGACACTTTCTTTCGATATTATGTGATCTGTTGTTGATTTTCTTGATTTGAGAATGATTGATTTCTTGCCGTTTTTCTTTATGATCCTATTTGGAGTGTTGATGCAGCCAGAGTTTTCAGAATTGGCGAGGCGCAACACTTTTGGATGTGGATCTGAAACTCAAATGAGGAGATTGAATCTCTGATGAGTATGAAACTCAGACGATGACAATGACTCTGATGAGTTTCTTCCTCTTTTTTTTTAAAGAGTTGCCGTTAGGTAGTGATTTGCTCTGATACCGTAAATGAATTTTGAAACTTTTATCAATGAAGAATGAATGAATACAATACAATGTCACACTGCCTCGTGTTTATATAGTGCAAAACTGCACAGCTGTGCAAAATAATGAAAAATTGATCTTTTGGGTCCAGATGGGCTGAAGACAGTCTTTTGACCCGCTTTTCTTTGCTTGTGAGATCTGGTTATATATCTGATTCTCGTATCCTTTGAGCGCATGCTTTGTCTCATTAGTATAGAAACGGGTAATCGGAAGAAAACATATTCGTTCAAACTCGTTCTAACAATGTCAAATTGTGGGTATGTTAGTTGATTAGTTGGCAACTGTGATAGATCAATCAAGAGTTGACGAATTGAAAACTGAAAAATTATGGAATTAATTGTTAGGGAAAGGAAAAATCAGAGAAAGATAAAAATAATAATTAGGAAACGTAAATTGTGGAATCGGTTTTAATTAGGAAAATAGTTGAAATGAGATTAACTTTTAAAGCATTGGGTAAAAGTATCAAATAAAACGGAATTTTGCACATATGGCTTTATATTGTAATTTAACGTGTCCACCTCAGTAGAATATGGTTTCCGAAATCTTTGTTTGTAAGTTGTAGATAGATTGATAGGTTTGTAGATTAAATTGATTCCTTCAAATTATATTTTTCAGGAAAATTTTACACACCTTGCCGGTCTTAGATAAATTTAAATGGTTTGAATATGAATATGAGGCCCGAGGCCAGATTCAATATCTTATTGGCCCATAATTCTATAAAAGTCGCGTATTCCGCTTGCCGTCTTGCCCTCTAAAAAACCACCGCAGTTTCTTTTCTGTTTCTAGGGTTTTCTTTCCACTCTAATTTTCCTGGCTTTTAAATTGATCTTCGATAAATCCGAAAATCTTGATTCAAATCGTGAAAAAAATGAAGCCTGTTTTTTGCGGAAACTTTGATTACGAGACTCGCCACTCCGATCTTGAACGATTGTTCTCGAAATTTGGTCGGATTGAACGCATCGACATAAAATCTGGTATTTTTACAACTTTTCTTTGAATTTTGACTCTTTAGTTGTTTGATCCATAAGTTATAAATTTATTATTGTTTACTGAATAGGAGATTTAGTCTCAAATTTTTTTCCTGTTGTTCTACCAGTTTACAGAGATTTCTATTTGTCGTTATAAAAGGCCTAGCTAACCCGTTTTATATGCTACGTATAATTTTTCTTCCTCCAAATGACCTATAGAAGAACTAGGTGATGAGATGTAATTACCATCATCATTGAGTTATTTGACTATTACAGTTGTTTAGAAATAGAATTGCACCTTTCTTGCTTCATGTATACTGTCCTAAAATATGTGAATTGAGGTAATGCATGATACATCTCATAGTCAGTGTCGATTGTGTTTTCTTCTTTGGTATGTGTGTTTGATTTTACTTTCGTATTATTTGTATTGATTTTTGTGAAATTGCATGGTTTTACTGTTTTTCCTGAGGTATTATAAATTGCTTGCATAAGGTTTAAAGTAACTTGGGTCAGAAGTCAACGAAGACAAATTTGTCAATTGAATATTACAGTTTTACATTAATGACGAACTGTTTGTAAATATAAATTCTCGAGGGGCATGTGTGTGTACAACCATGCTTATGGAAAGTGTTTTTTTGTTTATAGATGTTAATCATTTTAACATCAAATACAATTTGAAGCCTTTCAAAGCTTTGTGCACCAACTATAATAACTTGGGTCAGAAGTCAACGAAGACAAATTTGTCAATTGAATATTACAGTTTTACATTAATGACGAACTGTTTGTAAATATAAATTCTCGAGGGGCATGTGTGTGTATAACCATGCTTATGGAAAGTGTTTTTTTGTTTATAAATGTTAATCATTTTAACATTAAATACAATTTGAAGCCTTTCAAAGTTTTGTGCACCAACTATAGTGGTATACTCTATGGTAGTGCAGTGCAACAGATTTCTAAACTATAATGTTTTATAAAAACATAAAGCACTCAAAGAGGTGTTCCGCTATTAGAGTATTATGTGCTTGGATCAACTTCAAGAACGGATTGGTGGAGCCTTTTGGCATCCTAATTTGACACCAATAATAAGTATTGGTTTGCCTAGTATGAAAAGTTTGACAAGTTGCCATTTATATAGTCAGTTTGACAAATTAAAATTCATTCCAATATTGTGATTTATCTGTGTCAATCCTTCAAAACCAAGGGAACTTCAGTAATGAAAGGTAAGGCTTTGTGGTATTAGTTGGTCACGTTGATTTCTATAAAAACATATCTTAAATATTTGTTTTGGCACAGGAACAACTTATACAAATTCAACCCCTACATGGCTCTGTTCTGTATGAAAATATATTCTATATCAATATCAACCTACCTGTCATCATTCCAGCATTTCAGATACGACCTTTTAGCACAGCCATCCTTTTGTTCACTACACGATCATGCGTAAGCATTATTTACTGTACAGAAATACCATGCCATGTCATTTGGCAGCTCCATGTCACCATGCCATGCCATCCGATCATGCTGCCATCTTGCTATTTGTATTGTCACATGTAATGGCTACTGTTAACCTAAAATCTACATGCCTTGCCTTGCTTTCTGTTCTTTTCTTCTGCCTTGCCATGCCAACAAGCTGGTCCACATCATTTTTTATACCTACTGGTCTTTGGTTCATCAGGATTATCACGTACACACCAATTACTTGATGCTGGGATTAACCTAGACATCTCAATACTTTAAGCTCTTATATTGAAGATCTCCTTAAACTCAAATTCTTTTACCATCTTGCCATATGTATACTTACAGGTGTAGTAATTTTTTATCCATGATTTAGTGAGCTGATAATGTCCGACAGCCATGCGTAAATGGATTATACACTATGTTATCTCCTCTTACCTGGTGGTTTTTTCTTTAGGTTTTGCCTTCGTATATTTTCTTGATGAACGTGATGCAGATGATGCCATTCACGATCTCCATGACAGGCCTTTTGGACATAGCAGGCGTAGGCTAACCGTGGAGTGGTCAAGGGTATACTTATTCTTTCTTTCTGACTACTAATTGATGCTTGGCGTTCTCCTATTTAATAATAATTTGCAGTATCAGTTTCATCAATTGTCATTAGAGGAAGCTATCTATTTTGTTAGTGGTTCGTGCATTAGCCATGAGGGAAAAGTTATCAATGATCTTAGTTTTGATATTGCTACGATGATTTTAATGTTGAATTGTGTGGTTGAATTCATCAACTTTCTCTATCTTCAGTTTCTCTTACAAAGTTTGAAAATTAAAAAGATGTCGTTAACCCAGTTTCTACAGAATTATGATTATAATTATTTAACTATGAACATACCCATATTATGTTTTCCTTTTCATCTTCACTTTCTTTCAAAGGTCATATGCAAAGATCTGGCTAATTACTTTTAGTTTAATCTTATTTGTGGTGTAGCAAGGTGATCGTGGCGGACCTCGTCATCGGGATGGTTCCAAGTCGATGGCTAATGCAAGGCCCACAAAAACGTTATTTGTTATAAATTTTGATCCAATTCATACAAGGACTCGAGACATTGAAAAGCATTTTGAGCCTTACGGTAAAGTGCTGAATGTTAGGATTAGGAGGAACTTTGCATTTGTGACGTTTGAAACACAGGAGGAAGCTACAAAGGCTCTTGAATGCACCAATATGAGGTTGGCCTTTCATACATTTATACCTTTTCATCTTGTTCTTGTTCAAATTGTATCTGTTAAATTAATCTGTGAGTCGTTTTGTGTTCGTTATAATTACATTTCTTAGTTTTCAGCTGCAACATCTTCGGTTGCAATTCTATAGTTGAATGCGCCAATAGAATTGCTCTGGCAATACACCTCGTTGCAGGCTCCATAGAGTAGTTCCTACATTTTTATTGATTCCATCTTGTCTTGTATATAATTGATACTGGATGTGTTATTAGTGAGGGTTTAGTGCAAGTTTGGCCGTAAAAACAGTTTTCCATTTTGTACTGTTAGTTTGTATACCTAGTAGGTTTATCTATCCATATATTTCAATGATTTATTATTCGCCACTGGAGATTTTTGGTGCAAGTTTACATAACATTGACTTTTGGTCAATCCATATGGTGCTTTTATTAGTCAAATGCTCTAATTATATTGCTCTAATTATGTTGACTTGCAGCGTTGCAGGGAACAGTCTCTTCTTATTATCAAATCTTCTCCCTTTGAACATGAAACCCATTGTAAATTGCTGTTTTACGATATGCTAATGGTTTGCTTTGTCTGTTTCAGTAAGATTTTGGATAGAGTAGTTACCGTTGAATATGCCCTGAGAGATGATGGAGAACCCGATGCCAACCCCAAAAGAGGAAGATATGATGGAAGGCATGGGGATAGTCCTTACCGTGAGCGCTCTATAAGTCCAATTCATCGTAGGTCCCGTCCTAGTCCTGATTATGGTCGAGCCCACAGCCCTGTCTATGATCGCTACAATGGCCCAGCCCCATATGATAGGGAAAGGGAAAGGTACAGGGACAGAAGTCCTGTTTATGGTCGCTATTCTAGGTGAGTAATGCCTTAAAACTCTAGTTTATATGGTTCTGAAAATGGTCAATAATCTTTTGCACTCCTGATATTGAGACCCATCCACCTCCTAAACATTACCAGTGGCACGTTGAAGACAAATAAACACCCTCTTTTGAAAATGGTGTTGCCTAGGGATGGCAATGGAGCGGGTCTAGGGTTTAAACGCGGTAGACCTGTCCCTCTTTTGATTCATCAAGACCCAACCCATTGGGTCATCGGAACGGGTAGATCCATGATCCTGTCTTAAAGTTCATGTTTTAGGATGGGTCGGGCTTGGCCGATCTGTTCCAACTCGACCCGTAATACTGAGATTTTATAAAATCATTTTATTACTATAACAATAATTTAATTCTTTTGTACTAAAGCTGTTATAAAATGGATATTCTAATGTTCCATTCAACAAGTTATATAAGTTACATGATCTTTATGATATTAAGTTGCATCACTAACAATTACTTTAGACTAAGCGTTACCCATCACAACCAGCTCCATTACCATCCGGAGTGTTGCCAAAATTGTATTACTTTAGACTAAGCGGGAAAACAAATTAACACGGTTTTCTTACTGCCTAGGGGTTTGTCTTGAATGTTGCACGATTAAAATCCTTTTGTAAATAAAAATAAAATCTGAGTCTCTATATTGTTACAATGATGAATTTTTTATTTACCGAGCTAATTTGCTGTTTCTGATTTGTTCATTATTTGAGATGCAGTAGATCCCCTGTTCGAAGGTCTAGGACTTGAAGAATGGTGACATGCCTGGTTTGTAATTGCATGATTGGGTATAAAAATCTGATTCCGAGTCTTCTTCTTGTTTTAGTTTATAATATGCTAGTAGATTTGTAGAATAGGAATCGTATATTAGTTGCTTCTTCTTAAGTGTGTGCAAGCTCCTGAGTTGTGTTGGACCCTTGTATTGTAATGTGAGCTGGTGGACTATTTTATGTTATTTTGTAATGGATTCTTATTCGGTGTTTTGTTTTTATTTGGGCGGATTAGAGCGTGTTTGATTTCATTTTATGTTATGCGTTTTTAACATTTATAATAAAATACGAGGATAACGGAAAAGAAATTAAAAATTTTAGCATGTTACGACATCGATGGAGGGATGGTGTATGAGATGGATGGACAAAATAAGTTTGTTTTTTATTTTATACGTTAGCTTTATTTTAAAAAAATTATGTTTTCGAAAAGTAAATATAGGTGGTTTTTGTTTGAAAACGAATTTTGGATTTTTCGTTTTCAATTATGTCAAATATGAAGAAGCGTGAACTGATGACGGAGGGAATGAATGGAAGATGGAGGGGACGAAGGGACGACGAATGGATGAATTATTTCTTGTACTTTTGTTATTTTTTAAAATACGAAAAATTGAAATAATGTGTTTTCTATTTTATATATTAGTTTTGTCTGCAAAATTAATTGTTTTTAACAATATACATGTGTCTTTCGTATTTTTGTATGGATGGAAATTCAAAATTAAAAATTGTAAGCCAAACACGGTTAAGATAGTGTGTGGCTTAAAAAGCAAATTGTGTTTTCAGTTTTGAATATGTATTTCAAATGTGAGAAGAGTGAAGGAACGATGGAAGACGGAGCGAGTGGAAGAAAGACGGAGGCGCCGACGAAGGGGATGAAGGAACGATGGAAGGATAGATTGTTTCTCATGCTTCTGTTATTTCTTAAAACGCGGAAAATAAAAAAAAAGTTGTTTTTTATTTTATATGTTAACTTAATTTTCTAAATTGATCGTTTTTAATAATATGTATGCATTGTGTGCATTTTTGTACGGACCTAAAACTAAGAATGACAAACTAATCGCAGTCTATATATTTTGCACATAATTCATTGTAGGTCTTGAATCTTGTCTATATTTCAAACACGAATAAGATGGTATCACTTGTTTTACCAGTTATTTCTTTTAAATCAACTGCCACGTTTTATGTATGAATGTGGTTAGGTCTGTCAATGGGCAAGGTTCGGTCTAGGTATTATAAAATTTAGACCCGAGTTCAATTACAATAATTAAAATTCGAGTCCAGTCCGAACCTGCATAGTATTTCAATCCAATATTTGAGCCGACCCGTTGGGCTTTTTAAGTCCGTCAAGTAATACTTAACTCAGAATATTTATATGTTAAAACTATATTTCAAAACTGCAACTTTGGTAAATTTGGTATACAAACAATGTTAACATATAAATTGCACGGTGATGTAACCAAGCTCATAATAAAAGTATGCAAAAACATTTACATATAAACAAACAAAATGGTAAATAAATAACACACGCCCTCATGTTTTGATACGATTAAAAACTAATAGTCGAGTCGGGTCATAACCGGGTCGGGTTTTATTGAAACCGTATCTGACCCGATTGGGTCTGTGTCAGGCTTGGATAGTAAAGGACAAAACACGTATCCGCATAAATAGAGTGGGTTTGAATCGAAACCCGTACCATTGACATGCCTAGATGTGGTTACTGAAGCATCATAGGCGACGTTTGTATCTCAATTGTTAGATCAAATAAATAAAAATTCTATAGCTACGATGGATGTACCCATTCCATTGCGTATGGAATGCCTTTTCCATGTGAATAACATATAAGGCTTGTCCACGTTGGGTAAAATAGTGAAAATTTGATAAAAATGGCAAAACTATACTTTTTGGATCTTGAGCAAGCACCCTAAGGAACTCTATGAATCAGATGTTTGACAACCAACCTCATCCTAATCTTTACTGAGAAAATCCTCATAAACAACCACTAAAGTCCTCTTCTCATTTTTTCATCGAAAATCCCAAAGAAATATGTTGAAGGATTCTCCATCGATTTATCTTACCCAATTTTGCTAAACATCAAATTCAATTTTTTTGTCTTTATTGAGTTGGAAATTAAGAGGGAAGGTTTTAGGCCTAAATCAACGACTTACTTTATTTTGGTAAGTGAGATTTACCTATTAATCTTTACGATCATTTTCATCTATATTCATGCATAAACATTAAGTTAGGGTTAGGATTTTGATTGAATGATAAACAGTGGATTTTGATTTATGATAAAATTATAAGTGAATAATTTAAGGGATGTTTGTCTAATCACTCTTCAAAATTTTTAAAATTCACTTATGTCCCCTCTCAAAAACAAGTTTCATGAAACACCTTTATCCAAGTTTCCATTGAAAACGTGAATTTTGAACTACGGATATTTGTAGTTAGAAATGCAAATATTCGTATTCTACACTAAAAAAAATTGCAGTTCTAACTGCAGATTATCAGTTTACACTGCGAGAATATACATTCTACACTTTAAATATTTACAGTCCACACTGACAATATTTGCTTTACAAATATGTGTATTTTAAGCTGCACATATTTCATTTTAAACTGAAAATATTTGCATTTCTGACTGCAAATACATGCACTTTAAAATGCGCATTTTCGTTGGAAACTTCTACGGGGTGTTTCATGAAACTTGTTTTTGAGAAGAGTTTTTCAGGTATTAAGTTTGAAAATAAATGGCGGACTCTAATTTCCACATAATTTAAAAACATTGGTCAATTAATGGTTGATATGCTAATTACAATATTATAATATTTAAATATTGGGAACTGAGCAGTTAACCCTAAATTAATATCTTGTGATCTTAATGAATAACATATGGATTGATTTGATTACGTTTGTTTGGATCGTGGTTTGGATGCACAAAAATGCTAGGAATAACTAACACCCTTAATTATAAAATATGCAAAGGATAAATGAATACGCGTAAAAGTCGTTCGCTCAGATGCTGATTTGAATACAGATGTTATAACAAATTGAATTTCCTATTATATTGGATTTGAAGTATGATTTATATCTAGTTAACGCTGTAAAAGATTGCTGAAACTCATTTTAGCTTAAGTTAGATAAGATAAAGAAGAGAAGGAGGGAAAGGGTATGTAAGTGACGAATACAATCCATATAAGAATCGTGTTAATCCGAAAATTTTACGGAAGTGGCATGGATAAGTCATAGAAAGGCTGGAGAAGTAGATGAACATGTGACGTTTCGGCTATCGCGGGTGCATTTATGGGAGCGTACATGATTTTTTTTATTGGAGCATTGGTGGTTGGTGTATCAACCTTCTTACTAGGGTCTTGGCCTCAAAGGGGAACATACACATACACTATCTTAGAGTACAATGTTGCCTTTATACTTAGGTTTGACCTAGTCGATGGTAGCATTTCGTCACCATTTCATCTATTAGTGTTCATCCAACATTAGAAATATCCGAACTTGTTGGGTGAAGGCGGTGACACGGGTTGAGGTATATTCTAGTATCACCTGCTTTGTTAACCCTTAATATTAGACATGTTACATAAGTGTATTAACAGTCACACAATTTAATGACATTTCAGTTTTGCCAAACTTTATGTCTAATCCCTTTATATTTTTGTTGAATCAGGTGCATCCGACAACGGGATAGAAGGGGCAAATAGCAAAAAAAAAAAAAAAAAAATCCTTTCGTTAATTGTCGTCGTCATGAATAATTTTATAACATAAATCATATGTAATGTTGTATTAACATAATGAGAATATAATATTTAAAATTTTAACTTAGTTTAATTTTACTTCATTTATTTAAAACCGTTTTTTAATTTTTAATTTTACTTTATTCGTTTTGTGCTAAATTTTATATTTGAACATCATATATTCAGGGTCAATACATACAACTTCTATGACACAAAAGATTAAACTAAACAATTGACCAAATAGAACATGAATATGTTTGTATCATTATATTAGTAATAGGATAAAATAAAATCGACATAAAGGTTTATGGTCTAAGTCTAATATATTTATATTTATACACATGTATTTTATAATATAAGGTAAAGTATTCTAAATTTAAATATTTATTTATTTTAACCTTCGAATAATATGTACATAAGTATTTGTAAATTTCTTTTGTTTGGGTAATGAATATAATTTTTTGGATTTTAATTACGAATATAATACGTTTAAAATTTTAAATTTATACGTTTATATATAGGTATGACCAAAACCAATTTTTTTGATATACATAATATATGTATGTATGTGTATATATATATATATATATATATATATATATATATTAACATAAATTGCAGCGACCCGTAATTTCGAACACTTTGTCTTTGAATATTATAACATTTTGAATAATGATTAAGTGTTCTAAATTTGATTTTATAACCTTTTAAGCTCCTTTTCATTAATAACAAATTATGGTAAATGATTTTAGAAAAATGTCTACAAATTTAAAGAGTTCAAAGAAATAGTGATAATGCGGTCAAAAATCGTTTTATCGATAAACAAAGTTTTGCTCAATAAAAGTTGTTTAACCTTTTTGTAATGTGTAAATATGGTTAACTAGCAGCTAAATATAATTTTCTATTTATGGAAAATCAAACATGGGTGATCTCATGCATGATTTATTTGATAGATATTTATTGGGGGGAGTAGTATAGTAATTTGCTAAGGAAGGAAGAGATTTTGTAAAGGAAAGGAGGTGGAATGGAGAAGTTGAGACGACCCACCTCCTCGATCCCCGAAAATCAACAAAAATACATCCTCGGTATTCACGTACCGCAAATCCAAGTGCTGAAGAGGCAGATTATCATGGGTAAGAAAGAAATAAAGATAGAGCAGAATCTTACACGAATGGAATAACATATATTATCTCAATATGTAATCTTTATAATGGAAATTTAAATACATTACCAGAGTCTATCCTAAACTCGGCTGGACAGTTATAAATACAATCCTTACAAATGATGGAAAATAAAAAATAAAGAGGAAGTGGGACTGGAAATGGATAACTATCTACAAAGCATCTTCAGCTTTAGTTCCATCAAATTGCTCCGAGCTAAACCTAAACTACTAGGCTCCCCGGGAAAATTAAGGGACTCAGAGTTTAAGGAAAAAGGAAAATAAACTCCGAGTCAGTCATAGGACAGTGTGAGAAACTCAAAATAGGAATATTTGAAAGCACCGGATATCTATAAGACCACGTCGCACATAAAAACGAAACGGATTTTTACCTTATGATAACCAAAACATTGCTATGCAAAATCTTCTGATATTATTTTTAATGATATTATTTGGAAAACATTTAAAAATAAACTAATGAATCTTAGCCGAAATTGTTACCAATATTAAATTTCGGATATGTTAGGTTCTACAAACAAAACTCTTACAAGGCTCATTCGAAATATGTTTCCATACAATGACAAGGTGAGGGACTACCTTTCATACAGTACACCTCTAGAGGGATGTATCTATGGTTCAGATACTGAACGCCTATACCAATACACAACATACCTGATATATAAGGGGTTATTTATAAAGGTGATGGCCATATCCTCATGGAAGCAACCTACTTAGCCCTACTGCATCTACCATGTTTATGCCATTACCAGGTGATGAGGCCTGAGGTAACATTTTAACTTTCACATAACACATTCCACTTTGAATGTCACACAGCCATTCCATGATCACACAACCGATTTCTACAAACGTATAACTTCAGAGCTCGTGCGTCTTAGGAAAGGTGTTAAGCTAAGAGAAGTTGCCTTCTCCGTCACCAAACAGATGATATGTTCATAGAGCTCAATTTATGTAATTAGAAATGCAATGTTAGACATCCGTCCATACAATTTATCCAGGAACAGAACAAACCAAAGGAACTCTCCTACCACATCCTATCGGGAATTATCCCTAGGATTAGTAGTGAGGTGTCCTTGCATCAAAGATCTTAAATGAAGAACTATTGCCACATAATATGATATTGAAAATTTCCTTAGAGGGTCAGTGACAAGGAACCTTACATTCTATCTTTCAAACCATTTTCATGTCTTCACTTCGAATATGTAAATTGGTTCGAAGTAGTTTCTGGATAAGAATCACTTCAAATCTAACCCTGGTTCCTTCGAACCAATCATCGATAAAAATATGTTCGGTGAATAAGGAATTATTATTTGATCGATCAAATTCTTTTTATCAAAAATATATTAAAGAGATATATATATCTTTTAAAACATTTCTTTCCGGTATATACAGAATCATTTAACCCCTCTTATCAATTCCTTTGATTACTTAAACCTTTTTAAATTCCAAACCATTTCATTCTTTACGTAGGAAAATATTTCCAAATCATTTATTTAAATCTTAACAAAGATTTATTAATTCAAAATCAAAATCTTGATTGAGTTAAAACCATGCTATGTAGGATGTTAATCCAAAACCAGTAAATATTAAGTGAGCAGAATCTATAGAAATTATCTAATTCTACTCAATATCAATTTCTATATTCAACAAGTACTATGGGCGGAATAACGGCGAAATCACCATTTAAATTCCACGTATAGTACGAGTTTCTTCTTCAAGATTTAACACCAAGTATAAAAAGCTTATTTCCATAAAATCTAAGTTGTTTATTGAAAAATTTAGTATTTTATACTTAACTCGTTTCCGACATTTCAACTTTATCAATCCTTTGCCCATGAGAGGCTATGTGAGCTAGGGAACTGGTTGCTCTTGAACATCTCCTTATTTTAAGCACTTCACCTGGATCCTATGAATAGACTACTCGTCGGCTTTTAGAGCCAAGATTAAATCACTTGATTTTTTGACAGCTTTTCTTTAAATCATTTATTTAAACATTTTTAAATAAATTATAAAACTTTCAAATCATTATTAAAATGCTTAATTATTTATTTGAAAACATTTATAAAATATTTGGAAAAGAAACATTAAGTTTAAAACCATATCTCAAAAGTTATAGAGAAATGCTGCGAATGGTGCTTTTTAAGCTATATTGATCAAAACGACCTTTCTATCATTTGAAAATTCATTTTATAACTCAAAGAACTTTTAAAATATTTTAAAGATTTATAGAATTTATTTTATACTTTTAAACAATTTTAAAATATCATTTTAAAGGAATCCTTTTATGAATTTCAAAGAGCAAAACCGCAATTTTTCTAAAAATTTATTTTACTCATATTTCAAAATATAGTTATTGAAATCTCAATTTTCTTTCTTTATTTGAAAAGTATGGATTCAATAGTTCGAAAATTCTTATCTTGAATAATTCCAAGCTATATTCCGTAATATATATTCGTTTGTCTTTTACGATGCGAAATCGCGAACTACCGTTACGCGACACTCCTAATTTTGACTCAATTTTAAATATTTATTTAAGCTTTGTCAATTTTTTTAAAATGTTTATAAAAAATTTCTAAATCATATTAAACCATTTTATAGAGGTTTAAACATTCCATATACACCATTTCATTCAATAAAGGAAAGTGAATTCCTTTGTGCTTATCGACGTGTATTAACATGACTTGCATTTATATTCAACAACCATAATAAACAACCATTATTAACAATCAATCCAATTATATATATCATCCAATAATATATATACTATAGTTTAGGAGTTTTCTCACCTTCATTTTCCTTTCGAGCTAATTTAAAATTGGCTATAGCTTCGCTATCACGAAATCAAACTCTTTGACCTTGAATGGACTTGGTTTTGGCCTTGGATGCTCACGGCCTTGGGTTTTCTTAGTGATGGGCTCGGCCTTGCTTTGGGAAGTGATGGCCGTGGGTATAGAAGAGGCAGAGGAGGAGTTTTTGAAGTTGTTCTGAGATATTTTACTATTATATATAATATACTTATTTAATTTATTTTTGAGATATTTTTCTCCATAATTTTGTTAACATGAGAAGGCATCAATAAGCTTGATAACGTGGAGAAGGAAGTTGAAGAAAACTATGCGAAAAATGTGAAGAAAGGGTGGGGTATTTAAAGGATTTAGAAAACTAGAATATCACGATATGAATGGACGAAACTAGCCCTTGTCATCCTCTCCTAGCCTACCCTAGAATTCACGATAACCCCCCTCCCCAATGTCATGGATGATGTGAAGGTGATGTTGGTGATGATGGTGGTGTAAGATGGATTTGATGTGAGAAGATGTTTGCCTTTTTTAAACTTAGATATTTTCTATATTTACCATATGTATATATATTTCTATTTTTCTACTACTGTTATATGTATATGTATATATTAATATATGTGTGTGCGTGCCACAAAGATGTACAAGTTACATAAACAATGTTGTATAACTTATCTATGTCAAATTGTCGCGAATTTTAATTTCGATTTCTGGTCATATTTTCACTTATTAATTAACGTACATGTATTTGTAAACAAAATTTGAAAACCAATTTATTATTATTTTAGATGAATAAAAATTATCATATTTGGATTATAAAACAATATAAATTAATACTAACAATTATTTACAATAATTGCTATCATAACGATAAAGCTATATCAATTTTTCCTTATATTTTCAAATAAAGTATATATTTTTATAAAACTATTACGAATGATTTATTATTACTTTATAACTAATTAAAATGAATTGTCATCATTTTAAAATAATTATTTCAATAATTATGAGAAATATTAAATAATTAAATCTCAATTAAATTTAAGTAATTAAATATATGGGAATCATTAATGATGTCAGAAACACATTTTATTTTTAAAAAATAAAATAATTGATTTTATTTCATATTTTTATCAATTATAAAAATAAGCATATGTATCCAACTTCGTACGCAACGTTTTACGATTATAGAGCTGTTTATCGATAAAACAGTTTAAGCCCATTTTAGTGGTATTTTTCCAAAGTAAATATTTTATGAATATTTCTCCAAAATAAGTTCAGTATTATTACTTATCACTTGAAACTTGATTATTTATGAAAAATAATCTATATTTTAATATTTAAATAGCTTAAATATCTTTAACTAAAGTGATCAAATTGTGGGTCGTTACAGAAGTGATGGGCACATTGGTTAGGGGGGGAGGGGGTGAGCCTTCTCTGGCCGACCAAAGGGGTAAGGCTACTATCTTGAATCCTATATAAAGCTATGCATAGCTCATTAGATCATTTTTACATTTTTACAAAGTTAAACCAAAGTTCATCATCCTCTTCTCTCCTCATAATTTCCTAAGAATAAATAAATTCAAAACTACTCCAAATCAACTCAAAACTCAAGCATAAGGCTTGCAAAAACATTAAAACAACTCTGAGCAACTTGGAGCTAGAATATTTGAAGCACCCAATCCCAAACCAATCAAGCCTGTGAGCATTGGAAGGGTTTTAGGCAAGGCCATGAGCAAAGTAAGGTTGTGTAGGAAGTTTTGATGTTTGCAAGGTTGTGGCAGGAAGTGGAGGCTTATATTAGCTTGTTTGCTTGTTGAAGGGTGAGTTGACTCACCATTTAAATGAATAAGAAGTGAATATATATGCTCATTTAACTTTAGTAATTTACCCGACTTTATCTTGCTTTAATTGGTCTGATTCTTGCTTTGGAAAACAAGTGGCATATGTAAATGATATGTTTGGACTTGTATGACTTTCTATTACTTGTTGCATAGTCTTGAAACAAAGAACATAGGGTATGGTTGGACTTGGACTTGAATCAAAATGATATAGAGGTGGTTTTGTAGCGATAATTGCTATATAAGCACTTAGGAATTGCCTTGTGTTTGGTAATTTCAATAGAAATTTGTATGGAGATTCTTAAGGGTTTCTCGCCATGGCTGTGATGTATTATGTGTGTATTAGTTACTGTAAAATGATTGGATGATAAAAATTATGTTAGCATATGAGCACATAAAACCGCCTTAGTTCATAAGTCGTCTATCTGCCGTTGCACTTCTAAAACAATGCAATAGTTCTAAACCTCTTTTACAGCATTCTAGAAATGCCGTGCTTTCTGTTTTGAACTTTAAATGTTTTAAAATGATTTTAAATTCAAGTATCATTCTTCAGTCTATTTAGTATTATTTTCTAACTTATATTAGAATATTTTAAAGTGGTTTGGAATTTTTATATATAATAATTAATTATTAAAGTAAATGGTTTTTTAAATAAAAGGAAACGTGTCTTTTTGGGGTTTTCAAATAAATTATAAAATAGATATTTTAAGTAAATGTTCTAACCATAATTATAAGTATTTTAAAGTATATTTTAAGTGATATATATCATTTTTAGAACTAGATAGTTATCTAGTCAACTATCAAACATAACAAAATATTAACTTCAGAAGTATTTAAAAGCTTCATGGTTTCATACGATTTGAGATCCCCTAGATAGGAGTATTGGTATGAAACATCTCTAGCTTTAAGAACTTATACATATGAGACCCCCCAAGGAGGAATCCTCTGTATATATTGTTAGTTTACTTCTAAAGGAACTGGAATTGAGTTTACTGAAAATTCATCAATTTAGTTTTAAAGATTCCGGATTGGATAAGTAGACTTATGTGCTACTTACCGAATACCACTTCAAAACTAATATATGAATTCTACATTTTGGAAACAAATGTGAAGTGAAATGTTATAGAGTTGAATTATCTATCCTAAGGTTCAGTCTAAGTAAGAGGTCAGCATTAACATTTTAGACTAATGCTATAGAATTGCATTGTCTACCTATGGTTAATTCCAAGATAGAGGTCGACATTTGAAGGAACTAGGCCAGCCCGTGTGGTAGAAATTGGTGGATTTTTTTTTACCATTTTGGATCTTTAATGGGCCTATAAAGTCTAAATATATTTAGAACTTTTCTAATTTTATTTTAAATAAAATCAATATTTTTTTGATCTTCATAATAAAGTTTCACTTTAATTTAGTGTATATGTAAGTTAGAGTATATCAAATATACTCTTATATAAAAATTTGTATGTAACATTTACTTTTCAAATTTATCCAGAGAAGGAAACATATCATTTCCTTTCTATAGTTATTCAATTAATGAAGGGGCATATATTTATTTGGAGAAGGAAACTTTTCATTTCCTTCTACTTAAATTATTTAATTAATGATGGGTCATAAATTTAGTTAGAGAATGAAACTTTTCATCCCATTCTCTTAATTAAATTAAATAATTGATTAATAAAATAACATTAATGACTAATCTAAACATGACATGAATTGTAAATATACTCACAGTAAATATTATGCAAGTGCAACATATAGGGAGTGTGCATAGTTAGTGGTAAATGATATGTATACATAAAATAAACAAGAACAATTTGAATGGTTATTGAATAGAAATTGAATTGGAAATAAATAAGTGATGGCATGTGCGATTGATACATTTTCAATTTAGTAAACTTAATTAATGCAACATACTAATGACAATCAATAGGAACCATAATGAAAGAACATAGAAGGTAAACAACGAATTATATGCAGAGATTATTATGTTAACTAAAAAGAGAAATGATTTCATACTATGACAACATGTGTAAAAGAAAAATAAATTTTATATGAACACATACAAGTAGAACCAAATAGATATACATGAAATTCAATCAAAGCTTTCTAATAATATAGATTAGATATTATTAGAGTCAATTTTAAAAATTTAATTTGATGTTAAAATTCCTTTTATTCATATGTAAATATTTATGCAATAAAAAGTGCAAATAATACATATAAACAAACATACGTACATGTATTAAAATTCAAAACTAAAATTACACATTGTTAGGAAAGATTAAAACATAGTTCTACAATTGAAAAATTGTATTGATTCCATATAAATTTCATTTTTAACTTTAAATATAATTCAATCAATCAACATGAAAATGTAAATTTCCAGATTTAAAGAAATGAAATTTAAATTAAATGTTAAAACATAGAACTAAAGTAAAACATTGTATTTTAAAATATATAGATTTAGTCTCAATTTAACAAAGTAAAGAAAAAAGCTGGTCGATTAGAACATGTAAAACATTCAGATATGAAGAATTACAATTTAATTAGAATGTTTAAAAACACAGGTCTACGCTTAAATGTTGTTTTAAAACATAAAAAAATTTAATTTTGATCTATCAAATGAAAACACAGTCATATCACTCAACAAATAATTCAATCTTCATAAACAATTTTTTTAATTGAGCAAGGTAGCAATGCATCTTTCAAATTATGAAAGTCAAATTAAATTTCCATCAAACATTGCAAAATCACTATCTATATATAAAAAAAGACATACCTTGCTACCCAGTCCTTAGAACACACCTTATTGATATTGCCTCTGATTTGCACCTTAAATGAAGAATGCTTCTAGATCCGATTGAATCACCTTAGGATGTCACCTAGAAATCACACCTTGAATGATGATATCTCCTCAGATCTTTAAGATCCACATTGTAACATTCCTGGATTTTAGCTAAGAATAATTTGATAATTAATTTAATCTTTGGAATTAAACTTTGAAATAATTAATAATTAATATAAAATTTTAGATTTAATTGTGAAATTAATTGTGGATTAATATGAAAATTCTACAATAAAGAAAGATATGTATTTTGAATAGAAATTTTGATTTGGGAATTTAATAATGAATATATTGAAATAAAATTTGATTTAAAAATTCTATGTTCTAAGAAAAACATATATATATGACTATTTATTAATTATTTTCAATTCATTTTCTTTATAAATTGTGTAAGTATGAGTGATTCAAGAAAAATGTATATATATAATATCAAAACAAGAATTAATAAGAAGTTTTATCTTTTAGAAATTAATAAGAAAGCATATATATGTAACATTGGTTTGTAAATTTATGAAAAAAAGATTTTTAAAGTGTGTAACCTTTAAACCATAATAAGTATAATTGGAAAATATACATATTTAAGTGTAAAATTGTACAAGTGTATGTATGAATATATATAAATGGACATAAGTGGTTATAATTCAAGTGAATTGGAATTTGAATTTAAATTTAAAATAAATGTTTTAAAAGTAAGTGGCATTTAAAATCATTAAGGTGAAATTTGTATAATATAAATATTGGTTAAAACAATTCTTCTTTCAACATTGTATATATGTGTATACAAATGAATAAGGGGTGTATTTATTTATAAGACTTAATTGAATATGATAAAAAAATTATTAAAAATTTGTGGTCTTGTAAAATTAGAAATGATAAACATACATCAAAGAGATGGAGTGAAGAAATTAACATATATTGAGGCCTCATGATTATTTTTTACAAATGGCATTCAACGTCATTGCTTGAATAAAATAATAAAATAAAAAATTACAAAAACTTTTCATCTCCACATATTCAAATTATTTAGCCTCAACAAATCTCTGAAAAGTACAGTAACAATAGATTGAGTATCTCAAATCTCAACACCCAAAGAAAAAAAATAGAAAAAAAATCAAAAAAAGGCTGAAGCATTCTCTTGGATTCAAAGTTGAAAAAAAGTCTGAAAATCAAAATACAAAACCCAAGGCTTCTTTCAAACTTGAAGTTGTAAATCACCTCAAAACAATAAAGTCTCAGATCATATCGAACCCTGGAATGCAGATCTGAGGCAAGAATTAAAGCTTGGAAATCAAGTCCAGATCAAAGAAAAAGATTAAAACAGAACCTGAGAAATTAGAGCAAAAGCAAACAAATGCAAGATCAACTCAGGTAATTTAAGGCAAGTAAATTTCTTTTTAAAATTTGAATTTGAAGTTGTAATCAGTAATAAAGCAAAGATTTAAACAATTATATTAAACAGTTTCAGGAGGAAATTAAGTTCAAAGATTAAACTTATCCTGGATTCCAAATTCGACTTGAATAATTTGTTGATTCATTTACATAATCTGTTTTGTAATAAAAAATATGATTTTTTAAAATAGTATCAAGATTTTTAGTCTTGATTTAAGGAGGAATGTGCGAGTTAAACAGAAAACCTATTTTTGTTAAATTTTGGTGATCGGGTTGATGATTTACCTCGTGATTGTATCTGAGGCTTGCTGGAGGGTCGTAGATTATCAGAAAAATACTAGATAAATTTATAGTTCACCATGGAAGACGAGCGAGATCGATTTGGGATTTAACCCTAAGTTTTAGTTACGGTCAAAATTCGAGTAATTACGGCTACGTCAATGCATCGAGTGCTATCGCACCTAAGGGGAATGAAGCATTGGACTATGGCGAAGCTTTGGAAGCAATCACACATTTTCCGGTGGTCGGCAACGTGGAAACGAGGTGAGTTTTCGGTTGGAAGTTTTGTTCCAGGTTGCTCGTGTTGGTTCGATTTTGCTCAAGGGCTTGTGATTGTATTTTGGTGGTTGATATCGGTTGCAATGGCGATGGGTGACGTGCAGGGAAGTTCGTCAGAGGTCGGAGGTGATTCAGGTGACGGTGCACGTACACGTGCACGCGATTGTGTCTGGGTGATGATATGTGGAGGAAGATGGAGATGGTCTCGAGTTTGACCTCGAGGGAATGAAGTGATGGCTCGGGTGATTTCTCGTGTTCATACGCGAGTGGTAATATGTTTCAAAAAAAAAGAAGAAGAAAAGAAGTGTTGAACTGGGTAAAGAATTGAAGTCAAACTCGAAGTGGTGCTCGGGTTTTTTGATAATCGGCTCGGGTTAGCCTTTTCTCAAGTTTATATTAACCAGTTTTAAAATTTGTAAGCAAACAAGTTTTACTTTAAAACAACTTTCTTAAACAGTTTTTAAATAAAAACTTGATCAAATTCAAAGTATACTAAAATGAATAAGTTTCGAAAGGGATATAAACCAAATTTCCAAAGTAACTTATTTAAAACTAGTTTCAAATAAGTTTTCAAAGATTTAAATTTAAATGTTTTGAAATTGTTTTGGTTTAAAGTAATCATTATTAGGTTAATTTCGTAATAAAATTCCTAAGTGTTTTCAAATGTAATAAAATGTTGTAAGTAAAGAATGATTACTTAATGAAATCAATTAAGTAAAATTACCTAATGTAATTAATAAAAATATTAGTACTTAATGTAATTAAGGGAAAAGTACTTTGTGTAATTGCAGGGTAATTAACAAATTAAGATTAATTTATGCAAGTAATTGAAAGAAATTAATTACTTAATTAAAAGTAATTGATTAATGATTAAAGTGGATTAATCAAGTGTTTAAAGGTTTATTTATTCAAAGAATAATTAATTAATGTGATTAATTAATAAAGGTAATTAATTTTGAAAATAATTAATTAGTTAAAAGTAAACTAACTTATGAAAGTGATTAAGAAATGGTTATAAATTAAGGATTAATTATTTTATGTAATTAATTAAAGATAATTAATTAAATGATAAATTAAATAATTAAAGGTTAATTATTTAATAATTAAAAGTTGATGAATTATAATTAAAGGTTAATTAATTTATTATTAATTGTTAATTAATAAATGATTAAAGAATAATTAATCAAAATGATTTGTAATTTATTAATGTTAATTAACCAATATTAGTAATTCATAAGTAATTAATCTGATTTGAATTAATCAGACAATTAACCGATTTTACTTATGGATGTTTGGATTCTATTGGATGATTGAATTGTTTGATATCCCTGATATGTGATGCTCTGTTTCGATTTGAGCTGTGTGTATATATATATATCTGTGATCTGTGAATGAGAGATAAGTGTTATAGTTTATACCGCTTATCAAATATTATTGTTGTACTTGAATATGTACTGATTGATGGTGTTGCACTTTTATTGTGTAAAACCCCTGGACCACACTTATACACACACAAATATGGGTTACACGTGGAAATGGGTTAAGTCACATATTTTTGAACTAGTTTTAAAATTTGAATTTTTGAATCCAAATGGTTTTGGAAATGGATTGGGATTAAAATAAAAAGCTTTTGAAAAGGAATTTCGAAGATAAAAGTTATTTTTGAATAACTTAAATTAGTTTTGAATTTTGATTTAAATTTGATTTCAAATTTGAAATTGAGTTCTATTTATGATTTAAAAAGGTTATACAAGTTCATACGGGAATTAAACCATTTTTAAAGTGTCGTTTTAGGACTTTGAATTTAACCCAAAGATTTTAACTTGTATAAATGAAATCGGATTTTTTCGAAACGAAAACTATGCGTTTTCAAATAATAAAAGCTTTCACATAAGAAATGAATTTCCAATTTGTGTTAAAAGGATTTCAAGTCCAAAATGAAAATGGTTTTCCAAGTTATGAATAAATCTTTGGAAACGTGTTTTGAAAGCTATAAGTTAAATCTTTGATTTAAAGATTTAATCCAATTGAAATGGAAATTGTTTTGAAATCTGTAAATGGATCTTTATGAAACTGGGTGAACTTTGTGAAATGGATCTTTTTGTTTAAAGATTTGAAATGGTAATTTTTTAAACCATTTAAAGAAAAGTTTTAGGTTGTGACTTAATTGAAATCCCAATATCCATATATTTTTAAATATTGCGCTCATTATTCGGTTTAGCCGGGAGAGGACCTTGTGTCATATAACCCATTCCGAATAATGATACGACGCTATGGAGTGCATTTAAAGATTGGTGTTGAAGACCGGGTATTTGCGAGAACGATAGGATAACCTATCGATTGTCTCTGCACCGAGTAGCTACGGTATAGAGATTCCTTAAGTGATGGGAAGTTCGATTGGGATTGTGGATACCCGGATTGCAAGGGCTTCTTCCTTTATTGGACGAAGTGCCTTCGGTTCTGTTCAAACCCAAAACAGACTTGTATGGTTGTATGTCCGACATTACACTTTGAGATGTTAAGCTGATCTCTATCAAATACATTTCTGCTTGGTGGCGGAGAATTTATTCTCTTAGCTTAACACCCTTCTCTGAGACGTACGAGCTCAGAGGGAGGTTATATAGTTGATACTTATTAGTGATATACTCCCAATTTGGTAGTGTGGCATGCTGAGTGCTGCTGTGAATCATTTGTTGATCAAAGCATGGCTTTTGTATAAAGCGTAGCTTTGTGGACGAGACCACATTAGGACTTCACACCCCGGAAATGGTCGAAACATGAAAGATGCGGCAAGGTTATGAGGGTCTCTCCCTTTAGGGTGTGTGATTCCCTTCTGGAAAAGGGTGGTATCATAGTATGGAGCCCAGATACTTTACTCATGTGGACACTGCAGATCTATTACTTTATAATTGCTTTGTGTTTGAGAGGCGTCTCGGATAAAGGTCCCAAAGGGCCGGGGGATGGCATGCTCGTGTAGTAGTTACCTAGTTACATAGGTAACCCGGCCTTGCGTTGGCAGAGAGCTGTTTAAGCTCTCGGGACGTCCCGCCAGAGGCGTACCCATGTGGCAGCAGGAAGTTCCTTAGCCCGACCATTTGTTGGAAATCCAATCTTCAATACGTGCCTTGTATGGTTTTAGTTGTAAAACCTGCCATTTACTTATGGTGGTCACCACTATTTAGATGGTAGCTATAGTAGGCATAGTTCGGAATGTCTATGCTGGCTAGGATTAATATTATACTTTCGAAATAGTTTTTCTACACTATGCACTAGTAATAATATCAAAGAAATTTTCTCGTATCAAGCATATTTGACTATCATAAGGAGAAACCTCCTCCAATTCTGCGTTCGCATTGTGTGTGTGGCGGGAGGCCTTATGGTAGTTTTATTTTCCAAAAAGCATTGCGGATTTATTTTGAATTCTCTTGTTGTATGTTTTAAAGATAAACCGTTTTGTTTGCTCATACCAGTCCCACGACTGACCTGTAGTTTATTGTTCCCTTCCTAAACTCTGGGTGCCCACAATTTTCCCACACGGACAGTCTAGAGTTGGGTTTTTCAGATAGTCAGGTTTAGTAGATTATCTGGAGCTAGTTCAGTCTTTGAATTTGGACTGCATTTGCTTATCTTTGTGCATCGTCATTGGGAGTTCGAGCTATTTCTGGATTGGTGCTTTGGAGATGGAGAATACCGATACCGAAGTTCTCTCTTGAAGACCATATTGGAGATATTGTTTCGCTGCTGGTGTTATCCTTTCTTTCTGCTGCTATTGTCTTGTATCATATCTCTGATGTATATTGATATTCATTGTATCATCATTGTATCTGGATATTGTATCAAATGTTGTATATCAAATGCATTATTCATTTCTTCCGTTGTGTTGTACTTAATGTGTTATAAGCTCCCGCGAACCAGATTCGACGTTTGGATCTGTGGCATTTGAATACGAGTGTCGTATTCGTTGTCGATTTTCGAAGGTCGAGTCAGGGTCGCTACATTTGGTATCAGAGCTGAAGGTTGAAACTTTAGCTTAGGAGTATAACACATTAAGTAACTCATTAGAGATAGGGTGAAGTATACCCTAGAATGAGTATTCCCTAAGATATCCGTTCGAATGCCTCAGTAAATTCTATTACTATCCACTGATAGTAAGTATGAGTGCAAGAAGAGGACGAGATATGTGACAAGGGAGTATCACTATAAATGGTCAATACCCTGCAAAAGCAGAAACAACTTTTCTCTATCAATCTCCTTTGATTCGATCTCAAGTTCTTTTGATTGCTTTGTGACAGCTCGAGGAAGAAGTTTCGGTGCGATGGTGGCCCTACATATCGTTGTAGAAAATCCTTACTTCGTATCTTCATCGGTTTCTTATCAGTTTTTCGATTTAAAACTCTAATGAATTTGAAATTTGAAATTGAAAATTTTAAATAAATTGGAAATTTTAAATTGAGTTATATTGGTTAATAAAGTATAAGGCTAAATTTGAATTGTATCGATAAAATCAAATTTGGAATTCTGTTTCTTGTGAAGACTGAAGTCCGATGAGGGACAAGTTGGTATATACTTTGGAGTATTCCGACCTGAAGTTGGAATCCATCTAGAATTTGAGAATTATGGAAGATTGAATCTATCTATCTATTCTCTGGGATCCGATATATTCTACGAATGATAATTTATCCCTTCGAACTAATCAATGCCCTTGCACATTCGAAGACCGGTGGACCCGAGTATCTTGTGAAGTGTTAAATAGATTCGTTCTTGTATCTATTGTTGATATTCTGATTTGGTAAGCCAAATACAGAATTTATATCCAGTTGATTTGGAAAGATATTTCTCTATCTTTCATCTTTTCTTTGTTGTCTCCCTTGCAAATTTCGGGGGACGAAATTTTCTTAAGGGGGAATCTGTAACATTCCTGGATTTTAGCTAAGAATAATTTGATAATTAATTTAATCTTTGGAACTAAACTTTGGAATAATTAATAATTAATATAAAATTTTAGATTTAATTGTGAAATCAATTGTGGATTAATATGAAAATTCTGGAATAAAGAAAGATATGTATTTTAAATAGAAATTTTGATTTGGGAATTTAATAATAAATATATTGAAAATAAAATTTGATTTAAAAATTCTATGTTCTAAGAAAAATATATGTATGATTATTTATTAATTACTTTCAATTCATTTTCTTTATAAATTGTATAAGTATGAGTAATTGAAGAAAAATGTATATATATAAGATCAAAACAAGAATTATAAGAAGTTTTATCTTTTAGAAATTAATAAGAAAGCATATATATGTAACATTGGTTTGTAAATTTATAAAATAAGATTTTTAAAGTGTGTAACCTTTAAACCATAATAAGTATAATTGGAAAATATACATATGTAAGTGTAAAATTGTATAAGTGTATGTATGAATATATATAAATGGACATAAGTGGTTATAATTCAAGTGAATTGGAATTGGAATTTAAATTTAAAATAAATGTTTTAAAAATAAGTGGCATTTAAAATCATTAAGGTGAAATTTATATAATATAAATATCGGTTAAAACAATTCTTCTTTCAACATTGTATATATGTATATACAAATGAATAAGGGGTGTATTTATTTATAAGACTTAAGTGAATATGATATAAAAATTTATTAAAAATTCTTTGTCTTGTAAAATTACAAATGATAAACATACATCAAAGGGATGGAGTAAAGAAATTAACATATATTGATGCCTCATGATTATTTTTTACAAATGGCATTCAACATCATCTTGAATAAAATAATAAAATTAAAAATTACAAAAAAAATTTCATCTCCCCATATTCAAATTATTTAGCCTCAACAAATCTCTAAAAAGTACATTAACAATAGATTATCTCAAATCTCAACACCCAAAGAAAAAAAAATTGGAAAAAAATCAAGAAAAGGCTGAAGCATTCTCTTGGATTCAAAGTTGAAAAAAAGTCTGAAAATCAAAATACAAAACCCAGGGCTTCTTTCAAACTTAAAGCTGTAAATCACCTCAAAACAATAAAGTCTCAGATCAAATCGAACCCTGGAATGCAGATCTGAGGCAAGAATTAAAGCTTAGAAATCAAATCCAGATCAAATAAAAAGATTAAAACAAAACCTGATAAATTAGAGCAAAAGCAAACAAATGCAAGATCAACTCAGGTAATTTAAGGCAAGCAAATTTCTTTTTAAAATTTGAATTTGAAGTTGTAATCAGTAATAAAAAAAAGATTTAAACAAATATATTAAACAATTGCAAGAGGAAAGTAAGTCCAAAAACTAAAAACTTATTCCTGGATTTCAAGTAGCAGGAAGGGAAAAAGGCTTTTCTGTGTATAACAAAAATTCAAACTGTAAGTAACTTAAAATTGTTTATATTTGATGTATTAAGTGAATAAATACAACCAAGAATAAGAAAAGATTTTTATTTACAAGTTCCAGATTCAAAGCTTCAGGCAAGCTAAACAAAAATAAAAAAGTCCAGGCTCAAATCTATCTTTGCTTCTCTGTTTGCAAATATACAGGTGAGCAAACCTTACTCTTTCAACCTTAGTATGGTTATATCTTGATTGATGAGATAAATGGTTGAAGTATGGATGTTGTGTGAATGTGTTTGTATGAATATTGACTGTGATTACAAGTTGAAATATTAAATGCCTGTGGATATATGAGTTCTGTATATACATATACCCTCTCTATCAAATAAAAGATATAACAGGACTTAAAAATTATAAATGAATTCCTATATTCTGAACAAATCAATCTTAGACCTTGATCTTTAAAGAAGAAGTGATGATAGCAATGTGACATTACTGGTAAAAACAATTTCCAGTAAAAACATTTGGTAATTATTTTAAAAATTGAAAAACAGCAGTGAAATTCAAAAGCATGACCAAATTCGACTTGAATAATTTGTTGATTCATTTACATAATCTATTTTGTAATCAAAAACTATGATTTTTAAAAATAGTATCAAGATTTTTAGTCTTGATTTAAGGGGGAATGTGCGAGTTGAACAGAAAACCTATTTTTGTTAAATTTTTGTGATCGGGTTGATGATTTACCTCGTGATTGTATCTGAGGCTTGCTGGAGGGTCGTAGATTATCAGAAAAATACTAGATAAATTTATAGTTCACCATGGAAGACGAGCGAGATCGATTCGGTATTTAACCCTAAGTTTTAGTTACGGTCAGAATTCGAGTAATGACAGTGACGTCAATGTATCGAGTGCTATCGCACCTGAGGGAATGAAGCATTGGAAATGGTGAAGCTTTGGAAGCAATCGCACATTATCCGGTGGTCGGCAACGTGGAAACGAGGTGAGTTCTGGATTGGAAGTTTTGTTCCAGATTGCTCGTGTTGGTTCGATTTTTCTCAAGGGCTTGTGATTGTATTTTGGTGGTTGATATCGGTTGCAACGGCGATGGGTGACATGCAGGGAAGTTCGCCAGAGGTCGGAGGTGATTCAGGTGATGGTGCACGTACACGTGCACACGATTGTGTCTGGGTGATGATGTGTAGGGGAAGATGGAGATG
The DNA here is from genome assembly GCA_030765085.1 of Allium cepa. NCBI lineage: Eukaryota > Viridiplantae > Streptophyta > Magnoliopsida > Asparagales > Amaryllidaceae > Allium > Allium cepa. Next base: position 790,166,692 of record CM060935.1, on the reverse strand, counting down.
GTCTCGAGTTTGACCTCGAGGGAATGAAGTGATGGCTCGGGTGATTTCTCGTGTTCATACGCGAGTGGTAATATGTTTCAAAAAAAAAGAAAAGAAGAAAAGAAGGGTTGAACTGGGTAAAGAATTAAAGTCAAACTCGAAGTGGTGCTCGGGGTTTTTGATAATTGGCTCGGGTTAGCCTTTTGTCAAGTTTATATTAACCAGTTTTAAAATTTGTAAGCAAATAAGTTTCACTTTAAAACAACTTTCTTAAACAGTTTTTAAATAAAAACTTGATCAAGTTAAAAGTATACTAAAATGAATAAGTTTCGAAAGGGATATAAACCAAAATTTCAAAGTAATTTATTTAAAACAAGTTTCAAATAAGTTTCCAAAGATTTAAATTTAAAGTCAAATGTTTTGAAATTGCTTTGGTTTAAAGTAATCACATATTAGGTTAATTTCGTAATAAAATTCCTAAGTGTTTTCAAATGTAATAAAATGTTGTAATTAAAGAATGATTACTTAATGAAATCAATTAAGTAAAATTACCTAATGTAATTAATAAAATATTATTACTTAATGTAATTAAGGGAAAAGTACTTTGTGTAATTACAGGATAATTAACAAATCAAGATTAATTTATGTAAGTAATTGAAAGAAATTAATTACTTAACTAAAAGTAATTGATTAATGATTAAAGTGGATTAATCAAGTGTTTAAAGGTTTATTTATTCAAAGAATAATTAATTAATGTGATTAATTAATAAAGATAATTAATTTTGAAAATAATTAATTAATTAAAAGTAAATTAATTTATGAAAGTGATTAAGGAATGGTTATAATTTAAGGATTAATTAATTAATGTAATTAATTAAATGATAAATTAAATAATTAAAGGTTAATTATTTAATAATTAAAAGTTGATGAATTATAATTAAAGGTTAATTAATTTATTATTAATGGTTAATTAATAAATGATTAAAGAATAATTAATCAAAGTTATTTGTAATTTATTAATGTTAATTAACCAAGATTAGTAATTCATAAGTAATTAATTCTGATTTGAATTAACCAGACAATTAACTGATTTTACTTATGGATGTTTGGATTCTGTTGGATGATTGAATTGTTTGATATCCCTGATAAGTGATGCTCTATTTTGATTTGAGCTGTGTTGATGTAATTTATTATCTGTGATATATATATATATATATATATATATATCTGTGATCTGTGAATGAGAGATAAGCGTTATAGTTTATATCGTTTATCAAATATTATTGCTGTACTTGAATATGTACTGATTGATGGTGGTGCACTTTTATTGTGTAAAACCCCTGGACCATACTTATACACACACAAATATGGGTTGCACGTGGAAATGGGTTAAGTCAGGATTTTTGAAATAGTTTTAAAATTTGAATTTTTGAATCCAAATAGTTTTGGAAATGGATTGGGGTTAAAATAAAAAACTTTTGAAAAGGAATTTCAAAGATAAAAGTTATTTTTGAATAACTTAAATTAGTTTTGAAATTTGATTTAAATTTGAATTCAAAATTTGAAATTGAATTCTATTTATAGTTATACAAGTTCATGTGGGTATTAAACCATTTTTAAAGTTTCATTTTGGGACTTTGAATTTAACCCAAAGATTTTAACTTGTATAAATGAAATTTGATTTTTCCGAAATGAAAACTATGTGTTCTCAAATAATAAAAGCTTTCACCTAAGAAATGAACTTCCAATTTGTATTAAAAGGATTTCAAGCCTAAAATGAAAATGGTTTTCCAAGTTGTGAATAAATCTCTGGAAACGTGTTTTGAAAGCTATAAGTTAAATCTTTGATTTAAAGATTTAATTGGTTAATCTAATTGAAATGGAAATTGTTTTGAAATCTGTAAATGGATCTTTGTGAAACCGGGTGAACTTTATGAAATGGATATTTTTGTTTAAAGATTTGAAATGGTAATTTTTTTAGACCATTTAAAGAAAGGTTTTAGGTAGTGACTTAACCACTAGTACAAAAAGTGCATATTGCTTCGCCTCATTTGCATCAGTTGAAGTAAAAACTGATGCAAATAGAACTATTTGCATCAGTTCCATCTTAATAATCGATGCAATTGGTACGTGAAAAGAAATAGGTAATAAAAAATCAAATTTGCATCAGTTATCACCAACAACCGATGCAATTGGTACATGCAAATAGTTTTAGTCGCATCGGTTTTAAATTCAACCGATGCAACTACATTAGTTTGCATTCATTTTCCATCGGTTTGCTACTCCAACTTTCATTTTTCCCTCACCCTTCCCTTTTCATTTCCCGCTTAGCTTTCATTTATCCCTCCACTTCCCCGTAGCCGTTAAGAAGAAAACAAAAGCAACTTTATGTTCGTTCAATTGAACGACTTCAAATCAAATTGAACGGCTTCAAATCAAATGAAAACTAATGTCAATTTATAAACTCATGTCTTGATTCGAATTCAAAAGCAAAATCAAAATCGGCTCTCGTAAGCAATTCTCAAATTTAGTTGCGGTTCTAGGGGATTCGATGCATTGAATTTGATTTGGGGATTTCAGTCGCTGGTGGGTTGGTCACGTGTAGTTGGTCTCAGTGAATTAGGAACTCGCGATTTGGATTTAGAGAACTAACCGTAGGTTTGTTTCTTCTTCGTGTTTCTATCATGAAAAGTTCCAAATTTGGGAAGTTATCCATTATTCTTATTGTTATAGACTGTATTCATTTTGAAATTTGGGGATTTTGTCGGCAAGTAGAAATAGAGCTCGATGCACGTTATGCTTTTGCATAGTTCAAAGTTCATGGGAATGAACTCCCAGATCTCGGATAATGATTGCTTTCTCCATCCTAATATAACCATAATCGAATAATGCCTTTAATTATAGTCGAGTAGTTGAGATTGGTTGGTGATATACAGGTAAACAACTCTTCGGGCATTTAAGTAATGTTTTTTTTTATTTTTTTTATTTTTATTTTTCCATTAAAATTATCTTAAACTAAGCTACATTTTTGTTATAACAAACATCTCTTGAAAGTTGATGAGTAAATCTCTAAACACTACTTCTTGCTAAGTAAATTATTTTAGTGAACTTAGGGAATTTCTGAATGTATTGATCACTTGTACGTTAATATCTATATTAGTTAATTAATTTTGAAAAGCTAAACAATTTATTTTGAATGTTGACGTGGAACCATGGAAAGCGGGTACGATTTTGTTACGAACACGCATGTAGAAGCGAAGTACGGTTATTTTCCTAAGACTCAATTTCTTGAAATTTGTGGAAATGTTTTTAATTAAGTATTCAGAAAAGATGCTTTGAAATACATGGAAGGATGAATCAAGTACTTGACGAGGAGGTTTGTTGTGATGTGGAGTCGATGATTTAATTGGTCTGTCAAGGTCCGTAAATATTAATCAAATTTGAAAACTTATCCATTTACAATTTTTTTACATATTAATCTTTAAAAAATGCATGATATCTTAAGATTAATGCATGATGTAATGAGAGAGAAAGAGACATTACTACACTATTTTTGAGAAGCATTAACTTTCTTGGACAATATTATCCAAATGGTTATTTGATGATCAAGTGCATTGTTGATTGTGATGGCAGATGAGTGGAAAGCAGGATAATAACTCTAGGTAGGAATCAACTTCGTACTTCTTTTCATGAGAAGGATAGAGGTACATCTGGAAGGATTTCTCAGCAGCTTCGTTTGATTTTTGATAATATAATGATGAAAAATAGGTTTGCCTTATTTTTCCTTCAGTTCAAGTTCACTTTGATACATTGGTTTTGTCATTTTATGTAGGATATTTCTATTAAATAATTACCTCATAGTGCAGTAAAGTACATAAGGGGGTGTAATATTCAACTATGTTCTTTTTGTACCGATACATCTTTTTTGACTTTGTGATAAAAAAGTGATAGCTGGTCTTCATTTAATGGTTTAGGTGTTATCTATGAGGTATGTTAACGAAATCAATGGTAAGGGAAAGCTGTAATGACATTTTGCTTGGGCCTGTATTTATTTAAATGCTATTAATTAGCATAAGGTGTTGTCTGCTTTTTAAATTATGTTAACTTTGAGTACAATGAATCTTTCTACACTACTGAATGTTAATATAACCGAAGTCAATTGCATCTATTAATGTCTTACTATCAGCATTTGAGCATAAAACTAAACATAAAACTAAACTTAGTAATAAATAACAACTTAGTTTAAAGCAAATCTATTCAACATAAATGTTTTTGCAACAAATTAGTCATTAATAGCTAATAAACTTAGCATCAATCAATGTAATACAAAGTTACTGTAAGTAGCTTCATTGCTAATGTTACATATGCATAAGTACATTAAGTGTATCCAAAATTAAAAGGAGCTTAAGTTCAAAGTCATTTTTCCTGAATTTGGACTATGTAGTAATAAAAAAATGAAAATGAAATGGTGTTAAGTGGAAAAGTTAAGGTAGTAATAAAATCTAAAAAATATAGGACTTTGATTTACACAATTGATACCATGACAAAGAAAACACTGGCGTGTCCTTCCAAATTTTTCCGTAACATTTAATTTTTTATATTCTCCACTGTAAGTGTAAGTGACCATTATATTATTGACTTGAATTTTTTTAGGTGATATAATTCATATTCAAAATGAGTTAATTTTGTTATGTTATTCTTATTATTTTATCACCAAATGAAAAATATTTACTAATTAAATTCTGATAATAGGTTCAAAATGTGTGGCACAAGCTATATATATTATATATATAAACACACACAAACACGTCATTATATAGTTTTTTCTACAAATATGTGACAGCTTTACCTAAATCTACCTTTAGTTATATGATACACAGTTACATACATTAAACTATGATTTTTGATACTTCCGATACCTATGTGAAATGTGCTTCCGGTGAATATGACTATAAAATTAACTTCTTAAATAGTTAAATGGAAGCTGTACTAAAAAGTGAGTTTTGTAAAAGAGCATTCAGGTTCAATTGTTTTGTGTTTTTTTATCTATTTGATTAAGTTGCAGTGGATGATATGCTTATTTATTAGGTGTACATGATTCTTAAATAGTTTGATGATTTTGAGTTTATGCATCCTTATACTGCATCATTGAATCATAGAACTTGCATATTTTTGGTAATTTGTAGGTATTGCATTGCACATTTCCAACTGTTTGGTTTTTTTGGATAATTGAATACCTTTGCTGATGTGGATAGCATCATTGAGGTCATAAAATATTAGAACTTCTATGGTAGATTTTTGATAGTATACTTATATTTTTCCACTATACTTATTGCATGCAGATATACAGTGGATCTGCATTCAAATGGTGTTTTTTGAAGAATCAAAGGTATTATATTTCATTTCATTTCTGCTTAGTTGCTTTGGTAGTTATCAAAGGTCAAACTATTTATCTCCTTCAAAGTTTTATCTGTTCCATTTTTTCTTTTCTTTTCCTCTATTTTGGAGACTAGAAAAAATAATACGATGATTATATTACATACCATATCATGTAAGTTAATAAATTGTATAGGCAGAATCAGCTAATTGAATGTACTACAGTAGAATAGTGAAAGTCCTGTTGACATGAACGGTGTAGCTTCATCCAAGGGATGCACAACATGTCAGTTGAAAAGTGTGTTGTGGCCAAACAGTTTAATATAGACAGGGAGAACGATCTTGAGACTGGTCGAGTAGTGGGCGAGTAGTGGAGCTAAACAGTTTAAAATTTTCTGAAGCTTTATTCTCTGGCCCACACATTTCATTTACAAGCAGATGACTGATTTTTCTTTTCTAAGTAAACGATCAAATGATTCATTATAAGTGGTTACTTCCCTCTAATTGTGGCATGCACCACTTTTAAGATCTATTTTCCAGTCCTTCATGCATATATATTCTTAGATCTTAAAAGTTAAAACAAATGGAAATTCTATACAACTATGAAGCTTGAATATCTACATATAAGTGAAAACTGATTAATATAAAAATGGCTACAGAAAAATACTAAAAACTAAAACAATAATAACAATAACAATAACAATAAAACACCTAAGTATTGTTACATTTTGATGCTTTACATTGGCTATACTTTACGATATATTGAATCTAAGTTGGAAATTCTACTTTTAAGTCGTCAAATTTTCAATCTTCATATTCTCTGTTCAAACTCAAGCAGCATTCAACTGCTTCATTGTTAAAATGGTCTGAATTTTAATGGATACAAAATTAGGAGCATATAATGAATATATCAAAACCAAATGCATTATAAAAAAACTGCATTACTTATTTCCATTCATTGTGGTAAACATCAAACGTGTACATATACACATACACCAAAGTGTAAGCATGTTCAATCATATATTTAAGTATTTTGCATTTTGAAACACATAATATTTACAAATTATGTACATGGCGATTGTTATAATTCACGATGATAATGCTCAGTATGTTATGCTTCTTTATATTTTTACGTACTACAAATTTTACATCAATCAAACTTTGATATTACTTAAACTTTGTATTTGTGCCATCAGCACGGGCTCAACATACGTACAAGTAAAAGTCATTTTGTAAGCAAAGATACGGCAAAAGAAAGCAAAATCGAACCATCTGAAGCAAAACAAAGCGAAAATGATTCATCTGAAGCAAAACAAAGCGAGATTGAATCGGCTGAAGCAAAACAAAGTGAAAATGAATCATCTGAAGCAGAACAAAGTGAAACTCAATCTTCTGCAGAACAATGTTCTTTCTGAAACTTAGGTATGGGTTATTCACTTTCATTAATCCTCAGTTTTTTCTTATACATATTTTGGGTGTCATGTGGAGCTCTTTCTACACTTTGTATTTTTTACAACTCAAAATCAAATGTTTTTAACTCATGATGGTATTTTGATCAATGTTTAAAGAGAGATTCACAACGATTTTCAGGAAATGATAGGAGAAGGGTATAGAAACGATGAATCGGAGTAGGAAATGATGTGACTATTGATGGTTGAACTGCATGGGATGGTTGCAGCAATTAGGTGATGTGAAGTGAAGTATAGAGAATGGAAATTCTGTAGTGTTCAGGTGAGTTAATGTGAATATGAAGTGTTTAGCAGTATAGTTTGAAATGATATGTGTGAGTAGGCAGGGAAGTATGGTATAGTATGAAATTGTACTGGTGGGTAAATTGTATAAGGTGAGTTAATGTGAATATGAAGTGTTGGGTTGACAGGGTGGTGGTGGTTCTGGAGGACCGTTGGCAGTAGTATTTGAAGTTGATTTGGTAATATATGGTGTACTGGAGTGTGAAGTTGATTGGCAATATAAGGTGCATTGCAGGAGGTTGTATGACAGTTTTGGAGTGGTTGGATGATGTAGTAGTGGTGCACTGGTATGATGTAGTAGTTATGCAGTGTTGAAGTTGAATGTTTGTAAAGTATGCACAGAAGTTCTGAAGTGCACAGGCTGGTAAGGTATGGGTGTATGGCACTTGCAGGGGGCAGTAAGGGATGAAAGGTTATATATGGTTGTATAGGCAGTGGTGTGTTTAATGAATGGAGTGATGCAACTGTAATGTGGAGGAGGGGATTGATATGTTCAGTTGCAGGGTTGCACAGGCGCTGGCATAGGGCAATTCTATAGTAGTGGAGTGTTTGTGGTGCACACAGTTGGCAATGTGGTGATGTTGTAATGTGGAAGTTTGTATATGCTGAGAGGGTAGTGAGATGGATAGCAGTGAGTTTGGAGCAATGTAACAGGGAGGGGGGTTGAAGTATGGAGTAGAGGAGTGTTGCAGTTATGTGTATGTGAGGCAGGGGCATGGATGATGGCAATAGGCAGAAGTAACGATGTGTTTGGTTTGATGTTCAAGGCAGTGGTGGATTTGAAGCATGGCCATGGTTTGTAGCTTGATGGGGGTTATACAGAGGTTATATGGAGGGCAGAAGTGTGACTGAGTGGTGTATGGAGTAGGTTGTTTGTACTGTATGAAGTGTGGTGAAGTACTGCATAGATTATTAACACTTTAATTGATATATATTTATTTTGTTCTTATGTTATTCAGTTTGTATTTGCCATCAAATTTAATTTTGAATGATTTTCATATCGTATGCAATAATTGTTTGTTATAACCAATAATATATATATATATGTGTGTGTGTGTGTGTGTGTGTGTGTGTGTGTGTGTGTGTGTGTGTACACTGTAATAATGGTTTTTGAGAATGGCTTTTTTGCATCAGGTATAAATAGCTGATGCAATAGAGGGATTAGTTTGCATCGGTTGTTATAAAAAACTGATGCAATAGAGGGATTAGTTTGCATCGGTTGTTATAAAAAACCGATGCAACAAGTTACTTTGTTGCATCGGTTTTCATTACAACCGATGCAACATGATGATATTTTGCATCAGTTGTTAGTAACAACCGATGCAAAAAGGAACTTTTTGCATCGGTTTCAGAACTGATGCAAAAGTGTTAAGCATGTTGCATCGGTTGCATACGCATCGGTTGTTGAACTGATGCAAAAGGGGGGTAAACAACCGATGCAAATGGCTTGTTTTGTAGTAGTGAACTGAAATCCCAATATCCATATATTTTTAAATATTGCGCTCATTATTCGGTTTAGCCGGGAGCGGACCTTGTGTCATATAACCCATTCCGAATAATGATACGACGCTATGGATTGCATTGAAGACCGGTGTTGAAGACCGGATATTTGCGAGAACGATAGGATGACCTATCGATTGTCTCTGCACCGAGTAGCTACGGTATAGAGATTCTCTAAGTGATGGGAAGTCCGATCGGGATTGTGGATAGCCGGATTGCGAGGGCTTCTTCCTTTATAGACGAAGTGCCTTCGGTTCTGTTCGAACCCGAAACAGACTTGTATGGTTGTATGTCCGACGTTACACTTTGAGATATTAAACTGATCTCTATCAAATACATTTCTGCTTGGTGGCGGAGAATTTATACTCTTAGCTTAACACCCTTCTCTGAGACGTACGAGCTCAGAGGGAGGTTATGTAGTTGATATTTATCAGTGATATACTCCCAATTTGGTAGTGTGGCATGCTGAGTGCTGTTGTGTATCATTTGTTGATCAAAGCATGGCTTTTGTATAAAGCGTAGCTTTGTGGACGAGACCGCGTCAGGACTTCACACCTCGAAAATGGTCGAAACAGAAAAGATGCGGCAAGGTTATGAGGGTCGCTCCTTTTAGGGTGTGTCATTCCCTTCTGGAAAAGGGTGGTATCATGGTATGGAGCCCAGAAACTTTACTCATGTGGACACTGCAGATCTATTACTTTATAATTGCTTTGTGTTTGAGAGGCGCCTCGGATAAAGGTCATAAAGGACCGGGGGATAGCATGCTCGTGTAGTAGTTACCAAGTCACAGAGGTAACCTGGCCTTGTGTTGGTAGAGAGCTGTTTAAGCTCTCGAGACGTCCCGCCAGAGGCGTACCCATGTGGCAGTAGGAAGTTCCTCAGCCTGACCATTTGTTGGAAATCCAATCTTCAATACATGCCTTGTACGGTTTTAGTTGTAGAACTTGCCATTTACTTATGGTGGTCACCACTGTTTAGATGGTAGCTATAATAGGCATAGTTCGGAATATCTATGCTAGCTAGGATTAATATTATACGTTTGAAATGGTTTTTCTACACTATGCACTAGTAATAATATCAAAGAAATTTTCTCGTATCAAGCATATTTGATTATCATAAGGAGAAATCTCCTCCAATTCTGCGTTTGCATTGTGTGTGTGGTGGGAGGCCTTATGGTAGTTTCAGTTTTCAAAAAGCATTGCGGATTTATTTTAAATTCTCTTGTTGTATGTTTTAAAGATAAACCGTTTTGTTTGCTCATACCAGTCCCACGACTGACCTGGAGTTTATTGTTTCCTTCCTAAACTCCGAGTGCCCACAATTTTCCCACACGGGCAGTCTAGAATAGGGTTTTTCAGATTGTAAGGTTTAGTAGATTATCAGGAGCTAGTTCAGTCTTTGGATCTGGACTGCACTTGCTTATCTTTGTGCATCGTCATTGGGAGTTCAAGCTATTTCTGAATTGGTGCTTTGGAGATGGAGATTACCGATACCGGAGTTCTCTCTTGAAGACCGTATTGGAGATGTTGTTTTGCTGCTGGTGTTATCCTTTCTTTCCGCTGCTATTGTCTTGTATCATATCTCTGATGTATATTGATATTCTTTGTATCATCATTGTATCTGAATATTGTATCAAATGTTGTATATCAAATGTATTATTCATTTTTTCCGCTGTGTTGTACTTAATGTGTTATAAGCTCCGGCGAACCAGATTCGACGTTTGGATCTGCGATATTTGAGTACGAGTGTTGTATTCGTTGCCTATTTTCGAAGGTCGAGTCAGGGTCGCTACACACATCCTATCCTTGTAAGAGATGGATGAACCACTTTTATTATATTTTATTTGATTTTTTATTTGGAGTTGAAAGATACAGGAATTCCTTTTTGTTTCTGCCATGAAAAGTTAAAAGAAGAGAAAGAGAAAGAATGAATGAGAATAAAATGAATTATATGTACCAAACGAATTAGAGAATATGTTTTATTCGAAAGAAGAAAACCTTTTCCATTCTTTAATTAAAATTTCTCTAATAATTCTCCTTATTAACTTTCTCTTTTCACTCCTATTTGTTTACATGGTATGGCTGAAAATTATATGCCATCAAATGAAATAGGATTTCATAAATTAACACATGTAATTATCTTTTATTTAATTACAATGATATCATATATCAATGCGCACAAATATAACTTTTATAAATGCATTCAAATAATTACAAATAGCTCCCAAACATCAAATAAAATAAATAATAATTAATATTTCCCAAATACTAATTAATTTAATTGATTTACAACTTTTTATAAATTTATTAAACCATGTGGTTTTTCAAAGAATTCATCATTACGGTTGTGCGACTCAAATGTGTAAATTCAATCAACGATTAATATTAAACAATTCAAATATTAACGTTCAAACGTCACTTAGCAGGGGACGTGGTATTTTGGCTGAATTCATCGCCTACACATTTTTTGGTAAAATCCAATTTTACTTGTTATAAGGTGTACCTAATAGTCATAATTATTTACACTGATTCTCTTCGTCAAAACTATATCACTTTGGATTTATGGAATTTGTTAATGGTCAAAATTCCAATATCATTCAGATTCAACTTTGTAGTCCAAACACAAAGTCCTTGGTTCAGTAACAGCAATTATTATTAACCAAAATGCTCTGGCCAGAGACTTTAAGTTTGAGGTGACTTCAGTTGACCATGATACTAACACCATATAACTGAGGAGGCGAATCCTCTCTTGAATAGTGCTTCACTTCCAATACTTCCACACGACCCAACTATAGTCACTCGATGGAATGTCATGCCATGATTTGACTATAATCAAAGCAGAACTTTCATATTGAAGATCCACAGTATTCTCAAGTCGAGAGAACTGTGTAAATATGTCACATCGATATTTTATGTTTGATCTTAGTTATATTAACCCAAGAAAACTATCGAGTGAGTCGTTCCATAGTTATCCAATAACTTCCAATACATAACCTCTAGGTGCCCCCAAGCAGTCATGAGTAATACACTGCCCAACATTTAAAGAGTGTTACATACTGTAGTCTCAATGGATACACCGATATCCAGTCTCGGGGCATCTTGACTAGGAACATTTAAAATGATATATTTGTTCTATTGTGATAAATTACTCACGGTTACAACACTTTGTAACTACTATCACAAAATATGCCATTTATGGATTTTCTATTAAATATACTTTTAATTAAGTTAATTAATTAACATAACCACATTATATCAAGTATATAATAGAAACACCATTATTATGAACAAGATTGTTCGACGAGTTTGATATATATAACAAATTACATAATTTCCCTTAGAGCATACCCCTAACTCTATAAATCTCCCACTTGCACTTGGGGTCAATTATGGAATCTTATTCCAACCTCTCCAATTGATTTCTCAAAACCGGTTCGATCAATCCCTTTGTGAACGGGTATTCTATTTTGTTCTAATTGTCTAGTTTGTTAATCAGCTCTCTCCGACGATGGTAAACTGTTTTATCACGTGGAAACAATTCAGAGTATGTATCTCGACTTCGAGTGAGCTCTAAGTTCTATTATGAAATATATTACAACATTGTTATCATATAACTTTGTCATGAGATTTTCAACATTTGGAGTGGCTCGGTTATAAATTTGTGCACTTATATTTTTATGTACATTGTTTTAACAGCGGCGCTATTCAAGGCGATGTCCTAGCCTTTTTTCGTAAGGAATTTATGTTTATATAAACAATTCTCTAGTATTTCATAAATGCATGAGAACACTTCAAACAACCATTTAGTGATATCAATTTGGATTTGACATTTGCTTCATGTATCAAATACATAAATAAATCATGATATAGTAGACAATATAACATGTATGATAATTCTTATTGCCAATGCTAAGGAATCAATCTTACATGTTCCATATTAAACATTTTAATAAGGTGTCCTTGTATATCATTTGGGACATTCCCAACTTCTTTTATACTTACTATAAAAGACATCATTTATTAATTCAATTTTGTGTACTAAAACAAATAAGGCTGATTTTGACACAAGTACATTGTTAAAATCAACAACGTGTTGTTTACTTATGGTTTAGAAATATCAATGCACATTTTATCGATCTTTCTTATGAACACACGCTTCCTCTGTACTTTGATTGAAAATTAAGCTATTTGATATTCCTATCGAAGTACTTATATAATCTTGATGCTTACAAAATCATATCATTTCTTGGATCAAATCTAAAGACTCACAAACTCAATATCTCTCCCATCGACTTCGAGACAATTTGATTATTATGTCTAAACAGTTTACTTTAAATCATTATTTAGAATTTTCTATTTCAATACATACGTACCGGATATAAAGCCATTCAAGTGGTAATTTTGTGAGTAAATCCGTATTAACTTGAGAACGTTAAATATCGAATCTATTACGCAAATTTTAGCAGTTGAAATTTGTTATTTTATTCTCATCAACATTGCTCATTTAATTACAACTACATTAGTCTTGCTCATAAAGACACAATCACGGTCAATGTATCACATTCCTTAGGTTATGACTACCAAAATCATGTTTTGATAGCATACTTGGAATTCTTTTAGATTTGCACATCATACCATATGATAGAGTCAACACTCTTAGTGGTTTAATTAAACAATCGAGGATTATATATTCTCGACATTGATAAGAAACTCATAGTTTCTCGTCAATGAGCAAGAATACTTATTAGACATTCTAATGCAATATGTTCGTTTAGGTTAGTTAATATTATTTCATCTTATCTAATCAATTTTATCTTTGGATCGTATCAAAAATCTTTTTTACTACCAACAATTTCTCAAGAAAATTCCTTCACAATGAAGTTGGTATTTCTTGAAATGTTTCCCAGTGCAATAGAATAGGTATTCATAAATGTTATGAATTTCCTTATTCATAAAACTGATTCGGTTCTAGTTTACAAAAATTATGTTCGAAACATAAATATGTCATCCAATTACAGTCTTTTCAAAATCCTTTTGAGAAGATTCATACAAGATTCCTCATAAACAATTATTACATGCAATCTTTCGACTCGCACAACATGCCAACTACATGGCCTAGGATATGTTGGAATTTATTATAAACCCTTATCTTAGAAAATTTTGTTAACTATTATTTAGATGAAATAATGTTAACCTTGTGTGCTACCCTTAAGTACATTATCTTATAGAAAGAAATTAACTCATGTTCACTCACAGCTAATCGTATATTGCCCAATAAAGTTCGATTGCCCCATATCGATGCCTCATTATATATCACATGGACGAGTAATTTTGAGACTGAATCTTTATTCATTTTAGGTACGTTTGAAATATTTTCCAATATACTCACTCATTCGATCAAGTCAAATCATTTCTATCGCATGTTATCTCATTTACTTTAGTTTTATATCCTATAAGTTTACCATAGACATGCTACATGCATATTAAATACACATGTCATGTTGACGATAACTCATCAGTGAATATGACGAAGTACATGAGACAGTTTTGGTATTTATAGAATTACGATTACATACATCTATATGTATCAATCCAAAAAGTTCATCAACTCTTATGATACTCCCACTAAATGGGTGCATAGCCCTTTATTGTTTGAGATATAATTAAAAAGTGTCATATGATTCAAAATCATATAGTAAAACTATTTCTCAAAACTACGGCTTAGTCTATAATTCCAAAACAACCATAAATAATATTAGATACTTATGTATTTTCCAAGGCATCGCTTTGTTATAAAACAATTACCATATTATAGTTTTATTTCACAAAGAATATTCATATTGAAATATAGCGATGTCTGTTTTATTCAATCAATACCAAAAATAATCATTATTTCATAAATAATGTATGGTAAGTTTTACGAAAACAATTTTTGATGCAATTAATAAGTGCTATATGGTATGCTCCCATTATTTCCTCTATTACTATAATAGCGTAGTAAGTTTGGAGATTCCTCGTTCACGCAATACAATTCGTTTATTTTATACACTACAACTATTTACAGTGGAGAGTTCGTTGATCAAATATCTTGAGCTCAAAGAAATAAATCTTATAGAAAATAATTTTCTATATGAAAATAAATTTCAGAATAGAAATCATATTTCTTATTCCAATATTAAGTATCAATTATTTATTACAATTCGTATTTCCAATGTTTCTCTATGAAGCAGAAGTGAGTATTCATTCTCTTCATTCCAACTGTACCTTAAATTACATCTATTCTTATACATTCATTTTTCTTTCAAATGGTCAAACTATTCAAAATAAAGCCTTACTACAATATCATAACAAACACTTTATAAAAGCGCATTCGATTATCCTTAATATTTAAGGACATCAAATATGTTTTACTTTACGTAAACCGATCAAAATGACATTTCAGCGATCGAGTTCTTATATCTATCTTATAGTTTTTGGTTTTTGTTACATTAACACAATATGATCTCTATTGTAATCAATCAGATTAAATACTCAATATTGCACTAATGTTTATGTGGTTTTTTGGATGAACTAATTTCATGAAATATTGTACATTACAAACTTTAACCGTTCACTATATAGCATTCATATGCAATTTTATATGGGTCAAAGATCCATAATCTTGTATTGCTTTTAGAGTTCGAAACTTGTAGAATGAAATACATGGTCTTGACCAAATAAAGGCATAAGTGATCAACCACGAATGTATTTAGTATTTATAAAATCAGGCACTTACATGAGTGTTGCAACGTTAACATGCAATAGGAATTTGATAGTGGGTATTATATTTCCATTTGTCAACGTTCAATTCAGTTCGTTTGTATATGTTAATAGATAAACATTTTATCAATCATATTAAATGCACAAATTTACCATAGTAGATAATTATAATATTATTTAGCATATGTTCTTACAATATTATAAAGGTTAAATGTTACCATTTCATTTTTCTAATAAGGTTGCCATTAATCATCTATGTTTCTAAAAACCCTAAGATGACATATAGAAGTCTTTCAACTTCACTAGTGGGTGTTAGGACTCGTCTGTCTTGGTATTCTGACCTTGAGTTTGCTTAACAAATCAAAACCCCACAAACGATGGATAATTCCTTATCGGTTGTATCATATACAACTCCTAACCGATTTTTCCTTGTCCTAATCTCATTTCGACCTTGAGTTTGTTCAACAAATTGAAAGAGATTATTCAATCGTACCTACCATATCATGATGACCTAAGTATAGTATATGTGCCTCGAGTTTGCTCAACAAATACATATAGTTATCTTTACTCATCTATTCAATATATTAATAATACTACACATAACATCTGTAGCTTGAGTTTGCTAAACAACAAAGGAGTATGCAAGTAATTTATTAATATATATGGTAGAGTATAACATTATATTAAAGATTCATAATCTTCAATATATTATACTGAGTGATATCGACTTATGGAATACTGTATTTCTTATGAAAAACCCTTGTAATTCAAGTGTCAAACATATAAGGAATCACAATGTATGTACAGTTATGTATGTATTTATTCCTTAAGTCTATTTGAGTTTCTTTAATGTTCCACTTTTAGTTTATACATTCATATCATATAAGTTTTGTTATTAAGTAAATTTTATATTTCATATTATTTATATGCTTATGTATAATATTTCATTAATCAAATTTTATTTAATTAATTTTATATTAGTATTCCAATACAACTTTTATATTGGACATATCTACTATAATCTTTATAGTGTAACACATATATCTTATATATGTGTATTTCTATTTAATTAATTAACCTTTAATTAACTTATTAATTAAACAATTTTAATTGAATTATATTAATTTCAAAATTTTACCTCGTATACATACGTGTATGCTTATGTTATCTTAAACACTTTAAAATAACATAACATATGTCAACATATATAATACATGCGTATAAGTATTAATTAATTAACTAATTTAGTTAATTTATATCATTAATCTTATTAATAATTTTAAATTTTGAAATTAATATTTACATATTTTCAAACATTTTGAACTTTTTCATTACATTTTCAAACAATTTGAAAATTTATGGTATATTATAACCTTTTATAATAAATATGTTTTATATTAAATTTAACTTTAAATTTAAAATAATTTTTTAATTTTAAGAACTATTTTAAATATTATCTCAAGGCCGAATTCAAATTTGGCCTTTTCTATTAGGGGCAATCTTTGGGCTCACCCACCTTTCAGGCGAAACGGGTAACCAGGTAGGACATGGTACTTGTTTATCCAATTCCAATCCTAGACATCACCGTTCTAGACACCATACTAAGTGCACAAGCTTAATTAGTTAGCCCTCACATGACTAATTTAGACCGCATAGGCTATTCGGTTTTGATACCATTGAAGAAACTAGGCCAGCCTGCACGGAAGAAATGGATGAATTTCAGTTTTTTTTATCATTTTGAATCTTTAATGGGTCTAAGAAGTCTAAATATATTTAGAATTTTTCTAAATTTTCTTTAAACAAAATAATTTTTTTATTTAATCTTCATAAATAAAGTTTCACTTTAATTTAATGTGTATGTAAGTTAGAGTATATCAAATATACTCTTGTATACAAATTTGTATGTAACATTTACTTTTCAAATTTATCCAGAGAAAGAAATATATCATTTCCTTTCTCTTAGTTATTAAATTAAAGAGGGACATATATTTATTTGGAGAAAGAAACTTTTCATTTTCTTCTACTTAAATTATTAATTAATAAGGGACCATAACTTTAGTTAGAGAATGAAACTTTCATTTCCTTCTCTTAATTAAATTAAATAATTGATTAATAAAATAACATTAATGACTAATCTAAACATGACATGAATTATAAACCACAGTAAATATTGTTCAAGTGCAACATATAGGGAGTGTGCATAGTTAGTGGTAAATGACATGTGTATATAAAATAAACAAAACAATTTGAATGGTTATTGAATAGGAATTGAAATGGAAATAAGCAAGTGATGACATGAGTGATTGATATAGTTTCCCATTTAGTAAATTTCATACCAATCTAATGCTCTTTCTTGGAGCATGCTAGAAGCCACTTGGACTCGATGTAGATTCACAAGATTCATGCGAGAAAAGATGCGGTCGCACGTTCTAAGCCAAGCTTGGACTTCTATAACACTTTCGGATCTCTTGAATGACCTTCCACCCAAATCGTGTAATCTCTACACAAGCGTACAAACCTAGATTTAGGATGAGTAGGCTCTGTAATGGGACCGACAGCTTGAGCATCTTTACAAGATCTAAAAGTTGTTGGGCAGACATAAATACTCCAATCGGAGGAGTAGCACTGGATTGACCGGCACTTGGACGGCCAGGTCTAACCATTTCTCTTCTTTAAGAAGGAAAGAAAGAAGAGGAAAAAGTTATTCTTAGAATGAATATCAAACATACTTGATTGATAAAACAAGGCATCATAAGAGAAATTAGGATAGAACAGGTCCTAAGGCTTGAAAAATCCTAAGGCATGATTCCTAAGAAAGACTTAGGACAATGATCCTTGCTAGATTATTCTATATTGTTCCGTAATTGCGCTCTGATACCATGTTGTGATGCCCCACCTCTATACTCACACTAATCAAGGACACTACAGAGTAATGCCGTCGACTAGCACGAATAATAAGGCTGTTGAGGAGCGACCATTTGTGTAATTGCTTTGTGCGAGTACCAATATGTCGGATAGTATTACCTGCATTTTGTTTCAGGAGGAAATCTGACACATCAATTACAAACTCAAAACTACTACACAGTGGCTATGTGATCTTCAAAAACAAATATAAAATAAGCATAACATAAATCAGCCACAGATATTCATATCACTAAAGCGGAAAGAGATATGAATATAACATATAAAAGTGTACATAAAAGTAGTGGTCATATAAGTTCCACTACATCACAAAAGAATAGGTACATGTGCTAGACAAAAGAATATGTATACATCGAGGAGTCTCTATCTCGAATGTATAAAAGCAAAAACTACTAAGCTAAGTAGTTAGCCCAAAAGTCAAATAATGGACCCAAATAAGAAGTCAAGCAGAAGCACTTGAAATACCTTGGTCTGATCCGAGTATTATTTAAGAAGAAAATAATAAATGGATCAGTCTATCTACAAATATCATATAAAATGAATTAGAATAAGAGAAATGACAAAAACATATAATAACAATAATGCCATACTGTGATAAGTATACATTAAATAACAACAAAAATCATACAATATCTCAAGTTTTCTGAACACCAAAAAGAATGTCATATTCTTTATTTTATTCACCAAACCACAAATATTGACAAAATATATCTATGCCAATCGTAAAAAGTGGTGAAAAAAAAATTCCAGAAATCAATAATTAGAAATCCAGTAAACACAAAGGCGGGAGGCCTATCAAAAACGGGAGCATGAAAAAAACTCACCATTACGTGTATCACGAACGAGATGCTATCCCGTGAACCGAACATCGATGCACCTAAAAAGATACGCCTCATGAACAGTCGAACGTCGACGAACCTAAAAAGTTATGCCCCATGCATAGTCGAACATCAACGCATCTAAAAAGGTACGCCCCATGCAAAGTCGAACATCGAAGCACCTAAAAAGATACGCCCTATGCAAAGTCGAACATCGACGCACCTAAAAAGATATGCCGCATGCAAAGCCAAACACGACGCACCTAAAAAGATACGACCCATGCACCGACTTCTCGAGCCGATTGCTCCACGAATGGTCCAAAGACCATGGGTCGATAGCCCATAAAAATGAGATGAAGCTCCATAAAATCGGGGTATAATCCCCCACGTGGACAAAGAGACATCACATATCGCTAATCTAAACCATAAATGATCACCATTGATCAATAGGAAGTGTGAATTACACTAAGCTAGTAAGTAAATGAGTTTAGCTTTATGTCCCATAACCACTGACTTAACTTAAATATTTACGAACAAATTTTAGATCTCCACTCGATAATTGTCATAAGATTTCAATAGAACAAGTCTAAGAATTAAGCGATGAAGTAAACGCAAGCATTTCATACCACTTGTTTCGTTTAATTGGATTTTTTGTACGAGTAAAGTAAAGGTTTGTATATACTATGGTTTTAAAAACAAGCTTTATATTAAAAATAATGTCAAAATCATTTTTGTGAAAGAATTCGAGTATTTACTACTAGAATAGAAACCTTTGTGTTTTAAAGTGACAAATCATAGAAATGATTATAAAAACAATCAAGCACCAAAATTCACATACGAAAACGTGAATCAAAACCATAGAAATTGATTTCAAATCCATCAAATGTATATTCCCAAAAATCCAGAAAGAAGTCATCAAAGTCGATAATAAATGACGATGACCAATCGGATCAACAAAAATCGATTAAAACGAGAACCCATCAAAAATAGGTAAGTTGGCTAAAATTAGCAGCTCCAGACGTCTGGTGGTTCTCGCAGACGTCTGAGCTGAAAGACTGAAATTTTTATTCCAGATCGCCCAGACGTCTAGGAAGTAAGCACAGATGTCTGAACTGTACATATGGAACAAAAATTCAGAATCACTTAGCATAAATTCTAGATGTACATCTGGGCTAACGGAAGTAAGCTCATCAAACTACATCTGTTCTAAGGTAATTTTGTTTTCATAGTATCACTTTTGTATTACTCGATCTATATGTATATCTTCTATAGATTTTAAATTATATATTTGGGAAATTAGTTTATGAAATTTAGATCGTGATACTTAGTACCAGTAAATGAAATTATTTGCTACCGCTTGAAAAATGATTTTGATTAAGTCTTAAAATTATGATTGGGTGTACTGAACTTACTTTTGTCGCTTGGAAATAATTCAGGTGATGACTACAACATTGTTGGCATTCATTTTTGGGTTTCAAAGTGGGGAATGCTACAAAAACAGTTTTCTACAGAATAGTTTTGGTAAAATAGATTTTGATTTAATCTTAAAATATGATTTGATACAAAAGATATATGTGTATACTATTATTTCAAATGATTTGAAATGAAATCCGATGTTTAGTTTGTAGTTTTTCCCTAAAGCGGTTTGAGATAAAGTATAGAGTAGTTTATTAAAGGTTAGTTTTAAGTAATACAGATTTGGATAAGGACTTTCTTATAGAAAAGTTTGTTTGTATGCTATGTTGGGTGCCCGAGTGGTAATGCCATAACCTAAATAATTAAGAAATCTTTTTTTGTATTATCTTGTAGTAAAGCGTGTCTAATACATAAGTGAAACTTTGATAAGTTTTTTATTGATACATGTATCATATACATTAGGGCAATGTGAGATTTTCATCATGTTACGATATGATCATTTGATAGATTTGTTAATATGAAACTGGATTTTTTTGCACTTCTGGACAGTTGGAAACTTCCAAATTGTTATAGAACTTAAAGCTAAGTATTTTTGAAAACATAAAGGTGCGATAGGTAGCACCTTAATTGATAATGTAGTTAGATAGAACAGGTTTTAGATTGGTTTGAACATCTATGTTTGTAATCATTCGATGTTTATTGGGCCAACTCACAGACGCCTTTATCTTAGGGCAGTCTAAGGAAAGCAGACACTGGTCTTGAGTTTGTATACCAATGTACTGCTCTTCCTAGCTACTTGCTTAGCTCGATGGTTAAAGAGGTCAAAAGGTTGATTAAGTTATAAGAACTAGATTTATGTTGGGCCTTCATCTGAATTTGAAAAGTAAAATAAATTTGATGTTTTGTATATACTCTTAGGAAGTAGTAGAGTGTTATACGAGTTATAACTTGAGTTATGTTTTATGAAATGTTTCATAAATGGTTTTAGTATTGAATAAGAGATACCAGTAGTGTAAAAGAATGTGATTAGAGAGTAACTGGTGTAGTTAAGAAACTAATAGGATAAATATGTAGGTTATACATAGATCATTTTATTCATATGACTGTTCTTGATCTAGTATTTGGGTAAATTATTTATAGGTGATTTATACTGGTTCGAACCATAATTTTTCATTCAATTCTTGGCGACAAACACTTGATACAGATTCTTGATATGATCCCAAAAATTTCTATCATAGTATATGGCTATGTAATGAGAATAAAATTTCTAATCAAGGAACCTGGCCGAATTCTGCACTAGAGAGGTCAAGTGATCTATGCTAGTTTGGAAATGAAATTCGTCTAATCGAGTAAGTGATCAGATCAGACATTGCGTGCGGATGATCCGTGCACATCGTACGGGCTTAAGTATCAACATATTGTTTCTTGTTGGCTTATGGAGAGTTTAGAAAATAACTCTTTGAATTGTTCTAAGGTAGCTTGAGTAATCAATTAAGTAATACTTGATGTGCACGTAAATGTGCATATTTTTACCACCATATTTATTCTATTTGAATTAAATAAATAATCATATTGGATATTTTAACTTGCTTAAACCAAATTCAAATTATTTTCAAATTGTCACATATTCATCTTCATACAGGGACAAAATTGTCTTTTTTGTGCATTTATTAATTTGTGAAAATTTAATTGAAAATTTCTATGTATTTTGTAGGAATTAAAATTCAAACATAAGTGGCTTCATGAAAATATATGTATGCACAAGAGCGAAGAGAACAAATGAAGATGGAAATAATTCAAAGGCATGATAATGGAGGACCCCACCTACCCACCTTTCTTTTTGTACAAATTAGAAGCTAATCTACATGCTTATGGCCATTAGATTTTCATGCATACTTAATGGATGATTAGTGGAAGTTAATGGTTACTTGGTGGCCACACTACCTCATGGGCATTTTGGGCATTCCTCAAAAAGTGAATTAGGGTTTTAAAACTTGTATATATACCCCTTATGTTTCATGTAATCCCACCTCTTCTCTTAGTCTCTCTTAGGCCTCCTTCTCTTTAGTTTAGTTTAGATCAAAAATAAAAGGAAAGCTCCTCTTTCTCTTTTCATGGCTACTTAGCCATTTTTATTTTATGTAATCTTTTTTATTTTATGCAATTTAATACATGCTCTTTCCTTTTCATGTTCATTTACTTTCATGTTGTAGTGTAGATCTCTTCTCTTTTATGCAGGTAGAATAATTTTTCCTTTAATTTTGCTTTAGTTTTCCTCTTCTTTTTATTCAATGTTGCTTGCTACATTTGTTCATATGATGATAAATATGAGAGGCTAAACCCCTTCAATTTAGGGGCAATGAAGCTCTCTAATTAATGTAGCTTCAACATTTTGTCAATTCATGCTCTCTTTTTGTGCTTAATGAGAATGATTGAAGTGGTTTAATGTCTTGTCTTTGCTTTGAATTTTATAGTCTATATTGTTGACACCAAATAGGCTATGCTTAAACAATCACTAACACAAACGCCTCTTCATGAATATATGATTATGGCAAAAGAAAGTGACTTGAAATTAAAATTTGATGGTATATGTCTCTAATCAATAGTTAATAGGCCATACTTAAAATAGATTTCATTTTCATTTTCTTTGTCAAGTTTCATGAAAGTTAGTAAGTGTTTTAAGGGGTGTGTTATAGTTTGATGGCTTATGTTGGCTAATCAATAGCTCAAATATGCCATAGTTATGATAAACACATCAATTAAAACACTAATGACCATAAAAGAGAGATCATGATTTCATGTGTTGAATTATATGATCTAGAGAGTGGATTTATCTCTAATTTGTCCTCAATCTCTCATATTTTTTTTATCAATTTTCTTTTAGTTCGTTAGCTAATTTTCTAGCTTAACTTTCACTCGACTTTGGTTTAATTTGATTGAGTAGAATTTTTAAAACCATCAATTCCCTACGGATCGACCCGTATTCGCCACGTGCTACATTCGTACACCGTGCGCTTGCGGTTATTTTTAATTTAAATTTGTTCGACGGTTTTCTAAACCGAAAGAATTTCCGTCGACGAACAAGTTTTCGGCGCCGTTGCCGGGGAATTGTTTTGATTTTAATTTTCTATTCTTTGGATTATTTTTGTGTGATTTTATTTGTGTTTTATTTTGTATGTTTGTTTGCATTTTAAAAAAAAAACCAATTTGTTGTGTGTTTCTTTTGTGATTTTTTCTTCCATTTTGCTTTGTTAGCTTGTAGCCTTTTCTATTTTCATTTTTGCATTCCAATTGAAGAAAAAAAACACACACAAAATTTCAAAAGAAAAAAAAGTTTCATTTCATTTGCAATTTACATTTCAGATATTTTCATTTACAAGTTTCTGAAGAAAAAAATAGAAAAAAAATACACTGCATTGCTGCACATACACAGTGCACACCGCCTCTGTCCTTCCCCTTCATTCTCTGTTCTCCTATTCTCTGACTGTCTTGCCTCTGTTTGCCTACACCTATTTTTGTGTACTGACCAATTCCCTCTACATCACCTACCATACAACAAACAACAAACTGTGCCATTCCCCCTTTCCAGCCATCAACAGTTGCTCACCATTCACCATTTCAACATTTCACAACACAACTTCTTAGCACCATTTTTGCAATTACTTGCCTCACTGATTTGCAAACAATCGAACTTCTTCAATACAACTTCTCCTCCTCTCTGAACATTCCACATAGCAACATCACATTCTCCATACATTTCAGTTCATTACTGTCAACCTTCACATTGCAGTTGCTACTCCTGTACATCCACAACATTCCACATAGCAAATCACACATCCCTGTACTTTCCTGCTACACATTCACTGCTTACATACCCCTCTGATAGCCAACAACCAGAAAGCAAACAACAAGTCACCCATCTGCCTTATACATACACAACAGTGCTCAAGTATAATACATTCGCAGCCAACCATTCGACATCAACCATCAACCACCATCTTCCCTTACAGCACCACTGCACTGTAAACATCCACCCCATACTGCTGTTGCAAATCAAAGAAAAGAAACAAAAAACTTGCCTCTGCAAATCGTATCACCTCAATCCTCGACATCGCAATCTTTCAACAGCAACATCACAACACCGAAACCAATTCCATACTTCTCCTTTCTAGTCAGCAACCCTCTACAAAAACAACTTCCCAAATCGAATCACTGCTCTCTGCTTTACTGCTAGCCACCCACACGACCACCACCAAAACTCCTGCGACCTCCACTGCCAACACAAGTCACAGCAACTCACCACTCGACATTCTTCAACAATCATCGTAAACCCCTAAATCTTCCGTGGAAGACTACGAAGCCAAATCGAACAAACCTAATCGTGTGAGCCCTCGTGAACTACACCTCCCTGCTTCGCGACTTCAAAACCAAACTTCCAAAAACTACAATTCATCACAATTCTCCTCGGCTCCAATCTAGAATTTCCTAAATCGAACTCACCAATCTCCAGCAATCCTCTTTTAACCGCCTTTCCTTGTAATCACAACTTGAAACCACCGCTACAAAATCAAAACACAAAAAAATCACTGTGTATATGAGTGCGGAAATCTAAATTTGTGACCTTCGCGGATTCGCTTTTGTGGTTTTTATGAGTTTTGTGAATTCGACCGTGAATTGGATATTGTGATTTTTTTGAATGAGTGATGTTGATCTGGGTGCAAACAGTTGTGTAGTAAGACTTTTTTATGTGGGCCGGGCCTTAAGTTAAGGTTTTATTTAGTTTTGTGTAGTTAAGGTTTTCATATATATATAAAAACAAAGAGAAAAGGAGAAAATTAGAGAGAAAAAAGGGGTTACAATCGTATGCATTTGTTTTGACTCTAAAATGTTTTGTTTGGTGTTGTTTTCAATTGTTTTGTTTTGATTTGTTTGATTTTGGTATTTCTTCCATTAAAAAAAAACTGAAAAAAAACAAAAAAAAACTGTATATATCTTGTTTTTATTTTTAGGTTGCCAGAGCAGAAGGAGACAGCCCGCTTGCCAAAAATAAATTGCTTAGCTTGCTCGCTTATAAAAAAATTGCTCCTTTTATCTACTATCTCTTGTTTTTATTCGTCTTGCATTGTTGTGTGCTTGCATTTAAAAAAGTTCAAAATCCAAAACATAAAAATCCATTAGTCTGCTTTGCATTTCATTTTAGATTTTGATTAATAATAACGGTTAGACATTGATAATACTTAATTGTATACTGAAAAATTGTCTTCTTTGAACAATTTGATTTCTTGGTGTCTAGGCTACGGCAGAGCAATAATCAGTTATAAACATTACGGTGATTCGTAAATATTATACTGAATTGTTTCTCTGAAGGTACTTAAACCTTCGCCTGCATTGCTATGGTGATTCGTGGTGCATCGATAAATCCTGTCCGTTACCTGACTGAGAACTATCTTGTTTATCTAAGACAATGTGTGATTATACAATTTTGGATTAACTTAGGACAAATAATTTGTAATTAATCCTTGCATTCATTTAG
Organism: Allium cepa; assembly: GCA_030765085.1. Lineage (NCBI taxonomy): Eukaryota > Viridiplantae > Streptophyta > Magnoliopsida > Asparagales > Amaryllidaceae > Allium > Allium cepa. The sequence continues at coordinate 790,140,639 of CM060935.1, read as the reverse complement.
TTGCATTAGTTCATGCATATTTAAAAGAAAACCAAAAAAAAATTCAAAAATCCAAAATTAAAAAAAATTGTAAATATTCCTTTTATTTTTCTTTGAAATTTAAATCCTTTTACTTTGAAATTTCAAAAATTTAAAAAAATTTAGAAAAACAAAAATAAAAAAAATATATAAAACCTTTTTTTTAAAAAAGCCAAACAAAATTTGAAAATCCAAAAACAAAAATAAAATTTTCATTTTGAAAAATAAATTCTATTTGTAAATATTTTTCTTTATGAAAAAAACAAAAAAAAACATTCTTGAAAATGTCCGAGTTCCCCACTTATGTTAATTTTATTATAGTTGTGAAAATCCATATAATTTCACTCAAAATTCTTATGGATATTTTAGCGATAACTATTTTGTAAATAATTCAAATTTTGAACAACAAAGTTTTCAAAATGATGAGCAACCCTCAAATCTCGAAAATAGCATTTTATCTTTACTTGAACTCTCTACACAGCAAAATCAAAGTATAAACGATTTGTGTAACTCATATTTGTGCAATAGTTCAAGTCAAAATAATCAAAATTTGAATTCGCTTCAAAATTCAAATGATTTCGAGTATAACTCATGCCAATTCAATTTCGAGCTTCAAAATAAATTTCAAAACCAAGATGAAAATGTGAAGCAATTTTCAAATAATTTTGGCAATGGGAATAGTTTCAATAACAATACGATTGAAAATTTTGGTTATCAACAAATTCAAAATGAAAATTTTCAAACTAATAATCATGAATTTGACTTTGTTGAGCAAATAAAAAAAATAACGGGGATTTATTACTTGAAAAATACAAAAAAAATTCATGAAAATCATAATCAAATCTCAATTTGCAAAGAATCAAATAATAATCTACCGTTTATCGAAATTGACAATTCTTGTTCTCAACAAGTCCAAGTCGAAAATTTTCAAGTTAATAATTACGAATTTGACTTTGTTGAGCAAACGAATGAAATGTACAATGATCACACGGATTTGGTGTTCGGAACATATTTGAATCAACGTGATAAACATACTCAAATTCCAACATGTGACAAGTCAAGTGATAATCCACCTTTTACCCAAATTGATGATTTTCAAATAACAACTTTCGAAATTGAAAACGAAAATATTAACAAAGTTGTTGAAAACATGGTAATTGAGTTGGATTTCAATTCTTTGAGGGTGTGGAGCCAAATTTAAAATTCGATCTTCCTTTTCTCGATTCAATTTGAATGCAACAACTTTGGATTTTGAAATGGATATATACGATGAAGTTGTTGATAATCAAACAAAGGAAGATGAATTTAATGAACGCGAATTTTATGGACTTTTCGAAATTGAATCATTAAATTCCGATGGGGAAGATTTCGATCGCCATTTTGACTTTGAAATCGATAATTTGGAAGAAGTTTTCAATGATAAACTTGAATTTCAATTTGGTGAAAATAAATGTGAATTTCAATCAATTGTTTTATCAATCCCAAAAATCGTCGAAAATAAAACAACTCATACGATTTTTAATAAAACGACATTCGTTTTTCCAAATCCATATTCAACTTCGAAATCTTTTATGTTTTGGTTTTTCGAGCTTAAGCTGTGTCTCGTATACTTGACGAGACAAATGAATCGGTCTTTAGAAGACCGTTTCATTTACTTTTTGACTGTATACTTTCTCATCTCTTGTAAATAATCATCCTTTCATGTAAATATAGGATTTTTATTTTTATTTTTCTCCTTCCACTTGGGTTGACTGTGGGGACACAGTCAAAATCAAGTGTGGGGGGAGACACATCTTCTTCTTGATTTTTTAGGATTAATTTTTCATTTCTCTTCCAAAAGCTCAAAAAAAAAGAATTCAAAAACAAAAGATTTTTTTTTTTTAGCATTTTGATTTATTTTTAAAAGAAACATTATAAGATAAATATATGGTTTTGGTTTATTAAATTGAAATTTTTGGAAATTTATTTGTCTAAACAAAAATAAAAATGAAATTTGATTACAAATAATAATGGTTTAACTAGTATATAGGAAGATTCATACATGTTAATTATGAAGTATATCCTAATTGAAAATCTTTGTTTTAAAAAGTGGTTGATTTAAAGTAAAGGATATAACATTTTTTTTTTGTCTTCTAAGTTAAATGGAGCTAAGATGATTTTGCAAAACTCTCTCTCTCTTAAAAAAATAAAAAAAAATAAAAAAATAATAACATCCAAGTATTCACTCTCATTTAAAAGTCCTCACGGTTATGCATGGGTAAATTACTTGAAATCTTTGATTATGTGCTTTCATACTCATTTAAAAGTCCTCATGGTTATGCATGTATGGAACACATGTAAAAAAACAGACTTAATAAAAACCGCCTACGGTCGATAGGTGCATGCACGAAAGTATGTACACTCGCCATGCTCTGTACTCCCCTCATATAAGCCCGAAAGGCAGTGCATGGGTGGTATATCTGGCCTCAGTTTACCTGAGCTAGGCGTGTAATTTTTCTTGCAAATAATGAGAGAGCACGCAATTGAAATCCTAACGCTATTTTTACTTATTTGATATGATTTGTTATTGAAATGAAATGAAAATACCACTTTGATAAACTTTGATAATCAACTAAGGATCCATTTTATAATTACACTTTGTTATCTACCGAAACAACAAGTTAAACTATAGTCTATTTGTTATGATAACTTGATTTTTGTTGGAAATTTAGACGAGTAAATGACATAAATTTTCAAGATAATGACCAAAACCTATATTTAACTTATTCGTGTCAATTTAAAAATAAATCCTTCATTTGTAAATATTTTCAAAAACTCACATTCATCTCTTTGTAAATAAATCTTGCATTTTGTAAATATTTTCATCCTGCATTAGGATTTTGTGGGTAGTATCCGCTGAAAACCCTCACGGGACAACACCCGTCCTACTAAGGACACCCAGAGGTTTAACAGCTTGTTGCATACGCTCAGTGCAATCGTGCTCCCTACGAAAACGGATTTATCTTAGTTTTTCTTTATTCGAGGACGAATAAAAAGACAAGTGTGGGGGTACTTGATGTGCACGTGAATGTGCATATTTTTACCACCATATTTATTCTGTTTAAATTAAATAAATAATCATATTGGGTATTTTAACTTGCTTAAACCAAATTCAAATTATTTTCAAATTGTCACATATTCATCTTCATATAGGGACAAAATTGTCTTTTTGTGCGTTTATTAATTTATGAAAATTTAATTGAAAATTTCTATGTATTTTGTAGGAATTAAAATTCAAACACAAGTGGCTTCATGAAAATATATGTATGCACAAGAGCGAAGAGAACAAATGAAGAGTGAAATAATTCAAAGGCATGATAATGGAGGACCCCACCTACCCACCTTTCTTTTTGTACAAATTAGAAGCTAATCCACATGCTTATGGCCATTAGATCTTCATGCATACTTAATGGATGATTAGTGGAAGTTAATGGTTACTTGGTGGCCACACTACCTCATGGGCATTTTGGGAATTCCCCAAAAAGTGAATTAGGGTTTTAAAACTTGTATATATACCCCTTATGTTTCATGTAATTCCACCTCTTCTCTTAGTCTCTCTTAGGTCTCCTTCTCTTCAGTTTAGTTTAGATCAAAAATAAAAGAAAAGATCCTCTTTCTCTTTTCATGGCTACTTAGCCATTTTTATTTTATGTAATCTTTTTTATTTTATGCAATTTAATACATGCTCTTTCCTTTTCATGTTCATTTACTTTCATATTGTAGTGTAGTTCTCTTCTCTTTTATGCAATTAGAATAATTTTTCCTTTCATTTTGATCTCTTTTTCCTCTTCTTTTTATTCAATGTTGCTTGCTACATTTGTTCATATGATGACAAATATGAGAGACTAAACCCCTTCAATTTAGGGGTAATGAAGCTCTCTAATTAATGTAGCTTCAACATTTTGTCAATTCATGCTCTCTTTTTGTGCTTAATGAGAATGATTGAAGTGGTTTAATGTCTTGTCTTTGCTTTGAATTTTATAGTCTATATTGTTGACACCAAATAGGCTATGCTTAAACAATCACTAACACAAATGCCTCTTCATGAATATATGATTATGGCATAAGAAAGTGATTTGAAATTAAAATTCGATGGTCTATGTTTCTAATCAATAGTTAATAGGCCGTACTTAAAATAGATTTCATTTTCATTTTCTTTGTCAAGTTTCATGAAAATTAGTAAGTGTTTTAAGGGGTGTGTTATAGTTTGATGGCTTATGTTGGCTAATCGATAGCTCAAATATGCCATACTTATGATAAACACATCAATTAAAACACTAATGACCATAAAAGAGAGATCATGATTTCATGTGTTGAATTATATGATCTAGAGAGTGGATGTATCTCTAAATTGTCCTCAATCTCTCATATTTTTTTATCAATTTTCTTTTAGTTCGTTAGCTAATTTTCTAGCTTAACTTTCACTCGACTTTGGTTTAATTTGATTGAGTAGAATTTTTAAAACCATCAATTCCCTGCAGATCGACCCGTATTCGCCACATGCTACATTCATACACCGTGCGCTTGCGGTTATTTTTAATTTAAATTCGTTCGACGGTTTTCTAAACCGAAAGAATTTCCGTCGACGAACAATAATCTGAGGCCGTTGAGCGTAAGGTACGCTTAGTAGATTGTTTATCATCCTTGTACAATAGAGGATTTTTTAACCTGAGCAAACCATGAGCTTTATTTGCCAGTGGATTGTGAATATTGTTAAGTATTGCTGTATACTTACTCTTGTTAGTTTATCGTGTGGGAATTTTGAGGATGAAATGTGTATCAAGTGGGGGAGAATGCAACGACTTGTAATTTCGAATACTTCAGCTTTGAATATTGTAACTTTTTGAATAATGGTTATGTGTTATAAATATTATTTTATAACCTTATTAACTCCTTTTTATTAATAACTAATGATGGTAGACTTGTTTTAAATTTTTTTCACAAAAATAAAGAGTTTGAAAAAATACGATAATGTGACTGAAAATCGTTTTATCAGTAGACAGCTTTTTACACAATAAATATTGTTTGAACTTTTTGCAATGGGTAAATATGGTTATTTAGCAACTAACTTTTTTTTATTTATGGAAAATTAAATATGGGAGATGTCATGCATGATGTATTTGGTAGATATTTATGAGGGAGGTAATATGGTAATTTGCTGAGGAAGGAATAGATAATTTATAAAGCAAAAGAGGTGGAAATGAGAAGTGTTGGGCACATGGGAGGTAAGCCTTCCTTGGCCAGCCAAAGAGGTGATGGGAGGGGATGAGGTTACCATCTTGAAGCTTATTTAAAGCTACGCATAGCTCATTAGATCATTGTTACACTTTTACATTGTGAAATCAAAGTTCATTATTCTCTTCTCTCTTTATAATTTTCTAAGAAAAAATAAATTCAAAACAACTCCGAATCAACTCAAAATCTAGTATAAGGCTTTCAAAAGATTAAAACAACTTTTAGCAACTTAGAGCTAGAAAGTCTGAAGCACCTAATCCCAAACCAAGCAAGGTCGTGATTGTTGGAGGGGGTTTAGGCAAGGTCGTGATCATTAGAGGGGGGTTTAAGCAAGGCCATGCGCAAAGCAAGGTTGTGGTAGGAAGTTTTGGTGTTCGCAAGGTTGTGGTAGGAATTAGAGGCTTGTATTAGCTTGATTTGTTATTAAAGGGTGAGCTAACTCACCATTTAAATAAAAAAGAAGTGAATATGTATGCTCGTTTAACTATAGTAGACTTTATATTGCTTTAATTTTGTGTGATTCTAACTTTAGAAAGCAAATGACATACGTTAATGTTATATTTGGACTTGTATGACTTTCTATAATTGTTGCATAGCCTTGAAACAAAGCACATAGGGTTTATTTGGTCTTGGACTTGAATCAGACTTGATACATAAGTGGTTTTATAGCGATAATTGCTATAGAGGCACTTATGAATTGCCTTATGTTCAATAAATTTTATAGAAATTTGTAAAGAGATCCTTAGGGGTTTCTCGCTATGATTGTGATGTATCATGTGTGCATTAGTTACCGTAAAAGCTAAAAAGTTTGTTAGCATATTGAAAAATAGCAAAACATTTGAGTACATGAAACTGCCCTAGTTCACGAGTCATCTACAGTAGTATTCCGGAAATGCCATGCTTTCTATTTTGAACATTAAATGCAGTGAAATAACTCTAAATTCAAGTATTCTTCTTCAATCTTTTTCATAGTCTTTTCTAACTTACACTAGAGTATTTTAAAAGTGGTTTGGATTTTTTATATATTTTTAATAATTAGTTCTGAATTATTAAAGTAAGTGGTTAATTTTTGAATAAAAGAAAACATATCTTTTTGGGTTTTTCAAATAAATTTTAAAATAGGCATTTTAAGTAATATTTTAAGTAAATGTTTAAACTATAATTATATGTATTTTAAAGTATATTTTTAAGTGTGTGTGTATATATATAGTTTTTAGAGAATTAGTTGATTATTTTATTAAATTATTGATGATGTAATATGATGTCTTTTAAATTGTTTTAGTATTTTATTAAATATCTTATCATTATAAATAAATTAGTATACGTACATAAATACATATTTTTTTTTTAAAAGGTTTTTAAATTATAAACAAATGGTTTATAAAAGAGGTTTAGGAGTTGCTTAAGTAGCTTAATCATGCTTAGTTTGTTTAATTGTTTATGGAAAGGAACTGACTATGCTTAACACTAAAAGCAGACTAAGTAAGTTTATCTATTTACAAGAGTTAAGAATGTTGTTCGAGTGGGGCTTAGAAGCAATAGAGTTCTAACCTACTAGCTTCATTATTAACCAAGGAATAGTTAAGCTGAAAAGTCAAAAATGTATTAAGTACACGAAACTTGTTTTCTATGAGCAAGTAGAACTATAGTTGACTAGCCAACTATCGAACTTGACCAAATATCAACTAGGAATTATCTAAAAGCTTCACGACTTCATACAATTTAAGATCCCCGGGGAGCAGCATTGATACGAAACATCTCTAGCTTTAAGAACTTATATATATATGAGATCCCCTGGGGAGGACTTCTTTTTTATATATTTTCCGCTTACTTCTAAAAGAATCGAAATTGAGTTTACCAGACCAGAAATTCAATGATATAGTTTTGAAGAGTTAAGGATTGGATAAGTAGACTAACGTATTACTTTCTAAATACCACTACAAAACTAGTATACGGGTTCTATGTTATGGAAGCGTATATGAAGTGGAATGTTATAGAATTAAACTGTCTATCCTAAGGCTAAGTCCAAGGGAGGTGTCAATGTTAAAATTTCAGATTAATGCTAGAGAGTTGCACTATCTATTCTAAGGTTAAGTCCAAGAAAGAGATCAGCATTAAAATCTAAGACTAATGCTAGAGAGTTGCACCGCCTATCCCAAGGTTAAGTCCAAGGAAGAGGTCGACATTAGCATTTTTCGAACGACTTGTGCTGGGATCCTTTGAGAGATTCGTAATCCATTTGAGTGACAAAGAATTGTGAGAGGGATGCCGAATGTGTCCTCGACATCGAAAATTGCTAAAAACAGAGTAGGATGCATAACTTGGGGTTTAGTGAAGCGGCGATAGGGTATATCAACTCTATATCTAGAATTCGTTATCGGTGTTGCTAGTGGGAGTTATTGATACCTGAGCCATGTGTTCAGGCGTGGACCAGTTGTGTTTGACCTATGGTATATTTCATCTAGAGCGATACGACGCTCGGAAGGTTGTTCTGATCCTTTTCGTGGAGGTCCGCCTTAGTTTACTAGGCCCCTTCCATGGAAATACATATACATATATGCACAAGCGCCATAGCAGTGTTGATCATATATCTAATACTATCGCAGTGTACACACAACACATCTATTTTCTAATTTATATTCTACATCCTAGATGTTATCTATTATATTGCTATATTCACTCATCAGATGGTTTGGTTTCTTTTGAGGAAAAAACTGTTACAGTAATATGTACGGTCTCAAAAGTTACTGCTATATGGAAGCATGTATCTTGAGTTTCTTGTATCAGACTTATGTTTGACACATGGTTATTTTTGCTAAATTCCTTGTGTACTCTTTCGAGTGGGCTGAGTAAAATAGATTTGACTTTAGATACTTTTAAACTTCAAGAGACGGGCTGGAGGCTTCCATGTATCTATTGTTTTCTATTTCTATTGCACTATTATTATGTATGTCTCAACATTGTGAGGACAGACGGTTATAATTGATCAGACTGATGATAGTACTTAGATTTAATAACTCTGCAACTACTATGTATTTCGAAGTAGCCCTTTGTATTGTCTTTTTAGATATTGTATATTATCATTCCACTTTTGAGATTCTGACATTATGCCCTCTCTTTCTTGTCCTATTTCTTCTTTTACTTTACCATAACAATCCATCTTTTGGGCACTTGGGTGCTTGGCTCACGAATACCATGGATTTATTAGTGTCGACGTTCTAGGTTGAAAAGTCGGGTCGTTATATAAATTTAGATTTAAATTGATGTTAACTTAAATGGTGAATTTAATTTAAACATTAGTGAACATATTTGTACAAATACATAAAAATATTTTTGCCAAAAATAGTTTTTTGTTGATATTTCCACGTAGAAGTATATAGACACATACACACATACATATAATATTTTACATATGTATATGATTAAATATTAAATCATTTCATATTCAAATATATATCTATATATGTTATATTTTAGATGCATATATTTATATATAACTTTTTAAGCATTACATGGCTAAAAACAAAAAATTAGGTGTATACATATATATGTTTATATTACAAAGTATAATTAAGTTTGTAATTTACACGTATATAAAAAATGTTTTTTTCTTTAGGACAAAAATATAAAAGTAAAAAAAGCAATATAGATTAAATCAAATTACCTTGATTTGGTCGATCGATAACTCATTGTATTGCAAACTATTTCCTCCTCATAGACCTTCTCCTTCTTCTCCTTTCTCCTCTTAACTTGGTTTATAAGGATGAGCTATATGCATTAATTTATTCTAATGGATGTGATAACTTAGGATTTAAAAAATTCTATCTAGAATGAGAGAATAAGTGGATACTTATAACCACCACAAGACAAGAAAATATCATATATATTTTTCACCTTTCTCCACTTATTTGAATTTTATCCAATAAAATTAAAAATAATTTTCTCCCAAATTTACATGTAGCATCTTCGGCCATATATATGTATATGAGTATGTGTGTATATATATATGTGTGTGTATATATATATCGACCTAAAACTAATTAAATTGTTAATTATCAAAAAATTCGTTTAAGCCTTATAATTTAATTAAGTTAACATAGATTTATATATTAGTTTAATTAATTTTAAGGGTTCAAGCAAATAATTGAATGACATCAAAAATTAATATAACATCCATATTAATTTCTCCTATTTAATTTATAACATTATTAAACTAATCCGAATTAATTAGATTTGGAAATACAGTACTGTTGCATGACTCTACGGTATGAACTCAATCCTCTTTAATATTTAAACAATCTAAATATTAAAGCATGTATGTTCTTTATTGAAGCATAGTGGTGAAAAAGAGTTCAATTGCTTATCGATCATCTAGGTGATATCCTGTTTCTTATCATCTAATCTACACATTCAACAATGATATATTATGCACGTTTTCTATTCTTCATTGCTATATAACTTAGATATCTAGAGCTCAATCAAAGGTCAAGACTCTAACAATACTCATAGTTAATGCAAAGACCAACATTTTCATGGTTCAAATTAATTGATTAAAGATTTTGATTCAAGTTGACTACCAATTACCATGATACTAAACTTCTATTCCGAAGTAGATGAATTCTCTTTTAAATGGTGTTTCACTTCAAGTGGTTCAACATGTAACCTTAACATAATCATCATTGTCGTGTGATTGACCATAAATCAAAGTATAGTTTAAACTCGTGAGATTCAAAGTATTCTCAAATCAAAAGACCACTACATATCATCATGTGAGATCTTCAATTTGACATTTAACCTATAGAATACTCTTGGTGATTCATTCTATTGTTGTCCTAAAATAACTAAGCATACGTAAACCCTTGGTTCTCCAACGGTCATGAGTAATTCACCGTCCACCAAACAGAGAGCATTACTTGCACTAGTCTCAACAGATGTATAGATATCACATTCTTGATACACCTTGACTAAGGATAAATAGTCATTTTATATGATTAAATACCATGGTTGCAAATATATTTAGTGTATCTAAAACCTTAACTCTATCCTACTATAACAGTATATATATAGTAGAAAATTAAACCAAAATACTACTTTATTTCGAACAAGATTCGCCATAAAGGTTAAGAATGTAATCAAATCACACAACTGTCCATATGGTACATCCTTAATTTTATTAATCTTCGCATTTGTGGCATATTATCTGCTCATAATCATACCGTCAACCAGTTCTCCTAGGATAAACTAAGAAAGGGTTTTAGTGAGTGGATCTTTAATATTATTATTGTTTTATATTTACTTTTTCATTTATATTTCTTAATCACCGAAAAACTATTTTATCACATTGTAATTACATGGAACAAATTTTGACCTCTTATTGAACCGTCGGTTCCTATTGCAAGCTATATTGCATCATTGTAATCACAATACATTATTGAATTCTTTACGGTGGCAATCATTCCTAGCTTTCTTATAAATATGTGTAATTATACTTCTTTCGTTATGCATTATTCAAGACAATTTACTTAGCCTTCATCATTGAATCTGCCATAACCTCTTATTTGTAACATTTCAAACTTATATCCCTTTTATTACAGTAAACATGAATTTATCATTAACTTACTATTTTCGTTGTCACTTATGAAGTTTGAGTTTAAACACTCCTTTATAATGACTTTATTGTTTCCATAAACAATTCTCTAATATTTTTGTAAATACCCAAGAGTACTAAAAATTATCATCAAAAGATTTTAACTCGGATTTGTTATTCGCTTACTAAAGGAATGTCTTCCAAGAGAAGTTAGTGGCAGTGCAACAGGCTTGGATGTGATCCAAGATTCCAACATGGAAACTGATTGTGTACAATCGAGCTCAAAACGACATGGCCCATTAGAATATCCAATAGCAAATATCGCACATTGAAGTGGAAATAAAAGTTCTTTTATCAACGTTGAGAAAATAAATTGTTTATAATGACAATATACTTAGTTGACGATAAGCGATTGAGAGTATAGACTCTGTCATATGAAGTGATGCTTTAAATCTAAAATGAATTCTATGTACATTGATAAATTTGATTTTGGAAGAGGCGTCCAAAAATATATGATCCATCAGCCCCAAGTGAATCTTTGAGTAGAAGATTAATATGGTTGGAAATATGTTAAGAAAGGTTGATTCAAAATGACCACATTGATTTCCAATATTGAAATTAATGAAGTAATTTCGATAGCAAACTCCTAAGCCCATTCAAATTCTACTTGCTAATTATCGCACAATATGAGCATGAGTTTTAGAACATCACACCATAGGCTAAAATGTCTTGAAGTCGATAGAAGGGATAATGAAGCTTGTACATTTTTTTAAGGTTAGTATACTGTGTTAAACAAGTATCCAGAGATTGATAAAATATTTTAATAGAGCAATCAAATAGTTTGGTTTTAGTCAAAATATAGAGGAAGTTTGTGTCTGTAAGATATATAATAGAAGGTACTTAAGCATTTTTACACTATAAATAAACAACATGCTATTGGTGGGAAATAATGTACCTGTGTTAAAATCAGTCAAAGCTTGGTTGTTACAATTCACGATAAAGAATTAGAAAGTGGCATCCTTTTACTCGATATAAGATGGTGTTGGATTGTCCTTATCAATGTACATAAATACAATATTAAAATATTTAACACAAAGAATATGTGATGAATTCCTTATACATTGGTAATAAAAACCATCATACAGGTTATGTTATGTGCTAGATTGAAATTTACTTATGCACTTGTTGAAGATGACATGTCTTGAAAGAATAATTTATTTCCTAGTGCGATGGAATAGGCCTTCATAAGACTTTATGAACTGCCGATAGACTTATATAAAATAGAATTAACTTTCAAATGAAACACTGGTTTAAAATATGCTCTTACACTTAAGCGCATATCTTATAATTGAAAAATTAACTTAACTTCATTCATTTTCATTTGTATCATGTTCAATAGGTTTTGGTTACTCCTCACCGATACATCATTAGGTAGCATAGGAGGAGTGACATTGAAAGTAAATTGTATTCTATTTTAGGTACGCCTAGAAATCTTATTAAAGATACTCACATATTCGATCAAATCGAATAGTTTTGATTCCTTTGCATGTTATATTTTTCTGCTTACTTTTCATACTATACAAACTTATCATAGACATCTAACTTTTGTGTATTAATATACATATGTCTATATCTTAGATAATTTGTTGGTGAATTAATGAAGTTAGTGGTACCACGTTTGGTATTTCTAGACCTTGGACTGCATACATCAATCTATGTCAATCCTAAGAGTTTATTAACTCTTTTATTGCTCCTATTGAATGGGCGCTTTACCGTAATCCTTGAGATGCTATTAACAAGTACCAAATGATTCAGAAACACATGATCAAAGAATCTTTTTCAAAAGATAAGGCTTAATAAATGATTCCAAAGTAATTGCTAAATATTCTAGATGCTTTTGTATTTTTCTATAGCTAACTATAATACCCTGTAAAATTAACATTGGTTAATAAATAATTAATAAGGCTCTAAAAGGCAATTTGAGAAAACATTAGAGGTTGATCACAAAACTTGCACCATTGCATTTGTGACGATTTTCTAAGCAACTTTCATATTTGGAGTTTCGCGGTCGAAGCTCAAATGAAAAAATTATTAGCATTTGAAGTTTCAAGAGCGAAAATAACTAAAAATGAAAAATAACATAAATAGCATTAATTATGGAACCCCACCGGTCGATCCCTTCCTTCGGTCTTGGCCAATGGCCCAGATTTAATTTTAACCTAACGATTACGATTGAATCGTGCGTTTGTAAATAAAAGCCGAACCTCTTACATCTCTTCTCATATTTTCCGATCTAAGCAGTGAAGCTCTGTCATTTTCTCTTCCACTATTCCTCTTAATTATAAAATATGGTATGTGTGTGTGTATAATTGGAGAATGGTAGAAAATAAAAGAGAGGAAGAGAAGTAGCGAATCAATATTGCGGAAAAAGATAATTTTGTAATTACAAATTTATTCTCCTTAACCACAAACCTCTTCTCAGGTCTGTAAGTCTATTAGTACGTATACACTTTGATATACATATTCTTTTGGATCAAAAGATAATGGAATGGATTCAGATTTGGAAATCTTAAATGGTAAGTGGGAAATTATATAATTTATTTATAACTTGAAATTTATCTCGTTGAATTCTTATTTAATAAATATGCCTAAATAAGATTAATGAGTTGTAGGCTTAAAACAAACATATATGATTACCGCATACATATTCAATAAAATAGGTGACTGGAATAGGAATAGTATATACAACCTGATCTAAAAATTTAAATTAGCCTCAAATATTTATTTGTAGAATGTTAGTAAAATCATAAAATCATTCCAGATCTGTAACTGTATTGCAAATTAGGTTATACTAGTTGCTTGGAATATGAATTTCTATATTTTATTTTATTAGAGTAGGACATAATTTAGTTATATTTATTTCCATGAAATTTCCATAAATTATCAAGCGCATCGTTTAAATTAACAAGGGATATACCAAAAATGGAAATAGATGTGTAAGGTATGGATATTCTTTTCCATAGATTGCATTAACCGTTTCAATAAAAGAAAAGAAATAATCCCTTGTAATTTTAAATGAAGCAAAGATCTCACTTTTCGTTAATTTATGAAAAATTATAACAGTGAAACTTTTTTAAAAGACAGCTCTGATAAATTAAAACATGGAAAGGAATTTTCTAGTTTAGAAATTAATAGTTAGAAATATAAGTATATAATTAAACACGTATAACCACACTTAATGTTCAAAAATAAAAATATGTAAATAAAATAATTATGACTATATTCATATTATTTATTAAAAGCGTAGTAATTACAAGACTAGGATTTATGGACTTTAATTAGGCATTTAACGGACAATAAATTTGCAATTAATAGAGAGCTAAAAGTAATTAAATGGGGACTGATTAGGAAATTAATGTGACATTTACGTAAGAATTAAATAGGCATAATAGGTGAATTTGAAATCGGTAAATAGATTAAAGGGATTAAATGAGGACTGATTGGAGATTGTCCAATTTTGATATTAATAGCCAACTATTGCGGGTAATAGACATTTATTAGACATTACAAGGAAATTAAAGCGTAATCATATAATCTAGGAATAATAACATAGTGAATAAGTAAGTATTAATACTATTAATTATATATGTAGAAAGCAATATAATTTTCATATTAGGAAATTATACAGCTTAAATTATACGTTTAGGAAAAATGGGAATTAGTGGGCCTAGCCCAACAATTAAGCTTTGGATGGTAGGTTAGTGTGTTGGAATGCGAGGTCAGTAGAGTTACACAACAGAAGTTTGCCCTTCACCTAGAGGCTACCAGCAATTGTGTATACTTACCACATGTTAACGAATAAATTCATCAACACCCAAATGTGTGTAAGAAAGGAATTGTTTTAGAGAGGGTCCTCGTTGAGGAAAATAGGACTCATCAAGGATGGGCATGAAGTCATTATGGTCATCAAGGTTATATGCGAAGCTGTCATAATCATCGAGTTTGAATGTTTACTCGTCTCAAGCTTTGGATTTGATATTGAGGTCTTTGATATTATCGAGGAAGAAGTTATTCAAAGTGAGGCTAATATAGAGGCCAGAGAGGTTCTAAACAATTACGAGGCTTGGCGAAGTTTATATTAATGTGATCATTGATAGCGAGGTTATAAACTCAGATTGAACTCGAAATAACATATAAATGTGTAAATCATAGCTCAAATCAAGCTAATCAGACCGTCTCCTGGTTAACTGAAAAATCATTGTAGATACAACACTTTCAATATTACAATGAGCAAAATCCCTAATTTGATCTAGGGTTTGTAGAATTGAAATGAGTATGAAGTGATAACAGAAGAAATCCCCACAAAATTGAAGACCCTCGTCCCTATTTATAAAGTTTAGTCCGTGGAAAATTTTAGCATCCTCGAATCTCGACATCTCTAGCTTCGTCGAGTGTTAAAGGTGAATACTCTATCGGCCTCGACATGAACAACATTTTTGCACACCAAAATATGTATAATTGCATCTTACTCGGCATGGCCTTTGTAGCTCCAATACTCAACACCAACACTCTGTTGTTGACATAATGTGATGTTAACTCTATTTATGGACATCGACGTTCATAGATATCGATATTGTGTGTGTAGATATGTAGTGCTCCCTTTTTGGCTCCATGACTTGGCAGTATTGATCCTCGACGAGTCCCACCTGCAACTGTTTATAGGTTGGAGGTGATGTTGAGATGGAGGCTTGGTATTCCTCGACGAGTTTAATATCTTCGATTTTGCTCTTTGGACTGTGCTTATTGATGTTGACATCATCGTGTTAATGGTGTCAAGGCTAGCTGATGTGTAAAGCTTTCCTTGATGATGACAATAGTAGCTACCTTTGCCGCATCACCAAAATTGTTGTTTCTAACGACGTCGAGGTTGAATGTCATTCAGGACCTTCTCGATGACGATAATAGTAGTAACACTACTGACGTGGAACATCTTCAACCATAGAACCCGTAAGGAAAGGATATGCATAGGATGTAGGAACTGCATCTGGGATAGAGGTATTAAGTAGCTATTATAGGATCCACCTCCTTCCTATTTAGGAAGTAGTAAATGGTCGGGGTTAGCGGTTAGGCACGGTAGTGGAGATCTCGGGAAGGGCTCGCTTCGGGTTTGAGGTATTAAGTAGCTATTATAGGGTCCGCCTCCCCCATAAAGAAGTATTAAGTAGTTCGATGAGATTCCTTGCGATGTCAGCTAGATAGTATAAAAAAGGAGTCCACCTTGGGATATGCAGTAAATGATAGGGACCTGCCTAAAATGTAGGTATAATGGTCAGGGTTTGCCTAGTTCCCACTGAAAAGGTATTAAGTGACTTGTGTGTTATCTCTTACATTGTTAGGACATGATTGAAGAAAATTGCATGAGGCTAGGAACGACTTTTGGCTTATAGTTGAAGGAAATTTGTAGAGTTGAGATGTGTCAGTAATATAAAAATTATATTATAAAGCCTTATCTAGATGTCATTGGTCTTTGTATCTAGGACCGATTGACTAGCGGTTATGTTGCAAGGGACCGATTCGGGGACTTTAAGTATTAAACGACCATGGTTTAGTTGGATAGGTTTAAAAATATATGTAGGCATATATAAATATAATGATACCATGGAGAAGGTTTAAGCATATCGCATGGGCATATAGGATTTAAAGGACTAGCCTAAAATACAGATATAATACTTAAATGGAATCAATCAACATAAATTAATGGGATGGGTAAAGTATGTAATTTTCTAAACACCAGAATGTTATTCTGACCTCTTCCTCATAACAATCCACTTGTTAGATTTAGCAGAATTAGATACTAGAGCAAGACGGGAATTGCAAATGGTGAAGTCTTCTTATTAATGCTCCGTACTCACAAGGCAATAAAATATCTAAGGAATGATATTCCGAGGTAACTGCCTTAATTAATATGTATGTTTTATTATATTTTTCAGTTCAGTTGTGATTTTATATTAATTGCTCTCTGATATGCTTGTGTTTTTTTATAGGTTACCAAAAACGATGATCCATACCCTAATGGACTTGGATTTTTATTTAGTCGAAATTCTGGCCCATTAAGATGTGAGTTGTTACATTTGGTGTTAGAGCGACATTAGTCGATTATGGAAATTAGGATATGTTGAGGGAACATATTTGCATTTTCACCTATAATTACACACACACACATTATATGCCTAACTCTATAAATTTTTACTAGAAAAATAGTTACGACCATATTTCAAATGGATGGCAGAGGCAACTATGAGTTAGAAAAATAAATATAATTAAATTTATACTCCTGCACCGATTACCCATGAGGTGGAGATAGTATCGTAAAGAGTGGGCCAAGAAGAGCAGCATAACATATAGAAGATACTGGAGGTTGGATGACACTTAACTTTTTGTTGGGCCTAGACTGTGATTGTGGATGTTGATGGATTGCCAATTGAAGATGCATATTTCATCCAAATCAATGGAAATAAGAAACTATATGTTGCAAGTATCTGGAAATAAAATGTGAAGAAGGAGTGGAGCAAGTTCCCACTAGACGATGTACACTAATCACCACTAGATGATAGTTATATTTTTTTATGAAGAAGAGTTAAGGAGTAAGAATGAAAGTTCAAATGGGCAATTAAAGTTCATTTCTAAGTCCAACCCCATGTGGAAAAAATTCAATAAATTTTTTTTTTCAAAATAATTTGAAATGTTTTGAATGAATTTTTCAAAGGATTTACTGGGAAGTTGTTGTTTTGAAAAAAAAGCAAGGAAATTTGGAAATTCATAATTTGAAAATTTATTGAGTCAAAAGCTTCCAATTTAAAGGTTTTTGGTCAAAAAGGTTTTCACTTTTGAAATTCTTAGTTTAAAAATGTCTGAGTCCAAAAGTTTGGATTTCAAGGTCTTTGATAAAGGAATATTTCATTTTTTAAATAGAAGTAAAATAGAGCGTAGGTTGGGGTTGTTGATTTTCCTATTAGGTAAACTATGAAGTTTCATATTAAAAAATTCTTTTTATAAGGAGTAGATGAATGAAAATGGTACTTGATTCAAATGTGGTGTAGAGAATAAAAAGGTAAGAACGCCCAACAATATAGATAGAAATAACATATAACAATAGGATTAGTAATCGAGTTAGAAATAATATAAGAGAAAAATAGGTATAAGATAAGGAGAATGGAAAATTTCCATGGATACGTAGTAATTGTGCATATATTTTAGATAGACGCTTAAACAGATGTTGCAATAACGCATATCTTTTAGAAGTCCCCTTCTTGTGCAATGAAAATCTCCTTCAAAGGTGGAAGCAGAGATAGCATGAGAATAGGAAAACAATAGGACGAAAGTTATCATCGTCTACTCCGGTTTTCATCGTTTAAAGTTATAAAAGATATTTAAAAAAAAAATAGCGATTCCGTATGAAAATTGTGTTTAAATTGACAAAAGTCATTGATGTCGAAAATCTTTAGAAAGGGAAATTTTTCATAACTTCTTTTTGGAAACCAAGCAACTTTTGAATTTGATAAAAATGTTCCAAAGTTTATATTTTTAAAGATAAAGTTTTGGATCAAGTACTTAATAATTGTGAAATTTTAGTTTTATAGAAGATGATAAGAACCAAATCAAAATTTTAATATGGAGTAGATAGGGATCACTACTTAGATAAGACAGGGTAAAGGTTTTAGGCTATGAATGGAAAAAGTACTAATGCTCGTTGGGTAGCAACAAGGAATCACTATTGAATTTAAGGAATGTTCATATAAACCTAGGAATATTTTATTGGAGATGTGTGAAAGCCGTAAGAAGGGCCCTCAAAGGAATAGGGAATGATATTAGAGTATAATTTTGCGAGTTCTAAAATATAATTACATGAAATATCGAGGATAAAGAAAGTAAATAACAAAGTTTGAGGATATCATCAAGAGATTTTGATTAGGAGAAGATAGTAGTATGATTGGAGAAGAAAATAATAAGATGGCACAACACCTAAAGGATGTTGGTTGAATTAAGGTTATTAAATGTAAGATAGGCAGTAGGAGTTGTTCCACCAAACCAATTTTATATAAGTTATTCTAAATATGCATAGTCGTATTTCTTACCCATTTCATTGTGGGAATGCATAATTTATCTCATAATTGGGTATAATGATTAAAGTAATGGATGACCGCACTTATTAGAAGCCAAGAAAGAAAGGAAGGTGGGTGATAGTTGAATAACATATTAGAAATGTCCATCTTAATTTATTAAGGAGGAGTAAGGCCACAACATCATTAACCTCGGCTCATGATGAAGTGCAGCTTCCATCAATTTTCTTTTAGAGTTTTTAGGTTGTAATCGCTAGTTATCTCCCTTAGGTTATTAGAAAAACGTATGACATGAGGTATTTTCCTATTTTATCTCTGTGTTGATTTGATGGATGTGATTAGACCGCTATGTAAATATAAATACATTGGAAAACAATGTAACTAAGAAGTTCTCATGAAGACACTTAACTAGCGATAAAATTTTAGCCCAGATTGGAAGTTTATAAAATAAATTAGAAAATTAAGTTAGCAACTAGAAATTAAAACACTTGGATCCCAAAACTCTAGAATTTTTGGAAAATAAATTTTATCAAATAGAGGACGAGGAAGGGTTGTTGCAGAATCATGGGTCACTATCCTTATGCCTTAAAAGCTAAAATTTATAAATACGTTTGTAGATAGTTTAATGTTTTAGAGTAAAAACATAAGGTTCCCCAAATTTACGATTAACTATACAATACTATGGTCAATCATATGGAAATAACCCATTGACTAAGTTCCAATTACGTTATGTGGCTTAATTGTTTTAAGAATGCAGCGACAAATGTTTTGAAGAAAATTGTTGTGTTTGAAAGCTTTGAGAATATTTGTATAAATGCTTTTGAGAAGTTTGGTCCAAATGTTTTTGGAAGATTTTGTTCAAATGCTTTTGAAAAAAAAAATAGAATAAAATAAATAAATAAATAAGCAAATAGAAAAAATATATACGTATATGGTGTTAAAATATTTTTGGGATTCGACTCTTCAAAATGTATTGCTAGTTTGAAATTCATTTGGAAATTGTGTTTAAAAATTTTCTTTTAAAATGAGAAAAATTTATGATTTTCAAAGGCCGCATATTAGCGTAAGGAGCATCAGGGTGTTAGTAAGTATGAATTTTATCGTTCGACAACCGTGACAGTAGACAAACCATCGATAATAACAAGGGAAAAGGGTATTCTAACTTTGGAATTTCTATTTCCATAACTTGTTGGCAGTAAACAAAGACACGTGCTTAAGATAATTATGCTTTAACATCCACATATAAATCTTCTTATGCAAATTGAACTTGGAAAAGTTGGAAAAAAATATTAGAGACGGAAGAGAAGGTTTCAAGTTACAATGGAATAAGTATCCAAAAGAAGGGTAGAAATGAAAGATTTTCCATCTGAATTCCTTTTTTAATGTAGGAGTGAAGATTTAGAATTCTAAATATTCAAAAAAAATTGGATGTTGAAAATTGTGTGCTAGATTTTGGACGGTAGGGATTAGACGAAAAATAGATTGAACTATATTCTTACTTATAGGAATGTGAAAATTATTGTGTGAAAAAAGATATTTGAAAAACTGCATACATATAGAACTGCTGGTATATGCAAGTTATTTGCATCATATCTTAAAATGAATGCATTCGTATAGGAGACACCGATTTAGAGTAATTATGCATACATGTTTTATATGTTGTGATACACCATGCACCTGTACACGTTTGGCTATAAAATTGGTTGTTACTAATTGGTTGGATAGTTTAGATTAGTTGCGTGCTATGTTACATAATTCGACCCTTGGGGAATTTTTGGGGACGAAAATATTTTAAGGAGGATAATGTAACACCATATAAAATTAGCGATAATTAATAAATAATTAATAAGGCTCTAAAAATTAAAATTGACCAATGAATTTGGTCATGAAATTTGGACCGCTACGTTTGTGACGATTTTCTAAGTAACTTTCGTATTTGGAGTTTCACAATCGGAGCTCAAACGAAAAAGTCATTAGCGTTTGAAGTTTCGAGAGCAAAAATAATTAAAGATCAAAAAAGAAATAAATAAATTAATTACGAGACCCCACTGGTCAAACCTCTCATTGGGTCGGTCGACCACCTATGTAGGGTAGCGGTCAATCGGTTCAATTATTGCGGCTAGGGTTTGAACCTTGGCCAACATTCTAGATTTAATTATTTTGATCGAACGGTTACGATTGGTTCGTGCGCATATAAAAAAAGGCCCAACTCCTTACTTCTCTTCTTATATTTTCTTATCCAAGCAGTGAAGCCCTGCTAGTTTTTTTCTCCACTATTTCTCTTAATTATAAAATATTATGCATGTGTGTAGATAATTGGAGAAGGGTAGAAAATAACAGAGAAGAAGAGAATTAGCGAATTAATACTGCAGAAAAAGGTAATTTTTATAATTGTCAATTTATGTTCTCCTTAACCGCAAATCTGCTCGGATATGAAATTCTAATAGTATGTATACGTCTTTTATATATATTCTTTTGGATTAGAAAGGTAAATGAGTCAAGTAAAGGAATCGATTCAAATTTGGAGATTTGAAAAGCTTAAAAGGTGAGTGAGAAATCATATAATTTATTTATAGCGTTGAAATTTATCTTGTTGAATTCTTGTTTAATTATTATGCCTAAATAAGATATAATGAATTGTAAGCTTAGTACAAACATATATGATTATCGCTTACATATTAAATAAAATAGATAATTGAAATAGAAACAGTATGTACAACATGATCTGAAAATTTAAAATCGGTCCTAAATATTTATTTGTAGAATGTTAGCGAAGTTATAAAATTATTCCACATTTATAGTTGGGTTATAATTCAGGTTGCCTTGGTTGACTTAGAATGTGAATTTCTACATTTTAATTTATTTGGGGTGAGGTATAATTTAATTATACCTATTTTTATGTATAAATTATCCAATTTCAAAATATGTATAAAAGCGCGTCGTTTGAATTTACAACAGATATACCAATATGGAAAAGAGATGTGTAAGGCATGAATATTATTATTTTTTGTTTCAAGAAAAGAAAAGAAATAATCCCTTGTAATTTCAAATGAAGCAAAGATCTCACTTTTGGTTAATTTATAGAAAATTATAAAGATAAACCTTTTTGAAAAGGCAGCTCTGATAAATTATAACATAGAAAGGAATGTTTTATCTTAGAAATTAATAGTTAGAAATATAAATATATAAACAAATACGTATAACCGCGCTTAAAGTTCAAAAGTAAAAATAGCATAATTTACAGTCATGTTTGTATTAGTTATTAACAACTTAGCAATTGTAGGACTAGGATTTATGGACATTAATTACAGATTTAATGTGCAATAAATTTATAATTAATATAGAGTTAAAAAGAAATTAAATGGGTAGGTAATTTAATATGACATTTATAAAGGAATTGAATAAGCATAGTAGGTGGATTTTGAAATTGGTAATTAGATTAAAGGGATGAAATAAGGATTGATAGAGATTGTTCAATTTTGACATTAATGACCAATTATTACAGGTAATAAACATTTATCAGATAATATAAGGAAACCAAAGCCTAAGTGTATCAATTAGGAATAATAATGTAGCAAATAAGTAATTGTTAATATTCTTAATTACTAGTATAAATCGCATGTACGTTCATCAAATAGCTAGATAAATACATTTCTATTATTTGATTAAAAAATTAATGGATGGGGATGTGCTATAAACGCAAAATCTTTAGGGTCACAACAATTTATTTCAAATAGTTTTGTTGGTGGTGTCAGATGTAAATTAATAGTGAAATTCTATTGATTAATCGAAAAGGGAATGGTTGTTGAAGTTGAAAACCGCTGATGAAAGGGTATATTCGGAATTTCAAAAAGACATCGTGCAAATTTTATTCATTGAATTCTCTTTATTAATAGTAGAGACATGTATAAAGCAATATTCATGGTAGGAAATTATATAGCTTAAATTATATGTTTAGGACAAACGTGAATTAGTGGGTCTAACCCAGCACTTAGGCTTTGGGTGGTAGGTTTGATTTGATGGGTTGGGATGCGAGGTCATAAAAGTCACACAACAGAAGTCAGCCCTTTACCTAGAGGCTACCAGTAGTTGTGTATACTTACTGTGATGTGGGACATCTTCAACCATAGGACCCACGGGGATTGGATATGCGTAGGATGTAAAATCTGCTTCTAGGATGGAGTTATTAAGTAGCTATTATAGGGTCCACCTCCTCCATATTTAGGAAGTAGTAAATGGCTAGGGTCAGCAGTTAGGCACGGTTGTGGAGATTTCGAGAAGGGTCCGCTTCGGGTTTGAGGTATTAATTAGCTACTATATGGTCCGCCTCTCCCATAAAGAAGTATTAAGTGACCTGATTTGATTCCACGTGATATCAGCCAGATAGTATCGAAGAAGAGTCCGCCTTGGAATAGTTAGTAAATGATGGGACCTGCCTAAAATGTAGGTATTAAACGGTCAGAGTCTACCTAGTTTCCACTGAAAATGTATTAATTGGCCTGTGTACTATCTCTTACATTGTTAGGACATGATTGACGGTGGCTGCGTAGGACTAGCAATGGCTTTTGGCATATAGTTGAAGTAAGTTGTAGAGTTGTGATGCATCAGTAATATGACAATTATATTATAAAGCCTTATCTAAGTGTCATCAGTCTCTGTAGCTATGACCGATTGACTAGTGGTTATGTAGCGAGGGCCCACTTTATGGACTTGAAGTATTAAGTGGTCGAGGTTTTGGATAGATAGGTTTAGACATATATGATTATGGGCATATATAAATATAAAGATGCAATGGATAATGTTAGGTTAGCCATATCGTACGTGCATATAGGAATTAATAGACTAGCCATAAAATATAGACATAATACTTAAATGGAATCAATCGGCATAAATTAATAGGGTGGGCAAAGTATGTAATTTTCCAATCACTAGAATTAACAACCCATATGTTAGATTTAGAAGGACTAAATACTGGAGAAAGATGGAAATTGCAGATGGTGAAGTCTTCTTATTCATGCTCGATGCCGACAAAGCAATTAAATATCCAAGGAATGATATTCCGAGATAGCAGCCTTAGTCAATACATATGTTATATTATATTCATAATTCTACTATGAGTTTATATTAATTGCTCTTTGATATACTTGTGTTTATTACATGTTAACAAAACCAACAATCCATACTCTAATGGACTTGGATTTCGATTAGTTAAATTTGGGCCCATTAACATGTGAATTGTTATACTAACACATCACTATTGTTATGAAATTTTTTACTGTCATTGGAAAAGCAAAAAAATATTTATTTTATAATGAATATTCATTATATTCATGTTGAAACAAAACTTCGTCTATTTTCAGTCAAAACCGGAAACTGTTATTATTTCATAAATAATGTTTGGTATACATGAAATTAATTTTTTCAAAACATGATGCATCACTATCAATTTTTCCATGGTACGCTCTTACTATTTCGGACATTATAATAACAACATTAAAAATATGAAGCTCTCTATTCAGTCACTTACCATGGACTATTTGTTTCTTCTGCCGTCACTTATTTGTAGTCGAGATTTTTTGATTAAGTATCTCGAACTCAAAAAAATAGACCTTATGGAGAATAATTTTCTGTAAGACAATTACATATGGAATATAAATCATATTTCTTGTACCTTGTTAAGCATTTATAAACATTTTATACAATTCTGTTTTTAATGTCTCTTAGGTGACAATTCACCATCTCTTCATCTCAACCGTGTTTATGTTAGTTTCATTCTCAGACCTTTTCTTTGTCTTTTAAAAAGGCAAACCCATCAAAAGAGAAAACCTTAACTACAAGAATGCACTAAATTCCTCTATAAAAATTCTTTCATTTATCTGTAACATACTAATGGTATTGAATAAGTTACACATAAGTCAACCAATCGAAACAGATATTTTGCTGACTAAATTCTTAGGTCTGTGTGTAGTCCTTGGTCTAGTATTGTTTCCAATACAACATGATCTTCATTGTACTAATCATATTGAGCACCTGAATAGTGTTATGGTTTAGTTGCTCATTTCGAATGAAACAATTTCACCGATATTTCATATCCCACGGAACATGACCGTTCACCATATATAACTTTTATATGCAATCGAATATGGATGAGATATCCATAATCTTATATCATTCCATAGTTGCCAAGACTTAATCTCCTAGAAGATAAAACAATCTCAAGCAAATTGAATGTTCACTATATAATCTCGAGCAAATTGAATGTTCAGACACCTGCAACCTGAATGTCCGCATTAGTGGCGTAGTGGTAGAGACACTTGCAACCTATTAATGAGGTCAGAGTTCGATACCCAGCTGCCCTATTCCCTTAAGGTGGGAAGTTGTGTTTCCCATTAATCCAACAAACATGGTTGGGAAACAAATGCTTCCTGCTGGGCAGGCTAACCTCCTATTCCTGGCTCTGGTTGGACAAGATGGGGTGGGGCTCTACTCTTCGCAGTGGAGTTTTTTTTAATATTCAGACTTAATCTTGTATCGAATATGAATCGAATGTTTGCCATATAATCTCGTAGAAGATAAAATGACCTTGAAAAAACTTATACTAAAGTTACCAAGACTCGAACGTTTTAGTAGTTGTATTATTAACATTTCAAATTATTATTATATAGTATTTTAAAATTATTTTTAAATATAAAATCTATTTATTTCCTATACAAAGGAATTTCAAATATTGGTTTTATTAATCTTTTCGGAATTTTTTTAAAAAGCTTGTTTTCTATTGTAAACTATTTTAAATATAAAACATACACATTTGCACTATTCGAATGTATGAGAAAGAGAATTAAACGATTTAGTAAAACACATAGTATGGAGTGTCACAGCTTGGGATTAGAAGAAAAACCATGCCAAAAGACTAATTTATTGGAAAGTAAATCTTTATATTTCTTCATTAACCTTTAATCCAACTTGTTTAGCATATTCTAGTCGATAAACAGTTCTATTAGTCACACCATTTGTGTGAATTCATTAAATTGGATCGTTATAAAATTACATATATTCTTGTACTTATTGAAAAGATTTATTATATTTTTCTAATAAATATACCAATAGTTTTTACACCATTGAAAAATCCAAAATAGGTGCGGGAATTTTATAAATTCCTCCAGCAAGTGTTAGGATCTATTTATCATGTCACTACAACTTTGATGATGCTCAGCGAATTGTAGTATCCATAAATGGTAAATAACATGTTATTACTTATATCTTGTAATAACTCCTAACTATCTATATATTTCTTCTATTCATCTTTATGACCTTGAGGATGCTCAACAAATCATTAAGTACATTAGATACTCATAACCAATCATTTTGTGATTGTCTAAGAATAATTTTGTAACCCTTGAGGGTGCTCAACAAAGCAACAAAATGTCCCTACCAATCTAGGGACAATATACTATTACCACAGTTTATGACTTGAGGAGGCTCAATAACCATAAGTATGTACTAAACTCTCTTTATATAGGAAACAATAGAGAACCACGTTATTATTGATTCATAACCTCAAAATAATAACGAGTGTTGTTGTTTAAAAGGAATAATAATTATTCCATATACTCAACAACATGATTTGCCATTTTGTTATACATATGTGTTTACTCCTTAAGACTATAGTAAATTTTATTTCAGTTTTAACTTTTAAAAACATATTCTTTATTTTATATACATTATATAAGATTCTCTTATTTAGTTAAACATTTACTACACAATATTAAATCTTATATTGTGTGTGTGTGTTATTAATTAACAATTTAGTTAATATTACAACTCAATTGTAACATTTTATGGGCTATAATATTTATAGTTAATATTGTAATTTAAAATCACTTTAAATTTATTCATTTATAAATTTTACAATTTTAATTTCAATATAATTACCAATTTTTTGATTAAAATTTTTGTAAATTTAAATGTAAACAAATTTAAATTTATTTATTGTCATGTGGCCTTTTGCGTAAGCAACAGTTTGATGGAATTGGACTACAGAATGATGAAGCCATGGACTCTGGACTCGAAAACAATTAACTATAAAGATCAAAGGAAGAATGGGAGCAAAAATGGGCTACAAATGACTATTTTGACACCTTCAATACTCAATAACAATAGATCCATAACATGGTTGAAGAAAAATATAAGTTTTGGGCATAAATGATGGATCAGTACTAAATGATAGAATAAAATGGAAATAAATAATTAACAAATTTTATTAATGTTTCCAAAAATTTATCTAAACCTAACGCATCATCATTATCCTTCTTTTACAAAAATAATTCCAACTCATTCCACATATTTAAATTGGATTTCTAATTTAATACACGCTAAAAAACATCCTTTTAAAATGGTAATCGGGCTTCTTCAATCGCATTAAACATGAATATCCTATACTATATTTGGCATCAAAGAACAAGAATGATCTTATCATGGACATCTTTAGGCTACACAATATTTTTAACTGGAATATCTCTATTAATCAAAATTTAATAGGGAACATGTTTAGGTAATTTCAGAGACTTATTAATATGATTGACCATATTAATATGAACGAGCTTCATGACCACTTGGTTTGGTGCTAGGATAAACTGAAAAAAATACACTACCAACTCTATGTTTAGGTTATAATCTTTCTCCAAAATTCAACCCTATGATCTTTCAAACCTATTTGGAAAATTAATTCACCGTCTAAAGCAAAAATTCATATGCGGATTGCATTACATGACAAACTAAACACTATTACTAGGCTAAACACTTAACTTATAAACAATCCTAACATTAACCTTTGTTATTTTAGCAACTCGATATTTGAAAACCTCTTCACATCTGTTCTTCTAGTGTCACTTCACTTAGCATATAGTAATAAATTTAATTGATATTTTTGACCTTGATGTTAATACTACTATCTCTTCCTCGTATGATTACTAGAATTGTTTTAGATTTAACTTCAACTATTCGTCTAAGAAAACATTTAGAATAATTTTTTCTGTTATTACCTAGGTCTTTGGAATGACAAAAATCAATATTCGTTCAGCAATATATATAAAACCCAACTGCTATTTCATACTTTATTGCCTGGCATAATTCTCTTTAGGTAGGGGTCTATAGAAGCCATTCAAACAAGAGATCTTATATCGATCAGATTATAGGTACCACTCCATCCCTTGATGCACCTCCTCTCCTCCTTCTTAATAACCCAAGAGATTAGTGGAGAGTCGACTAACCTCTTGTTTGCGTTGGGGCCTTTCCGTTACAGCCTACTTTTGGCATGCATACCTCATTTCCTCTTATAAAGCATTTCAGTTTACAGAGCATTCCCTGCTTCCTCCTTAGTTTCATGTCAAAGTTGGTAGTGCAATTTTCAACCTATGCTCCTTGCTCTCTCTGTTCAGATATCTGATTATTGTAGATTATTTTCATATTTTGATTCAGGCTTATATCCTTTTTTGTTCTACTTACTCGCATATAGCTTGTTGTGTAGCTAGTATTTTTGCTTGTGTACTTTATCGATCATTTATGTGATGATCTTAATCTTATTTTCTGTCTTTTCTTATTATGTACAATCACTCATCGGATTGGTTGATGGGTTTTGTGTGTGTGTGTGTGTGTATAATAACGAGTGCTTTCCTTAATTGAGGATCACACTTTTATATTAAAAACATTGCGACTGCCAAATAATCACCAATGGGGGTATAATATGTCGCAACGGGTGTATAAATTGATAATTACCGATTTAATGTTTTAAAATAAAAATAATTACTCCCATTGAATACCATTAAGGTCTTTAATAAATAGCTCTGAATGGAGCAAACCAGATGCCAAAATGTATGGAATCTTGCCACGAACTTAACATAACAAACTACATGTGAAATGGAGGTCGTAAGCAATAGTTATCGCAATTTGAAGTTTTAGAGTTTCTTTTGTAAATACTATTTTAGTAGGGACTTGAATGAAAATTTTGCCTCTTTGTTACAGTTTTCTTCTCCCTAGATACCTTCCCTAACCATGCGCGTTGCCATCACCTAAGGCCATCGAACCACCACCGCAACCTACCGTTGATCCCCCATGCCTCGCCTAACCCGTCCCGACCCCCGCTGATACTTCAAAACACCACCATCGCTATAAACATGCGACCAACACCATAAAAAATCTATTTGAATTTTTGATGCAAATACGACAACCTTCAATAAGATGGAACACCATGGATCCATTTTGATCGTCCTTCTCTACAACCTGGTATTAAGAATGATAATTGGGCAGGTTTTTTATGCCTCGGACCCGCCCCGTAGACCCGGTGCGGGTTTGGATTTTGGCCTCAAACTTGGAACTCATACGAGTCAGGGTAGACCCGCCTCGTCCCAAGGCCCGGTGAGACTCTATGTATTGATTTAGAATATGTAGTAATGTACATATATTTATTTATTTTTATTTATAAAAAGAATTTTCACTAAATAATACATTAAATACAAATAAAAATGTGTCACAATGATAAGGAGAGATAATAAAAATATGGTATACAATAAAGAATCAAAAAATATGCATATATTATTGTATAATTATCAACGACGCAACTTAATACTATAAATTTTTATAGTTTGTTGAATGGAACATTATAATACCCATGTCATAGTCACTTATATCTAAAAAAATTAACAAATCATCATTATAGTAATAAAATGATTTCATAAGATCTCAGTAGTGCGAGTTGGGTTGGAGAAGGTCGACCGAACCCCAACCCTAAACCTAGAGCTCTCAAGAATGGATAATGGGTCTACCCTTCCCATTGACCCAATGCAGCGGGTCTTGGCAGGTCAAAACAGGGGTTGGTCTACCGAGTTTGGACCCTAGACCCACCCCATTAATGCCATCCCTACATGGTATCCTCCATCACTCATATGACGATGTTTCATTGTCAATCCTCGTGGATGGACGAGAATACTCCATCATTTTCCAAAACTTCCAAAGAATATTCAGATCGTACATGACTAAATTACAACAAACAAGCACCCAAGTGTTTTAAATGTCATCGCACCATATGCAATGACATATCATAAGGCCGAGCTGTGGGTTGATTTTTAAATCACAGTATTTTGTAACTAGCAGAGACAATTTTCTTTGGTACAGAAAAATTTAGATCTAGAGAGAAGTTTAGAAAATGATGGAACATCAAGCCGAGGATGTCCTTGGGTTTCCACAAAACATTGTATTTATAGACCAAAAAGGTGTGTTGGGCCGAAGCGGTCATAAAGGCCCGATACACCCTTTTTCAATACATGATGGAAATATGTCATGCTATATACCAAAATATAAGTTTTCAATGTTTCTAAACGCAATGGAAATACCAAATTTCAAAAAATACAACTTTGATCAAAATTGTCATTTATTATCAATTTGATTTAAATGATTATTTATAATTAATCAAAAATAGATGTATCAAATTTGCTGGTCGTTACAGATAGTGATACCACAATGTAGATCGAAATCGATTTTTTCCTCATTATCTTAATCATAACATCATCATCAACATAAATTGTATATCGTCGTGTACATAAAGGTAACAACAACATATTAACTCTTTAGTTAATTTGGGTACATTATACCAACAACTGTTAATATTAAACGTCTCATACCTTCTAACATTAATACTTGTCTTACAGTCATTGTTAATTCATCAAATGCCACCTGAACATCTTATTAAGGTGTTATTACAATTTCAATAGTTCATTGTTTAAAGAGTTAACTTCACATCTAGATTACTAGCACTCTTTAATTTATCGTGCAACATATTTTCAAAGGGCTACACCACCCTTGGCTACATCGCCCAATCAGGAGATAGTTGCGCACTCGTAAGTAACCTTGAGTTACATTACTCGACAAGTGTCCATGTTACTAGCTTTTGAAGCTTCTCTTAATCCCGAAAAATCATTGTTTTGTTATGCTTCTTTGTTTTTGGTTAATTATATCCCACGTTACATCCAATTGATTACTCGGATGCCATTCTACACTAATAAGAGTTACTCTTAATTATAACCACTTTATAATATTCATAAGTCATACATATCATATATATGTATGTATGTATGTATGTATATGATTTTCGCAAGTAGGCGTAAATAGGTTCATTCACCATCATCATCATCATTGTATATTACTTAATGATAATAATTAATCAACACATTCATAAAATGTTGCAAATAAAAATAAAGATCAATAACACATATTTTGATAATTCAAATTGAAATAGTCTTAATTCATTCATTATCCCCAAATTATTAGCTTAAACTTAGCTAATTTACCATTTTACCTTTTTAGATATTATTTACTAGCTTCTAATTACCATCACATATTGAACCATTTATTTAATCAGTTTTTCTTTAAAAATGATTTTTAACTTAATTATGTCATATCGGTTACCCTCGTAAAATTTGGCTAACCCAACCTATAGCGATAGCCACATTGGGTGTACTTTGAGCTTCGAGCCTAGCGTTTAAGAGGCCAACTTCGTATGTACGATAACGACAGTATACAAAATAAGGCACATTGGAAATTCTAAATTAAGTCAAAACAATTAACACAAATTTGATGTGACAAATAGGTTATGGCCTTAACGTTGTTCCAAACATCTCGTGATGACATCATATGATGGACTCATCCTTTTCTACTTACTTCAGATTGAACGACGTGAAGCTTCGTAATTAACGTGCATCGACTTCAGGTTGACATGATACAAAAAAGGAACATCGCCCTTATCATCCAACTGCTTCCACTTCGAACTTAGGCTAAGGTTACTTGGGATTTTCTACGTGATTTTCTCAAAGTTTAGATAAGAACCAAGTTGTTATCGAAATTTTGTTAAGTACACAATATATATGTTATTCATCACTTTTCTTAACTTTAGCTTCAATTCTTCTAAGTATTTACCTTCAAAAACATTGCTCTTATCATTTTCGTAATAAGCACATTATTCGGGAGATAGGCACATTTGATGATTTGGTTATAGGAACATTTATGATTTAGCGATAGGAACATCTTATGACTTGATAAGAATACAATAACAATTTGGTAATTAAGTTAAAAATGTTTAATGGTACAAAAAAGAAAGATTCCTTGTCCCATACTTTACACATGTCAAATTCGTTTGTTTATTTTTAGCTTTGTACAATAAAGGGATGTTTTGGCGGCCATTTATACCCCTTATATGAATATTAAACTAGTTAGTTCATTTTTTTTGCCTAGAAACTAACTAATTAGTTCTTGATTAACCTATTAATTAAAATAATTCATTTTACTGACTACCAATTAGGAAAACTAAGGAAAATTATTACAAAAATCGTAAGTACCATTATCTAGCTCCAATAAACATTTCAGACCGGGATATTAACTTCTACTATTTAAAAACATTATTTTATAGTCAAAAACTGCATATTTTCACCTTGAAATTCATAGTAATTAATCTACACATCGAAAAATTATGAAGTTTATAAAATCTTCTCTGATTTTATATCATAAGCAACATATTTAAAGTTCAAGATGTTGGAGATGATTAGCTCAACTCTCCCATTTAAATTATCATTATTTTAGTCGTTTTCAACATATTTATATGGAATCATCATATCATCATGAAAACTTGATTATGCGCATTTTATATAGTACATAACGCATCAGATGTGAATTTGAAAAAGTTTAGAATGGTAAAAGTTGTAATATTACCCACATAGATAAGAGAGATGCTCAAGACTCTTGAAAATGAAGCAGGAATTTCATTAGATTTGGTCTCCACCTTAACTTTAAAATGGTGGCCAAAAGTATGTTTATGGATTTTCTTTTTTTTTTGTTTAGGTGAGTGGAATGAAGAGGTGCTTGTTTCAAGAAATGTAAGTTAATGGTCTAGGCTTTAAGCTCAACTCCATTCATTTTTATTTATTCATTAAATCTCTTTTGGCACTTGTATTCACTTCATTTCCTTAATTAACATGATATGCTATGACCTAAATTTAATCTTAATAAAATCTTGTTTTATTTTCACACTGCTTCATTTTACAACCTTGTAATTGATTACCTAATATTTAATTCAATTAACCATCTAAACATCACTCGCTATTTTAATTAAATAGGAATTTGGTACTGCCATTATTTTCAGAATTAGTACGTGTAAAACCCTTTCCAAAAACATGTTTTAAATTACAACCTTATTTTTAATTTCAATAAAAAAAAATTCGTTTTTTTATCGAAAATTTTATCCGAATATTAATCGCATGTTTCTATGATCAAAATTAGGGGTGTAAATAAGTCGGACCGGATGAAAAAGTGTCATGGTCCTGTACTATAAGAGCTTCGGATGGACACGAATCGGACAAGCATTAAGTTTGGATATTGTCCATACGAGCCGGATAACGGACAAACAATATTCGAACAATAAAATAACATAGGAGGGGAACATATTTTCGTATATTTTTTCTTGTCCTAATTTGTATTCGAAATGAGAATTGCAGGGACACGGATCGAACGCCTTAAAGTCTCGGACCGACCCGGACGTCGGACTATCGTACAAATTTACAGCCCTAACCAAAACAATTTATTTTTTGAAAAATTTCAAATGTTTACAAGAAATCAGCAAATATTTGCTGTAAACTCTGCTAATATTTGCAACGTGAAAACTTCAAATATTTGTAAAATTTTCTGCAAATGCAAAGGTTTTCATAAATATCTCAAAACTTGAAAATAGGAATTTTTGTTAATGATATGTTCTTGGAAAGAGGTGGCTGTGTATTTTCAAACTTAAAGAGAATGCTTACAAATCTTCCCTTTAATTAAACTACCAATCAATTTACTTTCACTATTTAAAATTAAATTAAATATTTAATTATCTTATTTACTATAACATTTGTGTATTTAGCCTATTCCAAAATATGAAATGCGATGTTACACACTTAATCTACAATCATCACAAGATTAACGTCTCATTTTATACAAGAATATGCTAGACCACACGAATTTCCACCCTTTATATTTTCTAATTAAGACCGCCTCTAAATTAATCAATTTTGCAAGGACTTCTTTAAACTCCATTAAACAAAATTATGGATAAGCAACGCTTATGATCTTAAATCGATGGATGAATAGAAGTTTCAACCATTGTTTCGAAGCTACCTATGAGCAATCACCGACGAGTCCAATAAGTGGTCAAATGCTAATCATGAATCGGATGGCGACATAACACATATAAACACCACACCATATGTATGTCTCCATATCAAGCGATGATCAACACATCGGTCACATACCATCAACTTTTTCTGACTACATCTCCAACAACGCCCCATTCCTAAATTACACGAGTGGGCTATATAGCATGTGACCACCTCCTACATTTCATCAAAGCCAACTTAAAGTGCACCTAAGGCCGCATTAAGACACAAGCCAATCAACATCGACAAGGCAAGGAATTCAAAGTGGGTTCTTAAGTATTCGTCAAACCAAAACTACAACCATACCGTCAACATTTCATCCCCCACACACACAGCACAAACCAGCAAAAATAGTATTTCAGACTCTTTCGAATAACCGAGAAGGTAAACCCCATTGTATACAAGCTTCTCTCGGCACAAGAAGTTCGGCCTCACCTGGTATTTCATGTTTCCCTGTTGAAACTATGACCCATGCCAGCACAGCTACATCTTTGCCTCATCAGTTTTAACAACAAAAAACTCAACTCAATGGTCTTTTAGGACAAGATTACTCTTGCAGAAGGGGATAACGATGCGGTGGCGCACACGGACACACATCAACATGATAGACCTGAACGACACATTGCTGCTTAAACTAAAGCACATCAACCTGCTGCCACAAATAATGTTAATGCATCAAGGCCAAACTAACGGATAAAGCGTTCAGTTGAAGTGTGTGGACGTTATTTGCAGCGAAGCATGAACATAGCATGACAAACATGGGCATTAGAAGACGATGCACCAAAATTTCTCTATTAAATATTTTGCTGTTTTGCACTTGTTGCAATTTTGTCACCACCATTTACATAGGTTTGTTGAAATGAATAGGAAGTTCGCTACAAAATACAACACACTAAAGAGAACAGAACAGAACAAAACAAAAACCATTTAAGAGTCATACAAGTCTCTTAAATCGAAGCAAAGGTCTGCCATCTCATCAAATTCATCTCCCTCCACAGTTTCATTACGATTCAAAACACCTTCCTCGTTATAAGAAGCTTCATGTGAACCCCATTCTCCATCAATATCTTCTCTTTCTCCATCTCCAGCATTCCTATTCTCCAACACTAGATTTATGCATTCATCACGCCCTTTGTTACTAACCATAATACCATTGTTTCCAGCAATACCCGTCTGATTATAGAAGGCTTCTTTCTGCTTATTCCATTCTCCAATGATATCTTCTTCTAGTTTTCCTACTGCCCTCTTATCTTCTACTATATGCTTTATGTTTTCAATGTCCATGCTCTTACTAGCTTCTGCTTAAAATAAATAAAAATAAAATAAAATATGCAGAAGATTTAATAAATGAAAATACAAATATGCAAAAGCAGAAAGATCCATTTATCTAAGCTAAAAAATAAGAAGTTTAATCGTAATATCCTCATTCCACAACATTCTATTTTGCAATGTCATGAGGTGCAAAGGTTATCTTCCAAGGGTAAAGGTGTAACCCAGTGCACGGGGCTCCCGCACGATAGCGGGCTCTAGGGAGGTCGATAATGTACGCAGCCTTTTCCTTGCATAGCGAAAAGGCTGTTTCCGGACTCGAACCTAGACGCCCAAATCACCATGCAGATGACAACCGTTGCGCCAAGGGTCCACCTCCCCGTTTATCACATATACCATCTGCTCGACAGAAATGGTATGCAAGTGGTCTTACCTTCAAGGGCTAATTCTTTGGCTTTTGCATAGTCTGTTGACATCTTTTTGAAAGATTCCAAACCAAGTTCAGAACTCTAATAAACATGCAAGGTTGGAGTAATCAAATCATGCAAGGAAAAAAAGTTGATATAAGAAGTCAATGAAATTTTTTCAAATGTATCATGATATGCTTTGAAACTACAGTTGGGAAAAAGCTGAGTGCGCAGCAGTTTAGATATAATAAATGAGGATGTGTGGAGCTTACAAGATCCATATGCATGTATTCATCAATCTTAGTATTTGACAATAATCTGCATAAGCAAATACAACAATTAATGCGTAATCATAGTAATTGAACGAGAATGGATGTTTTTAGACAGATAGAGAGGGAGGGAGGAAAGGGGGGGGGGGGGGGGGGGCAGAGAGAGAGAGAGGAATCATACTTGCCATATGCAATTTGGACGCGCTTATTTTGTTGTTCACTGAGATTATTGATATTTTGTTTAATAGAACTACTATTAGTTTCAACAAATCCAAATAGGAACATTTTCTTGTTAAGCATCCTTTTAACCATAGAAGGGACAACTCCGATACCATTTCGCTTTGCATCAATAACCAACAATTTTAGCCTTCTTAGTTCTCCTGGGAAAACAAAGAGATTCAAATATGTGAAATACAAGAAGTGGTAGGCATTTAATGTTTTCTAAGCAAAACTGAATATATTTTGTACTCACATATAGTCCATGCACCATCGGTGCACATTGAATGCGTACGACATAAGAGTGTACGACATTGAAACATGAAAAGATAAAACAATAAACCTTATGAAAACTTGTTTAATATAGAACGGCAAACACTCATGTCAAACAATTTTACGACAGTCACATAGTCTAGAACAATGTAATCAAATGCTACCAATTAGACCTAGAGTGTGTAAATTAAACTAACGGAGAACTATCTACCCCAGGCATTGTTGGAGATGTCTCGTATCATGGAGTGTGGGTTGACTATAGATCAGAATATGAAATAATTTCACATCTAAAAAGTTAAGAATCCGAGGGATATAGATATAGTATTAAGCATATAACATTGGAAACCATTTTGTTAAAATAGTATTGGCCATACTCATGTTATGCCCCCCAGTGGATGGAAGAATGATACTACCCAGCATCGACATGCTTGCACATTTAGGATCCTTCTAACTTGAGATCATACCATGACTTTACGTATAAAAAGTGCAATTTATTGTACATATATTGTTTTTTAGCACATACATGCAAATACAACGTAAAGTTTCAGATCAAGACATAATCAGAATTTAGTTTACACTAACTCTTACTTGCAAGTGCCTTGCAAGAGAATAATGTCTTAAACATTTCAAATTCATATGCAAGAGCCATTGTTATATACCTGTGCATGACTATTATCTAACATGGACCCTTTGAGCCTAACGTACAGAAATATTACATGAAGTGACATGGAATTATTGTGATAGTTGAACTACACACATACATGGTCAGGCTCTCACACCATATTAAAGTGTGTATCCAACTCAAACCAACTTGTTGATATGTTGTGGCAATTTACATGTACATACCACATTTTCCTTGTTGGTTTTCTGGTGTGCGTCATGACTAATGTCTAACATGCCCGTGCACTATTACTACTAAATACCTAATATCTAAAAGCCAGAACAACCGCGTTGTAGCCTACACGGTCATTATAGTCGATGATGCTTCATTTAAGCACTGTAGCATTTTGAAAGAAGAATTAAAATTGGTCATATACAATGCATAGAGTTTTTCAATATGGTTTAAGATAAAATAATAATAATTGCAGCAGCAGCAATAATAATAATAATAGTAATAGTAATAATAATAATAATAGTATTATTATTATTGTTGTTGTTGTTAGTAACTAGTAATAATAATTGTTATATGAAGTGGAACCGCATACCAATAGATATATAAATCTTGAAGCATGGCTTATATGGTTGAGTCTCGTAAAGGCAATAGAGGCAATAGAGCCCACCCAATCTTCGAGGTAGAACATCTTCTGAAACCATATGAGCTGCAAATATCATTTTTACACTAATAAATACCAGCAGTCCAATGTTGAATTTGAAACCTCAAGAATGTAACACAATATCATCAAACAAAAATATGAGAATAGAACACAAGATACCA
Source organism: Allium cepa (assembly GCA_030765085.1). Lineage (NCBI taxonomy): Eukaryota > Viridiplantae > Streptophyta > Magnoliopsida > Asparagales > Amaryllidaceae > Allium > Allium cepa. The sequence continues at coordinate 790,102,538 of CM060935.1, read as the reverse complement.
TACAAGACCTATGGCATGAGCATATAAAGATTGCATAAAGAATGCTGAGTTGGCATTAGGCCTAGCTTCAAAGATATAAGTGAATTTCTTTGCAGCCCATATCTTCTTCATGTCAACAAAGGAAGTTAGCTCATCCTACAATTCATAACATCTAATAATAAATCACTGAAACAATAGTAATAAGATGTCATGAATTGGAGTGTGTTAAAATGATAGGAGGTGCTGAGTCAACTGTCCGTAATAATAGAAAGGGTAATTGTAATTTCTAATTCAATAATATATGCGACTAATGTTGGATCGCCACAGACCATGGCAGCAAGTCCACTCTACCACTAAGAAAGCCTTGTCACGTATAGACTTGTCAACCGATACTTTCAGATATGAATAATGTCATATTTGCATCGCCATCCGAAATCATTTTCGAAAATAATATCCATATCCATAGATATGGACGGATATCGAATTATTGGATCAGCAAACGATTGATAAGTCAGGAAAAATAAATAGATAATTTTGGTTTAACATAAAAAAAATTCAATCCCATTGATTATAAAAGTAAAAATAATAAACAAATATGATGATAGCAAATAGTGAACAGGTAATACGCATTAAATGCATACAATATAAACTATTAACTTAATAAAATAATAAATTCATATCTTTCATTGTACTAAAATACGTATCTTTTATTGTACTAAAATGCATGTAGTATAAACTATAAACCCGACAAAAACCGAACAAATAATTTTCGAATGTGTATGCCTTCGTGTTAGAATTCGCATCTGTTTCTTGGACATCAAATATGTATCCTCTTTTCAAATACGGATACGGACAAATTTCGGATTTTTTGGATATTCGTTGACAAACTTGGTTGCGTACTTAAAGGGGATTTGCAATTAAAATTGAAATCAAAGGAAAAAAATATATCAGATTACCTTGGCAAACTCCCCCAATAACTCATCAATGTCAAGCTTGAAAGGAGTCATATCCATCGCCACACTTCCAAGGATCGTACTAACTGTTAGATCTTATATCTCCCCTTTCAATATCAGAGATCATGCCCTAACAACTCTTTATAGCTTAGTTCATTCAGTGCTTCCACTTGATAGAGAAGATTTATCTGAAGAATAAAGAAAGAGAAGAAAGTTAAAAACTTTGGGGCATCTAATTGTAAACTGATCGTGGAGTGTTTGACTGAAACAATACAGCAAGTATTTGATTGGTTGCGATCCTAGTTTATTTTCACATCTATCAGAAGGGTATATCTCCAACATAGTACAAGTGAGTGTACTTTTGTACATTCACATGCTCCACTTTTGTTAAACTGAAGACAGTAATCAAAATATTTTACCAACTAACATGTTTTTAGAATTAACCAATCATTACCAAATGGAGTTTATATCAGTGGCACAGTCAATGTTGCCTCTGTTTTGTTCCACAAAGAGTGGACACGTAGTTATGGCTATCATAACTAAAGATGATATATTTAATACAAAAGTGCCGTGCCTTTGTAAAATGTACTATCTTTTTCTCTCTCTCGATTTTATCACAAACAAAGATATACTTTTTTTATTATAGAAATGCTAGAAAGTATTTGTGATGAAATTTTCATATCTTCCCACATTGTACTCTGTTCCAGAAAAAATAAATGAAACAAATACTCAAATGTTTCTTATCAGAAATTAAACTGGGCATGGATTCGTACTCCAGTTATGAAGAAAATTATCTTGTTTTTCTATTTTCTTTTACGTTTACACGTTTCCAAAATTTGTACATATATTTCAAATACTCCTTCACTGTATTGTTTTACATTCATACACTCGATATTCTATTTATTTTACTCCATATCCTCAATATGTTTTTATTACAACTGTATATAGCTAAGTGGAATTTCTATAAATTTAAATATATTTTGTACCATTCACCAGCACATGCCATAGTTATTAATGGCGCAAAAAGGCGCAAAGCCTTTTTGAAGTCTTGGCGCACAGCGCGACAAATGGTGCACATTTTTTAATTTACCGTGTCATTCGTTGCACTTTTCGATGTGCGCCACGCTCAGACGGAAGAAAGACGCAAACGCCGCGCCATGGCACGTTGCAGCACGTCTTTCATAGCTATGTACATGAAATGCACAAGAGTATAAAATTAACTTAGAAAAAAAGAAATAGAACATAAACAACTAAAGTCTAAATTTACTTCGTAGATTTCAACATTATCATCAATATTTTCATTTTCATCACCAACTTCTTCAACCTTACTTGAAGTTGATGGTTGAGATCTTTGGATTTTTGCGTTAAAAAAAATTGAAATTGAACCAATAAGTGATTTCAGCCATGTACCCTGCACATTTTCAATTTAATGAAATAGAGAACATTAAAAGCTTTGTATACATTTACGAATGAAATGTTCAATTACCATTTTCTGTACACAGTTTTAAGTAAGACTTCACAATTTAATATTCAATTTCAGTAAACAAATAAAATTATCCAGTTGAATCCGAATCAATTTTAATTATAAATAAGAATTCCGTTAAATGAACTAAAGGAGCTGCTATAGGAGCTAATTCAAAATTTAGAAAGGGAAGATAGAAGCTATAGAAGCTAATTCAAAATTTAGAAAGGGAAGATAGGAGCTGCTTGTGCTATTGAAGAACAAACACGATCCAAAATTCCGAATGGTACGGTAGCTGCAGCAGCTTGGTTGTTTTGGTGGCAGGCGCTGCAGTAGATGGTGTAGCAGTCGGGTTAGAGTTTTTGTCAGTGTTTGCAAGTTGATGGTTGCGGATGCTGCAGTCAACGATGCTGCAGTCGATGATGTCGTCGTGGGTGTTTCAAAATTGACAAGATAGAATCACTTTTTTATTTGGAGGATGCTGCAAGGTCTAAAAAATTGAATAACGGAAGTTGGGATTTTAGCAGAATTCAGGGAGCAGCACCGATTTCAATCTGGTAATTCATGACACAAATCATTTTCCTACGCATTTTGTTTCTTCACATCTGGACCTTGTAACTTTGTCGCTTTTGTTTAGGCTTTTATTATGTTTTTCTAATTCTAACTGGTATAAATGCACCCACATGTACGTACAATAAATAATAAAGATATGTACTTTTAATTTAGAAATATTTAATGCGGGAAAACAATGTGTGTCGTGAATCAAAAACCTTTGGTGGCCCTAGATGTTTTTTTCAAGCAGTCTTGTTGGTGAAGATTGTGAATCGATAGTGAGATTCCGTTGACGAGTTATGACAAAAAGGACGGTGTTACATGCTACAAATCGATGGTGATATTCTGTTGATGAGTGATTGGAAATAGATATTATCCATGGCATTTTCAAAATTTCAATAAGACACGGCGGAGATTTTATTGATTGAACTTTCATTACTAATAGTAGAGGTATGCGAGGTTGTCTGCTTATGGGAAGTAGTTCTGGACCGTAGTCTGATGTGCCCATAGTTATCAATGGCACGCGGCGTAAAATGGCGCACCTTTTTCTTATTTTATTGTTTATTTTTCATTTTTTGCATTTTAAACTGCATAAAATTAGTATCGACGACGTATTCGATTCAAATGATAAAGATGAATGTGTATTTAATGACGACGACTTGACATGACATGTTGCTGCTAGAGTAGCAGGAGTGGAGGCTAGTTATCAATGTAGAAGAACTTCCATGTCGAGAATTTTTTCAGTACCTGCTTCAACTTTTTTTACGTCTTCACGAAGAAGAAACAAATCAAAATGAGACGGATGAGAAAGATGTTTAAGCTTATGATTCTGATGATGCAGACTTTGATTTGGAAAATATAATTGCTGAATCGGATTTCTAGTTTATTAGTAATAGATATAATTATTTTGGATTTTGAAAACTATTATGTTTGAAATTCTATGCTAATGATGTTATATTTGATGAGATTTTTTTTTGCAAACTGCCTAAAAATCTTTGATTATATGTTTTAGCAAAAAATATTGAACTTTTTATATTTGTTGTTATATGTTAAATTTATATATAATTTTTTCTAAACATGTGCAATAAATTAAAAAGGCGTGCGTCATTTGCCACGCCATGCGCCAAGGCTCTAAAGAGGTTTTGTGCCCTTTTGCGTCGTACGCCATTAATAATTATAGATGTGCCTAGCATATCAGCTAGTTCTGTATTCCATGTGCTGGTCTACGTCGTTGTGATTGTTTAGGGAAGAAGGTATTATATGATTTGAAGTATTATTTTATTTACGTGAAACTGAAAAATGATTTATTTTAGGTCCATTATTTTTCCAAAGTTCAATGTACTAGTGCAACGGGTAGGCAACCGACCCAAAAAAAAGGGTTCGACTTTTTTTTAAATTTCAGTTAAACACGCAATGATTATATATTCGATAAAAAATTATTTGCATTATTTGAAATAAATAGTACCAAAGGAAATGTAAACGATTTATAATTAAGTGTTGAAAATAATGCACGTATGCGTGTGTGTATCGTATATGATATAGTAATAATACTCTACTAGCAATGCATACTTAAACATGAAAACCTAAATGGTACACATCGATAATAAACTTATAAAAAATTAAATTAATATAAAAGCAAGAAAAGAGTGAAAAATTGATCCATATTACGGTATATTAACAATTTGTATGAAATGCACATACATTTCTCAATCCTCTTTTGTGTTACCTTTTGGCAATTAATTCTATTAAATACTTGCTTACATTGAAATGACTTAAAACGACTATCTGCAACCTTAATTCTGACCATCTGCAACCTTAATTCTCTTAGATACTACTGAAATTTTACAAATCAAATGTGGATTCCGTTCTTAATAAATTGATTAGATTCAATTCCTCCACATTATGAACACAAACTGATTTAACCTCAATCAAGGTTTTAAATCTCGGATTTCGGTCACGTTTCGTCTCGAAAGTCTCGAAAATTTTAAAGATCTAATTTCATATCGGAGGAGATCTTGACGAGATGAGTACATCTCGGGTGTCCATCTCGGGTTTCCATCTCGGATCATAAAGTTCATTTCGGGAATATCTCAGGGTATATTTTATCGTTAAAATTGATTTGCATGCATAATCATATCTATAATTACTACCTTAAAAGTAATAATTCTCATTTGATTTGCTATTTCGTTATTTCTGCTCTAAATCATCCAATTCCACTTCTAATTGATCTAAATTATTTCATGATCCAAAATCAAACAAAACACATAAAATTGAATGTTTTTATAAATTGAACTTCTCTTACTAAATTCAATCAAATTACTTATAGCAAAGTTTCCTTTTCTCTAACAAATCAAACCAACATGAAATCACAATCAAATCTCTACCTAATCGAATTTGGTCATCTTCTAGTTTCAAAATCAACCGGACAATAACAATATTTATCATACTAAAGTGATAGAAAAATAAATCCAGTCATGGATAAAAGAAATAAAATGAGAGAATTACTCATAAGTTTCTCTTAATCGATATTAAATATCAATTCCTTTTTTTCTTCTCTTTCTCATGAAATAATTTTTCATTCTATGATAAGGTTCTCTTGTCAAATGACAAATAAGACAGAAATATATTGAATAAGATAGTTATGCTAGTGAAATTTTGACCTCAAAGTTGAATTTTCGAATCTCATTGAAACCGATATCAGTTCCTCTCAAAATATTTCTAGTGACCTTCATTATATCAGGAAACAGCTGGATAAATTTGTGTACATCCCGAAATTAGTTTTTGTGTAACTAGTCATATTTCAAATTATGTGCATCTAAAGATGATTTGACTTGCGCCATTGTTTTTATTAATCTCAAAAATACCCTCATTCAATTGATTACATGCATGTATAAATATTAATTATACTATCTATCACATAATTTTATTTGTCACCAAAATTTAAGTAGTCAAAAAAATCTTAATATCGGCGGAGATATCGGAATTTGATCTCGACTGATATACCGTCCGAGATACCGAGATCTCGGCCGATATATAGAAAACGAAATTTCCACCGAAATTTTGTGTTTCGTTTTGCTAAAACTTCTTCCCAAGATCTCGACCGAGATATCGGCCGAGATTTGAAACAATGACCCCAATTGTGTATTTAATTCCAATTAGACAATAGAAATATGAAATCGATAATTAAACTAAAATGTAGTAAATAAAAGGGGGGAAACAGAAATGAAACAAATCTGATTATCACCTGATTTTGCTGTTAGTTTACATGTTAGAATTTTCAACACAAAGTTGGCCTAGCTGGGTTCATCTTCTTCAGTAGTTTGTAATTCATCATGAACGATATGTGGGATGACTGGTTATAAATGGTTAGCAGAGATTAGATCAATCACTATTAAGTTAATTAAGGATGAAAAGTGGAAAAAGAAAGATGTTCAGTGCTAGATATTCAGTAAAACTAATTGTCTTACATTTAAGTTTCTTTGAATCAACCAATTGGCATATTGCATTTTAAGTTAAATAAGTTCCAAGGCTTTTGGTTCATAGTTGTTACAGTATTTGTCCTAATGAGGATACGAGTTAAATGACCATGATAATGTAACCTAGTTAACATTGTACTCATTAAACCAATGTTTGTTTTAATCATCGTTCCATTTATAAAACGTCTCGTCCACCTTACCATATCACTATGCCAATTTGGCTGTTGCCACCTTCGAAAATGTGACAAACATAATTCAAAAAGTTATAGGTGGAAATTAGGATCCGCCCATTATTTTTAAACTTAACACCTAAAAAAGCTATTCCCAAAAACAAGTTTTATGAAATACCCAGTCAAAGTTTCAAACAAAAATATGCATTTTAAACTGCATATATTTACATTTCTAACCGCAAATATTTACATTTCTAACCGCAAATATTTGCCGTTCGAACTGTGCATTTTTGTAAAATGAAAATTTCTAATGTGCACTGCAAATATTTAAAGTGCTTAATGCACATTCTTGCATTGTGGATCGTAAATTCTCATTTTATAAAAATATGCATTTAGAACTGCAAATATTTGCAGTGTAGCATGCAAATATTTGTAGTTCTGACCCCAAATATATATGGTGTAAACTGCATATTTTCACAAAAAAATTTGACACGGATGTTTCATGAATTTTTTTTTAAGAGGAGCCAAAAGTGAATTTTGAAACTTTTGAAGGATGTTTGGAAAAATATCGCAAATTATATCGTGAATTGAGAAGATTACAGATATATCAAAAGTCTAGGGGTAAGAAAAGTTGAAAAGTAAATTAAGTGTGAAAAGCTACACATGTACTCATAATGTACTGACCACTGTGTGAATATATTCGTCCAGGTATAAACCGACAGATCCTATATTAGTAAATGCAGATAAGTTTCAACCATTTTTTTAAAGGCAAAAGCGTATGCGAGGCGTTTAAGTCCATGAGGTGAGGCTATGCGTAAGCCTCAAAACGTTGATGCGTAAGTTTTTTGGGTAAAAAACCGCAAAAAATATAATGAAATTTGATATAAAATAACATTTAAATGTCATTCAAGCTTTAACCTATGTACAAAAAAAGAAAAGAAATCAAATCATTCAGGCTTTCCTACAGGTTTGCAAATTTGTTTTATGAAGTAATAATAGCCAATTAATTCTAGAACTGGTTACTGGAATGACCGCATTAGGTGGAACAAACCCAGAAACTCGATGCACGAGACTCCCGCACGATAGCGGGCTCTGAAAAGGTCGATAATGTACTTAGTCTTTACGTCGCATTGCGAAGAGACTGTTTCCGGTCTCCAACCTTAATGCTCATATTATCATGCGGATAACATAAGCATTTGCGCCAAGACTCCACCTCCTGGATTAGTAAAAAAGAAAAAGAAATTACTTGTGCTTTAGGTCTCATATTCACTGGAAGATAGAACGAGGAATGAGACAGAGAAGTAGGGTTTGTGAAATACACAGCACAACAACAATTTATTTATATCTAAAAGCCTTAAGCCTCACTAGATTGAGGCTTTGGGACATAATTTTTTTGCGCCTTTTATGCCTCAAGCGTCTGAGGCGTAAGCCTCGTGAGTAAAACGCCTTTTAATTTACACATTGGCGCATTTTTGCTTGCGTCTCGCGTTCGTTTTTTAAAACACTGGTGCCTAGTATGACAACAATAAATATCGAGGGAGTTGCACTCCTAAGGAAAAAATGGCTCCAATGGAAAGTGTAATGCATTAAAATGTTCTTAGTCTTAAATTTATGCATCTCCATTATTGTAAAAATGGACTAAAAAGGGTGTAGCTATCATTCCTTTTTTATTCTTTTTACTTCTTCATAAAATGTGTTGGTCATAACTTGTTTCTAGCAAGGTTCGAGATTTTGGTTTCGGTAATTTGAAAATTTTGAAGTTTCGACCAATTTCAGAAATTTCGAAAGTTTCGGTTTTTACTTCAGTTTCGGTTTTTTTCGACTAAAATGCACTGCTTAACTAAACTAAGTTACAATAAAACCGAGTTTTTTTGAGTTAATCGGGCTAAGTGAATTACAGTTTTTTTCCAATTGAAATTTAAAGTAGTTGAGCTAATTAAACAGTTTCCATCCCAACAAAACAATGCTTGCATTAATAACCAGCTGTGAATGAGATGAAATAAATCATACAGTAAAAGAAATAGTATCGGTATCCTTATTAACAACTCAAAAGTTGTCGTGGAAAATCAAACATCAATTATTTTTCATTTTCTGCAATAGCATGTTGCCCTCGTACAGTGCTCTGTCCTCTTGTTTGATTTTACTTTTATCTTTGAATCCTTCACTCCAGAAAAGAAAATTACTCCACATCTCTCACTATTCTCCTACTCTCTACCAAAATACTGCATACTTCTCACTTTCTCTCCTTTCTACCTAAATCGACACAATAAATCAAAGCTACGTAAGGTTCAGGCGATTAATTTCCTCAACTAATAGCCGAAACCGAGATTTTCATTGTAGTTCGTCTCGATCTTCGCTAGAACCGAGACGGAATGGCCGGAATCTCAAAGTTTCGGCAGAAACATTGCATTTTGGTCTCTAGATGAATTTTACAAATACTCAAAGCTGACAGTTTGGAGCTTCATCAGTCAATTAAACATGCTGGTAAGATCCATTAACTATAGTTCTTCAACACATATAAGTTGCAACTAATCTGGCCCAGTATAGAAGTCAAATTGGGTTTATGTCATGAAGATGTATAGCTGCACTGGCACATTACATAAAATGGGATGCTGATTCAATATATCTTAATTTTCTTATAAATATCTGCAAGCATAAAACATGCTTATATTTTGTTCATGAACAGGACATTGCAACTATACATCTTAACTACTTCTGTGAACATACTTAATGCTGATAATGCCACATGCAACCAGTACACTTTCCAGTCGAATGCATATAAAATGAATATCAAAAGATGAATCTATGCTTCCCAGAACAAATCAACCAAATGCACTCTAATACTACGAGCAAATCAGTATTTATCTACAAATTTCATGCACCAACGAATCTCAGTGAAAAAAACAAGTAACATAAAAATAGAACTGGGAGTCCCTAAGCAAATGTAACAACATAGTTATTGGGGTTAGGGTTTTAAGTATATCCCATATGTGACTGACAGATGAGAGGGATGTGAGCGTGGATGCAAGGGGATCGAGTGCGGATGAGAGCGAAGAAGAATTTAGGGCTAGGGGTTTTATTATTTGAAGAAATCGCATCTCAGAGTGAAGGTGAGAGAGAAATTAATGTTCTATTCTTCGTAAGTTGAGTGCTTAGTGCATTTAATAAAATTGAAATAAATCAGCTGAAGGAAAATATTTCAATGTAATTCCCGAAAATTTCAGGGCTTCTTCTGTTTATTATCGAAGAAATTCCTTCCAAGATTGTTTTTTCGGAAAATAACGAATAATCGTAATTTATCAAAATAATTAGGAGGAAATTTGTGGAAAACGTTAATAGGGTAAAGATCACCCCTAAAGGCAATCATGAGCCCAAATTTTGGAACACTTAAACTTAAGTTCTTCTATTGAAAACGTCTTGCTTTTATCATCCCAACATCATCTTTATTTTGTTTTTCAATTCAATTTAACATAGAAGAAAACAAAAGCAAGATCATTCCCGAGATTTGGGTTTCTCAAGACAAGAAAAAAAAGTTGACTTTTACAGCAAAAAATATTCAAAATTGATGTTGTAATTTCCGTTCTGGAATCTAATATGCATTCTATCCTGTTAATTTTAAAACATAATACCTGTATAAATATGATATTAAAAATACTAACACTGATAATTCAAATGAAACAATGGAAAAAATACTCTTTTCTACCAGTTGACAATCTCAAATCAAATCTTTTGACTTGATAATCTCAAATAAATTTATTACCGAGTTCAAAAGGATGAGGTAGGTTAATTAACGTCACACTCAAATTTTGATAAATTTAACATTCTTGTTAATCAAGCTGTGCATGTTTAAATTTTAATCCAGCAAACTACATACATCATACTCTATCAATTGCTGATCTAGCATCTCAACTTTTCATCAAATTATATCCTATTTTCTAAATTAAACACTAAACAATAAACAGAAATTCTGTCCAACTCATATCAGTAATTTCAAACACCCATTTATATGCTAACCCAAATACATAGTCAAAAAATTAAATTGTATACAAAGAAAGATGATCACAGTGATGGAGCTAGACAAAATTGGAAAGAATATAAATGCTCCAAAATTTATTGACCTTCCACAGCAGGAGCCTAGGCAAGTACAAAAACGGCTTTGAGCTTTGAGTTGCTCAAGACAAGTTGAATTTTTGTTGTCCATTAAAAGAAAATTGAGAAATAATATTATATTTTTCTCACTAACATACATATTACAAATGCTCTCAAAATACATAATAGTATACATATCATGATATTTTTTTACATATCGGTCTTTTAAAAAAAAAAGAGAGAGAGAGGGTGAGAAGTCTTCTCAAGTTTTTGAAAGTAGACTCTTCAGTATTGTCATCATATTTTAACATCCAAATATTCATTTTTAATTGAAATGTCAATCCACTTTGTGACAGGTTCGAAGATTAAGCAAATACCAATAGTTACAAACTTAGAGCAGAATCTACCTATTTAATTTGGAATTTATGGGTCACAAACAGTGGCATATCCAGGAAATAAGTTTGGCAAGGTCACAAATCAAAAAATGGATGTTTTGGGATGAAAATCGTTAAAAAGAGTGTTATTGTTGTTGTTGTTATTAAAATAGGTGTAGAACAAAAGCATCAAATAACCATAACTAAATAGTTATACAATGATAATCCACTATATAAATGATCAGTTATTGATCTTTAAACTAAAATAATCATACACGGATAATACAAATATAAAGTAAAAATTAATTAAGAATTTTATCAGCTAGACTGCTAATTTATCAAACAACAACATGTTAAGTTGATTAATCAAACTAAATCTATTTCCAAACAAGCAACAAACTAAAATAATTAATCCAACATCAACCATTTTACAGCAACTTTAGAAAATTCTATCAGCATCGTGCCATCTTACAGAAACTTAAGGTAATTATGGTACAAATAATTTATTTTACAACAACTTTAGGGTTCTATTCATAAGCAAACAAATTTAAAATGCAACTAATTTTGGTACACAATTCAAACTACTCTACAGAAATTAAAATAGCAACTTAAGGAATCCAAAGTTGAATTAATTCTATTCAAAATTTTAACACTCCCCCGTTTCCTACGTTGTTGCAATTCAGTTCTCAAGGGGTTGCGACTTGCGAGCGGTATGAGACTTCGAGGAAGGTGGGGATTTGAGGAGGCTGTGGTTCTCAAGCGGTTGCGATGGGTTACAGAATGAAGGGAAGGTAGGGTTTTGTTGCGATTCTAAAAGTAGAACGGAAAAGGAAAAAGATAAAGTTTTGTGATGCAGTGGGTCACTTGACCTCGTCATCAGGCATAATGTGACTCCACCCTGATCACAAAAATAGAGCCATTGTTACATTTTGCCATCTAAATTAGCAAATATTTTTTCATCCTAACAGGGCCAGTCTAAGACTACAGGTTGCTGAAGGCTGTTACAGTTTTTGTTGCCTTTTATGCAACAATCTCGATGTAGAATAATAGAACTTTGTTTTCTACTGATCGATATTTCACTAGTTGAACAATTAAACCTATTGAGGAATTCTTATGCTAGTTCACTTATACAAGACCGTTTGATGAACCTTATTAAAAAGGAAAAAGGTTAATTATACAAAGAGAACAAAATAATTTTTAAATCTTAAAGTAAATTTAATAGTTCCCCCTAAACCTCATTGTAACAAAAGCAAACAACTTACAATTCAATCATGAATGAAACAATGTCTACGCTAATCTGGAGTGCAGTTAAGCATTAAAAACTAAAAACTACCAAACTTTGACTTATCCCATCAAAAGCATGTTATTAAATTAGCTTACAACTTAACAGCAATTACCTTTTGATTACAATTAATAAACACCCATTCTAGATGTAATAAGTAATAACTTATTGTATCAATTCATTTGAAACCAACTTTATTCGCTTTTATGTCAATAGTTTTTGCTGCAATGAATACAGGTAACAACTGCTACTGACAATGGTTCCTAATTCCTAAACTAGGCTTCAGAAAATAAACAATTGCTCAAGATACATACTAAATGATAGAAAATGAACTGATATAGGATTTATGAATAATATATGATAAACTTAGACATTAGGAATTCAGCAAATTTTGCTAATAAGGAAGTTTAAATTACCTTTCAATTACAGATACAGTTTGGGAATAGCGAATTTCTACAGAAGCTGGAAATCTGGAAGGGGATCAAATTGAGCGACGGAGGAAGTGTAGCAGCAGGCGGCAGCGTGGAGCGGCTCGAGCCGATAGATTTTTATGTCTGAATCCTTTTGGGCTTGACTGCGAATTTGTTGCCCTATATTGAGGGTTGCCCAATTATGATTGGTGGGCCTGACCTGTGGCTAGGCCTGCTAATCATCCATCTGTAAATTATTTTTCCTTTGTCACAATGACGTGTCATGGAAATTGTTTAGTCTAGCTTAGGCAAGAGAAGAAAAAAAAGGCAGCGTGTGAACAATTTCCATATCGTGGCCATTTAAATGCTAAACAATCTCAACCGTTAAATGTTTGGCGCGTTTTAATCCTTCCGTTAAGTATCCGACTGTTCACTGTTGTCTACATTTTTCTTCTTTTAATGGCTTTAGCTTTAGGAAATCGAGCCTTGCAATATAAGATTAAATTTTAGGCGACAAAATCAACCTTCTTGTGGGCTAGACTAGCGTGAAGAAGAACGAGCAGCCCACTGGCAATGGACTGCCTTCTTTTGAGGAGATAGTTTTCCAGGTAATGCGTATAAACTGTATGTTTTTATGCCATACTAAATTAGTTCATCTTTTCGTGCGGATTTTGTGTACTTTATCTAAAAAAATTTGCTATCTGAACTTTCATCATATGGAAGAATGGTGCTAAACTCACCACGCCCATTTTACTCAGTTTTGATCCATAGTACACTGGAGGTAAAAAATAAAAAATTACATTATGATACATCTGAATTTCTCCTGGGGAGGTCGGCAGTGTACTACCAATTGAAAACCTAGGTAATTTAAACAGCTAAATGTGGTGCATTTAGCACCACTCAATAACATGTGCGCTTAACAAATCGTTTAATTCTTCTTCTCATTCGCTCAAATAACGCAAAAACGTGTAATTTATATATATAATAGTTTGTTTGAGGAATCAAGCTTTTCTAAATAATTTTGAAATGATTTTTAAAATAAATTAGCTTTTGAAATAATTATCATATAATATTTATAAATTATTTTAAAGCTATAAAATTATATATTCTCTATAATAAGGCAATTTCAAAGGTTATTTTCCAAAAACGAATTCGAAAATTGTTTTAAAAGCTTGTTTTCTCAACCAAACTATTTTCTATATAAAATACGTGTTTTTGCACTATTCGAGCGAATGAAAATGAGAATTAAACTATTTGAAATAGTATCCAAGATAATAGTGAGGTGGAACTATAGTAGTATAGGCAAAGCGAAACTTTTGCAGAGCAACAGAGTACAAACTGTTTGCGACAAAATTGGTCACAAACATCCAATTGCAGATGAAAACACCAATTCACACTCACAAGTCACAGATAGAATATATGTAGTGGATATTAAAATGAATAACACTCAAAATTTAAAAGGAAAGCAGTAAAAACACAAGGTTTATAGTGGTTCGGTGTTATAGCCTACGTCCACTTTAAAGAGTTGTTGTTTTATTGATGATTCTTTTCTGATTTACAAGAGTACAAACAATAGTATCTGAGTTACAATGGAGTTTTAGCAGAGTAACGATGTAGAAGAGCCAAAAGTCTCCTTTTCTGTTGGTATTGGAGTGCTATTTATATGCGTAGCATGAAAATATCTGACTTTGAACTCGAAATACTCCTTCTCACACGTGGGTGGGCCCACATGATTGACCCGGGTTGGTCTGGGATCGATCCCTAGGTATTTCATATCGGTCCAAAAGTAGTCCAATGGCGATGGGATCGATCACGAACATTCTTCTGGTGGTATGCAAGCTACAGTGAAAATTTATAGGCATTTGGGCTTGTAGATCTCGAGTTATGATCGATCCAAAGTTGATATTATAGGTAAGCTGTCACATTCGTATCGATCAAGAGCTCTACATCCATCATTCTTCATATCCATGTCGTGCATATCAATGACGTGGCTCGAGAATTCAAGAGAGATCCACTTTTCGTGCCGAGTGACTGTTTCTCTCATTTGAACGTGCTTTGTTCGTATCGACCTGAAATACTTTATTTTGTATCGTTACTTTGCACCTCACTTCGTATCGATTCCTGCGTATATCTTTCGTATCGATGGTTTTTTCGTATCGATCCTTTGTAGCCGCTATGTATCAATGTGAACTTATGTTTTTCGTATCGATGACTCAGAGGCCATTTCGTATCGATCATTATATACATCCTTCGTATCGATCATTCTAGTGGCATGTTTCGTGTCGATTGTTGGCCGACCGATACGAACGGTGTTGATGGGGAGATCGATACGAAGCACATATGAATGAGATCGATGTGAAGTGTTGATTGTTGATGGATACGAAGAGGAATGTCTTCGATGGATACGAAATAAAGGTGTTTGATGGATACGAACTAGGGCCTTCCCTCTTGGTTTTGACCGATTCACGGCTCTAATTTGAAGCAGCTGCCTCCTTGACGCGAAGTAACCTTGCCACTGACTCGGAGCAAGTGTTGTGGTGACTCGAAGTAGCCAGTAAGTAAGCTAATCCATCAAAGACCCGAAGTTAGCCCTTCTGTAACCCGAAGTAAGCTACCTGGAAACCCGAAGCAAACGTGGAGGCGACTTGGACAGACTCCAAGCAACTTGAAACGACTCAATCTTTGAAGAAACCATATTTTAGACATCTTGCGATGTTTGTTCGTCGACTATGTTATGTCTTGTGCAGTTGATTGGGTTAAATCCGCCGGTATATTGCTTTGCCAAAAAGGCGAGTTAACACAAACCTCTAATTAAATATATGTAATTTTGTAATTGCTTGATAGAAAAGTGGAATTGAGCCTTTTTACAATAGTGACTTAGGATCAAGTTGACGCAAGTGTTTAGTATTGATGTATATCATGTCATATATACATAAATTTGAGAATTATAAGACATATCAAACAACAAGAAATCGAATTAACGATGTTATGCAAATTAATTTCAAGAGTGAGGACGTTTTAATTACGAGTATGTGTTATTGATATATGTGGCTCTTTTCTGCAGTTCATTATTGTTCGTCTTTTTTAGTCATTACACTTCGAAAAAAAGTATTGAGCCTGGTATGCATAGTTAAAGCGCTTAGCGGTTTAGGTCAATAGAGGTTCAAAGACATACATTGGGATACAGTGAGAATATTGTGGAAAATAACAGAGGTGAACAAAATCACGTTGGAGGGAAAATCCTATGGATAAATGAATTTGTTATTGGTCTCACATCATTGGGGTAGGGTGAAAAAACATTTTTTTACTCCTATTTAATAAAACGAAAAAATGCCCTAATCCATACGGCTTAGAGCTTGAGACTAGAAATGATGTTATAACTTATGTTAGATGCATGGACCTTTAACTTAGGTTTATACACGAGATTTGTTACTCGTGTTCAAAAGGGAATAGGACAAATTGAAATTTAAATGATATACTCTTAAAAGTGATTGACATATAAAATTTTAGATGTTTTTTATTGGTCCATTCAAAAAGAAAATGCAGTATGTTCCATTTTCAGAATACAATGAATTATGCAACCATAATATAGTAAGAAGTTGCATTAGATATCGTACTCCACCAACTTGCCAATGCATTTTTCCTTGGAAAAAATTGTATTTGTTTGTGTTCTGTTAATCGTGGATTTGCATCAACAGTGATATATTTTGTCTATGGGACAAAGCGAATCATGGAAGATGATCCAACACAAAAAACTGTTATGCATTGCATGCTAGAATTCGACTATCAAACTCAATTTCAAATAATTGTATTTTTCCTATCATGATACACGCTTAAAAAATAGTTGGCATATCATAATTTAGATGATTTTTTTTTTTTTTTTTTTTTTTCATTTAGAATGAGAATGCAACATGTTCCATTCTCAGAATACCATTAATTGCACAAGTAGTATGGCCTGCCAAATAGTTTCAAATAATTGATATATACTATGGTAGATTGGTTCATTGAGTTATGGCCTGCCAAAATGCATGAAAATTGCATGATGTGCAACACCATTATTATTTTTCTTACTTGAATTGCCATGGTTTTCTATTATACTTCTTAGTTGATGTAATAAGTTCCACAATCTTTATAAAGTGAAGAAAACACCTTGAATTTGGTGAAATTTCCCTAAAATACCTAATCCTTTTAATGGTTTATTAACTAATTTGGTACTTTTGTGCACTTTATGAAGTTCAAGGTGATAAGCGTATAAAAAGATTAATAGGGATGCACTAGTTACAGAGTTTACATCTCAAATTTGAATTCTCTTTCAACAACTATCATTAGAATACGATTTAAATGGTTTTAATCCACAACATCGAGCACCCTGTTCTAAAACCATGATGTTCTTGTATTGGAAAGCAATGATGTTCCTGGTGGTGCTGCATATTCATTTGATATTAAAGGTTATAAATTTGACTCTGGTCCATCTTTATTCTCTGGATTTCAATCAAGAGACCTTCAAGTAAATCCGCTTGCACAGGTTTCTAACCCATTATGTTTATTGATGTTTCAACGTCAATACATGGTATTTGTGGAACTATTACACCCTCCATATTTAGCTCTTCGCCCAGGCTCCTTCTCTCCCACTTTGGTGGTGATTGTGTTGTAATCTTCGGTTAAGGTTAAAGAAAAAGAATGTGAATATTACCATGTACCATCGATGTTCATTCAATGGAACTTTAACTAAAACCTGTTATATCAATTGTAGCGGACAAAGATTTTATTTTTTTATTTTTAGTGGCTATCCTTGTAGGAAAACATTACCCAGCTTGAGTAAATGGAAAATGTGATAAAGTGTGCTCGTTGTCATTTGTTAGCAGAAATACAGGGGAACATGATAGCTATATGCCAAATGCATTCAAACCATTTTATAACTTTAACTCTCCTCATGTTGCATCTTCTATTTGTCATAGAGCATTATACAAATTAACTGCAGAAGCAGATAAATTCGTCAAGCGTCAATTTACTTAACTTCTCATTTACCCACATGTGCATCTTGCTGACTTTCTTTATCTACTTGTTTGGAGCCATTATTCTGAAAGTTTTTTATTTTTCAAGAATATGTTATCTCATCTATTAATTTCTGCATTCAGCTAGTTTTGTTTTTATTTTTAGGTCCTTGATGCGTTGCATGAGTCAATAGTATGTGCATCCTACGATCCATGGATGGTATATGTACCTGAAGGGGAGTTCGTATGTGCATGCTATGATCCATGGATGATCAGGACCGGCCCGAGTAAGAATGTTGCCCTAGCCGATTTTAAAAAAAATGATATTTAAAATTAGTTAACACAGCAGGAATTGAACTTTGATCACTTGTCACATTAAGCAATGTGCAAACCACTTGAGATATAACACAATTATTGTTTAAATTATACGTGGATGTTATTTAATTTTAACTAAAAATATTTTTAGAGAATCATATTCACCACCACCTTTGTCGTTGCCCCCCTACCCGTCCGTTGCCCTAGGCGGCTGCCTAGCTCGCCTACCTCTAGGGTCGGGCCTGTGGATGATGTACCTGAAGGGGAGTTCGTATGTGCATGCTATGATCCATGGATGATGTACCTGAAGGGGAGTTCCTGTCACGGATAGGCCCTATCAAGTTTCTCAAAGTGCACCAAATAATTATTGCATATAATTATTGCATAACTACCGGTTGTGGAATTTTATCTATGTACTTCAATTTTTTCTGTCCATTGATCAAGTAATAGTGTGTAACTCGTACGTTGCACATGATAAAATTGTAAAAGTATTGTATTCATAAATATTGGTAAAAATAGAAATTGGTTATGTAATATATGATAAATATGTTGTGTTATCAATTATAAATGAAACATTTTATCATTCTTTATGTATATAACATTTATTAGGTGATTTATATAATTTATATTTGAACTAAAATTTGACTTTACCATTGTATTAATAAGAATGTGGTATGCATATTGAAATTGGTATCTTTTAAAATTCAATTGGACAAATTAATAATTATTAGTTACTCCAATTTATTTAAATAATTTATATTTAATTATTAAATTAAGTAATTATTCAATATTTGGAGTTAAGTGCAATATGGTAAGATCGAATTGAAGAGAACTTTTCATTGTCATTATTATAAAAATGTAGGTATTTGAGTGTAAAACATAAACATTGTGTATAATTGTGAAAACAATAACTTACATAATTTAAATACACACATATATACATATATATGTATATATATGAGAGAAACAAAGAGAGGGGACAAAACTTATGTAACTAACTTTCATAACTAATGAAAGTGTTGGAAGTTCTCGGCCCTACCATTATTTATTTAGTAGATAGTTTATTGAGATAAATAAAATATAAATTAAAGTTGTTTTTAACATTTATGTATGTAATGTTTATTATGTGATTTACATATTCTTACATTTTAACCAAAAAAAAAAACTCCCATTTTTGTTAATATAAATATGATATGCATATTGAAATTGTTATTGATTTTTGTGATTTAATAGACAAAACAATGAATCGTAGTTAATTGAGTTTATTTTGAATAATTTAAATTAGGATATTTAATTAACTTAAATGTATGGATTTAAATGTAAAATATTGCAGAAAACTGAGTAGAAGTCTTTAACATTAGAAATTATAAAAGAAGACTAGTTGAATGTAATATGGTTGGTGAGAATTTGTAAAACAACAATAGCTTCAAAACGCATAGGTTATATTAAAATATTTTGAAATTAAATAACATGAGAGAATTAAGAAGAGTGAAAATTGCCACAAGTGTAAATTCTATCTATATTATTATATGTATGTACCATGTGCATTGCACACAGTGTGATTTCGAAAAATAATTTTCTATATATTTTCAAAGAATTGAATTTATTATGTATGTAATTAAATTGGATATACGGTGAATTTGTTAAGATAATTGAATAATGTATTTACCTTATTATATTTAAATTATGTAATTTTTGTTATATGATTCATGTATTTTATTTGTATAAAAAATTAATTTGTCATTTTGTAGATAATATTAAGTTTGGTACTACTTTATAATTTTTAGCATTTAATATTTGTTAAGAAAATAAATGAATTTGGTGTTAAATTAATTTTAGAATCAATAATTTTATATATTTCAATAGATAAACATTTATATACATATTTTTGAGTTTAATATTTTGCTTTTAGTACATTTTTAACCCCGTGCACAAGGCTCCCGCACGATAGCGAGCTCTGAAAAAGTCGATAATGTACACAGCATTTCCCTCGCATTGCGAAGAGGCTGTTCCAGGACTCAAACGGTCCGCTATCGTGCGGGAGGCTTGTGCACTAGGTTCCACCTTTAGTGCCTTTTTAAAAGATAAATGATATACGGATCTTGTTTTAAATATTACTCTAGGAAATGATAAAAATACATAAAATGAAAGTTAATAGTAATTAATCGGTACATTTTTATGCACTTTAAGTTTTTGCAGTTGATATCAACATCATAAATTGGTGCATAATACTATCAAACTGATAAACAAAATATTCGTTTAATGGCCAAATGAAATGTTGATTAAAAACACTACAAATTGTATTGTTATTTTAATTTTGTAAAAATAATAACTTGGTGTTTAACCATTGTTTCATACCTCATTAATCCTAATTTGTAACAAACTTTTAAAAAAATGTCAACGCCTGCTTTAAAAAGACGACGATGACGACGAAGTAATTATTCTCAAATAAATTGAGGTCGGCTAAAGACAAAATCCAAAACTAAATTACTCTACTAAGATTCCATTTCCATAAAAGATGTTATGGTTTTTATGTTGGCTCACTAAGCATATCACAACCCTCTTCATTTATCGTGGTTTGAGACAGACTGTATAGAAAACTACATAGGCGGAGTTGGGGTCTGCTTTCAAACGACACTTAAATATAAAGAAAAACAATTCTAATCGAAATATAGTATATTCTAATTTATTAATTAACGTAAATTATGAATATACATAAATAATATTTAACATTTCAAAAACGATATTAACTGAAAATATTCATTTATTTCAAAATTACAAAATGTGGTATTCATCACTTATCATTAATTTAATGTTATTTTTAACAAAACTAGATTTTATTAATGATAAAGAATCCACTTAATGTATCAATTTAAAAAAGGAAGAACATTGTCTAATCAAGTTTAGCAAGAAAATTTACATGTATTTTTCTTTGTAACAAAGCACTAATTTTATAAAGAAATAAATTATATAAATTAGAATGCAGAATAATGTAAAAGGACTAAAGATCGTTTTGTGTATTATTGTGGAGATTTTAAGTTATATGAATGTGAATGAAATATTAGTTTTATATTTTTTATCAATATAGATGAAATATACAATACGCTGAATTGTTATTTTCTAGCACCTATTAGACCAAGTGATGAATATTTGTTGTTTGCATTTATTTTAAACTTCAAATTTAGTTCAATAATTAATTTAAAGATACGAACTTACATGTAAAATAATATGATAAAACTTAGGAAATACTTAAAATAATTGTAGAATTTATTAACTACTGACTTTAAATGTAAAACGATAATGAAGGTAATCAATAAAACTTTATAATAATAATTATAATGATAAATTGTAGAAATTTAAAAAAAAAAATATTTGAAGAGAATTAAGGAGAAATGAGAAAATGCCTAGAATTAATAAAAGAGTACGAAATACCTTTGCTTTACTATTATTTAATATGTAGCTTCTTCTTGAAGGATCTTGAGACACATGCTGGCCTTAAGGCTGAACGTGAATGGAAAAAGCATCCTGTAAGTGTAACAATCCTAGTTTGAAGCTAAATTATAACGGATGTTATAATTAAATGTTGTAAATTAAAATATAATTGGAGATTTTAAATTGTTTATTTGGAATAAACAATAAATGTTGTAATTAAAATGGAAAAAAATAAAGTTTGAAACTTTATTTTGTTTAATTGGGAATAAAATATGGATTAGATAAGTATTTGGTTTAAAAAAATTAAAATATTGGGTATTTATTAGTTTGGAGCTAATAAATTAATTAGGTGACGCATTTCAACGTTAAATTGTTGAAATAAATCTAAAGTAATGGAAATAAGGTTTTTAAAACTTTATTTTTAGAATTTGGAGTGAAAATAATCAATTTGTAATTTTATTTGGGTAAATATAACAATATTGAAAAATATTGATCTTTTATTGAATTTAAAATGAGAAATATGGAGATAATATGTGTTTTATTAAAATAAAAGATGAAATATTGTTTGAAAATAATTTTTTGATCATTAAAAAGAGTTAAAATGATTTATTGTAATTTATTTGACAAGAAAACAATTTTGTACAAATTGTTGTAGTAAAAATAGTGTTTTATAATAAAATTATATAAATTGTGAAATATAGATAAAGATAAGGTTTTGTTTATAAAAATAATATTTTATTGTTGAAATAAATTTTATTTTGTTTTTGTAAATAATTTTACTTTCATACAATTGGTTGCATGCATTTTTATTTGAGTTTATATTGAGTAATATGTGTATATTGTGACAAAATAGGTTAAAAGTGTACATATCTTAGTATTTTCTCTAAGTATAAATGGAGTTGGGCTTTTTGGATTAGGTTTGGATCCATTAACCCTTAATCTGGATACTTCTGGTAAGAGGAAAACATACAGTACGTTGTTTTCCTTCTTCCTTCTCAAAAACAAAACTTTACGGTAAAAGAAAATGGAAATTCATGGCTTCCTCAAACTAAAACCAAATCTCATCCAATGCTGCAAATTCAAAAAGAGAATCAATTAAACCAAGATTATACAAGGTAATCCAAACCAATACTAAAATTAATTTCATCAAAACCTTTGAGCTTGAGATGAAATTATCTGTAACTAGTTTATTTCCTGTTGCATGTCTTCTTTTCAGCTAATATAGGTCATTGAAGCTCCATTCCTTCTTCAAAGTTCGCAACTTGCTGTAAAACTCTTGCTAAATCATTGAGGTGAGTTTATAACTCACAATTGCTAACTAAATCATGAGCTACTGTAAAGAAAATTGCTCAGAAAAAGTCACTGTATATGTATTTGTCCCTGTTTTTTGTTTTTGAGTGTTTCTCGTTTCTGGTTGCTACTTTGAGCAGCTATAACTTCTTGATTTTATCTCGATTATCTATCGGATCTTTTCTGGATTGTTGTTTAGATTTTGAACGATGTGCATGTTAATTTCATTACAAAATTCCTTCGTTTGATAAGTCATATTACTTCTGGAAAATCAGTACGCACCAAAAAAAGTCACAGGAACCACCTCTGTAGACTGGGTCGACCCAGCGCCTCACCAGGTCGACCGGCCTATAGACCTGGCGGTCGACCTAATGTGGCAAGGGTCGGCCCTTTGTCGACTCATTCACGTGGATAGTTGGCCTTGTTGTAGGATCGATTTCACCCTAGAGGTGGGGTGAATAGGGTGATACTATCAATTATAAAAATTTAATGCGTAAGTATATAAAATAATTACAGCACTGATAATAGCAGAATAATAGCAGCACAGATAACAGCAGAATGTTAAAGAGCAGAAAGTAGAACATACAGATTTACCCAGCTTCGGTAAAACCCTGCCTACATGCTTCACTCAAGGTTTCTACTAGAAATTAAGTAGTCAGACGCTTACACATGCAAACTCGCGATACCCGCTATCAGCTAACCTAATTCTACGCTCAAAATCCTGCCATGACTCAGCCACTGAGTTGCGAATTTTTGGTCTACACCTCCGCAGTTCGTCCCCTAGTCACAGACTAGTAAATTACAAAAGCTTAAAAAGAAATACAATGTAAAAAAAATTATAAAATTATAAACCCTAATTTTAAAATTTGAAGCCTAAAGAATATAACCGGCGCTTGGTCATATTGATTGTTGATGCTTCAAATTCTTTCTTCAATAGATTAATCTATTCACGGCTGCTTCAATCAAGTCGAGTTTGACCGTTGGTTGAATTGGTACGTGAATGGTTTTTACTGTTTATTGATTATTCTCGACTTTGATTCGAGTTGAATGATATTTTCCTCTTTGTTGTCGCTTAAACTAGAATGATTTTTTAGCCGATGATGAGTGGGTTTAAATAGGGATCGATCCCCTTTATTTTCGTTCAGATATTTTATTCGAATTCGTCTAATAATTTTAGTTCGGCCATTTGATTATGCTTGGATGCTTGAGATTTCTCTGACTTGTTCAATTCGTATAATTCTATGCTTGATTATCACGGTTTGATTTTGACTTGTTCGATTCTTCCTTGGTCACCACGGCTCTGACTTGATATTGAACTGCATATGTATTCATGTTGATTTGGTTGAACTCGCTATTGTTTGATTTTTATAAGTACATACTGACTTTGTGAATTTCTGGTTTGACTCCGTGAATTATACTTTGGCTGTGGCATCTAAACTTGATATGTTCAGTTTGAATTCCCTGCGTCATTGACTTTGTTCATCTTGATTTTGGACATTGGTTCATTTCTGCACTGTGCACTTCATTGTTCATTGTCCAATGTTGGTATTGCAGTGTTTTTTTGATATTGACTCTGGTTGTTGCTTCGGGTTGCACTGCTTGATCACGGTCACTTGTTCACTGGTCTTTTGCATTTGAAACATTACTGGTCTTGTTGTAGTCTAATATGTTAGCTCTGGTATTTGTTTCAACTCGAATGCCATACATGTGTATAGTTGCATTTTTGTTTTGAAGTTGAATCTGGATTGATACACTTGAGTCTGTCTGGTCTGTATATATATATATATATGTGTGTGTGTGTGTGTGTTTTACTACATCATGTATATACATGTGTTCAACATTTTCATTTGTCCACCTAGCTTGGATAATTTGGTTGTGATGTACTGTATTATCCAATGATATTTGAGTATGGGTTGCATTAAGCTCTGGGTTGCATCAAGTACATGTCCATATGCATTTAGTCCAGATAGTTCTACGCATTTGATATATGTTGTTATTTGGCCAGACTTGTTTCAATGTAGTTCCTTTTTGTTTAAGACTTGGTCTTGTACTCTAGGCACAAGTTTGTTGTTGCCTCTATTTTCATTTTGTTTTGTATCCCATCTGCATTCTGGAATCTAGTGTACTTGCTGTATGCATATGTGCTGGTTCCTCTTGGAGTCTGAGTTGTTGCATCATGTGCTTTGAGTCATTTGTGTTCATTGTGTAGTCTGGTTTTGGTTTCTTGATGCAGTCTTGTTTTATGTAGCATTTGAGGTTGCTGCACCATGTAGTAGCCTTGCTTGCATATCAGGTTGCTCTGTTTTAATTTGGTCTTTTCGTAGCTTGCTCGTGCACACTTGAGTTTGTATTGGTAATCATGTGAAATGCTGTCATGTGTACATTTTGTATATAATCATTGAAGTCTGGTTTCTGCTTCATTGTTTCTTGTGCACTTATGGTTGCATTCATCTGCCTCGAGTTACTTGTGCATTTGATTCTTCAAGTATACTTTGTCTTTGTATTGCACCTGAGCCGAACCTCGCTTTGGCTCTGATTTGACCTTGTGCTCGTATCGTGGCTTTATTTGTATTGCACTTGAATATTTGTACTTGAGTTGAATCTAGCTTTCTAGTTGGGTTTGACCTTATGCTCACCTATCCCTGCAGTTTTGTCAAGTGTACATCGGTGTGCACGGCCTTGTGGCATGTACAGTGATACACTGTGCATGTCACATGTTGTTCGTATACGATGAATTCAAAATTAAATAATGATGAACAACCCAAATAACTGAGGCAACTAATATTTTCAAAAACACAATTTATTTTACACCGCACAAATATTTCTTTTCCAATTTTACTGCGTCAGTGTTTATTTTGCACATAACTCAAATGCTGGATACAAACTGGAATAGAGTTGAAGATAAATATGAATGAATGAGTGATATGCAGTAAGGTGCACACTGTAAATTGAAAATTGTGATGTAATTGAAATTGTACTATAATTTGAAATGTTGTATATTATATAGTGAGAGCATAATTTTTGTACTATTCAGAATTGTAATAAAATATTTGTTTGAATAAAATATCTATTTGAATTTAAATCCTGTGTTATTTATTTTATTCAGCAAATATTTATTTAATTATGTGAAAATAAAATAATACAATAACAAATACGTTTAAATGATATATGTATATGTTTATTATCATCAAACAAAAATCATATTATTGCATATTCAACACTTGTTTCTTTTACCTATTTGCAGCACTTTTCCTTCCTTGCTATGATTTTTGTGATCAATTCCTTTGCAATTTTGAGATGTTTTTGGTGATGGTTATGAGATATAATATCCATCATTGGGTTAGCCAAGATTTGGAAGAATTAGGAATTTAAATTTTTAATTTAAATTCGAATTGAATTCAAATATCGATTTGGAGCAATTTCTCCGTTATTCCTCGATTTCAAGCACTATTTCTTCCAAATAAATTTTGAAATTTTTTATAAATAATTTAGGTTTTTGAAATCTTTATTATATAATATTTTTAAATTATTGTTAAATTATTTCAAAGTATTAAGCGGAATTTTCAATAAAATGCCTCCAAAATGATTTCAGAAAATTATTTTAAAATCCTGTTTTGTCAAGTAAATTATTTTATAAATAATAAATAATATTTTTACACTTTTCGGACGTATGATAAAGAGAATTAAATGGTTTAGTAAAAGCCGTGTATAGGACACGTGAGTTTGCTTTATCGGTTAATTCAGAACTTGTACGATCGAAAATATGTAGGTTATTGATTTCTGAGTTATGTAGCCAATTTATGGCGGTTTTTTGGATTATAATTCCTATCTTTAGGAATTATCTAGGAAGGCCAATACTTAGCGAGTTGTGGTTCGAGATCTACTATTCTAGGAGTATGATCTATGGGAACATGTTATAATGTTTTACTCGCCAATGAGATGAGGCGAGTCTGAGTTTCCGAACAATGAGATTTTATGATGATTTCTGCTTATTAATATGGCAATGATTAGCGGTTAGTAAACCGTTAGGTGTGAATATGTGGTATGAGACGCACGTTAACACTTTTCGGGTTACTATTTGGGAGTTGTGACACATTCTGGAATTGCGAGTACTATAGACCTTTGGGTCATCTGGGATTACGACTTCGTTCATCTGAGATTTATGACTTCGGTCGTCTAGGAGAGGTATATATAATATATATATATATATATATATATATATATATATGTAGTACTGAGGGGATGGCACGTGCAGCATCGCTTTGGCATGCAAATGGGATTTGGCCAATTCGAGAACTTTTTACGAGTTTTGATTTCGATTTCACCAATTTGAGATGATGAATTTACTTATAGCCTTGAGTTAGCGAAAGGCTTATATATATGTTGTTTTATGGTGATTTCGTTATTGGGATTATAAACTCTTATTGAGTTTCATGAGTTTTGATTAGAGATTTTGATGATTTCACATATGGCTTATATATTGCTTTTGTTTACTTACATTATATAGCCCTTTGAATGTGAAACATCTATGCCTTGTTAAACCTTATCATGTGATTAACTTTGAGCCTTATGGAATACCTATTAGTTGTATAAATAGACTTTCTTATATATATCATTCCTTTACCATTAAAGGAACGTTTCCCTTATGCACTTATATTCCTTTATTTTTTACTAATATCAAGTTCTAGTTAGTTTGACCCTTGTTTTTATTACTTAGGTCAGACAAGTTGCAGCTTAGCTTTTGGACCTTTGTTAGCTTTACCTTTTTGGGCTTCTTCATCGACTTTGGTTATGGCATAGTTTTTGTGTTGTAGTCTTTTGTTGGGAACCTTATGATGTATCTATTCTTTTGTGGGGATGTGTGTGTGTGTGTGTGTGTGTATCGTGGTTAAATACCACTTGTGGCATGCTGTATTACATTTGATGAAAGAGTATATGTATATTATCTGTGTTGTTGTTCTGCGACTTGAGATTGTATTGTATTAGAAAGGAATTAGGTATGTCGAATACTCGTAGTAAAGTGGAAAAAAAATGCCAAATCCGACATACTTAGCTCTTATCTAATGCAAGACTATGATGGTCGCCCTTAACCAGCCCTATTCTCTGCATAAGCAGACAGAATTATTATGTAATTCTCTTTGTTATTGTGGGTCTCGGGGTGGGACATCACAGCTTGGTATCAGAGCTGGATTCAGAACAAAATGTAATAAGCGCAGATCATTATATACAATTACCATATATCAAGTATAATATAAGTGTAAACATCATCCCCAAATCGTAGTTGAACCCAACCTTGTCCTTAATCTTTTAAGTTCTTGGGGGTAGATAGAAAGAAATATGTCTAGGAATGTAAACTGTAAATTCCGTAGTATTCCTTATTCAATGAATTCCAATTGCTAATATCTATCCCTATGTATAATCCTAGTTTATCTTCACATTCAGCAAATGGCTGGAAAAGGTAGAGGTCGCACTTCGGTTTCGAGACCGTCCAGTGGTTCTCGTCCTGAAGGAGTTTATTGTCGACCGACCACATTCTTAAGCTTCTTAGGAGCACCCGGCCTCTTTCTCCTACTCATTCCTCTTCTCTGTGTAAATCCGCATTTGCGTGTATGTGTAGCGACTTCACCCATCTTAGAGGCAAGCCATTCATAGGCTTCGAGACAGTTTCAGAGGTTCAGGTTTGGCTACGAACATGTGAGCGCATCTTCACTGGCATGGAGAATTCCGATCATCACCGTGTTCTTATGACATCAAGTATGCTACAAGAACGAGCACTAGACTGATACGTGCTCCTTATAGCTGAGATAGATGAGTCTACTCTTACATGGCAGCATTTTCGAGATGGTTTTGAGCTTAAGTTCGTGCCAGAATTCGAGAAGGCTTTCCTTGCCCGTCGCTTCCTCGAGTTGAAGCAAGGAAAATCCTCGATGTCGGATATGTATCCTCCTTCGAGTCTCTATCCAAGTATAGGCTCGAGTTCATTGGTACCCTATACAAGAAGAATCTTAAGTTCGCCTCTGGACTTAAGAAGTATTTGAAGAAGTCGTTCATGCTTCAACTTAAGCTCTCTTTTAAGGAGCTTGTGGATTCGACGCTTCACCTCGAAGCCATTGAAAAAGAAAGGAATAGTAGTGATTACGCCTGTCAATGGGCAGGGTTCGGTCCGAGTATTATAAAACCGGACCCGAATTGAATTACAATAATTAAAACCCGAGTCCGGCCCGAACCCGCAGGGTAATTTCAACCCAATATCCGAGCCCGGTCCGTCGGGCTTTTTAAGCCCACTGGGTAATAACTATATACATAACTCAGAATATTTATGTTAAAACCATATTTTAAAACTGCAACTTTGGTAAAATTTTATAAAAACGATATTAACATATAAATTGGACGGTGGTGTAGTCAAGCTCATAACAAAATTACGCAAAAACATCTACATGTAAACAAACAAAATGGTAAATAAATAACATACGCACTTATATTTTGATACGACGAAAATCTAATAGTCGGATCGGAACCTAACCAGGCTGGCTTTTGATAAAACTGTACCCGATCCGGATCGAGCCTGAGTTGAGTTTGGATAGCAAAAGGCAAAATCTGTACCCGCATAAATAGGACGTGTAACGACCCGATATTTTCGACCATTCGCATCCATTATAAGTGTATAGGTAGACACTCATGCCGAAATTGAATTGCTCAAAATACCGCGTTGTAAATAAAATTTTGGCAAATCTCAGAATATACAGTAAATAATAATAACAGATCACAGACACATAGTATATAATAATGCAGCGGAAGTAAAAAGAGATAGTAGTTCATGAAGCTACTATATAAAAATAAGATACATCAGAGTTAAATAAGATACAACAAAAGAGTACAAGATACATCAGGTACAAATCAGAGTACATCACTGAAACACTGGATACTGAAACAAAATAGATGGCTGGATCTTCAAGGAAAGCTCCAACTCCGAAGGTGAATCTTGAATGCTAACTCAATCAATTGACTCGAGCGTAAAGCAAAACACAAAACACTCGAGTCAGGACATAAATACTTATGAACTGTAAATAAACTCAAGTGAACAGTAACAAAAATGCATCAGTAACTTAAAGGATGCTTGGGATCGCCCATCCTTTAAGGATCCGTTAAACTATTTACTATGTAGTAATATTGCGCTACTATAATAATGTCTACAGTAAAATAAACATACTTTTAAATAGCGTTAAGGCTTTACATTTTCTACCTTAACACAATTAGTTCCAATAGTCTATACAGTACCTGCATATCTCCTGATAGGGAGACTATGAGAAGATACTGCATAGGTACGACACAAATAGAAACTCGTAGTAAAGGCTCGGTATGGTAGGTGACACGACACACAAGGCAATGCCAGGGTAGATATACCAATTACGCACACGGGCTGGTGGTAACGCAGCAGCCACATACGCCCACCTCGGAACACACTCCCAATCAAAATCGGAGGATGGTCATCTAATCAATCACCAGTAAGAGTATAGTATCGAAGGAATGTGTCCGACCAGAGGTGCTACCTCCTTTGGCCCGAGATCGCTCATGTTTTAGCCACCTTATGCCAACTCACGGGAGTTGGGTCCACGTAATATACCTCAAGAACGTCGCCACCATCCTACTTCATTCTGGAATCTCCACTGCGTACACGGTTGTTAAAGTGGTTTTCGGAGTTGGCAGAGAGTATGACAACTTCCGATCTCGGTCTCTTTAACAACCAAACGTTATTATAACGCCGTGGTCATTTCAAAATAGTTTATACTTCAAAAGGATCAAATCATTTCATTTCAAAACTATATTCCTTTCAAAATAGTTTACACTTCGAAACCAAAACCATTTTTATTTCAAAACTATATTCAAATCAAATAGTTTATCATTTCCATTTCAAACATATATTCACCTTAAAAAAATTCATAATACTTTCAAAGTATAACTTTTCCGAAACCAAGATACTTGAAATCATTACACTTTGAAAATCATAACATTCCGAAATCATTCATTTGAAATCAATCTTTTAATTCTTTACACGTTACAAATTTATTCCATGAAACCAAAATTTTCAATTTCCAACTTAATTCAATTCAAACCATCAGTTTCAATTAAATTTGCCAATAACTATTTCAAATCATATCAATTTCAAATATAGATTTGATCCATAAATTAAACTATTCAATTTTTAATATATTTCAAAGCTTTCATATCCCGCATTTCAAAAACTATTTTTTTTTTAATATAATTTCATATATCTCAAATCTAGTTTCATTATTACTTAGTTTTGAAATATTCATTTCATAAATCCAATATTATGTAAATAAACTTACATTACAATTAAACCAAATATCTTTTCATACAAATATAAACTTCAATATTCCTTTATCAAATAAATCAAAATCAAATATCATTCCACATTCACATTCTTTTCTAAAATAAAGATCAAATCATTTCCAATCATTTCAAAATCATTAAAATATTACATCCTTTCAAAACTTCATAATCAAATCATTATTTGAATTCAAATCAAAATATTCAAATTTAAATATCATTTAAAAATCAAATGTTTCATTCATTTATTATTTCAAACATCATTATAAAATACATTTCAAAATTCCATTCAAAAATTCTTTTATCTCATTACATCTCATTCCGTTTAACACATAACCAAGTAAACTTTATTTAATATTCAAATTTAAATTCCTTAAAAATTCAAATTTAAATATTAAAATATATTCAAAACTTCTTAAATTTCACAATTAATCAATTTCCAACAGTTAAATCACTTAACACTTTAAAATATAACTCAAACAGTGTTAAAATCTATAACATTTCAAACATTGTCAAATTATAGCAACGACAGCATTTATAAAGTGATATCGTAGCTTATAGCTTCCAAAAATGGTTTAGATCAAGAATAACGGCATTTATAAAATGTCGTAATAGATATTTAGTTATTTCAAACATTGTTAGATTCAAAACAATAGCATTTAAAATGCTGTCAAAAGACTACAACATTTTGAAAATGCTATAAAATTCCAGATTTCATTTTAGCTTTTCAAAAATAAAAATAAAACTCCAAATTTTTATTATAACTTAAAAATCATATTTCTAGACTTCAAAATTTCACATTTAAAATCATTTTAACATATGATTTAACACAACAAAATTTTTAGATCAAATATTCAATTTAAAAACTCCATTCATTTATTAAGTCAAAATTCACTGTTTATTAACATATAAATTAAATAAAACTTAAAATTTTACTTCAAATACAATTTCAAAACTTAAAATTTAATTTCCATTATTTATTTACATTTTAAAATAAAATTTAAAGTCTAAAATCACATTTACTCCAAATTTACGTACTTGAATTCACTTAAATTCACAATTTCAAGATTTAATATTTAACTTTCTTAAAACCATAATATATATATTTTTAAATCAAAATTTCATACTTTTGAAAATACATGTTTTTAATAAAAATTATTTAAAAATATACCACGGGGTCTGTATATAATTTTCTAACCTAGGTCAAGTGATACGGATATATATCATTTCAATCCGCAGTTTACAAAGAAAACCCGGGTTCTATCATTTCAAACCCGCAATCCCCAAGTCAAACAAAATACAATAAAAATCGCTCAGGCCTATCATTTCAGCCTATAACGATTTTTCCCTATTATAAAGTCCGTTCGGGTATGTATCATTTCAACCCATAGTGATTCTATTCTAACAGGGAACTTGCAGTGTGAATATATGCATAAACAATATAAACAATGTCAATGTCACAATATAATGTCATATATCAGATGTCAGGTGATAATTAACAGTTTTAACATGGTAATAACATGGTATAGCATATCATATGATCAACATTAACTTGCATAACATTTTATATTACTAAACACTCGTCATCAATTCACTATATCATAAGTATAAATGTCAGAGTGAGAAAGACTCACCTTTTACGAAGCTAGAGACAAACAACACACACAAGAGCGATTCCAAAGGCACGAAAAGCACGATTTAATTTGAATGGATGGAGAGCCTTGTAAACAATACACAAAATATAACATACATAAGTGCAAAATATAAATATTTTACATACAAATATAATCAACAACTTAAGTTTGCAAAACAATGGCAAAACATGAAAGATAATCGAACCTTAGAAGCAACAGACTTGCACAAGACACATAGGCTTGGCCTAAATGCAAAAGGGCTTTATCTCATCACACCTAGGCTCGGCCTAGGTCATGTGTGCTCGGCCATGAGTCATGAGATATGGTTATGTACATGAAAACGGAAGGCAAAGGCATGGAGAGGCAAAGGTAAGCAAAGGGCCAATGGATGGAAGGTTTTGGAGCAACATAGACTCGACCTATGTCAATATTTGGCTCGGCCATGCATTGTTTCAGGTCAGGTCAGGTCAGTGGAGTGGCTGATGGTCAGAGGTGATGTAGGCAGGTGGTGGTGGATGTAGGGGCGGCCAAGGCAAGATATGGAGGAGATAGTGAAGATAGGCTTGGCTAGGCAATGTTTTCAAGGAGTGTTGCAATGTTTTGTGGAGTTTTGTGGTTATGGCTTCATCCAATGGTCACGGCCTGATCTGGAGGAGGGGATAGGTGGTGGTTGCTGCTGGTGGTGATGGTGGAGAGTATGGTGGTGATGGTGGTTGGTAGAGGCCAAGCAAAGTTAGGTAGAGATCTAGGCAAAACAATGAAAAGAAGAAGGAAAAGTAGAAGAAGAAGACCATGAACTTGCCATTTTTTTTTCAAATTGAAATGCCGTGAGTTTTTGATGGTGGGAAGAATATTTTCACGTGAATTTCTGGAGCAAATACATGGCTATAGGTAAGTAGTGTACAGCCAAAAGAAAGGAGAGTAAAAGTCAAAAGAAAATGAAGAGACAAGGAGATGAAAAGACTAGAAAATGAAAGGTCTAGTCTCTTTCAATTTCTAATTTCTTTTAAAATTTTAAATACATGTAAAATATGTATAAATACAGATAAAACACGAAAATATAGTAAATAAAAAAAATAATAAATAAATATTAATTAAATATAATTAAATTAAGAAAATTGCAAAGAAAATGTAAACTAGGCTTGAAAATTTAAAAATAAATGAAATGAACTTTGGAAAAATTGTATGTACATGAAACATATTTATAAATAAAGATAAAAACATAAAAATAAAATGCATACATAAAATGAATAAATAAATTTTAATTAAATATAATTTAAATAAAGAAAATAACAGAAAAATGGAAACTAACCTTTAGAAATAGAAAATAAATTCAATGAGCTTTGGAAAAATTCAAACATCACTTTAAAAATATTTAAAAGGTAAAAATATATGTAACATAGAATATAATACAATTTAGAATAAGATATGACAATTAAAAAGATTATTTATATAGTTTAAAATAATTAATTTTGTTAAATACAGCAAATTTCACACAATAGATAAAAAAGCATAACTTTCACATTATAAATCAGATTTCAACAAAACGAAAAGCAGTGTTCTTAAAATTTTATTTAATTTCATAATAAAATATAAAATTCAAATTTTCAAACTTTCAAATTTTAAGTTTAAAAGTCAAACTTTGACCATTTTGACCAAAATTCACTTTTTTGGAAATATTCAATTTATGCATGATTGAAATTCTAATCCACATCAAAATCAACATTTATATTTAAATTAACAAAATATATTCATTTTAATAAATAAAATAAAGTTTTTGAATTAGAAATTTTAATTAAAATGATTAAAATATACAATTACAATAATCAGAAAATACAGGGTTGTTACACTCTCCCCCACTCAAAACTTTTCGTCTCCGAAAAGGAATGAGGTACGAGAAAGCACAGAAAAAGATAGAATGAAATAGTATTAAGACAAGATGACAAGAAGATTAAAATTATACCTGATAACTGTTGCTATAGGTAAGTTTAACAATGTGGAGATGATCTTTCCAAGATCTTCCAGAATTCAAGAACACAAGCATGAAAAAAATCTTTTAGAATCTGATTCACCCTTCCCGTTTGACCGACGGTCTGTGGATGGCAAGCTGTGCTTAGATTCAAAGATGAGTACCAAAGATTATTAAAGATTATAGAAAGATTTCTAAACAGACTGGTATATGCAATAGCCTCCCATTCTGTAGCAAGATAAGGGAAATTAGGACAACCAAAAGATAGTTTGAAAAACAAAATAAAATAATAAATTTGAAACCATAAAATTTCAACTGAAAATTAATTTTACATAAGTCAAATAAATCTTAAGCATCTCTAATTTCATTATCTTATCATCCAATTATCTTAAATTAACAAATCCATAAATCATGTATTTGAAAAATCTTTTATTATACTCAAAATGTACCAAATAAAATTTAATTCTTCCTCATTTCTAATTAAAATTAAGTTTATTTCTCTCAATATATCTTATCACCCATGTTAAATATATTTATACTAATTATAACTGCTTTAATTTATTCTCAGTTTCTTTAACATCATTTTATATTGTAAATTATTCCATTACCCTTTTCTTTATTTACCTTTGTTAATCCCTTTTATAACTAAAATTTAAGTATATAACATTTATAATAACTACTCAAATTTTATTTATAAAATCTTTTTTTTATATATTGTACATTATCCAATTACATATTCAACTTCTGAAAATTAAGGTAAGTTATATTGGAATGAAATTGTGTATTATACAAATAAAACTTTCTAATTAAATTATTTCAAGCTTGAATATTTATCCAAATCTTGAAATTATACTTAGAAATTATATTTGAAGATAAAATTTAGGAATTAAATTTTCGATAAATTCCAAACTATTTAGAGATAAATAAATGCTCATATACTATATATATATATATCCATTTAAATTTAAATCATATATCAGCATATGTTATAAATCCATTCTTATTTTAGAAATTAAAATCAACTAAATTTTCCAAAACAAAACTGTAGCAAGACCATAGAATGGTCTCTTCACTTCGAAACTCGAAAATGAATGTCGATGATGCTGCAGTCATCACCAAAATTATTTTCCAGCGACAAGGAGAAGAGCACTAAATTTAAATTTAAAATTCTTTGGAAACAAATTTCTATTCAAAAATACTTTAAATAATATATCCTTTAAAACTTTAAACACAAAGTTTGAAATCCATCGGAAATTAAATTCTCAAATTCTTGTTTTACATTCATTTTAAATTTTCAAATAAATTTATAACCATGTTTTATAGTTCAATTAGATATATGAAACAATAGAAAATGATATATAAAATCAAATATTATTTCTTAACAACCAATTCAAATAAAATCCAGATAAAGATTTATAATATAGTTACAAAATTTATTTCACAAAATTTATTTCATTACTAAATTTTAAAACATATTGTGTCAGTTTGCTCTGTTCAAGTGTTTTGGAAATCTTATTGATAGCGTTGATCAGACGAATCGATTAGAAACCTAAATCAACATCAACAACTCAAACAACACAATATATAAAACATTTTAAATATTAGTTTACAAATACACTTCAAGAATAATTTGAAGATAAGTTGGAAACAAAGATGAGATGATTAAATAACAGAATAGGGAGATGGATAAGCTTATATAAATCGCGGGCAACCTTAACCGGGTCAACCGTGACTTAAAGTATAAGTTCGATGTGGATTTCTGGGTAAATCTACATTCGATCTCAAGAGATAGAGTTTATGATAATAAGATATACTAGCATCTAAACCGAGGATATAAAATCTTTGGTGAATCGATGCTGTTGTAAAGGAGTTTCACCCCTTTACAAATCAATTTGAGATTGGCGAGACCGCCGACTCATTATAAAGATCCTTCTGAAGTGGAGTTATGGGATACTCCAAAATCAAAAGAAGATGAATAGTGAGAGACACGAATGGATTTTGGACCCACAGGGAATGTTCCAGAAATTCAAATGAATCGAGTCAAAAGGAAGAGATTTAAACTCGAATGGAAGTGATTCTGCAATTTCATTTACCCTATATACTGAGTTTTGCCTAGAGCTACCAAAGCTCTGATACCAACTGTAACGACCCGATATTTTCGACCATTCGCATCCATTATAAGTGTATAGGTAGACACTCATGCCGAAATTGAATTGCTCAAAATGCCGCGTTGTAAATAAAATTTTGGCAAATCTCAGAATATACAGTAAATAATAATCACAGATCACAGACACAGAGTATATAATAATGCAGCGGAAGTAAAAAGAGATAGTAGTTCATGAAGCTACTATATAAAAATAAGATACATCGGAGTTAAATAAGATACAACAGAAGAGTAACAAGATACATCAGGTACAAATCAGAGTATGTCACTGAAACACTGGATACTGAAACAAAATAGATGGCTGGATCTTCAAGGAAAGCTCCAACTCCGAAGGTGAATCTTGAATGCTAACTCAATCAATCTGACTCGAGCGTAAAGCAAAACACAAAACACTCGAGTCAGGACATAAATACTTATGAACTGTAAATAAACTCAAGTGAACAGTAACAAAAATGCACCAGTAACTTAAAGGATGCTTGGGATCGCCCATCCTTTAAGGATCCGTTAAACTATTTACTATGTAGTAATATTGCGCTACTATAATAATGTCTACAGTAAAATAAACATACTTTTAAACAGCGTTAAGGCTTTACATTTTCCACCTTAACACAATGAGTGCCAATAGTCTATACAGTACCTGCATATCTCCTGATCGGGAGACTATGAGAAGATACTGCATAGGTACGACACAAATAGAAACTCATAGTAAAGGCTCGGTATGGTAGGTGACACGGCACACAAGGCAATGCCAGGGTAGATATACCAATTACGCACACGGGCTGGTGGTAACGCAGCAGCCACATACGCCCACCTCGGAACACACTCCCAATCAAAATCGGAGGATGGCCATCTAATCAATCACCAGTAAGAGTATAGTATCGAAGGAATGTGTCCGACCAGAGGTGCTACCTCCTTTGTCCCGAGATCGCTCCTGTTTTAGCCACCTTATGCCAACTCACGGGAGTTGGGTCCACGTAATATACCTCAAGAACGTCGCCACCATCCTACTTCATTCTGGAATCTCCACCGCGTACACGGTTGTTAAAGTGGTTTTCGGAGTTGGCAGAGAGTATGATAACTTCCGATCCCGGTCTCTTTAACAACCAAACGTTATTATAACGCCGTGGTCATTTCAAAATAGTTTATACTTCAAAAGGATAAAATCATTTCATTTCAAAACTATATTCCATTCAAAATAGTTTACACTTCGAAACCAAAACCATTTTTATTTCAAAACTATATTCAAATCAAATAGTTTATCATTTCCATTTCAAACATATATTCACCTTAAAAAAATTCATAATACTTTCAAAGTATAACTTTTCCGAAACCAAAATACTTGAATTCATTACACTTTGAAAATCATAACATTCCGAAATCATTCATTTGAAATCAATCTTTTAATTCTTTACACGTTACAAATTTATTCCATGAAACCAAAATTTTCAATTTCCAACTTTCAATTCAAACCATCAGTTTCAATTAAATTTGCCAATAACTATTTCAAATCATATCAATTTCAAATATAGATTTGATCCATAAATTAAACTATTCAATTTTTAATATATATCAAAGCTTTCATATCCCGCATTTCAAAAACTATTTTTTTTTATAATTTCATATATCTCAAATCTAGTTTCATTATTACTTAGTTTTGAAATATTCATTTCATAAATCCAATATTATGTAAATAAACTTACATTACAATTAAACCAAATATCTTTTCATACAAATATAAACTTCAATATTCCTTTATCAAATAAATCAAAATCAAATATCATTCCACATTCACATTCTTTGCTAAAATAAAGATCAAATCATTTCCAATCATTTCAAAATCATTAAAATATTACATCCTTTCAAAACTTCATAATCAAATCATTATTTGAATTCAAATCCAAATATTGAAATTTAAATATCATTTAAAAATCAAATGTTTCATTCATTTATTATTTCAAACATCATTACAAAATACATTTCAAAATTCCATTCAAAAATTCATTTATCTCATTACATCTCATTCCGTTTAACACATAACTAAGTAAACTTTATTTAAAATTCAAATTCAAATTTAATTTCCTTAAAAATTCAAATTTATATATTAAAATATATTCAAAACTTCTTAAATTTCACAATTAATCAATTTCCAAAAGTTAAATCACTTAACACTTTAAAATATAACTCAAACAGTGTTAAAATCTATAACATTTCAAACATTGTCAAATTATAGCAACGACAGCATTTATAAAGTGATATCGTAGCTTATAGCTTCCAAAAATGGTTTAGATCAAGAATAACAGCATTTATAAAATGTCGTAATAGATATTTAGTTATTTTAAACATTGTTAGATTCAAAACAATAGAATTTAAAATGCTGTCAAAAGACTACAACATTTTGAAAATGCTATAAAATTTCAGATTTCATTTTAGCTTTTCAAAAATAAAAATAGAACTCCAAATTTTTATTATAACTTAAAAATCATATTTCTAGACTTCAAAATTTCACATTTAAAATCATTTTAACATATGATTTAACACAACAAAATTTTTAGATCAAATATTCAATTTAAAAACTCCATTCATTTATTAAGTCAAAATTCACTGTTTATTAACATATAAATTAAATAAAACTTAAAATTTTACTTCAAATACAATTTCAAAACTTTAAATTTAATTTCCATTATTTATTTACATTTTAAAATAAAATTTAAAGTCTAAAATCACATTTACTCCAAATTTACATACTTGAATTCACTTAAATTCACAATTTCAAGATTTAATATTTTACTTTCTTAAAACCATAATATATATATTTTTAAATCAAAATTTCAAACTTTTGAAAATACATATTTTTAATAAAAATCATTTAAAAATATACCACAGGGTCTGTATATAATTTTCTAACATAGGTCAAGTGATACGGATATATATCATTTCAATCCGCAGTTTACAAAGAAAACCCGGGTTCTATCATTTCAAACTCGCAATCCCAAGTCAAATAAAATACAATAAAAATCGCTCAGGCCTATCATTTCAGCCCATAACAATTTTTCCCTATTCTAAAGTCCGTTCGGGTATGTATCATTTCAACCCATAGTGATTCTATTCTAACAGGGAACTTGCAGTGTGAATATATGCATAAACAATATAAACAATGTCAATGTCACAATATAATGTCATATATCAGATGTCAGGTGATAATTAACAGTTTTAACATGGTAATAACATGGTATAGCATATCATATGATCAACATTAACTTGCATAACATTTTATATTACTAAACACTCGTCATCAATTCACTATTTCATAAGTATAAATGTCAGAGTGAGAAAGACTCACCTTTTACGAAGCTAGAGACAAACAACACACACAAGAGCGATTCCAAAGGCCCGAAAAGCACGATTTAATTTGAATGGATGGAGAGCCTTGTAAACAATACACAAAATATAACATACATAAGTGCAAAATATAAATATTTTACATACAAATATAATCAACAACTTAAGTTTGCAAAACAATGGCAAAACATGAAAGATAATCGAACCTTAGAAGCAACAGACTTGCACAAGACACATAGGCTTGGCCTAAATGCAAAAGGGCTTGATCTCATCACACCTAGGCTCGGCCTAGGTCATGTGTGCTCGGCCATGAGTAATGAGATATGGTTATGTACATGAAAATGGAAGGCAAAGACATGGAGAGGCAATGGTAAGCAAAGGGTCAATGGATGGAAGGTTTTGGAGCAACATAGACTCGACCTATGTCAATATTTGGCTCGGCCATGCATTGTTTCAGGTCAGGTCAGTGGAGTGGCTGATGGTCAGAGGTGATGTAGGAAGGTGGTGGTGGATGTAGGGGTGGCCAAGGCAAGATATGGAGGAGATAGTGAAGATAGGCTTGGCTAGGCAATGTTTTCAAGGAGTGTTGCAATGTTTTGTGGAGTTTTGTGGTTATGGCTTCATCCAATGGTCACGGCCTGATCTGGAGGAGGGGATAGGTGGTGGTTTCTGCTGCTGGTGATGGTGGAGAGTAAGGTGGTGATGGTGGGTGGTAGAGGCCAAGCAAAGTTAGGTAGAGATCTAGGCAAAACAATGAAAAGAAGAAGGAAAAGTAGAAGAAGAAGACCATGAACTTGCCATTCTTTTTCTCAAATTGAAATGCCGTGAGTTTTTGATGGTGGAAAGAATATTTTCACGTGAATTTCTGGAGAAAATACATGGCTATAGGTAAGTAGTGTACGGCCAAAATAAAGGAGAGTAAAAGTCAAAAGAAAATGAAGAGACAAGGAGATGAAAAGACTAGAAAATGAAAGGTCTAGTCTCTTTGAATTTCTAATTTCTTTTAAAATTTTAAATACATGTAAAATATGTATAAATACAGATAAAACACGAAAATATAGTAAATAAACAAAAATAAATAAATAAATATTAATTAAATATAATTAAATTAAGAAAATTGCAAAGAAAATGTAAACTAGGCTTGAAAATTTGAAAATAAATGAAATGAACTTTGGAAAAATTGTATGTACATGAAACATATTTATAAATAAAGATAAAAACATAAAAATAAAATGCATACATAAAATGAATAAATAAATTTTAATTAAATATAATTTAAATAAAGAAAATAACAGAAAAATGGAAACTAATCTTTAAAAATAGAAAATAAATTCAATGAGCTTTGGAAAAATTCAAACATCACTTTAAAAATATTTAAAAGGTAAAAATATATGTAACATAGCATATAATACAATTTAGAATAAGATATGACAAACAAAAAGATTATTTATATAATTTAAAATAAACAATTTTGTTAAATACAGCAAATTTCACACAATAGTTAAAAAGGCATAACTTTCACATTATAAATCAGATTTTAACAAAACGAAAAGCAGTGTTCTTAAAATTTTATTTACTTTCATAATAAAATATAAAATTCAAATTTTCAAACTTTCAAATTTTAAATTTAAAAGTCAAACTTTGACCATTTTGACCAAAATTCACTTTTCTGGAAATATTCAATTTATGCATGATTGAAATTCTAATCCACATCAAAATCAACATTTATATTTCAATTAAAAAAAATATTCATTTTAATAAATAAAATTAAGTTTTTAAATTAGGAATTTAAATTAAAATGATTAAAATATACAATTACAATAATCAGAAAATACAGGGTTGTTACAGGACGGGTTCGTACCGGGTTTGGGCCGAAACCTGTATCGTTCAGACCTAGTAGTGATGAGGCCGGGGTTCATATGAACCCAAATAAGAAGAAATTTCCCTTTCAGAAATCCCAATCATTTCCTCTTAAGAAGAAGAAGCAAGGCAATTCTGGTTCTCACTCTAGTGCTGCACCTACTTCAGCTAGAGTGTTGCTTGCTTCAATTGTGGTTCTAGAGACCATCTAGTTAGAGATTGTCATCAAACCCCTAAGTGTCATTACTGCAAGAAGGAAGGACATATAGTTTCAGCATATCCTAAGAAGGGAAAGAATTCAGGTTCGAGGAATCTGAATGTGGCTCAGGTTTCTGGTAGTGCATCTTAGTCTCGAGGCATATCTCTTATTATTTTGGAAGGTTCTATTCTTTTTCATGACCGTTCCATTCGAATCCTCTTTGATACGGGTGCTTGGCATTTATCCATACTGGAGAGATTTGTTAATGCTACTAGATGTTCTGGACTTGTTGTGTACTTGAGGATTGCGAATCTTTTTGATGGGATATGCAAAATATGACGTGATAATTTTGGGATTTGTTCCTTATAGTTTATCTTTGCGTGCATTTTAGCATGCTATTTTCTATCTTGAGTTTAGAATAATTTGAGAGGCGGTTGCTTGCATTTTATAAAACCACATTGTGATTTGAAAGGTCTTATAGTTAGGTATCTTGATTCAGTTGATTGATTAATTTTTGTCTTCGGAATATTGATTATGATTTCGAAATCTCTGTATTCATTACTGAATATCGAGATGTTGATGATATATCTCAGTTCTTGTCATTGTGACTCTGTTGATTTCTGTAAGTCCGTTTGGGTATGACACCCAATCGGGAAATCGAATAATGTATTGATCTCATTTTTGATTCTTAGCTTTTCGATCATCCTTCCACAAAGATGCCCACTGAGGAAATGAGGTGATCCTTGAAATTTAATTGATATTGCCATTCTTACCTCTTTTGAGATAACCTTTTTGGATACTCATTTATAGGCTTAGTAATATTGCTTCACCCGAAGTAATGATTTGCCATTTATGTTCTTCTCATTTTGAGAACATACTTTACTCTTTCCCTTATATCTCGCTGATTTCATATTTGATCTCCTGGTGGTACTAGGGTCTTTCTTCAACTTCACCCTACACTGATTTTCATTAGCTTCGATTTGTGGAGGATAGTGTTTTTTTTACCGTTTTCCGCACTCGTTATGGGTTTATGAAAGGTTCATTATACCATTAGGAACGACGAACACTCCAATCTATTCCCTCAACCTTGTGAACTGAGTATTCGGGGAATTTCTCGATGAGTTCCTTTTTGTGTTTTTGATTTTTGGATAAACGTAATAGTTGTTTTTTCTATTTTTTCAAAAAAATTGAAGATATATTTCTAAGAGAAATTGGATTTGGTTTTTGGGATAAATAAAGAACATTTTGAGAACAAAATATGAGATTTTTTTATAAAAGATGATTTTTTATGTTGGGGTGTCCATCAAGTGCTTTAAGAATTCTGGTCAATACGCCTGATCAACGTTATCAATAGAAATTTCCTAAATGCTGTGATGAGACAATCGGACATGATAATTAAATTTTAATGAGACTAAATTTTGAAATAAATTAAAAAGATTTGTGAACTAAATTTTATTCTGGATGACATATGCAGCCATTAAACCACGGTGAGATAGGATGAGTGGCAAAGTGGCTTTGATCATTTGATCAAAACTGCAGCCAATCGATAGGATTATTCATTTAAATCAATGGTGAGGTAATGCCATTATGATAACTGAAATGTATAAGTTTGAATATAGTTATGTTTTATTGTTAAAATGGCGAGATAATACTTTGTTTGAAAAATAAATGGTTATTGAATACTTTAAAATAAGTTATTCATGTTAAAGATGGAGTTTGTTATGATAATTTGGGATATTTGAAAATAAAGAGTAGTAAATATTAAAACTTTATCTTAAGGATTGTTGAGTTGAAATTATAAAATTATTTGGAAAATTTAATTTTGAAAAAAAAAGGAAATATGAGTTTGAAATTATTCTCGTTTTTTTAAACTATAAGAAGGAGCTTGGAAAATTTTCCAAGTGTTGAAAATTGAATTTTTGATTTTAAAGGCAATGAATTTTGGAACATTAAGAAGTTCGATTGTAAACAAAAATTTGGATTATGAATTTGAAAATAATGAATTTCGAACTCTAATAAATTTTGATTGTGAATTAAAAATTATATCTGTCGTGTTCCTCGTAATTGTCTTGCCTTAATACAACAGTCTAACAATTAGCATTTTATGATCGTTTGAGTAGGATGATCTTTGTAGTAACCATCTCTCATCATGTTTTCTTACCTCAATTGTTGTTACCTTAGTATCAGTATGGCTTTTCGTAGTAACATATGGAAAATCATTAGTTTGTGGTTGGTGTTCGGAAAAAGTGATGCTAAATCTCAACTCTATACAAGAAACTTTTATGAAATCAATCTCTTTTGATTGATTTTGGGTCGCACTTTTGCTTTTGTGTTCTTGCTTTGAAAATGAGATACTTTTGAAATCATGATGTATTGCTTAAGGAATTCGATGGTCTGCAAACCCTATTATTTATACATAGGAAAATCATTGAATTTACCAAGCAATTTTTATCTTGGCCTTCCTACGTCTTGAGTAGAGAGTGAGGAATTTTGATCTCATGCTTGTCTATCC
Source organism: Allium cepa (assembly GCA_030765085.1). Lineage (NCBI taxonomy): Eukaryota > Viridiplantae > Streptophyta > Magnoliopsida > Asparagales > Amaryllidaceae > Allium > Allium cepa. Next base: position 790,057,734 of record CM060935.1, on the reverse strand, counting down.
TTCATTTGAATGATGAAATAAATGTGTTGAATACAAACTCTTTTCTAGAAATTGCAAGGACACAACTTTGTCAAGGAGGAAGTCTGTAACATGCCTGGTTTGGCGATTACCAGTATATATTAAATTATAACGGAGGTTATAATTTAATATCGTAAATTAAAATATAATTGGAGATTTTAAATTGTTTATTTGGAATAAAAAATAAATTTTGTAATTAGAATGAGAAAAATAAAGTTTGGAACTTATTTTGTTTAATTGGGAATAAAATATGGATTAGAAAAGTATTTGGTTTAAATAAATTGAAATATTGGGTATTTACTAGTTTGGAGCTATGCATTTCAACGTTTAATTGTTGAAAATAAATCTAAAGTAATGGAAATAAGGTTTTAAAAACTTTGTTTTGTAAATTTGGAGTAAAAATAATCAATTTGTAATTTTATTTGGGTAAATACAACAATATTGGAAAATATTGTCAATATTAATCTTTTGTTGAATTTAAAATGAGAAATATGGAGATAACATGTGATTTATTAAAATAAAAGATGAAATATTGTTTGAAAATAATATGTTGATGATTAAAAAGAGCTATAATGATTTATTTTAATTTATTTGACAAGAAAACAATTTTTGTACATGTTGTTGTGGTAAAAATAATATTTTATAATAAAATTGTATAAATTATGAAATATAGATAAAGATAAGAATTTATAAAAATAATATTTTATTGTTGAAATAATTTTTTTTTATAACAATTCTATTTTCGCACAATTGGTTGCATACATTTTTGTTTGAGTTTATATTGAGAAATATGTGTATATTGTGATAAAATAGGTTTGAAGTGTACGTATCTTAATACTTTCTCTAGGTATATGGAGTTGGGCTTTTTGGGTTAGGTTTGGATCCATTAACCCTTAATCTGGATACTTTTGGTAAGATGAAAACATACAGTACGTTGTTTTCCTTCTCAATAACAAAACTTTACAATAAAAGAAAATACATATTCATGGCTTTATCAAATTAAAATCAAATCTCACCCAAATTGCTGCAAATTCAAAGAGAGAATCGATTAAACCAAGATTATATAAGGTAATCCAAACCAATACTAAAATTAATTTCATCAAAATCTTTGAGCTTGAGATGAAATTGTCTGTAACCAGTTTATTTCCTGTTGCATGTCTTCTTTTCAGCTAATACAGGTCATTAAAGCTCCATTCCTTCTCCAAAGTTCGCAACTTGCAGTAAAATCTTGCTAAATCATTGAGGTGAGCTCATAACTTGCAATTTCTAACTAAATCATGAGCTACTATAAAGAAAATTGCTTAGAAAAAGTCTCTGTATACGTATTTGTTTCTATTTTTGTTTATGAGTGTTTCTCATTTCTGGTTGCTACTTTGAGCCTTTATAACTTCTTGATTATCTCGAATTGCTGCCGGATCTTTTCTGGATTGTTGTTTGGATGTTAAACTATGTGCATGTCAATTTTCATTGCAAAATTCTGTTGTGTGATAAGTCGTATTGCTTCTGGAAAATCAGTACGCACCAGAAAAAGTCACAGGAACCACCTCCGTAGACTGCGTCAACAGGTAGGTCGACCCAGAGCCTCACCAGGTCGACCGGCCTGTCGACCTAACGGTCGACATGGAGGTAGACCTGATGTGGAAATGATCGACCCTTTGTCGACCTATTTACGTGGATAGTTGGGCTTGTTTCTTTTACCTATTTGCAGCACTTTTCCTTCCTTGCTATGATTTTGGCAATCAATTCCTTTGCAATTTTGAGATGTTGTTCATAATGGTTATGGGCTATGATATCCATCATTGGGTTGGCCAAGATTTGGAATAATTTGGAATTTAAAATTTTAATTTTAATTCGAATTAATTCAATATCGATTTGGAGTAATTTCTCCATTTTCCTCGATTTCAAGCACTATTTCTTCCAAATAAATTTTGAGAAAATTTCTAAATAATTTGTGTTTTTGAATCTTTATTATAAAATATTTTCATATTATTTTTAAATTATTATTAAATTATTTTAAAGTATTCAAGCTGAATTTTCAATAAAATGCCTTTAAAATGATTTCATAAAATTATTTTAAAATCCCATTTTCTCAAGTAAATTGTTTTATAAATAATATACAATATTTTTACACTTTTTGAAAGTATGAGAAAAAGAATTAAACGGTTTAGTAAAACTCATGGTATAGGACACATGAGTTTACTTTATCGGTTAATTCCGGACTTGTACGATCGAAACTATTTGAGTTATTGATTTCTGAGTTATTTAGCCAATTTATGGTGAGTTTTGATATTATAATTCCTATCTTTAGGAATTATCCGGGAAGGCCAATATTTGGCGGGTTGTGTTTCGAGATCTACTATTCTAGGAGTATGATCTATGAGAACACGCTATAGTGTTTTACTTGCCAATGAGATGAGGCGAGTCTGAGTTTTCGAGTTTTGAGATTTTATGATGATTTATGTTTTTTAATGTGGCAATGACTACAGTTAGTAAATCGTTAAGTGTGAACGTGTGGTATGGGATGCACGTTAACACTTTTCAAGTTCCTATCTGCGCGTTGTGACACATTCTGGGATTGTCGGTACTTTAGACCTTTGGGTAGTATGTGATTACGACTTTGGTCGTCTGAGATTTACGACCTCGATCGTCTAGGAGAGGTACCTAATATATATGGTACTGGGGGATGGCACGTGCAGCATCGCTTCGGCATGCAAATGGGATTTGGCCAATTTGGGGAATTTTTACGAGTTTTTGGTTTCGATTTCACCAATTTGAGATGATGAATTTACTTATAGCCTTGATTTAGAGATATATGTTGTTTTATGGTGATTTTGATATTGGGATTATGAACTCTGATTGAGTTTCATGAGTTTTGATTGGATATTTTGATGATTTCACATATGGCTTATATATTGCTTTTGTTCACTTACATTATATAGCCCTTTGAATGTGAAATACTTATGCCTTGTTAAATCTTATCATGTGATTAACTTCGAGCTTTATGGAATACCTATTCTTAGTTGTATAAATAGACTTTCTTATATATATATATATATCATTCCTTTATCTTTAAAGGAATGTTTCCCTTATGCACTTATATTCCTTTATCTTTGACTAATATCAAGTTCTAATTAGCCCGATCTGTGTATTTATTGCTAGGGTCAAACCGAGTTGCAGGTTAGCTTTTGGACCTTTTCTCTTTGGTTATGGCATAGTTTTTGTGTTGTAATTTTTTGTTGGGAACCATATGATGTATCTATTCTTTTGTGGGGATGTATGTATATTTCATGGTTGAATACCACTTGTGGCATGTCGTATTACATTTGATGAAATTGTGTATGTATATTATCTTTGTTGATGTTCTGTGACTTAAGATTGTATCGTTATCATATCTTGTTTCTGAATCGATCATGTAGCCACCATAATAGTGTATTAGAAAGGAATTAACACTACACCAAAACAACAAATTTGGCACACCAGGAAGTAGAGATTTGATACGGCTCAGAGCCGTATCAAATTTGATACGGCTCAGAGCCGTATTAAATTGCCTCTGCGATCCACACCCTCCGCAACACCTAAAATCTAACCCTACGTTTGAAAGGCCGCGGATCACTACATTTTGCTCGCGCTAGTTTTCATTTCCCGCACTATTTTCATTTCGCATGATGGAATTTTCGGTTTACTTTTGTCTGTTGCTTACAGTAATATTTCAAGCCAAGAACAAATATAGTTTTTCTCCTTTATAAAATCCAAATCCCATCATCTATCATTAATTAGCCTTCGCCATCAAAACAAAAGGTGTTCGGTTTCATCTCTAGTATTTTTAAAAATTGACGGTACTCAATTTCGTCTAGCATCTTTTGAGTTATTGCCTAAAAACTAAAAGGGGATAAAATTGTTTCCAAACTTCAAAAATCAAATTCTCTCAATCCGTTGAAAATTAATCATTGCTGCTTGTGCCATTGGGTTCGTACGGAGATGTAGGATTTTTGGTATAAGTTTGGCGAAGTTTTGTGATGGTCGATGACGAAAGTCGATTTCTATGGTTTCATTTTTTTTCAGATTTGGTCATCGATTCACGATTTGGTGTTCGCCGTCAAGTTCGTGGTGGAAAAGTTGGGTCATGGCCGAAGTTTTAGGGGTCCGGTCATGTATAGGGCGGTCGCGAATTTGCGTTCGCCGAGCCTGTAGCTCGTTTTCAAGGGGGCAGCTTACTTTCGATTTTTGCTATAGTGGTCATGAAGTATGGGCGAGGGTGGCAAATGGATAGGAGGACAAAGTGGCGCACGATGGTGGTCTTTGATCGAAGGATGGGGGTATGGTTGTCGCATGCACGTGCACACACGTGCACTAAAGTCTGGAGCTAGAACGTGTATTTGGGGGAAGAGTGGAAGAAAAAGGTCTATAGCTTCTTGGGTAGGGTTCGAGGCTAATGGGCATGGTCAATTGATTTTGGGTGAGAAACTTAGTTTATTTTGTCTAAAAATTTATCTATATAAGCATTTAAAATTCAAAATATTATATTTGTGCATGATGGAATGGAATTTGGATAGTGGCAGGGAAGTGTGGTGAAGCTTGGAAGATGTTTGTATATTGAGATTGTTTGAATGGTGGTGTTTATTGGTTGAAGAGGCTGTTGAAGGTGGTTGGGTTGCAACGTTGTGTAGGGGGAGGTTGCAGATTATGGAGAAGGTGATGTATGGTTATACGGTGAAGAGTGTTTAGGTAGTAAGGAGTTTTTGGTTGAGTTTGTGCAGTTGCAGGTGGATGTCTTGGTTTGTGAGGGAGGGAGTTTGTATTGATGGTAGCATGGATTTGGGAAGAGATGGAAGTGGCTAGTTGTATGGGAATGCAGTGGGACAGGGTTGTTTGGAGAGGCAGTCTGGTTGTTTGAACTGATGATGTGAGGCAGATTGATGGTGAGGTGGGTGGAGATTAATGAGGATGAATGCCAGTATTTTTCTATATAGATATTATCTTTGTATGTTGCACCATAAATGATTGTTTCGGTCAATAATTCATGTCCAGTTCAACTAAAATGGAATTTTGATTCTGTAAAAAAAAAGTATGCAGAAAAATAATAATATTTAAAGCTCATATTGTATATTTTTCCATGTTCAGAAGCATGAAAAGCTCTGCAAGAAAGGAATGGTTACATTGTATAATTGTATATCTTATATAGAGTTTCTTATATGTGTTAAACATTGCATAATTGTATATCATATATTCATTTTTAATTGACTGCTGACCGTAGGCATCGATGTAGAAGAAGGGAACATGTAATGTGAAAAATAGAGAGCAATGCATTTTTTTTACTTTAATACATTAATTTGATACGGCTCAAAGCCATATCAAATTCATGAATTTGATACGGCCTAAAGCCGTATCAAATTCATGAATTAGGAAGTGCTTTGAGCCGTATCAAATTCATGAATTAGGCAGTGCTTTGAGCCGTATCAAATTCATCAATTTGATATGGCTTTGGGCCGTATCAAATTTTTAACCACGCCAAAATTTGATACGGCCCAAAGCACTGCCTAATTCCATTTGATATGGCCAAAAGCACTGCCTAATTGGCATTTCTGGTGTAGTGTAAGTATGTCAAATACTTGTAGTAAAATGAAAAAAAATAAGTGCCAAATCCGACATACTTAGCTCTTATCTAATACAAGACTATGATGGTCGCCCTTAACCAGCCTTATTCTCCGCATTAGTAGATAGAATTACTCTGTAATTCTTTTTTTTATTGTGCGTCTCGAGGTGGGGCGTCACAGTAAGCGTGCATGCTAATTTTATGTGCGCATTTTCATATGCTTGAGTTGTGTGTTGCTAAAATTATTTCTAAAATCTTCTGTTTTATTATCAACTGCATTTAGCACGTAAAACTTGTTTTTAAGAATGATTTTTTTGGTGTTATTGAGTCTATTACTTTAATGAACAACTCCCATGTGTTATCGAGTCAATTACTCTAATGTAATATTGAGTCTGTAACACTTGTGCATTGTCGAATTTGTAAGATTGGATGCTATTAAGTCTATACAATATTACTATCGAGTCCATACAATATTGCTATAGAGTCCATAAAATATTTTTATCAAGTCTACACAATATTGCTATCAAAGTCTAAACGATATAGCTATCGAGTCTATATTATAATGTTATCAAGTCTATACGATGGGAAACCTATAACTTAGTATAAAAAAGAAACTGATATAGTTCTTAGTAAAGTAACTACCTTTTGACTTAGTCTTTAAACGTGTCATTTCTTCATTAGTTATTTTGGAATTGTAGCAAAAATTTCATTAATTTCTTCATTTACCGTTCGTCCAGTCATTCGACTTTTACGTTCTTTGTGTATTGGCTCGGCTGCAATTGCTTGAACTCCATCACTTCGGTCACCAACAAAAAAGCCAACATTAACATCCACATTCTTTTGCAACTTAAAATCTACTTCATCGTCGATGGCTCGGGCCCTTGGATCGGTACCTACGTGTGATGCTGGGTCGGTACCAAGTTAACTCTTGTCAACTTGGTTTTTTCGATTTCCCGCCTTCAAGGTTCTGACTTCCTTTCTTTTCATCTTCTATTTTTCACCTCTAGATTTTTATATGGCAAGGAAGAATTCTCTTCCTCCGAATCAGAAAATGACAACTCCTTTCTGCTCCTCCCACACATCTGGGATAGCTGGGTTAACAACTTTATGTTCTGTCTCATCTATTTCATCATAGCAATCTGGCTCTCTATCCTCTTTTTGTTCATTTTCATCGTCATCCTATCCAAATCAACATTAGTTACCACTTTCGATGCACTTCGACTTTCTGCAGTAACTGGTTGATTGGTGACTTCCCCATGTTGAGAGCCTTCGTTTTCAACATCATTAGTTAGCCTAAAAACAGTTGACTTCTCTTTGAGGTTTTTGGATGTCATATCTTTCTTGGGTCTAATAATAAACTTTAAGAAAATTTAAGTGATCAAGGATCCTCCAACAATAATTTTTAGATCTTACTCGTGGTTTCTAATAACGTAACGGTTCAAGATAGATCCAATGAGTCTTTCGAGTTTTCATCGAAAGCACCCAAATGTTTGTGCAGAAAGTTAAGCAAAAATCCCATTTTTGTGCGTTTCTCCTCCTATTTAGAGGCGTAGATCGGTGAGATAAGCTTTGATATTTGCTATCCACGTTCTCCATGTTCAAAAGGAGGTTCATGAGGGAGATATGGTCATGTTGTCACCTTGATAGTCAACTCGGTACCGAACTATGCTTCACAAATCGATGTCGAGTCAATAGCTTTCATGTTTTCTAGTCTTTTCTAAGTGCTTGGCTTCGTTTCTTTGTTTTCTTGAATGGAATTCCCTTGGTCAATCTCCCTTTGATCCACAGAATGCATCTTCTATAGTTCATTCTTCGATTCCAATGAATTAGCTATAATAAGTTGATCTCATGACTCGGTATCGAGTGACACCTAAACATGCTTTGGCAAATTTTCTCTTTCAGCACTTGCTTGATTTGGAAAATGGCTAGTCACCTTGTAACGTCTATCCTTTTTGCACGCTTTAAATCGACACACGTGCCAATTCAAACCATACGGAAGGGCGGATTGTTATGGGGTAAATAAGAAAAATGAGAAAGAAATAAAAACAAAATAGAATCTCACAGCGGAAGGATAAAATATAATAATCAAATATACAATTCATGAAGCTGTTTACAAAATATTAAAATTTTCTTATACAATATATATATCAGAGTTGCACATACCAACGAATAAAATCGATGCAGCGGAATGCGGTGTAGTAGAATATAATATAATAATAATAATGAAATCTTCGTCTTCGTCCTCCAGAAATAAAGTCTTTGATCCTGAAATGCTCGGTCTGACCCGAGCGAATTGAAAAGACAAAATACTCGAGTCAGAACTAAAAGATCTTATGTAAGTTAAATCAACAGAAATAAATATAAGTGCAGTAACTCAGGAGATGCTCGGGATTTACATCTCTTAAGGATCCGTTAAACTATTTACTATGTAGTATATTTCGCTATTATAATAGTGTCTAATTGTAAAATAAACTTACTTTTAAATAGCATTAAGGGGTTACCCATATAGCCCTTAACAAAAAAATATTCCTATAGTCTATACAGTACCGTAATCTCCCCCGTACTGGGTGTCGTCAGAAGGCACTCCATAGGTATGGTACAAAACAAAATCGTATAAGGCGCGCTAGGGTAGGTGACATGGCACAACTAGGCAATGCCAGGGTAGATATACCAATTACGCTTTCGGGTCGGTGGTAACGCATAGCTGCAGCTACCGCCCACGTCGAGCCACACCCCAAATCAAAGAAATCAAAAGTGACCACCGAATAAATCCAAAGTCAGAGTAGAATATCGAAGGGATGTGTCCGATAAAAGGGGCTACCTTCTTAACCCGTCAATCGCTCCTGTTTTAGCCACCTTATGCCAACTCACAGGAGTTGGGTCCATGTATTTATCTCAAAGGAAACGCCGCCACCATCCTACTTCATTCTGGAATCTCCACCACGTACACGGTTGTTAAAGTGGTTTTCGGAGTTGGCAGAGAGTATGACAACTTCCGACCCGGTTTCTTCAACAACCAAACGTTATTATAACACCGCGGTCTTTTCAAAATAGTTTATACTTTAAAAACCAGAATAAAATATTCATTTCAACCATATAAACACGATATCATTTCTATTTTAAAACCCAAATCAATGTGATATCATATATATATATATATATATATATATATATATATTTCAAAAATCATAGTACTTTCAAATATATATACTTTAAACCCATAGCTTCGAACATAATTTTCAATACTTAAATGGTTTAATAATAAGTCACTTTATAAAGTAAATTAGCTTTTTTTTTTTAATTTCTTAGATCAATTCCAAATACAGATTTGAATTTCCAAATAAACCATTTAAATTTCCATATATTTCAAAGTTTCAAATATTCCACAATTTCAAAACTAATTTTTTTAATTCGTATATATATGTCAAATTCCTTTTACTATTTTAGTTTTGAAATACTTGCTTAATAAATCCATTATCCTTTAAATAATCTTCCAATTTCAATAATTGAATATTACTCAATTTATTTAGACTAGATATATTTACTTAAATCATCTTAAACCCGAATTTAGTTATAACACCATATTCTTTTTAAATCTAAATTTCCATAAAATTTTAACTAAATGAAATCTCAAATCAATTTCAAACTATCTCCTCAACTTTGATTTATAAAAATCAATATAAACTCTATATTAGAATATAATTTTAGTAAATACCTATCCATAATATATTTAATAAAATCCACTTTATTATTAAACTTACTCCATACTTTAAACAATTTTATACATAGTTTAAAACCAAGAACTTAACCATATAAAAAATAACCTTTATCAAATATCCGACATCAAAATTTCATAAAACCATATATATATTTCTTTACAAAACCATAGAAAAATTATTTCAAAACTAATTATATATATATATATATATACCGCGGTGCCTATATAAAATTTTCTATCCTATGGTCAAGTGATACGAATATTTATCATTTCAATCCGCAATTTAAAAATAAAAAAAAGGCGATTGTATATCATTTCAAACCGCAATCCCGAATGAGATGAAAATGCATACTAACTTGCAGTGTTTAACAATATACAATACAACATCCATTCATCCAATATCATCCATCAACCATTTATCAAAATCATCATCAAATTCAACAATACATCAACATATATCAGGTAATAAATAACATGCATTTACTGGCAGTTTATTATGTAAAATAATTTAACTAATAATTTAACTGCAGTTTATATGCACAATAAATTAACTAATAATTTAACTATCAGTTTACATGCAATAATAAATTTAACTCGAAATTTAACTGGCAGTTTATATGCAATAATAAATTTAATAACAAGTAAATCAAAAGAATGTAATTTAACTGAGATAATGATGAAATATATGCCAAGAAGCTATAAATAAATTTTTAAACACATCATAAATCAATTTAATAAACATAAGAAATTTTAGAAGTTGTGAGTGGGTTAAAACACTCACCTTTTGAATTTAAATCGAATTTAAATCCGATTTAAATCCAAAATTTACACAGTCTCCAAATTCGTCCAAGCCAGCGTCAAAGAGTCCGGAATTCGCATACGAACCTAGCGGAGAAGACCGCGCGTGAAACGGATGTCGTATGCATAAGTTATAGCAATTAGAACAATTGAAGTTTAAAATTTTAAATTAAATAAAATAACAACACACGTACTTTCTCTCTCAAGACCTTGCTCACGCGTTTGAGAAACTCGATCCAGAACCCTAGCCGCCTTGTACAACCCAACGCACGCAGCTGCCAATCACGCGATCGCCGTTGCACCTGCCCTGAGGCGCCGTCTCCACCTTCACGAGCCTCGCGACAACCACCAACTCCCTTGCCTCGATATGCGCACAGCCGCCGCCGCCGCTGTCTCTTGTTTAAACCCTAGCGAATTATCCTGCCAAATCCGACCGTCATTACGCCGTGCGACCTGTATGGATGGACTACGCTCGAGCACCTCTACAAATCCATGCTGTAGATTCGACGATCGGTCGAAGTCGATCGCAGCCCAACGAACGGCCGAGAATTAAATCGCGATTTCAGGCCAAACGATGAATCGGATTGAAAAACGAATTCCACCAGAAGATTACGCTCACTGAGAGCTTCAACATATATTTTTTTGATTTTTTCTAAGGACTTTGGATTTTATGCTTTGGATTTGGTTTGGAACTGTATTTGGATCTAGGATTTGTTTGTCTGCCATTGAGGAGGAGAGATAGTTGGAATATACGTACAGACAAATGAGAAATAAGGAGGCTAGGGTTTATAGCCGGATATTTATAGGCAAAATTGAAATAAAATAGATGGATTGGGTTGATAGATATACGGGCTAACGACAAAGTGGCCCAAAAAGCCCGTTCTGACTCCGAAACGAAATTGGGTTAACCCATATATCAAAATAGTTGTTTTAAAATATTTTAAACGCAATGGAAAAGGTTTTAGGTCCAAATTCCATCGTATGGAGAAGTTATGCTAAAATCAATATTTTCAAATTGATTTTCAATTGAGTTCAATTAATCGATTTCAAGACGTTTCAAGCCCATACGATCAAACGACAAGTCCGATCGATGCAAAACTTGAAAACCTACAATAATTCATCGTTACGGATCCGATGAAACTTGTTTCGTCGAAATCCGAGCCAGTGGCCAAAAAGGCTATCTTTACATTAATTAAGTAAATTAATAATTAATTAATAAAATCCAAATTTTAAATTTAATTTCTAAAATTGACCAATTTTATAAATTTTATAATTCTGACATTTAAAATGATTTAAACAAAATTAAAAATTTCGATTTATAGAAGATTAATTATAAATTCCAATATAAATTCTCAATTTCATTAAGTTCAAAATTATAAATAAAATTCCCAATAATTCTATTAAAAATACTTTTCATTCTATTATTTAATTCATTGTTACCAAAAGGATGCAATTTACATTGGTTCACGATTGTTTATATTTATTTTTTCTAGATTTCATCTACATTTCCATTTATGCAATGATTTAAATATTAAATTTTCATTTAATTGCAAATAAATCATACTATCGTAATTTAAATTCAAATAAATAAATAAATGTTGATTCCCATTCTTATCATTCAACGATCATTGTCCTATAAGCATATTTAACATTATTTACGTTTCATTACCCTGATACTTCCCGCTTCACCTTTTTTCGTATTAACTATTTTATTTCCACTTATTGTGTAATAACTACCATAATCCAATCAAAGTGAAATTTGTCAATTTCACCCATTAATCTAGATTTTAAATCCAATAAATTAATCTACCTTGGCCTCGTTCTTTATTTCATCAATCGTTACTTTAATTTACATTACCAAAACGTTAAATTAAATTTATAACAATTGTTTACCAAAGTTTATTTAGCCCATTAGATAAACAAAGCAACCTATATTAATTGTCACCTCTTTGCTTTTAATTGCCTTTATAAGCTTGTTACTTCAATCCAGATTATAATTCAATATATAACGCTAATTTTATTTCATTGCATTACATATATGCCTATCTACATCTTAATTCGAATAAATATTTCGTTTTTAAATGTGTACTTCTATCAATCAAACACATTAATTAAGGTTTTTAAATACTTTACATTCTATTAAATTTACAACATTAAATTTACATTTTATAAATTACTTTACATACACTATGTATTAATTTCTCAATTAACATAATTTGAACTTGTTCCCCAATCCACCAATTAGTACTAAATTTACGCTTCTATTAATTTACCTTCACACTTCCGTTACTATATTATCAATCATTAAAGTAACGTATATTATCAATAACAACATTATAATTACTTAACATCTATATGATCTTTATTTACAATAAATCCATTGACCAAAATTTTTTAGGTAATTTATAATAAATTGTTATCGTACCCTTAAAATTTACGCTTAAGTTTATGTTATATTCAATTTATTTTATTTCATTAATTAATTCAAATTTTACACTCGTTTTCTTCCATTTGATTTATAGCCTAATATAACATTTACATTAACCCATTTCATTTAACTTATACAAATTCAGCTTTGACTAACTTTATTGCCTAAATTTACATGCAGTTACTTTTACTAAATAAAATTATTGCATTGGATAATATAATGCTTACCTTTATAAGTTTTCATTTCCAAACAATATTTCAATTACTACAGGACATTGATTTAATTCAATTTACCATTAAATATTATTAATTCATTAAATTAATTCACATTTTTTTTCCTCTTTTTTTTTCTTTCTTCCTAAATTTAATTGCAAAATTAAATTAAACTAACCAATTTATTTATCAAAATTTATGGGTCGTTACACACCTTCAAGTGGCAAGCAAGAATCTGTATCGACTCTTCGGACTTCGATTGGATTTCGATCTCCAAAGTTAGGATTCAAAATTTCTAATTCGCTTTCCGACCATTCAATGGTTCTGACTCGTCGTCGAGATATGACATGATTTAAAGGCATGATAATAGTATATATGTTTATACAATATGTATATGTATGTGTGTATGGAGCGGTTATTGGGACATAAAATAAAATACAAAACTAAATACAATAAGTATTGATCATTAGATCCTTTTGTCTTTACATGAAGGTGAAATTCAAAAGAAAATCTAATTGTCAAGATTTCTTGTCTTCCATATATATATATATGACTTCGAATGTGATTTAAGTTTTTACATAGAAAAGGATTTTAAAAAAAATATGAAATAAACGAATAGCATATTTCAAGGCATAATAAAAGTAGATAAGGAGCTATGCAGTTCTATAACCGATAAGCAGTATAAAGTTGACCAAAACTTGTTTGAACTTATAATTCATTATTCACCAGAAAAAGTAAAAAAAAAAATAATGGTGCATTCGCTGTTTTGTACTTGCCTTATATCTCTCTTCAAACTTAGCAAAAATGTCAGCAAAATTTCCACCTGCGGTTGAAATCAATATGGAAAACATGAACCACTGCATTGAGCTAACAGGCCAACTACAAATAAACATTGAAAAAAAATGAGAAGTAGGAGACGGTGGTGCTTTAGGAAATGCTATCTCTATTTAGCAGTAAAATTTACTGATGTTGGTATCATTCCACCGTTTTTTTTCTTTTTTTTTGAGACAATCAAGTTTCTACTATTAGTGTGTATAAATTTTGGTTTGGAGATGGAGCTAATCAATATACATTTAGCAGTCTTAACATGGTTGAAGACCAACTTTCTCCGTGAGAACGTCGGTTTGACACTTGAAAACTTGATAGGAACACAATTTTACATGGAAAGAAACATATTTTAATAACACAAGGACATGTGCTATTACATTTTCAGTGGTAGGATAAAACATTATGAAATAAGTTAATTTTTTAGTAATTTTAAAGTGCAAGAAGGATAACATTTAGCTTGCACATCATTTTACAACGATATCAATATTAAAATCAAATTTATTTCAAACTTAAATATGTGAAACAATCATTAACATTGTTTCACAAGATCACAACTTCGGACTATTATAGGTAGGCCTGTCAATGGCAGGGTTAGGTCCGGATATTATAAAACCCGGACCCAAGTCCAATTACAATAATTAAAACTCGAGTCCCGCCCGAGCCCGCAGGGTATTTCAACCCAATATCCGAGTCCGGTCCGTCGAGCTTTTTAAGCCCACTGGGTAATAACTATATACATAACTGAGAATATTTATGTTAAAACTGTTATAAACAAATAACAATACGTTATAAAGAAATAAGAGCATAAGCAATTAGAGAAAGAAGCCGAAGAAATATTATTCATTCTTCAAAGATTAGTAGTTTATTTACATTACATAGCCTACTTTATATAAAGGCTTCAGAGCTAAATATTGAACTTATCTCACGACGTGGGACTAAACAAAATAGTATACAAGCATATTCACTTTATTATTTACATACATTATAACACTCCCTCTTAAATATGTGTCTTCAAAATCTTGAATGCTCCGATAACTTGAAGTTGTTCCCCTTTGAAACGTGCATGTAATTGCTCCCCCTCATTATTATCTTGCTTGCATTTATCCATTTAATCGATATAGAGATTGTCAGTTGCCTCATTAAAAACCTCTGTTAGAAAAACCCAGTGGGAAAAACCTTGAACGAGGAAAAGAGTGCAATTTATAAAATCATATTGATATTCTTTCTGAACGGTTTGATACTCCGGGATCTAAAAAAAGGCCTCATTAAAACCTTACTAAGAAAAAACCCAATGGAAAAAAATCTTAGTGGAGGAAAAAGAGTACAATGGCATATTTTATTATATCATTTCATCAAATGAAGTTTGATACTTCAAGATCACACTAATGCCTTGTTAAAACCTTACTAAGAAAAACCATATGGGAAAAATCTTAGTCAAGGATAAAAATACAATTTAACTTAAATAACATATTTGAGATGTTATTTCTTGAAAAGACGTTTGATTCTTCTAGATCAAGATAATATCTCGTTAAAAACTTAGTAAGAAAAACCCAGTGGGAAAAATCTTAAACAAGGAAAAAGAGTACATTATAACTTATATCAAATGTTACTGGGGAGTTGATACTTCAGGATCAAAATAATGCCTCATTAAAAACTTACTAATAAAAACCCCGTAGGAAAAATCTTAATTAAGAAAAAAAAGTGCATTATAAAATACTTATGGATGCTCCCCCCTGATTTAAAATTTCCCTCTGAATTCATGTTCGTCTTTCGATAAGTCAAATTGGTTATAGATACTTCTGGATCCATAAATATAAATCTCATTAATAATATAGTTTATTAATAGTTTCCTTCGACACAATCAATTTTTCTAAGATTGTTTATTCCAAATATGATTTGCATTTTATGCATTTTGTATGCTACTTTTATGAAAAACAGTTCATGTGCTTTCACTTTTTGTGCTTCAAATCAGTTTTGCGTATTGCAATTATACATCTTTCATGAATATTAAAAGAATTCGTTACAACATTACTAAAACGTAGAAAGTAATCTACTCATCTTGAAGTATATCAAGATTTTCATTACAACAATACTTAGAAGAAGGTTGTAATCTACAATTCATGTCTTTTGCATTATTTATAACTACAAAAGTTAAATATATTCTTCAGGAATTTGTATTCTTTAATAAGTACTTGCATATCGAAACTACCACTTCAATGGATATTAAAAGTTTCATTACAACAATACTTAAAAATATGAAGTAATCTACTCATCATGAATTATATCAAGGTTTTCATTACAACAATACTTAAAGAAGTTGTAATCTACGCTCCTTGTTCTTTACCTTCTTTATAACCACCAAAGTTATTTATATTCTTTAGGGATTTGTGTACTTTCATTGTTTATTATGATTTAAACAATATTTATACCTTCGGGGTATTTTAAGTGTTTCAAACACTTTCAGTGCTTCAATCAATTCAATTATCTCTAAAATAGCATGCCCATGGCACTTAACATGTTGTTGACACTATATGTGTTTTAATAATTTTAATGTGCTTTTGTCATTTTATATACATGTTTCTAATTTTATTTTATGGACTACAGGACCACATTTCTTATTTAGGAGAATTTCATGATGGCCAGTCATGTTTTCCACTAATTCAAGATCTTTAATCTATTTATAACACAAGCATTTTATTATTTACAAATTTATCATCGATGATTATTTCTTGTCAGTTCTAGACATGATTTATTGAGATCTCTTTAATCATCATGTTTTAGGTACCTAAACCAGTTCTAAGGTTATCTGACAACCATGTCATGAATCTCTTTTAGAGCACCCTTAATGTTTCTTCAAGAACATTCACCTCATTTATTTGGTATCTTTATTACTTACTCCAAAAATATTCGAACTGACTTCTGTACCACATTTCAGATGTGATTTACACATTTTGATCCTTGGATAATTCTTTTATGAGTTGGTAAGAGGCATTCAATTGATATTGTTTATTATTGCTTATTAGAGTTTGTTCTCATCCATTGATCTTGTCAGTTAGAGGAATTTACTTATTGCGTAAATCATTGAAAACATACATGACTTCAGGTCATTCACCATTTATGTTGACTGGATTTTAAATCACTGAATGATATCTATGCATAATCTATAAGATGAGCTCAAAATAATCTTCAGGTTGTTAGTTCAATATCTGCATATATATCCATATACGTGCGTCTACATATTATATATTGAGTTAGTGATTTTAGAACAAAAGATTACATGGATCCAATTACTAAATTTTTGTTTATAGATCAATGTTAATGTAAATCCTTCAAGACTGCATGATAATGTTCAAAACATTGGTTTGGAACCATATTGAACTTCTGGTTCAATTCACACAACTTCAAGTTGTTAAGTTTTATTCCTTGTTAATATCTCAAATATACCTTTAAATATTAATTATGATTAATTATTAGAGAATAATACATAGTTATAATTACATATAAACGTCTCTTCTAGATAGTTCAATAAAAGAGATATATATACAACATAAATAAGAGTATATTCTGAACCCTAGAAATGTTATACAAATAAGAAATTATATCGGTTACACATAAAATTTATGGCAGCTTCTTCAATTTAGTTCACTTAGTCGAAAACATGGGTTATATGGAGCGAATTAAATTGAATGCTATATCTAGCCTACATCATTGTTAGGTTTCAAGTCATATGGGAAGTCAAGCATCATCAACCTAAAGAATCAAAATCAGCTGAAGGCAGACGTGAAATAATAATATATTGCACCAAGAAATTATGTACCCATGGACATGCACCAAACAGTAAGCAATGGAGTTTAAATAGACCCAAAAAAATAAATTAGCTGAGTTATCATTTAAGCGTGGACCGTTTCAAAATCTATAGTTTTCAATTTTTATACACTAAACATTCACTTCAGTTGTACCCATCCGAATTCTGTCTAACAAAGCAGGCATGGCAAAACATATGGGATTAAACAACAAACCAAGCATTGTACTTTCTCAAATATAAAGAGAATGACAGCCCAGATAGGAATACCACATTATATATCAAGTAAAAGTAATTCTGCGAATATTTCACTAATGTTACAAAGCATCCTTAACACAGACCTACTTTAAACAATTGCAATTCAGAGCATAGAACTCCAACTCCTCAATCTTTGCATCAATTTCACAAAATTCAGTATGCATCTAGGTTTTATGAACCCACAAATAATATTGAACAAGTATAAATGCTCCCAACTACTAAAACATTACTCTCCAACCTAGAAAACAATGCCTTCAAAGTCACTGTATAGACTATAGAGTCACTCTCTGTACAAACACACGCATAGACGTAGAAATCTTGATTCTGCACTTTTTTTTAATAGTAGTACATACATTAAGGTGACAAAGCAAACGTTAAATATACATGGAAAAACAGATTTCTAACCATTGATAAGCTTAGAGATTTATACAAGGAATTAGACATATGACGCATGTAATGAACCACTTCTGTGAAGTGAAAAATATATTTGATAAGCATTCGATGAGCTAGGAAAATATCTTATTGCATTATAAGTTGCTTAAAGGAATCTATTTTTTTTTTTGAGAAGAGATTGCTCATCACGATCACATGAGCTAAAACATTTGTATGAAATACGTAAAGGTGCATAATATAATATAGACAGGGAAAAATTAATCTTTTCTATCAAAACAGTTTCAATTGATATTGGGTTTATTTATTAATCAAGGGTAATGGATTTGACTCTAAAAGCATTTCAACCATTTCGTAAATTAGGATAGTAGCAAATCATCACTTAACCAACACTATTCCTACCAAAATATCAACTTAAAGTTATAATCAGTATGCAGGTTCTTTATTGCTTTCATAGCCTGAAAGCATATAAATACCACAAAAACTTCAAGGTAACGTGCAAATTAACCACAGATAGAATGAAATATTTAGAATATACTTACCTTAAACTGACTGAACTGAAAATCCGGCATCAATAACTTCGATGATTTGCTAGCCTTCATAGATATTTGAATTCCAGTCTCTTTGTTCCTTGACTTTTCCCCTGCTTTTCGGTGATGTCGAGACTTGCTAAAGTTGTTCAAATTGTTGAAGTCGACGTTGCTAAAGAATGGACCATTGACGTCGAGCGTTGCTGAAGAATGAGTTGCGAGAACCATCGTCGATGTCGAGCAAATCACCTGAGCCGTGGATCCAGTCGCCGCGAGAATAGTCGTCGCCGCGAGAACTTGTCGATTCTGATGTCGATCCAGTTGCCGAGCTGTCGTCGATTTTGTAGTCGACGTTGAACGTTGAATATCTGATTGGGAAACCCTAATTTGATGTTGATTTTAATTTACAGTGGTGAGCTCACTATGGATAACTCAATTACAGTGACTATGCATTGCTCAATTACAGTGGTGTGCATTGCATTTCCTCCTGAATCCACGGTAGTTTAATTAAAATGGAAGGATCTGATCTTCTAAATTATTATAATTTTTGATTGAAGACCGTAACAACACATTATAAAGAAATAAGAGCAAAAGCAATTAGAGAAGCAGAAGAAATATTATTCATTCTTCAGGGATTAGTTGTTTATTTACATTACATAGCCTACTTTATATAAAGACTTCAGAGCTAAAGATTGAACTTATCCCACAATGTGGGATTAAACAAAATAGTATACAAGCATATTCACTTTATGATTTACATACATTATAACAAAAACCATATTTTAAAACTGCAACTTTGGTAAAATTTTATACAAACAACGTTAACATATAAATTGGATGGTGATGTAATCAAGCTCATAACAAAAGTATGCAAATACATCTATATGTAAATAAACAAAATGGTAAATAAATAACATACGCATTCATGTTTTGATACGACGAAAATCTAATAGTCAGATCGGACCCTAACAGGGTCGGGTGTTGATAAAACTGTACCCGACCCGGATCGGGTCTGAGTCGGGCTTGAATAGTAAAAGGCAAAAGCCGTACCCGCATAAATAGGACGGATTCGGATCGGGCTCGGACCGAAACCCGTACCATTGACAGGCCTAATTATAGGTGTGATGCTATCTGGTCTCCATGCTCACTTTTCATACCCGTTACTACATTCCTTTTTTAATCTAGGTTTATAAGGTCTGTTGTGATCTTTTTAGTTTTTACTTTTTTGTCATCAAGTTTTGTTATGTGTTAAAGAAAGATTTATGAAGAGAAAAACAAAGTTCAATTAACAGTCAAGTTTTACCTCCCTGAATCCCAGCATAGCTTCTTTGTAGCACGCTTTGAACCCTATGCTCCCAAACAAAAATTAATACTATTCAGAATGTAATATAGATGCGTGTTTAGTTTTTAATCACAAGTCTCGGTGATTGGAAAGAAATAAAGCTCACCTTGGATTAGTTCGCTAGGGAAGTTTGAAGGAATTTGTACAAAATAAGAATTGAGAGCTTCGCGTTCGGCACTTTTCTTCGGCTTAAATATGTCGGAGTATCTTTCAATGTCATCATCATCCTCTTCTGATAATGGAATGAAGGGGAAAAAGCGTTATCTCAATAAATATACAATTACTGCAAATGAATGAAAAGTAGAATTTGGAATAAATATCACGTCGCTTGGGAATTAGGATATGAAAAAGTAAACTGTAGACCATGCTCGAGGTATTTGAGCGGGCGATTTTAATTTAATGGATTTATGGATAATTAATTATTTGTTTTGTTGTGTAATATTTCGTTAAACCAAACTAATACATTTTAACTTCAAATACAAGCAAATAAAATAACCTAGAAAATTTAACCAAACAAACTAAAAAATTTAACGAACATACTAACGGCGACTATGAAACAGACCCAACTAGTACGACATAAATCCGGGTATTTCATCATCAGACAATGTTTACACCATATCTAAGTTTGTAGGTCTTCGCGAATAATTATCATAATCCCCTGTCGCTCCACATAGTAGCAGACAGTATAGAATAACAACGTTGCATGACGTTGGTGAAACGAGTGATCAGAACAAACGACCGACCAGACATATGCTTGCTCGAACTGCCATGCTTGATCTGTCTGCTACGTCTAGGCTAAGTGGATGTGGTGTCGTCGAGCACCCAATACAAAGTTGAATCGACAGCAATGAAAGGCTGAGCTGATGGAGTTGGAGGTGTTTGATGCTTGTAGGTGCCTTTTCTATGCAATATCTAAAAAAACTGATTCAACTCTCTAAATTTGAATGGGCAATTTCTCTTGAATTTTCAGTATTTGCGCGCAGCGGTGTTCCACGCTCCTCGTAACCATCCAACTGATCGTTCTCTACATCCCACACTGCTCGTTCTATCTGTAGAATATTGTCCCATTATTCTTCAATCTATGTATGAGACCAATCAAAGTTCAATCTCTCGTTGAGTACTGTCGCCGCAGATCCATAAAACTCATTGACTAAATTAATTCCCTCCAGCAGGCAATCAACGCAAAGATCTACGAAAGCTTCTCCCTTTCGGTTGTCCACAAAGCTATAAGCTAAGAAGAAGCAGAACTAGAACCAGAAGAATGTGTCGTAATACTGAAAAACGAAAATTTCAAAATGTAAAAAAAAAATTCCAGAAAAATATATATTGTATATGCAGAAAAAATAAATAGAATAGCGGAGAAAATTACCTTAAAATAAGATCGAACGGATCAGAAAAAATTCAAAAAGGGAAATAGGTTGTTTGGACTACTATGAGGAGGAGGGGGGGAGGGTGGCTGCGTTTATATAAGGGGATGGAAGCTGAAATATGAAGCGTTTGTAGTGGACCGGCATAGACGCGTCGGACATTAACCACACAATTGTTATACGTCAAGTGTACTAAAACAGATAGCACGCTACAATAAACTCGTCGCACAAGTTTATTAATTAGAATTCCACTACGCTAGAATTCTGTATTAGATAAGTGTAACAATAAGTTACGTTGTAAATAAATTACAACAACACCGTTATACTATTGTAAGAAATAATATAATTTATAAACGGGAAAGATTACAGTGAATCTAACCAGTATATAAAGGAAATTCCTTCTGAGGCTTGTCGTAACAATTTCCTTAAAAATTTTATTTCAAAACTCTCCCAAGATACAACAGACGTAATCTGCACGGGATTGTAATGAGTATGTCAACTCTGTGATATGTATGGAATATTAAGCAGCAGAAGAAATTAGATTGGAATCGGATAAGAATGTGATCAGTATTCTCTCCTATTTATAATTTCGTCCGCATCCCTTCAAACAGTCGCGTCCGCTTGACGGGTCGCACCCGTTGCCTTTTGTTCGCTGCTGTTCGTTAACGGGTCGCGCCCGCCTGCTACTGTTTCGCACCCGCTCGTACCGCCTGGTACTGTTTCGCCTGTACCGCTTCAGTCTCAAAACCGTTAAACAGTGGCCTAGTAAAAAGAATGGTCATTTTAGATCCGTACCCGTACCTGTACCCGAGCCCGGCCCGGTTCGGTTCGGTCGGGCGGACGGCGGCGGCGGCGCGCGCGTGTGGTGGTGATGCATGATCTCCCTCCTCACAACGAATCATACATTTGGGAGCACCAGGCCCCCAACCTCCACTTGAGAAAGCTATTAATATACTTGGCTTTCTTAGTATATTAGGCGATGTGGGACTTATGTTTGTTATCATTCACTTTGTTTGTTTTAGGAATTCCAACAATCCCCTACATGAATGATAATATACATATCCCCCACACAAAGAGAAATATCACAGAGTACATATGGAATAATGCTTTATCGTGGATAAGTAGATATTTCACTTTGAACTTTCCCTAGTTAAAACTTATCGGATCTACTTGGCTAATCAGTGAATTATTTCATCTTGAACCGTCGGCCTTTATTGTATATCCAGACAATAAGCTTTACGAAGCATTGATTCCCTTCTCATCCAATCTCTTGGTTGTGTTCATTTTGGTCCTGAACAATTTTTGGTTCTGCGAGTGTTTTTAGAGAATAAAAGCCTTTTAATATTCTCATAGAGCCGACCCAGCTCACATTAACATAGGTGATCGCAACCATTAAGAGTATCCTACATATACCCCACTTGTTATTTCCAAGATATGGTCGTCATTAAAAAGCATAGTTTTAACCTTTAACTACTTCTGTAGGCATGCATTATATTTTTCACCATAGGAATGGAGTAGGACCAAGTCCATACAAATGCATAGCTTCTTGAGTTAATCATAACTGGTTTGCCTATTGATCCTAGTCCGTGGGATCTCCAGTCGCTAGGATAGGTTTCCGTATAAGGTAACTCTTGTTGGTTTAGGCTTTTAAACCCATTCCCCTCGATGCGCAGTCAATTTTCTCTCTTGATAAACCTTTACAAATGGATCCTCTAGGTTATCATTTATCCTTACATAATCAATGGAAATAATTCCATTAGAGAGTAACTGCCTAACTGTGTTATGGCGACGACGTATGTGTCGTGATTTGCCATTATACACAAGGTTTTTCGCTCTACTTAGCGCTGCTTGATTATCGCAGTGAATACATATGGCCGTCACAGGTTTTGGCCAAGATGGAATATCTTCTAAGAATTGACGAAGCCATTCTGCCTCTTCGCCTGCTTTATCTAATGCGATAAACTCAGATTCCATGGTGGATCGAGCTATGCATGTTTGTTTAGTAGATTTCCATGACACTACTGCTCCTGCAAGGGTAAAGACATAACCACTTATTGATTTTGATTCCTCTGAATCTGCAATCCAGTTTGCATCACTATATCCTTTTAAGACGGCAGGATATTTTCCATAGTGTAAGAAATACTTAGTGGTATTTTTTAAATATCCAAGCACTCTCATTAGTGCTTTCCAGTGTTCCTTCCCTGGATTGCTTATATATCTGCTCAATCGACTTACTGCATAAGCTATATCTAGTCTTGTGCAATTCATGAGATACATGAGACATCCTATTACACGAGAATATTCCAGTTGCATTACACTCTCATCAGTGTTTTTATGCAGTACTTCCGATGGATTAAAAGGTGTCCTCACTCCTTTAATTCCATACTCTTGGAATTTTTCAATCACTTTGTCTACATAGTGTGACTAAGATAGTTCAATTCCATTAGGTGTTCTTATTATTTTGATTCCCAAAATAACGTCCGCAACTCCTAAGTCTTTCATATCGAAATTGTTGATTAACATCTTCTTTATAGTCTCTATTACTTTAGTATTAGGACCAAAGATTAGCATATCGTCTACATATAGACAAATCATCACATATGATTGTCCAACCTATTTGTAATAAACACATTTATCACATTCATTCATGCGAAAACCATTTTTCATCATGACACTATTGAATTTTTCATGCCATTGTTTTGGAGCTTGTTTTAGTCCGTATAGTGATTTCACTAACCGACATACTTTGTTTTCATTTCCTTTGGAAATAAAACCCTCAGGTTGCTCCATGTAAATCTCCTCATCGAGATCTCCATTTAAAAATGTTGTTTTGACATCCATCTGATGAATTTCCAGATTATATATGAAAGCAATTGCTATTAACATTCTTATAGAGGTTATTCGTGTAACCGGTGAATAGGTATCAAAGAAGTCTACTCCTTCTTTTTGACGATATCCTTTGGCTACCAATCTGGCTTTATATTTATCTATAGAGCTGTCTGATTTCAATTTCTTCTTGAAAATCCATTTGCAGCCAATTGGTTTTATTCCAGGTGGAATATCAACCATTTCCCAAGTTTTATTACTTAGAATTGAATCAATCTCACTTTGGATTGCTTCTTTCCAACATGAAGATTCAGAAGATGACATTGCTTCCTTGTACGTTTGAGGTTCGTGTTCTAACATATAAGTTAAAAAATTCGAACCAAATGTTTTGGAAGTTCTTGCCCTTACGCTTCTTCTTGGTTCAACCTCCTCGTTGTCCTGATGAGTTTCATCTTCACTTGTCTCATCTCTGTTATCTCTTGTCCTTTTTGAGACAGGATTTCCATCGTTTCTTTTATGTAGGAACACATCTTCAAAGAACGAGGCATCTCTTGATTCCATGATTGTATTTACATGAATATCATTTATATCAGACTTGAATAACAAAAATCCGTAGGCACTACTATTTTGGGCTGGCCCTAGATAATAACAATCTACGGTTTTTGGTCCAAGTTTGACCTTCTTTGGAGGCGGAATTGGAACTTTTGTCAAGCACCCCCACGCTTTGAGGTATTTAAAACTTGGTTTGTGTCCTTTCCATAACTCATATGGAAATGTTCCTGTTTTATTGTGAGGAACTTTGTTTAATATGTGATTAGACATATTTAAGGCTTCCCCCCACAAGCTCGTCGGTAGACCAGAGGTTAAGAGCATTGCATTAATCATATCTTTTAATGTTCTGTTCTTTCTCTCGGTTATACCATTTTGTTGTGGTGAATATGGTGCTGTTATTTGATGAATTATTCCATTCTCTGCACAGAACTGTTCAAACGGTGACTCATATTCTCCACCTCGATCAGATCTCAATATCTTGATCTTTTTATTTAACTGATTTTCTACCTCAGCCTTGTATTTTATAAACGCGGTTATTGCTTCATCCTTACTATTTAAAAGATATACATAACAATATCGCGTATAATCGTCAATAAAAGTAATAAAATACTTTTTCCCACCTCTTGTAGGTAGTGATTTAAAATCACACAAATCTGTATGTACCAAACCTAATGGTTCGGTGCTTCTGTCAATAGATTTAAATGGTTGTTTGACCATTTTTGCTTCTACACATGTCTCACACTTGTAGTTCTTATATACTTGGAAATTTGGAATCAATACCAAGTTTGATAATTTCTTCATTTTTCGGAAGTTTATGTGTTCTAATCTATCGTGCCATAGTAAAATTTCGTGCTCAAGTAAGTAAGAGACTTCAATTTTATTAATAGCACAATCAGAATACATAGATTTATTGCCGATAACGGCTATGTTTGCCTTAAATAGGCCATCACATAAATAACCCCTTCCGATATACATTCCAGCTTTGAACAGAACCATCTTGTCTGATTCGAACACAATTTTGAATCCTTTCTTTGATAGCACTGAGCCGGAGATCAGATTCTTGCGTATGTCTGGAACGTGAAGCACGTCATTCAATTTGACAGTTTTTCCAGAAGTGAACTTGAGAATAACTGTGTCACTGCCTTTGATCATGGAAACTGCAGAATTACCCACGTAGAGTCTTTCTTTCTGATCGAATTTCTGGTATGTTGAAAACATGGATTTTTCAGAGCAAACATGACGAGTAGCTCCTGTGTCAACCCACCATTGTTTAGGATTCTGAACCAAATTGCATTCAGAAATAACCGCTGAAAAGTTGGACTTATCCATTTTCATGTTATCATCCCTATTTTAGCGTAAAATAGTAAAATTCTTAAGATGTTATACGTCAAGTGTACTAAAACAGATAGCACGCTACAATAAACTCGTCGCACAAGTTTATTAATTAGAATTCCACTACGCTGGAATTCTGTATTAGATAAGTGTAACAATAAGTTACGTTGTAAATAAATTACAACAACACCGTTATACTATTGTAAGAAATAGTACAACTTATAAACGGGAAAGATTACAATGAATCTAATCAGTATATAAAGGAAATTCCGTCTGAGCCTTGTCGTAACAATTTCCTTAAGAATTTTATTTCAAAACTCTCCCAAGATACAACAGACGTAATCTGCACGAGATTGTAATGAGTATGTCAACTCTGTGATATGTTTGGAATATTGAGCAGCAGAAGAAATTAGATTGGAATCGGATAAGAATGTGATCAGTATTCTCTCCTATTTATAATTTCGTCCGCATCCCTTCAAACAGTCGCGTCCGCTTGACGGGCGCACCCGTTGCCTTTTGGTCGCTGCTGTTCGTAGGCGGGTCGCGCCCGCCTGCTACTGTTTCGCACCTGCTCGTACCGATTATGTCCCAAAACCGTTAAACAGTGGCCTAGTAAAAAGAATGGTTATTTTAGACCCGTACCCGGGCCGGTCGGTCCCTCCTCACAACGAAGCATACATTTGGGAGCCACAGGCCCCCAACCTCCACTTGAGAAAGCTATTAATATACTTGGCTTTCTTAGTATATTAGGCGATGTGGGACTTATGTTTGTTAATTCCAACAACAATTTCTTCCATCTGGCCGAACGGTCCAAATTTGCGTCCGACACGTCTAACGCGTCAACTGCGTTTTAAAACATAGGCTTGGCTAAAAATGGATGCGAAGACAGGAAATAAGAAGGTAGAATTTACTAAAACAAGTCTACACGCTATGAAAACTTGATTACTCGGTCAAATCAAGTAGCATTATTTGGTTAACAATTTGGTACTGCCATAAATGAATTGCTAGAAAAACTACAGGTGAAATAGAATATAAATTGGAATTATAACAAAAAATAAGCATGCAATCTTTTAAGTAAATAAAGGGATGGAATAATGATGTTTAAATGAATAAAGTTTGCTAGTATGAAAATTGTACAGAAATATACTTAGCCATGTCAAGTAACATAGCTATTCAATATTCGTTCTCAAGGTCTGCAAAATAACCAAACAGCGCAAATCAAGCTCAGATAGATATAGTCTCGTGTCATCTATACTATCATATTTTGAAACCTCCAACAATTGTTAATAACCATTTTCGAGTATAAGGTACAGACAATTAAAAATAAGTTCTATGTGCATGTAAATGCGTGCGTGAGTGTGTTCAATATTAATGCATTGTATGTGCAAAAACTATTTTGGATAATAACATTTCTGTATATCGTCACGCACTACTCGTGCACGAAACCCATTCATGTAATTGTTCTACCTTCCAGTATATCAGAATAGTTACCTACCTACAGTGGCGTAACCAGGATTCCGACCTGGCAGGATCATGAACGGTACATACCGTCCTTTAATTCAAACGATTAGAAAAAAAAAGGAGAAACTAATCAAAACAATGCTCATAGCAGCAAATAATTAAAGTTTGATATAGATGAGCAACTCTTTTTCCAAAGCACCGATCGTTTCTCTTTTTATTTCTGACAATATAATTTACAAGTATTAAAGAATGTTTGGTTTAAGTGAATAAACGATTTGCGCATGGGCAGACACATCTCTTTGGTTGGGTTTATTTGATGTGTGTATATATTTATTTCTCCACATTTAGCTTTGCAAAATTACAAATGTTATTCATGTTGATCTTTCTTCACACTTTAAGAGTTCTATGGGTTTAAAATTGTGAACTTCTCAAATATGGCTGCATTCTGCTCCTTACTGAAGTCAATTAAAATATTTTACAAACTACAAATTCATAGGAAGTAAAAAAAATTGTATTTTCTGAAACTTCTTTTAATCCACTGACCGCTATAGGTGAATTAACTTAGAAATATTTTGACCAATGATGCTTGCAACTTACCCTTACAGGATACTAAACTGACCATCTTAAATCACTTTTATTCAGATATAACCCACTTTCGATACGTTTGTAGAATACCTGAGCTTTGCTAAATCTTATTAACCTTTTAGTAGTTTGTCAACTACATTATCTGTACGAATTATTTTTGTGCACAACTTCATTAACAATATGGCAATTACTCTTTTCCATATGCATGAACCCACCGACTTGATTGACAAAAATTCACTTAGCCAATAAACTATAAGAGACTAAAGTATACTTCTCTCTGTTTCATAATTTGCATGTGTATGTATGATTTTGTATGCTATTTTAATTTTTGTGTATGTATGTATTTGGTGTGCATGTGCTAATGAACAATGATCTATATTGAAAAAAGCACTGGCTAATTAAACAATACTCTATGCTATATTAGTTTGCAAAAGTCTTAGTATTTACGTCATTTGAAAATAAATACAATTTCACACAAATTCACCATTGTTCAGCTTTCAACTTGCTACCTTCATGCCTCAAAGTCGTTACAACCATTTATAGACCGTGGAAATTAGGAACTAGTATTGGCTCAACTTCAATTCATGCATAGTTCATGTTACAGTTCTACTCAGTTTTAATTAGTGCTCGAGCTGCAAGTCAACAATGGTAGCCAGAGAAGCTCCTCAC
This sequence comes from Allium cepa, assembly GCA_030765085.1. Lineage (NCBI taxonomy): Eukaryota > Viridiplantae > Streptophyta > Magnoliopsida > Asparagales > Amaryllidaceae > Allium > Allium cepa. Next base: position 790,029,025 of record CM060935.1, on the reverse strand, counting down.
CTATTGTACAGTCCACTGAATTGCCAGAAATGCTATTATTGTTACTGTTTTGAAATAGTTCAGTTACTTAATACTGGCAACCACAACTTGATAACTGCAAACCAAAGGAACACCAGCCAGACATATTGTGCTGCAATCCATGCCCACAACCGGGAGCTTTCACTCCTGGAATGCAAGTTAACTTAGATATGGCCAACTGACAACTCCCTTTCTAAAGCAACAAAAAACAGTATTCTGCAGGAAGGCGTATAGAAACTCAAGGAATCATTCAGACCAGCATATGCAGCATCAAGTACTTTTTATCAAACGTCTTCACATTAACTCAAATGCAACGTCAGGATAATGTTTTAGTCATATAATACGGCATTGCTACTTTAGCCTTTGTTACATGAAGCTTGCATTTATGGTGTAATCTACCAACAACAGTAATTGCCTACGCCAAAATTGAACCAATATTCTTTCATGCTTTCTATGGACACAATGGTGCCTTCACGCTCTTCGATTGACATTCTCCAACTAAAGTCTAGATAACAAGCATCAACCAACTCAGATATTGACCGGTGGTTTCTAGCTCACTGCAGCACTCAGTCAGTACAATAGTTTGGAGTTTGGACCAGTTTTGTGCATACTATAATTTCAATTTCAGTTGTGGTTAGCGTCGGTGGTTTAGGCCAGTTTATGGATTGGTCGATTCTAGGTGCGAGCTACTTTGCTACTGCTTGTGTTTATCAAGCAACTCAAGAAAAAGTTGCATGTTGATTCAGGCATGTACACGCAGTAAAAGCATATGTTGATCCTAGAAAAGTGTGGAGGATTAGGGGGAGACATCCCATGTAGATATCAACTATTTGAACCTTATTATTCATTTTATATATATTATTTGTTTCAAATAGGTAATTTAAAAGGTGATTTCATTTTGGATTGCATGTGCGTAGAAAATAATAGTCCATTGAAAAGAGGTGAATACTTGAAGTTTGGAATCTTTCTATTGGAATACTCCATTAGTTTTTACTCTGATTATGGTAGTGAAAATTGAAATATTTCCACGGGTGCTTAGATGTAATAATGGATCTGCACTTCACTTCATCGGCTTAACCCATATGGCAATGGGCTTCACACTGCAGACCCGCATCCACTCTTTATTTTGTATCTTTTATCTTTTGGGCCTATCTTGTTTTCTGGGCCTGGTTGGCTTCCAGTCCAATCTCTGTACTATATATACATAAGAACCGTGCATTGTATTGGTAATGAAAAGAGAACTGCAGTAATTAAAACAATTTTTCATTTTACAAACTTCTTTTATGGTATCAGAGCATTCATTGCCAAACGGCAGAATTTCATAGAGAAATTGATTTCCTGTGAGGCTCCCCTCAGAATATTATCATCATTGGGAAGGCTACCTTTCTCAAGATCAATTTTGTAATAGTGTTCATCAGTTATCCCTTCCCACCGTGCCATCCTAGAGGCAGATCAGAATCAAGATCATCACTTCCACCTCTGGTTGCACATTTTTTGCCACGCAAATTTCACTTTTTTGATCAAAAAATCAGGCTATTCAGTACTTGATCCTTCATGGCCCTCGAAGAAGAGGATGTTACTTCAGCAAACACTGGCAACAGATCCAATGGCAGTCAAAAGTCTGAATCCACTTTGATCAGACCTAAGAATCAAGCAATAAACACCCCATTAGATGAAGATAATTACATCACATGGAAATATCAAGTAGAAATTGCTTTGAGAGGGTACGATCTACAAGATTATGTCAAAGGAACCAAGGTGATTCCATCAGTCAATATTACTGATGATAAGGGAAATACCATCAGTAATCTAGAATACATTCTATATCAGAAACAAGATAATTTGCTGACATCATGGCTTTTGTCTTATGTGAGTCAAACTTTATTGTCACAACTTGTTGGATGTTACACGTCATATGAAATTTGGTCATCCATTGAAAGAATTTTCAATTCCCAGTCAGCAGCGAGAATTATGCACTATAGGAGAGAATTACAGAATACAAGAAAAAGTAATATGAGTATGAGAGATTACCTTGCCAAGATCAAGAATCTGTGTGACAGATTAAAGGCAGTTGGTCATACTGTCTCCAACAGTGAAAAGATTCTCATCATCACCAATGGGCTTGATCAAGAATATGAATCTCTAGTGACTTTCATTGCCACACAACCAACCCTACCTGATCTTGATTATGTGTACTCAGCCCTTCTTGCACATAAAGGTAGAGTAGAGCAAAGGAGACTTATGCATGAAGATTATTCAGCAAATTATATTTCAACCACAAAGAACAAAGGTCAGAAAAATGGTCAGAACAACCACAATCCAAGAGGAGGATACAGTCAAAGGGGCAGGGATAGAGGAAGGTTTTCAAACAATAATAGAGTCAAATGCCAAATTTATGAAAAATTTGGTCACATGGAAAATAAATGTTACTTCATATTTAAGGAGGATTACAACCCATCACAACAGACACAATCAAGCAAGCAACCAACTGTAAACATGACACAAACCAATCATCAATCAAGAAATAATTCAGACAACTCAACAGATGATGCAGTGAAGACTGATGAAATCAACACAGAGGAGTGGTTTCCAGATTCAGGAGCCACAAATCACATCACCAACAACTTACAAAATCTCAATTTGGGGAACAAAAGCTACAATGGTAAGAATCTTGTTTCCATGGGTAATGGTGAAACTGTGAATATATCACATGTTGGGACAGGCACTATAAAAGGTACAAGGCTACTTTATCTTAATAACTTATTAAGAGTGCCAAGTATCAAGAAGAACTTAATAAGTGTCTCACAATTTGCTAAAGAAAATCGTGCATATTTTGAGTTTCACCCTAAATTCTGTTTAGTCGGAGATGTGCTAAGTAAAGACATATTATTACAGGGTAAACTGGAACAGGGTCTGTACAAGTTCTGCAATATGAGAACAAAGAATACCAGTTATAATAACATCAGCTGTAATAATGCTTGTTTCAACCATGATATATATGACAATGTATTTCAAAAATGGCATTGCAAGTTAGGACATCCTAGTTATGATGTTGTAAAACAAGTATTGAATGAAAATAAAATTTCTTTTTCAACTCCACAAAATACATCAATATGCATACACTGTCAAATTGGTAAAAGTCACAAGTTGCCTTTTCAACACTCTGAAACTGTGTATGAAAAGCCACTTGAACTTGTAGCAGCTGACCTGTGGGGACCATCACCACATAATTCAACAAAGGGTGACAGGTATTATTTATCTATTGTTGATGCACACACTAGGTATACGTGGATATATTTTCTAAAGGCAAAATCAAATGCATGTAGTGCCATAAAACACTTTATCACTTGTGCTGAAAAACAACATAATAGCAGTGTGAAAATTGTACAAACAGATGGTGGGGGTGAATTTAAACCTCTGAAGGAGTTTTTCAGCACAAAAGGGGTTGTGCATAGGATCATATGCCCTCATACATCTGAACAAAATGGTTTGGTTGAGAGAAAACATAGGCACATTGTGGAAACTGGGTTAACACTCTTGTCTCAAGCAAATCTACCAATGAGATATTGGAGAGAGGCATTTGCCACAGCAGTATATCTCATAAATAGAATGCCAACCAAAGTGTTAAACCATGTATGCCCTTTTATGAAACTGTTTGGTGTTAAACCAAATTATGAATTTTTAAAGACCTTTGGGTGTCTATGTTTTCCCTGTCTCAGACCATATAATAAACATAAACTAAGCCTGAGATCTAGTCAATGCACCTTTTTAGGATATGCACACAATCAAAAGGGGTACATTTGTCTAGATAATCAAGGCAGAATTTACATTTCAAGCCATGTTGTCTTTAATGAAAATGTTTTTCCTTTTGCAGAAAAGGAAAAGCATATGCAAGGAGCTGATGCAAATAAAGCTAGCATTGGTCATATTTCAGACTTGTCAGAATGGATAAATGCAGAGGATCAATCAGACAGAGAGGTAACAAGAAATGAGCATAAAGATTGTTCTGAACAAATAACAACAAGCAGTATCCAACATGATGAACAACATGAATCAAACACACGACAAGATCATATCAGCAGAGAATTACCAAGTGAAACTTCTGATGACAATACTGAGATTCATTGTGAATTACAACCAACTGCTACCCAACATCCCATGATTACTAGATCAAAAAGTGGGATTTTTAAACCCAAAGTATTAAATACTCAACTCAATGAGGTTGAACCAACTACTTATGAACAGGCAGTTAAAGACAGAAAATGGAGAAAAGCCATGGATGAAGAGTATAATGCTCTTGTTAAAAATAAAACATGGACACTTGTTAATCCACCAAGGCACAAGAATGTCGTAGGAAGTAAATGGACCTACAAAATCAAGAGGGACGTTGATGGTAAGGTTATTAAACACAAGGCAAGGCTTGTGGCGAAAGGTTACACCCAGCAATTTGGATTTGACTTCAGTGAAACTTTTTCTCCAGTCATTAAGCCAGCCACAGTTAGGATAATACTAACCATCGCTTTGCATAAAAACTGGAGAATAAGGCAATTAGATGTGCACAATGCTTTTCTAAATGGGGAATTAATGGAGGAAGTATACATACAGCAGCCAAAAGGTTATAATTCTGAAGCAAATGTCAATCAAGTATGCAAATTACACATGGCTATTTATGGCCTAAAACAAGCTTCAAGGGCTTGGTATGATAAACTGAAAAGCATTTTAGTTAAATTAGGATTCATTGCTACTAAGTCAGATAGCTCTCTTTATACAAGAAAAACAGGGGAAGAAAGTATTTACATTTTGGTCTATGTCGATGATATACTCATCACAGGAGACAGGCAACATGAGATCGAGCTAGTAATAAAATACTTGAATAAGGAATTTGCAATAAAGGACATGGGTGAAGCAGATTACTTCCTAGGCATACATATTGAAAGAAATGCTGACTCAAGTATCATGTTATCGCAAAAGCAATATATATTAGATATGCTGGTCAGATCAAACATGGACAAAGCCAAGCCACTACCTACCCCCATGACGAGTAACCTTAAGTTATCTAAAGAAAGGGGTGAACCCATAGAGAACATCAAACAGTACAGGAGTATTGTCGGGGCACTGCAATATGCTACTATTACTAGACCAGATATGTGTTTTAGTGTAAATAAAGTTTTTCAATACATGCAAGCCCCTACAAATGAACACTGGCGTGCCGTGAAGCGCATTCTACGATACTTGAGAGGATCAATCAATCATGGATTAAAACTTGTATCATGCAAAAACTTAAATTTACAAGCTTACAGTGATTCTGACTGGGCAAATGATCTTGATGATAGAAGATCCATCACCGGATATTGCGTTTATCTTGGTACTAATCCCGTCTCATGGTGCACACGAAAACAAGCTACCATTTCCAGATCGAGCACTGAAGCCGAGTACAGAGCCATAGCGAGTGCTACGGCAGAGATCATTTGGACTGAAAACTTACTTAAGGAATTAGGGCTTATGGTAAATCGAAAGCCAACAATCTGGGTTGACAATTTAAGTGCCATCTCTCTGTCCATGAATCCCATCCAGCACTCAAGGACGAAACACTTCGAAGTGGATCTCCATTTTGTTCGCGAACGAACGGGAAGTGGGAAACTCCAGATCCAACATATTCCCTGTTATTATCAACGTGCTGATGTTTTAACTAAAGCCATCTCCACTAAGAATTTTAATCGATTTAGAGAAGAACTCAGAATTTTCTCCGCCGCCATGATAGATGAGGAGAGGTTGAACCCCTAGTTTCATTTGAGGGGGCATAATAATGGATCTGCACTTCACTTCATCGGCTTAACTCATATAGCAATGGGCTTCACACTACAGACTCGCATCCACTCTTTATTTTGTATCTTTTATCTTTTGGGCCTATCTTGTTTTCTGGGCCTGGTTGGCTTCCAGTCCAATCTCTGTACTATATATACATAAGAACCTTGCATTGTATTGGTAATGAAAAGAGAACTGCAGTAATTAAAACAATTTTTCATTTTACAAACTTCTTTTAAGATGATGTTAGTATAGATGGCTTGCAAATATTAGTTTGGTTAAAGAACTTGGTTAATTATTAACTCCAGGGTTCATCAGATATATTATATACTTTACTGCCAAAGCTATGCATTTTTGTAAATATACAATAATAGGTTGTAAGTTATAAAGATATATTTACGAGCTCCAACCAACCAACCATTGTCAAAGTTGTTTCTACTCTCACCTCGCTTTCCTTCTTTCACGTTCAAATACGACGTGGTTGGTTCTCGCTCGGTTCAAACAAGGTTATTATACAAATCTTATTCGATCTTGAAGTATTCAAAATTAATAAATTGATAAATTAGTGAAGTGTGAAAGGAGCAAAACGGTGTGAGAATAGAATCGGCCGTTTTCAAACTAGGATATACAGATAACATTGCACCTGTTTCTCATCACCGAGTAGCAACCAGAGTTAATTATATATATTTTTGACAGATCCTAAATCTTTGGCATTCCATGCCATTAATTACCCCAAGAGAGATTGATTTCAATACTCTACTCATTCATAATTAGTTACAATAGAGAAACTATACAAAACTGGGAATGACAATAAGGTGGGACTGGAATATAAAAAGCAGAGGAATCAATGATAGGGAGAAATTATGAAGGCAGCAACTTCAGTTGTTCAAATGCTTTCATATAACAGATAGGCGCATTCCGGCAGTGGAAAACAAACCATTTACACCTAAAGTAAAAATATTAGTTGTCATCATGAGTAGATAACATAATGATTGAGCAAAAATAAAGAAAAGAACAGTTGTAACTCACATGTAATGTATCTCACTGCAATTTCATTGTAGCTAACATAACTCATAAAGTAAAGTATTCAACTTCAATTTGTGAATAGTAGAATAGGACAAGAGTTTCCACTTAGTTTTTGTTCCAAGAAAAACTAAAAGTAGAAATGCATGCTGCACTTTGTCCTGTCAACATTCATTGTTTTCTCCATGTAAAAATGCAAATATCATGAAGGTTTGATATTGAAGCAACACAGTTATAAATCTTACATACGAGTATCATAGAAGCAACTTTCTAATTGAATACAATTATGGCGTAATGAATTCCAATACCATGAAGGTTTCACGTTTAAGCAACACATTTAAAAACCATCCACTACGTACTATCCTAGATGCAAGTTTATATTTATCGACTATCATATACATGAATAGGTACTCTTTTTCATTTTGTGTATGTTTTGTTATAATTTTCGAATGCATATTACTAAAGAGCTAACAAATACTAACACAAAGTATATCATGAATTTAGTGACAGTTTAATTCTTTGCATTTATAGATATATGGATTGATGCTTTTGCCATTTGCAGCTGTTTTTTTTATTATTCTATTTGCAGATGTGCATTAATTTAGTGATTGTGTAAACCAAAGTATAGCATGAATCAGTGCTAAAACATGTTACATTTGCAAGTGTGTATGGGCTGATTTTGTGGGCATTTGCAGCTATTCGAAGGTTTTTAAGTTGCTTTGTTTCTTCTGCACAATGATGCTTTGTTTCACCAATATAATGAGGTCAAAACAAAAAAATTTAATGTTGAAGTTTGTTATTATATGTATGTACTAAACTTTGATTTATAATTATATGTATGTACTGAACTTCTTATTATAAATTGGACAACATATTATTATATGTATTTAAACTGCATACTGAACTATAATGTATAACCTGCAATATATTAGTTGTTTAGTACTTTTTTTTTCAAATAGGTCGGGTCGGGTCTGACCTATTTAATCAGTGGTTAGGTCAGGTAAATCCATTTGCCAAATGGGTTAAACGAATTGAGTCAAGTTTTGTTTTAAACGAGTTGGGTAAAATCATATAGGACCCGAAGAACATAAAGTTATTGTGTGTAGGAGGCCTCCTCATATTGGAGGCAATAAGCTTTGTCGACCTGAAAAAATTGGGGGTTCTTAATATTTGATTGTGATTTTAATGTTTGGGCATTGTTGATGCTCCAAGATGGCTTTAGCGAAAGTACTCGCCTTGAAGTGGAGACTTGGTAATGTAGCCTCACCAACTGCGTAAAGAAGTGGAAGCAGCCTGACCAACTGCAGACCTACTTCAGTATGCTCCAAATGAAGGTTAGAGGAAATGCTTGCCAAAGTGGAGATCTGTTAGGCGTGTCTCGCATTTGAGAGTGCGTAGGTGAATGTTAAGTCTCAGATTGTAAGAAATATGGTGCATAACATGGTATATATGTGGAATTGGTGGCATGTACATTGAGAATTCCTTTTGTTACAAACAAGTGCTGACGAGACCATATATGTGTCCGTAATAAAGCGCACATTTATGGGAACGCATTGGAGTGTCGAAACACAACATATGATAGCTTGCATTCATTTTGGACAGCGTTGCAATTCTATTTGCTTGAGGAAGAATTTGTCTGCCAATAAATTTAACTTCTCAACCTTATGCAAATTATGGTATCATAAGGTTAAAGTAAAAACATCTTTGATTCAAACTTCGAAATTTTTTAATCATCTAACGTGTAATTTTTCGCAATCACAAATTTAACAAAAATATTAACGAGTATGTTCAACAAAATGTGAATTTAAAAAATAAAAAAACACAACGTAAATGATATATGAGAGACTGTTGACCATGAAGCACTAAAAAGGACAGAGCTGGTGATCTAACAACAAGACATTGTGATTAGATATAGGCCCACCTGGACGTGCATATATACTCGTTTAAATAATAAGACTACAATATTTTATTAGAAAAAAGAATATATGATTTGTATTACAAACGTTTTAATATTTTCGAACTAATAGTAATTTCAAACCCATGAATGAATTGTGAGGAAGGCATGATAACCAAATAAAAAAGATGTGCTAATGGCAAGAAGACAAATGGCAGTGAAACAGAAAAATATCTTACTTAGTACAACATATTTTCATCTTTTCTTCATTTGTTATTCGTTTCAAAATTTGGGGTTTCAAACCTACGAAAATATCTTCGGTTTATTCAACAATAATACTCAAAATTTCCGATGAAGTCACTTGCCCTCCCTAGCAATGTGGCTCCGCCTCTGCCTACCTAATAAACAAACATAGTTATCATTACATTATGAGGTCCTCCAAATTTCATATACCTACTACTCCTTCATCCTTTAATTACCCAAATAAGACCAACTAATATTGCGATGTTTGTTTATTTTGAAAAAAGTTAGAAAAAATTGAGTTAGTTTTGTTGATAAACGATATTGGGAGTGGCAACACTACATCCAAAACTTATGGTAGGATATATGATATGTTTAATCGGCTCAATTCTTCCACTAATGTTAAGCATTATATTTTTCTAATTACTAAGTTTCTTATTTATTTTTCAACTTACCGTCCAAAATATCTTACTTTCAATTTACTAGTTGAAAGTGAAGTTCCAAATTAAATAACTAGGAGATTATGTTCATGTACATTTAAGATTTTATCTATCTGCTTCGTTTCCTTTACTCGTTTACTAAAAGAACTTTGGATTTTTGTTCCTTCGTTATTTATCCCACTTGCTCCTTAAGACATTCATCACCTTAGAAATGGTCTCCACATTCTTTTTATTCGCTTTTGTTACCATCATTATATCATCAACATATAAAAGATGAGATCCAACTGGTTCAATGGAATGGATTGGTGTCAAGTTGCCTTTATAATACCCAATGTCTAGTGGTAGTGTCATACATCCCATTGCAATTGAAAAGAAATTCGGGAATAGAGGTTCCCACCACCTCGATCCCTTATTACTACTAAATGGCCAATAGGGTCTCCATCCAATCAGCATAGAAAGGCTAGTTGTAGAAATGCATATGTAGATCAAACCAACAAATTTTCGAGCAAGACCCATGCATAATAACATATGATGAATAAAATCTCTACCAATTTTATCTTACGCTTTATAGAGATCAATTTTAATATGTTGATTGGTTGTTGTTTTCCTATTGAAACCCCTCACCATTCATATGCTAGCAGAGATTTTTCTATAATAACTCTTTTTGGGATTTCATATTATATGTATCAATGTAATCATCAACATTCAATTCATACATAGATATATGCACATACAATAAAAACAAAAACTAGAAAATATGCTTTCATTTTGGACAAAGATTCGTACATAAGAGTTACGTGTATGATTATATAATCAGAATTACATAATTTTAAACAAGGCATAACCTCAACTCCACCAAAGAAGATGATAGTATCTCCAGTGGACGAGATTCCTTATTAAACCTTCTGTTAGATTATTTCTCTTGGGGTGAAGTTAAATTTGTTTCATCTACATGATGCGTATCTATGTTTGTTTCTTGGATCTCATCCAATTCTATCACACCATGACCAATTTCCCTAGACAAAATTCCTTCTCTAAGAAGGTGGCATATCTTGAAACAATAATCTTTTGTTCCTCAACGTGATAAAAATGTAATGTCATGATCCGCAATTTACGTATCGAAGGATCATAAAATATTATTTTAAAATCATAATTGGGTCAAATTATGTTATAACTTTGGAAATATTGAGATTGATATTTTTAACTTTTACAAATTTTGATAGACGGTTTTGACCCTGAAAACCTGTGAGGTCTTTAACTTTTGATAGGAGCTGAACTAGGTTCTGAAATTACTCACATAAAAGATACGATGGTTGTTTTATTCATAGAGTGGTCATAATAGGCCTTTGACATCAAGATTTAAGAGATATGTCCATTTGAAGTAAGACAGTTTTTGGATAGATTAGTGGATAATTTATGAGACCCATGTTAGGCCTTTAACCTATTTTGGGATTTGTGCCTAGTTAAACTAATGGGACAACCTCTCTTCATTATCACACTTTCCAAAAATAGTTCTAAACTAACCTTTAATTAACTTCTTAGCCAAAAGTAATCAAAATCTCTACTTTAATTAGCCAAATCAAAGGATTAGCAAATAGGATTAATGAATGATTTGTTAATTATTGATTTGGATGCACTGAAATTCAAGCCTTTACTGTTCATCTCAGATTTGCCTTGGTTTTGTGCATTTTTATATTATAGGTCAGGGGTTTATATCTCTCGCTTCAACCTACGAAGGTTTATATAGTTAAAAATGATGTTTTTAAATGGCTTTGAATGTTAAAATGATTTCTATGATAGATTTAAACTTAACATTAGTTCTAAAACGAATTTAGAAGATTAAATGTTGGTTTTAATCCATTTTTAACTATTTGACCATATTGGTCATCATTTTTCAATTTGGTCACCTTAGGGTGTTATAAATGTTTGGTTTGTGATTGTACTGCTTAATACGATGCTTGTATGTTGTATGATGCTTATAAATAGTTGTTTAGATGTGTGTTTGATAACATTGAGTGATCGGTTTGCTTTTGAGAGAATCAATGGGCTAAAGTTCTCAAAACGTGACGTGACTAATATGGAGTTCGTGATGGCCTAACGATGCTACATTTATGTTTGCATGAAATTTAGAATTGAAATGATGAAGTTATGGAAAGGGCATAGAGTGGTCGATGATGAGGGAAAAAGGGTCGGTGGTGAAAGTACATCGGGAGTTTTTCTGTTGGACTTCAAGGAAAAACAAGTTGAACTTTCGACTTGACTTTAGGAAACTTGTAGGAGTGCTTACCACCTAGAACTTTAGGTTTCCCTACAAGATTTGAAGGTATGGGATTTTTAGGCTTTAGGGTTAACACGCATGGACTCTGGGCTTGTAATGAGGTGGCGTGGTTAGTACTTCAGGCTCCAAAGAAAGTGGGGCGGGGGGGGGGGGGGTGGTTTGAGGTTTCAACGCTCAGCCAAACTTTAGCTAAGTGATTGGCCCACATGGTCGGTGAAGACCATTTATACTCGATGTCGACCATAAGCTTTGATTGGAATTTTGGAACATTCTTCTAGGGGTATGCAATGATCAATTGCTTGATGTTGGATGCTTATTTTGATGTGTATGGCCGATGATGATCGATTTGATGATGAAGAAAGTAATGGGACTTTTAGATAGGAAAAGTCTGGTTCTATTTCAAGACTGACATGGAAAAGTAAAAGGATTACTTCAGGACTAACATGATGGAATCCATGACATTGACGGTAGTCCATGGAAGTTCCGAATGACGACGACTTAATGATGGGAGTTGTGATGATAATCCATAAGGACAAGTTCGTTGATGTGAATTTACGTTGACGTGTTCTACTATGGATACGTACAAAATGGAACGTTGATATGTTTTACCATGGAGACACATGTAAAGGGAACGTCATTGGCTTGGAAGTTTCGAATGTGCTTGAAAAGAGGGGGTATGTGAAGAAGCTCACCAAGATTTGACCATATCCTAGATCTTTGTTTGTACTTCTACCTTACCTGGACTTTTGAATGTAAATCTAGATCTTAGCCTTATAAAGTGGCTTGGAGTCGAGAAATGAGAAACCGAGATGTTGAATAGTTCTGGCACTTGGTGTGGCCATACGACTTATCATGTATCCAATTCACTTGAGTGAGTGATGTGAGGATGGATGATGGTTACTACATTTGCTTTGTTATGTTAGTGATGTTACTTGATGTAGGTATTATTAACTTAGATGCCTAGGCACACCACATTGTATGTTGAAATTTAGTACATCTACGTGATGATATCAGATTAGCATGTAACTTTATGTGCTAACACTTTGGATCTAGTGATGAGTCAGGTATGATTCTTCATACCTTGTGTTCCTATTTTACTACATCGACTTTTATAGTATGTTGAGACAATGGATCGCTCATACCAAACTATTGTTTGACTTAAGTATTTATACTTTTCTTCTTATTATCTTGTGTACTCTTAATGAGCAAACTAGGTAACGGTATGAGATAGTATACGAAGATTTTCAAAGGATAAGCAGGAGGTTAGGCTTTTTGTATACCTACTTTTGTAACTTATCTACTTTATTTTGGTTGTGTATCACTGTAAGCATGATCAGTGCCATATTATTATTTTGGGACAATTTATTTAGAGCTTATTATACACACACACACATACATGTATATATTCTACTACAATTTGTTTGCGTAACTGTGATGAACATACTATGCTCTAATTTTGTGGTTTATTTTAGTTATATTTACTGTCACGTATGTTTTACATCTATGTGTTTATTATATGTTATACTATATACTGTGAGATATACAACATGTATAATATGGAGTTTATTACTTTATCACTCTTGAAATTGTTATCGTACTTTTGAACTAGGCCACATCTGGATGAGTCAAAACCATTTGATGGTCAGAAAACAAACCAGAAATCTTGAATCCCAAATTTGGAAGCCAGAATCCAATCAAAGTCTGAGGAGTTGACAGAGAATCTTGCTTGCCACTTGATAGTATCTTCCATCTTCCAAATGAACCAAGTATTTGAGAAAAAACTTTCCAAAAACATCTCAAGTGTAACCTCGATTTCAAATTGTAGCCCTCAACTTGATACCGAGTCATGAATGCGAATTAACAAAGCTACTTAAAGGAAATCCAAGAAGGAACCGTACACAACACACATCATGGAGCAATGGGAGATTGGCCTAGAGCTTTCGACTCAAGAGAACAAAATAATGAATCTAAACCATCATAAAATGGAACAACTCATGACTCAGCACTAAATCATGGAGCACAACTTAGTACCAAGTTGTCCACCAAAATGTAGCTACATTCTCAAATATCAATTATCATAGCTTATTTCATTGATCTGCATCTATAGATGGGAGGAGAGGGGCAAAAATTTGAGATCTTCTTTTGACATTCTGAATTATTTGATTTTATATTGTTACTTTATTGGATTCTGACCGACTTGTGATCGTGAAGTTGTAAGAACACGGTTTGTAAAATCTCTCAAAAATCAGTAACAAAATCTAAGAATATGTAGGCCAAAACATTGCCGAACCACTAAAAATTCTCATGTGTTGTTTGTTTCATTTTTATTTAATTTCTTCCTTTATTCTCTCGATATAATGTAATCGGGTGTTTGTCCAACTTTTAGTGCAAACATTTTGGTGCTTTCATTGAGAGAACTCGAATTTCTCACTGTTTGATCTATATTCAACCTTTGGATTGTTATAGTCCATGAAGCGGATCTAAAAGTTCTTATTGGAGGTTCCTTGATTACAGAAAAGATCTACCATTGGATCAATAAAGCTATAGCACCTAAAAACGCCAAGGAGAAGTTTACTGCTTCCAGACCCACTAATGATGCAGAGAATGATAGCTCTCAACATGGAGAAGAGACCAATCAACCTACTACTGTAGAAACCCAGAGTGCATAAAAAATGGTCATTAAAGTCTATTTAGATAGATGATGATGGAGATAAACGAGAAACTGATGGAAAGCCATGATGTTATGATGAAGAAAATAAAGGAGAATATGGATTTGATGACCCAAACACCCTAAAGGTGTGAAAGGAGCAGAAATGAATTGTCATCTTCAATTCAGAAGAAGCAAGTTCCTTTAGTTGGACAGGAACCGCATAGATGGAAAACGGAAAATGAAGAGGAAGGAAGTTAGGACTTCAAAGTTTGGAATAGGAAAAACACAGGTCAATAAGGGTCAACTCGATACCGACCCAACATTATAGCTTCGTACCAACCCAAGTCATCAATAATGTGGTGTATGTGGACTTGCAAGGTGAGTTTGATCCTACTGATGGCCATGTTGTTGGTAGTGGTGAAATTCAGACGATTGCTGTTGAACCGTTACACAAAGAACATAGAAACTGAATGACTAGACGAACGGTTCTTCCAAAATTGGAAAATTTAGATTCCGTTGAAGTAACCAAGACCGTTTATGGAGCCAAACACTCGGGACAAGCCATGATGATCTTCGTCCATCTGATTTAACTTGAATTTTTAGCTGATATGGTAAGAAAGTTGGTGAATGAGAACCAACACAGAAATAATGATGATCGGGGTTCTTCTCCTAGTACGAACCCATTTACCAAGGAGATTTTATGGGAGAAGTATCCCAGGATTTCCGTGATGCCCACAATGCCATCTTACAACGGAATGACTGATCTGATAAAACATGTTATAAAGTACGAATGGCATATAGATATTACATGGGTTATTGACGTTGTTAGGTGTAGATGTTGCCCGATATTTCTTGATAGGGTGGCTACGATGTGATTCACTCGGCTTCCGTGGAGGTCCATATCTTCATTCGATCAGTTGGCCACAAGGTTTATATAACATTCAAGTGGGACGCTGCTCGTCCTAAGGATATGATGTCTTTGTCTAACAATTTTCAAAGTCTCATTGAGTCTTTGAAAAATATCTTGAGTACATTTAATACGAATGTGACTGATGTGAGCAATGCTAAAGAGGACATTATGTTGATGGCATTGATCAAAGTAATTCATCCACAAATGGATTTCGATAAGTGGTTGAAAATGAAACTACCACCAACCATGGAGCGGTTTTATAGGAAGGTGACCTAATATTTGTGCTTGGAAGAGGAAGATACGACCATTGGAAAGGCTGGTGGAACGCCTTCAACTGAGGTAGTGCAGAGTAATATTGTTGTGAAACAAATCGATGAGAGTGTCGGGATTGTTACTATTAATGCTGGGAGTAAAACAATAATTAGAAGACAGGAAATCAAGGTACTGGATGTAGGAAGATGGACTTTAAGAAGTGCCTGAGGCAACGAAACAAGAGGATTACACCCCACTCGTTGACATTACGGAGAACATATACATATCCACGAAAGATATAGAGAACTATAAAAGGCTGGCCCAGAGGGAATCGACCAAGAGATAAGATGTTTGAGAAGTACCGATGCTTCCACGAGACCAATAGGAATAATACTAATGAGTATCGGTATTTGATGGATGTGATTGACAACCTGATTGGAAAGAAAAAGCTCAATCATTATGTGAAAGACCTGTAGAATGGCAGGCAAGTAAACAATGGACCCAGACAAATGACCCAATAGAGATAGGCTAGCCTTAGTAGAGAGGAGCCTTGGTAGCCTGAGAAAAGACTTGTAATCAATACCATAATTGGCAGGCCTCATCTTGTCGAGAACAGCTAGAATGAGTTGCAACAATATGTAAGTTCATTGAATCATTTATAGGTAAGCTGCTTTGCTATAAAGGATGGAGCTCTAGCAAAGCAGCTAAGATTGGTGACCAACGATATAATATTCAGAAATCAGAGTGTAGATTTGCTAGAGCACCATCGCTTGACCCTTTGGTGATTATGGCCCTGATTAGGCCAGCAACTATGAAATAAGTTATCACCGATGTGGGAGCACGGTAAACATTTTAATGAAGAAGATTTATGCCCAAATGAAAATGGATAGCCAAGATTTGAACCATGTAAATCCCATATTTAGGGATTTACCATAGAAGCTATAGAGCCTATGGGATCTATTGATCTACTAGTGGTACTTGGTGAAGGTGACCACAAGTGAGTTTGGGTTTAGACCTTCATCGCGATTGAGACGTATTCTGCTCATAACGCTTTCTTAGGCCGACCGACCCTAGCCAGTTTTAGAGTGTCTCTATGTAACACCCCATCTCTATACCCATACTATTCAAGAGTATTACAATGTAACACTTTCGGATAATATGGAGAATGAGACGATACATGGTACAGAAATAAATATTCCATTGGGCTAACAGTGGTATGTATTTAAACATCGAATAAGTAACTCATCTATACGTACTCAATATCGACACTAAGCAATAAACATGTGTGCCTCCATGATAGAATAATACATAATATACAGTATATATCAGAGAACATAAAGTTGGAAACGCAGTGATACTATATAATACATAAACACACACACACACCTATAACAACCTGCTTTTTTGGACTTTTTAAATCGACGATAAACCATACATGTCAGACTCAAACCATTCAAAGGGGTAGATTGTTAAAGGGTAAATAAGAAAAAGAAAAGAAAGAAATAAAATAAATACATAATCTCGTGGTGGAATGACAAAATATAATAATCAAATAACAGCACATGAAGCTGTTTTACAAATACATTTAATTATTCTTTTACAATGCAAAATCAGAGTTACATATAACGGGAATAAATAAGTAAATGCAGTGGAACAACATGATGCAGTGGAATAAATATAATAAATAATAATAATAGTACAAATCTTCATCTTCGTCCTCCAAAAAGCAGTCTTCAATAAAATGAAAAGCTCAGACTGTCCTAAGCGAATTGAAAAGACAAAACACTCAAGTCAGAACTAAAAGATCTTATGTAAGTTAAATCAACAGTAGATAAATATGAGTGTAGCGACGTCAGAGATGTTACGGGGTTTGACATCTCCTATCCAATGTCAACTTGAGTGCAATAACTTAAGAGATGTTCAAGATTTCTATCTCTTAAGGATCCGTTAAGCTATCTACTATGTTGTACAATATGCTATTATAATAGTGTCTAAAGTAAAGTATTAAAATAGCGTTAAGGTGTTACCGATATCCCCCTTAACACATTTTTATATATTTTCGTAGTCTATACAGTACCGTAATTCCTCCTAAACTGGAGGGCTATCAGAGGGCACTCCATAGGTATGGTACAAAACTCGTAGAAGGTGCGATAGGGCATGTTAACACGACACACGAGGCAATGCCAGGGTAGAACTCTACCATTTTGCAGAACTGGGCTAATAGTAACGCATAACAGCTACTACCGTCCACCTTGGAACAACTCCCTAATCAAAATCAAGGGGTGGCCACCAAATCATCACAAATTCATAATATGGTATCGAAGAAGCATGTCCGATCGGAGGAATGACCTCACTTAGCCTAAGTGTAGCTTCTGTTTTAGTCACATCTAAGCTGACTCACGGGAGTCAGGGTCACGGAAACACCTTATACAGAATCGTTCGTCAAACCATCTTACTTCATTTCTGTAACCTTCACCACATACACAGTTGTTAAAGTGGTTTTCAGTATTGGCAGAGAGTATGACAATATCCGGTCCTGATTTTTTTAACAACCAACGCTTATTTCACACCGGATTGTCCTTTTATGTTTTCAAAACCGTTTCATGACTGATATCAAAATATCATACTCAATTTTAACCATATCACTTTCGAAACATATTCACTTTCAAAATATCATAGTTTAGATAGTCATAAATAGTTTTAATAGTTTTAAAATAATTTAAAATAGATTTAACATATTTTAAATAGTAGAAATAGTTTTAAAATAGATTTAAATTTGATTTAATTAGATCTTATAAAGATTTATATAGATTTAAAATAGATTAAACAGATTTAAATTATATAAAATAGATTTAAATAGATTAAATAAATTTAAAATAGATTAAATAGATTTAAATTATATTAAATAGATTTAAAATATATTAAATAAATTTAATAAGTTTAAAATAGGCAAAATAGATTAAACTGGATTAAATATGTTATAATAGATCAAAATAAATTAAAATTGTTTTAAATTGATTAGAGTTAATTTAGATAGCTTAAATTAGTTTAAAATAGATTTCAAGGTTATATCCAAACATTTTCAATAACTCAATTCCAATAAATTTATTTATATTTGACACTTCGACTTTGAAATTCCCATTTAAATCCTTTGAACAATTCATTAACTCAATTCCAATTTCAGCATTAATGCTTGGATTATCGAAGATAGGTTAATTTTTATAAATCAATTTCTATTTCAAAATGCAAGTTAACTGAATTCAAATTTTAAAGAATTAAAAAATCATTTAATTTAATTTAACCAATCCAGTGTCCGTATATAATTTTCTAGCCTATGTCAAGTGATATGGATATTTATCATTTCAATCTGCAATTTAAGATTTCACGGTTATATATCATTTCAAACTGCAATCCCAAATTAAATAAAAATCTATAAAATCTCTAGAGCCTATCATTTCAACTCGTAGCAATTTTTCCCTAATCTATAGATCATTCAGGTGTGTATCATTTCAACCCATAGGGAACTTGCAGTGTTATAACAATATGAAATGCAAAATACATTCATCCTATATCAACAATCAAACATCCATGGCAAGCATCATCCAAATCAACCAGTAAGCATCAATAGATAATTGATTATTATTAACGGGTATTAAATTGATAATTAAATTCAATATTAAATTAAACGATGATTAAATGCAATAAAAGTCGAATTTAACTAGAATGACAATTTAAACATACCAAATATTAATCACTTAATTTTTAATCATATCACAAATTTAATTTAACTAACATAAGATAATCTAGTAGTTGTGAGTGTGTCAAAACAGTCATTGTTGATTTCAAATCGATTTGAAATTTAAAATAGGGCCCAAATTTGAGCAGTCTCAGAATTTGTCCAAACCCATTCTACGTTGTCCATAATTTCGATACGATCCTAACAGAAGAAACCGCGTATGAATCTGAGCTTGTATGCAAGTTATTAGCACTAGAACAATAGAAATTTGAGCTTAAATTAAATAAGTAAAAAAAAGAATACACACTTACCTGCCACGTCACTTCCCTCTCTATGCATTTGTTTCGAAACCCTACACGCTACAGGAACCCGCTTAACCAAAGAAGCCGCCACCTTATGCGCGCATCACTGCCGCTACAGCCAGACGCGGCCAAGCAGAACGACGCGCCACCTCGCCGACCTCCTCCCCGGTGATCGCGACCCCACCTAATGCCGAACGACGCCCTAAAACCCACCGGCCGCCACCGCTATTCCCAACCCTAAACCAATTATCAACGGTGATCCGGCCATCAACTTTCCAAACGACCAACACCGATGAACTCTGCTCGCAAATCTCCACGCATCCATATTATCAACTCAACGATTTGTCGAAGTTGATCGTGGCTCGAGAACGGCCGAGAATGATTTGGCTAATACCGAACAAAACAGAACTGGATTGCAAAAATGAACTACAGATCTGAGTTGCGCTCGTTGAGAGCTTCGAATCAATATATAATATGGTATTGTTTAAGGAGTTTAAATTTTGGATTTTATTTTGATTTGCAATTGATTCTAGAAATTTGGGTTTCTGCCATTTGAGAAGGAGGAACAAACAGATGGAGTTGTACATACAGCAATGAGAAAATTGATTGCTAGGCTTCGGGAAACAAGACTATTTATAATAACAAATCCCGATAAGAAAGTAAACACACATCGAATTTGTACGTACGACGAATAGCGACCCAAAAGCTCGTTTTGCTTCCGAAACGAAAGTGGGTCATTCCACATATCAAAATAGATTTTTTCGATAATTTTAAATTCAATGGAATAGGTTTCAAGTCCAAATTCCAGCGTATAAAGAATCTAGCTTAAAATCAGCTTGTTTCAAACTGATTTCAATTGAACTTAATTATATTGATTTTTTTATGCGTTTCGAGCCAATACGATCTAACGACAAGTCCGATCGCTACAAAACTTGAAACCTAACAGTAATTCACTATTACGAATCCGATGAAACTAGTTTCATCAAAATCAAAATTAGTGGCCAAAATGGCTATTTTCACATTAATTAAATAAATTATTATTAATTTGATTAAATCACTTTTTAATTCCACTTTTAATAACTAATAAATTTTATCATTTTTGATTAATTAGACATTTATAATAGTTTAAATCAAATTTACATATCAATTCAGTGTTGAATATTGCACTAATAACAGTGGTCCATTTCAACTGTAATTAAACCAATTAATTAAAATTTAATTTAATCCTACTAAATTGATTATACTTGATTTCAGTCCTTTTAATTTTTTCATTAATTACTCTATAGACATAGTTAATATTTTTTTATATCTTATTGCACTAATATTTTACAGTTATCATACCATATTAGTTGCAGTATTTCAATTACATTGAACTTTTGTCAATTTTACTAAAATTTAAAATCTTAATAAATTAATTTATCTTTGTTTCACTCTTTTTATTAAATCAATTATTACCTTGTGAATATAATTAACACTTCTATACCTTTTATTACATTCATAATTTGCAGGTATCGTCTTAACTCATATTAACATAATATTTAATTACATTTAATGTGTAATTGATTTAAAATTTAACTCAACAGATTAAATAAATGGGTAACAAATGACAATCGTTACCTTTTCTAAATTTAATAATATTTATAAGTTTGTTATCTACACAAAATGTTATAGTTATTTACATAACACTAATTTTATTCAAATTCACCTTATAACTTACTATTTCATTAATTAATCCAACATTTAAATTATCAATTGTTGTTTTGATCCAATTATCAATTAATACACGCATCATTACAATTGAATAAAATCTATAACAAATTATAACTTTTTAATCTTTTTAATTAAGTGGAATTTCATTTAAAGCAACCATCAATTACCTTAAATTAGTACTATTACATTCGTATATTCTTATTATTAGATCACAATTTTTTTTATTTCTTCCAACTTTAAATCACAAAACCTTATTAAATCAACTATTTTTAATTATTGAAAATTACTGGTCGTTACAATACCAGTATGTATGCACGTCCGATGGACATGTGCATAGAAAAATGCATTTGAAATTGAAAATGAGTGTTTGATTGGACCTAGCTGCCTTATCATTGATATGTTGTTCCAATGGCGAAGCATTTCATCTACAAACTATTTGTGTCAGGTGACTAACCCCTATGTGATATACAAACTATTTGTGTCGGGTGACTAACCCCAGTATGCTACATTTGATTCATGCATATGTATATGGTTGAACAACAAAGCAAAATATAGATTCACCACATGTATATCGGTTTAACGGTGTTGCAAAACATAGTTCATATAACTCATACGTACACAAAAAGAACACCAAGTAACTTGGTTTGAGTTTACTTAAACTTTTCATTAATTCAATTATAGAACTCTAAAAGGTTTAACCACACAACTTCAAACAAACATTGTAATAATTCTTTGCTTATGAGAGAAAAACACTTTCGCTGACCATTACACTGGTGTAACACACCATGACGTTCAAAACTTTCCAACAGTAACATGCCAATTAAGAACATAGGTGGTATAGTTGGGTAAATTTAGGAATTTGTGTACCATCCAATTCTTCAGTCATCCGGAAATATGATGTCAAAGCCATTTATTTATCTTACCTCTTGACATATAAATGCAACCTCAAGTGGTACTGAAAAGAAGTAACATGTATTTGATAACCATATAAAATTAACCATAACAATGAAAAAAACGAGTACATTATATTAGTAAAAGTTTTAAAAAGAAGTAACACATCCGAAGGAGAAATTTTCAGCTGATTGGAATTCTCAGTCTCTTTAATTCATTGTTTTTGAAATGAAGTTGAATTCATCTAGTAGAGATAAGTTGTTCCAATCTTGCATTCTGTATGCAGTTATACAGTCTAAAATGTATCAACTATAATGTAATAATTCAGTTTAATAGTCCTTAAATCAGTACAAAATAAATGTTTACAAATTATACTCAGACTTCAGGTTGTACAAATCAAAGAAAATAAAACTTACTTCCCTTTGGCAATATGTTATGTATCACTAGAATTGGCCCGTGCTTCGCACATGACTGTTTATATTATTGTAAACTGAAAGTAAGAGCATTTTTGAAATTTGAAAAAGACGCCGAGTAAATTAATTCAATGAATTTTCTTTATTAGTAGTAGAGATAAATCGTAATAATAAATACTGAAAAATTGATCTATCCATATGTGAAAAAATACATTGATTCATTTATTTATCTTTAAAAAAAATGACATACGATAATCGATAATTAATTAGATATTATCAATTGATGTTTTATCTTTATGTTCATTTAACAATGAGAAAACATTCAATATAAATGCATGCACACCATAGGAATGGAAAACATTTCAATGGATTATGTATGCTTGTATGTCATTTTATAACAAACAAATTAATACAACAAGTTAAATTTTCTACAGTAAACTAAGCTAAAATGACATTAACTGGAAAAATCATTTGAAGATTCATCATAATTAAAAATCTTAAAGAGCCTAGAATATTTCTTTTCAAAGAACTTAACAAAAGTGAAATACTATCTATTCTATAGCAGTTGGTATGTCCAAATAGATTATCCGAAAGTTCTTAGTAGGTTTCATGTTAGAAAAAGAGGCAGTGTGATAATTGAAGGCAATTTCGATGGGAGATTATATCGTGAATTAAAACTACAACTAATTAATTTGACATGTTGAGAACCATTAACATTAATAGTAAGACCTCTCCTTATATTGTTTTGATTGTTTGGAATTGGACTAAAATGACTTAAATATGAGGTAGCTCCTGCTCTAAACTTTTCAGTGAGAATTGGGTATACAATAATTGAACTTCGCAATTTGGAATGTTGCTTGATAATCCTAATACAAAGCAGACAACATATGAGGTTGTAAAATAAATATATATGTATTTTAAGAACTAGGAACTTGAATGAAATATAGAAAACAAATGAAAAAACATAGCTTGGTTGCAGAAGATGAGATTAATTTGCATAACTTTTTTTGACATTACTGGTCAGGTACTTTACATAGGGTGTATAGCAATGAATATGCCAAGTCACTAATGTGTAGTTTTTGGTTTCACTGCTCTTTAGACACAAATAAGCCCACAGGCATACAATAGCGGTTGCAAAAAATAAGGTCTTGTATTTCAAGCTAGAGGCATGAAATGTGTTGCATCATGCTACGCTATCAGTGCATATAGAGCAAAATCCAACAGCAAGATTTCACACCCGTTTATGCTTAGTCAGAGCTAAGGGCTTTGATGAGAGTTTGGACAAACAATTTTTTCAAAACATGGTTGCATATAAGATAACATCTTTTATTGTATTTTAGTTTGATAATTAGGAATTATAAACCGTATTATTTGGGCTGGCTTCTCCGTCCTACCTATTTACTGTAGATGCTACGTGTTAGTGCAGGTAAAACAGTTAACTAATAATACAAAGATTTAATGACATGTTCAAATAAAAGGGGATGTTCAAGTTGCTTGCCAACTATTTTTTTTCAAAATTTCTTTATGTTTTAATCCAGTTGATATAGAATTTGCAAAGTCAAGAAGGCACCAAATTTTAGGTAGTATAGTGAGAAAAAAGTAAACTAAAATAGATTGCAATTTGTGAGTTCCAGCAACAGTAGATATTCCATGATTAGATGGTTCTATCTTCACTTTCGAATAAACTTCGGGTCTCTATATTTCTAAATCAAGTACTGAATTCTTTTTTTGCTTTGCTTATTTTAGTTTGTCTTATTATACACATACGTTGACACACATCATCACACAACGCATCATTTATTATCTGAATGTGCAAACTATGATATAGGGAAAAGGTTATTTTATCATACCACTATAGCATACACGTAAAATAGTGGTATATCAAAAGGTTATTTATACTCTATTCAAAGACACCTTTACAGGAATGAATCATAACCATACCTAATATAAACTATGTTATGATGTCACCGACAACATTGTTATACTCGTTTGTTGAAAACATAATGAATCAACATCTCAACAGTAAAACATCCATTATTTTAACAATTGCAAACTACCGAAAAAGAACAAAGTTATTATTTTGGATCAAAATTAGTTGCAATGATATAGTTTCAAGAGCAACGACCTTAAAATATAATTTCAAGTTACAAAACATGAAATATGTAGGTCTTGAAACGAAAAGAGAGAACCTTTCTTTAAATCATTGAATGTATTTCCAAATCTTCTCCTCTACCTTTTTTTCACTCTTGATCTCAAGCATATGTGTCTTCTGTAAAAGGGAAAAGTGTTGTAACCGATAGTATCATGTGCTAAATTCCACAGTCATGATCAATTAATCAATCCTAATCGAATAGTTATCCCACAAAAGTAGTATACAACAATTTGTACATAAAACTATTGTAATAATCAAGTGCAATTAAAATTAATATTACATCCATTGCAACACAGAATCACATATTTCTCATCAGAAACCAAATGACCGTCCTATATATTTGAAAAATTCATCTCAATTTCAAATTTTTACCATCCAAAGCCAGTTTAGTCATAAAGTAATCCCAAAGAAGAACCAAAAATTAATCATTTTGTCAAACATAGTCAAAAGTTTAAAAGATGATCTTAATGTCAAAAAAAATTAGTAACTTAAAATTAACAATTTTATGAATTTACCTGAAAATTACGGTCTTTAGCCCTGGCTTTCATCTTCCACTACCAGACACCCTTTTCTATTCTTAGCATAATTTTATGAATTAAGGCGATCAAGGAATGTAACTAATCAATACAGAAGAAAAGGCTTGTAATAACAACATATACACAGTGGATACTTTCTGCAGTTTGGTACTTTGGTAAAGAAACAGGGACAACAAACGAAGGCAGATAAACTAGTTAGAATAGAGAAATCAAAAAATGGAATTTGAGTCAGAGAGAGATAAAATAAGAGAAGGTAAGGAAAACCATACAAAACCAAATTGGTAAAACATAGAGTAAGGTTCAGATCTTACCATGAGAAATATAGTCGGCCTTTGTTGCAAGCTGTCAAAAATATTCTGGCAGTGATTTGGTGTCGAAGTTAGTGGTGGGTAGGAAAAGATTTATGCTGTGATTTAGTAGCATGATGGTGGACCATCATCGACGTGCCAGTGGTCGTCTCGGTAGGCAGCGCAAGGGAAGGATGGGAAGAATGGAGTTTGGTCAATTTAGGTACGTGGTTTTGAAAACTGAAAAAGGGAAAGTGCCATTGTTTTCAGCTAAGAAGAAATGGAAGGAAGGAAATAAGAATACGGAGAAGAAAAGGGAAGAGAAACGAAAGAGGAAGCTATAGGGTCGTGTGAAGAAGCGGCCTGGGGAATGTGGGATGAGGCGGTGGTAGAAATATGAAAGTGCCCTAGCAGAATTATTTGGTTGGAGTTTGCAGTGTGGGCAATATGGGCAATCTAAAAAAGGCTTCAGTTTGACCGACTAACTTTAAGGTTTTGCTTTATAGTATATAAGATACAATATGTCCAATATACACTCCAGAATATACATACATGAAATTATACAATGCTCATATGATATATAATATTACTACATCCTAATCTCCTCTATGCCCAAACACAAGCTTTTCGTACTGTCCATGTATCTGAAATGTCCCGGACTGACCCGAGTATTATATTAATAACATATGGGTCAGACTATTTCTAAATCATAAGGTTAATATACATAAGTAACTCAACATATGCAGGATATAACAATATGATATCATCCATACTTTTAATAAACATACGGTAATATAAGCATCGTTATAATTAAGATATCATAGGCAATCTCAAATGTGTCACAAAATATCAATTATCACAAAGCATGACATAGAGATATATAACAATATGATATCATCCATACTTTTAATAAACATACGGTAATATAAGCATCGTTATAATTAAGATATCATAGGCAATCTCAAATGTGTCACAAAATATCAATTATCACAAAGCATGACATTGAGATATAATTACCTATATCAAAGTATATCAAAACATAAATCATAATACCATACATAAAAGTCGTTACCCATATAGAAAACACATTAAATCAGAAAACACATAATCAACATCACATGGGTGGATCATCCGTATCCAGAAATCAATCTTCAAATCTAGAAAATATCTATAAAGAGATATCATCATGTATAATTAGGCTAACACGTAACTTTGCCTAAATATATCACTCAATTTTAATAAATAAAAATATTCACAATATCAATTTAAATAATCATCCATAAACTAAAATATAGCGATGGTGACACACGCCAACGAAAGAAATAATTAGCGACGCACGCTTATGAAAAATAATCGGTGCCTATAAAGTATAATCAAAGACACATGTGACGACCACCCTACACCGTTGACACCCAATATACCTGCATAGTGTGTTGTAGCGGCGCTCGGTCGATGCGGGGCAATCGTCAATGGTTGTAAAGTAAATAAGCAACACAGAACCTGTCGAATATCTCACAGCTAAATAAGATATAATAGTAAACATCTCAAATATAAAACAGGCGAGACAGTAAATAAATGAATTAATCACAACCTCTGAGTATATCGATCCATATAGTAAGTAGCATAAGTTATAAAGTCGTATATCAAATAATAACTCATAAATAATTGTCTCTAAATAACATGGCACTAGCAAGCTCCATAGTGTTGTGCAGTGGAATAACAAATGAGTACATATAATTATATGAGAAAGTAGCCTCCTACTCGCCACCTATCCAGCTTTACGTGCTCACCAAACCTGATATCCTTAATATACTCTTTTAAGAGTACCCAGAGTAACAGGAAGCAAAGCATAAAACCCAAGATCAGACAACAGTCTACCGTGAGCGGTAGAAATCTCAAATACTATAAAAGTCAACATACTAGACAAATGGTATGGAAAATCAAACCCGACATGTCCTTGCATCCACAAAGTTAGCATATATAAAAGATATTCATTACTTTATGATAGTCATCATGGGCGTAATATACATCAAGGTGTTGAAGGTGTATAAATATCGGCACCGATAATATCTACATTGGGCGACATCCATTAGGAGATAAAAATAATCAAACAAACATGACATCCATCATCCATCCTCACATTTACTCACTCAGTGCGTTGGATATATGATACTCGTGTTACCACCCCTATAGAGCCAAGGATTACTCAACATCCTTGTTTCTCGGTACTCGAGTCTATGCCACTCAGTAGGCCAAGACCTAGAGTGTACCTCTGTAGACAGCCTAGGATACTCAGATTAAAACATCATGTGATTTGACGCTCCCTATATGCCCAAGTGAGCATCATCACATACCCCTGCTTTATGAGTACACATCGAAACCTATGAACATCAATGATCCCTTTGCACACGTCATCCATAGTAAATCTCATCTTGGAACTATCCTTACGACTCCTGTCTGAAGTCATCATGATTGGAAACTATTCTAGATAGCCATCATCGGTCATAGATTGTCATCATGCATCCCATACCATTCCTCCAACAGTTCCTTCAGTCCGGCTACTCTGCATCTCGAATTATAACTATACATAATCAAATGACCATAACTCTAGCATACAAACTCCAAATGATCTAAAACTCGAAACCTAGCCTTATATAGCCTTCCTTATCACCTCATATCGATAGCATCGGGTTTGGAATAAAATTCATGGATACGTACTGATCCAAAAATACTAAACCATCCTCACCGATCCATGGCCATCGAACCATCGCTACATATCTCACACTTCACACATGAGCTCCCACACACCTCACCTTGCCCCACCATCGATTGCGCTTTGATTGGACCAACTTCCATGGATCAGTACCGATCCATGGAGATCGATCCCCCACTTCATTTTTAAGCTCCAATGCACTCCTTCATACTTCAAAATGATTTGTCAGTTGAATTTTCCAGCCCTCTGGATCTGTACCGATCCATAGGGTCGAAGCCATACTTAGCCAAAATCATTTAATGTTCTACACTGTCTTGCCTCCATGTTCCCATACCCCTATCCATATTCTACGCTACTCCACCGATCCATGCCATTAAGTATCACCGATCCATGCCATTCAATTCCCACCGATCCATACCTTTGAGCCTCTACCGATCCATGCTTTGCATACCCATATCTTGACCATATGAACTCCAAATGATTTGAAACTTAGTGTGCAACCTTATGAGGCCTCCCTTATTGCTCACATTGATCGCATCCAATTTGGGGTAGATTTTATGGGTCATCACCGAACAATAAAGGTCACCGTCAATCCATTGCTTTATCCTAACTAAATTGCCATTCATTCGGGGTTTTCAACCATTCAAAAAAAGACCAATCATACATAAGAATTAACAATAGTCGAACATTCAAATATACCATTTTAAAGAGTTTTAAATCTAAGGTGAAGGTTAGAGATCCAGAAAAACATGTTTTTCTAAAATAAAGTCCAAATCATCTAAAATCCACATATATGGTGTAATATGGTCTAAAAAGATTTTTAGTATTTTTAAATAATTTTTAAAACATCATTTATGATATTTAATGACCTAATTAGTAAGCGAGAGATCTAATCACCCACCTTAATCCAAATTAAAGCCTAATTCCTCCCATGAATAGTTGAAGGCACTAAAATCCATGGCTCTTCCAACAACGAACCTCTAACTCCAAGTTCTTATCATGTTAATCTCTTCTTAATGGTGTAATTTGGCTAATTAAAGTTTGTTTAAGGTTGCATTTTGGACAATGAGAGTTAATAGAAACTTTTAACTGTTTTTGGGAGTTGCAAAATGATGGGGATGAGGTCCCATTATCCTTCACTTACCCCAAAACTGAAATGGGTTATGGGGCTCAAAGCTAATGACCCTAATTATCCACTTAAGCTGCTCAAAATCAAAGAAAACTTCAAATGGCGATAACTCAAAAAGGTGAGTCCAGTTTCTTATTATGACTACCATTCGGAAAGGGAAACCATCATTCGTATCTAATGGAAGTGGTTTCAGACCATAACACGACTCTAATCAAAGTAACACTCCATACAAGATTTACAGGGTCAAAATGGTCATAGAAATTCACCAAAAATCATGTATATGGAAAAAGTTCCTAAGCGTCATTTCTCAAATATTAGAATCATACTACCTCATATTAAAATAATATAAATATTCTACGATCCTCCGATACATAAAATACGGGTCGTTACATCCCTTAGGAATTTCGCTCCCGAATTTCCTCAATCAAGTCAATAGGGTTATCCTGCATGCCTACCAATCATATACAAACATAGACAACCATCACACGTCAAACATGCGTACATGGCCATAAAGTTAAAGAAAACATCTAAGCCTATGCAGGATACTATATTATGGTATACTTCATGATATCATGGGTGAAAGTAAAAGCGATAAATAGAAAGTCTCGCCAATTAATGGGCTCTATATGTGCCGTTCTCATGCTCCCTTCAGTCTCCTAAGTGAAATCGCCTTTATTTTCACTCCACTGAACCTTTCCTAACTTCACAGTCTTCCATTTAAGCTGCTTTGCATCATGTCCGATGATACGAGTTGGCCTACAAGATCTCAAAGCCTCGGGATCAATCTCAATATCATCTAGTTGATCTGGCACGATAGTTACACCTGAGTCATGCACAAATTTCCACAGATGAGAGATATAGAAGATATTATGCACGCCCGCCATTCTTCGAGGTAAGTCGACTTTGTAAGTAAGATTTTCAATCCTCTCTAATATCGAAAAAGGACCAACAAATCTCGGTGCCAACTTTCCTCTACTACCAAACCAATTTATATTCTTCAGTGGAGAGATCTTTATAAATATTATATCGCCGACATAGAACTCTAAATCTCGACATCTCCTATCACATAGCTTATATGTTTGGGCAGCTTTCATCTGTTGTCGAATGATCTCGATCTTCTCAAATGTTTCTCTAACCATATCTGGACCCAATATCAGTTTTTCTCCTACTTCCTACCAGTAAGAAGAAGCATTGCACAATCGTCCATATCATGCCTCGAATGGTATCATACTGATGTTAGACTTATAATTTTGTTGTATGTAAATTCACCAAGATGTAAGTGATCATCCTACGAGCCTCCAAAGTCTAATATGCTTGCATGCAAGAGATCATCTAGGATACGATTCACTCTCTCAGTTTGGTTGTCGGTTTGAGGATGATAAGCTGTGCTAAAGTGCAGTTCTGTCCCTAACGCCTCCTATAAGCTCTTTCAGAAACCACTAGCGAACAACGAGTCTCGGTCATTCACAATGCTCTTTGGCACATCATGGAATCGTGCTATCCATTTCACATTCAATTCGGCCAAATTGGCTTTGACGAGTATATATCTGATGCTCTTGGTCAATCGATCAACTATGACCCAAATGTTGTCGTGCTTTGCTCGAGTTCTCAGCAGTCCATTGATGAAATCCATCGATTGCTTTTCCTTATTTCCACTCGAAAGCTTCTAGCGGTTGCATCAAACCAGTAGGCTTCTTCTGCTCCACCTTAACCAACTGGAAGTTCATGCATTTTGAGATGAATGTCCCAATGTCTTTCTTCATCCCTTCCCAATAAAAGGCCTACCTTAATCAAAGTAATCTTATTACCACTAGGATGTATAGTCAATCTCGGGTGATGGCACTCACGGAGCACCTCGTCCATCAACCCATCGACATCATGAACAAACAAACTCCCGTCTTAATGGAGCCTACTATGTAACGATCTTGAATTTCTGACCCAATTTAAAATTTTAAATCCATTATTTCAATATAAAAATTTGAAATTATATACGATCCCAATTAATTTCCAAAATCCATTTATAAGATGCGTTCAGTTAGTTATGAATATAGAAAAAGTTTCGTCGCAAAATATTGCAGTAAATTTCGTTCGCATTTTAATGTATATCTGTTCATTTTAAGCTGCATAAAATTTAGTTTTCGAATTCAAATATTTTTACACAGTAATGTTGTAAAAATATATCTGATCGAGACGTCATAATTCGCTTCGTCTAATTCCGTCGTCGCCTGCTTCATTTAAACTGTTTTGTAAATCGAACAATTTAATCGGCAAAAATTTCGAGTTTTTATAAAACTGTCATATCGCAATTATCTGTTTACCGTTGGAAGCGTCTCATCGCGCTGATCAAAATGGCATATTTATTCGTGCAATTCGGAGTCCAACGTAAAAATAGTCGCGTTAATTTAACCGTTCCGGACGGACCAGTTAAACCATTCTCGG
Source organism: Allium cepa (assembly GCA_030765085.1). NCBI lineage: Eukaryota > Viridiplantae > Streptophyta > Magnoliopsida > Asparagales > Amaryllidaceae > Allium > Allium cepa. The sequence goes on along the minus strand of CM060935.1, from coordinate 789,997,207 downwards.
CCCAAAATCATTACCCCGTATCCACCTAAAATTTGAAAAATATAATCTCAGCTGGTGAAATAAATGGGGTAGTTGGAAGATAGGGGTTAGCATTGGGAAAGGGAGAGACGTTTCGGGTTACAAAGCACATTTAGTTTTACTTTAAATTTATAAAGTTTAATATGAAACAGTACTGTTTCATTTTCGTACAAACTCATCCATGTATAAACCTCCTCCTTCATCTTTCTCTTCTTCTTTATCCTTCTTCCTACTTCTATAAAAAAAAGAAAAAAATGAAGTCAGCAAAAAGCATGCGCACTCCACTCCTCCTCCTCTCCATTGCCGAACCACCTCGGACCGGCCTTTCGCCTCTGCTCGACCGCATCCAGTTCGGCCACCCCCTCTTCCCGCTGTTTCCCAAGCACCACAACCTCTTCCCCTTGCATAGGTCAACCATCCACTAGCACCGCACCCCCTACATCTTTAGCTAGCACCGCACCTAGTCAACCTCGCCTCATCGACCACGACCTACATCCTTAGCCAGCCGAGACCCCGAGTGGCAGATCCGAGCACCCTAGTGGCAAAACCCACCTCATCGAGAGCCGAGTCATCTCCTAAACCCCCTCAACAACCCATCATTTCTCCCCTCCACCGAAGCCTCCACTTGAGCAGCACGTCCCTTCCGAACCCCACTCTCCACCGTCCAGTCACCACCCAGTTCCGACCCGTGTGCATACATGAGAGTGCAAAAGATGCGTGCGTGCATATGTGTGTTGTATGTGTACTAGTGCATGTGCATGCATGTGTTTTGGTGCGTGTACGTGCATGTGTTTTGGTTTGTGCATTTGTTGATGGGTGCTTGCATGTGAGAGGATGGGAATACTGTGTTCTGTTTATAAATAAAAAAGAGTTTGTTTAAATGACATTATTTACTTGTTTAAATGCATGTTGCGTGCGTGCTTGAGTATTGGTGTGTTGCGTATTGCATGTTTTAAATGACAGTTTGTTTTACAAAGATGATGAATGAACAGTGTTATGCTGTGGAAAGTAGAACTGTACGGTGTTGAAGTGATTGCCGAAAGAATGAATATATGCACTATATATATTTTTTGGTTACTGAAAAAAATAGTAACCACCTTTTCTCTTTCTTGTTGTGTGCAGAAGCAACCGTTTAAGTTCCATTTGCAGCAGCATAAATTTCTCAGCTTTCGTACTTTTCTCCATCATTGGTAAGCGTATCTATATAACTTTATAAATTATATATGAACCTTCACTTAAATTTATATCGTCTTTCTTTTGTCGGAATTGCAGTGTTCCGTTTTTTCATGTTGTACCAATTCTATTCGTGCTTCTTCGTGCTTCGCCGGCCATTCTCCAACCATGAAAGGTGAATTAATTTTCACGACTTATAGTCTTATACGATGATCCAGTTTGGTTGAAAATTGATTGATTGTTTGATGTTTATATTGGGCGATAAATTGTTAATGTTTAAAGTGATAAATAATATGCAATTGAATTTGATATAGGATAGTTAATAATTTGAAATTGATATATGTGGTGAATTTGATTAGTTAAATTATATAATTTGACCCCTTTAAATGTTAAATAAATTGGCACGTAGATATAGTTTTAACTACACCTTTAACCATTGAATGTATGTTGTATAATTGATGTAGTATGAAATTTAATAATAGACATCAAGTGAAGAACCGTATGATTATTAATACAATAATCTTTAATCTACATAAAATGATAGTGTAGATTCTAGAAATAATTATATTAATTTGCATAAACAACAAATGTAAATTAATACGATTATTTTGGGATTATTTAAATAAATTATTGGATTGTTATTGATGTTTGCTATTGCTTGTTTATTTACTTTGACACCATGCCAGTTATCACACTGCAAGTTCTCTTTGCTATGCTTTGGTTTTGAATTGAAATGGAATCGGGTTGAAATGATAAATATCCAAATAAAACTTTGACCTAGGATAGAAAATAAAATAAACCGATTGGTCAATAATTGGATTTAAAATAAAAATAAAGACTTCATTTGAATAAAGAATAAAGTTTTGAAATAAAGTTGGAATTTGAGATTTAATAAATAAAACGAAACGTTAATATTAATTAATCTGAAATAAAATATTAATTTAGTAGTTGATGAAAAACGTTGTTTAAAATTTAATAAATAAATAATTAAGTTTGGAATTACTTAATAATTAAGATTCGAATTATTTAATAATTAAGTTAGGATTATTTAATAATTAAGATTTGAATTATTTAATAATTAGGTCTTGGAATTATTTAATAATTAGGTCTTGGAATTATTTAATAATTAGGTCTTGGAATTATTTAATAATTAAATTTTGAAATTATTAATTAAGTTTTGAATCTATTAATTAAATAAGACTGAATAATTTAATAATTAAATAAAATTGAATTATGTAATAAGTAAAATTGAACTTCTTGAACGAGTGAAATTAAGTCTCTTTATTAATTGAGTTTTGAAATTTGTAACTAAGTAAATAAAAATGTGAAATTGAATTTCTTTAACAAGAAATAAAAATGTGATTTATTGAAATTAATGTAGGACTTGTAATTTAAAGAATTGATTTGACGAATCTAATTTAATTAAATTTGTAAGTTGATATAATGGAGTTGAACTTAAGTAATTGATTTAATAAATTGGAAATTGAATAGGATTGTGTGAAAAAAAAAATCAACTTAACGAATAATTGAATGAAATCGATTAATGAATTTAAACTATTTTGAATGATAGTTTAAATTAATTTAAATGATTTTGGAATGAAACTTATTTACAACTTGAATAATATTGAATTGTTTAAATAGGAATTGAAATTGAATTATAAGATTTTGAAATTACGAATTTGGAAGTTTTGAAACATAAATTATGGAAATTGATATGGGAAGACAAATGAAATGTTGATTTATAATTCTAATTGGAATTGATTTGGTTTAGAAATCTATTAAACGACCAATCGGTGTAATAATTACGAAAGTTATTAAAGAAATCGAAATCGGTTAGGGACATACTCACTGTCTAAACTGAAAACCACTTTAATAACTTTATGCGGAGTGTGATCCAAAATAAAGTGGTTGGAATAACGTATGTGATGATTGAAGAAAGAGAACGATAATGGATAGCCTTGACACTTGTGTCAAATTGGAAACGACTAAAATAGGAGCCGTGCCAGGCCAAATGGGGTTAGCTACCTCGAGTGAACACACTTCTTCGTAAACTACTCATTACTTGTTATTGATTGGTGTGCACCCTTGAATTTGGAGTGTTGTTTCGCGGTGTTGCGATCGTTGCGGCGATGCGTTCTCACCAGTGCGGATCAGGCAAACGGTTGTTTTACTACCTTAGGTATTGCCTCATGTGCCTTGTCATACTTGTATCCCTAAATACGCGACCACTATGAATTTGATTTTTATTATACCTATGGAGTACTCCCTGATATCCCACTAGTTTACAGTGGAGTTTACAGTGCTGTATAGTCTATAATGCTATATAAAATGTGTTAAGGGGAACAATGGTAACACCTTAACACTATCTTGATATTTTACTTTACTGTTAGACATTATCTATTTATCGTATATTACCATGTATAGATATTTTAACGGATCCTGAAAGATGTTATTCCATTCATCTTTGAGTTATTGCTATTTAAAATTTTGAATCATATTATCTATATAAGAATATACGTCCTGATTTGAGTGTTTGTTTATGCTTATGCTCGGATCAGACCGAGGATTGTTGTTGCTGTTCTGCTTGGAGCTGAAGACCTGAAGACTATCATTATCTTTATCTTATCAGTATTTCTCTTTCTTATTTGGATATTATCAGACATCTATGTTGTTCTATTTCAGTATTTGAGACATTGTTGTATTTTCTTAGTAGCCTCATGAACTACTACTATGACTATGTTGTAATTCCGCTGCACTATTCTATTATGTTATATTCTGTGATTCTGTGATGATTCTCATTTATATATATAAACTCCATTAATAATTCATGTTTTGTATGATTTAAGTTGACATGTGTGGATTATTGTCAATTTAAATGGTACGAATATACGGGCTGTTACATACTATCTCGGTCGAGTCCATTCTGTCTCATACCGGTGCACTCATCAACTTTTCCTCCAGACTCACAATTGCCAGTTCACATCTCGCATCCCTAGTAAAAGTTTGATTCTTTTTCGTTAAGCGAGTCAACGGTGTTGTTACTATAGAGAATTCCTGAATGAATCTTCTATAATATCCAGCTAACCCCTAGAAAATTCTCACATCTGTAGCATTTTTGGGTCTAATCCAATCTTGGGCTGCTACAATTTTTGTAGGATCGACAACAACCCCCTGCTCAAACAGAACGTGATGCAAAAAATTTCACTTCCTTCTTCCAGTAGTGAGATTTAGAAAACATTGCCTTCGATTGCTGTTTTCTCAACACTTCTAGCACAAATTTATTTAGCCAACCCCTAAAGACACGGTTCATGAGATCAACAAAGTATGTCGGCGCATTATTTAGCCCGAACGGCATAACGAATCATTCATAAAAACCAGACAGCATATGAAAACATGATAATCAACACACTGTCCTATGCTATTCTCAATTGATGAAATCCTATCACAAGTTCAAACTGAGAAAATACTCCAGCACCATGTAGCTGATCCAAAAAGTTCTCTATGCGTCGGAGTGGCTACTTGTTTTTCTTCATCACTTTATTCGTCTCATGGTAATAAACACATAATCTAAGGAAGCTGTCCGCCTTCGTGGTAAGTACCACTAGTGCACTCCCACTCGGATATACTCCTGCGAATGAACCCCTTTTGCAAAAGGTCATTCATTTGCACCTCAAGCTCTTTCTTCTCTCTAGGTGTCATCATCCTCAACAACATCACCATCGGTCTGGCATCTTTAACTAAATCAATACGGAACTCGATTTCTCTATGTGGCGAAAGTCCATTCACTTCCTTAAATATGTCCAGATACTCCCTAGTAATCAGTACTATCGACTAATAATCGTGCGGTATATCGGGTGAATATAGAAAGCTGACCATCATCTCATTGTCTGGTAGGTAGTCTAACACTACATTCCCCTCATCATCCATCCTTATCATCACTGAGGACCTCTGGCAATCCACCACCACTCCATATCTATGAAACCAATCCATCGCCAATATAATATCGAACCCACAAAACCTAAAACAAAGCAATCGCAGGGAAAAAAGCATCCATAACTTGATAAGACCAAACCGTGACAAACTATACACAGGCTAGTGGAGCCTCAAACAAGGCTCACTGCAATCAAAGGTCAGTCGACAATTTTAGGTTCTAATCCTAACTTATCTGCAAAGTCACTAAATATAAAGGAATGTGAATCCCCAATATCAAATAAAACTCATATAGGAACATCATAAATGGAAATAATACCTTAAACAAATTTCTAAGACTCATTCATAAGTACTAGATAGTGAGAACATAGATTAAAAGTCTTGATAGCCATAGTCCTTTGATAATCTCTTTTTGTTCTAATTTGCTTTGTCATGAATCAAAAACTAGTGATTCAACATTCTTTCCCTTTTTGATTGATGACAAGCCTGTATAAAAAAAATCCTAGAGAACAAGTATAAAAACTCCCCCTAAATATATGATACTTCTTGCACCTGCATAAAGATGATTAGGACAATTCTCCTTCCTCTTTGTCATCGACAAAATGGAGATATAGCAAAAATAATTTCAATATAAAGTGCAGAAATAAAGTGAGACTATAAGTCTCAAAAGATAAATAATTAGCAAGTTTCAATATGTTTAAATAAAGTTACAGATAAAAAATAGTTCATACCATACTCACTCGCCAAAAAACCTATTCATCAAGATCCCAATTGTACTCTCCCTCTGGTGCGGGCTCCTTTCCTAGTCTAGAAGCGCCTTGAGCACCACTGCCTGCTCCACTATGTCGCTATTAGTATGCTCCTCTGACGTAGACCATGTAAATCGAGGTGCTGGGCGTTTTCCTTGGGCGACAAACGTGGCAGCAGTTGTAGAAGAACATGATAATGCATCCCATAATGTAGAAAAGAAATCTTTGATTTTATCGAGCTTCTTATCCATTTTCTTGAGCCTAGAATCCAAAATAAGTTGATTGCGGGAGAGAATTTCAATGGATTCACGGGTGCTGGAGGAAGTAGCTAAGCGAATATAGCCTTCTTCTTGTTGTGCTTCCGGTTCTAATTGTAGGACCTCAAGATTGTTGTTGTTGAGCCTGTTGATGCTTCCAATCTTCAAATGGGGTAATAGGTGGCGGTCGTGTTGGTAGCTTCATAAGACTTATGGTCCTTATGTTTATCATTCCGACAGTAGAGAATTCAGAATCTGGTTGACGAACACCCGCATCTTGAAGAAGTCTCATAATATATTCTCCAAAGTAGATAACATGCATATTCCCATGTGTGAAGGTGAGAAATTCATCCATAATACAATGCAACCAATTAACGCGTATATTTCCCCATATGGCATAAAGAGCTTTGAAATTTTTCGGATATATTAATTCATATGATCCGGTTCGGGGGAGAATAGATCGCATAGCGTCTTGTGCAAAGTTCTTGCTTTAGGACGAAGAAGCTTAGAACGCAATTCAATCATGTCGTCACCCATGAACATATGACTAATTCTATCTCTTTTTCTTGGATTGCATTCGACATCATTTAAATCTATTCCTTCATATGGAGATTTAAGGATATGTGCCATTCTATCAAGGGAAAAGAAAACTTATCCACATACGAAACTCCATACACAATTATTTGGATTCGATGGTTGTTGGTGGCCAAGATTTAAATTTGCGAAGAAAAGTTTTACCGTAAGATGATTAATGTTGTGGCAATTTGCATTGTAGTCAAGGAGTGACTCTAATCCACATCTTCGCATTGATTCTTGAAGAGATAAGCACCAAAATCAGAATAAACCATGAACGAGCCTTCAAAAATTCTAGAGTTTTTCATCTTCTCCCATCGTTCGATCGCAGTTGCATCATATAGCCAATGAGCAACGTGAGTATCAACAAAGGAAGAAGAGCCTTGTTTTGAGAGTTTTGATCTTGGAGGGGCCATTAATTTGGTGTTTTTGAGGATTTTGTGAAAGGGTAATGGGGGCTAGGGTTTTGGAGGTAGTAAAAAACGAAGAAGATATAGTGAATAGATGGTGTAAAAAGGTTTAAAATGAAACGATAGTAGCCTTTTTTGTACAGCCAATCGACTGGTCGGGGTAGGTCAGTCGACTGGTTGCTAACTTGAGAGTTTTTTACTCTGTAATCAGTCGATTTACCTATATGACTCAGTCGACTGGTTGACAACCCGAGAGATTTTGAACCCTGTAAAGAGTCGACTGGTTATATATATCAGTCGACTGGCTGAAGAAAAGAAATGCAGTGAAGCATGAAACAAAAATTTTATTCAAAATTTACTAAAACAAACATATACATAATGGAAATACAAGTGAAAAATAATAATAAAACACAAGAAAAAAAGATTATTTGGGTGTTTTTGGAGTGCATTCATGTGGTTCAACTTTGGTGTTATCAATATGAGGTCGCAAAGGAGACGAATAGCTTTGGCGTTCCCAAGAGCTTGGAGATGCCAGAGGTTGAGGTGGAGTTTGCTCCCATTGATTCCAGCCGGATGAATTTGGTTGACAAGATGTTGAGGGTTCAACAATGTCATGCTTAGATGATTTTCCACAAAATTTGAGGGCAATTGATTCTATAAAGCTAAGGCAACTGGAATTTATCCGTTGTTCATATTACATTCCTCTTTGTAAATTGATTTGCTCCTTTTGATAACGATGGATTTCACCAATTTTTTTTTTTTTTTTGGAGAAACAAACAATGATCTTCGTGACTTCTTAGTTTTTGGAGAAAATCAGTGTGATAATAAGCCGTTTCATGTCTAGGGGTAGCAGTTGGCAAGGACGGAGTAGAGCTACTGGAAGAATGATGGCTACTGGAGGATGTTGGTGTAGCAAATGATAATTTGGAGTTAGAGGAGTTGTGAGAGGCCATTGATAGAAAACGAGGAACTTGAAGTTTATAGTTTTGAAAAATAATTGTAAGGATGATTGAAAAAAAAAAGAAAGGAATGCAGATTTATAGAGGAATTTGAGCTGTGCTTGAGCGGTTAGAAACAGCAGAACACTAATAGCCAGAGAGAAAAAAATAGATAAAAGGAATGGATGAAAATTGATTTAAAAAATGAATGATTATGAGCCCACGAAATAAAAGACTTAGTAGAAAATAACACATAGCACAACTGGTAAGACATTGAACTACTAGTTAGGAGACCCGATTTCGAGCTCCAGCAGCTACACATTTATTTTTTTTGAACGAAAATTTCCAAAATAATTAAAAACAATCTTGTAGTGAAACAAGAAACACTCATAGCTCAAATGGTAAGAAGCAACTGAAATACTATAAAGGAGAGGTCATGGGTTCAAGTCTCTCTAGAGTCATAATTTTTTTTCTTTTGAAAAAAGAATTTGAATGAAAGTTCTTATATATATGTTTTCTCAAATTGTGTTATGAAAAACTAAAAATACAAATAGTATATATACATATATAAAAATTTATAAATTTTTAAAAGAGATTATTCCAAGTTCTCGTCTTAAATTGATAAAAGTATTTTCATTTAAAGGTTTGTAAAAATATCTGCGAATTGTTTATCAAAGGAAACAAATTCTAGATTTATCAAATCCTTTTCAATATTATCACGAAGAAAATGATGACGAATGTCAATGTGTTTTGTTCGTGAGTGATTAGCAGGATTTTTTGATAAATTAATAGCACTAGAATTATCACAGTAAATAGTTGACTTAGATAGATTAAAACCAAAATCTTGTAGTATTTGTTGCATATAGATAGCTTGAGCACATGCCAGAGCTGCAGAAATATATTCCACTTCACATGTCGATAGTGAAACACAGTTTTGCTTCTTACTAAACCAAGATACAAGAGATCGTCCAATGAAGTGACAAGTGCCACTTGTACTTTTTCTATCTGTCTGGCTTCCTCCAAAATCAGCGTCACTATCGGACAATAATTCAAAAGGACATTCCTTTGGATAGAATAGTCCAAAATCCTTGGTTTTATTAAGATACCGTAGCATGCGTTTCACTGCTCGTAAATGTGATTCTTTGGGATCTGCTTGAAATCGTGCACACAAGCAAACACTCATCATTATGTCTGGTCTACTAACTGTTAAATATAGTAACGATCCAATCATACTTCGATATAATTTTTGGTCAATACTTTTGCCACTTTCATCTTTATCAAGATGTATGGTTGTATTCATAGGAGTTGGTTTGGTAGAAGTATTTTCCATACCAAAGCGTTTAATTAGATTGTTACAATATTTTTCTTGATTAATAAAAATACCATTTTCTAGTTGTTTTATTTGCAGACCAAGAAAATAATTTAACTCACCCATATGTGACATTTCAAATTCTCTAGTCATTATTTTAGAAAAATCTTGACATAGTCTTTCATTTGTAGATCCAAAAATAATATCATCAACATATATTTGAACGATTAAAATATCCTTTTTATTTCTTTTAATAAAAAGAGTTTGATCAACCTTTCCAATTTCAAAAACAAAATCTATTAAATATCTTTTAAATCGATCGTACCAAGCACAGGATGCTTGTTTCAAACCGTATAAAGCCTTTTTAAGCTTATAGACATGGTTAGGAAATTGTTCGTGTATGAATAACGGAAGTTGTTCAACATAAACATTTTCTTTTATAAATCCATTTAAAAAGTACTTTTGACATCCATTTGATATAATTTAAAGTTATGAAAACATGCAAATGCTAGTAAGATTCGTATTGCTCCAGTCTACAAACTTTCTTCATAGTCAATCCCTTCTTCTTGATTATATCCTTGAGCAACCAATCTAGCTTTCTTTTTAGTAATATTTCCTTGTTCATCTGCTTTATTTTTGAAGATCCATTTTTTTACTAATAACTGATTGATCACTAGCCTGTGGAACTAAATCCCAAACGTCATTTCTTTCGAATTGGTTTAGCTCTTCTTGCATGGCGATTAACCAATTTTCAATGGTAGATGCTTCTTTAATATTTTTAGGTTCAATATGAGAAAGGAAAGCTACATGACCCATTTGATTTAATTGACTTCTTGTTCTAACAGATGAATTAAGTTCTCCAATAATATTAACAGAAGGATGATCTTTTAATATTTTAGGTGGAGATCTTAATTCATTGTTATTGTGAACAATGTTTTCATTATTTTCAAGATTTGAAATTTCTGTATTTGTTATATTATCAAGAAATTCTTCATCGTCTTTTATACGTGGGATTTGTTTAAAATTTTCACCGAAGGATACATGAAGTGTTACTTCGATGATATATGTTATTTTGTTAAAAATTCGTTAAGCTTTGCTTCGATCTGAATACCCTAAAAAGATTCCTTCATCGGATTTTGGATCGAATTTGCCAAGCTGATTTTTGTGTTTAAAACAAAACATTTTGAACCGAAAACTTTAAAATAAGAAATATTTGGTTTTTGTTCATTAAGAAGTTCATAAGGAGTATTCTTAGTTAGTGGTTGAATAGAAACATGATTCAAAACATAACAAGCTGTTGCAACTACTTCAGCCTAGAAATGTTTTGGTAACGTACTTCCATTTAACGTTCTACAACTCTATTTTGTTGCAGGGTTCTAGGAAACGAAAAATTATGGAATATTCCCTTTTTCTTACAAAAATGTTCAAAGGTTTCGAATTCACCTCCATGGTCACTTCTTATGTTTTTGATTTTCAAACCTTTAAAAAATTTGAATTCTTTTGACAAAATTTTTAAAACTGTCAAAGGTATCACTTTTATTTATTCCAAGTATATCTAGAAAAATCATCAACAATTACAAATACATATCTACTATGATTAATGGATTGTACTTGTGTTGGTCCAAATAAATCCATATGTAGTAATTCAAGTGGTTGTAAAGTTGAAATAACCTTTTTTGATTTAAAAGATAACTTAGTTAACTTTCCTAACTGACATGCATCACATATATGATCAATTTTAAAATTCATTTTTGGTAGACCTTTCACTAAATCATTTTTTGAAAGTTTATTTATAGCTTTGAAATTAATATGACATAATCTTTTGTGCCATAACCAAGGATTATTTTCTTTGGCTATTAAACACATATCTGAATTATGATTTATTTTCATATTCAGAACATAGATATTTCTGTCTCTATTACCTTCAAAGATAAGGTTTTGATTTTGATCAAAAATGCTAAATTTTTTTTTAGAAAAAGTGATTTTGAATCCTTTGTCACACAATTGGCTGATACTAAATAAATTATGTTTTAAATTTTTGACTAATAAAACATTTGAAATAAGAGGTAAATTTGAAATACCATTATTGCTCACATCGCCTTTGCCGATGATATAACCTTTGGAGTTGTCTCCTAAAGTGATGGAGCCTCAATCTGAATAAGTAATATTTGATAACATATCTTTGTCTCCTGTCATATGTTTTTAGCAACCACTGTCGAGTATCCATTTTCCTCTTTTCTTGAGTAGGACCTACAAAAAATATGAGATAATATTGGTACCCACTTTTTCAATAGGGTCCTAAGAGTTAAATCTTAGGAAACCAAACCCAAGAGGGCTTAGTATCCAATTTAAAAATGTAATCTTTATTTTTATGAACAGTTTCTAGAAAGGTATTTATATTTTTTTTTAATCAAACCGTTGTTTGTTTTAGGAACCCAGACTTTTATACTTTTTGGGTAAGAATTCCTTTTTGTCTGTACAGTAGTAGGATTAATATTTCTCCTATTTTTCTTTCTAGGTGAAACTGTTGTTTTCTTAACATATCCTAATCTTTTTCTACTTGAAACAGATTGAGAGCTATCGATAATTTTAGATAAAGTTTCTCTTCCTTTATTAAAGTTTGAAACTTTTTTGGTGATGCTTTCTAAATTAGTTTTTAGACTAGTATTATCCAACTCTATCAATTTTACCTTAGTTTTTAGTTCATGATTTTCAAAAACAAGAGCATCATTCTTCTCTTTTTGATTTTCAATTTCATGACTCAAAAGAGTGAGTTGAGAATTGATATTAGAGTGATTCTTGTAATTTTTCAAGTTCTTCCTCTAGTATTTTCTTCTCATCTTTAAGCATATCTCTTTCGAATTTTGCTTTGTTATGATATTCATGAGTCTCCTTATATTTTCTTTTGAGATTTTTCAGAGTATCAACTAGCTCTGAATTTATCTCTATCATATCATCAAAAGTAAAATCACTAACCTTGTTTTTAGTAGCCATGAAACAGACATTTGCTTGCTCATTTTAACTTTCACTACTGTTATCCGATGAAGAAGTATCTGAATCATCCCATGTTACGGAGAATGCTTTCTTTTTCTTATTTTTCTACCCTTGTTGAAGTATTTTTTCTTTAACTCTGGACATTCTTTCTGGATATGACCTTTCTTACGGCAGTTAAAGCATTCTAGAACTGAAGATGATGGTTTGTTTGGACAGTTCCGTTTCCCATTATTTCTGTTATTTTTCCGTTATTTCAAGAACCTTTTGAAATTTTTGGCAATAAATGCTAGATCTTCTTCATCCAAATCTTCATCTTTTTCTTCTTCGGCATGGAAAGCTATATTCTTTTCGTCTTGCGCTTGTACTCGTTTTGCCTGCAAATTTACTTCATAGGACATTAGATTTCCTATTAACTCTTCAGGTTTTATGGTAGAGAGGTCATTAGCTTCTTCAATAGCCAAGACTTTTCTTTCCATTCATTCGTTAAAGAGTTTAGGATTTTTGATACAATATCAAAATCAGTGTACTTTTCTCCTAATCCTAATAGCGAATGATAGATATTTTGAAATCTAAAGTACATATCATTGATGGATTCATCTTGTTTCATTCTAAAGTTTTGAAACTGATTTTTGAGCATGGAGATTTTGCTTTGTTTAACTTTGTTAGTTCCTTCATGAGTGATTTAAGTGTTCTCCATATTTCATAGCTTTAGCATTGGCAGTAGCATCTAATTTTTGTGTGTTTGACCAAGTGGAGTATTCTCCGGTAGGAAGAGTGTATTCATTTTGTGTGATATTCCGTGATTCAAAACTATTAGATTGCATGTATATTCTCATACGAGTAGACGAATAATTATAGTTCAAACCATTAAAAAATGGAGGTTGTGTGGTGGATTGACCTTCAATAAAACTAGTGTTAGTGACAGTGTTGGTGGTGCTGGTGTTGCTTTCCATATTAGCAAGATATCAGATAACTTTGTAACGGTTATAAGATTCCTTGCTTTGATACCAAATGAAAGTGTATAGGACCGTATAATATGGAAATACAGTAATACAGAGCATAGTGATGATAAATAGTGCGAAATAAAAAGCAGTATAGCAAAAATGACACCAGAGATTTTATACTGGTTCGGAGCACTGTCCTACGTCCAATCCCAGACTCCTTCTGAAATTTCACTAATAACAATCCTCACTTAACCCAGAGGAACAGGTATACACAGTCTGAGCAACAGAGCAGACACCTGAGCAGCAGAACAGAATTTTCACCTCAGCAGCAGAAGTGGACTTCACTAATACAAAAGAATATCTGACACTGTGTGTTCTTGGTAACACTAATTTGTCACTGAAGTTACAAACATCCTATAATAAAATCCTCAAGTATATGAAGTGTATGTGAAGATGTGAAGAGAAGGTAATGTTAATAATCGAAGATTATGAAAGTTATTTGTAGATTCAAAGCAGTAAAAACGTATGTTCGTTGTTTGAATGCAAATATTAAAGCACAAGAAGAATATAAGAGAGTTAGAATGAAAATCGATGAATGTGAAGTGTTTGGGAGTATGTATATATAATAGTTGAAGAGTTACTGCCATTGGTGAAGGATTCTGACGAAGAGAAACATCTATTTCCGTTCAGAGAAGGGTTGCTTCCTTTCGCAGAAGAAGATGTCTTTTCGAAAATATGGCAGTGGGTCTCGGGTCAGTTGACTAGTCGTTCTTGGTCAGTCGACTGACTATGCAAAAGATTTTAAAAAATAAACAGTGCATATCATATATGTACACAGTCAGTCAACTGGATGATCCTAACCAGTCGATTGGATAAGGTGCACAATATGCTTCTGTTTTGTTTAAATATGAGAAACATGAAGTGCGGACTACTTGAGGATTGATTTTAACAAATTCCTAAGACTCAATCATAAGTACTAGACAGTGAGAACATAGATTAAAAGCCTTGATATAGCCATAGTCCTTTGATAATATCATTTTGTTCTAATTTTCTTTGTCATGAATTAAAAACTAGTGATTCAACAATTTTGAATGCACGCAACTCATCCTAAAGACGTGATGTCCCTTTTCAGTGCGATCCAGGCCCTAGGAGAATCATTGAAAGATTACTTAGAGAGATTTCATATAGCCGCCCTGGAAGTCAGTAACCCGAATGATCTTGCTATACTCATGGCTGTGACTAGAGGATTGATTTGGAATTTGAATTTAGCGACTAGCTGGTTGGAAAACCACCTGTATCATTGGAGCGCTTCTATTCAAAGGCATCTCAGTTTTTGAGGAAGGAAGAGACTGGGTCCTTATAGAAAAAGAACGTTGCAGGACCGAGTGGAGAAGCGGTATAGGGTAATATTGGAATAAAATAGCCTGATGACAGTTCCGGGATAGTTCATGTGAATGTTCAGAATAAGCCGAATCAACAAAAGAAAGATGGAGACAGGAATCGAGAGCGGAAAATTGATTTTGGAAGACTAAAGCATTGTATTCCAGTGTATGACAATTATATGCTGCTAAACACGTCATTGGAGAACATTTATCTATTTACTTGCAATACCATGTAGTAAAGAAAACCGCCACCAAAAGAGTCGTCAGAGAGATAGAAGCAGATCGGAAATATTATCGGGTTTATGAATGTTGTGGGAGCAATACAAGTGAATGTAGGCATCTCTACGATGTTATAGAATTACTGATTTGAGAAAAGAAGTTGCAACAGTTTGGGAAAACTCTATAGGATGGCGAACAGGGGACATCTGACCCGAATTGAAGATAAGCTTCGCATAGGGCTGAGGAGCCTGCACAGACCGATGGAAGACTGGTGGTAAATATGATAGTTGGGGGACCGCATCCCACGGATAGGAGTTGGCAAGAGATGGAGTGCTATGCTAGTTCAATAAGTCATATGGATATCGAATGTTGTTCAAATACGGAAGATGGAACTCCGATAAAATAGCAGCGCACTATGGCGGATGATATTGTGTTTAGAAACAGGGATGCATGCAAAGTAGAGGCTCCAACGATTGACCCGATGGTCATTTCAGCTATGGTTGGTCCTGCATTAGTAAGAAGGATTTTGATTGATTATGGAAGTTCAGCGAATATAATCTTCAAAAAGGCAAATGATCAGATGAGAAGGAAGCTAAAGACTTAAAACGATCTAAAGCTCGTATTCATGGTTTTAATTGGCGTGGTGACCGAGGCTGTAGGATATGTGTTATTACCTATTGAATTGTGAGAAGGCGAACGAAGGAGAGTGCAAACCTTACAGTTTATTGTTTTGGATGTTGACTCTCCATACAATATTTTCTGGGCTGACCGGCCCTAGTTGAATTTCGAGTAGCTCTTGCCCTATGGTGTTTAACTTTGAAGTCCTCGATGGATAATGGTGTAGGAGTTGTTTATGGCGATCAGGCGATTGGACGTTCCTGTTATGTAGCTGAGTTGAGGGAAGCTCAGACATAAGGAGAAGGGAAAGGCTGTGGACAAAGCTATCCACATGCAAACACTGAAGATTGACAACCAACGCCTCAGTGTTGGCTAGGGATCCATAGTCGGTTCTATAGAGATATGATCCTAGAGATGATGAAGAGGAGCCTTACGAGACCAAGGCTGCACTGGCTGAACTGACGATTGATATCACGGTCATCCATGATGGCCCATCATGAGTCTTAATGATTGGGTCACAACTCAGTCCCTCAATGATGAAAGAACTTGTTAGCTTTCTTCGAGCGAAGCTAGGTGTATTCGCTTAGACTCATTCTGAAATGTGTGGAATCTCGCCTGCCATAGAGAGCCATGCATTGAAGATTGACCAAATTATGTTCCGGTGAAGCAAAAAAGACAAGGCATGGATCAGAGAAATCTCCCACTCTTAAAGAGGAGGTCGATAAACTAAAAGTCAACGGGTTTATCCACGACGCCGTCTACCCTGAATGGATATCTCACTTCACCACATATAGGATTTTGGCTCAACCTTAGGTGGGACATTTGATATGGCTATAAGCTGTATCAAATTTTAATACGGCTTATAGCCGTATCTATATAATTTAATACGGCTTAAAGCCGTATTAACATTTGATACGGCTTATAGCCGTATCAAAATCTGTGCCTCTTTTCATGGGAAAATTTTCCGCAAAACGCACACCCTCCCTCCTTTTTTTTATTTCCATCTTTCATTTTTTTCCCGTGCTTATTTATGGTTAAATCGCCAGAGAGCCTTCCACCTCGATCGATTGAACGTTGCTTTGATGTCTTCCATCAGAGCCTTCCACGTCTTCTCGAATTCGATCACTGCTCTCAGGTAATTTTGTTATGAAATTGCGTGCTTAATTCCGTTGTTTTTGTTATGAAATTGCGTGCTTAATTTTGACGAGTACTGTAACTTTTCCTTTGTGTCTGTATAGTGACATTTCAATATGTTTTCTATTATTCAACAAGATCTGGAGCTTAAAGTTTCCAAGTATGAAGTTATGTTGTTCAAACTAATGTTTCCTTATCATACATAGAAGAATAATATTATGGTTACGTACTGAACTACTAATTTTTTAGGTGGTTTTAACAATACTGAGTCGATGTATTTTGTAGTAGTGTCAGGCTTCCTTGAATTCGATTAATAATTTTTTAGGTGTTAAATCGATGTATTTAACAATATGTTCTTCAAATTAATATTTTCATATCATACATAGAAGAAAAATATTGTGGCTATGTACTGAAATAATTATTAATTTAGATGGTTTTAATTGTAAATAATATATAGTCGATGTATTTAGCAGCAGTGGCGAGCTTCCTTAAATCCGACTGAACTTTCCTGAAGTACCAACAATTTTGTTTAGGTTCATTGCTTATATTTTTTATAAGCATTGTAAAATTTTTTTGGATACAAAGTAAAAAAGTAAAGAGTAAACTAATTCGAGAAATACAAATTAGTAAGAGAAATAAAAGAATTGGTGAAGAAAGTAGAAACTTTGAAGTTGATGTAAACTCTATCGTGAAAAAGAATAGACAAATAAATGAATTAAAAAAGAAAAATGAGAGTTTGGAAAGTAATAAGAAAGAACACATTGACATAGAAGAAGTATCAAAGAAAAATATTAATGAGTTGGAAGCTGAGGTTTCATATATGAAAGAAAAATCACAAAATAAGAAGCTGAAACATTCGGATGTGAAGGGCTTTATGCCCAAAGATGAAAATGGGCAGGGGCATAAGATTAAGAGTAGTGCAACTTGAAAATGATTTGTAATAGGTTGAAGGAGATGTTTGTTTGACATAGTTTTTACAGGGGAGATATTGCATTTGAACGTACAAATTTACTGCTTTTGTCAACTTTATTGGTTTTACTTTGTCATATTTTATGAGAATTTAAATGACTGATTGCTTGTTGGTTTATTTTGGAATGCATGAAAATTTAATTACATCTTCATTTTGTCATATGCATTATTTGCTATTAACTCTAGTAGTCATCATGCATGCATGATGTTGTCAGGTTTACTCTATCTACTATTATTTCTACTACAAACTGAAAAAGAAGCATGGATCTGTTTATGAACGATTTTCATGTTTTAGCTTGTGTCATGCTAGTTCACTCTATTATTTCTATTATGCATGAAATAGATGTCGTAATAGGATTACGAGAAATATAGATACGAATATTTAAAATTCTAGAGGATTGTGCTATTAAGTATTCAAAGTGCATTGCAAATATTTCTTTGGTAGTGAAAAGATATCGTTTTAATGAATATTCACGAGAATAAATAAATCAATAGATAGGTAATTTTGTATTAGTGAATATAATTGAGATAAATAGACAGGCTGTAAATACAAAAAGATGAGAAAAACATATTTATTAATGTCTCATTGTATTTTTGTCAATGCGTAATCGAGGTCAAAAAACGAAACTTTTGTCTTTGGTAAAGAAAAACCACATAACTACCCCTGTTCATGGCATGGCAAGAGCACCATGTACACAAGTCTACTTGGTCTTTATTTTCTCTAGGCAAATTCTATTTGTACTCGTGAATTTGTTGAGTAACCCCATGTAATTTGGAAAAAAATGAAGAAACCCAGTTTTTTTGCCGAGTAGCCCATGTCTAATTAAAAAAAACCAATAATACCATTTCTAATACAATAGTCAATCTTATGCTATTTTGTATTATTTTGATCTCCTTGCATAATCTACAGCTTGGTGCTAATGTTGTATATGGTTCTGACATTGTATATGGTTTTGAGATTGTTGTATAAGTGGATAAAATTATTGTTAATGGCGCAAGCCAAGTATCAGGATGGGGTAATGCATAGATATTACTCCAGTGCTACAAAATAGCGCCGTTGTAATGGCAAATTTTTTAAAAACAGTTTGGTGCTAATGTTGTATATTGTTCTGACATTGTTGTATAAGTGGATAAAATTGTTGTTAATGGCGCAAGCCAAGTATCAGGAGAGGGGTAATGCATAGACATTACTCCGTTGCTACCAAATGACGTCGTTGTAATGGCAAATTTTTTGGAAACAGTTTGTGCTAATGTTTAAAATAAACCCTATATTTTGAGTTCCATTTATTGAAATTTAAATAGTCCATATATTTTAATTATTTAAAACTAATTAAACGTTTAAAATCATACTACAAAATTCTAGGTCGTACAGGAAAACAAAAAACGATCATGAAAAAGGCATGGGTATAAATCTTACAAGGAAGCTAATTGTTTACTAAATTATATTGTTCTTTACTAAACAATTTATATTATGAACGATCAAGTAGCTTGAATCATGTAAAATTACTAACTTAGAAAATAAAGTTACATCTGTTTCCCAATAAAGCTTTTTTTAAAACAATGATGATATCAAGTTTAGATATGTCCTCACAATTTGATGATGGTGAATTATCATGTGGATTAAATCATGTTCTAATTTGGAAAGGAAAGTTACAGACTTATTTATTTTCTAGAAAAGATGCTTTTATGATAGTGATTTCAAATTTTGAAATATTTTCACAATTTGATAATAATAAATGATACTTTACGTTAAATCTTATAGTTATCACTAAATTAGGAAAGGTTTATGAAATTACTTTTTTATAGAAAAAGGAAATTTATGCGCTGTCCCTACATTATCTTATTAATTTATTATACAATATGACAATTCGAATTCGGAAAATAACATTTTTGGAAACTTTAGGTAGTGGTGGAAATGGAATGAGGGGAAGAGGCAATTTTATCGTCAAAGGTAGTTAATGTGACAGGGAGGAAGATGGTAGCAAGCAAGTTGAATTGGAGATAGTGCAGGGAGTTGAATTCTTGGGTGACTGTGGTTAAGGATTGCATGTTTGAGTAGCAGGGTTGTGTTCGAAATTGTGAGGTTGTGTTTGGCAGTTTGAATGTATGGGAAGTGGCAATGGATGTTGAGTGTTTGGTTGCAGTATAGTGGAGATTGGGTGGGGATATTTTGCTGGTGGGGTGTTTGGCAGAAGTAATAGTGCAGTGTTGTGGGAGGGAATGAAAGATGAAATGTAGAAATAAAAAATGTAAAGTAGTGAACTAGGAAATACAGGGAATGCAATGTAGCAATGGAAATGCATAAACAAAGAATGAAACTTAAATGCAAACAGATTTGAGTATTTGGTTCTTAATAAAACAACTCAAAAAGTATAGTCCTCTCTACAGCAATTAACATTAACCATTAACACATCTATTAATCTTTGAAGCAAAATTCGAATTTAAAAAGTTAGAAATGAGTTACTTTTAGCCCAATTTGACAGAATAAGTCTTCTAAATTTTATTTTAAAGTTTTATTTCACGATTATTTTATAACTACAAACTTTGGGGGTTAGTATTTACTATTTACTCTCACATTAGCTGAACTATCAAAGAGAACGTGCACGCAAAAAAATGGCCCAACCAATGGTAATCGGTCAATACAATTAATTTTCATCAACTATTTGCGTTCACGGTTCACTTATTGTTTCATTCACATAAACTCTAATAAGTATAATGAATGAACCTGAATAATATCTTAAGTTTCACCCTAAAATCTCAAACTGGAGAAATGAAATGGTTGTTGATATTGATGTTCACTTTAAATACATTATGCCTGGGACATCTTGAAAATAGAGGTTATATGGAATCTGCACATACAAGAATAGAGATATTTCGATGTACAATGAATGGCAGATTATCATAGTTTAAAAGCATAATGAGAATTAGAAAATGAATATGTGTTGTATATAGAAAAGAAGTAATTTACTATAGTAACATCTTTTCCATCCAAAAAGAAAGAAAAAGAAAAGGCTACTTCGGATAATAAACGGAAATAAATAAGAATTGGTTTGTCAACATATGTACATAGTTACTACAATGTGATAGCACTATCTTGTTCTCATAAGAGGATCCAAATTCTTGAAGAAAAAGGTAAGAATTTAGATTCAACAAGCAATTGGTTCCATTTTAGTTGAGGATAAAAAACTTAGGCCAACAAAATTTCAAAGGCCGAACTATGCCGAACTGTATAGTTTGGACTTCTTAATAAACTGACTATGCTAAACTAGAAAAACGACAATAGAAAAAGAAATAACTATTATATTTAACAAGAACAATATAATTTAGTAAAGTTAAATATGTAGAATTAATCTTACAACAAATTTCTCAATATAATTTCAAAAATATTCTTTTCGAGCAATTGGAACGAGGGCCCATTGAAGGGCAAGTCTCATGTTCTGTTAAATATGATATAGGAGGGCAGTATGTCTTTCAGCATAGACAAACAATGGATAAATGAATCAGATCTAAGAACCACATACTATATAGACGGGGTGCAGAAGTTCATTAGTTTTGTTGAAGAAAACGGTGGTAAGAAAGGATTGTATTTATGCCCTTGAACCCGGTGCAAAAATATGAAGACGATCAAATTAGATGACATTCATTTACATTTTCTTAGATGGGGTATTATCCAATCGTATACAGCATGGTATTTTCATGGAAAAAAAGGGCGGAGATGGAAAAACAGCAACCAGTTAGTCATGGCAGAACTACTGCTGAGTCTGAAAAAAGTAAAGTTTACAAACAAACATCTAGCTTGGTGCTTGATAAGTGATTCATCATAAATTGGTTGTCCATTTTGGTTGCATAGAGTTGATATATTATGTCTACATTTTCTTTTTGACATTATGGCATAATAAAACCTAGAATTGCTATCCCCCTCTGTTAGCCATTGAACTTTTGATTGCTGGAGATTGAAAATGTATTTCTCATGCATTCTTTTTTTAGTAAATTGCCAGTATGCAGAAGTACATCATAATCATATGCATCTTCAGAGTGACTATCAACAGCTAATAGTTTGTTATGGAATTGTTGCTCTAAAGTAGTCAAATCTGCATCGTCTTTTGGTCTTGTTCTGTTCCATTCTTTTGAATTTTTCTTTATCCTTCTGAATTGTTGCTCTAAAGTTGTTGATGCTTTCTCTACAAAACACTTCCTTGACTACTTCATCTAATACCACATTACAGTTTTAGTTTTGTGCGCATTCTTGTTTGCATTTAGTGCACCTCTGTTCTATGTGCAACTTCCGTTCTTTTCTTTTAGTTTTTCTTTTTGTGTTCATCTGTGTTGTTTTCATGTGTGAATCTGTTCTTCTTTTAGTCTCTTAAACAAAAAACAATCACCTGATTTTGGGATTTGCATTTTGTATTTTGTTTTGCAGTTTCCTGTATAATTCGTTACCCCATTTGTTCGCTCTTTTGTTCCTGCATTCTTGGTTAAAAAAACTACATTGAATCGTTACATTTTGCTTTTCTGTTAACGATTCTATTTTTCAGTTTGAGTTTGCATTTCCATTTCTCAGTTGCTCGTATTGATTGTTTCATTTTTACATTATATTTTGATATTTTTTGTTGCACATTTTTGTTGCTCATACCAAAAATGTTGCAGCTTTTATTCCTCTCTGATCTTGCTACTTTCATTTCATTAAAAAAAAGGGAAGTTTACACTGCATTCGAACAGGTTGCATTCATTCACATTCTCTTTATTCATAAACTGTCATTTTATTCACATTCTCTATTTCATTTCACTCTTTTTACATTCAATTGTTGTTTACGTCACCACAACAATACATTCAATTATTGTTTATGCATAGGTTGTAGGAGATATGGCTAGAAAAGTATTGTATGTATTGGTGATGTGGGTAGATGCTGTAGGTTGTGTGCAAGGCAGAAGTTTTGACAGAGGATGTTAACTGATGTATGGTTGTTGGAAGAGATGGATGTCGTAATGGGATGATGAAGTAGCAGTGCAGTAGTAATAGAGGAAATTTTATGTAAAGTCAAAGGTTTGTAGCAAGGCTGAAGTATGTAGTAGATGGATAGAAATTGATGTTTGAGTTGCGGTAAATTATATGGTTGATGCAAGGAGGATCAAGTGGGTATGTTGAATTGTTGGAGAAGCAGGGATGTTGGCAGAGGTTAGTGGAAATTGTTGTGTGATTGCAATGCACTATTAGTTGGTGTACAAGTAAGGATGAAGTTGATGTGCACACAGTATTTTCTATATTTTCAGCAACAGTTGATGAGGCAGAAGGTTTTGGGGTGGTTTGAGGTAGGAGATGCAGCAGTAAGGAGGTGATTAGATTTGTGATGAAGCAGTATTGATGAGATGGTGAAGTTGGTGGTTTGATGTGATCGTGAAGTTGTTGTATTGGATTGAAATGTGCATTGTTTTTTATTGCTGAAAGTTTTGATGTTTTGTAGTGTTTTGAAATGTTTGAAGCGGTAAGGTGGCTACAGTGGTGATGAACTATATGTACTGTTATGGCATAGTTTTGTAGAGGGGATATAGTTATGGTTATGTGTATCGGTGATATGCAGTAAGGCATGTAGTTGTGGCAGTGATGATCAAGTATGGGTGGTGTTGTATAGTGGATGAGTGAAATGAAGCGTATAGTGAGTATTGCAGTAGTTTGAAGGAGAATAGAAATGGTGTTTTCAGGCTAGGAAGTAAGGAGGTGATGTGAGAAGATGTTGAGTTGAAGAAAATGTGCAAAGCATGTATGAAGTTAGGGGATTGATGACAACAGTTGTATGACCGGTTGGTATGTTTGGGTGAAGGAAATGTATCCAGTAATCTTTATGGCAGAAGTGAGTTTGATGTGGTTGGTGATTATGTAATGGAATAGTTGCTTGAAAGTGTTGTTTTGAGTTGAGTGTGGGTAGTGTTTGCTTGCTGCTATGAAGTGTAGCAGTGGTGAGGAGGATGTGAAGTGCAGTGGATGTAAGTAGAGATGTATGGAAATGGTGGAGATGGCAACAAGTTGGCACTGCAGTTGATGAGTGGCAGTGGATGGTGGAACTAATGGATGTGTGGGCTCTGTTCGTAGGTGGTTTGATAATGTGGGAAAATTTGTGGTTGCGGGGAAGTTGACAAAGGCATAGGCACTGATGGTAGATGAGTGGTTTTGAAGTCCGGGTGGTCAGGGGTTATGTATAGAAAAGCAGGCAATGGAAAGTATAGTAGAAGGATGTTTGTGAAGTAAGGTTGATAATGTATGGATTGGTGGAAACAGTGGAATGGTGTGGGGATGTATGTATGTAAGGCAAATGCACACGACCGTGTGTAATGGAGTTCTCCAATCACCTGCATACTCCCACTGGCAGCATCCCACTGACAAAAGTTTTTAGTCTTTAATTCTTTATGGTGTATTGAGTCTATGTTTGGGTATTTACTAGTTGCAACCATATGCATTTTCTAAATCTGAGTTTTCACATAACCAAATGGAAAAAAATGTAGTTGCAATGAACCGTAATATAGAGTTAACTCCTAAAACTAAAGATGTACTAATATTTTGTAATGCTTGTGTAGATGTTTTGGGCTGGAGGAGTTAGCTCTTTGGCTTTGCATTGTGCAGTGGCTGCCGTAACAACACAGTATAACAGAGGCTTGTTGTGTATTTGTATTATGTAGTAATGTGATACATTTGTATTATTGCCGTGTATTTGGATCTTGGTACTAGAGCGATAGTGTTTTCTAGTATCCGCTACGGCGATATATTAATGTGCTAAATGCTAGTATGTAGTATTTTTCATATTATGTAATGATATTGTTAAGTTATTACGCACTGCAATGCGGATTATTGAATCATTTGAATGTGCACTGTCTATAATATTATTTGTTTTGATGTCTCGGAATGATTATTTATTATATATTGGATATGAATAGGTCTATAATATTATATACTGGATATGAATAGGTCTATAATATTATATATTGGATATTGATTATATATCTATATCTAATCGACTAATTAGATACGGCTTTTAGCCGTATCTAATTGGGTCATTAGTCGCTGCCTATTTGTCAATTAGATACGGCTTCTGGCCGTATCTAATGTGTTAATTAGATACAGCTAATGGCCGTACCTAATTGGCTCATTAGATACGGCTAAAAGCCGTATCAAAATGTTAAGCTCGACGTATTTTGGTACGGCTTTTAGCCGTATCTAATAAGATTAGATACGGCTTTTAGCCGTATCAAAATATCATTTTTGGTGTAGTGTCTAATCCCGTACTTGTGAACAAAGCGAATGGAAAATGGAGAACATGCATTGATTATTCAAATATGAACTCCGTAAGATAGTATTCCCCTTCCAAGGATTGACTAGCTAGTTGATTCAACTGCAAGACATGAATTGTTGTCGTTTAGGGATGCATATTCGGGATATAACCAAATCCCGATTCATATCCCCAATCAGAAGCACACCAATTTTGTTATAGATGTTAGGTTGTATTATTACGTAGTAATGCCGTTTGGATTGAAGAATGCTCGAGCAACCTATCAGCGCTTGGTTAACATGATGTTTAAGGATCAGATTGGAAAGACAATGGAAGCGTATGTGGATGATATGCTCGTGAAGTCATGCCGATCAAGCAACCACATCAAAGATGAGGCAGAAATGTTTGACACCCTCCGATATTATAAGATGAAAATCATTCCTTTAAAATGTTCGTTCGGTGTTGCATTAGGAAAGTTCTTAGGCTTTATTATCAATGTTCCTGGAATAGAGGGTGATCTAGAGAAGATTCAGGCTATCCGTGATATCTAGGCACTAAGAACCAATAAATAAGTGCAAGGTCTAAACGAGAAGGTGCCGCTTTAAATTTGACCCGAGTATTAGAAATACTTGGATCAGGCTTGATAAACCGATGTGAGATACTCAAAATTTAAAATAACTATATTATCAAAACATTTGAAATAAAGGGTATCTCATAAGACCATGCTCACACGTAAACACGGACGGGTTTATATCTTATGATAACCAAAATACTTTTATACCAAAATACACTTGATATTATTTTTAATGACATTCTCTTAAAAACAGTTTTCAAATAAACATATTCAAATAAGGTATCAATACCCGGACTAAGTCTAAGGTAATATATCCGAACTGGTCAACGTAATATACCGAATGAAATATGTGATACCATTAAGGGGTAGCTGAAATGTTTGCAAGTCATTACGGCTATTTTGTTAATACAATCAAAACTATAAAGCTCTTATTGGAATTGGATTTCCAACATGATAGGAAACTAGTGGAAAGATCAATTTGTATCTACGGCTTACGTCCAAGACTCAGACGCCATTATACAACAACACAAGTGGCTAAAAGAGGATACAATCTACGATTAATATCCAAGTACTCAAACATCGCACATCCCTTCCATGAGGTCCAGACGTATCTGGTCCCTAGGGCTCAAAACATTTAATAACCCTAATAACTACTATTTTAAATGCGAGCATACATCTGACCACATAGAACCCCATCATAACTGGGATGTGAGGCTTATGAGGCTACGCTCAATTCTTCAAAGCCATGCTTTTAAAATCATTCTTTGATCATAACAGGTTCCAATTTAAATGCCACACCGCCATTCTTTGATCACTATTTGACTCCTACAAGCATACAACCTCTAAGCTCGTATGTCTTAGAGAAGGGTGCTATGCTAAGAGAAGTTGCCTTCTCCACCACCGAGAAGATGTAAACTTGTATAAGTCAAATGTTGTGTCCTAGAAATGCGATGTCAAACATTCGTCCATACAAGTTCATTATGGGACTGAACGAAACCGAATGCACTTTCCTCAGCCATTACTAAGCGAGAAGACCTTGTAATCCAAAAAAACTTTCAGTAACGAGGAGACCACTGCTAAGCTCTATAATGGGAGTGACGGAGAACATGTCAACAAGTAGACTTCACGCTATGAAGATCCTCGATCTTCAATAATCATCATCTTCAACATGTCTTCACTTTCGAATGAATACATTGGTTCGAAGATTTTCAAAACAGAGCACTATTACGACCTTAAATACGGTGAATTTCAATTCCAGGGACAGTGGCAAGTAATCTTACATTATGAAAAAAAATTATCTTCAATATGTTTTATTTCAAAAATTAGTTTGAAGGAGTTTTCGAATAGAAATCATCAAATCCGATCCCCGTTTTTTGGATAGGAATCACCTAAATTCGATCCCGGTTTCTTCGTACCAATCATCGAATAAAAGAAGTTAAGTGGTTAATTAAAATTCAAAGAATTTTGTTTCGTTTATTTTATCTTGGAAAAACTTAAATATGACCTTTTAGAGCATCCGGGCTTTCCTTTCGATCTATTTCGCCCCTCGACTAAAAAGAGAAAATATAGGCAAGATAAATTTAGGGCACTGGTTGCTCCATCCCTAATCTTAGTTAAACACCTTGTTTTATCTTTCCAAATCTCATATGCGCGACAAATGTACTAGTCATTTCTGCATACTCAGTTTGTTATTGTATTCAATCTTCTTCACTTATTTACTTTAGTGCTATAAACAATTCCTCTTAACCATTTTTCAAACTCTTATTAAAATATCCAAACCATCTTTACATTACTTAGTTATTCCTTTAAATTCATTTACAAATGAATTAGGAAAGAATTGTTAAGTTTAAAACTCATATTCAAAAGGTTATAGAATTCGCAGCGTAAAAGTGCTATAGAAAGTGTTATATAAGCTTATTTGATTTAAACAATTTTTTAATATTTGAAAATTCATATTTTCCATTCCAAATCTCTTTTAAACCATTTTAATAGATTTATCAAATTTATTTCATATTTTTAATCATTTAAAAATATCATTTATAAAGAGATTCCCTTTTGGATTTCGAACTACAAAAACGCGATGTTTTTAGAAAATTGTTTTGGACATATTGCAAACTCTACTTGATGAAATCTTGATTTCCTTTCTTCGTTGGAAATCAATTATCATTGTGGACTAAAGAATTTTTATATCGAAGAAATCTTACTTATAAATCATTCTCTACGTTAATTTGAAGTTACGGATCGAAATTTACGAACCGCCGCTATCCGACGAGCTCGGTTTTGAACCATTTTGTGAATTACTTCGGAACTTGTTCGAAACACTTCAAATTTGTTTTAAACTATTTTAACTCATTTAAAAAAATATTTCTATCATTTCAAACACATTTTTCATTTCATTTCATATTATAATATTAATTACTATAATATCATTTTCAATCTTTTTTAGATATTTTGAAATCGTTAAGAGGCTAAATAATTTCCATACACATATTTGTATGGATTTAATTTCCATTGAATTAAATATACTTACTAACTATTTCTCTTATAATTTATCAAACCAAGTTATCATTCATATCAAAACATATGATCAACCAAAATATCAACCAAGTTATCAAACATTTGATCATCCAACATATACCAAACTTTTTATGTAATTAACTTGAAATATTTTTAGAAATTGGTAACTTTAAAATATGAGTACCCACCTTTAACTTAACCAATTCTTACAACCAACATTCATATGCAACAACGCTTCACTAAATCTTCTTAACTACACCAAACCATCACATAAACAACTTCACCTCACTTTCTACTCGGCCATAGCTTCCTTCTTTTTTACTCGCTCCGGTGCACCTTGAACTCGCTCCTCCTCTTCCTCCATAGGTTCGGCCACACCTTGATCCTCCCATTCCTCCATCATTTCTTCACTTCTTAGATGCTAAACCATGTTTTGTTGATATTATAAGGTCTTTGAAAAAGTTTGGTGGTGTTTTGACTTTGTTTGATATGGTTTTGAAAAAGTTAGTAAGGAAAGAGAAGAGAAGAAGCCATTAGAGAGTAGAAGAAAAGCTTGAAAAAGGAAGGAAAAGAAGTGAAAAAAGTGAGAAAGTGGATGCTTATTTATAGAAAAAGATTTGAATTAAAATAATATTTTATAAAAGGCCAAAATACCATTTACTTACCTTTTAAGAAAACTTATTTTTTCAACACTTAACATCACATTTCAAATCATTACTTTATATAATTTTCACTTAATTATTAAGTAAAGAATATAATAATTATGTTTGATTTGATTTTATATTTACTTTTTGCTTTGAAATGTCATGTTTGTCTTTTTTTGCTTACTTTTTCTTAATTATATTCTAGAATATTCTAAGTATGTTTAGTAAAAATAAAATTGATTAGTGAACTAATTAATACTTATACTATTTAAATATATGTTCCTATATAAGAAAATAAAGGTGCAATGACGTTGCGACAACTTTTAATCGACAAAACGTTGATTTTTGACAAAATGTTTCACGGTCACATTTTGACGTTTCAATTAAACTATTTATTTATTTAGACTAAATTTAAAAATGAACTTTTTACTTCTTTAAATAAATTAAAACACATCTCTTTATATTTTTAAATCATATTTAAATAATATCAAAATCTCTAATTTTACAGTGTATGTACAACTAACAAAATGCGACAAAATTTGGTTATTTTTGTAAAACGATTATTTACATACTTTAAATATTTTAATATACTTTTATTATCTTTATTAAATGTTTTAAATAATATTTATCCTTTTAAATATATATTTGGACCTATTTATTTAAGCATTCATTTATTTTTAACAAAACTTAATTTTTGTTGATTGATTTGTTCTAAAACAAAAGTTTGCCTAAAACTAGTTGAAGACTAGTTGAAAGATCAATCTGTATCCACGCTTACGTCCAAGACTCAAACGTTGTTATACAACAACATAATGGCTAAAAGAGGATATAATCCACGATTAACATCCAAGGACTCGGATATCGCACATCCCTGCCATGAGGCCCAGACATATCTGGTAGCTAGGGCTCAGAACATCTGATAACTCAAATCACTACTATCCGAAATGCTAGCATACATCCGACCACATAGAATCCCATCATAACCGCGGTTGAGTCTCACGAAGCTACGCTCAATTTCTTCAAAGCCACGCTTTTCATACAAAACCACGCTTTGATAATAACAGATTCCACTTTAAATGCCACACTGCCATTCTTTTGATAATTGTTTGTCCCCCATAAGCATACAACCTTTGAGCTCGTATGTCTCAGAGAAGGGTGTTAAGCTAAGAGAAGTTGCCTTCTCTGCCACCAAGTAGATGTATATTTGTAAAAGTTAAATGTTGGTCCTAGAAATGAAATGTCGAACATTCGTTCATACAAGTTCGTTCTGGAACTGAACGAAACCGAAGGCACTTTCCTCGGCCATTACTAGGTGAGAAGCCCTTGTAACACAAAAAAATCTCCATAACGAGGAGACCACTGCTATAAATAATTTTATAATAGGAGCGACAAAGAGCATGTCAACAAGCAGCCCTCACGCTATGAAGATCCTTGGTCTTCAATAATTATCATCTTCAACATGTCTTTACTTTCGAACGTATACATTGGTTCAAAGTGGTGTTGGGATAGGGATCATGCGAATCCGACTCCGATTCCTTCGAAACAAATTATCGATAAGAAAGATGTTTAGTTCATATGTGGATATCAATCATAAATCAACTACTTCATCTTTATTTAAATCAAATATCTTTTTAGATATATTCTTTTTAATTTATTCCATTTTCTTTTCAGGTGTACATGAATCATTAAGCCTCACTTATTAAATCATTTGATTTATTTAAACATTTCTTAAATCTTGGAATAATTCCGATTCGTTTTCTCTTTTACTTAGAAAAACCTTTCTAAATCATTCATTAAATCTTAATCAAAGATTTCTTATATTGAAGTTATAACTTTTAACTTAGAGAAAATATTCCCAAATCATTTATTAAATCTTAATCAAAGATTTCTTTCTTAACTTCAAATTATATTCTTGCAAATCAAAAAATTTCATAACAGAGTATTACTGTCACCTTAAATATGGTAAATTTCACCTCTAGAAACTAGTGGCAAGTAATCCTACATCATGAAGTTTTTTGTCTTCAATATGTTTTATTTAAAAAATTAGTTTGAAGAGTTTTCGGATAGGAATCGCCCAAATCTAATCCCGGTTTTTATGGATAGGAATCTCCCATATCCGATCCCGGTTCCTTCGTACCAATCATCAAATAAAAGGTGTTAAGTGGTTAATTAACATTCAAAGAATTTTTTCTTTTCTTTTATTTTGGAAAAACTTAACTGTGATCTTTCAGAGCATCCGAACTTTCCTTTCGATCTATTTCACCCTTGGCCTAAAAAGAGAAAACATAGGCCGAATAAGTTCAGGACTGGTTGCTCCATCCCTAATCTTAGTAAAACACATCGTTTTATCTTCCCAGATGTCATAGGCGGGACAAATTTACTAGTCATTTCCTCATACTCAGTTTGTTATTATATTCAATCTTCTTCACCTTTTTACTTAAGTGCTACAAACAATTTCTCTTAATCATTTATTCAAACTCTTATTAAAACATCCAAACCATCTTTACATTACTTAATTATTCCTTTAAAATCATTCACAAAAGAATTAGGAAAGAATTGTCAAGTTTAAAACTCATATTCAAAAGATTATAGAATTCGCAGCGTAAAAGTGCCAGAAAGTGTTATATAAGCTTATATGATTAAACAACTTTTTAATATTTGAAAATTCATATTTTCCATTTCAAATCTCTTTTAAACCATTTTAATAGATTTATCAAATTTATTTCATATTTTTAATCATTTAAAAATATCATTGATAAAGAAATACGTTTTTGGATTCTGAACTGCAAAACTACGACGTTTTTAGAAAATTATTTTGGACATATTTCAGACTCTACTTGATGAAATCTTGATTTTATTTCTTCGTTGGAAATCAATTATCATTGTGGACCAAAGAATTTTTATTTCAAAAAAATACGACTTATAAATCATTCTCTACGTCAATTTTAAGTTACGAGTCGGAATTTACGAACTGCCGCTACGCGACGAGCTCAGTTTTGATCAATTTTGTGAATTGCTTCGGAACTTGTCCGAAACACTTCAAATTTATTTTAAATCATATTTGAACTATTTTAAATCATTTAAAACAATATTTTCATCATTTCAAACTCATTTTTGCATTTCATTTCATATTATAATATTATATTACTATAATATCATTTTCAATCTTTTTTTTGATATTTTGAAATCATTAGGAGGCTAAATAATTTCCATACACATATTTGTATGGATTTATTTTCCATTGAATTAACTATACTTACTAACCAATTCTCTTATCATTTATCAAACCAAGTTATCATCCATATCACAAACATATAATCAACCAAAATATCAACCAAGTTATCAAACATTTAATCATCCAACATATACCAAGCTGTTTATGTAATTAACTTGAAACATTTTTAGAAATTAGTAACTTTAAAATACGAGTACTCACCTTTAACTTAACAAATTCTTCCTACCAACATTCATATGCAACAACGCTTCACTAAATCTTCTTAACTACACCAAACCATCACGTGAACAACTTCACCTCAGTTTCTAGTGCTCGACCATCACCTCCTTCCCTTTTTCTCGCTCCGAAGATCCTTGAACTTGCTCCTCCTCCTCCATAGGTTCGGCCACACCTTGATCCTCCCCTTTCTCCATCATTTATTTACTTCTTAGATGCTAAACCATGTTTTTATGATATTCTAAGGTCTTTGGCAAAGTTTGGTGGTGTTTTGCCTTTGTTTTATATGGTTTGAAAAAGTTAGTAATGAAAGAGTAGAGAAAAAGCCACTAGAGAGTGGAAGAAAAACTTGAAAAAGAAGAAGAAGTAAAAAAAAAGAGAAAGCGGATGCTTATTTGTAGAAAAAGTTTTAGATTAAAATAATATTTTATAAAAAGACCAAAATATGCTTTAGTTATCTTTTAAGAAACCTTATTTTTTCAACACTTAACATCATATTTCAAATCATTAATTTATGTCATTTTCACTTAAGTATTAAGTAAAGACTATAATAGTCATGTTTGGTTTGATTTGATGTTTAATTTTTGCTTTCAAATGATGTCTTTTTGTGTTTACTTTTTCTTAGTTATATTCTAGAATTTTCTAAGTATGTTTAGTAAAAGTAAACTTGATTAATAAAATTAATACTTATACTATTTGAATATATGTTTCTATAAAAGAAAATAAAGATGTTACAAAGTTGCAACAACTTTTAATTGACAAAAGGTTGAATTTTGACAAAAAGTTTTAAGGTCATATTTTGATGTTTTAGTTAAACTATTTATTTATGTAAACCAAATTTAAAAATAAACTTTTTACTTCTTTAAATAAATTAAAACATGTCTATTTATATTTTAAATCAAATTTAAATAATATCAAAATCTCTAATTTTACAATGTATGTAAAACTAACAAAATGCGACAAAATTTGGTTATTTTTGTAAAATGGTTATTAACACACTTTTAAATATTTTAATATACTTTTATTATCTTTATTAAATGTTTTCAATAATATTTATCTTTTTTAATAAATATTTGGACCTATTTATTTAAGCATTTATTTATTTTTAACAAAACTTAACTTTTGTTGATTTGTCCTAAAATCCAAATTTATACTTTTTAAATTATCAATTATAAGAATAAATAATTTCTCTATTATTATCTATTATATATAATATATTTATTTTAGTTTTAAACCTTTTTAAATTTAAAACAAACGAAATCTCTCATTTTTGAAGTAGCGAAATTACGGGTCGTGACACTCATAATGAGATAAAGCATGTTTTAA
This sequence comes from Allium cepa, assembly GCA_030765085.1. NCBI lineage: Eukaryota > Viridiplantae > Streptophyta > Magnoliopsida > Asparagales > Amaryllidaceae > Allium > Allium cepa. Next base: position 789,963,819 of record CM060935.1, on the reverse strand, counting down.
GAGAAGGTCATGACGGACGATGTGCAGATCACATTGGGCTGAAAACTCTGACAAAGAAGATACTCAGTTATGGGTATTATTGGCCAACCGTAAATCGAGATGCCACAGATTATGTAAGATGATATGATAAGTGCCAGATATATGCAAAAGTCCCGAGAGCTCCACCAACAGAAACCATGCAAATGGTCAACCGACCATCGTCATGTGGGGTATAGATATTATTGGTTCATTACCAATCTCTAAAGGTGGCATGAAGTATGTTATTGTTGCATTTGATTACTTCACCAAATGGGTCGAGGCAGAACCTTTAACTACGATCATGACCAAGAAAGTATTCAACTTTATTATCCGAAACATCATATGTCGCTTCGGTCTTTCACGAACTATTGTAACAGATAATGGGACTCAATTCGACAATGCTGAATTTAAAGACTTTTATCGAAGATATCATATTGAGAAGATATTTGCAGTGGTCGCTTACCCTCAGGCAAATGGACATGTTGAAGTTGTAAATAAAATCATCAAGTCTATTCTGAAGAAGCATTTGGAGAAGCTAGAGGTAAGTGGGTAGATGAACTCCCTACTACATTTTGGGCCTACAGAACCACTCATTAGTCTGCGACTGGCCATACTTCATTCGCTTTTGCCTACGGTTCTGAAGCCGTTATTCATGTTGAACTCGAAGTCTCTTCTCATCAAGTGACTTATTATGACCTTAAAAAAAATCAGAATCTCCTTTTGGACTCTTTGGACTTTATAGACGAGAAGCGCAAAGAAGATGATTTAAGGGTAGCCGCACGCCGACATCGAGTTGCTTGGTATTACAACACTAAAGTTCGACCGAGAACCTTCGAAATTGGTGATCTCGTCCTGAAATGGATTTTTCCTACCCCGTCACACATGAATCCTATTTAGAAAGGATCATATGTCATAGAACAGAGGCTTGGAGAAGGAACTTTTAAACTAGCGACTGTCGATGGCATTACACTTCCAAGAGCATGGAATAGCGAACATCCACGCAGTTGTATTTATTTTTGGAATTTGCTTTAGCATTTGATTTTCCGAATATGTAATAAGATAGTTTATGTTGTTACCTTCCATTTAATGAATAAAGTTTTAGGCTTCCTCTATATTAATGTTTGCTATTGCATTGCATGATAATTACGTAGCAAGATTGATTGATGTCAATGTGTATGAATTGGTTCCTAGAGTTTGGAATCGATCAATCGTGCTAACTCCAACTAGGATCAAACAAGACAAGCTCCGTCAACTTGTTAGTTTAATAATTCCTACCCGGACTGTGAGACTGAAACAAAAATAAATGCAACGAAGATTTGACCGATCGCTTGTTAAATCAAAACCGCAAATTCTGGAGGGCAAATTAGTCAATGAAAAAAGAGGGCGACTTGACTACTCTCTAAAACAACTCTAAGTCTCCAGAGTGTGAACTGCAGTATAAACATAAATCGGGTGGAGACCGACCACCCATGAAACAACTCTAAGTCCCAAAAGTGTGGACTGAAGTATAAATATAAACTGGGTGGAGACAAAATGCCCGCAAAACAAATCTTAGTTCCCAAAGTGCAAAATGGAGTATAAACATAAATCGGGTGGAGACCGACAACCCGCGAAATAATTCTAAGTCCCTAGAGTGCCAATTGGAGTATAATCATAATTCGGGTGGAGACCGACTGCCCAAGAGATAGCTCTGAGTCCCTAGAGCATGGAAAGTATAAACATAAACTAGGTGCAAACCAACCACCCATCAACTGAACCTTATACCCAGAGTGTGGATATAATCATGAATCAATAGATGACTAGATTTCGACCATTCTCTATTCCATAAACTCGGGACTGAAACCGATAGGAGGAGTATAAACTCGCTAAGGATGGAATTTGACCTACTTCTGGCATCGCCAAACCAATGTCGGGGGTAGAAGCACAGTCATTCAAAAAACCGCTGAATCCCACAGCGTAACACTAAGGCCCGAGCCTGGTGTTTGGTATGAATTGAGGCCACGACCACTTGGGGGCCTCTGGTTGGAGATGGTGAATTATTAACAAAATTCACAAGCAACCTATTGCAAGTACATTGAATGGAAAATAATCATTCAACTACTTAAATAACTATTCACACGAAGTATAGCGGAAATCAAAAGCTTTTATTTACATGACAGGTGCTAAAATTTTAGTACAAGTTATTTCAAAAAATCGGGATTCATACCCGTACCACTACAACTAGTGGAGGAGACGATTATGCAAACTATGTACATTAAGCTGGAGCAGTAACTACTTTCTTTACTTTCTTTCTCTTTTGGATTTCTCGAAGGTAGAGCCGCTTGTGCTTCTCTTTTGAGACCCTTTGCTGCCTTTAACCGGAGAGCTTAAGGAGGTAGGAGGAATTTCATCAAGGATCGACCCACCCGATGTAATAATTTGCAATAGCACAAGATGAGGATCATCGAGTCCACCTCGATGGATTCCATTTTAACCTTTCTTTTCAACAATACCTCATTATCAATATGCTCTTTCATGTTGGTCATATCAGTCTGTTCCTAGGCACCAATAGTTACTACGTCATCAGATTCGTCGGCCGGGAGTGGATCCTCATATAGTTCTATGAAAAAACCACTTTTGGGAGTTTGGCCGGAGCCCGAGAGACCCACTAAGTTTGTTAACGTAGGGACATTAGCTAAATGACATTGCATGTGAAGAATAAAAACTTTCATATGCCAAGGAGTATAGCATGAAACTAGCATCTGGTTGACTTTTCGTAATTGCCGGGGTGCCTCCTTCTAGGATGGGAGAAAATATTTTGGATTCGAAGCCAGGCTTATCTAGATTGTAGCCAAGATCCAGCTCTGCATCAAGAGAAATTGATGTTCCGACTACCTGGGTTGGAGAGGGACCCTTAGGATTAGTCCTAAAGATCCGAAAATATCCTCTCTTCCTTCGATAGGTGCAAAAGCATTGAAAAATTGAAGCTTTGAGGTAGCTAGATCTGAAGGCTCATTTCCGCGAAGGATCTCCCTTACTAATTCTTCTTCATTGAGCTCGGCTTCACCCCATTCTTTTTTCTTCATTTTAACAATGTGCTCCCAAGCTTCAACAAGCGATTCGAGGTAGCCCTCACCAATAAAAATAAAGTCATGGTGGATTAGGACTTTAGTATTATATTCAATGATCTACAGATCGAACAAGTCCTTAATCTTGTTCTTACAGACCTCCATGAAAGCTTCCACATGAGAGTTAGCTTGTTCGATCATCTCTTTCCGGCTCTCTTCTTGAGCCTCTTCTTTGAGAGCTTCAATTTTAGCGAATTACTCGTCGGATTTTGCCTTTAAGCTCCAAGCCTTAACAATTTCCTCGTAGTACTTCTGCGATTTCTCTTGAGCCTCGATTTTTTCTTCCCTTTCTTTCTTTAAATTTCCTTAAGTTCCTCGACACGGTAAGCCAGAGCATCTTTCTCTTTATGCAAGGAATCTTTTTCAAAAGCAAGTGCTCCACTATGATGAAGTGCCGCCTCGAGTTCCTTTTTGTGAATAGCTTACAAACGGCTTACTACCTCTGCCATTTCCTTAGCATTCTTCTACGCTTCAACAAGATGGGTTTTAAATTCTAACAATTCAACATCTGGTGCTTAATTATATTCTTCTCGTGCATAGCCTCCAGCTTGAGGTGATCTATCTCGTGTTGTCGCTTAATAGAAACTTTTGAGACTTTCTCCGGTAAGTGTACAAATGACTCATGCTGCACAAATATGTCGTTCACGCACGCGAGAGAGCTTTCCTTAGCATACCCTGGCATTGTATGAATAGAAGGACGGAATTTGAGACCATCAAAGAAAATCTTTGGAAAAGTGGACTTGATGTTGGCCAACTTCTCTACTGTGGAAACGTTAGGAGCAGTGGCCAGTAAAGGGAGTTCTGAGGTAGCAAGAGGATGTTTGCCTGACCGATGTTCTTGAGATTTTCTGGAGCTTGAGGAGTTGGAGTGTTTCTTGGGAGCTGTAGTGACATGAGAGCCACGATAGGAAGGCTGGCCCATAGTTTAAGTAGGAGAGTTGTGTTGTTCGCCTTATTGAGATGTCTGGGATTGGGATTTGCATTTGGAAAAGGAAGAAGATTTCCTTAAATGATAATTCTTGTCTCATCCCTTGTAATTCTCCCTACGTCGAGTAGACTCTGAATCCTAGCTTGATCGATGGTATGTAGAAGAACTTCTAAGGCTACCCTAGGCTCTTGATTGATACATTGCACCTGTAAGGACCGAATTGAAGCGTATCAGTGATTGTCACCTGAAAGATCAATAGAAGTGTATAGTGAAGTGCGTGTGGTTGCGAGTGTCCTAATGTTTCCCCCAACAGACCAGTAATGGTAGCTTTGCTCATTGGTGTTTTCACTCTTTTGTCCAAAGGTTGGATGCCTTTACCACTTCTAGCGGTAGAGTTATGTCCTTTTATGTTAATGTTTGGATGGTCATAGGATATGATATCGTCCAGAATTTAAAATTTTGAAAATCCCTTTAATGAGCTTTCCAAGTGTTGAGAGGATGATTCCTCTTCAGCTGGATTTATAACAAACTCTGGGTCCGAGGCAGTTTTTCTTCTACGAAGCTTGTACACCAACCTTAGGTGTTTGGGATTGTTCGACTTGTGATGGTTCAACCACTGGCGCTTTTCCAAGGTCTGCATAGACTTTCCCGGCTTCTTAGCTTGAGAATCCTTAATCTCGCCCTCCTCGGTGTCATCGAGTCCCCTCGATAATGACCACGACGAGGTTTACAGTAACCCTTTTTTGTTCTACAATATTCCTTAATAATACCGCACTCCTAAGGAGTCCAATACTACGACATCTTCCAATAGCCCAAACAAGGATAACAGTTCATTGGTTATGAGAAGTTTGATGCCCCTATGCTCAATGGGAGTAGCACGGATGGCAGCGATGACTCTAGAAAAATCAGTGCCTTGAGAACGTGGGCGAACATTGAAAAGAACTCCAGATGTTAGTAGGTTCAAAGGAAAAGTTATGACTTGGATCAGTAAACTTGAGAGAAAAGTGAAAGTAATACTTACGTCCTTCTAACCATCATCTTTCAAATCCAAGAGGGCATCACACATACAACCACTCATGCTTAAATAGCAAGAGTTTGTTCTAAGCGAGTCAGAACATGGCAATTTTGGTGAAGGTTCAAGAAAGATATAAGAAGGGCTTCCCGATCATCATTTGAAGTTATAGATAAGTCTTATGTCTTTGGGAGTCGGAAGATGAAATAGAAGATTCATGAACAATAGGAAGGTTCTATGAATAAAAGCATAACTGTTGGGATGAAGTTGTGTAGAGGTGATCCCAAGATATTTCAACATTTCTCGGACAAACGAATTGAAGGTTGATATGCAACCAGCCCAACACATAAAATTATTGCTAGATGTATACCCAGCTAGGGGAAAGTGAGGTCTATCTTGTTGTGAAGGAACCAAGACGTCCCCAAATGGGATTCTGTGAATGGAGCGTAGCCGGCGGAGAGCGGCTTCTCTAATTCGAGAAGCCTACGAATCCACTGAATTGTCTACTAGAATAACACCCTCAACAACATCACAGTGGGGACTATGTTTTCTGTTGGATGGACTGGAATGTCGGAGAAAAGATCGGCTTGTGGGTTAGAAACTTATGTTTGTTCCGCATGATGGATTGGGGAAGGCCTTCCAGATATAGTTGTGGAACTAGACTTCGCTTCAGAACCAATATGTCGCATCGTCGAATCAGAAGACATGTCACTGAATGCTTCGAGTGTTTGAGATCTCTCTCCAAACCATTCCTTTCCGATCCCTTTCCTCAACCCTCCTTCATTTCATCATCTCCTCAATGAAAATAACTAAGTAACTGAACCCTCACTCATCGATCCCTGGTACTACCATCTCATCATAAACCAAACCCTCTCTTTCTCCACTCCTAAATCCTTATCCACAAAAGTCCTTCACCGAATCCTAATCTCTCTTCTTCCTCTCTTATTTCTACACCCAATTCAACCCACCAAATCTCTACTCCAGCAATCGTTCACCTTGCCATCACTACCACAAACACTAACTATCAATCCAAGGCTAAGAATCTTATCATATAATTAAAGGAAAGCATTGCCGATTCTTACCTATGTGGGGATATGAATGTTCAAGCTAGAATGGAAGTGAGTACCTAGATGTGCGTAAAGTTGAAAGGCAAGGTGAAAAGAGTTGATGGGAGAATGGAAACAAGAGGGTCTGAGTTTGGGAAGGTGGATGGATCTATTTGGGATCGAAGGTTCTAGCGATAGTAAGAGAGCTTGGGTTCGTGAATTTTTTGTGCTAAGGCAAACAGAATAGAAAAGTGAAGATGGAAAGGAGAAAGGCTCATATTTATATGAATGGAAGAGGGTTCAGCCATGACAATGTTGAAAGAGTAATAAGGGAATAGAGGTCGGTATAGGAACCTACCAATCCCTATTTGCATAGCTCCATTCATGGATCGGTATAATGAATGTCGATACCTATAAAAAAAAGAATGATAGTGAAGGTTTAGTTGTAAAAGTGGACACACAAAATATTACAAAAATTAGCAATGACCCATAAGCGTTCGAACACGTCCGTGAGCCAACAACAGAAATGTGTATGAATATTAACATGAGTGATTTAAAAGTTCAACCTTTTGAAATCAACAGAAATTGAAATCAAACCTGAAGCTATCAAGTTCGAGGCTGGACCATATAATATAAGTTTATATGTCTCGCATAACCTGATTTGTATATGCTGAAGGAAAATGGCACTGGACTTATATTGTTGGATATCAACCAAGCGTCATGGCAATCGATGGAGGATTCAACGTCTTGGAAAACAATCCCATAAAGGAATAACAATCAATCAGGAAGCTAGACGGACTTCCTTCCAACAATTTGGACTTGTTTCAATTCAAAGCATGTTAAGTTACTCACAAGACGTACTTTGAGGGGCAAGTGTTACCTGGTATCCTGACCCGGTTATATTGAACTAATTGCGTGAGATATATTCGATTGTTATCAATAACAATGACCACAGAGCAATGGCTGTAGGACCCAGAAGTAGAGTTCAGATGGTTAAATGAAGCCAAGATTGAACGAAATTGGTTGATGGACCATGCATGATGACTGAAATATGGACTTTTGCTTAGATAAGCAAGGGATCAGTATGGATCGATAGAACCATAGGGATTTATATAGTAGGTTGGATAGAGGGTTGGCACAATCGAAGTAATAGAGAGCTCGACATGAATTGGTGAAAATCAAGGTATCGGCCCGACTTAGTGAAATCCATGGTTCAACAAGGTCTAAACAAAGAAGGGGTCGGCATACATGGAAATACATGGATCGACATAGTTAATTGGATTGAAAAGTAATGTTTCAACTCGTAAGCTAGGGATTGGCAGAGCATAAGATGAGTCGGCAAAGATTGATAGTTAGTAATGGGTCGACATATCTAAGTAAACCAAGGAGGGATCGACACATGGTACAAGCCAAGTGTATTCTAGCATTCAGTAATCAATACCATAGGATCCCACAGTCTGAAGCAAAGGGAATCTGGAGAGCAAGGTATATGGATCCTAGGGATCATACCCTAGGGATCGTGTGTCAAAATGGCTAAAGGATAAGGAATCGACATAATCCATTTGGAGAGTTCGGTAGAAGGTAACTTGTAAGTGGAGTCGAATCAAAGATCCATTAGTTGCACGAGCTCCACCAGTCCAATCAACATGATATTTGAAGAGCCAACATATCTAAGTATGAGAAAGCCACCATAGGGATTGCTGCCCCAGAATCGACCAATGAAAGGATCAGTACCGATCACTATTTATCGGGATTTGGGCCTAGCGACCCCTTTGGTGACCCCATATGGATTAGGAGGTCCTGCAGCCAAAGCTTCAGAGAGATTAGTGGTCGTCTTCACCTATAAATACTAGCCTGGATGGTCATTTTGAGGATCTTTACGCTGTTGGTTACATTAGTCTTTATTGTAATCAAATTTTCTCCTTAATTCTTGCTATTTGCTGCTGTAATCAAACTATTATTGAATCAATAAAGATAATCTGCATACAATGCCGAATCAATATAAATTCTTATATTCTTGATTATTGTTTTGATTTGACTGTTAGTTTATTCTATTCCTATGTTGTCATTTTACTTTCTTCAATTACTTCTCTACACAAATATATTCTTGAATGCTTGCGACCAATTTGGTTGCAAACAACTCCAATTAAGGAATACTTAGTAAATGAAACTCCCTCAATGGAAGGAATGATTGAAGGAAACGCCTATGCAAAGTACCATGATTTATTGTTCAAGAAGGAGTGTTATACAGGAGAGGATTCTCTACACCCTTACTATGATGTGTCGTCAACAAAGAAACTAAAAGGATCATTGCGGATGTATACGAAGGAGCCTGGGATAACCAAACCGAGGGACAAATTTTTCCAAGAAAGATTCTTCGTTGTAGATATTTTTGGCCGACGACCAATTGGGATGCGACCTACTACACCAGGAAGTGTGATAGATGCCAAAGATTTGTGAAGATTCCAAAAGCACCATTTATGGAAATTAGGCAAATGACCACTGTATGGCCATTTGCTACTAATGTTAAAAGGTGGAGCAAAGTACGCCATTGTTGTAGTCGATTACTTTACGAAATGGGGTGAAGCGGAACCGCTTGCCCCGATCACCACTAGGGGCAATCAATTTCATAGTGAAGAATATTTTATGTCAACTCAAGATTCCAAAATCAATCATCTCTGATAACCGGACCCAATTCAATAGTGCCAAATTAAAAATTTCTACAATAAGTACCAGATTAAAAAGATATTTACGGCTGTAGCACACATACAGGCAAATGGACAGATGAAGGTGGTGAATAAGAACATCAAGTCTATCTTAAAGAAATGACTAACATAGGCCGAGGGTAAGTAGGTCGATGAATTACCCCTTACATTATGGGCTTATAGAATGACTCACAAATCCATGATCGACCATACTCCATTCGCACTGGCTAACGAATCAGAAGTCACGATTCCAACTGAATTGGAAGTGCTTTCTCATCCAAAAATTCACTATGATCCTAAGATGAAAAAGGAACTCTTTCTTGAGTCCTTTGACATGACCGATGAGAAGCTTGAAGAAGCTAACTTAAGGGTTGCTGCTCACCAAAAAAGAGTAGCATGGAAATTCAATGCAAAGGTCAAGAATCAAACCTTTGAGATCAGCGATCTCATCCTGAAGTGGATCTTTCTTGGTCCACCAGCTCAGGACCTAAATTGGGAAGGTCTAATTACCATTGAACACAATCCTAGAGATGGAAAATTCAAGCTGGCAACTACTGATGGAATCTCACTTCTGAGGGCATGAAATAGGGGACACCCATGATGCTATTTCACATAATTGTATCTTTGTAAATACCTAACTAGGCTCTAACGTAAAAAGATAGAGTATGTCATTCTTGTATATATAAAATGGATTGGCTTTAGGGATCAATGGAACTGTATTCTCAATAGCCTAACTTTGCACTGTGGACAACAACTTTATATATTCTATATTTTCAAAATGCAAATATCTAGGTACCCGGATGTAGGTACCAGTGGATTCCTTCGGTGTATGATCTGATTGAGCAAGTATAATCATTTCAAATGCCCAAATATAGGTCTCCCACTTTTTGATTGATGACAACCTGTATATGTTTTTGAGAGAAAAAATTTTCTCCCCCTGAATGTATGATATCTTTTTCCTGCATCAATTGTGTTAGTGCACATACTTTTCTCCCCCTTTGTCATTGACAAAAAGGAGACAAAATATATAAATGTAAACGAAAGAAAATATAAGGCAAGACTATTTATTACAAGTCTTAATACTGAAATAATATACGAGTTTTAAGACAAGATTTAAAATGTTCGAAATAAAATAAAACTAAGGATAGATAAAGCAAGCTCTACTTACATAGCATAAAAAACCTACTCATCAAGATGTCAATCGGAATCTTCCTCTGGTGCAGGTTCTTTTCCAGGCCTAGAAGTTCCATAAGCACCACTACCTGTGCCACTAGTATCACTGCTAGTAGGCTCTTCAGAAGTTGACCATGTAAACCTTGGTGCCGGTCGTTTGTCATGTGCTGTTGAAGAGGCAGTTGTGGAAGTTGAACACGAAATTGCATCCCAAAGAATAGAGAAGAATCCTTTCACTTTGTCCAATTTCTTATCAACTTTCTTCAAGCGAGAACGTAATATTTGTTGATTTTTCGAGAGAATTTCAATGGATTCTCATAAACTAGCTGAAGTTGCAAGACGAATTTCTTCATCTTCGTCGGGATAAGAAGTATGTTCTCGAATAACTGGCCCTCCTGATGAACGTTGATGTTGCTGTGGACGCCATTCTTCAAAATAAGTAAAAGTCGGTGGAGCGGATGGTAGTTTCATGAGGCTCAAGGTGCGAATATTGATTACTCCAACGGAAGAAGTTTCGGATTCGGGTTGAGGAGTATCTACATTTAAAAGCAATCGCATTATATACTCTCCGAAGTAAATTATTCTCATATTTCCATTGTTGAAAGTGAGAAACTCGTCCAATATGCGTCGTAGCCAATTTACTTGAATTCCTCCCCAGATGGCATATAAAGCTTTGTAGTTTTCCGGGTAGATTAGTTCATATGACCCAGTTCTTGGTAATATACTTCTCATGAGTGCTTTGTGAACAACTCTTGCTTTGGGTCGAAGAAGACTAGATTTCAATTCGGTCATATTATCTCCCATGAACATATGGCTAATTCGATCCCTTTGTCGAATATTACATTCAACATCATCATGTGGAATGCCATGATTAGGGGTTTGAAGAATATGTGCCATCCGATCTAAAGATAAAAATACTTGTTTTCCATATACTAAACTCCAAACACAATCATTTGGGTTAGATGGACGTTGATGAGGTAGATTCAAATTAGCATAAAATAATTTTACCATTACATGGTTGATTTTGTGATAATTTGTATTCAAATCAAGGAGAGATTCTAATCCGGATCTTCACATGAGTTCTTGTATACCATATGCTGTGAAGTCGTTGTAAGCCATGAAAGAACCTTCAAAAATTCTTGAGTTTTTCATCTTTTGCAACCTTGCCACTACCACATCATTGTATAACCATTGAGCGATTTGAGCGTCGGTAGGATCAATTGATGAAGAGCCTTGTCTTTGTCATTTTGGAGGAGCCATTTGTATGTTTTTTGATTTGAAAAATTAGTAGAATTTGATTTCTAGGGTTTGAGGGCAGAAAATTTTAGGGTAAAAACTGAGAAGAGTAAGGTAAAATTGTGGAGAAGGTAAAGTAAATAGGGTAGATTTTAGAGAAAACGTACAGCCAGTCGACTGAATTAATGAACCAATCGACTGGTAGACGGGAGAAATTAAAAATTTTGCTCAGTCAGTTGACTGGTTAGATAGGTCAGTCGACTGAATGGTTTCCCGAGAGTTTTGATACTCTGACATCAGTCGACTGACCTCAATTTCAGTCGACTGACTGGGTTTGAAAATTAGAATAAGGCTAGAAACAATGAAAATTTTATTTATAAGAAATAATACAAATTTAAAACACAAGAGTTTAGGAACAATGATTACAAAAATTGATAATTATTTAGGGGTCTTAGGAGATGATTCATGTGGTTCAATTTTTGTATTCTCAACATAAGGCTTTAATGGTGACCAATAATTCTATCGTTCCCAAGAATTTGGAGATGTCTGATGTTGAGGTGGAGTTTGTTCCCAATTATTCCTTCCAGAAGAGCTTGGCTGATGAGATGATGAATGTTGAACAATATCATGCTTAGCCGATTTTCCACAGAATTTAAGAGCGATGGACTCAATAAGACTTAAGCGATTTGAATGCATTCGTTGTTCATAGAACATTTCTCTTTGTAGATTAACTTGCTCCTTTTGATAATGATGAATTTCATCAATCTTCTCTTTAGTCTTTGGTGAAAGGAACAAGGATCTTCTAGATTTCTTTGGTTTGGGAGAAAATCCAGTGTAATTTCTTCTTGGTTCATGAATAGGAGTTGGGGTTGGCAATGAAGGAGTTGAGCTGCTAGATGAGTTATAGCTGCTAGATGAAGTTGGAGTAGCATAGGATAGTTTTGAGTTTGAGGAGTCATAAGAGTTTTGAGATGATGCCATTGATAAAAAAAAACTGAATTTGAAAACTTGTATTATTTTTATTTATTTTTTTAAAAAAAACTGTGTAATGGGAATAGGAAATGTAAATGGTGCTGCTTATATAGTTTTCAAGAGGTTTTAGAATGAATGGTTATAGGCAGTAGTTGATTAATAACCAGAGATTAAATTAGAGGAAGAGAATCAATTACAAATAAGTGGTTTAAACTAAAACAAAAACAAGTGGTTTAGCAAGAAAACATGCATAGCTCAGCTGATTATCTATTGGACTGTTAACTGGGAGACCCGAGTTCAAATCCTGGTGGCCAAATTTTTTTTTTTTTACAAAAAAAAAAACGAAAGTAGTATGCATAAAATCTATAAATTTTTAAGAGAAATAATTCCAAGTTCTCGTCTTAAATTAATGAAAGTGTTTTCGTTCAAAGGTTTTGTAAAAATGTCTGCCAATTGTTTATCAGAGGAAACAAATTCTAGATTTATCAAATCCTTTTCAATATTATCACGAAGAAAATGATGACGAATGTCAATATGTTTTGCTCGTGAGTGATTAACGGGATTTTTAGATAAATTAATAGCACTAGTGCTATCACAATAAATTGTTGATTTATTCAAATTAAAACCAAAATCTTGTAATGTTTGTTGCATGTAAATGACTTGAGCACATGCCAGAGCTGCAGAAATATATTCTGCTTCACAAGTCGATAGTGAAACACAACTTTGTTTCTTACTAAACCAAGATACAAGAGATCGTCCAATGAAGTGACAAGTTCCACTTGTACTTTTTCTATCTGTCCGGCTTCCTCCAAAATCAGCATCACTATATGATACTAACTCAAAAGGACATTCCTTTGGATAGAATAGTCCAAGGTCTTTGGTTTTATTAAGATACCGTAGTATGCGTTTTACTGCTCGTAAATGTGATTCTTTGGGATCTGCTTGAAATCTTGCATATAAACAAACACTCATTATTATGTCAGGTCTACTTGCTGTTAAATATAGTAATGATCCAATCATACTTCGATATAATTTTTGGTCAATACTTTTCCCATTTTCATTTTTATCAAGATGTATTGTTGTGCTCATAGGAGTTGGTTTGGTTGAAGTATTTTCCATACCAAAGCGATTGATTAGATTGTTACAATATTTTTCTTGATTAATAAAAATACCATTTTCTAGTTGTTTTATATGTAAACCAAGAAAATAATTTAACTCACCCATATGAGACATTTCAAATTCATTGGTCATTATATTTGAAAATTCTTGACACAATTTTTCATTTGTAGAGCCAAAGATTATATCATCAACATATATTTGAATAATTAAAATATCATGTTTATTTCTATTAATGAAAAGAGTTTGATCAACCTTTCCAATTTCAAAACCAGAATTTATTAAATAACTTTTGAGACGATCGTACCAAGCACGAGGTGCTTGCTTTAAACCGTATAAAGCCTTTTTGAGTTTATAGACATGGTCAGGAAATTTTTCATGTATGAATAATGGAGCTTGTTCAACATAAACATTTTCTTTTATAAAACCATTTAAAAAGGCACTTTTGACATCCATTTGATATAGTTTAAAATTATGAAAACATGCAAAAGCTAATAAGATTCGTATAGCTTCTAGTCTAGCGACTGGAGCAAATGTTTCTTCATAGTTAATTCCTTCTTCTTGATTATAACCTTGAGCAACTAATCTAGCTTTATTCCAGTAATATTACCTTTTTCATCTGCTTTATTTTTAAAAACCCATTTTGTACCAATAACTGACTGATTACTAGGTCGTGGAACTAAATCCCAGACGTCATTTCTTTCGAATTGATTTAGTTCTTCTTGCATAGCAATTAACCAATTTTCATCAGCAGATGCTTCTTTGATATTTTTAGGTTCAATATGAGAAAGAAAAGCTACATGACCCATTTGATTTAATTGACTTCTTGTTCTAACAGATGAATTTAGTTCACCAATAACATTAATAGAGGGATGATCTCTTAATACTCTAGGTTGAGATCTTAATGCATTGTTAGAAGTGTTTTCATTAATATCAAAAGTTGTAGTTTCTGTATTAGAGCTGTCTTCAGGAAAATCTTCATCATCTCTTATTATTTGAACTGGTTTGAAATTTTCATCAAATGATACATGAAGTGTTTCTTCGATAGTATTCGTTCTTTTATTAAAAATTCGATAAGCTTTGCTTCGATCCGAATATCCTAGAAAGATTCCTTCATTAGATTTTGGATCAAATTTACCAAGCTGATCTTTTGTGTTTAAAACAAAACATTTTGAACCGAAAACTCTAAAATAAGAAATATTTGGTTTTCGTCCATTAAAAAGTTCATAAGGAGTATTTTTAGTTAGTGGCCGAATAGAAACACGATTCAAAACATAACAGGCTGTTGCAACTGCTTCAGCCCAAAAATGTTTTGGTAACGTACTTCCATTTAACAAAGTCCTTGCACATTCTTGTAAGGTTCTATTTTTACGTTCTACAACCCCATTTTGTTGTGGAGTTCTAGGAAACGAAAAATTATGGAATATTCCCTTTTTCTTACAGAATTGTTCAAAGGCTTCGTTTTCGAATTCACCTCCATGATCACCTCTTATATTTTTTATTTTTAAATTTTTAAAGTTCTGAATTCTCTTGACAAAAGTTCTAAAATTGTCAAAGGTATCACTTTTATTTTTCATAAAAATAGTCCAAGTATATCTAGAGAAATCATCAACAATTACAAACACATATCTACTGTGATTGAGGGATTGTACTTGTGTTGGTCCAAATAAATCCATATGCAGTAATTCAAGTGGTTGTAAAGTTGAAATAATCTTTTTAGATTTGAAAGATGATTTTGTTAATTTTCCTAATTGACAAGCATCACAAATATTTTCTATTTTAAAATTCATTTTTGGTAGACCTTTTACTAAATCATTTTTAGAGAGCTTATTTATAGTATGAAAATTAATATGACAAAAACATTTGTGCCATAACCAAGGATCATTTTCTTTGGCTATTAAACACATATCTGTATTATGATTTATTTTCATATTTAAAACATAGATATTTCTGTCTCTATAACCATCAAAAATAAGATTTTGATTTTGATCAAAAATACTACATTTGTTTTCAGAAAAAGTGATTTTGAATCCTTTGTCACACAATTGGCTGATGCTAAGTAAATTATGTTTTAAATTTTTTACGAGTAAGACATTTGAAATAAGAGGTAAATTTGAAATACTGTTGTTGCCCACATCGCCTTTGCCGATGATGTATCCTTTGGAATTGTCTCCAAATGTGACAGAACATCCATCTGAGTAAGTTATGTTTGATAACATATTTTTGTCTCCTGTCATGTGTTTTGAGAAACCACTATCAAGTATCCATTTTCCTCTTTTCTTGAGTGGGACCTACAAAATAAATATTGGTACCCACTTTTTGAATAGGGTTCTAAGAGTTAAATCTTAGGAAACCAAACCCAAGAGGGCACAGTATTCCATTTGAAAATGTAATCCTTATTTTTATGAACAGTTTCAAGAAAAGTGTTTATATATTTCTTTCTGATTAAGTTGTTATTAGTTTTAGGAACCCATATTTTTATAATTTTTGAACAAGGATTTTTTGTGTGTATTTTAATAGGATTATCATTTCTCCTAATATTATTTTTAGGTGAAGCAGTTGTTTTCTTATAATATCCTAATCCTTTCTTACTTGAGATAGATTGAGAATTATCAATAATTTTTGATAATGTTTCTCTTCCTTTATTAAAATTTGAAATATTTTTAGTAATGTTTTCTAACTTAGTTTTAAGGCTAGTATTATCCAATTCAATCAATTTTACTTTTGTTTTTAGTTCATGATTTTCAGAAGCAAGATCGTCATTCTTTTCTTTTTGAGTTTCAATTTCTTGACTCAAAAGAGTGAGTTGAGAATTTATATTAGAGAATGACTCTTGTAATTTTTCAAGTTCTTCCTCTAGAATTTTTTTCTCATCTTTAAGCATATCTCTTTCGAATTCCGCTTTGTTCTGAAGTTCACGAGACTCTTTATATTTTCGTTTGAGATTTTTCAAAGTATTAACTAGTCCTGAATTTATCTCAATCATATCATCAAAAGTAAAATTACTAACCTCATTTTCAGTAGCCATGAAGCAGACATTAGCTTGCTCGTTTTCACTGTCACTACTGTTTTCTGATGAAGAAGTATCTGAGTCATCCCAAGTTACTGAGAATGCTTTCTTTTTCTTGTCTTTTCTGCTCTTGAAATATTTTTTCTTTAACTCTGGGCATTCCTTCTGAATGTGTCCTTTCTTATGACAATTATAACATTCTAGAACTGAAGGTGATGGTTTGATTGGAAAATTTCTTTTTCCATTATTTTTGTTATTTTTCCGGAATTTCAAGAACTTTTTGAATTTTTTTGCAATAAATGCTAAATCTTCTTCATCCGAATCTTCATCCTTTTCTTCTTCAGCATGAAAAGCTATATTCTTCTTGTCCTGTGCTTGTACTCGTTTTGCCTGCAAATTTACTTCATAGGACATTAGATTTCCTATCAACTCTTCAGGTGGGAAACAACTATTTCCTTTCGCCATGTAGTCCTAAACTAATATACTGGGTGAGGTCGTTATTCATAAAGAAATGAGGCGCAAATCGTGACTAGTCTGACTTGACCTACTCGTTACTGTTCGACAATTGGAAACAGCCCCAGTGCATATTTTTATGGTAGAGAGGTCATTAGCTTCTTCAATAGCCAAGACTTTTCTCTCCCGTTCATCTGTTAAAGAGTTTAGGATTTTTGATACAATATCAAAATCAGTGTACTTTTCTCCTAATCCTAATAGTGAGTGATAAATATCTTGAAATCTAGAATACATATCATTGATGGATTCATCTTGTTTCATTCTAAAGTTTTGAAACTAATTTTTGAGCATGGAGATTTTGCTTTGTTTGACTTTATTTGTTCCTTCATGAGTAATTTTAAGTGTTCTCCATATTTCATAAGCAGTTTGACACATGCTAACACGATTAAACTCATTTCTATCTAATGCACAAAATAACATATTCATAGCTTTAGCATTGGCAGTAGCATCTAGTTTTTGTGTGTTTGACCAAGTGGAATACTCTCCAGTAGGAAGAGTATATTCATTTTGAGTGATATTCCATGATTCAAAACTATTAGATTGCATGTAGATTCTCATACGAGTAGACCAGTAGTTATAATTTAAACCGTTAAAGAATGGAGGTCGTGCAGTGGATTGACCTTCAACAAAACTAGTGTTAGTGACAGTGTTAGTGGAGGTGCTAGTGTTATTTTCCATATTAGCAAGATATCAGATAACTTTGTAACGGTTATAAGATGCCTTGCTCTGATACCAAATGTAAGTGACTACTGTAGATAGCAATCACTTAGGATCGTATAATATGGAATATAATATAATGTGGATATAGATGATAATAGCAAAGTAAAATAAAACAGAATATAAATGCAGTATAAAGAAAATTGACACTAGATATTTTATACTGGTTCGGAGCACCGTCCTACGTCCAGTCCCAGACTAATGCCTGGCTTTAACTAACAATACCCTCTCTTAACCCGGAGGAATAGGTCTGAGCAGCGGAACAGACACCTGAGCAACAGAACAGGATTTTTGCCTCAGCAGACGAAGAGGACTTTCCCTTGCCTGAGCAGCAGAACAGGACTTTACTACAATATGAAAGTATTTGACTAAGTGTGTTCTTGATAACACTGATTTGTCAACTAAGGTTACAAGCTTCCTATAATCAATTCCTCAAGTATATAAATAATATGTGAAGATTTGAAAAGGAAGAATATTACTAAGAATCAAAGTATATAGAATATAATTCAAAGATTCAAAGCAATTTGAAAGTATGTGAGCACTTAGAATAATCACAAGAGAGAGTAGAGAGTTAGAAAATAGTAGATTAGTTCTTGTGAATGAGAGAGAACTCCTATATATAATTATCAGAGAGATGCAGTCATTAGTGAAGAGTTACTGCCAAGAGAAACAACTTTTAGATGGTTTGCACCTCTTCATGGAAGGAGATGTCTATTCAGAAATATTGCTGTTGTAGCCGGTCCAGTTGACTGAAATAAATGGTCAGTCGACTGAATGTTTAAAAGTTTGAAAAGCCATGAACGATTTTAAAAATTAAAGGTGTTCATGACTGTGCATATGCATAGTCAGTCGACTGGAATAACCAATCAGTCGACTGGCTGTGCATATTATGCACAGTGAATTCCTTTTTTTAAAATATTGAAAAAATTATGAAAACTTGAGAAAAATTATAAAAACTTGAGGATTGATTTTAACATATAACTAAGACTCAACACATATAAAAGTTACTTTAAGCATAGAGTTGTAGCCTTGATCCTCTGTTGTCTTCTTTTTGTTATGTATGAATGTAAATTCTTTTCTTGGCCTCTGAACTGATTTGTCATGAATCAAAACTAGTGATTTAACAATAGGTATCGATGAACTCATTCAATCCATGGTCGGGGCGTAGGAATATAATCACAGTAGGGTCAATCTTCACGATGCGCCCTACACTTCTATTCTATAACCCCCGAAGATAGGCAGGGTCTAAGGCCATAGCCCTGAGATTGGAAAGGTCTAATTGCATTGCCTAGATATATGCATATTACTCTCAGGACCTAGAGATAGGACCCAGCAGAAGAATGAAACTCCTTACCAAAGGACGATCGACGCCCAGAGTTAGGCAATGTTGGGTTTAAACGTCCAAAGGTAAATGTCCAGGCCTCACTTCTAATGAATGCTTACGATCAATGTCTAGAGATAGGCGAGATCGAGCATGGATGTCTAGAGATAGATGTCCAAAACATCACTTCCCAAAGACCGGAAGTGATGTGGAAATCCAATCTTATCCCCGGTGAAATGGAACCTAACAAAAGATAAGCTAAATAGGCTACAAAGTTAGCCACATGATTGTTAATCTATTCGCCAAATGAGAGATGTTTTGGCAGCAACAAACCATATAAAATAATGATATACAACTAAGCAATGGCAAGAAGTTTATTCGCACGTATGTAGATACGATGGAGAACGACATTGCTTTGATTCAAACTCTATCATGAATAACATAAATAAACTAAGTGCATAGGCAAGCAAGAAAGAAATCTTAAAGGAAAAACTATTTCATTCACAACATACAAACTTTGCAAGCAAAAGCGAGGGTCATTCCCACACAACAATAGCCCATGTACACGAATCAAAATCTAAAACAAACAAACAAATAATAACATAAAATACAACAATTAAGTGTTCCTCCTCTTCTTCTTCTTATCCAGCTTCTCCCCGGAAGAAATTATAAAGTTCCTTTTTCCAGATTTCCACCTTTTGTTCCCCTAGATAAGTAGCCCTTGGGATCAACATTCTAATCATAATCGCTCCTTGAGGACTCGAGAATGTCAGCTTGATAGCTACTGGTAGCAGGAGTAGAAGTAGGGATGATAATGGGTGGTGTAGGCAATAAGACTGAAAGAGAAGAGCATTATCTATCTTTTCCATTTTGATCTCACTAGCCTTCTTAACTTGCAACTTCCACCCTTCTTATATTAAGGGGGCAGACATATGCTTAGTTGCCAATGTAATAATTATATCTTTGTCCCACATATTATGTTAGGATCACCTTGGCCTCTTCATTTAGAGCATGTATCGTTGCAGCATCAAGACTAGTAGTAGAACCTATTGAAGAGGCTAGAATATGAGTAGTGATAGATACGATGACTGATTTCGCCATTGTTGCTTAAATGCCCAAACACAAGTCTCCTTCAAGCATTAGAGCGAGTGCAGGTGAACTTGAATCTTGAAAATTAAAAAAATAGATTAGAGACATCAATTGGTGTCATGTGATCCATCTCAAACACAAGGGAAGTTAATGATATACCTCCAGGTGATGTGGAGATCATATGTAAAGGAGTCCTTATAGAATTTTCCTCCATTATGGGAGATAATATTGGCCACTTTGGAAAACATTCCAAATCTGCATACTCGGGCTCCTTGAGGTTATAGTGTACGATAGTTGAAGAGTCAAAGTAGTTGAAATACCAAGAGTCTCCATAGTAATGGAAGTCATAGTATTACCAGAGGAAGGAACAACAAGTTTAGCGGTGAGAGGCCCTGATGTGCAAAAGGTGATGACGCCAGATGTTGCCTCCATTAGCATCAAATTCTCAGTGAGGGTCCCTTAGAAATGCAAATGGAATTCTCACGCAAACCATTAGAGCTAGGTTCATGTTGGACCTCAACGGATGCACTAGCTTGAGCAATAACATAGACTCTAGCAAAACTTTACCAAACCCAAACACCTCCAAATCTTCTTCTTCTAGGAGGTTGTATTTTTAATGCCTCCTCATCAATCTCAACACTGTCAGAGTGCTCCCATTCCTACATATATATTTCCTTCTAGGACATAGCTAAGGCCTTAGGATACCCTTTTAGGCCACCATAAGTTACCAAATTTGACAACATTCACGTAGAATTGAACTAGAGTAGAGTCTATCTCGGACTTGACTCGATCCTCAACCGTCTTCACCTAGAGCTCAGCTTCCTTTTGTAATTATCGGGAATCCAATAATTGATCACGATACAGTTGAGCCTAGGAAAGGGCTTCATCATTTCCTTC
This sequence comes from Allium cepa, assembly GCA_030765085.1. Taxonomy (NCBI): domain Eukaryota; kingdom Viridiplantae; phylum Streptophyta; class Magnoliopsida; order Asparagales; family Amaryllidaceae; genus Allium; species Allium cepa. The sequence continues at coordinate 789,942,959 of CM060935.1, read as the reverse complement.
CTTTCAACTTTTAGTGTGGTTTTCGATATTTGGATTAATAAATCCTACTCATCAATGGTCTTTCGAAGTTTTTCATTCTCCACTATAAGAGTGTGGCTCTTATGATGTGGGGCTTTAACATGATTCCGCTTCCTTTTAGATTCGTCTTCAAAAGACTTTGTCTTCTCTTCCAACCTCTTCTCCTCAGCTGCCAAAGATGTCTTAAGCTCCTTAACTTCTCTATCCAAAGTGTCAATAATGCACTAGTTATATTTTCTATCAACTCCTTCCCTTGAAGAGCTACCCTTTTTGCAAGTTAACATCAAAAAGAATATCTGCAAGTGTTCTCTACGTGTAATATTGATTATAGATGCCACTTATGTAAGCCATGACTTCTAGCCCCACGAGGCGAGGAATATCTTTCATGTTGAGAGGAAACTTTTAGTTCTGTCAAAACAAATCTTTGTAAAGGCCTTTGCATAGCGACAAGAGGTGGATTTAAAATAGGTTCGATCACTGCTGTTGAAATAGAAACAGGAATATAGTCTTTGCCATGCCTTCATCTAAAAGGGTCAGGAGATGTAGAACCAAATGGCTGAATAGGTTGTTTGGTCTTATGAGTAGCATTATCAGCTGTGTGGCAAGTGGCATTAAAGCGGGTGTAGTAAAAAGTTGAATTGAAAGGACAGGACCAGATCTCGTCGAATATCTATTGAGGCTTTTAAGCAAGGAGGAACGAACCCTATGTTAGGAAGGAGAGGTCCTATGATATCCTTATAATGGTCATCATGGTGCTTGTAGTCTTTATCTCGCCTTTCCTGTTATCTTCTATGGTGCTTGATTGAATCAGATTCATGAGATGATGACACGATACGCTGGGCCTCTAATATTCACCACTATAGCTGAAGCTTATTGAAAAGATATTACCGATCCACGAAACCTAAAAAACAAAGTCAATTTAAGATCTAAAAACTGAAGGTTAACATGTGTAGCGCGAATGTGTAGTGATTCAAAGTGTTATGAACTGTTAATGTGTCCTAATGCCCCATATAGACCGTGATCTTGAAGCTTGCTAATAGGGTTTATTTCCCCTACAACGAAAGCAGATATGTCAACGGGTGGATGAATAGGAGAGTCAATATTGTGAATATTGATTTTGTCGAGACCATAAGAAGATATTCTATCCGGTATGCTCCCAAACGAGCCAAGATTATCTCCAAATGGGGTCAGTGTCTCTTCTTCTTCCAAAGCTAGAGGTGGTTGCGAAACTGAATGGGATGAGATACTATTTAACTTCAGTTGATGGGGAATAAGTGGCACTTGATCATCGCCACCCATCTCGCCGACGGACTCAGTCCAAGGCCCACATCCTCATCATCACCCTTGTCTTAATTGTTATCCTTATCATTATCATCATAGCCACCTGCTATAATGATGTCCTTATTTATATCTCCTGCTGTATTCCCTTTTGGATTAACTTAGCGATTTTGAATAGGGGACATCTAGATTCTCCTCAGCCGCATAAGCGAGCATGGCATCTTCATGAATATTAGACTCGAGGGCCAAACTATGGTTATGATACAAAGGAGTGAATTTCCACATCCTTTCGTATATAAATAAATATCTCATCACTCGCTCTTCTTTGGGTAAAACATGCAAACATTGGAGAGTACTTGCCAGGGTTGAATTGCCAGGCCTCCTTGGGATATCTGAGAATTCATGAAATAAAAGGATTAACAATGTAGATGGATTAAATCCATTAAAATGGCACCTAATAATAAAAATTACTTCCAGGCAACCATTTCTGAGTGAAGCCAAGAGGATAGCGCATAGAGAAGTATTCATCTTTGAAATAGCCGAGCTTATTCCAAAGACCAACAATAATACAATAACTGTTAGATAGCTCTAGATAGGTGAAAGAAAGGATCTCTTTCCTCCTTTTGAAAGGATGTAGATAAAAATCTCTCGTATTTTTGGCACCCTGGCTAGCTGACGAAGAAAGACCATATACATGTTTTGCAACAAAGCATAGCAATTCAAGTGAAGCTGGGCATAGGCAAGCTTCGTAAATTGAAGCATGAACTAGATGAAGTGATTGAATGAATGGACGCATCCAGATAGGCACATATACCGATTACATGTAGAATATCCATCGGACAAAGAATGGCACGATGATAAGGCTCTAGAACAAGAACATCTTCAAATGGGACGTCATTTCTTTTACAGATTTTTCGGACACATGCTTTATATATCCTGGATGTGGGATAGTTCAAAGGGTTATTAAGAATTACATCATTACCAACGTCGACATTGGGGTAAATCCCCTCAAACTTCTCATCCCCTGTTACAAAGGGAACGGTCTCTAGAGATAAGCCTACTAGACGATAGGGTGGTTGAGGCCGGAAGGATGATGAAGTAGACGACATAGAAGATGTCGAAGTAAAGTCTGAATCCGACTCTGTCACATATCGAACTAACTTTAGTGTCGATCGATCTTTACTATGAGACAATACCTCTATACCCGTACTACCAAAGAGTATTACTATGTAATATTTTCTGATAATATAGAGAATAAGGTGATATTGGCTGTCACATGGAATATTCCCTTGGGCTATCACTGGTAAGTATTCAAAAAGTCGAATAAACAACTCACCTATATGTACTCAGCCACTGCACAAAGAAATAAACACGTGTGTTTCTAGGATAAAATATATATCTCAATGGAAAACATACATGAGCAATATAATATATACTTATACACAACAATACTGAACAATGAGCCTCCACTATACCGAGTAATCAAAAGTCTATCGGTTTGTCCCTGCACCTGATATGTCTCAGACTGACCCGATTATTATGTATACAACACATGGGTCAGAATACGTCTAAAATATAGATGTCAATAACCACAACATTTAATATTGTATCAAACAGGGTATTCTTAGAGGGATAAATTATCTCAAGTGTACCAATGCACATACAATGTCACACATATCAAATAGTAGTCAAACCTATCATCATGTGGTACAAGAACAAAATGTATTAATTTCATTTATAAAACTAAACCACTATGTGAATAAATGTTCAATAAGGTATATTTCAACCACTAACCCTGATGAGGGACAATAATCCTCGACCATGTAGCCCTAAGATATATGAAACAACATGGCATGCAAACTCAAACTACATAACATAAATATAATATAACACATGAATGCAATACCATGATCTATCTTGACCATTAGTTTTAATGAGAGGTGATATTCTCAAATGAATGGCCCTAAGAGACATATACATAGCCCATCAATAGAAATCTTAGCCAAAAGCTCTAATAGAGAATGATATTTGAGCATACAGCTAGTATCTAATGTCAAAAAGACAATATGCAACTGTCTTGGGTTAGGCTACCTTGAACGACAGACCAACACACCGTCAGTCTCTAATATCATATAATCATCGTCTTTCTAATGAGGTAATATTATCAAATAATTCATCGATAATGAATCTAACTATGTCATCCAGATAGGAAACTGATGCACCATAACATTACTTTAGGAAACACTAATGACCATAACCCATTTCCCAAAGTCCCTTAGTTACTCACAGAATCACAACAAATATTCATTTGCATGTCATAAACACACTGTCAGACTATGTTGAACATTGGTCACGATTCTTACCCGCCCTTAGTAACAAAATGTTAGTCCTTAAGTGAAGTCTGGGCAGTGGCTCCAATGAGAGTAACATCACTCAACCTCATCAACTCATCAAATTGACATCACGGATCCGAAGTGTGACCTCGCAATCATGACCACATGGATGGATACAAGCCTATCTGGCAGGTCATAATCATGTAGCATGAAGTATATGACGTAGATTTCCAACAAATACTCTTGACCCAAAAGTCTCAATGAGGGTATCACTACATAGTAAATCGTCGACTACTAACCCTAAGAGTAAATAAAATCACTCAACCAGTTAATTCTTGGACGTTGAATTTGTAAATTCTAATATATCTTCAACTTGTGGCCCTTAGAGAGGAAGAGACCTCTCGACAATTAAACTCAAATGATTCACCTCTAGATGATTGCACAATTCTCAACCCTCTAATGGTAAGTGACATTTACTTAACAAAAAGAAATCGAACAAATATCAGCTCTGGTAAGTGTTACTCGCTTGTTTACTCAATGCTCGTAAACAACCCTCATTACACACAACAACAAATCCAAAGTATAACCGAAGAGATGTTACAGGAAGTCCCAGACTAGATGGAATTATAACTCTGTTTATTCAATATTCTCATTATACAAAAAATAAATCTATCAAACCACACAATACAACTATTATTAATTTGAAAGGGGATTTATTATAAAATACACTTCTTCGAAATCTTCAATATAATTTAAAATATCATTATTAAATTTAAAGAAAATTAAATTATAAAATTCCCATTCTTCACCCGAATCCTTTTACAGTTTCGAAAATAAAAATTTGCAAACCTCTTGTTAAATTACAAGGAAATCTATATATTAGGCCTTAGTTTAATAACATATCCCATAATATCCTTTTTAAAAATAATTCATATCTTTGAAATTATTAATGATTTAAAATTATAACACTATATTCCAATCAAAATAATTTTCGAAACCATCATATAAAACTTCATAACCAATATTTTAAATCTTAGGTCATAATTCAAAACCATTTTTTAATTACCCAAGAAAAATAATTTATCAAAATAAAGTTCTCTTTTATATTAACTCTTCTAAATATTTAACATTAAAATATATGTTCATATGATTTAAGTGTATGGTGAAATCCCAAAATTTCACTTTTTAAAATAATTTAATTCAAACAATATATAAATATGTCTAAAGGAATTTAAATCTATTTACCTTTATTTAAAATAATCAAATCCAAAATAAATCACTTCCAAAGGTTATACTTAACAATATATAAAATAAATCCCATAAATGATAATTTTCAAACAATAGGAAATTGCATTCAACTTACTGTTACTTCCAAAACATTATTTTATAAACTTTCAAATATCAAATCTAAATAAAGTTAAGTCACCACTTTAAAATATACATTTTTAATATCATTCTTTTTCATCACTTATATATTTATATAATCATCGATAATTAAACATATAATATTTAAAAACTCACTTACTTAATGAAATCCTAAAATCATCATCCAAATAATTCCTATTCATGCAATGTTCAAAATTATTGCACATTTTATATATTTTATTAATAATAGTATTTTCAATATTAATTGAAAATTGTTCCAAAAACCCATATTTACGTCTAATATATATAGTCACTCATCCTCTTCCGATTAAATTCAACTATTGCTTACAGCTACTTACAAGCATTTATTTTGTATCCAAGGTAAGCGTGCCCAATCACCACAATCTCATCACAAGTAAACTACGGTAAGCAACTCAATTTCAATCCGTATCAACTGAAATTTATCACTCAATGATCATGGAAAAGCATGTTTAGATGGATCTAGACATAGATGTGAGTTATAAAGATAACTCATCTTACTGGAACTCCCTCCTCCTATAAACATGCACCCAAAATCCCTACATCAACTTCCAAACTCTAACCAACACTAGCCCTAACTGCTTCCACCTACCATTCCTCAGTTCTCCTATTGCGCAAGGCCAAGTCCTCGTCCCCTTCATCGATATGTGTGCCTCACCTCTCCCCGGTCGGCTGCTTTACGCAAAGTTGCGCGAACGACATACTTTTTTATTTGTGTCATATTTTCCTACTATTTGAATTTGTTCGGCAATTTAGGGTTAGGGCGGAAATTAAAATGAATTGGGTGTGTTGGCGTGGACAATGAGCAGAAGAGAGTTCTGGAGAAATAATGGAAGAATATACAATGACAAGGGGTGAAGTAAAATGGGTTTGGGTATGTTAACAAAGGCTTAGCCTACTAATAAATTAGAGCTTAGATTTAATTTGATTCCCATTTTTAATTATATCCAAATATTAATCCTCACCATTTATTTATAATTTCATTACTAATTTTAAATTGGGGCACCTCGTATTTTAATTTATACCGATAAATTAAACATTATACTAAATTCAATAATTATTTTATCTTCACTGGTTTATTAGTTTTTTTAGTGTCAATAAAACAGATTTCATCTATTTCAATTATATAATAATTATTTTCAATATCAAAATGTTTGTATTCATCGTAAATATTTTATTAGAGATTTATATTATTATTACTACTTTGAAATGAATTTATTCATTAATTCAGTTTATCAAAATAAGCTCCTTCATTGAATGATTTAACCCAATAAAATATATTTTTAAAAGAAAAAATTACCCAAAAGTTTGACTTGAACGTTTTATTTTAATTAAAAACAATTTATTACACAAGCATAGATGGTCGGGTTGTTACATTCCTACCCCTTAAGAAAATTACGCACTCGCATTTCTTATGGGGAGAACATCATTCTCAACTGATATACCCTTAACCTTTAGTATTCCATCATTATTAAATCAATTTAATCCTCTATGTGGCTTATCATATTCATCTTCATCATCTTTTCATATGCTAAGAATTTAAGTTGATTCATTTATTAACTTCATATTTTTCCCATACGATAAAAAAATTATATGAAAAATTATCTAAGTGTTGAAATTTTAAAAAAATTCGACAGCGTCTTCTTTTTACGGAGAGGCTTTTGAAAAAACACAATATGAATTTATAAGCATACATGATCAAAAATTGATCGGATTCATAATGTATAACAGAGTATAATGTATATCGATATATATATATATACTTGTAAAACATACCTTAAGTTTCATTTTTAAGCATGTTTTCTTAATTTTTATGCAAATAAAATGAGCATATAACAAAATCCAATCCAAAATGCCTTGAAGTACCAATATTTGGCTTACAAAATCCATATAAGATAACATATGTAAACAAAAAGTAATATGGTGTTCATATAACAAAGGAAATATATCCCCCTTTTCATTGTATACCACTTTCTGACTAACTTTAAGATGCTAAAATCTCACAATCATGTAACGCTCTCAATAGAAAAGTTGTAGCATAATGAAGTATATATCCAAAAAATCTTTTAAATCATGAAAATTGGATTTGTATTAAAAGTTATGTTGGTTTTACTAAAGGTACAAATTATGAAACGATTATTAAAAATGCAGATCAACTCATTTAAAACCTAATTTTTACAATAATTTTTTTATAAAGTTTTCAAAATACCTTTTTCCACATTATCGTAGCTTTAAAACAAGCACAATATCTGTAACATCTTGATATTTCCAACCATTCGCATCCACACATACCGGATTTGAATTGCTCAAAATACCAAATTGTTAATTTATATTTGGCAAAATTCAGTATATACAGTAAATAAATAAATCATGGGATCATAGACACGGAGTAGTATACAATATGCAACGGAAGTAAAAGAATAGTAGTTCATGAAGCTAATATATATATATATATATATATAACAGGGTAAAATAAGATACAACAGAAGTCTCAAATACAATAATCAAATACAAGATCAGAATACATCACTAGGATCAACTGAATATCTAAAAGCTGGATAGATAGCTAGATCTCCAAGCGAAGCTCCAAATCCAAAGGTGAGTCTTGAATACCGGTACACTTAGTCTGACCCGGGCATAAAGCAAAACACAAAACAGGATTAACATTCTTATATCAATAAATCCAACTCAAGTGAAATAACAACTGAAATACAAGTAACTTAAAGGATGTTTGGGATAACCATCCTCTAAGGATCCGTTAAACTATCTACTATGTAGTAATATATGCTATTATAATAATGTCTAAAGTAAAGTATAACATATCTAAAAATAGCGTTAAGGCATTACCCATATCCCCCTTAATACAATTTATAGTGCCGGTAGTCTATACAGTACCATAGTCCCTCCTGATCGGGAAGCCACCAGAGGATACTCCATAGGTACGACACAAATCAAACTCGTACAAGGCACACTAGGGTAGGTGACATGGCACAACTAGGCAATGCCAGGATAGATATACTAATTGCACTTCCGGACCGATGGTAACGTGTAGCAGCCATTACCGCCCACCTCAAGTCACACTCCCAAAATTAAAGGTGCACACTTATCAATCACAAAGTAATAGAATGACATACGAAGAAGTGTTTCCGATTAGAGAAGCTACCTCAATAGCCCGTTAATTACTCCTTTTTAGCCACCTTATGCCAACTCACGAGAGTTGGGTCCACGTATATACCTTAATAGAACACCGCCACCATCCTACTTCATTCTGTAATCTCCACCCATATACGGTTGTTGAAGTGGTTTTCGGAGTTGACCGAGAGTATGGCAACTTCCGATCCCGGTCTCTTTAACAACCAAACGTTATTATAACACCGCGGTCATTTCAAAATAGTTTATACTTCAAAACCAAAATATCATTGCCATTTCAAAACCGTATCAATACGATATCATTTCTATTTCAAAACCGAACACGATATCATTTCCATTTCAAATATATCCATTTTCAAAATCATAATACTTCCAAAGCTATAACACTTATGAAACCAAAACACTTTGAAATCATAATATTTTGAAAAACCTTAACTTTGAAATCATAACTTCCACCCTTAAATAGTTTAGATATTAATAATAGTATATATAATATAATAGTTTATAAAGTAAAATAGTTTATATAAAAGTGCTATAAGTTAAAATAGTTTATATTAAAATAGTTGTATATTAAATAGATAGTATATTAAAATAATTTATAAAATAATTAATAAAGTAAAAAAAAGGTTTTAAATATAATTTAAAATACTTATATAATAAAATATTTTCCTCAAATTGCACAAATTGATTCCAAATCACTCGAATTCCAAAATTTAAAAGAAATCCAATCTCAAATCATCAAATTTCAATTCAATTCAATTTCTCAATAAACCATTTCAAATTATATCGATTTAAAAACATATTTAAACCCAAAATAAACCATTCCAATATATTTCAAAGCTTCAAATATTCAGCATTTTAAAACTAAATTTGATAATTCATATATATATATATCTATATATATATCAAATTCACCTCACTATTATTTAGTTTCGAAATATTTACTTAATAAATCTAATATCCTTTAAATAAAAGCCCCAAATTGCAAATAAACTAAATATTTCCTTCGATTTATTTGAACGAAATATTCATTTAAATCACCTTAAACCAAAATCAAGTTAAAAGTCGTGTCCTTTTAAATCTCAATTCCATAAGTTTCAAATTGATTTAATTAAATAAATTCTTAATTAAATACTATTTCAAATCAATTTCAAATCTATCTTCCCATATTTATTAAAATCATTATAAACTCTATATTAAAATATAATTTAAATAGATACTTAACCATGTTCTATTTTAATAAAATCAAACTTTATTATTAAACTTATTTAATATTAAAACAAATTTATACATAGCTTAAAATCAAGAATTTAAATATATATATAATAAAATTTATATAATATCTGAAATCAATATATATATTAAACCATATATTTCTTTCCAAAACCATAAAAACCCTTTTCAAAATATTTATATATAGACGAGCAATGTCTGTATATAATTTTCTATCCTATGCTCAAGTGATATAGATATTTATCATTTCAATCCGTAATTTAAATATAAATACGGGTATATATCATTTAACCCACGGTCCCAAATTCAATTCATATGAAAATCGCTTGGGTCTATTATTTCAACCCATAACAATTTTCTCCTATTCTACAGATCGTTCGGGTATGTATCATTTCAACCCATAGTGAATTCTATACTAACAGGGAACTTGCAGAGTGATAACAGATATGATAATAATATAACAGGCATATATCATCAATATAAATAACAGATAATGGTGTCAGATGTCACAAGTGAATAGATACAAATAACAATATATATAACAATGTAAATAACTAATAGCAGTATATTTCAATTGTCGTTTCAATTGAAATCAAATTTAATAAATATAAGAACATTTATCGGGAGTGATTGCTTACCTTAGAGGATAGAGACGAACGAACATGAGATGTGTTACGAATCTAAAGTAAAGCCAGACTGAATGCAAAGTTGACAAGCAAAACTGATAAATGTGAATCGATAAACGAATCATAATCAGTTTGATAAAGATAGATGGTATGAATGAACTTATATATATAACTATATATATAACTATTTAAAACTTGTACATTAAACCCAAAATAATATATAAAATAAATATATGTAAATCATATATTATACTAATACATAACTAACCCAACTTCAATATACATATAGTCTGGATAAAATTTAGAACAGAAAACATAGGAATTAAAATACACATAGTTACAGTCTTAAACCAAAATGTAAACTCATGTACATGTGAACAACAACTATATATAAGTGAATTATTATACCCTTACGCATAAACAAAAAGACTCAATCAAACCAAAACTTATAATAGAATATAGCTTAATGAAATATAATACAATATATATAAAACTAAACTATTATAAACTGTAACACATATAAAAGTACACACTGTAACAATAGATATATAAATAGGATAGATTACAGCAAACATAATACATACATACATACATATATATATATATATATATAGTGTTGTAACTCATATACATAATAAGGCTTATTTACACATCAAAATATACAACTTAGATAACTTGCAGACTTATAAACAAGAACAAACATATTATATATATAACTATATATCATGTAATTTATGAAATATATGCTATAACCATGGATAAAACTCGGTAAACATATACATACATACATACATATACATATATATATAGATATATATATATATACTGTTGTAAGTGCATAATTCCTTATATATAGTATAATATATATCAAACACCTACATACAGCAACCCATAATAATATACACTATTGTTTTCATATGGCAGTTGTTGTACTAAGATTTTACAGAGAAAATACATACATTTGTACATACTAATTATAAAAGAAAACTACAAACAAAGCTTATAAACTTATATACTAACTGACATCACTTAACGTATACATTAACACATACAGTAACATATAACTATATATATATATATATAACATATGTATTAACCCATATTAACATATAAAACCATACTATATAATAACAACACATACCATATACAGAGAGGAGGAACGGTGATGGCTTGGCCGAGCTTTGAAAGAAAAACGACAGTTCGAAGGTGGACTAGAGGCTGCGGTCGATGAGGCAGTGAAGCACCGTCTTGGAAGTACAGGTAAAAGAGCGGAGGTAACAGGGAGGCATGGCTGTTGAGGCAGTGGGGTGAAACGAAGCTCGGCCGGAGTTGTTTGTCTACGAAGAGGAGGCGCTCACGGTGTGTGAAAGGGCGGTGGGATGAAGGAAGCGGTCTGTTGGTGTTAGCACGAGGGTTTGATGGCGAAGGTTTTAGTTGGGACGTGGGGAGGAGAAGAAGGTGGCTTCACTCGGGGAACAACACAGGGCGGAATAGGTAGTTTGGAACAAAAAAACAAAGGGAGAGAGAGAGCAGGTCAACGAATGGAAGAAGAAGGAAAAGTATAAGAGAGGAGAAGATGCAAACTAAAAGCGTCTTTTTTTTCTTTTCCACAATGAACCGAAAGAAATGAAAAAAAGTGTAGAGATATGGACGCACTAATAATCATAAATTGGACAGTGAATAGCAAAAGCCTCAAATTAAATCCTAGGAATGTTAAAAGTTACGGCTGTTCAATTTTGGGCAGATGAGTAGATGGAAACCAAAGAATTTAAAGTCGGTACCGACATGAAATCGTTTCCACAGATTCCGTTGCGTATCAGACTTCAAAACACAAAATTCAATATATCATAGAGATTAGCATGACAAAACGATCAAAACGGTATACAAATATCAATGGTACGATCATTCGGCCAAAAGTCGGTATTGGTACTAAAATGCTGCTAATTTGTCAGAAATAAGATAAACGGAGTAATAGAAGTTCAAATTTTACGAAACGAGAGATGATGTCTCACTCAGAAGATGATTTACAAATTTATTATATAAAAATATTCAGGTTTGCAAAATATTTTATTATCATCAAATATGAACTGATTTGAATTGAAATAGAGTTGCACAAGAAAATAAACTTCAGTATTATCAGATGAAAATTTACCATTTGCTATGTTTAATTTGACATATTTCAAATATTAAATTTTTATTTCAAGATTTAGTTATTTAAAATTTAATCATTTTTAAATTAAATATATTAATAAAATAAATAAAATTTACGGGTCGTTACAATATCATCGAGAACGGACCGAATGGTCAAAAGTTATGAGGAAAACACTTTGGTGCTCTAACTAAGGAATTTTGAGTCCATGCATGAATTTTTAGTCAGGTTTAAACATATTATTTCATTAGAAAACTTAAAAATTTTCAAAACGTGATAAACATCAAAGTTGTTGCTTATAAAATACCTTACGAATGAAAGAAATCGATAAAATCAGACCTTATGGATATATCAGTAAAGCACTATAATTTTTTCTCCAAACTCTAATCTCATTTCAACTTAAATTTTCCAATTTATAAATAATAAAATTTTGCAAAAGCACTTTAAACAAAGTTTTATATTTTGGAGTTATTATTATTATCATTTATTTTTTTCTAATTTCACTTAAAAAGAAATTTTCAAAACAACCACACCATACTCAATTTCAACTCAGAACCTTCTTTTGCCTCATAGTACTTATACAATATACATACAAACTTCCATTAGAGAAATCCTTTGAAAATTTAAAAATAATTCTACTATATATTTTTTCTCAAATGAAATAACACCGTTTCCTTTTTATTTATTTATTTTCCAAAATAATATTTCATAAGCCTTCCATAAAATTTCTAACTTAAATTATTATTCTCAACTTACATTTTTCCAAAAACCTATGGTTCAACATTTTTATGAATGATATCACATTCATTACCATTTTGGTTTAATTTTTTTCTTAGACCACAGTTCACTATCATTGATTATAAGTTCATTTTTAATTTTGGGTCCACCAAACACACATTTTTTCTCAATAGATTTATAATATAATTGTACTTCCAAATATATTTTTTCCTAAAATCAATTCTTTATTCGAAATACTTGAATGGCATATTTACTTTAAACTTACATTTCAATTTGGGAACTCATATATATGTTATTCATTCCTTGATATATACCTTTTTTCTTCATATACATTTACTTATACCATTTATTCAAATCATATCAAAAGGATCACAACTTATTTATCTCTATGTATTTACCACCACACATTTTTCACTTTTTAAATAATTACTATTTTAAAAAATATTACTTGACTCATTTCAAAGAAATTTGCTTTTCAAAATATTGTTTATAATATTTTCCAAGGCATTACTCTCTAAAATATTGTATACATTTATGGTTCAACATGTTATTCTTTTCCAAAATGTTGCGTCAAAATGTCTCGTCCATGTGTTTCAGAATCCCTATCGATGCATCGGCCCTATCGATGCGTCGGCTAGGCGCATCGACTAAAATTCTTGAAGCACTCATTGAAAAAATTAACATGAACTTAATTACAAAAAAAATTCTAAGTATTTTAACATATAATTAATTTTCTTTCTTTTTCAAAATCATATGCTTGCTTTTTGTAGGTTACATATAGATGGAGATTATGTTAATAACCAAAAATCAATCACTAGCAACAAACAATCAAACATCAGAAACCAACCATATACATCCACATGTAAGCATTCCATTTAATTTATAACTCTTTATATTTTAATGACTTATTTTATAAATATTGTTTTATTTTATAATAAAATAATTTCCATTAACCTTTGAGGTAACATGGCGACTGAAGGCACCGTTGGGTTTCAAATGTAAAGATTTGAGTGAGATGCTTGCCTTAAGTAATAGTTCCTATCGAATACCATTGTCAAGTCAAATCCCTAAACCAAGCATCATCAATCAATGCAATCACACAAAGAAATCAAAACATCAATCATCCAATCAAAACAACCAACAACCAAGATATTCAATAGAAAGTAATCTATATACTTTTGCTAGCCACTTTGATCACTACTGGATCTTCTTACTCATCTCGCCTCATCACAATTTAGATTTGTGAAGTATTCATAATCCGAGCTTTGGATTAGGGCATCTTATGGCTTCCCCAATCGAGCTACCTCATTCACATTAAATCCATATAGAGGTCTAATCCACTTTAATGCCGACACAACTAGTCGGACTAACAACTTCTACCTTTCCAACTTCCATTAATTTCTTCGCATCTCATACAGAGGCTTACTTGAGGGAAAAGGTAAAAGAAATATATTATAGAATAAGAAAAATACAAATGCGTCCATAGATGATTAGATGATTACCCCAGTAATCATCGTATACTCCAGCTATCAGTTATGTAAAAATAATAATCTACCCCACATCCATGAGGACAAAGACTCTAAGTCTCATCTAAGTTCAAGACTTGTATCTTTTATACTTTGTATTATTCTAAACATGCTCTGATACCAAATGTAACACCCCACCCCTATACCTATTCTAAAGAGTATTTAAGTAATATTGTTTGATAAACACGGAATAAGGTGATATTAGTCTATCATACGTGAATATTCCCTTAATCTAACACTAGTACGTATGCAAAAAATTGAACAAACAACTCTCCTATACATACTCAATATTGGCACAAAGCAATAAACACATGTGCTTCTAGAATTGAACAATACACAATATAAAACAAATAATATAAAGAACATGGAGTCATTAACGCGGTGATAACATATAATAAATATATACATACATCCGAGTAGGATGTAAAATAGATCAGACTCCCACTATCTCAAAAATGCACAACATATAAATACAATATGTAAATCCCAATGGAATATATACATAAGGCAACAAAATATATACCCATGCACAACTATATTGAATAACCAGCCTCCATTATGCCCAGTAATCAAAAGTCTATCTCTTTTCTCTGTACCTGATGTATTTAGGACTAACCCGTGTATTATATAAATAAATACGGGTCAGAATATGTCTAAAATATAGATGTCAGTAAACTGCAACAATTAGTATATTGTTAAACAAGGTAATCCCAGAGGGATAAAATACCTCAAGTGTACCAATGCACATACAATGTCACACATATCAAATAGTAGTCAAACATATCATCATGTATTACAAGAACAAAACGTATGAACATCATTCATAAAACCAAACCACTATGTGAATGAAAGGTTCAATGAGATATATCTCAACCACTAGCCCTGATCAGAGACAATAACTCTCGATAGTGTGGACTTAAGAGATATGAAACAACATGGTATATGGAGTCAAACTATATAACATAAATATAATATAACACACAAATAAACGGCCATGATCTATCTCGACCATCAGTTCTAATGAGAGAAAATAGTCTCAACTGAATGACCCTAGTAGATACATACATGGCTTATCAACAGAACTCTCAACCAAAGGCTCTAAGAGAGAATGACAGACTACACACAGTTAGTCTTTAATGTCAAAAGGACAACACATAGTTGTCTTAGGTTAGTTTATCTTGAATAACAGACTAACACACATCCAGTCTGTAATGTCATGTAATCATCATCTCTCTGGTGAGGTGATATTATCAAATAGCTCATCAATAATGAATCTACCCATGTCATCTAGATGGGAAACAGATGTACCGCAACACTGCTCTAGAAGACGCTAAAGACCGCAGGCCGTTTCTTACAGTCCCTTAGTTACTTACAAATTCAAAACACAAATATCCATCTGCATGTCGTAAACACGCTGCCAAACTACATTGAGCATTGGTCACAGTTCGTGCTTGCCCTTGGTAATAGATTGTGGGTCTTTAAGTGAAGTCTAGGAAATGGCTCTAATGAAAGTAATATCTCTCAGTCTCATCAAATCATCAAATTGACATCATGGATTCGGGGCGCGGCCCTACAATTAGAACAACTAGGATGGATACTAGCCTATCTTGATGGTCCTAATCATTTACTCTCCATAGTGGCGTGCACCCTATGACATAGATTCCTAACAAATAATCTTGACTCCACAAGTCCTAAAAAGAGCATCACAACATAGTAAATCCTCGATTACTAGCCCTAGGAGTAAATAATAATACCTAACTAGTTAATCCTTGGAAGATGAATATGTAAATTCTAATATATCTTCGACTTGTGGCCCTTAGAGAGGAAGATACCTCTCGACAACTAAACTCATGTGATTCACCTCTAGACGATTGCACAATTCCTAACCCTTTAATGATAAGTGACTTCTACTTACAAAAGTTATTGAACAAATATCAGCTTAGGCTTCCCATACCACCTGGTGTTACTCGCTCATTTACTCAATGCTCATAAAATGAACCCACTACACATAATAATATTCTATGAAACAAGTCCAAAGAATAATCGGAGAGATATTACGAAAAATCGCATACCATATGGTATTATAACCATGTTTATTAAATATTCTCATCATATAGAAAATAAATCAATTGAAGCATACAATATAACTATTTAATGATTTGGACGGGGATTTATTATAAAATACTTTTTTGAAATCTTCAATATAATTTCAAATATCATTATTAGATTTAAAGAAGATTAAATTATAAAATTCCCATTCTTTACCCAAAATCCTTTTACAGTTCCGAAAATAAAAATTTGCAAACCTCTTGTTCAGTTACAAGTAAATCTATATATTAGGCCTTAATTTAGTTACAAATCCCATAATCTCCTTTTTAAAATTAATTCATAACTTTGAAATTCTTCCTTAACATTTTAAAATAATAATACCATATTCCAACCAATTTTTTTTCCAAACCATAGCATGAAATTCATAACCAATGTATTTAAAACCCACATTACAATTCAAAACCATTTTTAAATTACCATAGAAAAATAATTTATCAAATAAAACTTCTCTTTTATATCAACTCTTCTAAATATTTAACATTACAATAAAAAATTATAATATATTTATATCACAAAATTCTAAAATTTCACTTCTTAAAATAGTTTAGTTCAAACATTTTATAAATTTATAAAGGAATTTATATCTGTTTCGTTTTACTTGAAATAAACAAATCCAAAATAAATCACTTCCAAAAGTTATACTTAACAATATATGTAATAAATATCATAAATGATAATTTCCACACAATAAGTAAGTTGCATTTAACTTACTACTATTTCTAATACATTATTTTACCAAGTTCCATTTTATTAAACCCAAATAAAATTAACCCACCACTTTAAAATATACATTTTTAGTATTGTTCTTTTTAAGTCACTTATACAATTTTATAATCATTGATAATTAAAAATATAATATTTAAAAATTCACGTACTTAACGAAATCCCAAAATCATCATCCAAATAATTCATATTCACGCAATTCTCAAAATTATTTCACTTTTTATACTTTCTATTAACAGTAGTATTTTCAATACTAACTAAAACTTGTCCCAAAAATCCATATTTACATCTAATATACCTATTCAAAACTTTTGATTTTAATTTATTCATCCCCTTCTGATTAATTTCGACTGTTGCTTACAACTACTTACGAGCATTTATTTTGTACGCAATAACATATAAGGTAAGTGTGCCCAACAATCAACCAAACTCTTATCACAATACAACTGAACAAGGATAAGCAATTCAATTTCAATCCATATCAATCGACACTCAACAATCAAGGAAAACCATGAATGAATGGATCTAGACATAGATGTGCGATATACAGATACTCATCTTATTGGAGCACTCTCCTCTTTTGAACATGCACCCAAAATCCCCAAATTAACTTTCAAACCCTAACCAACACTAGCCTTATTTGCTCCAACAAACATCTTCTCAAACTCCACCACTATCACCTACTAGCCCCATGCCTAGCTCGCCATCCCTCATCGCACCCTCCCACTTGACATGCTCATGTTGCCACAACCTATTGTTCCCATCGAGCAAGGCTAAGTTGTCATCCACCCTCATCAATGTGTTTGTGCCTTACCTCTCCCCGATCGGCTGCATTACCCAAAGTCGGACAAACGACTTACGTTTTTTAATTTGTGTCACTTTTTCCTTGTAAATTAGTTCGACAATTTAGAGATAAGGTAGAAAATGATAGTGAAGCATGTAGGTTGGTGCGGATAATGGGCTGAAGAGGGTTCTCGAGAAATGAGGAAAGAATCTAAAATGATAAGATGTGAAGTAAAATGGGTTTAGGAATGTTAACATGGGATTGGCCAACTAATAAATTATAGCTTAAATTTAATTTGATTCCCATTTTTCATTTATGTTCAAAATTTTGTCCTCACATTTTTTTTCATAATTACATTATTTGTTTTAAATTAATCTACCGCGTATTTTAATATATACCGATAAATTATACGCAATATTAGTTCTACAATTATTATATCTTCATTAGTTTATTTGTTTTATTAGCATCAATAAAATCGATTTCATCTATTTAAATTATCTAACTATTATTTTCAATATGAAGATATTTATATTCATTGTAAATACCTTTTTTGAGTTTTATAGATTATTATTATTCTTATAATTTTGAAACGAATTTATTTATTAATCCAGTTTATCAAAATAGGCTCCTTTATTGAATTATTTAACCCAATAAAATATATTTTAAAAGTAAAATTATCAAAAGTTGGACTTTAACTTTTTATTTTAATTAAAAATAATTTATTAAATAAGTGTAGAAAGTCGGATTGTTGCAGACGCAGCTCTAAAATGCACGAAGAGAATCTGCGATCCATGACTAATAAAAACTTCACAGATGAGCAAGATCAGGCAGAATTAAACTCTAATCTTCGTGATCAAAAAATCCCTTTGTAGCCAATGTATAAGACCCAACAAATGTCAACGTGCATTTACCATTTTAATCTTATACATTGACGGGGCAATAACATACATTACAATCTATGCAGTGTGTATCCAGTATCTAAGGCATAGTGAATGTGATAATTATGTGTATGTAGCTCGTTTGTACTGGCAAACAAGCACTGTTGCATAACTGAACCATGTGTTTGATTTTACCCATTATCGTACAATTTAAGATAACTCAACCGTTGTTTGAAGCAATATGTGATTTCTCTTTGTAGGGACACCGAAGTGAAGTGTCAGGTTTAAAGTAGTGATTAAAAAGTATATTTGAATGCCGAAGTGCTTTCAATATGAACATTATCAGAAACTGTCTCACCAAAGCTTAATCATTAGCCCACATTCGACTACAAATATTGTAACTTTTTATTTCATCCTTGGACTTAAATGTGTGTCCAATGTATAACACTCTTCATGACCATAAGCATGACTCGTATTTTGGCATATGCCGACTTAAAGCAAGTGATGAAACACTTGAAAAAGCACTTAAAAAATCGAGTCAAGCCCATTTCTTTTCAAGCTCTACCTTGGTTTAATTATGAAGGCATTAGAAAGGAAGCTTCCTATAATCATGAAGTCAAGCAAAGAGAAGATGAAAAAAAGCAAGTGTGGGTCGATGGGCACCGATAGGAATGCACCACCTAAGTTCAGCCGCCACCTACCTAGGCGTAGAAAGAAATTAATAGTGACTTTGAAGCAAAGGTTCAAATCGAAAATCTAATTGATTAGGGAACAAATTGAAATAATCTAGTGTTTATTTATTCAGGCAACGGCGGCAGTAGTGCTGGCCAATTGTAGGAAGCATTTGGGACATTCGGCAAAGGCAGACTCCTAAGTAGAAGATAGTGGAAATCAGTGGTAAGTTCAAGCTTTATATCAGTAATGGCTGAAAGCTTTTTGGGATTCAAAATGCTTTGCAAGAATGAAAGCGAGGTGAAGAATGAAGGAAAAAACCATACTAAGTAATGGATTGGCCCTAATACTCACATCAAAAATAGATACCGAGTCAAGAATTTCAACTTGATACCGACTTATGAATATAAAAATAGAAAAAAAAAGAGAAAAGAAAATAAATGAAGGATGAAGTTGATGGTTCTTAACAAAGAATGCGAAGGCAATCAAAGTAAAACGATCCTACCTGATCAGACGTATGAAAGAACTCCAAGAACTTCCAAAATCCAAATGGCAAACTCGAACAACAAACTACAAACTGTTATGCCATCTAGAGGGTGTAACCATTCAAAGTGAAGTGATGATCCAAAGAAAATGTATCGCTTTATGAAAATGGTTCGTAGGATGAAGATATCTATTCAAACCAGAGTTGAAATCGCTGATTTATCTCGATCTAAATAACACCTTTTTGTTAACAAGATATACTTTAGGGGCAAATGTTGTCCTTCCATTGAACCACACCACATCTGGACGAGTCAGAACCATTTTATGATCAAAAAACAAACTACAAATCTCAAATCCCTACTTTGGAAGTTAGAATCCAATTGAAGGCTGAGAAGTTGCCATGGAACCTTGCTTTCCACTTAATAGTATCTTGTCATCTTCCAAATGAACTAAGTCATAGTGACAAAACTTCCCGTAAACATCGAAAGTTTCAACTAAGTATCAAGTTGTAGCCCTCGGCTCGGTATCAAGTCATGAATGTGAACTAACAAAGCCACTTAAAGGAAATTCAACAATAAACCATAAACAACACATGACTTGTCAATGAATTATGAAGCACAAACCAGTACCGAGTTGACAACCAAAATGAGAACATGGCCATGATCTTTCCTCCTGAACGTCCTCATGAACATGGAGAATGCTGGTAGCAAATACTAAAACTTATTTCATTGATCTACGTCTATAAATTGGAGGAGAGGGACACAAAATTTAGATCTTCCTTTTGCATTTAGAATTATCTGATTTTACAACGCCGCTCTGTTGTATTCTCACCGACTTGTGAGTACCGAGTTGTAAGAACATAGTCTGTATAATATCTTAAAAAACATTAAAAACTTTAGTAGAACGTAGAACAGAGCATTGTCGAACCACTATAAATTCTTTTGTGTTGTTTATTCTATTTTTCATTTAATTTATTCACTTATTCTCTACTTATAATCTGATACGGTGTTTGTCCAACTTTTTGCGCAAACATTTTGGTGCTTTCACTAAGAGAGCTCGAATTTCTCACTGTTTCGATCTATCTTCAACCTTTGGATTGTTATAATCCATGAAGTGGAATTAAAATTTCTTATTGGAGGATTCTTAATTACATAGATTTTCTTAAGATCTATATTAGATCTAGAAATGCTATGGCACCTAGATCGCCAAAGATAAGTCTACTACTTCTAGACCACCAACGATGCAGAAAATGATGGTTCTTAACATGAAGAAGAGATTAATCAACCAAGGGTTGTTGAATTCATAGTGAATCAAAAATTGTCACTGGAGTTAATTTAGATAGGATAATGACGGACATGAACAAGAAACCGATGAAAAGCCAGGATGTTATGATGCAGTAAATGAAGGAAAAAATGGATTTGATGACCTAGCTATCTCGAAGATACAGGAGGACCAGAAAGAAGTATTTATCTTTTGATTTAGAAGAAGAAAGTTTCTCTATGTAAATTAAGAACCACATAGGTGGAAAACATAAAATGAAGAGTAAGTAAGCAGGGACTTCAAAGTTTGGAACTGGAAAAATTCAGGTCAACAAGGGTCAACTCTATATCGACCCAGCATTACCATTGGGTATCGACCTAGGACCCGAGTCATCAATGATAATGTGTGCGGGGACTTGAAAGATGATGATGATCCTGTCTACGGTTATGTTGCTGGTGGCTAGAGTACTGGAGTTCAAACAAGTGTTGTTGAACCATCATGTAGAAAACGTAAAAACTGATTGACTAGATGAATGGTTCTCTAAAGATTAGAGAACCCAGATAACATGGAATTGACCAAGACCCTTTGCGAAGCCAAACACTAAGGGCAGGCCATGATGATTGTCGTCCAGTAGATTCAATTGAACTAGAATTTTTGATTGATATGGTAATGAAGCTACTGAATGAAAACCAACATAGAAATAATAATGATTGGGATTCTTCTCCTCGTAGGAACCTGTTTATCGTGGGGAATTTATGGAAGGAGTTTCCTAGAAGATTCATGATTCCCGCCATGCCATCTTATAATAGAAAAACTGATCCAGGACAGCATGTTATAAAGTATGAATGACATGTGGATAGTGCTAGGGCTATTGACGAATGACACTGAGGTCCATGTCTTCATTCAACCAGTTGGCTAGAAGGTTTATGGAGAAATTTAGGTTGCACACTACTCATTCCAAGGATGTGATGTCTTTGTCCAACATTTTTTAGAGTCCTGGAGTGTTTTTGAAAAATTCCATAAGTAGATTCAATACGCCTATGACTAAAGTGAGCAATGCTAAAGTGGATATTGTGTTGATACCTTTGATAAGAGAACTCATCTAGAAATGGATTTCGGTAAGTGGTTGAGGACGAAACCACCACCAACTATGGAGGAGTTTTACAGGAATATGACTCAATATCTATGCTTGGAAGAGGCAGATACGACTGCTAGAAAGGTTAGTGGAATGCCTTCTACTAAGGTAGTGTGGAGTAATGTTATCCTATGTGCTGTGAAATATACGACATATTTGATTTGGAGTTTACTTACTTTATCACCCTTGAAAATAGAAACTTGCCTCTGAACCAGGCCATGTCTGGATGAGTTGAAATCAATAATGGGTCAGAAAACAAAACAAAAATCTTGAATCCAAACTTTAGTTTTCGGAATCCAATCGAAGTCCGAGGAATTAACATAGAACTTTGCTTGCTACTTGGTGGTAGCTTGTCATCTTCCAAATAAACTCGGTTATAGATGGAAAATTTCCTAAAAACATCTCAAGTGTCGACTTGGTACCGAGTAGTAGCCCTCAACTCGATACCGAGTCATGAATGCGAACTAACAAATCCATTTAAAGGAAATCCAAGAAAGAATCATAAACAACATACATCATGGAGCTAAGGGAGATTGACTAAGAGCTTTCCCATTAAGAGAACGAAGTAATGAAGCCAAATCCTCATAAAATTGAACAAATTATGACTCAGAACTAAGTTGTTCAACATAATTCGGCACTAAGTAGACCACATGAGAACATGGCACGATCCCCCTCTTGAACCTCCTCTTGAACGTAGAGAACATGGATAGCGAATACCGAAGCTTATTTTGTTGATGTACGTCTATACGGAGGAGAGGAGCATACAATCGAGATCTACTTTTTGCATTCTGAGCTATTTGATTTTACACCATTACGCTATTGGATTCTTATTGTCTTATAAGACCAAGGTGTAAGAACATAGTCTGTAAAATCTCTCAAAAATCATTACTAAAGTTTATATGGACGTAATCCAAAGAAGTACTGAATCACTGTAAATTACCTTATGTTGTTTATTTTATTTTTCATTTAATTTATTTCACTTATTCTCTACTTATAATCTAATTAGGTATTTGTCCAACTTTAGGCACAAACAACAAATGTCTTACATCGACTGTGTACCCTCAGAGTGCTCTATATATGTTATGTTGGCACCGAAGGTGTAGGGCGATTGTCACACATAATATTAGAGCTTAGGTTGCATAGTTAACTTAAGTTGATACGAGATCAATCAGAGATAAGGAGAAGTTATCACCTTAGGACAGATCAAGTGCTACATGAGAGACTATACATGTTATATATTGATTTTCAAAAATATATAATAGTGTATATATATCATATAGGTCGATTTGCATTCATGAGTACCATTGATGCAGGTTTCATTTTAGGAGACCGATCATTCTTATTATGGATTATAAGAATGTGCTAACAAATAAGAAGTGTTATATGAAACAAAATTATTGTATGAAAGTACATCTCTAGAGTAGAAGAAGAAGTGGCTTGGAGGTGGTTGGACTTGCATATGATGTTCAATACCAAAATGAGGAAATTGCTACAAAATGCCCAAATGGGTACATTGAACATTGCTAGCAGTGGCGCTCAGGTGCAGGCTCAAGGCTGACTTTCCTACACTAAAAAAATAATATTTTAGTCTAGGGAAAAAACCATCCGGATAAATGTAATCAACTATGGAAGTGTAGGATTTGTTGAATAAATGTGAATTAATTTTGATGGGATGGAGTTGGACGATGTGGTGAAGAGGAAGTTGGCCTTTAAAAAAATTCAAGGAAGAATAATGAATTGATGAAATAGTCTTTGAGATGCTACATCCAAGGGCCGGCTTACTTGGGATCAGTTTAAAACTAGGTTTGAGGAGAAATTCATACTGACATCCCTAAAATCGGTATTGTTCGAAAAAAATATGGTTTAAAAAAAGGAGACTTTTCTAGTTTAGAGTATGTAGCTAAATTCGGCACTCTGTCAAAGTGTGGGATATCCTTTATAGCCAATCTTTTGAAAAGGACGATAAGCTTAAAATTGGTTTGAATGACTATCAAAGACTTATAGGCCACATTAACAAGATCTTTGAGAAGATAGTTGAAAAAGCTTTGAGGTGTGAGAGCCTATATCCAAAGCAGACAAATGTTGTTTCTAAGGATGACATAGAACTGCAAGTGGGTGGGGGAGGCAAGAGGAAATCTACAACAACAATAAGAAGAAGCGGTTTTAGAGCAAAGACGTCCAGAAGAACGAAAGTGGGAACCTACTTGATATAACCATGGAGTAAAAGGCCATCTAAGTAAGAACTGTAAATTTAAGAGAAAGACCTGCTATAATTGCAACATGTTCGGGCATATCCAAAGAGGCCGCCCTGAGACAGTGAACCAAAAACAAGTGGTGAAGGCATATGCTCTCAATGCTTTTCCAACTTTTTTGAATGCCCAATCGGTGAAGCAGAAGGGGTGAGTCTTTCTTATCTGAGGTATACTTTCCATTTATGATGTTCCTATTCATATTTTATTCGATATTAAGGCTTCACATTGCTTTATATCTAGTGACGTTTTTGGTAAATTTGGATTGAGACCCGATCTGGTAGATAGATCCCTGATTGTATCAAACTCTACGGGAGGTTCGACTAGTTTATGTATGGTTTGTTGTGCTGTGGCCTTATCGAGTCATGTATGTATATTTGCATGTGATTGTATTATACTTGGTTTTGTGGGGTTCGTTACTATATTGGAGATGGAATG
Organism: Allium cepa; assembly: GCA_030765085.1. Taxonomy (NCBI): domain Eukaryota; kingdom Viridiplantae; phylum Streptophyta; class Magnoliopsida; order Asparagales; family Amaryllidaceae; genus Allium; species Allium cepa. Next base: position 789,917,773 of record CM060935.1, on the reverse strand, counting down.
GCTTTAGAGGTACAGAGTAGTGTTCTGCTACGAGAGGTCATCGTTGACGATAGGGAATGCCGATGGGAGGAGGTTAGAGTTTAGCCGCCTACAGGATGATGAGGTGATGGTTAGATATCTAAATTCACTTAAGATCCTGCATGATGATTGTCATATGTTCATATAGCTAGGGAGTATCCAGTTATATTTGAGGAGGTGATAGGATTACCTCCATACAAGGAGAAACAGTTCCATATTTATTTGGTAAAGGATGTCAGGTCAGTATTTATTCCTTTGGGGTGTGTGAAACCTAAAGAGTTGTGGGAACTAGTGGTGCAAGTGAATGACCTATTGAGGAAGGGGTTCATTCGAAGGAGTATATCTAAGTCGTGAGCACTGTTAACTAGGTTTTTGACTAAGCGGAAATCATTAGGAGTTAGAATGTCGATACAAAGACAGAACGACTTGAAACTTGGTAGACGTACTCAGACAAAAGGAAGGTCTCAAGAAAGTATAAAGCCAAAATAAGCCAAATGCTAAATTCGGTCTGACTTAACCACCTTGACTCGACACCGAGTCTTAATGGCACATCATGGCATCTTCCTACTTTTTCCAAGTGATCCCCTAGTCTTCGCGTGCATATTCATGAAGTTTCATAGAGTTATGCTGAGCTAATTGTAAGAAATGAAGATGTGATGATCCAAGTTGCAAGAGAATTCAAGTTATGGAAGAATGACACTCAAAACTCATTAACAATCTACCAAATTACATGAAGGACATCTAGACTAACCAAGGAGTTCAAAATAAGAGGATTCGACAAAAGGTTGGCTAAGAATTAAACTTGGCACCGAGTTAAGGCATTGACTCGGTACCGAGTTTAGCAGTTAATGCGGGTCATTATGATATCTTGTGCTATCTTGGGTCAATCTCTGGACCTCTCTGATAGCGGAGTTCGGATTCAGTATGACTGCTACCCCTATAAATACAAACCATAGAGAAAGGATTTCGTTTCTGCCATCACTAAGGGAAGCTCGGTCTCTTCTTCAACCGTTTCCTCCACACCATAGTTGTGCAGTTAACCTGCTAAAGCCTCATAAAATCCATATTATAGCACATAGCACTCTTTGACCGCTATGCTATTTCAATTTAGCACTATTAAACATTAAATCCACTTTAATCCCTTCTATATTCAGCCACACCCACTAAATCAAGACGTTTTATCACTCGCTTTAGTAATATTAATATTTAAAGGTTGATTTAACTAGTCCTCTTTTAAATCAAATAAAAAAAGTTAGGATAATAGCCTATTTTAAGGTATAAGTTCTTAATATAAGCTAGAAATTTATTTTAGTCACCGAATCTAGTTTTTATAAATCATGATATTCTTTGGTTTGCTTATTTAAGATTAAACAATATTTCATTTTCCTACACAAATGATGTAAGAATGAGAATAAACTAACTTTAAATATTTGATTTTATATCTAATGAAGCTTTTTACACCTCCACTATTTCCCCCTTTTATCCCTGTTATAGTTCTTTGCACCTCCACCACTATGTAACTACCAAGTGCTTTATCTGCACAACACCATATTCCCCAAAGCAGCCACTCTAGGCAATTCTAAGACTTAGAATCTGTTTAACCCCTGTACTTGTGACTTATTCTCTCTCAAATCCTTTTAATCCCAATCAAACTACAAGCAACAAAGCTATAAAGTAGACGTAGGCCATAGATTGCCAAGCCATTATAAAATATCTTGTCTCTCTTTTATTTTTTTGACTTTATTACTGTAACTATTATCTTTTCCCTATTCTAATAGGGCTGGTGCTTTCACATATTACACTTGGGCGTTGATCCACATTTTGGGTAACATTTTGGGGCCTTTTACTAAGAACAAAGAATCCAAGCTTGGATATAGGTGTCTTCTTTGAATTGGATAGATTTATAAGTTAGATTAGGAAAGTTTGCTTGAAGAAGGTTAGAGATTTTCTATTCTAATGGCTCCTAAGAGGAAGACAACATCTGGAAGATCTGTTAGGACAACACTTAGTGTGATGAAACTAATCTCCAGCAAATAGAAGCGAACAACACTAACAATCATTGAATAGATGTGAATGCTGGAAACCAAGCACCAGGTGCTTCCACTCAATGGGAGGTTGTAACCAGAGAAGGGCTTCACCAGATGGTTAATCAACTTAAATAGAAGACGGTTAATAGTCAGAAGGCTCTTATGGACAAGGTTGATACTTTGCTAGCGATATAACCACCAACTGCCCCCAAGAACTAGGCCCGAATTGCAGAGGCTATGGAGCAAGAGAATTCCTCTATCTTAAGCTTGAATAGGAGGGATGCAAGTAAAAGCAAAAGAAGATGGTTGGTGGATCGAGTGGAAGTACTATTGAAGGTAATGAAGTACCCATCCTATAGGAGGACAACCTGCTGCAAACCCTAATCATGGAGTGAAGAATCTATAAGGGAATATTGCAATGCTTCTCTCTGATTCGGAAGATGACATGCAACTTGATGCGAAAGGAATGGAATTAAATGCCGACATAGGTAGGAAAAATGCTGGGGAGGAATTTAAACATACGCTATAAGGCCAACAACGCGCCAACGGAGTTCTATAGGAGGGGTTCTTCCAGAGAATGGAGAACCTAGAGTTCAACTGGCAAACTAGAGCTATATGCAGAGCCAAATGCTTGGCGTAGCGCCTGACAATCAACCTATGGACTACCAGACTAGTGAGGCATTCATTGTGCTCATGGTCATAGAAGAAAATAAGGGAAGAAAGGATGACAATTGGGATTTTGCACTAAGATGAACTCGATACACTGAAAAAAAATTCTAAAGGAAGAATACCCAAGAAGTTTACGATGCCCACTATGCCATCTTACAATGGTACAACGGACCCTAGACAACACCTGTACAAGTACAGTTGGCATATGGACAGTGCTAGGTAACTGATATTGTCCGCTGCATATGTTTTCCTATCTTCTTGAAAGGTGTTACTTCTATGTGGTTTACCACACTCCCATCAAGGTCCGTTTCTACCTTTGATGAGTTGGAAAGGAAATTCTTGGAATTGTTCGGACTTCATACAGCACAACCAAAAGATGTGATGTCTCTACCTGGCCATTTCCAGGGACTAAATGAGTCACTAAAAACCTTTATGGACAGGTTTAATATTGCGGTTAACAAACATATGATCTTCGTGACTTTAGTCCGAGCTATCCATCTGGACATAAACTTTGGAAGATGGATTAAGATGAAACAACCAACCACCATGAAGGAGTTTAGCCGAAAGGCGAGTCAGTATTTGAGATTGGAAGAGGCAGACACATTGGAGAGAAAGACTTCCATTGTGTAACAAAAGGAGATGGTTTAAAGTAATGTAGCACTCAACCAAGATGGAAACAATTCTAGAGCCATGACACAAAATGCAAGGAAAGATGGAAATCAAAAAATGAAGAACTAGAACACTAGTAAGCATGAGGAGGGTGGAATGAGAACCAGGAACTTGAGACCCGAGGATTGTACACCACTGAAAGAAAGCTTGGAGAACATCTACCTTACAACTGAGGGAACTAATCCATATAACAAGCCTCCCAGCAAGGGAGAATCTGAACGACAAAAGCAATCAGGGAAGTTCTGCTGCTTCCATGAGACTCTTGGGCATAACACAAATGAATGTCGACATCTGAAGGACTTAAATTGAGGAACTAACAAGGAACAATATGCTCCAACATTACGTGAAGAAATCGCAAAGCTCTGACCAACCAGCCGGACCACATGTCCAGAGCAATGCAGGAAATCAGGCCGGACCCAATGGAGAAGGAACTCATCGAACTGATCAGAGACTCAACTTAGGTACCATTTTAGAGGACCTTACCCAACATAGAAGGGTTGGGATAAGATACAGCGATATGCTAGTTCACTAAAGCATGCTCCTAAGGAAATTTGTTGTGCAATTGGGAATGGAACTTCGACCAAACAGTAGAAAATAACCACAGATGACATCGTAATTTAGAGTCAGAATACTGAAGGAATAAAGGTGCCAACTCTTGACCTAATGGTGGTTACCCTCAAAATTGAACCCAAGGGAGGAGCGGCCAGTGCCGGTAGAGTTTACGGTTGCTATCGCCGTCGACGTGGACGACTCAGCTCTTAAAGATAGGTTCACAACTTGGAGTCAAGATGCAAAATGAACTAATAAAAGTTCTTCATGCCAATCTAGATGTGTTCACTTGGACCCATTCCAATATGCATGGGTTATCGTTGAAGATAGCGTGTCATAAACGTAATATCGATCCTAAATTTGGAGCAGTAAGGTAGAAAAGACCCAGTTTGGGTCCAGAGCGATCTTCCATATTGAAGGAAGAAGTGCACAACTGCTGGCCAATGACTTTATCCATGACACAACATATCGTGAATGGGTGTAAAACTTTGTGCAGTCAAGAAATCGAATAGGTAGTGGCAAACTTGTGTCAACTACTCAGATTTGAATAAAGCTTGCCCTAAGGATAGTTTTCTGCTGCATAGAATCGACCAGCCAGTTGACGAAACCAAAGGATATGAGCTACTCTCATTCATGGACATCTACTCAGGATACAATTAGATTGTGATGCATGAGCCAAATCAAGAGAAAATTAGCTTCATCACCGACTTAGGTATCATGTGATATCGTTCGGCTTAAAGAATGCTGGTGCTACTTACCAAAGATTAGTGAATGCAACGTTCAAGAATCAAATCAGATAGATGATGGAGTTATATGTGGACGACATGCTTATAAAGTCATGAGTATCTAGAAACCATTTGGATAATCTCTTAGAAATGTTTGAAATCCTTCATATGTATGGGATGAAATTGAACCACTTGAAGTGTTCGCTCAGTGTTTCATCAAGAAAATTTCATGGGTTCATATTGAACGCGAGGGGAGTCGAAGTAAATCCCTAGCAGATAGCCGCCTTATGGAATGTCACTACCCCCTGAAAAAAGAAGGAGTTGCCAAGATTAAATGGGAAGATCATAGCATTAAATCGATTCAATACTAAAGCGAAAGAAAAGGGTATACCATTCTTCGACGCACTGAAGAAAGTTAAGAAGAACTTCAAGTGGAATCGGGTTTGTTAGACGTCCTTCAAAAGACTACTACGACACATGGAGACTCCACCAGTTCTATCCAAGCCAGTTGAAGGAGATGACTTGTTTATCTACTTGGCAATGTCCCATCATGCTCTAAGTGCAGCGCTTGTACGGGATGAAGCCAAAAGTCAATAGCCCTTTTGTTACATCAGCAAGCGCTTCCCTGGAGCTGAACGACACTATCCAAAGTTGGAAAAATTGGCATATTTCTTATTGTATGTCAAGGAAGCTGCGACCGTACTTTCAATCTCATCCAATTAAAGTGTTGATGGATCAACCATTGAAATAAATACTTTTTCAACCTAAGACTTCAAGGGGACTTCCAAAGTGGAGTATTGAATTAGGCCAGTATGACGTGAGTTATCATCCCTGGAGGGAAATTAACGAATAGGCATTGGCTGATTTCATCATGGAATTCACCATTTGAGATGGAGAAGAGAAGGAGACAAAGGAAATTGTATCACAATGGAAGTTGTTTGTCGATGGCACATCAATACAAATTCTGCTTGGGAGCGAGAGTTGTGTTTGAGACTCCTGAAGTACGATCAATCTACCATACCTTAAGACTAGAGTTCCTTGCTACTAACAACAAGGCGAAGTATGAAGTTGATAGAGGGATTGAAGATTGTGAAGGAACTGGGAATAAAAGCTGTGCATATCTACAACAACTCTTGACTAGTCATTTGTTAGGTAAAGAGGACATATCAAGCTAAAGGGGAAAATCTCGCTCCCTACTTGTCAAAAGTATGGGAACTGCTTAATAACATGAACACTACACGATAACCCGTATTACCAAGGATCAGAACATGAAGGCCGATTGCTTAGCCAAACCGACCAATTCAAGAGAGGCACAATCAATGGGATTGGTTCTCGTTGAAATGTTAACAGCTCCAAGCATAGATCAAATGTATGTAGATTGGGTTTTAGAGACCATGGAAGAGAAAGAATCATGGATGATGCTAATCAAGGATTATAAGCTCAAGGAATACTCCCCAGAAACCGGAATGAAAGAAGCTCCTTCGAAAGACACCATGGTTTATGCTACAAGATTGAGTGCTATATAGGAGAGGTTTCTTCACCCCCTACTAAGGTGTGTAACCAAATATGAAGCCAAGAAGATTCTGATGGAAGTCCACGAAAGTAGTTGCGGCAACCACACTGGGGGGTAAACACAAGCAAAGAAGGTTTTACATTACGGATATTTCCGGCCCACTATTAATTGAGAGAGAGAGCAGACTATACTAAGCACCATGACCGATGCCAGATATTTTCAAAGATCCCATGACTCCATCGTCGGAACTTGCGCAAATGGTCATCCCTTGGCAATTTGCAATCTGGGGAATCGATTGAACCAGTGTATTACCAATAACTGAAAGTGGAGCTAAATATGCTATCGTTGCAGTTGATTACTTTACCAATTGGGGTGAAGCGGAACCGCTTGCCACCATTACTACTAAAAAAGTAACTAACTTTGTAATAAAAAACATCATTTGTAGGTTTGAAGTACCATAGAAAATCATCATGGATAATGGAACTCGGTTCGAGAGTGTTGATTTCAAGGATTTCTACAAGTGTTATTGGATCTAGAAGAGTTTTTCCGCATTAGATCCACTATGAAGAAGTGATTGATGAAAGATAAATGAAAACATGTGGATGCACTTCAACTTCCATTATGGGCTTATAGAACAACACATAAATTTATAATTGGAAACTCGTTGTTCGCCTTGGTATATGATTTAGAAGTGATGATCCTAGTGGAACTGGAAGTCCCCTATCACCCGAGACAACATAAGAGAAAACAAGCTACTCCTGCTTGAGTCACTTGACTAGATCAATGAGAGGAGAGAGGAACCAGAGCTAAGGACCGCTACTCATCAGAAGAGAGTTGCATGACTTCAACACCAAGATTCGCAACCATACCTTTGAATATGAGATCTCATTATTTTCCAGAATCTTCCTTGGAGCGAGGGCACTTGGCCCAAATCAGGAAGGACCCAACATTATCGACCAAAAACTTAGAGATAAAACATTCAAGCTCACAACAGTCAATGGAATTCCGATTCCACATGATTGGAATAGTGACTCACCTACGAAACTATTTTATTTAGTACCTATCTATTTATTTCCTATTTCGCAAATAAGCGAGCCAAGGATACTAGAGGCATTGTAAATAGGTAGGATTTGCTTTTCTCTTTATTTTATAGTATAGTCATTTCGCTTCTTGAACCAATGGAACCGCATTTATGTAGGTAAATTGTTGAGTCAACGAGATCAAATCAACTCAAACCGTCAGATCGATGGGGAAAATCGGTCCTAGCCTTCTGAGAACCGATGTTGCTCCGGCAGCATCGGGAAGGCCCAACTCCTGCCCGCATCCATTAGTCGCACCTCGATTCTTGGACAAGAACTGCATCAATTAAGCATCCATTCTTTTGCCACTTGAACAGATGGAATTACGTTAGGTGTGCTCCATTTCTTCACTTCTTGGACCATTGGAACCGCATCCAAGTACGCATCCATACTTTTGCCACTTGAACTGATGGAACTGCAATCAAGTGTGCTCCATTTCTTTGCTTCTTAAACCGATGGAACCACTTTAAAGTAAGCATCCATTCTTTTGCAACTTGAACTGATGGAACTATGTTCAAGTGCACTCCATCTCTTCACTTTTTAGACCGAGGGACTGCATCCGAGTAAGCATCCATTCCGTCGCTGCTCGAACCAATGGAACTGCATTCAAGTGTGCTTTGAATCATTAATGTTACCCATTAACATCATCAGTTTGTCAAAATCCCCCAAGTGTCGATGTTTCTTAGGAAACAACGAAAACTTCATCAGTAGCGGTATTGGTAGAAATCGATCCCCACCTCCCAAAACTCAACATCGCTCGGAGATAGGCGAAGTCAAAAGAGAATCTAAGGGATTGAGCCATCTATTGGTCTTTGGAGATAGAGACTGATGCATGGGTAGAACATCAGTACTAAGCTTGGATAAATTTGATCGCTATAAAAGTACGAGATGCCTGCAACCGAGCATGTAAACCACGAGTTCCCAAAGATAAGAGCTATGATACAACATAGACCGAGGCAACCGAAGAGTCGCCTCAAGTAACCAAGTGTTTAGATCAAGCGATCGGAGTAACCATCCATCTGAAGCGAGGTGGCACACACTAACCCTTGGTCAAAACGAATCAAATCACACCATATGTTTATCATGCCAAACAAAGAATTTTGGCAACCACAACAGAGCTAAGTAGAGTAGTAAAATACAGAACCCCATGTTACATTACTTACACTATTTACATGCATAAAATTGTGGTAAATAAACATATCGCATCACATAGTGCAATAGTATATAATACGAAAATTGCAAGACAGGCGACCATATTATATACATATACGATAATAAACAAGCTGGCATGGTACATAGAATATAAAAAGATACACATGAGAGATTATGGTAGAAATTCCAATCTTTCATTACCAATATCACTTTATGTACAATGTCAAATAGTGGGGGCCATACCCACACAATATTGGCCTGTTTGGACACATCAACGAAAAAAGTACAGACTCCGTACTAAACGATAAAGAGAAAAGATGCTAAGTAAAGACTCTGTACTTGTACAAAACTCAAAAAAAACACATAAGTAAATATGACAGCTAGTACCCTGCTCCAATAGTGCTCGAGCTTATACCAACTTCTTTTCGTCGTTCCCTTTGTTGAATATGCGATTATATGATTTTTGTTTGATGATAATAAACATATATATATTCGTGTAAATGTATTTGTTAATGTACTATTTTATTTTTCACAGATTAAATAAATATTTGCTGAATAAAATTTTGAATAAAATTAAATAATACAGAATTTGAATTCAAACTGAAATTTTATTCAAACAAATATTTATTACAATTTTGAATAGTACAAATTCAAGCTCTCACTATACATATATAATTTGATTACAATACAAATTCAATTACATCACGATTCACATTTACATTTGACCTCACTACACATCACTCATTCACTCAACTCATATTTTATCTTCAACTTCACTTCAAATTGAATCCAGCATCTGAGCAATCTGCAAAAATAAATATTGACGCAGTAAAATTGAAAAGGAAATATATTTTTTGGCAGTACAAAATAAAAAGTAGATTTTGAAAATAATATTTGCCTCGGTTATTTGGGTTGTTCGTCATCATTTAATTTTTCAATCCATCATACACGAACAACTTGTGACATACACAGTGTATCACTGTATATGCCACAAAGCCGTGCACATCGAAATATACACTTGATTGATTTACAGGGACAGCTGAGCACAGGTCAAATCCAAATTATCGGATTCAACTCAAGTGTAATAAAATAAATGTCACAACTTTCAGCACAAGGTCAAATCCAAGCTTCAAGATGGATTCAACTAAGGTGAAATTTCGAAAAATAAACAAAATGCAAAGGTCAAGTCACTGCTATCATGACTCAACTCAATGCATCAACCAAAGTCAAGGCAACATGAAGTATGCAACTCAAACAGCAAGTCCAAACCAGTGCATAGTGCAAATTAATGCACTAAGAAAATCACACAGTCAGTTCAAACATGTATCAAAGAGCATGTGCAAGGGTCAAGCATGTGAAATATGCAAACAGACAAATGAATGCACCAGAAATATGGGAACACATCAAATACACAGTGAATCAAGATCACAATTAATATACAGTGAATCAAGTCATGGTTCAAACCAGAGCTCAATACATGTGAACTCAACTGGACAGTACAAGGTAAAGACATGAGCAATGCAAGTGAAACTTGGTTACTACATAACACAGCAGCAACTAAAATTAATGCAACAGTATCAAATACAATATGTACACAAATGCATTGCTCAAAGACTCAGCAATCAAGTGACACAACAATGCTCAAAGACTCAGCAATGCTCAAGACCAAGACATAGTACACAAGTGACACAAGCCTACAACTAAAATTGAAGCCAGCACGCAAATATATATGATACACCAAGTACAAGGTACAATAAAACAGAAGCATGGCAGATCTTAGTATACACTCGAGGAAACTAGCAACTACAATGCAGCAAACACAAGTAAAGCCTCAATAATGAAGAGATATAGTGCAATAGGTCAAGGCAGAAAGCAATCATGAAACATAGCAACAAATTCATATATATATGACAAAGACATGCCAAATATCTTATAAAGCTAAAAATGATCAAGGAAACAGAATTCATCAAAATGAACCAGATGAAACTGCAACAAGAGGAATGAGTTCAACATTTATGCAATAGTGACCAAGTAGCATGTGACAGTATCAAGTGAATTCACCAAACCAAGCACCAAAAATTCAACATGCAGTATGCAGTGACATACACAGTATGAAAGTATAAGTTTTTTGATGAAAACAGTGATGAACCATTTACAGATTAATGCAAACTATCTCAAAAAATAAGTGAACATCAAGCAACGTTAAGTTAAATGCCGATGTCATAAAACTGTAGCCAATCAAGGTCGAAAGTGCTACCGGAGACAGTAAACACAAATGGCCAGAGTCGAGCATAAACAAAACCATCATCATCAAAAACAAGTCAAAGCCAAAGACGAACGAAATCAACGCCTTGGAAATCAAGGAATCGAACCAAGTCAGAGCTCTAAACCGTGTTATTCAAGTAAATTGAAAAAGTCACATCAACGTTCAACAAAAATCGAGTGGCCGAAGCACAATTTTTGAAATAATCGAACAAACGCAATACAAGGAGATCGAAAACTTATATAAACCCAATCATCACTGGCAATATCAATCATTATAGTTCAAGAAAGCTAAAATAGAAAAGCAAAAAGTAAATCGCATACCAGATTCTATGAACTGAACTCGACGAAATTGAAGCAGCAATAAGCAAAATCAAAGAGACAATCATTCGACAAAGCAAGCATCACAAGATCATAAATTCGAATGATTAATTGAAGCGGCGCATTCAATTTCAAAAAACCCAAATTTTTGATCAAAGGAAAAGAGGAACGGCCGCCATTTTCACAAAGGAACGAAACAAAGAGGATCGGGTCAAAATATAAAAGGGGCCGGCCTTTTCTTTTTTTAAGAGCTTTTCTTTTATTGTTATAAAGGGCTTTTTATTTTAAATTAGGGTTGCCCTTAATTGTTTTTCAATTTGTAACTTTTAAACCATTGTAATTACTAGTCGTGTGACTAGGGCATAAACTACGTGGAGTAGTTTGAGAATTCGCAACTCAGGCTGAGTTATGGCAGGGTTTTGAGCGTAGAGTTAGGTTAGTCAGCAGCGGGTGTCGCGAGTTTACGTGTGTAAGCGTGTGACTACTTAATTTCTAGTAGAAACCATGGGGGCAGCACGTAGTTGGGGTTTTTCCGAAGCTGGGTAAATTCTATGTCGTTCTATTTCTGCATTTTATTATTCTGCTATTTTTCTGTGTTGATATTATTCTGTGATCTGTGTTGAAATTATTTATAAGCTTCCGCAATTAATTTTTATAATTAATAGCATCACCCTATTCACCCCTCCTCTAGGGTGAAATCGATTCTACAAGTGGTATCAGAGCTAGGAATAGAAGTCAACTTTTGTTTTAAAAATTCGTTTTTCAAAAAATTAGTTTTTGTTTTAAAAATTTGAATTTTTTAAAATGGCTTCTTCTAATAATGCTTTTGCTGAGGGTCAGTCCATAATTAGACCACCAATGTTCAATGGTGAATATGCTTACTGGAAAAATAGGATGAATTTTTTTTAAAAAACCATTGACGCTTGGAATATTGTTGAGACAGATTATAGAACACCAACTATAACTGTGGATAATGAGGAAATGGAGAAACCAAAGGATCAATGGACAGAACTAGAAAACAAATTACAAAATGCTAATGCTAAAGCTATGAATTCTATCATCTGTTCATTGGATCAATTTGAATTTATTCGTGTCTCACATTGTCTAACTGCATAGGAAGTATGGCACACACTAGAAGTGACTCACAAAGGAACATCTCAAGTCAAATAATCTCGTCTTGCCATGCTCAACAGCGAATACGAGAACATCACAATGGCGAAGGAAGAAAATGTCAAAGAGATGTACAGACGACTTTCCAATATAGTATACAAATCAAAGGCTCTCGAAAAATCATACTTAGAATTGAAAATAGTCCGAAAAATCCTCAGAGTCCTTCCACGAAGATTTGAATCAAAAGTGACTGCAATTCAAGAATCAAAAGATTTAAAATAGATGAAAGTTGAAGAACTCATCGGTAATCTCACCACTTATGAGCTAGAAATAAAATTCGAAGAAGAGCATGAAGGAAGTGACACTCGAAAGAAATCAATAGCGCTCAAAGGAACGATCGAAAGTGATGATGATAACGACGATGATGATGAAGAAGCAGAGCTGGCACAATTAATAAAGAAATTCAAAAAAAGGAATCGCAGATACGGAAATACAGCTGAAAATCAGGAATTGAAAAGTAGAATAGGCAAAGCACTAGACTGCTCAGAAGAATAGGAGATCATCTGTCACAAGTGCAACCAACCCGGACACATCAAGCCCAATTTTCCTCGAAATCGACGCGACTTTAAAAGAAATCAAAAAGGAGAAGTTTTGCAGCCACGTGGAATACAAGTAGTTAAGATAATCAAAGTTCTAGTAGTGACAGTGAGAAAGCAGATATGTGCCTTCATGGAAATACAACTGATAGCGACAATGACGAACCAAGCGAGGTATCAAAACTCACTCACTCTGAATTACTTATATATTTTCACGAAGTAAATGGCTGTTTTGAACGACTTAGGGAGAAGTATGCCAAACTTGAATCACAAAAGATACTTTGATAGATTTAAATAAACAACTTGACCAATTAGTTAAAACCTATCAAAGTAGGATCCATAAGTGTGATAAGTGTCCAACATTCGAAGAAGAAATTAAAAAATCGGAAATTAATATAAAACCACTTGAAAATGAAATTTTGATTTTAAAAGAGAATGAAAATACTAGAAGAGAGAATTCTATTAAAAAGTGCACACAATTGTTAAACGAAAATGAATCTCTCAAGACACAAGTCCAATAATTGTTAATGACTTTAGACAAATTTTCAAAAAGTGAAAAATCGTTGAATATGCTATTAGGAAAGCAAACTGTTAATACGGTTAGAAAAGGACTTGGATATAATCAATCTAAAATTGTTGAAAACAATATTAATCAAGTCAATTCTATGTGCACAATTTGTAGAAAATTTGAACACAATCAAAATAATTGTTGGTGTAGACCCAAACACATGAAAACTATACCGATTTGGGTTCCAAAAGGCACAAATATAAAATCTCTCAATGTTAAACAAATTTGGGTGCCGAAGGGAACAATTATAAATAGTTTTGGGTCTCCACAAAACTATTTTTCTAAATATTCTGACACTAACAACCATGGACCTATAAAAACAAATAGGTCACATAAATCTTTTCCCATGTAGGTGTGGCGGCAGGCTAAGGAACAACAACTGTGTTCTCTGGATTTTGGCTGTTCCAAAAACACAACGGGCGACAAAGCAAAGTTCCTTAGCCTAGTATAAAGGTGACAGAATCACAACGGACAACAACGAAAAATATCGTAAAGGTAAAAGAGGTAAAGGTATATTTACTTAAACGATATATTAAATGTGATAATCTGCACCATTTTCTGAATTAAATCAGCCAATAATGCGATGATGAAATAATGATGATTTTGATTCTGACTTATTCAAAATAGTTGGCCAATTATATTCTTATGCCAAAAACACTATAAAATTCTCTAGATTCTTTGATTTACTTCATATATATTAGTTTGGATTAAAAATAGTGTTTTGATTGGATGATAATACATTTGGTTATGATACAGCTAACTCTATATTCACGGTTTTCTGATTATTTACGGCTTCAATTCAAATTCAAAAGAATGCCAATTAAATTGCTGTTAAAATTGAATTTGGAATTTTTGGTGCACACTTCATGGTTTGGTCTATCAAATTCAATTGATATAATTTTGAGTGAAAGAGAAATTCTGATGCAGATTACACTTGTAATCTAGTTGATAGAAAAACTACTAGAGGAACATGTTTTTTTGTTGAGACATTTGGTAACTGCATCATTCATTCAAAGAAAATATCTGCATATTTTTTTCAATTCAAATAATTTCTCAAATAGCAGAAAATTTTCTTAAAAAATCCCTTCTAGAAAATCATTTTTGACCTTGTTTTTCAGATTGGTCATTTTTTAGAAAAATTGATTCTCCAATTATTTTTTGAATATGATTTTAAATGATTGCATTGACTAATCTGACTCCCTAATGATTATCGAAAAGATGAATAGGGATTGAAAAAGTGATGAGTGTTGATATTTATTATATATTATGACTCGAGATGGTATAATTAGTAAATTTCTTTAGAAATTTAAATAAGAGTTATAAAACTTTTTATTGGTAAAAATTCCATGATCATCTCTGTTTCTATCATATTTGTAACGATCATCACTCATCAAAATTCTATATAGTTTGTCGATATGTGGTACTTTAAAAAGAAATCATTCGTTTTTCATTTTACATTTTTTTTAAAAATAATAGAAAAAATTTATGTAGTAAAAAATAATAATAAATAAATATCAAAGTATTCACTCTCATTTAAAAGTCCTCACGGTTATGCATGGGTGAATTCCTTGGAATTTGTTATGTGCTTCCATGCTCATTTAAAAGTCCTCACGGTTATGCATGTATGGAACGCATATCAAAAGTTGATTTTTAAAATAAACAAGTTGATTCTAATCCCATTTAAAAGTCTTCACGATTATGCGTGATTAGAAGACACTTGAATTCATTTTTTAAAATAAAATTAGAATACCACTAATCTCATTTAAAAGTCCTAACGGTTATGCATGGTTAGTAGATATTCAAATTCCTGATATAAGTATACCACAAATAGACACAACTATATGGTTTTATATGATGACATAATTTCATCATTCTAAAAGTGGAATATGCGCCTAACAAAATATTTATGATTTTTGTTTGATTTTTTTTATTGAAACTTAATATTTATATTCAATTGAGTTTTAATGTTGGATTAATATCGATCACTTTATCTCTATTTTCTCTAACACTATTACTCTTTTGCTGATAACAAAAGGGGGAGAGAAAAGCTAAGATTTTGTCAAATAAAATCAAACAAAGGTCGAATAATTTTCTATTTGCATCTAGGTTCATTTGCATATTTTTATTTGTATGCATATATGTAGGGGGATATTTGTGTAGAGAGGAAGCATTTAAATAAGGTGAGCAATTAGAGTATATCTATGATCAAATACATTTAACATATTCAAAATCTTAAATATATGTTTGTTATCATCAAAAAGGGGAGATTGTTGAATATGCGATTATATGATTTTTGTTTGATGATAATAAACATATATATATATATTCGTGTAAATGTATTTGTTAATGTACTATTTTATTTTTCACAGATTAAATAAATATTTGCTGAATAAAATTAAATAACACAGAATTTGAATTCAAACAGAAATTTTATTCAAACAAATATTTATTACAATTTTGAATACAATTTTGAATAGTACAAATTCAAGATCTCACTATACATATATAACTTGATTACAATACAAATTCAATTACATCACGATTCACATTTACATTTGACCTCACTACACATCACTCATTCACTCAACTCGTATTTTATCTTCAACTTCACTTCAAATTGAATCCAGCATCTGAGCAATCTGCAAAAATAAATATTGACGAAGTAAAATTGAAAAGGAAATATATTTTTTTGCAGTACAAAATAAAAAGTAGATTTTGAAAATAATATTTGCCTCAGTTATTTGGGTTGTTCGTCATCATTTAATTTTTCAATCCATCATACACGAATAACTTGTGACATACACAGTGTATCACTGTATATGCCACAAGGCCGTGCACATCGAAATATACACTTAATTGATTTACAAGGACAGCTGAGCACAGGTCAAACCCAAATTATCGGATTCAACTCCAGTACAATAAAATAAATGTCACAACTTTCAGCACAAGGTCAAATTCGAGCTTCAAGCTGGACTCAACTCAGGTGAAATTTCGAAAAATAAACAAAATGCAAAGGTCAAGTCACTGCTATCATGACTCAACTCAATACATTAACCAAAGTCAAGGCAACATGAAGTCTGCAACTCAAGCTGCAAGTCCAAACCAATGCACAGTGCAAACTAATGCACTAAGCAAATGACACAGTCAGTTCAAACATGTATCAAAGAGCATGTGCAAGGGTCAAGCATGTGAAATATGCAAACAGACAAATGAATGCACCAGAAATATAGGAACACATCAAAGACACAGTGAATCAAGATCACAATCAACATACAGCGAGTCAAGTCATGGTTCAAACCAGAGCTCAATGCATGTGAACTCAACTGGATAGTACAAGGTAAAGACATGAGCAATGCAAGTGAAACTAGGTTACTACATAACACAATAGCAACTAAAATTAATGCAACAGTATCAAATACAATATGTACACAAATGCAATGCTCAAAGACTCAACAATCAAGGGACACAACAATGCTCAAAGACTCAACAATGCTCAAGACCAAGACACAGTACACAAGTGGCACAAGCCTGCAACTAAAATTGAAATCAACACACTAATATATATGATACACCAAGTACAAGGTATAATAAAACAGAAGCATGGCAGATCTTAGTATACACTCGAGGAAACTAGCAACTACAATGCGGCAAAAACAAGTAAAGCCCCAATAATGAAGAGATATAGTGCAATAGGTCAAGGCAGAAAGCAATCATGAAACATAGCAATAAATTCATATACATATATATGACAAAGACATCCCAAATATCTTATGAAGCTGAAAATGATCAAGGAAACAAAATTCATCAAAATGAACCAGATGAAACTACAACAGGAGGAATGAGTTCAACATTTATGCAACAGTGCCCAAGTAGCATGTGACGGTATCAAGTGAATTCACCAAACCAAGCACCAAACATTCAACATGCAGCATGCAGTGACATACACAGTATGAAAGTATAAGTTTTTGATGAAAACAGTGATGAACCATTTACAGATTAATGCAAACTGTCTCAAAAAATAAGTGAACATCAAGCAATGTTAAGTTAAATGCCGATGTCATAAAACTGTAGCCAATCAAGGTCGAAAGTGCTACCGAAGACAGTAAACACAAATGGCCAGAGTCGAGCATAAACAAAACCATCATCGTCAAAAACAAGTCAAAGCCAAAGATGAACGAAATCAACGCCTTGGCAATCAAGGAATCGAACCAAGTCAGAGCTCTAAACCGTGTTATTCAAGTAAAGTCAAAAATAAATCATCAACTTCAACAAAAATCAAATGGCCGAAGCACAATTTTTGAAACATTCAGACGAACGCAATATTAGGAGATCGAAAACTTATATAAACCCAATCATCACTGGCAATATCAATCATTAGAGTTCGAGCAAGCTAAAACAGAAAAGCAAAAAGTAAATCACATACCAGATTCTTTGAACCGAACATGACGAAATTGAAGCAGCAATAAGCAAAATCGAAGAGACAATCATTCGACAGAGCAAGCATCGTAAGATCACAAATTCGAATGATTAATTGAAGCGGCGCATTCAATTTCAAAAAGCCTAAATTTTTGATCAAAGGAAAAGAGGAACGGCCGCCATTTTCACAAAGGAACGAAGCAAAGAGGATCGGGTCAAAA
Source organism: Allium cepa (assembly GCA_030765085.1). NCBI lineage: Eukaryota > Viridiplantae > Streptophyta > Magnoliopsida > Asparagales > Amaryllidaceae > Allium > Allium cepa. The sequence continues at coordinate 789,899,878 of CM060935.1, read as the reverse complement.
TATAAAAGGGGCAGGCCTTTTCTTTTTTTAACAGCTTTTCTTTTATTATTATAAAGGGCTTTTTATTTTAAATTAGGGTTGTCCTTAATTGTTTTTCAATTTGTAACTTTTAAACTATTGTAATTACTAGTCGTGTGACCAGGGCACAAACTACGTGGCGTAGTTTGAGAATTTGCAACTCAGTGGCTGAGTTGTGGTAGGGTTTTGAGCGTAGAGTTAGGTTAGTCAGTAGCGGGTGTCGCGAGTTTACGTGTGTAAGCGTGTGACTACTTAATTTCTAGTAGAAACCTTGAGGGCAGCACGTAGGCAGGGTTTTGCCGAAGCTGGGTAAATTCTGTGTCGTTCTATTTCTGCATTTTATTATTCTGCTATTTTTCTGTGCTGCTATTTTTCTGTGATCTGTGTTGAAATTATTTATAAGCTTCCGCAATTAATTTTTATAATTAATAGCAAATAGTTTCAACGAATTTTATATCAAATTTTCTGGTTTTTCACTCCTCTTCTTCTTCCACTTTTCTTAATACAAATTCATACCCTTACTCTGCCGAAATCAACATCGAATCATACTCGATTACTTCTAGTTTGATTCTCCATCACTATCTCTACAAGATTCTCAGTGCTATTCAGAGTTATAGACTTCTTTGTAATCTATTAGCGATGAAATGTGTGATTGTAGCCTTGGAAATCAATCAAAAGGGAAAAGGTGTGATTGTAGCCTAGATAAATCAATTGGGTAAACTTGTGGCCCGGAAATCAAGTATCTTTACCCAGTGGATCGAAATTCTGGAGGGTGTACCTTGTAGCCTTAAAACCGAGGGTGTAATTGTACAATTGCTTTTGAAAGGAAATCCGTACTTGTGTCGCGGGACTAGATGTTGGGTAACTCCGAACCAGTATAAAATCCGGTGTGTTCTTTTCTTTACTACTTTTATTTTATTTCTGCATCTGTGTTTGTTTCTGTGATCATTCTTGTTTCTGTATATTGCATACTTTTGTGTCTAAATTAACATAAATTTAAAAAGATTTAGTAATTCTTGATTAACACTATTCACCCCCCCTTCTAGTGTTAATCTTAGCCTTAAGATCCATAATCCGCATTTCTCACAAGCCGCACCTCCTTTGACATATCAAAGTGTTGGTACTGGGAGTCTTGCGCTTTTGTTCCTCCTTTTCCTTCTTCATCTCATCACCTTCTTTTCCTCCTCCATTCTACCTGCCATGGTCGTCTTGTCTATGGGTCCCGACTTACCGGTGATCACCACTTCTTCATCCACAGACACGGAGATGTCCTCTAAGTTTTTTAGTTCTTTTATTTGTTTTGAGTAGGGCTCAAGCCCGGAGCTGGAATAGGAACTATACCAGAAGTTGTTAAAGAGATAGTGATGAAAGGCATGAAGATAGCGGTAGCTTATGTACCCCGTGCAGTTGGAGAAAGAAGTGGGAGAGTTAGCCGACCTACAAGTTAGTAACGAGAGGTGCATAGTTTAGAAATGGAGAACAAAGTAAATCAAAAGCTTCATCACCATTCCTCATCTTAGAGGGTCGTAGGATGGCTGGAAAGAGATGTCGTTCGCCCAAAGCTTCGGATGTAATGTGGGCATGAGCGGTTTTAGAAATAATAGTCACTGATATAGGAAGGGTAGTTGTATGCTCCTAAGGAGTAGGATAAATGTTTGGCGCTGACCAGAAGAGCTTGGGCCAGCAAGAGCCTTGGCTGCAGCATCAATAGTCTCATTCTCTCTCTCTCTCTTCTTTGAGGATCTCTTTACCAATGTCCAAGAAGTCTATGTCCTCATGACTAAGGTAAGCAGCCTTCAGTTCTTTCTCAGAGTATGTATCGTTTGCCTCTATAGACCTGACTAATACCTCCCCCTAAGCCATGGCAAGAGTCCAGTGATAGTTATTACCTAGCCATCTCTAGCCGCACTTATTCATCACGCAGCCAGTGTAGAAGTGGAGCATGGTGGCATCCATTTCACATATCGCGTCATCACACTCTTCCCGAAGCTCTATAAGCTCATATTTTGTAACCAAATAGTCAATCTCTTCGGTTAGCTTAGCGAAAGCAGCCTGTTCCTTCTCTTTCACTAGCCGTGTATTCTCCTAACAAAGACGAGTGAGCTCAACAACCTACTCAGCAATGACAGCAGCATGACTAATGCTTAGTTTCAAGATATAATATTTTTTTCTGCTTCAGTAAAATTCTCTTTCAATTTCCCAGATTCAGTATGAGCCTCTTTGAGTTGATCCTTTATCATGACAATGGCTCTATTGTGAGCCCGGTTTGCCTCAGTCAACAACTTAACATATTGAAAGCTTGAGGCCTCGATATTTAGTTGTTCTTGAGGAGGAAAAATTAGGAGTTCGAGGCTTAAAACCTTGGTGTTTAACTAGTCAGGAGATGGCAGCTTGAGAAGATCGGGGTTCATCTCCGAGACTCGTCGAAAGATTCATCTCTCATCAGGGATGTGCAAGTTGCTGTCATCACCATTTGAACCCTCTTTCTCTCCTACTTTTGCCACCAGTTGCTTCCCCTCTCTCCTTTGAAATAACTCATCTTATCCTTCGAGGATCGGAGACATCATGTGGGTCTCATCCCTGTCCTCCATAACATCCTCTTCGGATGGTAAGTCAACGTTAGTTTTAGGAGTCTCTCCGGGATGTGCTTCCTCTGATGGAACAACCACGCCTTCTTGAGCCTCCTCATCAGAATCACAAGCTCAGATTGAGCAAAAACTATGTCTCTTAGGGCTATTCGATGTCGATGGATCAACATCTACAACAAACTTATGGGATGAAGTAAGTCGAACCATCGAAGGTTCTCATTCGTCAAAAGGACTTCTACTGTGCGCTTAGAAGATCTCACAGCCCTGAGGATTTTTAGCATTTCATCAACTCATCATTGCTTTCCCTCTTCGGGATGACTGTAATGAAATATATGAATGGTTATGAAATTGGAAAATCATTTGGAGTTGCAAGAGCCAAGGAATCAAGACTTACCCCCAGATAGTTAGAACCGATTGAAGCCCTCTGGACGTCGAACAAAGACAAATTCATTTTTGAAAGCCGAACTTTTGTTATGAAGATTTTTTATCAACTTACTTCCCCTCCAAGCTTCTATAATAATGAAGGATGGACAATCCCATTGTAACAGCCCGCGCATCCGTACCCCTTAAGTCAACACTATTTTCCAACACATCAACTCAAGGTGAACAGAAATACAAACCGCTAGGGTTAAAGAAGAAGTGGTAGAAGAAGAAAATAGAAACAACAACAGAATCTTACCATCGCAGGGAAATAAAATATAATAGGTAATAACAGATCTTTACACAAAAGAAAATCTGTTTATACATACATCATCAGAATACATCATCAGAGTTCAACAACATCAATAACATATAACTGGATAATCACATAAACTTGTCCTCAAAACTAAATACACAGCGGAATAATAATCAAGTACGAAAGTACGTATCGCCATCCAGCTCGTCTCCTGAGCTCCACGGCATCATATCCTGTATTTTATAATACTCGGTCTGACTCGACCATTATAGTTAAATAACACCCGAGTCAGTCTTGAATACTAGCATGAGAAAACCACACTCAATTGGATTATTAAAGTTTCAAAATCCTTTTGAAAACAAAAGCATCTCGTAAGACCACGCCACAAATAAACATGCCGGATTTTTACCTTACGATAGCCAAAACACTTTTTATCAAAATCCTCAGATATTATAATAGTGTCTATAGAAAGTAAAATAGAATCTAGCTGAAATGCTTACATCTCACGTTTCAGTAATAGTTGGGCATAATCAAAACCGTACAGGCACGCGGGGAGAATGGATTTCCAAATAATGACTAGGCACTGGGGTACCACTTGCCATAGTACGTGGCCTAGATCACCGTATCGAGGATTACTCCCGATCCCCAACAGCACAAGACCGGTACTACCCCTTACTGGATAATCCCGAGTAAGATCACCCTACGGTTGGGATCAGCAACCATGCCACTAAGCCAAATAAAAAGAGACATCTAGACAGGGATGACCAACCCTAATGGGTGCTACCCGCTTAGCATAGCTGCACAAACCCTGATTTTCAGTCATTCCCGGTTGATGAGGCTCAAGGCTAAGCATTACCTTTTTAGAACACATCACTTAGAATGCTCATCGCCCACCTGACGATGTTCTGAAAGCATTCATCCCTACAAGCCCGTCTCGGGTTCGAACAGAACCGAAGGCACTACTCCTACTACATCCATTTTGGAATCACCTTAGGATTAGTAGCGACGAGCCCTTGCACTTCACTGCTCCATCTTCAAATTCGAACTCTTGTTTTCCACAAAAAAACGTTCAAACCGGATCGAAATGGTTTTTAGGAAATAAATCCTGATACCGGTCTCTTCGAAACGATCAGCACATTGGCCAATATTGATAGTCGGTTATTTAACTATCAATTAATATTCACAAACATCCATCAACCATAAATAATTTCACCAAATTATTTATTAACCTCAAAATATCTTTGCAAGATATATTTCCATTTTCAACCCTTTTGAAAACAGTTTTCAAAACACACTTTTCTCATGGAATGAATTCCCAACTATTTATTCCCATTGAAAACACCAAAAACAAAAACTTTAGATTTTTAGAATAATTTAGAACACTTTATTATGAAATATCCTTTAAAACATTTAAATTGAAAACTACTTCAATACTTTATTGAAAATATATACTATAGGAAAATTTAATGATGATGTTACTTTATAAAATACAAAACTAGATTTTCTTTTTTTAAAACAAAATTCCAAGTCACCTTTAAATAATTACTACGATAATATATTTGAAAAATATTTACTTTAGAATTTAAACATTTAGAAATAATAAATTTTCTAAAACTTGCTTTTTAAAACAACATTAAAACTTTTAACTTGTATTTAAAATTTTGCTTTGAAAAGTTACTTGGCTATCCAGGGAAATACGCTTCTCGTCCACATCTTTAAAAAAGAATCACTGTTTATTTTAAACAAATTTACCCATTCCTTTAATAAATTCCCACTGTGAATTTATTCTTCCAAATATCCACTGATATATTGCTTCACTTTTATAAACCCAGTTTATAAATTTCATAATCACATTCTCCTTTAAATTTCCAATTTCAAACACTTAAATCAATTTCCAAATTGATTTTCAATTTACCCCATTTTGACATAAATTTCTTTTATTTACTCATTTATTTCAAAATCCATTAACTTCAGATTTTTAATTCTTACTTATGATTTAAAACCTTTTAACTGAAAACACCAATTTCAGATTTCCCCAAATTTCTTCTTATCCTTTCAGATAAATTTAAACCTTAAATTTCAAAATAAATTCTTTATTTCTTGACATAATATCACTTGAGTTTAAAAATAAAATCACTTATTCCAATTTATTTAAAATCTCATTTCCCGCACTTGAATTTTATTTATCAGAATTCAAAAATCACTTTTTATTCTTTTCCAATTCATTTTTAATTTATTCCAATTTCTATGATCATTTTACTCAAAATTCACTCTTTTATTTTCTTTTCAGAAATCCCATTTCTATAGATTTTGATAACTCAGTTCACCGAAATATTTTAAATCAACCATAGTATCCAACATTTTCAATTATCAATATAATTCGTCACAGGATAACAAATATTTATATCACAGAATATTTTAACAAATCTAAATATTTTGAGGAATCCAGTTGGATCCCTCCAACCTGTTTCCCTACATCCACAGATGTTAGCACAGCATAAAATACCAATTCCACTTCGAGGTGGAATATCACGGTATATGGGTTTATATAATATCATCCGCTATTATGCCGCGCATAGGGTCTCATCCGCTGTATAATGCGGGGAAATCAATCACTCCAATATATACTACATACTACTATGTATAATATAGCACATCAAATCAATTCAATCATTCAACCAATTATTTAAATTTAACAATTTAAATTTAAATTAAAACCCAGATGAGTGAGTTTAACTTACCTTTGATTTGTTTGCAGTCCACTTCAACCTTGCCTTGGTTTCACGGTTTTTTTGACCAAAACGACTATTTGAACTTCCGAATCAACAATAATTGGCCTTCGCCGCTGCTATCCTCACTTCAACACTGGCGAGCACTACAACTTTATGTTCACTCGTGTCTTTGTCGATATCAATGCCTAACACAACCTCTCATTACCAGTAGCCTCACCTAGATTGTCAACACCAACTGTTGCCACCAGAGAAAGCCACCAGCTCCAAACCCTAACTCAGTGCAAAAACCCTTGTCGGCAAAACTCAATCCAAAAGCCACCAGCTCCAAACCCTAGCTCAGTGTAAAAACCCTTCGTATGCCGCCGACCATGCTCTGGCCCGCCCCCGAATATGAAAACGTTGCCTTAACCTCCAACCCCTCGTGCGCGTGCATGCAGCTGCTCGCTCCTCCAAATCGAACGAATTAAAGACGCCGTGCGAAACCACAGTCCCCTTAAATACGAAATCGATTCGAAAAGGGAAGGCCGCTCTCGTAACTCGACTCAAACCACTGCCTCGCGATGTTGAAACTGGAACGAGGCAGCATTACTCTATACTATATTTGAATTTAGATCGATTTGATTGTCCTTTTTTTTATCGCTCTGAAATCGGGGCCATGGATTTTTTTCTTCAACTAGGAAGAAAAAGGAAATTGAGGAAGGGTCAATGATATCGTTGTAGGCATATAAATTGTATATATATTTTCCAAATTATTATATTTCTTTAATTTTGAATTGATATGTTCGATTACGTGTGAATATAAAGAAAAAGGAAGACAAGATTTGTTGCGTATAGAAATTGGCTTGCTACAATGATTTGAGAATAAAAGCTGATGTAAAGTTCATTGATTTATCAAACCAATTGTAGATTATATTTAAAATTTAAATTTAAATCGACTTGAATTCGTATCTTAAAATCTTGACGTCCTATCAAAGCGTGCCTCTAGGCATTTATAATGTTATACCCCTATTTCGAGCGCAATGGAAAAGGTTTTGAGTCCTATTTCGATCGTATGAAGAAGATTGCTTTTTGGACCGATTATTATATTGAGTTTCGATATTAATTTCAGCACTTTTATATACCGTACGACCACACGACAACCCCAAATGCTATGAAAATTGAAATCCGATAATAATACAATATTACGGATCCAATGGAACTTGTTTCATCAAATTCCGTGACTGTGCCTCGGAATGCTATTTTTAAACGTCAATTTAAACAATATATTTTTAAAACTGAACAAATCACTGTTAAATTCAATTTTTAACACTTTTACTATCTTCGGTATTATCAATATAAATTTTATAAGCCTTCAAATTATTTTTCACAGGCTTAAAACTCCAGATTCATCATTTTTACCTAATTTCCAGTAATTAAATCCAATAATCAAATTTCCAAATAATGGTGATATTTGAAATTTTAAGTTATCAACTAACTTTAAAATATTAAAATCAATTAATTATCCCAATTTAAATTGTCCAAAATTCCGGGTCGTCACACCCATCTCCCCTTGAAGTGTAGGAGATATATCAGCTCATTTAGTCCCTGAGATGATGGTTTTGATGACAACAACTTTAAAATAGATTATAAAATATAATTACTAACATTATAAGTTTAGATATATATGTATATGCAGGATTTAACCATGCAGGTACTAAGAATGAAGACTGTACAGTATAGAGATTCTAGATATCGAGATAGAAGACTCATGAGTATCAAGATTATCAAGAGTTCAAGATTTCAAGCATAAGAATTTTTTTATTATTAGGAATTTTGTTAAAACTCATAGAAAAGCACTGGCATCTTAAAATCCAATTTATTCATGGAATGGAATCCACTTCGAGCCTGTTAAAGGGATGGAACCCTAAGTAGGATGGAACCTACGAAAAATCTAGTGGAACATTGTTTTGTATCCGCTAACTTTTTATTCAAAATGATTTTTTTTAAATTATATACTGTTTTCAAAATGTTTTCAAAATTTTCCTTTTAAAAGATTCAAAACCCTTTATCCTGATTTTAAATAATTTTAGCCTCAAAATTATCTTTAATTTCAAAGTCAAATTACTCCTGATTTTAAACTATTTTTAATATAATATATTTAACTTTTAAATATTTATACTTAGATTTAAATATAAAATTAGAGTTAAATTCTATATATATATATATATTATTCTCTATATTTACTTATGAATTTTAACTATAGTCAAGTATATTTATAAAGTTTTAAATAGTTTTAATATAAGATAAAGGTCATTTTCAAAGAAAATCAAATCATCAAAAAATGCTTTGGGATGTCGACATGCCTATGTACCCCATGTCAACATGGTGTCAGTTGAGTTCAAAATTTGAATTTCAAAATAAGTGTCTATTCCCCATAACTCTTCATGAATGGACATGGCTGTTATTCTTCTATAAATAGAGGTTAGTTTCAACGAATTTTATATCAAATTTTTTGGTTTTTCACTCGTCTTCTTCTTCCACTTTTCTTAATACATATTCTTACCACTACTTTGCCGAAATCAACATCGAATCGAACTCGATTACTTCTAGTTTGATTCTCCATTACTATCTCTATAAGGTTCTTAGTGCTATTCAGAGTTATAGACTTCTTTGTAATCTATTAAGCGAGAAAAGGTGTGATTGTGGCCTTAGAAATCAATCAAGAGAGAAAAGGTGTGATTGTAGCCTTGGTAAATCAATTGGGTAAACTTGTGGCCCGGAAATCAAGTATCTCTACCCAGAGGATAGAAATTCTGGAGGGTGTACCTCGTAGCCTAGAAACCGAGGGTGTAATTATACAATTGCTTTTGAAAGGAAATCCGTACTTGTGTTGCGGGACTGGATGTAGGGTAACTCCGAACCAGTATAAAACCTGGTGTGTTCTTTCCTTTACTGCTTTTATTTTATTTCTGCATCTGTGTTTGTTTCTATAATCATATTTGTGTGTGTGTATTGCATACATCGGTGTATAAATTAACATACAAGTCAAAAAGATTTAGTAATTCTTTATTAACACTATTCACCCCCCTCTAGTGTTAATCCTAGCCTTAAGATCCGTAATCCGCATTTCTCGCAATTGGTATCAGAGCAAGGTTTTTGAAGTTTCATAATCTGATTTTTGAAAAAGTTTTAAAATGGCTGTATTTGTTAATACTAATTTAGAAGTATTCAAATCATTATTATTTCATGAGTCTGCATATAATCAATATTCAAATTCAAGTTATCTACCAAAATTGTTTGATGTGCAGGAATCATGCTTTATGGCTGTTGAGGAATCAATCCACAATGGACAAATTGTGCAGATTAGAAAGAACAAATGGATAATTGATAGTGGGTGTTCTAGACACATGACTGGCAATCCAGATATACTGAATGATATAATATACAAAGACGGAGGACTGATTAACTTTGGAGACAATTCAAAAGGATATGTGATTGGCATCGGCGAAGTCGGTAATTCTGAAACTCCTACTATTGCTAATGTTTTTCTAGTTAAGAATCTGAACATAATCTGCTAAGTATAAGTCAACTATGTGATAAAGGATATAAAATTAAATTTGAAAAAGATAAGTGTCATATAGAAGATAATAATTCAACCATTATATTTGAGGGAGTCAGGAAAAAGAATATTTATATTCTTAGTATGAAAGTTTCATATGATAACCTGTGTCTGTTGGCAAATACAAGTGACCCTTGGATTTGGCACAAGAGGTTTGGGCATTTGAATTTCAAACTCTTATCTAGACTGTCAAAACATGATCTAGTAAGAGGTCTCCCTAAAATGAATTTTAAAGCAGATAGTTTATGTGATGCTTGTCAATTAGGAAAACTTAGAAGAAGTTCTTTTAAGTTAAAAGATATGATTTCAACTTCAAAACCTCTTGAATTACTTCATCTTGATTTATTTGGTCCATCTCAAACTCTATCAATAAATCATAGTAAATATGTCTTTGTAATTGTAGATGATTATTCTAGATTTACATGGACAATATTTTTGTAACATAAAAGTGATACTTTTGAATGTTTTAAGACATTTTAAAAAAGAATTCAAGATCAATTTTCTCTAAAAATTATAACTATTCGAAGTGATCATGGTGGTGAATTTGAAAATGAAAAGTTTGAGGAATTCTGCAATAAAAAGAGAATAACTCACAATTTTTCATTTTCGAGAACTCCACAACAAAACGGAGTAGTAGAACGTAAAAATAGGACGATTCAAGAGTGTGTGAGAACTATGCTTACAGATAGTAATTTACCATAGAATTTTTTGGCAGAAGCAGTTGTTACCGCCTGTTATATTTTGAATATAATTTTAATTAGATCTCTAACTGATAAGACATCTTATGAACTTCTTTATTCAAAAAAACCTAAGGTATCCTATTTTAGAATTTTTGGAAGTAAATGCTTTATTTTAAATACAAAAGATAATTTAGAAAAATTTGATCCTAAATCTGACAAAGGTATCTTTATCGGATATTCTAATTGAAGTAAAGCATATAGAGTGTTTAATTAAAAAACTAATTCCATTGAAGAAACAATGCATGTTTCATTTGGTGAAAATTTCAAAATTTTTGAAGATACAAATGATGAAGAGGATTTAATCACTCAAAATCAAGAATCAATTGAAACTAATAATGAAATTAATCATCCTAATAAAAGGACTAAACTTTTAAAAGATCATCCTATAGAAAATATAGCGGGAGATATGCAATCTGTTGTTAAAAATAGAAATCAACTAAGTCAAATGAGTAATGTAGCTTTTATATCAACTATTGAACCCAAAAATAAAAAAGAAGCATCAACTGATGATTCATGGATTTTGGCTATGCAAGAAGAATTAAATCAATTTACTAGAAATGATGTTTGGGAAATTGTTCCTAGACCAGCAAATAAAACTATAATTGGAACTAAATGGGTTTATAAAAATAAAATGAATGAACAAGGAGAGGTAGTTAGAAATAAAGCTCGATTAGTCGCTCAAGGTTATTGTCAAGAAGAAGGAATAGATTTTGATGAAACCTTTGCTCCCGTGGCAAGATTAGAAGCCATTAGGATTCTACTTGCTTTCGCAAATCATAATAATTTCAAATTATTTCAAATGGATATTAAAAGTGCCTTTTTAAATGGATTTGTAAAAGGAGAAGTATATGTTGAACAACCACCGCTTTTTGAAAATGATAAATTACCAAATCAAGTTTACAAACTTAAAAAAGCATTATATGGTCTAAAACAAGCTCCTAGAGCCCGGTATGATAGACTAAGGTCTTATTTATTGCAATCTAATTTTGAAATTGGTAAAGTAGATAATACTCTTTTTATTAAAAGAAATAAAAATGATATTCAACCAGTACAAGTTTACGTAGATGATATCATTTTTGGTTCAACTGAAATGAATAAAGAATTTTCTGAAATAATGACAAAAGAGTTTGAGATGAGTCATATGGGCGAATTAAATTTCTTTTTAGGATTACAAATAAAACAATTAGATAATGGTATCTTTAGTAGTCAAGAAAAATATGCTAAAGATCTAATTAATAAATTTGGTTTGACTACTGCGAGTGGAAAACCCACTCCCATGGCAACCAATGCGTACTTTAGTAAAGGAGATCTCTCGAAAGATGTAGATCAAAAACTATATAGAGGAATGATTGGATCACTACTTTATATTACTGCCAGTAGACCTGATATCACGCATAGTGTCTGTCTCTGTGCCAGATATCAATCCCAACCTAAAGAGACCCACTTAAAAGCCTTAAAACGAATCATAAGATATGTTAAACACACATCTGATTATGGTTTATTCTACCCTAAAAATGATTCTTTTGACTTAAATATCTTACTGTCATGTTGACTATGCTGGTTGTAAATCAGACCGAAAAAGTACAAGTGGGACTTGTCACTTTTTGGGACATTCTCTGATTTCTTGGCTTAGTAAAAAGCAAAACACAGTTTCTTTATCAACAATTGAAGCAGAGTATATTTCTGCTGCTTTGGCTTGTTCTCAGGTAATATATATGCAACAAACCCTAAAAGATTTTGGTTTAAAATTTTCAAAATCACCAATTTATTGTGACAATACGAGTGCGATAAATTTATCAAAAATACTACTCAACATGCTCGAACTAAACATATTGATCTCAGACATCATTTTCTCATTGATAATATAAGTAAGCAAGTTGTTACTCTCGATTATATCAATTCTGAGAATGAAATTGCCGATATCTTAACAAAACCCTTAAATGAATCAATATTTACTAAATTAAGAAGAGAATTAGGTATTTGTTCTATAACTGAAATATAAAATATAAATAACAAGTATAATTAATAATTAATATTAAAATGATTCAAAGAGTTAAAATATAAAAGACCATGTCGACATCCCCCATATACCCATGTCAACATGCAACGTTTTTAAATTTTGAAAATTTTCCCACCAAATTTCAAAAAATTAGTTATATATTCTTCTCTATTTCGAATTTTTCTTCATTCTCTCTGTTTTCTCTTTAATCTATCTTCTGAAATAAATAAAATAATGGCATCCTCTTCCAAATCAAACATAAAATCAACCTTTTCATTCCCCTCTCCTACGTCGGGTCTATTTCAACGTACTACTCGCTCTCGTGTGACCAAAGTTAAGGAATCTATGAAGGCGTACTTCAGATGTTGACTGAAATTCAAGTTACTCAACTTCGTATGGCAAAGGAACAGGAAAGGCAAGGCAAGATTCTTAGGAATTTGCAAAAATTCCTAATGGATAACCAGGCCAACCCTATCTTGATTGATGAAGACGCTTCACTCAATCAAGAACAAGAGGCCAGCGAAGAAGTAGAAGAAGAACCCATGGAAGAAGCGCACGAGGAGGATGATGACCAACTCGTATTCTTATATGTGTTTTAATTATAAATACTATCGTGAATTCTTACTTGGTATAGTTAATAGTTTAGGACTATGTTTTAGTATTATATTTAAGTGATGATTACTTATTATAACACTATCATTATAATCACATGTCATTGAGTATTAGTTTTAGGGGGAGTTATATAGTTTGGAGTTATATAGTTTACATTTAGTTTTTTGTTGATGATAAAGGAGAAGAAATATAAAATAGGGTAGTTAGGCATTAATTAAGGGGGAGTTATTAGTTTTAGGGGGAGTTATTAGGATAGAAGTAATATTTTATAAACAAAGGTTGTCATCATCAAGAAGGGGGAGATTGTTAGTCCGTGAGATGATGGTTTTGATGACAACAACCTTATAATAGATTATAAAACATAAATACTAACATTATAAGTTTAGATATATATGTATATGTAGGATTTAACCATGCAGGTACTAAGAATGAAGACTGTACAGTATAGAGATTCAAGATATCGATATAGAAGACTCATGAGTATCAAGATTATCAAGAGTTCAAGATTTCAAGCATAAGTATTTTTTTTATTATTAGGGATTTTGTTAAAACTCATAGAAAAGCACTAGCATCTTGAAATCCAATTTATTCATGGAATGGAATCCACTTTGAGCCTGTTAAAGGGATGGAACTATAAGTAGGATGGAACCTACGAAAAATCTAGTGGAACATTGTTTTGTATCCGCTAACTTTTTATTCAAAATGATTTTTTTAACATTATATCCTATTTTCAAAATGTTTTCAAAATTTTCCTTTTAAAAGATTCAAAACCCTCTACCCTGATTTTAAATAATTTTTGCCTCAAAATTATCTTTAATTTCAAAGTCAAATTCTCCTGATTTTAAACCATCTTTTAATATAATATATTTAACTTTTAAATATTTATACTTAGATTTAAATATAAAATTAGAGTTAAATTCTATATATATATATATATTTATTATTCTCTATATTTACTTATGAATTTTAACTATAGTCAAGTATATTTATAAGTTTTAAATAGTTTTAATATAAGATAAAGGTTATTTTCAAAGAAAATCAAATCATCAAAAAATGCTTTGGGATGTCGACATGCCTATGTACCCCATGTCAACATGGTGTCAGTTGAGTTCAAAATTTAAATTTCAAAAGAAGTGTCTATTCGCCATAACTGTTCATGAATGGACATGGCTGTTGTTCTTCTATAAATCGGGGTTGGTTTCAACGAATTTTATATCAGATTTTCTGGTTTTTCACTCCTCTTCTTCTTCCACTTTTCTTAATACATATTCTTACCATTACTCTGCCGAAATCAACATTGAATCGAAATCGATTACTTCTAGTTTGATTCTCCATCACTATCTCTGCAAGGTTCTCAGTGCTATTCAGAGTTATGGACTTCTTTGTAATCTGTTAAGCGAGAAAATGTGTGATTGTGGCCTTAGAAATCAATCAAGAGAGAAAAAGTGTGATTGTAGCCTTGGTAAATCAATTGTGTAAACTTGTGGTCCGGAAAGCAAGTATCTCTACCCAGAGGATAGAAATTCTGGAGGGTGTACCTCGTAGCCTTGAAACCGAGGGTGTAATTGTACAATTGCTTTTGAAAGGAAATTCATACTTGTGTTGCGGGACTAGATGTAGGGTAAATCCGAACTAGTATAAAATCTGGTATGTTCTTTCCTTTACTGTTGTTATTTTATTTCTGCATCTGTGTTTGTTTCTATGATCATATTTTTGTGTGTGTGTGTATTGCATACATCGGTGTCTAAATTAACTTACAAGTAAAAAAGATTTAGTAATTCTTTATTAGCACTATTCACCCCCCCTCTCTCTAGGGTTAATCATAGCCTTAAGATCCGTAATCCGCATTTCTCACAATTTGACCCTGAGGGTCGTCCAAGCCTGGTCATAAATAAGATGTACAGGGAGCTTAGGAGCACATAACCATTAGGGTGGATTTGAAACAGTGCCGATTCCAATTCTTGAAGCACCAAAGATAAGAACCAATTGAATGGTGGCACAGCACCACTTAATCACATGTATTAATTACAAGCAGTAAAGCCTTCAAGAGGATTATGTGCATATTTAGATCGAGCAGGTGGTTGAACATCACCCTCGGGGATGTTGTGTTATGCGCATGTATTTCCAGGCATTTTAATTGTCAGGATTGAAGGAGCTTGCTCCGGAGGTTAGTCAGAATTCTCCACCCAAGAGGAAACTGATCGATTATAGAACCTATTGGAACTAGCGAGCCATAGAAATTAGAAGTCATAGTTTGACTTTGCTCCACGGGAATGGATGAAGAGACTGGGGCATTTGTTGACTTAGCTTTTGAAGGCATGGATGCTCTATCATTGGACTTGTGGCATGTCAAATAGCACATCTTTCTAGAATAAAATCATTGATCATGGTCAGGTATGCTTTATTTCTAATAAGAATTCCTACGTAGTTAACGCTTGAAATCTAAAGGAAGTCGATGTGTACTGATCAGTTGGATTCTAAGTATTGATTGGGGTAGATGTAGTGCGTTTTCTACATGGAATGAGCCCAATGTCTCGAAAACCACGAATGGACCATCCCATGTAGATAGCTCGCTCGTGTTGAAAAATGATTAATATGGTCCGTTGAAGTCATTTTTCTGTACTTACCCGTGATCGATCGACGATCGATAACGAATCCGTTGTCCTACGGGACACGAAAGGTTCTTTTTTTTCAAAGACACTAGATGTGAATAAACGCAAAGAAATAGAGTCATCTGATACATTTAAATCTAAAGTGAACCGTCGTATCAGAATGATTTCGATGATCTAACTTTAGTCAATTCCATGGGAAAGAGATGGTTGAAACTAGGAGGCATAACTTGTCTCTCAAGTTATATGCATCCAGCATGAAATCAAGCACTAACTACACCGCTAACTAATTAAGTTTGGATTCAACCATAACCATTCCAAAATTGCAATCAACTAAAGCAAATCACCATCTCCATCACCACCTGTGCGTGTGTCCACCATTTCCAACCTTCAATCCACACAAGAAGAGGATTCAACTAAGGGTTTGAATCGGGTCCAGGTCTCCCAAATGTCCATTGTAGCAGCAGTGACCTATTTAAATGATGACGAGAGATGCAAGGAGGCGGTGGAGTCTAGGGATAAGGCCAGAAGATGAACGATGGAGGAGAAGGAGCTTGAATTGGGATGGCTAGGTTTAAAAACTCAGGTTGGAAGCTTGTAGACTCGGAGTGAAGTAAAGCAAGTAAGGAGTTAAAACCAAGCAAGGTAGTATAGGTAAGGAAAAAAAAACTTAGAAAACTGCTTAATTCCTTAACTCGGTATGAGTTAAAGGTTAATTTGGTAACGATTTTACCATCTAAACCCAAGAAAGCTCCAATTCATCACAATTGACCCACATGTCGACTTAAAGCCTTGTGTAAATTTCAGAGCGAAAACTGCACTGCTCGTACAGAGAATTGAAATTCAAATCTAAATCAGAACAAATAATAAATCAAAAGTTAACCAATTAAAAACAACATCTTGAAATGAAATTCGATAATTTACTGAATATGGTAGCAGTTTAAGACTTATCTTGTTCCAGAGCACACTTTGTTTCCAATGAAAGCATACTATGAGGGGTAAATGTTAACTAGGTTTTTAATCAAGTAGAAATCATTAGGATCTAGAGCTAGAACGTTGATACGAAGACAAAATGACCTGAAACTTGGTAGAGATACTCAGAAGGACAAGGGTAAGGTGTTAAAAAAGTATAAAACCAAAGTAAGCTAAATGCTAAACTTGGGCCTAGTTAACCACCTTGACTCGGTACCGTCTAAATGCCACATCATGGAATCTTCTTACTTTTGCCAAGTGATCCCCTAGTCTTCCTATGCATATTCATGAAGTTTCTTGAGTTCTAGTAGGCCAATCGTTAGAAATGAAGATGTGACGATCCCAACAATAGGAAAATTCAAGTCATGGTGGAATGATAATCAAAACTCATCAACAATCTACTAAATTACATGGAGGACCTCAAACTAACCAAGGAGTTCAAAATAAGTGGATTCAGCCAAAGGCTGGCTAAGGATTAAACTCGACACCATTTCAGGCCTTGACTCAATACCGAGTTTATCTATTAACTCGGGTCGTCGGATATCTCTCGTGCTATCTTGGGTCAATCTTTGGACTTCTCTAGTAGTGGGCTTCTAATCCAATGTGACTACTACCCCTATAAGTACAAACCATAGAGGAACCAAGAAAGGATCTGGTTTCTTCCATCACTAGGTGAAAGCTCTGTCTCTTCTTTAGCTCTTTCCTCTATATCATAGCCACTAAGGTAGCTACTCTAGGCAATTCTAAGACATAGAATCATTATAACCCCTATACTTGTGACTTATTCTCTCCCAAATCCTTCGTAATCCTAATCAAATCTATAGGTCACAATGCTATAAAGTGGGCATAGGCTTTCGATTGCAAAACCACTATAAAATCTCTTGTCTCTCTATTATTTTCTTTGACTTTATTATTGTTTTCTATTATCTTTGCCCTATTCTAACAATGTTGGTGCTTTCACATATCACACTAGGATGTTGATCCATTTTCGGGTTAACAAGACCTATAGTATTCGTCACTAAGAAGGACGACTCCTTGAGGTTATATGTTGATTACCATGAGCTAAACAAAGTGGGAAAGAAAGGAAAGTATCCACTCTCGCGTACAGATGATTTTTTCCAACAACACCATGGTACAAAGGTGTTCTATCAATCGGACCTTACGACAAGGTTTCATCGGTTGAGAGTAGCGCGGGAGATTATGGAAATTGCTGCATTCCATAATATAGTTGGATTTTATGAGAGGATGGTTATGTCATTCAGGCTAATCAATGCACTACCATACTTTGTCGATCTTATGAATCTTGTCTTTAGGGATTAACTGAATAAGTTTATACTTGTGTTCATTGATAATATTCTCATCTACTCACAAATAGAAGCGGAACGAAAGATAAAATTGAGGATTGTGTTTGTGATGTTGAGGAAACACTAATTGAAGGTGAACTTTTTTGAGTTTCACTTCTGGAGGAAAGAAGTACGATTTTAGGGTCAGTTATTCCTGAGTAGAGCATCATTGTAGATCTTGGGAAGATGGTAGCAGTTTAGGATTTGAATTAACCCAAAAGCGCTACAAATGTAAAAGTTTCCTTAGATTAGCCAGAAACTATAGATAACTCATAAAGGACTTCTCAAAGCTAGTGAAACCATTAACCGACTTGATGAAGAAGAATCAAACTTTCGCTTGGGATGCGAGGTGCGAGAATGCGATCGTGAGTCTGAAGTAAAGTTGACTAGTTCGCCAATGTTAGTCAGACAATAGTCATAGATAGTTCTGGATGAACTCTGGTATGAACAACGTATGCAAAGGGATCACTGGTATTCATAGTTTTCGATGTGCACTCATGTAGCAAGGGTATATGTGATGATATCTAATGGGTTGCGGAGTATGCCCTGGATCACATGGTATTTCGATCCATTTACCCAGGACTGTTACGGAGTATGCAATCTAGTTCGTGGCCTACTGAGTGGCATAGATTCAAGTACCTAGAAACTGGAATGGATTCATATGAGTATCATATATCCAACGCATTGTGAATATAAGCATGGATGATGGAATATTTGCTTTGGTTTTTTTAACACCTTAAGATGTCACACGATGTTGATATTGCTAATGCAAATATCTGGACACCCTTAGTACTTTGACATACAGTACACCCTTGATGACTATCAAAAATTAGCGTATATCTTTTATATGTGCTAACTTTGTGGATGCAGGGACAGGATAAGTTTGATTTTTTTGTACCGTTTGTCTAAGTATATTAACCTTAAAGTATTTGAGATTTGTACCAATCACACTAGATTTATATCTGATCCATCCTAGGATTTTATGCTCTATTTTCTATTATTTTGAGCACTCTTAAATGAGTAGGTTAGAGATATCATATGTGGTAAATACGTAGACCCAAACAGGTGGCGAGCTGGAGGATATTCTGTCATATTATTATATATACTCATTTTTATTACGTTGCACAACACAACACTGTGGAGCTTGCTAGTGCCATACTATTTAGAGAGAGTTTGTGAGTTATTATCTAATGTATTACTCTATTACATATGTTGTTCACTTTATGTATTTGTATACTCTGAAGTTGTGATTCATTCAGCTATTTACCGTCTCGTCTGTTTTATATCCAAGGTGTTCGCTATTATATTTTATTTGATACGCTGTAAGATATACGATAGGTTCTGTGTTGCTCATTTACTCTATAACCACTGATGATTAGCCGACACAGACCGAGCACCGCTATAGCACATTATACTAATATATTGGGTGTCAACGGTGTAGGGCAGTCATCACATTTAGCATTAGAGTTTAGATTATCCAATTAACCCAAGTTTATACCGTGATCCAGTAGAGATAGAGTAGGATTTGTCACCTTAGACTAGATCTTGAGTATACCCATATACGGGAGAGTGCATATTTGTTACATATTTTGATTTACAAAGCTATATAGTAGTATATATACTACATAAATTGTATTGCACACACGAGCACTATTGATGTCGTTTTCTCCATGAAAGACTGATCATCCTCATCGTAGGTTAGGAATGATCTGGCATATGAGAAAGGTTTCTTTTGACTCCATCTTTGTAGTAAAAGGAGTGGGTGGGTTCAAGGGCCACTAACATAGATTTATAGAATATGTTTGCTACGATTGTGCAAATCATTATTCCAGAATGCCCAAGTTCCTCCAAATGATTTTGGTGCTCAAGTCCAAACTCTTAAAGTTGACTTTGTCGAGCTGCATAAAGACTACGTAGCCTAGGAGGTAGATCGTTCCTTGTAATGGAGTCAAATATTGAGGTGCAAGATGATATGCATGTTTGCAAAAAGATATTTGATGAATTGGAGATAGATGATAGGATGAGGTAGACGTTGACCTCCAAATGACTCCAAGGACGAACAATGAACTGGTGGAGTGTCTATATAACTTCAATTTCCGATAACCATTTTACTTGGGATTAGTTCATAGTTCGCTTCATAGAAATTAATCTGGACTTTTCAGAAGTCCGTGTTTTTTAGGAAGTTTTCCAGTTTGAAGTAAGGTGTTATGTCTATGGCAAATTATGTAGCCGAATTCGTGTTCTGTCAAAGTATCATCTATCTTCCATTGACACTCCATTCAGAAAGAATGAAGAATGCATCATTAGGTTGACTGATCATATTGGGGAGCGATTGATTGGTCAATATGACAAGAGCTTCGAGAAGTTGATCGGGGTGGCTTTATGACATGAGAGCTTATGCCGAGTGTTGAAGGATTTTCCTAAACCAGCTAAGTAGGGGCAGATAATGGAAGCATACGTGTTGACTGCCGTTCCAATATCATCGAGTGCTCTATTGATAAAAGAGAAGGGAAAGGGCAATACCATCCAGTGTATGCTTTCCATTTATGATGTTCATTACATGTTTCATTCGATGTCCAGGTTTCACATTCCTTCATATTTAGTGATTTGTGGATAGATTGGGATTGAGATTCGAAATTTTTAACTAATCTTTTAATTATGACGAACATTGTTAGGGGCTTAACCAGCCTATACATGGTTTGTCGAGACTTTGCCTTATCGAGTTATGGATGTTTATTTGTTTGTTATTGATTTGTTTGGGTTCAGTATTATAGTCTAGGCATGCACAGGCTGAAGGGGAAAGGAATATTGGTCGAATGATTCTTTGAGATGGCTTCTGAGCCTTGTTAAAAAACATAATGTGCTTTATCGAGTACTTTAAGCAGGACGCGCGATGACATTCTATGACCGATGAAGGTGTAGGATTGCTTCCAACCACGATGACTTTAGACGAGAGTCATAAGGGTAGTTCCGAGATGAACTCTGGTATGAATAACATGTGCAAAGGGATCATTGGTATTCTTAGGTTTTTGGTGTGTACTTATGAAGCAAGGGTATGTGTTATGATATCCATGGGGTTACGGACTATGCCTTAGATCACATGATATCTCAATCCATTTACCATGGACTGTTATGGAGTATGCAGTCTTGTTCCTGGCCTTCTAAGTGTCATGGATTCGAGTACCTAGAAACTAGGGTGTTGAGTAGTCCGTGACTATACGATAGGGTCTACAAGTATCATATATCCAACACACTGAGTGAATGAATATGAGAATGTATAATGGATGCTATGTTTACTTTAATTGTTTTTATCACCTTAGAGATGTCACGGATGAAGATATTACCAATGCATTTTTCTACACACCCTTAGTTCTTTGACATATAGTACCCCCATGATGACGATCAAAGAGTAGTGTATATCTTTTATATGTGCTAACTCTGTGGATGCAGGAACAGGTCGGGTATGATTTTCTATACCATTTGTCCTAGTATATTGACTTTATAATATTTGAGATTTCTACCTCTCGCATTATCTGGCATAGGATTTTATGCTTTTCTTCCCATTACTCTGGGTACTCTTAGATGAGTAGATTAGGGATATCGAGTCTTGTGAGCACGTGGAGCTGGATAGGTGGCGAGTAGGAGGCTATTATCTCGTATTACTATATGTACTTATTTGCTATTTCGCTGCACAGCACTATGAAGCTTGCTAGTGTCTTACTATTTAGAGACAGTTTATAAGCTATTATTTGATGTATAACTCTATTACTTATGTTGTTTACTATATGGATCCGTATACTCTAGCGTTGTGATTCATTGAGTTATTTACTATCTCGCCTATTTAATATCTAAGATGTTTACTACTATATTTTATTCTACGGGATTTGAGATATATGACAAGTTTTGTGTTGCTCATTTACTTTACAACCATTAATGATCACCCAACATCGACCAAGCACCGCTACAGTGCATTATAAAGTTATATTGGGTGTACGCGGTGTAGTACGGTCATCATAGATATTATGATTCCATAGTGTTATAAGCGATCAAGACCTATTATTCAATGGCGAATTGTAAAGAGCTTACAAAAGGAATTAGGGACCGAGCTGCATTTGAGTATAACTTATCACACAAAAACCGATGAACCAATTGAGGGGGTTATTCATATCTTACAAGATCTCTTACAAGCTCGCATAATTTACTTTGGAGTCCCGTATATTAATCATTTGCATCTTGTAGACTTTGCATACAACAATAATTATTAGTATAGCATTGGTATGGCACAATTTGAGGCGTTATATGGCCGACCATGCAACACTCCTTCATGTTGGTGGGAAGCAAGCGAGAAGCTGATACTTAAGCCAGATATGATATGGGAAACTTTGAAGAAAAGCAAGATCATTCGACAATGAATGAAAGATGCTCAAGATAAGCAGAAGAGAAATGCTAATAAGAGAGTATGTGATTCGAGGATATGGCGTTTGTCAAGATCTCTTCTTTGAATAATTTATTTTGATTTGGTACTAGGGGAAGTTGGCACAGATATTCATATGACATTTTTTCGATAATTGAGAGGAATGGAAACCAAGCATGTAGAGTTGACTTATCTCAGAACATTTCTCATTAATGGAAGTTTATGCATGACTTAAGCGTAATATTAACATCAAATTAGTTGGATGATATCGAGATTGAACAAGAAACCTCGAGACCTCATAGGCTTATTCATATAGTTGGACATGATATATAGTAGCTTAGAAGAAAGACAATGAAGTTGGTGAATGTTCAATAGGGTGAAAGCGGGAGCGATTGCAAATGGAAGACGGAGGAGATCACGTGGACATCTTATTTGGAGCTTTTTACTTGGTCATATTTCCATTTTATTATTAGCTTTCACATTTGACATCACATTTGGTATTATATTGCTAGTTAGCACCTTGCATACTAGGGTAAGTGTATATTTATTTCTTGCTTATGTATGCATGTTTGATGTTCGATATGCTTTCTTATGGTTGTTAGGCATGCGGGGTAATTATGTTGTTTGACTTTACCTTATTTGATGGGATTTCAAAGGCGGAATTCGAAAGGGTAAGAGTGTAACGAACCATATTTTATGTAATGGGGATCGTAAAATAGTATTTTAAAATACAAATTGGGCCGGATTAGGTTATAACTTTGGGGAATGTTGATTATTGACTATTTTACCCTTAGAAATTTTGTTAAACGATTTTGATCTTGAAAACTTGTAGAGCCTATCAATCTGATAAAAGTCTAACTAGGGTCGTAAACTACTTCTAGAAGAAAGATACGATGTTTTCTCTTTCCATAGAATAGTCATAATAAAATTTTCGCTTTAATGTTTAGGTGATATAGTCATTTGAAGTTAGATAGTTTTTGCATAGAATAATGGATAATTAATGAGGTCGGACTAAGCCTATTAACCAATTTCTAGATTTGTGCCTAATCAAACTGATGGGACAACCTCTTTTCATCTTTACCGCTTCCCAAAAATAGTTCTAAACCACCATTAATTGACTTCGAGGCCAAAAAGCAACCAAAATCTCTACTTTAATTAGCTAAATCAAGGGCTTAATAAGAGGACCAGTAAAGGATTAGTTATTGCTTATGCATTGACATTCTAGCCTTTACAGTTCATCTCGAATTTACCTTGGTTTTTGTGCACTTTTTAGATCTTAGGTTAGTGGTTTATGTCACTCAATTTACTATGAAAGTTGATATATCCAAAGTTGATGCTTTTAAATGATTTCTAATGCTAAAATGATTTTATTATAGATATAAACTTACTATTTTAAAATAAATTTAAAAGATTTAATCTTGGTTTTATTTCATATTTGACTAATTGACCATACTGACCATTGTTTTTCAATATGGTCAATATAGGATGTTATAAATGTTGGATTTGTGATTGTATAAATTAATATGATGATTGTATGTTGTGTAATGCTTGTAAATAGTCGTTCGAATGAATGTTTGATTTGTTTGAGTGCATTGAGTGACCGATTTGCTTTTGAGAGAATCAATGGGACGAAGTTCTCAAAACTTGATGCGACTGATATTGAGCAGTTCGTGATGGCCTAAAGATGTTACATTTATGGCTGCATGAAATTTGTGATAGGGTTAGGGTACACCTATATGTAATTATGTAATTTGTTACACTTATCTAATTCGATAACCAATCTTGTTTAAAATAAAAGGTGGTTATCTTTCTATTATGTATTTTTTTTATTGTGATATAATTAATAAAGTAATTAATTTAAAGTATATAAATATAAAATTATTAAATAATATGTTATGTTATAGTAATTAAAGTGTGGTAATCATGAGAATTTGTCATATTTAAAATAACATATTATTTTAAATATTCATAGTCAAATTGTTTCGAAACGGGGTATCGATGCATCTATTGAGGCTAAAGTGCGCAACGTTCTCCAAATGTTAGACAGTGTATTACTCATGGTTGTTAAAGGTACTAAGGGGTTACATATTGAAAATTATTAGATAACTACGGAATGACTCACTCGAGAGTTCTCCATTAGTTAATATAACTACGGAATGACTTATTCGGGATTGCTTTGCGCCTGCTGGGAGACCTCCTTCTGGATCTTTTTGTTAGTGGTTTTTTGTATTCCTCTTTTGGTTATTTCTGTGATCCGATCATGTATTCTCTCGTCTTTGTTCTTTTACGGTTACCTGTCAGGCTTGTTGACAGCTTTTGGTGATGTTTAGTTATACATATTTTCTTAAAAAAAAAAAAAAAAAAAAAACTAAGGTCAAACAGAGAATCTCAAAGTATTGATTTTACACAGTTCCCTTGACTTGAGAATACTGTGGAACTTTAATGATGACATTCCACTTTGATTATAGTTAAATCATGGGATAATGTCCATCGAACAACTATTTCATGATGTCTGAGCTGAAGCATTGGAAGTGAAACACTATTCGGTAGAGAATTCGTCTTCTCAATTATATGTGGCAAGTGTCACAATCAACTATAATCAGTTCAAAGTCAATTTATTTGGCCAAAGAAATTCTATTATTAATAATTTTTATTGTTGAATCAAGGATATTATGTTTGGACTTATAAAGTTGAATGTGGGCGATGTTGGAATTCTGATGAAACCAAAGTTCATATGTCGTGATGTGATGTAGTTTTGACAAAAATAATTGGTGTAAATAATTGTTGCCATCAGGTACCACTTAGATTTTACCAAAAGATATGTAAGCGATAATTTAGGCCAATATGTCACAACACTAACTAAGGTGATGTGTGTACGTTAATATTTGAATTGTTCGATATTAATCGCTGACTAAATATACACATTTAAGTCACACAATCGAAATCACAAATACTCCAAATGAATCATACGATATAGTTAATTTATTATAATTATAAATTAACTGAATTTTATTAATATTTATGAAATATTAATTATTAAATTTTATTTGATTTGTTTGAATGCCATTAGTATTTAATAATATATGTATATAAAAGTTATAAACATGCATATCGATATATGATGTCGGTAGAATATTCAAATTGGATTTAAATAGAATAAATACTAAGTGGGTTTTAAATAAATTAAATTAATTAATATTTCTAACACATTAGTTATTGAAATTTTATTTGAGTTGTTTGAATACCATTAGTATTTAATAAATGACATAAATAAAAGTTATAAATGCACGTATCAATATTGATAAAATATTTAAATTAGATTTAAATGGATTAAATATTAAACGGGTCTATAATTTTTTAAGGCCCGTTTTCTTCTTGATATGGTTGGCCATCAAAATGGAAGAAGGAGTCTATTTGAATTTGAAATGAAGGAGCTAGGACATAACTAAACGAAGGTGAATCACCACTATCTTTAATTATTTTCTATTACCTCCATTTTAGGATTTCATTCAGTCTATTGCTCTCTCCTTCTTTCTATAATGTCATGGACGAATTTTAATAGCCCACTACGGTTAAAAATTTCAAAAACAAAATCAAATAAAAAAACAAAAGGTAGTTCATATGTCTTAATTCTTTCAAATTTCGAATATTGAGTCTAGGAGCTTTTGATTCTTCGTTTTACAGGTGAAATCCAAGGTAATTCTTCAGTTTATTAGTTCATATATATGTTATGTCATTCATGTGCTTGGATTTGTAAGATCTGTCATGTGTTCAGTTGATTCTTTTAGAATCCTCTTTCATCTCAATTGATTATGTGACAAATGTATTATTTTACTTCACATCCACATATGTTCTTCACATGTCTGTTATGTAAGTTTATCTCAACTTTTATTTGATTGGATCTTGATCACATTTGCTTATTTTATGTTATTCTATGTAATGTTTGGACCTATTTGTTCTTATAACAAATTTACATATGCCTAACTTGTCCAATTCTTTTTTTTTGCTTTTGTTTGGAAAAAAAAATTGAAAGTTAATTTTGAGTAGGATCTATTTTATAATTTTATAATTTGTATACACAACCATAAATGAAATGTTTATGCTAACTATTTCTTATTACTTGAAGATTAATTTCTATAATAATATGGTTAACTTTGAATATAAACAATTGAATATTATTCATGGAAGAATGAAAGTTTTTGGGTCTTAAATTTAAAGGTGGACTTTCGTGCAAATTGTAAACATTTTGCTCTTCTACATTTATTGTTTTAGAAAAAACCTTTCCTAACTCTTGCCTCATTTCCAAATTAAAACTTACCCTAGATTATTTACTTTCAAATCCAACTTATTTACATATATGTCTATATACACATACGCATATACATACACATACACATATACATACATACATATACATATACATACATACATACATACATATATATATATATATATCTGTGTGTGTATTAATTATAAATACAATATTCACAAAATAAGGGTTTTTAGACCAATAATGTTAAAATAAAAGCGTGTATTTGTGTACTTGGAATTGTATATATGCTATTTTATCTCACATCTACAAAACAAATCTTATGGTATTATGTAACTTTTATGGCCACACTTTTCTTTAGTTGAAACTAAATTTATTAATGTTAATTTTGGATTTTAATTACATAAAATCTTCTAATGGGATTTTAATATATATGTACACACACATATATGTACATATATATTTTTAAATCAATAAAATGGACAAAAAATGCATGTGTAAAAGTGGAATGGGCCTGTCACAGTGTAAATCATGGCACCTATATACATACCCAATAACTATGTACACTTTTAACTACAACACATGCACTTCACGGAAGTAAGTATATTTAATATACTTGTAAACAGAAAAAAATTAAAAAAAGAATAAAATGAAGATTTTCTTTAAAACCTTTTAGATTTTCCTAAAATCCATTTAGGCTTCATAGATTCAGCAAAGATCAAAATGCAAAAAAATTGAAATTCACCTATTTAACCCGCTTTCGGCTGGCCTAGTTCCTTCAATGGTATCAAAACCGAAAAGTCTTTTGGGGTCTAAGTTAGCAATGTTAAGGTAATTGATTAAAGCCCACCCATTCAGTAAGGTGTCTAGAAAGATTGTATTGAAGTATTGTGTTTGGGTAATCAACGAAACTGCCCTGCCTAGCTATTGGCCTTATCCCTGATATAAAGGCCCAGATTGATTGTGGGTCTTGGGTTACTTATTCTAAACATATTTTGAAAATTTAAAATTATATTTAAAATTTAAAAGTTAAGTTCAAATAATTGTTTAATTAATTAGATTAATTAATTAAAAGTTAATCAATTAAATTAAAACAGGTATATTGTTATGTGTATATTTACCTTAAAATGATTAAAGTAAATGATGATAAAATTTTGGATTTAACTAATATCATTTTTAATTAAAATATTATTACAATAAATTAGATTAACTAAAATTTAATGAATAAATTTTATACATGTATAACGACATATGTATATAATTACTATAAGTGTAACAGTCTTTCTTAATCTTTAAATTGTTAAGGATGAATAATTTAAAATTAAATAATTGAAATTTAACGTAAATTATTTTGAATTTAAATTAAATAATTAATTAAACATGACTTAAATAATAAGAATTAAATTAGAATTAATTAAATAAGATTTAATTAAATAAGATTTAATAAATAAGCTACACGTATATATTTTATAAATAAATTAAATTATAAAAGTTATAAATTAATTAATACTTATATATAACTATATATATAATTAACTGGAAGACAGAAACGTAAATTAGACTTAAGGAATAAATACAAACATATAGTTTGTATATCGTGATTTCAAATGTATCCGACGCTTGAATCGCGTTGGTATTTTATAATAAATTCATTATTCCCTAAATCGATATCACTGAAATAAATATATATTAAAGGTTACGAATTTATAACATAAATGTTGTCCTCTACCATTTATATATTAATAAATTATCTGCATACTTTAAAATTGTTAAGCAAACTCTAGTTAGAGAAGTTATGTGTAGTATTATGAATATGTCGACTGGACGAGGTAAGATAACTATATGTATTTGTTGAGAAAACTCAAGGTATTTACATTATACTTAGGCTGCCATGAAATGGTGGATATAAGTGGATAATCTCTTTTAGTTTGTTGGGCAAACTCAAGGTCGAGATTAGGACAAAGCAACGGGTTAGGTGTTATACATGATACAATTGATAGAATTAATGGTATGATCTTAGGGCGATTCTGTAGTTTATTGTAAGTTGACTACCTCTGTAATTAATTCTTGTTTGTAATAAAGGTGTTGTTTTCTTTCTATTATATATTCATTATAATGTGTTAAATAATTAAATATTTAATTAAAATATATTTAATAGAAAATTTATAAATGGTGTGTTTGTGATAGCAATTACAAATAGTTGCAATCATGAGTATTGTATCATAATATAATAAAAACATCTTTTTAAATATTCGTAGTCAAAATGCATCGAGACTAGATATTGATGCATCCGGTGGGACTAGAGTATGTAATGCTCTCCAAATGTTAGGAAGTGAATTACTTTTAACTGCTGAGGGCACCAAGGGGTTATATGCTAATAGTAATTGGATAATTATGGAATGGTTCAATCAATAGTTTTCTGTTGGTTAATATAACTAAGACCAAACAGAAAATATCAATGTGACTGATTTACACAGTTCTCTCGGCTTAAGAATACTATTGATCTTCAATATAAAAGCACTACTTTAATTATAGTCAAATCATGGCATGGCGTTCATCGATTGACTATAGTTGGAACGAGAGGAAATGAAACACTATTTAAGGGATGATTCATCTCCTCAAATATAGGGTCAGTATCACGATCGTCTAAAGTCAATTCAGAGTCAAAATATCTAGACATAGTAGTTTGGTTAATAATAATCGTTATTATTGACCAAGGACTTTATGACTAGGCTAAGGAGTTGAATATGGACAATATTGGAATTTTGACCGTTACCAAATTCCATAAGTCCAAAGTGATATTGTTTTGACGAAGAGAACTGGTGTAAATAATAATCACAATCGGGTAACGCTTAATAAAATAAAATTGGATTTTAATAAAACGAAGTAAGTCATATATTTGACTAAAATGTTGCATCACCTGCTAATCGACGTGTGAACGTTAATATTCGAATAGTTCGATATTAACCACTGACCAAATTTACACCTAAAGATTCGCACAACTGAACCGTTGAATACTCCTTTGACCATATGATTTAATTAATTTATAATAGTTATAAATTAATAAAATTAATTAATATTTATGAAATATTAGTTATAAAATTTTATTTTTATTTGTTAAATAATATAAATAAATATGTTTATAATAATTACAAATATATTAATCGATATAAGATATCGATACACGTTTAAATTAGATTTAAATGTAACGAATATTGTTCGGGCTAAGACCGTATTTTAATCCCATATGGGCAAGAGGATTTTTGCCATACATAGACCAGGTAGGAGGTGGCTTTGATATGTAGAATAGACTTGGATTTTGATAGGATAAAGGAAGAGAACGGGTAAGAGAGAAAAGTGGATATAGGTCCTTACCTATGTCTCTAGTCTCTCCCCTATAAATAGATCGTAACCACATTCTTCTACTAACATTTTAAAGCCTCCACTATCTCTACCTCTAGTTGTAATTCATCCACCCTTCTCCTACATTTCTAAGCACAAACCAGATTAAAATAAACATTATTTGATAGTTGGTGGTCTGCAATTTGAAAGATAACACCTTTAGAATTGGAATTTGATTCAAGAGTTTATTTCAGCACTTCAAGGTGTAGTCCTTTAGCATTGGTGAAGGATAATTATCTGATCTATGATTATGTACCAATATTTAGATAATTTATATAACATATATTGTTTTGTTAGTTAGGTGACGATTCTAGTATATCCTCACATTTAGATTGGTTGTATGTTTGTATGTTTATATATTAATTTATGACATACACATGCCTTGATACTCAAGGCTTTAGATAAAAAATTAATTTTTAATTTTAATTAATTTAATATAAATTATCTAAATTGATTTAGCATAGTATTTAAATAATATAAACTTTATAGTTTAAATATTAGATATTATACTATACATAATATGTTTTAAAATTACATATAAATAATATTTTACCTAAAATATTTTTTGGCATAAAAAAATAAATTTTTAATATATATATGTGTATGTGTGTGTATATTATTTAATTCAAATGAATTAAATAAATATATAAAATAAATAAGTATATAAAATAAAGAAATATATCATATAAAATATAATTTAAATTTTATAAAATCTCACACTTGATAAACTTTTGACTACCAAAAATTATATATATATATTAAATATTATTATAAATTCTGAAACTAAAGTTTAAATTAAAAATTGATTTTAAATTAAAAAATTATATTAAAATATTCAAATGCTAAAATATGATTCGGATTTTTTATAAAATATTAAAACACAAGATTATAATTTCAAAAACATTGTATATAATAATAATATTTATTTCCAATTGGAATTTTAAACTAAATAAATCAAATAAATTATGTATATCATGAGAATTATCAGGTAAGTATGCGTATTAGATATTTCATCTATATATATTCATATGTATGTTTTTTTATTAAACTATGTATAGTATATATATATTATACATGAAAATAATAATTTTGTTTTCGGTTTTACAACAGAATAAATAATTAAAATTTATAATATATTTAAAATATTTTCATATACATAATTACAAATATATTATAAATTCCACATTATATATTTATAATTATTCAAAATAATATACATATGCACATAGATATATATTTGTAATACTTTTTAAATGTAAGTTAAAGCATATAAGCATATATTTAGATGATATATTTGTATACTAGATGAGCCAACATGTCTGTTGCGGTGTAAATTGCAGCACTGATGCATGAGCATGTTAAACCTAGCACAAATTGCTATATGACAATATATACACATATACATGTATATGATACACATGTGTGTGTGTGTGTATTATAATGTAATTGCACAATATAAAACCATATTTTACATATAAATAAAATAATGATTGTATTTAAAGGAAGCATAGAAATGTTCTAAATAAATTAGACTCATAGGCCCTATAAAGATCCAAAATAGAAAAAAAATTAAAATTCGCCCATTTCTTTCGCTCCGAGCTGGCCCACTTTCAACAACAACTGATAAAATGTTATATATCGCTTGCAGGCCTATGACTTGTTGAGTAGACTCAAGGTTAGAATCATAACGCAAATGAATCTTAACTCCTACTTGAGAAAATGAAGATTTTCTATGTTTTACTTAGGGTTTTAAGAAATATAAAAATCTAGTGGGAGCATTATTAAAATAATGAAATGATAACATTTAACCTTTCTAATATTGTAAGAACATTTGCTATATAAAGATAAAATAATCTACATAGATAAATTTGTAAAACTAATAAAAAATTGACAAAATATTTATCAATTAAGATTTAAAAATGTTGACGCCACATGTTGTAGGATTAGATCCAGCAGAAACAATAAGAAAAATGCAAAAGAGAGTAGAAAAGTAGAGAGACACAATATTTTTATTATGGTTCGACAATATCTGTCCTGCATCCACTTTATATTTTTATTGATTATGCATTTGAGAGGGAATTACAGTTACTAGCACAAGAGATTGATGTGTTCCTAAGCTTGGAACTACCAATAGTATATGCCTAGATAGCTATTGTGAGGGATGGATAGGCGATAAAGAAGAAGCAAAGTCTAAGATCCTTTTTTGGTTGCTCTATGAGTGGTATTTATAATAAAAAACTGCTCTGCATGTCTACAGGGTTGAGTTGAATCAGGTCCAAATGTTAGCCCAAAAGCCCACAATAGTGCACGCCGCCCAATAATTAATACAGACCTCTACGTACCGAGAGGTTTGTACTTGTAAATCTTTCCCTTTGTTATTTACTTACTCTTGTAGCGTCGATTAAATGTATTCCAACCTCTTTTCCATAGAGTCTGAGTCGATTCTATCAATTCTTTTGATAACACTCATATTATCCTACTTTCTTTGCTTTCTCCTCATGTATCCTTGGAATTGCTGGGTTCATTCTCTAAGAAAAACACTTAACGACGACTGGTTGGAGGAGTATATGAATTGTATAAGGTTAAGATGGCAAAATATGGTGAAACGATCTCTCGTACCTAGAGGTTCCATTTGAAACTGAGTGGTTTAATTATTTTCAAACTAAACCTTTTGAGTTCCATTCTTGAGTCATTTTGTCTTCCTCTTGACATTCTAACTTCCGTTTAAAATCTGCTTGGTTAAAAACCCAGTTAACACTTGCCCTTCAGAGTATGCTTTTGTTGAAAATAAAGTGTGCTCTGGATTGAGAAAATTCTAACATGTTATCCGTTGATTCCATTCGATAGTTCAAGTATTACTTTGTGACATTGCTTTTGTTTGGTGGAATTTCCTTCAACTGCTTTGCATATTTTTAATTCCATTCCCCATGCTAAGGAAAAGATCTATGCTCTAGAGGTCGTTTCATGATTTAAACGAATATGCTCCCATTTCGTTGTGCTTTCTGCAAGCTTTTAGGATGAGAATACCTCTCGGTACCAAGAGGTTCCCCTTAGTACCAAGACATTTCATCTCCTCGTATGCTTATAAAAGCTCCATACTATTAGCGAGAAAATTGGTCACTAACACCCAAATCTAGATGAAAGCACCAAATCATAGTTATAGATCACAAATAGAATGTATAGAGAAAGTATAAATATGAAGAACGGTAAAAATTAAATAGAAAGCGGTAATAACACAGGATTTATAGTGGTTCGGCTGACTCCGGCCTACGTCCACTAAATAAATTTCCTTTTTATTGATGTCAGAATCAATTACAGTTACAAACTAGAGTTTTTAGAGCAATAATGGTAGAGCAATCTTAGTGCAGAAGATGAAGGAAAACATAATGAAGATCCCCTTTTCTGAAGCCCTACATGCTGTATTTATAGGCAAAACCTAAGGTACTGGGCTTGCTAAGTAATATGGGCCCACTAAGACCATAGTCGAGCCAACATCCTTCATCACGACCGATCCCAAATCCTTAATAAGCCGACACGATATCCCGCAAGCATGTCTCGAAGTAGACCTATCTAAGACTCCAAGTAAACTAGGCTAGAAACCGAAGCAAAGCTAATGATGAACCTAAGCTTCATATGCTGATCCGATCCCCTTTTCCTCAATGCCGATCTTATCCGTTCGACCGACCCATAGCATGCCGAACCACTCGTGAACTCCAGCATGCAGATCCGCTCAACCATGCCGGTGCACACCATCCTGCCGATCCACCTCAGCCCAACTACCTTGGCTAAATCAGAACATGACGAACCAATAAGGCCGACCCCACAAGGTCGAACCACCAATGCTAATCCCATATAACCAGTCCACCAAGACCAATCCCATCGAAGCCAAACCACCAATGTCGAACCATATCTGGCTGACCCACCTTAGCTTTCACACCAAGACCGAACAACATGACCTTCCGTCCTTTCCCCGACCGATCTACCTCAACCGACCCACTTCCATCACCGAACCACACCACCAAGACTGAAACATGCCACTAATACCAAACCACACCATCAAGAATGGACCATGCCACCAAGACCGAACCACATAGTAGAACTCCAATAATCGAACGCTCGTGACTGAGCCACCTAGACCGAACGACTGACCCACGTGGCCGAACTCCAGCTTTGTAATCATATATATATATATATATATATATATATATATATATATATATATATATATATATATATATCATCCGTGAATGACCGTCTATCCATCCAGTTGACTTAAACCAACCAGCCACGACGAACGAGCAGTCGATTTTAGTCAAATCCGCCCGTCCACGATCTTGTCAAAAAGCGGGTTAACATTTGCCCCCCCCCCCCCAAAAACATGCCTTTCTATTGAAAGGTGTGTGTTGAATAGCCTAAAGTTCGATATTCGAAGTCCATATGTAGTCCATAGCCATACTTTCCGATTCATAATCCAATCCATTTTATCCAAGTGTCATTGTCGTATTCTTATCCGAATCTACGACTGCTCTAAGTCAATATCCAATTCCTACCAGTAACTATATCCTCATCCAATTCTACAGCCATCCGAAATCAACTAACCAAATCCATAATCTCTTCAGAATGTTTTATTCGAGTCCAAGATCTCTATGGGTCCTGTTAGTCCAAATCGTGGACCTTGCTGGATCCAATCCTAAACCAGGACTTCACTGGGTCCTAAAACCCATATCCAGGATCTCGTCGGGTCCTCATCCAAATCTGTAGCTGTTCGAAGCCGCTATCCAAATCCATCTCACACCTTGAAAGTCAGTGATCGAATCCTACAATCTCTCCAGATCATTGATGGCCTCTATGGAACCTTGCTAAGCTCGATCCAAACATAACGATTGAATAGGCAGATCCTGTCATGCTCCAGCGAAGCAACCTATCCCTTGCACTTCGGTTCAACTTACCTAAACATTAAGCGATTCCCCGATCCTCCTTGACCGATATCAGCCTCTTCAGGCCCCTACTGGATCCCATACTGTCACTCTCTAGTGAAGGGAAACAACTTTGAGTGAGCCGATCCTGTCGCTCTCTGGCAAAGCAGCGTCATTCCCTACACTCCGGTTCAATATCCTTGAATATTAAGCGATGCCATGGCTAAGTCCTTGACCGATTGTAGTCACTCGGGGCTCTTGTTGGATACCATCCTGTCACTCTCCGGTGAAGAGGAAACAACGACGAGCGAGCCAATCCTGTCGATGAAGCGGCGTCGCTCCCGGCACTCTGATTCAATATCCTTGAGCATAAAGCAATTAATTTCCAACCGACTTCCAATATACGTCCTATAACTCTCCGGTTAGATATTCCTAGCATGAAACCAAAATCCATATATCAAATCCAAGGTCCAAACGTCCAATAAGAAAAACAAAAAAAGCTAAGGGCTGCCTCTCCGGGAAAAGCAAATTATTACCATCTCAAAGCATGCCTGAGGATGACTCTGATTCCCTTACATGTTTATGTGGCATAGTTTCTGTTTATTTTTTTAAAACAAAATCAAAAAAGATTGTTCGATGACCAGAGTCCAAATCCTGAACCCGGTCCTTGCCATCACGATCAGCGAATGATGAGTCGTGACCCTATTCCAAGGTCGTTCCTGTTTGATCCAAGCGGTAGCTGCTCGTGTTCTGCTGCTCTTGTCTGATTCCTCACATACTGTGCCAACCTGCCACTTCTAACATGTTCCTCCACCACATCCTTTAGGTGGAGGCATTCATCTGTGGAGTGCTCTTCCAGGGAATAGGCAGTACTTCCCGCTCCTGCATTCCCATTCAGTGGGATCCCTCCTAGGTGGTTTTCGATAGGGGAGTTTCCCCAGAGTGTCCAAGTAAATCCATTCTAAATTATCTGTTAAATTTGCGTATGTCGCGAATTTGGGTTCTCGAGCTCTCCTTCGTTTTTCTGAACTACGAGGTCCACCGTCCAGCTTACGCTTTCCTTTATCTAATCTTAGTCCTTTAACAGACGTTTATTTCCTGCCTTTCGGCACGTGAATCCTCTAACCGAATGAATCTTTCCACCTCATGATAGAACTCTCCAAGATCCTATGGTGGATCCCGTGCTAATGAATCCTTGAGTTTTGTACCTTTTGTAGTCCCTGATATCACCGCAATCAAAATCATTAATGGATCCAAACGATCTACCGAGGTCACAGCTGCATTAAATCGCATTAGAAAACCTCTCACAGACTCTCCTGTCCTCTGCTTCATCGATCCTAATGCCATTACATTCTTGGGTCACGTCACGTGGACCCTGAATGTCTCATAAGCGTTCCACTAGCTCACCCCATGTCCTGACTGATCCATTCTTCGGCTACCTGAACCAAAGCGCAGTCGGATCCGTCAAGTATAAAGGCAAACATCTTTCCATCACCTCCTCAACCCCCCCCCCCCCCCCTCCCCCGCACTTCCATATTTCTGATGTATCTGGTTACATACATATTTGGATGTGATTTTCCATCATAGGCCTCCAGTGTTGCCAGATTGAATTCTGGAAGGTTCCTTGCATTCCCGGTATCCGGTGTGAACGGACTTCATCTGACTTCCTCCAAGCCTCTACTCGGTAGTCCTCCTCTCGTAAACCTTTTTATTAATCCAACCATCCGCTCATCTCCATCTGAGGGTAGTCACCTATCGCATCTCTACCTTGCCCCTCATGTCTTGGAGGGTACTCTAGGTAGTGCTCTTCATGTTGGCTATTTACGTTCATGTTGGTCCCTGCTCGCTGAGCTTCATTCACAACTCTCCCAATATACAATCCCAGGGGTTTTCCCCGGGGACTTTGTTGATTTCCTTCAATCCCTCTAGTCTAGTTTTGGTTTTGACCCCTAAAAAATCCTACAGCTCTGATTCCTTATTCTGCATTGCCAGCAGTTGTTCCATTCCCTTGACTTTGTGCTCCAGCTTGTCCAACTTGTCGAAGTAGGTTCTGCATTATCTCCTCCTATCTTTTCAGCAATTCTTCCTGCATAGTTCCCATCATCATCTCCATTTCGTCCATGGTGATGAAAACTGAGATCTCATTAGCTTTTTAGGAAGCCTCCTGACTTATTTCGTGCTGACTTCTTTCCGTTCTCTATCTCTTGGTTTATTGCTTTTCCATAGTCTTCAGAATCCAAGTTCCTAAGCCTTTTAATCCATACTCCAAGCTTTTGAATCCGTAAGTGCTAGCTTTCTCAGTGAAAGCACCAAAATGTTTGCGCCAAAATTGGTCACTAACACCCAGATCTAGATGAAAGCACCAAATCACTATTATAGATCACATATAGAATGTATATAGAGGGTATAATATGAAGAACGATAAAAATTAAAAAGAAAGCAGCAATAACACCGGATTTATAGTGGTTCGGCCGACTCCGGCCCATGTGCACTCTAGAAATTTCCTTTTTATCGATGTCGGAATCAATTACAGTTACAATCCAGAGTTTTTAGAACAATAATGGCAGAGCAACCTTAGTGTAGAAGATGAAAGGAAACAGAATGAAGATCCCTTCTTTTGAAGCCCTACATGCTGTATTTATAGGCAAACCTGAGCTACTGGGCCTCCTAAGTAATATGGGCCCACGAAGACTATAGTCGAGCCAACATCCTTCGTAACGACTGACCCCAAATCCTCAATAAGCCAACCCGATACCCCTCAGGGATGACTCAAAGCAGACCTATCCAAGACTCGGAGTAAACTAGGCTAGAACTCAGAGCAATGCTAATAATGGACCCATGCTCCATATGTCAATCCGATCCCCTTTTCCTCAATGCCGATCCTATCCATTCGACCAACCCACAGCATGCTAAACCACTCGTGAACTCTAGCATGTCGATCCTCTCAACCATGCCGATGCACACCATCCTACCAACCACCTCAGCCCAACTACCTTGGCCAAACCAGAACATGACGTACCACTAAGGCCGACCCCCACAAGGCCGAACCACCAATGTTGATCCCATATAATCAGTCAACCAAGGTCGATCCCATCAAGGCCGAACCACCAATGCCGAACCATATCTGGCCGACCCACCTCAACTTTCACACCATGACCAAATGACATGACCTTCCTTCCTTTTCCCGACCGATCCTCCTCAACTGACCCACTTTCATCATCGAACCACTCCACCAAGACCGAAACATGCCACCAAGACCGAACCACACCATCAAGAATGGACCATGGCACCAAGGCCGAGCAGAACTCCAATGATCGAACGCTCATGGCCGAGCCACCTTGACCGAACAGCTGACCTATATGGCCGAACTCCAGCTCTGTAATCATATATATATATATATATATATATCATCCGTGATTGATAGTCTATCCATCCAGTTGACTCAAACCCATTGTATTCCATCCTCGATAAATGAGATGCCGATTTAGTTAAATCCGCCTTTCTATAGCTTTGCAAAAAGGTGGGTTAATGCATACTAAAAAAAATTCCATTTACTCTTCCTACTTCTGCTTTCTACCTAGAAAATTTCTCACTGAGTCCTTCATTTTCTCATGCTTCACATTTTGTTGTCGACCTACTTTGCTGCCTACGATTCCACTACCGTCGTCGCCGACCATTGACACAACCGTCACTATCACCTTGCTCCAATCTGCTATCGAAAGCTTTCAATCCCGATCCATTTTAACCATCTTCCACTGATTGAATCCATGATTGAATTTGACTAAGATGGTGAATCTATTCTTAGCACGACAATGGTGATGACGCTGGTGGTGCGATCATTTTACTATTTGATAGGAGATAGTAAAAGTTTAGGTTATGCTTGACCTATGGTGAATTCCAGTCGCTGGTCACATAGGCTCACTATTTAAAATAAAATATACCTGAGCACGTTGAACGCCAAGTTATATTATTTAGGATGACTCGTTGATCAACGTGCCTCAAGTCTAATAAGGGTATGCCCACTCCTTATGAAGCTAGGTCCTCCGCTACTTAGGCTTCACCTTCTATACCTGTCAGGCCCGAATGTTCAATTACTACTTAATTTCAAGGCGCAGTTGCACCAGGGATTCCACAAAAAAATAAACCTACCCCTCTAAGTGAATACATCCGTTTAAGATTTTTGAATGATATGCCCGATCAAATGTCATCCATTCTATCTGTGAAAATACTTTGAAATATATGCTACCTGTACGAATTTCCTGAGGATGACTTATGGCTTCCTAACCACGGTGAATGAGCACATCTTCCTCCTTTGGGATACACAGCTTGCAACAAATATGTGTCTCGGCAGCACTATACTGTCTTTCAATCCATTCCTTTGCATGATTTTACAAGATCTTGGGTTGGCTCCATCTCAAGTCTATCCAAATGGTTACGCTCCCCTAAACTCTCTGTACGTTCTCTTCATGAATTGCTTCAACAACGCCCCTACTTTTCAAGAGCTTAACTACCTCTTGCACTTCAAACAATGGCAGGAAGTTCCTTACTATATGATCATCGAGGCTTGGTTCAGATGCAAAGTCATCGAGACTCTCCATAATAATCCCTTGTATTCTAAAAACGAGTACTTCTTTCTTCGTAGCTTACATGGCTTCAATGGGCATTGGTTATCCCAAATTAGGTCTCCTCCCTTCTGTCTTTTCCATGCTTGAAACTCTTCGTTTCATGTGCTTAACTAACTGTTTGTTTCTTCAAAGGCATTCCTGCTCAAGACATTCATGACGAGCATGCCAGCACTTTGAAAGGTATATAGGATGTTACTTTCCGGCACCTAACCACTTCCTATCTCATAACCAATGAGAACCTCCAACCGTGCGATTTGCTATCACCAGGCCAAATGGCCATTCCTGATTTGACTCCTTCGAGTAACTCCAGAGCGCCTACCCAAATCTCTCGTCGTACTCGCAGCTCTAACAAGAACCCATAGGGTGAGGTCGAAGATCCTTCTGGCATAGTACATGCGGAGGAACTAGTTGAAAGAGGGGCTAAAGAACCTACAATCGACAACGTCTCAATAGAGAGGAACGAAGGAGTCAGGATGCAGCTAATTCCAGAGTAGAGCAAGAATGAGGAGGGACAGGAAGGGAAAGAGCTAATGACTGAAGAAAATAAGGAAGGCTCAATTGATAGCGATAACAACTATCATGCTAGCATGAAGGAGGATGAATCATTCGGAGAGACACCCCACAAGAGCCCTGAGCTTCTAACCCCATCCATCGGGAGTTAATCGTCATTGAAACTTCTACGGTGTCTAAAGGACCAACCACATTGCCTTCAATGAAATGACTCCTTAGGGTCGCATTCTTGGTGACATAGTTTTCGTTTTAAGCGACTTCGATATTTCTATCACCGATCTCTTGCTAAAGGCTTTCATGACTTCGAATTCTCTCCCAGAGTACTTAAGGGGTCATCGGCGTCATTATACACTTCACTAGGATCACGTACATAAGTACTTAAGGGGTCATCGGCAACATTATACACCTTATTAGGATCACGTACACACATTCTTGTATTCATTCACATTCCTATATATCAACATTTATCCTATTTTTCTTCTTATCTTAGGTTCTATGGGTCGCGATAGATATTAAAGGCTCTCATGCAACACGTGAGTATCTTGGCCAGACTTGTAAACCCTGTCCACCTCGCTCTACTTAAGAGAGTCATCGGGAGACTGAGGAGAAAAAGTGAAAAAGGAAAGATCGAGAGGTAGACGACACCCATCGAGCCGAGAGAGAAAGTGAAAGAGTGAGAAAAGAATGGGAAAGGAGGAAGAGGGTTGCCAATGAGTGTTTTGTCGCATGATCCCACAAAGCAACCAAGGGGACCGTCTGATCATCGTGACACTTCTTCTAGCGCTGGTCCACTGCACATCAAATCGCAAAGCTCCTCTCATCGGTAAGTTCTTACTTTCTAATCTTTGACTACAATAACTCCACCTATTTCCCGAAGAGTTATGCTACCTCTTTTACCCTTCTAGCTACTCCTCCATGCATACGTCTCGTGTTCCCCAAGCTCTTCTTGCACAATGTGAAGTTCGACCAGGACATCAAGGATATTCCTAAGGAAATGGTGAATTAAGATGTTCGAAACATCCGAAATCACATTCATGAAGGATATAATTGGAAAAAGCTATGCCAAGACCTTTTTAAGGTGAATAGAATCAATTATACCAACATCAAATCCTTCGATTTTGAGAGGGAGGAACTGGAATGGATCATTTAGAATTGGGAGTAGGACTTGTTTAAGGTCGCAAGAGAGAGGGACACAGCCCTTGTAGAAAAGTACAAGTCAAGCGGCATGAAGAAAGAAATGAAGTTGGCTTACGATTGCACTGAGATCGTGATGCGGATGAGCTAAAAGTTGTACATGAAAAAGGTATCCAGCTGAAAAGGAAAGTTACAGACAAGGACTTGGCCCTTACTTAAAAGGTTGAAATTGTATAAACCAGGTACCAACTTATCTCGGAACAGACAGCCAAACTTGAAAATCTTCGAAAGAAAAACCATAAGCTTTGCGAAGAGAAAATGAAGCTAGGAAATAATTTGGAGCATCTGTCGACCAAAAAACTTGCCAGTGATATCGAGCTTGCGGTTTCTTGACAGGAGCTTAAAGAACTTCAAGAGAGGAAGGCCTGAGAGAGATGAGCTAAATGACAATCTCTAACACTTCTATGCTAGCTTCATTATGAATAATAATCTAAAGTGGTTAGGGACGACTATCCTGAAACGCTTGCAGATGTTTGGGAAGTAGTGCTACGCCAGACCATGCAAGCCGACGACAACCGTTCCGAGGAAGAATTGATGGCTGTATACCTTGATGCTAAGGACATAGAATTACTAGTTGTAAGGAAGGCCCATCTAGATGAAGAGGATGTCAATGCTGCCGCTACTCCCCGCCGCTACTCCCAGTCGCCAAAGCATTCACTAGCACGAGCTCATCGGGTCAGCATGCAGTTACCACTCCGAATTCTGAAGAGCTGATGACGATTATTCTTGCATCCAAGGTTTTAAATCTCAAATTTCAGTAACGTTTCGTCTCGGAGATTTTAGAGACTCAAACTCGTATCAAAGGAGATCTCAAACGAGATGAGTCCAACTCGGTCGTTCATATTGGATTTACTTCACGGTTCCTAAAATTTATTTTGAAGTAATCTAGGAGTATATGTCATGTTGAAGATTAGTCCTCGTACACCGAGACTTGTAAATATTATTCACTACTTGAATGAAAACTTTACACATTTACTTCGAATATGTCACATGCTTATCATTAGTAATTTAGTATCAAAAAAATCACTCATATTAATGCAAATAAATAATGAAAATTTGTGAATAATGTTCAATATAATATTTTATGTGAAAATATACATGAAACAAACCATCACAAAGCGAGTTACATCTTTTTTGGGGGAAAAATTGACTAGATGTAAAAATGAACAAACATTCAAACAATATACATGCAAAAAAGACATATGTATAAGACCATGATACTTGGTTAAAACTAGACCAAGTTCGCCACAAGTTATAATTTAGACTTCTGATTACAAAATGTTCTAAACAAGTAGAAGTTAAAGTTATATTTTACATACAAAAGCCTCTAAAAGAGTAGAAATCATAGTTATATCGTTGTTACAAAAGCTTCTAAATAAGTGGAAGTCAAAGTTATATTTTAGCTACAAAAGCTTTTATACAGGTAGAAGTCGAAGAGTTAATTTAACAAAACTATAAAAATCGACCGATATCTCGTAGTCAAATCTAGTCCGAGATGTCAGGCGAGATACCATAATATCGACCGAGATATACGTCAGGCGAGATTACAACGAAATAACCAGTTTTGAGTCACTCAGGCTCGAAAATGAGATCTCTGTCGAGATCTCGGCCGAGATGAGCGAGATTTAAAACCTTGCCTACATCCATAGGAGTTAGCTTTGAAACCTCCCTATGACTCCAATTTTCATAGCAATCACTTCTCATGAGCCATATATTCCTTCCTCCATAGCCCAACTGAAGAAGCTCATAACTGAAGAAGTAGAGTTCGACGTTGCTTTCCATGAAGCCCAGCTTAGGTATTTCTCCTGTCTCGCTAGTATTTGAGAAGCTTCAGTTATCTTGTGAGTCAATTATTAAACATTATCATCATGTTTGTCAAATTGTACGTCAACCGCATCTTTCTCCTTCGCCACCACCTACACAGAGCTTGGGATGTTTAGCTATCTTTGTCGCATCTATCTCCGTCTCGATGGGAATTAACATCTCAATTCCTCATTTTGGTTCCGTCTTAGGGCCTGATTCCAAGAAAATAGCTACCTTAGAGAAATTAGAGGATATCTCTGTGTCCTAAGAGGAAGACGTTATAACTGGCATTGTAGCCCCCAACGATCGTACTATGATGAAGGAGAGATTGAAGGTTGACTTTGAGAAGATCTAGGTGAAATTTGAGCTTGGTACCACGAAGCCTACCGGTTTTACTCTGACAAGCTCCATCTCCAAGCTCCATATGCTCAATGTTCGGTGATACTCCTCTGACAGCATGACTAAAGATTTGAAGAAATGCAAACATTGCCCTAGCAGTTCTTATGACAAAGGTGGCATGTGCACGAAGAAGTAAAGGGTGCTTGGAAGTTGTGGATGTGGCAGCTTGTTTTTTATTTTTGTATTGTAATGTCTATACTTTTTTTCTCTTTTGTTTTCAACAGGCTGAGATTGTACGATTACAACCCTGCTTCATGATGTACATAAAAGTTTCGGTAATGATAGATTGAAGTTTTTCCATTAATCTTTCTCATGTTTTCTTTCTACGCCTTTATGTATTGCACTGTGTCTGCTATTATATTACTGCCTGTCTACATAATTCAAATGCTTGTACAACAATCTTCCTATATCATACACACCCATTTCCATGTGATATGCTTATTACTATATCTCTATGTGTGTAATTAGTACTCATGTGACTCTTTAGTCACATGCTGTTACTGAGCCCTATTTATAGCTGCTAAAATGCCCCGTTCAGGAAAACAATTGCGTTATTTAACCAACTTTGTTATTCCCATCGATATCTGGGCAGTTTACTTTCGACCAGTTGTTTGCATGCTTATCCATATTCACGGGACTTATTATTCCAAATTCCATACTCTAGGCACTTAAAAGTTAGAAATGTTGTGGGGAAAATTTTCAATTGCCTTTAGTTTAAGCATGCTTTTGATCCTGAATCTAGACCGAGAAAGCTTGGTAAATTTCCATTTTCGAGCCTTTATGACTATCCTCATTTACCCTCGACCAAGCGAGTCCCACTTTGTTGATAGGCTGTCATTGAGATCCTCATTCATATACCAATTCCTATCACTGGGAACTTAAGATTTTATTACTTGGTTCCAAGTATTATTTTCTTGACGATACCTAACTCCGGGCCGCATCTGAAATTTTCTAAGTTCATATTTGAAAATCCGACCGTGCACTAGTTTCTATCTTCGAAAACCAGCATAGTATTAGCTCAATTCTAGGAATTCCTCTTTTAACATAGCCTATCTCAGGGAAACAATTGATACCTGTAGGTTAGAGTAGAATGGGTCGATCAACTCGAAACTGATATCACCTT
Source organism: Allium cepa (assembly GCA_030765085.1). Lineage (NCBI taxonomy): Eukaryota > Viridiplantae > Streptophyta > Magnoliopsida > Asparagales > Amaryllidaceae > Allium > Allium cepa. The sequence continues at coordinate 789,855,335 of CM060935.1, read as the reverse complement.
TCAGGCAGTGCCTATCTCTGGGCTATAGTGAATTCTTACATGCTGGGATTGAATTATTCAATCAATCCCTAAGTGAGTCATATGACCTTCTTATCATCTCCTAATTTCGGGTAATAGTGAATTGCTGAAGGTTAGTAGTTCTTCTCCCCGACGTTGCCTATCTCCGGGAAACGCTAGGTTCCTACAGGTTAGAGTTTCCCCTTCCCGATGTTGCCTATCTTCGAGCAATGCTACATTCATGAAGGTGGGGGTCGAATTATCTGATCGATCTAGGAGTGATTGTACCTTTCCGGTGTCACTATCTCTAGGCAACCTGGCTTTCAGAAGATCGGGGTCAATTTTCCCTGTCGACTTGTCCCCCATTGACGCAATGGTTTAGACCATCCCGACGTTGCCTGTCTCCAGGCAACACCAGTTCTCAGAAGGTTGGGGGTCGATCTTCCTCATCGACCTGATAGTCTGAGTCAATTTTCCACATTGTCCCAGTGGTTTTACTCGACTTTTTCCTTCAACCTGGCGATTTAGACCTTCCCAACTTTGCCTATCTCCAGACAATGCTAGATTCTTGAAGGAGGGGGTTGAATTATTGAATCGACCTTAGAGTGAATGAAACTTCTCGACATCACTTATCTCCAGCAAATGCCAATTTTCAGAAGGTTGTGGTCGATTTTCCCCATCGATCTAGTGGTTTAAACCTTCCCGATGTTTCCTATTTTCGGGCTACGCCAGATTCTTGAAGGAGGGGATTGAATTGTCTAATCAACCCGGGAGCGAATGAACCTTCTCGACGTCACCTATCTCCAAACAATGCCAGTTTTTCGAAGGTTCTGGTTGATTCTTCCTTTTGATCGGTGGTTTAGACCTTCCTGGCATTGCCTACCTTTAGGAAATGCCGTTCTCAAAAGGTAGGGATTGATTTTCCTCGTCGACCCACTGATTTAAGTCAATTTTCTTCAACGACCCTAGGTTTGACTCAATTTTCACCATTAACCTAGTGGTTTGAGTCCACACTCCTATCCACTATCCAAGATCAAAGGAGCAATTTCTCGGCTGTGTCGCTAGTCATACGACACACGAGTATTGCTTACAAGAAACGGTTCCATTGGTTCAAGAAGCTGACATTATTCCTGAGTAGAAGAAATGGCAAGTCCTGCCTCTTTACAGTGCCCCAAGTATCCTTGGGACGCTTATTTGCGAAAGTAAACAAAGAAAAACTAAGTATAGTAGTGTAGGAGCAGATCATTGTACCATGCACATGGGATAGGGATTCCATTAACAGTTGTCTGCTTGAATGTTCTATCTCCAAGCTTTCGATCGATCATGTAGGGTCCTTCCCTATTCGGTCAAGCGATCCCATACCCAGGAGAATTCGTTTTAGAATGAGATCCCCTACCTAAAAAGTGCGGTTGTGAACCTTGGTGTTGAAGTGTGATGCTACCCTTTTCTGATGGGCAGCTACCCTAAATTCTGCTTCTTCCCTTTTCTCATCAACCAAATCGAGGGAATAAAGCAAGAGCTCCTCATTCACCTTCGGTTCGAAATGCCTTTTACGATGAGAAGGGACTTCGAGCTCTATCAGGATCATTACCGTTGACCCATAAGCCAAAGCAAATGGCAAGTGTCTAGTTGGAGACCTATGCGTCATCTATAAACCCATAGTGCTAGTGTGAAGCTCATCAACCCAGTTGCCTTTAACTTTAGTCAGTCGATTTTTCAAGGTGGATTAGATAATCTTGTTCATGGCTTCCACTTGCCCGCTTACTTGCAGATATGCCACCATGGTGAAGCTCTTCTCAATTCTGTAATGGTTGCAAAAATCCTTGAAATCAACACTCTCCAACTGAGTTCCATTGTCCATGATGATCTCCTGGGGTACTTCAAACCTACAAATAAGATTCTTTCTTAAAAAATTAATTACCTTTTTCATTGTAATCGTGGAAAGTGGCTCCGCTTCAACCCATTTCGTAAAGTAATCTACTACAACAATAGTATATTTGGCTCCTCCTTTCTCCATTGGTTGCATACCGATAACGTCGATTCCTCAAATTGCAAACAGCCATGGACTGACTATTTGTGTAAGTTCCTTTGATGGAAATCTTGGTAATTTTGCAAACCTCTTATATTGATTGCACCGTTTGGTGTAATCGAGTACATCTCAGTTTATTGTCAGCCATAAATATCCATAGCGAAGTATCTTCTTTGCCAAAGTCTATCCCCTGGTGTGATCACCATAGCTACCCTACTGGAAATCCATAAGGATCTTCCTAAAGTTATCCCTGGATAGAAAAGGAGTTGAAATTTCTCTCATGTACAATACTTTATCTTGCATTATGAACTGTGGCACTTTTTGAAGGAGCTTCTTCCATTCATTATTGTCTCTTAGGAGAGTCCCATTAATCAGATAGCCTTTGAATAGGGTCATCCACGACTCCTCCTCTTTCGTGGTTTCAAGAATACAATTGACGTCCATCTGATCAGTACTTAAAACTGTTAAAACTCCACTAGAACTAATCTCATTAACTATCCCCGAAGCTAGCCAGCTTAGCTAGTGAATCAACCTTCATGTTCTCCTCTCTAGGGATGTGTGTTATCATATAATGCTCTTTGTCTTTAAGAAATTCCATTGCTTTTGAAAAGGGGTTAATCTCACACCCATGTCTTGATACCCCTTCCTGATTTGGAAAACCACCAGTTGTGAATCTAAAAATATGTATAACATCTTTGTCCTCAATCCTGCTACTAATGCCTCATACTCGGCTTCGTTGTTAGTGGTAGGAAATTTCAGTTTTATTGCATAATAGATTCCTCCTTTTGGTGTTTCAAATGCTACGCCTACCCCAGAGCTAATTTCATTTGAAACACCATCTACAAATAACTTCCAATGAGAAGTTTCGACTATATCATCCTCTTCCTTACCATCCCATGCTGTAAATTCATCAATGAAGTTAGCTATCGCCTTTCTATTTATTGTTCTCTTTAAATGGCAGGTGTTGTCATACTGAGTTAGCTCGATACTCCTTCCCGATGTCTCTCTATAGAATAATAGTTTCAGAGGCTGATCTATTAGCTCTTTGACCAAATAAGCCAAAAAGTACAACCATAACTTCCTTGATGCGATCCACAAGAAGTACGTGAGTTTCTCTAGCTTCCGTTAGTTCTTTTTGGCTCCTGTAAATCGCTTGCTGATATAGTACATAGGTCTTTGAATCCTCACCTCCTTTCATACTAATGCTACACTTAGCACATGAGAAGACACTGCTAACTAGACAAATAAATCCTCCTCATCCAGTGGTTTCGATAAGACCGGTGGCGTTTCAATTTGCCTCGATATTGTTAAAGTTCTTGATAGTAATTTCTGATTTCTGTCTCTAGTTTTAGATCTTTGATACTTTAAACAAAATAAATTATTTTAATTTAAAAAATATATTTTAAATACTTTTTAAAAATATTTTAAAATGTAAAAATATTTAAAATCTATGTTCAAAATATTTAAAGTATAGAATTTTCCAAAACATTTCAAACAAAACAATCTTCATTTTTAACTAGCATATGTCAACATACATGTCTAGGATATGTCGACATGCAAGCCGCCGAAAGATTTTTCCAATTTTGAATGGAACCGTTTATTCGATACAACCTTTCACGAATGGATACATATATTCATTCACTATATATAGTGGAGTGCAAAATGAATTTTTAACAACTAATTACTTAATTTATTTTCATTCCTCGCTCTCTTGAAAAGTCTCTTGAAAAATATACTCTATTCTCTTTAAAGTTTTATAGAATTAATTCATACTTCATTGTATTGACTTAGTGCTACTTTCTTAATATTCTGAAAACATCTCCCTCTCATTTCAAAGGTCATTGTGCTATCTAAGAGGCTATAAGATTCACTATAACTAAAGAACAAGAATTTATCTTACTCATGTTTGTTTAGGTGTGCTTGTAGCCCATTCAAATCAAGTGGATGTGCTTAGTAGCATGTTCAAATATAGTAGGCACGCTTTTAGCCTAATCAAATCAAGTGAGTTTAGCCCGAACTTGGAATATAAGAGGGTGTGTCTTGTAGTCTCGAAATTGAGATTGTATTTGTGTTTGCTTTCTAACTAATCAAAGATTGGCATTTGAAAGTAAATCGGTACAAGCAATGGTATGGGAATGGATGTAGGAGAAATTCAGACCAGTATGAAATATCCAGTGTCATCTATCTCTCTCTAACTCTGACTTTACTTTATTGCTTTTATTTTTATCTGTGATTGCATCTATAACTGATTGTTAGTATAATTCTGTGAGAACATTGCAAGTTACGCATGAGGGCACTAGTAAAGTCAAATAAACTAAAATTTTGCATGTTAACTAATTAGTTTCAATAATTTAAAATGAATCAGAATGATTCCATTTCTTATATGTATTAATTGTAAGTTTTAAGATATAGTGCATTCTTTAGTATCATTAGGTAAAAAATATTCTAAGGAGGACCATGTTAGAAAAGTCATCAATTCACTCTCTTCGAAGTAGAATCAAAAGACAATAGCAATTGAAGAGAGTAATGACATTAGTACTTTAAAAATTAAAGATTTAGTAGGTAATTTAATTCCTATAAAACACAACCGTAGGGAAGAAGAGAAAGTAAGGAAATAAAAAAGAAATTCATTGCTTTCAATGTAATAACCAACAATCAGGATTCAAACGATGACAATAATGAGGAAATTTCTTTTATGAGCAAAAATTTAAAAAAGTTCCTGAAAAATAGAAAATGAATAACTTTCGAAGACTTGAAAATAAGACTTTTGGAACTAGAACTACAATTTGATGTCTCAACTGCGATGAACTTGGTTATCTTCAAAGAGACCGTCCACACCAGAATAAAACAAAGATCTAACAAATTACTAATTCATCCAGAAAAAGAGAAAGGGCTTATACAACAATATTAGATGATTTAGATGCAACTTCAAGTGACAGTGAACCAGACATTAAGGATGCAAACATGTTTCACGGTAATAGTAGATTAATCAGAACAGATCAAAAGAAATGAGCAAAAACTAGCACCTTTTATATTTAACACTTATTTCATCTTTTTCAATGGATTTAGGAATAATATATAGATTAATAGTAATATTGGATACTTACAAATATATAAATATATATAAATAGGAATATTTTTCCTTAGTTTTAATTTTGGATTTTTCGGCCCATATGTTGACATACCCATTGTCCTTATGTCGACATATTTGGTAGAATTTTGAAATTTCATTTCAAATTCAAAATTTGAATTTCCTTCTCTTTTGTATTAATTCAATAACTGAAAATGCACCTTTTCAAAACTGAAATGTCAGCTCTCTTTCTATTAAATCTTCTTATCTCTATCCATTCATTCACTCATTTTATTTCAAAATTCAAAATATCTCCTCACTCTCTTATCCCTTCAACAACTTAACAATGGCCTCCCCATTCCAACCACCAAAAACCATAAGGCTTTTAAAAAGAATCCAAGGTTTTCTTCTCAATGACAAAGAAGCCATGGATACTTATGTTGATGCTACTTCCAAAAAAGTTTTTCTCGAAAGATTTACCAAGTTTGGTGATTTTTCTTCTTATAGTCTTCAATAATTTTGTTTGCAAAATGATATTCTTGGTTTATTCAATTCTTCCTAAAATGATTTTATGCGTTATCCAAATTTAGTTAAAATGTTTTATGCAAATTTGAATGGTAAATTTTTACAAGGAAAAGAGGGACAAGTTTGGTAGTGTGAAAGGAATTACTACTGCTTTAAATTGTGAAATTTTAGGTTAAATACTTGGTTGCAAATTTAGTGGAAGTGACCACCCCACCTTTAAAGCTAATGAACAAAATCATGAAGTTTTTTATGATATTTTGAAAGCGGCGAAGAACTTCAGTTCAACTACAAAAATCTTAGACCAAAACATAGACTTATGAGTCTCATTTTACAACAAAGCATCACTCCAAGGACGGGAAAATACAATAACTCGACTCAAAAGGTTTTTTAAAGCTCTCTTTTCCATATATGGAAACTACAACATCAATTGGTCAAAAGTCATTCTACATGATTTTGTTCAAAAGAATATTTTTAGACATGAGTGTGGGTTGCAGAATTATGGATCTTAAGGATAATTAAACACTGAAGGGGGTGAATAGTATTTTCTAATATTTATTAAACTTTTAAAATTCTTTCAAGGTTATTATTAAGTAATGCAAAAACAACAATCACAGATGCGAACACAGATGAGTATAAATGCAGTAAAGTAAAGGTAAATAATTAGAGAGATCATATCAAGATTTTTAGACTGGTTCGATGTTATCCGGTCCAGTACAATTTCTTATACCGATTTATTTTCAAGTGCCAATATTTGAAGTTGTGGAAGCAAACCAAATTACAATCTCGATTTTAAGGCTATGAGACACACCCTCCTGATTTTTTGGGCTCAAGGTACACCTGCTTGATTTGGATGGCTACAAACACATCCACTCGGATTTTCGGGCTACCAAGCACACCCAATTGATTTGAATGAACTACAATCACAACCAAGCAAATACAACTAGTGTTTGATGGTTTTTTTAAAGAAAATTTCTTGATATCTGGTTACAACGGATCCAATAGCCTCTTGAACAACACCATATTCTTTGATTGAGAGAGAGAGAGATGAATAAATCAGAGAGTAAATAGTAGAGAATCAAGACAATGAAGATTGAATTGATTCTAGTTGAATTTGAGAAGATTTGAATATATTTTTCACTAGAAATTTTGGCAGAGTAAGAGGAGAGAAGATAATAAGACAGTAGTTATGAAAAAATCTTTTGAAAACCCCTTATACATAGAGAAAAAACAAACATGTCTACTCATGAAGATTTAAGACGACAAGACACTTCATTTCAAAAATTGAATTTCAAAATTGCGGCATGTATGTTGATATATCATCTTCCTATTTGTTGACATAGGCTAGTGTACTTTGAAAAATTATTTATCTTAAAATGTTTTGGAAATCCTATACTATGTAAAATAATTTGATACTTTATAAAATAGTTTAAACATGGTTTATAAACATTTTAAACTTTGAAAAACTTTTACAATATATTTTTAAATTACATTTTGTTTTAAAGATGAAGGACTTGAAAATGGGAAATAGAAATCAAGATTGCTATTAGGGATAGTAACAATATTTTATGACCCTATAAACTTTACTATAGTCTTGAGATCTTTATATCTTGATCTTTATACTCATGAGTCTTCATGTCCATTTTTTAATTCTTTATACTGTACAGTCTTCGATTCAACACCTGTATAATATCATGCACTATATACTATAAAACTTGGAAAAATATTAGTATCCATATTTTATATGAATGTATTATTATTATTAAGGTTGTTGTTATCAATATTAATAACTAAGGTATTAACAATGGTAAAATACTTTACCACAGTGTATATCTTACTAGAGTGTACGAATATTTTAGTGTTGATTTATGACGAAAACCTACTTTGTCTCGAAATTTTTTTAACAAGGCCAACATCTCTTTTATGCATATTCCTGCCTACTTTGAACAATATAAGACTCTTCCCCCAAAAGATGAAAGATTGTCATGGAAGAATAGCAAGAAATTCAACAACAAGAAGAGGAAGGCGATGATATGGAAATTGAAGAAGAGAGTAATCAAGAAGAAGAGGAGAAGGGAATGGATTCTTCCTTAAAAAGCTTCGACAAAACTTCTCACCATTATAACAAAGAGATTATAAAGAACTAAGAGAATCTTCTGAAAAATTAAAAGAAGCTTAAATGTTCCTATAGTAAAACGGTCACTTCTACCTCCAATAAAGTGGACAAATACTTTAGGAAAATCATTAGGAAGCTTGGTAGAAACTCTTCATCTTCATCGTCGTCCTTTTAGAACTCGTTGTTCTACCTTTGTACTTTTGTTGCGTGTTCATCTAGTTTTATTTCATTTTTACGTATTTTTTTTCTTAGAAACAATGTATTTTCTATCTTAAGTAGTGAAATCTATTTGTTGCTGCTTTATATTGTTCTACTAGCCTTTGGAAATCATTAAAATATCATTATGTCAAGTTGGAACTAAAATTATATCAAAAAATTGAAAAAAATTAGGCTTTTATATCGATATACATATGTGGGATATATCGGCATATCCTAGCAGTTTGGATAATTTCAATTTTAAAAATGTTATAACGATCATCTATTCAATCATTCCTAATATTTCACTATATTTAAGCCTATTTCATCCAAAAAGTTCACTCATTATTTCATTCTCTATTCCCATCCACTCTCAACATTTTTCTTAATAAAAACGTCTTCTCTGCCCAAAAACTTTATGAAAACCTCAAAGAGACATTCCAATCATTTAAAGATATTCTCTGTTTTACTCAAAGAACCAAAGGTATTTGGAAATAAGCTAAATGAAAATGATAAAAGAACAAGAGAAGCACTTTGATGCTCTTTGATGTTTTGTCTTTACCCTGATCGAAGATGATCAAACCAACAACCCAGAATGCTCAAACATAAAGGACGGTGAAGATTGGGATGCCGTCAAAGCAAAACTAACCTTTGAATCTTAAGGTTGGGTTGAAGTCTATAGGAATGTCTAGATTTTTGCTTATTTTAATTAGTAAGTTTGTATATTAAACTTACTTATTTTTAACAGTGATATATAAATAATTTGTTTAGATTGATTACGATACATTTAATTATATAGTATGGATTATAAAATAAATAAGTGTGGTTTTGAATTGATCGTATTAAAGTGTATATTATGGACAAATGAACAAAGTTTGCATTATCCTATTTATTACCTCTAACAGTTAGTATAACACTATATATATTAATATATGCCATGATTATATCATACTAAATATCCTGTATTTTTCATTTATGTCTCCCATTTTACATCTTTCATATCACATTTATTGTATGCTTTAATTAATTTCAGTCCAATTATAATTATATAAGTAAATCCATATTATTCAGCATGACGCATAATCCTTAACTATTGATTTTGACTCTTTAGTTTATAAGTATATCATTAAGCGGGTGTTTTTCGCCTATTTTTGTTGATGACAAAGGGGGAGAAATATATAAAATATAAACATGCATGTATTCAGAGGAATGCACATATTCAGGGGGAATTATGTAACTCATGAGGAGCTATATCGTATTTTACATACAATAATATTTAATGGTTGTCCTCATCAAAATGGTAAAGATTGTTAATACCTCAATTATTGATTTCGATGACAACAACCATGTAAAATAAAAATACTAATGTTTTGCCAAATTATATAGTATATAGTGTAGAATATTTGAATCAAAGACTGTACAGTATAAAGGCTCAAGATAAAGATATGAAGACTCATGAGTTCAAAGACAAAGAAATGAAGATCTCAAGATTATAATTTAGGTATAGAGTCGTTAGTAAATATGGTTGAAGTCCTTAATAGTAACTTATGCTCTCTATCTACAATTTTCGATCTTTGATATTTAATACAAAAATAAAATATTTTAATTTCAAAAATATATTTTAAGTACTTTATAAAAAAATTAAATGCAAAAATATTAAAAATCTGTTTCCAAAATATTTTATAAAATATAGAATTTTCAAAACATTTTATAGAAAACAATCTTCTTTTTTAACTAGCATATGTCGACATACATATCTAGGATATGTCAACATACATGCGTCCAAATGGTTTTTCAAATTTTGAATGGAAGTGTATGTCCAACACAACTCTACACGAATGGATACATTCGTTTATACATTACATATAGGGGAGTGCAAAATGAATTTTTAACAACTAATTACTTACTTTCTTCTCACTCCTTACTCTCTTGAAAATTCTTTTGAAAAATATACTCTATTCTCTTCAAAATCATATAAAATCAATTCATACTTCATTTTATTGATTCAGTACTACTTTCTTACTATTTTTTAAACATCTCCTTCTCTTATTTCAAAGATCAAAATGTTATCTAAGGGGCTATAAGATCCATTGTATCTGAAGTACAAGAATTTGTCTTTCGAAAAACTATCAACTCTACTCGTGTTTGTTTGGATGTACTTGTAGCATTTTCAGATCAAGTGAGTGTGCTTAGCAGCTTGTTCAAATCTAGTAGGTGTGCTTGTAGCCTAGTCAAATCAAGTGAGTTTGTCCCAGGCTCGAAATACAGGACGGTGTGTCTCGTAGCCTCAAAATCAAGATTGTATTTGCGTTTGCCTTCTACCTGGTTAAAGATTGACATTTGAAAAGAAATATTTACAAGCAATTGTAGGGGACTGGATTTAGGAGAAATCCAAACTAGTATAAAATCCGTGGTGTCATCTCTCTAACTCTTACCTTACTTTGTTGCTTTTATTTTTACCTGTGACAACAGCTGTGACTGATTGTTAGTATAATTCTATGTTCTTAACTTGTGATTTAATATTAATTTTGAAAGAAAATTAAAAAGATTTGCATAAGTTAGAAAGCACTATTCACCCCTCCCTCACAAATATTAAATTAGCCTTAAGATCTATAATACCGCCACCCACACCATCCACCAGTTAGTTAGTCCTGGGCAAAGGAAAGTTGTCTTTTGGGTACACCATATTCAAATTAAAGTAGTCGATACAAGCTTGTTGTTTTCCATTTGACATCTTGACCAACACAGGATTGGATACCCAATTAGGGCATAAAGCGTTGCAAATAACCTGTTTTCCAAAATTTTATTCACTTCTTCCTTCAACATAGCAGATCGCTTCGGACCCAGACAGGGTCTTTTATGTTTTACTGGTGTGAACTTTGGGTCAATATTTATTGCATGACATGCTATATCCAGCAATATCCCGCACATATCTGAATGTGTCTAGGCAAATACATCTAAGCTTCCTTAGAGAAAATTGACCGATTCCTTTTTTAAGTTAGCATTGAGCTGCGATCCAATTTTCAGAACCTGAGTAGGGTCATCCATGTCGATTGGAACATTCACCGTTAGCTCGACCGATGCTGGTTACCCGTACCTTGACTGCTTCTTGGGATCCACAGCCTTGCTAGAATGGCTATGGTTCCCAAGCCAAGGTCCAAGATTTAATTGCTATGTTTGTGAGTCCCGAAGGCAGAGATTTATCTCTACATTCTTGCCTTCCTCATGCTGTTTTTCTTCTCTGAGTTCTACGCCGTAGCACTCTCCTCCAGCATTCTGCTCACCTTTCACCACTCCTTCCCCATTTTTTGTAGGGAATTACATTACCAAACATCAAGGCGCCAAAACTATTATAAAATCAGCCAAAGAAGGTCGGCGCAAGATGGCGTTGTATGCCAAGTTACCATCCATGGTAACAAACTTCTAGATCTAGACTATCATATGATTTCCCTCGATGGAAAATCGATCGTTCTGATAAGCTGTTTTCTTCACTCGTAAACCCTTCAATCTTGGTTTTACAAGTTGTTGCCTCCTTGATGTTGATCTTCATATGATCAAATGTAGTCCTAAAGAATATATTCATCGAACTCCCATTGTATATCAATACTCGACGTATAGTTACCAGTCGAATTTCAACCGTTACCATCATGGGGTCGAAAGCTGGTGCTTCAAATCTGTTAGCATCTTTTCTTCTAAATATGATATCATCAGTTATCATTCTATGTTGCTTGGCCAGAGCTTCGTCTTTTACAGAAAAGTAGCCATTATGCAGTACAGCTTCATTGATCTTGTCTACCATTCCATTTCCCTCTAGCTCTTTTCCACTGGACGAGGTCCTTTGGTTATAGTATTAATGACTAATTTTCCATTATTCTTCTTGAGTTCTTCTCAGCTCGACCTGAGCTGAATCCCTTAGGAAGGCAGCCCTTGGGGTCTCATAGCCTGGTCGCCACCCTGTGGTTCTTCGACATACTATTAGAGCCTATTTTTACTTATCAGCTCTTCAATTAGGTCCTTCAAATGTCCACACTCATTCATGTTGTATCCACAAGATTCATGGAAATGTCAGAGCTTTTCCTAAGCGATTCTGCTCTTCGGTCGCCTCCTACCTTGGTGGCTTTTTTTATCGCTCTGTCCCTTGCATGGAAAGGTATATGTTCTCCAACATGTCATTCAAGAGGGTTTAATCTTTCGGTCTCAAATTCCTTGAGCACTTGTTGTTCTCATTTTTCCTATCACCTAAGCCTTGATTTCTTTACTTTTGGTTACCAGAGTTTTCAAAATTAGTTTCCACGTTACCAGTGTTATATCTAGAATGTTTCACCACCACATATCTCAAGATAATCTCCTTTGACTATCCGGCATCAACATTTTTTGAAGCTTTATTTGCTTCCTTCAAGCGTAGGATCTAGTTAGCCTTTCGATGGAAATCCTCCAAGTTGTAGGTTTCTTCATGTTCGGGTGAATGCCTTGGACCAATGCCATGAATAACTGATCCTCCTTCAGATTGCTTACTTCGGTAACAACAATGTTAAACCGGTTCAAGAAATATTTTAGCATCTCCCTAGGCCCTTGAGATAAGCTCGACAAGGACATCATTTCCTTGGGTCATGCAGCATGTATTTAGAACTACCCTAGAAATTTCCTAGCCAACACATCGAAAGTCGATATGGATCTGGGCACAAGCTAGTGGACCACATCGACGTGGTTCTCTCCAAGAAAATGGAAAAACACCTGCATCGAATAGCATCCGTTGCCTTAGCACCATCCATATGCCATTCATACTTCAGTAAATGTTGTCTAGGATCGGTTGTTCCTTTATACGATGGTATTGTCAGCATCGTAAACTTCCTCAACAATTCTTCTCTCAGAATATTTTCAACAAATGAAGTCCTACTTGGCGCAGAACCCCAATTTTCATTCTTTCCACCTATTGTTTCCTTCATCGATAGTTTAACCATATCAGTTATTTATTCCTCGCTGGCAAGGTACTCTGAAGGTCGACTATCAGGGTTACGTGAGAATTTGAATCCACAAACAGTCTCGGTTTGTCAACTTACGTGTAGGTCCTCCAGATGTTGGGAAAATCACTCCTTCAATGTTCTATAGACGCATGGTTGGTTTAGCTGCGACTGCTTGAACCCCGTTCCATTAGCACCAACATCTAGCTCAAAATCATCATCGTCGAGCTGGAAACATTCCTCATCATTGACATCCTTTCTCTAAAACATTCCTCTCGGTACTGAGACAAACCCCCTCGGTATCGAGTGGTCTTCTTGTGGGGGAGCGCTTCTGCTTCCTCTAGTAGCTTCTCTTGTAACTTCCGCAACTGCCTCCTTTTGTTTTTCTTTCCATCCCTTCTATTTTGGCCAAAAACAAATGAGTTTCCCTATTATAACCTAGGTGAAGTTTCCATTTCCATTCTCCTAATTCTTTTTGGTTACAAGTTTAGTAAAACATCCATCTTGTCCATCAAGACTTTATGACTACCCACCATCTTCTAATTCAATTCCTACAGCATCTTAACAAGCTCTCCTCTAGTAACCATTCGTTGTTGAGTAGATGATCTTGGTGCCACCCATTGGTTACTAAATTCAACTTTATGAGCATTCCCTTCATCACCATAATCTACTGCTCCTATGGATCTATCGGATCTTCTAGCCACCATTGACTACAAATAGTCAACCTCCAAATTCTTCAAGGAAAGCTTCTAGATCTAACAATTGGATCTCTAAATCCACAATAGCAAGTTAGATCTAACCCCGAGAATCGATATTCCAATGAAATCACAGTGCCATAAATAGCACAACATCCAAATATGACCTGTTGTGGGATCAGATCTTGTAGAAATAGCAAGAAAAATGCAAAAGAGAGTAAAAAAGTATAGAGATGTAAGATTTTATAGTGGTTCATCAATCTCTGACCTATGTCAACTTTATACTCTAATTGATAATGGATTCAAGAGAGAATTAGAGTCAGCAATATAAGAGATTGATATGGTTCTAAGCTTGGTACTACCAATAGTATTTTCTTATGTGACTATTGTAAGGGATAGATAGGAGATGAAGAAGTAGAGTCCAAGAACCTTTTTTGGTTGCTATAGGGCTAGTATTTATAGAGAAACTACTCCATAGGTCTTCAAGGTTGAATAGAACTAGGTCCAAATGCTAGTCCAGAAGCCCACAAGAATGCAGGCCACCCAATAATCAATATGGACCACTCGTTACCGAGAGGTATCACTTGATGTCGAGAGGTTTGTACTTGTAAATCTTTCCCCTTCTTATTTACTTTACTCTTCTATCTTTGATTCAATGTATTCCAACCTCTTTTCCATATAGTCTGAGTCGATTTCGACGATTCCTTTGATAACACTTATATTATCATGCTTTATTTACTTTCTTCTCATCTATTCTTGGAATTGCTTGTCCATTCTCTAAGAAAAGCACTTAATGATGACGTGTTTGAGGAGTATATGAAATGTATAGGATTAAGAAAGCTAATATGGTGAAACGACCTCTCGGTACTGAGAGGTTTCTCTCGGCACTGAGTGATTTACTTAGCTTGTTTTCCAAATAAACATTTTGAGTTCCATTCCTTATTCTCTTAAGTATATTCCTAAGTTCTTGAGTCATTTTGTCTTCATCTTGATGTTCTCATTTTCGTTGAAAATTTGCTTGGTTAAAAACCCAGTTAACAATGAATAAACTAAAGGATGACGAAGAAATATAAATTGTACTTACCTTAAATATTTTTTCATGTTGTCACTTCAAGACCGGTGCAAGAGATTAACTATACACTAATAAATGATTCAGAACTTAATCACTTGTGTTTATTTGCTCTAGAGTTTGTGTTTTCCATAAGTTGTGAAATCTGAAGAAATACAAGGACATAGATATTTGATCGATATTCGATCATATATAAATGTTATATGATGAACGGTCATTGTTTATAATATGCAAAATTTCAGTGAAATTAGTTCATTAGAAATAAGCAAATAAACAATAATGTGAAATCATGTATTCAATATGATTGATTACAACAAGGATTTCCATTTGAATGGTTCAATCATTTAGAAAAAGAAAGTGAATGTACAAGGATGGATGTAACTTAGGCATAGGTGAGATAAAGAGAGCAATTAGTCAACTCTGCTTTATGAAGTGATATTGGAAACGATAATTATACAAAATGCTAGTAGATACTTAATATAGAATGAGAAATGTAATTTTTATTCTAATTGTATTTTTCATATGGAAAATTGTTATCTATAAAAGTGATTCCTAAGGTTAATGATATTTGAAACTCATGACTGTAGATAAGTTGTAGTAAAAAAATAAAAATCCGATAACAAGTAGTTGAACGGAGCTTCATATTTCATATGCTATTGTAGGAATGGAAGAATTAGAATAACGGTATTTGATGCATTAGCTAAATAACATGGAAGTATTTATAACTTGTTGGAATTATTTTGAAATTAAGACAATACCCGTTTAGTGGAAGCAACATAAGAGTTAGCGAACTCTTCAGATCAATACATAATGATATATGCAGTCAAAAATCTAATGATACAAAAAACAGTTCCACATACTTCGTTTAATTCGCAGATGAATTAACCTGAAATAAACATGTGTATATGACACAAAAGTAATATATTTAAGATAAGTTCACCGAGTATTAAATGGAAGTATAAAACGCAACATGCAAAGGAAATAAGAAAATTCAATTTGATTGAATAGGTAAGTATATAGGAAAATGGTTTAAAAAGTACCTAAAAATAAAAATATTCAATCTCAAAAGTCATTCCTCCCCATGACATGTAATGATGTATCGATAAGGAGTAATAAGACTTTGTTGGCAAAGTACAATTGAAAACGAGTGAAGTTGAGTTAATTTATTTCTGTATGGCCATGTACTTAAGAGTGAGTACATAAGGTTAAAATTTAATTTCATCTAAATAATAGTTTACAAGATGATATAAAATGAACATTTACAAGAAATCCTTACATATCCTCGGTCAAGGAATTGACAAGTTGTGTGACTCAAGAGACTGCTTGTAATATTCGTAGGGAATCTTGTGTGGACCATCCAAAATGAGTTTGGGTCCGATCAACATTGATCGACCAATTAATGTTATGAACATGTGTTGAGTAAACTTATAAACCAAATCAATTTTATGCATATATATAGGCAATTTATAAAAAAATATACGAATACTTATTTCATTGCATTGGGAAACAATTGTTGTTTCAAGAAACACAAACTTCATAATGAAGGAGTTTCTTTTAGAAATTATCGGTAGTAAAATGGATTTGGACACGATCAAAAGATAAGACTGATTATAAAGGATGAAATGAAATTGATCAAGTCTAAGTGGACATAACTAATTACAACGTCTAATAAGAACTCTTATATATTAAAAATAAATTATGATTTTCTTATCAACGTCGAAAAAATAATTTCCTCAATTACTAATAAACCATTAAGAGTATTGGCCCCACGATATGGCATGATGCGCAAATTCAAAATGGATTTCAAGTACATTATGAAAATATGGTTTTAATAGTTGTACACGAAAGGATATGATCCATCGGTGGAAAAGTCACTCTTAGAAAAGGCCAATGCATTTGGAATTTGTTAGGCAATGTTTATTGAATTACAATGCAAATTTCAATTGTTGAAATTAACATCACAAATTCTAGAGATTAATTCTGTTGAGTCTAGGAGCTTTTGATTCTTCATTTCAAGGTGTGATTTATATGCAACATCAACGATAAGTCTTCAAATTATTTATTTATACATATGTTATGTCATTCATATTCTTGGATTTCGTAAGATTGTTCATATGTTCACTTGATCCTTTGAAATTCTCTCATCTCAATAGATTATCTGATAATTATATTGTTTTATTTTAGAACCGCGTATGTTCTTTACCCTCCTATTATATTTTTTTCCTCAACTTGATTTAGTTGGATTATTCATTACTTTTTCTTATTTTTTATTATTCTCTGTAATGATTAGATATGTTTGTTCATATAACGAATTCATATATGCCTAACTCGTCCAATTCATTTTCTTCTGTTTTGGTGTTTTGTTTAAAAAAACAGAAATCTAAAAGTTAATTTTGATTCAAATCTATTTTATTAGTTTATAAAATTTATATACATAATTGCAAATAAATTATTTTATGCTAACCATTTATTATTACATGAATACTCATTTCTATAATTATATAATTATCTTTTGGACACAAACATTTGAATAGTATCCTGTAATAATGAAAGTTATTGAGTCTAAAATTTACAATTGGACATTTTTGCGAACTTTTAACATTTTTATCCTCTTCTAAACTTACTATTTAAAAAAAACATTTCCAAAACTCTAGCTTCATTTCCAAATTAAAACTTATCCTAGATTGTTTGCTTTTAAATCTAGCTTATTTACATACAGGTTTACGCACATGCACACACATACGTACACACACACACGTATATAAATATATTGTGTTCACAAATTATGGGTTTTTAAACTAAAAATGTTAAATTGAATTTTTACTTATATATTTGAAATTGGGGGTTTTTAGGCTAAGGGAAAACGTTAGAAAAAAAATTAGTTTCAGGGACAAGAAGTTTGCTTTTTAGGCTGAAGGGCACTTTTAGTGTAAATCACAGAATGATAGTTGTAACTATCATTTTCAGTTTACACTAAAAAGTGTCCTTCAGGCTAAAAAGCAAACTTTTTGTCCCTTAGACTAATTTTTTTTGCAACTTCTTCCTTGTGCCTATTTACCTGTTTGGAATTGTATGTGTGTTGTTTTATTTTAAAGCTATAAAACAAATCTTGTATAATTATGTAACTTTTAAGGTCAAACCTTTCTTTAATTGAAACCAAATTTATTAATGTTAATTTTGGATTTGAATTACATAAATCATCTAATAATATTTTAATATATGTATATATATAATAATATTTTAATATTTACATACGTTTTTAAATCAATATCATGGACAATAAAGGCATGTGTAAAAAAGGAATGGTCCGCCGTGGTGTATATCTCAACACCTACATATATACCCATTAACTATGCACACTTTTATCTACAGTATGTGCACTTCACACAAACAAGTGTATTTGATGTACTTGTAAACGAATTTTTTTTTTAAATAAAATTGAATACAATGAAGATTTTATTTAATATATTTAGATTGGATCCAAAATTCATTTAGGGTTCATAGACTTAACAAAATCAAAATAGAAACAAATTGAAATTAAACTATTTAAACCACTTCCAACTGACCTAGCTCCTTCAATTTGGAGTTGAAATGATGAAGTTATAACAGGGGAATGGAGTGGTTGGTAGTAAGGAAAAATGGGTCGGTGGCGTAAGTACTTCGGGATTTTTGGTGTTGGATTTGGGGAAACATATGGAGAACATTGGCTTGGCTTCAAAAAACTTGGAGGAGTGCTTACCATCGAGCACTTTTGGTTACGCCCAACTGGTTTGAAGGAATGAATTTGAGGCTTTTGGGTTAACAAGTGTGGACTCCAAGCTAGAAATAAGGTGGCATGGCTAGTTCTTCAAGCTCCAAAGAAGGTAGCGAAGGGTTTCAACATTTAGCCAAAAATTGTCTAAGTGATTGGTCCACATGGTCAGCGAAGATCATTTATAGTTTGTGTCGACCGCAATCTTGAATGGGAATTTTGGAATGTCCTTCGAAGGATGTGCGGTTGTCGATCATTTGATGTATTGTATGCCTACTTTGATGCGTATCACCGATGACGGTCGATTTGACGATAAGGAAAGTGAAGGGATTTTCGAACAGAAAAATGCCGGTTCTACTTCTAGACTGAAGTCAAAAAGTTAAGGGTTTACTTTAGCACTGACATGACGGAGTTCTGTGGCTTTTGATAATAGTCCGGAGAAATTCTGAGAATAATGACAACTCGGTGATGAAGTTGTTATGATGATCCATAAGGACAAGTTTGTTGACGTGAACTTATGAAGTGGAACATTGAGGTGTTATATTATGGAGATGTATAAAATGGAATATTGATGTGTTCTACCATGGAGAAGCATGCAACATGATAGTTGATTACTCGTAAGTTTCATGTATGTTCGTAAAGAGGGGGTATGTGAGGGCGCTCACCTAGATTTGACCATGTCCTAGATATTTGATCACAGATCTATCTTACCCTATATTTTTGATCGTAAGTCTAGTGCCTGGCCTTACAAAATGGCATGAAGTTGACCACTAAGAAACTGAGATGCTAAGTAGTCTCTGTCTATTGATGTGGCTATATGAGTTAACCTATAACCAATGCACTTGAGTAAATGATGTAAGGATGTCTGATGGTTGCCATGCTTGCTTTGTTATGCTAGGGATGTCACATGATGTAGGTATTATTGACTTAGATGCCTAGACACCCCCACATTGTACTTTGAGATGTAGTACATTAACATGACGATAGTATATTAGCATATATTGTTACGTGCTAACTCTATAGGTGCATGGACATGTTAGGTTTGATTCTCTATACCCTGTGTTACAAATTTTACTATATCGACTTTCATAGTATTTACCGTAGATAGTTCATACTAGACTGTTCTTTGACTCGAGGTTTTTTGTTTTTCTTCTTATTATCTTCAGTACTTTTAATTGAGTAGACTAGACAACGGGTATAAGATAGTGCATGGAGCTATTCGGAGGATAAGCATGAGGTTACACTTTACATATATCTAGTTTGTAGATTATCTGCATTATTTTCGTTGTGCATCACTTTAGAGCTTGATCGGTGCAATATTATTATTTATAGATAGTTTATTCAGAGTTTATTATTTGATATATAAATTTTGTTGTTATTTGTTGATATAAATATGATAAACCATACTCTAATGCCCAGTCCACTTAATGTCAAACGTACTTAATCTGGCCCTGCAACATTCCATCTAGTCAGGAGTATTCCAAGTTTAGAATCGGCCGGCTCAACTCAAGACATCTTTAAACAACTAACTCATATGACTAGGCCTAACTCAAGTATGATCCATCTTTGGCCTGACTTCATTTCATCCTACCTTGAACCGGTCCAGCAGCCCATCTCACCATCCCATGAATGGCTCGACACATCCCTTGCAACCTAGTCCTTTGTGACATTCAGCTTTGCTCAGCATCCTTCAGCAATAGGCAATCGATAGCTAATGTGCATAGGAAGCTTCTCATCCGCATTACCACCTGGAAAAGCAAAAGTAAACGACAAATAAGCTATATGTACTTGGTACTATAACATGTTCATCAAAAGCATGCCTACTTCCACAGCAAGCCATCTTACATTTGGTATGCTTCCTGGTCACATATCCATAAGCCTTTACTACTATAATCCATTTGCCCATGTGAGTGATCGATGACCAAAAGCATTTCCAACTTGTTTTCCTGCGTAATCTCTGTCATCCATAATTCATATCAACTACAATAAATACCTCATGCCATAAAACTTCAAAAGGGTTGAAAATTAGTTGAATTCTTAACATTTCTCAACACAAAATCACTTCCTTCAACAAATTAAAGCTCAAAGTTCATGAGATTAGCAAAATTATTCGGGCTGTAAATTTTGTAAGATTGTCCGATGTCCGGCTCGATTCGAGGTTGTAAGGCATCTAGTCCGTATACGTAATATTTTCATTTAGGATACAAATTATGACAAGAAATAATGTACGAAAAAACTTGTCTATTCGAAAATGTTCGACGTTTTTGTATTGTCTGAACATTGTCCGTCTGCTGTCTGGCTTGTATGAATAATGTTTGAAATTGAAGCCTGTCTGGTCCATGTCCGTTTGAATCTCTTATAAGACTGGACTAGGACCACCTCAATTCGGTATGGTCCGATCCATTTACACCTCTAAAATTTGTAGTTTTAAGCGCTTAGTTTCTTATTATTCTATTGTAATTCCTTGTAATTATAAGAGAAAAACATAGCAAGAGATTTTCATAGTCAAACCACTCTACATCTTTGTGTCATTTTCTTAATTAGCTCACTTTATTCGTCATTTTACATTTTTAAGCCTACTGTTAGTATGCTCCTTTTACTAATACAACATATTGGTCTAATTTTGAGGTTAGTTAATTTTTTAGTCAACAATTTCAGTTATATTTACCGTCTCACTAGTTATATATCTATGCGATTATCATATGTTATCCTACGTGTTGTGAAATGCACAACTACTTTGGATTTTACTTACTTTATCACCCTTGACAATCGTCCTACACCATTCTGGTATCATCACAACACACTTTATAGATTATATTGAGTATTGTTGGTGTAGGACGGTTGTCACAGTAACCATGGGATCTCTAAGATACATTATGAACTTGCGCATATATATCTAATTTCAAGTTTACTAGAGATTACATTATCACAAATGGAACAACCCCACATGGCAAGTTAATTAAGGTGGGGTTTCTTCCTACACCCTAACTTGTATGGTGTCCTAGGTGTAGGTTTAGATTGAACAACATTTAACATACGCACTGCACATTTTGACATGTCCTCAAAACGAAAGAGGTAACTTTACTCCACCCAACATAAATTGAACCATGTCTAACAAGTTTTGCACTCCTTTTCGAAACACCATTATTTTGTGGGGTATAAAGAGTAGTGACTTGAAAGATAACTATTATGTTTTGGGTATTCTTAGAGTTCATTTCAAGATACTCATTGCCTCGATCGGAACGAAGTGTTTTTATATTATTCGACTGTTGGTTTTCTAATTCTATATTTAATTCAAAAAATTCTTATAACCTTTTGAATTCTATTGCATAAGATACATGTATCCACATCTAGAGTAATCATCGATGAATGTAACGTAATATGTCTCCTTGTCGTTTGTAGCCATAGAGAATGGGTCGCATACATCTATACGTATGATCCCAAGAGCTCGTCAACTCTTTCTTTTCTCTTACATAATGGGTGCTTTTCCATTTTATCTTTGAGACATGAGTTACAAGTATGAAAATAATTCTAAATCAAATGAAGGGTGATAACCTTTGTTTCTTAAATTTGTGGTCATTTCTCATTGATAAGTCCTAGATATAATCAAGGTTTTAAATCTTGGATTTCGATCACGTTACGTCTCGAAGATTTTAGAGACTCAATCTTGTATCGGGGTGATCTCAGATGAGATAATTCCGTCTCAGATATTTGTCTCAAATTTCCATCTCGAGTCTTAAAGCTCGTCTCGAACCATTTGGGGGTATATGATATGTTAAAAATTGATATTCTTACGCAACAAATTTTATGATTGCTAACATATAAATAATAACTTTGAGAAATCAATCAATAGTTATTAATTTATGAAATAACATTCATATTCATAAATCATAATATGGTTAAACTAACAAAATAGCACAATATAAGTAGATTATAGCTTACTCACGATTCATGACCATGAAGTATTGTTAGACATAGAACATAGGAAAGATCCAAAACATTAAACAATAATGCAAAAGTAAACATAAAGCATATACATTAATAAGTAATATACTTGAATAAAAATGGTGAATATGAAAATGCAAAAGATTATAGAACATATATGAATATACGATATAATCATATGGCATGCAAAATGCGCATAAGACACAAAATATTAAGCATGATTCTTTTCAAGTCTTCTATTTACATAAAAATTACACAAAAAAGCATAATGGTAAACCAAAATAAAACCAAGCTTTTACAATTACAAGCTAACTAGCAAAAGGAATCATTATTATATCTTAAAAGGCTATTCTTCAAGGGACTTGGAATGTGATTCAAATGTCTTACGTAGTTTTATTCGATTAAAGTAATCTTTTTAGGGTTTAATTTTAGCAATTAAAAGAGAAGGAGTTAACTATTGAAATATCATGAACTTATAGTAGCCAGGCTTCAATATTTCTAATTATTGTATTGGGTCGGGTCCAGGCTCAATTTTAGCTCAAAAAAATCTCGGCAAATAATTCAATATATCATATCGGCCGATATTGTCATATATCAGCTGATGTACCTGAAATGGGATTTACTGTTTTGTTTTGAAAGGAGACTAAACAGAGATCTCGGTCAAGATATCGACTGATATTTTCGAGATCTGAAGCAATGACTATAATGCAACAAATAATTATATATGTATAAACAGTAGATACAACAAACACCAATAAATGCCTTCATTCAATGTACCATAACGCAGCCTTATTTGCAAGCTGAATATTGAAAACATTCTTGTTCTAAAACCAAACCTTATCCATCCATAGTCAAACTCAAAACATAAATAATACCACATATAAAGTTAGGTAGACAAAATTAATTATTCAAAATTAAAATATGTTTATTACCAAGCTTCTTATGGTGTTCTCCCACTACAACAACGACTAAGATAATGTTTTTGCAATGCGATTTTAACAACCCACTACCCATACTATCCAAGAGTAATACTGTCGGATAATACGAAGAACGAGGCTATATGGAACACATACGTGAATATTCCCTTAGGATAACATAGGTAAGTATCTAAAAAAATCTCATATAATACATCTATATATACACAGTATCGACACAAAGCAATGGACATGTGTGCCTCCAGGATAGAACAATATACAATATATACAAATGAACACCAAGTCACAGATCGTAGAAGAAAAATATAATACATCATAATTATAAGTTTTATCTCACTATGACATTGTACACAATTCAAATTCATAATGTAAGAACTCATAGTCATCTCCATACTAACAAATATGAGGAGGCATCTGAATAAAATATACATGGACAACTCAAACATAATATATATATATATATATATATATCATGTTTCCTCAAAAGCTCAATCATCACAAACTAGCTAATGTCCATGTACCTAAAAGGTCTCGGACTAACCCAAGTATTATATAAATAATAAATGGGCCAGACTATATCTAAATCTAAGGTGTGAACATAAAACAAGCATGATATTAAAAAGTCAAGTATGAATACGATTCAATCAAAATCTCTAAAATGATATCCAATAATTATCTCGACCTACAATCCTAATGGAAGAGATAATTTTGACCGTTAGACCCTCGAAGATATCAAGAAAATATAAACTTAGATCAATATCAAAGCCAATTAAAAGCTCAATATATAAAACCATATATCTCCACTCTCGATCCTAAGAGAGGCGAAACTCCAACCGAACGGTTCTCGGAGATAGAAACAACAAATCAAACAAAAATGAGATCTCTCAGACATATGCTCTTTTATGAGAATGACAGAAAAGCTCACAGTTTGTCTCTAATGTCATAAATCTCTAATGTCATAAATAGACAACAAGCAGCTCTCTTGAGTTAGGCTAACTCAAATGGCAAATTAACATGCAACCAGTGTCTAATGTCAATTATCATCGTCTCTAATGAGATGTTAATATCAAATATCACAAATAAAATGGATCTACCTAAGTCATCCAGATGGGAGACTAACAAACAACAACACTACTCCAGGAAACATGGATGACCACAGTCCATTTCCTAGAGTCCCTAGGTTCCTCCTAGAAATGTGACACATGTATCCATCCATGTCGTGAACACGCTGCCGGACTACGCCGAGCATTGGTCACGATTCCTAGTTGCCCTTGGTAACAGACTGTTGGTCCTTAAATGATGTCAGGGCAATAGCTTTAATAAGAGAAATAACTCCCAGCCTACAAACTCACAAGTTGACATCACTGATCGGGGGTGCGACCCCGCAATCAGGACCGCTAGGATGGATAACTAGCTAATTTGGTAGGTCTAATTCACATGCTCTCCATAATGGCGTGAACCTTATGGCATAGATTCCCTACGAATTCTCTCAACTTTATAAGTCATAATGAGAGTAATAACTAGTACTCTCGAGTCTAGGAGTCCCAATGAGTGATAATAACTTCTCCATACTATATGAGTCTTGATAAGAGCATCTCAACATAATAAATCCATGATTACTAGGCTTAAGAGCAGATAATAATACCCGACTAGTTAGTCCTTATAGGATGCAATAAAATATATTTTCAACGATATGAATCATAACGAGAGTAATAATAAGTACTCTCGACTTCACACGTCCTAATAAGAGCATTACAACATACTTACTCCTCGACTACTAGCCCTAAAAGCAATACAATATGACTCGACTACTTAGTCCTAAAAGGATAAATCTATAAATCTCAACTTATCTCCAACATGTATCCCTTGGAGAGAAATAGGACTCTAAAATACTAAGATCTAAGGAGTCACCTCAAGATGATATCATAATTCCTAACCCATCTTCATAATATAAGTGACATCTACTCACTAATAGTAATCGACCAGTATTACACTTAGTATCACTTGATCGTTTACCAGACGTTAGTAAACTACACTTGTTATCCGAGTTTTTAACCCAGCGGATAACAACAGAAAACAAGACAACCTTAAGCTAGTAGGATGGTTTAGGAACTAACCAGAGAAATTACGACTAGAGATCGACGAGGGCCAAGCTATACGGTTAAGGCGACGATAGGAGTGAATGAAGCCAAGAGACCAGCATCCCTATATCCCAACCAGTGTTTGAACGTAAGTAGCTAGTTACTTGCCATTAACACGTGTCGACAATAATGAATGTCTGTAAAAACATCTCCAATTTCGAAACTGTGGCCAGATCGTCAACAACCATGCACCTCCTCAAAGCCTCAAACAAACAAGTTATGGAAAACGAAGAAAGGAGGAAAAACTTAGCTCACGAAATGAAGCAAGTCTATGGGTCGCTGGCGGCCCATGGGCCATGGCTCGCTGGCGACCCACGGTGTTGGTTCATTTCACGAGCTAGAACCTCCTGGGTCGTCTATAGTCCATGCTGAGAGCTGATAATGATGGTCCTGGCCTAGAAACCCTCCAACCTCTATAAATAACGTGCCATCTGCAACATAAAGGGGAACTTCCCCGGACTAGTTGCTGAAGCTCTGCTGAGATTATTCTTCACCTCCTACCTCCCTCACAATGATCTCAGAAGGAAAACACTATGATTCTCCAGTGGATTCTAACTCTAGATATTCAATCTAGCTAGGAGATAGCCAAAGCCTTATAATCAAACAGCTTTTGTAATAGCAATCAGTCTACAATAAAACTATAAAGTGGATATAGGCTTCGTTAATAGCCGAACCATTATAAAAATATTCTGTCTATTTTCTTTTACTACTTCTTTTCTATATCTGTGATATGTAATATTGCTCTATAGAGACAGGGCTGGTGCTTTCAAAACCAAACCAGGGTGTTGGTCCATTTTTGAGGTCAACATTTTGGTGCTTTCACTAGGAACCTTGCAACCCATGATCCAGATCTAGCTTTCTACTTTGGATTGCATAGGTCCAGAAGTTAGATCTCCACTTTCAACCCAAGATCCAGATCTAGCTATCTACTTTGGATTACAAAGAATCAGAAGTTAGATCTCCAGCCTTTGCTTGAAGAACTCACTATTTTAAAAGTTAATGGCTCCCAGAAGGAGAAGAACCGCCTCTGGAAGGTCCATAGAGGCAGAAATAGCGGCAGAAGGTGTTAGCATCTAACAGGCTGAAGTAAATGCTGCTAACTTAGGTAATCAAGCACCAAGGTCCTCTAGTCAACAAGAAGTTTTTGCCAGGGATGAGTTGAATAAGAAGGTTGAAGAAATCAATCAAAGAATGGAAGATAGTCAAAAGGCTCTAATGGAAAACTCAATGCACTGATAACTCTACAATCACACCCCACTCCAAGGGTTATCCCTAAACCAGCTACTGCCGTAAAGCAGGAAACTCTCTATTTCCGGCTTGCATAGGAGAAATGGAAAGAAACCATTGAGAAGGGTAACAATGGGGTGTAACTTGGAGGAGAATGAGAATACCCCACTTGACGC
The DNA here is from genome assembly GCA_030765085.1 of Allium cepa. NCBI lineage: Eukaryota > Viridiplantae > Streptophyta > Magnoliopsida > Asparagales > Amaryllidaceae > Allium > Allium cepa. Next base: position 789,828,506 of record CM060935.1, on the reverse strand, counting down.
AAGATAGCCAAATTTGAATTTAAATCAAGGGGCCAAAATCCCACTAGAGGACGTAGTTGTGAACCTCTTCGATTTAGAAGGCAGTGAGCAGGATGACTAGGTGGAGAAGGATGCCAATGCATTTGATAATGCTAGAAACATCTAGACCACCCTAATCAGGCCAAATGCAAGCCAATGGGGCCCTATGGGAATGGCTCTCTCGAAGATAGGAGAGCCTAGTTATCAACCCACGCGTCATGATCGTTTGCCGAACCAAATACTTGGCGCAGTAACTGACTGCCGCTTCCAAGACAACCGGACATCAGTGGTATATATGGAAGACATGGTCAAGTGGCTGATGGATGAAAGTAAAGTCAAAAGGATTATGAGTGGGGATCTGCCCCAAGTTGGACCCCTTTTATCGATGAGATCTTGAATGAAAGATACCCAGACAAATTCACCATGCCAACCATTCCCTCCTACGACAGAACTAAGGATCCAAAACCCCATTTGTACAAATATAGTTGGTATATGGATGGAGCAAATGCTTCGAAAGCCATGCACTGCCGATGTTTCCCCATTTTTCTAGAAGGCGTTGCATGTGGTTCACCAGACTTCCCCAAGATCTATTTCTAACTTTAATAAACTTGCAACAAAATTCGATGACCAGTTCAAACTTCATACCGCACAACCGAAGGACATCATGTCTCTATCCGAACTGGTTAAAGGGAGAAATGAGTCATTGAGATCGTTTATGAGCAGATTCAACATAGCGATAATAGAGATGAGCAACTCGAATGAAGACGTGGTTTTTATGGCTTTAGTCCACGCTATTCATATGGAGATGGAGTTTAGAAAATGGATCAAGATGAAGCAATCCACCAACAGGAAAGATTTCAACCGTAAAGCAAGCCAGTACTTGAGGTTAGAAGAGGCGGAGGAGCTGGAAAGAAAGGTTGCATGAGTACAACAGATGAACACCGAACAGAATGGTACGAAGGTTAATCAAAACACACGCAACCTCGGGAATAACCAAGGGGACGTAGGGAAGAATGGAAACCAAAAGAGAGGAAATCAGAACTCTAAAAAGAGAAATGGTGGTGGCCGAAACAAAAGGTATAGAGAGTTTGGACTAGGAGACTATACCCCTCCTCGAATGATACTTCGGAAAATATTTATCACGCAATATAAGAAACTGAAGAGTATAGAAAACCCTTCAAGAAGGAGGCAACAGAATAATAGAAGCGCTCAGGAAAATTCTACCGCTTTCACGAGACGCATGGGCACAACACAAATGAATGTCGCCACCTTAAGGACCTCATTAAAGGATTAATCTGCAACAACAAGCTTCAGCAATATGTAGAAGGACCACGAAAACACAGCTAGGTTATAGTCCCTCAACCACCTAGGGAGCAAAGAAATCAGACTAGAACCGGTGAAGAAGGGTCGAAACAAACTGACAAAGGCTTATTATCAGAATAATATCTGGGAGACTGCATCCTACATAAAGGAGTTGGGGGAAGGTGGAGTGATACGCAAGTTCGCTAAAACATGCCCCGAGGGGATCGTGTATGACAACAGATGTGAAACTCCGGTCGAGGATAAATTTTTTTTGAGTAATGACATAGTGTTTCGTGACCGAGACACAGAAAGAATTGAAGCTCCAACCCTTGATCCAATGGTGGTTACAGTAGGAATCAGGCCGGTAGTAGTCCGACGAGTATTGGTTGATAGTGGAAGCTTAGTTAATATACTTTTCAAATGTACTTTCGATCGGATAAAGATAAGTATGAAAAGCATATCTGCATGCCAAATGAAGGTTCAGAGGTTTACTGGAGAACCTAAGCAGCCGGTGGGAAGCATTGACCTACCTATAGAACTTGAAGAGGGAGAATGATGAGTCACCCTCATTCAGACTTTTGTGATTGTAAATAAAATGTCAGCTTATAATGCATTTTTGGGGCGGCCTGCGTTAGCCGACTTCAAGATAGCGTTGGCTCAATGGTGCCTCATGATGAAATTCCCTAACGAGCATGGAGTCGGGATTGTGAAAAGTGATCGAAGATTTGCTCGAGAGTGTTATATTGCGGAATTGCACGAGTCTAGAAGAAATGAGAAAGGAAAGGATGGGAGGAAATCCCTCCACATCCATAAACCCTATGAATAGCAACTACCGAACCGCCTCTGGCTTGGGACCATAGCCGATTCGATAAGGCTTTGGACCCAAGGAAGAAGAGCTTAGGGGAGGATCGGTGGTACCAGCTAAGATGACAATGTCTTTCCAAATAAGTATGGATGATCCTACGCGGGTCTTGAGAATCTGGTCACATCTTGAAAACAAGATGCGGTGGGAATTGAATAGATTTCTCCACGCCAACTTAGAGTATTTTCTTGGACGCATGCTAATATGTATGGAGTATCACTTGAAATTTCCTGTCACACCCTCAACATTGACCCCAAATTAACTCCATTCAAATGAAAAAGGTGCAACTTGGGCCCTGAGCGGTCCAAAGCATTGAGAGAAGAGGTGGATAAACTGATGGTCGATGGCTTCATCCGAGATGCAACTTACCCCAAATAGGTATCAAACCCAGTCTTAGTCAAGAAGTCCAATAGAACATGGAAAAATTGTATCGATTTTCAAACCACAAAAAAGCCTGTCCAAAGGATAGCTTCCCACTACCCAGAATTAATCAACTGGTGGATGGAACAGCAGGACATGAATTGCTATCATTTATCGATGCGTACTAGGGCTATAATCAGATCCTAATGCACGAACCAGACCAAGAAAATACCAGCTTCATCACTGACTTAGGATTATGCTACTATAGAGTAATGCCATTTGGTCTAAAGAACGCATGGGCCACGTATCAAAGACCAATGAATACTATGTTCAAGCGCCAGATTGGGAAAACTATGGAAGTTTACGTGGATGATATGTTAGTCAAATCTCGAGTTGCCACTAACCACCTAGATAATCTCACTGAAATGTTCAAAATACTCCGCAAATATGGAATGAAGCTCAACCCACTTAAATGTCACTTCGGGGTGGCCTCTGGGAAATTCTTGGGATTTATAGTGAGTGTTGGGGGCATCGAAGAAAATCCGAAGCAAATAACCGCGTTACGGGAAGTCCAGGCCCCTAAGAATAAGAGAGAACTTCAAAGCTTGAATGGAAAAGTCATGCACTAAGTCGATTCATCTCAAAAGCTATAGACAAGTGTATACCATTCTTCGATGTGCTAAAGAAGGGAAAGAAAAACTTTGAATGGAGCGAAGCATGTCAAACGAACCTCGAGGTACTGCTACAAAACATGCAAAGTCCTTAAGCCTTATCAAAACCAGCCGATGGAGAAGAATTATTTATTTACTTGGCAATTTCTCAACATGCATTTAGCACGTCTCTCGTGCGCGAAGAAGCGAGAATCCAACTACCTGTGTACTACATCAGCAAGTGATTCACAGGAGCCGAGAAGAATTACCCGAAACTAGAGAAGCTAGCATATTTCCTTTTGATCGCATCTCGAAAATTGCGACCGTATTTCCAGGCTTATCCGATTAAGGTATTGACCGACCAGCCACTGAAACAAGTTTTGTATCGACCAGAGACATCCGGACGATTACTTAAGTGGAATATAGAACTGAGTCAATATGATATCACTTACCACCCGAGGAAAGCAATCAATGGGCAAGCGCTGGTCGAATTCATTGCTGAATTTACAATAAGAGATGATGAAGAGGAAGTTCAGTCACAAGAGGACGCACAATGGAAGCTTTTCGTCGACGGAGCATCAAGAAACTACGATTCTGGCGTAGGGGTAATGCTCGAAACAGCGGATGGGCGAGCCATTAGCTATGCTCTATGCTTGGAGTTCCCAGCTACGAATAACAAGGTGGAATACGAAGCGCTGATCATAGAGCTGAAGGAGGTGAAGGAACTCAAAATAAAGTCTGTTCATATATATAGCGACTCTCAGCTGGTCGTATGCCAAGTGAAAGGAGAGTATCAAGCACGCATCGAAAATTTGGCCCCGTATTTGTCCAAAGTGCAAGAGCTACTGAGCGACATCGAAACACTGCACTATAACTCACATATCATGGGAACAAAACACCAAGGCAGACTTTTTGGTTAAGTTGGCAAGCTCCGGAGAAGCCCAGTCGCTGGGGCTGGTCCTAGTCGAAACTCTAACCAATCCAAGCATTAATGAAATGGATGTAGAATAGATTCTCAAGACCATTGTGGAACTAGATATGTGGATGAAACCGATAAAAAATTATCTCCTAGCGGGAACACTTCCAACAGACCGAAACTAACAAGAGAAATTACTCAGGAAGGCGCTACGGTTTCATGATGCGGGACGGAATTCTCTATCGAAGGGGATTCTTGACCCCTCCTCTTAGGTGTGTGACCGATGATGAAGCATAACGAATCCTGGAAGAAGTGCATGAAGGCGAGTGCGGATACCACCCAAGGGGGTAGATGCTGGCAAAGAAAGTCCTTTGACATGGGTACTTCTGGCCAACAGTCAACCGTGATGCTATAGATCATGTCAGGAGATGCGATCACCGTTTGCGATATGGGGGATCGATTTGATTCGCGTCCTTCCAATGGCAAAAGGAGGAGCCAAATATGCTACAGTGGCCATAGATTATTTCACGAAATTGGTCGAAGCGAAACCGCTGGCCAACATAACCACAAAGAAAGTTATTAAATTTGTTACTAAAAACAACATTTTCAGGTTTGGCATTCCATAAAAAATCATCATTGACAAAGGAACGCGGTTCAAAAGCACCGAGTTCAAAGACTTCTGCAATTCCTTCCGGATTGAAAAGAGCTTTTCCGTAGTGGCTCATACGTAGGTAAACGGACAAGTGGAGGCAATAAATAAGATCATCAAGTCCACCATCAAAAAGCGACTGACAAAAGCAAATGGAAATTTGGTTGATGAGCTTCCACTCGCACTATGGGTTTACAGAACAACACACAAATCGACAATCGGCCACACCCTGTTCGCATTGGCATATGGTTCGGAGGTAATGATTCCTATTGAGCTGGAAGTCCCCTCGCACCAGAGGCTGAATTTCTATCAAAAAGAAAACGAGCAACTCCTACTTGAATCGCTAGACATGGTCGACGAAAAGAGAGAGGAAGTAGAGTTGAGAATGGCCACCCACCAAAAAAGGTCGCACAATACTTCAACTCTAAAGTACACAGCCAAAACTTCGAAGTTGGCGGTCTCATGCTCAAGCGATTTTACCCTATTCGAGGAGCCTTCGGACCAAATTAGGAAGGACCATTCGTCATTCATCAAAATCTTGGTAACGGGACCTTCAAGTTGGCAACCATCGATGGGTTCGCAATTCCCAATGCCTGGAAGAGCGAATTACTTCGCCAGTATTTCATTTTATCCAGTGCCTAGAAGAGCTAATCACTTCGTCAGTATTTCATTTAAAAGACTCTTTATGTATTTTCTAATTTTTTGCAAATAAGCCATTAAGGAAACACGGATTGCGTTGTAAATAGGCAGAGAATCTTCCATGCTTTTCTTAATAAAGTTTGCTTCTTGAATCATTTGAATGGTGTTTATAATAATTACCCGATGAGTCGGCGAAAGTAAACCGACTCAAACCGCTGGATCGGCAGAACCCGATCTTGGCCCTTTGAAAACTGATGCCTCTTCGGTTGCATCAAGAGGGCCATAGACTAAAGTTTCTCGCATCGCCCGAAATAGGCGACGCCGAGGAACTCCAAACTTGAGTTTCTCGTATCGCCCGAAGATAGGCGATGCTGAGGAACTTCAAACTCGAGTTTCTCACATCGCCTGGAGATAGATGATGTCGAGGAACTCCAAACTCAAGTTTCTCGTGTTTCCTAAAGATAGGAAACACCGAGGAATTACAAATTCAAGTTTCTTGCATCATTCGAAGATAGGCAATGCCGATGAACTCCGAACTCAATTTTCTTGCATTGCCCGAAGATAGGCAACACCGAGGAACTCTAAACTTATGTTTCTCGCATCGTCGAAGATAGGCCATGCCGAGGAACTCTAAACTCAAATTTCTCGCATAGCCCGGAGATAGGCGACGCCAAGGAACTCCAAACTTAAGTTTCTCGCATTATTCGGAGATAGGTGGTGCCAAGGAACTCGAAACTCAAGTTTCTCGCATCTCCCGGATATGGGCGACGCTGAGGAACTCTAGAGTCAAGCTTCTTTGCATTGTTAGAGATAGGCAACGCCGAGGAACTCCAAATTAAAGTTTTTCGCATCGCCCGAAGATAGGCAACGCCGAGGAATTCCAAATTCAAGTTTCTTGCATCGTCCGAAGATAGGCGTTCTTACGTTGCCCGGAGACAGGCAATGCCAAGGAACTCCAAATTCCAACTCCTCACGCCTCCCGGAGATAGGCGGTGCCGAGAAACCCCAGAAGCACACACTCCAGTTGAAACTTCTCGCGTTGCCTGGAGACGTCGAATGCTTGAAATTTGTTTGGAGTGAACAACCCTATGAACTGGAGGGCATATATATGTAAGAAAGCAAAATCACATGATTACAATGAGTCCACAAGTCCTGTCACTCCAAACAATAATAAATTCACAAGTCAACAAGGATCCCAAACAAAATTTAACATCCTAATAAAAATTACCAACTTGTTGAAATTATCAAAAGTTTTGTGAACTTCTAAGCATAAATCCTCTAAGTGTTGTTAATCTCTAAGTTCCATTACAGTCCCATCGCTTCAAATGAAGGACTTCGGCTATGATCATGGAACAAGCAAAGTATGCAATGAGACATGCACACAGAATATACATGAAAAGATAGATAAAATAAAGTTGAAAGACCATTATATCGCTTGTAATCTTATGTACACAGGATAAAATTATGGGGGCCGTACCCCCATAACAACAGCCCACAAAGAAAAATTATAGACTCTACAACTAGGACACAAAGTGTAGACTCTACACTTTAGGCATAAGGACTCAAAAAGAAACACAACAAGTCAAGCTTCTCACAAGCTATATGACAAAACTCAGTCCGTCCTCGTACCGGCCAATCAACGCTTCTTGCCACCACTTCCTTTCCCACCTTTGGTCGGCAGCTTCTGCTTCTTCTCAGGAGAGGTGTCTATTACCCCGCCTTTTGATTAAGGCCAGGATGCCGATAAATTGGCTAGAAAGGATGGATATGATTGGAGATCGATTGGAAACAAGGCTATGATCGATACCGTTAAAATTTGACCAAGCTCTAATCAAGACAGGGTCGATTGGGAATGATGATCAAGGCTAGGAAATGCTACATTTCGAATTTCAAGACAATTGGAGTTCGTATGCTCGAGTTATGGATGGATGAATGTTGAATAGAAAGGGTTAGCATCGATACCTTCGGATCGATATTGTTTGAATCGATCAACATGGATTACTTCGGATCGATGGATGTCGCTCATATTGATATGGTTCGTATCGATCGAACGATATCAACAGATGGATGCAAATATGGATAACACACATGGATTTGGACCGATAGTAGTTCGTATCGATCAGGGATGGACTCAGCGGTTTAATTCGGATCGATGGTTTCATGTCAATTGACACTAGCTTGGATAAGGGAAATGCACTTACAACTTCGCTTTGGATCAGTCATAGTGCATATCATCTTGTTCCTGATCGATACGAAATGCTACGCTTGGGATCGATATGAACAAGGGAGCAACCGTTGGGTACGAAGAAGCAAAGCTCGGATCGATACGAAGGATAGATATGAACAACATGGATACGAAGGAGGGTTGGTCGGTGGATACGAGCAGCACAAGCCGATGGATACGAAGCATTGATGGATACAAAGGCTCTGTACTTCGTGTTGATGGATACTAAGGAAGCGGTCGAGGTGGTGCCAAGGATATGGATCAAAGCAAGTGAAGTTCGGATTGATGCAAAGCCTATGACTATAGGTATGTGGACCGATGGATAATTGGATAATGGATACGAAGGTGATCGAGACGATCGATATTAACTAGTATCGATATGTACACCTCAGCCTACTCGCAAATACTAACTTGCATCGATCATAACTCTCGTTCTACAAGTTCAATTGCGATGAAATTTTCGCAGAAGCTTTCTTATGCACTCAAACATCCATGATCGATCTCGGCTCGATTGGACTACTTTTGAATCGATACGAATTGTACATGGATCGATCCAAAATCACCTTGGATCGATCTGGCAGGCCCGCCTATGCACAAAAAGAGGTATTCCAGGTTTTGAGGTGGACATTTTAGGATCTACACCTATAAATAGAACTCTAATGACAAGGAAAAGAGGGATCTTCTTCTTCTTTCCTAGGCTAAACTCTGCCATTTTTGCTATTGATTTTCAAAGGCTTGTAACTGTAATTATGGGATAAAAGGAATAAAAGGATTGATTCAAATTGGACGTTGGCCAAAGATAGCTAAACCACTACAAACCATGTGTTCTTTCTTGCTTTCTTTGATTTTAATTTTGCTCTTTCTTCATTTTTATTCTCTACTTTATCTGGATATAAGATCTGTGTCTGAATATTATGGATCTGTGTGCTAACACTAGTGGTTTCATGATTTTTAGGGTTTGTGATCAATTTTGGCGCAAACACTTTGGTGCTTTCACTGAGAACAAATAGCACCGGCTACATCAGATTTGGAATTCAGATTTGGAAAGCTACAGGATCAGATATAAAAGGAACCATGGTTAGACAATCAACTAGAAAGATATTAGTAGAGAAGAGCCATCAAGAGGGGAGTCAAAAGGCTTCCTCAAGAGGGGAGTCAAGAGGCTTCCTCAAGAGCGAATCAAGCCTCAGTTTTCATCACTAGAGATGAGATGAAGATGATGATGGGAGCTATGTGGGAAGAATTGTTGAAAAGGTGGGAGGAAATGATGTAGAACCTTCTTAGACAGTTTGGACAGGCAAGAACAGCTAGAGCAGCTGGAGTTCAGATCCACGAAGCTGGAACAGAAGGACTCAACAGGAAAGCAGATGGAGCAGCTCAATAGGGCACCGCCCCCAACTAGCACATAGTTACCAATCTAGATGGACCTAGGCTCCGGGGCACACCACCAGGCAATGATGAACCGATTCATGGAGGGATTCCAGGTGACACCACACAATAGGATGCTGGTAAGAGCACAAGAGTATGTGATGAAGAGTATGTACCAGAATTCCCACCGAGACTCGGGGGGCTACCCTTGGTGGACAACACTCTATTACCTTATATTATCAGGCGAACTATGCACGGAGGTTTAACAAACATAGATCTAGAAGGAGTAAATAGAACTCCGTTTACCCGTGACATCAGAATGGCTCGGAATCCATCAGAATTTAAGGTTCCTACTCTAGAGACATACAACAGCAAGGATGATCCTACCGATCACTTGATGAGGTACACAAGACACATGGAAGTGCTGGGGGCATCGAAGGAAGTTATGGCCCGATATTTCCCTCTGTACTGAATGAATATAGCCACTATGTGGTTCCGACAGTTGGAAGATGGTTCTATCAGGACATGTGTGAAATTGGTGGACAGGTTTTTGAAGCAGTTTCGGGTTCATATCAAAATGCTAAAAATGTAATGACACTAACGTCGTTGAAGCAAAGGATGGAAGAATAGCTAAGGGATTTCTTGACTCGATTCAATGTAGCAGTTTCTTCGATGGATCGGCGGGATCCGTCGATTGTTTTGATGGCGGTAGTGTCGGGAGTCAGGGATAACTCGGATTTCAGGGTATCATTGATACTAGATCCACCAATGGATCTCGGGGAGTTCTTTACAAGGCTGAAAGATTTCTTCAATAGGAAGATGCATGTTTAGATATGAAGTTAAACGAAGTGAACGCGGTTGAGGATGGAGAACCATCCAATGTAAACTCGGGCAAGGATAAGGATAAAGGAAAAAGAAAGTTGGATTTCAAATCTGGTAGGGTAAGGAAACGCTGGGGAGAACCAAAATTCTCCACTTACATAGGATTAAATGAAACATTGGAGCAGATATGCACGGAAACCCGGGATTGCCTTCCCTATCGAAGGCCGGCAAGGAAAGAACCCTCGGAACGTGAGAGGGCATCAGGAAGGCACTGTCTTTTTCATGACTTGGACAGGCATGATACCAATAGCTGCAGACATCTAAAGGATATAATCGAGGAGCATGTAAGAAATGGTCAGCTGCGGCAATGTGTCGGGGCTCGGAATGCGGCGGTAGAACAGAAGCAGCCACTGTCTACCTCAAATGACGATGGCACAAGGCCCAGGAATGATGGTCGATTGGTTATCAACTGACAGTGATGATATGAAATAAGTAGAAAACTTTGGGCAAACAGTTAAGTCACTTACTCATGTACGGGGATGAAGATAGCCCTTAGGCATGCTCTGAGATGATGATAAACCGCAACTCTTTAGTTTGTGAAATCTACATTTTCTTTTTCGATTTGAACATTTTCTTTTTTCTAGTTTAGTTTTGGAGTTAGGTTTGAACTCCTGGTGTTGTTTGTTTTCTGGTTTGGACTTTGGTTTGGATGCTTGTCTTCTGGTTTGGATATTGGTTTGGATTTCTGGTATGGGTTTTTGGTTTTCTGATTTAATCTGGAATTCAGATTGAACTTTGATTGGATTTTTATCTGGTTTTTGGTAAATGGTCACCGGGTATGGATTATGCTTGGCAAGGGGTAAGTCGCTTTCTCCAAACGTGGCGAATCAGCTTATTCAGGTCGTCGAGTATGGACTATGCTCGACAAGGGTCCGAAGAGACCAGGATTCGGCCTAGGACTTAGGCCCTATATTATTGGTTACTATTTCAGGTCGTCGGGTATGGACTATACTCGGCAAGGGTCCCGAGCGACCAAGATTCGGCTTGGGATTTAAGCCATGGCATTACTCGACGTTCAGGGGCACTGAACCAGGAACACCAAGGCATTACTTAGCATAGGTCGTTGAGTGCGGGTTGCGCTTGGAAAGAACTCGGAGAGGTTATGCATTCGGATAATTGTTATGAACAGCTAAGGATTTGGCTATGGGCCCGAAGTGGTCCCAGATTTGGATATCGACCCGTAAAGGTCCTGGATTCTATTATTGGTTATTGGATATGGATGGATTAGAACTTGGTTGTCGGGTTCAAATGAATATGAAATTGGCTAAGGATTTGGTTACTGTATTCGGAATCGGATATCGGCTTGGAGTGGTCGCGCATTCGAATAAGGATAAGGATATGACACTTGATAGGATAGCTTGGTAATATATTGGATAATGGATCGGATAGAATGGCTATGGATATAATATAGACTTTGGATGTCGGATTTAAAGCTATTTAAAACACGCCTTCCTACTGCTAGGCATGTTTTGGAAGGCAAATGTTACCCCGTCTTTTGGTCAAGGTCGGGATACCAACTAATTAGATATAAGAATGGATATCATGATTAGAGATCGATTGGAAACAATGTTGTGATCGATATCGTCAAAATTTGACCGAGATCCAATCAAGACGGAATCTATTAGGAATTATGAACAAGGCTAGGAAAGGCTACGTTTTGAATTTCAAGACAATCGGAGTTCGTATGCTCAATTTTTGGATGGATCAATGTTGAAGAGAAATGGTTAGCATCGAAACCTTCGGATCGATATTGCTCGTATCAATTAACATGGATTACTTCGGATTAATGGGTGTCGTTCATATTGATCGAGGGATATCGACAAATGGATATGAGTATGGATAACACACATGGATTTGGACCAATAGTAGTTCGTATCGACTAGGGATGGAATCAGCGGTTCAATTTGGATCGTTGGTTTCGTGTCGATCGATACAAGCTTAGATAAGGGAAATGCACTTGGAACTTCGCTTTTGATCTGTCACAATATGTATCAATCGTGTTCCTGATCGATACAAAATGCTACACTTGGGATCGATACGAATAAGGGAGGAACCGATGGGTACGAAGAAGCAAAGCTTGGTTCAATATAAAGGATAGATATAAAGAACATGGATACGAAGAAAGTTGGTCGATGGATACGAATAGCACATGCCAATGGATACGAAAAATTGATGGATATGAAGGCTCTTTACTTCGTGTTGATGGATACTAAGGAAGCGGTCGAGGTGGAGCGAAGGATATGGATTGTAGCGCGTGAAGTTCGGATCGATGCGAAGACTACAGCTATTGGTATGGGGACCGATGTGTAATTGGATGATGTATATGAAGGTGTTCGAGACGATTGATACAAACTAGTATCGATGCATACCCTTCATCCTACTCGCAAATACCAACTTGCATCGATAATAACTCTCGTTCTACAAGTCCAAATGCAATGAAATTTTCACAGGAGCTTCCTTATGCACTCAAGAACATCCATGATCGATCTCGGCTCGATTGGAATACTTTTGGATCGATATGAATTGTACATGGATCGATCGAAATTCACCTTGGATCGATCTGGCGGGCCTACCTACGCATAAGAAGAGGTATTCCAGGTTTTGAGGTTGATATTTTAGGATCCACCCCTATAAATAGCAGTCCTATGGCAATTAAAAGAGGGACCTTCTTCTTCTTTCCTAGGCTAAACTCTACCATTTTTGCTATTGATTTTCAAAGGCTTGTAACTGTAATTATAGGATAAAAGGAATAAAAGGATTGATTCAAAGTGGACGCAGGCCGGAGATAGCCGAACCGCTATAGATCTTGTGTTCTTTCTTGCTTCATTCATTTTGATTTTTCTATTTCTTCATTTTCATTCTCTACTTTATGTAAATCTGACATCTGTGTTTGAATACTGTGGATCTGTGTGCTAACACTGGTGCTTTCACGACTTTAGGGGTTTGTGACCAATTTTGGCACAAACAGTGTCACTACCAGTAATGTCAACATGTATCTCTATAGCGATCTTCTCCTCCTCCGAATGCTTTCCAAATGAGCTTCCTGTCCCCCTACGTCTTCTCGACTTCCAAGAGCTCTTCGAGTCCTTGACCGCCTCCACTCTCTCCTTCTTAACAACAACCAAGTCTTGTGGAGACTTTTGTGGTTGCTTCGTTTGTGTCTCCTAATCCTTAGCCTCAGCGGCAGTTGTATCACCCACCAGGGATGCCGAAGGGTTGTCCAGGCTATGAAGCGCCTCAATCTTCTTGGCCTATGGTCCTAGTTGCGAGCTAGATGTAGATGTTGGAACAGGAGCAGGGATGAATACAATCTTAGAGGATGTAAAGTTGGCAACATACACAAGCGCAAAGTAACTAGCGTAGTCCAAAAGAGTGGATAGACCTATAATATTAAAAAGAAAAGCATTAAACTCCTCTTGCTCTTGTGGCGTAAGTTGAAGGCCCGCGAATTTGAGAGAGGCATGAGCATTACCTGCGCCGGAGGAAGGGTCGTGAACGGCAACCTCGAACTCATCTCCTTTGCCTTCTTTGGAGGGCTCCCCCCACGTGGGGAACAACATCGAGCCTTATGCTCATTGGCTGGTCATGGACCTGCCCCGACGGTTCACCCTCATCAGAGATAAAAGGCTTGGCAAGCGCATTTATGGAAGTCATCAAGGCCGCTTCCATGGCTTCACTTTCTCATGCAACCCGAAGAATCTCTTGGCCTTCAAGCAACGCCTTCTTGGACTTCTCATTGAGATAAGCCTCCCGCAACTCCTGATCTGAATATACATCGTCGTTCTCGGCAAAACGAGATACGATTTCCTCCCAAATGAGGGCAAGAGTGTGTGGGAACTTCGAGCTAAGATAACAAATGCTCCCCTGATGTAGCAAAGAGTTGACGTAAAAATTCAGGCTCGTCGCACCCATTTTCTCCATCTTCTGACCAAAAGCATGCTGGAGATCCAGAAAATTTGCTGTCACTGCAGCCGTCTCCATCTCAACAATAATTTTCTCCATCTCAACAGCATTTTTATCGACACTGAGTTGTGTGACCTGAGCCTATAATTTTGCAATTGTCTCGGCTTGGTCGAAATCATTTTATTGTGCCCCTCGACAATCGGGTTGTGGTCGGCAATCGTCTTCCTTTGAGCTTCAATGATAGCATTGCAAGCGATTACATCTTCCTTCAATTTAGTTTCCTCCGCATGAATCTTCTTGATTTTGTCTCTCCAGACAATTTTGGCCCTCTCATGTGCGTTTTTCGTCTCCTTCATTAAGATGGCAGTCCTTCTACTGTCCTGAAGTGCTATCTCTTTCTCCTCTTCCAACTGTTTAATTTTAGCATACCGATCGGTTAACGCCTTTTCAAAATCATCTTTTTCAGCTTCAAAGGAGAGGATCTCCTGGTAGTTATTCCTATTGGTGTCTGTTAATTGCTTGCAGAGCTTCTCCCACTTCTCACCCTGCTCCAAATCATCTTGAATACCTTGAAGGCGCCATATATACGAGTCCCTATGAATGTGATGAATATCCTTATCATACTTAACGCCTCTCAGGAACCAAACCAAAAGGGTCGCCTCAAGTTTAGGCAAACCCTTAGAAAGAGTGTAGGCCGGTCTCCGGTGGGGGTGAGAAGTGTTGGGGGCAGCAGTACCAATAGAAGAAGATGAAACATGCGTTGGGGGTGGAGTTAGAGCAGAAGAAATGGGAACCTCCTGTCCCACGGAAGTATGCTTCGTAACGGGCTAGGAAGGATGGGAGCGGAAATCAAACTTTGGCTTCTTTGACGGATCTTCCCTTTCTCATGAGACCATCTCTTCTCATACCCGCCTCTATGCGAACGGAACCTACCTCTTTCCTCCTAGCAACGAGCATCTGCCTCAAGTTCTTTCCTTCGTCTATATTCATCCTCCATCTCCCGGACTTGGTGGCGGCTGAAGGAACGCTTCTGCTACCAATGCGAATCGGTATAATCCTCGAAGTCATCATAAAAACCATGCCCTTTCATCATACCTAGAACAAAGCATACATGAATGACTTCAGAAACACATAAAGAATTAGGCAAGCATATGAGAGAATGAAAAATAAGGATAAGTGCAATCCTTGTGTGTTGTGTTGTGCATTCCTAATATGGGCCTAAGGCGTTGTCAAAAGCCGAGCGAACGGCTGTCGAAGGGGGCAACGGGCTGGCTTTGGTTGTTACAGGTGGAGTTGGGCTGACAGATGGCACAATATCACCTGAACATGATGGCACCACATAAAAGTTGAATTCCTCCTTCATAGGGCGTCGAAGTCGACGAATACATTGCTGAAATCTCCAAGGTCTGCCCCGACAATCTTGCTTGGAGAATCTTGACATCTGCTAGTTTTCGGGCCCTTGCCTTTGTCACTTGCATCAGAAAGGGGCGAATCTGAAAGAACGGGACTCATACCCGGAGTCTCGCCGCAAGACTCCGACGTTCCACCTTCAGATTCCGATGAAAAGTAATCACTGATCGTAGTTTGATCAATACTGCTTTCAAACTCCCCTCCTCTTTCTCTTGGTCCATCGTGGCTTTGCCTTCCCCACGCGTAGGCTCAACTTTCATTTCCTCCTGGATTGGAGACATCCTAGCTGAACCACTTAAACCAGCCACGGTGTCCTCCTCGTGAGTATCGTCTAGTGATCCTTCGAATGGGCCGCCTATTTCCTGACCATTGTCAGAATCGTGTGAAGAGCGAAAAGGTCTTGCGCGAGCACTGTCTCGACTGAGAGAGGGGGCTTCAATCTGAGAAACGGACCTACCCAGAGCTAACAGTCCATATAGGCGCAAGTTCTCGTCCGTCGGCAAAACTCTAACGCACCTCTCCTCGACATCAATGGCTTTTAGAGTTTGGATGGTTTCGTTAAGAGATGTGTCTCTGTTTGGTCTTGGGATAACTGCAAAGAACACACAATCGTTTAGAAACTCCATTACATCACTTTAAAGCTTGGCAAACGGAGAATAAGAAAACTAACCCCAGTCATCCATCGACGGTTGAACCCCTCAGGGAACCTAACAAAGAAATATTGTGTCTTAAATTGCCACAGATGGATTTGCAATCGTAAGACGATCTTCTGATTCCACTGGGCCTTAATTATGATCAGAGAGGGGCAGTCCTCCCTCCTCTTGAAAGCCAAAAAGTACCGCAACTCATCGAAACCCGAAGCACAGTAGAATGTCCGATTGAAAAGGACGTTTAGGCATGTAAGAATGGCATAAACATTTGGATGAAGCTGGTGGAAATCCCCAAGTTCGAGAGCGTCTCGTGAAGGAAACTATTGAAGGGGGGCACGACTCCATTCAAACACATATATCGATGACAAGCTATGAACCCCGGAGAAGGCATGTGAGCAAACTCATCTTTTACCAGTAGGCTCTCATCCTTTTCAGAATACCATGTTGTATATATATATTATGGAGAACATTAGCGGAGACCACCGACGGGGACTTTTCAGGTGGTTTGAGTAGGATGCGAAAGTTGAGAGGCGTGCGATCCACAATAGGCCCAACCGTTATCCGGGTTTTTAACCTAGCGAATAAAAGAAAATCTTAGTTGTTTCATTCTATATGACAGAACTCGCGTTCGTAAAAGGTTAGGTAAAAAAATTGGCAAATATATCATATTTTCATGAGTTTGCCCTATTACACTTGAACTCCAAGGCGACATGAACTTGGGATTAGCGCATCAGATTTCAAGTATGAACTGGGGCAAGTGCAGTATGTTATCTATATGGGGTAAACTCGGTGTCCGAAGTACCGCAAACATCTTATCCCCTGTAAACAGTTTGCTTGCAGTAGAAGGAGAGAAGAACTTCCTGTGAAATTTCACTTTCGACTTTTAGTTGCACTACTTGCACACTTATACGTTATCGATCTATGATCAATAACGGATCCGTCGTCCGAAGCGACATGGAAAACTCTTCTCATTGCAGGGACACCAAGCATGCAATTGGTGAAAGATGTAAGCCCAAGTTCTCAGAAGAATCAAGGTCAACTGATGAAGCATCATGCAAGTAACGTCCACAAACTGGTAACAGGCCGATTCTGGTTCAATAGATGAAGATAGCAAAAGACGTTAAGCACTGAGACGAAGCCTGAATGTCATTCCAGGAGACAACTCAAGATCTGATTTTCTATCTTCCTCTAAAGAACCACAATCAGCATGAAATTTTGTAGTCAATATCAAAGCTAAGGCTGGGCGTTAAACCGTCATACCAATGCAGCAATTAACAACTCAACCAAGCGAATCCACCTCAAATTGGCTTAATGGAGTAAGAAGGATCACAAATTAAGTTTGGCGAGCTATGAATTAGGTCGTGGGCGAGCTAGTGGAGGGTTGGCTGCAACAAGATAGTGGGTCGGCCCGGATACAACAAAATCATGTATCGGTTAGAACTTAAACTCGAACAAGGCGATAGATAGGTTAGGGCTTAGGCTCGAACAAGATGATGGATCGACGGTGGCGAATGGATCGAGCAAAATAGGATGAATCGCTGGAGCGCTTGATTTGAATCAATGGATGAATCACTGGAACACTTGATCACTTAAAGGAATTGAAATTGCTCAAGTCAAAAGAGCAGTATAGGTCGGCTAAGGGATATAAATTGGCAAAGTCGAGGTTGAAAACTTTCACTAAGTAATCGGGTCGCCAGCGACCCGAACCATCATCGGTCGCCAGCGACCCGACCTTGTAAATGTTTATTCAGATAGCTCGCTAGTGACTCATCTCCTATGGATCACTAGCGAGCCATTAAAATAATAATTATAATAATATATGATAAATATGTTTATATACCTTTTGCATTTGTATGTGTAAAAAAGAAAGCTTCGTCCAGTCACTTCAAATTCGGTCAATCATGGCTGTTTGCCACTCCAAGTCATGTCGGGAAACTGTAAGCGAAACATGATAGGTTGTGGCAAGCAACAATAGCCAGAACCATGGGAAAATAACCAATGACGCTGGGCTAACCTATGCGTAGAGCTCTGATGCAACCACTTGATAGTCGACAAATGGATATGGAAAATGAGACTTCTAGAGCATGCCTTGTTTAAAATGAAGACATACTCTTGGAGGGCAAATGTTATCCGGGTTTTTAACCCGGCATATTTCAATAGAAAACAAGACAACCTTAAGCTGGTAGGATGGTTCAGGAACTAACCAGAGAAGTTACGACTAGAGATCAACGAGGGCCAAGCTATACGGCTAAGGCGATGATTGGAGTCAATGAAGCCAAGAGACTAGCATCCCTGCAGCCCAACCAGTGTTTGACGTAAGAAACTAATGACTTGCCATCGACACGTGACGATAACAATGAATTTCTTTGAAAACATCGCCAATTTTGGAATCCAGGATAGTCCTCTATGGCTGGATCGTCAGCAACCCATGGGCTCACAAAACGAACCAATTCCATGGGTCGCTGGCGACCCATGGCCATGGTTTGTCGATGACCCATTGTAACGATCCTGAATTTTAATTAATTTTAAATTGACAATTCAATTAATTTTTGATATAAAATTGTGAAATTAAATGATAAATTGATTTGAGTTTCTTCAAATTCATGTAAAATACGTATTGAATCTCAAAACATTGTCTTTCAAATATTATGTATTTGATACAAACCAATTGTACATACAAAAGAAAGTATAAAAATAAATATGACATATAAATTATGGAAATAAATATGTATAAAGAAATCCAAGACAATTTATATGTAAGGCAAATTAAATACTTAATGGAGTGATGATACAGTAGATTTTGATATTGTCGAGGAAAATGGAGTGATGATCCCTCCTCCTAATGTTATGCAGGCTGGCATGGACTTCTGGTCAGAATATTTAGTTGGTTTCTTTTTAGATCCTAATCATTGCCTTCACGATGCGACTGCTGTTTGTCGGAAGGCCTGGAGGCTTCGTGGTAATCTCCATGTTAAGCTGGTTGACACTATGTACTTCCTATCATTCTCCTCCTCAGCGGAACGCCAGCGTGTCCTTGAGGCCGAGCCATCTTTTATTGATGGGATACCTTTTATTATTACCCCCTGGTCCCCTACGGTTGCTAGTGCGCGTGAACAGGTCCTATCTGTCCAGGTTTGGACATATTTTTCTCAGATTCCTTCCGCTCTTCAGCCTCTGCTTGGATTGAATTGGATTGCTTGCAATATTGGTAAATTGAAATGTTTTGATGCTAATACGGTTGCTCGTGATAAGCTGGTGTACGCTAAGGCTCTGATTGAGATTACCCCCCATAAGCCTCTCCCTTCCTCCACTCCTGTTCAGCTTGCCATTGGCCATGTTGTCAATGTCCGTGTTCGTTATGGTTGGGTCCCGGAAATTTGTTCCTCCTGTCACTCCTTTGACCACTTAGATTTCGCCTGCACCCATTCTGTAGACACCGCTGCTGCGCCTAAGATTCCTCTGCCTCGGCCACCGCTCAGGAAGTGGGTTCCCAAGCATGTCATTCCTCCTCTTGTAGTTCCTCCTTCTGACCCTGGTCCGCCGCCTTCTATCTCTCCGCCTGCATTCCCTCCTGAGTGCTTAGTTCCTGCTGATGTAGGTGTGGTTTCTGTCGATATCCCAGATCCTGCTCTGCCTCAGTCTGTTGTTTGGGATGAGTCTGAGAGTTGTTGGGTTGAACGTTGTTTTGATATGCGTTTCAACCCAGTGGATGATTCCTATTTTAGATATGTTTCTTCTGATCTTTTGGACCATCGTTGCCTATTTTATAGGCTGTCTGGTGATTCCTTGGTTCTTGATATGGATGGTACGTATGCTAAGTTAAATTCTATTATGCTTGCTCATTCTACCTGGGATCGATCCTTTATATACTGTTCTGATGCTGAGATCTACGACCCGTCTCTTGCTCTCCTGTTTCGCCCCTTTATTGGTCTTTTAGGGAATGACACTCTGATATCTCCCCAGGTGAATTTTGTTGATGGTGTTACTACCTCTTCGGAGGAGTCTTAGTCATGTTACTAGATGTTTGTAGCTGTGACATGTCGGTCACACTCCTGTGCTGTATTTTTTTTTTTAGCAGTTAGGGTGTCTCAACCTTACTCATGTACTTCATACTTTTATTACGTTCGTAATAAAAAGTGGACGGCCCACTATAAAACCGGCTGGCCTTGCCAAAAAAAATATATACTTAAGTTAGAAATATAATTATACACATAAGATAAACTATAAAATATAAAGTTAACAAACAAAGTAAACATATTAAAATAAATTTTAACAACATATTAACTATAGAATGTCATTATATTACAAAGCATAAGAAAAATAATGTGAACCCTTGAATAAGAAGAAATAAGACCAAAGCAAAGGAATATAAATAAGTATGCAGGCTTGAACAAGCAAGTAACTATATAGAGACAATAAAATATATATGTATGTGTAGGCTGAGAATACACTTGAAAATAATAATAATAAATATATATATGAAAGCTTGCTAAAGAAGTATATGCAAGTATTCAACAAAAGAAGACAGCCAAAATACAACAGATATATGTATTCAAGTGTACAATATGGAAAGAAGATGTACAAAGCAATTAATGCAAGCATACAAAATAAGATTTGCATCCACAAGACAGTGCAAATACATTCGCATACAAACAAATTAATAGGACAAATATGTTAAGTATTCAAACATATAGAGGACATAAGTACTTGGCATTAAATGCTAGCCTATACCATATCACTTCAGCCACAAAAGAAAAAGAAAAAGTCTCTGATCAAAACATAAACAAACCACCACAAAATCTTCTCAACACATACAATATCATTATCAGCGGAGTAAAACAAAGCAAAAGAAAATATATATTCAAGTATTGATTGTACAATGCATTTAATGCTAGCATAAACAAGTTATTCAAAATATTATAAAATGTTTTCAGCCGAAACAAGAAGTATGTAAAAGCAAATGATTAAGTTAAACAAATATATATAGGTAAGTAGAGGTTTGAGATAGAGGACATAAAGTACCAAGGAATTAAATGCCATCTATTCAAATTTATATTTCAGCCTCCATAAGCAAGGATATCTCTGGTATATTGTACAAGATAATATAATTAACATGTACAAATATTTTTATCACCTGTAAACTTCTTTCCACCTACATCAACTAGTAAACTTGTTTTATAAATATCAACTTCACTTCAGTTTGTATATTTTAGGCTGAGAAAATGTGAGTAAAACATCATCTTTTAACTTAAACAAAAGTTCAATTTAAAATAGCAACTTCTACTTGATTCAAAGATTGAAGGCTGGAACATTCAAAGTTGGAAACCTGGGAAGCAAGACATCAAACTGTGCTCATTTCAAATCCAGGAAACAACCTTCTGTGAATCAATTCATGTGAGTAAACATTTATGGTAGCTTATCAGTGAATGACGCATGTTTAAATTGTATGTGTGGGTATCTCCTTTGTTTCAACTCTGTGTGTATATGAATTTATATTTAACAGTGCTGAGTTATACATCTTCCTCTCTGTTTTAACTTCCCAGGGTAGAGTCAACCAAGAAATTAAATTTTCTTATCATTTAATGTATCAAGCTTTGATTTTCAAAACAAATTGCTTCTGATGGTCGACGTTGTGGCAGCATGTTGATTTTGTGATCGGAGGTTGGGTCCGAGTAGCTCGAGCTTTGCTCGATTTTGATCAGCGACGTGATCGAGATGATGGTTGGTCTGAGGATGATGTCGTGACCAATCGCGACTTGCTGGTGGTCGCGATGTTCATCTGAGCGTCGGCGACGCAATGTGCACGCGCACAGTACAGGTTGTTTGGGTGAAGTTGTTGTGGGCTGAGGATTGTACTCGAGTCAAATTTTATTTGTTACAGGATTTGTTATAAAACCTGTCTGTCTAAATTTTTAAACAGAAATTGAAATTTAAATACAGATTTTTAACAAAGTTTAAATCTAGTATGAATTTAAATTCAAAAGGGAACTTTGAATCTTAAATCTTTAAAATAAATAATTTGGATTTTAAATTAATTTTAAACTTGAATGTATTTTAAACAAGTTTAAATAAAAATAGCTTTTTTAAAGTAAATTTGTTTCCAAACAAATATTTAAACTTGATTTTTAATCAAGTTCTTTTATAAAAGAATTTTAAATGGAAGGTTAAATGTTTGTTTTAAACTTGAAATTGCAAGTTAAAAATGTAATGTGATTTAAAAGCTTAAAATTTAAGTAATTGAATTTAAAGGCTTTCCTTATATAAGTTTCCTATGTAAATAATAAATATTCTTTACATTTATTTTAAGGTTTATAAATCGATATTTAAATTGGTTAATATTTAAATACATGTTCATTTTGAATCTTAAATTCGAATGGAATTTAATTTGAAATTTAAAAGTGTAATGTTTAAAATACGGTTAAATGTTAATGGAATCATTAATAAATAAATTTATTATCTTACAGATAATTAAATAAAATGATTTAATTAATAAGGAATTTAAAGAATGATTCATTTAATTTATAAATTAATAATTTAGATTAATTTATAATTAGAAATAATTAATAATGATTTAATCTGAGATAATTTCTTAAGAAGCTAATTAAAGAAATATTGTTAATTAATGAAGATAATTAGCTAGGAATTATTAAGTAATTAAATTAATGTGATTAATTTTGATAATTAATTAGATAAATTAATTAAGATAATCAATTGTAAATTGTAGATTACTTAATGAAAGTAATTAAGGGGTTGATTACTAATTGTAATTAAATTTGGATATTTTGATTAATTTAATAATAAAGATTTGATTAATTTAATAATAAAGATTAATTGGAAATTAATGATTTATTGTTATGAGATAATTACGTTATGATAAGTAATCAAAGGTTTAATTTCTTAAAATAATTAATTAAAGGGTTAATTTATTATGTAAATTGGTTTAAAGGCTAATTTAATTAATATGATTAATTAAGAATAATTTAATTAATTAAGGTGATTGATTTATTAATTTATATCAAATGATTTGTAATTAATAAATCAAGATTGGATAATTAAATTCATAAGTAATTAATTTACTTGGAAATAAATTGAATTGATTAGGATTAAACAATTAAATTAATCCTGCTTATGAATGATTGTATTGTATGAGATGGCTTGAATTGATTGTCCTATCTGATTTGTGATACTTTGTTCTGTGGATTGTGCTGTGCATAATTGATTCATTTACTTACATTTGTATAGTATATGTGAATCTGTGAATGGACGATAAGCGTTATAGTTTGTATCATTTATCAACTATACTTCTATGTTTTAATCTGTGATGATTAAATGATGTTGCACTATTGTGTTGAACCCCTTGGCCACACTTATACATACATCAAATGGATTTCACGAGGAAATCGATTAAGTCACAGATTTTGAAATGATTTTCAAAGTTGAATATTTAAATTCAAATGTTTTGGAAATGGATTCGGTTTAAAGTGAAAAGATTTTGAAATGGAATTTCAAAGATGAAATTTATTTTGAATAACTTGATTGAGTTTTGAAATTTAAATATTTTGATTTAAATTTGAATTCAATATTTGAAATTGAATTCTATGATCTGGAAACTAGGGACTAAAACCAGTTTATATGGGTTAAACTATTTTAAAGGTATTGATTTAGGAATTTGAATTTAAATTCAAAGGCTTTAACTCGTGTAAATAAAATTGGATCTTTCTGAAATGAAACTATTGTTTTCAAATAATAAAAGCTTTCATATAAGAAGTGAACATCCAAATTGTAATAAAAGGGATTTCAAGTTAAAAATGAAAATGATTTTCCAGGTTATGGAAACGGTTTGAAAACTATAAGTTAAATCTTTAATTTAAAGATTTTAAACGAGTTAATCCAATTGAAATGGAAATTGTTTTGAAATCCGTAAATGGATCTTTGTGAAAATGGGTGAACTTAGTGAAATAAATCTTTTGTTTAAAAGATTTGAAAATGGTAATATGTTTAAACCATTTGAAAGAAAGTTTTGAATTATTAAGTTGTGACTTAATTGAAATCTCATATCCATATGTTTTAAATGTTGCGCTCACTATTCGGTTTAGCCGAGAGAGGACCTTTGTGTCATATAACCCATTTCGAATATGTGATTCGATGTTATGGATAGCATTTGAAGACCGGTGGTGAAGACTGGGTATTTGCAAGAACGATAGGATGACCTATCGATTGTCTCCGTACTGAGTTGCTCCGGTATAGAGATTCCCTAAGTGATGGGAAGTCCGATCGGGATTGTGAATACCCGTATTGCAAGGACTTCTTTGGAAGTGCCTTCGGTTCTGTTCGAACCCAGAACAGACTTGTATGGTTGTATGTCTTACACTACACTTTGAGATATAAAGCAGATTTCTTTCAAATACATTTCTGTTGGTGGCGGAGAATTTATTCTCTTAGCTTAATACCCTTCTCTAAGACATATGAGCTCAGAGGTTATGTAGTTGAAGGTTATCAGCGATATATTTCCAATTTGGTAGTGTGACATGCTGAGTGCTGTTGTGTGTTGATGATCGTTTGTTGATCATTTGTGATCAGAGCATGGCTTCTGTATGAAGCGTAGCTTTGTGGCGAGACTGCATCAGGACCTCACAACCCGGAAATGGTCGAAACAGGAAGATGCGGCAAGGTTATGAGGGTCGCGCCCTTTAGGGTGTGTCATTCCCTTCTGGTAAAGGGTGGTATCATGGTATGGAGCCCAGATATTTACCTATGTGGTGGGCTTCAATCTCATTTTCTGTGTGGTTGTTGCTTTGTGGTTTAGAGACGCCTCGGATAGAGGTCCCAAAGGACCGGGGAGTGGCATGCTCGAGAAGTAGTCACCTAGTTACAGAGGTAACCCGGCCTTGTATTGGCAGAGATCCGGTTAGGTTCTCGGGACGTCCCACCAGAGGCGTACCCGTGGGCAGTAGAAAGTTCCTTAGCCTGACCATTTATTGGAAATCCATTCATCCAATACGTGCCTTGTACAGTTTTAGTTGTAGAACCTGCCATTTACTTATGGTGGTCACCATTGTTTAGATGGCAGCTGTAGTAGGCATAGTTCGAAATGTCTATGCTGGCTAAGATTTATATTGTATTTTCGAAATGTTTTCTCCACTGTGTACTTATAATAATAATATCAGAAATTTTCTCGTATCAAGCATGTTTGACTATCATAAGGAGAAATCTCCTTCAATTCTGCGTTTGCATGGTGTGTGCGGTGGGAGGCCTTATGGTAGTTTCATTTCTAAAAAGCATTGCGGATTTCAATCTAAATACTAATTGTTTGTTTTAAAAGACAAAATGTTTTTGTTACTCATACCAGTCCCATGACTGACTCGGAGTATAATGTTCCTTTCCTAAACTCTGGGTGCCTACTAATTTTCCACATAGGCAGTCTAGAGTTGGGTTTTTCAGATGGTCAGATTTAGTAGATTATCTGGAGTTAGTCCAGTATTTGGACGAGAATTGCTTTTCTATGTGACACGTGATGGGGGTTCAAGCTAGCTTTGGATTGGAGCATTGGATTTGGGGATGCATTCTTTTGGAGTTATTATTTCCGCTGCTGGTGTCATCTATTTTCTTTCCGCTGTGTCTTGTATCTCTGATAGTATTAATACCCATTGTATCATTCTATTGTATCATATTATATCTGATGTTGTATCTGTCATTGTATCAATGCTGTATATATACTGATATTTATTTCTTCCGCTGTGTTGTACTTAATGATGTTATAAGCTCCGGCGACTCGGATTTGAACGGTCGAATCTGCGGCATTCGAGTATGATGTAAAGTATGGATGTCGATTTTCGAACGCGAAAAATCTGTATCGTCACAAGTGGTATCAGAGCTGAGGGTTAAAACTTTAGCTCAGGAGTATAACACATTAAGTAGCTCATTACAGATAGGGTGAAGTATACCCTAGAATGAGTAACCCCTAAGATATCCGTTCAAATGCCTCGGTAAATTCTCTTACTATCCACTTGTAGTAAGTATGAGTGCAAGAAGAGAACGAGATAGGGGACAGGGGAATACCGCTATAAATGGTCAATAACCTACGACAGCGGAAATAATTTTCTCCATCAATCTCCTTTGATTCATTCCCAAATTCTTTTGATTTGCTTCGTAGCAGCTACAAGAAGAAGTTTCAGTGTGATGGTGGTCCTACGAATCGTTGTAGAATTTATTTATTTTTATTTCGTATCTTCATCGATTTCCTATCAGTTTTTCGATTTAAACTTTAATAAATTGGAAATTTTAAACTGAGTAAATTGGTTAATAGAATATAAAGCTAAATTTGAATTGAATTGATAAAACGATTTCGTTTAAAACCAAATTTGAAATTCTGTTGTAATTTCTTAGGAATATCGAAGTCCGAAGAGGGACAAATTATATATATACTTTGGGATGTTCCGACTTGAATTCGGAATCCATATCTTGTGTTTGAAAAAATGTAGAAGATTGAATCCACCTACCAATCTCTTTTGTTCGGCATCTCTTTTCAATTCTTCGACGGTTCCTGATAGATCCAGGAAGAAGATTTGATATATTTGCATGGGACATAAACTCCAAATAGGCCAGAATTGTTTGTTTGGATGAATTGGTTGCTTTGATTGCTATGGTTGATAGATATACTTTGGTTTCTAAACTAAAATTTTTGAAATTATACCCAAAAGTAGACAGATATGTGAATACAATTTGAGTCCAGATATATTGTACGAATGGTTAGTTATCCATCAAACTAACCAGTGCCATGCATATTTCAGAGATTTGATGACCCGAGTATCCTGTGTAGTATTGAATGAGTTTGCTCTCATATTGTCGATGTTCTGATTCGGTAAGCCAAATTCAGAATAGATATCCAGTTTGATCTGGAAAACTGTTTCTCTATCTTTGTGCATCTACCCTTGTCGTTTTCGTGCCTGGTAAATTTCGGGGACGAAATTTCTTTAAGAAGGGAAGTCTGTAACGATCCCGAATTTTAATTAATTTTATATTGACAATTCAATTAATTTTTGATATAAAATTGTGAAATTAAATGATAAATTGATTTGAGTTTCTCCAAATTCAAGTAAAATACGTATTGAATCTCAAAACATTGCCTTTTAAATATTATGTATTTGATACAAACCAATTGTACACACAAAAGAAAGTATAAAATTAAATATGACATATAAATTATGGAAATAAATATGTATAAAGAAAATACAAGACAATTTGTATGTAAGGCAAATTAAATACTTAAGTTAGAAATATAATTATACACATAAGATAAACTATAAAATATAAAGTCAACAAACAAAGTAAACATATTAAAATAAATTTTAACAACATATTAACTATAGAATGTCATTATATTACAAAGCATAAGGCAAAATAATGTGAACCCTTGAATAAGAAGAAATAAGACCAAAGTAAAGGAATATAAATAAGTATGCAGGCTTGAACAAGCAAGTAACTATATAGAGACAACAAAATATATATGTATGTGTAGGCTGAGAATACACTTGAAAAAAAAATACGTGAAAGCTTAATAAAGAAGTATATGCAAGTATTCAACAAAAGAAGACAGCCAAAATACAACAGATATATGTATTCAAGTGTACAATATGGAAAGAAGACGTATAAAGTAATTAATGCAAGCATACAAAATAAGATTTGCGTCCACAAGACAGTGCAAATACATTCGCATACAAACAAATTAAAAGGAAAAATATGTTAAGTATTCAAACATATAGAAGACATAAGTACTTGGCATTAAATGCTAGCCTAAACCATATCACTTCAGCCACAAAAGAAAAAGAAAAAGTCCCTGATCAAAACATAAACAAACCACCACAAAATCTTCTCAACACATACAATATCATTATCAGCGGAGTAAAATAAAGCAAAAGAAAATATATATTCAAGTATAGATTGTACAATGCATTTAATGCTAGCATAAACAAGTTATTCAAAATATTATAAAATGTTTTCAGCCGAAATAAGAAGTATGTACAAGCAAATGATTAAGTTAAACAAATATATATAGGTAAGTAGAGGTTTGAGATAGAGGACATAAAGTACCAAGGCATTAAATGCCATCTATTCAAATTTATATTTCAGCCTCTATAAGCAAGGATATCTCTGGTATATTGTACAAGATAATATAATTAACCTGTACAAATATTTTTATCACCTGTAAACTTCTTTCCACCTACATCAACCAGTAAACTTGTTTTATAAATATCAACTTCACTTCAGTTCGTTTATTTTAGGCTGAGAAAATGTGAGTAAAACATCATCTTTTAACTTAAACAAAAGTTCAAAAAATAGCAACTTCTACTTGATTCAAAGATTGAAGGCTGGAACATTCAAAGTTGGAAACCTGGGAAGCAAGACATCAAACTGTGCTTATTTCAAATCCAGGAAACAACCCTCTATGAATCAATTCATGTGAGTAAACATTTATGTTAGCTATAATCAGTGAATGACGCATGTTTAAATTGTATGTGTGGGTATCTCCATTGTTTCAACTCTGTGTGTATATGAATTTATATTTAACAGTGCTGAGTTATACATCTTCCTCTCTGTTTTAACTTCCCAGGGTAGAGTCAACCAAGAAATTAAATTTTCTTATCATTTAATGTATCAAGTTTTGATTTTCAAAACAAATAGTTGTGTTTAGGCATGAATTATAATTTAAAAATAGGTTCAAGAAGGAAAAAAAATATACACGGTGTTCAAGAAATTGGGTTTTTACAGTCAAAATCTGATTTTTGAATAAATTTGAACCTAACGATTTACGAATTCAAATATATGTCTTGAATCCTTATTGAAAAATAGGATTTTTAAATGTAAGTTTGATGATTTTAGTGTTGTGATTAGAAAGCAGTTCATAAATGATCGGAAATGATACTTTGACCAATTCCCGGCGATATGTTGAACTAGGGGTGACGAGGTTGCTCGTGGAGATGGGGGAGCCTACGGTGGTAGTAGGAAAAATGGTCAGAGGCGGCCTCGATCTCGGTGGCATAAGCGGTGTTCGTTCCTCTTTCGTAAACCTAATTTTTTCGAGTGTTTGAACTTTTGGTCGCCGCGCCTCCTCTCGTGCATCGAGCTGCACGAATTTCCGGGAGGAGTTAGGTGAAGTGTGTCAGGGGCATGGCCGGAGGCATTAGGCTTCTGATGGTCGACGTTGTGGCGGCGTGTTGATTTTGTGATCGGAGGTTGGGTCCGAGTAGCTCGAGCTTTGCTCGATTTTGATCAGCGACGTGATCGAGATGATGGTTGGTTTGAGGATGATGTCGTGACCAATCGCGACTTGCTGGTGGTCGCGATGTTCACCTGAGCGTCGGCGACGCACCGTGCACGCGCACAGTACAGGTTGTTTGGGTGAAGTTGTTGTGGGCTGAGGATTGTACTCGAGTCAAATTTTATTTGTTACAGGTTTTGTTATAAAACCTGTCTGTTTAAATTTTTAAACAGAAATTTAAATTTAAATACAGATTTTTAACAAAGTTTAAATCTAGTATGAAGTTAAATTCAAAAGGGAACTTTGAATCTTAAAGTTTTAAAATAAATAATTTGGATTTTAAATTAGTTTTAAACCTGAATGTGTTTTAAACAAGTTTAAATAAATATAGCTTTTTTAAAAGTAAATTTGTTTCCAAACAAATATTTAAACTTGATTTTTTATGAAGTTCTTTTATGAAAGAATTTTAAATGGAAGGTTAAATGTTTTGTTTTAAACTTGAAATTGCAAGTTAAAAATGTAATGTGATTTAAAAGCTTAAAATTTAAGTAATTGAATTTAAAGGCTTTCCTTATATAAGTTTCCTATGTAAATAATAAATATTCTTTACATTTATTTTAAGGTTTATAAATCGATATTTAAATTGGTTAATATTTAAATACATGTTCATTTTGAATCTTAAATTCAAATGGAATTTAAATTGAAATTTAAAAGTGTAATGTTTAAAATACACTTAAATGTTAATGGAATCATTAATGAAGAAATTTATTATCTTAGAGATAATTAAATAAAATGATTTAATTAATAAGGAAACTAAAGAATAATTGACTTAATTTATAAATTAATAATTTAGATTAATTTATAATTAGAAATAATTAATAATGATTTAATCTGAGATAATTTCTTAAGAAGGTAATTAAATAAATATTATTAATTAATGAAGATAATTAACTAGGAATTATTAAGTAATTAAATTAATGTGATTAATTTTGATAATTAATTAGATAAATTAATTAAGATAATCAATTGTAAATTGTTAATTACTTAATGAAAGTAATTAAGGGGTTGATTACTAATTGTAATTAAATTTGGATATTTTGATTAATTTAATAATAAAGATTTGATTAATTTAATAATAAAGATTAATTGGAAATTAATGATTTATTGTTATGAGATAATTACGTTATGATAAGTAATTAAAGGTTTAATTTCTTAAAATAATTAATTAAAGGGTTAATTTATTATGTAAATTGATTTAAAGGCTAATTAATTAATATGAATAATTAAGAATAATTTAATTGATTAAGGTGATTGATTTATTAATTTATATCAAATGATTTGTAATTAATAAATCAAGATTGGATAACTTAATTCATAAATAATTAATTTACTTGGAAATAAATTGAATTGATTAGGATTAAACGATTAAATTAATCCTGCTTATGCATGATTGTATTGTATGGGATGCCTTGAATTGATTGTCCTATTTGATTTGTGATACTTTGTTCTGTGGATTGTACTGTGCATAATTGATTCATTTATTTACATTTGTATAGTATCTGTGAATCTGTGAATGGTCGATAAGCGTTATAGTTTATATCGCTTATCAACTATGTTTCTATGTTTTAATCTGTGATGATTAAATGATGTTGCACTATTGTGTTGAACCCCTTGGCCACACTTATACACACACCAATATGGATTTCATGAGGAAATCGATTAAGTCGCAGATTTTGAAATGATTTATAAAGTTGAATAGTTAAATTCAAATGTTTTGGAAATGGATTGGGTTTAAAGTGAAAAGCTTTTGAAATGGAATTTCAAAGATGAAATTTATTTTGAATAACTTGATTGAGTTTTGAAATTTAAATATTTTTATTTAAATTTGAATTCAATATTTGAAATTAAATTCTATGATCTGGAAACTAGGGACTAAAGATGTTATACCAGTTTATACGGGTTAAACTATTTTAAAGGTATTGATTTGGGAATTTGAATTTAAATTCAAAGGCTTTAACTCGTGTAAATAAAATTGGATCTTTCTGAAATGAAACTATTGTTTTCAAATAATAAAACTTTCATATAAGAAGTGAACTTCCAAATTGTGTTAAAAGGGATTTCAAGTTAAAAATGAAAATGATTTTCCAGGTTATGGAAACGGTTTGAAAACTATAAGTTAAATCTTTAATTTAAAGATTTTAAACGAGTTAATCCAATTGAAATGGAAATTGTTTTGAAATCCGTAAATGGATCTTTTTGAAAATGGGTGAACTTAGTGAAATAAATCTTTTGTTTAAAAGATTTGAAAATGGTAATTTGTTTAAACCATTTGAAAGAAAGTTTTGAACTATTAAGTTGTGACTTAATTGAAATCCCATATCCATATGTTTTAAATGTTGCGCTCACTATTCGGTTTAGCCGGGAGAGGACCTTTGTGTCATATAACCCATTCCGAATATGTGATTCGATGTTATGGATAGCATTTGAAGACCGATGGTGAAGACTGGGTATTTGCAAGAATGATAGGATGACCTATCGATTGTCTCTGCACTGAGTTGCTCCGGTATAGAGATTCCCTAAGTGATGGGAAGTCCGATCGGGATTGTGAATACCCAGATTGCAAGGACTTCTTTGGAAGTGCCTTCGGTTCTGTTCGAACCCAGAACATACAGTATGGTTGTATGTCTGACACTACACTTTGAGATATAAAGCAGATTTCTTTCAAATACATTTCTGTTGGTGGCGGAGAATTTATTCTCTTAGCTTAACACCCTTCTTTGAGACATATGAGCTCAGAGGTTATGTAGTTGAAGGTTATCAGCGATATATTCCCAATTTGGTAGTGTGACATGTTGAGTGCTGCTGTGTGTTGATGATCGTTTGTTGATCATTTGTGATCAGAGCATGGCTTCTGTATGAAGCGTAGCTTTGTGGACGAGACTACATCAGGACCTCACAACCCGGAAATGGTCGAAACAGGAAGATGCGGCAAGGTTATGAGGGTCGCGCCCTTTAGGGTGTGTCATTCCCTTCTGGTAAAGGGTGGTATCATGGTATGGAGCCCAGATATTTACCTATGTGGTGGGCTTCAATCTCATTTTCTGTGTGGTTGTTGCTTTGTGGTTTAGAGGCGCCTCGGATAAAGGTCCCAAAGTACCGGGGAGTGGCATGCTTGAGAAGTAGTTACCTACTTACAGAGGTAACCCGACCTTGTGTTGGCAGAGATCCGATTAGGTTCTCGGGACGTCCCACCAGAGGCGTACCCATGGACAGTAAGAAGTTCCTTAGCATGACCATTTGTTGGAAATCCGTTCATCCAATACGTGCCTTGTACGGTTTTGGCTGTAGAACCTGCCATTTACTTATGGTGGTCGCCACTGTTTAGATGGTAGCTATAGTAGGCATAGTTCGAAATGTCTATGCTGGCTAAGATTTATATTGTATTTTCGAAATGTTTTCTCCACTGTGCACTTATAATAATATCAGAAATTTTCTCGTATCAAGCATGTTTGACTATCATAAGGAGAAATCTCCTCCAATTCTGCGTTTGCATGGTATGTGCGATGGGATGCCTTATGGTAGTTTCATTTCTAAAAAGCATTGCGGATTTCAATCTAAATTCTTATTGTTTGTTTTAAAAGACAAAATTTTTTTGTTACTCATACCAGTCCCACGACTGACTCGGAGTTTATTGTTCATTTCCTAAACTCTGGGTGCCCACTAATTTTCCACATGAGCAGTCTAGAGTTGGGTTTTTCAGATGGTCAGATTTAGTAGATTATCTGGAGTTAGTCCAGTATTTGGACGAGAATTGCTTGTCTGTGTGACACGTGATGGGGGTTCGAGCTAGCTTTGGATTGGAGCATTGGATTTGGGGATGCATTCTTTTGGAGTTATTATTTCCGCTGCTGGTGTCATCTATTTTCTTTCCGTTGTGTCTTGTATCTCCGATAGTACTAATATCCATTGTATCATTCTGTTGTATCATATTATATCTGACGTTGTATCTGTCATTGTATCAATGCTGTATATATATTGATATTTATTTCTTCCGCTATGTTGTACTTAATGATGTTATAAGCTCCGGCGACTCGTATTTGAACGGTCGAATCTGCGGCATTCGAGTACGATGTAAAGTATGGATGTCGATTTTCGAACGCGAAAAATCTGTATCGTCACACCCATGGTGTTTCATTTCGTGAGCTAGAACATACTAACTCCTCGACTACTAGCCCTAAGAGTAATACAATATAACTCGACTAGTTAGTCCCAAGAGGATAAATCTATAAATCTCAACTTATCTCCAGCTTATAGCCCTTAGAGAGCAGTAGGACTCTCAGCTACTAAGCTTTAAGGAGTCACCTCTGCACGATATCACAATCCCTAGCATATCTCCATAATATAAGTGACATCTACTAACAAATACAATCCCTAGCATATCTCAATATGAAGGATGGATATAAAGAACATGGATACGAAGAAAGTTGGTCGGTGGATACGAACAGCACATGCCGATGGATACGAAGAATTGATGGATATGAAGGCTCTATACTTCGTGTCGATGGATACTAAGGAAGTGGTCGAGGTGTAGCGAAGGATATGGATTGCAGCGCGTGAAGTTCGGATCGATGCGAAGACTACAGCTATTGGTTTGGGGACCAATGGATAATCGGATGATGTATATGAAGGTGATCGAGACGATTGATACAAACTAGTATCGATACATACCCTTCATCCTACTCGCAAATACCAACTTGCATCGATAATAACTCTCATTCGACAAGTCCAAATGCGATGAAATTTTCGCAGGAGCTTCTTTATGCACTCAAGAACATCCATGATCTATCTCGGCTCGATTGGAATAATTTTGGATCGACATGAATTGTACATGGATCGATCCAAATTCACCTTGGATCGATCTGGCGGGCCTACCTACGCATAAGAAGAGGTATTCCAGGTTTTGAGGTTGATATTTTAGGATCTACCCCTATAAATAGCAGTCCTATGGCAATTAAAAAAGGGACCTTCTTCTTCTTTCCTAGGCTAAACTTTACCATCTTTGCTATTGATTTTCAAAGGCTTGTAAGTGCAATTATAGGATAAAAGGAATAAAAGGATTTGATTCAAAGTGGACGTAGGCCGGAGATAGCCGAACCGCTATATATCTTTTGTTCTTTCTTGCTTCATTCATTTTAATTTTTCTATTTCTTCATTTTTATTCTCTACTTTATCTGAATCCGAGATCAGTGTTTGAATACTGTGGATCTGTGTGCTAACATTGGTGCTTTCACAACTTTTAGGGTTTGTGACCAATTTTGGCACAAACAGTGTCACTGCCAGTAATGTCAACGCGTATCTCTGTAGCAATCTTCTCCTCCTCCGAATGCTTTCCAAATGAGCTTCATGTCCCCCTACGTCTTCTCGACTTCCAAGAGCTCTTCGAGTCCTTGACCGCCTCCACTCTCTCCTTAACAGCAACCAAGTCTTGTGGAGATTTTTGTGGTTGCTTCATCTGTGTCTCCTAATCCTTAGCCTCAGCGGTAGTTGTATCACCCACCAGGGATGCCGAAGGGTTGTCCAGGCAATGAAGCGCCTCAATCTTCTTGGCCTTTGGTCCTATTTGCGAGCTAGATGTAGATGTTGGAACAGGAGCAGGGATGAATACAATCTTAGAGGATGTAAAGATGGCAACATACACAAGCGCCAAAGTAACTAGCGTAGTCCAAAAGAGTGGATGGACCTATAAGATCAAAAAGAAAAGCATTAAACTCCTCTTGCTCCTGTGGTGTAAGTTGAAGGCCCGCGAATTTGAGAGGCATGAGCATTACCTGCGCCGGAGGAAGGGTCGTGAACGGCAACCTCGAACTCATCTCCTTCGCCTTCTTTGGAGGGCTCCCCCCACGTGGGGAACAACATCGAGCCTCATGCTCACTGGCTGGTCATGGACCTGCCCCGATGGTTCACCCTCATCGGAGATAAAAGGCTTGGCAAGTGCATTTATGGAAGTCATCAAGGCCGCTTCCATGGCTTCACTCTCCTATGCAACCCGAAGAATCTCTTGGCCTTCAAGCAGCGCCTTCTTGGACTTCTCATTGAGATAAGCCTCCCGCAACTCCTGATCTGAATATACATCGCCGTTCTCGGCAAAACGAGATAAGATTTCCTCCCAAATGAGGGCAAGAGTGTGTAGGAACTTCGAGCTGAGATAACAAATGCTCCCCTGATGTAGCACAGAGTTGACGTAACAATTCAGGATCGTCGCACCCATTTTCTCCATCTTCTGACCAAAAGCATGTTGGAGATCCAGATAATTTGCTGTCACTGCAGCCGTCTCCATCTCAACAATAGTTTTCTCCATCTCAACAGCATTTTTATCGGCACTGAGTTGTGTGACCTGAGCCTATAATTTTTCAATTGTCTCGGCTTGGTCGAAATCATTTTATTGTGCCCCTCGACAATCGAGTTATGGTCGGCAATCATCTTCCTTTGAGCTTCAATGATAGCATTGCAAGCGATTACATCTTCCTTCAATTTAGTTTCCTCCGCATGAATCTTCTTGATTATGTCTCTCCAGACAATTTTGTCCCTCTCATGTGCGTTTTTCGTCTCCTTCATTAAGATGGCAATCCTTCTACTGTCCTGAAGCGCTATCTCTTTCTCCTCTTCCAACTGTTTAATTTTAGCATACCGATCGGTTAACGCCTTTTCAAAATCGTCTTTTTCAGCTTCAAAGGAGAGGATCTCCTGGTAGTTATTCCTATTGGTGTCTGTTAATTGCTTGCAGAGCTTCTCCCACTTCTCACCCTGCTCCAAATCATCTTGAATACCTTGAAGGTGCCGTATATAAGAGTCCATATGAATGGGATGAATATCCTTATCATACTTAACGCCTCTCAGGAACCAAACCAGAAGGGCCGCCTCAAGTTTAGGCAAACCCGTAGAAAGAGTGTAGGCCGATCTCCGATGGGGGTGAGAAGTGTCGGGGGCAGCAGCAGCAATAGAAGTAGATGAAACATGCGTTGGGGGTGGAGTTAGAGCAGAAGAAATGGGAACCTCCTGTCCCACGGAAGTATGCTTCGGAACGGGCTCGGAAGGATGGGAGCGGAAATCAAACTTTGGCTTCTTTGACGGATCTTCCCTTTCTCATGAGACCATCTCTTCTCATACCCGCCTCTATGCAAACGGAACCTACCTCTTTCCTCCTAGCAACGAGCATCTGCCTCAAGTTCTTTCCTTCGTCTATATTCATCCTCCATCTCCCGGACTTGGTGGCGGCTGAAGGAACGCTTCTGCTACCAATGCGAATCGGTATAATCCTCGAAGTCATCATAAAAACCATGCCCTTTCATCATACCTAGAACAAAGCATACATGAATGACTTTAGAAATGCATAAAGAATTAGGCAAGCATATGAGAGAATGAAAAATAAGGATAAGTGCAATCCTTGTGTGATGTGTTGTGCATTCCTAAAATGGGCCTAAAGCGTTGTCAAAATCGGAGCGAACGGCTGTCCAAGGGGGCAACGAGCTGGCTTTGGTTGTTACAGATGGAGTTGGGCTGACAGATGGCACAATATCACCTAAACATGATGGCACCACATAAAAGTTGAATTCCTCCTTCATAAGGGCGTCGAAGTCGACGAATACATTGCTGAAATCTCCAAGGTCTGCCCCGACAATCTTGCTTGGAGAATCTTGACATCTGCTAGTTTATGGGCCCTTGCCTTTGTCACTTGCATCAGAAAGGGGCAAATCCGAAAGAATGGGACTCATGCTCGGAGTCTCGTCGCAAGACTCCGACGTTCCACCTTCAGATTCCGATGAAATCACTGATCGTAGTTTGATCAATACTGCTTTCAAACTCCCCCTCCTCTTTCTCTTGGTCCATCGTGGCTTTGCCTTCCCCACGCGTAGGCTCAACTTTCATTTCCTCCTGGATTGGAGACATCCTAGCTGAACCACTTAAACCAGCCACGGTGTCCTCCTCGTGAGTATCGTCTAGTGATCCTTCGAATGGGCCGCCTATTTCTTGACCCTCATCAGAATCGTGTGAAGAGCGGAAAGGTCTTGCGCGAGCACTGGCTCGACTGAGAGAGGGGGATTCAATCTGAGCAACGGACCTACCCAGAGCTAACAGTCCATATGGGCGCAAGTTCTCGTCCGTCTGCAAAACTCTAACGCACCTCTCCTCGACATCAATGGCTTTTAGAGTTTGGCTGGTTTCGTTAAGAGATGTGTCTCTGTTTGGTCTTGGGGTAACTGCAAAGAACACACAATCATTTAGAAACTCCATTACATCACTTTAAAGCTTGGCAAACGGAGAATAAGAAAACTAACCCCCAGTCGTCCATCGACGGTTGAACCCCTCGGGAACCTAACAATGAAATACTGTTTCTTAAATTGCAATAAATGGCTTTGCAATCGCAAGACGATCTTATGATTCCACTGGGCCTTAATTATGATCAGAGAGGGGAAGTCCTCCCTCCTCTTGAAAGCCAAAAAGTACCGCAACTCATCGAAACTCGAAGCACAGTAAAATGTAAGCTTGAAAAGGACATTCAGGCATGTAAGAATGGCATAAACATTTGGATGAAGCTGGAATAGGGAAATCCCCAAGTTCGAGAGCGTCTCGTGAAGGAAATTACTGAAGGGGGCACGACTCCATTCGAACACATATATCGATGACAAGCTATGAACCCCCGAGAAGGATTGTGAGCAAACTCATCTTTTACCGGTAGGCTCTCATCCTCTTCAGAATCCCATGTTGTATATATATATTATGGAGAACATTAGCGGAGACCACCGATGGGGACTTTTCAGGTGGTTTGAGTAGGATGCGAAAGTTGAGAGGCATGTGATCCACAATAGGCCCAACTGTTATCTGGGTTTTTAACCTCGCGAATAAAAGAAAATCATGGCTGTTTCATTCTATATGACAGAACTCGTGTTCGTAAAAGGTTAGGTAACAAAATTGGCAAATCTATCCTATTTTCATGAGTTTGCCCTATTACACTTGAACTCCAAGGCGACATGAACTTGGGATTAGTGCGTCAGATTTCAAGTATGAACTGGGCAAGTGCAGTATGCTATCTGTATGGGGTAAACTCAGTGTCCAAAGTACCGCAAACATCTTATCCCTTGTAAACAGTTTGCTCGCAGTAGAAGGAGAGAAGAACTTCCTGTGAAATTTCACTTCCGACTTTTAGTTGCACTACTTGCACACTTATACGTTATCGATCTATGATCGATAACGGATCCATCGTCCGAAGCGACATGGAAAACTCTTCTCATTGCAGGGACACCAAGCATGCAATTGGTGAAAGACGTAAGCCCAAGTTCTTAGAAGAACCAAGGTCAACTGATGAAGCATCATGCAAGTGACGTCCACAAACTGGTAACAGGCCGATCCTGGTTCAATAGACGAAGATAGCAAAAGACGTTAAGCATTGAGACGAAGCCCGAATGTCATTCCAGGAGACAACTCAAGATCTGATTTCCTATCTTCCTCTAAAGAACCACAATCAGCATGAAATTTTGTAGTCAATATCAAAGCTAAGGCTGGGCGTTAAACCGTCATACCAACGCAGCAATTAACAACTCAACCAAGCGAACCCACCTCAAATTGGCTTAACATAGTAAGAAGGATCACGAAGTAAGTTTGGCGAGCTATGAATTAGGTCGTGGGCGAGCTAGTGGAGGGTTGGCTGCAACAAGACAGTGGGTCGGCCCGGATACAACAAAATCATGTATCGGTTGGAACTTAAACTCGAACAGGCGATAGGTAGGTTAGGGCTTAGGCTCGAACAAGATGATGGATCGACGGTGGCGAATGGATCGAGCAAAATAGGATGAATCGCTGGAGTGCTTGATTTTAATCAATGGATGAATCACTGGAACACTTGATCACTTAAAGGAATTGAAATTGCTCGAGTAAAAAGAGCAGTATAGGTCGGCTAAGGGATATAAGTAGGAAAAATCGAGGTTGAAAACTTTCACTAAGTAATCAGGTCGCTAGCGACCCGAACCATCATCGGTCGCCAGCGACCCGACCTTGTAAACGTTTATTCAGATAGCTCGCTAGTGACTCATCTCCTATGGATCGCTAGCGAGCCATCAAAATAATAATTATAATAATATATGATAAATATGTTTATATACCTTTTGCATTTGTATGTTTAAAAAAGAAAGCTTCGTCCAGTCACTTCAAATTCGGTCAATTATGGCTGTTTGCCACTCCAAGTCATCTCGGGAGACTGTAAGCGAAACATGACAGTTTGTGGCAAGCAACAATAGCCAGAACCATAGGAAAATAACCAATGACGCTGGGCTAACCTATGCGTAGAGCTCCGATGCAACCACTTGATAGTCGACAAATTGATATAGAAAACGAGAACTTCTAGAGCACGCCTTGTTTAAAATGAAGACATACTCTGGGGGCAAATGTTATTCGGGTTTTTAACCCAGCATATTTCAATAGAAAACAAGACAACCTTAAGCTGGTAGGATGGTTCAGGAACTAACCAGAGAACTTACGACTAGAGATCAACG
The DNA here is from genome assembly GCA_030765085.1 of Allium cepa. Classification (NCBI taxonomy): domain Eukaryota; kingdom Viridiplantae; phylum Streptophyta; class Magnoliopsida; order Asparagales; family Amaryllidaceae; genus Allium; species Allium cepa. The sequence continues at coordinate 789,788,868 of CM060935.1, read as the reverse complement.
AGGGCCAAGCTATACGGCTAAGGCGATGGTTGGAGTCAATGAAGCCAAGAGACTAGCATCCCTGCAGCCCAACCAATATTTGAACGTAAGCAGATAATGACTTGCCATCGACACGTGACGATAACAATGAACGTCTATGAAAACATCGCCAATTTTGGAACCAGGATAGTCCTCTATTGCTGGATCGTCAGCAACCCATGGGCTCACGAAACGAACCAATTCTATGGGTCGCGGCGACCCATGGGCCATGGTTTGTCGGCGACCCATGGTGTTTCATTTCGTGAGCTAGAACCTACTAGGCCGCTTATAGTCCATGCTGAGAGTTGATAATGATGGGCCTGGCCTAGAAACCCTCCAACCACTATAATAGCATGCCACCTGCAACATAAAGGGGATCTTCTCCGGACTAGTTGTTGAAGCTCTGCTAGGATTGTTCTTTACCTCCTACCTCCCTCACGACGATCTCTGAAGGAATACACTGTGATTCTTTGGTGGATCCTAACTCTGGAAATTCAATCTAGCTAGTAAATTGCCAAAGCCTTATAATCAAACAGCTTTTGTAATAGCAATCGGTCTATAACAAAACTATAAAGTGGACGTAGGCTTCGTTAACAGCCGAACCACTATAAAAATCTTCTATGTATTTGATTTTAAAACCAAATCTACTCACTAATGGTAATCGACCAAGTATTACACTCGGTATTACTTGATCGTTTACTAGAAGTTAGTAAACTACACTCGTCAAACGACAAACATGCTATAACATGAGTCAATAGAATAACCATAAAATATTACCGAGCGTCCCATACCATCTGGTATTACTAATCTGTTTATTCAATATCCTCATTATGTAGAATTAAATCACAAAGTCGTCACTATAAATCATTTCAATTCAACCATATATGAAAGGGAGTAATAACTCAAAGCTCTTAAATCCATTTAAATATTTCACAATTTAATCTATCTTTAAAATAAGTTGTACATTTTAAAAATTCCCTTTCCAAAATATTTCTTGAGCCATTTTACCAAAAAAATTAAATCTTCTTAATATATAAATTTTCTCAGAATATTAAACAATTCAATTTCAAACCTCAAAGGTATATAAACAAAAAGGGATTTATATTTTAATACCCTTAAACCATTCAATAATATTTCAAAATTGGTTAATTTTCAATACAGGCTTACACACTCAAAAATCCATTTTCAAAAATATTGTTAAAACCTTTCAATTATACAAAATCATCAAATAAATTATTGTTGAACCAATAAATATATAAAAAGGGAAATATGTTTTAAAACTTTTAAAATATAATTTTATAATCAAAAATCCCTTTTTAAATTTCCTTTTATTACATATTCAATTTACAAAAGAATTTCCCTTTTGGAAATATTAATCAAAAATCCATCAATTACACTTATAAAAATTCCATATACTCTAATATATTGAAAAATCTTTATTTTTATTTTCAAATAAACTTTCGTATCCAAACGAATTTCAATAAATTATTTTATTTTTTTCAACCACTTTTATTTATGTATAGTTATACATCGATTTAATTTTAAAACTCCAAAAATAATTTATCGATCTTTCAGAAATATTTTTAAAGAAAAAAATCAATAAATTGTCAAAAATACAAATTGTGAAGCAAAATACACCAAAATTAACAACAAATCATTAATTTATCATTCGATCTGAATCGAATTACATAGAATTTCTGGTCATCTGTAAATGCTCACACAACAAATAAAATTACATGATCTATCTCAACCAACAATTCTAATGGGAATAAATACTCTCAACTTAATGGCCCTAAGAGATGTAAATATATAAATCAAAATGCAAATGGACAGCATCTCCTTCGCATTTTAGACAATCCAACATACACAAAAACTCATTATCTAATCCAAAATCTCGTCCAATATCAAAACAACAAATCGAACTAACATCGTAAACAACATTCCATCCAAACAATTCAATTGATGTTACCAATCAATTCAACATCACAAAAACCAAACGATTATCCTATGACGGAGATTCCCAACGAGTTCTTTCGATTGTATAAGTCCTAATGATAGTAAAAACTAGTACTCTCGACTCTAGCAGTCATGATGAGAGTGATGATAACTGCTCTCGACAATATGAGTCCTGATAAGAGCATCTCAACATAACAAATCCTCGATTATTAGACCGAAGAGTATATAATAATACTCGACTAGTTAGTCTTTATAGGATGCAACAAAATATATTGACGACGAGATGAATCCTAGCGAGAGTAATAATGAGTACACTTGACTTCACAAGTCCTAATGAGAGAATCATAACATACTAATTCCTCGACTACTAGCCCTAAGAGTAATACAATATAACTCGACTAGTTAGTCCCAAGAGGATAAATCTATAAATCTCAACTTATCTCCAGCTTATAGCCCTTGGAGAGCAGTAGGACTCTCAGCTACTAAGCTTTAAGGAGTCACCTCTGCACGATATCACAATCCCTAGCATATCTCCATAATATAAGTGACATCTACTAACTAATCACCAAGTATTACTTGAGCGTCCCATACCACTCAGTATTACATGATCGTTTACTAGAAGTTAGTAAACTACACTCGTCAATCAATAAACATTCTATAATATGAGTCATTAGAATAACATGAAAAATATTATCGAATGTTTCATACCACCAGGTACTACTAATCCGTTCATTTAATATCCTCGCTATATAGAATTAAATCACAAAATCGTCAATATAAATCATTTTAATTCAACAATATATGAAAGGGAATTATAATTCAAAGCTCACAAATCCGTTTAAATATTTCACAATTTAATCTCTCTTTAAAATAAATTACATGTTTTAAAAATTCCCTTTCCTAAATATTTCTTGAATCATTTGTATCAAAATAAATTAAATCTTCTTATTATATAAATTTTCTTAGAATATTAAATAGCTCAATTTCAAACCTCCAAGACATATAAACAAAAAGGGATTTATATTTTAATACTCTTAAACCGTTAAACAATATTTCGAAATTGGTTTATCTTCCAAACAGGCTTATGCACTCGAAAGTCCATTTTCGAAAGTATTGTTAAAACCTTTCAATTATACAAAATCATCAAATAAATTATTTCTGAACAAACAAATATATAAAAGGGGAAATATACTTTAAAAAATTTTAAATAGAATTTTATAATCAAAAATCCCCTTTTTAAAATTTCTTTTATATAATATTCAATTTACAAAAGAATTTCCCTTTTGGAAATATTAATCAAATCTCCCTCATTTACACTTATAAAAATTCCATATATTCCAATATATCGAAAAATCTTTATTTTTACTTTCAAATAAACTTTCTATATCCAAACTTCTTTCAATAGATTATTTTATTTTTCCAACCGCTTTTCTTTATTTTTAGTTGTACATCGATTTAATTTTAAAACTCCAAAAATAATTTATCGATCTTTCAGAAATATTTTTAAGCGGAAAAATCAATAAACCATTAGAAATACAAATTATGGAGCAAAATACTCCAAAAATCAACAACAAATCATCAATTTAAATTTTATCATTCGACCCGGATCGAGTTACATCGAATTTTCGGTTATCTATAAATGCTCACACAACAAATAAAAATTACATGATCCATCTCAACCAATAGTTCTAATAAGAATAAATACTCTCAACTAAATGGCCCTACGAGATGTAAAATATTTAAATCAAAATGCAAACAGGCAACATCTTCTTTGTATTTTGGACAACCCAACATACACAAAAACTCATAATCTAATCCAAAATCTCATCCAATACGAAAACAACTAATCCAACTAATATCACAAACAATTCAATCAATGTTACCAATCAATTCAACATCACAACAACCAAATGATTATCCCGATCAAATAATTTATCCAAACAAACAATTAATATACTCACTTGAAAAATCCCAAGCAATCAATTCAACCAAGCAATTCTTTAAGTAATCGGGATAACGTACATACATGCATATATACAAATATATTTATATATGTGTGTGTGTATACGTACGTATGTGTAAACGCAAGAAGATGTGGATATATGTCTGTGAGTTTAAAACTCACCTTAATTCCAACCGAGAACATTTATTATCATTGGCGTTGACGCCTCCATTCCAACCATCGCCATTAGCCAGAATTCATCACTCCACCACCTATCTTGTTGTCATAAAATTACGTGTAAAAAAACCTTCAACCTTATGTTTGAAATTCACTGCCGTAGCCGTGTCCAGTTCTCCATCCGCAAGCACCTGCTAGGCCACGTTGCCATCGCGCTAGCGATCATCAACCTCCCTATATCCACAAATGCATGCCTGGTGTCATCAGATCGAGCTCAACTCAAATGTTCGACTTCCTCAAGCCGCGACCCAGACCCGCCTTCGCTCTCAATCGTTCTCCCTGGTCGCCGCTCACATTCCCAAAGAAGCCTCATAATCGCGAGTGCTACAGCCCTGATGTCGACGCCTTCATGAACGTGATTTTTTTTGGCAAAATTAGGCAAAAGTAAAAAGCATGCTCGGATTTTCAATGGATTGGAAAAAAGTTATCCAAAGAATGAGAATTGTGGGCTTGGGCTTTTGATTTATGTTTTGCCCATTTGATTGTTTAAATATTTCAATCGAGTTCGAATTAAATTAAGCTTCATTTAAATTGTTGTTAAGTTTACAATCTAATTTAAATTAATTCACATTTCATTCTACAATTAGTATTTCAATAATTGGACAATTTTATCAATTCGATGTCCGCTTATTTTATTTAGTAATCCATCGTTCTACTATAAAATGTATTTATTTTTCAATTATTCCAACATATTTAAATTATTTACACATTAAAATATTGCATATTCAATGCAAACAATTTATCTGATTTACAAATTATTTGAAAAGACTTTATTAATTTAACTCGATTTGTTAAAACAAAATCTCATATTAAATAGTGTTCAACTAAGTAAATATTTACTTTCAAAAACAAAAAATTATCAAAAATCGAATTTGAATATTTTTATTTAATTGAATATATGAATTAATACGACGTAGAAAGTAGAGTTGTTATAGTGATGCTCCACGGTTCCAGTTGCTACATCTCTTCTACCTTTTAAGTCCATGTAAGCAATAATAGAGGTGAGCCCTGAATCCAGTATCTGAAGCCCAAGAAGTAGAACTTATAGACCCAAGTTCAATTTCTACCATGCGCTTCCTTATCCTATATAAATTTATCCGGAGGTATGGAAGCTAGGATTAACGGATGGCTTATTGTACCCTCCTCAGGAGTTTACCGGCCTGCCGGGTTCTCCCGGGTTTTCAAAAAAAAGAAATAGAACTTGTAAAAAACAAAGTCATATAACCCTTTAGTGTATTCAACAAAGTCATATATTGTTTGCCTACCTATCTAGAGTGTGCTCAACAAGTATATGACCCTTGAGTGTGTCCAAAAGGTCATATAGTTTGTCTTACCTATCTAGAAGACAAACAAGGCTTCTTTAGAGCATATAGACAACTTGAGTGTGCTCAACAACCATCCATACGCCCTAGATCAATGATTTGTGTGTAAATTATAGAGAAGGACCTTTATTTATAAATTCATAATCTATAAAAATGAATTTGAGTATTATAGATAACAAAGACGATGAGTATTTGACATCTTATTACATGCTGCGCAGTTAATGCGCTCGGTAGATTCAAAGCGGTGGAGGTACAAAAAGTCATAGCGGGAATACAGCGAGGATATAGCAGGATATAGCGGATGGCTCTAAAATAGCATATAAAACTTGTACTTAATGTTTTTACAAATATATAAATGGTAATTAAATGAAAAATTATCATTCAATTGAATTATAAATAATACATAAATAATTTTAAATAAAAACATGTGCGAATATACTTTAAATAAACGAAAAATTGTTGTATAACATAATTGAATTTGGTAGAATATTAGAGTATTTTCATTTCTGAAAATATATTGAAAATTAAATCAAATAAATTAGTTTCATAATTTTATAATGTATAAATGCAATTTTTCAATTCATTTTATTAAAAAAGATATAGCGGGATTAACGGATGGCTTATTGTACCCTCCTCAGGAGTTTACCGGCCTGCCGGGTTCTCCCGGGTTTTCAAAAAAAAGAAATAGAACTTGTAAAAAACAAAGTCATATAACCCTTTAGTGTATTCAACAAAGTCATATATTGTTTGCCTACCTATCTAGAGTGTGCTCAACAAGTATATGACCCTTGAGTATGTCCAAAAGGTCATATAGTTTGTCTTACCTATCTAGAAGACAAACAAGGCTTCTTTAGAGCATATAGACAACTTGAGTGTGCTCAACAACCATCCATACGCCCTAGATCAATGATTTGTGTGTAAATTATAGAGAAGGACCTTTATTTATAAATTCATAATCTATAAAAATGAATTTGAGTATTATAGATAACAAAGACGATGAGTATTTGACATCTTATTACATGCTGCGCAGTTAATGCGCTCGGTAGATTCAAAACGGTGGAGGTACAAAAAGTCATAGCGGGAATACAGCGAGGATATAGCAGGATATAGCGGATGGCTCTAAAATAGCATATAAAACTTGTACTTAATGTTTTTACAAATATATAAATGGTAATTAAATGAAAAATTATCATTCAATTGAATTATAAATAATACATAAATAATTTTAAATAAAAACATGTGCGAATATACTTTAAATAAACGAAAAATTGTTGTATAACATAATTGAATTTGGTAGAATATTAGAGTATTTTCATTTCTGAAAATATATTGGAAATTAAATCAAATAAATTAGTTTCATAATTTTATAATGTATAAATGCAATTTTTCAATTCATTTTATTAAAAAAGATATAGCGGGAATAGCGGAAATAACGGACTATAGCGGAATAGCGGGGATTAAAGAGGAAAAACTATATTCTAGGGTTATATGGAAAAATCGTAGCGGTAGAAATCCGCGGGGTAATAGCGGGGCATTAACTACACAGATTACATGCTTAGTATAACATACATCCCTTATATCTTAATGAGTTTATTATTCCATAATATTTAATATAATTTTAACTCCAAAAAATTATTTATTTTAATTAATTAATGACAACATTAATAACTAATATTTTATTTCAAACAATTTTAAATTTACATTTATAACATTTATAGCTTATTTCCTTTAAATTCAAAACCATTTTGTATTTATTTTAATTTAACTGTAACAATTTATAATTAATTTATTTATTGATTTAACTCCTTTAAATTTCAACTTTAGATTCAAAAAAATTTAATTCAATTATTACAGTACTTGTAATTTAAATGAAATTAAAATTTAACAATTTTAAATTTATATTTAGTTTGAATTTAAAGTAATTATGAGTTTAAAGCGATCATAAGGTTCGAATTTTGAATTGAGGCTGGATTTAAATCATGAGTCATAGATTCAAATTGTTCATATTTCAATGGTTTTACATGTTTATATGATTTCCCTCCACATAATTTATAAAAAACATTTAAGTGTCATGTATTAATAATAAATGGTTGTGAGCAACAAGCTAAAGAGTGAAGGTGTAAAGTTCGAACCACAATGATGATATAAAACACATCTTTGCGTGAGGTATATTTATCCAACGGTACATTGATTGGCTCTTCCAAAAAAAATACCAAAAGCCACTAGTAGTTGTGCCAAGACGCTCGGTTGTAAGGTATGGATTCAATCCAGATAACATATATTGTAACCTAATTCAAAAAAGAAAACAAGATTGACTTCGATGGCTAAATGTAAAAATTAATTTCATATGTTACTGTTTTACCTAATATATTTTTTCTTTATCTTGCTTAGAAAGTAACAAAATTGAATTGTAGATTTAAATAAAGCATGGACTGATTGATTTTTTGGTTTTAATTAACTTCTTTATCAGAATTGAGAACCAAATCGTAACTGAAGGAATTCGATTTGAAACCATATTTAGATAATAAGATTTTAATATTTAGATCAAAACATAAGATTTTAATATTTTAAGATCTTAATCAACTTAAGGCACTAATAATTTAAGCCTTATGTTTAAGGCATACCTTTGAAATAATTATCCTATCCGTTTGAACACACTTTCATAAACATCAGTGTAAGTGTCAATGAATACTTTCAGATGTGGACAGTGTCATATCCACATTCACATTCAAAATCATTTTCGGACATCGGATACTCGCATCTGTGGATATGGATTGATATCGAGTAATTATCCTATCCGTTAACGATCGACAAACCAATAAAAATAAATAAAAAAATTGGTATAAACTTTTTTCTTTTCAATCTCATAGAGCATTGAAGTATGAAAAATTAGTAAATACGATAATAATAAATAGTTTTGAATAGCTGATATGCATTAAATGGATATAATATAAACTGTTAACTTAGTAATTAAATAAATAAATATCTTTCATTGTGCTAATATACACAGACAAAAACCAAACGGACAATTTTCGAATGTGAAGTTTCGTATTCGCAGCCGCACCCTTTTTTTTTGATATCAGATAATTATTCATTTTTTAGATATAGATGCAGAAGAATTTCAGATTTTTCGAATATCTAACGACAACATAACATTTTTCCGAGACCGTCCTATGTGTTGTCGATTTATTCATAATGAAACGTGAAGGTTCTGAGACCATTATTAAATCTAGTGGGTCATGCAATAAAGTGAAATGCTTGATTTAGAAAAAAAAAGACTATTAAACTTGCCCAAAATTAGTTCTGAACAAATGCGCAAATTATATTAAATCATATTTAATATAAGTTCAATTTTATTTGATTTGAAAATTATCTGTTAAATAAATTTAATTGTTCATGTGAGTATACAGTATACTACTTATCATCTTACCCACGCCTCAATATTTTTCTTAAAAAAAATTATAATTCAACAATGCACTGAATCAATTTCATTTCTTGTGCTTTTAAATAAGATTCATAAAATTTTCTGTTCAAGATTATATTCTTTGGGGTATATATTTAGTATTACAGTTATCAAAATGTAATCGTATTCCACAAATTTTTTAGCCGAATCATCAGCACAGATTCAGTACTATGAGAAATGCTGGAACAGCTGGAACATTTTGGGATAAAATGTCAAGTCATTGCAGTACAGTGATAAATCCTGTAATTCCTATAATTTGTCGTATTTCTTTTCCTTATCTACTAATCCAAAAACGTACCCATTTTACAATGAAAACACTTATCATGCAGCAAAATGAAATCTGAGACGTGGACAAGAGACGAACACTCTTTCCTGTGTGGTGTAATAACAAGCCAGACGAAATTTTCATCCTTAAATCATCCTTATTATCTTTAACATATCCAATTTTACCATTATCTTTTACAACATAACAGTATGACGGATTACACTCTGGTCCATCTAAATGAAGCCAAAATTTCAATTTCTGAAAATTATACATGATGAACTGGAATTAATACTCCACTGTTATGTCAACACAGTTTCAAATTGGAAAAGCAGCTTCAAATATTATTTCGTATTTATTTAATACGATTGTAGATAAGCTACACTTTAAATGAATTATCAAGATTGCAATTATCTACAGTATTAACCATATCAGTAAAGATAATGTTTCTGAAAGCCTTTTCTTTTCAAGGAATGAATACGCAAAAAATGTACCAAAAATAGTATCGTAAATGTGTGAAATAATACGTGCTTTGAGTATCATTTGGATTAATGTACAGTAAGATGATATGAATTAATGACATCAACGATATGCAGATTGTTTCAGTTGGTTAACAAAAGGATATTCATACAGGCTACAAGCAAACAAACGTTTGAGCCTACGATTCTTTACGCAATTAGGTGAATTAGACGCTTTGATTGTCGACAATGGATTAAAGGTATTGAAAGAATCTATAAGCTTACCTGAGAAGCCGCTGTCTTCTTCTGCATCTTGTCACTTGGACATCTCACCAGTCATATATCTTCACATGGACCAAAGAAAGTTATGGGTCCTAGATGTACACATAAAAGCCTCTGGCAGGACAAGCAAATAGAACTTACGATATCGACTTATTTATATAAAAAGTAGTACAGAACGAGAATAAACCCACTCGACGCCGTTTGAATCTAATTATGATCATTGATGGGTATGTGATCACAAAACAATATCGACAATATATCAGGTAGGTATAAACACTGTTTAAACAATCATGAAAGTGGCAACCGCCAAACAATCATGTATTCTCTCACTCAACCCAATCCAAAAGGTAGTTGCTTTTTCTGTAAATCAAGGGAGCAAAAAGACATGGCTTATATCTAAATCAAAGGAGATGAAAGGTCATCCATGAAGGCCAAGATGAGAATGCTTGATGTCTTAACAGATTTTGGAAGAATTAGATCATACTCTGCTTATATTAAATATCACTTACGTCTATCAACGGATATTTTCGAATATCTGAATCTACGTCCGCAGTACGAACGGATATCAGATGATTATGTTATCCACTAGCAATCGATAAATCAAAAAACATAAAAAGAAAAGTTGGTTTAACATATTTTTTCAATTTCATTGACTATGAAAGTACAAAAAATAAACAAATGTGATGATAATAGATAGATTTGAGCAATTAATATGCGTTGAATGCATATATAACAAACCATTGTTGTCAAAAATATTAAATACACGGTATAAATCCCGATTCAGATCGGATCTCTCCCTTTATAATTCGATTTATATTTGGATTCAAAATATAGTTAAAACTACAATTTTAAAAAACATTCAACTCCGACTAACATATTTGATATACTTATTTGGATTCATAATTCCCATTTTAATGTTTCCCAAACAAAATAAAAATGAAGTAAGAGATAAAATCGTGATTTAAGTTTATCCGTAGAAGTTCAAACTTAAAAACAATTTCAAAGTATGTGCAAACCTTAAAATATGAAACTTTTGGATTTACGATTTGAATCCCGTATTAATTTAAATTTTGGATTTTACAATTTACAATTTAAAATATCATTTTTAAAACCTATTACTGACCGCTAACTTAATAAAACAATAAATTAATATCTTTCACTGTATAAGAGTACACACACAATATGAACAATAATATTGACAAAAACCGAATGGAAAATTTTCGTATGCAGATGTATTCGTATCCACATTTGCTTCTGTTTTTCTGAATATCATATTTATTTTTCGAATGCGAATGTTGACGGATTTCGGATATCCATTGACAGCCTTAATATCGCTCTTGTTATAAAAAATGAGATTGAATTTAAATGGATTGGAAACTCAAGACATACATGCACGCACATACATACTAGTGTGCTTTTTTTTTCCCTTCCTGTTTTATACAGATTATTAAAGACATTTGAGTACCTAAAAGCATCAACTCTTCTCTCTGTAGTACTACTTTACATCTTATTAATTCATTTGATTATTTGGTTTCTCTGCGGTTAAACCTAAAACACAATTCTCTTTCTTGTTTCTTCTTCTTTTGTTATAGAAGCAGTGATTTTTTAACAATAAATTCAAATAAATACCTTGATATTTTCTATTTCAACATGGATTGAATAAATTCTTTCTCATTTGTGATTTTACTTCAGTTTCAAATCCGAATTTGAAAATCTAATCTTAATGGGAGAGATTTGATTCAAAAAGATTAGATTCGTAAGGTTTTAAAATTTTGACAATAATGTATGAGAAAATACCTACATAGAAGAGAAAAAACAAAAGAGGATCAAAATTGACAAGAGAAGAAATTACAAAAAATGATTAAAAATGAAATCTTAACAAATACAGGACTCAAAAAGAAACTTGTAGAAAGTGAGAATTCATATGGCCGATCCAAATCATTTAGGATTTAAGCAAGGAAAACGACGATGGAAAAACCTTTGTGACAAAGTGTTCCAGTGCACAACTCAAGAATATGTAAAACTGGAAATGTAATGCTGCACCAACAATATGTTTGAGAAAGCAAACTCTATCGGTACATGATAAAATTATAGCTAAAGGTAAACTGTGCATATACCTATTTAACAGAAAAACCTTGATTAGCAAAACATGAAGTATATGAACTTAATGTATTCTGAACTAATGATAAAAGTTCACTCGTTCTGGTAAAGAAGCTGAAAGAGAAATTCAAGCTTAAACCGTGTGAAGCGATTCTTTTTTATTTCAGATATGAACTGCAACAATATACCACATGATTATTTAAAATATACCTAAAAGCTTCCCAAATATGCACATTCTAATATATGAACACTTTATAAGCTTGCATATATTGAAGAAATTACACTTGCATATAAAATATAAAATGATGTATACCGTAGCTGGCTCTCTAAATGCACCTTTTAAACCAATTAAGTGACCAAAAAAAGAGTTAATGTCCAAGAATACCCCAGGTAAAAAGTCGAGAAGATCGCGTTCTCCCATGATTTGCGCTTCTTCTGCTTGATCTCATAGGGGTCAAATAAAATCTCAAAAGCCCATTATCAAAAGTACCTGGAGATGTATAATGAACACTCCTACTTCGCCCAAACCTATACTTATTCCACTGCGAATCAGACCGAAATTTTTGTACCTCACCATTACCACCATGTACGTTTCTTTGTGAACCTTGATTTGCTCTAGAAGCATGATGCACATTGGCATCTTGCAAAGACCCCGACAAAGACCTCACCAAATTATGACCCTTTTTCTTCGTGAAATCTTTGAATGGGCTCGTAATACTCCAATCCCAAACTCTACTCCACCTATGTGATTTCTTTTCATCTCTATGCTTCTCTTGAGTAGATTCTTCAAGGTGCCTTTCTCTGAAAAGACTTCCTAAACTACTATTGTTAAGAGATGTTGAATTCGAATTTGAGGTTGAATCTATTTGTATACTAGATTCACTAACTACATTTTTCTTATGTTCCTTTCCTTTACAAGTAGAACCTTCATCGGGCTCATCAAGACATGGAAATGAGCAAGTTAATGCTTTGGTCATAATTGAACCATCACATGAATGTCTTGGTTTATCAAATGCTTCTTTACTAGACTCATTCATCTCACTATTATTCATAAATCTTCCACTTTTTGATGAACCTATAAATCTCCATCTCAATCCTTTGATGTGAGGAACCGAATTTGATCGTAAAGACGGATTCTTCAATTTTGAATTCTTATTTTCTGAAGAATCAAAATCTTTACCTGATGTTGATGCTTTTGATTCACAAACATGGGAATCATCTAACTGAAACAGTGATAGCAAAGTCTTCCTAACTCTGACTTCACTTCCATTACACTCAGATTCATTAACTGAGGAAGTTGATATTTCCACTATTTCATTACTTTTTTCTACAGAATTAACATTTGATAATCTCTCCACTAAACAATATGAACAAAATCCAGTGTAAATTTGAGATGGGTGTTTTACACACCTTTGAAAATCACCATCTTCTACATTCATTGTAAAAAAATCGAAACTTCACTCATCTAATCGCGAAAAGAAGATCGGAAGCTTAAACCTTTACCAAAAATACAGAGATTTGACAGCGTATTCTAGCTAACCTTTACAGAGTGACGCCGGTAAACCATACGATAGGAATCCTTTTGTGAGTTGACTGTAGAATCCCAAAAAATTATATCTTCGCTAATTAGGACTCAGGCTTCTATTTTGAGAGAAAAGAATCAAAATTAAAACTTGGACCATGCTATTTGTTTCTAGGAATAGGCGAGTTGTGGAAGGCTACGGCTAATGACAGAAATAGCCTCAGATTTAAAAGAAATGACGGGTACCCTGTTTCTTTTCTTGGAATACACATACTACTGGTCTACTGGAACATTTCTGCCTTTCCATATAGACATCCATAATTATTCTATATCACAGATTCGCAAAAACAATACGTTTAGCAGCTAAAAAGAGTAAAAAAAAAAAAAATTGGAAATTAGTGGGTATCCCTGCTTTCAAACTTAAGCATTTCTTGTTTGAATGTTTTTTTTTTTCATGAATAACCGCTTAAAAGATATTTGTTTTCATCCAGCCTTAAGAAGTGAAACTCTTGTTCGGTAATACTGGCTTTTAAAATGTTGAGCGTTTGATGGTTTTTTTTTTCATTCATACCCTTAGTTACATATGTTGAATTATTTAAGTTCGAATATCAAATATTCGAAACTTTTAAAAAGTACGAGTTGTTGAAGTTCCACGCTTCCTGAATTTTTTGTAAGTTCAAAATTAGATAGCCAGTTATTTTTTAAATTATATTTTAACTTAATTTTTAAAAGTTATTTTATTTTATTTATTAAAACTAAAGATTTGGAATATAAAAATTTGAATTTAAATCATTCAAAACTGAATATTTCCAATTTATTTAACCCAATAATCTTTTTTTTTTTCAAAATTCAGATATTGTGAAATTCAAAATTTTAAAATTAAGACCTTTTGATAATAAGAAGTTATCATAATTTTAATCTCTCATTCAAAATATATCATGTAAAAAACTAAAATTGAGGGTAATATTGTCTTAACAATCATATACTTTAATTCTAATCAGAAATTTTTGAAATATAAACAAATAACTATTCATAATTCAGTATTTGATAATTAGGAATTATAATTCAACATTCAGCAATAATTGTTTAGCATTCAATAATATGTGTTTAGCATTCAGTTGTTACCATTTTAAACAATCAGAGACCCACATGCTAACTCATTATTATTTTTGTTACTTAATTTACTACTTAAAAAATTTACAAAGAGTCTAACTATGGAGATCCGAATAAGTGTGAGTAAAATAATTATAACTATTCAAAAACATTTATACAATGCTCAAAGTGTAGACAGTACAAGCACTACTACTAGACATTAATACAACTCGAAATGACAAAATACAACATGCATGCATGAAGCATGGACGAATGAACGATTGAGGCGCTTTAACGATGCACTTGGTACCGTCTGGATTGGGTTGTATTTAGGCCTTTGCAACTATCATTATCATTTAGAAGCGCGTGTAATTCATATAACATTTCTGTAATTATTTTTGAATGTTTTCCGATGTTTAATAAAGTTTTTTTTTTCCTTGAAAATTCGTAGCTTTTGATATAAATATTTTTCACGGATATTTGACAATTGTTGTTGACGAGCATTCCCATATAATTATATATTCACTCAAAATTATGAAACTACATGTTGTTAAGATAATTAAAGACGATAGTCAAATAAAAATAATAACTTTCTCTAGTGTGATTTGGCAAATTTCAATGTTCGGATTCTATTTTTTAATATTAATTTGGATTATCTGATATTTAAGATGGCTTCATTAAACAATGAACTTACCTACATGTTTAGATTAATCAAAATAATATAACCAAGGACATGATGTTATTTATTTGAAAGATAATATTTGCTCCATATTTCTATCATTAAGAACCATCATTCGAATACATGTTCCACTTCACATCGACAATAGAAGTAATTGAAATCAGTCAAAATCTAAGCACCATCAAATAATGATTAAATGTGTTAATATTGATGTGGATGGTCGTGACTAAGAGGAACTCATCAGTGATAGAGTTTTGTTGTAGCCTTATCCTTGGTAATCGAAAATTCGATCTATAGCACATGAATTGGGGTTCAAATAAATGTGAAGAAGTTGAAGGAAATATAGTTTGTGCAACTTTTAATATTTTTCGATTTGTATTAGACGAAGATGGTGTATGTGGTTGTGGTAATAGTAAAGTCAAACCAAAGATGTATTCGGAATAGGCATTCACACCGCAATCATTTCAAGCGCTGAGGTTCACGCTACAAAAATGTATCGTAACTGATTTACAAAAACGAATGTTGTTGCATAAACACTCATATACTTTGCATCGCAAATGCTGTGCACTTATTTTGCGTTATTTTACAACAAAAGATATTGATAGTGAAATATTTCCAATATAACTACAAATAACCGCGTTCGATACTTCGAGTATTTTGCACTACAACTAATATTGCCAATATATAGTATTTTATTAGACATATATGTTACTATTTTTTAGCATGTTCAATTCAACATTTTGAAATTAACCAAACATTTAAACTACTAAACTCGATGATAATTAGTGAGAAAAAAATCACTTTCAACGTCATTTTGAAACACTTTATTTAATGCACCATATTGAGAGTGCATTCTCGGATTTTAAAAAAAATACCCAAAAAGATAGGTTAGAAAAATGCGTAGAGTTTTTCAGTAAGTCATAAACGATATGAGTTTAAACTTACCTCATCCTCTACCATGTCAGTATTATATAAACGATTCAAGATACCCCTTAATGGATGCTTATATACATTCTAACTGAAATGTTATACATCATATCTCCTATTTTCATGAAATTTGGAATCAACCAAAATCTGAATAAAATTTTCATTTTCTTTTGATAAAGTTAACATATAACAATCGAAAAAACTTTTGGGATCTAGAAGAGAATATTCCGATCTTACTAAAATGTTAACATGCAAATTTTCAACTTACGTAAAGACGATTGTTGGTACAATGACTGATCACAATTTTGTACAATAATACAATAACGATGATTCACGATTTATGCTATTTGATGATGATCTCATTTTTATTCTTAAAAAACGCATTGAATGATTCTACGGTATTCAAGCGTCAAGTGAGAAATAAGTCTATCAATGGATACCCGAAAAACCTAAAATCTGTCCGCATCTGTATCCGAAAAGCAAATAAATATGAGATATTTGAAAAAATAGATACGAAGAAGGCATCTGCATCCGAAAACCATCCATCACTGTTTTTATCGATATTACATTTTATATTATGCGTATTTTAGTATAATGAAAAATATGTATTTATTATTTTATTAAGTCAATAAATTATGTTATATGCATTTAATAATCAAAACTATTTATTATCATCATATTATTGATTCTGCATACTTTATAATCATTGAGATTGAAAAAAACTACGTTAGACCAAATTTCTTAATTTATGTTTCTTGATTTGTCGATTGTTAGCAAGTGTGATAATTATTCAATACTCGTCTGTATCCACGAATGTAGACATCTGATATTCGAATTTGATATCGTATGCAGATGTGGATATGACACCATCAGCATCCGAAAGTATCGATTGACGAGTCTAATGAAAAAGAATGAATCAATTCAAAGAAATATTAGAAACGATATAACAAAAGATAACACAAAAATGAACTAGTTATTGCAGGATTTCATTGAGAAATGTACGTGTTTGTTATTCTAAACTATTTTGTATATATTGTTACATGGCTACTCATGTTATTCACTTATTAATCAAAAGCTAGCCGCTAATAACAATAATTATCATAACACAAATCTATCTTCAATTCTTTTTTTTTCAACCAAAAAACATATTCCCCTTTCATCGATCTTTCTTTTTAACTCATTTTAGGTATCTCTTTCTACAACAAAAATCCTTCAACTTTGTAAAGAATACATCCGATTGAGCCCGCTTCTTTTGTTACCATAATTATAATAGATACACACACTTATATATATAGTGGAAATTAGGTTGAAGGGCTTCTATTTGGAGGGTAATAAGTTTTAAGGACAACATTTCTGAATAATTAGTTTTAAGGACAATTTACAGCATAATGATAAATTCATTTATTTTTTTTAGTTATACAGGAAAATGATAAATCCTTTTATCATTATTTTTGTATAACTGAAAATGATAAATTCTTTTATCTTTTTCCTGTAAAATGTCCTTAAAACTAATTTTTCAAAAATAATGTCCTTAAAACTTATTACCTGCACAAATAAGCCCTTGAAGTGAAAATCCCATATATATACATATATATATATACATATATATATATATACATATATATATATATATACATATATATATACATATATATATATATGTTATGGTAATTATTACCGTTACCGTACAAGTTATATTGGTAAACCAAAAATGGATACCGTCACAGGTATATACCAATAGTTGGTAAAGGTAAATTTACCAATTGATAATTGTATTTTTTATAATGATAATAACTACGATAAGTGTATTTGATATACATCTGTGTGTATCTTGATTCATCACAAATTATTTACGGCTAAATAAAAGATAGTTTGGCTTATTTCAAAATCAAAATCGAAAAACAAACTATATGGGAAGAATTATAATAAACTAGTCCATAGATATTTATGTAAAGTTCGATATACTTCAACAAGTGTCCATTATTTTGAATAATTTTACAACAAAACGGTAGGAATAAAAACCACTGATAAATTTGCCATTACATTTGGTTCTGATAACTCCTTATAATTGAATTTAACGTTATCATTGGTATACCTACCGTTACCATACCAATAATACTCATATAATAATAAAGCTTAATACTGATTATCAAGTGTTTGGCAATGGTATAGTACTAGTTTAGTTACCGTTACCATAATAGCTATATGTGTGTGTGTGCGCGCGCGCACACACATATTATTTTAGTATTTATTGTTTCTCTCTCTTAGCATATCATACTATTACTTAGGGAGCATTTTTTGTTTAACGAAAAAGCTTTCTAAATTGGAAAATTAACGAAATAGAAATGCATTTTTTGTGTTACAAATGAGTATTATTAAAGAGGAATATTTGTATTTTATATTGTGTATTTGGTTTTTATTTATTTTAAACATTACAAAATAATTTTTCATATTTGATAATTAATTATAATGTAATGAACAAACACTGAATTAAAAAAAAAAAATTGATACATTACAATATTTTTTTTGTAATATAACGCAATTAAAAAAATATATGTAAAATGAACTAATGACATTTATGACTAGCGCACAAATTTTCCATAGGTAATGCAGCAATTTCCTAATGTTCGTGGCATGGGACATATCACGGAAGATCACACAACAGTGGACAAAAATATGCTAAATGTCTCAGCTCGTATAAATATTATCAAGTTCCTTTAATGTCATTACGCTGATGAACGGTTCGATGGATCCCGCTGTCGTGTACTAGAGCGGTGAACGTCATTCTGGAGACCATTGAGAATGTCGGTGTACACCTGAAGGTTGAAATTTGCTGGAGGAGGTGGAAAATTCAAAAAACCTCATTTGATTTCTGCAGCGGTAGACATATGCTCAGAAGTAAAAAAAAGAAACTAGAAAATTTCCAAAAAAAAAAAAAAATATTGTAAAGAAAATCGAAATAAACGCGATCAAATGAAATATAACCTTAATCGGTGCTTGAAAATTCGAACTAGATTGGATGTGCTCGGAATTGACAGGGGACGATGGTGGGGGGAAAGAGGAGGAGGGGTTTTATAGAAAGGGGCATTGGCGGTTGGCAAATGAATTGTTGGCACCACATAACTGACTGAACATTTATTGTAAACACACCCTTAAACAAAAACAGGTAGAAGAAATTAGCGTGCCACCAAGTAGTGGTGTTATTTTACCTACCCACCCACCAACCTATATGGCTATATATACTATAATATAATAATACATATTACAATGATGTTAATCTGAATAGCTCTAGTGTTCTTATTGGAAGCCAAACACCGAAACTATTTTGAACAGTGATAGTAGAATTTTTATTTTCGTCCCCACACATTATTTCAATAGGCTGGATACAAATAACCAATTAATCTCACTGTGCGTGCTATATGCCTATATCATATAGCATTTACAATATGGCATAAATAAATAGAACCATAAGTTTGGAAGCTGATGAGTATATTTGACTAAATGATCATGAAACCCTCATTCTCATCGTTATCTTTATTATTTGAGTACAGATTTATTCACATACTTCTAAATTTATCCACATGAAAATAGCGACAATGATGACATTATTCAGCGATATACGGCTCGCATCATGATCGCTTTGAGTTTGTTGATTGGTGTTATTTCATGCTAAATCATTTTTGGTCTGCGTTTAGGGCATTTCAGTAATTTTGTCAGGGGGACTTTCGTAAAAGTAGACGGCAGTGAGATTCGTGAGGCACGTGTCATCTAGCTTCAGTACAATCTAGAGAGCCGTTACAGAGTTTAGTAGCTGTCGGACCAAAATTGATGGGCCCATGTCATATAAACGGCTTTCTGGACCTGCGATAGTGTGCAAATTAAAATGCTAATAAAAAACTGAACCGTAGTAGGTTTTTTTTTCTTTTTCCGAACAAATGATTTTCTAAAAATAAAAAATAAAAATCTACTACGTTTTAAAATTGATTGTGGCGTTTTCACCCAAGCAAGTCAGATAAAGAAAAGACAGGGATTTCGTTAAGTTTAGAATTCTATCCGGTAAAAAGGGTTGAGTACCCAACAACAAAAGTGGTTCAGCAGTTAACACATACCGAACAACAAAAACGATTTGGTAATATATTAATTAATGTAAAACAAAAAAAAGAAAGATCCGACAAGTGCTTACCGAACCATTGTCTATGGAACCGAACACTAACGAACAGACCAAACAAAAAATATAAAGTGTGTAACATTAAAAAACGAAGCGAAATTATCGACGTCAAAAAGGTGTCGGCGGAGAGTCGTTAAGTAATTTTCCGATGTCTTGCCGACACCATAGTAGGTATCGATAAAAATATTGCCCAAAAATCATTTCCGACATCCCAAAGGCGCATGACGTAGTGTTGTTACCAATTCCAAATGACGACATAAGCCGACGCCTATTTGCTGACACCATAGCAGATTGAATTGTAAAAATTGGATTTTCCGACGTCCTATCTACGCCTTATCGACGTTTAATAAAAATGTAAAAAATGGATTTTCGACATCTTGCCGACGCTCTACCTATGCTTTTGCTGAAACGTATTTGCAGTATTTCTAGTGCATTTCTCACCTTAATCACACGTTCAAATATATATATACATACATACATACATATACATATATATATATATATATATATATATATATATATATATCTATGTATGTATGTATGTATGCATACATGCATGTATGTATGTTTAATATATTAGGTAATTTAGTTTATGTATTTGTTTAGTTCATTGTGTAATTTTAAAAAGAAAAAAAATCTATATTTTAACTCGAATAAACTCTTGTTTGATTTATTGAAACAAAATTTATAATTTAACTTAATGGTATTTTGTTTTATTTAAATTTAACTTATAAATTTGTTTAATTTATCGAGTGATTTAACTTATACATTTGTTTAATTTATTGTGTGATTTTAAAAAATCTATATTTTAACTTGAATAAATTCTTGTTTAATTTATTGGAAAAATTATAATTTAACTTAATGATATATTTGTTTTATTTATGGAGTGATTCAACTTATAAATTTGCTTAATTTATCAAATGATTTAACAAGATTTGTGTTTAATTCGAATAAACTTATTTAATCTATTGAAGCAAAATTTATAATTTAACCTAATTGTTTATTATTTTAATTTATTGAGTGACTTATCTTATATATTTTAACTAAAACTCAATCTATTTTAAAATCATGATTTTTAACATCTACTAAAAAATGAGGATTAAGTTAAATAATTATTCTAAATATTCTTATAAAATACATATACACACACATACACACACGTGGTTTCTAGGATTTAAATCCAATGTATACATGCATATAGTATATTATATGTTAACCGAGTTTTTAACCCAGCAGAATTTAATATGAATTATAACTTAGGGACTATGTCAGGATGACTTGAGACTTGAACAAGGCATCCAAACGAACGAGCCAAAAGCACTCAAGAAGAATTAACTAAAATCCACTAAGGGGATGCTTCGCTAGCGATTCATCACCCATGGATCGCTAACGATCCATAAGGAAGCTTCATGGGTCGTGCAAGCCCCATGCATCATGAATCAATATCTCTTCTAGGTACGTTTTCCAAGTTTTATAGCATTCCAAGCAACCTAGTTCGAGAAGTGAAGACCCGTCCGATTCTAGTTATAGTTCGATCCAACCTGTGCATGAATCATCATCAAAACAAGGAAACTACCTACGAAACTACTAGAGAGCACCTACATAAGATAGGGAGTGCAATCTAAAGGAAGAAGCCTAAAAATATCCTAAGTACATGGATCACTAGCGATCCCTCACATTATGTTGGATCGTTATGAAATTGTCAGAGAAGCTTTGTATCATCGAGTGTAAGCTTCTAGCAAAGCGACCTAGCCTAATTTCTCTCCTGTGCCTACAAATACAATCCTCCCTGCAACATAAATGAGATCTGAGAGACTGGCTACTAGAACTCTATAGAGATTATTCTTCATTCTTCTCCTCCTACACAATAGTCATTTAGGGGTTCACTATGATTCTCCAGTGAACTCTTGAACTTGTGACTTGATCTAACTTAGAAGATTCAATCATATTGTAATCCGATTCAACTTGTAACAGCAGTCAGTTAATATAAAATTATAAAGTGGACGTAGGTTTTATTAATAGTCGAACCACTATAAATATCTTCTTGTTTTTTTTTACTATTTCTGCTCTTTTTATATTTATCTTATATATTATTGCTCTATAAGAACAGAGCTGGTGATTTCACACTCAATCAAGGGTGTTGATCCATTTTTTGGGTTAATATTTCTGTGCTTTCACTGAGAATTCAACCCAGGCTTAAATCTAGCCATCTACTTTGGATTATATATGTCCATAAGTTAGATCCTCAATCTCTGCTTAGAAGATTTACTGTTGAGAATCAATGGCACCAGAAATAAAGAGAATTACCTTCGGAAGACTCATAAGAGCTACCATTGATGGGGAAGAACCAAACTCTCAGCAAATTGAGGTCAACAACCCCAATAGCCAACTGTTAGGATCAAACTCTTGAGATCAGGTTCCAGGATTCTCCATACAACATGAAGTTGTGACTATGGGAGAATTGAACCAAATGGTTGATAAAATTAACCAGAAAATGGCAAATAGTCAAAATTCTCTTATGGAAAAGATAGATCCTCTATTAGTGCTCCAATCACTAACTACTCATAGAACAACACCCAAAGCCATGACTGCTATAGAGCAAGATCTTTCTTCTATTTCTAGCTCAAGTAGAAGAAACAGAAAACAGAAGCAAAAGGAAGTAATGGATGGAGCTCCAGGCATAACGATAGTGGAAAATGCTAATACTCCGCCCATTGTAAAAACACTAATGCAAACCCTTAGGAATTAAAACTCTAAGGGAAGACATACTAGTAGCTGATACTGACTCTGACGAAGGCGAGCAACTTAAAGAAGGTGAATCGAACTCAAATGATCAAACTCCACCGGAAAGACCAACCCCCGCCAACGGACCTATGCAGGAGTGACTCACCCAAAGACTTGAGAGCCTAGGCTTCAGCCAGCCAATCAAGACCGTTCACAAAGTCAAACACTTAGTGCAGCTGCTGACAGTTGACCTGCAGATGAACGAACAAGTGAGTCATACATTGCAGACTGGTCAGATGCTTGATGAAAGAAAGCATGTGTAGAAAGGATGATGATTGGGGTTTCGCTCCGAGCCAAACTCCCATCAAGGATAGTATCCCGAGGATAGAGTACTCTACGAAATTCACCATGCCACCAGCTATGCCCTCCTACAGTGGAACTACTAACCCTCAACAGTACTTGTACAAGTACATTTGGAATATGGATGGTGCAAGGGCAATAGATGCAGTTCGTAGCAGATGTTTCCCCATCTATTTGGAAGGAGTTGCTTCCATGTGTTTTACCAGACTCCCTTCGCGATCTATCTCAACCTTTAAAGAGCTATCCAGGAAGTTCTTGGATCAATTTAGACTGCACACAGCTCAGCCAAAGGATGTGATGTCTCTATTTGGTTACTTCCAAGGACCCAATGAATCACTAAAATCGTTCATGAACTGCTTTAACACAGCCGTCACCGAAGTGAGCAATCCAAACGAGGATATGATTTTTTTTATGGCTTTAGTCCACTCGATCCATCTAGAGGTAGATTTGGGAGATGGATTAAAATGAAGCACCTGACGACCATGAAAGAATTCAATCGAAAGTCTAGTTAGTACTTGGTATTAGAAGTGGAAAATACATTAGAAGGTAAAAATATTGATATGTGAGAAAATGAATCAATTTAGATAAATGTGGCGATTAATCAAAATGGAAAAAATTCTAAAGTAACTACTGGAAAAGATGGGAAACACAAAAGGAAGAACCAGGATCAAAACACCGACAAGGGCAACGGAGAGGGAAAGAAATTTAGAGGTTTGAAATGCAGAGAATACACTCCATTGAACGATAACTTGGAGAATATTTACCTGGAAACTCAGGAATAGAAGAATACCTGAAGCTGCCTTAGAAAGAACAGTCTGAGCAACAAAGGAAGTTGGGGAAGTTTTGTCGCTTCTATGAAACCTATGGCCATAACACGAACGATTGTCACCATTTGAAGAACATGATCGAAGAATTGATTAGAGAAAACAAGCTCCAATAGTATGTGAAAAAGCCTCGAAATTCCAATCATCAAACCAGACCTTATGCTCCTAACACCCAAAGAAACTAATCTGATCTAGTGGAGATGGATCCAAATGAGCTAAACAGAGACTTGTCATTAGTACCATTTTAGGAGGTCCTCATCCAGCACAGAAAAGTTAGGGCGAAATGGAAAGGTATGCTAGTTCACTCAAATATACTCCAAAGGAAACTTTCTTCGCAATCAAAGATAGGACATCCGCTAGACAGCAGAGGGTTCTCAATAACGACTTCATGTTTCAAAATGAGATAGTGAAGGAATAGAAGCTCTAACTTTCAATCCAATGGTGGTGGTGATAGAAATCGGACCCGCTGTTGTACTCGGGTGTTGATTGATATCGAAGAATTAGCAAACATTCTGCTTTGACATACGTTTGACCACATGAAGCTTAAATTGAAGGATGCCTCTGCATGCTGAGCCAAAATCCAAGGATTCATCCGTCATTCAGTACAACTGGTTGGCACAATCGATCTACCAGTTGAACTCAACACAGGAGATCAAAGAGTGATTCTCACCCAAACATTTATGATAATTGATGAGATCCCAGCCATTAATGCATTCTTGGGACGACCAGCCCTTGCTGATTTCTGAATTATCCTGACATAACAGTGTCTCACTATGAAATTCTCTATGGAAAATAGAGTTAAAGTGATAAAGGGAGACCAAGTGTCGCAAGACAATGTTACATCGCTGAATTACTTGAAATAAGAAAGAAAGAGAAAGGGAAGAGTGTGGATAAACTCTCCACATTCGCAAACCATCAACGTAGCTACCATAGAACCACCACTGGCTTGGGGACTATAGCCTATTTGATAAGGCTATAGACCCTAGAAAGAAAAGTTTAGGGGAGTAATGGGTAGCACAAGCAGAGATTACGGTGTCTGTCCCTATAGACATGGATGACTCAACAAGAGTACTAATAATAGGATCACATCTTGGAACCAAGACGTGACAAGAATTAGTCAAATTGCTTTGTGCCAATATGGATGTGTTCCTTTAGACACATTCTGATATGGTTGGGATAACACCGAAACTAGTGTGTCACACACTTAATACCGATCCCAAGTACACTCCAATGATGTAAAAGAGGTGCACCCTAGGATCGGAACAGTCTACTACACTAAGAGAGGAAGTGGATAAGTTGTTTAGCTGTTGGAAAACGGCTTCATCCATAAAGCAACATATCCCGTATGGGTATCAAATCCAGCTTTTGTAAAGAAGTCCAATGCGAAGTGGCGGACTTGCATTAATTACTCAGATTTTGAACAAAGTATGTCCAAAGGATAGCTTCCAATGGCCCAAGATCAATCAGCTTGTTAATGCTACGGCAGGCCACGAGCTACTATCATTTATGGATGCCTGCTCCGGATACAATCAAATCATAATGCATGAACCTGATCAAGAGAACACTAGTTTTATTACCGACCTTGGATTATATTGTTATTGAGTCATGCCCTTCGGACTAAAGAACGCATGGGCAACCTACCAACGATTAGTAAGCACAATGTTTAAAGATCAAATTGGAAAACGATGGAAGTATACATGGACGACATGCTTGCCAAATCATGCATATCAGAGAATCACTTTGACAATCTCGCAGAGATGTTTGAAATATTGCAGAAACATAGAATGAAGCTCAACCCGTTGAAATGCTCTTTCGACATTGCTTTTGGAAAATTCCTTGGTTTCATCGTGAACGCAAGGGGCATTGAAGCTAATTCGAAATAGATTACCATCCTAAGGAACATCAAAACCACTATGACCAAAAAGCAATTACAAAGTCTAAGTGGAAGGATCGCAGCGCTGAGCCAATTCATTTCCCGAGTGACTGACAACTGCATACCATTCTTCGATGTATTGAAGAAGGGAGAGAAGAATTTCAAGCCTGCTGATGGCCTTTGAAGAATTACTCCATCATATGGAAACCCGCCGGTCTTATCCAAGTTAATAAATAGGGGACGATTTGTTCGTTTATCTCGCCGTGTCGACCCATGTTATGAGTGCAGGATTGGTACGGAAGAGGCTAAGGTCCAGCGACCCATCTACTACATCAGTAAGCAATTCACTGGAGCTGAAAAAGAATTTCCCAAAGTTGGAAAATCTCGCCTATTGCCAATTGATCATGTCAAGGAAGCTACGTGCGTACTTCCAGGCTCATTCGATCAAGGTGTTGATGGATCAACCTCTGAAACAAGTGCTGTATCGCCCAGAGACATCAGGTCGACTTTTGAAATGGAATATCGAGTTAAGCCAATATGAAATCACTTATCACCCTCGAAGATCTATCAACGAATAGGCACTGGCAGATTTTATCATCGAATTTACCAAGCGGGACGGTGAAGAAGAAAGCATTTCAGATATGGTGCCATGGTAGAAGTTGTTTGTTGATGATGCATCAAATGAATCATGTTTAGGTGTAGGGGTAGTACTGAAAACCTCCGAAGGACGATCTGTTTGCTTCGCTCTAAGACTGGAATTTCCCGCCACCAACAATAAAGCAGAATACGAGGCTTTGATGGAAAGATGTTAAAGAATTAGGAATAAAAGTTATGCATGTCTACAATGATTCTCAGTTAGTCATCTTCTAAGTGAAAGGGGATTGCTAGGCAAGGGGCAACCTCTCCCTCTACTTGTCAAAAGTGTGGTAATTTCCACCGGACATTAAGCACTACGCTTTAAGTCACATTCTGAGGGAATAGAATATGCAAGCGGATCACCTAGCCAAACTAGCCAGTTTTGGAGATGATCAGTCAACGGGACTGGCCCGAATCGAAACGCTTACATCACTTAGAATAGATGATACAAATATCGATTGGATTATGGAAACCGTAGAGGAAGAAGAATCATGGATGACTTCGATCAAAGATTACCTGATTAAAGGTATGCTCCTTAGGGATCAGAATGAGCGAAAGAAGATACTCCGGAAGGCACTACGGCTCATCTTGCAGGATGAAACCTATACAGGATGGGATTCTCTACTCCCCAACTCAGTTGTGTAACCAATAGTGAAGCCAAAAGCATCCTCAAGGAAGTACATAAAGGAGATTATGGAAACCACATTGCAAGATAAACTCTAGCAAAGAAGATCCTCTGATATAGTTACTTCTGGCCATCCATCAATCGTGATGCAGTTGACTACACCAGGCGATGTGTGCAATGCCAAAAATTCACCAAAATTCAAAACTCCATCCACAGAACTTATGCCAATGGTTGGCCCATGGCCATTCATGGTCTGGGGAATTGACCTGATCGGTGTACTCCCAATTGCTAAAGGAGGAGCCAAATATGCTATCAATGTCGTTCATTACTTCACAAAATGGGCAAAAGCTGAACAACTGGCTACTATTAGCACTAAGAAAGTAATTAAATTTGTCACTAAAAATATTATTTGCAGGTTTGGGGTGCCATAAAAAATCAAAATAGATAATGGAACTTAATTCGAAAGAGCTGAATTCAAGGACTTTTGCAAGCATTTTCGCATCGAAAAGAGTTTCTCCACAGTGGCAAACCCTCAATCATGGGCAAGTGGAGGTGGTGAAAAAAATCATCAAGTCTACCATTAAGAAATGGCTAATGAAAGCCAAAGGAAATTGGGTTGATGAGCTTCTACTTACACTACAGGCTTATTGGACGACGCATAAGTCAGCAACTGGCACTCGTTATTCGCTCTAGCATACGGATCCGAAGCAATGGTCTAGATCAAATTGGAAGTTCCCTTCCATTGGAAACGAAACTTCAATCACCAAGAGAATGAGCAGCTCCTTCTCGAGTCACTTGATCTGATTGACGAGAAATGGGAAGAAGCCGAGCTAAGGACCATGACTCACCAGAAAAGGGTAACACGACACTTCAACTCCAAGGTCTGCAACCGTACTTTCAAAGTGGGAGATATCATCCTAAAATGGATCTATCCGACTACAGGAACATTCAAACGAAATTGGAAAGGGCCTTACTCAATTGGGAAAAAACTCGGAGATGGCACTATCAATCTGACCATAGTCGATGGAATTCAGATTCTCCGTGCTTGGAACAACGACTCGCTCCGGCATTACTTTATTTATCTTTTATTTGTGTATTTCTTAATTTCACAAATAAGCCACCCGACCAACAATAGGGGCATTGGAAATAGGAAAAATTTGCACTACTTCCCGTTTTATCAATGAAACTCTATAGTTTCTTGAACTAATAAAACTATGTTCATATAAATTACTCACCGAGTCTATGAAAGTATACCAACTCAAAATCATTCATTAGCCGCTTAGGAAAGTGAAACCACACCCAAGTATGCTCCGCCCACTTGCTTAGTCGAAGAAAGTAAATTGACTCAAATTCAAAAGCCCCACATTTCGTAAGCTGCACACTCTTAAAAGTCACGCATTTCGTAAGCCGTGCACTCTCAAAAGCCATGTATTTCGTAAGTCGTGCACTCACAAAAGCCATGCATTTCATAAGCCACGCACACTCAAAAGCCGCGCATTTCCTAAGCCACGCAAGCACTGCTTGATGTTGCCCTGACATCATCAACAAACCGTTAAGATTTTCTAAGTACCAGTATTGTGCTGACAACACCAGGAAGTTTGTCTATTGCAAGGCTTGCAAGGATCAACTCCAATTATCAAAAAGAATCACCATGAGTCCAGCAATGTCGTAAAACTAGAAATTAGAAAAGAGTTTCAATCGTTGACATTTGAATCACAAGTTCCCAAAGATAGGAAGCACAAAGTAAATTTGGCTATAAACATCAGAGGAATCATTCAGATCAAGCGGTCATTTATCAAGTGTTCAGAGTACACCACCTTGCGAAGTAGGGGCAGGTACACACCAACACTTAGTTGAAAGGAAAACCACTTCATAGTCCCATTACGCCGAACAAAGAATTTTGGTAATCATAATAGATCTAGTTGTAAAAATAAAAAAGGCATACATAATGTGTGAAATCACAGAAATAAAGGCATCGTAGACCACGAAACATGGCACGGCAATATGAAGTATAGAAATTGCAGAACAAGCAATCGCTCCATGTACACAAATCAGTGGCATAAAAATAAGCTAAGTACATGATAAATAAGAAAGAACACCGAAGTGACATCAGTAGAAACATTAATCTTTTCATTTCCCATAACATTTTCTATACAAAGTCAAAATACGGGGGCCATACCCACACAATATTGGCCAACAAAAAGACAAGTACATATGCTAAAACAATAAAAGTGATAAGTGTAGACTCTGCACTTGTACAAAATACATGTCGAACAAATCAAAATGCCACAAAATCCGGCTCCACTGTCACTCGAGCCTGTTAATGCTTCTTGCCAACACTTCCTTTCCCACCTTTGGTCAAAAGTTTCTTCTTCCCCTTAACGTCCCCATCGGGAGTTGTATCCCTGCCAGAGATAACAGTTACAGGCTCCATGCCCATGGCTCCTTCTTATTCTTTGGCCTTCTCGGAGAACTCCCCTTTAGTCTTGCGCTTATAGGACTTGAGGGAGTTCCTCGAAGACTTTCACTCCTCTACCTTCTCCTTCTTAACTTCCACCATTTGCTGCTCGGTTTTATTGGCTGGCTAGCTTGGTCTACCTGCTACTGGGTGTCAACTTCTATTTAATCACACTCTAGAGATTCAGAGGGGTTGTCCAGGCCATATAATCTAGCAATCTTCTCAGACTCTGACCCTGGTTGCAAGCTAGACATGGGCATGGTGATTAAAGCAGCTATAGAAACAAGCGTTGAAGCAGTCGAGATAGCAGTAGGCCTGGGACTAGAGAAATTTGCAGTTCGAAAGGAAAAGAAGACGGACCTATAAGATCAAAAAGAAAAGCATTCAGTTCATCTTGTTCTTGTGGCATGAGCTGGAAATCCTCAAACTTGGGAAAAACAAGAAAGTTACCTGCATCGGAAGTGTCACCGTGAATCTCAACCTCATACTCCCCACTGTTTCCTTCTTTAAATACTTGCACAATCTTGGGCGAAGTTTCAAGACTTCTCAAGGCTTCGGAGATAAGTGTTGATGGGACGGATAACAAAGCACTACTGGTCGTAGCCGAAATGATTTCTATCTGATTATGAAGTTGCTTGGACGATTCGCCAGGCCTAGAACCGAAAGGCTCTGATAGTGCTTTGGTAGCTACAGCTGTGCTAATATCGACGACTTCTCATTCCCTTTCAACCCAAATAATCCCTCCGCCCTCTACCAAAGCCCTCTTTAATTCTTCGTTCATATAGGCGTCCTACAGCTTTTATTCAGTGTACACATCTCCGTCTTCTTGGAAACGGGCCAGGATTTCTTCTCAAACCATAACAAGAGTATGTGGAAATTTGAGACCCAGATAACAAAGACTGACCTGATGCAACAGGGAGTTGAAGTTGAATACCAAGATGGTGTTATCCATCTTCGCCATCTTACTTTTAAAGGTATCTTGCAGTTCCAAGTAGTTCGCCGTCACAATAGCTTTCTCAACTTCAACTTTGATCTTTTCAACATTGAGTTGTGCAACTTTTTCTCGAATCAAAGCAATTGCTTAAGCCTGGTTGGAGATGGTCTTATCTAAGGATTCTACCATTCTCGCATAATTAACAATTGTTTTCTTATGAGCATCGACAGTTTCATCATGACCAACAATGGTTCTCTTTTGAGCTTCGATGATCTCATCTCGAGTTTCAAGCTCCATTTTCAACTTGACTTCATCAGCATGGGTATTCTTGATTTCATCTCTGAATACGATTTTAATTTTTGCATGAGCCACCTTCAATTCATTTAGCAAACTAGCGTTGTTCTTACTATCTCGAATGGTAGCATCTCTTTCTTTTGTCAATTGATCAATTCTGGCATCACATTCCGTCATTATCCTTTCGTAATCATCCTTTTCTAAATCAAAAGAAAGAATCTCTCGATAGTTGTTACAATTTTCATCCACCGGCTGCTTACATAATTTCTTCCATCCTTCAGCTTGATCCAAATCGCTCTGAATCACCTAGAGACGGGGTACCTAAGAATCTTTACGAATTGGACGTAGGTCACAATTGAATTTAACTCCCTTCAGGAATTGGCTAGGGAATGCATCTTCAAGTTTAGGTGGATTAGAAGGGAGAATATAAGCAGCCTCCAGCGAGGGCGTGAAAAAGCAGAAGTAGACACAACATGAGTTGATAGAGTCTGGGTTGATGGAGCGACCTGAATAGTAGAGGACATAACCTCAATTATAATCGAAAGGGGAGCCGGGGTAGATGTATGGTGCTCGAAAGGATGAGGATCACGATTTACTTTTTACTTTTTGGATGGCTCTTCTCGATTATCGAGAGTCTTCCTCTTCTCATAGCCACCCCTATGAAATATGCCTCGGTCCCTATCATCCCGACGACGAACTTCAGCTTTCCAATGTTTTCTCCTGCTCCATTCTTCCTTAATTTCTCAGGGATGGAGGCGGTTTGAAGTCTGTTTTGACCTACGTTGTGCATTTGTAAATTGTTCAAGATCTTCAAAAAGTCCACGACCTCCCATAGTACCTAATAAGGAAAAAAATGAATTAACTTTAGCAGTAGAGAATGAGCTCAAATAAAGCATATATGAGTGTACGCGACCTAGTAAAGTATGTTATGTGTCGCTAGTGCCCTAAAAGGACTTTACAAACCGGATTGGGAATTGGCTATAGTAGAAGTCAGGCTAATTCTGGAAACAGCATCGTCGGAGTGAGGAAACAATCCCTCAGACTCATAATCATCTCCCTTGAGTTCTGCAATGTGCACATAAACGTTGCTCAAGCCCCCCATGTTGATATCGGTTTCCTTAGGTGGAGAACCATAAAGTCGTCTAGTTGTTCGGGGAGCATCTTTAATAATAACCACTTGGGGAGGTAAATCCGAAAGAATAGACTCACTTCTAGAGTTTCATCACATGATTTGAGATCTTAAATTCACTGGAACGTGCATCAAATTCCTCATCGCTAGAGGAGGGGTCACTGTCACTTCCGCTCTCTATTTCACCTTCCTCTTTTTGTATGATCACCGCAGCCTTGCCTTCTCACCATTTAAACTACTCTTCCCTTTCCTCTACGATCGAGGGAATCCTATTCTGAATAATAACTCTAGTTGTAATGCCCTTTTCTTTACAAATTTCCTCAATTAATCCACCTGATGGATCTTTTTCTCATTGTAGATCGCTCTTTTGGAATTATGTGATGAAGAAGTGGAGTGTGTTATAATCCTATAATAAGTAGATGGAATCTCAATGGTGACGGTAGACTTCTCAGGATGTAACAAGCCTTACTGATGCAAATTCTCGTCTGCTAGCAAAATTTTGACCGATTTCCCTCTAGCATCTATGGCCTTCAGAGTATGAAAGATAGAGTCTAGTGCTAGATCTTTATTTAGCCTTGGAATAACTATAAAGAAGCATTCAGTTTATTAAAACCCCGCACTATCGTAATAAGTCTCGGCAAGAAAAGAGAAAACTTACCCTTTATCGTCCAAAGGCGACTAAACCCTTGGACATCTAACGAAGAAATATTAGATCTTGAACAGGGATAAGTTGCTTCAGAGTTGCAATACAATTTTGTGATTTCTCTGAGCCTCAATAATCACAAGAGACAGATATTCCTCTCTTTTCTTAAATGAAAGGATGTATCTTAATTCATTGACGCTTAGGGCATGGTTGAATGTCCACATATACAAAACATGAATACAAGTAAAAATTGCATAACATTGGGATGAATCTGAAATAGGCTAGTCCCAAATTCAAAAGAGTGTCTCTTAGAATATAGTTGAATAGGGGCACTGCACCATTCAAGCACATGTATCAATGGTAGACGGCGTACCCCGAAGGTGGCATGTGTGCAAACTCATTTTTCAGTGGAAGGCACACATCGTCATCCGAAAGGCCATGCTATAAACAAATGTTGTCCAAAACTTTAACAGAAATGACAATAGAAGCTGTTTTCGGAGGGTTATATAAAGTTCTAAAGTTCAAGGGAGTTTGATCAACAACCAGACCAATCGGCACCAATTGACCATATTGAACCTGTGGTACCGAAGAAGTAGGCATTGCTGGAATCTTTTGCGAAGGCATAATTGACGTTGATTCTGTTTTTGAAAGTACTGGGTTTCCTCCACTGGATTTACGTCGAGCGAACGGATGCTTCATTTTATATAACCGAACTTGTACCCAACATGGTCAGATAACCCTATTTTTAACTAGAAATCCCCACAAATTTAATGCTTGAATATCGAAATGGTGTTGACTTGTGCCAACTCATCGGATTTCAAGCATTGACTGAGGCAAGTGCAGTATGTTATGCATGTGAGATGGGCTCGGTGTCCTGAGCACTATAAATGCTCTATCATGTGTAGATAGTTCACTCGCAGTAGAAAAAGGAAAATTCTTTTCATATCATTCATTGAAGTTATTCTCCCTACACTTATCCATTATTGGTTGATGATCGATAATGGATACATTGTCCAAAGCGACACGGAAAGCTCATTCTATTCTCAGGTACACCGAGCATGCGATTGTCAGACTAATCCAAAACGATCAAGTCCATAGTAAACAGCCTCATCGAAACCATCAAAGCCATGAGCTAATCAATTTTGATTTATTAGACGAAGATAGTAGAATTCATCAAGTGCAAGACATGAATCCACTATCTACCTCTAATAAATCACAATCAATCCGCATCGTTCACCATTCTCCTTGATCGCCCCAAGTTCACTGGCAACACATCCAATACGATAACCACCACATCACCAACCTCGGATCAAAGGCAAATGGGTTCGATTTCGGATTCGTGGCGGTCCAAGCTAGGGTTAAAGGTCTACAAGGTCGACGGTGATTCAAGCAAATGATGATTCTGGTGCTAGGGTTTGGCTCGGGGTGACGATAGTAGTAGCTAAGGTTGATAGTAGTAGGTCTTGGTAGTTGAGATCAACGGCATCGACAGCAAAGTCTGGTTAGGTTGTGCTTGGTTTAAGTCGCAAGAGAAGAAAGTAAGGAAGAGTAAGAAGGTTCAGCTCAAAGATAGTACTAAATAGGAAAGATCTCTATGGAAAAAAAATCAAAGTAATTGGATCGCTAGCGATCCATCACCTACGGATAACTAGTGGTCCATTATCTCACTTTAATTTTTTCTCAAATTTTTTGAACTCAACCTCCTCGCCGTACATGAACACTTTGGAAATTACAGAGTCAAAATTGATATGTTTCCATGAATAATGATGATCCACATCCCGAAACCAAAAAAAAATTGAAAAGTCACAAGCGATACTTCATGAAAAGCCTAATACGATCGACTAGATTTCATGGAATAGGAATTCAAGGACGACCAGTTCCAGAGCATGTTTTGTTTCCAACGAAAGCATATTCTAGGGGGAAAATGTTAACAGGGTTATTAACCCAGTAGAATTCAATAGGAGTTAGAACTTAGGGACTATTCCAGGATGGCTTGAAACTTGAACAAGGCATCCAAAAGAATGAGCCAAAAGCACTCAAGAAGAATTATACAAAAATCCACTAAAGGGATGGTTTGCTAGCGATCCATCACCCATGGATCGCTAGCGATCCATCACCCATGGATCGCTAGCGATCCATACGAAGCTTTATGGGTCGTTCAAGACCTTACATCATGAATCAATATCACTTTTAGGCACGTTTACCAAGTTTCATAGCCTTTCAAGCAAACTAGTTCGAGAAGTGAAGACCAATTTGTTTCTAGTCATATTTCAATCCAACCTATGCCCGAATCATCATCAGAACAAGGAAATTAGCAATGAAATTACATGGAGAGCACCTATATAAGACGAGGAGTGCAACTCAAAGGAAGAATCCTAAAAATGACCCAAGTACATGGATTCCTAGCGACCATATCCTATGGATCGCCAACGATTCATGCCCTATTGATCGCTAGCGATCCATCACATTATGTTGGGTCGTTGTGAAATTTTCAAAAAATATTTGTATCATCGAGTGTAGGCTTCTAGCAAAGTGGCCTAACCCAATTATTGTCCTGTGCCTATAAATACAATCCTCCCTGCAACATAAAGGGGATCTAGGGGTCTGTCTGCTGGAACTTTGTAGATATTATTCTTCACTCTTCTCCTCGTACACAATAGTCATCTAGGGGTTCACTACGGTCCTCCAATGAACTCTTTAACTTGTGACTTGACCTAATTTAGAAGATCCAATCATATTGTATAACCTGATTCAACTTGTAACAGTAATCAGTTAATAGAAAGTTAAAAAGTGGACGTTGGCTTTATTAACAGCTGAACCACTATAAAAATCTTCTTGTCCTTTTACTATTTATGCTCTTTTTACATTTGTCTTCTATATTATTGCTTTGTAAGAACAGGACTAATGCTTTCACATTCAATCCAGGGTGTCGATCTATTTTTTGGGTTCACACTATACACACAAATATATATATATATATATATTTGATTTTGTATACATATATACTTAATTTCATAGGTATATAACGATTGTTCAAGCTATTACGACCTTCAGAATATTTTTGTAGTTGGGTTTAGAATCCGCCCTTTTGTGAGTGTGAGGTATACATCTTCGTCCACTTCTCTTATTATCTCCATAGCTTGACTCTGAAGCTCTTTAATCCCAGCCCGCTATTTCTCCTATTTTGCATTTCACGTGTTCACATGTACATGTACATAAATATTATGTAAATTAATTTTTGTGGATAGCATACCATAAACTCAGTGGAAGCATCATCTACCTAGCTATCAACAGTGGATCCATCCAATGACTCAATTTTGTGAGCCATGCAATAGAGTTGCCAAGATATAGGCTCACTATGCAACTCTTTATACTAAAATTTGAATTATAAACACTATCATATAACTCTATTTCAATTTATTTAAAATGTTAAGCAAATTTTATAGTTAAATACATACCAGATCGTTATGATGATCTGCATATGATTTAGATCCATTGGTATGCAATATAGGATTTCTACCCCTACTTTTGGCCAATTATTTCACTATTTTCTTGAAATCCTTTGTCTCATAATGCTGCAAGAACTACTCGTATATCTCCTGGGCAAGGGATGTATGCTTCTATCCATGACTATGCATAGCATGCGAATATTCATAGGTTTTTTTGATGTTGTTGCCGCCAAGCCTATCTCACTAGCTCTTTAGAAATACCTTCTTTCCAAGAGAAGTTTCTTTGTAAACATAAACTGAATATATTATGAACAAATGATATACATATTTATATAGTGTGTTGTGCGATAAAATTATCTTACCATAAATCCTTTAAACATGTCTTTCTTCATTTCACCAGGAATGTCATTAAATATGGGCCAGAATGTCGTGATTCGTGCAAGCAAGCCATCACAGACGGCCTCAGATGTGGCGGCGCTTGTGAAATCATACATGAAGTCCTCTACATATATGTATGTATGAATATTAAATTAATAAATTATTTTATACATGTGTGTATATATATATGTACATATGTGTGTTTATGAGTGTATATGTATGTATGTGTAACTACCCGCACTTAATGACCTAAATTTCGACTAAATAGAAAACTCAAGTCTACTAGGGTACAAATATTTGGTATTGGTAACCTATAATAAACATAAGTATATCAAAGAGCTATCTATACAAGCCTCGATGGAAAAATAATATATAATAAAACATATATGCCGACTAAGGTTACTACTTTGAAACCAATATTATTCCTTAGATATCAAGTTGCTTTTTCAGTGCATAGTATGAGTGGGAAGACCTGACCTCCTATTGTTCTCATCTTGTACCAATACCATGTTCCTATAAATCTATCATGTGGGTTGTAATGAGGAGGGAGTCAAAAAAATGTTTTGGTAACTGGTAAATTACATACTTTGTCCATAACACTAGTTTATACCGACTGCTCTCCATTTAAGTTTTATGTCTACTATTTATGGATTAGTCATTTAACTCCATTTAATTTCATATATGCTTATGATATGTCTAACCTACTATGAGGTATAAGTATATACGTGCATGTGTGTGTGTGTATTAGTGTTGTTGCACTTTCCAAAAGGAAATCCTAGCCACTTGATACTTCTTAAATAGAGAAGAGACAGACCCAATGACCATTTAATACCTCAAACCTGAAGCAGGCCCTCGGTAACAACCATTTAATACTTCTTAAACAGAAAAGAGGCAGACCCAATGGCCATTTAATACCTTGACTCTGAAGCAGGCCCCTTCGTAACATCATTGATAGTCAACCGGCCCTAACTACGAAGGCTTACGACTCCTAGATACCGCTTAATAATTTATTTAGTTGTGTTACTAATGCATCTCAAAGACTTATTTAAGGATTAACTAGCCAAACTCCAACCAACAAACAAATTTTAGGTCAATGCATATCTCGTATGGCCTTTACACCGGTAGGCAGTGTAATCTATACAGGTTTAACCCTTGTCTTTGCCAACGACTGCTCGGCGATTGTAACAACCCATATTTTAACGTATCGGTGGATCGTAAAAATATTATTTTTTTAATATCAAATTGGGTCCAAATGTAATATAACTTGGGAAATATTAACCACTGATATTTTCAAACCGTAGAATTTTTATTGGACAACGTTGACCCTGAATTTTTATATAAGACTTATACATTTTGATAGAAGCCAAATCAAAGTTTCAAACTACTTCCAAATAAAAGATATGTTGCATTACCGTTTTGTAGAGTGGTGATAATAGACTTTTTGATTTTTGGTTAAGGAGATAAGCATTTTGAAGTTTTTGCTGGTTTTCTGCACATTAGCGGATGATTAGTGGGTAATTAGTGATGCCTGTTAACCCGTTTCTTAAATTAGGGTTAAGTGCAGTCCTTAACAGGTACTAACACCTATAAATACATCATTGCATCATCTCCTAACCCTTTCTTAGCCTCCATTGACCATCTTCTAACTTAAATCCATCATTCTTTAACGAAACTTAACATACAAAAATTTGATAAAAAAGAGATTAGGCAAAAGATTAATAAGAGACATTCTAGATTTCATAATTTGTGCTTTGGGAAGTGTTATTCGGCCTTCTGACTAGGCAACATGCAGAAGACTCAGATCAATCAAAAAGGATAATTACCAAACAGGAATCCAGAGCGATAACTACCAAGTTTAGATGTCAGATGAAAATAAGAAGTAAAGTCATAAAACTTTCTAAGAAGCTTCGGGATATCAATTTGCTTCAACCACAAGACCGAAGTACAAAATCCATGCGAAGGCATGGATCAGTGCCGATCCATGATCAGGAATCGGTACCGATCCCTAAAGCTTTCCCGAATCCACCGTAATTTCACACCACATAAAGATTGCTAAGAGAGATGGTTCGCTCTTAATCCTTGTACAAAGACAATCGATGATACATCAAATCCCTATGACCATCCATAGACCCATGAAATTCAGTCAAAGCCAACCCTACATCGGTGCAATCAAATGCCAAAGTTGAGAATGTAATTCAACCATGCATCTACAAAAAGGAAGTCGAGGTCCATAATGAAAGTTCAAAGATTTTTTTAGTGAACACTTCTTGGAGTGGGAAACATAGCCTAGAATGTGGAGGAAAGATTTCCGGCAACCTGCAGCTATGAACAAAGTAAGAGGGGCATTGTTTTGGGAATCTCATTGGCTCTTTTGACAAATTTTTGTACTTCTTCCATAATCTCAGGGATCATCACTAATCCATAGGAACAATTTTGTAAAAAATCGATAGAAATTGAATAACAAAGTTTAAGTGGACGCTGGCCGAAGTATTCGTCGAACCACTATAAAAATTGTGTGTTCTTATTTTCTTTTTCTTGCCTTTTCAAGAAATTTTCATATTTATTACTCCATTGGGTGTTTGTGCC
Source organism: Allium cepa (assembly GCA_030765085.1). Classification (NCBI taxonomy): domain Eukaryota; kingdom Viridiplantae; phylum Streptophyta; class Magnoliopsida; order Asparagales; family Amaryllidaceae; genus Allium; species Allium cepa. The sequence continues at coordinate 789,749,527 of CM060935.1, read as the reverse complement.
AGCTTTTGGCGTAAATACTTATGTGCATTAATCGAGAGGACTCTATTTGACAACTTAAAACTCTAATTTAAGAGGATGATGAGACCATCAACTAGGAAAACTACTTCTAGAGGAATCCAATAAGGACATGAGGGAAATGAAGAAGTATCCTTAAGATCTAACCCTCCTTTCATTTATGTAACTAGAGATGAGATGGAAAGGATGATGACGGAAATGATGGATGAATTCTTTAGAAGAATGGGACAACTAGGAATAACAGGAGTTGATGTGGAAAGAACCAAAGATCAAAGGTCAGCACTAATGCACCCGAAAACAGAATGAACCAAAATGAAGCGACCCTCGAAGAAATGCCACGGATCGACACCGATCCTTGAGCATGGATGTAACACCCCATAAAACAACCATAATTAAATCAATAAATTAAGTAAATTAAATAAGGTAGGATTAAAATAGAAATTTTATAAAAGTTGGTATTTGACCATGAAAGTTATTATGTTACATTCGTGATGAAAATTTGATCTATTTCCATTTATAATATGCTGAAAGTGGAGCTTAAATAAAGAAGTTATGAACATTTGAAGTTTTCCAATTTAAACTAATTTAATTAAAATTAAAATGAGTAGTTAAATTTAGGAGTTGAATTTCAAAAATTGATAGTAGAATTACTGGGGTTAAGTAAATGTTAAATTAAATAGTTAACAACTAAAATTTAATTAAGGAATAAAATAATCAAGCAACGGAAACAGAAAAATGCTCCCGAAATAGTGGAGCAGTCGACCAATGTGACCCAACTGGTCAATCCATGGTGGTCGACTGGTTCATGGGGGCGGTCGACCGCCATAAATAGTGGTGGCTAGGGTTTTTCGATGTTAAATGCTCCAGATTTATTCATTTTTCACCTAACTTCATCCAATGGTTCTAGTGCGTTTAAACTCCTATAAATAGGATCTTACCCTCTCTACTTTTTATTTATACATATTTAGGGAATTCGGCAAATCTCTGCCATTTTCTATCTTTAGTTAGATTTAGAAATTCAATTAGAAATTCAGGTAAGGATTCTAACTCTTTTCTAATTATTCTTTTAATTTATTCTCTTCTCCTCTAACTTCTTTGAATCTAATAAAATTATATACACCAATCCCTCATTATGTGTATATATCAAAAGAATGAGATCTAGAAAAGAGTTGCTTTGACATTGCAAATCCATACAAGAAAGGCTAAGGATAATATGTGAGTGGAAACCTTAATATTTTTATTTCAATAATTGACTATTTTATAATGGATTTGAATATGCCTTAGGAATTTTGGGATCGCGAAAACAAAACAAGATAAAGTCCCAAAAATTCCTTTTTATTTCAAACTATCGATTTTAGAGTGAGGTTCTCAATTATTTATGTTAAATTGATGGAATTTATACTATTACTGCAATTTTTGATAATTTCATAGTCTATTCTACTTCTCCTCCTTCTTTGATTCAAATTGTGAATTTTCAAGAATAAAACAGATGTAGAGCATGAATCATATTCGTAATTTACACCAATTATTCCACACAAAAATTAAATAAAATTCCTTCCTTTATTTCTTTATAAAAGAGGAGTTGAATAGAATATGAAGTTAGAATTGCAATTCTTGCTATTTAGGTCATTTCTTTAATTTGATGTAATAAACTGGGTTTCTATTTCTATTTATAAGTCTATTTTTTACAATTTTGGGTATGAATATTTAGTCCTTATTATGGATATCAGAATCCCTCGTATGAATATTGGAAATCTGAAAATTTGATGGAAAAGATTTGTATAAGTATTATGGTCAAAGGAATAGACATTAAACGCTAGTTTATGGCATATGAACTACACGTTTAGAAGTTTACTAGGCGTGAATATATATATATATATATATATATATATATTTGTTTCTATTAGCGTAATAAGTATATAATTATAGCATATATATTGCACACTTAATTAGGTAATTAAACTCTCATAAATTCCCTTATACAAAAATAATTAATATTTTAAGGTGTAATAAGGAAGATCCTTATAAGACTTTAAGTACGGAATGGTGAGATGAGTATTATATACATAGATAGAGAGAGTTTATAACTTACGGCTAAGTTATGGGAATGAAAGATCAGTCAAAAGGCATATAGAAGCATGTCCAGCTAATCTAGCTATCAACGGTGTAACTTTGGGGCTAATGTGAGACATCACCTGTATAAATATTTATGATAACACGAGGTTAGTCCCAAATTCTAAAAGGTAAACCTGCCCAGTTAATCTTGCTACTAGTTCATACGAATATTCGAACTAATGTGAGATGTCATTGTGATTACGGGTCATAATACGAAGGGACTGCTTCGGGATCTTAAGGTATTAAGTGGTTATTTTGAGGCCCCTCCTCTTTTCCCTAATTGGAGTAGTAAATGATCAAGGGTTAGTTATTAGGCACGATAGGTGGTATCTCGATAGGGGTTTGCTCTGGGATAAGGTATTAAGTGACTAATTGAGGGTTCACTTTCTCGTAAAGAATTATTAGTTGGCTTTGTAGATTACATGCAACGTCATCTATATAGTCACAATGAGGAGTCCGCTTAGGAATAGGTTTTACATGATGGGATCTGCCTCAATTTAGGTCTTAAATTGCCAAGTCTGCAAATTTTCCAATAAAAGGTAACAAGTGGCCTCGGTACTATCTCTCGCATTGTTAGACAGTTATGACATGGGATTTAGAAACATGCTTCGGGAATGGAAGGTATTAAGTGGTTAACTGAGGACCCGCCTTCTTTCCTTATAAGAAATATTAAATGGTTTTATATATATATATATATATATATATATATATATATATATATACGTAAGACATATTCTTATTCTGAAATATATTATCCAGGTACTAAAATGGTAAGACTCAAGGTTTTTATTCACCAAATGTTTGTTGTTATGATTCCATCCTTATTGCAACATAGGTTAAGGACAGAATGATGATGGGGACGATGCTTGAAGATGGGGTGGCCAAAGTTTGCAGCAATTATTATTATTATAATTTATTAATGTTTTATGTTATACCCATGTATTTTTGAATAAATGATGCAATAGACATATTTAACAACTTGATGATGTTTTGTTATTATGACAATTTAATGATTTTCAAATAAATGGGTATAATTTGCTAATATATTTTATTTCATCCACTATGAGTTACGAAAGTGTAGTTATAGCTCTATATAATTATTTCTTTTACCAACAAACAACTAACTTTGGAATGAGTTTAAGTTTCGATGGGCCTTTTCTTGGTCGGGATTTAGGTCTGCATCAGGGTGGGTTTTTACATTTGGTATCGGATCCAGGTTACCTAATCATCGAAAAAATTATACGTATGAGTGGCATACTTGTTACTTTTGAGAAGGTTTTTTCTAAAAACTCATAACACGCTTTCATACCCCTATTTCTTTGAACATACACATACACACTATGGAACTTTTTCTGTTAGCATATAATAGCATCATAGGATATCATCACTAAAAGCTGAACCTACAGATAGTTGATATGGCCGATAATCAATCTTCTTCCAAACTGGGATCCCTACCCATGGAAGGCCTCACATCCGTGGAATGCCCGAATGGTCTAAACAATATCTTAGAACTGTTGAGTAAATTCTTGTTCCTTCAACTACACTAGTGGCACTTGTTCCCCCGTCAGCCGATGCAGCACCCTACCTTATTGACTTTCTTAGATTGTGTAAGGACTTTCATAATACGGGAGGGAAGACATACTCTGGAGCTAAGGGATATGTGGAAGCTAAAGAATGGATAAATAGCCGTGAGAAAATATTTGGAGAGCTTGGTTGGAGAATTAGCTAAAGAAGTGGATGGCAGCTTGCCACTCAAAGGAGAAGCTTTAGATTGGTGGAACTTGGTGTCTGAGGAGAACATTGATAGGATTTTCTCGTGGTATGAATACAAAAACAGATTTGAGCTAGGTTTATCTAAAGTAGAAGTGAGTCTGCAACTGGATAAATTTATTCAACTTAGACAAGGAGACTCCACTATATAGAAGCACATAGCTAAGCTCACAGAGTTAGCTAATTCGGGATGAGCTTGATAGATACACCTATGAAAAAGGCAATGAAGTTCGTGAAGAGCCTGAATTCCCCATTAAGAGAAATGTTGTTGACCCAAGTGCCCATTGGTGCCATGTACGAGATGTTGGTTGAGATGGAAATGTTGCATATGGCTAGTGCGGAGGATATAGAGGCAGAAAAAGAGAAGGCTGGACCTAGCCAAAAGCAAGGAGGGTTCAAGAAGGGAAGCTTTTGGCTAACAAAAAATCGAAGGGGAAGTTTAAGAAGAATGGTAAAGTGTGCAATAGATGCCAAAGGAAAGTTCATTAGGCTAAAGATTATATGGTGAGCCTGATAAAGAAAGCTTTTAATGGGAAGTACTTTAATTGCCATAAGGAAGGGTGCCTTAAGGACCATTTCCCTAAGTTGGCAAAGGAAGGATCAAGCTCACAAGTCTATACCATCGCAGCAATTTCTATTGCAAGTAGACCACCGAGGGACCAAGGGAAGGCAGTATTAGTAGGTATAACTCTTACTTTATGGTTATAATTTGTGCCCTATTTGATTCAGGGGCATCACATTCCTTTATATTTAAGAATGTAGTTAACTTCTTAAACCTTCAAACCCAAAATTTTATTGACCCAATAGTGGTTTCTAATCCTATTAGGGGTTTGTTACATCTGCCTTTAATTTTCAATGATCTAATATTGGACATATGTGATGTAGATTTCATATGTAATGTATAGTTCCAAATTTTGAGGGGCATGGTCTGATATTGGGTAAGGATTGGTTAGCATACTATGGAGTGATTCCTAGTTATGATAGAAGGGCTACACGACTAAAGAGTTGTACAGTCCACGACCTAGAAATCCTTTGTACATGCCAAAATTTAGTTAAGACAAACTATATATACTAGCTAAGTCTATCTTTTGGTGATCTATCATCCGTACCCACAGTTTATGAATTTCCTAATGTCTTTGAGGAGGTCTTGGGTCTCTCATCCCAAAGGGAGATCAAATTCCAAATAGATTTGGAGAAATACGCGATGCCAGCCACCCTACCTTTAAGACACATGGTCCTCAAAGAAAGAAGAGAATTGAATGAGAAAATCTCCAAGCTATTAAATAAAGGATTCATTCGACGAAGTATTTTGAAGTTGGAAGCCCTTGTTGTTTTTACCACTATAGCAGATGGATCGTTGAGACTGTGCGTCGACTATAGGGAATTGAATAAGTTGACAAAGAAGAATATGTACCCATTACCTAGGATAGATGACTTGTTCGATCAACTTATGAGAGTCAAATTCTTTTCCCAACAAGATTTAGCAATTGGTTCCATTGGTTTAGAGTCACAAATTGAAGTAAGTCAAAGACCACATTTTGCACAACAGATGGACTATATGAGTGGGAAGTGATGCCTTTTGGAATGATGAATTCCCTTGCATATTTTGCAGATTTTACGAATAGAGTATTTCGAGGTCAGCTCAACAAGTTCATCATGGTATTTTTAGATGTTATCTTGGTATTCCCTAAGAGTGAAAAGAAGCATGAGGATCACCCAGAGGAAGTTCAAAGAACCCCAAGAAGGCACTGGCTTAAGGAAATTTTTTCTAAATGTCACTTTTGAAAAAAGGAGGTTAGATTCCTTGGATGTTTTTTGTGAGAAATGATTGGCTGTAAACTCCGTGAAATATAAGCTATTCAAGGATGGAAGATTCCAAGAAATGCAGCAGAGGTTAGAAGTTTTCTTAGGTTAGCGGGCTACTGTAGGAAGTTTGTAACGACACGAAAATTTCGTTAACTAAATTTGTCATATTTTCCATAATTTTTAATAAAATGAATGTTAGAAATTTGGTGTTGCCATTTGTTCTTATTAAAAGTTAACAATTTAAAATGAGATTTCCAATTCAATAAAATAATGTAAATATTGTGGTTTAAATTTTGAGAATATGTGAAAACAAGAGTAATTATGGAATAATATGTTATTTATTTAGAGTATTGAATAAAAAAAAATTGTAAGCCAGTTTTAATTAATGGTAATAATGCGATATAAGCTAATAAATTTGATCTCAATGCGATAACCATTTAACGAAGGTAATGAAACAGGATTTAGGAAAATGTGTATTAGGTATAAATCAAATAGAAGGAAACAAACGTATATATCGAATTGATTTATGAATAAATACTTTGGATAGTAATTGAATGTACAGTAATGGCAATTTAAAACCTATTTATAGTAAGACTGCATAAGATTCAGTAAATTAAGTGGTGGAAAGATTTTTCCTAGATATACTTTGAAGATGTGAAATTAAAGGTGAATATTAAAATTGGTTAATGTAAAATAACATTGATTAACCGTAAATGGGAATAAATTTGAAAATAAAAATTTATGTTACAAGTGGGTGAAAGTAAAGATAAGGGGCAAGAGTGTTAGAATAGGTATATTAGAATAACTATAAAGTGTAAATGTACGTATTTATAGCAACATGAATTATTGAAGGAAAATAATTGGTAAACGGGGTTTGGGCTAAGGAAATGTTATTGATTGTTTTGAAACCTTATTTATTATGGGAAATTAATTTAGCATAAGAAAAACCAATGCAAATATCTAATTTATCAGTAAAGCAATAATAATAAATAGTAATCAATGCAAATTTATGTAACAATAGAATGTGAAATTTGGGGAATAGACGCAAAGTATATATGAGTTGCTAAAAGTATGCATAATAAGTGCAAATTTAATAAATCAATGTCCTGTAGAGGTTGGAGTATGGTTAGTAATAAAAGCTTTTAAAAGAAAAACCTTTAATTTATAAATGAAAATCAATGCATTAAATTAGGTGTAACTGAATGCATGTAAATAATTTTGTAAGAATAAGTTAATAAACAATTTATTTGTGCATACCCGATTTAATTGAAATAACAGAAAAGACAAGAACTTGATTTGCCTAGGTATATATATTGATAAACTATAACTAAATAGAAAGTTTGGTAGTAAATAGGATATAAGAAGACAAAGGCAACTAGTAAATTAATAAATGAATTCATAATAATAAGTAGTAATTAATGCATATATATTTGGCATTAGTGATAATTACAAAACTTTACCCATTTATCTAATTTATTTAATTAAATCTAAATCTATGGCAACATTGTTGTAATGATGATTGTAAGTGAATTTGGATGTAAAAGGGTAACAATTATTTAGGTTAACCATTTTGAGTATGTTAAGTTAAGAATGGCAATCGATTGAAATAAATCAAAATTAATTATTTTGTTTTGGTTAATGTGTTCTAGTTAATAAAGGGGAGTTTATAAGAAATGAAGCATGCACTAATGACATGTGTTATAATTCAAATGTTATTTATACCCATAAAATGTCTATTTACTGAATAGAAAGATTTTAAATCAATAAGCGAATTTATTTAGGTTCCAATTTATAATTTATAACATTTAATGTAGACTCAATTACAATTAATTGACTTAAATCATGCAGTTAGCGTAGATTTGTTTTGTAATTGGAGTAGTTAATCCTATAAGATGAAGTTAATGCTAATTCTATTTATAATTGGACCATTTGTTCATGTAGATTATAGAAAGCAAGATGTATAAATTTAATTAAAGTATCAACATTCAACAATTGTAATTATTGAAAATTTAAAATGGAATTTGAGGATAATAAGGTGAAACCATGAACAAATGTTAATGCATCCTTATTACTGGTAAAAGATGAGTATATAAAAGTTTGAAAATCAAAAATAGGTTTTTGAAAACTTAATTTATAATTTCTAAATATAAGAAAGTGGAGAAATTAACACTGCAATGGATAGACTTATCAGCTTTTAATTTACATCTAAATTTGTTTAGATCAATTTGGAAATTAATAAAATTGTGGATATATTTTGAAACGTAAACGAAACGTCTAGATTTACATTTGTAAATACATTAAAATAAAATGTAAATGATAAGGAATTTATTTATTTCCTAAATCCGTAACGTGTGTAATTAATATTATTTATCTTTTGGGACCATTTCCGTTTGCACGTTAAAATTCGTGCACACCTATTCTTTTGCGATCTATCTAAATAGATGATCAAAAAACCCTAGCCTCCATCTTCTATCATTTGTCTGTACGTTCTTTTCTTCAACTCCTTCTCCTCCTCAAATGGATGCAAACCTAGATCTATCTCTATTCAAATTTCAAATGAAAATTCAAACATTCCAAAAAAAAATATGTCGTAATTTTCATCAATACGAATCTACGTCTGCTGTTCGTTTCTCAAGACAGTGAACGGTTTTACTAGAAATCGAGGTCAAACGTTGGAAATTCGAAACCGTATATGTGATTTGGGGCTTTTCGATTTAGGAGTCAATCGGGGAAATTGAAAGATGGGTTTTGAAGCACTCATCAAGAGGAGTCGATAGGTGGTAGTCTCGTGGCCTAGCTTGACCGGAGGCGTTGGGAATTTGACAATTAGGGTTTCTAAACCCTAAGTTTATGGTGGCGGCGGCGAGCACTAGGGGGTGCCGCACCCACATCTGAAGGAAGAGGAGACTTAGGCGGTGACGTTGGTGGTCACGGCGTGGCACATGGTGGTCGAACGGCGAGGGTAATCATGGTCAAAGGTCACGGCTGTAGAGGTTGCCTGCGTGTTTTGTTACGAACGTAGTCGCGTGTGTTTGAGGAGAAGCTTCTGTTGATGACGTGGCATAACATATAGGGTAGGTTTGTGTTATTTTAAATTTTGTTTTCATACGTTCAAATCAACATAACTTTCTCATACGAACTCGTTTTCACGCGAGATTTTTTTTATTAGGATCGAAATTAAATTCCGGATCTGTTGGCGCTGGTTTGGAACGATTTGGAGACCGTTGAATTTTGGGTTTAAATTGGATTTAAAATTCAATTTAAATCCAAAAGGTGAGTGTTTTAACCCACTCACAACTTCTAAAAAGTTTTTATGTTTGTTAAATTTATTTTGGATATGAGTAGAGATTTATTTATGACTGTTTGGCATGTTTTATTCATCATATCTGTTAGATCGCATTTATTTAATATAACTGTTCATTAAATTTTATTACTGCATATAGATTGACAGTTATAGTTATTTATTTGCAGATAAACTGTTAGTTTAATAGTTGTTAAATTTATTTTTGAATATAACTTCCAGTTATCACCTGTTATATATTATCGGATATATATTGATATTGTTTTGTTATTGGATGATGATTGTGATTTGGATGATGGATGATGATGGATGAATGGATGTTTTATTTTATATCATTAAACTACAGGTTATCATGCATTTTTCGTTCCATTCGGGATTGTGGTTTGAAATGATATACAACCGCAAATTTTTATTTTTAATTTGCGGATTGAAATGATAAACATCCGTATCACTTGACCATAGGATAGAAAATTATATACCGGCACCGTGGTCTATATATAAAATATTTTAAAGTGATTTCTATGGTTTGGATGGGATACGGTTTATAAAAAATTTTAAGTTTTGATATTTTATAAATATTATTCTTCTACATATATACATATGAAGTTAAAATTTTTGAATTTAGGCCGTGTATAAATTTGTTAAATAAAAATGGAAAAATTGAGAAAATGGAATTTGATAATTTATATTATATGTTTAAGTTTGGAAATTTTAAGGTATGATATTTATAACTGGAGTTTTTCCAAGATAAATTTAAATGAATATTCTAGTATAATTAAATTTAAGGAAATATTAAATTTCTAGAAATTGGAGTGTGTTTATGGATTTTTATGTGAATATTCAAGACTAAATAATAGAACAATTGATTTGTTGAAAGAATAAAATTCCAACTTTAGTTTTGAAATATTAATACTCCAAAGGGATATATATATATATATATATATATATATATATATATATATATATATATAGAAATTGAAATGGTTTTGGAACTTGAAAGTGATATTTAAATTATGGTTTAGACTTTAAATAAGGAAATATATTTGTAAAGCCATGGAAATTATTTTTCTTAAAAAAAAAGAACCTTAAAGTCAAACCATTTATTTTATATACCGTTGAATATCCAAACCATTCAAGTTTTAGAAGTTATGGTTTTAAAACTATGAATTTTTGAAATATTATGCTTTGAAAGTATAATTCAAATGTTTGGTTTCCAGATATTTTAGATTTTAAAGCAGTATGATTTTTGAAAAAGAATTATATTTGGATAAAATGATATCATATTGTTTGGGTTTTAAAATGATATCGTATTCATAGTTTTTGAAATGGAAATTTTTATTCTGGTTTTTAAGTATAAACTACTTTTAAATGACCGCGGTGTTATAATAACGATGGGTTGGCAAAGAGACCGGGATCGGATATGGACATACTCTTTGTCGATACCGAAAACCACTTTGACTAACCGTGTACGCGGTGGAGATTCCAGAATGAAGTAGGTTGGTGGCGACGTTTCCTGTAAGGTAAATACGTGGACCCAACTCCCGTGAGTTGGCATAAGGTGGCTAAAACAGGAGCGATTGACGGGTTAATGAGGTCATTCGTCTGATCGGACGCTCCTCTTCGATATTATACTTTGACTTTGGACTGATTCAGTGGCCACTTTTACTTTGATTTTGGGGGAGTTTGTCCGAGGTGGGCGGCAGCTGCGTGCTGCGCGTTTCCATCGGCCCGGAAGCGTAATTGGTATATCTACCCTGGCATTGCCTAGTTGTGCCGTGTCACCTACCATACCGAGCCTTGTACGAGTTTGGATTTCTCCCGTAGCCCGTGTGGTATCCTCTGATGGCTTCCCGATCAGGAGGGACTATGATATTGGATGGACTACTGGGACTATTATGTGTTAAGGTGGAAAATGTAAAGCCTTAATGCTATTTAAAAGTATGTTTATTTTATAATTAGACACTATTATAATAGCGCAGTATACTACATAGTAAATAGTTTAACGGATCCTTAGGAGATGTAAATCCCGAGCATCTCTTGAGTTACCGCACTCATATTTATTTCTGTTAATTTAACTTACATAAGATCTTTTAGTTCTGACTCGAGTGTTTTTGTCTTTTCAAATTCGCTCGGGTCAGTCCGAGCGTTTCAGGATTTGAAGTTTTAGCTCTGGAGGACGAAGACGTAGATTTGTAGTATTACTATTATTATATTCTACTACACTCATTTTGTTCCGCTGCATTGTTATTGGTATGTGTAACTCTGATATTTATTATATAAATGGTTTTGTAAACAGACTTTTAAACTGTATATTTGATTATTATATTTTATCCTTACGCTGTGAGATTCTGTTTAGTTTTTTTTTCTTTCTCTGTTTTTCTTATTTACCCCATAACAATCCACCCTTGCGTATGGTTTGAATTGGCACGTGTGTCGATTTAAATCGTGCGAAAAGGTGAGATGTTACAGTTGGTATCAGAGCTTTGGTTTAGTGATAAACTTTGGCTTTGTGGGGTTTGACTCTTTGTTAATAGGGTAGTAATACCCTATGGGAGTCGCTGAGTGTATATATATGAGAGAGCGTATTTGTTAGTGTTATAAAAAGGTTTTAATATTGTGTTAACCTGTTCCGCTTTGTATTTATAAATTCTGGTTGGTGCATGGGACGCTGTGACATCAATAGGAATTTCTAAACACTTAATAGGACAGACCGACATAATATTTGTTTTTAATATAGGTAAATGAAATAACTTTGCCTATTATATTTTCTATATATAAAAATATTTTATAAAGACACATATTTTGTTGCTATAGATTGGGTGTTAGGTAATGAAAATATAAATAATAGTTGAAACTAAGTTGAAAATAAAATAAATGAAAAGTGGAAACTTAGAACTTAAGTTCCGGGGTTTTTGAAATTTCTTTCGAATAAATTTGGAATATAATAATATTGTTTATAAGTATTTTCTGATATAAATGTTTCAATATAATTCGGAAGAATTTTTTTAAAGAAGATTTTGAGGAAATAAGTTTTTCACTTTCCTCTTTGTCGTTGGAAAATAATTTCGGTGATGGCGGCCGCATCATCGACTTTCATTTTCGAGTTTCGAAGGGAAATGCCACTATAGTAGTTTTACTACAGATTCATTTTCGAAAAATATATAAGTTTTGAATTGTTTAAATATAATTAGAGATATATAAGTTGCAAGAATATATTTATCTATTATTTTAAAATAATTTGAAATTTAACCCGGTATTTAAAATTTTAAATTTCCAGTTATTAATTGTTTCAATTATTGTAGTGAACTGAAACATAGGTATTTAATAAATTAAAACCTTTAAAGGGAATAAGAGATTTAGTGATAGGTTATAAATGGTATTTAATGGAATTTGGAGTTATAACCTATGAAATAAATAATATTATTATTGAACTTTAAATTAATCATAGGTAATGAGAAACTTGTATAACTTTCAAGTACATTCTTTAAAAACATATATAACTTACCAAATATGAAAAGTTGAAATGTTAAATAAGAGATTGGAATAGAATATTATACAAGTAGAAATTTTGGAAATAATGAAGTATTCAATGAATTGCTATTATAAATGAGAATTTAATGGCATAAACTTAAGTTATAATTGAAATTTTACCATAATTAAAGGTAAGTATTATAAATAGGTGATTTTAAACTTAAGTAAATAAAACGAAACTCTTTAATAAATAAGGATTGAGGTGTATGGTTATAAAATTTAGTATGATTTAAATGCTACTAGTTGAATAAAATGGAAAGTAGGTAATGTAAATAAATGACTGTAAACCTTAGGTAATAAATTAATAAAATCCTTTATTTATTAGAATGGAGGTTATAAGGTTAAGAATTTAAGTGTAATTAAAAAAAAGGGTTACTGTAATTTAATATAATAGCATGTAAGCATTTAATAAATGATTGAATTTGAGAAGTGCATTAAATTTAATACAAATAAAAGAGACTTACATAACCTAAATAAAATAAAAATGAATAATGGTAAGTAATAAGTAGAAATAAGGAAACAACCATTGAATGAGAAATAAAATTTGAAGTTTGTTAGAAATAAATGTAAATTATAAAAAGGAAAATTTATGTGGGTTGAATAAAAGAAAGGAAATCAAACAATTAAAGAATGTAATGAATTTATATAAGTTGAATTGATTTGTTGGTTTAAATCGATATTGTTTACTTTATAGTTGGCTGGGTAAGGAAATTTGAAGTTTTTGGATGAATAAATAATCTATTTTTGTCCCATCTAAGACTGTTGAGTAAATGATGCACTGGATAGTTATTTTTCATTCCGTACCATTTCAAGTTTTGAACCCGAACAACTATTTGCTTGTTTGATTGAATGGTTGTTTTGTTTTATTGTGTATACTGTTTGTCGAAATTGATGATTGTGTATTTATTGTTATTAGTAGTTGAAACCATGAAAATATTTCACTTTATATAAATAGTTAACCTTTTTTAGATTATATAAGTGAAATGCAGGTATGGAAGCAATTGTGACCGCTTTTGTTTCCATAAATTAAGCGTAATTTGCCCAACAAATAGGTACGTTCCCGGTTTACGTTTTGTAGCGCTATATATTTTCCCGTGTTGGGATATACTATTTTGAATATTCTATATGATAAGCCTCTCCGTACAAAGGAGACTCTGCCAAAATTTTCCGTAAATTTTGGACTTAGAATTATGTTGAAAATGTTTTCCAAACTTTAATTATTTAAGTATAAAAGGATATAATGATTATAAAACGGGTATATTTTATTTAAGGTAATAAATTTAGTAAATTACTGTTTATAAGTTAAATATTTTGAATAAGATGTATTGTTATTTAATTCTTTCTTCTCTCTTCTTTTCCTTTTCGGGGATGAAAAGTTTTGAGTGGGGGAGAGTGTAACGACCCGAAAATTTCGTTAACTAAATTTGTCATATTTTCCATAATTTTTAATAAAATGAATGTTAGAAATTTGGTGTTGCCATTTGTTCTTATTAAAAGTTAACAATTTAAAATGAGATTTCCAATTCAATAAAATAATGTAAATATTGTGGTTTAAATTTTGAATGGAATATGTGAAAACAAGAGTAATTATGGAATAATATGTTATTTATTTAGAGTATTGAATAAAAAAAAAATTTGTAAGCCAATTTTAATTAATGGTAATAATGCGATATAAGCTAATAAATTTGATCTTAATGCGGTAACCATTTAATGAAGGTAATGAAACAGGATTTAGGAAAATGTATATTAGGTATAAATCAAATAGAAGGGAACAAACGTATATATCGAATTGATTTATGAATAAATACTTTGGATAGTAATTGAATGTACAGTAATGGTAATTTAAAACATATTTATAGCAAGACTGCATAAGATTCAGTAAATTAAGTAGTGGAAAGATTTTTCCTAGATATACTATAAAGATGTGAAATTAAAGGTGAATATTAAAATTGGTTAATGTAAAATAACATTGATTAACCGTAAATGGGAATAAATTTGAAAATAAATATTTATGTTACAAGTGGGTGAAAGTAAAGATAAGGGGCAAGAATGTTGGAATAGGTATATTAGAATAACTATAAAGTATAAATGTACGTATTTATAGCAAAATGAATTATTGAAGGAAAATAATTGGTAAATGGGGTTTGGGCTAAGGAAATGTTATTGATTGTTTTGAAACCTTATTTATTATGGGAAATTAATTTAGCATAAGCAAAACCAATGCAAATATCTAATTTATCAGTAAAGCAATAATAATAAATAGTAATCAATGCAAATTTATGTAACAATAGAATGTGAAATTTGGGGAATAGACGCAAAGTATATATGAGTTGCTAAAAGTATGCATAATAAGTGCAAATTTAATAAATCAATGTCCTGTAGAGGTTGGAGTATGGTTAGTAATAAAAGCTTTTAAAAGAAAAACCTTTAATTTATAAATGAAAATCAATGCATTAAATTAGGTGTAACTGAATGCATGTAAATAATTTTGTAAGAATAAGTTAATAAACAATTTATTTGTGCATACCCGATTTAATTGAAATAACAGAAAAGACAAGAACTTGATTTGCCTAGGTATATATATTGATAAACTATAACTAAATAGAAAGTTTGGTAGTAAATAGGATATAAGAAGACAAAGGCAACTAGTAAATTAATAAATGAATTCATAATAATAAGTAGTAATTAATGCATATATATTTGGCATTAGTGATAATTACAAAACTTTACCCATTTATCTAATTTATTTAATTAAATCTAAATCTATGGCAACATTGTTGTAATGATGATTGTAAGTGAATTTGGATGTAAAAGGGTAACAATTATTTAGGTTAACCATTTTGAGTATGTTAAGTTAAGAATGGCAATCGATTGAAATAAATCAAAATTAATTATTTTGTTTTGGTTAATGTGTTCTAGTTAATAAAGGGGAGTTTATAAGAAATGAAGCATGCACTAATGACATGTGTTATAATTCAAATGTTATTTATACCCATAAAATGTCTATTTACTGAATAGAAAGATTTTAAATCAATAAAGCGAATTTATTTAGGTTCCAATTTATAATTTATAACATTTAATGTAGACTCAATTACAATTAATTGACTTAAATCGTGCAGTTAGCGTAGATTTGTTTTGTAATTGGAGTAGTTAATCCAATAAGATGAAGTTAATGCTAATTCTATTTATAATTGGACCATTTGTTGATATAGATTATAGAAAGCAAGATGTATAAATTTAATTAAAGTATCAACATTCAACAATTGTAATTATTGAAAATTTAAAATGGAATTTGAGGATAATAAGGTGAAACCATGAATAAATGTTAATGCATCCTTATTACTGGTAAAAGATGAGTATATAAAAGTTTGAAAATCAAAAATAGGTTTTTGAAAACTTAATTTATAATTTCTAAATATAAGAAAGTGGAGAAATTAACACTGCAATGGATAGACTTATCAACTTTTAATTTACATCTAAATTTGTTTAGATCAATTTGGAAATTAATAAAATTGTGGATATATTTTGAAAGGTAAACGAAACGTCTAGATTTACATTTGTAAATACGTTAAAATAAAATGTAAATGATAAGGAATTTATCTATTTCCTAAATCCGTAACGTGTGTAATTAATATTATTTATCTTTTGGGACCATTTCCGTTTGCACGTTAAAATTCGTGCACACCTATTCTTTTGCGATCTATCTAAATAGACGATCAAAAAACCTAGCCTCCATCTTCTATCATTTGTCTGTACGTTCTTTTCTTCAACTCCTTCTCCTCCTCAAATGGATGCAAACCTAGATCTATTTCTATTCAAATTTCAAATGAAAATTCAAACATCTCAGAAAAATTCCAAAAAAATATATGTCGTAATTTTCATCAATACGAATCTACGTCTGCTGTTCATTTCTCAAGACAGTGAACGGTTTTACTAGAAATCGAGGTCAAACGTTGGAAATTCGAAACCCTATATGTGATTTGGGGCTTTTCGATTTAGGAGTCAATCGGGGAAATTGAAAGATGGGTTTTGAAGCACTCATCAAGAGGAGTCGATAAGTGGTAGTCTCGTGGCCTAGCTTGACCGGAGGCGTTGGGAATTTGACAATTAGGATTTCGAAACCCTAAGTTTATGGTGGCGGCGGCGAGCACTAGGGGGTGCCGCACCCACATCTGAAGGAAGAGGAGACTTAGGCGGTGACGTTGGTGGTCACGGCGTGGCACATGGTGGTCGAACGGCGAGGGTAATCATGGTCAAATGTCACGGCTGTAGAGGTTGCTTGCGTGTTTTGTTACGAACGTAGTCGCGTGTGTTTGAGGAGAAGCTTCTGTTGATGATGTGGCATAGCATATAGGGTAGGTTTGTGTTATTTTAAATTTTGTTTTCATATGTTCAAATCAACATAACTTTCTCATACGAACTCGTTTTCACGCGAGATTTTTTTTATTAGGATCGAAATTAAATTCCGGATCTGTTGGCGCTGGTTTGGAACGATTTGGAGACCATCCAATTTTGGGTTTAAATTGGATTTAAAATTCAATTTAAATCCAAAAGGTGGGTGTTTTAACCCACTCACAACTTCTAAAAAGTTTTTATGTTTGTTAAATTTATTTTGGATATGAGTAGAGATTTATTTATGACTGTTTGGCATGTTTTATTCATCATATCTGTTAAATCGCATTTATTTAATATAACTGTTCATTAAATTTTATTACTGCATATAGATTGACAGTATAGTTATTTATTTGCAGATAAACTGTTTGTTTAATAGTTGTTAAATTTATTTTTGAATATAACTTCCAGTTATTACCTGTTATATATTATCGGATATATATTGATATTGTTTTGTTATTGGATGATGATTGTGATTTGGATGATGGATGATGATGGATGAATGGATGTTTTATTTTATATCATTAAACTACAAGTTATCATGCATTTTTCGTTCCATTCGGGATTGTGGTTTGAAATGATATACAACCGCAAATTTTTATTTTTAATTTGCGGATTGAAATGATAAACATCCGTATCACTTGACCATAGGATAGAAAATTATATACAGGCACCATGGTCTATATATAAAATATTTAAAGTGATTTCTATGGTTTGGATGGGATACAGTTTATAAATTTTTTTAAGTTTTGATATTTTATAAATATTATTCTTCTACATATATACATATGAAGTTAAAATTTTTGAATTTAGGCCGTGTATAAATTTGTTAAATAAAAATGGAAAAATTGAGAAAATGGAATTTGATAATTTATATTATATGTTTAAGTTTGGAAATTTTAAGGTATGATATTTATAACTGGAGTTTTTCCAAGATAAATTTAAATGAATATTCTAGTATAATTAAATTTAAGGAAATATTAAATTTCTTGAAATTGGAGTGTGTTTATGGATTTTTATGTGAATATTCAAGACTAAATAATAGAACAATTGATTTGTTGAAAGAATAAAATTCCAACTTTAGTTTTGAAATATTAATACTCCAAAGGGATATATATATATATATATATATATATATATATAGAAATTGAAATGGTTTTGGAACTTGAAAGTGATATTTAAATTATGGTTTAGACTTTAAATAAGGAAATATATTTGTAAAGCCATGGAAATTATTTTTCTTAAAAAAAAGAACCTTATAGTCAAACCATTTATTTTATA
Organism: Allium cepa; assembly: GCA_030765085.1. Classification (NCBI taxonomy): domain Eukaryota; kingdom Viridiplantae; phylum Streptophyta; class Magnoliopsida; order Asparagales; family Amaryllidaceae; genus Allium; species Allium cepa. The sequence continues at coordinate 789,731,316 of CM060935.1, read as the reverse complement.
TACCGTTGAATATCCAAACCATTCAAGTTTTAGAAGTTATGGTTTTAAAACTATGAATTTTCGAAATATTATGCTTTGAATGTATAATTCAAATGTTTGGTTTCCAGATATTTTAGATTTTAAAGCAGTATGATTTTTGGAAAAGAATTATATTTGGATAAAATGATATCATATTGTTTGGGTTTTAAAATGATATCGTATTCATAGTTTTTGAAATGGAAATTTTTATTCTGGTTTTTAAGTATAAACTATTTTTAAATGACCGCGTTGTTATAATAACGATGGATTGGCAAAGAGACTGGGATCGGATATGGACATACTCTCTGTCGATACCGAAAACCACTTTGACTAACTGTGTACGCGGTGGAGATTCCAGAATGAAGTAGGTTGGTGGCGACGTTTCCTGTAAGGTAAATACGTGGACCCAACTCCCGTGAGTTGGCATAAGGTGGCTAAAACAGGAGCGATTGATGGGTTAATGAGGTCATTCCTCTGATCGGACGCTCCTCTTCAATATTATACTTTGACTTTGGATTGATTTAGTGGCCACTTTTACTTTGATTTTGGGGGAGTTTGTCCGAGGTGGGCGGCAGCTGCGCGCTGCGCGTTTCCATCGGCCCGGAAGCGTAATTGGTATATCTACCCTGGCATTGCCTAGTTGTGCCGTGTCACCTACCATACCGAGCCTTGTACGAGTTTGGATTTCTCCCGTAGCCCGTGTGGTATCCTCTGGTGGCTTCCCAATCAGGAGGGACTATGATATTGGATGGACTACTGGGACTATTACGTGTTAAGGTGGAAAATGTAAAGCCTTAATGCTATTTAAAAGTATGTTTATTTTATAATTAGACACTATTATAATAGCGCAGTATACTACATAGTAAATAGTTTAACGGATCCTTAGGAGATGTAAATCCCGAGCATCTCTTGAGTTACTGCACTCATATTTATTTCTGTTAATTTAACTTACATAAGATCTTTTAGTTCTGACTCGAGTGTTTTTGTCTTTTCAAATTCGCTCGGGTCAGTCCGAGCATTTCAGGATTTGAAGTTTTAGCTCTGGAGGACGAAGACGTAGATTTGTAGTATTACTATTATTATATTCTACTACACTCATATTGTTCCGCTGCATTGTTATTGGTATGTGTAACTCTGATATGTATTATATAAATGGTTTTGTAAACAGACTTTTAAACTGTATATTTGATTATTATATTTTATCCTTCCGCTGTGAGATTCTATTTAGTTTTTTTTTCTTTCTCTGTTTTTCTTATTTACCCAATAACAATCCACCCTTGCGTGTGGTTTGAATTGGCACGTGTGTCGATTTAAATCATGCGAAAAGGTGAGATGTTACAAAGTTCATAAAGAACTTATCAAGGATAACAGCTCTTTTAACCCACTTAATTAAGATGAACCTAGTATTTTCTTGGGGTGATAATTGCACTAAGGAATTTCAGGAGCATAAGAAATTATTGACAAGTGCACCTATTACCACCATTCCCGATGGATCAAAACTATTCACAGTTTTCACCGATACTTGTGGCACATGATTCAGAGCAGTTGTTATGCAAAAAGGAAAGGTTGTTTCTTATGCAAGTAGGCTACTAAAGGACCATGAGAAGAGATACCATGTTCATGATTTGCAATTAGCTGTTATTGTCTTTGCCTTGAAGATGTGAAGAGACTATCTTTTGTGGGAAAGATTTGAGTTATTCACCAACAATAAATCACTTAAATACCCATTTTTTCAAAAATATTTAAACCTTAGGCGGAAGAGATGGATGGAATGTAGCATCATTCGATTTTAGTATACAATTCACCCCAGAAAAGGGAACGTAGTTGTCGACACTCTTAGTCGAAGGCACTCTACCCTAGGTGCTATATATGAATGGAGACAATTGGAGTTCCTCTTAAATTTTAACTACCAACCGCCTATAGAAACCATTCAAAGCTTTCTAATAGTTATGGAGGTTAAGCTGGCTTTGATGGACTATATAAGGCATGAGCAAGAGGATGAAGGGATAGTCAAGATCTTGGAGAAGTTGAGGAGGGGAGAGCATTTTCCCCACACTAGTAGGTATTAAAATGATGAGAAAGGATGTTTAAGGAGGGATGGGTGCCTTTGTACCTAATGATTAATAGTTTATTGAAAGAGGTGCTTATGGAATGTCACTACTCAAAGATGACCATTCACCCCAAAGGAGATAAGATGTACAAGTCACAAGCAATTGCTAGCCGACAGTATCTCAACCCTTCACACCCCTACATACACCTTTTAAAATGTACCTTTCTTCGGGCCCCTTAGAGTTGGCTACTTGGCAAGACTATTCTCTACCAAACCCTATTAATATGGGAATGCATGAGAAGCGGAGATCTAGGATATGAAGAGAATTTTGTTTTAGCCTGGAATAAAGAGAAGAGTAGTCGAGTTTGTTGCCAAATGCTTGACTTTTTAGAAAATAAAAGCTGCAAGGAAGCCTGAAGGATTGTTATTACCATTAGAGATTACAAATTGGAAGTGGGTGCGTATTTTGATGGATTTCGTGGAAGGATTGCCTAGGAGTCGGTAGGGTAATGAAGCTATTTGGGTAATTTTGGATGGACTCATTAAGAATGCCCATTTTATTTCTGTTAGGAATAATAGGACTTCCACTTCTCTCATGCAGATTTACATCAAAGAGGTAGTTCGATTGCATGGAATTTCAATGAGTATAGTCAGTGATAGAGAACTCTTATTACTAGGAAGTTTTGGAGGAGCTTGTAAGCAGCTTTAGGAGCTTTTTTGAATCTTAGCACTACTTGTCACCTATAAACAGAAGGCCAAATGGGAAGGGTGAATAGGATTTTGGAAGACTTGTTGAGGGCTTGTGTTTTGGACTTTGGAGGACATTGGGAGCAGCATTTACCATTAGACGTGTTCGTGTATAATAATAGCTATTAAGCGATGATTTGTATGGATTTTTTGAAGCACTTTATTGAAGGCCATGCAAATCATCAAGCTGTTAGTGGGAAATCATTGAAAAAATATTTCTCTAACCCGATTTAATCCGTAATACCACAAAAAAACTAGAGTTGATTAGGCAACGAATGAAGGCAGGCAAGACCATCATAAATCTTATGTAGATAGGAGAAGGAAAGAGCTAGAATTTGAGGTTGAAGATATGGTCTTTGTTAAACTTTCCCCTCTTAGAAAGGTGGCCAGGTTTGGTAAGTCTGAAAAATGGTGCCTATATTCGTTGGGCCATTCTGAATTTTTGAAAGGATGGGGAAACTTGCTTATCGTATGGATCTTCCTGACAAATTGGTGGGAATCCACAATGTTTTCCACGTTTCTCACCTTAGGAAATGCCTTCGTGACACCACTATTATAGTTGAGCCTAACCAGTTAGGGGGATTTAGAGATGGAGTCGATAGTGCCCCATTCCATCACATGCATTGTGGAGCATGAAACTAGGAGACTCCACAATAAACAATTAGACTAGCCAAAGTTCAATGAGGAGATAACCTGGTAGAAAGCCTATAGGAAACTGAAGAAAAGATGAAGATCTCTCATCTAGAGCTTTCCACTGGTAGATTTTTCCCTTCAAAAATTAGGGTTTTGGTTGCATCATGATTGCCAGATTAGATGTTAGGAGATGGTCGCCACACTTTTTCATAATCACTTTACATTCATGTAGAAATTTTATGCATGTTTGGAGTATTTGCATAAATGATTGCATAACACAATCACACACTCATGCTAAGGTTGTGCTCATTTATGGTATGTTTAATGCACATAATCATATTGTACTTTGATTGAGTAGATGGTTGTGTAGCTAATTTGCTTGTATAACATGGGTGTTAGCGTATTACGCAGTTCGCCCCTTGAAAAATTTCGAGATGAAATCCTTTTTAATGGGGGAAGAATGTAACACTCTGTAAAATCAACCATAATTAGATAAATAAGTTGAGTAAATTAAATTAAATAAGGTTGGGTTGAAAATGGATTTTTTTTTTAAATGTTGGAATTTGACTACAACAGTTATTCCGTTGCGTTCGTGGGGAAATTTTAATCTGTTTCCATATACAATATGCTAAAAATAGAACATAAATGATGGAGTAATGAACATTTGAAGTTTTCTAATTTAAATTAATAAAGTTCGAATTCAAATTCAAATGAATAATTAAATTTAAAAGTTGAATTTCAAAAGTTAACAGCAGAATTACTTAGGGGTTGAGCAAACGTTAAATTAAATAGTTAACAATTAAAAGTTGGTTATAGAATAAAATAATCAGGCAACTGAAATAAACAAAATGCTCCCGAAATAGTGGAGCGGTCAACCAATGCAACTCAACTTGTCTATAGGGGCGGTCGGCCGCTACAAACAGTGGCGGTTAGGGTTTTTTAGGCGGTAAACACTATAGATTTATCCATTTTTCACTTAACTTCATCCTACGGTTCTTGTGTGTTTCGACTCCTATAAATAAAACCCTATCCTCTCCACTTTTTATTCACAAATATCAGGAGAATTCTTCAAACCTCTGCATTTTCTCTCTTTAATAAGATTCATAAATTCAATTAGGAAATCAAGTGAGGATTCTAACTCTTTTCTCTTCTCCTCCAAGCTCTCCAAATCTGACAAAATTATATATACAATCGCTCGCTGTTTGTATATATCAAAAGAATGAGATCTGGGCAAGAGTTGCTTTGGCGTTGCAAATCCATACAAGAAAAGCTAAGGACAATTTGTGAGTTGAAATCTTAGTATTTTTATTTCAATAATTGACTAGTATATAATGGATTTGAATATGCCTTCGGGATTTTGGGATCATGGAAAAAAAGAAAAAAATCCTAAAATTCCTTTTTATTTTGAAATGTCAGTTCTAGATGGAGATTCCCAATTATTTATGGTGAATTGAAGGAACTTATACTATTTCTGCAATTTTTAATAATTTCACAGTCATTCCACTTCTCCTCTTTCTTTGATTGACATTGTGAGTTTTCAAAAATAAAATAAGGGTGTAGAGCACGAATCATGTTCGTAGTTTACACCACTTATTCATGTACAAGTCAGATAAAATTCCTTCGTTTATTTCTTTATAAAAGAGGAGTTGAATAGAACATGAAGTTAGAATTGCAATTCCTACTGTTTAGGTCAGTCCATTAATTTGATGTAATAAATTGGGTTTCAATTTTTATTTATAAGTCTATTTATTACAGTTTTGGATATGAATATTTAATCCTTGTTATGGATATCAAAATTTCTTTTTATGGATATTGGAAATTTGAAGGCAAAGACTTGTATTAATATTATGGCTAAAGGAATTGACATTTAACAGTAGTTTAGGGGTATGAACTGCACGTTTAGAGTTTACTAGGCATGTATATATATTTATTTCTATCAGCATAATAATGTAAATTATTGCTATAAATTGCATAGTTAATTAGATAATTAAATTCTCATAAATTCTCCCTTAGGAAAGTAATTAATATTTAAGGCATAATAAGTAAGAGTCCATATAAGACCTTAATTTTAGAATGGTGAAATAAGTATTATATATAGGCAGAGTTTTTTAAAAGCATGGCTATGTCATAGGGATGCGACGTCGATCAAAAGACATTTAGAAGCCTGTCCAGCTAATCTGGCTACCAACAGTGTAACTTTAAGGCTAATGTGAGACATCAATTATGAGAGGTATTTATAATGGCACGAAGTTAGTCCCTATCCTAAATTCGATAGGGTAAACCCACCCAGCTAATCTAGCTATCAGTTCCCATGAATAGTTCGACTAATGTAGGGCATCATTTTAAATACGGGTCATAATACGAAGGTCCTGCTTTGGGGTCTTGAGGTATTAAGTGGTTATTTTTAGGGCCAGCCAATTTCCCCTGAATGGAATAATAAATGGTCAAGGGTTGGTTATTAGGAATGATCGGTAGTATCTCGATAGGGATCTGCTTCAGGATAATGTATTAAGTGGTTGATTGAGAATCCTCCTTCCCTTATAGAACTATTAAATGGCTTAACAGAATACATGCGATATCAGCTACTTAATCATCAGTAAAGAGTTCGCCTTGGGAATAGGTATTAAATGATGGGGTCTACCTCAGTTCAAGTATTAAATGGCCGAAGTCTGCATGTTTTCCAATAAAATGTATTAAGTGGCTTGGATACCATCTCTCGCGTTGCTAGACATTTATGATGTAGGATTTGAGTCATGGGATTTAGAAACCTACTTGGCGAATGGAAGATTAAGTAGTTGATTGAGGACCTGCCTCCTTCTATTATAAGAAGTATTAAACGGTATTATATATATGTAAGACATATTCTTATTTTTAAATATACTGCCCAAGTACTGAAATGGTAAGACTCGAGGTTTTTATTCACCAAACATTTGTTATTCTAACTCCCTCCTCATTATAACATAGGTTAAGGACGGAGTGATGACGGTGATGATGCTTGAAGATGAGATGGCCAAAGCTTGTGGCAGTTATTGTTTTCTTTATTGATGTTTATGTACCCATGCGTTTTTGAATAAATGATGTAACGACTATTTGGCAACTAGATGATGTTTAGGTTTTATGAAATGAAATATATGGGTATATTTTTCTATTATATTCCATTCTCTTTGAGTTTTAAAAGTGTAATTATAGCTCTGTATTACTATTTCTTTTACTAGCCGACAAACAACTTTGAAATGGGTCCAAGTTTCGATAGACCTTTTCTTGGTCGGAGTTGTGGTATGTTTCAAGATGGGTTGTTACATTTGGTATTAGATCTAGGTTACTCAATCATCGGAAAAATTATATGCATGAGTGGTGCACTTGTTATTTTTGAAAATATTTTTCTAAAAAATCATACAATATATATATATGCTTTTATACCTCTATTTCTTTGAACATACGCATACACACTAGGCAACCTTTTCTATTAGCATATAATACGGTCTTCAGAAATAATCACTAAAAGCTCAACTTACAGATAGTTGATATGGTTGATAATTAGTCTTCTTCCGAAACTAGGATCCCTGCCCACGTAAGGCCTCCTATTTATGGAATGTCGAAATTGTTTAAACAATATCATAAGACTGTTAAGCAAATTCTCGTTCCTCTAACTGTACCAGTGGCACATGTTTCCCCGTCTGCTGATGTAGCTCCCTGTCCTATTGACTTTCCTAAATTGTGTAAGGACTTTTTTACTATGGGAGTGAAGACACAATCTTAAGCCGAGCGATATGTGGAAGCTAAAGCATAGATAACTGACTGCGAGAAAATATTTTGAGAGCTGGTTCGGAGGATCAGCTAAAGAGGAGGATGGCAACTTGCACCCGAAAGGAGAAGCTTTAGATAGGTGGAACTCGATGACCAAAGAGAACGCTAATAGGATTTCTTATAGAATGAATTCAAAAACAGATTTGAGCTAAAATTTATGTCTATGCATAAGTGAGCCTACAACTGGAGAAATTCATTCAACTTAGGCAAGGAGACTCCACTCTAAAGGAGTACATAGTTAAGTTCATATAGTTGGCTAAATTTGGGATGAGCTTGATAGACATACCTGCATAAAAAGTGATAAGTTCGTGAAGTGCCTTAATTCCCCACTAAGAGAAATGTTGTTGACCTAAGTTCCCATTGGTGCCATGTATGAGATGTTGGTTGAGATGACAATGTTACACATGGCAGTGTGGCGAATAGATAGGAAGAAAAGGAGAAGGAAGACATACCCAAAAGTAAGGAGGGTCCTAGAAGGAAAGCTTTTAAGCTAACAAGAAATCGAAGTGTAATTTTAAGATGGATGCTAAAATGTGCAAGAGATGAAAGAAGAAAGGTCATGAGGCTAAATATTGCAGAGAGAGCCTGATGAAGGATTTTTTTAAAGGGAAGTGTTTTAATTGCCATGAGGAAGGGCCCCTCAAGAACTAATGCCCTAAGTTGGCAAAGGAAGGATCAAGCGGACAAGCCTATGCTATTGAAGCAGTTTATATTGCAAGTAGACCACTTATAGACCAAGGGAAGGCAATAATAGAAAGTATAACTCCAATATTAAGGGTTACAATTCATATTCTGTTTGATTCAGCGACATTGAATTCCTTTATATCTAGTAATGTAGTTAACTTCTTACACCTTCAAACCCAAATTGTCACCGACCCTATAGTGGTCTTTAATCCTATTAGTGGGTTGACACATATCCCTTTAACTTGCAAAGACCAAGTGTTGGACATATGTGATGTTGATTTTATATGTAATGCGTAGGTTCTAAATTTTGAGGGGCATGGTCTGATATTGGGTATGGATTGGTCAGAATACTATAGAGCGATTCTTGATTGCCATAGCAGGGCTATACAACAAAAAAGTTTTACAAGTAGAGACCTAGAAATCCTTTGTATACACTAAAATTTAGTTGAGACAAACTCGCTAAGTATATCTTTTCATGATCTATCATCCATACCCATAGTCTGTGAATTTCCCGACGTCTTTAAGGAGGTTTCGGGGCCCTCACCCAAAGGGAAATCAAATTTCGAATAGATTTGGAAAAAGACTGGAAAAGCCGGTCGCCTTGCCTTTTGAGACATATAGCCCACAAAGAAAGAAGAGAATAGAATGAACAAATCCCTGAGCTGTTAACGAAAGGATTCATTCGACGGAGTACTTCAAAGTAGGGAGCCCCTGTTGTTTTTTTCCACTAAGGCAAACAGATCGTTGAGACTTTGTGTCGACTATAGCGAATTGGATAAATTGACATTGAAGAATATGTATCCTTTACCTAGGATAGATGACTTGTTCGATCAACTTGCGAAATCTAAAGTCTTTTCCCAACTAGATTTAACATTTGAATTCCATCGGTTCGGAATAGCATAGGGAAGCAACTTGAAAACCATATTTTTCCCACCAAATGGACTATATGAGTGAGAAGTGATGCCTTTTGGATTGACAAATGCCCCCGCATACTTTGTAGATTTGAGGAGAAGAGTATTCTGTGGGCAGCTCAATAAGTTCATCGCTGTATTTGTAGATGACATCTTGGTATTCTCTAAGAGTGAAAGGGAGCATGTGATCACTTAAAGGATGTTCTACGAACATTAAGAAGGCACCAACTTAAGGCAAAATTTTCGAAATGTCACTTTTGAAAAAAGGAGGTTCGATTCCTTGGACATGTTATTTGTGAGAAAGTCTTGGCTATAAACCCTACGAACGTAGAATCTGTTCAATAATGGAAGATTCCTAAAAATGCATCAGAGTTTAGATGTTTTCTTGGGTTAGCAGGCTACTATAGGAAGTTCATAAAGAACTTCGCAAGGATAGCAGCTCCTTTAACCCACTTTACTAAGAGTAACCTAGTCTTTTCTAGGGGTGATAAATGCACTAAAGCATTTGAGAAGCTTAAGGAATTATTGACGAGTGCACCTGTTCACACCGTCCTCGATGGATCGAAACCATTCACGGTTCTCACCGATGCTTGCGGCACAAGATTGTAAGTAGTTCTCAAATACCTCAAATATGTGGAGCATTAACTTTTGAGGGAAGATTTGAGTTGTTCACTGACCATAAATAAATCAAGCACCTGTTTTTCTAAAAGGATGTAAACCTTAGGCAGCAGAGATGGATGGAATATATAGCATCATTCGATTTTAGCATACAATACACCTTTGGAGAAAGGGAAAGTCATCACCGACGCCGTAGTTGGAGGCACGTAACCCACATCCTATATATGAATGTAGGCGTTTGGAGTTCCTTTCAAATTGTAACTTTCAGCTGCCTACAGAAATATCCAAGGCTTGCTATTAGTTATGGTAGTTAGACCGGCTTTGCTGGACCATATAAGGCTTGAGCAAGTGAAGGATGAAGGGATGGTAAAGATCTTGGTGAAATTAAGGAGGGAAGAGCATTTTCAACATGCTAATAGGTATTCAGTTGATGAGAAAGAATGTCTAAGGAGGGGTGGACACCTTTGTATCCCAATAATTGATAGTTTGTTAAAAGATGTGCTTATGGAATATCACCACTCAAAGATAACCATTCACACGGAGGAGATAAGATGTACAAGGTATATGAAGAGGATTTTCTTTTGGCCTGGAATACCGAGAAGGGTAACTGAGTTTGTTGCCAAATGCTTGACATGTCTGAAAATAAAAGCCGAGCAAGTGAAGCTTGGAGGATTATTATTACCATTCGAGAATCCAACTTGGAAGTGGGAGCGTATTTTGATGGATTTCATGGAAGGATTGCCTAGGAATCAAAAGAGTAATCAAGCTATTTGGGTTATTATCCATAGTCTCACTAAGAATACCCTTTTTATTCCTATTAGGAACTATAAGACTTCCACTTCTCTCGTGCAGATTTTCATCAAAGAGGTAGTTCAATTGCATAGAATTTTAGTGAGCATATTTAGTGACAGAGACCTTATATTTATTAGTGAGTTTTGAAGGAGCTTACAAGAGGCTTTGGGAATTTTTTTGATTCTTTGCACAGATTATCACCCATAGATAGATGGTCAAATAGAAAGGGTGAATATGATTTTGGAAGACTTGTTGAGGGCTTGTGTTTTAGACTTCAGAGGATTGAGCAGCATCTTCCATTGGTCTAGTTCGCTTACAATAATAGCCATCAAGCGACGATTGGTACGACCCCTTTCGAAACTCTTTATGGGAGGTCATGCAAATCACAAAGTTGTTGGTGGGAAAACGACCGATAAAATACTGTTTGGACTCGATTTAATCCTTGATATCACAATAAAGGTAGAGTTAATCAAGCAATGAATGAAGGCACTGCAAGACCATCAGAAATATTACGTAGATAGGAGAAGGAGAGAGCTAGAATTTAAGGTTGAAGATGTAGTCTTTGTTGAAATCTCCCTTCTTAGAATTGTGGTTATGTTTGGCAAGTCTGAAAAATTGGCGCCTATATTTGTTGGTCCATTTGAAGGATAGGGAAACTTGCTTATTGCATGGAGCTTCCTGACAGATTGTCGGTAGTCCACAATGCTTTCTACATTTCTCAGCTTAGGAAATGCCTTCATGACACCACTATTATAGTTGAGCTTGATTAGTTGGAGGATTTAGAGACGGAGTAGATAGTGCCCTACGCCACCACATGCACTGTGGAGCATGGAACTAGGAGACTCTATAATAGAGGAATTAGACTAGTCTGCGTTCAATGAGGAGATAACCCAGTGGAAGCACATGGGAAACGAAAGAGAAGATGAAGATCTCATATCCAGAGCATTTCATCGATAAATTTTTCTCTCTAAAAAGTTAGATTTTGGTTGCATCATGCTTACTAAATTGAATGTTAGAAGATGGTTGCCACATTTATTCATAATCACTTTATGCTAATGTGGAAATTTTATGCATGTTTAGTTGTATACATGCTTGCGTAGCATGATCACACACTCACGCTAGGGTTGAGCTCATTTATAATATATCTGCAGTACATAATCATATTGCACTTTGATTAAGTAAATGGTTGTGTAAATAACTTGGTTGAATAACGTGGATGTTATTGCGCGTTATGCTGTTTGTCCCTTGAAAATTTTGAGACGAAATCCTTTTTAAGAGAGGAAGAATGTAACATTCCGTAAATCATCCATAATTAAATGAATACGTAAATTATATTACGTAAGGTAGGGTTGAAAATGGAAATTTTATAGAAGTTGGAATTTGACACAAAAGTTATTCTATTGCATTCGTGGTGAAATTCTGGTCTGTTTGAATATACAATATGCTGAAAATGGAGAAGTTATGAATATTTTAAGTTTTAAATTTGAATTCAAATTCAAATGACTAATTAAATTTAAAAGTTGAATTTCAAAAATTAGCAGTAGAATTACTTATGGGTTAAGTAAACATTAAAATTCAAATTCAAATGACTAATTAAATTTAAAAGTTGAATTTTAAAAATTAGCAGTAGAATTACTTATGGGTTAAGTAAACATTAAATTAAATAGTTCATAATTAGAAGTTTATTAAAGAAAAAAAATCAAGCAAGGGGAACAAAAAAAACGTTCCCGAAATAGTGGAGTTGTCAACCAGTGAGACTCAACCAGCCTATGTTGGGTGGTCGACTACAACAAACAATGGTGGCTAGTGTTTTTTAGATGTTAAATGCTACAGATTTATTCAGTTTTCATTTAATTTCATCTTATGGTTCTTATGTGATTCAACTTATATAAATAGAACCCTAACCCTTCATCTTTCATTTATTAATACTTAGGGAATTCTACAAACCTCTATATTTTCTCTCTTTAGTTAGATTTAGAGATCTAATTAGGAATTCAGGTAAAGATTCTAACTCTTTTCTAATTATTCTTTTCATCTATTCTCTTCTCCTTCGACTTCTTTGAATCTAACAAAATTATATACACCAAACCCATGCTGTGTGTGCATATCAAGAGAAGGAGATCTGGGAAAGAGTTGATTTGGTGTTGCAGATCCTTACAAGAAAAGATTAGGATAACCGTCAGTGGAAACCTTAGTATTTTTATTTCAGTAACTAATCAGTACATAATGTACATGAATATGCCTTAGAGATTTTGGGATCACGATAAAAATGAAGATAAAATCCCTAAAATTCCATTCTATTTCAAAGTGTTAATTCTAGATAAAGATTCTCAACTATTTATGTTAAATTAATGGAATTTATGTTGTTTCTACAATTTTTGATAATTTCATGTTTATTCCACTTCTCCTCCTTTTTTGATTGAAATTATGAATTTTCAATAATAAAATAAGGGTATAGAGTAGGAATCCTATTCAAGTTTACATCGCTTATTCCACATAAAAATCAAATAAAATCTCTTAGTTTATTTCTTTGTAAAAGAGGAGTTAAATAGAATATGAAGTTAGAATTGCAATTCCTACTGTTTAGGTCATTCCATTAATAGAATATGAAGTTAGAATTGCAATTCCTACTATTTACGAACTGAATAGAATATGAAGCGAAATATGAATGATGGCTTTGAAGGACCAAAGTGGTAGAGAAGGGAACATATGTTCTCCTCTTAAACATAATGAATGAAACCCTAGAGCGGATTTACCTTGATAGCAGGGGTAGATTCCTTATCGAAAAATGGCGAGGAGAGAATATCGATTAAGAGAGAAGATTGGGAAATTATTAGCGACTTCATGAGCTGGATTGACATGAGTCAAATGATTATAGACATCTTTATGATTTGATTGAGAAGCAGGTTAGGAACAACAAGTTATAGTAGTACGTGAGGAGAAAAGCTGCAATGATACAGTAAGATCAACTATCGTCTATTGTGAATCGAAGCGGCCTCGGATCTGGGCCGATGATAGTTATCACATGATCAGGATGGTAGTGAGTCAGTTCGATTCCTATACTTTGCCTTTTATTTTTATTAAATGATGCGGTATTACAATCAAGCCACTTACTCCTGTGTGTGACCTGTATCGGTCTCCAGGCATGTTCTAAGTTGGATGCTAGGCCGTAACGCCTGAGTGGATGTTGTGATGTTTGTTTGATGTTTAAATTTAAATTCCATGAATGATTGGTTCTAAAAATCACATGAATATGATAACCGATATTGATTTTAAACACCAGCGGAGATTGGTTACAACTTATGCTGATTTATGAACCAACTAAACATGGTTTTCTTGACTAGAGAGACAAGGCGAAGAACCATAGGGTGCAAGATTCCTTAGCGGGGGGAAAGTGATTAGGTTTGTTATAAAGTAAGTTCACTCACAAGAGACTGAGTGAATGGGCTTGTTTGGACGTTGAGTCTCATTGCCGAAGAGTGAGCGGATTAGACTCAACAAGGATCTAAAAAGATCGAACCCTAGATTGGATGTCAAACGATCAAAAGAGATTAGGATTTCAACTAATGACCCAAAGAGGTCATAGATTTAAGTAATGGCCTAGATAGATCTAGGATTCGGCCGACGATCCAAAGAGATCGTGGATTTAATAAATGATCCGGAAGGGTTAAAGATTTAACTAATGATCCAAAGAGATCAGGGATTGAATTGGTCATTGATTACATGACCCGAAGTGATCAAAAACATACCTGGATACTGATGATGTGATCTAAAGAAATGAGAAACTAAACTTTTAGTTTGAATAACACATGAATTTGAAACCATTCAATAGTGATTATTAGATTGAGCCATCATTTTGATACGATGTTGTTAAATCCTGGATAAACATGGAGTGATTTAGATTTATGATGTAATGTATGATATAACAACTCTAGGAGAACACCATATGATTGTTTGTGACTAACATTCAAGCTAAGACACAAGTCACTGGCTATAGTAGTTTGGGACAATCTTTTATTTATAGGTGAATCTAAAGTAAATGGGCGACTTACCGTAATTTGGTTGGCCGACGGAGAGAAAATCCAACTACTAGTGTTTCATCGATTTTGATGTTTTTTCCTAAGAAAAGCACACCTATTAATCACAAGGCGTGCTATGGGGTCAAATTTTATCCGACCTTATGACCGGGACATATTCAGATGACCTGGTTCGATCGAACAGTTAAATTACCGAACGGAAGTCCAGAGCAATAACTGCCAACTTTACATGTTGAATGGAAACAAGAAGTGAAGTCAAAAAAATTTCTAAGAAGATTCAAGACATTAAATCACTTCAATCATAAGAACGAATTCCAAAATTCATGTGAATGCATGGATCGGTATCGATCCATGATCAGAGATCGGTACCTATCCCTAAAGCTTGCTCGAATCTACCATAATGTCACACCATATGATACTATAGAAATTTCTAGTCGTTGCAAGCCAAGACAGACAGTAAGCTCTTGATCCTTAAATAAAAACAACCGTGGATAAATCAAATTCCTATGCCCATCCTCCAATCTATGAAACTCAGTCAATGCCAAACCATATCGATGCAATCAGATGCCAAAGTTGAGAATGATCTTTCCCGGACGTGGAAAACGTGGTCTAGAACGAGGATGAGAGATTTTGGCAACCTGCTGTTATAAACGGAGGAGGAGGGGCATTATTTCGAGGTTCTTTTTGGCTCTTCTTACAAAATTTTATAGGTCTTTCATAATCTTAGGGATCATCACTAAACCGTGAGAAAAACCTTTTATAAACCCAATAGAAATCGAATAAAAAGTTTAAGTGGATGTAGACCGGAGTATTAGCCGAACACTGTAAAAATTTTGTATTATTCTTTTCTTTTTCTCGACTCTTCTTGAAAATTTCATATTTGTTACCTCATTAGGTGTATGTGCCAATTTTTGGCATAAATAGGAAGCAAGTAGCTGCTGCCTAAATCTAGATCTACCTTTGCTTTGTTGAATCTACGCTTGTTTAGTGGATTTTGTTAATTCTACATCCTCCGTATGATTCTATTCTCTTACTTTATTATAGATGTTGACATGTGATTTTAATTTTCTAAAATTTTTTTGACTAAAAAAATGATTTTTAAATTGGGTATTTGCTGTAATTTACATGTCAAGATCTCTCCATTGAAAAATGTAATTCGGTTTGGTAGTAAAGGAAAGTTGGCATCGAGATTTCTAGGCCTTTTTCGATACTAAAGAGGATTGTAATCTTGTAGACAGAGTCGACTTACCCTAATGAATGGCGAGAATGCATGATGTGTTCCATGTTTCCCACTTGTGGAAATTTGTGCACAGCCTAGGCATAACTATCGCACCGCATTAACTAGATGATATCGAAACTGAACCACAGGCTTCGAGATCTCATAGGCCTATTTGTATCATCGGATGTGATATGTAGCATCTTAAGAAAAATCAGTGAAGTTAATGAAGGTTCAGTAGAGCGAAAAAGAAGATGACTGCACTTGGGAGACCATAAAAAGCATGAGCAAAGGTTATCCAGAGCTCTTTACTTGGTGAGACATCTTATTTATCGCTTTTACTTTCACTTATGATATCCTGAAGTATATACCTTAATATAGTATTCTGAATGCTAGGACAGATTTAGATGTTTTCCTTTTTTCGTTTGATTGCCATGCATGCATGTTTGATGTATGACGGTTGCCTATTCTTGTGTTTGGTTGTTAAGCATGCGGGATAACCTTATTGACTTTTGTTTCGGATTTCGAGGGCGAAATTCATAAAAGGGAGAATTTAATAACCCATATTCTACGTAGGAGATTTATATTATTTTCATATATGATCGTATGATTATAGAATCTGAAAAATGACTCTTAGAAACTTTTTGGACATCTATTATTTTTGCTATATTTTTTATATGATCATTTTGACCCGAAGAATATTTTATGGACTATAATTTTTGATAGGAGCTGAATTGTGGTCCAAAACTACTTCCATTAGATGGGGATGATGGTTTCCCTCTCTGTAGAATGGTCATAATACAAAAACGGACTCATCGTTAGGGACATGTGGTTGTTTGAAGTTTCATTCGATTTTAGACAGCATAATGGGTAATTAGTAAGTTAATGGGTAGGCCCAAAGTCCATTTTAGGATTAGCATGGGGATAGGACTGATAGGACTCTCTCCTATCATTTCACTCTTCACAAAATAGAGAGAATCCCCCATTAACAAACTTCTTAGCCAAAAAATTACCCAAACACTTACTTTAATTAGCCTAAACTTGTAATTAGAAGGAGATTAGAATCTTTGATTGGAGATTAGCTGCTGGGCTTCACCTTTGAATTGCTGTTCATAATTGGATTCATGGAGCTTGGACAGGATTGCAGGTTTAACTGAGTGGTTTTAAACCTCTGTTAGACGTTTAATGATGTTTTTAAATTATTTTCAAACTCTAAAACATATTCTAAACCTTTTTAAACAACATATATGAATTTTAAGTAATTTGAACGTGATTTGGAAATTCATCTTTTAGGGATACTATGTGTTATTATGGATGCTACCTTTAGATTTAGCATTATATTGATGTTTTTGCTTATATACTTGTTAGTATAGATTATTTTTTATGGTTATTTGTTATCTGTGTGCTTGAATGGTTGAAAAATTTAGTTAATTGATTTATTAAAGGAGTTATAAGTTTGATTTATTGTCTCTTGGGATAATTAATGTGGTTTTAATTTTATAAAAGAATCATATCAATTATCTTTCAGGATAATTAACATTATTTAAATTTATAACAGCATTCTAATTGATTTACTACCATTAAATTTAATAAACATTGTTTGAAATTTATAAATTATAGTTTATAAATGAGAAAACCCTTTAAAAGAATTGTCATTAAAAAGCCGAAGTGTAAATTGTTTTAGGTTTATAATAAACAATGTTTTAATGACATTTGGTTTTGGCCCTTCTTTCTTATATGCTTAAAATATAATTTGCCGTTTAAAAAGAATATTTTAAGGAGCGTTTTAAAAGTGATTTACAAATATATGTGATATAAAAACCAATCATAAGTTCGAGTTTTAAAAGTTTAAAAGGTTTGATTCGATTATGGAAAGGATAAGAAATTTAATTTCCATAAACGTTATCGCTTATATTGAAAGGATTTAGTCATACTTTAGACCAACGGTAGAGGTATGGAAGCTCGTTTCTATCTCGAAGGTTAAATATAGTGTCACGGCAATGGCTAGCGGTAACACCACCTTTACCTAACTGGCTTGATTTTCAATCGAGGGATAGTATAAGTTTGAAATCAGTGAGTAGTGGTAAGAGTATGAGCTTTAATCTCCATATATGATCATTGTTATTATTCCCAATAGTCGATTTGTCGACTATCGATTCAGCTTCCTTCTTTTTGTATCATCAATTTAAGACGATTTGTTGCTCATTTGAGCGTCAGAATCCTTTGTCGAAAATAACTAAAACCAAAGCGCGAGTGGGGGCCAAGCTATGTTAGGTTGCTCCCATTATGGTATTTTTCACATCTACTTTAAATTGGTTTTGAAATACTCGGATTCTTGGTAAAGGTTGGTGGGGTTTGGCTTGGAGGTTTTCGAGAGCCACCATAGCTCTCAAATATATTCCTAGGGGTACACTTTTGGTGAGAGGGGTGCACCCTCATAGTCATTGTTGGAAAATTTTCTTTTCCTTTATATTGATATAAATCATTGAATTGTTTTCTTAATTGCATTAAGAAGTGATTGGAGCTCTTCTCGATGTTTAATTATTTGTGTCCATTTATTAAGTTTGGATTTTGATCTTGTTTACTTCATTCTTTCAAGTTTGGGTTTTTTTTTTAAAATTATTTCCATTCATCATGTGTGGAAATTGTTCCAACGAGGAAAAACCTATTCTATGCTCGACGGCATGGTCTCACTAAATTATTATGTGTTTGCCATATTACTTGAGTTATCACACATTAGTTTTCCAAATTTGATCCAGGTGTTATTTTATTATAATACTTGGGTCAGACCGAGGTTTTCTATGTTATCGTTGGTGAGACATAGAGCTAATAGAGTAGAGCTGGATGCTTCCATAGTATTTTTATTTTCCACCATATAATTATACGTGTACCCATTAACAATTGTATGGTCATAAATTTATAACTATTCAGCTAATAAGGTTTGTTTTTAACTCTGATGTACATTTTGACATGGAGTGACAGTTTATACTATCTTTATTATATTATATGTTGTTTCCGCTATGAGTTTATGTTTCCCCTATTTGTTCACTTTATTTTTCCCTAACAATCAGCCTTTTCGAAGATTGGATGTTTGACATTGGAATACCTTGGATGTATTTGGTGCCAACTTTCGATGGTCGAGAAGGTGGATCGTTAAACTCATCGTCGTACATACCAAGGAACAATTATAGTGCCTATTAACAGCGTTAAAATAGTTTAGTTATATCTTTGAAAGACCTCCATGAAAGGTTATCTAGCCTTGCCTCCTAACAAACAAACTAACAAACAAACGTGGCGGCGCATGACCTAAACATGATCTACACTAGTATGAAGTATAGTCCCTTTAGATGTAGCAGTCATCTTCCATCTTTCCACTGACCGCTTAGGACCGATGACTTTCTCGACCTATGGAACAACTCTTACTCTCATAAATATTACAATCTCACTATCACAGCATCAAGCTTTCCTCACTGTCCCATTTAGATTGCCTAATGCAATCTAGGAATTGCTCACTTGTTACTTAATACCTCCTAAAAGGTTGAAGCAGACTCTACTTGTCCTTTGACACTTCGACCGAGGCGAACCTATAACAACCTTGTTGTTAATTACCCAATTAATTAATTAATTAATTTTAATTATGGATAATTAATGATAAATTATGATTTTATGAAATCTAATTGTGGAAGTTAATTCTTATATTTGATAATATAAGAATTGTATTGGAAAATATTGTAAATTTAATCAAGTGTTGATATTGAAATTTGTTATTTAAATTGAGGAAATATAATTAATAATTTATTCTTATTAAAAATAATGAGAATTTTAACTTGTCATTAGTTTTGTAAAGTCTAGGAATCAATTCATATTTTACAAATTATTGTTTAGTGAAAACTTGTGTTCTATAAGTGTTAAAAACAAAATAGGAAAATTAGTAGCACTTAAGATTTAGTAACACTTTTTAATGGGTTTGGACTTAAACAAATAGCCACCCAGTCGTGCATATAAGAAAAATATCTTTCCTAAGCAACTAAAAATGAACTATACGTTCATTTTACTATAAACAAAAGTGAGAAGGTTCTCAAAACTAAGGAAACACCCTAGCTTCAAAATAATTTCCAAATCCAAATCAAGTCATAGGGCTTTTGACTAAATTGAGTATAAATAGAAGTAGACATTAGAAGCTTAATTGAACTCCTAAGCAATTCATGGAAATCAAAATAAGATTGAAAGCCCTTAAGCTAGAAAGAAATGGAAAATCAGAACAAGACCTAAAGCAAGATGAATCTTAGTTGCAATTCTCTAAGGAAAAAGGTGAGTTACTTTGTAACTCACGCAATCTATTTCTATATTCATGTTTTGTTTCTGAAATTGGAATTGTTTTGTATGGATTTGGTTGTGAAAACCCCAGTTTGTTTGATAGAAATTTAACTTGGGTGATTGTTTGATTGTTGTTTTCTGAAAATTGTTTGTGAAAATTGCTGTAGCAAAATAACAATATATTAGTGAAAAATTATCCAAAATATCTCAATCTTTTAGCGTTAGAAATTTCATTTAGTTAGCTATAAATTTTATTTTAATCAGTTTACAAAATTCTGCTGTTTAGAGGGTCGAAATTGATTTTGAAACTAATGGTGTAGCTCTGCTCTGTGCAATTGTCTTAGTTGAAACTCAATGTTACAATCACCATAACTTTTGATTGATAGATCAAAGTTGAGTAAGGTTTATTTCAGTTGAAAGATACTTTTATAAAGAACAATTTTTATGTTCATCATTTTTTGTGAATCTACAGTTTACTGAGAGAAATTTGGGTTTGAAAAAGAGATAATCTCTATGTTCTGTGTTTTTACAATTTGCTTTGAAACATAGAAATTGTTTTGACCATAACTTTTTCGTTACTAAATAGAATTCGATAATTCATAAAGTTCTGGAAAGCATGTACTTTGTGCTATAACTTTCACTTTTTGTATTTTGCATAATTTTGAAATTTAAATGGTTAAAAACTCGTTTCTTGTCGCTGGCCTGTCAATGAAAAACAATGTTAATAAATTTAAACATGATAAATTGTTTTGGCCACAACTTTTTTGTTTCTTATCATAATTTGATAACTCTTAGAGCTCTGGAAGTCATAGACTCTTTGCTACAACTTTCAGGTTTTATATTTTGTAAAATTTTGAGATTTAGCAATCGAAACTGAAGATCTTTAAACCCTAAATTTGTGTTAAATGAAATAAATAGATATGTATATCGAATTGGATTTGGAAGAGTAATT
Source organism: Allium cepa (assembly GCA_030765085.1). Classification (NCBI taxonomy): domain Eukaryota; kingdom Viridiplantae; phylum Streptophyta; class Magnoliopsida; order Asparagales; family Amaryllidaceae; genus Allium; species Allium cepa. The sequence continues at coordinate 789,710,534 of CM060935.1, read as the reverse complement.
AAATGTGGCTTTAAAATATGATTTTTAGAATAATATAATATACGGAAATTTGAGATAAGATTGTGAGATTAAGTAAAATCCTGGAGTAATTCGTGTTTATGGAATATTCTAATTTAAATGAATGTTTCACCTTGTTAAATAATGAATCGTTTTCCACAATAATACGTGTCTGTAAAATAGTTGTGGAATTTGAAAATGTAGAAATAAGTTATTATATCTTTTGAGAATCATGATAATATAATTTTTGAACCATATTAATTCTCGGAATTCTAATCATTAATATGGTTTTGGGAAACATGGAAAAATCTTGGTTTTATAATAAATGCTTTTGGAAATAATAAGTAGATTTGTGAACATAAATTGAAAAGTGTTTTAAACATTGAAAATCAACGAGAAAGAAATGTTCTGAGAACCTTAGTTCTATAACATGGGGAGTGCTAATAATTGACTTGGTGCTATCAGTTGGTTTAAATGCTTTCGTATAACGCTTCGTCGAATATGACATAAACCATCGAATAGAATGTTTGAGTGGAATTTACTAACCATTAGTGAATACGTGAATTTCACTGAATTCACGTATTGTATAGGATACTTTGGTTAAATTCATGTGATCACTATAGGGAAGTAATAACACTTTGCTGTTGTGTTCTCTTAGGGTGTGCGGCAAGTGGTTGCAAGATCTGAAAGAGAATATTACTCTAGTTTTCCAGCGGTATCCGTAATATGTGATATTTACTAGCTTTTAGTAAATACTTGGATTTCACCATACGGTATGGGACATATTGGTTAAATTCTAGTGATTACTGAAGGTGATAGTATTTGGCACTTTAGAGTTTACTCTCTTTTTGTGTGCGGCAAGTGGCTGCTAGATCCTTTGGAAGTTTACCCCTGGATTTCTTATCAAGTGTAATAACATAAAATAAATTTGAAAGATTCAGTCATGTTTGCTATCTTTAAGATCATCTTGTGTTTCTGTAATCCCATCTTTGTATGATCTCAGGTATCGGATCGGTTCTTGTGGTACCAAATTGTTTGTTTATTTGCTACGGAGCCTAAGTACGATCATTGCGATCGTTTTGAGTAAGATCACTGTTCTTGTGGTACCAAATTGTTTGTTTATTGCTACGGAGCCTAAGTACGATCATTGCGATCGTTTTGAGTAAGATCACTTGGATTCTGGAAATTGGATTCTATAACTATTATGTATTCATCAAATAAATATGTATATTCTTGTATCATGTGCTCGTGAAATAAATATATATATTCTTGTGTCTTGTATTTATGACATGTATAATCTTGTGTCTTTTAATGGATGCTAAGCTAATTTGTTATTCTGTGTTTAGTGACTAGTTCATGTTTGTGACTTAAATTTATAACCCTATTCCGAGTTAAATTAATTTTCTGACTCGTTATATCCTAGACATCTGTATTTACTTATATGTTGTTTATTCTTATGCTATATTCTGTTTTCACCCATTGGATATTTAGAGATAGTCTGACCCAAGTGTCATTTTGCTCGCGTCAGACTGAGACTTGCAGTCACAAGACGTGCAGACCTATTAATGGTTGGGCTAGCAGAAGTTGGACCTTTGATATTTAATTATATCACTTGGGAATTTAGTTTAAAATTGAGATGTATAATTAAGATTATAAAACCATAACCTGTATATTAATTGAGTTAGTATTTTATTTTGTAAACTCAAAATTTGTATATGTATAAGCTGAGATTTTATTCTATTGTGATCTTTAACTATTATTTATATTATGTATTGTTCTGATTCTAAGAAATCAGTGTGCCTATTACTTTATATTAATACTGCACACGTCAAATTTAGTTTAGATATTAAGTGAAAAAAGTATAAATGACATGTCAGTGTTAATATAAGAGATATTCACATTCGATCGCCCTTAACAATCTATATTCTTCGGATTAGTAGACAATATTACTTGTAATGTTCTTTGCTAATATGGGTATCATGGTGAGGTCACTACAGAACCATCCTACTTTGTATTCCCGTTACCTATACACAGACATATATTTCCATAGGTCCTGCACTTTGATATGTCCCACATCAGTATAATGTATACAATATCATTGGTAGCCCCTTGCAGTGGGCAAACTTATGTTGTGTAACATTACTGACCTAGCATTCCGACTCGATTAAAGACTATGCCATACTTGTTTAGTCTAGGCTATTAGCTAAATTCAATGGTTCACACTCATCATAAACACATACCTAGGACTATGCATGTGTGTGTATACCCATTTATTTACTACATCTCTAATATTCAACTGTTGATATTTAGTTATATTCACGTAACCGACTCCTTGTCTCATTAATGCTAATTTAATGTCATTTATCGCTTGTTTTTAACTTAAAAGATTTAATTATCTTTTATTTTTTTTACTTTCCCTCTATTTTATTAGATTTATTTTATTGTTGCTTTTTAATTCCTATTATCTTTCTTTGGTTACTACATTCTTACCAACTTATTTCATTACTTTACATACATTTCTTCACTTATTATTTAATTTCTAACTTGTCTTTTATTGAATATATTAGTTTTACATTTAGACTGTGATTATTGTCCATACTTACAATTCTTTAGTTTATACCTAGAGATTTCTGCATTTTAATGTTGGAATTACAACTTTCCCATAAGGAATTGTTAACACTGTAAACTTCTAAAACTTACCCAAAAAGGGACTTGTGTTACTTTTTGGAATTATAAGAAGTTACCTTTTGTTATTATTGAAATAGGCAGTACATATACGGTAAACATCCCTATTATATACGTACTTTCTTTTGGGCATATTCCTTATTATTTCAAACGTTGCACTTTTATTCAAATTTATAACACTATATACTTTATAGAAATTCACATTGCTATGCACTTCATTCCAATGAATTAAAGTATTTCTTAAATCATAATTCAATTTACAATAACCTCTTATTTCATACTAGTTAACATATGCCATTTAAATCTACAAATCTGGAATATCTATAAAATCTTGCTAATTTAATGACTACCACTTACACCATTACTTTTTAAATTCACGTTAATAGTTCGCAGAATATGTAGGCATGAGTTTAAATTTCATTACACTCACATAATTATATATAGGAACACAAGGAATAGATTTACAACGAAATAAATCAAATATTACACAAAAATATATAATTTCCCACTCACCTTTTAGCTTTCCAAATCTCCAGATCCGATCCCTATTATTCTAGTTTGGCTCCCATTTTTCTTCCTATCGGAATACATATACCGCAATCATACATATACCTATTAGATATCTAGATCTAAGAAGTGATTTGGATTTAATTTAGATTCGGATCTAGATTTTACCTTGGCTTTAGCCATTCGATTTGACCATGTTCATTTTCTCTATTATCCTATACTATTCTCCACTTGTATGTATGTATGTATATATATATATATATATATATATATATATAAACAATAGATTTAGTTAGGTTAAGAATTTGTGAAGAATAGAAAATGGCAGACTTCCTTGTTGCTTTAGAAAATATGAGAATAAAAGTGAGGGGTTAGACCCATATTTATAGGAATTCGAATCAAAACTAGCTGTTAGATTATAATCTATTAAATCCACGCCAATCGGTCGAGGTTCAATCTACAGCTGCCTTCATCCTTCGGTCTTCCACTATGGTGCCATCGGTTGACTACTAGTAGTCGACCGATCATGATTAAGGGGTCCACCGGTTGGTGTATTTTTGTTAATTATCCTCTAACGTTTCATCGTATTGATTAATTTCCTTTTATACATTATTCTTTCTGTTCTTCACCAATTTACTCTAACGTTAGCTATTCTTATAGGTTAAGCAATGTTAACTATTAGTTAACTCTAACTAATGGTAATTAATGTTAGTTAATTATATTTATTTTCTTAATCACATATATAATAATTTCTAGCTCAAAATATTCGAATGTTAATAACTTTTCATTTGAATACCGATCACAAAACTATATATGAAAATTAATCAGAAAATCGCCAGAAACGCAATGGCACAAGTTTCGTAACCAAATTCTGGTATTTGAGAAAATTCTATTTTTGTCATTACTAATTATTAATTAATTTCTTTTTAATTAATTTTCCTTCAATTTAAGGGATGTTACATTCTCCCCCTTAAAAGAATTTCGTCCCCGAAATTCTATAAGGACTGAATCATGTAACATAGCATATAACCATTCTAACCTAACAAATCAATTTGTGTGAAATCAATTTTTTTCAACCAGCGGTGTATAAATGCACGGTGTATCACAATATATATGCCATGTATACAGAATAATATAAATTGGCGCCTCCTATATAATGCATGCTTTAATTTTTTTTGGAAAATATGATACAAACAACCTATAAATACTGGTAGTTTTATATGTATGTATTACGTCAAAATTTTCCTACATTCCTATGAATAAAGTATATTTCAATACCAATTTTGCATCGAATCTCTACCATCCAAAATCCTAGCACACTTTTTTTAACATCCAAAAGTTTGAAAAATTCAGCTTCTAAACTTACTTTTTTTATGTCAAAAAAAGGTTTAGATGGAGAATTTCATATTTCCATCACTCTCTTTTGCACCTTTCTTCCACTGTACCTTGGAAACTTCTCTTATGCCTAAATCCATTTTTTCCAACTTTTCCAAGTACAGTCCACATAAGTTAATTTTTTTTAAATCTTTAAATTGTAAGAACAAAATTATTTTAAAACAAGTTTTCGTTCACCTATCGACATGGTATGGAACGAGAAATCCTAAAGCTAAAAAAGCTTTCTCCCTCGTCACTAAGTATATTTTATTTTGTCGTCACTTCTGCTGCACAATAAAATTCATACTTTTTAACCCTTCAACTATTTTCCTATGTTAAGCATATGGCATTTCAAAAATAAGAAATTCTCTTGCTTTTCCATTCAATTTTTTTTTTAAATAAAGTTTTGAAATATTTTGAATTTTTTAGTTTTTCAATAGTTATTTTTCAAAACCTTTCACAAAAGTATTTTATTATTACAATCAAAGAATTTTGAATAAAAATTTCCAGTAGTATATATTTATTTTATTTCAAACAAATTATTCAGACACTGCACAGTTAGGATTTAGTTAGTAGCTTGACATCCATAATGGACTCTATCCTATTGCATGGTAAAATTTTAAATTTCTAAAACGTTTTCTTTTATTTAAGAACAATAATAAGCACACATGTTTATTTATAAATTTTAGCTTTTAAGGTATAGGGATAGTGAACTGTGGTTTCGCAACAACTTTCCTGTCCTTCGCTCGCTAAAACTCTCCAAATTTTAGTACGTTTTGGGACTTAACTTTACTTTTCGTTTATTAGCTAGTTGAATAAACTTCCTAATTTAGCTTATAAACTTCCAGCCTTTTTATTTATTTATTTATTTTGCATTAGTTAAGTGTCCTTTATGAGATTTCCATATTTATATTGTTTTTCAATAAATATAATGGTCAATCCAGAAATAAATAAAAGGAACATTCCTCATAACATCTTATGCATTTTATACAAATAGAAACAACTAAATCTTACAATCTAAACCTAAAAGAAATAACCGTTGGAAGCTGTCCTTTAGTATCAGCTGACATTAATGATATTGTGGTCGTATCACTTCTTACCTAAATTAAATGGACCTTTCTAACATTCCATTCTACTGTAATCTACATATCATAACTTTCCTTTTTAGCCAGTAAAAAAAAAGGTTCATCCACTAATTCAATCATTATAGCGAAATATACTACTATCTTATCTGAATCCAAATCACTTGATAGTATTCTCAAATACTAATATATACTTACCTTATATTTTTTCATATGAGTATATTCTAAAAATGACAAAAATATACTTTGATGCCATTACCTATTTCCTTGTGTGTTATTCTTTATGGTCTTCGCACATGTTTAATGAATCATTCCTATGCTCATGCCAATATTACTTATATCCAATGGGGTTCACTATTGCTACTGTACGAGCATTCATCGCTATTTTATTTGTAGCCTTAACTTTTACCTCGTCTCACATGGGCAATCTTCACTATCTACTACATATTGAAATTTTTTATGGTTTTCGCCATCTTTTCTAAAATTAAAATTTCACAATTATAAAGTATTTAGGCCCAATAATCTTTAAAAATATAAACTTGGAATTTTTTTATTTAAATCCTTCAATGGTTTGGTTCTAAAAAGGAATCATAAAAAGTCCTTATTTGACCAATGTTATTTGTAATTGTCTTAACTTTAAAACTGCAATTTAGAATTTATCAATTAAGTTTATATATTAATTTTAAAAGGAAATGCTAGCAACTAAATTTTGAATAGATCATTTCTTTTTTTTTTCAAATAAGAGTCAAATTTTATGAATGGTCATTCAAATCAAATATTCCTTAAAACCTTTTAATAATAAAGATTTTACTTCTTAAAATTGGGACTTTTATCAAGTTTTCTATTCCAAAAACTCAAATTTTTTATACCAAACTAAATTCTGCAAAAATACACTTACATTATTTATAAAACATCCTTTTTAATTTTTACTAAAAATTAAAGTAGTCGAGGACAACTTTCATCCTATTATTTTCCTAATACTCACGCTACTTCCACTTTCAACCTTAGCGGAGGTTCTAATGGCATAAAAGTAGAACTTTTAAAAGGTATGTGCAATTACTGCACATATTTATGGAAAATACCCATTTTTTCTTTTTAATTTCCTTTATTCTTTCTAATTAGTAACACTAATTTATATAAGCTTCTAGCATTGTTTCTATTTATATTTCATAATTTTACTACTATTTAATTTCATTCTACCTAAGCTACTCTTACTTATGTGGCTTCTCTTTATTTAACCTTTCTCTCTATTTATTGTGTTCTTTGTCGAGCCATTACAGTGCATTTGCCTATTGTTTTGTTTTTGAGTTCTTGTCTCAAGTTCATTCTTTTTACCCCATTTAAAACTTTTACCACCTCGTATTGCCCATCGCTAAAAAGAATTTTACCACTTAAGAATTTTCATATTAGAAAAATCAATGAGCTATATATACTCTACTATTTTTTTCGAAACAAATAACTTCTAAAAAACTCATTTATTGAAATTTTTGATTTAACTAATTTTAATTCCACTTGAACATTTCATCTAAATAGAAAAAGGATATTTTATTTTTTTGAGAATTTAATATTCACTTGTTTTTTAAAAAATATGGTTATTTTTTTCTTTTAATAAATCCTTGAAAATCGTTTCAAATGTATTATTTATATATTTTTCTCAAACTTTTATATTGAAATCATTTCAATTTTATACTGAATTTTTTCATATGGGGTCGAACTCATAGTGAATTTTTATTTGCCCCTTCTTTTGGAAATTTCTTCTTTTCTACTTACTTTCTGACTTATCTTCCTTCAGAATATATTAAATATCTAGCTATCAACTTGGAGTGATTACACACCTTCCTCGTGGAACTTATTTAGTTCTTATTTCTGGATATTTGCAAATATTGATTCTCACTTTCCCCCTTATCTAGATCTTATATACGTCAGTCGTTGACCATATTTTTGACCAAGTAGAAGTCAACCGAGGTTTGAACGTCAAGGTAAAAAAATAAAAGACTTGAAAATTTGAAACCATGCTTAGATGAAGCAAAGATACAACTGAGAAGAGTTTTACCAAAAATTGAGCTAAGTATATAAGTCGACACTGGGTCATTTTGGTCAGTATTAAGTCATTTTGCTTCCTCATTTCACTTCTCCAACTTCATGCAACCCATTTTCTACCCCTTCTACTCGTCCTCAAACGTTTTTCCATAGTTTTGATGATGAATTTCAGAGGTTGAAGAGAAGAAACCTAATATAGCATGATAACTCAAGGGATGATGGAATGAGCATTGGAATCAGCCAATAATCGACAAAAAAGGGCATGGAACACATAAATTTGTAGATATCAGAGCATTGCAAAAGAGTTGGAGAAATTTCCACTGAAGGAAATAACTCGGCATCGAGTCAAATTACCAAGTTATTACTTTAACTCGGTGGGCTCTGAGTTTAATTGTGCGACCTTAGGCTGAGTCCTAGACTCTACTGTAAGCAGGCTTCTAATCTAACACAACCGTTTCCTTATAATCACAAACCTATATGCAAACAAAAGAGGATATTCTCCCTGACCTTCCTTATTCACTCTGGATCTGGGATTCCACTGCTCTTTACCATCTTCCTCCTTTACAGTAGTCACCAAGGCAACTACTATTAGCAGTTCTAGATTAAGGAACTGGTCAACATCTTGTACTTATGACTTTAATCTCTATATTCTCTCAAATCCTCTATAATCAACAATCAATAAAACTATAAAGTGGACGATGGCTAGAGATTGCCGAACTACTATTAAAATATTGCATCTCCCTGTTATTTTTCTTTTATTTTCAATACTATTTGCTAGTTCTAGGTCTCATAGGTTTCCTATAATTCATTCTTAGGTTTTGATCCATTTTTGGCTTCAATGTTTTGGTGCTTTCATTGAGAGCAGAACTTAGGATTAGATCTTGCTTGTTATTTTGGATTTGGAGAGATCCAGTGGTTAGATCTAGAAAACTAGGTCTATAAAGTTTAAGAACTTGCTGTTGAAGATCAATGGCTCTTAGAAAAGGAAGACCTATTGGCAAGACCAAATGTACGTCCGCCAAACACCAAAGGAGTGGTGCTCCCAAAGAGATGGTCACTTAGATGTCAGCTGGGAAATAGAGATCGTTTGCGGAGTTAAACACTCGGTGTATCCTCTTCTAGCTGACCTTCGAATTACCATGCAAGTGAAGAGTACATCACTGACATGGAATGGGTAGGTAGAATGAAGATTGGGGTTCTGAACCAAGCCGAATCTCATTCACTAAAAATATCTTGAGAGAGGAATTACCCAGAAAATTCACCTTGCCGACAATGCTATTCTACAATAGAACCGCGGATCCTAGACAACATTTACTCAAATAAGAATAAAAAAATGGAAGAAGCTAGAGCTACGGATACTGTTCGTTGTAGGTATTTCCCTATGTTTTTGGGAGGAGTTACTTCTACGAGTTCAGTAGGTTTGCACTTAAACCCATATTGACATTTGTTGAGTTAGCTAAGAAGTTTCTAGAGTAGTTCAGGCTCCATACGACGCAAGTGAAGAAGGTCATGTCTTGTCTTACTTGTCACAAGGACCCAATGAATCACTAAAAGGTCTCTTGAACGATTCATTACCATTGTTATGGAGGTTAGCAATTCGAAGGAAGATCTTTTGTTCATGGCATTGGTCTAAGGCATTCACTCGGACATGGATTTTGGTAGATGGTTAAAGATGAAACAACCAACTACCAGGGATGAATTCGATTGGAAAGTGAATCAGTTTCTATGCTTGGGGGAATGAGCTTGGCCTTGGGACTGTCGATGATGAACAGTCGAAGAATGGAATCCAAAGCAACATCGTAATAAATGCCGTAAACCCCAGTAATCAAAAGAGGAGTAGTCAAAACGCTGGTAATAGGCGTAATGCGAAGCATCTAAAGAACTTCAAATCGGCAGATTGCATGCCTTTGAACGATACATTAGAAAATATATCTCTTGCCACCCAGGGAATCAAGCTGTGTAAGAAGCCGCCAAGAAGGTAAGCAACATAACAACATAAGCAATCGGAAAGCACTGTCAATTCCATGAAACTCGCGTCCATGATACTAATGAATATCGGTATATGAAGAATTTGAATGAGGAGCTAATAAGGAAAAACAAGCTCCAACAGTAAGTTAAGGAACTATGGAGACACGAAGAAGTTGCGGTACCCCAAGGTTTAACCGCACAAGGAAAACTACCTAAACCCAATGGAGAGGGGCCTAGGCAAACTGGCGAAAGTGTAGTCATCAAATAACACCTAAGCTAGTTGGTTATGTAGGAATGAAGTCGCAACCTAAAGCGATCCTGTTTCATTCGGCCTTATCTAGTTTCCTTTTGCAAGTAAGCCATCTGGGGACAATGAGGCATCATAAATAGGCAGGATTTAGCATTTCTCCTACTTATTTATAAAATATGTTTCTCAAACCAGTGGAATCATGTTATTGCAAGCAAAAGTCCTATGCCACCCAACTAACAGCACAGTCGAGAAAACGCTCCTCTACCCTCGAATCACGAGCGAGGAGTGTAGACCTACTCACCATTGGATCGACCAACCATATCGACCCCCAACCTTCTGAGAACCAATGTTGTCCGTAGGCTGACAATGTCGGGAAGGTTATAATTGTTGAGTCGATGAGGAAAATTGATTCAAATCGCCAGATCGATGGGGAAAGTCGATCCCTACCTTTCAAAAATCAGCATGGCCCTAAGATTGGCAAAGTTGAGAAGGTCTTAACTATCGGGTTGACTGTCATATCGACCCCTTTCCCTCAAATTATCGGCGTTTTCTCAAGATTGGCAACGTCGGGAAGGATTAAAATATTAGATCGATGGGAAAAAATTTCCCTGCCTTTCGAGAACCGATGTTGCTCCAGCAACGTCAAGAATGCCTAAAATAGTCGGATTGATAAGTCATATCGATCCTCAACCTTCTAAGGATTGATGTTGTCCCAAGACTGGCAACGTCAAGAAGGTCTAAGCCACCAAAGTGATAGGGAAAACTGATCCCTATCTTCTTAGAACTGGCATTGCTTTGGCAATGTCAAGATGTCTTCAAATGTCAAATCAATGGGTCTTATCGGTCCTCAACCTCTTAAGAACTGACACTGTTCCAAGACTGCCAATGTCGGGGAGGTCTAAACTACGGGGTCGGTGGGGAAAATCGATCCATGCCTTATGAGAATCCACATTGCTCCGGTATTGTTGGGAAGGCCCAAAACCACCGGATCGATGGGTTGTAATTATCCTCAACCTTCTAAGAATTGAAGTTGTCCCAAGACTAGCAATGTCAGGATGGTCCAAACCACCAGATCAACGATGAATATCGATCTCTGTCTTCTTAGTGGCGTTGTTGCCTTGGCAATGTCGGAAAACTCCATACAACCGAGTTAATTAGAAAATCCACTCAAACCTCTTAGAATTTGACATTGTCCAGAGATAAGTGACAGCAAAAGGAATTGACCGAAGCTCGGAGATAGGCAGCGTCGAGGAGAAATCTATGGAATTGAGCTGCTCGAATATAAGTTTTCGAAGGTAGAGACTAGTGCATGACTGGTGTCTCAACACTGAACTTAGAAGAATTTGCTATGACGAAAGATGATGATGAAACATTTTTTCGATACATACATTTACAATGACGTTGGTTGACCATGTTAACTTGGTAGAATTCAAATGCAGCCAAGGAATTAGCAGCATCAAAAATATAATGCTTGGAATCAAGTAGCAGAAGTGGCTAGTTCCCGGGGATAGGAACCACTATGCTAACTAGACTGGGCCAATAAAAAGAATTGCTCAGGGCAACCAGTCTCTCGTTGATGTCTGAATTTTGACATTCAGCCCTACAGATAGAGGCAAATCCATTAACAATTGGACAAAAAGAACTTGACCAAGCTCGAATGGTAATAGCTATAGAGTTGGCAAAAATTACAAGACCAGTTGCACCAAACAAACTATTCTAGTAGTCATAAACAAAGCTAAGCAATAGAATATACTAAAGCTATTGTAGAAATATTATTTACATGCATAAAGTAATTGTAAATAAGCATATTGCATGGAAATAGAAGTATATAATATAGGAAATTGCAGTAGAAGCAATTGTTTTTTATATATAGAGAGTCACATATAAATAGGCACAGTACATAAAATTTATAAGAGTACACTAAAGAGAGATTACATAAGAAAAGCTAATCTTTCATTACAGATAATTTTTTTATATGCAGACGAACAATGGAGGCCATACCTGCACAATCTTGGCCTGTTTAAAGTAAAAAGGACAAAAAGTATAGACTCAACCATCACAACCACAACAATATGCTCAGCTAGCACACACTACCGAGTATTCCCCTTCTTACCACTCTGGTTGCCTTTACCTGTTCTACCCAAACGTGTCTGGAGCTTCTGCCTTCCTTTACTCTCCTTGCTCAGAGGAGTCTTGCCTTTTGAATGAGTGGACTCTTTACCTACAGTAGAACCAAGCTCCTTGAAATTGACGGTAGGGTCGTCAGTGTGCTTCAGTGGCCTAATCTTGGATGTAGAAACTTTTTTTCGGGGATTTTCCAGTGTCAAAGATGTTGGATTTGTGGCCTCAAGCTCGTTCTTCACTTGAATTTTCTCCATGTTCTTCGTTAACCTCTTAGCCATAGCTTCATGCTCAGTTTTGTATGAAGCAACTATGATGATACATCCTTCTTCTAAGAGACAGAAATGTCCTTTGGGTTCTCTGAAGTAGCAATCTTCTTGGAATTAGGACTCGAGCTAGAACTGGAAATAGGAATAGATGCGGTAAGCCCCACGAAGATGATGCTTAACATAGTAAAGATGACTTCTTTTACTAAACCCTATGTAGCCAAAGGCAGAGGAGGCAAATGTGGTTGACCAACAAGTTAATATAATGATTGGTAAAGCTTAGTGACAGTTTCTTACGAGAACCAAAGCTTCTTATCAAAGACTGGAGAAATGAGAGATATTCTTGTAGTGGAACCCCGATAAGATACAAAAAATTCACCTTCTTCAGTTCCAAGCTATCTAGGCTGGACCACAATGAGAGGAACATATGGTCGTGGAGAGTACCCACTAATGAATATCGATGAACGCGGGTAGCAATGGAGATAACTCCCAAGTATGCGTGAATAATCGCTACCGGCTCTAGAGATTTTGAAGCGGATGTTTTAACCCGATCCGTAGAACTCGGGCTAGCGTTAGCTTTGGTAGAATCATTGGCAACAGCATTGGAAGTATCATTAGTTAGGATAGCCGTTCCAATGGAATGAGATTCAATATCTTCACCTTCGAGATAAGCAGCCATTAGTTCTTCTTTAGAATAAGTATCTCCGGTTTGCGTAGTCCAATGAAGTACTTCCTCCCAAGCGCCAGTGAATGCCTTGAGATAGTAATTTCCCAGCTATCTTAGATTCTTAAACAAGACTACATTAGTGTAGAAATATAACATGTTGGCATCAAGCTCGCCCATGGCTTTTTCCCTCTCTTCTAGAAGCTCTTTGAGCTCATGCTCAGAAATTGCAAGTTCAAGGTCGATAGCATCTTTGTTACTGGAACTTCTTTAGCAAGTTTTTGAGCCTCCTCATGGAGCTTGGAAAGTTCAGACGCTTGCTCTGATAGAGTCTGGCCCTTGGCCCTAATGATCTCATCTTTTTGGATAAGCACCTATGCCTTCTCTTTAGCTTGTTTCTAGAACTCTGAACCCTCAGCACGAGCAGCTTTCAGTCATTCCACATCATGATTTAGGCGCGGTCCTGGGCGAGCTTTAACTCTTCCATTAGCTTGTCCATGCTTTCCTTTTGCTTCAAAGAAAAGTCCCTCTCTCTGGTGACTTTAATCATATCATACTTTTCACTTCTTAATTATCCTATCATAGTCATCTATCTCCATTTTGAATGATTGGATTTGCCTGTAATTAATTTGATTCATATAGCAGAGGGTCTTGCATAAATGCTTCCATTCATACCTAGCCTCTACATCTTCTTAAATAACCTGGAGGCATTTTAGGGAGACTTCCTTGGGACTCCTAAATATCCTGGCCAAATTTTACCATATAAAGTAAGAGATGTTGAAATGCAGCCTGTTGGAGAGATAGATCGGCCAGCAGAGCGAACATTTGTAGTGGAAGCTCCCTTGGAAGTAGACAGGGTAGTTGTAACCATAGCTTGGGAGGTTGGAATTTGTTGAGTTAAAGAGGTCTAGGAATTAAAGTGAGATGGAACATTAGCAGAAATAAGCCCAAGGCGCTCCAAGGAATCTCTTAGGCAATTTGTAGGGTCACGAGATAGCTCAATATCAACTTCCCGCTTTCTTCTCTCCTTCTTCCTCTCCCTATTCATCTCCCTATTGACCTTGCATGCTTCGTCATACCCCAGTCTTTCCTCATTCGCCTATCTTCCTCAGACTCATAGCGGCAAGGCAGATGAGGATTGGGAGTTTGGCCCTTGTGTGTGCACTAGCATGGTGGAAGAAATTTTCATAATAACCATGGCCCATGGAACCTGAAACAAGGAAGAGAGAAATATTAACGTTGGAACTACAAAGTAAGGTTCGATGTAAGAATGAGTGTCTATGATCCTAGTGAAGTGTATGGTTTCGTTGACCCCTTAAGTAGTCTACCAAACGCACCGGCAAGGAATTAAAGTGGGGGTCTCTCACCTTCACTTACAATGCCCGTAGCAAAAGAGTGAAGTCCGAACCGACATCCCCCAAAATGTTTCTAACGGTGAAGTTAATCTCACCAATGTCATTTAAACCGACAAAGATATTGCTAAAGAAGTAGTATTGGGGGGAAATCTCTACCGAAGGCAACTTAGATTAATCTCAGGCCATTTCAAAATTTTCTATGGCATTGTGTTTCCTAAAAAGGCAAGCTAGGATGATCATACTCATATCAGGTGATTCACCGAATGAATCATCCCCACCTTCACTAGTGCGATTGGCACTATAGCTATCGCCGGAACCCTCTTCTTCCTAGACCACTTCTTTTCCTACTCTCCCTGTGAATCCCTCATCCTCATTTGGTATGGGAGACATCCTCACATCTTCATCTCTACCGCTTGGAATGTCTGCTTTGATAGGCCTTATAGGCTCTTTCATCGTGGGCTCCTCTACATGTACTACATCGAAAGGACGTACAAGTTCCCCTTGAACATTCTCGTCGGACCTACGAGTTAGGGTATAAGAACTTGTATGACCAGAGCCACTTTGCTCCGGTGACTCAGCAATGGACAATCTGTCAGGGCAAAGCAGTCCACACTTTGTTAGAGTTTCATTTGTTAAGAGGAATTCATATATGCGTTGATTAATTCTACCTTCAGAGTATCCAGTGTTCTCTCATGATCCTTATTGTTGTCACGAGCCAGGATGCATGTGTGGAAACACATATTAAGTTAGAAACTTAGAAATTCTATCGTGGGAGGAGCAAGGGAAAAGAGGCATACCCCCAGATAGCTAAAGACGATTAAAATTGTGTGGGCATCGCATGAAGATATTCATTCTCAAAGGAAGAACGCTTGTTGTGGCGCTTTTCCATCACTTTACATCCCTTCCAGACCTCTATTTTCAGATAGGATAGGAAATCCTACATTTTCTTGAATTGCTAAAGACGTGTCAGCTCATTAAATCTATTCATGAAGACGAAGTACAACGAACTGAGAAGAGAATAACTGTTTGGGTAGACTTGTAATGGAGATAGTACAAGTTCTTACAGCACCATTATTAGAATTGGACGGAATGGCGGGATGGCACTACCCAAGAACATATATCGATTACATGTTGGAAAGTCCAGCGAGGGTTGTGAGCAAATTTAGCCCTTGTCAAAAGATAGACATCGTCCTTAAGGATGCTGTATTGGGGACATATGTTTTGAAGTCACCTGGCAGAGAGGATTAAAGGCACTTGCTCCAGCAGGTTACTCAAGGTTCTCAATCCCGGAGGTAGTTGACCCATTATCGGCACGACTAGAACTATTTGACCTTAGAATTCAAGAGTTTCATTTTGGCTTGGTCGGACAGGGATGGACGATGAAGCTGGGGCTATAGAAGATCCCTCTTCAGCAGGAGTGGAGGTTCTTTCACCAGAGTTAAGATGGGATGACTGGCAAGTCATTCTAAACAATAGAACTTGACGTTCAACATGGTCATGTATGTTTATTTTGAATAATAAACCCATTGACCAATGCTCGAAATCCAAAGGATGTAGACGTGTGTTGACAATCAGATTCTAAGCATTGGCCGGGGCATGTGCATTATGTTAATCTATGCAGCGTTCATCCAGTGTCTCATACACCACAAATAGACCATCTTGTGTAGATAGCTCGCTCGTGCTAGGAAAACGAGCTTCATTGTATATTGTAATAATATTCTTAGGACTTACCTATTATTGATGAATAATCGATAGCAGAGCTATTGTCCAGAGCAATGGGGAGAGATTTTCTTTTTTGGATCACTAGAAGCGTAGAAACTGGATAAGCAACATGATGGAATCATCCAATACGACCAATCCTGGAGCAAATTATCACACTAAAATTCAATTAGAGATCAAGACTTAGCTAAACTTTAAAGAGAGGCTATTGAAACCGGAAAGTAGAAATTATCTCTGGAACTGCATGCACTTGACCAGGGCAAAACTTATTTACACCACCTATCGAACACAACCCCAAATTTAACCATCTCCCTTCAAATGTAATCGACTAAACCCCCATCGCCATCGCCATTTCTATCATCACAAATACAAAATCAAGTCGGAGCTTGGGTTTTGATGTGGATTAGATCCAAGCTACTTGGATGATCGACGAGTAGCAACGAGCATTTTTGGGTGGCGGTGATAGATAGGCGACAGTGGCACTGGGTTAGATCAGAGGCGGAGATAGGTCGACGATGCTAGTATGTCAGAAGGAAGATAGATAGGGTCGTGGGTGGTGGGATGGCTTAGGTGCAAGGGAGTTCAAAAGGCACAAATGAAAAACATTTAGAAAATTTTCTAAGTGATTGAAACTTATAGGGGAAATGATACAACTTGGTGCCGAGTTTAACAACTAGGTGCCGTGTTATTTTCTCTCCCCTATATTTTCCAAAAGGCATTATAGAGAAGGGCTATGCTAGCTTGAAGCGTGCAGTGGTCTCCAGAGTGTAGATCACATCGCCACTGCAAAGGAATAGGATCCCAACAATGACTAAGCCAAACAATAAAAGGAAAATTTACCAAGTGAAAGCAATGTATCAAAACGACGCTTGAACGATCAACTGGAATTCACAGGATAGCGGCCCAGCATTATCTCAATCAAGAACATGCTTTGTTTTCAACAATTCTCTATGGGCAAGTGTTAACTCGGTTTTTTACCATGCAAAAGTCAATGGAAGTTTAAATGTTAAGATGAAGACGAAATGACTCAAAAACTTGGAAGCACGCTTAGATGAAGCAAGGAAATAATCTGGAAGAGTTTCACCATAAACTGAGCTAAGTTAATAACTCAGCATCGATTAATATGGCTCAATATCTAGTCATTTTGCTTCTCCATTTCACTTCTCCAACGTCATATGACTCATTTTCTGCTCCTTATACTCATGACAAGTATTTTCCAGAGTTTGAATGACAAATTTCAAGGGTTAAAGTGAAGAAAGCTAAGATAGCATGATAACTCTAGTGTTGATGGAACGACCACTAGAATCAACGAATAATCAATGAAAAGATCATAAAACATGCCAACTTGAAAATAAAAGTGCAGATAAAAAGAATTAGAGCAATTCCCACTAAAGGAAATAACTTAGCACCGAGTCAAATAACTCGGTACCAAGTTTGTTATTTTAAATCGATAGACTTCGAGTTCACTTTGTGACCTTGGGCTGACTCCTGGATTCTACTACAAGTAGACCAACGACGCAACACATCATTTTTCCTACAAATACAAACCTATATGCATCCAAAAGAAGATCTTCTCCCTGACCTTCCTTCTTCACTATAGATCTAGGATTCGACTGCTTTTCACTATCTTCCTTCCTTACAGTAGTCACTAAGGTAGCTACTCTTGGTAGTTATAGGCCTAGAAACTTGTCAACTTCTTGTACTCGTGATTCTAATTCTCTACTTCTCAATAATCCTTTGTAAATAACAATCAATAAAACTATAAATTGGACGTAGGCCAGGGATTTCCGAACATGATAAAAATCTTGTGTCTTCCTAATATTTATATTTTATTTTCAATACTGTTTGTTAGATCTAGGTCTCAAATATTCTCTACAATTCATTCTTGGGCGTTGATACATTTTTGACATCGACATCATCAATCAGCAATCCTGCGAGGATCTACAACCATAGGACTTTCTATCTCTACAAGGAAGTCAAGTACTATCCAGCTTCTGGGACTTTTTCATATGTCACATTCATTCTCTTCTTAAATAAACACCCTCCAATACGACCTATTTTCCATGTCATGATTCAGATGGGTGTATATTTTTAACTTATTCTATTGTTCCAATTCATAGTAGCATTGTCCATCTTTTTAGAATACGGCTGTAACTATTTCGATAGTCGGAATTTGTATAGTATGGCATATAATATATATATATATATATGATTATTGGTAAAAATGAAAAAATGTTCATTCAAAGTACCCTAACTCTTAAGATCGACTAAACTAGTCTTTAATACCAAATGTAACAACCCGCACAGTAATGGGTCCAAATTTTCGCTAAATCAAAACCCAAGTCTACCAAAGTATGGAACATTAGTTTTGGTATCCTGCAAACAAGCAAATGCATATGAGAGCACTACCGATTTAAACTTATGGTGAAATGGTAAGGAATAAAAAAACATATAGCTTCTTATTAAGGGTAAAACTTCTGATATCTATTGTCCTTATCTGTATCGAGCATGCAAAAGGAAATCTGTAATTTCATTATTCCTGCTTTGCGCCAGTATTTGTTCCTTCAAAGCTATTCTTTAAGTTGTAATGAGGAGGAGGTCAGAACAATGTTCTGGTGACGGCTAAATTACATAATTTATACATAATACTAGTTTATGTCGATTGTCTCCCATTACGTATTTTGTCTTTTATTTTGCTTAGTCATCTAAACTCTACACACGCGTACAATACATCCATCTACTCAAAATAGACAACAACCACATGGTATATGTATATGTGTGTGTATATATATATATATATATATATATATATATATATATAAATACCACAATCCCTCTTTGGACCAAGATACTCCTCACCAGTATCTGTAACTCAACACCTCATTAGGATCCGTCATCAATGCAGTATCACGTTCCATCGCTATGAATACTAAGGAACTCCTATAGTGCATAATAACGGCGTTACAATAGTTTAACCTTATCTTTTTCATTTTAAAAGACCTCTATGAAGGGTTATCTAGCCTTTCCTCCTAACAAGCAAGATAACAAACAGTTATGGTGGTGCATGACCTAAACATAATCTACACTAGTAGGAGCCTAGAAGGTGTAGCTTGTTTAGGAGCAACCCTCAACTTTCCAATGATCACTTAGGACCAATGATGTTCTTGACTTATGAAACAACTTATTGTCCCATATATGGTTACAATCTCATTTTCATAGCGTTGATCCATGCTCACTGTCCCATATAGATGGCCTAGAGTAATATAGGAAATAACCATTTACTACTAAATACCCCCTAAAAGGTTATACCATACTCTACTTTTCCATTGACACTTCGACCAAGGAGAACCATCATACTTAGTATTCCACTCATCTGTACATGAATGTATAATTCCATGGGTCCTACATGTGGATATGACCAACATTAATATAATGTATACACAACTACGGGTTGCCCCTTGTGGTGGGCAGACTTCTATTTGTAACACTATTGATCTTGCATTCCAATCCATTTAATGACTATGTCATTCTTATTTAATCTAAGCTATTAGCTAAATTCAATAGTCCACACATATCAAAAATGTATAATTGAGGCCATATATATAAATTTTAAAATGGGTTCTTTATTAACGAGGTGAAAGAACCAGTAGAGAACTCACCTCCTCAAAAAATCTTACAAGTATAGTAAGGTAAAAAAAATTGACATTCCCTATTAAATACAACAGTACTATACATCACTAGTAGTAAAGAAAACAAAGAAAAATACAAGCCTATGTGGCCTAGACAACACAACCAATACTAACTTAATCTACCCATCAAGCCCAACAACACAACAAAACCTTAATGATACTTCATCACTGCTCTATCCATTATCATTCATCTCAACACCCCAGTGTCGAATCAGTTCCATCTCTCTTCCAAAATTTCTGCCACTTTGTTTATGCCTTGTAATCTTAACCCTCTCATCAATTTCCACTAACTTGAACCGTTGTACCTAAGAGCAAGATTTTCTCTCAAACTTCCTTCAAAAACATGGTGGATTATCGCAAATGTTAGAGTGTAAACCAAACCTTGCAAAACTCAAAAAGAACAAAATTACCATGTGATTTCTTCAATTTTCTAGAGCAACGTCACATCGATAACTGGTTGAAGATCCAACTTTGCTAGCAACAAGTTCCAAAGATAAATACTGTCTTTTCATCGCATAAATATAAGTTCATGATTTTCCATATGATCTGCACATAATTAACAAGTATTCTTATTCACTATTCTCCAATTTGTGAGTCTATCCATATTTGGTAAGCGTTGTAAACATGCTTTATATGCACAAAAAAAGATTTTCATTGCCGTAGTTTTATGCTAGACTATTGTAGAATAATTATTGATCTCTGTTCTTTGTAGAATTGCATTCCAAACTATCAAAAAGTTATAAGATTTGTTGTGCACTATTTGTCAATAGTCATTTATATTGTCTGTATTGGGTGTAACTTGATGAATTGCTACAGGAAAATTCTCTTGTTCTAGAAAGTATTTCTGGGCACAATTCCGTATTTTGAATGATTCAATTTACTGTGAAATATGAGCTATTGCATATCTACAATCTACTGCAACCTATTAAATTCACTAGTGATTTTTGGTTGATCCACGATCAAATCACACCGAAATGTGTTCACCATTCACCACTATTCTATTTATCAACTTACAAGCCATATCCCTTTGCCTCAAAATGTGTACCAGAAAAGACATTATTAATTGCCATCGTGAAGAAATTTAATTTCGAATAGTATATTTCCTTCATCCACTTGGACCAAAGGCAGTTTTTTGTAATCAAGTTCCAGAGTAATTTAATACCAGCAGTAATGTTGAGATCTAAAAACTTTCTCAAGCCCCTCCCCATAGCAAAGCAGAAAATATAAGGAGATAGTAGATCACCTTGTCGTAGACCTTCGGTTGATTTAATAAAACTATAGTGCGTCCATCAGCTATAATTGAAAATTAGGTAATGATATGTGTTCATATATTCAGTCGATAAGTGATTGGGGAAAATCCATGGAATATAGCATATGGCACACAAACTCTCTATTTAGCATGTCGTAAACCTTTTAAAGGTCTACTTTGACACACATGTTTCCCTTTCCATATTTTGCAAAATCTTGTACTTGTTCATGTGCTAGTAATATATTTTTGCCTATATTAAACTACTAGAATTTTGTTAACAAAAATCGCATCTTTTACATTAGTTATAAAAATGCATGATGTTAAAAATCTTAGTAATAGCTTTGTTTTTGTTGTCAATGTTGTATAAAACATACACATCACGTTGATTCTCATGGTAATGTTAAATGGTAATTCCAAATTTGTAGATAAGTAGGGAAAAACTAAGTGTGAATATTTTTATAAAAAACACAACCAAATTGTACTCCCTCCAAAATACTTAACCAAAATTATACTTCCCTCCAACACTTAATAATTCTTTCTTCCTCCAATACGTATCCTAACCCTAAAAATTGACCCGGCAACCTTTATCCCCTTCTATGCACCCGATCGGAAGACCGCCGATTTGCCTCCCATCCAAAAGGAAGACCGGGTTTCTCGTCGGAGTAAGTTCTCTCCCTCTCTTTCCCTCCATCACTACCTCTGTTATTTGTTCTTTCTTCATCCCCAACCTCTTAGGGAAACCGTGGCTTTTATTTTGGTTATCAACTTGTATGCGATGTATGTTGTTTTTTAATGCTCCACGATTGATGTGGTTGATTGTAAAATTGTGTTTCTGAATCAGGTTGTTTCTTATATTATTTTTTAGCTTCGTTTTGGACTATTGATCAAGAAATTATTTAGGTAATGGTAATTTTTTTGATTTTTAGCGTTTAAGATTTTGTTAATAAAGAATCTTAACAATGCTATCTTTTTATGATAATGAATCCAGCTTTTTGCATATCAACATTAAAGAGTATTTTTTAGTGATTCCGTGGTGTAAAAAAGGCGTAATGCAAGAATTGATGTAAAACATCTCAATGCACAAGATTTGTGAGTAAAGTACTTCAAATCCTATTTTTGGTTATTGTTTAGTTTTTCACTTTTGTGGTATCATTGATTGGGATACTCTCCAACTAGAGGTACACAAGTTGCGGGTTCTAGAAGTTCGATAGAAGATCCCATAAAAATACATTAAGAAAGGCTATTCTATCACTATAGTTTTAGCTCTGATAACTATTGACATGGTAATTTTATTGTTACTATTCTTTATTTCCACTCATTACTGTTAGATATTTGTGTCACTTGTTGCTTCAATTTTGGGCATTGATTTCAAATATTGGATCTCTATTTCAATAATAAGAGTTTGATGTATAGTATTATGCTTTTTCTAAGTACACAATGCTCTCATAGAAATAAAAGGATAGTTTCCTGGCAGTTTCAGATATTCTCTTTTAGTATTAATTTATCCGCATCTATTTCTGTATTTTTGGTTTCCAATAATGACGAGGAAAACTTTGTATCATTATTTCATGCAAAAGAAAGATGCCATAAGTATTTGTTACCTTACGCCTAGATAATCATTGGAAAAAGCGGATTATAAGGATTTATTTTAGAACTTCAATAGAAAAATGTGACCCTTCTTAACTAATGAATTTTACTGTTGTGTAGATTGCTTAATTTAGCATTGTGGTGCTTCAAGTATGATCAAGATGGATTGTGTAGACAGATTATGTGTGTGGTGATTGTATTTATTTTGGGTTATTTTTTATAGGCCATTTATATATGTTTTTCTTATGTACATGTATACCATGCTTATATATTTAGCATTATAATAATTCTTGTAGGATACTTTTTTATGTTCAACAATGGATAAATCTTGGATTAATGAAGATAGGCTCAGTGCGAAGTATTGCGTAGGGGTAGAAACCTTCTTGAATTTTTCTAAGGGAAATGTTAGTAATGCTAAGAAAGTTCGATGCCATGTGTAAAATGTATGAATTTTTAGCATAAGTCTTTTGGAAGAATCATGGAACATTGTACAATATCTTGTTGTAGTTTGGGCTACACAAACTTGATGTGGCATGGAGAACGTCCTTTAACCTCGTGCGATAGCACACCTAATCAATTTGATATAGCTATTAACCCCAAATCTGGTGTCGAAAATTATGACATGTGGGAAACAACATTTGGTGAAGGTGATTATGAAAATGATTCGGTAGAGTTTGGAAAGTTTGTTAATGATGCACATAGGCCATTATATGATGGTAGTGAGCACACTAAGTTAGACACACTAGTTCAATTGCATAACAAAAGGAGAAAAGTTTTGACTAAGTGCCACTTGTTTCAGTGAGGTCCTCGATATCTTTTCATCCTTACTTCCTGATGGGAATGTGCTGCCTCAAACTTTGTATGGTCAGATTTCAGGCAAGATTGTTGTCTAATTGGAATGGCTAGCGACATAGGTACCTTGTCTAGGCTGATTTCGGCACCTAAATTGAGGCAATTGGATGAATAAGATCAAGACCAACAGCACCTACTTGTGTTATCCGACAACGATGAGGTGGATTAATATACGATGTACGTAACTTGATTCGTAGTATTTTTAGTAACTTTAATATTTTTGTAACGGCAGTAGAAACTAAACATGTTTGATATACATGTGTATTTATTTTAAATACAGAACACATAAGAAAATTGTGGAGCAGAAAAACGATAGAAAAAAAGAGTACAAAATGCCTTCTGGATGAACAAAATCACACCTTTGCTGATTGGTTTCAAAAAAAAGGTTTGTTTTATTTTGATTCTTGCAGATCATATTAGGAATATCTTGTAATAAGATCGCAAATGAATAAAAATATCTTAATGATTGGTGTCACGATCCATTTTTCCATACCAATTTAATCTGATTTTGAACCACACTTGTCAGCCAAATTGACGGATAGTGAAAGAAGAAAGAAGGTAGAAATAGAAAGAAGATAGAAGAAAAGAGAACAACCAAAATCTCACAGTAGAACGAATAAAATATACTATAAACAAATCTTTACACGAAACCAAACTGTTACTTTAATAACATATACAGACTTTAAATCAAAGTTACAACCATTCAACTCAGACAGTTTATAACAATCATGTCCTCACAGCAAGTTGATCACACAACCAAAGACAACTGAATATAAGCATTTACGTGAATACGTCTCCTGATTCCAGCTCCTCTCCTAAAGCTTCCACTCTTCCAGCTAAACCTGAAAATATGCTCGGTCTGACCCGAGCATATAGGAAAAACTCCAAGCCTGGGTCAGTCTGGTTAACTAGCATGAGAAACACACTCAACTTGATTAATTAAAGTTTAAAATCCTTTTTAAATCAAAGGTATCTAGTAAGACCACGCCATAAATAGACATGCCGAGTTTTTACCTTACGATAACCAAAACATTTCTTATAGAATCCTCTAATATTATAATGGGTTCTATATACAAATACTTATTTAAATATTCGAAATTGTTACATTATTATATTCCAGTTTACTAGCCACAAAGTGGGTTCTACAATCAAAATCGTAAAGACACGTAGGAAGAATGCATTTTCAATGAATGACTAGACATCCGGGTACCACCTATTACATTACCCGGTCTATATCAGTGTACCGAGGGCCCCTCCATTCCCCTGCAACACAAGACCGGACTACCCCTTACCGGATAGCTCAAGTAAGATCACCCCGCGGTTGGGATCAGCAACCATCCACACAACCGAAATAAAATGGACTTCTAGACATGGATGACTTTACCCTACTTGGGTGCTACCCACTTAGCCTTGCTGCATATCCCCTGATTTTTAGTCATTCCAGATTGATGAGGCTCGAGGCTCAGCGTTACCTTTTTAGAACATATCACTTAGAATGCTCACCGTCCTCCTGACGATGTTCTGAAAGCATTCATTTGTACAAGTTCGTTCCGGGTTCGAACGGAACCGAAGAAACTATTCCTACTACATCTATTTTGGAATCACCCTCAGGATTAGTAGCGACTACCCTTGCACTTCACTACTCCATCTTCGACTTCAAGCTCTAGTCTTCATCACGAAAACGTACTCGTTGGATCGAAGTGGTTTTCGAATTACTAATCCGATCCCGGTCTCTTCGAAACAACGTTCATTATTTCTCGATAAACTCAACCATGGTTCTTTAGGAAATACATCGACGGAATACAAGATCGGAGTTCACCTCCTAACCATTGGTGGACGGGTCTCCTTATAATTCGTCCTAGAGAACAAACGAGTTTATACATACGGAATAGAACTTCGATTGGTAACCGTACCATATAATTCTCGAGTTTCCTCTATATATTTTCGAATTATGTTTTGTCTAGCTTTAATAGTCGGTTATTAAACTATCAAAACAATCAATCAATTCAACCAAGTTATTCCCTTTGCAACCATTAAGCCATGTTCACATTTAAAATCCAAACGGATTAAAATCTACTAAGAAAGCTTATTTCATTGGGTAAATATATATTTAAAATAACTTCTTTCCAAATCATACGTATAAAAATTTCCAAATACATTTCTCAAGTCTATTAAATAAAAATACTCTTTTTATAAAGTTTTCTATAATATATTATTTTCAAACAACACTTATATTTAATACATTATATTGAAGAAAATATACTTAAGTAATAATTTAATAAAAAATTTACTTATAAAATAATTATTAAAAAATAGTTTTTATACTTGAAATAGTTTAAGTAATACATATTTATAAAAATTATACCGTTATAAAGATTTTCAAAAATAATAATAAACTAATATCGATATTTCCAAAATACTTATCAATTCTTTTAAAAACATTATTAAAAATAATATTTATTTTTAAAACAAAACTAGGTTCAAAATCAATCCAAATAGAATAAGGCATATCAGTCTCAACGGTACTTATCAATCTACAATTCACAGTCAATACAGATATTCAAAATCAACCAGCTTCCACAGATCAATTCACATTATATTCTCAAATATAATTAATAGACAAGTAACAGATATATGCATGAATAACAGATCAAAGATTATCATTGCTAGTAACAATTTCACAGATAATATCAGAATTATGGCTTTAAACTACCCACGGAAGTTAAATTAACTATTTAGCGGAATAGTGTCTGTTTCCGCTGTCTAGATGTCAAACAGTTTGAATAGTCTACAATTGACATAACTCTTAGTTTGGGAACATCTTAACAGACAATCCGTATAAAATTATACAACGACATTCATTTCCAGTTGGTAATTAAATTCAATCTAAACAAGCTTATGAAATTTTACTTATTTAACTTCACAATGGATCGTACGACGACATTACATCCGTCAATACGAACCATCTTCATAATAATACTTACTTATAACATTTGGAATAAAATATTATTATATATAAAATTACTTAAGACTTTAAATTAATTTCAAAGTTAAACATTTATTTCCCTTGATTATCAGTTAAACTATACTTCAATTTTCAGATAAAACTCACGACTAAAATAAAATTGTTTAAAACCTTGACTAACCTATGATAAATAATTCTATTTAAATGACCTTAATTAAATAGACTTAAAGTAAAATAATTTTATTATTTTTAAATTTCCTTGTCTATATTAAAACTTAAGTGACATTTTAATATAAAAGGAATTGACTCATCACATATACATTGATCACCTCCTTATTTCATGCTTAGGAAAACAATTCGTTAAAATTTACTTTTACATTATAACTTATTATATTTTTATTTTTATTTAAAACCAGTTTTAAAATAAACCCTGACCAAACGGCTGGAGCACAAACCAAAAACAAACCCCAAAACCCTTTTTTATTTTATTTTACACAATACAAGCAAACGGGCCGAAGCCCATCAAAACAAAAGAAAGAAATCTGCCTATCCCCTATCTCTTCTCCTCTTCCACCCTACCACCAAAAATCCTGTTCCAACATCAAGAACTCGACCAACACGATCGACTGAGGCAATAAAACCCAGTTCCGATTGAATCGAGGAATATCTTCGGTAAAACTCGAGACTATGCCGATCTAACATCGCACTTGAACAACCTCGAACAAAAAGTATTGCCTGATCACCTGTGCACGGTGATGAACATGCACATGCACACCCATTTCCCTGGCCATCACACTACCGCGCCATCTCCAACAATTCACACCTTGTCCCCAGACCCGATTCACCCTATTGTCGATGCCGACATCACGATCGTAAATCGATCTCCAGCCCAACCAAAATCCCAAAACCAGAAATAAAACGACCACCGTACATCGACCGACTGCACCTGTATCCGACCACTGCTCTACACGCCACCTACCTCGATCAAAAGCCTATACATGTAGTCGCCTCCGTACCAAACCTCACGACCTCCGGTTGCTCCAACATCTCCCAGTTCTCTTGCGTTCGCCGACCACCGAAACCATTCCCAAAACCCTAAAGCCCACTCGACAACCCAACCAAACCCAAATTCAACATTCTGCCACGGTCAACCCCACCCCAATGTCCACCAGCTCCTTTTAGAATAAGCCGCAACTCCTCTCGTCGACGAAGTCGACGGAAATATATTTGTGAACGAAATCCGTTCATCTAACAATATCTCGTGATATACAACACTATAATTTTTAAATTTTCCACTTAAATTCATATTTTCATACAAGAATCAAGGCTGCATGCATGAATCCTAGAATTAAAACATTTATTTTTCACTAAAATTAAATTGTTCACTGTAAAATGGAATCCAATCAAACTACACTGCATAATTTGCTCAAAAAACTATTTTTAACATAAACTATATACAAAATTTAACACTTTTCTAGTTTATAGCATCCAGAAACATAAATTAGACAAAAAGATAAAGAATTTTGAAGTGGGGATGAACATATGGTTTACTGTCAATAGGGCATACTTTTCACTTTCAAAATTTGAAAATAAATGTTTATCACCTTCCACATTTGATTCCAACGGCTTTTTTAAAAGTTGAAGTTTGAAATCTTTAAAATTGAAACTTGAATCTAGTTTTTAAAAACACCTGATGGTTTGAATGCTAAGAATAGCGATGATCCAAACAAGTACAAAGTGCATGCTTTTCTTTTTAAATTTTGTTTTATGTAGCTAACAATTTGAATAGAGGCAAATTTTCTTTAAGTTACAGGTTTTTAATCTTTTAAAACTATCACACTGATCTCAAATGCTTACATATATATGTACAACTTTGCAATACATCCGAGGGACAGAGATGACTAATTGGTGGCTGAAAAGATATTATCTTATGCTGAGTGAAATTTGAAAAGAAAATTAAAATGATTATGTTTAATTTGATCAGGTAGCTATGCCAGATGTTTAACATGTTTACTGATTCAAAATATCTCATTAACTTACTCATAGTTTATATAATTAAAAACTATTTTGCTTCTTGTTTATGTTTTCTCGTTTTTTTAGTTAACATGTTTCTCACTTAACAGCAAATAACTTAAAGTCTTTTATTTATTATATAGTTTATATAAACCATAGGATACTTGAAAGTACATATAAGCATGTTCAAGAAATTAGACAGCCCAAACTATATTAGCAAAGTAGAAATGCATTTGTCACTAATACATTTTTAAAAATAAAGATGAGAGACTAATACATTTTAAAACAATAATAAGAAGCTAGATTAAATAATACTTAGGGTATATAATTATATTTGAGAAGTTAGGCAGCCCATATTTAACATTGATAAGATTAGTATTATATTAAAATAAAACTTTTCAGTTAATGCACCTTAATATACATATGTTGCTTAAATAAATTACAGTCAATATAGAAACCCTATATTCATATGTATTATAAGGACTATAAGATGTTAAAAACTACTTTTAAGCATCCATGTTTATATGTATTCATATATACATCTTTTCATTTAAAATATGTGAAATATATATTATTTTCCAAATAGACTAAATTCATTAGCTATCTATACATATATATTTATAATATTTCTATCTATTTAAATATTATAAACTTTCCTTTTAACTTAACATAACATATATATATGTATATAATTTCCTTATTCAATGTATATATATCATTGTAAAAGAAACTTAGAACTCCTTTTTATTTAATATAAACAACGTTGTTTATACCCAAAATCAAAAATATTCTTTTCTATTTCATTATCAATTTCTATCCAAATTTTATGTACATATAAATTTTATTCTCCTTCTATGTAAAACATATGCATATGATTTTCAATAAATTTAATTTTTCTACTATATTTCACCTTTAGAATAAAATATACATATTTATCTTTAAAACAAATAATATATATTTAATGTAAAACAATATATACATATTTTACATTTAAAACAAAATATACATATAAGAAATTCCATTTAAATCAAATATGTAATTTAATATAGATTTGAAAATTCAAGTTATATTGATTTGGAAAATGTATACAATTATTAATCATCAATTAATGGGAATATTTTATATTAAAATACAATATTATCGAATATTATAAATTAATATTCACAACTCAAGATGTCCAAAATCCCGAGTCGTTACATTTCTCCCCTTTAAAAGAATTTCATCCCCGAAATTCCATAGCTAATTTAGTAAAATTATCCACACACATTAGAATTGATCAATAACAATCCAAACTGCACCAGTAAATACATAGATTCATACTGATATCAAAATATACATCATACCTAGTACCAGCCAAAATATTCCTACAAATATTATCATCATTCATACAAACAAACATACATACATACATACATATATATATATATATTGATACAGATATATATCACCCTACCAAGCATTTAACAACTAATAATCATGACGTCTAAGGGTAACAAACACATACAAAAAGCACATACTACCAAGAGATAGCAACCCAAACTAACTATGGACTCTTACCACCAGATTCCTCCCCTTCGGGTCCTAACAATTCCCTGGGCTCCACACCAATGTCTAGAACCCAAACAATCTCTGGACTAGGCTCTCTTAGAAGGAAATCTACACCGACAACTGGCTCCTTAACAACCTCCCCAATCTCCCAAATGACCGCATCGTCATTTTCTGATTCGGGATCCTCCTCTACCTCGAACTCTTCCTCGTCGTCAAACTCCTCATCTTCGCCTTCGACTTCAAACTCTTCTTCACTGTCGAATTCCTCCACTGGATCTTCTTCTTGAAGCTGAGGCTGAGGTTGCTCAACTGGCTCTATCGGCTCTTCTTCATATAAGGACGGTTCATTAAGATCTGCCCGAATTCTCCTGACCCGGTCAAAATCACCATCTCTCCTAGACCTAGCCAAAGCTCCCCCTCGACAGATGCTACAGGTTCTCTACAATCAAAACCAAAACCCAAAGGTGAGATCCTAAGGTTTAGACTTCTGTAGGCTAAAAGGTACATCAAAGTTTATAATTCAAAATTTACTCCCCCTTTTAAATTCCTTTTATCCAAATTTTATAAAATAATCTTTCGAAAATATTTTAAGGATATATTTGAAAAGTGATTATAAGGTAGGGAAAAATATACAATAATACAGTAAGTTTATAAACAATTTATTTCTTCAATTTATAAATCCATATATATATATATATATAACAAATAAATTATTATAAAGTTTTAAATTCTCAAATATCCTTTTCTAGAAATCCATAATTATGAAAATTTTCTTAAAGGGTGAATTTTTTTTCCCAAATATTAGTTTAAAAGGTTTTTCCCCAATTCCTTTAGTAAATAAAACTCAATAAAAATCCATTTTTCAAAGATTTAAATCCTAAAGGATTCAGATTTCTAAGGGTATACTCAAATCAAAAAGGACAACCCATGGAAATACACAAGGTTGATCGCTAAGACCACTCAAATCCTAGAAATAATCATTTTAAATACCATTTATTTTAAAATCATACCTTTTTATATAGAAAAATATATCTGGGTAAAATTATTTCATATACCCTTTTAAAAGCAATATTATGTCCATTGGCTAGGTTCAAGTGTTTAGATATCCCTATCAACAACGTTAGCTACTCGTATTGACCAGAATCCATATGCCACTTAACCGATCAATTAATACAATATAAAAATCATTTTTATATAACTAACAAATATGCGCTCTCGTATATAAATATATATGCTCAGACTCAATCAGGTTGCTACATACTCTATTCCTAATGAGTAACCCATCCGAACCTAGATATTCACTCAACCTAGGCTCCGATGCCACAATGTCATGATCCATTTTTTCGTACCGGTTTAAACTGACTTTATACCACAATTGTCAGCCAAATTGCATAGGAAGATGGTTAGTGAAAGAAGAAAGAAGGTAGAAATAGAAAGAAGATAGAAGATAAGAGAATAATCAGAATCTCACAGCGGAACGAATAAACTATAATATAAACAAATCTTTACACGAAACCAAACTGTTACTTTAATAACATATAAGGACTTTAAATTAGAGTTACAACCATTCAACTTGGATTGTTTATAACAATCCCGTCCTTACAGCTAGTTGATCACACAACCAAATACCACTGAATATAAGCATTTACGTGAATATGTCTCCTGATTCCAGCTCCTCTCCTTAAGCTTCCACTCTTCTAGCTAAACCTGAAAATATGCTCGGTCTGACCCATGCATATAGGAAAACACCAAGCCCTGGTCAATCTAGTAAACCAGCGTGAGAAACACACTCACCTTGATTAATTAAAGTTTAAAAATCCTTTTGAAATCAAAGGTATCTCGTAAGACCACGCCACAAATAAACGTGCCAGGTTTTTTACCTTACGATAACCAACACATTTGTTATAAAATCCTCTGATATTATAATAGGGTCTATATACAAATACTTAATCAAATAGCCGAAATTGTTACATTATTAAATTTCGGCATACTAGCCAAAAGTGGGTTCTATAATCAAAACCGTAAAGGCATGTAGGGAGAATAAATTTCCAACGAATGACTAGGCACTGGGGCACCATTTATCACAATATCTGGTCTAGATCGGCGTACGGAGGACTCCTCCGTTCCCTTGCAACACAAGACTAGACTACTCCTTACTAGATAGTCCGAGTAAGATCACCTTGCGATTGGGATCAGCAACCGCCCACACAGCCGAAATAAAAGAAACTTCTAGACAGGGATGACCTTACCCTACTTGGGTGCTACCCACTTAGCCTTGCTGCATATCCCCTGATTTTCAGTCATTTTTGGTTGATGAGGCTCGAGGATCAGCGTTACCCTTTTAGAACATATCACTTAGAATGCTCACCATCCTCCCGGCGATGTTCTGAAAACGTTCATCCATACAAGTCCGTTCTAGATTCGAACGGAACCAAAGGCACTATTCCTACTACATCCATTTTGGAATCGCCCTCAGGATTAGCAGCAACTAGCCCTTGCACTTCACTGCTCCATCTTCGACTCCAAGCTTTAGTCTTTATCACGAAAACGTACTCGTTGGATCGAAGTCGTTTTCGAATTACAAATCCTATCCCGGTCTCTTCAAAACAACGTTCGCTATTACCCGGTAAACTCAACCTGGGTTCTTTAGGAAATACATCGATGAAATGCAAGATCGGAGTTCACTCCTAACCGTTGGTGGATGGATCTCCTTATAATTCGTCCTAGAGAACAAATGAGTTTATACGTATAGCACCTCGATCGGTAACCGTACCATATAATTCTCGAGTTTCGTTTAGATATTTCCAAAGTTAAGTTTTGTTCAGATTTCATAGTCGGTTATTTAACTATCAAAACAATTAATCAATTCAACCAAGTTATTTCGGGTTGCAACCATTAAGTCTTGTTCACATTTAAAATCCAAACGGATTAAAATCTACTAAGAAAGCTTATTTCATTGGGTGAATATATATTTAAAAAAACTTCTTTCCAAATCATACTTATAAAAATTTCCAAATACATTTCTCAAGTCCATTAAATAAAAAAATACTCTTTTTATAAAAGTTTTCTATAATATATTATTTTCAAACAACACTTATATTTAATAGATTATATTGAAGAAAATATGCTTAATTAGTAAAAATATGCTTAAATACTAATTTAACAAAATATTTACTTTTAAAATAATTATTACGAAAATAGATTTTATACTTGAAATAGTTTAAATAATACATACTTATAAAAATTATACCTTTATAAAGATTTCCAAAAATAATAATTAACTACTTTTGATATTTCCAAAATACTTGTCAATTCTTTTAAAAACATTATTAAAAATAATATTTATTTTTAAAACAAAACTAGGTCCAAAATCAATCCAAATAAAATAAGGCTTATCAGTCTCAATGGTACTTATCAATCTACAATTCACAGTCAATACAGATATTCAAAATCAATCAGTTTCCATAGATCGATTCACATTATATTCTCAAATATAATTAACAGACAAATAACAGATATATGGATGAATAAAAGATCAGAGATTATCATTGCTAGTAACAATTTCACATATAATATCAGATCTATGGCTTTAAACTACCCACAGAAGTTAAATTAACTATTTAGCGGAATAGTGTCTGTTTCCGCTATCCGGATGTCAAACAGTTTAAATAGTCTACAATTAACATAACTCTTAGTTTAGGAACATCTTAACAGACAAGCCGTATAAAATTATACAACGACATTCATTTTCAATTGGTAATTAAATTCAATCCGAACAAGCTTATAAAATTTTACTTATTTAACTTCACAATGGATCGTACGACGGCATAACATCCGTCGATACGAACCATCTTCATAATAATACTTACTTATTTAACATTTGGAATAAAATATTATTATATATAAAATTACTTAAGAATTTAATTAATTTCAAAGTTTAAACATTTATTTCCCTTGATTATATGTTAAACTATACTTCAATTTTCAGATAAAACTCACAACTAAAATAAAATTGTTTAAAACCTTGACTAACCTATGATAAACAATTCTATTTAAATGACCTTAATTAAATAGACTTAAAGTAAAATAATTTTATTATTTTTAAATTTCCTTGTCTATATTAAAACTTAAGTGACATTTTTAAATAAAAGGAATTGATTCATCACGTATACTATGATCACCTCCTTATTTCATGCTTGGGAAAACAATTCGTTAAAATTTACTTTTACATTATAACTTATTATATTTTTATTTTTATTCAAACCCAGTTTTAAAATAAGCCCAGACCATACGGTTGGAGCCCAAACCAAAAACAATCCCGAAAACCACTTTTTATTTATTTTACACATTACAAGCAAACGGGTCGAAGCCCATCAAAACAAAAGAAAGAAATTTGCCTATCCCCTATCTCTTCTTGTCTACTACCCTACCAGTAAAAATCTTGTTCCAACATCAGGAACTCGACCAACACGTTCGACTCAGGCAATAAAATCCAGCTCCGATTGAATCGAGTAATCTCTTCGATAAAACTCGAGACTATGCCGATCTAACATTGCACTCGAACAACCTCGAACAAAAACTCTCGCCTGATCACCTGTGCACAGTGATGAACGTGCACATGCACACCCATTTCCCTGGCCATCACACCACCGCGCCATTGCTGACAAGTCACACCTTGTCCCCAGACCCGGTTCACCCTATCGCCGACGCCGACATCACCTCCGATCGTAAATCGATCTCCAGCCCCACCTAAGTCCCAAAACTAGAAATAAAACAACTACCACACATTGACCTACCGCACCCCTGTCCGACCATTGCTCCACACGCCACCTACCTCGATCGAAAGCCTTTACATGCAGTCACCTCTGGGCCAAACCTCACGAACTTCGGTTGCTCCAACATCTCCCAGTTCTCTTGCGTTCGCCTACCATTGAAACCATTTCCAAAACCCTAAAGCCCACTCGATCAACCCACCCAAACCCAGATTCAACATTCCACCACGGTCAACCCACCCCAATGTCCACCAGCTCCTTCTAGAACAGGCCGCAAAATATTTTTGAACGAAATCCATTCATCCAACAAAACCTCATGATATACAACGCTAAATTTTTTAAATTTACCACTAAACTTCATATTTTCATATAAGAATCAAGGTTGCATGTATGAATCCTAGAATTAAAAACATTTATTCTCCACCAAAATTGGATTGTTTACTGTAAAATGGAATCCTATCGAACTACACAACGTAATTTTCTCACAAACTATTTTTAACATAAACTATATACAAAATTTAACACTTTCCTATTTTATAGCATCCACATACGTAAACTAGATAAAAAGATAAAGAATTTTAAAGTGGGGATGAACATATGGTTTACTGTCAACAGAGCATACTTTTCACTTTCAAATTTTGAAAAAAAATGTTTCTCACCTTCCACATTTGATTCCAGCATCTTTTTTAAAAGTTGAAGTTTGAAATCTTTAAAACTGAAACATGAATCTTGTTTTTAAAAACTCCTGGTGGTTTGAATGCTAAGAATAGAGATGATCCAGACAAGTACAGAGTGCTTGCTTTTCTTTTTAAATATTGTTTTCTTTTGCCAACAATTTGAACAGAGGAAAATTTTCTTTAAGTTACAGGTTTTTAATCTTTTAAAACTATCACACTAATCTCAAATGCTCACATATATATGTACAACTTTGCAACACAGCTGAGAGACAAAGATGACTACTTGGTGGCTGAAAAGATATTATCTAATGCTGAGTGAAATTTGAAAAGAAAATTAAAATAATTATGTTTAATTTGATTAGGTAGCTTATGCCAGATGTTTAACATGTTTACTGATTCAAAATATCTCACTAACTTACCCATAGTTTACATGCTTCTTGTTTATGTTTTCTGGTTTTTTTTAAGTTAACATGTTTCTCACTTAACAGCAACTAACTTAAAGTTTTTTATTTACTATATAGTTTATATAAACCATAGGATACTTGAAAGTACATATAAGCATGTTCAAGAAATTAGATAGCCCAAATTATATTGACAAAGTGGAAATGCATTTGTCACTAATACATTTTTTAAAATAAAGATGAGAGACTAATACGTTTTAAAATAATAATAAGAAACTAGATTAAATAATACTTAGGGTATATGTAATTATACTTGAGAAGTTAAACAGCCCATATTTAACATTGACAAGATTAGTATTATATTAAAAAAACACTTTTTAGTTAATACACCTTAATATACATATGTTACTTAAATTAACATTCAATATTAACGTCCTATATTCATATGTATTATAAGGACTATAAGATGTTAAAAAATACTTTTAAGCATCCACATATATATGTATTCATATATACATCTTTTCATTTAAAATACAGAAATATATATTATTTCCCAAATAGACTAAATTCATTAGCTATCTATACATATATAGTTTCCACTTATTTATACTTATGTGATTATTATATACATCTCTTAATTTATAACATTTCTGTCTATTTAAATATTATAAACTTTCCTTGTAACTTAACGTAACACACACATGTGTGTATGTGTATAATTTCCTTATTCAATGCATATATATCATCTAAAAAAACATAGAACTCCTTTTTATTTAATATAAACAACATTGTTTGTATACCCAAAATCAAAAATATTCTTTTCTACTTCGTTATCAGTTTCTATCCAAATTTTATATGCATATAAATTTTATTCTCCTTATATGTAAAATATATGCATATGATTTTCAATAAATTTAAATTTTCTATTATATTTCACCTTTAGAATAAAATATACATATTTATCTTCAAAACAAAATACATATATTTAATCTGAAACAATATATGCATATTTTACCTTTAAAAAAAATATACATATAAGAAATTCCATTTAAACCAAATCTGTAATTTAATATAGATTTGAAAATTCAAGTTATATTGATTTGGAAAATTGTATACAATTATTAATCATTGGTTAATAGGAATATTGTATATTAAAATACAATATTATTGAATATTATAAATTAATATTCACAACTCGGGATAGTCAAAATCCCGAGTCATTACAATTGGTATATTGGTAGAGGCTGAATTGGAGGCCAACCAGGCCAACCCTGAATGTGTTTCACAAACTTCGAGATCGTTGGCTGGCAAACCTGAATGTGCTAGAGTAGCAGTCTTTGGAGAACTCCACGGTGATGAAACACTTCCTTTCCCTATGCATAAGGCTGACATATTGTTGGTTAAGGGCACCATTGGAACTCATGTGCCCTGGCCTAAAAAATGGGTGATTCGGAAACAACCTTGTAAGGCAAAAAGATGAAGTCCTAGCAGCCAATGAAAAACTGTTCGAGAAAACCGAGTTACCTGCTAGTGTGCCACAGCCATATCATTTGTTATACATGTATTGCACGTCCTTTACGACACAGACCGACACTTTATCAACAACGATAGACAAGGACATTTTTGGTGTATCAAGAAAACTCATTATATTGATAGAAAACGTGAGGGATCTGCTATAGATGAAAGCGCATATGTCATAACTACAGTACTATAGCCTATCTATTTCCCCTTGTCACTAATATTATTTTAATGTGCCACGTTTTAAGTTACATGATTATGCTCTCAACAGGTAGCTACATGGCATTATTTGTGAAAAAGAGAAGTTGCATTTGTTTTGTCTTGTAGATCCAGGACTTACTTTTAATTGTAAGCAAAAAAATTATACCCCATATGCTGAATAGATTAAAAGACAATGTTGGCTGCATATTGTTGTTGCCATACAACCCTGGGTGAGTATTTTTACTACTAACAACATGACATTGCTATTTGTTGTGCTTGTAATGGCTCTTGTTCATATTTGGGTTTTAACCATCATCAGGGAGGGTTAGATATTCCTCATGGACTACATGCCAAAAGTAATTCAATACACAAATTGGTAACAAACTTTGGCGGTGTAAGTGCATCTAATTCCATTTACTAATTTTTTTGTGATTTTTAGTTTTTACAATTCTTTGATCTACAAAATTAAGACATTATTTTGATATATGTGCAGTATTGTTAAATAGTTTAACGATGAAATGGTTGGAGTAATGGCAAGATGCCGCAGTTCACTCGCATTAGAGTAAGTACATTGATAACTTTCATTATTTATGCTGTCAATTCTTTTATTCCCACATCCATTTATTATTAATAATCTTGGGATTTGAAACTTAAAAGAGGTGAATGAGAATCTAGAAGATAATTTATAATTGCATAAGTATAGTCAAATGCAAATTTTCAATCCTTACCATTAATTAAAAGGGGAATTAATTTAAATGGTCAAATATTTATATATTTTTTGCCTCAAGGATACGACCTCGATATTTTTACCATAAGGACAAACATTCTTCTAAAAATTATTCATAAGGACAAACATTTTACAAAATTATTCATAAGGACGACAAAACTGCTACCGAGCTAAAACTGATACCTAAAAACTACTACCGATAACTACAAACTGATACCTAAAAACTGCTATCAATAACTAAAAACTGATACCTACAGAAAGTTGTCCTTCAGGATAAAATATTGAAGGTCTGTCCTTGAGGCTAAAAAGCTGTGAAATTTTGTCCTTGACAATAATTTCCTGTAATTAAAATTGTACTCAACTGTCAAGTATAGATGTTTCAAACTATCATTTTCACACCTGTTTAATTTGCAAACTCCAAATTTTAAGCAATACTTTGAACTTGCATCATTGTATGTACCTGCCAGTATATCTCCACTTGCTGCTAATATTAATGTATGCTATTTATAATGGATTTCAGTTGACACTATATTTTCTAGGATTATATTCAAAAACTACAAGGCCTAAAGTGCACTAAATATGGTCGATTGTTCCTAAAATTAATTTTGGAGCAATATAATATACTCAATCCATTATGATAAAAAAGTCAAATGGTACAAAGAGCTACAAATATAATGCTCTTTCGTGATGTATTTATAGGGTGCACCAGTGCAACCTAGTGAGCACGAGTGTGATTACTGTGTGATGCGGTTCATGAAAGATACTGTATTTGATGACAGTCAGTTTTTCTCTAAGGAACATAAGTGAGTTGCAAGGATTTTTTTCAGGAGCCGCTACGTGTTTATTTACATTCTAGGCGCATATTTGAAGCCACATGTGAGCGCCAACAGATTTGAACCTCTATTCTGAACTTGTTTTCTTCTTCTTGTGGTATCATGATTTATCAAGTTGCCATTATCCTTGTATTTTCTATTATAGCAATTAAGAATACATAACTTTGATCTATTGATCAGCAACTCAGTTGCCATTGTGAGATTGCTATTCTATCCCCACCACTCACTTTCACATTCACATTCACATTGCATTTATTTTCATTGTTACATATATGATACAAAACTGAAATCTTGATCTTAAGCCGTTCAAACTTATTTTCATCTCCCTTATTAAACAAAGCAGGTAGGTAAAAAGGAAAAAATACCATAGAAATAGGGTTAATATACCACTGCTTTGTAGAGCATCTATACTAAGTTAATTAACTGCTTGTAAAACACTTTCTTAGTTTAATCTTTTAGCTATTCACTGTCGTTTTGTAACCCTACCATTTGCCTCAAAAAAAACATCATAACGTTTTTGACTATTAAGCATGATGTTCTATTTAAGTGCTTTTAATGTTACAGTTGGTTGATTTTTCTGAAAGTTCCTTAAAAATTGGAAATAGTAGGTGTTTAATAGCTTACTACTAACACCCCATCCCACCCACACACACAAAAACAATCAAAAACACGCAAATTGTGTATCTGTGTGGAGCTTACATTAGTAAATCATAATGTCATGGATAATTCTATATTAGCTCTATATGTTGAATTATAATTCTAATAACACATTCCTTATTTTTTTAGTGTCCTATTACTTCAAGAAATCGCTCTTCATATACCCAAGAGGATCTTAATGAAATTCGAATAGAAGTTGCAGGTGTCATTACGAACTTGATCATGTAGAATGTTCCGCTTTTAGCTTTTTTGAAAACTATCCTAGTTAATATGATAGCATACAATGTGCTACTTTTGAATATGGATGAAGTCTAGGTACATGAAATTTGAATGTGGATATATGACTCTATTTTCAAATGTAATGTAGTTTTTCTTATCAAAGTTAGCTATAGGTGTGTGATATATATA
This sequence comes from Allium cepa, assembly GCA_030765085.1. Classification (NCBI taxonomy): domain Eukaryota; kingdom Viridiplantae; phylum Streptophyta; class Magnoliopsida; order Asparagales; family Amaryllidaceae; genus Allium; species Allium cepa. The sequence goes on along the minus strand of CM060935.1, from coordinate 789,670,409 downwards.
TTATGGCATTCAACGAATCACATTTTTATTCGGTCGGGCGTAACAGTGCTAACATGGACATCATCCACTTGTAAGAAGCAAATATTAATAGTTCTTGACGTCAGTATAGGTATCGAAGTGATGTCTATTAGAAAAAAACACCAACTTGAAAATCAAATAAATAAATAAAACCGATGTCAATAATGAATCATTCATGTCAGACCGGAAAGAAAAGATGATGTGTATTGACAATATGTACATTGTTATTGATAATTAATCGATGTTATAGAATATTTATACATCTATTTTACTATGGAACCGAAGTACAAACTGATTGATAAAATCGCCTTTAACATTGTTGTTTAATATATAATGATCTTAAAACAAACTAACGTCACAAATTATAATTATAAAATAGATATGCACCAAATGACTTATATCAAACCAATGTATATGATGCTCAGTAACACATTGCTAATAAGTTTAAAACTAATTTCGGATGTACGTATAGACATCAGCTATTAACTGCTGTCAAAACTTTGGCTATTTTTAACATCACCCACTAATACATCAGTACATATTTTCATAGACATCGGTCATGACCCAATGTCCATGAACAAAATTCTAGTAACGAATATTTCTCATTGGGATAAAAGACGATTGATTTTCTACAATCAAAAAGGCATATAATCCTTTATTCTATTACATACAATTTTTGCAATAATTTTGTACAGAATGTTAGCACGCTACAAGAAAATATATTATTAATAACGCCATTTAATAACGCATTATTCTACAACGTTATTGTTACCTTTAATTATTTGTTTTTTTACTTTATATGTTTTCTATTGTTAACATGTAACGCTTTGGCCCAAAATTTTCGTCTCCCTCCTAGAAACGCTTAACAATTTTCATCTCCCTCCGAAAATCAAAATAACCTAATCGACGTTCTACTCCATCTCCAATCAATGAAGTTCAGCCGTTCTACTCCATCTTCGATCTAAACTGATACAATGCGCCTGCTCCATCAAAGAAGAAACTACGCTCCTTCTCAAACCCTAATTTCCCGTGTCCCCCTCCTCTATCGCTTCGCCATCGTTTCGGTTTTTCTAGGGTTACCGCCTCCCACGCCTTTTTATAGCATCTCCTCCACCTCGTTCTTGTACCGTCTCCATCACGTTCTAGCAATGCCTTCGCCTCGTTTAGGTAATTTTCATTTTTTCCATCACGTTCTTGTACTGTCGAAATTAGGAACTTTGTGTTTTGCATGTTTAGTCAATCTAGCAAATATTTTCTGTTCTTTTCATGCTTAAATATGACATGAAATATCATTTTCTAGGTCCGTAGACTTTCAGCATGTGAAACGATGGGATCAGCTACGATAATTTGTAGTGATAAAACTGGAACGCTCACCTTGAATCAAGTAAGTTCTTCAATAATCCTCATGACACTAGAAAGTCATATATTTGTAAAACTTGCAGTTAATACCTTAGTATCTTCTATCTTTTTGAAAGATGACTGTTGTGGAAGCATATGTTGGTGGAAAGAAGATTGAACCAACGGACAATGTTGAAATGATGCCTTCTATTACACGCTCGCTGTTTATTGAAGGTATTGCACAAAATACAACAGGGAATGTTTTTGAGCCTGAGGTAAAATGGTTTCATAAATCACACGTTACTCCACCTGTTCGTTAGTAGCATGTGGTTCAGGGTTTCCATAGTTGATTGACATCAATTTCACGTTTAGGCATAAACTTAACTTCAACGTCAACTTCAAAGATAAAGTCAGTAACACCGATAGTACATTGAGTATATCACGTTTCATGTGTGCATACTAGTCAAAATTCATATTTGATAGTCAAAGCAATCATGTGGTTATGACCCCTATGTTTATGAATCGAGCAATCCTTACATAGATTATTTATTAACTGTCATAGATGTGGAGGGTGAAGTATCCATATTGGAAATGCAACATAAGTGATGATGGAGGATTTGTTGAGTGACAATTCACTTTCAGATCGCATGTTTTTTTAATTATCATGTAAAACTACTCTCAAAATATTCTTTATCATGAAAGCCTTGTAAATTTTTCAAGAGGCCATTCCAAATATTTGAATCTGGAATCTATGAAAGACAGAAACAGTATTACAATAAAGATGCAATAAAATGCTCGAAGACATGGTCACCCTTGAAGTAAATGTTGTATATGGTCACCATATTCTGTTATCAAAATAGGTTAAACAGTGAAATAGGATTTAGAGATACTGCAGCTTTTAGAGTACATATTATTGTTTTGTATGCAAGCCATCTTTATGTTGTGAAGATAATTGAACAATATATTTTATTGAATATTGTTTATGGTTTTATTACAACTTGATCATTCTTCTACAATACATGACATGTATTTAACGTACTTGGAGCCCAAGTAATTATATAATAAGAAAAATTGTAATATTGGGAATTACAAATATTGGAATATTCTTAGAATATTTTGTAACATATAGATGACATTATATTAACACTTTATATTTGTGATGTATGTAAGCCTTCTTTGTGTTGAAGATAATTGAACAATATATTTTATTGAATGTTGTTAATGGTTTTATTACACCTTGATCATTGTTCTACAATACATTACATGTATTTAAAGTACTTGGAGCCAAAGTAATTATATAATAAGAAAAAATTTTAATTTGGAGAATCACAAATATTAAATATGCTTAGAATATTTCATAACATATAGATGATATTGTCTTAACACTTCTTATATTTGCTGGGAATTTAATGAATCAAAAAAGAAAAAAAAAATGAAAAATGAAAAAGAGAAACATATGTTTTACTAGTTCTCTTATATACAGAACGGTAAACAGTAGTGTAATTTACAGTTGCAGATGACCAAATGCAGTTAAATTGATTATGAACTAAATTTGTGCCCTATGAGTAAACAAACGTTTTCATGATTGATTTGTTGAACTGAAATGAATATTAACATAGTTTTACCAAAAAAATTCTTTTCTTGCATAGTGAACCCATTATAAGCTTGGAAAAATAATTTTATTTAACTTTAAAACAAAGTTTCTTTATATGTTTCTACATTTTCAGGATGGCGGAGCAATTGAGATTACAGGTTCACCTACTGAAAAAGCAATACTTTCTTGGGGTGTTAAGGTAAAAAATATCTATAATTATCAATTTTACTATTTTGTTTTATCATCCTCTTACTTTTTCTTTTACTTTTATCAACAATTGGGAATGAAAGCTTTTGCTTTAATCTAACTTCTAGTCTAGATAGCTAATATTTAATCGGCTGCAGTCAATATAGTTTATTTTGTTGCAATCATTTTTGTGACGTGTCGTATAATCTTTTTACACATATCTGAAGGGAAACTCTGAAGTTCATATTCACTGGAAAGGAGTTGCTGAAATAGTTCTTGCATCATGTACACAGTGGCTTGATCAGAATGGTTCAGTACAGCCAATGACTTCCAGTCTGGTCAATTACCTTTTCAAGTTTCTTGATTTTTTTACCTTTATCCTACATATTTAATATGTTAATATCTGTTTTTCCATTGCAGTCGAACGAATTTGAGAAATCTATCGAAAACATGGCAACGATAAGCCTTCGCTGTGTTGCATTTGCCTACAGGTTATATGAATTTGGGAAGGTTCCAAGCGAAGAACAAAGAAAAGATTGGGTATTGCCCGAAGATGATTTAATTTTGCTTGGTATTGTGGGCATAAAGGTAATTGAATCAATGTTGCATCAATTTATATCTACTACATAAATTTATTACGACGAATCTTCAAAAAACACATTTGTCTTTCGTTTTTCTTCTTAATTAAATTGCCAAAATATTCCCAAGACTTTCTTGTTAACGAGGGAGGATAATAGGTGTTTAAAGAATCATACAAATTGCTTGATCACGGAGATTACTTGTAAAAAAATATATCATATTTCAAAGATTGATAATTCCACAGTCATGGGATTTTATACATCCACTTCGGGAAAGAGGTTTCATTTATGCTTGAGTGAAGGGATTCCAAAATGTTGATTTTCTCTAAAGAATTTCAATGGTTAACCCTAACTTGATAGCGGAAAATTGTTACTTCAATAAATGGGTAACTAATATACACGGGCTGATCTCAAACTAATGTACTCATGTTATTTGACTTTAAATAAAACCATGGCCTTCGTTATTCATAAAATAATAAAGGCCAATCCAAAAAGGAAGCAATCAACATACGCCTAGGTTTCATTGCTCATCAACTAAATTTCAGAGCCTAGCTTCAAAATTCTGTTGATGCATGATGATTTTGATGCTGGTTCCAAGCACGAAAATTGCTCTACCAAAGTAGTGTTAACCAAAATTGCTTTAGTGGAAATTGTGTGTATATTGCAATTTCAGCCCTCCACATAACTACAATGACTAAAAAAACATGTCATAACCCAAATCCTCCAACCTTTTACCTTCTATCGGTAACTTGCCTCCCTAAATGACTAAGACACTTCATTTATGAGTTTCGACTTGGTCCCGATCCCTAATGGAATGTCTGTCCAATGAAGATGAATATGTTGTCAGTCTCATTAAACCAAATCGTTATTATTCAAATTCCTCACAAAAAAAGTACTTCAGTTCTGCCATCCCGTAGCGCTCCAACAATCTAACCAAGTTTAAGCAATTTTGCTTTGTGAACATATCAGACAGATTCTTATACGTGTGAATTTTCTGAAATGCATCAATTTTTCTAAGTCTATAACGGACCCAAACGGATATAGTCATTATTCGCATCCGTATCCGAATTCGTTTTCACTTCTAATCATACTTTGTTTTAGCGCACTCCTTCGTCTGTCAATTGACACCACCAAACTTTGAATCACGCTACTACCACCTCTATCATTGAAGTATCTCATATGTACTCACAACTCCTTGTTGACAAATCAACCTCAATATCCTGTAGTGTCAAGGTGTCTCATTTGTAGTATGTATGATTAATGACAACAGCATGATCACTGTCTTTTCTTCACCGATGAAACTTAGATCAACAAATTTTATTTTCGTCATCAAACCATGAACAAGCCATGCGTTCATTAGGTCCCCTCATTCATTTCGACATCAAAAAAAATTTGCATCAATATCAGGCGATTAAACTACAACTTCTTTAGACAGACTTCTTCAACCTTTTTCAAATACCACGGGAAATTGTTTCATCAATAGTTATTGAAATCGTGTTTTTTCCCCAACTGGAAGCTAAGGCTCTGTTTGAGAGTTTTTTTCCATCGGTTTTGATTGATTTTGAGAGGTTCTATTTGTTTTTCTAATTATATCCCTAATAATAATACTGAAAATTAATTTTTACATCCAATATCAAATTAGGAAACATATAATATGGGATATATATATATGTGTGTGTGTGTATGCGTATGTATATATATAATGTTACTTTAGTGGAAAATTCTTAAAACCGGAGTAAATTAAACTCGCAAATATGTATTGATGTGTTATAACAACATTTCATAAACCAATCAACACTGTTACGGTCATTACCAATCAAAACTGATACTCTCAAAATTTCTCATAATCAGCACTATGAAACTTCTGAACGGAGCCTAAAAGCCATCATTCTGAAGATCCTAGATATTGTTAGACGCCACACAAGTATCATACATGACCACGTGCTTTGTTACTTAGAACCACCATAGAAGCCTGATACACATGGTTTATTACCGGATGAGCTAACCGTCATAGAAGCCATGAACTAACTGTCATCGAAGACTTGTCTCTATCATCATTTGAATATTGCATCATGTCAATCTACTTTGATAATGGATGCTCCGGATACCAATTGCAAAGATTATAACTTACAGATCAATTTCTTCAACTTACACATGCTAATATGACGTCCAAAATAATGATAAAGCAAATAACACAAAAATAGAGCAATCACGAAACAATCACACAATCAATAAGAGATGCAAATATGTTTAAAATAAATGACATAAGAGATTCATAGTTGTCGCAAATGTGAGATTATGTTATGCCCCTTTTAGGACATTTTATTTGTACTTGGATGGAGAGATCCGAAAGCTTATTTTTGGAGATAATTCTGAATGGCTAGCCTTTATTCGAAAGGAGAGGATTGATGATGTTAATGACCATTAGTACAATGATATGGTTCTATATTGTTGATCTAAAGGAGGCGATTATTGCTTTAACAAATGAGTAGTTTACGAATATTCATCTCAAATCACTGTAACCATAGGATTTAACTTCGGATAAATCCCAGCCGTTCGTTTCTCATCAAACCATTCAAAAATGAAGCAACTATCATAGGTCCTGGTTTCCAGAGCCCATCAACAGAATTTCGACGCATAGCTTCAAAATTCTTTTGATGCATGGATATTTCAATGCTAAGCAGTGAACTTTGGCTATCTCCACTGGTCTCGAGTAAGAAAATTGCTATTCCCATCGGGTGCTCGATGAAATGCTTCAATGGAACTTTAAAGTGTCGTGTCATGATTTGTAACATAATTTTGTTACCCTGATACCATAGAACCTGCTTGGAAATGGAGCGTCGGTTAATCACCCTGCAATACTGTAAAACAATTGCTAAGAGCATATATTTATGACATTGAAATTCAACCAACTTATAAGTGTTAATCAAGCTGAATCCTGGATATTAATTTTTTCTTTTTCCTGATCAGGTCCATCAACTTAATAGTAATTTCACTTTGTATCATGTTTTCATCCCCAGTATTTAATTTCTTTTTCAATTTTCTTATTTGTTATAAAACACGTTTGACTTGTAGGATCCTTGTCGCCCTGGCGTCAAAGATGCTATAATGCTATGCACTAATGCTGGTACTCTTTCTTTTTCTAAATATATTCATTGGCATTCCTCTATCTGTATTTAGTATTTATCACTGTGAAGTGCCTGCGTATCTGATAGAAATTGGAGCTTGTTTTTGCATGCCAAACATGTTATTGTTGATTTGCAAAATAATCTTTTGCTGTCAAAATTTCAATTTATTTATTTATTTATTTATTTATTTACAGTTGATATCGGACTTGTGGCTAGATATTAAATTATTTGTGCTAGTTACAGATATTTCGGTAGCTGAACACTTCCATTCCAATATAAGCTATGATTTCATATTTGGTAACACAGTTCAACTTATTTTCAGTAACCCATACACTAAATAATAGGGCGTTGATTAATATTGAAACATATCTGTTCAATCGACATTTTGTTATCGAGTCCAATACATCATGGGTTAGTTTGAGTAGCTCATTGTAAAGTTTTAAATAAGTCATTTGATTTCTCATAAATAAATCAATCACCAAATTTAATCCAAGCTAAAATAAATTTGCAAGCTTCTTAGTGTGTTTCCTATTTTAATTTAAATACTACGTTTTAATTTAAACTGCAATAATATGAAATTAATCATGTTTTGTAGGAAAAGGTTAAACAAATTGAAAGTGTTTCACAATCGAGCTCGACAATTAATTATAGAGCAGATGCACTTGCACAAGTGCTAGGGCAAGAAAGACCGGGTTGACTTAGAGCGATGGGAAGAGGAATGACATTATTTTCTGTTTCTGTGTTAACTTGGCTGCAGGCTTATGTTTTATTCAATGGTTATGCACTTGCTTTAATGTTTGTACACTGTAATGAAAAATATATCACATTTCTTTCTGAGCATGCTCTTGTGTTATATTTGTTGATTATAATCTTTATTCGTTTATAAAGATTTAGTTTGATTGCTATTATTAAAATGTAATATATAGGCATAGCTCTTGAAAAGTGTATCTACGATTTTTATAGCTGCATATATGAGCTGTAAAAGAATTTATCAATACTATAACATGTTAATTTAATAGCGTGAAATGACCGCTATTGAATAAATATTTTATAGCGTCAAAATGGTGTTATAAAGATTTCCAATTCCGTTGAGATTTAGCTGTATTATAGCGGTTACAATGAGCTGTTGACTAAATATTTTATAGTGGCAAAATGGTGTTATAAAGATTTCCAGTTCCGTTGAGATTTAGCTGTATTATAGCGGCTATAATAAGCTACTGAATTAACGTATCATAGCGGTAAATTTGCGTTATAAAACTAAGCTCAACCATAGCGGCATATTTTGTGTTATAAATATTCAACAGTTTTTTATAACATGTCGATATACAGCGCTTATCAAACCGCTATGGTTGTGATTAATAGCGGCTATATGCCGCTATAAAAGACACTTTTTGTTGTAGTGACACAAGATATAGGTCTATAATCAGATATACACTGAGGCTTATCTGTTTTAGTAATCAACGTGATGAAATTATGATCCACGCCATTTGCTAACTTCATTGTTTGAAAAATTTCTGATATAACCTCCATTATCTCATTTTACTGTTAATTCCAGTAGAGCTTAAAATATTTCGAAGAGAAACAGTCTGGTCCCGGGCTTTTAGAATCTTCAAAGGAGAATAAGGCCGTTTTAAGTTCGTCTAAAGAGAATTCAAAAGATAGGTACATTTTTCCGTAATCATTAAGTATCATTCTGGGTTGGACAGTAGGGATGCGATGACTATATTCTATGTTAAAGAAGGAGCACTAATAAGTTATTGCTTCCTCCTTTATTTTATCATATATATATATATATATATATATATATATATATATATATATATATATATATAGCTTCCTTGTGCATCTAACATTGCATGAATGTTATTTTATGCCTTCTCATGGACATTTTAGCATAGAAAAACTTTGAATTCGTGTCTCCTTGCTGCAACTACATAATTTTTCTTTGTTGCTTTGAAAATTTATGATGTTTCTTTGTGTGCTCATTTAGCTGTGTACTGACATGAAACATATATTCAAATAGATACCCATTCTTTGGATCTCCATCATTTTGTGCAAACACTCTGTTGAATTCGTCCTGTAGTTTAGAAATGGAATTTTCTTTAGCTCTTAATCTATTCCATGCCTTCAAATTTGCTTTCACTGTCATTACCTTATGCATAAATTATAAGTGGCCAGATCCTATGTTTGTGCATTAAGTCCCTTTGTTACACTGTGATTGTACCCTTGCATGTGATGCCAATTATTTGCATATCTGAATGGAATACCCATTTATGAATGTTTTTTGGACTGAAGCTTATGGGATGGGGGTGTGATCACTAACTAGTAAGGGGATAGCCACAATTGAAAATTGCAAAAACATGGACAAAAATTCATAATTCACCAATACTTTGTCTATATTTGTTGCAAAACTCCTTCGCCTCCTTGTGTACTTGCACCCTTGGATATAAATTCCACCAAACCCCATTTTAGAATGCGGCAATTCATATACATAAAAGGGTAGGTAAACCTTCATTTTTATCATTTGGATTGAGAGTATTATTAAAATCCTCCATCACAGTGTACGACATCCTTATTGTTAAAGCGTCGAGACATAAAGTATCCCGTAACTCTTGCCTTTCAATGAATGAGTTGCTAGTGTAGACTAAAGTACAAGTACGTTGTAGGATACCATTGTTGTTGAGTAACAAAGCAATGTGCTGCTTTATCATGCTGATTGTGGTGTTATGTCCATATTGTTTCGTCAATGATAATAAATATTTAACCCATGCTTCCAGTTTCATTGTTATATCGCCATTCCAATTTGATTGTAGTCTAGACTTTAAGTTATCGTTGTCTTATATACTTAATTTATTCCCCACCAAGTTAAGTATAACAAGTCCTTGGGATTTTGGAAGTGTGAATGCGTGGCTAATTTTATCGTCTGCATTCATAACTTTAATATTCCATGACAACGCATTCATTTACCTTCTGAAATGCTCTTTGTAGATCTGTTAATAGGAGCAACAATACAATGTTTGAGTTTACTTGCCGTCTCACTCTTCTGCTTATAATCAGGGTTTGCTGATAGCATGGGGGAGATTTTTCTCAATTGAATTTTTTTTTTCCAGTTTCTTGTATGTGTGTTGCAACGTGTTGGATGAATGCATGTTTTTGAGTGTCTGAATTTATTGAAGCCGGTTCATCCTCATTCGATTAAATTCCTGCATCCTTTATAATAAAAAAATAAGAAATGTTTGACTATTTTCCAAGTTGTTTTGCACAATGCATTTCGTCTCTTACTGTAAGAACAGTAGCTGTGCGTACATTATTACTATCCTTGTTTTGTTTTGTGTGTATAGGTGAACTGTTTATACCAGAAGATTCTGTTGTAGTGGAACCTGGTACATTTTCAGTTTTTGTATCATGTATAATTGTAGAATTGGATGTAGATGATTCATCTTCGGTAGATCCTAGAATTGAAAAGGGATTATACAAACGTACATCAGATTGAAGGCTGCGGATGTTGGTGCATTGCATATATGAAGAACCACAATGTTCTAGAACTGTTTTAATGTTGTCCAAATCCATATGTATAAGAGAAGCTGTGGCCTTCTTAGAACATTACTGTGTAGCTGACGTAAAATATAGACTTTGTTGTACTCTTTGTTTTGGTTGCCAAGAATTTATTATATTTTAAGGGTTCTCATTATAACCATACAACTTACAGTTATTGCAAGGCTTCATTTATTGTTCATGTTTTATTCTGTCGCTTTCTTCTGTATATATTTCCATGTCTATTGTTGTAGGATACTGAAAATCAGTGTTTGCTTCGATCAACACTCTGGCATAGTTTAGTATGCTTTTCATAGCAGTAGTAGAATCCCTTTAGATAGGGAAACTTAGAACACGAGTGTAACAACCCAAAATTTGATCACTCTAAAATATAAAATTTAAATTTATTTTAAATTTAAAATATATAGGATTTAATGATTCAAATAATATCAGATAGGATTTGAAAATTTACACAAAAATAAGAACTAAGAACCGTTGCTTATATCGGCAAAAGTGACAAAAGTCTAATTTCAAAAGATTAAGTTTTTATGGTTAAATAAATTATTTAATCATTTTAAGAAGAATTTTTATTTTTAATAACAGTGTACAAGTTTTGTTTACATGAATAGATGGTTTAACACAAACGTCAAAACATGACCATAAAACATTTTGTCGAAAATCAACGTTTGGTCAAACAAAAGTTGCCGCAACGTTGTTGCACCTTTATTTTCATATTTATGTGCACATGTTTAAATAATGTAAGTATTAAATAATTCACTAAACAAGTATACTTTTCCTAAACAAGTTTAGAAAATTCTAGAAATCATTAACAAAAAAGTAAGCACTAAAAGACAAATGCGTTAAAATCAAATCTAAAACAAATTTCTCACTTTATTTTACTTAACACCGAAGTGATTAAGACGTAATGTAGAGATATGAAAGATGATGTTAAGTGCGGAAAAATGTAGTTTACTTAAAGATGAAGTAAATGACATTTTCGTCTTTTTATGTAATAGTATTTTATTCCAAACCTTTTAACATAAATACCTACCCAATTCTTCACTTTTTTTCCACACTTCTTCTTATTTCCAAGCTTTCTCTTTTCATTTTCATGGTTTTCCCCCTTAATTAAATAATGCCAAAATTGAATCCAAAAATTTACTAAAATAAATATCCGTCCGAATACCGCGAAACCACCTCCGAACCTCCACTTTCTCTTGCCCTTACTGACGGCCTCACCCCCTGTACCAAGGGCTGAGCGCATCTCTCCTCATAGCCAAGGCCGTGCCATCCTCCCCCACTCCAAGTCCAAGCCAAGCCATTTAGAGACGCGCGTGCAAGGATTCGTCAGCTAAAAAGCTCGTGTAGCAGAGCCATAACCGATTCTCAAATCGAAAACTAAAAACAAAGTGAGTACTCATAATTATATACATACATATGTATGTGATATGATTGTATGGATGTTTATTTATGACTTTCATCATCATATATTGCTTATCTCATGTGAATGTTTGAACAAGTCACGATATACATGTCGTTATTTCTAATGTAATACACTTTTCGAATGAAATTGAAAAGTAATATGGAATCATTTAATACCTTTTGAAATGACTAAAAATGTTTTAGAAATATTCCACAAACATATAAACTTATTTCGACAAGTTTTGAACGCAAACCAATAAATGAGTCAAAATTAGACGCGTCGTGTAACGATAGTTCGTGATTTCATGCCGAAGAATTCAAATAAATATACAGAATGAGATTTAGCTCGGAATTCTTCGAAATAATTTTTTTTCATATTATTATATCCATAGTTTTAGAATGAAGAATAAAAATCAATATTTCATCTTGTAGATTTTAAAATATGTCCAAATCAAATTTTCAGAAAATTGCGCTTTTATAGTAAAGTAAAAATAGTATAAAATTCTTTGAAATTAATAATTTTAAATGTTTAAAAATATGAAATATGTTCTATAAATCAAATAAAATGGTTTAAAAGAGATTTAAATTGAAAAATATGGATTTTTGAATATTAGTAAAGTTGTTTTAAATTGAATCAGCTCTTAAGCACTTTCCGCCGCACTTTTCTGTTGTCGTTTCAACATCTTTAGAAATGAAGTTTTAAACTCAAATACTCTTTTCCAAATCTGTTATAAATGTTTCCAAATAAATGAATAATTATTTTAAATAATGATTTGGAAGTTTTATAAATCATTTCAAAAAAATGGTCGGAGTATGCGGAAGCGACTAGTACGTTTGTCCTGCCTGTGAGATCTAGGAAGGTAAAACAAGATGTGTACCTAAGATTAGGGATGGAGCAACCGGTTTTCTAAACTTATCTTGAATTTATTTTCTCTTTTTAGGCTAGGGTTGGAACAGGTCGAAGGGAAAGCCTGAATGCTCTAAAATATTTTTTTTCCAATATGAGATTTAAATAGATGATTTGGAAATATTTTCCTAAGTAAATGGTGAATGATTTAGAATTATTCCACGATTTAAAAAGGTTCAAATTTACCAAATGATTCAAAAAGGAAGGTTGAAATTATTCCATATTTACAACAAAAATACTTTTAAGATATATATATATATATATATATATATATATATATATATATCGAAGATATTTTTGATAAAAAGGAATGAATAAATCAAACAACAATTCTTTACTTATAAAACACCATTTTTATCAATGAGTGGATTCGAAGAAACCAGGCTCGGATTTGGGAAATGCCTATCCCAAAACCACTTCGAACCAATTTACGTTAGGAGTAAAACATGTTGACGATAAGAGTATGGAGGATGGAGATATTCATGATGTAGTGCTGCTTTCCACTAGTCCCTCGAAGTGAAATTTACGTATCATATATTCATGGTAGCAAGTAGTGCACTGTTATGAAAATCTTTCAAGTGCAAGGACTAATCGCTACTGATCCTAGGAGTAATTCCCAAAACAGAATGCAGTAGGAGGAGTGCCTTTAGTTTCGTTCAGCCTCAGAACGAATTTGTTTGGACAAATGTCCGACGTTACATTTTAAAATCGCATTAATTGATCTCTATGAATGTATATCTGCTTGGTGGCGGAGAAGGAAACTTCTCTTAGCTTAACATCATTTCCTGAGACATATGAGCTTAGGAGTTATACGTTTGTAGAAATTAGTTGTGTGATTAAGGGATAGAAATGTGGCATTCAAAGAAGAAAGGTGATGTGCTATGTGAAAGGTAATTGTTACCTCAAGCCTCACACATGGAAATGACCGAAACATGGTAGATGTGGCAAGGCTATGTAGTTCGCAACCGTTAGGGTCTAGTCATCCCGATATGACGTCGGGTATTAAAGTAATGTGATGTATGCAAAAAGAGCTCTCGGATAGGTCGGTGACGACCGAAGTGATGACATATTCGATACTATCTAGGAAGAGGTAGGCCGGTCTTGTGTTGGTAGAGGATCATCAGTTGGGCCTCTGTATATTCCTCTAGAGATGTACTGTCGGAAGGTAGTCCATTTACCTTGTCATTTTTATGGAAATCCATTCTCCAATAATTGCCTATCATTTTGTTTGTAAAACCCACTTTGTGGCTGGTATGTTGGAATTTAATCAACGTAACAATTTTGGCTAAGATTAACAAGTTTATTTGCAAATGTTTTTTTCAAAGAAATATCGATAAGAATTATATTCTTATTTTTACACAAATTTTTTTGGTTATCAGAAGGTAAAAAGCATTCCATATTTATTACCTGCGTGTTCTTATGAGATCCTTATTGTTTTCAAACGTCGTATTTTGAGTTCTCACCCAGTTTCATGACTGACCCGGAGTTTATTTTTTTTTCCCTTTAAACTCTGGGTGCCTTATTTTTTAGGGAAGCCAAGTAGTCAGGATCGTGTTAGAAGTATTTCGGTGGAGCATTATGGAAGAGTTTTTAGAGCATGAAGCTTGGAGCCTCTGATGTGGATGTCTATCTATCTATCTTTTATTTTCCACTATATCTATCTTGTTTATACCAGCAAATGAGGGAGTAGGCAGTTAAACTAGTCCTCACTGGGTTAATTCATACCATAATTCTGATGTACCCTAGTGAGAGTGGTTGTATATACTATCTATCTGTATATTTAATCAAAATGTGAGAATTTATGTTTCTATCTTTTACTTTTATTTTACTTTACCCCTGATAATCTGCCACTCCAGCACTTGAGTTTATGGCACATGAATATTGTGGATGTATTAATGTCGATTCCTAAGGATCGAGGAGATGGGTTGTCATATTTAGTATCAGAGCTGAAGGTTAAGTAAGAACCTTGGCTTTATTAGGGTATGACTCATTAAACGCAGGGTCAATGCCCTAGAATAAGTTTAATCTTTAAGAGTGTACATTTAAAATCCTTATATGAAAAAAAATCAAGTTGTGCTATGCTTAATATCCCTTTCCCAAGATAATTTCATCTTTCTATTCTAAAGATATCTTATTAAACTCAGGTAGTAATACGTCAGTATTCGTAGAGAACGAAGATGGGAAAATAGCAGCACCATAACAACTAATGATCGAGCTCCAACCACCGCTATGGTAGAAATAGTAGCTCTCGTACAACCCTAAGTTAACTTTGCCACCCTATGCAAAAATTATATCAGCTTAGGGGGAAACCCTTCAAAGGCATAGAAATTATCATTGATGTACAAGCTTGGATTAAATCATGCGAAAAAATCTTTAAGGTATTGGATATTAGTAATGAGCAAAAAAGGTTTTTGGCCATGTGACAACTGCGGGAAGGAGCTCTGGCTTGGTGGGAGTTTATTACCCTAAAGTACTCAGAAGATAGTTTCTCTTGGGAAAGATTTAAGGAAGTCTTGGAGGAGCAGTGCATGCCAACATCTAGAAAATATCGTCTTTATAGAAGCTTTATGGATCTAAAGCAGGACAGAATGACTATTGAAGAGTATGCAAATAAGTTAATGAATTATCTTGTTTTGGGCCAGGTCTGATTGACATGACTTTGAAGAAAAATGAGAAGTTTATTTCCATGATGAACGAGAAGTACTTAAGTTGGATGACTACTCATGTAAAAGGATCGTTTATAGACTTGGTGGATATGGGATTCCATTATGAAACCTTGGAAAAGAAGAATCCAGTGGTAGGCCAGGCCAACAACAACACCAACAATTGGAAGAAGAGAAAGTTCAATCAAAGTGGGAAAAAGCCAGGGCAAAGAAAGTCTGGAGGAGGATCCCAAGGTAAGTATTTGAAGGATGCTACGAGTTACAATTGCCTACAAAAAGGCCACCTAGCAGCTAACTACAAGAACCCCAAGGTTCATGGCCACCACCAAACTATAATAATTATCATCGACTGGGGCACATGGCAAAGGATTGCCCAATTACAAGGAGGGAGAGCAAGCCAGAGTATGCGCTATAAAGGATGAACCTTCAACCTCTCAGCATGTAAAGGAGAAAGGAGTTTTGGAAGGTAATAATTTTACCAAAGATGTTTTAGTTAGAGTACTATTTGGTAACGGAGCTTCTCATAGTTTTATTGCTAAAGAAACCATAGATGAATTAAAACTTGACCCTAAACTCATTGATACACCTATCCGGGTGATAAATCTTATAGGTGGTACCACTAACCTTTGTATGAATTATGAAAAAGTCAAAATTTCCCACTCTTTCCATAAATTTCCTTTCGACCCGTTTGTCTTAGATTTTTATTGGATTTGAAATTTTACTCGGTGTGGATTGGTTAACTAAGTATAAAGCTACTCTCGATTACGATAGAAGGACGATATCACTATGGGCCAGCTTTAGGAAGTTTATAGAAATATATTATGAAGATCATAATCCAAGGAGGGATACTTTTCTTTATTCCTTAGATTCATCCCAAAAAGGACTAGAAACGATACCTATTGTTAGAGAATTCCTAGAAATTTTTGAAGAAGTAAAGAGTTTAACCCCACATCCAGAAATCGACATAATGACTTGATTCCTGGTGCAATTCCAATAAACAACATGATCGAAGGATGGCTCCGAAGGAGAGGGATGAGCTGAATAACCAAATCTAGGAACTATTAAAGAAAGGATTGATAAGACCTAGTCGTTCAAGTTGGAGATTGGTAGTAGTTTTTTTGCCAAGTCAGATGGATCTTTAAGGTTCTGTGTAGGCTACCGGGATCTGAATAAACAGATGATTAAGAACAAGTATCCCCTACCCTGAATAGATGACTTGTTTGATCAGTTACATGGTGCTCGAATATTCTCAAAAATGGATCTACCCACGGGATTCCATCAACTAAGGATCGCAGAAGAATGCATCCATCTAACTGCATTTAAAGGTCCAAATACTTTCTTCGAGTGGTTGGTTATGCCTTTTAGGCTGACCAATGTGCCCGCTTATTTTGTAGACCTTATGAATAAAGTATTTAGTGACGCACTCAACAAATCCATGTTAGTCTTTATCGATGACATCCTTATCTATTTTAAGGTAGAAGAAGAACACGAAAGACATCTAGAAATTGTGTTGGAGATATTGAGAAATAATGTGCTTAAAGCCTAATTCTCAAAATTCCATTTTTGGGAAGGAGTTAAGATTCCTTGGATATATAATGTCAAAAGATGAGATTTCAGTAGATCCTGTAAAGGTTGTAGTTGTTCAAAATTGGAAGTAGCCATAAACTCCTAAAGAAATTCGTAGTCTCTTAGGTTTGGCGAGGTATTATAGAAGATTCATTCAAGACTGCTCAAAGATTGCCTACCACCTAACGAAGTTGAACTTGAAGGATGCTAAATTTATCTAGACTCCTAAATGTGATGAAGCATTCTAGGAACCCAAAAAGAGGTTAACAACCACTCCAGTTATTGCAATTATAAATGGAAATAGTGGATTAACCTTTTATAAAGATGCTTGTAGAGAGGGAGTTGGTGCAGTTCTGATGCAGGAAGGAGCGGTGGTCGCTTATGCAAGAATACTGGTAAAGACTCATGAGAAGAATTATTCAACACATGACTTAGAATTGTTAGCCGCAGTGTTTAAAATATGGAGGCGTTATTTCTAGGTGAAAAGTTTGAGCTCTTTACGGATTGTAAATCTTTAAAGTGTCTTTTCACTTATAAATTTTTTAACATAAGGCAACAATGTTGGCTAGTATTTCTTGCATCTTATGATCTAGATATTTTATATACACCCAGGAAAGCCATCGTAGTAGCAGGTGCATCGAGTAGGAAGAATGCTGTTGTTACTTTTTTGGTAGTAACTCCAACTCTTATGGAAAGAATTACCAATAAGCAAAAATAAGTTCAATTCCTAAATGAGAAATGAGATTAATAAAAATATATACAAATGGTAGAATTCAAGCTTCAAAGTAGATAGCCGTGGAGTATTGCAGTTGAATAGGTGAACTTGTGTTTCGGATGTGGAAAATCTTTGGCAGGAGGTATTAGCTGAATGCCATAAATCCAAACTTAGTATTCATTCGGGAGTTAGAAAAATGTGTAAAGATATGAAGCACACATTTTGGTAGAGAAATATGAAAAGGGACATATCCATTTATGTTAGTCAATGCATAAATTATCAAAAAGTCAAGAGCAACCAACAGAAAATTGCAGGGTTACTTCAACCTCTGGAGATTGCAGCTTGGAAGTGGGATCAAACATCAATGGATTTCATTGATGGCTTACCTCAAACGACGAAGGGGAATGAAGGGATTAGAGTTATCATAGAACGATTAACTAAAAGTGCACACTTCATTCCAGTTAAGCCAACAGGGACTGCTGCAAGCCTTGCAGAAATATATATGAAAGAGATTGTCTGATTGCATGAAGTTCTAAGCAGTATAATAAGCGATCAGATCCAATCTTTGTTAGCCAGTTCTGGGAAGCGTTACCGACAGCTTTGGGAACGAAGCTCAGTATAAGCACTACATGTCATCCCTAAACTGATGGATAGATGGTAAGTATCAATCAAGTTTTGGAAGATCTTCTAAGAGCATGCATTCTAGACTTTGGAGGCTCATGGGAAAATCATTTACATGTAGTACAGTTCTCCTATAACAACAGTTATCAAACTAGTATTTGCTTGGCAACGTATGTAGCTCTATATGGTCGCCCATGCAAGTCACCAGCATGTTGGATTGAGATTGAAGACCGGTTAGTACTTGGTCCTGATATGATACGAGAAGCTTCAAAGAAGGTTAATATGCTTGGAAAGAGGCTAAGGGAAGCCCAGAGCAGGAAAAAATTTTATGCAGACCAAAGGCCTAGAAATCCAAAATTCTCAATTAGAGATTATGTTTTTTTGAACGTCTCTCCGATGAAAGGAGTAGTGAGGTTTGGAAGGGTTGGGAAGTTAGCACCTCAATACATTGGATTTTTTCTCATTCTTGAATAAATCGGCCCACTAGCTTATTGAGTACAATTGTCAGAAAGGTTGTCAGGAGTGCATAACGTTTTTCATGTATCTCATTTGCGGAAACATGTGTATGACCTGGGGAAAATTATAGAAATGGCTGTTAAGGAAGACTCGGAGGTGGAACCAAATTTGGAAATTATTAGCGACATGTTTAAATTGTTGATCATGATGAGAAACGGTTAAGGAGAGTTAGATATACCAGAGTTGATGACTTCTCCAACGCCCATTGTTGGGGATGCAAATTAAGGATCTTAAGGCAGAAATAACACTAGAGGGGGGGGGGGTGAATAGTGTTTTAAAGAATATATGAACTATATGACTAAATTAAAACTTTCAACACAAATCTAAACAAAATTCTAACACAGAATGATCACAGAACATATAACAAATGCAAATAGTAAAGTAAAGCAAGTAAAAGAAAAGAACACACCGGATTTTATACTGGTTCGGAATCCTCCTACATTCAGTCCTGCACCAAGGCAATATCCTTGTACAGATTTTTATAAGCTAATATCCAAATTACAACCCTCAATTTCTAAGGCCTTGAGGAACCCTCCTATCTCCGAGTCTGGGGTAAACTCTCTTGATTTACGGGACACAAGATCACCCTAATACTTCTTAATAACAATCCTTTTAAATGGATAGACTCTATGGACTTTTTGAATACAAATTGATCCTATAACTCTGAATAGCACTTTGATCTTTTAGTAGAATGATGGAGAATCAAATAGAGAGAGTATCTAAATGATTTCCTATTGAGAATTTGGCAGAATGATGGCACGATCTTGAAAATATGAAGTCTTATGGATATGGAATGGTGGAGAAGAAAGAGTGAAGATAATAAGAAAGTAGTTATTAAAAAAATTCGTTTTGGAAGCCTTTATATAGATGCACAACAGTCATAACCATTGGCGAAAGGTTTTTGAACGAATGGACACTTCTTTTGAAAATTGAATTTTGAATCCAACTGTCACCATGTCGACATGGGGTATCCCCATATGTCGACATCCCTCAGTTCAAAATTATAGAGATGTTGTTTTGTAAAGACAATTGAATTTAAAACAAGTTGAAACTTCTCTGAAAAGTAAAGTGTTTAAACAATATTTTGAGATAGAGAATGAATATAAAACATTATTTTAAATATATGTATATAATTGATATAGACCGTCAATTATATAAGTAATATTTAAAATCAGAATAAGTTTTGAGTTTTAAAAATAGAAGTTTTTAAAATCAGAATAGAGGAATATTTCAAGGCTAAAACAAAGTTTGAAAATCTTTTTGAAAACATGATTTATAAAGCTAAAACATTTTGAAAACAGATTTAAAAACATTTTGAAAAATCTATTCAAACTGAAATTGCAAGAACCTTTCTACAGAGCTCCTCTATAGGACTCGGGAACTTGTACAAAGTAGTTTAAATGATTTTGATTTTCGTGGGTTTGTAAGACACTTGTCGTAGGTTTGTAAGCTACTTGTCGTGGGTTTGTAAGCCACTGGTTTCGATAGAAATTGGGTTCCATCCCAAAAGAAAATTGGAAGAAAGATGAGAGTGCTATTATGAAGTTTTAACAAAATACTAGACACTTATCTTGAGATCTTGAAATCTTGATTCTCTAGAGTCTTGAATCTTGAATCTCTAATCTTCATCTTGATGCTTGAGTCTTTATGCTGATCAGTCTTCGATGATACCTGCATATACTTCCTATATACATACATACATACATACATATATATATATATATATATATCTATATGTAAATGTCAGTATATATTTTATAAAGTGAATTATAATAACCATATAAGGTTGTTGTCATCAAAACATCATCAATTCAGTTCCTAACAATCTCCCCCTTTTTGATGATGACAACCTTTATTTATAAAATATTCTTACCATACCATAACTCCCCCTTACTCCGTGATTTCTTCTTAAAACTACAACTCCCCCTTACTCCATGACTCCCTCTTACACCAAGCACATATATTTTTATAACTTTCTCCCCCTCTGTCATCAACAAAAAATCTATTAACTACTTAAGAATTCAAGAATGATTAGTATGAACAAATAATATGTATAGAACAAGCATGAAACAATGAGTATAAGTGAAAACATTTTAGTTATTACAACATATATAAGAACATACATAAACACGAACAAACAAAACAATTTAAAACAAAGAATAAAATGAAGGTACGCTTTAATGGCGATCCTTAACTATAGGAGACTTATGAATCGAACAATTGGGTTGTGGAGACAAAAGTTTCCACGTTGTTCAGTTATGTTTCCATTATATCAACAACGATCTCACCAACGCAAATAACGCTCTCATCCGTATTCATAGGGACTTCGGGTTGAGGTAAAGGTTGATCTTCCTCTTGGTCTTCTTGTGGTTCTACCATAGGTTCTTCTTCCTCGGATTCCATGGCTTGTGAAGAGTCTTCAATATTAATAGGATTTGTACGGTTATCCATAAGAAATTTTTGTACATTCCTAATAATATTCCCTTGCCTTCGTTGTTCTCTAGCCATCTTAAGTTGACTTACTTGAATATCAATCATCAATTGAAGGATATCTTTCATCTTCTCTTGCAATTTGATCACTCGAGCGTGCGTAGTTCGTTGAAATGGACCAAAATGAGGAGATGTGGGTGAAGTGGGTTCATTAGTAGAAGAGGAGGCCATTATTTTATTGTTTCAGAAGTTATTTACAGAGAATATAGTGAAGAAAGAGGAGAGAAAATGAAATAAATAGATAAATAACCAAATAACTAATTTTGGAGGGAAATTCAATTTTCAAATTTTTATTGGGTATGTCGACATCATGAGATGGGGCATGTCGACATGTTCTTCAAAAAAAGTGTAATTTTTATTTTGAATTTTTATTGATTATTACATTATATTATTTTATATTTCAGATTTTGAACAAATACCTAATTCTCTTCTAAATTTAGTAAAATTCTATTCGGTTAATGGTTTAGTTAATATATCAGCAATTTGTTTTTCAGTATTTATATAATCTAGAGTTATTATTTCTTTAGTTATATTATCTCTAAGAAAATGATGTTTTATATCAATATGTTTAGTTCTAGCATGATGAGTTGGATTTTTAGATAGATTTATTGCACTAGTATTATCACAATATATTGGTGATTTACTTATGTTAATTCCAAAACCTTTTAAAGTTTGTTGCATATATATGACTTGTGAACAGGCCAGAGCAGCAGATATATACTCTGCTTCAGTTGTTGACAAGGAAACAGTATTTTGTTTCTTACTGAACCAGGAAACCAGTGAATGTCCTAGAAAGTGACAAGTTCCACTTGTACTCTTTCGGTCTGATTTACAACCAGCATAATCAACATCACAATATGATATTAAATCAAAAGTATTATTTTTAGAATAAAATAAACCATAATCTAAAGTGTATTTTACATATCTTAAAATTCTTTTAACAGCTTTTAAGTGAGTTTCTTTAGGTTGTGATTGGTATCTTGCACAGAGACAAACACTATGCATAATATCAGGACGACTCGCTGTTATATAGAGTAGCGAACCAATCATTCCCCTATATAAAGTTTGATCAATATCTTTTGATTTATCTTCTTTACTTAAACCTACATTTGTTGACATTGGAGTTGGTTTCCCACTAGAGGTGCTTAATCCAAATTTATTGATTAAGTCTTTAGCATATTTTTCTTGACTTATGAAGATTCCATTTTCTAGTTGTTTAATTTGAAGCCCTAAGAAGAAACTTAATTCTCCCATGTGACTCATTTCAAATTCTTTAGTCATTATATCTGAAAATTATTTATTCATTATGTTATTAGTTCATCCAAAGATTATATCATCTACATATATTTGAACCGGTTGAATATCTTGATTATTTCTTTTGATAAAAAGTGTTGTATCTACTTTACCAATTTCAAAACCAGATTGAAGTAAATAAGATCTTAGTCTTTCATACCAGGCTCTAGGAGCTTGCTTTAGACCATATAAAGCTTTCTTTAACTTGTATACATGGTTTGGAAATTTATTATCTTCAAAAAGTGGAGGTTGTTCAACATAAACATCTTCTTTTACAAAACCATTTAGAAAAGCACTTTTAACATCCATTTGATATAATTTGAAATTATTATAATTAGCGAAAGCAAGTAGAATTCTTATAGCTTCTAATCTTGCTACGGGGGCAAAGGTTTCATCATAGTCAATTCCTTCTTCTTGACAATAACCTTGCGCGACTAAACGAGGTTTATTTCTTACGACCTCACCGAGTTCATTCATTTTATTTTTATAAACCCATTTAGTTCCAATTATACTTTTATCCTCAGGTTTAGGAGCAAGTTCCCACACATCATTTCTGGTAAATTGATTCAATTCTTCTTGCATAGCAAGAATCCATGAATCATCAGACGATGCTTCCTTAGGTTCAATTGTTGATATAAAGGCTACATTACTCATACTACTTAATTGATTTCTAGTTCTTACTACAGATTCAATATTTCCTAAAACATTTTCTATAGGATGATCTTTTGATATTTTAAATCTCTTATTAGGTTGATTTATTTCACTAATAGTTTCATTAGATTGATTTAAATTTATAAAATCTTCTTCATCATCTATTTGTACAATATCTTTATGATTTTCATCAAAAGATACATGCATAGTTTCTTCAATAGTATTGGTTTTTAAATTAAAACTCTAAATGCTTTGCTTTTAATAGAATAACCAATAAAGAATCCTTTATCAGCTTTTGGTTCAAATTTATCTAAATTATCTTTTGTATTAAGTATAAAACATTAACTCCCAAAGACTTTAAAATAAGCAACTATAGGTTTCTTATTATAAAGTAATTCATATGGAGTTTTATTTGTTAATGGTCTAATTAAAATTCTATTTAATATATAACAAGCTGTAGCAACCGCTTCAGCCCAAAAATGTTTAGGTAAATTACTATCAGAAAGCATTGTACGAGCACACTCTTGAATCGTTCTATTCTTACGTTCTACTACTCCGTTTTGTTGTGGAGTTTTTGGAAATGAAAAGTTGTTAGTAATTCCCTTTTGAGTACAGAAATTCTCAAAATTTTCATTTTCAACTTCACCACCGTGATCACTTCGAATAGTTTTAATTTTGAAAGAATGTTGTTTTCGAATTCTTTTAGAAAAGTTTTTAAATATTTCAAAAGCATCACTTTTATGTTTTAAAAAGATTGTCCAAGTATATCTTGAATAATCATCTACTACAACAAAAACATATTTACTATGGTTAATTGATTGAACTTGAGATGGACAAATAAATCTAAATGAAGTAATTCTAGAGGACTAGAGGTAGAAATAACATCTTTTAACTTAAATGAACTTTTCTTAAGTTTTCCTAATCGACAAGCATCACAAATACTATCTACTTTAAAGTTTAACTTGGGTAGACCTCTAACTAAGTCAAGTTTTGATATCCTAGATAATAATTTGAAATTCAAATGGCCAAATCTTTTATGCCAAATCCAAAGGTCACTTGTATTAGCCAAAAGACATAGATTATCATTTGAAATTTTCATACTAAGGATATAAATATTTTTCTTCCTAATACCTTCAAAAATTATATTAGACTTATCATCTTCAATGTGACATTTATCTTTTTCAAATTTAATTTTAAAACCTTTATCGCAAAGTTGACTTACACTAAGCAGATTATGTTTTAAGTTCCTAACTAATAAAACATCAGAAATAAGTAAAGTTTTAGAGTTACCTACATTACCGACGCCAACCACATATCCTTTAGAGTTGTCACCAAAATTGACTAATCCACCATCTTGATAAGTAATGTCCTTAAGTATCTCGGGATTTCCAATCATGTGCCTCGAACAACCACTATCAAGTATCCATTTATCTTTCTCAATTTGCACAGTTTGTCCATTAGGTGTTGATTCGTCAAAAGCCATATAACATGTCTGTCCCTGCATAACACACCAATTCGGTAGATAACTTGATTTTTCAAAATAACTATATGCAGACTTATGATACTTTGATGAAATGCATAGATTCAAAACAGTTTTAACACAATTTTCCAAAAATGCCATTTTTATATTTTTCAAGTTTCAGATTATGAAAACAATGAAAATCAATGCTCTGATACCAATTGTTGGGGATGCGGATTAAGGATCTTAAGGCGGAAATAACACTAGAGGGGGGGTGAATAGTGTTTTAAAGAATATATGAACTATATGACTAAATTAAAACTTTCAACACAAATCTAAACAAAATTCTAATACAGAATGATCACAAAACATATAACAAATGCAAATAGTAAAGTAAAGCAAGTAAAAGGAAAGAACACACCGGATTTTATACTGGTTCGGAATCCTCCTACATCCAGTCCTGCACCAAGACAATATCCTTGTACAGATTTTTATAAGCCAATATCCAAATTACAACCCTCAATTTCTAAGGCCTTGAGGAACCCTCCTATCTCCGAGTCTGGGGCAAACTCTCTTGATTTACGGGACACAAGATCACCCTAATACTTCTTAATAACAATCCTTTTGAATGGATAGACTCTATGGACTTTTTGAATACAAATTGATCCTATAACTCTGAATAGCACTTTGATCTTTAGTAGAATGATGGAGAATCAAATAGAGAGTATCTAAATGATTTCCTATTGAGAATTTGGCAGAATGATGGCACGATCTTGAAAATATGAAGTTTTATGGATATGGAATGGTGGAGAAGAAAGAGTGAAGAAAATAAGAAAGTAGTTATTAAAAAAATTTGTTTTGGAAGCCTTTATATAGATGCACAACAGCCATAACCATTGGCGAAAGGTTTTTGAACGAATGGACACTTCTTTTGAAATTGAATTTTGAATCCAACTGTCACCATGTCGACATGGGGTATCCCCATATGTCGACATCCCTCAGTTCAAAATTATAGAGATGTTGTTTTGTAAAGACAATTGAATTTAAAACAAGTTGAAACTTCTCTGAAGCAAAGTAAAGTGTTTAAACAATATTTTGAGATAGAGAATGAATATAAAACATTATTTTAAATATATGTATATAATAGATATAGACCGTTAATTATATAAGTAATATTTAAAATCAGAATAAGTTTTGATGTTTTAAAAATAGAAGTTTTTAAAATCAGAATAGAGGAATATTTCAAGGCTAAAACAAAGTTTGAAAATCTTTTTGAAAACATGATTTTGAAAGCTAAAACATTTTGAAAACAGATTTAAAAACATTTTGAAAAATCTATTCAAACTGAAATTGCAAGAACCTTCCTACAGAGCTCCTCCATAGGACTCGAGAACTTGTACAAAGTAGTTTAAATGAATTTGTTTTTCGTGGGTTTGTAAGCCACTTGTCGTAGGTTTGTAAGCTACCTGTCGTGGGTTTGTAAGCCACTGGTTTCAATAGGAATTGGGTTCCATCCCAAAAGAAAATTGAAAGAAAGATGAGAGTGCTATTATGAAGTTTTAACAAAATACTAGACACTTATCTTGAGATCTTGAAATCTTGATGCTCTAGAGTCTTGAATCTTGAATCTCTAATCTTCATCTTGATGCTTGAGTCTTTATACCGATCAGTCTTCGATGATACCTACATATACTTCCTATATATAAATATCTATATGGAAATGTTAGTATATATTTTATAAAGTAAATTATAATAACTATATAAGGTTGTTGTCATCAAAACATCATCAACTCAGTTCCTAACACCCATGACATGTTCTTTTGAATTATCTCTAAAGGTTACCGTTCCACCATCGATATATGTTATATTTGATGACCTTTTTGAATTTTCGGTCATATGCTTGGAGCGTCCGCTATCTAGTATCCATTTTTCTTATTTTTTATTTTTTGTACCTCATAAGTTTGTGCCATAAAACACACATTAACTTGTTCTCCGTCACTATCGCTATCACTTTTAGATGATGAAGAATCCATGTCATCCCATGTTACTTTGAAAGCCTTCTTCTTTTTGAATTTTTCAAACTTGTTCTTTTTTTTATCATTATTGAGTTTAGGGCAATCCTTTTTCATATGTCCGTATTGATCACATTCATAGCACTTTATTTGAGACAGGTTTGTTGTGTTGGATTTCCCTTCTTTTTGGAATTTGGTCAACTTTCTAAATTTCTTGAATCTATTATAGTTTTTGGCAATAAAGACTATCTCTTCTTCATCTAAATCAGAGTCATCATTTTTTGTTGTTGGGAATGTTATGTTCTTCTTCTCCGACTTTAGTTCCTTTTGTGCCTGCAAATTAGCTTCATAGGACATTAAATTTCCTATCAACTCTTCAACTTTGAGAGTAGATAGATCATTAGCTTCTTCAATAGATAATATCTTCCTTTCCCAATCTGATGTTAAAGAGTTGAGTATTCGAGAAACTAAATCAAAATCAGTAAACTTAACTCCTAATGCCATAAGATCATGGATAGATTGAAATCTAGAATACATGTCAACAACAGTTTCATTTTGCTTCATTTTGAATGACAAAAATTGGTTTTGCAAAATTGAAATCTTAGTTTCTTTGACCTTTGTTGTACCTTCGTGTGTAATTTGTAAGGTACGCCAAATGTCAAATGCAGTAGTGCATTCCATGACACGTGAAAATTCATTTTTGTCTAGAGAGAAGAATAAAACATTCATAGCTTTAGCATTGTTTGATGCTAAGGTCTTTTGTGCATCGGTTCATATGTTCATAGCAGTAGTAGGTGCTTCATATTTATTTTGTGTGGATGGCCAAATTTCTAGACCATTCGCTTCCATAAAAATTCTCATACGTGTTGACCAATATGCATAGTTTGATCCATTAAAAAGTGGCGGTCGTGCAGTGGATTATCCTTCTTGAAAAATACTTTCCATATTAAAGTGATTCAAAAAGTGTTACTGTTCTTTGATCAAATCTCGCTCTGATACCAAATAAAAGTCTATATGAGTGGATCGTGTAGTGTATATATATGCAAGTATAAGTGACTAACTATATAATGTATCAAATATAAACTAGATAGATGATAATAGCAAAGTAAATGGAAATAATCACACCAGGATTTTATACTGGTTTAGACCTCCCGTCCTACGTCCAGTCCCGAAGCTCCTCTACGGTATTCAACTATCAAACACCTTCACTTCGCTCGGAGGAATAGGCTTGGTTACAAAGGCTTGTTCTTGTCAAGTGTGTGTTCTATAACACATATATTGACTATTAAGTACACATGCTTCCAATCTATATATCTAGAGAATATTGATTGAAGAGTTCTAAATATATAGAAGACTAAAATACAGATATTCGATTGCTAGAGATCAAGTATAAATCAGAGAATAAGAGTAAAGAGCATAAGTAAGTAAGGTGAAGTCTTCTCTTTGATTCTTAATGCTATTTATAGCGGTAGAGAGATTCCTTGAGTGGTTGTATCCATGAACAAGTGTTGTGTGGTCACTCCTGATGGTGATGAAGAGTTGCAACGAAGAGGAGCGAAAGTGTCTTTTCAATTGTGACAGTTGTTCTTTGAATATTCACAGCCGAGTTCAAAATCAGACATATGGAAAATATTTCAGACGTCTGGCTCATTTTTTTTGTTGTATATGGTTATTTTTCAGACGTATGAGTACATTAACCAGACGTCTGATTCTATCTGATTTGCGAACCAGAGGATTCAATCAGACGTCTAGCTAGTGCACCCAGACGTCTGAACTTGTGCATGTTGCTTTCCTTGCGTCTATGTCATTGCACTTCTGATTCTATCGACTTATAGCCTCTTGATACTTCTTTTGAGTCTTGTTTTTGTCTCTTTGGTGATGTTACTTTAACAATTACATGTAACTATATATATATATATATATATGCATATTCGATTTCTATTGTATAGTTGTTATCATCGAAACCATAGAATTGATTTCCTAACAAAATTTTGTCCCCAAGATTAGAATTTGGGTCATCGTGCTTGGTAGATTGGATGGTAGGATTTGTTTCCAGACTTTTTCACTATCACTTTACACTCATTTAGAAATGTTTATACATGTTTAGGATATCCACATACATATTTTCTTTACAGGATTACACACTTACACAAGGTTTAAGCTCACCTTAATATGTCTATAGTATATAATCACATTACACTTTGGTTGAGTAGATGGATGTGTAGATAATTTGGTTGTACTACATGGTGTTATTACGTGTTATGCTGTTTTCGCCCCTTGGAGATATTTCAAGGAAAAAAAATCCTTTTTAAGAGGGGGGACGGTGGAGGGGGGGGGGAGGGAGAATGTAACACCTCTTAAAATCAGTAAGAATCAAATAAGTAAATCAAATTAAATTCTTTAAGTAAAAGTAAAAATGAAAATTTTGTAAAAGTTTAAATTTGGCCACGAAAGTTGTAACATCACGTTCGTGACGAAATTCAAAGATATTTCCATATGTAATATGTTGAAAAGAGAGCTCAAACGAAGAAGTTATGGGCATTTGAAGTTTTCAAGTTTCAAGTAATTTAATTCGAATTCAAAAAAATAATTAAATTCAAAATTAGAAATTTAAAAGTTAACTGAGATTAAACTTGAGGTTAATTTTTTTTAAAGTTAAAAGTATAATTATGGAATCAAATTAAACTAATGACAGAAAAGTAATTACGTTCCCAAAATAGGCGGAGGGGTCGATCGTCTACCCCAACCGGTCGACCGCTAGCAATTAACAGTTGCGTATTGGGCGATCCACTGCTCATGTTGATGGTTGTTAGGATTTTGCTATCAATGAAAATTCTAATTATTCTTTTTTAATTTATTTTCGTCCCACGGTTTTGTAAATTTCAACCCCTATAAATAGGGCCTTACCCTCTCCATTTTTGTTCACAAAAATATTTAGGAATTTAAAGAACCTCTGTCATTTCCTCTCCTTACTTAGATTTGAAAATTCAATTAGGAATTTAGGTGAGGATTCTATTTCCTTTCTAATTATTCTTTTAATCTATTCTCTTCTCTTCCAAACTCTGTGAATCTAACAAAGTTACATATACTAATCATTGCTGTGTATATATGTCAAGAGAAGAGATGTGGAAAAGGGTGCTTTAGCGTCGCAAATCCACATAATAAAGGTATATATCAAGAGAAGAGATGTGGAAAAGGGTGCTTTAGCGTTGCAAATCCACATAATAAAGGCTAAGAATAATCTTTAAGTGGAAAACATTAGTATTTTTATTTAATAAATGTTTAGTATATTGTAGATTCGAATATGCCTTAAGGGTTTTCGGTTTATGAAAATAAAACTAAATGAAACATTCTAAAACTTCTATAATTCGAAATGTCAACTCTTGTTGGAATTTTCAATTGTTTACATTAAATTATTGGAATATGTTGTTTTTGCAGTATTTGGTGATTTCAAATTCTATTCCAGTCGTCTTTAATTCTAATTTGACTATGAAGTTTCAATTAGGGAATATGGTGTAAATCATGAATTTATCTATAGTCCACTCCATTTATTCAATATGAAAATAAAAGAGATGTTTAAATTCTCTGTAAAAGTGGAGTTGAATAGAGATTAAGGCTAGAATTGCAACTTCTATTTTTGAGATTATACATGTGATAGATTGAGTTGAAAATTTTATTATGTACAAGTCAGTTTATTAGAAGTTTTGGATATGAATGTTGAATCCTTTGTTAAGGATATTGAAATCCCTTATTATGGATATTGGAACTTTGGCACCGTTGATAATATGGAAAAGAATATGCATTATTGTTATTGAAAAGGAACTTAAACATTAGTTAGAGCGTAATATTCGCATGCATAGAAAATAATAAGTGTTTGTATATTAATTACCATAATAGAGTACGATTGTAATGTATAATTGTGTAGTAAATTAAGTAATAACTGTCATTAAATCCTCTTTAGGAAAGTAACCGAATCGTTGAGGCAAAATAAGAAGGAATTCTTATACAACCTAATTAATGGACATGATAAGGTGTGTGATAATATATTAAGAGTTTTGTAAAATATGACTAAGTCATAAGTGGTGCGAGGTCAGTTAAAGAACAACCGAAAACCTGGCTAGTTAATCTGGCTACGGGCAACGTGACTTTAGGACGGCAACGTGACTTTAGGGCTGATGTGAGACATCATCTATGATAAATAACTACGATGACACGACTTAGTCCTAATTCTGTAGGTTAAATTTTCCCAATTAATTTGGCTATCAATACCTTCGAATAATCAGGCTAATGTGAGACATCACCGCGGGTGCGGACCATAAGGTGAAGGACCTGCTTCGACGTTTTGGTGGTATTAAGTAGTTGCTTTAAAAATTCATGTTGTTTCTTTATATGCTCATTTAACTGTGTACTAATATAAAACATATATTCAAATAGATCCTCATTCTTTGGATCTTCATCACTTTGTGCGGATGCTGTGTTGAATTCATCTTGTAATTTAGAAATGGGAATTTCTTTAGCTCTTAATCTATTCCATGCCTTAAAATTGAACTTCACCGCCTTTTGCTTATGCATAAATTGATAAGCGGCCAGACTTCATGTTTGTGCATTAAGTCCATCTGTCACACAGTGATTGTACCCTTGCATATGATGCTAATTATTTGCATATCTGAATAGAATATCCTTTTATAAATGTCTTTGTTGGCTAAAGTTATCGGGTTTTCGTGTGTGTGTGTGTGGGGGGGGGGGGGGGGGGGTTGATCGCTAATCAGCGAGGGGATAGCCATAATTGAATATTGTGGAAATAAACACAAAAATTCATAATTCACCAAAACTTTGTCTATACTTGTTGTGATACCACTTCGCTTCCATGTGTACTTGCACCCCTGCATATTAGGTACATCCAAACCACATTTGAAAAAGCTGCTTTTAAAACTATTCATCTCTACTATTAATAATGAAAATTCAATGAACTATTTTCATCCGTGTCTTTTGGAACTTCTCAAAATACCCTTTTGCGTCCCTTTATTTTAGTACTTTTACTTCGTCTGTTTCGTCTTATTTCACCCCGATGGAGAAACCCTAACCAAACTAAAAAGCATTGTTACGATCATTATTGAAATAATTCGTTGTCGAGCTAATCAATCGCCTAAGCAATCCTCCTGCATTACTAATAAATTACCTTCACCAAAATTGAAAACCCAAATCTTCATCGCTGAACTGATTGTTATTGCCGCCTCCTCCAGCTAAGATAATACCGGTACATATATCTTTCTTCCTTTTTAGTATGGAATTGCGGTTTGGAATTGATTTCAAAACAATCAATGCGACGATAGTTTTCTTATTACCTTTTTTGTTTAATTTGAATTGATTTTTGACATTTTAACTGATTTTTGATAATGCTACATTTTAGTACAATGTGATAATTTGATAACTCACCTTTTAGTCTAAAGAATAGGTTAAAGTAGATGATACATCCATTCAATGAGATACTGTAAACAACTAGGGACTATTGTCAACTGAAGCAACAATATTCTTTTCACATAAGGTAGCTTAATTTCAATATTATCGGTGCCCGTTAATATGATGATGTTTACATAGTTTATTAATAAACGAATTGCTTGAGCTAGAAGGTTGCTCCAAAGCTATATAAAAGCACTACCCACAACTTTCTGCTCATACTTTGATATTAATGTACATTTTATACAATGAAAAAATAAGTAATGTCTCCAATGTAAGTTATTGTGTTTATTTATGCTAATGTGGATCTCCAATATCCAATAATTTCTTATTGATTTCTATGGTAAATTACCTATCTATTCAGTTTTGTTTTATTTTGAAATCGTAATATTTTGTTTAATTATGTGCTTGGAGCTTAGGTTCAATGCTATCAATGGAAGGTACAACAAGCGCTTATATCCATACAGGTTTAACTGTAGGTGCTCTTACAACCAATGCATAAAAGCATAGCCTTAATTAGCATCTTGACTTTGATTTAGGATTCTAGCAATGAAATGAATCATTTGGGATTAATTATTGGACTTGCTAAAGATGGAAAGAATTCTAGATTCGTGGTATGTTGAATGAATAATGTTAGGTTGGTTGCTACTTAAATTTGTTAGCACTCTTAAGTTTAAATTTGTTATGTGCAAATTTATTCTTTAAATTGTAATCTTTAAATTGGTTTCATTCACGTGTGTATTGAAAATAAAACTAAAAATGCATGTTCATCTATTTATGTTGAACTCTTAGCTAAATATATAATTATACATAAGCATATGATAAGTGATAAAACTAAAAAAAAGTTCTAATTTAATTTTTGTATCATCATTGCTTTTATTAAGACATCTGCATCAGTTTTGCTATAATTAGTCAAGTTTTATCTTTTCAGCAATTTTTAGAACTTGAAGTTGAATCGATGTAAATAATTTTTTGAATAAGTTCATTAACTGTCTGGTCGTTCAAAGTCAAAAGACAATCTTGAGCCAACTTAACAAATTTAGACTCAAGAAGAATAATAGTAGCATATTTAACATATACACCATATAAAAAAATATTGGTTGGCTTGATTTATTGTAGACAGATCAATTTAATTTGAAATTGATAAACTTCAAGGCCTATGGGTATTTTCTGTAGAATAGATAGATGTAGTGTGACTCCCCATTAAATATAAAACATAAGGTTGAGAGTTAGTAGTTTTTCAATCCACTCCTAACTTTAGGGGTTGATAGTTGCATAGATTTACTACATCTATTTGTATTTCTTAGCTTAGTGTTGTTTTGTACCAATTTTGGCTTCATAGTTTAGGTCACCGGAACTGGTTAATTATATATTATTATTCAATGATTAAAAAACATTTATGGTTTACTAATGAAAATTAGTTACAGTTGTATGCATTCTAATTCCTGATGCTTTTTTTTTCAAAATCTATAGGAAATTAACATATAAACTCTAAAGGAGGCAATGGTATCTCAATAAAGAGGTGGCCTTAATTGTTTCATCCTTCTATCTTTTAAATACCATATTGTTTCGTTAAGTAAATTGGTTTATAAGTCAGTGGTTAAATGCCATAAAATACTTAAGTTGGAAAGAGATGCTAATTTCATCTTAATATTGTAATAATCACTCATAATTTTACTTATGTTTTTTTTTTGAAATGGTACTTTATATACAACAAATCATTGGGACAACATATCCCATGTCAATAAACGTTCGAAAGCAAGTTTCGAAGTTGTGACCTCTTGCAGCAAAGCCGAATCAATTAACCACTTGGACAATGGTGCTTGTCTTTACTTATGTTTTATTTATTGTATTTTCCTTAGGTTCGCTAATATAAGCTAATACATGTATGTTCTCATAAGGTAATATAGTATGTTGTTTGTCTTACATCCAACTACTCTAAAGTCTGAATGAATTTGCACATGCTTTTCACTTTAGGTAATATAAGCTAATGTATGTATGTCCTCTTTAGGTAATATAGTATTATATATGGAAGTACAAAGAATTTATATCACCTTCATAACTAGATTGAAGAGTAGTTACAGTTAGGCATGCATACAATGGTACAATTGATATGAATAATTAAAACGTTAGGTCCCTAGGCACTAACAATATACTAGCCACTGCAATCTATATCAGGTAAGATCATGGAAGCTTGGTAATGCAGTAAACTGAAATTTGAGTGTGAAAGCCAGCTACTAAACTGTCACTGCGTATTGGCCGAGTAGAGATATCATACAGGCTGAGTATAGATGGTGCAGCAAGTCATTTAATCGGCTAC
This sequence comes from Allium cepa, assembly GCA_030765085.1. Taxonomy (NCBI): domain Eukaryota; kingdom Viridiplantae; phylum Streptophyta; class Magnoliopsida; order Asparagales; family Amaryllidaceae; genus Allium; species Allium cepa. The sequence continues at coordinate 789,635,941 of CM060935.1, read as the reverse complement.
CATCATAGATATTAAACTTAGTTGCGAGTCAAGGACGAAATAAGGAATGATTGGAATCTGAATCTGTATGGATCCTTAGCTGAAGTTAAGAAAAGTGGATCATTGGCTGAAGCTAAGAGTAGTGGATCCTGGCTGAAGCTGCAGCATCGGTTAGGAATGACTGGAAATGACAGAATCAGGAATGACAAGACTTCAAAGTTGTTCTATGTTTTCAAAGTTAGTTCTGTTGTATTTTTATGAACATAAAGATGTCTGGACCTGAAAATCGGTACATTCAAAAAGATATTTGAGACTCTGACCAGTGTGAACATGCGACGTAGCTAGAGATGTCAAGTTCTCAATCATTTAATACAACTACTATAACAATGGTAGTCATTATCAAAGCTCAAAAAACTGTACTGCTAACATAGTTGGCATTTTAGTGCTACAATTTGGCTTATAAATTTATGTGTGGTTATTTGAATTCACTTGATGTTTTTTTCGATTATGCTCTTTAATTATGCACAAAAATGACATTGATGTAGCAAGTTACTGGGTTAAGGTCCTTAAGAAAATTTGAAATAGCAAAAATGATCACTACATTGATTTTATTATATTTGTACTATAATAACTATGCTGTAAAAACATGGTTTAATATTCAAATACAGGTCCACTTGGATACGCATATACACAAGCTGCTAATAGCAACGGTAAAAAGAGCCTAACAACTGTGCAAGGGATGAACAAAGAGTTCAGCTACAACAAAATCCTTAAAGACCTCAAAAAGGAATTTTGTTCCAAAAATTTAATGTATGCAAGGCACCAAGCATGTTCAAATGAACTCTTTTTTCATGTCGTGTCGTAATCGAAAACTTAAAGTTTTGGTTGTTTGTGTTCCGAAGACTACTGACAGCAATATTCTTGTAATGGATAAGACATTTGGCTTTGACATAGTTGCTAAAGAAGCTCAAAGAGCAATCGATTCTGCATATATTAAGATGATTATTTGTCTGATAATTATGAGAATTTAAGATATTTTGGTATGTTCAACAATTTTTGTGGTGATATCATAAAAATATAGGCTATAGTGCATACCATGGTATTGGTCCGGTGAAATTAATGGGAAAGGCAGCAGTTTCGTACAAACATTGCTTTTTGTACTTAGATTTACGTTTTTAAAACCCCACATGTTTGATTTTGTATCAACCTTTATCCGTACAAACTTTGCTTTGTAAACAAATTATGCCGTTACCTGTTCTAAATTTGTCCATTTGAATCAACCTCCAGTGAGCTACAATTCAATCTGTTGGTCATCACAATGATATTTTTCACCTCATTGAATACTTAAACTTTACACACTTTTGCTTGAAATATAACTGTACACGCGGACTTTTTTTAATTCTTACCATATGTACGTAACATGACTGTTTACTAATATGTTTTAATTTATCAAATAAATGAATAAATATTGTGCTAATAATATGTATACCGTCCACTTTTTCTTCTCTGCCTTTGCTGAAGCAAAATATAATAAATACTGTGCTAATAATATGTACGTAACATGACTGTCACTGCAGGGAAGGATAGGTGGTGGTTGGTTAGGAAGTATAATGAATGTGTTAAAGGCAAGGATGGATGTGTATGTGTATAGTGCAGAAGTTGATATGGTGACTGTTGGTAGTGATTGGGTATTGGCTGCTGGAGTTGCAGCTGTCGTCAGAGGAAGGCAGGGGGAAGTTTGGAGAGGCTACTGCAAAGTTGTATAATGTTGGAAGAGGCATGTTTTGTTGTGAAGAGGTGGTTGTCCGTTGGTGCATGATGATGTAGAGGAAGTGGGGATGTAGCAGTTTTGTTTGGGTCCGAGGGGAATATGAATGACAATTGAAGTGTCTGAATTGGCTATAGGGTTAAGTAAGTGTGGAAAGTTTGGATGGCAAGATGATGATTGAAGTGTGATTGTGCAGGCTACAGGTAAAGGGTGAAATGTTGTATGTATGATGGATGAAATGTAGCAAGGTGGTTGCTGGATGTGTTATGCAGTTTTGGTTGTAAGAATATTGAAGGCAGAAGATTTTTTTTGTTATTTCAGGGGAAATTTGTATGGTACAGGGAAGTTGTGGTCTGTTGGTGTGAATGAAGCAGTGAACAGATGGTAGTAGGTGATGATAGGCTATGTGGAAGTGAACAGAGATGTTGGTGAATGGCAGTGTTGTTTTTAGGTTGTTTATCAGAGAAGTGGAGCTGGATTGTTGTACGGAATTGGTTGTATTGATGACGTATGAATGTATGCAAGCAGTAGTAAAGTGGTCAGTGAAGTGTGTTTGTCGGTGGTTCGGGTTGAAATGGATTGGAATTCTGAAGTGTTACAAGTATGCAGGTGGTCGAGGAGGATTGGTAGAAGTGGCAAAGGAAGTCTTAATATATGTTTTTGATGGTTGTTGGAGTACAAGGCAGCATAAAGGAAAAAAGGAAGTTCACAGTGATATGTTAACTGATGGACGTTAACTGATGTAAGTGGGTAGCTAAAGTGCTGGCAGAGGAGAGTGAAAGTTGTGACAGGGATATGACTGTGGTGAACCGTGTTGCATGAAGTGTTAAGACAATGCAACAATGAATGTTTTTTTTAGAAAATTGTAAATGTACAAATGTAAATGCAAATGTAAATGTAAATGGAATGGAATAAAAAAAATTCCTTTTCAAATGAAATTGTGTATATAACTTTTTTAAATAGAAATGCAAATGAAAATATAACAAAATCAAACACATAATTAAAATGCAAACAAAAATCACAAAAACACACAAACAAACAAAATTTTAAATAAAAATTAACACACATAACAAAATCAAATGAAAAATAATTTGAAGAATAGAAATTAAAAATCAAAAAAGTTCCCCTGCAACGACCATTAATATTTACTTATTTATAATTCTCCTAATTGTTTACCTTTTATGTGACAACAATCATTTATATTTATTCTACACCTTATACAAATATGTTGTTGAATTAATGCATGACATTGTGATAATAGGGATAGACGTACCTACATTGACATCCTTTGGATTGAGAGCGTTATTGAAATCCCCTATCACAATCCATAACATCCTTATTATTGAAGCATTGGGACATAAAGTATCCCATAACTCATGCCTTTCAATGAATGAGTTGCTAGCATAGACTAAAGTACAAGTACATTGTAGGCCACCCTTATTGCTGAGTAACATAGTAATGTGATACTTTATCATGCTAATTATGGTGTATGTCCATATTATTTCATCAAAGAGAACTAATATTTTGTCCTTGCTTCCAGATTCATTGTTGTGCAGCCATGTCCAATTTGATTGCTATCTAGGCTTCAAGTTATCAATATTTTTTGTACTTAGTTTATTCTCCACCAAGTTAAATACATCCAGCCCGTGGGATTTTAGAAGTGTTAATGCGTGGCTAATTTTTTATCGTTTGCATTCATACCTCCAATATTCCATGATAATGCATTCATTTACCTAGAACTGCTCCTTCTAGATCCTTTAGGAGGAGCAACAGTTGGATGTCTAGGTTTACTTGCCATCTCACGCTTCTGCTTATAGTCAGGGTTTGCTGATAACATGGGGAAGACATTTTCCCCAATTGTATTTTATTTTCTGGTTTACTATACGTGCGTTGCAATGTGTTGGATGATTGCATTTTTAAGAGTCTGAATTTAATAAAGCCAGTTCATCCTCATCTTATGAAGTTATTGCATCCTCTATATTAACAAAATCGAAAAGGTTTGACGTTTTCTAGGTTGTTATGCACAGTGCATTTCATCTCTTTCTTTAGGAACAATAGCCGTGTGTATATTACTGTTATCCTCCTTTTGTTTTGTGTATACAGGTGAATTGTTTATACTAGATGATTCTACTACAGTGGAACTCGATGCATCTTTAGTTTTCATATCATGTACATTTGTAGAATTGTATGTAGATGGTTCATCTTCGGTAGATCCCAGAACTGAAAAGTGGTCTTCCAAACGTACATCAGATTGAAGGCTGCGAACGTTGATGCATTGCATAGATGAAGAACCACAATGTTCTAGAGCTGTTTTAATATTGTCTAAGTTCGTATGTATTAGAGAAGTTGCGGCCTTCTTAGAACATTGTTGTGTTGTTGATGTAGAAGTATAGTCTAGTGTTGTACTCTTTTTTTGTTTCCCAGACTATACTATATTACAAGTGTTTCGTTATGACCATTCAACTAACAGTAATTACAAGGCTTTATCTGCTATTCATATTCTAAGTATATACTGTCAATTTCTCCTGTAATCTGTTTCAAATCTATTGTCATAGGATACTGAAAATGCACGATTTACTTCAATTAACACTGTAGCATTGTTTAGTCTACTTTCCTTAGCAATAGTAGAACCCATTTTGATTGGGAAACCAAGAATATTAGCAATTCTACTGATACCTCCATTGTTCAACATTTAATTTTAAATCTTTCAGCCGGACCCAAATAAGGATAGATGACAAAACGTCTTTATTCAAATTCATACCTGGTTTCCACTTTTTAATAATAATAATTTTGAACTTAAAGTGTATTGACCAAGTTTTACTATTTTTGCACAATCATCAGTATTGTAAATTTAATTAGAATGAAACTAGTCTTCTTGTAATAAATATCATACCCACCGACAAGTTGCCATTATCTTATCAATAAATCCCTTAGAATTAGCAAACATCGATCTTCTTCCCAGAATGCACACTAGTAGTGTATTTCTCCATTTGTCCTCTGATTTTGCAATAACTGTCTTTTACCGTACCGATTATATTGGCATCTTCGTTGAAGAGCGTAAAATTGTTGATCAATCACGTCGTCTTCCTTATCGGTTGTAAATTCTCTAACGGTATCAGTCCACATCCATAATCATGTCTGCCTTCCTTGAGAGTTCGCCTTTGACATCTCTGTGATTGGATGCTACCTAGTGTCACCCTCCTCCATCGACGATTGTTTGCAAGTTGTCGGGTCGGATGGTTTGGAAGGAATCGCATCATGGATAACCATCTATATAAAGCCCGGTTCCTCCATTTTTGATTATTAATATAGATGCTACACACATACTACGCCTTCAATGTTCAATTGTTAATATTTAGTTATTTTTATATAGCCGACTCCTTGTCTTATTAATGTTAATTTACTGTCATTTACCACTTAATTTTAACTTAAAAGATCTAATTATCTTTTATTCTTTACTATGTCTTTATTTTATTAGATCTATTTTACTGTTCCCTTTTAATTCTTACTATCTTTCTTTGGTTACTACTTTCTTACATACTTATTTCATTCTTTACCTACATTTCTTCACTTATTATTTAATTTCTAACCCAAATTTTATTGCATATATTAGTTTTACATTTGGACTATCATTATTGTATGTATATACAATTCTTCAGTTTATACCTAGGGATTTCTGCATTTTAATATGTTGGAATTACATCTTTCTAAAAAGAATTGTTAACACCATAAAACTTTCATAACATACCCAATAATGGGATTTTTGTTACCTTTTACAAGAAATTATCTTTTTAGTTTTATTATTGAAATAGACAGTACAAAATACGGTAAATGTCCTTATAATGCACCTCTCTTTCTTTTAGACATATTCTTTGTTATTTCAAACATGACGCTTTTCTTCATATTTATAGAATTAGATAATTAAGAGAAATTTACGTTGCATCGCACTTTATTCCAATGACTTAAAATACCGCTTAAATCCCAATTCAAACCTCTAATTTCATGCTAACTAACATATGCCATCTAAATCTGCAAATCGAGAATATCTATAAATCTAGTTAATTTAAGGACTACCACTTATACCCTTACTTTTTGGATTTAAGTTAACAGTTCATAGAATATGTAGACATGAGTTTCATTTTCATTTGCATGCAATATAATTAAACTTACAACTTCAAATAATTTTATCCATGCATACAAGGAATAGATTTGCAACTCAATGAGTCCAATATTATATAAAAAATATATAATTTCTCATTCACCTTTTAGCTATCCAAATCTCCAGGTCTTATCCATGTTTTCCAGATTTACTCCATGTTTTCTCCCTTTCGGAATACATATACCGCAAACATACATGTACGTATTAGAAATCTAGATATGAGAAGATTCGGATCTACATTTAAGTTTACCTTGGCTTTGGTGATTCTGTTAACTGGGTTTTAACTAAGCAGAAATCAATAGAAGTTAGAATGTTAAAACAAAGATGAAACGGCTTGAAATCTTGGAAGCAACCTCGAATAGGAAGATGGAACAGCTCAGAGCACCCAAGAATATGCCAAGTGTAGAGGTCGGTATCGACTTCATCATGTCGGTGGAGACTTCTCATAGCTTCGTATTTTCCACTCAAATTTTACAAAAGTAATTCTATACTTCTTTATGCCCGCTCAAAAGATTTCCAAGGGTTTTAAACAACAATTACAAGAGTTGAAGAGTTGGCATCTAGAACAGTAGAACAAACCAAGTAACAAAGGAACAATCATCAAAACCAATTTACTATCTATAGAAACAACATGGGATAACTCAGAATAAAGTAGAATAAAGATTGAAAAAAAGTTCAAAGCAATTGGAATTAAGCACGCATGTCAGCACCGACATTAGAGGCCGGTACCAACATATCATGTTAACATGGTAGCACTTGCAACTTTGCACACTACCCCAGGCCTTCATTTGGATTCTACTCCAACTCTTCTCCTGACCCAATATGACTGCTACCCTTGCAAATACAAAGCATAGAGCATCTAAAATATGATCTGGTTTCTGCCATCACTATGCGGATGCTATATCTCCTCTTCATCTCCTTCCTCTACACGATAGTCACCAAGGTAGCTACTTTGAGCAATTCAAGGACTTAGAATAGGTCAACCCTTTATTGATGACTTATTCTGTGACGACTCAAATTTTCAGATCAGTAAAAATCGTTGAAAACCCGTTCATTTTAAAACTAAAAAATGATAACTACAAATTAAATACATAATATTATTTGATAAATATTCAACATCACTAATTGTTTAGGATACAACTTTCAATTTTACAAGTTATCTGAGTAATCATTTGTTCTACAGTGTTTTTAAACGTAAAGAAGACTCAATATACAATAAATCTACTGCTACAACTCTCTGATGAGAAATACAACAATAACATATTCCTGAAAACTCAATAAACATGTCATATTTGGAATAAAATGTTAAGTAGGAAATATACAATAATGCAAGATCAACAACCAATAAAAAAATGGTTATATCATCACTACCACTTGCGACTGCCTATGTACCCCTATCGAATTGCGTATCCAATTAGATACAGGTCCAAGCCAACATAGTTCTCCGACCACGAATAAGGATCAAAGAGCCTACGATGCAACAACGCATATGCAACAACGGAAAGTGGCTTACTTCCTTTCAACCAGAGACGGTTGAATCCTTAGGGACATCGAACAAAGAAGTATTCATTCTTAAAGTAAGAATGTTTATTATGTAGCCCCTCGATTATCTTGCACCTCACATATGCTTCTATTATCACAAAGGATGGCAGTCCTTTCTAGTCTCGAACTTGAGAAAATAGGTGAGCTGATCGAAACATGGCGGTCGACCAAATCTCTACATGAAGAGAACATATAACGAGTTTAAGGCATGCTCGTAGTTTAAGGCATGCTCGTTCGGATAGACTTGGAATAGGACAAATATAATATCTTGCAGATATATCATCAAGAAAGGATTGAAAGGAGGGATGAAACCATCAAGGCATATATAATGACTGCAAGCTGTGAAACCCGATGGGGGGTTTGAGCAAATTTAGTTATGGCCGGTAAACAGACATTGTCCTTTGAGATGCCATTTAAAGCAGATGTTTCGAAGCATCTTGACCGTCAAAACTATGGGTTCCCATTTCAGCGGGTCATTTATAATTAACCCTAGGGGCAACGGATGAAGAGTGGGATTAACCGGTACTAGCTGTTCTTAAGACCTAGAAATTGAAGGCTATTCAGCTTTGATTGGAAGAAGGGGTGAAATCAGAGCGGTAGAAGATGCACCTTCATTAGGAGTCGACCATCCTTTACCAAATTTATGATGGGGCAATCGATAAGCCATTCTAAACATTAGAACTTGGTGTTCAACATTGTTAGGTAATTTTAACTTAGAATAAATGTAGCTCTGTGACCAACGTTCGGGATCCAAAAGAAGTTGACATGTATTGACCGAGCTGATTGAATTCTTAGTTTTGACAGGGGCAAGTGCGACGTGTTATCTATGCAAAGTGAGTCTAGTGTCTCGAACACCGCGAATGAAAAATCCCGTGTAGATAGCTCGCTCGCACTAGAAAAATAAGTCGCATTGTGCTTTAAGATTACCTCTTTTGGAACTTACCCGTTATCGATTGAAAATCGATAACGGATCCATTGTCCATAGTGATGCATAAAGTTTTTCTTTTCAGGATCGCCGAAAGTCCAGAATACACCCGAATCCAAAATGAATCATTGAATCAGAATCTATTTGATGATTAGAACTCAGCCAATTTCACGGAGAAGACAATCGAAGCCAAAGAGTTAGACTTTTCTCCGGATCATACACGTTCAACCAGAGCAAATCCTAATTTCATCCCTAGTTATATCTGATAGAATCCAATTGTCTTCCATATAGATTGGTGTCAACCAAGCTAATACGATCTCCACCATTATCATACACCAGTACCTACCTTAGATCAAAATCAGACAGAGCTCGATCTCGGGTTTCAGAGGAAATCGAGACTGAGACTTCGAGAAGTGACTCTGGAGGTAGTAGTAGCGCTGCATGGTGGAAAATTGCTCTGGAGGTAGTCGGTGCTCGGAAGTCGGTAGGAAGCAATAAGGAAGTATGAACAAGTGAACGGAAAGGAGTCGAAGCATGTAAGCTTATAAAAGAAAAGGTAGAGTTTTTTCTTAAGTCTTCATTTCGGTACCGACATTAAGAATACGGTACTGACACGTCGTATCTTCTCCGACTGTGTTCAAAGTTATTACGAGGGATCTACTCAGCAACAGAGAGTAGCATGTGAATTTTGGTATGCAAATTACATTGTGAATGTCAAAAGGAGCAATTTCAACTCAAGATGGTGCAACCATTCAATAGAAATCGATTATTAAAACCTAGTAAAAATAGTGTCTTGAGACGACATTCAAATAATTAACTGGAATTGGTAGGATAGTAATCCAAGACTTGTCTTGTTCCAGAGCATATTTTGTTTTCAACGAAAGCATACTCTAGGGGCAAATGTTAATAGGGTTTTTAACCAAGCTGAAATCCATAAAAGTTAAAATGTCAAAAAAAAGATGAAACGACTTGAAATCTTGGAAGCAACCTTGAATAAGAAGATGGAATAGCTCAAAGAAGTCACACCCAAGAATATGCCAATCCTAAAGGTCGGTACCGACTTCATCATGTCGATGGGGACTCCCAAAACTTCATATTTTCCACTCAAACTTTACAGAAGTCATTATCTACTTTATCTATGCCTGCTTAAGGTATTTCCAAGGGCTTGGAACAACTAATTACAGGAGTTAAAGAGTTAGCATCTAGAATACTAGAACGAACCAAGCAACAAAGGAACGGTCATCCCAACTAACTGCCTATATAAACAACATGGGACAACTCAAAATCAAGTAGCATGAATAGTGAAAAAAAGTTCAAGGAAATTGCAATTAACTACGCATGTTGGCATCGACATGTCATGTCAACTCGGTAGCACTTGGAACTTTGCACACTCCCTCGGGCTTTCATCTGGTTCTGCTCCAACTCTTCTCCTGGCCCAATACGAAAGCTACCCTTATAAATGCAAACCATATAGCAGCTAAAACAAGATCTGGTTTCTTCCATCACTACGCAGAAGCTCTGTTTCTTCTTCATCTCCTTCCTCTACACAATAGTCACTAAAGTAGCTATTTAGGAAATTCTACGAGTTAGAAACGGTCGTACCTCTATACTTATGACTTATTCCCTCTCAAACTTTTGTAATCTCAATTGAATCTATAAGCAATAAAGCTATAAAGTGGATGTAGGCCAAAGATTGTCGAACCACTATAAAATATTATGTCTCTCTTTCTTATTGCCGTTTATTTTCCTTTATTTTCACTATTACATGCTTGATTTAGGTCTCATGGGTTTCCTACAACCTATTCTTGGGCGTTGATCCTTTTTTTACGTTAATAGGTTTGATTCAACTCTTTCCTTCTTCTCTATTATCATATGTTATTCTTCACTTGTATAAACGTGTATAACTATAGATTTATCAAGAATTATGAATTTTTAGTGAAGAGAAAATAGCAGAGCTTCACCGTTGCTTCAAAAAATATGAGAAGAAAATTGAGGGTTTAGGCCCATATTTATAGGGGTTCGAATCACCCTCTGTCGAATGGTCGAGATATTTTGGTTGATTACCCTCTGCCGCTTCATCACGTTGATTAATTTCCTTTTATACATTATTCTCTCTATTCATAACCGATTTACCCTAATGTTGATTATTCTTACATGTTAAGTAGAGGTAACTATTAGTTAATTCTAATAACAGTAATTAACATTAGTTAATTATATTTATTTTCTTAATATTTTATAATGTTTTTATATGGTTTAACATAGCAGATTGAGTGTTTGATATAACATATGTCTCAAATTCATTTCCAATGTCTCTTCTTACTCATATCCATTTATATAAACTCTATTTGTGTATATTCATTTAATTTCGAATTTATATTCTCAGGCCCATAAACTATTGTCTCGAACTTCATTTTTATAATAATCCTTGGATTTCGTGTAATTATAATTCTCATACTATCACTATACAAACTGATATTTCATTGTTTAGCCATATATTGCTAAACTATTACTTTGCATCGATTTTTCAAATAGATTCCACTTTAATGTCATATTATATCATTATATTTATTGTAATATTTATGTATCTTAAATATTTATCCATAAGCCACAGTTATTTTAGAATTATAGGAGTGTGAATAGATTAGAGGAAAGTAGGCAAAATCCGCACACATAGGATAGAAAATCCCCAAAATTTCACGTTATCTAAATTTGGCCTTTGCTCCAAATCGATGTATCCGCGATTCTAATTAGTATTTGATTATTGCACTATCCTTGCTTTTCGAGTCAATGGTTGAATTGTTGATTTTTACTGAAATTTGATACGGAAATTAGATTTTGAGTGAAGAGGGTTTTCAAAGATGTGAGAAAGAAGAAGGAGATAGAAAAAGAATGTGTATAGAAGAAATGAATTTTAAACATTCAAAATGAGAAACGATCTGTTATTTATAACCAAAATGAGATATTAGTTCAAGTTAAATTGAGCCAACCTAAATTTCAATTTCAATTTTAATTTTCGAAACATAAAAATCATGATATCTCTCACATTTAGAATCCGATTCAGACAAATGAATATACAGTGTGCACTACAAAAACATGACTTTTGGAATGATGTCTGTTTTATTTTCAAATTAAAAGGTTTGAAAAATTAAGATTTTTACCTTTGATCAAAATTATTTTATTTATTTCATTTTTACAAATTGTCGAAAATTTACAGGTTATTACACTCTCCTTCTTAAAAGAAATTTCATCCTCGAAATTACAAACATTACATCCAAATCAAAAAAATCATAATAACCTTTCAATTTCAATCACGTCAATACATATATAACATTTAAATAAGAAAATGTGAATGCATGATCATGTCATATAACGAATAAATGCAAGAATGTAATCTAGGATGATGTCCTATAACACTTAACTAAATGCGTGGACGCAATTCGCTAGTCAACCTCCTGAACTAGTCGGCCTCCTGAATGCATGCAGTATGGATGAGATACAGGCATGATGCAGTACAATCCTAGTATATTAGAATAAATGAAATCCATATGAATGTAACTGTCCCCATCGTATCATAAGTCAAGGGTTCAACCATCTTAATATCCTATACTAATCTATCCAACCACGAGCAACCGAATCATAAGTATCGAAAATCTTACATCCGAACCTAGATCCTAAGGAAACAAAATAAAATAAAGGGATGTACCAGTAAAGAGATTAGAATGAGCAGCCCTTATCTTCTCCTTAGTCTTCCATGTGCTTTCCTGTGGGTCATCCCTGTTGAATATGCGCTTATATGATTTTCGTTTGATGATAATAAACATATATACATTCGTTTAAATGTATTTGTTAATGTACGATTTTATTCTTCATAGGTTAAATAAATATTTGCTGGATAAAATTAAATAGCACAGAATTTGAATTCAAACAGAAATTTTATTCAAACAAATATTTATTACAATTTTGAATAGTACAAATTCAAGCTCTCACTATACACTATACAACTTTGATACAAATTCAATTACATCATGATTTCTTATTTACATAAATTCCTCACTACATATCACTCACACTCGTAGTTCATCTTTAACTTCATTCCAGTTAGAATCCACCATCTGAGCAATCTGCAAAAATATTCACTAACGCAGTAAAATTGAAAAAGAAATATTTTTGCAGTATAAAATAAAATGTGAATTTTGAAAATGATATTTGCCTCAGTTATTTGGGTTGTTCGTCATCATTTATATTTGAATTCATCACACACGAACAATGTGACATGCACAGTGTATCACTGTACATGCCATAAGGCCATGCACACCGATATACAGTTGATAATGCTACAGGGACAGGTGAGCACAAGGTCAAACCCAAATAAAAAGACGGGTTCAACTCAGGTGTAATATAAATAAAATATCAACTTAAGCACAAGGTCAAACCCGAGTTGTGAAACTGGATTCAACACAAGTGCAACTCAAATGCACACATGAATGCTATGATCGAAGTATGCATGTATACATATCGACCAGGCAACAAACAAAGTCAACAAAACATGCATCATATACATGGCAATCAAACTGAAGTATAGAGCATAAGCAAGCATAAATGAACTGGTCAGAGCAAAGCCATATGAAGTAGATATGGATATGCAGGCATGTCAAAAAGACCAACTCAATGCGACTCAAGAGTACACATGATACATGAAGTAATGCAATGCTCAAAAGACATAGTACACAAGCTTGCAACTTCAATCCAAACCAAACTGCATCAAGTCCAGCAGCTCAAGTAACAAAACTCGAGTGCAGTAGTGAACAAAACTGAAATTTAAATACCAACTGCAAATATCCAAGTACAGCATGAACAAGACACATGATCACTATAGGCCGAAACAAAATGCAACAAAAACAAGTGTACAACGACAATAACCAAGGCACAAAGGAATTTCAAATTTATACATGCAAATTCGACAAGCAACTGAAGGCAACTGATCCAGTTACAACAGAGAATCAAGTCGACCAGGTAGCAATGATAATAATGCAACACAGTAGAGACACCATACAACATACGCAATATGAAGACCACCAGTGCACAGATTCAAGGCAACAAGAATGGCCAGAAATTGTACAACATGGTCAGAAGCAAGGCAACAAAGACTCAAGCAACAACATGGACTGCAACAAACATCAGCAGAGTTTCAGTAATGCACATAGCAAGCTACATGAAGACCAGCAAATAAATGAAACAACATATATACATATGTGCAGCTTGAATACGAATACATCAAGTCACGGTCCAAACCAATAAACAACACTTTGAATGAAATCAAGCATGTGGACAGTTCGAACAATATCCATAAGGTTCTAAATTACCAAAGTCATAGTGAACAAAGCAAGGTGTAACCAAAGTCACAGGGAAATCAACATCATCAAAATTGATCAACACCGTGTGTTACTGAACGAAGTCCAGCATAAACAAAATCAACATCGCAAGCTAATAAAGTGTCCAAAACCGTGATAGACAAACCAAGAAGGTAACCAGTATGCACAAAATCAAAGCCAAGGCAAACCAGTCAATGCTGAAGTAAAAACGAATATGACAAAGTCAAAATTAAAGCCGTGGACCAAGTTAAAAATCCATAGCCGTGGTCATCACGAAATTAATTCAAAACCGTGTCAACCAAGAAACGTGAAAGATACGAATTTGACAAAGTCAGATTAATTATCAATCGTTCAAGCATCGTCAAGTGGCCGAGGAGAATTAATTGACAAATTCAAATGACTTTATACGAACGCAAGAATAGGATTTCAAAACCTATATAAACCCACTCATCATCAGCTTTCACAATCATCGAGTTCAAGCAAGCATAAAACCAGCAAAACAAAAGCATAAAATTACATACTGAAGCAAGGGACGAACTCGATCAATTCGAAGCAGTCGTAGTGCACAAAGGAAACCAGCGATTGACAAAAGAACGCCGAGTCAATAATTCCATCACAGTCGCAAGCTTCGAATTTCAAAAACCCTAAATTGGATCGAAGGGACGAAGCCCTAATTTAGCTTAAAAAAAAAGGAACGGCCGCCATCTCAAAATTAATGAACGAAGAAAATAAAAGGAACGGAAATTAAAAGAGAACGGGCCAAAATAGAAGGGGGCCGGCCTTTATATTAAATGGCTTTTAATTTTATATTAGGGTTTTTGTTTTTACTTTTAAATTGTTGTTTAAACCTTTTTTTTTAACTTTAAACCGTTGTATTTACTAGTCGTGTGACTAGGGGACAAGCTACGTGGCGTAGCTTGAGAATTCGCAACTCAGTGGCTGAGTTGTGGCAGGGTTTTGAGCATAGAGTTAGATTTAGTCGATAGCGGGTGTCGCGAGTTTACGTGTGTAAGCGAGGGACTATCTAATTTCTAGTAGAAACCTTGGGGGCAGCACGTAGGCAGGGTTTTGCCGAAGCTGGGTAAATTCTGTATCGTTCTATTTCTGCATTTATTATTCTGCTATTATCTGTGCTGCTATTGTTCTGTGATCTGTGTTAAAATTATTTTATAAGCTTCCGCGATTAATTTTTATAATTTATACCATCACCCTATTCAACCCCCCTCTAGGGTGAAATCGATCCTACAAGTGGTATCAGAGCTAGGAATAGGAGTCATCATTTGTTTTAAAAATTCGTTTTTCAAAAAATAAATCAGTTTTTGTTTTTAAAAATTTGAATTTCTAAAACGGCTTCTTTTAATAATGCTTTTGCAGAGGGTCAGTCGATAGTTAGACCACCAATGTTCAATGGTGAATATGCTTTTTGGAAAAATAGGATGAAATTTTTTCTAAAAACCATTGACGCTTGGGATATTGTTGAGACAGTTATAGAACTCCAACTATAATTGTAGATAATCAGGAAATAGAGAAACCAAAGGAACAATGGACAGAACTAGGAAATAAATTAAAGAATACTAATGCCAAAGCTATGAATTCTATTATCTGTTCATTGGATCAATTTGAATTTAATCGTGTCTCACATTGTCTAACTGCGCAGGAAATATGGCACACAAGTGACTCACGAAGGAACATCTCAAGTCAAAGAATCTCGCCTTGCAATGCTAAGCAGCGAATACGAGAACTTCAAAATGGCGAAGGAAGAAAATGTCAAAGAGATGCATGGACGACTTTCCAACATCGTTTACAAATCAAAAGCTCTTGGAAAATCATACACAGAGTTGGAGATAGTCCGAAAAATCCTTAGAGTCCTTCCACGAAAATTTGAAGCAAAAGTGACTGCCATTCAAGAATCAAAAGATTTGAAACAAATGAAAGTCGAAGAACTCATCGGAAATCTCACCACTTATGAGCTAGAAATGAAATTCAAGGAAGAGCGTGAAGGAGGAGATACTCGAAAGAAATCAATAGCGCTCAAAGGAACAACTGAAAGTGATGATGATAACGATGATGATGATGGAGCAGCAGAGCTGGCGCTACTAATAAAGAAATTCAAAAGGTGGAATCGCAAATACGGAAATCCAGCTCGAAATCATGAATTGAAAAGCAGAATAGGCAAAGCACTTGACTACTCAGAAGAACAGGAGATCATCTGTCATAAGTGCAACCAACCCGGACACATCAAGCCCAATTGTCCTCGAAATCGACGCGACTTTGGAAAGAAACAGAAAAAGAAAAGTTTTGCAGCCACTTGGGATGAAATGGATGAGAATGATAAAAGTACTAGCAGTGAGAGTGAGAAAGCAGATATGTGCCTTCAAGGAAATATAACTGATAGCAACGATGACGAGCCAAGCGAGGTATCAAAACTTACTCACTCTGAATTACTTATATATTTTCATGAAGTAAATGGCTGTTATGAACGATTTAGGGAAAAATACGCCAAACTTGAATCTCAAAAGGATACTTTGATAGAATGCAATGAACAACTTGATCAATTAGTTAAGAACTATCAACGTAGAATCCCTAAGTGTGATAAGTGTCCAACATTCGAAGAGGAAATTAAAAAATCGGAAATCAATATAAAATCACTTGAAAATGAAATTCTGATTTTAAAAGAGAATGAAAATACTAGGAGAGAGAATTCTATTAAAAAGTGCACACAATTGTTAAACGAAAATGAATATCTTAAATCACAAGTCCAACAACTGTCTACTACTTTAGATAAATTTTTCAAAAGTGAAAAATCGTTGAATATGCTACTAGGAAAGCAAACTGTTAATACGGTTAGACAAGGACTTGGATATAATAAATTGAAAATTGTTGAAAGCAATAATAATCAAGTTAATTCTATGTGCACAATTTGTAGAAAATATGGACACAATCACAATAATTGTTGGTATAGACCCAAACATGTGAAGACTATACCGATTTGGGTTCCAAAAGGCATAAATATAAAATCTCTCAAAGTTAAACAAATTTGGGTGCCAAAGGGAACAATTATAAATAGTTTTGGGTCTACACAAAATTATTTTTCAAAATATTCTGCCACTAACAATCATGGACCTATAAAAACAAATAGGTCACATAAATTTTTCATCGTGTAGGTGTGGTAGCAGGCTAAGGAACAACAACAGTGTTCTCTGGATTTTGGCTGTTCCAAAAACACAACGGGCGACAAAGCAAAGTTCCTTAGCCTAGTATAAAGGTGACAGAATCACAATGGACAACGACGAAAAATATCGTAAAGGTAAAACAGGTAAAGGTATATTTATTTGTACGATATATTAAATGTGATAATCTGCACCATATTCTGATTTAAAATCAGCCAATATTGAGATGATGAAAAGATGATGATTTTGATTCTGACTTATTCAACATAGTTGGCCAAGTATATTCTTATGCCAAAAAAACTATAATAATCTCTAGATTCTTTGAATTACTTCATATATATCAGTTTGGATTAAAAATAGTGTTTTGTTGGATAATACAATTGGTTATAATGCGGCTAACTCTATATTCACGGTTTTTGATTATTAACACGGCTTCATTTCAAATTCAAGAGAATGTCGTTTAAATTGCTGCTAAAATTGAGTTTGAAATTTTTGGTGCACACTTCATGGTTTGGTCAATCAAATTCAATTAATGATGATTTTGAGTGAAAGAGAAATTCAGATGCAGATTACACTGGTAATCTAGTTGATAGAAAAATTACTAGTTGAACGTGATTTTTGAGACATTTAGTAACTGCATCATGTTTCAAAGAAAATATATGCATATTCTTCATTTCAAATAATTTTCAAATAGCATAAAATTTTCTTTTAAAACCCCCTGGAGAAAATCATTTTTGACCATAGTTTCTGATTAGTCAGTTTTGAAAAATTAATTTCATAATTATTTTTGAATTTGATTTTAAATGACTATTTTGACTAATCTGACTCCCTAATGTTTATCGAAAAGAAAAATAGTGATTGAAAAAGTGACGACTGTTAATATTGATCAAATATTATGGCTCGAGACGGTATAACTAAGAAATTTCTTTAGAAATTTAAACAAGAGTTATAAAACTGTTTTTTGGTAAAAATTCCATGACCATCTCTATATCTATCATATTTCTAACGACCATCACTCATCAAAATTCTACATAGTTTGTCGATATGTGGTACTTTAAACAGGAATCGTTCGTTTTTCATTTTTCACATTTTTTTTGAAAAAAAGGGGTAATGATAATAATAATAAATACCAAAGTATTCACTCTCATTTAAAAGTCCTCACGGTTATGCATGAGTGAATTACTTGGAATTTGTTATGTGCTTCCATGCTCATTTAAAAGTCCTCGCGGTTATGTATGTATGGAACGCATATCAAAAGTTGATTTTTAAAATAAACAAGTTGATTCTAATCCCATTTAAAAGTCCTCACGGTTATGCGTGGTTAGAAGATACTTGAATTCATTTTTTAAAAATAAAATAAAATTGGAATACTACTAATCTCATTTAAAAGTCCTAACAGTTATGCATGGTTAGTAAATATTCAAATTCCTGATATAAATATACCATAAATAGACACAACTGTATGGTTTTATATGATGACATCATTTCCATCATTCTAAAAGTTGAATATGCGCCTAACAAAACATTTATGATTTTTGTTTGACTTTTTATCGAAATTTAATATTTATATTCAATAGAGTTTTAATGTTGGATTGATATCGATTACTTTATCTCTATTTTCTCTAATACTATTGTTCTTTTGCCGATGACAAAAGGGGGAGAGAAAAGTTAAGATTTTGTTAAATAAAATCAAGAAAAGGTCAAATAATTTTCCATTTGCATCTAGGCTCATTTGCATATTATTTAGTTGTATGCATATTTGTAGGGGGAGCTTTGTGTAGAGAGGAAGCATTTAAATAGGGGGAGCAATTAGGATATATCTATAATCAAATACATTTAACATATTCAAAATCTTAAATATATGTTTGTTATCATCAAAAGGGGGAGATTGTTGAATATGCGCTTATATGATTTTTGTTTGATGATAATAAACATATATACATTTGTTTAAATGTATTTGTTAATGTACTATTTTATTCTTCATAGGTTAAATAAATATTTGCTGGATAAAATTAAATAACACAGAATTTGAATTCAAACAGAAATTTTATTCAAACAAATATTTATTACAACTTTGAATAGTACAAATTCAAGCTCTCACTATACACTATACAACTTTGATACAAATTCAATTACATCACGATTTCTTATTTACATAAATTCCTTACTACATATCACTCACACTCGTAGTTCATCTTTAACTTCATTCCAGTTAGAATCCAGCATCTGAGCAATCTGCAAAAATATTCACTAACGCAGTAAAATTGAAAAAGAAATATTTTTGCAATATAAAATAAAATGTGAATTTTGAAAATGATATTTGCCTCAGTTATTTGGGTTGTTCGTCATCATTTATATTTGAATTCATCACACACGAACAATGTGACATGCACAGTGTATCACTGTACATGCCACAAGGCCATGCACACCGATATACACTTGATAATGCTACAGGGACAGGTGAGCACAAGGTCAAACCCAAATTAAAAGACGGGTTCAACTCGGGTGCAATATAAATAAAATATCGACTTAAGCACAAGGTCAAACCCGAGTTGTGAAACTGGATTTAACACAGGTGCAACTCAAATGCACACATGAATGCTATGATCAAAGTATGCTTGTATACATATTGACCAGGCAACAAACAAAGTCAACAAAACATGCATCATATACATGGCAATCAAAATGAAGTATAGAGCATAAGCAAGCATAAATGAACTGGTCAGAACAAAGCCATATGAAGTAGATATGGATATGCAGGCATGTCAAAAAGACCAACTCAATGCGACTCAAGAGTACACATGATACATGAAGTAATGCAATGCTCAAAAGACATAGTACACAAGCCTGCAACTTCTATCCAAACCAAACTGCATCAAGTCCAGTAGCTCAAGTAACAAAACTCGAGTGCAGCAGTGAACAAAACTGAAATTCAAATACCAACTGCAAATATCCAAGTACAGCATGAACAAGACTACATGAACACTATAGGACGAAACAAAATGCAACAAAAACAAGTGTACAGCGACAATAACCAAGGCACAAAGGAATTTCAAAATTATACATGCAAATTCGACAAGCAACTGAAGGCAACTGATCCAGTTACAACAGAGAATCAAGTCGACCAGGTAGCAATGATAATAATGCAACACAGTAGAGACACCATACAACATACGCAATATGAAGACCACCAGTGCACAGACTCAAGGCAACAAGAATGGCCAGAAATTGTACAACATGGTCAGAAGCAAGGCAACAAAGACTCAAGCAACAACATGGACTGCAACAAACATCAGCAGAGTTTCAGTAATGCACATAGCAAGCTACATGAAAACCAGCAAATAAATGAAACAGCATATATACATATGTGCAGCTTGAATACGAATACATCAAGTCACGGTCCAAACTAGTAAACAACACTTTGACTGAAATCAAGCATGTGGACAGTTCGAACAATATCCATAAGGTTCCAAATTACCAAAGTCATAGTGAACAAAGAAAGGTGTAACCAAAGTCACAGGGAAATCAACATCATCAAAATTGATCAACACCGTGTGTTACTGAACGAAGTCCAGCATAAACAAAATCAACATCGCAAGCTAATCAAGTGTTCAAAACCGTGATAGACAAACCAAGAAGGTAACCAGTATGCACAAAATCAAAGCCAAGGCAAACCAGTCAATGCCGAAGTAAAAACGAATATGACAAAGTCAAAATCAAAGCCGTGGACCAAGTTAAAAATCCATAGCCGTGGTCATCACGAAATTAATTCAAAACCGTGTCAACCAAGAAGCGTGAAAGATACGAATTTGACAAAGTCAGATTAATCATCAATTGTTTAAGCATCATCAAGTGGTCGAGGAGAATTAATTGACAAATTCAAATGACTTTATACGAACGCAAGAATAGGATTTTGAAACCTATATAAACCCACTCATCATCGGCTTTCACAATCATCGAGTTCAAGCAAGCATAAAACCAGCAAAACAAAAGCATAAAATTACATACTGAAGCAAGGGACGAACTCGATCAATTCGAAGCAGTCGTAGTGCACAAAGGAAACCAGCGATTGACAAAAGAACGCCGAGTCAATAATTCCATAACAGTCGCAAGCTTCGAATTTCAAAAACCCTAAATTGGATCGAAGGGACGAAGCCCTAATTTAGCTTAAAAAAAAGGAACGACCGCCATCTCAAAATTAACGAACGAAGAAAATAAAAGGAACAGAGATTAAAAGAGAACGGGCCAAAATAGAAGGGGGCCGGCCTTTATATTAAAGGGCTTTTAATTTTATATTAGGGTTTTTGTTTTTATTTTTAAATTTTTGTTTAAACCTTTTTTTTAACTTTAAACCGTTGTATTTACTAGTCGTGTGACTAGGGGACAAGCTACATGGCGTAGCTTGAGAATTCGCCACTCAGTGGCTGAGTTATGGCAGGGTTTTGAGCATAGAGTTAGATTTAGTCGATAGCGGGTGTCGCGAGTTTACGTGTGTAAGCGAGGGACTATCTAATTTCTAGTAGAAACCTTGGGGGCAGCACGTAGGCAGGGTTTTGCCGAAACTAGGTAAATTCTGTGTCGTTATATTTCTGCATTTATTATTCTGCTATTACCTGTGCTGCTATTGTTCTATGATCTGTGTTAAAATTATTTTATAAGCTTCCGCGATTAATTTTTATAATTTATACCATCACCCTATTCACCCCCCTCTAGGGTGAAATCGATCCTACAATCCCTTTACCTCACTCTCATTAACTTCGCCATCTTATACCTACGCCACTTCACTTGATGCTCTACAATACGAGCTGGCCCTTGCGATGAACTTGGCTTAGGTTCAGTTTCCAAATCCTCCAACTTGGATCAGTAACAATGGCCAAGTTATGTACACATTTTTGCAAATGTGATACATGAAATGCATTGTGGACTTCTGTCCTCTTCTCTAGGATTTCCACTCTATAAGCAAGACTTCCAATATGCTCCAATATTAGGAAAGGCCCAACAAATCTCGATGCTAATTTTTTTGAATTTTAAAATCTCATTACTCCCTTCAATGTTGAAACCTTCATAAATACCAAATGTCCTATCGCAAATTCTAACTTAGTCCTCCGCTTACCAACATATGAATTTTAGCAATTTTATATAGCCTTCATCCTTTTTTTATCAACTCCACTTTCTCAGAAGTATCTTATATCATCCTTGATCCAATAATTGCTTTATCTTTTAACTCGCTCCAATATAAGGGTGACTTACACGGCCTTCCGTACAATGACTTATATGGTGCCATTCTAGTATTAGCTTGGCAACTATTATTATATGCAAATTCAATCAATGGTAGATGGTCCTCTGGAAATCTTTCAAAATCAAGTATATAAGCCCTATGTAGATCCTCTAAAACTCTAATCACCCTTTCTGTTTGTCCATATGTCTAAGGGTGATATATTGTACCAAAGTTCAGTTCTATTCCTAAAGCATCCTGTAGACTTCTCCAGAATTCATTCATGAAGTGTGGGTCTCGATCACTTATTATGCTAACCAAAACTCCATACAGTCGAACTATCTCCTTTATAAAAGACATCACCAATGCCTTCATTGTCTTTGTGCACTATTTTAGAATGAAATATGAACTCTTGTTTAGTCGATCCACCGTTACCTAATTACCCTCATTACCTCTTATTCTCCAAAATAATCCGTCAACATAATCCTTGGATATGTTTTCCCATTTCGACCGTGGAACTTAAAATGGAAGCAATAGCCCACTAGGCTTCTTCGATTCAGATTTTACACTTTAGCATGTTAAACACTTGGCCATAAATTCTGTTATGTGCCTCTTCATACCTAGACAGTGTAATATCCTCTTCATATCTCGATACATTTTGTTCCACTCGAATGAATAGTCGTCCTAGAATGGTGACATCCTCTTAAGACTTCTTCTATCAATTCCTTAGTCTGAGATACACACAACCTACCGTCATGCCTAATATATCCTTTTTGATCCTTAGAGTAATGATCCAAATAGCTTAATTGTTCACCCTATTCCAATTGACCTAAAATTACATCTGGCTCAATCCAATTCTATCCATTAGTTTACGTTCTAACCTCCACCGCAGATAATAAACCTGGTGTATATTCCAATGAAAGCAAGAAGTCAAAATCAGAGTTAATCTCCAAACTCTTCCATTCCAACAACAAGTTGTGGATCATAGCGTGCTTCCTATTCAATGTATCAACAACTTGGTTTCCCTTTCCTAGAGTATAGGAAAACCTAAAATCATATGATGGAAAAAAAACTGCATCCATCTCTATTGCCTAAAATTCAAGTCCTTTTGTGAAAATAGATACTTAAGGGACTTGTGATCTGTGAATAGATCGAATCTTACTCCTAACAAATTATGCCTCCCGATTTCAATGCAAATATGATGGCACCTAACTCAAAATGTCGAGTATCTCTTCTCATGTATATTGAGCTATCAACTAGCATATGCTACTAGCGTCCATTCTTGCTTCAAGACTGCACCAAGATCAAATCCGCCAGCATCAACATAGATGATAAACGGTTTGGTACCGTCGGGGAGGGTTAAGACATGTGCACTCATCAATAACTCCTTCAACTTAATGAATGCCTTCTCATAGTCTGATTTCTAAGCAAACACCGGATTCTTCTTAGTATGCTTAGTCAAAGGTGATGAATCTTTGCGTATCACTTAATATTTTTTTATAGAAACCAGCTAATCCTAAGAAACTACAAATCACTGAAGCATTCTTTGGTGTTTTCCAGTCTCTTTCCACTTTCACTTTCCTTGGATCTATAGCCAATCCTTCTCTAGATAAAACATGCACAAGAAACTTGACTTTTATCTACCAATAATGTCATATTGAAAATTTTGCTCTCAATCGATTATTTCTCCAAACTTTTGATACTTCGCCTAAATGATGTCTATGTTATTTTTTACTTCTGCTGAATACCAAGATATTATTTGTGAACACTACAACAAATTTATTAACTGCTCTGAGAAAACTCTACTCATCAAATGTACAAAATAAGTAGGAGCATTGGCCAAGCCGAAATGCATGACTACCCATTCAAATTGTAACATCTTGAAAATTTATCCTTTTTATTTTGAATATTGAAAATGTTTAAAAATCTAAATAACTTATATTTAAATAAATATTGGTGTCATTCGAATACTTGAATTGTGAATCAGATATTAACAAAATTGATATAATTACCTTATTCCTTTGAATTAATAAATAATTATGGTCAACTCATTTTGTAAATTTATTTATAAATAGTTCAAATAAATAAAAAGAACGTCAATTGTTAATAAAAATCGGAGTTGATGGCTTGTGATTTAGTGAAGCGTAGCTCCGCATCGATGCTTAGGCATGCATGTCTATGGTGTACCAGTACCGTGTGCTTTATTTTGTTAACTTGGGGAAGATGGGATTCGTTTAATTAAGGGTAATTAAATGTAACAACCCACCAATCCGCACAATTCAAGTTGACAATAAATCACATATGCCCAATCCAAATTGACCAAAAAGGCGGATAGTTAGTGGAAGAAAGAGGAAAGAAGAAGAGAAGAGAAGACGAAGGGAAAAGAAACTAAAAACAACATAGAATCTTACAATCACAGCTGAATAATATATACTATAATATCAATAATCTTTGCAAAAGAGAAACTGTTACATACATACATCCATTAGAGTACGACTACAAATCACAATCATCAGCGTGGATAGTCATAACAATATTTCCTCAAAAATGCTGATGATTTCAACAACAAAGCAGCGGAAAATAAGCATATACGTGAATACGACTTGAAGACCTCCAACTCGTCTCTTGAGCTCTAATGCATCCAAAGCAATCTATAAATACGCTCGGTCTGACTCATGCATTGTAATAAAATAATACATGAGTCATTCTGGAAAACTAGCATGAGAAAACATAATCGACTAGATTTTAAAGTTATAGAAAACCTTTGAAAATCAAAAGTATCTCATTACATTAAGCCACACATAAACATGGACGGATTTTTACCTTACAATAACCAAAAAAATTCTATAGAAAATCCATTCATGTTATAATAATGTCTAGGGGTTAAATTAAGATATGAATATAGCTGATGAAATGACCTGTCATTTTGAACCATTCAAATCGAAAATCATGCACACATGTCGGACTTGAATGGCTCAGAAGAACAGACTGCTAATTTATATTCGGCAAAACTTAGCATATATAGTAAATAAATCAATCACAAAATCATAGATATAGAGTAATATACAATATCAGTGGAAATAGATAAATAGTAGCTCATGAAGCTACCATAGAACATCAAAGTCTAGAATAAATACAACAAAAAATCCCTAGTATAAAGAAGTCACTAATAAAAAATCAACCGACAATTCTGAACATAAACAACTGGAAATAACTAAAATAACTGGAAAAGCTAAATAGATAAAAGATTTCCAAGAAAACTCCAAGCAATAAAGGTGAGTCTCAAATGCTGTGACACTCAGTCTGACCCATGCATAAAGCAAAACACAAAACACTCAAGTCAGGATTAACATTCTTATACTAGTAAATCAATGCAAGTGAAATGTCCAAATGAAATGCAATAACTTAAAGATGTTTGGGATTCCATCCCTTAAGGATCCGTTAAATTATCTACATACATAGTACAATACGCTACATAGATAATGTTTATAGCAAAGTAAAATATTAAAATAGTATTACGGCATTACCCATATCCCCCTTAACATATTTTATATATTCCTGTAGTCTATACAGATATTGTAAGCTCCACCAAAATGGTGGTTTACTCAGGGAGCACTCTATGGGTACGGTATAAACCAAAGTCGTGGTGAGCGCGATAAGGCATGTGAAAAGGCACGCAAGGCAATTCCTAGGGTATGATACTATTGTTTTGCGGATCCAGACTTTTGGTAACGCATGGCAGCTACTACCACCCACCTCGAGACACACTTCTAAAATCAAAGGTGCACCCAATCAAATAACAAAGTAATAGAATGGTATTGAAGAAATGTGCCCGATATGAAGAGCGACCTAACTGGCCCGGCGTGGTTCCTGTTTTAGTCACATCAAGCTGACTCACGGGAGTCAGACCCGCGTTCATACCTCCTACAGACATCGTCCAACCATTCTACTTCGTACTAGATTCTCAACCATGTACACGGTTATTAAAGTGGTTTTCGGTATTGGCAGAGAGTGTGACAATATCCAATCCCGGTCTCTTTAACAACCACATGCTTATTTCACACCGCGGTCATCATTATTTTTTTCATATCAAAATGTCATTCATACAAAATCATATGACTTACGAAAATCATATCACTTTCGAAATATTATTCACATTCGATAACGTATAACTTCTGAAATCATATTCACTTCTAAAATTATAACCACAAAATTGTTTACACCTTCATACCAAAATATTCACATTTAAATCCATTAAATCTAAATCATAACAGTACTAACTTAAATAGTTTAAATATTGAAAATGGTTTATTTATATTAAAATAGTTATAAATCAAAAATAGTTTATATTTAAAATAGGTTATATAATAAAATATTTTATATAGTAAAAATAGTTTAGATATTAAAAGAGTTCATATCGAAACTGGTTTCAAATTACAATTGTTTCTTCCAATTTTTACAAATCAATTCAAATTCACTTTGAATTTCACAAGTCGATTCAAATCAATTTCAGTTCAGCAAATTTCAATTAGAAAGGTTAAAAGTTCAATCCAAATTCTTATTAAAACCATTTCTAATTTATATCAATTTCAAATCTCGATCTGAACTACAAATTCTAAGCCACTTCTAATTCAATAGGTTTCAAACTTTAAATATTCAAACAATTTACAATAACCCAATTTGATAAATTTCATTTATATTTCAAAAATTCAACTTTAATTTTATTTAAATTTGAAAATATTCAGTTAATTCATTTTAACAATATTAAATAAAATCTCATATTATATATTTAAATAAAATCAATAATTAAATATCTAACTTCAAATATATTTAATTTTAAATTATTCACTCAATCACCCTTTTATAAGTATTTAAATAAAATTTCAAATACAAATTTAAATCAAAATTTTATATTAAATTACCGTTTTATTCAAATTTGAAATATTCATTAAATCACCTTTGTCCAAATCAAGTTATTTAGTTATAAAATCATATCCTTAAAAATCTCAATATCAATAAGTTTCAAATCAGTACTTGTAAATTCAATTCTCAACAAATTAAATTATACATCAATTCTTATTTAAATCCAATTATTAAAAAATTTCAATGTCAAGTCAACTTTAATTTATCTTTCCAACCTCTCTTTATTAAAGATATTACAAAATTTATTTTAAATATTAATATAAATTTAAATAAAATAATATTTTAACGTATGATATATATTATTAGTTAAATTAAATTCTTAGCAAACTTTTTATTATTAAATTAAATCTTATTATTATTAAATCTATTTTAAATCTTATTTTATATATTATAAAAATAATAAAGTTATAGGTAAAAAAATTTAATTTACATTTTTAAACTTAACTTATAATTTTAAAATTTCCAAAACATAAAATTATAAAATTCTAAATTATACACATATATAAAAATAAAAATCTCTATATTATATTTAAAAATCCATATTTATTGAAATCACATATTTGTCATTTTAAAATTCTAGAAATTATTTAAAAATAGACCAACGGTGTCCGTATATAGTTTTCTATCCTATGGCCAAGTGATATGGATTTTTAACATTTCAATCCGTAGTGATTTAAATTTGCGGGTATATATCATTTCAACCCGCAATCCCAAAATTCAATTCAATAAAATCGCTTGGGTCTATCATTTCTAACCATAACGATTTTTCCTCAATCTATAATATTGTTCAGATATGTATCATTTCAACCCATAGGATTTCTAAACTAATAGGGAATTTGTAGTGTGAGGACAATAAAATAATCATATACAATAGCATAACATATCAATTACAACATGGATCAAAATTAACAACTTAAATACCATATATATACAAAAAATGTTATGGTGTCATATATCAATCATTGGTGAACAATTTAAATAACATGTCATATTCAACAATTTAATTACTAACAAATTAAAATTTAACAACACATTTCAATCGTCATTTCGTGTGAATTAAATTTACTAAATATAAGAATGTTAATCGTGAGTCATTGCTCACCTTTCGAGGTTAGAGAAATAACAAGAATAAGATGCAACGAACATGGATAAGCACAGATTGACAAATGGGACAGCGATGAAGCTAGAAACTGCTTCTGTAATTCTTTGGACAGCAACGGAAATAAGCAAAGCAACGAGAACTAAAATTTAAGGGAAAAATACATATAAGTAAACTTATATTTATAAGATTAGACTAAACAAATATATATATATATATGAACAACATACATACGTTCTCATGCAACAAATAGATGTTAACATATACATATACGAATATATATACACACACGAGCATACCAGTTCAAATATATAACATATATATATATATATGCTACTTGGTTGCTTGACCTATGGAAGATGCTGAGCGTTCGGGTTTGTGTTCGAGAGGGAGGTGGCTGCACAGATCTTCAAGTAGGTGCTGCGATGATGGGGTTCAAGGTGGCGGGTTGATGTGAGGTGGAAGGGAAGAGAGAAGTGGCGGCGGATGGAGAGGCTGGGTGATGGCTTGCTGCAATGGCTGTTAGGTGGACAGTGGAGTTTGTCAATATGGAGGTTATGCATCCTTATGGTGGCAGCGGATCTGGAAAACAAGAAAGGAAGTTCGAAAGGGGTCGTAGCAGATGGTGAGGGACAGTGATAGGCTGGGAAAGCCGTAGGTGGAAGAGACTGCTCGGATGGTGGCAAGGTAAGGGGCGACAGTTGCATGAACTGCTCGAGTTTGTTTTGGCCGCGTGGAAGGAAGAGGTGACAAGACAGTTGTTCAGGCAGAGAGTTGTGAGATGGGCTGTCTGCTCTTGGTGTGATAGGCGGGTGTGCTGCTGCATGTAGATTGGCAAGGGCTTGTGGCTGCGGTCAGAGGCAATGGCGAGATCAGTGGGGATTGGACGATCAACGCTCTGTGGAACTGGGTGGTGTAGAGATGGGTAATTGGCTATTGGGTTCTCGGATGGTGGTCGGTGGGAGGTTGGAAGGGGTCGAAGGTGTGGTTTTTGGAGAAGGGGCGATGGGCGGATGGGTGGCGAAGTGATGGATGTGGAAGTGAGGGTCAACGGTGGAAGAGCACGCACGGGGTTTGGAAGGAGTGGTCGAAGAGCAGGTGGAAGGAAACAACAAGTTTTGATATATATAAGTTTGGTTATATTATATTATATATATATATATATATTCTTAGCATGAATACGAACAGAAGAAAAATAGAAAAAATGAATGTAATGAACCAGAATATAAATTGAAACCATGGAAAATGGAAAAGTTAGGTATCGAATTCTGGAATAATAAAAACAAATGGCTGGACAAAGGAAACCCAAAGGTTTAAAATGGGTACCGATACGGCTAACCGTTTCACGCATTTCACCACGTACTGGGCACCGAAACACACAAATGAATATACAGCGGAGATCAGTATAATGAGACGAATAAAATAGTACACAGATATCTGCGATACAATCATCATATCAAAAGTCGATTTCGCTGCCAAAACTGCTGCTAAAATGCAGAAAATATGATAGACGGAGCTAGAGCAACCCAAATTTGGCAAAACGAAATATGACGTCTCACTCAGAAAATGATTTACATTTTTCTTACGTAAAAATATTCCAATTTCGAAAATATTTTATTACCATCAGAATTAATTGGTTTTAAATTAAAATTGATATTTCACAATCAAACAAGCTTTTATATTTACCAATGAAAATCTGCTATTTTCTATGTTCGAATAGACGCAAACCAAATATCAAATTTTCATTGCTAAATTTTATTATTTAACTTATGTTTCAAATTTAAATAAAATTACACAACAAAATAAGCTTCCATATTATCTGATGAAAATATAACATTTGCTACGTTTAAATAGACGTCCTCCAAATTTCAAATTTTCATTATTAAATTTAATTTTTTTATTTTCAAGAAAAATTCAGTTATTTATTTTATATTAAACCGTTAAAATCCACGGGTCGTTACAGCTGAAATGCTTGCATCTAACATTTCAGCATAGTTGGGCACAACTAAGTTCGTAAAGCTCGTATTGGAGAATGTATTTCATACAATGACTAGGCTACAAGGGTACTGCCCGTCATAGTGCATCTCTAGATAAAATAATATAGAGGGCCTCATTAGGATCCCCTACCAACATATGACCGACCTACCACTTGATTAGTAGTACCAAATATGATCACCCCTTCGTTAATGGGCCGTAAAACGTACAAATGAGAGATAATACCGACTCTAGATTAGTATGATCATACCTTATTTGGAAGCGACCCACTTGGTCCTACTGCATCTCCAATGTTTTAGTCATTCCGGGTTGATGAGGCTTGAGGCCACATTTTACTTTTTATATAGCACTTCACAATTGGAATGCCACTACTTCCCTCCAAGATATAATGCAATATCAACATTCATCCATACAAGTTTGTTCTGGGATTGAACAAAATGCTTGAGAGCTCCATCTTCAATTCCATCATCTTTAAGATGTCTTTACTTTGAAATGCTTGAGTTGGATCTAAGTGGTATTTGGATAACATATCTGATCCCAGTCCCTTCGAAACAACTTTCAATAATTTCCTGTAAACTCAAATCCAGTTCTTTAGGAAATAAACTGTCGATGATAAGAGCGGAAATCACCTCGTAACTGTTAGTGAACGGATTTCCTTATCGTTTGTCCTAGGAGAACAAAACGAGATTTATACGCACAATACAGTATCATCGGAGATGACTGTGCCATATAACTCACATGTTTCATCTAGATATTTCCAAAGTTACGTTTAGGATCAAATTCGATGGCTGGTTATTTAACTATCAAATAAACAACATTTAAATCAAGGATTTAATTCCATAAAAAAACCAACATTGGTTAAGCACATAAACAGTCACTAGCCTCTTAAATAATCCTTTCATTAATTGAAATCACTTTTGTAAATTACATGCATAAATAACCAAAATTCCTATATTTCGATACCTGGAAAAATATCTATATACTTATCTCAACGATATAAGCATTGACAAAACAGAGGAAAAATATTCTCATTTTACACATTCTAGAACAATTTATAAATTCATCTATAAATCTCTAAACTCATTTTTAAACCCATTCATTCATCTTTGAAATCATTTATAAAACCTCCTCTTATAGATTCCTAAAATCACTTATGAACCCTTGATGCATCCATAAATCCACTTATAAACTACTTTTATAAATCCATAAATCCTTTTCTAAAATTATTTTACAAATATCTAAAATCGTTTATAAAGCTCTTTTACCCTTTAACTAATCTTCCTTTAATTTTTTCAACTCATGTTATAAGATTCCTCTTATAAAACCCTATTCATACATCTTGAAAACAATTATAATTATATTCTGATCATTTACTTTGAAACACTATTATATAATAATAAACATTATGAATAAATAAATATTAACTTTAAAGCATCTTAAAATAATAATTATTAAATTTCAAAACATTCTTAAACAAAGAATAATAATTTATCTTCAACATTATGAAAAATAATAATAATTAATTTCCAAAACTTTGGTGATAAATAATTATGATTAATTTCAAACCATATTAATAATTTAAATAATTAACTTTCAAAATATTAAAATATTGATAAACAACTTTAAAACAATATTAATATATAAATAAACAACCTTTAAAACACTAATATACTCCCTTGATAAAAATCCATACTTAAATTTCAATAGAATCGTTTCGATATTTATAAAGCTATTTTCATAAATCTCCTTTTATTTTATAACATATCGTTTAACATCTCCAAATCTATCCTCACTTTCAATTTCCAAAATGGAATCAACTATTTTTCAATAACAGCTTCCCACATTTTATTATAAATCCACAGTTGTGATTTATTTTACCCAGTTTATCCAATGATAAAAGTTTTCCTTTATTTACAAATATATCCCTTTATTAACAAAATACGATTTTACAAATCTTCGCTTTGTTTGTAAAATGTCACATTTATAATTTATCACATTTATAACTTTCCACCTTTGTAAATAAAAATTAATATACGCATACATATTTATATCACTTTATATAAACCGGTTAATAAATAATAATACCAAAAAATTTCTACCGCCTTTTTAAACTTAACCCTTTATTATAAAGGACAGACTTATGTTTAAGAATTTTTAAAAAAATCTTTATTATGTAGTTCAAAATCTCTATTTAAAATATTCCATAAAACTATTAATTTATAGTATCCAAAATCATGCCTTTTGTTTTATTTAAAATAGATTCCTTCTCTAAACAATTTAAAAATAATTATTAAAACATATTAATTCTCAAAAATTAATAAAAATGTTTTTAAAAACTAATTTTCCATGTCAAAGTATTTCAAATTACAAAAAATATGGCCCAGAGTTACTATAGCACTAAATAGGGAAAAAATCATATATGTCACTAGTTATGGCATCCAACATATCATATATCAAATTATATGAAAAATAAAATCAATAGTGTGAGAAATCCTGTTGGATCCCTCCAACCCGTCCCCATGTATCACATACAGTATATAACAAAATAATATAAATGAATCGCTTCGAGGTGGAATCGTATACAAAGGGTCACCCGCTCTTACACGGGATGTAATAGGGTTTCATCTGCTCTAGGGTTG
The DNA here is from genome assembly GCA_030765085.1 of Allium cepa. Lineage (NCBI taxonomy): Eukaryota > Viridiplantae > Streptophyta > Magnoliopsida > Asparagales > Amaryllidaceae > Allium > Allium cepa. The sequence goes on along the minus strand of CM060935.1, from coordinate 789,603,155 downwards.
GGAATATATCCAAATCAACAAATAAATTAGAAAATTATCCAAACAATCATTCAATAATTTTATCATTATATAATATTACGGTTAACCAAAAAGATGAGTTTAACTCATCCTTTATTCGAAGTTCCGTAAAAACGCTCCAATTTGAATTAAAATTGAATGGACTCTAATTTTAACCTAATTTCCTATGAGCTCAAATCCACCTAGTCCAATTCCATATTGTAGATTTCGCTGATACAAACAAAATGCAACTTGCCACGTTCAATTTGGACCTCGTGTGGAAAAGTTATGAATTTATGAAAGATTGAAATAATTAAATTGTAATTAACTTTTAATTAATAAAATTTTTGAACAAATACCCTTCCCTCTCTTTCACGCTTCCAGCTCGCGATGATCACTCGATTCAAACCATTGCCGCATCGTCCATGCTTCACCACCGACCATGCGACCACCACCCGAGGTTGCCACGACCTTGCCTCGCCTTCCAGCACCAGCGCCGACCCACCAAATGCCATCAATCGCTTGATTTTGACCAAAACCCACCGCCGATGTCGAGGAAAATTCTTCCCATCAAGTGAAATACCCAACACCCCTTAATATACCCAAAAGGACACATTAAAAGGCGTGGTTCGTTGTAAGTATAACTAAAGCTAACAAAGACTAAGATTCACAAGACAAAAATAGAAAAAAGAACAGCGAAAAATTAAAATAATAACTTAATTAAAAAAAACTTCATAATTGCTTTATAAATAAGTCAAATACCAAATACCACATACATGTCTAAAAATCCAATATATCTCATGAAACAAAAACTCATAGTCTCAAAAATCAAAGTACATAACATCCCTCATAATAAGCCAGTGCATAGAAACAACAAAAGCCAAAAGAAAAGAAATATATGGTAGCGAACTCCTCTAAGAAAATAAGCCTTATTCTGTTCTTTTTCTTATTATAACTTACGTTATAATAATGCTTATTACTTAACCCAAGATCTAAGTGTGAACATAAGCTTCTTTCATCTTTTACTTCTTTTAATTATAATTCTAAGTTATAACTAGGCCAATCTTTTTAATTCAGTCCAATTAACATCATAATTAGGTGTAATTTTAGTCCAATTCCATTTATATCACAGTCTTTGAAATTTACATCTGATATTCCATTATTTCAGTTTTCTTACAATTTAATCCATATTCGCGTTAATCCTATTCTAATCCATACGCTAAGAAGAAGGAGGAATAAAAGAAAACTAAAAATAGAAGAAAATCCAAAGCGTAGGAAGAAGATGTAAATAACGTATAAATAATAGTAAATTAACTAAAATACGAGAAATAAAACGGAAATGCTATAAGTAATAGAAATAAACTAGAATTACTGAAAATAATAGCTGAAAGGAAATAGACTGAAAAAATAATTCTAAAAAACTATAAATAAACTACTGAAAAGGCTATTTCAAAATCGTAGTAAAACTACAACTATTGGAAACCATATTATTTTAAATTACTCAAAGAAACCTTGAAATAATTATAATCACTCACCTCCGGTCCTAAGCTATTGCTTTGGTTTTCCCGGATCCACTTGGAGTTGTAAAATAATTTAATTTATAATGATTTTCTCGTGTGGAAAAATTATTCCGTTTAGGGTCCTTCCTAGAAAGGTGAACCCAATTGGAGAAAATCTAGAATGAGAAATAGTGTTAGGTCTAGGAGTCTATTTATAGGTGTAGAAGTGGATCTTGGACCATTGGATTTGGAGATTGAATATGGTGCAACCACGTCATCGGCTGAATAGGAGCCGTCGGATGCAAAAATAGATGGGCCGAATTGGTCAGAAGAATGCATAACTCGTCAGTCAGTTAAAAAAATCATACCATCATTCGAACGAACGAACAATCGTTTGTTCGTCCCCGAAAGAGAAGGCGTCCAGCCGAGCGGCCGACCGGGCGGCCGACCGCCTGGTGCCAAGATCGACCAGCCGGATGACCTGCATATGTATATAAATATATATTTCTCGTTTCCTTCTTATTTTTTTATTTTATAACTTGGTCATATTAGCTCAGTTTTTGACGTTCTATATAAGGAAATTGACCAGAAAATTACCATGGACACAATGGTGCAACTTTCTTGGCTTGATTCTGAAAATTTCACAAAGTTATTTTATTAACTAATTAATTAACGAATTAACTATTACGGGTTAAATTTCAGCTCATTACATTCTCCTCTCCATAAGGGATTTCGTCCCCAAAATCTCTATGGATAAAATAACGTACTAAATGTTTTCATCCAATTCTACAACCAACTACTCAATCATCAACCATTCATCCGTTGTCCTTAAGTTTTTTCGATCGAATTTATGATACTTATGCAATTAGTATAGTGTAAATGTCATTAAAAAATGCAAAAGATTAGGTGGTCCACTGATTCGATTGACCTCCTTTTATGCAATCATGGCCGTGCCATGTATCCAAATGAATGCAAAAAAATTCTAATGGTAACTGATAATTCTATATGCGTGCTACAAACATCATCCAAATGCAACAATCATGTGAAAATCATCCGATTATAGAAACCATGGAAAATAGAATAAAATGCACACACATCCATATGCATATGCTTTAGTGTCCGAGTTAGGCCGATCCCTAAAGAATAATAGTACCTAGTGTACCTATATGCGTCCATTAGCATCCATTAGCAAACACTTGCAATCACTAGCATACATCATTCATAACATATTCTATTGACATGTTTATATCAAATCCTACCATCCATAAGTTAAATCCTAAGTTCCACCCTTTCAAAGGATAATATAGGAAAACCTATTCAAAGCTAAAGATGGAAAAAGAAAATTCTAAAACCTATTATCAAAAGGACATAGATATGTGATACGAATTTTCTGCTAATCAAAATTAGTCTTCTCCGAAATCTCTCTAACCATGCAAAACCAAGAAGCAATCTTTCCGTAGACTCCAACCAACCTAAAGACATCTTACATGGCCTTCCAAAAAGAGCTTCACAAGGTGCCATTCTAATGCTATCTCAAAAAATACTGCCATATGAATTCCACTAAAGAAAAATGCTTTTCCCAAGTTCTTCCAAAATTAAGAATACTCGTCCTCAACCATGAATGTCTTATTATCCTACTAATTTCATTTTATTGTTCTTCGTGAATCAACATTCCTAGGTTCTTACTACTGTCCTATGCACTTTAGGAAACTTTCATTATTACTTCTAAAAGTAATTTCTGCTATCTCCTAACACTTTTTCTGTTACTCCAAGGAAATGATTCTTATCTACTCTACATTTAGAAGTTTGGTTTGGTATTTATCACCTTGCTTTAAAAAGTAAGGTTTCTAAAAATTTTAAAACATGAAATCCAAAATCATTGTCTTTAAAAGTGTTATCTTTTCAGTTTCTATTAATTTCAAAAATACTTGGTCACTTAATATTATTTCCCTAACCTAGAGAGAAAAACTTCCAAATTTTTATGTCTAAAACTTATATCTCGTTTTCTTTTAAAGACTTTTACAATTTTCTATAAAAATTTGAATTTTCAAAATTTACTCTTATTAAGTTTTTCATTTCAAAAACTTATTTACTTTTTCACCAAACCATTTTCTTTTAAAATATCTTTAAAATATCATTTATACGTTTTCATGTATTCCTTGTAACTTGCATAAAACATTTTTATTGGTTCCACAGAAAATCATACCATTATTTATTTCGTTCCAATAGATTAAAATATGCTTAAATTATATTCTTCCATGACAAATATTTTCTAATATCTAACTTACACATTTTCCTTCCAGAAAAGCTCATCTTCAAAACTGTATTAATATTTCCATAACTGCAAAAATACTTCCTTTACTTATTAATAATAAGTGTACTTTACAAACCATTTTGTTTCTATACTTAGAAATTACCTTTTAAAATACATTTTTATTTGGGTTAAACAGATGTTGCGTAAAACACTATTACTACAACCCAAAAAAAATCTCATATACCTATGTAAAAATATTTCTCTTGAGAGTCACTTACTATAACGATAGTAATATAGAACGTGCTCCACTTATTTTCCATGAAAACATTTATTACAACAAAAGAAATTGTAGTTTACGTTTTCGATACTTGATACACTCTAGGTTTTTATGTTTAAAATCTTTGTTTACTTACAATGAAACTAGTGAGTTATACACATATACTCCATAATTCTTCAAAAAAAATTTCAATTTTTCATTATACAAAAACCAACTTAAATTTCATACCATTCTTCAAAAAATCCATTTTTATAGTCTGAAAGAAAATATTAACAATGAAAATTTCCAATTCTAACAATTACAAAAAAAATTGTCAACTTTTTTAATTTCAAAAATTTCATTTTATTGGGCTTAGCATAAAGTGGGTCTTCCTACTTACTACTCTTAGAGTACTTTTCCTAAACTAAAGGTTTTTTTCCTATTCCTCTTGTATACTCATATTTATTCTAAGGCATCGCCGTCAAAACCACCTCTCTAAGACAATTATAATTTCTGCAATTACTTACACAGGACTTTCTTCTCTGCTTATCTACTGAATTTTATTATACATCTCTAACCTTTGCCTATCTCTCTTTGGATTTCCATAATCCCAAACCTAAATGTACAAAAACTATTTCTTAAATCCATATCATGTGTATACATTGTCTATGCCCCAATAAATGACTTCAAAAGTGATAGTTTAAGAACTCTACTCTCAACTGACGAATATGAAGCGTACAAAGAGCCTCCTTTAGATGAATAACATGTTTTTCCATACTTCTTGGAAACACCAAAATGTCGACCATGAATACCACCACGAATTTTTATTTTAGGATATCTATAAAAACATGGTTCATCAAATCTATAAAATAGGCTGGGACATTGGTTAGCCTAAAAGTCATGACTAACCACTCAAAGAGTCCGTCTAGTGTCCTAAATGCAGTCTTAACAATGTTATCATCAGCGACCCTAAGCTGATGAAATCCAGTGGCTAAATCAAGCTGGGAGAATACTAAAGAGCCATCTAACTGGTTGAAAAGATCATGTATCCTAGAGAGTGGATAACGGTTCTTCTTCATGAGCTTAGTCAATTCTCTATAGTCCATGCAAAATCGAAGAGAACCACCTACTTTGGTAGCGAAAACGACTGGCGCTCCTTACTTTGATATGTTTCTTCTTTTGAAACCTTTCTCCAAAGCTCGTGGATCGACTTACTCAATCCCTTCCTTTCCCTAGGCACCATATGACCTACGGGTAATGCTATTGGCTAGCCAAATGATATCTGAAGTCAATCTCTCTCTTTGGGGGTTAGTCCCCTAACCTCCGCAAAGATATCTGGAAAAATCTTTGACGATAGGAACCGAATCTAAATCTGATGATGGCAAATCAAGGGAATAAAGGAAGCTCAACATAATTGAACATTGTGGATCGCAAGAAATCTTGAGAGTCCTACTGATGCATGTCTGTAGTCTAACGACTCTCCTTTCGTAACCTAATACAGCTCCATATGTGGGTAGCCAATCTATTTCCAAAATCATCCCATACCCCGAAAATCCCAAAATATAGGCATCATAGTCAAATTCTATGCCTAGGATATATATTTTAAAACCCCTACAATCCATAGAAAAGAGTGCCGATCCTCACATGGGCTTTGAAACAATAATGGCGTCTACTACTAAAAATATTTTTAAGTGCAAACAATCTACGAAAGAACCAGAGATGAGAGAGTGTGATGCTCTAGGATCAAAAAAGAGTCTGAATGGGAAAATCAAAAATAGAAACCAAATTTTCCTACCTCGATCTGATCCGCTGCTCGAAGTTGTTGCATCCAAAGCCTGAATCTGTGCTGCAGGTGCGCTCGCTTCCTGCCCCATCTTCTGAGGACAAAATTTACTAAAATAACCAAGCTGTCCATAATTGAAATACCTTCCTCCTATTCCTTCCTTCTTACAGTCTTTTACATAATGACCACTTATTCTACAGTGCTTACATTTTCCATTTTCTTGATTCGCTTCTAAGTTCCCGTTTCTTTCCTCTTATCCTTCCACCACTGTGTCTTAGAGCTTGTACGAACCTCCTTAAGTTCTTCCTTCAACTTCTAGTATATAGATTGAATTCGCTATCGGTCCTCTAAGCCTAACTGCCTAAACTTTCGCTCCATATCTTCCAACCTAGCTTGTCTCCTTGTAGTTCTTTGTTCCAGAAAATGTTCCTCCCCCATGCTGGTGAAGTACTTGCGTAGCTTAGAAAAATTGACTGGTGTAAGTGGATTAAAGGGATTTCCACCCATCGGTGTTGTATTGGGCGCTTGCTCTAACACCTCTGGTACCGTAGCTCTACGGAACCAGTCAGCCATACTATGCAAAGAAAAGGAAAATTAGGCTTGAAAGAATCAAAAGAAGGTTGAACTGGACTTTGAGGGGATCTTTTATAAAAACTCTTTTATAGTTAAAAATAATTTCTAAGAGTCCCTTTCTGAAAAATGCTTTTAAAACAAGTTATTTTTAAAGTACTTTACTTTTAAAATAAATTTTTTGAAATCTTGTAACCTTAGGCTCTGATATCAAGTGAAACACCCTATACCTCTTAATATATCCAAAAAGACACATTAAAAGGCGTGGAGCATTGTAGGTATAATTAAAGCTAACAGAGACTGTGATTCACAGGACAAAAATAGATAAAAACAACGAAAACGTGAAATAATAACTTAATTAAAACAAAACTTCATTTCATAAATAAGTCAAATACCAAACACCGCATATATGTCTAAAAATCCAATATCTCTCATGAAACAAAAACTCATAGTCTCAAAAATCAGAGTACATAATATCCATCATAATAAGCCAGTACATAGAAAGAACAAATGCCGAAAGAAAAGGAATACATGGTAGCAAACTCCTCCAAGAAATCTCCAATCAACTGCAATCTACTATCCTCTCTCTTGATTGCCTAAGGGGAGGGGGAAAGGGAAAAATAGGGGAGTGGGTCAGACTAAAAGTCTGGTGAATTATAGTAATTACTAGAGTCTTTAAGCAAAGTAAAAGTAATAGACTCTACAACAGTTCTAGTATATAAAGAGGAAACATAGAAAATAGGAAAGAGATAAACTGGAAAAAAATATGATTATGTATAAGATAAGTTAACTTTGATTGTTTGCACATATCCTTGATTTTTGCTTTGATTAGGCAGAATTCCTAATCCTCCTATAATTAGAATGTAACCCTAATTCTATCATTTTTGATCGGCCTGCTACTCCATGGACTTTACTACGGACCAGACGCTATATAACTCTCAACACAGCAGCCAATGGTATCTACGAAAGATGCACAAAGCACCCACCGTGGATCCGGATGATATATATAGCTCTCTACACATGAGGCCGTGGTGTCTACGCACCCATACTAAGCGCTTGGAACTCATAGCAAAAATTGAGCACTAGAATGGAAGTCGCATGCTTAACTTCCACCATGCCCATGCTACCTTTTGCTCTACCTTTTGCTCCACCTATTGGGTCTTCTTATTACCTCAGACTCCAGCATAAGCGTGCCCCTTATCTCACTTCAGGCTAATGTGATATCACCGTGATTCCATAGAAACTATAGGGAAAATGTTGTTGGTACTGGACCGACATCCAAACAATATATAGTTGCACCCCTTATCCAAATCTCTTGTGATTTGGACTTCTATTTAACCAATTACTACCATTCTTAGTGTAAGCATGCCCTTATCTCGCTTCAGGCTAACGTGAGACCGCCATTTCGTCTAATAGGGAATGCTATTTAGTACAGGTCCTACTTTCATCTTTGGTTATTAACTTAAATAAATTATTTAAATAAGCCTTTACACTTTTCTCTGCTGTCTATGCTTATTAATTTATCCTAAGTCTTAAAATAAGCCTTATTCTGTTCTTTTTCTTATTACAACCTACGTTATAACCATGCTTATTACTTAATCCAAAGTCTAAGTGCGAAAATAAGCTTCTTTCATCTTTTACTTCTTTTAGTTATATTTCTAAGTTATAACTAGGCCAATCTTTTTAACTCAGTCTAATTAACGTCATAATTATGCGTAATTTCGGTCCAATTCCATTTATATTACACTTTTTGAAATTTACGTCTTATATTCCATTATTTCAGTTTTCTTACAAATTAATCCATATTCGCGTTAATCCTATTATTATCCATACATGAAGGAGGAATAAAAGTAAACTGAAAATAGAAGAAAACCCAAAGCATAGGAAGATGATGAAATAACGTATAAATAATAGTAAATAGGCTAAAATACTGTAAATAAACTATAAACAATTGGAAAAGCTATAATTAACAGAAATAAACTACAATTACTCAAAAGAATAGCTGAAAGGAAATAGATTGAAAATAATTCTAAAAAATTGTAAATAAACTACTGAAAAGGATATTCCAAAAATCGTAATAAAACTATAACTATTGAAAACCTTATTATTTTAAATTACTTAAAAAAATCTTGAAATAATTACAATCACTTGCCACCGGTCCTAAGCACTTCCTTTGGTCTTCTCAGATCCACTTGGAGTTGTAAAATAATTTAACTTATAATGATTTTCTCATTTGGAAAAATTATTCCGTTTAGGGTCCTTCCTAGAAAGGTTAACCCAATTGGAGAAAACCTAGAATGAGAAAAAGTGTTAGGTCTAGGAGTCTATTTATTGGGGGTAGAAGTGGATCTTGGACCGTCGAATTTGGAGTTTAAATAAGGTGCAACCACATCATAGGCTGAACAGGAGCTTGTCAGATGCAAAAATTAATGGACCGGATTAGTCAGAAGAATGCAAAAACGTTAGTCGGTTAGAGAAATCATACCATCATTCGAACAAATGAACAATCGTTCGTTCGCCCCCAAAATAGCAAGCGGGTCGACCGCCTGTTGCCCTGGTCGACCTGCCTATATATATATATATATATATATATATATATATATATATATACACACACATACATACATACATACTCTCTCTCGTTTCCTGCTTTTTGTTTATTTTATAACTTGTTCATATTAGCTTAGTTTCTGACGTTCTATATATGGAAATTGACCAGAAAATTGCCACGAACACAATGATGCAACTTCTTATAGCTTAGTTCTGATAATTTCATGAAGTAACTAATTAACGAATTAATTATTACGGGTTAAATTTTGGGTTGTTACATCTCTCCTCGCCAAAGTCCATCTCCGCCATTAAATCCCTTCGTCATGTCGAGGTGTATTTTTTCTAAGTTGGGGTCGAAGCTTATTTAGCATCTGGTGGTCTCATCGAACCACGACCATTGTATTAGAGGAATCGTTTAAACTTGAAAATCGATGGACCTCTTTCTTATTTTTAGAGACACAATTTATAAAAGCATAGATGGTATGGTGCGAACGCGTATGGGGTATAACCGAAGGTATGGCCTAAGCATGGAGAATACACACACACAGATATATATATATATATATATATATATATATATATATATATATTCAAAAATATCTAGCTCGACGAACTTAAAAATCTTGAACTCCAAACGAGGCGTGCCGCTAGGCGTTTTATATGTAATACCCCTATTCCTAACACAATAGAACTTTTATTGGGAAACAATTATATCATATACAGAAGTTAAATTTTCAAAATCAAATTATATTAATTTAAATTCCTTTAGTTAATTTTCTATGCGGTTCGAACTTGCACAACCGAACGATACGTCCAATCGCCGTAAAATTCGACGGCACACAATAATTCACTATTAGGGATTCAATGAAACTAGTTTCGTCAAAATCCAAGACAGTACCCTGTAAGGCTATTTCACACGTTAATTAAAACAAGCTATTTTCAAATTTAGTTTAATACACTTTTAATCCCAATTTAAAAGTTTACTATCTTCATTCTTATTCAAATAGAATTTAAAACAATTTTCAAAATCATTTTTATTCACATAAAATTCAAGAATTAATAAATTTAACATTTCCAAATATTCAATTTAAAGTTCAATTATCAATTAAATTGCTGAATTTTAACTATAAGTTATTTAAACTTTTCAATATTTAAAATTAATTAAACGCTTCCAAATTCAAATGACAGAAATTTTGGCTCGTTACATTAAATATTTAATTAAGTTGGTTAAATAAATATTTAATCCTAAGTCTTATAAATTGAATAACTATTCCATACGAGGTCGGATTTAGATGCATTTTTTTGCGTTAGACTCGTATTAACGTTATATATGCATTAAAGTTGGATTCATCGAGTTTGGAGCAAGTATTTTTTTTTATCTGAAATCAAACATCATTCAATTTTAGATTGATTCACCGAAATGCGAAAGCATCAACTGGAATTTCGGTGAGTTTACTCATCTCTAAATAAACTATATGATATTTGAGTTTCTATAGACTATTGTTGAATGCTTGGATAATAGTTGATGGAATTAATGAAGTATAAATTAATGATAAAATTATAGTGATTTAATTTAAATATGTTTAACATAGTTAAATTAGTTATACCTCATTTGTGATATCTATTTAGCAGAAAAAAACACCATTTTTCTTTAATTGAATTGAATAGATTATTTTGAACATCTAAAGAGCGGAATAATTCATCGTTCTATGCTTGTAAAGTAGAAAGATTTATTTTTAAAGTTAATTAATATATGGACTAATCAACAAATGATATGTTAATTATTGATTGCTAATTGTTGATAATAATATATTTGTTATTATTGTTTAATTATTTGTTTGGATTTCCGCTTGAAAAGCGGATTGCATAAATAACCACTATTTTGCAGAGGACTTTTGTAGAGAGAACATAAGAAGTTTCTCGCCATTATTAATTTACTATTGTATGCATCTTACTTATATTTTTATGTTGCCTATATTGATGTTTGGTTGAAGTAATGATGACTTACTTGTTGATTTGTGTAAGTGTTGTTATAACGATTATCGCTATACCGTCATTTATTAAAAATCATCTCCTTAAACCTTTGTGTACGTTGAACTTGTGCCTGTATTTTTATGAAATAAATGTTTTGATGTATTTTTGCACCTAGAAAATTATTTAAACCATATTTTCAAGTATTTTTGAGAATTTTGAAATAATGGGTAAGTGTTGGTTGAAATATATGAAAAGGAATTATAAATTGGATTAATTATCTTTCAAGCTAATTAATGTTCTTTTAAATTTATAAAAAGACTATAAATTTGATTTATTATCTTTTAGAATAATTATTGTTGATAAATGTTGTTTTAAATTTTTAAAAAAATTATAAATTTGATTAATTTTCTTTCGGGATAATTAATATGATATTAAATTTATAAAAGAGTTATATCAATTATCTTTTGGGATGATTAACATTATATTATATTTATAGAAGTATTTCAAATTAACGTATTTTCTTCTGAGATAATAAAATGCAACTCGAACCGAGGGTTGAAGCAATTTTGATTTTCAAAATAAGTTTAGAGGTTATGGTCCATATAGCGATAGTCGCTATGGATGCAGGTCAGTGATATTTGGTCTTCTTAAAGTATAAAAGGTTATTTGCCTTAAATATTTTGTAAATTCTTTTGAAATGGGTTAATAAACATTTTATAAGTATTTTGAAAGAATTTGGGATTTTAATTATATCTTAAATTATTATTTTATCTTAAAGTAAAAGGTTATTTTGAGATCTTAATAATAAATTATTTTAATCAATCATTTTAGCGATGATGTTTATAGATAATTAATAACTTTAATAAAGCTGTTTAAAGTTAATATATGTGATGTGAAAACAATTTTTTTTTTTTGGTTTTTAAGTGTTTAATTCGGCTATGGAAAGTATAAGAAATTGAGTTTTTATAAACGCAGTCACTAATTAGGAAATAATTTAGGCATATACTTAACACAAAAATCGTCGCATGGAAACTCATCTCTATCTCGAAAGAGAAGAATGTACATCAAGATAAGTTCCAAGAGGCAACAAGTCTCTAACTTGTTCGGCTCCATTGTTAACTGATGGATAATACAAATTTGAAATTGGCGAGTGGTGATAAGGGTATGAGATGTCATTTCCATATACAATCGTTTTATTATTCTCGATTGTTTATTTATTGACTATCGATTTTGCTATCTTCTTAGTGTTTGTCGATTTAAGATGATTTGTGCTCATTTTGAGCATTGATATCCTTTGTCGAAAATGTCTAAAACCAAAGCGTAAGTGGAAGCCAAACTATATAGGGCTGCTCCCATAAGGGTATCTTTACATCTATTCTAAATTGGATTTAGTAGTATGCGCATGGAGATGTGAAATGCTTGTATTCTTGGTGAGGTTGGTATGGTCAAGTTTGGAGGTTTACGAGGGAGTTACAAAGTATATGATTCTCTCAAGTATATTTTCTGGAGATATACTTTCATTAAGGGGGCGCACCCTCCTAGTTATTGTTGAAAAAAAATTCCTTTTTCTTATTTGATTCGAATCTTTGAATCATTTTTTTAATTGGGTCGCGAAGTACCTGGAGCTCTTCGTAATGTTTAATTATTTGTTTCTGTTCTTTTAAGTCTGAGTTTGTTTCGACTTGTTCCCATTCTTTCATTTATGGATGTTGTTTTTATAAGGAAAAACCCATATCGTATTTAGCGGCATGATCTCATAGAATTATTATATATTCACCATATTTCTTGTGTTTTCTCATGCTGGTTTTCTTGACTGATACTAGTGTTATTTTACTATAATGATTGGGTCAAAATGAGTATTTTTTTAGGTTGTCGTGCTGAGGACATGGAGCTCATGGAGTAGAACTGGATGTTCACCCCATTTCTTTCATTGTATTTTTATATATACCCATCAGCAATTGTAAAGTCGGGATGTTATAATTGTCTAGGCTGATGAGGTTTGTTTTTAACTCGAATATACCTTGTATCTTAGAGTGACAACTTTTGTTGTCCTCATTATATTATATGTCATTGTTCTGCTATGAGATTCTGTTTCCTCATTTTCTTTTTCTTTTTACCCTAACAATCTGCCTCTCTGGCACTTAGATGCTCGATATTTGAATACCACGGATGTATTAAGTGTTGACTTTCAAGGGTTAAAAAGGTGGTTCGTTACCCAAATAATCCATCGGGAGTCTTAAATGCTGTCTTTGGTATACTATATTCTACAACCCTTAACTGATGGAATCTTGTTGCCCAATTATGTTGAGAAAAAGCCTTCACCATGACTAATTAATCAAAGAGGTCGTCAATATGAGGAAAAGGATATTAGTTTTTCTCGTTATTTTGTTCAACTCTCTATAATTGATGCAAACCCCAGAGGAATCGTTAGATTTATTGGCAAAGACGACAAGTTCTCCTCGCTCGAAAATACTTCTTCTTATCAAACATTTCTCTACTAACTCTAAGACTCGCTTATCCAATTCCCTCCTTTCTTTTGAATCCATATACCTAAGTGATAATACTAGAGGCCTAGCGTCCTTAACAAGATATATTCTAAACTTGATCTCTCTTTGATGGGGAAGACCAGGAACTGCAGCAAAGTCACCCAGGAAATCTTACACTATGGGTATCAATGACAGATCATCCCATGATGTACTAAGAGAACGTAGGTAACTAGTCATTCATTCCATAAAGGAATGCCATGTCGGAATCCACACCTGAAGAACCTTAGTAAATATGCATCACAAAGGAACACCATGTTGGAATTGGGCCAGCCCGCAATGGAGTTAAAGGATAAATTTCAAAAAAAATTAATTCCTCTTTGGATCTATTGGGCCTACGAACTCTAAAAATATTTTAGATACAATATAAATGGTGTTTTAAATAAAATCCTTTATTTTATTTGATTAGTTTGAAAGCGTTTGAGTTTTTATTAATTTAAATGAATGACTGTATCATATACACTCATGTGTGTAGCAGTTACTTGTTAAAATTAATTTGAGACGGAAACCTTTTGTTCCCTTTTCCAATACTTGTGCAATAAACTAAGAGAATAAGCATCATTAATTAAAGAGAGAAAGCTTTCGTATATATCTCTCTAATTAGATTGATAATTTGTAAAATATAATTGATGATCAACTTACAAATGGCATAAAATATGAGTATATCCAAATATACTCCAGTGTATATTGTTTAAGTGCAACATATGATAAATGTGCAAATATAATGTTTCCTTTATATATGCTTTTGTTATCCATGGGATTATTTAATTTACATACATTCATTGTATATAGAGCTTATATATACATACAAAGACATACATATAATTGTGTTATAATTAAGTGTCACTATTATATATATATGTTTGAAATTAAAAAAAACAATGTTGAATCTAGTTTCAAAGTTAGGAAGGGTTTAAGATTAATATTATGATTTTATATAAAAGTCCATTTCATAAATCTTGAGTATTACACACATATACAAGTCATTATAAATAATGTTTTAAACTTGAAATAACATCAATATAATTAAATTTATAATTTAGTATATACTTTAAAATAAAGTGACAAATTGAAGTCGAACTTTAATATAAAAGGAAATCCAAAGGTTTTTGATATTTTGCAATAAACTCTTGTAATGTTTATAATCGTTTTTTTTAATTTAAAATAGAAGTATGCGATAACCAAAAAATTATATTCAAAATAAAAAAATGCAAAACACACACACACACAAACATTAATAAACTATATATCTTTTTTATTTGAATTAGTAATAGAATTATATTAATTAAAACTTAGAATTCAATCAAAATTTTATTTTATTTAAACAATAAATTTAAAACAATAGCAGAAATAGATAGGACAAATCAGGCATATATATGTATGTATGTATATTGCAAAAATTTCATATCTAAACTATATAGACAATATGAATAATTAATTAAATGTGAAATCATATGATATATGTCTAATGCTGACAATTGAATAGGTAAGCAATCAAAGTATATATTAAAACGGATCCAAATCAAAATAACATGGTGAACATATATAATTAATTAAGATGCAAAAAAGGGGATCTAACTAATGTAGCCAAATAAGAAAATATTTAGATGAGATGAAATATATGATCATTAATGTTTGCAGATGACTTCTTCATGTTCACTAAACAAAATCATAAATATATAACAAAAATTTAACAAACTCTAAACTCTTTCTACCTCTTCACCGGCCTTGCGATTAACCTTGCCAAATCCAACATTTCAATAGCTGGTTTTTTAGGCCGAGGCATGTAATATCATTTCCTTATCTAACCTATATCATTTTCCTCCCACCTTTGTATATTTGGGTTCTCCCTTAACCATCTTTAGAATATCCAATGCTCAATTTTTGCATATGTATAATAAATTTATAGATAAGCTTACTTCATGGCCCTTTGCTAAAATTTCGATTGATGTTATGTTAGTAATTATAAGTTTATTGCTACTTCCATGTGCATCTATTAAGCAAGAATTTATGTTCTTCCAAAAAAACTTATGTCTATGGTTAACTTGGCTCTTACCTCACCTTATGGAATGAAAACCCTTACAGCAAAAAGCTCATTCCATTCTCTTTTTATAAAGTCACTCTTCCTCTTGACAAAGGTGGTTTAGGGATAATGAACATCAAAAATTAGATTTTTTGGTCTACGTCCATCCCTTCTAATTATAGTTCGTACTAGAGAAATATTTTAAAATATTGATCCAAATCCCACTCTTATCTCCAGCATTCCCTTTGGGTTAGTTTAGTTTTAATATTAGCTGATGTTATCCCTAGAAATATGTGAATTCAAATTGGTATAAATATCAATGCAAAAGTTCCCTCCTTATTAAGGATGGAAAAAATAATCTGCCTCATTAAAGTTCTTAAATTATAAGGCAATTCTAGTCCATCATTGAATATGACTTTTGAAGCAAGACTGAAGGAATTAGATGGGGTGGAGGTTCCCACTCCGTAGCTAAAGTTTATAAATTCACTTTTGGTTTTGATCATATGCCTATATTTCCATGGAGTAGTAGAATATCGTGTACTTCTTCAAAGCCAAAGGAAATCCTAAACTATGGAAGATTATATATAATTCTACAATTCAAAGGGTAATTACCAAATGCTTCCTGCATTTTTTTTCATGAACCTATAGAAAGCAATTCTCATTTGTTCTTCGAATTTACTTTCAGTTAAATTTTTGTCGTGGGGTGTTACTGCATTATCGCTTCCACATTCCCTCTAGGACTAATAATATAGGATGGTTTACAATCATTAAACAAAGAGATAGAGAAATATGAATGGTAGATGACTATTGAAATTTATCAAAATGGCGGCATTCGTGATCTGGGAGGAAAGGAATGCAAGAATTTTAAAAGGGAAGGAAAATCTTTGTCTCTGTTAATGGAAAGTGTTTGCATGCTTGATTAGCCCTAATTTAATCCTATACAAATTAGCTTGATTCGTTAGGTATTTTATTTGGGATTTTTTTATTTGGATTTACATTTTCTTCTGCATTTTTTCTTCTCTGTTTTTCTTGTTTGCCTTTTGGTTTCTTGCTTAGGCTTTCTATGTCGTAGCTTTATTGTTTTTGTAACATCCCGCCTTTTCGCACACTTTAAACCGACACACGTGCCAATTCAAAGCATACGCAAGGGCGGATTGTTATGGGGTAAATAAGAAAAACAGAGAAGAAATAAAACAAAATAGAATCTCACAGCGGAAGGATAAAATATAATAATCAATATACAGTTCATGATAACTGTTTACAAAATATTTATTTTACTTATACAATGAATATCAGAGTTACACATACCAATACAATCAATGCAGCGGAAATTTAGAGTGTGGTGAAATACTATAGATAATAATAATACGACTCCTTCGTCTTCGTCCTTCAAAGCTAAAGTCTTCGATCCTGAAACGCTCGGACTGACCCGAGCGAATTTGAAAAGACAAAAACACTCGAGTCAGACTAAAAGATCTTATGTGAGTTAAATTAACAGAAATAAATATGAGTACAATAACTTAAGAGATGTTCGGGATTTACATCTCCTAAGGATCCGTTAAACTATTTACTATGTAGTATATTGCGCTATTATAATAGTGTCTATTTATAAAATAAACTTACTTTTAAATAGCGTTAAGGGGTTACCCATATAGCCCTTAACACAAATAATGCCAATAGTCTATACAGTACCGTAATACCTCCTGATCGGGAAGCTACCAGAGGATACTCCATAGGTACGACACAAATAGAAACTCGTAGTAAAGGCTCGGTATGGTAGGTGACACGGCACAACTAGGCAATGCCAGGGTAGATATACCAATTGCTATCCAGGCTGGTGGAAACGCGTAGCCGCAGTTACCGCCCACCTCGGACTAACTCCCCAAAATCAAAATATAGAAGTGGCCACTGAATCAATCCAAAATCAAAGTATAATATCGAAGAGGAGGGTCCGATCAGAGGAATGACCTCATTGGCCTGAGAATCGCTCATGTTTTAGCCACCTTATGCCAACTCACGGGAGTCGGGTCCACGTATTTACCTTACAAGAAACGTCGCCACCACCTACTTCATTCTGGAATCTCCACCGCGTACACGGTTAGTCAAAGTGGTTTTCGGTATCGACAGAGAGTATGTCAGATATCCGATCCCGGTCTCTTTGCCAACCCATCATTATTATAACACCGCGGTCATTTAAAAATAGGTTATACTTTAAAAATCAGAATAAACATTCCATTTCATAACCATGAATACGATATCATTTCAAAACCCAAAACCATATTTTATCACTTATCCCAAATATAATTCTTTTCCAAAATCAAAATGCTTTAACTTCATATCGTCTGAAAATCAAATATTTTCAAAGCATAGTATTTTGAAAATCATAATTTAAAACCATAACTTCTATAAAAAAAACTTGAATGGTTTGGATATTCAACGGTATATGAATTAAATGGTTTAACTTAAATGTTACTTTGTAAAGAAAATAGTTCTCATGGCTTTACAAATACATTTCTTTATTAAAGTCTAAACCAAAATTTATATTATCTCTCTCAAGTTCCAAAACCACTTCAATTTATTTATATATACGTATATCCATTTTGAGTAACAATATTTCAAACTAAAATTGGATTTTATTCTTTCAACAGATCAATTGTTCTATTAATTAGTCTTGAATATTCACATAAAATCCATAAATAATAAGACTTCAATTTCTAGTAATAAAATATATATATTTTCCCAATTCAAATTATACTAGAATATTCATTTCAATTTATTTTGGGAAAAATCCAATTATAAATATCATATCTTAAAATTTCCAAACTTAACATTTAAACATATGATATAAATTATTAAACTCCATTTTCTTAAAAATTTTCCATTTTTAAATAAAGATTTTTATACACCTTTTAAATTTTAAAATTTTCAACTTCATATGTATATATATGGAAGAATAATATTTATACAATATAAAATTTAAGATTTTTAGAAACCGTATTCCATCCAAACCATAGAAATCACATTAAAATAGTTATATATAGACCGCGGTGCCTGTATAAAATTTTCTATCCTATGGTCAAGTGATACGGATATTTATCATTTCAATCCGCAATTTAAAAGATATAAAATTTTGCGGTTGTATATCATTTCAAACCACAATCCCGAATGAAATGAAATATGCATGATAATTCGCAATTTTATGATATTCAATAAACATCCATCAACATCATCCATCATCCAATCAAAATCATCAAGCAATATCAATCAATAACAATTTATATTTGATAATAGATAACAGGTAATAACTGGCAATTTTATTCAGATTAAATTTAACAACTATTAATCTAATAGTTTATATTCAGTAATAATCTATATAACTGTTAACTAGCAGTTTATAGGCAAACAAATAAATTCTAACTATCAATTAATACGCAATAAATAAATTAAATTAACAGTTAAACTTAATAAATAAAATTCAACAAATATGAGTGAAATAAACATGTCAAATACTCATAAATAAATTGCTATTCATTTCTAAAATTAATTTAACAAACATAAAAGCTTCTAGTAGTTGTGAGTGGGTTTTAAACACTCACCTTTGGAATTTAAATCGAATTTAAATTCAATTTAAACTCAAAATTTTGACGGTCTCCAAATCCATCCAAACCAGCGAAAAAACGTCAGAAATTCCGATACGATCCCAGCAAAACAAACCGCGCGTGAATCCGAGCTCGTATGCAAAAGTTATGGAAATTTGAAAAATGGAAAAATTCTGGTCCTGGGTCGACTTCGGGTTCGACTTCGGTGCGCCGCCTCAATTCCCCGGTGCTTGCTTGGAGTTTTCGCCAACACGACCCGGAGCGACCCGGGTCATTTTCTTCCTAACCCGAAGTTGCTCTAGGGTTTTCTCTCTGAAACCCGAAGCGCGACCAGAAGCTGCTGCAGATCCGAATTTTTTTTTTTTTTTTTAAATTTGAATTTTTTTTTTGAACTGACTGGATCTAGGGTTAGCCCCCATTGAAGAAGAAGAAAAGCTTAAAGAAAGTATACGCTCAGATGAAAAGAAATTAGGTGGAGGCTAGGGCTTGTAGCTAGGTTTATATAGAGGGGTTAGAGATAGAGTAGATAGACCGTAGAATGAACGTGCGGAACAAACTATGGCCCAAAAAGCCCGCTATGCCTCCGGAACCGAATTTATTAAATCTATATATCCAAATAGGTAATTTAAAATATTCTGAACGCGATAGAAAAAGTTTCACGTCCAAATTTGATCATATGAAGAAGTTATGCTGAAAACAAAATTTCCAAATTGATTCAAATTAATTTTAATTAAATTTGATTTCAAGGCGTTTCACGCCCGTACGATCAAATGACAAGTCCGATCGATACGAAACTTGAAACCCTATAATAATTCACCGATACGGATCCGATGAAACTGGTTTCATCGAAATCCGAGTCCGTGACAAAAAAAGGCTATTTTTATTTTCATTAAATAAATCAAAATAAATTACAAAAATCCAAATTTTATATTATATTCTAAAATTGTCCAAATTTTATTACTTATATAATTTAATCAATTTCAAATGATTTAACAAGCTTGGATGTGAATTAAAATTATAAGTATATCAATTTGCAGTGTTAATTTCTGCACTTTCCTATATTTAAGAATTATAAAATTAAATGCTCAAAACCCCGTATATTAGATTTTAACTTTTATATACTCATTCTTTATCCAAATAGGGATGCCACATACTTTGGTTCATGATTCACAATATTATTCATAAAGTTCATTTTAAATTTCAGTAACGTAATATTTAACGTTAAATTCCCTTTATTTATGCAATAAGCGCAATTATTGAATTTGATACTCAAATTGATTTATAGATTCTGCTTTCAAAAAATCTATATCAACAATTTGGTCTAATTATAAATAGAATAAGTATTAACCTCATCTTATAGAATTAATTATTGCAATAAATCCAATTTACCATATCTTAAATACAAATTAATAGATAAAGCTTGATTCCTTTATTAACTCCTTTGGTTTTCAATTAACCTTTTATGGTGAATATAAATTCCAATGTATAATTGAAACCTTATTTCCATTTGGTTTCACTATTTCATTAAAAATCCTCATATTCCAGCTAAATTTCAACTAACGTATAAATTAGCTATTTCAATTTCATTTAATTGCGATTATCATACTATAGAAATTAAATTCCATTAAATAAATAAATAAATGTTGATTCCCATCTATTTACATTATATTACATTGGTACTTCTATTTACAACTTAGCTTTGTATAAATGTTTGAATGTAGAATCTTGTCTATTTCACGTATTAATTAAGCCTTAAAAATCAATTAATATTATATCCTTGGTCTAACCTCATTTTACCCATATTTATATTAATATATCCTTTGAATTAGGTAAATTACCATTGATTATCTACCTTACTTATCAGACTCCACTAACGTAATGGTTAAATATTAATTCCATTTGTAAAAAAAAAAAACAATCCACAAGATTTGCATTTCACATTGCAAATGAATTCATAAATCTTGGCTTTCTTTTTCTTTGCTTCTTAAAGGCCAAATCAAACTACCCTATCATCACTAATTTATGGCAATTAATTGCAATTGATTCTCCATTAAACTACATAAGTTATCCAATTGAAACCTAAGTGAAACGTTTATTTATTTAAAAATCCTACTGTTTAAAAGAGTATATCATCTACGGTATAATTTACATTTGACCTGATTTCTCATATATTTCACACAACAGTGAATTCCAATTTCTACCAACATTATGTTTAATATAAATTGGAAATCCAAATCATTGGTATTTCACAACCTTATTGCGTACATTTACGTATAGTTACACTAAGTCCATACACTGATTCATGAATTCATTAATTAATACACAATTTGCCTTTGTTTTCTTATATTAAGTTTATTACCGTTTTTAAGTACATTCATTATCGAACAATATTCATAAAAAATTTTATCTACACTTATTGCATTGGTTTATTCAACGGTCACCAAATGAAACAATCCTACTATTTATTTTAATATTAAATGAATCCCATTCTAGTAAATATTTTATTAATATTCACTAATTCAACATTTATTGGTTTCTTAACATTAACTTTTAACAAAGTGTGACAATTACATTATCCAAAACTATTGTCATAAAAATTAAATTGTTACATTAAATTCCAATTACTATAACAAATTACTACGTTTTCTCAAATAAATCTTAAAGCCTTTTTTTTTTCTTTTCTAAATCAGGTTAGAAATTATATTAATTTAACTCATTTAATATTATTAATTTAACGGGTCGTTACAATCTCCCCCACTCAAAACTTTTCGTCCCCGAAAAGGAAAAAGAAGGGAGAAGGAAGAATAAAACATTACATCTTATTTCAAATATTAACTTATAAAAAATAATTTACTAAATTAATTTCCTTAAATGAGATATGCCCGTTCTATAGTCATTATAACCTTTTATACTTAAATCATTAAAGTTTGGAAAATATTCAACAAAATTCTAAGTCCAAAATTTACGAAAATTTTTGGCAGAGTCTCCTTTGTACGGAGAGACTCTGGAGAAAATATAATATCAAAATATACAAATATATTACATATATTATCAAAATATTATCCCAACACGGGCAAAATTATAAAATAGCGCTTTAAACGTAATCCGAAAACGTACCTATTTGTCGGGCAATACGCTTATTATTAGGGAACCAGAGCAGTAGCAGTGGCTTCCATAGCCTGCATTTCACTTATAAAATCTAAAAGGTTAAATATTTATTTTAAAGTGAACTATTCAAATGGATTCAATCATTAATCAACCAAACAATTCAACAACCATCAACCTTACAAACAACATACATACACACACAAAGCAATCATTTAATCCATCAAACAAATAGTTGTTTGGGTTCAAACTTGAAATTTGTATGATATGAAATTAACTATCAAGTGCATCCTTTACTCAACAGTCTTAGATGGAACAAAGATAGATTATTTATTCATCCAACAACTTCAAGTTCCTTACCCCACAATCATAAATCAAACAATACAATTCAAACCAACAACCAAATTAACTTATTATACATTTATTTCATGCTTCAGTGGTTTGATTTTCTTTCTTTCATTTATGGAGGGCTTTCTTTATTTCTTACAACTTTCGTTTTCCATTTATTACAAAATTCATTATATTTGCATTCCAATTTATTGACTAAAGTTTATATCATCTATTTATACTACTTACCTTTACTTATATAGTAAAATTTCCAATTTAACTTAAGTTTATACAATTAATTCTCATTAATAACAGCAAATTTATTGAATACCTTTATTACCTCAAGCTTCACTTGTAAGATTTCCCCTTACATTTTCTTACTAACATTGCAACTTTTATTATATGGTAAGTTATGTATGTTTTAAGAATGTAAGTGAAAATTTACAAGTTTCTTCTCAATTCCTTAAATTAATATATATATTTGTTTTATAAATTACAATTTCAACTTACCTTTAATTTCATTCATTTATTTAATGTTGAAGTTTCTATTATATTTAATAGTAGTAACAATTTAATTACCCACTTTCTATTATATTTAATTACAGTAACCCTTTTTAATTACACTTAAATTATTAACCCTTTAACCTTCATTCTTAAAAATAAGGAATTTTATTAATTAATTACTTAGGGTTTACAGTCATTTATATATTACTTACTTTCTATTATATTAGAATAGGGGGAAATTAAGGCGTACTTAAGTTAATAACCCTACAATCAAACTTTATAAATTAAGGAATTTCATTTTTACTTTCTTAAGGTTAAAATCACCTATTAATAATACAACCTTTAATTTTAGTAAAATTCCAATCATCACTTAAGTTAATACCATTAAATTCTTATTTATAACAGTAATTTATTGAATACTTCATTATTTCCAAAAATTCTACTTGCATAATATTCTATTCCACTCTTAATTCACATTTCAACTTTTTATACTTGGTAAGTTATTTATGTTAAAGAAAAAGCAAAAGAACTTATACAAGTTTAATCTCTACCCTTTTAATTCGTTGATTTTCAATAAATCTTTACCATTATTTATCAGTTAAAATTTTAACTTCCTTTATACCTAGCATTAATTTTCTTACTTAAATTAGAGGTTTCAATCCATTTATTACTTACTGTATATTTCCCTAAAAATAATTTAAACCATTAATTAGTGGAAAATTTTAGAATTAAATACCGGGTCAAATTTCAATTTTATTTTAAAAATAATAGATAAATGAGTTCTTACAACTTATATCTCAATTTATATTTAAAACAACTTAAAATTTTAGATAATTTCAAAATAAATCTGCAGTAGAATTTACTACAGTGGCCTTTCCCCTACGAAACTCGAAAATGAAAGTCGATGATGCGGCCGCCATCACCGAAATTATTTTCTAGCGACAGAGAGGAAAGTACAAAATTTATTTTCTCCAAAATCCTCTTTTAAAACAATTCTTCCGAATTATACTAAACATTTATATAAGAAATTACCTATAAACCAAATCATTATATTTCACAAATCCATTGAAAGAAGATTTTCAAAAATCCCGGACTTAAGTTCTAAAATCTCCAATTTGATTTATTATAATTTCAACTTAGCTTCAATTGTTATAAATATTTTTATTTCCTAACACCCAATCTATAGCAACCAAATATATATATATATATATTTTTATAAAAATATTTTTATATATAGAAAATATAATAGGCAAAATTATTTCATTCACCTATATTAAAAACAAATATTATGTCGGTCTGTCCTATTAAGTGTTTAGAAATCCCTATTGATGTCATCGCGTCCCATGCATCAACCAGAATTTATAAATACAAAGCGGAACAGATTAACACAATATCAAAATCTTTATTAACACTAACAAATACGCTCTCTCATATATATACACTCAGCGACTCCCATAGGGTATTACTACCCTATTAACAAAGAGTCAAACCCCACAAAACCAAGGTTTATCGCTAAACCTCGCTCTGATACCAACTGTAACATCCCGCCTTTTCGCACACTTTAAACCGACACACGTGCCAATTCAAAGCATATGCAAGGGCGGATTGTTATGGGGTAAATAAGAAAAACAGAGAAGAAATAAAACAAAATAGAATCTCACAGCGGAAGGATAAAATATAATAATCAATATACAGTTCATGATAACTGTTTACAAAATATTTATTTTACTTATACAATGAATATCAGAGTTACACATACCAATACAATCAATGCAGCGGAAATTTAGAGTGTGGTGAAATACTATAGATAATAATAATACGACTCCTTCGTCTTCGTCCTTCAAAGCTAAAGTCTTCGATCCTGAAACGCTCGGACTGACCCGAGCGAATTTGAAAAGACAAAAACACTCGAGTCAGACTAAAAGATCTTATATGAGTTAAATTAACAGAAATAAATATGAGTACAGTAACTCAAGAGATGTTCGGGATTTACATCTCCTAAGGATCCGTTAAACTATTTACTATGTAGTATATTGCGCTATTATAATAGTGTCTATTTATAAAATAAACTTACTTTTAAATAGCGTTAAGGGGTTACCCATATAGCCCTTAACACAAATAATGCCAATAGTCTATACAGTACCGTAATACCTCCTGATCGGGAAGCTACCAGAGGATACTCCATAGGTACGACACAAATAGAAACTCGTAGTAAAGGCTCGGTATGGTAGGTGACACGGCACAACTAGGCAATGCCAGGGTAGATATACCAATTGCTATCCAGGCTGGTGGAAACGCGTAGCCGCAATTACCGCCCACCTCGAACTAACTCCCCAAAATCAAAATATAGAAGTGGCCACTGAATCAATCCAAAATCAAAGTATAATATCGAAGAGGAGGGTCCGATCAGAGGAATGACCTCATTGGCCTGAGAATCGCTCCTGTTTTAGCCACCTTATGCCAACTCACGGGAGTTGGGTCCACGTATTTACCTTACAGGAAACGTCGCCACCACCTACTTCATTCTGGAATCTCCACCGCGTACACGGTTAGTCAAAGTGGTTTTCGGTATCGACAGAGAGTATGTCAGATATCCGATCCCGGTCTCTTTGCCAACCCATCGTTATTATAACACCGCGGTCATTTAAAAATAGGTTATACTTTAAAAATCAGAATAAACATTCCATTTCATAACCATGAATACGATATCATTTCAAAACCCAAAACCATATTTTATCACTTATCCCAAATATAATTCTTTTCCAAAATCAAAATGCTTTAACTTCATATCGTCTGAAAATCAAATATTTTCAAAGCATAGTATTTTGAAAATCATAATTTAAAACCATAACTTCTATAAAAAAAACTTGAATGGTTTGGACATTCAACGGTATATGAATTAAATGGTTTAACTTAAATGTTACTTTGTAAAGAAAATAGTTCTCATGGCTTTACAAATACATTTCTTTATTAAAGTCTAAATCAAAATTTATATTATCTCTCTCAAGTTCCAAAACCACTTCAATTTATTTATATATACGTATATCCATTTTGAGTAACAAAATTTCAAACTAAAATTGGATTTTATTCTTTCAACAGATCAATTGTTCTATTAATTAGTCTTGAATATTCACATAAAATCCATAAATAATAAGACTTCAATTTCTAGTAATAAAATATATATATTTTCCCAATTCAAATTATACTAGAATATTCATTTCAATTTATTTTGGGAAAAATCCAATTATAAATATCATATCTTAAAATTTCCAAACTTAACATTTAAACATATGATATAAATTATTAAACTCCATTTTCTTAAATTTTTTCCATTTTTAAATAAAGATTTTTATACACCTTTTAAATTTCAAAATTTTCAACTTCATATGTATATATATGGAAGAATAATATTTATACAATATAAAATTTAAGATTTTTAGAAACCGTATTCCATCCAAACCATAGAAATCACATTAAAATAGTTATATATAGACCGCGGTGCCTGTATAAAATTTTCTATCCTATGGTCAAGTGATACGGATATTTATCATTTCAATCCGCAATTTAAAAGATATAAAATTTTGCGGTTGTATATCATTTCAAACCACAATCCCGAATGAAATGAAATATGCATGATAATTCGCAATTTTATGATATTCAATAAACATCCATCAACATCATCCATCATCCAATCAAAATCATCAAGCAATATCAATCAATAACAATTTATATTTGATAATAGATAACAGGTAATAACTGGCAATTTTATTCAGATTAAATTTAACAACTATTAATCTAATAGTTTATATTCAGTAATAATCTATATAACTGTTAACTAGCAGTTTATAGGCAAACAAATAAATTCTAACTATCAATTAATACGCAATAAATAAATTAAATTAACAGTTAAACTTAATAAATAAAATTCAACAAATATGAGTGAAATAAACATACCAAATACTCATAAATAAATTGCTATTCATTTCTAAAATTAATTTAACAAACATAAAAGCTTCTAGTAGTTGTGAGTGGGTTTTAAACACTCACCTTTGGAATTTAAATCGAATTTAAATTCAATTTAAACTCAAAATTTTGACCGTCTCCAAATCCATCCAAACCGGCGTCAAAACGTCAGAAATTCCGATACGATCCCAACAAAACAAACCGCGCGTGAATCCGAGCTCGTATGCAAAAGTTATGGAAATTTGAAAAATGGAAAAATTCTGGTCCTGGGTCGACTTCGGGTTCGACTTCGGTGCGCCGCCTCAATTCCCCGGTGCTTGCTTGAAGTTTTCGCCAAAACGACCCGGAGCGACCCGAGTCATTTTCTTCCTGACCCGAAGTTGCTCTAGGGTTTTCTCCCCTGAAACCCGAAGCGCGACCAGAAGCTGCTGCAGATCCGAATTTTTTTTATTTTTTTATTTATTTTTAAATTTGATTTTTTTTTTTGAACTGACTGGATCTAGGGTTAGCCCCCATTGAAGAAGAAGAGAAGCTTGAAGAAAGTATACGCTCAGATGAAAAGAAATTAGGTGGAGGCTAGGGCTTGTAGCTAGGTTTATATAGAGGGGTTAGAGATAGAGTAGATAGACCGTAGAATGAACGTGCGGAACAAACTATGGCCCAAAAAGCCCGCTATGCCTCCGGAACCGAATTTATTAAATCTATATAACCAAATAGGTAATTTAAAATATTCTGAACGCGATGGAAAAAGTTTCACGTCCAAATTTGATCGTATGAAGAAGTTATGCTGAAAACAAAATTTCCAAATTGATTCAAATTGATTTTAATTAAATTTGATTTCAAGGCGTTTCACGCCCGTACGATCAAACGACAAGTCCGATCGATACGAAACTTGAAACCCTATAATAATTCACCGATACGGATCCGATGAAATTGGTTTCATCGAAATCCGAGTCCGTGACAAAAAAAGGCTATTTTTATATTCATTAAATAAATCAAAATAAATTACAAAAATCCAAATTTTATATTATATTCTAAAATTGTCCAAATTTTATTACTTATATAATTTAATCAATTTCAAATGATTTAACAAGCTTGGATGTGAATTAAAATTATAAGTATATCAATTTGCAGTGTTAATTTCTACACTTTCCTATATTTAAGAATTATAAAATTAAATGCTCAAAACCCCGTATATTAGATTTTAACTTTTATATACTCATTCTTTATCCAAATAGGGATGCCACATACTTTGGTTCATGATTCACAATATTATTCTTAAAGTTCATTTTAAATTTCAGTAACGTAATATTTAACGTTAAATTCCCTTTATTTATGCAATAAGCGCAATTATTGAATTTGATACTCAAATTGATTTATAGATTCTGCTTTCAAAAAATCTATATCAACAATTTGGTCTAATTATAAATAGAATAAGTATTAACCTCATCTTATAGAATTAATTATTGCAATAAATCCAATTTACCATATCTTAAATCCAAATTAATAGATAAAGCTTGATTCCTTTATTAACTCCTTTGGTTTTCAATTAACCTTTTATGGTGAATATAAATTCCAATGTATAATTGAAACCTTATTTCCATTTGATTTCACTATTTCATTAAAAATCCTCATATTCCAGCTAAATTTCAACTAACATATAAATTAGCTATTTCAATTTCATTTAATTGCGATTATCATACTATAGAAATTAAATTCCATTAAATAAATAAATAAATGTTGATTCCCATCTATTTACATTATATTACATTGGTACTTCTATTTACAACTTAGTTTTGTATAAATGTTTGAATGTAGAATCTTGTCTATTTCACGTATTAATTAAGCCTTAAAAATCAATTAATATTATATCCTTGGTCTAACCTCATTTTACCCATATTTATATTAATATATCCTTTGAATTAGGTAAATTACCATTGATTATCTACCTTACTTATCAGACTCCACTAACGTAATGGTTAAATATTAATTCCATTTGTAAAAAAAAAAAAACAATCCACAAGATTTGCATTTCACATTGCAAATGAATTCATAAATCTTGGCTTTCTTTTTCTTTGCTTCTTAAAGGCCAAATCAAACTACCCTATCATCACTAATTTATGGCAATTAATTGCAATTGATTCTCCATTAAACTACATAAGTTATCCAATTGAAACCTAAGTGAAACGTTTATTTATTTAAAAATCCTACTGTTTAAAAGAGTATATCATCTACGGTATAATTTACATTTGACCTGATTTCTCATATATTTCACACAACAGTGAATTCCAATTTCTACCAACATTATGTTTAATATAAATTGGAAATCCAAATCATTGGTATTTCACAACCTTATTGCGTACATTTACGTATAGTTACACTAAGTCCATACACTGATTCATGAATTCATTAATTAATACACAATTTACCTTTGTTTTCTTATATTAAGTTTATTACCATTTTTAAGTACATTCATTATCGAACAATATTCATAAAAAAATTTATCTACACTTATTGCATTGGTTTATTCAACGGTCACCAAATGAAACAATCCTACTATTTATTTTAATATTAAATGAATCCCATTCTAGTAAATATTTTATTAATATTCACTAATTCAACATTTATTGGTTTCTTAACATTAACTTTTAACAAAGTGTGACAATTACATTATCCAAAACTATTGTCATAAAAATTAAATTGTTACATTAAATTCCAATTACTATAACAAATTACTACGTTTTCTCAAATAAATCTTAAAGCCTTTTTTTTTTCTAAATCAGGTTAGAAATTATATTAATTTAACTCATTTAATATTATTAATTTAACGGGTCGTTACAGTTTTTCTCTAATAAACTTGGTGGGGGACTAGTCAACCCTCCTATCTTTGCTAAAAAAGAAATATATGATGGATCCAACTCATTTGAACAAGGTGAATAATGAATAAATGAAATTAGAATTGTTACCTTGAGATGTTGCCAAGAGAATGCACATTGAATAAAGAAATCCTCTTAGAACTCTAATACAACACCCAATCCTTGCAAGAGATGGATAAATCACTTATTTTTTTTAATTTTATTTGATTTTTTTCTGAATTGTTAAAAAAAGACTGGAAACTTTTTTTTTTGTTTTTTTACTATGGAAGTCTAGAAAGTGAGAAGAGAGAAAAATGAATAAGAAAGAATGAACTGTCTGTAGAAAATGAATTAGTTTGTATGTTTTAATTGAAAGAATGAAACCTTTCCACACTTTAATTAAAACTTCCCTAGATAATTCCCTTGATTATCTGTTTCTCTCGCCACACTCCTCTCTCTTTACATGGTATGACTGAAATTACATGCCATAAAATGACATGAAATTTTCATAAATCACTTAATGCAATTATCTTTTATTTAAACCCGCCAAAAATTACATTGATATCGTTTATCAAACTGCACAAATATAACTTCTATAAATTCATTTAACTAAACAACTCCAAAACGTCAAATAAATTAAATAATAATTACTATTTCTAAAATATTAATTTATTCATTAAATTTATAAGATTTTATAAATTAATTAAATCACATGGTTTTTTCTAGAGAATTCATCATTACAGTTGTGCGACTCAAATGTGTAAATTCAGTCAACGGTTAACATCAAACTGTTCGAACATTAACTTCACACGTCACCTTAGCTAGTGGTGTGACATTTTTGCTGAATTTATCGCTTATACATCTATTAGTAAAATCTAATTTTAATTACTATAAGTGGCACCTGATAATTACGATTATTTATGCCAATTGTCTTCGTTAAAACCATATCAATTCGGACTTATGGAATTTGGTAATGGTCAAAATTCCAATATCGTCCATATTTAACTTTATAGTCCAAACACAAAATCGTTAGTTTAACTAAAACAATTATTGTTAATCAAACTGCTCTTGCTAGTGATTTTGACTTGGAGTTGACTTTAGTTGACTGTGATACTAACCACATATAACTGAGGATACAAATCCTCTCTTGAATAGTTTTTCACCTTCAATACTTCCACATGACCTAATTATAGTCATTTGATGGATGTTGTGCCGTGATTTAACTATAATCAAAGAAGAGCTTTTATATTGAATCAACGATATTCTTAAGTCATGAGAACTATGTAAATTAGCCACTTTGATATTTTTTATTTAACCTTAGTTATATTAACCAATATAAAACTATCAAGTTAGTCATTTCATGGTAATTTAATAACTATCAGTATGCAACCCCTTAGTGCTCCCAGCAGTTATAAGTAATACACTACGCAACATTTGAAGAGCGTTACGTACTCCATTCTTTACGGATGCATCGATGACCAGTCTCGGTACATTCTGACTAGGAATATATAAAATGATGTGCTAATCGTATTGTGATATAATACTCATGGTTGCAACTATTCATTACTGCTACCATGAATACATCATTTATGGACTTTCTGATATATATATATATATATATATATGTATGTATGTATGTATGTGTGTGTGTGTGTGTGTATGTGTGTGTGTATATATACAAATACACACACACTTAACAAGTTAATTATTTATAACATTTTATAATAGGTATATAATATAAAGAGAATACCTTTTTTTGAATAAGATTGGTTATCGAGTTAGTTTTATGTAACAAATTACATAATTGCCTTTAGGACATACTTCTAACTCTATCAATCTTCCACTTGCACTTGAGATCAATTATGGAATCTTATTCCAACTTCTCCAATTGATTTCTTCAAAAACAACCAGGTCAATCCTTTAATGAATGGGTATGCTATTATATTTCAATTATCTACTATGTTAATTAACTCTCTTCGATGTCCAAAAATTTCCTTTATCATATGGAATAATTCGGAGTATGTCTCTCGGTCTCCACTGAGTCTATGTTTTGTTAGAACTATATCACGACATTGTTATCATATAACAATGTTATTAGATTCTCAACATTTGGAATCACTCAGCTCAGTTGTAAATTTGTGCATTTACTATGTCTATACATTGCTTTTATTGTGGCGTTATTCAAGGAAATGTGTCTAGCCTTTATTGATTCATCCACAATCTCTCATTTGAAGCATTTCTAATTTAAAACTTCTAAACAAAGCTTTAAATATGAATTTTTTATTGATATGTCATACTCAATATCATACATGAAGTTTGAGTCTGAATACTTCTTCGCAAGGAGTTTGTTGTTTCTATAAACAATTTTCATGTATTTCATAAATACGTGACTACATTATAAGCTAACATTTAGTGATTTTAATTTGAATTTGATAGTTACTTCATGTATCGGATACATAAACAATTTTCAATATTGTAAACAACATGAAATGTATGAGAATTCCATTGCCAATGCACAAGGAATCCATCGTACATGTTTCTTTCTAAACATTTTAATAAGGTGTTTTGGCTTATTGTCTAAGACATTACCAATGTTCGTTATACTCACAATAAAAGACATTATTTGCAAATCTACAAAACCCCGTAAAAATTAATTAGAATTAATAATAAGGCTAAAATGGAAATTTTGTAAATGTTAGAATTTGGCTATAAAAGTTATATTATTGCATTCTTCATGGTTTTCTAATCAACTTTCACATACAAAGTTTTGCAATCAAACTTCAAAATAGAAAATTATTAACATTTGAAGTTTTTTAATTTAAAATTTTTCAAACAAATTCAAATTTTGTGATATAGATAACATTAATGCAGAAATTAAAATGGGTAATAAATAACTGAACATTAGGAAAATGTTAATAGTATTAAAATGGGAAATAAATAAACAATATAAATTGAGCTATTAACATGCATCATTTATAGGGGACCGGTCGACCGGCTCCGCTAGGGAAAATCTATCAGTCTTCTTCCTTGATTAGATTTAAGGATTCAATATAGGGAAAAGTGGTAAAGAGTTTATATATATTAAGTTTTTTCTATTCTTACCCTTCCCTAAACTCTAAATTCTTAATCTAATGTATATATAATTGAATGGTTTTATGTTCCACAAAGAAGAAACCTAAAGCAGTGCTTAGGCAAGGGCGTGGATCAAATCCAGAGGAAACTAGAAACCATCTATGGCAGTAAATCTTAATTTTTCATATTTAGTATCCGTATAGTAGAAGTTTGGACTTTTTTAAGCCTTAGGGAATTTTCTGCATGAAAACCTTAAAACTAAAACCGCAAACTACCCTTAAATGGAATGTTAATTCTTAGGTTTATTGGAATCTCAATTGTTTTATACTAAAATGGTAGAATTTTTTAGTATTGCAATTTGAATATTTTATATTCTATTCCACTTCCAACTTTTCTCTATTGTTGTGCTAAAGGGTTCTAAAAGGAAAATAAGTTATAAAATGATGTGTAAATGCGGATTGTTTTGTTCGCAGTTTGCACAACCCGTTACCATAATTTAAATATGAATCCCTTTTTATTATATATGTAAAAGTTGAATAGGATATAAAAAGTTTAAATTGTAAGTTTTATTCCTTGAAATAAAGGCACAGTTCTACGGTTTTAATATAAATATATTTGGTTTTTGATTCTATTTTGTTAATGCATGTCTATTGTTTAGCTAAGAATATTAGCTATTTTGTAAGTTATAGCATGGAGTTAAACTTATATGAATTAGAAAGCTTTTGCACTAAACAATTAGTATCAGAAGCAAAAATCTTTGCATGCTTAGGAATATTTATTTAGCCTAAATTACATACTTATAAATATATTAGCATATAAGTTTATTAATATTGTATAACTAAATCATATTAATCATGTAGTATAGGATAAATAGGCTAGTAAATAATGTTAGACCCTTAGGATGGAAGCTAACTATAATTATGGAAATTAGTCCATAATTAAAGGCAAAATAACGAGTTGTCCTTATATGGCCTTCGTGGTAAATGTGGATGAGGTGTGAGATATAAATTGTATATGTTTATGGCAGTATGTTAGGAGAGAGGGAAAATGGCTATGTTATAAGGATGCGAGGTTAGTCATAACCACATAGAAGTCTTCCTAGCTAATCTGGCTACCAGTAGTGTGACTTTGGGACTAGTGTGAGACATCACCAATAATAATTACTCATGACGGACACAAGGTTAGCCCCAATTCTATAAGGTAAATGTACTCAATGAACATCGCTACCAGTGCCTACGAATAGGCGACCTAATATGAGACGTCGCGATTTGGGTATGGACTATAATACAAATAATTTATTAGGTGCGGTAGGGGGAAATTTCGAGAAGGGCCCGCTTGGGGGTCGAGGTATTAAGTGACTATTGTATGGGCCTCGAATAAATGAAGTATTAAGTGGCTATATAAGACTTCTTATGATGTCAGTTACGAAGCTAGAGAGGGGTCCACCATGGGTTTATGTATTAAATGACGAGGATCTGCCTTGGGTATTGGTATTAAATGATCAGAGTCTACCTAATTCCCATTAAAGGGTTATTAAGTAGCTTAGGTACATTCTCTAACATTTTAAAACATGATTGACGATAGTTGCATTGGATTGGAAAGAGGCCTTAATCCTACAGTTGAAGCTACGTTATGGAGTTGGACCAGAAGAGTCGTCGGATTTACAGTTGGAGGTATTCTTAGTAGGGTATGGCATAGAATGTGTAAGACATTTTACTTATCTAAGTGATACTATGCAAATACAATAATGGTAAGACTTGAGATTTTCGTTCACTGGATATTGTTGTTCTGACCCCCTCCTCGTTACAACACACTGGTTAGGGGAAACAATGTTGATAGAAGAGGATAGTGGTGGTGAAGACTTGTGGTAGTTTCTCCATCTATTTATGTTTTTGATATATTTGATGTGCCCAGGTTCAAACAAATAAATGCTATTTTTGAGATATCGTATTTTGGATATTTAGATGTTATGTTGTTTTTTGGAGATTGGATTTTTATGAAATGGGTATTTATTTCAGTCATTATAATTATTTTCTTTTGTTGTGAAATTCTAAAAGCATGGATAGATAGTCTATATATTGTTCATTGCATCAATTTTACTAACTAACAACCAGCTTTATGATAGGCCTATGGTTTGATGGGCTTTTATTAGATCGAAAATTAGGCCTAGTTAGGTGAGGGTTGTTACATTCGGTATCAAAGCAAGGTTACCTGATCAACATGGATAGGTATACGTAAGAGTGCATATTTGTTATTTTAAAAATATTTTTCAAAACCCAAGTATACACACACACTTTCATGAACATAAGAAAACACGTTAGGAAATTTTTAATTTAGAAAATGATAATATCTTAGGAATTTGTAGCTCAAAGTTTAAACCTATAGGTAGTTAATTATGGCTGAAAACCATTCCTCAACAAGTTGTACCAGTGGCACCCATTACTCTACTCACTGAAGTAGTACTTTTCTCAATAAACTTCCTCAAATCGTATAAAGACTTCCAAAATATGGAAGGATGGGTAAATATAGGAGCTAAAGGTTTTGTGGAAAAGAAAGCTTCAATTAATGACCGTGAACCGGATGGATAGAATGGATCCAGAGGAGGATGGTTGTATGGCATCTAAAAAGGGAGGTGCTAGATTAGTGGACTATAGTGGCCGAGGAGAAAGTTGAGTAGGAAATCACTTGGGCTGAATTCAAAACTCGCTTTAAGTTGCAATTCTTGTCCAGAGCTGAAGTAAGTTTGCAGTTAGAAAAGATTATATGACTTAGGCAGGGGACTCAATGTTGAAGGAGTGTATCAGTATGTTCACTGAGCTAGCTAAGTTCGGATTGAGTCTGATTGATACCCCCATGAAGAAGGCTATAAAGTTCGTTAAAGGCCTGAATTTCCCACTTAAGGAGCTGCTTTTGACCAAAGTACCCACAGACGCCACTTATGATATGATAGCTAAAATAGCCATATGCAAACTGCAGGTGTTGAGGAGGAGGTAAGGTCAGATTGGCGTAAAGTCAGGGTGGTGCTAAGAAAGGAGGATTTTGGATGGACAAGAAGGCCAAAGGAAAGATCAAGAAGGAAATTGTGACATACCGTATATGTTATAAGAAGGGACATGTTGCTAAGGACTGGAAGGGGAGCATGATGAGAGAGGAGTTCAAAGGCAGATGCTACCGCTGCCACGAGGAGGGAAACTTTAAGAATTGATGCCTGAAGCAAGCAAAAGACGGACAAACTGGGGAAGCTTATGCCATCGAGGCTGTACCTATTTCAAGTGATCTCCTTGTAGAGATCAAGGAAAACCATGAATGGAAGGTGTAACTGTTATATTTGAGAATACTCTTCATACCTTATTTGACTTGAGAGCTTCACATTCATTCATAGCTAGAAAGGTAGCTAATTCGTTGAGCCTAAAAACCCAAGTTGCACCAACCCAATGGTCATGTTCTATCGAATGGGGGGCCGAACACTTTCTTTGATTTGTAAAGACCTAGTTGTGGATATATGCAATGTCAACACTATATGTAACGTGTATGTTCATGGTTTTGAGGGGTATGGACTTATCTTGGGGATGTATTGGTTGTCTTACTACAGGGTTATCTTGGATTATGGTAAGAGGATTGTATGGTTATGGAGTAGTAAGGGGCGAGATATAGATGTTCGTCGTACACCCCAAAACTCAATTAAGTTAAGCTATTTATATTCCCTAAGCTTGTCACAAGATTAGCCCCCATTTATGCCCGTGGTTTGAGAATTTATTGATATTTTTGAAGAAGTCTTAGGTCTCCTACCCCGAAGGGAGATATAGAATTGATTTGAAGAAGGATGCTTAACCCATCGTGTTGGCCTTAAGACATATGGCCTTCAAAGTAGGGCGAGAGTTGGATAAGTAGATCTTGGAGCTACTACAGAAAGATTTATTCGTTAAAGTACATCTGAATAGGGAGCGCCTATTCTCTTCGCCACTCAGGTAGATGACTCTTTAAGGCTATGCATTGACTACCGAGAACTTTACAAGTTTGCTGAAGAATAGGTATCCCTTACCTAGAATAGATGATTTGTTTGATCAACTTGTTGGGCCAAAATATTTTTCCAATTGGCTAGGCCACTAGATTCCATCAATTGAGGATAGCAAGTAGAAATAGGATAACAAGTAGAAATCGCTTTTGGCACTCCAGACGGACTATATGAATTGGAAGTGATGCCTTCCACGTTGACAAATGCCCCTATGTACTCTATAGATTTGATGAGTAGAGTCTTTAGGGGGTAGCAAAACAAGTTCGTCGTAGAAGATATTATAATATTTTCTAAAAGTGAAGGTGTGAGAGAACCAACTAGGGGAGGTGCTAGAGACCTTGAAAAGGTACTAACTAAAAGCCAAATTCTTAAAATGTCATTTTAATAAAAACAAGATGAGATTTTTCAATCATATTATTTCCGAGAAAGAATTGTTTGTGGATCCTGCCAAAGTGGAAGCTATTCAAGACATCATGAACATTAGGAGTTCTCTTAGGCTTGTGGGTTACTATAGAAAGTTCATGAAGAGCTTTATGAAGATAGCAGTCCTACTAACTCGTTTAACCAAAAAAAATCCAATTTTCGCATAGGATAGGAAATGCACAGAAGCATTCGAGAAGCTGAAGGTGCCGCTGACTAGTGCGCCAATACTTACTATTCCAGATGAGATGAAGCCTTTTATAAATTGACACACATGGTATGGAAATTGGAGCCGTACCTATGCAAGTAGGCAATTGAAGGACCATGAGAAGAGGTACCTAATTCATGACTTAGAGCTAGCGGTTATCATCTTTGCTTTGAAGATGTGATGGCACTATCTTTTGGGACAAAGGTTTGAATTATTCGCTTACTTCAAATCCTTTAAATACCTATTTTTCAAAAAAGATTTAAATTTTAAGCATCATAGGTGGATGGAGTTTATAACATCATATGACTTTGAGATATAGTACACCCCTGAAAAAGAAAATGTTGTCGTTGACACCCTTAGCCAGAGGTTGCTACTCTCGGTGCTATATATGAGTGGAGGTAGTTGAAGTTCCTCTTGAATTTCAATTTCCAACTACCATCGGAGCCCGCTCTGAAATATCTAGCAGCAATTGAGGTAAGGCCAGCATTGATGGACGACATCGAGCAAGAATAGAAGAAATATGCACTAATCGTTGATATTTTGGACATGCTGAGTAAAGGAGAGCATTTCCACTATGTCGGTAGATACATAATAGATAAAGGGGGGTGGTTATGGAGAGACAGACACCTTTGTGCTCCTTTGGTAGAGGATGTTTTGGAGGAAGTTTTGGTTGGGTGTCACCATTCTTGGATGACCATTCACCTTGGAGGAGATAAAACATATATGGATAGGAAGCGAATTTTCTATTGGCCAGGGATAAAGAAGAAGTTAGCGGAGTTTGTCTCTAGGTGCTTGATGTGCCAAGAGGTAAAGGCAGTATAGGGGAAGCCCAGAGGATTATTATTGTCGTTAGAGGTGACGACTTGGAATTAAGAGCATATATCGATGGACTTTACAGATGGGATGCTTAGAATTCAAAGAGGCAATGAAACTATTTGGGTTATAGTGGATGGTTCACTAAAAATGCCCACTCTTTTCTCGTTAGGAATAATAGGACTACGACATCTCCAGCATAAATTCATATCAAGGAAGTAGTACGACTACATGGAGTTCCGCTTAGCATTGTGAACGATAGAGATACCTTGTTCATTAGCAAATTTTGGAGGAGTACGTACTCAGCATTAGGAAGAACATTGAAATTTAGTACTGCTTAACACGCACTGACCAATGGTCATCCTAAAAGAGTGAATAAGATTTTTGAAGATTTGTTAAGATCTTACATCACGAATTTTAGAGGGCATTGCGAGCAACACTTACACGTAGTAGAGTTCGCATACAACAATAGTTTCCAAGTGGCGATTGGCATGACACCCTTTGAAGTGTTATATGGGAGGATATAAAAATGCCTAATTGTTGGTTGGAAACCAGTGAAAAAAATTCTATGCTGACAAGATTTGATTTGTTACACCTCAAAAAATATAGAGATAATTAAATGGTAATTGAAGGCTGGACAGGAGCATCAGAAATCCTATGCTGACAAGCGAAGGAAGGAATTGGAGTTTGAGGTAGGAGACATGGTTTTTGTTAAGGTTTAACTCTTATGAATGTTATGTAGAGGTACATCAAGAAAGTTGGCTCTAAGGTTTGTCGGATTTTCCCAAATTTAGAAAGGGTGAGAAAACTTGCATATCGTGTAGAGCCATTGGATAAGTTAGTGGGAAATCATAATGTTTTTCCTGATTCACGCTTAAAGAAATGCCTTCACGACACCTCCACCATGGTAGATCCTGATTAGTTAGTAGATATTGAGATGGAGGCAACAGCACCTCATGCCACCATATACATAGTGGAGCATGGAACTTCGAAGCTTTGTAAGAAAGAAATTAAGCTGGTTTGTTGGATAATCCTTCATAAATCCTAAACTTTTCTCTGATAAACTTTCTTACCCAAAATCTAGGTTTTTTGTTGCATCATGGTTGCTAGATTAGATAGTAGGAGATGGTTGCCAACTTTAACTATTATATTTGCGCCTATGTAGCATATTATGCATATATAGGATGCCTGCATACATGCGTATATGTCACTATCTTGCATTCATGCTGGAATTGGGCTCACCTGTAGTATATTGCATACATAATCACATTGCACAATTGGCTAAGTATATGGTTGTGTAGATAACTTGGTTATAAAAAATGGATGTTGAGTAAACATTTTGGTTATAAAAAATAGATGTTGAGTAAACATTACACTATCTGTTCCTTAGGAATTTCGGGGACGAAATCCTTTTTAAGAGGGGAGAATATAACACTCTGTAAAAAATTAATAAGAATTAATTAATTAATAATAAGGCTAAAAATGAAAATTTTGTAAATGTCAAAATTTTACCGTGAAAGTTACACCATTGCATTAGTGACGATTTTCTGATCAACTTTAATATATAAAGTTTTACAATCGACTTCAAACGAAAACGTTATTAATTTTTGAACTATTAAAATTTCAAATAACTCATACGAATTCAAATTTCGAAATTTAAATAACATTAGTAAAGAAATTAAAATGGGTAATATATAATTTAAAGCTTGGAAAACTTTAACGTTAGTATTAAATAGGGAAATAATTAAATAAAATAAAACGAGCAATTAATCTAGGCCATTTATAGGGGACCGATTGACCGCTTACACTAGAGCTGGTCGATTGCTAGCGGTAAACCGTTTAGGAGGAACAGTCGACCGGTAGGTGTATTGCAGCTAGGGTTTTGTTAAGCCTGAATAGTTTGGATTTTATTATTTTAAACCGACAAAAATTGTATAGTCTTGTATGCTCCAATCCTTATAAATAATAGACTAGCCTCTCACTTTTATTCATAAATTAATTGAGACGAAAGGGAAACTCCATCGGTGTTCTTCCTTGTTTAGATTCAAGGATTCATCTAAGGAAAAGAGGTAATAGGTTTATGTATATTAAGTTTTTCCTATTCTTATTATTACCTAAATTTGAATTCTGAATCTTAGATATGTATACAATTGAATTTTTGTATATTCTACAAATAAGAAACCCGAAGGGCGATTAGACAAGGGCATGGATCGGATCTAAAGGAAGGTAGAAACCATCTGGATGGAAATCTTAGTTTTTTATATTTTAGTTTTGTGTAGTAGAAGTTTGGATTTGATCTATACCTTGGGAAATTTTGTATACGAAAACCTTAAAACTAAAACCCCAAAATTCCACCAAATGAAATGTCAATTCTTAGGTTTGTTAGAATCTTAATTGGTTTATATTAAAATAGTAATTTTTTAATTATTACAATTTGAATATTTTATATTCTATTCCACTTCCCACTTTTCTCTATTGTCTTTCCAAAGTATTCTAAAATGAAAATAAGTTAGGAATAGTGTGTAAATTACGAATTCTCGTATTTGTAGTTTGCACCATCTCTTACCATAATTTAAGTAAGAATACCTTTTCCATTTTATATGTAAAAGTTAAAGAATATAAAAGTTTTAAACTGTAAGTTTTATTCCTTGAAATGAAGGCGTTGATAAAATATATTAATATAAAATAAGTTTGGTATTTGATTCTATTTTGTTAATGCAAGCCTTTGTTTATCTAAGGATATTAGCTATTTTGTAAGTTATAGTATAGAGTTAGACTTGTGTGAATTTGGAAGTTTTGACATTTTAAATAATTAGTATAGGAAGCGAAAATTTTCGCACGCTTAGGAATTTTTATTTAGCCTAAATTACATTTGTATAAATATATTAGCATTAAATTTATCAGTAGCGTATAAATAAAACATATTAGTCACGAAGTATATGATAAATAGGTTAATAGATAACGTTGAACCCTTAGGAAGGAGGTTAAGAATAATTTTGAAAATTAGTCCACAATTAAAGGAAAAATAAGGAGTTTTCCTTATGCGGCCTTAGCATGTAAATGCGGGTGAGGTATGCTGCATTCATAGTATAAGTTTATGGTAGTATGTTGGAAGAGTGGGAAAATGTCTAAGTCAAAAGCACGTAGAAGTCTACCAAGATAATTTGTCCACTAACAGTGTGACTTTGGGACTGATATGCGACATCCTTTATAATAAGTACCCATGGTGGACGCGAGGTTTTAATTCTGTAGGGTAAATGTACCCAGTTAATCTGGCTACTGATACCTACAAATAGGCAGACTAATGTGAGACATCACAATTTGGGTATGGCCATAATACAGATTATCTATTAGGTGTGGTAGTGGGAAATCTCGAAAAGGGACCGCTTCGGTTTGAAGTATTAAGCGGTCGTTGTAGGGTCTGCCTCTTCCAATAAGTAAAGTATTAAGTGGCTATATAGGATTTCTTACGATGTCATCTTGGAAGTACCAAATAAAGGTCTGCCTTGGGTTTAGGTATTAAGTGATGGGGATCTTTTTAGAGTATAGGTATAAAATGGTAAGATTCTTCCTAATTCCCATTAAAGAGGTATTAAGTGGCTATGGTACTTTCTCTTTCATAGTTAAGACATGACTGACGGTAGTTGCATTGGACTGGAAAGGGCCCTTGGCCTATAATTGAAGGTACCTTATGGAGTTGGGATGGAAGAGCCTCCGGCTTACAGTTGGAGATATTCTTGGTAGGGTATAGTATAGGATGCGTAAGACATATTACTTATCTAAGCGATACCGCTCGAATACTTTTATGGTAAGACTCGAGATTTTTATTCACCAGACATTTTTGTTCTGATTCCCCCCTCATTACAACACATATGTTAGGGGAACAATGCTGATAGAATTGACGAAGGCGATGACGAAGACTTGTGGCAGTTTATCTATCTACTTATGTTTTTGATATATTTTGATGTACCCAATTTCGAACATGTTAATATTGTTTTTGAGATATTGTATTTCGAATATTTGGGATGTTATGTTGTATTTCTGAGATTGGATTTTATGGAATGGGTACATATTTCAGTTATTATAATTTTATTCCTTCTGCTGTGAGATTTTAAAAGCATAAATAGATAACCTATATTGTTCATTGTATTGATTTTACCAACCAACAACCAGCTTTGTGATGGGTACAAGGTTTGATGGGGTTTTATTGGATTGAAAATCAGAACCATTTAGGAGAAGGTTGTTACAAAATCCAACGTCGAGTATTAAAACCACTAAAGCTGATTTTTAACACAAGCATATCCTAAACAATCAATAGTGTTTTTTTTACGTTTAGAGAAATCAGTGTACCTTCTAGGTTCTTTCTTATTGACATACTCTACCTCTACATTTGGACTAAAATTAAACTGTTAGATATTTCAATCAAAATGCTTGTTCAATTTCAATGCTTGTCGAACGATATTTTCATATCGGTTCTTGAATTATATCCAAAACCCATAAACTCAATATCGCTTCCACCGACTTCAAGATAGTTTTTTGTTATGTGAAAATATTCTAGTTTAAATCGTTAATGAGAATTCTATGTTTTAATGCATATGTACCAAAAGACAAAGTCATACAAGGCGATATTTTTTTGATTAATTCTGAATCAACTTGAGCATCGAATAGCGAATCTATTACAATAATTTCAACAAATGAAATTCGCAATGTTATTCTTATCAATATGGCTCACAATGTTCCACTACATT
The DNA here is from genome assembly GCA_030765085.1 of Allium cepa. Classification (NCBI taxonomy): domain Eukaryota; kingdom Viridiplantae; phylum Streptophyta; class Magnoliopsida; order Asparagales; family Amaryllidaceae; genus Allium; species Allium cepa. Next base: position 789,560,077 of record CM060935.1, on the reverse strand, counting down.
TGTCTTTCTCTTAACTGCACACTTGTGATTGATAGATCATATTTCTTTGTGTACAACTATCAGAATCATACTTTTATAATGTACTTGGAATTTGTTTTGGATTTGTGCATCATGTAACATCGTAAAGTCAATACTCTAAATGGTTTATGTAACGACCCCGAATTTTATTCATTCGAATTTGGGTTATTCAATTGATTTTAAATATTAAAAAATTTAATTTATAAATTAAATAATATGAAATTCAAATATAGCGATTTATTTGATAATTAAATTATTGAATTTAATATTTGGAATATTTAAATTAATTGAATCTTGAACTTAATATGAATAAGAATGCTTTCAAAAGGTGAATTAAATTCAATTTGAATAAGAATGGAGATAGCAAACTTTTATTTTAGACTTTAGAGGGATTAATTTGGTTTTTATAATAATTTGTTTTAGTTAACATGTAAAAATAGCCTTCCGAGGCACTGTCTCAGAATTGGACGAAACCAATTACATTAGGTCCGTAATAATATATTATATTATAAGTTTCATGGTGATTGGATGTATCATTTGTACTTGTGATATCGAAACACATATAAATTAATTTTAGAAAATATATATAATAATTGGGTTTGAAAAGCGATCTTCCGTATATGATCAAATTAGACCTTAAGACTAGTTCCATTGTGTTCGTAATATGGGTATAACATATAAAACGCCAGGCGGCATGCCTTGTTTGGAGTTCGAGAATTTTATACGTTTAATAGCTAGAAAATTTCAATTAAAATTATATATAGATATATATACACACCTTACTTAAGCTCATACCTTACCATGCCTCTGCACATTCACGCCAATACCCTGTATCCAATATAAACCATGTTATATCAGAAGAATGGGGTTCGAAAATTTTAAACTTAAAAAGTTGCCTCATCTAACGGTCGCCGTTCATCGTGGCCACCTGTGGGATTTTCATACCTCGAATTCAACTAGAAAAGTCCCGCGTCGAGGTGATGATCAACTTGGAAGGTGTGATTGGGGTATTCTGAACCGTGATGGCCAGAACCTTGCCACTTTCATGCGATAGTTCTTGTTGAAATTGGGGATGATGGTGGCACTATGGTTGATTGCGCAGGCGTTGTAGAGGAGAAGGGTTGTGGGCGACATTCGGCGATGGCATGGGGGCGTACGTTGTCGTGGAGGCGGTGCAGATTGATGAAGAAGATCGCGTCGAGTTGGGTTATGTGGGACCTGGGAAATGAGAATAATGGGAGGGTAATCAAAATTTAAATGATTAATTAAGATTAATTACAATTTAATTATTTCAAAAGTTAATAAATGAACTTTTTTTCATATTGCATTGTGATCGTATTAGCAAATTCTGCCCTATGGAGTTAAAGTCACCTTTTTGGTTAACTAGTATTTAATATAGTGGATAACAAGTTGTTGACTGGATATTTGGATGAATTACTGTATTTATTAGTTAGTGTGAATATATTCCTGCCACTGGAGCGGATGAGACCCTATTACGTTTCCGTGTAAGAGTGGATGACCCTTTGTATACAATCCGGTCTTGAAATGGTTGACTATATTATTTGATTTACTGTATGTGATGGTGGGGGACAATTCAAGGGATCCAACAATATTCCTCCCACTATTGATTTTATTTTTTATATAATTTGATATGTGATTTGTTGGATGCCAAATTTGTTGACGCTAATATGATTTTTCTTAATTAGTGCTTTAGTAGCATTGGGCCTTACTGTTGGTGTTTAAAATACTATAAAATAATGATTTTTATTTAAAAGGGATTTCAAAATGATTTTGGAAATTATATATGTTTTTAATAAATTATTATTGAAATTATTTAAAAGGAATAAAAAGCATGATTTCTAGAGATTATAAATTTATATTTTTAAAAAATATTTTAAACAGAGGCATTGAACTATGAATAAAGATTTTTGAAATCAATAAAAAAATAGTTCGCATTTTATAGTAAGGGAATATGGTTCAAAAAGCTGATGTAAATATTTGGTATGAATATGTATTAACAGTTTTATATAAAGTGATATGTATATAATACGTACAAATATTAAGATTTATTATAAATATGGAAATTTACAAAGGTGATAATGTATAAAGTGACATTTTACAAATATGATAAAGATTTGTAAATAAATTGTATTTTATTTATGAGGGGATATATTTTTAAATAGGGTTTTATAGATAAAAAGAAAACTAGTATTATTTAACAGATTGGAAAATAAATCAAAAGGTGGATTTATTATAAGACGTGGAACGATGTTTTAGAAAATTGTTGATTCTATTTTGGAAATTAATGGTGAAGGTAAATTAGGAAATATTAAACGATATTTTATAAACAAAAAATAATTTATGAAGTGAATTTATCCATTTAGGGGCAACATTAAAAATGGAGTTATAAATAAGGTTCATAAATAAAGGGGTTTATGAAAGGAAATTTAAATAGAAGGAAGATTTATAAATATGGGAATGATTTTGTTGAAAATTTTAAATATGGGTTTTTATCAAGGAAATATATTTTTGTTTTAAAAATTGATTATTTATATTAATATTGTTTTAAAGTTCTTTATAAATATTTTAATATTTTGATAAGTTAATTGTTTAAAATATTAATATGGTTTTGAAACTTAATATAATTATTTATCAATAAAGTTTTGGAAATTAATTATTAGTATTATAAAAATGTTGAAGATAAATCATGATTGTTTTAATTAGGATGTCTTAGAATTTATTAATTATTATTTAAATGTTTTAAAGTTGATATTTATTTATTTATAATGTGTACTATTATATAATAGTGTTCTTAAGTAAATGATTAGAATTTATATTATAAATATCTTCTAGATTTATAAATTGGTTTTTATAAAAAGATGTGGATTATAAAAGGAATTATACAACAAGTTTTGGAAAATCTAAAGGAAGATTGGTTGAAAAGATAAAAGAGTTTTATAAATGGTTTTAGATATTTATAAGAGAATTTTAGAAATGGGTTTATAGATTTATAAAAGGAGTTTAATAAATGGTTTCCTTGATTTATAAGGGAATTATAAATGATTTTAGAATTGAATAAAAGGGGAATCTTCCCAATTGTTTGTGAATATACTTAGAACATTCAGATAAGTATATGGGTATTTTTCTAAGTGAAACTGGAATTTGCGGGTATATATATCTTGTAAAAAAAATTGATTCGAGTATTACAAAGTGAAATTAAATTAAGGAAAGATTAATTAAAAGGAGGTTAGTGGTTGCTTGTGTGCGTAACCATTTTGATTTTCATATGGCATTAAATCCTTGATTGGATGTTTGTTATTCGATAGTTAAATAACCGACTGGACATAAATGTAACTTTGGAAATATTTAGGAGAAACACGTGAGTTATACGGCATAGTCATCTCTAATGATGTTGTACTGTATGTGTAAATCTCGTTACGTTCTTTTAAGACAATGATAAGGAAATTCATCCGCTAATAGTTAGGAGGAGATCCCCACTCTTATCTTTGATTGTTTATTTCCTAAGGAACTAGGATTGAGTTTACCATTATCGAAAGTTGTTTCGAAGAGACCGGGATCAGATATGTTATCTGAAAACCACTTCGATCCAACAAATACATTTGAATGAAGACATCTTGAAGATGATGGAATTTGAAGATGGAGCTCACAAGTGTTTTCGTTCAGTCCTAGAACGAATTTGTATGGATGAATGCTGGCATTGCATTGTTTGCTTAGAGAATTGTGTTAGCATTCCGAGTGGGAAGTGCTATATAAAAGGTAAAATTTAGGCTCAAGCCTCATCAACCGGGAATGACTAAAACAAGGGAGACGTAATAGGACAAAGTGGGTCACTCCCAAGTAGGGTATAATCATCTCTATCTAAAGTCGATATTATCTTTCAATTGTATGCTTCAGGGCCCATTAATGGAAGGGTGATCATTTTTTGTACTATCCAGTAAGGAGTATGCCGGTTCTGTATTAGCAGAAGATCCAAGCAACGTCCATGGTGCTATTTTACCAAGAGATGCACTATGACGGGTGGTACTCTAATAACCCAGTCAATGTATGAAATCCACTCTTTAATAAGCGCCGTATGGACTTACTAGTGCCCAACTATTTTGAAACATGAGATGCAAGCATTTCAGCTATATTCATATTTTATTTTGACCCTTAGAAATTATTATAATATAAATGGGTATTCTATAGAAATTTTTTGGTTATCGTAAGGTAAAAACCCGTTTGTGTTTCTGCACGGTGTGGTCTTATGAGATACTTTTGATTCAAAGGATTTTATAAATTTAAAATCTTGTTGGGTGTGTTTTCTTACGATGGTTTTCCAAACAGATTTGGGTGTTATTTTATTATAATGCCCAAGTCAGACCGAGTATATTACAAATTGTTTGATGTATTGGAACTCAAGAGACGAGCTAGAGGCCTTCAAATCATATTCACACATATGTTTATTTCTTGCTGCTTTGTTTTTGAAATCATCAGCAATTGTGAGGATAGATTGTTATAACTATCTAGGCAGATGATTGTAATTTGTAGTTGTACTCTAATGGATGTATGTATATAATAGTTTTCATGTTGTAAAGATCATTGATTATATTATATTTTGTTCCGTTGTGATTGTGAGATTCTGTGTTGTTTTCACTTTCTTTTCTCTTCTTCTTTCCTCTTTCTTTCCCATAACCATCCTTCTTTCCATTTGATTTGGGTTGGACATATGTGGTTTATTATCAACTTGGATTGTGTGGATTGGCAGGTTATTAAACTTGGTATCAGAGCACAGCGTTATGCGAGAACATTGGCTTTGGTGGAGCAACATGTTAAGATATAAGGTAATGGAATGCCTTATTATGAATTTGAGTGTATTATATATAGGAGAGCTTAATTGTTAGTCATATAAAAATGTTTTATATTGTGTTAATTTATCTGTTGAATGGCTTGTAAATTCCGGTCGGTACGTTGGACGTCACGATGTAATTGGTGTGCTTGGTTGTTAGCAAATAATAATATTTTATTATTGTCATTTGTTGTATGTTATTCTAATAAAAGTTGTGATGATTATAACTTGAAAAAAGATAACAATTGTAAATTGAGTTATATAGGAGAGTGAATTAATAAATATGAATGATAGATTATTGATTATAATTAAATAATCGATATTATGAAATGATATTACATAAGAAGTGAGATTATATAATTATGATTTATAAACTTGATTTATAAATGGAAAGGAAATGGAATTGTATAAGTATAATTTGTAAATAAAAATTGATTTAAAACATGAAATTTGAGAATTTAAATCCAAGTGTTTGAAAATGTTTTTTTTAAAGGTTTTAGAAAAATAGTAATAGCGTTATTTTGGAAATGTTTGACTAGAAATATTTTTAAATGGAATTTAAAAGAAATAGGAAGCACTGTCAGTCGTTGGAAAATACTTTCGATGATGGCAGCAATATCATCGGCGTTCATTTTCGAGTTCCTAAGTGATGAATTGCTACTTTATTAATTTTCCATCGGAGTTGTTTTGGTAAACAAGTTTGATTTTAAAATCCAAAGTATGATCCGATAAATATATGAAAATAAGTTCTTGGTAACTTATAATTTGAAAAATAGTATCGATAAGAAATAAGGTTACAACTTATGAATTTGAAAGGGATAAGTTAGAACAAATTTCTAAATTTGTTGGATAAGAATGTTAAGAAATGAAAATTATGAATTGAGATAGGTAATTAAATTTAACTTAAGTAAAATGAAATGATTTTTGAAATACAATTTAACTCAAGTGGAGGAACGAAATGAATTAAATGAAATTGAATTTGATGTGTAATGAATTAATGAATGAGCTAATGGAATAAATTAGTGAAATGAGTGTGGGTTTGAGTTATAAAATGAAATTCAACTTGAGTTAAAAAATGAATTGAATATGTTTTTGAATGTGGTTTGATAGAATTGAATATGCATTTAAGTGTGAAGTAATAATAAACATGAGTTGTGCAGTGTAATGGAACAAACTTAAGAAAATGTTGTATGGAATGGTTCATAAATAATATGGTATTAAAGAAATATACTAAGTGGTAATGAAATAAGATTTAACTTAGGAGAAGTTAAAATGTAACGATTTTGTGAAATGATTCATAAACAGGGTTTAGTATGCAATGAAATATTGCTAAACATAAATTGAATTTTAGGTGAATGTTAGTAATTGAAAGGATATAAATTGAGAATAAATTAATTGAATGTTAATAGTAAATGGAAGTGTATAAATACATTGTGTATAAATACATTGTTGACAATTGAAAATGCAAATGGTATGCTGACAAATAAACTGGATGGATATTATTTGTTGAATGGGTTCTCTTATTACATTTGCTCAAATTGCATACAGTTATGGTATATTCTATATTATATGGTGATGTTATTCCTATGTACATGTTCTTATTGATTGTTGAATGATCAGTAGGTGCGAATGGCATATGCTTTTCATGTGGAGCTCGCTTTCTCGTTATATTGGTTATATATGCTTACTAATGCTAAAATAAGGTGCACATCTCAGATTACATATCGTATATTTATATATTTCACTACGTGATGCCTCATCCTTGAAGACGAGATGTATATTTATGATTATATATATTGTAAAATTTTCCAATCGAGCCGTGCAAAAGAGACATTAGTGAATTTTTTTCATAAATTTAAGAGTTAAAATTTTTGTTTAAAATAATTCTGACAGAATTTTTGATAACTAAAATTTGATTTTAGGTTATAACTTGTAATGATTGAATGGATGGAAATTAGTTGGTATTGGTGAATGAAGTTAAGGACTTAAAAGGGTTCGAAAATTTATTTCAACTAACTGGTTTTAAAAAGTAATAGGATTTTGTGGCATTTTTCATACCTTGGAAATTTCGAAGACGAAATTCTTTTAAGGTGCGAATGATGTAATGACCTAGAATTTCAGTCATTTGAATTTGAGATATTTAATTGATTTTAAATACTAAAAATTAATTTTGTAATTTAAACAATGTGAATTTCAAATATTCCTATTTATTTGATAATTAAATTGTTGAATTTAATATTTAGGAATATTTAAATTAATTGAATCTTGAAGTTAATATGAAGAAGAATGGTTTCAAAAGTTGATTTAAATTCTATTTCAATAAGAATGGAGATAGTAAACTTTCAATTTATATTTAAAAGTAACTAATTTAGTTTTTATAATTATTCATTTAATTAGTATAAAAATATCCTTCCGAGGCAGTGTCTCGGAATCGGACGAAGCCAGTTCCGTTGGATCCATAATAATATATTATAGTATAATGTCGAATTTTGGGGTGACTGGACGTATCGGTTGGTCACGCGGGATCGAAACGCGTATAAACTAATTTCAATAAATTTATCTAATAATTGGGTTTGATATGCTATGTTTTGTATATGATCAAACTGGACCTCGAGACTAGTTCCATTGTGTTCGAAATAAGGGTACAATATATAAAACGCCAGAATTCATGCCTCATTTGGAGTTCGAGAATTTTGAATGTTTAAAAGCTCGACAATTTCAACTAAAATAATATATAATAATACACACACGTATAATATACACCTTACTTAAGCCTATACCTTACCATGCACGTTCATACGCATTCCCTTTGCATATATAAATCGAGTTCTATTAGAAGAATGGGGTTAAAAAAAATTAAATTTAAAATGTTGCCTCATCCAACAATTATCGTTCATCGTGGCCACCTGGGGTATTTTCACGCCTCGATTTCAACTAGAAAAAAGACTACGTCGACAAGATGATCAACTTGGATGCTGCAATTAGGGTATTGCATAGTGAGGTGGCTAGAATCTTGCCACGTTTGTGCGACAGTTCTTGTCAAAGTTGAGGATGATGGCGGCACTACGGTTGATTGCGTGGGCAGCGTAGGGGAGAAGGGGGTATGGGCGACGTTCGATTATGGAAGGGGGTGTATGTTGGCATGGAGGCGGTGGAGATTGATTAAGAAGGTAGCATCGAGTTAGGTAATTTGCGAATTGGGAAACGAGAATTAGAGGGAGGAAATTAAAATTTAAACGTTCATTAATTAAGCTTAATTACAATTTAATTTTTTCAAAAGTAAATAAATGCACAACTTTTTCATACAAGGTCGGTTTTGAGCACGATGAGTTGCATTGCAATCATATCAGAAAATTCAACATTATGAAATTGGATTGGATGTATTTGGAGATCATAGAAATTTTGGTTAACATTGAATGTCTGTTCAATTATAATTCAAAACCAAAACGTTTGGTGATTTCTGAAATCAATGTGAGTTAAACTCGCCTTTTTGGTTAACTAGTATGTTATATAGTGGATAACAAATTGTTGATTGGATGTTTAGATGATTTACTATATTTATTATTTACTTTGGATATATTCCCACCCCTGGAGTGGATTAGACCCTAATATGGTTCCGTGTAAGAGAGGATGTCCCTTTGTATATGATCCCACCTCGAAGCGATATTATTTGATTATATATTGTATATGATGTAGGGGGACAGGTTGGAGGGATCCAATAAGATTTCTCACACTGTTGATTTTATTTTTCATATAATTCGATATATGACGCGTTGGATGCCAAATTTGATGATATGGATATGATTTTGCTCAATTAGTGCTTTAGTATCATTAGGTTTTATTGTTGGTGTTTAAAATACTACAAAATAATGATTTGGATTTAAAAGGAGGTTTCAAAGTGATTTTGAAAATTATATATGTTTTTAATAAATTATTCTTGAAATTATTTAAAGTAAAAAGAAATTTATTTTAATATAAAAAGTACGATTTTTAGAGATTATAAATTTATAGTTTTATAAAATATTTTAAATAGAGATTTTGAACTGTGAATAAAGATTTTTAAAATTTATAAAAAGTAGTCCGTGTTTTATGATAAAGGAGTGCAGTTTTAAAAAAAGAGATGTAAATATTTGGTATTAATATTTATTAGCCATTTTATTTAAATTGATATGTATATAATATATACAAATATTGAGATTTATTATAAATATGGAAATTTACAAAGGTGATAATGTATAAAGTGCATTTAATAAATACGATGAAGATTTGTAAAAAATCGTATTTCATTTATGAAGGGATAGATTTATAAATAGGGTTTTATAAGTAAAAGGAAAGTAGTATCATTTAATAGGTTGGAAAAATAAATCAAACGATGAATTTATTATAAGACGTGGAATGATGTTTTAGAAAATAGTTGATTCTATTTTGGAAATTGAAGGCGACGGTAAATTTGGAAATGTTAAATGATATTTTATAAACAGAAAGGAATTTATAAAATGAATTTATCCATTTGGGGGCAACATTAAAAACGGATGGTGATTTGTATTTTTTAATGGGGTTTATCAATAAGTGAGATTTATAAAGGAAATAGAGTTATAAATAGGGTTCATAAATAAAGTAGTTTATGAAAGAAAATTTATGAAATAGAAGGAGATTTATAAAATATAGTTTTATAAATATGGGAATGATTTTGTTGAAAATTTTAAGTATGGATTTTTATCAAGGAAATATATTTATGTTTTGAAAATTGGTAACTTATATTAGTATTTTTTAAAGTTGTTTATAAATATTTTAATAATTTAATTATTATATGTTTGGAAATTTAATATAATTATTTATCAGTAAAGTTTTGGAAATTAATTATTAGCATTAAAAAAATGTTGAAGATAAATCATTATTGTTTTATTTAAGATGTCTTAGAATTTATTAATTAGTATTAAATGTTTTAAAGTTAATATTTATTTATTTACAATGTTTACTAATATATAATAGTGTTCTTAAGTAAATGATTAGAATTTGTCTTATAAATGTTTTTGAGATTTATAAATAGGGTTTTATAAACAGATGTGGATTATAAGTGGAATCTTATAACATGTTTCGAAAAATGTAAAGGAAGATTGGTTAAAAAGATAAAAGAGTTTTATAAATGATTTTAGATATTTGTAAAAGAATTTTAGATATAGGTTTATAGATTTATAAAAGGAGTTTTATAAATGGTTATGTGGAATTATAAGGGAGTGATAAATGCTTTTAGAATTGAATAAAAAGGGGAATCTTCCCAAATGTTACTTATACTGTTGAGATAAGTATAAGGGTATTTTTTCAAGTATTGAGAAATAGGGATATGCGGGTGTATGTATCATTGTAAAAAGAATATTGATTCAAGTAGTACGAAGTGAATTTAAATTAAGGAAATATTAATTAAAAGGAGGTTAGTGGTTGCTTGTGTGCGTACCCACTTTGGTTTCCTTATGGAAAGAAAATCCTCGATTGAATGTTTGTTATTCGAAAATTAAATAACCGACTATCGAATTTGGACTTAAATGTAACTTGGGAAATATCTAGGAGAAACACATGAGTTATACGGCGCAGTCATCGCTGATGATGTTGTACTATGCGCATAAATCTCGTTTCCTTGTCCTAGGATAATGATAAGGAAATTCGTCCACTAAAGGTTAGGAGGCGATCTACGCTCTTATCTTTGAATGTTTATTTCCTAAAGAACTGGGACTGGGTTTACCAGAAATTATTGAAAGTTGTTTAGAAGTGATCAGGATCAGATATGTTATCTGAAAACCTCTTCAATACAAATGCATTCGAAGTGCAGGCATCTTGAAGACGATGGAATTTGAAGACAGTGCTCTCAAGTGTTTTCGTTCAGTCCCGAAACGAACTAGTAAGGATGAATGCTGGCATTGAATTATTTGTCTGGAGGGTAGTGTTAGCATTCCAAGTAGGAAGTGCTATATAAAAGGTAAGACGTAGAGCCTCATCATTAGGTAATGACTAAAACAGGGGAGATGCAGCAGGGCTAAGTGGGTCGCTCTCAAGTAGGGTATGATTATCCCTATCTAGAGTCGATATTATCTCTCAATTGTATGCATCGGGGCCTAATAACAGAGGGGTGATCAAATTCGGTAATATCTAGTAAGGGGCAGGACGGTTCTATGTTGGTAGGGGATTCAGGCGAGTACCTCAATGTTATTTAACCTAGAGATGCACCATGATGAACGGTACCCCAGTAGCCAAGTCATTGTATGGAATCCATTCTCCAACAAATGTCGTACGGACTTAGATTTGCCCAACTATGTTGAAACGTGAGATGCAAGCATTTCAGCTATATTAATATTTTATTTTGACCCGTAGGCATTATTATAATATAAATGGATTTTCTATAGAAAATATTTTGGTTATCCTAAGGTAAAACATATCCATGTTTATATGAGGTATGGTCTTGCAAGAAACTTTTGGTTTCAAAGAACTTTATAGCTTTAAAATCCAGTTAAGTGTGTTTTCTCACGTTGTTTTTCCAGAGTGACTCGGGTGTTAATGTTTTGGAAGCATTGAAGCTCAAAAAATGAGTTGGAGAATGAATTGGAGGCCTTCAAGTCGTATTCATGTATATGTTTATTTCCCACTGCTTTATTGTTGAAACCATCAGCAATTGTGAGGACATGTTGTTATAACTGTCCAGGTTGATTGTTATGATTTGTAGTTGTACTCTGACGTATGTGTATAACGATTTCTATTTTGTAGACATCATTGATTATATTATATATTGTTCCACTACGATTGTGAGATTCTGTGTTGTTTTCAGTTTCTTTTCTCATCTTCATCCCTTCTTCTTTCTTAGTTCTTTCCCATATTTATCCGTCTTTCCATTCGATTTGGGTTGGACACATGTGGTTTATTGTCAACTCGGATTGTACGGATTGATGGGTTGTTATAGTTTACCTAAACAACCGAGGATTACTTATTCTTGACATTGACAAGAAACTCAAAGTTTCTCTTTGACATGCAGGAATACTCATTGGACATTCTAATATATTTTGTTCATGTAGGTTTGGTTAATTTCATTTGATCCATTGCAATCAGTTTTTACCTTGGATCATATTCATATCCATTTTACTGCCAATAATTTCTCAAAGAAATTCCTTCGCTATGAAGTTGTATTTTTAGAAACAATAGTTGTTTCTTAGTACAATGGAATGGGCATTCATAAACATTGACTATTTGTCACAGAAATTCATTTGCTATGAATTTGGTATTCTTCAAAGAAAACCGATTTTATATTAGTTCACAATATTTATGTTCACAAAACAAATCAGTCATCCAATAACTATCATTCCCAAACTTCTTTTGGTGTCATTCACACAAGATACCCTACTTATAATTATTACGTGCAGTTTTTCAATTCACACAACCTGCCAATTCCTTAAGCTAAAACATGATGCGGTTTCTTATAAACCCTTATCTTGTATGATTTTGTATACTACTCTTTGGATGATATTAATTTTAACTCAGCGTAATACTCTTAAGTACACACCTTATAGATTGAATTTAACTTAACTTCACTTAGTATTGACAGTATTATGTCCAACAAAGTTCGATTACACCTTAATTATACATTATTATGTATTATAGGGAGGAGTGACTCTTAAGTGATAAAGTTTTAAGGAAGGAATGTGAAAGGTTTCTTTCATTCCTTTAAAAAACATCTCCCTTTAATTTCTTATACGTTTGATTTATTTTCCTTTCATAATCATCCATCTTACTCTTCTATTAGATAATTTCAAATTTTCATAGCTTCCTAACCTCTAAATTTCCAAAAAAAAATACCAACTAAAATTAATAACAAAAGGTGGTTTTAATCTTTTAATTCTTGCAAAATTCGAAGATCGATTCATGGAATCTAGGAGCCTTTGACTAATCATTCAAGGTGCCTTGTTTTGGGAACATCTCAAGGTGATAATTCTAATTTTATATATTCATCATTCAACTTGTTTATCTAATTTAGATTAATTTCCTGTTTCACCTCATCCGTGTATTTGTTTATTTGGTCAAACAGATTAGATCCTTTTTTCCATCTTAATTAATTACATATGTTCACCATGTTATTTTAATTTGAACCTGTTTTAGGATATATTTTGATTGTTTGCCAACGCTAGTTGTTATTATTAGATCTACATTATATAATCCTATATTTATTTATTTTTCTTATTGCTTGATTGTTTAGATCTGACACCTTTGCGTCATATACGTATGTGTCTGATTTTTCCTATCTATTTTGTTGTTGTTTCAAGTTTGTTATTTAAAAAAACACCTTTTGATTAAAATCTATGTCTTTATTAATGAAATATTTCTACTATCGATTCAAACAGAAAAAATATGTAATTTGTTTATGTTTGCATGTATGTTTTGTGTTCAATATTTCAAATTTAATCTTTTGGTTTTTGCATACTTCTGTTTGAAGTTATAAAAAAGGTTCTTTATAAACAGAAATGAACTTTATTGCAAAATATCATAAACCCTTGGATTTCCTTTTAAAATTATAGTTAGGATTTAGTTGTTACTTTATATTAGAACATATGATAAATGATAAATTTTAACATAATGATGTATTAAGTTTAAAACATTACTTACAATGTTTTTTTATGTGTATGTACATACACACAAATTTATATGGGTGTGTATACATATATACATACATGCATCCATAATTTAAATTGAATTTATATGATAGACCTTTATCTAAAATCATAATTTTTAATATTAAATACTTTTAGTTTTGAGTAAACTCTGGGTGCCCACAATTTTCCACACGGGCAGCCTAGAGTCAGGTTTTCAGATAGTCAGATAGTAGACGTAGACTCGATAGCCTTCAGTCTTTAGTTCTGCATCGATTTAGCTACAAGTTTAGCTTGATGGTGGCTCTCGCTTTTGGTTTAGAGCATTGGAGCTTTGGCAATGAAGCTGTTGCTGTTATCTTTCTGCTGCTGTGTTTTCTGCTATTGTGTATCTTTGATAATGTTGATCATTTCATTTGCATCATTGTTGTATCAAATATTGTGTATCAATAAAATTATTCTTCTGTTTTCGCTGTGATGTTATCACCTAATGTTGTTATAAGCTCCGACGAACCAGACTCAGCGTTTGAATCTGCGGCATTTGAGTACGGGTGAAGTATGGATTTCGATTTTCGAAGGTCGAGTTAGGGTCGTTACATTTGGTATCAAGTTCGAATTGCTGACCTTTGGAGTTATAAAATAGACAGTTAATTTTATCTCATTTATATGTATATGTATGGTGTATATAAATGTAAATATACGAACGTATATGTATTTTAAATAATAATATGTATAATAAAGACACATATGTAGGAAATATCATTTCTATACATTATCTGATTTGCTGCACTTACATAAGTTACAGTAAAGTACACTTGGACAATAGTTACATTTTATGCCATAACTAAATTGCCAACCAATATCATTTAATAACCCAATTAATTTAATTAAAGAGAGAGAATGGAAGGTTCTCTCTTCATATATGTTTATTATAATCTCAATTAGGTAGCTGTTTTTAGGGAAAGAAATGAATGGTTTCCTTCCTAAATTAACTCTTATAAACAATTACCGAGTGTATTTGATGCATTGTACAATTAAACTAAATTAATTTTAAACTTCCTTTAATCAACTTTAAATAAAATAAGACTTTATTTAATGTTTTATTAGATTGGATCTAATATACATTTAGACTTCATAGGCTCATTAAATATCCAAAACCCATTTCTTCCGCTGCGGGTTGGCCCAATTGCAATAATGGCATTAGAGTCTAATTGCCTATTTGGTCTAAATTAGTCATATTAGGGCTAACTAATTAAGCTTTGCACTTAGTACGGTTTCTAAAAAGGTAATGTCTAAGATTGAAATTGGGTAATCAAGTACCCTGTCCTACCTGGTTACTTGCCCGGCCTGAAAGGTGAAGTGAGCCCAAAATTTGCTCTGATAGAAATGGCCCAATTAATTGGGTCTTGGGTTAATTTTCAAAATAGTTTTGGAAATTAAGAAAGATTTTAAATTTAAAAGTAAAATTTAAAATAAAAACTTGTTTATTGTATTTGGTTATAATACAACATATATTTTCAAAATGTTTGAAAATGTAACGAAAAGTTCAAAATGTTTAAAACTATGTAAATATTAATTTCAAAATTGAAAATTATTAATAAGATTAATAATATAAATTAATTAAATGAGTTAATTAATTAATACTTATATCCATATATTACATATGGTGATATATGTTATGTTATTTTAAAGTGTTTAAGATAACATAAGCATACATATATGTATATAAGATAAATTTTCAAAATTAATGTAATTTAATTGAAATTGTTTAATTACTATACTTGAAGGTTAGTTAATTAACTAAAAAATATGCATATATATAAGATATACATGTCTTACTATAACGGTTACGGTGGATATGCCCAATATAAAAGTTGTATTGGAATACTAATTTAAAATTAATTAAAGTGTTACTTAATTAAAATTAATTAAATAAGGTTTAATTAATAAAGTTTTATACATAAGATTATTGTATAATTTAATTGATATATAAAAGCTATATAATAATGGAACTTATATGATATAAACGTATGAATTAAAGATGGAACATTAAAGGAACTCAAATAGACTTAAGGAATAAATATGTACGTAAATGTACGTATACGGTGATTTCTAATATGTCTAACACTTGAATCATGCAGGTATTTCATAAAAAATACATTATTCCATAAGTTGATATCACTCAATATATTGTTTTAAAGATTATGAATCTTCAATATAATGTTGTCCTCTACCTTATACATATGTATATGTTAATAAATTACTTGCATACTCCTTGGTTGTTGAGCAAACTCAAGCTTGGGACGTTATGTGTTGTATTATTAATATATTGAACAGATGAGATAAGATAATTATATGTATTTGTTGAGCAAACTCAAGGTACATATACTATACTTAGACCATCGTGATATGGTAGGCACGAATGAATACTCTTTTGGTTTGTTGAGCAAACTTAAGGTTGAAATGAGATTAGGACAAGGAAAAATGGGTTAGGTGTTGCATGTATACAACCGATAAGAAGTTATCCAGTGTTTATGGGTGTAAGATTTGTTGAGCAAACTCAAGGTCAGAATAGCAAGATATATGAGACATAACACCCATTAGTGAAGTCAAAAGATTTCTATGTTTCATCTTAAGGTTTGGAGAAACATAAAACACTAGTGGGAGCCTTACTAGAAAATGAAATGGTAACATTTAACCTTTCTAATATTGTAAAAACATATGCTAAATAGTGTTATAATTATCTACAATGATAAATTTATGCATTTAATATGACTGATAAAATGTTTAATACAAATAAACTGACTTGAAAGTTGACAAATAGAAATATAAAACCCACTATTAAATGCCCATTGCATGTTAATGTTTTCTATACCCATGCAAGTGTCTAATTTTCACAACTACTTATTACATTCATAAAATGGTCACTCACGTGCTATTTTGGTTGAGACCGTGTATTGCACTCTATGAGTTTCGAACTCTAAAAGCAATACAAGACTATGAATATTTGATCCATATATTATCATCTATAAATGTTATATAGTGAACGATTACATTTCGTAATTTACGATACTTCAATGAATATAATTCTTTGGAAATAAGCCAATAAATTGTATTTTTAAGATCATGCATTCAACTTGATTGATTACAAAAGGGATCATATTGTGTTAATGTAACATAAGACCAAAAACTATCAGATATATCTAGGAACTCGATCGTTGAAATGTCATTTTGATCGGTTTACGTAAAGTGCAACATATTTGATGTCCCTAAATGTTAAGCATAATCAAATACGCTTTTGTAAAGAGTTTGTTATGATATTGTATTAAGGTTTACTTTTGAATAGTTTGACCATTTGAAAGGAAAATGAATGTATAAGAATAGATGTAGTTTGAGCTACAGTTGGGATGAAGAGAATGAATAGCCACTTCTGCTTCATAGAGAAACATTGGAAATGAGAATTATTATAATAATTGATACTTAATATTGAAATAAGAAATATGATTTCTATTCTGAAATGTATTTTCATATAGAAAATTATTTTCCATAAGATTTATTTCTTTGAGCTCAAGATATTTGATCAACAAACTCTCCAATGTAAATAGTTAAAGTGTATGAAATAAACAAATTGTATTAAGTGAATAATGGGCCTTTGAATTTTGTATGCGATTATAGTAATGGTGGAAATAGTGGGAGCATACCACATAGCACTTATTAATTGCACCATAGTACGAAAATTGTTTCTGTAAAACTTACCATACATTATTTATGAAATGATGATTGTTTTTGGGTATGGATTGAATAATTAAATAGACATAGCTATATTTCAATATGAATATTATGAATATTCTTTTTGAAATAAAACTATACTGTGGTAATTTTTTAATAACAAAAATGATGCATTGAAAAATATAAAAGTGACTAATATTATTTACGGTTGTTTTGGAATTATAGACTAAGCCATAATTTTGAGAAATAATATCATTGTATGATTTTGAATCATATGATACTTATTAATTATATCTCAAACAATAAAGGGTATGCAACCATTTAGTGGGAGTATAATAAGAGTTGATGAACTTTTTGGATTGATACATATAGATGTATGCAATCGTAATTCTATAAATACCAAAACGTTTCCATGTACTACATCATATTCACCGATGAGTTATCGTCGACATGGATATGTGTATCTGATACACATGTAGTCGACATGGATGTGTGTATCTGATACACATGTTGTATGTCTATGGTAAACTTATAGAATATAAAACAGAAGTAAATAAAATAACATGCGATAGAAATGATTTGATTTGATCGAATGAGTAAGTATATTGGAAAATGTTTTAAATGTACCTAAAATGAATAAAGATTCGGTCTCAAAATTACTCCTCCATGTGATACATAAGGATGCGTCGATATGAATGATGGAACTTTGTTGGACAATGTACGATTAATTGTGAGTGAAGTTGAGTTAGTTCTTTCTATAAGAAAATGTACTTAAGGGTGGTACACAAGGTTAATATTTTCTCATCTGAATAACAGTTTATAAAATTTTACAAGATAAGGGTTTATAAGAAACTCCAACATATCGTGGCCAAGGATTAACAGGTTGTGCGAGTTGAAAGATTGCATGTATTAATTGTTCATGAGGGATCTTGTATGAATCTCCCCAAAAGGATTTTGAAAAGACTGTCATTGGGTGACATATTTACGTTACGAACATAATTTTTGTAAACTAAAACCAAATCAGTTTCATAAATAAAGAAATTCATAAAACATTTATTAAAACCTATTCTATTGCACTGAGAAACAATTGATGTTTCAAGATATACCAACTTCATTGTGAAGAAATTTATTTGAGGAAATATTGGTAGCAAAATGGCATTGGATACAATCCATGGATAGAGCTGATTATATGAGATGATATGAAATTAACTAACCTAAATGAACACATAGTATTAGAATGTCTAATAAGTATTCTTGCACATCAGAGAGAAACTATGAGTTTCTTATTAATGTCGAAAATATATAATCCTAGATTTTTTTTACATAAAACCATTGAGAGTGTTGACTCTATATGGTATGATGCGCAAATCCAAAAGAATTCCAAGTACGCTACCAAAGTATAGATTTTGGTGGTCGTAACTGAAGGGATATGATCCATCTACCTCGACTATGTCTTTATGAGTAAGACTAACACAGTTGGAATTAAATAAGCGATGTTGACAAGAATAATATCGTAAATTTCAATTGTTGAAATTAGCATAATAGATTTGATATTCAACATGTTCAGGTCAATTCGAATTTACTCATAAAATTTTTGGTTGATAAGTCCTAGTGTTTTAGCACATATATATTGAAATCGAAAATTCTACATAGCGATTTAGAGTAAGCTTTTTACACATATGAACCAAAAATATCTCAAAGTCAGTGGGAGCGATATTGAGTTTGTTAGTCTTTGGATGTGATCCAAGAAATGATATGAAAATATAATTTTATAAGCATCAAGATTAAATTTTGTAGAAATATCAAATAGTTTGATTTTCAATCAAAGTGCAGAGGAAGCGGTGTTCGTAAGAAAGAACGGTAAAAGGTGCATTAGTATATCTAAACTATAAATAAGCAACACGTTGTTGATTTTAACTATATACTTGTGTTAAAATAAGCCTTAGTTGCTTTAATACTCGACATTGGATTAATAAATGATGTCTTTTATAGTAAGTATAAAACATGTCGGGAATGCCCCAAATGATACGCAAGGACACCTTATTAAAATGTTTAATATGGAACATGTAAGATTGATTCCTTTGCATTGGCAAAAAGAATTATCATACATGTTCTGTTGTCTATGATATCATGATATGTTTATGTATTTGATACATGAAGCAAATATCAAATCTAAATTGATATTACTAAATGGTTGTTTGAAGTGTTCTCATGTATTTATGAAATACTAGAGAATTGTTTACAGAAACAAACTTCTTATGAAGGAGTGCAAGAAAACTCAAACTTCATAAGTCATACTGAGTGTAATACGTAATAATAAATTCGAGTTAAGAATCTTTAAATTGAAAATGTTCCTAATAAAAGACTGTGGCTTATTCAATGAAAAAGGCTACATACATCACCATGAATATTGCCACAATAAAAAGATGTATAAAAAATTATAAGTGTACAATAACTGAGCCGATTCCAAATGTTGAGAATATAATAACATTGTTATATGATAACAATACCGCGATATGGTTGTAACAGAACTTAGAGCTTATTAGAGGTCGAGAGACATACTTCGAATTGTTCCACATGATAAAGCAGTTTATCATCATCGAAGAAAGATTTAATTGACGAGTGGATAATTGAAACATAATCGCATACCCGTTTACAAAGGACTGACCCAACTGGTTTTGAGAAACCTGTTGAGACTTGGTTTTGATTCATGACACGAAGCTATCACTACGACATACAGATTTGAGACCGCTACGATAAAAAGAGACAAGGAAGCGAGACTTTAAAAACCGGTGCATCAACTATGGTATTTTGTTTTAAGTCTTAGATCAATATTGTTAAAATCTCTCCTCGTTATGTCTAAACTAGCTTATATATTTAATCATTATATTTGCTAAATATTTTATACATGTATAAGCATATATTTAAATTATAAAGGTATTTTAAACTTATAGAAATTTATATACATATGGAAACTGTGCTTACTTCACAAAATTAACCAGGTCAGTCGACTGACCACCTAAGACAATCGACTAACACTAGGTATTTTGTGCAGCATGCATAGTTACATAAATATACGAATTTTAAATTTAAAAATCACTTTGAATATTCAGCCGACTGACCCAGAGGCTCAGTTGACTGAATTTCTATAACAGCCACTTTTTCAAAAAGACACGACTTTTACAAAGAGTTGCGAACCTTTAACAAAAAGATTCGGACACAACATTTCGATTGAAACTCTTCACCAACAGTTGCTGCTTTATAGCCTTTATAAATACAAGCTTCAACTTGATTTCAAATCACTGAATTACAATCGAATTGTCTTATTCCCTGGTCTAACTTTCTGAAATCTATTTGTTATCATACTTTCAATTATTCCACATTAAAGCAATACTATACCTTTCTATTCTTCAAAAAATTCAAATATATATATATTTACAATCGATGAGAAGATTATAGGAAGGGTGTACTACAAGTGACAAATCCGTCTTATCAGAACACACATTAGTCAAAACTATTTGCCGTATTAGTAGAAGTCATGTTCTGCTACTCAGGCGAGTGAAGTCCTCTTCGACTGTTGAGGCAAAATCCTGTTTTGCTGCTCAGGTCCACGTTCGGCTGCTCAGGGGTGCATAAACCTGTTCCTTCGTGTTAAGTGAGGGTTGTTGTTTTAGTGAAATTCCATAAGGAGTCTGGGACTGGACGTAGGACGGTGCTCAGAACCAGTATAAAATTCTCTGGTGTCATCTTACTATACTGCGTTTTATTCCGCACTATTTACAGTATTTTTATCATCATTACACTCTTTATTATCATATATCCATATTACACGATCCATAGCACACTTTCATTTGGTATCCGAGCGAGGTCATCACATAACCATAACACAATTATATGATAAACTAATAATTTGGAATTCTATCGATCACAACAACATCATAGAATAATGGCCAGAAAATGATATAATCGAAACACAATGGGAAAAATCCCTGTCAAAGCCATCAGTGAGGAATACGAAAAGGTACTTTCTGATTTGCAAATTTCATTAAAAGATAATAATGAATTAGTTAGTATTAGTGATAAGATTTCAAAGCTTAATTTTATTATTTTAGAAAAGATGGAATCTGTAGAACTTGAAAATGAGAAACTGAAAAATGAGAAGTTAGATTTAGAAAATCAACTTGGTTTTTTAAAGAATAATTTTATAACTATTAAAGATTCTCTAGATCAACAAAACACCATATATAAAAGAGAGAGAGAGAGAAATTTTCAAAAGAAATTTTTGATTTAAAAAGACAAAATGATTTATTACAATCGTCTTTAGATAATTCGAAATCTCGAATTTTTATTCTCGAAAATGAGACCTGTACGTTAAAAAAGGAAAATTCTGAATTAAACAAGCAAATTGATATTTTGAAAAACAGTAATATTTCTTTTGAAAATAATAATTATGACTTTAAAGCTAAATTTGATAAACTTAACACTAAAGTAGAAAAATTTAATAAAGGTCAAAACGATTTAAACATGATTTTATCTAGTTCTAGACCTTTACATGATAAAAGTGGTTTAGGATATAATAAAACTAATCATAGAAATAAAACTAGATACGCTTTTACGTATAGTAAAAATGTTACTGCTACTACTAAATTTCAAGTAAAATCGAAATCTAGTTTTTATAGAAATTCAAATACTGTTATGACCAATATTGGTTATAACTTCTCTAGAAGTACAAGATCATTGACGGGAAATATGAATCAAAATTATTTAAGTATTTGGGTTCCTATTAATTGAAAAAATAGAGAAAAATGCATTAATGATTATTTTGATATGGTAGTTAATAATGAAAATTATATTTATAAAGGTTCAACCACAGCCAAATGGGTATGATTTCCTAAAAATTAGGAAATTATAAGAACCTTGGGTATCACATGCTTTAAATGTTCATTGTTTCTGATACCATACAATTAGTAGTTATTTTGTTCTATATTGTTAACACTTATATGGAATACAATATTTGTTTTAATATAAACTCTCCTTTTCGTCGATGACAAAGTGGGAGAAAGATATTGCTCTAACACTATTTCGAGGAATAAACAATGCAAGCACCGATTAAGGGGTGAGCATAGGATGGAGTAAGTTGTTATTTTATTTTATAAAAACATTAGTCTTTATTTCGTATGGCTTTTATTAAATAGTCACTCTATTCATATTATTTCAAAGCCTCTTGTTTATGGAAGTTTGATGTATGAATTATTGTTTATCTTCATAATATCTATGACATTATGACTTCATACTTTTATATTCCTTATTCCTTTTTGTCGATGACAAAGGGGGAGCAATATTATTGTTAACAATAAGAATGCAGGATATAGAACGTCAAAGATTCAGGGGGAGTAAATATTTACAGGTTGTCATCAATCAAAAAGGGAGGAGAATGTTGAGACTTGGTTTTGATTCATGACACGAAGCTATCACTACGACATATAGATTTGATGACTGCTACGACAAAAAGAGACAAGGAGATGAGACTTTAAATACCGGTGCATCAACTATGGTATTTTGTTTTAAGTCTTAGATCAATATTGTTAAAATCACTCCTCGATTATGTCTAAATTAGCTTATATATTTAATCGTTATATTTACTAAATATTTTATACACATATAAGCATATATTTAAACTATAAAGGTGTTTTAAAATTATAATAATTCATATACACATGGAAACTGTGCTTACTGCACAAAATTAACCAGGTCAGTCGACTGACCACTTGAGACAGTCGACTGACACTGGGTATTTTGTGCAGCATGCACAGTTACATAAATATACGAATTTTAAATTTAAAAATCACTTTAAATATTCAGTCGATTGCCTCAGAGACTCGGTTGACTGAATTTCTATAACATCCACTTTTTCAAAAAGACATGACTTTTGCGAAGAGTTGTGAACCTTTAACGAAAAGATTCGAACACAACATTTCGGTCGAAACTCTTCACCAACAGTCGCTGCTTTATCATCTTTATAAATACAAACTTCAACTTTATTTCAAATTATGAATTATAATAGAATTCTCTTATTCTCTGATCTAACTTTCGAAAATCTATTTGCTATCATACCTTCAATTATTCTGCATTAAAGCCACACTATACATTTCTATTCTTCATAAACTTCAAATCTGTGCAGTTAATGCGCTCGGCAGATTCAAAACGGTGGAGGTGCAAAAAGTCATAGTTGTAACGACCCAGAATTTTTGATAATTTAAATTTGAATATTTAATTGAATTTAAATATTAAAAAGTGGAATTTATAAGTCGAATGATTTATTTTTCGAATATTAGATTTAATTTGACAATTAAATCGATAATTTAATAGTTGAAATTATAGAAATAATTGAAAATAGGGTTAAATATGATTAAAATTGATTTGTAAAATTTTATTTTATCATATTGGAGTTAGAATGATATTTTAGAACTTTTAAAAATCGAATTAAAAGTTTATTTGTGAAAATTGAATATTTTAATATTTAATAATCGACTGTAAAATTAGCCGTTTTTCGAACAGTCTCAGAATTGGACGAAACTAGTTCCATTGGATCCGTAATAGTTTGTTATTATCGGATTCCAATTTTTGTAGCAATCGGAGTTATCGTTTGACCGTGGCAGCTCGAAACACATCAAAATTGTTTTAATATTAATTTGGCGAGTTAAAATAGCCATTTTTCAAACAGTCTCGGATTTTGACGAAACTAGTTTCATCGGATCCGTAATGTGATATTATTGTTGGTTTCAAATTTCGTGTCAATTGGATTTACCGTTTGTCCGGTGCAAGCTAAAACGCCTAGAAAATCGTTTAATCGGTTTAATTTTATATCGATCGTTTAATCCCATATCTCGCACAGATGATCGAATTAGCTTCCGAAAACTGTTCCATTGTGTCCGGAACGCGGGATAAACCCTAGAAATGCCGGCCACCGCGCGTAAATCGGAGTTTGAAAATTCCGGAATGAATAGTGTTCGATAGATTTCTATAAATATCCCCCTTTCTTCACAAAAATTTTTTTTAGGGTTTAGAACCCTAGCCGCCGGCTATGAAACCAAAGGCCAGAATTCAACGATCTTCTTTCCAATTTTTCCTCAAATCTATGCATCGATTCAACAAACTTCCAACATGAAAGTGGAAGAGCACGTCCTTCTCTACAATATGAACGGCTATGATCGAAAATTGATGAGTGGATAGACGGCAAATTGACGATGAACGTTCGCCGTTCAACATCGCTTTTCGCGCTGAGATGGAGACCGCGCGCGTGCGGTCACTGGCCGGTGGTGGCTCTGGGGGAGGCGCGCGTGGTGGGGGTCTTTTATTGAGGTAGAAGCAAGAGAGGTGGTCGCGACTTGGAGATATACGAACGTGGATATGGGTTCGGTTTCGCGTGAGAAACCTGTAGAGGATGCGTGTGGGGAAGATGGTAGGGGACGGCTGTGATTTGGAGTTGCAAGGATCTAACGGCCGAGATCAATATAGGTTTAAAAAAAATTAAAATATGTTGTAAATTATTATATTAAAATTCGAGTAACTTTGAAAATGCATAACTTTTTCATACGAGGTCGAAAACGCACGAAACCAGTTGCGTTGGAATCGTATCGACGAGCACTACGCTATGGAATTGGATTGGAGTCGTTTGGAGTTAGTCAGAATTTAGGGTAAAATTAAACGTCCGTTTAATTTTATTCGAAATAAATCGCTATAACGAAATTGAAATCAAGGTGAGAACTTCTCACTCAATCGAATCAGTTTCGATTTTAATTTTAAATAGTTAGATTTAAAAATTTTGATTGTATGTTGAATGATGATTGTTATCTATTGATTGTTAAAATAGACATTATGCGCTGTTAGTAAGCGGAGGTTATTTATTAAAAACATATACCGCGAATATTTCACAGTATAGTGAAATTGGTATTATTTATGTACTTGGAATTGATTTCCCGCTTTATATAGCGGATGAGACCCTATTGCGCCGTCTATTAAGCGGATAATATTTTATAAATCCCATATACCGCGATAATTCCGTACTGGAGCGGAATTGGTATTGTGCTAATGTTTGTGGATGCAGGGAAACAGGTTGGAGGGATCCAACTGGATTCCTCAACTGTATTGATTTATTTACAGATATTGTGATATTTGTTGATTATCATATCGATATATGATATTTGGATATCGTGATTGACTATTTGGTGTTGTTGCATGATCGGATCCATTTCTGAAGTTTTAAAATAATGATTTTTGGTTTTAAAAGGATTTTAAAGTGATTTTTCAAAGTATATGTTTTTATAAAATTTTGAGTTGATTCATTTTAAATAATTAAAATGCTATAAATTTTTATGTTATAAAAATTACTGTTTTTGCAAAATATAACCAAATTTGAGATTTTCGAAATAAATAGTGATTAATTTATAAAATGGTTTAATTTGTAATTTTGAATCATTATATAAGATTTTTAAATTTATTTTTATAAGTTTAAAATATTGGAATTATAAAACGAGCTTTTATAAGTGTTAAAGGTGAAATAAAGATGGATTTCATAAGTGAACGGAATTTATAGATTTATAAATTATGAAGATGTAAAATAAAAGATTTATAAGTAATTATCTTATAAATCGGATTTTGGCATCTAAATGAGATATAAATGGAATTTGTTAATAATGAGATTTATAAATCGAAGCTTATAAATAGAAATGGAATTTATAAACATTGTTTATGAATTCGAAATCAATTTAATTTGACAAATTGAATAGTGAAGTTTATTAAAGGAAATATATTCATGATTTTGGACAGTGAATACATTATTGAATGAAATAGTCATGTTTGGCAAAAGGAATATTATAGAATGAAGTTAATTATTTTAAAGATGTTTTAAAATGTATTATGTATCGAAACCATAGATTTCAACATTTATTGTTGAAATAGACGTTTTCGAGAAAGAAGGAAATGGTGGACTATAACACTGTTGTTAAAGTAAATGATTTCCGAAAGCAAATGTTTTATATAGTATTGGGATTTTTATATCTATATAAACTTTGAATCCCTATACTAGTGATTTTGGGTTGTCGTAACGATGTTTTGCGCAACATTCGTTTTGGCCCAAATAAATGTGTTAAGAGAATGATTTCCTTAAGGAATGAAATATATACCAAATTTTGATTTAAGTATATCGAATATTTTCAAATGTTGAAAATAAATAGATTTGTGATGTACTTATTATTTAACAAGTATGGAAATATTTTTCCAATGTGAAATGAACGTTTTAGAATTTATCCTTGTAAGATAAATTGAAAGTGAATATTGAAAATCGATTGAAAATCGTACATCATAGATATTTTGGGATTATAAATTCACTATGGAATTTATAAAAGAAAGGGGAATTAGTTTAAAAATAAACGTTGATTTATTTTTGAAATTATGGGAATTAATTTACAGATTTGGAACGTAAATATAAAGTAAATCGTTAAGGATTTATTTAATTGGTTTAAATAAACCATTTTGAAATGAAAGTATTTCCGAGAAAGGAAAATGATTGAAATTTATTTTCAAAAATGGTAAAGGATTGAAAAGTGATTTGAAAATTAGTTTTCAAATGTTTGAAGTGTGGGAAATTTTATATCTAGTAAAGATATTTTGGAAAGTAAATTATTTGGGAAATTATTTGGAATTTGGTGATGTTGAGCATGCCTATTGATAGTTAAATAATCCAGCTATCAATATTTACCTTTAAATAGGTATTTGTTGTGATTGTTTGAATTTGAATGCCACACTTATTTTTGAATAAGCGCTCACTATTCGGGTTAGTCGGTAAAGGACCTTGGGGTCGTATAACCCATTTCGAATATGTGATACTTCGTAATGGATTGCATTCGATGACCGGTGTTGAAGACCGGATATTTGTGAAAACGGAAGGATTACCGTCGAGTTACTCTACATCGGTTGATCTCCGATATAGAGGTTTTATCACCCTTGGTGACGGGAAGTCCGGTCGTGATTAGTGAATATCCGGATTGCAAGGACTTCTTTGGAAGTGCCTTCGGTTCTGTTCGAGCCCGGAACAGACTTGTATGGATTGTATGTCTGACATTACAAATTGAGATATAAAGCTGATTTCTTTCAAATATATTTCTGTTGGTGGCGGAGAATTTATTCTCTTAGCTTAACACCCTTCTCTGAGACGTATGAGCTTAGAGGTTATATAGTTGAAGGTTATTAGTGATATACTCCCAATTTGGTAGTGTGGCATGCTGAGTGTTGCTGTGAAATGATCATTGTTTGATCATTTGTGATAGGATCATTTATTTGATCATTTATCTTGGCGATCATTTCTATGATCATTTGTTGACCCAAAGCACGGCTTTTGTATAAAGCGTGGCTTTGTGGACGAGACTTCGTCGGACCTCACACCCTGGAAATGGTCAAAACAGGAAGGATGCAGCAAGGTTATTAGGGGTAGCACCCCTTTAGTGTATATCATTCCTTCTGGATAGAGGTGGTATCATGGTATGGAGCCCAGATATTTAACCTATGTTGTTGCTGCAAATTTTGTGGTTGTTGGAAATCGAGGATCCTCGGATAGATCGGTTACAATCGGGGGATGACATATTTGTGTCAGTAGTTACCCAGTTAGGGGTAACCCAGCCTTGTGTTGGAAGAGATCCGGTTTGGTTCTCGGGACGTCATTCCAGAGGCGTTTCCATGTGGCAATGGGAAGTTCCTTGGCCTGACCATTTGTTGGAAATCCAAAGAAACAATACGAGACTTGTACGGTTTTAGTTGTAGAACCTGCCATGGAATGTGGCGGTAACCTGCTATTGAACATGGTAGCTATAGTAGGCATACGACAATGGTCGTATGTTGGCTAAAATTTATATCTTTATTTTCGAAAATGATTTTTCCTACACTATGCACTAGTAATAATATCAAATGTTTCTTTTTAATGCATATCAAGCATCTTTGACTATCATAAGGAGAAATCTCCTCCGATTCTGCGTTTGCATTATGTGTGTGTGGACGGGAGGCCTTATGGTAGTCTCATTTTTCAAAGCATTGCGAATTGAATTTAAAAGTATTCTTCTATTTTGATTTTAAAGAAAAATAAACTGTTTTAGTTCTCACACCAGTCACATGACTGACTCGGAGTTTATTGTTTTCCTTCCTAAACTCTAGGTGCCCACCAATTTCCACACGGGGAGTCAAGAGTTAAGGTTTATCAGGATATTTTGGAATTCAGGAGTTGCTGGAGGCAAGCTGGATAGCATGGCGTATTACTAGTATATTGTATTTCCTTTCCGCTGTTCGATGTTGTTTGTTGTTGTACACTCTGATGATGTAATATGATGTAATGTAGTAACTGATATAGTTCTTTGTTTAAAGATTATTCATTTATCTATTATATGTTGTTCCGCCGCGAATTGTGAGATTCTG
This sequence comes from Allium cepa, assembly GCA_030765085.1. NCBI lineage: Eukaryota > Viridiplantae > Streptophyta > Magnoliopsida > Asparagales > Amaryllidaceae > Allium > Allium cepa. The sequence goes on along the minus strand of CM060935.1, from coordinate 789,531,394 downwards.
ATGTTGTTCTGTTATTTCTTCTATTCTGTTCTATCTTTTTTCTTCTTCTTCTTCTACCTTTTTCGTTTTTGTTTTCTTCTTCTTTAACCCTAACATTTCGGTTTTTCGGCAACGAAAAAATCGATGAACATTACATTAGCGGAGATATAGCGAGGATATAGCGGGATATAGCGGATGGCTCTAAAGTAGCATATAAAACTCGTACTTAATGTTTTTACAAATATATAAATGGTAACTAAATGAAAATTTATCATTCAATTGAATTATAAATAATACATAAATAATTTTAAATTAAAACATGTGCGAATATACTTTAAATAAATGAAAAACTGTTATAAAACATAATTGAATTTGGTAGAATATTAGAGTATTTTCATTTTTGAAAATATATTAAAAATTAAATCAAATAAATTAGTTTCATAATTTTATAGTGTATAAATGCAATTCTTCAATTCATTTTATTAAAAAAGATATAGCAGGAATAGCGGAATATAGCAGAAATAATGGGATATAGCGGAAATAGCGAGGATTAAAGCGGAAATGCTATATTCTGGGGCTATATTGAAAAATCATAGTGGTAGAAATCCGCTATGAGATATAGCGGGGTTGTAGTGGGGTAATAGCGGGGCATTAACTACACAGCTTCAAATATATATATATATATATATATATATATATATATATATATATATATATATATATATATGTATATAGACTCGAGGAGAAGATTATAGGAAGGGTGTACTACAAGTAACAAATCCGTATTATCAGAAACACATCAGTCGAAACTATTTTTTGTATTAGTTGAAGTCCTGTTCTGCTGCTCAGGCCAGTGAAGTCCTCTTCGGCTGTTGAGGCGAAATCCTCTTCTGCTGCTCAGGTCCCCGCTCGACTGCTCAGGGGTGTATAAACCTATTCCTCCGGGTTAAGTGAGGGTTGTTGTTTTAGTGAAATTGCAGAAGGAGTCTGGGACTGGACATAGGACGGTGCTCCAAACCAGTATAAAAATATCTGGTGTCATTTTATTATACTGCTTTTTATTCCACACTATCTACAGTATTATCATCATCATTATACTCTGTATTATCATATATCCATATTACACGATCCATAGCAGAGTTTCAAAACCAATTGGAGAAGTTGGAATAAGATTCCATAGTTGACTCCAAGTGCAAGTGGAAGACTGATAGAGTTAGGGGTATACCCCAGGGGCAATTATGTAATTTATTACATATATCTAACTCGTTGAAAACTCATGTTCATAGTAAAGGTATTTCTTTCTGTTATATAATTGATATAATGTGATTATATTAATTAATTCAATTAAAAGTATATTTAACAGAAAATCCATAAACGACATATTTTGTGATAGTAGTTACAAAGTGTTGTAACCGTGAGTAATTTGTCACAATAAAACAAATATTCCATTTAAATGTTCCTAGTCAAGATGCATCGAGACTGGATATCGATGTATTCGTCGAGACCAGAGTATGTAACGCTCTTTAAATATTAGGCAGTGTATTACTCATGACTACTGATGGCACCTATGGATTACATACTGATAGTTATTGGATAATTATGGAATGACTCACTTGATAGTTTTCTGTTGGTTAATATAACTAAGGTCAAACAGAAAATATCGATGTGACTAATTTACACAGTTCTCTTGACTTGAGGATACTATTGACTTTCAATATGGAAGCTCTACTTTGGTTATAGTTAAATCATGGCACGATGTCCGTTGAACGACTATAGTTGGGTCGAGTGAAAGCATTAGAAGTGAAACACTATTTGAGAGAGGATTCGTCTCCTCAGTTATAGGAGGTTAGTATCATGGTCAACCGATGCCAACTCAAAGTCAAAGTCTCTGATCGGAGAAGTTTGGTTAATAATAATTGTTATTATTGAACCGAGGATTTTGTGTTTGGACTGTAAAGTTGAAGTGGATGATACTGGAATTTTGACCATTACCAAATTCCATAAACCTGAAGTGATATAGTTTTGACGAAGAGAATTGGTGTAAATAATTGCCATTATCAGTACTGCTTATAATAAGTAAAATTAAATTTTACTAAAAGATGTGTAGGGGATAAATTCAGCCAATATGTCACACACCTGCTAAGTGATGTGTGAATGTTAATATTCTAATAGTTCGATATTAATCGCTAACTGAATTTATATTTTTGAGTCGCACAAACGAAATGATGAATGCTCTAAATGAACCACATGATTTAATTAATTTCTATTTGTTGTAAATTAATTAAATTAATTAATATTCATGAAATATTAATTACTAAATTTTTATTTAATTTATTTGAATGCCCTTAGCATTTAGTAAAGTGTGTGTGTGTATATGAGTTATAAACGACTTATTGATATATGACATCTTTACATTGTTTAAATTTGATTTAAACATGATAAGTACTAAAAGGGGGCTTTAAATAAATTGAATTAATTAGTATTTATGAAATATTAATTATTAAAAATTTATTTTAATTTATTTGAATAACGTTAGCATTTAATGGTGTGCATATATAAAAGTTATAAACGTGTGCACATTTGAATTGGATTTAAATGGGATTGATGCTAATGAGATTTTGGAAATTTTTTAGGGTCCATGTGGCACCATCTATGGCTAGCCATGCATGTAAGAGAGATGATCTGATTAACATTTAAAAAAGAATTAATAGGGAAAGGTTTTAAGGAAGGAATATGAAAGGTTTCTATCATTCCTTTAAAACACATCTCCCTTTATTTTCTTATATGTTTGATTTATTTTACTATCATAATCATCCTACTTGCTCTTCTATCAGAGAATTTTGAATTTTCATGGCTTTCTAACCTCTAAATTTCCAAAATAAAATATCAAATAAAACTAATAACAAAAGGTGGTTCTAATCTCTTAATTCTTGCAAAATTCAAAGATCGATCCATGGAATCTAAGAGCCTTTGATTCTTCATTTAAGGTGCATTCTTTTGGCAATATCTCAAGGTAATAATTCAAATTTTATACATCCATCATTTAAATTTTTTATGTAATTTAGATCCATCTCCTATTTCCTCTCATCTGTGTATTTGGTTATTTGGTCAAATAGAATAGATCCCTTTTGTTCCATCTTAATTAATACATATGTTCACTATGTTATTTTAATTTGAATCTGTTTTAAGATATATTTTGATTGTTTTCCAATTCTTGTTGTCATTATTATATCTACATTATATGGTTCCATATTCAATTATTTTTCATATTGCCTAATTGTTTAGATCTGAAACCTTTGCATCATATACATATGTGTCTGATTTGTTCTATCTATTTTGTTGTCGTTTCAAGATTATTATTTAAAAAAAACACCTTTTGATTATAATCCAAGTCTTAATTAATGAAATATTTCTATTATTGATTCAAATAGAAAACATATATAATTTGTTTACGTTTGCATGTATGTTTTGTGTTCAATATTTCAAATTCTATCTTTTGGTTTTTGCATACTTCTGTTTAAAGTTATAAAAAAGGCTTTCTTATAAACATAACTGGATTTTATTGCAAAATATCATGAACCCATGGATTTCTTTTTAAAATTAAAGTAAGGCTTTAGTTGTTACTTTATATTGGAACATATACTAAATTATAAATTTTAATATAAAGAGATATATGTTTAAAACATTATTTATAATTATTTTTGTATGTGTATATGCATACACACAAATTTATGTGCGTGTGAATACATACATACATATATATAATTTGAACTGAATTTATATGATGTACTTTTATATAAAATCTTAATTTTTAATCTTAAAAACTTTCAGTTTTGAAACTAGGTTCAAATTGCTGACTGTTAACCCACCTTTTGGCAAGGCCAGATATAGGAGGATTTAACTCAAATGACTAATCGATTATCGAAGCTGGAATGTCATGGACTTGGTTTAAACAAATGGATGGACGATCTATCATGGATAATAAACACAATTATGAGGCCAGGATAAGCATAGTCGATGGACAAACAACACAAGATACATGAGTATGGGTTTTTGACAAAGGTCGAGCTGCTCCGGGATCACAATGGGTTTACTTCGGGCTTTAAGGAGGCTTGATTCGAGTCAGAGAGTTGTTTGCTTCAAGTCACGATAGGAAATTCTTTGAAGGGGTCGGCATTGGACCTCCTTGGATCGGCGTTGTCTTGCTTTGGGTCATCTCAGCACTTACTTTGAGTTACTGGAGGGGTTACTTCGGGTCATGGACGAAGTTACTTCGGGTCAGATTTCAGCGCTTGGGATCGACATACTTGAGTGAAGGGGATCGGCATCTAGCATGCTTCGAGCTTCGGGTTGGCAATGTACGTGGTCGGCTATTTGGAGAGAGGTCGGCATAGTGGAGCTGCTTCGGGTCGATGTTGGTTACTCCCCAGGTCGGCATCATCTTGGGATAGACATAAGGAAGGAGATGGGGTCGACATTGTTGGTATGCTTCAGGTTGGCGGTGACCCTTCTTCGGGTCGGTTTTAGGGCTATGGGGTAAGCATATCACGTCACTCCAAGGGATCAGCTGTAGATAGACTGCGGGTCGGCATAGGGGAAGGCTTCAGGTTGGCACAAGCAAATACTCGGGTCGGCTAAAGGAATTGAAGGGGACCGGCACTAGGATTTCTACTTCGAGTTAGGAAGGAGCTGTCTTTGGGTCACCAACGCGTTTGTTTCTGGTCATCCTCGAGGCAATTTTAGGTCGGCATATATACTACTCGAGGTCGGCAGGGATGAGTGATATGGGCTCGACCATGGTCTTGGTGGGCCCATATCAGCAAGGAAGCCAGGTAACTAGAATTTTGCCTATAAATACAGCAGGCGGGAGTTTAGAGAAGGGATTTTTCATTCAGTTTCCCTTCGTCTTCTACTTAAAGGCTCTTCTGCCATTCTTGTTTCAAAGACTCCAGATTGTAATTGTAATCAATTCTCTGATAATAAAAAGAGAAATTTCTAAAGTGGATGTAGGTCAAAGTCAGCCGAACTACTATAAATCTCATATTTTTACTATTTTCTTTTTAATTTTTTGTTGTTCTTCATATTTATATCCTCTTCATATATTTAATTTGTGATTTGTGACTGTGAATTGGTGCTTTCATCGGCGATTTGGTGATTGTGACTATTTTTGACGCAAACATTTTGGTGCTTTCACTGAGAGGGCTACCACTCAGGGATTTGGAAATTTGGATATCGTATTAGAAAGCCTAAGAAAACTGGATTTGGGAAACTATGGTTAGGCAATCAACAAGGAGACAAATGATAGAGAGGAGTCATCATAAAGGAAGTTCGGAGGCCTCCTCAGAAAGTAATCAGACCTCGATCTATATTACTAGAGACAAGATGGAAGCGATGATGAAAAGGTAGGAGGATACGATACAGAACCTACTCCGATAGGTTGGACAAGTTGGAGAGCAAAATCAAGAGAACAAAGCAGAGGGAAAAGAGGATGTCTAGAACCAAAATTAGGGAAACGTAGCAACCAGGGTATAGGACAGAGTAGGGCTAGGGAGCAGCCCCTGAGTTAGGGGGCACACCCTTGGATCATGTTGGCTTGATTCCAGGTAGGATACCGGGAGGTACTGTGCACTTTGGCATTGATAGAGAAACGAATGCTTGTCCAGGAGAGCAGATTTCAGGATTCCCTCACGGACTCAAGGAGCAAGTTGGAGGCAACGGACAAAGACTACCACTTGGTGACAGTGACAGATTAGCATAAATGGACAAACTTTCCATGAGAGGAGGATTGGTAAATAAAGATTTGAAGGATGTAAATAAGAGCCCCATCGCTCCTACCATTAGGCAGGCTAGCAATCCACTGGAATTCAAGCTACCAACGCTGGAGACGTATGGTGGAAGGACGGATCCCATTGTTCATCTAACAAGGTATATGAAGCACATGAAAATATTGGTGGAATCGGAGGAAGTCATGGCACGATGTTTCGCTTTATATTTGATGGATATAGCAACACCATGGTTCAAGCAACTATAAACCGGTTTCATTAGAACGCGGACCGAATTGATCGAGAGTTCATATATCAAGACCTAAGATTGTGATGAGTTTAAAAACACTGAAACAGAGGACTGAAGAGTCTCCGAAGGATTTTCTAATGCGATTTAATACAGCGGCTGCCTAAGAGGATCGTCCAGATTCGTCCATGGTTTTGATGGCAGCTATATCTAGCGTTGCTGATGGCATGGAATTCAAGAATTCACTAACACGGGATCCACCTATGGGTCTAGGAGAGTTTTACCATGAGGTAGAAAGGTTTCTATGGCACGAAGATGCAAAAGTTGAGAGGGAGGAAGGAAAGGAAATTGAAGTTTATGCAGTCAAAGATGGAGGTCCGTCCGAGAAAGATTCAAACAAGGATAAAGGGAAGCGAAAGCAAAGAATGAATTTGATGAACTGAAGCAGCACGAAAGGAACCAAGATTCACCTCTTACGTGGAGTTCTGTGAGACCTTAGAAGGAATATACCAAGACATTAAGGGGCAGGTTCCTTACCGAAGGTCAATCAGGAGGGAGCCCACCAATAACGAAAGGAAATTAGAAAAGTACCGTCTATTCCGCAAGCTAGGCAGCCATAACAATTACAGGCACTTGAGGGATGAGATCGAAGAACATATCTGGAAGGACCTGTTGTTGCAGTATGTGAAAAGGCGAGCAGCGATGGTAGAATATGAGCTACCGCCATCTGCATCGAACGAAGATGGTCTCGAATCAAGGCGTCAACTTGTCTTCAATTGATTGGAATGGTGAAGAATAAGTAATGAACTCCACAATAAAATCTAAGTCACTTACATATATACGGGATCATGAACGGTCTTTAGGCATGCTCTGAGATAACAATGAACCGTCACATTGGAGATGCATGCACTTAGATTTTTTAGTTTTTCTTTTGTTTTCTCTTCTTTATAGCTGGACTTGATTTCATTAGTTGAACATTTAAAATATAAGACTCATTTTAATGTAAAATATTATATTTATAATTCCAAAACATGACCTCGAACGGTCACAATTCGCCTCGATCGGTACCCGACCTCGAACGATCACAATTCGCCTTGAAAGGCACCCGACCACGAATGGTCATATCTCGCCTTAAAAGACACCTGACCTTGAACGGTCACATCTTACCTCGAACGACACCTGACCTCAAACAGTCACATATCACCTTGAACGACATACGATCTCGAACGATGGGCATTCTTAATTAGGTAAGATCATCAATCTCTTCATAGGTCATTAATAAGTTTCGAATGTCAGGCTTATGGCGCTACAAAACACACCTTCATATCACAAGGCATGTTTTAGGGGGAAAAGCGTTAACCTACCTTTTGGCAAGGCCAGATACAGGCAGATTTAACTCAAATGAGTACTCGATTATCGAAGCTGGAATGTCATGGACTTGGTTCAAACAAATGGATGGACGATAAATCATGGATAATAAACATTATTATAAGGCTAGTATATAGCATAGTCAATGGACAAACAGCACGTGATACTTGACTATGGTTTTTTGACAAAGGTCGAGCTGCTCCGGGATCACAATGGGTTTACTTTGGGTTTTCAGGAGGCTTGCTTCGAGTTAGAGAGGTATTTGCCTTCGAGTCACGATAGGGCATTCTTTGAAGGGGTCGGCATTGGACCTCCTTGGATTGGCATTGTCTTGCTTCGGGTCATCTCAGCATTTACTTCGAGTCGCCGGAGGGGTTGCTTCGGGTTAGAGTTCAATGCTTGGGATAGGCATACTTGAGTGAAGGGGATCGGAATCTAGCATGTTTCGAGTCGACACTGAAGGATCTTTGTGTCGGCAAAGTATGGGGTCGGCTATTTGGAGAGAGGTCGACATAGTACAGCTGCTTTGGGTCGGTGTTGGTTACTCCTTCGGTCAGCATTGGGTCAGGTCAACATCATCTTGGGATTGGCATAAGGAAGGAGATGGGGTCGGTATTGTTGGTTTGCTTCGAGTCGGCTGTGACTCTTCTTTGGGTTGGCATTAGGGCTATGGGGTCGGCATATCAAGTCACTCTAAGGGATCGACTATAGATGGACTCCGGGTCGGCATGGGGGAAGGCTTGGGGTCGGCACAAGCAAACTCGGGCCGGCTATAGGAATTAAAGGGGACCGACACTAGGATTTCTACTTCGGGTTAGGGAGGAGTTGTCTTTGGGTCACCTACGTGTTTGCTTCGGGTCATTCTCGAGGCAATTTCAAGTCGACATATATACTACTTGAGGTCGGTAGGGATGAGTGATATGGGCTCGACTATGATTTGGTGGCCACATATCAGTGAGGAAGCTCGGTAACTGGGATTTTTCCTACAAATACAGCAGGCGGGGATTCAGAAAAGGGATATTTTTTCGTTTTATTTCCCTTCATCTTCTACTTAAAGGCTACTCTACCATTTTTGTTTCAAAAACTCCGGATTGTAATTGTAATCAATTTTATGATAATAAGAAAAGAAATTTCTGGAGTGGACGTAGATCAGAGTCAGTCGAACCACTATAAATCTCGTCTTTTTACTGCTTCCCTTTTAGTTTTTTGTTGTTCTTCATATTTATATCCTCTTCATATATTTAATCTATGATCTGTGACTTTGAATTGGTACTTTCATCGGCAATTGGTTGTTTGTGACCATTTTTGGTACAAACATTGACCTTTTGGAGTTATAAAAGTGACATTTAATTTTATCTCATTTATACGTATATGTATTATGCATTGTGTATATAAATGTAAATATATATATATGTGTGTATATGTATATGTATTTTAAATAATACTATGAACAACAAAGACACATATGTAGGAAACATCATCTCTATACGTTATCAAATTTGCTGCACTTAAGTAATTTATAGTAAAGTACATTTGGACAATAGTTACATTTTATGCCATGTATAAATTGCCAACTAATATCATTTAATGACCCAGTCAATTTAATTAGAGAGAGAGAAGATGGAAGGTTTCTCTCTTCATATAATGTTTATTATACTCTCAATTAATTACCTATTTTTGGGGAAAGAAATAAATGGTTTCCTTCCCTAAATTAACTCTTATAAACAGTTGTTGAGTGTATTTGATGCACTGTACATTTAAACTAAATTAATTTTAAGCTTCCCTCTAACCAACTTCAAATAAAATAAGATTTTATTTAATGTTTATTTGGTTGGATCTAATATACATTCAGACTTCATAGGCTCATTAAAGATCTAAAATGGTAAATTTTTTGAAATTCATCCATTTCTTCCGCTACGGACTGGCTCAGTTCCAACATTAAGACTGAATCAATGTTCATTTTAGGTGCATTTGGAACTCTTTCCTATGTACTTGCCTATTCGATCAAATTGAATCATTTTGTTGCATGTTATTTTATTTACTTTCTTTTTATATTCTATGAGATTATCATAGACACACTACATGTTTATCAAATATACATGTCCACGTTAATGATAACTCACTGGTGATTATAACGAAGTATGTGGAACCATTCTGGTATTAATAGACTTGTGATTGCATACATATATATGTGTCAGTGTGAAGAGTCCATCAATTCTTACGATCGCTGATACCGAATGGGTGTATTACCTTTTATTGTTTGAGATACATTGCACTAGTACAATATGATTCATGATCATATAATCAAAGAATTATTTCTCCAAATTTGGCTTAGTCCTGAATTCTAAAACAATTGCAGATAACTTACATACGTTTGTATTTTCCATGCATCACAAATATCACTATTATAGTTTTATTTTTATAATGAACATTTATAATATCATTTTAAAATAAAACTACGTCTATTTTTAGTTGACACTGAAAATAGTTATTATTTCATATATAATGTTAGGTATGTTTTACAGAATCGATTTTCGTAATATGATGTGTCTAATAAGTGCCATGTGACATGCTTCTACTATTTCCACCATTACTATAATTGCATATGAAATACGGAGCTTTATTTTACCGCTTAATATATGCTATTTTTTTGAAAAAAGGGTTCAAATTCCTCTACTAAATAAAATGAGGCTCAAAAGTTACAAAGAATAATTATATACAATAAAACCCAACACCGGCAAAAAAAATACATGAGTCTATAGCCTACGACGCACCAAACTAAATGAAAATACTATAGCCCAAGGAAACAACCCACCCGCTATATAGATAGAAAAACATCAGTGCCTTAGATCGGTTAATCAAAGTGAAAACTTTCCTCTTTTAACAAAACCCTTCCTCTAAAAATCCATGGTAGTTCAGATAAACATATGATAAGAAATGCTAAACCGCCAACAAATACGTAAAAATCCAACTAAGCTGTTGTTTGCGTCAAAATTGACCACAAACACCCAATGGTCATGAAAGCACCCGTTCGCAGTCACAAATAACAAATTTGTAGACAACAAAAATGATGAACATTCAACAGAAACAGCAGAAAACAAGTAAACGACACAGGGTTTATAGTGGTTCGGCGATCTTGCCTATGTCCACTCTGAAGTTTATGACTTTATTGATATTCTCTTGACGATTCCAATCGATTACAGCGTATTACAATTGGTGATAGCTTTCAAATCTGATTACAACAGTGATAATGAAGTATGCAATTGAATCCGGTAGAGTCTTGGCACTTCAGAATTCCGATCCCCTTTTCTGACTGACCTGGGACTCTATTTATAGATGTAGGAGGCTGATATTTCGCCTAAATTTAGGGAGACCGCTTCTGGCACATGAGGGGGCCCACGAGCCCAACCTCAGGGAATTTGTGCCCACTTTGGGATCGATTCGAAGTACGTTCGAATCGATCAAGAATTCATCCAATCGAGACGAAACTTGGCGTGAACATTCTTCAACATGTATACAAGCTCCTGTGAAAATTTCATAGCATTTGGACTTGTAGATCGCGAGATATCATCGATTCGAATTAGCGTTTCTTGGACTTTTCGCTCCGTTCGAATCGATCAATTCGAATTGATTGATTCGAATCGATCCAAGCACGCTCTAGTAGGTTGACGTGGCGCGCATTGTTCGAGTCGATCCACATTTTTCTCCAAGTTGATAGAGTCGTCGCTTGAATTTCGCCGCTTTGACCTAATCGATTCGAAGGCTTTACTTATGCATGGATTCGAACTGAGACTTGTTCGTATCGATCATATCTCACTTCAGCTGATCGATACGAAACGACGACACTGGTTGGATTCGAAGAGAGGTGTCTTCATGGATTCGAAGGTCAGCAACATCTATGGATTCGAAGCAGGGGGAACATGATGGATTCCATCATGTGTTACAGCGATGAATTCGAAGGAAGGTAATGGGATGGATACGAAGCCTGGCCACCTGATGGATTCGAAGAAAGGTTGGGCTTATGGATTCGAAGGACTTCCCAACTTGATGGATTCGAAGTAGATGGGTACGAACCGATGGATGCGAACTTGATTTCTGGCCATGGATTCGAACTAGGGTACATCTTATGGACTCGAACAAGGGCTATCTCCTCCATCTTAAATCGATCATATCTTGCGTGTATGAACTCGGATTGACTTGAAACTTGAAACGTTGGCTCTCGCGGCTCTGCTTGTCATGTCTTGTCAATTGTGGCCCGATCCGGACTCAAACAAAATTCATCGATATCCATAGCGAAGTGGAATGCAACCAATCTCTAAGACGGACTGTCTCTTGTTTTCGACCAATCTTTCGGTATCACGGCTTTGCCAAAAAGCGGGATAACATTTGCCCCCCAAAATATGCCTTGCGGTAGGAAGGCGTGTTTTGTAATGCCATGATCTGGATGTTCATATCCTGTTGATGTCCTGCAAAGGAATTTACAGTTCTATGCGACCTCAAATAACGACCGTTCGGGATCGGGATACTTGAGATGAAGTGCGACCGTTCATGGTCAAGCGCCTGACTTCAAATGACGATCGTTCGGATCGATCCATTTGAGGTGAAGTGTTACCGTGCGCGGTCAAGTGGTGGACCTCAAATGACGACCGTTCGTGATCGAGCCATTTGAAGTGAGATGAGTTGTGCCGTTCGGGGCGAGTCGTGCCTGTTCGAGGCGAGTTGTGCCTGTTCGAGGCGAGTTGTGACCGTTCGCGATCGTGTGCCGTTCGAGGCGTTTTTGTGACCGTTCGCGATCGTGTGCCGTTCGAGGCGCTTTTGTGACCGTTCGAGGTCGGGTGCCGTTCGTGGCGAGTTGTGACTGTTCGAAGTCGGGAACCGTTCGGGGTGAGAAAGTGTACCCGGGAGGGCTTGGTATTATCGATACCAGGCTCACGTTCGCGTGGGTCCCTGGATCATTTGTCAGGGCGGTTTATCGCCATCTCAGAGCATGCCTAAGGACCGTTCGCGACCCCGTACATGTGTAAGTAGCTTAGCCATTTCAGAATCATCAGAATCAAATATCTATTCGACAGATGAATTTTAAAACGGAAATATCCAAACAAACCAAGTTCAAATGTCCAAATCAACACGAAACAAAAGCAAAGCAAAGATGTCAAAGTGTAAGTTCCCACTACGAAACAGTCAATGATCATTCAGAGCATGCCTGGAGAACGTTCGCGATCTCGTACATGCGTAAGTGATTTAATTGTGTTAGTGGAAGCATACGACTTGTTCATCGTTATTTTAATTAATTGATAATCAAACGGTTCCTTGATTCAGGGTCGCCTCTAGCTGATGTAGATGGTGGTCGCTCCGGCTCCACCGCTGAAGCTCGCCTCCTCACATATTGAAGGCGCATACCGTTCCTGATATGCCCTTCCACCTCGTCCTTCATATGCCTACAATCATTAGTGTTATGACCATTTAATTCATGAAATACACAAAACTTATCTGATCTCCTTTCGTCAGAAGTTGGATCCCTTCGCATCGGTCTACGATACGGAACCTGCTCTTTGGTATCCTGATAAATTCGCTCCAGACTCTCATTCAGCTCGGTGTAAGTGGTGAATCGCGGCTCCCTCCGTTGTCGCTTTGACTTGTCGTTATAATCCTCAGCCTTTCGTTTTCCTTTATCCTTGTCTGAGTCCTTTTAGAAAGGCTTTTTGTCCCTAAGCACATAAACTTCTATTCCCTCTCTTTCTTCTCTTTCTGCATTCGCATCCTCTAATCGTAAAAACTTTTCTGCCTCGTTGTAGAATTCCTCTAGATCCACGGGTGGATCTTTAGTCAATGAATTTTTGAACTCTGTGTCGTCAGCTACTCCGAACACATCTGCCATCACCACCATAGATGGATCTGCTCGATCCATCGAAGCTGCTGCTGCATTGAATCGCACTAGATAACTCCTCAAGGTCTCTCCGGCTTTCTGCTTTAGGGTTGCCAAAGTCATCACATTCTTGGGTCTTGTAATGTGAACCCTGAATTGCCTCATAAATCTCTCAACTAAACCATTCCATGTTCCGATGGATCCATTCTCCAATTGTCTAAACCATAATGCTGCAATATCCGCCAAGTACAATGGAAAGCACGGGGCCATAACCTCCTCTGATGCCCCCAGCACTTCCATATGTCTCATATGCTTCGTTAGATGAACCGGGGGGTCTGTTCTTCCGTCATACATGTCTAATGATGGTAACTTGAAATCCGGTAGGTTCCAAGCTCGTCTGATTGCTGGAGTAAAAGGACTCCTATTAACATCCTCCAAATCTTTATTTACCAAACCGCCTCTCATAGCTCTTTTAACCATCTCCGCCAATCTGTCATTGTCATCGAGATGCAATCTTCGTTCATTACTTTCAACCTGCCCCCCGAGTCCACGAGGGAATTCTGGGATTTGCCCCCTTGACTGAGCGTTCACTCCTCAGCTACTCCTAGCTTGGGTAGATGCATCTCTCACTCTCTCTCTGGGATTGGATCAACATTCTCCGTGTGCGCGTCCCCTAGTTCAGGTGCTACGCCGGATGGTCCTGCTCCCTTTTGAACTCCATTCGCTTCTCTATTCTGTGCTCCAAGTTGTTCTATCTGTTGGAACAAACTTTGGATCAGCTCCTCCTGTTTCTTCATCATTGTGTCCATCTCGTCCCTAGTGATGAAGATCGATGCTTGATTCGCTCCTGAAGAAGCCTCTTGACTTCCTTGGTGTTCACTTTCCTCTGGCCTTGGCCTTCTGCTCGATTGTCTCGTCATGGTTCTTAGATCTAAATCTTTAAGCCTTCAAATTCAAATTATCTTGAATCAGCAGTTCTCAGTGATAGCACCAAAACATTTGCGTCAAAATTGACCACAAACACCCAATGGTCGTGAAAGCACCCGTTCGCAGTCACAAATAACAAATTTGTAGACAACAAAAATGATGAACATTCAACAGAAACAGTAGAAAACAAGTAAACGACACAGGGTTTATAGTGGTTCGACGATCTTGCCTACGTCCACTCTGAAGTTTATGACTTTATTGATATTCTCTTGATGATTCCAATCGATTACAGCGGATTACAATTGGTGATAGCTTTCAAATCTGATTACAACAGTGATAATGAAGTATGGAATTGAATCCGGTAGAGTCTTGGCACTTCAGAATTCCGATCCCCTTTTCTGACTGACCTGGGACTCTATTTATAGATGTAGGAGGCTGATACTTCACCTAAATTTTGGGAGACCACTTCTGGCACGTGAGGGGGCCCACGAGCCCAACCTCAGGGAATTTGGGCCCACTTTGGGATCGATTCGAAGTACGTTCGAATCGATCAAGAATTCATCCAATCGAGGCGAAACTTGTCGTGGACATTCTTCAACATGTATACAAGCTCCTGTGAAAATTTCATAGCATTTGGACTTGTAGATCGCCAGATATCATCGATTCGAATTAGCGTTTCCTGGACTTTTCGCTCCGTTCGAATCGATCAATTCGAATCGATCCAAGCACGCGCTAGTAGGTTGACGTGGCGCGCATTCTTCGAGTCGATCCACATTTTTCGCCGAGCTGATAGAGTCGTCGCTTGAATTTCGCTGCTTTGACCTAATCGATTCGAAGGCTTTACTTATGCATGGATTCGAACTGAGACTCGTTCGTATCGATCATATCTCACTTCAGCTGATCGATACGAAACGACGACACTGGTTGGATTCGAAGAGAGGTGTCTTCATGGATTCGAAGGTCAGCAACATCTATGGATTCGAAGCAGGGGGAACATGATGGATTCCATCATGTGTTACAGCGATAGATTCGAAGGAAGGTAATGGGATGGATACGAAGCCTGGCCACCTGATGGATTCGAAGGAAGGTTGGGCTTATGGATTCGAAGGACTTCCCAACTTGATGGATTCGAAGTAGATGGGTACGAACCGATGGATGCGAACATGATTTCTGGCCATGGATTCGAACTAGGGTACATCTTATGGACTCGAACAAGGGCTATCTCCTCCATCTTGAATCGATCATATCTTGCGTGTATGAACTCGGATTGACTTGAAACTTGAAACGTTGGCTCTCTCGGCTTTGCTTGTCATGTCTTGTCAATTGTGGCCCGATCCGGACTCGGACAAAATTCATCGATATCCATAGCGAAGTGGAATGCAACCAATCTCTGAGATGGACTGTCTCTTGTTTTCGACCAATCTTTCGGCATCACGGCTTTGCCAAAAAGCGGGATAACAGCTGCAACAGAGAATCGCAACAACAGATGAGATCAAAGCAAAGCAGTTGATACACATCTATCATCATCAAAACTTTAATATAGTCGTGAAGTTTGCGAAAGCCCGATAGAACAGGTTGCTAAGTTCCTGCAAGTTAATATTATATAAAAAGATGTAATTTAAAATATTAGAAAGTTTAAATGTTGTCATTTCATTTTTTGTAACTAGTTCATTTCATTTTCTGTAACTAGCTTACACTCAATAGTTTATAGACCAAATATCTTACATTCAAAGGAATATGTCTTATAGAAAACAATTTTCTATTTTAAAATATCTTTTGGAATAGAAATTATATTTCTTATTCCAATGTTAGTTATCAATTATTATTTCATAATTATCGTTTCTGATGTATATTTATGAAGTAGAAGTGATCATTCATTCTCTTCATCCCAACCATGCTTTAGGTTATATCCACTCTTATACATTCGATTTTATTTCTAAACGGTCGATCCATTCAAAGGAAATCATTACCACAATATCACTATGAACTCTTTACCAAAGTGCATTTTTTTCATCCTTAAGATTCAAAATATTGAATAAATTGCATTTTACGTAAATTGATCAAACGAAAATTTCAACGATGAATTGTTAGATCTATCTTGTAGCCTTTAGTCCAATGTTACATTTAACACAACAAGATCACTATTATAATCAATCATATTGAATACACAATCTCACACTATAGTTTACTTGCATATTTCAATGGACTAATCTCATCGAGATTTCCTACATTACAAATTGTGATTATTCACCATACAAAATTTATGTGTTATCGTATATGAAGCAACTATCCATAATCTTGTATTGCATTTAGGGTTAAAAACTCATTGAAGATAATACATAGTTTTAGGTAAGTAAATTAGTATGTAACCAAGCGAGGAACGTATTTAGTGGTTGTACAATTAGGTGCTTGCTTGGGTCAGCATGCAATAATTTTTTGGTATGTATATTTTATGTTTTTATTTGTCAATATCAATTCGGTTCATTTGTATATTTTAATTGTTGAACATTTTATTAATTATGTTAATTGCACAAATTTATTAATATATATTATTATAACTTTATATAGAAGGTGTTCTACAATATTAGAAAGGTTAAATGTTGCCGTTCCATTTTTCTAGTAAGGCTCCACTAACATTTTATGTTTCTCCAAACTCTAAAGATGAAATATAAAATTCTTTCGACTCACTAGTAGGTGTTAGGACTCGTCTGTCATAGGATTCTGACTTTGAGTTTCCTCAACAAGCCATAACACCACAAATGATGGATAACTCCTTATCGTTTATATCATATATAACGGCTAACCCATGATTCTTTGTTCTAATCTCATTCGACCATGAGTTTTCTTAATAAATTAAAAGAAATTATTCACTCGTACCTACCATTATGTGACGGCCTTAGTATAGTATATGTATTTTAGGTTTTCTCAACAAATTCATGTAGCTGCCCCGTCCAGTCAATATATTAATAATACTACACATGAGATCTCTAGCCTGAATTTGCTCAACAACTAGAGAGTATGCAAGTAATTTATTAATATATAAATGGCAGAGAGTGATACTTGTATTAAAGATTCATGGTCTTCAACATATTTAATTGAGCGCTATCGACTTATGCACTAATATTGTTTTATGAAATACATTCGCGATTCAAGTGTCGTACGCATCAGAAATTATGGTATATGTATTATACGTATGTACTTATTTCATAAGGCTAATTGGCTTTTTTACTATTCCACCTTTAGTTTATACATTTATATTATATAAGTTTTATTATTATTTAACTTTTATACTTTATTTAACTCATATAATATTTATGTGTAACATTATATAATTAAATCTTATTTAATTAATTTAATTAACTAAGACTTTAATTAATTATTATATTATTCAATTATCACATATTATATTGAATATATATACTATAACCTTTATAATAATACACACGTATCTTATATACATATATATATGTATATATATAATCTAATTAAATAACCTTCAATTTATTTATTTAATTAATTAACATTGAATTAATTAACTTAATTAATTAATCTTTATTTAAGTTATTTAATTAAGAAATTTTAATTAAATTATATTAATTTCAAAAAAAATTTATATACATACATGTATACTTATGTTATCTTATTTATTTAATTAATTTTATTAATCTTATTAATAAATTTAAAATTTAATATTAATATGCAAATAGTTTCAAATATTTTGAAAATATCATTATCTTTTTAAACATTTTGAAAACTTATGTTGTATTATAAATTTTATTATAAACATGTTTTTATTTTAAATTTAACTTTTAAATTTAAAATCTTTTCTTTAATTTTCAAAACAAAATTTACAATTAGCCCAAAGCCTAATTCGAATTGGGCCTTTCCTATCAGGGGCAAGGTTTTAGCTCACGTCACCTTTAAAGCTAAGCTGGTAGCCATATAGGATAGGGTATTTAATTACCCAATTCGAACCGTAGGCAGTACATTTCTAGACACCGTAGCGTGTGGAAAAGTTTATTATTTAGCCTTAACATGACTGTCTTAGACAATATAAATTTAAAGGGTAAATTTAAAAAATTCCTCTTTGGATCTATAAGATCTATGAAATTTAAAGAGATTTTATATCCAATTTAAAAGGTGTTTTAAATAAAATCCTTTATTTTATTTAATTAGTTTGAAAGAATTTGTATATAATATAAATTTAAATGAATGAGTGTATCAAATACACCCATGTGTGTAGTAGCTGCTTATCAAAATTAATTTTAGAAGGAAACCATTTGTTTCCTTCTTTAATACTTGTGCAATCAATTAAGGGAATAAACATCGTTGATTGGAGAGAGAGAAAGAACCCTTTTATTTCTCTCCCTTTGATTAGACTGATAATTTGTTAAATATTATTGGTGATTAGTTTAAACATGGCATGAAATGTGAGTAAATCCAAATATATTCCAATGTATATTGTATAAGTGGAGCATATAAGAAGTGTGCATATATGGTATTTCCTTTATATATGCCTTGGTTGTCTAGTATTATTAAAAATAAATACATATATACATGCGTGTGCGTGTGTATATGTATATAATAGAGCTTGTATTTTTACATATACATACATACATATAAATGTGTTAAAATTAAGTTTCACTATTTTATAGGTCCGAAATTAAAAACAGCAATTTTTAATCTAGTTTCAAAGTTAGGAAGGGCTTGAGATTAAAATTACGATTTTACATAAAATTCTATTTTATAAATCTTAAGTATTATTTATACACACACATATATAAATCATTATGCATAATGTTTTAAACTTGAAACAACATATGTATGATAAAATTTGTAATTTAGTGTATGCTTTAAAATAAAGTAACAAATTGAAGTCAAACTTTAATTTAAAAGAAAACCCAAGGGTTTGTGATATTTTGCACAAAAGTCCAATTATGTTTATAAAGGGTTTTTTTGAACTTTCAAGCAGAAGTATGCGATAACCAAAATATTATGTTCAAAATAACAAACACAAAACATATATTAATAAATATGTTTTCTATTTGAATCAGCAATAAAATTATACTAAATTAAAACTTAGAATTCAATCAAAAGTTTTTCTAGAGACAACAAATTTAAAACAATTGCAAAAATAGATAGCACAAATCAGACACACGCAGGTATACATACATATTTGTATGTATGTATATACACATGTTGCAAAGGTTTCATATCTAAACTATACATAAAATATGAACAAACTAAATGTGAAATCAAATGATGTAGAGCTAATGATGACAAACAAATAGGTTAGCAGTCAAAGTATATATTAAAATGGATCCAATTCAAAATAATATGGCAAACAAATATAATTAATTAAGATGCAGCAAAAGGGGATCCAATCTATGTAACCAAACAAACAAATGTTTAGATGAGATGAAATATGTGATGGATCCAAATCACGTGAACAAGGTGAATGATGAATGTATGAAATTAGAATTTTTACCTTGAGATGTTACCAAGAGGTTGCACCTTGAATGAAGAGATCTCCTTAGAACTCCAATATCCACACCCAATCCTTGTAAGGGATGGATGAACCGCTTGTGTTCTATTTCATTAGATGTTTTATCGGATATGGAGTTGATAGATTTTGGAAACCTTTTTTTTGGTTTTCCGCTATGAATGGTTAGGTGAAGAAAAGAGAAAAGAATGAATGAGAAAATTGAATTATCTGTAGAAAATAAATTGATGGATACGTTTTAATTGAAAGAATGAAACATTTCTCATTCGCTAATTAAAACTTCCCAATCTAATACCCTTGATTATCTCTCTCTCCCCCACTCCTCTCTCTTCGCATGATATGGCTAAAAGTACATGCCATCAAATGACACAATTTTTCATAAATTAATCCATTCAGTTATCTTTTATTCAAACCCATTTAAAAAAGCATAGATATAGTATATCAATGTGTGCAAATGTAACTTTTATAAACACATTCGAATAATTATAAAAAATTCTCAGCATCAACTAAATTAAATAATAATTGATATTTCTCAAATATTAATTAATTTATAGCATTTTATAAATTAATTAAATCATCTGGTTTTTGGAAGAATTCATTATTACAGTTGTGCAACTCAAAAGTGTAAATTCACTTAACGGTTAATATCAAACAATTCAGGTATTAATGTTCACAGGACACCTTCGCTACTTATGAGACTTTTTGGTTGAATTTATCACTTACACATAATCTAATTTTACTTATTATAATTGGTACTTGATAGTGATGATTATTTATACCAATTCTCTTCGTCAAAACTGTACTTCATACTTATAAGATTTAGTAATGGTTAAAATTCCAATATCATCTACATTCAAATTTATAGTCCAAACGCAAAGTTCTTAGTTTGATAATAACAATTATTGTTAACCAAACTACTCTAGCCAGAGATTTTGAATTTGATTTTACTTCAGTTGATCATGATAATAACCCCATATAACCGAAGAGACGATTCCTTTCTTGAATAGTGTTTGGCTTCCAATACTTCCACTTGACCCAACTATGGTCACTTGATGGACATCATGCCATGATTTAATTATAACTAATATGGAGCTTTCATACTGAAGACCAACAGTATTCCCAAGTCAAGATAATTATGCAAATTAGTCGCTTCAATATTTTCTTTCTAATGTTAGCTATATTAACCAACAAAAAACTATCGAGTGGGCTATTCCATAATTATGTAATCTGTAAGTACGTAACCACTTGGTGCCCCCAATAGCCATGAGTAATACACTATCTAACATTTTGAGAGAGTTACATACTAAAGTCTCAATTGATGCATCGATACCCTATCAAGATATACCTTGACTAGGAATAGATGTGCTTATGTATTGTGATATAATACTTACGTACAACTATTTGTAACTGCTATCACAAACAACATCTTTTATAGACTTTCTGACATATATACTTAAGCTAATTAATTAATTATTTATAACACTTTATAATAAGTATATCACAAAAAGGGAACGTCTTTTATTTTGGAAAAGATTGGTTATTGAATTAAATTATGTAACAAATTACATGGTTGCCTGTAGAGAATACCCCTAACTTTATCACACCACACCACGAATTGCTGATAGACAGGTCGATCTCCCGATAGGAGTCAACGCAAGGAGATAATTAAAGATATTTTAGGGTCTAAGGCTTAACTTATCCACTAATGCATGACTAATGAATGAATACAATGCACTGATATCAAAAAAGTTCTGATAGGAAATCCTGATATGTATAACACACAATCCTTAATAATTTGCTTCTCCTTCTCGTCAGTAAATGACACAACACTAGTAGTCGGTATTGCTTCTAATGCATACACTTTCATAATTTTCCCTTCCTTCTTTTGCTGAGCCGGACAGTTATTCTTGAAGTGTACAAAAAACTGACATCCATTAAACTTAATTTTAGAAATATCTACCTTGCACTGCTTCGTCATATAACCTTTCCCGTGACACCTCCTACATACAATAACCTGCTTCTTCCCCTATCCTCCTTGGGGTCCACCTTTGCACTTATTCTAATTTTCTTTATTTCCCTTCTTTGGTTCATCTTCCTTAACTATAATAACTACCTTTCCATCAATCCAATTCAATAATGCTACTTCAACCAGTCCTTTAAATATCTCCCTAAATGGTATTTTATTCATGCTAGCTTTTTCAACGGAGAAACAAGATCCTTGGCAAATTTTAGTGCCTTTTTTTTGGAGCGTTGATTAACTCAAATCGAAACCTTGCTAGTTTAATAATCTAGCTAACATACCTATGCATAGTAGAATCTCCTTGCTTTAAATGAATAAAATTTTCCAGTAGTAATCCCTTCTCCGCTCCGTAGAAGAATTTAATCTTAAACCTCCTTTTGAAGTCTTCCTAAGAGATGGTATCCTCATCCACTTCCAGATTGATTACTTCCCACCAATTTGTAGGTTTTGCTTGAAGTTGACATGTGCCAACTACCTTCTAATGATGCCGGTTAAACTCAATATGCTGAAAGCATTCTCACTTGAATTTAAGTATGTCTTGGCCACCGAATGGGGTTCGATACCTACATAAGGTTTTCCATCCAAACTCAAGAAATCCCTACATAGCTTGGGTATATCTACCTTCGACGCTAGTTAGATGGAAACTACCTCTGGAGTAGCCATAGAATTAGGAGTAGAAGGAGCCTAGGTAGAGTTCTGACCAATTACCTACAAGTACCTTCATAACTCTAAAGGGATATTTACCTCAGGGATGTCTACGGCATCGACCCTAGTGCAAGTACCAGCTTTGGTCTCAGCCTCATAGGGATTGGTAACATTAGTCTTCGTTTTGGTTAAGTTACTCATTTCAACTCTCTAAAAAGAAAATGGGATTCATTAGCTACTTTTGAAATAGATAATGAATGAAATTGGAATAGTAAATGATGTGTAGATGTGTACTCAACTTATATATATATATATATATATATATATATAATAGGAAAAATACAATTATGCTCTCTCAATATGTTCCTAATCCTTAGTTTAGGGAGTGTTTTCCTCTGATCCCAAATTTAACAGTCCACTACTATCGACCTTCTGATTTAGCATAACTCAAGATTTGTAAACCCCAAAAAACCAAAAATGACATGTCGTTAGTGATTGGTAACAAGAGACAAAAAATAAATATTTTCTGTCTATCTCTGTCTGAACTCAGAATGGAAGGTAATAATGTATAATATAATCAAATATCACTTTATTTCAAACCGATATATTCAATGTGTATACATATATAAGTCAAATCCAATCCCAAGCCAAATCTGAATACACTTGTATACAATTAGTGTCAATGTATGGTGATCGTCTACATACATGTTTATATAAGTAAGTAATGCCTTCATCATCCACACCTTCAAGCGTCACTCAATACATACATCAATGTCTATCAACCTAGTGATGAAATAAAAGAAGGATAATATATAAAGGGCGAGATCACAATTTGGTGAGTGATGTACATATACTTTACTACATACTCTAGTCATCCCTAAATAATATTAAGACAACTATGTTAAACAATCGTATCTTAGTCCTATTTCACCTGCACCCAACAAGTCAGTCAAACAATACAAAACACGTGGCTAACTTCATAAAAACAAGGTCTTAGTCAAATACAGTCACAATGGTCGATCATATGTTCTAACCCATATACAAAGCCAAGCCTAACCTATTGCATTAATACATGGAAAAATCAGCGAATGGACACAATTCCATACATGGCTTAGTAACTTATTCCTGCTAACAACACATGCCCTCAGCATTTCATCACTCACTGAGCGATCGTGTTACCAAGATAAGCAATAGAGGTCTCACAACCTACAGACAAGCAATCACAAATGATTGACTATCTATACATATATATCCATATATATCATTTATACACACACATCTAAATATCTAAATAATCAAATCGTAAATTGATTCCAAAACGTAATTAAAATGTTGCCCAAACCCGAGAGAAAAACCCCACAGCGATCGATGGAAACACATATACACAAAACACAACACACATTTACACAAGTAGAACACTAGTCCACATATATGACTAGTCCACCGATCATCTCCTTCCGGTCGATCGGTGGTATAATGATAGGATGGTAATTTCTAACAATTTCACTAGAGTTATATTTATATTTTCAATTTAATTTTGCTTATAACTTATTTGTTATACATCTGATTTTCAACCTTTCATCTTTCAATTTTTCATATGATCGTCTACTATCTCTCTACTCTAATTCTCTAAGTTTCACATCAAAAAATTCCTCCAAATGTCAATTTTTATAAAACTAGTTTTCAGACTTTTATAAATAAACTTTCTTATATATGTATGTATGTATACCAAAACATTATTATATTAAGAAATATAAATCACATTATGATCAACCAAATCATTTGGCATTTCATAAATATTTTTTACCAAATTTTTGTACATATTATAAAAATATGTTTTAAAATAATTCATTTCATAGTGCAAAAACATAGTTTTTCAATGTATCGTCAGTGTCCCACAATAAATCATATTAAATTCATTTTAATTCTAATATATTCTTCGAAATGTGTGACTATATCTCAGAAAGTATATTATAAATTTTTTCTATAGGTTTAACATAGAAAATTGAGTATTTTATATACGTATATGTCGCTAATTCATTTCCAACATCTCTTCTTACTCATACTCATTTATATAAACTATATATATATATATATGTGCATGTATATGTATATGTATTTGTATATGTCTATATCTATGTGTGTATACGCACACTTAATTTTGAATTTATGCTGTCAAGTCCATATAAATTATCATCTCAAACTTCATTTTTATAATATTCCTTGTATTTCATACAATTATATGTCTTATATTCTCACTATACAAACCAATTTTTCATTGTTTAGCCAAACATTGTTAAACTACTACTATACATTGATTATTCGACAAGATTCCACTTTAATTTCAGATCATATCATTTATATTTATTATAATATTTCAATAATCATCCATACTATCAGGAATTTCTATACCTAAGTCGTAATCATCTTAGAACTATAGGATATTGAATTAATTATATAGCAAACTAGGTGAATACCACTCATATAGGTTAGAAAATCACTAAATTGCTCACTGTTCAAAGTTGGACTTCGCTTTAAATCAATGTATCCACGACTCTAATTAGTATTACAGTATAGACCTTGCCTTGCTCTTTGATTCGGTGGTTGAATGTTAATTTTTGTTAAGATTCGAGATGGAAATTTGATTTTGAGCGAAGAGGGTTTTCTGAGACAAAAGGAGGAAGAAGAGGATAGAAAGAGAATGTGTATAAAAGAAAGGAATTTTAAGCTTACAATGATATTTCAAATTCAAATTCAAAAGTTTGGAAAACAATGATATTACCTTTTGATCAAAATTATTCAATTTATTTCATTATTTTAAATTATCGAGAAATTACGGGTTATTACGTTAGGCAACATTCTGCTAGGTGTATACTAATAGGTTGTTCCCCCAATACCAAATCTATATGAAACTCAATTGCACTTCAATGGAAAACTTGTCAATGATTCAAATACATCTGCAGATTCTCGAACCATGAAAATTCTATCTCTTCCTTCGGGCTTTCCATTACACACAATGAAATCATAGTTTTTCCCTTCATCTTGTCCATGTATACTGAGACTCTGTCTCTTTCATTTTAATTTTGTAATATAATGATCGTCTCAGCATAACAAATTCAAGCCTCATTCTAAGCCAACCAATCCATGTCTGAAATAACTCCATACCCTTCACATATGCCGTAACCCGAGAATGGCATACCCACTAATCGAATTAATTACATGCAAGGAAGTAACTACGTAGGTAACATCCAATTTTAGTCTACTAACGACATCCTTAGAAATAAAGGAATGTGTAGCCACAGTGTCAAACATAGATCTAACTAAAAAGCTAGAAACAAAAAAGCATACCTTTCAAAACATTCATCCTCGATAGAAGGTCCTTCCCCCTATCCCTCCAAAGCAAACAACCTTCTCTACTTTATCTTTGGACTGTTCTTCTTCTTATAGCCTGAATTATCATATTTATAGTACTTGACCTTAGCCGTCTCTTTCTGTTGCGGTTACCAGGAAGCATAGCGTCCCTTCTGACCACTGTGGTAACAAGTCGCTTCCAAAATATCCTTTCGATTTCCCCTTCTGAAGTCCTCCCTTCAGGCTACTGCCCCTTCTTCTCTTTCTAATAGGGAGTGAGTCTCTTCTTTAGCACTAGCTTAGGCTCTTCCAATCTTTTCTATGCTTGGTACATACTATCATTTCTCCTTGCCATATCCACAACAAATTCAAAAGGAGATGCAAGGTGCGCCATTACTTTAAGATCCAACCCTTGCTTTAGTAGAATAAACTTTTCATTCTTCTTCATCGGGGTATTAATAAACTCTCGACCATACTTCGCCTGGTCATTCAACTTCGGAATATAATCATTAACAAAATGATGTCCTTTCTTGAGATTGAGGAATTCTCTCAGAAAAATACTCCTATGGGATAATATCTAGGAACTTGAAGTAATTTATTATTGTACATGTAATAATATCTAGCAATTCGATGTAATTTTAGATGTCAAAAATGAATGAGATTGGAGCCGTAAAGTTATCAGAATGCTTGAATGGAGGGTTTCTAAGCATAAACTTTTGTGTAGCAAACCATATATCAAATTAGATGAGTATTTTCTTGTTTTTTCACGTTGTTATTTTGGTAGAGATTGCACCAGATTGAAAATTAGATCCAAATTTAAGCACAATGCACTTGCACCTGCACCTGCAAGAGCATCAAAATAATTCAAAAATAGGTGAAGGTAGAAGTCGAACCTGCCTAGGGATAAATGCGATGAACTTTGCATGTTAATAAGCATATATGATTCAATGTAATTTTTCGAACCCAGTCTAAACTTGGGGGTAATTGGTTCTAAAACTATTGTAGACGTAAGGTTTTATCCTCCGTGTTTGTGAAATTTTTGTGCTTGGATTTTAATCTTGACCATGTGCACGAAACACCTTCACACTTCTCTTTCATTTTTGTGTTTAGTTGATTTGAATAGATATTCTACCATTTTATTTCATCCATATACCCTATAAGCACACTGAGAAAGTTTAACTTAGCTATGTCATCGCTTTTGCATTTGGACTAAAAATGTTGTTTTAGTTTTTGTATTTCAGAATTGATTTTTTCTAAATGATTTGTTGGTCATTTAATTTTGACCCTACACCACTTCCACACATAAGATGAAAATTTACATTTAAGAAATAGGCAGTCCACACTTTTTTCCTTCCTCCTGCATAGCACAAAAGTAGGCTTAACTTGGATTAATCTTTGGATTAGCCTGTCTGTCGTTGGCAATAAGTTCGTTATTGCTTTATAATAGCAAACCGATGTTTTAAGATAATTTATGCAGCCCCATACCTATTTCCACCAAAATGTATGATCGTACTTCATTCTTATATCTTCAATCGCCTTTTTCAATATGGATTTTTATTTTTCTAAATGCGTCCACAAATTTCCATTTTAATGCTAAATGATTTTAATCACTTTAATTTCATTTCTTATCCACCCCACCCCCCCCCCCCTCCTCCCCCGTCCCCCCAAAAAAAAAAAAAAAAAAAACAAACCTAGTTCTTTATCCATCTAGCCTCTTTCAAAAATGTCATCCACTAATATTTTCTCCCCTGCCAACACCATTTTTTCTTTTCTCAATTTGGTGATAAGATTGTTCCCCTTATCCATGGGTCATGCCAAATTCAAGTACTTTTCCCATCCATAATTTGTTTATTTTGACACTTCAATGCTTCAGGCCTAACATTTATGATATACTTCCATACCCCGGACTCATCATTACTATAACCGCATCCCCAAATAAATTGATTTTTGATGAATCTAGCATTCATATATTTTTCCTACAATCCCTCTTAATTTCTAAGCTACCCAATTATTTAGATGCCTAGTGCAGCCTGAAGCTCCTTCAAATTTTGAAGACCCAGACCCCCTTATCTTCTCCTACATACAATCAGCCAAGGAATTTTACTCAATTTTTCTTCCTACAAGAAATTCGAACACAATCGGATGATTTCATGAATAATAGAACTAGGAAGTTTAAAACGATGCATCTAATACTGCACTATTGAATATACCATTAATCTTATCAATTCTATTGTCCTAGCCGGACTCAACATCATAGCTTCCCACACTTCCATTTTATACTTTATTTTTTCAGTCAGTGATGAGAAAACTTTATGTCTTAAATTTATATTTGAAAAAGGGATTCTAAGATATCTAATTGGAAAGACCTGTTACAATTAAAATATTGCAAATCTCCTTTTTGTTTTCACAGCCTCCCCCAAAAAGACCGATGATTTCATCTCATTCATTTTAAGTCCCACTGCCTAATAAAACTCTCCAAAAACTTCTTTAATCTCCATTGCACCATCAACATCTGCCTTGGCAAAGATGAGGATATCGTCTGCATAGATTAGACGTGTTACTTTTGGACCGACATTAGTGCTAACTTTCAAGACCCATTCACTAATTTTCTTGTCCATGAGGATACTGAAATACTTCATAACCGTTATAAAGATAGGAGGTGATTGTGGATCCCCTTAGAATAGGCCATTTGAGCTGTAGAAGAAACCACGACAATTTCCTTGATGCGCGATGGAAAAGCTCAATGAATTAATCATCTTATTGACTATCTTTATCCATTTCTTTGTGAAACCCATAGCTTCCGTCATATGAATAACAAAATGTCTTTTATCCATGCCATATGCCTTTCTGATATCGATCTTCAAACACATGTTTTTATTGCTACTTTTGCTAAATCCCATGATTAATTCATGAGCTAACGGTTTCATTTTTTCATGAAAGCACACTGGTTGTCCGAGATAAGTGCATCCATGAGGAACTTATACGATTACATAGAATCCAGGAAATAGTTTTATAGATGAAATTACAGCACAATATAAGCTTGAAGTATAAAATATCCACTGGTTTTTTCTTCTTCGTAAGAAGGCAAATCGAAGTATGATCACATTCTCTGATTAGTTTATTTAAGTCAAACACTTCTAGCACCATCAGAATGAGATCACTTTTAAGAACACTCTAATAAATTTTATAAAATCTCGCATTAAAGCCATCAAGACCTGCATTGTACTATCTTTAACTTAAAAGTTGGAACATTGCTTCCTTTAATTCTATTTCATCAAAATGGTCATACAAATAATTCTGGCCATAATCTGTAATAATCTTTTTGCATGTCAAAGATGGAAAATAGTCTGGCAAATTACAGTTGTATAGTTTTTCAAAGAGAGCCGTTGCATCTTTCTTGAATTCATTAGCATCCTTCTACCTTATTCTGTTAATCTTCATCCCCAAGTTCCGTGCAGTCGTGCATCTTTTATTTGATATTTTTGAGTAAAAGTACATGGATGGTTCATCAATATTGCATAGCCATTCACATTTAGCCTTTTGCATGACATCCAAATATTCACATTGCAGAGAGCTTCCAATAGCTTTTTTTGCTATAAGTTTCCAGGCTATGCATTCGTTAGGGTTTTCCTCTAATGACTTCTGTAATTCACCACAATTTGTTCTTAGTTATGTAGTTTACTTTTTGATGTCCCTCTTATTGCAACCCCACTTCCCTTGCACAATTGTTTCTTTTCAAGGTTTTGTACATGGCTCTTCCGTCAATTCTCTGTCCCTATATATCATGCAGTAAAGGTTGATAGTCCTCATAATTGCTCCAACAATTAGTGTTTTCAAAGGCTTAATGTGTTAGGTATCTAATTGTATCAAACTGATCAAGATAGGGGAATGATCACTACTACCAGAAGGTAGGTATTTCTGGTTGGAGGAAGGGAAGTGTTAGACCTAGGGATATTGACCAATGCAATATCAATTTTCGTTAAGATATTTTTCTTCGGCCCCGACCACCACGAATAGCTCTACCCCATTATTAATAATTCAGTAAGACCCACCCATGTCATAAAGAGGTCAATCTCTTACATTTTACTACTTGGAACTGCGTTAACCCCAACTTATCACTAGCATGTGCAATACAACTATAATTCTCTAAAAGCAGCCAGGGATAGAAAGTGATAAATGAATCTCTCTCTGGATTATTCCACAGGCCAATTCATAACTGTTTAAAATTGTGACCATAAACGAAAGTGCAGGCTACTATAAGCATGTCAGACTTCTTAAGTTATATAGCTAGTGATGTGCTGGCCACTGATGGATATTATATTACAGTTCCCTTTATCAACATTAATTAAAACCGGGATTCTACACTTATAATAACATTCAACGTTACTAATGACCTTCCAACTGTTATCAAATTGTCTACCCCATAACTCAATTTCATCTATTTTCAACTTATTTTCAAGTAAGCCTACACATCTTGCCTTTCTCCTTTATACATGCTTTTTAACATCACGTTTTCTAGAGGGCTTATGGAGCTCTCTCAAATTCCACCAAAGTATATTCATTGAGAAATTTTATTGCCACTTCTCAACTCCATACCCCTTTGGGTGTTAGCACTCGGCTCTCCTCCTTTTCTCTTCTCCATGTTCACCCATTCTGAATTATTCTTTACAAGGAACTCAATTTTAACCATTCCTAGTTCTTACTCTCTTTGATGGGGCTTCTAAAGTCACCATTCACCAATTGGTGCTTACGATCATATATTCTTATAGGACTACTTGGGCTGTTCATCGTTAGTTGTTCCCTGGACTTGAACTCATATACCTACACAATTTTAGCATTATCAAGACCTTTGCATGGATAATGGGTAACATCAGAATACATAGAAAGGGAAATGGGACTCGATGATGACAGTCCTCCTAAATTGGGTGTTGTAAGGTACAATTTGGCTGCTAGTTGGTATTGTCGTGGTTCCTGAGTTGTTTGAAGTATAGCGGTCATCATCTGCTACTTTTGACAGCCCCCTCCTAAAGAGGATGCTGAGACTACCTTAACTACCATGTCCTACCCCATTTGGGTTTGCCAAAGTAGCCTCCTTGTTATTGAATTTCTCTTTAGTATCTAGCTGCGGTACATTCGCCTCGATCTCTAACTTGTTCATATTCGTCTCTAACTATTTACTTTGGGTGTTTACAAGGGAATTTTCTTTACTTACGATGTGTTCCTACATCTCTTTCTAAAGATTCTCCCTAGCCAATTATAACTTCTTAATAGCTTTATCAATGTCTCTGGCCATTTTATTTGGTCTCTAACATTCCAACATTCCAGCAATGCGTATTTATCACTGTTTTTCTCAACTCCTCTAGGATCAATGTTATCCTAAGCCCCTTCCATCCTAACATCATCACTCCTGCAACTATCATTTTTCTCTCAACTGGGATCATACCATAATCATAGGACATCGTGTAAGCCCCACTATTTTAAACATCAGAAATCAACTATAAACGCCATAAAATACGCTGTAAGTAATTTTTAATATTAAAACTAGTGGATCATTTATATTATAATTCTAAACTTTTCAAAAGTATGAAAAAAAAAAAAAAAACTTCATAGTGGAATCGAAAATTAATATGAATATAAATCAACTTAACATTAACCCATTAACAATAAAGCAATGGAATAAAAGAATACATCAATCAGCTATCCATGATATAGCCTGCATCCACTTTCCATTCCCTCTTCCGCTCCTACCTGCAACTGCACACCTGTATAGATAAATGAAATAAAAAAGGAAAAAGATTTCAATTTTGTTTGGATATCGTCTAACCCGATACTCCCCAGCCCCACCTAAGAGATCCGATGGCTAATGCATATGAAAAGACTGGCCTTTAGAGGAATCAAGCCCACGTAGTTTCATTTCCTTGTCTTCTTTTGCATTCAAATTGTCGTTACCACATAACAACCATAACATTTATGCAACCATTGCAACCACTGCAACTAGCACAATCAATACAACCAATGCAATAAATGCAACTACTACAACCACCGCAATTAATGCAAGTATGAAATATTACCCTACTAAACCATTCCAATCAATCATTTTAAATATGTGATAACAATAATAATAGTACACCTATCCATTAAATATTACAATCATTTAACAACCCACAATGTCAATCCCAAATATCAAACAAGCCAATCACACCATGCATATATTTACATATACTAGTTATCAACCATAAGTAATATACCTTCATTGCAGGTACAATCAAATATGCACTAAACCACCATATTAGTATCACAAACACCAGCAATCATACCATAGTTAATACATATACATAGTAATAATGATAGAATATTGCACACACATCCAAAATATGATCTCATCGTCGTAAAACGACATATGCAATAAATAAAATCAACCGTTCATCACATATTACATCCATTCAAAACATTGTATTTACAACTATTATTTTCTCTTAGGTATAAACTCATTTTATTATTGTTCATTATATAAGCACCTTTTATTTATCTCAAAAACAATAATAATCCTTCCAAAATAATTGTATAATTCAAAATATTTTATTGTAATCTCATTACTTCAGATCTCTCCAAACATCTTATTTTATCTCCAAAATCGTAGTTTTCACAAAAACCATATTATTATTTATAAAATCTCATTTTATTATATAATAAACTTGCCAATCCTAGTAACACATATAATTCTCCAATCATGCATCCAAACTATTGTACACAAAAATAACAGTCTATCAATAAAGGGCTAAACAAACTCAAGCATATATCAATCTCTACATACAAGTCACAACATGCATCTCAGCAATCCAAATCCAATCACTCATAGCAGAAATACACAACAAAATTTAGATTGGTCAAAATATGCAAGCAAAACAAGAATATACATAAATTGGTAATCGACATAGCTCATTCATGTAAAGCATGCACACACCACAAAAATGGGAATCATTACATCATATCAACAAATAACACTGGTGTGCTAATCCCTACGTCAATTACTCTTCCATTATAATACACACACACACACACACATACACACACATACATATCTTTCAACCTGTCAATGAACTTCCTCATAGTCTCATCTCTATAACAATCGATATATCATCTCATGCCTAAATTTCCGAAATAATATATATACCAACTTATGGCTACATCCTTAAAATAATTTCATGGTCCCTCTCATATAGTTGAAAAATATAAGCCATCACTATGGTGAATTAGACCATCACAAATCTTCACATTACATTAGTCATCATCAAGGGACGAAAGTCTCATTTTGGCACAATCCTCATCGAAGCCACGGTTCTCCATGACCATCATTGAAATCTCCCTTTGCCATGATCATCCCTGAAGCTTTACTCCATTTTGACTTTCTTAAAGTCTCCTTTCACCACATCCTTCTCACAGAACTCTCGAAATCTCATTTGCTATGATCATTTTTGGAGTCTCACCCCATCATGATCATTTTTGAAGTCTCAATCTAGTATGACTTGCTCAAGTCCTTCATGATCATAACCTTCTCAAGGTCTCTTCGATACATGCTAACTCACTCTATGACCTCTCAAGCCGACAACATCTCATGCCACAATAGGATCTGGTGTTCTTTCGGATAACTATCTCATAGGTACTATCTTCTCAAGACAAGCCAGACTATCCCATGGTCGAGGGTACACAGATAAGCGTCCTCATACACCACTACTCCTAGGAACAACCATCCTATCTAGAGATATCAATGATCCCTACAATATCCAACTTGATCCAGAAAATCTCATGCCCCTCTATGTCGCTTCACATTGTCGAATGTTTTTCTTTGGACTACACTAGTCTTATACATTCAGTTCACACTTGAAGTGCTCAATCAAACACCTCATGTCGCCAATTTGTCAATGTTTAGAACACTTCACTTGGCTCTTATGATTTTCTTGCATGTGATCCACCAGTTTCCTATGCATGCCCTGATGTCATCTATAGAAATTCTCATGCCATCCAGCATGATCGATCCAAGTATGTACCTTACCATCTCATTAGTTTCTCCAATGCACATCCTTAAGAAAGTTAACATTGATTAACTACCTTATCATAAGATTATTAACACTAATAGGTATTTATCTTATTGTATAATGTACACAATCATAACAAGGCAAACAACAAGCAACCAACAATCAAACTGATTGAAGCAACACAAACAATCAACAATAATATAAGAAAAATAATTAACTCTAAAATGCGTTACATAACTAATGGACAGCCATTATCAAACAAGTAAAATAACGATACAATTCAAATGAAATAATCTAAGTCAAACAATCATGCAATAGATCATAAAACAATTGCAGTCAAATAATATAGTCAAATTAATAGAATTAATGTCAATATGCAACAAAACAACACAACCAATTCAACAAAAACGAACAAGCACTACTGAAGTAAAATATCTCAATCTCATACACCAAGATGAGTTTTTGGAAAAACTTAAAACTTGTAATACCGAGCATCCCATATCTCATGTCACGGCCTAGTTTTATAATGTTCCAATTGATTTTTTACTCGATAAAATAAACCTCCAAAATCTTATTCAAACTAAATATTTTACTTCTTTCTACTCAAAAATCACCTTTGAATCAAATTTCCTCCATCCTTGTAATATATCTTTTTTCTCAAAATGTTTTCTCAAAATGCTTATACATTATGTATACATTTTTTCGTACAAAGAAATATCTTCACACAAATTCTCAACAAAAAGTTTCCTTTTTAAAAATTTAGGTGCTCTCGAAATCAAAATCCCTTTGAAAAAATGTTTTATCTTCAAACTCCATTCATCAAAAAGTGTTCTCTATATAAAAATAATTATAACCAAAATTTCTTTCATACAGAAGCTTTCTAAGTTCCAAGGATGTTCTTTTAAAAAACATTATTTTCAAATAAAAATATTCCTCGCAGTCTTACTCAAAAGGATATTTTTCAAAACATTTTTAACAAAAATAATTTAAAATATTTTGGCTATTAAAATAACTTTTCAAGTCAAATTCTATAAAAATAGGTCCACTTTTAAAGGTTTGGTATTAATATCAAATGTGTGTCACTTGGGTAAAGCCAGCACTTAACCCCGCCAAAAAGTGCTCATCCTACCCTACACCTATTTCATTTATTTCCCACTCAACAGTCACTATGAATAACTAACATCTTAGGCTGAGGTAATGGTGGCCACACACAGAATCCATACACATAAAAGATAAAACCATCAATAAGAATGCTCTCTCATTTTATATTTTTAGTGCAACCAATAGTGTAAATTAACCTATCCTAAATTGTTAAGTCTACTTACGGCTCAAGGAATCGTTAAATCTAAGCTCTGATACCAAATGTAACGGTCCACTATTTTTAACGTCAGAAATCAATTACAAATGTCATAAAATACACTGCAACTAATTTTCAATATAAAAAATAGTGGATCGTTTATATTATAATTTTAAACTTTTCAAAACTACAAAAATATTAAAAGAACTCAAAGCGAAATCAAACATTAATATAGATATACATCAACTTTACAGTAACTCATTAAAAATAAAACAATGGAATAGAAGAATTACCAATCAACTATACACGACATAACCTACATCCTCTTTCCATTTCCTCTTTTGATCCTACCTGAAGTTTCAAACCTGCATAGATATATGAAATAAAAGGGAATATTATTTCAACTATGTTTGGACTACATCTCACCTTATACACCCTAACCCAACTTAAGGGATCTGGTAACTATTGCATACGAAAAGACAACCTACATACCCCTTCGGCGGGATCAAGCCCATGCAGTTCAATTTATTGCACTTCTCCTACATCCAAATAGTCGTTAGCACATAGCAACCATAGCATCCGTACAACCATCGCAACCAATGCAACTAAAAATGGTCGATGCAAATACTACAACCAATGCAATTAATGCAAGTAGGAAACACTACTCCTACTAAACCACTCCAATCAATCATCATAAATATGGGATAAAAATAATAACAAGACATTTAGCCATTAAATATTAAAATCATTCGATAACACACAATGTCGGTCCCAAATATCAAATAATCACAGCATGCATATACTTATTTATACTAATTACTTACAATTATTAATACACCTTCAATGTAAGTATAGATCGATCAACTGTGTACCAAAGCACCATATTAGAAACACAAATACCAACAATAAAATCATAGTCAACTACACACGTAGTAATAATAGCAAAATATAGCACACACATCTAAAATACGATCTCATCTCTTAAGACAACATATGTGATAAATAAAATCAACCTTAATCACATATTACATCCATTCAACACATCGTCTTAACGACTATTAGGTTCACTTCAGTATAAAATCATTTTATTGTTGTTTGTAAAGCTTCTTTTATTTACCTCCAAAACTGTAATAGTCCTCCCAAATTAATAATATACTTCAAAATATTTTATTGTAATCTCATTACTTCAAATCTATCCAGACATCATATTTTATCTGAAAAATACCAGTTTCAATAAAAACCATATTATTATTCAAAAATTTCAATTTATTAAATATTAATAAACTTCCAAATCTTAGTTTAAAAGTATATTTTTCACTATTATTTATGAGTTTCCCTACAAATTCATAAATAATAATTTCATCACATTTCTTTTGTTAATTGCATTTAATTCATTAAATGACTGTTATTTATGCACATAAAATTATTTATCTATCCAGCTTTTCCATTATTATCCATATTATTTCAATTAGTTATTTTCCAATTAAAATCAACAATTAATTATAATTAAATACCCAAAAATACGACAATCAACACTAACTTCCAAATCAATGCATACTCAATTCACAATATTGTAATATCGAAACTATTATCCATAGACCATAACATATATGGACAAATATTATTTTTCGTCGATAGTTACGTATTAAATAATTGAAAATTAATTAAATAATTTATAGCAACGTACATTTTTAAATATTCTTCAAACTTAGTAAACAAGTGCCAAATAATCCAGAAATCTGTTACGACTCCAATAAAAGAAACCACGCATGAATCAAAGTTTGTACGCAAAAGTTGTTCAAATTAGAAGTAACAGGGATGATTTAGTAATTTTCAATTTGAATAATTAAATTAACAATAATTTACCGTTCCATAGTAAACGTCGAGCCTCATTCCTCTATTTACGCTCTCAGCTGTCACCTTCAACTCAATATCGCCACCGCCACATGCCATTCGACTTGACTGGCTACCACCAATGGCTCCACCATCCCTAGCCATATTCTTCCGCCACTAGCGACCGTATCCTGCCGTCGCCTGGGACTCACAGCCGTGAACAATTTTCAATCGAAATCACACAATTCCTAACCATATTTCCACCTCATTCGATGATTCAACTGTATAGATGAACTCCCCTCATCGTCCTCTACACACCAGCAGCCTTCGAGCGTTCATCGTCACTAATCCATCGTTGAATTGAAAACCCTAAAACGGATGAATGAAACTTCTTCACCAATTTCCAATCGCCTCGAACGTTGTACCCAAAAATGTATGCTTGTTGTTTGTTCCATTCGCCAAGAGCTTTTCAATGATATATAATTTGATAGGGCATGGATAGTTTGATTTTTAATCACTGTTTAATTAGAGATAACTACTCGTCATTAGTAGAGAATAAAAAAAATTGGGATTAGGAAAGAAAACTAAAGATAAAGGTGATGGCTATGGTTTTATAACCTCATTTATATAGTCGTAGGACTGGGTTATGGGTTGTTTATCCAGTTTGATGCAAAACAACTAGTGCGCTATTAAAACACCGTAACGCATCTATTTCGCAAACTGTAACTCCAAATATATCAAAACTATGTATCAAACTGGTCATCTCGAAAAGACCTTCGCAAGGGTTATAAATACGGTACTCGATTCATTATTTTATTAAAAATTTACTTTTAATTACTTTAATGTTATACAATATCAAATTTACGTCACTACACATTGCACCTTTTGTGTCCAGAAAAACACGGTTTATCAAATCACGGAAGAGGGTTCTCAAAATCAACTCTTATTTTATAGCTACTTCCACCATCGAATAATCCTTCAATCTTCTCTAGGAAGCCAACATCTGCCTTTAGCTCAACTAAGGCACTAGCAATAGAAATTATGCTTCTATTAGATGTTCAAACATCCATCTTTATAGGAATTGCTATCAAGCTAACTAAAGCACTATTAACATCTGCACTCCACAGCTTAAAGCTAAGGCCAAGTAGATTAATCCAAACCGGTAAAGATACATCAGACTTTGCCAGTCCTCTTGTTAGGGTTTGGCTACTTCATTATCTTTATATTTATATCAAAGAACCATGGCCTCTAGTTGATTATACTATTATAGTCTATTTCATTATTGAATCTTACCACAAAGAAACAATTTTCATGTGATTCTAGGAGAACCCCACTTCAGTTTTCCATACCCTTTTCATATAGTTTTCTTGGTTTTGAAATTGGGTCTAGGATCCACTATATAAATAAGAACACAAATTTTCCAACTCAACTCTGCTTGTTCAATGACACTCCTTTAGAGTACTCCTTTTTTCTTACTATTTACATCAATTGGCTCAATAAATCTTAGTTCACCTCTTCAGGGCATGCCTAACCTACCCCTCTAACCGCATCTTTATATAAGACTTACTTTGCGTTAGGAGAAATATTAAACTTTTGAACATTGGAATTACTCTTATATGATGCTGCCGACTGATGGCTACCAATGCATATATTCTCCTTGCTTCTGTTAGTCACTGTCCATCAGCTTCCCTCATCCTATTCCACAGCCATTGCCTGGTTTCCATTTGAAACCTCCGTAACCCCTTTTCCTTTATTATCCATAGAATTTGTTTTCTCGTCAACCATAATCACCATATATGTACAAAATAAGCCATCAACCATAATCACCATATATGTACAAAATAAGCCAGAAATAATATAGATCTAGAGAGATTAAGTTGAAAAAGGGAAGAGGATGGAGAAAAAAATAGAGATTAAAAGGAAGGAGAAACCCTAGTTCCCATTAGGGTTTGAAATGTAGTCATGCCATTACACTATCAAATTAATTTACTTATTAAACCTTTTTGCTAATGTAAACATAACATTTATATTTATGTAGAGTCTAAAACAGTTTTAAATTTGCATTTTACAACACTTCATAAAATTTCGTTATATTTTAATTTTATTTAGAAAATTAAATATAAATGTCTAATATTCGAATATGCATACTTCGAACCCACATATGGAACAAAAAAATTTTGGACCTCCTATTAAGGGAAAACCTTTGAATGGGTAGCTTTTATTAGTCGGGTAAAGTCCAGGAGATAAGAGGTTTTTTGTTCATATAAAGGTCTATAACTAGAGTAACCGTCTCTTTAGTTAAACACCCTTGCCTTCGACACCCATCTAACTAGATTTTCCAAGTGACTATCATACGTGTTGGTTAATTGTTCATGTTAACACAATGCATATTCTGAATCAATTGTTGGATTAAGTGCATTAGCAAATTGTTGGATCAAGTGCATTAGCAATAAGGTAAAATAAGGAAAATTTAAAAAAATTATTAATTTTGAGCAAGATCTTTATTTTGTGTTAGGGAATATTTTTTTGCACTAAATCATATTTAGTGAATATTAATAAAAAGGGTAGTTTATTTTTAAATTTAATTTTGTTTTATAATAGTTTATTGTTTCATTCATTTAATATTTGTACATTAGGAAAAACATACCGATTCTTGCAATTAGCCCATGGTGGCTAAGATATCCTCTCTTTCCTCTAATCTGGAACTTTGCAAATCTACTACCGATAATCAACATGGAAAATTCCCATATATAAAGTTCTTAATGAAGGCATTATAGAGGTCGTTTCATGTAGATCTCAGAAGCAACATAATAATCTCCACTTGATTTCTACTATGCACAATTCTCCAAATCATTTCCATAAGATGATTGCCATTTAAAGGTGAATTCTTGTCAATTTAATATGATGAGTAGGGAATTTGAAACCCAAATTTAAGCAATTAGACAGATTGCCCTCCTTTTTGAATGAATACATTAATGGTCTGGGTTGTATGATATGGATGAGATAATAAACTTATCTGAGATAAAAATACCAAGGCATGTATAAAAACCCATGTTTTTGGCCTCTAGGTTCAACGTTGGAAACGATGTTAACACCTCAAGAACCGAAAAGGACAAGTCACTGTGATCAGATAACATGAAGAAAATACAAATCTAAGTAATAACTTTCATAGTCTCATATTAAAAGGAAATAAAATATAATAGTAATAACCAGAACTACTTTAATTACACCATAATACACTTACACTGTCAAATACATATGTTTTTTAAGCTCAACCTAGAGCTTTGATAAAATCGAAGGGATGAGATGAGCCCTCAACCTGCCTAGTCCGACCACAGACAGGTGGGATTTAATGCCAGCCCAGCATAAAGATTTGATTCCCCCAACCAGATTATTCGATATTTACGGAGGCCCACATCCGCGCCTTGAAATAGGAGTAGGACATAGAGGGATCGAACCTGCGATCTCGTTACAAGAAACAGGCACCTTACCACTGCGCCACTACTTACGGACAAACATATGTTTTTACAATATAAATAATAATAACATATGTTTGTACAATATAAATCAAAGCTAATCCATATACTCCATCAAATAAAAGTCGTACTGCTTATTTACATTATTTAAAATATGTACAACAAAGTTCTTGTCTTCTAAAAATCTTGCCTCTATGCTCCATCAACCTAGAGTTATAAATAAAAGGGAAAAATTGCAATGGGTTAAAAAAATGTCTGGTGAGTGAGCCATAATTACTCCACAAATACTACAAAGATAATACTATAACATGATATGAGTCTAACATCTCGGTCACCTTACATCCTAATAGTCGCATTATACAACTTATCATAAACATCTGGTCGTATTGCATTGAACGGGCTCACTTCAATGGACTCGCCTCGTATGCTGCAGGGTTGCATGTTGTCTACTGACACATTAATATCATGTAGGAATCGCTTCCCTGGACCTGCCTTATGTGCTATGGGGTTGCATATTATCTATATGTAGCACCCTATATTTTTATAACATTATCTAGAATATTTAATTAATTAAATAAAATAAAATAAAGTGAAGGTCAATAGGTTGAGATTTGATTAAATTAAGGGTAGTTGTGCCATGTTAATATGTAAATTAAAATGAGAAAACATAAACTAATGTATTAGAAAATGAGTAAGGGCATTATGGAAAATAGGAAAGGCTTATACCTTAAACCCTTAGGAAATAAAACTTACATTCATTTTCATTTTAGCAAACTAAAAACATTTAAGGCCGGCCACCATTTTTATTCTCAAGGAAGATAAAGCTAGGATTCAAGAGGAAGAAGTTAATCAACATATTCAACATCAAATCTCAGATCTTTTAATCTCAAAGCTAAGGTGAATAATTACTCCATCCAATTTTCTTACAGTTTTCGGTTTTAAAAGTAGATCCGATATGTTTTTGCAAGTATATGTCTTGTTTTGATGATTAAAGTTATATATATGCTTGTTGGTGATATATGCATGTTTATATTAGTTTTTATGAAATGTTTGATATGAAAATCCTCTTAAACGACATCCAATTGCCTTGAAAATTTAAATATAGTTCAAAATGATATTTTAAAGATGGGTTTCAATTTTCATAATTTTCTGAATTAATGTGGACTTTATATTAATTTTCTAGTGAAGAAAATGATTTATTGGGTTATAAATTATTTACGGCTTAATAAATAATTATTTTGATTTGCAATTTTTATATGTTGGAAAATATATTAAAATAGATTTTTTTGAATTTTTTCATATTTTTCCAAAGTGATTTGGTGAACATAGAAAATTATTCAAGGTATGAAACTTAAATGTTTTGTATATTTAATTAAGGAGAAGGGGCGTTTTATAAAATAAAATCATTATTTAATTTTGAAATTAGAGGTAGCACTTTTCTAAAAACTATTGTATTAATCAGTAAGAATTTGACAAACAAAGGAAGGTTTGTTGAAAAGTTACCTCTCTTAAGTTAAAAGCAAGAAAATCATCTTTTAGTATGTTTCAGCCATTTTGGCATAAAACCTTCCATCACAGACCTTTCGACAAGGATGAAAGGTTATAGCTTTCGACAAATTCAAACCAATACATATGGTATCAAGTTACATGGTACGTGATGAATTGGACAAGTTCATAGGGTACTTAGTCGAAAGGTTAGTTGCTAAAGAGGTTGGATTATGTTTGTTTTATAAACCAAAAGAATCGCCTACTTTGTTTTCGAATAAGAGCTTTCGACTAGGCTAAACATTTAAAATAAAGGTTTTAAACCTTCCGACAAGGTCGAAATGTTACTATCCCTTTTCTAAAGTCATTGCTTTCGACAAAGTCGAAAAGTTTACCTGTTTCTAAAACCAGCCACTTCTCAATGCTTTCGAAAGGTATCAAAGCTTTCGACTTAGATGTTTTACCTTGCTTTTCTAATTGAAGTATTACGCAAAGCTTTCGAAGGAGTTGGTTTAAAGGTAGGGGACTATTGTTTTAAAAGATGTGTTTTTAAATCTTTCAAAGCAGAGCTTTCGACAGAGTCGAAAG
The DNA here is from genome assembly GCA_030765085.1 of Allium cepa. Lineage (NCBI taxonomy): Eukaryota > Viridiplantae > Streptophyta > Magnoliopsida > Asparagales > Amaryllidaceae > Allium > Allium cepa. The sequence goes on along the minus strand of CM060935.1, from coordinate 789,489,011 downwards.
CTAGCTTCCAATGAAGTCGAAAGGATTTAAAAAAAGGATTTTCCATATGCTTTAAATTAAACTCAAAGATTTTTCGAAAGGTTTATGTTTTAATATTTGAATGATTTCAAAAGGTTTGATTTCAATGGTTTCAAAAGGTTTTAGTTCAGTGGTTTTGAAAGGTTCGAGTTCAATGGTTTCGAGAGGTTTTAGTTTAATGGTTTTGAAATGTTTGAGTTCAATGGTTTCAAAAGGTTTTAATTCAATGGTGTCGAAAGGTTTGAGTTCAACGGTTTCGAATGGTTTGATAAATGGGTTCGAAAGGTAAGGTTTTGGCCTCTTGGCCTAGATAATAAAAGGGTTTTACTTGGTTTCAAAAGAGATGCTTTCAAAGGTTTAAAAAGAGGTACTTTGAAATGTTTAAGTATTTTTGTCAACTAAGGGTTTGAGTAAAGAATACACACACACACACACACACATTACATAGCAATGTGATTTAGAGTAAAGCATAAAGATTTTATATCTTCCTTGTATAAATTTGATTTAAAGATTTTAAATCATTTTGAAAATGTTTTCAAGGACATTATGGAAGGGGATTCCTAAGTGAAAATGAATTAGATATTAGAATACCAGATGTGACTAATGTAGGGTCGTGCCCTATACATTAGCTATTATCCCTAGCTAATTGTTGTCCAAAATTCCAATGTGTAGGGCTAGGGTACAGGTTGACTTAAATCAAGATTACACACCGAAGGGAATATATGTTTGTGTACATATAGGTTATTGGTGAGCCCAAAAATCCATTAGGATCAAGGATACCTAGGAGATGATTAAGTTAAGGACAGACCGTCCAGAAGTAAAGTATTTAATAGATAGTTAAGGATAGATAGTCCAGAAGAAGAATAACTAATAGGTGTAAGATTAATTTTGATTATATTGTTTGGTAGACCCGAGTCAGCCAAAGGTTAAAAGTTATCCAAGCAAAACTTATGTGTTTGAACAGTTAGTTCATTATTACCTGATATTTATGTATGTTTACATAATGAATTGCTTTACAGTATTTAACCTGTATTGGTTGCGAAAAAAGGTTTTACAAAGATATGTTTTAAGCGGGTGTTAGTGAGGAAAAACCCACTCCGCTAAGCAGCATGGTCTCAGCTAACATATTAAACCAGGATGTATAGTATTATTCACACCAGATTTTATGTCTGACTCGAAGTTTATATTTTCCCCTTAAGCTCTTAGGTGCTCAAAATTAATTTGAGTAAGCTGAGGAGTCAAGGTCTTTTTCAGGTTTAGTAAGATGACGAATAAGGCTAGCAGAGGCATGACGGAGGCAAACGAATAACCATTTTGGAGTTGTAGTTTTATGTTTTGTTGTATTTCCACTGTGTTTGTATTAAGTCTATTATGACTATATGACTCTAATCATCTAAGGGGGTATCTTCGTATACCGCTCTTAGCGCATTTTTTATTAAGTATATTTTATCTATGCCATGGAACCTATTGGGGTTATGTATTAAGAATATGGAATATCTATTTTAAATATAATGAAGAAAATGTTGTTTTGAAATTTGTGTTTTATTTCATATTCAAGTTCTACTAATATTATAGATACCATTAACATAGCCATATTTAGTCACCAGAAGCTAATACTGTAAATGACGGCAACATCTATAGCGCTTATTTTTGGGCCTCTAGATAGAGGATGTTACATCTTGGTATAAGAGCATGGTTTATGAAATACTTTAACTAAAAATGGTTTTTGAAAACATAATCCTTAGTAATCAGAGTTAAGATCGGGGTATGCGATAATGCTATAGTAAAGTTCTTGTATTTGTTATATATAAGTATATGCTATATCTCTAGAGTCCTATCTTAGTTAGGCTGTTCATCTATATCTCATGAAACTTGAATACAAATATGGAAGGAAGAAGAGGCACAATTAATTTTGGAGGAGATATCACCACCACTAATGGAAATGCCCGACCAAATGCTAGAAGAGGTCCTTGTCAGGCTCAAGCTGAAAATGTTGGTGCTGGAGTTCCCCAAGTGGACATGGGAGGAATGTATCAGTTTTTTGTAAACATGACGCAAGCTGGAATTGTAGCTGGAGGTATCGAAGGGAATGATGGTAGAGGAGGAGTCCAGGAAGCTCCGATTTCAACCACTATGCTAACTTAAGCAGAGACTATACCAGGCTTGGAGGGAAGCCATTCATTGGAACTGACGATGTGATTGAGGAGGAAAATTGGCTACTATATTGTGAGAGAATCTTTGCTGACCTTGGATTGAATCACGAGCAGAAGAGGAGATTAGTTTCGAGACAACTTCAAGGTGCTGCTCATTTTTTGTGGAATACTGTTGTAGCTGGAATTGTTGAGAAAACCATGACTTGGACGGAGTTTAGGAGAAGGTTTCAATAAAGTTTATGTCGGTGATGGCGCAGTCGTCATTGGTTAGGAAGTTTGTTGAACTAGAACAAGGGAAGATGTCTGTTCTAGAGTGTGCAAGAAGATTTGAAGTGGGGGCCCGTTACGGGTATGCCTTGGTTGATACGACAATCAAGACAAATGAGAAGTTTATATGAGGCTTGAGGCCGGATTTGATAAGTTCTACTTTGCCGCACCCAAGAGATCCAAGTGGTGTAGTGGTAGAAATGACATTGAGGCAGGAAGAGGCGTTAGTTTGTTTAAGGAAGAAAATGAAGGAGGTCCAAGTAGGACAAGGCCAGAAAAGAAAGTTTTTCCATAAGAAGAATGCTTAGAAGGGAGGAGCATAGAAGAAGGGAAAAGCTGAGGTGGTTTGTTATAAATGTGATAAGAAAGGACAGTATGCTAGTGAGTGTCATACCGGAAAAGGAAAAGAGAAAGGAGGCGATTGGGAAGAAGAATATCCGATGCTTTAATTGTGATCAAATTGGCCATTATAAGAACTAATGCAAAGAGCCTACTAGAGATGCAAAGGGACAGATGTATGCATTGGAGCCTGCAATTTCAAGGCCAGTTGTGCAGGAGAAAGGGAAGGCTATTCTCGGAGGCTCATTACAGATTCACGGTATGTCTGTTAGCATTTTGTTTGATACCGGTGCATTGCATTCTTTTATTTCTCGATGTTTGGTTGATAAGCTTAACCTAGAACCTTTATTTTCTAAAGGGTTGCAAATCTAATAGGAGGGTATGCGACATTAGGATGAGGTGTGACCATTTAGAATTTGATTTGCTAGGTCATACTTTTGATTGCATTTGCAGGTGTTTGATTTTGTGGGATTTGGGATTATCCTTGGGATGGATTGGTTAAGTAAATATGATGCTAGGATATTTTTCCATGATAGAAAAATATCACTTAGTCACCCGGATTTTAGTAACCAGATAGTTTATATTGTAGAAAACCCCAGTTACGAAGTGAATGCTTTATTGGGTATTATGGAGTTGGAGGTTGAGTTGCATTGACTCTTTGTGGCTAGAGAATTTGCTGATGTGTTTGAGCCGGTAGGTGGACGACCGCCGAAAAGAGCAATTGAGTTTTAGATTAATTTAATGCCTAAAACAGAACTGATGAGTAGGCCACCAAGCAGGATGACACCCATAGAGATGAAAGAGTTAAATGTGTAGTTTGTGGATTTGGAAGGCAAGAGTTTTATTTGACCAAGTAGTTCACCTTAGGTAGCTGCCGTAGTGTTTGCTAAGAAGTTGGACGGATCGTTGAGACTATGTATCGATTATCGTAAGTTGAATAAGAAGATAAAGAACCGATATCCATTGACGAGAATTAATGATTTGTTCGATTAGTTAAGTGGAGCAAAAGTATTCTCTCAGCTAGGTTTAGCGACTTGATTTCATCAGCTTAGAGTGGCAGAGGATAGTATCCATTAACGGCATTTAGGACAAGGTATGGATCATACGAATGGTTAGTTATGCCATTTGGACTAACTAATGCACCTGGATTCTTTGTGGATTTGATGAACCGAATTTTTCGAGAGCACTTGGATAGGTTTATGTTGGTCTTCATAGATGACATTCTGATATACTCCAAGGATGAGAAGGAGCATGAAGTTCATCTTAGAGTTGTGCTTGAGACGTTGACGGAGCATCATTTGAAGGCTATGTTTTCGAAGTGTCATTTTTGGAAGAAGGAAATGAATTTCCTTGGTCATGTAGTCTTAGACAAAAGGGTTGTTAGTAGATCCCACTAAGATTGAGGCGGTGAATAATTGAAAGAGACTCAAGACGGTGACTAAGATAAAAGGCTTTCTTGGATTAGCTGGATATTATCAAAGGTTTATAAAGGATTTTTCATGGATAGCTACATTGATGACTAAGCTTACACGAAAAGATGTGAAGTTTGTATGGACTTATAAGTGCAACGAAGCATTCTAGAGCTTGAAACAATTATTGACCCATGCACCGGTGTTAGTGGTTTTTGGGGAATCAAGATTTGGTTGTTTATACTGATGCGTATGGAACTGGATTGGGAGCCGTGTTGATGCAAGGAGACAAAGTGATTGCTTATGCTTCTAGACAGCTCAGACCATATGAAGTAAGGTATCCTATGCATGATTTGGAGTTAGCTGCCATTATGTTTTCTTTGAAAGTGTGGAAGCATTACCTTTTGGAGGAGCGATTTGAGTTTTATACAGATCATAATTCGCTGAAGTATTTGTTCTCTCAGAAGGAGTAGAACATAAGACAATAGAGATGGTTGGAGTTTATTGCTTCTTATGATTTTGGAATTGAGTACACACTGGGAAAAGGAAATAAGGTAGTGGGTGCACTTAGTAGGAATTATCAGAATGCAGTATTGGCTATGATTGCTGAGTGGACAGATTTGGAAGCACTGTCAGCTTATAAAGTGCAGTTTAGATCCAAAGTAGGTTCTAATGCAGGAAGTTTTGTACTATCTTGCTTAGAAGTTCGACCGGTAATGATTGAGAATATAGCTTCTAAACAGGAGGAAGATCTAGTTTTGGCTGAAAGGATCAGAAAGTTAAGGGAAGGAACAGAGTGCGATAACCTAAAGAATTTCAGTCTTGACTAGGAAGGGTGGTTGTGAAAGAAAGGAAGGTTGTGTGTTATGAATTTAGAAGACATGAGGAAATAAGTTTTGTATGAATGCCATCATTCGAAGTTCACTATCCATCCAGGAGGAATGAAGATGTAACAGGACATGAAAATAAGTTTCTTCTAGAAAGATATAAAATGGGACATTGGTGTATGTGTTAAGCAACGGTTGAATTTCCAACAGGCAAAGGCTGAGCACCAAAAACCAAGTGGATTGCTTCAATCGTTAGAAGTTCCATAGTGGAAGCAGGATTCTATCTCTACGATTTTATTGATGGATTGCCAAGATCTAGAAGAGGGAATGAAAGCGTATGGGTTATAGTGGATTGACCAACTAAGAGTGCTCATTTCATTCTAGTAAAGTCAACTAGGATGACACATATTTTGGAAAAGTTATTTATGAAGAATGTAGTTAGACTGCACAAGATTCCTAGTAGTACATTTAGTGATAGAGATTCTTTGTTTACTAGTGAGTTCTGGAAGAGTCTACGGGAAGCATCAGCAGTCAAGCTCAATATGAGTACCGCTTACCATTCACAAACTAATGGAAAATGGAAAGAGTTAACAAAGTCTTGGATGATTTGTTAAGAGCTTGTGTACTAGATTTCGAGGGATCATAGGAGGACCATCTTCATTTAGTCGAGTTTTCATATAACAATAATTATCACACGAGTATTAGGATGGCACCGTTTGAAGCCTTATATGGAAGGCCATGTAAATCTCTCGTATGTTGGTTGGAGACCAGGGATAGATTGGTACTTGGTCCAGATTTGGAGGAAGAAGACACAAAGAAGGTTGAGTTGATCTAAGCTAGCATGAAGGAAGCTCGATCTAGGTAAAAAAGTTAAGTAGATAGAAGAATGAAGGACTTGGAATTATCTATTAGAGACTATGTATTTATTAAAATTTCACCAATGAAGGTTGTGATTAGATTTGAAAAATTAGGAAAGTTAGCACCTAAATTCGTTGGACCTTTTCGTATTATTGAGAGGATCGAGAAACTCGCTTATAAACTAGAGTTATCGAGTAGTTTTATAAGAATTCATGATGTTTTCCATATTTCTCATCTTAGAAAGTGTATTAAGACCTGGAGACTACTATAGCACTACAGTATTAGAAGATTTAGTAATATAGTTGGGGACCATAATTAGAAAGCCGATTCGGATTCTGGCAAGAGATGAGAAGAAGTTGAGGAACAAGACAGTCAGATTAGTAAAGGTTCAATGGAATGATGATGCAAGAGACTGTATTTGGAATACCAAGAGCAGGATTAGAAAGGTTTACCTTGATTTGTTTGATGGTATGTTTTACCTATGATTGTTTTGTGTGTGCCTTATAGTAATTTCGAGGACGAAATTCTTTAAGGTGGGGAGTCTATAACACCTCATATTTTTATAACATTATCTAGGATATTTAATTATTTAAATTAAATAAAATAACGTGAAGATTAATAGGTTAAGATTTGATTAAATTAAAGGTAGCCGTGCCATGTTAGTCCGTAAATTAAAATGTGAAAACATAAATTAATGTGTTAGGAAATGAGTAAGGGCGTTATGGAAAATAGGAAAGGCTTATATCCTAGACCTTAGGAAATGAAACTTACGTTCATTTTCATTTTACCAAACTAAAAACATCTGACGGCGGCCACCATTTTTTTTTCTCAAGTAAGATAAAGCTAGGATTCAAGAGGAAGAAGTTAATCAACATATTCAATATAAAATCTCATATCTTTTAATCTCAAAGCTGAGATGAATAATTACTTCATCCCATTTTATTATAGTTTTCGGTTTTAAGATTAGATCCGAATTTTTTTTGCAAGTATATGACATGTTTTAATGATTAAAGTTATATATATACTGGTTGGTGATTTATGCATGTTCATATTAGTTTTTATGATATGTTTGATATGAAAACCTATTAAATGACATCCAAATGCCTTGATAATTTAAATATAGGTCAAAAATGATATTTTAGAGATGGTTTTCAATTTTCACAATTTTTTGAACTAATGCGGATTTTATATTAATTTTCTAGTGAAGAAAATAATTTATTGGGTTATAAATTATTTACGGCTAAATAAATATATTTTTGGATTTGAAATTTTTATATATTGAAAAACAATTAAAATAGATATTTCGAAAATTTTTCAGATTTTTTCTAGGTGATTTGATGAATATATAAAATTACTTAAGGTATTGATGAATATATAAAATTATTTAAGGTATGAGACTTAAATGTTTTATATATTTAATTAAGCAGAAGGGGCATCTTATGAAATAGATCTTATTTAATTTTGAAATTAGTGGCAGCACTTTTATGAAAATTATTTTATTAACCAATAAGAATTTGACAAACAAAGGCAGGTTAGTTGAAAAGTTATCTCTTTTAAGTTAAAAACAAGAAAATCATGCTTTTAGCATGTTTCAACCATTTTGGCATCAAACCTTCCGGCATAGATCTTTCGACAAGATTGAAAGGTTATAGCTTTCGACAAGGTCAAACCAATGCATATGGTATCAAGTTACTTGACACGTAATGAATTGGACAAGGTCGAAGGGTACTTAGTCGAAAGGTTAGTTGCCGAAGAGGTTGGAGTTTGTTTTATGAACCAAAAGAATCGCCTGCTTTGCTTTCGAATAAGAGCTTTCGACTTGGTTGCTTTCGACTAGGTCAAACATTTAAAATAAAGGCTTTAAACCTTCCGACAAGGTTGAAAGGTTACTACCGCTTTTCTAAAGTCATTGCTTTCAACAAAGTCGAAAGGTTAACCTGTTTCTAAAACCAGCCTCTTCTCAATGCTTTCGAAAGGTATCAAAGCTTTCGACTTAGATGTTTACCTTGCTTTTCTAATTAAAGTATAACCTGAAGCTTTCGAAGGATTTTTTTCAAAGGAAGGGGATTATTGTTTTGAATGATGTGTTTTAAAGTTTTCGAAGCAGAGCTTTCGAAAAAGTTGAAAGGTAGTTTCCAATGAAATCGAAAGGTTTTTAAAAGAGGATTATCTACATTTTTTGAATTAAACCCAAAGAGCTTTTGAAAGGTTTATGTTTTAAGAGTTGAATGGTTTTGAAAGGTTTGAGTTCAATGGTGTCAAAAGGTTTTAGTTCAATGGTTTCGGAAGGTTTGAATTCAATGGTTTCGAGAGGTTTTAGTTCACTGGTTTCGAAAGGTTTGAGTTCAATGGTTTCGAATGGTTTAATGAATGGTTTTGAAAGGTAAGGTTTTGGCCTCTTGGCATAGATAATAAAAGGGTTTTACTTGGTTTCAAAAGAGATGCTTTCAAAGGTTTCAAAAGAGGTACTTTCAAAAAAAAATTAAGTGTTTTCGTCAACCAAGGGTTTGAGTAAAGAATATATATATATATATATATATATAAAACATAGCAATGAGATTTTGAGTAAAGCATAAAAAAATTATATTTTCCTTGTATAAGTTTGATTTAAAGGTTTTAAATCATTTTGAAAATGTTTTCAAGGACATTATGGAAGGGGATTCCTAAGTGAAAATGACTCAGATATTAGAATACCAAATGTGACTAATCTAGGGTTGTGCCCTATACATTAGCTATTAGCCCCAACTAATATTGTCCAAAATTCCAATGTGTAGGGCTAGGTCATAGGTTGACTTAAATTAAGATTACACACCGAAGGAAATATATGTTTGTATACAAATAGGTTATTGGTGAGCCCGAAAAACCAATAGGATCAAGGAGACCTAGAAGATGATTAAGTTAGGGACAGACCGTCCAAAAGTGAAGTATTTAACAAATAGTTAAGGATAGATAGTCCAGAAGAAGTTTAGCTAACAGGTGTTAGATTAATTTTGGTTATATTGTCTGGTATGCCCGAGTCAGCCAAAGGTTAAAAGTTATCCAAATAAAACTTATGTGTTTGAACAGATAGTTCATTATTACCTGATATTTATGTATTATTACAAAATGAATTGATTTAGTATATATTTAACCAGTTTTGGTTTCAGGAAAAGGTTTTGCAAAGATATGTTTTAAAAGGATGTTAGTGATAGGAAACTCATTCTGCTAAAAGTCGTGGTCTCACTTAACATATCAAACTAGGATGTATAGTATTATTCACACCAGGCTTTATGTGTGACTCGAAGTTTATGTTTTCCCCTTAAGCTCTCGGGTGTTCAAAATTAATTTGAGTTGGCTGAGGGGTTAAGGTCTTTTTCAGTTTTAGTAGGATGGAGAATAAGGCTACCGGAGGCATGCAGGAGGCAAACTGATAGCTATTTAGGAGTTGCAGTTTTATATTTTGTTGTATTTTTGCTGTGTTTATATTAGTCTAGTATGACTATATGACTCTGATCATCCAAGGAGGTATCTTCATATACCGTTCTTGCCGTATTGTTTTTTAAGTACATTTTATCTGTGCCTAGGAACGTATTTGGATTATGTATTAAGAATATGGAACATCTGTTTTAAATATAATGAAGAAAATGTTTTTTTTTGAAATCCAGGTTTTGTTTCATATTCAAATGCTTCTGATATTATAGATACCATTAACATATCCCTATTTAATCGTCGAAAGCTAATACTATAGATGACTGCAGAATTTATAACGTTTAGTTTTGGGCCTTTCGATAAGTGATGTTACACCATACCTCGTATTCAACTGGACTCATGTTCTAGACTTGCCTCTTGCACTATAGGATTGCTTAACATCCCTCCTTCACGTTAGACCGTCAAAGCACTATAAGAGAGCAACGCAGTACCCGGATCACCTCCTTATTTCACGGGCTTGTAACCTGGGTTACTAATTTGCTCCATTAGCTAATACATATTCACACCAACATCGATTAAAATTCTATAATCGAATAACATACAAATCCAACACACAAAAACGATCAACATCCTCACAATTCATCTTAAATTCATAACATTGACCATCATTTTTGAAATAGCCTCTACATATCTTCTCAAAATAAAGGGAACGGGACTCGAATCGGTAAATATTGATATATATTGGCATGTTTGGGTCTAGGTTCAACCTGGGTCCAGAACATGACCTACAGTACGCCGAATGTATAGATCGGTAGACTGGTCGCGGTTGGAATTTTGAAATCTTACTGCAATTCCAATTATTTCTTTACATTTGTTTCACCGGTAATCACCTTCATTCTGCCTCCAGTCATTTGCAAACATCCCTAGTATCTTACACTAGATTTCTGTAGTTAATTTTACACTTAAATTCAGCTTACATAGTATATTCATTAAATTATATCCATTAAATTCCAATAAAAGGGGAAAAATCAGGTTCACAGTTTACTATATTATCAAATCCCTCCTTAACCCATGTTAAATCAAAAACTAATTGATTTTTAATTGTTATCTACATTATTTTAGACCAAAGACCGTATTTTAGGATTATAACTTCATTATATCGAGAGAAAGGCAAGAATCACTCGTCGAACTGCTCTCCGCTAACCCTATCTTCACTGTTATGACTACTGCCCCACCGGGCTTTAATAATTTGCCTTCAAATTGGTATGGATGCGTAGTCCTCCCTATTGGCCTAGTGATTCGACTAGTTTTGTGCAAATCCATTGCGATTTGAATGAAATATGATGATTTGAATTATAGGTAGAAAGAGGAAAAATGAGAAAGGATGGAGTGGAGTTGGTTTTTGAAATGGGAAAACAATTATGTACTATGGTATTTATAAACAGAGGTCAAGCAACGATCTAATTAAATTTAAATTTAAATTTTGGCATTTGTTTAGCAATTATCAAAATCGTCCATAACTCATACATACAGACCCCAAACAAGGTGAATTAATATACCATGTGAATCAAAAAACAAGATGGTCACAATGGCGCTTATTTCGTCATCGAATCCTAAAGTTGGAATATGACCATTTTATCCCTCTTTATTTTTAATTTATCTTATTTTTCTAATTATGTCTAGTTATTTAACATTATTATATTGTTTTTGTTTAATTATAATATATTCCAAATATTTGGGGTATTACATTTTCCCATGTAAAATAGTTTCATCTTCAAAATTCCTAATTAATGGAAAGTGTAATATAATGCCCCTATCATCCACCAACACATATCAATAAAATTAACAAACATAAAATCCAATTTATGTAATTCATTTAAATGAGTCTAGCAATATAACATAAACAACACACACGAACATTCACTTACACACACATCACTTATACCAACATCAAGATTCATCGAAGTATCATCTACAACTGCTGTATCTTTCAAAACAGCTCCATTCAAATTAGAGCTAATATCCACCATACCATCACTAGTTACCCTGTCTAAACGGCCAAATTTAGCCTTAAAATTCCGGCTTATGTTCACTACATTAATCATGTTAAAGTATTTGAACACATCCTCTAATAGATCAATTCCTTCACTCCTTTGCAACCATAAATGATCCAGCAAGATTGTCTTTAATTTCATGCATTCTAGAACAAAGAGGAAGCCATGGTCTGTAATCAACATGCTTTGTGCTTGAAATTTGAGCCAGATTTACCCAAACTTTATCCTTTTTATGCCCAAATAAATCACAACCGAAGCATCAAGTTGGATCTTTACAATCTTTAGGAATATGATCAACCTAGTTCTTCGCAAAAGATTTTCAATTAAGGATCTGAGGGTAACGTTTCGATTCCTTCATATCCTGGGCGTATGTTTGATAGTGAATTCTGCAAGAATTTGAATCAGAGATATCGGTGAAAGGACTGAAAACAGAGGGATTCCAGCAATTTGAAAAATAAGATAAAGGGAAGTACATAAATGAGGAAGATCCTATTTTTTCCCACCATTAATCCAAATTAGATTAAAACTCCTCCATTTCTTCTCTTTAATTAGCTTAATTAGAGATTGACGTAAGATTAGCAAAAGGGGTCTACGGGGTTTCGAAATTTTGTGCTTTGATGCCCGTTCAACAGCTGTTCAGATCAAATCTACACTTGATTTGATTGGTTTTGAATTGATTCTTCATCTAGGTGACTAGTTTGATCCTCTCACTTTACCATATTTGTCATTATATGGTTAAAATGACGTATCTAATTGATTTTTGAACTATTAAACATAATTAAAGATATATCTAAACACCACTTGATTTATAAATGAATTCAAATGTATTTTAAAGTGAAGTTAAAACAAAATCTAGCAAAATCTCATGTGTACGCTATTTTCTAAATTTCTAGATCTAGGTCCCAATTTGATGTAAATCCAAGTTTTGTTGATTTGTATATGTTATATATGTTGTATGCATGCTACGATTGATTGCTTGTATGTCAAATTGCTTGTTTGGTTGCAAACACCGATCGATGGGCAACTTAAAGTTAGGATGTTCTATTTGATTTGGCTGTAGTGGATAATTGACATTGCACATATGATTATGAGTAAAATTAGTAGTACATGTGATATAGAGGAGTTGGAGTGGCTAAGGAGTTGTCTGGAGAAAGGAAAGTAATAAAAGGATGATCGATCATATACCTCGATACTGACTTATCCAAGATTCTCCAATCAGGCTGCAATCGATATGGGGTGATAAGGAATGTTCCTAGATGCTACGTTTGAACTTGAAGTCAATTGGAGTTGATTTGCTAAAGTTACAGATGTATGAAGATGGATTGCTTGCAAATGGATTAGTGGCAAGATGGATTGCTTGCAAATGGATTAGTAGCAGAGTGCCTGGTTTTTTTGAAGGAAAAACTTTGGTATTTGCAAGAGAAAACCCAGAGCTTGCTTAAAGGTGTGGCAAAACTGAGACATTGCAGGACTGATTTAGAAAACATAAGAGTCAGGAGTCCCAAAACTTGATACCAACTGTTGCAAGACATGTTACCAAGTCAAGTAAAAAAATTATAAAAAAGAATTTTTTTTTGAAGTTGCTTCAATGGAAGAATACTCGGGTCGCTAGGGGAAAACAACTCAGTACCGACCCTTCCCCAACTACAATTCGGACCATCAATTCAACTTTTCAAGATTAGCTTCAAATTTGGAGGGATGATTTATGGTGATGTCAGAGAGCTGCATATGAAATTTGGTGGCAATCCATTAGATAGATCTTGAGATATGATGGACAGAAGATCGATGGTCTATGGAAATAACTTTGAGATTACTTGGAGTCTGACCTAAAATTTTTGACCATTACTTCAGGTTAGACCTAGGAAATTTCTAGGGATGCTCGAGGACAACATGATGATACTTTATGACTAATATTGGATGTCGAGAGCTATTCCGGGCTAAACAACAAAAGATGGGAGTTGTATGAAGATACATAAGGACAAGTTCAAGAATGCGGGCTTGTGAATTGGAGCTAGAATGCACTGTACTATAAATATGATGTGTGCAAAGGAATCATTGATACTCGAAGGTTTCATAGCATACTCATAAAGTAGGGGTATGTGAGGGTGCTAACCTGGGCTAGGACATGCTCCATATCTCTTGACTTTAGGATCTGCCTTATCTTGGACTACTAGGACGTGCAGTTTAGTTCCTGGCCTACTAAGTGGCAGGGATTCGAATACTGGAAGACTGGAATGTCTACTAGTCTCTGACCAAGGATGTTATCATATATCCAGTGCATCGAGTGAGTGATTTGATGATGGATGATGGATGTTGTGGTTGCTTTGTTTGCTAGGGATGTCACATGACATTGGTATCATTGAAGTAGATATCTAAACAACCTATATGTACTTTGATGTATAGTACATGTGATGACCACCCTACAATATCAGCACACATTATAACTAGATGGTACGCTGCTGTCGTACCCAGCCGATGTTGGATAATTATCAAGGGTTAAAAGAAATAAAAGATCACAAAACTTATCGTATATCTCACTACACATCGAATAAAATATAATAATAATCTCGGATATAAAATAGAAGAGACAATAACAGCTAAGTGAACCAAATATCACAATACAGTTCCACGGAGTTATATAACATGGTAAGAGCTGTTAAATATGCGCTTGTATGTTTTTGTTTGATGATAATAAACATATATATTCATTTAAATGTATTTGGTAGTGTACTATTTTGTTTTTCATAGATTAAATAAATATTTGTTGAATAAAATAAATTACACAGAATTTGAATTTGAATTCAAACAGAACAAGTTACACAGATTTTGAATTCAAACGAATATTTTATTCAAACTAATATTTATTACAATTTTAAATAGTACAATTTCATGCTCTCACTATACATATACATTTTTGATTACAATCACATCACATTTCACATTTACAGTTAACCTCACTACATATCACTCACACTCGTGTTTTTGTCTTCAACTGCATTCCGGTTTGAATCCAGCATCTGAGTAATCTGCAAAAATATTCTCAAACGCAGTAAAATTGAAAGAGAAATATTTTTGAAATTTGAAAGAAACGATGATTTTGAAAACATTGTTTGCCTCAGTTATTTGGGTTGTTCGTCATCATTTTTGACTGTGCAATATCTGTGCATATCAGTATTTTTATCAGGGACAGGCAATTATAAGTGGCTGCAGTACACACGTGTACATTCGTATACGTGTGCACTGCCTCGCCAACTCGTGTGCAAAAATCAAACAAATGCACAGAAATCAAAAACAAGGTCAAACCCAAGATAGGTTCAACTCAAGGCAAATGACACAGACTCAAGTAAATGCACATGTTAACATCACTGGTAATAATTCATTCAAAGCAACAGAACAAAGACCAAGCGTAGCATCAGTCACACTTTATCAAAAACATGCAAGACAGTGGTCATGAATGCAGTAACAACACCAACCAGAGGCAACATCACAAAATTCAACTACAACAAGTCCAAATATACAGAAGTCAGAATCGAGAACTGATACAAATGAATGAAATGAATGCAAACAACTCGACTGCAACAGTACAGTCATGAAGTATGCAAAGAGCTCGAGCATAAGATATGGCAACTACAGTAATGCATCAGTGACCAAACACAGGAACTCAACAAGGCAGAGGAATGTCACAAGCATAAAAGCATGGATACAGCAAAGTCAGAGACTACAACATCAAAGTGCAGTGCAACTACAATGAACACCACTGACCAGAATACAATGCAACAACACAGTCAACAAGGCAACAATGCAGATGAACAACAAAGGGTCAAAGCTCAATACAACATGAACCAACTCCAAAATGTATCACTAACATATACTATAGGGATGAACACATGAGAATGGACAAGGCACAAATCAAGTCCAGTTACAAGTTGCAGACTCAAAGCATCAGTGGACACAAATAAACACAATGCACATGCCAACAACAAGTCCAGCAAACATGACACCAAGCTACAAACTCAAATGCAAACAGAAACATCAATATGCAATGCCACAGTACTGAATACCATATGGACACAGCAATGTTCAAGACCAAGGTGGTCAAGGCCAAAATCATCAATGCAATGCACAGCAAAGTCAAGGGCATATGAAGACAAGTGTAACATCACAACTAAGTACAATGAATTCACAGGGCCGAAGCAAACACATGAATTCACAAATCAAAGCCGTGTCGAAATCAAAGATGAAAAAGTCAGAGCCTTAGCAATAAAGTAATTCACAAATCAGAAATCAAGTGTGAGACAAATTGAAACAGTCAATGCCAAGTCGAACCAAGCAAATTGATCACGAAATCAAATCAATACCGTGTGAATCAAGCTACCAAAAATACGAAATTGACAAAGTCAGATCAATCCCAAGCATCAATACAAGATCAAACGACTATTGACAAATTCAAATATATTTAGACGAACGTAATTCAAGGAGTTCGAACGCATATATAACCCAATCATCACTGGCAAATTAATCATCGAGTTCAAGTATCAACTTAGTAAAGAAAAAGGAAACAGTACATACCGAATTCACAAACAACGAACTCGATCAAGCAACTGCAAACGAGCGATAGTCAACCATCAGAGAAGCAGCGAGATAGGGCAACATATCTCAGGTCGATCAAAGAAATTGAAGCCCTGATTTACACAAAAGCCGAAGCCCTAATTGGAACAAAGGGAACGAAGTCCTAAACAGGACGAAGCCGCCATTATTCTCACGAACGAGACAAAAGGATCAGGTGAAATAAGGGAGTGGGCTGGCCTTATTAAAAAAGGGGTTTTGTCTTTTAATTTTTATAATAAGGCTTTGTTATATTGTTAATTAGTTTTAGGGTTATTTTTCTATTGTTTTTTAATTATTGTTTTTATTTTACGAATCAAAAAATTTGTAAATCACCACCTAGGGTTTAGGTTGTGTCTGATTGTCTATTTAGAGTTAGTTCAGTAAGCAGGGGTTGCGAGTTTGCAAAACTCTATAGGCGGTAGCAGGGTTTGCAAGTCTGTTAGAGTGTTTGTAAGCGTGATACTGTTTAATTCTAATAGAAATCTGGGAATGCAGCAATAGGCAGGGGTTGCCGAAGCTGGGTAAATCTTGTGTGTGATTTACTTTTATATTTATTTCTGCAGTTTATTTTTGTGTTTAAATCGAGAAAATTTTCTATAACCCTATTCACCCCCCCTCTAGGGTTAATCTAGATCCTACAAGAGCATTTATATAAAGTAGAAATAACATCAAATAAACTATCTCGTGATAGTAAAGCAATCATTGCATAGGCTGCATAGTGTTGCATAGCAGAGTAAGAAATAGAATATCCATATATAATACAAGAAATCTCCATCATTCTCATCCTCTGCACTGCCACTATGTTCACTTAGACCTGCTATCTAATCTACTCACTAAGAGTACTCGAGATACTATGAAGAAAAACATAAACTTCGAGTCAGACAACAGTCTGCTGTGAGTGATAAATGAATCTGAAAATACTACACAAGTCGACATAGTAAGGGACAAAGGTATACGAACAATACCTGACCTTCCATTGCAATAAAAAGTAAACGCATAACAAACATAACATACTATTCTATAAACATCATAAGGGTGTACTACAGCCTAAGCACAACGATGGGTGTCCAGGTATTTATATCCTCAATACCTATCTCAAGTGATATCACGAAAGTGATAGAGCATATGAGAAAACAATCAAAATAAACATAGCATCCATCAATAATCCTCATTATCACTCATTGTGCCCTAAATATATGATAACTCGTACGACCAATTCCTCTGCTAGAGATTAATAGATAAATCCCAGTTTTTAGTGTACTCACCTTTGATATGAAGCTAAGAGTATACTCATTCCACCGGTCCAAGGTACACGGATCCATTCAGCCGATCGAGGTAGCCAAACAAAGTACCCATAAACCTCCTCATGATAGTCGTGCATTCAAGTACATCAAAAAACACCCTAAGTATCAATGATCCCTTAGCACGCGTATCCGAGCCCTTTCCTTTCTCCATCTAGCTTTCGTAATCCTCAAGGAATCAATCCACATTCCTTCTTTCCATGGTACAACCATTCAACATTCCAACCATGGGTCACCCTTCCTAGAACCCGCCCTTTTTTGGATAACCATTCTCGTGACTCCTATCAGTATTGAGCCACCATAATTGGAACCTAACACCATTCTCCATTAAGTTACCATCATCAAAGTCTAAAGCTATCATCATGCTACCACATCGCCATCAAACCATATGCGGAAAAAAACATCTTCAGCACGACTTGTAGAGCCCCTGAGGCATACCCTGGAAGTTCGAACTCAGTTGGTCGCAATAATTTAAATTTGGCTAAGTTATTTATCCCTTGACCTCTTCCATCCTTGCTTTTTTGGAGCTCCTTTCCTTATTTCCTTATTCCTTAAGTCTTTAGCAACTATCTGGAGCCCTAAAAGGTTATTGGTACCAACTTCACTCAGGTCGGTACCAATATGAATCCATACCTCAATCTCTTTTCTCCTTGCTTGCTCTAAACTCTCCTTCTCACTACAATACTCCCTAAGTCCCCAAGCATCCTCATTTGGCTTAACAAGTGGTCGGTACCGATCAAAAAGTGGTCGGTACCGATCACTATGCTTAGCCGAAATTCCAACTTCGAGTTTCTAGACCTCTTCCAATTTCAAGCCAAAGTCTACCCCAAAGTTTTGTAACCTAAGTCTTTAAGCCTTGCCTTCTCGCTGAACAGATCTGCAAACTCTCTAACCTGTTATCAATTCGTCACCAACCAGAATCCCTTCATTCAAACTCCATGAGACTTGAGTCTTTGGCTCCTCGCATGCTCCAAAGCCACTCCTCCAAATTTCATCTAATTCGACCACTTTTGCCTTTGATTTTCCCAATTGTCCGACCTCTTTTATAACTACCTAAAAGCACTAGCAACCATATCAAAGCACAACATACCAAACTAAAATATCGTCTGTACACATCCATAGACATATGTATTTTATCAATACATAATAACCATACAAATCCTAATTTAGATCTAATTTTACACAAACATTTCAGTATGATCAGAAGGAGTTGCAAAACCATTTAAAAACCATTTTAATTTAGGCCATAATCACGTATAAAGATGTGATTAAAGTTAGAAATCATTTTAGGACCAAAATCATGCTAAGAACATTAATTTTAACTGTATAAACATTCATAGGATGGTAAGAGGTCAAGAACCGCTCACCTAATACCCAAAATACCAATTTTCCCCCTTAGATTCGAGATAAAAAACAGAGAAAGATGAATCCCCAATCACCACGGTGATAGATCTACAATCTCCTTTGCCAATTACCCTTCTAATGATGACTAGGCTAAAATTAGTAAGGAAAATAAATGATTTTCGAAGAGATTATGTTTAATTAGGCTTAGAACTATTTTATGAAACATGGTAATAACTTGGAACGGTCTCATCAATCCTCCTTAGGCTTCAATCCCCAAATGTGTTAGTGTACCTAAGTGTGGGTCAACCTAATTATCCAATAATTCTGACGAGCAGCGACCAAAACTTAAAACAATCATGACTTTCAAACGGTAAGTCTATTTTACTATACTGATCACTCTACGAAATGGGAAACCGTCATCCTGAAGTAGCGGAAGCGTTTTCTGACCCTAATGCAGTTCCTATCAAAAGTTATAAACCATATAAGATTTTTAGGGTCAAAATTGTTGTATATAAATTCGACAAAAATAATGAATGTGGAAAATCTTTTCGAGAATCGTATTACAAAATTTTGAGAGTCAAATGACCTCATATGAACTAAATAGAAATATTTTACGATCCTTCGATATGTAAAATAAGGATCATTACACTCTCAAATCTTTGGGAATTGCATCCCTAATATCCCCAAACAAATCAAAGAATAGTCAACAATAGTTTCCCTACATGCCTAACAATCATATGCAGCTATCAGACATCTCAAACAAGCAACTATGCAATCAATAGTATAGATAAACGAGTCCTAGCATGCGAGATAATAAACTTTCCTATATTAAAGGTGAACGTAAATACAATAAACATCGGCCTTACCATGCAAAGAGCTCTAAATATGCCGCCCTAATGCTCTTCCCACATGAAATAGCCTTCATTCTCACCCCCGTTGAACCTTCACTAACTCTACCTCTTCCTCCTAAGCTATTTTGTATTTATTTCGAAAATACGAACCGGCTTACAAGGTCTCAAATGTTCTAGTTCAATCTTTATATCATCAAGTTGATCCCATGCAATTTTCACGCCTGAGTCATGCACAAATTTCCATAGATAAGGGACATGGAAGATGTAATGCACACTCGTCATCTTTTGAGGTAAGTCGGATTTCTAATCCTCTCTACTATTGGAAAAGGACCATCTTCTGAGGTAAGATCCTATATGTTGAGTCTTGGCATCAGCTTCCTCTTACCACTAAATCGAATAACATTCTCCAATGGGGAAATTTTCACAAACACCATATCGCTGGCAGAGAACTCTAGATTTCAACATCTCTTATATGTGTAGCTCCTTTGCCTATCCTGGGCAACTTTTTTTCATTGATGAATGATTTTAATCTTCACCAAGGTTTCTCTAATCATAACTAGCCCAAGTATCAGTTTCTTGTCTGCCTCCCATTCGCATGAAGAAGCGTTACA
Organism: Allium cepa; assembly: GCA_030765085.1. Taxonomy (NCBI): domain Eukaryota; kingdom Viridiplantae; phylum Streptophyta; class Magnoliopsida; order Asparagales; family Amaryllidaceae; genus Allium; species Allium cepa. Next base: position 789,468,963 of record CM060935.1, on the reverse strand, counting down.
CGGTCGACCATATAATGCTTCGTATGGCATTATACTGGTATTAAACTGATAGTTATTATTGTATGCAAACTCTACTAAATGCAAATGATCGTCCCATGAGCCTCTGAAATCACGTATGTAAGCCCGCAAGAGTTCCTCTAATATATGGTTCACTCTCTAAGTTTGCCCATCAATTTGCAGGTGATAACCTGTACTGAGATGCAGCTTGGTCCCTACCGCCTCTTGTAGATTCTTTCAAAACTCACTAGTGGACAAAGGATCTCGGTTGCTCATAATGTTCCTCAACACACCATGGAATCATTATCCATTGCACATACAACTCAGCTAATTTGGATGCCGTTCTAGTAGACTTGATGGGTATAAATCGAGTACTCTTCATTAATCTATCGACTATGACCCAAATGTTATTGTTCCCTCCTCTGATCCTTGGCAATCCATCTATGAAATCTATTGATATTTGCTCCTCTTTCCATTCGGAAACTTCAAGTGGTTGTAGCAATGCACTTGGCCTCTTCTACTCTGTATTCACCAATTGACAGTTCATACACCTTGAGAAAAATGCCCCAACATCCTTCTTCATCCCCTCTCAATAATAGGTTTGCATTATACAATGTTAAATCTTATTACCAAAGGGATGTATAATCAATCTCGAATGAATGCACTCTCACATTCCTTAACCCATCGAAATCAGATATGAATAATCTCCCATCCTTACGAAGCCAATCATCTCGGTCGAGTTCGTACCACTTCATATCTTCAAACCCTATACCTTATTTAATTTTTGCCATGATCTCAGCTAGTCTAGCATCTCGCTTTTGACTAGTATCGATATGTTCAATCAAGGTGGGTCTGCTAGTCAAACTTGCCAACATCTCTGGCTTTAACTTGCAATAAGGTCTGAAGTCATAGCCAGTAATATACTTCAACTGGTTCGACTCTAGGAACATCGCTCCCAAATAGGCATATCTTCTACTCAAAGCATCGACGAATGCATTTCTCTTATTGAATGTATATGAAATTTCAAAGTCATAGGAGGCCAAGAATTCCAACCATCGCTGCGTATGAAAGTTGAGATCCTTCTAGGAGAAAATGTATTTTAAAGATTATGGTACATGAACAGCTTGAACCTTTTTTCTTAATATGTAATGCCTCCAAATCTTCAAAGCAAACACTATCACCATCAACTCCAAATCATGAGGCTAATACTTCTTCTTGTGTAGTTTCATCTATTGACCAGCGTAGGCGATAACTTTTACCCTCTTCATTAACACCACATCTACTCTAGTACCCCAGGCGTTTGTATATACTATCAGCTCCCCATTCCCGCTCGTAATAGTCAACACTGGTGCACTCATCAACCTCTCCTTCAGATTTGTAAATGCATGCTCACACTTCATATCCTAAACAAAGGTCTGATTCTTCCTCGTCAAATTAGTCAACGACGCTGCTACATTCCAGAAGTCGTTAATAAAACATCTATAATATCCCATTAATCCTAGGAAGCTTCTTACATCGGTAGTATTCTTGGGTTGGTTCCAATCCTAAACTACAGCCATCTTGGCTGGATCTACTGTGATGCCCTCTCAGAGATGACATGACCAAAGAATCTCACTTCCCTCCTCCATAAGTGACACTATAAAAACTTCGTTTACTTCCTTGAAACCTAAAGCACAGCTCTCATGTGCGTCTTGTGTTCCTCCTCCATCCTAAAATAGACCGACATATCATCTTCCAAATTAAGCACAGATTTATTCAGTTGATCCCTAAAGACATTGTTCATAGGATCAACAAAGTATGCCAAAGCATTGGTTAGCCCGGAAAACCAACCACTCAACGAAACCAAGGAGTGTATGAAACACGGTGATCAGCACACTCTCCTCTGCTACGTGAAAACCTATTATAAGATCCAAATGAGAATTCGAACAAGTCATCCATACATAAGCGTGAATACTTATTCTTCCTCGTCACCATATTTAGCTCATGTAGGGTTGTCAATGGATACTCGAAAAATCCGAAATCCATCTGCATCAGAAAAGTGGTTAAATATCCGATATTCGGAAAAACGGATGTGGATATCAAGACATCCACATTCGAAAATTATCCATCCGGTTTTTGTTAAGAATATAGTTCGTATTATGTGTATTTTGGTGCAGTGAAAAATGTTCGTTTATTATTTTATTAAGTTAATAGTTTATATTATATGCACTTAATTTTTTTAAGTACTCAAAACTATTTATTATCATCGTATTTGTTAAATTTTAACACTTTATAATGATGGGATTGAAAAATATTTATGTTAAAATAAGTTTTTCTTTTATTTATCGGTCGTTAGCAGATATGAAAATTATCCGATATCCGTCTGTATCCGCGGATGCGGATATCCGATATTCGAAAATGATTTTGGATACGGATGCGGATACGACACTATCCACATCTAAAAGCATCTGTTGACAGACCTAAGCACATGGTAATCTACACATAACCTCAGAGAACCATCCATCTTAGTGGCAAACACTACAGGTGCACCCCACTTGGATATGATCCTATGAATGAAATCTCGCTTCACCAGGTCATTCACTTACACCTCTAACTTCGTTTTCTCCCTAGGTGTCATACGTCTCAAAGGCAAAACTATTGGTCCAACATCCTTTACTAAGTCTATGCGGAACTCAATCTCTCGGTGTGGCTGTAATTCGATCACCTCCTCAAACATAACCAGATACTCTCTCATGATAAACACATATGACAACTCCCTTTGTAACCTCGAGCGAATATAGAAAACTAACGATAACCCCATCCTCCAAACAGGTAGCCAATCACTACTGTCTGCCCTTCCACAGCCTTAATTGTCACCAATAGCTTCTCATAATCCTCTACTACTACATACTTCCTTAGCTAGTCCATCCCCAAGATAATCCCAAACCCAATAAAATTCAAAACAAACCAATCACAAAAAAGAACATCCATGACTCAATTAGATCAAACCACGACCAAATACACATAGGCTAGTGGAGCCTACAATAGGGTTCATCACAATTAAAGGTCGATCGGCTATTTCGGGTTTCAATCCCAATCTATCTACTAGTTCACTAGATATGGAATGCGGAGCCCTAGTATCAAAAAAACACATACGGGAACATTATGAATGGAAAGCATACCTCGGATAACGATGCTCTTCCCCTTCTCCTTTCACTGAGGGAGCACTGGACGAAGTCGGAACAGTAACTTGTTTCTACTATTCTAGTTGTAGGCAATTATTTTACGTATGTCTGAATTCTACCGTGGTAGCACTTCTTCTTTCCATTAGCCTGTTGAATCTAATCATGTGTCCCTTTTCTCCACAACCATAATAGACAGAATCCCACTAAGCCTTTTTTGAGCATTCTTTCCTCGAAAATTCTTCCTTTTACTATTCCATTTCTTCTTGCCTCTACCGCCTTGTTGCAATTTTGGTTCTTTGTTAACTACAACTACAGATTTGGATTTGGGGTACAGACTCTCTTGGCAAAAAGCTTTCTCGATAAGTCGGTCAAATGGCTCATCAATGTAACTCACCAACTTATCCCCCTAATAGTCGTCCAAACCTATAAGTAACTTCTTGTTCTTTCTCAATGGAGTGTCAATAAAACATATCTCATATTTCGATAAGGTGTCAAACTCAACAACATACTTGGAAACTTTCATGTTTACTTACTTCAAATCCACAAACTTTCTAAACTACACCGACTTTTAAGTAGTTGGGATAAACTTCTCCTCGAATCGGGCTTTGAATCGATCCTAAGTAAACTGATCCTCAGGAGTGGCTAATCTAATATCATTCCACCAATCATGGCTCTCCCATAAGTTATCCGAAAGCCAACCTCCTCTTCATTCCATCATCCAGTTCAAGGTCATTGAGAATCCTTTCGCAGGTGTCAACCAATCTTGTACCTCCGTAGCGGATTTCGTTTCGTGGAGTGGTTTTGCCACAAGACTGGTAAAGTCATTGTTCAGCTTAGTGAAACCGACTCTGGATGCTTGGAACACCACCACCTGTAGCAACGTTTGGAGAGATTGATTGTGTATTTTGTAGCATATTCGCCATCATCACGTTGAACATTACCTGAAAGTAAAGGTAGCAGCCCCTGAACCCTATCCTTCATCGACGCTGGAGATGGAGTTCCTTGTAGTGTTTTTTGTATGCCGGCTAATGGTTGATATGTAATAAGAATGATAAGTCTCTCATAAAAAATTTGTAATAATGGTACTTGTGTGCGCATGGGACTTATATACTAAATATATACTATTATATAGCTTTGAAAAAAAATATAACAAGTATGTTCTCTCTCATATATATGCTCTCGATCCCGTCTATGGTGATAACTCCTTCCCTGTCTCTACTAGACCACGGTATCAACTCAGTTTCATCGAGTAACCTAAGATTTAACACCAAATGTGATGACCGCCCTACACCCCTTATACCCAATATAACTAGGTAGTGCGTTGCTGTCATGCGTGGATGATGTGAGGTGATTGTTAATGATTAAAAGAAATAAAATATCACAAAAACCATCAAATATCTCAAAGTGCATCGAATAAAATATAACTATCATCTCAGATGTAAAGAAGGAAAGACAATAATAATTGAATGAACCAAATATCAAAGCATAGATCCACATAATTATACAACATAGTAAAAGAGTTTTATACAAAGAAGAAATAAACTCAAATAAACTGTCTCATGATAGTAAAGAAAACACCGACTAGGCTCCACAGTGTTGCACAAAGGAATAAGTATGTAATATCAATATATAATATGAGAAAGCTCCATCTTGCTCGTCCTTTGCACTGACACTACATACACTTAGACCTGTTACCTAGTCTACTCATTTATGAGTATCCGAGATAATAAGAAGTAGAGAATAATACCTCAAGGTAGACAATAGTTTGGCGTGAGCGATAAATGAACCTCAAATACTATACAATTCTATATAGTAAGAAAAAAGGGTATACAAACCATACTCGACCTTACAACCAAAGAGTTAGCGCATAGCAAACATAATATACTACCCTACAAGCATTATAAGGGTGTACTGCAACAGTTACACCCATGCTTCTAAAGTTATGTTAAAAGGGAACTAAAAAAGGAACAGAGCTGAGAGAGCCACGCTCTAAGATGAAAAGAGGTTGAAGCAATCCAATCAATATTGCAAAAAAAATTAAAAATTCGACATGCGGTCGTGACACTTGATCCAACTAAAATAACTACAGCCAAAAAGCAGGAAGTTGCAAAAGAACAAAATATTATGCCCATAAGGAAGGCCACAAAAATATCAAATCTGCACCTATCACTCGGTTTCAATATTACATTATGTTTCTAAACCAAAATTTTCACATAGTCACAAGAATTAAGCAATGATGCATTGCGCTCACAAGCCACAAAAGCTAAATCCAAGAACTTGTTTTTTATTAAGGTCTTCAAGAGAAAATCTGCACTGCATATGCTAAAGGCTACTTAAGCAGTACTACATGGAGTTAGAAGCATCCCAAAGTGTTGCACATAAGGCCATCAAACTTCGCTCCAATACAAATACACACTTACGGGCAAATAGCAAAGGTATAAATCAACCTTATCAAGAACTCATGCAACAAGTGCAACTCAGATTACAATCAGATCACGTTTGTAAATGTACTAAACTAATTCCCAAGTTAAGAAAATCATGCACCTTGAAGCCAAAGCTGCTCAGGTTAGTCGCATCTAAGTATCAAGCAAGCGTAGTGACATCATGCAAGTATCGCACATCAACTAGTATAGCCACACCCTAAATATATCGGTAGTGCCCCTGAGATTTTATGCTTTTTTTTCTTATTATATTGGGAATATTAAATGAGTAGAGTAGATAACAGGTCTTTGTGATGCAGTAACTGCGTGGAGGACGAGCAAGATGGGGTTATCTCATATTATATACATATGGATTTCTACGCTTATTCCGCTGTGCAGTACGGAGAGCCTTAGCAACGACTGGTTATTTTCTTGTTATGTGGTAGTTTTTGGATTTATTTCCATTGTATAAACTCTACTACATTTGTATATAACTACGTGGATCTATGTTTTGATGATTTGTTCACATAATTATTACTGTCTCACCTGTTATATCTATGCTACTATTTTTTATCCACACACTTGAGATATTTGATAGATTATATATTGTATTTGTTTCATTTTCAACCCTGATGATCGTTCTATATCGAGCGGGCATGGCCGCAGTGCACTATTTTGATATTGTTGGTGCAAGTAGTATAAGGCGGTCATCACATTTGGTATCAGACATTTGATTACACAATTAACCCAAGTTGATATCGGGATCCAGTAGAGATAATGAAGGAGTTATTGCCTTAAACTGTATCAAAATTGTGTTTGTGTGTATACGAGAGAGTTCGTACTTGTTATATATTTGGTTTTCAAAGCTATATAGTAATATATTATGTAGTATAATTCGCATGCACACAAGAACCATAAACATAATTTTCTTTATGAGAGGCCGATCATTCTTATTATGGATTAAAAATGAGCCGATATACAAGAAATACTATGATGAATTCTGCTTTGAAGTTGAGAAAGGAGCAGGATCAGGAGCTACTACAACTGAATTTCAAGCGATGTTGAATGCTATAATGGAAACTATGACAAGGAATGTTCAAGCTACTATTCTGTTGAGTCACAGCTTCTATGAAGATTTTGATTGCTGACAACAATATTAAAGCGATCGACAAAATCAAGACCTACATATGGTACTCTAGATTATAGGTTGATTATTTGATGTTATAATAGTAATAAAATTGTCAAAATCTATCCTCAAATAATCATGCACAAAATATAATCTATATATATACACATTTATATAGGTTGTGCACTTTATTGTGCAACTTAACAGAGACCGGTCGACCGGTCCAAAAATGAACGGTCGACCGTTCCTGTTGAATGTGCACAATAAACGTGCACACATGCACATAACGACTATATTTTTAAAAACCTGTCTACCGGTTAGTTTTTGACCTGTCGACCGTTTTTAAACAGAGAGCAACTTCTTCCAAAAGACACATCTTTCTTCAATGGTTGCGTCTCTTCTTCTTCATCAATGATCATAACTTTTGACTGCAACTTTTCACCAAGGGTTATAACTATTTTCTCTCTATAAATACACATCAATATCATTGATTAAAAAAACAAGTTTTATTAAGATTATATATGCTCTCTATCTATTCTTTGAATTCACTTGCATTCAAAAAGCTCTAAACTACTTTCATTCCTTATTGAATCATTGACACTATCTCATATATTTTGATTCAATAAGCAATATAAATTCCATAATCTTCACAAACATCATTCACAATTTGAGGATAAGATTATAGGAAGAGTGTACTACAAGTGACAAATCCGTGTTTACAAGAGCACAAGTTGTCAACAACAATTGTAATTGTTTTTGTTGAAGTCCTCGGTATTGTAAGAGGCAAGTGTTGAAGTCCTCAGTGTTGTAGAGGCGTGAAATCCCGTTCGGCTGTTCGGGTAATTGTAAACCTGTTCCTCCGGGTGAAGCGAGGTTGTAATTAGTGAAAATCCAGATAGTAGTCTGGGACTGGACGTAGGACGGTGCTCCGAACCAGTATAAAAATCTCTGGTGTGATTTTTTTTTTATTTTCTATTTACAATGCTATTATCATCTATTTCTGCATTTGTATTGTAATCCATATTACACGATCCGTGTATACTATATTAGCACATATAATTGTATACACACCGCACTTTCATTTGGTATCAGAGCTCGGTCATCATATAACCGTAACACAGTTATTTGATATATTCTTGTAATATGGCAAATAACGCAAGTACTAGCACTTAAAACACCACTTACACAGAAGGGCAATCGACACAAAGACCTCCATTTTTCAATGGTCTTAACTATAGTTATTGGGCAACACGTATGTCATTCTTTATGCAATCAAGTAGCTATGATGCTTGGAATGCTACTCAAAGAGAAATAGTGAATCCAACAACTGATTATTCAGAATGGACTATGGCTGAGAAAACGGCAGCAGCCGTAAATGCAAGAGCAATAAATATGTTGTTCTGTGCATTAGACCAAAATGAATATAACCGTGTTAGTATCTGCACTACTGCATATCAAATTTGGCAAACGCTAAAAATCACTCATGAAGGTACTAACAAGGTTAAACAAGCCAAAATAGCCATGCTGAAAAGTCAATTTCAAAATTTCAAAATGAAACCAAATGAAACAATCAATGACATGTATTCACGGTTTCAAACTATTCACCATGCACTTATTGGGTTAGGACAAAAGTATTCTGATTTTGATGTTGTTTCAACAGTCCTACATTCTCTGACTAATGAATGGGAAGGAAAAGTATTAGCAATTGAAGAAGCTAATGATCTTTCCGTCATGAAGCCAGATGAATTGATAGGAAATTTAATGTCCTATGAAGCAAATTTGCAGGCTAGAAAAGAACAGAAAGAAGAAAAGAAAAATGTAGCATTTCATGTTGAGAAAGATGAAAATGAATCAGATTCTGAAGATGAAGATTTGGCGTTCATTGCTAAAGGTTTCAAAAAATTCCTAAAATATCGAAAAGCCAGTCGCTACAATAAAAGGAAACCTGGATCAAATAAACCATCTTCATCTGCAATAGAATGTTTCAACTGCCATAAAAAGGGACACATGCAGAAGGATTGTCCAGAACAAAATAAAAAGTCAGAAAATGACAAATTCAAATATAAGAAGGACAAATCAAAGAAACGAGCCTTCTCAGTAACATGGGATGACTCAGAGTCATCTTCATCAGAAAGTGAAAGTGATTCGGAGAATGAACAAGCTAATGTTTGCTTTATGGCAACAGAAGATGAGGTACAAATTCCTACATTTGATGAATTACTTGATATTAATGCTGAATTGATAGTCAAATATAAAGACTTAAAACGTCAATTAAAAGTAGTCAAAGCAGATTTAAGTAGAGCAGAGTTTGAACGAGATATGTTAAAAGATGAGAAGAAAATATTAGAAGAAGAACTTGAAAATATTCAAGAATCATCATCTAATGTTGACTCTCAGATATCTCTTTTGAGTCAAGAAATAGAAGCTCAAAAAGAGAAAAATAATGCTCTCACTACTGAAAATCATGAACTTAAAGCAAAAGTCAGAATTCTAGACCTAGAAAAGGCTAGTTTACAAACAAAATTTGATGACATTACTCAAAATGTTTCTAACTTTAACAAAGGTCGAGAAAATTTGACTAAAATCATTGAAAGTTCACAATCTATTTCAGATAAACAAGGTTTGGGATATAACAAACATGAAACTAAAAAACATCTTAGAAATAAAAGGAAGAAGAAAGTACAAAAAACTGAAGCTAAGAAAAATCTTAGTTTATTATATTTCAAACCAAAACCAGTTGTGAAATTTCAAAAGAGAAATGTCAAGACTATCAAAATATGGGTTCCTAAAACAAATAATAATTTGATTAGGAACAAATACATTCAGCAATTCATGAATAATGTACATTTTAATAACAATTATATATATAAAGGGGATACCGGACCCAAATGGGTTTGGACTCCTAAGACCTAACTCTTAGGACCCTATAAAAAGTGGGTACCATGAACTTAATTCTATTTTTGCAGGTCCCACTGAAGAAAAGAGGAAAGTGGATATTGGACAGTGGTTGCTCAAAGCATATGACGGGAGACAAGAGCTTACTAACAAATATTAAATACTCAGATGGTGGCTCAGTCACTTTTGGAGACAATTCAAAAGGTTATATCATCGGCAAAGGCGATGTGAGCAATTGTGGTACATCTAACTTACCTCTTATTACTAATGTCATGCTAGTTAGAAATTTAAAACACAATTTACTTAGTATTAGTCAGTTATGTGACAAGGGTTTTAAAATTTCCTTTTCAAATAATAAGTGTAGTATTTTAGATAAAGACCATAATTTGGTTTTTGAAGGTTATAGAGACAGAAATATATATATTCTAAATATGAATATTAATCATAATTCAGATATGTGTCTTATGGCTAATGACAATGATCCATGGCTATGGCACAAACGTTTCTGTCATATAAACTTCAGAACTATTGACAAGCTAGCCAAAAACAATCTAGTTAGAGGACTACCCAAAATGAGTTTTAAAGTTAATAACATTTGTGATGCATGTCAATTAGGAAAATTGACCAAATCATCGTTTAAATCCAAGAAAGTCATATCAACATTACAACCGCTTGAGTTACTGCACATGGATTTATTTGGACCTACTAGAGTTCAATCAATAAATCACAGTCAATATGTGCTTGTAATTGTTGATGATTTCTCTCGTTATACATGGACAATTTTCTTAAAAAATAAAAGTGATACTTTCGATCATTTCAAATCTTTCGTCAAAAGAATTCAAAAATCAAAAGGGATTAAAGTTAAAAATATAAGAAGTGATCATGGCGGAGAGTTTGAAAATAATGAATTTGAACATTTTTGTACAAAGAAAGGTATATATCATAATTTTTCGTTTCCCAGAACTCCACAACAGAACGGAGTAGTAGAACGAAAGAACCGAACTTTACAAGAATGTGCAAGAACATTATTAAATGGAACCACCTTACCAAAACACTTCTGGGCAGAAGCTGTTGCAACTGCCTGTTATGTTTTAAATCGTGTGTCCATAAGACCTCTTACCAAGAATACTCCTTATGAATTGTTTAACAAAAGAAAGCCCAAAATCTCATACTTCAAAGTTTTTGGTTCTAAGTGCTTTATTTTAAATACGAAAGACCAGCTTGGAAAATTCGATCCAAAAGCCGATGAAGGAATATTTGTCGGTTATTCGGAACGAAGTAAGGCCTATCGGATATTTAATAAACGAACCAAAACTATTGAAGAATCACTTCATGTCTCTTTTGATGAAATTTATCAGCATCCTCACACAATATCAGATGATGACGAATCAATAGTCATTGATAATCAAATCATCTCAAATACTGATTCTGACTCAGAAATAATTATTGAGAATACTCCTCAAATATGTGAATTACAATCACCACCAAGAATATTAAGAGACCATCCGGCCCAAAATATAATAGGTGAAATAACATCACATGTCAGAACAAGGAGTCAACTCAATCAAATGGGTCATGTCGCTTTTCTCTCAAATATCGAACCCAAGAATCCAAAAGAAGCTGCTACAGATGATTACTGGATCATTGCCATGCAGGAAGAACTAAATCAGTTTGAGCGCAATGACGTTTGGGAACTTGTTCCGAGACCAACTGATCAGTCAGTAATTGGTACTAAATGGGTCTATAAAAATAAGGCTGACGAACAAGGAAATATCACCAAAAATAAAGCAAGATTAGTAGCACAAGGATACAATCAGGAAGAAGGTATCGATTATGAAGAAACTTTTGCACCAGTTGCTCGACTAGAAGCTATTAGAATTCTATTATCTTTTGCTTGTTATCATAATTTCAAACTTTATCAGATGGATGTCAAAAGTGCTTTTCTCAATGGATTTATCAAAGAGAATGTCTATGTCGAACAACCACCTTTATTCGTACATGAAAAATATCCTGACCATGTGTTCAAACTTAAGAAAGCTCTGTATGGTTTAAAACAAGCACCTCGTGCTTGGTATGAACGATTACGTAGCTATCTTATTAATTCAGGATTTGAAATAGGCAAAGTCGATCAAACTTTGTTTATTAAACATTCTCGAAAAGATATTCTGGTTATCCAAATATATGTAGACGATATCATCTTTGGTTCAACAAACGAAAAACTCTGCAAGGAATTTGCAAGTATTATGACCAAAGAATTCGAAATGTCTCATATGGGAGAACTATCTTATTTTCTTGGACTTCAAATCAAACAACTTTCAAACGGTATTTTTATCAATCAAGAAAAATACTGTGAAAATCTTATCAAACGCTTCGGATTACAAAATACATCTGGTAAACCAACTCCTATGAGTACAACTACACATCTTGAAAAAGATGAAAGTGGTAAGAATGTTGACCAGAAATTATATCGAAGCATGATTGGTTCTCTTCTTTATCTTACAGCTAGTCGTCCAGATATATTAATGAGTGTTTGTTTATGTGCTCATTTTCAAGCCGATCCAAAGGAATCACATTTACGAGCAGTGAAACGTATAATTCGTTATCTTAATAATACCAAAGATTTTGGTCTTTTCTATCCAAAAGAATATCCATTTGAATTAGTATCATATAGTGATGCTGATTTTGGTGGCTCACGGACGGATAGAAAAAGTACAAGTGGAACGTGCCATTTTATTGGAAAATCACTTGTCTCTTGGTTTAGTAAGAAACAGAATTGTGTTTCACTATCAACATGTGAAGCTGAATATATATCAGCGGCTCTCGCTTGTACTCAAGTACTATATATGCAACAAACACTTCAAGATTTCGATATACATTTATCGAATTCTATTATATACTGTGATAACACGAGTGCAATAAATCTCTCTAAAAATCCAGTAAATCATTCTAGAACCAAACATATTGATATCCGTCATCATTTCCTTAGAGATAATATTGAAAAAGGTAATATACATCTTGAATATGTTCACACTGACAATCAAATAGCCGATATTTTCACTAAACCATTACTTGAATCTAGTTTTATTAAACTACGAAGAGAGCTTGGCTTAGTATCTCGGAAAGATCTAGAATAGAATAAGTAACCTTCAAACTTAGGCTATATATTTTTCAAATAATTCTCAAATTTCATCCTATAACAAACTATACCTATTTTTATAACTTTTTTATGCATCATTGTTTTTGTTTACGGCTAATTATCTCTAACAAATCCTATCCTCAAGTTCATTGGCAAACTTTTTCCTATATAAACGTTTGAAAAATACACTTTCATTCATTCACCTTCTTGCTGAAAATTATAAATCATCTTAAACAAGCTACCATGGCACACATTTGCGACAAATGCGCAGAGGAATCTCATATTTCTATCACAAGCTCGGAGTCGGAGGAACAATACTCTCCGATTACACCGAAACAAAGGCCGGAATGCCCTCACCATTGTTTTCACACACCTGGCCATACTCCAACATCCAAGCGTGCAAAGAAAGCACTATTCTGCTCTCCGCGCACGAAGGCGCAAATCGATGAGATTCATCACTACCAAAAGCATCAAATCGATCTTCAACGACAACTACATTATGGTCAAAACCTACTATACCATGAACAACAACGTACTTCAACTCGTTTATCCGCCTTAGAACGAATGGCATCATTCTTCTGCGGTTCAAACAAACACGATGTTCATGAATCAATGCCGTCAAAACCATCGACTTCAACAACTCCAAACTCTTGGGATAGAAATTATAACGAAAACGAAGGAGCTCGAAATAACTGGAGTCCATGGGCTAAACGCATTGAAAACGACAAGAATTCTAATAACAACTCACCTTCTCATTAGAATTCCATAATGTATATTGTTTTGTTTTCATATATAATTCTTGTAATACAGTATATTTTTGCAATAATAACATAATATATAATAAATTCATTCGACTCGTTTTCAAATTTTTTGCAAAATTCTGCATTTTTTGCACACAGAGCCAAACCGGTCGACCCCCTGAAATATGACCGGTCGACCGAATTGCTCTCGGGTTGAAAACGGTCGACCGGCCATATGCAGGCGGTCGACCGGTCGGCAGTTATTCCTTTTTTTTATATACTTCACGTATATATTTTGCCACCAACCCTCTTTACTTTCTACTCTCTACTGAAAACTTTCCCATTTCCAAACCCTAGTTCATTTTCTCAAGCTTCACAAACTCTCAAATTCTCTTCAATGGCTCCTCCTCAGAAGAAATCAAAGAAAAGAGCAACATCAGAATCTTCTTCTCTTACTCTCTCTGCTAGAAAATGGCTAGAATCTCCGGTTGCAGTAACTAGATGGAATCAAATGACAAATTACAAGTTCCATCCGGGCTCATTCATCAAATTCGACGATTTCACTGCATACGGTATTCAAAGATTAGCAAATAGATCTCGTATCTCTCCTCTTATTGATTTTTCTGTAAATAGCGTACAAATTAATCATTTGATGATTAAGCTTACGCGAATATGAATTTAGAGGAATATACTCCGGATAATCCAAATGGAGTTATTTGGTCAGTAGTATGTGGCAAACGAATCTATCTCACTTATGATAGAATTGCTTCTATTTTGGGAATACCGAATAGAGGTGAAGAGTTTTCATCAACATTTTGTGAAGTTTTCACCCGGAATAGTACGAGTCATAAATTTATAGAAGATGATAGTAACGGCACCAAATCGATTGGGCTACGACCGACTGCAAGGTTGTTACACCATGTCCTAATGCACTCTCTATTTCCTCGATTAGGAAACTATGATGCCGTTTACAAAGAGAATTTCAAGGCTCTTTATGCTATCTACTGTGATATCGAAATAAATTGGGTTCACATGATTTTCGATGAAATTCTTAAGGTAAATAACTCTACTCGTCCACATTTCTTCTATAACGAGTATATTATGCGTATGTTGCTTGCATGTGGAGTCACACCCCCGGATTCGGCGTATTCTACACCAAAGTGTATTGACTCCACTACTATCAAACGGATGAAGCTTCCTCCTCCATATGTTCATATTATGCCTTTCGAACAATGGCAACAACGCGATACTCAAGAACAACAAGCTCCACCATCTCGTCGTCGTTCTGAAGATGTTAGATTATTGAAATCTAAATCATCTACAAGAGAATCTCTTGAAACCATCGCTCGGAATCAATTTTTACTTGAATCAAGACTAAAACGAATGGATTCGAAAATTGATAGACGATTCAATAAGGTAAAGTCATTCTTCGGCGCTATATGGGATGCTATATCATGTAGCACATCCGTCTCGACCCAACATCAAGACCCCGGAAAACGTCCGGCTCCTCCAACTTTTACTTGGTCGACATCCGAGGAATCCGGTGGTACAAGCGGACAAGGTCGTGGGGACAATGACGATGATGATGACGATGACGATGACGACGACGACGATGATGATGATGATGATGAGGAAGAGATTCAGTCGGAATAAAGTTAGTTTGTTTTTCTTTTCATTTCTTTAAAAACATCTATGGCACTTGTACTAAATAGTGTCCATCTTTTTATTCGTAGTAGACTATGACTTGCATTGTACTTCATCAAAACATCATGTGTTTGAATGTATGCATTGTTCTCTTTGGTTTATATTTTCTATTGTTTACTCCTTTTTGTCGATGACAAAGGGGGAGAAAGGTGCTAATAATTGTTTGCAGGATGAAAGAAGCTAATATTTGTCTGCAGGAAATCACATATTCAGGGGGAGATTCTATACTTGAGTTTTTATATTGTCATCAATCAAAAAGGGGGAGAATGATACCAAAAGGTGCTAATAATTGTTTGCAGGATGAAAGAAGCTAATATTTGTCTGCAGGAAATCACATATTCAGGGGGAGATTCTATACTTGAGTTTTTATATTGTCATCAATCAAAAAGGGGGAGAATGTTGAGTCACAGCTTCTATGAAGATTTTGATTGCTGACAACAATATTAAAGCGATCGACAAAATCAAGACCTACATATGGTACTCTAGATTATAGGTTGATTATTTGATGTTATAATAGTAATAAAATTGTCAAAATCTATCCTCAAATAATCATGCACAAAATATAATATATATATATACACATTTATATAGGTTGTGCACTTTATTGTGCAACTTAACAGAGACCGGTCGACCGGTCCAAAAATGAACGGTCGACCGTTCCTGTTGAATGTGCACAATAAACGTGCACACATGCACATAACGACTATATTTTTAAAAACCTGTCTACCGGTTAGTTTTTGACCTGTCGACCGTTTTTAAACAGAGAGCAACTTCTTCCAAAAGACACATCTTTCTTCAATGGTTGCGTCTCTTCTTCTTCATCAATGATCATAACTTTTGACTGCAACTTTTCACCAAGGGTTATAACTATTTTCTCTCTATAAATACACATCAATATCATTGATTAAAAAAACAAGTTTTATTAAGATTATATATGCTCTCTATCTATTCTTTGAATTCACTTGCATTCAAAAAGCTCTAAACTACTTTCATTCCTTATTGAATCATTGACACTATCTCATATATTTTGATTCAATAAGCAATATAAATTCCATAATCTTCACAAACATCATTCACAATTTGAGGATAAGATTATAGGAAGAGTGTACTACAAGTGACAAATCCGTGTTTACAAGAGCACAAGTTGTCAACAACAATTGTAATTGTTTTTGTTGAAGTCCTCGGTATTGTAAGAGGCAAGTGTTGAAGTCCTCAGTGTTGTAGAGGCGTGAAATCCCGTTCGGCTGTTCGGGTAATTGTAAACCTGTTCCTCCGGGTGAAGCGAGGTTGTAATTAGTGAAAATCCAGATAGTAGTCTGGGACTGGACGTAGGACGGTGCTCCGAACCAGTATAAAAATCTCTGGTGTGATTTTTTTTTTTTTCTATTTACAATGCTATTATCATCTATTTCTGCATTTGTATTGTAATCCATATTACACGATCCGTGTATACTATATTAGCACATATAATTGTATACACACCGCACTTTCATATTCCTGCTATGGCTGTTGGAGGAGGTGCTCCCATGCAAGCACCTAAGGTTGATTTCACCAAGTAAGCAAAGACTATTCTGCTCTAGGAGAAAACCATTCCATGGAATGGAGTCAGCCACAGAAGTGCATGATTTGTTGGATACCTGCGAGCGCATCTTTAGTGATATGGAAATGGATGATCTATAAAGAGATAACCGGCCTCTAGAAAACTTCGAGGGTGGGCCGTGAACTGGTGGAACACCATTACCCTTGCAACTCTAGAAGATTAGTTTACTTGGGACCAGTTCAAAGCAAGGTTTAAAGAGAAGTTCATTCCGACTACTCAAAAATTGGTACTGTTTAGGAAGTTTTCTGATCTTAAGCAAGGAGAGATGTCGGTTTCTGAGTATATTATAGATTTTAATGCTTTATCAAAGTACGTAATGTCATTCATTGATACTCCATTAAGGAAGAATAGGAAGCCCATCATTGGTGTCGATGATTGTCTTGAAAAGAAGCTGGTAGAATATATTGATGAGCCATCTGAGAAGCTACTTGAGAAAGCTCTCCTTCACAAGAATCCGTATCCAAAGGATAGAACTATAGTTGTCGTTTTTGATGAGAAGTAAGAGTTAAAACTAAAACAACAATGTGGCGGAGGCAAGAAAAATTGGAACGGAAGGTGGAAATAGTCTCAAGGAAAAATGGCCAGCTAAGTGGGAACCTACTTGCTATAGGTGCAAGGAGAAGGGTCACTTGGTTAAGGATTACAAAACAAGCAACAAGAAGAAGTGCTACACTTGTGATAAGCCTGGACATTTGAAGAAGGATTGCCTAGAACTGGTGAAATATAAGCAGATTATGAAAGCATATGCTTCGGATGATGTTCCAACTTCGTCAAATTCTCTCTTAGTGAAGGACAAGGAAAAGGAGTCAATATTCAAGATATGTATTATCTCACATTTTGGCAAGGTCGTGACACCACGGAATTGATTGGAAACCAAAGGCAGTCCATCCCAAAGATCGGTTATACACAGGTTTATTATGGATACTAAAAAATTTAGTCCGGCCCGGATCGAACTACAATTGACATGACACGACAAGCAATGCTATGAAAGTCAACATTCCAAATTTCAAGTCAATCGGAGTTCGTATGCTCAAGATATTGGTTTATCATGGTCAAGGAAATCAACTCTATTTGTATCCATACAAATTCGTATCAATCCCTTCAGAAAGCTTTGTTTCATATCCATCAAAACCGATACTATTTGTATCCATCATGATCGCTTCACTACATATCCATCAAAAAGCAACGCTTCATATTGATCTCCTATACGTACTTCGTATCGGTGTCCTCATCAACTTGGTTCATATCGATCGACCAATGATCGATACAAAGCATGTCACTAAAATAATTGGTGCAAAGGGCGTGTGAGGTGATCAATACGAAACGGAATCTGTGAAAATGCTTTAGTTCGTATCCATCACCCACCAACTTCCTTCTATCCATTGAAATTGGGCTGCTTCGTATCCATAAAAAATTATCATTTCGTATCAATCTACCTATGCACATTATTCGTATTAATCAGCCAGTAATCGATGTGAATGATGCACGATGGATCGATATGAACGACATCCTTTTCGATAGATATGAAGTAGCACCTACGAATATCGATACGAAGCCAGCTAATTTGATGATCGATATGAAGCAACTGCATGAGAATGGTACGAAGGAAACATGTTCAAGTGGAAGACTAGATCTCTCGGCATGAAAAGTGGATTGATCCTAGAATGTAGCACCACGCCATCAATTTAGGTATGTTGGATATGAACTGCCATCGATCTGAATATGATCGATACGAATGGAAGCGACACGAAGACGCCAGCCTTTTAAAAATCCAAACTTTGATCGATCATAATTCAAAATCTACAAGTTCAAATGCCACCAAATTTTCACAGGAGCTTGCGACCACCTCAGGAATGTCCATGATCGATCTCGACCTAAATGGAGCTGTTTTGGATCGATACGTAATCATACGTATCGATCGGGGATCGATCCCAATCCACCTCGGATTGATCTGGTGGGCCCACCGGCGTGAGAGAAGGAGTCATCCGATATCTCAATCGGATTTTTCTAGCCTACACCTATAAACAACAGTCCTAGGCCTTCAGAAAAATGGAATTTTTGCTTTTCAACGCCGTTACTCTGCTAAACTCCATTATAACATGGACATTATCGATTGTACTCTTATAAATTAGTTGATAATCATCAATAAAACAATAAATCTTCAAAATGGACGTAAACTACAACGCTGAATCACTATAAATCTTGTGTTTTTACTGCCTTCCTTTAAATTTTTGGAGTGTTCTTCATATTTAATCATACTACATACAATCTATTTGTGATCTGTGACTGCGATTTGGTGCTTTCACTTGCAATTGGGTGTTTGTGACCAGTTTTGACACAAACATTTTGGTGCTTTCACTGAGAAGACTAGCACTAGGGGATTATTCAGCTTGGATTTTGGATCTAAAGGCTTGAAGACTTTGATTTGGAAAGCTATGATGAAACAATCAACAAGGAGACAAAGAGCGGAAAGGAGTTAGCGCGTAGGGAGTCAGGAGGCTTCCTCGGGAGAAAATCAAACTTCAGTCTTCATCATCGAAGACGAGATGGAGATAACAATGGATGCTACATCGGATGGAATGCTGAAAAGGCAGGTGGAGATGATGTAGAACCTACTCCAGCAAATTGGACAAGCTAGAGTGTAGAATCAAGGGAATGCCACTGTAGGGGGTGCTGGAGATAGGGATCAAGAGCATGGAACAACCAGGATTCACATTAGAGCAGGATCATCAGGAGTAGCCCCTAAGCTGGAGGGCACTCTCCTAGAGTGTGTAGATCGGATCTCAGGCAGGATACCAGGTGGAACTATTCAACATGGTATTGATAGAGGAATGGATGCCTGTCAAGGAGAGCAGATTTCAGGATTCCCTCGTGAACCCAAGGGCAGATCGAAGGCAACGGATAAGGACTACAACTTGGAGACAATGATAGATTGGCAGAGATTGTCAGATAAGCTATGAGAGGCAGATTAGTGAATATAGATTTGGAAGATGTGAAAAGGATCTCCTTCGGTCCTACCATCAGGCAGGCCAGGTATCTACCAGAATTCAAGCTACCAACACTGGAGACGTACATGAGAGGACGGATCCTGCAGTTCATCTGACGAGGTATATGAGGCACTTGGAAATGCTAGGGCATCGAATGAGGTCATGGCTCGGTGCTTCCCATTGTACCTGACAAACATAGCAGAATTATGGTTCAGACGATTAGAGAGCAGCTCCATTGGAGCATGGACCGAGCTGATTGAGAAGTTTATGAGGAAATCCAGAGTTTACATTTCGAAGACCAAGAATTTGATGAGTTTGACAACACTAAAATAGAGAACCGAGGATTCATTAAGGAGTTTTCTGATGTGATTCAATGTAGCGGAAGCATCGGTGGATCGACCAGATCCATCCATGGTTCTGATAGCAGTTGTATCTGGCATAGCTGATGACATGAAATTTAAGAATTCGTTGATGAGGGACCCATATATGGATTTACGAGAGTTTTACCATGGGGCAGAAAGGTTTCTGTGATAAGAGGATGCAAACGTAGAGAGAGGAAGGAGAGGTAGCTGATGTTTATGCAGTCAAAAGCGAAGATCCACCTGGAAAGGATGCAGACAATGATAAAGGGAAACAGAAAGCAGATGATAGTTGTAAGGGGCCAAAGCGGCTGTAGAAGGAACCAAGATTCACCTCTCATATGGAGTTGAATGAGACATTGGAATGAATCTACCAAGACACTAGGGGGCAGGTTCCCTACCGGAGGCCAATGAGGAGGGACCCGACCAACAATGAGAAGAAATCAGACAAGTACTACTTATCCCATGAGCTAAGCGGCCATAGTACGAATGATTGCAGGCACTTGGAGGATGAGATTGGAGGATATATCTAGAACGGTATGCTGTTGCAGTATGTGAAAAGGCAAGTAGCGGCGGTAGAAAAAGAGCGACCACCATCTGCATCGAATGAGAGCGTCTCCAGATCGAGGCCTGAGCTTGTCATTAACTGAATAGAATAATGATGAATAAGTGGAAAGCTCCACACTAGCAGGGTTAAGTCGCTTACACATGTACAGGATCATAAACGATCCTTGGGCATGCTCTGAGACAACTATCAACGGCATCAGTGTAGGTGTTTGCACTTTGATGTCTCTGTTTTTCTTTTGTTTTCTATTTTTTTACATCTGGACTTGATTTGGTTGGGCATTTTTGTTATAAGGCACATTTGAATTCAAATCTTGTTTTTATAATTCCATAATGGCCAAGTCACATGCACATGCATGGGATCACGAACGATCCTCAGGCATGCTCTAGGATGGCGATGAATCACCATAAAAAATGATTCAGAAACTCACTCGAACATGAAATCTAACATTAATGATACTAAGTCCTCCCCTTTGGGTACACACAATTCGCCTCGAATAGCACCCGACCATGAATGGTCACAATTCGCTTCGAATGGCACCTGACCACGAACGGTCATAATTCTCCACGAACGGCACCCGACCCAAAACGGTCATAATTTGTCACGAATGGCACCCAACCACGAACGGTCACAATTTTCCTCGAACGGCAACTGACCACGAACGGTCACAATTCGCCTCGAACGGCACTCGACCACGAGTGGTCACAGTTCGCCACGAACGATACCCGACCACGAATGCTCACAATTTGCCTTGAATGACACCCAACCACGAACGGTCACCATTCGCTATGAATAGCATCCAACCGCGAACGGTCATCATTCGTCTCGAACGGCATCCGACCTCGAATGGTCATCATTCGCCTCGAACGTCATCCGACCTCGAACGGTCACATACTGCCTCGAATGGCATGCGATCTTGAGCAATCGCTATTCACAGTTAGGTAAGATTATCAATCTCTTTACATGTCATTAAAAGGATATGAACATCCAGCATATCGAAATACAAAACACAGCTTCCTATCGCAAGGCATGTTTTGGGGGGCAAATGTTATCTGCCTTTACAAAACAGCAACTCTTTATAGTGGACGTAGGCTACAATGCCGACCACTATAAATCTTGTCTTTTTACTGCTTTCCTTTTAATTTTTGAAGTTTTCTTCATATTTAATCCTACTACATACAATCTATGGTGATATGTGACTGTGTTTTAGTGCTTTCATCTATAATTGGGTGTTTGTGACCAGTTTTGGCGCAAACAGTATGTTTTATTAAATATGTTTCCATTCGAGTTTTGTTTGATACCAATGTATCACATTCATTAATATCTAGTGACCTAGTAGAGTAATTATGATTAAGACCTAAGATAGTAGTCCAACCTTTGATTGTGATGAACCATGTTGAAGGCTGTACTAGCCTTTGCTTGGTTTGTAGTGGCCTAGTGTTATCGAGTCATAAATGCTCTTTTGTTGTGATTGCTTTGTCTTGAATTTTGTTCGGTATAGGACTATCATCGGATTGGACTGGCTTAAGAAGTATGCAGTGATAGTGGGCTGCGAGAAGCTATTGGTGACAATCAGGGATGTGGAAGGGTGAATGGTAGTGATTGGCTGCCTAATAGAAGATGAGGCGATGGTTAACTTTCTATTTTGCTTGAATTTCTATAGAGGGGTTGTCATCTATACCTATCGTTAAGGAGTATCTAAGTATATTTGAGGAAGTGATCGGATTGCTGCTGCATAGAAAGATTGAGTTTTGGATAGACTTAGTGAAGGAAGCCAGACCTATAGCTATGCCTTTGAGGCATATATCACCTAGAGAGCAAAAGGGATTAGAGGTGCAAGTGAATGAACTATTAAGGAGAGGTTCATTTGAAGGAGTATATCTAAGTGAGGTGCACCTGTAGTATTCATGACTAAAGTGGATTTCTCTTTGAGATTATTTATGGATTATCATGAGCTAAACAAAGAAACGGCAAAAATAAGTATTAACTCTCAACGTTAATGATTTAGTCGATCAATTTTACAGTGCAAAGGTGTTCTCCCAAATGGATTTGGCAACAGGATTTAACCATCTTAGAGTAGCAAAAGAGAGTGTGTCTATTACTGCATTTCATATGCCATTGGGTTTTTATGAGTGGCTAGTAATGCTATTTGAGTTTACCAATACTCTGACATACTTTATAGATCTCATGAGTCAAGTTTTCAGAGAACAACTGAACAATTTTTTGTTGGTGTTCGTGTATGATATTTCGATCTATTTCAGAACTGAAATGGAGCACAAGATGCCCTTAGGGATTGTGCTAGAAATGTTAAGAAAGCACAAGTTAAGAGCGAAGTTCTCTAAGTTTCTCTTTTGGGGAGAAGAAGTGAGTTTCTTGGGTCACGTCATTTTAGGATAGGATATAGCTATGAATCATACAAAGGTGGCAATGGTCCAAGATAGAAACATCCCAAGAATGCTATGGATGTGAGGAGTTTCATAGGATTGGCAGTATACTATAGGTATTTTATCAAGGAGTTCCCAAAGATAGTAGCACCATTGACTAATTTGGCGAAGAGGAATCGGAATTTTTTTTGGGACGCGAAGTGCAAGCATATGTTTGTGAGTCTAAAGGAAAGGTTGACTAATGCACCTTTATTGATCATTCCAAGTGGGAATTAGGGGTTGACGGTATAGACAAACGCATGTAGTACTGGATTGGGTATAATATTGATGCAGAAAGAAAATTTTATTTCCTACGCTAGTATACAGCTAAAGCCGCATGAGACAAACTATCTGACCCATTATTTAGAATCAACGGTGACATTATGTGGAAGATTTATCCACTAGAAGAAAGGTTTGAGCTATTTCCGAACCACAAATCCTTGAAGTACCATTTCTCTCAAAGGATCTTAACCTTCATAAGCAACAGTAGTTAGAGTTCTTAGCTTTCTATGATTCTTGAATTTCTTGTACACCAGGAAATGGGAATATGGTCACTGATGCATTGAGTAGATGATATGCTAGTTTAGGAGCAATGTTCTTGGAACGGAAGCAGATTGAGCATATTGCTGGGTATGATTTCAGGCCTCGTTGCAAGATGGAATAGGGGATGTTGGAAAGTTTGTCGATCAAACCAATTCTAATAGAAAGGATGGGTGCTAGTCAGAAGCAAGATGCTGGGCTGGCAGAGATCATAATGAAGGTAGTAGAAGGAGTAGCGTCTGAGGATATGGAGCAATACAGACTCGACCGAGAAGGTTGGCTCTGTAAGGATGGAAGATTGTTTGTTCCCGATATTAATAGATTACATGATGAAGTGTTACGGGAGTGTCACCATTCCAGGTTGGCCATTCATTCGGTAGTAATAAGATGTACCGAGATATGAACCAAACTTATTATTAGG
Source organism: Allium cepa (assembly GCA_030765085.1). Lineage (NCBI taxonomy): Eukaryota > Viridiplantae > Streptophyta > Magnoliopsida > Asparagales > Amaryllidaceae > Allium > Allium cepa. Next base: position 789,444,886 of record CM060935.1, on the reverse strand, counting down.
AAGGAATGAAGAAGGATATTAGGACTTTATCTCAAAATGTATGAACTACCAGTTAGCGAAGGCAGAACAAAAGAAACCCTGTGGATTGTTGCAACCGCTAGAAGTTCCTGAGTAGAAATGGGAGCAGGTATCAATGGATTTTATTGATGGACTACGAGGACTCGAGTAAGGTATAATATCATTTGGGTCATGGTTGGTCAGTTGATCAAGAGCGCTAAATTAATCCTATCAGTCAAGTAGAAGGATATGCAAGCTAGAAGAGTTGTATGTAAAGTGGATAGTACGATTTCATAGTATACTAAAGATCATTGTGAGTGATCGAGACTCGTTGTTCACCAATGGGTTCTGAAAGAGCTTAAAAGAGGTGTAGGGAACTGACCTGCATCTTAGAATCGCCCATAAGTAGATGGGCAGATCGGAAGAGTAAATCATATATAGAAAAATATCTTATGAGCATCTCTTATAATTTTTGGAGGATCATGGGATGACCATCTACATCTGGGTAGATTTTGCATATAATAAATGTTATCAATCGAGTATTGGTACGGCTCCATATGTAGCATTCTATGACCGACCGTGTAACGCTTCTTCATGTTAGTGGAAAGCAGGAGAGAAACTGATACTTGGGCCGGGTATGATTAGAGAAACTTTTAAAATGTTTTGGATCATTCGACAATTAATGAAAGCCACTCAGGATCGACAGAAGAGCTACGTCGATAAAAGACGTCGAGATTTGGAATTTTTTGTTAGGGATATGGTTTTAATGAAAGTGTCTCCTTTGAAGAATGGTTTTCGACTCGGTAATATGGGGAATTTGGCACCGAGATTTATAGGTCCTTTTCTGATAGTAGAGAGGATTGGAAAATTAGCATATATTTTCGACTTACCTCAAAAGATGACGGTGTGCACAATGTCTTTCATGTCTTCTACCTAAGAAAATTTATTCATTACTCAAGCATGACGATTACACCAGTAAACTTGTAGATGTTGAGGTAGAACTAAAAGTTTTGAGATTTCATAGGTCGGTTCTTATTGTTGGACATGATATGTAACAGCTTAGGAGAAAGTTGGTGAAGCTAGTAAAAGTACAATGGAGTGAAAGTGATGATGATTATACATGGAAAACCGAGGAGAGCTCAAGGTCTACGTGTTCGGAGCTCTTTGAATGGTACGATCGATCATTTATCGTACCTACTTTCACTACTGTATATTGCATTGGATAGATTAGTATTCTGCATGTTAGGGTAGGATCACCGATTCTATTGGTTGCATGAGAACTTGTTTGATGTGGATGATGCTCGCATATGGTTGTGAACCACGTGGAGTAACTATGGTTTCTTGTTTCTTGACTTGTTTAAGGATTTCGAAGGCAAAATTCCTAAATGGGGAAAAATATAACGACCCGTATTTTATGTATAAAAGGATCGTAAAACATTTTTATTTTATTCCTATGAGGTCGTATGATTCTATAATTTTGAGATATGATTCATAGGAATATTCTACACACCAACGAATTTTTATGATTTTCTATATGACCTTTTTGACTTTGGAAATCTTATTTGGATTATAACTTATGGTAGGAGTTGAATTAGGGTCTCAAACCTGTTCCATTGCTTTTGGATGATGGTTTCCCATCCTGTAAAATGGTTCTACTAAGAAAATGGACCTACAGTTAGGAAGTATGCTAGTTTTAAGTTTAGACAGCTATTGACTAGTATTACTGTGTAATAGATTAAGCCTATAAGTAGGCTCGTTAGTCTAATACGAGATTATTATAAATAGGGGGCTGTAGGAGTCAAATTAAAACTTTTCCCTCTTTTCTAAATTAGATCTTGTTAACCTACCTTTTGCTAAAGCAGTAGACATGATTTAACCCATAGACTTCTCAATTATCAAGGCCATTAGTCAAGAGCGATGATTGCGAGGTCTAGAAATTAAGTATAGGAAATGATATGAAGCGGTTATCAACCGATACCAAAAGATAAAATATCCAGAATATTCTAAGTACAGATTAGTGTGTCACCCAGGAAGGGATCGGTGCCTATCCTATCCCATAGTGGATCAACACATGCCCTCAATTTTTTTTTCAAACTGGGTGAGACCTATATAAAGGGACAAGGAAGGCTCTATGGGGTTACGTTTCAAATCTCAAGCCGCTTGGAGTTTATATGCGCAAGTTATGTGCAATTAAGATAGGGATCGTGTAAAAGTGATCAATATATTTCAGCCAAGCAAGTACAACTCAATGGAAAACAATCAGTATCTCAAAATCCATAAGTCCAATTTATATGTAATTTTGCAAGCAAGATGAGGGACCCTAGGGAGCCTACCCAAGGGATCTCACATCAAAAGGATGTTGAAAGAGGGATCGACCCTCTTCCCTCTTTGGGATCGACTAAATCCAACTTTATAGCAAATATCTATCAATATCTCAATGTCTACACATCCAATTGTTATGAAACATGGAGGATAAGCCACCCTATAGGGATCGCATATCATTGGAGCAAGTTGGAGGGACTGGTACCTATCCCTCCACAGGGATCGACTATAATTAGCATTCACAACATATTGCAATAAAGATTGATCAATAACTTGATTTCTACTAATCCAATTAACCTAAAACTTGGATTCTAAGCATAATACAACGTGGATAAGCTCCCCTAGGGATCGCTTATCATTTGCAAGAGAGTTGAGGGATTGATACCTATCCCTCTAGAGGGATAGGCATAATCAGAATTCAAGCAACACTACTTCATGGAAAATGCGATATCTCACAGATCGTATGTCGGAATTGCATGAAATCTGGGGAGTAGGTAGCTAACATCATGAGGCATCCCTCATAGAGATAGCAACCTATTTGGATACAATAATAAGGATCGGTACCTATCCTTATTTTGGGCCCCAATGGACCTGGAAATTTTTGGGTGGCCTCGTCTTTGTCTCTCGAACCTTCTATCAAAATTTCAGCCCCATCCGTGCATGTCTTCCCTTATAAATATAACAGATATGGCATCAAAAAATGGATCTTCTTTATGCTTCTATTTATCTTCAACCTAGGCTACGCTCTACCAATTTTATTCTTGGATTTCGGATTGTAACTTTAATAAAACTCCAGTATAATAAAGAGTATTATTTGGGAGCGGACGTAAGCCGGAGTTAGCCGAACCACTATAAATCTTGTCTTTTTTTCTTGCTTTGTAATTGTTTTAATTTTGTTCTTCATTTATTTCTCTTCTTATTTCTGTGATTGGATTGGATATTAGCACTTTCACATAATTGGGTGTTGGTGGCCAATTTCTACGCTGATAGATTTAAACCCCCATTAAACCTAATTTCATCCAAAATCATACAAATTACTTTCTAGTTTACTAATTAAAGAGCTGATTATCAAATAGAAGTTGGAGATCATCAGTTTGGTTGATATGCATTGCTTTCTATTACCGTCCATATTGGATACATGCATTGTTTTCTTGAGTTTGGTAATCGGTTAGTGTTTTATGCCTTCTCACTATTATATGCATGTTTATATGGTAGAATTGCATGTTTTAACATGTTTTTTAGCCTTAAAACCATTTCTAACTTTAAATTACATGTTTTCATATGATTTTGCTCTGAATTGTGAATCTTTGAATTGGTTTTTAAAAATGGTTTAGTAATTCTTCTTATTTATATTCATATATGCACATAATATGTAGATTTAAATTAGAATTGGTTCATTTATCACATTCTTATGTATTGATTGTATGAGTGGATGCATGTTATTATATGCTTGTAGTGTTGTGTTTTGATGTTGTTTGCCAGTGTTTTGGATGTTTAGGAAAATAGGTTGGAGAATTTTGCAAATTGGAGGCAAAATTGGTCGGAATTGGCAAAACTTGTAGGGAAGTTTAGAGTGTAGGAGGAGCTTACAGGATAAGTCAAAACTTTAAATTGCTTAAGGGGTCAACTGGGGACCGAGTTAAAGGGTCAGGACCAAGTTACTTTGGGAAGTCAAATGGCTCGATGGTTAACATGGGCTGATAGAGTATAGCCAGCGAAGGTTATCCATGGCGAGATTCATAAAATTAGCCAAGTGCTGGATATTATGCCGAGTTGTTTCTAGAACTTGGAGTTAAAAGCTTTGGATCGAGGGCTGAGTTATTTTGATGAATGGGTCGGGGTTCAAAGCACGTGAGAAGGAAGTAATAGAAGCAAGGAAGTTTACTTAGCCAACTAAGCAAATGGGTCGGTAACGAGTTGTTTATTTTGGCTAGGTTGAAGTGGAACTTCTGGGGAATGGAATAAAGGTTTTTATAAAATGCTGGGTTATTGTCTCGCTCGCTTTGGTATCGGATGGTAATGTAACAACATGACAAAAGCTTTGTATATTCGATTTATGACTCGTTAAGGGAGTAGGTACCGAAGATAGTGGGTCAATAAAGGAGGGAGCCATGAATGGGGAATGTGAAGGGTTTTGAATAGCAAAAACAGAGAGCAAAGGAAGGGCTCGGATTTGAATGGATCAAAGGAGGGCTCAGATGTATGTGCTAAAGAATCGTTGATACTCGAAGTGTTTTTTGTTGTACTTAAAGCAGAGGTATTATAAGTGGGGATGCTGATGGATTAATGGAGTGGATCTGAATATTCTGGACTAGTGGCTTTAGGTCTAGTGTCTAGCTAGCCTACAAGACACATATCTAGCTTTGGGATATGTGATATGAGAGTACACCAAAAACCAAAATTTTCATTAGTCACTGGCAGTAAAGAGGCCATATGAGTTATAACATATCAAGAGCACATGGAGTGATAGTGGGAATTGCTTAATGGATGCTATGGTTGCTTTAATTGCTTTCTAGGCTCACTTGGAAATATCATTGGGAGTATGTATTAGAGATAGGAATACCTGGAGAGCCGATATCCTTATTTTGGGTAGTGTAATTTTATCTTATTTGTAGAGTAGCATATTATGATGTTATGTGCTAACTCTTTAGTTGTTGGGATAGCTCAGGTATGATTCATGTACCTTTGTACCTTACCATATTTACTTGCATAGTATTTTGATATTCATTTATCATTCACACCTGACTATTTTCTAATCCAAGATTTTATGCTTTGTTTCTTATTGCCTTGGGTACTCTTAAATGAGTAGACTAGATAACAGGTCTAGGTGATATAGTAGTTGTGTAGAGGATGAGTTGGATAGGGTTATTTTTATTATATACTTACATGTATTTTTACGTTTATTTTTCTTTGTAGTACCAGGGAGCCTCAGCAGTGACTACTTATTTTCTTGTTATGAGGTAGTTGTTCGGTTTGTTTCCACTGTAAAACTGTATTACATTTTTATATAACTCTATTGATCTGTGTTTTGATGATTTACCTTCTTTCCTGTTATATTTATGATATTATATTTTATCCATGCGTTGTGAGGTATTTGATAGGTTATAAGCTGTATTTTATTAATTTTCAACCATGATGATCACCGTATATCGATCGGGCATGGCTGCTGCGTGCTATTTTGATATTATTGGTGCCGATGGTATGGGGCGGTCGTTATAGTAATAAAAAAAAATAAAATTCAAGCCTTATGCAAACTTTTAAGTCTAAGCCTAAACCATTCCAAGTGAGGGTGGTGAAAAGGAACTATTTTTAAGGTATATTGCCATTGACGCAGTACAAAGTCACCGAGCGTCTCTTTTCCTTTAAGGACTTGATCATTCCTCGAAAGCGACTCTTGGGTTTCATCCCTACGTTTGGCGTAAGACTCGTTTAACTCTCTCCCACGCTTTCTAATGGCCATGACACTAAGGCCAAGACAATCTAAATTTTGGGTTTTCAGCCTGTCCTAGTTTTCCTTTAGAAGCTTAGCAAAGAAACCTTCTTTAGAAGATTAAAAAAAATAGAAACGAGCCAATCATTATTTAGTAGTAACAATGTAAAAGAACTACAACAAACCATGCACAACAAAGTCAAGAAGTAAGTCCTATATAGTCACACCTCTATGTGTTGATATAAAAGGTATTAAATATTTACATTGGGATTTGAAGTGACCTCGATCTCCATAGTCATGCCGGTACCTTTAGGCCCCTCATCTTCTTTAGTCTTTCCCTTCTCATCCTCATTTACTTGTAAAAAGGTGGAAACAATGGCTTTCTCCATAGCATTTCCAAAGCAGCCTCTTTCGCCCATTAAACCTGATAGTAAACGTAAACCTTATTACTCAAAGATCGGTTCTCTAAAAATTCAAGATTGATCTCCTTCTAGAATTTGCTTCAAGCTGAAGCACACAAATTGTAGGTTACGGAAGAAGTGCATTCATTAAGCTCTTCCTACACTCTTTTCAACTCTTCCTATGCCATTTTTAACTTCTCCTGTGCCACTATCAACTTTTCCCACATTGTTGCCTACTCTTTGTCCTTTTCCCTCAACTCGTGATCCATCAAGGCTAGGGCATCCGTAATAGTTTTGGAATCTTTCTCTACCTTTTCCTAAAACACTTTAAAATCTTTCTCAATATTAGCCTTCTCAAAAGAGATGTTAGTCTTCTCAAAAACAGTACAAGTGAGATCCGTTTCAAGTCTAGCCACCCAATCTTTAGTGACAGCTTTCTCACCCTCCCTCTCTTACGCTTCTACCATCAGGGTAGCGTGCTATAAAAATAAAGAGAATAATTTTTTTTTTAAAAAGAGAAAGAAGGGAAGGAAAAAGGGAATATTACCTACATTTGACTAGGATTTTTCCAGTTTGTACGTTAAATTAGAAGAAAAGAGCTTAGAAAAAGGAAGAGGGAGGAGAGAGGATGGAGAAGAGGAGGCACTATGAGATAATGTACACGCTATAGTCTTCCCCACTCTCATTATGAAATAGGATATAGAGTCCTCAGGTGAAGACAAGTAGTGAGTATTAGAGGCAGGACCACTCTGCCAAGGAGAGATAGTTAGCGCTGCCAAATTAGAAGGAGAGGGAACGTTTAAAGGAGGAGGAGAGGAAGAAATAGTTGCCTTTTTTTGATCCCGGTTTGAGTCTCAGACCGTATCATGTTTTCTTTTCTAAGCATCCTTATACATTAGCTTCCTCGGCTGGCAAAGTGCAGCTATAACAGAAGTAGCCATCTCGCCTACATATAAGAAGAATAACATGTAAAAACTAGGCGAAATTTTCTATGAAATATAGAACCATAAGAATAATGAACATAAAGCATATTATACCCATAGGCTCAACTGAAGTCAGGGAAGAATTAAAAATGTCTCGAGAAAATATGTGACGTAGGAGGAAAAAATTGTATTTCTTTAGTTTTTCGTAATTATAAAACTTGTTAGTTTTCCTCTCCTTTTCGTCCAATTCCAGAATGCGATCTCTACGCGATCCTACACCTTGCTGTCTTCCATACAAAACACGAATTGAGTCAGACATTGGTGAAAGGAAGAAGGAAAATTAATTGAGTTGGAAACAAAGAAACACAACTCAATCCATTTTTTGGTCTTTCGAGGAACGACCAAAAGAACTGATATTTTGGCCTGGGCACAGAAAAAGCCAGCCTTTGAAGGATTCTTATTTATATCAGATAGAAATTGAAGCTCCTTGCAAGTGAGGTCGAGACCATTCTTAGCATAGAGGATGAATGTGGCTATCACAATAGTAAGAAAGAGGGGAAGGTTGAACATGTACAAAATCGAAGGAAGAAAGCCATTGACGAAGGATTAGATGTGAAGAAAGGTAGAGACCGAAATGTATATGTTCAAGAGTAATGGAAGTAAACCAAACTAAGGGTGTATTGATATGTTCGTATGGTTTAGGAACCCTAGCTTCATAACCCAAAAACTCAAGTTGGTTCAAGACACCAATGGCTTTTTCCAACCGAGTAATTCTAGAGGGCAGCAATAAAGAAGAAGATGAAGAGAAAACCATTTTGAGATTTCAAACCTTAGTGAAATAAAGAATGCTAAACTAAAGAGATCTAGCAGAAATAAAATAACAATAAGTTTCTTACTTCAATCCAAAGGAAAACATGAATCAAGTGATGAAATCGATCAAGCAAGTAGCAGATTTTTCTTTCATTCCTTTCTTCTTTTCCTTTTTTGAGTAAAAGCATAAAAATGAATATTGAAAAATCAAAGGAAATATATACATACCTTAGTCTGAATAATTTCTACATGATCAAAATGATGAAGGATTTTATGAGACATTGATCGATTTAGCTGTCAAAATAAAGCAAAGATTGATACAGATTTGCCTAAAAAACAAAGGATTTGATTTAACAACAATTCATATAGTGGCCTAATAACGAAATGACACAAAACAGAAGCATTAAATGAAAAATAACCGATAATACTTTTCTACCAACGAAAAGAAAAGAGGGATTAGAAAGGAGCGAGATGTGTAGACTAAGTGAAAATGATGACAAGTCTACGTCAATCTGCGATCAACACATACTTGGAGAGCAAGTGCTACATCCGTTCTTCTCAAGCTACATTAAATTAGAATTAAATTGGGCACAAAGACGAGAGAACTACCCTCATAAAGAAAATTAATATGAAAAGAGAAGTGGTTGAAGTGATCCTACCGATACTGCATAAGAATTCGACCTGTAGTTGCAACACTTGATCCAACAAAAGTAACCACAACAAAAAACAGAAAGTTGCAACAGAACAAAATACTGCACACATAAGGAAGGCCACAAAGATATGATATCTACACCCATGCCTCAGTTTTAAAATTACATTATGTTGCTAAAACCAAAATTTGACATAACCACAAGAGCGGGCAATGATACATTGTGAGCCGCAACAACCATGTAGTTGAACACAATTAACATCCCCAAAACTTATACTTTGTTAACACCATCAAGAGTGGATCTGCACTGCATATACTGACGGATACTCAGCTAGTACCATATGGAGTTAGAAGCATCCCAAGGGCTGGACACAAGGCCACTCAAACTTCTCTTCAACACAGATCCACACGTATGGTTAAAAAACAAAAGTATAAATCAACTTTGTCAATAACTCATGCAGCAAGAGCAACTCAGATCACAATCATCTCAGGTTGGAGTCAGCTCAGATCATAGGTTAAGCAAATCATGCACCCTGAAGCCTAAAGGAGCTTAGGACGATTGCATCTAAGTATCAAGCAAGCATAGCAACATCATGCAAGTATTGCACATCAACTAGTATAGCCTCACTCCAAATATACTAACAGTGTCCTAAAAACCAGCAAGTGACTCTTTATGTCCTCTTAAGATAACATGCAAACCCTTCAGTACAATAGATCAGAAATGTAAGACTCGCTAAGGTCTCCTGCTCTAATTTTAGATATTCCCGCCTCAATTCCAGGAGTTTCCGCTTCAATTCAAATTTTCCACCAAAGACCACAATTCAACTGCCCAAATTAGGTCTTCCCGCCAAATACATGTTAACAAGCTATATGCAACCAACCAACAGTGTAGATGAGGAACACGTGGCATGATCCAAAGTTGGAAACAAAATGGTGGAGGAAGAATGCGGGTAATCCACGTACATCCTCAACACAATCTCAGGAAGTTTATTGATTCAAATTTGTGAATAAACCTTAACAATTATTTTTCTAATCAATTGAGGTGTTGTAAGACTGAAATCTCACCAACAGCAACTTTAGTACGATGAATGGTGCCTATAGATATCTATCCCCAATACCTATCTCAAGTGACGTCCCTAGAGTGATATCTACAAGAGGAAACAATCAAAGTGAACATATCATCCATCAACAATCCTCACTATCACTCATTATGCTTCGGATATATGATAACTCGTATAACCTTTTTTCCACCAGGGATTAATGGATAAATCCCAATTTTAAGTGTATTCCCCTTTAGTCCGAAGCAGATACTAGACCCATTCCACTGGTTTAGGGTTACATTGATCCATTCAACCAATCCAAGGCAGCCAACCGAAGTACCCATGATCATCCTCACAATACCTCTACACTTTGAAAACACTTTGAGTATTAATTATCCCTTAGCACGTGTGTATGAGCCCTTTCCTTGCTCCATTTAGTTTCCATTATCCTTAAGGAACCATTTTGTATTCCTTCTTTCCATGATAGGACCATCCAACCTTCCATTTATAGTCACCCCTTCCTAGAATCAGCCCTTTTGTGGTTAACCATTCTCACGACTTATTTCGACATCGAGACGCATTAACGAAACCTAACTCCATTCACCATTGAGTTACCATCATTGAAATCCAAAATCTATCGTCATGCTACTACATACCATCAAACCCAAAGAGAATAAACAAACACCATCAATATGACCAGTAGAGCCTCTGAAGCATCCTTTGGAAGTTTGGTCTCAGCTGGCCACAATAATTCATATAAGTACCAACCTAAATTGCTTAGCCAAAAATTTAGCTAAGCCATTTATCCCCCAACCTCTTCCATCCTTGCTTGTTTTGAGCTCCTTTCCTCAATGTCGCACTCCCTAAGTTTTCAGCAACTCCCCAGATCCCTAAAAAGTGATCGATACCAACCTAAATCAGATCGGTAGCAATATGAATCCACACCCAGATCTCTTTCCTCCTTGCTTGCTTTGGACTCCCCTTCTGAATATAATACTCCCTAAGTCCTCCGACACTCCCCAATTGGCCTATAAAGTGGTCAGTACCGATCAAAAATTGGTCGGTACCAATGACCATCCTTAGCTAAAATTCCAACTTCGTATTTCTAGACCTCTTCCCAACTTTAACCCAAAACTTCCCTAAAGTTTTATAGCCTGTGTCCCCGACCTTTGCCTTCTCGTCATGTAGATCTAAAAACACTCTAACTAGTAATCAATTCGTCACTGACTATAATCCATTCATCCAAATTTCATTCGACTTGAACTTGCTCTCATCCCATGCTTTGGAGCCCTTCCTTTAAGTTTTGTCCAATTCCTACCACTTTTGCCTTCGATTTTTGCAATTCGACTACCTCCTTTTTAACTACTTAAAAGCGCTAGAAAACCATATAAAAGCACAACAAATGAAAAATCATCCATATACATCCATATACACATGTAATTCATCAAAACATGATAATCATAAATCCTAATCTAGATCCATCTGTTATACTATCATGTCAATATGATCAAAAGGAGTTTCAAAACCATTTAATAACCATTTTACTTTCAGCCTTATACATGTACAAAGATGTGATTAAATTAGAAATGTTTTAGGATCAATATCATATTAAAAACATCAATTTTAACTATATAAACATGCATATGTAGTGAGAGGTCAAGAACCACTCACTAAATACCTAAAATACCAATTTCCTCCAAAGATTCATGATGAACAGCAAAGAAAGATGAATCCCTAAGTACCAAAGTCAAGGTCTACAATCTCCTTTGCTACTTACCGTTCTAATGATGATTTGGCTAAGATTAGCAAGGAAAAGAGATGAATTTTGAAAAGATTAAGATTAATGGAGGCTTAGAACTATCTTGGGGAAGTGGAAATGATTTTGAATAGTCCCATTAGTCCCCCATAGGTTCCATCCCATAATGGGTTAGTGGGCCTAAGGGTGGGTTAGCCTAATTACCTAATAATTCTGGTCAACAGCAATCAAAACCTGAAACCATCATTCTGGCCAACAAAAGTTAAACCATTTTACTATTTTGACCACTCTACGAAATGGGAAACATCATCCTGAAGTAATGGAAGTGGCTTTAGACCCTAATTCTGCTCCTTTAAAAAGTTATAGGCCTTACAAGATTTTCAAAGTCAAAATGGTTGCAAAGAAATTTGATAAAACTCATAGATGTGTAAAATGTCCCTAAGGGTCATTTTTCAAAATTTTAAAGTTTTATGACCTCATATGAATTAAATAAAAATATTTTACGATCCTTCGATATGTAAAATATGGGTGGTTACAGTATACCCATGATGATTATGATGTAGAGTGGCGTATTTTATGCTATATGCTAACCCTTTGGATGCAGGGACGTATTTGGTATGGCTCTCTATACCCTATGTCCTACTATCTTGACATTTATAGTACTTAAAGATTATTTAACGCTCACACTAGAATGTTGTCTGATTCGGGATTTTTTTGATTTTTCTTCTTATCATTACGGGTACTCTTAAATTAGTAAACTAAGATAGGAGGTTTAATGAGCACATGGAGCTATATAGGTGACGAGCAAGTTATTACGCTTTTTATATACTATATTTTGGGCTTATTACTACATATTATTCTACTGCATAGCACCATGGAGCTTATCTATGCATTTATTAGTTTAGAGACGGTTTCCTTTAAGTTTTCTTTTGACTATCACTCTATAACTCATGGTGTATAACTTTGATAGATCTCTGTACTTTGATATTGTTTTGGTTCACCTAGTTATATTTAATATTGTTTATGTTTTATTTATGTGCTTGATATTATATTTTACTCGATGCACTATGAGATATATGTAGTAGGTTTTTATTTGGACACTTTAGTACTTTAGCACTTGACAATCATCCTACATCGATGGGGAACCATGGTAGAGCACTCTACAGATTATATTATATGATGTAGGTATAGGGCAGTCGTCACATTTGGTATCAGAGCTTAGATTAAGTGCTTCGACTTAGGTTAACAAGCTTAATTATTATTTGACACCCGACCCATTAGAGATAGAGTAAGAGGTACACTATATGATGGATCAATCATATATGAGAGAGCATACTTCTAATATTTTATTTTGATTTTCAAAATTATATTGTAGTATGTTATCCCAACTTTTGGAAAGGCCGTGGTATCATCGATTTAGGTAGGAACGGATGGTTATCAACTTTAGGAATCGATTATATACAATACTATAAACGATGATTGGGAAGATACAGACCGTATCCCAATCGAAGTGTAATCAACATGGGGTGACTGGCATATCCCCTTGAAGTTATATTTCAAATTTGGAGTCGATCAAAGTTTGTATGCTCGAGTTATGGATGAATTAAGGATTTGTATGGATCGATTAGGAATGATCAATAGAATAGCTCAAATCAGTAGAGATCAATCAATATATCAAAATCCACAAGGCCAATTCATTTGAAACTTTCAAAGCATCAATAAAATAAATAGTGGAGCCAACAAAAATGATCGCAGGTTACAAAGTTGAGATAGGAGGATGGCCAATCGTTCTTGCTATCCATCAAAACGATCGGTGTAGTTCAGTGCACGATCCAAGTGCAACAAATAATGATCCATATATCACAATTTATAACTTTGATTCCATATTTTAGGAGCAATATCAAGAGGTATGTGGGATCTCCTATAAACGATCGCATGTGAATTAGAAGCAAGGAAAAATGATCGATGAAAATTTAGCCGATTGTTCCAGATTGTCAAGTTAAGGTCACCGATCGTTATGGTGAGCCCCCATGGACTAGAGAGCCTTTTGCCGAAATATTAGCGAAATATCTCATCATCTGTCCCTATAAATACCGGCCTCTTGGTTCATTTTCAAGATATTTACGCCGCTGATTAGTGGAAACTTCACTGTAATCAAATGCTATCTTTATTTCTCTACTGTAATCAGATTCATAAATGATTAATAAAGGCAAAATACTTCAAAGTGGACCTAGGCATACAACACCGAACCATTATAAATCTTTTCATTTCTAATTATTTCTTTTTATTTATTGTTAGCTTAATCTTTTCCTCGGTTTAATTTTATCTTATTTGGTTACTTCTCTACTAAATCTATTCTTGAGTGTTTGTGACCACTTTTGGCGCAAACATTTTGGGGCAGCCACCGAGAACCTTGATTCTCAATTTTCTAGGATCCCTTTGTTGCTACCTGATTGGATAAATCCCCAAAGGGGATTTGTTGTAATCTTTAGAAAATTGCTTATATTATTTAGATTTGTAGAAATCTAAGCAAGGATATTGATAATGGTAGTCATACTAGATCCACTTCTCAGAATGTGGAAGGAAATGAGAATACCAGCATTTAGTAAGGAGATCCAAGCAATCAACCAACAAAATGAATGCTGATCCGGTTGAAGTTCAGAATCCTACTGATGCTGTTACAAGAGCTGAATTTCATAATTTAATGAGAGAGCTGATGGGGAGCTATCGACAACTAAATCAACAAATTCAAACCAAACTTGATGAACCAAATCAATCAGCAACACTAGGGCAAAGCTAGGAGGGATCCCACCCCTTACTCGGCATCAAAGAGCTCTAGTTCATCAGATGGATATCACAGACATAGACGCTGCAGAACATACAAATATCATGTAGAAACTTCATGGCGTCAACAGGTAAACCATCATGGTCTGCCAGGAATGTTCTGTGCTGATCCCTTCGCTAAAGAAGGAAACTTACCTATGTATAGTGGGATTCAAACCGGAGCTACTATGGTGAGTTTTGGTGTAATATCCCAGAATTTTTAGCAATATCAATTTAATAATCTGTATTAAAAATTAAATTGATATTAATATTTTGTTAATAATAATTCAAATAGATTTAATAATCTTCTTCAATAATTATTTAATTGGTTATTTTATCTTTTAAAAATAATAAATTGATTTCTATTTATATTATAAACATATGGTTTATATTTTAAATAGATTAACATTGTTTTAATTTTAATAAATAAAGCATATTTTCTAGTTTTAATATTTGCAGGAATTTGAAAATTTGTTTTTATTTAATATTTAAGCCTCCCAAAGTTAAATAAATAAATCTTGGTTTAAACTTAATAAGTGAATCATGTTTTAAAATTATAATATATACATTTTAATTTGGAAGTTTTGATTTAAATTAGTATTGAGTTTTTAAAACTATTTAATAAATAAATATATGATTTTAAAATTGATAAGAAAAATATTAAATGTTTAAAATAATTTGGCTTGAGTTTTAAATTTAGAATGAATAAACAAAAAGTTTTATGGCTTAATAAAATAGATAATTTATTAATAAAAATATAATTTCTTTTAAAATGATTTTAATTTAATAATAAGATATTTAAAAAAACAATATTAATAGTGTATTGTCTTTATAAATAGGTTTTGAATAAAATTTGAAATTGTTAGTTCAAATTAAATTTATATACATAACTTGATTTGAAAATAATTGATTTTGGATTTGATTTGAATTTAAAATTCCAAAGTATAAATTTTAATTGATTTAAATTTTTATATGTATAAGTTTTATTTATAAACATGGTTTGTTCTTATTTCTTTTTATAAATTTAAATACATATTCAAATATTAACTAACAAATTTAATTTGGCTTAATACATACTTTAACACATATATTAACTTGTAAATTTAATACTAATCACTCTAAATAAGACAAGTGTAGTATTCTTAAGGTCTCATTGTACAGATGTTCAAAGATTAACATAACAATGTGACAAATGTTAGGATTGTGTACAAGTGTAAATTTTGGTTTTAATTTTTCTTTTATTTAATTAAATCTGAAGATTCATTTATATAAACTTGCATCTTCATTCATACTTGCTTTTTCATTTCCTTAATCAAAAAGAAAACTTCAAAACTCTTCAAATTTAAAAACAGTAACTCTTCTTCAAATTTCTGCATATTCATTCCTGTACAAGTCTAAAATCAGTAAACTTCAAAGCATCTCCATATCAAAACTCCTCATAAAAATCAAATCTGTGAACAAAGCATGATCATTAGCATTTCACAAATCCTTTATCAAGAAAATCTGCATATTCAACTTCCTCAAAAATCAAAAGGTCTGCATTTTTTTTATAAACCTGGAAATGATGGATCTGCTTTCAATCTGGAAATTAGCAACTACAGTTTTAAGGGTTTCAAAAGCATTTGCACATCTTCAAAACTAAAAGAATGATCTCTGCACAACTTCAAATTTGAAGCCTATTCAAAAGTAACAGCACGCAAACAGTTTTTAAAAGTAATAGGGGTAGGTAGATTGTCTGCTGCAAAATTCAAAAGGGTATAACAGAGACTCTGCATCTTTTAAATAAAAAGGTGAGTAACTTTAAATAGGTTGCATGTTAAATGTTTGATATAAAAGGAATATTGTATGTGTATTTTTGAAAATCTGTTGTGGAGTTATGTGTGCATGTTGTTACTTAATGCCTGTTTTGTTTATTTGATTTGCCTGGCACAAAACATCATCTAAAAAACTTATCTTTTAATTTAGCTTCTGAAATGATGAATTTTTTTTAAGGTAAAGTTGTTTTATTTTCTTAAGTTAATATTTAAATTTTTTTAAGTAAGTTAAAATACAGGATGTTGCCTCTGTAAACCCAGGAAACATCATGCATTTGATTTTTACCATAACCCAAACATGTTAGTTTAGTAATTCAGTAGTATAAATCAAAAACACTAACTGAAACTTGATTTTTAAATCAAGAAATAGGATTTTTAGAGTATGGTTAAGGTGGCAGTTAGTTATTGAACTTAAAATGGAACTTAAGTAAAATCTGATGATCTTTGAATGGGGAGATCTCGGGTTTCTTTCTGAGGGAAGTAGTTGAGTGGGGAGTAAGGCAAAAATCATAAATGGTGATAGAATTTCCCAGAAAGGTTGCGGCAGTGGAAATCAACTGGGAACCCTAGTTTTTCTCAGTGACTGTTGTATCGATCATTTTGACATGCTGGAGTGACCGAGTGCTATGAGGTTTTGGAAGGTGATAGAGTGGTCATGGATGAGTTCGAGGCCGGAGGGGTTGATAATCTGGTGGACGGGGCGGTGACATATCCCCGTTGACAGGTTTGAGGCAGAAAACCTGATTTTCTGTTCCAGGTTTTGAAATGGTGGTCGAATTTGATTTCTTGATTTATGGTTCAATCTGATGTTTTCGTTTGGGCATTGGTGTGTTTCTGGTTGGAGTGCAATCATCTCTGATGATCAGAGAAGGCGGTGGTCGCCGTGCATATGCACGACGATGAGTTTTCCCGATGAAGTGTATTGGGTTTGGTTTGTTGCAGGGGAGTTTTTTTTGGATTTTGCTCGAAGTAAGTTGATTGTTGACTCGAAGTAGAGCAGCATTTGCCTCGAAGTGATTTTAGGGGTTCTCGGGTTTGCTCTGTATTTTCCAGGTTTGCAAAAACCTGTTAAATGTTGGTTTAAATTTTTTAAAATATGAAGTTTTATTGTTAAGGAAAGTTTAAATCAAATTTAAATTCAAGTTTGAATTTTAGAAATTCAACTTTAATTCAAAATTTCAGTTTTAAATAAATTAATTAAAAAAAGGAAATAAGGTTTTAACTTAAACTTGTTTTACTACATTACTTTGGTAAAGTAGTTTGGATCTTTTAAATTGAAGTTTGTAAAATGTGAGCAAGATTTTGAAATTAAATTTAAAAATATGGAAAGTTAAATTTGAATTTCAGTTTTTAAATTAGAAGAAGATTTAATTTGAAAGTTTTAAACTAAATGTAAATTAAAGTTATTGTAATTTTGAAATGAATTTAACTTCAAAACTTTTATGAATTTCATTTTTAAGACAAACTCTTGTTTGTCTTGAAATTTTTTAAAGGTTTTAAATTGTTTGAATTTTGATTTAGTTTTAAGATATATTCATCTTAAATCATGTATTTAAAATGAAATTTAAAAGAAATTTCAAAAGAATTTTTTTTCAAATAAATTTGTTTTTTTGAACAAAATTTAGAAATGTTTTATTTTAAGTTAATTAAGATTAATGTTTTGAAATTAATTTAATTAATGGAGCAATTAAGGAATGTTTAATTAATTTAATTAATTAATGATTTGAAATTAATGAATATTGGTTAATGATTAATCAATTTATAATTAAGATCATTAATTAGATTTTTTTAAATTAATGATTAAGAAATTATTGATTAAGTAATTATGTTTTAATCAAGGTTAATTAAGAAAATAATTAAAAATTAATTAAGTGACAATTAACACTAAATTAATTAAATAATTAGACTTTAATTACTGGATAATTAAAGGTAATTTAATTTGAAATTAATCTAAGTTAATTACTTAATGAAAATAACTAGAGAAGGGTTAATGAAGGTCATTAACCAGGATTATTTAATAATTAATTAATGTGGATAATTTTTATAATTAATTAGATTAATTAATTTAATAATAATCATTTGTGAATGGTTTGAGTATAATTACTAAATGAAGTAATTAAGAAATTAATTACTTAAGGTAATTAATTAAGTTAAATGTGATTGTTTATTTTAATTAATTAAGTTTAATAAATTTTAAACACTTGAGGTTTTAAAGATAATTACTTTGTGTAATTAATGATTTGGAAATTACTTGGTAAAGTAATTGATTGATAATTACAGGTTGTAAATAATTGAAGATGTTTAAGAATGAAGTAGTTTGGATTAAATTACTTAGTAATTAATCAAGGGATTAATTAAGAAATTAATCAAGGGACAATTAATTTGGTTTAATAAAGTAATTAAGTTAGTTAATAACTAAATGTAATTAATCTGGATGATTAATAATTATGAGTTAATTACTTAAGGTAATTAATTTTAATAAAGTAATTAATTAAATATAATTAAAGATCAATAATTATTATAATTAATGGTGTAATTAAAGATGATTACTTATGATTAATTAATCAATGATAAGTAATTAAAGGTAATTAATTAATGTAATTAATTACAATTAATTAATTGAAGTAATTAAAGGTTAATTACTGTTTGGTTGAGAATAATTAATTTGTGAAATTAATTACATGAGAATAATTAACCAAGAATTATTTATTAAGGTGATTAATAATGAATGATTAATTGATTGTAATCAATTAAATGATTGAGTAAGCAAGATTTATATTGGTGAAATAATTAATTTAATTTATTTTAAATTAATTAAAGATGAAGTAATTAATTTAATTCATTTTAAATTAACTAGATATGGAGATAGTTAATTTAATTCATTTTAAATTAATTATATTGTGATGTGTAAATCTTTGCTTATGTACGAATGGATGGCATTGATTGCCTTGAATGATTGTGACCTCAGAAATAAGATAAGTAATGTTGTGTGGCATGAATGCTTAGTTGCATTATGATGATAATATAGATTATCTATTGCGATGGTGATATGGATTACCTATTGAAATAAATTTTGGATAACCTGTTTATTTGATAATGTTGATTATCAATTGTGATTTGTGAGTTATCTATCTTTGTGAATATAGATAATTGAATTGTTTTAAATTTTAAAACAACTTGGACCTAAAAGACACGCTTTGGATTTCGATGAGACCGGGATCGGGTTTCCATAATTGGATATCCGAAAACCACATCGATTCCAATTAAACGTTTGGTCGTGAATCCAAGTAGAGTTTTATGAAGACTCGAGGTGTAAGAACTATTTGTCAGTATAACTCTAGCGGTGATTCCGTGATGAGTTTGACGGAAATAGTACTTATAGGTTCGAGATGGTGGTTCAGAGTGCAAGGGTTATCGTCGTTAACTCTGAGGGTGATTCCAAAACGAGTGTAACGAGATAATGCCTTCGGTTTCGTTCGAACCCGAAACGAACTTGTATGGATTGAATGCTTTCAGAACATCATCAGGTGGACGATGAGCATTCTAAGATGATATATCCTATAAACGTAATCGTAGCCTCAAGCCTCATCAACGGGGAATGGCTAAAACATGGGAGGTGCAGCAAGGCTTCGTGGGTAGCCCCCACTTGAGAGTAAGATTTACCCCTGTCTAGAGGTTCCTTTATTTCGGCTGTATGGACGGTTGAATCTCTACATCCGCCGGGGTTGTCTTGTTCGAAACTGTTCAGCAAGGAATGGGTCCGGCCTTGTGTTGCAGGGGAGCGGGCGTACTCCTCGGTACGTTGATCTAGGCCACGTACTGTGACGGGTGGTACCCCAGTAGCCCTACCATTGCATGGAATCCAAAATCCAATAAGTGCCAACGGTTTTGATTGTATTACCCACTTTTGTGGCTAGTAGCTGGAATTTAATAGATGTAAAAATTTCGGCTATTTCATATTTACTTGAAAACCCTAGACCTATTATAATATCACTGGATTTCCTATCGAATTTTTGGTTAGCGCAAGGTAAAAACTTTTCCATGTTTATGTGTGGGAAGTCTTACGTGATACCTTTCTTTTCAAAAGGTTTTTTTAAAAGTTAAGCAACCTTAACCTGTTACTCACACCAGACTCATGTCTGACCCCGAGTTTATTTCTGTTTTTCTTAAACTCTTGGGTACTCAAATTTTTACGAGTAGCCAAGGGAATCAGGTTGGCTTTTGACGAACTGTAGAGAAGCAATGGAGCAGGAGGCTTCTGCGTGTAGATATATAGTATTCCGCTGTGTTGGTTTCTCTGAGTTGTATTCTCTGAGTTGTTCTTTTGTACTGTATTAGTTGTATAACTAGACAGGTGTCTATAACTGTCTAGTATGAGATGTTTAATCTGTGTAACTCTGATAATTGTTGCATAACTATGTAATATTTATGTTATTAATATAATTTATTCGTTCCGTTGTTTAGATTCTGATGTTGTTTTTTCTTTCTCTTCTTTCTTTTCTCTTTTGTATCCCTTTCTTTCTTAAAAATGATGCGATTTTCTATGGTAAGAAAGTCGGGTCGTTTCAATTGGTATCAGAGCATTAGGTTGAGTGAATACCTATGCTCTATAGTGGTGTCTTTATTAAGAGAGCGTATTTGTAATTTTAAATATATAAATATATTTATTCTACCTATCTGTTGGATTACCTGTTCAGGTTTTCCAATATAAGTTATAAAGGTAGATGGGGTAGTAGTGTGTGTAACACGACTACCATTGGTCGGAGTTTGAATGTTTGAGGTTGGAAGTGTTTTTGTCGAGGCTGTAGACCTAATACCGTCTCGAGTGAATTTTGTAATGGTAAAGGACTTCATTGATCTCTGAAGGTAACCTGTTAAGGTTTGGAGTTAATTTCTTTGAAGTTGGATGAGTAGAGTTTGGATCTGATGGCTAGGCGGAAGCAAGTGATGGTATCTTGATACCTCAGGGAGTAGTAGCTGCGTGATGAAATGCAGCGACTATGGATGTTTCCGAAGATGTTTTCTTTGGAACAAGTTTAAGGAAGTGAGTCTGCTTCGATGTTGTGGTTGTGTTCAGCTGGTGTTTCTGTTTGCTTTGAGGTTCGAGTTTCTCGAAGTGCTTTGATTTGGAATTCTTTGAATCTGTGGCAGCAATGCAGCTCAGAGTGTTTTGTGCTGGCAGGAATTCTTCTGGCTTAGCATTTTTTCTGGAGTGGAGTTCAGAAGTAGTTAAGTGGACCCGTTTCTTCGATGGGTTGGCTAGTTAAGTGTAAGCTGTTCTGTTTGGTTAAGGGAGAACAGTTTTCCTTGGATTTGGTTGAGACTGATCGCAAAAGTGACTTGCGATTGTTTGAGTGTTCTCTTCGGTTATCTGAGTTTTTCTGGATGTCTTCAGAGAAGTCAGAATTTTGTCCTCATCTGGAGATTGAGTTTTCTTATCGTCTAGAATTCTAGGAGTGGTACCGGTGGTTCAGCTTTATAGAAGAATGGTTCCAAGGAGATTGAGTTGGTGTAGTAGCTCAGAGTTTTGGAGGAACTTCTGAAAATTTTCTTATGGATTTGTTGAACCATATTTATGGGACGTGTTGTCGAGTTATGCTCATCAGCATTTTCTTCTACTTCGGATCAGAGTTGAGCAGCGGAAGCAGTTGGGAAGTGTATCTACTTTTCTTTTCCCGGACAGGAGAAGTGAGTGTAGTCTTCTGATGTTGAGGAGTAGAGTTTGAGTTCTTGGTTTTGGTTGATCTTGAGGAGATCATTTTGTTGTGTTGTTTGGTCTAGTTTGTTTCTAGAGGCATCAGCAAAGGTTGAGCTGATCAGTGAGGTTGTAGACAGCCCAGGATCGTCTGAAGAGTTTTGTGGATTTGAAACGGAGGAAATTGGATTCTGAAGTCGGAGGTTTGATTTTGGATAAGTTTTCTCCGATCATAAAGGAGCTATAAGATTGGGTAAGTATGAGAGGTTAGCTCTGAAGTGTTTTGGATCTTTTCTGTGATCTTGGGGACTAAGTGATTGATCTACAGGATTGGATTGCCAGTTTGGCTAACTGGGATTCGATGAGTTTTACGTATCTCTGAAGGAGCACGTGTATGATCTATCTCTAGGTGTGGAACCAGCAGTTCTGGAGTTTTGGTTGTTGAGTCAGACTCGTTTGTAGTCTGATATCTTGTCTAGTGTTGTAGATATAGATGAATAGGAGCTTTGTTGCTTCATAGTATTGATTGTTAGGATTCTCTAGAGCGAGTATCCCGATATATATATATACACACTTGGGGAAACTCGATGAAATTTTATCCAGAATTTTGTCTGGATAATTAGATTTGTTTGATTGGATGAATTGGTAGCTATGGTTGTTAGCTTATGTTTGATATATGCTTGTATTTTAAAAATTAAATCTTTAATGAGATTATTAAATTACCTTTGTTTTAAATTTCGGGGACGAAATTCTTTTAAGGGGGAAGGATTGTAATATCCCGGAATTTTTAACAATATCAATTTAATAATCTGCATTAAAAATTAAATTAATATTAATATTTTGTTAATAATAATTCAAATAGACTAATAATCTTCTTCAATAATTATTTAATTGGTTATTTTATCTTTTAAAAACAATAAATTGATTTCTATTTATATTATAAATATATGGTTTATATTTTAAATAGATTAGATTATATTAATTTTAATAAATAAAGCTTATTTTCTAGTTTTAATATTTGCAGTAATTTGAAAATTTGTTTTTATTTAATATTTAAGCCTCCCGAAGTTAAATAAATAAATCTTGGTTTAAACTTAATAAGTGAATCATGTTTTAAAATTCTAATATATACATTTTAATTTGGAAGTTTTGATTTAAATTAGTATTGAGTTTTTAAAACTATTTAATAAATAAATATATGATTTTAAAATTGATAAGAAAAATATTAAATGTTTAAAATAATTTGGCTTGAGTTTTAAATTTGGAATGAATAAACAAAAAGTTTTATGGCTTAATAAATTAGATAATTTATTAATAAAAATATAATTTCTTTTAAAATGATTTTAATTTAATAATAAGATATTTATAAAAACAATATTAATAGTGTATTGTCTTTATAAATAGGTTTTGAATAAAATTTGAAATTGTTAGTTCAAATTAAATTTATATACATAACTTGATTTGAAAATAATTGATTTTGGATTTGCTTTGAATTTAAAATTCAAAAGTATAAATTTTAATTGATTTAAATTTTTATATGTATAAGTTTTATTTATAAACATGGTTTGTTCTTATTTCTTTTTATAAATTTATATACATATTCAAATATTAACTAACAAATTTAATTTGTCTTAATACATACTTTAACACATATATTAACTTGTAAATTTAATGCTAATCACTCTAAATAAGACAAGTGTAGTATTCTTAAGTTCTCATTATACAAATGTTCAAAGATTAACATAACAATGTGACAAATGTTAGGATTGTGTACAAGTGTAAATTTTGGTATTAATTTTTCTTTTATTTAATTAAATATGAAGATTCATTTATATAAGCTTGCATCTTCATTCATGCTTACTTTTTCATTTCCTTAATCAAAAAGAAAACTTCAAAACTCTTCAAATTCAAAAACAGTAACTCTTCTTCAAATTTATGCATATTCATTCCTGTACAAGTCTAAAATCAGTAAACTTCAAAGCATCTCCATATCAAAACTCCTCATAAAAATCAAATCTGTGAACAAAGCATGATCATTAGCATTTCACAAATCCTTTATCAAGAAAATCTGCATATTCAACTTCCTCAAAAATCAAAAGGCCTGCATTTTTTTATAAACCTGGAAATGATGGATCTGCTTTCAATCTAGAAATTAGCAACTGCAGTTTTAAGGGTTTCAAAAGCATTTGCACATCTTCAAAACTAAAAGAATGATCTCTGCACAACTTCAAATTTGAAGCCTATTCAAAAGTAATAGCATGCAAACAGTTTTTAAAAGTAATAGGGGTAGGTAGATTGTCTGCTGCAAAATTCAAAAGGGTATAACAGAGACTCTGCATCTTTTAAATAAAAAGGCGAGTAACTTTAAATAGGTTGCATGTTAAATGTTTGATATAAAAGGAATATTGTATGTGTATTTTTGAAAATCTGTTGTGGAGTTATGTGTGCATGTTGTTACGTAATGCCTGTTTTGTTTATTTGATTTGCCTGGCACAAAACATCATCTAAAACACTTATCTTTTAATTTAGCTTCTGAAATGATGATTTTTTTTTAAGGTAAAGTTGTTTTATTTTCTTAAATTAATATTTAAATTTTTTAAGTAAGTTAAAATACAGTATGTTGCCTCTTTAAACCCAGGAAACATCATGCATGTGATTTTTACCATAACCCAAACATGTTAGTTTAGTAATTCAGTAGTATAAATCAAAAACAATAGCTGAAACTTGATTTTTAAATCAAGAAATAGGATTTTTAGAGTGTGGTTAAGGTGGCTGTTAGTTATTGAACTTAAAATGGAACTTAAGTAAAATCTGATGATCTTTGAATGGGGAGATCTTGGGTTTCTTTCTGAGGGAAGTAGTTGAGTGGGGAATAAGGCAAAAATCATAAATGGTGATAGAATTTACCAGAAAGGTTGCGGCAGTGGAAATCAACTGGGAACCCTAGTTTTTCTCAATGACTGTTGTATCGATCATTTTGACATGCTGGAGTGACCGAGTGCTATGAGGTTTTGGAAGGTGATAGAGTGGTCATGGATGAGTTCGAGGCCGAAGGGGTTGATCATCTGGTGGACGGGGCGGTGACATATCGCCGTTGACAGGTTTGAGGCAGAAAACCTGATTTTCTGTTCCAGGTTTTGAAATGGTGGTCGAATTTGATTTCTTGATTTATGGTTCAATCTGATGTTTTCGTTTGGGCATTGGTGTGTTTCTGGTTGGAGTGCAATCATCTCTGATGATCAGAGAAGGCGGTGGTCGCCGTGCATATGCACGGCGATGAGTTTTCCCGATGAAGTGTATTGGGTTTGGTTTGTTGCAGGGGAGTTTTTTTTTTATTTTGCTCGAAGTAAGTTGATTGTTGACTCGAAGTAGAGCAGCATTTGCCTCGAAGTGATTTTAGGGGTTCTCGGGTTTGCTCTGTATTTTCCAGGTTTGCAGAAACCTGTTAAATCTGGGTTTAAAATTTTTAAAATCTGAAGTTTTATTGTTAAGGAAAGTTTAAATCAAATTTAAATCCAAGTTTGAATTTTAGAAATTCAAGTTTAATTCAAAATCTCTGTTTTAAATAAAAAAAAGAAATGAAATAAGGTTTTAACTTAAACTTGTTTTACTACATTACTTTAGTAAAGTTGTTTGGATCTTTTAAATTGAAGTTTGTAAAATGTGAGCAAGATTTTGAAATTAAATTTAAAAATATGGAAAGTTAAATTTGAATTTCAGTTTTTAAATTAGAAGAAGATTTAATTAGAAAGTTTTAAACTAAATGTAAATTAAAGTTATTGTAATTTTGAAATGAATTTAACTTCAAAACTTTTATGAATTTCATTTTTAAGACAAACTCTTGTTTGTCTTAAATTTTTTTAAAGGTTTTAAATTGTTTAAACTTTGATTTAGTTTTAAGATATATTCATTTTAAATCATGTATTTAAAATGAAATTTAAAAGTAAGTTCAAAAGAAAATTTGTTTTCAAATAAATTTGTTTTTTTGAACAAAATTTAGAAATGTTTTATTTTAAGTTAATTAAGATTAATGTTTTGAAATTAATTTAATTAATGGTGTAATTAAGGAATGGTTAATTAATTTAATAATTAATGATTTGATATTAATGAATATTGGTTTATGATTAATCAATTTATAATTAAGATCATTAATCAGATTTTTTTTAAATTAATGATTAAGAAATTATTAATTAAGTAATTAAGTTTTAATCAAGGTTAATTAAGTAAATAATTAAAAATTAATTAAGTGACAATTAATACTAAATTAATTAAATAATTAGACTTTAATTAATGGATAATTAAAGATAATTTAATTTGAAATTAATCTAAGTTAATTACTTAATGAAAATAACTAGAGAAGGGTTAACGAAGGTCATTAACCAGGATTATTTAATAATTAATTAATGTGGATAATTTTTATAATTGATTAGATTAATTAATTTAATAATAATCATTTGTGAATGGTTTGAGTATAATTACTAAATGAAGTAATTAAGAAATTAATTACTTAAGGTAATTAATTAAGTTAAATGTGATTGTTTATTTTAATTAATTAAGTTTAATAAATTTTAAACACTTGAGGTTTTAAAGATAATTACTTTATGTAATTAATGATTTGGAAATTACTTGGTAAAATAATTGATTGATAATTACAGGTTGTAATTAATTGAAGATGTTTAAGAATGAAGTAATTTGGATTAAATTACTTAGTAATTAATCAAGGGATTAATTAAGAAATTAATTAAGGGACAATTAATTTGGTTTAATAAAGTAATTAAGTTAGTTAATTACTAAATGTAATTAATCTGGATGATTAATAATTATGAGTTAATTACTTAAGGTAATTAATTTTAGTAAAGTAATTAATTAAATATAATTAAAGATCATTAATTATTATAATTAATGGTGTAATTAAAGATGATTAATTATGATTAATTTATCAATGATAAGTAATTAAAGGTAATTAATTAATGTAATTAATTACAATTAATTAATTGAAGTAATTAAAGGTTAATTACTGTTTGGTTGAGAATAATTAATTTGTGAAATTAATTACATGAGAATAATTAATCAAGGATGATTAATTAAGGTGATTAATAATGAATGATTAATTGATTGTAATCAATTAAATGATTGAGTAAGCAAGATTTATATTGGTGAAATAATTAATTTAATTTATTTTAAATTATTTAAAGATGAAGTAATTAATTTAATTCATTTTAAATTAATTAGAGATGGAGATAGTTAATTTAATTCATTTTAAATTAATTATATTGTGATGAGTAAATCTTTGCTTATGTATGAATGGATGACATTGATTGCCTTGAATGATTGTGACCTCAGAAATAAGATAAGTAATGTTGTGTGGCATGAATGCTTAGTTGCATTGTGATGATAATATAGATTATCTATTACGATGGTGATATGGATTACCTATTGAAATAAATTTTGGATAACCTGTTTATTTGATAATGTTGATTATCAATTGTGATTTGTGAGTTATCTATCTGTGTGAATATAGATAATTGAATTGTTTTAAATTTTAAAACAACTTGGACCTAAAAGACACGCTTTGGATTTCGATAAGACCGAGATCGGGTTTCCATAATTGGATATCCGAAAACCACATCGATTCCAATTAAACGTTAGGTCGTGAATCCAAGTAGAGCTTTGTGAAGACTCGAGGTATAAGAACTATTTGTCAGTATAACTCTGGGGGCGATTCCGTGATGAGTTTGACGGAAATAGTACATATGGGTTCGAGATGGTGGTTCAGAGTGCAAGGGTTATCGTCATTAACTCTGAGTGTGATTCCAAAATTAGTGTAACGAGATAATGCCTTCGGTTTCGTTTGAACCCGGAACGAACTTGTATGGATTGAATGCTTTCAGAACATCGTCAGGTGGACGATGAGCATTCTAAGATGATATGTCCTATAAAGGTAATCATAGCCTCAAGCCTCATCAACCGGGAATGGCTAAAACAGGGGAGGTGCAGCAGGCTTCGTGGGTAGCCCCCACTTGAGAGTAAGATTTACCCCTGTCTAGAGATTCCTTTAGTTTGGTTGTGTGGGTGGTTGAATTGCTACATCCGCCGGGGTTGTCTTGTTCGAAACTGTTCAGTAAGGAATGGGTTCGGCCTTGTGTTGCAGAGGAGCGGGCATACTCCTCGGTACGTTGATCTAGGCCACGTACTGTGACAGGCGGTACCCCAGTAGCCCTGCCATTGCATGGAATCCAAAATCCAATATGTCCCAACGGTTTTGATTGTATTACCCACTTTTGTGGCTAGTAGCTAGAATTTAATAGATATAACAATTTCGGCTATTTCATATTTACTTGAAAACCCTAGACCTATTATAATATCACTGGATTTCCTATCGAATGTTTTGGTTAGCGTAAGGTAAATTTTTTTGCATGTTTATGTGTGGGAAGTCTTACGTGATACCTTTCTTTTCAAAAGGTTTTTTTTTTAAAGTTAAGTAACCTTAACCTGTTACTTACACCAGACCCATGTTTGACCCGGAGTTTATTTTTGTTTTTCTTAAACTCTTGGATACTCAAATTTTTACGAGTAGCCAAGGTAATCAGGTTGGCTTTTGACGAATTGTGGAGGAGCAATGGAGCAGGAGGCTTCTGCGTGTAGATATATAGTATTCCGCTGTGTTGGTTTCTCTGAGTTGTATTCTCTGAGTTGTTCTTTTGTACTGTATTGAGTTGTATAACTAGATAGGTGTCTATAACTGTCTAGTATAAGATGTTTAATCTATGTAACTCTGATAATTATTGCATAACTATGTAATATTTATGTTATTAATATAATTTATTCGTTCTGCTGTTTAGATTCTGATGTTGTTTCTTCTTTCTCTTCTTTCTTTTCTCTTTTCTATCCCTTTCTTTCTTAAAAATGATGTGATTTTCTGTGGTAAGAAAGTCGGGTCGTTTCATTTGGTAATGGAATCTGATTGAATGTTGATCGGATTCTTTCCCAGAATGATGATGAAATGAACATACAAGACACGCATCGGGAAGATGGTGAACCAAGAAGACGTGAAATGGCTCGCAGACATCGACCGAACATTTACGTGAGGTGGAATACGACCACCACTTAGCACCAGCCATCGAAACCCTGGACTTATCGGCAATGGTCAGATAGTTGGTGAGGGAGAACCAAGGCTTGACTAATGATGACTAGGGAATCTCGAGAAGTCACACCCTGTTCATTGATAATGTTCTACACGCAGAATACCCAAGGAGATTCAACAAGCCATCAATGCTTGCCTACGAGGAAAAAACCGACCCCAAGCAACATATTATGAGATATGAATGGTTGATGGATTATGCAGGAACCGATAATGCAACCAAGTGCAGATGTTTTCCTATAACTCTCTCTGGAATAGCGATGATGTGGTTACAAGAATACCCCTGCGATCAATTTCTAGATTTGGCAACCAAGTTTGTGGAGCAATTCCGGATGCACACAACTCATCCTAATGACGTGATGTCCCTTTCCGACGTGATTTAGGCTACAGAAGAGTCGTTGAAAGATTATTTAGAGAGATTTCATACAAATATTATGGACGTCCATAATCCAAAAGATCATGCTATACTCATGGCCATGACGAGAGGGATTGACCCATATTCTGATTTTGGTGATTGGTTAGCTAGTAAGCTGCCCGCAATGTTGGAGCGCTTTTACCCAAAGGCGGCTTAGGTTTTGAGAAAAGAGGAAGCCAAGTCCACCAAAAAAAAGAATGTTGCGGGACCAAGTGGAGGAGTATAGAGTAATATTGCAATAAAACAGTCCAATGACAGTTCTGGGAAAGTCCAAGTGAATGTTCAAAATATACCGAATCAGCAAAAGCGAGGCAGAGATAGAAACCGAGAACGAAAAAGGGATTCTGGAAAGTTGAAGCCTAGGATTCCAACGTATAGTAATTACACGCCGTTAAATACATCCTTGGATAATATCTATCCACTTACTTGCAATACCATGCAGTATAGGAAGCCAACTCCAAAAAGAATCAACGGAGAAGCAAAAGTAAATCGAGAAATACTGTCAGTTTCATAAGTGCTATGGGCACAATACAAATGAATGCAGGCATCTCCAAGATGTTATAGAAAATCTGATTCAAGAAGGGAAATTATAACCGTTTTTGAAATCCCCGTAGGATGGCGGGCAGGGGACTTCCGACCCAAACCGAGCATAAGCGCCGCATAGGATTGAGGAGCTTGTACAAACTGGTGGAAGATGGGTGATAAGTATGATAGTTGGAGGACTACACCCAGTAGATAAGAGTTAGTAGGAGATAGAGCGCTATGCTAACACAATTAGGTATATGTATTTTGAATGTTGTTCGAATACGAAAGATGGAGCTCCGGTAAAACAGTAATGTACGATGGCGAATGATATTGTGTTTAGAAATAGAGATGCAGATAAGGTAGAGGCTCCAACAATCGACCCAATGGTCATTTCAGCCATGATTGGCCCCGCTTCGGTAAGACAGATATTGATTGATTGTGGAAGTTCAGTAAATATAATCTTCAAAAAACCTTATGATCAGAAGAGGATGGAAGTCAAAGACTTAAAACCATCTAAAGCATGTATTCCCGGTATTAACGACGTTGCAACTGAAGCTTTTGATTATGTGGAGTTACCTGTAGAATTGGGAGAAGGTGAACGAAGGAGAGTGCAGATCTTTCCGTTTGTTCTTTTGGATGTTGACTCTTCACACAATGTTTTTCTGGGTTGACGAGCCCTGGTTGAATTCCTAGCAGCTCTTGCCCCATGGCGTTTGACTTTGAAGTTTTCGATCGATAATGGTATAGGAGTTGTTCAAGGCGATCAGGCAACTGGATGTGCCTATTATGTAGCTGATTTGAGGGAAGCCCAGAGCAAAGAAAAAGGTAAGGGTATGGACAAGACTATCCACATCCAAGCTGTCGAAGATTGACAACTAGCGTTTGAGCCTTGGCTCGGGTGCTAGAGTTGATTCTATAGAAATAGAGGTCCAAGAGATGACAAAGAGGAGCCCAGAGAGACCAAGGCTACGTCGACTAAGCTGACAATTAATATTACGGTCGGCCACGATGACCCATCATAAGTTCTAAAGATTGGATCACAGCTCGACCCCCCGATGATGAAGGAACCTGCTGGTTTTCTTCGATCGTATCTAGACTTATTCTCTTAGATTCATTCTGACATGTGTTGAATCTCATTTCCATTGCAAGTTATGCATTGAATATCGACCGGAGGTATGTCCCGGTGAAGCAAAAAAGGCACGGCATGGATCCGAAGAGATCTGCCGATCTCAAAGAGGAGGTGGATAGACTAAAAGACAATGGGTTTATCTGCGATGCCATCTACCCTTAATGAGTATCTAATCCTGTTCTCTTGAATAAAGCGAATGGGAATTGAAGAACATGCGTTAATTATTCAGATTTGAATAAGGCGTGTCCAAAAGACAGTTTTTCCCTTCCAAGTATTGTCCAGCTGGTAGACTCAACCGCGAACAAGAATTATCTTTCATGGATCTACACTCGAGATAGAACCAAATCCGATGCACATTCCTGAATAAGAGCACAGCAGTTTCATTACCGATGTTGAATTGTATTGTATGTAGTAATGTCATTTGGATTAAAGAATGTGAGAGCAACATATCAGCACTTTGTCAATAGGATGTTTAAAGATCAGATTGGAAAGACAATGGAAGCGTATGTGGATGATATGCTCATAAAGTCATGATGATCAAGTGACCACATTAGAGAATTGGCTGAAAAGTTTGACATCCTTCGATTTTACAAGATGAAGAATAATCCTTTAAAATGTTCCTTTGGTGTTGCATCAGGGAAATTCTTGGGATTTACTGTTAATGCCAGTGGAATAGAGGCTAATCTCAAGAAGATTCAAGCTATCTGCAATATCCAAGTGATAGGACTATTAATCAAGTGCAAAGTCTGAATGGGAAAGTTGTTGCCTTAAGCCGATTCATCTCCAGAGCTACCGACAAATGCATTCCTCTCTTCAATTTAATTAGGAAAAGGAAAAGAAACTTCGAGTGGGCGTAGGATTGTAAAGGAACATTTCAAGCTTTGGTGAATCATTTGGAGAGAACCCCTATCTTGTCAAAGCGGATTAATCATGAGGATCTGTACAATTATTTGGTTCTATCGGCACATGCTGTAAGTGATGCATTGATTTGCAAGGAGGACCGAATTCGGAGGTCAGTGTATTATGTTAGTAAACGATTAACGAGAGCTGAAATAAACTATCTGAAAATAGAGAAGCTGGTATATTGCTTGCTGATTACACATGAAAGCTTCGTCTATACTTTCAGGTACATCCAATCAGTGTTAACATCGACCAACCATTACGACAGGTCCTATAACAACGTGA
Organism: Allium cepa; assembly: GCA_030765085.1. NCBI lineage: Eukaryota > Viridiplantae > Streptophyta > Magnoliopsida > Asparagales > Amaryllidaceae > Allium > Allium cepa. The sequence continues at coordinate 789,412,831 of CM060935.1, read as the reverse complement.
GACATCTAAAAGGTTGCTTAAATGGAATATTAAGCTCAGTCAGTTCGATATTGCTTATCTCCCTCAGAAGGCCGTCCAGGGTCAGGATTTGGCTGATTTTATAGTAGAGTTTACTGCACAGGATGATCCTTCGGAAGGCAACGAAGTCCCTAAATATGGTGGAAATTATATACTAATCGAGCATCTAATGGTTGTTGTTCTGGGGCTGGAATTGTGCCTGTAACTCTCGAATGTCAATCAATCTGTTATGCTTTAAAGCTTGATTTCCCAACTAAAAACAATGAAGTTGAGTATGAGGCTCTGATTGCTGGACTTAAACTCATAGTGAACTTGGAATAAAATCTCTTGAAATCTTTTGCGATTCGCAGCTGGTAGTGTATCAAACTAAGGGAGCTTATCAAGCTAAAAGACAGCGGCTTTCCCCATACCTTACCCAAGTCCATGAGTTGTTGGCGAAATTTGTGTATTATGACATTTCGCATGTTCCGCAAGGTTGAAATAGAGAGGCTAATTCATTGGCAATGTTTGCTAGCACCGGGGACGCACAACATATGGGTTTGGTTTCGATCGAAGAGATAAATGCCCAAGTATAAATATGATGGCGATTGACTGGACACTGGAAGTGGAGCCTGAGAAGGAGTCATGGATGACTTCGATCAAAGACTATTTGCTACAAGGAATTCTTGCCGAACAAAGGAATGAAAAACCACAGTTCCTTCACAAAGCTTCTATGTGTATCATGTAAGAAGGATTTATGTATAGGAAAGGCTTCTTTATTCCTTTACTCCCATGTGTCACTCAAGATGAGATAAAATGTGTTCTAAGAGAAGTACATGAAGGGAGTGTGGCGATCACACTGGGGAGGTAAACTCTAGCAAAGAAAATACTTCATTACTGGTATTATTGGCCAACCATAAATCGAGATGATGCTGATTATGTAAGACAATGCGATAAGTGCCAGATATATGCAAAAATTTCAAGAGCTCCGCCAATAAAAGTCACACAAATGGTCAGTCCATGGGCGTTTGCAATGTGGGGTATAGACGTTATCGGCTCCTTACTGATCTCTAAAGGCGGCGCAAAAGCTATCACTGTGGTTGATTACTTCACCAAGTGGGCCGAAGTAGAACATTTAGCCATGATCATAACCAAGAAAGTGATCAACTTTGTTGTTCGAAACATCATATGTCAATTCGATTTAACATGAACTACTCGATAGTGCTGAATTCAAAGACTTCTGTCGAAGGTATCGTATTAAAAGGAGATTTGCAGTAGTCGTTCACCCTCAGGAAAATGGATAGATTGAAGCTGTAAATAAAATCATAAAATCCATTATGAAGAAGCGATTGGTAAAGGCCAGAGGCAAGTGGGTGGACGAACTTCCTACACCACTGTAGGTTTACAGGACCACCTACAAATCCACGACCGATAATACTCCACTTGCCCTTGCTTACGGTTTTGAAGCCGTCATTCCTATTGAGCTCGAGGTTCCATCTCATTGAGTGACTTACTATGATCCTAAAACAAATATAGATCTTCTTTTGGGATCCTTGATTTTATTGATGAGCAGTGTGAGGAAACCGATCTGAGGGCAACTGCACATCGATGCCGAATCGCTCAGTATTACAAAATTAAAGTCGGACCTAAAACCTTTGAAATCGGCGATCTCGTTCTAAAATGGGTTTTCCGTACTCCATCGCACATGAATCCGATCTGGAAAGGACCATATGTCATTGAACAGAGGCTTGGAGAGGAAACTTTCAAGCTAGCGACTGTCGATGGCATCACACTTCCAAAGGCATGGAATAGTGAGCATTAACGATGCTATTTCAATTAGTTTCTTTCTTTTTCATTTTATTTGTATTTGCTATAGCATTTGATTTTCCAGATATGTAATAAGACTGATTATGTCATCCTTTTCCACTTAGCAAATAAAGCCTTGAACTTATTCGTGTTTATGATGGCTATAGTATTATGTATCAGTTACATTACAAGACTGAAATAAAATAAGAGCGGTAGTGACATGACAGACTGCTTGCTAAATTTCTCCTAATTCCTAGGGGAAATCAATAAAGTATAGAAAATACGATCTAACTGCTTTTCGAAATAACTCTAAGTCCCTAGAGTGCGGATTGGAGTATAAACATAAATCGAGTGTGAATCGTCCACCCATGAAATAACTCTAGGTCCCTAGAGTGTGGAATTAGAGTATAAACATAAATCAAGTGTGAGTCATCCACCCGAGAAATAACTCCAAGTCCCCGTAGTGCGGAATTGGAGTATAAACATAAATTGGATGTGAATCGTCCATCGGTGAAATAACTTTAAGTCTTCGGAGTGCAGATTGGAGTATAAACATTAATTGAGTGTGAATATTCCACCCGCGAAATAACTCTAAGTCCCCAGAGTGCGGAATTGTAGTATAAACATAAATTGGGTGTGAATCGTCCACCCACAAAATAACTCTAAGCCCCAGAGTGCGAAATTGGAGTATAAACATAAATCAGGTATGGATTGTCCACCGCAAAATAAATTTAAGTCCCTGGAGTGTGGACTGAAGTCTAAATATAAATCGGGTGCGATTTAACTACCCATCAACTTACTCCTATCCCCGGAGTGCGTATATGAGTATAAACAAATAGATGAGTGCAGTCGACCACTCACTATTCCATAAAACTTTAGACTAAAAATGACAACAGAGTGTAAACTTGCTAAGGATGGAGTTCGACTATCCATTACCTAACTAAGATAACCAGAGACTGGGGGAAAGAATATGATTACCTAAACCGCTGACTTCGGCAAGCGTAACGTTAAAGCTTGAGCCTAGTGTTTGATATGACTAGAGGCCATGACCTCATGGAGGCTTTGGGATGGATGAACTGAATCGACATCCGATCAGACGAGCAATGAAACACAAGCACATAAAATGAAAAACATGATAGCTTAAACATTTAAACAAGTGAATACAAGAATCATACACGAGAATAAAAGAATTCTTATTTACACTAAATTTGTTGTACAATATACAAGTTTATTCAAAATGCGAAACAAAAGTGGGGGTCATGCCTAAACAAACATGACCAACAAGAAGGAAAAGTAATCATCTAAGCTATTTACATATCTCCCCAATCCAAAGATTATTTCTTGGGTTTTCTATCTTTCCTTCGCTTCTTTGGAGTAGCTCCTTCCAAACTACCGCTTGACCCTCTATTCAACCCTTTTCTGCCTCGGCTTCTCTTTGAAGAGTATCCTCGGTTGTATGAATCGAGGTGGTATCATCATTGGAAGTAGGAAGGATGTAGGCACTCTCAGCACTAGAAGTGGGGGAGACATTATCCTGGGGAATTATCTCTCCAGGAGTATCATCTAGAGCGGGACAGGAATCAGTTCATTGGAGCCTTCACCTCCTTTTTCAATACTTCTTCCCTCTCAACATGCTCTTTCATGCTGAACTCCCCAGTGGGGTTTGAGGAACCTGTGATCACAACATCTTCATCAAAGGGAATTTCATGGTGTGGGCTGCTTCCTTCTTTGAATAATGCCTCTATGAATTGATCATCAATAACAAAGGCTTCTTCTTGAGCACCTTGAGTAGCGACTGAAGTTATGACTTTAATGGATTCTGTCATGACCGCTTGTGACTCCAACTGAGACCCTAGTGAAGGGAGAGGAGCAACACCTGATAGATTCAAAGTCAAGAAATAATAGGCGAAAAGATTATAAATATCGACTGATAACACCCAACTTTATGAAAGAAGGGAAATCTCGATGGAATAACTTCCTCGATATGGCTTTCAGGTTGAGACAAAACATCCTTAGAACTACGCTGGAGAAATGGAGAAAGTTGTGGCTTGTCTTGATTATACCCAGTAATAGTTGAAGAGCCTGCTATGGAGCTAGGGATGAACTGGGGAGCTGGACGTAATTCAGTTGTAATATCAAGTTGCATTGACCTAGATCCTTCACCCACTTCATGTGAATAAGCAAAAACAGACTCTTTCTGGAGTGAAAGCAGGATATTGTGCAATATTTTGGGTTCGTCGCCCAATAGCATTTCATTTTCAACTCTAGACCAGTCGATATCCTCTGAATTAAGAAGTTACTTCTCTTTTGGAACGAGAATTTTCCATGCATGCCAACGCTGCTAGGGATAATCGTCACCCATCCATGTCAAATTTCTATATTTAAGAACATTAGCGTTGTAAATAATGAGAAGTGGGTCAAGCTCATTCATCTCCTCCCTAACTTTTTCCTTGGTAGCTTCGCTTCACGATGAATAAGTACATCAACATTTTTTGCCATTTAACAGTCGTGTCTCTCTCATGTCTAATGTTTACCAACTCGTCGCAAGCATCTTGAGCGATCTTCTAAGTATCATCTTTTTCTTAATTTGCATACTCAAGCTTGGCCTTGAGATCCGTTTTCTCCTTTAAGGCTGCATATTCATTATTCCGAGTTGTATCCTGCTCAAGCACTATCTCTTGATTTCGATGATGCAACACTTGAACCATATCAAGATGGCTGGATTTCATCTCTTCCACAGATTTCATAGCAGCATTAGCTTTTCCTTCGACTTCTGCTAAGGAGGTTTTAGATGTTTCTAGCTCGTTTTTTGAAGTGTCAATGATTCTTTTATCTTGAGCATCCTGGCATTTTAGTTTTTCAATCTCTGTCGCGCACTCGAAAAAGACATTCAACATTTTCTTTAATACCTTCATCATCGTGATACTGCATGTGAATGTCAATGACATTGTCAATAGTTATTTTTTGAACATAGTACGGAACCCTCTTCAAGTTGGGAGGAAATTAGAACACTCCAAAACATAAGTTCGAAAATTCTTCATGGAGCTATGCCATATGATCAGTAGGATTGATCATAGAACCTTTAGTAGCAGCTTCAACTTCAGTATTTTCTTTACTAGGCTATGGATGGTAGTATGGTAACGATGATTGCTTGGCCGTTGAGAATGAGAAAGAACCAGAGGATGTGGAAGCATTGAAGTGGTAAGAGGACCACATGAGGGATCGATGGTCCCTAATGTTAACCGACTTTTTGGGACCCTTTGAAGGAGGGGATCTCGATCTTGACCGATGTTTGTCCTGGTGTGGCTTATCCCTATCACTTCTATCTTGATAACCCCGGTCCTGGCCGAGGTGATTACTTGAATCATAATACTCTCGACTACCACGGTAAGAGCCAGAGCGTGAACCAGTGGATTGGTGGTGTTTGTCACGGAGGAAATCAAATGTGCTCCTCTTCCTAACCATCGTTTTGGCAAAGGAAAATAGAAATCAGTCAACTTTAAATGCTAAAGGGCACAAAGTCAAGTATAATGCAATGTTGAGGGGTTCAAATTTGTGCAAGTGTCTTTGTGTAATCCCCTGACTAACCAGGTGTAGGAGCCTTGCTCATTGGTGTAACTTCTCCTCTAGAAGTAGGAATCTCAATGCCAATTCTGGTGGGAGATTCCAACCCTTCGACTCTCACATCAGTAAAGTGAAAAGCATCAAGATCATGTGGAATCGGTAGAACAGACAAAGAGTCAAGTAGTAAATTTAAACGCTCTAATGGTTGGGAAGAAGATTCATCTTGAACAATTTTAGGAGCCATCAATGACTTGGATTGATCAGAGAGATGACTTTTTGGAAATTTATGTGCAAATATTTTCTTCTTTCTCCTACAAGGAACCGAGGGCTGTGAGGTCTGCGAGGATCCGACATCAACCTCAAGGCCGGATTTTTCACCATTATGACCGGGCATATTGCCTCTATGTCCTCCAACATCAATACTAGTGAATTCTTAAGCACTCATGACTAGTGGGCACCATGGGATCAGCTCGATTTTCCTTTTGACTGATTTTAGCCCATGGTCTTATCCTTACTGTCTGAATAACATTAGTTAGCCCCACGGCGAGGCCCTCTACTATCAGACCGAAAGTAACGAGACGTTTGTCCATAAGTAGATATTCGATGTTCCTGTCCTTGGGAGGTGAATTTATCAGAGTTGTGACCGCCTCTTTATAAATATTGCCACTAGGCTGGGTGACGACACCAGTAATGGAGCAACATGGTCAAAAATACGACCTGGATATCATTTTTCCATGCTAACATGAAAATAGCGCATAACACTTACGTCTTTCCAGCCATTGTCTTGCGAAACTGGGCGAACAACAAAGAACCATTCACTTTTAAAGGCATTTAATTTGTTCCATGCACCATTTAGAATCTGGCACCTCTTCGCCGACTCGAGAAATGTAAATGAAAGACTCCCTGTCCGTCGCTTGAAAGTTAATATGAATTGGATGTCATCAATTGTTGGAAGACAGTGTAGGAACTCCATAAATACCCTATAAATACAATTAAGTAGAGCATAGCCATTTGGGTGGAGCTGCGCTAATGCTATCCTTAAATAACGAAGATTTCCTGAATGTATGAATTGAATGGTGGGATGCATCCAGCATAGAACATTAACTTATTTCATGCCGTATACCCATCTAGAGATATGTGAGCCCCATCATCCCATGATGGAACCAACACATCGTCGAAAGGAATTCCGTGTCATACGCAGATTCAGTGAAGGGTGTCTTCCTTAATTTTAGAAGCTACCAAATCGGTAGTGTTCTCCAGAATAACTGCGTCCTCTAGAGTGTCAGAAGCAAGATCGATAACCTCCGGTGGAAAGATGGAAACTGCATCAAAAAGGTCAAATTGAGGGCCTGGACTTTTCGATTGTTCCAAATGATGACTAGATGACAGACTATCATATTTAGTTGCCGAACTTGATTCTATGTCAGGGTTATCCTATTGGGAAGATGATCCAGCTGGCATATCTGCAAGGTTCCCAACACATCTAGAACCCATTGCTATTAAACTTAGTAAAAATCATGGTTAGATAAAGTAACCTGTACCCCCAGTGTATAGTGGGTGCTAGTGTGGTGTGATAAAGTGCTATATAGTACAGTAATAAGTTAGACAAAACTCAAAACAGAAAAGACAATGAGACTTCAAGGTTCAACTGAAGAGATCGTCATTCATGACCGTCTTAACCATTTTGTTGTGTCATCAGAAAACGATGCAGTTTGAGTTTCGCGATCGATCGTCGGCAAGCAAAAGTTTGTTTTGATCCAAGTTACTAATGAGCATCAAGAGAATAGTTAAAAGGCATTGGTTTGTGTCGTAGTTCTAAGGTTGTTTGTTACCGAATATGCTGTTCAAATCGTATGCATGCCATAGGCAAATCCTGATGTCTGTTAAAGTATGCAAGGCGAAAGATCATCATTTAGTTCAAGTTCGCTTATTTAAGTTCCATTTTTTGAAAAAAGTTCATTTGCGAACAAGGCCTATCATTCATAAATGTATTTCCACCAATTTTTTGTTGGCCTTTAATGCCGCCATTCATCTCCAATCCCATCTAACCGATCGTTCTTCCCACTTCACCTCCTTTTACTTATTTTCCCACTTTTCATTGTCTACCTCGAGGGCCTCCAACTCTAAAGCATTACTGGTCGTTTGTAGGCAATCGTCAAGCTTTAATATCCTAGGGTTTCGTCAGTCGTCCAAGAACAATCGTGATGGATCGATCGTATGACTTCTCCATTTCCGCTGCATCGTCCTCCTCAACAAACAATCGGTCAAGGCCACGATGCGATCATGCCTCATCATGACAAGTTACATCATTTCTCCAGAAATGATCGTAGGAATAGGAGGAGATGAATGCTTCAGCCATTTAAATTGATATCACAACACCAATGAAGCTCAAAATCTCGTCCTCAAATCATAAAACAAGTATAAATTCGTTCTACCTAAGTTTATGATTTGGGAAAGGAGGAAGATTCCAAATTTTAATTGAAGCAAAATTTGAAGAAGGACATGATTTTTGGGATGTAGATTGTTGTTTGGATCGGCAAAAAAAGGAAAAGGAGGCCTATTTCTTTGCTTCGAAACGGAACGAAACGAAATGAGTTGAAGGAAGAGGAGAAATGGCTAGGTGTTGATGCTGATATAGGATGGGTGTAAGCCAATCGTCAAATGGCTTAAAGATTATGCCGATCATTATCGGCACCAGAAATTATGCTGATCATTTCATACCCAAGACATATGCCGATCATTCCATACCCAAGACATATGCCGATCACTCCACATCCAAACTATATGCTGATCGTTCCATACCTAGCACATGCTGATCTTTTCGTAATTAGTGACAATTCGAAATTTGTTTTCTAAAAAAGAGAGGATTATGGATATAAAAATAATAAAAAATAAAATTAAAAAAGCAAAATATGCATGAGGGAATGACAACTGGTAGAAACTGTCTATAGAATTTTTTTTCTTTAAACTTGACAACGAATCGTGAATGTGCAATCATGATCGAGAGTCAGATATAAACACGCACACGTACTAGTATACGTTTCAAAATTTAATTTTCTGAAATTGATAGAAAACTGAATGATATTCTGGAATCAACCATAGAAAAAACTAAAGCCAAGTTACTGAAGCTTGGAAATTGCCAGAGACAAAGCAAGATGATCGCTAACAAGTTGTGATCCCATGTTTATACTATTGGAAATCAACCAATCGTCACGACGAATAAAAAAAATATGACCCTCCACAAGAAAACAAATTAATGAAAGGGTAATGGCTATTCGATGAACCGGGGGTTTCTTCTCAACACGATTTTGGCTTGCAACGACTCAAAGCACGTCATGTTCAAAACAAGACATACTTATTAGGGAAAATGTTATCTTGCCATTTGGGAAGGCCATGATTTCATCGACCTGGCTAGGAACGGATGGTTATCAACCTTAGGAATCCATTACATACAATACTATAAACGATGATCGAGGACCGGGTCGTAATTGAAGAGCAATCAGCATGGAGTGATTAGCGTAACTCCATGAAGTTATATTTCAAATTTGGAGTTGATCGGAGTTCATATGCTCGAGTTACGGATAAAGCAAGGATTTGTATGGATCGATAGGGAACGATCCATATAACAGCTCAAATCAACAAAGATCAATCAATATATCAAATCCATAAGGCTAATTCATTTGAAACTTTTACAGCATCAATTAAATGAAGAATGGAGCCTAAAAAATGATCGCAGGTCACAAAGTTGAGATAGGAGGATGGCCGATCACCTTTACCGATCCATCAAAACGATCGACATAGTTTAGTGCACGATTCAAGTACAACAAAGATCGATCCATATCTCGTAATTTATAACTCAGAATGATTCCATATTTTAGGAGCAATGTCAAGAGGAATGTAGGGCCTTCCAAAAATGATCGCACGTGAATTGGAAGCAAGGAAAAATGATTGGTGGAAGTTTGGTCGATCATTCCTAGTTGTCAAGTTAAAGCCATCGATCATTGTAGTAGGCCCTTATGGACCTAGAGAGCCTTCTGCCAAAATATTAGCAAAATATCTCATCATCTATCCCTATAAATATAGGCCTCTTGGTTCATTTTGGGATATTTATGCTGCCGATTAGCGGAGACTTCATTGTAATCAAGTGCTATCTTTATTTATTCATTGTAATAAAGGGTGAAAACTTTAAGGTAGACGTAGGCATGCAACACCGAACCATTATAAATATTTGTGATTCTGATTATTTCTTTTTATTTGCTGTTAGCTTAATCTTTTTCTCAATATAATTTTATCTTCTTCACTTACTTCTCTACTAAATCTATTCTTGGTTGTTTGTGACCAATTTTGGTGCAAACATAGGATATATAGTATATAAGTCGCATTAAACACAAGAATACCTTTGATCCAATCTTTTCTTTGTGAATGAGCCGACAAACAAGAAGTACTGTTAGGAACCCCACCTCCGGAGGAGAAGGTGTTGGGTCGAGAGTTGCTAATCCTACTTTGTAGATGATGTTCGACACCATGGTGAGTAACACGTTACAAAATGCTCAAGTGGCTGCTTCGAATGCTACTATTGGTGGAGGTGCTCCAAGGCAAGCACCTAGAGCCGATTTTGCTAAACTGAATAAGGACTTTGCCAATATTGGTGGTAAAATATTCCAAGGAATGGAGTAGACTATGGAAGTGCTGGAATAGCTTGACACCTATGAAAGAATATTAGATGATTTGGAGCTATACGATGCTATGAGGAGTAGGTTGGCCTCTAAACAACTCTAAAGAAGGGCTATGAATTGTTGGAATTCTCCTCGATTCGCGACCAGCGAGGTTCGATTCACTTGGGACCAGTTCAAAACCAAATTTGAGGAGAAGTTTGTATCGATAGCTCAGAAGTCGGTTCTGTTTCATAAGTTTACATATGTAAAGCAGGGGAGCATGTCTATCTCCAAGAATGTTGCTGACTTCGATGCTTTCTCGATGTATGGTATGTCTTTCATCGACACTCTGTTAATAAAGAATAATAAGTTTATCATCGGGTTGAATGATTATTTGGAAGTGAGACTCGTGGGCCATATCGATGAGACCTTCGAGAAGATATCAAGAAGACTTTAAGACATGAAAGTCTTTATCTAAAGCTGAAGATAGTTGTTCCAAAGGAAGAGCCAAAGCCACAGTAAGGCGAGGGAGGCGAGGGAGGCAAGAGAAAATGGAACAAAAATAAGAAGCAGTTTTAGAACAAAAAGGACCAGAAGAGGATCTAATTTGGACCAACTTGCTATAACTGCGGATAGAATGACACCTTAGCATAGACGACAAAGCTAAAAGGAAGTAGTGCTCTAACTGCAATTAGCTTTGGCATATTCAGAAGGATTGTATAGAGAGAAGAAGCGTGTGATGAAATCATATGCTCTCAGTGTTGTTCCGACTCCGTCGAGTGCTCCATCGACGAAAGAGAAGGGAAAGTGCATTGTTATCCAATGTATGGTTTCTATTTATGATGTTCACATATGTGTTTTGTTTAATACCAGGGCTTCACAATCCAATATATAGTGACTTGATAGATAGGTTAGGATTGGGAACAGAGATTATTGACTGACCTTTGATTTTGATGAACCATGTTGGAGGCTCCACTAGACTGTGTTTGGTCTGTCAAGGTTTGGTCTTATTAAATCATCGTTGTTCTTTGCTTATGATTATTTTGATTTGGGTCCGTTATTATATTGAGGATGGACATGCCTATGAGTTACAGAGTGGTGATGGACTGTGAGAAGTCGTTGGTGATGATAGGGACACATGGTGGGCTAGAGATAGTGTTAAGCTACCTACTAGATGATGAGGTGATGGTTAGCTTCCTATATTCACTTGATACCCCACATGATGAGTTGTCATCAGTCCCTATTATTAGGGACTATATATGCATATTGTAGGGGGTGATCGGACTTCCACCACAAAGAGAGATAGAGTTTTGTAATGATTAGATGAAGGATGTCAAACCAGTGGTGCTGCTCCGAATGAGGATGGCGCGTAAGGAATAAAGAGAGGTCGAGGTACGAGTGAATGACCTATTAAGGAAGGGGTTCATTTATAGGAGTATTTCTGAGTGTGGAGCACCTATAGTATTTGTGACAAAGGCGGACGATTCCCTCAAACTGTGTGTCGTTTACCGTGAGTTAAATAAGGTGATGAAGAAGAACAAGTACACACCCAGGTATCGATGACTTGTTCAATCAGTTCCATTATGCTGAAGTGTTTTCTCGGTTGGATCTTGTGAAGTTGTTTCACCAATAGAGAGTGGTGAAGGAGAGTGTTCCGATTGCAGCATTTTGCATGCCATCTTGATTTTATGAGTGGTTGGTTACACCGTTCGGGCTGACCAATGCACCAACAAATTTTATGGATCTCCTGAACTGTATTTTCTAAGATCAATTGAATAAGTTCGTGTTTATGTTCATTGATGATATCCTCATCTACTCGTGAATGGAAAAGAAACATAAGACACATTTAAGGATTGCACTTCAGAAAGCACCAATTGAAGGAAAAGTTTTCAAAGTGTCAATTCTGAAGGACAGAAATATGATTTTTATGCCATGTTGTTTCTGTGCAGGGCATTGCCGTAGATCTTACAAAAGTTGTAGTAGCCCAAGATTAGGGCAGACCCATAAATTCTACGAACATAAGAAGTTTCTTGGGATTTGCTGGGTATTATAGATGGTTCGTTCAAGGCTTCTCTACTATAGCAGCAACGTTGACTCATTTGATGAAGAAAAATTAGGCATTGTCATAGGATGCGAGGTGCGAGCACGCATTCATGAGTTTGAAAGAATGGTTGACGAGTACACAAGTGTTGGCTATTCTAAGTGGGAATGAGGAGATGAAGATATATATCAATGCCTGTGGTATAGAACTGGGTGCGATATTGATGAAGAAGGGTAAGGTTGTCGCATATGTTTGTTGATAACTAAATCCACGTGAGAAGAAGTACCCGACCGATGATTTGAAGTCACAGCGATCCGTTGAAGATTTAGAGGCACTATCTTTTAGAATAAATCTTTGAGTTGTCCATTGACCATAAATTGTTGAAGTACCTCTTTTCGTAGAAGGATCTTAACCATTGCTAGCAGCGATGGTTAAAGTTCATATCCTCCTATGATTTTGAGATCTCTTATATATAGGAAAATGAAATGCAATTATGGATGCTTTGAGTAGGAGACATACAAGCTGGGGAACTATATTCCTATAGCGGATGCTGTTAGAATATATTATTGGTTATGATTTCCAACCAAGATGTGAGCAAGAGCCAAAGATATTGACGTGCATAACCTACTTTGATAGAGCAGATCTGTACTAGTCAGAGGCGTGATTCTAGACTCATAAAGATTATTATTAGAATAAAGATGGAGTAGAGTATGAAGAAATGAGGCAGTTCGGGCTTGACCTTGATGGTTGGCTCCGTAAAAATGAGAGATTATCTGTACCCGATGCCAATGGTTTGAGAGATGATGTGTAATGGAAGTACCATTATTCTAGACTGATTAGACATCTTGTAGGAAATAAGTCGTATAGAGATATGAAGCAGACATTTTATTGGGAAGGGATAAAGAAGGACATTGGGTCACTTATCTCAACGTGTATGAACTGCTATTTATTAAAGACAGAGTAGAAGAAGCCAAGTGGGTTGATGCAATTGCTAGAAATCCCCAGAGTGGAAGTGGGAACAAGTCTTGTTGACTTCATCAATGGAATTTCATGGACTAGAGGAGAGTAAAATAGCGTTTGGATCATATTCGATCGGTTGACCCAAAATGCTAGATTTATACCTGTTTAGTCAAATAGAACGATCGTTAAACTGGCCGAGTTGTATATAAAGTGGGTTATGTGATTCCATAATGTGCTAAAGAGCATTGCAAGCGATAGAGATCCAATTGTTCATGAGAAGATTTTGGAAAGCTTATAAGAGGCATTGGGGAAGGAGTTGCATTTGAGTACAACTTATTTGAGACGACCGCCCTATACATCCAACACTCGAATGGATAATATAATATGCACGGAGGCGGTGTCCAACCAATGTAGAATAGTTTTCCAAGGTGAGAAGAAAAGAAAAAACATAGAACCTGTCGTATATCTTATAGTGATCAAGTAAAATATAATAGTCATAATAAATATAAAACAGTAGAGACAATAATAACTAAGTGATCAAAATAAAATATAACAATCCATAGAGTTAAACAAGGATAAAGTTTACAAATATGGAAATAAACTCAAGATAACTGTCTCTATAACAGAAATCGCCAACACTACCTAGGCTCCACAGCGTCACACAATGGAATAAGCAATTTTAAGTCTATATGATACGAGAGCACTCCATCCTGCTCGTCCTCTACACTGCCACCACATAATCTAGATCTACTATCTAGTCTACTCGTTTAAGAGTAATCGAGATAATTATAAGCAAAGCATAAAATCTCGATTCAGACAATAGACTGGTGTGAGCGATAAGAAATCTCAATATTCTACATGAGTGATGTAGTAAAACAGAGATATTGAGTATAGAGGACTATACCCGACCTATATCATCATATATGCTACATCATCATCATCATCATCATTATAGGGATATACTATGCTAGGTACAACATAGGTGTCGAGGTACCTAACATATAATACCTATATCACAAGACTTCCATAATTGACGCAGAACAATCCAATCAATAGTAATAGCAATCAAAGCAATCCATAACAAGTTACCCAATTGACCGTTGCCAAGGTCTCACTTCACACCTAGCCACTCCAAGGTCTTGCATTGCTTGACCGTCACCAAGGTCTCGTATTACCCAACCATCACTAAGGCCTAGCATCACTACCAAGATGCCTCTAAACTACCGGTAACTCTTACGACCATCGACAAGGTCGGTGACACACCACATTGTTATCAGATATAGTGTTCATTCATGTACCATCACCAAGGTATTGCCAACACCAAGCCAGGCTAGACCATCACCAAGGTTTAGGGTACACAAGTGAGCATTCTTACATACCCTTGGCCCATGAAACACTTTCCACATCTAGAGTTACCACTATCCTTTTCACACACGACTCGACATCATAACACATTAGGTCCTATCATATCACTCCACCCATCAAACCTGCCTATGTGGAAATCACTAAGTCCACGTACACTTATCATTCGAAGTAATCAACTAAAACAATTCACCCATCGATCCATAAAAGTCCTGAACATCTCTCAACATCTAACTTCACCTGTAGTGTCATCATGTTGAAGTTCCAAAGTCACTTTTTCGAACTGTCACCCCGTCTCCTATTTCGAAGATCATCTCCTCATCATGTCCTAACATTACACTCAAAAATTGAATAACGAATTAACCCCACTGGTTTGCTCCCCAAGCCATCACTAGACCCCCGAAATAACTCTAGAAGAAATTTTGAAGTTTCACCTCGCCACGATAAGAACTCATCACCTCTAGCTTTAGTTCGGGTGCACCCTATGACCGAACCAAACCATTCACCCAAATGCCCCAAGCCAACCACGCAATACACCAACCCATATTTCATGTCTGGTCACCAAATACTCCTACCACCAAACAGACCTCTGTTCTCGGTCCCCGAACCGGTCCTACCACCGAAATGAATACCATGTTCGGCTATCATTCTGGCCCACCATCGAACAGACCTCCATGCTCAACCACTGAACCACCACCCACCGAACCATGTTTCTTGGCCGATTTTTGATCCAATCCCTTTAACGAGCCAAAACCTAGCCCGAACCAACCAACGCTGAACCAAAATCCTATAGCGTAAGCACTTGCACAAACACATCACACACAAAAAATCATATTCAACGTCTAAACACACATCAAACCAAAGCGAATCATCATGCAGATACATCCATAATATAGTCTATCACACGCAAAGGCAGCTATACTCCAAAGTAATATGATTAAGGCCCTTAAACATTTCAAAATTCATTTTACTTCAGGTTTGAATTAGAAAATAGTTCCAAAAAATCAATTTGACTTTAACTATGAGTTTAAAATATGTCAAAACCAATAGATACATATATAGTAAGGTGAGAGACGATAAATAACTCGCCAAAACCTCGAAATCCAAGTTTCACACGCAAAATGATGCGAATCTGAGAGTTCCAGCAAAGATCCAATTTTTTTCCCAAAGATGTAGATCCAAAGCCTTTTGACGAATCTCATTGCTTATCTATGATTGAACAAGATTTGGATGGGAAAGGATTTTGGACGACAAGTGGAATAATAATGGTTAAGGCTTGAATGGGAAGCGATAGAAAAAAATGACTTGGGGAAGGATGGCTCACCTATTTAGAGGCAAAACCCCAAGAACTCCCCAAGAAGCTCCGGACCAACCCTATGAATAGAACACTTACCGAACAGACTCCCCTCCTAACCGGTTGCTATCAAACCGACTTTCTAAAGTCACCAAATTGCTATAACTCCTAACCAGAAAGTCAAATCGCTATTATAACCACTTTACGAAAAGAGAAACCATCGTATCTTTCTAATGAAAGTGGTCTAGGATGCTAATTCGGCTTCTATCAAAAGTTATAATCGTCAAAAGTTTTCAGAGGTAAAATCGTCCAGAAAATTTCAAAGATAAGAAATGTCACTAGAAGACGTTTTGCAAAGTCATAAAGTCGTATGATCACATGTGAATAATATTTAATGATCTTATGATATAGAAAAATACAGGTCGTTACACTCTCCCTCTTTAGGAATTTTACCTCTGAAATTCGTAGCAATATAGGAATAGTGAACCTAGGTTACCCCGCATACTTCACATCCATTAGCAATCATCAAACACCTCAAGCAACCATGTAATCAATAGTATTAATAGGCTTACCCTACCATGCGAGATACTAAACTATCCTATATGATATCGAATGCTAAAGCAAATACAATAAACAATAGACCTTACCAAGTAAAGAGCTTCAGATATGAGGCCCTCCTGCTCTCCTTGGTTTTCCATGTGCAATCGCTCTCACTTTCTCTCACCTCACTAACTCCATCGACTTTCGTTTTCCATGTGAAATCCTATACGATTCGTCGATGGAAATTCTATCGGATTAGAAAACCGTCGATAAATTTAGAAATTAAAAATAACCGCAAGCGCACGACGTACTATCGTAGTGCGTGGCGAATACGGGTCGATCCGTAGGGAATTGATGGTTTTAAAAATCTATTCAATCAAATTAAACCAAGGTTAAAGAGAATGTTAAACTAGAAAAGAAGAAAAACAAGCAAAAGAAATTGATAAAAATATGAGTGTTAAGACAATTTAGAGGTAATTTCCACTCTCTAGATCACATAAATCAACAAAATGAAGTTATGGTCTCTCTTTTCTTGTCATTAGTGAATTAATTGATATGCTTATCATAAGTATGGTATATTTGTGCTTTAAGTAGCTCAATATAAACATCAAACTATAACACAACTATTAATACACTTTTAAATCTCATAAAATATGACAACAAAGTTGAAAGCAAAATCTATTTTAAGCGTGGCCTATTAACTATTAATTAGAAATATAAGCCATCAAATTTTAATTTCAACTATCACTTCTTTGCCATAATCATATGTAGATGAAGAGGCAATTTGTGTTTTGTTTGTTTAAGCATAGCCTATTTGTTATGAACAACGTAGACTATCAAATTCAAAGCTAAACAGCATCATTAAACCACTTCAATCATTCTCATTAAGCACAAAAAGAGACAATAAACATCAAATTAAGTTGAAGCTACATGGTTAGAGAGCTTCATTACCCCTAAATTAAAGGGATTTAGCCTCTCGTATTTGTTATCATGTGAACAAATGTAGCTTGCAACATGAGAGAAAAAAAAGAAGAAAAAGAAAGCAAGACAAAGAAAAACTATTCTACTTGCATGAAAAATAAATCTACACTACAACATGAAAGTAAATAAGCATGAAAAGGAAAAGAACATGTATTGATGCTGCATAAAAAAATTACATAAAAGAGAAATGGCCAAGTAGCCATGAAAAGAAAGAAGAGAGCTTGGTTTTATTTTGATCCTAAAACTAACTAAAGAGAGACTAAGTAAGAGGAAGGTTACATGAAACATAAGGGTTTATTTATACATGCATGAAACGCTAATCCATAATTTGGGAAATGACCAAACTACCCTTGAGAAAGTGTGGAGGCCAAGTAATCATTAGCTTTTACTAATCGTTATTTAAGTGTACATGAAGCCATTAATTCCATAAGCATGTGTATTAGCATCTAATTTGTACATTAAGGTGGTGGGTAGGTGGGGTCCTCCATGATCTTCACTTTGAATTATTCCCATCTTCATTCCTTTATATTCTTTATGCATGCATATTCCTTCATGAAACCACTCCTATTTGAGACCAAATTCCTACAAAAATATATATATTTTTTCAATTAATTTTTCTTAAAGAAATATATGCACACAAATGACCGTTTTGCCCCTATATGAAGGTGGATATGTGATAATTTGGAATTAATATGAATTTTGGTTAAAACAAGTTAAAATACCCAATATGATCATTTATTTAATTTAAAAAGAATAAATATGGTGGTAAAAATATGCACATTTACGTACACATCAAATACAAACCAGCCTACTAAGTCTCGAAACTTTTGGTTCAATCTAGATACCATCTGACTAATCCGGTGACACTTTCTATAATGCCTCTTGTAATCTCCCTCAAAATCCATAATGGACAATGGGTGCCTATTACTTACAATGCCCTTTGGCATGCTATGGGATCACATAACTTACTTCACACACCACTCATGTCCATTCTTCTCTGATAACATTACTCCTAAGCTGGTACATTTCTTTAGTACCACCCACAATTCCAAAGTGCATCATATACTTCCTACCTACCAGAAGATAAGAATATCACCCATGAACAATAGTACAAGCCCACCAGGCTCCTGATACTCCACTTTGTCTCCGAAAGCCATCCGCTCACTATACAGATACTATAGGCACTTCTCACTTGGATATACTCCTACAAAGGATCCTCTTTCTCTACGGGTCTTCCACTTTCTTCTCTAATCCTTCTCGGTCTTCGAATAATACCCTCCTCAAAGATATAACACTATTCCTAGGTCAATAGACTCTATTCTTTTACATATCATTAGTCCGACCACCTCTAGATGTTTCCATCACCATGGGAAATGATGATGAATCATCATGCAGGTTCCTAAGCGAACACACCGAACTAACCATAACTGTACCTCTCAGCTTCACAGTCCAGCTCTAGACATAACTTTCCTCTTGTCTCAGTCGTCATCGTCAGCTCCTCTTCATTCACCACATCTTCGTATTGCTTTACCATTCCATCCCAAATGATATCAAACTCAACGAAACCCAAACAAAGAGAACACAAGCAAACAAACGTCCATGACTTGACACCCTAAGTCTCAATGGACCACACCTAAGTCGATTGAACTACCACCAAGTTTGAAACAACTATAGACTCGCCTACTGGGTCAGGACACAATCCTAGTCTGCTCAATAAGTCATTGGATGGAAGGGTATAACATATCGATATCAAATAAAACACGTATAGGCATAACATAAATGCAAAGCATACCTCGAATAATGATGCTCTTCCCTTTCTCCTTCACCGATGGAGCGCTCAATGAAGCTGGAACAACGTCCAAGCATAAGCAGACACAACTTAGTTATCCTCAGCGGTTCCAAACAATCTCTCTTCATATTTCCTGTCCTATCATAATTGAAGCACTTCCTCTCCCCACTCTTTGAGCCCCTATAGTGCTTTTTAAGATGACCTCTCATATTGTATTAAAGCACATCAGCTCCTACTTTGCTTTCTTTTGGTCGTCGTCATCTTGAGCTTACTTCTTTTCCTTTTCCTCTTCATTGTTGTTCCATTTCCTGTTGCCTTCCCTGCTCACTTTCGGCTTTGGCTCCATTTTAGGAATGACAACTTCACCCTAGATTTTGGGTTCTCTCGCCTTATTGCCTTCCCCACGACCTTCTGAAAAGTCTCATCAACGTGGTTGATCATTCTATCCTCCAGATGCTCATCGAATCCAACTATGAACTTCTCGTTCTTCCTTAATGAAATGTCAATGATTGACAAGCCATACTTCAAAAACATGTGAAACATGGATACGTATTCAAAAATTGTCCTCCGTCCTTGTTTCATATCTGCAAACTTCTTAAACATTACCGACTTCTGGGCGAATGATTTGAATTTCTACTTGAATCGAGTTTAAACTGCTCCCAGCTAAACTAGTCCTCGGGAGTGGCGACCTTCACAGCATTCTACCATCCCATAGCCCGACCTTGGAGTTAGTTAGAGGCTAACTACCTCTTCATCGCATCTTCTAGCTCTAAGTCCTCGAAAATGCACTTGAATGTGCCTAGCTAGTCCCGCACTTCCATAGCCGATTCCGTTCCAACAAACGGTTTGCTTCCAAGACTAGAATAACCATTATTCAGCTTGGTAAAGTCAGCTCTGATGCTTGCACCTGAGCCCTATGACCACCAACAACATTAGAAGTGGCTACTTGAGAATTCTATAGCATGTTCCTCATCATGGTATTGAATATGTTCTGCATATCGGGATTAATAGCTCCCAATCCATCTCCTTCTTTAACTCCTGAGGTGGAATTCCTAGCATCATTTCTTGTATGTCTACTCATTCTTGATTTGTAATAAGAATGATCAATCTATCATAAAGAAAACTACATCAGCGGTACTCATGTATGCAATGCAACTTAAAATATATAATATATACTACTATATAGTCTGGAAAATCAAAATACATAACAAGTACGCTCTCTCGTGTACGCTCAATTTAAATCTAAGGTGATAATTCCTTCCTCATCTCTATTATATGACAACATCAACTTAGGTCGACCATGCAACCTAAGCTCTGATACCAAGTAAGATGACCACCTCACACATTTGACACTTAAATGGACAATATAATTCACTGATGAATGTCCAGCCGATGTAGAACGATTGTCCAAGGTGAAAAGAAAAGAAATGAATATAGAACCTGCCGTATATCTCACAGCACATTGAATAAAATATAATAGTCATGATAGATATAAAATAGTAGACACAGTAATAACTTAGTGATCAAAATATTAAAGAACAGATCCATAGAGTTATACAACAATAGAGTTTATACAACTGGAAAATAACTGTCTCTAAACCAAAAATAGCTAACACTGCCAAGGCTCTACAGTGTCGCATAATGGAATAAGAAATGGTAAGTCCATATGATATGAGAGCGCTCCATTATGCTCATCCTCTGCACTGCCACCACATACACCTAGACCTTCTATCTAGCCTACTAATTTAAGAGAACCTAAGATAATAAGAAGTAAAGTATAAAACCTCGAGTCAAACAACAGTTTGGCTTGAGTGATAAGAAATCTCAAAATACTAAATAAGTCAATATAGTATGATAGAAATATTGAGTACAGAGGAGTATACCTGACATGTCCCTACATCCAACAAGTTAGCGCATAAAACATATTGGAACTGTATCATCGTCGTCATAGGAATATACTACATTAAGTATAACATGGTTGTCGCGGTACCTAACATATAATACCTACATCATAAGACATCCATAATAGATGCAAAACAATCTAACTAACAAAAATAGCAATCAAAGCAATCCATAGCAAGCAAGCCCAATAACGACTATCACTAAGGTCTCACTTCATACCTGCCCTCACCAAGTTCCACGTCGCCTAATCATCACCAAGGTCTTGTATTACCCGACCATTACTAAGCCCTTGCATCATCACCAAGATGCCTCTAAACTACTAGTAATTCTTACGACCATCACCAAGGTCAGTGACATACCACGTCACTACTAGATCCAGTGTTCGTTCACGTACCATCACCAAGGTATTGCCATCACCAAGGCAGGCTAGACCATCACTAAGGTCGAAGGTATAGGTGAGCGTCCTCATATAACCTTGCCCTAAAAAACAATTTCCTTATCCAGAGTTACCACTAACCTTTTCACACCCGACTCGATATCAGAACACACTATGTCCCGTCATATCACTCCACTCGTCGAATGTGGCTCTTCAGACATCATCAAGTCCATATACACTTCTCATTGAAGTAGTCAACTAAGATCATTCACCCATCGATCCATCAAAATCCGAAAAATCTCTCCGCATTTAACTTCCCTGCAATGTCATATTGTTGAAGTTTCGAACTCACTTTGTCGAAGCGTCACCTTGCCTCCTATTTCGAAGATAATCTCCTAATTGTTCCCTAATATTACACTCGAACATCGAATAATGAATGAACCCCTTTGGCACGCTCCCCAAGTCGCCCATTAGATCCCCATAACAAGTTTCTAAAATTTTTGAAGTATCACAACACCACGACCAAAATTCATCACCTCTAGGCTCGGTATAGGTCCACCCTATGATCGAACCAAAACCATTCTCCCAAAAACCCCAAGCCAACCACACAATACTTTGACCCATGTTTCGTGTTCAGTCACTAAGCACCCCCACCACCGAATAGTCATCCGTGTTTGGCTCCCAAACTGGTCCTAGAATCGAACAAATTTCATGTTCGGCAAATGCTCCTACCTACCACTGAACATATCTCCATGCTCAACCACTAGCTAACGAACTGTGTTTCTTAGTCTGTTTCGGATCCAATCCCTTTGTAGGGCCAAGACCCAGCCTGAACCAACCAGTGCCAAACTAATCATGTCAAACCAAAATCCTGTAGTGTAAGCATTCACACGAACACTACCGTTACAAAATACATCTATACACACATCAAACTATAGTGATTCATCATGCAAATACATCTATACTATAGTCTATCACATGCAAAGGCGACTATACTCCAAAGTAATATGATTAAGGCACTCTAAACATTTCAAAATTGTTTCACTTCAGTTTTGACTTAAAAAGGTACAAAAACAATAATTTGACTTTAAAAATGAGTTTAAAACATTTCAAAACCTATAAATACATATATAGTAAGATGACAGATGATAAATCATTCACCAAAACCTCGAAAATCCAAGTTTTGCATGCAAAACGATGCAAACTCGAGAGTTCTAGCCAAGATCTGATTTTTCTTTCCAAAGACGTAGAATTTAAGCTTCTAATGAATCTCCTTATTTATCTATAATTTGGACAAGATTTGGAAAAGAAAGGAGTTTGGGTGAAGAGTGGAATAATGGAGGTTGAGGTTTGAATGGAAAGTGGTATAAAAAACTGATATGGGGAAGGATGGCTCACCTATTTTTAGGCAAAACCCCAAAAAAACCCTAAGAAGCTCCAGACCAGGCCCCCTCCAAACAGAACACCTATCGAACAGGCTCCCCCCAAAACCGACTACTACCAAATCAAATTTCTAAAGTCACCAAACAACCATTAATCCTAGCCAATAAGTCCAAATCACTATTATGGCCACTCTACAGAATGGAAAACCATCATATCTTTCCAATGGAAGTGGTCTAGGATGCTAATTCAGATTTTATCAAAAGTTGTGGCCATTATAACTTTTCAAGGGTAAAATCATCTAGAAAATTCAAAAGATAGAAAATGTCATAGAAGTCATTTCCCTAAGTCATAGAGCCGTACGACCTCATGTGAATAATATTTTACAATCATCCGATACGAAAAATACAGGTCATTACATTCTCCCCCTTAAGGAATTTTGCTCTTGAAATCCCAGCAATCTAGGAATAGTCAACCTAGGTTACCCCGCATGCGTAACACCTACTAGGGATCATCAAACACCACGAGCAAGCAATCGTGCAATTGATAGTATAGATAAGCCTACCCCGACATGCGAGGTACTAAACAATCCTATATGATATCGAAAGCGAAAGCAAATACGATAAGCAATAGATCGTACTAAGTCAAGAGCACCGAATATGAGGCCCTCATACCCTCCTCAGTTTTCTATATGCAATCGCTATCACTTTTACCCACCAAACCCTCTCTAACTTCATGGATTTCCCCCTCAATAGTTTCGTATCACGTCTGACAATACGAACTAGCCTACTAGGTATCAAAGCTTCTGGTTCAATCAAGATATCATCTAACTGATTTGGTGCCACTTTCCATCACGCCACTTGTAAGCTCTCCCTAGAATCCACTCATGGAAAATGGGTATCTATTACTTATAATGCCATTTGGCATGCTCTGGGATCACTTAACTCACTTCATACACCACTCATGTCCTGTCTTCCTTGGGAACACTACTCCTAGCCCGGTGAATTTCCTAAATTCTACCTATACAGCTCCAAAGTGCATCAATTACTTCCTTCCTACTAGAAGTCAAGAATATCAACCATGAACTCTAGTAAAATCCCACCAAGCTCTCGACATTCCTCTTTGTCTCCAAAATTCATCCGCTCACTATACGGATACTGTAGGCGTTCCTCATCCAGATATACTCCTACAAAGGACACTCTTTCTCTATGTGTCTTCCACTTTCTTCTCTATTCTTTCTTTCCCTTCAAGTACCACCCTCCATAAAGATATAACACTTTTCCTAGGTCAATGCGGAACTCAATTCTTTTATATATCAGTAGTCTGACTACCTCCAGATGTTTATGCCACCATGGGAATGTTGGAAAATCATTGTGTAGGTTCTCGAACGAACATACCAAGATAACCACAACTGCACCCTCTCATCTGAATAGTCTAGCTCTAGCCTCCGCTCTCCTTCTATCCCAATCATCACCTTTTTATCTCCATATTCATTTGACCGTTCCATCCCAAATGATATCAAACTCAATGAACCCAAATAAAACGATCACAAAGTGCACAAACATCAATGACTCAACACTTTAAGTCTCAACGAACCACACCTAAGTCGATCGAACTATCATCAAGTTTGAAACAAGTGTAGGCTTCCCTGCTAGGTCAGAAAAGAACCCTAACATGCTTACTATGTCACTAGACGAAAGGGTCTAACATATCGATATCAAGTAAAACACGTATAAGTTTAGCATAAATGTAAAGCATACCTCCGATAATGACACCCTTCACCTTCTCTTTCACCAATGGAGCACCCAACGTAGCTGGAACAATGTTCAAAGCATAAGCAGACACAACCTGCTTATTCCTTGGTGGTTTTAGGCAATCTCTCTACATGTGTCATGTCCTGTCACAGTTGAAGCACTTCCTCTCCCTACTCTTTATGGCCCTACAATGCTTACTAAGATGACGTCTCTTATTGCAATTAAAGCACATCGGCTTCCACTTTCCTTTCTTCTGGCCATCCTATTCAATAGCTTGCTTCTATTCCTATTTGTTGTTCCACTTCCTCTAGCTTTTCGCACTCACTTGTGGCTTTGGCTCCACTTTAGGAACAACAACTTAAGCCTTAGATATTAGGTGGGGGATCTCTTGCCTGAGTGCCCACTCCACAACCTTCTCAAAAGCCTCATCAACATGATTGATCTATCCCCTAGATACTCATCCAAACCAACTCCGAACTTCTAATTCTTCCTTAACGGAGTGTCAATGAATGACAAATTGTACTTTGACAATATATTGAGCTCAGTTACATATTCTGAAACAAGCCTCCCTCCTTGGTTCAGCTTTGCAAACTTCTTAAACAATACCGACCTTTGGGCGGCTGGTATGGACTTCTCCTCAAATCGGGCTTTAAACTGCTCCTAGGTAAACTGGACCTCGAGATTGGCAACCTTTATAGCATTCCACTATCCTTAACCTTAACCATCCCAGGTATGAATTTCTCCTTGAATCAAAGCGTCAACCAGCCTCTTGTTTCAAAGATCATCTCTTTGTCGTACCCAATCATTACAATCGAGCATCGAATAATGAATAAACCCCTCCGGTATGCTCCCTAATTCAACCGCTAAATCCCTAGAACAAGTCTCAAAGAAATATCGAGGTTTCACCTCTTCACGACCAAAATTCATCACTTTTAGCCTCGATTTGGGTCCACCTTATTACCGGACCAAAGCCATTTCTCGAAGACATCGAGCTAACCACATAATAAACCGACCCACATTTCATGTGTGGTCATTGAACACCCTTACCACCACACAACCTTCATACTTGGCCCTTGAATCGGTCCCACTATCAAACTAAATTCCTTGTTCGGCCATCGCTCCGGCTACCATCGAACAAACCTCCACATTAAGCCACGCAACCACCACCCACCAAACCAAGTTTCTTAGCTTATTACCAATCCCATTCCTTTATCGAGCCAAAGCCTAGCACAAACCAACCAATGCTAAACCAATCACGTTGAACTAAATTCCTATAGCGAAAGCCTTCACACAAACACAACATACACAAAAATCACATCCAACACACGTCAAACTATAGTGATTTATCATGCAAATACATCCATAAAATAGTCTATCGCATACAACGGCAACTATACTCCAATGTAATACGATTAAGGTACTTTAAACATTTCAATTTTTTTTACTTCAAGATTGACTTGGAAAATAGTTTTGAAACATTAATGTGACTTTAAAAATGAGGTTAAAACATGTCAAAACATATAGATATTGTATAGTAAGGTATGAGGTAAAATCACTCACCAAAACCTCGAAAATCAAAGTTTCACACACAAAACGATGCAAATCCAAGAATTCCAGCCAAGACCTTATTTTTCTTTCCTAAATATGTAGATTTGAAGCTCCTTAATGAAACACCTTGCTTATCTATGATTTTGAGAAGATTAGAATGGGAAGGGGTTTGAGTAAAGAGCGTAAGAATAGAGGTTGAAGCTTGAATGGGAAATGGTAGAAAAAAAAACTAATTTGGGGAAGTATGGCTTACCTATTTATAGGCAAAGTCCCAAGCACACCCAAGAAGGTCCAGACCACCCCTTGAACCAATTACTACTGAAACGACTTTTCGAAGTCACAAAAAAGCCATAACTGCTACTCAAAGAGTCAAAATCGCTATTGGGGCCACTTTATAAAAAGGGAAGCCATCATATCTTTCTAATAAATGTTGTCTTGAATGCTTATTCATCTTCTATCAAAAGTTATAATAGTTATAATTTTTCAGGAGTAAAATCGTTTGAAAAATTCTAAAGATAGGAAATGTCACCAGAAGGTGCTTTCCAAAGTCATAGAGTCATATGACCTCATGTTTACAATATTTTATGATCCTTCAATACATAAAATACGAGTCATTACATTACCACCCTCAAACTAACAACCAAACCAATAGAGTGAAACATATATTAAAGGATCTCTTACGAGATCGCGTACTCGACTTCGAAGGATGATCGTTTACATCATGTTGAGTTTGCATGCAACAATAGTTATTAGTCTAGCATCGATATAGCATCATTCGAAGCATTATACAGCCAAAATTGCAATGCTCTTCATGCTTGTGGGAAGTAAACAAAAATTGATACTTAGGCCAGATATGATTAGGAAGACTTCAGATTAGATCAAGATCGTTTGACAATGAAGAATATACAGATAGACAGAAGAGCTACGCTGATATGATACATAGAGATTTGGAGTTCATTGTTGGAGATACGATGTTTGTCAAGATCTCCCCATTGAAGAATATAGTTCGATTCTGTACCAAGGGGAAGTTGACACCAAGATATGTAGGTCCTTTTTCCATACTTAAGAGGATTAAGATCCTAGCTTAAAGAATCAACTTACCTCAAAAGATGGCGGGCTTGCACAATGTGTTCCATGTTTATCATTTGCGAAATTTTACGCATGACTCAGATGTGACTATTACACCAGATGAGCTAGATGTTATTGAGATTGAACTAGTGGCTTCCAAGCCTCGTTGGCCTATTTGTATCATGACGTGATACAAAGCAGCTTAGGAGGAGCAAGGAGAAGTTGGTAAAGGTTCAGTGGAGTGAAAGTGAGGGCAATTGGACATGGCAGACTGAAGAGAGCATAAGGACCGCTTATTCAAAGCTCTTTAGTTAGTATAACTTTCTTTTTATCGCAATTTCTTTAACTGTCTAATATCATATAGTGTAGTTTAGTACCATGCATGCTAAGGTAGGCATAAGTTTTAACGTTTTCTTACGTGTGCATGTTTGATGTCTGTGGATTGCATATGCATGATATGCTTGTTAGGCATGCAAGGTAACGTTGTTTAGCTATATTTACTAAATTTTTGGGGTGAAATTCCTAAAGGGGGAGAGTGTAACAACTTGTATTTTACGTATCAATGAGTTGTAAAATAATGTTTTAAGATTCATATGAGGTCTATGACTCTATAATTTGAGAAATATTAACCAGTGACAATTTTCATCCTTTGGATTTTTATTGGATGGTTTCAAACCTACAAATCTTGAAAGGCCTATAACTTTTAATCATGCCAAATTTGGGTCTAAGACTACTTCCATTGGAAAGATATGATGGTTCCTCTTTCCGTAAAGTGGTCATAATAGGAATTTGGACTTACCCTTTAGAAGTAATAATCGTTTGAATTTTTGATTAATAGATTAATGTATAATTAATGGGTGATTACTGTAGATCATTAATCGAACTCGAGATTAGGGTTGACAGAAACCTCCCTAGTAGCTAGTAATCATTTCAAGTCTTTTCTAATTACCTCCAAACCTCCATAATCCAAATTAGACTATAATTCCTCTATTTCTTCTCTTTAATTAGCCTAAATTATTAATTAAGGTGAGATTAGCAAAAGGGATTTATGGGATTTCAAAATTCATAGCTTTGAGGTCCATGGAACTAATGTTCAGATCAGATATACATTTGTTTGATTTAGGCTATGAATCCTCCATTTCTTCTCCTTAATTAGCCTAAATTATTGGTTAAGGTAAGATTAGAAAGGATATTTATGTGATTTCAAAATTCAAAGCTATGTGGTCCATAAAACTGATGTTCATATCAGACTACACTTATTTGATTGATTTTGGATTGAGCCTTTATCTAGAGTAGTTTGATCCTCCCACTTTACTGTATTTGTCACTATATGAATAAAATGATGTTTCCAATTAATTTTTGAACTTTTATACATGATTAAAGATATATCTAAACACCACTTGATTTATAAATGAATTCGAATGTGTCTTAAAGTGATTTTAAGCTAATATCAACCCATGTTCTCATGGATAAGCTATTTTTTGAATTTCTAGTTCTAGGGTAAAATTTGATGTAAATCCGAGTTAGGTTTATTTATATATGTTGTATGTAAGCTTTGATTGATTGCTTTTATGTTAAATTGCCTATTTGGTTGCAAAGGCCGATCGACAGGCAACATAAAGTTAGGATATTCTATTTCATTTGTTTCTAACGCATTATTGACATTGCGTAAATGATGCTGACTTGGATTAGTAGTATCAACTAAAAAAAGAGTTTGAGTGGCTAAGGAGTCATTTGGAGAAAGAAATTTGATGGAAGGATAATCGATCTTATAATTCAATACGAGCTTACCCAAGATGCTTCAATGAAGGTGCGATCTTATAAGCTGAAAGGAAGGTTCCTAGATGCAACATTTCAAGTTGCAAGTCGGTTGGAGTTGGTTTTCTAAAGTTATGGATGTTTGAAGATGGATCGGTTGCAAATGGTTTGGTAGCAAAGCGGTTGGTTTTTTTAAAGGGAGAACTTAGGGATATACAAGTGGAAACCCAAGGCATGCTTGGAGGCATAGAAAAACTAAGACTTTAAGGACTTATTCAGAAAACTTGGAGTCAGGGGCCTAGAAACTCGATACCGACCCTTGCAAGATTCGGTACTGAGTCACGAAAAAAATTAGAAAAAGAGAAAAAGGTTAAATTTGCTTTGGGTCGGCTTGGTGTTTGTTTCAGATCAAATGGAAGAATACTTGGGGTTGCTTGGAAAAAACCACTCAGTATCGACTATTCCTAAACTATGATCTGGGTCGTCGATTCGACTTTTCCAGACTGGCTTCAAATTTAATGGGATGATAAATGGTGATTTCAGAGAGCTATAAATGAAGTTTCTTGGCAATCCAATGGATAGATCTTAAGACATGATGGATGGAAAATCGATAATCTAGGGAAATAACATGAGGTCGCTTGGAGTTGGACCTAGAAAAAATTAGTCATTACTTCGGGTTAGACATAGGAAATTTCTGGGGATGCTTTGGGCCAACATGACGATACTCTACGATTAATGATGGTTTTCAAGAGTTGTTTCGGCCTAAATAAATAATGATGGGAGTTATATAAAGATCCACAATGACAAGTTCAAGGATGTGGACTTGTGAAGTGGAGCTAGGACGTACTCTACTATGGATATGATGTGTGCAAAGGGATCGTTGATACTCGAAGATTTCGAAGCGTACACGTAAAGTGGGGTTATGTGGGGACGCTTTGCTGGGGCGGGATGTGCCTCAAATATCTTAACTTTAGGTTCTGTTTTACTCCGGACTGCTATGGCATGTAGTTTAGTTCCTAACCTACTTAGTGGCATGGATTCGAGTACGCTTATGCCATAGATAACAAGCAAAAATCGAAAGTTAAATGGCTTAGTGAAGGAGACCAATGTTCCAAATTCTATGCAAGCTTGTCCAATATCAGAAACAGAAACACAACCAGGTCATTTATTGACTCATTTGGTAATGTTATATCCAACTTTAGTTCTATTAAATATTCTATTATTACATATTTCATGGATCTATATATCTTAGAGAATAATTTTTAAATTTTTCCGAACCTTGTTTGCAAGAAAGTTTTGATAGAACATGCTAGGAAAAATCTAGAGAGGATGTAAATTTAATGAAGCTAAAAAAGAAACTTTCCAGATCGATAGTGATAGCAACCTAAACCCTAATGGGATTAGTGCTAAATTTTACAAATACCATTCAAAATTGATCAAGGATGCATTGTTACAAGCAATCCAAGCAATTTATGCATGTGGACTGTTTGTAAAGAAAATGATCACACGTTCATCACATTAGTGCAAAAAAAGATAATGCACAAGCCATAACAAATTATCATCATATTTCATGTTGCAGTTTTATATACAAAATATTATCTAAGGTCAACTACAATATATTGAGGGTTTTTTAAATGAATTAATATCTTCTAATGAAAGTGCTTAAATTTGGGGCAAATTCATTAGTGAAAATTCTTTGCCTGCTTATGAAATAGTCACAAAATTCAACGAGAAGGGTCAAACAACATGTTCCATAAACTTGACATCCAAAAGGCATATGATAAAATAAATAGGAAGTTAATTTGTCACATGGTCTTGCAACTAGGGTTCCCTCAAAAAATATGTTCTCTTATTTATTTTTTCATCACATTCCTTTTTTGGTTTTAATTAATGGTTCCCCTTATGGATACATTAGTACTAACAGAGGCCTTGTATAAGGATATCCATTATCTCCTTACTTATTTGCCATAATGTTTGAGTTCGAGCACACTAGGAATTTGTTTTTAGTTTACAAATGTATCCCAGTTATAAACCACCTTCTTCATGCTAATGATATTTTAGTGTTTGTTAGCTCAAGCATTGAAAATGCAAAATCAATCAAATATATAATGGATAAGTTAAAGCACTACATTGGTTTGGCTAAGAATAAGTAAAAGTCCAAACTATATTTTAACAAAGGCACCCATTTGAAACAAAATATCTCTAACATCTTAGGAGTTCCTATTGAAAATCTTCCAATGATATATTTGGGAACTCCCTTTAGCAGTAGCAAATTAAAAGGGACGGTTTTAGTAGGTTAATTGATAAAATTAAAAAAAAACTTCCAGGTTGGAGTGGTAGATTTCTTATGGTTAGTGGAAAAATTAAATTCACCAAATCTATTATTCATTCCATTGTCTCTTTTTGGATGCAAATTTTTAAATGCCTAAAGCCGCAACAAACCCAATTGGAAGCCTCTGTGCTAACTATTTATAGTAGGCCAAATAATACTAAAAAAACTGGAACAATGTGTACCTACTTAAGTTTGAAGATGGTCTTGATTTGAGAAATCCAAATGACATGAATAAAGCATTGGCTATTAAATTAGTTTGAAAATTTCTACAAAATATAACCAATGGGCCGAGTGGATGCATAATATGTACTGCTTAAATAAAAAAGGTTGACCAAGAAAGATGTGAATGCATCTTGCACTTGGAATTTTCTACTTAAAAACAAAAGCATATGTATTGGTCTAATTGAGAAAAGAATTGCCAATGGAAATGGCAGACTTTTGGTTTGACTTATGTTTTCATGGTAAACCACTTGTTGCACATACTAGGTGGAAAATGTCAAGTAATTCTATTGGCTTTAACAAAAAGATGCCAATATCCATTTTTGAATCAAATAGGTAATTGAATCATTCAAATATTCCCACTAATATATGTTCACAAATTAAGGAGATATGCATTTATCCAAATAGAAAAAAAAATTGGTGGTGGAACCCCACCGACAATGTTGTTTTTAGTTTTAAATCTTCCTAGGATTTTTATGCTAGAAAACCCCTTCTAGACTAGTGACATCATACACGGAACCATGTGTGCATCCCTAAATGTCCACCTGCAATTACCTTTTTGTTATAAACAAGAAAAAGGTCGTGGATAGAGTTAGCAAATCGAAAATGGAATAATCTATTACTTATGTAGCAAAGAAGATAATCTCATCTTCTGTTTGGTGAATACTCAGGCATAATTTAGAACTGCTTTATGCAAAAATTAATCTTTAGGATATAAATGTTCATAGAATCATTGGAATCTTAAAAGCCATTGCAAATAAAAATGTGGATAATTTTTTCTCAAAGATATAATTGATATAACTATGACTACAATCATTTAACATATATGGCAAGAAAGAATTGCAAGAAAATTTCAAGGCAACAAAATATCACGCAATGCCTAATCTATACTAATTTTGCAAGATTGCAAGCTTAAAGTTCTATAATAAGGCTCATGAAAAGAAAGAAAATATTTGCTTCAACTATGAACTTACCAAATGCTGAATTGCTCGTCAAAGAATATCCCAACTTTAAATAATTTAATCTATTCTAGACAATCTTGATAATTTGCTTTCGATCACCTGTCTTTAGATCCACGCTCCTCATTTCGATTTGTCTGAGATTGAGCCGTTATTCTTCGAGATTTTAATTTAAAGCTACAAAATTATTCACCATTTTTTCTTCTTTCTCTCAGTAAGAATAGGGAAAGTAAATGGTTTTGAAGTGATGTTACAATGAACATGGCAGTTGCATTGAATACATTCCTAGGCCCGAGGCACGTGGGTGGCTAATTTTTTCAGTTTTGACCCACAGCATTAGATTTTTTCATGGTTTTTTCAATTTTGTATGTTTTCTTTTAGTTTAATTGCTAGTTCCATTGTGGATGATTTTCTTATTGAGTTGCAATTCTTGTCATGTGTTTTGGGTCTGTAGCAGCTAAACTTCGTACTTTTATTTATGTTATGTAATAAAGTACCTATATTCATAAAATTAATGTAAATTTAATTTAATTTTATTATTTTTAAGTTCAGTTATTTTTGTTTTTTGTTAAGGATTCTTATTCTTAATATAAATGGTAATATAAGATTAAATAAAAAAGGAAGTATCAGAAATTAACATAAAAGGATGAATGTGACTACTGGGATTTCATGGTCACTTAGTATAAGCGAATATAAATTATTTGCACCTAATATAATATATTATGCATGTTATAGGGATACGTAAATACACATACATATACACATATACACACACTTTCCGCCAAATAAAAAAATAATAAATTAGTTCTTTTGGCTTATATATTATATATGCATATAAATATATATAGTTTATAATATATTTAACTTGTAAAAAATATAATTTTGCAATTTAAAATTTAAAATTGGAATCTAACCATATGCTTATTATTATCTAGATTCGTCTTAAATTGTATTTACAAGGTCATAAAGAAAAAATATTTTTTTATTTGAAACCTGTATATATGTATATATGAATGTATGTATGTGTACATATCATTTCAAATTTATCCTACTATAAAAATGTGCGTATATTTTTATATTATTACGAAAGGTCGGAATATATTTTTAAATTATTTTAAAGCCGTGAGTAGATACACACACATGTACATATATATTGAAATACACACACACATATACATACATACATATATAAAGTTATGGCTCTAAACCACCAAAATTTCTTAAAAATTATATATTAATATATATATATATATACACGTGTTCAAATATACACATATGTAATTTAATTTTGAATTAAGTGGCCGAAATTATATTAATATACATAAAAAAAATTATTTTAAAATAATTATTTACGTTCCATTGCTTGCCTACATGTTCCATTTTAGCTCTTCCTCTTTTTGCTTAAGTTCCTTCTTTCTTATTGGTTGGTGTGCAAATCCTAATTTTTTTTCTTTAGCAAAGTCATTTTCTATGGGAAATTCAAAAAGTTTATGCTCCCAAAAGTTTTAGCGCAGACTAGGATGATTTTGTTTGTGCATATTAGATAAGTGAAGGTGTGGCTATCTACAACCATTAAAATATCAAATATCTCCATCTTTTCCTCTTTTTTAAATCTAGATCTGGTCTAGGGCAAAAGACTTGGTTAAACTTCTCCTCTTCTTTATGTTCTGGCTGACCCCTTTCCCACGTCACTGACATTCTGATTAACATTTTGTATATCAATTAATTACTTAATTATTTTAGTATATATATTTAGTTAGATTAATATATAACAATTATATATTATTTAAAGCCCTAAAAAAGCTATAAAAATTTTAACACAACAATTGTATTAATATTTATAAATTTATTTAAACAAGTTGAGTTTGGAAATAGTTAACAACAATATAATGTTGACTTCCTAATGTGAACTCGATATTTAGTAATGCTTTAAAAATATATTAAAACTTGTGTGGACTTTAAGCAATATTTAAAGAAAAATACTAAAGCCTATGTGAACTTTGCATGAATACATATCCCTTAGTGTCTCTAAAGGTCATGAGTAATTCACGATCTATCGCATGAAGAGCATCATATACAGTAGTCTCTATAGATGTATTGATATTGATTTCTCTGTACAACATTAGTAGGAATAATTAAAAAAATTAATTTAAATGTTAGATTCAAAACTCTTAGCTAAAACACATTCAAAAATACAATCAATTAAATACTTTTTCTAAGGATTTTTTGTTTACGTATGTTTAATATATTCATGTCATTACTTATATCGCAATATAACAACACATAATAGGAAAAATAAATAAATGTATACTTTATTTCAAACAAACTTCTTATACAAGAGTCAAGTTATATAATAAATTACATAACTGTTACTAGAATGCTTCCTTAACTCTATCACTTAAGAGCAAAAAGCCTATAGCAAGAGGAACCATGAAACTTCAAGCTGTAAATAGAGCTACGGTAGCATATATGAGTGTCATGTATCTGACGCACTGAGTGAATATGAGGATGAGTGATGAATTCTATGTTTTCTTGATTGTTTATCACTTTAGGCATGTCACATGATGCAGATGTTATCGATGTAGACATCTAAACACCCATTAGTACTTTGACGTGAAGTACACCCATGATGACTATGATAAAGTAGCATATATCATAAGTTATGTGCTAACTCTTTGGATACAGGGACACGTCAGGTACAATTCTCTACCCTCTATTCTATATACTATACCGACTTTTATAGTGTTTTGAGATTATTTATCGCTCACACTAGACCATTATCTAACTCAAGGTTTTATACTTTACTTCTTATTATCTTAGGTACACTAAAATGAGTATACTAGATAGCAGCTATAAATGGTACGTGGAGTTTTGCAGATGGGCTAGCAGGAGGCGACACCTTCTTATACTTATACTTTGGGCTTATAATTGTTTGTCCTACTGTGTGATACTGTGGAGCCTTGATAGTATTTGTCTCACTATTATTAGAGACAGTTTATCAGTTGAATTTAATTATCAATTGTATACATTCTATTATTGTTTTGCATAACTATATGAGCATGTGTACTTTAATTCTGTGGTTCATGTAGTTATTATTGTCTTTTCTGTTTTATATCTGTGATAATCATTATATTTTATCCAATGCACTGTGAGATATACGACATGTTATGTGCTTGTATGATGTTTCTTTCTGTTTCTTCTCTTATATTTTCTTTCCTTCTTTTCTATTCCTCTTCTTTACTTCTTTTCTTTCCCTTGACAATCGTTCTACATAGACCAGATGCTCTAGCTGTGCATTATTCAATTATATGAGCATCAAAGGTGTAGGGTGGTCGTTACATTTGGTATCAGAGCAAAGTTACATTATTAACTTGAGTTGTTATCACGATCCATAGAGATAGGGTAGGACATTTTACCTCAGACTAGATCTATAGTGTATGTGCACGAGAGAGTTCATATTTGTTTTATATTTTTGTTTTCAAAACCATTGATGTAGTTTTTCTCTATGAGAGACTGATCAATCTAATTATAGAACAGGAGATATCTGGCATTCGTGAAATGCCGCTATTGACCCCCTCTTTGGAGTTGAGGAGTAGGTTGGATCGAGGGGCACTAACCTCCATTTATAGAACATGTTCATTAACATGGTGCAAAACCTTATCTAGAATGCTAAGTTTCTACAAATAGTTATGGTGCTCAAGTGAAAATTCCTAGAGTCGATTTTATTGAGCTATTAGAGACAACATGGGTCTAGGAGGTAGATCGTTCCTTGGATCAAAGTCAGCTATTGAGGTGCAAGATGTGATGAATATTTGTAAAGGATCTTCGATGACTTGGAGTTAGATAATGCAGTAGGGTAGAAATTGACCTCTAGATGACTCTAGGGATGAAATTTCAACTGGTGGAGCGTCCTTATAGCTTTGATTCTCGAGGAGCATTTTACTTAGGATCATTTCATAGTTCACTTCGAAGAAAAATTATCTTGACTATTCAAAATTCGACGTTGATTGGAGAGTTTGTCGGTTTGAAGTATGCTAATATGTCTGTGTCGTAGTATATGGGTGAGTTCGATGTGCTATCAAAGTACGATCTATTTTCCCATTGATGCTCTACACAAAAAGATGGAAAATTTATCATTAGGTTGAGTGATCTCCTTGGAAAAGCGATTGATCGATCATACTAACGAGAACTTCAAGAAGTTAATCATGAAGGCTTTATGATGAGAGAGCCTGCACCCAATGTTGAAGGACTGTCCGAAACTAGCCGAGTAGGGACAAGCTGTGGAATCATATGCATTTAATGTCGTTATGATTTCGTCGAGTGCTCCATCGACAAAAGTGAAGGGAAATAGCCTTACCGTTTAAGGTATTCTTCCCACTTATGGCATTTCCATACATGTTTTATTTAACGTTGATGTTTCATATTCCTTTATATTTAGTGATTTGATAGATTGATTGTGATTGAGACTTCAAATAGTTAACCGACCTTTAACCGTGACAAATCTAGTTCGAGGTTCAGCTAGCCTATACACGATTAGCCGAGACTTTGTCTTATTGAGTCATGGATGTTTGTTTGTTATTGATTTGTTTTTGAGTTTAATTAAGTTCTGTGTTATAGTTTGGGAATCGACTGGCTGAAGGAATACATAATAGCGCATGGATTGTGAGGGGCCGTTTATGACGATAAAATTGACGATGAGCGACAGGTAATGTTCGGATGCCCGTCTAATGATGAGGAGATGGTTTTCTTTCTATATTCACTCGATATCCCACATGACGTGTTGTCATCTGTGCCGGTAACTAGAGAGTGCCCGAACATATTCAACAAGGTGACGTAATTACCACCATATGGGGATTGAGTTCCGTATCGATCTGGTTAGAGGTGTTATACAAGTAGTTATGTCTTTGAGACATATGATACCCAAAGAGAAGCCGAAACTTAAGGTGTGAGTGGATGACCTATTGAGGTGAGGGTTCATTAATAGGGGTATATTTAGGTAGGATGCACCTATAGTGTTCGCCACTAAGGCAGATGACTCTTTAAGTTTGTTTGTTGATTTTTGTGAGCTGAATTAGATGACGAATAAGTGTCCACTTTTGATTATTGATGGCTTGTTAAATCAGCTCTATGGTGCTAGGATGCTCTCTCAACTGGACTCCATGATGGATTTCATGAACTAGGAGTATCTAGAGAGAGTATGCCGATTGTAGCGCTTTGTACGCTATTATAATTTATGATAAGTTGGTTATGCAATCCAAGCTAACCAACTTGTCGGCATGCCGCTCATGGACCGCGTTCTGAGGGATCACTTGAAAGTTATATTTGTGCTCATTGATGATATTTCATTTACTCATGGATGAAACAAAAGCACAAGGCACAATTGATGATGGTATTGTAGGTGTTGAGAAAACACTGACTGATTAGGATATTTTTGGAGTATCACTTCTTGAGGAGGGAAGTGAAATGCTTAGGCCGTGTTGTTTCAGAGTAGGACATTATTGTAAATCCTACAGAGATTACGGCAGTCTAGAATTTAAATAGACCCAAGGTAGCAGCACCGTGAACCTATTTGATGAGAGAGGATTAGACTTTTATTTGAGACGCGGGGTGCAGATATGCATTGGTGAGTCTAATAAAGGGGTTAACGTGTCGTTGATGTTACTTATTCCGAGCGAGAATGTGCAATCATAGTATACACATGCCTTGGTACTTAACTGGATGCGGTATTGATACTGAAAGGTAATGTTTTTGCACGTTAGTCGACAACTAAAACGATATGAGAGGAAATATCCGACTCTTTATTCGAAGTTGGCAGTGGTAGATTTTTTTTTGGTGATTTGGAGGCACTGTCTATTATGAGAGAGGTTCTCGTTCACTGATTCTATATCATTGAAGTATCTCTTCTTCGAGAAGGATCCAAGCCTTCGCCAGTAGTAAGGTTAGAGTTCTTAGCCTCTCATGACTTTGAAATATCCTACACATCTGTAAGGGAAATGCAATTGTTGATGCTTTGAGTGGAAGACATATTAGTTTAGGAGAAATATTCCTAAAGTGGGAATTGCTCGAGATTATTACTTGCTATGACTTTAGAACTCGATGCGAGTTGGTGCCAAGATGATGGCTAGTTTGATGATCAGACCTACTTTGATCTAGCAGATCAATAATAGTCAGAGGCATAAGGCTAGACTAGCGGAAATCATGGCTAAGTTAGAGGAAAGAGCAGTGTTTGTAGAGGTGATGTAGTGCGGACCCGACCGAGACTGTTGGTTCCATAGAGATGAGAGATTTCTTATTCGTGAGTAGCGCGAACATACATCTATAGGATGCATTGATGGATTGACGATGACTGAGGATAATATGATAGCATTTAAGTCACAATCAATTGATTGACGAAGAATGCAAGATTGTATTCCTTAAGTCCAATAGAATGACCTATAAATTTGTCAAGTTATATGTGGAATGGATAGTGTGATTCCATTGTGTGCTATCCATTGTGTGCCAAGAACATTGTCTGGCCGAAATCCATTGTTCACTAGTGGGTTTTGGGAGAATTACAAGAGGCATTTGAAAATTTGGCACCAAATTGACTTGGTGGTATCGAGATTAAACCAGGAACTTTGAGACCTCAAAGACATGTTCATGCCAATAGATGTGACATGAAAAAGGTTAAGAGAAAGGCAATGGAGTATTAGAGGTTTAGTGGAATGAAAGCGAAGATGAGTGCACGCAAGAGACCGATGAGAGCATCAGGACTATTTGTTTGGAGTTCTACACTTGGTGATATTACCATTTTCCATCGGCCTTCACGTTAAATTGTTTTGTATCCTGCATGCGAGGATAAGTATGGATGTTATTCCTTAATGTTTGACATTCTATTGGCATTTTGATCCACATTAAGATTATCAGTTGCATTCATGTAGGGTTGCCATGTTGTTGCATCCATGTTGTTGTTGTTTTGAGTTGCATGTATCATCATTGCTCTTGTTGCTACGTTGTTGATGCATTCTTGTTGCTTATGCATGTTGCTTGTGTAAGCATGTTGATTGATGTTTGAATTCATGTTGCTTATGGGAAATGCATAACTCTATTTGTAGTAAGTAAATGCATGTACATGGAAGCAAAAGGCTTTTTGTTGTTTTTGGTTTCATGAGTTGAGTGGTTTGCTCACAATATATTACGTGTTTATACTTAATTGGCGTGTCTGCTATGTGACTTGTACACTATATAAGGTATATCATACGTATATATTGTTTTTGTGTTGCCCCAATTTATGAGAGGTCCCTGATATAAGCTTACATTCTTGTTGTGTAGCGAGCTGCAGTTTTTTAGATCGAACCGCGCAAAGGAGGTGCCATCGAAAATTCTCGTGGCATAAGCCAAAATTGAGAGAAAAGTCAATGTACTGGATATTAGACGTTGCCGATAGTTTAGAGAGTCGGTAATGTATGATATTTAGTAGACTTTCCTTTCAATTAGTGAGTTGGCACTTTAGCTTTCCATTATCCATTTCTTTGGAAATAAGTGCATAACGTAGATGTTTGGTTTAGCCACATTGATTTCGGATTTGATAGTGACTATACTTAGGAATGAGGATGATGGCTTTAAGCTGATTTCGAGTTTATTTCTTATGTTGCGATCACTTTCAGTTGTTATTTTCGTGAGTTCATAAGTGACAATTTTTCTTATGTGATTGCTTATGTAAGGATGTTGGATTGCGTTTCTTCATCTTTGAGAGTTGAAGATGAAATCCTTTGAAAGAGGAGAACGTAATGACATGTATTTTTAACAATAAGATGTATAATAATTGGTTTAAATATTGAATTGTTAATTAATTGAAGATTCCAAAATATGATTTTCCACATATGATAGAGTTAGGACTCAAGACCACTGCCATTGAGTTCTTGTCGATGTTGTAAAATAAAATGAGTATAAGTGTCTATATATATAAAGGTCGGTCGATCCGACGACCGAAATGATCTCAAAATGCGCGAAATTATCATCCTGGAGTGGTATCTCGGATAGCTACAAAATTTATATCAATGGGACTGGAAAAATGAGGTGTTGTACGCAGACAAGTTTCATTGCAATCGGATGTGTCGTGCTCAAAACACACGACCGTACTTGAAAAATCAAATAACAAATAATATTATATTAACATAAATAACACCTTCTCTCTCTCTCTTTTTCTTTGCCTGTAAACCCAAAATGAATGGCTTCCTTATCTAAATCCTCTTTAAAAATAAAATTTAGCGATCCGCTCAACTAAAAATCACAAAACCAGATTCGTTAAGATCGAATGGAGGAGATCTTCATGTTAACCGTGGTGAAATTGTGTGCGATCACCATTGGCGACATCGACCTCCTTTTGCTGCCAACCAGGATTTCACTTTAAGGACAATAAAGGAAGAGTTGGGCGAATCAGAGATTACTATTGGATTTCTCTTTGCAAGCACCTTCCTTAGAAATCTCATCAACCTTAAGGCAATAGAGCAAAATGCATCGATGTAGGGGCCGTGCGTGATTGTCGAGGTTGCGACTTAGAGGGATGGATCAGTCATGATGTTGTGGTGTGTATTACGGAGCTCGTGCATAGCACGGAGGTATTTCCACCAGTCGAATTGTCGATTCATTATGTGTGCGTGGAGGAACTAAAGAGAGAAGGGAGGAAGGAATGGGTGCATTTACGACATGTACAGGCATTGATTTAGGTAATTATAATTTATTAAGCTAATTAATGATTTATTTTATCTCGATTCTTATATAATTCATAGCTTTTGCATACGAGATCCAATTCGGACGCTGTTCCTTGCATTGTGCTCGTGATGGAGAGCTTTATGACTTAGTAATAGTTTAGATTGCTTTTGTTAAGGTGAGTGATATTGTCCTCACCATACTATGATTTTTAATATAATATTAAAACAACGTTTTAATATGATTTCTAACTTTAAATATGATTTCCAATAAACCCACATCTTATTTTATAAAAAAATTATAAATTATTTTAAAATGGTTTAAAATTAAATATCACATTATTCCCAATGACGCACTATTTTGACGATACTGACAAATTAGGCTATTTTGGTATTAATCCCATAGTGGTTGCTTAGATATATTGTATTGTATTATTATAGATATGTGTAGGCTATTATAGATGTTTATATGCTTGGCTGAATGTATGCTTGTTTGCTTAATTTGGTTGAAAATGCTGATAAAACGTGAAATATTGTTAGGAAATATCTCATAAGATAATATTTCATATATAGAGTTTCATGTATGCCGATTGATCTGAAAACGAAGGATGGACTTGGGGATGTGCTTCTAATTTCAGGATGGGCGTAGGACGTTTTCATTTGGTTTATACTTGATCATTTTTGGCAAAGTACATGACCAAAGTGGTCGTTATCGACTACTCTGGAGCGGTCGATATCTACTGCTATTGATCATGACCGATTTGGCAAATTTTGGCATGGGCGATGGAGATGCTTCAAGGAGCACTATGCAATGGTTCATTCATTCATTCATGCGCTAGACGTTCGATTTTGGTTTTATTTCTCTTTAACGAGTGGTTTTGGCAGTGAAGCGAAGATGTAACACTTCAATGCGATGACTTCACGAATCAACATTGATAATTTCGTGATAGGAAGTAACGACTTACATAATGGATAGTCATACTTCAAGACCAGGAGTTATAGACTGCGAGTCGTATTGGGGGGACTATTAAAGGGAGGTTATAGAATGCATGGTGACATTCTATTATTGAGACAGACTATCTAGAATCCGCGATGACTTCAAATGGGAGTTGTAAGATCAATTTAGGATGTGCTCTACTAGTGATGACATATGCAAAGGGATTATTGGTACTTGAGATGATGGGGCACACTTATTAAACAGTGGTATATGAGGATGTGACCACAGTCTGTTGACGTTAGAACATGATCTGCCCAAACCCAAAAGTCCCTTGACATTAGGGCCTTTGTGACGCCCCACCTCTATACCCACACTAGCCAAGGACACTACGGGGTAATGTTGTCAACTAGCGTGGAGAATAAGGCCGTTAAGGAGCGACCAACTGTATAATTGCTTTGTGCGAGTACCGATATGCCAGATAAAAATATAACTTTTCATCTCCAGAGGAAATCCGACATACCGACACAAACTCAAAGCTACTGCACAGTGGCTATATGTAATCTTCGGAAACAAATATAGAAATAAACATAACACAAATCAGTCACAGATGATTCATATCACAAAGGCGGAAATAGATATGAATATAACACATGAAAGTGTACATCAGAGTAGTGGTCAAATAAGATCCACAATAACACAAAAGAATAGATACAAGTGCAAGGCAAAAGAATATATATACATCAAGGAGTCTCAATCTCAAATGTATGCAATGAAATCTACTAAACT
This sequence comes from Allium cepa, assembly GCA_030765085.1. Classification (NCBI taxonomy): domain Eukaryota; kingdom Viridiplantae; phylum Streptophyta; class Magnoliopsida; order Asparagales; family Amaryllidaceae; genus Allium; species Allium cepa. Next base: position 789,370,133 of record CM060935.1, on the reverse strand, counting down.
AGAGTAGTTAGCCAAAATCATATGATGGTCCAATAAGGAGTCAAGAAGAAGTACCTGTAAAATCTCAGTCTGACCCGAGTATTATTTAAGAAGAAAATAATAAATGAATTAGTCTAGCTATAATTATCAGATAAAATGAGATATAAGAAGAGATATAATAAAAATGTATGATAACCAAAAATGTCTTACTACGACAAGTATACATTAGAAAATCACGAAAGTCATACAATATCTCAAGAATCTCATAACATCAAAAAGGATGTCATATTCTTTATTTAATTCACCAAGCCACAAAAATGACATACATATCAATGCCAACGGTAAAAGCTGGTGAAACATAAATTCCAGAAATCATCAATTAAAAATCCAAAAATCACAAGAAAAGGATTGCCAATCCCATAAAAATGAGCCGGAGCTCCTCCTGACAGGGTATAGTCCCCCATTGCGGACTTTGAGCCGAAGCTCTTCCTGGTGAGCCGAAGCTCCTCCTGGTGAGCAGAAGCTCCTCTGGGTGAGCCGAAGCTCCTCCTGATAGGATATAGTCCCCCATTGCGGACTTTGAGCCGAAGCTCCTCCTGGTGAGCCGAAGCTCCTCCAGGTGAGCCGAAGCTCCTCCTGGTGAGCCGAAGCTCTATAAAGTTGAGGTATAGTCCCCTCCCACATGGACAAAGAGACATCGCACATTGCTAGTCTAAACCATAAAATGATCATCATTGATCATCAAGAAGTGTCAATTACACTAAGCTAGTAAATATATGAGTTTAGCTTCATGTCCCATAACCACTTGCTTAACTTAAATGTTTACGAACAAATTGTAGATTTCCACTCGAAAATTGTCACAAGAGTTTCAATCGAACAAGTCCAAGAATTAACCGACGAGGTAAACACAATCGTTTCTTACCACTTGTTTTACTAAGCCGTTTAATTAAATTTCTCATACGAGTGAGGTAAAGGTTTGTATATACTAATAGATTAGAAAACAGATTTAATAAATGAGCTTTGCATTAAAATAGTGTTGAAATCATTTTGGTAAAAGAGTTTTTATATTTACTACTAGTATAGGAACCTTTGTATTTTAAAGTGACAAATTTCAAAAATGATTGTAGAAACAATCAATCATAAAAATTCACATACGAAGACGTGAATCAAATCCAAAGAAATCGAGACCAAATCCATTAAAATGGATATTCCCAAAAATCCAAAGAATGAAGTCATCAAAGTTGATAATAAGTGATAACAACTAACTGGATCAACAAAAATCGATTAAAATTGGAAATCCACTCAAAAATAGCCAAAATAGGCAAAACTGCACATTTCAGACATCTGAAATTACCAACCAGACGTCTGAACCACTTACCAGACGTCTGGATTTTGTCTCTGCCTTTTTGCATTTTCCAGGGACCAATTCCAGACGTTTGGATTTCTAAACCAGATGTCTAAATTTGAATCCAGACGTTTGGATTTTCTTCCAGACGTCTGAAATTTCCTGCTTGGCAAAAAACAGCCTAGACCAAAAATGGCCAAAATCCAAACCAGAAGCGATCGGACGAGCGACGAAGACTAGGGATTTATGCCAAGCGACAACCCAGCCTTACAAGCTCTTCGATACACCACCAAAACAAGTCCAAACATCCAAGATAGCATTTTTAATGATTTTGACTTCAAAACACCAAAATTGGAAAATTGGAAAATTCACAAAATCAACTCAAATCAAAAGCAAATGAACATCAATAAGAGTTAGGAATTTATACCTAACAAAAAAGATAGATATAAACATAGATGTGAGATAAAAATTTCACCTTTAAACCCAAATCAATGAAGGAGAAGCTATCGAGCAAGGCAAGAACAATCACCCTTTAATCCTAACCCAAGAAGCTTGAATCTAAGCTTAAAAGAGAAACATTTCCTAAGTTAGGTTTAGGAATTTTTTGAAATTGAAAAGAGAATGAGTTGGAAAAGAAGAACAGAATGCTTACCAATAGCTTTTCTTGAAGTGTGGAGCTAGAACTTGAATTTGCAAAGAAGATTAGGGCTTAGGAATTCCTAATTCTTTTTCTCTTCCCCCCATTTTTATCTAAAGCTTGTGTATTAGGAAATGTTAGGAAGGAATGAAGTGGAGGGGAGTGTTAGGATATAACCAGAGTTGGGCAAGTGGGCTGAACCCAAACCCAAAGCCCTAAGTGAAAAATAGCAAAATTCACTCAGCTCCAAACATATCGATATTTATACTCAAAAGGTCACAAATGTCATTTTAAAATCAATACAAGTGGTCTGGAGTTCTAATTCAACCATTTGCAAAAAGTAGCTTTCTGGACTAAAATCCGACGAACGATGAAATATTTAAATAAAATATTTAAATATAAAATTGATAAATATGTAGGCTGTTACAGCCTTGGTAGGGTTATATACTATACTCTATTGATATGAAGACATAGTGACGATATTGTAGAGTTCATCGACGTTAGAACCTGTCTACACCTGATGGATTGAGTGGTCGGGGAGTTGGATGACGAGATGGTGTACATAAGTATCATGTATCCAATGCATTGAATGAGTAAATGTGAGGATGGGTGATGTTTGCTATGTTTGCTTGATTATTTATCACCTTAGGAATGTCAAATTATGTAGATTTTAATGATGTAGATATCTAGACACCCATTAGTACTTTAATGTGTTGTGCACCCATGACGACTGTGATAGAGTAGCAGATATCATATGTTATGGGCTAACCCTTTGGATGTAGGGACATGCCAGGTATGATTCTTCATAGCCTCCGCTCAATATACTATACATACTTTTATAGTGTTTTGAGATTATTTTTTGCTCACACCAGACTGTTGTCTAGCTCAAGGTTTTATGCTTTGCTTCTTTTTATCTCGGGTACTCTAAAATGAGTAGACTGCATAGCATGTATACGGTATGTGGAGTTCTACAGTTGGGCTAGCGAGAGGTGATGCTTTCTTATACTTATACTTTAGGCTTATTATTGTTTATTCCACTGTATAACACTATGAGCCTTAACAGTGTTTTTCTCGTTATTATTAGAGATAGTTTATCGGTTGAGTTTATTTATTAGTTCTATAAACTCCCTTACTATTTTGTATAACTATATGAGCCGTGTACTCTGATTCCGTGGTTCATGCAGTTATTACTATCTCACCTGTTTTATTTCTATGATGACTATGATATTTTATATGATGCGTTGTGAGATATATGATTGGTTACGTGATTGTGTGACGTTTCTTTCGTTTTCTTCTCTTTTATACTCTTCTTTTCTATTATATGAGCTTCGAAGGTATGGGCGGTCGTCACATATTACCATGTGAAAAACTTGCTAGAGGACATGTTAAGTTTTATATTATTACTATTTTATATCGATCTTTATTGTTGAAATAATTTTTGTTTCATGTTTAATGATAGTTCATTTGCAATAAAAATATTATGAGTGTCTATTATGTAATTAAAACCATGTGTTTAATACTCTTAAAGATGGAATTTATGTACTTAACGGTAGTTACGTATTAGCTATTGAAAATAGTGATGCATCTAAAATAAATGATAAATACTTATGGTACTATAGACTAAGCTATATAAACGAAAAACAATTGAACAAGTTGGGAAACTAAGAGATTTTTCCATCTTTTGGTTCAAAATGATTTGATACCTTTAAATGATATATTAAAAGAGAAATGGCTACGAGCCCATTCAGCGAGGGCAATGAATGTGTTACCGAACTCTTGTGACTAGTGCATATATGTGTATGTAGTCCTACCTCTACAGAAATCAAAGGAGGATCACTATACATTTTACATTATGATATGTATATTAGTGAAACACAAATCTAAAGTCTATGATAAATTCATAAAATATAAGAATGGATCATAAAACCAAGCATGCAAGATATCTTTAGACATCAAAGCTTGTATGGACTTTGCTGAAGAACGGTAGTGGAAACGAATTCAAACCCTTGTAGCTCAACATATGTGAAATCTTATTTCTAACCATTTAAGCCACACTTTAAGGCAACTAAATTGTACACATTTTCTTTTCATTATCACTATATCACTTGGATATCTAAAGTTTAGTCAATTTTTAAAACTATAATAATATCTATAGTTAATTGTGAAGTCCAGTATTAAAATTTGTTGTTCAATCCGATTACATGTATTGATTAATCAATTTGCTATAGCCAAAGACAATGACATTACCAATTAAAAGATACCAACCTTCTATTCGATGGAGAGAATCATCTTTAAATAGTATTTCACTTCAAACAGTTCAACTTATACCCAATTATGACCATAATATGATCATCTTATTTGTGTAATTGAATATAATAAAAGTATACTTTGGTCCGTTAAGACTTGTAGTTTTTTCAATTCAAAATACTACTACACATCATCAAATGGGATCTTCTGCTTGACTTTGACTCACTATATTATTTTTCCAAACAAATAAATGTACATAATCCCTTGGTACCACAACAGTCATGAGTAAGTCACCATCAATCAAGTGGATAAACAATACACATAGTAGTCTCCGTGGATATATTGACATCCTGTATGCCCCTACTGCTATACCCATACTACACAAGAGTGTTACTAAATAACACTATCAAGTAATGTGGACAATGAATTTGTATGGTGCACAACGTGAATGTTCCATTGGCCCAACACTGGTATGTATCTCGAATATCAATATAACTTACCCTATTCGTACTTGGTCTCAGTATAAGACAATAAACTCATGTGCATCCAGGATGAACGATACACAGTCATAGTATATGTGTGTGTCTATATATATATCTCTCAAAGAACACTGAGTCGAAACACAATAAATACAATATAATATATGTATAACATAAAATACATATATCCATTGGGCCATAGAATGATCTTACCTACTACATCATACATCAGTATTACATCAAATACTTCTAAGTACAACGAGGCTACAAAATGAGAAGGGAATGTATCATCTAAGCTCTTCTACTAGCCTCCATAAAGTCCATACTAAGATCCATCATCAATGAGTACCTACACTAGAAGTCTCTCATACTGGCCAGAGTATTACAAAGAAACACGGGTCAGAATATGTTGAATAATAACATTAAATAATTTAATGAAAACAATAATCTCTAATCCAATATTACAAAATCATATAATCAATAAATAATATGAGATGGCCCATTAAGTCATTCAAACGATATCCAAAACATACAAAATGTAAAAGAAGTCCATAACAACTCGAATAATAATCAATAAATAAAGGCTATCTCCAAAATACTAAGCCAGAAAAGTATGGATATATGGACACTAACTACACTTTAGACTCGACCAGTCTCTAGTCTAGTCAACTCATTATAGGAAAGAGATATATGTGTCAATCCACTATACACTCACAATCCAAACCAGAATGGGTGACTGATAATGCATAACATGCTATAGGAACCCATGACTACTTGCCAATCATAGAGTATTGTCTATTCCTACAGTCCTCAATTACCTCGACGGATGTCACGACCCCATCCACCAGTGGCTCGTCTATGCATAGCCCTAGTCACAACCTTGTTTTTCCCATATAAGTAACAAACTGTTGGCCTGTGCGACACAATGGTCTACCTACTACTAATACTATACAACTTGTCGAAGGGACATAAAATAATGGGGTCATAGATTTGGGACGCGACCACAAGATCAAGCCGCCAGGGTGGATATTGGCCAATCTAGTTCACTCCTAAAGGATAAAGGGAATTGGACACGATGTGGATGGTCATATAGTGCTAAACCTGCAGTTGTATACATATCCAATCGTAGGTCGACTCATGGCTCACATATTATACACTTGTTTATCATATACTGACCATAGTGAGTATCACCAAAACATATGAGCATAACCCCATTTGAGTGACATATACTTGCAAAGAATAATCAAACGAATAACATATCAGTGTCCTACACTACCACATGTTACTTGGATAATCATTCAGTGCTTATAAACTACATTCAATCCACACAAGATATCTCTATACCGATGAATAACCGAAAAAGTGTTACCGAAAGTCCCATACCTGATGGTATCACTAAACCTATTATTCAAATTCCTCGTCAAGTAGAAATTAGTAGCATATAATCAAACAATAACATAATGCATATATAATCAAATATAATTGTTAATAAAATAAAACAAATATATAACTATGGCAATAGCTTTTAGTAGTATAGAAGAAACACCATTAATAATTAGTTATATATATAATTAAATAAAATAAATGAAAAACCAGGAAACAAAATTACACAGGCTCAATCGACTGGGTAGATCCCTTATTTAACTGAACATGGTCAACTAAACCAATAACTTAATGTCGATTGTATTGAAAAGTAGGTTCTGTAATGAATTTTACAAGGTTCAGTCAACTAAATGCCATTTCCTGTAGATTGAATTCCTGAACTCCTAAAAATGAATTTAGGGTTTCACCACTCCAACTCGATTCAATCCTACGCCTTTATTCATGTTTTATTCTTTGATACTCTCTTTCATTTATGTTATGCTAATGATTCAAGGTTAAGTGAGTTAATGAAGTTCAAATCATCAACATAGTCGAGGGATCATAGTACGCTTCAATATGCACAATTATCATCAATGAAACCAAATCAAATCTAGTTGTGAGTATAAAACTCACCTTGATTTAGTGATCATTTAGCTTTAGATCTTCCCTTACTTCCTCCCTCTTGAGCTCTCTACATAAATTCTCCAAATAAATATGACGATCACTTGCTACTTGAGAGTATTTGGTGTAGATTGTTATCAAGATTCCTTAATTAGTTAGTATTAATTATTAGTGATTAGTGTTAATTAATTTCAAAGATTATAGTGCTGGAATTTGGGTTGCATGATCAAATTTTCAAATATAAATTAATGGTGGATGGGGGTTTATATTTCTAGGTGGATATTATAGATTTTAAAAAGTCTAGAACTAGCCTTCATGAAACCATATATTTTTAATTTGAGTTTGCATATTTACTAATTGGGTTTGTATTCATTCATTCATTCATTATGTCATTTACATAAAACAATGTTTACATTATAATTCATAAAAAAATAAATGGGTTGGATTTTTTTCTAATAATGAGCCTTGATTTCATATTCAAAACTATATACAAATATAAATTAAATTCTACTATTTCTTTAAATTCTAAATTTAATTTAAATTCTTTTAACACTACAAAATCATTTCTAACTTTTGATTAAGTTTCATATCATATACTTCAAATAACCTTTATTGTAAAGCTCTATAGAATCTCATTTTTTATTTTATATTTAAAAATATCTAAATGATATATTAAATCAAATCTTTTCCAAATTATATTCTTTTCATTTTAATGAATCATTTCTAAATTCACCAAATTATTCCTTTAATTTCATTCTAAATCCCACTTATTTCATTTTTAATTATCATTAAATCATCAATTAATAGCCTTTTGACAACGGGTTGTTACTGACTAGCACCTTAAGAAAATTTTGTCCTCTCAATTCCTACTTAAGGAGAATCTATAACTAGCTTGACATACTCTAGCTATCTACACCATTAATTAATAATAGATAGAAGATAATTTGCATACCTGACTCATGTGCATTAGCAAACAATTTTGGATAAGTCCACAACATCTGCTCTTCTATAACGCCCTGCCTCTATACCTATAATACTAAAGAGTATTACTAAGTAATACCATCTAATAATATAGAGAATGAGGTTGTTAAGATCGACCTTATATAAATCTTCTATCGAGCTAACACCAATTTGTCTGTCTTACCGTATTCTAAACCAATCGAAATTTTGACATATGCGATATTTGCGCAAAGCAACACTTACGTCGGTTTATATTAGTAAAACAATATATAATAGATATACACATGTACAGTATCATATCATAGAGGAACAAAATATGATACACATCACATAACAGAAAGTGGGTCTCAAAACAGAGTACGAAGCTTAACACCTAAAAACACACATCATAGTATCATCATTACCTAAATCCAAAATATCTCATACACACACACACATAGTATCCATAGGACACGTATTAACCGAAGAGATAACAAATGAAAATCGCGCAAAGCCTAATGACGAGATAACAAAAAGTTACATACTGGAAAATCCTCTCATATTCCAAACATGCACATGAATCTATGGCAAGGTCCCTGAACCTGTCTTGGATGACTCAAGCATTATTATAAAATAACACCCAGATCAGACCATCTCTAAATATAAAATTATAAGGTCTCAATGATAAAGATATCAATCAAATATCAATGACAACAAGATATATCCAACAATAATTAACATACAAGTAATCTCGACAATGCTCAAGTCTATTATAGACTATAATTCACAAATATGGTGATTCATACATAGCCATTTCAAATCAATAAAACCAAAATAAGTTCATAAGATTATTGCTAATCAAAGGTACTGTCCCTTTTGTGGAATAAATCTGGAGGTGCGGTCCCTCCTGGACGACAATCATAAAACACAAATAAATCACACCATCATAAAATTATATCAAGTCTCTCATGAACTACCATTTTAAATATGGTGCTAACATATCAAAATCTTCAAATCACAAAAAGGGAATTGACACCCAAACATAAAGCACAGCAAAGTACACATGGGAATGGATACCAGAATATACTCATAATTAATCAATAGCAGTTTGATCGTTTGCTAACACCATACTAGTAGTTTGGTCGGTTGCTAACGCCACGTTAAATATTTTAGACTAATAAAATACTCTTAGTGCGAATTGCTCTCTTCTAAGGGGAGACTGGTAAGAAAAGCTCTAGGAGTTTCGCCCGCTAAATTCCTACTATCCAACCGTACGGATATCCATAACATGTGTTCAACTTAAATCGCACCAATAATGTTCCACACCAACTAACGAATAGCGCAAGCGTTATGATATCGAATATAGCCTGCGATAAAAACTGTTGGCTTAGTGGTATAAGACTAGAAACTAAAATGAATACCACGACTCGAGGTGCGACCTCCACCGTCAAGCCGTTAGGTCAAATAACTGGTTTACAAGGTCAAGCAACCGAATGTACTAACGAATATAACAAGTTAAATAATAACTCGCATCCCTAAGATACTATTTAATCCCATAGTGTCACATAATCTTTTAATAGTAATTATCAAAGTAAAACCCGTGTCCCATAACCACTGGGTGCGGCTAAAGTGTTTACTATTAGTTAGTAAATTCTACCATCAAATATTATACACAAGCAAGTTGTATAATTAAACAATGAAGTGATAATTAATGTCCTATAACCACTTGTTACTACTGAATTATTTTAGTATATTCTCATTTCATAGAGAATAGTAATCAAATTAGAATTAGCATATGTTTATGGAAGTAAACTTTCAAAACTCTTTCCTTAGAAAATACAATGATTCCCCAAATGCCTTAAAAAATCCACTTTTGATTCCATATATATATATATCATAAAATATTATTACTAATATCCAATAATTAAAATTCCTTCATATAAAATTCTATAAGTCGAATTCATAAACAAAAATAATATTTTTATTCTTAGGAAACTTCTTTATTTCCTTAAGCAATTGTTTCGAACCAAACATGGAGTTAAAATGAATTTAATTTCGCCTTTAAAACTACTTAAAATCTTCCATAAACACACAATTAAATGCCTTCTATATTTATCCATTAACCTGATTTTTATGTCACGGATCCATTGAATAATTCCATGGCAAAATAAATCCAAGATGAACTCATAGATTCAAGAATCAAAAACTCGGAATGAAATATTGAAAACCATTAGAAATAAGCATCAAAGTCATGTCTAAACAAAGAGATTCAATCCCGCAAATCATATGAATAGTTAGATCCATAGAATTAAGATCTATGTCATTTCCAAATATATTTCTAAAAGTAGAAGACGAATTTAAAAGGATGCAAAAAGAGCTACATAAGATCACACAAAACATAGGAAAAAAATGACGATAAACGAAGCAACAATTGAGGTAAAGACTAGGCGGTTCTAAGGGCTTCACCTAGAGCTCAACCATCCCCAAGTGTTCACCACCAGTCCACCTGAGTGGTGAATCCTAGATTTGTTGCAGCTCCAAGAAAAAACCCCCAATGGTCCATCGAAGTTGATTACTCTAGCGTTGGTCATTCTGACTTCTAGAGCATTAATTTTACTAACAAGCAAGCATATAAACGTCTATGATTTTGCTACTACATAAGATCATAGGTCTAGGGTTTCAGCAATTTGAACATTGAACAACATGAATTGAGAAGGTCACAAGAGATTAAGATCTAATCGATCATAGATTCATCCAAATCAACAAACAACAACATGCATTCCATTTAGAGATAGTGGTAAGGTAAACTCAACTTATAGTCTTGTTTCAGCTCCACTTTCCATTCATCTTCAGGTTAATTCATTTTTCCATAATTTAAACCTAAAAATCAGTTTTACATAATATAGAAAACAACAATTATGCACCGCAAGCAAACAAATGATTTTCAATATATATGTAGTTTGGTTTAACGATCTTACCCAAATTTTCTCCGATTTTATTTGATTTTAAAACCTTGATTTAACTTTAGGTTTTTGGCTTGAGGTGGAAGAAGAATATTTATGTTTGTTTACAGTAGATAAAAAGAAAAAAAATGTACTATTCATTTTACTATAAAAAAGAGAAAATCGTCTCTTTTACACATAAACGGGCTAAAATCAAATTTAATCCCAAACCCAATCAATAAAATATGAAATTAAACCATTTACACTCATTCTCTCATTTTAAAGCATAATTTTAAAAATTGTTTTCACATCTAAAAGTTTACGCAAATATTAAAATATATTTCAATCTCTAAAATTTTCATTAAAAAGAAAGGAACATAGTTTAAGCATTTATTTCAACCTCCTTTTTAAATTTAAACCATAACAATGCTTTATTTTCAACAAAAGGCCTATTATAATACTTATGTCGCTTTACCACAATTAAACTCATTTTTTCACAAAATAAATATTTCACAATGTTTATCAAATACTAACGTTATCCCGCCTTTTGGCAAGGACCTGATAATGTAGATTTGACTACAAACAAGTGGTTGCCAACCTTGAGAATCATTGATATATAAGACTATGGATGATGATCTAGCATATTCATACTAGGTCACGATCAAGGAGCAATCAATATGAACTAACAAGGAAGGCCCCATGAGGCCACATTTTATATTTCCTGTCAATCGGAGTTCGTACGCTCGAGTATGGACAAATGAAGAATTTATATGAATCGATCTAGACCGATCCATAACACAGCATAAATCGACAAAGATCGATTAATATCTCAAAATCTACAAAGCCAATGCTCTTGAAACTTTCAAAGATCTATGTATTGAAGAGTGGAGCCTACAAAAAGGATCGCATGACAAAACCCCCAAATTTGGAAAGACATACCGATCGTTCCATAACGATCCTACAAAATCAGCCAGAATGATTCATAATTTCACAGAAAATGTGATATCTTAAAAAGGTACGTCGGAATTGCATGAAATTTGAAGAGTAAGTATCTTACATCATGAAGAGCCTACATTACCGATTGCACATTAATCAGAGATCAAAATAACAATCGGCTAAACTTTGGCTGATCGTTCCAAAATATTGAGTTAGGGCCATTGATCGTTATGGTGGGCCCTTACGGATCTAGAGACTCTTCTTGCAAAATTTCTGTCCAATCCATGCACGTCTCTCCTATAAATACAGTAGTCATTCTCCATAAAGAGGGGCTTTCTTTCTGCTACCTAAGCTCTGCCATTTTGATTTTTCACTCTTGTATTAATGGATCCTAGCTGATCCAAACATTCTTGTAATCATAATCCAGTGCTAAGTTAATAAAATATGAAGTAGACATAGGCCAAGATTGCCGAACCACGATAAAAATCTGTTTGTTCATTTACCTTTTCTGCTATGTTTTTAATTTCATTCATCGTTTAATCTCTACGAGATACTATTGGGTATTGATGCCCGTTTTTGGCCTCAATAACTAATACGTTCTCTTAGAAGTTTTAATACAAGATTTACATTATTAAATTCCATTTATATAATTATTTCCCCTTTATTATTTTTCGAATAATCATTATTAAATTCAAATCAAGGTACGGAAAAGAGGGTTCTTACAATTTTGGTCTCCTAAATATAATCTAATAGGTTGTCAGACCACTGTACCATCACCAATCGGACCTTTTCACTTCTAAGCTAACAGACTTCTGAAACAACTATGCGAATCAGACACATGGAAGACGTTGTTCAATGATCGACTCTGTGTCCCTTAAGCACTTCCTCAACCGAGACACATGGAAGACGTTGTAAATATAGGAGAAGTTATCAGGTAATGCTACTCTATATGCCATCTGTCTAACCCGTTCAATAATCAGGTATGGTTCTACATATCGAGGTGTTAACTTCCCCGAATTGCTTAACCTCATTACTCCATTTAATGGAGATATCTTCACATATACTCAATCTCCAGTTACAAACTCCAAATGTTTCCTTCTATGGTCTGCACATGATTTCTAACGAACCCGTGCCTGTTTTATCCTTTGTTTGATCTGTTCAATTTTCTCTGTAGCTTCTTTGACAGAATCAGGATCCAATACAAATTTGTCTCCCATATCCACCCAACACAAGGGAGATCGACATGGCCTACCATATAGAGCCTCAAATGTTGTCATGTCAATGCTGGATTGGAAGCTATTATTATAAGCATACTCCACAAGATGGAGATGGTCTTTCCAGTTTCCACTAAAATTTGGAACATAGGCGCGAAGCAAATCGTCTAGTACTTGGTTGACTCGCTACATTTACCCGTCTGTTTGGGAAGATAAGTTGTACTAAAATTTAGTCTGGTCCCTAATGCTTCTTTGAAGCTACTCTGAAATCAACCAATGAACATAGGATCACGGTCACATACAATGGAGTTAGGGACTCATATAGTCTCACTACCTCCTTCGTGTATAGCTTAGCCAAGTATGGTGTGGTTTTAGTTAAATTCACTGGAATGAAACTAGTTGACTTAGTCAATTGATCCACCATCACCCATATGTTGTTGTAACCACTTCTAGACCATGGTAACCCATCAACAAAATCCCTTGATATTTGGAATCTCAATGGCAGACTATAAATGGGATACATAAATGAATCATTGATTATAAATTCACTCATACCTGATCCTATTTCCATTGGGGAATTTCCAATGGTTGTAGAAGACATCTGTGCCTTTGATGCTTAGCTTTAACTAGTTGACAAGTCATACAACCTTTCACATACTTCCTTATATCACGCTTCATCCCTACCGAGTTATATAGATGCTTCATGTCCATATACATCTTTCTTCCTTTGAGGTGAATGGTATAATGCGATCGGTGACAGTCATCCATTACATCGATATCATCTAAGTCAGGTACAACTAATCTAGCTCTTCTCCATAAGTAGCCTTATGCATCCAACGAGTAACTAGAGAGATCCTAACCATCATCCTCTTTAGACTCCAACTTCGAAATAATAACAAATTTAGACGGATCTCACCTTTGAGCATCAGCTATCTGATTTATCAAACAGGGTTAAGCAACAGGACTAGCCAACATTACTCTAGAACTAACATTTGTCTCTATCCTAAACATTACATATGGAAAGAACATCTAAATCCTTCCACTCTGTTATAATCTTAGAGGCCGCAATATACTTTTTACTTAATTCATCAGCCATACAATTCCCTATACTAGGAGTATAGTGGATATCGAAATCATAGGCTACCAGAAATTCTAGGTATCGTTGTTGCATCATATTAAAATATTTCTGTATGAACAAACACTTTAACGATTTGTGATCAGTGTATAGCATAGATCGTTCTCCAAGTAGATATTTTCGCTATATCTTCAATGCGAACACTATAGCTGCAAGCTTCAAGTCATGCATGGCATATCTTCCTCCATTGGGTCTTAACAATCTCGATGCATATGCTATGGCTCTTCAATTTTTAAGTATTACATGCAAGCCTGAGCCAGAGGCATTAGTGTAGACTTCTAAATCATGATTACATTCAAGTACTATCAATATAGGTGCATTTGTAAGCAACTCCTTTAGCTTTAGGTATGCTTCTTCACATTTGTTCGTTCATATAAACATAACTCCTTTCTTAGTAAGGTTAGTTAATGGTTTACTGTCTTCGAGAAGTCCTTGATGAATTGTCGATAATAACCGACCAATCCCAGAAATCTTCGAATCTCTGATATTGTCTCTGGCCTCTTCCAATTCCGTGTCGCTTCAACTTTGGTTGGGTCTACAGAGATTCCTTCTTCTAAAACAACATGGCCAAGAAAACTTTACTTGTTTCTGCCAGAAATGGCATTTAGAGAACTTGGCTTTTAGCTTATTCTGCCTTAGTGTCTCTAACACCAAAATGTCATCGATGAATACTAGGACAAACTTATCAAAAATACTCTTTTTATTAGGTCGATGAAAAAGGCTAGAGCATTCGCCAGACCAAATGGCTTCACCAACCATTCGTGCGAGCCATAACCAGTTTTGAACGTTGCCAGAAGAATGTTGTCTTCAGCATTCCTAAGCTGATGGAACCCCATTACTAGATCCAACTATGAAAAGATCTTTGCTCCATTCAATTGATCGAACATATCATTGATCTTAGGGAGTAGATACTTATTCTTGATCGTTGGCTTATTAAGCTTCCTATAATCTATGCATAAGCTGAGTGAACCTTCTACCTTCTTTACAAAAACTGCTGTGGCTCCCCAGGGTGAATTGCTCAACCATATGAAGTAGTATGATTCTGGTTCTGTCAATTGTTTCTTTAACTCTTCAGTCTCCTTTGCTGACATTCTAGTCAGAGTTGTACTAACTGGTTGAGCTCTAAGGCTAGGTCTATTTTGGAACTCTATAGCTCGTTATGGAGGAAAATATGCAATTGGCTCAGAGATATTCAAATATTCCTAAACTACTAGAATCTGAGTGATATCATCTTCATCTCAAGCTTCCATAGCAAACAAAGATCCTCTAGTGTCATTACTATCGTCTCCAAATGTTATGCTAATTCTTTCCTCAAAATCAGGATGGCTTAGTCTCACGATTCTTTAAGAAAATAAGAGATGTTCTTCATTATGCCTAAGCTATAATTCCAAAACCGAAGTATTTGAAGACATGTAAGTTATATTAAAAAGGAAAACCACCTAAAAATAGTTGGAAATCTTTACACATCATCTGGGATTTGCGATCCTCGGAGATCTGACTAGATAAAGCACATCAAAACTGAGCTTGTCTAGTAGTTTTTTCGATACGAATGAGTGTGACACACCCATATCAAAAAGAACTCTAATAGAGAAATCTAATAAAATAGTACCTCCCAGAACTAAAGGCTTCTTCCCTTTGCTCTATGAGGTATTCCCAATTTTCTCCAATACATTAAGCTTCCTAGCTCTCTTTGGACAAGCTTTAGCAATATGTCCAACAACTTTACAAATTCTACACACTGGCTGAGATGGTTCTTCATGTAGCTATGAACTCTCCCTGTAGAAATGTCCTTTCTCTCCACACTTTTAGCATACAACTTAATCTCTAGTGGCTTCCTGTCCTCCTTCACGTCTCTCTTCACCCAGTGAACCTTGATTGCTGCTTCTTAAAAATAAATCTACACTTTTGTCCCATAACAACTTTGCTCTTGGATTGTTCTTCTTCACTATTGCCTTTCTCTTCTTCCTCAAGCCTCAGTGCAGCATCAACAAGCTCCTTAAAGGTAGTTTCTAACTGAAGAAGAAGGGGTTTCCTTTTAGTCTTTCTAAATCCATAATCAAACTTATTATCCTTCTCTATAGGTGCACTAATGAGCTCCATTTCGTACTTCAATAAGGCTTCAAACTCTGCAAGATATTCAACCACATACTGACATGTTGCTTCAAATTAATGAATTTCCTAGACCATGGCTGCTTCCTCTGCCTCTAGTAGGAACTTCCACTCAAATCGATTCTTGAATTTCTCCCAAGTCATTTTTGATTAATTAATCTCAGCTAGAAGTAGCTCATACCAATCAAGAGCCCTTTTCTGCAGTTGGCTGGATGCCCATACGTATAAAGATGAGTTCACACATCTTCAGCTAAGCCTGCAGTCCTGTCACTACCTTTGTGCCTTTAAAGGGTTTTCCTTCAAGTTTATCATGGTCGATGTATAACCTAGAAAAATCAAATCGGGAAGTGGAAGAGATCAATGTGGTGGAAGCACCTGACTGTGGGATGCTCCTCACCAATTCTATAAGCTCCTCGGTAGTCATACATACTCCTCCAGATCCATCATACTAACCTGGACCTACTCGATCAACATGAGAACCAGCCATATCTCACCTCAACACTTGAGTGAGTTACATGTTAGTTATATTCGAAATGATAATAATATATTAAAACACACATATAACAAGTAAGCACCGAGATGACTACACCCTATAATCATCATATACACCTATCCATACCCCAAGGGATAATGTCTCCTAAGTCCATCTAGGCCATTCGCTCTAGTCTCTTTATGATTTGTATTGTTCAAACCTGCTCTGATACTAATTTTGTAACACCCCCACTTACTCATACCACCTAAGAGTATTACTAAGTAATACTGTTAAGTAATACCGAGAATGAAGTGATATAGGGAACGCACATGAATATTTCCTTAAATCAACACTGGTATGTATCTCGAATATCAATAGAACTTACCATATACATACTCGATCTCGGTACAAAGAAACAAACACATGTACCTCCAAGATGAACAATACACAATCACAGAAACACATGTAACTCTAGGGTGAACACACAATCATATATATATATATATATATATATATTAGAGAACACAGATTCATAATGCAATAGATAAAATACAATATATGTATGACATACAATACAATACATAAGTCCACTGGGCAACAAAATGATAGTCTCTAGCCCAATACATCTACATCACTATTACATCAAATACTACTAAGTACAACGAGGCTACAAAATGAGTAGGGAATGTATCATCCTAGCTCTCCTACTAGCCTCCATAAAGTACATACTAAGCTCCAACATCAATGAGTACCTGCACCAGAAGCATCTCACTTACTTGATATTACAAAGAACACATGGGATATAATATGTTTAATAATAACATCAAATGATATGTAATGACCCGCAATTTTCAATCTCGAAAATTCCAGATAGTTAGGGAAAAGAAGGAAAGAGATAGAAGAAGAAGAAGAAACAGAAACACCAAACACAGATTCTCACATTCATAGAGGATCAAAATATAATATCAAATAAAATAGCAGATATACAAAGAAAAACTGTATTGGTTAATTTACATCAATACATCAGAGTTACAACATACACATAACACACTAGACAGATACAATTAACCTGTACAAGACAAACTATAATATATTACAGCAGAATGCACTTCATACGTCCCTGCCATCCAGCTCGCCTCCTGGCTCCAGAACGTCCTTACTTGGAAATCCGTAATACTCGGTTTGACCCGAGCATTACATCAAAGTAACACCCGGGTAAGGCTGGAAACCATCGTGAGTAAACCCATCTAACATGAATACTAATGCATAACTTATTTAAAACCCGGGGTAACTCGTTCATCATTACAAGTTCACAACTTGCTATAGTCAACACTTATATTCACGCTCAATATCTAAATACCTTTACTTAGTTTTAAATGGTCTAGTCAATTAAATTATTCCATTTCATCTTATTGATTTCAAATCAATCTATAAAGAATCATTGTAGGTTGCAAATCGAAGCGGGTTCGGGTATTTACTGATACCCGACCCCAGTCTCTTCAAATTCAATACCATCTTAACCCAAGTTATTCAAGTGAAATACAATTCAACTTTAAATACAAGATGTCACTTTTTACACAGCAATTCATCATCGATAGATAACTACAATATCACTGTTCACTCAAACTTATCATATTACGAAACATTTCATATCAGAGATATCAATCAGTCAAGGCATTTAACATCATTCAATCATTCATAAGCAAGATTGATCACTTCCTAAATTATTTTAATTTATCTCTAATTAAATTAATTACTAATCTTTAATCACTTAGATTACCTTTACTTAACATTAATTAATTACAGACCAATTAATTAATCATCTTTCTAATTATCCATCTTAATTAATCATCCTTGATTAATTATACTTTAATTACATTAAGTAAATAGCCTTTAATTAATTTCACAAATTTATTATCCTTAACCATTCACAGTAATTATCCTTAATTAATTACTCAAATTAATTATCTTATAACCACCTATATTGATTAACTATCCTTTAATTAATCACACTAATTAATTAACTAACCCTTAATTAATTTCCTTAATCAATCAATCCTTTAATTAATTAATCCTTAATTAATAAATTCCTTGATTTATCAATCCTATAATAAATTACACCAAGTAATTAATCCTTAATTACTTCCATTAAGTAAATTTCCTTAAATTACTTTCATCCAGTAATTATTCTTTTGGTTAATTATCCTCAATTAATTAACCTCTAATCATTAATAAATTTAACCCTTAATTCATAATTAAATTAATTAACTGCTAACAAAATTTCCTTTAATTACTTACATTAAGTAATTAATTATTTAAGTAATTAATCTCTAAGTACTTACATTAATTGATCATGAATTAGCAATTAATTAATCTTAAATTAATTAATTTATAACCCTTAATTATTAATTTATTAATCCTTAATCAATAATAAATTAAATTCTCTATAATTCCTTAATTTTATTAATCTTTAATCACCAAAGTCCTTGATTTACTTAAAGATAACCCATTTATCCTTATTTATCACTTAATCTTTGATAACACGTAATTTAATCTTTTAAATTAACTTCTTAATTACATACTTTAATTAAATTCTAAATAAACTTAAGAATTGATTTAATTTAAGTAAAACCTATTATACAACTTCTTAAACTAATAGTAATAACATTATTACACAAAGAAATAGATCTTTTAAAATCAGTTAAACCTGATTACTTAAAGTTTTGAGCTACCTTTATTTATAAAATCTGTAAAAACCCTTTACTTTGGGTTCAACTTGGAACCAAACCTGAGTCCTTCCCATAGTTTACCCCGAGTCACACGCGTAACTCACTACTTCGAGGCAAAAACCAAACTTACTCGAAGCAGACCCGAGGACAACACCGTCTTCCCAAATCAATCATCAATTCAGACATGCTTGCACTGGTGCACGTGCACCAACCACGGCGTCGCTTCGGCCACCCATTCCACTTCCGGCAATTCACCGTTGATCACCCCAATCCACCTAGCTAGCTAGATCCCCATCGAACTACCCAGAATCAAAATCGATAGAACCGGTCATCACTGGAAAAACCCAGTCACAAAAACTCCTTGCTTCGCCCCTCTTCCGACTACCGGAGAACCCACCACTCCGTCCAGACCTTCCCCTCACTCACCTCTAACTCTTCTCCAACCTTCGATAGTCCCCAAATCAACAACCTCGTCGCGAATTGCCCAATCTTGACATCGACCAATTGAGCTCCTAAAACCCTACTCCTCCCCCTACCGATCACCACGATGATCGGAAAAATCATCGTATATTTTCTCTGAGCTCATCGACCTTCACACTACCTCCAGAAACAACCATGACTCTCCCCCTTCACTCCGATCACCAGGAAAGCTCCTAAACCCATAACTGATCATCCTAAATTCCTCACTCGATCTAGCACAAAAAATCTAGATTTGACCTTTAAAATTCATAATTTTAGATAACAAAACAGATTATATACCTGAAAGCATGAATTATTTGAGTCAAGATTTTGATATGTTTAAAAATTTCACTGACTTTCTTAATTTCCAGATAATTTCCAAACTTATTATACTTAAATACATTTTTAAAACTTAGTTTATGTTTAAACAAACACATCTTGTTTGAATTTCACAGCCTATATGAGATTTAAAGATGAGATTTGAATTTTCACTTGTTTTTAAAACCCTGTGAACAAAAATCAAAGCCACGGACATGTATACTTATACTTGTATATAGGAATTCATATTTATACATACATGTAAGCATAATTCACATCATACATTTAAAGATCATCACAAGCATCAAGTTTTAAATAGTTTGAAGTTTGTTTACTCACAGGCATTTCAAAAAAAAAAAACAGAGGAAACTAGGTAAGATTTCTCACCTGGAATTAACAGAGAAGCTTGTAATTTGAAATCTGGAAATGCTTTTAAAACTGGAAATTTGATCTTGCCACGTGATTCAAAATTGAGCTATTTTATTTAAATTTGAAACAGAGTTGTTGAGCTCCTAGGTTTCTTATTTCAGATATTGAATTAGTGAAGAGATTTCTTTGAATTTTCTAATTTTGTTCTCTAGTTTATGTTACAGGCTTTAAGTTTATTATTTTTCTTGATTTGAATAATGTTTTGCAGATTTATTTTCTTGAGTTTGTAAAATGGAGATAGGAAAAGAAGTGAAGAGATGAGATATAGGATTTATAAAAATAAAAGAAAAAAAAGAAAAAAAAGTGACACTTGTTAATTTTGTTATTTCATTTTCAAAAGAAATTGGCCACTTATATTTTTTTATTGTATTACAAATGTACTTGCATGCTTAAATCATTTTACAAATGTCCAATCTTGTTTTATATGCTTACATATGTCCTAATACATTTTTATATAAATTATCTTATGCTTACAAGTATCTTAATCTACATTAAATATAAAAAAATTCCTTAATTACTAATGCTTTATTATATATATATATATATATTAATCTATGTTTATATTCTTAAATAAATTATATTTTATCTCATGCTTAACTCACTAATTTCAAAAGAAATATATACACACACACACCTATATACTTGTGTATGTATATACTTAAAATTTCAATATTATAAAGTTCACAAATATCTGTTAATATGTTTAATAATTTGCTAAGAGTCGTCATTTTAAATTTTACTATTATTATAGTTTTCAAATCCACATAAATATATCCAGACATCTTTAATTATCAAATTTTATTTGTTTAATCCAAATAATATCTCAATAGTAAAAATCAGTTAATTATTCAATTAATAGCTGTTCAAAAATTCGGGTTATCACATTCCTCCCCCTTTGAATCTTTTCGTCCTCGAAAAGGAACGAAGCCAGAATAAAAATACTTACATCAAATAAATTACTCTTTGAACATTTTCAAACTATAAACTCCCTTTTATTTAAGAACTTTTAAAACACTTTTTAAAAAAAAATCTATATATATATATATATTGCCAAAATAATTTTATAAAAATAATTTTCTTAACTTGATGTCTCAATCAGTCCATCCTCGTTCTCATAAAAATTCGGTCATACGTTGATCAGGCACAGGACTGAAAACCTCCAAGTACTTGGTAAACCCGTTTCAACACCCAATGAAAATACCTTGGAAAATAATTTGGTAAAATATAGAAAACATTTTGAAAATAGAGGGAACATCTTTGGTGAGAATGCTCTGGAAATCATCACCCTCATCCATGGTCGCAGTTAACCCGATGTTTACGTTACCATCTCGACAAAATCCATAGATAACTGTAGACACTCCACGCCCCTCGATTACGCCATGGAACTCACTATAAATCGCAGCTACATCTGGGGTTACATTGCTATCACAGCAAAAACCCTTATAACTGTAGGCATAAGCGCCCCCAAATTCTGCTGCCAAAAGAATGAAACTTCTCCACTCCACTCGACCATAGATCGCAGTCTACCGATGTTACGTTGCCTTCTTGACAAAATCAAGCATAGACCGTTGACACTCACCTCCACACGATTTCCGCTATGGTCCACAGTAGATCGCAGCGGCATCGAGTTACAATATCGTCATAGCATAACCCAAATGCCTCTGTAGGCATCAGCGCCCTCAACTTTTGCTACTCAATAATCTTCAAGAACTTCAGTTTGTCCGGACTTCCTCACAGGATCCACTTTTAAGCCTCCTCCCCTTTGAGGCTCAAGGCAGTACAAACCTATGGTACTCCTGAGAAGTTCATTTCAAGGGAGCGCCTTTTTCTCCAGAGCCATTTTCCAAACACTTTACGCTATACACATATAGTATCTTTCAAAATCATACACCTAGTATGAATCTCATATAAGTCACCTTTCTCACAATCGATTATCCCAAAATTGATAATTCTCAAATTAGGCTTTCCAAAATTGATTTTTCCCAAAAATCAAAAGCCTTTCCAAATCCAAAGGTTCCAAAACCTTTTTCCAAAATCATTCTCATAAGATCCTTCATATATATATATATATATATGTATGTATGTATGTATGTATGTATAGATATATAACTTTGAAAATCTTTGAATCACTTGATACTTGTTTGAATTCCCTTTTTATACTTCAAATACTTTCAAAAATCCTTTTCTTCTGGCAATAGATTCAACAAGGGGAGATTTATCTTATATAACAAAGATATATAACTTTGTTTATTCCAGATCAATATTCAAACTTGATTACTTTATAAAGTCACTTACAATATTGCTTACTTCCATAAAGTAATTTCTACCATAGAAATATCCAGTTTCCACTTTATTTCATCATGTATTTCACAAAATATACACTTCATTTCAAAAACCATTTCACATTTCTTATCCACAAATTCCCAATATCAATTTCATTCAAACCCGTACGATATATACATATCATCCGTACGCTATATCAATCTGATCGCTCACTTGATCACAAAATTTCACTTCGAACTAGTATCGTCCACCCGACTTCCTAGTACGGACTCAGATCTGGTTCCTTGATCAGAAACTGTCATTCTCCTTGCATAGTCATAACTATGATAGAGAATATCCAGAACCAATAAAATATCCATATCCAGGTTCGCCGTCGAAAATCGAGTGGAAAATCCCAACTCGGATCGATATATTATCTCGAAATTCTGTGCTCGAATCTGGATCAAATCATTATGCGAATAGAATAATATACGTCACCCTACGTATTTATCTTTATTGATTATTAGCCAAATCAATTCCTCCTTTCTATTTACATTTCCTTTAATTCTATTCACTTATTCTCAATTGCTTCCATTTCCCATTGAGTTATCACTTTAATCATAAACAGTTTGTACTCTGACCAACTTAAATTTAAAAATAGCTTGAAAAAGTTTAAAATAGATAACTAGTTGGAAAATAGTTATTATTTGTAAAATAGTTGTAAAATAGTAATTAGTTATAAGATAGTTATAAAATAGAAATCAGTTTATAAAACAATTGTAAAATTGTTAGATAGTTTAGCTTTAAAAAGAAGGTCGATATAGTAAATAGCTTAGAAAAATAGGTTTATATTAAAACAATTTATTTTGAAATTAATCTAAAGTCAAATGTTCAATTCCCAACCTTCATTCCAATCAATTCAATTTAAATTTCCACTTTCATTTAAATTGACTCAATTCCAATTTAAATAACTTCAATTTCCGTTGAACTTGATTTAACCCCAATTCAAGTTGAATTAACCTCAATTTCTTTCCAAATTCCAATCAAATTCCATTCGAATTTTAAATCTATTCATCTTTAATTACCATTCCAAATTATTCAAATCAATTTGGACTAATTTCAAATTGAACCCACTTCAATTCCAAATCATTTCAATTCCTGTTTGAATTAATCCCAATTCCAATCTCCACTTTTTAAATCATCTCGAATTATATAAATATGAGTTAAATTTTCAAATGTTGATTTAATTCCCTCAAATCAAATTAACCTTTACTTTAAATTTAACAATCCGAGTTCTTACATAACTTAAATTTTGAGCCCAACATTTCAAATTCTATTTTAAATTATCTTTACTTCTTCATAAACTTATTTCTAGGTTCGAATAATAATTCAAATCCTTTTTAAACAATTTAATCTTTGAAATCTAATTTATTACCTAGTTTCAATTTTGGAACCAATCCTTAACAATTTAAATTTTCAAGTTCCTTTCTGAACATTTAAATCTCAAATTCAAAGTGATTTCATTTTCCATTTATATCAGTAATGGATATATATATATATATATATATATATATTTATATTATTCCAACCCATTTCTTAATTCATTTTAAACTACACAATTCACAATTTCAAAATTATTGATAATAACAAGATGCTATTAGGATAAATAAACATCCAATTTATATAAAACATCCATCACCCATTTAAATTCCCTAAGTTATATCTAAATTTTATCTTGAAATTTCCAATCAGGTTTTTTATTCCAAACTTATTTAACTTCTTCTAAGTTAAATTCAATTTAATCTCATTAACCTTGCCCAATTTGAATCCTCACTTCAAATTTCAAATTTCTATCAATATTCTTTCTTACTTATAAGTTCAAAACTTATATCACTTCAGGTTTTTACATCACACTTCAAGAAAATAACAACTCAACACCTTAGAGTTTATTACAAATTATTTTTAATATTATGTATATCCATACATATATACATATTTACTTCTTAGCCCACCAAGCCATATTTTTAAAATTTAAACCACCTTTGGTTTTAATTCAAAATAGTTTTCTTTAAAGCTTTCAAACAACTCTTATTTTAAAATAAGATCACATTCAAAATATTCTGAATAATACTAGTTATTATTATCTCTTAACATTTTGAAAACAGTTTCAAATGTTTCTAGACTTAGAATTCAAAACTTCTCAATTTACATCCTTTCTAATTTATAAGTTATTCTCATCTAATGGTTACTTCCTTAAAACTTTTTACTGTTTAGTGGAAAATAATCAACCCATTATTAAACACAATAACCATTCTATTTTCTGGTTTGAAACCAAGTCTAATTCATCTTATTTGTATAGCTCATTTTATCGAATTCCTATTTGGATATATATATATATATATATATATTCGTTACTTAATTCTTATTCAATTTCAATATCCAACAATCAATTCATTGCTTTATATATAAAATATAAGCTTTTATAAAAATAATTCATTAAAACCATTTTTAAAACCTTTATATAAGAAAATAACAAATATGCTCTCATATATATAGACACACACACACACTCTACTCATCTTAGGGTACCACTGAATTTATCCTTAATGAGTAAACCCACCAGAGCCAAGGTTCTCGCTTTACCTTCTGCTTTGATACCAAATGTAACGACCCAGAATTTTCGACCCCGAAAATTCCAGAAAGTTAGGGAAAAGAAGGAAAGAGATAGAAGAGGAAGAAGAAACAGAAACACCAAACACAGATTCTCACATTCACAGCAGATCAAAATATAATATCAGATAAAATAGTAGTTATACAAGAAAAACTGTATTGGTTAATTTACATCAATACATCGGAGTTACAACATATACATAAAACACTGGACAGATACAATCAACCTGTCCCAGACAAACTACAATATATCACAGCGGAATGCACTCCATACGTCCCCACCATCCTGCTCGCCTGCTGGGCTCCAGAACGTCCTTACTTGGAAAGCTATAATACTCGGTCTGACCCGAGCATTACATCAAAGTAACACCCGGGTCAGGCTGGAAACCAGCGTGAGTAAAGCCATCTAACATGAAATACTATTGCATAATTTATTTAAAACCCGAAGTGACTCGTTCATCACTACAAGTTCACAACTTGCTATAGTCAACACATATATTCACGATCAATCCCTAAGTACCTTTACTTAGTTTTGAATGGTCCAGTCATTTAAATTATTCCATTTTAGCTTATTTATTTCACATCAATCTATAAAGAATCATTATAGGTTACAAATCGAAGTAGGTTCGGGTATTTACTGATACCCGACCCCGGTCTCTTCGAATTCAATACCATCTTAATCCAAGTTATTCAAGTGAAATACAATTCAGTTTTAAATATAATATGTCACTTTTTACACAGCAATTCATCATTGATAGATAACCACAGTATCACTGTTCACCCAAACATATCATATCACAAAACATTTCATATCAGAGATATCAATAAATTCAAGGCATTTAACATCATTCAATTATTCATAAGCAAGATTGATCACTTCCAAAATTAATATAGTTTATCTCTAGTTAAATTAATTACTAACCTTTAATCACTTAGATTACCTTTACTTTACATTATTTAATTACAAACCAATTAATTAATCATCTTTTTAATTATCCATCTTAATTAATCATCCTTGATTAAAAATACTTTAATAACATTAAGTAAATAGCCTTTAATTTATTTCACAAATTTATCATCCTTGATCATTCATAGTAATTATCCTTAATTAATTACTCAAATTAATTATCTTATAACCACCTACATTGATTAACTATCCTTTAATTAATCACACTCATTAATTAACTAACCCTTAATTAACTTCCTTAATCAATCAATCCCTTAATTAATTAATCCTTAATTAACAAATTCCTTGATTTATCAATCCTATAATAAATTACACCAAGTAATTAATCCTTAGTTACTTCCATTAAGTAAATTTCCTTAAATTACTTTCATATAGTAATTATTCTTTTGGTTAATTATCCTCAATTAATTAACCTCTAGTCATTAATAAATTTAACCTTTAATTCATAATTAAATTAATTAATCGTTAACAAAATATCCTTTAATTATTTACATTAATTATTTAAATAATTAATCTCTAATTACTTACATTAATTGATCACTAATTACCAATTAATTAATCTTAAATTAATTAATTTATAACCCTTAGTTATTAATTTATTAATCCTTAATCAATAATAAATTAATTTCTCTATAATTCCTTAATTTTATTAATCTTTAATCACCAAAGTCCTTGATTTACTTAAAGATAACCCATTTATCCTTTTTTATCACTTAATCTTTGATAACACATAATTTAATCTTTTAAATTAACTTCTTAATTACATACTTTAATTAAGTTTTAAATAAATTTAAGAATCAATTTAATTTAAGTAAAACCTATTATAAAACTTCTTAAAGTAATAGTAATAACACTATTACACAAAGAAATAAATCTTTTAAAATCAGTTAAACCTGATTACTTAAAGTTTTGACCTACCTTTATTTATAAAATCTGTAAAACCCTTTACTTCGGGTTCAACTTGGAACCAAACCCAAGTCCTTCCCATAGTTTACCCCGAGTCACATGCGTAACTCACTACTTCGAGGCAAAAACCAAACTTAATCGAAGCAGACCCGAGGACAACATCGTCTTCCCAAAGCAATCATCAATTCAGACATGCTTGCACTGGTGCACGTGCACCAACCACAGCGTCGCTTTGGCCACCCATTCCACCTCTGGTAAGTCACAGTTGATCACCACGATCCACCCAGCTACCCAGATTCCCCTCAAACTACCCAGAATCAAAATCGATAAAATCGGTCATCACTGGGAAAAACCCAGTCATAAAAACTCCCAGCTCCGTCCCTCTTCCGACCACCGGAGAACCCACCACTCCATCCAGACCTTCCCTCGCTTACCTCTAACTCTTCTCCAACCTCCGATAGTCCCCAGATCAACAACGTCGTCATGAATTGCCCGATCTTGACATCGACCAATTGAGCTCCTGAAACCCTACTCCTCCCCCAACCGATCACCACGATGATAGGAAAAATAATCGTTTATTTTTCCTGAGCTCATTGACCTTCACGCTACCTCCAGAAACTACCACGTCTCTCCCCCTTCACTCCAATCATAAGGAAAGCCCCCAAACCCATAATCTGATCATCCCAAATTCCTCACTCGATCTGGCACAAAAATTTAGATTTGACCTTTAAAATTCATAATTTTAGATAACAAAACGGGTTATATACCTGAAAACACGAATTGTTTGATTCGAGATTTTGATATGTTTAAAATTTTCACCGACTTTCTTAATTTCTAGATAATTTCCAAACTTATTATACTTAAATATATTTTTAAAACTTAGTTTATGTTAAAAAAACATATCTTGTTTGAATTTCATAGCCTATAAGAGATTCAATGATGCGATCTGAATTTTCACTTGTTTAAAACCCTCGAACAAAAATTAGAGCCACGGACATGTATACTTATACAGATATGTAGGAATTGATATTTATACATAAATGCAAGCATAATTCACATCATACATTTAAAGATCATCACAAGCATCAATTTTTAAACAGTTTGAAGTTTGTTTACTCATAGGCATTTCAAAAAAACAGAGGAAACTAGGTTAGATTACTCACCTGGATTTAACAGAGAAGCTTGTAATTTGAAGTCTAGAAATGCTTTTAAAAATGGAAATTTGATCTTGCCACTTGATTCAAAATTGAGCTATTTTGTTTAAATTTGAAACAGAGTTGTTGAGCTCCTAGGTTTGCATGTTTCATATTTTGAATTAGTGAAGAGATTTCTTTGAATTTTCTAATTTTGTTCTCTAGTTTATGTTATAGGCTTTGAGTTTATGATTTTGCTTGATTTGAATAATGTTTTGCAGATTTATTTTCTTAAGTTTGTAAAATGGAGATAGGAAAAGTAGCGAAGAGATGAGATGTAGGATTTATAAAAAATAAAAGAAAGAAAAGAAAAAAAAGAAAAAAAATAGCGACACTGTTAATTTTGTTATTTCATTTTCAAAAGAAATTGGCCACGTGTATTTTTTTTATTACATTACAAATGTACTTGCATGCTTAAATCATTTTATAAATGTCCAATCTTTTTTTGTATGCTTACAAATGTCCTAATACGTTTTTATGTAAATTTTCTTATGCTTACAAGTGTCTTAATCTACATTAAATATAGAATTTTGCCTTAATTACTAATACTTTATTATATATATATATATATATTAATATATGTTTATATTCTTAAACAAATTATATTTTATCTCATGCTTAACTCACTAATTTCAAAAGAAATATACACATATACACACCTATATACTTGTGTATGTATATACTTAAAATTTCAATATTATAAAGTTTACACATATCTATTAATATGTTTATTAATTTGCTAAGAGTCATCATTTTAAATTTTACTATTATTATAGTTTTCAAATCCACTTATATAAATATATCCAAACATCTTTAATTATCAAATTTTATTTGTTTAACCCAAATAAAATTAGTATCTCAATAGTAAACATCAGTTAATTATTCAATTAACAGCTGTTCAAAAATCCAGGTTATCACATGATATAATGATAATAATAATATCAAATCCAATATCACAAATTCATAAAATCAATAAATAATATAAGAGCCTATCAAATCATTCCAATGATATACAACCATATACAAAACATAAAGGAAGTCAATCCAACCAAAATAACAATCAATAAATAAAGGCTATCTCTAAAGTACTAAATCAAAAAAATATGAATACACGGGGACTGACTACAATTTAGACTTAACTAGTCTCTAGTTTAATCTACTCATTATAGGATAGAGACATGTATGCCAATCCACTACATACTCACAACCCTGAACCATAAAGGGAGACTGATAGCACAATACCTGATCTAGGAACCTAAGACTAATCGCCACCCACAGTGTACTGTCTATTCCTACATTCTTCAATGACTTCGATGGACATCATGACCCCATCTATTAGTGGCTCGTCTATGCATAGCCCCGGTCACGACCTTATTTTTCCTCTATAGATAACAGAAAACTGGCCTATATGACAAAAGAGGCTACCAACTACCAATATTAAAATACTCATCGAAAGGACACAAAACAACGGTGTCATGGATCAGGTGCACGATCCCATGATCAGGCCGCTAAAGTGCCAATCTGGTTCACTTCCGAAGCTTAAAGGGAGCTGGACACCATTTGGATGGTTACATTATATTCAACTAATAGTTGTATATAACTCTAACTGTAGGTTGAATCGCGAATTACATTGTCAATACATGTCTATCATATAACCGTAGCAAGTATCATCATATACATATGAGCATCTTCTCGTTTGAATGACACTTACTTGCAAACAATAATCAAACGAATAATATAACGACGTCCTATTCCACAGCAGGTTACTCGGATAATTGTTTAATGCTTATAAACTACGGTCAATCCATAGTAGATCTCTATATGATAAGTTCGATGAATAACCAAAAAAGTGTTACCTAAAGTCCTATACCAGATGGTCACTAAACCGTTTATTCAAATTCTTTGTCAAATAGAAATGAAAAGTATATAATCAAATAGTAACATAATACATAT
Organism: Allium cepa; assembly: GCA_030765085.1. Taxonomy (NCBI): domain Eukaryota; kingdom Viridiplantae; phylum Streptophyta; class Magnoliopsida; order Asparagales; family Amaryllidaceae; genus Allium; species Allium cepa. The sequence goes on along the minus strand of CM060935.1, from coordinate 789,339,830 downwards.
ATAATAAAATATAATTGTTAATAAAATAAAATAAATATATAATTATGATAATAGCTTTTAGTAGTATAACAGAAACACCACTAATAATTATATATATATATATATATATATAATTAAATAAACGACAAATTTAGGAAATGAAATTACACGGGCTCAGTCCACTGGGTTGATCCCTCAATCGAATAAAACAATACATTAATGTTGTTTGGATTGAAAAGTATGCATTGAAACGCATTTTACAGGGCCCGGTCAATTGAATGTTATGTCCAGGTTACTGAATGCCAGTACTCCTAAAATGAATTCAGGGATTCACCACTTCAATTTGATTTAATCATATGCCTTCATTCATGTTTTACTCTTTGATACTCTCTTACATCGATGTTAAGCTAATGATTCAAGGTCAATTACGTTAATGAATTTCAAATCATCAACATAGTTAATGGATCATAATACGTTTCAATTTGCATAATGTTCATCGGTGAAACTAATTCAAATTGTTATGAGTTGAGAACTCATCTTGATTTGGCAATCATTTAGCTTCAAGTCTTCCCTTACTTCCTCCCTCTTAAGCTCTCTACACAAATTCTCCAAATAAATATGATGATCACTTGCTACTTGAGAGTGTTTGGTGTATATTATTGTCAATATTCCTTGATTAATTGGTATTAATTGTTGGTGCTTACAGTTAAGTAATTTGAGAGATTATAGTGGTGGGGTTTGGGTGGAATGATCAAATTTTCAAATATGAATGAATAGAGGGATGAGTATTTATATTTATAAGTGGAAGTGAATACTTTAGATTTAGAAAAGTCTAGAATTAGCATTCATGTAACCATATGTTCTTAGTTTGAGTTTTTCATATTTACTAATTGGGCTTGTATTTATTCATTCGTTCCTTTGTTGACTAAGGCAATGTTTACACCATATTTCATGAAAAATAAATGGATTGGATTTTTGTGTAATAACGGGCCTTGATTTCATATTCAAAACTTTATCAAAATATAACTTAAATTCTATTATTTCTTTGAAGTCATTTCTAAATTCTATTTAAATCCTTTTAACACTACAAAATCATTTCTAACTTTTGGTTAAGTTTCAAATCACATACTTCAAACCTCATCTATTATAAAACTCCATAAAATCTCATTTTGATCAATTTATTTCAAATTGTAATTTCACAACTTTATATTAAAAATTATCTAAATGATTTATTAAATCAAATTCTTTTCCAAATTATTTTTTCATTTCATTTAATTATTTCTTATTAATTTCACCAAATTATTTCTTTAATTTCATTCCAAATCCCACTTATTTCATTTTTAATTATCATAAATCTTTAAATAATAACCTCTTGACAATGGATTGTTACATATCTCATTCTTGATACATCTTGATTAGGAATATTTAAGCACAGGCATTGGTTTTAACAATTCCACACTTGTGGTTATGAACACACTCGTAACTGGAATCGATAAAATACTTTTCTTAAGGTGTTTATACTTGTATACATTATGTATTTAAAACATTATAAACATCCCAATATATGAGTCTATACAATAGAAAATAAAATAAAAAGTTTGACTTATTTCGATGTAGATTTGTTTTAAGAGTTAGGTGATATAATCAAATTGAATAATTGCCTTATAGCACATTCCTAACTCTTTCAATCTCCTACTTGCAGTTTAGTCCAATTATGGTGACTTATAGCCAAATTCTCTATCAATTTTCCTAGTTACTAGATTAAACTAAGAAAGGGCCTTGTTGCGGGTTTTTATAATATTATTATTTCACAACCACTTTTATACTTCTTGATACTTATAAACTATTTTATAATAAGGTAATTATGCATATCATCTCTCGACTTCATAATGAGCTATCTATTGTTATTGTAATATGTATTGCATCATTAGTATCATAATACATTATTCGATTTAAAATAGTGGGAATATTCCTAGATTATTTATAAATTTACATATGTATACTACTTTTATTGCGGTAGTATTTAAGGCGATGTACTTAGCCTTTATAGTTGAATCTGCCACAACCTCTCATTTGGAACATTTCTAACTTAAATATGCTTTAACAAAGGTAAGTATGAATTTAAGGTTAACTACTATAATAGATGTCACTTGTAGAGTTCGGGTTTGAACACTCCTTCGTAGGTAGGCCATTGTTTCCATAAATAATTCTCTGGTATTTTGCAAATACTCAAGACTACTTTGAACAACCAGTTAGTGATTTGAACTCAGGTTTGATATTTTCCCATTACACCAAGTAAATAACCGAATTTTGATTTAGTACATAAGATAAAATATATGATCATTCATAATGCTGATGCATAAGGAATTCTTTTTGTAACATTCCCGAATTTTGAACAAGTTTAATTTGACAATTTATTTAATTTTGAAAATTAAATTGTGAATTTAATTATGAATTAATTTGAAAATTCTAGAATAAATAAATAAATTGGATTATAAATAGACTTTAATTTGAAATTTAAGAATAAGTATTTACAAGAAGATTTTAAATGCTTAAAGTTAAATATCTTTGAATTGTTTTAATAATTAGATCGTAAGTAATTAAAAAATTATTACTTAATTTCAAAAGAATTAATTTATGAAATTAATTAAAGGTAAATTTATTAGAGTGATAAATTAGAGGTTTATTTACGAATGTATAATTTTATTTTAAATAAAATTTTCTTTCGAAAGATTATGCAAGTATAATTTATATGTATATATATATACACACACACAATATCTAAGTTTAACAAAAAGGTTTAATGTTGTTTCTTTTAAAAAAAAATAATATATACATTTGAATAAAGGTTTGTGAATGTATTTAAAAACATTAAAACATTAAAACATAATAGTTCATCTTGAATAGGATTTGATAGTTTGATTTCAAATCATGTGTTATTAAATTGTAAATAAAATATGTGTTTTATAAAAAAAGATTGAAAATAAAAACTTGAAACTTAGATCCAAAATTAAAAGGTGTATATGTATGTAAAAGAATTAATACAAAAGTTTAAATTATTTATATATATCTTATAAAATAATAATGAGTAATAAAACATGAACATGATTTGTAAAAATAAAATGAAGCAAGGATTTAAAACTAAATTTTGAAATTTCTATGAACTAAGTTGTAAATTAATTGAACTAAAGGACCAAAACAAAATTTATAAAATAAATTCAAGACAAGGTTAAAAACATAAATATACAAAATTTTACAAATGTGTGATAAGGAACATCACTAAAGCACAAGTGTAAATGAATGTTACAAGTGGCATTTAAATTTCCTTTTGAAATTAATTTTTCATTTTTTTAACATATATGAAAAGAAAATATACACAGGCTATTTTCTGTTTTCTCAAACCTGAGATAGAACTGCAAAACAAAGCTCCAAACCAGTAAATTAAAACAACTTGAATTCATCTCAAACATAAATCAAGATCGACCTGAACTGAGGCATGTAGTGAAATTCAGAGCAAGCAAGTTTAAATTCAAAACCAGGAAGCCTGGAAAAATAAAAATCTGCAACCTGGAAGTTTCTCTGAAAACCAATCTCAGTTTGAAATACATAAAACAAAATAACAATACCAGAAGCAGCTTCAACAAATAAGCAAAGCAAAAGTTCAAGCATGCAGATGGCAACTTAATATCTAGTTCTGGAATCAAACTAAAGGATCAGAGTATCAAATGCAAAGTAATTTTCAAATCTGAAAGAAATTCTCGAAGTAATCAAGTGGCAATTCAAAATCAAACTAATTCAACTCAGAATTAAATCAAAGTAGAGATTAAAGCATCAAGTTCAAATACAAAAACATTGTTTCTGTTTTCTAGGAATCTCAAGTGAGCAACTTCCTCTTTAAAAAACCTGATTTGATTTATGATAATTACAATGCATGTCTGAAATAAGAAGAATTTGTCTCTGTAAATTCATTCCAAGCTCTGTTAGAAAAATTTAATCTACCTCAACCCAAGCAAATTTTAAGTTTTGATTTCTGAATGAAAGTTATTTATATGAGTACAACATCATGTTAAAGAGTAACTCCAAGTGAAAACATGAAGTAAATGAAGAAAATCATATTTACATAAGCTAAACTGTTCCTCTCTGTCTTCATTTTACTGTGAGTAAACTTGATTTTTAAAAAGATTTAAGTTTATAGTTCAAGATTAATTGAAATTTTGGATTATATGCGCTTCAGTTTGAATACATGTTGTGATGCTCTCTACTCCTCTAATAAACTATACAGGTTGTATATTTGCTTCGATGTTCAACTTACTCTAATCCAATCATTATTGTGCTTAAAGTTTGTTACTGAAACAAGATGGTAAACCACAGTAAAGATTTTAGAAGATGTTTAAATCATCTTCGGAAAAAAATACAACTATAAAGTTCTACAGGAAATCAAAGAATAAATTGATAAATTCAATTATTTTAAAAACTAATTCAAGTTTATAACTTGAATGGTTAGTAAAATTTATGACTTTTAGAACGAATATGAAGATTTTTAGATTTGTATTTAAGGTGCAGTTTGTATATAAACAAAAATTGCATTTTTGCAAATTTCTGGTTATCGATTCAATTTAAATTGTTGAAATTTGTTTTGAAGATAGTTTGAACATACATGATGTTGGGAAAAATATTGAATAATTTTTCAAATTTAAGAATTGATTGAACGAATTCCAATTAGGGCTTGTGTTCAATTTTTTTTATGTCTGTAGCATAGAGTGATCGGCCTTTTCACGCGACCGAGTTGCACAGAATTTTGGTGGAAGGTTGCTCGATGGGTTGTCGAAGTTTGATCGAAGTGCGAGCGCCTCCGGTGGCGTTTGCAGCGGTGGCGAAATGTTTTTGTGGAGGGATCGTTTTGCAGTGTTTTCGAGCAGATGACCAAAAATTTAATTTGAAACTTCGGAAGTGATTCGAGCTTGGATTTCATGTTTTCGTGGATTTTGTGGTATGCCGATGATCTTGAAAGATCATCAGAACCTCGCGCGACGCCATGCATGTGCACGACATCGTTCTAGTGTCAGGAAGTTTTGCAGTTGGCAACATGGGTGGATTCTCGAGAAAAAATGGTAAATGCTTCGGGTGGGAACGCGAGCACACGAGCTTCTTCCTGTTATTTAGTTTGAAATTTCGAGTTAACTTAAACTCTTACTGAAAAAACAAAGAGGAAGAAGAGGGAGTCTCATGGGAAAATGGGTGAAGTACTCGAGGTGATACTCGAGTTAACGGGGTAAAGTCTCGGGTCAGTTGTTATGACAGCAATTTGAGGTTTTAAAACAAATTTAAATGGAATTTAAATTTGTATACTTGATTTAAACAAAGTTTAAATCAGTTTGAAGTGTGGATTCAAATTTATTTTTGAATTATAATCTGAAATGAAATAAAAGTTTTAAAATATATAAAATGAAATTTGGGTTTTAAATTAAGGTTTTAAATCAAGATTTTAAAACAAAATTTAAAATCAAAGTTTAAATCAAAAAAATTAAAATATGGATTCAAGTCTCTTTGAATCCAAATCTAGAAACTTAAATTAGTTCTAAATCTGAATATGTTTAAAAAATTTTTAAATTAAATAGCTTTTAAAAGTATAATCGTTTTCAAACAAATGTTTAACTTGATTTTTGATAAAATTCCTTTATAAAGATTTTCTTAAATTTGAGTGAAGAGTTAAATAAATGGTTTTAACTTGAATTTGCAAGATCAAATATAATATATTTCAAAGCTTAAATTTTAAATAAAAATTTAAGTAAATGAGTTAGAACTTTTTCTTATATAGGGTTATAAGTGGATATTCAAATTTGGCAAATGTCCAAAATCTATAATCATTTTGAATTTTAAATTCAGAATGGAGTTTGAATTTAAATTTAAAGGTGCAATGTTTAAAATACACTTAAATGGTAGTGAAATCATTAGTGAAGAAGTTAATTATCTTAGAGATAATTAAGGTAATAAAATGATTTAATTAATAAGGTAGTTAAAGAATGATTTATTTAATTTATAAATAAATAATTTAGATAAATTTATAACTAGAAATGATTAATAATGAATTAATCTAAGATAATTTCTTAAGAAAGTAATTAAAGAAATGTTATTCATTAATGAAGATAATTAACTAGGGATTATTAAGTAATTAAATTAATCTGATTGATTTTGATAATTAATTAGATTAATTAGTTTAGATAATCAATCATGCATTTTTGAATGAAATTACTTAATGAAAGTAATTAAGGGATTTATTACTTATTGTAATTAATTCTAGTAATGTGGTTAATTTAAGTTAATTAATTAATTTAGTTTAATTAACTTAAGAAAAATCATTTGATAATTAGATAAGGGTAATTACTTAGTATAATTAATGGAGACAATTACCTAGGGAAGTAATAAATGATAATTACTGGGAGGTGATTAGTGAATATGATTTATAAATAAAGTAATTTGGATAATTACTTTTGTTATTAATCAAGTATGATTAATAATTGTGTTTAATTAAATTAATTTAAATAAAGTAATTTAATTTAAATAAAATTAGAGATCATTAATTAATATAATTAATGATGTAATTCATAATGGACTAATGGAGGAATAATTAATAATGAGGTGATTAATTGATGTAATTAAATAAGGTGATTAATTAATTAATTTATATCAAATAATTTGTAATTAATTAATAAGGATTGGAAAATTAATTCATAAGTAATTAATTTAATTGCAAATTAATTGAATTAATTAGGATTAAACGATTAATTAATCCTACCTATAAATGGTTATTGAATGCTTGACCTTGTTTATGAATGTTTGCCTTGTATGAATTACCTTGAATTGATTGATCTGTGATATTCTGTTCTGTGAATTGAGTTGTGTGTAATTTATTCATTTCTTTATTTATTCATCTATGATACATTTATCTGTGAATCTATAATTAAGCGTTATAGATTATGCCGCTTATCGATATTTCTGTGTTTTGATCTGTGATGATTGAATAATGTTGCACTATTGTGTTAAACCGCTAGACTACACTATACACACACAAATATGGATTTCACAAGGAAAAAGGTTAAGTCACACATATTTGAATTTAATATTTTGAAATGGTTTTAAAGTTTGAATTTTGAATTCAGATAACTTTAGAAATGGAATTGGGTTTTCCGAAGCAGAAGCAAGTAGTTTCAAATATTATTTATGATGAAAAGATTTCAAATTTGAAATTGAATGGTTTTGGAAGCTGAAATTGAATCTTTGTCAAAGATAGTTGAACCCTATTTTAAAATTGAAGGGGATTTTAAATGATGTTCCTTTTATATAAAAGATTTGAAACCTGGAATTGTTTTGAAAGTTATGAATGAATCTTTGTTTAAAGATTGGTGAACCTTGTTTTAAATTGAAAGGGGTCTTAAAAATAAATCTTTTGTTTAAAAGATTAAAATGTGGAAATTGTTTAAACCATTGAAAGGTTTCTGGAAGTGAATCTTTTTGGTTAAAAAGATTTATAAATGGTAATTCGTTAACCATTTGAAAGAATAGTTTTGTGTTTTAAAGTTGTGACTTAACTGAAATTCCATATCCATATGCTTTTAAATATTGCGCTCACTATTCGGTTTAGCCGGGAGAGGACCTTGTGTCATATAACCCATTCCGAATAGTGATACGACGTTATGGATAGCATTTGAAGACCGGGTATTTGCGAGTGCGATAGGATGACCTATCGATTGTCTCTGCACCGAGTAGCTACGGTATAGAGATTCCCTAAGTAATGGGAAATCCTATCGGGATTGTGGATTCCCGGATTTGCAAGAGCTCCTTCGGAAGTGCCTTCGGTTCTGTTCGAACCCGGAACATGCTTGTATGAATGCGTGTCTGACACTACACTATGAGATGTAAAACCGGTTTCTATCAAATACATTTCTGTTTGGTGGCGGAGATTTATTCTCTTAGCTTAACACCCTTCTCTGAGACGCACGAGCTCAGAGGTTATGTAGTTGATGGTTACCAGTGATACATTCCCAATTTGGTAATGTGGCATACGAAGTGATGCTGATCATTTGTTGATCAAAGCAAGGCTTTGTGAAAAGCGTATCTTTGTGGACGAGACTTCGTCGAACTTCACAACCCGGAATGGTCGAAACAGGAAGAATGCGGCAAGGTTATTTGGGGGTAGCGCCCCCTGAGGGTATGTTCATTTCCTTCTGGATAGAGGTGATATCATGGTATGGAGCCCAGATATTTAACCTTTGTGATTACTGCAAATACATTACTTTGTGGTTGTTGGTATCGAGCGCTTGGATAAAGGTTGGTTACGACCGGGGAATGACAATCTCTTGTCGGTAGTTACCTAGTTACAGAGGTAACCCGGCCTTGTGTTGGCAGAGATCTGGTTAGGTTCTCGGGGCGTCCCTCCAGAGGCGTACCCATGTGGCCCAGGATGTTCCTTGCCTGACCATTTGTTGGAAAACCAAAGAAACAATACGCGCCTTGTACGGTTTTAGTTGTAGAACCTGCCATTTAAAATGGTAGCTATAGCAGGCATAATATAATGGTACCTATGCTGGCTAAGATTAATATTATACTTTCGAAATGTTTTCCAATATGCACTAATAATAATATCAAATGGTTTTTGCTTATCAAGCATATTTGACTATCATAAGGAGAAATCTTCCCTAAGTCTGCGTTTGCATTGTGTGTGTGGTGGGAGGCCTTGTGGTAGTTTCATTTTCCAAAGGCATTGCGGATTTCAAATTTTTAATTCTTTTGTTTGTTTTTAAAAACAAACTGTTTTTGTTTGCTCATACCAGTCCCATGACTGACCCGGAGTTTATTGTTCCTTTTCTAAACTCTGGATGCCCACTATTTTCCACACGGGCAGTCCAGAGTTGGGTTTTTCAGATAGTAGATATTAGATATCAATTCAATAGCTTTCAGCTTTCTCCTTGTAATTCTTCGGAGACTTTGGATATTGGAGTCTTTGGATTCACACTAGTCCTGCTTGTCTTGGTGAAATGTGATGGTGGTTCGAGCTTGTGGTTTGGAGCCTTAGCTTTGTAGCGTTGGATTGGAGTTATCTCTTGGCTATTCGTTTTCCGCTGCTATATCATATTGTTTTTTTTCCGCTGTAGCATTTTTATCTTGTCTCTGATATTTCTTGTATCATATATATATCTTTGTTGTATCATTTTGGATAATGTATCATTGGTTGTGTATGATATTCATTTCTTTTTCTTCCACTGTGTTGTTTTACTTAATTGTGTTATAAGCACCGGCACAATTCGAATTTCAACGATTGAATCTGCGGCATTCAAGTACAAGTGGAGTACGGATGTCGATTTTCAAACGCTGGAATTCGGGTCGTGACACTTTTCATATGCTCACATATTTTAATATGTTTGTGTTTATTGATTGGGAAATTCTCAAAATCCTTTTACGCCAAGTATAAAGGGTACCCCTCACAAATCCTTCATTGAGAAATAGGAAACTATGTTTTAACCGATTTAACGTGAGTACATCATTACCTATCATTAGCATGTTATTTACTAAAACTAATAGAAATATCATAGCACCTACTATTTTTGTTTCTTACAAACACACACTTCCTCTACATTTTGAATAATACCAAACTATTTGACTCCTCAATCAAAATACATGCTTAACTTCTAGATGCTTATTTAAGATCATGTACTGATCTCAGAAAGTCGACAAGCTTTATTATCACTTCTACTGACTTTGAGATTTTTTGTTGGTTTTTGCAAATAATCTCCTCTAAATCATTATTTAGAAGTTCTACTTCAACGTCAATATGCCGAAACTCATAATTATATTATGCAATAATTTGCGTATAGAAATCAAATTGTCTTAAGCATACTCACTGAAAAAATTGCTTCACTAATTCAAAACTTTGAAATCGCAAGGTCATTTTCCATCAACCTTGCATTAAACGATTCTAACTGCATTGATCTTCTTCTCAAAGACTCGCCTATGACTGATGCAACATATCATTTTGAGTATAATTTTCAAAATCAAATTTATCAGTGTACTTGGAATCCATTATAGATTTAAAGCACTAAGCCATATGGTAGAGCCTATACTTTCCAAGGCTTATTAACAATTGAGGAAATTGCCATTACGAATAATTCATCTTTCAACATTGATAAGAAGCTCGCAGTTTATCTTCAGTATAGAAGATTTTTTTATTAGATATTCTAATAAACCATGTTCTTATGGGTTTGATTAAATTTGTACCATCTTTATAATCAATTTCAATGTTTGACTCTTCGATTGCGTCCATATCCATCGCACCGTCACTAGTTTCTCTAATAAGAAATTACATCAGCAAAATCGGTGGCATGAATTGAAATAAAAATTTGTTTCATTGTGCAATGGAATTTATAGTGAAAATATTTTATAAACAACCAATAGACTAACATATAATACATTTATCCCTGAGTTTACAGAACATTCGTTCATAACGTGGATGTGATAACCACATATTAAATGGGTTTTCCTTGTAATCCATATCTTATATAGAATGTAATATCACCTTAGATTAAACAAAAATTAAGAACATATCCTACAATAGAAAAACTAAGTGAATTTTACTCATTGTGAATCATACTTTGTCCAACAATGCTCGACTAATCCTTCACTATAAGTTCTTATGTTGCATATGAAGAAGGGACTTTGAGACTGAATCATACTATCTTTTGATAACCTTGGAACTCTTATCCAAGATACTCACCTACTTGATTAAATTAAATTGTTTTAATTCTTTTACATGTTTATTTTTTTACATCTTTTTTAAGTTCAATGAATTTATCATGGATATATAACTTCTGTTTCAAATATACATGTCTATATCTGGGATATTCATCGGTAATTTTAATAAAGTAAGTGGATTTACATTCGGTATCATTTGACTCTAGATTACATACATCTATGTATCAATCTGAATGATTCATTAACTCTTTTGCCACTCTCACTGAATATGTGCTTTTGCATTAATCATATGCGATACAATTCACAAGTATCATATGATTCATAATCATATGATTAAAGTAAAATTATTAAAGGTATGACTTTGTCTGTAATTCTAAATATAAATGTTAATATTCTAGATGCTCTTATATTATTTATAGCTAACACATCCTTATTGTAGTGAAGGATAATAACATCATCAAAATACCAAAAATCGATATGTTTCACAGAAAATATCCCCTATATTCATAATAAAATAAAAATATATCTATTTTTGGTCAAAAGCAAATAATGATTAGTATTTCATAAATAATTTTTCGTATATGTGAAGGTAAAATTTGAAACTTGATCCGTCTGTTATATAAAGCTCTATAGGTTATTTATTGCTCCTAATATTACTAATTTACAATCGAAAATTTCATATCAAGTATCTCAAACTCAAGAAATAGATCTTATGGAGAATAATTTTCTATACATACGGAATATAAATCTTATTTCCTATTCGTTATTAAGCGTCAGTAAATATTTTATACAATTCCATTTCCTACATTTCTTCTTAAAGAAAAGTGACCATTCATTCTCTCTCATCTCAACCATGCAAACATTTTCCACACTCAAGCTTTCTTATTCTCTTTTAAATGGTTTAACCTTACCTTTTACTTCAAGACCGCACTAGACTTGTTTATGAAAATGCACTCAATCATCCTTAACATGTTAAAAAGATCGAATAAGTCGCACTTATGTAAAATATGTAGGATCGATTTCACCATAGAGGGGGGGTGAATAGGGTGATACTAATAATAATAAAAATTAATGAGGAAAAATATAAAATAATTGCAGCATGGATAATAGCAGAGTAATAAAAGCAGAAATAGAACAACACAGATTTAACCACCTTCGGCAAAACCCTGCCTACGTGCTACCCCTAAAGTTTCTACTAGAAATTAAGTAGTCAGAAGCTTACACACGTAAACTTGCGACACCCATTATTGACTACCTAACTCTACGCTCAAAACCCTGCCACAACTCTGCCACTAAGTTGTGAATTCTCGAACTACACTACCATAGTTCGTCCTTTAGTCAAACGGCTAGAATTTTACAAAATTTTAAAAGAAAAATACAAATTAAAAAAGAACACAAAACAAAAACACTAATTTTAAAATTAAAGCCTAATAGAATTTATAAAAGCCGACCCAAAGAAAAAACACAGTGATAAAAATATGTCCCCTTTTTCTTTCTATCTATTCGGCCGTTTCTCGTTCCTCTTCATTCTGAAAATGAGGGTTCTGGAATTTAAAGTAGCCGCCTTAAAGTTGATCAAACTGAATCCAGCACGCTTGTAAGAAATGAGGCTCAAATCTTATGTTGCTTTCGTTCCTTCGTGGCTGCTTCTCGATCGAGTTCGAATCGAATAATACTGGTATGCGATTTCCGTTGTTTACTATCGTTGATATGCTTGAATTCGATGCTCTAATTGTCGATGATGAGAATGGGTATTTATAGGGAATAAAATCCTAAATTATCGTTTGAATATATCATTTGAACTCGTCTGTTAATTTTGCTCGGCCGTTTGATTTTACTTGAATACATGTGATTTATTTAGACTAGTTGATATGCTTTGCTTTATTACCACGGCTTGTTTGGCTTTCTAATCTTTCGTTCTATTATTTGATTTTCTATGAATTGTTTTCAGTCTTTTCTCCTTTGACTTCGACCATTTGAAATTGTGATAAACTGGACTTGTTTGATTCTTCCTTGGTCACCACGGCTTTGATTCTTTGGCATTTCGAATTTTTTGTTGACTGCTGTTACATTTTCTTTTAAACCGTGACTTTGTTGCTACAGCATGCTACATTGAGACTTCATGAGCTTTGAATCCTGTATTCTGGTTGCATGAACATATTGCAGCCTTCATTCATATGCATACATCTCTGGTTTGCTTGCCTGAGGTATTGCAGCCTTCATTTATATGTATTCATGTGGCCCCAATCCATGTTCACACTTGAAGTATGGTTTAACTACTTTCCACTTACGTACATGTTACGTATAATTGGTTCTATGATTACTTGAGTTTGGTACACTCCACCGGTTTCATGTGCATTTTGAATATTTCTGGGTTCACCTGAATTTTCATATTGCTTTGAGTCGAAATGTAGTTGCTTGCCTCTAAACTGTTGTGTTACCACCTTTTCTTGTGAATGCACCTGACCATGCCTTTGTTAACATTTCTTGGATTGAAGTTTGGTTTCCACTGTATATATGTGTGTGTGTTCATGCACGTATATATTTATGTTGTGATGCCTTCACTTGTTCCTCTTGGAGTCTTCACTTGGTTGTTGTATACCTGCACCTGTTTGCTTGTGTTATATTGATGTTGTGTTCATTTGTTTGGAGATTTTGTTTCACTGGTGGTTCACTTCTATTGTATGTTCGGTTTTGATGTATGACTGCATTTGCTGTTGCACATTTCCTTGAGTTTGGAGCTTGTTGTACATAGGACCAACCATGTGTAAATTATTGTGCCTTTGTTCACTGCATTCATTTTGTCAGGTCTGGTTATGTTCATTTGTGTTTTGGTCTTCATATATATGATGAACTAAAATGATATGCACTGCATATATATGTATACATGTGTGTATACATATGTATATGTATATTTATGGTGATGTTGATGTATATGCATGCTCCATTCATTTTGTATTATTCACTGCCCTGGTCATGTTCATTTGATGGTCTGATTTGTATTCAGTTGCATTCATTCCAGACTGGTCTTTGTTGCTCCTTTTGAGTTGTAGTCATATTGTTGTTTTTGACTTGCATTCTTATTTGGAGTCTTCATTTCTGGACTGAAATGTGAGTTGAACCTGTTGTTGCTGGTTTCATGTGTACATCATTTTATACATGTGTTGTTTACAGTCTGAAGTTTTGTGTACACTTTCATCTAGATTTGTTTTTCGTATTGCACCTGAGTTGAATCCAGCTTGCAGCGCGGGTTTGACCTTGTGCTCACATATTCCTGCAATTTTATCAAGTGTATATTGTTATGCACTGCCTTGTGGCATGTACAGTGATACACTGTGCATTTCACAATTTATTTGTGTAGATGAATTCAAAAGAAACGATGATGAACAACCCAAATACAGAGGCAAATAATATTTTCAAAAAATACACATTATATTTTACACTACGAAAATATTTCATTTTCAATTTTACTGCGTTAGTATTTATTTTATAAATAATTCAGATGCTGGATTCAATCTGGAATAGAGTTGAAGATAAATACGGGTGAATGAGTGATATGTAGTAAGGAGAAAATGCAAGTGATAATTGTATAGTGAAAAATTGTGTTGTAATTTGAAAATGTATTGTAATTGGAATTTTGTATATATAGATGCGCATAAATTGTGTACTATTCAAAATTATAATAAAATATTTGTTTGAATAAAATATCGGTTTGAATGTAAATTTTGTGTTATTTATTTTATTCAGCAAATATTTATTTAATTATGTGAAAAATAAAATAGTACAATAACAAATATATTTAAACGAATATATATATTTATTATTGTTTTCTCACCTTTTGGCAAGACTGTAACACCAAGAAGTTGACTAAGAACCAAAGATGGTCTGTCCCGAAGATCGATTGTACACAGGTTCACTATGGATGTCAATATATTTTATTCGAGTCCGAATCAAGCTATAATTAATGTGATAAGACAGCAAAGCTATAAAAGCCAACATTCTAAATTTCAAGTCAATTGGAGTTCATATGCTCGAGTTACGAATCGATCAAGATTCATGGAAAACATGCTTACTTCGTATCCATACATTTCGTATCCATCAATGAGCGTCGCTTCGTATCCATACATTTCGTATCCATCAATGAGCGTCGCTTCGTATCCATCAGATTATCTGTTGTTCGTATCCATCAGTTATCCGTTGTTCGTATCCATCAAGCCTCAACACACTTCGTATCCATCAAAAAATGTTGTTTCATATCCATCGAGTGCACCACTTCGTATCCGTCAGGTAACCATTCTCTTTGTATCCATCAACCAGTCATGTGATTCATAATCCATCTGGTCAACTGCTGCCATCTTCATATTGATCCTTTTATACCCATTTCGTATCGGTCATCCGATGATCGATACGAAGTACACATGAAGGATCAATACAAAGTGCACACGAAGGATAGATACGAAGTCCACATAAAGGATCGATACGAAGTGCACATGAAGGATCGATACGAAGTAAAGCATGGATGATCGATACAAACAAAGCCAAACCATCGATACGAAGTAAAGCATGGCTGATCGTTACAAACAAAGCCAAACCATCAATACGAACAAGGCGTATACATAGGGAAGACTCGATCGTTCGGCATGAAATGTGGATTGATCCAGAAAACAAGCGTCATGTCAATAAGCAAACACGTGCTCACATCGATGCAAAACCATCGATACGAAGAGGATCAATGCGAAGGAAACAACAACTGAAAAGCCCAAACTTCCATCGATCATAACTCATAATCTACAATTCTAAATGCCATTAAATTTTCACAGGAGCTTACGAAGAACCTAAAGAATGTTCATGCTCAATTCAACTCAATTGGGCCAAATCTTGATCGATATGGATTTTGTTCGTATCGATCACGGACCGAGTGCAAATGACATGGGATCGATCATGTGGGCCCACCCACATGAGAGAAGGGGTCTTCCGAGATCTGAACGAGATACTTGCAGCCTACGCCTATAAATAGCATCCTAGGACCTATAGAAAAGGGACATTTGGATCTTCTAGGTCCAGACTCTGTCGAAATCACTGTTGTACTTGAATTCTACTGTTGTAATCCATTGTAACCCATTGACAAGCGAAAATCAATAAAATCATCAATTTCATAGTGGACGTAGGCCATATGCCAAACCTTTCTAAATCTTTTTGTTTCTTCGCGTTTTTCTTATCTGTTTTAGAAGTGTTTGTTAAATAATCCTCTTTTTCCATTTATTTTCTTCACTTTATCTCTTCAAATACTTCCGAAGAGTGTTGTGACCAAATTTTGGTACAAACACTGTGGTGCTTTCACTGAGAAAATCCTAGTTTTTTCTCCTGCTCGTTGGATCTACTATCGATATCGGATAACATAAATCTAACAAGGAGATCCAGATTTCAAGTTTAAAGTTCTTCCATCCTATTTTGATTTGCATCAAGTCTAGGAAAAAGCTTTTCTATCCATCATGGTTAACACAAGGACCACTTCTACTGCTGCAGATCCAAAAGGACGGGATTGGCAGAATCTCGTACAATTGCCACCGACTAACTAGAATGCTACTGGACCATCAGATCTGCAAGGCCCTATCACCAGGAAAGAGTTTCAGATGCTAATGCAAGAGATGACACAAAGTCATCAGCAACTTGCTCAACAGCTGCGTGCCAATGTAGAATTAACCAATCGCTAAATCGCCAAAGGCATACGAGATCCTAGAGGGATCAGGCTTCCTATTCATCTACTGAGAGTTCAGTTTCTTCAGACTATCATAACATATCCATGCACCCACGGCTAGCTGGACCCAAGCTACTGGACATCCGCATCCACTGAACATTGGGCAACCTTGAGTTGGCCCGTCCATCAGCCATTAGACTGGACCCTCCTCTCGAGGAGGTACTATTTCAAATCATGTTACAGGCAACCGCACTACCACCACTACAGAACCGAGAGCTGATACCCGAAACCGGATAGATCTGATCCAACGTCAACATGAATACACTCGAGAACCTTATGTTCTAGAGAACTTAGAACCAAGGAGGCATGATATGGACCATCGATTGCGACCGGCCCCTACTCGCATTGTGGAACCCGCCCACACCTTGGCCCAGCATGCTCAAAATGTCCAAATGCTGGACATCCCGATGATGATCTGAGAAAGTCAAGGCCTCACTAATGACGACTGGGGAATCTTCCGGAGTCATACTCCTTTTACTGATTACATACTTTATACTGAACCACCTTAGCGTTTCAAAATGCCACATCTTCCTGTGTATGAAGGAGCTCTGATCCCAATCATCGTATTTTGAAGTACAAATGGTTAATGAACGCTACACGAGCTGATGATGCAATCAAGTGTCGAAGTTTTCCAATCTCTCTAGGGGCGTAGCAACTATGTGGTTTACCCATTTACCATCCCGATCCATATCGTGTTTTGATCAGTTGGCAAAGAAGTTTGTAGAGCAGTTCCGCATGCATGTAATAAGGCTAAAAGACGTTAATACTTTATCTAGTGTCACTCAAGCTCGTGGAGAGACACTCAGACTTATTTGGAGAAATTTCATGCTACATGCGCTGAGATTAGCAATCCCAATGATAAACCAATTCTGATGGCACTAACTAAAGGGATTGATCCCGATTCAGAATTTGGTAACTGGCTGGCCGAAAAACCCCCTACGTCATTTGACCATTTCTATTCCAAGATAGCCTAATTCTTGAGAAGGGGGATGCAAAACAGTCTAAGAAAAGGATGACGCAGGGCCCAGTATGGAAGGAATACAGAGTAATGTAGCTATTAAACAAACTGGGGAGAGTTCCAAAAAAGTGCAATTGAATATACAAAATAAATAGAATCAGCAGGGAGGTAATGGAGATCAAAATATGAAACGGGATCAGAATCATGGTCCACGACGTAGGGCTTCCATGTTTGGTAATTATACCTCTTAGAATACGTCGCTGGAGGATGTGTAATTACAGACTTGTAATACCATTCAATATAGGAAAGCCTGCCCCGAAAACATCATCAGAAAAACAAATCCAAACAGGAAAGTTTTGTAGATTCCACAATAACACAAACGAGTGTCGTCATTTACAAGATATCATTGAGAAGTTGACATGTGAGAGGAAATTGGAGCAGTTTGTACGGTCGCCACAGTCTGGAGGTGCAGGCCCATCAAATCAGAATCGTGTACCTAATCAGGCGAGACAGGAGGAACTCGCTCTCACCGACGGGAGGTTGGTGATAAATACTATTAGTGGTGGTCCTCATCTAGCAGACTGAAGCTGGAAGGAAATGGAGTCGTATGCCAGTTCCATTAGGCATGCGAGCTTCGAGTGTTGTAGTAGTTTGGAAAATCGGGCTTCGGCTAAGCAATAGAAGACGATGACTGACGACATCGTGTTCCGAAATAGTGATGCTGATAGAGTCGAAGCCCAACCATTGATCCACTTGTCATATCAGCTCAAGTAGGTCCCGCTTGGATAAAGAGGATCTTGGTTGACAGTGGAAGTTCTGTAAACATGTTATTTAAGCGAGCCTATGACCAAATGAAGATGGAGACTAAAGATTTGAAGCTTTGTCAGTCCCATATTCATGGCTTCAATAGGAATGCAACCATACCCACTGGAGTGATAGAACTACCAGTGGAGTTGGGAATTGGAGAACGCTGAAGAGTCCGGATATTATAATTTGTTGTATTAGACATAGACTCGCCATACAAAGCTTTCTTGGGCCGACCGGCCCTTGCTGAATTCAGGGCTGCCATCGCCCCGTGGTGTTTAACTTTAAAATTCCCTACCGACAATGGAGTTGGGGTCATTCAGGGAGACCAGGCTACTGTGAGGGCCTGTTATGTTGATGAGCAGCGAGAGGTGCAGGAAAAGGAAAAAGGAAAGGGCGTAGAGTAATCTCTCTACGTCTAGTTTAAAGAAAATTTACAACTAATGCCTAGGCGACACCCCAACCAATTCCCAAAGGATCTTGATCTGAGAGATACCAAAAGTAAAGATGAAAGTAAAGACAGTCAAGCTTCCCGGGCCGAACTGACGATCGATGTCCCAATCGACGGTAATGATGATTCTAAGTTAATAAAGATTAGATCTTGGCTAAGCCAACAAACGCAAGAGGAATTGGTTGAACTTCTCCGAGCAAACCTTGACGTGTTTGCTTGGATACATTCTGACATGTGTGGAATCTCCATAGACATCACAAGCCACACATTGAATATTGATCCACAGCACGTCCCAGTCAAACAAAAAAGGCATGGTTTGGATCCAGAGAGATCTGTCGCCCTTAAGGAAGAGGTAGATAAGCTTAAATCAAATGGATTTATTCGATATGCATTATGCCTGGAATGGGTGTCTAATCTTGTACTTGTCCGAAAGCTAAATGGAAAATGGAGAACATGTGTTGATTACTTAGACTTGAATAAAGCATGCCCCAAAGATAGTTTTTCACTTCCACGAATCGATCAGCTCGTAGACTCAACGGCTGGACATGAACTGTTATCCTTTATGAAAGCATATTCTGGATACAATCCGATACCCATGCATTTATCTAACTAGGAACATACCAGCTTTGTGACCGATCAAGGATTTTACTGCTACAAAGTCATGCCTTTTGGACTCAAGAACGCCGTGGCGACTTACCAACGATTAGTCAATCGAATGTTCGCTAATCAGATCAGAAAAACTATGGAAGTATATGTAAACGATATGCTGGTAAAGTCACGATTTTCCACTGATCATATCAAAGACCTGGAATCAATGTTTAATATCCTCCGAGAATATAAAATGAAGCTCAACCCATTGAAATGCCACTTTGGTGTCGCATCTGAAAAATTCCTTAGGTTTATCTTTAACGCTGGAGGAATTAAAGCCAATCTCGAAAAAATCTAAGCAATTAGAAATCTTGAGACTCCAAGAACTATAAAGCAAGTCCAGAGCCTCAACGAGAAAGTAGCAGAACTGAGCAGGTTCATTTCAAAATCCACTTACAAATGAATTTCCTTCTTTGATCTGATTAGAAAAGGGGAACTGAATTTTGAACGGACTACAGAATGTGAGGGCACATTTCGAGCACTAGTTCAACATCTCTCTGCACTACCCATTCTATCAAAGTCTATCAATCACGAGAGATTGTACATCTATTTGGCGGTTTCAGAACACAATCAATGCTGCCCTAATTCGAGAGGAAGATCGGACACAACGTCCAGTGTATTACATTAGCAAATGACTGACTAGGGCCAAGAGAATTTATCCGAAGCTAGAAAAGTTGGCTTATTGTCTCATTATTTCCTCAAGTAAGCTTCGTCCATATTATCAGGCTCATCCTATCACCGTTTACACCGACCAGCCGTTACGATAGATCCTCACACGGCCTGAGACGCCTGGAAGGTTACTCAAGTGGAATATCGAACTAAATTAGTTTGACATTACTTACACTCCGCGGCGAGCTATTCAAGGATAAGTCCTAGTAGATTTCATAGCTGATTTACTATACCGAAGGACTTCCCTGAAACCAGTGAATCTCCCAAACACATCTAGAAGCTACATACCAATGGTGCATCAAATGACCGTTGCTCAGGTGTCGGGGTTGTACTTGAAACTCCTGAAGGTCGATCTATATGCTATGCTTTAAAGTTTGATTTTTGTACAACCAACAATGAAGGTGAGTATGAAGCCCTGCTTGCCGGATTAAGACTTGGTAGAGGTATAAAGATCATTTTTGTGGAGATTTATTATGATTCGCAATTGGTCATGTGTCAAGTTCGGGGGAATACCTGGCTAAAGACCGAAGACTAGTTTCTTATCTAGCTCAAGTCCTAGAGATACTGAATCAATTTGATTATTATGCCATTTATTGCATCCCCCGAGAGCGTAATCAGAAACCGATTCATTAGCAAAGTTAGCCAGTGCAGGTGAGGCATAACTAATGGGACTCATTCCCGTAGAAACGTTATCTTCCCTGAGCATCGATCAAATGGAGATAGAATGGGTATTTGAAGTCCCGATAAGGAGTCATGGATGACTCCTTTCAGAATTTATCTCGAACATGGAACACAGCCAGTGCGTAGAAGTGAAAAGAGACAAGTTCTTCGAAAAGCTTTACGGTTCACTATTCAGAATGGAGTCATGTATAGAAGAGGGTACTTTGTTCCTTTACTCCGGTGTATCGCTCACGATGAAATTAAACGAGTATTGCATGATGTACATGAAGGAGAATGTGGCAATCATACCGGGAGGAAAGCTTTAGCCAAAAAAATGCTTCGATATGGATACTATTGGCTGACCATAAATAGTGATGTGTCCGACTATGCCAGAAAATGTGACTAATGTCAAATACAAGCTCGAATTCCTAGAACCTCTCCTACCGAAATGAGTCAGATGGTCAGTCCATGGTCTTTTGTAGTCTAGAGCATTGATATATTGGTTCTCTACCTCTAGCCAAAGGTGGTGCGAAGTACGCCATCGTCACAGTTGATTACTTTACTAAGTGGGTGGAAGCTGAACCCCTTGCTACAATCATGATGAAGAAAGTGATCAAATTCGTGCTATGCAACATTATCTGTCTATTTAGTCTCCCGTATACCATCATCACCGATAACTAAACCCAATTCGACAGCGTTGAGTTCAAGGATTTCTGTCTACGATTCCACATTCAAAAAAAATTATCTACAGTTGCACATCCTTAAGCGAATGGACAGGTTGAAGCTGTTAATGAAGTTATCAAGTCTATTCTGAAGAAACGAATGGAAAAGGCTTGGGGTAAATGGGTCGACGAACTTTGTATGACTTTATGGGCTTACTGAACAACGCATAAGTCTGCGACCAGCCACACTCCATTCTCTCTTTCTTGTGGTTTGGAAGCCATTATTTCAGTTGAGATAGAAGTACCTTCTAATCGCATGACATACTATGATTCGAGGACAAATGCTATTTGCTGAATCCCTGGATTTATTGGATGAGAAGGGAGAAGAGGCTGATTTGAGGGAAGCCGCGTACCGAAGTCGAGTCGCCCGATTGTACAACGACAAGGTTCGACCTTGAACCTTCGAACTCGGTGATCTCGTCCTTATGAGAATCTACCCGATACCTTCACATATGAAACCAACATAGAAAGGGCCGTATGTGATTGAACGAAATCTCGGAGATGGCACGTTTAAGTTATCCACCATCAACGGTCTTACTTTGCTAAGAGCCTGGAACAGCGAGAGTCTTCGCCGCCACTACACATGATAGGCTTTATTTATTTAGTCTATTTTTTATTTGCAATTTTTTTCTTCATTTCGAAATTTGAATTTGTAATAAGGCAGCCGACTTTGCCATATTTTCTTATTTCAGTAATAAAGTGCAATCTCTTCCAGCCAGAGCTGTGATTATCATACAACCATCATGATGCACGAAGAGCTATGTTCCATCATACGGTGGGATTTATTCAAATAGGGAGTACTGTAATACGACCGGTCACTCACTAAGTGAAACCCAAGCTCGGGGGCAATTCATCACACTAAAGACTAAATAGGATTGATACATGATAATCCTCTAACTAACTCAAGATTCCCAAAGTGTGAACTGGAGTATAAATTTACAAATGCGGTTTCGAGGAGGGTGGATCCGTCCACCAAACAACCTCGCCCATATCCGAATGGATCCGTCCATCTAATGACCTCACTTGTTAACTCAGGGTGGATGTGAATCGACCATCCACGATCCTTCCATTGTTTCCATAGTGCGGACATAATTCGAACGCCTAAGCAAATGTGGCTGACCATTTGTCGGCTAACTCCGAATTCGCAGAGTGCGAATTGGAGTATAAACACTAATTCTAAGTCCCTAGAGTGTGGACAAGAGTATAAACATCAGCTAACTCTACATCCCTAGAGAACGAATTAGAGTTTAAACATAAACTGGATATGAACTGACTATCCATAAGACAACTCTGACTCCCCGAAGTGCGGTCAGAGTATAAACACAAATCGGGTGTGACTAACC
The DNA here is from genome assembly GCA_030765085.1 of Allium cepa. Taxonomy (NCBI): domain Eukaryota; kingdom Viridiplantae; phylum Streptophyta; class Magnoliopsida; order Asparagales; family Amaryllidaceae; genus Allium; species Allium cepa. The sequence goes on along the minus strand of CM060935.1, from coordinate 789,317,092 downwards.
ACCCACGAATTAAGTTGAAGTCCCTAGAGTATGGATGTGGTTATAAATATTAAATAGGCATGACCGACTGCCCGTGAAAATAACTTAAGTCCCTGGAGCATGGATGTATCACTAAAACTTAACCGGACATAATCGAACGCCGAAACAGGTGCATTCCCCAAAGTGTGGATACAATCACCAATTGGTAAGCACCACTTGAATTCATCATTTTTCGGCTTTGTTTCACAAAGATCGAGATAGATATGTTAAAGGAAAACAACAACTGTTCACCAATCTTTCAAATATATCCCCGAATATGGGGGCAGAACTTAAGTATCGACCATTGATTGAGATTGTGTGATATCAATATTTGAATCAACACTTGATTGCGACCCGAAATCATAGCTCTAAGACTTAGCAATTGAATCCAGGTCTGATTTGAAGGACTAAAACTTCACAAGTATGTTGAAAAGAAGTTCAAGTGCTGAAACACTAAAGTAAATTAACCCAAGGTGAACAGAAGGCAAAATAAAATTTCATTTAAATCATTCTTTGGAAGAAAAAGACTAAGTACAAAACTATACCAAAAGTTCTACTAGCAAGGGTCGAACCCGCATCTATACATGACCTATAAAAGGAAAACAAAAGTATATTCCTATATATCTACCAAAAATGAGCCGAAGAAGCGTATCTACTCTTACTTTTTTCTTTGTTTCTTCTTCGGCGTGGACCCGCTGGAGCTGCCACTTGGTTTTCTCTTTGAGCCTTTGCCCTTCAGCGGCTGATCTCTATTTGGAGGCATTATATCGATTTCGTCCTACAAACTCAAGTGTATAGGCATACTTCCTGCAGGCGGAGTCGGAACGATCGGGTCCACTATAGGAGGCGGAATCGGCATGATGGTGTCCACAACAGTACCGCCAGGAGATATCATGCGTAATGAAACCGGCCAGGGCCGGCCATTCCACCTCCAAACTGCTTGTTCGGGCAGCTGCCTCCATTTCAGCATTAATCTCGGCTATAATTTCTTCCTCATGAAGTGTTTGTGCATCATCGAAAATGCTTGTGGTTGGGCCTGAGGAGCTGGTTGCAGGTGCGCTTCCACTCATAACAAACGACGTGTCAGAGAAAGGGTCACTGTGATGACTGAGAAGTTCCTCCATCATCTGTTCATCGAATGAAAGTGTGCTTCCTTATACATCATCTATAGGTGCAATGGCCAATGTCATGGTCACATCCGTAATAATCGACTCCTTTGCATGATGCGACTCTTGAGTTGCAGGAGGCGCAACCGATGTGGCTCCAATCACTAGAAAGAGACAAAGGAAAATTGTAAGTAAATGCTTCAAGTAGTGCTTACGATTTTGAACAAGTATGAGAAGTGTTTGGAGTACCTTCCTCTTTTGGCTCCCCAGCGCCGAAATAGCTTCAAAAATTTGTTCACGAGCCGGAAATAACCATGGTTAATCGAGGTTATAGGCAAGAAAGGATTGAGGATCCGCCGTAGAGGTAGACTCGGGCTGAGTCGACATAACATTTTCAGAACTTATGTCATGGTGCTCGACACCAGAGCCTTCTCCAATCTCTGAGAAATGAGCGCCAAGTCTCTCCTTTTCATATAAGATCATCTCATCATGGAGAACTTTCCATTCATCTTCATTCAACACTCGATTCTTTAGCTCAAATTCATCAACAGATTCACCTTGGTGCTCGTCTTTTTCATCTTCAACTAGTCGGCCCTAGGCGTTGTACAAATGTGTCGAATAGATCTCAAGCCAGGACAGGTTTCTGTATTTTAAGACGCTAGCGTTGTAAGTAATGAGCAAATCTTCAATATCTGCCTCTAGCCTAGACTCGGTCGTTTTAACCTCTTCTTCAACCCTGGCTTCCACCTCCTTGATTTTACCCGATGCTGCATCCCACTCGCCCTAGAGTGCCACAACCTGCTCACACGCCTCCTAGGCTGCCTTATTCGCGTCATCTTTTTCTTTGTTAATTTCATAAAATTTAGCTTTTAGTTCATCGAGCTCCTTCAAGACAGCGTTCCTTTCAGCTATGAATGTAGTGTTTCGATGGCCCATTTCTTCAACCAGGGCATAATGCGCCCATTGCATCCTCTCCATTGCCAAGTTTGCCTCATCGGCATTTTAGGTGGCCTCAATTTCGGATTTTTAAGAAGACTCAGCTTCGCTGCTGAACACTTGAATAATCCGGTCTTTTTGAGCGAGTTCAGTTTCTAGTTTCTCAACTGTCTTTGCCCGCTCAAAGGCCACCTTCGATGCTTTTTCTATAGCTTTCACCAATCCTTGTACTAGGTATAGATATAATGAATGTAATCATGCATTGTGTTTTCTGATTCTAAGGAAATTTTCTTTAAATGAGGGGGGAAGATATAGTCGTCAAAGCATATATTTGAGAAAACTTTCTTCAACTGGGCAATTCTGATAGCTCCTTCTCCAGTAGGCTCAATGATGGCTTGTTCAGCAATAATGGGAGTTTTGACCTCATGTCTACGACGTTGTTATTCAAGCCTAGAGGTTTGAGAAGATGGTTTTTGGCGAGGAGGCTCTACTAGTTGTTTTCCATGGCCTGAAGGTTGTGTGGGGGCCCGAGGAGGAGGAAAACGCGATTGGGATCGATGTCTATAATCTATATCCCTCTCCCTCTCGTAACATTCCTGACTAGAGTAATCGCGATCGCGGTCTCTTTCAGCCTCCCTCCTACGGGACTCACAGTAGGAGCTAGATGGCTGACGCACTGAACGAAGACTTCCCAACATAGATTCTCTTCTAGTCATTGTATCTGTAAAGAAGAAAGAAAAATAGAGTTAGTAATCTCCTAAAGTTTAGGCAACTTATGATTGGAAATCGTGTATTGCTGTGAAGTGTGAATGTATGTGCAACCCTTCGACCAACCGGAAATGTCGGCCCCGCTTGTAGGAAGAGACTCGCTTAAGTCTAGAGCACTTTGAAGCTCCTCCAATCCGGTGTCATGTTGAAGTGACACATAGTCCGGGATTGGGATATCAACTAGCCCTTCGAAAGGATTCTCTGCTTGAGGGAGAGGAGTCTCCATGATTCTAACACCGAAGACAGGCAAAGACACAACTACGGATTTCCATCTCGAAGATTAATGGCATTTATAAGCAGCATCCTTGCCTTTTCTCCTTCCCTCCAACTCTTGAAAACTGCCCGAAGGCCCAGCTACAGGTTCATCATCGGTGGACGTATCCTCCCTATCACCCTCCTCAGCAATTACGATTCCGGGCACTCTATGTTTAGCCCATCTCACTGGAGCCGCCCTAATTGATCCCTCCATTCTAATGCTTTGATTTCAATCGATTAGCCCAATGATCTATAAATTTATATCTTTAAGCACCGAGTCGATTTCCCTCATTTCGTTCGACATTTCTTGAAGGATTTGTACTACTTCTTTAAAGGAGGAACCTTCGGGTCGTGTAATGGTGGCTCTAAAGAAAAGAAGATATTAGTTTTAACATCAACTATGATTATCTCGCTAATTACTTGAAAAGGTTGTAGCACTTACGTCTGACTAACCTCGACTAGCAAGCCTTGGAGGGAATTGGACGTAAAACCACTCTGTCTTGAAATAACTAAGTCTGGTTCAAGCACCGGTCATAACTTAGCAGTTCCTGACTGCTTCTAAGAACGTGAAAGAAGGACTATCTCCCCAACTCTAAACATTAAAAAGGTATCTGACTTCAATCAGGGTCGGGGGTCGGAAAAGATGCTCTATGAATATAATGAAAAAACTGTTCACCAGTGCGTATCCATTCGGATGTAGTTGTGATGGGGCGATGCTAAAGAAAGCCAACACTTCTCGAATATACTGGTTGAATGAGGAAGTGTTCCGCTGTGCATGAATAACGATTAAAGGCTGTAAATCCTTCTGAGGAAGTATGTGGCCTGTCACTTGGTTCGGGTAACAAAACATCGACTAATGGTAGACCGTGCCTTAAACATATTCGTCCCAACATATCTACTGAGACATTGGATGGCATAGAGTCTTGTGGATTCACAATAAAAGTTGCTCCTGGCAGCTCATTCAGAGCTAGACCTATTACTTTGGCTGCAATGGTCGGTAACTCTATTATTGGAGTAGATGGACTCTAAGTTTCCTGCTGTTGGGAACTTGTGGATTCCATAGCTAATCAACTTATCAAAAACCATCGTTAGATGATAATAGCCCGTGTGTTCCTCTGTGTGAAGAGCGTGAATGTGTTGTGCAGTGCAATGCTACATAATACTTAAAAAAAGTTCTACAAAATTTGAGGAAATGACCAAATGATAAGATTTAAAAATTTAACTAGAGCGACCGTCATCGCTGACCGTCACAACCATGCCATCCAGACTTTAGAGACCGATCCGGGTTAAAGTTTGTTAAATTTTGCTAAGTTACAGTTCCATCGACGAGCTTCCAAGCAAAGTCAAATATGCAGTTCAATGGTCAAAGTCCAGTTATGCAAAGACAAAGCTCGTCGGAGTCAAGTGTTCGAATTTGCCTGAAGTTCATATCCATCGAAGTCAGAACTTAGATCATTCGTTACAAAGGCTTTAGCTTCGTATCGATCCAAGGATATTAATTTCGTATCAATCAAACCCGTTGACTTCGAACCAATCTAAGATGATTACTTCGCATCGATAAAAAGACTTCCATTTTGTGTCGATCATTTAACATCCATTTTGCATCGATCATTCAACATCAATTTCGTATCGATCATCTAACATCCATTTCATATCAATTGAAAGTTATCAACTTCGCATCGATCAGATGACCCATCTTCGTATCGATCAAAGATGTACCAACTTCGTATCGATCAAAGATGTACCAACTTCGTATCGATCAAGATTTTTTGGCTTTGTATCAATATCGATTCGAAGTAATCGATACTAAGTTGCCGTCCCACAATCGATACGGAATTAAAGCAAGCGATCGAGGTAAAGGTGATCGATACAAAATACAAGATTGAAAGATCGATACGAAATCTAAGGCAGGAGATCGATACGAAACTTCCAATTGAAACCGACATGGAACAAAACGCCTTCTTCCCCAATCCATCAATGCGAGATCAAGCCAAACAACTGTCATTAACCCTTCCTTGACCTCGCTCCAACCTAACTCCGGCAACAATATCATCAGAATCGGCCAGGAATAAGAGGAGAATGGCATAAGAAGTCGAGTCTCGTCATTTGGAGTTGATTCTAATTGATTAATTGCCTAGTTAGAATAGTTAGCTCAAAGGATTAAGGAGTTAAGTGACTTGAAGATGAAGGCAAGATTTCTTTTCTCTTTTGCTCTGATCGATTCGAAGGCAGTGTGTAGCAATGAATGCAAGTGGAATTTTTTCAAAGTCTAAAATGTATTTATATGGACTCAAACTCAAGGGAACAAAGGCGATTCGTCTCCCAATAACTGTGACCGGTTGAAATAGTTTCTCCTCTAATCAATACGAAGAAAGCTAATCGTATCCACTAACTGTCTACTTGAAGCCACAGCTATTCGCATCCATCACTTATCTATCAATGCGCTTCTTCATATCTTCCATCATCCATCTAACGCAATAGTCGTTCGTAACCATTGGTTCCCATCCACACAAATGCCACTACCAAGCCATGTTTGGATTATTTGACTCCATCGATACGAAGTGACAACTTCGTGTCCATCACCTTGAAGACCACCAGAATTCGTATTAATCGATATGGAATGATTCAAAGGTCCAACTGATTCGTGTCGATTACCATCGATACGATGAAAAATTTTCAGCTTTTCAAGGTCAATCCAGGAGAGGATCGATACGAAGAGGTAGACAAAAGCAACCATCATCATTGCTACAACTCGAAGTTTTCGAATCGATTCAGGAGAGGATCGATACGAAGATATACTCTAAAACTGCCAACAAGTGTCGTACAACTTGAATTTCACATCGACTCAGGAGAGGAGCGATACGGAATTCGAAGAATAAAAAAACTTGACAATGACTCATGAACGTGCCATTGTTAATGGGAGTTAGGTTAACATACGTGAATGTATGATAGACTAACATTCAATTTTCAAAATTTACAGAAATTGAATGCTCACCTAATCACAATTACCACAACAAGCGACGGTTTGCTATAATTCGATGTTCAGTTACAACAGTGCATAGTACAACAATTGGCGGTCAACAATTCATTACTTACATCATAAAGATCAATAAAAAAATTACAGCTCTTGACGAGAAGACAACAGTCATTCAACAAGTTAGATAAAACCGTTCAGGATGAAGATTACAACTTTACAAAGCACGTCATGTTCTCAAAAGACATACTTTGGAGGGGCAAATGTTATCCCTCCTTTTGATAACACCGTGACACCAAGAAGTTGACTAAAAACCAAAGACGGACTGTTTCAATGATCGATTGTACACAGGTTCACTATGGATGTCGATAAATTTTATCCGAGTCTGAATCAAGCTACAATTGATGTGATAAGACAAGAAAAGCTAGAAAGACAACGTTCCAAATTTCAAGTCAATTGGAGTTCTTATGCTCAAGTTATAGATCGATCAAGATTCATGAAAAACATGCTTACTTCGTATCCATGCATTTCATATCCATCAATGAGCGTCGCTTCATATCCATCAGATTATCTGTTGTTCGTATCCATCAGTTATCTGTTGTTCGTATCCATCAAGCCTCAACACACTTCGTATCCATCAACAAATCCTGTTTCATATCCATCGAGTGCACCACTTCGTATCCATTGGGGAACCATTCTCTTCGTATCCATCAACCACTCACGTCATTCATAATCCAACTGGTCAAGTGCTGCCATCTTCATATCGCTCCCTTTCTACCCATTTCATATCGGTAAGCCAATGATCGATATGACGTACATATGAAGGATCAATAGGAAGTGCACATGAAGGATCGATATGGAGTAAAGCATGGCTAATCGATACGAACAAAGCCAAACCATCGATACGAAGTAAAGCATGGCTAATCGATACGAACAAAGCCAAACCATCGATATGAACAAGGCGTATACATAGGGAAAACTCGATCCTTCGGCATGAAATGTGGATTGATCCAAAAAAACAAGAGCCACATCGACAAGCAAACACGTGCTCACATCGACGCAAAACCATCGATACGAAGAGGATCGATGCAAAGGAAACAATAACTGAAAAGCCTAAACTTGCATCGATCATAACTAACAATTAATCTACAAGTCCAAATGCCACCAAATTTTCATAGAAGCTTACGTACAACCTAATGAATGTTCAAGCTCAATTTCGACTCGATTGGGCCAAATCTTGATCGATACGAAATTCGTTCGTATCGATCACGAACCGAGTGCAAATGACATGGGATCGATCATGTGGGTCCGTCCATATGAGAGAAGGGGTCATTCGAGATCTGAGCGAGATACTTGCAGCCTACGTTAATAAACAGCAGCCTAGGACCTACAGAAAAAGGACGTTTTGGCTCTTCTACGTCCATACTCCACCGAAATCACTGTTGTACTCGAATTCTACTGTTGTAATCCGCTGTAACTCGTTGTAATCAGCAAGCAAACATCAATAAAATCATCAATTTCATAGTGAACGTAGGCCATACGCCGAACCACTCTAAATTTGTGTGTTTCTATGCTTTTCTCTTATTTGTTTTAGAAGTGTTTGTTAGATAATCCTTTTTTTCCATTTATTTTCTTCATTTTATCTCTTCAAATACTTCCGAAGAGTATTGTGCCCAATTTTGATAAAAAAAATTATCATAAAACAAAAATCATATACTAGCATATTCAACAATATCCCTTTTTTATGATAACAAACATATATTTAAGATTTTGAATTTATTAAATGTATTTGGTCATTGATGAACTCTATTTGCTCCCCCTATTTGAATGCTCCCACTCTACAACAAGGCCCCCTTCATATATGCGTGAAAATAAATAAAAATGTGCAAATGAACATATATGGGAAAAAATAAAATATTTGACCTTTATTTGCCTAAATCTTAACCGTTCTCTCCACCTATTATTATCAGCAGAAGAGTAATAGTATTAGAAAAATAGAGATAAAGTGATAGAAATTAATACAACATTAATACCCAATCGAGTATAGATATTAAATTTCAATAAAAAATCAAACAAAAATCATAAATAATATGTTAGACGCTTATTCCACTTTAGAGTGATAGGGGTGATGTCGGCATATAAAATCATATAGTCGTGTCTATATTTGTGGTATATTTATATCAGGAATTTGAATTTCTACTAACCTGCATAACTGTTAGGACCTTTAAATGAGATTGGTAGTATTCCTAATTTTTATAAAAATAATTAATTTCAAGCATCTTTTAACCACGCATAACTATGAGGACTTCTAAATGGGATTAGAATCAACTTGTCTATTTAATAATCAATTTTGATATGTGTTATACATTCATAAACGTGAGGACTTTTAAATGAACATCAAAGCACATAATCAAAAAAATCCAAGTAATTCACCAATATGCATAACCGTGAGGACTTTTAAATGAGAGTGAATACTTTGGATGTTTTTATTGCTAAAAATAAAATAAAAACAAAAACAAATAATTTCCCGTTTAAGATACCACATATTGATATACTATATTGGATTTTGATGAGTAATGGTCGATAAAAATATGATAAAAATGGAGATAGTCATGGAATTTTTATCCATCAACTTTTTTTATAAATCTTGTTTAAGTTTTTAAAGAAATTTACTAAATATACTGTCTCAAGTCATAAAATAGATTAATATCAATGCTCATCACTTTTTCAATCACAATTTATCTTTTCGATAATTAGTAAGGAGTCGGATTACTTAATGTAGTTATTTAAGACCAAATCCAAAATCTTAAACAAGATCAATAAAAAATTACTTTTTTTAAGGGGTTTTATACAAGAAAATATCTGCTAATTGAAAATCAGTTGAAATGAAAAATATGTAGATATTTTCTTTGAAAATGTGATGCAACTAATGAATGTCTCTACATAAAACCCGTTCCACTAGTAATTTTTCTATCAACTAGATTACCAGTGTAATCTACATCTGAATTTATCTTTGACTCAAGATTATCATTAATTGGATGTTATAGACAAGATCGTGGAGTGTGCAACAAATACCTTAAAATTATTTTTACAGCTTTTAAATGAAATTCTTTTAGATTTGAGTTGAAACCATGCAAATAAACACATAGTAAACATAATGCCAGTTCTAGAATTAGTAAAATAAACAAATATATCCACATGTACCTAGAGTAATCATCAACCAACACAAATCAACATCTCTTTTCACCTAACATTGCAATTTAGTAAGTCCAAACGAATCTATATGAGATAGTTCAGATGATTGCTCAACATTATTGAATCAAAATCAACATTTATTTCATTATCACATAACTAGCTGAATTTAAATCAAATTATGGTGTAGATTTTAACATTTAATATATCATTTAAGATAAATGTACCATTACCTATTTTACCTTTGTCGATAATTTTTCGTTGTTACCCATTGTGAATCTGCCACCTTTGTACTAGGCTAAGGAACTTTGATTTGTCGTCCGCCGTGTGCCTGGAACAGCTAGAATCCAGGTAACACTGTTGTTGTTCCTTAACCTTTCGCCAAACCTACATGAGAAAAGATTTTTGTAACCTATTTGTTTTTATAGGTCCACGGTTGTTAGTGGAAAAAGGTTTTGAAAAAATATGTTTTGTAGACCCAAGACTATTTATATTTGTTCCTTTTGGCACCCAGATTTGTTTGACTTTAAGGGATTTTATATTCGTGCCTTTCGGCACCCAAATCGGTATGGTTTTTAGTTGTTTGGGTCTATACCAACAATTATAGTGATTGTGTTCAGTCTTTCCATAAATTGTGGACTTCGAATTGACTTGATTAATTTCACATCTAATACGTTCAGATTGATTGTACCCAAGTCCTTGTCTAACAAGATTGACACTTTATTTCCTTAATAACATATTTAGTGATTTTTCTCCTTTTGAAACTTTTCCTAAAGTTGTAGACAATTGTTGGACTTGTGTTTTGAGAGATTCATTTTCATTCAATATTAAGTGCACTTTTTAATAGAATTTTCTCTCCTAGTATTTTCACTCTCTTTCAAAATCAGAATTTCATTTTCAAGTGATTTTATTTTAATTTCTAGTTTTTAATTTCTTCTTTAAATGATGGACACTTATCATGCTTAGAACTCTTATTTCGATAGTTTTTAACCAATTAATAAAGCTGTTTATTTAATTCTATCAAACTATCTCTTTGTGATTCAACTTTAGCGTACTTTTCCCTAAGTCGTTCAAAACAGCCATTTACTTCATGAAAATATATAAATAATTCCGAATGATTAAGTTTTGATACCTCGCTTGGCTCATCATCATCATTGTCAGTTGTTTCTCCTTGAAGACACAAATTTTCTTTTTCACTCTCACTGCCAATGAATTTACCAACTTCATAATGTTCATCCCACGTGCTGCAAAAATTCTCCTTTTCGGTTTCTTTCCTTAGCTGAGTCGATTCTGTGGACAATTAGGTTTGATACGACCGAGTCTGTTGCACTTGTGACATATGATCTCCTGCTCTTGAAGGTTGTCCAGAACTTAACTATTCTGCTTTTCAGTTGTTGATTTAGAGCTGGATTTCCATATTTGTGATTCCACCTTTTGAATTTCTTTATTATCAGCGCCAGTTCTGCTGCACCATCATCGTCATCTTCACTTTCAGTTGTTCCTTTGAAAGCTGTTGTTTTCTTTTGCATATCACCTCCTTCGCATTCTTCCTTGATTTTCATTCCTATCTCATAAGTGGTGAGATTTCCAATGAGTTCTTTAACTTTGATTTGTTTCAGATCTTTTGATTCTTGAATGGTGGTAACTTTTTCTTCAAAACTTCGTGGAAGGACTCTGTGGATTTTTCGAATTATTTCCAATCTATGTATGGTTTTCAAGGGCTTTTGATTTGTATACGACATTGGAAAGTCATCCATACATCTCTTTGACATATTCATCCTTGGGTATTATGAAGTTCTCGTACTCACGACTAAGCATGGCATGGCGAGCTTCTTTGACTTGAGATGTTCCGTTGTGAGTTACTTCAAGTTTGTGCTAAATTTTCTACGTAGTTAGACAATGTGAGACACGGTTAAATTCAAATTGATCCAATGAACAAACAATAGAATTCATAGCTTTAGCATTTGCATTATATAGTTAATTTTCAAGATCTGTTCATTGATCCATCGGTTTTTTTCAATTTCCTAATTATCTACCAATATAGTTGGTGTCCTATATCCTGTCTCAACAATATTCCAAGCATCAATGATTTTCAAAAAAAAAATTCATTCTGTTTTTCCAACAAACATATTCACAATTGAACATAGGTGGTCTAACTATGGACCGACCTTCAGCAAAAGCATTATTTAAAGAAGCCATTTAAAAAATAAAATTTTTAAAATAAAAATCAAAATTGGTCTTTATTCTTAGCACTGATATCACTCGTAGGATCGATTTCACCCTAGAGGGGTGAATATGGTGATACAAATAATAATAAAAATTAATGTGAAAATATGTAAAATAATTGCAGCATAGATAATAGTGGAATAATAAAAGCAGAAATAGAACAACACAGATTTACGCAGCTTCGGAAAAAATCTGCCTACGCGCTGCCCTTAAGGTTCTTACTAGAAATTATGTAGTCGAACACTTACACACATAAACTTACGATACCCTCTACTGAATAACCTAACTCTATGCTCAAAACCCTGCCACAACTCAGCCACTGAGTTGCGAATTCTCGAACTACCTTACCGTAGTTCTTCCCCAGTCATACAACTAGAGTTTTACAAAAGTTTAAAAGAAAACTACAAATTAAAAACAAACACAAAACAAAAACCCTAATTTTAAAATTAAATCCTGGTAGAATTTATAAAAGCTGGCCCAAAGAGAAAACATAGTGATAAAAATATGTCCCCTTTTTCTTTTTATCTCATCGATCACTTTCTCATTCCTCTTCGTTCTGAAAATTAGGGTTCTAGAATTTGAAATAGCAACCTTGAAGTTGATCGAATTGAATGCTGCATGCTTGTAAGAAATGTGGCTCGAATCTTCTATTGCTTTCGTTCCTTCATGGCTGTTTCTCTATCGAGTTCAAATCGAATAATGCTAGTATGTGATTACCTTTATTTACTCTCACTGATATGCTTAAACTCGATGCTCTAATCGTCGATGATGTTAATGGGTATTTATAGGGAACAAAACCCTAAATTATCATTTGAATTCGACCATTAATTTTTCTCGGCCGGTGATTTTACTTGGATACATTTGATTTGTTTAAACTGGTTCAATTTGAATATTTTTCTGATGTGCTTTGCTTGATTACCACAGCTTGTTTGGTTTTTTGATTTTTTGTTCTATTATTTGATTTTCTCTGAATTGGTTTTGGTCTTTTCCCCTTTGACTTCGGTCATTTGAAATTGTGATAATTTGGAATTGTTTGATCTACCTTGGTCACTATGACTTTGATTCTTTGACATTTTGAAATTTTTATTGACTGTTGTTACATTTTCTTTCGAACCCTGACTTTATTACCTCAACATGTTACACTAAGACTTCATGAGCGTTGCATCCTATATTCTGGTTGCATGAACATATTACACTCTTCATTCATATGCATACATCTATGGTTTGCTTGCTTGAGCTTTTCCAGTCACTGCTTTGTAAGGGTTTTGTTGACATTTACCTTCGTATGTATTCATGTGGCCCTAATCCAAATTCATACTTGAAGTCTGGTTTATCTGCTTTGCACTTATATACATGTTGTGTATACTTGGTTCTTTGATTAATTGAGTTTGGTACACTCCACTAGTTTCATGTGCATTTTGAATATTTCTAGTTTCACCTGAATTTTCATATTGCTTTGAGTCGAAATCCAGTTGCTTGCCTCTAAAATGTTGTGTTACTGCCTTTTCTTCTGACTGCACTGACCATTCCTTTGTTAACAATTTCTTATATTGAAGTTTGGTTTCCACTGCATATATATGTGTATGTTCATGCATGTATATATGTATGTTGTGATGCCTTTAGTTGTTCCTGTTGGAGTCCTCACTTGATTGTTGTATACCTGCAGCTGTTTGCTTGAGTTACATTGATGTTGTGTTCATTTGTTTGGATCTTTTGTTCCACCGGTGGTTCACTTCTGTTGTATGTTCGGTTTTGATGTTTGACTACATATTGCTATTGCACATTTCCTTGAGTCTGGAGCTTTTTGTACATAGGCCCAACCATGTGTATAATTATTGTGCCTTCGTTCATTGCATTCATGTTGCTAGGTCTGGTTATGTTCATTTGTGTTCTGGTCTTTATGTATATGATGAACTGAATGCTATGCACTACACATATATGTATACATGCGTGTATACATATGTGTGTGTGTATATATATATTTATAGTGATATTAATGTATATGCATGCTCCATTCATTTTGTATTATTCACTGCCTGGGTCTTGTTCATTTGATGGTCTGACTTTTATTCAGTTGCATTCATTCTGGACTGGTCTTTGATGCTCCTTTTGAGTTGCAGTCTTGTTGTTTTTGACTTGCATTCTTATTTGGAGTCTTCATTTCAGGGTTGAAATGTTAGTTGAACCCATTGTTGCTGGTTTCATGTATACATCATTTTATACATGTGTTGTTTACAGTTTGAAGTTTTGTGTACACTTTCATCTGGATTTGTTTTTCGTATTGCACCTGAGTTGAATCCAGCTTATAGCTCGGGTTTGACCTTGTGCTCACATGTCCCTGCAATTTTATCAAGTGTATATCGGTGTGCACGGCCTTGTGGCATGTACAGTGAAATGCATGTTATAAGTTGGTTGTGTAGATGAATTCAAAAGAAATGATGGCGAATAACCCAAATAACTGAGGAAAATTATATTTTCAAAAAACATACATTTTGTTCTACACTACAAAATTATTTCTTTTTCAATTTTATCACTTCAGTGTTTATTTTGTAGATAATCCAGGTGTTGGATTCAATCTGGAATAGAGTTGAGGATAAATACAAATGAATGAGTGATATGTAGTGAGGAGAAAATGTAAGTGACAATTTATAGTGAAAATTGTATTGTAATTTGAAATTATACTGTAATTGAAGTTTTGTATATATAGTGAGAGCATAAATTTTAAACTATCCAAAATTGTAATAAAATATATGTTTTAATAAAATATGTGTTTGAATTTAAATTCTACGTTATTTATTTTATTCAGCATATATTTAATTATTACGTGAAAAATAAAATAGTACAATAACAAATACATTTAAATGAATACATATATATGTGTTTATTATCATCAAACAAAAATCATATTCTACCATGTTCAACAAAATGATCAAACTGACATTTTAGCGATCAAATTCTTAGGTCTATCCATATTTAATCATATTAAACACATGATCTTGCACTATGGTTTACTTGCTCATTTTCGACGAAACTGCTTCATCAAAATTTTGGATATTATGGAATGCGACTTTTCTATATGTTTGAATATTCATACTCTTGTGTTGTTTTAGAGATTAAAACACATAGATGATAATACACTGTTTGTCGCAAATTCACATTTAAGTGATCAAGACTCAAAAAATTTAATGGTTGTATTATTCAGTGCAGGAAAATAGACACAAGGAAGAAGTTGCAAAAAAATTTAGTTTCAAGGACAACAAGTTTGTTTTTTTTAGTTTGAAGGACACTTTTTAGTGTAAATTGAAAATGATAGCTACAACTATCATTTTATGATTTACATTAAAAAGTGTCCTTTAGCCTAAGAAATAAGTTCTTGTCTTAAAAACTAATTTTTCCCCAACTTTTTTCTTGAGCCTAAAAACCCCTATTCAGTTCTTGCATATGTTTTAAAGTGGAAATATCCAAAATATTAATTTACTTGAAAGTAGAAGTTTATATATCTTCATCAATCTTTAATTTAGTTCATTTACTATATTTTAGTAAATAATTTTTTTATCCATTACATTATCTATGCAAATTCGTTAAAAAAATATTATTATAATATGACATGTGTTCTTATAATTTTTTTAGAAGTAGCAAGGTTAATTGATCCCTATAAGATTTATTAAAAATAGATAAATTCATAAAAAGGAAGAAAAATAAAAAAAGAGTAAAAAATTAATTCATAAAATGAAGAAAAATAATAAAAAGTGCAAAAAAACTTATTACACATATGGACTATAGAATAAAGTCTAAAATCCTAAGAAAAATAGTAAGGTAAATGCTCCACGTAGATGGAAAATCGAATGCATTATTTCTCCTATAGGTTTCCATATAAAAATTTGTATGTTCTTATTGTTCTATTTTTTTACTTTATTAATTCTCGTTTGCGATCGATCTAGAGTGATGTGTCACTTTTTGACTTAAATTTTTAAGTGTCTTCACTGAGAAATGAGATTCTCAAGCAAGATCTAGCTTAAAATTTTACATTTTAAGCATCCAAAAGTTAGATCTAAATGTTTGTTGCAGTAGATATGATGTTTCTTAGATTTGATGAAGAACTTCGATCATATATAAAGGGTATGGCCTCTAGGAAGAATTACACAAGACCTGGAGCTATTGCTAATGAAGATGTAACTTCTCAAAATAACATAAGGACTACTCAACCACCACAAGCTTTGCCAAGACCTTCTTCCTTATAGGAGATGGTGACAAATGCTGATCTAGATAGAACGATGGTTGAGATGAACAAGAGGATGTTGGATAACCATAATGCCATCTTTGAAATAATGGAGAAAAACTTTTCTTTGCTATCCCAACAACCACAAAGGTGAAAAAGAGCCATAGGGATTCATTTTCTTCATGTTCTGAGGATGAAAGTCCATCTTTATTGGATTAAAACAGGAGAGAAGGAAAGCAAAAGATGAAGAGAGAGGCCGCGAGAACCACTGAAGGAGTAAAGTTGAGGAGATAATGTAATTCAGGCCCAGATTAATATGGTCAATATCGACCACAATCAACTCGGTATCGAGAAAGCTAGAAGTAGGAGCGGTGAGCAACCACTTGATGCGTTGAACTTGTCTGATAGTGAGGAATATCTACAAGATGCAGCTCGTGACACGGGGCAAGATGTTGGTTGTGCAAAACAATGGTGTCTAGATGAATGCGGCAAGACCCGCAAGACGAAGTAGATGGTCTGGAGGAACAACTCTCGCTAAGATAGGGGAGCCCAGATGTTATGCAGCTAACTAAGAACGTTTGAAGAATCAAACACTATGGAATGTTCATGACGATCAACATCCAGCTGCCTAAACTTGCAAGCAGTATATCTAACACTCTAGACTGTTCATGACGACCGTCGTCCAACTGCCTAAACTTGCAAGAAGTATATATATAACAGATTTGGTGTAGAAACTGCTAAATGAAAATCAACATAGGAGTAATGACAAGTTAAGATCATCATCTAGTCGTACCCTATTCATTGATAATATTCTACAGGAGAGTTATCCCAGAAAATTTGTGATGCCAATGGGGTCGCCTTATGAAAGAAAAATTGATCCGAGACAACATCTATTAAAGTATAAGTGTCACATAAATAGTGCTCGAGCTATTGATATAGTTGGGTGTAAGTGCTTTCTTATATTCTTAGATGGAGTTGCCATGGTATGGTTCAATATGCTCAATCCGATGTCCATTTCATATTCTGACCAACTAGCAAAGAAGTTTATGGAGCAGTTTTAGACTCCATACTGCTAGACCAAAGGATGTGATGTCCTTGTTGAATGTCCATTGGAGTTTCGATGAGACTATAAGGATTTCTTGAAATGATTCAATACATAGTAACAGAAATGAGTAATCTGAAGGAAGATGGCGTTCGTTTGAGGGGTCCACCCTGATATAGACTTTGGTAGAAGTTGTCACTTAACATGGAGGAGTTTTACCGAAAGGCATCCTAGTTTCTATGCTTGGAAGAGGAAGATCTAGCCGTAAGACAAATTGGTTGATGACTATCAAATGATGTAGTATAGAGCAATGTAGCTATTAAGAAAACCAGTGAGAGTGCCAAAAATGTTGGCGTAAAGGTTGGAAATGATAATCCAAAGAGGAAAACCTAGGAGCTGGTGGGATGAAGCAAGACACCAAGAACTACATACAATATATGAGGTCAGGAGATTACACTCCCTTGAATGATTCGGTTCAGAAATGTACCTTGTTATGCAAGATATTAAATCTTTAAGAAGCTGCTTGAAGAGAGGCAGCTAAAGAAGAATAGCTTTGGGAAGTATTGTCCCTTCCATGAAACTTAAATGCAAAATATTAACGAGTCTTATTATTTAAGGGATGTAATCTTGGATTTGATTTGAAAGAAGAAACTACAATATGTGAGAAATCCCCAGCCTGAACAACCAATGCATGATCGACCCTAATGGCAGAATGCGTAAAGGAATCAGCCCGATTTCAGTGGAGAGGGACCGAGGCAGACTATGAGAAAGATTGTTATAAACAACATAACTAGAGGACCCTATTCAAGAAGAAATGCTGGAACAAAATGGAGTGGTATGCTAGTTCTTTGAAGCATGTGCTGTAGGAGACTTGTTTTTCCCTTGAAGATGGAACTGCAACGAAACAACATATAAGGATGAATGATGACGTCATTTCCCGAAACAGAGCTGATGATGGGATCGAATCTCCAATGCTTGATGCCATGGTGATAACCACAATTGTTAAGCTGGTAATGGCGTAATGATTTTTGATTGATTATGGAACCTTAGAAAATATTCTATTTAAGAAAACTTCTGAACGGCCGAAAATTATTCCAAAGGATTTGAAGCTATGTATCTCGTATCTAGCGATATATCCAATAGGCTAAACTGTCGATCGCTTGTATTGATTTTTCCATAGAGTTGGGCGGAGGAGACCACAAGATAATGCAGGTCTGGATGTTCGTGTTGGCTGATGGATTTTGGCCTATAACACTTTTCTTTACCAAGCGACCTTTGCGATTTTAGAATAGCACTTGCTTCGTGGTGTTTGATGATGAAGTTCACTACCAAGAACAGAGTAGGAGCCATTCAATGCGACCAAAGTACAAGTCGAGAATGTTATGTTGCAGAGATCAAAGAGGTGAAGCGATGTGAGAAAGGAATGGATGCAGAGAAGATTCTATGTATCAAAATGCTAATGGATAGAAATCATTACCAAGCCATGGCTTAGATCCCATAGTAAGTTCTACAAAACTATGGTCCCTCGAAAAGAGCCAGAGGATGCAATGGTGGTATTGGCAAAGCCGATCATTAACATCCTAATCGATAATGATGATCCCACTCAAGTTCTCAAGGTCGAATCTCACCTCGTCATAAAAATAAAAATAGAGTTGGTAGGGTTTCTTCGATAAAACCTGGATATTTTTGCCTAGATCAATTCTGATATGTGTGAAATTTAGCTGAAGTTAGTGTGCTATGCATTGAACGTCTACACAAGATGCCCTACCGTGAAGAAGAAAAGATGCAGCCTGGGTCTGGAGCGATTTGCTACACTAAAAGAAGAGGCTGATAAGCTGAAGGCAAATGACTTCATCTGCAATGCGTTATACCCAATATGGGTATCAAATTACGTATAGGTCAAGAATCCGAATGGGAAGTGGCAGACATGCAACAGCTATTCAGACTTGAATAAAGCGGGCCTAAAAGACAGTTTCCCATTATCGAAGGCTAACCAACTCATGGGTTCGAAGGTAAGACATAAACTATTGTCCTTTATGATTGCTGTTTACGCCAAAATTGGTCACAAATACCCAATTACTAATGAAAGCACCAGTTCACAATCATATATAACAAGCATGTAGAGAATTAAAAATGAAGAACACTAAGAAAATTTAGATGAAAACAGTAAAGAACACAGAGTTTATAGTGGTTCGGCAATCTGGCCTACGTCCACTTTGAAGTTGATAATTTTATTGAAGTTTACCTGCTGATTACCATGAGTTACAACTGGTTACAACAACAAAATTGAGTACAATGATGAATTTGACAGAGTCTGGACGTAGAAGAGCCAAAAAAAGTCCATTTTTCTGTAGTCTCTAGGATGCTATTTATAGGCGTAGGATGCAAATATCTTGCTCTGATCTCGAAAACCCCTTCTGGCACGAGTGTCGGCCCACGCAATCGATCCCACTCAATTTCGACTCGATCCGTGATCGATACGAACGAATTTCATATCGATCAAGATTTGGTCCAATCGAGTCGAAATTTGGCATGAACACTCCTTAGGTTGTTCGTAAGCTCTAGTGAAAATTTCGTAGTACTTGGACTTGTAGATTGTGAGATATGATCGATGCAAATTTGAGTTTTCGGTAAGCTATTTGGTTCAAATCAGTATATCTCTACCGACCGGTTCGAATCGATGTTGAATGTTAGCTTGCAAGTTGATGTAGTGCTTGATTTTAGGGTCGGTGCGAAGTTCATGCCTAATCGATCAAGTCTCCCTATGCACGTGCTTTGTTCGAACCAATCGATAATACGTTTTTCGAGTCGATCAGTGATGTGTTGTTCAAATCGAGCAGAAACGTATTGTTTGAATCGATCAGAAACGTGTTGTTCAAATCGATCAGAAATGTGTTGTTCGAATCGATCAGAAATCACTCCATTCGCATCGATCATCCTGCTCTGTCCATATCGATCGATTCGAAGTGATAGATACGAACATTTGCTTCACAATGGATACGAAATGAGGCGCAATAGTGTATTGATGCGAATTGTCGATGCGTGGTCGATACTAACAAGGTCCTTCTAGATCAATATGAGAAGTGCAACTTCAGATGGGTTCGAACTGATCGATTCGAACATGGGCTTTTGATGGATATGAACAGAGTGACCACTTGAATTGTATCGATCATATTTCGAGCATACGAACTCCGATTGACATGAAATTTGAAATATAGCCTCTTCTAGCCCTGATCATCATTTCCAATCGATTCCGTCATGATTGGAGCTCAGCCAAGTTTTGACGATATCGATCACAGCCTTGTTTCCAATCGATCTCCAACCTTGATATCCATTCTTTCTAGCCAATTTGTTGATATTCCAGCCTTGACCAAAAGGCGGGATAATATTTGCCCCCCAAAATACGCCTTATGTTAAGAAGGCGTGTTTTGAACAATTTCGAATCTAATACCCGCAGTCCATATTCTATCCATTGTCAAACTATCCTATCTAAATGCCATTGCCAATCCTGCGACTACACCAAGTCGATGTTCAATTCAAAGTCTTTTCTAGGTTGTTATCCAAATTCGGGACTGCACCGGGCCCTTTACCGAATCCAAGACCTCACCAGGCTAACTTCAAATCCATAGACCTCGCTGGGTCGCGTTATCTTGTTGACCCTGACTCTCCGATCAAAGGTCTTTATGTTCTTTAGTCTTGGCTCTCCGGCTAAGGACTTTTATATATTCTCCGGCCTCGGCTCTCTAGCCAAGGACTTTTTATATTCTCCGACCTTGGCTGTCCGACCAAGGACTTTTATGTATTCTTCGGCCACGGCTCTCCGGCCAAGGACTTTTATATTCTACGGCCTTGGCTCTCCAACCAAGGACTTTTATATTGTGTTTGAGTCCATTCCATCACTCTCTAGCGTAGGGACTTGTAATTTGCGATTACTGCCCTGTCTCTCCGGTCGGGATCATAATCGTGAGAACTGTATAACATATTACATTGATCCAAATCCAATCATCCAAAATAAGAGTTTTTACAGCTAGGGAAAATCAAATAAATCGTCGTACATCCAAAAAAGAAACCAAGGTTTTTGGAAAAAAGAAAAGCATGATTTCATAGGCTCGAGCAACACATTTTATCATCTCCTCAAAGCATGCCTAGGGACTGTCCTCGATCCCATACATGTGTAAGAAATTTAGCAATATCACTTCGAGCACTACTACTCATTCAATGCCATAAATTTATTTAATTGATAAAAAGCTGAAGTTGCCTAAATCCAATGCCATCTTCATTTGAAGCGGGCGGTGGCTGCTCTTGTCCCGCAGCCACAGCTCGATTCCTTATGCATTATGGTAGATGACCATTCCTTACATGCTCGTCAAGATATCCTTTAAATGCCTGCAATCGTTCGTGTTGTGCCCATCCAGCTCATCGAATAGGCAATGCCTTCCCGATGTCCGCTCGTGATCTAAAGGTTTCCTTCTTGCCAGTCTTCGATACTAGAGGCGCCCTCGAGTATCCATCATCATCTCTATCTCGTCTCGATGATGAAGACTGAGGTTTGATTTGCTCCAGAGGAAGCCTCCTGACTCCCTTCATGTTGACTCCTTTCAGCCCTTTGTCTTCTTGTAGATTGCCTTGCCATAGCTTTCCAGATCCAAGTCTTTAAACTTTTAAATCTGAAGTCCAAGTTGTAGAATTCCCGAGTGCTAGTCGTTCTCAGTGAAAGCACCAAGTGTGTCAAAATTGGTCATAAACACCCAATTGCCAATGAAAGCACCAGTTCACAATCACAGATCACAGATAACAAGTATGTAGAGAATTAAAAATGAAGAACACTTAGAAAATTTTGATGAAAGCAGTAAAGAACACAGAGTTTATAGTGGTTCGGCAATCCGGCCTATGTCCACTATGAAGTTGATAATTTTGTTGAAGTTTGCTTGTTGATTACCACGAGTTACAACTAATTACAACAAAAAAATCCTAGTACAATGATGAATCCGACAGAGTCTGGAAGTAGAAGAGCCAAAAAAGTCCCTTTTTCTATAGGCTGTAGGATGCTTTTTATAGGCGTAGGATGCAAATATCTCGCTCAGATCTCAATAGACCCCTTCTGGCACGTGTGTGGACCCACGCAATCGATCCCTCTCGATTTTGACTCGATCCTTGATCGATACAAACGAATTTCATATCGATCAAAATTTGGTCCACTCGAGTCAAAATTTGGCATGAACACTCCTTAGGTTATACGTAAGCTCCAATGAAAATTTCATAGCATTTGGACTTGTAGATTGTGATATATGATCGACGCAACTTCGAGTTTTCGATATGCTGTTTGGTTCGAATAGATACATTCGCATTGACCGGTTTGAAACGATGTTGAGCATGCACTTGCAAGTTGATATGGCACTTGATTTTAGGGTCAATCTGAAGTTCATGCCCTATCGACGGAGTCTCCCCCATGCACATGCTTTGTTCGAATTGATCGATAATACGTTGTACGAGTCGATCAGTGATGTGTTGTTCGAGTCGATCAGTGATATGTTGTTCGAATTGATCAGAAATGTGTTGTTCAAATCGACCAGAAATGTGTTGTTCAAATCGATCAAAAATGTATTGTTCAAATCGATCAGAAATCGCTCCATTTGCATCGATCATCCTGCTCTGTCTGTATCGTTGATACAAAGTGATGGATACTAACAGCGGTTTCATGATGGATACGAAATGAGGTGCAATGGTGGATCAATGTGAATTGTCGATGCTTGGTCGATACGAACAAGGTCCTTGTAGATCGATACAAGTAGTGTAGCTTCAGATCGGTTCGAAACTGATCGATTCGAACACGACCTTGTGATGGATATCGATCATAGCCTTGTTTCCAGTTGATCTCCAACTTTGATGTCCATCATTTCTAGCCAATTTGTTGATATTTGGCCTTGACCAAAGGGCGGGATAACAATTGCATACTACAGCCAAGTTCCAATGCACATTACAGATCAGGAGCATATGAGTTTCTTCAATGATTTCGAGCTATAAAGTTAGTGATGTCGTTTGGTTTGAAGAACGCTAGAGCTACATACTAGTTGTTAGTAAATAAAAATCTCAAATAAAAAATCAAATGGACTATGGAGGTCTATATGGATGATATGCTAGTGAAGTTACAATGATCGATGAATCACATGGATGACATCTTAAAGATGATCGATGTGACTTTGGAAGTATAGAATGAAGCTCATTTAATCGAAATGTTATTTCAGAGTCAGAAAGGGTAATTTTTTGGGTTTCATCATAAACTCAAGCTAAACTGAAGCTAACCCATCATAGATCAAAGTAGTGAAAGTGGTTACTACCATGAGGATAAGGAGGGAGATGCAGAGCTTGAAAAGGAAGGTCGTTGCACTCGATTGATCCATATCGAAAGCAACATATAAATGTATATATTCTTTGATGCCCTCAAGAAGGAAAAGGGAAGTTTTTTATAGATGAAGGAATGTCAGGAAGTATTCTAGAATTTACTAGTATATGGAAAGACCACCAATTTTTTCAAAGCCTTTAGAAGGAAAAGATCTATCCATTTATTTGCAGTATCTGCTCATGCACTTATTATAGCCTTGATACGTAAGGATTCTAACATACAAAGGCCAATACATCACATTAGTATATGGTTTATTAAAATGGGAAAGAAATATCCAAAACTAGAGAAGTTAGTGTAATGTTTGTTAATTGATACAAGGAAGTTATGGTCATACTTCCAAGCTCACTCGATCAAAGACTAGCTGATCAGCCGTTGAGGCTAGTACTACATCGACTTGAAACTTTAGGGAGATTACTGAAGTGGAATATTAAACTCGAGTTAATAAGATATAATCGATTATCCTAGGAAGAAAGTATGAGGATAGGCATTGGCCGACTTCATTGGTGAATTCACCATCCTGGATGGAGAAGTTGAAGAAGTTGTGGTCCAACTGTCTCAATGGAAATTGTATGTGCATAGAGCATCTAATGAATGTAGTTTTGGGGTTGGAGTGGTTCTTATAACCCTTAAGGATGAAAAATATCCTATGCTTTGAAGATGAATATAAAGAGTTAATTGTGGAACTCAAACATCAAAAGAAATAGGGGTCATGACACTACACATATTTAGCAACTCCCAACTGGTGGTCTATCAAGTTAAGAAAGAATTCTAGACTAAAGGATCAAGTCTTTCCCTTACCTGATAATGGTTCTAGAACTACCGAACGACATCGAGAACTGCAAAATAACGTAAATTACCAGAGAAGAAAATACGCAAGCTGGTACACTAACCAAACTAGCTAGTTTATGGATGTGCAACTTATGAGACTCATTACAGTAGACATTTTGTCAGCCCAAGCATCAAACAGATGGATGTTGATTGTAACTTAGAGTCCAAGGAAGAAAAGCAGTTGTGGATGACTCTAGTAAAAGACTATTTGTTGAAAGAAATTCTCTTAACTAGAAGAAATGAACGACGAAAACTCGTGCGTAAAGTGCCATGATTTATTATGCAAGAGGGAGTGCTATATAGGAGGGCATTCTCACCTCCCTTACCATGTTGTGTCAACAAAGAGGATGCCAAGAAAAACCTTATGAATGTGTAGGAAGGAATTTATGGTGAACATACTAGGGTGCAGACATTGCAAAGAAGGTACTTCGCTATGGATACTTTTGGCCATCAATCAATCGAGACGCAGTTGATCATTCCATGCGATGTAATAGATGCCAAAGATTTATGAAGATACCGAGCGCTTGATCCATAGAGCATACGCAAATGGTTAGCCCATGGCTATTTTTCAATTTTGGGAATTGATATAATTGGTGTGCTACTGACGTCAAAAGGCGGAGTGAAGTATGCCGTAATAGATGTAGACTACTTCACAAAGTGGACTGAAATAGAGTTGCTGGCCATAATCACAATGATGAAAGTGATTAACTTTATGGTAAGGAATAGCTTATCCATATTTGGAGTTCCACAAAATATCATTACCGATAATGAAACTCAATTCAAGAGTTCCAAGTTTAAATACATTTGTAATCAGTTCCAAATTAGAAAGAGTTTTTTGGTAGTAACATAATCACAATCGAATGGATAGGTGGAGGCAATGAAAAATATCATCAAATCCATCCAAAAGAAATGATTTACATTCCAAGTGCAACTGGGTAATGAGTTACCATAAGCATCATGGGCATATAGTATGACCCATAAGTTTTGATTGGGTATACCACATTCAATTTGGACTACAAAGCCAAAGCCATGATTCCATTTGAATAAGAAGTCCATTCTGACCAAAGAAAGCATTATGATCCCAAAATGAACAAGGATCTCTTGCTTGAGTCGCTCGATTTGGTCGAAAAAAAGCGAGAAAATGCTGAAGTGGGTAGCTCCTTATTAGAAAAGAGCGGTAAGGCATCTTAATACCAAGGTCAAAAACGGTACCTTTGATGTATGCAACCTTATTTTGAAATGGTTATTTCCTGATATGAAGGCAGTTAGTCCGAATTGAGAGGTCCATATGTAATTGAATAGAAGCTTGGAAATGGAACTTTCAAGCTATTGATTGTTGATGGGATCTGATTCCATGGGCATGAAATATCATGCAACTACGATGCTATTTCACTTAGATTTGTTTATTTTTGGCAGATAAAACATCTCGATTGGCAGGATAAAATGTAATAAGGCAAAGTCTACCATTCCTTTATATATAAATAAATTAGGATTTTATTTTCAATGGAATCATATTCTTAAATGTTTGACTTTATGCCCCGTGATCAGCAGTAAAACTAGACATCCTATGTTTTGAAAAACAAGATGTCTAGTTACCCAGAGATTAGTACCGATGAACTCCTCTGATCCATGATCGAGTTGAAGGATTATAATCATACTAGGTTGATGAGACAATTTCCCTTACACATCTAGGCTTTGACTAGTAGCTTGAGATTTGATAGATTAGGGACTAATGCATGGAGATAGGCATCTAAGACATTAGATGCCAAAGATAGGAAACATTGTAGATTTATATCTTTTTATAGGCACAACTACACTTACGACCTGGCGAGATATGCTTGGTCAAAGATATGTATAGATGGTCGATAATTGTTCTCGATAAATTCTCAAACACAGATGAGATCGAGGGTGATTGCCCAAGGATACAAGTCATTATATAATTGAATCATTGATAGGTACAACCATGTTTACAGCTGATTATAAATGATATTGGTTGATGAGATATCCTCTGTTATCACCAAAAGATAGGTGAAATTAAGCGTGGATTTCCAAAGATAGATGTCGAAACTTCTATTTCCCGAAAATAGGAAATGGTGAAAATTTAACAATTTTGATAAATACAGCCTTATTTACAGCTGAGCAGAGTACATTCGACCGAAGATAAATAAGGTTGGCCGAAGAATTGATCAAAGTCATATTACTCTGTTTATGGTTAAGTGAGATACACTAAGTCAAAGATAAGTAGAGTTTGATAGAGAAATATATTTTTGCTTATCCTACAAAAAAATATTAGCAATAGTAAATGGAGCTAAGTAATAAAATAATATGGAGAAATTGTACAAATTTTTTATATGTATAGAGTTAAAGTGAATAATGGCATTGCACAGACACAAACATAAATAATGTAAACGTAATTGAATTGCAGATCATTGATTATATATGTAGGAATATATAATAACAAATGAAACAAAAGGAAAGTATTGTAATATGTGAAAAATTGAATAGAAAATAGCCTTTTATTTATCTTTTGTATAGAAGTTGTGCAGATCATTGATTATATAATATAGAAAATGGCCAAAGAGGAATGGTAAAAAGAACATGTTTTTAGAGACCATGGTGGGTAGCCACCTACTTCCCTCTCCCTGTATTATTGTTCCTGATGTCTACTTTGGCATGAAATTTCTTCCTGGCATCTTTTGTTTCCCCTTTCTCCTCCTCTTTCTCTCTAGAACTTCCCTTAATTGGAGAGGATTCCTCCTCGGTCGTCCATATAATGGGATCTTCGGGTTTTCAGGAGGTAGGATCGGAGGTCTTTGAGGCACCAATACCACAACCTTGAGGTGATTTAATCTTCAAAGGGGGGACCTTAGGAGTTGGTAAGGAATTTCCAAAGCCGGCCGGGCTTCTATATTCCTAGTTCATTCTTAATTTTAATTTTATCATGGTCGTGCCTCAACCTCTTCGCTATTGCAATAGAATCATTATCCTTCGTGATGATGACAGGAACATCCTCTTCTAAAGATTGATTGACGTCCACCAACCCTTTTAGTTCCCTATCTTTCATGAGTCTATGCCTAGGCTAGAGCTAGAAGGAGAAATTTGAGAAATCAATATTATGGTAGCAAAGGTTAACAACATTGTGATGGTACTAGGAACTTGAGTTTGAGTAGCTGGTTGTAGAAGGGGGCAGTGATGGATGACTTGTAACTTGATAAAGAGAAGGGTTTATACTAGTGATGGCCTTGGGCAATAATTGAGATTTCTTGAAGATCAGAGAAACAAAAGATACGCCTTGACCAACTAGAGTGTCTTTCAATGGGGACTTTGCGACTTCTCCCTCATCAACTGTAGGTTGGATGGGTGAATGGCTAGAGGAGTGAGATGTAAAGTGTTAGCACTAGATGTAGCAGGGACAAGCACCTCAGTGATGGAGGCCTAAAAGGTAGCCACCTTGGAAATAACAATGTCTATTGAAGGCTCTTTCTAAGTCAAAGTGGATGTTTACACATGATCTGATGCATTTTGGTCCAGTTGGAGTCTTAACACTTATCTTCCTTACAGTTGCATCTTATACTGTAAATATTGCTTTTCCCTTTTCCAGTGCTACAAGATCATCATCATCATCTTATAAAATTGATTTTAGATGATCTTCGTCGACGGCATGGCTGGCTTTATTGACCCTATGGAGGATCTCTCCCAAGCATTCACCAGTGTGGTAAGATAGGTATCTCCAAGCCATTCTGATTTTTCCTTTACGTAACATTTCAGAAAAAGAATTGGAGGAGAGTTGCTTCAGTATCCTCCTTGGCTTTAGTGGTCATTGCTTTGAGCCCTGTAATTTCTTCTTTGACACCGACGAGCTGGATATCGACTTGGTCTTAACATTCTGTCTCAGCCCTCAATTCGTATCTAAGCTTTTCTACTTCACTTTGAAGTGCCAAACGTACTTCATCTTTTTTTATACCTTTTCCTTGGGCTTAGCATTTTAATGCATGTGGTCTTCATCTGAGCATTTATAACAATGGTTGCTTGCATATGTACCTTCAATAACTTAACCATTCTATCTTTAGTCCTTAGCTGATTTT
Organism: Allium cepa; assembly: GCA_030765085.1. Classification (NCBI taxonomy): domain Eukaryota; kingdom Viridiplantae; phylum Streptophyta; class Magnoliopsida; order Asparagales; family Amaryllidaceae; genus Allium; species Allium cepa. The sequence goes on along the minus strand of CM060935.1, from coordinate 789,289,040 downwards.
ATTTGCTTCGTCCCATTCCTTTATGATTTTAGCCAGCTCTTGCTGATAAGCCTTGCATATCTTATTGTGATTGGCCCTTTCCAAGTCGAAGGAATGGATAATCAATTAGTTAGTTCGGTTGACATCGGATAGGTCTTTCACAAGCTTTTGGCCAATCGAGCACATGCTCCACCACCTCTTTATGTTTGTCAATACCTTTGTTAGCTTCCATTCTTGAGATGCTCCAAACATTGCAATCAAACATCACCCTTTCTATGAAGAAGCCGGTCAGAACCATCTGCATCTTGTTGTTAATAGCAGAAGATTTGTCTTTGAGAGGTAGAAAAGGAGCATCATGACTTGATGTTCCTATAGCGGCCCTATTAGGTTTTTATGCAAGGCCGAAAGCTCTGGCTTAATAGGAGGTAAAAATAAAGTGATAAGAGGTTGAGTTAGTAGAGGGTGTTGTTGAGAAGACTAGGAGTGAGAAATGTGGCTGATTAGGGTCAGTGTCACGGCCGAAGTGCTCGTGCGGACCCGAATATTTATCAAGGCAGTGTTGCTTCTTTCAATGTCTTGTCACTCCTAATCCATCATGATGGCAGTCCCTATCCACTATTTCTCGGGGTTATTTTCTTTCTACTTCTTCTTCCAGAATCTGACTCCTAATGAGAGCTATAATATTGGTAGCAAGGTTGTAAAAATCGCTAGGCGGTTAATACAGACTAGGGATTAATCCTTTAGGTGGTGATTAATCGAGGATTAATCCGAACTAGGAATTTTTGATAACCCATGTATTTTGGATAAAATTTTAGTGTTTTGTTTAGTATTAATTAATATAAATTACAATTTTGGGATTTTGAATATGCTTAGAAGTAGCCAAAGAGGCAAAATCCTCTTAAAACTAGCACATTGATGCTTATATGTAGCTTTTAACCTTAAACAATTCCTAACTGGTGCCTAAATACATGTTTTGATTCTTACATGAGGTGGAAAACCTTGTCTAGGTGGGCCAAGGCAAAGTTATAGGCGGTAAGCCTCGCCCAGTGTATAGGTGGAGGCCTATAAAGATTTTTACCATAGTGGTTAGTAGTATGCCTTCGGGGTCAAATAGTGACATTGATCGACACCCTAATGTAGATGAATAAAGTGTTGCATGTCCATTGTACCTGAAAAGAAAGGTGATGTAAGCATTGAGGCACTAGATTAAAAAAGAGCGCAAAGTGTTTGTACTTGTGATCCCAGAAGGGTGTGAGGTGCCAATGTTTCCTTATGTAACCAACAAACCATGATCGATAGGTCCTATAGATGGAATTACATTACCCTCAGAAGCCATAAGAATATCCATAGAAATAAAGCTAAATTTACAAGGACTAGTGTTTAGAATATCTTTGAAGCTTATTCCCTTAGAACCAAAAGCTCACAAATTCCCAAAATCGTCTACAGTGCCAAATATGTTATTAGAGGAGCCTATAGGAGGAGTTGTGTATAACCAGGTGATTTACAATAATTAGCTAAACATAAATTTAATAAGTAAATAATAATGCTAAAGAATAGAATTTTTTCAAACATTAGAATTTGGCTATGAAACTTATACCATTGGGTTTGTGGCGATTTTCTAATCAATTTTCTTGTTTAAAGTTTTTCGATCGGAGTACAAACAAAAAGTTATTAACATTTGAAATTTGGTATCTAAATAATTATATATGCAATTAAGGGAATAAATAATAATAAACTAACATTAATTGAAAACAGTTAAACTTAGCGGCAGCTTAGATGTTAAGAAAATGTTAACAGGAAACAAATTATAACGATCGGTTAAACAAAGTACAAAGCTAAACAAATCAATCCAGAAATAAAATTCACCGTTAAAAAATAGGAACGGTCGACCCATGATGTTCCCAGGCCGATCTATAGCGGTTGACCGAAGGGCTTGGGCTGTCAGTAATTGCCTGTATTGAATCAACGTAAATGGAGGCCTAAACAATCCTAATTTAAAACAGTTTAATCGAGCGGCTTGCATTGGTTTGAACCACTATAATATAGACCCAGACCCACACTTCCAAACTTGTATTTTCTAATGGACATGGAAGCTCTGTCACTTTCTCTTCTACAAAAATTTCTAATTGCTTAAATAAGTTCTAGTTATAGATATACATACAATTGGAGAATTATGGAAGATGATAGAGAAGTGGAATATGGTCAAATCAAATCGTCAAAGTGGAGGTAAATTGTAAATCCGAATCTTAACTACGAATTAAATCTAAATCTCTTTCTATTCTAGATTTCTTATAGATATGTATATACATATGGGGTGTGTGTGTGTGTGTATATACGAAGAAAAAGGAATCAAAGTGGAATAACAAGGATTAGATCCGAAGATTTGAAATTCCAAAAGGTGAGTGAGAGTATTATATGCTTCTATATAATAGTAGATTGGAGTCGTATGTTAAATCTATACACGTGAAATGAAATTGATAACCTTACCTACATTTTCTGCAATTATCAACTTGGAACCTATAAATGTTATATGAATGCAAACTTGGAAAACGTTCGGGATATTAGCAGTCCTAAAATTTACTAGTCAAAATAGTGAACTATGAATTTGTGTTTCATGTAATAATTATAGATTATATTTAATTGGATAAAAAGAATGTAAAATAAGAAATCATAGTAAGATTTTAGGGGTTTAAGTGGTATTTTAATTTGTGGGAATTTAGGATGTTGCATTGTGAATTTCTATACATTCTCAAGTCTAAAATAAATAAAAGTGCGTTTTTTGAAATCGTCAGAAATGCACCTAAAATGAAATAGATGTATAAAATATGGATATTTACCGTATTTTTGTATTGTCTGTTTCAAGAACTATGAAAAGGTAATTCCTTGTAATTTCAAATACCATACAAACTTTCCTTTTGGATAAGATAAAGAAATTTACAGTGTTAACATTCCATAGTAGAGACGTAATTCCAATGCATTAAAATGCAGAAAATCACAAAGTGTTAAATGAAAAGATATAACGTGATAAGAACATTCTAAAAGAAAAGATGTGCGATACCAAGGTCGTAATTAAATAAAAAGAAATGCAAGCGTAGGAAAGAATAAATAAAAGGGTAAAAAGAGTATAGAAATAGGAAATGGTGAAAAAGAGTAAAGGAATTGAAAAGACATTATAAATCTTTTAAAAAGAAAGCAGTCAATAACACTGAAGTAAGTAAGATATAAATGCACAATGAAGTACTTATGATTTATAGTAAACTGTAGAGGCAAAATTATTAAGAAAGATGAATGAATATATAAATATATATGTTATATATACATAGCCTCAAATATGCATTTATGATGGGTGTAAATTATTTAAGTTAATAAATGATAATAGGAATAGAATGAAATTAGTCATTAGTATGGGTTTGAATGCGAGGTTGGTAGTGTTACATAATAAAAGTTTGCCTACTGCAAGGGGCTGCTAGCAGTTTTGTGTACATTATACTAATATGAGGCATATCCAACCATAGGATCTGTTTCGTATAGACGAAGGAATATCCCAATAGATAGAGGAGTTTTCTTCAATAATAAGGAAGTGGGTATTGCCTTGATTGCAACAGGCAATCTAAATCGGATGATGAGCTAAGAATGGTACTATGTCAGCATGTATCGGTACCAAATAAAGGAGTAGGGCTGTACATTAGTTAAGAACGTGATCAGTCCTTAGCGGTCAATGGGAATGACAGCGGTTTCAGCCGGAAGCAGACAAGAAAATCCCCAAAATGCAAGTTGGAGTAGGCTAACTTATGGTAAAAAATTCTAGTATGCATTGTAGGAGTACCTTGGTATGCACGACGACGGGTTTGTGATACAACGAAGGTGTAGATCCTGATGGGGTGATGATGTAGAATATTGGTGGGGGTTGGATCTTGGTCTAGTGGGGGACCATGATACTTATATTTATGTATATGTATGTAGCTATAGTCTACTATGGGTGGATGGGACATATCGTATGTATATAAAAAGTCGATACGACTAATTGAAATGAAAAGACATAACAAGATATAAAAGGAAATTAGCATAAACTAGTATTATGTACAAAGTGTATAATTTACTAGCCACCGGAATGTTGATTTGACTCTTTCCTTATTTTAATCCAGAGTATATCTTGAAGGATATGTACTAGTACTAGGCGTATTTGGTGCTGACAGGGACATTAGAAATTGGAAGTGCCAAATCTTGGTCATTTGCTATGCGACTTGTTATATTTTGTTATATCGTTATGAGTTATATCGTTAGTGCTCTGATATGCATTCATTTGTATTATTTGTAGGATACAAAACAAAAGATTCGTACTTTGGTGGACTTGGATTTTCGATTTAGCGAAAATTCAAACCCACTGAGATGCTGGTTGTTGCTAGTTGATTTTTCGATTGGTTCGGGGATCGATCCAGATGCAAGTTGTGAAGACTTGATGACACATTATTTCGATCGGGGAGGAGTTTCCACTATAATGATCTCGGGGTATGTCTCTTTATGACTTATCCTTGCTGGTACCATAATCTTCATTTTCATCGTCAACTTACTCTTCGTCTCCTACTTCCTCATCTTTTCTTTCTCTCCTCCTTCCTCTCTCCCTTTGTCTCTTTGTTGAACTTTGTGGTTAGTACTGACAAAATTTTTGGTCGATACTAAGTAAAATTTCCTTGTGGACCCATCCTTAAACTTTGTGGGACTGGAACTTATGAAAATGTGGGATAGCTCATGCCTTAGAGAAGACCAATATGGTTGATACAAAGGACCAATATAGTTGATACAGGCCAAAATTATAGCCGTTACTTACATGATTTTGCCGCTTCAAGTTGACTTGTTCTTCCTTTTGGTCTTCACGGATTTGATAACTTAAATGTTCATTTGTGAACTAGCAACTACAACGGATGACTTTAGCTATAACTAGAGAGATTAGAACAACGTAGGAACATCCAGTATTTTTTTCCATACTCTTCATCTTCTTGCCTCTATTTCAACCATTGTTACGAGGTGTTATAAAATTTGAGCATACTTCATTTTCTAGATCTAAAAACTTTGTAAAAGTGTTTGTGCTAGTGACAAATCTATAATCAACAATATTAAGTGGACGTAGGCACTTGATTTGGCCGAAACACTATAATGTTTTTATGTGTTCTTACTATTTTCACTTGTTCCTGTTAGATCTTTTCCCATTTATAATTGATTTGGGCGCTGTGTCGCTTTTTGACCAAACATTTTTGGTTCTTTCATCGAGAACTAAGCTTTTCAAGGGAAGACCTAGCTTAGATCTTTGGATTTCAAACATTCAGAATTAAGATCCAGAAATATGTTGTTGTAAATATGAACTTATTGAGATTCGATAAGGTACCTATATCATATCTGAAAGATATAGCACCTAAGAGACCTTCCAAGAGATCTGGAGTTACTACCATAGAAGATGAAGCTTCTTATCATAACGAGTAAATTACGCAGACAATATATGCTTTTTTGAATCTTCTTCTCTATATGAGATGGTGTCCAAAGTTGAGGATGGTGGATTTATGGCTGAAATGAATCAGATGGTGCTTGATAGCTAGAATGTTATCTTTGAAAGTATGGACAAAGGCTTATGTAATGACCCATAAAATTTTAGCAATTTTTAATTGGTATTTAACGTGTTGAATTGGATTTTGAGAAATTATTAATAATAAAATTTTGAAAAAAGAAAAGAAAATATGTTATGTATATTAATGATTTGTAGTGCAAGCTGTGTACATATATTTAAAAGTTTGGTTCTAGTTATACCTATAAGATCTAGTACAAAAACTTTATAAACTATTATTTATACTATAATATAAGTTAAGTTTGATGTAAATTAGATAGCATAGTTCGTTTCTGTTGGGTATAAATATCAATAGTGTGGGCAATAAATTTACGGTCCCCTTTTGCTTTTTAGCAAGGTGTGTAAATTTTACGTATATTGAGTACGTTTCATATATATTTATTTTGGAAAACCACCGTATATGTATGATGGTTTATTTGAAGTGTATATATAGTAAAGCATATTTATACCGAGTTTAATTTTATTTATATGCGTTATAGCTATATATATATATTTGTTAGTCTTGATACTAGTATATAGTTTTACTGAAGTTTGATTTCTAGTCATGTTAAATATATATATATATATATTTTATTTTGGGTTTTTGTGTCACCATTTCCAGTTTATTTTAGTGCATATTTAGTATATCTATACATATGTCGTCAGCTATAAATACGATAGTTAAGGGTTTCATATTTCATATGAACCGAAGAAGAAGAGAAGTATATACTATATTTAACTACATATATGAAGTATATGTTTTAAGAGTTGATTTAAGGTCTGCATTAAAATTGGTAGTCTGCATGTTTGTTATGTACAAAGATAAGCGTATATGAATTCATTCATACGTAGCCTTTACATTTTGAAAGAATATACATAATGTTAAATGAATATTGATTTTTTTTTAATATTATATATAAGGTTACCTTCATCTTCATTTGTCTCATTTTCATTTATTTGTGTACGTTTTCGTTTTAATTATTGTACGCATCATGGTTACTTTTATAAATTCATCGCCCATAAATAGTTTATTTCTTTCCCCCTTCATCTTCATTTGTCTCATATTCATTTATTTATGTACATTTTCGTTTAAATTATTGTACACATCATGGTTCCTTTTATAAACCATTCATTTCAATTTATTTTATGGTCCGTTACTCTGCCTTTTCAAATTTGAACGTACAGCTGGTGGTATTAAAAAGTTGCTTTAATTATCCACTGAATTATCGTGACCATCCCACTACTCTATATTTATTCCTGTACATTTTATCTTCGCTTAAATTTCTCTGTCCATTCCTTTTTCCATTTTAATATCCTTGCCTTTCCATACTCACGTGCTTTCCAATCAAGCAATAAATTGTTTAAATATCCACCTTATCAACTTGACCATTATCAAACCAGTATATAATTCAAATCTATCATTATTCTACCGTTTCTTCTTTAATAAATTATATGTAATAGTATATCATAAATGGACAGCTCATTCTCCACCCATTCATTTCTCGTATTCAATTAATAATGGAATATAAAGTTATATATTTGGTATACAATTCAAACAACCGTTACCTTTCATACCTCCTAAATTCTAGCGATTGACCCCTCTATTTCCATGGTTTCAATTTTAGTTGCTGGATTACTCATTCCTACCGTTCAACTATATTAAATATTTATAACGTGTAGTCTCTGAGCCAATTTAGCTTCATTTTTCTTCCTCTCTATTGCTTAAAAAAAAGAGATTTTTCCCATTACAATGGTAAAACACATATGATGGAAAAATGAAAAAGGACCAGTTCTCCTTCCTATAGCTTTGTCAAGCCTCCGCCACCACAGCTCGAACCACCTGTCAAGAGCCACAACCCACTCCATGCCTCCTCCCCTCGTCATCCATATTTTTATAAACGGTATGCGTATCATATTGTAATATATGTTTCGTTTTTAAATGTTTACATATAGCATGAATATGTACTAGTACTATATATAGTCTATTTTGTTTAATGGATATGTTATACAAGCTGTGTTTTCTTTTGTCTAATGGACTTCGAAACTTATAATAAATATTATTGCATTATTTATTGTTTTCAACTTTCTGCAACACTTTGTTTTTTATTATAAATTTTAGCTTGCTGCAATTCTCTTTTCATCTATATTATTGTATTCTATTATCAAATATATACATTTTATCTAGTTATATATATTATACTATAAGGTGTATATATATAAGTTTCATAGCCCTTTATAATATGTAGCTATGTATATAAGATTGGGCCTGTTATATATGAAAGCATTGGTTATAGCAATTAAAAATATGCAAAGGAATTTAATGTGGTGATATTTACTTATGAATAGAACCAGATACGTACCATCATCTGTATCTTCGTCTCTCTCCCCATGTTTTTTTATTATATATATATATATATATATTCTTTCTTTCTTTTTTCTCTTCTCACTCCTTTTATTTTATAGCTTTTAAATAAATTGACAAACGCTTTGGAAGTATTTAAACGCAGTACATGACAAATTTAATAAGCAGTGGTGTTTTACGTCATTTATAGCCAAAAAAAAATTGATAAGTTCGTACATTTCCAAACTGAAAATATAAATATATGATGCGATGGAATTTGAATTTTCATACGCCGCGCCATGAGCTGATCTTAAATTTAAAAGAGGTATGATATATCAATCGCTTACAAATAAGACGAAGATAACGTTCTAAATTAACTTTTAGCAAATTGAACGTTATTGTCGTTATTAAGAAACCAACGTATTGTGTCATTTGATTATTTGGGTACTAATAATATGTTACTTTATTCATTCTATCAATTCATTTCACACCATGTTATTTTAAATAAATTGCTACTCTTCTACTAAAATTTATCCAAAAATTTAATAAAAATGATCCGACGGTGTATTTGCCTTCAGGACTAATCCCTGAATTCCAAACGTTGGATCCACTTTGCGTTCTGTTTTTTTCTCTTTTTCCATAAAACATATATAAAGTATAAAGTTTATATTTGTTTTCTGATGTTAGTTGAAATACAAATATTGATTTTTAAATAGTATATCTATATATATAAGCTACTTTTGTTGTTCGTATATAAATGGTATTGTATATGCATTTTTATGAAATAGCGCCCAATGTACATTATTTTATAAAAGAATTCATTTGTTATGTCAACTAAATATATGTTACAGTTAGTTTATATAAATATATTATAACTGATGTTGACTTCTTTCATTATACTCTTTCTTACAGCTAAAATATGTCAGTATTGTAACCTAGCACATGATTTATATTAGTCTGTTTATATAAGTCTGTTTATATAAGTATTTATTTCAAATTTTATATTGTATATATGCTTGATTCTAATTTATGTGTTTTAAAAAAAACAATGATTTTGGAAAATATAAATACATATATATTTAATTTAATTTAATATGTGTTGAATTTAGAATATGACTTTATATATATAGTTATATATAGTTATAATATATGAGTCCACTCATACCATTATCTTCGTCGGTCCCGTTCTGACTTGTTCCATCAATTCTTGTTATCAACTTTGATCGTTGAATTCGTGCCGATTTTGCTTTGCTTCGAATCATAATTTAAATTTCAGTATCTGTAGCAGTATGCATATCCTTGTCATCTTCTGTATTCTCTAGGCTCTAGAGGTGAGCAATCACTCACGATTAACATATTTTTATTCATTAAATTTGATTTCAATTGAAACGAAAATTGAAATATGCTACTGTAGTTATTTAAATTTGTTATATATGCTATTATCTGTAACTGTTCACCTGCGGGATATGACACCATATCCTGTTGTTTATATTGTATTGTTATTGATGATATATGCCTGTTATTTTATTGTATTTTCTGTTATCACTCTGCAAGTTCCCTGTAGTTTAGAAATAACTATGGGTTGAAATGATACATATCCGAACATACTTTGGAATAGGAGAAAATCGTTATGGGATGAAATGATAAACCCAAGCGATTTTCATTTAATTGAATTTGGGATTACGGGTTGAAATGATATCCACCCGTATATATTTAGTATACGGATTGAAATGATAAATATCCGTAGCACTTGACTATATGATAGGAAATATATACAGACACCGTTGGTCCATATAAATATTTTGAAATAATTTCTATAATTTGGGAAAGAAATATATGGTTTAATAAATTTGATTCTTAAGATATTATATAAATGGAAATTGTATATATAGATTTAGTAGTAATATTTGATTTAAATTGAGTTGAATTTAAATTGATAAATTGAGATTGAATTTAATTTGAATGAGAAGGTCAGGTTGATGTTGGAACATTTTGTTAAGTTGAGGAGATTGAAAATACTTTACTGTATAAATTATTTAATATATATAAATACTATTTTGGGAAATATAGAGATATTTAAAGTGAAAATGAGATTTGGTTTTGAAGTATAAATTAAGCTGAAATGACCACGGTGTTATAATGTATATTTCTATCTTGTAGAAAGTTCCATGGACCCTTAGAGGATGGTTATCCCAAACATCCTTTAGGTTATTTGTATTTCAGTTGATATTTCACTTGAGTTGGATTTATTGATATAAGAATGTTAATCCTGACTTGAGTGTTTTGTGTTTTGCTTTACGCTCGGGTCAGACTGATTGATACAACATTTAAGACTCACCTTTGGAGTTCGGAGCTTCGTTTGGAAATCCAACTATCGATTCAGATTCCAGCCTTTTCAGTTGATTGGTTCAGAGAAGTCATCTACTCGTACTGGAGGCTTCACTGCATCTGAGAGTTCTGCTGTATTTTATTTCTAGCTCTGATATGTATATAGTAGCTTCATGAACTACTATTTTTTATCTATTCCGCTGTAATATTTACTCAATGTCTGTGATCTGTGATTGATGTATTTACTGTAAATGATATGTTTTGCCAAACTTAAATTAACAACGCGGTATTTTGAATTATTCAAGTCGGACATGTACTATTTTATTGTCGATTTGAATGGTCCAAAATAGCGAGTCGTTACAGTTGGTATCAGAGCTTTGGCTCTAGGCAAAACTTAGCATATATGGTAAATTTATTTACAGAATCACTTTCGTTCGAGTTGAATCTCTTCCTTTTGACTCGATTTCCTTTGAATTTTGGAATGTCCCTCGGTTCCGAAATTCATTCTTGTCCCTTTCTATTTATATTCGTTTGATTCTGGAGTATCCCATAACTCCACTGAATGTTTTGTAAAGGGGGTGAAAACTCCTTTACAATTGGCATTGATTCACCGAAGATATCTGTATCCTCGGCTTATGATGCTGCTATATCTTGACATGCCGAATTCTATCTTCGACGATCGAATGTCGATTTGTTTTGGAATTCCGCATCGATTATATTCCTGAAGTCACGGTTGACCCGGTTAAGGTCGCCTGCGATTTATAGAAGTATATCCATCTTCTATTTTTTAATTTAATTATCGCATCTTCGATCGAGTCTATCTTCGAACCAGAATTCTATTGATTTGAGTCCTCTAATTCAAATCTCTATCTTTGTTTAAAATCCATTCTTAAAATTATCCTCTGAAAATCGGGTATGTTTGCATTTTTGAAATTGTTTTATATATCGAAATTATTATTTTGATAACTATGATTTTATTCTATATATAAAAGTGAAAATGTTTTCGATAAGGATTATATACCTATATATAAAACAAATAAGAAATGTTATTCTATGTAAAAGGGTTTTGAAAGGATTTGAAATTTTGAAAAAATATAAGAAATTGATTTATATAAAAATGATTTATAACTGAAGTGTTAAATTTGAAATTCGAGAATTGAATTCCGGTGTTTTGAAATTGGTTTTAAGATTTTTGAAATTATATAATAATACGATTTGAAAGTATTTTCTGAATAAGAAGTGTTTCAAATAACTCAAACGAGTTCCAATGATTTCAATGAAATTTCAAGGAAGTTTTAAGAAAATAGAAGTCCAGAACTCATTTGTCGCTGGAAAATAATTTCGGTGATGAGTGCACGCATCATCGACATTGATTTTTGAGTTTCAGAGTGGGGGAGAGGCCACTCTAGTAGCTTTGCCATGCGAGTGCTATTGTGAAACAAATTTTGATCTCAAATTCCGAAGAATAATTCGATGTTCGAAAGATATATGTATATATATTTAAAATGATTTAAAGGAAACCGGTATTCAATCCTTGAGTTTCGGATTTGATTTCGTATAATCCTATTTATTTATTGTTGATTTTCAAGTCTTGAATTGGAAATTTGATTTCCCTAACTATTTTGAATGTTCGAACACTTCCAAATCGAGATTAAATTTTCAAAGCTAAGAAATTTTGAAGAGTATAAAATGTTTGATAAAGAATATAAATCTAGTTTTGAAATATTTTGAAAAAAAATAGTTGAATAATGGTTTTCAGAAAGGTAAATTGGATATTTCACATAGAAATAGATAGTTTAAAAGTTTTAAAAAAAGGGATAATTATAAATTTGGAAACCATTTTGAGTATAATTGATTTTGGGAAAATATTTGGTTTTGAAATTAAATTGGAATTAAAAACCAGTACTTATATGGTGATTTTGGAAATGAATTTGTTTGACTTGAATTATTTTACTTTGGAAAATGGGATAATTTTCTAAACCTATTATTTTGGGAACTTTGAATTTTAATTTGGAAGAAAATTTAGTGAAATCATATATGATTTTGAGACTGAATTGATATTGAAATGATTTGAAATTTGAGAACCTTATATTATTAAGCACTTGATTTGGGAGTGGTCGAACTTATATAAAATGGATTGTATAAGTATGAAGTTGATTTGAAATCTATTGATTTGAAAGGTACTCAATTTGGAAAGAGATTTTATATAATCGAAGTCTATATAAGTATGATTTGATCTACTATTGATTTAGGAAAGTATTCGACTTGGGAAAAATGGAATCCTATATATATGGACTTTATATAGTACGATATATGAAAGTGATTTGAAAAGGTACTATATGATATATATTTTCGAAGTAAAGATATGGAAAGTGCCTTCTGCATGATATCCTCTTTGTGGCCACATCGTGGATTCATTCTATCGATATTATTCTCTCTGATTTTTGGTTTTCCGGATGTAATACTCGTGTTTTCCCACCGTGGTGTAGCCCATGGTTTTTTTTCTCTCGCGACTGCATAGCGCAATTGCCTGGCCGAGTCTGGCCTAGGGGTACGGATTGTTTCCTGGGGGATCCAGGCGTAACCATTGTGTATCCTGCAATCTGTGTAGGTCGAGAATAGTAGCGAAACTGCCTGGCTGAGATAGCCTAGGGGTATGGATTGTTTCCTGCGGGACCCAGGCGTAACCATTGTGTATCCTGCAATCTACTAGTCATCATGGCGTAACTCGTAGGGCTGAGAAAGCTTACGGATACGGATTGTTTCCTGGGGGATCCAGGCGTAACCATTGTGTATCTGCGAACCATGATCGGACAAAGGTTTTGATTTGGTTGTTTTGTTTTGATTATACTTTCCATATCTGTTTTAAAGGTTTTTCAGGTATTTTCACTGGGTGTTGAAACAAGTCTACTAAGTACTTTAAGAATTCTAGCTTTGCGCCTGATCAACGCATGGCCAGAGTCTGCAAGAACGTTGATAAACTTGTTGAAACATCGAGTTATAAAAGTATTTTCGAAAGAAAAATTGGTTTCGATATAAAAGTATTTTATTATAAAGGTATTTCCAACAAATAAAATTCTTAATTTAATACCATTTCAACTAAATCCCAATTTATCTTCCTAACCTCAATTTTTCCAAATTATTTGAAATATAAATTTTGTATTAATATTTGAAATTGAATATATTTTTTTGGTTTGAAATTAACTTTTCGAGCCCAATACTATTCTTTTGAATCCACCTTATCTGCCCTGCTTTATTTATTCACCTATATTCTCTTTTCCGAATCTATCTTCTTTCTTCTTTCCTTCTTTTGAGTATATCCTTTAAAATATTGTTTATTTATATTCTACCTGGTTTAATAGTAAAAAAAATTTAGTGTTTTATAAATAATTGATCTCATAATTAATTGAATGGATTTAATAAATTGAGTAATCTATTAAATATTAATTAATTTAAATAATAAAAAAAACTATATATGGTTTTAAATAAATTGTTTAATTTGTTTTTCAAAGTCTAAATTTTTCATTTGGTTGTTTCTATTCTCCTACTTTAGTCCTTTTCGGGGACGAAAAGTTTTGAGTGGGGGAGAGTGTAACGACCCGTAAAATTTTAGCAATTTTTAATTGGTATTTAACGTGTTGAATTGGATTTTGAGAAATTATTAATAATAAAATTTTGAAAAAAGAAAAAGAAAATATGTTATGTATATTAATGATTTGTAGTGCGAGCTGTGTACATATATTTAAAAGTTTGGTTGTGGTTATACCTATAAGATCTAGTACAAAAACTTTATAAACTATTATTTATACTATAGTATAAGTTAAGTCTGATATAAATTGGATAGCATAGTTCGTTTCTGTTGGATATAAATATCAATAGTGTGGGTAATAAATTTACGGTCTCCTTTTGCTTTTTATCAAGGTGTGTAAATTTTAAGTATATTGAGTACATTCCATATATATTTATTTTGGAAAACCACTTTATATGTATGATGGTCTATTTGAAGTGTATATATAGTAAAGCATATTTATACCGAGTTTTATTTTATTTATATGCGTTATAATAGCTATATATATATATGTTAGTCTTGATACTAGTATATAGTTTTACTGAAGTTTGATTTCTAGTCATGTTAAATATATATATTTGATTTTGGGTTTTTGTGTCACCATTTCCAGTTTATTTTAGTGCATATTTAGTATATCTATACATATGTCGTCAGCTATAAATACGATAGTTAAGGGTTTCATATTTCATATGAACCGAAGAAGAAGAGAAGTATATACTATATTTAACTACATATATGAAGTATATGTTTTAAGGGTTGATTTAAGGTCTGCATTAAAATTGGTAGTCTGCATGTTTGTTATGTACAAAGATAAGCATATATGAATTCATTCATACGTAGCCTTTACACTTTGAAAGAATATACATAATATTAAATGAATATTGATTTTTTTTTTAATATTATATATAAGGTTACCTTCATCTTCATTTGTCTCATTTTCATTTATTTGTGTACGTTTTAGTTTTAATTATTGTACACATCATGGTTCCTTTTATAAATTCATCGCCCATAAATAGTTTATTTCATCTTCATTTGTCTCATATTCATTTATTTATGTACATTTTCATTTAAATTATTGTACACATCATGGTTCCTTTTATCAATCCATCGTTTCAATTTATTTCATGGTCCATTACTCTGCCTTTTCAAATTTGAACGTACAACTGGTGGCATTAAAAAGTGCTTTAATTATCCACTGAATTATCGTGACCATCCCACTACTCTATATTTATTCCTGTACGTTTTATCTTCGCTTAAATTTCTCTGTCCATTCCTTTTTCCATTTTAATATCCTTGCCTTTCCATACTCACGTGCTTTCCAATCAAGCAATAAATTGTTTAAATATCCACCTTATCAACTTGACCATTATCAAACCAGTATATAATTCAAATCTATCATTATTCTACCGTTTCTTCTTTAATAAATTATATGTAACAGTATATCATAAACGGACAGCTCATTCTCCACCCATTCATTTCTCCTATTCAATTAATAATGGAATATAAAGTTATATATTTGGTATACAATTCAAACAACCGTTACCATTCATACCTCCTAAATTCTAGCGATTGACCCCTCTATTTCCATGGTTCCAATTTTATTTGCTGGATTACTCATTCCTACCGTTCAACTATATTAAATATTTATAACGTGTAGTCTCTGACCCAATTTAGCTTCATTTTTCTTCCTCTCTGTTGCTTAAAAAAAATAGATTTTTCACATTACAATGCTAAAACACATATGATGGAAAAATGAAAAAGAACCAGTTCTCCTTCTTATAGCTTCGTCAAGCCTCCGCCACCACAGCTCGAACCACCTGTCAAGAGCCACAACCCACTCCATGCCTCCTCCCCTCATTATCCATATTTTTATAAACGGTATGCATATCATATTGCAATATATGTTTCGTTTTTAAATGTTTACATATAGCATGAATATGTACTAGTACTATATATAGTCTATTTTGTTTAATGGATATGTTATACAAGCTGTGTTTTCTTTTGTCTAATGGACTTCGAAACTTATAATAAATATTATTGCATTATTTATTGTTTTCAACTTCCTGCAACACTTTGTTTTTTATTATAAATTTTAGCTTGTTGCAATTCTCTTTTCATCTATATTATTGTATTCTATTATCTAATATATACATTTTATCTAGTTATATATATATTATACTATAAGGTGTATATATATAAGTTTTCATAGCCCTTTATAATATGTAGCTATGTATATAAGATTGGGCCTGTTATATATGAAAGCATTGGTTATAGCAATTAAAAATATACAAAGGAATTTAACGTGGTGATATTTACTTATGAATAGAACAAGATACACACCACCATCTATATCTTCGTCTCTCTCCCCATGTTTTTTTATTATATTTATATATATATTTTCTTTCTTTCTATTTTCTCTTTTCACTCCTTTTATTTTATAGCTTTTAAATAAATTGACAAACGCTTTGGATGTATTTAAACGCAGTACACGACAAATTTAATAAGCAGTGGTGTTTTATGTCATTTATAGCCAAAAAAAATTGATAAGTTCATACATTTCTAAACTGAAAATATAAATATATGATGCGATTGAATTTGAATTTTCATACGCCTTGCCATGAGATGATCTTAAATTTAAAAGAGGTATGATATATCAGTCGCTTACAAATAAGACGAAGATAACGTCCTAAATTAACTTTTAGCAAATTGAACGTTACTGTCGTTATTAAGAAACCAACGTATTGTGTCATTTGATTGTTTGGGTACTAATAATACGTTACTTTATTCATTCCATCAATTAATTTCACACCATGTTATTTTAAATAAATAGCTACTCTTCTACTAAAATTTATCCAAAATTTTAATAAAAATGATCCGATGGTGTATTAGCCTTCAGGACTAATCCCTGAATTTCAAACGTTGGATCCACTTTGCGTTCTGTTTTTTTTCTCTTTTTCCATAAAACATATATAAAGTATAAAGATTATATTTGTTTTCTGATGTTAGTTGAAATATAAATATTGATTTTTAAATAGTATATCTATATATATAAGCTACTTTTGTTGTTCGTATATAAATGGTATTGTATGTGCATTTTTATGAAATAGCGCCCAATGTACATTATTTTATAAAAGAATTCATTTGTTATGTCAACTAAATATATGTTACAATTAGTTTATATAAATATATTATAACTGACGTTGACTTCTTTCATTATACTCTTTCTTACAGCTAAAATATGTCAGTATTGTAACCTATCACATGATTTATATTAGTCTGTTTATATAAGTATTTATTTCAAATTTTATATTGTATATATGCTTGATTCTAATTTATGTGTTTTAAAAAAAAACAATGATTTTGGAAAATATAAATACATATATATATATTTAATTTAATATGTGTTGAATTTAGAGTATGACTTTATATATATAGTTATATATAGTTATAATATAGGAGTCCACTCATACCATTATCTTCGCCGATCCCGTTCTGACTTGTTCCATCAATTCTTGTTATCAGCTTTGATCGTTGAATTCGTGCCGATTTTTCTTTGCTTCGATTCATAATTCAAATTTCAGTGTCTGTAGCAATATGCATATCCGTGTCATCTTCTGTACTCTCTAGGATCGAGAGGTGAGCAATCACTCATGATTAACATATTTTTATTCATTAAATTTGATTTCAATTGAAACGACAATTGAAATATGATGCTGTAGTTATTTAAATTTGTTATATATGCTATTATCTGTAACTGTTCACCTGCGGGATATGACACCATATCCTGTTGTTTATATTGTATTGTTATTGATGATATATGCCTGTTATTTTATTATATTTTCTGTTATCACTCTGCAAGTTCCCTGTAGTTTAGAAATCACTATGAGTTGAAATGATACATACCTGAACAGACTTTAGAATAGGAGAAAATCGTTATGGGTTGAAATGATAAACCCAAGCGATTTTCATTTAATTGAATTTGGGATTACGGGTTGAAATGATATCCACCCGTATATATTTAGTATACGGATTGAAATGATAAATATCCGTAGCACTTGACTATATGATAGGAAATATATACAGACACCGTTGGTCCATATAAATATTTTGAAATAATTTCTATAATTTTGGAAAGAAATATATGGTTTAGTAAATTTGATTCTTAAGATATTATATAAATGGAAATTATATATATAGATTTAGTAGTAATATTTGATTTAAATTGAATTGAATTTAAATTGACAAATTGAGATTGAATTTAATTTGAATGGGAAGGTCGGGTTGATGTTGGAACGTTTTGTTAAGTTGAGAAAATTGAAAATACTTTACTGTATAAATTATTTAATATATATAAATACTATTTTGGGAAATATAGAGATATTTAAAGTGAAAATGAGATTTAGTTTTGAAGTATAAATTAAGCTGAAATGACCACGGTGTTATAGTGTATATTTCTATCTTGTAGAAAGTTCCATGGACCCTTAGAGGATGGTTATCCCAAACATCCTTTAGGTTATTTGTATTTCAGTTGATATTTCACTTGAGTTGGATTTATTGATATAAGAATGTTAATCCTGACTCGAGTGTTTTGTGTTTTGCTTTACGCTCGGGTCAGACTGAGTGATACAGCATTTAAGACTCGCCTTTGGAGTTCGGAGCTTCGTTTGGAAATCCAACTATCGATTCAGATTCCAGCCTTTTCAGTTGATTGGTTCAGAGAAGTCATCTACTCGTACTGGAGGCTTCACTGCATCTGAGATTTCTGTTGTATTTTATTTCTAACTCTGATATGTACATAGTAGCTTCATGAACTACTATTCTTTATCTATTCCGCTGCATTATTTACTTTGTGTATGTGATCTGTGATTGATGTATTTACTGTAAATGATATGTTTTGCCAAATTTAAATTAACAACGCGGTATCTTGAATTATTCAAGTTGGACATGTACGGTTTTATTGTCGATTTGAATGGTCCAAAATAGCGAGTCGTTACAGCTTAGCTTTGCTAGACCAGCAGTCACAAAGGCATAGGAAGAGCCATGGAAGTTCATCGTCCATAAGTTCTAAGAGGAAAGTTCATCGTTATCGGATCAGAACATGAGAGAATAAAAACAAAAATTGAAGGGAAAGTCTGCTTGGGATGTTTTAAAGGCAAAGTGGAGGATGTGACGAAATATTGGCCAAGGCCAACATAGTCGGTACTGGCCAAATCCTCTCGGTATCGACCATGTTGATGGTCATGCCAGTGTGCAACCTCTTGATGTCATTGGTTTATTTGATAGTGAGGACATATTGCAAGACCCGACAATGGAACTGGGCGGAATGCTAGTATGTAGAGCGATGGTAACCAGATGAATACCGTAGAGCCGGTAAAATGCCATAAAAGATCTGGACAAGTGATTCCCCAAGAGATAGGGGAGCCTAGATGTCATGTGACAAAATAAGAGCACTTGTAGAGTCAAACACTAGGAGCTTTCCATGACAATCGCCGTCAAGTTTCCCAGATCAACAAAGAATATTTCAAAGAATAGATTAAGGGATTGCTAAATGAAGATCAACATAGAAGTAATGACAAATGAGGTTGGGCACCTAGTAGAACTCCATTCACGTATGGTATACTGTAATAGAGCTATCCTAAGAAGTTTTTATGCCAACGTTATTGTCGTTTAATGAAATGACAGATCCTATACAACATCTATTAAAGGATGCGTGGCACACGAATGGTGTCGACAGATGTAGTGACTTATAGATGTTTTCCCATATTCTCAGATGTGCAAAGATTTGGTTCGCTTAGCTCATGCGAAGGTCACATATCTTCATTTGTCTTGTTAGAAAAAAAGTTCATGGAGAAGTTAAGGTCCACATAGCTCGGCCATAGGATGTGATGTCCTTGTCCAACATCTATCGAAGATCTGGAGAGACTCCAAATGATTTTCTAAAGCAATTCAACACTATTATAATTGAAGTCAGTAATCCCAAGGAATATAACTTTGATGGCACTAATTCGAGGAGTCTATTCAGACATAGACTTTGGAAAGCAGCTTAATAAGAAGCAGCCACCCACGATAGAAGAGTTTCATTAGAAAGCATTCTAGTATCTGCTCTTGGTAGAAGAAGACCTGGCCGTAGGATCAATTGGTAGTAGACCGTCAAATGAAGTTGTGCAGAGCAATGTTGCTATTAAGCAAATCGATGAGAGTACCGAAAATATTACTGTGAATGTTAGGAATAGTAATTACCAAAAAAGTGAAACCAAGGCATTGGTTGGAAGATGAATGACACTAAGAAGCGTCCATGTACATAAAGTTGGGACATTATACTCCTTTGATCAATACTATTGAGAATATCAACTTTACCATGCAATGTATGAAGAACTATAAGAAACCACCTCAGAGAGAAGCAAATAAAGCTAAGCGACGCTTGGAAAAGTATCATTGCTTCAATGAAATGAAACTTATGGGCATAATGCCAATAAGTGCCATCACTTGAATGATGTGATCAAGAATTTGATATGAAAAAAGAAGTCATGGCACTACGTAAGAAATCCATAAGACGATGGACAAAATAATAGAACAGAAAGGAAGAACGCCCAAAAGGACCAGCCTAGGCCCAGTGGAGAGGGACTGAGGTGACCTGAAGATAGAACTGCAACAAACACCATATCTGGAGGACCTCATCAAACAGAGAAGAGTTGGAATGAAATGGAGAAGTACGAAAGTTCGTTGAAACACGTACTATAAGAGAGTTGTTTTGCTGTCAAAGATGGAGCTTTAGCAAAACAACTAAAGACAACGAATGATGATATTGTTTTCCAAAACATGGATGCTGATGTGTTGCAAGTGTTGATGCTTGACCATTAGTGATTATGGTTGTTATTGGACTGGCAATTATTGCACTGAGTTCTCATTGACCTTAGGAGTTTGGTAACATTTTGTTAAAAAATGTTTGATCAAATAATGATCAGTGAAAAGGTTATAAAGCCATATAAATCCTATATACAAGGATTTACCAAAGAGGCTAATGAGCATGTCGGATGTATTTTGTCTATGGAATTGGACAAAGTAAAACGCAATATAATGTGGGTGTAGACCTTTATAATAGTTTTAGTATAGCTCTAGCTCCTGGGGTTTGATTATGAAATTCCCAATCAAGAATGAGGTAGGAGTTATTCAAGGTGACAGAGCACTAGTCGAGAACGCTATGTCTCTGAGCTTAGAGAATCATATGATTCATCCATGCTGATACCATAATCTTCATCGTCGTCGTCGTCGTCTTCGTCTCCTTCTTCCTTGTCTCCTACTTCCTCTCTTCCTTCCTATCTCCCTTCGTCTCTTTCCTCAACAATATTTTCTTTCTTCCTCCTTTCCTAGGTTTTCCTTGCCTTTTTACCCTTTTTATCCCCTTGATCTTTGTTGTCAAAATTGCGGGCTAGGGAAAAGGGATTAGAGGCGGCTTGAGAACTTTTATCTGGAGTCTATTGGGAACAACACTCCTGCCATTATAAAGAAGGCTATATTGGTGCATCCGTGCTTTCATGAGAAGATAAGAAGTGGTATGGAATTTTAGATCGATTCCCTTCAAAAACTAAAATAATAGCATAGGCGTCAGTGGCTTCCATTCAAGGAGATCCGCGAGAGATACAAAAAGGAGGTTAAATAGTTGGGTGAAGAAAACCCAAATATGGAGGGAAGATTGGATAAGAAGACTTATGGCTGGACAAACAGAAGTGGTGGAAGCCCTTAGAGCAGCAAACAAAGAAATATTCACTCTTGAAATAACTGTGCTTATTATGGAGCACCTTGATAACCTTATGTTATCTAGCCTTTGGATCGATCAGCTTCTAAGTTAATTAGGACGTCCATACGAAGATTAAATGGATCAAGAGCTTGGGGCATGCTTGGAATGACTAAGAAAAGCTACATAAGAAGTTTGGGAAGAAAGAGAGGTGGTTTGATTTGGTCAATACCGACCAAAATTATGGTCATTACCAAGTGGATTTACTAGGAGATTCATCCTAGAACTTTAAAGGACTAGAACTTATGAAAATTTAAGGCAGCTAATACCATTAGGAAGACTAACATGGTCAATGCAGACCATAATTGTGGTTGTTATGGACATGATTTTGCTGCTTTAGGTTGATTTGTTCTTCCTCCTTTTCTTTATGTATTTGATATCTTACATGTTATTTTGTGAATTAGTGACTATAACGAATGATTTCACCTATAAATAGAGAGACCAGAGCAACATAGGACGGATTTGGACCTTTTTGTCCATACTCTTCATCTTCTTACCTCTACTTCAACAATTGTCACTAAGTGTTGTCAAATTCGAGTATGCTTTGTTTTCAAGGTCTAAAAACCTTATAAAAGCACTTATAGTAGTGATAAGTCTATAATAAATAATATTAAGTGGATGTAGGCACTTGGTTTGATCGAAACACTATAAATTTTTAGGCGTGTTCTTACTATTTTCTCTTATTCATGTTGGATCTACTTTTTTATAATCGAGTCTAATGAACATTTTAACCTTAAATTTTTTGTTCTTTCATCGAGAACCGAGCTTTATAAGTGAACATCTAGCTTAGTACAATGGAATATTTCAAGCATCCAGAAGTAAGATCAAGAAGTTTGTTGTTATAGATCTTAAGTTATTGAGATTTGATAAGGGATCTACATCAGATCTAAAAGACATGACGCATAAGAGACTTTCAAAGAGATCTGGAGCTACTATCGGAGAAGATAAAGCTTCTTATCATAATGAGTAAACTACACAGACAACGCATGCTTTTCTAAAACTTCTTTCCTATAGAGATGGTATCGAAAGTTGAGTTTGATAGACCTATGGATGAGATGAACAAAGTGTGCTTGATATCCAAAATGTTATCTTTGATAGTATGGAAAAAAGCTTCGCTTTTCTAGCCCAATAGCCATGAAGGCATAGGAAGAGCCATAGAAGTTCATCATCTTCAAGTTCTAAAGAGGAAAGTTCATTCTCGTTAGATTAGAATAGGAGAGAATGCAAACAAAAATTAAAGGGAAAAGCAATTGGAATGTCTAGAAGGCAAAGTGGCGGAACTGACCAAGTTTTGGCTAAAGCGAGCATGGCCGGTACCGACCAAAATCATATCGATATTGACCATGTTGATGGTTGTGACGGCATGCAATCTCTCGATGTCGTTAATTTATTTGACAGAGAGGGTAATTACAAGATTTGGCAACGATGTTGGGAATAATGCCGGTGTACAGACCGATGGTATCCAAATGAACGCTGTAGAGCCAACAAGATGCCATAGAAGATTTGGATAAGTGATTCTCCCAGAGACAGGAGAGCCTGGATGTCATGTGAAAAACCAAGAGCATTTTTGGAGTCATACTCTACGAGATTTCCCTTACGATCGTTGTTATGTTTCCCAGATCAGCAAAGAATATGTTGAAGAATTCATTAAAAGATTGCTAATGAAGGTCAGCACAGAAGTAATGACAAATGGGGTTGGGCACTTAAATGTACTCCATTCATGTATGATATACTACAGGAGAGCTATCATAAGAAGTTCGCTATGCCAACAATGTTGTTGTTTAAAGGAATGACATATCCTAGAAAGCATCTACTGAAGTATGAGTGTCGCATGGATGGTGATAGGGCGAAAGACATAGTGATTTGTAGATGTTTCCCCATATTATTAGATGGGGTGGCAATGATGTGGTTCAATTGGCTCGTGTCAAGGTCCATTATCTTCGTTCGATCAAGTTAGAAAAGAAGTTCATGGAGAAGTTTAAGTTCCATAAAGTTTGGCTATAACAACCCACACCTTAGTGGGCCGACTTTTTGCTAAATTGAAAATCCAAGTCCACCAAAGTACGAACCATCAGTGTTGGTATACTGTAAATAGAAAAAGTACATCAAAGCACCATCGATATGAACTCATAACGGAATAGTAAAGTATCATAAACATATACTGACCAAGGCTAATACCTACAATGTCTAGCACCTTTATCGGTGTTGAGCATGCATATCCTTCAACCATACACGCCTTGCACAAGTACCTGTATCTCTAAATCTATCCTATGTGTTGTAATGAGGATGGGTCAAAACAACGTTCTAGTGACTGGTAAATTACATACTTTATACATAACATAAGTTTACGCTAATTTTTTTTCCATTACATGTTATGTATACTACTTAAACATAGTTGTCTTGACTTCATATACACGTATGTTATGCCTTACCTATTCGAGGTATAAATAACAATGTACATACATATATCTATGTATGTATGTATGTATACACACACACATATATGTCTACATATGTGTGTGTGTATAAGTATCACAGTCCCCTTTTGGACAAAGGTATTTCCCTGCTAGTACTTGTAACTCTACACCTCATCAGGATCCATCGTCAACACATTATCACATCCTTGCCACCGCTCATACCAAGGTACTCCTGTATTGCATAATAACGACATTACAACTATTTAGCCATATTTTATCTCGTTGCGAAAGACCTCCATTAAAAGATTATCTAGCTTTACCTCTTAATAACAAACAAACTAAAAAACAACTGTGAGGTGGCACATGTCTTAAATGTGGTCCACACTAGTAGGAGGTATAACCTATTTAGGAGTAACCCCTGTCTTTCTGCTGACCACTCAGGATCGACGACGATCTCAATTTATGTAAACAACTCCTACTCTTTAAATATATGGTACAGCCTTACTGCATAGAGCCGAGCCTATGCTCACTACCCCATTTAGATTGCCTAGTGCAATCAAGGGAATGGCTTTTTGGTACTTAACACGTACCCCTAAAAGGTTGAAGTAGACTCTACTTGGCCCTTTGACACTTCTACCAGGGTAAACCATCCAACTTTGGTATATTCCCTTCAGCGATACGCAAACGTATAATTCCACGGGTCCTACAGTTAGATATATGTCACATTAGTATAATGTATACACAACTGTTGGTGGCCCTTATGGCAGGTAGATTTCTGTTATATAACACTACTGACCTCGCATTCCAACCCATATCTATTAAGCCATTTTTAATTAATCTAACTTATTGAATAGATTCATCAATTCACACCCACCTTAAATGCATACTTAAGGCTATATAAATTTTATTGGATTACTATGCCTCTCATTCAACTGTCGGTATTCTGTTACTTTATACAACTTGTTTCTTGATGCCAATTTAATGTCATTTATCGCTTACTTCTAATTTGATAGATTAACTATCTTCTACTGCTTACTTCCCATTATATTATTAGATATGTTTTACCGTTCCTTTTCAACTATTACTATCTTTCTTTGATTACTAAACTTTCTTAATTACTCATTTCATTACTTTGCCTATAATTCATTGCTTCTTCTTTATTCTAGTTGGTCTTTCTAGCATATATTAGATTTACAATTAAATTGTTGTTGTTATCTCTACTTTCAATTCTTTGGTTTATACTTTAGGGATTTCTTCATTTTAATGTGTTGGAATTATATCTTCCAAAAATAAAACGTTAACACTGTAGTTTTCCATAAATTATCTAACAAAGAACTTGTGCTATGTTTGAAATTACAAGGAATTGTCTTTTCTATTGTTATTGAAACAGGCGGTACAAAATATGCTAAACATCCATATTTTATACATCCATTTCTTTTAGATTTCCTTGTTATTTAAAATGTATGCACTTTTACTTATATTTATAAAATCGGATAATTTATAGAAATTTACATTACAACATGTTTCATTCCAATGCATTAAAACCCTACTTAAATCCTAATCCAAATTATAATAACTTCTAATTAATATTTACTCACATGTGTCATTCAGCTAACAAACCTGGAATTATTATATAATATTATGAATTTAGGGACTACTTTCACCCTCCATATTCAAATATATGAAATATTAATCAAAGTTCACAGAATATGTAGGATTGGTTTCAAACTCATTATAAATAATATTTAAGCCTACAACTCCAAAATTATATTCAGGCATACAAGGAATAGATTTACAATGATATAACTCTAATATTATACAAAATATATAATTTCCCATCCACCTTAAGCTTCCAAATCTCTAGATCTAGATCCATTCTTCTTATTTGACTCCCCTTCCTTTTATCAAAATAGGTATTAAAGTGTATACATATTTATTATAATTAAATATCTGAGAAGAGAGTTGAATTAACATAGTTGTAAAGTTTTAGATTTAGAATTTATCTTTTCTTCGCAGAATTGATTCACCACTTATTTTTATTCTTTTTTATTTTCTGCTATTAATATATATATATATATATATTATATATTATACCATTTTTAAGTTCTACATTTTTTAGAATTTGTGGACTGAAAATGGTGGAGATTCGCTCCTTGATTCAGAAAATATGAGAAGAAAAGTGAGGGGTTAAGCCTATGTTTATAGGCGCAAAAATCAATTCCATTTGTTAGATTTTAATTTATAAAATCCAGGCAGTTAGGTCTAGTCGTATTATCAGCCACGACTTACCATTAATTGACCGCTCTAAATAAAGGAGTCGCCCAATCGCCTTTATATGTTAATTTATTATTTTGTGTTTATCTTTATCCATTTTTTCCTTACGCAATCGATTTTGTTCCATCTGATATTAACATTAACGTTAATTTAATGTTACTTAGAGTAGGTAGTAGTGTACCATTAATTTATCATAATTAAAATGCTTATTTTCTGTTTTTCTCTCCTTCATTGTTAACATTCTTATTTATAAACATTTGTTTTAACGTTAATTAATTCTCATTTATTTTATTCTATGTTTAATTTATTTATTTCCTTCTCCGCTTTCTTAGTTAGATTTAATTTTTTGAATGATATTAATTTATGTTAATGAATGCTTAAATACTAAGCTAATAATATTTATTGCCTCTTTTATTTTTAAACGGTAATATTCATTAACTTCACCCACATAAATTCTAGTTTATTACCATTTCAATGCTGATTTAATTAAATTTACCATATCCATTTCCTTTAGCGTTATCATTTATATTTAATACCTATTTTGATGTTAAGTTATTAACATTTTACTTTCTTGATTGGTTTTGAATTGTTTTCGATTCGAAAACTTCAAACTTTAATAACTTTTTTGTTTGAACTCCCATCGTAGTACTTTATATACAAAAATTGTTCAGAAAGTCCTATGAGCACAACCTTGCAAGTTCCGTAGCCAAATTCTGATGTTTCTAGAAATTATATTTTTTGGATTTAATAATTATTTATTCAACTTCTTAATTAATTTTCTTCCATTTTATGGAGTATTACATTCTCTTGCTCAAAAAATATCATTCTTGAAATTCCTTAAGGACTAAGTCATATACAAAGCGTGCAATCATTCTAATCCATCCATCCAATTAGTGTATAAACAATTTTTGCGACAAATCATGTATAAGTGCATGGTGCATCATTGAAACGATCCCGACTCGACCTTCGAAAATCGGTACCGAATACGACACTCGTATTCAAATGCCGCAGGTCCAAACGTCGAATCTGGTTCGCCGAAGCTTATAACACATCAAGTATAACAAGGCGGAAGAAAATGAATAATACGTATATACAACATTTGATACAATATTCAGATACAGTGATGATACAATAGAATGATACAATAGATATCAATACTATCAGGGATACAAGAAATAGCAGCGGAAAAGAATATCTTCAATACAATACATCTCCAAGATGCAACTGCAACACCATCTCCAAACTAACGATAGCTTGAACAACCATCAAGTTGCACCAAGCTAAGCAAGGTCAGCCGTGAAAGCTGAAGTGTAGAAAATGCGATCCATGATCCAAAAGGCTTTGAAGGCTATCAAATCAGTTCCTATTATTCGACTATCTGAAAAACCCAACTATAGACTGCCCGTGTGGAAAATAGTGGGCACCCAGAGTTTAGGAAATGAACAATAAACTCCAGGTCAGTCATGGGACTGGTATGAGTAAACAAAACAGTTTTTATCTTTTAAAAAAACAAAAGAATTTAGAGATAAAACCACAATGCTTTTGAAAAATGAAACTACCATAAGGCCTCCCGCCACACACACAATGCAAGTGCAAACTTGGAGGAGATTTCTCCTTATGGCAGTCAAAAATGCTTGATATGAGAAAACCATTTTGATATTATTATTATTAGTGCATAGTGCAGAAAACCTTTCAAAAATATAATATTGATCTTAGCCAACATAGGTACCATTATATTATGCCTGCTATAGCTACCATTTTAAATGTCAGGTTCTACAACTAAAACCGTACAAGGCGCGTATTGTTTTTTTTGGATTTCCAACAAATGGTCAGGCAAAGGAACTTTCCAAATACAATGGAACGCCTCTAGAGGGACATCCCCAAGAACCTAACCGGATCTCTTCTACACAAGGCCGGATTACCTCTATAACTAGGTAACAACTGACACGAGTATGCCATCCCCTGGTCGTTACTGACCTTTATCCGAGGGTCCTCAATCCAACAACCACACAGTAAAGTATCTGGGCTCCATACCATGCTATCAACTTTCAAAAATCAACATAAGTAAATATTTGGGCTCCATACCATGATATCACTTTTTTTATCCTGAAGGAAATGGTCATACTCTCAGGAGGAGCTACCCTCAAATAACCTTGCTGTCACGATTCTGTTTCGACCATTACCGGTTTGTGAGGCTCGACGAAGTCTCTTCCACAAAGCTACGCTTTTTCACAAAGCCATGCTTCGATCACAAATGATCATCAACACACAGCAGCACTTAGCATGCCACACTACCAATTTGGGAGTATATCGCTGATAACCTTCAACTACATAACCTCTGAGCTCATACGTCTCAGAGAAGGGTGTTAAGCTAAGAGAATAAATTTCCGCCATCAATAGATATGTATTTGAAAGAAACCAGCTTTATATCTTAAAATGTAATGTCAAACATAACAACCATACAAGTCTGTTTCGGGTCCGAACAGAGCCGAAGACACTTCCGAAGAAGCCCTTGCAAATTCGGGTATTCACAATCCCGGTCGGACTTCCCATCACTTAGGAATCTCTGTACCGGCGCGACTCAGTGTAGAGACAATCGACGGGTTATCCTTTCGTTCTTGGAAACTACCCGGTCTTCACCACCGGTCTTCAAATGCTATCCATATCAACGTATCATTATTCGGAATGGGTCATGTAACAAGGTCCTCTCTCGGCTAAACCGAATAATGAGCATAATATTTAAAAACATATGGATATGGGATTTTAATTAAGTCACAACTTATTATCCAAAATCTTTCCTTCAAATGGTTTAAACAAATTACCATTTTAAATCTTTTAAACAAAAAGATTTATTTCACAAAGTACACTCACCTTTCACACAGATTTATTTACGGCTATTCAAAACAATTCCATTTCAACTTGGATTAACTATCCAATCTTTCAATTAAAGATTTAATTCGTAACTTTCAAATTCCAATTCAAATCTTGTATATGGAAGATATACAATTTAAAATCCTCTTCGATTTCAAAACAAGATTTAATCGTCTTCACAAAGGTTAATTCATAGTCTTTCCAAAATATTTACAATTTCATTTAAATCTTGAAATCTTCCGATACAAATTGGAAATCCTTTCTTTTTATGAAAGCTATTTTATTTTAAACAATTAGTTTTCGGTTTGGGAAAAACTGATTACAATTTACACAGTTAAAGCCATCCAAGTATAAAGCTTGGGTTTAAATTTAAATTTCCAAAACCATACTTTTTTAAATGATTAAAAACCATATAAACACCTTTATAACTTGTATAATCTTTTGAACCATAATTTCCAAATCATTGAATTCAATGTCAAATATTGAATTCAAACTTAAATAAAATTATTTAAATTTCCAGTTTATTAAGTTATTTCAAATAACTTTTAGTTTTGAAAATCATTTTCAAAAGATTTCAATTCCAATTCCAAAACTATTTTGGATACAAGAACTCAATCTTTAAAATTGTTAAAAATGTGTGACTTAGCCGATTTCCTCGTGCAATCCATATTTGTGTGTGTATGGTGTAGTCCAGGGGTTTTACACAATCGTGCAACATCATAAATCATCACATCAAATATTTAAACACATAAATATCGATAAGCGATATAATCTATAACGCTTATCGTTCATTCATAGATAAATAATATAAATTTATCACAGATAAATAAATTACATTCATCACAGATCACACTGAAACAATTCATATCACAAAGCATAACATATCAAAAACATCAAATAGTTCAACAATTAATAGAATTCAAACATATATAAGTAAGCTCAATTAATTATCTGATTTATTTAAATCAGATGGGTCATCAATCATGGTTAATTAACATTAATTGATTTCAAATCATTTGATTAATTGTCCTTTAATCATTTATTAATTTAAATTAATCAACTTTTAATTAGTTATCATTTAATTAATTATTCTTAATTAATTACAGTAAGTGATTATCCCTAATCACTTAATCAATTTTAATCAATTACTTTTTAATCAATACTTAATTGACCTTTATTATGTAAGTAATTAACCTTAATCATGAAATTGATTATCTTTAATTATCCAAATACCCATAAGTAATTATTCTTTCATTAATCACTAACTAATCATTAAAAACCTTTAATTAACCATCTTTGTAATTAATTATCATTAACAATTCTTAATTACAAATAAATTAGATACTTAATTATTAATTTACCAATTAATTAATTACAAATTGATAAACCCCTAATTAATTACAATTATAAAGTAATTAACCAATCTTTACTTACCATTATAAATTAATCATTCTTAATTACTTTCCAAAATAATTAATTGATATTAATTATTCATCTTAAGTAACATTTAAAATAAATCTTCTTTAACTTTGAAAATCAATTTATTACTAACTACAAACTTTAAATGTAAATTAATTTAACACTTAACTTAAATTAATTACTTAACTAAAATATTAATTAAGAGCTTAAACATTGTTATTAACTAAAATAATTAAAACTTGTATCAAAGTCTTAATTTAAATTATTAAACATTTATTAAGTCTACAGTGTTTAAACTTGTAGAAAACAATTTACTTAACTTTATTTTTATAACAATGTAGTTCTGGAAAACAAACCCGAGATATCCCCCTATTAAACTCGAGTAACAATTCGAGCTCTTCACCCATTTTCCCCGAGACACTCTCCTGTACGCATCTTTTTCTTTTTTTTTCTTTTTTTTAGTTTGTTTAAGTTTAAACATAAGTATAGATTTAAACATAAGTTATAGTATCAGGTCCATATTCACGCATTCGATTGAAACCTGAAGCGAATACCTTGTTCTCTTGAGTAATGACTCGAGATCATTCACCAGCAACACACTGACACCAACCCACTTCGCCGTACATGTGCACGGCGACGCGCCGAAGCTCCGGTGAACTCCATCACCATCAGCAATTCGCAAATCTCACGAATACTCAAAAACCAAACTCGAATCACCACCTCGTCACCATCGCTCAGGCCACCGGAGACGCTCAGAATCCATCCACACCATGACAACACACTATCCTTCCATCCTCCAGTGCGTCGTGCAATTCGATCACGAATTGGAGACGTACACGCCTCGTTTCTGACATGTCCAGAAATTCGAACAAAAACCCTAATATGATCTCGTTCCTTTAATTTATGCAATGGAAAAATTCTCTGATAATTTTCTCGAAATCAATGATGTTTATACTTGCTTCAAACCAAATTTCAACATTTTAAATTGATTCAATTGTCTGAAAATGAGAAAAAGGCAAAAAAATTTCAAATACAAACTGCTCTTGGAATACTGAACTAAAAATCTTCATTTTAGTTTTAAAAATCATAACTTGCAGTAAGAATCCAAGTTATAAACTTGAATTAGCTTTTTATAACAATTGAATTTATCGAAGTATTATTTGATTACCTGTAAACAAAGTTACAGTGGTATATTCTTACAAACATGATTTGATCATTTTTTAAAAATCTTAATTGAGGTTTATGATTCTTGTTTAATTGAAACTTAAAGTTTTACAATGATCAGTTGAAAACAAATTTGAGTTTGAATGATAATCAACCTTGTAATCCATAACAGTGAAGACCAATATACAGATCAACCTATTTATATACACAGAATTATATTCAAAGATAAAGCATATACAATACCATATGATCAATGAATATCCTGAACTGTTTCTAAATTAAACTTGAAGCTTCAAAATTGATGTTTACACACCTAAAAAGATTTTGAAACAGAGAGTTCTTTTGTTTGAAGACTGCAAAACTACTAACTTGCTTTTTTTGTTGAACTGAACTGTTTAAGTTTGTAAATACAGTGATCTGGAATGATAAGTTTGATGATCGAACTGGAATAAAGATTAGATATATGTGTATATAGAAGATAGTGTTTGTATAGGTGTTTATAGGGAAGGTTATAACTGGTTTAGCTTGTCTTTGTATTTTTTATTTTTTTTATTTTTATTTTATTACTTGATCAGATTTTCACCTTGCCTCCATTTTTGACCAAAGATATTTTCTTTGGAGGCTGATATGATTTTCATTTCGGCTAAGAAGATATTAGTAAGTACATATGCTTCCTCCTTTGTTTACATGAATCATTTCTTTTGATTTTTTTTATTTGTGTGAAGACATTCATTCTTTTTGCTTGTACATAAAAATATTTTACTATTTTCTTTGGCAAGACATTCATATATATTTATATTTTTGTTGTCTTGTTCCATACTCTTCTTATTTATCCTTTAATTGTTGAAACATATCTGAATATATTTGTTTCTTTGTTTTATTATCTTCTTAATCATTATTATATACACATTATTTTAAAGAAAATGTTTTTAAAACTAGCTACCCATAAATCAATTTACATAAATAATAATTTCAAACCCAAATCATTTTTCTCTAAGTCATTTATTTAAATTTTAAATTCAAATACAAATTATATATTCAAATTCGAATTCTAAAGTCAAATTAAAATTTACTCATATATATATATATATATATATATATATATATGCATATATATTTCAAATTCAAATTAATTCAAAACTTTATTCAAAAATTTACATTAACTATTAATTTAAATTCAATTCAAAATTGGGATCGTTACAATCACAGTACATATGACATGTATGCTGATTAATACTAAATCGGCGCCTTCTACATGAATGCATTCCTTAAAACAATTTTGAAAACAGGGTACAAACAACCTATATATACTGGCAGTTCAATATGTATGCAAGTTTAAAAAATAAAAAATCTTTATTTTTGCACACAAATTATCTCGCACTTTTATGAATATAAGTATAGCTTAATCAATTTTGCATCAAATCCCTACCATATAATACCCTAGCATATAGTTGTCAAACATCCAATATTTTTGAAAATTTGGTTTTGTAAACCTCCATTCTTATGTCAGAAAAGTGTTTAGACGAGGAAATTCATATTTCTATCCTTTCCTTATGTAGCCATTCCACAGTACCTTGGAACCTTCTCTTTTGCCTCCAATTCTTTTCCAACTTTTCCAAGTATAATCCACACAAGAAAAGTTACTTTTAAAATTTTAAAACAGCGTTATTTATAACCAGTTGTGTTCACCTATATACAAGGTATAGAAAAAAAAATCCCAAAGCTTAAATAGCATTTTCCTTCATCACTAACTATTTTGTACTTATTGTCACTTCTGCTACACAGTTAAATACATATGTGACAACCCGGAATTTTTGGATATTTTAATCGGAATATTTAATTGATTTTAAATATTCAAAAGTTAATTTTAAACTTGAATTTCAAATATCACTATGAATTTGGCAATTAAATTATTGAATTTAATTTTTGAAGTTGGATAAAATATTGAATCTTCAGTTTTATGCTGGTTAAAAATATTTCAAAGGTTTATAAAATTTATACTAATAGTACCGAAGAAATGAAATCTTTAGAATTGAATTTGAAAGTGTTTTGTCTAGTTTTAAAAGTATATCGTTTAAATCGATATTTAAAATAGTCTTCCGAGGCACAGTCTCGGAATTCGACGAAACCAATTCCATTGGATCCACAATAGTGTATTGTTTCGGATTTCAAATTTCGTAGTATTTGGAGTTGTCATGTGAT
Source organism: Allium cepa (assembly GCA_030765085.1). Lineage (NCBI taxonomy): Eukaryota > Viridiplantae > Streptophyta > Magnoliopsida > Asparagales > Amaryllidaceae > Allium > Allium cepa. The sequence continues at coordinate 789,255,086 of CM060935.1, read as the reverse complement.
TGTATGGTAGATAAATGCAATAAATATATATATTGAAAATTCATTCTATAACTGGTCCAAAAAGCTATCTTCTCCATACGATCGAATTAGGACTCAAAACCTTTTCCATTGCGTTCGGAATAGGGGTTTAACATTATAAATGCCTAGCAGCACACCTCGATGGGAGATCGAGATTATGAGTTGCAATAATCAAGACAATTTAAATTTAAATATAATATATATGCTTTGCATTCTTCTCACTGTGGACACATCCAACATTTGTCCTCCCGGAGGACAAGTCTCCTACATTGTCTGACGCGTGCAATTTTTATTTTTTTCTCTTGTTTCCTTTGTCCCTTTTAAATCATAAAAACAATCGCAAAAAAGAGAGATCGAGTTCTCAGAGAAGAAACTATGGCCGACACTTCAAAACCCAATCAAATTATTCGTTCTCAAAGTAAAATTAAAAAAAATGACGGAATCGAATTCGAGTCGAATTCGATTTTGAAAATAGATAGGGGAGCTTCGTGTCGTCAATGGCCACGCGTTGCAATCGAATTGAATTTGAAGCTGTCCAACTAGGGTTTCAACTCGAAAGGGATGGTAATACGGAGGCAAAAGGAAGGCACGCTATGCATAGATGCTCGGCATCAATTGGTGGGTTGAGTTGCTCATGCAAGTTCTGTAACAACCCTAGATTTTAATGTATATTTTAATTTTGACTTTATTTCATTTTTACATTTTTTAACTGGTTCCATTTCAAACTTTTCATTTTTAAATATAAACTTTGATTATTATGTGATTTATAATTCCAAAATGGTATAAATTGAATATTTTCCTGAAATGTTGATTTCGGTAAATTTGGGTCAAACTTTGATTTTTAAATTTCAAATTTAAATATTTATATTCTTAAATTTTATCTTTTATTATGAAAATAGACTTAATAACTTGAATACTGCTTTTCGTTTCGTAGAAAACAGGTTTAAATTGTGAAAGTTATGTATATTCCAATATTGAGTGTAATCTGCTTTATTTAGCAATTCTGTTTATTTTAAATAATATAAACTATATTTTTATTGTCATATTTTGTTTTAAAATGTGTCAATATGTCATGTTATATATATTTTGTCTTTTAAATTTTATTAAAGTGGTGTTTAAATTTTTCCAAAGTCTATTGCATTTATTTTCTATTTTTAAAGGCTAGTTTCCATTTTTCTGCTATTTTCTTCATTAAATTATATTAAATTAATATTTATTTATGTATTTTGTGAATTCATTTTTATTTTGTGTTCTTATCTTTATTTATAAATATTTTTCAAGTACATAAATTTTTTCCAAACTTCATTGCATTTATTTCCATATTTTCATTACTAGTTTGCAATTTTTGTTGTTTTTAATTAAATTATATATAACTAATATTTATTTCTTTATTTTTGTTTATTTACTATATTTTCGTGTTTTTATCTGTAATTATAAGTAATTTTTCATTTATTAAAATTTGCAAAAGAAATTAGAGAAATATGAAGAGTTTTGACCTTTAACATACCATTGTCTTTTCACCTCCTTTTGTCTTTTCAAATTCAATAACACTTGCATTAATCATTTGCTGACCATATCTCTTTGTTTCAGCCGACTCTTCCATTGTTTCTCACGTGAAAATTTTCCCTCAAACCCTAAAAAAAGTTTCGGCCATCTCCAAGAAGAAATTTTGATAAAAACTTTCATTTCTTTTTACATTTTCTACTTGATTTACTATCTTTTTGCACTTGCAATCTCTTATGCAGTTCGGCCCCTCCATCTCCAGCGCCTTGGCCGCCTCCACCACCACCTATTCCAGCAACCATACCCTCCTCTCCACTGCCATACCAGAGCCGAGGCCATCCATGTTGACGATCCACCAAAATATGAAGCAAACTCCACCTATATCCAACATAGCCTAGCTACCTTGCTTCCATCACCTCCTCCATCACTTTGGCCAACCATACACCACCACCAGCAGCAAATTCCTGACCTGATCCCACTGCCACATCATCCTCAAGCCCACTACAGACCTGGCCGTGCCCTCCTTGGCCTTGGCCGAGCCCTATAGTGCATAGGAATCCATGATATTTGCCTTGTAGTGTTAGTTCATGTTCATATATCTTTGCTCCATCATTTTGCCATGCTAGGCCGACCTTTAAGAACCCAAACCAGATCCAAACCATGCCTTTAGCCGTGCCATTTCAGATCTGGAGTTGAAGCATAGGTGGTAGAAAGCAAGTGCAAACACTTCGGTGATGTTTTGTGTATTCATTTCTACCTTTGTTTAATTGAATTGGGTTGAAAACTTATGTTATATTTATTTGTTTTGTCTCATGTATCCAAGGAGAATTAATCTTTGGCTCTTCCACTCATCTTTTTGTCATGTTATCGTGCTTGTTTGAATCTCATTCGCGCATTCATCTTTGTGTCTCCAGCTCAATACAGTGAGTTATTCTCACCAGACAATATGTACATATATAACTAGTAAATTGACCCCTTTTGAATCTGTAAAATGCATTATCATGCTACACCTGCTATATTATGATTATATGATATTCACCCATGCTTATACACCTGTTATAACATCTGTTACTGTTATATTATGTCGTTCTGTTATTTTTATCAGTTTATCACACTGCAAGTTCCCTTTAGATTAGAATCACTATGGGTTGAAATGATACATACTCGAACGGACTTTAGAATAGGAGAAAATCATTATGGGCTAAAATGATAGGCCTGAATGATTTTCAATTATTTTTATTTACTTGGAATTGCGGGTTTGAAAAGATCAAACCCGGGTTTTCTTTGTAATTTACGGGTTGAAATGATATATACCCGTATCACTTTACCTAGGCTAGAAAATGAAATACAGACCCGTTGTTAAAATATGTTTTTCTAATATTTTAGAAATGTGAATATTATAATATTTTGATGTAAATTTGATAAAAAATGATTTTTGTAAAGCATTATTGATTTTCTAAAATTTTATAAGTGAAATAAATAAATGGTAAAATTAGAAAATCTGAAATGTAAGTTATTTTGGAAATTATAATTTGGTGATAAATGGAATTTAAATTAAATATGAAAATATGATAAATTTATGATATTTTTAATTTAAAATAATTTAAAATGATTTCATAATATATTGATGATTTTTTAATAAAGTTAAATGTGAAATGAATGAATACTTAAGTTGAAATTTTGAAATATAACTAAAAATGGAAATTTGTGAATTTGGCTTAAAAGTGAACTTTAAGTTAAGTAAATAAAAATGAAATTGAGTTATATTTGAAAATTTAAACTTAAGTGTTAAGTTAAATTTAATTTAATGAATTTAAAATTTAATGTTGGAATTTTAATAAGTAAATTATTATTAAATTTGATTTTGAATGGAAATTGAACTTTATAAAATCATGAATATAAGGGTATTTAAATGATTGTTTTAAAAGTGAAAATGTATAATTATAAGTTAAAAATGAATTAAATAAAAATTCAATTGTTTGTGAAATTATATTGAATATTTGGAATTTAATTAATAGCAATTTTGAAATGCTATTATTTTCTAAATAAATGATATTACGGCATTTGTAGATGCTGTAGTGGATAGAAATGAACTAAATGGCTAAATTTAAGTAAGGGCTATAATTGTTGAATTTAAGTAAGGTTTTATTTGAACTAAAGTAACCCTATTATAGCAGTTAAATGATGTCTTTTGTTAAATTGAATTGTTTTAAAAGTAACTTTCCGTAGCATTGTCTAAATGCTGCGAAAGGTGAATTTTCACTGTTTGATAAATTTTAGGGAATGAATGAACTTTGAAAAGATTTAAAATTTTGTAAATTTAATAATTTAATTATTATATATAATAACTTCATTTTATGATTTAAAAAGGAAGTAATTTGTTTCGAAATATAAACTATTTTGAAATGTGTTTTGTAATGGTATTTAAATTAAATAAAAATGAATGTGGTTTGGAAGATATTATATTTTAATATTATGAAATGGACTTTGAATGATATTGAATTTTGAAATGATATTTTATTTTGAAGTGTAAAATACCATTTTGAAATTTTAACCACGGGATGTATTTAATTTATAGTTTAACTGATTCTTAAAGGATGGGCGATCCCAAGCATCCTTTAAGTTATTGTGCATTTCTACTACAGTTCACTTGAGTTGGTTTACATTATATAAGTATATATTGTCCTGACTCGAGTGTTTTGTGTTTTACTTTACGCTCGGGTCAGCCTGAGTATTTACAGCTTAGCTTTGGATTTCTTTTCTGGAGCTAGGAATCGCTGGAGATTCTGCTTGTCTAGTTATCTATTTCCTTTCAGTTTTCGTTGTCCTATTTCAGCTCTGGTATTTATAAACTTCTATGTATTTGAGATTTCTATTGTATATGTTTCAGACTAATATTATGTTTTGATAGTTTGTTATAGTAGCTTCATGAACTACTATGGTATTTTTATTTCCGCTGCGAGTTATTCTGAAATTTCTGTGTCCATGATTCTGTGATTGTATTTCATTTGCTCCAAATTTATTTACAATGCGGTATTTTGAGCAATTCAATTCCTACATGTGCGGATGCGAATGGATGAAAATATCGGGTTGTTGCAGTTGGTATCAGAGCTTTGGTTTTAGGCAAACCTTAGCCTGCGGAGCAAAAACTCATTAGATAGGGTAGAAATACCCTAGAATGAGTGAAATCAATCTCAGAATCCTTTCTTTGTGAGAGAACGTATTTTCGAAGTATAAAATGATTTCCAAATTATTTTTAAAGGATTTTCAAAGATTATTTTGGTATAAAAATGTTCTTATTTTGAAATTAAGATTTTCTAAACTTCATCTCTTCGGTATCCACCTTGTTAGAAATCTCTTGGTTAAGATTCTTATCGACTAGGATTCCTTAAACTTTGGAACACCCCCACTTGTTCTGGAATCCAGTCTTGTTTTCCCCATTTTTCCTTTTAATTTTGGAGCATTCCGTAACTCTACTTTGGAATGACCTCTCTAAAGAGCGGTGATTCCGTAAATCTTTGAACGATTTGTAAAGGGGTGAAACTCCTTTACAAATGGCATTGATTCACTGAAGATTTTTGTATCCTCGGATGTCGATGCTATCTATCTCCTTCTCTACCCAGATTCTATCTCTGGCGATCGAAAGTCGATTTGCCTTAGATTTCCGTATTGATTATATTCCTAAAGTCTCGGTTGACCGGTTAAGGTCGCCCGCGATTTATATAGGCTTATCTATCCTCTGTTTGGTAATTAAATTATCTCATCTTCGTTTGAGTTTATCTTCGAACTAGAATTCTATTTGATTAGAGTTCCTCTAATTTTGAATCTTTGTTTGTTTGAAATCCTTCCTTGAATCATCCTTTGGAAATTTGTGTATGGTTGTATTTTGAAATTGTGCATACATCGAAATTATTAAGGATGGCCATATTTTTATATATAAAAGTGAAATGTTTTCGATAAGGATTATATACCTTTCAAAATGTGAATTTGAAATTTCGAAAGAATTTGAAATTTTGAAAATTTTATAAGAACTTGATTTATACAAAAAATGATTTATAACTGAAGGGTTTTGAATTTGAATTTTGAGGAATTGAATCCCGGTGTTTTGAAATCGGTTTTAAGATTTTGGAAAATATATAATAATAATATGATTTAAAGATATATATATATTTTTCAAATAAGAAATTTTTCATATGTATTCGAATGAATTTCAATGATTTCGAAGGAATTTCAAAGAAGTTTTTCAAAGTTAATTGAAGTCCAGAACTCATTTATGTCGCTGGAAAATAATTTCGGTGATGAATGCATGCATCATCGACATTGATTTTTGAGTTTCTGAGTGAGAGAGAGGCCACTTTAGTAGCTTTGTTATGCGAGTGATTTTGTGAAACCAATTTTGATTTCAGATTTCGAAGTATGGTTTGATATTAGTAAGATAGATCCGTATATATATATATATATATATATATATATATATATATATATTTCAAAAGATTTAAAGTAAGCCGGTGTTCAGTCTCGAGTTTCAGATTTTGAAACCTAACTTTTGAAATTGATTTACTAATTTAGTGTTGATTTCCAACTCTTGGATTGAAAATATGATTTCTTCGACTATTTTAAGATCCGAGCACTTCCAAATCAAGGTTAACTTTTCAAAGCTATTTTTTTTTTTGAAAGGTATAAGGTATTTGATAAAGAATATAAGTTTAGTTTGTATGTTTCAAGTATGAAATAATATGATTTTTATAAGTTGAAACTGTTTTGTTAAGTAAATAAATAAGACTATTTTGAATTATACTAATATGAAATTTAGTTTGAAATGTTTTGGATAAAAATTAGTCTTCAAATGTTTGAGAAAAATTTGGTTTTAAATGTTTTAACTTAGTAACATCTTTATCAAACTATTTATTTAACAAGTTGGAATAGATACATAAGTTGTACGTATGCTGTTTTATTCGCATAATTAATTTGATCCAAGTTTGAGTACACAAGTTCGAGGTGAATTACACCATTTTGTATTAGGATTTTTCATTTGATTCTTGATGGCGAATATTTGATATGGATTTTGGGCTTGATTCTAGAATTCTCTATCATAGTATATGGCTATGCAAGGAGGCTGATGGCTTTTAGTCGAGAAACCATATCGAAGTCCGCATTAGGGAAGTCGAATGGACAATACTAGTTCGAAAGCGAACTTGTGTGATCAAGCGAGCGATCAAATGTAATGTTGCGAAATCATGACATATGTAAGTAATAATGAAGTAAAATTTGAGATATACGAAATTATAAAATTTAGTCTTGAAATATGGTATATTTAAGACATAATAGTTTATTTTATGAATCAAATCTATAAAAAAAATATTAAGTGAATTGAACTGATGGTTTGAATCGAATTAAAATTTGAAAATTTTAGATTTAAGTTTAATTGAATAAATTTGTGAAATGTAAAGAATCAAGGGAATGTTTTATGATTTCAAATGTATGATTTTCAAAGTAGAATGATTTCAAGTATTTTGGTTTCAAAAGATTTATAACTTTGAAAGTATTATGATTTTGAAGTGAATATAGGTTTAAAATGGAAATGAATGTGTTTGACTAAAAATATTTGTGACGCCCCACCTCTATACCCACGCTAGCCAAGAACACTACGGTGTAGTGCTGTCAACTAGCGCGGAGAATAAGGCTGTTGAGGAGCGACCATCCATGTAATTTCTTATCACACGGTGGCTATAAAATGATCTTCGGAAACAAATATAGAAGTAAGAATAACATGCGAATCAATTCACAGATATCCATATCACATAAAAGTGTACATCAGAGTAGTGGTCTAAAAAGATCCACGATAATACAAAAGAATAGCAACGCGTGCTATACAAAAGAATACAACTATGAGTCTATATCTCAAGTGTAAACAACAAAAGCTGCTAATCTAAACAAGTAGCCAAAAGTCTGAGTAGTGAATCACTGGGGGAGGAGTCAAGCAGTAGCACCTGTAACACCTCGGTCTGACCCGAGTATTATTTATAAGAAAATAATAAACGGATCAGTCTAGCTATAAATATCAGATGACATGATATAAAATAAAAGATATGGCATAAACATAAAATATCCATACTGACATACTACTATAAGTATGCAAATAATGATCAACAGGAGATCAACCGATAAGAGATAAATCAATATCACAAGAACCTTCTCAAAGATCCAAAGAGGGCATCATACCCTAAACTTGTACTCATGACAAGTCAAAGAGATAAATTCCAGAAATCAACACAAGAAATCCAGAAATCATAAAAAGGGAAAGAGGCCTATCACATGACGGTCCGAAGACCATGGGGAGCTACCCCATATGGATGAGTCTGAGTCACCCGAATGAGGTCAAGGCTAACCAAAAAGCAAAAAGGTATGTGTGAGTGGAATCACACAAGTGGTGTCTAGCCTAACCTTGCAATGAAAGAGACATCGCGCAATTGCTAGTCTAATTCATAAAGCGATCATCAAGATCAACGAGAAGTGTCAATTACACTAAGCTAGTAAATATAGAAGTTTAGCTTCATGTCCCATAACCACTTGCTTAACTTAAATATTTACGAACAAACTGTAAATCTTCACTAATAAAATTGTCACAAGAGGTTCAATCGAACAAGTCCAAGAATTAACCGACGAAGTGAACGCAAGCGTTTCATACCACTTGTTTTACTAAGTCGTTTAATTAGATTTCTCATCCGAGTGAGGTAAAGGCTTGTATATACTAATAGATTGGAAAACGGTTTAAGAAAAGAGCTTTGTTATTAAAAATAGAGTTGAAATTGTTTGTTAAAAGAGTTTTGATATTTACTACTAGTATTGAAACCTTTATATTATAAAGTGACAAAACACAGAAGCAATTGTAGAAACAATCAGTCACAAAAATCGCATACGGAGATGTGAATAAAATCCAAGGGAATCAACTCAATGTTTTTCACATAAGATCCCCTACGGAGGGGGGGTCCAGGGGGGGTGGCAACCCCCCAAGGTGGGGGTGCGGGGGCAACGCCACCGCTTACGGGGTTCGACCTGCCCGGTACGACCTAGTGAAGACAAAATGAGGTCTAACGACCTAAGGGGAATAGGGTCGAGCGACCTAAGGGTTGCGACCTAGGAGTCCAAGGGGTCAAGCGACCTATCGGGATAAGGTCCAACGACCTACGAGTCAAAGGTCCAACGACCTATAGGGTTATAATGTCATGTGACCTATCGGTTTATAAGGTCATGCGACCTAACGAGCTATGGCCAAACGACCTAGTAATGGTAGTAGGGTTGAGCGACCTAAAGGTTTAACCGGTCAAGCGACCTAAGGAAGGTAAGGTCTAACGACCTAACGCTCGCGACCTAACGGTCTAAAGGCCATGCGACCTAGAGGAAAACAAGGTCAAGCGACCTAAAACGTCGCGACCTAACGACCAAAAACGTCGCGACCTAGCGACCTAAAAATGGAAGGCAAGGCCAAGCGACCTAACGAAGAGGGGGTGAGCGACCTATGGTCATAAACGAGGTCGAGCGACCTATAGAGGCATAGGATGCAGCGACCTAAAACATCGCGACCTAGCGACCTAAGGGGATAAGGGCCGAGCGACCTAACATTCGAACGACCTACGACCTAAGGGGATAAGGGCCGAGCGACCTAACATTCGAACGACCTACGACCTAAGGGGATAAGGGCCGAGCGACCTAACATTCGAACGACCTACGACCTAAGGGGATAAGGGCCGAGCGACCTAACATTCGAACGACCTACAACCTAAGGAGCTTGCGACCTAAAGCCCAACGACCCACGACCTAATTCCGAAGCGCCGAGCGACCTAACGTTATAGGCCATTTTAGGTCGGAAACGAGCTATTCGAAGGCCGAGACTTTTCCACGCGAACGACCTAAGGGTTAGGTCGCGAACGACGTAAGGGTTAGGTCGCAAGCGACCTAACTCCGAACACACGAAAATGGCCAGAATGACCTAAGTGCAGAAAATTCACCAAAACGCTAAAAATTGGAGTTTTTCGCCAATCCAATCCAAACTAAAAGCAAATATTCATGCTAAAGTTATAGGGAATCATTCCCAACAACCCAATATAGTTATAGACTAGATTTGTGAGATAAAAATCTCACCTTTGCTCCAAAACCCAATGAAAATGAAGAACAAAGCTTGAAGGCAAATGGAGAAGCAACCACAAGCTTGAATCCGATGTCTTCTTCTTGAATTTGGAGTTGAATGTTGGAGTTGCAATAAAACAACGACTTTGGAGTTTTAATTTCTCATTCCATTCACCATTTTTGTTGAAGCTTTAGTGTTAGGAAATGAAATGAAGCAATGAAGAAGAAGGGGGGTGGAACTTGGGCCTAATGGGCTAAAAGTCCAAACCAAAGGCTCGAGTGAAAAAGTGGTGAAATTCCACTAACCCCAAACATATCAATGTTTATACTTAGAAGATTGCAAACGACGTTTCGAACTCAATGGAAGTGGTCTCGAGTCCTAATTTGACCGTTTGCAAAAAGTAGTTTCGGACCAAAATCCGATTAACGATAAAATATTTAAATAAAATATTTAAATATAAAAATCGATAAATATGCGGGTTGTTACAATATTGTTGATTTGGAAACCAGGAGTATTTTCTAAACCTATTGTTTTAAGAAATTTTGAAACTGAATATATATAACTTGAAAGAAATGATTTGGTGACATCATATATGATTTTAAAATTGAATTGATATCGAAATGGTTCGAAATTTAGAACCTTGTTTTATTAAATACTTGATTTGGGAGCTATCAAACTTATATAAAAATGATTTGTATAAGTAAACTGTTGAATTGGAATTGTTGATTTGAAAGGGTACCCAATTTTGAAAAGTGAAATCTTATATAATCGAAATCTATATTAGTGTGATTTGATATACTAGTATTTTTGAAAAGTATTTGATTTGAAATGAAATCTTATATAAAATGGACTTTATATAAGTACGATATTTGAAATTGATTTTGAAAGGTACTATATGATACATATTTTTGAAGTAAAGATATGGAAAGTGCCTTCTGCTTGATATCCGCTTTGTTGCCACACTGTGGATTCATTCTATCGATATTATTCTCTCTCTTTGATTTGGGTTTTCCGGATATGATACCCGAGTGTCCATCGAATTCCATGGCAATCTCCATGGTCTTATGATCGCGATTGCATAGCGCAACTGCCTGGCTGAGCTGGCCTAGGGGCACGGATTGTTTCCAGGGGGATCTAGGCGTAACCATTGTGTATCCTGCACTCTATAAAGGTCGCATTAGTAGCGCAAATGCCTGGCTGAGCTGGCCTGGGGGTACGGATTGTTTCCTGGGGGATACAGGCGTAACCATTCTGTATCCTGCATTCTACTCGTCATCATGGCGTAACTCACAGGGCTGAGAAAGCTTACGGATACGGATTGTTTCCTAGGGGATCCAGGCGTAACCATTGTGTATCTGCGATCCATGGTTAGACAACTGTTTCGGTTTGGTTGATTTGTTTGGATTGTACTTTCCATATCTGTTTTTAAAAGTGTTTTCATTATATTCACTAGGTGTTGAAACAAGTCTACCAAGTACCTGGAGAATTCTAGCTTTGCGCCTGATCAACGCATAGCCAGAGTCTGTAGGAACGAAAGTAAACTTGTTAAGACATCGAGTTATAAAAGTATTTTGATAAAAGTATCTTGATAAAGTACTATATAAAGAATATTTTGATCAGTTATTTTCCCTTCTAAATATTTTAAAATGTTTAAAAATTGTTTACTTTGAACCATCAGATTTGAATCAAATGACTATTCATCATATTATAAAATGTTTAAAATATTATGAAATTTTAATTGAAATGTATAATGGTTTAAATAATGGTTCATCCTTGTCTTTCAATCTGCTTTCCCTCCTAGCTACTTTCTCCCTGCCTTCTTTCGAATGTCTTCCAACCTATTTCTCTTTCTAGTTGTTTCTCAACTTCCTTCCTTTTCGAGGATGAAAAGATTTGAGTGGGGGAGAGTGTAACAACTCTAGATTTTTATGCATATTTTAATTTTGAATTTATTTCAATTTTACATTTTTTAACTGGTTCCATTTCAAACTTTTCATTTTTAAATATAAACTTTGATTATTATGTGATTTATAATTCCAAAATGGTATAAACTGAATATTTTCCTGAAATGTTGATTTCGGTAAATTTGGATCAAACTTTGATTTTTAAATTTAAAATTTAAATATTTATATTCTTAAATTTTATCTTTTATTATGAAAATAGACTTAATAACTTGAATACTGCATTTCGTTTCGTTGAAAACAGATTTAAATTGTGAAAGTTATGTATATTCCAATATTGAGTGTAATCTGCTTTATTTAGCAATTCTGTTTATTTTAAATAATATAAACTATATTTTTATTGTCATGATTTATTTTAAAATGTGTCAATATGTCATGTTATATATATTTTGTCTTTTAAATTTTATTAAAGTGGTGTTTAATTTTCCCAAAGTCTATTGCATTTATTTTCTATTTTTAAAGGCTAGTTTCCATTTTTCTGCTATTTTCTTCATTAAATTATATTAAATTAATATTTATTTATGTATTTTGTGAATTCATTTTTATTTTTTGTTCTTATCTTTATAAATATTTTTCAAGTACATAAAAATTTTCCAAACTTCATTGCATTTATTTCCATATTTTCATGACTAGTTTGCAATTTTTGCTGTTTTTATTAATTAAATTATATATAATTAATATTTATTTATTTATTTTTGTTTATTTACTATATTTTCGTGTTTTTATCTGTAATTATAAGTAATTTTTCATTTATTAAAATTTGAAAAAGAAATTAGAGAAATATGAAGAGTTTTGACCTTTAACATACCATTGTCTTTTCACCTCCTTTTGTCTTTTCAAATTCAATAACACTTGCATTAATCATTTGCTGACCATATCTCTTTGTTTCAGCCGACTCTTCCATTTTTTCTCACGTGAAAATTTTCCCTCAAACCCTAAAAAAAGTTTCGGCCATCTCCAAGAAGAAATTTTGATAAAAACTTTCATTTCTTTTTACATTTTCTACTTGATTTACTTGATTTTTGCACTTGCAATCTCTTATGCAGTTCGGCCCCTCCATCTCCAGCGCCTTGGCCGCCTCCACCACCACCTATTCCAGCCATCATACGCTCCTCTCTACTGCCATTCCAGAGCCGAGGCCATCCATGTTGATGATCCACCAAAATATGAAGCAAACTCCACCTATATCCAACATAGCCTAGCTACCTTGCTTCCATCACCTCCTCCATCACTTTGGCCAACCATACACCACCACCACCAGCAAATTCCTGACCCGAGCCCACTTCCACATCATCCTCAAGCCCACTACAGACCTGGCCGTGCCCTCCTTGGCCTTGGCCGAGCCCTCTAGTGCATAGGAATCCATGATATTTGCCTTGTAGTGTTAGTTCATGCTCATGTATCTTTGCTCCATCATTTTGCCATGCTAGGCCGACCTTTAAGAACCCAAACTAGATCCAAACCATGCCTTTAGCCGTTCCATTTTAGATCTGGAGTTGAAGCATAAGTGGTAGAAAGCAAGTGCAAACACTTCGGTGATGTTTTGTGTATTCATTTCTAGCTTTGTTTAATTGAATTGGGTTGAAAACTTATGTTATAGTTATTTGTTTTGTCACATGTATCCAAGGAGAATTAATCTTTGGCTCTTCCACTCATCTTTGTGTCGTGTTATCGTGCTTTTTTGGATCTCATTCGTGCATTCGTCGTTGTGTCTCCAGCTCAATACAGTGAGTTATTCTCACCAGACAATATATGCATATATAACTAGTAAATTGACCGCTTTTGAATCTGTAAAATGCATTATCATGCTACACCTGCTATATTATGATTATATGATATTAACTCATGCTTATACACCTGTTATAACATTTGTTACTGTTATATTATGTTGTTCTATTATTTTTATCAGTTTATCACACTGCAAGTTCCCTTTAGATTAGAATCACTATGGGTTGAAATGATACATACTCGAACGGACTTTAGAATAGGAGAAAATCATTATGGGCTGAAATGATAGGCCTGAATGATTTTCAATTATTTTTCATTTACTTGGGATTGCGGGTTTGAAAAGATCAAACCCGGGTTTTCTTTGTAAATTACGGGTTGAAATGATATATACCCGTATCACTTTACCCAGGCTAGAAAATGAAATACAGACCCGTTGTTAAAATATGTTTTTCTAAAATTTTAAAATATTTTAGAAATGTAAATATTATAATATTTTGATGTAAATTTGATAAAAAATGATTTTTGTAAAGCACTATTGATTTTCTAAAATTTTATAAGTGAAATAAATAAATGGTAAAATTAGAAAATCTGAAATGTAAGTTATTTTGGAAATTATAATTTGGTGATAAATGGAATTTAAATTAAATATGAAAATATGATAAATTTATGATATTTTGAATTTAAAAGAATTTAAAATGATTTTATAATATATTAATGATTTTTTAATAAAGTTAAATGTGAAATGAATGAATATTTAAGTTGAAATTTTGAAATATAACTAAAATTGGAAATTTGTGAATTTGGCTTAAAAGTAAATTTTAAGTTAAGTAAATTAAAATGAAATTGAGTTATATTTGAAAATTTAAACTTAAGTGTTAAGTTAAATTTAATTTAATGAATTTAAAATTTAATGTTGGAATTTTAATAAGTAAATTATTATTAAATTTGATTTTGAATGGAAATTGAACTTTATAAAATCATGAATATAAGGGTATTTAAATGATTGTTTTAAAAGCGAAAATGTATAATTATAAGTTAAAAATGAATTAAATAAAAATTCAATTGTTTGTGAAATTATATTGAATATTTGGAATTTAATTAATAGCAATTTTGAAATGCTATTATTTTCAAATGTAAATGATATTACGGCATTTGTAAATGTTGTAGTGGATAGAATGAACTAAATGGCTAAATTTAAGTAAGGGCTATAATTGTTGAATTTAAGTAAGGTTTATTTGAACTAAAGTAACCCTATTATAGCATTTAAATGCTGTCTTTTGTTAAATTGAATTGTTTTAAAAGTAACTTTCCGTAGCATTGTCTAAATGCTGCGAAAAGGTGAATTTCACTGTTTGATAAATTTTAGGGAATGAATGAACTTTGAAAAGTTTAAAATTTTGGAAATTTAATAATTTAATTATTAAATATAATAACTTCATTTTATGATTTAAAAAGGAAGTAATTTGTTTCGAAATATAAACTATTTTGAAATGTGTTTTGTAATGGTATTTAAATTAAATAAAAATGAATGTGGTTTGGAAGATATTATATTTTGATATTATGTAATGAATTTTGAATGATATTGAATTTTGAAATGATATTTTATTTTGAAGTGTAAAATACCATTTTGAAATTTTAACCACGGGATGTATTTAATTTATAGTTTAACTGATTCTTAAAGGATGGGCGATCCCAAGCATCCTTTAAGTTATTGTGCATTTCTACTACAGTTCACTTGAGTTGGTTTACATTATATAGGTATATATTGTCCTGACTCGAGTGTTTTGTGTTTTACTTTACGCTCGGGTCAGCCTGAGTATTTACAGCTTAGCTTTGGATTTCTTTTCTGGAGCTAGGAATCGCTGGAGATTCTGCTTGTCTAGTTATCTATTTCCTTTCAGTTTTCGTTGTCCTATTTCAGCTCTGGTATTTATAAACTTCTATGTATTTGAGATTTCTATTGTATATGTTTCAGACTAATATTATGTTTTGATAGTTTGTTATAGTAGCTTCATGAACTACTATGGTATTTTTATTTCCGCTGCGAGTTATTCTGATGTTTCTGTGTTTGTGATTCTGTGATTGTAGCTCCAAATTTATTTACAACGGGTATTTTGAGCAATTCAAGTCCGACATGTGCGGATGCGAATGGCTGAAAATACGGTTTGTTACAAGTTCGGTGGTGGTTCCATCGAGCGCATGCGAGCGAGGTGGGTTCGAAGTCGAGCAGTTGTCTGGGTAGGTTAACGTGCAAACAAAGGAGGTGGTGATGAGCTCAGGTTCATGATGGTTCAAAAACGAAGGCGATCGGGGAAGAGTCGCGAGGCTAGGATTTTGATAGGCAGTGAGGTATTCTCGTTTGTTTTATGTTATTTTTTTTTATTCCAATTAAACTTAGTTTATAAACATATGTGGAATCATAAGAAAAATATGTTGCAATAAAGTATAAACGTTTCTAATTTATACATGTATAAAGATTTGAAAAAATATATTATATGGCTCTGCACTTGATTTTGCAGTAAGACAAATTTGATAATTATCTTTCAGTTTAAAGATTTTACCCATATATATATATACACACGCACACCTACTTTGATTTAGACATAATAAATAGTAAGTAAATGTGTATGTATATAATTTTGGACAAAAATAGGATTTTGGAAAAATATATGAGAGTTTAAAGTTTATGTAAAATTAGATTTTCGAACATATATAGATTATTTCATATGAAGTTTAAAATTGAAAGTAAAATAAATATACGTAGTAAGGTGATTAACTTATTTAATCTATTCTAGTTACTAGAAGTGAGATTGGTATTTTAAACTGTTGTGCTAATATCTGTGGATGTAGAGAAATATTTTGGAGTGATCCAACTGGATTCCTCAAAGTAGCGGAATTTATTTTTATAGTCTATGTTTTATTGGAAATCTGTGATAGGTTATTGATTATATTGGGAATTGAAATATTGGATGTTATGCTTGGATTGAATATATTTAGGTATATGGAGTTATCAAAATATAAAGATTGGATTTTTTTTGAAGGGAAATAAAAGAGAGAATTTTTAAGTAAAATAATCTTAGAAAATTTGGATAATTAAAGAACGAATTAGAAAAGGATAAAAGGTTGATTATAAATTCAAATACATAATTCTGAGTACGGGTAAGGAGATTTTTGAATAAATGGGAATAAATGAATTTTTAAACTTAAGTGATATTATTTAAAGGAATAAAGGATTTATTTTTAAATTTCAAGGTTTAAATTTGTTTAGAAAGACTTCCAGGTATAAGTTAGAGATTTTAAAGTGGTTTTAAAAGAATGTTTAAGTGAAATTTTATTATTTTAAATTGTTTAGAATTTTAAAGTAAATTTTTATTTAAATTAATTATAATAGTAATTATTTAAAGGTTTAACTAGTATCATGTTTTAAAAGATTATTATTTAATATTTATACCTGATAGAATAATTTTATTTTAAATTAGTTTTAGCTTAAGTTTTACATGAGAAATTATTATAAGATTTCATAACTAGTATTTTAAGTAAAGTGTTTTAAGTAGTTTTTATTTTTAAATGTTTTTAAAGTATGTATGTTTTTGGATAAAGTGATTTAAATTATTTTAAAATCTAAAGTATTGAGACTTGGTTGTTTTTAAGCAGAAATAAAACAATTGGATGGGAATTTATTTCACGAGAGAGAAAGCGATTTGACAAATATTTTCAAAGGAATTAAAGTGTAGAAAATACCTTGCGAAGATATTTTGAAATAAATAATTTGGAAATTATTAACATTGATGGTTGTTTGTGAATGTTAATTGATAGTTAAATAACCGACTATCAATATTGGCCAATTCGTTGATCGTTTCGAGGAGACCGAGATCTGGATTAATTTCCAGAAAACCACTTCGATCTGGTTTGAACATTTTCATGAGGAAGACAAGAGCTTGGAGTCGAAGATGGAGCAGTGAAGTGCAAGGGCTAGTTGCTGCTAATCCTAAGGGTGATTCCAAAATGGATGTAGTAGGAGTAGTGCCTTCGTTTCCGTTCGGACCCGGAACGGACTTGTATGGATGAATGCTATCAGATAATTGTCAGGAGGACAATGAGCATTCTAAGTGAATGTGTGCTACAAAGGTAACGCATAGCCTTGAGCCTCATCAACCGGGAATGGCTAAAATAGGGGATATGCACACAAGGCTAAGTGGCTAGCAACCAAGTAGGGTAAGGTCATCCCTATCTAGAGGTCCCTTTATTTCGGTTGTGTGGGCGATTGTTGATCCCAACCGCTGGGCAATCTTATTCGGACTATCCCATAAGGATAGCTTCGGTCTTGTGATGCAGAGGATCAGGGTGGATCCTCGGTACGTCGATCTAGACCACGTACTATACCGGGCGGTCCTCAATAGCCCTGCCATTGATGGAAATCCATTCTATGTACGTGCCTTTATGGTTTTGTAGAACCTAGTATTGCTGGAATTTAATAATGTAACAATTTCAGTTATTTGAATAAGTATTTGTATATAGACACTACATAGTATCAGAGGATTTGATAAGAAATGTTTTGGTTATCGTAAGGTAAAAACCCGACATGTTTATTTGTGGCGTGGTCTTACGAGATACCTTTGATTTCAAATTGTTTTGAAAACTTTAATAATTCAATTGAGTGTGTTCTCTCAGGTTGGTTTTCCAGACTGACTCGGGTGTTATTTAACTATAATGCTCGTGTCGGACTGAGAATTATAGAATACAGGAAAGGATGCTGTGGAGCTCAGAAGACGAGCTGGATGGCGAGACGTATCACACTTATTTGATGTATATTCCGCTGAGCCTGATTAACTACATGGTTAGTTTTGTAAGGACAAGTTAATATAAGTGACCAATTGTGTGCTAGATGTTATTGTACTCTGATGTTGTAATGTATAAACAGATATAGTTCTTTTGTTTAAAGATTAGTCATTTATCTATTATATATTGTTCCGCTGCGATTGTGAGATTCTGATATTGTTTCCATTTCTTCTTCTGCCTCCTTCTTCTTTAACCCTAATGGTTCAGTTTTTCGACATTCGATTGTTCGGCATTTGATACAGTTGATATATTGATGTCAATTTTTGGGCGTCGAAAAATCGGGCCATTACATTAGGTATCAGAGCAGAAGGTAAAGCGAGAACCTTGGCTCTGGTAAGGATTACTCACTAAAAATAGAGTCCGTAGTACTCTAAAATGAGGTTGAGAGTAATAGACATGAGCGTGTATTTGTTAGTGAATATAAAAATTGTTTTTACATTGTTTGACATACCGGTTGAGTATTTATAAATTCTAGTCGGTGCAGTCTGTCGAACTGTATCGAAAGGGATTTCTAAACTCTTAAACCAGGTAAACCGATAGAGTATTGTTTTCAAATTGGGTAAATGAAATAATTTTGCCCAAATTATTTTTGTATATACAAGAAATAATTTTCCGTAGATTATTATAGTATATGGTTGCTTGGTTGTTAAGGAATGATAATATTAAATTATTATCATTATTATGCAGAAATTGAATAAGAAATTGAAAATCATAACTAAAAGCTAAGAAACAAATTCGTATACAAATGGAGTTTGTAAATGTGAATTATAAACGAGACTTATAATTTGAAATAGAATAAAATTCCAAAGAAATATTTGAATATAGGTAGAAAGAATTTGGAATTTGGAATTTCGAGAAATGTTTAAATTCCTTTTGGTTTGAAAATGGTATTCAAAGGTTTTGGAGGAATAATAGCGATATTATTTCGGAAATATTTTTGAATTGGATTTGAATTCTGGTGAGATTTGGAATTTAAAAATATTTGAAATGTTTTTGGAAGCATAAAAGCACTGAACTCTCTTCGGTCGCTGGAAAATAATTTCGGTGATGACTGCAGCATCATCGAGGTTCATTTTCGAGTTTCCAAAGAAGGAACTGCTACCAAAATGTTTTAAATTGGAGTTGTTTGCAAACCTGGGTTGGTTTTAAAATTCAAAGGATAATTTGATATGCAAATGAATTATGTATATAATTGCTTTCAAAATCTCAAAAATGATTTTGAAAGGTTATAGTTTTGGTTTGGTAAAACCGTTTTGATTTTTGAAATACAAAGGAATATTGGATATACTAAAGGATTTTGGGATACACCTGATTTCAAAAATAGTTTTGAAATACTTAAGTAATTGTTTAAAGGACTCTGTAATCTTATTTAAAAATGTTATGGAATATAAACAAATTTGAAAATGAAATAAGTAGAATAGTAATCCAATTAGATGAAGTAAATTAAAAAGATTAATGAAATGGAAGTTAGTCAAGATTGGACTAAATAAAAAAAGGACTGAAATAAAATTTGTACGTAAACTAACTAATTTAAATGGTAAGCAAATGAAATGAAATTAAATATTAGGATGATATTTAATTTAAATTGTGTGAAGTAAAGTGAAGTTGAAGATTTATTTCAAAGTAGACTAAAAATAATTAAAGTTTGGAAATAAAATCCATTGAATTTAAAAATAAGTGGAACTAATTAAAGAAATGGGTTTGAGATAAGGTGAATAGAATTTAATATTCAATTTGATTTGGAAATAAATTAAGATTTGAAGATAAAAATTAAATTCAGAATGGAGTTGAAAAATTAAATTAAATGAAGATGGATATGAAAGCTTAAGTGATGAAGTAAAAATAAATATTAAAGTGTATAGAATATTTATAATAAACTTAAAAAAATAAAGGTGAAATCCTTAAGTAAAATATATATTGAAAGAAATGCTAAGTTAATATTTGAATAGAGATTTAATTAAAGTGATAATTGTGAATAAATAAATAGAAATCAAAAATAAATATGAATAGAAAGGAAATTGATATAGCTATTAACCAATTTAGATAAATAATAAGGATGTACTTATATTATACTATTCGCATAGCGATTTGATCCATATTCGAGCAACTGAATTTCAAGATAGTTATATCGACCCGAGTTGGGATTTTCACTCGATTTTCGACGGCGAACCCTGCATATGGATTTTTGATTGATTCTGAAATTCTCTATCATAGTATATGGCTATGCAAGGAGAATGACGGTTTTTGATCATGAAACCAGATGTGAGTCCGCACTAGGAAGTCAGGTGGATGATACTAGTTTGGAAAAGGAATTGTGTGATCAAGTAAGCGATCAAATTTGGTATTGCGTACGATGATATACGGACATCGTTCGGGCTTGAATGAAATGGATATTGAAAATTTTAAGGGGAAAAGTAAAAAAATGATTTTGAATGCTATAATTGGATACTATTGCTTAGCAGTATACAGGTATTTAAAAGCAAAGGGGAAATTGGTGTTTTGAATTCAGAAGGTAAATTAAATGGCTCGATATAAGGTATGTACTTAAATTTCTGTATGCTATTTGATGGTTTTCTGATCTAGCCACTTGGTTTTTGTTTTCTTTTGAAATTTGGGGGCCCGTGGAGGCATTTTGTGGTTATACCGAGCGAGCCGCGCAAAGGAGACGCTGGCGAAATTTTTCGAAAATTTAGGGAGTTAGAAAATTTTTGAAAAATTTGATAATTTAAAATTTGGTTTTAAAATTTAAATTTGAATTGTTGAGTAAATAATATTTTTTGGAAGTTATGGATGAATTTAAGAAGTTAGTAAGAGTGAACGTGTCTTTACTAAAAATTGTCTTGGAAAGTTGAAACTGTTGGGTTTTGGGAAGTTGTTAAAAACTGTTTGGATTGGGGAAATAGTGAACGGGTTATGGTTCATTCTTCTTAACTAGTAATTTCTGGGAAAAAATTCTTTTAAGGGGGAGGAAAGTGACAACTCAGAATTTTTGGATATTTGAAATCGGAATACTTAATTGATTTTAAATATTCAAAAGTTAATTTTAAACTTGTATTTCAAATATCACTATGAATTTGGCAATTAAATTATTGAATTTAATTTTCGAAGTTGGGTAAAATATTGAATTTTCAGTTTTTTGCTGGTTAAAAATATTTCAAAGGCTTATAAAATTTATATTAATAGCACTGAAGACAATGAAAGTTTTAGAATTGAATTTGGAAGTGTTTTGTCCAGTTTTAAAAACATATCGTTTAAATAGATATTTAAAAATAGCCTTCCGAAGCACAGTCTCGGAATTCGACGAAACTAGTTCCACTGGATCAACAATAGTGTATTATTATAGGATTTCAAATTTCGTAGTGTTTGGAATTGTCGTGCGATCTATGGTAGGTAAACGCGCTAAAATTTTATATCGAAAATTCAATATGATAATTGGTTCAAAAATCTATCTTCTCCATACGATCGAATTAGGACTCGAAACTTTTTCCATTGCATTCGGAATAGTGGTTTAACATTATAAACACCTAGCGGCATGCCTTGATGGGAGATCGAGATTGTGAGTTGCGAAAATCGAGACAGTTTAAATTTAAATTCAAATTTAAATATAATATATATGCTTTCTCTTCTTTTCACTATGGACACATCCAACATTTTTCCACCCTGAGGACACGTCTCCTGCATTGTCTGACAACATGCAATTTTTATTTTTTTCTTGTTTCCTTTATCCTTTTTAAATCATTAAAATAATCGAAACAAATAAAAAAAGAGATCGAGTTCTCAGAGAAGAAACAATAGCCAACACTTCAAAACCCAATCAAATTATTCGTTCTCGAAGTAAAATTAAAAAAATGACGGAATAGAATTCAATTTGAATTCGATTTTGAAAATAGAGAGGGGGAGATTCGCATCGCCAATGGCCACGTGTTGCAATCAAATCGAATTCGAAGATGTCGAACCAGGGTTTCGACTCGAGAGGGATGGTGTTGCGAAGCCAGAAGGAAGACACGCTATGCATAGATGCTCGGCATCAATTGGTGGGTTGAGTTGCTCATGCGAGTTCGGTGGTGGTTCCATCGAGTGCATGCAACCGAGGTAGGTTCGAAGTCGAGCAGCTGTCTGGGTAGGTTCGTGAGCGAACAAAGGAGGTGGTGGCGAGCTTCGGGTTCATGATGGTTCAGAAACGAAGGCAATCGGGGGAGAGTCGTGAGGCTAGGATTTTGATAGGCAGTGAGGTATTCTCGTTTGTTTTATTTTATTCATTTTATTTTATTTCCAATTAAACTTAATTTATAAACATATGTGGAATCAGAAGCAAAATATGTTGCAGTAAAGTATAAACGTTTCTTTTTATACATATATAAAGATTTGAAAAAAAAAAATTATATGGCTCTGCACTTGATTTTGCAGTAAGACAAATTTGATAATTATCTTTCAGTTTAAAGATTTTACCTATATATATACATATGTCTACTTTGATTTAAAAATAATAAATAGTAAATAAATTTGTATGTATATAATTTTGGACAAACACAGGATTTTGGAAAAATATATGAGATTTTAAAGTTTATGTAAAATTAGTTTTTCAAACATATATAGATTATTTCACATGCAGTTTAAAAATGAAAGTAAAATAAATATACGTAGTAAGGTGATTAACTTATTTAATCTATTCTAGTTACTAAAAGAATTTTTAAAAGAAAAAAAAATTAGTTAAAATTTAATTATTAGTTAAAATTAAATCATTAGTTGAAATAAATTATTAAATTTATAAATGGAAATCAATTGTTCAATTTTGTTTTGAATGTTGACAAATCATATAAATTATTTGTTCAACGTCAGAACCGTGAAACCAGTCAAGATTGGAAGGGATTGCAAAACAAGAATCAAAGGTTAATTAATCTCACTCATTCGGATATCTTTTAAATTTAAATAGTAAAATTTAAATTATTGGTTGTTTGTTTGGATTGATAATTTAATATCAATTGGATGTGGTATATTATATATAGTAGTATATATGTATTGGAGTGATTGATTTCCCGCATTATATAGCGATGAGACCATATGCACCCCGCATAATAGCGGATGACCCCTTATACCGTGATATCCCCATCGAAGTGGGATTGGTATTTTAAACTGTTGTGCTAACATCTGTGGATGCAGGAAAACAGGTTGGAGGGATCCAACTAGATTCCTCAAAGTAGTGGAATTTATTTTTATAGTCCATGCTTTATTTGATAATCTATGATAGGTTATTGATTATATTGGAAATTGAAATATTGGATGTTATGGTTGGATTGAATATATTTGGGTATATGGAGTTATCAACGTATAAAGATTGGATTTGTTTTGAAGGGAAATAAAAGAGAGAACTTTTAAGTAAAATAATCTTAGAAAATTTGGATAATTAAAGAATGAACTGGAAAACGATAAAAGTTGATTTTAAACTAAAATAAATAATTCCAAGTACGGGTAAGGAGATTTTTGAATAAATGGGAATAACTGAATTTCAAAACTTAAGTGATATTATTTAAAGGAAAAAAGAATTTATTTTAAATTTCAATGTTTAAATTTGTTTGGAAAAGATAAAGAAGAAATTTGGAAAGGTATGAAATTGGTATTTTCAATTTAAATAATATTTTGAATCATAAAAAAGAAGTTAAATCTGAAATTAATGAGTTCTGAAATAAATTGAATAAGTAAAGGAATTTATTTTTAAAATGGAGTAAATTTGGAAATCGGTTTAAAATTGATTAGAGTTTGTAACTGCGTTTTAAAAAAGGAGGATGAGACTATGGAAATTATAAACTGGGTTTATTAAATGAAATAAGATATCAATGGATATTTGAAAGTATAAATTCACGGTGGGAATTTATAAAGGAAAGGATAATTGGTTTCAAAAATAAATAGTGGTTTTATTTTTAAAGGTTTGGAATGGAAGGAGTATTTTTTTCGAAAAGCAAGTATGTTTAGAAAGATTTCCAAGTATAAGTTAGACATTTTAAAGTGGTTTTAAAAGAATGTTTTGGAGAAATTTTATTATTTTAAATTGTTTAGAATTTTAAAGTAAATTTTTATTTAAATTAATTATAGTAGTAATTATTTTAAAGGTTTAACTAGTATTATGTTTTAAAAGATAATTATTTAACATTTATACCTTATAGAATAACTTTTATTTTAAATTAGTTTTAGCTTAAGTTTTATATGAGAAATTATTATAAGATTTCATAACTAGTATTTTAAATAAAGTGTTTTAAGTAGTTTTTATTTTTAAATGTTTTTAAAGTGTATATATATATTTTTGGATAAAGTGATTTAAATTATTTTAAAATCTAAACTATTGAGACTTGGTGGTTTTTCGACGGAAATAAAACAATTGGGTGGGAATTTATTTCACGAGAGAGAAAACTATTTGAAAAATATTTTCAAAGGAATTAAAGTGTAGAAAATATCTTGTGAAGATATTTTGAAATAAATAATTTGGAAATTATTAAGACTGATAGTTGTTTGTGAATTTTATTGATAGTTAAATAACCGACTATCAATATTGGCTAATTCGCTAATCGTTTCGAAGAACTGGGATCGGGATTAATTTTTTGAAAACCACTTCGATCCGGTTTGAACGTTTTCGTGAGGAAGAGAAGAGCTTGGATTCAAAGATGGAGCAGTGAAGTGCAATGGCTAGTCGCTACTAATCCTGAGGGTGATTCCAAAATGGATGTAGTAGGAGTATCGGTTCCGTTCGGACCCGGAACAGACTTGTATGGATGAATGCTATCAGAACGTCATCAGGAGGACAATGAGCATTCTAAGTAAATGTGTGCAAAAAAGGTAATGCATAGCCTCGAGCCTTATCAACCGGGAATGGATAAAATAGGAGAGTTGCACACAAGGCTAAGTGGCTAGCAACCAATTAGGGTAAGGTCATCTCTGTCTAGAGATCCCTTTATTTCGGATGTGTGTGCGGTTGCTGATCCTAACTGCGGGATGATCTTATTCAGACTATCCAGTAAAGGGTAGCTCTGCTCTTGTGATGTAGGGGATCAGGATGGATCCCCGGTACGGTGATCTAGACCACGTACTATGACGGGCGGTACCCCAGTAGCCCTGCCATTGATGGAAATCCATTCTCTGTACGTGCCTTTACGGCTTTGTTTGTAGAACCTAGTATTGCTGGAATTTAATAATGTAACAATTTCAGGTATTTGAATAAGTATTTGTATATAGACACTACTATAATATCATAGGACTTGATAAGAAATGTTTTGGTTATCGTAAGGTAAAAACCCGACATGTTTATTTGCGGCGTGTTCTTACGAGATATCTTTGATTTCACATGGTTTTAAAAACTTTAATAATCGAATTGAGTGTGTTTTCTCATGCTGGTTTTCCAGACTGACTCGGGTGTTATTTAACTCTAATGCTTGGGTCAGACTGAGTGTTATAGAATACAAGAAAGGATGTTATGGAGCTCAGGAGACAAGCTGCATAGCGAGACGTATCACACATATTTGATGTATATTCCGCTGTGTCTAATTAACTGCATGGTCAGTTTTGTGAGGATTGGTTAATATAACTGTCCAGTTATGTGCTAGATGTTGTTGTACTATGATGTTGTAATGATAAACAGATATAGTTCATTTGTTTAAAGATTAGTTATTTGTCTATTATATATTGTTCCGCTGCGATTATGAGATTCTAATATTGTTTCTATTTCTTCTTCTACCTCCTTCTTCTTTAACCCTAATGGTTCTGTTTTCCGGCATTCGATTGTTCGAAATTTGATACAATGGACGTATTGATGTCGATTTTCGCACGAAATCGGGCCATTACAACATATTTGCTAACATGTGCACTTTTCCACATGCTAAATATGTGGCATCTCAAAAATCGAAAATCACCTCCTTTTCATTCAAAGTCTTTTTTAACTAAATTTTAGAAATAGTTGAGAAATTTCTGAAAATAAGGATTTTGATCAAAAAAATTCAGAAGTATTTTTTGTATTTTTTTCAGAATAAATCATGCCACATCCAACACAATCAAGGTTTAGTTAATGGGATAATGCCTATGACTAATCCTCATCTATTAGGCAATTAATATTAAATTTCTAAAACTCTTCTATTATTTTAGAATAAAAAACAATAGACAAGTATGTTAATTAGTTTCAGCTTTTAAGGCATAAGGATAGTGACCCGTGATTTGGCAATAACCTCTCAGTCCTTCGCTTGCTAAAATTTAACTTTCCAAAATTTTAAGGCTTTGGGGACTTATTATTATTAACTTTTAGTAGTTAATAAAATTCCTAATTTACTTTATAAACTTCCAGTGTCACTTTGCGTGAGTTAAATGTCATAATAAGATTTTCTTATTTATTCTGCTTTTGAGTATATTGTGGTCCATCCAGAAAAAAAAACATATAAATAAAACGGAACTTTTCTCACAAAATATCGTACGCGATTTTGTACAAACACATACAACTAGTGCATCCTAGCTAACCTAAAAGAAACAATTGGTGGAAGTGTCCCTTCAATATCAACAAACACTAATGATGTTGTGGCTTTATCGCTTCTTATTTAAATTAAGTGAACCTTTCTAACATGTCATTCTACTATAACCCACATAACGTAACTTTCCTTTTTGGATTTAAATAAACAAGGTCCATCCATTACTTCTATTATCATAACTAATTATATTAATATCTTCTTTTAATCTAAATCTCTTAATAGTACTCTCAAATCTTGTCATATACTTTCCTTATTTTCATGCGGATATACTCTAGAACTTGTAGAAATGTACTTTGATACCATGTCCTATTTCCTTATGGGTTCTTGTTTATGATATTCATACATGTTTAATAACATGTTCCTAGACTCAAACTAATGTTCCTTATATCTAATGAGGGTTCACTGTTGCTATTCTACGAGTATCATCACTATTTTACTCATAGCCTTCAATTTTACCCTATTTTACCTAGGCAATCAGCCCTATCTACTCCATATTAAAAGCTTGGTTTGGTTTTCACTGCTTTTTCTAAAATTAAAACTTCATAATCATGAAGTATTTAATCGCAAAACTATTATCTTTAAAAGTATAAACTTGGAACTTTTTATTTAAATCCTTTGATAACTTGCTTTCAAAAAGGAATCATGAAAATATCCTTATTTTGACCAATATTAATTGTATATGTTTCTTAACTCTCAAAGCAATAATTTAGGATTCATTAATTAAGTTTATTTATAGAGTCTAAAAGGAAATATTAGCAATTAATTTTTTTTAAATCTTTCTTTCCTTTCAAATAAGGGTTAAATTTTATTATATGAATGGTCATTCAAATCAATTTTCCTTTAAAGATGTGATGACCCAGAATTTTGGGCAATATTCATTTAATAATATTTATTAAAATAATTTTAAACTTGGCAATAGTAATTTAATAATCTCTTAATCTAATTATTTGATTTGGAAAAAATTTATCTTTTCAAATTAATAAAGATATGTTTTCAATTTATAATAGATATGAATATATATTGTGATATGGAAGTTATGTTTTAAATTCAATATAATATTTTTCAAAGGCTATTTAAAGTTAAAATTTTATATTGCTTAACAACAAAGATAATATCTATAAATATTTATTTATTTAAAAATATTTTAGCTTAAGTTTAAAATTTAAATAAGATAAATGAAAGGTTTGTTTTACTTTCTTTTTAAATTTGCTTTATCTAAATATAGTTTGTAAATATATAAAATTATATAAAAAAATATAAATATAGTACATAATATATACGAAAACATAAGTAATTAATTAAATAATGGATTTAGCATTCTTTCTCTTAAAATTAATCATGAATAAATGTATTTTGAATATATATACATATAAACATAGATTAATGAAGGCATAAACATATTAAAATAAAATATAAATAATTAATTTATTAATGGGTTTCAACATTTGTAAGTAATTAAAACATGCATTTAATATGTGTAAAATAATTAGTACATGTATGGGCACTTGTGTGATTATATTTACATGCAATTATACAAATGGAAATATTATCTCTTTTAAATTTTTATTATATAAATTAGTGTTTAGGAAATACCTCACTATTTAAATTTTTTTCTGTTCAAAAACTTCTCTCATCTTCTTCTTCTTTAAACTAAAATTTAAAAAGGAAACTAAAAGCAGAAACTAAAATCAAAACAAGCAGTAGAAATAAACAAGCAACGTCAGTTTTTTTAATCTTCGACCTGAGCAATTTAACTTAAACAAGCAAATCAACATCAGCAAGGATTCAACTCAACAATCTAGTAGATTCATATCAAAGCAAGTTTCAGTTTCAAAAACAATTTTCAGATCAAAAGATTGAAACCGTTCTCTATTTTATAACTGGTGAGTAAACTTTGATTAAAATCAATGTTCATGTATATTGTGTGTATATATATATATATTATATAGTGTTTACATGAATCGTTGGATGTTAATGTATGTATATAAGTATGATACGTATGTGTATTGTGTGTGTGTGTGTGTGTATGCTTAGTTGTGTTACAGGCTTTGATTCGCTGAGTAAAATTCAATATCTCTCCACGTAATCAAAATTAGGTTAAAATCACTGAAGAACAAATGACTGTATGAATGTAATAGTATTTGTAAAAATAACTCCAAGTGTTTATATTATATATTTATTTCTAAAATGGAAAATTATTGTAACAATCAAAGATAAGTCGAAAATCAATGTTCATGATTCCTTGATTTGGTTTCATAAATAGATTAGTATTAGGAAATGGTGATTTCTAAAGGCAATATCATGATTTTTAAGTGGGAATTTATCGAGAATTCGTGAGTTGGTCGGTTTTTGTATCGTTGTAGATTTCAGACGAACGGTGGAAGGATGGTTGTTGTGCTTTGGGCTGGCTGTAGCGGGTGGCCTGGTGATTTTGGGAAAAATAGTGGAGGGGATTTTAGATGGCCGTGGTGGCCGGGCGGCGTCGAATTAGGGTTCAATTGTAGTTTTTGGTCGATGGGTTTTTCGAGGCGAATGCATCGCCATGGGTAACCGGACTCGATCGTAAGGGGTGGAATCGATGCTGGGTTTCATGGCGCGACTCTGGTTGAGGCGGCGAAATTTCTAGCGATCGATGGCGATGAGGCAAGCCATTTTTGTCAAGGTGGTTTTGGGTTCCAGTATGTTCAAGTGCTCGATTTCATTTTGCTATCGAATTCTTTCATTTGGGTGGTTGTAACAACCCGCATATTTATCGAGTTTACATTTAAATATTTTTATTTAAATATTAAATCGTTAATCGGATTTTGGTCCGAAAAACTACTTTTTGCAAACGGTCAAATTAGGACTCGAGACCACTTCCATTGAGTTCGAAATGTCGTTTACAACTTTTTAAGTATAAACATCGATAGGTTTGGAGTTAGTGAAATTTCACTAACTTTTCCCGCTTTGGACTTTGGGTTAGTTTAGCCTATTAAGCCCAAGTTCCAACCCTCTTCTCCTCACTCTTCATAAATTTCCTAACTAACTCAAGCTTTAGCATTAATGGTGAAGAGAATGGGAAATTAAAACTCCAAGCTCAAATTCAATTGCAACTCCATCATTCAACTCCAAATTCAAGTAGAAGATATTGGATTCAAGCTTTGGATTGCTTCTCCTTGCTTTCAAGCTTCATCTTCATAAATTTTAGTGCAAAGGTGAGATTTTTATCTCACAATTCTAGCCTATAATTATATTGGACTGTTGGGAATGATTCCCTATCATTTTTGCATGCATGTTAGCATTTGGTTTGGATTGGATTGGCAAAAAACTCCAATTTTTAGCGTTTTGTTGAATTTTCTGCACTTGAGTCGTTCTGGCCATTTTTAGGTCGTTCGGAGTTAAGTCGTTCGTCCTTGAGTCGCTGAGTCGTTGGACCCTTGAGCCGCTGGGTCGTTGGACCCTTGAGCCGCTGGGTCGTTGGACCCTTGAGCCGCTGGGTCGTTGGACCCTTGAGCCGCTGGGTCGTTGGACCCTTGAGTCGTTAGGTCGTATGACCCTTGAGTCGTTAGGTCGTTAGACCCTTGAGTCCTTACGTCGTTAGACCTCATTTTATCTTCACTAGGTCGTACCGTTTTGGTCGGGGCGCTGCCCCGCACCCCGCCGGGGGCGCTGCCCCCTGGACCCCCGCGACCTGACCGGGCAGGTCGAACCCCGTAAGCGGTGGCGTTGCCCCCGCACCCCCACCTTGGGGGGTTGCGACCCCCCCCGGACCCCCCTCCGTAGGCGATCTTATCTGAAAAACATTCAACAGAACTTGCTTTGTTGAGATGCTGAGTTGACCATTCTTCGAGACAAACCATCTCTGGTTATCTCGGCCACGTTTGGTCGTTGGGGAACTTCCACTTTGATGCTTTTGAGCCGATTTCCTTGGATTTTATTCACATCTCCGAATGTGATCTTTGTGATGATTGTTTCTACAATCTCTTCTGTAATTTGTCATTTTAAAAATATAAAGGTTTCAATACTAGTAGTAAATATCAAAACTCTTTTAACAAACAATTTCAACTCTATTTTTAATAACAAAGCTCTTTTCTTAAACCATTTTCCAATCTATTAGTATATACAAACCTTTACCTCACTCGGATGAGAAATCTAATTAAACGACTTAGTAACACAAGTGCTATGAAACGCTTGCGTTCACTTCGTCGGTTAATTCCTGGACTTTTTCGATTGAACCTCTTGTGACAATTTTATTAGTGAAGATTTACAGTTTGTTCGTAAATATTTAAGTTAAGCAAGTGGTTATGGGACATGAAGCTAAACTTCTATATTTACTAGCTTAGTGTAATTGACACTTCTCGTTGATCATGACGATCATTCTGATGATTTAGACTAGCAACTGTGCGATGTCTCTTGTTGCGAGGTTAGACTAGACACCACTTGTGTGATTCCACTCACACATACCTTTTTGCTTTTTGGTTAGTCTGGACCTTAATCTGTGTGATTCCATTCACACATGTGGGGTAGCTCCCCTTGGTCTTCGGACCGTCATGTGATAGGCCTCTTTTCCTTTTTATGATTTCTGGATTTCTCGTGTTGATTTCTGGAATTTATGTCATTGACTTGTTATGAGTACAAGTTTAGGGTATGATGCCCCCTTCGAATCTTTGAGAAGATTCTTGTGATATTGATTATCTCTTATTGATTGATCTTCTGTTGATCATTATTTACATACTTATAGTGGTATGTCGTTATGGATGTTTATGTTTATGCCATATCTTTTATGTTATATCATGTCATCTGATATTTATAGCTAGACTGATCCGTTTATTATTTTCTTAAATAATACTCGGATCAGACCGAGATGTTACAGGTGCTTCTGCTTGACTTCTTCCCAGGGATTCATCACTCTGACTTTTGGCTAACTGTTTAGATTAGTAGTTTTTGTTGTATACACTTGAGATATAGACTCATAGTTGTATTCTTTTGTATAGCACGTGTTGCTATTCTTTTGTATTATCGTGGATCTTATTGACCACTACTCTGATGTACACTTTCATGTGTTAGTTGTATATTCATATCTTCTTCCGCCTTTGTGATATGGATATCTGTGACTGATTTGTGATATGATTATTTCTATGTTTGTTTCCGAAGATTATTTATAGCCACCGTGTGATAAGCAATTACATGGATGGTCGCTCCTCAACAGCCTTATTCTCCGTGCTAGTTGACAGCACTTCTCCGGAGTGTTCTTGGCTAGCGTGGGTATAGAGGTGGGGCGTCACAGTGGTCGTGTGGGACGACGAGGATGTCGCCGACTGATCGAGGATCGGAGGAATGGTCGGAGACGCGTGTAGTCGACGTGCACGTGCACGTGTGCACTGTGGTGTTGTCTGGGTTTCGTAGGGTTGGGAAAGAAGCAGTTTGCTCGGGTCTAGCTCGAAGGAGTTCGTGCGTTGTCTCGAAGTCGAGTGTCGAGTTGAGTGACACGAAATTAACTCGGGAATTTTGTGTTTTGGCTCGGGTTCTTGGTTGGGTTTGCTGATGATAGACTCGGGTTTGTTTTTGATAAACTAACCTGGTTTTGGAAATAAGTAAAGTATGAGCAATTTTGAAAAAAAAAATACAAAGTTTTCAAGTAAAGAAAAGTACAATGTTTAAAAGCTAATGAAAATTTTAATGTGCATTTAAATAAATGAGGTTTCAAAAGTAGATAATCAAGTTTTAAAACTAGTTTCAAAGGATTTAATTTTAAAGTAAAATGTTTTCTTTAAAATTACTTTGGTTTAAATAATGATTTAATAAGTTTTATTAAAAAAAGGCAAAAGAAAATGTTTAGCCAAGTTTTTAAAGTGTGTTTAAAAAGAATAAGTTTCCAAGGGATGTTAACCAAGCTTTCAAAACAATTTATTAAACAAGATTTTAAATAAGTTTCAAAGTTTAAATTTTAAAGTTAAATGTTTTTAAAATTGTGTTGGTTTACATAAAAAATATGTTAGGTTAATTATGAATTAATTCCTAAATATTTTTTATGATGTAATTAATGAAGATAAAGAATTTATCACTAATTAATTAAGGTTAATAAATAAATTTAATTAAAGGTTAATTACTTAATGAAAGTAATTAATGGATAGCTAATGAATGTGATTAATTTAAGGATCATTAACTAGTGATTATGAGATGATTAATCAAATTAAGATAATTAATTAATGTGATGAAATTAAGATAAATTAATTGGTTTAATTGATTAAGGATAGTTAATTACTTAATTAATTAAGGGTTAATTAATCTGAGTAATTAAAGGTCAATTAATTAAAGAATAATTAATAAATAGAAGTAATTAAAGGGATTAATTACTCAATGTAATTAATTAAATTAATTAATGTGATTAATTTAAGATAATTAATTAATGTGATTAATTTAAGATAATTAATTAATTTAATTAATTAAGGATAATCATTTTGAAATTAATTAAGTATAATTACTTAATGAAATTAATAAGTATAATTATTTAGTGTAAGTGATTAATGGATAATTACTGAATGTAATTAATTAAAGGGAAATTACTTAATGAAAGAAATTAAAGGATAATTACTTAATGGAAGTAATTAAAGATTAATTACTGAATGTAATTAATTAAAGATAATTAATTACTGAATGTGAATAATTAAGGTTAATAAATGAATGTAATTAATTTAAGTGATTATAGAATAATTAATAAATGTAATTAATTAAGGATCAATGTAACTAATTATAGTTAATTAATAAATGAGAGTAATTAAAGGTTAATTAATGTGAATGGTTAAAGAATAACTAATCTATGTGATTAATTAAAGACTAATTACTTAATATAATTAAAGAATAATTAATTAAGGATGATTAATTAAGATGGATAATTAAGGAATGATTAGTTAATTGGGTTGTAATTAATTAATGGTTAAGTAAGCAGGATTTATCGTGATGGACGTAATTAATTTAATTTATTTAAATTAATTAGAAATGGTGTGCTAAATTAATCTTGCTTATGGATGATTGAATGATATTTAATGCCTTGGATTATTTGATATCTCTGATATGTGATATGCGTTGCTCTATAATATGAGATTCTTTGGTTGAATTGTGATGATATGGTTATCTATCTATGATAATGTGAATTAACTATCGGTATGAATATGTTATTCTGAATATCAATTAATTGAATTAAACCTTAAAACAACTTGAAATTTAAAGTGACGTTTTGGATTTCGATGAGACCGGGATCGGATTCCAAATTGGATATCCGAAAACCACATCGATCCAAATTAAACAATAGGTCAAGTGATGATCGAGATGAAGATTGATAGTGCAAGGGATATTGTCGTTAACTCTGAGGGTGATTCCAAAATGAGTGTAATGAGATAGTGCCTTCGGTTTCGTTCGAAGACGGAATGGACTTGTATGGATTGAATGCTTTCAGAACATCATCATTGGAGGACGATGAGCATTCTAAGATATGTGTTCTAAAAGGTAATCATAGCCTCAAGCCTCATCAACCAAGAATGGCTAAAACAGGGGAGGTGCAGCAAGGCTAAGTGGGTAGCACCTAAGTAGGATAAGTTTCCCCTGTTTAGAGGTCCCTTTTATTCGGCTGTGTGGGAAGTTGGTAGCGAAAACTGTTGGAGTTGTCTTATTCGGGACTATCCAGTAAAGTATAGTTCCGGTCATGTGTTGTAGGGGATCAAGGTGGAACCTCTGTACTTTGATCTAGACCAGGTATTGTGACGGGTGGTACTGCAGTAGCCCTGCCATTGTATGGAATCCGAACTCCAATAAGTGTCGTACGTTTTGATTATGCCCAACTATGTTGGAACGTGAGATGTAAGCATTCCAGCTATTTCTGTATTTTACTTGAAAACCTTAGAAACTATTATAATATCACAGGATTTCCTATCAAATGTTTTGGTTATCATAAGGTAAAAACCCGACATGTTTATTTGTGGGGTGGTCTTACGAGATACCTTTGTTTTCAAATGATTTTCAAAATTAAACAATTTTAACATGTTTACTCACACCAGATCCATGTTTGACCCAGAGTTTATTTTCTGTTTTCTTAAACTCTTGGATACTCAAATTTTTACGAGTAGCCAAGGGATTCAGGTTAGCCTTGACGAATTCTGGAGGAGATATGGAGCAGGAGGCTTCAGCAAATATAGAAATTGTGGTTCCGCTATGTTAATCTCTGTGTTGTATCTTGAGTTGTATGATAGATAGGTTTTTATAACTGTCTAATATGTTATGATGTAAAGCTGCGTAACTCTGATAGATATTGTATGTTATGTAATAACTATGTGATTAATATAGTTTATTCGATCCGTTGTGAGGTTCTGACATTGTTTAGTACTTTCTTTCCTATCTTTTCTCTTTTCTATCCCTTTCTTTCTTAATGATGATGCGTCTTTCTATGGAATGAAAGGTGGGTCATTACATTTGGTTTCAGAGCACTAGGTTGAGAGAATACCTAGGCTTTGGAGTGATATATATTCTTGAGAGAGCGTACTTGTGTGTGTGTGTGTGTGTGTGTGTATCCTGCTCTGTTGGGTTACCTGTTCGGGTTACCTACATGAGATAGGCTGGCAGCTTCAGTTCTAGAGGTAGGAGGGGTAGTGGTGTGAGTAGCATGGCTACCACTAATGGAAGAGGTCCGAGTGTTGAAGTTGGAAGAGTATCTGCCAAAGCTGTAGATCCATTACCGCCCCAAGTGAGTTCTGCAGCATTGAGTGAGGATTTCACCTATTTCGGAGGGTAGCCTTTATAAAGGTTCAGAGTCCATCATTGAAGTGCAAGTTTGGTTGTGATCGTGCGAGTGGATTTTCTAGAGTTTGGATCTATCAAATGAGCAGAAGAGTGTGATGGTATCATGGCAACTTCAGGAAGGAGCAGCTGAGTGGTAGGGCGCAGTAACCACGGATGTTTTTGAAGATGTTTTCTCTAGGGGCAAGTTTAAGGAAGTATTGGAGGAGCAGTTTATATCTAACGCAGGGAGGACGCTATACAGGAATTATTTGGATGTAAAGAAAGGGAATTTATCTGTATAGGAATATGGGACTAAGTTCACCAAGTTGTCTTTAGGGACCTGGTCTTATTGACGCATCCCCTTAAGGAGAGCGAGATGTTTGTGCTTAGTTTGAGGTCCGAGTTTCTTGAGAAGAGGACTGCCCATCTCAAAGGTTCTTTTGTGGAATTGGTTGATATGACTTCGAGGGTCGAAGAGCTTATGGATTAGAAGTCCAGTGGCATTTTTGTTAGCGTCGAGTGGAAATTCTTCCAAACAGAGGCATCATTGCATCTCGAAAGTGTTCTGTGTGCCAGAAAGAAGATCCGTTGGCTAAGCAGTGTCCTAGGGGTGGAGTTCAAAAGCAGCAGAGCGGACCCATTTCTTCGATGGATTGGTTAGACAAGCATTGTTTGTTCTGATTTGTGAAGAGAAAAAAGTATCTTTGGAAACTGAACTGGGTAAGATCGCGAAAGTGACTTGCGATAGTTTGAGTGTTCACCGGAATAATCTTTTGCATGGAATTGAGGCATTTTTGAGGTAGTAGGAGCTATTTAAGTTGTCGTATATTTTTCCCAGATATCTACGGGGAAGTCAAAGATTTGTCTGCATCGGGAGGTTGAGTTTCGATATCGACTTGGTTCCTGGAGCAATACCGGTGGTTCGGCTAAGTAGAAGGATGGCTCCTAGAGAGAGGTTTTGATGAAGCAGCTCAGGATTTCGTAGAACTTCTATTTTTCTCTTTTATGGATCTGATGAACCATGCCTTCCGATATGTCTTAGGCGAATTGGTGCTCGTGTTCATCGACGACATTCTCATCTACTCCAAATCAGAGTTGCGCAGCGTAAGCGAGATAACAACTGTTCTAGAATGGAAGCAACCTCAGACTCCTCGGAAGCTTGCATTTGTTTTGGATTAGAGGGTTTCTATAGGAAGTTCATCCGAGATTATTCTAATATTTCTTCTCACTTGACCAGATGACTACGAAAGGAGCAAAGTTCAAGTGGACCCCTAAGTGTGGAGAAGTTTTTCAGGATCTGAACGCATGGTGGTCGAGTGCACCCGTTTTGGCTTTTCCGGATAAGAGAAGTAAGTCAGAAGTCTACTAATGCTTGTGAAATAGAGTTTGTGTTCTGGATTTTTGAAAGATCTTGAGAGGACCATTTTGTTGGGTAGGATCCGGGGATCGTCTTGTTCTTGCTCCAGATTTGTTTCGAAAGGCTTTTGCGAAGGTTAAGTTGATCAAGAAGAATGAAGGCAGCCCAGAATCGTCAGGAGAGTTATGCAAATAAGAGACGAAGGAATTTGGAATTCGAAGTCAGAGATTTAGTTTTTGTTAAGGTTTCTCTGATCAAAGGAGCTCAGAATCAGAGTGGTGTAGCTAGTTAAGGTTCGGTAGGGTGAGAATCCCAATGGTTGTACCTGAGAAACTCTAGATAGTATTAGGAAGTCCTATCCTGAATTGTGCCAGGATGGTTAGATTTGTTTGTTAGAATAAATTGGTTGCTATGGATGCAGTGTATGGTTGATGTATGCTTTGTCGTTTAAATATAAATAAGTTTTTGATGGATTATTAAATTATCTTTGCTTTTAAATTTCGGCGACGAAATACTTTTATGGGGGAGGAATGTGATGACCCAGAATTTTAGGCAATATTTATTTGATAATCATTATTAAAAGAATTTTAAATTTGGCAATAGTAATTCAATAATCTCTTAATCTAATTATTTAATTTGGTAAAAATTTATCTTTTCAAATTAATAAAAATGTGTTTTCAATTTATAATATATATGAAAGTATATTGTGATTTGGAATTATGTTCTAAATTCAATATAATATTTTTCAAAGGCTATTTAAAGTTAAAATTTTATATTTCTTAACAAAAAAGATAATATCTATAAATATTTATTTATTTAAAAATATTTTAGCTTAAGTTTAAAATTTAAATAAGATAAATGAAAGGTTTGTTTTACTTTCTTTTTAAATTTGCTTTATCTAAATATAGTTTGTAAATATATAAAATTATAAAAACATATATAAATATAGCACATAATCTATATGTAAACATAAGTAATTAATTAAATAAAGGAATTCTTTCTCTTAAAATTAATCATGAATAAATGTATTTTGAATATATGTAAATAAACATAGATTAATGAAGACATAAACATATTAAAATAAAATATAAATAATTAATTTAATAATGGGTTTTAACATTTGTAAGTAATTAAAACATGCACTTAACATGTGTAAAATAGTTAGTACATGTATGGACACTTGTGTGGTTATATTTACATGCAATTATACAAATGGCAATATTGTCTCTTTTAAATTTTATTATATAAATTAGTGTTTAGGAAATAACCTGGCTATTTGATTTTTTTCTGTTCAAAACTTCTCTCATCTTCTTCTTCTTCAAATTAAAATTTGAAAAGGAAACTAAAAACAGAAACCAAAATCAAAACAAGCAGTAAAATCAAACAAGCAACATCAGTTTTTCAATCTTCAACCTAAGCAATTTAACTTAAACAAGCAAATCAACATCGGCATGGATTCAACTCAACAATCTAATAGATTCATATCAAAGCAAGTTTCAGTTTAAAAAACAATTTTCAGATCAAAAGATTGAAACTGTTTTCTGTTTTTATAACCGGTGAGTAAACTTTCTTTTAAAAACAGTTTTAAAATCTGTGGCTAAACTTTCATGCGTGTGATGAAATCTTGTAGAAATATAGTATATAATGTTTACATGAATATTTGGATGTTAATGTATGTATATAAGTATGATATGTATGTGTACTGTCTGTGTGTGTGTGTGTATGCTCCGTTGTGTTACAGGCTTTGATCCACTGAGTAAAATTCAATATCTCTCCACATAATCAAAACTAGGTTAAAATCGTTGAAGAACAAATGATTGTATGAATGTAATAGTATTTGTAAAAATAACTCCAAGTGTTTATATTGTATATTTATTCTAAAATGGTAAATTACAGTAACAATCAAAGATAAGTCGAAAATCAATGTTCATGATTCCTTGATTTGATTTCATAAATAGATTAGTATTAGTAAATGGTGATTTTTAAAGGTAATAACATGATTTTTAAGTGGGAATTTATCGAGGATTTGTGAGTTGGTCGGTTTTTGTATTGTCATCGATTTCCGACGAATGATGGGAGGATGGTCGTCATGCTTTAGGTTGGAGGTAGCGGGTGGCCTGGTGATTTCAGGAAAAATAGTGGAGGGGTTTTTAGATGGCCGTGGTGGCTGGGCGGTGTCGAACCAGGGTTCGGTTGCAGCTTTGGGTCGATGGGTTTTTCGAGGTGAATGCATCGCCGTGGGGTAACTGGACTCGATCGCAAGGGATGGAATCGAAGCTGGGGTTCGTGGCGCGACTCTGGTTGAGGCGACGAAATTTCTGATGATCGGTGGCGATGAGACGAGCCAATTTTTGTCAAGGTGGTTTTGGGTTCCAGTATGTTCAAATGCTCGATTTCGTTTTGCTGTCATATTCTTTCCTCTAGGTGGTCGTGTGGGATAGCGAGGATGTCGTCGACTGATCGAGGATCGGAGGAATGGTCGGAGACGCGTGTAGTCGACGTGCACGTGTGCACTATGGTATTGTCTGGGTTTCGTAGGGTTGGGGAAGAAGCAGTTTGCTCGGGTCTGTGTCGATGGAGTTTGTGTGTTTGCTCGAAGTCGAGTGTCGAGGTGAGTGACACGAGATTAACTCGGGAATTTTGTGTTTTGACTCGGGATCGTGGTCGGGTTTGCTGATGATAGACTCGGGTTTTTTTTGATAAACTAACCCAGTTTTGGAAATAAGTAAAGTATGAGCAGTTTTAAAAAAAAAACAAGAAAGACAAAGTTTTCAAGCAAAGAAAAGTACAATATTTAAAAGCTAATGAAAATTTTAATGCGTATTTGAATAAATGAGTTTTCAAAAGAAGATAATCAAGTTTAAAACTAGTTTTAAAGAATTTAATTTGAAAGTAGAATGTTTTCTTTAAAATTACTTTGGTTTAAATAATGATTTAACAAGTTTGATTAAAAAAGGCAAAAGAAAACGTTTAGCCAAGTTTTTAAAGTGTGTTTAAAAAGAATAAGTTTCCAAGGAATGTTAACCAAGCTTTCAAAACAATTTATTAAACAAGATTTTAAATAAGTTTCAAAGTTTAAATTTTGAAGTTAAATGTTTTTAAAATTGTGTTGGTTTATATAAAAAATATGTAAGGTTAATTATGAATTTACTCCTAAATGTATTTTTTATGATGTAATTAATGAAGATAAAGAATTGATCTTTAATTAATTAAGGTTAATTAATAAATTTAATTAAAGGTTAATTACTTAATGAAAGTAATTAATGGATAGTTAATCAATGTAATTAATTTAAGGATCATTAACTAGTGATTATGAGATGATTAATTAAATTAAGATAATTAATTAATGTAATTAGATCAAGATAAATTAATTGGTTTAACTGATTAAGGATAGTTAATTACTTAATTAATTAAGGGCTAATTAATCTAAGTAATTAAAGGTCAATTAATTAAAGAATAATTAATTAATGGAAGTAATTAAAGGGATTAATTACTTAACGTAATTAATTAAATTAGTTAATGTGATTAATTTTGAGATAATTAATTAATTAAGTATTTACTTAATGAAATTAATAAGTATAATTATATAGTGTAAGTAATTAATGGATAATTACTGAATGTAATTAATTAAAGGAAATTACTTGATGAAAGAAATTAAAGGATAATTACTTAATGGAAGTAATTAAGGATTAATTACTAAATGTAATTAATTAAAGATAATTAATTACTGAATGTGAATAATTAAGGTTAATAATTGAATATGATTAATTTAAGTGATTATAGAATAATTAATGAATGTAATCAATCAAGGATCAATGTAATTAATTATAGTTAATTAATAAATGAGAGTAATTGAAGGTTAATTAATGTGAATGGTTAAAGGATAATTGATCTATGTGATTAATTAAAGACTAATTACTTAATGTAATTAAAGAATAATTAATTAAGGGTGATTAATTAAGATGGAAAATCAAGGGATGATTAATTAATTGGTTTGTAATTAATTAATGGTTAAGTAAGCAGGATTTTTAGTGATGGAAGTAATTAATTCAATTTATTTAAATTAACTAGAAATGGTGTGACTAAATTAATCTTGCTTATGGATGATTGAATGATATTGAATGCCTTGGATTATTTGATATCTCTGATATGTGATATGTGTTGCTCTATAATATGAGATGCTTTGGTTGAATTGTGATGATATGGATTATCTGTCTGTGATAATGTGAATTAAGTATTTCTATGAATAATTTATTCTAAATATCAATTAACTGAATTAAATCTTAAAACAACTTGGACTTTGAAACGGCGTTTTGGATTTTCGGTGAGACTGGGATTAGATTCCAAATTGGATATCCGAAAACCACATTGATCCAAATTAAACGATAGGTTGTAAAATCTCAAGTGACGCTCGAGATGAAGATTCATAGTGCAAGAGCTATTGTCGTTAACTTTGAGGGTGATTCCAAAACGAGCTTAACAAGATAGTGCCTTCGGTTTCGTTCAAACCCGGAACGGACTTGTATGGATTGAATGCTTTCAGAACATCATCATTGGAGGACGATGAGCATTCTAAGATATGTGTTCTAAAAGTTAATCGTAGCCTCAAGCCTCATCAATCAGGAATAGCTAAAACAGTGGAGGTACAGTAAGGCTAAGTGGATAGCACCCAAGTAGGATAAGATTTCCCATGTCTAGAGGTCTTTTTTATTCGGCTGTGTGGGCAGTTGGTCCCGACAACTGCTGGGGTTGTCTTATTCGGGACTATCCAGTAAGGGATTTTTATGATCTTGTGTTTCAGGGGATCAAGGTGGATCCTCGGTACTCTGATCTAGACTAGGTACTGCGACGGGTGGTACCCCAATAGCCCTGCTATTGTATGTAATCCAAACTCCAATAAGTGCCGTAAGTTTTGGTTGTTCCCAACTATTCGGAACGTGAGATGTAAGCATTCCAGCTATTTCTGTATTTTACTTGAAAACCCTAGACACTATTATAATATCACTGTATTTCCTATCAAATGTTTTGGTTATCATAAGGTAAAAACCCGACATGTTTATTTGTGGCGTGGTCTTACGAGATACCTTTGTTTCCAAATGATTTTCAAAGTTAAATAGTTTTATCCCGTTTACTCACACCACCTGGGTCATGTCTGACCCAAAGTTTATTTTCTGTTTTCTTAAACTCTTGGGTACTCAAATTTTTACGAGTAGCCAAAGGATTCAGGTTAGCTTTGGCGAATTCTGAAGGAAATATGGAGCAGGAGGCTTCAGCGAATATAGATATTGTGGTTCCGCTGTGTTAATCTCTGTGTTGTATCTTGAGTTGTATGATATATAGGTTTTCATAACGGTCTAATGTGTTGTGATGTAAAGCTGTGTAACTCTGATAAATATTGTATATCATGTAATAACTATGTGATTAATATATTTTATTTGATCCGTTTTGAGGTTCTGATATTGTTTAGTTCTTTCTTTCCTATCTTTCCTCTTTTCTATCCCCTTCTTTTTAATGATGATGCGTCTTTCTGTGGAATGAAAGGCGGGTCGTTACAAAAGACCTTTAACAACAAATATTTTACTCCTTAAAATGTGAGATTTTTAACTCAAACTATTTGTTAAGCTCTATATTTTAAAAACTCAATTTTTGTACCAAACCATTTTCCTCAAAAATACTTTTTACAATGTTTCTAAAACATCCTTTATAACTTTAAACTATAAAA
The DNA here is from genome assembly GCA_030765085.1 of Allium cepa. Lineage (NCBI taxonomy): Eukaryota > Viridiplantae > Streptophyta > Magnoliopsida > Asparagales > Amaryllidaceae > Allium > Allium cepa. The sequence continues at coordinate 789,212,578 of CM060935.1, read as the reverse complement.
ACTATTGTAGGCAATGACACTTCCATTCTATTGTTTTCTTATCGCTTATGCCATTTTCACTTTCAACCTTAGCAGAGACTCTGATAGCGTATGAGGTGGACTTTTAAAATCTTTGTGCAATTGCTGCACGTATTTATGGAAACTATCTATCTCTCGGTTTTTAATATTATTTATAATTGATAACATTATTTTATATAAATTTCTAACATTGTTTCTATTTATATTTCATAATGTTGCTACTATTTAACTTTGTTCTACCTAAACTACTCTTATTTAAATTGCTTCTCTTTATATAGTTTTTCTCTCAATTGACTATCTTCTTTATTGAACCATTACAGTGCATTAGCTTACTGCTTTATTTTCGGGTTCTTTACACCTTTTCTTTCTTTTTACCCCATTTAAAACCAGTGCCACTTCATATTGTCCACCCTTTAAAATTAATGTCAAAACGTAAAATTATCCAGCTCGGAAAAATCAATGAGCTATATATATACACGCTCTACTTCTCCTTCCAAAGAAATACCTCTTTATCAAAACCCCTTGTTAACTGAAACTTTCAGCTCAAATAAAATTTTAATTTATATTATAAATTTTATTTAAATATAAAAGGATATTTTATTCTATGGAAAAATTAATATTTACCCACTTTTCAAAAATAGGGTTTTCTACTTTTAAGTAAATGCTTTGAAAATCATTTATTAAATTCTTTCATATGGCGTCGGATTCAGAAAGAGTTTTACTTCTCCTTACTTTTGGACTTTTCTTCTTTTCCACTTACTTCTGGCTTATCTACCCTCGAAATATTAAAATCCCATTATCGTTTTAGAGTGATTACTGTATATCTTCTTTTAGAAACTTATTTAATTCTTACTTCTGAATATCTGTAACGTATAGATTCTTTCTTTCCCCTTATCTGGATCTAATGTACATCATCAATCGGCAATCATGCATAGGACAATATGTGCTCTATAAGTGTAACAACCCATAATTTTTGATGATTTTTATAATGTAATTAACTGAATTTTTCTTGAAAATAAAAAATTAAATTTAACGATGAAAATTTGATATTTGGAGTACGTCTATTTAAACATAGCAAATGTCAGATTTTCATCAGAAAATATATATGTTTGTTTTGTTGTGAAATTTTAAATTTTAAATCAGTTAAATTTGATGGAAATAAAATAATTTTGAAACCTGAATATTTTTATATAATTAAAGTATAAATCATTTTTTAGTGAGACGTCGTATTTCGTTTCCCAAATTTGGACTGCTATATCTCCGTTTATCTTATTTTCAGCGTTTTAGCAGCATTTTTGGTAGCGAATATCGAGTTTTGATAGGATGATCGTATCGCTAATATCCATGTACCATTTTGTATGTCTCGTTGTGCTGATTTCCACAGAATATTCATTCCTATAATGTGGCGTCCGATATGCGGCAAAATCGACAAAACGATTAGCCGTGTCGGTACCCAATTTTAAACTTTTGGTTTCCTTGTGCCCTTTTATCTGTCTATCGATTGAATATAGATTGTCATTCACTTTTATAATTCCTGAATTCACGTTTTGGACTTTTGTTATTCCCTATGTTTCAAAATATATCTGTTCATTGCTTCTATTGGCTTGTTCATTTGTTTTAACTTAGAAAATATATATAAATCAAAGGTAAATCTGAAGCCTGACTTCCTCTTTTTTCTGACGTTTTATAAAAAGAATATACAAAGTTGCCTATATTATTATAGATATCATGGCCACCCATCTTCCCTTGCAAAGCCTGCTTACTGTTTTTTGGCTTGTGTCCTTCCACTTTTGCTCGTCCGCCCCCCTTCGTTCATCTCCGTGTGTAGCCTCTAACCCTCCACGTCAGAAAACCTCTGCCCCAACTCAAAACAACGCATAGCCCAGCACCGAGTTCATCCTCCTTCCTCCGCCTTTTCCGTTTGTCGTCCCTCCCTCAGCCCATCATCCTTGCCACACTCCAAACCATCCAATCACCGCCTCGGCCTAACTCTCTACGTGCCAGACCTCTCACACTTGACCTGAGCTTCCATCTCTGTCTTTGCTCCACTTTCCCTTCCAAATGCAACCGCTAGGACCTCACAACATTCATGTGAACCCTTGCACCAAACGTCGATCAGCCACTCCCCTTGCCTCACACAAGAAGCCACAATGCACCCAGAAGCCTTTGCCTACATCTCTCCACCTGAGCACCCGATAGCAATCCAAACCCGTAAGCACCTAATAGCCTATGCCTTTCAACTTCATCACTATGCCAAGACAACCATCTGCCTAGCCTAATGGCTGCATCATCATATTCCCGTACAACAGCCTACAGCGCCACATAAGCATATCCGTCTATTCTTGCCTTGAACCACTCAGATCGGTTCCTTCCATTGCCATCCACGTCCTCGGGCCAGAATCGCCACCCCATTCCCGAAGCCTTTCCACATCGCCAGCCTATGCAACAATCACACTCGACCTTCTCCTCCCTGGCTCGATCAACAAAGCCTCTTCTTATATATATATAATGTAAGTTTATGATCTGTTTGTTTTATATTTTTCCTATTAATAGTATATACGATTAATGTGTATTGGGAAATTAAGGTTTTTATTATAAAAATTTATGATTTCTAAGTCTTCATATGTGCAGTTCATAGATTTTGGAGTACACTGGATTTAAGTATTGTTTAAACATAGAATATGCATAGAAGTTTAAATAGATGTTTAAATTAAGTATTGATTTTTAAATTTTATACATAAAAATTTAAGTTTGTATATGTATTTTAAATTTTAATATTGATTTTAAGATAATATAAAAGTTTATTTTAAATTTTAATGTGTATTTTATGAAATGATAATTTGAAAATACATATACGTATATGTAGAGATTTTATTTTTTACGTGTTTAAGTTAAATATAGTTTTAGAAAAATTAATAAAATATTGTTTCGGTTTATATCAAGCTTGTTATGACTTGTTTTTAACAATTCCCCAATATCAACTTTGCTCATCAAATTCTGGTTCATCGTTGCCGTGCTTTGGATTTTGTGTTTGATTTGTCGCTTATCTGTGTGCTTGTCCTGCTTTCTCTAGCCTCGAAAGGTAAGAAATCACTCACGATTAACATTCTTATATTTAGTAAATTTAATTCACATGAAATGATGATTGAAATATGTTGTTAAATTTAAATTGCTGGTTAATTAATATGATCTGTTATTATTTGCATTAGTTCATCGATGTTAATTGACAATATATACACCTATAACCTGTTAGTATATATTTTATTTAAATGGTTAGTTATGATCATATTTGTTATCGATATGCTACGTCATTTTATATTATTGTTCATACTATGCAAATTCCTTGTTAGTTTAAGAATTCTCCATAGGTTGAAATGATACATATCCGAACGATCCTATAAATTTGGGGAAAATTGTTATGGGTTGAAATGATAAACCCAAACGATTTTAATGATATTGAATTTTTGGAATTAGGTTGAAATTATATATACCCGTAATATTTAAATAGTTGCGGATTGAAATGATAAATATCCGTATTACTTGGCCATATGATAGACAATTATATACAAGCACCGTAGGCCTAATTTAAATAAATTATTTCCAAAATTTTAAAAGGAAATACATAGGTTTTAATAAATATTGATTTTTAAATTATAATATAAAGAATTTATTTTAATATATGTTACAATTTAGATTTTTAAAATATATGTTTTGGAAATTCTAAAATTATAAGTTAAGTTTTGAAATGTAAATTATAAATTTTACTTATAACTTTATTATTTTTAAATATATAAAATAAGATTTAAAATAGATTTAATTTAATAATAAGACTTAATTTTATAAAATTTAATTTACCTAATATATATATAATACGTTTTTAAATATGTATTTAAATTTATATTAATATTTTGAATATAGATTTTTGTAATAACTTTAAAGGATTAAGGTTGGAAAGACAAATTAAAATTGATGTGTAATTTAAATTGTTTAAGAATTGTACTTAACTAGAAATTAATTTGAAAACTTATTAATTTAAGATTTTTAAAGATATGATTTTAGAACTTAATAACTAGATTATGATTAGAAGTGATTAAATGAATAATTTCAGAATTTAACATAATTAAAGTTAGATATTTAATTTTAATATTGGTTTACATTTGTAATTTGAGATTTCATTTAAATGTTATTAAATGATCAACCGAATATCTCAAATTTAAATAAAATTAAAGTTGACTCTTTGAAATATAAATGAGATTTAACAAATTAAGTTATCGTAAATATTTAATATTTAAACTTTGAATCTATTGAAATTGAAGGTGGCTTTAAATTTGTAATTCAAACTTGGATTTGAAATCGATATAAATTAAAATGGTTTATTGAGAATTTGAATTGAATCTTTAACCTTTTCAATTGAAATTGTTAAACTGAAATTGATTTAAATTGAATTGTGGAATTAAAGTTGATTTGAATTTATTTGTGAAGTTGGAAGAAACAATTCTACTTTGAAACAATTTTTAATATATAAATTATTTTAAATATAAAATATTTTTAATTTATAACTATTTTAATATATATAAACTATTTTCAATATTTGAACCGTTTAAGTTGGAACTATTAAGATTTAGATTTAATGGATTTAAATGCGAATATTTTGATATGAAGGTTTAAACTATGTTGTGGTTATGATTTTAGAAGCGAATATGATTACAAAAAGTGAATATGATTTTGAAAGTGAAATGATTTCTAAAGTGATATGACTTTGAAATGAATATGATATTTTGATAATGAACTATTTGAAATATAAAATGACCACGGTATGAAATAAGCATTTGGTTGTTAAAGAGGCCGGGATCGGATATTGTCATACTCTCTACCAATACCGAAAACCACTTTAAATTCTATGTATGTGGTGGAGATTCCAGAATGAAGTAGGATGGTTTGGCGAGATTCTGTATAAGGTATTAACGCAGCCCTGACTCCCGTGAGTCAGCTTGATGTGGCTAAAACAAGAGCTATACCGGGCCAAGTGTGGTCGCTCCACCTATTGGGCACATTTCTTCGATACCATTCTATTACTTTTGTGATTCGATTGGGTACACTTTTGATTTGGTAGTGTGTCTCGAGGTGGGCAGTAGCAGCTGCTCTGTGTTACCACCAGTCCGGGAGTGCAAATGGTAGAATCCTATCCTAGCATTGCCTCGCGTGCCTTGTCACATGCCTTATCGCGCCTTCTACGAGTTTGGTTTTGTACCATACCTATGGAGTGCCCTCTGGGTAAACCACCGGTTTGGTGGAGCTTACGGTACCGTATAGACTACAGGAATATATAAAAGTGGAAATTAGCCACAAGGGCCTTTTTAGCAAGTGCAATTAGTTTCTAGGACACACAACTGAAATAATTACTTTTAAGGACAAAATGCAAAATAATTAGTTTCTACGGCTAAAAACCTATGAAATTATGTTCTTGAAAGTAATTGGACATCTGAGTTTGCCCGTAAAAGTAACTATTCTGCCGACTTTGGCCTTGAAATTAATTTCCGTAGATGTGTGTCCTAGAAACTAATTAGACTGCAAAGTTTGTCCTTCTAGTGAAATGCCCCTATATAAAATGTATTAAGGGGGATATCGGTAACGCCTTAACGCTATTTTAATAGTTTACTTTACTATAGACATTATATTTATATCATATTATACTATGTATGTAGATAGTTTAATGGAACCTTAGAGGATGGATATCCCAAAACATCCTTTCATTTATTTTGTATTTCAGTTGACATTTCACTTGAATAAATTTACTGGTATAAGGATGTTAATCCTGACTCGAGTGTTTTGTGTTTAACTTTATGCTCGGGTCAGACTGAGTGTCACAGCATTTGAGACTCGCCTTTGGAGATTAGAGCTTTGTTTGAAGATCTATTTATCGAGCTTCTAATTATTTCAGTTTATTCCAGTCATTTATGTTCAGATTTGTCAGTTGCTTATGTATTAAAGATTCATTTGTATTTGAGATTCTTTTGTATTTTTTTCAGACTCTGATGTTTTATAGTAGCTTTATGAACTACTATTTATCTATTTCGCTGCTTATTGCTGTAATACTCCGTGTCTGTGATTCCGTGATTGATTTATTTACTGTATATACTGAGTTTTGCCAAATATAAATTAATAATCTGTTGTCTTAAGAAATTCAAGTCTGACATGAGTGGATGATTGTCGATTTGAATAGTTTGAAATACCAGGCCGTTACAATAAGAGAGTCAGATACTATCCCACTTTAGGAACTCTTTCATGTATCGCATTTATGTTCTTTTAAATCAACGCCTTCCAATACGACTTACTTCCCATGGGGTACTCGAGATAAGTATATATCTTCAGCTTCATCTATTGTTCCAACTCACGGTTGCATTATCCATGATTTTCGAAAATGGTTGCAATGATTTCCATGGTCGAAATTTGTGGAGTTTGGCATATAATATATATGTATATAATTGTAGTAAAAGTACAAATACGTTCACTCAAACATGTCCTAATTCTTAAGATCAACTAACCTATGCACTGATACCAAATATAATAACTCATACCTTAGTGGGTCTGAATTTTCGTTAAATTGCAAATCCTAGTCCACCAAAGTACGGATCATTGGTGTGATATCCTATCAATAAAAAAAGTATAGCAGAGCATAATCGATATAAGCTCACAGTGGAATAGTAAAGTGTGATAAACATATATATCGGCCAAGGCTAATACCTACGATATATATTGCCTTTGTTAGTGTTTAGCATGATTGTCCTTTTACCATTCCCGCCTTATACCAATACCCGTCTCCCTAAATATATCTTGCAGGTTGTAATGAGGAGGGGATCAGAACAACATTTTATTGACTGGTAAATTTCATACTTTATATATTGCACTAGTTCATGTCAATTGCTTACATGTTATGTCTACTTTTTAAACTTAGTATTCTTGACTACATATACGTAATATGCCCCACCTATTCGAGCTATACAATAACTACATACATGTGTGCGTAAGTTCCACGGTCCCCCTTTGGACTAAGATATTTTTCTCACTGGTATCCAAAACTCTACAACTTGTCAGGATCCATCATCAATGCAGTATCATGTTCTTTCCATCATGCATACCAAGGAACTCCCTTAATGCGTAATAACTACGTTACAACTATTTAGCCATATTCTATCTCATTTTAAAAGACCTCCATGAAAAGGTTATGTCACCTTGCCTTATAACAACAAACTAACAAACAGCTATGAGGCATTGTATGTCCTAAATGTGACCTACACTAGTAGGAGGTGTAGCCTATTTGCGCATAGCCCTTGTCTTTTCGCTGACCACTCCGGACAGATGACGATCTCGACTTATGTAAATAGCTCATACTCCTTATATATATGGTATTAGTCTCACTATCATAGCATCGAGGCTATGCTCATCATTTGCAACAACCTGGTTTTTAGGGGTGATTTATAAATATTTAATTAATTAAAATGGAATTTTGGAGTTTGAAATGAATAATTTGAATTTATTTAGAATATCGAAATTTCATAACAAGATAATTAGTGATAAAATCAAATAGTTTGAGAATAAATGGGTGTTTTAAGAATTGTGAAATAAATTAATTTTCCAATTGTTAAATATTGAGTCTAAAATGAGAATGTTAAATATTTAAATTTAGATGACTTAAAATATAGGAAAATAAATTTCATAAATTTTACAATGATGGGTTAATAATTGAGTATTGTGGACGTAAATTTAATTTGGAATTTTATAATAATTTATTTTAAATAGAAAATTAGATTGTAAAAGAAATAAAATTATATATATATATATATACACGTACATACACAACTTATTTATATTTTCTAAAGCCCGAGTAATGCAAGCATAAACAAGGTTCATATCTTCCACTCCATATTTTTCTTTCTCTAGATTATTCATTCTCGTTTGTAAATATAAACCCTCACACTCCTTATCTTCAACTTCAAAAATAAAAAACCCACTAAATTTCATTATTTCATTACTTTGAAATTTATTATAAAATCATATAAGTTATAATAAATTCTTAAATTTGAATATACGTGTCTCAACACACATAGGCAACAACATCGGCAAGAAATTCGAGTTTCGATGGCTGCGATGGATTTTTGGAGCATGCAAATGAGAGGAAAAAGAAGACAACATATAGGTGTGTGTGTTCACTCTTGAAATCTATGTCTAATCCTATAATATTATATATATATATATATGCATGATTAGAACGAGCTAAAATATTCGCTATAAAAAATGGCGACCAATACAGGATTTCTCGAAACCCTAGGCATCAACGAGGAAGATGACGAAGGAGCAGGAGGATGGAAGGAGGTTAATAATAGGGGAAACACGAAGAAATCATTTGTGGATGTAATAAAACACAGCCCTAAAACAAGCATTCCAAAGGCGAAATTGTGAGTTGAAGCTGTAGGCAGCAAAATTGAACTCAAAGGCTTTACAAATTACTTTGAATCGCAATCAAACAAAAAAGACCTATATCAGTTGATTGGTGAGGAAGACTATGCTGAATCCAAGCGGTTGTGGAAATACTCAATCTACGTCTATATGGCAGGTAAACACCCTTATTACATTCACTTTAATGCTTATATCAAGAGAACTTGGAACCCTAAAGTGTCATGGGATGTGTTTCCTTCTGATAATGGATTTTATCTTATCAAGTTTGAACTAGAGGAAGGTTATAATCGAATTCTTCAGGGTGGTCCATGGTTTATGGACAGTAAGCTAATTTTCATGCATCTATGGGAGGCTGATTTCAATTTTAAACGGGCTATGTTAACAACTTACCCTATATGGATCAAACTTAATAATTTGGATTTAGCGTTATGGAATATGAGATGCATAAGTAGACTAGCGAGACTGATAGGTAAACCTATTGATATTGATGAAAACACAAGAAAGGTTAAACGCATTAAATATGCTAGAGTTTTTGTTGAGATTTTTGCCAAAATTGTACCGCCAAAAACAGTCAAAGCTATAGACAAACAAGGGAACGAATAAATTCAGGAGGTGGAATATGAGTTCGTCCCACATAGATGTGGAGAACGCATGTGTTTTGGCCACATAAACTAACAACGCCAAAATATCAGAGCAGACAAGAAAAAGCAAATTTGGGTAGAAAGATCACATAACACAACAGAACCTACTACTGATTTACCTAAGTCCAATAAGTCAAAAAATGATGAGGAGATCACAAAAAATAATATACATTACACCTCCCCTTCTATTCACCCATCACACCTGAATTCTATGGAGTTGTACTGTGGATCAAGGCAAGCATTTCATCCATCTCTTACTCAGTCAAAGAAAACACCTTGTTTAGTGAACCATTTGGAAGGTAGTCCTCACCCGCTTGCTGATTCATTGGTTCCACCTATCTTAAATCACTCCAAAGATAGCTTTCACCCAATTGCGGCTCTAATGGCTCCACCTGTTCTGAACCCACCAACTGTTGATCATAATGAGAATGAGGAGGAGATGCCAAGTTCCCTGTCAGACGTCCATAAGATGGGCATTGATTTGGGTTCATTTGAAAATGAGGAAGATGAAGATGTGTTAGAGGATATTAGCAAGTACACTGAAAGTAATATGGAATATGAGAAACAATTCATCATTGAAGATAAGAAGAGGACAGATTGATCGGTTGTGGAAGGTTCTGCTCCAGTTCGTCGGAGCAAAGCCACCAAAAAGACATAAATGTCCATATTGTTCTGGAATGTGAGAGGTCTAAATAATGATATAAGGCAATTAGACCTCCACAACATTAAGGCCAAATTCAGGCCCACTATTTTAGCTCTCTTAGAAAATAAATTTAATAATAATAATAATAATAATAATATAGAGATGTTCAAATATCAAATGGGGAATCATTGGACTTTTGCAAATAATTCAATTACATGTGCAAAAGGAAGAATTCTAGTTGGTTGGGAAAGCAACTACTGGAATGGTACAATAATGAATATGGACGAGCAGCAAATAATAATAAAGTTTTATAATGCTGATGGTATGGAGATGGTAATTACCTTTGTTTACGCAAAGAACTTGGCATCTAAAAAACTGTATTGTGGAAACAAATAACAACTAACTCTAAAAAAATTAATATTCCTTGGGTGGTCATAGGTGATTTTAACGTAGTCTTAAGCATGAGTGAAAAGAAGGGAGGCCTTACACTGAAAGTTGCACAGGTTGCAGAATTCAAAAATTGTGTTCTTGCCGGTGGTCTTGTGGAAGCACCCCATTCAGGCTTGAAATTCATATAGAAAAGTGGTGAGGTTAAGAAAATTACTTCAAGACTAGATAGAGCGCTCGGTAACACCGAACTTTTTAACAAAATCCTAAATTTTAAAGTAACCGTTCTACCTTATTCTACAAGTGATCATTGTCCCCTCCTGATACAATTTAATGATGATGATGAAATACATAAAGGAAAACCTTTCCAATATGCAAATCATTGGCCTTTGATTGAAGGCTTCGACGCAGTAGTGAACTTCAATACAGTTAGAATTCCTCCAGGCAATCATATGTACCGACTTGTAATGTTCATCAAAATCATGAAAAACAGACTTAAAGACAAGAGCAAGTAAAGACCAATAACCAATGACACCATCACAACAATCCAACAACAGTTAGGAGATATTTAGAATCAACTGGGTAATGATCCCCTACATGAAGGCCTAAATGCTAACTTCTACAGACAAACAACTCAAAGTTGAACTTAATAAGCAGGCAATAGAGTTGAAACAGAAAGCCAAAGAGAAATGGTGACAACAGGGAGATGAATGCAATAAATTTTTCTATACTAAGATGTCTTTAAGACAACATCATAACAATCTTAACAATTATTTAAATAAACAGGGAAATTCTTCTAGACATATTAAACACATAGAAGAGCAAGTTATCTCTTATTTCACCAACCTGTACAATGGAGAAAATTACAATCCCTTACCTCACATCAACTATAGGAAGAAAATCTCCTCTGCTGGTGTGGACATGTTGACAACTCGGGTTATGGAAGGGGAATTGAAGAAAGTTGTCTGCTCCATTCATAGTGATTCCTTCCCTGGCCCTGATGGCATGGAGGTAGCCTTCTTCAAAATGAACCGAGTACACCTAAAAGATTACATGCTCAAAACTTATAATGAAGCCTTAGAGACTGGAGAATTTTTACAAGAAATTGATCACACGTTTATATCACTTATTCCAAAATCTAAGACTCCAGAGAGAATTGAGGACTATACACCTATTGCCTACTGTAATGTCACATATAAGATTCTTAGCAAGATTATATGTATGAGACTGAATAAAGTTCTCCCAAATTTTATTTCACAATGCTAAATTTCCTTTATCAAAGGTAGGATAATTTCTGAAAACTCTTTAATGGCACTTGATTTAATAAGGGATTTTAACAAAGAGGGGGCTGACAAAATATGCATCAAAGTTCACCTTAAAACGGCATATGACAGGGTCAATAGAGGATTCATTATACATATGCTTGAGGCTATGGGGGTTCCTTTAAAGCTACTAAAACTTATTAAATTCGCTCTAGAAACACCTACCTTTTCTGTCATGATAAGTGGAGTTCCTAAAGGTATGTACATAGTAATCGTGGGATTGGGCAAGGTGACCCTCTCTCTCCATATTTATTTCTTGTGGCTATGGAATGGTTTTCTCTTTAAATGGAGCTGGCATGTTATCACAAAATCATCCAGCCTATTTATAATATCTTCCCACATGTTACTCACTTAATTTATGCAGATGATTTATTAGTCGTGATAAAGGGCAATACAAAGGCCATTGATAAGGTCAAATCAATATTCACTGACCTAGAGAGATTAACTGGTCTCAAAGTGTATGAACACAAAACCAAGTGTTATTTTAATAATTTCTGTTCAAATAAATAGGTTATGCTAGAAAATTTGGCGGTTTCAGAAGGGCACCTTCCAGTTAAATATCTAGGGGATACCACTCTCAAATAATACAATTAAAGATCCAAAATGTTGTAAACTAGTTGATGCCATCAGGGACAAACTACAAGGACGAACTGTCATTTGTGGGTAGAGTTGAATTAGTTCACACTGTTATCACCCCTAAAGTAAGATTTTGGCTGCAATCTTTCCAAATTCCTAACTGTTCTATTGCCAAAATAAACTCAGCTTGTGCAGAATTTATATGGAAATGGGGAATGCATAAAATAAAATACTCAGACCCGTGTAGGAAAAAGGAGGAAGGATGAGCGGGGATTAAAAATTTATATGAGCTTAAGAAAGTTTATGGATTGAAACTAGCCTGGAACGTTATAACATCGAAAAATCTATGGGCTAGTTGGATGAGATCGAGATATTTAAAAAATAATTTCTGGACTACAAAAATTAACAATGCCTCTATCATATGGAAAAATATCCTTAAAACCAAAAATGAATTACAGTCTTACCTAGACAAAGAGATTGCTACTGGAAATAATACAGACTTATGGAAAGATCCTTGTTTGAACTTACAAAGTTTCATTGATAAGCTAGACTGTGAAGCATTTTCAGCATATGGAGCTCCTACATGCAAAGTGAATGAAATCATAGATAACAGTGAATGGCAATGTGATATAAATTGGATTAGTTTGAACAACAAAGAGGAAATTCAATGCAAAGACATTAAGACAGATGGAGTGGAAGATACTTGGATATGGAAGAGCAGTTCAGATGGTCAGTTCAAATTAAGTGGAGTTTGGGAGGACTCTAGGACCGAATATCCTCTGACTAACTGGACGAAAGTGGTTTGGAGCAGGTCTAACAGTCCAAAAATGGCTCATACCTTGTACAAAGCTTTACTCAAAAAACTGTCAACTAAAGACAGACTTTACAAATGGGGAATCATGGAGAATACAACATGTTACTTCTATAGTACTTCTGAGGAAACCCATGAACAACTATTTTTGAGTGCGATTACAGCAAAAGGGTGTGGTGTATACAAAAAATAAGACGCGTACAAAATAACACTGTCTGGAATCTAAATGAGGAAGCAGAATACCTGAACGGTGGGAGCGGCCTCACGAAGCTGATGCAAGGACTGGAAAAGTTGGCCTCACAGCCTCTTTGTGGCACATTTGGAGGGAAAGGAACAATCGGGCTTTCAACAATAGACAAAAATACGTATTAATAATTATGAAAAAAATCAACAGAGACATTAGCTCACTAATCGATCGGATTTCGAGGAGAATCCTTATCACTACAATGGCACGAGAAGAACGATAATTGGAGATGTTGAAGTTGAACGAGTCGAACGAATCAACTCGAGAAGTGAACCGGAAGCCGCCATGAGCGCTAAAAAAGGAATGTTTTAGGTTTTTTAGTTTGTTCCAGTTTTGTCTTGTAAAAACTGACTATTATCGAATGTTGTAAAGGCTTTGGGCCGCAGCCCAACTAAAGTTTTAATATTAACCTATTTTCAAAAAAAATGATTAGAATGAATTTTGGTCGTATATTGATTTGTGCTTTGAATTGGAGATGGTAGCGGCGAGGAGGAAGGAGAAGACCGCCATATTTGGCGGTCATTATATAGGTTAGCCTTCGATCAACCGACCGCCTTGAGTTAAAGGTCAACCTCTTGCGGTCGACTGGTAGTGGCGACCGATCGGGCGTATTTCGTGTGTGTGTTTGTATGTTTTTGTAAGTTTATTTTATTATATATATTTAAACATTAATAATTTATATAAAAAAATGTTTTTAAATAAAAATATGTTTTCTATGTATACACACACACACTAATTTAATTAGAGTAAAGTTTTGTTTAATATTAATTTTTATTTGTTTAGATTTAGATATAAATTAATTAAAGGAAAATATAGTTTTTTATTTTTAATAAATCTATAAAAATCTCATAAAATTTTAGAAATATGTGAAATTATTCCTAATTGAATTTTGTTGTATAAATTTATTTAAAAATAATATTTAATACATAAAGTTATAAAATGATTGTTATGTGTAGTATTTAGTATTGCAAATTATTGTGGAGTTTCAAAAGAAAGAAACAAGTTTTCTAATGTTTTTGGTGAATACTAAATTTATGAAAGGGTTGAGAAATTAGTACTTAATTTGAAAAGAAAATTTTATATTTAGTTATAATCAATTATTCAATCTAATCCTAATACATACATATATATTTATTACCTATTTCTAAGTTCCTATTTTATTGTATTAAGATTATATGTTGTGAGTGATACAGTATTGATTATTGATTTGTCTATTCTATATACATATATACATTTCGAATAATCTCTTTTATATTATTTTCCTAGTTTCTATTTTCTTGTATATTGAATTGGATTATATGAATAATTTACCATTAAAGTTAAGTTGATTAGTGTTTTGATATGATACGTTGATGATATCGTTTTATATGGATTCTGTTATTGCTATTTTGTAATATTTTGTTGTTGATGGTTTTAATTTTGTGTAGCAAGGAAATTGAATAAACCAAGTTATAATATCGTTTGAGATGAGGCATTCGATAATATTTTCCTGGTCATTCTTTGAACTCGTTATATGGAATATTTATGGAGATCGAGTGTAGTTTACAAGCATTGTATAAACGATTGAGCATTATGCAGTGGTATGGGACGTTTGATGTGATACTTATTCGTTTATTCATTGTAGGTAGATGCAACTCAAGTGATGGAAGCTAGGATTATATTTATGAAAGGTAATGCTCGGTGTATAGAAAGTTTATATGCTCGGTGTAGAGCAAGTTCATGCGCTTCATGTAGAGCAAGTATATATGCTCAGGATAGAGTATTATGGATGATTGAGTTATAAAGGTGTATCTATGTGTATGTTGCCTATCAAGAAGTGCTCTGGAATATGATCAGGTGTTAGCAAGAACCAGATAGCCACTGTCCATCCTGGTGGTGTGATCTTTTTGTCCTGCCCCCAGTTTGTGACACTTTGGTAATGTATTAGATGTGAATCTTGAGTTTTAAAGAAAGGCGGAGCAGCCTAAGGTCGTATAGCCTAAGGCAAAGTGACCTTTAGGGCGGTATGGCCCTTAGGATGGTGTAGCCCTAGCCCTTTAATCATGAAGGCTAGCAGTCTATTACCACTGGGGCGTGGTCTGAGTCATGATCAATGCATAACATAGTCTTGCAGCATGTTTATGAAATGTGGTGGACGTACTGATGATGTTAGGTTGGTAACTGAAGACTATAGGAGCGAATATAGGCGGTATAGCCTTATGCTCGTAAAGTAGGTGGTGTATCAAGTCTTTCTTATGGTTCTATATGGATTGGTATATAAGTACATATTATTTGTACACCTTACCTAGTATTAGAGCGGATTTGGGTAGAATATCCAGGCTCTCTTAAAGACGACTGATAGCTATGTTGTGGTTTGACTGGGTGGTGTAACCTAATATTAAGAGATTATTGGGTGGTATTGCCCATAAATTATGACTTAATTTCCCATCACTATTTATTCTACATGATGAGAAGAGATTATAACTAGATAAGTGTCTAGAGTATAGTGGATTCTCATGTCTTTTTATTATATATGGTTTTGTTGATAGGTGGACCATATTTTAGAATGATGTTAGTATTCTATTATTTGAGATTAAGAGATATATTTAGGCAGTTTTGTGTGCTAGCCTAACTATACATGGTGATATCTTACTTATTATTGAAGTTTGAGTTTTGATTATTATTTCTAGATATGGATTGTTATCCACATATTTTCTGACTGCCATATTACGAGAATGAACAAGAGGATACAAATGCAATGGATGATAGTTGTAATGCCCAACCTTTATACCCACATTAACAAAGGAAATTACTAAGCAATATCGTCTGCTAATGCAGAGAATAAGATTGGTCCGGAGCGACCATCCGTAGTATTGCTTGGGTAAGTATCGGTGTGCCAAATTGAGTGGATATATATATATATACATATATTATCTTACAAGAATGGATTCGACGTATCCGAGCTAGGCACAAAACAAAAATACATTGGCTTAAAATAGTTTCGAATAATATAAATATCACGGATCTGATAATACAACAGAGAAATACACATATCACATAAAGCTAAAAGGATCATGTGCACAATACATGGAACAGTCTACAAAATGGTAGTCATAAGTGATCTAACATGATAAATATGATATACATACGACAACCCAAAACAATATGCAACAAAATGAGTCTCTATCTCAACATACAAAATAGGCTAACATATGATACTAGGCTATTAGCATATATAACTAGCACTAGGCTAATCCAATTCTAAGATCATCATGCTGTAGTATATAAAACACCTCGGTCTGACCCAAGTATTATAAAATAATAAACGGGCCAGTCTAGTTTTTATTTCAAATTAATATGATATAGTCATGATAGTGGTATAATAAATTTCAATAATAATACATAGCCATATAGTGTCAAATCTCAAGAGAACATTATCATTCTTAAAACTCATTCACCAAAAAAAAATCAATTTAGCCTATCAAAAGCAAATCTTATGAAATGTTTGGTGAGAAACTTAAATCTCATAGAATCAAGATCAGTAATAAAAATCCAGAAACCAAAGGGGGAGGTGCCTATAATTACCCAAGATTGGAGAGCCTGTAACCTCACCGAACACGTATGTATTCCAAGATGGGTCGGTAGATCCATAATCCCATGATAGGCATGAAAACCCATAATCCCACAACGGGCATGAAAACCCATAAAATCTGCCTGAAAATGGATTAACATAGAAGACAGGCGCGTAAACCCGTTAAAGTTAGTGTTATATACTTTCGAAGAATAGTCACTCTATTAAAGACCATGTGTCCTATAACACGTGGGTTTACTTGAACATTTACTATAAGTCGGTAAATTCCACTCGTGCCTCAAGAGGGGTTCAATCGAACAAGTTCGATAATTAATCGATGAAGTAAACGCAAGCGTTCCATACTACTTGTTTTACTCGACCATTTAATTCAATTTCTCATTCAACCGAGGGCATGCATTTTTATACAAAATAGTTTTTTTTAGAAATACATTTGGAAATTTTGGTTTATAAATACTAACAATGGATATTAGAAAATATAGTTTGCTTTATATATATATATATATTAATTCTTGCCTTTTAAACAATTTAAAAATATTAACATGTATACATTTCCAGAGTCATCTCTACTACTAATAAAGAAAATTCGTTGAATTAATTTACTCGGTGTCTTTATGAAATTCCGAAAATACCCTTGCTTTTTGTTTACAATAATATAAACAGCCCGTGTGCGAAGCACATGCCAATTCTATTTTTTATAAAATATATATACTTATTGAGAAAACAATTAGATTTCAAATATATTTTCTTTGTAAAACATATAGAACACTTGTGCAGTCAAATGTTGTGTTTGGTAATGTACACATGGAGTAAGTCCTCTATGGAAGTGAAAGCATCAAAACAGAAATTCAAAACCTGTAAATAGGTAGAGAAATCATCTAAAAAATGATCAAAAACAATGTAAATAACATGTAAAACATAGGAGCTAAGTGCAAAGAAAAAAGTGGAAGGGAGGGGAAGATTGGAAAGGCCTGGAACTTATGTACTAGGGCCATGACCGGTCGACCGATCTTGGTGCACGGTCGACCAATGATAGTGCTTGGAGCTTGTCTTGCTCCAGGCAGTAGCCCGATCCCCCTTGTCTTTCTTTCCGATGACTAGAATTTAGAAGTATAGACTATCATTTAGGTTGCATGCACATTCAACTCATTACGTAAAAAAATCATAAGAAGAAGTGTGTGTGTGCCTAGATACTAGAATTAGGGTCAATAGCAGGTTGAGATGTAGAGCAAATTGATAGGCAACCAAGCTTTTAAAGATCATACAACAATTTAACATTCATTCAAACAACGACATGCAAAAGAACTAGAACTAGATTTGTGAGGGCTACTCACCGAAATGAAGAAGAAAAAAACCCACTCTGCCGTAGGTCAATGACTATGATGCCATCACCAGGCCAGGAACGAGACCGCCTACAACATCAGAAGCCGCATGCTACCTAAAACAAGGACCACGCACCACCATGCATTGCTGTTATCGACCCCTGCTCCTCCCCTTCAACCTGAACTCGCGTGCTTCCACCCATCACCAACCACCATCCTTTATGCCATCATCTATCATTAACAGCCTGGGTCGTGCCTCCTCGAAATCGCGCTTGCCCACAATGCCAACCCTGTTCAATCGTCGTCGGCCCCAACCTCCTTCACCTTCGAGCCGAACCCCTCCCCACTTCTCTTCGACCAATGTTTTAGGGTACGTATTAAATATATACATATATTATTTGAATTCATATTTACTGTTTTAAGGATTGATTTGTTAATTTAGGAATTAAGCTAGGAAAAGAAAAGAGTTGAATTAGGTTTTGGGAATTTGAGAATAAGCAAAAGGTGCGTTTGGGTTGCATGGGCTTAGGCCTTGAAGTGTGTAAATAATGTGTTTTCTCTTTTCTTTCATTTTTATTTAAAACTCTTGTAATTTATTTAAAAGTATATTTCAATTTAGTTAAACTGATTTACACTTCATTTTATGAAATATATAAATATATATTTTGACAACTATGCAATTTCATTCAATCCAATATTTTTCAGTTCTATTTAATTATTCATTGTATTGATATCGAAAACAAACATTTTATTTTTAATTAAATTTGCATAATATTGCTTCTTGAAATAAACAAGGTTGCTATAGACCTTCCTCTTTATGAAAATTGCGTCCTCGCAAATCTTTATAGGGAGAAACTCAAATTATTATCTTTCTTCGTATTAAATAATCTACAATCAAACCAAAACTCACTTAAACCTCTAGATGGTCAACACTAGAACTAATTTAATTATATGTCATTACTTTAAATAGAATTATTTATTGGTTTTCTAATTCCATACACGATAATTTAGTGAAAATTTTCTAAGTGTTATAATTTTCGAAAAATTTCAACAGAATCTTCTTTGTATAGAGAGCCGTTTACAATTTCACAAATATAATATATACAATGTAAATCGACTACACGGTCGGAAATACTATATATATCAAAACTTCTAACATTTCTAAATAGTAGGCGTGCCTTTACTTTAGCATTTAAAGCGAGTTACCTTACTAAATTGCGAGAAAAAGTGAGTTAAAGTCGCCTATTAGTAAGTCCCATGAAGCCCTTTTGAGTGCCTATAATTAATTTAGCTCTAAACATTAGTTGCATGAAGGAAAAATAAGACAAGCTGCAACAAGCAATATCGCTTATGATAAGATTTTAAAGACTAAAATCACCAACTACACGTGGATTCCAAATGTTGATTTGTTACATAATGTCCAAACTTTCTAAAGCAACTCCCAGATTATAAAAATGCCAACCACAAGTTGAATTATGTATGTTTTACTATAAGATGTGAAGTTTACAAATGCATTGTAAGTGTAGGTTCACTATTCTAACTCGCATTTTTGACAAAAAACAACAAAGTTTGGCAAAATATGCAAAATAAAAAAAATCTTAGGTTTTAAGCTTTCCAGCAAGTGTAAAATTGTCAAAATCATACAAGGTTACCAAAAGTTATGGCTAAAAACTTAGATGCAAAATTTTGAAATTAATTTCTTAGGCTAAAATTTAAATTTAAATTCAATTAAACTTTAGCAACAATAGAATTTGAAATTTTCAAAAGTAATGAACACAAAAATTGTTCTAAGATAATATATCTCTCATGAAAAAAATCATCACAATCGGACAACTAATACAAACATTAAGTCCATATTTGTTAAGCATTTCTCAAATATAAAATTTTAAAATAAACTCTCTTCTTTCATGATTATACCATACTATTTAAAATAAGAATACCTTCCCAACATTGAATAACAAATCAATCACTCTAATGTAATGCTACATGTGGATGGATTTTTTAGAAAGTGATGTTGAAGGGTATTGATCAAATGAGGTAGCAACAATCACAATACATTAAAAAAAAGATTAGGTAGCATGGTACTAGAAATGAATCCCAACTTATTGTCCTGAGTAACCTAGTCTAAAAGACAACGAATCTCATTCGAATAGTACAATCAAATATTTGTAACTTTTATACATACATTTCAAACAAGGACTTAAAAGCACTAAGCATATCTACATCAAATATGTATTATTATTATTTTAGCATGGTACTCAATATGCAGGCACTAAGATTATTTCACAAAATATTATTTTAAAATTTTTCTAAACATAAATGCAGACTTAAGAGAAATCTGTAGGTACAATATCAAATTACATGGTTTCATACTTTTATTATAGTACTTTGTACACAATTTATATTTTGTAAGTTTTTACTTTAACAGAAGCAAAATTTTATAGGTACACGGCGGTTGCCAAATTGGTACTTGCACTACTTTTTTTTAAATGTAGATTCAAATATGCTTTTTTTCTTCAAAATGTTTTTATGACGTTAGGTAATTATTATATTGATTTTGTTCATAGAGTGGTTATTAAAATACTAATCAGGTCTGTGCAATATATGAGATGAATGCATATAGTTACTCTATGAGGCTAGCCATCATAACTGCATTTTCTTTTTCTTTATTAATTCTTAACACTCCAAATACTGTATCATGGGCATTTACTTAAGAATGATGAGAAAGTAAGAATTAAGTTTAGAATATAGTGTTATCGTATTTGACATCGGTTTTTTTTTCCAATCATATTTAGTTTACTATCCATCAGAGTTGACTCCTACTGCCAGTAGTAACTTGGGAAATTTACTTAAAGAATTACCCATTTCATAATGTTGTCACCCCTTGCTAGCTCGTACTTTCTAAAGAATGGTAAAGGTATGTAAGATTTTCGACTATACACTTCTTTTTACTTATTGCTAACCCAATTCCATTCATTTTCTAAAACAAAACAAGGCCTGTAACTACTAAAATTTAATTATCTAAGTAATCATGTCAAATTATTTATGTATATCGTTTTAAATGTATATTATCTAAAAATATTATTTCTTAGTTATTTCTAGCACATTTTTTAAAGCTGGAGGGACATTTATAATTGTTGAGATTATGTACTAAAAAAATTAGTAATTGATGATGAAATCTATATCCTACAGGTTTCCAAATTTTTCCTAAAGAAGCCTTGTTCATTACTACATCCGAATTCATTGCATATTAGTAAATTACTCTATCTAATCTTACTTCGGCATATTTATTTGCCGACATTTATTTTAGCTTCTAGGTATATGTGTTCATTATAAGTATGTTGCCAATTACTGACTTGTTTGATTAGTATAGTTCATGAATTTTGTTTGTATACCTAGATGGAGATGGTATAAATTGTTGTGAATATGGACAAGTGTAAGAAGATTATAGCTCTTTATATAACGTGGATGAATTAGTTAATATGTTCTGATTCTTAGCCACATTGTTTTTCTTATGTTTTTCCAATGTATTTATTCTTGTTAAATAAATTTCAAAGCATTTTCCTCCTTTATATACACATTATTAGTATTTTCCACTAGAAAATTTCACTTTTATTTCTTTCCGTAAATCGAAGGAATCTATTATATCTATAGATATGTCCTTAGAAAATGCTTTTGAAGTCAACTTTAATATGTGTATCATTTTATATGTAATTCCAAAATTTTATTTATAATAAAATAAACAACATCATCCTGCCATAAGCTTTTAGTGATTTATCTCGTTGATTGGCCGCAATGTTGACCATCTAGAATTTTATATCAATACTACTTCGCCATAATCTCAACTTCACACTATTCCTATGGCTGCAAACGTTGTTCGAAAATATTTAAATGTGGAGAACATTATTTTTATAATTTTAAACGAACGCATTACTTTATAAAATAGTATATTATTCTAAGGAAATCATTACCTGTTATAACTTTAAATTATTGTGTCGATTCTGCTCATTAAAGCGTTTAGAAATCCCTAGCGGTACATTAGCTATTCGTATCAACTAGAATCCATAAACCACTCAATAGACCAATTAACACAAAATAAATCATTAAATCTCTTCCAATAATTTTATTATTTAACACTCGTCCTTTAACAAAATCATTTTCTTGCTTATATAAAAATATTAACTTTCCATTTTCATACACACACATGTTTATTATCACCATTTGTATTTAAAACAATACAACATAACATATTCATTAATTCACACAACCAAGTATCCATCCAGTCAATTATACATACACACATACATACATAAATACATACATATATATATATATATATATATATATTCCAATTCCATATTTTCTTATGTATATAATTTATCCTTATATTTTTAATTCTTTTAAATATAATTTATGCACATCTTTTAACACTCTAGCCTTTATAATTGTTAACTGGCTTATATTAACCATAATTAAACATTGGTATAGGTACTTTTTTTCTAGCAGAAGTTTTAGTTAATTTAGATAATTGGTTTTACTAAAATAATTTTTAATTAATCCCTTTGGACATAAATAACTAATGATTTCTTCAAAACAGTTCATTAGTATGCAAACTACAAAATTTAAATTCGTTTAAATTTAATCAATTATATATACGATTTAATCTTCCATTTTATACTTAATAAGAATTTTAACGTCCCTTGCGGTACGAAGACACTGCAGTTCTTAATGTTAATATAATGTAAGTTCTAAATTCCAAGTAATGATCCCCACTCAATAAAAAATTAAATTGTTATTGATTTTTTTTAAACAACCACGCATCCAATAACCAATCAATCATGCATATCTAAAAATAAACCAGTTAATGTGCTTAATGGAAATAGTCCATCCGCTTCCACTGCGCAACTTTGATCTATTAAGCAGTCTTGATACATCAATTCAATCGTAAGCCATTTAACGTTTAATATACATAACCCACGTTAATAATAAGAGTGATGTAATATATTACTAATATTCCCTAATGATTATTCCCCAATAATCATCTATTTTCATGCCCTAATTAGGGAAAAAAATTTGAATCTCTACCCAACATCCCAAAGAATGGGACCTTAAGTCTGTCTATGCCAAGATTCGTGTCTCAGATATCTTATATTGTTTTGAGAACTGCTCTGATATTGTAATGTCCCACCTATAGACCTTCATTAACAAAGGATATTATTAAGCAATATCGTCTATAATACAGAGAATAAGGCTAGTTAAGAGCGATCATCCATAGTATTGCTTTGGGAAAGTATCGATATGTCGAATTAAGTGGATATTTTTTTAATCTAACAAGAATTGATTTGACATATCGAACCTAGGTGCGAAACAATAATACAGTGGCCAAACTAATTCACAATAATATAAAATATCACGGATCATATAATACA
Organism: Allium cepa; assembly: GCA_030765085.1. NCBI lineage: Eukaryota > Viridiplantae > Streptophyta > Magnoliopsida > Asparagales > Amaryllidaceae > Allium > Allium cepa. The sequence goes on along the minus strand of CM060935.1, from coordinate 789,189,160 downwards.
ATAGAGAAATGCATATATCATATAAAGCTAAAAGGATCATGTGCACAATAAATGGAATAGGATATAAAATGGTGGTCATCAGTGATCCAACGTGATAAATATAATATAAATACGACAACCAAAAACAATACACAGCAAGATGAGTCTCTATCTCAACATACATAATAGGCTAACCTATGATACTCGGCCACTAATCTACTAATGCATATATAACTAGCACCAGGCTAATCCAACTCTAGGGTCATCATGTTGAAAACACCTCGGTTTGACCCGAGTATTATAAAATAATAAATAGGCTAGTCTAGTTTTAATTCAAATCAATGTGAGATAGTGATGATAATGGTATAGTAGTAAATTTCGATAATAACACATGGCCATATAATGTCAAATCTCAAGAGAACATTATTATTCTTAAAATTCATTCACCGAGACCAAAAATCAAGTTAGCTTATCAAAAGCAAATCCCAAGAAATATTTGGTGAAAAATCAAATCTCCAATAACTATTTTCTGAAAAATCAAATCTCATAGAATCCAGAAATCAGTAATAGAAATCCCAAAATCAAAGGAGGATGCACCTAAAATTACCCAGGATTTGTGAGCTTGTAAACTCACCGAACACGCATGTATCTCATGGTGGGCCGATAGACCCATAATGCCATAATGGGCATAAAAATCCATAATCCCATGATGGGCATTAAAACTCATAATCCTACGATAAGCATGAAGACCTATTACATCTGCCAAAAAATGGATTAACATAGAAGACAAACTTGTAAACTCATCAAAGTAAGTGTTATATGCTTCCAAATAGTAACCATTCTATTAACAATCGTGTGCCCCATACCATGCGGGTTTACTTGAACATTTACTATGATTTAGTAAACTCCACTCGTGCCTCAAAAGGGGTTCAATCGAACAAGTTCGAGATTAACCGATGAAGTAAACGCAATTGTTCCATGCCACCTGTTTTACTCGACCATTTAATTAAATTTCTCATTCAACCGAGGGCGTGCATTTTCATAGAAAATAGTTTTGCTCTGAAATACATCTTCGGAAATATTGGTTTATAAAAAATAGTAATATATATATATATATTAATATAGTTTGCTTTTTTTATTTATATATATATATAAAACCTTGCCCTTTAAATAATTTAAAATATTAATTTATATAGTTCCAAATCCATTTTTATAAATAGTTTATACTTCCTGGAAAAACAATTTGATTTTCAATACATTTTCTTTATAAAACACTTTGGAAACTTGTACTATCAAATGGCGTGTTTGGTAATGTATTTATAGAGCAAGACTCCTTTGGAAGTAAAAGCATCAAAATAGGAATTCAAAACCTTGAAATAGGTCGAGAAATGTGATATCCTGGAAATTGGGCAATATAAATTAAATAATCTGTGTTATAAATTTAATTTGATTTGATACTTTTAATAATAAAATTTTGAATTGATCTAATAATTATCTTTTAATAAATATTTAAATTGAAAGATTTTATTTTTTTAAAATAAATAAATTGTTTCCTGTTTACAATATATATATTTGTATATATTGTAAATTGATAAACTTTGGTTTTGAACTTAGTAAATAAATTAATTTTCTAATTTTAATTTATATTTGGTAAATTGGAAATTTGATTTAAAATTAACATTTAAATTTTTAAAACAATTTAATAGATAATTATATAGTTTATATTAAAGGAAAACCTTATTTGTTTAGATTTATATTTTAATTAACTTAAATATGAATTTAAATTAGATTAACATTAAAAGCTTGGTTTTATTTTATTTTTATACATTGTTTGAATTTATATATGGGAGTTTAAAATACAAATTAGAAATGATCTTAATTTATTTATAATCTGTTTTATAAATTATTTTATATTGTCTAATTTGTTATTTTTGGATAAAAATGATAATACTTAGTTTTTCATAAAACATAAATAGATTTTTAGAAATATATTGTTATTTTTAATTTAATAAGAGTTATGTATGCTTATATATAACTTGGCTTTTAAATTATTTTACATTTGAATCCAATATTTTGAAAATTTAAAGAATAAATGTTTAAAAGTTTAAATAAGCTTGTATTTATATTTGTTTTGTTTCATTTCTTTAATAAATTAAAAAAGGGAAGAAACTCATTTATATATACATAATAATCAAGGTTTAAAAGTGTTTATAAAACAATTTAAATTAAAACTAAAATACTTAAAATACATGTGTAAGTTTACTAAGACTTAAAAAGACATGTGTTAGGCTATAAATCAAATAAATGACAAATGTTAAAATTGAAACAAATGTCCAATTCTATTTTTCTTTTTCTTTTAATTTAATGATATCAAAAATTATTTTTATATAAACCTATTACTTCTCATCCTTTTTCTTTTTCTATTCTTTCTTTCTCAAAACTTAAGAAAATCTTCAACCAAAGAAATCTGAAATCAATATTCAAACTAAAATTTAATTTCTTTGATGATCTTCTTCAACAAAACAGAAAATTTTGTCTAGATGAAATCTGCAAATCTCCTTAAACCATCTGAATTCAATCTTCCTCAAAAAAACTGTCTGAAATTATCCTCAAATCTGAAATTTTCATTTTTGCAAATCAAAGCATAAAACATGTAATCCTTCAAATACATTAACCTGTAGCTCTTCGAATCATCAAACTAAAGTGCAATTCATAAACCTGAAACCAATTTGCTACTCAAAGGTCCTTCATACATTATTTTGGAAGCCTGCATATTTGCTGGAAAGCATACAATCAAGCATGCATAGGGATTTAAGGCATTTGCAGTAAATTAAGGGTTAAGTTTACAAAATAAAAGGAGCAATTTGAAGTTTTAAAGCAGGCATACAATTGGAATTGGAAGCATGCATCAGGAAAAACATTTTCAAAAAATAAGTTGCTCTACTCAGGGAAATCTGTGAGTAACAATTTTTTTTCTAACTAAACTTAAGTAGTTAATTAGTTGCTTGCTATTTCTAAAATTAAGTGTGTTTGTATGTCATATTTTAATGTTTATTACTGGTATAACATATGAGTTTGTAGTTATACATGTTGCTATGAATTTATCTTTCTGTAACTCAAGTTACAGATTTAGGAATTGCTTAAAAATATTTACTCCATTTGAATTGATGTATGTTAAGTTTTAACATTTAAATCAAAACATGGCTGTTAACCTTGTTTACAGTTTAAATTTTATTTAATATGAAAATTTTCTGTAATGGTATTTGTAAATTCAGAGAATACAGAACATTTTTTTTAAGTAAGAATTTAATTATTTAGAGTTCCTTGATTTAAGATATTAAACCAATTTCATAAACTAAAACTTGAATTCTAAAACTAAATTCAGGAAATTTAGTTTAAATTTGAAAGAGCATCACTGGTTTGTCTGGAAATGGGGTTTTGGGTTGGCACTGAAATTCTAGAAGGTCGGAGTGGCCATGGTTTGTTTCGAAAATGAAGTGATGATCAAGTTCCAGAAAGAAAATGGAAGTCAATGGATTTATGATGTGAAACAGTAGAAATTTTGAATTGAAGTTTTTAACCCTGGATTTATTGTTTGATCAGAAAATTGATCACCGCGACTCGAATAAGTGATCGAGTCCTTCCTAATTTGAAAGGGAGAGAGATGAGGTGTGGAAGTGGATGTGGCCGGCGGCGTTGACTCTCTGATGATCAGAATTTGGAGATTGAGGCGGTTGCAGTTCGACCCATTCTGTTCCAGAGTCGAGCTCGATGCTCGGTTTTTGATGTGGGGTTTCTGAAGTTGGATTGAAGGTAGATTTGAAGTGTGGTGATGATCGGTGACGTGCTCGTAGGGTCACGAGAGGCCGGAGGCGGCGAGGGGGTTGGTGCAGGTGCACAGCGTACTTGGTGTCAGCAGTTGTTTTGGGAAAATGGTGCTCGAGTTTGGTCTCGGGATTACATTGTGATTTGCTCGTAGAATTGGGGTTTGGGGCTCGAAGTTTTTGGTTGAGAGCCCGGGTGAGTTTGTCTATTCCAGGTTTGTGAAAAACCTAATTTTATTTGAATTGAACGAATTCAGGATGAAAGAGTTGCACGAGTTTTACTCGAGTTTATTTAGTATTTTACTCGAGTGTTGTATGTATAGCTCGGGTTAGTTGTTCAGGTTAAAAATTTGTCGTGTTTCAAATTTTAAACTAAATTTTAAAGGTAAATCAAAGATTAAAATTAAGTTAAAAATCTAGTTTAAATTATGGATTCAAGTTGAATTGAATCTTGAGTTAGAAATAATCAAGTATTTAAATTCAAATTTTCTTTAAAATAAGTTTAAAAGAGTTTATTGTTTAAAATGTTTTTAAAGAAATCTGAATTTAAATTTGAAATTGAAATATAAAGTAATGTTTAAACAAAGTTTAAATTTGATTCAAATTTGGATTTGAATCTTTGGTTTAAAATAAAATTTAAGTTTTATAAATTTAAGTGTTTAACAATTTTGAATGATAATGTAAAATTTGAATGTTTGAATTTAAAAAGAATTTGTTTTAAATCTTGTAAAAATTTCTTTTATAAGAAAAGTATTATTTATCATATAATGTATAAGTTTTAATTGGTTTTAGAACTTGTTGAAATTAAATTATAGTTTAATGATTTGTTATACATTTAATTATTAGGATAATTAAATGAGTAATTAATCTATTTTAATAAATTAATGAATGAATAATTACTTAAAGTAATTAAAGGTTTAATCTTAAAAGTTTAGGATTAATTATTCTTAGAATAATTAACTTGTAATTATGAATCATTAATTAATAAGATTGTTTTTAATTAATGATTAATACTTAATTAATCAAGTAATAATGGATTAATTAAGTTTTGATTAACAATTAATTATTTAATTAATTAGGGATTAATTAATGGGGTTAATTAGTGATTAATTAATTTGTAATTAATAATGATTAAAACAATTTAATTATTTTAGAAATAACTAATGAATTGTTAAAAAGTTAATGAAGGTCATTAACTAAGTATTATTTAATAATTAATTAGTTTAATTAATTTTTTAATTAATTTAAAGATAATCATTTGTGTAAGTTATTAAGTATAATTACTTATGGAAGTAATTAAGGAATTAATTACTTATTGTAATTAATTGAGTTTATTTTGATTACTTAAGTTAATTAATTCAGTTTAATTTATTTAATAAATTGAGGATTGTAAAGTATGATTACCAAATGTAATTTAATGAAGAGAATTACTTAAGGAAGTAATTGAGGGGTAATTACTGGATGTAATTAATTGAAGTTGATTTATTTATGAAAGTAATTTGAGTATAATTACTTTGTAAATTAATCAAGGGATTAATTAGAGATAATTGATTATGGAGTAATTAATTTATTTGGTAAAGTAATTAAGGGTAGTTAATTATTGAATGGAGTAAATCAAGGGTGATTAAAAATTATGATTTAAATTAAGATTAGTTACTTAAAGTAATTAATTTAAATAAATTAAAATGTAATTATAGATCATTAATTAATATAATTAATGATGTAATTAAGATTGATTAATTAATCAATAATAAGTGATTAAAGATAATTAATTAATATAATTAATTAAGGATTAATGTAATTAATTCATAGTTAATTAATTTGTAAAGTAATTAAAGATTAATTGCTGAATTTGGTTAAGTATAATTAATTTGTGAAATTAATTAAAGGATAATTACTTGACTGTAATTAAAGACTAATTAATCAAGGGTGATTAATTAAGGTGGTTGATTAGAGATTAATTAATTAATTAATTGTAATTAATTAATAATGATGTAAGTAAGATTTATATTGATAAAGTAATTAATTTAATCCACTTTAAATTAATTTGAATGATGTAATTAATTTAATTCATTTTAAATTAATCATATTTGGTATGGTAAATCATTGCTTATATGGATGGATGATATTGTTTGCCTTGATTGGTTTGAATCTCAGATATGAGATAAATAATGTTGAGTGATATGGATGCACTGTTGCATTGTGATGATGTTTTGGATTATCTTTTGATAATGATAATATAGATTATCTATTGTGATGATAATGTTGATTATCAATTGTGATTTGTGGATTATCTATCTGTGTGTATATAGATAATTGTATTGTTTTAAAACTTTAAAACAACTTGGCCTTAAAAGACACGCTTTGGATTTCGATGAGACCGGGATCGGGTTTCCATATTTGGATATCCGAAAACCACATCGATCCAAATTAACGTTAGGTCGTGAATCCAAGTGGAGCAGGTGAAGACTCAAGGTGTAAGAACTATACGTCAGTATAACTCTGTGGGTGATTCCGTAATGAGTTTGACCGAATAGTACTTATAGGATCGAGATGGTGATTTAGAGTGCAAGGGCTATGGTCGTTGACTCTAAAGGTGATTCCAATATGAGTGCAACGAGATAGTGCCTTCGGTTTCGTTCGAACCCGGAACGAACTTGTATGGATTGAATGCTTCCAGAACATCGTCAGGTGGACGATGAGCATTCTAAGAGATGTGTTCTCTAAAGGTAATCGTAGCCTCAAGCCTCATTAACCGGGAATGGCTAAAACAGGGGAGGTGCAGCAAGGCTTCGTGGATAGCTCCCACTGGAGAGCAAGATTTTCCCCTGTCAAGAGGTCCCTTTTATTTCGGATGTGTGGCAGTTGGAACGTACGCCAACTGCGGGGTTGTCTTGTTCGGCACTGTCCAATAAGGGATGGGTCCGGTCTTGTGATGCAGGGGAGCGGGCGTACTCCTCGGTACGTTGATCTAGGCCACGTACTGTGACGGGTGGTACCCCAGTAGCCCAGCCATTGATGGAATCCAAAATCCAATAAGTGCCAGCGGTTTTGGTTGTATTACCCACTTTTGTGGCTAGTAGCTGGAATTTAATCATGTAACAATTTCGGCTATTTCTTATTTACTTGAAAACCCTAGACCTATTATAATATCACTGGATTTCCTATCAAATGTATTGGTTAGCGTAAGGTAAAAAAAATTCCATGTTTATGTGTGGGAAGTCTTACGTGATACCTTTCTTTTCAAAGGATTTTCAAAGTTAAGAAACTTTAACCTGTTACTCACACCAGACCGATGTCTGGCCCAGAGTTTATCTTTTGTTTTTCATAAACTCTTGGGTACTCAAATTTTTACGAGTAGCCAAGGGATTCAGGTTAGCTTTGACGAATTGTGAAGGAGCAATGGAGCAGGAGGCATCTGCGTTGTATATATATATAGTTCCGCTGTGTGTTCACTGTGTTGTATCTCTCTGTTGAGTTGTATTGAGTTGAAATAACTAGACAGGTGTTTATAACTGTCTAGTATGTGATGTAATTTCTATGTAACTCTGATAATGGTTGTAAACTATGTAATATTTATGTTATTAATATAACTTATTCGTTCCGCTGTTGAGATTCTAGTGTTGTTTCTTCTTTCTCCTTTTTCTTTTCTCTTTTCTATCCCTTTCTTTCGTATTTATGATGTGAAACAGTAGAAATTTTGAATTGAAGTTTTTAACCCTAGATTTATTGTTTGATCAGAAAATTGATCACCGCGACTCGAATAAGTGATCGAGTCCTTCCTAATTTGAACGGGAAAGAGATGAGGCGTGGAAGTGGATTTGGCCGGCGGAGTTGACTCTCTGATGATCAGAATTTGGAGACTGAGGCGGTTGCAGTTCGACCCATTCTGTTCCAGATTCGAGCTCGATGCTCGGTTTTTGATGTGGGGTTTCTGCAATTGGATTGAAGGTAGATTTGAAGTGTGGTGATGATCGATGACTTGCTCGTAGGGTCACGAGAGGCCGGAGGTGGCGAGAGGGTTGGTGCAGGTGCACGGCGTACTTGGTGTCAACAGTTGTTTTGGGAAAATGGTGCTCGAGTTTGGTCTCGGGATTACATTGTGATTTGCTCGAAAAATTGGGGTTTGGGACTCGAAGTTTTTGGTTGAGAGCCAGGGTGAGTTTGTCTGTTCCAGGTTTGTGAAAAACCTGATTTTATTTGAATTGAACGAATTCAGGATGAAAGAGTTACTCGAGTTTTACTCGAGTTTATTTAGTATTTTACTCGAGTGTTGTATGTATAGCTCGGGTTAGTTGTTCAGGTTAAAAAAATTTCGTGTTTCTAATATTAAACTAAATTTTAAAGGTAAATCAAAGATTAAAGTTAAGTTTAAAATCTAGTTTAAATTATGGATTCAATTTGAATTGAATCTTGAGTTAGAAATGATCAAGTATTTTAATTCAAATTTGCTTTAAAATAAGTTTAAAAGAGTTTATTGTTTAAAATGTTTTTAAAGAAATCTGAATTTAAATTTGAAATTGAAATATAAAGTAATGTTTAAAAAAGTTTAAATTTGATTCAAATTTGGATTTGAATCTTTGGTTTAAAATAAAATTTAAGTTTTATAAATTTAAGTGTTCAACCATTTTGAATGATAATGTAAAATTTGAATGTTTGAATTTAAAAAGAATTTGTTTTAAATCTTGTAAAAATTTCTTTTATAAGAAAAGTATTTTTTATCATATAATGTATAAGTTTTAAATTGGTTTTAAAATTTGTTGAAATTAAATTATAGTTTAATGATTTGTTATACATTTAATTATTAGGATAATTAAATGAGTAATTAATCTATTTTAATAAATTAATGAATGAATAATTACTTAAAGTAATTAAAGGTTTAATCTTAAAAGTTTAGGATTAATTATTCTTAGAATAATTAACTTGTAATTATGAATCATTAATTAATAAGATTGTTTTTAATTAATGATTAATACTCAATTAATCAAGTAATGATGGATTAATTAAGTTTTGATTAACACTTAATTATTTAATTAATTAGGGATCAATTAATGGGGTTAATTAGTGATTAATTAATTTGTAACTAATAATGATTAAAACAATTTAATTATTTTAGAAATAACTAATGAATTGTTAAAAAGTTAATAAAGGTCATTAACTAAGGATTATTTAATAATTAATTAGTTTAATTAATTTTTAATAATTAATTAGATTAATTAATTTAAAGATAATCATTTGTGTAAGTTATTAAGTATAATTACTTATGGAAGTAATTAAGGAATTAATTACTTATTGTAATTAATTGAGTTTATTTTGATTAGATTAAGTTAATTAATTCAGTTTAATTTATTTAATAAATTGAGGATTGTGAAGTATGATTACCTAATGTAATTTAATGAAGAGAATTACTTAAGGAAGTAATTGAGGGGTAATTACCGGATGTAATTAATTGAAGTTGATTTATTTATGTAAGTAATTTGAGTATAATCACTTTGTAAATTAATCAAGGGATTAATTAGAGATAATTAATTATGGAGTAATTAATTTATTTGGTAAAGTAATTAAGGGTAGTTAATTATTGAATGGAGTAAATCAACGGTGATTAAAAATTATGATTTAAATTAAGATTAGTTACTTAAAGCAATTAATTTAAATAAATTAAAATGTAATTAGAGATCATTAATTAATATAATTAATGATGTAATTAAGATTGATTAATTAAGATTAATTAATCAATAATAAGTGATTAAAGATAATTAATTAATATAATTAATTAAGGATTAATGTAATTAATTTATAGTTAATTAATTTGTAAAGTAATTAAAGATTAATTACTGTATTTGGTTAAGTATAATTAATTTTTGAAATTAATTAAAGGATAATTACTTGATTGTAATTAATGACTAATTAATCAAGGGCGATTGATTAAGGTGGTTGATTAGAGATTAATTAATTAATTAATTGTAATTAATTAATAATGATGTAAGTAAGATTTATACTGATAAAGTAATTAATTTAATTCACTTTAAATTAATTTGAATGATGTAATTAATTTAATTCATTTTAAATTAATTATATTTAGTATGGTAAATCATTGCTTATATGGATGGATGATATTGTTTGCCTTGATTGGTTTGAATCTCAGATATGAGATAAATAATGTTGAGTGATATGGATGCATTGTTGCATTGTGATGATGTTTTGGATTATCTTTTGATAATGATAATATAGATTATCTATTGTTACGATAATGTTGATTATCAATTGTGATTTGTGGATTATCTATCTGTGTGTATATAGATAATTGTATTGTTTTAAAACTTTAAAACAACTTGGCCTTAAAAGACACGCTTTGGATTTCGATGAGACCAGGATCGGGTTTCCATATTTGGATATCCGAAAACCACATCGATCCAAATTAATGTTAGGTCGTGAATCCAAGTGGAGCAAGTGAAGACTCGAGGTGTAAGAACTATACGTCAGTATAACTCTGTGGGTGATTCCGTAATAAGTTTGACGAATAGTACTTATAGGTTCGAGATGGTGATTTAGAGTGCAAGGGCTATGGTCGTTGACTCTGAGGGTGATTCCAATATGAGTGCAACGAGATAGTGCCTTCGGTTTCGTCCGAACCCGGAACGAACTTGTATGGATTGAATGCTTCCAGAACATCGTCAGGTGGACGATGAGCATTCTAAGAGATGTGTTCTCTAAAGATAATCGTAGCCTCAAGCCTCATCAACCGGGAATAGCTAAAACAGGGAGGTGCAGCAAGGCTTCGTGGGTAGCTCCCACCGGAGAGCAAGATTTTCCCCTGTCTAGAGGTCCCTTTTATTTCGGTTGTGTGGCAGTTGGAACGTACGCCAACTGCGGGGTTGTCTTGTTCGGCACTGTCCAGTAAGGGATGGTTCCAGTCTTGTGATGCAGGGGAGTGGGCGTACTCCTCGGTACGTTGATCTAGGCCACGTATTGTGACGGGCGGTACCCCAGTAGCCCAGCCATTGATGGAATCCAAAATCCAATAAGTGCCAACGGTTTTGATTGTGTTACCCACTTTTGTGGCTAGTGGCTGGAATTTAATCATGTAACAATTTCGGCTATTTCTTATTTACTAGAAAATCCTAGACCTATTATAATATCACTGGATTTCCTATCAAATGTATTGGTTAGCGTAAGGTAAAAACTTTTCCATGTTTATGTGTGGGAAGTCTTACGTGATACCTTTCTTTTCAAAGGATTTTCAAAGTTAAGCAACTTTAACCTGTTACTCACACCAGACCCATGTCTGACCCAGAGTTTATCTTTTGTTTTTCATAAACTCTTGGATACTCAAATTTTTACGAGTAGCCAAGGGATTCATGTTAGCTTTGACGAATTGTGAAGGAGCAATGGAGCAGGAGGCTTCTGCGTTGTATATATATAGTTCCGCTGTGTGTTCTCTGTTGTATCTCTCTATTGAGTTGTATTGAGTTGAAATAACTAGATAGGTGTTTATAACTGTCTAGTATGTGATGTAATTTCTATGTAACTCTGATAATGGTTGTAAACTATGTAATATTTGTGTTATTAATATAACTTATTCGTTCTGCTGTTGAGACTCTGGTGTTGTTTCTTCTTTCTCCTTTTTCTTTTCTCTTTTCTATCCCTTTCTTTCTTATTAATGATGCGTCATCTATGGAGTCGGATGGCGGGTCATTACAGTGGTATCAGAGCATTAGGTTGAGTGAATACCTAGGCTCTGGAATGGTGTCTATCTTGAGAGAGCGTATTTGTAATTTTAAATATATATATATATATTTAATTCTACCTATCTGTTGGGTTACCCGTACAGGTTTTCCAATATAGGTTATAAAGGTAGATAAGGTAGTTGGGTGTGTAACACGACTACTACCATTGGTTGGAGTTTGAGTGTTGAGGTTGGAAGTGTATTTGTCGAGATTGTAGACCGAATATCGTCTCAAGTGAATTTTGCTTGAAGTAAGGGTTTCATAGATCTCTGAAAGAAACCTGTAAAGGTTCGAAATCTACCTTTGAGTTGGATGAGTATAGTTTGGATCTGTCGGTTGGACAGAAAAGAATGATGGTATCTTGATATCCCAGGAATTAGTAGTTGTGTGATAAGACGCAGTGACTATGAATATCTCCAAAGATTTTTCTTTGGACAAGTTTGGGAAGTATGTTTGCTTCGATGTTACGGCCGGGTTCAGCAGGATGTTTCTGTCTTGTTTGAGGTTCGAGTTTCTCGAAGAACTTTGAATTAGGAAGTCTTTGGCGTCGGTGTCAACAGTGCAGCTCGGAGTGTTCTGTGCTGACAAGAAGGATTTCTGGTTAGCAGTTTTTCTGAAGGATTTCAGAAGACACAGAGTGGATTCCATTTCTTCGATGAATTGGCTAGATAAGCGTAAGCTATTGTGGTTGATAAAGAGAGAACAGTTTTCTTTGGATATTGAATTGGTTGATCGCAAAAGTGACTTGCGATAGTTTGAGAATTCTCTTGAGCTATGAGAAGTTTGTCCGCATCTGGAGGTTGAGATTTCTTATCGACTGGATTCCAAGAGTGATACCGGTGGTTCCGTTTAGTAAAAGGATCATATACGACATCTGTGTTTTCTTTTATGGATCTGTTAGACCATATTTCTGAGATGTGTTGTCCAGTTTGTACTCAAGTTTTCTTCTACTTCTGATCAGAGTTATGCAGTGGAAGCAGTTTGGGAGTGCTTTTGTTTTGTCTTTTCCTGATAGGGAGTAAGTTAATCTTCTGATGTTTGTGGAGTAGAGTTGGTGTTCTTGGTTTGGAATTGATCTTGAGGAGATCATTCTATTGGATTCTTTTGGCCTATTTTGTTTCTAGAGACATCAGCAAAGGTTGAGCTGATCGGGAGAGATGAAGGTAGCCCAAGATCGACAGGAGTGTTTTATGGATAAGAGACGAAGGAATTTGGATTCCGGAGTCGGAGATTTGATTTTTGGTAAGTTTTTCTCCGATCTAAAGAATTTTAAGATTGAGTAAGACTTGGTAAGTCAACCCCGAGGTGTTTTGGATCTTTTCTGTATTCTTGTGAGGATTGAAGTTGATTTTCAAGGTTGAATTGCCAGATTGCATAACTGGGATTCGTTGTGTTTCACGTATCTCTGGGGGAATACTTGTATGGTTTATTTCTGGTTGTCGAACCAGCAGTTCAGTAGGATGTGATTGTTAAGTCAGACTTGTCTGAAGTTTGATATCCTGTTTAGTTTTGTAGATCTAGTTGGATAGGAGCTCTATAGCTTAATAGTATTGATTGTTTAGATTCTATAGAGCGAGTATCCCGATATTTATATCGGGGAAACTCGTGAAAATTCTATTCAGAATTTTTCTGGATAATTAGGTTTGTTTCGATTGGATGAATTGGTTGCTATGGTTGTTAACATATGTTTGATATATGCTTGTGTTTTAAAATTAAATCTTAAGATAGATTGTTAAATTACCTTTGCTTTTAAAATTTCGGGGACAAAATTCTTTTAAGGGGGAAGGAATGTGATATCCCGGAAATTGGGCAATATAAATTTAATAATTTGTGTTGTAAATTTAATTTGATTTGATACTTTTAATAATAAAATTTTGAATTGATCTAATAATTATCTTTTAATAAATATTTAAATTGAAAGATTTTATCTTTTTAAAATAAATAAATTGTTTCCTGTTTACAATATATATATTTGTATATATTGTAAATTGATAAACTTTGGTTTTGAACTTAGTAAATAAATTAATTTTCTAATTTTAATTTATATTCGGTAAATTGGAAATTTGATTTAAAATTAACATTTAAATTTTTAAAACAATTTAATAGAAAATTATATAGTTTATATTAAAGGAAAACCTTATTTGTTTAGATTTATATTTTAATTAACTTAAATATGAATTTAAATTAGATTAACATTAAAAGCTTGGTTTTATTTTATTTTTATACATTGTTTGAATTTATATATGAGAGTTTAAAATACAAATTAGAAATGATCTTAATTTATTTATAATCTGTTTTATAAATTATTTTATATTGTTTAATTTGTTATTTTTGGATAAAAATGATAATACTTAGTTTTTCATAAAACATAAATAGATTTTTAGAAATATATTGTTATTTTTAATTTAATAAGAGTTATATATGCTTATATATAACTTGGCTTTTAAATTAATTTAAATTTGAATCCAATATTTTGAAAATTTAAAGAATAAATGTTTAAAAGTTTAAATAAGCTTGTATTTATATTTGTTTTGCTTCATTTCTTTAATAAATTTAAAAAGGAAAGAAATTCATTTATATATACATAAGAATTAAGGTTTAAAAGTATTTATAAAACAATTTAAATTAAAACTAAAATACTTAAAATACATGTGTAAGTTTACTAAGACTTAAAAAGACATGTGTTAGGCTATAAATCAAATAAATGACAAATGTTAAAATTGTAACAAGTGTCCAATTCTATTTTTCTTTTTCTTTTAATTTAATGATATCAAAAATTATTTTTATATAAACCTATTACTTCTCATCCTTTTTCTTTTTCTATTCTTTCTTTCTCAAAACTTAAGAAAATCTTCAGCCAAAGAAATCTGAAATCAATATTCAAACTAAAATTTGATTTCTTTGATCATCTTCTTCAACAAAACAGAAAATTTTGTCTAAATGAAATCTGCAAATCTCCTCAAACCATCTGAATTCAATCTTCCTCAAAAAACTGTTCGAAATTATCCTCAAATCTGAAATTTTCATTTTTGCAAATCAAAGCATAAAACATGTAATCCTTCAAATACATTAACCTGTAGCTCTTCAAATCATCAAACTAAAGTGCAATTCATAAACCTGAAACTAATTTGCTACTCAAAGGTCCTGCATACATTATTTTGGAAGCCTGCATATTTGCTGGAAAGCATACAATCAAGCATGCATAGGGATTTAAGGCATTTGCAGTAAATTAAGGGTTAAGTTTACAAAATAAAAGGAGCAATTTGAAGTTTTAAAGCAGGCATACAATTGGAATTGGAAGCATGCATCAGGAAAAACATTTTCAGAAAATAAGTTGCTCTACTCAGGGAAATCTGTGAGTAACAATTTTTTTTCTAACTAAACTTAAGTAATTAATTAGTTGCTTGCTATTTCTAAAATTAAGTGTGTTTGTATGTCATATTTTAATGTTTATTACTGGTATAACATATGAGTTTGTAGTTA
Organism: Allium cepa; assembly: GCA_030765085.1. Classification (NCBI taxonomy): domain Eukaryota; kingdom Viridiplantae; phylum Streptophyta; class Magnoliopsida; order Asparagales; family Amaryllidaceae; genus Allium; species Allium cepa. Next base: position 789,174,147 of record CM060935.1, on the reverse strand, counting down.
TACATGTTGCTATGAATTTATCTTTCTGTAACTCAAGTTACAGATTTGGGAATTGCTTAAAAATATTTACTCCATTTGAATTGATGTATGTTAAGTTTTAACATTTAAATCAAAACATGGCTGTTAACCTTGTTTACAGTTTAAATTTTATTTGATATGAAAATTTTCTGTAATGGTATTTGTAAATTCAGAGAATACAGAACATTTTTTTAAGTAAGAATTTAACTATTTAGAATTCCTTGATTTAAGATATTAAACCAATTTCATAAACTAAAACTTGAATTATAAAACTAAATTCAGGAAATTTAGTTTAAATTTGAAAGAGCATCACTGGTGTGTCTGGAAATGGGGTTTTGGGTTGGCACTGACATTCTAGAAGGTCGGAGTGGCCATGGTTTGTTTCGGAAATGAAGTGATGATCAAGTTTGAGAAAGAAAATGGAAGTCAATGGATTTATGATGTGAAACAGTAGAAATTTTGAATTGAAGTTTTTAACCCTAGATTTATTGTTTGATCAGAAAATTGATCACCGCGACTCGAATAAGTGATCGAGTCCTTCCTAATTTGAACGGGAAAGAGATGAGGCGTGGAAGTGGATTTGGCCGGCGGAGTTGACTCTCTGATGATCAGAATTTGGAGACTGAGGCGGTTGCAGTTCGACCCATTCTGTTCCAGATTCGAGCTCGATGCTCGGTTTTTGATGTGGGGTTTCTGCAATTGGATTGAAGGTAGATTTGAAGTGTGGTGATGATCGATGACTTGCTCGTAGGGTCACGAGAGGCCGGAGGTGGCGAGAGGGTTGGTGCAGGTGCACGGCGTACTTGGTGTCAACAGTTGTTTTGGGAAAATGGTGCTCGAGTTTGGTCTCGGGATTACATTGTGATTTGCTCGAAAAATTGGGGTTTGGGACTCGAAGTTTTTGGTTGAGAGCCAGGGTGAGTTTGTCTGTTCCAGGTTTGTGAAAAACCTGATTTTATTTGAATTGAACGAATTCAGGATGAAAGAGTTACTCGAGTTTTACTCGAGTTTATTTAGTATTTTACTCGAGTGTTGTATGTATAGCTCGGGTTAGTTGTTCAGGTTAAAAAAATTTCGTGTTTCTAATATTAAACTAAATTTTAAAGGTAAATCAAAGATTAAAGTTAAGTTTAAAATCTAGTTTAAATTATGGATTCAATTTGAATTGAATCTTGAGTTAGAAATGATCAAGTATTTTAATTCAAATTTGCTTTAAAATAAGTTTAAAAGAGTTTATTGTTTAAAATGTTTTTAAAGAAATCTGAATTTAAATTTGAAATTGAAATATAAAGTAATGTTTAAAAAAGTTTAAATTTGATTCAAATTTGGATTTGAATCTTTGGTTTAAAATAAAATTTAAGTTTTATAAATTTAAGTGTTCAACCATTTTGAATGATAATGTAAAATTTGAATGTTTGAATTTAAAAAGAATTTGTTTTAAATCTTGTAAAAATTTCTTTTATAAGAAAAGTATTTTTTATCATATAATGTATAAGTTTTAAATTGGTTTTAAAATTTGTTGAAATTAAATTATAGTTTAATGATTTGTTATACATTTAATTATTAGGATAATTAAATGAGTAATTAATCTATTTTAATAAATTAATGAATGAATAATTACTTAAAGTAATTAAAGGTTTAATCTTAAAAGTTTAGGATTAATTATTCTTAGAATAATTAACTTGTAATTATGAATCATTAATTAATAAGATTGTTTTTAATTAATGATTAATACTCAATTAATCAAGTAATGATGGATTAATTAAGTTTTGATTAACACTTAATTATTTAATTAATTAGGGATCAATTAATGGGGTTAATTAGTGATTAATTAATTTGTAACTAATAATGATTAAAACAATTTAATTATTTTAGAAATAACTAATGAATTGTTAAAAAGTTAATAAAGGTCATTAACTAAGGATTATTTAATAATTAATTAGTTTAATTAATTTTTAATAATTAATTAGATTAATTAATTTAAAGATAATCATTTGTGTAAGTTATTAAGTATAATTACTTATGGAAGTAATTAAGGAATTAATTACTTATTGTAATTAATTGAGTTTATTTTGATTAGATTAAGTTAATTAATTCAGTTTAATTTATTTAATAAATTGAGGATTGTGAAGTATGATTACCTAATGTAATTTAATGAAGAGAATTACTTAAGGAAGTAATTGAGGGGTAATTACCGGATGTAATTAATTGAAGTTGATTTATTTATGTAAGTAATTTGAGTATAATCACTTTGTAAATTAATCAAGGGATTAATTAGAGATAATTAATTATGGAGTAATTAATTTATTTGGTAAAGTAATTAAGGGTAGTTAATTATTGAATGGAGTAAATCAACGGTGATTAAAAATTATGATTTAAATTAAGATTAGTTACTTAAAGCAATTAATTTAAATAAATTAAAATGTAATTAGAGATCATTAATTAATATAATTAATGATGTAATTAAGATTGATTAATTAAGATTAATTAATCAATAATAAGTGATTAAAGATAATCAATTAATATAATTAATTAAGGATTAATGTAATTAATTTATAGTTAATTAATTTGTAAAGTAATTAAAGATTAATTACTGTATTTGGTTAAGTATAATTAATTTTTGAAATTAATTAAAGGATAATTACTTGATTGTAATTAATGACTAATTAATCAAGGGCGATTGATTAAGGTGGTTGATTAGAGATTAATTAATTAATTAATTGTAATTAATTAATAATGATGTAAGTAAGATTTATACTGATAAAGTAATTAATTTAATTCACTTTAAATTAATTTGAATGATGTAATTAATTTAATTCATTTTAAATTAATTATATTTAGTATGGTAAATCATTGCTTATATGGATGGATGATATTGTTTGCCTTGATTGGTTTGAATCTCAGATATGAGATAAATAATGTTGAGTGATATGGATGCATTGTTGCATTGTGATGATGTTTTGGATTATCTTTTGATAATGATAATATAGATTATCTATTGTTACGATAATGTTGATTATCAATTGTGATTTGTGGATTATCTATCTGTGTGTATATAGATAATTGTATTGTTTTAAAACTTTAAAACAACTTGGCCTTAAAAGACACGCTTTGGATTTCGATGAGACCGGGATCGGGTTTCCATATTTGGATATCCGAAAACCACATCGATCCAAATTAACGTTAGGTCGTGAATCCAAGTGGAGCAGGTGAAGACTCAAGGTGTAAGAACTATACGTCAGTATAATTCTGTGGGTGATTCCGTAATGAGTTTGACCGAATAGTACTTATAGGATCGAGATGGTGATTTAGAGTGCAAGGGCTATGGTCGTTGACTCTAAAGGTGATTCCAATATGAGTGCAACGAGATAGTGCCTTCGGTTTCGTTCGAACCCGGAACGAACTTGTATGGATTGAATGCTTCCAGAACATCGTCAAGTGGACGATGAGCATTCTAAGAGATGTGTTCTCTAAAGGTAATCGTAGCCTCAAGCCTCATTAACCGGGAATGGCTAAAACAGGGGAGGTGCAGCAAGGCTTCGTGGATAGCTCCCACTGGAGAGCAAGATTTTCCCCTGTCAAGAGGTCCCTTTTATTTCGGATGTGTGGCAGTTGGAACGTACGCCAACTGCGGGGTTGTCTTGTTCGGCACTGTCCAATAAGGGATGGGTCCGGTCTTGTGATGCAGGGGAGCGGGCGTACTCCTCGGTACGTTGATCTAGGCCACGTACTGTGACGGGTGGTACCCCAGTAGCCCAGCCATTGATGGAATCCAAAATCCAATAAGTGCCAGCGGTTTTGGTTGTATTACCCACTTTTGTGGCTAGTAGCTGGAATTTAATCATGTAACAATTTCGGCTATTTCTTATTTACTTGAAAACCCTAGACCTATTATAATATCACTGGATTTCCTATCAAATGTATTGGTTAGCGTAAGGTAAAAAAAATTCCATGTTTATGTGTGGGAAGTCTTACGTGATACCTTTCTTTTCAAAGGATTTTCAAAGTTAAGAAACTTTAACCTGTTACTCACACCAGACCGATGTCTGGCCCAGAGTTTATCTTTTGTTTTTCATAAACTCTTGGGTACTCAAATTTTTACGAGTAGCCAAGGGATTCAGGTTAGCTTTGACGAATTGTGAAGGAGCAATGGAGCAGGAGGCATCTGCGTTGTATATATATATAGTTCCGCTGTGTGTTCACTGTGTTGTATCTCTCTGTTGAGTTGTATTGAGTTGAAATAACTAGACAGGTGTTTATAACTGTCTAGTATGTGATGTAATTTCTATGTAACTCTGATAATGGTTGTAAACTATGTAATATTTATGTTATTAATATAACTTATTCGTTCCGCTGTTGAGATTCTAGTGTTGTTTCTTCTTTCTCCTTTTTCTTTTCTCTTTTCTATCCCTTTCTTTCGTATTAATGATGTGTCATCTGTGGAGTCGGATGGCGGGTCATTACAAGAAATCATCCCAAAAACAAGCTCTAAAACAATGTAAATAACATACAAAACATAGGAGCCAAGTCTATAGAAAAAAAGGGAAGGGTGGGAAAGATTGGCACGGTCTGGAACTTATGTTCTAAGGCCATGACCAGTTAACCGACCTCGGTGCACCGATCGATTGGTGCTAGTGCCTTGAAAACGTCTTGCTCCAAGCAGTCACCCGATCCCTCTTGTCTTGCTTTTTGATGACCAGAATTTGGAAGTACAGACCATCGTTTAGGTTGCATGCATATTCGACTCAGTATGTAACAATAGGTCACAATAAGAATTGGATATATATATATATCTATATATATACAGTACCAGAATTTTTGTAACGACTCGTATTTTACGTGTCGATAAATCGTATAATAGTTGCATTAAGTCGTTTGGAGCTTGAGTCGTTCAAGAGATAAGTCGTGTTAAAGTTAAGTCGTGTGGAACTTAAGTCGTGACCGACTTAGAGGATGGAGCGACTTAGGGTAGGTGGCCGACTCATGGGGTCAACGGTTTATAGGTTGGCCGACTTATAGGAGTGAGTGGTAGTTGCCGACTTATAGTTGTTAGCGAGTTAAGAGAGGCAGCGGCTTAAGGTTTGGACCGAGTCAAGGTAGTGAGCGACTCATAGGATAACCGACTCATAGAGGTGACCGACTCATGTATTGGACGGACTCATAGGATGGAACGACTTAAGGAAAATGAGTTAGGTCGTTGAGTCGTATAGTGTTGTTGAGTCGTTAGGTCGGCATGTGTTTTAGGACGTGTATGCTATGAGTCGTACACGAGTTAAGTTGATGGGTCGGCTAGGTGATGAGTCATAGGGGTTGTTGAGTCGTTAGGCCGCGTTAGTTAGGTCGTGAGTCGGCATGTGTTCTGAGTGGTTGGGTCGGAGGCTTTTGAGTCGTATGCAGTTGGGTCGGCTTAGTGTGATCCTGTGTCTCCGATGAGCCGTAAGTCGTAGCCCGCGTGCGTGTTAGGTCGTTGGAGTTTTGGGTCGTGGGTCTTAGGTCGGGGGCGACTCAAGGATGGGTCGGCGACGACTTATGGATGGACGACTCAGGGGGGGATTCAGCCTATAAATAGAGGGGTTTGGCTCACTTTTTGGCACCGGTTTTTGAAGCGACGAAGTGCTGCCATTTTGAGAGCTCGACCACAACATTTCTTCATCTTCTTCTCTCCACTCTAATCTAGTTCTAACATCCATCCAAGATCGAAGATCAAGATCGAAGATCCAAGAGCCAAAGTTGAAGATCTTCATCCAACGAAGCTAGATTCCATCGTTTCAAGCGAGATTTCGACGAATCAAGCTTGAATCCTTGCTGTCCAGATCTGAAGTGATTAGTTTTTGAAGTGTTTGGGTGATTCGGTGAGTGGTGGTTATCTCTCACGCGGACCCAAAGGAGTATATTGGTTTGGTGGTTTGTTGGAGTGTTGTAGATAGTGATTTTATGCATTTTTCCTTAGATCCAAGTGTAGATCCACTACTCATGAAGATGTTTACTTATACAAATTCATTTATCAAGTTGAAGAGACAAAACCCATGATTTATATTTGTTAGATCTATGCTAAAAACCCATGATTCATGTATGTTAGATCTATGCTCATTTATTTACGAAATTGCCATTATCATTGTAATTGTCTATTTAGGTCTTGTTTGAATGATTGATTGCTTGGATTAATGTTTGATTTGATTGATTAGTTGATATATAGCTTGATTTGATCAAGTTGGTTGATGATGATTCAAAAGCTAAGTGGAAAGGCTCTTGAATAAGGAAAGCTGCTTGTGGCATATGAAGCGGATGTTGAAGCTCATATGTATGGATTAGATGATGTTGAGATGGGACTTTGCCATGATGCGATGAGGCAAGTCATGATGTTGAGATGAGACTTTGCTATGATGCGATAAAGCGAAGCATGATGTGAGATAGCCTTGGTTTAATCCAGACGGGATCATCCCAAGCATGTTGATAACTCGATGATGCGATGCGAGTTGGTTGATAATGGTTAGCTTGAGAGGCGCTTGAGCTAGTATGGAAATAGTCGTCGAGGAGGATGACTAGGAGGCTGAGATCTCATCGTTGTTGAAGGTTCTAGCATGCTCAAAGCAAGAGTACGTTGGAACGGGCTGCGACGACGTTCCAAGCACGGGCTGCGACGACGTGCTAGTACTCTGGGTAGTTGCGAAAATTCCTAGGCACGGGCTGCGACGACGTGCGGAGTTATGTCTAGAACCGGGGTTACCATTAGCCCTTGACAGGTGGTCATTCAACTAACGGTGAAATCAAGGCAATGATAACAGTGATAGCCAGAGTCATGGATGTTTGGACATTTGGTTGCATCATTATTCGGTCTCAAGAGCGGTGTTTTCCGGGTGCTTATCTGATCTTGGTTTAGGCCTTGGGGGTTTGTATTTGGAAAACATTGACCTTGACTCGAATGATTATTGCTTTACTTTAATTGTCTGGCATGCTATGCTTGCTTCTCCTTAGTGTGTGTCTGGGGGCTATCACTGTAGAAAGAGGAGGAGTGGGATGGTTTGGTTCCTATTCCTTTTATCCCTTATGCTCTTTTGGTATGTTTAATAGTTGATTTACTGCTCACTAAGACTCTGTCTGACTCAAGGTTTTATGTCTCCTCTTATTACCTTGGGCTGTTCATCCATGTTGGGATGGGCAGACTAGGTAGCAGGTGACAGGTGCTGTTCTTGGAGATCTACGTTGATGATGACGAAAACGAGCAGGAGGCTTTTGCATATTATTTCATATTATGTACTGGGTGTTCCGCTGTATATACTTTGAGTGCTTTGTAGTGAGTTTTTGATGTATTGACTGTTCTGATGATTGTATCAAACTTCTAAGATGCTTATTTGATGATATTCTGTTATGAAGCTTCACAATACATATATTTCTCTATTGTATTTTATCCATGCGCTGTGAGTTATGCGATAGATTCTGCGATGTTTGTTCTACCCTTGACGGTCACCCATGGCTGCCTGGCACGCTTTTCAGCGCATTATTTCCTTGTTTTGGTGTGGGAGTCATGGGCGGTCGTCACAATTTTGGTCAATAGCAGGTTGAGATGCAGAGCACAATTAAAAGGCAACCAAGCTTTCAAAGACCATTCAACAACTTAACTTCCATTCAAACGATAACATGCAAAAGAATTAGAACTAGATTTGTGAGGGCTACTCATTGAAATGTAGAAGGTATGAATCCACTGTGCCTTAGGTCGATGACTATGATGCCATCAACATGCCGGGAATGAGACTACCTACAACATCAAAAGTCGTATGCTGCCTTAAGCAAGGACCATGCACCGTACCATACATTGCTATTGCCGATCCCTCTACTCCACCTTCGACCCAAACTCGGGTGCTTCCACCCATTACCAACCGCTATCCTTCATGCCTACATCCATCATTAACTGCCCAGGTCATGCCTCCTCAAATTCGCGCTTGCCCATAATGCATGCCCCGTGTGATCGCCATCTACCCTAACCTCCTTCGCCTTCGACTCAAACCCCTCCCGGCTTCTCTTTGATTAATGTTTTAAATGCTTATTATATATATTATTTTTTGAATTCGAATTTTTTGATTTTAGGGCTTGATTTGTTAATTTGGGAATTAGTCTAAGCATAGAAAAGAAATGAACCAGGTTTTAGGAATTTAGGAATAATGAAAAGGTCGGTTTGGGTTGCATAGGCTTGGGGTGTAAACAAAGTGTTTTCTCTTTTCATTTATATTTATTTAAAACTCTTATAATTTATTTAAAAGTATATTTCAATTTAGTTGAAACTGATTTACACTTCATTTTCTGAATTATATAAATATATATTTTGACAACTATACAATTTCAATCAATCCAGTATTGTTCAATTCTATTTAATTATTCATTGTATTGATATAAAAAACAAACATTTAATTTTAATTAAATTTTATCGTATTGCTGCTTCAAAAAACAGGGTTGTTATGGATTGTGTATCTACAAATACGTATTACAAGCATCTAACATGAAGATATCGGTCCACAAGGGATGTTGAATCTGAAGGAAAGAAAGGATATCGAATATATAAACACAAAAGCAGCTTCAAATAGACGATATCATCTCATAGAAAGATAGGGATGTCGAACTCGTAGACATGAAGCATCTCGAGCCTATAAAAGTGAAGATAACAAGCCCCTACAACGGCAGAAGGGATGTGGAAGTACTACAGTGAAGGATGTCACTGCATATAGGTATACCTAATGTCAACTTTAATGAGATGTCAGACGTTTAAAGGAACTGAGGAGTGATGCCAGAAAAACATGGTGTCAAACTTTAACACTAAAAGAAATATTGAATTCCTAACAATGAGGAGATACCGAATCTCTATATCCTAAAAGATTTCAAGTCTCTACAACATAATGTAAAACTTCAAAGAAAATAATGGATATCGAATATCTGCAGTTGTCAAGAATGTCGTAAGTCATTAGTGCTTAAAAGGGTGTCGTCAATCATCAATATAGAGAAGAATGTAGAAAGTCATCGGTGCTTAAAAGGATATCATAAATCGTCAATGTAAGGAAGAATGTCGTAAGTCATCGGTGCTTATAAGGATACCGTATTTCATCAACATAATAAACAATGTGAAAGTCAACATTTTAATAGGGATATCGAATGTGATAATTCACCACTTACCAAATGACACGTGTTAACAGATCCGCCTTCTTCCACCCCTACGAATATGGACCTAATGGCAACTTAAAAGGGGCGAATCATTTCTTTTTCTCCTTCTCAAAATCGAAGAATTGTAACCCTAAATTGATTTGGGAAAGAATCTTGATTGACTGTAAACATTGCAATTTATATGAACAAAGACTTGGACGAATATCTAGCATAGCCTATTTACCTTGATTGTGCAAATTTGACTATTATTGAACATGGATGTGCAAATGACCAATTTTTGGGCTTAGGCTTAACAATGGGATTTATCTCGAACTAGGCCATTTAAGCCTTGGCCTAAATTAATGTTTGTTTTGCATGATGCATATTTTACCAATTAACATATGGACAATGGATTATGACTTATGTGGATTGCTTACTTTGCCCATTAAGAAATGTTTAATGGACTATTGCACATTTGTGTAACATACCTATTTTACCCTTGGACATATGCCTGGGCTTTTAGACAATTCAACTAAAAGTCCATGAGCATCATGAGACCATTTTTAAAATAACATTATTTCATACTAAGCCTTGGATGTTAAGCCATTCTTTAATTTAATAACATCATTTGGACCTCTCAAACTATGACACATTAAATAATATCATGGGCATTAAAACAAGTTTTTGGCTTAACATGGCACTATGGATGGTATACCAATTTTTGGTATTCGAAGGAGGGCCTGAATCTCCGTCTCATTATTTTATTGCTTAGAAACTAATTATGTAAAGTTTTATTTTAAGAAAATGGTATGAGCTAAGAAGATCGACGTTCCAAATGAATAGATTGTGCAATAAACAAACTTGGAGGAAAATATTGAAAGTGACTGTTGTGGCTAGCTATCACTTAGGATCGTGTAATATGGAATATAACTAAATATAAATGCGGAAATAGATGATAATAGCAAAGTAAATAAATATGAGTAAAATAGAACAAGCACACCAGGAATTTTTATACTGGTTCGAACTTCCCGTTCTACGTCCAGTCCCAGACTCCTTCTGGAATTTCACTAAAACAACAATCCTCACTTAATCCGGAGGAACAGGTATACACAGTCTGAGCAGCAGAACGGACACCCGAGCAGCAGAACAGGATTTTCGCCTCAGCAGCAGAAGAGGACTTCACTAATACAAAATAATATCTGACACTGTGTGTTCTTGATAACATTGATTTGTCTCTGATAGTACAAACCTCCTATAATCAAATCCTCAAGTATATGAAGTGTATGTGAAGATATGAAGAGAAGGTAATGCTAAGAATCGAAGATTATGAAAGTTTATTTGAAGATTCAAAGCAATAAAATGCTTATTTGATGTTTGAATGCAAGTATGAGAGCACAAGAATAATATAAGATAGTTAGAATGATTTTCGATGAATATGAAGTGTTTGGGAGTATCTATATATAGTAGTTGAAGAGTTACTGCCATTGGTGAAGGGTTCTGACGAAGAGAAGCGTCCATTTCCATTCAGAGAAGAGTTGCTTCTCTTCGCAGAAGAAGATGTCCTTTTAGAAATATGACAGTTAGGTTCAGGTCAGTCGACTGGTCGTTTTTGGTCAGTTGACTGATTACAAAGTGTAAAAAACTCTCGGGTTCAGGTTAGATCATCCAGTCGACTGAATTTAAAAACATGCACATTTATGTTAAAATGCAAAGATTCAGTCGACTAGTTGATTGTATTCAGTCGACTGAATTCTGTTGTTAAGCAAAATCTACAGTAGCTCATTTGGTTAGAGTACTTGCCTTCCAATCTAGTGACCCAGGTTCAAGCCCCGCTTCATGCACTTTTTGAAAACTTGATTTTGATTAAATTGCAAGTAAGTTTATTTGAATGTGACTGATTCTTGAGGAAAGATTTTAACAAAGCACTAAACTAGACTCTATATACATATTTGATGACTCTTGTTAAAATATATAACTATACAAACCATATATTGAGCCGATGAGTCTGGATGTTATCGTGTCGTAGATTCGTGAACTGTTGTGTATTGTCAGCAATCAAAACCTATGATCCAACATTCTCCCCCTTTTTGATGATGACAACTTCATTTGCTACGAACGAATCTTTGACAAGCTTTGTTGATCTTATCTCCCTCACTGAATATATTCCTGTAATTGTGCCTTAAATTTCTCCCACTGAATCTATGCTATATATTCCCATAAATAATTAATCTTTTCGCCCCCTTAATCTGTGCTTGCATGGTTTATTCCTGCAAATAGTGTTAGAGCAATATCTTTCTCCCCCTTTGTCATCGACAAAGAGGAGAGTTTAAATGATGATATAAATTATATTTTACATAAGTGTTAACATAGAACAATATAAAACAAAATAACTACTACTTATATTGTAAGGTATCCAAAAAAAATTAACATTTAAAGCATGAGATACCCAAGGTTCTTATAATTTTCTAGTTTTTAGGAAACCATACCCATTTGGGTGTGGTTGAACCTTTATAAATATAATTTTCATTATTAACTACCATATCAAAATAATCATCAATGTATTTTTATCTATTTTTCCAATTAACAGGAACCCAAATACTAAGATAATTTTTATTCATATTTCCTGTTAATGATTTTGTACTTATAGAGAAATTATCAACATTATAGGTCATAGTAGTATTTGAATTTCTATAAAATTTGGATTTAGGCTTTACTCGAAATTTAGTACTAGCGCTGTCATTTTTACTATACATGAAAGCATATCTAGTGCTATTTCTACGATCAGTTTTATTATATCCTAAACCACTTTTATCATTGTGAGCTTTTGAATTCTTAACATAACCTAATCCCTTCTTATTTGAAGCAGGTTGAGAATTTTCAATAATCCTGGACAAATTTTCTCTCCCTTTATTAAAATTGGAAATATTTTTAGTAATGTCATCAAGCTTAGTTTTAAGACTAGTGTTATCTAACTCAACAATTTTAATTTTTGTTTTTAACTCATGATTCTCAGAAGCTAGAGCATTATTCTTTTCTTTTTTAGAATATATTTCATGACTTAATAGAGCGAGTTGAGAATTGTCAAAGAGTGAATCTTGAATTTTCTCAAGTTCTTCTTCTAATATTTTCTTCTCGTCTTTAAGCATATCTCTTTCGAATTCTGCTTTCTTCTGATTTTCTAGAGCTTCCTTATATATTCTTTTGAGACTTTTTAAAGTGTCTAGAAGTTCTGAATTTATTTCTATCATATCATCAAAAGTTAGATCACTAACCTCATTATCTTTTGCCATGAAGCATTTGTTTGTTTGCTCCTTTGATTTTTCTTTGTTGCTTTTCCTCTTCTTATTGCCTTGACTAGATCTCTTTGTAGCCATTTATTCTAGGATGTCGTTACGATCTCTAGAATACCAAGCTCTGATACCAAATGAAAGTGACTGCTGTGGCTAGCTATCACTTAGGATCATGTAATATGGAATATAACTAAATATAAATGCGGAAATAGATGATAATAGCAAAGTAAATAAATATGACTAAAATAGAACAAGCACATCAGGAATTTTTATACTGGTTCGAACTTCCCGTTTTACGTCCAGTCCCAGACTTCTTTTGAAATTTCACTAAAACAACGATCCTCACTTAATCCGGATGAAGGGGTATACACAGTCTGAGCAGCAGAACAGACACCTGAGCAGCAGAACAGGATTTTCGCCTCAGTAGCAGAAGAGGACTTCACTAATACAAAATAATATCTGACACTATGTGTTCTTGATAACACTGATTTGTCTCTGATAGTACAAACCTCCTATAATCAAATCCTCAAGTATATGAAGTGTATGTGAAGATATGAAGAGAAGGTAATGCTAAGAATCGAAGATTATGAAAGTTTATTTGAAGATTCAAAGCAACAAAATGCTTATTTGCTGTTTGAATGCAAGTATGAGAGCACAAGAAGAATATAAGATAGTTAGAATGATTTTTGATGAATATGAAGTGTTTGGGAGTATCTATATATAGTAGTTGAAGAGTTACTGCCATTGGTGAAGGGTTCTGACGAAGAGGAGCGTCTATTTCCATTCAGAGAAGAGTTGCTTCTCTTCGCAGAAGAAGATGTCCTTTCAGAAATATGACAGTTAGCAGGTCAGTCGACTGGTCGTTTTTGGTCAGTTGACTGATTACAAAGTGTAAAAAAAACTCTCGGGTTCAGGTTCAGTCGACTGACTTAGATCATCCAGTCGACTGAATTTAAAAACATGCACATTTATGTTAAAATGCACAAATTCAATCGACTAGTTGATTGTATTCAGTCGACTGAATTCTATTGTTAAGAAAAAGCTGCAGTAGCTTATTTGGTTAGAGTACTTGCCTTCCAATCTAGTGACCCGGGTTCGAGCCCCGCTTCATGCATTTTTTGAAAACTTGATTTTGATTAAAATATGCAAGTAAGTTTATTTGAATGTGAATGATGATTCTTGAGGAAAGATTTTAACAAAGCACTAAACTAGACTCTATATACATATTTGATGACTCTTGTTAAAATATATAACTATACAAACCATATATTGAGCCGATGAGTCTGGATGTTATCGTAGTCGTAGATCCGTGAACTGTTGTGTATTATCAGCAATCAAAACCTATGATCCAACAAATATCACTCCAAACTTCAATGTAGAAAATATGGAACCTAGAAAAACTTCAACACTAGTGAATCCAACAAACTTAGAAGCTAAGATTCGGGGTCTAACTCAGCAACTTGGAATAATGCAGGAACTCCTTGAAAAGTTCTTTAACAAAAGTTTTTTGAAAAGCTTACCGAAGGAGGAGAAGAGGTAGAATCTTGAAGGAGGAATCTAGATAGCTCATTACTCAATAGCAAAGATAAAGGTAAAAGCATTATGGGTCCCGTAAAAAAGAAAGAAACTCAAAATGACGGACTGATAATGTATTCCCAAAACCCGCAAGCTCACAAAATTAATATGAATTACCAAGGGAAAGGCCAAGAAAGGAGAATAAGAAGATCTTTCGAGTAGTTAGGCAGCTTAACTTTAGGCAAAAAAATAAGCCCTCCCGAAAGGAGTATCATAACGACGAAACATACTTGAAAGACATGGCCAATAAGATAGTGAAAGACATGCTTAATCTTAAAGGGAAAAGGATCTTAACTCTAGGGTAAACAATAATCCTCATAAAGTGTCATTCAAAGAAGATATAATGTCTGTTAAAATCTCATAACATCTCAAAATCCCCTTATTGAAGTATGACGGAACCATTGACCCTGATGACCATCTTTTGGCTTTTAAGAGCCTAACGGATCTACACAATGCCTATGGACCGGTACTGTGCATACTTTTTCCTATAACTTTCCAGGGAGCAGCCACCAAATGGTACCGACATTATAGAGAGGAAAACAATTTACTCTTGGAAATAGTTTTCTTATGATTTTTCAGCACAATATTGCATAGCAAGATCCCACTATTAACTTAAATGTATTGCAAAATATCAAATAAAGATAAGGTGAATTGCTCGATGAGTATTTGAAGTGGTTCAATACTGAGGCGCTAAAGGCGGAAAACATGATTGGCAGAAAAAAACTAAATGTAGTAAGCTTAGGGTTAACTGAACAGACTCCCTTCTAGAAGGATATCTACATCGATGGATGTAGAGATCTTTAAGATTTTCATTTTCAAGCTGATAAGTTTATCCATATGGATGAAATGTACCATGCTAAGAAAAAATCCCAATCAAAGAATGAATAAGGAAAATCTAGCTATGATCACCCCAACAAAAAGTCGAGATGGGATGAAAGTAAAAGAGGGAGATGGGAGGAGATCCCTAAATCTAACTATGTGGCTTCGAATAAGCCCATTTCCTATATTTTTGCTATGGCTAAAGATGAAGGAAACTTTCCTTCTTCTTACTAGGCAAGCAACAATACTGAACTAAAGAAGGGGAGATTATTGTGCTTACTATAAGGCGAATGGGCATAAAATTGATGAGTGTCATGTTCTGGCTTGAATAATCTAAAACCTGATTAGATCTGTATTCTTTTAGGGGTTTTTGAAAAAGAACCGAAAGTCCTCGAATCCTGAAGTGAACGATAAGTGCCCCAAAGTAACCTGCAAATTTCATAGAAAATGACTCTCAACCGTATTTTATTCCTTCGATCAACCGCATATATGTCATCTATGAAGGTCCCATCTCACTGGAAGCAGCAAAGGACCTAAGAGCAGGTACATAAGGGATGCAATAGATGGAATCTTTTCTATTCAGGAGGAACCACTACTTAAAAATCATAGATATCAGCTTCAAATACCTAACTTAATAATAACCCTACGGGAGTTGAGAGGTGTCCATCACCTGCATAATGGTCCATTGATGATAACTTCACGATTGGTATTTTTATGGTAATAAAGATCTTAGTAGATACTAGAAGCTTAGTGAACGTCCTCTTCAAGCACCCTTTCTATCAAATGGGAATTCTAGAAGAGAAATTGGAATCAATCTTTGAACCTATCTTTAGGTTCAACAATAAAGGATCTACATCAAAAGACAAATCAAGCTCCTGGTGTAGATGGGAATTTCGGTACTTTCCAGAAATTTCAAAAATCTATTTTGGATAATGGATCAACCTTCCTACTACAATTCTTTCTTTGGGAGATCGTCCCAAAATGAAGTAGATGTATTTACTTAACCTAAATATCTAATAGTGAAATTCCTAACCAGGAATGGTTAGGGAATAATAAAGGGAGAATAATTTAGCTTTCGGGAACTATATTTCTCTACACTTAAGGAATTTAAAAGAGACAGTGTTTCTTATTATGACTTGGAGGAAAAAAAGTTGAGCAAAACTAAAATTTAAAAGCTCTTGGATAATAGCCCTTCAAACCGGCTGTCCAAGGAAAAGAAGAAAAAAAAAATACCTGAGAAGCCTGAGAATGCACTAAGAAGATTCAATTTCTCCAAGAGAAAAGGAAAAGAGAAAGAGGCAAACCTGATAAATAGCAGAATAGATGATGAAGAAATTATTGCTGAACTAGATACAGAAATGTGCAAGAAAGAATAAATTCAACTGAAGACCTAAAAGATGTAAGCGTGGATTCACTTGATCCAAAAAATTAGTGAAGATCGAAAAGAGTAAGATGACAAGCTCAATGGGGAACTCATTCAATTTCTTCAACCGAACAAAGATGTATTTGCATGGACCCATTATGACATGGTCGGAATAGATCCAACAATCATAAGCATTGCCCTTAACAAAGGTCTAAACATGACTCCTGCTCGACTGAAGAAAAGGCAGTCGATAAGTTTCAAGCTAACATGTTGAAAAAGGAAGTCAAAAGACTACTTGAAAATGGACTCAATAGAAAAATTTTCTATCCAAAATGATTGGCCAATCCTGTGCTAGTCAAAAAGACCAATGGAAAATGGAGAACATGTGTCAACTATACTGATTTTAATAAAGCATGCCCCAAGGGTTATTATCCCTTGCCTCGAATAGACCACCTAATTGGTGCAAAAAGTGGACATAAGCTATTGTCTTTTATGGATGCATACTCAGTATATAATCAAATCTCTATGTTCAGGCCAGATAAAGAATACATAAGTTTCATAGTAGATTAGGAAATATACTGATACAATGTTATGCCTTTTGAGTTGAAGAATGGAGGGGCTGCGTATTAAAGACTAGTAAATAGAACATTTAAGGAACAAATTGATCAAAACATGGAACTATATGTGGATGATATGCTGATCAAATATCCAAAGGAAGCTAATCACTTGAAAGATATTAAGAAAATGTTTGAAGTAATAAGAAAGTACAAGATGTAATTAAATGCACAAAAGTGCTCCTTTGGGATAAAATCTGGGAAGTTTCTAGGATATATTGTTAGTGCCAGAGGAATTAAGGCCAACCCTGACCAAACCAATGCAATTAAGGACATTGTAGAGCCAAAGACAAGTAAAGATGTAATGAGCTTGAATGGAAGAGTAGCAACTTTGAACATATTTATATCCAAGGCCACTCATAAGTGCATCCCTTCTTTAACATAATCAAGAAAAAAATAAAATTTCGAATGGGGAGAGGATTGTCAAAGGGCCATTAAAGAATTGAAAGATCGTCTTAAAAATCTCAATCCTATCTAGTCATATAGAGGGAGAGAATTTATTCCTTTACATGGCGGTCTATGAACATGTAGTAAATTTAGCTTTAATAAGAGAGAAGAGTATACTTCAACTCCCGGAATATTATACAAGTAAAAGGCTTAAGGATGCAGAGGTTAGATATCTAATTATAGAGAAGTTAGCATATTAGTTAATGCTCATTACTCAAAAGTTAAGAACTTATTTTCAAACACACCCAATCAAGGCCTAAACTAACTTTGCACTCAAACAAATTTTCAATAAACCCAAGGCATTAGGAAGACTAGTAAAATGGAGAATAGAGCTTAGAAAATACAATATTGAGTTCCAATCCTACGTTGCAATTAAAGGTCAAGCCTTAGTTGATTTTGTCAACGAATGCACATGTTTTGTTAAGGAGCAATCAAAAAGGAGATTGAAGCCTAAGTAGTAATTTTTTGTTGATGGAGCTTCAAATGAACAAGGGGCTGGTGCAGGATTTGTGATCATTACCCTTGATGAACACGAGTTGCATTGTGTAATGAAATTAGGTTTTCCCGCTATCAATAATATGGAGAATGTGAATCGATGGTGGCAGGACTCATCTTAGCCATATAATTAAATATTCTAAGGATTGAAATCTTCAGAGATTCTTAATTAACGATAAATTATTTAAACCAAACATATCAAACGAAAGATGCCTTTACGTAAAAACTAAAGATGTTGACCCAATTAAGGATTTCTGGATACATCAAGTACCAAGTGGGAAGAATTCCAAAGCTGATTCTTTGGTCAAGTTTTCTAGATCACGAGGAGCATCAAAAACTCAAATTATGCTAGTTGGCTTTCAACCAAGTCCTAGTATAAAGGAAAAGTTCTTCCAGCCAAAAAATGAGTCTATAGTATTGATTAAATCCCAAGCCCTTGAACAAGCCGACAAAGGAAATGAATCAAGAAATGACAATCAAAGGAACCAAGAAACAATTATTCATGTAGAAATTAATAATCAATACAATAATAACTGGATGACACCCATTGTTGAGTACCTGGTGGAAGGGAAACAACCAAAAGACAAGAAAGAGGCCAAAAAGATAAGGCGCCAAGCCCTAACTTTTACCATAGTGAATCAAGCACTGTATAAAGAAGGATACTCACTCCCTTACCTGAGATGTGTTAGTTCAAAAAATGTCTTTAAGACAGTTGAGAGAAGCACATAAAGGATTTTGCGAAGATCATTCTACTGGAACAAAATTAGCCAAAAAGATCGTGAGGCAGAGTATCTATTGGCTTCAAATGAGTAACGATAAAGTGAATCACATAAAGAGATACGAGAAGTGTTAGAAATTTCGACAATTCCACATATGCCTCCAAATGAGCTGACTCCGATTCCAAGCCCATTGCCCTTTGATGTGTGGGGAATCGATTTAATTGGACAATTGCCTATATCTAAAAGTAGGGCTAAGTTTGTAGCAATAACCATCAATTATTTCACCAAATGGATAGAAGCAAAACCATTACCCAACATAGTATCAGGAAATGTGTTAAATATGTGACTGAAAACATAGTGGCATGGTTTGGAATACCACGTAAGATAATATTCGACAATGGAACTTAGTTTGAAAGTGAAGAATTCACCATATTCTGCGATAAAAAATGGAATAATCCAAAGCTTTTCATCCGTAGATCATCCAATGGCTAATAAAGCCAATAAAGCTGCCAATTAAAGTGTTAAAACTATTCTGAAGAAACAACTGGACAAAGAAAAAGGAAATTAGGTAAAAGAACTACTGTTAATGCTCCAGGCATATAGAAATACTACTAAGACTGTAGCGGGACATACCCTTTTTTCTTTAACACAAGGATGTAAAGCAATGCTTCAAACAGAAGTTGAGGTTCCATCGTATCAAAGAATTGCATATGCATTTGGTCGCAACCAAGAATTAAGGAAAGAATCCTTAGATTTAATCAATGAATTAAAGAATGAAGTGACCATACGAACGGTCTAGTATCAAAAAAGGATATCATGGTATTATAACTCCAAAGCTAAAGGAAGATCATTTCAAAAAGGAGACTTTACTTTAAAATTTCATGGTAAATACCAAAAATCTGTCAGATGGACCTTTCGAACCAAATTGGGAAGGTCCATTTGTTATCGATGAAGTAATTCCACCAGAGGCTTATTGATTATGATGATTGATAGCAACATAATAGCGAAAACTTGGAATGCCTAACATCTAAGGCGTTACTTTCCAACAGTGGATAAATAAAAAATTGAGACAAGTTATCTACGGACTCAATAATCAAATTAAAGAAAGAAACAATAAAGAAAAGCCTAATTCATTGCCTATAAGGTAATAAGGGGCAAAGAAAAGCCTTTGACCCTCCACAAGGGTCAGGTCAAAGCACCTCCTGGAGGGAGGTCGGAGTAAGCCTTTGATCCCACCTAAGATGGCCTGGCCAAGGCATAGGAATCCTTCGGTCCTGTCTACGTGGCCTGACTGGAGCATCTCCTAAAAAGAGGACGGAGTAAGCCTTTGGTCCCGCCTAAGATGGCATGGCTAAAGCACCGAACCAGCCTTCAGTCGCCTCCTAGAGGGAGGGCGGGTTACTCTTTGGTTCTGCCTAAGATGGCCAGCCAAATGCACCGACCAGCCTAAATCATTACCTATAAGGTAATAAGGGGTCAAGCCTAAATCAGTACCCGGAAAGTAGTAAGGGGCAAAAGGAATCAAAGCCTAAATCATCACCGAAATAGTGATAAGAGGCGAAAGGATTCAAAGTCTAAATTATCGCCGAAAGAGTGATAAAGAGCGAAAGAGATCAAAGCCTAAATTACCACCCAAAGAGTGGTAAGGGAAAAAAGGAATCAATCAAGAAAGTTCAAATCTACCCTAAAGATGGGTCAAAGAAATATTCTAGAGGAAGAATAGTTGAACACATTTAATTTCACACCAATGCAAGTTAAAGTAACCTTCAAATGAAAGTCAAAAACTATTTGAGATTTTGATGCCAATATGAGCGTCCAGGAAGTTTCAAAACTTAGCCTAAGAAAGTCAAGGTTGAATTATCTCCCAATCTTTTGTTCTTATGTTGGAACTTAATTTTTCTAGCAAATAATAGGAATCTTCATTACTACTCAAAGTTCTACTCTCCTACTAGTTAAGACCAGATGGATTTTTGGTCTTCTATTCAAGTTATATTATTGCTAGATGAATTTCTAGTTATTCAAGTTATATTATTGTCAGATGGATTTCTGGTCTTCTATTCAAGTTATGTTATTACCAAATGTATTTCTAGTCTTCTATTCAGGTTATATTATTGCCAGATGGATTTTTGGTCTTCTATTCGCGTTATATTATTGCTAGATGGATTTCTCATCTTCTATTCATGTTATATTATTTCTAGATGGATTTCTAGTCTTCTATTCAAGTTATATTATTGCCAAATGAATTTTTGGTCTCCTATTCAAGCAATATTACTACCAAATGGATTTTTGGTCTTCTTAACTAATAAATTCATGGTCTTCTTACCATAAGGATTCCTGGCCTTCTTATTAAAAGAACTTATGAATTTATGGATTGAATCTTTGAACTTCTTACCAAATAAATCTATAGTTATCTTTCCAAAAAGAATTTCTAGTCTTCTTATCAAGAGAAATAATGGATTTTCTATCAAGCGAACCTCTAGTCATTATAATTAAACTTGGCTTTACGTTAAAATATAAAAAATTCATTATATGAAGAAGAACACAAACCAATTCATATCTTTACCAGATCTAAAAAGGATTGTTTAAAATTAAACTTAAAGTTAACAATGAAAATTATCATCAATTACTTTATGATTTTCAAGAGAACAGATTGGAAATAATATCCAGCTGAAAGTTAAAAAGATGAGAAAATACTTGGTTTTACACTAAAGTGTAAAAAGCCTCTTTAATAAAAGATGGGGGAAAATGTTGTTCACATATTTTCTGACTACATATTACAAGAATGAACAAAAGTATATAGACGCAATAGAGGATAGTGTAAATACAAAAACATATAAAAAGCATCTAACATAAAGATATCGACCCATAAGGTATGTTAAATCTGAAGACAAGAAGGGATATCAAACTTATAAACATAGAAGAAGCTTCAAAGAGATGATATCGAGCTTACAGAATGATAGGGATATCAAACTCATAAATATAAACATCTCTAGCCTATAAAAGTGAAGATAGCAAGCCTCTACAATGATAACCACATATAGGGATACCGAATATCGACTTTCAATGAGATGTCCGATGATTAAAGGAATCGAGAGGTGATGCTAGGACACTAATGTCAAAATTTAACACTAAAAGAGATATTGAATGCCTAACAAAAAGAAGATATTGAATCTCTGTAGCTCAAAGGACGCCGAGCCGCTATAAGATAATGTTGTAGAGCGTGAGGCAAAGGAAAAGTGAGGTATCACCTGAAGATGTCAAATTTATAAGAAAATATTGGATATTGAATACTTGCAGTTGCCAAGAATGCCGTAAATCATTAGTGCTTAAAAGGATATCATAAATCATCGATGTAACGAAGAATACCATAAGTCATCAGTGCTTAAAAGGACATTATAAATAATAAATGTAGAGAAGAATGCCGTAAGTCACCGATGCTTATAAAGATGCCATATTTCATCAACATAACAAAAAAATGCCGAAAATCAACATTTCATGGGGCATGTAGAATGTAATAGCCCACAAATCCGTACCCCTTAGAGTGGACACTGTTCTCCATCAATCAACTGAAGATGTATGGAAATACGAACCATTTGGGTTAAAGAAGAAGAGGTAGAAGAAGAAAATAGAAAACGACAACAGAATCTAACCATCGTAGCGGAATAAAATATAATAGATAATAACAAATCTTTACACAAAAGAAAACTATATCTGTTTTATGCATACATCACCTGAATACATCATCAGAGTTCAACAACCTCAATAATGTACAACTGGACAGTCATATAAACTTGTCCTCAAAACTGAATACACAGCGGAATAATAATAAAGTAGGAAGTACATGTCGCCATCCAGCTCGCCTCCTAAGCTCCACAGCATCCTTTCATGTATCCTATAATACTCGGTCTGACCCGAGCATTATAGTGAAATAACACCCGAGTCAGTCTAGAATACCAGCATGAGAAAACCACACTCAAATTGATTATTAAAGTTTTAAAATTCTTTTGAAAACAAAAGCATCTCGTAAGACCACGCCACAAATAAACATGTCGGGATTTTACCTTACGATAGCTAAAACACTTTTTATTAAAATTCTCTGATATTATAATAGTGTCTATAGAAAGTAAAATAGAATCTAGCTGAAATTCTTGCATCTCACGTTTCAGCAATAGCTGGGCACAATCAAAACCGTACAAGCGCGTAGGGAGAATGGATTTCCAACTAATGACTAGGCACCGGGGCACCACCTTTCACAGTACCTGGTCTAGATCAGCGCACCGAGGATTACTCTTAATCCCTTGCAGCACAAGACCGGGACTACCCCTTACTGGATAATCTCGAGTAAGATCACCCCATGATTGGGATCAGCAATCGCACCACTAAGCCGAATAAAAGGGACATTTAGACAGGGATGACCTTAGCCTAATGGGCACTACCCACCTAGCCTTGCTGCATAACCCTGATTTTCAGTCATTCCCGGTTGATGAGGCTTGAGGCTAAGCGTTACCTTTTTAGAACGTTTCACTTAGAATGCTCATCGTCCATCTGACGATGTTCCAAAAGCATTCATCCATACAAGTCCGTCCTTGGTTCGAACGGAACCGAAGGCGCTACTCCTACTACATCCATTTTTGAATCATCCTCAGGATTAGTAGCGACTAGCCCTTGCACTTTACTGCTCCATCTTCGACTCCGAACCCGTCTTCCTCACGAAAACGTACAAACCAGATCGAAGTGGTTTTCGAGAAATTAATTCCGATCTCGGTCTCTTCGAAACGATCAGCGCATTGGCCAATATTCATAGTCGGTTATTTAACTATCAATTAATATTCACAAACAACCATCCAACAATAAATAATTTCTCCAAATTATTTATTATTCCCAAAATATTTTCTCAAGATATATTTCCATTCCCAATCCTTTTGAAAATAGTTTTCAAACCACACTCTTCTCATGAAATAAATTCCCAAATATTTATTTCCACTGAAAACACCAAGCACCAAAAACTTTAGATTTTTAAAATAAATTAAAATAGCACTTTGTTATAAAATATATTTTAACATTTAGATTGAAAACTACTTCAATACTTTACTAAAAATATATATATTAGGAATATTTAAAACGAGTTATTTTTTTAATATAAAACTAGATTTTCTCTTTTAAAACAAATACCAAGTCACTTTTTAATAATTACTACTATAATAGATTAAAATAAAATACTTACTTTAAAATTTGAACATTTAGAAGTAATAAATTTTCTAAAACCATGCTTTTAACATAACTTATATTTAAAAATTTACGTTGAAACGTACTTGGAAATCCAGGAAAATACTCTTCTCTTTCTATCTTTAAAAATAAATCACTATTTATTTTTAAATAACTTTTCCCATTCCTTTAATAAATTCCCATCGTGAATTTATTCTTCCAAATATCCACTGATATATTACTTTACTTATAAGCCCAGTTTATAAATTTCATAGTCACATTCTCCTTTAAATTTCCAATTTCAAACACTCAAATAAATTTCCAAATTGATTTCCAATTTACTCCATTTGAAATAAATTCCTTTACTTACTCATTTATTTCAAAACCCATCGACTTCAGATTTTTATACGTTAATTATGATTTAAAATCTTTTAACTGAAAACACCAATTTCAGATTTCTCCAAATTCCTTCTTTACCCTTTTAAATAAATTCAAACCTTAGATTTTTAAAGTAAATTCTTTATTCCTTTAAACAATATCACTTAAGTTTTACAATTCATTATTTTTTGTTTATTCAAAATCCCCTTTTTCCATACTCGAAATTATTTATTAGAATTTTAAAATCACTTTATTGTTATCCAGTTCATTCTTAAATTTATTCAAATTCTCAATGATTATTTTACTTAAAAATTCACTCTTTTATTTTCTTTCAAAAATCCAATTCTATATATTTTGATAACCCAGTGTACCGAAATATATTCAAGCAAACCATATCATTCAATATTCCAAATATAATTCATCACAGAATATCAAATATTCATAACAAGAATATTAAACAGTCTAAATAATTTTAAGGAATCCAGTTGGATCTTTCCAACCTGTTTCATGCATCCACAGATGTTAGCATAATATAAAATACCAATTCCACTTCAAGGTGGATTATCGTGGTATATGGGATTTTAAATATAATATCACCCGCTATTATGCGGCGCATAGGGTCTCATCCGCTCTATAATGCAGGAAATCAATCACTCCAATATATACTATATATATACTACTATATATAATATAGCACATCAAATCAATTCAATCATTCAACCAATTATTTAAATTTGGCCATTTAAATTTAAATTGAACCCAGATGAGTGAGATTAACTCACCTTTGATTTTTGTTCGCAATCCACTCCAAACCGGCTTGCCTCTCCACTATTTTTGACATTGTATAAACATTTATGGTTTATTAATATTTGAATGAAAAAAATCGAATAATCAATTACCATTAAATAATTTAATTAACAAATAATTTAATTTAAACTAATAAATTTGATTTCAAACTGATCTTCCTATAATGATAATAATTAAATAGATTAACTTACAGATAAATCACCATCCTAAATCATTTTTAAAATAAACTAGTAAATTAAAATATCTGTATGTATATTTGTTTATTTCATTTTCTTTTGAAACTACCTACACATATATACCTATATAAAAAAAAATCTACATTACCATTTAAAATTTCTACTTTCTAAATCTTTTCTTTATGTAAACTATTTTTTATTTTGCTGTATACACATACATCTAAATCCTTAAATGAATAAATTGTTTTGCATCTTACAGTTAAGCTCGTTTTTTAATTATTTTAAAACAGATCTCTATTTCAACCCTCACAGTAAATAAATTTCCATGCAGGTAGATATATACATATATACAAATTAAAATACAATTCTTCTTTTCTAAAAAGTGCGAGAAAAAATTTGAAATTTACTTTTACTTAACATTTTTTTTAAATATTATAAAATTTTAAATCGAAAGGAATAAATCGAAAATACCTCAGCCCGAATAAGTTCGACTTTGGCCACCCTTTCTCGCGATCGAAACCCTAGTCAAACGCGAGGCTTCCCCCACGTCGCCATCATTAGTACCATGCCGCCTACATGCTTGTCCTAGCTTTTCCATCATCACCTGAAAAAACAATCGAGCTCCAAACCCCCTTCGCCTTAACTTGGTAAGCTGCTGCTCGGCATGACGATACGCGATCTATCGCATGACATAGATGAAGGCGCGATCCCATATATCGAATGAGAAAGTATAGGCACCCTGATTTGAGGAGCTTCGAATGATTTGGGTTTTTGAATTTGGTCCGCCATTATTTACTCCTGATTCTTTTTTTATTCGACCCCCTTTCTTTTCGATCTAGGCTTTCATTTTTTTCTCTGATGCTTTTTTTCGATTTGAAAAATGAAAAGAATGGGAGGAGAGAGCGTGAAAGGAACGGCTGTTTGAAATGAAAGGAACGTGATGTTTTGAAAAGAGGGAAGCATGCAAAAAAAAGGCCCCAGTGATTTGAGGTGAAACGAAAAAGCTCTGATGTGAAATAATTTCAACTGCAGTTGACTAATATAAATATTCGATTTAAATTCAAACTGTTCCGGTAAATGCAACTTAAAAACTTGACGTCCAATCGAGGCATGCCGCTACGCGTTTATAATGTTTTACCCCTATTTCGAAAGCAATGGAAATGGTTTCGAGTCCTAACTCGATCGTATGGAGGAGATAGCCTTTTGGATTAGTTATTATATTGAATTTTTAATATAAATTTCAGCACATTTATATATCGTACGCTCACATGAAAACTCCAAATACCACGAAAATTGAAATCCGATAATAATTCAATATTATGGATTCAATGGAACTGGTTTCGTCGAATTCCGAGACTGCTCTTCAGAAGGCTATTTTTAAATATCAATTTAAATGATATATTTTCAAACTGAAAAAACCACTTTCAAATTTAATTTTAAAAGTTCTATCACCTTCAGTATTATTAACATGAAATTTTGTAAGCCTTCAAATTATTTTTAACAAGCTTAAAACTAGAGATTCAGTATTTTACCCAACTTTCAATTATTAAATTCAATAATTTAATTATCAAATAAATAGCGATATTTGAATTCAAGTTAAAAATTAGCTTTTAAATATTTAAAATCAATTAAAAATTCCAATTTCAAACATCCAAAAATTCCGGGTCGTCGCATTCCTCCCCCCTTAAAATAATTTCATCCCCGAAATTGCTAGTTAAGAAGAATGATCCAATACCCATTACTATTTTCCAAAACCAAACAGTTTTATCAACTTGCCATAACATATCTTTTATTAAGGATCCACTATTACTTCAACCGACTTCCCAAAACCTTTCACAGTTTCCAACAACATTATTTACTCCACTTATTCAAATTTATATCAAAACTTTCTCAAAAATTTTCGAACTCCCTAAATTTCCGAAAAAATTCGCCAACGTCTCCTTTGCGCGGCTAGCTCGGTACAACTACAAAATGTCTCTACGGGCTCCCAAATTCCAAAAGAAAACAAAAGGCCAAGTGGCTAGATCAAAAATCCAATCAAATTTCATACAGAAATTTAAACACACACCTTTTTGTTGAGCAATTCAAATTTATCTTCTGAAATCAAAACCAATTTTCCTTTCCCTTTATAATACCTGCATATCCTATTTAGCAACAATATCCAATCAAAACTTTTAAAATCATTTTATACATTTCCTTACAGAAGTTTTCATATCTATTTCTATTCAAACTAGTTTTTCCCATTTCCATATGAATTCTTTTATCTTCAACTCTGAATATTGTATTTTATCTTACATTTATAACCGATTCATATCATTATTTTAAATTAGTTTCAATTTCCATTTCCAAAATTCCTTATTTCAATTCCAATTTGAAATCGTTTTGTAGCCAATAAAAATTCCCAAAAATTTTTGCCAGAGTCTCCTCTATACAGAGGAGCTTTTGCAATTCGAGAAGAGATATAAATATATATACATCGACCCACATGGTCGGAAAATCAAAAAACTTCATATTTCCTATTTTTATTGCGTAGGCGTACCTCGGTTAAGCATTTTTATGCAAGCGACTTATTTAATTAGCAATTTGCGCAATCAAATCCAGCCAAACGGCCTCCCTGAACCTGTACTTACTCAATTTAAATGTGATGTCCCAGAAATTTAGGCAATAATTATTTAATAATTTCATTGATAATTATTTTAAAATGTGAAAATATTGATTTAATAAATTAATTCAAATTGGAATTCTCTTTTGAAAATTATAATTGTTTAGTTTGTTAAATGATATTCTTTTCAAAGTTAAAAATATTTAAGTAATAAATTATCTTTCTAAACTGATTTAAAAATATTTTCTTTATGATGTATAAATGTTTATACATTGTAAATAGAGGATTTGGTTTTAATTTTTAATTTATGTTAAATAAAGGATATTTCCTAATTATTATATATAAATGTATAAATTGTAAATTGACTTAAATTGATTTAAATTAGTATTGTAACTTTAAAAAAAAAGGTTTGTTTTAAAAATCTTTCTTATATTTTTTTTATATAGAAATATAAGTAAGTATTTATTTGTTTATAAGAATGAATATAGTTTAAATTTTATTTTATAATAAAAGTTTGTTTTGTTTTATTCTAAAAATTGTTTTTCTTTGAAATAAGATTTAGCTCATTTTTATTAAATTATAACATTTGATTTAAGACTCTTAAAATTTAATTCAACATTTCTCTTTCTTCTTAAAATCTTTTCTTTTGAAAATTAGCTTTAGAATATTATTTTAAGAATCTCAAGTAAACATTTGAATAGTGTATGTTATTATTTAAAGACTAATATTAATAAAACATTTTAAACATGCTAAAATAAGTTTGAAATGGTTTAAGATAAATTTAAATACAAGTATAAATTTAGAATTCTCTTTTAATAATTGAATTGCATATGTGTTAGCTTTTTAAAACATGAAGAGACACTTGTAAAATTATCTACACCTAAACACAACAAGTGGCATGTTGTTTATTTTTGAAATTTCATTCTTTTAAACAAGAAAATATAACAAATGTTTCTTTGTTCAAACTTTTTCTCATTGAAAACCTGAAAAACCAGATTTCAGAAAATCTGAAAATCCAAAAAAATCCAATTTCTAACTTATGTTCAAGAAACCAAATACAAATCAATTTCTTCAAAGCAAACTACAAATCTGAAAATTTACAAATTCTCAAATCTGCAAACCAATCTTCAAATTTCCTCAAATCTGCAAATAACAACTTCAAATCTGAAAACCTATCTGCAAATCAATTTATACAAACATCTTCAAATCTGCAATTTCTTCTTCCATAAATTCATCTGCAAATCTGTGCAATTGAGATTGGGTCTGCATGCATTCATTAACAAGATAAAAGCAATCAACAATCAAGACAGGAGAGCAAATCCAGTAATCAAATGAAAGCCAGATTTCATCTTGAAGCTTCAATATGCAGCTCCTGGAAATTGAAATATGCATCTCTGGAATTGTTTCTGCATCTTCAATTGTTAGATGTGAGTAAGCTTCTTATTTTTTAAAAACAGTTTTCTTAAATATCAAAATCAAACATAAATCAAAGAACTTATGTTTTTAATTCATAGAAAGCAAACTGTTTTAACAAAACTGTTCTGTTTGATTTAAAATGAAATAAGTAACTTCACATGCACAAAATTTGTGACACCTGAGTATATAAAGTGAAAATAATAAAATGATGTGGTGATTACAAACTCATGAATGTTATGTGTGTATAGGAATGAATTTACTTATATATTTTTTTCTTATTTCTGGGATCTGCATACCTAGTTGGTTGTAAACTGAGATGTTTCTTAAATAGTAAAGCATTATTATTTAAATTGTTGCTGTTACTAAACTTGTGTATAAACAAAGTATGATAGTTAGTATAAATGTGGGTTCTGGAAAAAAATCATGAATTAGTTAAAATATGTTAAAATCTAAAAACCTGTTACCTCTGAAATAACTATAGCAGTGAGTATATTTTCAAATAAGAATTGGAATACCAACATCATTAATTATTATAAACAAGATTATAACATTGATGTATGTTAGAAATAAGAAAGTATAAAACAAGTTTCATTTTTTTAGGTTGACTGTGTAAATTAGCATTTCTGTGTTAAAACAGAAAATGAAAATTTTGGAATAAATCTGTTGAGTCAATGGATCTTAGGTGTTTAGATGCTTCATGTTAGAGGTGTTTTGATGTGAGAATGAAGGAGATGTTGGTGATGGATGATCAGAGAGAGAGGAGTGGTGATATGAGTGTTTGCAGGTTTAAAAAAAAAAAAACTAGTTTCAGTGTGCAGTATTGAAGTTCTAGTGAACTTCTGAGATGCAGGGTTTTTGACTCGAAGCTATCATAGGGTTTTTATGCTTCTAACTCGGAGTAGAAGGTAGGTAAACCCGAAGTATTGTTGAGTGGCCTCGGGTTAGTTTGATTACAGGGTCAAAAACCTGTAGTTGCAGTTTTATGAATTTGAATAAAATTTATAATTTTAAGATCTTAATTTGATTTAAATATAAGTTAAGTCTGAATTCAAATGGAGTTTTGAGTTCAAGGCTTTAAAAAAAATGATGAAATTTTTAAAATTTAAACAAGGTTTAAATTCTGTTAAAAATCAAGATTTGAAACAGAACAGTTTCAGGTTTTAAAACCTGTGATTTTGCAGTTTGTAGTTAAATGAAATTCATATTTTAAGTTGCAACTTGATTCAAGTGGAAGTTGGATCTGCATTCATATAAAATTTGAAATTCAAAGTTTTAAAAAAAAAATGAAAACCTTAAATTTAAACAAGATTTAAACTGAGTATTGAATTAAGTTAAAAACAGCTTCAGGGTTATTTTTAAAACCAGATTTTCAATTCAAACAGTTTTGTAAGATTTTAAATTATGAACACATTTAAATGTTTTAAGCAAGATTTAAAATTCAGTTTTAATCAAGTTTAAAAATAAGTTTCAGGTTTGATTTCAAAATCAGACATTAAACTAAACAGTTTTTGTGAGTTTTAATAGTGTGGACAGATTTAAATGTTTTTGCAAAACTTAAATGTATTTTGAAATCAAGTTAAAACTGTTTCCAAGTTTCTTTGGAAATCAGTTTTAATTTCAAAACCAGTTTGTATAAATAAAAATAAAAATAAAATTTGAAAATAAACATATTCAAATGTTTAAAGAAATTGATTTCAAACAAGTTTAAAACTTGAAAGAATTTATTTCTTTAATATTTGAATTAAGCTATGAAGAGTTAATGTAAATTGGAAAATTGAACTAATCAATTTATTTTTCAAAGATTAATCTATTTAAATCAAGTAAATTTGTTTTAAATCTTTCTTTATATTTAAGTAATGAATGTTCTTTAAACATTCATTTTATTTTAAGAATTTTACTTATTTAAAATCGGGACCAATGTTTAATTAGTTAAACAGTTTATTTTAAATGGAATTTGAATTTAAAATTTAGAAATGTATTGTTTAAATACATTTTGAATATAATTGAGTCATTTGATAAATTATTTTGAAAATATTAAGATAATTAAGGATTTACATAATTAATTGATTTTAAATAATGGTTTAGATTAATTTATTAATTAGAAATGATTTATTAATAATTAATCTAATTTTCTTAAGTATGTAATTTTGGAAA
Organism: Allium cepa; assembly: GCA_030765085.1. Taxonomy (NCBI): domain Eukaryota; kingdom Viridiplantae; phylum Streptophyta; class Magnoliopsida; order Asparagales; family Amaryllidaceae; genus Allium; species Allium cepa. Next base: position 789,142,940 of record CM060935.1, on the reverse strand, counting down.
TGATGTTAATTAATAATTGGTGATAATTATCTAAGGATGATTTAGTAATTAATTAATGTAATTAATTTTGATAATTAACTAGATTGATTAATTGAATCTAATTAATTGAAATTTGTTAAGTATAATTAATTGTTAAAGTAATTAAGGAATTAATTACTTATTGTAATTAATTTGGATATGTGATTTATTTAAGTTAATTAATTTAGTTTAATTAATTTTAATAAATCATCTAATGATTTTAAGAGTTTAATTGATTAATGTAATTAGTGGAGCAAGGATTACTTAGAAAAGTAATAATGATAATTACTGAAATGTAATTAGTAATTTGGATAATTACTTTTGGAATTAATTAAGGAATTAATTAATGATTAATTATTGGATAATTAATTTGTTAATGAGTAATTAGAGAAAGTTAATTACTAAACTTAATATTAATCAAGGTGATTAATAATTAGATTAATTACTAAATGTAATTAATTTTAATTAAGTAATTTATTTAAATATTAAAGATCATTAATTAATATTAATGATGTAATTAAGGATTGTTTAATTAAGTACTAATTAATTAAGAGATTAATTAATTGTAATTAATTAAGGGTAAATATAATTAGTTATAATTAATTAATAAATGAGTAGTTAAATGTTAATTACTTATGAATAAGGTTAATTAATTAAAGACTAATTACTTATTGTAATTAGTGAACGATTAATCAAGGATGTTTAATCAAGTTAAATACTTAGTGGGTAATTAATTAACTGGGTTAATTAATGAATGTTAAGCAGGATTTAAATGAGTAATTAATTTAATTTATTTTAAATTAATTAGAGATGGTTGTAATTAATTTAATTCATTTTAAATTAATTATAATTGTTGATTAGTAAATCATTGCTTATGGATGTTATTGATTGAATAGTTGTGATCTCAGTAATGAGATGATTTGTATTTGTATGATATGAATGCTTGGTTTAAGTATGATGGTTTGTGATGGATTATTTGGTTGTGATGACTATCTGTTTATGGATGATACAGATTATCTGTTTATGATATGAATGTGATTATCTATTGTGAGATATAGTTTATCTATCTTTGTGAATTAGATGATATTTAAGTTAATTGTTTAAAACCCTTAAGTATAACTTGGACATTAAAATGGCGTTTGGTTTCGATGAGACCGGGATCGGGTTTCCATATTTGGAATTTCGAAAACCACATCGATTCCAATTAAACGTTAGGTCGTTAATCCAAGTGGAGCAAGTGAAGACTCAAGGTGTAAGGGCTATACGTCAGTATAACTCTGTGGGTGATTCCGTAATGAGTTTGACGGAATAGTACTTATAGATTCGAGATGGTGATTTAGAGTGCAAGGGTTATCGTCGTTAACTCTGTGGGTGATTCCGTAATGAGTGTAACGAGATAATGCCTTCGGTTTCGTTCGAACCCGGAACGAACTTGTATGGATTGAATTCTTTCAGAACATCGTCAGGTGGACGATGAGCATTCTAAGATTTATATGTCCTATAAAGGTAATCGTAGCCTCAAGCCTCATCAACCGGGAATGGCTAAAACAGGGGAGGTGCAGCAAAGCTTCGTGGGTAGCACCCACTGGAGAGCAAGATTGATTCCTGTCTAGAGGTCCCTTTTATTCGGCTTAGTGGGCAGTTGTCAGTGTACACCAACTGCGGGGTTGTCTTGTTCGGAACTGTTCAGTAAGGAACGGGTCCGGCTTTGTGTTGCAGGGGAGTGGGAGTACTCCTCGGTACGTTGATCTAGGCCACGTACTGTGACGGGCGGTACCCCAGTAGCCCTGCCATTGATGGAATCCATAATCCAATAAGTGCCTATACGGTTTTTATTGTGCCCAACTATGTTGGAACGTGAGATGTAAGCATTCCAGCTATTTCTGTATTTTATTTTGAAAACCCTAGACACTATTATAATATCACTGGATTTCCTATCAAATGTTTTGGTTAGCGTAAGGTAAAAACTTTTCCATGTTTATGTATGGGAAGTCTTACGTGATACTTTTTGTTTTTAAAGGATTTTCTAAAGTTAAGCAACTTTTATCCCCGTTTACTCACACCAGACCTCTGTCTGACCTGAGTGTTTATTTTCTGTTTTATTAAACTCTTGGGTACTCATATTACGTATGAGTAGTCAAGTGCTTCAGGATTGCTTTGATCGAGTTCTGGAGGAGATAATGGAGCAGGAGGCTTCAGCGTGTAGATATATGTAGTGGTTCCGCTGTATTTAAGTTGAGTCTGTTCTCTCTGATGTATTTGAATTGTAATTGCTAGACAGATGTTTATAACTGTCTAGTTTGTGTTGTATTAGCTGTATTACTCTGATGTATATGATACTATGTAAAGTATTATGTGATATATTATAATTTATTCGATTCCGCTGTGAGATTCTGATGTTGTCTGTTCTTTCTTTCCTTTCTTTTCTCTTTTCTATCCCTTTTCTTTCTTCTAACGATGCGACTTTCTGGAGTTTGGAAGTTGGGTCGTTACATTAAATATATAAGTATAAAATTTATGCAACTCACTAACAATTACTTACTTTCAATAGTTAGACACATGCATTTCATAAGTAATATATGCCAAACAATACCGAATGCAATTTATAAGATTCTAACACTAATTTCAATTGCTTACCACCAATTCTTCAACTATTATTTTCAATTTTTAAGTGATTTACAATTCACTTCCCATCTTTCAACTCATTCTAAGAAAAACAAACTCATAAATATCCCAGTTGATTCAAAAATCAATTTTATTTACTTCTACCAATTCATAGAATTTTATTAAATCTCGTTTTCGTCAAACGACAATTTATTTCTACGCAATTCGACTGTGTTCATGTGAATAAATAACTACTTAACCTTATAACCATTTTAAATTGATTCTGACTCAATTTATTTCAAATTTCTTTCCATTTTAAGTTCATTCACAATCCAAGCATTCTCATTTTCAATTAGATTCCATTCTATTAAATTCAATTAGTGTACTCATTCAATCTATTTTAAACTTGGTTTCACATTTTCATTTCACCATATTTCAATCCAACTCACTTCACTTAACACTTCCAAGTTGAATTTTATTTATAACTCAAGTTTAACTTCATGAAATCCATTTTTAACTCATAATTCAAAATTTTTTGTGCAACCAATCAAAATTCCATTAACACACTCACTTAACTCATTTATTCAAATTAGTTCATTTCCCACTTTTAGTTCAATATTTGATTTTTACCTTCAAAAATCACTTCACTTAATTTTCTGGAGTTCAATCTATTTTATAATTCAAGTTTCGGATTTTTATTCATTTCCTAAAATACAAATCAATTTATTTTGGCTAATTTCTTTCCATTCAATCTTATTTAACTAAACTCCAGTTAAATCTAACCTCATAATATTCTTATGAATTCACAATCCATTTAAATTTTATTAAGTAAGAACATACTTTCATTTAATGTATCCACCACGTGATACAATTCCATTTCAATTATATTTCAACTTCAATTCAAATCCAACCACAATAGTATTAAACTTAGCTTAAGTTCATTAAATTCGCCTACTCTTCTAACTTATTTCATTTCCATACTTATTTTAAATTAGTTACATTTACTAGTTTATTTTAAATCTCAAATAAAAGTTTGTTTCCAAACCTTTACTTAACACAATATAAATTAATTATCCTTCCAATACATTTGCTTACCTATTCCAATTAATTAATTTACTTACTAATTTTATATAAGAATTTTCACCTCTTTTATAGCTATCGGAGTTTATTTATTCCAATTCAATACTTACTTAGTTTACGCTTATTTATTTAAGAATTTCATTCCATTAAATATTATCTATAACTCACTGAATTTTATTTTAATTCGATTTTATTTTCACTTGATCTAAATCCAACCCAATATCATTAAACTTCGTTTAAGTTGACTTCAATTCAACTCTCCTCCATCTATTTAGTAAAGTTAATTCTAATTAAATTAAATTTTATTTCTTTCAAATTGCCATCAATTAAATTTTCCCACAATTAAACTTCTCCAAATTAAATTTATTTAACTCTTTCACTTTAAATTTTAATTCCAACATTCAAAGCTCATATTTTCCTTCATTATTTAAAAATCATCTCAATTTTTATAAGTTCATAACTTATCTCATCGGGATTTCCAGTTCAAATAAGGATTCAGGATTTTTAAACACCCAGCTTTTGGTTCAAATAATTTGAAATCACCATTATCCCAAAATCACATTTCTCAAATTTTTAAACCAATCCTGATTTTTATTCCCAACAAATTTCCTTTGTAATTTAAAAAACAAACTAGTTCTTCTGAACAAATCAATTTGGCAGCAATCCGTCGTTTAGAAACTCGAAAATGTACATCGATCATTCTGCAGTCATCACCGAAGTTATTTTCCAACGACTGAAGTTAGTTCAATGCTATATCCCTTCCCAAAATTTATTTGAAATAATTTCCTTTCAGGAATACCTCCAAAATAATAATGCTATTGTTTGTCTTCAAAACACTTCGAAAAACACTTCCAAAATCTCCGGGATTTAAAATTTTCAAATTTTGACTTACATCAAAATTTAACTATAATTCATTTGTATAATTTATGCTCATACAAATTCCCATTTGATCATATTTCAATTTATAATTCACATTTATAAATTTCATTTTATAAATGAATTCATTTCCTTAACCTTTGGTTATATTTTCAATTTCTAGTTAAATTTCTACACAACAATGATAATAATTTAACATTATCATTCCTAAGATCCAAGCAACCATATATTAGCTAAAATAGTTTGCAAAAACTTTTCTTTTATATCAAAATATATTTTGGGTAAGATTATTTCATTCACCATTCTTTAAAACGATACCTTGTCAATTTATCATGTCAGGAGTTTATATACTCTTCTCGAATAGCGGCCAACTTACCCGATCAGAATTCATATTCCACCCAACCAATAAGTCAACAAAATACTAAAACAATTTATATTCACTAAAAGATACGCGCTCATATCTATTAATACACTCAAACTCATTCTAGAGTACTACAGACTCTATTTTCAATGAATAATCCCTACCAAGGTTATCACCAACCTAAGTTCTGATACCATTGTAATAGCCTGCAAATCCGTACCCCTTAGAGTCGACACTATTCTCCATCAATCAACTCAAGATGTACGGAAATACGAACCATTTGGATTAAAAAAGAAGAGGTAGAAGAAGAAAATAGAAAACAACAACAGAATCTAACCATCGCAGCGGAATAAAATATAATAGATAATAATAGATCTTTACACAAAAGAAAACTATATCTGTTTTATACATACATCACCAGAATACATCATCAGAGTTCAACAACCTCGATAACATACAAGTGGACAGTCATATAAACCTGTCCTTAAAACTGAATACACAGCGGAATAATAATCAAGTACGAAAGTACGTGTCGCCATCCAGCTCGCCTCCTGAGCTCCACAGCATCCTTTCCTGTATCCTATAATACACGGTCTAACCCGAGCATTATAGTGAAATAACAGCCGAGTCAATCTGGAATACCAGCGTGAGAAAACCACACTCAAATTGATTATTAAAGTTTCAAAATTCTTTTGAAAACAAAAGCATCTCGTAAGACCACGCCATAAATAAGCATGTCGTGTTTTTACCTTACGATAGAGAAAACACTTTATAGTAAAATTATCTGATATTATAATAGTGTCTATAGAAAGCAAAATAGAATCTAGCTGAAATGCTTGCATCTCACGTTTTAGCAATAGTTGGGCACAATCAAAACCATACAGGCGTGTAAGGAGAATGGATTTCCAACTAATGACTAGGCACTGGGATACCACCTGTCACTGTACCTGGTCTAGATCAGCGTACCGAGGATTACTCCCAATCCCCTACAATACAAGACCGGGACTACCCCTCACTAGATAATCCCGAGTAAGATCACCCCACGGTTGGGATCAGCAACCGCACCAGTAAGCCGAATAAATGGGATATCTAGACAGGGATGACCTTACCCTAATGGGCATTACCCACCTAGCCATGCTACATAACGCCTGATTTTCAGTCATTCCCGATTGATAAGGCTTAAGGCTAAGTGTTACCTTTATAGAACGTTTCACTTAGAATGCCCGTCGTCCACCTGACGTTGTTCCGAAAGCATTCATCCATACAAGTCCGTCCTGGATTCGAACGGAACCGAAGGCACTACTCCTACTACATCCATTTTGGAATCATCCTCAGGATTAGTAGCAACTAGCCCTTGCACTTTACTGGTCCATCTTCGACTCCGAACTCGTCTTCCTCATGAAAACATACAAACCGGATCGAAGTGGTTTTCGAGAAATTAATCCCGATCCCGGTCTCTTCGAAACGATCAGCGCATTAGCCAATATTGATAGTCGGTTATTTAACTATCAATTAATGTTCACAAATAGCTATCCAACAATAAATAATTTCTCCGAATTATTTATTATTCCCAAAATATCTTCGCAAGATATATTTCCATTCCCAATCCTTTTAAAAACAGTTTTCAAACCATACTTTTCTCATGAAATAAATTCCCAAATATTTATTTCCACTCAAAACACCAAGCGCCAAAAACTTTAGATTTTAAAAATAAATTAAAAAACATTTTATAAAATATATTTTAACATTTAGATTGAAAACTACTTCAATACTTTATTAAAATATATATATATTAGGATTATTTAAAATGAGGTTATTTTTTTAATATAAAACTAGATTTTCTCTTTTAAAACAAATACCAAGTCACTTTTTAATAATTACTACTATAATAGATTAAAAGAAAAAACTTACTTTAAAATTTAAACATTTAGAAATAATAAATTTTCTAAAACATGCTTTGTAACATAACTTATATTTAAAAATTTACGTTGAAATGTATTTGGCTATCCAGGGAAATACTCTTCTCCTTCTATCTTTTAAAAATAAATCACTATTTATTTTTTAAAACAATTTCCCATTCCTTTAATAAATTCTCATCATGAATTTATTCTTCCAAATATCCACTGATATATTACTTTACTTTATAAACCCAGTCAATAAATTTCATAGTCACATTCTCCTTTAAATTTCCAATTTCAAACACTTAAATCAATTTCCAAATTGATTTCCAATTTACTCCATTTGCAATAAATTCCTTTACTTACTCATTTATTTCAAAACCCATTGACTTCAGATTTTTTATTCCTTAATTATGATTTAAAATCTTTTAACTGAAAATACCAATTTCAGATTTCTCCATATTTCTTCTTTACCCTTTTAAACAAATTCAAACCTAGATTTTTAAAGTAAATTCTTTATTCCTTTAAATAATATCACTTAAGTTTTATAATTCATTATTTTCTGTTTATTCAAAATCCCCTTTTTCCATACTCGGAATTATTTATTAGAATTTTAAAATCACTTTTATTGTTATCCAGTTCATTCTTAAATTTATTCAAATTCTCAATGATTATTTTACTTAAAAGTTCACTCTTTTATTTTCTTTCAAAAATCCAATTCTATATATTTTGATAACCCAATGTACCGAAATATATTCAAGCAAACCATATCATTCAATATTCCAAATATAATTCATCACAGAATATCAAATATTCATAACGCAAAATATTAAACAATCTAAATAATTTTGAGAAATCCAGTTGGATCCCTCCAACCTGTTTCCTACATCCACAGATGTTAGCACAATACAAAATACCAATTCCACTTCGAGGTGGAATATCGTGGTATATGAGATTTAAATATAATATCACCCGCTATTATGCGGCGCATAGGGTCTCATCGGCTATATAATGCGGGAAATCAATCACTCCAATATATACTATATATATACTACTATATATAATCTGGCACATCAAATCAATTCAATCGTTCAACCAATTATTTAAATTTAACCATTTAAATTTAAGTTAAACCCAGATGAGTGAGATTAACTCACCTTTGATTTTTGTTCGCAATCCACTCCAAACCGGCTAGCTTCTCCATTATTTTTGACCTTGTATAAACATTTATGGTTTATTAATATTTGAATGAAAAAAATCAAATAATCAATTACCATTAAATAATTTAATTAACAAATAATTTAGTTTAACTAATAAATTTGATTTCAAACTGATCTTCCTATAATAATAATAATAATTAAATAGATTAACTTATAGATAAATCACCTTCCTAAATCATTTTTAAAATAAACTAGTAAATTAAAATTTCTATATGTATATTTGTTTATTTCATTTTCTTCTGAAACAACCTACACATATATACTTATAAAAAAAACCTGCACTACCATTTAAAATTTATACTTTCTAAATCTTTTCTATATGTAAACTATTTTCTATTTTGCTGTATACACATATATCTAAATCGTTAAATGAATAAATTGTTTTGCATCTTACTGTTAAAGTCGTTTTCTTTTCTCTTTTTTTTTAAACAGATTTCTATTTCAACCCTCACAGTAAATAAATTTCCATGCAGGTAGATGTATACATATATACAAATTAAAATACAATTCTTCTTCTCTAAAAAGAGCAAAAAAAATTTGAAATTTACTTTTACTTAACTTTTTTTTAAATATTAAAGATTTTTAAATTGAAAGGAATAAATCGAAAATACCTCAGCTCAAATCAGTTCGACTTCGGCCACCCTTTCTCGCAATCGAAACCCTTGTCGAACGCGAGGCTTCCCCCTATGTCGCCATCATCAGTGCCATGCCGCCTACGTGCTTGCCCTAGATTTGCCATCATCACCTTCAAATCGAACCAATCGAGCTCCAAAACCCATTTGCCTTAACTTGGTAAGCTGCTGCTCGGCATGATGATACGGGATCTATCGCGTGACGAAGATGAAGGCGCGATCCCATATATCGAACGAGAAAGTATAGGCACCCTGATTTGAGGAGCTTCGAATGATTTGGGTTCGAATTTGGTCCGCCATTATTTACTCCTGATTCGTTTTTTTATTCGGCCTCCTTTTTTCGATCTGGGCTTTCATTTTTTCTCTGATGCTTTTTCTTCGATTTGAAAAATGAAAAGAATGGGAGGAGAGAGCGTGAAAAGGAACGGCTGTTTAAAATGAAAGGAACGTGATGTTTTGAAAAGAGGGAAGCGTGCAAAAGAAGGCCATAGTGATTTGAGGTGAAACGAAAAAGCTCTGCTGTGAAATAATTTCAAATGCAGTTGACTAATATAAATATTCAATTTAAATTCAAACCGTTCCGATAAATGCAACTTAAAAACTTGACCTCCAATCGAGGCATGTCGCTAGGCGTTTATATTGTTATACCCCTATTTCGAACGCAATAGAAAAGGTTTCGAGTCCTAACTCGATCGTATGGAGAAGATAGCCTTTTGGATCAGTTATTATATTGAATTTTCGATATAAATTTCAGCGTGTTTATATATCGTACGCTCACACAACAACTCCAAATGCCACAAAAATTGAAATCCGATAATAATTCAATATTACGGATTCAATGGAACTGGTTTCGTCGAATTCCGAGACTGCGACTCGAAAGGCTATTTTTAAATATCGATTTAAACGATATATTTTCAAACTGAAAAAACGACTTTCAAATTTAATTTTAAAAGTTCTATCACCTTCAGCATTATTAATATGAAATTTTGTAAGCCTTTAAATTATTTTTAACAAGCTTAATACTGGAGATTCAATATTTTACCCAACTTTCAATTATTAAATTCAATAATTTAATTATCAAATAAATAGCGATATTTGAATTCATGTTAAAAAATTAACTTTTAAATATTTAAAATCAATTAAATATTCCGATTTCAAACATCCAAAAATTCCGGGTCGTCACATAGAATGTCGACAATTCATCACATGTTGAATGACATGTCAACTAATCCGCCTTCTTCCACCTCTATAAATGTGGACCCAATGGCAACTTGGAAGGGGCAAATCAATTCTTTCTTTCCTTCTTAAAATCAAGGAATTGTAACTGTAAATTGATTTGGGGAAGAATCCCGAACAAATTATAATACTGCAATTTATACGAACAAGGACTTGGACAAATATCTAGCATAGCTTATTTACCTTGATTGTGCAAATTTAACTATTATTGAACATGGACATGCATATGACCAATTTTTGGGCCAGGCATAACTTTGGGATTTATCTCGAACAAGGCCATTCAAGCCTTGGTTTAAATTAATGTTTATTTTGCATAATGCCTATTTTAGCAATTGACATATGAACAATAGATTGTGAGTTATGTTACTACTGCACATTTATGCAATTTACCTATTTCAACCTTAGATGCATCACATGGGCTTTTATACAATTCAACCAAAAGTCCATGGGTATCAGGGACCATTTTTAAAATAATATTTTTATACTAAGCCTTGGATGTTGAGCCAACCTTTGGTTCAATAACATCATTGGACCTCTCAAACTATGCCACATTAAATAATATCATGGGTGTTAAAACTAGTAATTATCTTATCATGGCATCATGGATGTTATACCAATTTTTGGTTTAACGTGGATGATTCACCCATTTTTTATTGATTCTGTGAGTTCTTATTTGGTGTATTTTCTATATGGTTGATGACATCAACGTGTATAGCAGTGTGAGAAGTAACATTTTGTAGATTGTTCAAGTTATTATTAAATAATACGCCTGTGTTTTCGTATATTTATATATGTATGTATTAACATTGTAATTGTCATTGTAAGTTACTCTGATAATATTGTCTTATTTTTATTACTCCTGGTATACATATATTGGGTCACTTATATTGATAGATTTATGATATAGACATAGTCTGACTTATATGTTATTTTACTCGGACTAGTCCAAGACATTTCAAGTATAGGGACAATGAGACCATCTCGTGTTATCTGGTACAGAGGAGACTAGGATGTAGTAATTTTGTATATCATCAGAGAATTATATAATTTCATGTATGTATATGTTGATGTTGCATATTGGACATACCATATACATTTATGTATCATATATTATCATTGCAATTCTGACTCTATGCGCTCTGTTTATATATTGTATATTATGTATTGTGATATCTTAGAGGTACATGTGTTTACTGCTTTGTGCCGATACTGAGTATTAATAGGTGAGTTATATATTCGATGTTTTAATGCGTACTAGTGCTAGCCTTGGGGAATATTTACATATTTACCCTATATCACCCATTTTCTGCATTATCTAACAATGTTACTTGGTAATACTCTTGGATAGTATGGGTATAGAGGTTGTGTGCTACAAAATAGTATTAAAGTAGGTTCAGAACAATACATCGTATATAAGAGACATTAAGCAAGACCTTAGATAAGACTTAGAGTCTTTGTCCCTTTGGGCATGTTGGGTAATTACCCTATAATTAAGGATAGTATGAGTATATGATGATTATTAGGGTAATCATCTGGGGACATATTTGTTATTATATATATATAAGATATTTGGATTTTTGATATTTTGAGTATGAATATAAATATAAAATGATTGACCTTGGGTGTCCTAATATTGAATCATTGTGTTTTGATTTTATTTTAATCAGAGTGCACATGGGAAATCTATTATCAGCTTTCCACTGAGTGAAGTGGTCATTGTTTCTTATATTTGTTTGGTTAATGATAATTGTTAGAATTGAATTTAATTTTTGTTATTGTCAGTTGAATATTTGGATATCTTTATCAGGTTATGAGATAGATTCAATTTTTTACCTTTACTTGCTACAAATAATTGTGAATGGAAATTTGTTTAATTTAGTATAATGTTTATTGAAATGGTATTTTAATGTGTGTATATATATATATCTAAAGGGTGTTTAAAAATGTTTGATATTACAAAGTATTTGTTAAAGATAAAGACTTTTGATATATGTGTGCATACATATACATACATATATGAATGTAGTTTATTATTAAATGTTTTTAGAAACTAGGAAAAAGTTTTGATTTGAAATTTCTTACATATATATATATATATATATATATATATATATATTAAATGTGTTAATTGCTTTGCGTGATGTGATGTTTAAAGTATTGAAAAATGATTTATCATATGAAGGTTACTTATAGAACGTATATAAATGTTTTATGATAGAAGAGTGTTTGTTATAGAAAGATTTTTGAGTTATATACATATAGCTTGTTAGAAATGTTTAATTAGAAATTTTAATAACCTGGGTCTGAACCATACTGTGATGCCCCACCTCTATACCCATATTACCCAAGAACATTACAAGTAATATTGTTGAGTAATACGGAGAATAAGGCTGGTTAGGACCGACCATCCATATTTATTACTTTAGGCTAAAACTGTGTAGGCTTGGCACAAAGAAATAGGTACGTTGGCTCTAAATACAAATCAGAACAAAATATAATACATATCATAAATCATAGAAACAGATATCATAGTGGAAAGAAAAATATAGATGCCCAACAAATACATAGTATCACAAAACAGTTCTAGCCCAAACACATACATATATACCACTACATATGAACTCCCAAAATATACGTACATTATGCCACATAGTGAATCAGACAACAGCGATCACACAATATAAGGTAGATTTGTTGTTATTCCAATATTTACCACTGTTTCACGCTACACATGTGTGTCATAGCCTGTGAAACCTTTGTTCTATTGAGATTCATCCAAGCCATTCAGACAACATTTTATCTGTTGTCTGATTGAAATTATCAAAAATTTCATTTTGGCTCCTTATCAAAATTTTGGTTTCCTTTTAATTGTTGCCTAGATTATTTCATGGCCACGTTCTTTCAATTATTTCACTCTTTTTCTTTCCTTTCTAGAGGAAAAAAAGAGTGTTCATTCCTTCAATTATTTTCCTCACCACCTTCGCCTATCTCTCTCCTAGCCATTACCTGCTGTCGACCATAGCCTTCTCCCATTCCATCGATGTTCTTTGATAAACTTAAGGTTTCCTAATCAGAGCCACCTCTTTCATCTTCGTTCTAAAATTAGGGTTCCATGAAAAACATTGCTTGAAAGTTAAGCTTCGAATCACTTTACTCCCTTCCTTCCTTGTAGATTGCATACTTCGATTTGCTGACTATTGATGGTTGTGGCTCCTCCTTGTCCAGTGTTCTTCGATTGATATTGGTATGATTTATGCCCCTTTTGATTTATATTGTTCTCGGCTTCTAATCTCTGGTCGATGATGATTTGGGTTTCTTATATAAGAATTTATTTCCTAAATATGCGAATATATGATTCGATTTGAATTTTTCAAATTATTTTTCTTGGTTGTCGATTTATGTTTGAACGCTCTTGATCATTTTTTGATTCTTGAACTTATCCCTTGATCCCCGTTTGTTGATTTGGTTGTTATGTTGGACCTTGTTTTTCACTATGTTGCATGACCATGTGCTCTTGACTTCATCTGAGTTAGTCGGTTGCTATGTTGGACCTTGTTATCTAAGCCAATGTTGATTGGAACTGCTTTGTTCAGGGCAGTGCACTTCAACACTGAACCTGTGTTGCATACATACGTGTATACATGTATATATGTGTGTGTGTGTTTTTTTGTGTGTGTTGCTCACTATACTTATACTCAAACTTATGTGCTTATGCACTTCCATATGCTTGTGCCTTTACTTGTTTGTGCACTTTCATGTGCTTGTGCCTTTACTTCATGTTGTTCTATTTGATTACTTTTATATGCTTTGGTTTCTTATATACATTTTCATTTGCACTTTCATGTACTTATGCCTTCACTTCATGTTCTGTTTACTAATTTGATGGTTTGAATTGCCTATTTCTCACTATGTATATACATGCATGCATATACACAAGTGTATATGTGTATAGTAGTTACGTTTTGTTGGTTCATCCATGTATGTACATGCAAATGCATGTATGTGTTCTATTGTTTAGCCTTGTTCTATGGTTTAGGCTGAAACTGATACTTGTTCATATATTTCATTGTTGTCTGCACTTTGTTTTTACTAGGATTAGTACTCTGTAGTAAGTTTAACTATCGATTGAGGTAAAGTTGTGCACTTTGATTCCAATATCATCCTTGTTATACATTCATACATATGTATGTATATATATGTGAATCTTGGTGGTTCGAACTTGTGGTTATGTTAGTGTCTTGTCTAATTTTGTGGCACTTGTTCAATTTGTGCCTTGTTCAATTTTGTGGCACTTGTTTAAGGCAGTGATATGAAATTGCTAGTGATATGGGCTTATTATTATTCAGTTTGTGGCACTTGCTCAATTACTGACATGTTTGAACCTATGAGTCCGGCTTGACTCCTTTATATGTTGTCAATTTTGTTTTGTGACTTTGAAGCTTTATTTGATAGTATTTTGATGGGGCTTTGCTTTAGTTTGATGGTTTACTACTACTACTCTGTTCAAGGCATTGTGAACTAGAATTTTTTGATATTTGTTATTCCAAGTTGTTGAATTGTTGAAACTTGTTTTTGCTCTGAATTTCCATATATAGACATACATATGTATATATATGTAGAGTAAATGTCTGTGGCACTACCTTATTTTAATTTTTGGCACTGCCTTGTTGCATTATTGCATTGTTAGCCTTATCCTTGTACTTGCACACTGCCTTGTTCAAGGCAGTGCACACTGTCGTATTCAAGGCAGTGTGCACTGCCATGACATTGGTTGAATACCTTTCATGTGCTTTGGTTTCTTGTTTGTGCACTTTGATACTTGCTTCATCATTTGTTGTTTTGCCTGAGCTTGTTTACATACACTGTGATTTTTTATTACACTTTCAATTGGAAATCTTATTCCAATTCAGTTCTTGTATATATACTTGTATATACTTGTATGTACTTATGTACACTTGAGCTTGTATATACTTGCTTCAGCACCGTGGTTTCTTATTTTGCCTGAGCACTTGTTGTTTGATTCCTATCTATATGTACACACACACACACACACATATATATGTACATGCTCACTTTGATGATATATACTGCTGCCTATAAAATGAAACGCTTGTCATGCATGTACCATTATACATGTTTCATGGGTGCATTTTTTTAGTGTTCCTTGTTTATGCCTTTATCTGAACCATTTTGAGTTTCTGAACCATTTTGATTTGAATTTGTTTTGAGTTGCCTTAAGTTCCTCCTATGTGCATTGCTTGTTGTTTGCACTATATTGAGCCTCCAGGCTTGACCTTTGCAACAATCTATGAGATTTAATTGATGCTCGGCCTTGGGATATTCACTGTGATACACTATGCGTATCGTAATTGTCTGTGCATATATATATATATTTATCTATTCTAAAACATGAAGAGAAAACAACCCGTAAATTGAGGCATTATTAATATACAATTAAATTTTATTTTTGCAATTTAGCTTTGTTTCCTTTTCCATATTACTGGGTTGTTTATTTGACAGGTATAGGAGATGGCTAGATATAAGCTGGAGCAAGCAAATCAAGATCAACACATCAAAAATAAACTCGAGTGATTGTGAGTGAGAGCGAGTAAAAAAAGGATTATATATGAGAGTGCAGAGAAAAGTTGTATATATAAGATTGATAGGGAAAGTTGTATTACATTTGAATTTGATTTGAAATAAAATTTTATGTAAATATAATTGCAATTCATTTATTTCACTTTGCAAATATAATATAAGTATAATCGCTATGCATATCAGAATATATATATATATATATATATATATATATATATGTGTGTGTGTGTGTGTGTGTGTGTGTGTGTGTGTGTGTGTGTTTCATAGTAGAAAATGCTAGAAATGATACTACAACATGCACACGATTCATAGAAATGAACCAACGAAGTGACCAATGAGGTAGTCCAAACTAATTTTATGTATCTATAACCATCTTTACATAACAAATATTCTTAGTGCTCAAATGCTCTATTCCAAGGGGAGATGAACGCTCCAGGAGTTATCTGCTAACTCCTACAGCCTTAAAGTACTGGATATCCATAACCAATGCTCACATCACAAGCAATTACACTTTTCAGTGCCACACAAAACGAGTTATGATATCGACTATAGCCCTACGATGAAAACTGCTAGCTAAGTGGTATCAAGTCAACATCAAAAATGAAACAAATACCATGACTCAAGGAGAAGCCTTCGTAGTCAAGCCGCTAGGCTCACACTAGCCTCAAGATCAAGCTACTAATGCACTAATCAATTATAGCGACTAGATTGCTTTCACATGATGCTAATTGATCTTATAGTGTCACTTACTAGTTTACTAGTAACTACTAAAGTAAATCTCCATGTCCCATAACCACCGGGTTTTTCTAGCGTATTTACTAATGATTGGTAAATTCCACTGCACAAATTACTACACAAATGAGTCATATAGTTAAGCGATGAGATGATAATTAATGTCCAATAACTACTATTTATTACCCTATCATTTAAATATAATTCTTCTTCCATAGTACACCAAACAATCATCTTAAAATAATTTATTTCTTTTATATTAAATAAAAATAACATATTTATTTGTAAATCTAAGATTTCGTCATTTAAAATATCAATATGGTTTTATATAAGTTAAAAAATGATTATTACAGCTAAATTAGATTTTATATAGATATTATTTATAAATCCCTTTCTTTAAAGATTTGTATATAATATACTTTATATAAAACCATATTTTTTTTGTGTGTGTATGTATATATATTATCAAATCATTCTTTCATTAATCAAAACTAATACCAGGTTGCAAATCAGTTTGTGTTCAGTTAACCATCTTCAGAAATCAACAAACAAAACATTAAGCAAAATAACGACCAAAACAGGATCAAACTGCATGGGCGCAGTGCCCAGGAGATTCTTGAACCGATGGAACAGTTGAGGCGAACCAGTGGACCAGTTCGAATGATTCTTAAGTGCTGCTTCTAGGAATTCGTTCTCCTTTTCTGGCCAACTATGACGATTCCAGTGGGTGTTTTGGGGGTGTTTGGGTCTGCAAACAACATACTTCACCTGACTAACGTCATCAATCATCATGCAATCACAAACACATTATTTATCAAAGTAATTAGATATATTTTGTGTCTTTAGTTTTCAATTTTTTCATTTTAACTTCATATGGTCAAATTCTAATCAACGTGTAATCATAAACCACTATAAATAAGGGAATAAATCAGGCACAAATGATATTTACTGATAAGTGTGAGAATTTCTCAACTTTAAACAAAAATTAGCAACCAAACCAAACCTAGAAATCAATCTCCTTTACTGATTATCTCTAACCCTAAATCAGTAAATTATAGACAAAAAGAGATCACTATAACAATCAAAAACTGAAATTGAAGCTTCAATAAGATAGAGGTAGATAAGAGATACATACTCGGATTTTATCTTGATTTTTAGAAATCTATTTCAAATTCTTTCTAGGTTTTTTTATTGATTTGGAGAAGAGGGTTTTGATTTTAGTTCATTTTCTCGTCTTGTGATAAAAGCGTGTATTAACGTTTAGAATGAGGACAAAATACTTTCTCTGTTTCTCTTATTTTGGTTAAGTACTAATGAGCTTGACCCAATTAGACAAAATCATCATTTTAACACTAGTTTGCCAATTTAACCATTGTTTTAATCATTCTTTTTACAAACAAAGCTCTCTAACATTTTTCTAAAATCTTTTAAAATCTCAAATTAATCGCAACTTAAGAACATAACTACTTTCTACATATTTTATGAAATTACTAACTTTTGAAATCAATTTTCCAAATTTAATTCTAATTTAAATCCTCATATTCAAATATGAATGAAATCCATATATTTGTTTAAAAGGAGAATTTTCCACTTTTAAAAATTGTTATTAGAACATTATAATAAATTTATTTCACCAATTATATTTTAATAAGAATAGTATCTTATTTTAATGAAATATTACTAATTTACAAAAACTCCATTACTTCAAATCAAATTTACAAAAACAAATCATCTCATTATATTACAGAAAAATCCTATTTTTAACCTATTCGTTTTGACTAAAAATATCCAAATAATTAATCCCAAAAATTTATTGTAAAAATACAGTCTCAAAAAATTATCGAACAAGGTTGTTGCATATACCCAGAATTAAATCAAAAATATAATTTAAACCATAAGGATTGGTTAATGAAAATTTAGGATTTTTATTTCTTTCCTTCTTCCAAATTAAAGTGAATTTTGAACTAAATTGGGAGGAAATATTTATAAATAAGCTTTCTTAAGTGGAAAATAAATGTTTTGCAAATTCAAATGAAATATTATTTTATGTAGTTGGATTCATTTATTTAAATAACAAATGAAAAATATGAAAAGTAAATAAATGGAAATAAATCCAGAGGATCTATTATGAGAAATTTATTGAATTAATCCATTAATTTGAATAAAAGTAATTTTAGAGAATATAAATGAAATGAATGAATAATAAATTATTTAATTAAGGGAAGTGGGAATAATAAGGTTAGTATCAATCCTTTTAATCAAAAGCAAAAGTTAATAACTAATTTTATTTGCACTAAGAATTATTGCAATAGTTTAATATATAGATTAATTTAAAAAAAACAGTGAAGTATGATTTTGGAAAAATATGGACTGGTTAAATGAATAGTTGATTATTTTAACAAGTAAGATGGCAGTTTCATCAACTCTTTAATTTTGAAGGAAAAGTTGAATTGAGAATTTAATTCATTTTATTGCGAATAAAATGATAAGGATAAGCTTATGTGTTGTTTTGATAAATAAGGTTAAAAAGTGTAATCAATTTATGTTCTAAAACATTATTTATATGGGTTGTTGTTTTGTAATTGAAAGAAAAAAGAAAGAAAATGAGACAAATCATTTCTTTTATTAAGTAAATATGTCCAAAGCCTATATAGGCTAAGTAATAGGTTTTAGCGAGAGGAAATTATAACATGTACGTATATTATTTTCTAACTTAGGATTACAGTAACCAACAAACCACGGTCAGTCCATCTCTTCCTTTCTCATATGAACCCTAAGAAATTTCCCCAAATCAAATGAAATAGAGAACTGAATTACTGATTTATTGAAGTCTATAACCTTAGGTAATCTTCTTCAATCACTAGTACATCCTATAGATCTCTATGTTCAGTTTTTCTCTAGAGTTTGAAATTGGAATTTGGGGTATTTCTGAGTTCCTCTTAGGTTAGACTGCTGAGAAGAAATAAACTGAAGCTTCAACCTAATAGTAGCAAATTTCTTAAGCTAATTGATGAGTAAAACTCACATTTATAGTTTCATTTCAAGTGCGTGCAATTGTTTTCCTGTTTGGATGAAAATTGGGTTGAAATTGATCTCACCTGATGCAGTGTCTGTTCATTGGGATGCTATTCAGCTCTCTGTTTATCTCATCTCAGTCGAGTAAATCCTTATGCTTTGATCCTATCTTTTTACTATACTTGATTGATGTTGAGTCTGCATGCTACTGAAATGAAATTATATGAATCGAACGCTTGAATCGCTGGACAAACCATCATTAAGACGAACTAGTGTTTGACCAACATTACCTACAGCAAGCTCCAAGTAACATAAAAATGTCGACTTGTAGGGAATTCAGTCACTCGTCATGGTCGACCGATGCACATTACGGTCAATCTTTCTGACTTGAAACTTGTCCCGGTATTTTATTCCGTAAGGACCCGGTAATTTTAAGGATTATAACGTGATTAACTAAAATTTTGCTTGAAATTAAATAATTAAATTTAACAATAAAAATATAATATTTGAAATACGTCTGTTGAGACATAGCAAATGTTAGACTTTTACCAAAAAATATAAAAGTTTGTTTTGTTGTGCAATTTTATTTAAATTTAAACAATTAATATTTGATGGAAATTAAACATTTTCCAAACATGAATATTTTTATATATTAAAAATGTAAATCATTTTCTGAGTGAGACGTCATAATTCGTTTTTTCAAATTTGGACTGTTGTAACTCCGTTTATCATATTTTCGGCGTTTTAGCAGCAGTTTGACAGCGAAATTCGAGTTTTGATAGGTGGATCGTATTGCTCATATCTGTGTATCATTATGTTCATCTCATCGTGCTAATCTTTGTAGTATATTCATTTGTGTGTTTCGGAGTCCGGTGCATGGCGGAATCTATAAAACGGTTAAACATATCGGTACTCGTTTTGTGCCTTTTTGTTTCTTTTGTCCATTCATTTGTCCATCGTATTATACCAATGGGCACTAGCATTACTTTTTTTCCAGAAATCAATACTAGACTTTCCTTTTTCTCTGGTAGCAACGTAAAAGTTGGTTCGCTTGCTCTACCTTTTGTTCGTTATATATATAAATAATTAAACAAAGTTTATATGTGCATCATCTCCTTCTTCTTCGTGCCCCACTCTCTGGACATTGCTTTCCACTGCTTTGGAGTGTACTCCACCTCAAAAATAAATGACAAACCATCGCCACCTTTCCCATCCTCAGCAGCCGCCACAAACCCGTACCTCCGACCTGCTCCTCATTTTGCCGATCGACTGTTGCTAGCCACTTTTCCTCTACATGAACAGCCACACTTACGAAGAAAAAAAATGTATATGGAATACACTGTTGTCTATTCCCCAGACTTCAGCTTCACGCAACATGACCCTCCATCTCTGCCTCACACCCATGCCGCCACAATAGCTTCCTTTCTCTTAACTGTCACCATGCCCGCTCACGTCCGCTTCCACCACAATGGCCTACCCACTCACCAAACCTACCCTGGAGCTAACCTTAACTACCTGCGAGACCACTCGAGCACCCTTTCCCCTTCATCTGCCGTTCCAACATCAACTCCTTCCTTCCATCCATCCATCCGCTCCCTTCAAAGCGACAGCAGCAGCCTTTCCCCTCCCACATCCCCTT
The DNA here is from genome assembly GCA_030765085.1 of Allium cepa. Classification (NCBI taxonomy): domain Eukaryota; kingdom Viridiplantae; phylum Streptophyta; class Magnoliopsida; order Asparagales; family Amaryllidaceae; genus Allium; species Allium cepa. Next base: position 789,122,031 of record CM060935.1, on the reverse strand, counting down.
CCATCACTTGAGATGCTCGGCCTCCCACTTCCCGACCCTGCCTCCTCGACCAGAGATCCGCCAGCACCTTCCCATGCGCAGCCCCCCATGCCCTTACCCACGTGATCGACCATATCCTACACCTTGCCCCTTCTTCATTCGCCTCCACAGCCTCCTTCATTCATCAACTCCGCCTACAGCAGTCATCGCTGCTGCAAACTTATGGCCGGACACCCTGTACCCTTTTATAAATAGGTATATAAGCTACCGAGAGTATTTTTCTCTAAAGAAGCTATTATCCCGTTTTGTCTTTGTTATGCACTACATACTTCATTAGCTTTTCCGTGTGCTGCTTGCACTATAAGAACGGCACCTGATAGCGACGGCTTTAGCCGTCGACGGCCGTCGCTATTTAACTCATCGCCCAATAGAATCACGACGGATTTAGCGACGGCTCTGTCACATAAATAGCGGCGGCTCGCGACTGCAAATGTGCCATGTGGAAATTTTTCAACCTCTAGTTGTCGTTGCTAATCTGAACAAAATGGTCGTCGCTAGCCGTCGCTAATCTGAATAAAATGGCCGTCGCCAGCCGTCGCCAGCCGTCGCTAGCTGTCGCTATACTGAACAAAATTCTGTGCACTTGCACAGCCCATATACACTTCAAACAATAACCATCAAATACCATCATCACAGCCACTATACACTATATTCATCAACTATAATCATCCTATATCCTTCATATAACAACACTATACATTCAAACAATATAAAATCCAACAAAACCAAACAAAATCATATACAATCCCAACAACAATACATATCATGTCAACCAATACAAGTCATCAAAATACGTACATAGTTTCCCAACCAAAATGTGTGCATAGTTCTCCAACCACAACTACAAACCGTTAACCCAAACAAACCGTTAACACAACTACAAATCATCAAAATATTATAATATCCCGAAATATATATACACCAAACCAACCAAAATGTGTATATACCAAACTGAAACATGAGCAAACAAGCATACCTACTCTTCAGCATCGTTTCCATCCTCTTCAGGCATCCTCCCATGCTGTTGCAAATAACCTGCAATCCGCTCATCCAGTTGTTGCTCGAAAAAACTCTTCCTCCAATCAATATTTCATCCACTGTTTGCTTCAACTGAGCAATCTCCTCTTCTTGCTGGGACCTCTGTATGCACTCTGCAATCTCATCGCTTGTAAAATAGTTCATAATTATTTATATATTAGGTTATATATATAATATGATTAAAATTATTTAACTATTCATATGCATGTGTAAATTTATATATTAGTACATATCAGAATTTACCTCCAGATTTCCATAGCTATACCGCACATTGGTCCGAGAAGGCGGGTCAATAATAGCATCCCAGATATTGTTCGCCTCCTCTAGCGTAAGCTCTTCCCGACCAGTGGACTGTGCTACCCGAGCCCGTTCAGCTTCGTACCTCTCCTGCGACTACAAACAATTGTTTTACACGATAAAAACCGAATTTCAAGTTTTTGAAAATAAAATAAGACATAATATTGTTATTAACAATAAATTAGTTTACAATTACGGATTGGGATTTGTCATCCGTCCACTCGTACGAAACATTGCCTTCTTCATCAATCCTCTCTATGGCATGTGTTACCTTGAACAACTCGGCCATAGTGAGCTCGCGGTAGTATCTCGCGGCCTGAAAATATATAAATATTATTGCTAATCTGATTATAAACTATTTTAATAAAATATAAACACAGTTTATAAATTTAATTACCAGCTCTCTCTTATGCTCCTGGAAGGATTTGAAGCCACCACGGTGCAATGCAGGATTTTTATTCCTGTTAGGCCGGTTTCGCACAGATAATTCCTACAAATTAAGATAAATTATCACGTATATATTTTGCGAGATTTATATTAGATTTAAATAACAAAGCAAATATATATTACTTACTTTTGCTACCGGAGTGTCCCAAAGCCGAAGAAAATCAGCCCATACACCGTCACCCATCCAGTTAGGCTTTTTGCCTGAATTCTTAGCCTTGGATAATGTATCCCTGTAATTTTTCCTTATTCTTTTGTTCCAGTGATTTAAGAAAATGCCTATGTCATTAGGGTCAACGCGGACTGCAGCCTGTAAATTAAAATTATTTTAAGTTATATAGATTATATTAATTTACAACTGAAATTCAAACTACTACTTACAAGTAAATCGGCCTGTATTGCGTTCTTGACATGAATGGGGATGTCGTCCCGACGAGGCCAACAACTATCCATCCGGCTCTGAAAGCCTTCCTTGAAACCTATAGAATATAATCTGATGGCTCCACCTCAAAGCCCCTGCAAAAGTTATGATATACATGTTTAGTGGATTTTAAAACTTATACTTTAAATAAAATTGATACTTACCTGGCACTTTTCGGAACAACTTCTGCCATCGGACGTAAGTCCGGTGCAGTGCCACTACCACCTGCACCGGGAGATGGGGATGGCGTGCCTGTCATACTTCGTCTCCTGCCAGACATATCTACTATAGAAAAACAATATCATTACAGAACGATTATAGAAATTTACTACTACATAGCATGTTTCAATCACTCTCACAGAAATAATTATAAAAATTTACTAGTACAAAACATGGATAAAAATTAAATAAATGATCATCACAGAACAATAATAGAAATTCACTACTACATAGCATGTTTCAATCACTTTCACAGAACAATTATAAAATTTACTAGTACAAAACATGGATAAAAATTAACTAAATGATCATCAGAGAACAATTACAGAAATTTATTGTTACATAGCATGTTTCAATCACTATCACATAACAGTTATATCAATAACGATCAGTCTTCATCGTTTTCTGATTCAGACTCAGTCTCCTATTCTATCTCATTTTCTTCGGTACTTTCGAATGCATCAAATAAGACGTTCGATTCATCATTCAAAGGCCCTACATCAATATCATCAGTTATTATTATTCTTGTATTTGGTTCAAGATCGGCTTGATATGCTGCTTCATATTGAATATTATTTCCATCAAACGTAAACCTTGGTTTTATTTTGAAAACAGCAGACCAATCCGCTTTATCTCTTTTCAAAGATGGATACGGAGCAAAATAAACTTATAACGCTTACTTGGCTAATGCAAAAGGATCGTACTTATAGTAGTGTGATGTATGCCTTATTTCAATAAGTTTATACTCTTTATGCACGTTGATTCCGGAACCAGGAACGTTACTGAACCAATTGCACTTAAATATAAAAAACCATTTATAAAGGTTCAACATAATATGTCAACTCTAGAACCCGTGTTAAGACGCCGTAAAAATCTTTTAAATGCTCATCTGGATCATCACTGCCTTTGACAAATACCCCGCTGTTATATGTTAATTTTTCAGCCTCGTAATCTTTCGTGTTGAACTTAAACCCATTGACGAAGAATATTGGATAAGTCTTCACATTTCTTTTCGGTCCAATCGTAAGATGTCTTAAGCCTTCGTCAACGACATGGTCTTTTGGCTCATAAACATAGTTCAAAAATCATTTGGCAAATTCTTCACTGAGATCGCCAGATGGATACTGTGATTCGTAGATACTGCATATATGTAATAATGTTATAATTATTATGTAGTACAAGTAAATTACAAGTGAATTAATTATTACCTGACAAATGGTGTGACTTCGACACAATTTAAAAGAACATACGTGTGTGCTACATGGTGGTCTCTATCGTCCAACCATATTTCCACACATTTTCCACCAGGTCTACCATATTGTCTAAAAACAGATAACATTGTTTGAGAAGAATATTGTTTAACGACTTCCTCATTTCGAGGAACAGTTACAAACGATAAGTTCACATCATCCTTGAAGTGGTGAGAGAAGAAAAATGAGGCTTCTTCTTCAAGATACGATTTGCATATCGAACCCTCAACTCGGGATTTTTGTCGAATCTTCTTCTTCAGATGATTCAAGTACCTATTAAGATATTTATTACATATTTAGATATACAAATTTGAATTTGAAATTGACATGAACATTGCACATGTTAATTTACCTCTCAAATGGATACATCCATCCATATTGCACAGGACCTCGAAGAAGTGCTTCGGATGGAAGATGAATAGGTAAATACTCCATTACGTTAAAGAAACCAGGCGGAAGTATTTTCTCCAGTTTGCATAGCAATATGGGTATTTCTACTTCAAGTTTGCGTATACGGTCTACCTTTAATGTTGTCGAACAAAGCTGTTTATAAAACAAACATAACTCTGTTATAACGTTCCATACTTTTACGGGCAACAGTTCTTTGAAAGCCATGGGTAGTAAATATTCCATCATGATATGACAATCGTGACTTTTCATCCCACTCAGTTTACTATTTTTGAAGTCAACACATCTACGAAGATTGGAAGAAATCCCATCGGGAAATCTTAATTCTTCCACCCACTTTAGCATGAGTTTTACTTGCTTATTGTCTAGCTCATAGCATGCTTTCGATTTTTTATTGTCATTAGGCTTCATATGAAGTTCCGGGCGCTTACAATAGTTTGCTATATCAAGCCTTGAATTCAAATCGTCCTTGGTTTTGCCCTTTACATTCAAAATTGTATTAAACAGATTATCAAACACGTTCTTTTCGTTGTGCATCACGTCAATGTTATGTCGGAGAAGAGATTTTTCCAATATGGTAACTCCCAAAATATACTTTGTTTGCACCAATTATGAATGTCTGACTTTCCTGGGATTTCAGTCTGGACTCCAGTTTCATGTATCTTTGGATAGTCTCTTACAATTTCGTATATTTCCTCGCCTGACCGAAGCTTAGGTGGTTTCAGATTCTCTTCTCTGTTAGCTATGAAAATTTTCTTATCTCTTTTAAAAGTATGAGTGGGATGAAGAAAACACCGATGACAATAAAAACATGAAACTTTCATCCCATATCGTAACGAAAATGCTCGTATTTCTTCCATACAATAAGGGCATGCTAGACGACCGGCCGTATTCCAACCAGAAAGCATCCCGTATGCAGGAAAATCATTAATAGTTCATAACAAAGAAGCGAATAACCGATTTTTTTTTTTCGTTGATACATCGTAAGTTTCAAATCCTTCATTCCACAGTTTCTTCAACTCTTCGATCAATGGTTGTAAGTAAACATCAATTCCTTGGGTTGGATCATGAGGGCCGGGAACGACAGTGGTGAGAAACATATATGGTGTCTTCATACACATCCATGGAGGTAAATTATACGGAGTAACGATAATTGACCAGGATGAATATTTACTACCAAACTGTGAAAATAGTGAATATCCATCCGTACATAAACCAAGTTTGACATTACGGCTTTCCGCAGCAAATGCAGGATAAGTCTTATCGAAATGTTTCCATGCTTCTCCGTCGGATGGATGCATCAAAGTTCTTTCTTCCGCTGTTCTCACACTATACCATTGCATATGACAGGCCGTAGCAGAAGATGCATATAATCTTTGAAGTCTGGGAGTGATGGGTAAATAATGCATTCTCTTGTGCGGGACTTCTTTCTCTTTCTTCTTTCTTGGTTTGTATCTTTCTTCGTTACATATTTTGCATTTTCTGAGGTCAACGTCGTCTTTCCAATAAAACATGCAACCTTTCACACATGCATCTATCTTCTCGTACGGTAGACCGAAAGTGGACATCAATTTTTTTACTTTATAATGACTATTGCACATCAGATTATTGGGTGTGGCATGTGTCGTTTTGCAGCTTGTACAACTGCTGTAAATGAAGCTTCCGTAAAGTTGAATTTTGATTTCATAGTTATGTATTCGGCGGTTACTGAAAGTTCGGTTTCACTTTTACATCCGTTCCACAACGGCCTCTTAGCAGAATCCAACAAATCGTATATTTTTTTAGCTCCCGTAGTCGGTTCTTCTTCGACATTTTCGTCTTCATCGACAGCTTCAGTTGTAGGAAACATTGATCGTGTTGCATCATCCACCATATTTTCTATCGGATTCGTCATCATATTAGCGTCCTCTAACATTTCAGTATTAGGTGTAGGTTCAACAAGTTCTCCATGATGATCCCAGAAATAATAATCAGGCACGAAACCATATTGATACAAATGTACTTCAACTATATCTGGTTTCCAATGCTTCAAATGTTGGCACTTACTACACGGACAACGAATTTCTATGTTGTTTCGGTTATTAGATTTAGCAAATCTAATAAATTCGTGTACACCGTTGTAGAAATATTGCTTTATTGATCCCTTCTTTCCAGTTCTGAGTTCATACATCCAAGTACGGTCGAGAAAATAATTGAACATTTTTCCTGATTTGAAAATGTATGTTAGACAATTTAAATCATTAATTTTCAACCATTCTCCAATATAAGCAGTTCATCGTTGCAGAAAATTCAAAATAAAAACTTCACTTTATTTTTTTATTTTTGGTATTTTGGTTTTCACTTCGGTGGTCAGTCATCCTACTTTCCATTACAAACACAATAATGTAATTACATTTTATAAATCATTTCAGATTAAACAGTTCAACAAAATTTCGGCAGCACTTCCCTTCTATTCCCTGTATCGTACACAAATGCGTGTACACATGGAACGTAAAGGAAGTGCTGTGGAAATTTTGTAACCGTTTAAAATGAAATGATTTATAATATATAATTACTTTATTGTGCTTGTAACTTGTCCAATACATGGGCAAATCCGACAAATATTGTATCAGATGAATATAAATGTCCGTTCCGTTACAAAACGAACATCCATATAACGATCATATACAACACTTGCCAGACGGGCCAATGCCAATCTAAGGGATAAAAAAATTTCTTTAAAATTTATCAAATATTGTTGTTCTTTCAAATTTTGACAATGTTTCAACTATTTAAATTTTATTTCATAAATTTGTGTATTTAAATTTTAGTTCAACATTCAATTAACAATTTTAGTTCAATATTCATTTCTTTGTTTTTTTACGACGTAGATTTTAGAGGAATATTTGTTGTTGTTATATTCATTTCTAAATTTCTTTACAAAATCGATTTTAGTACAATATCAGTTGTTTTTAAAGTCATTTCCTATTTTTTTTTAAAAATTAGATATTTGTAGAATTTTTAATGTTCTCATTTTTTTTATATAAACTTTATTTTTGTACAATATATATAACCTTTTGCATTTTGTCCGTCTCCAGCCATCGCTAAAATTATTAAAATGGTCGTCGCTAGCCGTCGCTAAATCAACAAGATAAATAGAAGAATTATCAATGAAGATAATTATAAAACAACAAAATCTAATTATCAAGATAGTTAGAAAATAATAAAAAATCTAATTATTAAATAAAAATTTGTCAATTTAAATTCACTTAACAACTTAAATTTGTAATTTACCAATTTCATAAACTATGAAATACTTTCATGTAAATTTATCAATAACCAATTCTAACACAACTAACCATGTTAATCGCCAACACTAATTATTTACATCAACCATTTATTCAACTTCATGATAAACTAATTAATCTAATACCTAATTTAACTTCATGATAATAAACTAATTAATCTACCAAATCATCATACAACACTACTAATACCTAATTTAGCAATACTGCTAATACCTAATTTAACAACAAATTCTAATTTAACAACAAATCCTAATTTAATTAGGGTTTAAACTAAACCTAAAAAACATCAAATTTACATTCAAAATAGAGATTAGAAGCATACCTAGACGAATTTGGGTGATTTGGAAGGCGGGGCGGCGGCTGCGGTGACGGGGGGCGGCGAATTGGGGGAAGGAGGGTTTAATTTTGGTGGAAAGAATGAAAGTTCTGCTCGCGGAAAGTAGATCTGTGTATTTCGTATAGCGACGGCCGTATTTTTTTAGCAGTCGCTAGACTCCGTCGCTCTCTGAGCCGTTTCTAGCAGTGTTGCAAGGTAGCCTAGTTCGAATATATGATATGGTATATATGTTTATTTTCTCTGTGATTTTATAATATAGCACTATTGTTTATAATTTGTAGTTTATATATATATATACAAGTTTATAAGAGTTGTATATATATAAGTTTCTATAAGTTTGTACATGATCTGTTGAGTTATATATATATTGATTATAAAGTATTGACTTTATACTAAAGAAATTCTTCATCCTTTCGTTTGCTTATATATACAACAAAGTAAGTTTATACTGATTTCATAAGAAATATTAATTTTGAAATATAATATGTATGTAAGTTATATATTAGTCTATATATTAGTTATATAATTATACATCAGTTTGATTTTCAAACATATATATATATATAAAGATTTTATTTTGATATTGGTTTTGAAATATATATATATTATTAGATATGTGTTTTAATTGAATATTGATTTTTTTTAGAAAATTATATTATATATTGTTTCTCCAATCTCTAGCTTGCTTTGATTTGTTTTTATCGAATTCGTGTAGATTTGTGCTTTATTGTTGTCCAGTTGTCGAATCTATGCTTATCCATATCGGTTTGGTCGATTGTCGAGTTCACGATTCAATTCGCAGTTTGTCATGTTATCTAATCTCTCTAGCCTCGAAAGGTGAGAAATCACTCACGGTTAACATTCTTATATTTAGAAAATTGAATTCACATGAGATGACGATGGAAATATGCTATTAAATTTGAATTGTTAGTTATTTAATTGTTAAATATGATATGCCATTATCTGCAATTGTTGACCTATGACATATCACACCATAAGTTGTATATATTATATTTAAATTGTTAATGATGATATTTTGTCTGCTATTGAATGTATGTCATTTTATAATATACTATTTTATTATTTGTTCTCACTCTGCAAGTTCCCTATTATTTTAGAATTCCCTATAGGTTGAAATGATACATACCCGGACGATCATATAGATTAGGGGAAAATCGCTATGAGTTGAAATGATAAACCCAAGCAATTTTAATTAATTTGAAAATTTAAGATTTCGGGTTAAAATGATATAAAAATAATTACGGATTGAAATGATAAATATCTATATCACTTGAACATAGGATAAAAAACTATATACGGACAGCGTTTGTCTATTTTGAAAATGATTTCCATGGTTGAAAAGGATTTTAACAAATATTGGTTTTAAAATATAATACATAAAATTTATTTTATATATATACGTGTAAAATTTAGATTTTAAAAATTATATATTTGAAAATTTTAAATTTATAAGTTAGTTTTGAAAATATAAATTTTAATATTTTACTTATAATTTTATTATATTTTTAATATATAAAATTAGATTTAATATAAAATGAAATTTAATAATAAGATTTAATTTAATAAAAGTTTAATTTAATTAATGTATATATATAATATGTTTAAGTATTTATAAAAAAATTTAATAATATTTTAAAAATAGATTTTGTAATAAATTCAATAAAGTATGGTTGGAAAGGTAAATTGAAATTGATTTGAAATATTATTTGTTTAAGCATTGGATATAAATAAGGATTGATTTAAACTAATTGATTTTGAGATTTTAAGAATATGACTTTATAACTTTATATTGATTAAGGTGATTAAATTAATATATTTAAATTTAAATAAAAACTGAAATTGAATATTTAAATTTGATTTAAGTTTGAATTTGAGATTTTATTTAAATGTTCATAAAAGGTGATTAAGTGAATATTTCAGAATTAAATAAATTAAGGTTAGATATTTAATATTTAATTTGATTTAAATTTTTAATTTGGGATTTTATTTAAATGCGTATGAAAATGATAAATTGAATATTTTCAAATTTAAGTAAAATTAAAGTTGAATTTTTAAATATAAATGAAATTTATCATATGAGTTATCGAGAATTGTTTGAATATTTAAACCGTGAAACCTATTGAATTGGAAGTTGTTTAAATTCGAAATTCAAACCTGAATTTGAAATCAATATAAACTAAAATGGTTTAACGAGAATTTGAATTGATTTGTGAAATTGAAAGAAACAATTCTAATTATAAACTATTTTGATATATAAACTATTTTTAATATATAACTATTTTTGAATATAAACTATTTTTAGTTTATAATTATTTCAATATATAAACTATTTTCCATTTCTAAAATGTTTAAGTTGGAACGGTTATGATTTAAAGTGAATATGATTTCAAAAGAGATATGATTTTGAAATGAATATGATATGAAATATGAACTGTTTGAAACTATAAAATGACCACGGTATGAAATAAGCATTTGGTTGTTAAAGAGACAGGGATCGGATACTGTCATACTCTCTGCCAATACCGTAAACCACTTTAACAACTGTGTACGTGGTGGAGATTCCAAAATAAAGTAGGATGTTTTGGCGAATGATTTTATTTGAGGTATTAACACAGCCCTGACTCCCGCAAGTCAGCTTGATGTGACTAAAATAGGAGCCACGCTGGGTCAAGTGAGGTCGTACCTCCAATCGGGCACATTTCTTCGATAGCATTCTATTACTTTATGATTTAATTGGGTGCACCTTCGATTTGGGAGTGTGTCTCGAGGTGGGTGGTAGTAGCTGTTATGCGTTACCAGCAGTCCGGATCCGCAAAACGGTAGTATCCTACCTTGGGTATTGCCTCGCGTGCCTTGTCACATATTGTAACGAACAGGGATTTTTTCGCGCTCGAAAATCGACATCCATACTTCATATCGTATTCGAATGCCATAGATTCACCGTTCAAATCCGATTCGCCGGAGCTTATAACAACATTAAGTAAACAACACAGCGGAATAAAAGAATAATACATTGATACACAGCTTTGATACAATATCTGATACAACAGATGATCCAATAGATATCAATATACATCAGAGATATGATACAATAAAATAGCAGCGGAAAAGAAAACGATAACACCAGCAGCGGAATAAATAACTCTAAGATAGTCTTCAAGGAAGAACTCCAAAAACTGCAACTCCATTTCCAAGAACCAATCCAGCAATAGCTCGAATTCCCAATAACGATGCACAAAGATAAGCAAGTGCAGTCTGGTCCAAAGACTGAACTAACTCCAGATAATCTACTGAACCTAGCTATCTAAAAAACCCAACTCTAGACTGCTCGTGTAGAAAAAATTTTGAGCACCCAGAGTTTAGGAAAGAAACAATAAACTCCGGATCAGTCATGGAACTGGTGTGAGCAACAAAAACAGTTTACCTTTTAAAACAATCAACAAAATATTTTAAAATCAATTCGCAATGCTTTTAAAAATGAAACTACCATAAGACCTCCCACCACACACACAATGCAACGCAGACTTGGAGGAGATTTCTTCTTATGTTAGTCAAAGATGTTTACTACGCAAAATCAAATCATTTTTGATATTATTATTAGTGCATAGTGTAGAAAACATTTCGAAAGTAGAATATAAATCTTAGCCAGCATAGGTACCATTATATTATGCCTACTATAGCTACCATATTAGATGGCAGGTTCTACAACTAATACCGTACAAGGCTCGTATTGTTTCTTTGGATTTCCAACAAATGGTCAGGCCAAGGAACTTCCAATTGCCACATGAGAACGCCTCTGGAAGGACGTTCCCGAGAACCTAACCGGATCTCTGCCAACACAAGGCCGGGTTACCCCTAACTGGGTAACTACTGACACGAGTATGCCATCCCCCGGTCGTAACCAACCTTTATCCGAGGCCCCAGCAACAAATCACAAAGTAATACATATATATCTGCGATATCAACATAAGTTAAGTATCTGGGCTCCATACCATGATACCACTTCTATCCAGAAGGAAATTCACATACCCTAAGGGGTGCTACCCCGAATAACCTTGCCGCATCTTTCCTGTTTCGACCATTCCGGGGTGTGAGGCTCGACGAAGTCTCGTCCACAAAGCTGCGCTTTTCACAAAGCCATGCTTCGATCAACAAATGATCAGCAACACTCAGCATGCCACATTACCAAATCGGGAATATATCGCTGATAACCTTTAACTACATAACCTCTAAGGGTGTTAAGCTAAGAGAATAAATTCTCCGCCACCAACGGAAATATATTTGAAAGAAATCTGCTTTATATCCCAATTTGTAATGTCAAACATACAATCCATACAAGTCTGTTCTGGGTTCAAACAGAACCGAAGGCACTTCCAAAGAAGTCCTTGCGATTCGGGTATTCACAATCCCGATCGGACTTCCCATCACTTAGGGAGTCTCTATACCAACGCGACTCAGTGCAGAGACAATCGATAGGTCATCCTATCGCTCTCGCGAATACCTGGTCTTCATAACCGGTCTTCAAATGCTGTCCATAACGACGAATCACATATTCGGAATGGGTTATACGACACAAAGGTCCCTTCCCGGCTAAACCGAATAGTGAGCGAAATATTTAAAACATATGGATATGGGATTTCAATTAAGTCACAACTTAATAATTAAAAACTTAATTTCAAATGGTTTAAACCAATTACCATATCAAATCTTTTAAACAAAAGATTTATTTCATAAAGTTCACCTAGTTTCACAAAGATTTATTCCCGGATTTCAAAACAATTCCGTTTCAAAAAGATTAATTCGTTAAATCTTTAAATCAAAGATTTGTCTCATAGCTTTCAAATCGTTCCCAAATATTCATTTTCAAAATTCGTTTTCGAATATTCATTTTCAAAACTCGTTTCCGAATATTCATCTATACCTTGGAAAAATATTTTAGTTTAAACTTGAAATCCCTTTAATAAAATTTGAAACGAAAGCTTTTTATCATCTAGAACAATAGTTTCATCAAGTTATTCAAAATAAATTTCATCTTTGAAATCCTATTTCAAAAGCTTTTCACTTTAATCCCAAAACATTTCCAAAACATTTGAATTTAAATATTCAACTTTGAAAATCATTTCAAAATCTGTGACTTAATCGATTTCCTCATGAAATCCATATTTGTGTGTGTATAAGTGTGGTCTAGGGGTTTAACACAATAGTGCAACATCATTCAATCATCACAAATCAAACACGGAAATATAGTTGATAAGCGATATAAACTATGACGCTTATCGTCCATTCACAGATTCACAGATAATATACAAATGTAAATAGATGAATAAATCATACACGGCACAAACCACAGAATAAAATATCACAGATCAGACAGGACAATCAATTCAAGGTATCTCATACAATACAATCATTCATAAGTAAGGTCAAGTATTCAATAATCATTTATAAGTAGGATTAATTAATCGTTTAATCCTAATCAATTCAATTTATGTCCAAGTAAATTGATTACTTATGAATTAATTATCAAATTCTGATTAATTAATTACAAATGATTCGATATAAATTTATTTATCAAACACTTTAATTAATTATTCTTAATCAATTATATTAATTCATTAACCTCTAAACTAATTACAAAATTAATTAATCCCTTAATTAATTATTTTGAGAAATTAAACCTTTAATCACTTTCACTAGTTAATTAACCTTTGACTTAAATTAGTTAATCTCAAATTAATTACTTAATTAATTTATCACATTTTTCTTGAATTAATTATTGCTTAATCACTTGATTAATCAACTTTAATCATTAATTAATGTTTAATTAAAAATCCTTAGTTACCAATAAATTAATCTTAATCCTTCATATACTACTTTATCCTTTAATTACTTATCTAATTAATCCAAATCATTAATTAATTATCCATCTTAATTACCTTAATAATTAAATGAATTATAAATCATTAAACCTCAATTATCTTTAAGATAAAACATCATTTTAGTAATGATTTAATTATCATACTCAAACACATTTGAAAACATTTATTTTCAAATTCAAATTTAAATTTCATTTCAAATCAAAGATTTGAAATAATTACAAATTCAACTGTTAACAAATTTAAACCAAGGTAAACTCTTTTAAATCAAATGTTGTAAAACATTTACCTTTATAAAGAAATTATATAAGAGTTTAAACCAAAACTTTTAAAATACAAACAATTTTTTCAAATATAACTTAACATTTAAAGTTGTTAAACATTTCATTTTTTATTTAGAACCAAGATACCAAATTAAATCTGAAACCAACTTAAAAACTTTTATTTAAACTTTGTTTAAATTTGGCTTTCTACTTTTAATTTTTGTTTAAATTTTAAAAACACTGCCAGGTTTGAAACTAAAACCTGTAGAAAAACAAAGCAACGCCCACACTACCCTGTGAAAACATTAAACAAACTTCTATCCTCCTCGTCTACTTCTTCTTCCTCAATGACGTTCGGCCGTGCACCATCATGTGCACGTGCACAGATCGTCAACGACGACACCACCTCCGGCGACACCACGAACACGTCACCGACCGACCCCACGTACCACCCCTAATGAGCATCACAGAGTATCAAGCGAAAACTGGCCTACCATTCGAAAACTAAAACATTTAACCCATCCAACAAATCGCTTTGCCACAGCCACCCCCACCACCGAAACCGCCGCTCCTCCATCCACACCTTCGTCTACGACCCGAGTACTCCTCCTCCAAGCCAGGCTACACTCGATGCATCAACGAAGGCGAACGAGCCCGAAAACCCAAACACATATTTTACTGTCCTTAAACCCTACTTTGATCTCATTCGCCATCTACAATAAATTTAAAAATCATTGGGTATTTTTTCGATTATCACTAACATTTAAGTATGCTTTGACTTCAATCTCGAGAATTTACATTCCCCCGATCACCGGGATTTCGCAAAAATGGCCACGCCATTCATCTTCGAGTTTTACCAAGAATACATTATTAAAAATTCCGATTTTGCTTTTAAAAATCATGGATTTTAGAAACGTTTTCATTCATATAATTGAAAACAAGAATCATAAAAATCAAATTTCAACAAAATTTGGGTTTGCCTGTTGTTTTCAACATTTCAAAAGAAAACTCACTTTAAATTCACTCAAATAAAATTCAAAACTTCAAAACCTAGCTAAACAAACAAAGTTTGTTCAGATTATAGAGCCAGATAAGTTTCCAATGAAAGGAATTGGAACTTTAACATGTTTCTTTTTCTTTTTAAGCAACCTGGGACTGAACAGAGGTTAAGCCTGTAGATCGAACATGTACATCTTCTCCAACATATAAACATATACAAATTCGCATGTATGTAAATATTTCACAATTAATTTCAAACATCACCTCAAAACAACTCATAGAGCTTCAAGTTTGGTAAGGCATTTACTCACATTTGTTGTTGAGAAGATGGATAGAGCTTGCTCCGATATTTGAAATAGCCTGAGAAATTACAAGTTGAAGCTTCCTTGATATCTGATGTTTAAATTGAAGTTTGTTCTAGCTTTTAAAATGATATTACTTTAGATTCTCTCAGCTTTTAGTGAACGAGCTGAGATGAAGTTGAGGTATATAGAGATGAGTTGTATAGGTTAATATTTTATTTCTTTGTTCAGGGTGACTATAATATTTGTATAATACAACATGTATGGCTGAAGATGATTTTTTTGTACATGTTGAGAAGATGGCATTACATGCTTATGTCCTTCATGTATCATACTTGTCCCCTTGCTCTCCATACTTACCTTATTCTATAGATACTCAGATTTTTGTTTTGCAATACTTTGGTCAAAGTTTCTTTAGCCTTGCTTTAGTGGGCTGACAGCTGATATTTTGTGTGTTGATATTTTCCTATCATGTTTCACATTATCATTCTCATCTAATTTGATTTGTTTACTTTATATTTTCATAGACATTTTATTATTTTACTTTTGTTTTAGTTGTATTTTTATACTTCATTTGCTTATTATTATTTTCAAACCATTTGTAACAATTTCTATTATGTAAAAATCAAATTTGTAAAGATATTACCTTAATAACATTGTTTAAAAAAAATCCTTATTGAATTAAAATGATTTATAAAAGAAACCATTTCTATGTTAATAAATAACATATTTTATTTGAGTTTGGAAAAACTCAAATCGATTAACCAATTAATTTCACAAATTTTAAATCAAAAATTAAATTAATTATCAATTTATTATAAATTATAATTTGGGATCATTACACATATCTTATCGTGCCTTCTACGAGTTTGATTTGTACCGCGCTTATGCCCTCTGAGTAAACCACTGGTTTGGTGGAGCTTAAGGTACTGTATAGCCTACGAGAATATATAAAATGTGTTAAGAACGGGTAACGCCTTAACGCTGTTTTAATACTTTATTTTTACTAATAGACATATTATAATAGCGTATATTACTACATAGTAGATAGTGTCACGGATCATTAGAGGATGGAAATTGCAAACATCCTTTAAATTATATTGTATTTCACTTGGGCATTTCACTTGACTTGATTTACTAGTATAAGATGTTAATCATAACTCGAGCGTTTTGTGTTTTGCTTATGCTCAGGTCAGACTGAGTGTCACAGCATTTGAGACTCACGTTTGGAGCTTGGTGTTTTGCTTGAAGATCTATCTTTCAGCTTTCAGTTATTTCAGTATATTCCAGTTTTGATATTTAGACTTGTCATCTGCTGATGCATTTGAGACTACTTGGTATTTGAGATTTCTATTGTATCTTGTTTTATACTCTGATGTTGTAGTAACTTCATGAACTACTATTTATCTATTCCGCTGCTTATTGTTGTATAACTTTGTGTCTGTGATTCTGTGATTTATTTATTTACTGCATATGCTAAGTTTGCCAAATATAAACTAACAATCTATTGTTTTGAGCAATTCACGTCTGACATGAGTGGATGATTGTTGATTTGAACGGTTCGGAATACCGGGTCGTTGCATATTCTCTTGTACTCCAACCCATGTATTTCTATCTATTTTCCTTAGCTTGTACCTCTTTCTATCTTATTCGTATTCAACTGTGCACTCTGTTATCTTATGATTTAGTAATTATCATATATTGTTCTTAATTTACATAAGCTTTCATGGTTTTTCTTTGAGCCTGATTCGAATACATCGAATCCACTTTGAATTGGAAAAAAAATCTAGCATTCATTCGGCATGTTAATGCTCGCTTAAAATAAAATTTATGGATGGTTGCTCCTAATCAGCCTTATTCTCCGCACCAGCAGACGGTATTACTTGCTAATATCCTTTGTCAGTGTGAGTCTCGAGGTGGAGCATCACAACTTGATATCTAAGCTGGTTCATAACAAAATTTGGTATCAAATATGAAAATCTTGGCCTAGGCAAGCCTTAGAGACCATCCATGGGGTTTTCGGGGTAGTTATCAGTGTTCTTTTCTATTCAGATAAGAAATACCTTCGGAAACTAAGGAACTCATTATATGACTTCCCCTATATATTATAGTAGCTATTTTAAAGTTACCTTGAAGTCGAATCCATTTAGTGGCCTGAATCCTAGGTGGTTGCATATTGAATTTATATCCTGATCCATGGTGATTAGAGTTGTGCAGCGGATACGGATGAATTCCGCTGTGCACATTAATTAATTGCCCTATATGTACATATATACTTAATTAGTTGATTATTGGAAGCTTGATTGTTCAACAATAAAATATTGTAAAAGACAGATTTAAATTTTTTTACTTATATATGTACGTACCATATTAAAATAACGCAGGGAAAATATAGTTTGTGTTAAATTGCCCGTTAGATGCTTTAAGGATTCTAGTCGAGATGTCTGGCCTAATCGTTCGATGGGAATTCCTAAACACTTAACGAGACAATTTGACCCAGTACCTTAAGATGGAATATTTTAAAAAGATAGCTACTATAAAGATAGCAACAAATGTACATACAATTTATAAAATATTGTAGTTTAAGTATAATCACAAAGTAAACTATGAAGTATGACTTGCATATGCTAGCAATGTTATAGGCAGTTGATAAATGGCGAGGCATGTTGATCACACTATCAACATTAGAGCCAATTGACAAAATAATTTAGTCTTAATAGGTAGCATAGTAACCTCATTGTAATATTAGATGTAGTATGTGAAAAAAATGTCCATGTACAAAATACGAACTGAAATTAAGCACATATGGTGTTTTGATTGATTGTGTATCCTATGTAATGATTTAAATGAACAATAAACTTATACATGTATGCAAGTCCAAAATTAAAGAATATTGAAATGGAAAATAATTTGTTATAGAAGCTAGAAGGAAAATTTATAAATTAAAGCATACAACAAGGAAGCACTCTTATAAATTTGAGAATTAAAAAAATGGTTTTCATTTCTAAGACTGTTAAGATAGAGCATAATAAGAATGGTTGAAAATAACATTTTAGTAAACGTCTATATTAATGAAAAATTGCTAAGAGTTAAAAAATTAATGAATGAAAAAGGAAAATTATCAAAACCAATACATGTAAAGTTTTAAAGGTTGAAATTTCAATGGTTGTATGAAATTAAAATTATGATGAATAAAAATGGAGTATGGCTTAAATTAGAAGAAATTCATTTGGCATTATATATTTGGATTGTGAAGTAATGATATTTGGAGTATGGTCTAAATTCGAATTGTGAAGTAAGGATATCCATACAAATGAAATCTTTAAATTATTTTACACCCATATTTGGAGAATATTAAGATTGAAATGGGTTGAGACACCTCAAAATATACATATTATCTTGGAATTATGTAAGGCATTGGTTTGCAATGAAGAGTGCAAAATATTTATGTGAACTAATTTTATTTTAAGTTTTGGAAATTAGAAGAAAAAAAAATTATTTAAAGGAAAAGTAACTTCACAAATTAATTTATAAAAATTATGTTGTAACCAAGAATGGCAATCAACATCTAATAGAATCTCGTAGAGACTAAATGATGAATGAAATTAAAATGCAGCAAAAAAAGTTAACAAACACAGATTTTTATAGTGGTTCGGAAATCTTGGCCTACGTCAACTTTATATTTTTATTGATCTTGCACTTGATTATGATTAAAAGGATGTTTGGATTGACTAGGATCCATTGGTACAAGAGTGAAGAATAAAAAGGGCAGAGCCTAGGCAACAGAAAAAAGGATCCTCTTTATTGGAGAACAAATGCTGTATTTATAGGGGAAGGCGTGCATGGATTGGGCTGAAATTTTGCAAGAACATTTTGCCAAATCTTCGATATAACTGCCTTGCCAAAAGGCAAGATAACATTTTTTCCTACAAAGTACGTCTTGTTCGAACACAACGTGCTTTGAATTGTCGCAAGCTTTAATTAAAAAGATTCCATTCAGTTTATTGAATGGTCGCTATCCTTCCATTGAGTTATTTTACTGATAGCTGCATTTCTTTCTATTCATCATGACTATTGATCGATTTCAAATAGCATAAATTCCGTATTGCATTCTACCAGTTGCTATCTATGTCCGGTTCTACGAGGCTGGTAAGCCTTGGCTATCTGACCTAGTCTTTTCTCTAATAACTCCAGGTGAAAATTCAATTTCTTTCGATTTCAAGAAATTTAATTTTTAGAATATACACGTGCACGTTCTTGTCATTGGTTCCCAGACACATTTGTGTGCTCATGGGTCGTCACCAATTCCTTATAGTTTAATTGCAATTGGATTGTAATTCCTTGTTTATATATATATATATATATATATATATATATATATATATGTATATATATATGTATTATAATGAAATAAGTGCCACAATAAGTCACTCAATGATATAGGACTTCAAGTTCAACAGCGATGATAGCCTTAGAGCCATAAGCAAAGGCAAATGAGTATGGCCAGTCGCGGACTTGTGAGTGGTTCTGTAAGCCCGTAATGCCGTTGGGAGATCATTCACCAACTTTTCTCTAACCTTTTCCAAATGTTTCTTCAGAATGGACTTTATAATTTTGTTCATAGCTTTAACTTGTTCATTTGCTTGAGTGTGCTACAAATCTATTTTCAATATGATGTTGATGGTAGAATTCTTTGAATTAAGCATTGTCAAATTGGGTTCTGTTATCAGTTACAATTGTTCTTGGAAGGTCAAAACGATAGATGATGCCCTGGACTATGAAGTTGATTACTTTCTTCGTTGTGATCGTGGCTAAAGGTTTAGCTTCAACCCATTTAGTGAAATAATTTACTGCTACGATGGCGTACTTTACTCTATCTTTGGGGATCGGTAAGGAGCTGATAATATCAATGCACCAAGTGGCAAACGACCATGTACTGACCATTCGTGTAAATTCCATCGGTGGAGCTCTAGGGATTTTTTTTTACAAACATCTAGCACTCGTCGCATTGTTTAGTGTGATCAGCTGCATCTCGTTTGACAGTTGCCCAGCAATACCTATAGGAGAGTATTTTCTTTGTCGGGGTTTGAACCTTGGTGCGATCATCACATTCTCCTTCATGGACTTCTCTCGAGACTCGTTTTATTTCTTCATGGGCGATACACTGAAGTAGGGGAATGAGACACCTTTTCTATACATGACTCCTTCTTGGATAATGTAGTATGAAGCTTTATGGAAGATATATCGTTATTCGTTCCTCTTTCCAAGAAGGATCCCACCTTGCAGATAATCTTATATAGGAATCACCCATGACTCCCTTTCCGGCTCCGTCTCCAGAGTCCAATTAATATCCATTTGGTCGACGCTCGCAGCATTTAGTACTGTAATTGGGACAAAGTCTATTTGCTATGCATTCCTGGAACTGGCCAGCTTGGCCAGTAAGTCACCTTTGTCAATTTGCATCTCTAGGGATGTGTGTCATGGTGTAAAACTTAAAGTCTACTAGTAGATCTTGAACTCGGTAGAGTTAAGGAGCAAGTTTCGACCCCCTACTCCGATAATCAGCCCTTGCTTGACATATTACTAACTGGAAATCATAAATTATTTGTAAAGTTTTCATTTCTAATTTTCTAGAAACTTTAATCCCGGTGATCAAGGCTTCGTATTCAACTTCGCTATTTATTGCAGGGAAGTCGAGTTTAAGGGCATAGCAGATTGATCGTTCCTCAGGAGTCACTGTCACGACTCTGGCACCAGAACATCGATTTTTGAATGCTCCATTCGTGTACAATTTCCATTGGTTGGTTGGTTCTCCACTACTCTCTGGAGAGTCGTCTGGTGTAGTGAATTTAGCTATAAAGTCTGCCAATGTTTGTCCCTGGATAGCCCTTTGAGGGAGATAAGTGATATCGAATTGGCTTACCTCAATATTCTATTTGAGCAACCTTTTAGACGCCTCAGGTCATTGTAGGACCAGTTGCAACAACTGGTCGGTGTAGACGTTGATGTGATGAGCCTAGAAGTAAAGGCGAAGCTTTCATGACACAATTAATAGGTAGTATGCAAGCTCTTCCAACTTGGGTAGTTTCTCTCAGCACCTATCATATACTGGCCTCTTGATCTAACTCTCTTCGCGTAATAGTGCGGCGCTTATGGCATGTACATGCACCGCTAAATAGATGTATAAGTATTCACGATCCAGTGGCTTGGATAAGATGGGAGGTCGCTCTAAGCGATTTATCAGACCTTGAAACACGTCAACATAGTCATGCATCCATCCAAAGCTTCTCTTCCCTCTCCTGATTAGGTCAAAGAAGAGAATTCACTTATCGATGGCCCTAAATGTCCCTAATTCCCTAAATCTTCATAGGATTAGTTTCAATTATGCGAGAGTGGACGATGAAACCTCAAAATTTCCCCGATGCAACATCGAAAGAGCATTTCAAGGAATTGAGTTTCATTTCGTATTTTTGGAGAAACTGAACATATCTGCCAATTCATCGATGTGGTTGTTTGATCATCATGATCTCATAAGCATATTATCCACAAATACTTCCATTGGTTGCTCGATTTGATCTTTGAACATCCTGTTGACTAGTCTTTGGTAAATAGCTTTAACATTATTTAGTTCAATTGGCATCACAACATAACAATATAACCTTAGATCGGTAATGAATGGTGTGCTTCTTATAGGGGATATCTATCGGGAACTGGTTGTATCCAAAGTACGCATCCCATAAATGAAAGAAGTTCATATTCGGCGATTGAGTCTGCCGGCTGGTCGATCCTTAAAAGTGGAAAGCTGTCTTTCTGGCATGCCTTGTTTAGGTTAGAGTAGTCGACATATGTTTGTAACTTTCCATTAGCTTTTATCACAAGAACTGGATTGGATACCCATTTCAGGTAAAGGGTATTGTATGTAAGCCTATTGTTATTGTGTTTGTCCACTTCCACTTTAAGTGCAACAGATCTCTCCGGATCCTTGCCAAGCTGCTTTTGTTGTGTCGCTTTTGTTTCACCGGGACGTGCCTTGGCTCGATATTCAATGCACGGCTCGCGATAATCGTTGACATCACATACATGTCAGAATGGGTCAAAGCCAACACATCAAGATTCATTTGGAGAAAGCCAAGTAATTCCTTCATCATTGTTGCACTAAGTTGTGATTCGATCTTCAGTACCCATGATGGTTCGTCGTGGCTGACCATAATGTCAATCGTTAGCTTAGCGGATACAACTTTAGATTCTTTAGGCTCCTCTTCTTCATCTCTATGGTCTATACCTTTATATTACCAACTATGTTGTTGTTTATTGATATTGGCCACATATTGTGAGCTGAAAAAATGCTTAAATGGATTTTCAAGCAATGGGGTCGATTCTAATCCCTTATTTTAGTGGAACTTAAGCAGTTTTGATTTGACATGAACATATTAGACCATGTGAAATCAAAATCGAGTAATGGGATATGCCATATATGACTTGCACACTTGAGCTAGCATACGTCCTTGAATCGGATGTTTACCACTTCAAACTTGAATAGATTAGCATATTTGTACATGTACTGATTGTAACATGTGTCCAATCAACGTGAAATCCGGTTGGAATGGTCGTTGATGACAGTTATCTAGTTGAATCCTAGAGGCTTGTCATGAGTTATTGAGTTCGATAGTGAAGGGCTCTAGATGCTTTGAGCGATTATCTACAAGTGACTGAAGATCGGGCTTAGAAGCACGCTAAATCAAATATCGAGTAGGGTTCAGCCTCATGTTACGCGCAACTGCATAACTGGCTCTTGCTTTAAGTTTGAACCTGCTCATATATTCGAGTAAAGTACTTTCCATTCAATGTATTCATAATCTGTTACTCATCTTTTGGGATGGAGTGATGGCCGGTTGCCTATGAGCTTAGGCATTGATATGACGATTTTATCTCCAGGCATCCATTCGATCATAGCCTGAAGTCATTATAAACACTAAGTATGAGTCACAGTATTAAGCTATCGCAGTCAGTCTTTGGATGATCACACTTCTACCCCGGTCTTGGTTTGATAAATGTACTGCATGGATGGTCGAGTCTCGTCCTAGTCGTGTTTATGCTCCCACCTAAGCTCCGAAGACTTAGAGTTGATCAATGAATGGTAGGTTTACATTCATCTTGTTTCTCGCTCGGGCCCCCAACTTTGGGGCTTATGTCGATGAGTGGGAACGTAAGTTATGACCACTTTAGCTTTATACTATTTCCCATTAAATCATAGGATCAAGTTATTTGATGGAAGAATGAGTTGCATCTATTTTGGATTATATTTTGGCTTTTCCTTCCAGAGGGAAGACTTTGATTCCCCATCAGATGTTGTGCACGAGTTATGCACTGGGCGGTCAATCACGTCTACTTTTGGTGCAGATGTCGCCATACTCTGGGTTGGACAAAAGAATAGATGGTCAAGTCACATCTAATTAGTGATTGATGCTTTCCCTGTTGGATCAAGGGCAAGGATCGGTGTGCGGACGGTCAAGTCATGTCCATTTATATTGCTCTTTTAGTAGGATCATGGTAAGTGTCAATGTATGAATGGTCGTGTTGCATCATCCAAAGCTAGCTAGTCAGTCGTACCCATTTTTATTCATATTATCCCATCAGACATAGGGACAAAGTTGGGTAAGGAGTGGTCGAGTCATGCTCATCTGGTTTCGTACTCCTCCTGATGGTCAAAGGAAGGTCATGGAGAATGAATGGTCAAGTCAAACTGATTCGTGGTTTATTCTCCTATCCATGCTCTGGTGGTCGAAATTATTCAATGGACGTTCGGGTCACATCCATTTGTGATTGGTACGGATCGATATTTACCCTCGATCCGATGGTACGATATAATCAGTCGCCCGTAATTTTGAATGTCGTTTCGATTGGTTTTGTGTTAAGGCCTCCCTACGTTCATTGCCTTGATTCATAAAGAACACCAAGCCGGAGTTATAATGAGTTGTCACATTCATCTTTCAGTAATTTGCACTCCTGTCCCCAGGCTTGGGTTAGAGTAGTTAGTTCATGCATGGCCGAATTCCATCCGTAGTGATTTTATACCCCTCATGTCGAGTTCAAGTTGGAGTTTACGGAATAGTGAGTGGTTGAACCGCACTATTCTATTTATTTGTAATCACATCCGCATTCCGAGGATAGGAGTTTGTTGGTGGGTGCTCGATTCGCACCCAACTTGTGTTTATACTCCTGTCCACACTCTAGGGGCATAGAGTTATTCCGGAAAATGGTCGAATCACATTTTCCTTAGACATTTCTTTTGCCTCCTAGTGAGGGGCGATAGTCAAAAGTGGTCGACCGTATCACTTTCACTCTTACTTGGAGTTCTTCATGTTGAATCGTGGGAAGGAGCTGACAAGCGGATGGTCGGGTCTTATCCGATTTAAACTTGGGCTTACAAACTATCCCTTGCATCTGGGGTAGGAGTCGATGCATGGACGGTCATACCGCATCCACTTTCATTTGGATCTTGCTTATGTCAAACCTTGGGAGTGAGATGAGTGCTTTGGCGAATTCTGTGCGCGAGCATGGGAGCAGATCGTGGGACTGCATCTACAATGAGTTGTGTCTTTTCCCTTAAGCCAAGGGAAGAGTCAGAAAGTGAAGGGTCAAACAGCGTCCACTTTTTTACGGTATTTATATTCCTGACCATGCTCTAAAGATTAGAGTTGGTTGATGGACAGTTGAACCACGTCCATTATTTTTGATTTAATACTCAGTTGATCGATGGACAGTAGAACCCCATCCATCTTTTTGTATGGAAGTTCTACGGGGCACATAGAGACATGGGTAGAGGAAGTCTCAAAAAGCACGAAGGCCGCACGTGACCTGCACCGAAAAGGTGGCTGACTGGGCTTTCTCTTGGATCAAAATAGGTCAGCTCACTGAATTCGTCGATCGAATCCGACGCCCTGGAACTTCGAATGAAAATAGGTGTTTATACTCTAGTCTACATTCTAGGAACTAGAATTGATCGATGGACGGTCGAACCGCATCCATCTTTTTGGTGTTTGTACTCCAGTATGCACTTTGGGAACTAGAGTTGATCGATGGATGATCGAACTGCATATATCTTTTTGGTGTTTATACTCCAGTCCACACTCTGGAAAGTAGAGTTGATCAATGGATGGTCGGACCGCATCCATCTTTTTGTGTTTATACTCCAGTTCATGCTCTTGGAACTAGAGTTGATCAATGGATGGTCGAAGCGCGTCCATCCTTTTATGTTTATACTCTAGTCCGCTCTTTAGGAACTAGAGTTAATTAATGGACGGTCGGACCACGTCCATCTTTTCGTGTTTATGCTCTAGTCCATGCTATGGGAACTAGAGTTATATGATGGATGGTCAATCACACTCATTTTTGATTTATACTCCATCTGTTAAGTTGAGGTAAGAGTTATCGAATGAACGGTCTTCATTCATGGAATAGAACTCTGCCCTCATCATCAAAGGCAGAACTTGGCAAGTGATACGATCGATTCATATCCGCTTGCTAGTTGTAACTCTTATTATCAAGTCAAGGAAGTGAGTAGGCATTGGATGGTCGGATCACATCCATGCATGGGTTGGACTGTAAGGTCTCATCTAATTAGCTACGAAAACTTCCCGGCAAATCAAGATAGAGATTAATTGGGTGGACGGTCAAGTCACATCCACCTCAAGCTACAGTCGTATCCTCATGCCAAGGGTGGTGATTGATGAGTAGATAGTCAATCGTGCATACTTTTAGTTCAGCCCCGAAACTGCCTTTTGTGTCCAGGGTAGGAGTTAATGTGTGGACGTTCAAATCTCATCCACTTTAATTAGACCCTGGTCTTGCTGAGCTTCAGGATAGGCATAAATACTTTAGCGAACTGTAAGTCAAGCATGGAAGTTGATGAGTGTACGGTTAGTCGTGTCCACTTTGTATTGGATTCTTACCTTGTTGGGCTATGAGGAAGGCATGGTATTCTATCAGAATTGAAGCATAGAGTAGGAAGTGGATAGTCGAGTTACACCTGCTTTCCATTTTGAGTCCTTAGTCCCAAGTCAGGGGCAGATGGTAACTGATAAGCGGTTGAATCACGCTCATCTTAATGATCCTCTAAGGATTTGATCATGGTCCGTGGAGATTGGTTGGCGCCCAACTCTCGGTACTTGGTCACCTGCATCATTCGGTAGTTGTTTAGTTGAAGTTGGCATAATTTACAACATAATTGTAATTGAAACAAATCTTATTGATAAGTGAAGCAGCATCGTACACTCGCTATTCCACTTTGCCCAAGACCTTCCCAGCTGGAAGTCGACCGTAGGTGGCCCTATTAATAATCAAAGTTCTTTATTGACAGGGGTTAGATGTTTCCTGCCCACTATTCCATGGGGCTTGCATGTATTGTTGAAACTTTCCTTTCTGGATTATGTTTCTGATCACATCTTGGAGGCGTTTGTAATTTCCAGTATTATGACCGTGTGTATCTTTGCAACGTTTCCTGAAATTTCCTCTATATTTCGATGGACTCTCTCGAGGATGGTTTTTAGTAGTGCTCCGAGTCTTGAGTCCCTAAGTAAATGTTATCGATTGAATCGTTCAAAAGAGTATATGAGTCGAATTTAGAGATTATGGGACATGTCTTAGAATTTGAGTCCTCGGCCAACGGGCCTGCATTGTTCTTTCTCCTAGTCTTCCATACCTCCTCCTTTCTTAGGTTATGGTTCACTTTGTAATAGAAACGATTCATGGTCATAAGAGACTTTCTAGTTTACCAGTCATAAAATCTGTCTCAGGGTCGATTCCCTTTATCAATACCATTAGTATGATATTCTTGCTAGGATTGCTCGCTTTAGTGACGATGGCGTTGAATCTTTATAGGAAGTCTTTGAGCGGCTCACCTGGCATCTGAAATAAATTGGATAAGGACAACACATCTATGGGGAGATTCGCAAGCATTCTGAATTGCATGAAAAACTTCTTAGCCAAATGATTGAATGAGAAGATGGATTTGGGTGATAAATGCATAAACCACATGATCGCTACACCTTCGAGGAACATAGGAAAGCGTTTGCATTCGATGTCATCTATCGCTATAATGGAATTCATATTCCACTCGAATTTCAAGAAATGTAGTCCAAGGTCGATTTTCCAAGAGTAAACTGATATGATTGGTACATTGAATCTCCTTATATATTCTACACACTGAACGGCTTCAATGAATAGGCTTCGACTATAGGAGATGCTTTACTTGTCGTCAATTCGGTTCGTTTTCAAGTTACATCTACTTGTTATGCTTGTGAATGATGTATGCATGGTTGTCCAACATTTGAATAGTTGAGAATGTTGGTCAAATGAAGAATCAATTAGGATGGGGTCGTGATCAGTGATGATCCCCAAACTTACACCTAAATGAGGCGTAATCCATATAAGGCAATAGGGAGGGCCTATTGAGGTTGAACACCAAGTTTCAAGTCATTTGGAATCCGTATGCCCGAGATATGGGTAAAGTAAGATGGACTCGTATTGATGGATTGGGGTAATTTACTTAGAGTCGAAGCCATGAAAATCTTCTATTTTCTTGGAGCCAACAACTGGTTTGCTTAGAGTACTGAATTCGAAGTGCTGGGTCAATAGAGAACGGCGCTTGGACTCATATTAGTGTTTTCTTGGAGAAAATCTTAATTTTACCCGAGTTTGGTTTTGAGTTAAAGTTTCTTGGGTTTACTTAGAGTCACTTCACTTATGCTCTTCAACGGTTGAAAGTATCGTTTGAGTAGCGGTTACTTTCCTGTTCCTTGGTTACAATTCAGAAGTTTCCGCTTGATCCTCTATGCACCGATCAGTCACATGACTTAAGAGAAGTGGATAGAATGCACCATCTTTAAGTTGAGTTCCAAATGCGGAATACGGGGCACTACACTGTGGCACAGGTTCTGGTGGAGCATACAATAAGGAAATACTCTTATATATTTGAGAACTAGAAAAATGATTTTCATTACTAAGACTGCTAGGATGGAGCTTAATAAGAATGGATGAAAATAATATTTTAGTAAACGCCTATGTTAATGATAAATTACTAAGAGTTAAAAAATTAATGAACGAAAAAGGAAAATTATCAAAACCAATACATCTGAAGTCTTAAAGGTTGAAATTTCAATGGTTTTTTGAAGTTAAAATTATGATGAATAAAGACAGAATATGGTATAAATTAGAAGAAATTCATTTGGCATTACATTTATTTCGCTAATAAAGGTTGAGTTGAATAAGTTTACGTTTTAAAAAAAATAGTTGAAAGGCAAGTCCTATATTGAGGTAAAACCCTTAAAAGAAATGAGATATTCTTGAGATTTTGATGGATGGAGAGTTCATAATAAATAATAAATAAGTAAATTCACTGACTATTTAAATTATTCTTCTATTGAATTGTGAACTTTTAGTTCTCTCTTTGAATAATTAAATTAAGTTGATTAATTGCCTAAATACTCAACTTTGGTCCATAATGAATTTTTTTTTATTTTGTAAGGCTTTATATAAATATTCAATGTGATGAAAAGAACCTTCATAAGCAAAGAAAGGAAAATTGTGAAAATAAACATTAGAATTTATAAATATAGATGTTATATATATATATATATTGTGTAAAAATATTTTGAAATGATTTCAAGAAATAAAAGTTCATTGGTGAAAATAATATGATTATTGTTCATATAAGATGAAAATATGTATCTAAGAAAATTTAATTGTTCTATAACATATAAGTTAAGTTTGCCAATGTAATTTGTTCTTTGCAACTCCGAGATTTTTGAAAAAGAAAGAGTTGAAAGCAAAATGTGTAGTTCTAGATGAGATAAGAAATTTATTATAAATATTAAGAGATTTTATGAAAAAAATTATATATCAATTAGTAACTGTTATATTTTAAAGAAGTTGTTAAAATGAAGAATGAATTAAAATTTCAACTTGAAATTTTCATAATCAACTAATATTTTGATAGAGGGTGCTCAAATAATCGAAAACCATAACCTAAGCAGTGTTCAATTGAAATGTAAATCTTTGATATTTAAATTTATTTTGAGATATATTATCTTTGAAAATAAGGGATTCTAAATAAGATATTTGTATATAGGCTTTTGAGAAATTTATATATATAAAAAATTAGATACGGATATGGATATTAAATAATAGATAAATAAGATTGACCTAAAGTTAGATAATTGTAATTTGGAAAACATCTTTTAGTGTTATAAAAAGTAAAAGGTAAGAAATACTCTCTGTTTCATAATAGTACATACAACTTCTTATTTAAAGTTGGCCCTTTATTTATTAAACCTTCAAATGTTGAAACTTAACATTGAAGAAAGAGTTGGTCGGATTTTCTTGATTTTTCCTTTTATGGAAAAAATAGGATTCTCTAAGAAATAAATTTTTGTGGTAAGTAATTCGAATTGTGGAGTAATGATCTCCATAGAAACAAAATCTTAAAATTATTTTACACCCATATTTGGAGAATATTAAGATTGAAATGGGTTCGGACATCTCAAAATATATATATTATCTTGGAATTATGTAAGATGTTGGTTTGCAATGAAGAGTGTAAAATATTTATGCAAACTGATTTTTTTAAATTTTTTGGAAGTTACTAAAAAATTTTTAGAGGAAAAGTAACTTTGCAAATTAATTTATAAAAATTATGTTGATGCCAAAAATGGACATCAACACCTAATAGAATCCCGTAGAGACTTAATGATGAATGAAATTAAGACGTAGTAGAAAAAGTAGATGAACACATAGATTTTTATGATGGTTTGGCAATCCAGACCTACGTCCACTTTATATTTTTATTGATCTTGCACTTGATTATGATTGCAATGATGTTTGGATCAACTAGGATCCATTAGCGCAAGAGTGAAGAATAAATGGGAGAGCCTAGGCAGTAGAAAGAAGGATCCTCTTTATGGAGAATGGCTGCTGTATTTATAGGAGAAGACATGCATAGATTGGACTGAAATTTTGCAAGAAGGGACTCTAGATGCATAGGGGTCCACCATAATGATAGATGGCCCTAATTCGATATTTTGGAACGATCGGCCAAAGTTTAGCCGATCATTTTTTTGCCTCCAATTTACATGCGATCGTTTTTTGAGGGTCTCACATGCCTCTTGAACATGTCTATAAAATATGAAGTCAATCTAAGTTGTAGATTATGAGATATGGATTAACATTTGCTACACTTGGAATATTCATCGAGCGTTATGAAGGATTGACAAATAACGATCGGCAACCACGATCAGCTATCTTCATTTCTCAAGGTATTTATATGGGATATTTTTATGGGCTCCACTCTTCAACATACTAAGGCTATGAAAGTTTCAAGTGCATTGGCTTTGTAAATTTTAATATATTAATCGATCATCGTTGATTTGCGCCGTTTTATGGACCGTTCCTGACCAATCCATATAAATTCTTCATTTACCCATAACTAGAGCGTACGAACTCCAATTGACTTGAAATTTGAAATGTAACCTCATGAGGCTTTGCTTATTACTACATACTGATTACACCTTGATATGAACTGGTCTGAATCTGCTCGACCATCATCCATAGTCTTGTATATCACCGACTCTCAAGGTTGGCAACCACTCGTTTTAGCCAAACCTTCTGTATCACGGCCTTACCAAAAGGTGGGATAACAAATTAGAAGAATCACTATTTTAGTAGTCATAAATTTAAATATGGAGAAAGAAGAAGACTTTGGAAAACCAACTTTTGAACTGTATAATTTGGAAGTATAGAAATTCCATATTGGTAGAATCTTAAAGTGGAAAATTTTATGTTGTTTGTAAATTGAAAGGTCTAAAGAAGAGCTTTGGGAAGAAAAATATAAGAGGAATGTTTAAAACTTTGAAAGTAATTTGAAACTTTACTAAAAAGTGTAATTCCAAATAAAATAATATTTTGAATTAAACCCAAGGATAAAGATTCTCTTATGGCTCTCATGGTTAGCTTTAAAAAGTTGAGGTTAAACATGAAGTTGAACTTAGAATTTTTTTTTAGAAGAGTTGGAGTTAAACCTGAATAAAAGGGAAATAAATATATTTTATGGAGATGGATTTATCATAAAGTGGGTCAAAAATTGAATATCTATGGGATAATTTTAAAGTACTACATACTAGGATTTTCGAGAAGTGAAACGATTTAAAAAATATATTTCTGAAACTTTATTTACCAGCATATTTAAGGATGAGTGTACTGTGGAAAATTAAATATGTATATCATGGACCTTTCTCTGTAATGGAAATTACGAGGACGCAATTTTCATAATGGGGGTTCCGTAACAACTCGGGTCTGTGCCATATCCATAATTAAGTCAAAAATATAGTTTAAACCATAAGGATTGGTTCTAATGAAAATTTGAGGATTTTTATTTCTTTTCTTTTTCCTAATTAAAGTGAATTTTGAAATTATTTTAGGAGGAATTATTAATAAATGAGCTTTCTCAAGTGGAAAATAAATGTTTGGCGAATTCAAGTAAAATATTATTTTGTGTGGTTGGATTCATTTATTTAAATAACAAAAGAAAATTTTGAAAAGTAAATTAATGGAAATAAATCCAGAGGATTTGTTATTAGGAATTTTATTTAATTAATCCATTAATTTGAATAAAAGTGTAATTTTAGGGATTATAAATGAAATTAATGAATAGTAAATCATTTAACTGAAGGAAGTGGGAATAATAAGGTCAATATTAATCCTTTTAACTAAATACATAAGTTGATAGCTAATTTTATTACCATTAAGAATTATTGTAAATAAATTAATATATAGGTTTAAAAAAATATTGAAGTGTGATTTTGGGTAAATATGGACGGATTAAATGAATGGTGAATTATTTTGACAAGTAAGATGGAAGTATTGAGATTTGCATTAATTCTTTTATTTATAAGTAAAAGTTGAATTGAGAATTTAATTCATTTTATTACAAATAAAATGAGAAGGATAAGCTTATATGTTGTTTTGATAAATAAGGTTAAAAAGTGAAATCCATTTATGTTCTAAAACATTGTTTGTATGGGTTGTTGTTTTGTAATTGGAAGAAAACAAAAGAAAATAAGACAACCCGTTTCTTTTGTTAAGTAAACATGTCCAAGGCCGATATAGGCTAAGTGATAGGTGTTAGTGAGAGGAATTATAACATGTACACGTATTTTCTTCTCACTTCTCATTACAATAACCAATAAACCATTGTCAGTCCATCTTTTCCTTTCTCATCTTGAATCATAGGGTATTTCCCCAAATCAAATGAAATAAAGAACCACATTACCGATTTATTGAAGTTAATAACCTCATGTAATATTTTTCAATCTCTAGTACATCCCGTTGAACTCCATTTATAGATTTTCCTCCCGAGTTTGAAATTGGAATTTGGCTTATTTCTAAGTTTTATTAGGTCGGACTGCTGAGAAGAAATAGACTAAACCTTTAACCTAATAGCAGCAAATTTCTTAAGCTAATTGGTGAGTAAAACTCGCATTTCTTACATTAATTCAAGTGCATGCAATTGTTATCTTTTTTGGATGAAAATTGGGTTAAATTGATCTCACTTTGATGTACTGTTTGTTCACTGAGATGTTATTCTGTTCTCTGCTTATCTCATCTCGGTCCAATAAAGCCTTATGCTTGATCCTATCTTGTTGTTATACCTAATTGTTATTGAGTCTGCATGCTACTGAAATAAAACTATATGAATCAAACGCTTGAATCGTCATGAAAACCATTACTAAGATGTACTAAGGCTCGGTTGACACGGCTTGGAGCAAGCTCACAGCAGCGTAAAATGGTTGAACTGTAAGGCTTCCGATCGACCAGTCGCAGTCGACCGGTGCACACTACGGTCGATTGTGTGTGATCTGGAATTTTTTCCAGGTCACGTGCCAGATACCCCCCTGTGTGCACCTTTTTTCCCATAATTTTGCTAATAAAATTTTGATCATTTCGTGCCCATTTTGATGCTAGTTTTTGATGTTTTCGGTGATGAACTTTTGGGGTTTTAAATCTTATGATTGATGGTTTCAATTTGATAATAATCTTCCATAAAACTACTCTTTGGATATTGCTTGACAAATTTTTGTATTGCACAATTTTCGAACAGGTTTTCAAAAGAAGTGTTTTCGAAACCAAATCGTTTTCCTATATACATATATTATGGAAATGGTTTTGGAAATATATATATTAGTTACAGAAATGATATTGGAATATATACATATATTTATAAAAGTGATTTTGGAAAGGTCTTACACACACACGTACTTATACTAGTAAGTTAAAAATTGATTTAAAAAGCTTGGTTTTATAATTTTTTTCTATCTATAGATATATATTGAACATAATTTTATGTTATCCGCCCTACTTCATAAACCAATGCTTTTCAAAAAAATATTTTGGAAAGTAATTATTTTTATGTAAAAATAGCACACTCCCGATCGGACAAGAAATTGAATTAAAAAGTTTAGTCAAAGAAGTGGTATGGAAAGCTTGCGTTTGCTTCAATGGTTAAGTCCCGGACTTATTCAATTGTACCCTCCTTACGCACGAGTGGAGTTTACTAACCCATAGTAAATGTTCGAGTAAACCAATGTAACAACCTGTATTCTACATGTTGGAGGATCGTAGAATATTTATATTATTTTTATATGAGGTCGTATGATTTTATAATTTTGAAAAATGATTACTAGGGTGATTTATTTTCCTTTGAATTTTTGTTGTATTTTTCTATGACCGTTTTGACCCCATGAAATCTTGTATGGACTATAACTTTTGATAAGAGCGGTGTTAGGGTCTGAAACCACTTTCATTGGATCCGGATGATGGTTTCTATTTCGGAAGAGTGGTCATACTAAGAAAATGGACTTAATGTTTAATAGTTATGGCTATTTGAAGTTTCCTTTGATCTTGAGCGGCATAAGTAGGTAATTATGTTTACTAACCTTGAAGTCTATGACCCATTTTGGGTTTGGAGCTTGTGGAGGCGGATGGTGTGAAGTATACATCCTGTTTGATGATTACAAATATGTTTTCCATCGTTTTTGGAGTGCGTTATAGTTAAAAATTACGTTATAGTTAAAAATCATACATGCACAATTTTTTTAACCAACGCATCACATATTTTATTTGTCAATCGTAGCATATGTTTGTTATCATTAAAAATGTGAAACTATGAACTAAAGTGATTTCGATTCGGTGTTAACAAACATATATTGGATTTAATGTTCTAGTGATGTGTATTTATAGGCTTTTGGTATTAGCCAAAGATTTATTTCCATTCATTTACAATTCTACATTATTCAAAGCAAAACTTCCATGTATGGTACAAAAATCTTTCAAATCAATGCATATGATATCAATCATTCATAATCGAAATAAATCATTCATAAAGGAAGGAGATTCATTTGGAATCATGTATTTTGAAAAAAGAGGAAAGTTATATTTTCTCATTGATCGCACATACTCAACAGCAACAAAACAAAGGAAACATGTTTCTACGATCATGCAATTTACAGAAAAAGGGATTTTATTGGATTGTTTCTCGCTCCACTATGGACTTAATTGAAGAAAAATGTTATTTTAGAATGATTCAGATATGGAAAAAAATTCAAACAATCAAAGAAAAGAACAAAGAGCAATGCAAAGTAGATAGATGGGAAAGTAAATCAATTAAGATCTTGCCATTTATTTAGTGATAATTTGGAAACATTGACAAAGGAAATCCCTAAAGAACCATTCAAAAATAAACAAATGAAGTAGGGAATATATTAGTACGTAATCAGAGACAGCATATAGAATTTGGAAGTAAATAATTACATACACAATCAGATGATATTTGTTGGAAGATACAAAAGAATCTATTTCCCATTATATGCAAATTCTATTTTCTATACAGGGAAACAAACTCTCAAAAATCCATATCTTTCTTAATATCATCTCCTCCATATATGTTTCCATACATACATGTTACTTCACAAGCCTGTATAAATTCAAGAACATCAAAAGGAAAAATTATCAGATAGAACAACAATAAAAGGAAGGAGAAAATCTTCGTTCAAAGAACTTTCATATCTCTCTACATCGTAACACATCAAATTCTCATTGTTTTTTCTTCTTGTTCATTCAAATCAATATCTGATTAACCAAAAGGGGTTTCTTCATCAATAAAAATTCAAGGAGGACATCATCATCTTAAGGCAGAAGTTGCATCTCAAATTCACCAATAACTTGGCAGCACGATCAACTTGGATTGCATGCAGCGAGGTTTTTCTTGAACTCCAAATCAAAGATAGTGTAAGGTCACATGATAAGAGAAAAGATAGAGGAGAGATCCTTTTATATTTGTGTAATTTGTTCTTTTTTTTTATTTTTTTATTTTTAAGTTTGAACTTTAGTTGATTTACTATTAAGCTATGGGGTTTGTAGTTCGGAGATTTTGATCTCAAGGTTTGAGTTCAGGCAAAGTTATTAGACATAGAGTTAGAATATTTGTTAGTAGTGTCTGCGAGTTTATTATTTGTAAGCGTCTTAATATTTAACTCTAGTAATAGCTTTAGGGGCAGCAGTAGGCACTCGGCCGAAGCTGGGTATATCTTGTGTTATTTATTTTTTGCATTTACGTTTTGGCACTTTTTTATCTGTTTATTAGCATCTTTGCGAAATATTCTTAAATACCATATTCACCCCTCTATAGGGTATATTACTCGATCCTACAAGTGGTATCGAAGCCAGGTTCTAGGTTTACTCTAGAGTCATGTCTGTTTCTAATAATGCTTTTTCTGAGGGTCAGTCAATAGCTAGGCTACCTAAGTTTAATGGGACTGATTATCCTTACTGGAAAGCTAGGATGAAAATAAATTTGATATCTGTTGACTATGATGTTTGGGATATAGTAGAGATAAGGTACACTCCGCCCATAATGACGGTCAATGGTGTAGAATTCCCTAAGCCTAAAGACAAATGGGATACAGCTGATAAGAAATTGCTTTCATTAAATGGTAAAGCTATGAATGTTCTTATCTGTGCTCTTGATAAAACTGAATTTAATCGAATTCCTCATTTTTGACTGCGTAGGAAATTTGGCACACTTTGGAAGTTAAACATGAAGGTACTTCTCAAGTCAAGGAATCATGACTCGCCTTACTCAGCAACGAATATGTGAATTTTATAATGTTAAAGCACGAAAGCATAAAAGAGATGTATGGATGTTTTCCAGTAATGGTACACAATTTCAGAGCTTTGGGCAAGGTGTACACCGAAGTTGAGTTGGTTCGGAAAATTTTGCGAATTCTAACATAGGCGGCTACAATACAAGAATCCAAAGATCTGAACAAATAAAGCAAGGAGGAACTGATTGGAAATCTAACGACCTATGAAACAGAACTAAAATCCAGGGAAGATCGTGACAATTTAGATCCCAAGAAGAAATTAATTGCACTCAGCAACACTATTGATAACGATGCGAGAATAATCAGATTATTGAGTTGGAAAAATTGATAAGCGGTTTGAAAAATTAGTCAAGAGGAAATTCCAAGTTTGCAATTAAGAGGAAAGGTGTTAAGTCAAAGCATTCTAAAAGCTTAGGAAGTTCGGATGAAGAAATCATTTGCTACAAATGAAGAAAGCCGGGCCATATCAAAACTAATTGTCCATTGATTTAAAGTAAGAAAGCAAAGAAAAAGAAAAAGAGGGCATTCTTTGCAACTTAGGACGATGAAGAAGGAGAAGAGTGCACTGATAGTGATGAAGCAGAAGAAAATCAATATTTGATGGAACATTCAACTCGTGATGATAGTGATGATGACTCCAGTGAGTTATCAAACTATACATTTCAAGATTTGCTCTTACTGCGTCATGAACTTACTAGAACAATTGATAGTCTCAATCTTAAGAACAAAAAATTGAAATCTAAAAAAGCTGAACTACTTCACATAAATGATAAATTAGAAACCGAAAATGAAAAAAAATTAAAGAAGCTCAAAAACTTGAGTGTGAAAATAGTCAATTTTTTAAAAAGGAGTTGGATGAATGTAAGACAAACCTTGGAACTCTCAAAGGTGAGATATCGAATCTGAAGAAAGATGATGCAAAGGGGAGATTTGTATTGACAAATGAACATGCTTGTAGAAGAGAACGCTTCACTTAAATCTAAACTTGAATCAACTGTTAATAAATTTTCTGGAGGTGAAAAGTCATTAAATATGGTTTTTGGAAATCAACTATACGGGAACAATATAAAAGGGCTGTAATTATTCGGAATTTTCAACGCCGAAAATTCCAAATAATTAGGAAAAGAAGAAAAGAGATAGAAGAAGAAGAAACAGAAAACTAAACTCAGAATCTCACATTCGCAGCGGATAAAATATAATATCAAATAATATTCTTTACACAAAGAAAGCTGTATCAGTCAATTACATTTTAATACATCAGAGTTACAACTTTTCACAATCACTCGACAGTTAAAAACAACATGTCCCAGATAAACTACACTATATCACAGCGGAATACACTCCATACGTTCCTGCCATCCAGCTCGCCTTTGAGCTCAAGAACGTCCTTACTTGAAAATCTGTAATTCTCGATCTGACCCGAGCATTACATTAAAGTAACACCCGGGTCAGGCTGGAAACTAGCGTTAGTAAACCCATTTAACATGAAATACCAAAGCATAAAACTTATTTAAAACCCGGGGTAACTCGTATCAATTTACAAATTCACAGTTTGTTATAGACATCACTAATTTTACACATCAATATCTAAGTACCAAAACTTAGATTAAATAGTCCAATTTACTTAAATCATTCCATTCCAGCTTATTGATTTCACATACCAATCTGTAAAGAATCGAAGTGGTTTGGGGCATTTGCTAATACCCAACCCCGGTCTCTTCGAATCTAATGTCATCTAAACCCAAGTTATTCAATTAAATACAATTCAACTTTAATTACCGGATAACACTTTTACATAGCAATTCATAATTGATAGATAATCGCATAATCACTGTCCATCCAACATATCATATTGCAAAGCAATTCATATCAGAGATATCAACCAATCCAAAGCACTTATCATCATTCAATCATTGGTAAGCAAGATTGATCACTTCCATTAACATTAATTAATGATCCTCTAATTACTTTCATTAGTTAATTATTCTTAAATTTCATTTAATAATTAACCTTTAACTTAATTACATTCATTAATCAACCTTGATTAATCACAATCAGAAATTAACTTTCCTTAATTACTCCATCAATTAAACCAACTCCTTAACTAATTATATTAATTAATCCTTTAATTACACTGAGTAATTATCACTTAATTTCTTCCACCAAGTAATTATCCTTTAATTACTTCCCATCAAGTAATTTCCTTTTAATTAATTAGATCCAGTAATTATCCACTAATTACTTCACTAAGTAATTACACCTCATTAATTGCCTTAAGTAATTATACTTAACCCAACATCAAATGATTACCTTTAATTAATTAAACTTAATTAATTAATTAAAATTAAACACATCAACGCAATTAATTACACTGAGTAATTAATTCCTTTAATTACTTCATTAAGTAATTATTCATAATAATTCTTTTACATTAAGTAATCAACCTCTTAATTACTTATTACTTAATTATTCCTTAATCGATTAATCTTGATTAATCAATCCTTAATTATCACTTTTAAGTACATTAAGTAATTAGCCTTTAGTTAATAATACAAATTAATTATTCTTCCCCGATCCACATTAAGTACATTGATCCTTAATTAATTACTCAAATTATTTATCTTATAATCAGCTGCATTGATTAATTATCCTTTAATTAATCACACTCGTTAAATTAACTAATCCCTTGATTAGTTTCCTTAATCAATCAACCATTAATTAATTATTCTATGTAATTAATTTTCTAATTACTTCCATTAGGTAATTTCCCTTCAATAAATTACTTTATCAAGTAATTATCTCATTTATTAATTATCCTTAATTACTTAACTTTTAAACATTAATTAATTCAACCTCAAATTACTAATTAAATTAATTAACTACACCTTTAATCATTAACTAAATTAACCAATCTCTCTCAATTACTCTTAATTACTTTATTTAAATAATTAGTCATTAATTGTCAAAATCTTAATTAACTTTTAAGATAAATCTTTACTTTTTATAATGACTTACTTATTATCAACATAATACATCTCAAACATTCCACTTTTAAATTAATCTTTAAATCCATCTCTAATTTAAGATTTAAAGAATACTTACAAATTTAACTTAACAAACTTTAAGTTGACAATATACAAAACTTCTTAATCAAATGTTTAAACAAACTTATATTTTACAAAATGGTTTAAAATTAAATTAAATTTAAAATATAAAAAACTTGATTTATAAAAACTTTTAAAATCTGCATTTAATCCTACTTGGGGATCTACCCGAGAATTGCTTGAGTCCAGTCTCGAGATTCTTCAACTTCTTCATTTTTTTTACTTGGTTTTTAAACTTCAAACTAAAAGATAAATCACTCGCACGTACATGAGAACAAACCGAGCTAACTATCAAACTTCTCGAGCTTCGACCCGAGAAAATCTTCCTCGTTCCCAAACGTAAACTCCAATGCATAAGAAACTGGTGCACTTGCACTTTCCCACGGCGGTGCTCCGACGTCTACGACCTCCTTCAACAAGTCATCAGTCATTACCTTATTCAATCCAAACCACCCAGATTTCATCACAAGATCGAAATCAAAATCGAGCCTACCAGTTCAAGCTGGAATTTTTTTTTCCTAACCTTAAATCGACTCGCGACGACGAACCACCACGCCAACAACCACCAGGTGTCACCTCAAGCTTTCCCTCGTCCCCCTTCATCATCTCCTCCTGGACTGATCACTTCTTTTCCCCAGTGCAACTCGACATTCCCCTCAAACCGATTTCCCTCCACAGGCACTCAGAAACCCTAAATCTATCGATTGGCGACACCACGAAAATCGATCAGCACTCCCACCATTTTTCCTAACACCCCCAATCGCCAAGCAAGCAACGTCTAAAACCTGACCATCCAAAGGTTCATCGATCGCCAAAAATAACTTAAAACCAAATTCTGTCCATCTTCGAACTACACCATCAATACTCAAAAAATCCTAAGTTTTGTTTTAAAAATCCTAATTTGCAAAGGAAAATCAGATTATATACTTGAATTTACAAATCGTTGAACTTGATTTTTACCTCTTCTTCAATTTTCACTATTCTTTGCAATTTCTAGAGAAATTTTCAAACTTATTCCTTATAAATAAAAATTTAAGAACTTTATTAGGTTTAAACAAACAACTCTTGTTTGAAAACTTCGTCCTAACAGTAATTAGATGAGGAGATTAGAGGTTTTTTTTCAAATTTAAACTTCTGGAATCAAGAACAGAGATGACATAGATACATGTACATAGATTCACATTCATATATACATATATTCAGATCTAAAACCAACATCATGCATATTTCAAGCATTCATCATAAGATTTCATCAAACATCATACATACTAACAGAAATAAAAATTGATTTATGTTTAGGTTTACTCACCATGCTGATATGAGCAGAGTGGTTTTGAATTTGGAAACTTGAAAACTTAGTTTATCTTTGAATATTGAAACTAAAATTAATCTGAAATGAAATGATTTGCCTACTGATCTTGGATTTGAAAAGCTTGCTTTTAAATTGAGGAAGATTGCCTCCTTGCTTTGTTATTGATGATTTTTCTTTTTGTTTTTTAGCAAGAATTTATCTTTGATTTGTTTTTACTAAACTTTGTTACAGGTTTTGTTTTACTTTGTTTCTTATACAATGAAGATAAAAGGGAAATGAGAAAGGAGTAGAGATGTATATTTCTTCTTTTATCTATTATTTATTATTTTAAAAGAAAATATTGACATTTGTTCAAATTTTATATTACAAATGTTACATTTGTTAATTTGGGTGTTAAAATCTTAACATTTGTCTTTTATATGAGAATTATATAATGTATTAATAAGTTTTATACAATTTTTATATTAATTTCAATTTAGTTTTATATATAAATATTTTGTTTTAAATATTTTCTATTTTTAATAAATGCATTTTTTTTTATTTTTTTATAGATATTTATACATCCCCTAAACCTAATTACATATATATGTATTAGAATTTTAATCCTTAAATAGTTCTTGAAAAATTATTAAATTAAATTTCAAATATAACTTCCAAACCACAATGCATACACACACACACACATATATACATATTAGATAAATATATACCCGGACATAAATATTTACTATCAAAGTTATTGGTTCAATTTATAAATCAGTGTTTCTACTAATCAATCTAGTTAATTATCAAATAACAGATGTCCAAAAATCCGGGATATCACATTCCTCCCCCCTTTGAATCTTTTCGTCCTCGAAAAGGAACGAAAGCAGAATTTATTTAATACTTTTAATCATTTTTAATTATAAGCTTCTTTTATCTCAAAACTTACAAATATTTTAAAAGCTACATAATATTATCAAAATAGTTTTTTTTTAAAATACTTTTTATAACTCGATGTTTCAACAAGATCATCCTCATTCTCATAGAAATTCAGACATACGTTGATCAAGCGTAGGACTGAAAATCTATAAGTACTTGGTAAACCCATTTTCAACACTCGGTGAAAATACTTGAAAAATAATTTTATTGAAAATATAGAAAACATTTTTGAAAATAGAGGAAATATCTTTGGTGAGAATGCTCTGAAATTCATCTCCCCCATCCGTGGTCGCAGTTACATCCTGGGTTACGTTGCCATCGCAGCAAAAGTCCATGTAACTGTAGGCACTCCGCGCCCCTCGATTATGCCATAGAACCCGCCACAGATCGCAGTTACATACCAGGGTTACGTTGCCATCACATCAAAATTCCATGTAACTGTAGGCATCAGCGCCCTCGATTTTTGCTGTCAAAAATGAAACTTCTTCACTCCCACAAAGGTCGTAGTCTACCGATATAAAATCAAACGTAGAGTGTTGGCTCTCAACGGCACACATGACTTTCGCTATGTCACCAAAGGTCATAGTCTACCGATATAAAATCAAACATAGATTGTTGGCTTTCAGCAGCACACACGACTTTCGCTATGGTCTGTAGTAGATTGCAGTGACATCGAGTTACACTGTCGTCACAGCATAACCCAAATGCTTCTGTAGGCATTAGCGCCCTCAATTTTCTCTGCACACTACACAAAATCCACAGGAACTATTTTTGTCCAGACTCCTCACAGGATTAACTTTAGAACCCCCCCTTAGGGTTCAAGGCAGTACCACCCTGTGGCACTCCTGAGAAGTTCATTTCAATGGAGCACGTTTTTCCCCAGAGCCAATCTAAAAACACTTTATACTATACTCTTATAGTATCTTTCAAATCTTACCCTTTATGATTTTCATCATAATTTCCTTTACACAAAATCGATTCCCAAAATCGATAATTCTCAAACTAGGCTTTTCCAAATTCCAATATTGATTTGTCTCAAAAATCAAAAGCCTTTCCAAAGTCCATAGGTTCCAAAAACCTTTTTCCAAAATTATCATAAGATCCTTTATATATATAGATAGATATATAATTTTTTTTAAACTTTGGATCATTTCAAACTTGTATAAAACTCCTTTTATACTTCAAATATTTTCAAAACCCTTTCTTCTGGTTATAGATTCAACAAGGGGAGTTTTATCATATATATAACAAAGATACATAACTTTGTTTATTCCAAATCAAATATTGAAATTTGATTACTCTAATATAAAGTTGTTTCCATCTTACTTATCATCATAGAAATATCCAACTTTCACTTTTATTCATGGTATATTTCACAAAATATACTTTCATTTCAAAAGTCATTTCAAATTTCTTATTCATAAATTTTCAATATCAATTTCATTCAAACCCGTAGACGTACACATATCATCCATACGCTATATCAATCTGATTGCTCACTCGATCACATAATTTCACTTTTGAACTAGTATTGTCCACCCGACTTCCTAATGCGACTCAGATCTAGTTTCTTGATCAGAAACCATCATTCTCCTTAAATAGTCATAACTATGATA
The DNA here is from genome assembly GCA_030765085.1 of Allium cepa. Lineage (NCBI taxonomy): Eukaryota > Viridiplantae > Streptophyta > Magnoliopsida > Asparagales > Amaryllidaceae > Allium > Allium cepa. Next base: position 789,078,665 of record CM060935.1, on the reverse strand, counting down.
GAGAATATCCAGAACCAATCAACAACCCATATCCAGGTTCGCCGTCGAAAATCGAGTGAAAAATCCCAACTCGAATCGATATAACTATCTCGAAATTCTACGCTCGAATCTGGATAAAATCACTATGCGAATATAATAATATACGTACATCCTACATATCTATCTTTATTGATTATTAGCCAAATCAGTCTCCTTTTCTATTCACATTCACTTTAATTTCTATCCACTTATTCACAATTGTTTCAATTCCATTTGGATTATCACTTTAATCCTTATCTCAATTGGTAATTAATCATAAACAGTTTGAACTCTGCCCAGCTTAAATTTAGAAAATAGCTTAAACGGTTAAAAATAGATAAGTAACTGAAAAATAATTATTAGTTTGTAAAATAGCTATAAAATAGTTAAGTAATTATAAAATAGTTATAAAATAGTTAGATAGTTTCAAAATAGTATTTAGCGATTAGTTATAAGTAATCGAAAAATAGTAATTAGTTTATAAAGCAGTTGCAAATTAGTTAAATAGTTTCAAAATAATTGTAAAATAAGTATAAGAGAGTTTGGGGTTTAATAAGAAAGATTGTATATATAGTAAATAGCTTGGAAAAATAGATTTGTATTAAGAAAAATATTTTGAAAATAGTCCAGAGCCGCACTGTTCAATTCCAAATCTCCATCCTTATCAAGTCAATTTAAATTTCCATTTAAATTGACTCAATTCCAACTTAAATAACTTTAATTTCCATTGAACTTGATTTATCCCCAATTCAAAATGAATTAACCTCAATTCCTTTCCAAATTCAAATCAAATTCCATTTTTACCTATTTCAAAGTTCAAATAATAATTCAAATCCTTTTAAACAACTAAATCTTTGAAATTCAATTTATCACAAAATTTAATTATGAAGCCAAACATTTGAAATGTTACCTTAAACATTCAAATCTTAAATCCAAAATGATTCCGTTTTATCTTAATAATGGATATATTACCATACCCCTTTCTTCATTCATTTAAACAAATCCAATTTCAACTTAGAGATTATTAATAACAACGGGATGGTATCATTTGAATTACTTAATACATCCATCCATTTTCAATTTCCAAATCTCAAACCCATTTTGAGATCACAGAAACTCCCCATTTAAATCAACCATTTAACTTCCCCAGTTAAATCCCAATTTCATCGTGAAATTTCCAATTCAGGTTTTTTTTGTTCTAAACTTATTTAACTTTCCTTAAGTTAATTTCACTTTAATTTAATCCAGACAACTTTACTCAATATGAATTCCCATTCAGATCTTAAACTTCAGATTAATAATCTTCCCACTTAAGTTTAAAAACTTACTTCACTTTGGGTTTCACATCACATTCCAAGGAAAAATAAAACTCAACCTTAGAATTTATTTCAAATATACATATTTATTCTCTTTATACACAAAGTTATCCTTAAATTTTAGACCACCTTTGGTTTTTGATTCAAAACAAATTTCTTCAAATTTTCAAACAATTCTTGTTTGAAATAGGATCCTTTCATTCAAGTACATTAAATAATATTATTTATTATTTCTTTATCACTTTTGAAACAATTTTCAAATTTTTGGACCTAGATTTAAAACTTCACAATTTAGATCATCTTTAGTTCCAATTTATAAGTCATATTTGCCTAAATGTTTTACTTCCCTAAAACATTTCATTATTATCTATTCTGAATGTTTCCCCAAATTCAAGATTTTAATTTCAGTTTGAATCCATTTCAAACTTATCTTTATTTAATTTCAATTTGGTTGTATTTCTGTTATCACTTAATTTAATTCCAATAATTTAACAACCAACTACCTAATATTTATTAGAAATAAATATTGCTTTATATATTGAAATATATTCTTATATAAAATCATTTAAAATCTTTATATAAGAAAATAACAAGTTTGCTCGCGTATATATATACACACTCAACTCATTCTAGGGTACCATTGACCCTATCCTTAATGAGTAATCCTACCAGAGCCAAGGTTCTCACTTAACCTTCTGTTCTGATGCCAAATGTAACAACCCGGAATTTTCGACTCCGAAAATTCCAGATAGTTAAGAAAAGAAGAAAAGAGATAGAAAAAGAAGAAACAGAAAACCAAACTCAGAATCTCACATTCGCAGCGGATAAAATATAATATCAAATAATGTTCTTTACACAAAGAAAGTTGTACCAGTCAATTACATTTTAAGACATCAGAGTTACAACTTTTCACAATCACTGGACAGTTAAAAACAACATGTCCCAGATAAACTACACTATATCACAGCGGAATACACTCCATACGTTCCTGCCATCCAGCTCGCCTCCTGAGCTCCAGAATGTCCTTCCCTGAAAATCTGTAATACTCGGTCTGACCTGAGCATTACATTAAAGTAACACTCAGGTCAGGCTGGAAACCAGCATGAGTAAACCCATCTAACATGAAATACCAAAGCATAAAACTTATTTAAAACCCGAGGTAACTCATATCAATTCATAAATTCACAATTTGTTATAGACATCACTAATTTCACACATTAATATCTAAGTACCAAAACTTGTATTAAATAGTCCAATTTACTTAAATCATTCCATTCCAGCTTATTGATTTCACATATCAATCTGTAAAGAACCAAAGTGGTTTCGGGCATTTGCTAATACCCGACTCCGGTCTCTTCGAATCCAATGTCATCTAAACCCAAGTTATTCAATTAAATACATTTTAACTTTAATTACTGGATAACACTTTTACACGGAAGTTCATAATTGATAGATAATCACATAATCACTGTCCATCCAACATATCATATTACAAAGCAATTCATATAAGAGATATCAACCAATCCAAAGCACTTATAATCATTCAATCATTCATAAGCAAGATTGATCACTTCCATTAATTACATTAATTAATGATCCTCTAATTACTTTCATTAGTTAATTATTCTTAAATTTCATTTAATAATTAACCTTTAACTTAATTACATTCATTAATCAATCTTGATTAATCACAATCAAAAATTAACTTTCCTTAATTACTCCATTAATTAAACCAACTCCATGATTAATTATATTAATTAATCCTTTAATTACACTGAGTAATTGTCACTTAATTTCTTTCACCAAGTAATTATCCTTTAATTATTTCCCATCAAGTAATTTCCTTTTAAATTATCCACCAATTACTTCACTAAGTAATTACACTTCATTAATTGCCTTAAGTAATTATACTTGACCCAACATCCAATGATTACCTTTAATTAATCAAACTTGATTAATTAACTAAAATTAACCAGATCAACCTAATTAATTACACTGAGTAATTAATTCTTTTAATTGCTTCATTAAGTAATTATTCATAATAATTCTTTTACATCAAGTAATTAACCTCTTAATTACTTGTTACTTAATTATTCCTTAATTGATTAATCTTGATCAATCAATCCTTAATTATCACTTTTAAGTACATTAAGTAATTAGCCTTTAATTAATAAAACAAATTAATTATTCTTCCTCGATCCACATTAATTACATTGATCCTTAATTAATTACTCAAATTATTTATCTTATAATCACCTACATTGATTAATTATCCTTTAATTAATCACACTCGTCAAATTAACTAATCCCTCGATTAGTTTCCTTAATCAATCAAACCTTAAATAATTATTCTATGTAATTAATTTTCTAATTACTTCCATTAGGTAATTTCCCTTCACTAAATTACTTTATCAGGTAATTATCTCATTTGCTAATTATCCTTAATTAATTAACTTTTAAACATTAATTAATTCAACCTTAAATTACTAATTAAATTAATTAATTTCTCTCAATTACTCTTAATTACTTTATTTAATTAATTAGTCATTAATTATCAAAAACTTAATTAACTTTTAAGATAAATCTTTATTTTTTTTATAATGACTTACTTATTATCAACAAATACATTTCAAACATTCCACATTTAAATTAATCTTTGAATTCATTTCTAATTTAAGATTTAAAGAATACTTACAAATTTAACTTAACAAACTTTAAGTTAACAATATACAAAACTTCTTAATCAAATGTTTAAAGAAATACTTATTTTACAAAATGGTTTAAAATTAGATTTAGTTTAAAATTTAAAAAGCTTGTTATATAAAAACTTTTAAAATCTGCATTTAATCCAATTTCGGGATCTACCCGGGAATTGCTCGAGTCCAGTTTCAAGATTCTTCAACTTCTTCATTTTATTTTTTTACTTGGTTTTTAAACTTCAAATTGAAAGATAAATCACTCGCGCGCACACGAGAACAAACCCAAGCTCACCGTCAAACTTCACGAGCTTCGACCAGAGAAAATCTTCCTCATTCCCAAACCTAAACTCCAATGCACAAGAAACTGGTGCACTTGCACCTGCCCACGGTGGCGCTCCGGCGTCTACGACCTCCTTCAACAAGTCATCGGTCATCACCTTATTCAATCCAAACCACCCAGGTTTCATCATAGGCTCGAAATCGAAATCGAGCCTATCAGTTTAAGCTGGAAAAAAATTTCCTAACCTTAAATCGACTAGCGACGACGAACCCATACGTCAACAACCACCAAGTGTCACCTCGAGCTTCCCTTCGTCCCCCTTCATCATCTCCTCCTAGACCGATCACTTCTTTTCCCCTATGCAACTCGACATTCCCCTCAAACCGATGTCCAACCACAGGAACTCAGAATCCCTAGTTTTATCGATCGCCGACACCACGAAAATCGATCAACACTCCCACCATTTTTCCTGACACCCCCAATCACCAAGCAAGCTTCGTCTTAAACCCAAACAACCAAAGGTTCATCGATCACCAAAAATAACCCAAAAACCAAATTCTGTCCATCATCGGACTGCACCATCAATACTCAACTAAAAATCCTAATTTTTGTTTTAAAAATCCTAATTTGCAAAGGGAAATCAGATTATATACTTGAATTTACAAATCGTTGAATTTGATTTTTACCTGTTCTTTAATTTTCACTGTTCTTTGCAATTTCCAGATAAATTTTCAAACTTATTTCTTATAAATAAAATTTTAAAAACTTAATTATGTTTAAACAAACAACTCTTGTTTGAATACTTCGTCCTAACAAAAATTAGATGAGGAGATTAGAGGTTTTTTTCAAATTTAAACTTCTGTAATCAAGAACATAGATGACACAAATACATGTACATAGATTCACATTCATATATACATATATTCAGATCTAAAACCAACATGCAAGCATATTTCAAACATTCATCACAAGATTTCATCAAACATTACACATACTAACAGAAATAAAAATTGATTTATGTTTAGGTTTATTCACCATGCTGATATGAGCAGAGCAGTTTTGAATTTGGGAACTTGAAAACTTTGTTAATCTTTGAATACGAAAACTGAAATTGATCTGGAATGAAATGATTTGCCTACTGATCTTGGATTTGAAAAGCTTGCTTTTTAAATTGAGGAAGATTGCCTCCTTGCTTTGTTACTGACGATTTTTCTTTTCTTTTTTCAGAAAAAGTTTCTCTTTGATTTGCTTTTACTAAACTTTGTTACAGGTTTTGTTTTACTTTATTTCTTTGATAATGAAGATAAAAGAGAAATGAGAAAGGAGTAGAGATGTATATTTCTTCTTTTATTTATTATTTATTATTTTAAAAGAACATATTGACACTTGTTCAAATTTTATATTACAAATGTTACATTTGTTAATTTGGGTGTTAAAATCTTAACATTTGTCTTTTACATGAGAATTATATAATGTATTAATACGTTTTATACAATTTTTTTTATTAATTTCAATTTGTTTTTATATATAAAAAACTTATGTTTTGAATATTTTCTATTTTTAATAAATGCATTTTTATAGATATATATACATCCCCTAAACCTAATTACATATATATGTATTAGGATTTTAATCCTTCAATAGTTCATGAAAAATTATTAAATTAAATTTCAAATATAACTTCTAAACCACAATGCATATATATATATATATACATATATATCAGATAAATATATACCAGGACATAAATATTTACTATCATATTTATTGGTTCAATTTATAAATCACTATTTCTACTAATTAATCCAGTTAATTATCAAATAACAGATGTCCGAAAATCCAGGATATCACATTCCTCCCCCCTTTGAATCTTTCGTCCTCGAAAAGGAATGAAAGCAGAATTTATTTAATACTTTTAAACATTTTTAATTATAAACTTCTTTTATCTCAAAACTTACAAATATTTTAAAATCTACATAATATTATCAAAATGGTTTTTTTAAAATACTTTTTATAACTCGACGTTTCAACAAGTTCATCCTCGTTCTCACAGAAATTCGGTCATACATTGATCAGGCGTAGGGCTGAAAATCTATAAGTACTTGGTAAACCCATTTTCAACACCCACTGAAAATACTTGAAAAATAATTTTATTGAAAATATAGAAAACATTTTTGAAAATAGAGGAAATATCTTTGGAGAGAATTCTCTGGAAATCATCACCCCCATCCATGGTCGCAGTTACATCCTGGGTAAAGTTGCCATCGCAGCAAAAGTCCATGTAACTGTAGGCACTCCACGCTCCTCGATTACGCAATGAAACCCGCCATAGATCGCAGTTACATTCCAGGGTTACGTTGCCATCACAACAAAAGTCCATGTAAATGTAGGCATCAGCGATTTTCACTGTCGAAAATGAAATTTCTCCACTCCCACAAAGGTTGCAGTCTACCAATGTAAAATCAAACGTAGACCGTTGGCTCTCAACAGCACACACGACTTTCGCTATGTCACCATAGGTCGTAGTCTACCAATATAAAATTAAGCGTAGACTGTTGGCTCTCAGCAGCACGCACGACTTTCGTTATGGTCTGTAGTAGATCGCCGTGACATCGAGTTACACTTTCGTCACATCATAACCCAAATGCCTCTATAGGCATCAGCGCCTTCGATTTTCGCTACACACTACACAAAATCCTCAGAAACTAGATTTGTCCGGACTCTTCAAAGGATCAACTTTAGAAGCCCCCTTAGGGTTCAAGGCAGTACCACCCTGTGGCACTCCTGAGAAGTTCATTTCAAGGGAGCGCCTTTTTCCCCAGAGCCAATCTAAAAACACCTTATACTATTCTCTTATAGTACCTTTCAAATCATACCCTTTATGATTTTCATCAAAAGTTTCTTTACACAAAATCGATTCCCAAAGTCGATAATTCTCAAACTAGGCTTTCCCAAATTCTAATATTGATTTTTCCCAAAAATCAAAAGCCTTTCCAAAGTTCATAGGTTCCAAAAACCTTTTTCCCCAAATCCTCATAAGATCCTTTATATATATATATAGATAGATATATATAATTTTTTAAAAACTTTGGATCATTTCAAACTTATATAAAACTCCTTTTATACTTCAAATTTTTTCAAAACCCTTTCTTCTGGTTATAGATTCAACAAGGGGAGTTTTATCATATATATATAACAAAGATACATAACTTTGTTTATTCCAAATTAAATATTCAAATTTTATTACTCTTTTATAAAATTGTTTCCATCTTACTTACAATCATAGAAATATCCAACTTTCACTTTTATTCATGGTATATTCACATAATATACTTTCATTTCAAAAATCATTTCACATTTCTTATTCATAAATTTTCAATATCAATTTCATTCGAACCCTTACGACGTATACATATCATCCGTACGCTTTATCAATCTGATCGCTCACTCGATTATACAATTTCACTTCCAAACTAGTATTGTCCACCCGACCTCCTAATGCGGACTCAGATCTGGTTTCTTGATCCGAAACCGTCATTCTCCTAACATAGCCACAACTATGATAGATAATATCCAGAACCAATCAACAACCCACATCTAGGTTCGCCGTAAAAAATCGAGTGAAAAATCCCAACTCGGATCGATATAACTATCTCGAAATTCTATGCTCGAATCTGGATCAAATCACTATGCCAATACAAAATATACGTACATCCTACGTATCTATTTTTATTGATTATTAGCCAAATCGATCTCCTTTTCTATTCACATTCACTTTAATTTCTATCCACTTATTCACAATTGTTTCAACTCCATTTGGATTATCACTTTAATCCTTATCTCAATTGGTAATTAATCATAAACAGTTTGAACTCTGTCTAACTTAAATTTAGAAAATATCTTAAAAAGTTAGAAATTGATAAGTAACTGAAAAATAATTATTAGTTTGTAAAATAGCTATAAAATAGTTAAGTAATTGTAAAATAGTTATAAAATAGTTAGATAATTGCAAAATAGTTTGTAAAATAGTGATTAGTTATAAGTAATCGAAAAATAATAATTAGTTTATAAAACAGTTGCAAACTAGTTAAATAGTTTCAAAATAATTATAAAATAGGTATAAGATAGTTTGGGGTTAATAAGAAGGGTTGTATATATAGTAAATAGCTTGGAAAATTAGATTTGTATTAAAACAATTTATTTTGAAAATAGTCCAGAGCCAAACCGTTCAATTCCAAATCTTCATCCCTATCAATTCAATTTAAATTTCCACTTCCATTTAAATTGACTCAATTCCTACTTAAATAACTTCAATTTCCTTTGAACTTGATTTATCCCCAATTCAAGTTGAATTAACCTCAATTCCTTTCCAAATTCAAATCAAATTCCATTTTAACCTATTTCAAAGTTCAAATAATAATTCAAATTCTTTTTAAACAACTAAATCTTTGAAATTCAATTTATCGCCAAATTTAAATTTTGATACCAAACCTTTGAAGTGATATCTTAAACATTCAAATCTTAAATCCAAAATGATTCCTTTTTATCTTAATAGTGGATATAATAACATACCCCTTTCTTCATTCATTTAAACAAATCCAATTTCGGCTTAAAGTTTATTAATAACAGCAAGATGGTATCATTCGAATTACCTAAAACATCCATCCATTTTCAATTTCCAGATCTCAAACCCATTTTGAGATCACACAAACTCCTCATTTATATCAACCATTTAACTTCCCAAGTTAAATCCCAATTTCATCTTGAAATTTCCAATTCGGGTTTTTTTCGTTCTAAACTTATTTAACTTTCCCAAAGTTAATTTCACTTTAATTTAATACAGACAACTTTACTCAATATGAATTCCCATTCAAATCTTAAACTCCAGATTAATAATCTTCTCACTTAAGTTTAAAACTTACTTCATTTTGGGTTTCACGTCACATTCCAAGGAAAATTCAAAACTCAAACTTAGAGTTTGTTTCAAATATACATATTTATTCCTTTTACACACCAAGTTATCCTTAAATTTTAGACCACCTTTGATTTTAAATTCAAAAAAATTTCTTTGAATTTTCAAACAACTTTTGTTTGAAATAGGATCCTTTCATTCAAATACATTAAATAATATTATCTATTATTTCTGTATCACTTTTGAAACAATTTTCAAATGTTTGGACCTAGATTTAAAACTTCACAATTTAGATCATCTTTAGTATCAATTTATAAGTCATACTTGCCTAAATGTTTTACTTCCCTAAAACATTTCATTATTATCTTATTCTGAATGTCCCCCCAAATTCCAGTTTGAATCCATTTCAAACTTATCTTTACTTAATTTCAATTTGGTTGTATTCCTATTATCACTTAATTTAATTCCAATAATTTAACAACCAATTGCCTTAATATTTATTAGAAAGAAATATTGCTTTATATATCAAAATATTTTCTTATATTAAACCATTTAAAATCTTTATATAAGAAAATAACGAGTACGCTCTCATATATATACACACTCAACTCATTCTAGGGTACCATTGACCCTATCCTTAATGAGTAATCCCACCCGAGCCAAGGTTCTCGCTTAACCTTCTGCTCTGATGCCAAATGTAATAGCCTAGAATTTTCGACTCCGAAAATTCCAGATAGTTAGGAAAAGAAGAAAAGAGATAGAAGAAGAAGAAACAGAAAACCAAACTCAGAATCTCACATTCGCAGCGGATAAAATATAATATCAAATCATGTTCTTTACACAAAGAAAATTGTACCAGTCAATTACATTTTAATACACAAGAGTTACAACTTTTCACAATCACTGGACGGTTAAAAACAACATGTCTTAGATAAACTGCACTATATCATAGCGAAATACACTACGTTCCTGACATCCAGCTCGCCTCCTGAGCTCCAGAACGTCCTTACCTGAAAATTTGTAATACTCGGTCTGACCTGAGCATTGCGTTAAAGTAACACCCGCGTCAGGCAGGAAACCAGCGTGAGTAAACCCATCTAACATGAAATACCAAAGCACAAAACTTATTTAAAACCCGGGGTAAGTCGTATCAATTTACAAATTCATAATTTGTTATAGACATCAATAATTTCACACACCAATGTCTAAGTACCAAAACTTAGATTAAATTGTCAGGACCCGATTCTTCGTCTTCCGAAAATTCAACATCGATACTCACTTTATCGACTGCCGAGCAATCGAACGACGGAAAACCGAACACTGAGGGTTTTTTTAAAAGAATTTAAGAAAAGAAAAAGAGAAAAAGATAGGGAAAAGAAAAATAGAACGGAACAGAAAACAACAGAACAACATCAGAATCTCGCAATTCGCAGCGGAACAACATATAATAATAAATGAATAATCTTTAAACAAAGAACTATATCAGTTATTACATTTTGTACATTTCATTTCATTACATCATATCATTAGAGTGTACAACAATATACAACAACAAACAGTGCAGCGGAAAAGAAATAATATATACTAGTAATACGCCATGCCATCCAGCTTGCCTCCAGCAACTCTAGAATATCCTGATAAACCTTACTCTTGACTGCCCGTGTGAAAAATTGGTGGGCACCCAGAGTTTAGGAAGGAAAACAATAAACTCCGAGTCAGTCATGAGACTGGTGTGAGAACTCAAAACAGTTTATTTATCTTTAAAATCAAAATAGAAGAATATTTTTTTTTAAAATCAATTCGCAATGCTTTTAAAAATGAGACTACCATAAGGCCTCCCGCACACACACATAATGCAAACGCAGAATCGGAGGAGATTTCTCCTTATAATAGTCAAAGATGCTTGATACGCATTTAAAATGACCATTTTATATTATTACTAGTGCATAGTGTAGGAAAAATTCATTTCGAAAGTAGAGTATAAATCTTAGCCAACATACGACCATTATCGTATGCCTACTATAGCTAACTATGTTCAATAGCAGGTTACCGCCACATTCCATAGCAGGTTATACAACTAAAACCGTACAAGTCTCGTATTGTTTCTTTGGATTTCCAACGAATGATCAGGCCAAGGAACTTCCCATTGCCACATGAGAATGCCTCTGGATGGACATCCCCGAGAACCAAACCGGATCTCTACCAACACAAGGCCGGGTTACCCCTAACTGAGTAACAACTGACCGAATATGCCATCCCCCGGTCCTTTGGGACCTTTCACCGAGCGCTCGTAATCAATTCACACAATCATAACAAAGTGTTTTCAACATGAGTAAGTATCTGGGCTCCATACCATGATGCCACCCTTTTCCAGAAGGAAATGCACACATCCTAAAGGGCGCTACCCCTCATAACCTTGCTGCTTCTTTCCTGTTTTGACCATTCACGGGGTGTGAGGCTCGACGAAGTCACGTCCACAAAAACATACTTTATACAAAAGCCATGCTTTGGGTCAACAAATGATCATAGAAATGATCACAAAGATAGACGATCAAATAAATGATCCTATCACAAATAATCAACACAATGATCATTTCAGCAACACTCAGCATGTCACATTACCAAATTGGGAATATATCGCTGATAACTTCAACTATATAACCTCTGAGCTCGTACGTCTCAGAGAAGGGTGTTAAGCTAAAAGAATAGATTCTTCGCCACCAATAGAAATATATTTGAAAGAAATCGGCTTTATATCTCAACTTGTAATGTCAGGCATACTATTCATACAAGTCTGTTCCGGGCTCGAACAAAACCGAAGGCACTTACAAAGAAGTCCTTGCAATCCGGATATTCACAATCCTGATCGGATTTCCCATCACTTAGGGAGTCTCTATACCGTTGCAACTCAGTGCAGAGACAATCGACAGACCATCCTATCGCTTTCGCAAATACCGGGTCTTCAACACCGATCTTCAATGCAATTCATAACGACGTATCACATATTCGGAATGGGTTATACGACCCCATGGTCCTTTCCCGGTTAATCCGAATAGTGAGCGCTTATTCAAAAATAAGTGTGGCATTCAAATTCAAATAAATCACATCCATTACCCATTCAAAGGGAAATATTGATAGTCGGTTATTGAACTATCAATAGATATGCACACATCACCAGTTTCCAAATAATTTTCTAAATTATTTATTTTCCAAAATATCTTTACTAGATATATAATTTTCACACTTCAAAAATAAATCAATATTTATTTTTAATCAAATTCTCCTTTTCATTCATAAATTCCATAGTAAATTTATAATCCAAAATATCTATGAATATTCGATTTCGATTATTCATTTCAATTTATCTTCAAAAAGATAAATTCTCAATATTCACTTCATATTGGAAAACATTCCCATACTTATTTATTAATAAGTAATTCACAAAGTTATTTATTTTCAACACTTAGAAAACATTCAATATACTTAAATCGAGATTAAGCATATATTTCATTCTTTAAGGAAATCATTCTCATAAACATATTTATTTGGGCCAAAACGAATGTTGCGTAAAACATCGTTACAACGTCCCAAAATCACTAGTATAGGGATTCGAAATTAAGATAGATATATAAATTCCAATACTATACAAAACATTTCCTTTCGGAAATCATTTACTATAACAACAGTGTTATAGTCCACTATTTCCTTTTATTTCTCGAAATCGTCTATTTCAACAATAAATGTTGAAATCTATGGTTTCGAATCTTAACACATTTTAAAACATCGTTAGATCGTTTTAATTCTATTTCAAATATCACATTCTAAACATTTCTTTAACATATTATTCACTATTCAAAAACATGAATATACTATGTTAACAAATTCATCTTCTCTATTCATTTTATTTCAAAGGATTATTCACAGTCAAAAACGTGAATATAACTCCATTAATAGGTTTCAACAATTCACTTCTTAAAATAAGTCGTTTTCGAATTTATAAAACAACGTTTATAAACTCCATTTCTATTTGTTTTATAACTTCTTTCTTTATAAATTTTCTTTATTAACCTATTCACTTTATATCTCAATTATGAACCAAAGGTTCACATTATAAGTTAAATGCTTATAAAACGATTATTTTACAAAATCGTTCTTTTTAAGACTTTCCAAATTATAAATCTTATAACTTATAAGATTGTTTATTTATCCAAAATTCATTCTTTCAATAACTTTATAAATTTTATAAACCTACTGTTTATAAAATTTCATTTATAACTTCACTGTTTAAAATTCTATAAATTCCATTCAATTATGAAATTCATTTTCACTTCATTCAAACACTTATAAAAACTCGTTTTATAATTCCAACGTTTTAATTTATAAATATCCATTTATAAATTTCTTATATAAATCAATTTATATTATTATTTCAAAACGTCTTTAATCTCCTTTATAATTTTACCATTTTGATTTATAAAATAATTAAATTTTATAAATCCTATATTTAGACTTTTCACAATAAATTCTAAAATCCCGATTAAACTATTTTATAAAATCATTAGCATCATATTCTCAAAAATCAGTTTTTAACTATTTTTCTCAAAAATCATAATTTTTATAGCTTTAAAAATTATAACGTTTATTTATTTAAAATAGATCAAATTCCAAACATATAGTATATTTTCAAAAATCACTTTATAAATCATTTTAAAATTCCAAAACTTGGTCCAATGATGCTACATACCAAATAGTCAATCACGACAACAACGATATCATATATCGATATGATAATCCATCAAATATCAAAATATCTGAAATTAAATAAATACTGTTGAGGAATCCAGTTGGATCCCTCCAACCTGTTTTCCTGCATCCACAAACATTAGCACAATACCAATTTCGCTCCAGTACGAAATTATCGCGGTATATGGGATTTAAATATTATCCGCTTAATAGACGGCGCAATAGGGTCTCATCCGCTAAACAAAAAAATGCGGGAAATCAATAACTCCAATATATACATATGCCAATATATATATATATATTGCTATTATATATAATACCAATTTCACTGTTTATGAAATATTCGCGGTATATGTTTTTAATAAATAACATCCGCTTACTAACGGCGTATAATGTCTATTTTAACAATCAATAGATATCAATCATCATTCAAACATGCATTCCAATATTTTAAATCTAACTATTTAAAATAAAATCGAAACTAATTCGATTGAGTGAGAAGTTCTCACCTTGATTTTAAATTCCGTTTTAGCGATTTATTTCGAATACGTTTAATTTTACCCAAAATTCTCACTAACTCCAAACGACTCCAATCCAACTCCATCGCGTAGTGCTCGTCCATACGATTCCAACGCAACTGGTTTCGCACGTTTTCGACCTCGTATGAAAAAGATACGATAATTTGAAGTTACACGAGTTTTTATTTATAAATTTACAACATAATGATATATTTATAAACCCACATCTCATCATCCACCGTAGATTGCCCCAACCTTTGCATCTCAGCCGCACACACCATCTTTCCTCTCACGTTACTTCTCCAGGTGATAATAACATGGCCGAACCCACCTATACCCATTTAGGGTTTAATTTTGCAACTTCAATACTCAACTAAACTTCATCAAACCACCGCCATCTCGAAGCCCTTCGCAAGAGCTACCTCCACCATGCACCACTGGAATTTCGGCCCCCTCTAGTGTCTCGTTTTGCGTGCACAGCCGGCTATGAACGGCCCCCTCTAGCTCCCTCCACACGACACCAAACTCCATCATCACCGTATAGATCGAAAGCTCTCGCCTTGCTCTTCATCTTTGTAGTTGATCACTTCGCTTGATTGTGAATGGATTTGGAGAGATTAAGGAATGAATTTCAACAATTTCTGGCCTTCCATTATAAAAGAGGCGGCTAGGTTTAGATTAGGGTTTTAGTGTTTTTTTTATTTAATTTATGAAGGGTGGGCTATTTATAAGAAAATATCGAACACTATTCATCCCGGAAATTCCGAACTCCGATTTACGCGCCGTAACCAGCGTTTCTAGGGTTTACCCCGCATTCCGGACACAATGGAACAGGTTTCGAAAGCTAATTCAGACATCTGTGCGAGTTATGGCTATAAACGTTCAATTTGAATTAAACCGATTTAAATCGATTTCTAGGCGTTTTAATTTGTACCGGACAAACGGTAAATCCGATTGACACGAAATTTGAAACCTTACAATAATATCACATTACAGATCCGATGAAACTGGTTTCGTCGAAATCCGAGACTTTTTGAAAAATGGCTATTTTAACTCGCCAAATTAAAATTAAAAATAATTTGATGCGTTTCGAGCTGCCACGATCAAACGATAACTCCGATTGACATGAAATTTGAAATCCGGTAATAACTAACTATTACGGATCTAATGGAACTGGTTTCGTTCAATTCTAAGACTGTTCAAAAATTGACTATTTTCACTAGTCGATTTAAATATTAAAATATTCAATTTTCACAAATTAACTTTTAATTCGATTTTAAAAGTTCCAAAATATCATTCTAACTTCAATATGATAAAATAAAATTTTACAAATCATTTTCAATCATATTCAACCCAATTTTCAATTATTTCCATAATTTAACATATTAAATTATCGATTTAATTATTCAATTAAATCCAATAATTCAAATAAAAATTTATTCGACTTATAAATTCACTTATTAATATTTAAAATTAAGTAAATATTCAAATTTTAATTACTAAAATTCCTGGGTCGTTACAATCTTCCCCCCTTAAAAGAATTTCGTCCTCGAAATTAACAAGTAAGAAAGTTACAAAATTTATTAACTTTCCAAAATTCATAATTAAACTTCTTATATACTTTACTAAGTTTTCAAATCACACTTAGTTACCTTTTCAAAAACAACTATTATTGTTTAACTTTCAACACCAAATCAAAGTTAAAGTTTTCAAAACTTTTCAATTTTCTCAAAATTTTTCTAACGCCTTAAATTTCCGGAAAAATTCGCCATAGTCTCCTTTGCGCGGCTCGATCCGAAAAAAAAAATGACAGTATATATATCACAAATATACATCTCATCAAGTAATGAGGCATCCCGAAGGGAAAAAGTATAAAAGTACGGTATGTAATCCGAGATATGTACCTTATATTTTATTAGCGAGCATATACGGCTAATATAGCGCGAAAGCGAGCTCCAAATGCGAAGCAACCGCAATCCGCACCTACTAAACACTCAACAAACAACATGAGAATCATGCATATAGACAATAGTATCAATATACAACATATAACAACATAATAACTATATATGTCAACATAGCAAATGGAACAAAAGCAATATATATTCAACCATCAACCAACTAACATCCATAACCAATATATATTCATTCATATTCTCATTAATATTCAATGAAATGGTTTTCAATTTAAATCACTTTTGATTCATTAACAGTGGATGTTTACTAACATTCATTTTCAATTAGTTTATATTCACTAATTCATATTCAAGTTGGTTCACTTCCAAATCGAATTCAAATCTACTTAAGATTCATTTAACTTCCAATTGAATTTCAATCACTTTAGCTTTCAATTTCATTAACACTTAATGAATTATATACAATCAACTAACAACCATATAACAACCAATGTATATCAATTACAATCAAATTCCTTTGCTTATCAATTGGTTTAATTAAATTGATTTTCATTCAACTATTCAACTTTCAATACCATTAGAATTTAATGAATTAACACTTACATTCATTATTTCATATCAATTTAATTTAATTGATTAACATTCCTTTCACTCATTCAATTCAATTTCTAAAGTTGAATTTCATTCACTTAACTTAAGTTCACATTTATCAATCAATTCAGCTTCCAAATTCTAAAGTAAATTTTTATTTACAACTCATATTCATAAATATATTCATATAGTTTCACTTCTTATATATATAAGTTTATTTCACAATTGTAAATCACTTTAATTATAATTCAATTCTTATAATTCTTTTGCTTATACAATTCTTCCTTTATTTAGATTATTCAAACATCTTATTCAATAACCAAACAATCAACTTATATACACTTTAATAATTCTGAAAAAATTATTCCTTTATATATAAAAATATAATCAAGGTAAAATTATTTTATTTACCCAATTTAAAAATCAATATTATGTCGAATTGTTCTATTCAAGTATTTAGAAACCCCTTCGGCATAGTCTTGCGGACCACGCTGACGAAAGTTCATATGCCACTCAACAAACCAACCATCACATATAAAACAATTTTATATTCACTAACAAATACGCTCTCATATCTATTATTACACTCAAACTCATTCTAGAGTACTGCTGACTCTATCTCTAACGAGTAATACCCAACAGAACCATGGTTGTCGCTTAACCATATGCTCTGATACCACATTGTCAGGACCCGATTCTTCGTCTTTCGAAAATTCAACATCGATACTCACTTTATCGACTGCCGAGCAATCGAACGACGGAAAACCGAACACTGAGGGTTTTTTTAAAAGAATTTAAGAAAAGAAAAAGAGAAAAAGATAGGGAAAAGAAAAATAGAACGGAACAGAAAACAACAGAACAACATCAGAATCTCACAATTTGCAGCGGAACAACATATGATAATAAATGAATAATCTTTAAACAAAGAACTATATCAGTTATTACATTTTATACATTTCATTTCATTACATCATATCATCAGAGTGTACAACAATATACAACAACAAACAGTGCAGCGGAAAAGAAATAATATATACTAGTAATACGCCATGCCATCCAGCTTGCCTCCAGCAACTCCAGAATATCCTGATAAACCTTACTCTTAACTGCCCGTGTGAAAAATTGGTGGGCACCCAGAGTTTAGGAAGGAAAACAATAAACTCCGAGTCAGTCATGAGACTGGTGTGAGAACTCAAAACAGTTTATTTATCTTTAAAATCAAAATAGAAGAATATTTTTTTTTAAAATCAATTCGCAATGCTTTTAAAAATGAGACTACCATAAGGCCTCCCGCACACACACATAATGCAAACGCAGAATCGGAGGAGATTTCTCCTTATGATAGTCAAAGATGCTTGATACGCATTTAAAATGACCATTTTATATTATTACTAGTGCATAGTGTAGGAAAAATTCATTTCGAAAGTAGAGTATAAATCTTAGCCAACATACGACCATTATCGTATGCCTACTATAGCTAACTATGTTCAATAGCAGGTTACCGCCACATTCCATAGCAGGTTATACAACTAAAACCGTACAAGTCTCGTATTGTTTCTTTGGATTTCCAACGAATGATCAGGCCAAGGAACTTCCCATTGCCACATGAGAATGCCTCTGGATGGACATCCCCGAGAACCAAACCGGATCTCTACCAACACAAGGCCGGGTTACCCCTAACTGAGTAACAACTGACCGAATATGCCATCCCCTGGTCCTTTGGGACCTTTCACCGAGCGCTCGTAATCAATTCACACAATCATAACAAAGTGTTTTCAACATGAGTAAGTATCTGGGCTCCATACCATGATACCACCCTTTTCCAGAAGGAAATGCACACATCCTAAAGGGCGCTACCCCTCATAACCTTGCTGCTTCTTTCCTGTTTTGACCATTCACGGGGTGTGAGGCTCGACGAAGTCACGTCCACAAAAACATACTTTATACAAAAGCCATGCTTTGGGTCAACAAATGATCATAGAAATGATCACAAAGATAGACGATCAAATAAATGATCCTGTCACAAATAATCAACACAATGATCATATCAGCAACACTCAGCATGTCACATTACCAAATTGGGAATATATCGCTGATAACTTCAACTATATAACCTCTGAGCTCGTACGTCTCAGAGAAGGGTGTTAAGCTAAAAGAATAGATTCTTCGCCACCAACAGAAATATATTTGAAAGAAATTGGCTTTATATCTCAACTTGTAATGTCAGGCATACTATCCATACAAGTCTGTTCCGGGCTCGAACAAAACCGAAGGCACTTACAAAGAAGTCCTTGCAATCCGGATATTCACAATCCTGATCGGATTTCCCATCACTTAGGGAGTCTCTATACCGTTGCAACTCAGTGCAGAGACAATCGACAGGTCATCCTATCGCTTTCGCAAATACCGGGTCTTCAACACCGATCTTCAATGCAATTCATAACGACGTATCACATATTCGGAATGGGTTATACGACCCCATGGTCCTTTCCCGGTTAATCCGAATAGTGAGCGCTTATTCAAAAATAAGTGTGGCATTCAAATTCAAATAAATCACATCCATTACCCATTCAAAGGGAAATATTGATAGTCGGTTATTGAACTATCAATAGATATGCACACATCACCACTTTCCAAATAATTTTCCAAATTATTTATTTTCCAAAATATCTTTACTAGATAAATAATATTCACACTTCAAAAATAAATCAATATTTATTTTTAATCAAATTCTCCTTTTCATTCATAAATTCCATAGTGAATTTATAATCCAAAATATCTATGAATATTCGATTTCGATTATTCATTTCAATTTATCTTCAAAAAGTTAAATTCTCAATATTCACTTCATATTGGAAAACATTCCCATACTTATTTATTAATAAGTAATTCACAAAGTTATTTATTTTCAACACTTAGAAAACATTCAATATACTTAAATCGAGATTAAGCATATATTTCATTCTTTAAGGAAATCATTCTCATAAACATATTTATTTGGGCCAAAACGAATGTTGCGTAAAACATCGTTACAACGTCCCAAAATCACTAGTATAGGGATTCGAAATTAAGATAGATATATAAATTCCAATACTATACAAAACATTTCCTTTCGGAAATCATTTACTATAACAACAGTGTTATAGTCCACTATTTCCTTTTATTTCTCGAAATCGTCTATTTCAACAATAAATGTTGAAATCTATGGTTTCGAATCTTAACACATTTTAAAACATCGTTAGATCGTTTTAATTCTATTTCAAATATCACATTCTAAACATTTCTTTAACATATTATTCACTATTCAAAAACGTGAATATACTATGTTAACAAATTCATCTTCTCTATTCATTTTATTTCAAAGGATTATTCACAGTCAAAAACGTGAATATAACTCCATTAATAGGTTTCAACAATTCACTTCTTAAAATAAGTCGTTTTCGAATTTATAAAACAACGTTTATAAACTCCATTTCTATTTGTTTTATAACTTCTTTCTTTATAAATTTTCTTTATTAACCTATTCACTTTATATCTCAATTATGAACCAAAGGTTCACATTATAAGTTAAATGCTTATAAAACGATTATTTTACAAAATCGTTCTTTTTAAGACTTTCCAAATTATAAATCTTATAACTTATAAGATTGTTTATTTATCCAAAATTCATTCTTTCAATAACTTTATAAATTTTATAAACCTACTGTTTATAAAATTTCATTTATAACTTCACTGTTTAAAATTCTATAAATTCCATTCAATTATGAAATTCATTTTCACTTCATTCAAACACTTATAAAAACTCGTTTTATAATTCCAACGTTTTAATTTATAAATATCCATTTATAAATTTCTTATATAAATCAATTTATATTATTATTTCAAAACGTCTTTAATCTCCTTTATAATTTTACCATTTTGATTTATAAAATAATTAAATTTTATAAATCCTATATTTAGACTTTTCACAATAAATTCTAAAATCCCGATTAAACTATTTTATAAAATCATTAGCATCATATTCTCAAAAATCAGTTTTTAACTATTTTTCTCAAAAATCATAATTTTTATAACTTTAAAAATTATAACGTTTATTTATTTAAAATAGATCAAATTCCAAACATATAGTATATTTTCAAAAATCACTTTATAAATCATTTTAAAATTCCAAAACTTGGTCCAATGATGCTACATACCAAATAGTCAATCACGACAACAACGATATCATATATCGATATGATAATCCATCAAATATCAAAATATCTGAAATCAAATAAATACTGTTGAGGAATCCAGTTGGATCCCTCCAACCTGTTTTCCTGCATCCACAAACATTAGCACAATACCAATTTCGCTCCAGTACGAAATTATCGCGGTATATGGGATTTAAATATTATCCGCTTAATAGACGGCGCAATAGGGTCTCATCCGCTAAACAAAAAAATGCGGAAAATCAATAACTCCAATATATACATATGCCAATATATATATATTGCTATTATATATAATACCAATTTCACTGTTTATGAAATATTCGCGGTATATGTTTTTAATAAATAACATCCGCTTACTAACGGCGTATAATGTCTATTTTAACAATCAATAGATATCGATCATCATTCAAACATGAATTCAAATATTTTAAATCTAACTATTTAAAATAAAATCGAAACTAATTCGATTGAGTGAGAAGTTCTCACCTTGATTTTAAATTCCGTTTTAGCGATTTATTTCGAATAAAATTAAACGGACGTTTAATTTTACCCAAAATTCTCACTAACTCCAAACGACTCCAATCCAACTCCATCGCGTAGTGCTCGTCCATACGATTCCAACGCAACTGGTTTCGCGTGTTTTCGACCTCGTATGAAAAAGATATGATAATTTGAAGTTACACGAGTTTTTATTTATAAATTTACAACATAATGATATATTTATAAACCCATATCTCATCATCCACCGTAGATTCCCCCAACCTTTGCATCTCAGCCTCACACACCATCTTCCCTCTCACGTTACTTCTCCAGGTGATAATAACATGGCCGAACCCACCTATACCCATTTAGGGTTTAATTTTGCAACTTCAATACTCAACTAAACTTCATCAAACCACTGCCATCTCGAAGCCCTTCGCAAGAGCTACCTCCACCATGCACCACTGGAAGTTCGGCCCCCTTTAGTGTCTCGTTTTGCGTGCGCAGCCGGCTATGAACGGCCCCCTCTAGCTCCCTCCACACGACACCAAACTCCATCATCACCGTATAGATCGAAAGCTCTCGCCTTGCTCTTCATCTTTGTAGTTGATCACTTCGCTTGATTGTGAATGGATTTGGAGAGATTAAGGAATGAATTTCGACAATTTCTGGCCTTCCATTATAAAAGAGGCGGCTAGGTTTAGATTAGGGTTTTAGTGTTTTTTTTTATTTAATTTATGAAGGGTGGGCTATTTATAAGAAAATATCGAACACTATTCATCCCGGAAATTCCGAACTCCGATTTACGCGCCGTAACCAGCGTTTCTAGGGTTTACCCCGCGTTCCGGACACAATGCAATAGGTTTCGAAAGCTAATTCGGACATCTGTGCGAGTTATGGCTATAAACGTTCAATTTGAATTAAACCGATTTAAATCGATTTCTAGGCGTTTTAATTTGTACCGGACAAACGGTAAATCCGATTGACACGAAATTTGAAACCTTATAATAATATCACATTACGGATCTGATGAAACTGGTTTCGTCGAAATCCGAGACTTTTTGAAAAATGGCTATTTTAACTCGCCAAATTAAAATTAAAAATAATTCGATGCGTTTCGAGCTGCCACGATCAAACGATAACTCCGATTGACATGAAATTTGAAATCCGATAATAACTAACTATTACGGATCCAATGGAACTGGTTTCGTTCAATTCTGAGACTGTTCAAAAATTGACTATTTTCACTAGTCGATTAAATATTAAAATATTCAATTTTCACAAATTAACTTTTAATTCGATTTTAAAAGTTCCAAAATATCATTCTAACTTCAATATGATAAAAAAAATTTACAATTCATTTTCAATCATATTTAACCCAATTTTCAATTATTTCCATAACTTAACATATTAAATTATCGATTTAATTATTCAATTAAATCCAATAATTCAAATAAAAATTTATTCGACTTATAAATTCACTTATTAATATTTAAAATTAAGTAAATATTCAAATTTTAATTACTAAAATTCCTGGGTCGTTACAAAATAGTCCAATTTACTTAAATCGTTCCATTCTAGCTTATTGATTTCACGTATCAATCTATAAAGAATCGAAGTGGTTTTGGACGTTTGCTAATACCCGACCCCGGTCTCTTCGAATCCAATGTCATCTAAACCCAAGTTATTCAATTAAATATAATTCAACTTTAATTACCGCATAACACTTTTACACGGCAGTTCATAATTGTAGATAATCACATAATCACTGTCCATCCAACATATCATGCTACAAAGCAATTCATATTAGAGATATCAACCAATCCAAAGCACTTATCATCATTCAAACATTCATAAGCAATGTTGATCACTTCCATTAACTACATTAATTAATGATCCTCTAATTACTTTCATTAATTAATTATTCTTAAATTTCATTTAACAATTGATCTTTAACTTAATTACATTCATTAATCAACCTTGATTAATCACAATCAGAAATCAACTTTCCTTAATTATTCCATCAATTAAACCAACTCCTTGGATAATTATATTAATTAATCCTTTAATTAAACTGAGTGATTATCACTTGGTTTCTTCCACCAAGTAATTATCCTTTATTTACTTCCCATCAAGTAATTTTCTTTTAATTAATTACATCCAGTAATTATCCGCTAATTACTTCACTAAGTAATTACACCTCATCAATTGCCTTAAGTAATTATACTTAACCCAACATCAAATGATTACCTTTAATTAATTAAACTTAATTAATTAACTAAAATTAACCACTTTAATACGCTGATAATTAATTCCTTTAGTTACTTCATTAATTAATTATTCATAATGATTCTTTTACATTAAGTAATCAACCTCTTAATTACTTATTACTTAATTATTCCTTAATTGATTAATCTTGATTAATCAATCCTTAATTATCACTTTTAAGTACATTAAGTAATTAGCCTTTAGTTAATAATACAAATTAATTATTCTTCCCTGATCCACATTAAGTACATTGATCCTTAATTAATTACTCAAATTATTTATCTTATAATCAGCTGCATTGATTAATTATCCTTTAATTAATCACACTCGTTAAATTAACTAATCCCTTGATTAGTTTCCTTAATCAATCAACCATTAATTAATTATTCTATGTAATTAATTTTCTAATTACTTCCATTATGTAATTTCCCTTCAATAAATTACTTTAGCAAGTAATTATGTCATTTGTTAATTATCCTTAATTAATTAACTTTTAAACATTAATTAATTCAACCTTAAATTACTAGTTAAATTAATTAACTACCCCTTTAATCATTAATTAAATTAATTAATTTCTCTCAATTACTCTTAATTACTTTATTTAATTAATTAGTCATTAATTATCAAAATCTTAATTAACTTTTAAGATAAATCTTTATTTTTTTATAATGACTTACTTATTATCAACACAATACATTTCAAACATTCTACTTTTAAATTAATCTTTGAATTCATCTCTAATTTAAGATTTAAAGAATACTTATAAATTTAACTTAACAATCTTTAAGTTAATAATATACAAAACTTCTTAATCAAATGTTTAAAGAAACACTTATTTTACAAAATGGCTTAAATTTAGATTTAATTTAAAATTTAAAAAATTTGTTTTATAAAAAATTTTGAAATCCGCATTTAATCCTGCTTCGGGATCTACCCGAGAATTGCTCGAGTCCAGTCTCGAGATTCTTCAACTTCTTCATTTTCTTTTTTTAACCTGGTTTTCGAACTTCAAACTAAAAGATAAATCACTCGCGCGCATACGAGAACAAACCCGAGCTCACAATCAAACTTCCCAAGCTTCGACCTGAGAAAATATTCCTCATTCCCACACCTAAACTCCAATGCACAAGAAACTAGTGCACTTGCACCTACCCAAGGCGGCGCTCCGGCATCTACGACCTCCTTCAACAAGCCATCGGTCATCACTTTATTCAATCCAAACCACCCAGATTTCATCATAGGCTCAAAATCGAAATCGAGCCTACCAGTTCAAGTTGGAAAAAAATTTCCTAACCTTAAATGGACTCACGACGATGAACCACCACGCCAACAACCACCAGGTGTCACCTCGAGCTTCCCCACTTCCCCTTTCATCATCTCCCCGTGGAACGATCACTTCTTTTCCCCTGTGCAACTCGACATTCCCCTCAAACCGATGTCCCTCTATAGGCACTCAGAAACCTTTGTACTATCGATCGCCGACACCACGAAAATCGATCGACACTCCCACCATTTTTGCTGACACCCCCAATCGCCAAGCAAGCTTCGTCTAAAACCTGACCAACCAAATTTTCATCGATCGCCAGAAATAACCCAAAATCCAAATTCTGTCCATCATCGAACTGCACCATCAATACTCAACTAAAAATCCTAATTTTTAAAAAAAAAAAATCATAATTTGTAATGGTAAATCAGATTATATACTTGAATTTACAAATCGTTGAACTTGATTTTTACATGTTCTTCAATTTTCATTGTTCTTTGCAATTTCCAGAAAAATTTTCAAACTTATTTATTATAAATAAAAATTTAAAAACTTAATTATGCTTAAACAAGCAACTCTTGCTTGAATACTTCATCCTAACAGAAATTAGATGAGGAGATTAGAGGTTTTTTATTCAAATTTAAACTTCTGTAATCAAGAACAGAGATGACATAGATACATGTACATAGATTCACATTCATGTATACATATATTTAGATCTAAAACCAACATGCATGCATATTTCAAACATTCATCACAGGATTTCATCAAACATTACACATACTAACAGAAATAAAAATTGATTTATGTTTAGGTTTACTCACCATGCTGATATGAGCAGAGCAGTTTTGAATTTGGAAACTTGAAAACTTAGTTTATCTTTGAATACTAAAACTAAAATTGATCTGAGATGAAATGATTTGCCTACTGATCTTGGATTTGAAAAGCTTGCTCCTTGCTTTGTTGCCGACGATTTTTATTTTTATTTTTAGAAAAAGTTTCTCTTTGATTTGTTTTTACTGAACTTTGTTACAGGTTTTGTTTAACTTTCTTTCTTTGATAATGAAGATACAAGAGAAATGAGAACGGAGTTGTGATGTATATTTCTTCTTTTATCTATTCTTTTTTATTTTAAAAGAAAATATTGACACTTGTTCAAATTTTATATTACAAACGTTACATTTGTTAATTTGGGTGTTAAAATCTTAACATTTGTCTTTTATATGAGAATTGTATAATGTATTAATATGTTTTATACAATTTTTATATTAATTTCAATTAGTTTTATCTATATAAATCTTATGTTTGGAATATTTTCTATTTTTAATAAATGCTTTTTTTTATTTTTTTATAGATATTTATATATCCCCTAAATCTAATTACATATATATGTATTAGAATTTTAATCCTTAAATAGTTCTTGAAAAATTATGAAAATATAACTTCAAACCACAATGCATATATATACACATATATATATCAGATAAATATATACCCGGACATAAATATGTACTATCAGATTTATTGGTTCAATTTATAAATCAGTGCTTCTACTAATTAATCCAGTTAATTATCAAATAACAGATGTCCAAAAATCTGAGATATCACAAGGGCTTGGTTTCGGTAAATCACAACATAGTAGGGAAAACATGGTAGACAATCCCCGAGGAAGAAGCATATCTCCAAAATGCCTATGTTGCGATAAATTTGGATGTGGTGTTGACAGAAGTTGGTATAGGAGCAAGTGAAAAAATATTAGAGAAATTTGGGTTCCTAAAGGTTCTCTTGATAATTTTAGTTGGAATAGGAGTAAATGCAAAGATGTTAGAAAAATTTGGGTTCGTAAAGGCTTCCTTGATAATTTTGGATTACTAAACTCTTGTGTCACGAATTTAATAGACCTACAGAGTTTTCTAAGTCTTCTTTTTCTTCAAATGTTTAGACATGTTGACGGGATAAGGAGCAACTATGATGGAGGTAGATTTTGAATTGTTCTACACATTTAATGAGCGATAATTACAATATTACTTAGCCTAGGAAAATGAAGTGGGGATCCACTAAATGAAAATGCAACTTCGAAGATAAACGAAGATGATTTTATCGAGAAATTCGAATGTTTAAGCAAATTCGTTTGATATTGTGGAGTATATTATGACCCACCTTTTTGAGCAGTTCAAGTCGACAATAAACCACACATGTCCAACTCAAACCATTTAAAAGATAGATTATCAATGAGTTTATTAATAAATAAAAATAAAAGAAGAAAACAATAACAGAATCTTGCAGCGAAATGACATAATATAATAATCATACAAACAGTTCATGAAGTTGTTTAACAAATATACATTAGATTTCAATTTATCACATAAATCAGAGTTATATAATATCACCAGAGTTATACACTTTAATATATAGAATGAAATAGTGCAACGGAATAAATACTAGTAGACATGATATACCGAATCTTTGCCTTCGTTCTACAGAATAACTGTCTTCGATAACTGAAAAACTCGGTCTGACCAGAGCATAATGAAAAACAAAACACTCGAGTCAGGACTTAAAATCCTCATGTAAGTCAAATCAAAATTAAGAGGAATATAGTTTCAAAATGAACCTTTTTTTCAACAAATCTAGACTCAGATCCAAATTCCAAATTCAATTTCCAAAGTTTAAATTCAATTCATTTCAAAATTCAACTTCATTCAATTTCAATTTAAATCAATTCAATTTTGATCCAAGCGATTTACTTAAGTGGTTCGAGTTTCAATTAAAATCTCATTTCCAAACAATTACAGTTTATATAAATATGAGTCTAATCTCAATACACCAATTTAAATTATTTAAATCAATTTAACTCAAATATTCGAATTTTAAGATTCAAATCTTAAAAATAATCTAATTCCCGTAATCCAAATCATATATGGATTATAACTTCAAGATTATAATTAGAATTCTCTATACAAATTCTATTAAAAAATTTGAATTCCAACATTTTCAAAACTCGAATTTTTAAATTAATCCAATTCAATTGTATCAAAATTATTTAATGGTTGGATTTCAAAAATCGATCTTCTTACAACAATTCCTTTTTATTCTAAAATCATAGACAATTTGCAAACCCTTTTAA
This sequence comes from Allium cepa, assembly GCA_030765085.1. Taxonomy (NCBI): domain Eukaryota; kingdom Viridiplantae; phylum Streptophyta; class Magnoliopsida; order Asparagales; family Amaryllidaceae; genus Allium; species Allium cepa. The sequence continues at coordinate 789,050,319 of CM060935.1, read as the reverse complement.
TTGCACTTTTTAGGAAAAAAATATATTATTATAAAAATTAAATTTAATATTTATAAATGAAATTCAAGTTAATTCCAAAAACTAATTTTAGTTTGATTCATAAAATTTAAATTCTTTATAATATATAAATTTCTAAAGGCTAGATTTTCAAGCCTTTTGAAATTAGATAAATAAACTCAATTTTCGCCCAACGATGATAGAATCACCAAAATCACAATTCTTCCAAAGTAGTCAACAATGCATCAAAATTCACATATCAATTGGATATCCAACGTCCATATCAAATTTAAATATCTAGATGATCAATCACATTAATAGTGGTAATAACGGCATGATAGCACAGAAATATCAAAACCACTAGCAACATATAGTAAATCAACAATATCATCCATCACAATATAAATTAACATCCAAATCAACAAATCCAACCATATCACACGACAATCAATAATTATCAACGTCAGGATGTTTAACTAAGGTGATATGCAATCCAATATTGATTTAATTATCAACTTTGATGTCGCTTTAATAGGTGTATAAAATGTCAAAAAATATTTCTATCAAATTAAATATCACATTTACCATCAATTTCAACTATCCATATAACAATCAAGTTCCTATCAATTTTAAATGTCAATTTATGCTATCAAATTTATCAATCAAATATTAAATGTCGGTTTTAACTATCAATCAATTTATTCAACCAATTCAATTTCAGTTAATAAACCACAATGGTTAACTAATTATCAATACGGGAGTTTAACTAGCTACTCAATTTAAATTTCACTTTGTTAATTGGTTTAACTAACGGTAGGAATTTAGTACTTCGTAAGCGTTTAAAATACTCACCTTTTATTCAAATTGAAACATTTTCAGTGTTAAATAAACTTCGATTCAACTCCAAGTCGTAACCCTCGTCAATACAAACCCAACGCAACATGTTTTGCTTGGATTGGACCTCGTGTGAAGAAGTTAGGCTTTAAGTAATATAATGATATAATTTAAAATAATAATTAACATGATTATTAATAATAATTTTACTCAACCCACGTTCTCTTCTCCTACATGCTCACGTTGGAACCCATCTCGCCGAACAAATACTCACTGACGTGCGCGAACCAGGACCACCGTACCTCCATCAGACACCACTGCCGAGACCGCCCTCGAGAACTCTACCAACTCTTGCGATGGCGCCACCTCTGCCGCTTCCATCGTCATATGAAACCCAAAACACTATGCAACCTTCAAAGCCAGATCCTGGCGATTTTGTGAAGCTACACCATAAACCCACCGTATGGATTTGATGTACCCGGTGAGCTCTACGCTTTGCTAGTTGAGAGTTTCTTGTGAAACATGATGGATTGAGAGGAATCAAGGAGGAAAGTCGATAAAATTTCGGCCATAGAAATAAAGAGGACGGTGGGACGGTGGCTAGGGTTTTGAACGAAAAACGAATAAATACGGCCTTATATAGAAATCTTACGGCACTGTTCATCCACGAAATTTTCAAACTTCAAACGATGCGTAGCGCCTGGTGTTTCGAACGTTTTATCCTCATTCCGAATACAATGGAACTAGTTTCGAGGCCTAATTCGATCGTATTTAGAAGATAGATTTTCAAATCAAATTATTTTAATTAAATTATTTTAATTGATTTCTACGCGTTTCCAGCTCGCACGGCCAAATGACAAGTCCAATTGCTACGAAACTTGAAATTCTATAATAATTCACAATTATGGGTCCGATTAACTAGTTTTGTCGAGCCAAAATGGCTATTTTTACTCGTTAATTAAAACAAATAATTTCTAGAAATTAATTTAACCACTTTAAATTCAATTTTTAAGTTTAGCAGTCTTCATTCCCGTCTTATATTGAACTAAAATCAACTTTTAAAGTCATTTTCATTCATTTTTAATTCAGTATTCAATTATTTGAAAATTTTCTAATATTAAATTCAACGATATAATTTTTCAATAAATCACCATTAATATATAATTATATTTCAAATGAATTCTATGTTCCTACAAGTATTTTATTTCCATCTAAATAATACAACATTTATTATCCAATTCTTACTATTGGCTATATACACTTTCAATATATATAATTTCATTTCAATACTTATTATTGCTGAAATCTCCAAAATTGATTATTTCAAAATTTTATTCAAGTTCATATTAAATAACTACATTAATAAATCATTAAATTTTTCTAACTATTTTTAATTTAATAATCGTATTAAATTGAATAATTTAAAATGGCTAAAAAGTACGGGTCGTTACAAGTACGTTGTACGCTTGTTTGATGATTCTTGATTGTCCTGCTTGATGTTGATGTTTATGATGAGAGCTCATGAAGTCGGATGAGAAACCGTTGTACACTACCAGGTACATAAAGAGTGCAAGTGTTATCATTGTTCACCACCGTTGATAGCCCAGATAACAAATTGTATCATTGTTCACCACCGTTAACAGCACAGATAATAAGTGGTATGGTGAAATCTGAATTTCTTTTTTCTAGTTGGACATTTGGTATGAGTTCTAACTTTTGTGGTTCCCTAGTCTGACATTTTTTTGCTTATATATCTCACGGACTAACTGATATTTCATGTAATTTTTCCATGCACATATGAAGATTTCCTTTTGCTTGTTGTTTTGTTTTATCAAGAAAAATAAATCCAAGAATATGTTTTTTGTTTCTTCTTAGAATTTTTGTTTTTCTTTAAATAAAAACAATCAAAAACATGTTTTTGCTTTCTTAAGATTTTTTCTTTGCTCTCCATATTTATTCATGGTGTGAATATTTTGAAATGAGATTTTTTTTTGGCTAAATCTTTTGATATGAATTTTTTTGAAAAACCTTCTTTTAATGGGATGAGCTTTGACATTCTACTTTTGACACGAAGTCTTGTAAATGATTCTTTGAAATGATGGTTTTGAACTTTATGATGATTTATTTTAAGTTGGGTTGTTGATGTTCAAAGCTTGAGGTGATTGATGAAGAAAACCTTTTTTTGCTTGTGCCGAATTCATTTGAGATGAACTGTAATGACCCACATTTTTGGACGGTTCAACTCGACAATGAACAACACATGTCGAATCCAAACCATTCAAAGGGAGGAATGTTATGGGGTAAATAATAAAAAGAATAGAAAGAAAGAAAAAACAGAACACAAAATCTCACAGTGGAACGAAAAATATATAATAATCAAATAAACAGTTCATGAAGTTGTTTTACAAATAACATTTGATTATACTTTTTAATACAGATCAGAGTTACATACAACAGAAACAAATAAATAAAGCAGCGGAACAACATGATGCAGTAGAATAAATATAATAAATAGCATACAAATATCCGTCTTTATCCTCCAGAGATAAAATAGTCTTCAATGCACTAAAAATCTCAGATTGACCCAAGCATAATGAAAAGACAAAGCACTCGAGTCAGAACTAAAATATCTTATGTACATTAAATCAGAATAAAATAAATTTGAATGTAACGGCTTCAGAGATTGTTATGGGATTTTACATCTCCTATCTACTGTCTAACGTGTGTGTAATAACTTAAGAGATGTTTGGGATTACCATCTCCTAAAGATCCGTTAAACTATTTACTATGTAGTAAATACGCTATTGTAATATGTCTATCAGTAAAGTATTAGAATAGCATTAAGGCATTGGCCATATCCCTATTAACAAATTTTTATATATTCACATAGTCTTACTGATATTGTGAGCTCTACCAAATCGGTGGTTTACTCAGTGAGCACTCCATAGGTACGGTATAAACCAAACTCGTAATAGGGGCGATAAGTCATGTGACGCAATGTCAGGGTAGGATTTTACCATTTGCACTCCCAAACTGGTGGTAATGCATAACGGCTACTACCGCCTACCTCGGAACGCACTTCCAAAATCAAATCGAGGGGTGGCCACCAAATCAATCACAAAGCAATAAATATGGTATGGAAGAGATGTGCCCGAGAAGGGGAGCGACCCTAATTGTCCTGGTATAGCTCCCGTTTTAGTCACATCAAGCTGACTCGAGGGAATTAGGGCTACGTTAATACCTCATACAGAATCATTCGCCAAAGCATCCTACTTTATACTGGAATCTCCACCACGTGCACAGCTGTTAAAGTGATTTTCGATATTGGCAGAGAGTATGACAATATCAGATCCCGGTCTCTTTAACCACCAAACACTTATTTCACATCGGTTGGTTCTTTTTCATTTCCAAAACCGATTCATAATTGATATCAAGATACCATATTCTCAAAATCATACACTTTCGAAATCACACTCACTTTCAAAATCATTATTCACTTTCGAAATCATACTCATTCGAAACCCTTGTTCACTTTAAATCATATTCATTTCAAAAATCAAAACCACAAAAATAGGTTAAACACTCATTTCAAAATCATCATATTTACTCAAATATATCATTTCACTAGGAGATATCATTTCGAATTCCAACTTAGGTTATAACATCATTTAACCATATTTGCTTTTAAATCAAGGATTTAAATACAAACAATTTAGCCTTGCACAGTTTGAGTTTTAGAAAATAGTTTGGATAATCATAAGTAGTTTAAAATAGTTTAAAACAATTTTAATCTAGGTTAAAATTGTTTTAAATAGATTAAATTGTTTTAAATAATTAAAATAGAATAAATAGTTTTAAATAGTTAAAAGTAGTTAAAATAGTTTTAAAGTTGTTTTAACAGTTTAAAATAGTTAAAATAGTTTTAAAGTTGTTTTAATAGTTTAAAATTGTTAAAATTATTTTAATAGTTTAAAAATAGCTTTAAAAATTTAAAATAGCTTTAAAATAGTTTTAATAGTGTTAATATAAATTGGTTTGATTACTGAAAAATGGTCTGTATAGTAAATAGTTTTGAAAATCTACATAATATAAATTTTAGAATAGTAGGTTATTTTACAGTTTATATTAAACAATTTATTTTGAAATCGTATCAAATCAAAGTATTTCTTTCATTTCAATAAATCTGGACCATATGCAGGTTTCAAATCAACAAAACTCAAATTTTAAACTTTCGATTCAAATTATCATTTAAAAACCATTCCAATTTATATTGATTTCAAATATCCATGTTTGAACTACAAATCTAAACCACTTCAAATACGATAGATTTCAAAGTTAAATATTCAAACATTTACAATAACTCAATTTTGGTAAATTTCAATTACATTTCAAAATTAAACTTAAAAATTTAAATTTAAACTCTTAAAACAATCCATTTAAACCAATTTCAATTTTTAAAATTTAAAAGTTTGGATTTTGAACAATTCAGTTCATAAAAATCTAATTTTATTTCAAAATATCATTTAACTGGATTCAAAAATTAAAGATTTATAGTCATTTAATTTAATTAATCCGATGTCTACATATAATTTTCCACCCTATGGTCAAGTGATATGGATGTATATCATTTCAATCCGTAATAATTTAAAATTCATGGGTATATATCATTTCAACCTGCAATCCCGAGTTAAAATTTAAAATCCATAAAATCGCTCATTTCAACCCATAACGATTTTTCCCTAATCTATAGATCGTTCGGGTATGTATCGTGTCAACCCATAGTGACTTCCTAACAATAACAAAGGGAACTTGCAGTGTGATAACAATTTATATCTAACATCCAGTCATTCAATATCAATTATTGAACATCCACCACAATCATCGTTCAAATCAACCAATAAACAACAAAAATCAACTGGTTATCATTAACAAGTATTTAACTGAAAATTTAAAATCATATATTAAATTAAATGGCAATTAAATTCGATAAAATTCAGATTTGACTAGAATAACAATTTAAATATACCAAACATCAATCAATCAATTCATAATCACATCATCAATTTAATTTAACTAACATAAGATAATTTGGTAGCTATGAGTGGGTTAAAACACTCACCTTTGATTTCAAATTCGATTTAAAATGCAATTATAGCCCAAAATTTAAACAGTCTCTGAATGCAACTAAACTAGTTTCAAAGTATCTGAAATTTCGATAGAATTATAACAGAGAAAACCGCACGTGAATCCAAGCTCGAATGCATAAGTTATTGAAGTTAGAACGATTGAAATTTTAAACTTTAAATTAAATAGAAAATACAAAAAATCAACACGTTACCATCACTCGATGCCACGTGACATCTCAAAAGCCGTAATCTAGAACAAAAGTCGTGCACGCGATCTGACTACAACCGCCACTACCCATCGTTCGAACGTCGCCGATCATCATGCCTTGGCCAATTTGAGCCACTGCCACCCATATATCCAAACATTTTTCCAAATTTTATCGTCGATCCAACCGTTGATTCGACGTGCCACCTGCATGGATGAACTCCCCTCGCCAGCGCCTACCCACCATATCAACGACGAGGCCTAATGTCGATATTTGCGAAACCCTAAAATGGACGCTCCAGAATTAAATGCCAATTTTCGGTCATACAGTAATTCAAATCAAAAATCGAATCAAAGTAGCATATTGCACTCTTCGAGAGCTTCGAAACGGTAAATAATATGTTAGAGTTTTGAGAGTTTGAAATTTGAAATGATTTTGATTTGAAAATTAGGGTTTGTAATTGGAATTTTGTTTCTGCCATTGAAGAAATGAACAGATAAAAGTTGATGTATGTATAGAATAAAATGAATGATTGTTAGGGTTTGAGAAATAAAGTCTTTTTGTATGGATATGAACATATAAGAATAAATAACTTATTGAATTGGTTCAAAACGATAATAACGACCCAAAAAGCTGTTCCATTCTCGTAACGAAAGTAGGCGATCCTATATATCAAAATAGATGTTTTCGATGTTTTTTTAACTCAATGGAACATGTTTCGAACCTAAATTCCATTGTATACAGAAGTTACCTTTTAAAATTAGCTTATTCAATTTGAATTCATTAACTTGATTTCTACGCTTTTCCAACCTGCACGATCATACGACAAGTCCGATCAATACGAAACTTGAAATCCTACAACAATTCACTGTTACGAATCTAATGAAACTTGTTTCATCTAAATGCAAGGCAGTGGCCAAAATGGCTATTTTCACGCTAATTAAATAAATTATTATTTAATTAATTAAATCACTTTTCAAATTCAAATTTAATATCTTACAATTTTTATCATATCTAGTTACACAGAAATTAATAACCCGTTAAAACAAATTTCTCATGTCAAATTCAATATTTAAACGTTGCACAAATTACTGCATTCAATTTCAATTGCAGTAAATTCATTAATTATAATTTAAATTCGAATAAGTTCATTTATTTTGATTTCACTCTTATTATTAAATCAACTATTACCCTATAGATATAATTATCATTGGTTTACATTTTATTACATCAATATTCTACAGTTATCATCTTAATTCATATTAATAGTATTTAATCACATTTAACCGCAATTTATTTACAATTTAATTTCAACGGATTAAATAATGAAAGGATAATTAAACAATTGTTACAACTTATAATTTCAAATATATTTCTATGTTTATTGTTTAGAAACCAAGCTAATAAATTCACGTACTGATTAATTATTCTATATTAACCAATTTCAATTAATTACATACAAAATTTTACATTTAATACAATATTTGATTTATTTCCTTATTTACGATTTCTAACCAAATTAACTTTACAATTGACTGAAATTACTTTAAAATAGTTATCTATTACATTAAATCACATTATTAAATTACATTCTAATTGTTTTCTTACTGATAAATCATAAAATTTTAATTTCTTACAATATTGAATTCTAAATCTTATTAAATTTAATATTTTTAATTATCGAAAAATGCGGGTCATTGCATGAACCATTGCTTTTGTTTTGGACATACTAATGTGTATACCCATAGAACATGTGCTACTCTTTACCCAAATAGTTGTAAAACCAATTCATATTGCATGATCAAGGACAGAATATAAAAGTGAAATATTTTCTGGAGATATTTATAGATAATTTATTTTTGAAATCATATCATGATCGATTGAACTTTCTTCTGTGACTTTCAAAAGTATTTATATTACTTACATGGATGATTAAGGATAGTGCATTTTGTACTTTATTAAATAATGACATCATGATATTTTTGATAATCAAGCATATGTTATAGTTTCTATATTTGACTATTGCATATTCCACATCATCTCTAGATCTACCATTAATATTTTATCGATTCACTTAGCATTCTTCCTTTCACTATTATTCTTGTTCTTATATTAGTTGGCTAAATTGACGTACCAAATTTGATTGTTGAAAGCCTACAAAAAATAGCACGTATGGTATTATAGACTCCCTAAGCCCCAGCATGCCTATGAAATAGGTATGTCGGTTATCGTCAAGTAATGTCCATCCTCATCCATGAGACCCCGTGGCAATGCATGGATGGAAGCTCTTAATCTCATCCACGATGAGTTTGGAATAAGTTGTTCTAACTCGATTTCATTATGAATTAAATACAAACCATTTCATGGGCTATGTCATTTGAACCCACTACGTATAACTACATTTATTTTTGTCACTTTCCTTCCTCTCATGGGATATGACTTCGATCGATATAGTTACAATGATTCATGCTTGTTTTTTCATTAGATATTTATTGTCATATTTTCATCGAATTTCATCATTCAATATCACTTTCTCATCATGTTAATTTAATATTTATACTTTTGATGAGAACAAAAGGGGGGAGCGTGGTTGAGATTTAATAATATTGTGGATTAATTATTAATATCGAAAGAAATATTATTGGTTTAATATTTTATTCTTGAGCATTTGTGCCACATATGTAAAGGGAGCTTGTTAAACATATTGAAACAATTGTGCTATGATTTTGATCTTATGATATCGCGTGCACACTTAACACATGTTGCACCTGTCAAACCATAACATGTTGTTTGTTATCATCAAAAGGGGGAGATTTTGAAGTGTATGTCATATTTGATGATAAAAAATATGTTTTTATTTTATTTTTATATTGTGCTATAGTTAAAATCATACATGCACAATTTTTTTTTAACTAATGCATCGCACATTTTATTTTTCAATTGTGGCATATGTTTGTTATTATCAAAAAGGAGAAAATGTGAAGTAAATTGATTTTGATTTGATATTAACAAACAATGTTAGATTTAATGTTTTTTTGTCTAGTGCTGTGTATTTACAAGCTTTTGGTTTTAGCAAAGAGATTTATTTCCACTCATTTGCAATCCTACTCGATTCAAAGAAAAACTCCTATATATAGTACAAAAAGCTCTCAAAATCAATGCATATGAATCAATCATTCAAAATGAAAAATAAGTCATTCATAAATGAAGGAGATTTCATTTGGAATTGCAACAACCCTGGTTTGGAGATTACCTATATATATATATATATTAAATTATAACGGAAGTTATAATTTAATATTGTAAATAAAAATTGAAAATTTTAAATTGTTTATTTGGAATAAATAATGAATTTTGTAAATAAAATGAGAAAAAAAGTTTGAAACTTTATTCTATTTATATAAATATATGATTAAATATTGATTGGATGAATATTTGTTTTAAATAAATTGAAATATTGGGTATTTATTTGTTTGGAGCTAATAAATTAATTAGGTGATGTATTTCAACGTTAAATTGTTGAAATGAATCTAAAGTAATGAAAACAAAGTTTCAAAAACTTTATTTTGAGAATTTGAGTAGAAAATAATCAAATTGCAATTTTAATTGGGTAAATACCACAATATTGGGAAACAATGTCAATATTAATCTTTTATTGAATTTAAAATAATAAATAGGAAGAAATTATGCGATTTTTTAATATAAAAGATGAAATATTGTTTAAATAATATTTTGATGACTAAAAAGAGATAAAATGATTTATGATAATTTACTTGACAAGAAAACAATTTTTGTATAAATTATGGGATTGAAAATAGTGTTTTTGTAATAAAATAGAATAAACTATAAAATATTGTTGAAAATAAGGTTTTATTTGTAAAAATAACTTTTTGCTTTTGAAATAAATTTTATTTTGCTACAATAACAATTTTATTCCATGCAAATAAGATATTCGCATTTTGTATGACTTTAAAATGAAGAAATAAGTGTATATAGTGTTAAATAGGAGAAAATATGCTTATAGTTTTATATTTTGTCTAAGTATTTTTGGCTTTGGGTTTAATAAGGTTTGGAATGGGATCCAAAGCCCATCCTCTAGAGGCTTCTAGTATGAGATAAACTAACAGTACGTTAGTTTCATCACCTCATTCTCAAAGTAATTGACAGTAAATAGAAAAGAAAGAAAATCATGGCTACCTTCAACTAAAACAAAAATTTCACCCAATTTGATGCTAATTCAAGAAGAGAATCCACTAAAAAACAGATAATAGAAGGCAATTTCCATCCAATACTCGATAGATTTCATCAAAAATCTCGAATTTGGAATCAAGTTGTCTGTTAATTCTTTATTCTCTGTTGTATGTTTTTGTTTCAGCTATTATAGGTTCTTCCATGCAATCTTTTCACCAAAAGCTTGTACCTTAACTCCAAAATCATCCGAATCTTTTCTAAATTGCCGAGGTGAGTAAAATACTTACAAATTCTAACTAAGATCTTGAGCCGCTATAAGAAATTGCTCTGTAAAAGTATTTGTTTACGTAGGCTTCTCTATTGGTTGTTTTATTGAGTTTCTTTTGCTACTTTGAGTGGCCATAACTTCTTGGTTTTCACCTAAAATGCTTCCTGATCTTTTTCAAAGTGTATTTTAGTTGTTAATTTGTTGCATGTCAAATTTCATCTAAAAATATTACTGCCTGCTAACCTGATTTGGTCCTCGATAATTAGTACGTGGAAGAAAAAGGCATAGAAACAACATCCGTAGCCTGGGGGTCGACAGGAAGGTCGACCCATCATCTCACCAGGTCGACCGGCCTGTTGACCAGGCCCCCCAGGGTGTCGACCTAGCGGTCGACCTGATGGGGCATGGGGTCGAACACTTGTCGACCCATTTACATAGATAATTTGGCCTTGTTTTTTTTTTATTATTTGCAACATTTTTCCTCTTTTGCTATGATTTTTGTGGTCAATTCTTTTGCAATTTTGAGATTTTTTGATGATGATTATGGATATGATATCCATCAATGGGTTAGCCAATTTTTGGGGGAATTTGAGATCCGAAAATTTGAATTTGATTCGATTTGAATTTGAATATCGATTTAGGGTATTTCTTCGTATTTCTTCGATTTCAAGCACTATTACTTCCAATTAAATTTTGAGAAAATTTCTAAATAAAGTTGCTTTTGAAATCATTATTATAAAATATTTTCAAATTATTTTTAATTATTATTATATTATTTCAAATAATTTTAAATATATTTATTTCCTATAAAAGAAGAATTTTCAATAAAATATCTTCTAAATGATTTTTGAAAGTTATTTTAAAATTCTGTTTTCCCAATAAATTATTTTATAAATAGTATATGCTATTTTTATACTTTTTGGACGTATAAGAAAGGGAATTAAACAATTTAGTAAAAACCGTGGTATGGGACACGTGCGTTTACTTTTTTGGTTAATTCTAGACTTGTATGATCGAAACCATTCCAGTGTATTAATTTGAGATGATTTTTAGGATTTTCCATATTATGGCACATTTTGAGAGTTTTAATTCCTATTTATAGGGATTATCCGAGTCAGCCAATGTTTGGCAAGTTTTATGGTTTGAGATCTCCTATTTTAGGAGTAAGGTCGATGAGAACCATCACGATGTATTCTTATACTTTCCAATGAAATGAGGCAAGCCTTGAGGATAAGAACCCCTTTTTGGGAATTATGGTTTATGAAAAACCATCACGATTTTTACACTTGTCAATGAGATGAGACAAGCATGATGCCTTTTTAATACTTGCCAATGAGATGAGGCTAGATATGATTTTCTGAGAATTATGATTTGGTGATATTTTTTAGTGTGGCATCAACTAGCAGTTAGTAAACCGCTAAGTGCGAACGTGTGGTATGGGACATTCATGATGTTTACCAGTACTATAGACCTTCGGATCATCACGATATTCTACGACTTCGGTCATCACGATGTATTATGACTTCGGTCGTCACGATGTTTTACAACTTCGGTCGTCACAATATATTACGACTTTGGTCGTCTAAGATGGGTACCTAAAATATATATATAGTACTGGTCTGAGTTTGGCACGTGCAGCATCGCTTCGGCATGCATCTGGGATTTTTCTAATCTAGGGATTTTTATGAGTTTTTGATTTGTTTCGATTTCATCATTTTGAGATGATGTTGTTGTTTATATCCTTGAGTTAGAGAAAGGCTTATATATATGTTTTTATGGTGTTTTCGATATTGGGATTTTTGAACTCTCTTATTAGAGCTCCATGAGGTTTGACTTTGGAGGTTTTGACGCTTTCTCCTATAGTTTGAGAATTTCTCAAGTCCGCTTATATCGAATACCTATTTATGTTTAATACCTTGAGTGTGAACTGTTTGTGGCATGTTACACCCATTCATGAGTTAATTTGGAACCTCGAAGAATCTCCACCCATGTAATTATAATGTAACAATACTTATACCATTCCTTTAGAATTAAAGGAATGCTTCCCTTATGCATTCATTTCACTTAAATTATGCTAATACCAAGTTCTAGTTAGGCTGACCCATATATTTATTGCTTGGGTCATACCGAGTTGCAGGTTAGGTTGTTAGACCCCTTTTGCTAGCTATGTCTTTTGGACTTCTCCTTCGCCTTTGGATAGATGGCTTTGTTTTGTGTTGTAGTTTTTTTGGGAACTTGTGATGTATATATTTTTTATGGAATGTATGTATATATTGTGGTTGAATACCACTTGTGACGGGTTGTATTACATTTAATGTATGTGTATGTATATATTAATATTATCTGTGTTGCTGTTTTATGACTTGTGATTGTTGTAGTTATTATATTTTATTTTTGAATCGATACTGTAGCCACCATAGTAGTGTATTAGTTAAGAATTAAGTATGTCTAATACTCAAGACGAAATGGAAAAGAAAAAAGAGAGTACCAAATCGACATACTTAGCCCTCATCTAATGCAAGACGACGATGGTCGCCCTTAACCAGCCTTATTCTCTGCATTAGCAGACAGAATTACTAAGTAATTCTCTTTGTTAATGTGGGCCTCGGGGTAAGGCGTCACAGGAATCATGTATTTTGGAAAAATAGGAAAGTTTTATTTTCTCATTGATTGCAAATACTCAACAACAACAAAATAAAGGAAACATGTTTCTACGATCATGCAATTTAGAGCAAAAGGGATTTTGTTGGATTCCTTCTCGTTCCAGTATGGACTTAATTGAAGTAAAGTGTTATTTTAGAATGATTCAAATGTGGAACTAAATTAAAACAAAGAAAGAAAGAAGAGAACCAAGAGTTGCAAGGAACGATAGATGGGAGAACCAATCAATTAAGATCCTGCCATTTATTTAGCGATCTTTTGGAAACATTGAAAAAGAAAATCCCTGAAGATGCATTCAAAAATAAAGATAAGAAGTAGCGACTATATTAGTGCACAGTTAGAGACATTTTATAAGGATTGGAATTAAATAATTACATACACAATCAGATGGCATTTTTCGAAAGATATAAAAGGATCTGTTTTCCATTGTATACAAATTTTATCTTCTGCACAGGGAAACTAACTCTCAAAAATTCATATCTTTCTCAATATCTTCTCGTCCATATATGTTTACATACATACATGTTACTTCACAAGCCTATATCAACTCAACAACATCGAAAGGAAAATTTATCTGATAGAACAATACTAAAAGAAAGGAGAAAAGATTCATTGAAAAAATTCATATTTCTCTACATTGTAATATATCAAAATTCTCATTGTTTTTCTTCTTGTTCATTTAAATCAATATCCGATCAACCAAAAGGATTTTCTTCATCAATAAAAATTCGAGAAGGACATCATCGTCTCAGGGTAGAAGTTGCATCTCAAATTTACCAACAGTTTGGTAGCATGATCAACTTGGATTGCTAGCAGTGATGTTTTTCTCAAACTCCAAATCAAATAGTGCAAGGTCATATGATAAGAGAAAAGATAAAGGAGAGTTCTTTTTATATTTGTGTAATTTGTTTTTTTTGTTTTGTAATTTTAGTTTTGAACTCTAGTTGAGTTAGGATTGAGCTATAAAGTTTGTAGTTCGGTATTCTGATCTTAGGGTTTGAGTTAAGGCAGAGTTATTAGGCATAGGGTTAGAATATTTGTTAGTAGTGTTTACGAGTTTACTGTTTGTAAGCATCTGAATATTTAACTCTAGTAATAGCTTTGGAGGCAGCAGTAGGCATTCGGCCGAAGCTGGCTATATCCTGTGTTATTTATTTTTCGCATTTACTTTTCCATATTTTTTTGGGCAAAGCCAGCCGGTTTTTATATTGGACCGTCCACTTTTTATTATAAAAAATAATAAAACAATACAAAGCAGGAGATAAGCGGGATGCCTATCGACTAATACAAAGTTTTTAAAGTGGACCGACCACTATATCTAAACTAGATTATAGCACAGAAGTCAGACAACACACCCAAACTACAAATACAAGTTGCACATGGCAGTCACAATCACCACGCAGGGCGAAAAAAGTACAATCAAGCACACATAAACTTAACAAGTATCAAAGATACCGAACATTGCATATAGCCTAAGATGAACATCATCAATAGACAGGACATAATTGGCACTACAAAACATAACATGAGAAGCATGACTAATAGAGAAATTCGGCCATTTGGTTGAAGAGCACAAAGAAGAGATCGACTCCAGAACCAAATAATTGAACACCAGAATTGCATAACAGATATGGAAATACACAACCAATTGCACACCAGACCTGCCCACCTCTAACAACATATAACCAGAGATACCACCCCTACCCTGACAACCAGGTCCCATCGGAATCAACCAAGAATGAAAACAAACACCAACACCCAATCATCAACACAAGACGAACCACACAGTCACTTAACGAACCAGAACAGCAAAGGCGACAAGTAAATCAGCCAACAAATCACCAAATATACAATCCCCGGACCAAACGATCTGAACCACGAAGCACGACCAGCACGTCGTAGAAACGAACCACAGCTTTACTCCATATTTTATTTTGTCTATTTAATAGCATCTTCATGGATTATTTCTAAATACCCTATTCACCCCCACTATCTATGATATATTACTCGATCCTACAAATAGGACTTTATCCCAATCATTTCACTATTCCCAAAATAGTTAGAAACCTCCATTAAGCTTCCACTGGCCAAAAACCAATGTTTAAACATACTTTAAATAGCCAAAGCTAATCATTAAGGAAAGATTAATGAGATTAGCACTTGGGATTAGAAATTTTCCATTAGACGAGCATTGGGATTCATGCCTATTACCGTTTATTTAGAGATTTGGGCTTTGATTTAGATTAAGGTAAGTGATTACATCTCTCATATGCTAATTAGGCTTTTTAACACTTCGAATAATGTTTTAAAAATTATTTGAAATCCTAAATTGTTTTTAGACCATTTTACACCACATATTTGAATTTTAGATGATTTAGACCTGAATTGCGAAAATGTGTTTTTATAAGTTCTTAACTTGTTCTTAAGGGCCTTCTGATTTTTACTTAGGCATAGATTCTTCAAATTAGATATACTTGATTATTTAGATGTTACTAATGTTTATGAATGATGTATGCATGCTTGCTTAATGTTGCTTGGTTGAAATGCCAATTAAATGGGGAGTTTGATAAGTAGGAGTTATGGTGAAGATCAATAAAATTTCATCATATCGGAGTGCGATTGATATGGGGCAATAAGGAAGGCCTTAGGAGGTCGCAAACCAAGTTTCAAGTCAATTAGACTCTACACAATCAAGTTATAGGAGTGTAAAGTATAGGACTGTTGAATACGCGCTTATATGATTTTTGTTTGATGATAATAAACATATATACATTCGTTTAAATGTATTTGTTAATGTACTATTTTATTTTTCATAGATTAAACAAATATTTGCTGAATAAAATTAAATAACACAGAATTTGAATTCAAACAGAAATTTTATTCAAACAAATATTTATTACAATTTTGAATAGTACAAATTCAAGCTCTCACTATACATATACAATTTTGATTCTAATTACATCACAATTTAATTTACATAAATTCCTCACTACACATCACTCACACTCGTATTTTATCTTCAACTTCATTTCAGTTAGAATCCAGCATCTGAGCAATCTGCAAAAATATTCACTAACGCAGTAAAATTGAAAAAGAAATATTTTTGCAATATAAAATAAAATATGGATTTTGAAAATATTATTTGCCTCAGTTATTTGGGTTGTTCGTCATCGTTTACATTTGAATTCAACACACATGAACAATGTGACATGCACAGTGTATCATTGTACATGCCACAAGGCCGTGCACACCGATATACAATTGATTGATTTACAGGAACAAGTGAGCACAGGTCAAACCCAAATGAAAAGCCGGGTTCAACTCACGTGCAATAAAATAAATGTCACAACTTTCAGCACAAGGTCAAATCCGAGCTTCAAGCTGGATTCAACTCAGGTGAAATTTCGAAAAATAAACAAAATGCAAAGGTCAAGTCGCTACTCAACTCAGTGCATCAACCAAAGTTAAGACAACATGAAGTCTGCAACTCAAACCGCAAGTTCAAAACAATGACACAAAAGTCAAGGCCGCAAATGAAATGCAACACACATGTACACCATGATATCAAGGCCAGAAGCTCAAGTTAGTGCACAACAACCTCGACAAACAACAACACAGTCTCAAATTCAAATAACAAAGGAACCAACACAAAAGCTCACAATTCAACATGATAGCAAATGCTCAAACTTAAGTGGACAGCAAACAACAGTGCACTGAACAACTCACAAATATGCAACCAGACCAATACACATGAATGTATACAAATGATCAGGCCATAATGAAGCAAAACACTGACTTAAGTACACAAGTGACACAGCAATGCATATAACCAAGACACAAAGGAATGTCAAAATGATACAAGTAGTGAAACCATGGCATGAACCAAGTAAAAAGCATATACCAGGCTACACAATATCAAAGTGCAGACGACCAAATATACAACCAAAGAAGAAAACCATCAAGCCAACACAGCAGCAAGTGAATCCAGAGCTACTCCAGACAAGATGACAGCACATATATACATACATGAATGCATATATATACATGCAAGCAATCAAGATGACAATATCACTTCAAATGAAAACGTATGCGCAAGTGAAACATGTGCAGCCCAATGAATAGAGGCAAAAAAGGTCAGAGAACAGGGCAACATCAAGTGATGCAACATCACATAATCAAAGTAATCAGGTTAATTCATGATATAAGATGAACACATGCTTAATGCAAACAACAAAAGTACAGTGCAACTCAGTGATGCAACATTTTTAATATGTACCAGTATGCTATGCAGTGAAGCCAAAGCAAACAGAGGGATCAATGTAGCAACACAGCAAGCATATGAATGCACAGTGCAAGCTACAACTCCAAAAGACCAAGCCGAAGTCAACGTTGAACAAGTCAACTTTCATTACAAAGTAAAAATGCCAGAAATCTAAATACTGTGTTACCCAAGGAATCAATACGTGAAATATACGAATTTGACAAAGTCAGATAAATCATCAAACGTTCAAGCATCATCAAGCGGCCGAGATAATCTTTTGACAAATTCAAACAAAAATTATGTGACGAAAATTTAGGTATTCGACTCCTATAAAAGGATAGCATCATCAGCAAATTCAATCCATTGAGTTCAAGTACGAAAGCACTAAAGCAAAAAAGCATAAATTACATACCGAAGCAAGGATAGAACTCGATCAATAAAGTAGCCAAAGTGAGCAACAAGGAAAAGATCGATCAAAGCTACTCACGAATTATCCACGCAATCGATCAACATAAGTCAGGCTCTTCGTGAAAACCTAATTTGAATCAAAGAACAAAGCCCTAATTCAATTTCATGAAAAGCCGAAGCCCTATTTTAGTTGCAAAGAGGAACGGCCGCCATCTTTACGTAAACGAACGGAGCAAACAAAAGAGACAGGCCAAATTATAAAAGGGGCTGGCTTTTTTAATAAGGGCTTTTAATTTTAAATAGGGTTATTTTATTTTAAATTGTTTTTTAATTTGTAATTTCTTTTTAAACCGTTTAAATTTCTAGTCGTGTGACTAGGGGACAAACTACGTGGCGTAATTTGAGAATTCATAACTCAGTGGTTGAGTTGTGGCAGGGCTTTGAGCATAGAGTTAGGTTTAGTCGATAGCGGGTATCGCGAGTTTACATGTGTAAGCGTATGACTATCTAATTTCTAATAGAAATCTTGGCGGCAGCACGTAGGCAGGGTCTTGCCGAAGCTGGGTAAATTCTGTGTCGTTCTATTTCTGCATTTTATTATTCTGCTATTTTTCTGTGGTGCTATTAATCTGAGATCTGTGTTGAAATAATAAGCTTCCGCAATTAATTTTTATAATTAACACTATCACCCTATTCACCCCCCTCTAGGGTGAAATCGATCCTACAAGTGGTATCAGAGCTAGGAATAGAAGTCAATTTTGTTTTAAAAATTCATGTTTCAAAAATCAATTTAAAAAAAAAAAGATTGAATTTTTAAAATGGCTTCTTTTAATAATGCTTTTGCTGAGGGTCAGTTCATAGTTAGACCACCAATGTTCAATGGTGAATATGCTTATTGGAAAACTATGATGGAAATTTTTCTGAAAACCATTGACGCTTGGGATATTGTTGAGACAGGTTATAGAATACCAACTATAACTGTAGATAATCAGGAAATAGAGAAACCAAAGGAACAATGGACAGAACTAGAAAATAAATTACAAAATACTAATGCTAAAGCTATGAATTCTATTATCTTTTCATTGGATCAATATGAATTTAATCGTGTCTCACATTGTCTAACTGTGTAGGAAATATGGCACAGAAGTGACTCATGAAGGAACATCTCAAGTCAAAGAATCTTGCCTTGCCATGCTAAGCAGCGAATACGTGAACTTCACAATGGCGAAGGAAGAAAATGTCAAAGAAATGCATGGACGACTTTCCAATATTGTATATAAATCAAAAGCTCTCGGAAAATCATACACGGAACTGGAAATAGTCCGAAAAATCCTCAGAGTCCTTCCATGAAGATTTGAATCAAAAGTGACTTCCATTCAAGAATCAAAAGATTTAAAACAGATGAAAGTTGAAGAACTCATCGGTATCTCACCAGTTATGAGCTAGAAATAAAGTTCAAGGAAGAGCGTGAAGGAAGTGACACTCGAAAGAAATCAATAGCGCTCAAAGGAACAACCGAAAGTGATGATGATAACGATGATGATGATGCAGCAGCAGAATTGGAGCTATTAATAAAGAAATTCAAAAGATGGAATTACAAATATGAAAATTCAGCTCGAATTCAAAAAGCGAAAAGCAGAATAGCCAAAGCACTAGACTACTCTGAAGAACAGAAGATCATCTGTCACAAGTGCAACCAACCCGGACACATCAAGCCCAATTGTCCTCAAAATCAATGCGACTTTAAAAAGAAATCAAAAAGGAAAAGTTTTGCAGCCACGTGGAATACAAGTGATGAAGATAATCAAAGTTCTAGCAGTGAGAGTGAGAAAGCAGATATGTGCCTTTATGGAAATATAACTGATAGCGACGATGACGAGCCAAGCGAGGTATCAAAACTTACTCACTCTGAATTACTTATTTAATTCCACGAAGTGAATGGCTGTTTTGAACGACTTAGGGAGAAATATGCCAAACTTGAATCACAAAAAGACACTTTGATAGAATCAAATGAACAACTTGACCAATTAGTTGAAAACTATCAAAGAAGGATCCCTAAGTGTGATAAGTGTCCAACATTCGAAGATGAAATTAAAAAATCAGAAATCAATATAAAATCACTTGAAAATGAAATTCTGATTTTAAAAGAGTGAAAATACTAGGAGAGAGAATTCTATTAAAAAGTGCACACAATTGTTAAACAAAAATGAATCTCTCAAAACACAGGTCCAACAATTGTCAACGACTTTAGATAAATATTCAAAAAGTGAAAAATCGTTGAATATGCTATTAGGAAAGCAAACTGTTAATACGGTTAGACAAGGACTTGGATATAATAAATAAAAAATTGTTGAAAGCAATATTAATCAAGTCAACTCTATGTGCACAATTTGTAGAAAATATGGACACAATCACAATAATTTTTGGTATAGACCCAAACATGTGAAAACTATACCGATTTGGGTTCCAAAAGGCACAAATATAAATTCTCTCAAAGTTAAAAAAATTTGGGTGCCGAATAGAACAATTATAAATAGTTTTGGGTCTCCACAAAATTATTTTTCTGAATATTCTGCCACTAACGATCATGGACCTATAAAAACAAATAGGTCACAAAAATCTTTCATCATGTAGGTGTGGTGGCAGGCTAAGGAACAACAACAGTGTTCTCTGGATTTTGGCTGTTCCAGAAACACAACAGGCAACAAAGCAAAGTTCCTTAGCCTAGTACAAAGGTGACAGAATCACAATGGGCAATCATAAAAAATATCGTAAAGGTAAAACAGGTAAAGGTATATTTACGATATATTAAATGTGACAATCTGCACCATATTCTGAATTAAATCATCCAATAATGTGATGATGAAAAGATGATGATTCTGACTTATTAAAAATAGTTGGCCAATTATATTCTTATGCCAAAAACACTATAAAAATATCTAGATTCTTTGAATTACTTCATATATATATCATTCTGATTAATAATAGTGTTTTTTGTTGGATGTTAATACAATTGGTTATAATACAGCTAACTCAATATTCACGGTTTTCTAATTATTTACATGGCTTCAATTCAAACTCAAAAGAATGTCATTTAAATTATTGTTAAAATTGAGTTTGGATTTTTTTTTGGTGCACACTTCATGGTTTGGTCGATCAAATTCAATTAATGATAATTTTGAGTGAAATAAAATTTCTGATGCAGATTACACTGGCAATCTAGTTGATAGAAAAATTATTAGTTGAACGTGATTTTTGAGACATTTAGTAACAGCATCGATTTTCAAAAAAAATATCTGCATATTTTTCATTTCAAATAATTTTCAAATAATAGAAAATTTTCTTATAAAACCCCTTCGAGAAAATCATTTTTGACCATATTTTCAGATTAGTCATTTTTGAAAAATTGATATAATTATTTTTGAATTTGATTTTAAATAAATATTTTGACTAATCTGACTCCCTATGATTATCAAAAAGATGAATAGTGATTGAAAGAGTGATGAGTGCTAATATTGATCATATATTATGACTCGAGACGGTATAGTTAGTAAATTTCTTTAGAAATTTAAACAAGAGTTATAAAACTTTTTGTTGGTAAAAATTCCATGACCATCTCTATCTCTATCATATTTCTAACAACCATCACTCATCAAAATTCTATGTAGTTTGTCGATATGTGGTACTTTAAGCAGGAATCGTTCGTTTTTCATTTTACATTTTTTTCTTAAAAAAATATAGTAATAATAAATAAATACCAATGTATTCATTCTCATTTAAAAGTCCTCACGGTTATGCATGGGTGAATTACTTGAAATTTGTTATGCGCTTCTATGCTCATTTAAAAGTCCTCACGATTATGCATGTATGGAACGCATATCAAAAGTTGATTTTTAAATAAACAAGTTGATTCTAATCTCATTTAAAAGTCCTCACGGTTATGCGTGGTTAGAAGATACTTGAATTCATTTTTTTTTAAATAAAATTGGAATACTACTAATCTCATTTAAAAGTCCTAACGGTTATGCATGGTTAGTAGATATTCAAATTCCTGATATAAATATACCACAAATAGACATAACTGTATGGTTTTATATGATGACATCATTCCCACATTCTAAAAGTGGAATATGCGCATAACAAAATATTTATGATTTTTGTTTGATTTTTTATTGAAATTTAATATTTATATTTAATTGAGTTTTTAATGTTGAATTAATATAGATCACTTTTTCTCTATTTTCTCTAACACTATTACTCTTTTGTTGATAACAAAAGGGGGAGAGAAAAGTTAAGATTTTGTCAAATAAAATCAAGCAAAGGTCAAATAATTTTCTATTTTCATCTAGGCTCATTTGCATATTTTTATTTGTATGCATATATGTAGGAGGAGCTTTGTGTAAAGAGAAAGCATTTAAATAGGGGGAGCAATTAGAGCATATGAATGATCAAATACATTTAACATATTCAAAATCTTAAATATATGTTTGTTATCATCAAAAGGGTGAGATTGTTGAATATGCGCTTATATGATTTTTGTTTGATGATAATAAACATATATACATTCGTTTAAATGTATTTGTTAATGTACTGTTTTATTTTTCATAGATTAAATAAATATTTGCTGAATAAAATTAAATAAATACAAAATTTGAATTCAAACAGAAATTTTATTCAAACAAATATTTATTACAATTTTAAATAGTACAAATTCAAGCTCTCATTATACATATACAATTTTGATTCTAATTACATCACAATTTAATTTACATAAATTCCTCACTACATATCACTCACACTCGTATTTTATCTTCAACTTCATTCCAGTTAGAATCCAGCATCTGAGCAATCTACAAAAATATTCATTAACGCGGTAAAATTGAAAAAGAAATATTTTTGCAATATAAAATAAAATATGGATTTTGAAAATATTATTTGCCTCGGTTATTTGGGTTGTTCGTCATCATTTACATTTGAATTCATCACACACGAACAATGTGACATGCACAGTGTATCACTGTACATGCCACAAGGCCGTGCACACCGATATACAATTGATTGATTTACAGGAACAAGTGAGCACAGGTCAAACCCAAATGAAAAGCCGGGTTCAACTCACGTGCAATAAAATAAATGTCACAACTTTCAGCACAAGGTGAAATCCGAGCTTCAAGCTGCATTTAACTCAGGTGAAATTTCGAAAAATAAACAAAATGCAAAGGTCAAGTCACTACTCAACTCAGTGCATCAACCAAAGTTAAGACAACATGAAGTCTATAACTCAAACTGCAAGTTCAAAACAATGACACAAAAGTCAAGGCCGCAAATGAAATGCAACTCACATGTACACCATGATATCAAGGCCAAAAGCTCAAGTCAATGCACAACAACCTCGACAAACAACAACACGGTCTCAAATTCAAATAACAAAGGAACCAACACGAAAGTTCACAATTCGACATGACAGCAAATGCTCAAACTCAGGTAGACAGCAAATAATAGTGCACTGAACAACTCACAAATATGCAACCAGATCAATACACATGAATGTATACAAATGATCAGGCCATAATGAAGCAAAACACTGACTCAAGTACACAAGTGACATAGCAATGCATATAACCAAGACATAAAGGAATGTCAAAATGATACAAGTAGTGAAACCATGACATGAACCAAGTAAAAAGCATATACCAGGCTACACAATATCAAAGTGCAGACGACCAAATATACAACCAAAGAAGAAAACCATCAAGCCAACACAGCAACAAGTGAATGCAGAGCTACTCCAGACAAGATGACAGCATATATATACATACATGAATGCATATATATGCATGCAAGCAATCAAGATGACAACATCACTTCAAATGAAAACGTATGTGCCAGTGAAACATGTGCAGCCCAATGAACAGAGGCAACAAAGGTCAGGGAACAGGGCAACATCAAGTGATGCAGCATCACATAATCAAAGTAATCAAGTCAATTCATGATATCAGATGAACACATGCTTAATGCAAACAACAAAAGTACAGTGCAACTCAATGATGCAACATTTTTAATATGTACCAATATGCTATGCAGTGAAGCCAAAGCAAACAGAGGGATCAATATGGCAACTCAACAAGCATATGAATGCACAGTGCAAGCTACAACTCCAAAAGAACAAGCCGAAGTCAATGTTGAGCAAGTCAACCTTCATTACAAAGTAAAAATGCCAGAAATCAAAATACCGTGGTAGCCAAGGAATCAAGACGTGAAATATACGAATTTGACAAAGTCAGATAAATCATCAAACGTTCAAGCATCATCAAGCGGCCGAGATAATCTTCTGACAAATTCAAACAAAAATTATGTGATGAAAATTTAGGTATTCAACTCCTATAAAAGGATAGCATCATCGGCAAATTCAATCCATCGAGTTCAAGTACGAAAGCACTAAAGCACAAAAGCATAAATTACATACCGAAGCAAGGATAGAACTCGATCAACGAAGCAGCCAAAGTGAGCAACAAGGAAAAGATCGATCAAAGCTACTCACGAATTATCCACGCAATCGATCAACATAAGTCAGGCTCTTCGCGAAACCCTAATTTGGAATCAAAGAACAAAGCCCTAATTCAATTTCACGAAAAGCCGAAGCCCTAATTTAGTTGCAAAGAGGAACGGCCGCCATCTTTACGTAAATGAACGGAGCAAATAAAAGAGACATGCCAAATTATAAAAGGGGCTGGCGTTTTTAATAAGGGCTTTTAATTTTAAATAGGGTTATTTTATTTTAAATTGTTTTTTAATTTGTAATTTTTTTGTAAACCGTTTAAATTTCTAGTCATGTGACTAGGGGACAAACTACATGGCGTAGTTTGAGAATTGGCAACTTAGTGGCTGAGTTGTGGCAGGGTTTTGAGCGTAGAGTTAGGTTTAGTCGATAGCGGGTATCGCGAGTTTACATGTGTAAGCGTCTGACTATCTAATTTCTAGTAGAAACCTTGGGGGCAGCACGTAGGCAGGGTTTTGCCGAAGCTAGGTAAATTCTGTGTCGTTCTATTTCTGCATTTTATTATTCTGCTATTTTTCTGTGCTGCTATTGATCTGTGATCTGTGTTGAAATAATCAACTTTCGCAATTAATTTTTTATAATTAACACTATTACCCTATTCACCCCCCTCTAGGGTGAAATCGATCCTACAAGGACAGTGGAGTGCTTCAAAGTCTAATGGGTGGGCAGTGCTTCAAAGTCTTATAGGTTGGCGGTGCTTCAAAGTCTTATGGGCTAGTTGTGCTTCTATGACTTATGGTTCAGTGGAGATCCAAATGCTATGGTTCGTTGGTGCTTCTAAGAATAATGGTCCGGTGGAGATCCAAATGCTATGGGTTGGCGGTCCTTCAAAGAATTATGGTTCGGACCCAAGCATTATGGATCAGTGGGAAGTTCAACAGGAGAATCGGTGGATCCAAATATCTCAAAATTGGCTAAGGGTTGGGTCGGCATCTATAGGTCAGTACCAATCCATAGATTTTAACCCAATCAGGAGACTGCCCATATAGAAGCGTGTAGGGGTGTGTAGGTGCTCTAGTGTGGAGTCCTGGATCGATAGTGATTGTTTAGGGGCTAGGGGTCTGTAAGGATCGTTCAGTGGGCATGGGTCAGTGATGGTCCATGGATTTTATTCCAAA
The DNA here is from genome assembly GCA_030765085.1 of Allium cepa. Taxonomy (NCBI): domain Eukaryota; kingdom Viridiplantae; phylum Streptophyta; class Magnoliopsida; order Asparagales; family Amaryllidaceae; genus Allium; species Allium cepa. Next base: position 789,024,690 of record CM060935.1, on the reverse strand, counting down.
CACGGTGCTATTAGTATGGGGTGACAAGGAAGAACCCGTAAGGCTAGTTTTTGAGTTTCAGATCGTTTGGAGTTTATGTGCTCCAGTTATGGTCATTTAATGATGATAGCTATACTCCGAGTGGTAGAGTAGATGATGACGAGTTGGATTGAGGGAATTATGGAGGCAGGTTACAAGACACATGATGTAATTACCCTAATTTTTAGTAACATTATTTAGGGTATTTAATTAGCTAAATAAAACAATGTGATGATTAGGGGATTGAGATTTGTGATTAAACTAAGAGGTAGCCGTGCCATGTAAACAATGAACTAAAGATGAGTAAAAGTGAAATAGAGAAAGGGTAAAGTTGGAATAAGAATATTCTAATACCTAAACCCTTAGGAATTCATTTCATACATTCATTTGTGGATTTAAAATTAATTTTCTAGTGAAGAAAAATGATTATTTGGGTTTACAATAATTTACGGTTAAATTATATATGTTTTGGGTCTGAGATTAATATATGTCGGAGAACATATTAATAATTATTTTCTTGAATTTTTGTAGAATTTTCCTGAGTGTTTTGATCGATATATAAAATTATTTAAGGTATGATACTTGAATGTTTTATATATTTATAAAAGGGGAAGGGGTATTTTATAAATAAATTAAATTGTTTATTTTGAAATATTGGTAGCACTTTTAGAAAAGAATTTAGCAGCCTATAATATTTTGACAAACAAGATAGTTTAGCTAAAAAGAATTACTTAAAAAGGTTAAAAATTAGTTTAAACATGCTTTTTACATGTTTCATCACTTTTGGCACCTAGCTTTCGATCGTGTACCTCCACCACCATCACCATCGAAACCAATGCGCAAGGCATCAAAGACTTGGTGCACAGTGAATTAGATATAGGCAGAAGGTATTGGGTCGAAACCAAAGGTTCCGAAGGGGTCGAAGCGCTACTTTGCTTTCAGACAAAAACGCACTTGCTTTGCTTTCGACTTAGTTGGCTTCTAACTGGGTCGAATTGATTTAAAGAATGGATTCAAAGAGGCTGCGCCTTTGTTTTAAAATAAATGCTTTCGTTGGGGTCGAAACCCCTTGCTGCCACTTTTCTACCTTTCGAGGTCAATGGTTTCAAAAGGGTGAAATTGTTTTAAATCCAAGCCACTTCTCCGATGCTTTCAGAAGGATTTGTTCCAACACACCACTTCTTTACTTAGGAATTGCTTTTGAAAGGAATGCTTTTGACTTAAATGTTTTATGACCCTTTTGCTCTGTTGAAGGTAGAACCTAAAGATTTCGAAGGAGATAGTTTTAAATGGTTTCGAAATGTTATTCCACGTGTTTTACTTAAACCCAAAGGCTTTCGAAAGGTTTGATGTTTTAATGCTTTCGAAAGGTTTTAATGAGGTTTTTGAAGAAGTGGTTCCCCAATGGTTTCGAGAGGTTAGAAAGGAAAGGTTTTCCAATATTTTCGAAAGGCAACGTTTAATTGTTTTAAAGATAGGATGCCTAAGACATTATAGCTTTTGAAGGAAATGTTTTTCAATGGTTTGACGGGTTTATATGGATGGTTTCGAAAGGAATGTTTAGGCCTGTCAGCCTAGATAAAAGAATGGGTTTACTTAGTTTCGAAAGGGGTACTTTCAATGGATTTGAAAGAGGTACTTTCTAAAGTTTAAATGTGTTCATCAACAAAGATCTGAGTAAAGTGTGTGTGTGTGTGTGTGTATAACATGGAAAAATAATTTTGAGTAAAGCATAGAGTATATATTTTCCTTATTTAAAGTAAGATTTAAATGTTTCAAAGCAATTTGAGATGAAAAGGTTTTAAAGGAAAATTTAAGGGAATGTTACCCTAAGTAAAATGACTCGGATATTTATATACCAGATGAGACCGGTATGCGGTCGCGTCCTATACATTAGTTAGTACCCCCTAGCTAATTTAGTCCAAAATTCTAGCGTTGGGGATTTATCACAGGTAAGACTAAAATGTTGTTACACATAAAAAGTAATATATATGTACAGAGGTAGGTTATTGGTGAGCCCGCAAGACCATTAAGATTAGTTGGCCTGAAGAAGTAGGTTAGGGATAGGCTGTCCAAAAGAGGAGTATCTAACAAATGTTAGATTTTTGTTTATTTTTTCTGGTAGGCCCGAGTCAGCCAAAGGTTGTCAGTTAGCCAAACAAAACTGTAGTGTTCGGACAGATAGCCCATTTATTACCTAATATGTATGTTTATATGATAACGCTTTACAGTTTTTAACCATTTTTGGTTGCAAGATTATGATTTGAAAAAGATATGTTTTAAAAGGACATTAATGAGGGGCAAACCATTCTGTTAAGCGGCATGGTCCCATTTAATATTAAATAACCGAGATGTATCGTATTATTAACACCAGGCTTTCTGTTTGACTCGAAGTTTATATTTTCCCCCTTAAAATCTCGGGTGCTCAAAATTGATTTGAGTAGGCTGAGGATTGAGGATTTTTAGGTTTCTAGTATGTTGGCGAATAAAGCTTCCGGAGACGAGCAGGTGGTTGACAAATAGCTATTTAGGAGTTGCTGTTATATTTTGTTTTATTCCGCTGTGTTGTATTATGTCGGTTATGACTATTTAGTACTTCGGTCAACCAAGGGGGCATCTTCATATGTCGTTCTTGGCAAATTTTATAATTATTATATATGATCTTTACCTAGGAAATGATTGAGATTATGTAATGGAATATGAAACACACTTTGTGAAATATTATCAAAAAAGTTGTTTTTTGTGAAATCTGTGATTTTGTTTCATATTCATGTGCTTCTGATATTATGCATACCATTAACATTACCGTATTTGGCCATCGGAAGTTAATACCATGGATGACTGCAGCATCTGTAGCGCTTAGCTTCGAGCCTCCAGATAGGGGATGTTACAACTTGGTATCATAGCATAGGTTTATGCAAAGCTTTAAACTAAAACGATTTTTGAAAACATAATCCTAAGGAATTAGAGATAAGATTGAGGTATGGGATAACGCTATAGTAACATACTTGTATTTGCTATATATAAGTATATGTTATATCTCTATTCTCCTATCTCTTTGAGGCTATTCTTTCGTGTCTCACAAGGTTTGAATACAGATATGGATGCTGGAAGTGGAAGGATTAACCTAGAAGGTGGAAGCATCACAACGAATGGAAATGCCAGACCAAATACCAAGAGAAACCCAGGTCAGGCGCAAGCAGGAAATGTGGGTGCTAGAGTCCCGCAAGTTGAAATGGGAGCTATGTGTCAGTTTTTCATGAACAAGATGCAAGCTGGAATTGCTGCTGGAGTGATTGGAGGAAATACTAGAGTAGAAGTTCAGGAAGTTCTGATTGTCAACAAATTTGCTATCTTGAGCAGGGATTATGTTAGGCTTTGAGGGGAGCCATTTATCCGAATTGAAGATGCTACTGAGGTGGAGAACTGGTTGCTGCATTATGAGAAGATCTTTGCAAACTTAAGGCTCAATGATGGGCATAAGAGAAGGCTAGCTTCGAGATAGCTTCAAGGAGCAGCTTTATTCAGGTGGAATAATGTGATGGCTGGAGTGGATGAAGAGACGATGACATGGGTAAGAGGAGGTTCTAGGAGTGGTTCTTTGCTGATTTAGAGCAGGGGAGATGTCTGTGTTGGAATATTCTAGAAGGTTTGAGGTTTGGCAAGGTATGGACATGCCACTGTGAATACTGTGATGATTCAGGGGGTTGAAGCCTGAGTTGGCTAGGGCCACATTACCTCATATTAGGGATCCTTGTGATGTTGTAGTAGAGATGGCGTTAAGGCATCGGAAAATACTTGCTTCTCTGGAGAAGAATAAGGAAAAGAAAGTACAGGTGGGGTAGAGTCAGCTTTCATAAGAAGAGTGCTCAGAAAGGTGGAGCCGTAAAGAAAGGACAGTCAGGATTTGTGTGCTTTAAGTGCGATAAGAAGGGACATTTTGCTAGTGAATGTCGTACTGGAAAGGCGAAGTAAGTGACCGGGAAGAAGAATATCAGATGCTTCAACTGTGATCAAATTGGTCATTATAGGAATCATGCAAAGAGCCTGCTAAGGATGGAAGGTGCAAGGTATTTGCATTGGAGCTAGCTACATCAGGATCAACAGCGTAGGAGAAAGGGAAGGCAGCGTTGGGAGGTACGCTTTAGATCAATGATATGTCTGTTAGCCTTCTTTTTGATACTGATGCATCACATTCTTTTGTATCTCGTTGTTTGGTAGATGAGCCTAACCTAGAACCCTCATACTTAATTATTTCCTTAAGTGTTGCAATCCGATAAGAGGGTATGCAACACTTGGATGAAGTGTGACCACATAGAGTTTGATTTGTTAGGTCATTCCATTGTTTGTAGTTTGCATGTGTTTGACTTTGTAGGGTTCGAAATTATTTTGGTTATGGATTGGTTACGTGAGTATGATGCCAGGATATTTTTCTATGATAGGAAAATATCTCTTAGACGCCTTGACTGTAGAGATCGGATTGTATATACCATAGAAAACCCTAGTTGTAAGGTGAATGCTATGTTGGGTGTTGTGGAGTTGGAAGACGAGTTGAATTGTATTTTCGTTGTTAGAGAATTCGTAGATGATTTTGAACCTATAATAGGATTGCCATCGAAATGAGCCATTGAGTTTCGGATAGATTTGGTGCCTGGAGCAGAACCGTTGTGTAGGCCGCTAAGCAGGATGACACCTACCGACATGAGGGAGCTAAAGGTGCAGTTGGTAGACTTGGAAGACAGGAATTTTATCAAGCTAAGTAGTTCACCGGAAGGTGCAAGGTATTTGCCAAGAAGTCGGGCGGATCTTTAAGGTTATGTCTCGATTATTTTAAGTTGAATGAGAAGACGATAAAGAATCGCTATTTGTTGCCTAGAACTGACGATTTGTTTGGTCAGTTGAGTGGAGCCAAGATATTTTCTCATTTGGATTTAGCAATAGATTTTCACCAGCTTAGAGTAGCAGAGGATAATATTCCTTTGATGGCATTTAGATCCAGATATGGATCGTATGAATGGTTAGTGATGTCGGTCAGACTAACTAATGTGCCGGCATCTTTGTGGATTTGATGAACCGAATTTTCAAAGAGCACTTGGATAGGTTCGTATTGGTGTTCATAAATGATATTTTGATACACTCTATGGATGAAAGAGAAAATGAAGTTCATCTTAGAGTTGTGCTTGAGACGCTGAGGCAGCATCAGCTAAAGGCGAAGTTTTCGAAGTTACATTTCGGAAAGAAGGAAGTGAAGTTTCTTGGTCATGTAGTCTTAGAGAAAGGGTTGTCTGTAGATCCAACTAAGATTGAAGCGTTAAATAATTGGGAGAGACCCGAGACAATGACTAAGGCAAAGAGTTTTCTTGGATTGGGTGGATATTATAGGAGGTTCATTAATGATTTTTTGCGGATAGCCGCATCGATGATTAAGCTAGCGAAAGGATGTGAAGTTTGTTTGTACCGATAAGTGTGAGGAAGCATTCTAGAGCTTTAAACATTTATTGACTCTTGCATTTGTATTAGTTGTTACGAAGGGGAATCAGGATTTGGTAGTATATACAGATGCGTGTGGAACTGGATTAGGAGCCGTGTTAATGTAGAGAGGTAAAGTGATTGCATGTGCTTCTCGACCGCTTAGACCGCATGAGGTTAGATATCCAACACAAGATTTGGAATTAGTTGCAGTGATATTTGCATTGAAGGTGTGGAGACAATACCTTTTGGGAGAGAGGTTTGAGCTTTATACGAATCATAAGTCGTTGAAGTATTTATTCTCTCAAAAGGAGCTGAATATGAGATCGTAGAGGTGTTCAGATCTTTTTAGCCGCTTATGACTTCGGTATTGAGTACATGCTAGGAAAGGACAAGGAAGTTGCAGACGCACTTAGCCAAAAACATCAGAATGTAATGTTGGCAATGATAGAAGAGTTTAAAATTTTGGAAGCATTGTCTACTTGCAAAGTGCAGTGGAGAACCGAAGCTAGGTCTAGTGGGGGATCTGTTGTGTTGTCATGTTTAGAAGTTCAACCAGTTATGATTGAAAGGATTGCTTCTAGGTAAATGGAGGATCCAGTATTGGTTGAACGGATCAAGAAGTTAAGGGATGGAAGAGAGATCGATGACATAAAGGATTTTAGTCTTGAGTAGAATGGGTGGTTGAGAAAGAAAGGTAGGTTATGTGTTCCAAATGCGGGTGACATAAGGAAGTAAGTTTTGGAAGAATTCCATCGTTCGAAGTTCACTATTCATCCTGGAGGAATTAAGTTGTATTAGGACATGAATCGAAGTTTCTTCTAGGAAGTATGAAGAGGGATGTAGGCTTATGGGTGAAGCAGTGTCTAAACTGCCAACAGGTAAAATCCTAACACCAGAAGCCAAGTGGGTTACTTCATCCATTGGATACTCCAGTGTGCAAGTGAGATTCTATTTCTATGGTTTTCATAGACGCGTTGCCATGGTCAAACAGAGGAAATGAAAATATATGGGTCATAATGGACAGATTAACCAAGAGTGCTATTTTATTTCAGTTAAGTCAAATAGGACGGCACCTATTTTGGCTAAGTTATTTATGAAGAATGTAGTTAGACTTCATGGAATTCCCGGTAGTATAGTAAGTGATTGAGATTCCTTGGTCACTAGTGGGTTCTGGAAGAGTCTATAGGATATTTTAGAAACCAAGCTCAAGGTGAGTACCGCTTACCATCCACAGACCGATGGGCAAATAGAAAGAGATAACAAAGTCTAGGAGGATTTGTTATGGGCTTATGTGTTAGATTTTAAGGGATCATTGGAAGACCATCTACACTTAGTCGATTTTTCATACAATAATGGTTATCAGACTAGTATGGGGATGACATCGTTTGAAGCTTTGTATGGAAGGTCATGCAAATCTCCCTTTTGTTGGTTAGAGACCGAGGATAGGGGATATTACACGTGATGACACTCTATGGCTTACGCTGGTTATAACGATCCTGATTTTTGAGTAAAATTAAATTTAGTAATTGATATAAATTTGTGGATTTAAATTGTAAATTTAATTAATTTTTCCATGATTAAATAGGATATTTGTTTGTTTGGATATTGATTTTTAAATTTAATTGTGGTTTTGAAATTCTATATTTAATATCTTATAAATAAACAAAATTTGGATTTGAAAACTATATAATTTTATACTAGTAGAAATTTGTTTTCTAATTTTAAGAGACATATGTAATATTTATTTTGAAAGTTATATTTTGAATTAGATATAAATGATTTTCAAAGCAATTGTTTAAAACTAAATACTATTATATATGTGTTTATTTATTAAAAGCATGATTAGTCTAAAATCATTTCTTTCTTTAAATTGGTATAAGTAGAGATAATAAAAAAAATGTAGATAAAACAAGAAATAAAAGTTTAAAATGATACATATATAGATAATTATTTATTTAAAAAGTATAATAGTAACTTAAGTTTAAAATTTAAATAAAAATGTGTACTTATGCATAAAAATATTTTAACTTAAGTTCAAGTTTAAATAAGAATTGAATAAAGAATTTATATACCCCCTTTAGAATTTGTTTAAACTAAATTTTATCTATATATATAAAAAATTAACAAAAGACTTTGTTATGAATGTATATTTTGAAAGTATAAGTATAAAAAAGGCCTAACCAATAATAGTATATACATGAAAATGTAAAATACAAACTTATGTACATATAAGACTTAAGTGAATATGATATAAAAATTTATTAAAGATTCTTTTGTCTTGTAAAACCACAAATGCTAAGCTTAAACATGGGAGATGGAGTAAAGAAATTAACATGCATTGGGATCTCATGATTATTTTTAACAAATGGCATTCAACATCATTGCTTGAATAAAATAATAAGATTTAAAAATTATAAAAAAAACTTTTCATCTCCCCATATTCAAATTTATTTTTCCTCTCACCAAATCTGAAAGAACAGTAAAAAGATTGAGAATCACAAATCTCAACATCAAAGGCAACAGTAAAAAGAATAATAACCAGGCTGTCTATCTTGTCTTCTTAAAACTGAAACATGTTCGAAAATCAAAAGTTTAAACCAAAATTCTTCAAACTGGGAACAGATCAAAAGTATGAAATGAAAATCAGACCAGTGCAACCAGATCAATACAAAAGAAAAACAAAATCTTTGTTTTTCAAAATCTCAAACCTGAAATAAGTAAAAGCTTCAACTTATTGCAAATCAAAATTTCAACCTGTTTCAAGTGCAATCTGGAAGCAAGTTAGAGAATCAAATCTACAACCTAATATCTGAAGCATTTCAAATGCAAAGCAATTTTCAGGCCTTTGTTTCAAAACCCATCAGGTGAGCAAACTTAAAATTTTAAACCAGCTCTTTGATTCTGGTGTCTGTGATGATAAATAAGTGTTTGCGTATGCCTGTTTGTATATGTATTCATGTCAAGGATAGTTTGTATGCTTTGTTACAGGCAGATAAGTGTTGTTCCGGGTTTACAGAGTAAACCATTTCAAAAATTCAAATCTCCAAATGCAAGCAGTTTTGAGTTAAAATCTGTAAAGGAAAATTATTAGAGATATTCATATTCAAATTTTAAAAAAAATCTCAACCATAGAATATTAGTACATAATTTGAAATTGTGAAATTACGGAGGAAAAACATTTTAAACGGAAAATTCAAATATTCTAATTTGAAGTTTTGATCACTGGATCAGATTTATCTTGTAATATGATGATTTTTAAAAGGAATTTCATGATTTTTAAGTGAATAAACGTCGAGAATTTGTGTGATGAACCAAATTGTGATTTTTGGCAACTACTGGTCGTCGGTGAAGTAAAGTAGGTCGTCCTCATGGCTGAAGGTAGCCAAGGGGATGGGGATTCATGGAAAAATGATTTTAAAATTTTCCGATGATCGTAGTGATTAGGTGGCGATGATTTAGGGTTTAATATACTATGATGGTCAAGGTAATAGGCGTAGCAATTTCATTGACTGGGGTGCATCGAGGTAGATCGAAACAGGGGGAGAAGTAGCATGGGACAGAGGTGCAGCTGTGGCCAGGATGGTGTGGTTGATGGTGGCTTGGATTGTCAGGACGAGGTGGATTTAGCGATCAGGTTTGGTGCCAGCGGGTTCTCGTATGCTCGATCTCGTTTTTGTGTTTGATTCGGGGTTATGCATGATCGATAGGTTTGGGATGATCAACGTCGATGTGTTGATGGTCGTAGTATCGACCAGAGGTGGCCGGTGCATCGGTGCACGTGCACGTATATCAGTGTATATGGTTGGTATTTATGCTTTGGGAAAGAAGCATCTTTCTCGGGTAGAAGCTCGTATAGGTGATGAGATAACTCGAGCCGTGAATCGGGTTGTTCGAATGTCGAAAACTGTATAGCAGGATTTTTAATTAAACTAAAATAACGATTTAAAAAGGAAAATGAAAGGGAGAAAAAGGAGGGAGCTCAGGGGTAGCTTGGGGATTTTGTTGTTTGGCTCGGGTTTTATTTGTGTGGGCTCGGGTAATTTGAATGAAACGGGTTTTCAAATCTTGGACAGGTTTTAAAAATGAAAAAAAAATATGTTACCAGGTTTTGAAATAAATTAAGTATTACTTAAACAGGTTTCTTAATAATTTTTAAAAAAAAACGAAGAATTGCTTAATAAAAGTAATTAAGAAAAATTTGTCAATAATTAAGATAGTTAATCATGGGATAAGAGGATGATTACTTAATGTAATTAAATTGTGATTTATTAGGATAAGCACTTATGGTAATTAATTAAAGTAATTATTTAATAATTAAAGGTTGATTAATTTATTAATCAAGGCTGATTTAAATTAATGATTATGGTTAATTAATTTATTAATTAAGGTTGATTAATTAATAGTTAAAGGGTTAATTAATTTATTGCTAATGGTTAATTAATAAATGATTAAAGAATAATTAATCAAAATGATCTGAAATTTATTAATGTTAATTAACCAGGATTAGTAATTCATAAGTAATAAATCTGATTTGAATTAATCAGACAATTAACTTGTTTTACTTATGGATGTTTGGATTTTATTGGACGATTGAATCGTTTGATTTCCCTGATTGTGATGCTCTGTTTTGATTTGAGCCGTGTTTAATGTAATTTATTATATGTGATATATATCTGTGACCTGTGAATGAAAGATAAGCGTTATAGTTTATACCGCTTATCAAATATATTGTTGTATTTGAATATGTACTGATTGATGATGTTGCACTTTTACTGTGTAAAACCCCTGGACTACACTTATACACACACTAATATGGATTGCACGAAAAAATTGGTTAAGTCCTAGATTTAAAAAAAATAGTTTTAAAATTTGAATTTTTGAATCCAAATGGTTTTGGAAATGGATTGGGATCAAAGTAAAAAGTTTTTGAAAAGGAATTCCAAAGATAAAAATTTATTTTTGAATAACTTGATTAAATCTTGAAGTTTAAAAAATTTAATTTAAATTTAAATTCGAAATTCGAAATTTGAAATTGAATTCCATGTTTGGAAACTTGGGATTAGAGATGTTGTACAAGTTATGTATGGGTTAAACCATCTTAAAGGTATTGATTTGGGAATTTGAATTTGATTAAACGGCTTTAACTTGTATAAATGAAATCCGATTTTTCTGAAACGAAAACCTTTTGTTTTCAAATAATAAAAGCTTTCACATAAGAAATGAACTTCCAATTTGTGTTAAAAGGATTTTAAGTCTAAAATGAAAATGGTCTTCCAAGTTACGAATAAACCTTTGGAAACATGTTTTGAAAGCCATAAGTTAAATCTTTGATTTAAAGATTTAATGGGTTAACCCAATAAAAATGGAAAGTGTTTGAAATCTATGAATGGATCTTTGTGAAACTGGGTGAACTTTGTGAAATAAATCTTTTTGTTTAAAGATTTGAAATGGTAATTTGTTTTATCATTTGAAGAAAGATTTTGGATTTTTAAAAGTCGTGGCTTAACCGTAATCCCAATAGCCATATGTTTTAAATATTGCGCTCACTATTCGATTTAGCTGGGAGAGGACCTTATATCACCCATTCCGAATAGCGATACGACGTTATGAATTGCATATGAAGACCGATGGTGAAGACTGGGTATTTGCGAGAACGTTAGGATAACCTTTCGATTGTCTCTGCACCGAGTAGCTACGGTATAGAGATACCCTAATGATGGGAAGTCCAATCGGGATTGAGGATACTCGGATTGCAAGGGCTTCTTCCTTGTCGGACGAAGTGCCTTCGGTTCTGTTCGAACCCGGAACAGACTTGTATGGTTGTATGTCTAACTCTACACTTTAAGATATAAAACTGATCGCTATCAAATACATTCTGCTTAGTGGCGGAGAATTTATTCTCTTAGCTTAACACCCTTCTCTTAGACGTACGAGCTCAGAGATTATGTAGTTGATAGTTATCAGTGATATACTCCCAATTTGGTAGTGTGGCATGCTGAGTGTTGTTGTGTATCATTTGTTAATCGAAGCATGGCTTTTGTATAAAGCGTAGATTTGTGGACGAGACTGCATCAGGACCTCACACCCTGGAAATGGACGAACAGGAAAGATGCGGCAAGGTTATGAGGGTCACTCCCTTTAGGGTGTGTCATTTCCTTCTAGAAAAGGGTGGTGTCATGGTATGGAGCCCAGATAGTTAACTCATGTGGTCACTGCAAATCTATTCCTTTGTGATTGCTTTGTGGTTGAGAGGCACCTCGGATAAAGGTCCCAAAGGACCGGGGGATGGCATGCTCCTGTAGTAGTTACCTAGTTACAGAGGTAACCTGGCCTTGTGTTGGCAGAGAACTGGTTAAGCTCTCGGGATGTCCCTCCAGAGGCATACCCATGTGGCATAGGAAGTTCCCTAGCCTGACCATTTGTTGGAAATCCAATCATCCAATACGTGCCTTGTACAGTTTTAGTTTTAGAACCTGCCATTTAAAATGGCAGCTATAGTAGGCATAGTATCATGGTACCTATGCTGGATAGGATTAATATCATATTTTCAAAATGTTTTCCACTATGCACTAGTAATAATATCAAAGAATTTCCTCGTAATAAGCATATTTGGCTATCATAAGGGGAAATCTCCTCCAAGTGTGTGATTGCATTGTGTGTGTGTGTCGGGAGGCCTTATGGTAGTTTCATTTTCCAAAAAGCATTGCGGATTTGTTTTAAATTCTTTTGTTGTTTGTTTTAAAAGATAAACAGTTTTTCTTGCTCATACCAGTCCCACGACTGACCTGGAGTTTATTGTTCCCTTCCTAAACTCTAGGTGCCCATAATTTCCCACACGGGCAGTCTAGAGTTGGGTTTTTTAGATAATCGAATAGTAGGTGTAGATTCGATAGCTTTCAGCCTTAGGATTTGACAATCACATTGGATCGAGTTGTTTCACTTCATCTTGGTTGGGAGTTCGAGCTATTTCTGGATTGGTGCCTTGGAGATGGAGATTACCGATACCGGAGTTCTCTCTTGAAGACCATATTGGAGATATTGTTCCGCTGCTGGTGTTATCTTTTTCTTTCTGCTGCCATTGTATTGTATCATATCTCTTATGTATATTGATATTCATTGTATTATTCAGTTGTATCTGAATATTGTATCAAATGTTGTATACCAAATGTATTATTCATTTCTTCCGTTGTGTTGTACCTAATGTGTTATAAGCTCCGGCGAACCAGATTGGACGTTTGGATCTACGGCATTTGAATAGGAGTGTCGTATATGGCGCCGATTTTCAAATCGAATTAGGGTCGTCACATTAGTTGCTAAGAGTAGTCCTCTACCATGATGACTTCAGACAGGATTCAAAAGAACAATTTCGAGATGAGCTATGCTATAGATGACACGTGCAAAGGGATTGTTGGTATTGGTAGGTTTCGATGCATACTCATAAAGCACAGGTATGTGAGGATGCTTAGTTAGGCATATGAGTTGCCCCAGATAACACGATGTTTCAATCTGAGTACCTTGGGCTATCTACGGGGGTGTTGTATAGGTATATGCAGTTAATTCCCCCTATTAACCCGCTTTAACCCTGCTATATCTCATAGCGGATTTCTACAACTATGATTTTTCCATATAGCCCCAAATATAGCCTTTCCGCTTTAAGCCCCGCTATTTCCGCTATATCCCGTTATTCCTACTATATTTCGCTCTATCTTCTTTAAAAGAAATGAATTGAAAAATGATATTTATACATAATAATTTTTTTTAAATTAATCTATTTAATTGAATTTTTAATGTAATTTCAGAAATGAAAATACTCTAATATTCTACTAAATTCATTTATGTTATATAATAATTTTATGTTTATTTACAATATATTCGCACAAGTTTTTGTTTAAAATTATTTATGTATTAATTAAAATTCAATTGAATGTTGATTTTTCATTTAATTACCATTTATATATTTGTAAAAACATTAATTACGAGTTTTATATGCTATTTTAGAGTCATCCGCTATATCCCACTATATCCTCGCTATGACTTTTTGCGTCTCTACCGCATTGAAGCCGTTGAGCGCTTTAACTGCATAGGTATAGGTCCTGGTCTACTGAGTAACAAGGATTTGAGTACTAAGAAACTAGGGCATTGAGTACGGGGTGGTGATATGAGTATCATAAATCGAACACACTAATTGAGTGAATGTGAGGATGGATGATGGGTGCTATGTTTGCATGATTATTTTATCAGCTTAAGAATGTCACATGATGTAGATATTACCGATGTCGATATCTAGACATCCCTAGTGCTATGATACATAGTATAGCCATGATGATTATCATAGAGTAGCGTATATCCTTTATATGTGCTAATTATATTGATGCAGGGGCAGGTCATGATTTTCCATACCTTTTGTCCTGGTTTATTGTCTTTATAGCATTTAGGATTTCTATTGCTGACACCAGACTATTGTCTGACATGGAGTTTTATGCTTTTGCGTCATATTACTCTAGATACTCTTAAATGAGTGGATTAGGGATATCAGGTCTAATGAGAATGTGGATCTGGATAAGTGTCAAGCATGAGGCTATTCTCATATCATTATATGTACTAATTTTCTATTCTTCTACAGCACTTCGGAACTTGCTAGTGCCTTACTATCTAGAGACAGTTTTTATGAGTTATTACTTGATTTATAACTTTATCACTTATGTTATTTACTTTATGGATCTATAAACTTTATATGTGATTCATTTAGTTATTTATTATCTCACTTGTTTTATATCTGAGATGTTTACTAGTATATTTTATTCGATGAGCTGTGAGATATAGGATAGTTTCTATGTTGTTTATTTTTTATAACCATGGATAATCGCGCTGCATCGGACGGGCACCGCTACAGCACACTATATAGATATATTTGGTGCCAACGGTGTAGGGCGGTCGTCTCATTTGGTATGAAATCTTAGTTTGCATTGTTTAACCTAAGGGATACCTCGATCCAGTAGAGATAGGTTAGGAGTTCTCACCTTAAATTGGATCGAGAGTGTGTATATATACAGGAGTATGCACTTGTTATATATTTTGGTTTTCAAAACAATATAGTATTATATAAGTTGCACTACACGGACAAGTACTACTTAAGCATAATTCCTTATAGAGAGGATGGTCGTCCTTATTACATATTGAACGATGAGTCACCAAACAAGGAACGCTGCTAAGAACTCCATCTCTGGAGTCGAGAAAGGAGCTAGCTTAGGAGCTACTAATCTCAATTTGCTGACCATGTTTAATACTATAATGAGGAACATGTTGCAAAAATGCTCAAGTAGCCTCTCCTGATGTTGTTATTAATGCTGGTGCTCTAGTGCAGGCACCCAGATCTAATTTCCCTAAGCTAAACAAGGACTTTGCTAGTCTTGGTGGCAAACCGTTCCAAGGAACAAAATCGACGATGGAAGTGCAAGATTGGACTAATACCTACGAAAGAATTTTTGATGATTTAGAGCTGGATGATGCTACAAAAAGGTGGTTGGATTCTTAATATCTTTAAGGGCGAGCCATGAACTAGTGGATTGCAATAAGGGCTGCCACTCTCGAGGATCAGTTCACTTGGGGCTAGTTCAAATCCAAATTCAAGGAAAAAATTATTCCTGCAGCTTAGAGGTTTGTTTTGTTCTGTAAGTTATGGATCTAAAGCAAGAGGATACTGCTGTCTCCAGTATGTTGTTGAGTTAGACGCTCTATCAAAATATGGGATGTCTTTCATCGACACTTCATTAAAGAAGAATGAGAAATTTATCATTGGCTTAGATGACTACTTGGGAGAGCGACTTGTGGGCTATACGAACGAGACCTTTGAGACTATAGTTAAGGAGGCCTTGGGGTATGAAAGTTTGTATCCAAAATGCAAAGCTATCTTTCTTAAAGAAGAGCCAAAGCCACAATTGAGCGAAGGAGGCAAGAAGAAGTGGAATAATAAGAGGAAGCAATTTCAGAACAAAAATGGCCAAAAAAGAAGGTTAAGCCTGTACTGACTTGCTACAACTACAGAGAGAAAAGGCACCTTATTAGCAACCACAAAGCCGAGAAAAAGAAGTGTTCTAACAGTAGCAAGCTTGGGAAAATTTAGAAGAACTGTCTAGAGTTAATAAAGTAGAAGAAGGCGGTGAAAGCATATACTATTAATGTTGTTCCAACTTCGTCAAATGCTCCATTGGCAAAAGAGAAAGGGAAAATAATCGTTACCCAAGGTATGCTTTCCATTTGTTATGTTCCTATACGAGTTTTATTTGATATCGGGCCTTCACATTCCATCATATCTAGTAACTTAGTAGATAGTTTGGGATTAGGATCTGAAATTTTTGACTAACCTTTGATTGTGATGAACCCTGTTGAAGGCTCCACTAGTCTGTGTATGATTTGTCATGGTTTAGTCTCATCGAGTCATGGATGCTCTTTTGGTTGTGATTGGTTTTTTGGTTTCGTTGGGTTTGGTATCATTCTAGGGATGAACTAGTTTCATAGGTACGAAGTAGTAGTGGATTGTGAGAGGTTGTCGATGATGACTGGGATTGACGGTGAGTGAAAGGTAGTGTTGGGCTGCCTATCGGATGATAAAGTTATTCTACATTCGCTTTATATCCCACACGATGAATTGTCGACAGTACATATTGCTAAAGAGTACTCGGACATATTCAAGGAGGTAACCAGATTTCCATTACATATTAAGATCAAGTTTCTCATTGATTTAGTTAAAGGTGCCAGACCAATAGTGATGCCATTGTGGAGGATGGCACCAAGAGAGCCGAGAGAGCATGAGGTTCAATTGAACAACCTTTTGTGAAAAGGGTTCATTCGCTTGAGTTTATCTGAGTGGCAAGCACCAATAGTATTCGCCACGAAGGCGGATGACTCTCTTGGATATGTGTTGATTATCGTGAGTTGAATAAGGTAACGAAGAAGAACAAGTATCCACTTCCATTGACTTATTCGACTAGCTTCATGGTGCCAAGGTATTTTCTCAGTTGGATCTTGTGATGAGATTTCACCAACTAAGGGTAGTGAAGGAGAGTTTGCAAGTACAACATTTTGTATGCCATCTAGTTCCTATGAGTGGTTGATTATGCCGTTCGGGCTAACCGATGCGTCGAAGAAAAAAAGTTCGATCTCATTAACCATGTCTTTAGGGGTTAGATTTCATGCTTATGTTTGTCGATGATATCCTTGTTTATTCATGGACAAAGGAAAAACACAAGACACGTTTGAGGATTGTGCTAGAGGTTTTGAGAAAACACCAATTAAAGGCAAAGTTTTCTAAGTGCCACTTCTGGAGGAGGGTGCAATTCTTAGGTCATGTTATTTCTAAGCAGGGCATTACCATTGATTCTGCAAAAGTCACAACAGTTCAAGATTGGACTAGACCCAAAAACGCTACGGTAGGATTGCCTGGATATTATAGACAATTCATCTAGGACTTCTCTAGGATAGCAACACCGTTGACTCACTTAACAAAAAAGAATCAAACTTTTACTTGGGATGCGAGATGTAAACATGCATTTGTGAGTCTAAAGGAGAAGTTGACAGTGCACCAATATTGACTATTCTGAGTGGAAATAAGGAGATGATGGTATACACTGATGCTTGTCGTACCGGATAGGATGCGATACTGATGTAGAGAGGCAAGGTTGTTGCATATGTCAGTCGACAACTGAACCATATGAGAAGAAATTCCCAACCCATGATTTAGAGTTAACAGCGATAAGTTTGCGCTGAAGATTTAGGGCACTAACTTTAAGAGAGATATTTGAGCTGTTCACCACCATAAATCATTAAAGTACCTCTTTTCATAGAAGGATCTTAGCCTTCACCAGCAGCAATAATTAGAGTTCTTGGCCTTCTATGAAATTGATATTGAATATAATACAGGCAAACATAGTGCAGTTGCTGATGCCTTGAACAAGAGTCATACCAGCTTGAGAGTTATGTTTCTAGAGTGGACAAAGTTATATTGCTAGTTATGATTTCCGATCAAGATGTAAGGTAAGCCAGAAATGTTGGCAAGCTTGAATATCAAACCTACTCTTATTTGAGAAAATTAGTACTAGTCAAAGATGTGATGCCAAATTAGCCGAGATCATTTTTAAGATTGAAGCAGGAGTAGATTAAAGCAGGAGTAGAGTACGAGGATTTGAGACAGTAAGGACTCGACCGAGACGGTTGGCTTCGTAAAGATGGGAGATTACCTGTTCCAGATGTTGAGGGATGAGGTGCTCAGAGAGTGCCATAGTTCGAGATTGACTATTCATCATGGTGGTAGACGTGAGGCAGTCCTACTATTGGGAAGGGATGAAGAAAGACGTTAGGACATTCATCTCAAAATGCATGAACAGATAGTTGGTTAAGATAGAGAAGAAGAAGCCTAGTGGTCTGATGCAACCGCTATAAGTTCCCGAGTGAAAGTGGGAACAAGTGTTGATGGATTTCATCGATGCACTGCCGAGGATCCTAGTAGGGTACGACAATATTTGGGTCATATTCGAGCGATTGACCAAGAGCACCAGATTAATACCTGTCAAGTCAAGTAGAATGACAGCTAAACTAGCCGACTTATATGTGAAGTGGATAGTACGATTCCACAACATGCCAAAGTGCATTGTGAGTGACCAAGACCCGTTGTTCTTTAGTGGGTTTTGGAGGATATTATAGGAGTCATCGATACAGAGTTGCACCTCAGCACATCTTATAACCCTTAAAATGACGGCCAAACTGAGAGAGTGAATCGTATCTTAGAAGATCTCTTACATGTTAGCATATTAGACTATAGAGGCTCATTGTTACACTTTGTTGAACTTGCATACAATAACAGTTATCAGTCTAGCATCGGTATGGTACCATTTAAGGCATTATATAGTCGACCGTCCAACACTTGTTCATGTTAGTGGGAGGCGGACGAGAAACTAATACTGGGGTCAGACATGGTTAAAGAAACATCGGAGAAGATCGAGATCATTCGGCAACATATGAAAGCTGCCTAAGACAGACAAAAAAGCTACGTTGATAGGATACGTTGAGATTTAGAGTTCTTTGTCAGTGACATGGTATTTTTCAAGATCTCTCCATTGAAGAATGTCATTTAGTTCGGTAGTAGTGGGAAGTTGGCATCGAGATTTGTTGGTCCTTTCCTGATATTAAATTGGATTGGGAACTTGCATACAGAATCAACTTACCTCAAAGAATGGCGGGAGTGCATAATGTCTTCCATTTGCGGAAATTTATGCATGACTCGTGCGTAACTATCACACCAGATTAGATTGAGATTGAACCGGAGTCTTCAAAATCTTGTAGGCCTATTCGTATCATTAGACATGACACGAAGTAGCCTAGGAAAAAGACGGTGAAGTTATTGAAGGTTCAGTGGAGTGATAGTGAAGGCGATTGCACTTGGGAGGTTGAGAAGGGCATGAGGATAGTATACCCAGAGCTCTTTACTTGGTAAGATTTTATTATTTAATTCTTTTCTCTCACTTACGATATCATGGGATAGACCATGGCATAGTATCCCGCATGCTATGATAGGCTTAGATGTTTTTTTTTTGTTGCTTAATTGCTACGTATGCATGGTTGATGTGTGATGCTTGCTTATGCTTGTATATGATTGTTAGGCATGCGGGATGGCCCCATTGACTTACTTATGGAATTTCGAGGGTATAATTCCTAAATTGAGGAAGAATGTAACTACCTATATTCTTCATACTGGAGGATCATAGAATATTTATATAATTTTCATATGAGATCGTATGGTTCTATAATTTTAGGAAATGATTACTAGGGTCATTTATTTTCCTTAGAAATTTGGTCGGATTTTTCTATGACCATTTTGACCATATGAAATCTTATATGGACTATAAATTTTGATAGGTGCCGAATTAGAATCTGAGACCACTTTGATTGGATCCGGATAATGATTTCCCTTTCCATCGAGTGGTCATATTAAGAAAACGGACATACCATCTAAAAGTTATGATTGTTTGAAATTTATTATGATTTTAAGCAGCTTAAGTTGGTAATTAGGGCCGTTAGCCTTGAGGCCCATGACCCATTTTGGGTTTGGAGCATGTGGAGGCTGATGGAACCTCATCCCCATCATTTCACCATTCCTAAAATAGTTTGAAACCTCCATTAGACTTCCGTTGGCCAAAAAGAAACCTTTAAACATACTTTAGTTAGCCAACTTTCTTCATTAAGAAGAGATAACGAGATTAGAATTTGAGATTAGAGATTTTCTGTTAGAGGAGCATTGAGATTGAGCCTATTACTATTCGTTTGGAGATTTGGGCTTTGATTCGGATTAAGGTGAGTGATTAGGTCTCTTAATTACCGATTAGGCTATTTGACACCCTAAATGATGTTTAAAAAATTATTTAACAATATTAAAAATATATTTAGACCATTTTACACCACATATGTGAATTTTAGATGATATGGATTTGATTTACAAAAACATGTTTTTATGGGCCCTGAACTTGTTTTTATGGGTCTTTCGACTTTTACCTTAGGCTTAGATTCTTCGAATTTGATATACTTGATTGTTTGGCTATTATAGGTGTTTATAAATGTTGTATGTATTCTTGCTTAATGTTTGCTTGGTTGGAATGCCGATTGAATGGCGAATTAGATAAGTAGGAGTTATGAGTCTGTGAAGATTCAAAAAAATTCATTATATCAGTGTGTGATCGATATGGGGCAATAAGGAAGGCCTCAAGAGGTCGCACACTGGGTTTTAAGTCAACCGAGGTTCACATGATCAAATTATGGGAGTGCAAAGTATAGGTCGGTGAATACCTAAGTGGTATGGTTCTGTCGAGTGTTTCAAAGTCTTATGTGTCGGTAGTGCATCAAGGTCATATGGGTCAGCAGTGCATCAAAGTCTTATTGGTTGGCAATGCTTCAAAGTCTTATGGGCCGGTGGTGCTTCTAAGATTCATGGTTCGATGAAGATCCAAATGCTATGGGTCGGTGGTGCTTCAAAGGGTTATGCTTTGGTGGTGCTTCAAAAAGTTATGGTTCGATGGAGATCTAAATTTCATAGGTCGTTGGCGATTCAAAGAGCTATGGTTTGGTAGGGATCCAAATGCTATGGGTTGGCAGAGACCCAAGGGTTATAGTTCAGTGGAGCAAGCATTGTGGATCAATGGGAAGTTCAACATGAGGATTGATGGAGCCAAGTTCTCATGAAATTGGCTAAGGATTGGGTCAGCCTCTATGGATCTGTATCAGCCTATAGGATTTGACCCAATCAGGATGCTACCTATAGGGTAGCATGGAAGGGTACATAGGAGCTCAAATGTGGAGTCTTGGATCGGTAATGGTCGTTCGATGGCCATGAATCGATGGAGATCGTTCGATAGGCATGGGTCGATGATGGTCCATGCATTTTGTTCCAAACTTGGTGCTATCGATATAGGGTGACAAGAAAGGCCCTATAACAATAAGTTTTTAGTTTTAGATCATTCAGGGTTCGTGTGCTTGAGTTATGGTCATTTAATGATGGATAGCTGTACTTCGAGAGGCAGAATAGAGGATGGTGAGCTGGATTGAGGGGACTATTGGAGGCAGGTTACGGGACATACGATGATATTTTATAGCTTATGATGGTCGCCAAGAGTACTCCCTACTGCAATGACTTCAGATCGTAGTCAAAAGAACAATTCCAAAATGAGCTCTACTATGGATGACGGATATAAAGGGATTATTGGTATTCATAGGTTTTGGATGGGTACTCATAAAGCAGGGGTATGTGAGGATACTCCGGGGACCCCCAGATCACATGATGTTTCGATCTAAATAACCTGGGTTGTTTACAAGGGTGTGGTCTAGGTCGTGGCCTTTTGAGTGGCATTAATTCGAGTATCAAGAAACTAGGTTGTTGAGTAGTCCTTGGCTCGACGGTGGTCATACAAGTATCTATATCTAATGCATGAGTGATTGAATGAGAGGATGGATGATGGATGCTATGTTTATTTGATTGTTTTTATCACCTTAGGGATGTCACACGATGTATATATTACAGATGTCAATTTCTAAACATCCTTAGTACTATGATACACAGTATACCCATGATGACTATCATCGAGTAGCATATATCCTTTATATGTGCTAACTATGTGGATGCAAGGGCAGGTTATGTAAGATTTTCCATACCATGTGTCCTAGTTTATTGTCTTTATAGTATTTGAGATTTCTATCGCTCACACAAGACTATTGTTTGACTTGAAGTATTATGTTTTGCTTTCTATTACTCTAGGTACTATCAAATGAGTAGATTAGGGGTATTAGGTCTGGTGAGCACATGGATTAGGATTGGTAGTGAGTAGGAGGTTATTCTCGTATTATTATATATACTTATTTGTTATTCCCCTGCATATCACTTAGGAGCTTGCTAGTGCCTTACTATATAGAGACAATTTTTATGAGTTACCATTTGATGTATAACTCTATTGCTTATAGTATTTACTGTATGGATCTATATATTCTGACGTTGTGATTCATTTAGTTATTTACTGTCCCGGTTATTTTACAAAGATATTTACTAGTATATTTTATTCGATGCGCTATGAGATATACGACAGGTTCTATGTTGTTTTTTTACTTTACATTCATGAATGATCATCTCGCATCGGCCGTGCACTACTACAACGCACTTTAGAGGTATATTGGGCATTGGCAATTTAGGACGGTAGTCTAAACCCATGTGGTATGGGTCCATGGTTGTTACTCGTAAAGTTGTTATTTCAGAGTATATGACACTTGTATTGATGAGTTTTTAGGCTCGCCCTTAGAAGTTATGGATTTTCATACCTATCTTGGGTTTATAAGGTTAATACCTATCATGGATTTTTATTGGTTTCCATGCCTATCTTGAAGTTTTATAGGTTTTCATGCCTATCTTGGAGTTTTATACGTTTTCATGCCTATCTTGGAGTTTACATGCGTGTTCGGTGAATTCATATATTTACCAATCTTAGAGCATTTTAGCGCCATCCCCTTTATGATTTCCTAGATTCCTATTTTCGATTTCTGGATTCTTGAGATTTATGATTTCACCAATATTGATAGAGTTTTTCTATTTATAAGTTGTAGTGTTTTTTGGAGATTTGGTTAAATAATCTTTGGAATAACAACATTCATCTGAAGTTTTACCATCATATGGTCTTATGTTGTTCTTGATGAATTATCTTATTATTATTTCTATCTTATACTGATTTATTTAAAAGCAGACTGGCCCACTTATTATTTATAATACTCGAGCCAGACCGAGATATTTCAGGTATTTCTATTTGATGACTTCTAGAGAGGATCATTCTGGTGATAGTTAGATGTACATTAGTAGTAACTTGTTTAGGCTCATGTTGTGGTATGCTTTACATGTCGAGTCATAAATTCATTTATGTACATGTTCATCCTTTTGAATTATAGTATATATATATATATATATATATATATATGGATTGGATCATTATGACCACCATCTTGTAGTCCATCCCATTTATTTGTATCTATTTTCCTTAGCTTGTACCCCCTATACCTTATTCATATTTAACTATGCAATCTGTTATCTTATGATTCTGTGTTCATTATATATTGTTCTAAATTTACATAAGCTACCGTGTTTTGTTTTGAGCCTGATTTGGATATATCGAACCCACTTTGTATTGGAAAAAAAATCTAGCATTTATTTGATGTGTTAATGCTCGCTTAAAACAAAATTTACGGATGGTCGCTCCTAATCAGCCTTATTCTCCGTACTAGTAGATGGTATTGCTTGCTAATATCCTTTGTTATTATGGGCCTCAAGGTGGAGTATCATAGAAATTTTATCATAAAGTATGGTGTTTGATAAGTTTAATATAAGCTAATACTTATTTTGTAAATGCATGTATGATAAAGGATTTGTATAGAAAAATGTTATAGAAAATTTGAAATAAATCAGTGTTAGTTTGTCCATTGGGTGCTTTAAGAATTCTAGACGATGTAGTTGCATACATATTCAATAAGGATTCCTAAACCCTAGAACGAGGCATTCGGACACAATATTTTGAAAAGATATAAATATTTTGAGAAAAATTAAAATATTTTGAAAAGATTGAATACATTAAATAGCACTTTGCGGAAAGTTAAGTAACTTTGGCAAAGTGTTGTTTGAAGTCAATATTTGTAACGGTTTCGGAAATAAGGGTTTATACTTTTGTTGCGAAGCGTGTTGTAAAAGATCTTTATAAGTTTGGGTTTAATTTAAGCAATTTATGCAGCTATAGGATATTAGTGGATAGCTGAGGTCACTGACGAAGCAGTATTGATTATATGGTCAATATTGCAGCCAATTGATATTTGTGGATCACTAAAATATGGCAAGGCAAAATTATTATATTTTATAATGTTATGATTTTGATACATGATATATGTTGAAATAAATTGTATAAAGTTTTTGAGAAATTATATATGAATTGAATTTAGGTTTAACGGATATTAAATTATGATTGCAACAATGTGAAATAAATTTTTGTGTTCAAACTATTTCAAAAGATTGCGAAGTTTGTATGTTTATAGAAAATGTTTATCAAAGGATTATTTTAACAAGAAATATCAATCCTACTAAATATTGAATTTTAAATTCTGATTAAGGTATTTATATTATATATATATAATAATGAGAGTTTTGGGACAAAATAGTTTTTTTTAAATTTGTTTTAAGATGTTTTGAAATTAAGAAATATATTGAGAATTTATTTATGAATTTGAGGCTATAATCAAATAGATTATAATTTCTTAATATTTGGAATTAATATATAGGTAGATATTATGATTTATGTGACTATAAATTATTTAATATGGTTTGGATATCTTAATTTAAGTATATAAGGATGCATTAATATTGTATTGACTTTGATAATCAAGTATTGTAGTAAAATATTTTGAACTTAAGCGGATTTATAAAGTTAACATGGAAGACATGTTTGGAAATGTAAATAAGTATGTATAAATTAATGAATATTGTATAGTATATTTTGATCATATAAGAATTTTTTGAGTACGAATATAATTGGAAAAATTAAGTTTGTGAGATTTTGTTTTCAAAATGAAAACTTAATATGGAAAATATTTGTTTACAAATTCGTGTGAAGTATAATTGGTATTAATCAAAGGGAAGTATTTTGTATAATATAAAGTGTTTTTGGACCAATATTTTAAAATTTAGTTTGAAGTGAAGTTATTTTGATGGAAAAGATTTCATGATTGAAGTTCAAGTAAGATAGAGTATCATGTGACTTATTTTAATGATTCTTTGATTTGCATGTAAACATAAGCTGATAATAAAGCTATTAGCTATGTTATAGATTCCTCATATGGAAATTACGAGGACGCAATTTTGTTAAAGTGGAATCTGTAACAATCCGGTTTTTAGGATAATAGATAATAAATATTTGACTAATTAAAAATGATGTTCGGGATTTAAAATAAATAATTTGAATTTTTTAGAATATTGGAATTTTATAACAAGATAATCTGTGATGGAATTAAATAGTTTGATAATAAATTAGTGTTTTAAGAATTGTGAAATAATTTAATTTGGAAGTTGTTTAATATTGGGTTTAAATATAATAAAACTACTAGAAAAATTCTAGAATTTTATATTCTAAAACATGTTGTGGACTCTGGTAGGAATGTGACCAAAGGATATTTAACAACTCCTATAAAAATTCCTTAGATATCCTGCATTTTATTGTCGGACAAATTTCTCTTTGGATAGGTGTCCGTGGTTGCCAACCAAGTTGGAAGGCACGCTTAGATGAGGTCAAGGAAAAATTTTCAATCCACTCTGGTTATCTCCTACTTATGTCGGATCACAACTCGGGAAACTAAATCACTGAAAGGCGCACTCACTTCATAGGCAGCAGCTCCCTTCACCATGTCAACGCATTGACAATTCAACATGTCGAAAACTTCCCATCTCATAGTAATGCTCATGCTTCAGGCCTTGACCTTTGATGCGGCCGCATTTCATTTCTTCAGCATCTTCATTCTCATGGATCCACAGGAAGAGTTCAATTATCCTCATCAATATCCATGCTCCAGCATGTTTCATACATCTTTAAAGGAGCACTTCCTATTCCGTGCACTAGAATGTTTCCTCATCTCCATCTCTTTCCATGGTCGCCATCCTCTCCTTTCCTTCGTTGCCAGCAAACTTTATCACCACAAACCTGTCATAGCGCACCTTCAAACCTATCGCCATTTTAAGCTTTCAACTTTGCACCTGTAAGCACAATAGTTGAAAGCATTTGGCAAATCACCCATCTTTGAACCCGTTCGAGCAATAAATCTTCACAGGCATTCAATATCAAAACTAAGGACCTGTAAACACAACAGTTCTTCCTTCTTTTCATTCTAGCTTCTGCATATCTGCTGTCTAGCAACACACGCAACTCTCACTTATTCAGGTCATGCTGACACTCAAACTGCTGTATATCTGCCATGTTATTGCGTTCACAATTGTTATTGCTTATGCCTTACAATTACTTTGGATACTGTCTTTTTTTATCCATCTGCAATTGTGTTTTTTCTCTTCCTTAGAATGTGACTATTTTCATTTTTTTGTTGGAGCATGCCTCGCTTACTGATCATCTGAGTGATGATCATTCTTAT
Organism: Allium cepa; assembly: GCA_030765085.1. NCBI lineage: Eukaryota > Viridiplantae > Streptophyta > Magnoliopsida > Asparagales > Amaryllidaceae > Allium > Allium cepa. The sequence goes on along the minus strand of CM060935.1, from coordinate 788,998,503 downwards.
ATGTATTGAACATTGCCCAACTAATATTTGTATTCCTTTGGTTTAACTACTTAATAAAATTATGAGCGCTCTCCTTAAAAAAGGACCACTCTTTAATCAAAATTAGAATAAGAATGTTAAATATCTAAATTTAAATGAATTAAAATATAGGAAAATGTAGTTTAGAAATTTTACAAGGATGACTAAATAATTGAATACTGTGAGCATACATTTAGAATTTTATTGTAATTTGTTTTAAATAGAAAAATAGTTTATAAAAGAAATAAAACAATAAATATATACACACACTTATTTATATTTTCTAAAGCCCAAGCCCAAACAACATTCATATCTTCCTCTCCAGATTGTTTCTCTCTCTGGATTGTTCAATCTTGTATATAAATACAAACCTCTAGCTCCTTTTCTTCAGCTTCAGAAGAAATCAAACTGCTACCAAATTTCATCACTTTGAAATTCAATATCAAATCATATAAATTGTAATAAATTCCCAAATTTTAACATATGTGTCTCAACGCACATATGCATTAACGTCGGAAAGGAATTCGAGTTTCAGTTGCTGCGGCGGACTTTTGGATCGTGTGAAATGAGAGGAAGAAGAAGACAGTGTACAGATGAGTGTCTTCACTCATGAAATCTATGTCTATCTCTATAATCCTATATATATGCATGAATTGGAATGAGATTTGGTTGTGTAATGTTTCATGCTTTGAATTGGAGTTGATAACGGCGATGAGGAAGTAGAAGATCACCAGAATTATATATCCTTATACAGTTTAGCCTCCAACCGGTCGACCGCCTAGGGTTAACGGTCGACTGGTAATAGCGATCGGTCAAGTGTATTTCATGTGTGTGCACTTTTGTTTGTTTATTTTACTATATATATTAATAATTTATATAATAAAAAAATTATATAAAAATATGTTTTTTATGTGCATACACACACACACTTATTAAATTAGAGTAAAATTTTATTTAATATTAACTATTACTTATTTAGATTTGGGTATAAATGATTTAAAGGAAAATTTAGTTTTAATTTTTTGATAAATCTATAAAAATCTTATAAAGCTCTAGAAATATGTGTAATTTTTCTTAATTGAATTTGGTTTTATAAAATTATGTAGGAATAGTTTTTGATTGTAGAAAATTACAAAATGATGTTATGTGTAATATTTAGTATCACATATTATTTTGGAATTTCAAAAGAAAGAAATGAGTTTTGTAATGTTATTAGTGGATATTAAATTTATAAAAGGATTGAGAAATTACTAATTAATCTGGAAAGAAAATTTTAAATTTATTTTTAATCAATTATTTAGTGTAATCCTAATATATATATATATATATATATATATATATATATATTATATTTCTAAGTATTTATTTTGTTGTATTAAGATTATATGTTATGAATGATTCATTATTAAATATTAATTTTCTGTTCTATATACATACATACATCAATACATACATACATCAATACATACATACATACATACATACACACAGATATATTTAAAAGAATCCATTTTATATCATTTTTCTAATTTCTTCTTTCTTGTATATTGAATTGGATCCTATGAATGATTCATAGCTGATGTTGAGTTGATTAGTGTTTTGAAATGATATGGTGATGATATCCTTTTATATGGATTCTTTTATTGCTATTTTGTAATATTTTGTTTTTGATGATTTTAAATCTGTATAGGGAGGAATCTGAATAAACGAAGTTATAATACTGTTTGGGATGAGACATTTGATAATAGTTCCTCGGTTATTCTTTACTCATTGTATGGATTGCTTATGGAGCATAAGTGTAGTTTACGAGCATTGTATAAATGATTGAGCATCATGCGGTGGTATGAGACATCGATGTGATACTTATTCGATTATTCATTGTAAGTAGATGTTGTTCAAGCGACGGGAGCTAAGATTATTCTTGCATGAGGTGATTCTTGGTGCACAGTGAGTTTATATGATCGGAGTAGAGCAAGTTTATGTGCTGGATATAGAGCAAGTTCATGTGCTCAGGGTAAAGCATTATGGATGATTAAGTTATCAAGGGTGTACCCATATGTATGTTGTCTATCATGAAGTGCTTCAGGATGTGATTAGGAGTTAGTAAGGGAAAGATGGCCAATGTCCACCCTAGTGACCTGATCATGGGATTGCGCCCCCGTCGACACATTGGTTATATATTAATGCACATCTTCATTTTTAGAGAAAAATGAAGTAGCCTTTAGAATGGTGTAACCCTAGCCCTTTTCGTCATGAATGCCGGTAGTCTATTACCATAAGGGCATAATCCAGGTCGTGATCAATGCATATTGTAGTCTTGTAGCATGTTTATGACATATAGTGGACTTAGAAACAGTACCATGTTGGTAACTGAATACTATAGAATCGGATCTCGGCGATGTAGCCCCGGGCTCCTGAAGTAAGCAGGGAAGTTAATGTAATGACCTATAATTTTGGTCATTTGATTTTGAAGTATTTAATTGATTTTATGTATTGAAATATTGATTTTGAAAATTTAATGACCTGAATTCCAAATAAAGGGATTTATTTTATATATTTGATTATGTGAATTGTGAATTCACTGGAAATAGTGAATTTATATACTGGAATAGTTTAAATAGTTAAATCTTCGATTTAATATGAATAATATGATTTTGAAGTCTTATTTAAATTCTGTTTAAATAAGAATGATAAGGGAAAGCTTTTATTTTAGAATTGAAGCGGTTAAACTTGTTCAATAATAATTTGTTTTACATAATGTGTGAAATTATCATGCTGAGGCACTATCTCGGATATTGATGAAACTAGTGCCATCAGATTCGAAATAGTGAACTATTGTATGCCATCGAGTTTTGTGAGGATCAGACGTATTGTGTGGTTATGCGAGCTCGAAACGCGTAGAAATTAATTACAGAATTTAATATAATACAATTTGATTTTGAAAGCTAACTTCTGTATATGATGGAATTAGGCCCTAAGACTAGTACTTTTGTGTTTGGAATAGAGGCATTTAGTATAGAACGTCAAGTGCATGCCTCGTTTGGAGTTCGAGATATTGGAGCGTTAATAATGCTTTGAAATTTTTTCTATAAAAGGACCTCGCTTCTTTCATTTTGGAGAAACCCTAGCCGTCGTTCCCTCCAATGGCTAAAATTTTGCACGATGATCAGAGCTATTTCAGGCCTCGATTCTAACTAGAGAAGTATGCGCGTGGGCAGAGGGAGTTCATCTATGGTGGCCGATCGTTGAAAGGTCAAGCGCGACGACGTTGAAGTCGAGTTGAATATTGTGGCTTTAATTGGGTTTTGCGACGCCGTTGTTGATTTTATGGCTAGGGAACCTGAAACGAAGTTATGAAGGATGGTGTGGGCAGCAATCAGGTGGAGTTTGTGGTGTACGATCGACGGCGGCGGTGGTAATTGGAAGATGAATGAAATTCGCTTTATGGGTTCATTCTTTATGACAGAGCGTCTTTAGCGATGAGATCGACAACGATGGGTAGCTACCGATCGAGGCAATCTTCGGTTGTGGAGCGGCGGTGGCAAGAGGCATGAGGCGATGGTGGTTTTCAAATGAATGACGATGCAAAGTTGATAATGGCCTGGGTTGTTAAATGATGGAAAAGGTAATTCAGTTAAATACCTTAATTAATTAATGTTAATTATCATTTAATTATCTCTAAGTTTTAACAATCATATCTTGCTTATATGAGGTCCGATTGATGCACCGTTTTCACTGTTGCGTCTATATCAAGATTATCTATATCGTCGAGTTAGATTCAACAAATTCAGAGCTTGTAGATTTTCAAGCTAAAATTGAATGCTGCTCTATTTTATTCAAAACCAGAATGCTTCGGGGACAACTGCAATTTTGGTGAGTTGACTCACTTCTTTGAGCCCATTTATATTTTATATAAGTGCAGATATTTTTGCTGATGCCTGTTTGTACCCACCTAGTAGCAGATGATCCATATTATATGATTATATACTGTATGTGATGCAGTTGGACTATTCGGAGGGATCCAACGGGATTCCTCATACCATTGGTTTTACTTTTCATATATTGTGATATGATTTGTTGGATGACATATTTGATGATATGGACATGATTTTACTTATTTAGTACTATAGTAGCACTTGGCCTTATTTTAATTATTTTGAAATACTATAAAATATTGATTTTGGAATGAATTGATTTTTAAAGTGATACTTGAAATAATACGTGTTTTAATGATTATTTATAAATTGTTAAAGGAGTTTACTAAACGAAATAAAAACATGATTTTTAGAATATTAATTTAACTATTTTATAAAGTATATTTAAATAGAGATTTTCGAACTATATTATAAAGGTTTTAAAACTTAATAGATAAGTCCATCTTTTATTATAAAGGAAATACAATTTTAAAGAAGATAGAAATAATTTGGAACAAATATTTTTTAAATGATTTATATAAAAGATTTATAAAAGTAATATTTTATAAATAAAGTAATAGATTTATAAGTAGTGATTTACAAATATAAAAAATGGATTTTCAATTGATATTTGGTAAATAGATTTATAAATTGGATTTTATAAATAAATGAGATTTATAAAGGAATGGATTCATAAATAGAAGTTTATAAATAATAAAATTATCAAGAGAAATTCTATAAAATAAAAAGGAGACTTATAAATATAGTTTTATAAATACAAAAATGATTTATTTTGAGATTTGAATACGGATTTTTATAGAGGAAATACATTCATGTTTCGAAAGTTAAAATAATATTTTAAAGGAATGTTTTGAAAGTAATATTTTCAAATGGAGTTAAATGGTTTTAAAAAGTCATTTGAAATGCACTAAATGACAAAGACATAGATTTCAACATTTATTATTGTGATAGATATTTTCAAGAAAGTGAGGAAGGCATAGACTATAACACTATTGTTATAGTAAGTAATTTTAGAAAGGAAGTATTTTATATAGTATATGGGATTTATATAAAAATAAATAGTCGAATCCCTATGCTATTGTTTTTGGTTATCGTGACAATGTTTTACGCAACATTAACTTGATCCAATAAAATGCGTTTTTGTATTCCATTATAAGATACGCAAATTGTTTCCTATGATCGTACTAAAGGCTTGGTGGTATGGGAAACATCGATTCATATACTTAATACCCGTCTTGAGGCATATAAACTCATAAGCTATGCGATTATAGAAATTAATTTAGCATGTCTCCAAAATGGTAATGTTAGTAGATATACTTATTACGGATTTAAGTATATAAGGATATTTTCTAAGTGTTGAAAATGAAATAGTTTGTGAATATACTTATACCGTTGAGCTAAGTATATGAAATGTTTTCCAAATGTCGAAGATTTAAAAGTGGTTTGAGAATATATCTTTATAAAGATATTTTGAGATAAATATTTGAAAATTAATTTAATTAATAAAAGATTAATTAAACTGGCATGGTGACTACTTGTGTGCTAGATTGTATTTTTGACCATTTTTGGTTCTTTGAATCGATGTGAGAACTGATTAGTTGCGCACTTAGTACGAGGCCAACCGAGTAGTCTTGATTATCGTTTGGTGTTAAGAATGGTGATTCGAGTAGGATAAGTGACTATTGTACACCAATATACCTAGCTTTCTTCTGGGCTGAAGGATAGCATGTTGAGAGTTGGAAACATGACAACTATACGAGACTTGGTTTCCATATAATGTTGAGGGCATCTTATCAATTGTTTGTTCGGATAGATCGGGATCGGGTTTTTTCAAAAACCACTTCAGACCAATATATGCATTTGAAATTGCATATTTGTTGAACATGATGATTTTTGAAGATGGAGATTTTTAAGTTGTAAGGCTACTTGCCAGTAGCCCCTTGATTCCATATTATATATATATATATATATATATGGTGGTAGTAGTGCTTCATTCTGAAAACCTTCGATGCAAGGACTACTGGATACTAATCCTAGCATTGATTTTCTAAGGATGTAGTAGGAGAGTGCCTTCGGTTTATCCCTTTTTTGGACAACTTGTATGGAAGAATGTCGGATATTGCACTTTTAAGAACAACGTACATTGGTTTTTACAAACATACATTTGTTTGGTAGAGTAGGAAGTAACTCTTGCTCTTAACACCCTTTTCTAAGGTATATGAACTCAGGGGTTGTACTTTGTGGAAACCAATTAGTGAATCGTCAGATGGCAATGTGGCATTTAAAGTGTGATTTTTCATGTGAAATGTAAAACGTTACCCTAAGCCTCGCACATCGGGAATGACAAAAACATGGTAGAAGCAGCAGGGCTAAATGAGTCACTCCTATTGGGATGTAGTCATCATCTTTATAAATTACACTCTATTTTCGAGTATGTTGTGTATGTTGTGCCCACGGATGTGTTGGGAACGACCGGGATGATGACATATTTGGTACTATCTATGGTAGAGGTAGGCAGGTTATTTATTGGTGGAGATTGGATCCTCAATACATTCTTCTAGATGTGTACTGTCGGAAGGTAGTCCCTTACCTTGTCATTATTGGAAATCCATTCTCCAATATGTGTCTTTACGGTTTTGATTTTAGAGCTTAGTATGATGGAATTTAATTAATGTAACAATTACGACAATGATTAATATGTATTTGTATCCTAGACACTATTATAATATCAGAAGATTTGATATGAAATATTTTAGTTATCATAGGGTAAAAACCCATCCTTTTTTGTGCGGCATGGTCTTACTAGGTACTTTTGTTTTGAAAGATTTTTATAACTTTAAAAGTCCAATTGATATGTGTTTTGTCACGTTGGTATAACAGACCGATCCGGGCGTTATTCCCTTCCAATGCTTGGGTCAGATAGAGTATATTTACATATTAGATTCGAATGCATTTTGGAGGAGCTTGAAGTAGAAGGCTTCATCAATAGCTAGTTATTATCTTATTTCTACTTCATTCGTTGTTTAAATTTATCAGCATTTGTGAGGACAGGTTGTTATAGCTGTCCAAGCCGATGATTAGTGATTTGTTTTTGTACTCTAATGGATGTATGTATATTACAGTTTTTTCTTTTATATAGACCATTGTTATATTATATATTGTATCATTGCATTGTGAGATTTTGTGATTTCTTAGTTTCTTCTTTTAGTCTTCTTTCCCTTAATTATCCATCTTTTCATTCAATTTGAGTTGGACATGTGTGGTTTATTGTCAACTTAAACTATACGGAATTGCAAGTCATTAAGTAGCTGTCAATCTCCCTTCTGGTTCTACACTGGTTGATAGATAAGTACAAATTATTTATACAGCTCGCCTAAGTATTAGAGCAGATTTGAGTGGATAACCTAGGTTCTCTTGGAGATGAGGGAAACCATGTTGTGAATTGAATGGGTGGCGTAACCCAAAATATTATGAGATTATTAGATGTTGTAACCCATATTTAATGATTTGTTTTTCCATCTCCATTTATTTTTACATAAGGGGATGAGATTATATCTGGATAGGTATCCAGAGTATAGTGATTCTCATGTCTTTTTATTGTATATGATTCCTTTGATAGGTGGCCTATATTTTATATTGATGTTGGTGTTCTATTGTTTGAGATTGAGAGATATCTTTAGGCAATGTCGTGTACTAGCCTGACTGCACTTGGTGATATATAACTTATTGTTAATGTTTGGGTTTTGATTATGATTTTTGGATATGGATGATTCACTCATTTATTGTTGATTCTATGATTTTTGATTTGGAGTATTTTTTATATGGGTGATGACATATTTGTGTATGATTTTGTGAGATGTAACGATTTTTAGGTTGTCCATATTATTATTAAATAACACACATTTGTTTCCACGTATTTATATATATATATATATTAACGCTGTAATTGTCATTGTATGTTACTCTGACAATATTAACTTATTGTTATTATTCTTGGTATTTATATATATTGGGACATTTATATTGATAGATTCATGATATAGACATAGTCTGACCCGTGTGTTATTTACATAATACTCGGGTCATTCCGAGACATTTCAGGTATAGGGACAATGAGACCATCCCATTTTATCTGGGCATAAAGGAGACTAGGACGTAGTAATATTTATGTATTATATATTAACATTGCGATGTTGACTCTATGTTCTCTGTTTATATACTGTATATTGCGAATTGTTCTATCCTAGAGGCATATGTGTTTATTGCTTTGTGTCGATACTGAGTATGCATAAGTGTGTTATTTGTTCGATGTTTTAATACATATCAATGTTAGTCCATGGGAATATTCATGTGTATACCCTATATTGTCTCATTTTCCATATTATTCAACAGTGTTACTTATTAACACTCTATGATAGTATATGTATAAAAGTGGGGTGTTAGACCGTCCCATTTAGATTGCCTAATGCAATCAAGGAAATGGCCATTTGGTTACTTAACACATACCCCCTAAAAGGTTGAAGTAGACTCTATTTGGCACTTTGACACTTCGACGGGGGCAAACCATCCTACTTTTGTATATTCCCTTGACCTATATGTAAATATATAATTCTATGGGTCCTAAGTTGGATATGTCGCACATCAGTATAATATATACACAAATACCGGTGGCCCCTTGACGTGGGAAGACTTCTATTATGTAACACTACTGGCCTCGCATTCTATGACGACCATCCTATACCACTAACATTCAGCATACATATATAGTGTGTTATAGTGGTGCCCGGCCGATGCAGGATGGCCGTCCAAATTGAAAAAAAATTACAAAACGTGTCGTATATCTCACAACTCATCGAATAAAATATAATATTAAGCATCTCAAATATAAAATAGACGATATGGTAATAGCTGAATGAATCATAGAAATAAGAGTATATGGATCCATACACTAAACAACATAATGGTAGAGTTATACATCAAATAATAGCTCATAAATAAACTGTCTCTAGATAATAAGGTACTAGCAAGCTCCATAGTGTTGTGCAGCGGAATAGCAAATAAGTAAATGTAGTAATACAAGATTATATCCTTTTTCTTGTCCTCCTTCCAGCTCTACATGCTCATCGGATCTAATATCCCTAATCTACTCATTTAAGAGTATCCAGAGTAATAAGGAGCGAAGCATAAAACTCCAAGTCAGAAAGCAGTCTATTATGAGCAATAAAAAAAATCTCTATATGCTAATAAACCACTATAATAGAACAAATGGCATGAAAAATCATACCTGATATGTCCATAAATCCATAGAGTTAGCATATACACAAGATGTACACTACCCTACATTATAATCTTCATAAGTGTGCTATACATCAAATACTAAGGGATGTCTAATTATCGACATCAATAACATCGGTATCATTTGGCATCCCTAAGGCGATAAGTAGTCAAAACAAACATGGCATCCATCATCCATGCTCATAATTACTCACTCAGTACATTGGATAAAAGATCTCTCGCTGACCCATCACGGTCAAAGAATAGGCTATCCATCAAGATAACCCATATACTGGTTCTTTGATACTCGAATCCATGCCACTCAGTCGGCTAGGAACTAGATTGACTATCATGTCAATCCGGGATAAAAAAAACCTCATATCTAGAATAAAGAGCCATCACGCACCAGGAACCATCACGTCCCCAGTATATACCCACCTCACGATTACCCAATGAACCCTCGAGCTTAACTATCCCTTTTCACACACCATCTATAGCAAGTATATCTTGAAACTGATGTCACAACTCCTATCATGAAGTCCCCACGGCAATGAAATTCTCTACAATCATCATCAGCCTTAGAAAACCATAATATGTCCTTTGGCCTTCCTCCAATGGTTCCTCTAATCCGACTCATGTTCCTCTACTCTACATCTCCACGTATATACATACATCATCGAAGCCGTCACTTCCCATCACGGAATCATCATCATCGAATCATGTGTCGCCGTCATCAAAAATCGCCATCGAAACCTACGGTTCAGTACCGACCCCTCCCTTAGCCATATTTGGCTAAGCGTTTGGTCTGACATGAGTTAAGGGTGAACAAACGCCCAATACTCAAGGCAAACAACATCACGTCTGAAGGATGTGTAGGAAGAACTCAAAGTCGCGTCACAATTTCCACTACCGAGTGATAGCCACCAATCAATAGCCATCGATCCCTATCCACTGATCCTACAGTTCAACTTGAATAGCCATGCTCCTCCACATGAAATTTCCCCTTCATTGATTCATCATTAATACGGATCAATGCCCATGGATCGATACCGATCTATAGGCACTAATCCATCTCTTAGTCAAAATTTGACTTATTTTACTCCACTAGACCATGCTTCCAAGCAATCTTGAACCATACTCTATATTACTTGAAGCATGACTTGGGTAATTCCATACTGATCCATTACTTGGAAATTTCCATCAATCTCCCCATGCGATCCATCCTCTATTGTTCGCGACTCAAAGAAAGTCCCTAAGAACTCAAAGCAAACCATCCCTTAACTCGTGCACATCTCGAAATAAGCTTCCACCAATTGATCGCCTCTGAACTACCGCTGATCCATCCATAACTCAAGTGTACGAACTCTAAAAGACTTGAAACTTTGAACATAGCCTTATGTGACCTTCCTTCTTGCCCCATATCGATCGCACATAATTTGGACTCATATGGGTCGATAAATATCGATCCATAACTTATTTCTACAACTAAATTGTAATTCAATAGGTATTTTTAACCAAACAAATATCACATATTCAAGTAATTATTATGCACAATCTATACTAACAAGCATACATTCATACTTGCCAATGTGAACCCTAAATCTAATGGTAGTAACCATAAGAACAAAGAGATTCATAAGAATGTTAATTTTATAAAACTTTTCCAATTCATTTGAAGTTTACATACGTGGTTGAAGAGGGTTTAAAACATATTTTAGAGTTTAAAAATAGTTTAAAAACATCATTAAACATTTTATTGTGGATAATAGTTGAGTAGAGGCTTAAAACTACTCACCTAAATCCTAAACAATCCAAAGCAATCCTAGAAAGAATAAATTCAATGAATGAACAATAGCTCTAAGATGATCTCTAGCAGCAAATCTCCAATCCAAGGTGTTAATCTTGCTAATCTTCCTCCAATGACAAATTTTGGCTAAACAAAGTAGGGTTTATGGTAACTTTTTAGGTTAGAGAATTTTAATGAAGGTCTTCTCTCTATTTTTGAAAAGCGTGAAATGATGGAGAGAAGTCTCATCAGCCCGATCTCATGCTAATCACGAAGTGGGCTTTAGGCCTACCCGTTAACCTACTAATTAACCATTAAGCTATTTAAAATAAAGTGGAACTTCAAACACCCATGACTTCCTAACAGTAAATCCATTTTACTATTATGACCACTCTACGGAAAGAAAAACCATCATTCCAATCTAATGGAAGTGATTTCTAACCCTAACTCGGCTCTTATCGAAAGTTATAGACTATGTTTCAAGGTCAAAATCATTCGATAAAAATTATAAAAATGCAAAATGGATATAGTAGTCATTTCCCGAAATCGTAGAATCATATGACCACATATGTAACGAACCGTAATTTTTTCAATGTTTAAATTGTTAATTTAATATGATTTTGGTAATTAAATCCGGAAGAAATAAAAAATTTGTAATTTGAGAATGAAATGATAACTGAAACGAAATGTAACAAAGTTGACTTTAGTGAATTATTAATAAGTTAATGGAATCCATATTTAATAAAGTGATTGAAAGGCTATCTTTGGTTACAAAGTGGATATAGAAAAACAAATGCAAGTTAATAAACAACTAATTTAGTGCAATCTCAATTAATTGAAACAATTGTAAGGATATAATTGATTGTAATTAGTAAATTGGGAAATAAATTCAAAGTTATATTAATTGATGAAATAATACGTAATAAATTTTATTTTGATAGAATCAATGCTAGATTAGTAATTATAATAATTGTTGGTTGACAATAAAGTATGAATAGGATTAAATTAGGCCAATGGTGATAATTATTAATTGCTTACCCATTTATTTAATCTATTGAACTAGATCTAAATCCATTGCAATTTAACGTAATTAAAATACTAAGTCAATATGAATTTGGTTGATGACTATAAACCATTAAGGCAATTAGATGTATAGAAATGTTAAACTTATCCATAAGATAATGATTGATTGAATAAAAGAATGGGGATCAAGATTTATTAATTTAAATTTAGTCAATTGGATTAATTGAAATTAAATGAAGTTTAATATTTAAATATTACGTAAATAGGAATTAAGATGAAATTTGGAAATATTAATATACCAAGATATAAATCATTGTTAATTATATTCTTATTGTAATAAAAGACTTGAATAACAAGGTTTAAAGTTAATAAATGGATTTTGGAATTTGAAATTTACAAATTGTTGAATTTAATGAAATCGAAATTAAACACTAAAATTGATGAATTAATCAATTTTTAATCGACAGCTAAATTTGTTTAAATTATTTGTGAATGGTTAAGAAATCAAAATTGACAGAAGTTGTAAATTATTAAAAGTTAAATTGGAAAGTGATTTAATTAATTAATTATTAATTTATTTAATTACCTGGAAAATAGCCATTTTGGCAACTGACTCGGATTTCTTCAAAACCAGTTTCATCGGATCCGTAACAGTGAATTATTATATGATTTCAAGTTTTGTAACGATCGGACATGTCGTTTGATCGTACGGACTCGAAACACCTAGAAAAATCAATTAAATAGAAGTCAATTTGAAATAACTTGATTTTAGCATAGCTTCTTCATACGACGGAATTTGGGCCTGAAACCTACTCCATTGATTTTAAAATATTTTAAAACATCTATTTTGATATATGGGTTGATCCAATTTCATTTCGGAGTCAGAATGGGCCTTTCGGGCCATTTATCGTTCAACGGTCCAAACAAATCATATCCGTTCCTCTATTTCTCAACTCTACCTATATATATCCGGTTATAAAATCTAGCAGCCTTTCTATTTCTCATTTCTGTACTTACAGAAATTTTTATTGCTCCTCTTTCTCAATGACAGACAAACCCTAAATTGCACGATCCAATTTCAATTCAAAATTCTACTTCAAAATTCAAACTCCTCAAACAATATTGAATTATATATCGATCTGAAGCTCTCGACGAGTGCATCTCAAATCTACAATTCGTTTCTGTCATAAGGTCATCGTTTTTCTAGAATTTCAGTATGAATTTCGACCGTTCGTGCATTGTGGTGGAGGATTAACGGTGGATCATCAATTTGGGAACGATCAGTTGCCACGGCTGCGTAGAGGGAGTCGTACGTTTTCGATCCATGGGTTCACTATGGTCTGCAGTGCACCTGAGTTTGTTGGAAGGTGGGGGAAAGTCATCAGCAGCGCAAAGCGTTGCTGGGCGCCGAAGGCGGCCGCAACCCCATATAGTGGTCGGCATGAAGCGCCGAGCCCTCCCCTAGTCTCCGATCTGGCCATCGTCGAGTGACGCGACGTTTTTTTTGCTTGAGGTCTGGGCGGCTGCATTTTCGTGCTCAAGGAAGATAGGGTTTCTCCTGGTATTGGTTGATGACGTGTAAGTTATATTAATTATTTTATTTAATTTAAAATTTCGAACTACAAATCTTCTAACTGATATAACTTTTGTGTACAAGCTCGGATTTGGACGAGGTTTCTTGCATTAGGATCGTATTGAAATTCCAGACTTTTTGATGCTATTATGGATGGATTCTCAGACTGTTTTAATTTTGGGTTTAAATTGGATTTAAATTCAAAAGGTGAGTGTATTAGCTCACTCACAACTTCTAAATTTTTTTACGTTTGTTAAATTGATTTATGATGTGATTAGAAATTTATTTATGACTGTTTTGGCATATTTTGAATCATCACCTCAGTTTATTTGAATTTATTTGGATAAAATAGTTATTTAATTTATTATTAAATATAAACTGCTAGTAAATACATGTTATTTATTATTTGTTCTATATTGATGTTATTGACTGAATTGGATGATGATTGTGATAAATGTTTGATGATTGATATTGGATGAATGGATGTTGTATTTTACATTGTTATAAACTGCAAGTTGTTATGGATTTTTATTTCATTCGGGATTGCGGTTTGAAATGGTATATAACCGTATTTATATTTTAAATTACGGATTGAAATGAAAAATATCCGTATCACTTGACCATAGAATAGAAAATTATATACATACACCGTGATCTATATATAAAAATATTTTGAAATGATTTCTACGGTTTTGTAAAGAAATACGTGGTTTTAGATAAATATTGATTTTAGATATTATATAAATGTTATTCTATCCTTTATTTTAAGCTATGTATAATTTGTTTTAATATAGAATAAGCTTAATAATAAGTTTGATTTTTATCGAAGATAATATGGTTAAGTATTTAAATTATATTTTTAATATAGGCTTGAGAATGATTTAAATAAAATTAAGGTTGGAAGATAAATTTGAGATTTATTTTAAATTGAATTTATTTAAGAATTTAACTCAAATAAGCTTGATGTGAAATTTATTAAATTCGAAATTTTAAAAGATATGATTTTTATAGCTTAATTTTGGTTTAAGGTGAATTAGATAAATATTTCAAGTATAAATAAATTGAAGGAAACATTTAGTTATTTGTAATTTGGGTTTTATTTAAATGATAATGGATTTATTAAGTAAAATATTTCAAAACTAAATAATAGAAAATTGAATTTGATATATATATATATATATATATATATATATATATATATGAAATTATCAAACATAGTTTTGAAATTGTTGAATACTTAAAGCTTGAAATATACTGAATTTGAAATGGTTTATTTTGTTGATCAAATCGGTTTTGAAATCAATATAATTTGAAATAGTTTATTTGGAAACTGAATTGAATTGAAATTTATGATTTGGGATTTGGTTAAATTTAAAATTTAGAAATTCGAGTTGTTTTGGAATTGATTTGTGAGATTGAAGAAGCTAGTTTATTATCTAGTATTTTAATATTTAAACCATTTAAGTGGTGAAAGTTATATTCTAAGTATTATGATTTGAAAGTGTTATGTTTCAAGTGTTTTGATTTCGAAGTGTTATAACGTTGAAAGTGATATGATTTTTGGAAAGGATATATTTGAGATAAAAATGATATTATATTGATCTGGGTTTTAATAAAAATGATATCATAGTGATTGGTTTTTGAAATAGAAATGGTATCATATTTATATGGTTTTGAAATGGATATGATATTTGGTTTTAAAGTATAAACTATTTTAAAAATGACCGCGGTGTTATAATAACGTTTGGTTGTTAAAGAGACTGGGATCGGAAGTTGTCATACTCTCTGCCAACTCCGAAAATCACTTTAACAATCGTGTACGCGATGGAGATTCCAGAATGAAGTAGGATGGTGGCAACGTTCTATTGAGGTATGTACGTGGACCCGACTCCCGTGAGTTGGCATAAGGTGGCTAAAACAGGAGCGCTTAAGGGCCAGTGAGGTAGCCCCTCTTATCGGACACACTCCTTCGTACCATTCTATTACTTTGTGATTGATTGGGGCCCTTTTATTTTTTTTTGGGGTGTGGCTCGAGGTGGGCAGTAGCTACGCGCTATGCGTCACCATCAGTCCGGATGCTTAATTGGTATATCTGCCCTGGAATTTCCTAGTTGTGTCGTATCATCTACCCTAGCGCGCCTTGTACGAGTTTGATTTGTGTCATACCTATGGAGTATCTTCTCGTAGTCTCCCGATTAGGAGATATGTATGTACTATATAGACTACTGGCACTATTACGTGTTAAGGGCTATATAGGTAACCCCTTAACGCTATTTAAAAGTAAGTTTATTTTATTATTAGACATTATTGTAATAGCGTATATTACTACATAGTAGATAGTTTAACAGATCCTTAGGAGATGTGAATCCTGAGCATCTCTTAAGTTACTGCACTCACGTTAGACACTGGATAGGAGATGTCAAATCCCGTAAACATCTCTGATGTTGTTCCACTCATATTATTTACCGTTGATTTAACTTATGTAAGATCTTTTAGTTCTGACTCGAGTGTTTTGTCTTTTCAATTCGCTCGGGTCAGCCTGAGCATTTCAGGGTTTTGAAGACCTTATCTCTGGAGGACGAAGACGAAGATTGTATTATTATTATTTACTATTGTTCCACTGCATCACATTGTTCCGTTGCATTGTTATTTATTATTCTTTGGTATATATAACTCTGATTCTGTGTTGTATAAGTACAATCAAATGTTTTGTTAAACAGCTTCACGAACTATTATTTGATTAATATATTTTGTCATTCCGCTGTGAGATTCTGTTTTTTATTTCCTTCTTCGGTTTTCTTATTTACTCAATAACAATCCGTCCTTCTGTATGGATTGAATTGGCATGTGTGTCTGCTTAAGCATACAAAAAGGCGCGATGTTACAACATATAAGCATAATAATAATATTCTACAATCCTCTGATACATAGAATACAGGTTGTTACACATTCCAACCCATATTGTTTACTAAATCATTTTTGATTAGATTCAACAATTCACAACCGCTATAAATGCATATTTGATACTATATAAATTTTATGAATTATTATACCTCTCGTTCAACTATTGGTGTTCAGTAATTTTACACAACTTGTTACTTATTTCATTAATGCCAGTTTAATATCATTTATCGCATACTTCTAATTTAGTAGGTTAAATGTTTTCTACTACATACTTCCTATTATATTATTTGATATATTTTACCATTCATTTTCAACTATTACTATCTTCCTTTGTTTACTAAACTTTCTTAATTACACATTTCATTTCTTTGCCTACATTTTATCACTTCTTATTTAATTTCTAGCTTGTCTTTTTCACATACATTAGATTTGAAATTAAATTATTGTCATTATCTCTACGTACAATTGTTTGGTTTATACTTTAGAGATTTTTGCATTTTAATGCGTTGGAATTACATCTTCCAAAACAATAACATTAACATTATAATTTTCCATTAATTATCTAAAAGAGGACTTGTCCTATGTTTGAAATTAAATGAATTATCTTTTTGTTGTTATTGAAGTAGAAGGTACAAAATACGGTAATCATCCATATTTTATACATTTCTTGCTTTTAGATATTCCTTATTATTTCAAACAATACACTTTTATTTATATTTATGAAAACTGGATAATTTATAGAAATTTACATTGCAACACATTTCATTTCAATGCATTAAAACACTACTTAAATCCCAATCCAAATTATAATAACTTCCAATTAATATTTATTCACATGTATCATTCATCCGATCACTTGGAATTATTATATAATACTGTGAATTTAAGTACTGTTTTCACCTATACTTTCCAGATTCAAATATATGCAATATTTAATTAAATTTAAAAATTCACATAATATTTAGGAATGGTTTTCAAATTCATTATAGGTGTATATTTAAGCCAATAACTCCAAAATTGTATTTAGGCATGCAAGGAACAGATCTACAACAATTTAAATCCAATATTATATAAAAGTATATAATTTCCCACTTATCTTTAAGCTTACAAATCTCCAGATCTAAATTCATTCTTCTTATTTTACTTCCTTTCGTTTTACCAAAATATGCATTAACATGTTTATTAGAATTATAAATCCGAGCAAAGATTTGAATTAATGTAGTTGTAATGTTTTAGATTTAGAATTTACCTCTTTTTCACAGAATTGATTCAACCCTTATTCTTCTTATCTTTTATTTTCCACTATTTTTCATATATATGGAATATTATTTTATAATTTCTACATTTCCTAGAATTTGTGGAGAAAAGAAAATGGTGGAGCTTTGCTTGTTGATTTAGAAAATATGAGAAGAAAAGTGAAGGATTAGCTCTGTATTTATAGGCGCATATATCAATTCCATCTGTTATATTTTAATTTATAAAATCTGAGATGTTAGGCCTAGGGTTATTATCAGTCGTCAAATACCACTGGTCGATCGCTCTATCGCCACTGGTCGAACGTTAGTGGTCGATCGATCACAATAAATGGGTTGATCGATCACCTTTATATGTTAATTTATTATTTTTTGTTTGTTTCGTTCCATTTCTTTCCTTATGCGATCGATTTTGTTCTATCTGGGATTAACGTTAGCGTTACTTTAAAGTTACTTAGAGTAAGTGTTAGTGGACCGTAAATTTAACTTAATTAATTATATTTATTTCCTGATTTTCTTTCCTTCAATGTCAATATTCTTATCTATTAACGTTTATTTTAATGTTAATTAATTCTCATTTATTTCTTTCTGCGTTTAATTTATTTATTTCCTTCTCTGCTTTCTTAGTTAGATTTAATTTTATTGAAACATTAACGATTGCTTAAATGCTAATAGTATCAAGCTGTGTGGCAACAGTAGATATAGGGTCGTGTGTCGGCACTCATGTAGAGCTATGTATTAGCCATCAAGAATAGATACTATATGTCTTCTACCTTGTCCAACTCCCTTTATGTTTTAGGAGTGAACCAGATTGGCTTGTATCACCCTAGCGACCTGATCGTGGTGGTCGCTCCCTGGTCTATGACAACCTTATATATATTGTTGTGTGATTTTGCTGTGTGTGTTTTCCCCATGTGTCACCTAAGCCAACAGTCAGTTACCTATAGGAGCAATGTGTTGGGTCATGATCAATGCATAGAATAGTCTTGCAACGTGTTTATAAAATGCGGTGGATATGTCACGATTAGGAGGAGGAGGCAATCGATGACTGTATGAGAAATGTTAGACGGATACATGTGAAGCTCATGGAGCTGGCAGACGTATTGTCAATCTCCCATCTAGTTCTGATGTGTGTGGTAGATAGACATATATTATTTATATTCCTTCCTGAGACTATGTCTAAGAGATAGTAAATATATGTATCTTATCTTTATGTGATTTTAGGCAGACGCCCTATTCTCTTTAGTCAGACGGCCTACTCCTTATTGATTTTACTTGGGTAGTGCCATGTGCTAGCACAAACCTTTCTATAGATTTCTGGATTTTGATGATGATTTTTGGATATGGGGGATTCACCCTTTTGTTATTGATTCTATGATTTCTAATTTAGTCTGTTTTTATATGGACGATGACATGTTATGCATGATTTCCAATTATCCATGTGATTTGATGCTTTGATGATTATTTATAGTATTATACTGGCATACATCTCCATAAATAGATACATGTATGTATGTGTTAGCATATTGATTACTATCTTGAGTATCTTCGGTAGTGTTATTATATTATTATTCCTTGTTTCTACCATGTTACCTATATTATAGATATTTGATTAAACATAGTCTAACCCTTGTGTTATTTATATATTACTTGGGTCAGTTTGAGACATTTCAAGTATATGGACAAAATGACCAGCATGTGTTTTAGTGGGCTTAGAGAAGACTGATATTAGGATTGTTGTATGATATTTAAGTGATTTCGATTCACTGTATATATATGATACTGGTTTATTTAGTAATTAAACATTGTATTATGTTGAGCTAGTTTACATTTCAAATGTTTTATATCTATATAGTCTTATGTATTATATGTTATATATAATTATCGCTGCGAATTTGGCTCTGTGTTTTTTTATTATTTACTATATATTGTGTATAGTTCTATTATAGAGGCATATATGTTTATTACTTTATGCCAATACTATGTACCGATTATTTATTCGATGTTTATATACGTAATAGTGTTAACCCATGGGAATATTCATTTATGTACCCATTCAGCCTTACTCTTTGTGTTATCCAGTAGTATTACTCTATAGTTCTTGGATAGTATGGGTACACAAGTAGGGGCATTACAGTTTCAAACTCTAAAATACATTGTAAATCCATTGAAACAACATATGTAAATTTAAGTAATTTGGATATGTTTTGTAAACTCGTGTTCTTATGGATCTCCTTTGTTCTTATGGATACCACCCTTAGATTTAGGCTTTTTTTTATGTGTGTGGATGTATGTTTGTTAGGATCGACTCTATATGATGATTTCTTGAACATATGTTGGTTGAGTGGTTGAGGACACGGGCAAATGGAGTAAATGAGGTGGAATTTTAGCTAAGGCAAGGTTCAATCATCAGGGATCAGTATCGATCCTTGAGGCACCGGTCGGTAGAGGAAATGGTTCATTGGAGGGGGATATCACATAGAGAAGCATTGCATAGTTCGGTGTAAATGTGGGGTCAGTGGTGATGTTTCGGGGTTGTATGGATCGATGGTGGAAGTTTGTGAGGCATCCTCTAGTTTTCTCTATGCTTGCTTCGGGACGTGATGGTATTTGACTCGATTTTTGGGTATGTATAGCTCAAACTCGAAATAATCCAAATACTTAGCCAAATGTAGCTAAGTATTAGGATCAGTGCCGAACCATAGGTTTGGTGGCGATTTCCGACGACGACGACACATGATTCGTTGGTGATGATTCCATGATGGGAGGAGATGACTTTAGTGATGGATAGTTGTACTTTGATGCGCAGAGTAGATGGCTATGAGTCGTATTGGGGGGACTATTGGAGGAAGGTTATGATAGGTATCACGATATTCTATGACTAATGATGGTTATCTAAAATAGTTCCCGATCATAGTGCCTTCATGACCGAAGTCGTAGGAATAGTTCTAGGATGAATTTTTTAATTGACAATGTGCGCAAAGGGATCGAAGGTACTCGAAGAATCAGAGAGTACTCGTAAAGTAGGGTAATATAAGGTACCTATTTGAGCCATAAATGGCCCTGATCTCCACGATGGGCGGTCTGATCTCCATGATGGGCGATCTTTACCCTGGATCAGATATGACGGGTGATCTAATTCCTAGCCTACTAAGTGACATGGATTTGGGTACTAAGGAACCGAGATATTGAGTAGTCCTTGACCATATAGGCCAATCAAGTTATCACATATCTAATGCAACAATGAGAGAATATGAGAATGGATGATCGATGTTATGTTTATTTGATTATTTATTATCCTAGGAATGTCATATGAGATTGATATTATTGATATGGATATCTAGACACCCCTTAGTACTTTGATGTATAGTTCTCCCATGATGACTATGATTGATAGTAGCATATATCTTGTATATATGCTAACTCAATGGATGTAGGGACAGTTCAGGTATGATTCTTCATACCATTTATTCTATTTTAGTGGCATATTCATATTTGGAGATTTAAAAAAGCTCACACCAGACTGTGAAAGTGACTATTGTGTGGCTAGTTATCACTTAGGATCGTGTAATATGGAATGTATTATAATATAAATGCGGAAACAGATGATAATAGTAAAGTAAATAAGAATGATCACGCCAGGAGTTTTTATAGTGGTTCGAACTTCCTGTTCTTCATCCAGTCCCAGACTTCCCTCTGGAATTTTTCACAATAACCCCTCACTTAACTCGGGGAATAGATATACTACACCTGAGCAACCGATCAGGATTTTTCCGCCTCAACAACCGAAAGAGGACTTTACGCACCTGAAAAACCAAATAGCGACTTCAACAGTATCAGTAAAATTGCTTTGACACTTCATGTTCTTGATAACACTGATTTGTCTTTGATTGTACAACCTTCCTATAATCTTTTCCTCAATTATATATATGTATGTGTAAAGATTTAGAAAGGATAATATTGCTTTTGAATCAAAGAATAAGTGAATTGTTTCAGAGTTTCAAGCAATATATGTAAGTTCTAATTGCTTTTCAAAATGCAGAGATAGTAGAGAGTATGATCATAAAATAAAATGAAATTCAGTGATTTGTGAAGTGAATCTTATGTGTTTATATAGTAGATAAACAGCTGCAACCATTCACGAAGAGTTCTGGCCAAAAGTAGCATCCATAACTCTTCAATTTTTATCGTATCTCTTGGCAAATAGAAGTGTTGTCTATTCAGAAAAATAGCTGTTGGAAAAGTTCAGTCGACTGACCCAAAACGACCAGTCAATTGAAAATTCAAAGTTGGTGCAAAACAGAGTGTTTCTGTGCATCTGAATGGGTTCAGTCGACTGGTCATATATGGTCAGTCGATTGACCTGACTCTCAGTGCACGGTTCTCATAAATTTTAAATAATTTGAAACGTAGAACAACTTTGATTTGTGTGGACTACTTGAGGATAAATTTCAACAATTCTAAGACTAAAAACTTCGAAAAATAAACATACTATACTCAGTTTTGTAGTCTTGTCTCCTTTGTAGTTTTAACAGCGTATTTCTTTCTCTTTTTGTCGCTTTGTCCATATAGTCTCATTCACTGATTTGTTTAAGCTCTTTTTTCATGAATCAAAAACTTGTGATTCAACATTCTCCCCCTTTTTGATTGATGACAACTTGTTACAGATAATACTATATTTTGAGAAATATATAACAGGAGTTATATATATATCTCCCTTTGAATATCTGGCGACATATTTAATCCTACAAGAAATAGTTAGTCATACAAATATCTCCCCATTTATCATCGAAAAAAAGGAAATAATAACAAATACATCATTGAACTAACAAAAAATTGCAATCACAGAAGAAAAAATGTATCAAATTGTTTTGAGCTACATATACAAGCTCATAAAATGTTTGGAATAAATAGATAACTTGCTACCACCAAGAAACAACAGTATCAATCTGAGTCAGACTCTGTTTCTTCTTCTTCCACTTACATTGGAGTTTTGCCTCTGGAAGAACTTTCCACAAACTGTCAACCGCCACCATTTTTGCTTGTGTCAGAACTTATGTGTTCTTCTGATGTGGACCAAGTAAAGAGAGGAGATGGATGTTTACCCGGATCACGATGTAAAGTTTCTGTAGTTATGGAAGACGAACAAGATATCGCATCCTATAAAATCCCAAAGAAACTTTTAATCTTGTCAAATTTCTTGTCGATATTTTTTGTGCGAGAATCCAAAATGACTTGATTTCGCACAATTAGATCAATGGATTCCCGAGTACTTTGGGATGGAGTTGGTGTGCGAATATCATCTCTTAGTTGTAGTTGCTGTGGAGTAGAAGTTTGTTGGCGAGGTCGTGATTGCCAGTCTTGAAAAGACATGATAGATAGAGGTCTAGGTGGTAATTTCATAAGACTTATTGTGCGGCTATATAAAGATTTGGGGACGGAAGTATTAGATTCCGGAATAGGAACCTGGAGGTTCATAAGTAGCTGTATAATATATTCTCCATAATAAATGATGTTCATACGACCTTGGTTAAACGACAAGAACTTTTCTAGAATAAGTTTAGGCAATTTATTTGGACATCTCCCCAAATAACATATAACGCCCTAAATTTGTTTGGGTATACAAGCTCATAAGAGCCAGTACGAGGTAGAATCTTGTGCATTAATGCTCAATGCACAATAAGAGCTGTAGGGTATAAGGCGATAGACTTTAGTTCAGTCATGTCATCTTCTAAGAACAGATGACTTACTTCGTTACGCTCGTCTATAGGTACATTTAATTCTTCCAATGGAATACCATCAGTTGGAGTATGGAGAATATGACCAATTCGATCTAATGACAGAAATACTTGTCGATCACTAACTAAACTCCAAACGCGATTATCACGACTACATGGGTTTTGATGGCCTAAATTCAAATTTGCATAAAAAAGTTTTACCAAAGTGTGATTTATCTTGATATTATTCTGGTTGTGGTCTAAGAGAGATTCTAGACGACTTCTCCTTGCTAGCTCTTGAATTCTATACGGAGCAAAATCAGAAAATACAACAAAATAACCTTTAAAAAAGCGTGCTTCTTTCATTTTATTCCACCTTTGGAGAGCTGTAGCATCATAGAGCCATTGAGCAATTTATATGTCAATTGGCTCAGAGGATGGGGTAGAGGCATGTCTAGATCTCTTAGGTTGATGTGGAGCCATTGGAAATAATAAAGGGGTAAAGGATTTTGAAAAATTTTGAGAGCTATGGTTTTTGGAAAACTGAAGTGAGAAGGTAAAAGTGAAAAGTGAAAGAGGAGATAGTGGGTTAGAGGGTTAAAAGGTAGGTGAAAATGTGTAAAAAAGGCTCGGATTGTCATTCAGTCGACTGGTCGTATATGGTCAGTCAACTGATTCATATCTCGAAACTCTCTTTCAGAATCAATCAACTGGCCATATTATTTCAGTCAACCGAATGTAATCTGAATGCTTTCTGTTTTATGATTCAGTCGACTGGCTATATTCGTTCACTCGACTGAATATAGTCTGAAAGCTTTCTGTTTTCAGATTCAATCGACTGGTCGAATATTTTCAGTCAACTGAATTCTATTTTTGCAACATTTTCAGTATATTTTTGCATAAAAAGAATATATTCAATATATTTTAAATAATGCATACAAAGTAGGAATGAAATTGATTAAAAAATATAGAAATAAAATAAATTATTTAGATGAAGGAGTGGATGGAGACTTCGAGTTGTCTGGTTCATCCTTCGTCTTTTCTTCATATGGTTTCAATGGTGACCAGCGGTTTCCACGCTTCCATGAGTCCGGAGACACAGGTGGAGGTTGTGGCAACTGATCCCATGGATTCCGAGAGGAGGAGGGTGTAGGTGATGAACCGTAGATGAAGATGACATGTACAATTTCCATCCAATCTGCTCCATAAAACTAAGGCGTCTTGAATTCATTTTCTGTTCATAGTACATCTCACGTTGAATCGCTATAGATTCCCTCTGGTAATGATATAAATCATCAATTTTTTGTTTTGTTTGAGGAGAATCAAAAAACAGAAAACGTCGCGCCTTCTTTTTCTTGAGAGTATGGCATGTGTGATAGTTTGACGGTATGGATGGTTCATGATTAGGTGTAGGTGTAGGTAAGCTTGAAAAACCAGATGAAGGTGTCGAAAAATCGATAGAAGAGTAAGCAGAACCATTTGATGAATTTTCTTGTGAAGACATTGTGGTAGAGAGAAGATAAAATATGTTTGAAAGCAAAATTTGATGGAAGGATAAAGGGCAGAAATCTGAGATATATATAAGAGAATAAACAGTTAGAAGTTAATGGATTTATGTAAAAACTGAAGAAAAAAAATAGAGGATGAAAACAAAACATAAGTTTTGTGGCTGAGAATTGTTCATAAAATAAAATAAAATAGATAAGGAGAAAATTGTAATAGAATCAGTTGTGAAATAGTAAATGGTCAAATGGCAGAGACATAGGCTTACCGAACTCAAGATGTTATGTTTGAGTACCAGAAAAAAAATTATATTTAAATTACTTTAGAAATTTTATAATTCTTTTAAAGAAATTATACCTAATTCTCTTCTTTGTTTTATAAAACAACTTTCATTGACTTGTTTAGTGAAAATATCAACTAACTGATTTTCAGAATTTACAATATATCCTTTCAATATTATCACGAAGAAAATGACAAAGAATGTCAATATGTTTAGTTCGTGAGTGATTGACATGATTTTTAGATAAATTTATTGCATTGGTATTATCACAATATATTATAGATTTAACTAATTTTATATCAAAATCTCGTAATTTTTGTTGCATGTAGATTACTTGAGCACATGCTAAAGCTGCAGATATATATTCTGCGTCATATGTCGATAGTGAAACGCAATTTTGTTTCTTGCTAAACCAAGATACTAAGGATCGTCCAATGAAATGACAAGTTCCACTTATACTTTTTCTATCTGTCCGACTTCCTCCAAAATCAGCATCACTATAAGATACTAAATCAAAAGAACATTCTTTTGGATAAAATAATCCTAAGTCATTGGTTTTGCTAAGATAACGAATTATACGTTTTATTGCACACATATGTGATTCTTTAGGATTTGCTTGAAATCGAGCATATAAACAAACACTCCTCATAATGTCAGGTCGATTAGTAGTTAAGTAAAGTAATGAACCAATCATACTACAATATAGTTTTTGGTCGACACTCTTACAGTTGTATTCATAGGAGTGGTTTGGCAGAAGTATTTTCCATACCAAATTGTTTAATTAGATTATTACAGTACTTTTCTTGATTAATAAAAATGCCATTTTGTAATTGCTTGATTTGAAGTCCAAGAAAATATGATAGTTCTCCCATCTGTGACATTTCAAATTCATCTGTCATGATAGTCGAAAATTCCTGACATGATTTTTCATTTGTTAAACCAAATATAATATCATCAACATATATTTGTATAACTAAAATATCTTGTTTATTTTTCTTAATAAATAAAGTTTGATCAACTTTTCCAGTCTCAAAACTAGATTCTATTAGATAGCTTTTAAGTCGATCATACTAAGCACGAGGTGTCTGTTTTAAACAATATAAAGCTTTCTTAAATTTATAAACGTGATCTGAAAAATTTTCATGAGTAAAAAGAGGAGGTTGTTTAACATAAACATTTTCTTTTATATATCCATTTAGAAAAGCACTTTTAACATCCATTTGATATAATTTAAAGTTACGAAAACATACAAAAGCCAATAGAATACGTATAGCTTCTAATCTTGCGACTGGAGAAAACGTTTCTTCATATTCTATTCTCTCTTCTTGATTATAACCTTGTGCTACTAATCTAGCTTTATTTCTAGTAATGTTACCTTGTTCATCATCTTTGTTTTTGAAAACCCATTTTGTACCAATGACTGATTGATCACCCGGTCTAGGAACTAATTCCCAAACTTTGTTTCTTTCAAATTGATTTAACTCTACTTGCATAGCTATAATCCAATAGCCATCAGTTGAGGCTTCCTTAATATTTTTAGGCTCTATATTAAAGAGAAAAGCTATATGGACCATTTGATTTAATTGATGTCTTGTTCTTGCATTTGAATTTACTTCTCCAATTATATTTTGAACAGGGTGATCTCTAAAATTCTTGGAGGAGACCTTACTATATTTTCATTTTGAATAAAGTTTTCATTTTCCCTAGTATTATCAGTGTTATTATTTTGAAAAATAATATCATCATCTTATGAATCATTTTTAAGAATTTGATTTGAATTATTTTCCAAGTTTGTAATTTTAGAACAAATTTTGACATTTTCATCGAATGAAACATGAAGTGTTTATTCGATTACTTTAGTTCTTGTATTAAAAACTCGATAAGCTTTGCTTCTTTCTAAATGTCCTATATATATTCCTTCATCGGATCTCGGATCAAATTTTCCAAAGCTGATCTTTAGTGTTAAGTATAAAACATTTTGAACCAAAAACTTTGAAATACGATAAACTTGGTTTTCTACCATTTAAAATTTCATATGGAGTATGTTCTGTTAAAGATTGAATAGAAACACGATTCAAAACACAACAAGCAGTTGCAACAGCCTCTGCTCAGAAATGCGTAGGTAAAGTGCTTCCATTTAATAAAGTTCGTGCACATTCTTGTAATGTTATGTTTTTCCTTTCTACAACTCCTTTTTATTGTGGTGTTCTAGGAAAGGAGAAATTATGATTGATTCCTTTCTTGTTACAAAAATGTTCGAAAGCTTCATTTTCAAATTCACCTCCATGATCACTTCTAATATTTCTAACTTTTGAATTCTTTTTACAAAAATTTTAAAATTCTCAAAAGTATCACTTTTATGTTTCATAAAAGTAGTCCATGTAAATCTTGAAAAATCATCTACAATAACAAATACATATATGTATATATATATTGTGATTAATAGATTGAACTTTAGTAGGTCCGAAAAGGTCAATATGTAGTAGTTCAAGTAGTTGTGTTGTAGATATAATTTTCTTAGATTTAAAAGAAGATTTTGTAAATTTTACCAACTGACATGCATCACAAATATTATCAGTTTTAAATTTCATATCAGGTAGTCCTTTAACAAGTTATTTTTGGCTATTTTATTAACAGTATTAATATTTATATGATAGAATCTCTTATGCCATAGTCAAGAATCATTCTCGGTAGCTACTAAACACATGTTTGTGTTATAATTTATATTAATATTTAAAATATAAATATTTCTATCTCTTTACCTTCAAAAATTATATTTTGATTTTTATCAAAAATAATACATTTATTTTCTGAAAAAGATATATTAAAACCTTTATCACATAATTGACTTATGCTTAATAAATTATGTTTTAAGTTTTTAACTAATAAAACATCAGTAATGAGAGGTGAGTTAGAGATACCGTTATTGCTCACATCGCCTTTCCCGATGACATATCCTTTTGAATTATCTCCAAAAGTGATCGATCCTCCATTTGAGTAGACTATGTTTGTCAACAAGTCTTTGTTACCAGTCATGTGTGTTGAGAAACCGCTATCTAAAATCCATTTTCCTCTCTTTTTAAGTGGTACCTGCAAAAAATAAAGATTAAGATGGTACCTACTTTTCTTTTTAGGGTCCTAAGAGTTAGGTCTTAGGAAACCAAACCCAAGAGGGTTCAGAATTCCCTTTATAAATATAATTCTCATTTTTATGAACAGTTTCCATAAATGTTTTGATATGCTTATTCGTAATTAAATTATTATTTGTTTTAAGAATTCATATTTTAATAGTTTTAAAACCTTTAGAAACTATTTTCTTAATATCTTTCTTAATTTTGTTTTTAAATTTATTTTTGAACTTTCCAAATTTCTTTGGAGTTTTAGTTTTCTTATATCCTAATCCCATTTTATTTGAAGTAGACTGAGAATTTTCTATTATTTTAGAAAGATTTTCTCGTCCTTTATTAAAATTATAAATATTTTTATTAATATCTTCTAATTTATTTTCAAGACTAGATTTTTCTAACTCTAATATTTAGTGTTAGATTTGAAATCATTAATTTCAACTGATAAATCATCATTTTTATTTTTTTGAATTTCTAATTTCTGAGTTATCATAGAAAGTTGAGATGTTAAATTAGAATTAGATTCTTGAGGCTTTTTAAGTTCTTCTTCAAGAATTTTCTTTTCATATCTAAGCATACTAATTTCTAATTCAGATCTATTTAGTTTTCCTTGTAACTCCTTATTTTACTTTTTAGTTTATCTTACAAAAACCAAAAGTTCTGAATTAAGTTCAACCAAATCTTCAAAACTTAGTTCACTTACATCATCGTTTATAGCCATAAGCTTGCATTTGCTTGCTCTATGTCACTGTCACTGTCGCTCTCTGATGAAGAAGAATCTGAATCATCCTATGTTACTGAAAATGCTTTCTTCTTGAATTTGTTCTTCTTGAATTTATTTTTCTGTTTCTTTGGACAGTCTTTCTTCATATGACCCTTTTTATGACATTCATAACATTCCATAACATAAGATGATGATTTATTGCTATTATTGTTACTAGAGTTGTTTTTGTAACTCTTGAACTTGTTATTCTTTTCGAATTTCAAAAACTTTTTAAAATTTTTAGCAATAAATGCCATATCATCTTCATCTGGGTCAGAGTCATCTTGTTCTATTGGAAATGCTAGATTCTTCTTATCTTGTGCTTGAACTTTCTTTGTCTGCAAATTAACTTTAAATGACATTAGATTTCCTATTAACTCTTCTAGTTTCATAGTGGAAAGATCATTTGCTTCTTCAATAGCCAGGACCTTTCTTTCTCATTCATCCGTTAAAGAGTTTAGCATTTTTGATACTATATCAAAGTCAGAAACTTTTTCTCCTAGTACCAACAGAGAGTGATATATATCTTGAAATCTAGAGTACATGTCATTTATATTTTCATTTGATCTCATTTTGAAATTTTGAAACTGATTTTTTAACATAGAAATTTTGCTTTGTTTAACTTTATTAGTTCCTTCATGAGTTACTTTTAGAGTTCTCCATATCTCATAAGCAGTTGTACACATACTGACTCTATTAAATTCATTTCTATCTAATGCACAAAATAACATGTTCATAGCTTTAGCATTTGAAGTAGCATCAACTTTCTGTGCAGCAGTCCAAGTTGAAAAATCTTCTGTTGGAATGGTATATTCATTTTGAGTAATGTTCCAAGTTTCAAAACCATTAGATTGCATATATATTCTCATTCTAGTTGTCTAGTAATAATTCATGTCATTGAATAGTGAAGGTCGTGCAGTATATTGACCTTCAATAAAACTAGTGTTAATGACAGTGCTTGTGCTGGTGTTATTTTCCATAT
This sequence comes from Allium cepa, assembly GCA_030765085.1. Classification (NCBI taxonomy): domain Eukaryota; kingdom Viridiplantae; phylum Streptophyta; class Magnoliopsida; order Asparagales; family Amaryllidaceae; genus Allium; species Allium cepa. Next base: position 788,968,367 of record CM060935.1, on the reverse strand, counting down.
TAGCAAAAAGATTATCAAATAACTGTGCTACGATTATAGGATGTCCTAGCTCTGATACCAAATGAAAGTGACTACTGTGTGGCTAGTTATCACTTAGGATCGTGTAATATGGAATGTATTATAATCTAAATGCAGAAACAGATAATAATAGTAAAGTAAATAAGAATAAGCACACCAGGAGTTTTTATACTGGTTCAAACTTTCCGTTCTACGTCCAGTCCCAGACTTTCCTCTGGAATTTCTCACAATAACCCCTCACTTAACCTGGAGGAATACGTATACAACACCTGAGCAACCGATCAGGATTTTACTGCCTTAACAACCGAAACAGGACTTTACCCGCCTGAACAACCGAACAGGACTTCAACAGTTTCAGTAAAATTGCTTTGACACTTTGTGTTCTTCATAACACTAATTTGTCTTTGATAGAACAACCTTCCTATAATCTTTTCCTCAAATATGTGTGTATGTAAAGATTTAGAAAGGAGAATATTGCTTTGAATCAAAAATAAGTGAATTGTTTTAGAGATTCAAGCAATATATGTAAGTTGTGATTGCTTTTCAGAATGCAGAGATAGTAGAGAGTATGATCAGAAAATAAAATAAAATTCAGTGATTTGTGAAGTGAATCTTACGTGTTTATATAGTAGATAAACAGCTGCAACCATTCATGAAGAGTTCTGACAAAAGAAGCATCCATAACTCTTCAATTTAGATCGTATCTCTTGGCAAATGGAAGTGTCTGTTCAGAAAAATAGCAGTTGGAAAAGTTCGGTCGACTGACCCAAAACGAGCAGTCAACTAAAAATTCAAAGTTGATGCAAAACATAGTGTTTCTATGCAACTATGCAGGTTCAATTGACTGGTCATATATGGTCAGTCGACTGACCTGACTGTAGTGCACAGTTCTCATAAATTTTAAAGAATTTGAAACGTAGAACAACTTTTATTTGTGTGGACTGCTTGAGGATAGATTTTAACAATTCTAAGACTAAAAACTTCGACAAATAAACATACTATACTCAATTTTGTAATCTTGTCTCCTTTGTAGTTTTAACGGCAAATTTCTTTCTCTTTTTGTCGCTTTGTCCATATAGTCTCATTCACTGATTTGTTTAAGCTCTTTTGTCATGAATCAAAAACTTATGATTCAACAGACTGTTGTGTAACCCTGTGTTTTATACTTTGATTTCTATTACTTTTAGTATAGTTAAATGAGTGGATTTGGGATATCACGTCTGGTGAGCACGTGGAGCTGAACAGGTGGTGAGCAGGAGGCTATTCTCCTGTATTACTACATTTACTTATTTACTATTCTATTGCACAACACTATGGAGCCTGCTAGTACCTTTATTATCTAAAGACAATTATCTATGAGTTATTATTTGATGTACAACTCTATTTCTTATGTTTCATACTGCATGGATCTGTGCACTCTGAATCTGTGATTCATTCAGTTATTTGCTATCTTGCTATTTTATATTCGAGATATTTGTTATTATATTATATTTGACACACTATGATACATACGATAGTTTTTGTGTCGGTTTAGTTACTTTACAATCATTGGCGATCATCTTGCATCGATCGAGCACCTCTACATCGCTCTATATAGGTATATTGGGTATCGGTGGTGTAGAGCTGTGTAGGGCTATCGTCAAAATCTTCCAGAGCATGCTTCATTTCCAATAGAGGCGTACTCTAGGGGTAAAGTGTTATCCAACTTTTAGACCAAATGGCTTTCAATTGAATCTGGACATCACGACGAAGACGAAATGGTTCAAGGACTTGCGAATATGCTTGGAAGGGCAATAAGAAATGGTTTCAAGGGTTGAGAGTGCAATATACGCAAAGGACATAGGTTGGTGCTGACCTCTTTTAGGTTGGTACTGAGCACTTTTTGTGCACCGTGTGGAGTTTCAGAGCTATGTCCTATGGATTTCTAATTAAGTGATCGTCCTAGAGACCATTTCTAAAGGAAAAGGTGAACAACTCTAAGGAAATGGTGAATGGAAAGGACAAGCACTGAAGATGTCAAAACTTTTTGGCAACCTAATTTCTTATGAGGAAGTGCTCAAAACTGGATGGTTTGAAGATAGAAGACCAAGTAGAGGGAGATGACACAACTCGCCATCACAAAATCAAATCGGTACCCGATCACCTTTAATCGATACCAAAATGATTCTATGAGCCAGGGGACCTCATCTCTCTTCCTAGATTCTTGTATCTAATGTTAGAAATTATATTTGTTAGATCTATGACTTTAATAGGGAGATTTCCTTATAAATATGAGACTTGAAGCGTTAGAAAAAGAACCTTTGGCACTTCATCTTCTTCACTCTCTATATCTAAACGACCCTAATCACAAAGCAGACTATGTTTTATTATTCAACACTATTAAATCGATAAAATCTTTTACTTGTGACTAAACTAGATCTCAATGTAATAACGTTAAAGTGGACGTAGAACTTAGATTTGTTGAACCACTATAAATAATCATGTGTTTCTTATTTTACCCTGTTAGATCTCTCTATTTCGGTTCATTTTAGGGTGTTGTGCCATTTTTTGGTTCAACTCAATCGCTAATAGACCACAATTAAAAAAGCCAATCTTCAATGACCGTCTTAAGAATCCTTACTTCTACTTCCACTTCCTCTTCAATAAGTTTCTAGTCCTTCATTAACATTTCTTTTTGCAAAGGAAATAGCTTACTGAAGTCCCATATGATAAGTTTAATCTTGTTCTTCTTTATATTCCAAGCCTTCTTTCATGCTTCTATTGCTTCATTATTCACAAGGTCTTTTATAAGCATTTGTTGAAATTCTTTCCTTGATTGAAGTCAAGTTTCTTAGAATGTTTATCCACTTTCTCGGATTTTTGAGATAAAGTTAACCTAAGCCTCCATGAATCCTGCAAACTCTAAATTTCGTTTCTCCACTTGAATAGACTTATTTCTACCAAATGGATGACCATTGGTGCTTATGAAAAATGATGACCTTTCCTAGAAGCTAGGCTTACTACCTAGATTGGAATCAGAGTTGTCTATTCCCCTAGCCTTGTTCTGCTGCTTATGGATGAATTTTTTCTAGTTCTTCCACTTTTCGAAGAGATGCAAGCGGTTTAAACCACTCCCGAAACTTGAATGGGTGACTATATTGAAGAAGTTAATACTTACGAGCCTCTTCTATATGTAACTGACATGAAAGAGTTATGGGTATTCCCTGCACGCAATTACGTAATTTATTACATATACCTAACTCAATAACCAATATTGTTCAGAACAAAGGTGTTTGTTTTCTATATATATATATATATATACCTTGGTATATTTTGGTTAATTAAGTAATTGATTTAAAGTAAATTCATAAGAAAATCCTTAAACAAAATGCTATGTTATTGTAGTTGCAAATAGTTACGATTGTGAGAATTAATCACGCTATAAATATCATTTTATTTAAATATTCCTAATCAAGATGTTTCGAGAAAGGATATCGATACGTCTATTGAGACCTGAGTACATTACACTCTCTAATGTCGGGCAGTTGTTCACTTGAACATTTAATAATAAATGTTATTTTTAAACCACGAACATTGTTCATGGAATAAGCAGTTGAACGTGGATATTATCTTGGTTTAGACTAATACCAAACTCCACATATCCAAAAGTGATATGGTATTGACTATCAAACGTGTGTAAATTATTATCTCTATTGATACCACTTAAGGCAATGAGAAATATGATTTTACCAAAAGATCTACAAGCAATGGATTCGATCAAACTATCATACCATTGGCTAAAGTGAAGTGTGAACGTTAATGTTTGATTTTTTCAATATTTATAGCTGATCAATTCCACACCTCTAAGTCACACAACTACATTTGTGAATTCTTCAAAATAATACATCATTTAATTGATTTACAAGTGTTATAAATTAATTCGTATATAAAAATATTAAATATTAATTAATTTGATGTTTCGATATTATTATTAAATGGGTAGCTCATAGAAATTTTTCGGACTCTATTAATAATTATTTGGATGCAAATATAAACGTTACATATACACATATGGATATACGATATAGATATAAATTTATACAGGCTTTAAGTAAATATATTTTGAGATTTTTTTGACCCATATAGGGGCCATACATGGTCTACCATAAGTGAGGAAGAATCGATCTTGATTGGATCAAGATTTGAGTTTGAACATGTAAGAGAAACTAAGTAACAGTGCGAGTTATTTTCTTCCTCGTTCACTTTATCCATGGCTGAAGTCCCCTATTCCACACAACATAAAATATAGAATAAATTTTAGTTGTACAATTGATTCTAACAACATCGAGGAGCAATCACTATGAGAAAAGAAAAAATGAATCAGACGACAGAAATGCTCCATTATGTGAATGAATACCCATCTGTCGTCTATTTCTGTATCATCTCATTACATATCAAACCATAGATATGCCCCATCGTCTTATAATAACTAACACAACACATAAAAACAAATTCATATGTTGTTTGATGTGTTCTTGTTTTACAAATAGTAGAGATGAATATTATATGTTGGTCTGAAAGTTAATAAAATAACAGTTTTACGTGATCTTGATGAAATGCACATTTCTATTAATTGTTACAACCGCCTTCTTACAACAGATAAATGTTTGTTTAGAGCAGTTAAGATAACACAAATCATTTTTTGCATGTGTTGTTCTTTCTTAAATGAAATGACACAAAACAGTTCAGATTTCTGCTAGATACAATATAAAACAAAACCAACCTCGACACCAAATCCAAATAGATCCTACAATCAGCAGTTCAACACAAGCTACACAAACTATGCAACTGAACCCATAGATACACAAAATACAACAAAACCAACATTGGCAAAGCTAACCAAACATTGTTCAATTGCATCGTGCACATATTTACATAATTTAATAGCAGACATATATAGAATTCAGGCACTATGATTCGGCAAACTTGTAGACATACGTAGCCCACTCCACCCTAACGATATCAGTATCCTTTTGGGAAAAAGTATTGTTTACATCCTTCTCCCATTGCAACAAATAGGAAATGCAGAGGTTAACTTTACTACACATGTAACTCGATATATGCCTAACTAAATTACAACATTGACATATATTACCTTAGCAGCCCATTGTTGATTCTTGTCTCCGACGATTTTTTCGTGTAGCGCCCACAATCCACATGTCAACTGATCTCTCTATTTTGAAGCTCCCTAAAGCAGACATAGACGTCAAGTAAACATATAATTTAATCAATCATGTTGAGGAAAAAAGTCATCAGACTTAAGAAATATTGAGTACGTATATGCACAAAACAAGGCATCCATCGAACTTTCATTTTGCCTTTCACTTTGTCCTGATTGTAAATTGCAATGGAGCTACAAAGTAAACAAACATAAAACATCAAACCTTTGAATATGTTTGGCCAAACTATCTCTAATGCATTTGAAATCAATTTAAACAAACATTTGGAATGTATAATCAGGACCAATCTAAATTACCACACTTTCACCAAAGCTTGTAAATTGCAATGAAGCTGCAAAGTAAACAAACATAAAATAGCGATTGCATCCACGAAATGCACGCTTTCTTCAGTGGGATTCACAACTGTCAAACACCAATGATTACTAACATTGAAAATTCCACTCAGCATTCATAATAAAGTATACACAGCATGAGTCAAGTACAATGCTTCAAATTGTTTCGCTCTCTTATAGTATACATCTGTTTAGATAGAAAGCAAAGTATTCAACAACTTCATTGTATTTTGATATTTTCTTAACCATGTAGACATCCTAAGGTAGCAAGTAAATTTATACCAAATTTATATTAAATTTCTGGAATACCATATTTTCTAACGTAGCAGGTAGCAAAATAAAATTGTTGCAGCTATATTTAACAAGATGAGCATAACAAAATATGAACAAAAAAAAAATCAAACAAAGATTTGATCATAGTACTCCTACCATAATTGATAATAGGTAACCAAACAATGTAAGGTAAAAACAGATCCAGAAAACAAGTACATGAAATGTAAGGACCGCTTCTCACTACTGAGATGTTCACATCTTTTACTGTTCATTTTTAAAACAGGTGTAAGAAATTTTTTGACGTATTTTGAACTAAAAGTTAATCCAAAGTGGAGCCACAATCGATATGCAAATAGGAAAACTAAAGTTAACTTGAATGATTTGTATTACAATATTATTATCATATACAAGTGTTCTCAAATTTTGAATGACATATAAACATGCATCTGCAAATGCGCTGTACAAATATGAAATGTGGACCCAAAACTAAGAGTCTGTTTGGTTTCATTTTGTATTTTGAGTTTTGTGTTTTCAACCTGCGTTAAGAAATAGCAAGAATAAGAAAAGAAGATTTATAATTCTTAGCCGTTACCAACGGACAACGAAAGAGTTGGATTGTTGTTATCCCTCGAAACACTAAAAACAAAATAAACTTGTTTTCTATTTTACATGTTAATTTTATTTTTCAAAATTGTTTGTTTTTCAACAATACGTACAACGGACGTGCTTTTGTATCGACGAAAACACAAAACTACAAACGACAAGCCAAGCGGGGCCTAAATTTTTAGACTACCTGTTCAAACAACAAATAAATATGGTAAGAAAACATAAAATGTTGACCACGTTTGGAGAGAGTTCAAAAATATTTGGAACCAAATCTGGAATTTTTGATAACCATAATCAAACAACATAAAAGTATAGTCTGAAATCAAAACTAAGGGAAATAAAACATTGACCATATTAGGAAGGAAAATAACATATTTATGGAGCCAAATCTAAATTTTTTTTATAACTAAAGTCAAACAACAGATAAAACGTTGTTTGAATGTCATGCATGAAATCTCAATAAGATAATGATTTCAGGGGCTATGTTAGACAACAGATGTTCTTTCCATGTGTTGTGTAAACAAGTGGGATAACAAAGAATCTACTTTATGTTGTGTAATCATTGTTGTCTGATTCACTTTGTGTAGTGATAATGTGATATCATGAAAACTATGAGGCTATTCTTAAATTGAGGTGTCATGAAGGGCTACATCTATAAACATGAACATCAATATTATATTATTTCTTTCATATATGCTCACCCTTTAAAAATTATCATATATGTTATAAATTTATTTCCTTCAAGTTATATATGTTTAAATTTTTTGATAAAAATGAGTGTTCCTCTCAAATAGGAGAGCGCTCATACAATTTTATTCTACACATAAAAGGAGCCGTCAACAAGCCTGATAGGTAGAAGAATCCCCATAAAAATAAGAGAAAGGAAAATACCCACCCAAAGCTAGAGACTAGTATCCTAAGGAACCTACTAAGATCCAAAAGTAGAAACGAAAAGCTCTACTCAAGAAAAAGCCATGATGATATTACATGCCAAGCTGAAGAACGCGACTAACAAACCAAGTGTAATAATAGTGGTAGAGTATTGGTAGCAGCATGCCTATAAGCTAAGGTAATGAAGTCAATAGCCATGAAGAGCCAATAAGTGGTATCCCGTAACTTCCACATTGTGGTCACGGAAGTGCCGTAGCATAGTCGATCTTAATAAGAACGTGAGACCGGCACATATATATGTATATATAGAGCTTATATACATACGTGTGTATGTAAATAGTAAGGCAATGGTAGAATGGAATGTTCTTAGTTTTCACACAATAGTAACATGGTCAAATATTTATCTTCATTAAAAAGATCCATGTCGTTGCAAAAAAAAATTACCTTTAGATTACTAATGCACCTTTTTATTTTACTAAGAAATTACTTAAAGTGTATATTTTTATCCAATTTGTAGCTACGATTTGAGATCCAACTATAACTGCAAAGTGCAATAGCGTAGATCAGATTATCGATTAAGGTGCTAACATTGGTGAAGGTCCTTTGAATCCTTTCAAACCATAATACCAACAAGTAATTGTCAAGACAGTATCGATTAAAATTATATAGTACTTAGCATATTGAACTCTTAATTTATTTTAGTAGTACTCACGGTTAAAATCTGAGTTTGTCAAGTATATGTAAAACATGATAAGAGCGTTTACAAATATAGAATTAGTTAAGAGACAATTATAATATAGGTGTGATATGCTGTATAGATCTAATTAAAAAAAACACATTTTTTGTCTATAGGCAATTTATTTTTCTTTAAAAAGTCAGTAGTCTTTAATTTTGTTGTACAGGATTAAAAAATGTGTAATTTTGGTTTTAGGCGTGCGTTTACTTTATAAATTAATTTGAAAAAGTTTTTTTTAGTTCCATAAAATTTTAAATACTTGTAAAGAGATTTTAAAGAGAAAACATTATTAATTTCCCAACGTCTTATTTTTGCATCACTCTTGTTATCTAATTATGGTTTTTGAGCTTAGTATAAAATGTTACAATTTGGGTCAAGGTAATTCCTTCAAAGGCACATTTTCTTTTTCGAACAAGATTCAATTGCTTTATTACGAATAAACCAAAAAAAAGAACTGTACAAATGCCACCAAAACCACCTCCAATAAAATACCCCGTCGACAAACCCAAAGAAAGAAAACAAACACAAATTCTAACTTCAAAACCAAAAGGTAAAGCCCATAGAAAATTGGCCCAAACCCAACCTCTATAATATGAAAGATAAGTATTACACTAGACAAGCAACAACCCGACCAAACCCTATTACATTCCTCTTTTAACATCTGCAGATTGAACTCTAACCTTCCAAATACAATAAACTTCATTTATGGCAAATACTGGTAATCTCACTCTTTAAACAAAACTGCCTCTTTCATCTAATTCCCAACTACCAAATCAAGCCAGATCTATTGTAGATAAAACAAGAAAAGACCAAGCTGCTACCAAGGGAGCACTGCTTAGCTCACAGGTAAGTATTTAGAAACCTCAATCACATATCTTATGAAAATTGAATCCAGAATTGGATAAATAACGATTTGAATTGCAGGTCTAATCTCTCCTCATATCTTAGAAGCTACTTAGAAATATATTGCCTGCAAGTAATTAGTGTAACAAATTAAATGTAAAGTAAAATAGGATACGGGAGAGACCAAGCTAGGCAAGAGACAATCAACTTCACAATAGTTCACTAGATCTAAAGGCCTCGTTGGTGAAATGTTCTAACCTCATTCTTTAAATTATTCTCTGTCTGAACTAGAATTACATGTAATGTATTTGGATCTACCCATTCTGGTTGATACAAACTGATGTATTAATTTACTCTCATATAGCTCGTTATTGAATTTCTGGTTGAAAATCCTATTATTACGTTCCTGCCATACTCACTACTCACAAGTAGACTAAACCACATTAGCTATATCTTTTCCTTTACCTGTAACTTGGTTTCTATGCTTTCGATTTCTGATTGTAAATGAATAAGATCATTCAGATGCTCTATCCATCTTAACTTGTTTTTGCACTAACTCCACAACTTCATCGAAAAAATGCACTAAAAAATGATAGTTCATGTTTTCATCATCTAGGCAACATAAGATACATAAAAGATCCACATCAACATGCCTTTGAATTAATCTAGACTTGGCTGGTAGATAGTTATTGGTGGCCTTGAGCAGGAAAACAACCATTTTTAGGACTGTGAATTCTCCTCCACACACATCTGGTCCATGACTTATGTTCATAAGTCGTTCTATTAGACTCCCACACTTATTTGAAGTTGTATTTACCGTTACTGGTACATGGCCATATCTAAAAATCCATAGCATAGTTAGCATATTTTTTTTCTTTTTCAATATTATCGCGAATGATTGGCTGGTTCCAATGTCCTTTGTCGATGATATCCCCAACCAATATCTTTTTTGATCTCGTTCGCATAATAATATCTGCACCCAGTTTATTTGTCTATCAACCTCCCTGTAACCAAGGGTCATACCATAAATATGTGGCCATCCCACCAGTAATTCTCCTTTTCAAGCACATAACAGCTTTCTATCTAAGTTTCAATATAGATTCCAAGCGCCAATGTATCATTTTTGGGGTTAATTTCCTAGAAAGAGATATTCCTCAAATGTTTTTCATGCATTAGTTACCCTTATATTCCTTCATGCTTGATCATCTTCCATTCTCATTCTACTTTCTACTTGCAGATAACATCTTATGGAGTTTTACTAATTGTTCCTTTCCATAGGAAGCTTAAAATGACATTTATAATTTTGTTCAAAGTTTCTATAGGGATTTAGAAACATTGCATCCAAAAGTTAATACATGGGTAAACGAAGCCTTTAATTAACTCCAATCTACCAGTTAAGCTTAACATTTTAGCTTCCCATCCCTCAATTCTTCTTTTAATATTGTCGATCAAAGCTGAACAGTCTTTATTTTTTAATTTAGCACTAGTCAATGGGATCTCCGTATATCTAACAGGCAAAGTTCTTGTTCTATATTCCAAATATCTTTAATGGGAATACCATAGGAATTCTTTAAAGGGTCTAAAAGCCTCAAAAATTAAGGCATTTATGAAATTACAAAATCGAAGAGTTCTTTATACTCAACTCTCAAAGGTATAGAATAAATCAACTATCATGCCAAAAGATGTGCTACTGCCATATTAGAGTACATTATTAATGCCTAGGTTAAAGATATTAAAGTGTATTAAAATAGATTTCCAAAAGTGAGATAAGTTGTTTTTATTAGAGGGAATATGCTGAAGGTTATAAGTTTCACAGTAAAATTAATTTGAGATCATTTCTTTCCAAATGAGGTTTTCGTTATTGTTTCTAAATTTCCAAAGCCATTTACCTAACGAAGACACATTAAGATTATAAAGGTCTACGATTCCTAAGCCACCTTCTTCTTTGGACTTACGTACCATTTTCCAATTAACAAGGTAGCTTATACTATTACATGAATTGTCCCTCCTCCAAAGGAAAATCTTTTCTAATTTTATCAATTATCCATTTCAAAAAAAAAACAGGACATCCAATAGATTGGTAGTGCCAATAAAACAGAGTTAATTAAGATAATTCTAACAACTCAAGATAAAAGTCTACTATTCCAATTAGATAGTTTTCTGTTGATTTAATCAATTATCACTTACCGAATTTTAGTTTTTAACTTGGTCGGTATTATCAAGAACCCTAGGTAATGAGTAGGAATTTCATGATTTTATAATTAAAGGTAGAGGCTACAAGATTTTCAATGTTGTTGACATTGTTTTACACTAAAATTGAGCTCTTCTCAAAATTAATCTAAAGCCCTTAAAGCATTTCAGAGCTATATAAAATAAATTTAAGAGCAATAGTGTGGCAAGATAAATGAAAAGTAAAAATGCATGGTATCATCATCGGAATAAGGAACAGAAAGACCACTATTGGTGATATCATTGCCTAGGCATTCTAGAACCTCATTTACATAGATAACTTTATGATCCTTGAGAAAACATTTGTTGCTAAGTTGAAAACTGAGGATGATAAAGGATAATCATGTCTCGGACCCTTTTTGGGTTGAATTTTATTTCCTAGAATATTAATTACCATTATACTTGAATTTTCGGTTTGAGCAAGGTCGTAATTAATCCTACCCACATAGAACTAAAACTCTTGGCAATAATAAATCTTTAAGGACTAGTTTATGGAATTAAATGCTTTGGCAAATCTAGTTACAAAATGGCACGAGTGATATTATTTTTACAGCAACAATTAATAAATTCTTCGAATACAACGACCCCATCCGCAATATTTCTTCCCTTTATAAATATTGATCATGTATTATGGACTAGATCATTCATTTTAATACTTAACCTAATAGCTAGGACCTTTGAAATGATTTTAAAAGAATAGTTTATTAGCAAAATAGGCGTAAAATTCTTGTGCATTCGCATCCATTTTCTTATGAAGTAGAATTACATTAGCAAAGTTATATCTTCTTACCTATAAAGTACCATTATAAAACTCATCAAACAATTTAATTAAATAATATTTTAAAACATGCCAAAATTTCTTGTAAAGCAAAATAGAAAAACCATCTGGCCTTGGCAATTTATCGCTAGGCATATCATTGATGGCCTGAATATCTCCTCTTTAGAGAATGGTCCATCCTAAGTCATGTAAAACAAACTAGTTTATTAGAGTATAATTCATTCCATCTTGCTTTAATTCTATGACCCTTGATAATTCTAAAAATATCTTTGTAGTGGCTGGTGAAGGCAAAATTAAGTTCGTTTTTGTCAAAAATCTCCACATTGTTAATATGTAAGGAGTTTATAGTATTACTACGATTTCGACCATTAGCTACGGTATTCTTGTCTTCCTCATCTATCCATTGGACCTTAATCCTATGCTTCCACATTATTTCCTCTTCTATAATGATTATGTCTAATTCTTCTTTATGGTTTAAAGCACATTTCGCTTAGAAATGCTTAAAAATCTAGTTTCTTTTAATTTATTTAATTGTAAAATTTTTGCAACTAATTTCTCTTTATTAAACTTATTACTTCCAAAATTGTCCTTCTATCATTATTTAAGAAATAAACTTAGGTCTCTAAGTTTGCATACAAAAACCTTAGCTATATTTCCCAGATAGCCGTCATTATTGTAATCCATAAATAGTTATTTAGTTGTCACTAAATCAATAAATTACTTTCTAAAAGCCACGTCATTTCAAATTTATAATAACTAAGGATTAAGCGATGGCTTTCTCAAGAGAGAATGATAGGATAGTCATTGGAATAAACCGTTAGGAGCCCGTAAAACAAAAAGCCAAAAACATGTCTTCCATTTCTTTAGTAATGAAGAAATGATCAAGGAGCGCCATCGAAGGGGTTTCTCTGGTGTTCGACCAAGTAAATCGCCTATTAGTAAGTGGTAATTCAATTAAATTACCCTTAATAATAAACCGGTCGAACTCTTCTATAGCGAAAAATTCTTCTTCTCTAGGCGAGCACCCTCCAACCAACTTAGTAACATTGAAATCCCCTTCCTCCAATAACCCAAGGGCCATTAGTAAAGGATCTGAACTCTAGACATTCGCTCCAAAGGACTCTTCTACCAAATCTATTACATGGCCCATAAACGTTAAAGATGTTTAAAAGGGAATCAAGTCTTGAATTCGAGAAGATAAGATGAATCGAGTAAATATTAGTAACAATGTTAATAATGTTAATACATTTATGCTTCCACCCTACTAATAGACCTCCCAAGCTAGGCACAATTGCTAAGGTAGAACCCCACTAAACTAGCATATAATTAGAATTTGGGATGTTCTATTTTGTTTCTTGCAAAAACACTATATCCATGTAATTACCTTTTAAAAATGACCTAATTTTATTGCATTTATATATGCCATCTAAATTTCTAATATTCCAACTAATAAATCTCTTGATTTAAGCAATGTGACCGTCTCTCGTTCCTTGTTTCTAATATATTCTATATCAAACTGGTCTATGTCAATCATAATACCCATCCTCCTAGCTAGATCTAACATGGAATTAGGGGATAAATCAGACAACACAAGATGGAAATAAGTGCAACCTAAGAGATCAATCGTACCTGTGCTAGAGCGCGTAGCTCTAGTAGACACGGTAAAATGTGCCCAGTGGGTCATGTGTTCCTCCTAACTAGGCCTCCAAATGGACATGTCTTTCTCTTGGATTTTTTATTTGAGGTGAAACGTGCATCCAATATTGAAGTTAAACTTGAAAAATTATGCACTACAATCTCAGAATATAGCTCCGATCTAAATCTACTCGCTATGTCTGAAATATCTCCTCCCACGCATTCTCTCTAACCATGATCCGCATCAAAAGTCTTACCTTTGCCCCTTACAAAACCAAAGCATCTCCCACCAATAATGTCTTCATTATTCTTCATAAATATTAATTTATATATTTAAATTTAAAACTGTTTGTGCATTATTTTGCAAAAAAATTGAATCGTATTTATTTTGGCCATGGATTTATATATTAATTTATCTTATATAATATATATATATAAACTATTATATGTATATATTATTGATTTTTGGTAAATTTTTAACTATGTATTTTATATATATGTAATAGATTTTATATTTTTGAGGAAAATGAGTGATCCTCTTTAAGAGGAGAGCACTCATATAATTTTAGTCTACATTTTATGAAACAGTTGATACAAGGCCTTACTGGGAGTAAAATGGAAGAATTGAAAACTAGAAATACAATAAACAAAAGGTGATGATAAAATTAAACATCGAAAACCTCATTGGAAAAGTAAGTCCAAAATAATATATCCTTAATGGTGAAATAGCCCATAGCGAGTCTTCTATAAAAAAAAATGGTAACTATAATCCAACGTTCACATTCCAATCCATGGTAATAACATAGCATAAGCAGTCCAATCCCGAGTAAACCCTAGTACATGAAAACTCAAAAAAGCTGTAAGACTCTCTCTCTCTCTCTCTCACACACACACACATATGTATGTGTATGTAAATATATATACGTATGTATATGTATATGTATATATAAATATATGTATGTGTGTATGTGTGTATATGTGTCTATATGTGTGTGTGTGTGTGTGTGTGTTTGTGTGTTTTAAAGTTTATATCCACATATGAGTGGAAAAACAAAAAAAAATCGAAAAGGAAAGTGAAATTAGTTTTCAATTAATAGTAATATGTTTGAAGAATTACTATTAGAAGCATCAACAAGGCCATTTCTTAAGGCCAAATTATTTATCATATCGTTGTGAACAATCTTTATCTTCAAGATATCAATGCAACTTTTTAGTTTGTAAAAAAATTCCTTGAAGTGAACATTTTTAGCTAATTTATAGCTGCTATTCATGACCCAATTATAAATGAAAAGCTCAATAGTATAAGTAAGGTTATCGGGAGGAATATATATACGTTTACGTATATGTATACGTATGTGTATATATATATCTGTGTGTATTAAAAGTTTGTATCCACATACAAGTAGAAAACTAAAACGAAATTGGAAAGCAAAGCAAAATTAGTTTTCAATTAACAGTAATACGTTCGAAGAATTACTATTAGAAGCATCAACAAGGTCAGTGCTTAAGGCCAAATTATTTATCATAGTATTGTGAACTATCTTTACCTTCGAGATATCAATGAAACCTTTTGGTTTGTTAAGATATTCCTTGAAGTGAAATTTTTTAGATGGTTTATAGCTACTATTCGCGGCACAATTATAAATGAAAAGCTCAATGGCATAAATAAGGTTATTGGGAGGAAGATTAACATTGTTAAACATTCTTTGGATTCTTTTAAACCATAAATACCAATAAGTAATAATGAATATAACATCAAGTAGAATTCTAATACTTTTACCATATTGGAATCAATAATGATTCCAATAGTAATCACAGTTAAAATTAGTGTTGTTCCTCTTGAAGTCTAAAATATTAAGTGTGTTTACAAGTATGGAACTAGTATAGGGACAATTGTAATATAAATGCATTACATCTTTAGGTCCAATTTGCAAAGAACACGTTTTTTATCTATAAACAAGTTCTTTTTCTTTGGAAATTCAATTGTGTTTAATAACGTATGTGAAATCAACCACATGAGTACCTTTATTTTGAACATTTGCATTCCTCATTAATTTGAAAATATTTGGTTTAGTACCTGAAATTTTTAAAAATTATAAACTGAGTTCGAGGAGTATATTTTACTGTTATCACAATACCAAGTCCTTGTATCACTCTCGTTGTCTAAGTTGTAATATTCTAGCTTAGTGTAAAGCATAACAAATTGGGTTAAGGAAACACCATCAAGAATATAGTTAAAATTAAAGTTCTATGAATTTTCATTATAAGGTCTATAAAACTTTTATATTAAAGCAATTTTAAAATTACTAATGTCAAAAAATTCTTTATACTCAACTTGGGGTATAACCGAAATACAGCTATCATGCCAAAACAATGTGTTTCTTTAAGAAAAATGTATATGATCCTCTAGTAATAGAGAGCACACATGCAACTATATATATATAACACAAATCAAGGTGTTACCAACATGACTGACAGGTTTCTAAGTACATGTATCAAAAGATAAGAACTCAATTACCCCTATAATGAACTTCGGCATGGCCACCGCCCATTACACCATAATATCAAGCTCTGGCATGACCACCGCCCAATATTAAGGTGTTAGGAGTACCTGAAAATCTAAGGAAATAACACAAAGCCAATGATACGGAAACGGTACCCTCTAATAAGGAAGCTCCATGCTACTGACTCAGAAGGAATGAGGATGTGACTAAACTAAGATGGAACTGCTAGTGATCCTGAAAGGAAAACTCCACTCTAAAGACTCGAAAAAAATGGAAGTAGCACCTAACTGAAGAGCGAATCTCCCTGAGAATCTCCCTGAAAATATGCCACCATGATAAAGCTGAAGATGTACTGAGAAGTGAGCCTCTCTGTAATCTGGAAACCTGCAATCTGTAGTCCTATGTACCCGCAAAGAGTACCTAACACCCTATCCACCACCCTATCACCCATACCTGTTTTGTAGAACAACTAAGAAAATAGTTAGAGTGATACACATAAATGCATATAAATAAAATTTATATACATTTATATATGTAAAAGAGATAGGGGTGAAAATGCTTAAGAAAGGCTAACGGGGCAAAATAAAGAAAAAGGAGGATAAAAACTAAAAAGCAAATAAAAGAACTACTTAAGGAAAGCCAATAAGATCCCAAAAATTAAAGAACTAAAAGATCGATAAACTAATTCAGGCAATGACAAATACAATAATTGAAACAAATCTTAAAATATTCTAATGGACCTTTGATCAAAAGTAAATTATGATGCACAGTGAAATCATCATTTGAGTTTGAAAAAATATTAATACTATAATTCTTGATGTTAAAAATATTATTATTGTGCTTAAATAGATTCATATTATAACTAACCTTATTAAGATACTCTTTAAATAGGTTATTTTTTTGCAAATTTATATTTAGGATTCGAGATCCAATTAAAACAAAATGAAGAGATTGTAAAAATCAATTTGTTGGAGTGATTATTATTATTATTAAAAATTCTCTGATTTCTTTCAAACCAAACATACCAACAAGTTATAATAAATAAAGTGTCAAATAAGAATCTAGTATTCTTTTTGAACCTAAATCTAAATGTATTCCAATAGAATTCACAATCTGAAATTTTAGTGTTTATATTAAAGTTAAAAAATTTAAGGGTATTATTTAGAATGAAATTAGTATCCATACAATTAAGGTATATGTGTTTAATATCTTCAAAATACAGATTACAAAAATAACATTTATTATTATTTTGAATATTTTTTTCTCTTTAAAAATTATATAGCATTAAGTTTTCCATGCAGTATTAACCATATATGAATTTTAGATTTAGGAGGAGCATTAGATTTCCAAATAAATTTAAACGATTTGTTAGTTATATCCAAAAAATTAATAAATCTATAAAATGAATTAGATGCATATTTCTTGCTCTTATCCTATTCCCAACTAATAATATCATTATCGTTATTAATATTGTAAAAATTTAATCTAGCATAAAGCAAAGAAAGCTGCCTAAAGGTTGAACCTACTAAAACACTGTTAAAACTAAAATTCCAAGAAGGGTCATCTTAGGGAGAAAAAACTTCAATAATTAAAGCATATTTAAAATTACTGATTTCATAAATCTCTTTAAACTCTATTCTAAGAGGTAAAACTGAAATCCAATGATCACGCCAAAAAGAGGTACAATTACCGGAATGAACTTTTGTGTTAGTACCTAGGTTAAAAATCTCATGACATTTTAAAATGGATTTCCAAAAATTAGATAGTTTACGAATGACTGGTGAAGTAATTTGATATAAATTGCTACTACCATTATAGTAATATTAAGAAATGACTTCTTTCCATGTGGCTTTATTATTTATATCCTTATACTTCCATGACCATTTACCTAGTAAATACAAATTCATGTTACGCAAATTAATGACTCCTAAACCGCCATCCTTTTTAGATTTACAAACTGTTTCCCAATTTAATAAACATTTAATGCAGCTATTAGAGTTTTCCCCACTCCATAGGAATTCCCTTCTAATTTTGTCTATTTTATCGATCACCCGATCTGGAAATAGATACGCATACATCCAATAGATCGGGAGCGCTAATAAAAATCGAATTTATTAAAATTAATCTACTCGCTCTTGATAAGAATCTCGCATTCCAATTAAAAATCCTATTTTTGATTTTATCTATGATTATAAACTAGTCATCATGTTTAAATTTAGCAGGTCTAATAACAAAACCAAGATAGTCAAATGGAAAGTTCATAGTTTTGTAATTAAGAGTATTAGCAACTAAATTTTCAACTTTTTCAAAATCATTTAAAACTAAAACAGAGCTTTAATCGAAATTAACTTTTAAACCTGATAGTAGTTCAAAACTATATAAAATAAACTTAAGAGTAATAATATGCCTACGTAAATAGGAGGAAAAGAGCAAGGCATCATCAGCAAATTAAAGGACATATATGCCGTTACGCGATATATCATTACCGACATATCCCAAAGATCCATCATTAACTACTTTTTGTAATAATCTTGGCGAAAACATCTGGAGCTAAATTAAATAAAAGAGGCGATAAAGGATCTCCTTGCCTTAAACATCGCTTAGATTGAATTTTATTACCTAATATACCATTAACAATAATACTAGAGTTACCAGTTTTAAGCAAATTCATAATCTAGCTAATCCATCTATGATTGAAACCTCTAGCATGAAAAATATCTACAAGAAAACCCCAATCCATCGAATCAAAAGCTTTTGCAAAGTCCAATTTTAAAATCGCACAAGTTATATTATTCTTACAACAGTGATTAATGTATTCTTGAACAACTGCCACACCATCAGTGATATTTCTCCTTTTAATAAAAGCAGATTGTAAACAGCCAATTAGATCATTCATTTTTGTACTAAGTCTATTAGCTAAAACTTTAGAAATAATTTTAATGGAACAGTTAACCAAAGAAATAGGTCTAAAATCTTTTAGGTTATTAGCATCTACTTTTTTGTGCAAGAAAATAACATTTGCAGAATTAAATCTACCTAGTTGTAAATTTCCATTATAGAAATCATTAAACATATTAATTAAATCTAATTTTAAAACATCCCAGAACATTTTATAAAAGAAAATTGAGAACACATCGGGTCCCGAGGATTTATTTCCTAACAAATTAGTGATAGCTTTCTAAATTTCCACTTTAGTAAAAGGATTATCTAGCTTGGAAAGATCAATAATATAGTCAGACGGATAGAGATCATTCCATCTAGCATTAATTCTATAATTATTTTTATTACCAAAAATATCTCTATAATAGTCGGTAAAAGCCTTATTAAAATCTCTTTGATCAAGTAACTCTTCATTATTTACAATAATGGAATTAATACGTTTTCTGCCATTAGCCATATTGTGAAAAAAATTAGTATTATTGTCTCCTTTATCAATCCACTGAATTCTGGATCTCTGCTTCTACATAACCTCCTCCTTTTCTAAAATAGAATTAGGTTCCTCTTTTAGATTAGCTTAAACACTACGCTCATCTAAATTTGGTTGCTTGTTTCTTCTATCTCATTTAATTTAAGCAGCTCAGAAAGAATATTTTCTTTTTTAATTTTAATACTACCAAAAACATTTTTATTCCAGTTTTTTAAAAAAAATCCTAAGATCCTGAAGCTTTAGGACAATTTTTTTTGCAGAAATGTCCATATTAATATTATAATAACTCATAGAAGTCCACTTATTTTTGATTAAATTTAAAAAGTTAGATTCTAATCACCATATTTTTTCAAATTTGAAAGATTTGTTGATAACCCTATGCTGATCACATGTGAGAATAGTAGGACAATGATTAGAATGAGTGTAAGGCAAAACCGAAACTCTACATATTAGATATTTATCCTCAATTTCATCACTAACAAAAAACCTATCAAGTAAAGATATAGATGGGGTTTCTCTAGAATTGGTCCAAGTAAATATCTGAATGAACTATTCTGTTAATCTTAAGACTGAAAATATCAAAAAACTAAGATTGATTTCCAAAGGTTCAAAAATATTGTTAGAATTTCAAGAGATATGATGAATTTTAAAAGTTCTACCATAAAATCGATTTGCAATCATTTATTTTCATATAAGGTGTCTATCATCATCATCATCATCATCATCAAAGCCATTTTCTAGGAAAAGACATGTTGAGATTATGTAGATTTGTAGTTCCTAAACCCCTCGTCTTAGATTTACTAATTGTTTCCCAATTAACAAGATGATTAATGCTACTATAAGAATTATCCCTACATCAAAGAAAGTTTCTTCTAATTTTACCTATTTTATCAATTAGCCTTTTGGATAAAGATAAAATGACATCAAATAAATGGATAGGTCCAATAAACAAAGTTGATTAGAATGACTCTACCGCTCTAGATAAAAAAAACTACGGTTCTACCTAGATAATTTTACATTAATTTTGTCGATAATTATTTGCCGATCTTCCTTTTTTAACTTAGCTAGATTAATCAAAAACCCAAAGTAATCTATAGCAAATTTCATAATTTCACAATTAAGCTTATTAGCATTAAGGTTTTCAACATTATACACATCATTTAAGACTAGAATAGAACTCTTGTCAAAATTAATCTTAGGTTCCAAAAGCATTTCATACCTATATAAAATAAAATTTAGAGTTGTGATGTGTCAAGGTAAATGAAAGGTAAAAAGGCATGGTATAGTTTACAGATTGGATAACTAAGAAACCGTTGCTAGTGATATTATTACTAATAGTCTCTAGGACCCTATTTATAATAGATGATTTTGTAACTTTGGTTAATACGTCCGTAACTAAATTTAGCAATAGAGGTGACAAAAGGCTGCCTTATCTATGCTTGTATTTAGATTGAACTTTGTTTCCCACAGTTTCATTAACCATAAACTCGAGTTTTTGGTTTGAAGCAAGTTCATAATCCAACCTATCCATCTAAAACTAAATCCCTTGGCCAGTAGTTAATCTTTAAGAAAAGGCCAACTAAGAGAATCAAACACCTCGGTAAATTTAGGTTATAATTGGACACAAGTGATATTATTCTTACAATAATAATTAGTAAATTCTTGTACTACCTCATCCCATCCATGATATTTCAACCACCAATAAAAGCAGACTTAACAATATCGATTAAATTATTCACTTTAGTACTTAACCTTTTAACTAAAACCTTTGAGATAGTTTTATAAAAATAGTTAATTAACGAAATTGATCAAAAACTCATAAGCTTATTTCTTCCACTTTCTTTTGAAGAAGAATAACGTTAGAATTTAAATTTCCCTAACTGTAAATTATTATTATATAGCTCATTAAACATTTAAATAACTCGAATTTTATGCAAAAATTTCTTATAAAATAACATATGAAAATCCATCTAGTGCAAGAAATTTACTACTAGGTCTATCATTGATATCCCTCAAGATTTTCTCTTCCGAGAATGGAATATCCAGATCATATAAAGCAATCTTTGTATTTTCAGAATTCAAATCATTCCATTTTTTGTCATTTCTATGACGTCTATTAGTTTCAAAAATCTCTTTGTAGTAAATAGTGAAGGCAGCATTAAGCTCATTTTGATCAAAATTTCTATATTATTAATAATAAGAAGTTTCCGGTGTCACTTTGCTTATGGCTATTAGCAAATTTATGCAAAAAAAATTGGTCTTCCTTTCCATTATCTATCCACTATAACCTAGACCTCTATTTTCACATTATTTCCTATTGTGAATTAATTTCATTTAGTTCTTTTTTAAAATTTAGCATAAAAATATTTCTCAAAAATGTTTAACATCTATGATTCTTCTAATTTATTTAATTTTAAAATTTTAGAAAGCAATTTATCT
Source organism: Allium cepa (assembly GCA_030765085.1). Taxonomy (NCBI): domain Eukaryota; kingdom Viridiplantae; phylum Streptophyta; class Magnoliopsida; order Asparagales; family Amaryllidaceae; genus Allium; species Allium cepa. The sequence continues at coordinate 788,946,437 of CM060935.1, read as the reverse complement.
TTGTAATGTTGCCAAAAACATATTATTCCATTTCTTGAGAAATAACTCAAAGTCCCTAAATTTACTAATAAAAGCTTTAACTATGCTTTTGGAATACTTTATAATATTGTTGCTCATAGAAAGCTATTTGTTAGTAAGATGTTACTTTCTAAAAGCCACATCTCGAATCTAAAATTTCTACGAATAAAGCTATGGTTTTCACAAGAGAGAATGATTGGGCATTAATTAGAATACAAAGTTGGAAGCCTATTAAAATGTAGTATCGATAACCTATTTATCTCCTTGCTTATGTAGAAAAGATCAAGGAGAGCCATAGATGGTACATTTTTAGAGTTCGGCTTGGTAAATTTCCAATTACTAAGTAATGATTTGACCAAATTACCATTAATAGTAAACTGGTTAAATTATCCATAGCAGAAAAGCCACCTTCGTCAGGTGAGCCCTCCTCTAAAAACCTAGTTACATTGAAATCCCCCACTACCACATATCTATCATAAGGGATCTAAACTCGAGACACTCACTCCAACAAACCTTCCTATCAATCTTGTTATGCAGCCTATAAAAATTGGAGATATTTAATAAAGAATCGTCCTTTAAGCACTTGAAAATAAGACAAAAGTTATTGATAATATGAAGTAACTTAGCATAATTATGTTTCCAATCCACCGTTAGAATTCCGAGATACACCTAGCGAAGAGATAAGCCTAATGACTAAAGTAAAAAATCCCTAAAATTCTGTAAAATCAGTAGACGGGATGCTCAATTTGGTTTCTTGTAAAAAAGCTATGTCAATATAATTGTCTTTTGGGAAAAGGCCTAAATTTATTGCATTATCTAGATTATGTAAACTCCTAATATTCCTACAAACGTATCTCATGGTCTAAGCGATCAGACTCTCTCAATCCCCTTGTTCCTAATAATTATATGTTAGATTGCTTTAAATCAAAAATAAACATGTCTTCCCAGTTAACTCAAGCACAATACAAGTAGATAAATCTTCAACACTATAAGTGCTACTTAAAAGGTCAGTTGAGTCTGAGCTAGAGGTAGAAGCTCTAATAGCCACATCAATAGAGGTGTTATGAGTTTATGCACTTCTCCTCACGAAGCTACATAACTGGAGAGACTTTCGCCTAGATCCTCGCCTTGTGCTTAATGAATGCTCCGAATTGGTGGCTTGAATCAATGCTCTTTCCATCAAGCTCGAACCTCCCCCTCATCCTGTACTAAAACCATCGCAAGACTAGCATCAACTATTGCACTTGAACTTAAAAGCACATGCATAATATTCTCTAAATGTAGATCGGAATGAATTCTACAATCTTTCCAACATTCGGTACTCCCATAACTCATTGCCCTCATAAATCTCACCTGCCGCTGCATAATTACCCATACATGAAATTAACTCAATAGTACCCACCCCATTTTTCAAAATATTTAAAACACAACATGCAGTATCACATTGTGTAGAATCACCCAACTTATTGTGAAACATTCCCTCTCAGCCCATTTAGAACCCACACCAACCCAACTTTTCTTGACTTGTGTTCCTCCTCATCCACAACCAACCATCCACCAAAAGTCTAATTCGAAATGCCTTCAATAAGAGCATCATCATTAGCCACAGTTACAATCACCATCACTTCACCTTGCACAATAACAATACATTTGCATAAGAAGAACACATCACCTTCAGGCTCCTCATCCATTTCAATAATCAAGAGCCCATAGTACATTCATTCTCCACCATATTAATCCCTTCTACAACAACAACCAATGGTTCGACCTCATCTTTTCCAATAGCATCATCCAATGAATCAGCCTCATCAACATAGTTTTCAAGTTGCCTAAACCTATTTATTATGTCAAAACAAGCTATAGCATTAATCTCAAAAGTTGCAATGACCTCCTCAACTTCTTGAATAGATTTAGGTAAGTTCAATGCCAGTTGCACCAAGTGACTAACAGAGGGATCAAGGCTGATTAGGTCTGTGACGACCGTCCTACACCACCGGCACTCAATATAACTAAGTAGTTAACCGCTTTTGTACTCGGCCGATGTAGGATGATTATCAAGGGTTGAAAATAAACATCACATGACTTATCATATATCTCACAGTTCATTGAGTAAAATATAATAATAATAACAACAATAATAACAATCACAGATATAACATAGAAGAGAGAACAATGACCGAGTGAATCAATTATCAGAGTACAGATTTATAGAGTTATACTACATAGTAATAGAGCTTGTACAAATGGAAACTAACTCATATAAACTGTCTCATAATAGTAAAGAAAACATTGCCTTAGCTCTATAGTGTTGCACAACGGAATAAGCATGAGTATCCATATATGATACGAGATATCTCCATCCTACTCGTCGTCTGCATTGCTACCGTATACACCTAGACCTGCAATCTAGTCTACTTATTTAAGAGTACCCGATATAATAAGAAGCAAAGCAAAAAATCTTGAGTCAGACAACAGTCTGGTGTGAGTGATAAATGAATAAAACAAATCTTGATCGAACCTATATTTGCCCAATGGATACAATCTTCTCATGGGATCTAGTACATCGAAAATAGGGCCTCTTTCGCTATGCACCTTACTAGAGGGTCTCAAAATACCATACAAGTCGATATAGCAAGGAAATAGGGTAAACGAACCATACCTGATTTGTTCCTGAAACTAAAGAGTTAGCACATAACAAACATAATATGCTACTCTACAAACATCATAAGGGTGTACTGCAAACTATGTACAATGACGAGTGTCCAGGTATCCCTATCCACAATACCTATTTCAAATGACGTCCCTTGAGTGATAGACTATGGGAGAGAACAACTAATCCTTAAATGCTCCACAACATCACTTAGAGTGCCCTAGGTATATGATAACCTGTATGACTATTCCTTTACCAGGGATTAATGGATTAATCTTGGTTTTCAATATACTCATCTATAGCCCAAAGCTGATACTAGACTCATTCCATCGGCATAGGGTATACGGGTCCATTCAACTGATCCGGGGTAACCAAATGAAGTACCCATGAGCTTCCTCACAATAACCGTACCTTCGAGTACATCAGAAAACATTCATAGTATTAATGATCCCTTAGCACTCATGTCCGAGCCCTTTCCTTGATTTTATCTTATTTCCATTATTCTCAAAGTACCATTCCACATTCCTTTTTTCATGATAGAACCATTCAACCGCCTACCCATGGGCCACCCTTCCAGGAACCTTCCCTTTATGGATAATCATTTACACCACCTTTCGACATCGAGGAGCCATGAGTGGAAACAAACTCCATTCACCATCAAGTTACCATCATCGAAGTCCAAAAGTTATCATCGTGCTACTACATCGCCATCAAACCCCAAGCGAACAAACAAATACCTCCAACATGACCTATAAAGCTCCCTTATCCCACTCTGGAAGTTCCACAAACTTTGCCCCCAAACATTCATGTCGGTATCGAGCAAAAGAGATCGGTACCGATATGATTTTACTCATCTGCACTTAGCCAAATTTGGCCAAGTAGTTTCCAACCCAACCGCTTCTTCTCGGCATGTATATAACTCCGTGCTTTATTTTCCCAAGCATCCCAAGTTCAAGATTCATCTAGATGCCAAAAATTTACTCGGTACTGATCTAAAGTGATCAGTATTGATCAGCTTACTTAGCTAATTTTTTGACTTCGAACTTCTGGACCCCTTCTACCTTCAACTCGAATTATTATAGCCTAAATTCCAAACTGTTTCCTTTTTGTCGAATAGATTTGCAAACACTCCACTTAAAAAAACATCTTATCACCGACTTGAATCCCAAGACCTAAACTTCATGCAACTTGAACTTTGGGTTCCTCCCTTGCTTCAAAGCCCCTCCTCCAAGTTTTCATCCAATTTCGGCCGATTTTGCCTTCGATTTGCCCATTTCGTCGATCTATTTTCCTAACTACCTAAAGCAGTAACAATCCATATCAAAGCACATATAGAACTGAAATATCATCCACATACATCCATACACACATGTAATTTATCAAAACGTGATTATCATACAAATGCTAGTCTAGATCTAACTTTTACACTAGCATGTAAATATGATCAAATGGGGTTGTAAAACCATTTAAAAACCACTTTAAATCTTTTTAATTTTAGCCATAAACGTGAATGATCATTGGATTAAACTTAGAAAATGTTTATGAGTTCAAAATCGTGTTTAAATATCTATTTTAACTATATGAACGGACATAAATAGTGGGAGGTCAAGCATCACTCGCCAAATACCCAAAATACCTATTTTCCTCATAAATTCAAGATGGACAATAAAGAAATATGAATCTCCAAACACCAAATAGATAGATCTACAATCTCCTTTGCTAATTACCCTTCTAATGAATTTGAAGAAGATTAGTAATGAAAATAGAAGCTTTTTGATGAAATGAGCATTGATGGAGTTTTTGATCTAATTTAGGAAGAAAAGAAATGATTTGGGGTTTGTTGTTCAGCCACTATTCAGAAAAATTTCAAGTTAAAACTTAGGCTTAGCCCCTAAACCTCTCTAATTACCCATCTATCAAGAAACAAACATAATTTAAAATGGTCATGTCTCTTAAATGGTAGGTCTGTTTTCCTATTATGACCACTCTACGGAAAGAGAAACAATAAGCTTGATCTAGTGGAAGTGATTTCCAACCGTAATTCCATACCAATCAAAATAGGCCTTACAAGGATTTTTGTGTCTTAAATGTCTGATAAAAATTCTAAAGTGGAAAATGTCCTTAGTAGTCGTTGCTCATAGTTTCAGAGTCATATGACCTCATATGACTTAAATAGAAATACTTTACGATCCTTTGATATATAAAATACGGATCGTTACACTCCCCTTTTTAGGATATTTACCCCCAAAATCCCCAAATAAGTCGATGAATAGTAAACCATAGTTACCCGTATGCCTAATAATCATATACAAAGATCAAACATATTAAACATACAACCATACAATCAATAGTATAGATAAACCTACCCTACCAAAAGATACAAAACTAACTTATATGATATCAAATGGAAGTATATCTGATAAACAGTAGAACTCATGCTCTCTCGGTTTCCCACATGTAGTCACCTTCACTTTGGTCCCATTGAACCTTCACTGTAACGACCCGGTATTTTCAACCATTCGCATCCATTGTAAGTGTATAGATAGACACTCATGCCGGAATTGAATTGCTCAAAATACCGCGTTGTAAATAAAATTTTGGCAAACCTCATAATATACAGTAAATAAAATCACAGATCACAGACACAGAGTATATAATAATGCAGCGGAAGTAAAAGAGATAGTAGTTCATGAAGCTACTAAAAAAATATATAAGATACATCAGAGTTAAATGAGATACAACAGAAGAGTAACAAGATACATCACTGAAACACTGGATACTGAAACAAAATAGAAGGCTGGATCTTCAAGGAAAGCTCCAACTCCGGAGGTGAATCTTGAATGCTAACTCAATCAATCTGACCCGAGTGTAAAGCAAAACACAAAACCCTCGAGTCAGGACATAAATACTTATAAACTATAAATCAACTCAAGTGAACAGTAACAAAATGCATCAATAACTTAAAGGATGCTTGGGACCGCCCATCCTCTAAGGATCCGTTAAACTATTTACTATATAGTAATATACGCTATATACGGTAGTGTCTAATCAGTAAAGTATAATCATATAGAAAATAGCGTTAAAGGGATGGTGAACCTTAACGCGGTCGGATCTTTAAAACCAAAATCGTAGTGGGCTCGATATAAGGATATGACACGGCACGCGAGGCAATGCCAGGGTGGATATACCGTTTGCACTCCCGGACCGGTGGTGACGGCAAGCCAGCAGCTTCCGCCCACCTCGAACAATACCCCCGAATCAAAGTGGCGCCACCGAATCGAATCACAACAGTAATAGAATGGTTTCCGATGGAGCATGCTCGATGAAAGGGTGCGACCCTTTGTGTAGCCCGGTATAGCTCCTGTTTTAGTCATATATGCCAACTCACGGGAGTTGGGTCCACGTAATATACCTCGTGAACGTCGCCACCATCCTACTTCATTCTGGAATCTCCACCGCGTAAACAGTTGTTAAAGTGGTTTTCGGTATTGTCTGGCTATAAGACAATATCCGATCCCGGTCTCTTTAACAACCAATCGTTATTATAACCCATGGATATTTATTTCAAATAATTTATACTTTCAAGACCAAAATATCATACTCATTTCAAAACAATATCACAATTGTATCATTTCCATTTCAAAAATAATTCAATATTATATCATTCAAATAAAACCCAAATTTTCAAATCATTGAATATTTCTTTAAATTTTATTAAACTTGAAATATTCCTTTAAATTATGATAGCATTTTGGAAATGTTACCTTAAGGAATCATAGCATTTTTGGAATGTACTACTTTCCACTTTACATTGTATATAATCAAAGTATTGATAAGCTTAAAATTTTAACATGTCAATTTATCATAGCCTTATAGTTAAATAAACTTTCTTACTGTAATATACAATTTAAACCGAAATTCTTATGTTAAGTTAAAAGCACCTTATTAACTTACATTATTATTACAATAAGTAACATTTATCATTTTAATCAATTTAAAATACACCATTACATTGATTAAAATCTACGTGTCAAATGTACGTTTTAAATTTTATATTCCTATTACAATAATGAACATTTATTAATTAAATCAATACCACACTACTTAAAACTTTAAGTGTTTCTTTCTTAATTAAACTTTACATGTTCTTGCATTAATTAAAACTTTCATGTTCTCTCATTAATTAGGACTTTACACGTTTCTTTCATTAATTAAAAACTTATACGTTTCTTTCATTAATTAAAACTTATACCATTCTTTCATTAATTAGGAATTTACATGTTCCTATCATTAATTAGAACACCATACGTTCTTTCATTAATTAAAACCTATACGTTTCTTTCATAAATTAAAACCTATACGTTTCTTTCATAAATTAAAACCTATACGTTTCTTTCATAAATTAAAACCTATACGTTTCTTTCATAAATTAAAACTTAACATTTCAGATTTATTTTACCTTTTCACAAATTTAACTAAACTTCCAGTTTATTTAATTAATTTAACATCTTTAGTTAAAACTCAAATTTCACATTTTCAAGTCAAGTTATATTTTAAAATTTCATTTTCAACAGTCATTTATTCAACCACTTAAATTTATAGAAAATCAATAATTCTTTAATAAATCACTTAAATTCAAATATAAATCAATTTATCATATTTACCATTTTCCAAATAAAATTAAAGTCCATTTTATTCATGTAACTTAAATATCATTTTTAGTCAAAATTCCAAATTTCAAACATAAGTTATATTTCAAAATCCAGTTAATCCATTCATAAATTACATTTTTAACACATAGAAAAATCAAAATTTATTTATTTTAAAACCTTTCAAAATCTATTTAAATCAAATTTCATAATTTTATATTTTTAAAATACTTAAAATATTCAAAGCACTTTATAGAATAACCACGGGTCTGTATATAGTTTTCTAACCTAGGTCAAGTGATACGGATATGTATCATTTCAATCCGCAGTTTTAAAAGGTAAAAATCCGGGTTCTATCATTTCAAACCCGGAATCCCAAGTATAGATAAATAAATAAAATAACTCAGGCTTATCATTTCAGCCCATAATGATTTTTATCCTAACAGGGAACTTGTAGTGTGATCATATACAGAAATAATATAAACAATGTCAATATCACAATATACAGTCATGTATCAGATGTCAGGTGAAAATTAACAGTTTTAACATGGTAATAACATAGTAATAACACGGCATAGCATATCATATGATCATCATTAACTTGCATAAATATTTTACATTACTAAACACTTGTCATCAATCCACTTTTCATAAGTATATATGTCAGAGTGAGAAAGACTCACCTTTTTCAAAGCTAGAGACCAAAACAACATACAAGCACGACTCCAAAGGCACGACAAGCACAATTTCACGACTTTTGATTTGAGTTGAAAGATAGGCAAGATATGATTTTGTATCAACAACCCAAAGCAAAACAATGAAAGGAGAACAAATGAAATAAAACAAGAGTGAAGAGAAGAAAGAAAGAAAAAAAAGAGAAAAAAAAATGAAAGGAAAAGCATGCTTCGGTTCATACCTTCAGGAGATGCTTACGCAAATTTTGATGGAAGCAAAATGAATAATTTATGGTATGGAACTTTTGAACGTGAAATATATATTAACGTTTGCTCACTAATTTATGTAGAGGGCAGGCAAGAGAAAAATGCTTGAACGGTAGAGGCAATTAAGGCATTCAATTCTATCCAATAGGTGGAAACGTATGGGAGGCAAGAGGGAAAGAAATAATTCACACACGGAAATGATTTAAGGCAAGATTTGAGCAAGATTTTGGATTCTCAAAAGAGAATATACGGCTGAAAACTTTGCATTGTTAACGCAAGAAAAAAAAATCAAATAGATAACGAAAAGGCAAGAGCAACAATTAAATATATGCCCAAAGTAACGTACAAATTATTTTGTTTCTCTTATTAAATAACGTACAAATTATTTTGTTTCTCTTATTAAATAAATTTAAAATACTAACGTTTCTATTAGGAAAATAAACCATCACTTTAAACCAAAATTTAATAGCTATTGTACCATAATTAATAACATTTGATTTAGCTTCGTCCAATTGATTGTTAAATATAAAGTTAAGAAACAGATGTAAACATATGTAAAAGAAATGTAAAGTTTATTTCCCGTTTCACACTAATTATTACTGACTTTTTTTTAAAAAAAAAGTATACAACAAATCTGACCAAAACAAAAGTGAAACAAATGTTACACAATTGTATACAGTTCAAGATGAAAAATTTGCCTTTAGAATTATAAAATTTAGAATTTCTATTAAAGTTGCATTTTTTATCCAAATCAAATTTTCTGACATTGTTTATTTTTATTTGGACAAATGATCAGAAATCATTTCAAGAAAATTTCCAAAATTAGATTTTTAAGAAAACAAAAGCCAAAGCCTTTAAATAAATGAAAAAAATTAAAATTTAGGGAAAACAAGTAGAAAAGTAAGAAAAAGAAAGGGAAGCTATTACCAGATCTTTGAAGCCGTGAGAAACAAATGAAAATGATCTTTTTTTTCACGTGAAAACCTAATGAGATGACGGCTACATTAGGGTTTTACACGGCTAAGCCAATTAATTGAGAAGTTTAAGGAAATGAAGGGTTTGGGCAAATAAAAGGGTTTACGTTTCAAAGTGATTTACAATCTTCCATATTCTTTTCCTTTTAAAACTTTACATAAACAAAATTTCAGGAGAAAATACTTTACAAACCGAAATCAATTAGAAATATGAGGTAACAAATAGTATAATTTGAAAAAAAATATAAAATAATGAAGAAAATGCCTTAAAAATACCAAACAGTGTTCTAAAATTGTGCATAAATCACTGTTACTCTTGGAAAATTATACATTTCATTATAAAATTATTATGAAGTGGAAAGGAATATTTTCATGTGAAAATGAGGTAAGAAATGCACAGCTACAATAAAGAAAGGAATGGTCAAAGGAAATTAAATCTATTAATTGGAAAAGAAACGGAAGAAGAAACGTTAAAACGGTTTTACGTTTCTTTGCTTTCAAACCTTTTAAACTTCCTATATATATATTCATATACATCTAAATAACTGAAAATAATTAAAACCTCAGTTAAAATTCGAAAATATAACAGATAAACAAAATATTAATAATTAAATATTAATTAGATATGATTAAAATAAGAAAAATAGCACAGAAAATGAAAACTTGACTTAAGAATTAGAAATAACTTCAATACACTTTGGAAAAATCTACTTTAATTTAAATATATGTAAGATGAATAAAATAAAGTAAAACACAGCAAATAACAGTGAGTGCATAAAATAAATAAATAAATTTTAATTATATATAATTAAATTAAGAAAATGGCTTAAAATTGTAGACTAGGCTTTTAAAATTAGAAATAAATTCAAATGAACTTTAGAAAAATTATATTATCATTTTAAAAATACTTAAAAGTCAAAATATACATTATATAACATATTATCACATATTAAAATAAAATAAAACAAAGAAGAAGTAATTTATACAAATTAAAATAGTCATTGTTAAATAACCCTATATACGCACAATATTGTAAAGAGTATAACTTTCACAATTTACATCCAATTTCAACGAAACGAAAAGTGGTGTTCTTATAATTTTATGTACTTTCGTAATAAAAGAAAAAAATTTAAATTTTTAAACTTTTAAAATTTTAAGTTGAAAGTCACAGTTTGACTATTTTGACCAAAATCAGCATTTCAGGCAAATATTTCAACTTACACAAGTTTGGGATTATAACTCATAAAAATCAAGATTATATTTAAATAATAAATTTAATCATTTCAAATAAGTAAAAATAAAAGTTTTATTTTTTAAACCAAAATTTTACATTAAAATAATTAAAATATACAATAAAATAATTACAAAATATAGGGTTGTTACACTCTCCCCCACTCAAAACTTTTCGTCCCCGAAAAGGAATGAGGTATAGAAGGGCACAGAAAAGATAGAGTGAAATAGGATTAAGATAAGATGACAAGAAGATTGAAGTTATACCTGATAACTGTTGTTATAGGTAAGTTTTACAAGGTGGAGATTATCAAAGATTATAGAAAGATTTCTAAACAGAAAGATCATAGAAAGATGCATATACCAGTCTATAGCAAGATGAGGACGATAAGAACAACAAAAAGATAGTTTGAAAAACAAAATAAGAAAATGAATTTGAAAGCATGGAGATTTCAACTTAAATAGAAAATAAACTTTTACACAAGTTACATAAATCTTAACTATCTCAAATTTCATTATCTTGTTATCCAATCATCTTAAATTAACAATTTTTTTTTAAAAAACATGGGTTAGAAAAATAATCATTTATTAAACTCACAATGTATTTAATAAATTTTATTCTTCTTTATTCCTAATAAAAATTAAATTTATTCCTCTCAATATATTTACCACTCATGTTCAATATACTTACACTTATTATAACTGCTTTCTTTTATTCTTAGTTCTTTTAACATCATTTTATTGTAAGTTATTCAATTACCCTTTATTATATTTACCTCTGTTAATCATTTTATAATTAAACTTTAAGTGTATAACATTTATTATAACCACTCAAATTTTATTTATAAAATCTTTTTATATTGTATATTACCCAATTACATTGTTAACTTCTGAAATTAAGGTAAGTTATATTGGAATGAAATTGTGTCATACAAATAAAACTTTCCAATTTAATTATCTCAAGTTTAATCATTTATCCAAAAAAAAATTTGATTTTCTTTTTATAATTGAAATTATTGTTAAAAATAAAATTTAAGAATTAAATTTCCGATTTCTTCAAACCATTTAGAGATAAGAAATAATATATATACATATATAATATGTCAAATCAAATTTCAATCATATATCTATATATATTATAAATTAAGTCATATTTTAGAAATTCAAATCAATTTAATTTCCCAAAACAAAGCTGTAGCAAGACTACAGAACAGTCTCTTCACTTCGAAACTCGAAAATGAACGTCGATGATGCTGCAGTCATCACCGAAGTTATTTTCCAGCGACAAAGAGAAGAGTACTAATTTTAAACTTAAAATTCTTTGAAAACAAATTCTATTCAAAATACTTTAAATAATATAACCTTTTAAAACTTTAAACCAAAGTTCGAAATAATCGGAATTTAAATCCTCAAATTCTTGTTTTAAATTCATTTCAGTTCCCAAATAAATTTATAAACAAATATTTATAGATCTATTTGTAGAACAATAAATGATAAATCAAGTATTATCATTTCAGATTATCAATTTAAATCATTTCATTAAGTTCCATAAATTTACTTATATATCAAAATTTATTTCATTAACCAAATTTTATTTTTTTTAAATATATTGTGTCCGTTTGTTCTGTCAAAGTGTTTTGGAAATCTTATCGATAGCGCTGATCAGACGTATCGATCAGAAACCCAACTCAACATCAATAACTCAAACAACACAATATATAAAACATTTTAATTTTAAATACTAGTTTACAAATACACTATACATGAATAAATTTTCAAAGAAGGATAGAGATTCAAATTTTTGATTATCACAAATCAAAGGAGATTATGATTAAAAATAAGTTGGAAACAAGGATGACATGATTAAATAATAGAATAGGAAGATGGATAAGCTTATACAAATCGCGGGAAACCTTAACCTGGTCAACCGTGACTTAAAGAATAAGATCAATGTTGATTTTTCTAGGGTAAATCTACATTCGGTCTCAAGAGTTAGAGTTTGAAATAACAAAAGATATTAGCATCTAAACCAAGGATATATAAGAATCTCTGGTGAATCGATGCTAACTGCAAAGGAGTTTTCTCCTTTTTTTCAATTCAATTTGAAATTGGCGTGACCGCTGACTCACTAAAAAGATCATTCGAAGCGGAGTTATGGAATGCTCCAGAGTCAAAAGAAGATGAATAGTGAGGGATACGAATGGATTTTGGAACCGTAGGGAATGTTCCAAAATTCAAAGGAATCGAGTCAAAAGGGAGAGATTCAAACTCAATGAAAGTGATTCTGTAAATACATTCACTCCATATGCTGAGTTTTGCCTAGAGCTACCAAAGCTCTGATACCAACTCTAACTCCACTATCTTCCTCTTAAGCTGTTTCATATCGCATCCGACAATATGAACTGGCCAATGAGTTCTCGAAGCTTCTGGTTTAATTTGCATATCATCAAGTTGATATGGTACCATAGTCACGCCCGAGTAATGTACAAACTTCCATAAATGAGAGATGTGTAAGACATCATGCACGTCCACCATCTTCTGAGGCAAGTCAAACCCTGTATGCTAGGTTCACAATCCCTCTACTATCAGAAAAGGACCTGCAGATTTTGGTGCCAACTTCCCCTTACCATCGAATCTGATAACGTTTTCTAACAGAGAAATCTTCACGAACATCACATCATCGACAAAGAACTCCAAATCTTAATGTCTTCTATCAACATAATTCTTTTGCCTATTCTGAACAGTTTAATTCATTGACGAATGATCTCAATCTTCTATGAGGTCTCTCTAATCATATATAGCCCAATTATTAGTTTCTCATCCACTTCCTATTAATATGAAAAGCATTACATGGTCAACCATACAATGCTTCGTATGGTGCCACATAGATAATATAATAATGGCTATTGTTGGATGCAAACTATACCAAATGCAAATGGTCATCCTAAACGCCTCCGAAATTGAGGATGAAAGCTTGCAAGAAATCCACCAATATAGATTCACTCTCTTGGTCTGCCCATCTGTTTATGGATAATATGCTGTATGGAGATGCAGCTCCATCCCCAAAGCCTCTTGTAAGCTCTTTCAAAACCCAATAATGAATAAAGGGTCTTAGTCACTCATAATGCTCTTTAGCACACCATGGAATTGCACTATCCACTTTACGTACAACTCGACCAATTCTAATGTCGTTCTACTAAACTTGATGGGTAAGAATCAGGCATTCTTCACTAATGTATCGATTATGACCCAAATGTTGTCTTACTCTCCTCTAGTCCTCATCCATCAATCAAATCCATACATATATGCTCCCATTTCCTCTTGAGAACTTCAAGTGGTTGTAGTAATCCACTTGGCTTCTTCTACCCTGCCTTCACTATCTGGCCATTCATACATTTTGATAGGTTTGTCCTGACATCCTTCTTTATCCCTTTCCAATAATAGGTCAACTTCATATCACGATGCATCATATTTCCATCGGGATGTATAATCAACCTAGAATGGTGGCACTTTCATAACACCTCATCTCGTAATCCATCAACATTGGGAATAAATAATCTTCCATCCTTATGGAGCCAACCATCTTGGTCAATTCTGTACTGCTTCATCTCCTTAAACTCTCCCCCTTCTTCTATTTTTGCCATGATCTCAGCCAGTCTAGCATCTTTCCTTTTACTAGTACTGATCTGCTCAGTTAAGGTAGGGCTAATGGTTAAGTTTGCCAACATCTCTTACTCAAGTTCCAATGAAGTCTGAAGTCATTGCTAGCAATATACTCCAACGGCTTCCACTCTAGGAACATCACTCCTAAACCGGCATGTCTTATACTTCAAGCTTCGATGATTACGTTTCTCTTACCATGTGTATAGAAAATGTCAAATTCATAGGAATTCAAGAAATCCAACCATCGCTACTGGAGAAGAATGAGATCCTTCTTGGAGAAAAGGTACTTTAAGATTATAATATGTGGATAGCTCGAACTTATCTCTTAATAGATAATGCCTCCATCCACAAAGAAAATACTATCGCCACTAAATCCAAATCATGGTCGAATACTTCCTCTCATGTGGTTTCAGCTATCGACTAGCATAGACAATGACTTTTCCTTTCTTCATCAATGCCGCACCTAGTTCAGTACCACATGCGTCTGTGCGTGTTGTCAGTTCCACATTCCCGCTTGGAATGATGAATACTAGTGCACTCGTCAACCTGTCCTTCAGACTTATGAAAGCTTGGTCACACTTTGCATCCCAAACAAAATTCATATTCTCCCTCATCAAACTAGTCAATATTGGGGCTACACTGGAGAAATCCTTGGTAGAACTTTTATAGTATCCCGACAATCTGAGGAAACTTCTCACAACAGTAGTGTTCTTAGGTTAGTTCCAATCCTAAACTGCTGCCATCTTGGCAAGATCTACTACGATGCCCTGCTTAGTGATGACACGACCTAAGAATCTCACTTCCTTCCTCCAAAAGTGATACATTGAAAACTTCGCTCTCAACCTGTGCTTCCTTAACCATTCGAGCACAATCCTCAAGTGTGTCTTTTGATCCTCTTCTATCCTAGAATAGACTAGAATATCATCCATAAATATAAGAACGAACTTGTTTACTTGATCCCTGAAGACACGGTTCATGAGATCAAAAAGTATGCCTAAGTATTGGTTAACCAGATAGCATAACCAACCACTCATAAAAACCATATGGCATATGAAACACAGTGATCGGCACAGTCTCCTTCGCTGCCTCAGCTGGTGAAAATCCATAGCTAGATCCAACTGAGAGAACGCCTTCACATCATGGAGCTGATCGAATAAGTCATCAATGTGCGGAAGTGGATACTTGTTCTTCCTTGTCACCTTATTCAGTTCACGGTAATCTACACACGACCTTCAAGAGCCATCCGCCTTAGAGGGGAACACTACAGGTTCGCCCAACTCAGATATGCTTCTAAAACTGAACCGACACTTCGATGGGTCATTTACAATCACCACAAACTCCTTCCGCTCTCTAGGTGTCATACGCCTCAAAGACATAACTATCGATTTGGTTCCCTTCAGTAAGTCTACGTGGAACTCAATCTCTCGGTGTGGCAGTAATCTGGTCACCTCCTTAAACACATTCGGGTAGTACCTTACGATAGGCACAGATAACAACTCATCCTATGGAACCTCGAGCAAATATAGAAAGCTAACCATAACCCCATCCTCTGGCACACAGCCAATCACTATGGTCAGCCCCTCCACAGCCCTAATCATCACCAATAAGTTCTTGCAATCCACTACTACCACATACTTCCTCAGCTAGTCCATCCTCAAAATAATCCTGAACTCGATGAAATTCAAAAAAAGCAATCACAAACAAAAGAGCATTCATGACTTGATAAGACAAACCATACACAAGCTAGTGGAGCCTCTAACAGGACTCATCACAATCAAAGGTCGACCAATATTTCAATTTTTAATCCCAATCTATCTACTTGATCACTAGATATGAAGGAATGTTACGCTCTGTTATTGTTAAAAAAACATATGGGCATGTCATAAATGAAAAGCATACCTCGATTAATGACGCTCTTCTCCTTTACCGAGGGAGCACTTGACGAAGTTGGAACAACATCCAAAGCATATGCCTTAACAACCTGTTTCTATTATGCTAGTTCTGGGCAATTCTTCTACATATGTCTGGACTTGCTATAGTTGTAACACTTCTTGTTTCCACCAACTTTGCAGTCTTCTTTCCATCAGCTTTGTAGTCTCTAGTCAAGTGACCCTGTCTTCAAAGTCATTACAGACAGGATCCCAATTCACCTTCTTCTGAGCATTCTTTACTTGAAACTACTTCCATTTTCTGTTCCATTTCTCCTTGCCTTCACCACCTTATTGTGATTTTGGCTGTTCATTTACCACAAAAGCTGATTTGGACATGGGGTACATACTCTCCGAGCGAAGAGCTTTCTCAACAAGTCTCTCAAATGGCTCATCGATGTGACACACTAACTTCTCCCTTATATAGTCATCTAAACCCATAATGAACTTTTCATTCTTCCTTATTGGGATATCGATGAAGGATATCCCGTATTCTAATAAGGCATCAAACTCAGGAATATACTTGAAGATAGACATGTCTCCCTGCTTTAAATCAGTAAACTTCTTGAATAGTGTCGGCCTCTGAGTAACCGAAATGAACTTCTGCTCGAATCGGGGTCCCAAGTAAATTGTCCTCAGGTATAGCAACATTAATAGCATTCCACCAATTCATGGCTCTCCCTTAAAGCTGTCAGGAAGCCAACCTCCTCTTTATAACATCATCCAATCTAAGGCCATCAAGCAGGTGTCCAACCAATCTTACACTTCCATAGCCAATTCCCTTCCTTGGAATGGTTTGCCATCCAGATTAGCAAAATCCTTATTCAGCATAACGAAATCAACTTTGGGCGCCTGCACATAAGCACCACCACCTACATCAACATTCAGAGTGATCGTTTGGTCATTTTGTAGCATGTTCGTCTTCATCACGTTGAACATCGCCTACAAGTCAGGGTTAGCAATCCCTGAACTTGCTCCTTCTTCGACTCGGGAGATGATTTTATCATATTGTTTCTTGTACGTTGGCTCATTGTAACATCCCGCCTTTTCGCACGCTTTAAATCGACACACGTGCCAATTCAAACCATATGGAAGGAGGATTTTTATGGGGTAAATAAGAAAAATAAGAAAGAAATAAAACAAAATAGAATCTCACAGCGGAAGGATAAAATATAATAATCAATATACAGTTCATAAAATTGTTTACAAAACATTTGATTCTTCTTTATGCAATAAATATCAGAGATCACACACCAATAAATATCAATGCGGCGGAATACAGTGTAGTGGAACCATATAATATATAATAATAATGATGAAATCTTCGTCTCCGTCCTCCAGAAATAAAGTTTTCGATCCTGAAATGCTCGGACTGACCCGAGCGAATTGAAAAGACAAGACACTCGAGTTAGAACTAAAAGATCTTATGTAAGTTAAATCAACAGAAATAAATATTAGTGGAGTAACTCAAGAGATGCTCGGGATTTACATCTCTTAAGGATCCGTTAAACTATTTACTATGTAGTATATTTCGCTATTATAATAGTGTCTAATTGTAAAATAAACTTACTTTTAAATAGCGTTAAGGGGTTACCCATATAGCCCTTAACACAAAATATATTCCCATTGTCTATACAGTACTGTAATCTCCCCCCTATTGGACGTCGTCAGAGGGCACTCCATAGGTATGGTACAAAACAAAAACGTATAAGGCGCGCTAGGGTAGGTGACACGACAAAACTAGGCAATGTCAGGGTAGATATACCAACTACGCTTTCGGGTCGGTGGTAATGCATAGCAGCTACTACCGCGCACCTCGAACAACACCTCCAAAATCAAAAATCAAAAGTGGCCACCAAAAATCCCAAAGTCAGAGTAGAATAGCAAAGGGATGTGTCCGATAAAATGGGCTACCTTCTTAACCTGTCAATCTCTTCTGTTTTAGCCACCCTATGCCAACTCACGGGAGTTGGGTCCATGTATTTACCTCAAAGGAATCGCCGCCGCCATCCTACTTCATTCTGGAATCTCCACCGCGAATACGATTGTTAAAGTGGTTTTCGGAGTTGGCAGAGAGTATGACAACTTCCGATCCCGGTCTCTTCAACAACCAATCGTTATTATAACACCACGGTTATTTTAAAATAATTTATACTTTAAAACCAGGATAAAATATCCATTACAAAACCATTTAAATACGATATCACTTCTTCTTTTAAAACCAAATAAATATGATATCATTTCAATATATCCTTTTCTAAAACTCATTTCAAAGTTATAATACTTTGAAACCAAATACTTGAAATATAGCCTTCCAAAATAAAACTTTGAATTTCATAACTTTGAAATATAACTACACCACTTAAATGGTTTAAATATTAAATTACTAAATAAAATTAATTAGCTTCTTTAATTTCGCAATCAATTCTAATACAGATTTATATCCTCAAATAAACCATTTCAGATTTCATATATTTCAAAGCTTTAATATTAAATGTTTCAAAACTAAATTTTATAATTCACACATATATATATATATATAATTTACTTTACTATCATTTAGTTTTGAAATATTTAATTTAATCAATCCAGAATCCTTTAAATAGACTACAAATTTCAACAATTTAATATTCCTTAATTTATTTAGACTTGATATATTCACTTAAATCACCTTACCCCCAAATTTTGTTATAGAACAATATTCTTTTAAAATCTAAATTTCAGTAAGTTCCAAATGGACTCTTATTAAATATAATTCTTAATTAAATAAAATCTCAATCAATTTCACTATCTTCCCAACCTTGATTTATAAAATCAATATAAACTCTATATTAAATACAATTTAAGTAAATATTTATCCATATTATATTCAATAAAATCAAACTTTATTTTATACCTTAAACCAATTTTATACATAACTTAAAACCAAAATTTAACTATATAAAATAACCTTCATCAAATATCCGAAATCAATAACTCATAAAACCATATATATAGATTTCTTTACAAAACCATAGAAAATTATTTCAAAAATAAATTTAGATATATACAGCGATGCCTGTATATAATTTTCTATCCTATGGTCAAGTGATACGGATATTTATCATTTCAATCTGCAATTTAAAATAAAAATGCGGTTATATATCATTTCAAACCACAATCCCTAATGAAATGAAAATGCATAATAACTTCCAATTTATAACAATATAAGTACAGCATCCATTCATCCAATATCAACCATCAACCATTTATCACAATCATCATCCAAATTCAAACTATCCATCAATATATAACAGGTGATAATAACAGGTATCAACTATCAGTTTATATTCAAAATAAGTTATAACTGTTTAACTGGCAGTTTATATGCAATAAAATAAATAAAAATTTAACTGGCAGTTAATATGCAATAATGAATTAAATAACAGTTAATTAAATAAATGCAAATTAATTGAGATAATGATTAAATATATGCCAAACAGCTATAAATAAATTTCAAATCACATCATAAATGAAATTAACAAACATAAGAAATCTTAGAAGTTGTGAGTGGGTTAAAACACTCATCTTTCGAATTTAAATTGAATTCAAATCCAATTTAAACCTAAAAATTCAACATCCTCATAATCTACCCAAACCAGCATCAAAATCTCCGGAATTTATATATGAACCTAGCGGAGAATACCCCGCGTGATTATGAGTCCGTATGTAAAAGTTATACGTGTTAGAAGCTCTACGATTACAAATAAAAAAAGAAATAAATAAATTAAATAACCAAACAGGTCATCACCTTCCGTCCATAACGCGTCTACAAGATCACGTGACATCGCCTCAGGTAGACGTGCCCACCTCCAACTTTGACCAAGCCGCCTACCACCATAGGCCGCCTGCGCACGACATCGACCCTCCAGCAAGCCTCACCGCGACCGCATCTACCCTAGGCCTCGGTCCGGCCCTCCCTAGTGCCTCCAGCCGTCGCTCGCCGGTAGTGATTTTCGAACCCTAAATGTCCAATTCCGACCACCCCAAGCGTTTTCAGGCCGCCCAGGAACCACCAATCAACTTCCCTCGACGAGTTCTATAATACCCAGATTTTGATTTCGTCGATTGAAGCCAAAATCAGAAAGCCCCAATTCGACGTCATGGGTTACATGATTTAGAACTTTGACCATGATTTCCCGCTGATTCGAGCAACAATTGCAAAAATATAAGCTACACGTAGATTTGTATCGATGAGATCTTAGATTCTATAATTTTTTTGAATTTTTTCGAAGAGTTTGAATTTTCATATGATTTTTGAATTTGAAATTGGATCTAGGGTTTGCAGCCATTGGAAGAGGAGGAGCCGATAGAATTTTACGCGCAGACAATTGAGAATAGATGTAGGCTAAGGTTTATAGCAGGATATTTATGTAGAAAGATAAAAAAGAATGGATCGGATCTATTAGATATACGCGCTAAACGATATATGGTCCGAAAAGCCCGTTTTGACTCCGGAACGAAATTGGGTCAATCCATATATCAAAATAGATGTTTTAAAATATTCTGAACGTGATGGAAAAAGTTTCACGTCCAAATTCCATCGTATGAAGATGTTATGACAAAATCAAATTATTTAAAATTTATTTCAATTGATTTCAATTTATCGATTTCAAGGCGTTTCGCGTCCGTATGATCAAACGACAAGTTCCATCGATACGAAACTTGAAATCCTACAATAATTCACCATTATGGATCCGATGAAACTTGTTTCGTCGAAATACGAGTCAGTGACCAAAATGGTTATTTTTATACTAATTAAATAAATTAATAAATAAATTAACTGAATCAAATTTTAAATTTTATTTCGATAATTGACAAATTTCAACATTTTTAACTTCTTAATCATTTACAATGTTTTAAACAAATTTAAATGTCAATTTAGAGGTGAATAATTTATAAATTTCAATATTAACCTCAATTTCATTAAATTATAATTCAATTTCCAATAATTCTATTAAATTCACCTTTCATTCTATTATTTAATTTATCGTTATCAAAAGGATGCAATTTACATTGGTTCACGATTGTTTATATTTGTATTCTTAAATTTTATCTAAATTTCCATTTATACAATCTTCTAAGTATTTACTTTTCATTGAATTGCATTTTATCCTATTATCGTGTATTAAATTCAAATATATTGATAAAACTTTATACCATCCCTTTATTCAACTAATAGTCATTATTTCAAATTATTAATTACAATCAGTTAAGATCTTACCATTGGTTCCATTAAATTAAATAAATTAATAATTATTCCGTCTAAATCTCAAATAACGTATTATTTAGCTATTTCAATTTCATTTAATTGCAATTATCTTTTTTTCAGAAATTAAATTCCAATATATAAATAAACTTTATTTCCATTCCTTATAATTCAACAAATTGTCCAATATGAATAACTTTAACATCATTTCCTTTAAATTAAATCATCAATTCATTCATACACCATTAGCAACACATTATTACCCATTACTACCTAAATTTATACTAATATAACCATTAGTTAGATTAATTGCAATTGATTACCCATTTTAACTTTTTAGACTCCATTAACGTAATAATTTAATATTAAATTCCACTTATTGAATTTTAAATTTCAAATAAATTAATAAATCTTGATTTAAAACCTTGTTATTCAATAAATTGACATTTATGGGTGAAATTAACATTGATATGTATTACATTTCCTCAATGCATGTTTCATTTCATACTATTTAGTTATAATTGCCAAATATGTTCATTAATTACTATTTATATTCTTAATTAATTTACTTACTTGGTTTCATACTTGTACGTTTTCACTTCCAAACAATATTATAATTACCTACAGGACATTGATTTTTTTATTTCATGAATTCATTAAATAATTCACTAAATGCCTTTGTTTTCTTATATTCAATTTATTACCATTTAAGTACGTTCATTATCAACAACACAAATTAATTACTTATCTACAATTATTGCATTGGTTTATTCAACAGTTACTTTTATTTACTCCTTTTCTATTTTAAACCAAATGTAACAAATTTCACTATTTATTATTATATTAATGAATTCCATTCTAGTTCGTATTTTTATTAATATTTCACAAATTCAACATTTATATTGGTTTCTCATATTAAACTTATAACCAAGCATGTCAATTCAGACTATTTCAATTTATTGCCATATAAATATTAAATTGTTAACATTTAATTACAATTGCTACATTTAATCTCTAACATTCGCTCAAAATTAAAGATTTTCTCAACTTTATTACAAAATCTTAATTAAATTAACCAATTTATTTATAAAAATTTACGGGTAGTTACACTCTCCCCCACTCAAAACTTTTCGTCCCCGAAAAGGAAAAAGAATGGAAAAGAAGAATTAAGAAATCAATAAATCTTATTTAAAATATTAAATCTATAAACAAATAAATTTACAAAATTAATTAATTTTAAATAAAATATACCGATTTATAACCATTAAATCCTTTTTATCCTTAAATTAATAAAGTTTGGAAAACATTTTCAAAATATTTTCTAAGTCTAAAATTTACGGAAAATTTTGGCAGAGTCTCCTTTGTAAAGGGAGGCTCGAGAGAAAATATAATATCAATTATAATAATATACAACATATATTTTCCAAAATAATATATCCCAACATGGGAAAATAACAATATAATAGCGCTATAAACCGTAATCCGAAAACGTACCTATTTGTCGGGCAATTAACTCTTAGTTATGAAACC
Organism: Allium cepa; assembly: GCA_030765085.1. Lineage (NCBI taxonomy): Eukaryota > Viridiplantae > Streptophyta > Magnoliopsida > Asparagales > Amaryllidaceae > Allium > Allium cepa. The sequence continues at coordinate 788,923,606 of CM060935.1, read as the reverse complement.
AAAAGCGGTAGCAATTTGCTTCCATAACCTGTATTTCACTTATATAATCCAAAAGAGTTAATAATTATATAAAATGAAATATTATTTTTGTTTCATCCACTAACAACAAGCAATGTCAAACACAACAATCACTTGCAATCACAACATACAGCCATCATACAGAATCAACATAATCAATCATTCATTCATATCAACCGAAACAAATAGTTGTTCGGGTTCAATTTTAAATTGCACAGAATGGAAAATAAACTACTTAGTGCGCCATTTACTCAACATTCTTAGATGAAACTAAATAGATTATTTATTTACCCAAACAGTCTTAAAGTATCCTTGCCCAATCAACCATAGACCAAACAAACAACAATTCCAATAGATCCAGTTAATTTTAATCAAATTTATTTCATAATATTTGTTGTTTGATTCCTTTCATTTATATAATGGTTTATCCTTTTTGTTTCCATTTATTTCTTACAGTTTCATTTATTTATTTATTTGCATTTCATGCATTCATTTCTCAATTTCTTTTACTTAGCATCCCAATGCATTACTTTAGTCTACAATCATATATTTAATGCATTCATCTTTTCTACTTATTTTATTTATAATAGCTTCAACCGTTTTCTTAAATTTATAACTTTATAACATCAATTCTTATAAATAGGAGAAATTTATTGAACACTTCATTACATACTTTTACTTGTACAATTTCCATTACATTTTCTTATTAACATTTCAACTTTTAGATCTTTGGTAAGTTATAGATATGCCTTTAAGTCTGTAATTGAAAGTTATACAAGTTTATCTTAATTCTTTTAAAATTTATTCAATGTTCAATAATTATATCCTTTGTATTACAAGTTACACATTTCAGATTTCTCTTAATGTCATTCATAACTTAGCATTAAATTTCTTATTTTAATCGTAGGTACTAATTTTAAATTAGTTACATTCAGTTTCATTATAATAACTTAAACTATTAATCAATGGAAACTTAAGAATTAAATACCGGGTTTTATTTAAATCATTTTAAAATAACAGATAAATATACTCTTACAAATTTATATATATCAAATTATATTTAAACAAATCAAAATTTATATTTGTTTTTAAAAAAAATTATGTAGTCGAACTGCTACAGTGGCCTTCCCACTTCGAAACTCGAAAATGAATGTCGATGATGCATGCACTCATCACCGAAATTATTTTCCAGCGACAGAGAGGGGAGTACAAAATTAATTTCTTTTCAAAGTTTCTTTTTAAAACAATTCTTTCAAATTAAATTAAATATTTATATCAGAAAATACATCTAACAATATTATCCCTATATTCCAAAATTATTCGAAAGAAAGTTTCAAAACCCCGGAACTTAAGTTCTAAATTTCCAATGTTCATTTATTTTATTTTCAACTTTATTTCAACTATTATTTATATTTTCATTACCTAACAACCAATATATAGCAACCAAATATATATCTTATTTATAAAAATTTATTTTATATATAGAAAATATAATAAGAAAAATTATTTCATTCACCTATATTAAAAACAAATATTATGTCGGTTTGTCCTATTAAGTGTTTAGATTCGTGTAGTTAATGCCCCGCTATTACCCCGCTATATCTCATAGCGGATTTCTACTGCTATGATTTTTCCATATAGCCTTTCCGCTTTAATCCCCGCTATTTCCGCTATATCCTGTTATTTCTGCTATATTCCGCTATTTTCGCTATATCTTTTTTAATAAAATGAATTGAAAATTTTCATTTATACATTATAAAATTATGAAACTAATTTATTTGATTTAATTTTTTAATATATTTTTAGAAATGAAAATACTCTAATATTCTACCAATTTCAATTATGTTATATAACAGTTTTTCGTTTATTTAAAGTATATCCGCGCATGTTTTTATTTAAAATTATTTATGTATTATTTATAATTCAATTAAATGATAATTTTTCATTTAACTACCATTTAATTTGTAAAAATATTAAGTACGAGTTTTATATGCTATTTTAGAGCCATCCGCTATATCCCACTATATCCTCGCTATATTACCGCTATGACTTTTTGCACCTCCACTGCTTTGAATCTACCGAGCGCACTAACTGCACAGGTTTAGAATCCCCTATTGATGTCACAGCGTCCCATGCACCAACCAGAGTTTATAAATACAAAACGGAATAAATTAACACAATATCAAAACCTTTTTATAACACTAACAAATACGCTCTCTCATATATATACGCTCAGCGACTCCCATAGGGTATTACTACCCTATTAATAAAGAGTCAAACCCCACAAAGCTAAGGTTTATCGCTAAACCAACTGATACCAGATGTAACATCCCGCCTTTTCGCACGCTTTAAATCGACACATGTGCCAATTCAAACCGTACGGAATGGGGATTTTTATGGGGTAAATAAGTAAAACAAGAAAGAAATAAAACAAAATAGAATCTCACAGCGAAAGGATAAAATATAATAATCAATATACAGTTCATAAAACTGTTTATAATACATTTGATTCTTCTTTATGCAATAAATATCAGAGATCACAAACCAATAAATATCAATGCAGCGGAACACAGTGTAGTGGAACTATATAATATATAATAATAATAATAATGAAATCTTCGTCTTCGTCCTTCAGAAATAAAGTCTTCGATCCTGAAATGCTCGGACTGAGCCGAGCGAATTGAAAAGACAAAACACTCGAGTCAGAACTAAACGATCTTATGTAAGTTAAATCAACAGAAATAAATATGAGTGCAGTAACTCAAGAGATGCTCGGGATTTACATCTCTTAAGGATCCGTTAAACTATTTACTATGTAGCATATTTCGCTATTATAACAGTGTCTAATTGTAAAATAATAAATAGCGTTAAGGGGTTACCCGTATAGCAAATTATATTCTCATAGTCTATACAGTACCGTATTCTCCCCCGTATTGGGCGTCGTCAGAGGGCATTCCATAGGTATGGTACAAAACAAAACTGTATAAGGCATGCTAGGGTAGGTGACACGGCACAACTAGGCAATGCCAGGGTAGATATACCAATTACGCTTTCGGGTCGGTGGTAACGCGTAGCAGCTACCACCGCCCACCTCGAACAACACCCCCAAAATCAAAAATCAAAAGTGGCCACTGAAAAATCCAAAGTCGGAGTAGAATAGCGAAGTGATGTGTCCGATAAAAGGGGCTACCTTTTTAACCCGTCAATTGCTCCTGTTTTAGCCACCTTATGCCAACTCACGGGAGTTGGGTCCACGTATTTACCTCAAAGGAATCGCCGCCACCATCCTACTTCATTCTGGAATCTCCACCGCGTACACGGTTGTTAAAGTGGTTTTCGAAGTTGGCAGAGAGTATGACAACTTCCGATCCCGGTCTCTTCAACAACCAATCGTTATTATAACACCGCCGTTATTTTAAAATAGTTTATACTTTATAACCAGGATAAAATATCCATTACAAAACCATTTAAATACTATATCACTTCTTCTTTTAAAACCAAATAAATATGATATCATTTCAATATATCCTTTTCTAAAACTCATTTCAAAGTTATAATACTTTGAAACCAAACACTTGAAATATAGCCTTCCAAAACATAAAACTTTGAATTTCATAACATTGAAATATAACCACACCACTTAAATGGTTTAAATATTAAATTACTAAATAAAATAAATTAGCTTCTTTAATTTCGCAATCAATTCTAACACATATTTAAATCCTCAAATAAACCATTTCAGATTTCATATATTTCAAAGCTTTAATATTAAATGTTTTAAAACTAAATTTTACAATTCACATATATATCAAATTTACTTTACTATCGTTTAGTTTTGAAAAATTTAATTTAATCAATTAAACAGACTTCAAATTTCAACAATTGAATATTCCTTAATTTATTTAGACTTGATATATTCACTTAAATCACCTTAACCCCGAATTTTGTTATAAAACAATATTCTTTTAAAATCTAAATTTCAATAAGTTCCAAAAGGACTCTTATTAAATACAATTCTTAATTAAATAAAATCTCAATCAATTTCACTATCTTCCAACCTTGATTTATAAAATCAATATAAACTCTATATTAAATATAATTTAAAGTAAATACTTATCCATATTATATTCAATAAAATCAAACTTTATTTTATACCTTAAACCAATTTTATACATAGCTTAAAACCAAAATTTTAACTATATAAAATAACCTTCATCAAATATCCGAAATCAATATCTTATAAAACCATATATATAGATTTCTTTACAAAACCATAGAAAATTATTTCAAAATAAATTTAGATATATACCGCGGTGCTTGTATATAATTTTCTATCCTATGGTCAAGTGATACAGATATTTATCATTTCAATCCGCAATTTAAAATAAAAATGCGGTTGTATATCATTTCAAACCGCAATCCCGAATGAAATGAAAATGCATAATAACTTGCAGTTTATAACAATATAAGACAGCATCCATTCATCCAATATCAACCATCAACCATTTATCACAATCATCATCCAAATTCAAACAATCCATCAATATATAACAGGTGATAATAACAGGTATCAACTATCAGTTTATATTCAAAATAAATTATAACTTTTTAACTGGCAGTTTATATGCAATAAAATAAAAACAATTTAACTGGCAGTTAATATGCAATAATGAACTAAATAACAGTTAATTAAATAAATGCAAATTAACTGAGATAATGATGAAATATATGCCAAACAGCTATAAATAAATTTCAAATCACATCATAAATGAAATTAACGAACATAAAAAATCTTAGAAGTTGTGAGTGAGTTAAAACACTCACCTTTCGAATTTAAATTGAATTCAAATCCAATTTAAACCCAAAAATTCAACAGCCTCAGAATCTGTCCAAAGCAACATCAAAATTTCCGGAATTTAAATACGAACCTAGCGGAGAAAACAGCGCGTGATTCTGAGTTCGTATGTAAAAGTTATACGTGTTAGAAGCTCTACGATTACAAATTAAAAAAAAAAATTAAATAACCAAACACGTCATCACCTTCCCTCCATAACGCGTCTATAGGAACACGCGGCATCGTCTCGGTTAAACGCGCCCACCTCCAACTTTGACCAAGCCGCCTACCACCATAGGCCGCCTGCGCATGACGTCGACCCTCCAGCAAGCCTCACCGCGACCGCCTCTACCCCAGGCCTCGGTCCGGCCCTCCCTAGTGCCTCCGTCCGCCGCTCGCCGGTAGTGATTTTCGAACCCTAAATGTCCAATTCCGACCACCCCAAGCATTTTCAGGCCACCCAGCAACCACCAATCAACTTCCCTCGACGAGTTCTACAATACCCAGATTTTGATTTCGTCGATTGAAGCCAAAATCAGAAAGCCCAAATTCGACGTCATGGGTTACGTGATTTAGAACTTTGACCACGATTTTCCGCTGATTCGAGCAACAATTGCAAAAACAGAAGCTACGCATAGATTCTTATCGATGAGATCTTCGATTCTATAATTTTTTTGAATTTTTCTGAAGAGTTTGAATTTTCATTTGATTTTTGAATTTGAAATTGGATCTAGGGTTTGCAGCCATTGGAAGAGGTGGAGCTGATAAAATTTTACGCGTAGACAATTGAGAATAGAAGTAGGCTAGGGTTTATAGCAGGATATTTATAGAGAAAGATGAAAAAAGAATGGATCGGATCTATTAGATATACGCGCTAAACGATATATGGCCCGAAAAGCCCATTTCGACTCCGGAAAGAAATTGGGTCAGTCCATATATCACAATAGATGTTTTAATATTCTGAATGCGATGGAAAAAGTTTCACGTTCAAATTCCATCGTATGAAGAGGTTATGACAAAATCAAATTATTTCAAATTTATTTCAATTGATTTCATTTATCGATTTCAAGGCGTTTCGCGTCCGTACGATCAAACGACAAGTCCGATCGATACGAAACTTGAAATCCTACAATAATTCACCGTTACGGATCCGATGAAACTTGTTTCATCGAAATCCGAGTCAGTGACCAAAATGGTTATTTTTATACTAATTAATAAATTAATAAATAAATTAACTAAATCAAATTTTAAATTTTATTTCGATAATTGACAAATTTCAACATTTTTAACTTCTTAATCATTTACAATGTTTTAAACAAATTTAAATGTCAATTTAGAGGTGAATAATTTATAAATTTCAATACTAACCTCAATTTCATTAAATTATAATTTAATTTCCAATAATTCTATTAAATTCACCTTTAATTCTATTATTTAATTTATTGTTATCAAAAGGATGCAATTTACATTGGTTCACGATTTTTTATATTTCTATTCTTAAATTTTATCTAAATTTCCATTTATACAATCTTCTAAGTATTTACTTTTCATTGAATTGCAATTTATCCTATTATCATGTATTAAATTCAAATATATTGATAAAACTGTATTCCATCCTTTCATTCAACCAATAGTCATTATTTCAAATTATTAATTACAATCAGTTAAGATCTTACCATTGGTTCCATTAAATTAAATAAACTAATAATTATTCCGTCTAAAACTCAAATAACGTATTATTTAGCTATTTCAATTTCAAACTCATTTAAGAGTACTCAAGATGGTAAGAAGCAAAACATAAAACATCGAATCGAAAAATGGTTTGGCGTGAGCGATAAATGAATCTCAAAATACTATATAAGTCAATACAGTAAGGAACAAGAGTATATGGACCATATTTGACCTATCCCTACAACCAAAGAGTTAGCATATAACAGATATAATATGATACTCCTCAAACACCATAAGGGTGTACTACAAACTAAGTATAATGACGGTGTCTGGGTATCCCTATCCACAATACCTATCTCAAGTGACATCCTTGGAGTGACAAACTATGGGAGAGAACAAACAAAGAAAACATAGCACCCGTCAAACAATTCACACTATCACTCAGTGTGCCTCGGATATGTGATAACTCGTATGACCATTAATTTGCTAAGGATTAATGGATAATCTTGATCTTCAGTGTACTCATCTTTAGCCCAAAGCTAATACCAAACTCATTCCATCAGTCCATGGTACACAGATCCATTCAACTGATCTAGGGTAACCAAACAAAGTACCCATAAGCATCCTCACAATGGCCCTACTTTTGAGTACATCAGAAAACACTCCTTGTATCAACCCCTTAGCATGCATATATGGTCCCTTTCCTTGCTCCATCTAGTTTCCATTATTCTCAAGGAACTATTACACATTCCTTCTTTCCACGATAGAACAATTCAATCTTCTGTACTTAGGTCACCCTTTCAAGAACCCGTCCTTTATGGATAATCATTCTCATGACTCCTTTCAACATCGAGTCTCCATCATGGGATCCCAACTTCGTTCAACTTTGAGTTACCATCATCAAAGTCTCAAAGCTATCATCCTACTACTGCATCGCCATCAAATCCTAAGCGAACAAACAAACACTTCCACCACGACCTGAAGAGCTCCCTTATCCCACTTTAGAAATTTCACAAACTCTACCTCCAAACATTCATGTCGGTACCAACCAACAAAAAGGTTGGCACCGTTGTGATTTTACTTATCTATACTTCGCCAAATTTTGGCTAAGTGTTTCCACCTCGACCACTTCTTCTCGCCCGCCTAGAACTTCATGCTTCATTTTGCAAAGCACCCCAAGTTCCAAGCTTCACCAAGATGCAAAAAATCTACTCGGTTTCAATCTGAAGTGATCGGTACCGATCACCTTACTTAGCCCATTTTTTGACTTCGAACTTCTAGACCTCTTCCCACCTTCAACCCGAAGTCTTCCTCGAAGTTTTGCAGCCTAAGTCCCGAAGTCTTGCTTTCTTTCCAAATAGACATGCAAACACTCCACTTAGCAATCATCTCCGCATCAGCTTGAATCCTATGACCCAAATTTCATGTGACTTGAAGCTTAGGCTACTCCCTTGCTCCAAAGCCCCTTCTCCAAGTTTCATCTAATTTCGGCCACTTTTTCCATCAATTTTCCAAATTCAACGATCTCTTTTTCAAACTATCTAAGGCACTAGCAAACCATGTCAAAGTACAATATATGAAACTAAAATATCATCCATATGCATCTATACGCACATGTAATTTATTAAACATGATTATCATACACATCCTAGTCTAGATCTAACTTTTGCACTAGCATGTCAATATGATTTAAAAGGATTACAAAACCATTTAAAAACCATTTAAATCTTTTTAACTTCAATCGTAAACATGTACAAAGACGTGATTAAAGTTAGAAAATGATTTTGTGATCAAAATCATGTTAAAACACCTATTTTTATTATATAAACATGCATGGGATGGTGAGAAGTTAAGAATCACTCACTACGTACACAAAATAACAATTTTCCCCTAGATCCGAGATGGACAACAAAGAAATATGAATTCCCAAGCACCAATACAAACGTAAATATATATATTTAATAAGATTTTGATAATTAAATTTGAAAGAAATAAAAAAAATTGAAGATATAGTAATGTAACAAATACTAAAATGAAGTGTAACAATGGTAATTAAAGCTAATTATTGTTAAATTAAATGAAATTACAATAAATGAAATAGTGCAAAATGTTATACTTATAGATTGAAAATAGGAATACGAACGCAAATGTTAAATTAATTAATGTTAATATGTAATAAGTGGTAACTGAATAAAATCAATATTCTATGAGTAATTATAATATTTGTTGAAAATGATAAACTTATAAAAAGTGTGATCAAGAGTGAATGGCAAAATTATTATAAGTTACATATATATATATATATATATATATATATATATATTTAATCCGTTAAATTGAATTTGAATTAATCACAACAAATCTAAATTAAATATTATGTTAATGTAAATCTAGATAAAAAATGGGAAATAATGTTAACTTATTCATAGTATGACAGTGGGTTGAATAAAAAGAATGGAAATCGAGATTTATTAATTTATTTGGATTTAAATTATTGTAATTGGATTTATTGCAAATAAATGAAATTAAATATTTAAATTATTATGTCAATGGAGATTAAGATAAAATTTCGGAATATTAATGTAATAGATTATGAACCAATGTTAATTTCATCCATTTCTAATAATGGATTAGATAATATGATGAACGGTCAACTAAATGGAATTATTGAAAATTTAATTTATAATTTCTGAATTTAATGAAATTGAAATTAAACACTGAAATTGATGAATTAATCAACGTTAAATTGACATCTAAATTTGTTTAAAGTATTGTAATTGTTTAAGAAATCAAAAATGATAAGATTTGTTAATCATAGAATTTGAATTGAAGATTTTGATTTAACTAATTTAATATTAATTTATATAATTAATGTGAAAATAGCCATTTTGGCCACTGACTCAGATTTCGATGAAACAAGTTTCATCGGATCCGTAACGGTGAATTATTGTAGGATTTCAAGTTTCGTATCGATCAGACTTGTCGTTTGATCGTACGAGTTCGAAACGCCTAGAAATCAATTTAATTAAAATCAATTGAAATCAATTAAAAATAAGCTAATTTTAACGTAACTTCTTCATACGATGGAATTAGGACTTGAAACATATTCCATTGATTTTAAAATTATCAAAAACATCTATTTTGATATATGGGTTGACCCAGTTTCGTTCCGAAGTCAAAACGGACTTTTCGGGACATTTATCGTTCAAAACCCAAATTCGATCGATTCGTTTGTTCCTATTTTCTAGCCTGCCTATATGTATCCGGTTGTAAACCCTAGCAACCTTTTTATTTCTCATTTTTGTACATACAGAAATTTTTGTTGCTCCTCTTCTTCAATGGTTGAAAACCCTAATCTTCCCAATCCAATTCCAATTTCGACTTCAAAATATAAACTCCTCAATATATATTGAACTATACATCAATTTGAAGCTCTCGACGAGCGCAATTTGAATATTCTATCTGTTTTCGATTTGGATCTCTATCTGTCCAGAAATCACGAATAAGTTTTCGACCGTTCATCACGCTTCGATGAACCTCGTTCGATCGTCGATGGAAGGGTATGGAGGTGTAGAGATTTGCGAGGGGATTCTGTAACGACCCGATATTTTCAACCATTCGCATCCGCACATGTCGGACTTGAATTGTTCAAAATACCGCGTTGTAAATAAAATTTGGCAAATCTCAAAATATACAGTAAATAATTAATCACGGAATCGCAAACACAGAATCAGAATACTCGCAGCGGAATTTAAAAATACTTAGTAGTTCACGAAGCCACTATAAATAGTCTTAATCAAATAAAATTTACATAGTCTTTAATCCAAATATAGTTTTAAATCATCAGTAAACAATCCAAATGTCCACTAGTCTCGATTTCAAAATTTTAGATAAAGAACTGGAAAGGAAGTTTGCCAGCAGCTTGAAAGTGATCTACAGAAATCCTAGCACCGGGATGAAAACTGAACTGTAACTCAGGCTGACCCGAGCGTAAAATAAAACAGAAACACTCGAGTCAGGACATACATACTTATGCAGTGTAAGCAAATTCAAGTGTACTATAATATAGAGCAAATAACTTAAAGAATGCTTGGGACCGCCCATTCTCTAAGGATCCGTTAAACTATTTACTATATAGTAATATTTCGCTATTATAATAATGTCTATTAGTAAAATAACTTACTTTTAAATAGCGTTAAGGGGTTACCCATATAGCCCTTAACACAAATAATGCCAATAGTCTATACAGTACCGTAATACCTCCTGATCGGGAGGCTACCAGAGGATACTCCATAGGTACGACACAAATAGAAACTCGTAGAAGGCGCGCTAGGGTAGGTGACACGGCACAACTAGGCAATGCCAGGTAGATATACCAATTACGCTTTTGGACCAATGGAAACGCGCAGCGCGCAGCTGCCGCCCACCTCGAACAACACTCCCAAATCAAAGGTGCGCACCAAACAATCACAAAAGCAATAGAATGGCATACGAAGAAGTGCGTCCGATCAGAGGTGCTACCTCATTAATCCGTCAATCGCTCCTGTTTTAGCCACCTTATGCCAACTCATGGGAGTCAGGTCCACGTATTTACCTCAAAGAAAACGTCACCACCATCCTACTTCATTCTGGAATCTCCACCGCGTACACGATTGTCAAAGTGGTTTTCGGTATCGACAGAGAGTATGCCAATATCCGATCCCGGTCTCTTTAACAACCAAACGTTATTATAACCCGTGGTTACAACTTTTAAAAATGGTATTGATACAAAAAATCAAAATCAAAATAAATTTCAAATACCTTTCAATATCGTAGTATCATTCCAAACATCATTTATTTAAACATCAGTCATTTTATTTAATATAAAATACCATTTAAATCTATTCAGTTTATTTAGGAATTAATTGCCTTTGAACTCACATTTAAAAGTTAAATTCTTCCATTTAAAACCATTTAAAGTCAATTCCTTATTTTTATTAATTACATATTAAATTCCAAAATTTAAGCCTTTTTCCCAAAGATTATTAAATTTTATTAAAACAATCAAAAATTCAGTTTCCGTAGCACTTATAAAATGCTACCTAAAGTTATAGGTTAAACAGTTCATTTGCAAAAGACAGCATTTAAGTGCTGTAATAGATTTCTTTATTTCCAACTAAACTTTAGTTATCTTTATCAACTATGGCACTTGCAAAGTGCTATAATAGCTTTTAGTTCAAATTAGCCTTTAAGTTCATTTAAATTCAACTACAACATTCACAAATGTTGTAATATCCTTTATATTTAAAATTTCAAGGTTTAACTATAATTTCATAACTAAGTAAATTTTTATTTAAATCATATTTAACTTGTAAATCATATATTTTCACATTATAAAGTCATAATTTCAATACTCATGTTTTTATGAATTTATAAGTAAATTTTCATACAAAAATCAAATTTTATTATGAATTTCTTATTTAAATCCAAGTATTAAATTCTCATTTCTTTAATTAAATTATTTACTTAACAATTAAGTTTTAAACTCCCAGAATATAACTTATTATCAATTATTTTACTTTACTAAAATCTCACTTTTAACAAAAATTCAGAATTTCCCAAAATAAGTTATATTTCAAAATTTTGCTTAAACATTCATTTATTTAACATTTAACTCATTCAAAATCATTATAAATTTTATAAAAATCATTTAAATACATTTTAAACCAGAATATTATAAATTTTCAATTTAAAATGTTTTTAAAACATTTCAGAAAAATATTATATAAACCACGGGTGTGTATATAGTTTTCTAGCCTAGGTCAAGTGATAGGATATATATCATTTCAATCCGCAATTTACAAAAAAACCCGGGTTCTATCATTTCAAACCCGCAATCCCAAGTTAAATATTTAAATTTAAACAATTAAATAAATAAATGAATAAATAATTATCGTGCAGGCCTATCATTTCAGCCTATAACGATCTTAAATTTACAGGGAAACTTGTAGTGATGATTTAACAGTAAATAAGCATTAAATAGTATAACTGCAATAATATAAATAAACAACTGATGATGTGTCAATATATAATGGGGTTTAACATCATACGTTATATCACAGACAGATAAAATTTAATAAAATAAATTACAATTACACTTGTGATAAATTCACAGATATATAGGTATGTTTGTCTGGTGAGAAATACACACATTTTCGCTGCTGCAGATTCAAATCAAACAACGGTATCTATCTCGAAAGAAATGAACAGAGGCACGATAAACCCAGCAGATGTGACACCTCAATTTCGAACTTGAAAATTAAACGAGTAATAAATTACGCGATTATGAAGCGATCAAAGCAAAATTTAATAACAACCGGAACGAGATTTATAAATTAAAAGATTTTTGACACCCGCAGCTTGACCACTCCATCACTCAATTTGTTCAACATCTCCAATCCTCTTCCCTTTCCAAATTTGTTATTTAAATGCTTTGGGAAAAATGCTTTTAAAAAAATAAATAAAATGCTTTGTTAAATCAAATAGGCTGAGTCTTGAAACAAAACGTTATTAGATTTTCATAAAAAAAATACTTTGAAAAGAATGTATGCATGCACTTATGAAATGACAAGGTCGTGTGATTTGTTTCACACGCAACTAATAAACCACAAATCATTTTCCAGGTTAGTCTCCATCACACACTTCCATTTGTTAAAATCTTCAAAGTGGCTCACGCATGCAAATTCACATGTCCACCAAAACTACAGGTGTATATGGTTTCTTCTCCAGTGATGCAAAAAATGAAAGATATTTATTTTGTTTGTTAACATTTTATTCAAAAGTGACACCCTTATTCAATTTCACGTGGTCACAACTACAGGGACGCAGGCTAATATGTTCTACAGCATGCAAAAGAAAGAAAATAGGCTTGATTCCCTACATTACCGGACATGCACGGCAAGATCAGGAGGAAAGGAGATGCATACTTATCAGGGTCAGGGATGGCAACAACATACTTGAGAGGTGGAGTAGTCGAGCATGGTGGAACGAGGAGAAGGAGCAAAGTATGCAACGTGAAAAGCATGAGAAGTAGAAATAAAAATAAAATAAAAGACAGATGCGTACCTTCAACACACGCATGCAAGAAAAGAAGGTGAAGCTCTCCAGGTGATGTAAAATTTGTTTTGAACGTGTGTTGTATAAATATAGGGGAAGGTCGCGTTGATTTTAAGGACGAGCAAGATTTCAGGTAAGGAGAAAAATTTAATGCGTGAAAGAAAAAGGCAGGAAGTCTTTGCATTTGAAATTCAACGTTAAAAGAAATGACTTCTTGCATTTATAAGAGTGCGTACATTTCAAGTAACGGTTGAAAAAAAAAATGCGTAAAAGAAATTTGATTGATCCAAGATACTATTTCAAGAGAAACGTGCGTTGATTTAGATGAGCAAAATTAAAGGTGGAAGAAACGACAAGGAATTTATTTGCTTTGGATGCTACTTCAAGGACAGATTTTATACTAAATATAATAGCTGTGTGTTAAAAATTTGTTAGGCTAAAAGATGTATACATATACAAAGAATTTCGAAATCTGGGTAAGAAATAAATGCAGACAAGAAAGAAACGGCAACTAGAAAATTTGAAATTTCCATGCGTTGATAAAGAGGGATGAGTGAAATTTATGGTGAAGAAACGGCAAGTGATTAATAGATTGGTTCATTTCAAACTTTTTCTTCAATTAATGATTGCATGTGTTTCTTTCTTTATATAGGCTGAGTGATTTTAGCAAGGATTTTACGCCAATTTAAAACCAATGAAAGCTGTGGAAAAAGTAACGTTTTGCTATAAAAATCTACTAACTGATTTATTAATCCATATAGATATTACAGTATGAATTTTAAAATACGCCAAACCGACGCAATACAAAACGTCCAAAATTTATGCAAAAGCAACATTTTTAATTTATACGTTTATACGTTACTTATATCATTACAATGCGTGCCCTTTTTAAATGCGAAATTTAACAGTCTGTAAAACACTGAATTTTACAAAGTTATTACTTAACTAAAATTTTAACTTGTTTACATTCTTCGTATTTACTTATTTTAAATATACAAAATTCATTTTTATTAAAATTCCAATTGGAGTTGTCTTTTAACAAAATAAAAATTTCAAAACTTCCAATTTTATATTTAGACTTTGAAACAGTAAAGGAAAATAACAAATTTTGCTGCATTAAAAAGGGGCGTAAATCAAGTGATAAAATTTTGCAAGAAATAACGTACGTTCAAACTAAATTGAGAGTGAATGCGTTGATTCAAGGAAAGAAAGTGGCAAGCACTAAATATTTAGATGGCGTTGATTTAAGTGGAAGAAAACGTCACAAATTTATGGATTGAACGTTTTTAAACAAATATGTTTTATTTCTATTAATTCCACTTGTTAAGTTTTCAATTTACCCTATGGGTTTTCACTTTTTGATTTCTACCATTGGGACATCTAGCAATCTAGCCCCAATTCACTACCTAATATTTTTAAATTAGTTAATTCCCTCTAATTGATTTCCATATTCTTCAAATCAATAATTCCCCTTTAGTTGCCTTTAATTGATTTCAATTGATTACCTTATCCCTTTAATTAACCTCCTTAATTGACGTCAATTAATTACCATATTACCAATTATTATCCTCCTTAATTGATTTCAATTAATTACCATATTCCTTCATGTCAATCAATCTCCTTTAATTACATATTCAAATTTGGTTACTAACTTAATTAGTTAATTAACCCTTTTGGTTTAATTATCAATCCCGCGACGTTTCACATTAATCCGTCCACTTTGTAGGCACTGGTAGCCGGACTGGTTACACGGGTATATTTCTCCTACAAAAATGGGGATTAACCTCGCGTCCTCGTGCCATTAACCAAAAGAATTAACTTATTTATCTTTCATCAATTTAATTACATTGCATTAATTATTCAATAAATTAATTCTGGTCAACTACTGAAATTTTACAATTAATTTCCCTACTAATTGTCACTAACTCTATTTTAAAATATCCGTATACGCCTTTATTCAAGTTTTGAATTGCTAACTAGGAATAAGGTAGATTCATCAAATAAACTGATTGCAAGTTTCATTGTTTTAAATTGCTTAACAATGTTCACCACTAACATAATTAATATATCAAAATTGACAATATTCCACCAACATGATTTGCATGTCATAACCTACCCAATTAACATAATTAATTAACCACTTTAATATGTTACAAATTTTCCCCTTTCATTATTTTTAGGGAATGGGTATAACAACAGATATTATAATAATATCTAAAAACATTTAGTTACCACTCACTTCATTAAAAATTATAAAGTTTTTTTTTCTTCTTCTTAAATTTAGTTACAAAAAATCTTATTAAATTAACGAGTTTAATTCTCTAAATTTACAGGTCATTACACTCTCCCCCACTCAAAACTTTTCATCCCCGAAAAGGAAAGAGGTAGGAGAATAGAAACACCCTGAAAGAAAACTAAATTGAAACTCAAAATGGAGTCATTTATAAATTCAATTTAAATTAATTAATATTCAATAATTGATTTAATTCGTTTGATTTTTACTGAAGATAAATCAATCTTAACTATTAGTTATCTTATTATCCAATTATTTTGAAATTAACAATTTCTAAAATCATAAATTTGTATAGTCATTTATAATAATCATCTTTTATTCAACAAATTTAATTCTTCTTTATTCCAGATTATTATTAAATATATTCGACTTAATATATCTTATCGCACATATTAAGTAGATTACATTTATTATAACTTTTCCAATTTATTTCTAAATTTCCTTTAACACCATTTGATATTGTATATTATTCAATTATTTTTTTATTTCTATTTACCTCTATTTGTCTTGTTGTAACTGAAACTTTAAGTGTATAACATTTATTATAACCACTCAAATTTTATTTATAAAATCCTTTTATATTATACATTATCCAATTACATAGTTGGTTTCTGAATGATTAGGTAAGTTATATTGGAATGCAATTTAATATTATACAAGTAAAAATTTTCCAATTCTATTATTCAAGTTTAAATACTCATTCAAAATTTGACTTTATTTTATCATTAGAATCACCTTTTAACATAAATTTATGAATTAAATTTCCAATTAACTTCAAACACTTTAGAGATAAATAAATACGTACATATAGTATATGTCAAATCAAATTTAAATCATATATCTATATATATTATAAATTAAGTCATACTTTAGAAATTCAAATTAATTAAATTTTTGAAGCAAAACTACAGCGTGGTCTCTTTACTTCGATACTCGAAAATGAATGTCGATGATGTTGTAGTCATCACCGGAATTATTTTCCAGCGACAAAGAGAAGAGCACTAATTTTTTAAAACTTTAAAATTCTTTGGAAACAAATTTATATTCGAAAATAATTTAAATAATAATATATCCTTTTAAGACTTTAAACACAAGGTTTGAAACTATCAGAAATTAAATTCTTAAATTCTTGTTTTAAATTCATTTCTGTTTCCTAATAAATTTATAACCATGTTTTATAGTTCAATTATTTATATAAGACAAAACCAATGGTTTACAAAACCATAAATAAAATCAAACACTATTATCTCTACACAACTAGTTAAATTCTGAAAATTATACTTATATATATAATATTAGATTTTTCCCAAATATAAGAATAAATTTTTTCAAAACAAGTATAGAGATTCAAATTTGAAGGACTCAAATTAAAGAGAATTTTGATTTAAAGATAAGTTGGAATCAGAAGATCCGATGGTTAAATAATAGAATAAAGAACCAGATAAGTTTATATAAATCGCGGACAACCTTAACCGGGTCAACCGTGACTTAAAGAATAAGATCGATGTGGATTTTCTGGGGTAAATCTACATTCGATCTGAAGAGATAGAGTTCAGAATAACCAAAGATACTAGCATATAAACCGAGGATAAATATAAATCTCTGGTGAATCAATGCTAGTTGTAAAGGTGTTTCACCCCTTTATTAGAATATTGGCGAGACCGCCAATTCACTATAAAGATCATCCTAAGTGGAGTTATGGGATACTCCCGAATCGAAAGAAAATGAATAGTGAGGGACAAGAATGAACTTCGGAACCGCAGGGAACGTTTCAAAATTCGAAATGGAAGAGATTCAAGCTCAAATGAAAGTGATTCTATAAATCAATTTTACCATACATTCTAAATTTTGCCTAGAGCCAAAGCTCTGATAACGAAATGTAACGACCCGATATTTTCAACCATTCGCATCCGCACATGTCGGACTTGAATTGTTCAAAATACCGCGTTGTAAATAAAATTTGGCAAATCTCAAAATATACAGTAAATAATTAATCACAGAATCACAAACACAGAATCAGAATACTCGCAGCGGAATTTAAAAATACTTAGCGGTTCATGAAGCCACTATAAATAGTCTTAATCAAATAAAATTTACATAGTCTTTAATCCAAATATAGTTTTAAATCATCAGTTAATAATCCAAATGTCCACTAGTCTCGATTTCAAAATTTTAGATAAAGAACTGGAATGGAAGTTTGCCAGCAGCTTGAAAGTGATCTACAGAAATCCTAGCTCCGGGATGAAAACTGAACTGTAACTCAGGCTGACTCAAGCGTAAAATAAAACAGAAACACTCGAGTCAGGACATACATACTTATACAATGTAAGCAAATTCAAGTGTACTGTAATATAGAGCAAATAACTTAAAGAATGCTTGGGACCGCCCATTCTCTAAGAATCCGTTAAACTATTTACTATGTAGTAATATTTCGCTATTATAATAATGTCTATTAGTAAAATAAACTTACTTTTAAATAGCGTTAAGGGGTTACCCATATAGCTCTTAACACAAATAATGCCAATAGTCTATACAGTACCGTAATACCTCCTGATCGGGAGGCTACCAGAGGATACTCCATAGGTACGACACAAATAGAAACTCGTAGAAGGAGCGCTAGGGTAGGTGACACGGCACAACTAGGCAATGCCAGGTAGATATACCAATTACGCTTTCGGACCGATGGAAACGCGCAGCTGCCGCCCACCTCGAACAACACTCCCAAATCAAAGGTGCGCACCAAACAATCACAAAAGCAATAGAATGGCATACGAATAAGTGCGTCCGATCAGAGGTGCTACCTCATTAATCCGTCAATCGCTCCTGTTTTAGCCACCTTATGCCAACTCATGGGAGTCAGGTCCACGTATTTACCTCAAAGAAAACGTCACCACCATCCTACTTCATTCTGGAATCTCCACCGCGTACACGATTGTCAAAGTGGTTTTCGGTATCGACAGAGAGTATGCCAATATCCGATCCCGGTCTCTTTAACAACCAAACGTTATTATAACCCGTGGTTACAACTTTTAAAAATGGTATTGATACAAAAAATCAAAATCAAAATAAATTTCAAATACCTTTCAATATCGTAGTATCATTCCAAACATCATTTATTTAAACATCAGTCATTTTATTTAATATAAAATACCATTTAAATCTATTCAGTTTATTTAGGAATTAATTGCCTTTGAACTCACATTTAAAAGTTAAATTCTTCCATTTAAAACCATTTAAAGTCAATTCCTTATTTTTATTAATTACATATTAAATTCCAAAATTTAAGCCTTTTTCCCAAAGATTATTAAATTTTATTAAAACAATCAAAAATTCAGTTTCCGTAGCACTTATAAAATGCTACCTAAAGTTATAGGTTAAACAGTTCATTTGCAAAAGACAGAATTTAAGTGCTGTAATAGATTTCTTTATTTCCAACTAAACTTTAGTTATCTTTATCAACTATGGCACTTGCAAAGTGCTATAATAGCTTTTAGTTCAAATTAGCCTTTAAGTTCATTTAAATTTAACTACAACATTCACAAATGTTGTAATATCCTTTATATTTAAAATTTCAAGGTTTAACTATAATTTCATAACTAAGTAAATTTTTATTTAAATCATATTTAACTTGTAAATCATATATTTTCACATTATAAAGTCATAATTTCAATACTCATGTTTTTATGAATTTATAAGTAAATTTTCATACAAAAATCAAATTTTATTATGAATTTCTTATTTAAATCCAAGTATTAAATTCTCATTTCTTTAATTAAATTATTTACTTAACAATTAAGTTTTAAATTCCCAGAATATAACTTATTATCAATTATTTTACTTTACAAAAATCTCACTTTTAACAAAAATTCAGAATTTCCCAAAATAAGTTATATTTCAAAATTTTGCTTAAACATTCATTTATTTAACATTTGACTCATTCAAAATCATTATAAATTTTATAAAAATCATTTAAATACATTTTAAACCAGAATATTATAAATTTTCCATTTAAAATGTTTTTAAAACATTTCAGAAAAATATTATATAAACCACGGGTCTGTATATAGTTTTCTAGCCTAGGTCAAGTGATACGGATATATATCATTTCAATCCGCAATTTACAAAAAAACCCGGGTTCTATCATTTCAAACCCGCAATCCCAAGTTAAATATTTAAATTTAAACAATTAAATAAATAAATGAATAAATAATTATCGTGCAGGCCTATCATTTCAGCCTATAACGATCTCAAATTTACAGGGAAACTTGCAGTGATGATTTAACAGTAAATAAGCATTAAATAGTATAACTGCCATAATATAAATAAACAACTGATGATGTGTCAATTTATAATGGGGTTTAATATCATACGTTATATCACAGACAGATAAAATTTAATAAAATAAATTACAATTACACTTGTGATAAATTCACAGATATATAGGTATGTTTGTCTGGTGAGAAATACTCACCTTTTCGTTGCTGCAGATTCAAATCAAACAACGGTATCTATCTCGAAAGGAATGAACAAAGGCACGATAAACCCAGCAGATGTGACACCTCAATTTCGAACTTGAAAAATAAACGAGTAATAAATTACGCGATTATGAAGCGATCAAAGAAAAATTTAATAACAACCGGAACGAGATTTATAAATTAAAAGATTTTTGACGCCCGCAGCTTGACCACCCCATCACTCAATTTGTTCAACATCTCCAATCCTCTTCCCTTTTCAAATTTGTTATTTAAATGCTTTGGGAAAAATGCTTTTAAAAAAATAAATAAAATGCTTTGTTAAATCAAATAGGCTGAGTCTTGAAACAAAACGTTATTAGATTTTCATAAAAAAAATACTTTGAAAAGAATGTATGCATGCACTTATGAAATGACAAGGTCGTGTGATTTGTTTCACACGCAACTAATAAACCACAAATCATTTTCCAGGTTAGTCTCCATTACACACTTCCATTTGTTAAAATCTTCAAAGTGGCTCACGCATGCAAATTCACATGTCCACCAAAACTACAGGTGTATATGGTTTCTTCTCCAGTGATGCAAAAAATGAAAGATATTTATTATGTTTGTTAACATTTTATTCAAAAGTGACACCCTTATTCAATTTCACGTGGCCACAACTACAGGGACGCAGGCTAATATGATCTACAGCATGCAAAAGAAATAAACTAGGCTTGATTCCCTATATTACTGGACATGCACGGCAAGATCAGGAGGAAAGGAGCAACAACATACTTGAGAGGTGGAGTAGTCGAGCATGGTGGAACGAGGAGAAGGAGCAAAGTATGCAACGTGAAAAGCATGAGAAGTAGAAATAAAAATAAAATAAAAGACAGATGCGTACCTTCAACACACGCATGCAAGAAAAGAAGGTGAAGCTCTCCAGGTGATGTTAAATTTATTTTGAACGTGTGTTGTATAAATATAGGGGAAGGTCACGTTGATTTTAAGGATGAGCAAGATTTCAGGTAAGGAGAAAAATTTAATGCGTGAAAGAAAAAGGCAGGAAGTCTTTGCATTTGAAATTCAACGTTAAAAGAAATGACTTCTTGCATTTTTAAGAGTGCGTACATTTCAAGTAAAGGTTGAAAAAAAATGCGTAAAAGAAATTTGATTGAACCAAGATACTATTTCAAGAGAAACGTGCGTTGATTTAGATGAGCAAAATTAAAGGTGGAAGAAACGGCAAGGAATTTATTTGCTTTGAATGCAACTTCAAGGACAGATTTTATACTAAATATAATAGCTGTGTGTTAAAAATTTGTTAGGCTAAAAGATGTTTACATATACAAAGAATTTCGAAATCTGGGTAAGAAATAAATGCAGACAAGAAAGAAACGGCAACTAGAAAATTTGAA
Source organism: Allium cepa (assembly GCA_030765085.1). NCBI lineage: Eukaryota > Viridiplantae > Streptophyta > Magnoliopsida > Asparagales > Amaryllidaceae > Allium > Allium cepa. The sequence continues at coordinate 788,901,823 of CM060935.1, read as the reverse complement.
ATTTCCGTGCGTTGATAAAGAGGGATGAGTGAAATTTATGGTGAAGAAACGACAAGTGATTAATAGATTGGTTCATTTCAAACTTTTTCTTCAATTAATGATTGCGTGCGTTTCTTTCTTTATATAGGCTGAGTGATTTTAGCAAGGATTTTACGACAATTTAAAATCAATGAAAGCTGTGGAAAAAGTAACGTTTTGCTATAAAAATCTACAAACTGTTTATTAATCCATATAGATATTGCAGTATGAATTTTAAAATACGCCAAACCGACGCAATACAAAACGCCCAAAATTTATGCAAAAGCAACATTTTTAATTTATACGTTTATACGTTACTTATACCATTACAATGCGTGCCCTTTTTAAATGCGAAATTTAACAGTCTGTAAAACACTGAATTTTACAAAGTTATTACTTAACTAAAATTTTAACTTGTTTACATTCTTCGTATTTACTTATTTCAAGTATACAAAATTCATTTTTATTAAAATTCCAATTGGAGTTGTCTTTTAACAAAATAAAAATTTCAAAACTTCCAATTTTATATTTAGACTTTGAAACAGTAAAGGAAAATAACAAATTTTGCTGCATTAAAAAGGGGCGTAAATCAAGTGATAAAATTTTGCAAGGAATAACGTACGTTCAAACTAAATTGAGAGTGAATGCGTTGATTCAAGGAAAGAAAGTGGCAAGCACTAAATATTTAGATGGCGTTGATTTAAGTGGAAGAAAACGTCACAAATTTATGGTTTGAACATTTTTAAACAAATATGTTTTATTTCTATTAATTCCACTTGTTAAGTTTTCAATTTACCGTATGGGTTTCCACTTTTTGATTTCTACCATTGAGACATCTAGCAATCTAGCCCCAATTCAGTACCTAATATTTTTAAATTAGTTAATTCCCTCTAATTGATTTCCATATTCTTCAAATCAATTAGTTCCCCTTTAGTTGCCTTTAATAGATTTCAATTGATTACCTTATCCCTTTAATTAACCTCCTTAATTGACGTTAATTAATTACCATATTACCAATTAATTATCCTCCTTAATTGATTTCAATTGATTACCATATTCCTTCATGTCAATCAATCTCCTTTAATTACATATTCAAATTTGGTTACTAACTTAATTAGTTAATTAACCCTTTTGGTTTAATTATCAATCCTGCGATGTCTCACATTAATCCGTCCACTTTTAGGCACTAGTAGCCGGACTGGTTACACGGGCAGATTTCTCCTACAAAAATGGGGATTAACCTCGCTTCCTCATGCCATTAACCAAAAGAAGTAACTTATTTATCTTTCATCAATTTAATTACCTTGCATTAATTATTCAATAAATTAATTCTGGTCAACTACTGAAATTTTACAATTAATTTCCCTATTAATTGTCACTAACTCTATTTTAAAATATCTGTATATGCCTTTATTCAAGTTTTGAATTGCTAACTAGGAATAAGGTAGATTCATCAAATAAATTGATTGCAAGTTTCATTGTTTTAAATTGCTTAACAATATTCACCACTAACATAATTAATATATCAAAATTGACAATATTCCACCAACATGATTTGCATGTCATAACCTACCCGATTAACATAATTAATTAACCACTTTAATATGTTACAAATTTTCCCCTTTCATTATTTTTAGGGAATGGGTATAACAACAGATATTATGATAATATCTAAAAACATTTAGTTACCACTCACTTCATTTAAAATTATAAAGTTTTTTTTCTTCTTCTTAAATTTAGTTACAAAAAATCTTATTAAATTAACGAGTTTAATTCTCTAAATTTACAGGTCATTACACTCTCCCCCACTCAAAACTGAATAATAATGAAGTTAAATTAAGGTATATATGAAGTTATCAAATTTAGTTTTGAAATGGTGGAATATTTAAAGCTTTGAAATATATGAAAATTGAAATGGTTTATTTGAGCTTCAAATCTGTATTTGAAATCGATATAAATTGAAATGGTTTATTGAAAACTGAATTGAGTTGAAATTTATGAATTTAGATTTGATTTAAATTGAATTTTTGATTCAAGTTGATTTGAATCAATTCGTGGAGTTTGAGGAAATTATTTTATTTTATAAAGTAATTTTAAATTTAAAACTATTTTATTATATATATTATTTTAATATTTAAATCGTTTAAGTGGTGGAAGTTAAGTTTTCAAAGTTATGAGTTTCAAAGTATTATGATCTGAAAGTGTTATAATTTCAAGTATTTTGGTTTCAAAGTGTTATAACTTTGAAAGTGCTATGATTTTGGAAAAGGATATATTTGAAATGAAAATGATATCATATTGATTTGATTTTGAAATGGAAGTGATAGTGTATTTGGTTTTGAATCGAAATGATATCATATTGATATAGTTTTTGAATGGAAATGATATTTTGATTTTGAAGTATGAACTATTTGTGAAATGACTGCAGTGTTATAATAACGTTTGGTTGTTAAAGAGATCGGGATCGGAAGTTGTCATACTCTTTACCAACTCCGAAAACCGCTTTAACAACCGTGTACGTGGTTGAGATTCCATAATGAAGTAGGATGGTGGCGACCATCTATTGAGGTATATACGTGGACCCGACTCTCGTGAGCTAGCATAAGGTGGCTAAAACAGGAGCGATTTCGGGCCAATGAGGTAGCTCCTCTTATCAGACACATTCCTTCGATACCATTCTATTACTTTGTGATTGATTGGGTGCACCTTCGGATTTTTTTTGGGAGTGTGGCTTGAGGTGGGCGGTAGTGGCTGCTACGCGTCACCACCAGTCCGGATGCGTAATTGGTATATCTACCACGGCATTGCCTAGTTGTGCCGTGTCATTTGCCCTAGAGCGCCTTGTACGATTTTGGTTTTGTGCCGTAGCCTATGGAGTATCCTCTGGTGGCTTCCCGATCAGGAGGGACTGTGATACTGGATAGATACTTGGACTTTATGTGTTAAGGGGAATATTGGGTCACTCCTTAACGCTATTTTAAAGTAATTTTATTTTACTTTTAGACATTATTATAATAGCGTATATTACTACATAGTAAATAGTTTAACGAATCCTTAGGAGATGTAAATGCCGAACATCTCTTAAGTTACTACACTCGCGTTAGACACTGGATAGGAGATGTCAAATCGCATAAACATCTCCGACGCCGTTCCACTCATATTTTACCGTTGATTTAACTTATATAAGATCTTTCAGTTTTAACTCGAGTGTTTTGTCTTTTCAATTCGCTCGGGTCAGCCTAAGCATTTCAGAATTTGAAAACCCTATTGCTGGAGGACGAAGATGATGATTGTATTATTACTATTATTTATTATATTTCACCGCATCATGTATTCCGCTGCATTATTTATTATTCTCTGGTATGTGTAACTCTGATCGGTGTTGTATAAGTATAATCAAATGTTTTTGTAAAACAGCTTCAGGAACTGTTATTTGATTATTATATTTTGTCATTCCGCTGTGAGATTCTGCTTGGTTTTTTTCTTCTTTGACTTTTCTTATTCACCGCAATAACAATTTGCCCTTCTGTATGGTTTGAGTGACATGTGTATCTGCCTAAAATGTACAAAAAGGTGGGATGTTACAGTTGGTATCAGAGCTTTGGTTTAGCGAAAACCTTAGCTTTGTGGGGTCCGACTTTTTATTAATAGGGTAGTAATACCCTATGATGAGTTGCTGAGAGTATATATATGAGAGAGTGTATTTGTTAGTGCTATAAAAAGATTTTGATATTGTGTTAATTTGTTCAGTTTTGTATTTATAAATTCTGGTTAGTCATAGGACTCTATGACATCAATAAGGATTTCTAAACACTTAATAGGACAGACCGACACAATATTTGTTTTGAAATATAGGTAAATGAAATATTTTGCCTATCGTATATTTTTATGTATAGCATAATATATTTTATAAGGGATATATTTGGTTGTAATATTATTGTTGTTAGGTAGTGAAATTTATAAATATTGGTTGGAAATAAGATTTAAAATAAAAATAACTAAAATTGAAAATTTAGAACCTAAGTCCTGGGGTTTTTGAAAATTTCTTTCGAATGATGTTGGAATATAATAATAATTTTGGTTAGAAGTCTTTTCCGATATAAATATTTCAATATAATTTGAAAAAATTGTTTTAAAGAAACCTTGAAAAGAAAAAGTTCTATACTCCCCTCTATGTCGTTGGGAAATAATTTCGGTGATTAGTGCACGCATCATCGACATTCATTTTCGAGTTTCAAAGTGGGAAGGCCGCTGTAGTAGTTTTACTACAGATTTATGTTGATAAAAAAATATAAACTTTAAATTGTTTTAAATATACTTGGATATATATAAGTTGTAAGTATATACATTTATCTATTATTTTAAATGATTTGAAATTTAACCCGGTATTTAGTTCTTAGGTTTTCGTTAATTAATATTTTCAATTATTGTAGTGAAATGGAATGTAACTATTAATAATTGGAACTTTAATTAAAATAAAAGAATTAAATGCCAGGTTATAAATGAAATTTCCAAAAAGTTGAAATATGTAACCTATAAAAACAAAAGATATGATTATTGAACATTTAATTTATTAAAAGAAATAAGATAAACTAATATAATTTTCAATTGCATTCTTAAAAAGCATATATATAACTTACCAAAAGATTTAAAAGTTGAAATGTCTGATAAGAAAATGTAATGGGAAAATTTACAAGTAAAACTTATGTAATAGAAAGGTTCAATGAATTACTTTTATAAATAAGAATTTGATGTTATAGTGGTTATAAACTTAAGTTATGATTGAAATGCTACTAATTTAATAGAAATTTACGTACTATAAATAAATGATAATAAGCTTAAGTAAATGGCTGAAGCTATTTATAAATAAAATAAGTAGAAAAGACGAATGCTGTAAATATATGATTGTAGACTGAAGTTAACGTATTGATATGCAAAGTAATTGAATTGCACATGAATACTATAAATAAATGAATAAATGAAAATAAGTAATAAATGAAAGAATGGAAATTGAATTTTTGCAAGAAGTAAATGTAAACTAAAGAAATGATCATTTAGAAATGAAATTAAAAAGAATGAACTTGATTTATTGCTTGGAATTGGATGTTTGTTTAGCTTTTGGGTTGTTTGGGATAGGATACCTCTTATTGATAAGATGTATGAATAATCTATTGAGTTTTACCTAAGACTGTTGAGTAAATGGTGTACTTAGTAGTTTGTTCGTCATTCTATGCGATTAAAAGTTTCTGGACCAAAACAAACCATTTGTTTTGCTTACTATGAATGAGTGGTTGATTACTTTGATTCCTTGTGATGAATGTATGCCTGTTTGTAAATTATGGTTGCTATGTTGTATTGATTTGTTTGTTATTGATTGAAACAACTTTAAATATGTCATTTTATATAATTATTAACTCTTTTTGGATTATACAAGTGAAATACAAGTTGTGGAAGCAATTGCTACTGCTTTTGGTTTCACAAGTAAGTGTTAATTTCCCGACAAGTAGGTACGTTCTCGGAATATGGTTTTCTAGCGCTATTATATATATCTTCCCATTGTTGGGATATATTATTTTAAGATACTGTGATATATATTGTTATATTTGAGATTATATTTTCTCCCGAGCCTCTCCGTACAAAAGAGATCTTGCCGAAATTTTCCGTAAATTTTGGACTTAGAGAAATTTTGAAAGATGTTTTCCAAACTTTATTAATTTGAGTATAAAAAGATTTAATTGTTATAAATTGGTATATTTTATTTAAATTAATTAATCTTGTAAATTTATTTGTTTATAAAGTTAATATTTTGAATAAGATGTATTGTTTACTCAATTCTTTCTTTTCCCTTCTTTTTCCTATTCGGGTACGAAAAGTTTTGAGTGGGGGGGAGTGTAACGACCCGTAAATTTCGATAATTTAAGTTAGTTAATTTAATAAGATTTTGATAATTAAATTTGAAAGAAATAAAAAAATGGATATTTAGTAATGTAACAAATACTAAAATGAAGTGTAACAATGGTAATTAAAGCTAATTATTGTTAAATTGAATGAAATTACTATAAATGAAATAGTGTAAAATGTTATACTTATAGATTGAATATAGGAATAAAAACGTAAATATTAAATTAATTAATGAATTAATATGTAATAAGTGGTAATTGAATAAAATCAATGTTCTGTGAGTAATTATAATATTTGTTGAAAATGATAAACTTATAAAAAGTGTGATTAAGAGTGAATGGCAACAATTATTATAAGTTACATATATATTTAATTAGTTAAATTGAATTTGAATTAATCATAATAAATCTAAATTAAATATTATGTTAATGTAAATCTAGATAACAAATGGGAAATAATGTTAACTTTAGTCATAGTATGACAGTGGGTTGAATAAAAAGAATGGAAATCGAGATTTATAAATTTATTTGAATTTAAATTATAGTAATTGGATTTATTGAAAATAAATGAAATTAAATATTTAAATTATTACGTTAATGGAGATTAAGGTAAAATTTGAGAATTTTAATGTCATAGATTATGAACCAATGTTAATTTCATCCATTTGATAAGAATGGATTGGATAATAGGATGAAAGGTCAATTAAATGGAATTATTGAAAATTTAATTTATGTTTTCTGAATTTAATGAAATTGAAATTAAACACTGAAATTGATGAATTAATCAACATTAAATTGACACCTAAATTTGTTTAAAGTATTGTAATTGTTTACGAAATCAAAAATGATAAGATATGTTAATCATAGAGTTTGAACTGAAGATTTTGATTTAATTATTTTAATATTAATTTATTTAACTAACGTAAAAAATAGCCATTTTGGCCACTGACTCGGATTTCGACGAAACCTGTTTCATCGGATCCGTAACGGTGAATTATTGTAAAATTTCAAGTTACGTATCGATCACACTTGTCATTTGATCGTACGAGCTCAAAACGCCTAGAAATCAATTTAATTAAAGTCAATTTGAAATAAGCTGATTTTAACGTAACTTCTTTATACGATGGAATTAGAACTTGAAACCTATTCCATTGATTTTAAAATTATCAAAAACATCTAATTTGATATATGGGTTGACCCAGTTTCATTCCGAAGTCGAAACGGGCTTTTCGGTTCATTTATCGTTCAAAACCCAAATTCGATCGATTCGTTTGTTCCAATTTTCTAGCCTGCCTATATATATCCGGCTATAAACCCTAGCAGCCTTTTTATTTCTTATTTCTGTATGTACAGAAATTTCTGTTGCTCCTCTTCTTACATGGCTGAAAACCCTAATCTTCCCAATCTATTTTCAATCCAATTTCGACTTCAAAATATAAACCCTAATCTTTCTCGTTTTTCTTATTTACCCCATAACAATTCGCCCTTCCGAATGGTTTGAATTAGCACGTGTGTAACATCACGCCTTTTCGCACGCTTTAAATCGACACACGTGCTAATTTAAACCGTTCGGAAGGGCGGATTGTTATGGGGTAAATAAGAAAAACGAGAAAGAAATAAAACAAAACAGAATCTCACAGTGGAAGGATAAAATATAATAATCAAATATACAGTTTATAAAGCTGTTTTAAAAATATTCGATTATACTTATACAACATATATCAGAGTTACACATACCATATAACAATGTAGTGGAACAATATGAGTGTAGTGGAATATAATAAATAATAATAATAGAAATCTTCATCTTCGTCCTCCAGAGCTAAAGTCTTTGATCCTGAAATACTCGGACTGACCCGAGCGAATTGAAAAACAAAACACTCGAGTCAGAACTAAAGGATCTTATGTAAGTTAAATCAACAGAAATAAATATGAGCGCAGTAACTCAAAAGATGCTCGGGATTTACATCTCTTAAGGACCTGTTAAACTATTTACTATATAATATATTTCGCTATTATAATAGTGTCTATTAGTAAAATAAACTTACTTTTAAATAGCGTTAAGGGGTTACCCATATAGCCCTTAACACAAAATATATTCCCATAGTCTATACGGTACCGTAATCTCTCCCGTACTGGGCGTTGTCAGAGGGCACTCCATAGGTATGGTACAAAACAAAATCGTATAAGGCGCGCTAGGGTAGGTGACACGGCACAACTAGGCAATGCCATGGTAGATATACCAATTGCTATCCGAGCTGGTGGTAACGCGTAGCAGCTACTACCGCCCACCTCGAACAACACCCCCAAAAATCAAAGAAATAAAAAGTGGCCGTCGAATCAATCCAAAAGTCAAAGTATAATATCGAAGGAGTGCGTTCGATCAGAGGAATGACATCATTGGCCCGAGAATCGCTCCTGTTTTAGCCACCTTATGCCAACTCACGGGAGTCGGGTCCACGTATTTACCTCAAAGGAAACGCCGCCCCCATCCTACTTCATTCTGGAATCTCCACGGCCTATACGGTTGTTAAAGTGGTTTTCGGGGTTGGCAGAGAGTATGACAACTTCCGATCCCGGTCTCTTCAACAACCAATCGTTATTATACCACCACGGTTGTTTCAAAATAATTTATACTTTAAAACTAGGATATAATATCTCTTTCAAACCATATAAATACGATATCATTTATATTTTTAAAACCCAAACCAATATGATATCATTTTATTTTATAAATATCCCTTTCCCAAAATCATAATAATTTCAAATATATATACCTTGAAACCATAGCTTTGAAAAATAACTTTTTATACTTAATGGTTCAAATACTATATTACTTTATAAAATAAACAGCTTCTTCAAATTTCACAATAAATTCCAATATCAATTTGAACCTCCAATATAAACCATTTTAATTCCCATATATTTCAAAGCTTAAATATTCTATATTTCAAAACTTTATAGTTCATATATTTCAATCTTTAAATATTCCACTATTTCAAAATGGATTCTTTGATAATTTAATATATATCAAATCCAATTCCTATTATTTAAATTTGAAATATTTACTTACTAAACAAATATTATTCAAGTAAAACCCTTAAACTTCAATAATAGGACATCCTTTTAATTGAATTAACTTGATAATATTCTTTAAATAAATTTGATATTCGGTTAAATCCTCAGATCAAAAATCTGGTTATACGATTATACCCTTTAAATCTTAATTTATTTACATTTCAAAACAATTTTTTTTCGAGGAAAATTCTTAAATACTTTAATTCAAATCATATTCACATTTATCTTCAACCTTACTTTTATTTGAGTTATTATAACTCTATATACAATAGAATTTTGATATATACTTAACCAAATTACATAAACGAAATCAACATCATTATTTAGCTTATTTTAAAATTCGAAACAAATTTATACATAGCTAAATTCAAGAATTTTACTATATATATATATCAAAAATTAATATTTATTAAACCGTATTCTTTCCAAAACAATAGAAAATCATTTCAAAAATAATTTTATATATACCGCGGTGCCTGTATATAATTTTCTATCCTATGGTCAAGTGATACGGATATTTATCATTTCAATTTGCAATTTAAAAATAAAAATGCGGTTGTATATCATTTCAAACCGCAATCCTGAATGAAATGAAAATGCATAATAACTTGCAGTTTATACAATATAAATACAGTATCCATTCATCCATCATATCAATCATCAAATATTCATCAATTTATCATCCAATTCAAACAATTACATAAATAAATAATTATTAATTTCTAACAGTTAATTTTTCAATAATGAATTAAATAACTGTTTAACTGTAGTTTATATGCAATAATAAATAAATTTAAGTAGCAGGTTATATGCGATAATACATTTACTAAAATTTTAACTAGCAGTTTGAAATGCAATAAATTAATTAATTAACAATTAACTGGCAGTTTTAAATGCAATAATGAATTAAATAACACGTAAATTAAATGAATGCAATTTAACTGAGAAAACGATGAAATATATGCCAAACAGCTATAAATAAAATTTTAAAAACATCATAAATCAATTTACCAAACATAAGAAATTTTAAATATTGTGAGTGGGTTAAAACACTCACCTTTTGAATTTAAGTTGAATTTAAATCCAATTTAAACCCAAAATTTTGACCATCACAGAATTCGTCCAAACTAGCGTCATCAAGTCTGAAATTTCAATACGGTCCTAACAAAAAAAATCGCGTGTGAAACGGAGTTCGTATGCAAGAGTTATAGCGATTTGTGCGATTTAATTTAAATTAAAAACAAACAAAAGAATGGAACACTTTCCCTTACTTTCAATTCATGTGCCACGTCATCCTTTCCCCATCTCCCAGGCAAGTCACGCAATTTACTTCCTCTTCCAGTCAACAAAACTCGAGCATGCCCCTAACGCCACCTCCAAACGCCGCTCCCCGGTCCACTCTGCCTCAATTTGAAGCGCGACGCCACCACACCTGGTCCAGACCGACCCAAAAGCAAGCCTTGCGATCATCACGTCGTGAAAAAACCCACTTCAGCCGCCCCTCTTAAGAAACCCAAGACTAATTATTGACGTCGATCTAACCGTCAAATCGACAAACCAAATATATGGATGAGATCCACTCGGCTTCCTCTCCAAAACCCAGAAAGGGTTCGCCGATCCGACGACTTTGATTTCATCGATGATGAACGGCCGGAACTTCTCTGATTTTTACCGGTCAAACCACAAACTGAATCGAAAAACGAACACCACCAGTGAATTACTCTAGTCGAGAGCTTCAACATATAGTTTTTTTAAATTTTTCCGAGGACTTTGAATTTTTGACTTTGATTTTGAATTGCAATTGTGTTTGGATATAGGGTTTGTTATTGAGGAAGAGGAAGAGTTGATGAAATTTTTACGCGCAGATAAATGATAATAGATGGAGGCTAAGGTTTAGCATGATATTTATAGGCAAATTGAAATAAAATATATGGATCGGGTTGATAGATATACGCGCTAACGCTAACGTGGCCCAAAAAGCCCATTCTGACTCCGGAACGAAATTGGGTCAACCCATATATCAAAATAGATGTTTTAAAATATTCTGAACGCGATGGAAAAAGTTTCAGGTCCAACTGGCATCGTATGAAGAAGTTATGCCGAAAACAATATTTTCCAAATTGATTTCAATTGCATAAATTTCAAGGCATTTCGAGTCCGTACGATCAAACGACAAGTCCGATCGCTACGAAACCTGAAACGCTATTATAACTCACCTTTATAGATCTGATGAAACTTGTTTCGTCGAAATCCGAGTCAGTGGCCAAAATGGCTATATTTTTTTTCCACTTTTTAAATAAATTTACCACCTTTAAATTCAATATTTATAAACTAGTAGATTTTTGTCATTTTTAATCTCTTAGATATTTATAATAACTAAAAGCAAATTCCCATATCAATTTAGTGTCAATTATCCCAGTAAATACAGTGTTCAAATGTCAAATGCAATTAATCCAATTAATTGCAAATTAATTCCAATAAATTTGATTTTATTCGATTACAGCTTAATATTCAATCAATTATTACTCAACTAACATAGTTAACGTTGTTTTATATTTCATTACATTAATATTTTTCAATTTTCGTCTTTAATTTGCATTAATTACCGTATTTCAATTATATTGGAAATTTTGTCAATTTTACTCATTTATTAAATTTTGATTTACAATATTTATATCAACCAATGGTCATATTATGAATGAAATTGACATTATTATCAAACATTACTTTATATTAACATTAACGTCATAATTTATTTACATTTATTGCAATCGATTACCAGTTATACTTTAATACACTAAATAAATGGTTAACCTAAATAATTGTTGTCATTTAGCTTTTACTTCCACTTACAAGCTATTATTAACACAAATGTTGTCATTGACTTAGCTCTAATTAAGCAAATTAGATGAATGAGTAAATTTTAACAATTATCGCTAAATGCCAAATTTACTCACATTCATACTTAAATATCAACTACAATTTATTAATTACTTACCTAGCCTTGATTCAATCACATTGCAATTTATTACGTACTATTTCTCAATTAACATAACCTTTGAATTTAATTCCCAATTTATTTAATGCAATCAATTATGACTTTTACAACTTAAATACATTCATTTGCTCGTAGTTATTTCATCAATGCATGCTTCATTCCATACTATTTAGTTATATTTGCCAAGTATGTACACTACTTACTATTTATATTCTTAATCCATATATTTTCTTGTGTACAATTTGTAGCCAAACATACATTTAGATTATTTTCTATAATTGGAATTTTATGCAAGTTCATAAATCATTAACCTTAAATTTGCATTATTTCTATTAAATTTTCATTCACCTCCATTACCCTTTTAATAATCATTGAGGTAACGTATAATTTTAACAATGACCAATTAAAATTACTTTTCTAACATGTATTGTAATTGGTTTTCATAATTTGGAATTCGCTAATTTAGTTAGCCTTAACGTTATTACATTAAATCTACATTCGGTTTCTGTTAATATAGAATTTAATTCTAATTACTTACCATTTAATTCATAAATTATTGATTACCTTCAAAATTAGATAAAATTTGATTTCCAAATATTTGATTTGATTGCCATCTTCACTATGTCCATTATTACTTAACTTCAAATTTACAATTTCACTCAAATATAGCTTTACAATTTTTTTCCAAATAATAGGTATTGCACAAATATCGTTACTTATCAACTTGCATTAACCTTTTCATGTACATTTTCATTCAACTGCTATTCAATATATTTTATTTCAGCGTTCATTTTAATATTAACTTATAAAGTGTTTTTTTATTCATCTAAATTTAATCACTAAATTTTAATTAAAATAACCAACTTAATTATTAAATTCACGGGTCGTTACACTCTCCCCCACTCAAAACTTTTCATCCCCGAAAAGGAAAAGAAGGGAAAAGAAGAATTAAGAAATCAATATATCTTATTCAAAACATTAACTTTATAAACAAATAAATTTACAAATTTAATTAATTTACATAAAATATACCAATTTATAATCATTAAATCTTTTTATACTCAAATTAAATAAGTTTGGAAAACATTTCAAAATATTTTCTAAGTCCAAAATTTACGGAAATTTTTTGCCAAAGTCTCCTTTGTATGGAGAGGCTCGGGAGAAAATATAATATCAAAATAACAATATGCAATATATATTTTCCAAAATACTATATATCCCAACACGGGAAAAATAATATAATAACGTTATAAATCGTAATCCAAAAATGTACCTATTTGTCGGGCAATTTACGCTAAATTATGAAAGCTAAAGCAGTAGCAATTGCTTCCATAACCTGTATTTCACTTATATAATCCAAGAGAGTTAATAATTACATAGAATGAAATATTTAAGTTGTTTTAATTACAACTAACCAAACATATACAGCAACAACCAATTGCAACCACAGCAAACAACCATCACATAGAATCAATATAATCAACCATTCATTCATATCAACAAAACAAATAGTTGTTCGGTTTCAAAGCTTCAAATTGTACAGCATGAAAAAATAAACTACTGAGTGTACCCTTCACTCAACAGTCTTAAGTGAAACTAAATAGATTATTCATTCATCCAACAATTTTAAAGTTTCCTTACCCAACAACCATAAACCAAACAACAACAATTCAAATCAAACTTACTTATTATTAATTTTATTTCATACATTAGTTGTTTGGTTTCCCCTCATTCATTCATTCAGTGATTCCTTCATTTATTTTCATTTATTACTTACAATATTCATTTTTTTCATTTTAATGTCATGTAAGTTTCTTCTTTATTGCATCTTATTTTATTATAGTAGCATTTCATTTTATTTACTTAAGTTTATAATCATCTATTTATGATATTTACCTTTAATTATATTTAAATATAGTAAAATTCCAATTGTAACTTAAGTTTCCAACAATTACAACATCAAATCCTTGTTTATTAAAGAATTTCATTAATTACTATCATTACCTCAAGTTTATTTCTTGTATAATATCTATTACATTCTTCTTATTAACATTTCAACTTTTATTATTTGATAAGTCATATATATGCTTTTTAAGAATGTAGTTTGAAAGTTATACAAGTTTTACCTTGTTTCTTTTAATTAATTTAATTTTCGATAATTGTATCCTTTATTTCATAGGTTATAATTTCAAATTTCATTTAATACCATTAATAACCTAGCATTAAATCTCTTATTTCATTTAGGGTTTCAATTATTAGCTAAATTCCGTTTCTCTACATTAATTAAACTATTAATAAATGGAAACTTAAGAATTAAATACCGGGTTTAATTTCAAATTATTTTAAACTAATAGATAAATATACTTACAACTTATCTATATCCAAGTATATTTAAAATAAATTAAAAATTCACTTTTATTTATCAAAATAGATCTGTAGTAAAACTACTACAGTGGCCTTCCCACTTCGAAACTCGAAAATGAAAGTCGATGATGCGTGCACTCATCACCGAAATTATTTTCTAGCGACAGAGAGGGGAGTACAACTTATTTCTTTCCAGAATTTCTTTAAAACCATACTTTCAAATTATGTTGAAATAATTATATAAGAAAATATTTCTAAATACTATTATTATATTTAAAAATCCTTTGAAAGCAATATTTCAAAATCTCGGGCTTAAGTTCTAAAATTTCCAAATTTTATTTATTTTATTACCAATCTTATTTTACTAATTTTTTTTTATAGATTTCATTACCTAACAACCAATATAATACAACCAAATATATATTATTTATAAAATTTTATTTTATATATAGAAAATATATTAGGCAAAATTATTTCACTCACCTATATTAAAAACAAATATTATGTCGGTCTGTCCTATTAAGTGTTTAGAAATCCCTGTTGATGTCATAGCGTCCCATGCATCAACCAGAATTTATAAATACGAAACGGAACAAATTAACACAATATAAAACCTTTTTATAACACTAACAAATACGCTCTCTCATCTATATACACTCAGCGACACCCATAGGGTATTACTACCCAATTAGTAAAGAGTCTGACCCCACAAAGCTAAGGTTTATCGCTAAACCAAAGCTCTGATACCAGGTTGTAACATCCCGCCTTTTCGCACGCTTTAAATCGACACACGTGCCAATTCAAACCGTTCCGAAGGGCGGATTGTTATGGGGTAAGTAAGAAAAACGAGAAAGAAATAAAACAAAACAAAATCTCACAGCGGAAGGATAAAATATAATAATCGAATATACAGTTTATAAAGCTATTTTAAAAATATTCGATTATACTTATACAACATATATCAGAGTTACACATACCATATGACAATGCAGCGGAACAATACGAGTGCAGTGGAATATAATAAATAATAATAATAGAAATCTTCGTCTTCGTCCTCCAGAGCTAAAGTCTTCGATCCTGAAATACTCGGGCTGACCCGAGCGAATTGAAAAACAAAACACTCGAGTTAGAACTAAAGGATCTTATGTAAGTTAAATCAACAGAAATAAATATGAGTGCAGTAACTCAAAAGATGCTCGGGATTTACATCTCTTAAGGATCCGTTAAACTATTTCCTATGTAGTATATGTCGCTATTATAATAGTGTCTATTAGTAAAATAAACTTACTATTAAATAGCGTTAAGGGGTTATCCATATAGCCCTTAACACAAAATATATTCCCATAGTCTATACAGTACCGTAATCTCCCCCGTACTGGGCGTCGTCAGAGGGCACTCCATAGGTATGGTACAAAACAAAATCGTATAAGGCGCGCTAGGGTAGGTGACACGGCACAACTAGGTAATGCCAGGGTAGATATACCAATTGTTATCCGGGCTGGTGGTAACGCGTAGCAGCTACTACCGGCCACCGTGAACAACACCGTTAAAAATCAAAGAAATTAAAAGTGGCCCCCGAATCAATCCAAAAGTCAGAGTATAATATCGAAGGAGCGCGTTCGATCAGAGGAATGACCTCATTGGCCTGAGAATCGCTCCTGTTTTAGCCACCTTATGCCAACTCACGGGAGTCGGGTCCACGTATTTACCTCAAAGGAAACGCCGCCACCATCCTACTTCATTCTGGAATCTCCACCACGTCTATGGTTGTTAAAGTGGTTTTCGGGGTTGGTAGAGAGTATGACAATTTTCGATCCCGATCTCTACAACAACCAATCGTTATTATACCACCGCGGTTGTTTCAAAATAAATTATACTTTAAAACTAGGATATAATATCTCTTTCAAACCATATAAATACGATATCATTTATATATTTTAAAACCCAAATCAATATGATATCATTTTATTTTACAAATATCCCTTTCCCAAAATCATAATAATTTCAAATATATATACCTTGAAACCATAGCTTTGAAAAATAACTTTTTATACTTAATGGTTCAAATACTATATTACTTTATAAAATAAACAGCTTCTTCAAATTTCACAATAAATTCCAATACCAATTTGAACCTCCGATATAAACCATTTTAATTCCCATATATTTCAAAGTTTAAATATTCTACATTTCAAAACTTTATAGTTCATATATTTCAATCTTTAAATATTCCACTATTTCAAAATGGATTCTTTGATAATTTAATATATATCAAATCTAATTCCTATTATTTAAATTTGATATATTTACTTACTAAACAAATATTATTCAGGTAAAACCTTTAAACTTCAATAATATGATATCCTTTTAATTAAATTAACTTGATAATATTATTTAAATAAATTTGATATTCGTTTAAATCCTCAAATCAAAAATCAGGTTATACGACCATACCCTTTAAATCTTAATTTATTTACACTTCAAAACAAAAAAAATTCGAGGAAAATTCTTAAATACTTTAATTCAAATCATATTCACATTTATCTTCAACCTTACTTTTGTTTGAGTTATTATAACTCTATATACAATAGAATTTCGATATATACTTAACCATATTATATAAACGAAATCAACTTCATTATTTAGTTTATTTTAAAATTCGAAATAAATTTATACATAGCTAAATTCAAGAATTTTACTATGTATATATCAAAATTTAATATTTATTAAACCGTATTCTTTCCAAGACCATAGAAAATCATTTCAAAAATAATTTTATATATATCGCGGTGCCTGTATATAATTTTCTATCTGATGGTCAAGTGATACGGATATTTATCATTTCAATCCGCAATTTAAAAATAAAAATGCGGTTGTATATCATTTCAAACCGCAATCCCGAATGAAATGAAAATGCATAATAACTTGTAGTTTACACAATATAAATACAGTATCCATTCATCCATCATATCAATCATCAAACATTCATCAATTTATCATCCAATTCAAACAATCACATAAATAAATAATTATTAATTTCTGACAGTTAATTTTTCAATAATGAATTAAATAACTGTCTAACTGTAGTTTATATGCAATAATAAATAAATTTAACTAGCAGATTATATGCAATAATAAATTTAACTAAGTTAAAAATGCAATAAATAAATTAATTAATAATTAACTGGCAGTTTTAAATGCAATAATGAATTAAATAACGCGTAAATTAAATGAATGCAATTTAACTGAGAAAACGATGAAATATATGCCAAACAGCTATAAATAAAATTTTAAACACATCATAAATCAATTTAACAAACATAAATTTTTTTAGAAATTGTGAGTGAGTTAAAACACTCACCTTTTGAATTTAAATTGAATTTAAATCCAATTTAAACCCAAAATTTTGACCGTCTCAGAATTCATCCAAACCAGCATCATCAAGTCCGAAATTTCAATACGATCCTAATAAAAAAATCGCGTGTGAAACGGAGTTCGTATGCAAGAGTTATAGTGATTTGTGCGATTGAATTTAAATTAAAAATAAACAAAAGAATGGAACACTTTCCCTTACTTTCAATTCATGTGCCACGTCATCCTTTCCCTATCTCCCTGGCAAGTCACGCAATTTACTTCCTCTTCCAGTCAACAAAACGCGAGCACGCCCCTAACGCCACCTCCAAACGCCGCTCCCCAGTCCACTCTGCCTCAATTTGAAGCGCGACGCCACCACACCTGGTCCAGACCGACCCAAAAGCAAGCCTCGCGATCATCACGTCGTGAAAAAACCCACTACATCCGCCCTCTTAAGAAACCCTAGACGAATTATTGACTCCGATCTAACCGTCAAATGGACAAACCAAATATATAGATGAGATCCCCTCGGCTTCCTCTCCAAAACCCAGAAAGGGTTCGCCGATCCGACGACTTTGATTTCGACGATGATGAACGGCCGGAACTTCTCTGATTTTTACCGCTTTAACCACAAACTGAATCGAAAAATGAACACCACTAGTGAATTACTCTAGTCGAGAGCTTCAGCATATAATGTTTTTAAATTTTTCTTTTGACTTTGAATTTTTGACTTTGATTTTGAATTGCAATTGTGTTTGGATCTAGGGTTTGTTATTGAGGAAGAGGAAGAGTTGATGGAATTTTTACGCGCAAATAAATGAGAATAGGCGGAGGCTAGGGTCTAGGATGGTGTTTATAGGAAAATTGAAATAAAATATATGGATCAGGTTGATAGATATACGCGCTAACGCTAACGTGGCCCAAAAAGCCCGTTCTGACTCCGGAACGAAATTGGGTCAACCCATATATCAAAATAGATGTTTTAAAATATTCTGAACATGATGGAAAAGGTTTCAGGTCCAAATGGCATCGTATGAAGAAGTTTTGCTGAAAACAATATTTTCCAAATTGGTTTCAATTGCATAAATTTCAAGGTGTTTCGAGTCTGTACGATCAAACGACAAGTCCAATTGCTACGAAACTTGAAACACTATTATAATTCACCGTGACGGATCCAATGAAACTTGTTCGTCGAAATCCGAGTCAGTGGCCAAAATGGCTATATATTTTTTCCACTTTTTAAATAAATTAATAAATAAATTTACCACCTTTAAATTCAATATTTATAAACTAGTAGATTTTTGTCATTTTTAATCCCTTAGATATTTATAATAACTAAAAGAAAATTCCCATATCAATTTAGTGTCAATTATCCCAGTAAATACAGTGTTCAAATGTCAACTGTAATTAATCCAATTAATCGCAAATTAATTCCAATAAATTTGATTTTATTCGATTATAACTTAATATTCAATCAATTATTACTCAACTAACATAGTTAACATTGTTTAATATTTCATTACATTAATATTTTCCAATTTTCATCTTTAATTTGCATTAATTACTGTATTTCAATTATATTGGAAATTTTGTCAATTTTACTCATTTATTAAATTTTGATTTACAATATTTATATCAACCAATGGTCATATTATGAATGAAATTGACATTATTTTCAAACATTACTTTATATTAACATTAACGTCATTATTTATTTACATTTATTGCAATCGATTACCAATTATACTTTAATACACTAAATAAATGGTTAATTTAAATAATTGTTACCATTTAGCTTTTACTTCCACTTACAAGCTATTATTAACACAAATGTTTTCATTGACTTAGCTCTAATTAAGCAAATTAGATGAATGGGTAAATTTTAACAATTATCGCTAAATGCCAAATTTACTCACATTCATACTTAAATATCAACTACAATTTATTAAAATTACTTACCTAGCCTTGATTCAATCACATTGCAATTTATTACGTACTATTTCTCAATTAACATAACCTTTGTTAATTCCCAATTTATTTAATGCAATCAATTATGACTTTTACAACTTAAATACATTCATTGGCTCGTAGTTATTTCATCAATGCATGCTTCATTCCATACTATTTAGTTATATTTGCCAAGTATGGACACTACTTACTATTTATATTCTTAATCCATATATTTTCTTGTGTACAATTTTTAGCCAAACATACATTTAGATTATTTTCTATAATTGGACTTTTACGCAAGTTCATAAATCATTAACCTTAAATTTGCATTGTTTCTATAAAATTTTCATTCACCTCCGTTACCCTTTTAATAATCATTGAGGTAACGTATAATTTCAACAATGACCAATTAAAATTACTTTTCTAATATGTATTGTAATTGGTGTTCATAATTTGGAATTCGCTAGTTTAGTTAGCTTTAACATTATTACATTAAATCTACATTCAGTTTCAATTAATATAGAATTTAATTCTAATTACTTACCATTTAATTCATAAATTATTGATTACCTTCAAAATTAGATAAAATTTGATTTCCAAATATTTGATTTAATTGCCATCTTCACTATGTCCATTATTACTTAACTTCAAATTTACAATTTCACTCAAATATAATTTTACAAATTTTTCCCAATTAATAGGTATTGCACAAATATCGTTACTTATCAACTTGCATTAACCTTTTCACATACATTTTCATTCAACTACTATTCAATATATTTTATTTCAGCGTTCATTTTAATATTAACTTATAAAGTGTTTTTTTTATTCATCTAAATTTCATTACTAAATTTTAATTAAAATAACCAACTTAATTATTAAAATTCATGGGTCGTTACATCACGCTTCGATGAACCTCGTTCGATCGTTGACGGAAGGGTATGGAGGTGTAGAGATTTGTGAGGGGATTCCATCCAAGCAGTCCACATGGCCTGATTATGGTTGGATCGCCGTCGTTTGGTCGATTAGGGTTCACGGAAGGAGGTGCGACGCGCGTATTGGAGGCGATCGGAGGGAGATTCGTAGGCACCGGTCGACGCGTCTCGGCAAGGCGAGAGGATTGAAGGTGGTCGGGGACGTCCTGGTGGCCTGAGGTGCGTGAATTTCGTGGTCAAAATCGGAGTTTGACTACTCTGGTTGGGTTCGAGACGACATCCAGACGCGTGAAGATGGTACTCGTGGCGTTGTTTTATTGGTCGGTTTATTTATTTATTTTTCCAAATTTAATTTCTATAAGTTCTAACTCGCCTATTTTTCATATACGAGGTCCAATTCATGCGTAGATTTTTGCATTGGGGTAGTATTGAAATTCCAGACATTTTGACGTTGGTTTGGATGAATTCTGTGGCTGTTCAATTTTTGGCTTTAATTTGGGTTTGAATTCAATTTAAATTCAAAAGGTGAGTGTTTTTGTGATGACCCAGAATTTTGGACAATATCAATTTAATAATCTATATTAATAATTAAATGGATTTGATAATCTTCTTTTAAATAAATATTTAATTGATAATTTATCTTTTAAAAGCTAATAAATTGTTTTCTATTTATAATGTATATATATTTGTATACATTGTAAATAGAAAAGCTTTGGTTTGAAATTTAATAAATAAATAAATCTTGTTTTCAAATTCTAATATACATTTTGGTAATTTGGAAATTTTGATTTAAATCTAATATATAAGTTTTCAAAGCTATTTAATAGTTAACTATACAGTTCTAAATACTTAAGATAAATGTTTAACTGTTTAAATCTTAGCTTAAGTTTAAATTTAAATTTAAATTAATCAACTGAAAGGTTTATTTTACATTATTTTTAAATATTGCTTAATAAATATGATTTTTAATAGATATGAAAATTTAAAATACAATATAGCATATGAAACATTAATTCATTTTAGTGAAATAAGTAATTTATTAATAATAAGGTAATCTCTGTTATAAATTATTTCAAATTAATAAATGTGTTAATTTCAAATAATATTAATAAATGTATAGATATAGATAGGTTTTAAAGAAAATAGAATTGTTATTTTTAAATTGAACATGTAGTTATATATTTTTATATATAACTTGATTTTTAAATTGGATTTTAGAATTTAATTTGAATTTGAATTAATTTTGAAATTCAAAAGATAGATATTTTGAAAGATTTGAATTTAAAGATATTTGTATAAGTTTTATTTATAAATATAATTGATTTTATTTTCTTAAAAGTTATCTATATTTATAAAAATTAGTATTTGTATATTTATAAATTAAGTAATAAGCTTTTTCTTAACATTTTAAAATAAAAGGAAATACTTAAAGGACAAGTATGATGAAATTAAAACACCTTACAACAGGTGTAAATTAATAATCAACTCAAATGACAAATGTTAAGAGTTTTTTACAAGTGTCATATTATTTTTGATTTTTCTTTTATTTTAAATAAATTACAAATTCACCTATATAACCATTGTTTCTTCCTTCCAATTCCTTTTTCTAACTTCATAGTTCAAAAGCTAAGTTATTAAAACCTGTAAACATCATTCTTCAAATTTGAGATCAATTTCCCACAAACCAGAAAATTTATCAAACATCAAAAGTTGAATAAATAAAATCAACAGCCTGTAATATCATTTTCAAAATCAATTCAAAAGCCTGCAAATATTCTCAAAAACAATCTGTGATCAATCTTTCCAAACCAGAGAACATATTCAAATCAAATTCCGTTCAAGCAAACCTGAGTTCAAAATCAAACCTGAACTAAATTCTTACACCTAGAATCAAAAGAAATGGCATTCAAGTATTTCCCTGATCTGTGCATGCATTTTTAAAAGCAAAGCAAAATCAAAAGCAAGATTCAATAACAACTAGTTTTCAAAAAAATCAAAGAAGCTAACGCCATTCCAGTTTTAAAAGATTCAAAAGTGTTTTTCAAAATAAAATAGGCTCCCTTCTTCAATTGAACAGGTGAGTAACATCACATTTTTAAAAGCTTTAATTTGATTCTGGTTGCATGTTAAGTTCTGGAATGCATGTGTTTTTGTGTGAAAAATATATATATATATTTGGTATATTTTCTGCATATATATGGATGTGTGGATATGTTTACATGTCTGTTGCCTGTGTCATTTCTACCAGTTTTCCAGGCTTCAATTTTGATCAAAAATCTTTATCTCATGATCTAATCTAAGTTAGGGTTTAAATTTCAAACAAAATTTGTTTGTTTTATCAATGATTAAAGTTTAAAATTTTATTCAAGTTAAAATAATTTTGTATTGTCTTTGGAAATCAAGAACAACAAAGAAAATTTGATATAAGTCAAGATTCAAACTTTGTAATTCGTTGATTCAGGATTATAAACCGATTACTTAATCAAAAACCTGATTTTTAAAAGAGGAATCAAAATATTTAGTTTGGCTTTTAGTATGCATTGCTGGGTTGAATAGAAAATGGAAATTTGGCGGTTTCTGACGATCTTAGTTATCTGGGAGGTTGTAATCTTCAGTGATGGTAGTGGGATGATCAGAGAATGTAGGAAAAATACTAGATGTGTGTGCAGGTGATCGTGGCGGCGGCGGCGATCGATTTTAATTTGTAAACCTAGTTTTGACTAGGTCGGGGTTTTTGTTCATCACGGCAACCCTAGATGATCGAGTTCAACAGAACTCAGGGGAATGAAAGCTTGGACGTCGGCGAAGCGGTGGTTGGAGCTTCTGACATTCTGGTGGCCGGAGAAGCGAGCGCGAGGAGATTCCAGGTTGTACTTTTTGGTTCCAGGTTTGGGCTAATAGCTCGATTTTGATTTCGAATGTGAATCATTGGGTTTGGGTTTTGGTTCATCTGAGGATGTGAATGCCGCCTGTGGGAGGGTCGTGAAGATGACTGGAGGTGGTCGACGGCACCATGCATATGCACGGTGCATTTTCTTGTATCTGGTGAGTTTGGGTTTGAAGCTAAGAGTACTCGATTAATTAATTAATTACCTTGTGTAATTAATACGAAGGATAATTACTTAGTGAAAGTAATTAATAATGAATTACTTAGTGTAATTAGTTTAAGAATTAATTAATAAAGTTATTTGAAGATAATTAAGAGATGTAAATAATTAAGGGACATTAATTACCGAATGTGATTAATCAAGATTGATTCATGAATAATTAATTTTTAAATATAATTAATTTAAATAGAATAATTAATTAAAATAGAGGATCATTAATTATTATAATTAATAATGTAATAAAGGGTTGATTAATTAAGGAATAATTAATCGATGAAGTAATTAATTAATGTAATTAATTAATTAAGGATTAATGTAATTAATTATAGTTAACTAATTAATGAAGTAATTAAAGGTTAATTACTGTTAATGGTTAAGAATAATTAATTTGTGTAATTAACTAAAGGCTAATTACTTGAATGTAATTAAAGGATAATTAATCAAGGGTGATTAATTAAGATGGATAACTAGAGGATGATTAATTAATTGATTTGTAATTAATTAATGGTTATGTAAGCAAGATTTATGTGATGAAAGAAATTAATTTAGTTTATTTTAAATTAACTAGAGACGAAGTAATTAATTTAATTCATTTTAAATTAATTGTAGATGGTGATTAATAAATCATTGCTTATGGATGCTGAATGATATTGAATGCTTCGCATTGTTTGATATCTCTGATATGAGATATGTGCCGATCTGTGATATGGATGCTTTGGTTGAATTGTGATGATAATGTAAATTATCTATTTGTGATGATAACGTGAATTATCCATTTGTGATGATAATGTGAATTATCTATTTGTGAGATATGGATTATCTATCTGTGTGTATATAGATAATAAAATTGAATTGTTTTAACTTTAAAACAAGTTGGACCTAAAAGGTTGCGCTTTGGATTTCGATGAGACCGGGATCGGGTTTGCATATTAGGATACCCGAAAACCACATCGATCCAAATTAACGATAGGCCGTGAATCTCAAGTGAAGATGAAGATTCAGAATGTAAGGGTTATCGTCGTTAACTCTGAGGGTGATTCCAAAATGAGTGTAACGAGATATTGCCTTCGGTTTCGTTCGAACCCGGAACGAACTTGTATGGATTGAATGCTTTCAGAACACTGTCAGGTGGACGATGAGCATTCTAAGAGTTGTGTTCTATAAAGGTTGTAACGACCCGCCGTTCTGACCGCCTCCAGTCGGTAATTAAACCAACTTGAGACGTTCAAAATGACGGATTGTTATTCAGTTTATAGAGTTTAAACAGAAACAGCCACAGAATCACAGAATAATCATAATATTTTACATAAATGGATTTTTTTACATATATCAGAGTTTGTACAATGAACTAAATTTTATACAGCGGAATATTTCTTTAAGTACAAAAATTCTTCGAAAAGCTAAAGTGAAGCAATTTCCCCAACTCTCTCTAACTTCGCGGCCTGAAAATCTTCAAGCTGTAAAATTACTCGGTCTGACCCGAGTATTACATTCAAAAGAAAATAATACACAGGTTAGTCTAATTCAAACTCAGTTATTAGTGCATAGAGGCAATAATAATCAACAATTAGATGACAGTCAAATATAAATTTACCTATCCGATCCTTAAACAAGAAATCGGATAACGGTAAGTATAACACTTAACAGTGTTATACAATAACTCAGTAGATTCAGATTATCAATGAGGATAGATGAAAGGATTCTTAATGAAGATAATTTAGAAAACAATCAAAATCTGCCTAAACGACATTTAACAACAAAATCATCAAAATCGATTCAAAATATATTGAATTGTCAACATAAAACAATTTTTCATCAAAAAGAAAACATCATTTAAAACATTAGATTTGGTAGGGCTGCAGTACACACACGCGTATACGGCCTCGCCACATTTTTAAAATGTTATCTTCGTGTGGCTGCAGTTCACGCTTGCGTGCACTGCCTCGCCACTACCGTAATGAAATAGAAATCATCACAACAGTAAAAACTAACAGAAATTGAAGCTGCAGAGGTCAAGTCAGTGACTCAACACAACTGCAACACCAAAACCCATACAACAAGGCAAGGTCGAGATGCAATTGTTTTGCATATACTCAAGTAACTCAAGAACCAAGTTTCCAAACAACTGATTACTGCACATTTCAACAAGTGCAAAATTTTCATAAAAATGAACTGCAGCCTCGTTTCTTGGACACAAGGGCAAATGCAACAATAACGCAGCCACTACAAGATCACGATGCAACAAACACTGTAAATACAAGGTAGGACTGCACATAGAACTCAAAACAACTTAAAAGTTCCCAAATTAAATAGGGCAGCCAGTATTAGTGCACAAGGGCAACTGCAACAATAACGCAGCCACCACAAGTACACGAGACTGCATCAAAAGATCTCAGATGCAAAACTTCAACAAATCAAAACAGCATTAAAGAATGCATAGTGCTATCATGACTAGAATGCAACTGCACAGGCAGGTAGGCCAGGTAGTTCAAAATCAGAGAGTATATGCAGAAGTCAACTAGCATACAAGTTAATCAAGTTTCAAGCCAGGAGAATCAAGGGTACACATCAAGCACACACAGTTAACATATATGACCAGGTGGCCACACACTATGAATGGCATATATAACAATGAATCAGTGGACAATGCATGAAGCTTGAATAAAACTTAAGTGCTACATTAGAGAGCGCACAGACAATAAAATGAAGGCAATGCACAGGCAACACATGAAGGCAATGCACAGGCTAATGTGACAGCAGGTACAACCAATGGTACAAGACAATGAACAAACAAGATGAACTTAAAATCAGTGACAACTTCACAACCAACTGATCAGACTTCACGCTAAGCAATGGACCAGTAAACAGTGACTTCAATATAGCAGTGTCTTGTAGTTTAATTTGAACTTTGTTTAAAAACTCATGTCAAACCTTGGTTTAAAATTTTAAAAATTAAAAAAAAAACAGTTCTTAAATTTTCAGAATTATTAACTAACTGTTTTTAACTTAATATATGTTTAATCTTTAGTTTAGAATATAACAACCAATATTGTCCTAACACTAAGCTCAAAACAAATCAGTGTATCAATAGGGAATGATTTTTTTTTCAAACATTGTATCGAGAAAACTCAAAACAGAGGGGTGTATGATTTACAGCCTGCACTCACATATTATTCATCATTCATTAAGGCATTCATATATAAAGATATAAACACACTGATTCACATACATATATGCATCAGAATTTATACGTTTAAATTTTGTTATTAAGTGATGTTACTCACAGTATTCTTAAAACTTGGATCTTGCAAAATCAAACATAAATTATTCAAACATTAAACCTTAAAAGAGGTTGAGGGGTGAAATTTCCGATTTTTTTTTAACTTATCCTGTAATTGTAAACAGAAATCAAGATCATATACAGGCATGCCCCTTCACAACTTCATATTTAAACACATGCAGGCATTTTTTTAAACAATCACATTATAAATATAAAACAGCATTAAAGCACATGTATGCATACCCAATGCAATGCCTCAAATGACCGAATACAACTGGAATCAAGGCATGCAACTTAAGTTAAAAGCTATGCAGTGAAGACATAAACAAGTATATATGAAGACCACTTGAAGTATGACAAACAGACTGCAAGATAAACTCAAAAATGTGCATATGAAGTTCGAATAATCAGTTCAACCAAACAACAAAGATATCAAGGATGCAGCATGTACACTTGAATACATGAAGTAAATTTGAAAACAAGGCAGGGGACAGTGGAGTACACAGTGGCCAGAAGACATGAACAAACTGCCCAGACTGCTGTACATACCAAAGAAGCCAGCTCCAAGACTTACATTATATGTCTCGACCAAAAATCAGTGATCATGTGCAAAGGTATTCCAGATTCAAATAACACGAGTGCACAGGCAGTTTTACCCAAAACAAATGTCATGAACCAACAGAAGCAATCGAAGTGCAACCGTGGAACAACAAAGCACAGAGGCTACAAATATAAATACAATAGGGTAACATAGGCAGTGCAATTTCAAGTGGAGCTATGTAAATGAAAAATGCCCAAGTCATGGAACAGTAAGCAATACAAAATTGTCCAGTAGACAGAAGATCGTGCCATGGTGACAACAATCTCATATATACATACATAAATGCATATATATATATGAAGCGCAGTCACAATTGCAAACTGAGTTGCACACTAGTGATACTAGACGAAATGCAGAAAATCAAGGCACTGCATGTACAACAGGTAGGTGAAGACGCAGTAAAGCCAATGTGGCAAAAAAAATGAATGCACGGTGATGCAGTCAATAATTACTCATGAAAAAAAATGGAATGCATCAAAACTTCAAAATGTACAAGTACTAGACTTCAAGTACAAAGGACTCGAATGACCAAGGGTAACAAAGTATACCACAACACAAATGCAACCAGAGACAGAATGGTACACGAGATCGATAAAACCAGGGATTGAAGTACGAACAGTTCAATATCGGACAAGCATATTTCAGAACGAAATAAA
This sequence comes from Allium cepa, assembly GCA_030765085.1. Lineage (NCBI taxonomy): Eukaryota > Viridiplantae > Streptophyta > Magnoliopsida > Asparagales > Amaryllidaceae > Allium > Allium cepa. Next base: position 788,873,582 of record CM060935.1, on the reverse strand, counting down.
CAAGTCCAAATCAAGTTTAAAAATAGTTAAGGCCGATGCCAAAATATTATCACAAAATCGAAGTCGAAGTTGAGCAAGTGTAACAATAGAATTTTTTTTTTCAAAACATTTTATTTTTAATTCAAACAACTGCAGTTTTCAAGTGACAAATGTCGACAATGTGCCAAGCAAAAAATATCAATGTCGTGCTTTACCAAAATCGAACAATATCAAAGGCCGAAGCCACTGTTAAGGCAAGGCAAAATCGAACGGCTGAGATGAAGCCAAACCACAATCAGAGAAAATCAAAATCGAAACAGATATGACAGAGAAGATCGAATAGTTCAAAATCACATCGAAACCACATCAACTATCGACGCCTGGTATTGAATTAGATGTGAGGGATATAAATCACTCACCTTATTCTGAAGTGGTCGCGAGCAAGATTGAAGCCGAGGCCCTAATTTGAATGACGAAGAGGAACGGCGAACGAAGATGAAGCTGAAGCCCTAATTGTTGAAAGGGGGGACGAAGAACGCTCGAGGTCGTCATTTTTTCGTATGTTTTATTTATTTATTTTTCTAATGATTTGAAGAGAGATGGGTTTCGAATGAGAAAAGGGAAAAAGGAGGTATCAGCATGCTTTGAAATGAAATAAGCATGATTTTAGGGCGTAGATTATGGCGTATGCAACGGCGTGGATTTAGGGGAGGAAACATTCTGGTGATGGTGAGAAGATTACGTTGTGTACTAAGATGATTTTTTTATATTATTATTATTATTATTATTATTATTTTATTTTAAATCTAATTTGTTTTGTATAAATTATTTTCTTTTACTTTGTTTTTGTTTAATTTTGTTGTTAAAACTTTAACTAAGTGTATTTATTTATTTGTTTTGTATTGATTAAAATTTATTCCTTTTTATTTTAAAGAGAAGAAAATATTATTTAAAACTAACCATCCTTTTTAAATTTAAATAATAATTCTTGTATCTAAATTATTTTTTCCTAAGTCATTAGTTTGAATTTAAAATACAAATTCAATATTCAATTTCAACTCCAAAGTCAAATTCAAATTTTATTCAACTTTAAATAAATTAAATTCTAAAATTTAATTGCCAATTTATCCTGAAAATTTGAAATTCAATTTAAATTCTCATTCAAATATTTAAATTAATTAAATATTTTCATTTTTAAATTGTTCAAAATTCAGGGTTGTTACAATCTTCCCTCCTTAAAAGAATTTCGTCCCGAAATTATAAGTTAGGGAAAAACGATTGCTAAATTTTACCGATATTTATACCTTACACAATTTTACCAAGTTTCAAACTCATAAATAAATATAGGATTCATTCCATTCATTTTATCTCAGCAGTTTTGTTCATCGATTTCTATAATCAAGACACAAAAGTCTTTTACCAAAAATTTCTGACTTACACAACTCAGATTTTTAAACTTGAAATCTTTCATGCTAGATATTTACATATCATATCTTTTCCAAAGCTGTGTGCTTTCAAGATATTTTAAAAGATCTTCTTCTTTAATTCATTAGGTTAGAATTATGTAATTCTAATTTCAGACTATTGATTTTCTATTCAAAGTTTGAAAATACTTGCTAACTCGAAGTTTAACAAGTCCATCTTCGTTCTCACAGACTTTAGGCATACGCTGGCCAGGCGCAAGACTAAAAATCTCCAAGTACTAAATATACTTGTTTCAACTCCCAGTGAAAATACTTTTTAAAAATTCTTTTAAAAATGGATATGGAAAGCATGTTCCCCCATGGATCACAGTTTACCCGGCGGTTACGCTACTATCCCAGTAGAATCGCTTGTAACTGTAGATTTCACATCTCTCTTGAATTTCGCCATGGTTGTTGCCATAGATAGCGGTTCACACGGCGGTTACGCTACTATCCCAGTAGAATCGCTCATGACCGTAGGCATCACGCCCCTCAAATTACGCTTCGGCCTCTAGATCGCAGTTTACACGGCGGTTGCGCCACTATCCCAGTGGAATCGCTCGTAACTGTAGGCATCACGCCCCACGAATTACGCCAGCATCAATTCACATAATCCCAACACGATGATCCATCGTGGGGGATCCCAGTCAGTCCCAATGGACATTCCACTAATGGAAATTCTACGTAGCTACGATTTCCAATGGACACTCCACCGAGTTCCAATCACCTTTACAAATAATAAATGGAAGGTACATTTCCATATCCTCAGTTTTTAGAAAACATATGTCATATACATATAGTACTTCATTTCACATTTCGTACATATCATACCTATGTAAACTTGCATAGGACTTTTCATAATAATGACTTTCCAAACTGATGGTTTTCGAATTATTACATTCACATACATAAGTTACGAAAACTCAATTCACATCATAACAAATAGAGGATTCCAAAATTTTCCATTTCGTTTTAAAATTTTCCTCTAAATTGATTTGAAAATTTAAGGTTATCTCAAACCTAATTCACATTCATAATCCAATTCATTATCGACTTCACATTCGATTTGGATTTCACGTTACATCGTCAATTCTCAACACATAATTGATGTCTACCGATATATAACCTCTAAGCTCGTACGTCTCAGAGAAGGGTGTTAAGCTAAAAGAATAAATTCTCCGCCACCAACAGATATATATTTAATAGAGATCAATTGCTATGTCATCAATTCACAATGCTAGACATACAATCCAAATCGACTATCCAAAATTCAAAGCTCAACTTATATTGTTTTTGATGTCAAAGTTAAACTCAATTTAACTCAAGATTCAATCTTTTTGGAAAATATTCAAGTTGAACTGATAGTTCAATTTTCCCAAAAATATCTTTACAAGATATGTATAATTTTCGAACTTAACCATTTGAAACAAATTTTAAATATTCATTTTTTTCAATTTATCTTTAAAAGATAAAATTTCAAACCTTTCATTTCATATTGGAAAACATTTCCATACTTATTTAATAAGTAATTCACAAGTTCATTTATTTTCAACACGGAAAATATTCAATATACTTGAATCAAAATTAAGTATATATTCCATTCTTTAAGGAAGGCGTTCTTTTAAACACATTTATTTGAGTCAAAACGAATGTTGCGTAAAACATTGTTACAACTACTCAAAAATCACTAGTATAGGGATTCGAAATTTAAGATAGATATATAAATCCCAATACTATAAACAACATTTCCTTTCGGAAACCATTTACTATAACAACAGTGTTATAGTCCACCATTTCCTTATTTCTCGAAAATGCCTATTTCAACAATGAATGTTGAAATCTATGTATTCGATACTTAATGCATTTTAAAACATCTTTAAAACCATTAACTTTTTCAATTTCAACTTCAACTTAATTCATAGTTTGAATTCCTCATACTTTTCATAATATTAGTTTTAAACCAATTTCAAACCTTTCAATATTAAGTTTTTCACTTAATTAAATTTTCCGCACGTTTAAATTCAAATTCATCACTAAATTTATTAAACCTATAATGGATTATCATGTTGACAACTTCAAATTTGAAATCTAAATCTCATTTGAACTTTGCATTTGCTTCCTATTTCAAAAATAATCAACTAGTTCTTTAGTAAGCCATTCATCAACTTAGTTCCATTAAATTTATATTTCCACATTAACCTCATTTCATAATATCACTTCCCTAAAACATATCTGTTTTATTCAATAATATATTCACTGTCCAAAATCGTGAATAAAATTCCCAACCAACATTTACTATCACAATATTTAACTTAAAGGATAATTCGCTGTCCAAAATCACGAATAAATCTCCTTTAATAACTTCTATGTTTCATTTATCAAATTCAATTGATTTCGAATTTATAAACAATCTTTACAAATTCCATTTCTATTTATAAAACTTCGATTTATAATCTTTTTATTAATTCAATTCAATTCAATTTATATAACTCAGTTATATACCAAAAGTCCATATTATAAGTTAAATACTTATAATCCATTTATTTACTAAATCATTCTTCAAAACATTTGAAATCAATTTCAAAGAATTCAGAATCAAATTCCCAAGTTATAGTTCAATTATTCTCTTGGCTATAACTAAATTGAAATGTTATTTTATTACCCAATTTTCTTTTGGAGATATTCAAAATAATGGATTTAAACCAATTCATTAATTCACTTCACTTATATTTTATTTTTCATAAGTCTCAATAATTCGATAATGGATTTTCGAATGACAAACTATCGCAATCCTAAATTTAGAGAGGGGAATTTTCGAAAAAGATTTGAATTTTCAAAATACCTTTTATTTTTTCAAAGAAAACAATTTCATACTTCTTTAGATTTGAAAAACACTTTCTTTAAAGTGATCCTAGTAACTATTCATATTAAACATCATAAACTGAGCTTTGTATAAACCAAAGCTCTGATACCACTTTTGTAACGACCCGCCGTTCTGACGGCCTCCAGTCGGTAATTAAACAAACTTGAGACGTTCAAAATGACGGATTGTTATTCAGTTTATAGAGTTTAAACAGAAACAGCCACAGAATCACAGAATAATCATAATATTTTACATAAATGAATTTTTTTACATATATCAGAGTTTGTACAATGAACTAAATTTTATACAGCGGAATATTTCTTTAAGTACAAAAATTCTTCGAAAAGCTAAAGTGAAGCAATTTCCCCAACTCTCTCTAACTTCGCGGCCTGAAAATCTTCAAGATGTAAAATTACTCGGTCTGACCCGAGTATTACATTCAAAAGAAAATAATACACAGGTCAGTCTAATTCAAACTCAGTTATTAGTGCATAGAGGCAATAATAATCAACAATCAGATGACAATCAAATATAAATTTACCTATCCAATCCTTAAACAAGAAATCGGATAACGGTAAGTATAACACTTAACAGTGTTATACAATAACTCAGTAGATTCAGATTATCAATGAGGATAGATGAAAGGATTCTTAATGAAGATAATTTAGAAAACAATCAAAATCTGCCTAAACGACATTTAACAACAAAATCATCAAAATCGATTCAAAATATACTGAATTGTCAACATAAAACAATTTTTCATCAAAAAGAAAACATCATTTAAAACATTAGATTTGGTAGGGCTGCAGTACACACACGCGTATACGACCTCGCCACATTTTTAAAATGTTATCTTCGTGTGGCTGCAGTTCACGCTTGCGTGCACTGCCTCGCCACTACCGTAATGAAATAGAAATCATCACAACAGTAAAAACTAACAGAAATCGAAGCTGCAGAGGTCAAGTCAGTGACTCAACACAGCTGCAATACCAAAACCCATACAACAAGGCAAGGTCGAGATGCAATTGTTTTGCATATACTCAAGTAACTCAAGAACCAAGTTTCCAAACAACTGATTACTGCACATTTCAACAAGTGCAAAATTTTCATAAAAATGAACTGCAGCCTCGTTACTTGGACATAAGGGCAACTGCAACAATAACGCAGCCACTACAAGATCACGATGCAACAAACACTGTAAATACAAGGTAGGACTGCACATAGAACTCAAAACAACTTAAAAGTTCCCAAATTAAATAGGGCAGCCAGTATTAGTGCACAAGGGCAACTGCAACAATAACGCAGCCACCACAAGTACACGAGACTGCATCAAAAGATCTCAAATTCAAAACTTCAACAATTCAAAACAGCATTAAAGAATGCATAGTGCTATCATGACTAGAATGCAACTGCACAGGCAAGTAGTCCAGGTAGTTCAAAATCAGAGAGTATATGCAGAAGTCAACAAGCATACAAGTTAATCAAGTTTCAAGTCAAGAGAATCAAGGGTACACATCAAGCACACACAGTTAACATATATGACCAGGTGGCCACACAATATGAATGGCATATATAACAATGAATCAGTGGACAATGCATGAAGCTTGAATAAAACTTAAGTGCTACATTAGAGAGTGCACAGACAATAAAATGAAGGCAATGCACAGGCAACACATGAAGGCAATGCACAGGCTAATGTGACAGCAGGTACAACCAATGGTACAAGACAATGAACAAACAAGATGAACTTAAAATCAGTGACAACTTCACAACCAACTGATCAGACTTCATGCTAAGCAATGGACCAGTAAACAGTGACTTCAACATAGCAGTGTCTTGTAGTTTATTTGAACTTTGTTTAAAAGCTCATGTCAAACCTTGGTTTAAAATTTTAAAAATTAAAAAAAACAGTTCTTAAATTTTCAGAATTATTAACTAACTGTTTTTAACTTAATATATGTTTAATCTTTAGTTTAGAATATAACAACCAATATTGTCCTAACACTAAGCTCAAAACAAATCAGTGTATCAATAGGGAATGATTTTTTTTTTTTCAAATATTGTATCGAGAAAACTCAAAACAGAGGGGTATATGATTTACAGCCTGCACTCACATATTATTCATCATTCATTAAGGCATTCATATATAAAGATATAAACACACTCATTCACATACATATATGCATCAGAATTTATACGTTTAAATTTTGTTATTAAGTGATGTTACTCACAGTATTCTTAAAACTTGGATCTTGCAAAATCAAACATAAATTATTCAAACATTAAACCTTAAAAGAGGTTGAGGGGTGAAATTTCCGATTTTTGTTTTTTTAACTTATCCTGTAACTGTAAACAGAAATCAAGATCATATACAGGCATGCCCCTTCACAACTTCATATTTAAACACATGCAGGCATTTTTTTAAACAATCACATTATAAATATAAAACAGCATTAAAGCACATGTATGCAGACCCAATGCAATGCCTCAAATGACCGAATACAAATGGAATCAAGGAATGCAACTTAAGTTAAAAGCTATGCAGTGAAGACATAAACAAGTATATATGAAGACCACTTGAAGTATGACAAACAGACTGCAAGATAAACTCAAAAATGTGCATATGAAGTTCGAATAATCAGTTCAACCAAACAACAAAGATATCAAGGATGCAGCATGTACACTTGAATACATGAAGTAAATTTGAAAACAAGGCAGGGGACAGTTGAGTACACAGTGGCCAGAAGACATGAACAAACTGCCCAGACTGCTGTACATACCAAAGAAGCCAGCTCCAAGACTTACATTATATGTCTCGACCAAAAATCAGTGATCATGTGCAAAGGTATTCCAGATTCAAATAACACGAGTGCACAGGCAGTTTTACCCAAAACAAATGTCATGAACCAACAGAAGCAATCGAAGTGCAACCGTGGAACAACAAAGCATAGAGGCTACAAATATAAATACAATAGGGTAACATAGGCAGTGCAATTTCAAGTGGAGCTATGTAAATGAAAAATGCCCAAGTCATGGAACAGTAAGCAATACAAAATTGTCCAGCAGACAGAAGATCGTGCCATGGTGACAACAATCTCATATATACATACATAAATGCATATATATATGAAGCGCAGTCACAATTGCAAACTGAGTTGCACACTAGTGATACTGGACGAAATGCAGAAAATCAAGGCACTGCATGTACAATAGGTAGGTGAAGACGCAGTAAAGCCAATGTGGCAAAAAAAATGAATGCACGGTGACGCAGTCAATAATTACTCATGGAAAAAAAATGGAATGCATCAAAACTTCAAAATGTACAAGTACTAGACTTCAAGTACAAAGGACTCGAATGACCAAGGGTAACAACGTATACCACAACACAAATGCAACCAGAGACAGAATGGTACACGAGATCGATAAAACCAGGGATTGAAGTACGAACAGTTCAATATCGGACAAGCATATTTCAGAACGAAATAAACAAGTCCAAATCAAGTTTAAAAATAGTCAAGGCCGATGCCAAAATATTATCACAAAATCGAAGTCGAAGTTGAGCAAGTGTAACAATAGAATTTTTTTTTTTCAAAACATTTTATTTTTAATTCAAACAACTGCAGTTTTCAAGTGACAAATGTCGACAATGTGCCAAGCAAAAAATATCAATGTCGTGCTTTACCAAAATCGAACAATATCAAAGGCCGAAGCCACTGTTAAGGCAAGGCAAAATCGAACGGCTGAGATGAAGCCAAACCACAATCAGAGAAAATCAAAATCGAAACAGATATGACAGAGAAGATCGAATAGTTCAAAATCACATCGAAACCACATCAACTATCGACGCCTGGTATTGAATTAGATGTGAGGGATATAAATCACTCACCTTATTCTGAAGTGGTCGCGAGCAAGATTGAAGCCGAGGCCCTAATTTGAATGACGAAGAGGAACGGCGAACGAAGATGAAGCCCTAATTGTTGAAAAGGGGGACGAAGCACGCTCGAGGTCGCCATTTTTTCGTATGTTTTTTTTTTGATGATTTGAAGAGAGATGGGTTTCAAATGAGAAAAGGGAAAAAGGAGGTATCGACATGCTTTGAAATGAAATAAGCGTGATTTTAGGGAGTAGATTGTGGCGTATGCAACGGCGTGGATTTAGGGGAGGAAACATGCTGGTGATGGTGAGAAGATTACGTTGTGTACTAAGATGATTTTTTTATATTATTATTATTATTATTATTTTCTTATTTCTTTATTTTAAATCCAATTTGTTTTGTATAAATTATTTTCTTTTACTTTGTTTTTGTTTAATTTTGTTGTTAAAACTTTAACTAAGTGTATTTATTTATTTGTTTTGTATTGATTAAAATTTATTCCTTTTTATTTTAAAGAGAAGAAAATATTATTTAAAACTAACCATCCTTTTTAAATTTAAATAATAATTCTTGTATCTAAATTATTTTTTCCTAAGTCATTAGTTTGAATTTAAAATACAAATTCAATATTCAATTTCAACTCCAAAGTCAAATTCAAATTTTATTCAACTTTAAATAAATTAAATTCTAAAATTTAATCGCCAATTTATCCTGAAAATTTGAAATTCAATTTAAATTCTCATTCAAATATTTAAAATTAATTAAATATTTTCATTTTTAAATTGTTCAAAATTCAGGGTTGTTACAAAGGTAATCGTAGCCTCAAGCCTTATCAACTGAGAATGGATAAAACACGGGAGGTGCAGCAAGGCTAAGTGGGTAGCACCCAAGTAGGACGAGATTTACCCCTGTCTAGAAGTCCCTTTATATTCGGCTGTGTGGGTAGTTGGTTGCAAACAACTGCAGGGTTGTCTTGTTCGGGACTGTCCAGTAAGGGATGGTTCCGGCTTTTGTTGCAGGGGATGGGGAGTAATCCTCGGTACGGTGATCTAGGCCATGTACTGTGGCGGGCGGTACCCCAGTAGCCCTGCCATTGATGGAAATCCATTTTTCCTACGTGCCCTTACGGTTTTGATTGTATTGCCCACTTTGTGTATGCTGGAATTTAATCATGTAACAATTTCAGCTATTTCTTATTTACTTGAAAACCATAGACCCTATTATAATATCACTGGATTTCCTATCAAATGTTTTGGTTAGCGTAAGGTAAAAACTTATCCATGTTTATGTGTGGGGAGTCTTACGTGATACATTTTCTTTTCAAAGGTTTTTCAAAGTTAAGCAACCTTAACCTGTTACTCACACCAGACATATGTCTGTCCCGGAGTTTATCTTCTGTTTTCTTAAACTCTTGGGTACCTAAATTTTTACGAGTAGCCAAGGGATTCATGTTAGCTTTGACGAATTCTGGAGGAGCAATGGAACAGAAGGTTCAGTATTTTTAGAAATATATAGTCTTCCGCTGTGTGATCTCTGAGTCGTTTGTTTGTGTTGTATTTGAGTTGTAATAACTAGACAAGTGTTTATAACTGTCTAGTATGTGATGTATAATCTGTATAACTCTGATAAATGTTTTTTACTATGCACTATTTTATGTGATTAATATAATTTACCGTTCCGTTGTTAAGATTCTGATGTTGTTTCTTTCTATCTTCTCTATCTTTCTCTTTTCTATCCCTTTCTTTCTAAAAGATGATGCGTTTTTCTATGGAGAGAAAGACGGATCCTCATAGTTTTAAACCACTCACAACTTCTAAATTTTTTTATGTTTGTTAAATTTAATTCATGATGTGATTATAATTTATTTATAATTGTTTGGTATATTTTTAAATCATCATCTTAGTTAAATTGAATTTATTTCAATTTTTATTTAATTTATTATTGCATATAAACTGCCAGTTGAATATCTGTTATTTATTATCAGTTTCTGTATGATATTTATGGACTGTTTTGGATGATGATTGTGATGGATGTTGATTGTTGATATTAGTTGAATGGATGTTTAGTTTATACCGTTATGAACTGCAAGTTCATTGTGGATTATCATTAAATCGGGATTGCAGTTTGAAATGATATACAACCGTAAAATATTAAATTGCGGATTGAAATGATAAATATTTGTATCACTTGACCATAGGATAGAAAATTATATACGGACACTGTGGTATATACATAAAAACATTTTGAAATGATTTCTATGGTTTTGTAAAGAAATATATGGTTTTATATAGATATTGCTCTTAGATAATATATAAGTGCTATTTTATTCTTGATTTTAAGTTATGCATAAATTTGTTTTAATATAGAATAAGTTGATAATAAAGTTTGATTTTATTGAAGATAATATGGTTAGGTATTTAAATTATATTTTATATAGAGTTTATAATGGTTTAAATAAATTTTGGTTGGAAGATAAATTTGAAATTTATTTGAAATTGAATTTATTTAAGAATTAAACGCAAATAAGTTTGATTTGAAATTTAGTAAATTTGAAAATTTTAAAGATATGATTTTTATAACTTGATTTTGTTTAAGATGATTTAAAATGAATATTTCAAATTTAAATTAATCGAAGGAACATTTAATGATCTAGAATTTGGGGTTCATTTAAAAGATATTGGATTTGTTAAGTAAATATTTCAAAAGTGAATAATAATGAAGTTAAATTAAGGTATATATGAAGTTATCAAATTTAGTTTTGAAATGGTGGAATATTTAAAGCTTTGAAATATATGGAAATCGAAATGGTTTATTTGAAGTTCAAATCTGTGTTTGAAATCGATATAAATTGAAATGGTTTATTGAAAACTGAATTGAGTTGAAATTTATGAATTTAGATTTGATTTAAACTGAATTTTTGATTCAAGTTGATTTGAATCAATTAGCGAAGTTTGAGGAAATTATTTTATTTTATAAAGTAATTTTAAATTTAAAACTATTTTATTATATATATTATTTTAATATCTAAATCGTTTAAGTGGTGGAAGTTAGGTTTTCAAGGTTATGAGTTTCAAAGTATTATGATATGAAAGTGTTATAATTTCAAGTGTTTTGGTTTCAAAGTGTTATAACTTTGAATGTGCTATGATTTTGGAAAAGGATATATTTGAAATGAAAATGATATCATATTGATTTGGTTTTGAAATGAAAATGATATTGTATTTGGTTTTGAAACGGAAATGATATTGTATTGATATGGTTTTGGAATGGCAATGATATTTTGGTTTTGAAGTATAAACTATTTGTGAAATGACCGCGGTGTTATAATAGCGTTTGGTTGTTAAAGAGATCGGGATCGGAAGTTGTCATACTCTTGCCAACTCCGAAAACCACTTTAACAACCGTGTATGCGGTGGAGATTCCAAAATGAAGTAAGATGGCTGCGACGTTCTATTAAGGTATATACGTGGACCGACTCCCGTGAGTTGGCATAAGGTGGCTAAAACAGGAGTGATTTCGAGCCAACGAGGTAGTTCCTCTTATCGGACACATTCCTTCGATATCGTTCTATTACTTTGTGATTGATTGGGTACACCTTTGAATTTTTTTTATAGTGTGACTCGAGGTGGGTGGTAGTGGCTGCTACGCATTACCACCATTCCGGATGCGTAATTGGTATATCTACCCTAGCATTGCCTAGTTGTGCCGTGTCACCTACCCTAGCGCGCCTTACACGATTTTGGTTTTGTGCCGTAGCCTATCGAGTATCCTCTGGTGGCTTCCCGACCAGGAGGGACTATGATACTGGATAGACTACTAGGACTATTTATGTGTTAAGGGGAATACTGGGTCACTCCTTAACGCTATTTTAAAGTTAGTTTATTTTACTTTTAAACATTATTATAATCCCGTATATTACTACAGAGTAAATAGTTTAACGGATCCTTAAGAGATGTAAATCCCGGACATCTCTTAAGTTACACACTCACGTTAGACACTGGATAGGAAATGTCAAACCCCGTAAACATCTCCGACGTCGTTCCACTCATATTTTACCGTTGATTTAATTTACATAAAATCTTTTAGTTCTGACTCGAGTGTTTTGTCTTTTCAATTCGCTCAGGTCAGCTTGAGCATTTCAGGATTTGAAGACCCTATTGCTGGAGGACGAAGACGAAGATTGTATTATTATTATTTATTATATTTCACTGCATTATGTATTCCGCTGCATTATTTATTATTCTCTGGTATGTGTAACTCTGATCGGTGTTGTATAAGTATAAGCAAATGTTTTTGTAGAACAGCTTCAGGAACTGTTATTTGATTATTATATTTTGTCATTCCGCTGCGAGATTCTGTTTGGTTTTTTTCTTCTTTGCTTTTTCTTATTCACTCCAATAACAATCCGCCCTTCTGTATGGTTTGAGTCGGCATGCGTGTCTGCCTAAAACGTACAAAAAGGTGGTATGTTACAAGAAATGATTTGTGGGTTGTTGTTTCAACCATTATTAGCATAAAATTCGATTAAGCCTTAGGCTTATCCCCTAAACCTGATTGATTACCTATTAATTTATTCAGTAGCAACAATCTAAAATGGCCATGTCTCCTAAATGGTAAGTCTATTTTTACTATTATACCCACTGCACGACAAGGAATACCACAAGCCCGATTTAATAAAAGTGGTTTCAAATCATAATTTAATTTTGTCAAAAGTAATAAGCCTTATAAGAATTTCTTGATCCGAAATGTCTGATAAATATTCTAATGGTGGAAAATGTTCCTAGTAGTCATTTCCAAAATATTTAGAGTCACAAATAGAAGTAGTTTACGATACTTTGATAGTTATAATATGGATCGTTATACTCTCCCTTTTTAGGAATTTTGCCCTTAAAATCCCCAAACAAATCAAAGAATAGTCAAACATAGTTACCCCATATGCCTAACATCATATACAACCATCAGACATATCAAACAAATAGCCTTGCAATAATAGTGTAGATAAACCTTTCCTAACATGTGAGATGACAGACTACCCTATAGGATATCGAAACAGAAGTAGATATGATAAATAGTTGGCTTTGCCATGCAAAGAGCTCTGGATATGCAGCCTTCATGATCTCTTCAGTTTTTCATGTGCAATCGCCTTCACTTTTTCCCTATTCACCTTCACTAACTCCACTGTCTTCTTGCTAATCTATTTCGTATTACGTCTGATAATACGAATTGGCCTACGAGGTCTTGAAGCTTCCGGTTTAATCTTGATAACATCAAGTTGATTTGGAAAGTGTGAAATCATTTAGAGTTTACTAAAGCATTTTACCAAGAATCTTATTTGTAGTAAATATCTCAGCCTTACTTGCTTTTCCACTAACTAACGTTGCTAAAACTTCATCAAGAACCACAATCGATGCCTCGATTTCTAATCTCTCCACCTCATTTGCTAAAAAGAGTACTAACTGAAATAAATATTTAAATTTAATTAATTTTATAATTTTATAAAATAGGAATATTTATGTTATTTTTATCATGGCCAAGTAATAAAAAAAATTGGCTAAGTATATATATATATGTATATATAAACATTTAAGTGTTATATAAATATTTGTATGGTTTGAAATAGTAAAACAATTTATATATAAACGTTTGACCGAGTCATTTTGGATTTAAAATAAAATATTATCTATGTTTACTTAGCCAATAAAATAGATTTATTTTAAACTCTTTAGCTATTTTAACATTATAATATATGTATATTATTTGTATGACAATATTACATATATGTTATATATCTAAAACTGTATATATATATATAGTATTTGCATGATATTATATATGTATATAATATGTCTAAAACTATACATACAAACATACATACATACATACATACATACATACATACATACATACATATAGTTTTAGACACACACACACACACACACACACACACACACACACACACACACATATATATATATATATCTATGTGTGTATGCATGTATACAGCAAGGCATTTATATTCCCAATATGCATATGAATTTATCATATGTATATATAAGTATGTATAGTCTAAATAAATATTATGTATTTTAATTAATATGATTGATAATAAATACATATATATTTTAAAATAAATTTTATTTTATTTTAACATACATATTGGATATAATGCTTGTTAACAAATTACATAAGAATTAAAGGCCCCTCTAAGGTTAAAATTCATATGTCGATCGCTTTATGTGACAAATTAAACTCCCAACTAATCTAAATTCGAGAAGAACCATCAATAACAATGATCATTGTTATCATTGTAACTGGATGCTTGAAACCTCAGCTTATTTATTCTTTGACTATCCTTTTCTCACAATACGTTATCGATAGTATACTTCAGATCTTTAACATGGCCATTATTACATATATGCCTTCTCTAAAGGATTATTGGAATTATTTTAGATTGAACTTTACACAAACAACTAGGAAAACTATAGATTCAATCTACTCAATCACATGTTGGTCCTTATGGTACAAATGTAATCAACGTATATTTAATAATATATATAAACAACCAAACTCAAGTATACCACTACTTGTTTATATCCCTTTAGACAGGAACAACTCAAAAAAAATTAGATATGCCATCTATACCTAAAGTGATCGCGAGATTTGAGCATACTACAAATGACATGCCTCGACTTATTCTCACTAATCAAACATCCACCTGAGCTTGCATGTGCTCCAGGCATCATGGTACTTCACTACATTATCTCTGGCGGTTTTGGTTCAACTTTCGTTCATTCAAATTGGCATTCATCCAATTAATTCAACAACTTGTCATCCACTTGTCCTTTAGAAACATCTGTAGATGGACGCTTGCTCGCACATCGCCAGCACCGAATCATCTACTTTGGAGTTTTCATTCACGCTTCAAGCTTAGCAATTTCCATTCTTTGGTGGCCTATAAACTCAGCAATTCATGTTGTAATACATGTCCATCTCCTTATGCAGCCTCCATTTGCGGTCATGGACTCTAGCGACAGCCATTGTCGTAGCTTTGTTCAAAATTTCTTGCTCATGCTAGTCCTGCAATAATTGTTTTAGCACCTTGCAATGCCTCATTGTACACCATTTTTAAGCCTACTCCCACATGAAGACTACCAATCAACTAACCATTTGCAATACCTCTTTATGCACCACATTGTCGCCAATCTGCTGCATTGAGACTGGAATGTCAATGGTCCAATATGGTGATGTTTGAGTGCGTGACTTTGGTGCAACATGTATTCCTCGTTCTTTATTTCTACGTGCATTGTCCCCTTGTTGGTTCAGTGCATACTTTTAATTTGCATTATCCCCTTGTTGTTCTATATTTCTACATGCATTCCTTTTATTTGCAGCATGTATGCATTCCTACATGTGTCATGTCGTTCACCATGCATCAAGTATGATGTAGATTTCTCTTATATCTCTACCCACTAATTGCCTACAATCTACATGCCTTTATTTGATTCTACATTCCATAAATCTATAATAGTCTCCTCGCTTATTAACCTATAATTATATGATGCATCCCATTATATGTTTTTTTTCACCTTTTCATTTCTAGATTTTAAATTGGTCATCTATGTGATGATCCCATAATTGCATAATATATGCAAATTATTATACTGTCACCCATTAGATGTATTAATGATATTGTTACTTACTAATATAATTAAATAATGAGTGCTTTCCTCGCTTTAAGGGCCACTATTTCATCAAAAAAAAAATAGGCACATTAAAATAAAAATGGGGATTTTTTTCGAAATTTACCTATTTCACTCATTACCAAACGGGTCAGTTCCAACAATGGTATCGGAGGTTGTATGGTCTATGAAGTCAAATTAATCAGCATATTAATGCTAGCTAATAAACTTTCTATTTTATGGTTGTTAGAATAGTAGTGTTTAGGCTGGGGTTGGATAATAAGTATTCTTCCCTTTCTAGCTACTGGCCTGGCGCGATGAGTAGAGTAAGCCCAAAACGTTAGCCTAGACGTAAGACCCAAAGTATTTTAGGCCAAATTTTCAGTCTAGGATTGAAATTGGAAAATTCAAAATATATTTTAAGTTTAAATGTTAAGTTTAAAATATAAAGGGAACTTCTATAAATGTTATAAAATAAATTAAAAATTTTCAAATAGTTCTAAGAAATTTAATTTAATAATTTTCAAAATTTTCAAATATTTAGTTAATATAATTAATTACAATACGCATATATGTTGATATATATATAACTATAAAGGTTATAGTTAAATATTTAGTTTAAAATTGTCTAAGGTAAATCAAATAAAAAATTTGAAATTTATTTAAGTATTAAATTGCAATGTTTAAGTATATTATTTGTTTACCAAATAGTTAATCAAAGGTTAATTAATTAAGATATATATATAATTGATATATATATATATATATATGTTATAAGTGATTATTCATCTTAAAAAGTTTAGGATAACTAAAATAAAATTTTAGAAATTATAATAAAAAAAAATTTGGCAAGGCCGACGGGGTTAGATGGACCCCGACCATTTTGTTGCTGCACCAATGGAACAAAACACAAACAACAAGGAGAAAAACTCAAAGAATACAGGGGGACACTTGGCGCAACAAGCACAAGGGAAACATAAACAGGAATAAAAAAGAGAAAATTACAACCCAGCTAATATGTATGAAATGATGCATATATCCCTGGGTCGATGGAGAAGGATTGCAAACTCATAGTGTCTTTAATCTCTTGAATTATCCAGTGTTTGAAATTATCATCAGATTTTGCATTCATGGCATCAAACAACCTCGTATTTCGTTCTCTCCAAACTGAGCTAATGAAGCTCTTCAACACAGCATTAAATAATCGATTTTTTCCAGATTTTATACCTGAATTTACATAGATCCTTTCCCACTCCACCTAATTGTCATGAGAGACATCAGTACGATGAAGCCTCGCCATAACGTTAGTCCAGATTTGCTTAATAATAGAGCATTCAAGGTATAGGTGTTCAACTGTCTCAGTTTGCTCACGACAGTACAAACAGTAAATATTAACACTCATACCCATGCATGCAAGTTTTGCTTTGGTCATTATCGCACGATTTAGAACTTTCCATAACATGAAATTTTCTCTCATTCTACTGTCATTGTTCCATGTTCTTTTCCACCATCTCCAAGTGGAGCACGAACAGTTATTCATCATAAATTCATATGCATCTCCTATTTTGAATTTAGCCTTTTTGTCTCCCCAAACTAGACAACCAGATGTAGTGGATAGAGTAGTAGACATACGGATTTTATTCCAAATATCTTGTATCCTCTGATTAGAAGATGAATAACGTGCAGTTTTAAATTTGTAGAGAATGTCTCTGACCTTAGTTGCGAATGAATTCCCGTTTGCTGTATCTCAGCGTACGTTAGCTGACGACGTAGTATGTACCCCTTGTCTAACCAAGGATCAACCCAAAAGTTCACACAGTGTCTGGGGTTAGTGTTCATCTGTATGTGAGGAAGAAACATCTCCTTTATCTTGAAAATACACTGCCATGTCCAACTTAAGTTCTGAGGCATAGTCATGTTCCACAAACTCCTCCCTCTAATCACATTTTATAATAAGATAGTTAAGAATTAAAATTGATTAAATTGATTTAATTAATAAGATAGTTATAAACATTATATAAGTTAGTTTTATGATAATAGTCATAAATAAACTATATATATAATAATAATAATATATGTTTAAGTATAATATAAGTGAAATTATAGGAAATCCAAATCAAATTTTAAAATAAATACATATTAATGATACTTATACCGTGATATCAGATGTGTCTGACAATTAAATTGAAACACCCGCCAACTATTATGCCTCCATTGATGCATAAAACAACACAGACATTGCAGACCTCGCGGACGGTGAATATGTTTAGGGTATAATATATAATACATCACTTTGAGCCATTTTCAATATTCTACACTTTTTAACACTCACAACCAAAGAAATAAAATATAATAGTAATTAATACAAATATGAGATAAACACAATAATACGATATCAAATAAATTCACTTGCAACATGTCTCTGTACTGGTTAAGAGAACAATATAATGTCTGGGAATAAATGAAATAAAATAATAGATAGCTAATAAATAAATATACCTCTCTACTGTACCATCGCGCCTCCAAGTCACCACCAGGCCTTTCTATTGACCCATTGGAGTATATCTAAAAGAAAAAATGATAGAAGGAGCAAGACATACATGTGGTGAATGAAACGAATCATTTAAGTGTATAATACTAATAAGCTAGTAGAACAACACTTCTTCTTGAAACCCATAGCTTAACTTGTGTTATCTGCACCGAACAAGTCAGTTAAACATAATACACTACTATAGTTACATTATGCTAAGGTCTTTCTCAAACTAGTCCCATGCCTGATCATATGCACACAATTAGGGCCAAAGTACCAACTTGTATGTTGAAAACACGTGATACTCGCTACTAGGAAATTATGTCTTAGTCCACTATCACCAATTCATTCACCGTGGACTCATCTCCTCTAAATGTACGTGTCACCGTCATTAGACGTTACCGGTTACACTGAAGAACTCATTTCCTCTGAAAAATGTACAGTAATGCATGTTCCCGTAATCGTCATCATTAAACGACATCAGTTATACCGTAGAACTCATTTCCTTTGAAAAACATACTGTAATGCCTATGTTATTGAAATTTCCGTCATAAAATTAATTGGTCAGGCCGATTAACTCATTTCCTTTGAATGGTGCATTACATCCATTATCGTCAAACTGTGCATCAACAACTTAGTTCCTTTAAAAAATGCATCGCAATGCTATCGTTAGACATCGACAACTACACCGAAGAATTTATTTCCTCTGAAAAATGTACATCCATGCATGTACTCATAATCACCATCGCTAGATGCCACTGGTTACGCCGAAGAACTCATTTCCTTAGAAAATGCACCGTAACGCCTACCCTCGTAATATTCAGTCGAACAATACTAACGAACCTACCCAACAAGGACATTTTTCTAAAATGTCTCAAAACACAACAAACAACATACCAAAACATTCCATGTCTTATCGTTATTTGATGTCGTGAACTGCACATGAAACAAAGGTCGTACGCGAAAGATATAAGCAATATTGTAATTATTTGATTATTTAATTATTTATTGTATATTATTTTTTCCTTTTGCATGGCGACTATAGTATCAATCTCTCCTCGTCGTTGCATTTAGAAACCCAATCCACTACTTCCTTGAGCTACCATCTCAGTCACAATCAAAATCCCACCAATCCGACCTTGCCTCGAGAATCCCTATGCCGAGCCGTTTCTGAAACCACCAACGATATGATCTTCGTCCATCACCAGTAAAATCGATGTTGCCATATTTTTCGTGCTTTTTTCGACTATCCAGTACCTCATGTGGTCAATCCGATGTGGCCATGGAAACCCACTCAATCTCCTCTTCACACTCATGTCCTTTGATTATTGTTGTTTCACAGTTGGACTAAAAAGACGATCCACATTTACTGCACTTTCAATGCATTTATGATCAACCTGTATGCCTAATCGATGAATGAACTCCCCTACTAAATTCGTATCATTGAGTACTACAATTTTGATATATAACATCTCTAATGTGGAACACTTGGGTATTCCGCACTTTCCTAATTAGAGGAAGATTAACTTTTTTTATTACAATCGATAAAAAATATATTTTTAACCATCTAGCCATGGCACATTTCCCCAAATCATGTTTATTAAAAAATCCATTTTTTCCAATTACATCATCTATAACGTGATTTATGACCACAAGGGATGAACTATTATATCTTACTAATATATATACAAATATGATAAGTCTCACTCACCAATTAGCCATGCATCTTCTTTGATCCATGGTGAATCCTCCTCCTTTCATTGTCTAGAAATTCCTCATCTTGAAAATGTCAAATGTCTCGGTAGCTTTAGTATATCGGTGCAGCTCTCTTTGCGGTGATCAGTTTTAAATTTATTTATTTTATTTGGATTTGATTCGATATGAAGTTGATTTGATTTTGTTTGGAGATAAGAAGAAGAAGATGGAGATCAGAGGTACGATGGTGATTAGAGAATAGGTTTCTTTTCTATTTGTACGTTGAAATAATTCAAATTTAGGCTAAAATCTTGAAATTAATATATTAGAAAATGTCACTAGTTGGACTTCTTTTAATTTCTAGCCTGCTTAACAAAATTCAGCAAGTTATACATATTCTGATTATAAATGACATTTCGAACACAATGGGATAGGTTCTGAAGCCTAGTTCCATCCTTTGTGGAAATTTATTATTTTCCCTCTAAGCGAAAATTACGTTTTTACCCTTTTTAATTTAATCATTTGATTTTGTAAAATTATGGTATGTTATCTCTCCCCTTAAAAGAATTTCTTCCGTGAAATTCCATGAGGCGAACAATGCAACTCCCTTTACATCATACAAACATACAAACAAGACATAGCAACATCCATCTAACATCCATTATATAACACAATCACAGTCACAACCTAGAATATAATACATATGATTGATAAAATATGATGATATGGTATGAGATGAGTGGAAATACAACTAAATCGTCCTCCTATATGAATGCACGTGTAGTGCAACACACACACACAGACACACATATATACAAACATCCTAATATATGCAAGTATATATATTTCAATATGTTTGCGCATCCATACGTCCATATCAAAGTGCAAGTAAACAACCACACCCATAAATACAATCAGTAAGCATGTATGTAAAGTAATAGCACATGTAAAATCACCTAACAAAAGTTAGAACACCTAACAATATGTTTCCATCCTAGGATACAATGTATATACATACAAGCCAATGGGCAAAAAAATTGGTATAACCTAAACAAAGTAACCATAGCAACCAAAACATATCATAAAGACATGCATACAACCAATGGTAACATCCAAACATCTATGCCAAAGTTAACTAGCTAGATAAAGCAACCATGCAAACAAATAACCACTTAACAAAAAAACTAACCTACAAACTAATCAAAAGAGGAAATTGTTGGAAGAGAGCTCACGATGGAAAAATTGAATTCTCTCCTCGAGTTTCCATGTACTCTCATCCAAACCTTTTCTTCACCGTACTTGGACCAACTTTGTTTCCTCATTTTTATGTCGCATCACATCAGGTACAAAGATGCGAATACATCTAAGGAATATTTTAGACTCTGTCTCGGCATTCACCACTTAAGCTGACTAGTCTCTACCATAATGTTAAATCGTCAAAGTGCGCTAGTGGATGGGATAGACATAAAACGAGCGAAAATCCGCCAACTTTTCAAGAAGCCCACTCAAACTTGTTGACTTCCCTACTCTCTATAAAATCATGGAAGACCCAACAACTTATGGCACTAGTTTTCCTACATAACATATCTTAATGGCAAGTTCTTCACCTACCTAGCTACCTACTACGGACTCTATGTGCATGGTTATCTTATGTGGTTTCCATCCCTTAGTGTATCACTTAGATGTATCTAATCATATAATGTCCAAGTATAGTTTTAATTTAAATAGATTGCACTACTGGCAAATCTTCATCGTCAAATACTATACAATATGCTCAACCACCTGCTTCTTCGTCCTCAACCAATGGAAACCCACTTCGAATCCTTTGACACACATCACTAAACTCCTTTAAGTCCTTGGGCACAACAGCTCAAGAATGGATGGTATCTCCCCTCTAGCTGGACTAACGTTTATGATACTTAGGCGAACCCCATATTCCATCACTATTTAATTTACCAGCATCATAAATGGATGATGGTATATTTCAATGAATATAATATTGTATAGCAACTCATAGACTAGGTTGTGCATTCCTCGCTTATTTTTCACATGAATTGGGCACTAAAATTAGGTTATACATAGATAGTCACTATTTTGAAAACTGACTTAATAAGATAGTTCTTTCAATCCAAGTGGTGACTGTAAAGAATTAATCTTTCTTCTTAGTGTTAATTTCCTCCAATACCGCAAAATATCACACTCCTAAAAATCACCCTCATACCTTAGCACATGCAAGTCAAAACATTACTTCATGTCTTGAAATCACATTTACTTCATGTTTTGAAATCATAAAACAGTATATGCTTAAAAAATATTATTAACTCCACATGCTCGTAAAGTCCTATAAACTAACTTAGAGTACCTTATGTACATCACCATACTCCAAAAACACTTTACAGAGACACGTATAGTTGTCCTATGTTTGTTCTATCTTATACAACTAATATTATATTATTCCATAAGAAACTTTTTATGTAAGCACCCTCTAATGCTTTCCATGTCCTGTATAAGCATTGTAACACCGTGTAATTTGGCGTTAGTTATTTAATTGGCCATTTAGTTAATCAATTAGGCTCAAAATGGAATTTTTGCAAATTACGGAATTCGACCATGAAACTTGCACCATTGCTTTTGTGGTGAAATTCTGAGAAATTTTTATATTAGGAGTCCACATAAAGAAGTTATAGATGCAAAATGAATTCAATGGAAATAATACGAATAAGAAACGTTTTATATTAATCATCTGGAGCCCATAGGTCGACCCGCATAGTGGAGCGATCGACCAGGGGTGGTCGACCCCGAGGAAGGGAGTGGTCGACCCCTTCTTGTATGGCGGCTCCAGTAAACCTAGTCCATGTATGACCTAGATTGAATATTTTAAATCGTGCGATTTTGATTAATTATAGTGCCTTTAAATACAGACACAACCCTTCCTTCTCTTCTCATATTTTATCGAATAGAGCAATGAAGCTCTTTCATTTTTTCTTCTCCACTTGACTTTTAAATTATAAAAATAAGATATTTATATCTATATTCATATAAATTGGAGAAGAATAAAAATCTAATAAAAAGGAGAAGAGAAGATAATCAATTATATGTGTATTTGAGGTAATTTACATATTTGTATATTTGTATACATTTTCTCTCCCACTCTCCATTCTCTTCTCAGACCTTTAATTCCAATGTATGTATATTCCCTTTTTTATATATAGTTCTTGGATTAAAAGGGATTTGGAAATGAATTTAAGGTTTTACTTCAAATTTGGAGATTTGGATCGATTTTAAAAGGTGAGCGGGAAATTATATATATTGTTTATGATTTTAAATCAATTTTGTTGGTGTACATTTTATTTTTATGCCTAAATTAATTTTATTCACGAATTATTGGCTTAAATTAGTGTAGGAAACTATTACCCACGTATTCTTGTTTTAGATCTAATTTGAAACATGTTTACACCTAGATTGGAAATCTATCCCAAAAATTTTAGCATTTGAATATTGTATATTTTTATCCCAGATCTGTACTTGGCTGTAAAATAGGATTTTGAGATTATTGCCCAATTTGTGTTATGCTGTAGATTTTCCATAGTTTAATTTGTGGAAAGAACATCCGTTGATTTTATAAATTTGTTTACTTTTCCACTTTTCAAAAGAGCGACGTTTGATTTAACAACGAATACCCACAAACAAAAAAGGAAGGTAAGTATAAAGTATAGATTTATTCTCCATGGTTTACACTGTTTATTTCAAATAAAAAAATATTCATTCCTTGTAATTTTCAAATGGAGTCAATCTTTCCATTTTGTGTTAAGCTAATTTATAGAAATCATAGCGGAAAATCTTCCTAAGGATTCTAATTCTAGCAAATTAAATATGGAAAGCACACTCTAGTTACATATTTATGGCTAGAATATGTTTGGTTACAAATGTGTAGTTTTATCAGGCAGTTTATACACATTCATTATGTTAACAAAGAAGAACATCATTTATTCATGTGTTATTTATGTGTAACATTCGTTAGTTATTATTATATTTAGGGAAGAGAATAGTTAGAATTAGAAAATGTAGTAATTCATATTAATGAGAAAAAAATTAGAAATTCCTATTAATTATTAAATTAAGGGATAAAATTAATCGAATCAAATGGATTACCGGGACTGATAAAAATGGAACAGATATAAAAAGGTTACAAATTTGAAATTAGTAATCGTATATGAATGTCTTAAGAAATGTCCGTTAGGATTTTATGGATAAATTGACATTTATGAGGATTAAAAGGAATTTATGGATAGACAAGTATTTAAGTTCAATATTATTGTCTTAAATAAAAAGGGAATTAGTAAGCTAGGTCCAATGCCTACCTAAGATAATATAAGTAAAGACTTAGGATGGTTAATTGGACTTAGTAGGTTGGTGATGTGAGGCAAGTAGAGTCTGATGGAAGACTGCCCTTCACTTCAAGGCTACCAGCAGTCTGGTGCACTTATTACTGATGTGAGATATCACTAATTCTAATACCTGTGACAGCATGAGAGTTTGGACCTGCTTTCTTAAATGAAAAGTATTAAATGGTCCAAATTAGGAATTAGGAGCGGTGAGGGATATCTCCATAGGGGTTCGCTTTTGGTTTGAGGTATTAAGTGGTTGTAGGGTCCGCCGCTCCCCTAAAAGGATGTATTAAGTAACTTAATGAAATTCCAAATAAATAAAGATACCTACAAAAAGGTTTGCTTCAGTGTTGAGGTATAAAGAGGTTATTGTAGGACCTACCTCCCTACCGAAAGAAGTAATCTAATGAGACTCCATATCCATAAGTGTGATGCTAGACATCTCGGGAGAGATTCGCTTCACGTTTGAGGTATTAAGCGGCTATAAGGTCAACCTCATTCCTATAAAAGAAGTGTTAAGTAGGCTAATAGAATTTCCAAGCAATGTCAACTAGATAGTACCAGTGAGGAGTCCGCCTTGGGTTTAGGTATGAAATAGTAAAGGCCTACCTATAAATAGGTGTTAAATGGTCAAAGTCCTTCTTGGTCTTTGTTAATGAGGTATTAAGTGGCTTGAGTACAGTCTCTCACATTGCTAACACTTTAATAACGATATATACACTAATAGTCTGGCTACTATAAATTATAAGGCCGTAAATAATTGTCAAAGGTCCCTGTAGCTAGGACCAATAGACCAATAATGACAATGTTAGAAGTCCACCTTAGGAATAGCTCTTAGTTGATGAAGTCAACCTCAATTGAAGTCTTAAATGAGAAATTCTGCCCATTTCTCTTTTAAAAGTATTATGTGGTGATAATAGAAGCCCGCTTCGTAATTAGAAGTATTAAGTGGCAAATGGACTTAGAATTATTGGATGGCTGATAAGGCTTCGTCAGTATTTCTTACCTTGGGAATGGGTAGGTAAGTAATCGGTATGCAATGCAAAGTTAGATTAGGATTACTAGCCTTAATAGACATAATAATGGAAATCAATCGGTACAAATTTATGTTATGGACAGTTTATAGATTTTCCAATCACTGGAACGTTTTTATGATCCCCTCCTCATTACAACCCATAAGATAAATTTAGAGGAACATGTCACTAGAGCTTGACGTGATTAGTTGTTGGAGAAGTCTTTTTTCCTCTCATGCTCGATGCTGATGTGAAAATCTGCTATTCGAGGAACACCATTAATTCCAAGATATTAGCCATATTTAGTATTCTTATCCTATTATTGTTCCATTGTGAGTTAAAATTTCTATCAATCTCTGATAATGCCCATGCTTATTTGCAGGTACCAAATCCAGCAATCTGTGCATTTTGGACTTGGGTTTCGATTTTTGTCGAAATTTAGACCCATTAAGGTACGAGTTGTTACAAGCATATCCCAGCCCTTAATGTAAATATATATGCTAATTTCAAATAATGTATGTCCAAACAATTCAATATAATAAATTATAAACCTTTTATTTTCTTCTTAAGTACAAACCATCTCAGTACTGTTTATTATAAGAATATTTTTTCTCTATCATCTCAAAAAAAGAATATTTTTTCCAAATTAATAATATACTTTTAAAGGCCTTGATCTTCAACATGTTACATTAAATATTTCAAACATCATTATTTAATCTAAAAAAATTCTACCAAATTTCCTTCAAAATAATATTATTATCATTTTACATTAAAATAATAATATTTATTTAAATCGGTTCGTTTTTCATAACCACTTCATTATATATATATATATATATATATATATATATATATACACACACACACACATACATACGTATATCATTCAATAATTACTACATTCTACATCAAAGCCCAAAATACCTTTTTATTGGTATTTATCTCAAAAATAGTAATAAATTATCCTGAAATATTCATGGAAAATATCTTTTATTATTATTCTCAAAACACCTCTTATTTTTATTACTTAAATAATAATATATTTTTCATAAACTCTATAGAGCAATCATATTATTATTTGCTAAAATTTAGATAGTATTCCAAAAATTATATTACTATTTATCTAAATTTCGGCTTATATAATAGTAAATTATCAATTCAAAAATAGGTTTTTCTTACTTGTTATTTCAAAAAAATTCTTCTAAAATTCATAAATGGTTGAATATATATCCTTAAACCATAAGTCCATATGCTCATTTCTAGCTAGTCGTAAACACATTGGTATATTGACTATCCTACCTCATTTATCTTAATCGATTTAAACTCCATAGGTTATGTAATTGTTTTCTAGCTCCAATAAAATTTCAATTGAAAATATCAACAATTTTTCAATTCAATTTCTAAATAAAAATCATTGATCTTAAACCTCATTCTTCATAAATCCAGTAAGATTTGAAAACCATAAAATTTTCCATTAATTTTAATAAACAATTAATAAAATCATAACATATTTTTTTCAAATAAAATTCTTTTATATTCCACTTAAATAATTTTTCTAGGAATTTTACGTTAGACATTTCGTGTTAAAATATTTCATAAGAAATCTAGCTCATATTTATTTTGATTTAGTCACCTCGTATTTATTCATATGTCCTTGAATAAACAACTATTATACTTCCAATTTCCAAAGCTAATTTTTTTCCAACAATTATTGAAAATACCATTTCCTAAAATCAATTAATTTTCAAAACTCAATTCTTTATAGTTTAACAAATTTATTAAACCCAATTTTTTTTTTTGAAAACCCAAGAGAACCCAACAGGCCGGTAAATTCCTAAGGAGGGTATAGTAAAGTCGTCCGCTGATCCAAGCCCCCATAGCTCCGGGTAAACTTATATAGGATAGGGAAACGCATGGCAGGAATTGAACCTTAGTCTTTTTACCGAAACCCAAGCCTCCTTTCCACTGCGCCACACCCACGGACATTAAACCCAAAATTAATTTAAAGTAACTTTGGTTATTTTCTAAAATACTCATACTTCACATTTATAAACACACACATAGATATATATATATATATATATATATATATATATATAATTTTATTAATTAGCTAATTTCCAACACCTTTAAATTATACATCGTATACATTAAAAACATATTTTTGAAATTCATTTTTCTACTAACTAATTCATCTCAGATTTGAAATAATTTCCAAAATTTTATACACTTTATTAATGAAATTTTTCAAGAGTATATATCACAAATCCTTTAATTTCAAAAGCAAATGCATATTAAAATTACAAAAAACTACTCAAATTTTAAAATTAATATTATTAAATCTTCTCTCTCTCTCTCTCTCTATTTATTATCTTTCAATTTAATTTTATTCAAGATGGTTAAATTCAACTTATAGAAATACGCATGTAAAATATATGTTTTTAAATTTTCTTGTATAAATAAGAAATGTTCATAAAAGTGTAAAGAAAATATGATGTTAAAACCCTTTTTTCTATTTACTTTAAAACATTCCTTTCTCACAAACCATGTGTACATCAAAATATAACTACAAATAATATGCTTCATACTAAACATTTTACAAAAATAGAACCATTAAAATATTTGTGAAAAACTCTCCTACTTAAATGGATTTCTTCGTTGAAATTAACATGAGTACGAAAATGTAACCGGGCTGACCAGACTTTCTAAATCTCAGTTTTGGAAAATTCCAATAGTATCTTCCCTTGTGCTATCAATACTACGGAACTCCCAAACTAGAATGCATCACAACTAGAAAATATGGAATGACCTATGTCATCCAACATTCCCGAAAAAACCTCTTTTTAAGGAAGCTTCTCGCTACTTAAACTCTAATTTAAGCATATAAGCATTTAAGTAGCTGTACATTAGCTCTCAAGTACTAATTGTACTATACTAATAGGATTGCTCATACACAGAATTCAAACATGTATAACCTCAGCGTAGTAACCTGTACTATTACAGTCATACACGACAATCAATTGGAGAGTTAGCTCAAGTGAGTCGGTATCAAAATATACCACTGACTCCAAGTCACATCAAACGGTAATGGACTCATATAGATCCTATCTTGTCCCATAGAAGGTATGAATGATCTGCAATCTATTCTAGATAGTTAAGGAATACAAGTCGATACCCATCATTACTGACGGGTAAAATCAACAATGGACACTTATCGCAATCCAACAATTCCAGCTAAACATGGCTAGCACACTTACGTAGCCAGACATCTACCTTGATCGAATAAGAGGCATAGCCACTAATGTAAGGTGAATGATCTACAAGGCCACTAATACAAGACCAATACAATGTATGATCACTAATATAAGATCAACACAGTACATGATCACCAATACAAGAATGATATAATGTATTATCGCTAATATAAGACCGATATAATTTATACACGCACCCCAGTTTAAACCCTCGAAGGCGGGAATCAATCATTGCAAATGAAATGAATACAAGTAGCAAGAAACCACCAAACAATAGTCAATAGTGGTAAGCAACAATAATTAGCATTCACACTATCAAACATGCAAGCAACAAAATTAACCACAATAAAAATTGATCAGCATCAAAATCAAACAACAACAACAAAGATCAAATAGTTGCAACAAAAGTAAGCGATAAGCAATAGCAAGCAAAAAACAACAACAAGCAAACACAAACATAGCAACAACAGCAAGCAACAAGCAATAATGAATAAAAAATAAGAATACAAACAATGAAATATTCATAAGAGTCTACACCAACATTCTCGATAACCATCAAGAGTCGAATGTGCATGTTAAACCATAAAATCCAATGTGTACATTCAAAATTTGAAATGAATAAATGCCTAAGTAGTGCAACTCCTTTCATGAATATAACACATGAAAGACTACACCTCCGAGCTATAAAGAGGAAAACCAATTTGATATGCAGAATCATCGAGTCTCTAAACTCTCGAATAAATCCAGCAATCCATTCCTCTAATTTCCTTTTCTTCTAAACAAAAATCATTCTCTAAAGGTGAAAATTATACTAATTAAATCATCATTAAAAATAAAGATTTACAGTTGACTGGGTCTGCTCAGGTTCAAACTCACCTCAACCGCACAATATTAATAACGATAATATATTAAGTGCTCTGTGACGCTCATCTAGGAAAGTATCATCTTATCACTTAGAAGGTTATTCGAATCGGCATAAAACTAGTCGAGAAATCCTTCCCTGAACTATTCCATGCAATAACAATTATATTATTCTAAAATTTTGTGACTTTTAACGATCATTCTAAGTGACACGATGCCCATTCCAAACCTTCATTTTGCTCACAAGATTTTTTTGTTAACTTAGGATCAGCCACCCCACTCCATCCGTGCGAACTCAGGTCTGGTTCCTTGATTCGACTATAGAAGTCTCCTTGCACGACTAAGGTCGTGCTTGGAAAATCTCTTAGTCATCCTAAGAATTTGACTCAAATGCTCGTCTACCAGAGTCAAGTGAAAATCCCAATTCTAACTGGTGCAAATTGCCTAGAAAATCTACATTCAAACTACAGATTAAGAATTGGTGCATGAATGGACCAAACTTTAGAAAATATCCCTCTCGGTATGTGGGATTATTCCCATCACCTAAGGTTTACTGACACAATGGAAAACAATTATAACATGAATGACTCTAGACAAACACCTATAAGTCATCAGCTCTGTTTCTGTTCATTACTGGGAATCCATAGAACCCTTACGTGGATATAAATCCGAGTCATACTTCATCGATCGAACCCACTCAACTTGGAAGCTCATGTATCAAGTTCGGATGGTAACTCTTTGGTCGCTTCACCTCAGTTTAACAACTACTCATACAAGGTTGATCTCTATCGAAGAATTTACTTGCTATGAAAGGAGTCATGTTTAGTCTATCTATCGAGTAACTAGCAATGGATAAAATATACTGCTTAAGTATCAGAAGGAATAGAAGCAAATTTCCAAAAATAGAGCATACCTCATTACATAAACTCCTCCTGATTTCCCTGAGCGGTAAGCTTGCTAGGAACAGGTAATTCCTGAGAGGCACAAGTCATCATCATTACACACCCTTAGAAAATATAGGACGGTCTTTCTTTAAGTGATCAAGCCGATCGCAAATGAAGCACTTGTGTTCACTCTAGCTGGATGACATTTCATAGCGCAACGCCTCGTGTATGCCACAAGAGTGACATAATAGGCCAGTTTTTCTTTTTTGAACAAGCTCGATCTTCCTTGTATCATGGTCATTATGCTTCCGTTGGAGTTTCAGTTGTTTTCTACTTTTATTACCTAAACGGTATCTCACGGGCATTCTCACGAAGGAGAACCATCCTAATGAGATATTCAAAAGTGGACCCTAACAGGGATAAGGCTAAGCAATGAACCCCCAACAATAATTAAGACCAAAGGAAAATCTCTTTTCCCATAGCAACGGAGTACCGACCAACGCAAAACCCCAAAAAAAACCGTTGAACCGATCAACACTCCTTCACCGACAAGATGTCTTATTCAAGATTGATGGAATACTCAAGATACACGCTCTTATCTATCCCATAAATGAACTAAGAACTTATAGCAATGCCTGAATAAATCTCGAATCATAAATCTACTAATCATCTACAAAACACTGCATCATACCCAGCCAAAGTTGTTAGTTCCTGAGATGATGGTTTTGATTACAACAGCCTTAGGACTTGGACAACAACCTTAGGACTTGTTATATAATATATACTAATATTTTGGTATATATATGCGGGATATATATGCAGTTACTGAGCATAAAGATTCAAGACCGAGTATAGAGATTCAAGACTGACGAACTCAAGACTAAAGAAATCATGATTGAAGACTCATTAGTATCAAGAGTTCAAGATATCAAGAGTATCAAGAGTTCAAGAGTTTAAGATATGGAGATAAGTGATAGAGTTTAGATTTATGTTAAAACTTCATAATAGCACTAAAATATTTATTCGGATTTAATTGTGGAATGGAATCCAATTTCTCGCTTTGATAGTGGGATGGAACCCACGACCTCTTTAGTGGGATGGAACTCACGACCTTCTCTAGTGGAATGGAATCCACGAAATTTTCAAGATGATTTATTTTTAAGCTTTTTCAAAAGTAGGGATCATACCATAACCTGCTCTTCTCCTGCAATAACAAGTTAGCATAATATCTTCTATTGCACTACACTAGCCCAAAACTACTAATAATATAGTACAAATATACAGGGATCAAACCATGATCCCAAAACAACGATCACTACTGCTAAAGCGATATAATACAACTCATGTGTATGATCAATACTACTAAGACAGAATAGGCATGCCACAACATGCATGGTCACTACTCTAAGATTGAACAGGTACGCCCCAATGCGTATAGTCAGTACTACTAAGACCAAACGGGTATGCTACAACGCGTATGGTCACTTTTGCTAAGACCAAACATTCGTAAGAATACAAACATAGGACCCAAAAACGTCCAAGTGATCACAATAAGATAAAGTTATTCACTATCCCTCTAAGACTGTGTTGAGTGTGTCACAACCATCAACAACACTCTAGGTACACCACAACAAGGTTGATGCATGGGTAGGTTACATAAGTCCATATACTCGGGCTGGTCACATAAGTCTATACACATGGTGTGTCACAACAAGTCAATATCAAACAAATCGTATATTACTCTAAGGTTATAACCTTAGAGTATGGACTTACCCCGTATTTAACATATTGAATCGCCATGCATGGTTCTAGTCGCCATGGCCTAAAAACCCACCGAACAAGTCTAACAAAACCACATACTAACCTAAATCGCATTCCAAATAGAATGCATGACCTTAATGTCATAGTACTCCTTAGATATACACTCTGGGTCTACCTCAAAATATGCAGTTTTGGAATACATGCGGGGGCGGGTCCTACGTGGACCCAAAATCAAATTATCACAAAACTTACAAAAATTTCACCGATTGTACCCCTTAAAAATAGTGAAAAATGGTCTTAAAAACTCAACTCAATCTGACTTTATATGTGAAAGTTATCTCGTTTTGAAGATTGCACAATACAAAGCAAGTCAGTAGACAGAAAGGCTATTCGGTCGACTAGACCAAGACCGATATGGACTTTTTCCTCTCGATCAGTTGACTAAGTGGACCAAGTCAGTTGATTGAGCCGACAGTTTCTATGCAGTGAGCCTAGTCAGGGAGTAGATTCCTTAAACGGATGTTGGTTCTCGCGTCGTTTCGTCCGACGCTTTGCCCTATGAGTCGCCTTGCTATTAGATCCTGCCTCCATCCCATCGAAAATCTATTGGGGTTCATTTGTTGAAATTTTGAAAGTGAATTCCATAAATAATCGAAAATATGTTTCAATACCAAAATTCACTCTTCACACGAGTAGAGTTATAAAGGTGATTTTAGTTGCCCGGCTTCCTCTAACGCACCAAAACGACATACCCGACCTTCTATGTAGCCCATATGTGTGTCGATGCACTCATTTGTGCATGCCTAAGCATACACATATACTTAATTACACACATCACAACACAAATACATTTGAGCTTCACCAAGGGAATTAGTCGCCTGGTACTTTCCCATGCAACTTAGCGCACCCAGTGGTCACTATGGTTACATGAGATCATTCTTAACATGACCATATACACATATGGACATTCCCATATGCATATACAATCTATTATCTGAATATTCATTTCTTACAAATACATCTCTCCTCACAACTCTAGCTGCAATACTAGAGTTGTTTCGATCGTTGGTTAACTCCGAATACACGTATATGTATATTCGCCCGTGTACGTATACACACACATATATCCAGTAGGAAATTCAACTATTACTCAACCAAAAATTACTTATTTTATTAGTTATTTTAATAAGAGTGAAACATCTCTTTATATCATTTTATAAAATCGTAAACCATTTTATAAAATATCCTACTAGCTTATAATCACATTATATCCTTTAAAATAATCACTTCCTTAAAAATCAAGTATTCACCTTTTTACTATTTTATAAAACTTCATATCCATTTTATAAAATAAATAGCTCATTTATGAAATGATGAAACCATTTTATAAATACTAGTTAAGACTTATAGAGTTCTAATCAATTTAATAACGAGTGTAGAGTTCATAAATCACTTAAGTTAGCTTACTAGTATTTTGCAAATCATTTCAAATGGGTTAATTAATATTTTCTAATGACATGCACATCATTACACTTTAATGAATCCCAAATCAAAAAATAACATCAGAACTAATAATCCAATTAGCCCAAATCAATTCTAGAACTTACTAACCGTTATCAAACATAGTAATTAGGTCTTAAACAATTAATTAGCCAAGTGAACCACGTTTATAACACAAATATAAACCCAAACCAACTCAAATAGTCTCCAAATCACTTCATATAATTCTATAATCACCAATAATCAAATATATGATGTATTACACATAAATTAGGAAGGAGAATCATCCCACTCACCTTAACTAAACCCAAGCCATGCTCTGATCATCAAAACCCAATTCTTGCTTACTTTAAATTTCAAAATGCATACCAACACTCCAATCCAAGCCAAATCCTTCATGGGTTTTGTAGAGAATTGGAAAAGAGGAATTATGGTGATTTTTATTTGATTTTAGAAAATATATTTAATATGCTTAGGATTTGGGGATTAAGGATTGATAAAGAGGCCATTAGAGAAAGAGAAGAAGGAGATAAAATGAAATGAAAAATGAAACGGAAATAATGAAGAACTCAACTACATATAAGCTAAGTGGGGTTTAGCTTGTGAGTTTAGCCCAATCCTCTTCATCTGACACTATTCATTTTCGAAATTCCAAACTCTAAACATATCGAATCTTATACTCATTCAAATTTGGAAAATAAAACGTAATTTTTCCTCTTTGAATTTCTGCAAGAATTCTGAAAAGGTTTTGAACGCCAATAAAATTTTGACAAATAATTTTGGTTTGGTAAAAATATGTACTTTTGAAGGCAAAGAAATAGTTTGAATATAATTATGGTAATACCACTTTAACTCATGATAGCTATGTTTTTCTAGCCTCAAAAACTTACTTTGATAACACGCAAAGGCTATTCCTCTAACATGTGATGGCTACATGTTTTAACATATGATGACTTTTGCTTTGCCAACTCATGACGGCTTTGTCTTTTAACTCATAAAAGCTTCGTTTTGTAAACCTATGATGGCTTTATGTTTTAACTCCTGATGGCTATATAGGAATCAACCCACAAAAGCCATTTTTAAAAGTCAACGACTATATCTTCTTAATACATGAAAGCATTTTACTTTAACGTACGATGACTTTCTTTTGCTAAAGCACGATGGCTTTGTTTTGTTAAGGATGACAGCTATATAGGATTAAACACATGGGAGCTATATTTTAATAAGGCATGAAAGTTATATTTATACCATCCTTTAACATCTATAGTTTTTAACTTTCAAAGGTTACATTTTTTAGACGTGATAAATGTGTATGTGTCAAGACACAAAAACTATGATTTTTAGCATGTGATGGCTTATGTTTTAACTTACGAAAGCAGGAAAGTTTTTAAGGCATAGAGGCTTATATTTTTAGCATGCGATGACTTAAGATCTATCAAGTCTTGATAGCTTATATTTTGAAAGATGAAATTTATTTTTATACATTGGTAAGGTACACACTGTAGGGCTAAATTTTACTTGAACAAAAAAGATGATTTATTAAGTGTTTTTATAGAAAGGAAAGAATGTTTTAGATCGATTTTAAAAGAGTTTTATAAAAGGGAAATTATTCCTTTGAAATAAGTAATTTTGTGTGTGTGTATTAGCTATCACATTGAACATGTATTTTGATGATTGCTAATGTGTTATAATTTCATCTTTATGCTTTGATTCATTATTTTTGCATTTGTTAAGTTGTGGACATACTCACCTATATGTTAAATGATATCACCCATTGGGGATATGGGAAACAGTGACCAGTTAAGGTTGTTCCAATAGTAGGTATGTTCAGACTTAAACTCACGAGTGAGAAGAATTGCATCTAAGAGATTGGGAAGATCAAATTGTGGATGCCCTATATTGATCAAAAGACATGACTCAAACTATTTTAAACAAGATTTGGGTGAAGATTAGAGTAGGTTGCAACCTATCCTCTAACCGTTAAGCCCCTAGTTGCTTAGGTCCGCGATTCTAATGCATAGGTCTTTGCTGATTATGGCTAAACTTTGGAGTTAAGCATCCGAAGATACTCGTAGTAGTTAGCTCAACTATTTTACTTTTCATATTGTTTTCAGGAGACCGTTGTTATTTTCTTCTACCGTTTTAAGAGACCACTATTATTTTCTCCTATCATTTTTAGGAGACTGTGAAAATTTTCTCTTACTGATCTTCGAAGACTAGTAGTATCTTCTTCCGAATGGACTAGAAGACCATTCAATCATTTGATATACCTTGCCTCGTGTCAACTGATTAGATTTTAGTTGGCTTGAGAAAACTAATATAGGTTCACATCTACCCTTGGAAAACTATGCCATTTAAATAGATCATTTTTACAGGATTGGGTAATTATGGGAATATGCAACCCTTTGACTCTTATGAATGATGGAATATTCATTTAACCAATGCAAGCATGATATGATATTGATGTTATAGTTATGCTCTAATCATTTAGGATGCAGGATATATTATGGATAACATAAGGTTTGATAGGGTATTAGTGAGGGGATACCCATTCCACTCAGCAACATGGTCTCACTAAGCACCAATATTTTGGTTTGAGATAGACTATTATTATTCACACCATACTTTTTGTCAGACCCAAAGTTTTCGATTTCCCCTAAACTCTTGGGTATTCAGTTTGGAATTGGTTGGTTGAGGGTATAGCTTTATTAAGTTAGACAAATAAGCTTCTGGAGACATATAGGAGGCAAGCTATCATATAGAAGATTATATTTCAGCTTTGTAGCTATATAACTTCTTTTGATTGAGAGTATGTAATGACGGGTATTATAACCGTCTAAGTACTTAAGACTTTGATCATACAAGGAGGCAGCATTATATGTCGCTCTTGAAACATAGTGTAATTAATATATTTTATTTGAACAATGTATTCATGGGGTAATGAAGTGTAATGAAATTGTAATGAATTTGCAAATTAACGAATGAAATTGTTTTATGAAAATTTGTAAATTCTCATGCTCTTGATGTCAATAATATAAATTGATCTCATTTGTCATTAGGAAATAATGCAAAGGATGACTGCAACATCACTAGTACCTATTTTCAAGCCTCTAAATGGGGAATGTTACAACTTGGTATAAGAGCACATGATAAAATTATAATCCAAATAAAATAAAAAAGGATAAGATTAGGTTATATGATAACAATATAATAGCGTACTTGTTATATATATAATTATAGATGTCTATTTGTAC
The DNA here is from genome assembly GCA_030765085.1 of Allium cepa. Classification (NCBI taxonomy): domain Eukaryota; kingdom Viridiplantae; phylum Streptophyta; class Magnoliopsida; order Asparagales; family Amaryllidaceae; genus Allium; species Allium cepa. Next base: position 788,836,584 of record CM060935.1, on the reverse strand, counting down.
TCCCCCCACTATCTTAGACTATTCTTCTTATCTTATGGTGACTCATGCGCATAATATGATAAATGGACAATAGAAACGGAATACTTAATTTGGGAAGTGGAAGCACCATAAATGATGGAAATGATCAAGCTAATACTAGGAATGCTAACTGAACCAACATTGCAAATGTGAACGCTAACGCTAATATGCGTGCTGGTGCCATATTAGTCAACATGGGGATGATGTATTATTTTTTTGTTAATACAATACAAGCTGGATTAATGGCTAGACTAATTAGAGGTAATGCTGGTAATGAAGGAGCTCCCCGCTAAAAGTGGTTGCTCGTAACAACTATGCCTCGTTGAGTCGAGATTATTAGCTTAGAAGGAAAACCATTATTGGGAATAGAGAATACCATTGAAATGGAGGGTTGGATTCTTAAATATGAGAGAATGTTTGCTGATCTGGGATTGAATAATGATCAGTAAAGGTGACATCGAGGCAGTTGCAAAGAGCTAGTCTCTGCTGGTGGAATAGTGTTACCATGGGAGTTCCGGATAAGGAGCTTACTTGGGCTGATTTTAAAAAGAGGTTTGAAGAGAAGTTTCTATCTAAAGTAGATATGTCGACTTTGTTTAGAAAGTTTTCAAAGTTGTTATAGGATGAGATGGCTATGTTAGAGTATATTATAAAGTGTGATGAGCTGTCGAGGCATGGGTATGCAATCATTAACACTCTGTTTAAGGAGAGTGAGGTGTTTGTTAGAGGGTTAAATCTGGGAATTGCTAAGGAAACTATGCCACACCTTAGAGATCCATTCAATTTCATGATGGCTCTAAGGAACGAAGACTTACTTGAAATGTTAGGGAAAAACAAGTCTGTGGAGACTACGTGTTACCAAGGCAAGAAGAGAGAGTTCTTTGGCAAGAAGGGAGCTTAGAAGAGCAGGGCTCTGGGAAAGGGAAAAGCTGAAGTGACTTGCTACAAATGTGATAAGTAGGGGCACTTTACTAATGAATGTTGTTTTGGAGAGGGCAAGAAATATGTTGATAATAAAGGTGTCAAATGCTAAAACTACAACAAGATGGGGCATTTCAAGAATGAGTATCCTGAAATAGTCAAAGCTCAAAAAGGAAAGGTTTTTACTTTAGAACCTATAGCTTCTGGACCGACTGCAGAGGAGAAGGGAAAGGCTGTGTTAGGAGGTACACTTCTTATTGATAGCAATCATGTTAGTGTGTTGTCTGATACAGGATCATTTCATTATTTTGTCTTTAAATGTGTGGTAGATGGATTAAAACTTGAACCAACATACCTTATTACTTCTCTGAGGGTTGCGAATCCTATAGGTGGTTATGAAACTCTTAGATGAAGATGTGACCAAGTAGAGTTAGAATTATTAGGTCATAGGTTTGCCTGCAATTTATATGTGTTTAATTTCGTGGGTTTCAGGATAATTCTGGGTATGGATGGTTACGTCAATATGGCGCTAGGATATTTTTTTCAAGATAGAGTAATATCCTTAAAAACACCCTGATTAATGTTACCACATTATTTCCTCATTTAAAGAACCGAGTTTTGAGGTTTGTATTATGTTGGATGCTATGTAAGGCGCAGAGAATTAAATCAATCGGGTTTTCATAGTAAGGGAATATGATGATATTTTTTAGCCTGTTACGTGACTGCAGTCGAAATGTGTAACAGAGTTTCGAATAGACCACCTAGAAGAATGACTCTTACCAAGATGAAGGAGTTAAAGGTGCCACTAGTGGATTTAGAATGCAATAATTTTATCAGGCCAAGAAGTTCATGTTAGGGAGCTATAGCGATGCTCATGAAGAAACTGGATGAGTCATTGATAATGTATGTTAAATATAGAAAGCTGAATGAAAAGATAATAAGCAATTGATATCTTTTGCCAAGAATGGATGATTTGTTTGATTAAATGAGTGAAGCAAAGGCGTTCTCACAACTAGATTTAGCAATGAGTTTCCACCAATTGAGAGTGACAGAGGACAATATACCATTAACGATATTTTGAACAAAATCTGGCTCATGTAAATAGTTAGCCTGCCCTTCGGACTGACCGATGTACCTGCTTTCTTTGTAGAGTTAATGAACTAGATCTTAAGAGCATTTGGATTCATATTGGTGCTTATTAACGACATTTTGATATATTCTATGAATAAACAAGAGCATAAAGTTCATCTCAAAATAGTGCTAGATCCATTGAGGCAGCACGGACTAATGGCGAAGTTTTCAATATGTCATTTCTAGGAAAGAGAAATGATGTTTCTTCGACATGTCGTTTTGAAGAACAGACTATCCATAGACCCATCGAAGATCGAAGCTGTAAATAATTGGAAGAGTTTCAAGAGTGTGACTGATATTAGAAGTTTATTGAGGTTGGTTGGCTACAACCAGAGATTTATTAAAAATTTCTCTCATATAGTAGCATTAATGACTAGATTAAGAAAGAAGGAAGTGAAGTTTTTTTTTGGACCAATGAATGTGAAGAAGCATTTCATAAACTAAAGCATTTATCAACCAATGCACCCATGTTAGTTATTCCATATGGGAATCAAGATTTGGCGATGTATATCAATGTATATGGATTTGGGTTAGGAGCTATATTGATGTGAGAGGTAAAGTTACTGCCTATGCTTCTCGACAGCTTCGACCGCATGAAGCTAGATATCCAAATCATAATCGGGAGTTAGCAGCGGTGATCTTTGCACTAAAGGCATGGATACACTATTTGTTGGGAGTGCGATTCGAGCTATTCGGGGATCATAAGTTTTTGAAGCAATCATTCTGTAAAAGGAGTTGAATATGAGACAGCAAAGATTGCTAGAGTTCTTAGCAACATATGACTTTGGGATTGAGTATACGTCAATAAAGGAAATAAAGTAGCGGATGAACTTATTATAAAACATCAAAATGTGGTATTGGCAATGTTTTCTGAATGGAATGATTTAGAGGCATTGACTTCGTGTGGAGATGGAATGAGGTTAATAGCCAGTTCTAGTTGGAGTATTGCAATCATTTCTTATCAAGAAATTCGACCATTGTTAATCGAATGAATTGCAACAAAGCGAAAAAGATGATCCAATACTAGCTGATCAAATTATGAGACTGGAAGAAAGAAGCGGGTTTGATGATTTGAAAACTTTTGTTCTAAATGTGGAAAATCTAAGGATAGAAGTCCTTAGAAAATGTCATCAATCGAAATTTACTATCCATCTCGGAGGTATGAAGATGTACCACGATATGAAGATGAGTTTCTTCTGTGAAGGTATGAAGAAAATGTAGGCGTATGGTGAAGTAGTGTATAAATTTCCAGTAAGTAAAAGCTAGGTGGGTTACTTCAACCTTTGGGAGTGTCATTGTGGAAATGGGATTCTATATCTGTGGATTTTATAGATGGGTTGCCAAGGTCGATTATGGAAAATGAATATATTTGGGGCGTGGTTGATAAACTGACCAAGAGTGCACACTTTATCCTTGTTAAGTCAACAAGAATGGCACCTAGTTTGGAAAAGTTATTAACCGACAGGAATGTTGTGAAACTTTATGGAATACCAGGTAGAATCGTAAGTGATAGAGATCCTTTGTTTGCTAGTGAATTCTGTAAGAGTTCATAGAATGAATTAGGTACCAAGATGAAGATGAGTATCGCTTACCGTCCACAAACCGGGAGAAAACAAAAAATGGTTAACAAGGTACTCAAAGACTTATTGAGAGCTTGTGTACTAGATATTAGAGGGTCGTGAGAAGAACATTTTCACTGAGTCTACTTTCCCTATAACGATAGTTTTCAAATTAGTATAGGAATGGCTCCTTTGGAAGCACTTTATGGAAGGTTGTGCAAATCACCTACATGTTGGTTGAAGACAAGTGATAGACTGATACGTGGTCCTGATAAGGTGAATGAAGTGACTAAAAAGATTGAGTTAATCCAAGCAAGGATAAAGAAAGCTCAATTAAGGCAAAAAAGATATGGTAATAAAAGGCACAAGGATTTTGAATTCTTATATGGGGATTTTTTTTCCTAAAAGTATCACCGATGAAGGGTGTTGTACGATTTGGGAAGATAGAAAATTGGCACCTAGGTATGTAGGTCTGTTTACTATCATAGAGAGAATCCAAAATTTTGCTTGTCAAATTGTGTTACCAATTAGTTTGGCAGGAGTCCATAATGTTTTTTTCATATCTCATTTGAGGAAGTATATGTGTGATCCAGAGACTACTATAGAACCTAAGGTTTTGGAAGGCTTAACAGTGGAGCCTGGTATGGTTATCATTAGGTGACCTATTCGTCTAGTTGATAAAGACATGAAGGAATTAAGGAATAAGACAGTCAAATTAGTAAAGGTCCAGTGGAGTGACAATGTACGAGACTGTACTTGGGAGACAAAGGATATGATTATGGAGGTGTGTCCCGATCTAGTTTGACTTTATGATCTATATTATTGTATAGACTTTTGACTAGTAGCTATGACTAGTATTATTGCTTTTATATACTTATGACGCATGTTTGTATGATTAATGTGGTTGTTATTGTTTGCCTTACCTTAATTTCGAGGATGAAATTCTTTAATGAAGGGGAGCCTGTAACACCGATAATTTTTTATTGCATATTGTAAAAATATAAATCACGGGTATTTAAATGGAAATTTGAAAATATGGGATATGCTAAATTAATTAAATACTTACGGTAAGTTAGCCTTAAGAAATGTAATGAAGAGAATGATTTAGAGTAACTAAAACATAAATATAAGTATATAAGGGTAAAAGAGAAAGAGGAGATATACCACCCTCTCCCCTTTTCCTTGCTCATTTCATTTACATTTTCCAAACTAAAAACAACAAGAAGAGGTCGACCACCATTAATCATTATTTTCAACTATGAAGAAGTAGAATGGGAAAAAGAATTTAAGGCAAATCTCAACATTTCAACGAGATCAAAGGTGAATAATATTTCTATATCTTCATGTTTGTTGCATATTTGATTTGGGTTTTAGAGTAGATTTGAATTTCTGGATATTAAATATCATGCATATGGATTTGAATAACCATGGGTATGGATTTGTGGAAATTATTTATGAATTTAATTTTTTTTCCTAAAGGGTTTTGATGTAAAAAACCAAGTTTTGGTCTTCAAATGTCCTAAATCATGATAAGATGTTTGAATAATTATTTTGAGGATAGGTTTTAAATTTCATAATTTTTTAGAAACATTAAGAATTTATTATGAATTTTTCAAATATAAAAGTGACAATTTCAGAATTTAATTATTTAAAAATAGAAAATCGATTATTTTGGTTGAAAATAACAATATGATGTTAAGGAGATCTCTCTCTTTTCCTCCTCCTCCGTTGTTGTTGTTGTTGAGAGGATATCTCTCTCTTTTCCTCCTCCTCCCCGTTGTTGTTGTTGAGAGAGATTGATATAATTTGAGGGAAATTACAATTTGGAAAATAAAACGTACTTTTTCCTCTTTGAATTTCTGCAAGAATTCCTAAAAGGTTTTGTTGGCCAATAAAATTTTGACAAATAATTTTGGTTTGTTAAAAAGATGTACTTTTAAAGGCAAAGAAACAATTTTGTATATAGTTATGGTAATACCACTTTAACCCACGATAGCTACGTTTTTCCAGCCTTCAAAAACTTACTTTGATAACGCACAAAGGCTATTGCTTTAACATGTGATGGCTGCATGTTTTAACATATGATGACTTTTGCTTTGCCAATTCATGATGGTTTTGTCTTCAAACTCATGAAAGCTTCATTTTGTTAACTCATGATAGCTTTATGTTTTAAATCACGATGGCTATATGGGAATCGAGTCACGAAAACCATTTTTAAAGGTTAATAGCTATATCTTCTTAACACACAAAGCTTTTTACATTAATACACGATGACTTGCTTTTGCTAAAGAACGAAGGTTTTGTTTTGTTAAGGCACGATGGCTATATAGGAGTCAACACATGAGAGCTATATTTAATAAGGCACAAAAGTTATGTTTATACCATCCTTTGATAACTATAATTTTGACTTTCAAAAGCTATATGTTTGAGTCGTGATAGCAATATGTATATATGTCCATGCATGTATGCATACATTAGGACACAAAAGCTATGATTTTTAGCATCCAATGGCTTATGTTTTAACATAGGAAAGTAGGAAATTTATTAAGGCATGAAGGCCTATATTTTTAGCTTGCGATTTTTGAGATCTATCAAGTGACGATAACTTATAATTTTGAAATAAATGATAGTTATTTTTATACACTGGAAAGATGGTAACCCATTGTAGGGCTATACTTCACTTAAATAAAAAGGATGATTTATTAAGTTTTTTTCATAAAAAGGAAAGAATTTTTTAGCGTATTTTTAAAGGAATTTTAAAATGGAAGATTATTACTTTGAAATAAGTAATTTTGTGTGTATAAATTGGCTATCACATTGAAAAAATATTTTGATAATTTCTAATGTGTTGTAATTTAATATTTATACTTTGATCAGTTATGGTTGCATATGTTAAATTGTGGACATACTCACCTTTGTGTTAAATGCTATCACCTAACATGTTGACCTTAGGGATCTAGAAACTGATGACCGGTTAAGTTTATCCCAATAGTGGGTATTGTCAGACTTAACTCCTAAGTGAGTAGAATTACATCCAGGAGATTGAAAAGATCAAATTATGTTAGAATTCCCTAGACTTATCAAAAGACAGAACTCAAACTATTTTAAAAAATATATGGAAGGAGGTTGAGGTAGGGTCTCGCCCTATCCTCCAACCGTTAAACCATTAGTTAGTCAGTTCCGTGATTCCAATACATAGGGCTTTCCCGATTAAGGCTAAAATTTGGAATTACCCATCCGAAGGAACTCTTAGTGGTTTTCTCACCATTGATAATTTCTCCTATCGTTTTTAAGAGACTATTTTTATTTTCTGTTGCCGTTTTTAGAAGATCATAAATATTTTATCCTGTCGATCTTAGGAGACCGTTATTATCTTCTTCTGAATGGACTAGAAGACCGTTAGATCATTTGATATACCTTGGCTCGAGTCAGCTAGTTGGTTTTTAGTTTGCCTAAGAAAACTAATATAGGTTCATAGTGACCTTGAGAAATCTATGTCATTTAAATGGACCATTTTATGGGATTAGGTAATTATGGGAATGTGTAACCATTTGGCCCTTATGAATGATGGACAATTCATTTTAACCCATACATGCATGATATGTTGTTGATGTTATAATTATGTTCTAATTATTTTGGACGTAGAATATGTTATAGGTGGACGTATGGTTTGATTAGGTATTAGTGATGGGAAGCCCATTCTGCTCAATGGTGCGGTCTCACTAAACACCTATATTTTTTTGAGATGTACTAATATTATTCACACCTGAAATTTTTGTTTGATTTGAGTTTTTGATTTCCCTATAAACTCTTGGACGCTCAATTTGGAATTGGGTAGGCTGAGATAGGGTTTTTTCAAGTTAGAGGAACAAGCCTTTGAAGACGTACATAAGGCAATCTATTATTTAAGAGATTATATTTTTGTTGTGCATTTATTTAACTGCTTTGATTTTGATTGTATGCATTTAATGACGAGTACTGTGACCGTCTAATTAGTCAAGACTCTAATCATCCAAGAGGGCATCGTCATATGTCTCTCTTAGAACTATATTGTAATTAATATATTTTATCCGAACGATGTATTCGTGGGGTTATAAAGTGTAATGAAATTGTAATGAATTTGCAAATTAATGAATGACATTAATTTGTGAATATTTGTAAATTCTTATGCTCTTGATGTTAATAATCTAATAACTCATCTCATTTTGTCACTAAAAAGTAATGCTAAGAATGAATGCAACATCATTAATACCTGATTTCAAGCCTCAAAATAGAGGATGTTATATACGCCCTGATACACGCATAAAATGACTCGGACATCACAGACCTTGCAGACGGTGGATCATTTTAAGGTAAAATATATAAAACATTACATAGAGCTATCTACAATATTCTTCAATTTATGAAACTCAAAGTCAAAGGAATAAAATATAATAGTAATTAATACAAATTTCAGACAAACAAAACAATATGGTATCAAATAAATCCAACTACAACATCTCTCTATATTGGTAGCGGAAACAGTATAATGTTCGGGAATAAATGAAATAAAAAGTAGATAGCTGATAAATAATTATGCATCTCCACTATACCATCATGCCTCTAAGTCACCAACAATCCTTTCTATCGACCTATCAGAGTATATCTACAATAAGAAAATGATAGAGGTAGTCAAATATATGTTTGGTGAGTGAAACGTGTCAGAAAAGTGTATAATACTAATAATTAGTAAAACAACACCAATGCTCAAAAACCGTACATTAACCTATTTCGCCTACACTCAATAAATCAGTTAAACACAATATAATACTATAGTGACATCATATGCTAAGGTCTATCTAAAATCTATCCTATGCCAAATCATATGCACGTGATTGGGGCCAAAGTCCCAACTCGCATTCCGATAAAACATGTGACTTGGTACTAGGGAACTATATGTCCTAGTTCACTATCACCAAATCTTACACCAAGGATTCGACTCCTTTAAATGTACCATGTCACTATGTACATCGAAGAACTCATTTTCCTGAAAATATACCATAATGCCTATTCGCGTAATCATAATCGTTGGACTCCATTGGTTACATTGAAGAACTCATTGTACTGAAAATTCATCATAACACCCACGCTATCGAAATCTCCATTTAAGAGGTCACTGGACACACCGAAGAACCCATTTCCTTTGAAAAGTATACTATACCCATCATCGTAAAAATGAGCAATTCGGTTCCTTAGAAAACTGCACTGTAACACTATTGTTAGAAATCAATGGTTACATTAAAAATCTCATTTCCTTTGAAAATGTACCGCCATACCTATACTCGTAATCGCCATCACTAGATGTCACTGATTACACTACAGAACTCATTGCCTTTGATAATTTCACCGCAACGGTTACCCTCATAATCATTAATCGAACAATACATAACGAACTTACCCAACCAGGACACTTTTGTGAAGTGCCTCAAAACACAACAAACAACATACCACAACATTCCTTAACATTGCATTCAAAAAACTAGTCGACTACTTCCTTGGGTCACCATCGCTGTCATATTTAGAATCCTAATGATTCGACCTCCCCCCAAAACGCCCATGCTGAGCCATTTATGACGCCGCCAACACCGTGATCTCTGGACATCTCCAGCAAAATTGTCGTCGCCGCATTTTTCACGCTTTTTCTATAATCTAGACCTCATGTGGTCGATCCGAAGTGACCATGGTAGCCTACTCGATCTTCTCTTAACACTCGTATCCTCCAATTATTGGATTATCGTTATTTCACCATTGGATTGAAATGAACAATCCATAGTTATTGAAATTCCAATGCATTTTTTGATCAATCCATAACGAATGAACACCACCATTGAATTCATGTCGTCAAGAACTACAATTCTAATGTATAATATGTCCAATTTGGAACACTTTTGTATTTCACACTTTTTTATTAGAGGAAGATTAACTTTTGTTAATCACAATCGATAAAAGTTAGATTTAAAACCATCTAGATAGGTCATACTACCCCTAATCATGTTTATAAGAAACCATTTTTTCAATTACATCGTTTATAACGTGATTTAAGATCATGATGGATGAACTACTATTTCTTGCTAACGTATGCATAATGGCACAGCCAGGAAATAACATTCGGAGACTAAATTTGAAAACAACATAGGATTCGGGGTGATAGTGTAATGATATGTATTTTATATATTGGAGGATCGTAAAATATTATTATTTAATTCATATGAGGGTGTATGACTCTAAAACTTTGGGATATGGCTACTAAGAACATTTTCCACCTTCAGAATTTTTATCAAACACTTTAGACTCGAAAATTCTTGTAAGACCTATAACTTTTGATATGGTTTGAATTATGGTTTGAAACCACTACCACTAGATCAGACTTATGGTTTCTCGTTTCGTAGAGTGGTCCTAATAGGAAAACGGGATTACAATTTAGGATATATAACCATTTTAAATTCTATTTGCTATTGGACAGATTGTGGGAAATTAATCAAAGCCCATACTTAGGCCTACTAACGAATTTCGAGAATTGTGCCAAATTAGGGAGATGGTACATAATTTGATCATTTTCTACTTTCCCAAAACAATTCTAAACATCCATTGATCCTAATTTCATTTAAAAGTTCATCTTTTCCTTACTAATCTTGGTCTAATCCAAAATTAGAAAGGTAACTAACAAAGAGGGATTGTAGATTCGCCACTTAGGTGCTTTGGATTCGTTGCCCACTTTAGATTTGAAGGACTAGTTTGGTATTTTGGGTATTTGATGAGTGATTATTAATCTCTCATTATTATATTCTTGTATAGATAGTTTAAAATGATGTTTTTAAAATGATTTCTTTGTTAAAATGATTTTAAATTTTAATTTAATCTCTAAAATGTTTATGGCTAAATTTGAAAATATTAAAATGATTTTATATGGTTTTACAACTCCTTTCGGATCATATTTCTATTTAGTGCAAAACTAGATGCTTGTGCTTGGCGAATGCATGTGGATAATAGCTATTATCATTTGTGTTGCTTTGATATGATCTGTTAGTTCTTTTAGATTGTTTAGAAAGTGATTGTCGATTTGGGAAAACGAAGGCAAAAATGCTTGGAATCAAATCAAATTTAGAGAAGGGCTCTGGAGGATACAGGGAGCTTGTGCTTTAAGTGATATATAGATAGAAGGTGTTTAAGGTGGCTAACTTCAGATCGATACCAATCTGAAATAGGGTGAAGCAAGTGCATTCAAGTCGGTGGGGAAATGACTTTGGGCTATGCTTCGAGCTAGAAGTATTGAAACTTTGGGGTTCGCTTAGGTTAGTGTGTGCATAGGGTTTCAAAGGGGAGAGGTGCAATTAGGTCAGTGGTAGATAGAGTGTCTCGGGCCAGAATTGGTGAACCTTCAAGCAAAGCTTTGGGAATAGGAGAGTGGAGTTCTAAGAGCCAAAACACGAAGATTTGGCTTAGTATGGAGGTCGATTCTGATCTCTTTAGTTCAGTACTAAGTTCTTTTCTATGCAACGAAAGATGTTTGGTGACCTGGGGACTCGAGGAATAGGAAGGTGGAACTTCATGAAGGGAAGGGAACACAAAAATAACTTACAAAACGGATTGGAACTGACCACTTCAGATTGGTACCGACCCAAAATATGGGTCCAGTGGTAGTGAAAATTCCCCGGGAAGATGTAGGGACTTTTGTAAGAAGTGGTGAATGTGTTCGTTTGTTCGCTTTATGTTCAATGGAAATGTGGTAGCATGAGGAAGGATGATTGCTTCGGGGCTTCGAGGATGGTTACTCGATGGTGAATGAAGTTATGTTCTGAGGATGATGTCTCGATGTTGAATGGACTCACTAGGATGATTGTCCACGAGGGTGGGTTCTAGAAAGGGTGACCTATGGATATAATGTTTAATGGTTATATCATGGAAAGAAAGGAATATGGAATGGTTCCTCAAGAATGAATGGAAACTATACGGAGCAAGGAAATGGATTGGATACATGTGCTAAGGGATCTTTGATACTCGGAGCATTTTCTGATATACTCCGAAGTAGGAGTATTGTGAGGATGCTTATTGGGTACTTGGAATGGCTACCCCAGATCAATGGAATAGATCCGTATAGCCTAGATTGGTGGATTGGATTTACAGCTTCAGGCTGTAAGTGAGTACATTGAAAACTAAGATTTTTCCATTAATCTTTGGTAGAGGAACAGTCATACAAGTTATCATATATCTAGGGCACATTAAGTGATAGTGAGGACTATTTAATGGATGTTATGTTTGCTTTGGTTGTTCTTCCCATAGTCTATCACTTTAATGATGTCATGAGACGTAGGTACTGTGGATTTGGATACCGTGGCACACGTTATTGTACGTAGGAAGTAGTACACCTTTGTAATGTTTTTAGAGTAGCATATTATGTTTGTTATGTGCTAACTCTTTGGTTGTAGGGACATGTCGAATGTGGTTCATACACCTTTGTTCCTTACTATATCGACATATATATGCTTTTGAGATTTATTTATTACTCACACCAGACTGTTTCCTGACTTGAGGTTTTATGCTTTACTTCTTATTATTTTAGGTACTCTTAAATGAGTAGAATAGATAGTAGGTCTAGGTGTATGTGGTGGCAGTGCAAAGGACGAGTTGGAGGGAGCTTTCTCGTATTACACCACATACACGCTTATGCTTATTCCACTATGCGACACTATAAAGCTAGAAATTGTTTGTCTATTACATAGAGTAGAGATAGTTTGAGTTTATTATCGGTTGTATAAGCTCTGTTATATAACTTTGTGAATCTATGTACTCTAATACAATAGTTCATTTTAGTCATAACTATCTCGCTTATTTTATATCTTTGGTTGTTGTTGTTATTACATTTTATTTGCTACGCTGTGAGATATACGATAGGTTCTGTGATTATTTTTATTTCTTTTCAACCCTTAACAATCGTTCAGTATTGTCGGGCATTGTTTTGTTATATTGAGCGCGGGAGGTGTAGGACGGTTGTCACATTTTGTATTAGAGCTTATGTTACATGATTAACCTGAGTTGGTACCGTGGTCCAGTAAAGATAATGGAGTTATCGTCATAAACTGGATCGAGAGTATATATATATACACGATTGAGAGTGTACCTATTATATATTTTGGTTTTCAAAACTATATAGTAATATATTGTATATAAGTCGAACGCACACACAAGTACCGTTAATGCAGTTTTCTCTATGAGAGATTGATCGTTTTTGTTACATATCGAGAATGATCCAGCATATAAGAAATATGGCAAGGAACTCTATTTATGGCGTCTAAGATGGATCAGGTTCTACGACTGATAACCCTGACTTGTAGGCGAGGTTCAACGCGATGATGGTGAACATGTTGTAAAATTCCCAAGCAACCGCTCCAAATGTTGGTGTAGGTGGTGGTGCTCAAGTGCAGGCACTCAGAATTGATTCAACTAAACTGAATAAGGATTTTGCAGTTTTGGTGGCTCTTCATATCTTTGTCTTTAAACTCACGAGTCTTCATATCTTTTATCTTGAATCTGTATACTGTATAGTCTTCGATTGACACCTATGTAATATTATGCACTATATGCTAAAACGTTAGTATCTATATTTTATATGGCTGTTGTCGTCGAAATCAATAATTAAGATATTAATAAGGAAGAATTGATCATGATTGGATCTAGATCTGAGTTTGAACTAGTAAGAGAGACCAAGCAAAAGGTATGAGATATTTCCTCCTTTTTCACTCTATAAATACCAAACCAAACTCAAGCATTGTTGCCTTTGCTCTTCCTCATTCTTTTCCGCCATATCCAAGCACCTCTCCCTTTAGTCGAACTACCTTACTCTACAAAATAAATTTTAGCTGTACATTCGATTTCAGCAACATCGGATGGCGATTCATGCAATTTAGGAGGCTATTCTAAGATTGAGGTATTACAAAGGGCTAGATCTATCTATCAAGGTAAACTTCTATTTTATATCATTTCATTCATATATGTCCCCTCTTGACCCATTATCACATATGTAATATATTTATTTTTGTCTAGTTATATATATATATATAATGGTTTACATATTGTTCTGCGAAAAAGGAAAAAGAAAAATCTAAATTATATTTATTTCGGCCAAGTATTTATATATTAATTTATTATATTATATATGTACTATAAACTATTAAATAGTTATATATATATTATTTACTTTTGGAAATTATTTAACTATGTATTTTATATACCTATAATTGATTTTATATTTTAAAAAGTATGTTATTTTTCTAATGATGAAGTAATAAAAAAAATTTACCATATATATATATATATATATATATATATTATAAACATAATATTATATAATATTTTATGATATATAAATTATATTCAAAATATGTATTATATTTATTTAATTAGATCCTAAATGAAATATTATAAATTTAATATATTTTATTATAATTAATATTAATAAACACACAAACATTTGAATTTTATATAAACATATATTTTGAATATATATCTCAATATTCATATAAATCTCGATATTTATGCATGTGCATGTATAGTTATACACATGCTTATATCTGTCTGTTATTTGTTATGTTAGGAATACATATATGATGTATATTCTAAATAAACATTAAATAATTTAATTAATATGATTAAGTAAATAGATGTAAATATTTTAAAATAAATATTATTTTATTCATATATATATATATATATATATATATATATATATATATATATATCGGATCTAATGATTGTTAATAGATCTTATAAGTGCATTAAGATTCAAATAGGCAAATTTTTTTGAAATTTATCCATTTCTCACCATTATCAAATTGGCAGTTCCGATAATATCAAAAATGGATGAATAAACTTCATATACTCATAACTTTACATGAAAATTTCAAGCATACTTACAATGTCAAAAGGGGAAGCAACACTTCCTTGTATTTGTTCTAGTCTAGACAATATTACCAAATAATTTGAGCATGTAGGGTTGATGACTCGATAACCTCCTCTTAATGATGCCCAAGTCGTTGGCTCTTTTTCCAATGAATTATAGAAGTCATCAACTTTTTTCCAAAGCTTTTCACCCTTCATGTTATTCCTTATAATAATGTGTCATTTGAAATCCTAGTCAAAGATTTTGCAAGCATTACATATTATTCATGAGTAAATTTCACTTGTTTTTTCCTCGCTTTAGTCGATACCACTTCATCTTCAGCAATCTCAACTTCTTCGATATCTTTAGTTCTAATGGAAGTTGCACACTTGCCAAATTGATTTTTATTGCGAAGTCCTCCAAACATACCACTTAAATATTTCCAATTCTTTTCTTCTTATTGTACTCAGGGTTTTGAGGTAATTGGGTATCTTCCCCTCCTCCCTCATTGTCCTCTTCATTACTGTCTTCGTACGCTCCAACTCCTTCCATTTTTGCATCTTCTTGTTCTTCATCAGCACCCTCGTCTTTGGGATCAGCAGTAGTGCTTGGGTGTATCACGAGCATAAGAGAATTGTTTTCCTAGGTTTCACATAGCATCTCGATCATGAGAATCTATTTGTTAAGCACTAAGTTTATAATATTGTTGTTGGTCATCTTGTGTCATCAACGGCACAAGCGACATATGGCTTTTGAAGTCGTACTGTGAGTGAACACCAAGTTGATGAGAGGTGAGTTATGTTAGATTTGATACAATATATTCATACTTAAGAAGATTTAGAAGATAATTGAGATAATTGCTCAAATATATTGCCTCTTTATATGCATTAAAGAGGGCAATGGATTAGCTACATAAAAGGAACAAATATTTGAAAAAGGATGAGGTAATTAATTAATTCTCTATTTAGATGATTAAGGAATGAATCTTATCAGAAGGATACAAGTTATGGAAAACTGGAAAAATAAAATGGTAAATGTTTCCCATATGATTAGAAAAATTGATTAAGTATTGATTTATGAACATAAATCAATTACTTCAACCTCAAGTAATAATCCCTATATAAAGGTAGGGACTAGGATGATTAGAAGCATCAGAAACGAATTATCTTCACTTTTGTATTTCTTCATATTCTTCTTAGTTTCCATTATCAATCTTGTAATTCTTCTCTCAAAGTAATAAAATATCCTCTCCCTAAATGAATGTACACCATCTTACGATAGTGGAACCACTATAAATGCATGTGTGAACTCTTTATTTACTTTCTTGTGTGATTTACTGATTTGTTGTTTTATTTTCAAGTTCTGTTTGTTTTGTCACATTACAACACGATCTTATTGCTTCCATGTGTATTAGGGTTGATTTGCAATCATTGGGGTAAATTCACCCCTATTGAGTTGGTGGCAGTATGATTGTGGGGTAATGGAATGGTAATATGGTTTTTAATGACGGATGTCAGGTAACGCGCTGTGAGGATAAGATTGAGAATAATGGACATTTTGATATGCCATATGATTATTGTGGTAGAAGGAATTACTGTTGACTATGAGGTTGAACATCTCGATAAGGTTGAGAATAACGGATGTTCAACTTTTTAACTGAATAAAACATTGTTGGTTGTGCTCTGAGTTGTTCGGATGGGTTCGTTTTAAACTAATGGCTTAAGACGCAGAAAGAGTTTTCTTCGTTCTTGAGATTAATGAGAAGGAGATATTAGAAAGCAAAAAAAAAAAAAAAAAAAAAAAAAAGAAAGAAAGAAAGAAAGAAAGAAAGAAGAAGAAGAAGAAGAATTTATCATTATAGATTCTCCTTTAAAGTTTGGATTTAATCCACAAAATTCGTTTTCTGCAATAATTCTCAGGTAATAAAATTGTTTTTTAAATAGATGCACACAATTACGAGATTGTGGAACCGAAATAACTTTCATATGTGATTTAATTTGCACTGATTTGAGATTGTTAATTGTTTGTTATTAGTTTGGTTGGCACTGTTTACATTGAGTTATTTAGTGTGGTTTTGACTGATGTGGTATATAAGCAAGATCAAGAGTCTATTTGATTCAAATGAATTCCCTGTATGAACATAACCATGCATATATCTTGACTAAGCAAGCTTGAAACATTCATATATAGTTTCTTAACCGGTACATGAATGACAAAATACTCAATATTTCATGACACATTTGAAGCCATTAGTCATAACTAAAATATATACAAAAGAAAAGGATCACAAGATCGTATATAGGGGTCATCCTAAGGTCAACCAAGACATAACTAAGAATTTCCACATGAAAGCTACAAAAGCCTAGATTTATTTATTAATTATTCACTTGAAAATAAGCACAAATGGAATCGGATAATTAAAAATAAAACACACAAGTTATGAACAAAAACCTATATCGCATAAAAGCATTGCCGGCCAAAACGAAAGATACAAGTCACTACATGCTAAAAACCGCGTCAAACTTTTACAATAATATATTAACCATTGTGAATAGCTATGCATTCTCGTTGTCTCCTCTTTTTTTAGTTTCTTGCTACATCTTCTTAAATATCATCTTTCTTTCCCTGCAAAAACCATAGATTTATCCAAATATTTCCATGTACTAGAGACTCATCAAGCATGGAAGATGAAAGTGGTGCAACCAAAGATTTGTCCAAGTCCCAAAGCGATGAGAATGATTCGAGCTCAACTGATCAACCAATATGTGAAGTTAATAGCAGTGCAAGGTTTTATGAGTGTGTATTTTGCAAGAGAGGGTTTTCTACTGCACAAGCTTTAGGCGGACATATGAATATTCATAGAAAAGATAGATCCAAAATGAAACAATATGATAGCAATGTTAATGTTGAATCGTTTAAAAATCCTTCTAATGCTGTTGATCATCATCAGTTAGATATGGTAAACAGTACCAATCATCGGTCCTTTTATCCTCCGGTTTCTGATTCATTGAAAAATTATAGCATGCTGTTTCAAGCGAGTGGTCATATTAATACTCGCCACGCTGATGTTTGTATGAGGCCCAGAGAGCTTAGTCTTTTTGATGTAGACGATGATTTGCGATTCGGATTGAAGTTAGGGCAGGGTGAAATGGATCAAGGCAAGGAAGGCGAAGTTGATTTGGAGCTCAGATTGGGTAACGTTTAATAATTTTGTTTTAAATAAATTGCATGCGTGTGCATTGTTCATTTGTGTTTATATATAGTTTGCTCAAAAAGATGTTTTGTATGTATTATATCAAACTTTTAAATATGAGTATACTTGTAAGTTGAATTTCAGAATGTTTATAAATAAATTTTGCCTTCCATGTAGTAAAGTCGATTTGATTAGCTAATATATGTGGATGTATTTGTGGGTTCTGACAACAATCATTAGGGCAAACAATTTATGAAAACTTGCAAAATATTACGTACTATTTTACTTGCATTTTTGAATCCGATTGACGATCATTTATATCCCAAGCTGATTCGTTTGTGTCCAATTAACTTGGGGGAAATTAAAACTTCCAAGTGTTGTCTTTACAGAAAGTGAATTTTCAAGAAATAAGTGAAATGCAGATATGCTTGTGTATAATATACGTCGACCCCAACTTTTTAACATTTCAGTCTTAATGTTTCCGCTCAAAGATGAATTTCGGACTGCAAACTAATTACCTTTATCAGACAATCTGAACATAATCAATTTATTGCCAGATCTCCTAAACAACCACCGTGCATATGCGTGCGTGGGGTGAATGGATCAGCTACAACTCAATTTGATCAAATAAAATTCTCCGTCTGTCCATATGTACAACAATGATCTAAGTCATTTATCTTTTATCATCAACACTAATTTTATCAATGTCCCTATGTACCACACTAATTTCATCAATTTAGTGTAACGAATGACGGATCGTTGTGCCACAAAGGGACTGGGGACTTGGAGACAAGATTTGGCCTCTCTTCCCAAATTGAGATGTAGATGTAGCCAAATTAAGATATAGCTGCACCTCGTTCTTGGTAAACCTCAAATCCCCTCAATTTCAACCACACAATCTAAAATAATATATCAGGTGATAAGAGAGAGAAATATATTATTTAAATCAGAATATCTGGTAGAAATTAGGGAGGAATAGAGATGTAGTGAAAACGAGGTGTAGCATGAGCTAGGATCAATAGCCCAGTTTATTTAACATAATTTGTAGCATTCTAATATCAGCCACAAGTTTATATTTGAATATTTAGTTCACGTGACAAGAAAGAGAAAGAACAAACATAATTTTTTTAATATAGTTTTATCTATTACAAAAGTTATCAATAAATGAAATTAATATTAAAAATAAGTATATCAAAATATAGTTAGTAGTTACATTTTCAAAATATAGTAAAGAATATTTTTCTTATTTTCATAAGCATTATGATAAAATATAATTAGTAATTGAGAAAAATTATATCAATTTCATATTTTATTATTAAGTTTTGCAACAAAATGAAAATAAATTTGTTAATAGTAACATTATTCATACATGTTGCCTCAAAATTCAAAAAGTAATGAAGAATATTTGTTGGAATATTTCTCTAATTCTATAAAATATAATAACACTTTTATGAAACAAATTTATTACTACAAAAAATATAGTTAGTAAGTTATAGAAGTATGTTACAAAAGTTATTATAAAAAAGATTGACAAATGAAAAATATTGTTGAAATATTTCTATAGTTCAATAAAATATGATAATGCCTTTATGAAATATATTTTTTATCACAAAAAATATATTTGTAAAAGACGAAAAGCATATTTCAAAAATAATTTTAAAAAATTGATAATGAAAAGTTAAATCAAGTTAACATATAATAGTATAATCAAAGAAGTGATCGAACCCACGACGTTAGACCAAAATCAATAATGCTTTAACTTTATGCACTTACCAAGTACACCCCCTTTTACCATTGCACATAATCATATCTTGGGCAATTCATAATTGCACGTGAACAGATGCAAAATTTATAAAAAATCCAATTTTACAATTAGTTTCAAAAGAGGCATGTGGTTGAAATATGTCATATTGAGAAGATCAAAATAAAAGTTTTTTTTGAAATGGTACTTTATGTACAATATGTCACTAGGACAACGTATCACATGTCAATAAACGTTCGAATCATGCTATGCAAGTTTCGAACTTGTGACCTCTCGCACTAAAGGCAAATCACGTAACCATTGGGACAATGGTGCTTGTCATTAAATTAAAATTTTATTCTTATTTATATAAGCATATTTTGTACTATAATATTATTATATAACAACAGACGGTAAATACGTATAGGAATGGGCTAACGTGTTTGTTGCGGTGTAAACTCCAATACTTAGATACATATATATTAAACTATGTACACATTTTATGTTGCATATGCATGGAAACGAATATGTGCATTTGATACATAAGTAGTGTATTTATGATAAGTTCATTGAATATAAAATGGAAGTAGAAAACATAACATGCAAAGAAAATAAATGTTTAAATTGATTGAATAAGCAATTGTACTGAAAGGGTTCCAAAAGTACCTAAATACAAATAAGATTCAATCTCCAAAGTCGCTCCTTCCTATAATATATTATAAGGTATCGATATTGACTAATAATACTTTGTTAGATAAAGAACGATTAATAATGAGTGAATTTGAGTTAACTTCTTTCTCTTAGGATGTATACTTAAGAGTAAGTACGCAGGTTAAAATTAATTTCATCCAAAGCAAAGTTTACGAGATCATACAAGATAAATGTTTATAAGAAACTATTGTACGTATATCCTAGGTCAAGGAGTTGACAGGTTGTATAAGTCAAATTGTTGCATGTAATATTTGTTCGTGCGGTTTCTGGTGGGGATTATCGCAAAGAAGTTTGGGGTAGGCCCATATTGATCGAACAAATTATGTTATGATAAATTTTTGTAAATTCGAAACTAAATCACATATATGTATGTGTATGTGTATATATACACACATATGTAGTTCATAAATGCTTCTGAATGTTTACAAACAACTATTGTTTCAAGAACCTCCAACTTCATGATGAAAAATTTCTTTTCAAGATTATTGGTACTAAAATTGATTTGGATACAATCTAATGATAAAACAGATTATAAATGATGGAATGAAATTGACTAAGCCATATAGACACAACTCGCTAGAATGTCTAATGCGAACTCTCACATATTAAAGAGAAAATATGAGTTTCATATCAATATCAATAAAAGAATTTTCTCAATTGCAAACAAACCGCCTACTATATAGCATAAAGCGCATATCTAGAATGGATTCCAATTCAATTATTAAAATATGATTTTGATAGTGCCTGAAATGATGTGATCCGTCAACCGCAAAAGTGTTTCTGAACAAAAGATCAACGTAGTTAAAATATAGCATGCTATGTTGATAAGAATAATAACGTAAATTTCAATTGTTGTAATTAACATAACATATTCGTTATTCAACGTGCTTAAGTTAATTTGGATTTTACCCGTAGAATTATTACTTGATATGATTTTGAATTTTGTACATATATGTTGAAAAAAAATTCTAAATAATGATTTCGAATAATTTGGTTTCACATAATAGCTAAAATGTCTCAAAGTCAGTAGGAGGGATACTCGGTTTGTGGGTTTCAAATAGGTTCCAGGAACTGATACGAAAGTATCATTCAACAAGAATTAGATTTGAGCAAACATACTGATAGAAAAATAGTTTGAATTTCATTCAGAATGCAGAGAAAGCATGTGTCTGTAAGAAAGAACTATATAGGTACCGAAATATTTATCGAAACCCTAAGTAAACAACAAATTTATGATTGTTAATGATGTACCCATTTAAAACCATTATAGTTTGGTTGTTTAATTCTAGATCTTAGATTTGAAAGGACATCTTTATAATCTGTATAAAGCATGTTGGAAATGCCCTAATGGTATACATGGACACCACAAAATATTTAATATAGAGCATGTAAGATGGATTCCTTATGCATTGGCAATTGAAATTATCATACATGTTGTGTTGTCTACAATACCACACTTCGCTTTTGTATTTGATATCAAGTATCAAATCTAAATTAAGATCCTTAAATGATAATTTAAGGTGTTCTTAAGTATTTAAGAAATACTATAAAATTGTTTATGGAAAGAATGAACTCCTTATAAAGGAGTATTCAGGCTCGAACTCTACATGTGTATCCAGCATAGTATATCTATCCTAAATTCATGATCAGTTTTAGTTAAGAAGCTTTAAGTGGGAATTATTCCAAATGAAAGATTATGGCTAACTAACATGGTAAGTAGATCGCCTTGAATAACACCATAATAAAAGCTAGTAATTTAAAATTTTATGACCGAGCTAGGAGTGATTTCACATGTCGAGAATCTCATAATACTGTTGTACGAGAATAATGTTGTGATACAACCTATGAAAGAACCTAGAGCTTGTTAGTCCATGAGATGATGGTTTTGATGACAACAACCTTAGAATAGATTATAAAATATAAATACTAACATTATAAAGTTTAGATATATATGTATATGCAGGATTTAACCATGCAGGTACTAAGAATGAAGACTGTACAGTATAGAGATTCAAGATATCAAGATAAAATATCAAGATAGAAGACTTATGAGTATCGAGACTATCAAGAGTTCAAGATTTCAAGGATAAGTATTTTTTATTATTAGGAATTTTTGTTAAAACCCTTAGAAAAGAATGGCATCTTAAAATCCAATTTATTCATGGAATGGAATCCACTTCGAGCCCGTTGAAGGGATGGAACCCTAAGTAGGATGGAACCTACGAAAAATCTAGTGAACATTGTTTTATATCCGCTAACATTTATTCAAAATAATTTTTCAAAGTTATATCTTGTTTTCAAAAAATTTCAAAACTTTCCTTTTAAAAGATTCAAAATCCTCGATCCTGATTTTAAATAATTTAGCCTCAAAAACATCGTTATTTTCAAAGTCAAATTACTCTTGATTTTAAACAATCTTTTTAATAATATATTTAACTTTTAAATATTTATACTTAGATTTAAATATAAAATAATGGTTAAATTCTATATATATTATTCTTTATATTTACTTATGAATTTCAACTATAGTCAAGTATATTTATAAAGTTTAAATTAATTTTTATATAAGATAAAAGTTATTTTCAAAGAAATTCAAAACATCATAAAAAGCTTTGGGATGTCGACATGCCTATGGGTACCATGTCGACATGGTGACAGTTTGATTCAAAAATTCAAATTTCAAAAAAAGTGTCTATTCGCCATAACTCTTCATGAATGGACATGGCTATTGTTCTTCTATAAATAAGGGTCAGTTTCAACGAATTTTTAATCACTTTTTTCTGGTTTTCACTCCTCTTCGTCTTCCTCTTTTCTTAATACATATTCTTATCATTACTCTGCCGAAATTAACATTGAATCATACTCGATTATTTCTAGTTTGATTCTCTATCACTATCTCTACAAGATTCTCAGTGCTATTCAGCGTTATAGACTTTTTTGTAATCTATTAAGCGAGAAAAGGTGTGATTGTAGCCTTGGAAATTAATCCAAAGGGAAAAGGTGTGATTGTAGCCTTGGTAAATCAATTGGGTAAACTTGTGGCCCGGAAATCAAGTATCTCTACCTAGAGGATCGAAATTCTGGAGGGTGTACCTCGTAGCCTTGAAACCGAGGGTGTAATTGTACGATTGCTTTTGAAAGGAAATTCGTACTTGTGTTGCGGTACTGGATGTAGGGTAACTCCGAACCAGTATAAAATCCGGTGTGTTCTTCCCTTTACTGCTTTTATTTTATTTCTGTATCTGTGATTGTTTCTGTGATCATATCTGTGTATGTATATTGCATACTTTTGTGTCTAAATTAACATAAATCGAAAAAGATTTAGTAATTCTTTAGTAACACTATTTACCCCCCCTCTAGTGTTAATCTTAGCCTTAAGATCCATAATCCGCATTTCTCACAATTGGTATCAGAGCGATGTTTTCAAAGTTTCATAATCTGATTTTTGAAAAGTTTTTCAAAATGGCTACCAACACTGGTACTGTTATTAACACTAGTATCTCTGTCACTAGTTCATTTGTAGAGGGTCAGTCTACTGTCAGAACACCATTTTTTAATGGTAGTAACTATGCAAATTGGGCATGTAGGATGAAAATATATTTACAATATATAGGATTAGACACTTGGAATACCACATAAACTGGATATTCTGAACCCACAATTGATTTTGCACAGTGGGCTGCTGAGCAAAAGACCGTTGACAAAATAATTCTAAGGCAATGAATATTCTGTTTTGTTCACTAGATAGAAATGAATTCAATAGACTGTCAGTTTGTAAGTCTGCATATGAAATCTGGAAAACTTTGCAAGTTACACACGAAGGAACAAACAAAGTTAAACAGACCAAAATTTCTATGCTCACAAATCAGTTTCAATTATTTAAAATGAATGCTAATGAGTCTATTTCAGATATTTATAGTAGATTTCAGGATATTGTGCATTCTCTAATATCTTTGGGAAAGGAATTTTCTGAAGAAGATCAAGTCAAAAAAATTTAAATTCTCTAACTCCAGAATGGGATCAAAAGACATTTGCGATCGAAGAGGCAAATGACATCAGTATTTTGAAGATAGAAGAATTAATTGGAAATCTAATGTCGTATAAAGTTCAAATGATCGGGAGAAGAGAAAGTAAAGAATCTGAAAAGAAATCAATGGCATTCAATGCATTGACTGATGGATCAGACTCAAACAGCGATAATGATGAAGAGATAGCCATTATGACCAGAAATTTTAGGAGATTCCTGAAATACCAAAAGATGATTAATCTCAAGAGAAACAACTATTAGAATTCTCGAAATCAGAATATAGTGCCAAATAATGACAAGTGTTACAACTGTGATTAACCAGGCCACTTCAAAAGAGACTGTCCGTATCCAGAAAGACAGAATCCTCCTATGAACAATGAACCGGCAAAGAAACGAAAGCGTGCATTTACTGCTACTGTAGATGACTCAGACTCGTCCTCAAGTGATGATGATCAGAAGATGGATAATTCGAATTTGTGTTTCACAGCTGTTCACGACTCCGACGAATTCAGAGAAACAGACACAGAAAAAGGTACACATTTACAATACAGTTGGTTGAAATTGATTGCTTGGAATTAGTTGCTTGATTATTTGATTGATTGATTTTTGAATTGGTGTATTGTTTGAATTTTAAAATTTATTTTCTATTATTTTTATTATTTTTATTATATTTTTATTATTTTCAGTACTTTCTGAAATATATTATAAGTATAATAATATTTCAGAAATATATAATAGACATTAATAATATATATATATATATTAGAGATCTTAGAAAAAAATAAATTCATGAAAATTCAAAAGCACATGTCGACATGGTCCCTACCATGATGTCGACATGGCCACCTGAATTTGAATTTCAAAATTTGAATTCAAACGTTTGAATTTCCCTCCACCTTTTTACTCCATTCAATTCTCTGAAAAGATACCTTTTGACAAGAGAATATGTCCTTTGAGGATCTATTTATTCACTATCTTTTATCATATCTTTTCACTTTCATTTTCAAATTCAAACTCTCTCTTCATAACTTCAAGCTCTCTACTCTTTACTCTAATGGCTTCTTCAAGCAACCCCTCAACCATGAGAATTTCCAGAAAAATCAAAGAGCAATTATTCAATGATCCGGAGGCAATTAAAGCATACATCAATTATCCTAACTATGCCAAAGTCCATCCCGGAAAATTTGCTATTTTTTAAGATTTTTCTTCTTATGAAATTGATTCTCTTTTTGCAAACAATGGCGTTCTTAGTCTTATTGATGCTTCTCAAAATGATTTTGTTTGCTATCCCAATCTTGTCAAAATTTTCTATGCGAATTTAAATCGCGGATTTTATGTTGGAAATGAAGATGAAATTTGGAGTAATGTCAAAGGCACTCAAATTGTTTTGAATTGTGATCTTTTGGGTACCATTCTCAATTGCAAGAGTTCGGGAATGGATCTTTCTAATTTTAAATCGATGACATGATCGTGAGACATTTCATCACATTTTCGAAAGAGATGATGATTTTGATTTTAAAAATATAAATTTTCGACCAAAAGCAAGAATTGTTAATCTTCTTTTGCAACATAATTTGACCCCAAGATTGGAAAATTTTAACAATCCTACTTCAAAAGTTTGAAAAGCTCTTTTTGCTATTTTCGAAAACTATGACATAAATTGGGCGCACGTTATTTTGGATGAACTTTGTCCTAAAAATCTTGAAATGGGTGAGAATACTTTATACCATGAAATTTATCTCACTTGGATTTTTAACTATTTTGGAGTGGATTTCAAAGGCGAAGAATTTGTTTCTAGAAAAGTTTTCAATCATTTCAACATTTCGCTTATGAAAATTCCATTTGTTTTTCAACCTTAAGAGACACTTGCCGAAAAGGAAGAGCAGTTGGCTCATAGGAAATGGAAGAAGAGGAAGTTGAAGAAGAAGAAGGGGATGAAATGGAAATTGAAGAAGAAGAAGGAGAAACGTCTTTGGAAAGTATCGAATATCCTTCCAATCCATCTAACAAAACCCTTCTCAAAAACCAAAAGATAATTGTGGAGAATCAACGGATTCTAAAACGATCCGTTAGTAAAAAGTTAGATAACATTTCTTCGAAGATGAACAAGTTCATTTCAAAAGTCAGCAAGAAACTTGGACTATCTTCATCATCTTCATCCTCTAACTAGTTTTATCTTTTCGTATCTTGTTGTATTTGTTTTAGTTTGCTTTAATTCGAATGTTCATGTAGTTTGTTGTGTGCTTAATCATTGTATTATCGAAGTATGCAATGAAATGAAATTTTCTTTCTGTTATCTACCTTATCTTATCTCTAGAATAAATGTTAGTATATTATATATACACACATACACACACACACACAATTATTCACAAAATCAAAATTAGTCATAACATTTCACTAACCCATGTCGACATCCCCTATGTGACCATGTCGACATGTATTGGTCAGAAATGGAAATTGATTTTGAATTTGAAATTTGAATAACTACCACATGTCTATTCAATTCAAACGAATTTCTACACCTATATATACCTCTTTCTTCCAGAATTCTTCACTGAAATTTATTTCTTATCATCTATATCCTCCATTTCTTCCACAAATTCAACTATGAATAATCCTATTCACAATTTATCCGAAAATCTTGAAGAAATCTTAATTCGTTCAAGAATCAGCGTCATTTAGAATTAAGTCAAATGCAGATGATAAAGGAACAAGAAAGGCACTTCGATGCGATACGATGGATGATCTCCTCTCTGCACAAGGATGATAACGAAGCACATCCTCCTGTCTCTCTCACCAATGACAATGATAATTAGGATGCTATTAAGGCAGACCCAATCTTTGGAGAAGAAGGATGGGTGGAAGTTCCACGTAGCATTTGATTTTTTACTTTTTGATTTGTTTGAATGGGTTTGGTTTGAATTGATACTTCGTGTGGATTGATTTCTTATTGATTTGAAGATTGGTGTGTAAAACATATATATAAACACACACACACACACACACACACATACATTGAATTAGTTATCATGCTTAGAAGTATAATTATTTCCTACTCTATATATTCCGTTGTATAGTTTATCAATGCAGGTACTGAAGTCCAAGAATGAGGGGGAGTAAGTTTTTGTTGATGACAAAGGGGGATAAATATAAAATAGGGTAGTTAGGTATAGATTAAGGGGGAGTTGTTAGTTTTAGGGGGAGTTATTAGGATAGAAATAATATTTTATAAACAAAGGTTGTCATCGTCAAAAAAGGGGAGATTGTTAGTCCGTGAGATGGTGGTTTTGATGACAACAACCTTAAAATAGATTATAAAATATAAATACTAATATTATAAAGTTTAGATATATATGTATAAGCAGGATTTAACCATGCAGGTACTAAAAATGAAGATTGTACAGTATAGAGATTCAAGATATCAAGATAAAATATCAAGATAGAAGACTCATGAGTATCGAGACTATCAAGAGTTTAAGATTTCAAGGATAAGTATTTTTTATTATTAAGAATTTTTGTTAAAACTCGTAGAAAAGCACTGGCATCTTAAAATCCAATTTATTCATGGAATGGAATCCACTTCGAGCCCGTTAAAGGGAAGGAACCCTAAGTAGGATGGAACCTATGAAAAATCTAGTGGAACATTGTTTTATATCTGCTAACTTTTATTCAAAATGATTTTTTAAAACTATATCCTGTTTTCAAAATGTTTTCAAAACTTTCCTTTTAAAAGATTCAAAATCCTCGATCCTGATTTTAAATAACTTTAGCCTCAAAAACATTGTTATTTTCAAAGTCAAATTACTCTTGATTTTAAACTATCTTTTTCATAATATGTTTAACTTTTAAATATTTATACTTAGATTTAAATAAAAAATTATGGTTAAATTCTATATATATTATTCTTTATGTTTACTTATGAATTTCAACTATAGTCAAGTATATTTATAAAGTTTAAATTAATTTTTATATAAGATAAAGGTTATTTTCAAAGAAATTCAAAACATCATAAAAACTTTGGGATGTCGACATGCTTATGGGTACCATGTCGACATGGTGACAGTTTGATTCAAAAATTCAAATTTCAAAAGAAGTGTCTATTCGCCATAACTCTTCATGAATGAACATGATTGTTGTTCTTCTATAAATATGGGTCAGTTTCAACGAATTTTTAATCACTTTTTTCTGGTTTTCACTCCTCTTCTTCTTCCTCTTTTCTTAATACATATTCTTATCATTACTCTGCCGAAATCAACATTGAATCATACTCGATTACTTCTAGTTTGATTCTCTATCACTATCTCTACAAGATTCTCAGTGCTATTTAGAGTTATAGACTTCTTTGTAATCTATTAAGCAAGAAAAGGTGTGATTGTAGCCTTGGAAATCAATCAAAAGGGAAAAGGTGTGATTGTAGCCTTGGTAAATCAATTGGGTAAACTTGTGGTCCGAAAATCAAGTATCTCTACCCAGAGGATCGAAATTCTGGAGGGTGTACATCGTAGCCTTGAAACCGAGAGTGTAATTGTACGATTGCTTTCGAAAGGAAATCTGTACTTGTGTTGCGGGACTGGATGTAGGGTAACTCTGAACCAGTATAAAATCCGGTGTGTTCTTTCCTTTACTGCTTTTATTTTATTTCTGTATCTGTGATTGTTTCTATGATCTTATCTGTGTCTGTATATTGCATACTTTTGTGTCTAAATTAACATAAATCGAAAAAGATTTAGTAATTCTTTATTAACACTATTCACCCCCCCTCTAGTGTTAATCTTAGCCTTAAGATCCATAATCCGCATTTCTCACAGAGCTCACTAGAAGTCAAGTAACAAACTCCAAAAATTTCCATATGATAAAGGCATTTTATCAGCGTCAGAGAGAGTTAATTGACAAAGTAAATAATTAAAACCACATAGTATAATCATTCACTAAGGGACTAGCTCGATCGTTTTTCGAAAACTGATCAAAGGAATTGGAATAAGATTCTATAGTTGATCCAAAGTGCAAGTGGGAGATTGATAGAGTTAGGGATATATCCTAGGAGAAATTATATAATTTGTTGGATATATGGAACTCTATGATGAATTTTGTTCATAATAAAGGTATTTGTTTTCTATTATATACTTTGTTATATAGTGATATTGTAAATTAAGTAATTAATTCAAAGTATATAAATAAGAAAATCCTTAAATGAAATGTATGTCAAAGTAGTGTCAAATATGCAATCATGAGTAATTAATCACAATAAAAAATAACAATTTTATTTTAAATATTCCCAGTCGAGATTTTTTGAGAATGGTTATTGGTATATCCATTGAGACCATAGTACATAATTGTTATCCACATATTTTCTAAAGGAGACAAGCACAGACATATCGAGTTAAAGTTGGAACAATATCGAATCTAAAGACAATATCATATTTGATAGCAAATAAGGACGTTAAGTTGAAAGGATAAGGCCTCTCATGCCACCAGAGGAAAGAGGAATATCGCATGTGCTACACTTCATCAGGGAAAAGATTGATGTTGCCTTCCTTCAATGCCACCTCACTTTAATATCGTTTCTCTTCAATGCCACCTTTCAAGAAAAGTCACATTCCTTCCAAAACATCATATAATCAATGCCACATAGATTTAATGCCGCACCTAATCAATGCTGCGTCGATTCAATACCGCACCTTATCAATACTTCACTCAATTAATACTGCCCTTCATTGATGTCGTACTCCATTGGTGTCGCACTTCATCCATATCATATTTAGTTAATATCGCTCTACAACCATATCGCGCTTCGTCAATGTGATAACCAGAGTAATACTAATGAGAAGGAAATTATGAATGATCAATAGAAAAAAGAATATCAAAGGGTTATGATGAGGTCGCCATGTTGAAAATCGCCTACATGATAATAGATATCATATATTAATCGATGTCGCATATCCATATTATCGATGTCACACAACCTCTAGGATGTCTAAGGTTATACAAAAGGAGAGGGGTAAAATCATCCAAAAAAACAAGTTCAATAGAGTTTAATGTATTTTCCTCCATAAAGATTCAAAGGCCTTCACATTCATTCACATACTCCATGTTGAAGCCACCACCAAGATAGTAACAAATGACACCATAAAGTACCGCATCGTCAATAGAAGCAAGTCTAATTTCTTTCAACCACTATAAATGGAGATGCATCCCCTCATGCAAATGGGCCCTTATCCTCCTTCTCACTATTATCACTTTTTCCAAATAGGATTTTCTCTAAGTTCTCTTCGTTGAGAGCTCAAGGATAAATTAATGGCATAAAGGCTAATGAGGAAGAAGATGATATTCAATATTTGCAAACAAAGGCTTGAATAATTCGAAAATTGCACATTGGCATAGTTTGTAACATGTTCACAATTGAATAAAAGAACATGGGTTGATCATATTGCCAATTGTTATTTTGACTTTCCTATTTTATTTTTGAACTCATGAATGATGTTTTAAACAATCCTGTGAATTATTACAATACCAAAGGGTCTTATTGGAATTTCTTCGAACATGCCTACTTGTACACACATCTTGAACATTCAACCAAATTTTGGTTTAACATTTTGACGCTACAAGGAGGGCTCGAACCTCCACATGTTCCAATATGACCAAAATATCCTAGAAGAGATTTTTGAATCTTGTATTTTGAAATGATTTCAAATTTGAATTCAAATTTGAAAACTAACATGATCAACGATTGGGCACTTTTAAAGGGATGGATAGCAATGACAGAAATCTCATGACAAGAGAACACTAATACCGCTTCATCTTATGACATCAAATTATATCCATTCAATGTTTATTCAACCTATCCAACTTGCTTACGACATGTCCAATTGAGATTTCCATTTCCCATCACGTGATCCCACCTCCCCTATTTTATACTGCCACATTCCTATGAAAACGAATATCACTCTTCTCCTCCCTTCACTGCTCATTTAAAAATTCAACGTCACAATTTCGAATATTGAATTTACCTCCAACTTAGAAGCTTTTTGGAGTCAATAGATCCAAGTTCGTACGAATTTTGACCACGTGGTGGATGTCAGGTTCAAACCAAGTTTTAGATCTAGGTGATAATTGAATTTATAGATTAACTGGATTCAAACTTGTAGATTCAGATGATGTTAGGTTTGTGGATTTAGATGATGACCGGGTTAGAAGATCTAGGGGGTCTCATATTTATAAGCAGCATCAGGTGTCGAAATATCAAAGAATGACGAAGTTGGTTTTATGCCGAAGTTAGTGATATTAATATCGTCAGCCTTATGCCAAAGTAGGTGATATTGATGTCGTGGGCTTCATGCATGAACACAGAAAGTGATGCCACACCTAATGCCGCAGAGATGTTCAATGCTGCTGCAGTTAGGTGATGGCATAACAAGTCAATGCCGTAGAGTTGTTTAATGCTGCAGTTAAATGGTGGCATAATGAATTGATGCTGCAGAGTTGTTTGATGCTGCAGAGTTGTTTGATTGCGCTAGCTAAAAGTTATGCCGCAGAATGAGTTATGTCGTAAAGTTGTTATATCCAAAATATTCAATAGCAATGGCATCGGGAATTCAGTACTACAAGTAGGCAAAATTGCGGTATTCAATGTCGAAATAAGACAATCCCATTAAATAAATGATGTTGTGGGTTAAGCAATGTCATACGTTAATGATGCCGGCTGCATCCTGATGCCGCAAGGATAATTAATGGCACTGGGCTATCAATGTCGCGGTTATTGATGGTGCAGGCAATTCAATGCCGCAAGTTGGTGATATCACCGAGTTGAGTAATACCGTAGTACTCAATGGTGGTGGGTTATCAATACTGCGGTATTCAATGTTGTAAGTTGGTCAATTCCAAAGCAAATGATGTCGCAATCTAGGTCCAGAGTTTCATATTGAAACTCGAATCCATGTTGAATCTTTGATCTATATCAAAGACCAACTTCATATCAGAATCCAACAACTCAAGCCAAAGATTTATACGTTTCAAAAATTAATTATTGTAAGTTTCAAAAAGATGAATTTTCAAAAGATTCAGATTTCAAAAATTATATTCTAGATTTTTTTTATATTTTGAAAATATGCCCACCAGATCTTGAGAGAACACGTAAGGTTGATTTCAAAGATATTTGATTTCAAAAAATGGAATTGATTGATTTCTAAACCAAGAGATTTCATGCTTATTGATTTCAAAAATGACCAGGTAATTCAAAGAAGTACGATTTCATAAACCACTTGGCTTCATGTCAAAAATATGGATTTTAGTTTGAGGATAATGAATGTATGGACTTTCAAAGAATATATGGATTCGGTTTATAAAAAATAATTATGACATATTCATGGTTTTATACATTCAGTTTCAAACGATTTTGAAAAGGTTGAATTAAAAAAAAATTGAAAGCGTATCATACACAAGTGTATAAATGATTTAATGTGTATATCAGATTTTGAAGATATAATTTCAAATTTATATGATTTTGAAGGAATAAAAGCTTCAAACATATATGTGTCATGACAGTAGTACATGGAGTTTCATATACACACACATGCATGTACACACACACGTATCAGATTTTATATTTACTTGGGTTTCAAAAGCATAGAGCTTTAAATATATATGACATGTTCAAAATTTCAAATACATGACAATGTCAAGTTTTAAAATATAAATTTTTTGTATACATGTATATATGTAGTTTTAAAGCCTCAAATATATTTATTTTAGACACACACACACACACACACACACACACACACACATATATATATATATAAAGGTTTTCAAATATGTATAAGTTTTACATATATATTCGACGTACGTATTTTGGCTTTGAAAGAATGAGGTTCTATACATATGTGATTTCAAGGTTCATATATATGTACAATTTTGAATATATGAGTTTTCTGAAAATGTAAGCTTTAAGTATATTTGAATTTCAAATGTACGTACATATACGATTTTAAAGAAGCACAATTTAAAGTATATTGATTTTTGTCGTATGTAAGAGTTTTCAAACAGGCATAGCTTCATATATACAAGTTTTACATTAGTTTTGTATATATATTGGGTTTTAAAATATATACAGTCTTATATATCAAATTCTTAAGTGTGTAATGTTCTTGAACTCACTGAGATCTCAAGTATTCATAGTCTTTCCCATACAAATTTTATTATACGTGAGTTCTAGGTATATAAGTTTTGATTTTGAACACATATGGCTCAAGCATAAGTTAATTTTGAGATTTCAAAGAGTATCAGGTCTCGAAAGTATATTGGTTATATATATATTCAGTGGATACTTAGCTTAGAATATATAGGTTTTAATAAATGACAGGCTTTGGGAAATGTGAGTTCTAAGTATACATGATTCTGAAAATGATCAGTTGCGAGTATATATGGATCCATACATATATGGTTAAGTATATAAGTTTGTGTTATATATATATATATATATATATATATATATTTGGTTTCATAAATAAAGCTTTTGAATAAAAGGCTTCAAATATATATGTTAAATTTTGGAAATTGAGTATACCATACTTTTGAAAATATAAATTTTTTGATGTATGCAGTTTCAAATATATAAACTTTTATATACTAAATTTCAAACGCATACGAGTTTCGAATGAATGTTAGTTTTGAGCATAAATAGGTTTTGTATACTCAGAAATTTTATTAAGACTTAAATAATATAAGGTCTCAAATATAAATAGTTTTATGCATGTGCACAGTTGCAAATGCACCAAGCTTCTAAAATTATATAAACAGTCTCATATATTTGTGGTTTGAAAACTATATTAGGTTCCCTATAAATGCTTTTGAAATATATAAAGTTGATTTCAATATATGGTTTTGAAAATGTAATAGGTTTCGTATATTTCTCCAATTTTATATATATGTCAAGTCTTCAAAGATATACTGCTTTGAATATATATATATATATATATATATATATATAGTTTTATCTGTATATGATTTCAAGTATCACATTATCCAAATTCAAGTTTACATGGTTTTATAATATCTCCAGCTTTTAAATACATGTCTATATAGGAGATGTACATACCACATTTTTGAGTATGTTAAATTTTAAATATATATAGATTGGGAAAATAGCAACTTCAGGTACATTCAATTTGAGTGTGTGTGTGTGTGTGTATATATATAATTTCCTATATGTACAGTTTTATACGTACACGAGTCTCGAAGATACATATTAGCTTTTCAGTATGAAGTGTTCCAAATAAACGAGCTTTCAATATACACCATTTTCCAAGTACATATATGTAAGTTGTTGAGCATACCAATTACGTATATAAAGGTTTTGGGAATGTCAGGCTTTTAGGAAGGTATTAAATTTTAAATATAGATAAGAATCAAGTAAATTTAGTTTCAAACATACATCAAGTTTTCTACGAAATTAGTTTCATCTATTTAGGTTTCAAATTTAAACAGTTCCTTGTATGTATGGTTTCGATAAATGCATCAAGTTTCACACATGTAGTTTTGAAACGTACAAGATTGATTTCAAATAAATATGAATCTAAAAATTGTGCAACCTTGAGTATGTAACAATTTTGAATACATGCAGTTGAAAATACATTCGGCTTCAAACATATACACTTATATATATATATATATATATATATATATAATCTTGGTATGTGTATATATTTTGAATGTTACCATTTTCACAAACATATGGTTTTGTATATAGAGCTTTCAGATAAATAGATTTTAAAGTATATGAATTCCAGTTTCAATCATATATAAAGCCTCGAACACAAATTTTTTTAAATGTATATAAAGTTTCATATACAATTTTGAATATATGTAGTTTCATATGGATGAGTTAGTTTCAAATATGTAAAGCTCTATACATAATTTCAAATATATTAGGCTTTCAGAAATAATAATTATTTCAAAGAATGATTTCAAAAATTTATAGATCTCAAAAATAAAGAATGTCAAAGTTTATGATTTCAAAAATTTATGTGTCATCGGATTTTGGAACTCACGTCATATTAGGATGAAATAAAGATTGATCTGCCATGAAAGGATATCTGAGAAGCTATGAATTTTCAGGAATTTCCATTGTTAGATAAATTTTAGATTTTCTATACCAAGAGAATGGAGTTTGGAGAGATTTTTTCTTTGTGGTCAAGATTTAAATGCCAAAATGAGAATTCAAGTTTTCTTATATGGGTCAATGAATTGTCTACGGAATATTTAAGTCAAAAGGTTAACCCCTGCAGCAATGTTCATCACTTCCAATAAAGAAACCAATTTAACCCCTTGGATTGAAGGTGTCGTTAGCCCCTCCATCTAGATCAATTATTTTTGTGGTTATCTATTCATTGAAAACGCGCTTTCTAAAAGTTTCACAATTTGCAAAATCTACTATCCAATCCATTTACAGGGGATAAAATATTACATCTTATTTTCATAAAATTTTATACCATCAAACAACCCACTATCCCAAGAAAATTTGCATGCCAAAAGTGTCATAGAATAATGTATAGTCGTTATCACCATAGTTTTAACCCAAAGGACATTTTGATAAAATCATTATCCAATGTTGTAATTTTCAATCTAGAAGATTTATACTAGACCTACAAAGATCATCAAAAAATAGGATAATAAGATACAAAGCAGTAAAAGATATCTTGGATTATGGCTTGTTTTGAGTTCCAAAGCACTTGTGATTTTTAGTCATAACTTTCTTCGAATTCCAAAACAATCGTAATCTTAATTTCTGCTTGGATAAATTTGTTCCACATGTATTGGTTTTGGATCGCATGGCTTCAACGTGACTATGCTTGGATATAATTCCAACATTAGCTTGGATTCAGCATGAGATCAACGCAAAGTATCCTGAATAATTATGGGATTTTTGTCTATAAGATTGAGAGTATTAATTATAGAAAGCTGATCTTTGATTACCAGTGAAACCACAAATTGTATTTGAATATGAGGTGTATGAAAAAGGAAAATTATCCATAAAAGCGTGGATTCGCTAAAGAGTTACATATATAAAGGAGTGCTCCCCAACTCTTAGTAC
Source organism: Allium cepa (assembly GCA_030765085.1). Lineage (NCBI taxonomy): Eukaryota > Viridiplantae > Streptophyta > Magnoliopsida > Asparagales > Amaryllidaceae > Allium > Allium cepa. Next base: position 788,800,277 of record CM060935.1, on the reverse strand, counting down.
ATATTTTATGAAAAGCAAATTGAATAACCACCACTCACACTTTAAGCATATCAAGCCACAATAGGATGAATTTCACATGTATGAGAAACAATGCTTCCAATCGAAGTTGAAGTTGAATTCCATCAAAAGGTTAAGAAATAAAAGGAAATTTCTCAAATTTAATCAATGAGCCAAGGAATGAGGCAGCTGAACAAGCGCTCAAATATCGACAAAAGACATTGAAATACTGTAACTCCAAAGTGAGACAAAGGTCATTTCAAAAAGGATATTTAGTGCTTCGAAAGGTTATGGAAAATGCTAATAATTCGACGGATGGACCGCTTGGGCCTAACTAGGAAGGACTCCTCTTCATTCATAAAGTAATCCCACCAGGAACTTATCAATTATATCGACCTGATGACAATGTAATAGAAAGAACATGGAATGTAGAATATGTGAGACCATACTTCCCAACAGTGGATAAATAAAGAAGTTGAAACAAAAATATCTAATGGATTAATCATGGAAAAGAGTAAGAATATCCTAAAAAGTGAAAGACCTAGATCATCACCTAAGATTATGATAAGGGATTCGATCCAAGCTGAGATCATTATACCAATCTTCTAAAGGAAGATTGGTTAAAATAAGCCATTAGCGCTCCAAAAAAATCTTCTAAAGGAAGATCTGTCAAAAATAAGCCATTAGCGCTTATAATCTTCTAGAGGAAGGTCTGTAAAAAAAATAATCCTTATTCCCACCTGAAAACGGCCTGTTTAAGGCGCCTTCAAGAGAGAGAATGGAGTAAGCCTTCGACACCACCTACGTTGGCCAGGCCAAAGCACTAACTAGCCTTTAGTAGCTCCTATAAGGCCTGATTGAAGCGCCTCCTAGAGGGAGGATAGAGTAAGCCTTTGACATCGCCTAAGATGGCCTGGTCAAAGCATATCGGTACCATCTATAAACCCTGACTGAATCACCTCCCAAGGTAAGTCTTTGATTCTACTCAAGATAGCAAATCAAATGCACTAGAAGAAAGACCTAAATCTCACATAAGACGGTGATAAGTGGTTTGATCCAAGTTGAGATCATCACCTAAGGTGGCGTAATGAAAGGGACTAGGATGTTCAAAGCTGAAAGAGAGGCAAAAGAATTCCATCAACAATAAGCCATTAATTCTCCAAAGCATAAACAATCTTCAGAGGAAGATTTGTTAAGAATGAATCATTAGTGCTCCAAAGCAAAAATCTTCTAGAGGGGGATCAATCAAATATAAGATATTGTGCTTCAAATCAAAGATAAAAATCAGATTGATTTTTTTCTCTTTTATTGTTTCCAGACTGGTTTTTAGTTTAATTCAGATATTATTACTAGATGGGTTTCTAGTCTTTTATTTAGATAGTTATTACCAGATGAATTTCTGATCTTCTATTCAGATTAGTATTTCCATATGAGCTTCTGGTCTTCTATTCATATTATTACAAAATGGTTTCGTGATCTTCTGTTCAAATTATTATTTCCAGAATAGCTTTCTGGTTTTCTACCTAGATTATCATTACTGAATATTTCTTCGGTCTTCAATTCAGAAATTATTATTGTCAGGTGGATTTTCTGGTTTCCTATCTAGATGATTTTATGGTCTTCTTCTATCATTATTAGAGAGATTTTCTGCTCTTCTATTATTATCGAGCTGATTTTTCAGTCTTCTATTATTATTTCCAGAAATATTTTCCAATCTTCTATTATTGTTAGTTGGATTTTCTGTTCTTATATTATTATTGCTCGAAGGATTTTCTAGTCTTTTATTTTTGCAAGATGGATTTTTTGGTATTCTTCTATCATTACCAGAAGGAATTTCTAGTCTTCTATTATTACCAAATAGATTTTATGATCTTCTATTATTTTTGCCATATGGATGTTCTGATCTTTTATTATTGCCAAAAGGCTTTCTGGCCCTCTACCTAAAGGATTCTGCTATTACTAGACGGGTTTCTGGTGTTCTACTCAAAACATTACTCCTATAGCCAAAGGGTTTTCTAGTCTTATGAATCAGGAAATTATTATTCTCAGATGGACTTTCTGATTCATGATATTGCCAGAGAAATTTTCGATCATTCTTCCTATGAAATTACCAGATGAATTTCTAAGCTTCTATTTGAGAAATTAGTGTTAGAAAATTGTAATCTTGACTAACACAGATAGTATGATAAATTTATGACTATTTATAATATGATCACATTTAGGAGGAATTGCTTAAATTTAAAGATGAATATAAATTTAGTAATGAAAATTATCATTCACTTTATGTTTTACAGGAAAATAGAACTGAAAAGACTGTCTTACAAAGAGTAAGAAATCAAGGAAAATCTTGGTTTTACTGTAAAGTGTAAAAGCTTCTTTTATATAAGGAGGGATGCAAATGTTATCCATATATTTTCTAAAGGAGACAATCATAGGCTTGAGTTAAAGTTGGAACAATCTCGAACCTAAAGACAATATTGCATTTGGTAGCAAACAAGAACGTTAAGTTGAAAGCATAAGGCCTCTCATGCGGCCGAAGGAAAAAGGAATACCGCATGTACTACCGTCCATCAAGGTTAAGATTGATACTGCCTCCCTTCAATGCCATTTCACTTTAATATTGTTTCTCTATAATGCCACCTTTCAAGCAATGTTGCATTCCTTCAAAGCATCTTATAATCAATACCGCATAGATTCAATGCTGCACATAATCAATGCCACATAGTTCAATGTCACACCTTATTATTGCCCACTTTATCAATACCTCTCTTCGTTGATGCTGCACTCCATTGATGTCGCACTTCGTCCATGTCGCATTTAGCTGATATTGCTCTTCAACCATATCACGCTACGTCAATGTGATAAAAAGAGTAATATAAATGAGAAGGAAATTATGAATGATCAATAGACAAAAGAATATCAAAGGGTTAAGATGATGTTTCCATGTTGACATCTCTAGTAGATATCGCCCTTTAACCATATCTCGTCATATATTAATTGATGCCACATTTCATGGATGCTACATATTATCAATGTCGCACAACCTCCATGTCATAGGATGTCCAAGATCATATAGAAGGAGAGGGATAAAATCATTCACCAAAGCAAGTGCAATACGATTTAGTGTATTTTCCTCCATAAAGCTTCAAATGCCTTCACATTCATTCACATGCTCCATGTTGAAGCTAGCACCAAGATAGTAATAAATAGCACCATAAAGTTCCACATTGTTAATGGAAGCAAGCCTAGTTCCCTAAAACCTCTATAATAGTGATACGCCCATTCATGGAAAGCGGCCCTTACCCTCTTTCTCACTCTTATCACCTTTTCCAATTTTGATCTTCTCCAAGTTCCCTTTATTAAGAGCTTGAGGACAAACTAATGGCCTAAAGACTAATAGGGAGAAGAGGATGTCAAATATTTGCAAATATGGGCTTAAATAATTTGAAAATTGTATATTGGCACATTTTGTAACATGTTCACAATTAAATAAAAGAACATGGTTTGAGCATGTTGCTCATCTTATTTTTGAACTCATGAATATTGTTTTAAACAATCGTTTGAATTATTATAAAAGCAAGGGGTATTATTGGAACTTCTTCGAACATGCCTCCTTGTACATACATCTTGAACATTGAACCAAATTTTGATTTAACAATAATGCTCTCCAAATGTTAGACGGTGTACTATTCATGGTTGTTGGATTTACCAAGTGGTTATATACTGATATTTATTGGATAACTATAAAATGAATTATGCGAGAGTTTCATGTTGGTTAATAATAACTAAGGTCAAACAAGAAATCTCGAAGAGTCGATATTGCACAGTTCTCTCAACTTGAGAATATTATTGAAATTCAATAGGACATTCTACTTTGATTATAGTTGAATCATCGCATGGAATTCATCAAACGACTATATCTATGTCTCAGTTGAAGCATTGGAAGTGAAACACTATTCAATAGAGAGTTCATCTCCATAGTTATATGAGATTATATTCTGGTCAACCGTAGTCAACTCAAACTCAAAATTGTTGGCCAGAGTAGTATGATTAATAATAAATATTGTTATTGAATAAGGTTTCATTTATGGATTAATTGATTAAAATAAGGATGATATTGGAATTTTGACCAAAAATCAAATTCCATAAATTCTAAAGTGATATACTGTTGATGAAGAGAATGTATTAAATAACTGTTGTTAAAATATAACGCTTAATAAAATGTAATTCGACTTTACTTAAAAGGTCTATAATCGATGAATTCAACCAAACTGTTACACCACTAGCAATGGTGACGTGTGAATATTAATATTTAAAATGAATAGTTGACTTAATTCACACTTCTTAGTCACACAACCATATTTATGAATTCTCCAAAAAACAAAATAATTTAATTAATTTATAAAATGTTTGAAATTAATTAATTAACAAATTTTTGAGAAATATTAATTATTATTTAATTTATTTAATGTTTGGGGATTTTTTGGAATTATTTGAATGCATATGTAAAAGTCGTATTTCACGCATCAATATACAATATCCTTTAAATATCTTTAAATAAAAGATAATTGCATGAAGGGGTCTACGAAAATTTTAGGTCATGTGATGGCAAGTATGGTTGGCCAAACATGTGAATAGAGTGGGGTGGAGAAAGAGAAAATTAAGAGAATTGATTAGGAAAGTTTCAATTAAAAGAATGAAAAAGGTTTCACTCTTTCAATTAAACAAATTGATTGGTTCATTTCCTTCATTCTTTCGTTTTTATTTTCTCTTCTCCTCACCGTCTATGATCGAAAATACCATGAGACAATCCCTAAAATTTTGAATCCAAATCAAATGAAAGCATCCAATAAAAATAAAAATTTATGGTTCATCCTTCTCTTGCAAAGTTGGGTTTAGACCTGCATGAGATTTGAGGAAAAATCTCAAATCAAGATGTTAAAAAAGGAAAGACTTTTCATATTCAATTATTTTATTTTATTTATTCATGATGTTTAAACCTGATATATTCACATATATATGCATATTGATTGCCACTTGTTGAATTTATTTTAAAAACCTCTTGTGTATTGTCATTCTACTATAAAATTAATTATGTTTGACTTATTTGATGTGTTAATGTTGTTTGCTAGATCTGGAATTGTCAATTGATGTATATTTATTTTGCAATAAAACTATCACTTGTTTTCATAATTTAATTCACTTAAAATTATGGATTTGATGTTTTAAATTAATTAAATTATGTATTATAAAATATGATTTATTTTCTTAATCCAAAATTATAAATCAATATCAAATTAGATCTTTTATTTTATTTAATTTTAGTTTTAGTTAATAAATTCACCTTCTTGTTGTTTAATCAATTATATTTATTTGAGATTCAAATATTAGATTTTAATTTAAATATTTGTATATGTATATATGCAATGTTTAAATGAAAGAAAATCTCAATCATGTTATCAAAATAAAATATTAGCTGTGCCAATAATTTCTTTTAATATTTTTGTTCACATGTTGAATGTTTATTTTAACACTGTGATTTTAAAGTTTGGATATTTTGTTGTGGCTAAGTATGTAATTTGATGGCACTGAATTTATTACTAATTAGTTTTTGTAAAGGAAGAAATTTAAAATAACACCTTATTCTATTTCATTTTTATCCTGATTTGATTAGATCTACATTCAATATGAAACCTTATTTTCTTCTTCATTTCCAACGAAATACTCCCTTATCTTGAAATTATATGTTTTATCATATATAGATTTGTTTTCATAATTTTGTATATTCTCTGTGTGTGTATTAAATTTATGTATGTGGCAACAAAATATCGTGTGTGTGTGCCTAAACTATGTGTGTGTATGGTACTATAAATATTTATATACAAAAAATATACACATATTATTGTATATTCAAACATATGTATGTATTTAGTTATGCGTTTATATTTCTGATATTCATATGAAATTGTCATATGTATATACGACGGATATAAGTCCCGATATCTATAGGTATATGTGTGTGTATTTGGTTATACACATGTTTATATATTACATTATGTTATGTCGTTATGTCATTTGATGTATAATACATCCAACCTTTTCGTTGAAGTAACTAATATGATCAATTGGCAAATACAAAATAATGTTAATTAAAATATGATTTTAATTTAATAACTAGAATAGATCTAATGAAATCCATCAGATTTTGTAGGCCTGCTATGATCCAAATAGGAGGAAAATTTTGAAATCTACCAATTTCACCTGCTGTAGACTGGTCCGGTTTCTTCAGATATAATTAAAGGTAGTGGTGAATGCCTTGGTGCATCATCAAACTGGTATTATATTGTTACCGTATCTGATGAGTCTTATCCTTGTCATGGGATTTGAGGCTCATTAGTCTAGAATGTAGCGTTTTCTTCATATTTGGGGTGCCATCGTGATTTATGTACTCTGATAGATTTATCATGTATTGCATAGCACTAAAGTAAAAATGTGCTGATTTGTTGTACGCAGGAGAAGGTACGGGTTAATGTATGGTTTTGTTACCTCATAAGATATCACTTGGTACAATACAAGTTATATGGTATATTAGTAATCATGCATTTAGTGATTTTGTCTTTTCACCAGACTTATGTCTTGCCCACTTTATGTTGCCTCATTTGTTATATATTCTTTGAGTGGGTGGACTTAGAGGAAGAGACTTAGAGGAGGAGACAGTGCTAGCTAGAGGCATGCTTTAGAGCATAATCATTGCCGCTATTATTATTATATATATTTGTTAAATAGTTTGAGCGTAAACATGTCAAACTTGTTCATGTATATGAGACTTATTGGAAACGGGATTTGACGTGCTATTTGAACTCCATTTTTTCAAAGTATTTTGTACCATGATAGTTGTATTGTATGTCTCATTTATTTATACGATGTTAGCTCACTCTTACACATGTATAAATTAATACGATACTTTATTCCTTCCATTGTGAGATTATTTACGAATCTAGGATAGATATACTCTATTTGGTTATGTTTTACCTTCAAGAGTCATCAAGCATGGTACTTGCAGATCAGACATTGTTTGTGTTAGGATTTTGGATGTTACGAATGGCAGGTCATTACTCCTTGTAGTCCCTTTACATTTTATTTTACCAAAAATTGTTAGGATGAAATAAAAATATGAGGATATAGTCAATAGCTACTAACTCAAATGGCAAGTGGTAAGGTGCTTTATACTGATGTTCTGGAGGTTTTGAATTCAAACCCATAAGACATCAAAATGAGTATGTTGCCTGAATAAAATATCAATCCTACTCTAAAAAAATGGTGGATATAATCTATTAGTTACCAAGGTCATCTATCTAGGATCGATTTCACCCTAGAGGGAGGGTGAATAGGGTGATGCTGTTAATAATTAATTGCGGAAGCTTATAAAATTATTTCAACACAGATAAATCAGAATTATAGCAGCACGGATAATAGTAGAATAATAAATGCAGAAATAGAACGACACAGAATTTACCCAGCTTCGGCAAAACCCTGCCTACGTGCTGCCCTAAGGTTTCTACTAGAAATTAAGTAGTCACACGCTTACACTCGTAAACTCGCGACACCCGCTACTGACTAACCTAACTCTACGCTCAAAACCGTACCACAACTCAGCCACTAAGTTGCAAATTCTCAAACTACGCCATGTAGTTTGTCCCCTAGTCACACGACTAGAAATTACAATGGTTTTAAAAGAGAAAATACAAAGATAACAGTTTAAAAAACAATTAAAAAACCAAAGCCCTAATATTTGCTTCTTAATCCAATATTAAAGAAAAAGGGCCGACCCAACAAAACGCTGCCTCCTTTATTTCGTTTCTTATGTATTCGGCCTGATTCCTTGCTTTGAAAATGGCTTCCTTCGTTCGTTCTTCCCTGATTAAAAATTAGGGCTTTGAGATGCCGCTTCAATTGTTGGTCAATGTAGCTTCAAATATTTTCCTCTATCAGTGATCGCTTGCGGCTGAAAAGTCAAGATCTATTGTTGCGTGAATTGGTACATTTTTTCTTTTTGATTTTTACGGTACTCGACTTTGATTTGAGTTGTATGAGTTATTCTTCTCTGTTGTACTTGAACTCGATTTGGCCGGTGATGATTTGGGTTTTTATATAGATTCGAATTCCTAAATTTTTGTTCGTCTGATAGTTGCTTGACTTCGTCTCGGCCACTCGATTATGTTTTGATGTTGATGATTTATTTGACTTTGTCAATTTCATATAATTGTTGCTTGATACTCACGGTTTTGATTCGTGACTTGGTCAATTTACTTGGCTACCACGGTTTCGAATCTGCACCGTTCGATCTTTGTTCTTTTTGACTTCGGCTTGTGATATTGTGATGATTTCTGACCTTCGTGGTTGAGCTTGCTACTGTTGGGTTGGCACGGCTTCGATTTTGAACTGCTCTATTTCTTTACAACCACGGCTTGATGATTTTGGTCTCTGTGACTTCGTCCATTGCTTTGATTTTGTCTTTTGTCTTTGTTCGGCTGTTGAACTTATCTGGAGCATTGTTCATTTTTGATTTTAGACTGTTGCATTGATTTGAAACTGCTCCTTCGCTGTCTTTGTTCAAAACTGTTGTATATCATTTGACTTTGGTTTGAATCGATTGGTTGCTTCGAGTTACTGCATTTTTCACTCTTGTTCATGCAACTTTCTTCACTTGATGTTTATTATGTGGTCTTGAGTCATATCCCTATTCCCCACTGTTGTAATGACTTTGCATATATTTGAAAATACCTGCTTGCTTTTGTCTCGGCATGTACCTTTGCATTTCATACATATATGTATATGCTCACTCATGTAGTTTTGAATGTGGTTTGTGCCTTGTCTGGTTCACATGTGCACTGCCTATATATGTGTTCATGTATGTTTGCATCGACTTCTATCCATATTACTTCGAGTCATGTTGAACTGTTTACATGCAGCTTGATATGATTGTTATTCTGGTCATTCATACTTTATGTTGTACATATGTGCATTTGTATCCTCATTTATATGATATCACCTCTGTTTGTCTGGTTCATCTGGTTACAGAACTAGTTCTGGTTACAAATTGCGTAGCTTCGAGTCAGGTTTCATTTATGACTTCACTTTGGCATTGTTGCTTTGTACTTGTAGGCTGATTTTGTGCATTTTTATTTGTTAACTTCTGCTTGGTGTTGCTGCATTGAATTTGACTTGAGAACTTTTCTGTTGTGCTTTTGTTTGGTGCACATCCTTGACCCGTTGCAGTGTTCATTCTAGCTTGTAACTGTGTCAAGTTGTCGTTTCATTGAGTTTGGTCATTTATATACTTCATGTATACTTCTAGTTGTGCTTGCCTTGGAGTTTCAGACCTGTAGCATTATGTTGTATCCATTTTTGCTGGTTTGATGTGCACAATTGATTTGTTGCCAGACCTATAGCCTTTGTGCATTGTTTATTGCATTCCTTTGGTGCAGTTTGTTTTGCATCTCCATTTGTTGTACTCGAGTTATTTGATGGCATTGAGTACTGAATTGCATTCACTTGTGTACATATGATGTTTGTCACTGTTGCATCAATTTTGGTTGCTACTGTGTTATGTAGTAGCCTAGTTTGCTGGTGCATATGTTTCATTTTGAAGTTTCCATGTATGTGATGCATGTTTTGTTTGTTTGCTACCAGGTCGACATATATATATACATACTTTGATCATAACATTCATTTGAGTTGCACCTGTGTTGAATCTAGCTTTAAAGCTCGGGTTTGACCTTGTGCTGCTAATGTGACATTATTTTTATTGCACTTGAGTTGAACCCGGCATTTTAGGTTTGACCTGTGCTCACCTATCCCCGTAATTTTATCAAGTTTATATCGATGTGCACGGCCTTGTGGCATATCCAGTGATACACTGTGTATGTCACAAGATGTTCGCGTATGATGAATTCAAATTTAAATGATGGCGAACAACCCAAATAACCGAGGCAAATATTATTTTCAGCATCTATATTTTATTTTATATTGCAAAAATATTTCCTTTTCAATTTTACTGCGTCAATATTTATTTTTGCAGATTGCTCAGATGCTGGATTCAATTTGGAGTGAAGTTGAAGATAAAATACGAGTTGAGTGATATGTAGTGAGGTCAAATGTAAATGTGAATCGTGATGTAATCAAAATTGTACTGTAATTGAAATTGGATATGTATAGTGAGAACTTGAAATTTGTACTATTCAAAGATTGTAATAAACATTTGTTTAGATAAAATTTCTGTTTGAATTCAAATTCTGTGTTATTTATTTTTATTCAGCAAATATTTATTTAATCTAATAGTACATTAACAAATACATTTAAATGAATATATATGTTTATTATCATCAAACAAAAATCATATAATCGCATATTCAACAATCTCCCCCTTTTGATGATAACAAACATATATTTAAGATTTTGAAAATGTTAAATGTATTTTATCATTGATATACTCTAATTGCTCCCCCTATTTAAATGTTTCCTCTCTACACAAAGCTCCCCTTACATATATGCATACAATTAAAAATATGCAAATAAGCCTAGATGCAAATAGAAAATATTTGACCTTTGCTTGATTTTATTTGACAAAATCTTAACTTTTCTCTCCCCCTTTTGTTATCAGCAAAAGAGTAATAGTGTTAGAGAAAGTAGAGATAAAGCTATCAATATTAATCCAACATTAAAACTCAATCGAATATAATATTAAATTTCGAACAAAAATCAAACAAAAATCATAAATACTTTGTTAGGCGCATATTCCGCTTTTAGAATGGTGGGAATGATGTCATCATATAAAACCATACAGTTGTGTCTATTTGTGGTATATTTATATCAGGAATTTGAATATCTACCAACCATGCATAACCGTTAGGACTTTTAAATGAGATTAGTAGTATTCCAATTTTATTTTTAAAAATGAATTCAAGTATCTTCTAACCACGCATAACCATGAGGACTTTTAAAAGGGATTAGAATCAACTTGTTTATTTTAAAAAATCAATTTTGATATGCATTCCATACATGCATAACCGTAAGGACTTTTAAATGAGCATGGAAGCACATAACAAATTCCAAGTACTTCACCCATGTATAACCGTGAGGACTTTTAAATGAGGGTGAATACTTTGGATTTTATTTTAATTTTATTATTATTATTATTTAATTTTTTTATTTTATTAAAAAAATATATAATGAAAAACGAACGATTCCTGTCTAAAGTACCACATATTGACAAACTATATAGAATTTTGATGAGTGATGGTCGTTAGAAATATGATAGAAATAGAGATGGTAATGAAATTTTTACCAACAAAAAAGTTTTATAACTCTTGTTTAAATTTCTAAAGAAATTTACTAATTATACCATCTCGAGTCATAATATATGATAAATATCAACACTCATCATTTTTTCAGTCACTATTTATCTTTTCGATAATTATTAGGGAGTCGGATTAGTCAAAATAGTCACTTAAAATCAAATTCAAAAATAATTATAAAATCAATTTTTCAAAATGACTGATCTGAAAACATGGTCAAAAATGATTTTCCAGAAGGGGTTATATGAGAAAAATTTCTACTATTTGAAAATTATTTGAATTGAAAAATATGCAAATATTTTCTTTGAAAAACGATGTAGTTACTAAATGTCTCAGCAAATCACATTTCACTAGTAAATTTTCTATCAACTAGACTACCAGTGTAATCTGCATCCGAATTTCTTTTTCACTCAAAAATTATCATTGATTGAATTTGATAGACCAGATTTCATGAAGTGTGCAACAAAATATCTCAAAATCAATTTTAACAGCTTTTTAAATGACATTTCTTGAATTTGAATTGAAACCATGTAAATAATCAAAAACCGTGAATGTAGAGTTAGCCGTAAAATAACCAAATGTATTATCATCCAATAAAACACTATTATTAATCCAAACTAACATATATGAAGTAGTTCAAAGACTCTACAGATTTTTATAGTGTTCTTGGCATAAGAATATAATTGGCCAACAATTTTGAATAAGTTAGAATCAAAATCATCATTATTTTATCATCACATTATTGGCTGATTTAACTCAGATTATAGTGCAGATTATCACATTTAATATATCATTCAAATAAATATACCATTACCTGTTTTACCTTTATGATATTTTTTATTGTTGTCCATTGTGATTCTGTCACTTTTATACTAGGCTAAGGAACTTTGCTTTGTTGCACGTTGTGTTCTTGGAACAGCCAGAATCCAAGTAACACTATTATTGTTCCTTAGCCTGCCACCACCCCTACACGATGAAAGATTTTTGTGACCTATTTGTTTTTATAGGTCCATGGTTGTTAGTGGCAGAGTATTTTGAAAAATAATTTTATGGAGACCCAAAACTATTTATATATGTTCCTTTCGGCGCACAGATTTGTTTAACTTTGGGAGATTTTATATTTGTGCCTTTTGGAACCCAACTTGGTATTGTTTTCACGTGTTTGGGTCTATACCAACAATTATTGTGATTGTGTCCATATTTTCTACAAATTGTGCGCGTAGAATTGACTTGATTTATCTCATTTCTAACATTTTTAGATTGATTATATCCAAGCCCTTGTCTAACTGTATTAACAGTTTGCTTCCCTAATAGCATATTCAACGATTTTTCACTTTTTGAAAATTTATCTAAAGTCATTGATAATTGTTGGGCTTATGTTTTAAGAGATTCATTTTCGTTTAACAGTTGTGTGCACTTTTTAATAGAGTTCTCTCTCCTTGTATTTTCGCTTTTCTTTCAAAATTAGAATCTCATTTTCAAGTGATTTTATACTAATTTCTGATTTTTTAATTTCTTCTTCAAATGTTGGACACTTATCACACTTAGGGATCATACTTTGATAGTTTTTAACTAATTGTTCAAGCTGTTCATTTAGTTCAATCAAACTATCTCTTTGTGATTCAATTTTAGCATATTTCTCCCTAAGTCGTTCAAAACAGCCATTCACTTCGTGGAAATATATAAGTAACTCTGAGTGAGTGAGTTTTGATACCTCGCTTGGCTCGTCATCGTCGCCATCAGTTATATTTCCTTGAAGGCACATATCTTATTTCTCACTCTCACTGCTAGTACTTCGATTATCTTCATCACTTGTATTCTACGTGGCTGCAAAACTTCTCCCTTTTGATTTCTTTTCAAAGTCGCGTCGATTTTGAGGATAATTGGGCTTGATGTGTCCGGGTTGGTTGCACTTGTGACAGATGATTTTCTGTTCTTCTGAATAGTCTAGTGCTTTGGCTATTCTGCTTTTCAATTTTTGATTTCGAGCTGGATTTCCGTATTTGTAATTCCACTTTTTGAATTTCTTCATTAGTAGTGCCAGCCCTGCTGCTTCATCATCATCATCATTATCATCATCATCACTTTCGGTTGTTCCTTTGAGAGCTATTGATTTCTTTTTAGTGTCTCCTCCTTCACGTTCTTCCTTGAATTTCATCTCCAGCTCGTAAGTGGTGAGGTTTCTGATGAGTTCTTTGACTTTCATTTGTTTCAAATCTTTTAATTCTTGCATGGCAGTTACTTTGGCTTCAAAACTTCACGGTAGGACTCTGAGGATTTTTCGGACTATCTCCAACTCTATGTATGATTTTCCGAGAGCTTTTGATTTGTATATGATATTGGAAAGTCGTCCATATATCTCTTTGACGTTTTCTTCCTTCGCCATTGTGAAGTTTTCGTATTCGCTGCTTAGCATGGCAAGGCGAGATTCTTTGACTTGAGATGTTCCTTCACGAGTCACTTCTAGTGTGTGCCATATTTCTTGCGCAGTTAGACAATGTGAGACATGATTAAATTCAAATTGATCCAATGAACAGATAATAGAATTCATAGCTTTAGCATTAGCGTTTTGTAATTTATTTCCTAGTTCTGTCCATTGATCCTTTGGTTTATCTATTTCCTGATTATCTATAGTTATAGTTGGTGCTCTATAACCTATCTCAACAATATTCCAAGCGTCAATGGTTTTCAAAAAAAAAATTCATTCTATTTTTCCAGTAGGCGTATTCACCATTGAACATTGGTGGTCTAACTACGGACTAACCCTGAGCAAAAGCAATATTAAAAGAAGCCATTTTTAAAAATTCAAATTTTCAAAAAAAAAATTGGTTTTTGAAAAACGAATTTTTTAAAACAAAAGTTGACTTCTATTCCTAGCTCTGATACCACTTGTAGGATCGATTTCACCCTAGAGGGGGGTGAATAGGGTGTTGCTGTTAATTATAAAAATTAATAGCGGAAGCTTATAAAATTATTTCAATGCAGATAAATCAGAATTATAGCAGCACAGATAATAGCAGAATAATAAATGTAGAAATAGAACGACACAGAATTTACCCAGCTTCGGCAAAACCCTGCCTACGTGTTGTCCCCAAGGTTTCTACTAGAAATTAATTAGTCACACGCTTACACTCGTAAACTTGCGACACCCGCTACTGACTAACCTAACTCTAAGCTAAAAACCCTGTCACAACTCAGCCACTGAGTTGCGAATTCTCAAAATACGCCACGTAATTTGTCCCCTAGTCACACGACTAGAAATTACAATGGTTTTAAAAGAGAAAATACAAAGATAACAGTTTAAAAAACAATTAAAAAACCAAAGCCCTAATATTTGCTTCTTAATCCAATATTAAAGAAAAGGGGCCGGCCCAACAAAACGCTGCCTCCTTTATTTCGTTTCTTATGTATTCGGTCCGATTCCTTGCTTTGAAAATGGCTTCCTTCGTTCGTTCTTCCCTGATTAAAAATTAGGGCTTTGAGATGCCGCTTCAATTGTTGGTCGATGTTGCTTCAAATATTTTCCTCTATCAGTGATTGCTTGCGGCTGCAAAGTCGAGATCTATTGTTGCGTGAATTGGTACGTTTTTTTTCTTTTTGATTTATACGGTACTCAACTTTGATTCGAGTTGTATGAGTTATTCTTCTCTGTTGTACTTGAACTCGATTTTTTTTGGCCAGTGATGATTTGGGTTTTTATATAGATTCGAATTCCTAAATTTTTGTTCGTCTGATAGTTGCTTGACTTCGTCTCGGCCACTCGATTATGTTTTGATGTTGATGATTTATCTGACTTTGTCAATTTCATATAATTGTTGCTTGGTACTTACGGTTTTGATTCGTGACTTGGTCAATTTACTTGGCTACCACGGTTTCGAATCTACACTGTTGGATCTTTGGTCTTTTTGACTTTGGCTTGTGATATTGTGATGATTTCTGACCTTTGTGATTGAACTTGCTACTGTTGGGTTGACACGGCTTCGATTTTGATCTGCTCTATTTCTTGACAACCACGACTTGATGATTTTGGTCTCTGTGACTTCGTCCATTGCTTTGATTTTGTCTTCTGTCTTTGTTCGGCTGTTAAACTTATCTGGAGCATTGTTCATTTTTGATTTTAGACCGTTGCATTAATTTAAAATTGGTGCTTCGCTATCTTTGTTCAAAACTATTGTATATCATTTGATTTTGGTTTGAATCGATTAGTTGCTTCGAGTTACTGCAGTTTTCACTCTTGTTCATGCCGCTTTCTTCACTTGATCTTTGTTGTATGGTCTTGAGTCATATCCCTGTTCCCTACTGTTGTAATGACTTTGCACATATTTGAAAATACCCGCTTGCTTTTGTCTCGGCTTATACCTTCGCATTTCATACATATATGTATATGCCCACTCATGTAGTTTTGAATGTGGTCTGTGCCTTGTTTGGTTCACATGTGCACTGCCTATATGTGTGTTCATGTATGTTTGCATCGACTTCTATCCATTGTACTTCGAGTCATGTTGAACTGTTTACATGCAGCTTGATATGATTGTTATTCTGGTCATTCATACTTTATGTTGTACATATGTGCATTTGTATCCTCATTTATATGATATCACCTCTGTTTGTCTGGTTCATCTGGTTACAGAACTAGTTCTGGTTACAAATTGCGTAGCTTCGAGTCAGGTTCCATTTATGGATTCACTTTGGTATTGTTGCATTGTACTTATAGTCTGATTTTGTGCATTTGTGTTTGTTAACTTATGCTTAGTGCTGCATTGAATTTGACTTGAGAACTTTTGTATTGTGCTTTTGTTTGGTGCACATCCTTGACCTGTTGCAGTGTTCATTCTAGCTTGTAACTGTGTCAAGTTGTCGTTTCATTGAGTTTGGTCATTTATGTACTTCATGTATACTTCCAGTTGTGCTTGCCTTGGAGTTTCCGACTTGTAGCATTATGTTGTATCTTTTTTTTCTAGTTTGATGTGCACAATTCGTTTGTTGCCAGACCTGTAGCCTTTGTGCATTGTTCATGTCATTCATTTGGTGCAGTTTGTTTTGCATCTCCATTTGTTGTACTCGAGTTATTTGATTGCATTAAGTACTGAATTGCATTCACTTGTGTACATATGCTGTTTGTCACTGTTGCATTAATTTTGGTTGCTGCTGTGTTATGTAGTAGCCTAGTTTGCTGGTGCATATGTTTCATTTCGAAGTTGCCGTGTATGTGATGCATGTTTTGTTGACTTTGTTTGCTACCAGGCCGACATGTATATATACATACTTTGATCATAACATTCATTTGAGTTGCACCTGTGTTGAATCCAGCTTTAAAGCTCGGGTTTGACCTTGTGTTGCTATTGTGACATTATTTTTATTGCACTTGAGTTGAACCCGGCGTTTTGGGTTTGACCTGTGCTCACCTGTCCCTGTAATTTTATCAAGTGTATATCGGTGTGCACGGCCTTGTGGCATATCCAGTGATACACTGTGTATGTCACAAGCTGTTCGTGTATGATGAATTCAAATTTAAATGATGACGAACAACCCAAATAACTGAGGCAAATATTGTTTTCAACATCCACATTTTATTTTATACTGCAAAAATATTTCCTTTTCAATTTTACTCCGCCAGTATTTATTTTTGCAGATTGCTCAGATGCTGGATTCAATTTGGAGTGAAGTTGAAGATAAAATACGAGTTGAGTGAATGAGTGATATGTTGTAAGGTCAAAATGTAAATGTGAATCGTGATGTAATCAAAATTGTACTGTAATTGAAATTGCGTATATATATATATATATATAGTGAGAACTTGAAATTTGTACTATTCAAAGATTGCAATAAACATTTATTTGAATAAAATTTATGTTCGAATTCAAATTCTATGTTATTTATTTTTATTCAGCAAATATTTATTTAATCTAATAGTACATTAACAAATACATTTAAATGAATATATATGTTTATTATCATCAAACAAAAATCATATAATCGCATATTCAACAATCTACACAAAAATAGATTTATTTAGTACTTTTAATTCATTCAATATATAAATAAATTCGAACAACTAATATAATATATATATATTGTGTATGTGTATGGGGAAGCTATTATGATTTAGACATAACAGTCATAGAGTTTTCTTTTTATTATATACTTGATATAATGTCTTATATTAATTAACTAATTTAATTAAAAGTATATTTAATAAAAAATCCATAAATGACATTGTTATATGGCCTTGTGACAAAGCCATATTCAGACGACTCAGATAGATCGGACAAGAATCCAAAACGATAATTGCCAAACTTGGATACCAAACAAGATCGACAGATCAAGTCATCCACTTGCAGATTTTCCCATACATTAACTCACTTCCAATGCACATCCAAAATTCCATGATTTAAGAGAAGCTATAGATTGGCACCAATCCATGACTGGGGATCGACATCGATCCCTACTACCCTTCCAATTTTGTCAAACATTCGCACATATGAAGTTGAGGTTTTTGCAAGTCATTGCATGTCATATGATATGGTTCGTTAACCAAATACAACCCAAACACTGGGACGCTATCAACAACCATTCGAGCATGAGAATTCACTCATAACTTATGCTAATACAACTTGATGCTAAGGACCAAGATGCAAAGCATGCATACAATAACGAAGAAAAAGGGATATTTTCCAGTCGATCTAATGGATCGGTACTGATCCTTGAAGCTTACCGAGAAGGCCATGATCTCTTCAGCTCAACTCCTCTTAGACATGAGGAATGTGGGCAAGAACGTGAGTGAAATTTTTGTTCATCTGCAGCTATAAACAGAGGAGGAGGCTCATCGTTTGAAGAACCTATTTGGCCCGTTTAACAATTTTCTGTACTTTCTTTGTAATTTCACAAATCGTCAATGATCCCCGACTACTGATCATTAAGATCAACTTGTAAAACAAGATCAAATCGAATAACAAAGTTTAAGTGGATGTTGGCTAGAGTATTCACTGAACCATTATAAAAATTATTTGTTTTTTCTTCCATTTCTTTTTTTTCTTGAAATTTTCACATTTATTATTCCATTGGGTGATTGTGTCATTTTTGGCTTAAATATTTTGGTGCTATCACTAGGAACTACATGGATTTGATGACTTAAAACTCGAATTTAAGAAGATAATGAGACCATCAACTAGAAAAAAATGCTGTTGGAGGAAACCAAAAAGTATCCTCAGGATCTAACCACCTTTCCATCTACATAACCAAAGAAGAGATGGAGGCGATGATGATAGAGATGTAGGACAGACTGATAGCCTGTTAGAAGTGATGATGAAGAGATTCTTCAGAAGAATGGGACAAATAAGAACAACCGGAGTTGCTATAGAACAGAACCAGAGGCTAGAACAAATGCACTTGGAAACAGAATGGAGCAAAACAGAGCGACCCCCCAAAGAAATGCAAAGGAACGACATTGATCCGTAAGCATAGGTCGGTACTGATCCCCGAGGACTTGGAAGCATGGCCAACTTGAACTTGGACAGAGACAGGACATGTCTAGGAAATGATGTTAAATACCAGAATATGAATAAGACGTAGATGCATGCATGACCAGAAGAATACGTGCTAGAGTTTCCCCGTAGGAACGGGGAACGGAACAAAAATGTGGAACAAAGACTTCCATTAGATGACGATGATAGAATTGCTGAGATAGATGGATGAGTGATGGGAGGAGAGACTCCAGAATAGAGTCTGAAAGATGTGAGTGGAAATCTGTTCATCTAAACACCCGGTATGCAAGGAATCCACACAATTTCAAGCTGCCAATGTTGGAAGGGTACGATGGAAAGACTGATCCAATGGTTCATTTAATGAGATACATCTGATATATGGAGGTGTTGAGTGCATTTGAAGAGATGATGGGACGATGTTTCTCCTTATATTTGACAAACTTAGTGGCGATGTAGTTTAGACAACTAAAAAATGGGTCCATCAGCACATAGATTGAGTTAGTGAATAGATTCATGAGGTAGTTCAGAGTTCTTATTTAGTGACCAAAGAACACAATGATGCTATCAGCATGAAGCAAAGGGCTGGAGAGTCCTTGAGGAATTTTCTAACTAGGTTTAAGGCGGCAGTCGCTGTGGTTCACAAGCCGGACCCATCGGTAGTTCTGATGGTGGTAGTTTCAGGAATTGCTTGAAAATGGATTTTAAGGTTGCTTTGTAAAGGGATCCACCAATGGATCTCATAGAATTTCACCATGAGGCGAGAGATACTTTCGTTGGGAAGGTGTTGAAGCTAAAAGGGTAGAGGTTAATGTTGTGCATAGTGGACGACCATGGCTTCAGAGGATTCAAGTGGTAGAGAAGGGAGTCAAAATTCACATCTTACACAGAGTTGAAAGAAACCCCAAAGACGATTTATCTGTGTACCCAAAGGCAGATTCCCTATCGAAAGATAATGAAAAAAGTGCACAGAGAGCGGGAAATGAGGTCAAGAAGGTTTTATCTACTCCATGAGCTAGATGGACATGAAACGAATGATTGTAGGCACCTTCATGGCCTGATTGAGAAACTGGTCAGGAACAACCAACTACAGCAGTATATAAGGAACCAAGTTGCAGTGATGCAACAGGAACAACCATCGCCTATAGTAAATCGAAGCGGCCTTAGATCGAAGATGAGCATAGTTATCTCTTAATTGAGATAGCAGGGAGTCAGGTTTGATTCCCACGCTTTGCTTTTGTTTTCAATAAACGATGCGGTATTGCAGTCAAGCCACTTACTCATGTATGGAATCTCAATCGATCCTAGGCATGCTCTAAGTTGGATGCTAAGCTGTAGTACTTAGTAGATAAATGTCGTGATGTTTATTAGATGTTGAACTTTGAATCTCTGAATGAATGCTTGATTTTAAAATTCACTTGGATGTGATGACTTATAATAATTTTGAAAAACCAACAAAGATTGGTTATCCCATGATATTGATTTATGAACTGGTTAAAATCATGGTTCTACAGACCGGAGAATAGGGCAACGTACCGTATGGTGCAATCGCTTTGCAAGAAAGCGAGTGAATTGGACTTGTGCAGGATAGTGAGTCCCCACATGAAAAGTGAATGGCTAAACTCATTCGGTTGTTGGATCCCTTCATCCAAGAGCGAGCGATTGGACCAGACATGGCCTAACGATCCAGAGAGATCGAAGATTTAATTAATAATTAGGAGAGATTGTGGATTTGACTAACGGTCCGAACAGATTGCGGATTTGACTAACGGTCCGGAGAGAGAAAAAATTAAACTAATGATCCGAAGAGATCGTAAACTGAATTGATCGGTAATTACACGACCCTAAAGATCGAAAACTAACCTAGATATTGCTAATGCAATTTGGAGAGATCGAAGATTAGACTTTGGATTTATACGCCACTTAACTATGAAACAGCCTGGTAGTGATTATCAGATTAAGACATTATTTCGATTCGGTTGGGCTTATAATAGGATTCTAGACGATGCTAGATGATTTATAAATAACATTCCAACTGGTAGTAATGAGCTTCCATGATTATTAACCTTTGATTCCCTGATATATGATTTATGTGTCATAACTTAAATCCCAGGCGAATACAAGATAACATTAGCTTTGATATATGATTGTTAACTCTCATATGAACAAGGATGATTCTGATTTACGATATCATAATCCTAGGAGAACGTAGAATGATTATTATTTTTAATTAACACTCAAACGATGACTATGGTCCCTAGCTATAACGGTCTGAACAATATCTGATTTATAGGTGATTCTGAAGGAACTGGACAATTCGCCATGATTTGATCAGTTAACGACAAGTATACTCAACTACCAGCGAATAATCAACTTCGATTTTTGTTCTCGAGCAAAGCACACCTTCCATTCACACGGTGTGCTTTAGGGGGTAAATGTTACACAGCCTTGTGACAAAGCCATATTCAGATGACTCAGATCGGTTGGACAAGAATCTAGAGTGATAACTGCCAAACTTAGATACCAAACAAGATCGATAGATCAAGTCATCCACTTACAAAGTTGCCCATAGATTAACTAACTTCCAATGCACACTCAAAATTCCATGATTTAAGAGAAGCTATGGATCGGCACCAATCCATGGCCAAGGATCAGTAACGATCGCTGCTACTCTTCCAATTTCTTCAAACCATTCCCACTACATGAAGTTAAGGTGTTTGCAAGTCATAGCATGTCATGTGAGATGGTTTGTTAACCAAATACAACCCAAACACGGGAGGAAAAATTAGATGCTATCAACCAACATTCAAGCCAAGGAATTTGCTCATATTCAAACTCATGTTGATACAACTTAATGCTAAGGACCAAGATGCAAGACATGCATACAACATCGAAGAAAAAAGAAAGATTTTCCAATCGATCTTATTGATCAGTACTGATCCCTAATCACGGATCGGTACAGATCCCTGAAGCTTTCCAAGTAGACTACGATCTCTCCATCTCAACTACTCTTGGATGTGGGGGACGTGGTAAGAACATGAGTAAGAGATTTCCATTGATCTGTAACTATAAACAGAGGAGGAGCGGCATCGTTTAAAGGATTTTTTTGGCTCGTTTAACAATTTTATGTACCTTCATTGTAACTTATGGATCAACACCGATCCCGACTGCCAATCCATAGGATCAACTTTGTAAAATTTGATCAAAATCGAATAACAAAGTTTACATGGACGTATGCTGGAGTATTTACCGAACCACTACAAAAATTGTGTGTTCTTTTCTTCCATTTCTTGCTTTTTCTTGAAATTTTCACATTTATTATTTTATTGGGTGTTTGTGGCATTTTTGGCATAAACAGACATGTTTTATGATAGTGGTTATAAGGTTTTGTAACCATGAGTAATTTTATCATAATAAAAATAAATATACCATTTTGAATATTCCTAGTCATGATGTATCGAGACCGGATATCGATACATCCATTGAGACTAGAGTACGTAACATTCCCCAAATATTGGGTAATGTTGTACTCTTGGCTGCTGGAGACACCAAGAGTTACATACGGATAGTTATTGGATAAACAAGGAATAACTCACCCGATAGTTTTCTGTTGGTTTATATAACTAATGCCAAGTAGAATAAATCGACATGATTAATTTACACGGTTATCTCGACTTGAGAACACCGTCGATCTTTAATATGAGAGCTCTACTTTGATTATGGTCAAATCATGGCACGGCGTCCATCTAGTGACTATAGTTGGGTCTAATGGAAGTATTGGAAGCGAAGCACTATTCAAAAGAGGATTCGTCTCCTCAGTAATATATGGTTTGTATCACGATCAACTCAAGTCAACTAAATTCAAAGTCTCTGGTCGGAGCATCTTGGTTAATAATAATTGCCATTATTGAACCAAAGACCATGTGTTTGGATTATAGTGTTGAATATGAACGATGTTGAAATTTTGACCATTACCAATTTCTATAAGTTCAAAGTAATATATTTTGACGAAGAGAACTGGTATAATAAATGTCACTTATCGAGTAATGTTTAGTAAAGTAAAATTGGATTTTACACAAACCAAGTTAGCGATAAATTTGGGTAAAATATCACACTACCTGCTAAATAATGTGTGAACGTTATATTCGAATTGTACAATATTGATCGCTGACCAAATTTATACCTGATGAGTCACACAATTTAGTTGTTGGTCGATCTTCTTTATTAACTCAAGTAGACCTGATCGACCAACTCAATCTCCTTCTGTACAATACTGATCGATCTTAGCAATCCATCTTAGCCAAACTCAAGTAGACCTGATCGACCAACTCAAGTAGAAAATATTCGAATTGTCCTAGAAACAAGATGGATGGCTAAGACGAAACAGTATTGATCCCCATTCCTTTGTTGGTCGATCTCCCCCTTCTTATCTTTTTAATCTCTTAAGCTCAAATCAAATCAATTTAGTTGTTATCTGATAGCTAGTGGTTAACGGTTCAAGGACTAGCAATTTATTGGATCAGAAATATAGCGGCACGCAGTTCCATACCCCTTGAGTTGATAATAATTCTTCCTCGTTCAACCCAAAGCGTACGAAAGAGCGAATTACTAGGGTAAAGAAGAAGGAGGTAGAAGAAGAAATAGAAAACAACGTCAGAATCTCACAACCGCAGCGGAACAACATATAATAGATAAATGACTGATCTTTATACAAAAGAACTATATCTGTTTTATACATTACATCATCAGAGTACAACACCATCAATAGCAAAATACTGGACATTTATATTAACTTGTCTCCACAAAGTATGACTGCACGACATACCAAACATAGCAAAAATAAGACAGGTACTTGTGATACGTCTCTCCATCCAGCACATCCTTTGAGCTCTATAGCAGTCCATCCAAAATCTGTACCCTATAATACTTGGTCTGACCCGAGCATTATAGTGAAATAACATCCATGTAAGTCTGGAAAACCAGCATGAGAAACACACTCAATTGGATTATTAAAATTTGCAAAATCCTTTGAAATCAAAGGTATCTCGTAAGACCACGCCACAAATAAGCGTGCCGGGTTTTTACCTTACAATAACCAAAATATTTTTATCAAATCCGTCTGATATTATAACAGTGTCTACAGAAAGTAAAATAAAATCTAGCTAAAATGCTTGCATCTCACGTTTCAGCAATAGTTGGACACAATTAAAACCGTACAGGCACTTATTGGAGATTGGATTCCATACAATGGCAGGGCTACTGGAGTACCGCCCGTCACAGTACCTGTTCTAGATCAAAGTACCAAGGATCCATCCTGATCCTTTGCAACACAAGACCGGAACTAACCCTTACTGGATAGTCCGTATAAGATCACCTTGCGGTTGGGATCAGCAACCGCCCACACAGCCAAATAAAAATGGACATCTAAACAGGGATGAACTTACCCTAATTGGTTACTAGCCACTTAGCCCTTTCTGCACCACCCCTTTTTTAGTCGTTCCCGGTTGATGAGGCTCAAGGCTATGCGTTACCTTTTTAGAACACATCTCACTTAGAATGCTCATCGTCCTCCTGAAGATGTTCTTATAGCATTCATCCATACAAGTCCGTTCCAAGCCCGAACGAAACCAAAGGCACTACTCCTACTACATCCATTTTTGAATCACCCTCAGGATTAGTACGAATTAGTCCTTGCACTTCACTGCTCCATCTTCGATTCTAAGCTCTTGTCTTCCTCACGAAAACGTTCAAACCTGATCGAAGTGGTTTTCGGAAAATTAATCCCGATCCTGGTCTCTTCGAAATGATCAGCGATTGGCCAATATTGATAGTCGGTTATTTAACTATCATATAACATGCACAAACAACCATCAGGCCTTATTAATTTCCCAAAATTATTTATTTCAAAATATCCTCGCATGATATTTTTCAACACTTCAACCCTTTGAAAATAGTTTTTAAATCACTTTTTCTCTCGCGGAATAAATTTCCACCCAATTATTTTATTACCACTGAAAATCACCAAGTCTTAATTCTTTAGGTTTTTTTTAAATAATTTAAATCACTTATCCAAAAATATATATATTTTAAAACACTTAAAATAAAACTACTTAAAACACTTTATTTAAAATACTAGTTATGAAATTTTATAATAATTTATCTTGTAAAACTTAAGCCAAAACTAATTTTAAAATAAACTATTAGATAGAGTATAAATATTTAATAACCATCTTTTAAATCAAATACACTTCCATTTCAATGTAACCCATAAAATCCTTTATAAATCCTGTTCGATTTATCCTAATTTAATTTATGTCCCAATCCTATAAATTCTTTCAACATTTTAAAAATAAAACCACCTTTTATCTTTAAAATGCATTTCCCATCTCCTTAAATCACTTTCAAAATTAGATACTTAAATTATTTACATTAAGGCTACTAAAATTATTTAAAAAAAAAAATACTTAAGAAATTCTATGAGAGTTTCTAAGTAAAACATTCCTTTAAAATAAAGTTATTATATCAAATATTTATGTTAAAATTTCCTTTTAAAAATCATAATACTGATTTACCTTTAAAAATAATTAACTACCATGATTAACTTAAATAAATATTTACTTTTCACCTAAAAATAATTAAAATAATAAATTTCTAAAACATTCTTGAAAAACAATTTAAACTTCTAGTTTATACTTTGAAATCTTTCTTTGAAAATATAATTAGTTTTCCAAGAAAAATATACTTTCCAACTATTAAAATAAAATCACCTTTTTGTTTTTATTTTTTTAAAATGAATTGCATGTTTTCTTATAAATTCCATAGGAATCTATACTTACAAATTTATCCACTGATAAATTATTCCACTTCATTTATGAACCCAATTTACAAATTTCCATTTCTCATTTTCCTTTAAATCACAGTTTCCAAAACACTAAATCGATTTCAAACTGATTTCCTGGTTTAAATTCCCTTTAAAATTTATTACTCGATTTATCAAATTCCCAATAATTATTTACTTAAGAATTTTCTTTCACTTCCTTTAAAAATCCAAACTTTATATACATATATTTTTCCATTTCTCAAAATACCCATATATATTTAGCCAAGCATAGATTCAATAACTTCAATCCTCAATATAATCAATATAATGTATCACAGATCATCAAATAAATCACATCGTGAATATAAAATAAATTCAACATTTTGCGAAATCCAGTAGGATCCCTCCAACATGTTTCCCTGCATTCGCAGATGTTAGCACAATATAAAATACCAACCTCACTTCGAGGGAGATATCGCGGTATATAGGGTCATCCGCTATTATACGGGGCGCATAGGGTCTCATCCGCTATATAATGTGAGAAATCAATCACTCCAATATATGTATGTATGTATGTATGTATGTATGTATGTATGTATGTATGTATATAATATCACATCCAGACATATAATAAATCAACAATTCAAGCGATCAACCCAATATTTAAATTAACGATAATCCAAATGAGTGAGATTAACTCACCTTTGATTTTTCTTTTGTTTGCAGTCCACTTCAATCTCGACTGGATTTATGATCTTGACCTTAAATAAAAAATTCACAATTTATTACTATTTGAATTAAACAAACCATTAATCACTATTTACTTATTTAATTTTAACTAAAAATTTGATTTAAACTAATTTCCCTTAAAATCTTTTAGTAACTAAAAGTAATTAAATAGGTTAATCACCATCATTATAAAATAACTAGTAACTGAAAATATGTAAATATGTATATGTATTACCTTTGAAACTACATATATATATATATATTTTTATAAAAATAAATTATAGATTTTAAAAAATCTATATATATATATATATATATATATATATATATATATATATATTCCCTTTAACATTTAAAAATTCCTTCAAAGCCTTATCCATATATATATATATATATATATATACTATTCATCTATATATATATATATTAAATTATGTATGTATGTATGTATATACATTTATTAAATTTAAAACAGAATTAATTTATACCTTACTGTACAAATGTATATACACATCTTAAATTGAAAAACAAGAAAATAATTAGCATATGGTCCTTTCTGTAAATATTTCTTCTGTTTCCTATGCGTGTAAAAAGATCTACATGTACATATATAATTCTAAACGAAACCAAATAAATTACCTTACTGGCATAAACTGGCGAGCAGCGTCACGAGTGCCTCGAGTGCCAACCCCAACCCCGCCTGCATGTGTCTATCACCTCCATGCGAGGTCACGCTGCCTCGACCAAACTCCATGCGTGTGCGAATGCTCTGAACAAATCGAAATTAAATATCGATCTTCCTTCCTCGCCCTTTCTCTCGATCGCCGCAACCCTAAACCCAAGCCATGACGAAGTCGCTATGTCGATCGCTATGCTCCTCCAGCTCATGACGACCCACATAGTGCCACGACGCCCCCTACCCAATCGCGAGTCTGACGACCCAGGCTACATCGGTGAAACTGGGTTCCCCTCCGATCGCAAACTTGCTTTCGAATGAACTCGATTCGTTCGTATTTTCTTTATTTTTTTAAACGTTTATTGAAGAGGATTTCCTAATTCTTAGCTTCAGAGTACAAAATAAATAGAGGAGTAAGTAAGTAGTACAACGAAATGAAATAAAAAGACTTCTTTTAATTCCCGATTCAAAGTCTGCTTCTCATATTTATATTATTTTATTTATTATTTACCTCACTTATCTTTTGATTTTCTCGGTCGGTTATTACAAAAGAGAAGTGGGAAACGTATACAAAAAGCAATAGGCAGTCCACATCATAGGGTGGCTGATTTGATGGAATAGGCTGCTGAGAAGAACATTTGACTTGATAATATATGTGTGTGTGTATGTGTGTGTGTGTGTGTATATATTAATTATAAATGTTTCGATAAATGCAATTTAAATTTTCGAACCCTTATCGAGGCATGTCACTGGGCGTTCATAATGTTATATCCCTATTTCGAACGTAAAGGAAAAGGTCTCGTTCTTTAATTCGATCGTATGGAGAAGATAGCTTTTTGAACCTAGTCATTATATTGAATTTCGATATTAATTTCACCCCGTTTACCTATCGTACGATCACACGACAACTCCAAATGCTACAAAATTTGAAATCCGAAAAAAATACACTATTACGGATCCAATGGAACCAGTTTCATCAAATTCCGAGACTGTGCCTCGGAAGGCTATTTCTAAATACTGGTTTAAACGATATATTTTTAAAACTGAACAAATCACTTTTAAATTCAATTTTAAAACTTTTATTACCTTCAGTATTATCAATATAAATTTTACAAGCCTTCAAATTTTTTATAACAAGCTTGAAACTCTAGATTTCATATTTTATCCAATTTCCAGTAATTAAATTCCATAATTTAATTATCCAATAATAGGTTACATGTGAAATTCAAGTTTAAAAATTAACTTTTAAATACCTAAAATCAATTAAATATCCTAATTTCAAATGTCCAAAATTCCTAATCGTCACATTCCTCCCCCCTTAAAAGAATTTCATCCTCGAAATTACTAGACAAGAAGAATGATCCATAACCCGTCAACTATTTTTCCAATCCTAATAGTTTTTATCAACTTCCCAAAACCAAATTGTTTTTAAACATCTTCCCAAAACAATCTTTTTATTAAAGACACAATGTTACTCTTACTAACTTTCCAAACTCATCCATAGCTCCCGAACTACATTACTTACCCAACCATTCAGATTATAATTTAAAACCAAATTTAAATTATCAAAATTTTCTCAAAATTTTTCTATCTCCTTAAATTTTTGAAAAACTTCACCAACGTCTCCTTTGCACGGCTAGATCGGTATGGCTACAAAATGCCTCTACGAACCCCCATATTTCAAAAGAAAATAAAACGCCAAGTGGTAGATCAGAAAATCATCAAATTTGAAATAGAAATTTAAATACATACCTTTTCGTTGGGCCGTACAATTTTATCTTATGAAATCAAAATCATCCATTTCCTTTTGCTTTAAAAGACCTGTATACTATTAGAAATAATATCCAATCACCATTCAAAATCATTTTATTCACTTCTTTACAAAATTTTCAATATCTATTTCATTCAAGTCCGTACGATGTACACATATCATCCGTACGCAATACCAAATCTGATCGCTCACTCGATCACATAATTTCACTTTTGAACTATTATCGTCCACCCGACTTTCTAATGTGGACTTAGATCTGGTTCCTTGATCAGAAACCGTCATTCTCCTTGCATAGCCGTAAACTATGATAGAGAACTTACAAAATCAATCAAAAATCCATATCCAGGGTTCATCGTCGAAAATCAAGTGAAAAATCCAACTCGGATCGATATAGCTATCTCGAAATTCTATGCTCGAATCTGGATCAAATCGTTATGCGAATAAAATAACACACATACATCCTACGTATTTATCTCAATTGATATTTAGCTATATCAATTTTCTTTTTATTCACATATATTTTGATTTCCATTCACTTATTCACAATCACCGTTTCACACACCCTTATTACCTTCGTTCATGTTAACTGAGCACATTTTCCCAATACCAAGTTTACTTAGGAATTTCACCATCCCTTCTCAAGTTCAATATGAATAGTTTATACACTTCTTAAATTTATTTCCACTTCACCACTTAAGCTTTCATATCCATTTCATTTAACTTAGATTTCCACTTCCATTCTGAATTCAATTACCTTACATTTTTAAATATTGAATTCTATTTATCTTATCTTAAACCATATTTAATTAACTATTTCTTTAATTAGTCCCACTACTAATTTATTTTAAATCTTAATGGATTTATTTTTCCAAACTCTTATTATTTAGTTCACTTCGAACTAATTCTACTACTTTACTTACTTAACCCAATCCAAATTGAGTTCTAATATTCAGCTTAAATTCCATTTACTTACAGTTTAAATTAGTTTGTTCATTCACAAATTATTCCCAACTTGATGAATTTTATTTCAATGGCCATTTTACTTAGCCTACTTAAACTTTTTCTTAAAATTTACTTTTATTAAACTTGATTTAGTTATATTCTGATCCAATTCAAAATGTTAAACTTATATAAGTTTTCCTACTTAATTACATTTCATTTACTAATCTCTTTAATTTATTTCACCTAATTGGTTTACTTCCCGAGCTTGATTCGTTTTCACACTTACTTTATTTACTTTTTTACAAGTTAATTCCATTTTAGTCAATTTTTGACTTTATGAGTTTCCAAACCTGTTTATAATCCATAAACATTTTTAGTAAAACTTCCAGAGTTTAAACCATTACTTAAACATTCAAAAATAAATTTTAAAAACATATATATATATATATATATATATATATATATATATATATATATATCAAACTATTCTTTTGCATTTTCAAAATCAAACCCAATTTTGCAAACAACTTCAATTTAAAATATTTAGATAGCAATTCCTCTCTTGGAAACTTGAAAATGAATATCGATGATGCTGCAGTCATCACCGAAATTATTTTCCAACGATCGAAAAGAGTTTAGTGCTTTTACCTTCTTTAAAAAGTTTGAATATTTTTAATTCCAGATCTCATCAGATTTCATATCCAATTCAAAAATATTTCGAAATAATATCACTATTATTTTTCCAAAACCTTTGAAAAATCATTTTCAAACTCAAAGGAATTTAATTTCCAAAATTTCAAATTCCAAATCCTTTCAATCCCTATTCAAAAATTACTCTGGCATCTTATTTCAATTTATAAATCACATTTCAAATTCCATTCTATTAATGAATTTATTTCATTATCCTTTGGTTATTACCTTTATTTCTTATTTAATTTCCATACAACAATGATAACGATTTAATATTATCACTTTCTAACAACCAAGCAACCATATATACTTATAATAATTCTTGAAAATTATTTATTTCATATCTAAAAATAATTTGGAAAAAATTATTTCATTTACCCTATTTAAAACAATACTATGTCGAATTGTTCTATTCAAGTGTTTAGAGATCCCTATCAATAACGTTAATTACTCGTATTGACCAGAATCCATAAGCCACCCAATAAACCAATCAACATAATATAAAACAATTTTATATTCACTAAGAAATGCATGCTCATATCTATTAATACGCTCAAACTCATTCTAGAGCACTACGGACTCTATTTCTAATGAGTAATCCCCACGAGAGCTAAGGTTCTCGCTTAACCTTCGGCTCG
Organism: Allium cepa; assembly: GCA_030765085.1. Lineage (NCBI taxonomy): Eukaryota > Viridiplantae > Streptophyta > Magnoliopsida > Asparagales > Amaryllidaceae > Allium > Allium cepa. The sequence continues at coordinate 788,769,176 of CM060935.1, read as the reverse complement.
GATACCAAATGTAGCGCACCGCAGTTCCGTACCTCTTGAGTTGATAATAATTCTTCCTCGTTCAACCCAAAGTATACGAAAGAGCGAATTACTAGGGGTAAAGAAGAAGGAGGTAGAAGAAGAAACAGAAAACAACATCAGAATCTCACAATTGCAGCGGAACATTATATATAATAGATAAATGACTGATCTTTATACAAAAGAACTAAATCTGTTTTATACATTACATCATTAGAGTACAATACCATCAATAGAGAAATACTGGATAGTTATATTAACTTGTCCCCATAAAGTATCACTACACAGCATACCAAACATAGTAGAAATAAGACAGATACGTGTGATACGTCTCGCCATCCAGCACATCCCCTGAGCTCCATAGAAGTCCATTAAGAATCTGTATCTATAATACTCGGTGTGATCTGAGCATTATAGTGAATAATACCCGAGTCAGTCTGGAAAAGCAGCATGAGAAACATACTCAATTGGATTATTAAAGTTTTCAAAATCCTTTGAAATCAAAGGTATCTCGTAAGACTACGCCATAAATAAACATGTCGGGTTTTTACGTTACGACAACCAGAACATTTTTATCAAATTCGTTTGATATTATAATAATGTTTATAGAAAGTAAAATAAAATTTAACTCAAATGCTTGCATCTCACGTTTCAGCAATAGTTGGGCACAATCAAAATCGTACAGGCGCTTGTTGGAGATCGAATTTCATAATTTGGCAGGGCTATTGGGGTACTGCGCATCACAGTACCTGGTCTAGATCAGAGTACCAAGGATCCACCCTGATCTCCTGCAGCATGAGACCAGAGCTACCCTATACTGGATAGTCCGAATAAAATGACCCCATGGTTGGGATCAGCAACCGCCCACAAAGCTGAATAAAAAGGGGACATCTAGACAGTGATGACCTTACCCTAATTGGTTGCTAGTCATTTAGCCTTGCTGCACCTCCCCTGTTTTAGCCCTTCCTGGTTGATGAGGCTCGAGGCTATGCGTTACCTTTTTAGAACACATCTCACTTAGAATGCTCATCGTCCTCCTGACGATGTTCTGATAGCATTCATCCACACAAGTCCGTTCCCGGTCCGAACGAAATCGAAGACACTACTCCTACTACATCCATTTTGGAATCACCCTCAGGATTAGTACCGATTAGCCCTTGCACTTCACTGCTCCATCTTCAAATCCAAGCTCTTGTCTTCCTCACGAAAACGTTCAAACTAGATCGTAGTGGTTTTCGGGAAATTAATCCCGATCCCCGTCTCTTCGAAATGATCAGCGAATTGGCCAATATTGATAGTCGGTTATTTAACTATCATATAACATCAACAAACAACCATCAGACCTTAATAATTTCCCAAATTATTTATTTAAAAATATCTTTGCAAGATATTTTTCAACACTTCAACCCTTTGAAAATAGTTTTCAAATCAATTTTTCTCTCGTGGAATAAATTTCCACCCAATTGTTTTATTTCCACTGAAAATCACCAAGTCTTAATTATTTAGGTTTTTTTAAATAATTTAAATCACTTATCTAAAAATATATACTTTAAAACACTTAAAATAAAACTACTTAAAACACTTTATTTAAAATACTAGTTATGAAATTTTATAATAATTTCTCATGTAAAACTTAAGCTAAACCTAATTTTAAAATAAACTATTATATAGAGTATGAATATTTAATAACCATCTTTTAAATCAAATACTAGTTAAATCTTTAAAATAATCAATTCTATAATTAACTTAATAAATATTTACTTAAAAGGTTAAAATGATTAAATAAAATCTTTCCTAAAACATTCTTTTTAAACAACTTTAAACTTCCAACTTATATATATATATATATATATATATATATATATATATATATCCTTTGATAATATACTTGGTTTTAGAGGGAGATACACTTCCATTTCAGTATGACCTATAAAATCCTTTATAAATCCTGTTCGATTTATCCCAATTTAATTTATGTCCCAATCCCGTAAATTTTTCAACACTTCAAAAATAAAACCACATTTTGTCTTTAAAACACATTTCCCTTCTCCTAAAAATCACTTTAAAAAATATATACTTAAATTATTTACATTAAGGCTACTAAAATTATTTTAATAATGATGATACTTAAGAAATTCTATAAGAGTTTCTGAGTAAAACTTAAACCAAAATGTCCTTTTAAATAAAGTTATTATATCAAATATTTATGTTAAAATTTCCTTTTAAAATTATAATACCGATTTACCTTTAAAAATAATTAACTACAATGATTAACTTAAATAAATATTTACTTTTCACTTAAAAATAATTAAAATAATAAATTTTTAAAACATTCTTAAAAAAATATTTTGAACTTCTAGTTTATAGTTTGAAATCTTTCTTTGAAAATATACATAGTTTTCTAGGAAAAATATACTTTCCAACTTTTTAAAAATAAAATCACCTTTTTATTTTCATTTTTTTAAATGAATTGCACTTTTTCTTTTAAATTCCACTAGAATCTATACTTACAAATTTATCCACTGATAAATTATTCCATTTCATTTATAAACCCAGTTTACAAATTTCCATTTCTCATTTTCCTTTAAATGACAGTTTCCAAAACACTAAATCGAATTCAAACCGATTTCCTGGATTAAATTCCCTTTAAAATTTATTACTCGACTTACCCATTTTTCAATAATTATTTACTTAAGAATTTTCTTTCATTTCCATTAAAAATCCAAACTTTATATATATTTTTCCATTTCTCAAAATACCCATATATATTTAGCCAAGCATAGTATTCAATAATTTCAATCCTCAATATAATCAATATAATCTATCACAGATCATCAAATAAATCACATCACTGAATATAAAATAAACTGAACGTTTTGAGGAATCCAGTTGGATCCCTCCAACTTGTATCCTTGCATCCACAGATGTTTGTACAATATAAAATACCAATCCCACTTCGAGGGGATATCGCGGTATATAGGGTCATCCGCTATTAAGCGGGCCGCATAGGGTCTCATCCGCTATATAATGCGAGAAATCAATCACTCCAATATATATAAATACTGTATATAATATCACATCCGGACATATAATAGATCATCAATTCAAGCAATCAACCCAGTATTTAAATTTAAACTATTTAAATTAACGGTAATCCAAATAAGTGAGATTAACTCAACTTTGATTTTTCTTTTGTTTGCAGTCCACTTCAATCTCGACTTGACCTTGAATAAACAATTCACGATTTATTACTATTTGAATTAATCAAACCATTAATCACCATTTACTTATTTAATTTTAAATAAAAAATTGATTTAAACTAATTTCCCTTAAAATCTTTTAGTAACTAAAAGTAATTAAATAGGTTAATCACCATAATTATAAAATCACTAGTAATTGAAAATATGTATATGTGTATATTTATTCCCTTTGAAACTACATATATATAAAAATAAATTATAGATTTTCAAAAATCTAAATATATATATATATATATATTCCCTTTAACATTTAAAAATTCCTTCAAAGCCTTATCTATATATATATATATGTTATTCATCTATATATACATCAAATTATGTATGTATGTGTGTGTATATATATATATATTAAATTTAAAACAGAATTAATTTATACCTTACTGTACAAATGTATATATACATCTTAGACTGAAAAAAAAGAAAATAATTAACATATATGCCTTTCTGTAAATATTTCTTCTATTTCTTATGCATGTAAAAAGATCTGCATGTATATATATAATTCTAAATGAAACCAGAAAAATTACCGTACTGACATAAACCGGGGAGCAGCGTCATGAGTGCCTCGAGTGCCAACCCCAACCCTGCTACATGTGTCTATCACCTCCACACGAGGTCACGTTGCCTCAACCAAACCCCACGCGCGCGAATGCTCTCAACAAATCAAAATTGACTATCGAGGCTACATCGGTTTGGTTGAGGCAACGTGACCTCGTGTCTGACGATCGAGGCTACATCGGTGAAATTGGGTCCCTCTAATCGCGAACTTGCTTTCGAACGAACTCGATTCGTTCGTCTTTTCTTTCTTTTTTTAAACATTTATTGAAGAGGATTTCCTAATTCTTAGCTTTAGAGTATAAAAGAAATAGAGGAGTAAGGAAATAGAACAACAAAATGAAATAAAAAGACTTGTTTTAATGCTCGATTCAATGTCTGCTTCTCGTCCATATATTTATATTATTTACCTTACTTATCTTTTGATTTGCTTGGCTGGTTATTACAAAAGAGAAGTGGGAAATGTATACAAAAAGCAACAGGCAGGCCACATCAGGGTGGCTGATTTGATGGAATTGGCAGCTGAGAAGAACATTTGACTTGATAATATATGTGTGCGTGTATATATATTACTTACAAATATTTCGATAAGTGCAACTTAAATCAAACCCTTATCGAGGCGTGCCGCTAGGCATTCATAATGTTATATCCCTTTCGAACACGAAGGAAAAGGTCTCGAGCCCTAATTCGATCGTATAGAGAAGATAGCTTTTTGAACCTAGTCATTATATTGAATTTCGATATTAATTTCAGCACGTTTACTTATCGTACGATCACATGACAACTCCAAACGATACGAAATTTGAAATCCAATAATAATATACTATTACGGATCCAGTGGAACTAGTTTCGTCGAATTCCGAGACTGTGCCTTGGAAGGCTATTTCTAAATACTGACTTAAACAATATATTTTTAAACTGAACAAATCGCTTTTAAATTCAATTTCAAAACTTTTATTACCTTCAGTATTATCAATATAAATTTTACAAGCCTTCAAATTATTTATAACAAGCTTGAAACTCTAGATTTCATATTTTACCCAATTTCCAGCAATTAAATTCCATAATTTAATTATCCAATAATATGTTACATTTGAAATCAGAGTTTGAAAATTAACTTTTAAATATTTAAATCAATTAAATACCCCAATTTTAAATGTCCAAAATTCTGGGTCGTCACAAGAAATCATTTCTAGGAGCTTACATCATCATTTGAAGGCATGTTTAAGGGCTTTGGCTACTAGCATAGTTCTAATTAAATACAAACACTGATTCATATTTATTATGCTCATTATACGCACACACATGCATGCATATATATTGTTAGTTAGGTAATGATTCCAATATGTAGATTTATTGCCACAATTTAGTTGGTTATATTTACATGTATATATGTTTATTAAAAAAAATGGTAATTAACCTCTATATAGCATGTCTTGGAATTAAAATAAAAAACATTTTGTTATTATTTATAATTTAAATACTATATTATACTTATGTAAAATGTGAAAATAAAATTTATAAATATGTTTAATAAGCATGCTATATTTGGCAAAAACAAAATATTTTTACTATTTATACATTATTTTTAAATAATTACTAAATTAATTTATCATATAAATAATTGTATAAATTCATGTATATGTATATCATAAAATATATTTTATATTTTATAAAATTATATTGATACATATTAAACTTATGGTAATTTTTTTTGAATTTTTAAATATTTAAATTAAAGCGAAAATTTGAAATTGGATTTTTAATTTTTTTTAATTACTAAATTATATTATAAAGTTTCAAACAATAATATTTTCATCTAAAATTTACTAAAATTTTAATTTAGTTTTACATAAAATATTTTTATTAATTTTCAAATGATTTTTAAACGATTTTATAAATATATGTATATATAGCAAGACCAAATCAATATATATATATATACACACACACACATATGCACATATAATTTTTTTTTTATTTTTTTGTAATATATATTGCTAAACACATACATATAATCATTTAACATATTCATTAATATATATATATATATATAAACATATCTGTATATATATTAAAAAAATTATGTATTTATATAAATATTATTTTCGACATTAGGGAAAAATAAAATTATTTATTATATTTTAAATGATATAAACATATTTATATATCGATCAACCATATTTTGTTAATATTATATATTTATGTTCATTTACAAATATTTACATATTTATACAAATTATATATAAATAAATTTTTAATTTATATGTATTGAAATATTTTATTATAAAACAAAAGTGTATATATACAAATATATTTAGATAATATATTTATTGGATGAGTTAATGTGTCTGTTTCGATTTAAATCCCAGCATCTATACACGGACATGTTACGCATTACATGGATTGATATGTTACACATGCATACACATACATAGAGATAGCTATATATATACATATGGTACGTGTGTGTGTATCAGAACATAAATTAAATAAAACTATATCCATTTATAAATTTAAAAAAATAAAAGATTTTATTTAAATTAAATTTAAAAATGTTCTAAATAAATATATTTCATAAGCCCAATCTAGTATTGTAAATAAATTGAAATTCACTCATAACTTCCGCTATGGGCTGGCCCTGTTCCAACAATGGTATTGGAACCCAATAGCTTATACATCTCAACGTAGTCATGTTAGGCTAACTAATTAAGCTCGCGGTCTAGATAGTAAAGTGCAACAACTCGAAATTTAACCCGTAATAATTAATTTGATTAATTAAATAAATAATAAAATAACTATGTGAAATTATTAGAATTTAGCCACAAGAATTGCACCATTGTGTCTGTGGTAATTTTCTGGTCAATTTCCATATATAGAACGTCAAAAACCGAGCAAATATGACCAAGTTATAAAATAAACTAAATAAGAAAAAAATAAAAAGAAGGAAAAAATAATATATGGATAGGTCGACCGGTCGGTCGACCAGGGCAAGGGGGCGGTCAATCGATCAGTCGATCCGCCTTGCCTATTGGCAAGCAAACGAACGTTCGTTCTTTTGAACGATTCGGTGACGAGTAATCACATCATTTGCATCCTTTACTTCAATCTGGTCCTTCCAGTTTTGCATCCAATGGCTCCTATTGAGTCTATGATGTGGTTGCATCGTATTCAATCTCCAAATCTAACGATCCGAGGTCCACTTCTACAACTATAAATAGACCATAGACCTAATACTTTTTCTTATTCTAGATTTTCTCCAATTGGGTTCACCTTTCTAGGAAGGAACCTAAAGGAATAATTTTTTCAAAGAAGAAAATCATTATAAATTAAATTATTTTACAACTCCAAGTGGATCCGAGAAGACCAAAGGAAAATCTTAGGACTGGAGGTGAGTGATTGTAATTATTTTATGATTTCTTTAGGTAATTTAAAAAAATTGGGTTTCTAATAGTTGTAGCTTTACTATGATTTTTGGAATGGCCTTTTCAATAGTTTATTTACAGTTTTTAGAATTATTTTCGGTGTATTTCCTTTCAGCTATTCCTTTCAGTAATTTTGGTAAGCGTAGCTTTTTATTAAATTATAGTTTATTTATAATATTTAAGTTTATATACAGTTATTTACATCTTTTTCGACATTTCGAATTTTTTGCAAGCGTTTATTTTCTTTATCCCCTTTTTCTTCGCTTATGGATTAGAATAAATTAAAACACGAATATGGATTATATAAGTAAGAATATTGAATGAAGAAAATAAGATGTAAATTATAAAGATTGTAATAAGTAATGGCATTAACCTGTAACGAATAATGGAATTGAATTAAAATTATGCCTAATTTTAATTATAATTGGACTAACTAAAGATAATTGGCATAGTTATAACTTAAAATTATAACTAAATAGAGTAAAAGATGAAAGAAGCTTATTTCCATACTTAGACCTTAGGTTAAGTAATAAGCATGATTATAACATAGATTATCATAAGAAATGGAATAAAAAGAGGCTTATTTTGAGACTTAGGATAAATTAATAAGCAAAGATAGTAGGGATAAATTGTAAAGGCTTATTTAAAGTAATTTATCTAAGTTAATATGCAAAGATGAAAGTATGACCTGTACCAAATAGTAATCCTTAGAGCATGTTTATGCTAATAATGGTAGTAATTGGTCAAATAGAAGTCCAAATCACGGGGGATTTGGATAAGGGGAACAACTAGTTGTTTGGATGAAGGGATAATACTAACAGCATTTCCCCTATAGATTCTATGTACACAGGGTGGTCTCACATTAGCTTGAAGTGGGATGAGGGGTAAGCTTATGATAGATGCCGAGGTAATAAGAAGACCCAATAGATTGAGAAAAAGGTAGCATGGGCATGGAGGCAGTTACGCGTGCGACTTCCATTCGGGTGCGCAGTAATAGCTATGAGTTCCGAGCGCTTAATGTGGGTGTCTTCCGTAGACACCATTTCCTTTTGTATAAGGGGCTATATATATCATCTGGGCCACAATAACATTTTTTTTGTAGAGAGTTATATAGAAACTGGTCCATAGAAAGGTACTATAGAGTAGCATGTCGATCAAAAAGGGTAGAATTAGGATTATATCCTAATTACAGGATCAGGAATTCAGCCTAATTAAAGCAGAAATTAAGAACAAGTTGCAAACAATCAAAGTTAACCTATCTTATAAATTGAGCAATATTCAATCATACTTATTTCCGTTATTATCCTTATCTAAGTTAAAATTGTTGCAAAGTCTATTACTTTTATCTTGCTTAAAGATTATAGTAATTACTATCATTCACCATAATTTTAGTCTGACCCACTCCTCTATTTCCCCTTTTTCCTCCCTTCGGCAATCAAGGAAGAAGTCAGCAGGTTTCTGCAGCTTGGAGTTCTGAAGGAGGAGATTTCTTCTATGTATTTCTTTTATTTCAGCTTTTGTTCTTTCTATATAATGGCTTATTTTGTGGGATATTATGTACTCTGATTTGAGACTACGAGGTTTTGTTTCATGAGACATATTAGATTTTTAGATATTTATGTGGCATTTGGTGTTTGAATTATTTATGAAGCAGTTATGAAGTTTTGTTTTATTAAGTTATTACTTTAAGTTTCCACTGTTTTTATCTATATTTGTCTTGTGAATTCTTGTCTCTGTCAGTTTTAGTTATACCTACAATGCATCACGCATTTTAATGTGTACTTTTGGGCATATTAAAGGGTGTGGGGGTGTTTCACTTGGTATCAGAGCCTAAGGTTACAGGATTCCAAAAACTTTAATAATTAAAGTACTTTTTTTCAAAATAACTTGTTTTAAAAGTATTTTTCAGAGAAGAACATTTAGGAATAAATTTTAAGTATAAAAATATATTTTTAAAAAAATTCCCTCATAAGTCTGATACTGTAACGGTCCCGTTTTTAAGCCAATGGTTAGTTTAGTAATTAATATAATTTTTGGAATGAATTAGTGAATTAATTTGAATTTTTTCCAAAAAATAAATAAGATATGTGTTTTTTTTATATGTAAATAGATTGTAAATAGAATTTGAATCTAAAATTTAAAAATAAATATCTTTAAAAATAAATTGGATATAAAAACTCGATATTTTAAAACTAATAAAAATTTGTTTTTATTTTAATATATATGTGTATATATATTGTGATTTGGAAGTTATGTATTGAATTAAAAATATAATAATTTTCAAAAGCTATTTAAAGTTAAAATTCTATATTTTAAAAACTTATATATGATATATATGGGTTTATTTATTGTCGTATAATTAGAATTCAAAAATCATTTTCTTTAACGTTATATAAATATAAATAATAGGAAATGAATTGATAAAAATATAAACAAATTATATATATGAAAAACTAAATAATAAATATTAAAAACATAAGATATATATATATATATAAATAGAAAATTATATAAAAATTTATTTAAACATTAAATACATACAAAGACAAGCGTCAGCTAATTAATACATGAAATTAACAAGTGTAGGTGTTTTAACAAGAGTTTGAACAAGTGTTAAGTAATTTTATCATGCATAAACAAGTGTCATCTTTTTTTTTAATTTTCTTTTCATTTTTAAATTTAATAAATAAAGAAAAAAAAGCTATATATACACATATGCTCCTACACTTTCTCTTCTTTCATATATCTCAAATGAAAGCTTAAGCTCAGCTCAGTTTAAAACCAGATTCAAGCCTAGAACAAACAACTTTTCAAAATATAAAAATCTAAACAAGATTCAAATCATACCTGTAGCAAGCACATTCTAAACAAGTCCCAGTTTTTCAAAGGTTAGATTATCTCAAACCTAAAGCATCTCAAACAATAAAAAAAAATCAAGCAAATACAAATCAAGTACAGATTATCTCAAATAGTTCCACTTTTCATAGATCAACATCATTTCTCAGTTTTTCAAATTTCAAGCCTTCCCTATTTATAAACCAATGAGTAAACTAACTTGAACCTGTCATATATCTTGGTGTTTGGACTTCTTGAAGTTATGATGTAAAATGTGCTTGTATGATTGTGTAAACATGACTCTGTGTGTGTGTGTGTGTGTATGGGGTGCATGTCTGAGTACAGGAACATTTACTCTGTTCTTAGTTTACAGATTACAAAACTTATCAAAAATCCAAATTCTCATCCACTTGACTCTTTCTGGTTATAATCATTAAAAGAAAAATGTTTGTATGGGTATAATATCATTTTTAAAAATATTTTCTAGTGAATATGATGAATAATTATTAAGAAAACAGGATATTACAGTGAAGCCTTTTCAAATCATAAAAATCGATCGTTTAATTTTAAGTTTTCATTATAGAAATAGATTCGTACCAGAAAATAATGAATTTTGATAATGGTTTCATAATTTTTAAGTCTATAAATGTTGAGATATCTTGAGTTGATCGATTTTGGGGTTTTAGTCGAATTCCGAAGACCGGCAACAAATTACATGTCGGGCTTGAAGCTGAAGGTGGCTGGAGGTCAAGAGAGCATCGAAAAAAAGTGCTCGAAGGATTTTTAGGTTATCGTGGTGGCTTGGCAACGTTGAAGTAGGGTTTAAGGGCTTGGTTTGGTCGATGTTTTTTCTGGAGTTCGTGCAACGTCATTGGTGAATCGGAGATGATCGGTGGTGGGGGAAAATGGTGCGTGGGTCTGAGCCAAAGGTTTAGACGTGATGGTATGGCTCTAGGTGGTCGGAGGTCATTGCGCGAGGAGGAAATGTTGATCAGGTTCAATCCCGTGGGTCATCTCCGTAGCTCGTTTTCGATTTTCGAGTTCGTTCGAGGATCTGGTGGTTAGAATCAAGGGAGGTAGTCGAAGTCATCTTGCTGGCGCCGGTGATGATGATCAGAGGGGCAACAATGATCGGTGCACGTGCATGCGTATCCTTGGTATCTGATGTTGCTGTGTTGTTTCGAGCATTTGGAGAAGAAGGTGATTGTCTCGAGTTTTGTTTTGGGAAGTTTGGGTTTGGCTCGAGTTAGTACATGGGTAATTCACGAGTGAGATTCCAGTTTTCAAAATTTAAATCAAAATAAAGTTAAAAAGAAAAAGGAAAAGAAGAAGAAGGGAGTTACTCGGGAATAGGCTTGGGTATTTTGGGCTTTGGCTCGGGTAATTTAAAGCTTAGGCTCGGGTTATGTTTAATAACTAAATTTTTAAAAGAAAGCATGATCAAGTTTCAAAGTTTATTAAGATGAATAAGTTTTTTTAAAGAAATGTTATCAAGTTCCAAAGTAGGAATTATTAAACAAGTTTCAAAGATCAAAATTTTAAAGTTGAATGTTTTTTTAAAGAAATTATTTGGCTTAAATAATTATATATTGAGTTAATTATCTTATTAAATCTCTAATTATTTTCAATGATAAAATATTGTAAGTGATTAAGGTAAGTGTATTTTTTTTGGCAAGGCCAGCAGGGTTAAATGGACCCTTACCATTTATTGATATACCATTGAGAGATGTTACATAGTGGAAAAGAAACAAAGCCACCTACAAATTAGGCCAGCAAGAGACCGAGCAACAGGAAAACAAGAAGAACAAACAGGGTATATCAAGGAGACACAAACTCGAAAAGAAAAGAAGAAAACACAAGGAGAATCAGGGACAAATTCGAGCAGAGAAACATCTAGGAGAGAGCACTCAGGAAACCAGGATGAAAAGCATGCCTAGAAGCAACAATTCCATTCCTCAAAGCATACATAATACTTTCTTTCATTTGCTTGATAGTTTTCCTCTTTGCATTAAAAATTATCGCATTTCTTTCGTTCCAGATGATTGAGATGAAGGTTTTAAGAGAGAACAGGAAAATATATGTTGATTCACTTTTCCACCTCGTAACCTTGTATATGAGATCCCATTCAACTTCACTAATGGAAGAAACTTTCCTACCATTAATGAGGTAATTTGTAAAGCACCATAGCATATACACATAGGGACAGCTAAAGAATAAGTGCACGGTATCTTCATCAATAGTTTGACAAAAACAGCAAGTGGTATCAATGGTGACACCTTTCTATCTCAACAAAACTTTAGTTTTCAGAGCATTGCTGAAGAGTTTCCATAGAAACAAGTTCTGCCTTTCAGAATTGTGATTAAGCCATATTTTCTTATACCAGCTAAATGTCACACAATTATTCTGGCATGCAAAGAGCTTGTACAAGCCATTAATCTTAAAAGTATCTTGATAGAAGGACCATGAAACTCCATCAACATGAGCAAAAGGCACATGAAAAACTAAAAAAAAACTCCATAGCTGTCTAACGTATTGATTACTGGAGTATGGGAAGACAATGCGACCATCATTAATATAATTAAAGGCCAAAGCATGTTTGCTTATACCAGTTTGCATTTGTTGGTTGTAAGAAAGCAGCTGACTCAATATAATGCCTTCCTTTATCCATGGGTCATGTCAGAAGGACAACCGACCATTAAAAGCTATTTTACTTTTTTCATAGGGTAGAATATCATTCCTCAATTTTAGAATACAACACCATGTCCAACTGCAAGATTGTGGAATAGACATGATCCAGAAATTCTTGTTGCCAATAAAGTGATTGTATAACCACTTCACCCAAATGTTATCTTTACAATTTAGGAAGTTGTCAATGTTTTTAATACCCAGGCCACCTTTGGACAGAGGCAATTCAGGCTTGGAAAATGCACCTGGAGATTGTTTATTAGAGTGAATAGATCCATGCCAAAAAAACGTGAGGTAGCACTCCTAGTCATTTTAATCAGCTTGATAGGAAGAATGAAAGATCTTGACCAATACACCGTCATGGATAAAATGATTGATTTAATAAGCGTGAGCCTACCAGCCTGGCTAAGAAGCCTATTACTCCACACAGTAAGTCTTGCTAAATTCCTCTCGTTATTCTCGAAGAAGCCAAGGAATACCTAAGTACTTGGAGGTTTCAGCTCTTTGATTTATGGAATAATAGATAGAAATTTGATTGATCATGTCATTTCCTACTCTAGCAATCAACATATCAGACTTAGATAAGTTAATGGATAGGCTAGTAATTTTGAAGAATTTATCGAGACCACCTTAATAGAGCTAACAATCATCATGTTAGGCTTGAAGAAAATCACCAGATCATCAGCAAACATTAAGGAAGTAATGAGGGGGATCTTGCATTTAGGGTGGATAGAGAAACTTCCCTCTATAACTAGGTGGTTGAGAATTTGAGTTAAAACTTCCATAACTAAAAGGAATATATAGGCATACATTGGGTCACCCTGTCTAATACCTTGTTCGCTTTCAAAATATCCCACACTCCTGTTATTAACCATAATAGAGAACCTAGCAGTCAAGATACATGAACTAATCCATGCTACAAGTGTTTAGGGAAATTCATCAAACCCATAATTCTAACTATAAAGTCCCAGTGCAGGGAGTTGGAAGCTTTTGAGATATCAAGCTTGAAAATGGCTCTAGGTGAAACATGTGAGGTGTTGTACCCCTTCAGTAATTCATGGGACAAGAGAACATTATCTAGGATACTTCTTCCACCAAGGAAAGCAGCTTGATTGGAAGAGATGATGTTAGGCATAACCATCTTGAGCCTAGTAGCAATGATCTTAGAGATGCACTTATATATGGTGTTACAGCATGAGATAGGCCTGAAATCAGAGACATGACAAGCATTTTTCACTTTAGGGATGAGAGCTATATTAGTAGCATTGACAGAACCAATCATTTTGCATTTGTTAAAGAAATTTTGAGTAGCCTTAGTGAAGACAGAACCAACACATTCCCAGCGAGATGTAAAAAAGCTGGCATTGAAGCCATTTGGACCTCCACAAGAGTTAGAATTGAGAGAGAAAAGTGCAGTTTTAATCTCCGAGACAGAAATAGCAGATGAGAGATACTCAATCTCTACAGGAGATATTTGGGGAATGTTTATTGAATCAAGAAGGTCAAGGGATGGAATGAATTCTTTACTATTCCCAAGCAGCTTGCTGAAATGGTTAAGAAATTAATCAGTAATAAGGGTGGGATCAGAGATATACTCACCATTGACATCTTTAAGCACACTAATTAACTCTCTTAATTTCTTTGCTTTAAGAGATGAATGGTAGAAAGAAGTGTTCCTGTCACCATCCTTGAACCACTTCATCCTAAGTTTTTGTTTTATCATGAGGCCTTCATGCTTCAACGCCTCATATAGCTAGGTAGACAAAGTTGCTTCCTGAGCCGTTAACTCGCTGTTGGAAGTATCACTGAGCATCATCTCTTGAACATGTTGTGATTTGAGAGTAAGGCTGGTGGAAGCCAAATTGTCAGTTCCAAATTTTCTCGAAGACCACGTTTTTAAGGCACTCTTTACAGCTTTAAGCTTACACTGCAAAACATGCATAGGATTACCAAAAAAAGGAGAGGACCAAGCTTGATTGACAATAGAAAAAAAATCAGGGTGAAGAACCCAAGTATTAAAAAATTTAAAAGTTGATTTTCTTATCCTCACAGCAGCACCAAAGGAGATAATTTGGGGAGAATGGTCAGAAAGGCCAGGCATAAGGAGGAGGTTATAGATATTAGGCCATTTGTTGAAAGCATATAGATTAGAAAAGGAGAAATCAATTTTCGAGAAAGTTCTAGAAGAGGATCTTCTTGAGTTGTTCCAGGAGAATGGAGCACCCACTGTAGAAATCTCAATAAGGTTATATTGAGAGATGGAACAGTTAAGTGGCTTAATTTCCCGAAGAGACAGGGGATTGCCACCCTGCCTATCAGATAAGAGAAGGGAGCAGTTAAAATCGCCAAGAACTATCCAAGGGCGTGTATCTTGTCTAAATGAGGGAAAAAGGTTAAGGAAGGATTGTCTAGCAGTGGTCGAGTTAAGACCATAGATTACAGTAATGTAAAAGGAAGTGGAGGAAGAGACATGAATAGAATGAAAATGGATAATCCAAGAAGTTGAAATGATAGGAAATAAGGCATAGATAATGGGGTCGTACATAACAAGAATCCTACCAAAGGGAGCTTCAGATAGATTATTAATCATCTTCCATGATGGGTTAATTAAATTAGCAACGTTGGTAGATAGAGAAGCATTTAACTTAGTTTCTAAAGTTGCAAGAAGGCTTAGAGAGTGGGTGGCAATAACATTTTTGCATTGGTTTAGCTTGATATCTGAGTGGGCACCTCTAATGTTCCATGCACTGATGTTGTTCAGCATTGATCAACAAATTGATTAAAAAGGAGTTTCTTTTTGTTACTCCTAGTCATAGGAGTGGTTTGGACATTAATTCCTGGAATAGTAGAAGTGGAAGGCGAGCTGGAACTCGGGTTGAGATCCAGGCCAGAATGCAATTTTATTGTATTGGATGACTTGCAGTTAAGAGAAGAAACAAGACCAGATTGTAGCATCATATTCTGATTGGCATCCCTGGGGAATAAATAAGAAGAAGGAAGGGAGAGAGTGGGAGGAGGGGGCTTCCAAGCGCGAGGGGCAAGAATATGTTCATAGGGTTGCTCAGAGCTATGGGAGATTGTAGATTTGGTGGATGAATGGGAGTTTATAGGATTTGAATGATAGAAATTACTGTTTGGGTTGTGCACATGCACAGAGGAAACGTGCATAGAAATCAGAAGTGAGGTAGATTGGCTAGAAATAACAGAAGAGGAAGTTTCATGGCTAATGCTTAGTGGGGAAGATGTTAATGAGTTAATCTTTTCGTTGATTGCAGAAAAATAGAGAAGGGTGGAAGATTCTGGTATAAAGCGGGGAGGGTCAGCAGATAAAGGAGCAGTTAAGTTATCTTTTATTACAACAGATGTGTCTACACTTAGAGGTACTGAGTTGTCATCGGTTTCATTGTTTTTGCACGCAGTTGTGTTAGAATCCGAACTCAAATTGCATTCAAGAACTAGCTTATTAGAAGCACAACTTCTCATGATACCATTTGATTCAAGATTACCACTCATGTGTTCATCACTTACATCATTCCCAGCAATTTTTATCATGCTAGCAGCCTCATCAAAGACTACTTCACCCATTTCAGAAAGAATATGAGAACTATTTTCTTTCAGCATATTAGTGTTATCATATTTGCCTTTCTTTCCTCCATCAACCACTACCTTGTCAGGAAATTGATTTTCGATCTCACCTTCCTCAAGCTCATCCTTTCCTAACTCCTTTTTTTCATCAGAAATTTCATCTTCATGAACAACCTCCAAATTAATATTCGTATAAGAAGATTTAAGCTTCTGTCTTCTAGCTTTATTCACCACTTGCCATTTTTGTTTTCTCTGACTCGTTTTATTCCTAGTTTCTTTCTTGTCTTTCCTAGAAAAAACATCATTGACTTCATTAAATTTTTTCTTCTTTTCATTCTTCTCTAAAGCCGCACTTGTGATTAAACTTTTTGTTTCACAGTTAGATTCTAAATGTCCAAAAACACAACACTAAGGGCAAATATCAGGCTTCCAATGGTATTCAATATGAATATTTTGCGTTCCGCCATCTAGAAGCTGAACTGGAAATGAATCAATTAGACCACGGTCTGGTTTTATTTCTACCATACATTTAGCAAAAGATAGCCTCTCCAATCTCTCAGTTGATTCATCCATACATACCAGTTTTCCCAATCTACTAGTTAACTAGTTAATTCCAATATGAGACCACGAGAATAGAGGAATACTAGAGAATTTAACCCACACAGGCACCGAAGAAATATTCTCACATGCATTTCCCACCGTTGGGTCCCATTGCTTGACTATAAAGAGTTTATTTCGCATAACAATAGGGTCACCTTGCAGAATTCTATTCCTATCTTCATCACATGACAACAAGAATAAGAAAAGGAAGCCATTTGATCTAACTTTGATCGAACCTTTTAGTTTCAAGTACTTTTTCAAAAAGTTAATAACCGTTGAGTAAGATAGAGGTTTATCAAGGAAAAGTCGACCAGATAGTTACTCCATACGTGAGCACCAACTTCAATAACAATTGAGGGAGGAATCATAATCTCATCCTTGAACTCGGGGGACATCTCAACTGGTATGTACTTCCCTGCGTTACTCGGTTTACGCTTGAAGAGGGAAGTCTACATCGGTTGAGAAGTCTCACGCAAAAGTGGGGACAATGGAGCAGAGAAAGACAGAGGAGAAGTAGAAGTGGATGGGACATTGGGAGTTGAAGCTGCTAGCAGCGGCGGAGGAGGAGGGTCAGGAGCGGGACGATGTTGACATAGAGGAGAAGACGTATGAAGAGAAAGGATGGGAGCAGGAAGAACAGGAGGGTACGAAAGAAGGACAGAAGGGATGGAGTCAGCTGGCATGGAAAAAAGAAAATAGTTTGATGTCTAAGTTAAAGATCAATGTTTTTGTACAAAATGATTTCAAGCATCTAATTTAATGAGATTTAAATGTTGTAATTAAGTGATTGATTAAGATAAATGATTTATCTAAAAAAAATTGATTAAGATCTTGAGATAATTGAAGGATCATTAATTAATAATTTAATGATAATTAATTAATTTAATTACTTAATGTGAGTAATTAAAAGATAATTAGTCAACGGTTAATTACTTAATGAAAGTAATTAAGGATAATTAATTAATAATTAAAGGTTAATTACTTAATGGAACTAATTAACGGTTATAATGGAATTAATTAAAGGATAATTACTTAAAGGATAATTACTTAACGTGAGTAATTAAAGAATAATTAATTAATTAAAGGTTAATTGATTTATTAGAGGTTATTTAATTAATAATTAAAGGATAATTAATTTATAATTAGAGGTTAATTAATTTATAATTAAGGGTTAATTTGTTAATGTAATTAATCAAGGGTTAATTAATTAATGTAATTAACTTAAGGTTAATTAATTTATGTGATTAATTAATAGATAATTAATTAATTAGGGATAATTAATTAATTAGGGATAATTAATTAATTAAGGATAGTGAATTAAGATGAGTAATTAAGGATGATGAATTAATCTCATTAACTGATAACGAATGGTTCGTAATTAATGTTAATTAAGCAGGATTTAAGGGTAATTGATTTAATTTATTTGGTGATTAAAATTAAATTAATTGGGAATTGAACAACTAATTCATCTTGCTTATGGATGATTGGATTATATTAAGTGCCTTGAATTGTTTGATACCTTTGATATGTAATGTTCTGTGATATGAATTGCTTTGGATTGAGCAGTGATTAATGTAAGTTATTGATCTGTGATTAATTAACATATTTATTTGTGAATGGAAAATAAGCGTTATATGATTATACCGCTTTTTGATATTGTTGTGCTTGGATTTATGATGGTTGTGATATTTTATTATTGCTTGCAAAACCCCTAGACAAAACACATACACACAAATATAGATTTCGCGGGAAATTGGTTAAGTCACAGGTATTTTGAATTTAATATTATTTTTATTCAAAACGGTGAAAAATTTAAAGGTTGAATTTTTAATCCAAAATAGTTTGGAAGTTAAATTGGGTTAAATATGAAAAACTTTTGAAAAGGAAGTTTTGAAATTAAAATTATTTTGGGAATTTAAACTTAACTCAAAATAGAGCTTGCCAAGAGTACGACAGTTCGCTGATTTTCCGATTTACACTTTAAAAGGCTATAACTTGAGCAAATTTACTCGGATTTTCCCGATACGAAAAACCTTTGTTTTCGAATGATAATAGCTTGCACATAAAGGAAGAATTTCCAGTTTTCGTTGAAAGGAATTTGAGTTATGGGTAAATCAAATTTGAAATGGAAATAGTTTTGAAAGCCATAAATGAATCTTTATTAAAGATTTGGTAAAACTTGTTTCAAATTAAAGAGGATCTTATAGATGGATCTTTTGTTTAAAAGATTAAAATGGAAATTTGTTTAAACCATTGAAAAGAAAAGGTTTTGGGAAATAATTTATGACTTAACTAAGATTCGAATGTATCCATATGTTTTGAAATAGGCGCTCATTATTTGGTTAAGCTGGAAGGGGACATTAAGCCATAAAACCTATTCTGAATAATGATACGATGTAATGGAATTGCATTTGAAGACGGTGGTTGAAGACCTTCGAAAATGAAAGGATTACCCGTCGATTGTCTCCGCACTGAGTTGCTCCGGTATAGAGATTAACCTATGTGATGGGGAGTCCAGACGTGTTTGCGGATATCCGGATTTGCAAGGACTTTTTCCTTAATTGGACAAAGTGCCTTCGATTTCGTTCAGACCCAGGATGGACTTGTATGGATGTATGTCTGACGTTACACTTTGAGATATAAAGCTGGTTTCTATCAAATACATTTCTGTTTGGTGGCGGAGAATTTATTATCTTAGCTTAACACCCTTCTCTGAGACGTACGAGCTCAGAGGTTATGTAGTTGATGGTTACTAGTGATATATTCCTAATTTGGTAATGTGGCATGCTAAGTACTGATCATTGGTTGATCGAAGCATGGCTTTTGTGAAAAACGTAGCTTTGCGGGACGAGACTTCATCGAACCTCACACCCCGAAAATGGTCGAAAAAGGAAGGATGCTACAAGTTTACGGGGGTCGCGCCCCTTAGGGTATGTGCATTTCCTTCTGGATAAAAAGTGATATCATGGTACAGATCCTAGATATTTTACTTATGTGGTTGTTGGAATTTGTGGAATCCTAGGATAAAGGCCGGTTACGACCGGGGGATGACATACTCGCGATAGTTAGTTACCTAGTTACAGAGGTTACTCGGCCTTGTGTTGGCAGAGATCCGGTTAGGTTCTTGGGGCGTCCCTCCGAGGCGTACCCATTCGAAAAGGAAGTTCCTTAGCCTTGGCCATTTGTTGGAAATCCAATCACTCAATAAGAGCCCTATACGGTTTTAGTTGTAGAACCTACCATCTAACACGGTAGCTATAGTAGGCATACTATAATGGTATGTATGCTGACTAAGATTTATATTATACTTTCAAAATATTTTTCACACTATGCACCAATAATAATATCAAAGGATTTTTGCATATCAAGCATGTTTGACTGCTATAAGGAGAAACCTCCCCCAAGTGTGCGATTGCATTGTGTGCCGGGAGACCTTATGGTAGTTTCATTTCCAAAAAGCATAGCAAATTTCTTTTTATTTCTTTTTGTTTAAAATAACTGTTTTTTGCTCACACTAGTCCCATAACTGACCCGGAGTTTATTGTTCCCTTTCTAAACTCTGGGTGCCCATAATTTTCCACATGGGCAGCCTAGAGTCAGGTTATCAGTAGATTCAGAAGTTAGTTCAGATTGTAGATGTGGATCTAGAAGTCTGTGGGTTTCGGGATCGCATTTGTTATACTACAGCGTGATAGCTTTTGGCCTTTGAAGCTTTTTGGTTTGGAGCTTTGAAGTTTTGGATTGAAAATGTTGTGTGTTGGATTCTCGCTCTTGCTCTCTTTCTTTTGGAAGATCTTACTGAAGTTGTTGTTCCACCGTTGTGTTATTTCCGCTGTATTCTGTTGTATACGTTATGCTCTGATGTTGGTGGTCATTTGTTGTAATCTATGTTGTATCCATGTTGTGTATCAATGAAAATCATTTTGTTCCTCTGTGTTGTTATCATCTAATGTGTTATAAGATTCGGTGAAACGGACTCCAACGTTTGAATCTCCAGCATTTGAATACGGGTGATGCATTGGATGCCGATTTTCAAGCGTCAGAAATCGGATTGTCATAGTGGTACCAAAGATAAAGGTTGAGTATGAACTTTAGCTTTGGAGTATAACTCATCAGGTGACTCATTTGAGATAGGGTCAGAAATGCCCTAGAATGAGTATCCCTAAGATATCTTGTCCATATGCCTAAATCAATTTAGTGCAAGAAGAGGACGAGGTAAGGGACGTGGGAGTACCACTACAAATGGTCGATACCCAACAACAACAAGGAACAACTTTTTCCTTCAATCTTCTTTGATTATCATCCAATTTCAATTCTTCGATGGCTTCGTGGCAGCTCGAGGAAGAAGCTTTGGCATGGTAGGAGACCATTACTTTGGCCGCTGTCAATGGTTGCAAAGCCTAGATCGTCACATTTGTTAATTAATTAAAAGGAGTTTTTGAAGATAATCTTCTTACTTATACAAAAATTGTTAGAGTTCTATTCAATACTGGAGCCATGCATAGTTTTATTTCCCAGCAAACCGTAGAAGAGTTAAAACTTGAACGCGAATTCATAAACGAACCTATTTGTGTAAAGAATCCAATAGGTGGCCCTAGAATCTTTGTTACGTTGTAGAAAGGTTCGTATTTTGTATTCTTATCATCAGTTTCCTATCAGTCTTTTCGTTCTTGACTTTAATAAATTTTAAATTTTAATTGGAATGAATTGGTTAATAAAATATGAAGCTAAATTAAATTGTATCAATAAAACGATTTCGGTCAAAACCAAATTTGGGGATTTTGTTGTGATTTCTTATGAGGATCCAAGTCGAAGAGGGACAAGCTAAAGTAGAGTTTAAATCCACACTTATTGGTCGAGATAAAAAAAGCGGTTAAGGAATAAAGTGGTGGAATTATTGAAAGTACAATGGAGTGGAGATCCAAATGATTGTACTTGGTAAACTCTAGATAGTATTAGGAAAGCCTATCCGGATTTATGTCAGGATAGTTAGGAATGTTTGTTTGAATGAATTGTTTGCTTTGGTTGTTAGTATATGGCTGATATGTATGCTTTGATTGTTTGAAATAAAGCTTTGGGATTATCCTTTATTTTCAAATTTCGAGGACGAAATTTTCTTAAGGGGGGAATCTGTAACGCTCCCGTTTTTAAACCAACGGTTAATGTAGTAATTAATATCATTTTTTGGAATTAATTGGTGAATTAATTTGAATTTTTTCCTAAAATAAATAAGTATATGTTTGTTTTATATGTAAATAGATTGTAAATAGAATTTGAATCTGAAATTTAAAAATAAATATCTTTAAAAATAAATTGGATCTAAAAACTCTATATTTTAAAACTAATAAAAATTTATTTTTATTTTTAGTATATATATGTGTATATATTATGATTTGGAAGTTATGTTTTGAATTAAAAATATAATAATTTTCAGAAGCTACTTAAAGTTAAAATACTATATTTTAAAAACTTATATATATTATCTATATATATGGGTTTATTTATTAATGTATAACTAGAATTTTAAAATCATTTTCTTTAAGGTTATATAAATATAAATAATAGGAAATGAATTAATAAAAATATGAAGAAAAAAAAATATGATAAACTAAATTATAAATATTAAAATATAAGATATATATATATATATAAATAGAAAATTATATAAAAATACATTTAAACATTAAATACGTGCAAAGATAAGTGTAAGCTAATTAATACATGAAATTAACAAGTGTAGGTGTTTTAACAAGAACTTGAACAAGTGTTGAGTAATTTTATCATGCATAAACAAGTGTCATCTTTTTTTTTTAAATTTTCTTTTCATTTTTAGATTTAATAAATAAAGAAAAAAATAAGCTTTATATACACATATACTTCTACACCTTCTCTTCTTTCATATATCTCAAATGAAAGCTTAAGCTCAAATCAGTTTAAAACAAGATTCGAGCCTGAAACAAACAACTTTTCAAAATTTAAAAAGCTGAACAAGATTCAAATCAAACCTGGAGCAAGCAAATCCAAAACAAGTCCCAGTTTTTCAAAGGTCAGATTATCTCAAACCTGAAGCATCTCAAACAACAATCAAAACAAAATCAAGCAAATACAAATCAAGTACAGATCATCTCAAAATAGTTCCAGTTTTCAAAAATCAACATCATTTCCCAGTTTTTCACATTTCTAGCCTTCTTTGTTTATAAACCAGTGAGTAAACTAGCTTGAACCTTTTATATATCTTGGTGTTTGGACTTATACTTAAAGTTATGATGTAAAATATGCTTGTATAAACATGCCCGCATGTATATATATATATGGGGTGCAAGTCAGAGTACAGGAACATTTACTCTGTTCTTAGTTTACATATTACAAAACTTATCCAAAATCCAAATTCTCATCCTCTAGACTCTTTCAGGTTATAATCATTAAAAGAAAAATGTTTGTATGTGCATAATATCATATTTAAAAGTATTTTCTGGTGAATATGATGAATAATTATTTAGAAAACAGGATATCAAAGTGAAGCCTTTTCAAATTAGAAAAATCGATCATTTTAACTTTATGTTTTGATTATAGAAATAGATTCATACCAGAAAATAATGAATTTTGATAATGGTTTCATAATTTTTAAGTCTATAAATGTTGAGACATCTCGAGTTGATCGATTTTGGGGTATTCATCCAATTCCGAGGATCGATGACAAATTACATGTCGGGCTTGAAGCTGGAGGTGGCTGGAGGTCTGGAGAGCATTGGAAAAGTGCTTAGAGGATTTTTAGGTTGTCGTGGTGGCTTGGCAATGTTGAAGTAAGGTTTAA
The DNA here is from genome assembly GCA_030765085.1 of Allium cepa. Taxonomy (NCBI): domain Eukaryota; kingdom Viridiplantae; phylum Streptophyta; class Magnoliopsida; order Asparagales; family Amaryllidaceae; genus Allium; species Allium cepa. The sequence continues at coordinate 788,745,399 of CM060935.1, read as the reverse complement.
GGGCTTGGTTTGGTCGACGTTGTTTCTGGAGTTCATGCAACGTCATGGGTGAATCGTAGGTGATCGGTGGTAGGGGAAACGGTGCGTGGGCCTGAGGCAAAGGCTTAGACGTGATGGCGCGGCTCCAGGTGGTAAGAGGTCGTGGCACGGGGAAGAAATTTGGTTAGGTACGCTCATGTGGTTCATCTCTGTAGCTCGTTTTCGATTTTCGAGTTTGTTCGAGGATTAGGTGGTCGAAATCGAAGGAGGTAGTCAAAGTCATCTTGCTGGTGCCGGTGATGATGATCGGAGGGGAAACGATGATTGGTGCACATGCATACGTATCCTTGGTATCGGATGTTGCTGCGTTGTTTCGAGCATTTGGAGAAGAAGGTGGTTGTTTCGAGTTTTGTTTTGGGAAGTCTGGGTTTGGCTCGAGTTAGTACACAGGTAATTTATGAGTGAAATTCCAGTTTTCAAAATTTAAATCAAAATAAAGTTAAAAAGAAAAAGGAAAAGAAGAAGAAGAAGGGTGTTACTCGGGAATAGGCTTGGGTATTTTTGGTTTTGGCTCGGGTAGTTTAGAGCTTGGGCTCGGGTTATGTTTAATAACCAAGTTTTTAAAAGAAAGCATGATCAAGTTTCGAAGTGTATTAAAATGAATAAGTTTTTTAAAGAAATGTTACCAAGTTCCAAAGTAAGAATTATTAAACAATATTTCAAACAAGTTTCAAAGATCAAATTTTAAAATTAAATGTTTTTTACAAAATCGTTTGGTTTAAACGATTATATATTGAGTTAATTATCTTATTAAATCTTAATTGTTTTCAAAGATAAAATATTGTAATTAGGATGTGACTATGGTAAGTGTATTAAACATTAATTAATCAATGTTTATGTATAAAACGATTTCAAGTATCTAATTTAATAAGATTTAAATGTTGTAATTAAGTGATTGATTAAAATAAATGGTTTATCTAAAAAAATTGATTAAGATCTTAAGATAATTGAAGGATCGTTAATTAGTAATTTAATGACAATTAATTAAGGTAATTACCTAAAGAATAATTACTTAATGTGAGTAATTAAAAAATAATTACTTAAAGGTTGATTACTTAATGAAAGTAAATAAGGATAATTAAATAATAATTAAAGGTTAATTACTTAATGGAATTAATTAAAGGTTAATTATTTAATGGAATTAATTAAAGGATAATTACTTAACGTGAGTAATTAAAGAAAAATTAATTAATTAATTAAAGGTTAATTAATTTATAAGAGGTTAGTTAACTAATAATTAAAGGATAGTTAATTTATAATTAGAGGTTAATTAATTTATAATTAAGGGTTAATTTGTTAATGCAATTAATTAAGGGTTAATTAATTAATATGATTAACTTAAGGTTAATCAATTTACATGATTAACGAAGGGATAATTAATTAATTAGGGATAATTAATTAATTAGGGATAATTAGTTAATTAACGATAGTTAATTAAGATGAGTAATTAAGGATGATTAATTAATCTAATTAATTAATAACGAATGGTTTGTAATTAATGTTAATTAAGCAGGATTTAGGGGTAATTGATTTAATTTATTTGGTGATTAAAATATAATTAATTGGGAATTGATCAACTAATTAATCCTGCTTATGGATCATTAGATTACATTGAATGCCTTGAATTGTTTGATATCTTTGATATACAATGTTCTGTGATATGAATTGCTTTGGATTGAGCTGTGATTAATGTAAGTTATTTATCTGTGATGAATTAGCATATTTATTTATGAATGGAAAATAAGCGTTATGGATTATAACGCTTATTGATATTGTTGTGCTTGGATTTATGATGGTTGTGATATTTTATTGTTTCTTGCAAAACCCCTAGACAAAACACATATAGACAAATATGGATTTTGAGAGAAATTGGTTAAGTCATAGGTATTTTGAATTTAAAATTATTTTTATTCAAAACGGTGAAAAATTTAAAGGATGAATTTTGAATCCAAAATAGTTTGGAAGTGAAATTGGGTTAAATATGAAAAACTTTTGAAAAGGAAGTTTTGAAATTAAAATTATTTTGGGAATTTAAACTTAACTCAAAATAGAGCTTGCCAGTAGTACAACAGTTCGCTGATTTTTCGATTTATACTTTAAAAGGCTATAACTTGAGCAAATTTAATCGGATTTTCTCGAAACGAAAAACCTTTGTTTTCAAATGATAATAGCTTTTACATAAAGGAAGAATTTCCAGTTTTCGTTAAAAGGGTTTCTAGTTATGTATAAATCAAATTTGAATTGGAAATAGTTTTGAAAGCTATGAATGAATCTTTGTTAAAGATTTGGTAAACCTTGTTTCAAATTGAAGAGGTTCTTATAGATGGATCCTTTGTTTAAAATATTAAAATGGAAATTTGTTAAAACTATACAAGAGAAAAGGTTTTGGAAATAAGTTATGACTTAACTAAGATCCGAAAGTATCCATATGTTTTAAAATAAGCGCTCATTATTCGGTTAAGCTAGGAGAGGACATTAAGTCATAAAACCCATTCCGAATAATGGTACGACGTAATGGAATTGCATTTGAAGACGATGATTGAAGAACGGGTATTTTGAAAATGAAAGGATTACCTATCGATTGTCCCTACACCGAGTTGCTCCGGTATAGAGATAACCCTATGTGATGGGGAGTCCAAACATGTTTGGGGATATCCGGATTTGCAAGGACTTTTTCCTTAGTTGGACTAAGTGCCTTCGGTTCCATTCAGACCCATGATGGACTTGTATGGATGTATTTCTGACATTACACTTTGAGATATGAAGCTGGTTTCTATCAAATATATTCTGTTTGGTGGTGGAGAATTTATTCTCTTAGCTTAACACCTTCTCTGAGACGTATGAGATCAGAGGTTATGTAGTTGATGGTTAGTAGTGATATATTCCCTATTTGGTAATGTGGCATGCCGAATGCTGATCATTGGTTGATCGAAGCATGGCTTTTGTGAAAAGCATAGCTTTATGGGACAAGACATCATCGAACCTCACACCTCGAAAATAGTCGAAATAGGAAGGATGCAGCAAGGTTATGGGGGTCGCACCCCTTAGGGTATGTGCATTTCCTTCCGGATAAAAAGTGGTATCATGGTACGAAGCCCAGATATTTTACTTATGTGCTTGTTGGAATTGGTGGAATCCCGAGATAAAGGTCAGTTACGACCGGGGGATGGCATACTCGTGATAGTTAGTTACCTAGTTGCAGAGGTAACCCGGCCTTGTTTTGGAAAAGATCCGGTTATGTTCTCAGGGCGTCCCTCAAGAGGCGTACCCATTCGAAAAGGAAGTTCCTTAGCCTTGGTCATTTGTTGGAAATCTAATCACTCAACACGATCCCTGTACGTTTTTAGTTGTAGAACCTGCTATCTAACATGGTAGCTATAGTAGGCATACTATAATGGTACTTATGCTGACTAAGATTTATATTATACTTTTGAAATGTTTTTCACACTATGCACTAATAATAATATCAAAAGGATTTTTGTGTATCAAGCATGTTTGACTGCTATAAGGAGAAACCTCCCTCAAGTGTGCGATTGCATTGTGTGTGTGTGTGCTGAGATTCCTTATGGTAGTTTCATTTTCCAAAAAGCATAGAGAGTATCTTTTTATTCAAAATAACTGTTTTATTTGCTCACACCAGTCTCATGACTGACCTGAAGTTTATTATTCGCTTTCTAAACTCTATGTGCCTATAATTTTTCACATGGGCAACCTAGAGTCGCGTTATTAGTAGATTAAGAAGTTAGTTCAGATTGTAGATGTGGATCTAAAAGTTTGTGGGTTTCGGGATCGCATTTGTTATACTGCAGCATGATAGCTTTTGGCCTTTGAAGCTTTGAAGTTTTGGATTGAAAATTCTGTATGTTGGATTCTCGCTCTTGCTCTCTTTCTTTTGGAAGATCCTATTGAAGTTGTTTTCCGCCGTCGTGTTGTTTCCGCTGTATTCATTTGTATACATTGTGCTCTGATGTTGGTGGTCATTTTTTGTAATCTATGTTGTATCCATGTTGTATATCAATGAAAATCATTTTTTTCCACTGTGTTGTTATCATCTAATGTGTTATAAGCTCCGGCGAATTGGACTCCAACGTTTGAATATCCGGCATTCGAATACGGGTGATGTATTGGATGTCGATTTTCGAGCGTCGGAACCCGGGTCATTAAAGATACAATTTTCCGTTGACTCTTTCCTAAACTAACCTTTTCTTTTCATAGAATGGTTGATGCTCCGAACCTTCCGAGGGCATTCCAGTCCCAGCCTAGTTTCACAGGCACTTACAAGACACCACTCCCGGGGTGCACGAGCCTGCGCCCAATCCTGCACCAGCGGGTGGGAATCCCATCAACCCACTTGCCGCCATCAATTTATCTAAACTTTGTAAAGATTTTACGAGTTTTGGCGGGAAGACTTTATCCGGCATTGGAGGCGAGAACATGGCTTAGGGACACGGAGAGGATTTTTGGTCTTTTGGGATTGGATGGACAGCAGCAATCAGCTGGCAGCTTAGCAGTTGAAGGAGAAGGCATCTTATTGGTGGGAGGTGATCGAGTTAGAGAGAAGGAATATTACTTGGGATGGATTCAGGGAGCGATCCGATAGGAAGTTTCTATCTTAGGCAGAAGAGAGTGTTCAGTTGGAAAGGTTTATCAATTTAAAGCAAGGGAGTTTGTCTATTAAGGAATACATGATTCAATGAGCTGTCGTGGTTTGGTATGGATTCAGTGAACACACAACATAAGAAAGCCATGAAGTTTACGAAGGGATTGAATCAACCCCTTCATGGAATATTGCTGACTCATGTACCGATGGGAGCTACTTATGAGTCTTGGGTCGTGATGGCACTTATGTCACATACGGTCAAGGAGGGAGAGTCTAAAGAGGAGGTCAAGTTTGAAGATCCAAAGAAGAAGTGGCGAGAAAAGAATAAGAAGAAGAAGAAAGGTGATGGTCCTCAAAAGTAGAATAAGAAAGGAATAAAGTTCCATGGTTATGGGATGGTTGGACATATGGTCAAGGATTGCTGGAAGGAGAAGACGAAGGGCAAGTGTTATACTTGCGGGTAGTCAGTCATATGAGTAGGAGTTGTCCCTAGGGAGTGAGTGCACCAGCTACGCAGATTAAGGCATTAGACACAACACCTTCCGGTAGCATTCCAGTTAGAGGTAGGAAATTCACGGTTGAAGGTTTGATTTCTATATTTGATTTTTCCATTCGAACTTTATTTGATTCTAGAGCATCACACTCTTTTATCTCTAGCTCTCTAGTAGATTGTTTGCACTTGGACATATCAATAGTAGTAGATCCCATTATTGTTTCAAACCCCATAGGAGGATCAGCACACTTATCTATGGTTTGTAGGGCTTTTAAAATCATTATCTTAGGCATAGATTTTGACTGTGACGCCTATGTTTTGGGATTCTCGAGGTATGGAATGATCCTAAGGATGGATTGGCTATCTACATATAGAGCTATCTTAGACTGCGAGAGAAGAGTCGTTAGACTTAAGACTTACAGTGGTAGGACTCTTGAGGTATCTTGTGACCCGTCAGAGTCAGTCATGTTAAGTTTTCTCTATGCTCTCGTTTCATCGTCATCAGAGTTGCATTCGGTTCCTATCGTCAGAGATTTCATAGACATCTTTGAGGAGGTTAGAGGACTGCCCCGTAAGAGAGAGATTGACTTCAGGACTTATTTGACTGAGTATGCTAAGGCAGTAACATTACCTGCAAGGCAGATAGCACTTAGGGAGAGGAAAGAATTGAGCAAGCAGATTCAGGAGCTTTCAGAGAAGGGATTCATAAGAAGGAGCATATCGGATTGAGGAGCGCCAATCGTCTTCACCACTAAGGCAGATGGTTCTCTCTAACTTTGCGTAGATTATAGGGAATTAAATAAGCTCACTAAGAAGAACTGATATCCACTCCCTAGGATTGATGATCTTTTTGACCAGTTGGTAGGTTCTTCAGTTTTCTCCCAACTTGATTTAGCCATGGAATTCCATCAATTTAGAGTCGCTGATGACAGTATAGATAAGACTACCTTTAGGACACCAGATGGATTCTTCAAGTGGTTAGTTATGCCTTTTGGACTAAACAATGCCCCAACCTATTTCATTGATTTGATGAGATGCGTCTTTAGGGATGTCCTAAATAAGTGTGTGGTGGTATTCGTAAATGATATCTTGGTATTTTCCAAGAATATGGAGGAGCATGCAGTTCATTGAAGAAGTTCTTCGCACACTTTGTAGTCATCATTTAAGATCTACGTTTTCGAAGTGTCATTTTTGGAGAGAGGAAGTTTGTTTCTTGGGGCATATGGTCTCGATGGAAGGTTTGGCTATTGACCCTGCCATGGTTATTACAGTGCAAGATTGAAAGGCCCCCAAGAACGTTACCGAGGTTAAGAGCTTTCTAGGTTTGGCAGGTTACTATAGGAAGTTCGTTAGAGACTTTGTCAAGATTTCGACACCACTTACATGCCTTACTAAGAAGAATAAAGCTTTCGTGTGGGACACGGATTGTGAGGGTTCCTTCATGAAGCTTAAGAGAGCCCTTACTACTGTACCAGTGCTAATTTTACCCGACGAAGTTAAGCCTTTCACTGTATACACTGATGCATGCGGAATAGGTCTAGGAGCAGTGTTGATGCAAGAAGAGAGGGTAGTGTATTATGGCAGTAGGCAGTTTAGGATACATAAGAAGAACTACCCTACCCACGATTTAGAGTTCGCTTTCATAGTTTTTGCACTTAAGGCTTGGAGACATTATTTGTTTGGAGAGAGGTTTGAAATTTTTTCCGACCATAAGTCTTTGAAGTACCTATTCTCGCAGAAGGACTTGAACTTGAGGCAACAGAAGTGGATGGAGTTTTTAGCCTCATATGATTTTGAGATCGCCTATACCCCTGGCAAGGGTAATGTGGTTGTGGATGCATTGAGTAAAAAGAAAGCAACCCTTAGTCCTTTGTTCATCGATGGAGGAACTTAGAGTTTATTTCAACCTTTGATTTTAATCCCTCTACGGACATTACTCTCGAATTATTGTTGACATTAAAGGTGAGGCCCACCCTTATAGATTATATTGGCTCGAGGCAGTGGGAGGATTCAAAGCTCATGGACATTATGGATAGGATTAGCCGAGGTGAGGTCTTGAGACATCTCCAACGCTATTCCATTGATAGCAGAGGGTGGCTTAGGAGAGATGGGAGGCTTTGTGTTCCACATGCCAGTGACTTGTTGAGAGTAGTTTTGGAGGAGGCGCACCATTACCGTATCATTATGCATCCGAGTAGTGATAAAATGTATCGAGATATGAAGAGGATGTTCTTTTGGGGTGGCATGAAGAAGGAAATGGCGGAATTCGTAACTAAGTGTGTCTCATATGCCAAAGGGTAAAAGCAGAGCAGGAGAAGCCTGGTGGATTACTGCAACCCTTTGACTTGCCGGAATTGAAGTGGGACAGTATTTCTATAATTTCATTGATGGTTTACCCCGTTCTAGGAAAGGGAACACTAGAATTTGGGTGATTGGTGATAAATTTACCAAGAGCGCTCACTTCATCCCAGTTAAAAGTAAGCGTACGGCTTCATATTTGGCATCCATGTATATTTGAGAGATAGTTCGTCTACACGGAGTTCCTTCTAACATTGTTAGTGATAGAGATCCCATTTTCACTAGTGAGTTTTTTGAGAAGCTTACAGGAGGCGCTAGGGACGTAACTTAGGTTGAATATAGCCTATCACGCCCAAACTGATAGCCAAACGGAGAGCTTAAATAGGGTGCTTAAGGATTTGCTGCGGATATGCATTTTAGACTTTGGAGGTACTTGGAAGGAGCAACTTCCATTGGTTGAGTTCGCGTACAATAATAGTTACCAAACAAGTATAGGAATGGCACCACTTGAGGCTTTATATGGGAGACCTTACAAGTCCCCATCATGTTGGGTAGAGTCTGCGGAGAAGTTATTATTTGGACCCTATATGGTTAGGGAGACCTCTGAGAAGGTGGATTTTATACGGCAAAGGATGAAGATGGCTCAAGACAGATAGAAGTCGTATGCGGACAAGCGGAGGAGAGACTTAAGTTTGAGGTTGGAGACTTAGTTTTTTATCAAAGTATCCCCGCTTAGAAAGATGGTAAGATTCAGAACAAATGGAAAGTTAGCCCCTAGATTTGTTGGACCATTTCCTATCACAGAGAGAGTTGGGAAGATGGCTTACCGAATAAGGCTACTTGATAGGCTCGTAGGAGAGCACGACGTTTTCCATGTTTCACACTTGCGAAAGTGCTTACATGACTCGACGGAGCTTGTGGAGCCTAGTCAGATGGAGGAGGTGGAGGTAGAAAGGAAGCTTCTGTTCGGCGTATCCCCACGAAGATTGTTGGAAGAGACACCGAGCGACTAAGGAATAAGGAGGTTCCACTAATGAAGGTGCAATAGGGAGATGATGTTGTAGACACCACTTAGGAAGAAGAAGAGAAGATTCCTACTTCCTATCCTTATCTTTTTGATAGTAAGTTCTAGAATGTCTTTTTCCATCTTTAGATTTGAATAGGTTCTTTCCTTTATTATCCTTTGGAAGGGTAGAGCTTAAGATTTAACCTAGGGATGGTAGGATTTGATGTAAACATGTTAATAGAACATGTCATGAATGACGTATGCTAGTGGTTGCAAATGTTTGCTAGTGGATGCTATGGATGCATATAGGTACACTAGGCACTATTATTCCTTAGGGATCGGCCTAACTAGGACACTAGAGCATATGCATATGGATATGTGTGCATTTTTATTTTATTTTCATGGTTGCTATAAATGATGCGCATTTTTATCACTTGATAGTTGCATTTGGGTGATGTTTGTAGCACACATATAGAACTGTCAGTTATCATTATAAATTTTTTGCATTAATTTGGATACATGGCACACACATGATTTGATAAGAGGAGGTCAACTTAATCAACGGGCCGACTAATCTCTTGCATTAGTTAGGAAAATTTACACTACACTAATTGCATAAGTATCATATATTGCATTAGAAAAACTTAAGGACAATGGATGAATGGTTGATGATTGAGTAGTTGGTTGTAGAATTGGATGAAAAAATTTAGTACATTCTTTTATCCTAAGAGATTTTTGGGACGAAACCCCTTAAGGATGGGAGAATGTAATAACCCGAAATTTAACCCGTAATAATTAATTTGATTAATTAATAAAACAATTAATTAACTTTGTGAAATTATCGTAATTAAGCCATGGAAATTGCACTATTGTGTCCATGGTAATTTTCTGGTCACCTTCCATATATAGAACGTCAGAAACCGAGCTAATATGACCAAGTTACAAAATAAACTAAATAAACAGAAATAAAATAAAAATAAAAATAATAATACATAGCCAAGTCAACCGGCCGGTCGACCTAGGCAAGGGGGCAGTCGGCCGCCCGGTTGACCCGCCTTGCCTATTTGCAAGCAAACGAACGTTCGTTCGTTCAAACGATTCGGTGACGAGTAAACACGTCATTTGCATCCTTTACTTCAATCTGGTCCTTCTAGTTTTGCATCTGATGGCTCCTATTCATCCTATGATGTATTTGCATCCTATTCAATCTCCAAATCCAATGGTCCGAGGTCCACTTCTACACCTATAAATAGACCCCTAGATCTAACACTTTTTCTCATTCTAGATTTTCTCCAATTGGGTTCACCTTTCTAGGAAGGACCCTAAATGGAATAATTTTTTCAAAGGAGAAAATCATTATAAATTAAATTCTTTTATAACTCCAAGTGGATCTAGGAAGACTAAAGGAAAAGCTTAGGATCAGAGGTGAGTGATTGTAATTATTTTAAGATTTCTTTAGGTGAATTAAAATAATAGGGTTTTCAATAGTTGTAGTTTTACTACGATTTTTGGAATAGCCTTTTCGGTAGTTTATTTATAATTTTAAGAATTATTTTCAGTCTATTTCCTTTCAGCTATTCTTTTCATTAATTTTTTTTTATTTTGTTAAGCATTGCTTTTTATTGAATTATAGTTTATTTACAATATTTAAGTTTATTTACTGTTAGTTACATCTTGTTCGACGATTCGAACTTTTTTGCAAGTGTCTATTCACTTCATCCCCATTTTCTTCGCATATTGATTAGAATAAATTAAAACGCAGATATGGGTTATATAAGTAAGAATATTGAATGAAGAAAATAAGATGCAAATTATAAAGACTGCAATAAATAATGGAATTGGACTGTAATGAATAATGGAATTGAACTGAAATTATGCCTAATTATAACTAAAATTGGACTAATTAAAGATAGTTGGCATAGTAATAACTTAGAATTATAACTAAATATAATAAAAGATGAAAGAAGCTTATTTTCACACTTAGACCTTGGGTTAAGAAATAAGCATGATTATAACGTAGGTTATAATAAGAAATGGAACAAAATGAGGCTTATTTTAAGACTTAGGATAAATTAATAAGCAAAGATAGTAGGGATAAATTGTAAAGGCTTATTCAAAATAATTTATCTAAGTTAATAAGAAAAGATGAAAATAGGACATGTACCAAATAGCATTCCCTAGGGCACGGTTATGCTAAGAATGGTAGTAATTGGTCAAATAGAAGTCCAAATCATAGGGATTTGGACAAGGGGCGCAACTAGATATTGTTTGGATGAAGGGTCAGTACCAACAGCATTTCCCTTATAGATTCTATGGACACATGGTGATCTCACATTAGCCTGAAGTAGGATGAGGGGAATGCTTATGATGGATGATGAGGTAATAAGAAGACCCAATAGGTGAAGCAAAAGGTAGCATGGGCCTAGTGGCAGTTACGCGTGTAACTTCCGTTCGAGTGCTCCATAAGAGCTATGAGTTCCACGTGCTTAGTGTGGTTGTCTTCCATGGACACCATTGCCTTTTGTGTAGGGGGCTATATATGTCATCTGGGCCATAATAACATTTTGTGTAGAGAGTCATATAGCAGCTGGACCATAGAAAGGTACTATAGAGTAGCTGGCCGATCAAAAAGGTTGAATTTGGGTTACATCCTAATTACAGGATCAGGAATTCAGCCTAATTAAAGTAGAAATTAAAAGCAAGCGTGAATAATCAAAGTTAACATATCTTATAAGTTGAATAATATTTAATCGTACTTATTTCCGTTATTATTCTTATTTAAGCTAGAACTGTTATAGAGTCTATTACTTTTATCTTGCTTAAAGAATCGAGTAATTACTATCATTCACCATACTTTTAGTCTGACCCACTTCTCTATCTCCTCCTTTTTTTTCCCTTAGGCAATCAAGGAAGAAGGCAGTAGGTTGCTGCAGCTTGGAGTTCTAAAGGAGGAGATTTCTTCTATGTATTTCTTTTATTTCAGCTTTTTTTCTTTCTATATACTAGCTTATTTTATGGGATATTATGTACTCTGATTTTGAGACTACGAGTTTTTGCTTCATGAGACATACTGGATTTTTAGATATGTATATGACATTTGGTATTTGACTTATTTATGAAGCAGTTATGAAGCTTTGTTTTAATTAATTATTACTTTAAGCTTCCATTGTTTTTATCTATATTTTTCGTGTGAATCTTAGTCTTTGTTAGTTTCAGTTATACCTACAATGCACCACGCCATTTAATGTGTCATTTTGGGCATATTAACGGGTGTGGGGTGTTTCGTAGAGTGTATAGAAAGATTGTTTCGAAGGATTGTGTTTGGGTAATCGAATACTCTGTCCTACTTAGCTACCAGTCTAGTCTGAGTAGATATGTGAACCCAAAAGTTTCTCCTAATAAAAAAGGCCCAATTTGGATTATGCTTTGGGCTAATTTTAAAAAAAATTGAAAATAAAAAATATAAGATTTTAAATTTAGTATTTAAATTTAATATTTAATTTTAATAGTTAAATTTAAATTAAAATATACATATATTATAAATGTTACAATATAATAAATTTTTCAAAATGTATGAAAATTAATATAAATTAATTTCAAAATTTATAAAATTTATTAACAAGGTTAATAAAATATATTAATTAAATAAGTTAAGTAATAAATAAATATATACATGTATTATATATTATGATAAATGTTATGTTGTTTTTAAAATGTTAAATAACATAAGTATACATGTATGTATATAAATGAATTTCAACTTTAATATAAATTTAAATAAAGAAATTTAATTAAATAAATTAATTAAAAGGTTAATTAATTAAATAATATACATATATATGGCATATGTGTTATACTATGAAGGTTATGGTATGTAATAAATGTTCAATATAAATGTTATAATAAAATAATTTAAAATTAATTAAAATGTTAATTAGTTGTAACTAATCAAATATGATTTCATTACTGTAATATTATAATATACGACTATTATATAAGTAATATGAAATATAAAAGTTATATAATAATAAAACTTATATAATATGAATGTACAATTAAAGGTGGAACATTAAGAAACCCTAAATAGATTTAAGGAATAAATGTGTACGTATATGTACGTATATCGCTTTCTGATGTGTCTGCCGCTTGAATTATAAGGATATTTTATAAGAAATACATTATTCCTTAAGTCGATATCGCTCAATATAATATATGAAAGATTATGATATAAATCTTTAATATAATATTGTCATTTACCCTATATATTAATAAATTACTTGCATACTCTTAGTTGTTGAGCAAACTCAAGCTAGGATGTTATGCGTAGTATTATTAATATATTGAATAGATGAAGTAAGATAACTATATGTACTAATTGAGAAAACTCAGGTTACATATACGATACTTAGGTCGTCGCGGTATGGTAGGTACGAGTAAATAATTTTGTTTTGAGTTGTTGATCAAACTCAAGATCGAATTGAAAATAGGGCAAGGTGCCTAGGGTTAAGAGTTGTATTTAATACAACTGATATGGAGTTATCCATCATCCATGGAGTTATGACTTATTGAGCAAACTCAAGGCCAAAATTACACGATAGATGAGTCCTAACACCCACTAGTGATGTCGTAATATTTCTATGTTTCGCTTAGGGCTTGGTGAAATAGAGAGCCTTACTAGAAAAATGAAAGATAACATTTAACTTTTCTAATATTGCAAGAACATATGTTGTATAATGTTATAATTATCTACGCTAACAACTTTATACATCTAATACAATTAATAAAACGTTTATCAATTAAGATATACAAATGAACTGAATTGAAGATTCACAAATAGAAATATAACATATACTTAATAATAAATGCTTCTTACGTGTTCATGTTTCAATACCCATGTAAGCGCCTGATTTTACAATTACTACATACATTCATAATTTGGTTGCTTACGCGTTTATTTGGTCGAGACCATGTATTACATTCTATTAGTTTCGAACTCTAAAAGTAACACAAGATTATGGATATTTAATCCATAAACTATTGCATATAAGTGTTATATGGGGAACGGCCACAGTTCGCATTGTACGATACTTCAATGAAGTTAGTTCATTCAAAATAAGCCAATAAACAGTACTATGAGATTGAGTATTCAATTTGATTGATTTCAAAAGGACCTTATTGTGTTAAATGTAACACTAGACCAAACAACAAGAAAGATCTAAGAATTCGTTCACTAAAATTTCAGTTTGATCAGTTTATGCAAAGTGCAACATATTTGATGTCTTTAAATGTTAAGGATGATCGAGTATGCTTTGGTGAAGAGTTCACTATAATGTTGTAGTAAGGGTTTTCTTTTAAGTGGACTGACCATTTAGAAAGGAAAACGAATCTATAAGAGTAAATGTGATTTAAGGTACAGTTGGGATGAAGAGAGTGAATTCTCACTTTTGCTTCATACAGAAACATCGAAAATGAGAATTGTAATGATAAAGATTGATACTTAACATTGGAATAAGAGACACAATTTCTATTCCGAAATGTATTTTCATATAAAATATTATTTTCGATGAGATTTATTTATTTTAGTTCAAAATATTTCATCAAAGAATCACTATAAACCAATTGAAGTACATGAAATAGATAATCTGTATTAAGTGAATGATGGACCTTCGAATTTAGTACGCTATTATAGTAATGGCAAAAATAGTGAGAGCATGTCATATAGAACTTATTAATTGCATCAAATTATGAAAATTGTTTTCGTAAAACATACCGAACCTTATTTATGAAAATATGACTATTTTTTGGTGTCGACTGAAAAATGGACATAGTCATATTTCAATATGAATATTGTGAATATTCATTCTGAAATAAAACTAAAATGTGGTATTTATTTTCACAATAAAAGTGATGCATTAGAAATACTGAAGTATCTAAAACTATTTATAATTATTTTGGAATTATAGACTAAGACGTAGTTTTGAGAAATAATTTTTATTATATGATTATGAATCATATGAAACTAGTTAATTATATCTCAAACATTTAAGGGCTATGTACCCATTTAGAAGCATCATAAGAGTAGATGAATTCCTCGGATTAATACATATAGGTATATGTAATTGTAAGTCTATTAATACCAAAACCGTTTCATGTACTTCATCATATCCACAGATGAGTTATCACAAACATGAACATGTTTATTTGATACGCATGTATAAACCTATGATAAGCACATATAATACAAAACGGAAGTAAATAATATAACATGCGATATAAATGATTTGATTTGATCGAATGAGTGAGTATATTGGAAAGAGTTATGTATGTATCGAATATGAACAAAGATTCAGTCTCAGAGATCACTCTTCCTTATAATATATAATGATGTAATGATAAGGAGTAATCGAACTTTATTAGACAAAGCACAATTAATAAGTTAAAAAAAATTCTATAAGTTTGTACTTAAGAGTGGTAAACAAGTTTAAAATTAGTATCATCCAAAGAATAGTTTATTAACTATATTAGATAAGGATTTATAAGAAATTCCTATATATCCTAGGCCAAGAAGTTGGCAGATTGTGCGAGTTGAAAGGCTGCATGTAATAAATGTACATAAGGGATCTTGTATGGATCATCCCAAGTGATTTTTTGGAATGATAGTCATTAGATGACTAATTTATGTTTTGAACATAAATATATTGCGAACTAATGCAAAATCGATTTTATAAGGCAATACATAAAATGTTTATGGGAGCCCATTCTGTTGCACTGAGAGACAAATGTTTTTTCAAGAAATACCAATGTCATTAAGAAGGAATTTCTTTTAGAAATTACTGGTAGTAAAATGCATTTGAATACGATCCAAGGATAAAACTGATTACGAGGGATGGAATGAAATTACCAAACGTAAAATGAACACAATACATTGTAATATCTAATAAGTATTCTTGCACATTAAAGAGAAACTTTGAGTTTCTTGTTAATGTCAATAATAGATAATTCTCGGTTGTTAATTAAACCATTAAGAGTATTGAATCTATGATATGGTACGATGTGTAAATCCAAAATAGATTCTAAATACATTATCAAAATATGATTTTGATAGTTGTATCAAACATGACATGATCCATTGGCCATATATGCATCTTTAAGAGAAAGACAAATGTAGTTGGAATATCATGAGCCACATTTATAAGAATAATATCGTTAATTCCAATTGTTGAAACTAACATAGTAGGTTGATCATTTGAGGTGCTCAAGTTGGTTCGGATTTTGCTCACAAAATTACTGCATGGTATGACTTAGTAATTTGGTACATATGTGTTGAAGTGGAAAATTCTAAATTATGATTTAGAATAGACTGTTTACATGTAATAACCAAAGTATCTCGACGTTAGTAGGAGAGGTATTGAGTTTGTGAGTTTTTGGATATGATCTAAGAACACATACCAAAGTGTCGTTCGACAATCATCAAAATTAAATAGATTTTGTGATAGATATTTCAAATAGCTTGATTATCAATCGAAATGCAGAGGAGGCGTGTGTTCATAAGAAAGATCTTTAAAAGGTACATAGATATTTCTAAACCACAAATAAACAACTCACTACTGATTGTTAATGATACAAAAGTACTAAAATCAGTTTTAGTTGTTTTATGTGAATAATGTCTTTTATTGTAAGTATAAAAGATATTAGGAATGTCCTAAATAATATACAAGGGCACCTTAATAAAATATTTAATACGAACATGTAAGACGGATTCCTTACGCATTAGCAATAGGAATTATCATACATGTTATGTTGTCTGTGGTATCGTGATTTATTTATGTATTTGATACACGAAGAAAAGTATCGAATCCAAATTGATACCACTAAATGGTTGTTTGAGGTGTTCTCATGAAATTATGAAATACTATAGAACTGTTTACAGAAACAACAAATTCCTTATAAAGGAGTGTCAGATTCAAACTTTTATAACTGATACTGAGTATAATATGTCAACAATGAATTCAAGTCAAGAATCTTTAGGTGGGAAATGTTCCAAAGAGAAGAAATTGTGTCTAATTCAATGAATAGGCTAAGTACATTAATTTGAATAGCACCACAATAAAAGCATTGCATATATAGTAAATGCATAAATTTATAACTAAACCGAGAGTGATTCCAAGTGTTGAGAACCTAAAACATTATTATAAGATAGCAATGTCACCATATAGTTCATAACAAAAAAATAAAGATAACTGAAAATCGAGAGACATACTTTGAATTGTTCCACATGATAAGGATAATTTATCGGCATCGAAAAGAGTTGATTAACAGAGTAGATAATTAAAGCATAATAACATAACCATTCTTTGAGGGACTGGCCCAATTGGTTTTGAGGAAACTAATTAGAGAAGTTGGAATAAGATTCCATAATTGACCTCAAGTGCAAGTGGGAGATTAATAGAATTAGAGGTATGTGCTAAAGGCAACTATGTAATTTATATATATATATATATATATATATATATATATATATATCTAACTCGATAATCAATCTTGTTCGAAATAAAAGGTGTGTTCTTTCTATTATATACTTGATATAATGTGTTATATTGATTAATTAATTTAATTAAAAGTTTATTTAATAGAAAAATCCATAATGGTATGATTTTTGATAGTAGTTACAAAGTGTTGTAACCGTGAGTAAATTTATCACAATAAAAAAAATATCATTTTAAATATTCCTAGTCAATATGTATCGAGACTAGATATCGATACATCCATTGAGAATAGAGTATGTAACGCTCTTCAAATGTTGGGTAGTGTACTACTCATGGCTGCTGGATGCACCAAGTAGTTAAGTACTGATAATTATTGGATAATTATGGAATGACTCACTCGATTATTTTCTATTGGTTAATCTAAGTAAGGTCAAACAGAAATATCGATATGAATAATTTAAATAGTTCCATCGACTTGAGAAAACTATCGATCTTCAATATGAAATATTCGCTTTGATTATAGTCAAATTATGGTACAACGTCCATCGAGTGACTATAGTTGGGTCAAGTGGAAGTATTGGATGTGAAGTGCTATCCAAGAGAGGATTCGTCTCCTCGGTTATATGGGGTTAGTATCATAGTAAACTCAATGTCAAAGTCTCTAGCCATAACATTTCGGTTAATAATAATTGTAATGAATCAAGGACTTTATTTTTGGATGATAGAGTTGAATATGAATGATACTTAAAATTTGAAGATCACCAAATTTCATTAGTTTAAAGTGATATAGTTTTGATGAAGATAATTGGTGTAAACAAAAATCACAAATAAAGTAACCTCTTAATAAAGTAAAACTAATTTTACCAAAACCAATTAAGCGATAAAATTTGGACAAAATGTCACACCACCTGTTAAATGACATGTTAACAATAATATTCAAATAGTCGATATTAATTACTGACCAAATTTACACCTGACGGATCACACAATCGAAAACGATGAATTCTCCTTTGACCAAATGATTTAATTAATTTATAATTGTTATAAATTAGTTAAGTTAAGTAATATTTATGAAATATTATTTACAAATTTGATTTTGATTTGATAAATGAATATTCAATGATTTATAAAACTTATAAATACATTAATCTATATACGACATCAATAAGTGTTTTAAATTAGATTTAAAACATAAAATATTCATTTAGGCTCTAAATGGGTTTATGTCCCATCATGGGGCTGATAGGATCGACTAAAACATGAGGCTAAGGGCAGCTACTAGATGGGCTAAAGAGGAATAAAGATGGATGACTTAGATGAAAGGAGATTGAGTAAAAGATATGATCCTAAAACCTCTCATTTCCTTCCTCTATTTAGACATTTCTTCCTTCATTTTGATAGTGATCTTTTTGAATCCACCATTCCCATTCATTTTGCCGACTGATCTTCTCCCTCCCATCTCTCTAGTTTTTCAAGCTCAAATCAATTTAGCTATTATTCGATAGGTGGTGGTCAACGGTTCAAGCATTAGCAATCTGTTGGATCAAAAATCATTTTCAGGAACTTACATATAGAGTTGTTAATTTTGTACGAATCTCTGATGTCTGTTTGAGTCTGTTGCCGAAAAGCGTCCGATTGAACCCCATTCAATTTTCATTTAGGACATGAATTAGGACGAAAAAATTTATATGAGCAAAAGTTCATATGGTCCCTGCATTCAAATTCATTCAAATTTCTTATAATTTAATATGTTCATTGTGTACTTCAAAATATTTATGACAACTGTTTGGTTGGCTGATTGAGTAAAGATTCATAAAACGTTTACACTGTAGTGCATACTGATAAAAATAATTTATTTGATAGAAATTCTATTAAAAAGCATACAATTTGATGTAAATAATAGTGTTCTCCATGTCCATTCGAGTCCATAGTCGAAAAACATTCGTTCACGTCCGTCCGATTTCATTTAGGACATGGATTAGGATAGCAAAATTTGTACGAGTGTAAGTCTCATACAATCCATATCTGATTTGATTTCATTAGAACAAAAATTAAACACACCTTTGTCCGGTCCGACCGATTTACACCCTACTTACATCATCATTCAAGGTGTGCTTAAGGGCTTTGGCTGCAAGATATTTTTTCTAATTAATTACAAAAATTAATTTATATTTGCAATTCTCATTATGTGTGTATATATATATATATATGTACGTATGTATGCATGCATGCATATATGTATAATATTATTAGTTTGGTGACGATTTCAATATGCAGATTTATTGTCTCAATTTTGATTGGTTATATGTATATATATAATTATGTATGTTTATAAAAAAAATATGTTAATTAGTCTATTAGTCTACGTATAGCATTGCTCAGAAATAAAATAAAATAAAACAAAACATTTTTTATTATTTAAATAATTTAATATACAATATATACATATATTTATATATTTATATAATTTATAATTTAAATACTATATTATATTTATGTAAAATATGAAAATAAAATTTAATATATGATGTTTAACAAGTATATTGTTTTTGGCAAGAAGAAAATATTTTCATTGTTTATATATTACTTTTAAATGATTATTAAATTAATTTATCATATAAATAATTATATAAATTCTCTCACACACATATATATCATAAAATGTATTTTATATTTTATAAATTATATCGATACATATTAAACTCGTGGCAGAAAATAAAAAACATTTTTTGTACTTTTAAATATTTAAATTAAAACCCAAAATTTAAAATTGGATTTTTAAATTATTTAAGTTACAAGATTGTAATGAAATTTCAAATTACAAAATTTTCGTCTAAATTTTTCTGGAAGTTTAAAGTTTTAATTTAATTTCGAATAAGATACTTTTATTAATTTTTAAATTGTTTTTTTGAAATATACATATATATAATTTTAAAAAAAATATTTTAAGCCATACGTAAGACCAGATATACATACGTTTGTTTATTTATTTAAACAAAAATTATTTTCTAACTTTATTTATATTAATATATAATTTTTTACTATACGCATACATATAAGCATTTAACATATTCATTTATACACACACACATACAAAAATATTTATATATTAAAAAGAATTCGTGTATTTATATAAGTACTATTTTTGATACTATAGCAATAAAGAATTATTTATTATATTTTAAATGATATAAACATATTTATATATTAATCAATATTTAGATCTATTTAATATTATATATTAATGTTCATTTATAAATATTTATATGTTTATACAAAATTATATATAAATAAAATTTTAATATATATATAATTATTTTATTATTAAACAAAATATACACACACATTTAAATAATATATTTGCATATTGGAAGAGCTAACGTGTCTGTTGCGATGTAAATCTCAACATCTATACACATGCATGTTGTATCTTTCACAAATTGATATTTTACACATGCATGCACACATACATATATGTGTGTGTATGATACACATGTGTGTGTGTCATAACATAAACTAAATAAACAATATCAATTTATAAATTTAAATAAAATAAAGACTTTATTTAAATAAAATTTAGAATATTCTAAATAAACTAGATTTCATAGCCCCAATAAAAGTCCAATATGATAAAAAAAATTGAAATTCACCCATACCTACTACTGAGGACTGGCACAGTTTTAAAAAATAGATGTTGTCTGTTGCATCTCATTGGAAGTTGAATTCAAAGAAGACCTAATGGTTAACAACAATTGCTTCGTCGCTCATGTCAAACAAAAATTTACACACACACATACAAATATACATACATACATACATACATACATACATACATACATATCTTTAATGATAGTTGTAATGAATTTGGTAGTGTCAGCATAAACTACCGAAACGCCCCTCTATAAATATTACCAAATTTTAATATCCCTTAAGAATATGATCTAACAATTTAACCTTTTTTACAAATTCAGAACACTCCTCTACAAATGTTGCCAATTCTTAATATCACCTAAAAATAGGATATAACAAATCAGCTTTCTTTTTAAATTTTTTCTTTATTAATAAATAATGTAAATAAAAGCTTAAACTAACAAAAAATGATATGTTGCAATTTATAAATAAAAATTCAAACTAACTACACATGATTTTAAGGTCCATACATGGCATAATATTTATGCAAATCATTTTCTCTCGATTGTGCTAAGCATGTTCAATTTGTAGAAAAACAACACACGTCTGAATTATGTGTGACCTCATCACGAGCAAAGCGACTGCCAATTACACTTGTGTGTGTATAGGCCGGCTATTGTAACACAAAAATTGACACAATTATCTAACATTAGATCATTTTGTCTTTACATTGGAAATCATGGGAAGATCTAATTGTTAAGATCTCTTGTATCAAATTTTGTGTCACCTATTTGTGTTCAATAGAATTTCCATATATGTGCCTGTGTGTGCATGTTCGTGTGTATGTAGGTGGTTAGTACGTGTGACACTTAAATATAAGGTTGATGGTTCAATCATCACTAATTATATATCTCTATGATTGACCCAAAGTATGTGTTAGGGATTCAACACATATTTTTTAGAATTTACAAATGTAACTTACCTCTGGGTATTAGAAAACTTGAATGCCCAATAAGCCGAACTTTTTTTGTAAACTCCACAAAAAGCATGTGTTTGGAAAACACATGCAATGGGTACTTGTTAGAGGATTACAGTTCTTAGGTTAAATATAGAAGATACCTTGCAGACACACATATGAGAAGGGATCCACGTCCCTAAAATTATGCATCGTCGGGCGTCATTGGCTCATGTTTTGATATCTATGAATATTAAAGTCAAACAATTTTCGATATATATGATTTAACTAGCATTAACATCATCTTTGGACACAACTAGATTATTTCAATCCAAAAAATATATGTTCATTTACGTTGAACATAATTTTGATAGTACAGGAGTTGGAATAATCATATTATTTTATAGAGATAACGTTAGTTAAAAAAAAGAAAATGTTTAAGAAGATCATTTATTTTGAATATTATTCTTGATAGCACTAGAACTATTTAAATAAACAAATTTTTTGTGGAGACGATATTAACGTAAACTAAATCATATTACAACCAAAAAAATAATCACTGTCTAGCACCACTTCTCAATGGCTAGGCACTTCGGCTTTCACAAAAATACCACACAAAATGAATGCTCCATACTAAGGTTCTAACGGTCCTGGATTCAAAGCCCAAAACCATCAAAACAATAGCATAAAAACACCGTTGCTACCAGTTTCACCTTCTTATTTTTTTTCTTGGAAAGAAAAACATTTTCAACAAAAATAAGATAGTTCTTTTTCAATTTACAGTGCACACGTACACAAAAGAGAGAGATGCGCTCTTTATTAAGGGTGGGCAAGGTTGGTTAATCGACCCGATCGGTTAAATTTTTGGTTAACCATTTGGCTAAGTCAGTTTGGTTAACCATTATTCGATTAATTTGTGACGAATAGTTTTGACCGATCCGATAATTGTTATCCACGGTTAACCATCCAATTTAATCGGTTAACTGTTTTCTAGTTAACCAATTACATTGAGCAGTTAATCGTTTAAATCAAATGGTTAACTGTTATAAACGGGAGAGCTGCAGAACAATATAAAATAATTCAATAACAAATTGATAATTCCATATGTACATGCATAACTAGCTAATAATTTCATGCAATAAAAAAGAAATATTACTAATAGTAATACTAATACAAATATAAATAACGTAGCTAGCCAGCTACAACTACAAAGTATGGACTTCAAATATAAATAACATCAACAAGTTAACAGTCCAAACTCCAAAGAAAATACAGTACAAACAAATAACATGGCTACAAACTACGAAGTATAATAGCAATAAACATACATTACTAATATAACTAACAGTGATACAAATGCATTGAAACTGAGATTAAGTTGTTAGCATTTGCTGGCACCAGTCTCCGTTCTCATATCAGTCAGTATCCATTCTCCAAGCCTATCCAATGCTAACTAGTGAACTGAAGATAATACAAACTAACATATTTTTTTTTTTGAGACTGGGTACTTATATTTACAAAGTAGGCAGCACACAAGTCTGCAAGAATCATCATGGCGCACAGTTTAATATGCCAGAGGCAGGGATCGAACTGCCGACCTTGTCGTCAACAACCTGGCGTTTTACCACTGCACCAAGGCCTCGGACACAAACTAACATATTAATATGAACTGGTTACTGAAGTACTCAAAGTGGGAAAAAAAACAAAAATAAATTTGAGATAATGAATTCATGTTAAGTTTGGCATTACATAATATAAGACAGTGGTCAGTGGGATACTCAAAAACTGTTAAATTCTTGTTAAGTTTGGCAGTGGCACTACAGATTACATAATATGAGAGTCATTTAACCAACATCCAATTAATACAAACCTGGCAGTGGCATTAAATAATAATAATGTGTAGTGTATAGTATCATAATCCAGTTTGCTTTGTCTAAATAGCTTATTGTAATTCAGTTGGCAATAAAAAAAAATGAGACAATGAATTCAAGATTCATATGTATGTATTTGTTACTAATACGCTACTTTTCTTTTTATTGTTATTCTGAGGAAAGTTTGAGAGACTGGAGAAAAGCAATCAACCAAGTAGAAAACATGGATCTTTCATTCGCTGTAGTATCATTTGGCCTCCTCAATCAACTTTACCTTTCCTTGGAAAAAGTAGGAAGATAGGGATTATGATTAACCAACATCCAGTTAAATTCTAAAAGAAATTTACAATAAAACATAAGCATATGGCTACATCCAACTAAATGTACACATTAGTTCAATTATTTTTTGATTGATAAAATACAGCAAATATTTAACTAGTTCAATCAACTTGTATAAAAACTTGTATAAAAGCTTACCAGCAGAAAAGAATCATTCAATATGCTCGTATGCCCACCTCAATGTTGACCTATGGATGACGATCAATTCTCCATTGACATATCCAATGATAAAGAAGTTGACGAACCACACTCATGTACGAACTCTATAGCCAAACAAGTTAATGATAATGTGCATTGTAGGTAATGATTATATAATAATAATTTACATACCAAAGAAATACTAACATTACCTGAAAAAACTCCATCATAATAATTCACATCATCGAGAGGAACCTCAATTCAGCGCAAGGTTTTAAATCTCAAATGTCGGGCATGTTTTGTCTTGACGATTTTAGTGACTTGGTATCGTATCAGGGGAGATCTTAGATGAGACAAGTACATCTCAGCCAATATCGGATTTACATCTCGGACTTAAAGTTCATCTCGGGACCATATCGGAGTATAACACATCACAAAATTTACAGTAAAAAAAGCATGGCATCGGTTTATTTAACATTTACTGAATTACTGCAACTAATCTCCACTATTGCAACAGAAAAAAATAATGTAACTATACTTTAATTATATAAAATTGTTCAACAAAAGTTACAAAACATCATCGGCTTTAGCAATTACATATAAGTAGTTGAAAGACGACAAATTAACTGAAAAAAGCAGGTTTTATATGATTACATATATGTAGTAAGAATAACATAATAACAGTGTCAGGAACTGATGCAAATAAAAACAAATGTATATAAGAGACATCAGGAATCGAATGGTTTAAGGCAATGCAAATCTACTTGCAAAAGGTTATACGATAAGAATAACAAACTAAATCTACTCTAAATTATACTGTACATTCAATTTTTCGAAAATTTAATGAAATAGAAACAACCCTAATTTACATACATGTAGAGAGTAGAGAGACTGGTCAAAACTGAAGCTGCAGACTGTCGAACGCGAGATCGAGTAGTCGAAAATTGGAAGCAATCGCGAGCTGTCGGATGTTATAAGAGGGAGTTCGATTTTTTTTAAAAGAGGGAGCTCGATTTTTTTATCTGGAGAAGTGGGAGTTCGATATTTTGATGAGGAACGTTATCTTTTGAGAAGTTGAATTAGAAAGAAAACGGCTTTGTTCATTTTTAATGATGGATTGAGATGACCTTATTTTTTTTTGAAAAAAAACAATATATCGTAAAAATCTCGGAATATCATTTCGCTCCAAATATCGGCCGATATACGTAAATTTCGGCAGATATAATTGAAACGTGATATCAACTGATATCTCATGTTTCGTTTAACCTAAGCCTTCAACCGAGATCTCTGCCGAAATATCAGCCGAGATAGCCGAGATTTAAAACAGTGATTTGATGGTCTACAAAAGTAGATTTAGACATTAGCCAATTTTTCATAGTAACCAATGCCTCAATTATCCTTGGACTCAAAGTACTATAAAATGGATCTTTAACTCGTCCTCCGGTGCTAAAAGCAAATTCTGAAGCAACCGTAGATACTGGAACTGCAAGAAGATCTCATGCAACTAGAGATAAAATACGATATTTTGGACTATTTACCTTCCACCATAATAAAATTTCAAAGTTACTTTTGGGCAATTCAACCGGCTCATTTATATACCTTTCCAATTCATTATTTTCATTATCTTGTTGTTGAACTTGTTTTAGAACATCATTTATTCTTCTAGAATAAATACTACCACCACTATCGGTACTTCCACTAGCAACGGATGAACTAGTTTGTGGTTCGTCATAACTTTGCATCCCAAATGTAGAATAAGTGGCATAAAATCAAAAAATCTTACTATAATACATTTCACATCAGCTAATATATATTCCGCCACTTCTTTATCATGTATGTCTTCAAGACATAACTTCAAAAATGTAATTTGTACCTAGGATCAAGCACACAAGTAATAAATAAAACTTTATTCACGCTACCAATATTCTCCCAATATATATCAAACTTCTATTTCATACTTCTTACCATTTGTGAAAGAGTATGATACGTTTTTTAACCAACTCAACTCCATAAAACACATATGTGAGGTAATAGATAAAGAGCCGCTGAACTTTAAAGCAATTGCATAAAATATTTCAAAAATTTTACAAAAATTCAGCATTTTTCCAATCTAGCGAATTCGGAGGTTGGGTTTCGTTATTAAAATAGGCAACATAAATATCGTTGCTTTCTTTTATTTTATCAAAAACTTTTTTATATTTCAAAGCAGCTTCAAACATCAAATATGTAGAATTCCACCTAGTAGGCACATCTAAAGCAATTATAGACTTATCATCAATTCTCAAATTAACATAAACCTCTTTAAATTTAGCCAATCTAGCCTGAGACGATCTTACAAATCTAACGGCAGTCTGAATCCCGGCAATAGTGCTACCAATTTCTTTCAAACCATCATTAACAATTAAATTAACACTATGAGCACAACAATGTATATGAAGGAATTCACCATCCAAAACACAACCACTAGATCCATTATAATCATTAA
The DNA here is from genome assembly GCA_030765085.1 of Allium cepa. Lineage (NCBI taxonomy): Eukaryota > Viridiplantae > Streptophyta > Magnoliopsida > Asparagales > Amaryllidaceae > Allium > Allium cepa. Next base: position 788,719,059 of record CM060935.1, on the reverse strand, counting down.
ACATATTTTCCACATAATTAATTGCCACTTTATTAGCATAAGCATTATCAACTGTGATAGACACTATTCGCTTAAGTTCCTATTATTTGATGTAAGAAAACCACAAGTTTTCCAATGTTTTCCCCTTTATGGTGATCACACAAAAATTTAAATTCCTTTTATGCAATTTCCAATCGTTATCAATGAAGTGTGTTGTAAAGCCATATAATTCATATTTTGACAAAAAGTCCTTGTATTGGTGGTAAGATATACTCCATGCAAACAATTAGAAAACATGGTTTTAAGATAATATTTTGTGTCACCATATAAGTCAAGCACATCCATATAAATTGTTCTGTGTGAACTCACTTCAAAGCAAGGGCATAATTTTCGACAAAAATAAAGAAATCCTTCACCCTCAACAAAACTAAAAGGAAGCTCATCAATAATTAACAATCGAGCTAGATGCCTTCTACACTCATCTTTGTTAAATGTCCATGTAATAAGTGTGTTACTTGCTTCATTTCACTTATTTTTATAAAAGCTAAACCTTTTTTTTCTCTTGTCGTTTTCTCAAGGAATTGACCTACAAGCTTGCCTTACATGATAGATTAAATGTGTAGTGCCATTGACTTTACCATCACAAGCAAATTGTTCATGGTAATAATTGCAAATACAGTTAGGATTTAAAGGGTTTAAAGGATTCTCTAGTAAAATGTTCTCATACCATAGATGGTTTTCTAGTAGAGGCTTTGTCTCAGGAGCTAACGGAGGCTTTCCTTCATTGTTAGGCTCTACGTCTAGCTCTTTTTCATCGTCCCTATCCTTAAGATTTGTTTCTTCCTCCACCCAATCTTTGTCCAATAAATCATCAGTGATGCCAACTTCAACTTAAAATAATAGTATAAACATTGATCAGATTAAAGTAAGAGACACTAAATTAATAAATTGACTAAAATTAGCAATATATAAATAATTCAAGGGTATATAAATTTATTTTCATACTGCTATTCAGGATTCAAGTGGAATAGATTTCTATTCAAGTGGAATGACAGTATAACAATATGATAATTGATAATTTAGTAGTATATATGCAAACGTACATGATAATTCAGCAACATATAAGCAAATAACAGTTTATTTAGAAAAAATTATAAATTTATTTTCATACTACAATAACAGTTTATTTAAATTAATAAATAGTAGACAAATTAGATAATACAACAATCAAATTAGATAATACAGCAAGCAAATTCAAAATTAGTGTCTCGGTCTTCAAAATAGAAAAAATCAACCATCGCTTTAATTTAATAACTCACATGCTTTCTCTTTCTTATTGATCTCGATGCTATGAAATTTCTGCAATATGTGAGGTGCAGGTAAGCTTGGTGGGTTAATCATGGTCAGGGCTAGTGGTAATGGTTGCATTCTTGATCAAGAATTGGTGAGGCTAAGGTTTGCAGATGATCAGGGAAGAAGAACGGGAGGAAGAAGAAGGTTAAGAAGACTAGAGATTTAAGGAAGAGTAATGCGAATAAGAGTTGTAATAAGAATTATATAAGAAAATAATGTAACAGAATAGAAACGAATTGATTTATTTTATGCATGCATGCATTTTCATGTACAAGCCTTTCTCTTATACTAGTGCTTATAATGGCTATATTAGTCAGCACATTACAGCTAGACCAACACAATTTGATAAAATCCTTAATATAATTCATTTACAATAGCAGCCTTCTTTGTGAGGTGTGCACATGCACACTTACATACTATGAGACAGCCTTCCATCCTTAGTTCTGGCCTAACTCCTCTTTACCTTTATCTGGTAGCTCCTCCCTGACATGACCAGAATCCACCTCAGCTGATTCCATGACCATTTCCTGATAAACTTTCCCGCGGTTATATTTAACTGCAGTTTTTTGTTTAAAAGCATGGATATCAATATGGGTTTGTTACACCTCCCCTCCTCGTCAAGAATTGACCTTGTTCCAAGGTCTGAAGTAGAAAATCTCCTTATCAATGACCAATAATCTTCTCATGTCGCTTCTTGTTCAGGTCTTCCCCTCCATTTAACAAAAACTTGCACCACAGCCTTCCCATTTCTTGGCACCATTCTCCTATCTAATATCAGTTCAGGTTGAACCACTTCTTTAACACAGCTAGGAACATCATCTTGTATTACCACATGCTCCCCTTCTTTTCTTTAGCTAGGATACATGGAAGACTAGATGGATTTGTACGTGTTTTGGCATTTGTAGTTTGTATGCAACTTTACCAATCTTTGCTTCTACTTAGTATGGCCCATAATATTTTAGTGATGATTTATGTGTTCTTTGATTCCTTGTGGTAATTTGCCTATAGGGTTGGAGTTTTAAGAAGACCCAATCTCCTACTTTAAATTCTCTATCAGTTCTCCTTAAATCATATTTCTTTATTCTATTTTGTGCCAATTTTAATCTGTCCTTTAAAAACTCTAATACCATGTCTCTGCTAAACAACATGTCCTCTACTTGTTCCACCTTAGCCGTATTAGGAACATATGACAATAAATTTGGGGGATCAAATCCATATGCAACCTTGTATGGTGTGGTTTTAGTTGACGTTTTCCATGAAGCATTATACCAATACTTGGCTAAGGATAGCCAATTTACCCATTCATGTTGTTTGTGATTAACAAAACACCAAGATTGTAACGACCCAGAATTTCTGTCAATTAAAATTTGTATGTTTAATTGATTTTAAATATTAATAAGTGAAATTTATAAGTCGAATAAATTTTATTTCGAATAATTGGATTTAATTGAATAATTAAATCGATAATTTAATATTTGAAATTCCAGAAATAATTGAAAATTGGGTTATATATGATTGAAAATGATTTGTAAAATTTTATTTAATCATATTGGAGTTATAATAATGTTATAGAACTTTTAAAATCGAATTTAAAGTTAATTTGTGAAAATTGAATATTTTAATATTAAATTGACGAGTTAAAATAGCCATTTTTCAAACGGTCTCGGATTTCGACGAAACTAGCTTCATCGGATCCGTAATGTGATATTATTGTATGGTTTCAAATTTCGTGTCAATCGGATTCACCATTTGTCCGGGGCAAGCTAAAACGCACAGAAATTTGATTAACCGATTTAATTTAAAATCGATCGTTTATTGCCGTAACTCGCACAAATGATCGAATTAGCCTCCGAAACCTATTCCATTGTGTCCGAAACACAGGGTAAATCCTAGAAACGCCGGTCACCGTGCGAGATTTGGAGTTCGAAAATTCCGGATGAATAGTAATTCGAGAAATTTTCTATAGAAGCACCATATTCTTCACAAATTGCTCAAACCTTAACCCTATTAGCTAGCCGCGGGCCCTAACCACCAATGGCCGAAATTGCTCCATTCTTCTTCCTCGATTTTATCTTAATCCACATATCGATTCGCAAACATTCAACAGCAAACTTGTAGAGCTTCACGAGCTCTACGATTTCAACGGCTGTGATTGAAATCCATGCAGCCAATCGACGGCAATTCTCGATCAAAGTGGCCGCGTTCGTGGGTCAAAATCTCAAGCGGGGGAGGTCGAGCTTTGAGTGTTTGCAGCTGAAGGTAGGGCTCGGCCGTGGTTTCGAAGTGGTCGTATTTGATCGACCTAGAGGGGTTCGTACGTGGTGCGACATGGATGGAAACGGTCGGAGCAATGGGTTCGGTTTCCTTATTCAACCTGGGGAAGGAGAAGGTGATTTCAACGGCCCAGATTTTCAAATTTGGATCTTGCGGCCCTGAAATTTTTAGGTTATAAAAATTAAAAGAAATTGTTAATTTATTATATATTAAATTCGTATAACCTTAAAACTGTATAACTTTTTCGTACGAGGTCAAAAAATTACGAAACAAGTTGCGTTGCGTTCGTATTGTCGAATACTACGCTATGGAACTGGATTGGAGGCATTGGAGCTAGTGAAAATTTCGGGTAAAATTAAACGCATGTTTAATTTTATTCGAAATAAAATGCTGAAACGGAATTGAAAGCAAGGTGAGAACTTCTCACTCAATCGAATCGGTTTCGATTTAAATTTTAAATAGTTAGATTTAAAATTGTTGATTGAATGCTTGGATGATGATTATTATCTATTGATTGTTAAAATAGACATTATGCGCCGTTAGTAAGCGGAGGTTATTTATTAAAAGCATATACCACGAATATTTCACTATATAGTAAAATTGGTATTATTTATGTACTTGGAGTTGATTTTCCCACAGCATATAGCGGATGAGACCCTATTGCGTCGTCTATTAAGCGGATAATATTTTATAAATCCCATATACCGCGATATTCCGCTTTGAACGGAATTGGTATTGTGCTAACATCTTTGGATGCAGGGAAACAGGTTGGAGGGATCCAACTGGATTCCTCAACTATATTGATTTATTTACAGATATTGTGATATTTGTTGATTATCATATTGATATATGATGTTTGGTTTGTCGTGATTCACTATTTGGTGTTGTTGCATCATCGGATCCATTTTTGAAGTTTTAAAATAATGATTTTGATTTTAAAAAAGAATTTTAAAGTGATTTTTGAAAGTATACGTTTTATTAAATTTTGAATTGTTAAAATAAATAAACGTTATAATTTTATTTCATAAAAGTTATAATTTTTGGAAAATAATACTTAAGTATGATTTTGAAGTATATAAGCTTTAAATAACGATTTGTAAATTATTAAAAGAATAAGTTTAGTTAAATTGGGATTTTTGAATTATTTTACAAAACGATTTATATAAAAGATTTAAAATTTGATATTTTATAAGTTTAAAAATAATGGAATTATAAAACGAGCTTTTATAAGTGTTAAATTGAAATAAGATGGATTTCATAAGTGAATGAAATATACAGTTTTATAAATTGTGAAGTTATAAAATCAATAAATTGTGTAAAATAAAGGATTTATAAGTATTTACCTTATAATATAGACTTTTGGTATATAATTGAGTTATATAAATTGAATTGGATTAATAAAGGAGATTTATAAATCAAAGTTTGTAAATAGAAATGGAATGTATAGACAATGTTTATAAATTCGAAATCAATTGAATTTGATAAATTGAATATAGAAGTTTATAAAAGGAAATATATTCGCGATTTTGGATAGCGAATTAATTCTTGAAATAAAACGTGTAGAAATATTGAAATTTGGTTAGTGAAGTATATTCACGATTTTGGACAGTGAATATATTATTAAATAAAATGGTTATGTTTAGGGAAAGCAATATTATAAAATGAAGTTAATTATTTTAAAAGATGTTTTAAAATGTATTATGAATCGAATACATAGCTTTCAACATTCATTGTTGAAATAGACGTTTTCGAGAAATATAAGGAAATGGTGGACTATAACACTGTTGTTATAGTAAATGATTTCTGAAAGGAAATGTTTTGTATAGTATTGAGATTTATATATCTATTTTAATTTTGAATCCCTATACTAGTGATTTTGGGTCGTCGTAACGATGTTTTACGCAACATTCGTTTTGGCCCAAATAAATGTGTTTAAGTGAATGTTTTCCTTGAAGAATGAAATATATACTTAATTTCGATTTAAGTATATTGAATATTTTCCAAGTGTTGAAAATAAATGGATTTGTGAATTACTTATTATTAAATAAGTATGGAAATGTTTTATAATATGAAATGAATATTTTGAGATTTTATCTTGTAAAGATAAATTAAAAATGAATATTTGAAATCGATTTGGAAATCGTATATTTATAGATATTTTGGAAGTGTAAATTCACTATGGAATTTATAAAAGAACGGGGAATTTGTTTAAAAATAAACGTTGATTTATTTTTAAAGTGTGGGAATAAATTTACGGATTTGGAACGTAAATATAAAGTAAATCGTTAAGGATTTATTTAATTGGTTTAAATGAATCATGTCGAAATGAAAGTATTTCCGCGTAAGGAAAATGTTTGAAATTTGTTTTCAAAAGTGGTAAAGGTCAAAAGTGATTTTAAAATTATTTTCAAATGGTTGAAGTGTGGAAATTGTATATCTAGTAAAGATATTTTGGAAAATAAATAATTTGGAATAAATTTGGAATCTGGTGATGTTGAGCATACCTATTGATAGTTAAATAACCGACTATCAATATTTACCTTTGAATGGGTATTTGTTGTGATTTGCTTGAATTTGAATGCCACACTTATTTTTGAATATGCGCTCACTATTCGAGTTAGCCGGGAAAGGACCTTGGGGTCGTATAACCCATTCCGAGTATGTGATACGTCGTTATGAATTGCATTTGATGACCGGTGTTGAAGACCGAATATTTGTGAAAACGGAAGAATTACCGTCGAATATTTCTGCATCGGCTGATCTTCGATATAGAAATTTATTACCCTTTGTGATGGGAAGTCCGGTTGTGATTAGTGAATATCCGGATTGCAAGGACTTCTTTGTAAGTGTCTTCGGTTCCGTTCGATCTTGGAACGGACTTATATGGATGTGTGTCTGACGTTACAATTTGAGATGTAAAGCTGGTTTCTATCAAATATGTTTCCGTTGGTGGCGGAGAATTTATTCTCTTAGCTTAACACCCTTAGAGGTTATGTAGTTGATGGTTACTAGTGATACAGTCCCAAATTGGTAATGTGGCATACGAAGTGCTGTTGAGCATTTGATGATCAAAGTACAGCTTTTGTATAAAGCGTGGCTTTGTGGACGAGACTTCGTCAGACCTCACACCCCGGAAATGGTCAAAACAGGAAGGATGCAGCAAGGTTATTAGGGGGTAGCGCCCCTTTAGTGTATGTCATTCCTTCTGGATAGAGTTGGTATCATGGTATGGAGCCCAGATACTTAATATATGTTGCTGCTGCAAAATTATTGCTTTGTGGTTGTTGGAAATCGAGGATCCTCGGATATAGATCGGTTACGATCGAGGAATGACATATTCGTGTCAGTAGTTACCTAGTTTGAAAGGTAACCCGGCCTTGTGTTGGCAGAGATCCGGTTAGGTTCTCGGGACGTCATTTCAGAGGCGTTTCCATGTGGCAATGGGAAGTTCCTTGGCCTGACCATTTGTTGGAAATCCAAAGAAACAATACGATCTTGTACGGTTTTAGTTGTAGAACCTATCATTCACTTATGGTGGTCATCACTGTTTGGATGGTAATTATAGTAGGCATAAGTGCGAAATGCCTATGCTGGCTAAGATTTATATCTTTATTTTCGAAATGATTTTTCCGACACTATGCACTAGTAATAATATCAAATGTTTCTTTTTAATGCGTATCAAGCATCTTTGACTATCATAAGGAGAAATCTCCTCCGATTCTGCGTTTGCATTGTGTGTGTGTGCAGGAGGCCTTATGGTAGTCTCATTTTCTAAAAAGCATTGCGAATTGACTTTAAAAATATTCCTCTGTTTTGTTTTTTTAAAGATAAACTTTTTTAGTTCTCATACCAGTCACATGACTGACTCGGAGTTTATTGTTTTCCTTCCTAAACTCTGGGTGCCCACCAATTTCCACACGGGCAGTCTAGAGTCAGGTTATCATGATATTCTGAAATTCAGGAGTTGTTGGAGGCAAGCTGGATGACATGGCGTAGTATATTCACTAGTATATAGTATTTCTTTTCCGCTGTTTGTTGTTTTTGTTGTTGTACACTCTGATGATGTAATGTAATGTAATTGTGATGTAATGTAATAACTGATATAGTTCTTTTGTTTAAAGATTATTTATTTATCTATTATATGTTGTTCCGCTGCGATTGTGAGATTCTGATATTGTTCTGTTGTTTCTTTCTGTTCTGTTCTATCTTTTTCTTCTTCTTTAACCATAACGGTACGGTTTTCCGGCATTCGATTGCTCGGCAGTTGATACAGTGGACGTATTGATGTTGGTTTTCGAGCGTCGAAAAATCGCGTCGTCACATTTGGTATCAGAGCTTATGGTTAAGCGACAACCTTAGCTCTGTTGGGTATTACTCATTAGAGATGGAGTCAGTAGTACTCTAGAATGAGGGTGAGTCTAATAATAGATACGAGCACGTATTTGTTAGTGAATATGAAATTGTTTTATATTGTGGTGATTGGTTTGTTGAGTGGTATGTGGATTTTGGTCAACACGAGTAATTAACGTTGTTGATAGGGATCTCTACACACTTGTACAGAACAATTTGACACGATATTGTTTTAAAGCGGGTAAATGAAATAATTTTGCCCGAAAATTATATTTTGATATAGAAGGAATAATTTTCTGAAAATATTATATAACTTTGGATGTTTGGTTGTTAATGAAATAATCAAATATAAGAACTTAGAGTTTGAAAGGGTTTATAACCGAATAAAATTCTATAAGTATGATTTATCCAAAGGAAGAATAACTAAATTTGATTTAAATCAGAATTTAGATCCCGGGAATTTTGAAAAGTGTTTTAAATGTAATGAAAACAAAGGTTTGGGGATTTAAAACTCTTGGGAAGGTTGAAATGTTTTCCAAAGTGTTTGAAGGAAACGATTGAATATTATTTTAGGAAATATTTTTGAATGAGAATTGTTTTAAAAAAATGAATTCGTGGAAGTGAGGAAGCACTGAACTTACTTCGGTCGCTGGAAAATAATCCTGATGATGATGGCCACATCATTAGAATTCATTTTCGAGTTTCTAAAGTGATGGATTGCTTCCATAGGAAATTGGGTTTGAGTTGATTATAATTACAAAATGGTTTTGGAGAAAAACTGGGTAATTGAATTCTGAAAACTCTATCTAGATAATGTGAAAAGCTAAAATGAACCAACTATTGAACCTATTAAGTGATGTTGATATTAATAAAATAAACAAATAAAGATGAATGAAAATTTTAATCCTGGAATTAAAGTTTAACTTGAATGAATGGAAGTGAATAAAAATATATTTGAATTTAACTTAAGATGAGTTGAATAAAATTGGAATTTGAAATTGAATTAGTGAAATTAGAAGCTAAAATAATTGAATCCAACTTGGAAGAAAATGAACTTGAATAGAATTGAATTTGATTTGGAAGTGAACTAACGTGAATATAAATTAGTGAAATGAATGTTAGTAAATCCAATGTTAATGAATCAAATGTGATTTAAATTGGAAAACCAATTCATTGAATATTAATGAGAATATGAATGAACATTTATTTGGTTAGTTGGATGATAGTTGGATGATGGTTGGATTGTTGTTTTGATTGCATTTGTTGCTTTTGTTGCATTTGCTATGTTGGCACATGTAGTTGTTATGTTGCTATATGTTGTATATTGATATTACTTTCATATATACATGTTTCTCATGGTTTGTTGAGTGTTTAGTAGGTGCGGATTGCGCTTGCTTCGCATTTGGAGCTCGCTTTCGCGCTATATTAGCCGCATACGCTCGCTAATAATAAATAAGGTACATATCTCGGATTAAATATCGTACTTTTACACTTTTTTCCCTGCGGGATGCCTCATCGCTTGATGAGATGTATATTTGTGATATATATACTGTCATTGTTTTTTCGGATCGAGCCGCGCAAAGGAGACTATGGCGAATTTTTCCGAAAATTTAAGGCGTTAGAATATTTTTGAGAAAATTGGGAAATTTTTGAAAACTAAGTTGGATTTGGAAACTTAGTAAAGTATTGTAAGAAGTTTAACTATGAATTTTGGGAAAGTTAAACACTTAAGAGAATTGAAAAATCTAAATTGAATGGTTTGTTTTGGAAAGTTAATGGATTTTGTAACTTTTTCTTACTTGGTAATTTCAAGGACGAAATTCTTTTAAGGGGGGAAGTATGTAACGACCCAGAATTTTTGTCAATTAAAATTTGTATGTTTAATTGATTTTAAATATTAATAAGTGAAATTTATAAGTCGAATAAATTTTATTTCGAACAATTGGATTTAATTGAATAATTAAATCGATAATTTAATATTTGAAATTCCAGAGATAATTGAAAATTGGGTTGAATATGATTGAAAATTATTTGTAAAATTTTATTTAATCATATTGGAGTTATAATAATGTTATAGAACTTTTAAAATCGAATTTAAAGTTAATTTGTGAAAATTGAATATTTTAATATTTAATTGACGAGTTAAAATAGCCATTTTTCAAACGGTCTCGGATTTCGACGAAACCAGTTTCATCGGATCCGTAATGTGATATTATTGTATGGTTTCAAATTTCGTGTCAATCGGATTCACCATTTGTTCGGAGCAAGCTAAAATGCATAGAAATTTGATTAACCGATTTAATTTAAAATCGATCGTTTATTGCCATAACTCACACAAATGATCAAATTAGCCTCCGAAACCTATTCCATTGTGTCCGAAACATGGGGTAAACCCTAGAAACGCCGGTCACCGCGAGAGATTTGGAGTTCGGAAATTCCGGATGAATAGTAATTCGAGAAATTTTCTATAAAAGCACCATATTCTTCACAAATTGCTCAAACCCTAACCCTATTAGCTAGCCGCGAGCCCTAACCACCAATGGCCGAAATTGCTCCATTCTTCTTCCTCGATTTTCTCTTAATCCACATATCGATTCGCAAAACATTCAACAGCAAACTTGTAGAGCTTCACGAGCTCTACGATTTCAACGGCTGTGATTGAAATCCATGCAGCCAATCGACGGCAATTCTCGATCAAAGTGGCCGCGTTCGTGGGTCAAAATCTCGAGCAGGGGGAGGCCGAGCTTTGAGTGTTTGCAGCTGAAGGTAGGGCTCGGCCGTGGCTTCGAAGTGGTCGTAGTTGATCGACCTAGACGGGTTCGTACGTGGTGCGACATGGATGGAAACGCCGAAGCAATGGGTTCGGTTTCGTTTTTCAACCTGGGGAAGGAGAAGGTGATTTCAACGGCCCAGATTTTCAAATTTGGATCTTGTGGCCCTGAAATTTTTAGGTTATAAAAATAAAAAGAAATTGTTAATTTATTATATATTAAATTCGTATAACCTTAAAACTGTATAACTTTTTCGTACGAGGTTGAAAAATAACGAAACAAGTTGCGTTGCGTTCGTATTGTCGAATACTACGCTATGGAACTTGATTGGAGTCATTTGGAGCTAGTGAAAATTTCGGGTAAAATTAAACGCACATTTAATTTTATTCGAAATAAAACGCTGAAACGGAATTGAAAGCAAGGTGAGAACTTCTCACTCTGTCGAATCGGTTTCGATTTAAATTTTAAATAGTTAAATTTAAAATTGTTGATTGAATGCTTGGATGATGATTATTATCTATTGATTGTTAAAATAGACATTATGCGCCGTTAGTAAGCGGAGGTTATTTATTAAAAGCATATACCGCGAATATTTCACTGTATAGTGAAATTGGTATTATTTATGTACTTGGAGTTGATTTTCCCACAGTATATAGCGGATGAGACCCTATTGCGCCGTCTATTAAGCGGATAATATTTTATAAATCTCATATACCGCGATATTCCGCTTCGATCGGAATTGGTATTGTGCTAACATCTTTGGATGCAGGGAAACAGGTTGGAGGGATCCAACTGGATTCCTCAACTATATTGATTTATTTATAGATATTGTGATATTTGTTGATTATCAGATTGATATATGATGTTTGGTTTGTCGTGATTGACTATTTGGTGTTGTTGCATCATCGGATCCATTTTTAAAGTTTTAAAATAATGATTTTGATTTTAAAAAAGAATTTTAAAGTGATTTTTGAAAGTATACGTTTTATTAAATTTTGAATTGTTAAAAAAAATAAACGTTATAATTTTACTTTCATAAAAGTTATGATTTTTGGAAAATAATACTTAAGTATGATTTTGAAGTATATAAGCTTTAAATAACGATTTGTAAATTATTAAAAGAATAAGTTTAGTTAAATTGGGATTTTTGAATTATTAAAAAAAACGATTTATATAAAAGATTTAAAATTTGATATTTTATAAGTTTAAAAATATTGGAATTATAAAACGAGCTTTTATAAGTGTTAAATTGAAATAAGATGGATTTCATAAGTGAATGAAATATACAATTTTATAAATTGTGAAGTTATAAAATGAATAAATTATGTAAAATAAAGGATTTATAAGTATTTAACTTATAATATAGGCTTTTGGTATATAATTGAGTTATATAAATTGAATTGGATTAATAAAGGAGATTTATAAATCGAAGTTTGTAAATAGAAATGGAATGTATAGACAATGTTTATAAATTCGAAATCAATTGAATTTGATAAATTGAATATAGAAGTTTATAAAAGGAAATATATTCGCGATTTTGGATAGCGAATTAATTCTTGAAATAAAACGCGTAGAAATATTGAAATTTGGTTAGTGAAGTATATTCACGATTTTGGACAGTGAATATATTATTAAATAAAATGGTTATGTTTTGGGAAAGCGATATTATAAAATGAAGTCAATTATTTTAAAAGATGCTTTAAAATGTATTATGAATCGAATACATAGCTTTCAACATTCATTGTTGAAATAGATGTTTTCGAGAAATATAAGGAAATGGTGGACTATAACACTGTTGTTATAGTAAATGATTTCTGAAAGGAAATGTTTTGTATTGTATTGGGATTTATATATCTATTTTAATTTTGAATCCATATACTAGTGATTTTGGGTCGTCGTAACGATATTTTACGCAACATTCGTTTTGGCCCAAATAAATATGTTTAAGTGAATGTTTTCCTTGAAGAATGAAATATATACTTAATTTCGATTTAAGTATATTGAATATTTTCCAAGTGTTGAAGATAAATGGATTTGTGAATTACTTATTATTAAATAAGTATGGAAATGTTTTATAATATGAAATGAATATTTTGAGATATTATCTTGTAAAGATAAATTAAAAATGAATATTTGAAATCGATTTGGAAATCGTATATTTATAGATATTTTGGAAGTGTAAATTCACTATGGAATTTATAAAAGAACGGGGAATTTGTTTAAAAATAAACGTTGATTTATTTTTGAAGTGTGGGAATAAATTTACGGATTTGGAACGTAAATATAAAGTAAATCGTTAAGGGTTTATTTAATTGGTTTAAATGAACCATGTCGAAATGAAAGTATTTCCACGTAAGGAAAATGTTTGAAATTTGTTTTCAAAAGTGGTAAAGGTGAAAAGTGATTTGAAAATTGTTTTCAAATGGTTGAAGTGTGGAAATTGTATATCTAGTAAAGATATTTTGGAAAATAAATAATTTGGAAAATTATTTGGAATCTGGTGATGTTGAGCATACCTATTGATAGTTAAATAACCAACTATCAATATTTACCTTTGAATGGGTATTTGTTGTGATTTGCTTGAATTTAATGCCACACTTATTTTTGAATAAGCGCTCACTATTCGGGTTAGCCGAGAAAGGACTTTGCTGTCGTATAACCCATTCCGAATATGTGATACGTCGTTATGAATTGCATTTGATCACCGGTGTTGAAGACCGGATATTTGTGAAAGTGGAAGGATTACCGTCGAATATTTCTGCATCGGATGATCTCCGATATAGAAATTTATTACCCTTTGTGATGGGAAGTCCGGCCGTGATTAGTGAATATCCGGATTGCAAGGACTTCTTTGTAGGTGCCTTCGGTTCCGTTCGATCCCGGAACGGACTTATATGGATGTGTGTCTGACGTTACAATTTGAAATGTAAAGCTGGTTTCTATCAAATATGTTTCCGTTGGTGGCGGAGAATTATTCTCTTAGCTTAACACCCTTAGAGGTTATGTAGTTGTTGTTAACTAGTGATACAGTCCCAAATTGGTAATGTGGCATATGAAGTGCTGTTGAGCATTTGATGATCAAAGCACAGCTTTTGTATAAAGCGTGGCTTTGTGGACGAGACTTCGTCGGACCTCACACCCCGGAAATGGTCAAAACAGGAAGGATGCGGCAAGGTTATTAGGGGGTAGCGCCCCTTTAATGTATGTCATTCCTTCTGGATAGAGGTGGTATCATGGTATGGAGCCCAGATACTTAACCTATGTTGTTGCTGCAAAATTATTGCTTTGTGGTTGTTGGAAGTCGAGGATCCTCGAATATAGATCGGTTACGATCGGGGAATGACATATTCGTGTCAGTAGTTACCTAGTTTGAAAGGTAACCCGGCCTTGTGTTGGTAGACATCCGGTTAGGTTCTCGGGACGTCATTCCAGAGGCGTTTCCATGTGGCAATGGGAAGTTCCTTGGCCTGACCATTTGTTGGAAATCCAAAAAAACAATACGATCTTGTACGGTTTAGTTGTAGAACCTATCATTCACTTATGGTGGTCACCACTGTTTGGATGGTAGCTATAGTAGGCATAAGTGCGAAATGCCTATGCTGGCTAAGGTTTATATCTTTATTTTCGAAATGATTTTTCCGACACTATGCACTAGTAATAATATCAAATGTTTCTTTTTAATGCGTATCAAGCATCTTTGACATCATAAGGAGAAATCTCCTCCGATTCTGCGTTTGCATTGTGTGTGTGTGCGGGAGGCCTTATGGTAGTCTCATTTTCTAAAAAGCATTGCGAATTGACTTTAAAAATATTCCTCAGTTTTGTTTTTTTAAAAGATAAACTGTTTTAGTTCTCACACCAGTCACATGACTGACTCGGAGTTTATTGTTTTCCTTCCTAAACTCTGGATGCCCACCAATTTCCACACGGGCAGTCTAGAGTCAGGTTATCAGGATATTCTGGAATTCAGGAGTTGCTGGAGGCAAGCTGGATGACATGGCGTTGTATATTCACTAGTATATAGTATTTCTTTTCCGCTGTTTGTTGTTGTACACTCTGATGATGTAATGTAATTGTGATGTAATGTAATAACTGATATAGTTCTTTTGTTTAAAGATTAATTATTTATCTATTATATGTCGTTCCGCTGCGATTGTGAGATTCTGATATTGTTCTGTTGTTTCTTTCTGTTATGTTCTAACTTTTTCTCTCTTCTTTTATCTTTTTCTTCTTCTTTAACCATAACGGTACGGTTTTCCGACATTCGATTGCTCAACAGTTGATACAGTGGACGTATTGATGTCAGTTTTCGAGCGTCGAAAAGTCGCGTCGTCACAAAGATATCCTTTTAGAATCTTGTTAACAATTTCTGATTGTCCATCACTTTGAGGATGATAAGAGGAACTCAATTTTAAACTGCATCCTTACAACCTAAAGAGTTCTTGCCAAAAATGACTTGTAAACATGGTATCTCTATCACTCAATATAGATTTAGGTATTCCATGTAGTTTGAAAACACCATTAAAAAATAATTTGGCTACTTCTTTAGCCATGTAGGGATGTGTGAGAGGAAAGAAATGTGCGTACTTACTCATTCTATCCGCCACTACATATTTCACTGTATGTCTTTGGCTTCTTGGCAAACATGTTACGAAATCCATGGATATATCCTCCCATATTCTATCAGGTATGGGAGGAGGATTTAATAAACCAGGTAGCAATACATTGTCACTCTTGTTCCTTTGGAAAACATCACAATTAACAAATTTTTCCACAGTTCTTTTCATGTGCTTCCAATTAAAAACTTGTTTCGGTTTTTTTATGGTTCCCTTGATAACAGAGTGACCTCCTAATGGAGTGGCATGATGCTTATTAATAATTATTTGCAGCAATGATTCCAAATGGTGGTCAACCAATATTTTTCCCTTGTAGAATATTAAATTATCCACTATTTTATACTTGCCTTCAGCCAATTCCTTATTGCAGATCTTCTATATTTGTTGCTGATACCAGTCAAAGGTCATTAAAGTGGTTTTTAAGTCATGCAACCAAGGTGTTCGAACTGTAGAAATGGCTTGCACTTGTAATGTGTCATTAGAATATTCTTCCCTTCTAGATAAAGCATCTGCAACTATATTTTCCTTCCCACTTTTATATTCAAATTTGTAGTCAAAGCCATGCAATTTTGCCAACCATTTGTTTTGAAGCCCAGTGTGTAGTTTTTGAGTTAGAAGATATTTGAGGCTCTAGTGGTCAGTTCTGATCACAAATTACCTACATAATAAATATTGAGCCCACTTTCTTGTTGCAATAATTATTGCCATCAATTCCTTTTCATAGGTAGAGAGATTCAGATTTCTTCCTTGAAGTGCTTTGCTGAAAAATGCAATAGGTTTGTCATTTCGTTGCAGAACAGCCCCAATGCCATGCCCACTGGCATCACATTCTAAAATGAAAGGTTGAGAAAAATTTGGCATTGCCAATACGGGAGGTTGAGATAAACATTGCTTGAGTTATTTAAAGCTTATGTGGCTTCAACTGTCCATACAAAGGAATCTTTCTTCAACATGTTGGTTATTGATTTGACAATAAGACCATAACTTCTAATAAATTTCCTATAATACCCAGTTAAGCCCATGAACCCTCTTAGTGCTATTAATTGGGAAGTGGCCATTCCATAACTGCCTTAACCTTGTTTGGATCCACTGCTACACCATTTTCTGAAATAATATGACCAAGGTACTCAATGGATTCTCGTGCAAAGCTATATTTAGAGACCTTTATAACTAGCTGATTATCTTTAAGTACCTGAAAAGTCAATCTAAGATGCACTATATGCTCGGACATAGTCTGGCTAAATATTAGTATATCATAAAAAAAACTAATACAAAATTTCTTAAGTAAGGCCTGAAAATGTTATTCATAAGGGACTGGATGGTGGATGGGGCATTTGCAAGGCCAAATGGCATGACGGTGAATTCGTAGCGCCCATCATGGGTTTACAAAGCATTTTTATATATGTCTTGTTCAAACATTTTATTTGATGATAACTTGACTTTAAATCTAATTTAGAAAAATATTTGGAACCATGCAATTCTTCAAAAAGATCATATATTAATGGGATATGATACTTATCTTTAATGGTGAGAGAATTAAGGATTCTAAAGTCTATGCATAGCCTCCATGTTTCATCCCTTTTTCTGACCATTACTACTGGTGAAGAGAAGGCACTAGTGCTGTGTTTGATAACTCTTAATTATCTTTTACAGTTCATTCTTTATGTGATGAGAGTGTCTGTAGGGTTTTAAGATATCGGCTTGGCTCTAGGAACTAAGGGAATTCTATGATCTTGTAGTCTTTGTAGGGGTAGGAAGGTGTTAGCAGTAGTGACTTCAGGAAATTGATCAAGTAAACTGACTATTTCTGGTGGTAGCTGTGGTGGTGATTCTCCTTGACTCTCTAGAGTTGTAGATTGCTTATAAGTACATAGCATCTTGGTTAGTTATACTTGAAAGCTTTCCTTGTTTATGGTTTTTTTATCTACAACCTTGAGGCCTTCCTGTTTGATTTCCTACCATACATAAGGCTTTTTATCATATGTGAATTTTACCTATGATTTGTCAAGATTTAAGGTAACATCTCCCGCCTCTTCATCCATTAGGCTCCTAAAACCACTTGGCATCCTTCAAGAGGAAGAGTTAAGAAATCAACTGGTATGTTGCAGCCATGGCATTTTAACACGATGTCACTGCAGACTCCCGATCCTTGTAATTTTTCTCCATTGGCCATCATAACTTCATAAGTCTTGGAATTATCTACTTTGAGCTTTAATTTTTTGGCAAGCTGATCATCAATAAAACTATGGGTGGAGCCCGAGTCTATTAATACTTGCACTGGCTTACCTTTGATGAACCCTTGTACCTTCACAGTGGATAAGGTTGGAATACCACACATGGCTTGTAAGGTAATTGCAAGAGTTTCCCTGTCTTCTTGGTGGTAGTCTTCGCTATCTTCTATTGATGTGGTGTTTTCGCTTTCCACCTTTTCATCAAGATCCATGATTCCTTCAATAACATAAACTTGGAAGCTTTATACTTGTGATCTTTATGCTATGGCTCCCTACACCCATAACATAAATTCTGCCTTCTCATATCAATCATCTGGCTGGGTTGTCATACCCTTCTTTCTGCTAAGTCTTCAATGTTAGAGGTATTCCATGTAAGAAATGCGGATTACGGATCTTAAGGCTAGAAATAACACTAGAGGGGGGGTGAATAGTGTTAATCAAGAATTGTTAAATCTTTTTCAGTTTATGTTAATTTAGACACCGATGTATGCAATATACAGACACACATATGATCACAGAAACACAGATGCAGAAATAAAATAAAAGCAGTAAAGGAAAACACACACCAAATTTTATACTGGTTCGGAGTTACCCTACATTCAGTCCCGCAACACAAGTACGGATTTCCTTTCAAAACCAATTGTACAATTACACCCTCGGTTTCAAGGCTACTAGGCACATCCTCCAGAATTTCTATCCTTTGGGTAGAGATACTTGATTTCTGGGCCATTAGTTTACCCAATTGATTTACCAAGGCTACAATCACATCTTTTCTCTCTTGATTGATTTCCAAGGCTACAATCACACCTTTTCTCGCTTAATAGATTACAAAGAAGTCTATAACTCTGAATAGCGCTGAGAACCTTGTAGAGATAGTGATAGAGAATCAAATTAGAAGTAATCGATTTTGATTCAATGTTGATTTCGGCAGAGTAATGGTAAGAATATGTATTAAGAAATGTGGAAGAAGAAGAGGAGTGAAAAACCAGAAAATCTAATATAAAATTCATTGAAACTAACCCCTATTTATAGAAGAACAACAGCCATGTCCATTCATGAAGAGTTATGGCGAATAGACACTTCTTTTGAAATTTAAATTTTGAATTCAACTCACACCATGTCGATATGGTTACCCTAGGCATGTCGAATCCCAAAGCAATTTTTGGTGATTTGATTTTCTTTGAAAATAACCTTTATCTTATATTTAAAACTGTTTTAAACTTTACAAATATACTTGACTATAGTTAAAATTCATAAGTAAATATAGAGAATAATATATATATATAGATTTTAACTATATTTTATATTTAAATCTAAGTATAAAAGTTAAATATATAATTTAAAAAGATAGTTTAAAATCAGGAGTAATTTGACTTTGAAATTAAAGATAATTTTGAGGCTAAAATTATTTAAAATTAGGATAGAGAGTTTTGATGTTTTTAAAATCATTTTGAAAACAAGATAATTTTGTAAAATCATTTGAATTAAAATTAGTGGATACAAAACAATGTTCCACTAGATTTTCGTAGGTTCCATCCTACTTAGGGTTCCATTCCTTTAACAAGCTCGAAGTGGATTCCATTCCATGAATAAATTGGATTTTAAGATGCTAGTTCTTTTCTAAGAGTTTTAACAAAAATTCCTAATAAAAATGCTTATGCTTGAAATCTTGAACTCTTGATAATCTTGATACTCATGAGTCTTCTATCTCGATTTCTTGAATCTCTATACTGTACAGTCTTCATTCTTGGTACCTGCATGGTTAAATCCTACATATACATATATATCTAAACTTGTAATGTCAGTATTTATATTTTATAATCTATTTTAAGGTTGTTATCATCAAAACCATCATTTCACGGACTAACAATCTCCCCATTTTTGATGATGACAACCTTTGTTTATAAAATATTACTTCTATCCTAATAACTCTCCCTAAAACTAATAAACTCCCCCTTAATTTATGCCTAACTGTCCTATTTTATATTTCTCCCCCTTTGTCATCAACAAAAAACTCACTCCAAACTATATAACTCCCCCTAAAACTAACACTCTATGACATGTGATTATAATGATAGTGTTATCATAAGTAATCATCACTTAAATCTAATACTAAAACATAGTCCTAAACAATTGACTATCCTAACTAAGAATTGATGATAGTACTTATAATTAAAACACATATAAGAACACAAGTTATTTATTATGTATGAAGTTGTATATACATGAGTGTATAGAAAACATAAAGAAACACAAACAACAATGGAGAAGAAAGAAAAGAAACTATTGTGTGTTTTTAAACATAGGAATTCTATGAATTGAACAGTTTGGATAGTGGAAACAGAAATTTCCACGTTGTTCGACAAGATTCCCATTTTTGTCAAAACACACTTCTCCAACATACACGACTTGGTCATCATCTTCCGCTTGCGCTTCTTCTTCCATGGGTTCTTCTTCTTCTTCGCTGGCCTCTTATTCTTGATTGAGTGAAGAGTCTTCATCAATCAAGATAGGATTGGCCTACTTATCCATTAGGAATTTTTGCAAATTCCTAAGAATCCTGCCTTACCTCTCTTGTTCCTTTGCCATACGAAGTTGAGTCACTTGAATTTCAGTCATCATCTGAAGTGCATCCTTCAGAGAGTCCTTTATTTTAATCACATGAGCGAGAGTAGTACGTTGAAATGGACCAGACGTAGGAGAGGGGAATGAAAAGGTTGATTTTATGTATGATTTGGAAGAGGAGGCCATTGATTATTTGATTTCAAAGAGAAGAACAGAGAGATAACAGAAAGGATGAAGAAATTTCGAAAATGTGAAGAATTTCTAACCAATTATTTTGAATTTTGGTGGGGAAAATTTCAAATTTTCAAAACGTTGCATGTCGACATGGGTATATGGGGGTTGTCGACATGGTCTTTTATATTTTAACTCTTTGAATTATTTTAATAATAATTATTAATTATACTTGTTATTTATATTTTGTATTTCAGTTATAGAACAAATACCTATTTCTCTTCTTAATTTAGTAAATATTGATTCATTTAAGGGTTTTGTTAAGTTATCAGCAATTTGATTCTCATAATTGATATAATCAAGAGTAACTACTTCCTTACTTATATTATCTCTGAGAAAATGATGTCTGATATTAATATGTTTAGTTCGAGCATGTTGAGTAGTATTTTTGGATAAATTTATCGCACTCGTATTGTCACAATAAATTGGTGATTTTGAAAATTTTAAAACCAAAATCTTTTAAGGTTTGTTGCATATATATTACTTGAGAATAAGGCAAAGCAGCAGAAATATATTCTGCTTCAGTTGTTGATAAAGAAACTGTGTTTTGCTTTTTACCAAGCCAATAAATCTGAGAATGCCCCAAAAAGTGACAAATCCCACTTGTATTTTTTCGGTCTAATTTACAACCAGCATAGTCAGCATCACAGTAAGATATTAAGTCAAAATAATCATTTTTAGAGTAGAATAAACCATAATCAGATGTGTGTTTAACATATCTTATGATTCGTTTTACGGCTTTTTAAGTGGGTCTCTTTAGGTTGGGATTGATATCTAGCACAAAGACAAACACTATGCATGATATCAGGTCTACTGGCAGTAATATAGAGTAGTGATCCAATCATTCCTCTATATAGTTTTTGATCTACATCTTTCGAGAGATCTTCTTTACTAAGGTACTCATTGGTTTCCATGGGAGGGGGCTTTCCACTCACAGTAGTCAAACCAAATTTACTAATTAGGTCTTTAACATATTTTTCTTGACTAATAAAGAAACCATTATCTAATTGTTTTATTTGTAATCCTAAAAATAAATTTATATGACTCATCTCAAACTCTTTTGTCATTATTTCAGAAAATTCTTTATTCATTTCAAAATTAATTGAACCAAAAATGATATCATCTACATAAACTTGTACTGGTTGAATATCATTTTTATTTCTTTTAATAAAAAGAGTATTATCTACTTTACCAATTTCAAAATTAGGTTGCAATAAATAAGATCTTAGTCTATCATACTAGGCTCTAGGAGCCTATTTTGGACCATATAATGCTTTCTTAAGTTTGTAAACATGATTTGGTAATTTATCATTTTCAAAAAGTGGTGGTTGTTCAACATATACTTCTTCTTTTACAAATCCATTTAAAAAGGCACTTTTAATATCCATTTGAAATAATTTGAAATTATTATGATTTGCAAAAGCAAGTAGAATCCTAATGGCTTCTAATCTTGCAACGGGAGTAAAGGTTTCATCAAAATATATTCCTTCTTCTTGACAATAACCTTGAGCGACTAATCGAGCTTTATTTCTAACTACCTCTCCTTGTTCATTCATTTTATTTTTTATAAACCCATTTAGTTCCAATTATAGTTTTATTTTTTGGTCTAGGAACAAGTTTCCAAACATCATTTCTAGTAAATTGATTTAATTCTTCTTGCATAGCCAAAATCCATGAATCATCAGTTGATGCTTCTTTTGGATTTTTGGGTTTAACAGTTGATATAAAAGCTGCATTACTTATTTGACTTAGTTGATTTTTAGTTTTAACAATAGATTGAATATCTCCCAGTATATTTTCTGTAGGATGATCTTTTAAAGGTTTTGTCCTTTTGTTAGGATGATTAATTTCATTATTAGTTTCAGTTGATTCTTGATTTTGAGTGATTAAATCCACTTCATCATTTGTATCTTCAAAAATTTTGAAATTTTCATCAAATGAAACATGCATTGTTTCTTCAATGGAATTAGTTTTTAAATTAAACACTCTGTACGCTTGACTTCTATTAGAATATCCGATAAAGATACCTTTGTCGGATTTAGGATCAAATTTATCTAAATTATATTTTGTATTTTAAATAAAGCATTTACTTCCAAAAATTCTGAAATAAGATACCTTAGGTTTCTTTGAATAAAGAAGTTCGTAAGATGTCTTATTAGTTAGAGGTCTAATTAAAATTCTATTTAAAATATAACAGGCGGTAGCAACTGTTTCTGCCCAAAAATTCTTTGGTAAATTACTATCTGTAAGCATAGTTCTCGCACACACTTGAATTGTCCTATTTTTACATTCTACTACTCCGTTTTGTTGTGGAGTTATTAGAAATGAAAAACTGTGAGTTATTCCCTTTTTATTGCAAAATTCCTTAAACTTTTCATTTTCAAATTCACCACCGTGATCACTTC
This sequence comes from Allium cepa, assembly GCA_030765085.1. NCBI lineage: Eukaryota > Viridiplantae > Streptophyta > Magnoliopsida > Asparagales > Amaryllidaceae > Allium > Allium cepa. Next base: position 788,696,284 of record CM060935.1, on the reverse strand, counting down.
GAATAGTTATAATTTTTAGAGAAAATTGATTTTCAATTCTTTTTGAAAATGTCTTAAAACATTCAAAAATATCACTTTTATGTTTCAAAAATATTGTCCATGTAAATCTAGAATAATCATTTACAATTACATAGACATATTACTATGATTTATTGATAGAATTTGAGATGGACCAAATAAATCAAGATGAAGTAATTCAAGAGGTTTTGAAGTTGAAATCATATCTTTTAACTTGAAGGAACTTTTTCTAAGTTTTCCTAATTGACAAGCATCACATAAACTATCTACTTTAAAATTCATTTTAGGGAGACCTCTTACTAGATCATGTTTTGACAGTCTAGATAAGAGTTTGAAATTCAAATGCCCAAATCTCTTATGCCAAATCCAAAGGTCGCTTGTATTTGCCAACACACACAAGTTATCATTTGAAACTTTCATACTAAGAATATAAATATTCTTTTTCCTAACTCCCTCAAATATAATGGTTGAATTATTATCTTCAATGTGACATTTATCTTTTTCAAATTTAATTTTATAACATTTATTACACAGTTGACTTATACTTAGCAGAATATGTTTCAGATTCTTAACTAGCAAAACATTAGTAATAGTAGGAGTTTCAGAATTACCGACTTTGCTGATGCCAATCACATATCCTTTTGAATTGTCTCCAAAGTTAACCAGTCCTCCATCTTTGTATACTATATCATTCAGTAGATTTGGATTACCACTCATGTGTCAAGAACACCCACTATCAAGTATCCATTTGTTCTTTCTGATCTGCACAATTTGTCCGTTGTGGATTGATTCCTTAACACCCATAAAGCATGATTCCTGCGCATCAAACAATCTTGGTAGACAACTTGAATTTGAATATTGATTATATGCAGACTCAAGAAATAATGATGGTTTGAATACTTCTAAATTAGTATTAACAAATATAGCCACTTTAAAAACTTTTTCAAAAATCAGATTATGAAACTTTGAAAACCTTGCTCTGATACCAATTGTGAGAAATGCGGAATATGGATCTTAAGGCTAGGATTAACACAAGAGGGGGGTGAATAGTGTTAATCAAGAATTACTAAATCTTTTTCAGTTTATGTTAATTTAGACACCGATGTAACAATATACAGATACAGATATGATCACAGAAACAAACATAGATGCAGAAATAAAATAAAAGCGGTAAAGGAAAGAACACACCGGATTTTATACTGGTTCGAAGTTACCCTACATCCAGTCCCGCAACACAAGTACGGATTTCTTTTCAGAAGCGATTGTACAATTACACCCTCGGTTTCAAGGCTACGAGGTACAGCCTTCAGAATTTCTATTCTATGGGTAGAGATACTTGATTTCCGGGCTACAAGTTTACCCAATTGATTTACCAAGGCTACAATCATACCTTTTCTCTCTTGATTGATTTCCAAGGCTACAATCACACCTTTTCTCGCTTAATAGATTACAAAGAAGTCTATAACTCTGAATAGCACTGAGAACCTTGTAGAGATAGTGATAAAGAATCAAACTAGAAGTAATCGAGTTTGATTCATTGTTGATTTCGGTCAGAGTAATGGTAAGAATATGTATTAAGAAATGTGGAAGAAGAAGAGGAGTGAAAAACCAGAAAATCTGATATAAAATTCGTTGAAACTAACCCCTATTTATAGAAGAACAACAGCCATGTCCATTCATGAAGAGTTATGGCGAATAGACACTTCTTTTAAAAATTAAATTTTGAATTCAACTGACACCATGTCGACATGGTTACCCTAGGCATGTCGACATCCCAAAGCAATTTTTGATGATTTGATTTTCTTTGAAAATAACCTTTATCTTATATTTAAAACTATTTTAAACTTTACAAATATACTTGACTATAGTTAAAATTCATAAGTAAATATAGAGAATAATATATATAGATTTTAACTATAATTTTATATTTAAATCTAAGCATAAAAGTTAAATATATAATTTAAAAAGATAGTTTAAAATCAGGAGTAATTTGGCTTTGAAATTAAAGATAATTTTGAGGCTAAAATTATTTAAAATTAGGATAGAGAGTTTTGATGTTTTTAAAAGGAAAGTTTTGAAATCATTTTGAAAACAAGATAATTTTGTAAAATCATTCGAATTAAAATTAGTGGATACAAAACAATGTTCCACTAGATTTTCGTAGGTTCCATCCTACTTAGGGTCCCATCCCTTTAACAGGCTCGAAGTGGATTTCATTCTACGAATAAATTGGATTTTAAGATGTCATTGCTTTTATACGAGTTTTAACAAAAATTCCTAATAAAAATGCTTATGCTTGAAATCTTGAACTCTTGAACTCTTGATAATCTTGATACTCATGAGTCTTCTATCTCGATATCTTGAATCTCTATACTGTACAGTCTTTATTCTTGGTACCTGCATGGTTAAATCCTGCATATACATATATATATCTAAACTTATAATGTCAGTATTTATATTTTATAATCTATTTTAAGGTTGTTGTCATCAAAACCATCATTTCACGGACTAACATTCCACTCTTTAAGCTTTCTTGTATAAGGGATAATCTGGTTGGAGCTATTCTTAGAGGAGGAAGGTCTAGTGGCCTTGCTTCCTTTCTTAGTCAGGTTTCATACACTTTCATACATTTTAGCTAATGAAACTGTCTCCCTAAAATCAGTTGGTCTTGAGGTTAATGCATCATACCTAATTTCTTCTTTGTGTGGTAGTGTGTCAATTGTAGCTTGTAACCCTTCTGTAAAATCAGAAGATACAGTGGTCTGTTGTATAAGTTTAGCCAGAGTTTCATAGGGTCTATCCATTTCTTTTGGGCTAAACCTGGTTATTATTGCCTCTTTGAAGACTTGCCAAGATTCATTATTAGCAACATTGTGGGTATAACAGTTATACCACCTTAAGGCATCCCTCTTGAGATAAAAAGAAGCCACTTCAATCCAATATTGCTCTTCAGTTTGATTAAATTTAAAGAACTGTTCCACTTGAGCCACCCATTCAAGAACCATTTCATCTCCTTTGAAGGTAGGAAAATCGAGTTTTAGGGAAGGATATAGGAGTGCCAGTTAATGTGAGGTGGTTTAGGGTTGTTGTGAATATTATTAATAGGTGGATTGATAGTAGGGGAATTGTTCAATGAGTTGCTGTTAAATCTTGGGTTGATAGGAGGGTTTCTTGATGTTACAGGAGGTGGATTAGTAGATGTATTTGCGGTATTTTGGGAATGAGGGGCCAAGATTCCTTGCATGTTCATTGCTGTAGTTGAGGCAGAATTGGCAGTGGCAGTTTGCATCTTTAATTGTTGCATGTTTATTGCTAAAACGGATAGTACGTTGTGTATACCCTCAAATTTTGGGTTCCAAATTTTTCAAAGAGCAATTAGTTCTTCTATTGATTTCTTCTTGTCTTTGTCGTACTTCTTCTTGCTCATGATTTGAAGCTTCATTGTTTTGATTGTTAGAGGAGGTGATCGGGTTGAATTGGGGGTCTGAAACATGCCCAGTTGGTTGCTCTGATACCATTGTGTGAGGTGCAGGTAAGCTTGTTGGGTTAACCATGGTCAGGGATGGTGGTAATGGCTGCTTTCTTGATCATGAATTGGTGAGGCTAGGGTTTGCAGAGAAAGGTGCAAATGATTGGGGAAGAAGAACAGAAGGAAGAAGAAGGTTAAGAAGATCAGAGATTTAAGGAAGAGTAATGAGAATAAAAGTTGTAATAAGAATTGTATAAGAAAATAATGTAATAGAATAGAAATGCATTGATTTCTTTTATTCATGCATGCATTTTCATGTACAAGCCTTTCTCTTATACTAGTGCTTACAACGGCTATATTAGCCAGCACATTACAGCTAGACCAACACAATTTGATAAAAATACTTAATACAATTCATTTACAACAGCAGACTTCTTTATGAAGTTGTATGTGTAGACATACATACTGTGGTACAACCTTCCATCCTTAGTTCTGGCCCAACTCCTCATCACCTTTAACTGGTAGCTCCTCCCTGACATGACCAGAATCCACCTCAGCTGATTCCATAACCATTTCATGATCAACTTGCCGCGTTTATATTTTGCTGCAGTTTTTGTTATTTGAAAGCATGGATATCAATGTGGGGTTGTTACACAATAGTCGACCCGAACTCGAGGTCTCGAACAACTGTTGAAGCCACTTTCAAGGTTGCATTGATCGATTTAGGGATTGGACTAATTGACGAATAGATTTAGAGTTTTTGATTCCTAAATTCCTTCGTTCTTTTTTTATTTTGTTTTATGTTTGTTACTTTGTAGGGTCAACTGTGCTAGGGCACGAACATAGAAGTAGAATAGAAAGCAGATATTGTAATGGGTTTGGACACTAAAATATTATCGGACTGTGTTTGAGTTTTGGACTGGGCCACGTATATTAAAGAGCCAGTCGGTTAATGCTTAACCGGCCGATTAAACTTTTGTTAACCGTTAACCAAACCGAAAATATTTGGTTAAGATCAGTCGGATAATCAATGATGTTGGTTGACTAATTTTATCGATTAAGTCAATTCGGCATATCGATTAAATGTCCACCCCTTCCCTTGAGATACAAATATCAATTGGTTTTAAAATTTTACTGTAACTGCGTTTTACTTTCATCGTTACATTAAAATATAACAAACTTCCGTACACTGAAAATATTTGATGCTTAATAGGAGGTAGAATTAATCGAAAATACTTCACTGAAATCAGATGCGTCACGGCATCAACGCTGTAAACATCTTTACTCATCAATTATAATGTCACATCTATGCCGAAAAGAATCTTATCAGTCATTAAAATAATCAAATACAGAATGAGGGTACAACAGAGAACCATCTTCTTTGTAGTGAAGAAGAAAATAACATTTGATGCAAAAATAACAGGGACTTTTCTCAGCCCATTCGTCCTCTATTGTCATCTTAGTTGCAAGAAATATATTGCAGACCGAACATACTCTTTCCCGGTTTTTCCTTTCATATGTAAGAAGCGGGTAGTCCACTTGATTTTGTTCATCCTCAGGGTCAACTAGTCTCATGTCTCTTATCACCATTAGATGCTTGCAATTGCCCTGGATATCATGCCAAAATTAGTCACATGTTTTGGTTGAAAATCATATGTTAAACCATTCATTTGAAGACCAAAATTCTGAATGTTGGATGAAAATCTGTGATTCATCACTAAAATGCTCTTATTGATCTGACCTCCTGATATTTTGATCTAAAGGCATCAACGGATAACCTTTTGACCATGAAAATCTTTTCTTTTTTTAAATGAAATAATATCATATAAACTTCCTTTGCAAGAAATAAATCATTCTTAGCGTGATTGTTGAAAAGGAAATAGATAAGAGAGATGATTGAGATAGATGAAATACCAAAAAATAAAAAGTGGAAATTTAGTTTCGCCACTTATTTTCAAATTTAATGCATGAAAAACTCTTTCGGAAAACATATTTTAAACTATAACCCTATTTTTAATTTCAATAAAAACAAAAAAAATCGTTTTTGTCAAAAATCAAATCTAAATAACAATCTCATGTTTCTACTATCAAATCAATTTTTTTTCTAATTTTTTTTGTTTGCAAAGCTGCAAATATCTGCAGTGTAGAAACTTCAAATATTTGCATATTTCTTTGCACTAATTTGCATACTTTACAGCAAATATCCCAAAAATTAAAAATTGAAGTTTTTTTAACATGTTTTTGAAAGGGGTGGCCGTGTATTTTGAAACTTAAAAGATGGTATTTTAAAAATCTTCCCAAACAAAACTACGATATATTTGAGTAGGCTTGTGATGGTTATAGTTACCGTTGTCAATATGCGAAAATCACTACAGTATCGATATTATTGGAAAGTCAAAAATATGGATACAAATACTTTACTGTTACCATTGATACACTAATAAACTAATAAATCGTTCACTGGTGGTAGTAAATTTACCAATGCATAAAACATTAAAAGTTCATTAAATTAAAACTTCGATAATGATAAAAAAAAAAGAGCATTTTATTCCCGATTCTTACTCTATTCATATTCATATCAACAATTTGACTTATTTTTGTTGACATAGAAAATTTTCTTAATTCATCACAAATATTTACAATAGTATGAATTGATAACTTTGTTATTCTCATGCTCTAAACCTAATAAATTGAAAAGGAACCATCATCATAAATAATACTACAAATGATTCTTGGAAACTGATATACCTTCAAAAGTATTCGTGGTTAAGATTAATAAATAGTTGAAAAACCAAAACTAATACGACCGGTAAATTTTCTGTTACCACTGAATTTGACTTTTTTTACCGCTATATATATACCATTAACAATGGTACGTTTACCATTACCATACCGATAGCATTGGTACACCGATGTACCTTAATATTTGTTACCAACTGTTTGATATTGATATAGTATTAATAAATTTATCATTAGTATAACAACCCAATATTTGAGTATAATGCTATAAAAAAATTAATTCTAATTTTATTTATTTTAATTTTATTTCGAAATAAATTTTCAAAATTCATTGTTTTTCAAAACCAACATTTCATAAATTGAATATTCCAAATTTAAATTTTCATTCCATTTTCTAAAATGCAAATTTCTTAGGTTTAATTTTTCGAAATTAAAAAATTTCAGCTTTAGTTTTCAAAATTCAAATTATGAGTATGACTACGAAATAAAAGAACTTTAATTGTCAAAAACTTCAACATTAGATATTTTATACTTCAAAATTTTCAAAATCCGAATTTACTATAAATAAATATATGAAAATTGAATATTTTAGAGTTTGAGATTTTCAAAATTAAAATTATAAAACCCAAAAATCTTTGAACTTTGTTTTTTGAAATTCAACCATACAGAAAAATTAAAATCTAAAAAGCAAAATAATGAAAATTGGAAAGAGAAAAAAACAGTTTCAAATATGGCAAAAGAGACATTTTCAAAGAAAAATTACAAATAGTATTTAATTAGTTTTTATTAAGGGAAAAATAATAGTTTGTTTTCCTTTAATAAATTTACTTTCTTCTGAGAAACATGTTTTATCATTTTCCTTGTCAAATATGATTGTCCATTAAGTACCAGCTGTGCACAATTGCAGTACTCAACTATTTACCTAGGTCCATATTTGACAAAAGGAGCAACCAAAACTAAGCAAAAAAAGGAAAATAATATAATAGTATCAGAAAATACCTGGTGGCAATAAAGGTATCCAGCACCAAGCCTAAAACGCAAATCACAAAATCGTGTTTTCTCCATATGAACAGATTTAAAATTTGGCAAATTATTATCATTTCCAAGCAATTCCTTCTGCATTTTTTTCAATTCACCTGACACTATAAATTCCCACTTTTTTATGGCCTCCTCTTTATTGTTCTGTAACCAGTCAAATATTGGTAGGCTGTAATCGACAGCAGAAGGATCCCTCAAGTCATTACAAAATGTATCCTAGTTTAAGAGGGGGAAGAGAGAGAAAGATCAAATTTATGAGGAACACTTACTAGTTAGTCCCAAGACAAATCATAAAATGAACAAGAAACAAGTGCAAACCTCAATAAGGAAATACCCAGAAGGAACGTGTTCTTCTGCACATTGCATTAGCTTATCTGTTAGACAATGAATATTATCTCTCAAGTCAGAGAGCAGCTGGCTTCCCAAGACTAAAAATTCTTGAGTCTGCGTAAAAGGAGTAGAAAAGATTTTATTAACATCTTGCTTTACGCACTTAGCAATTAAAGAAGTTGTAAAGAGCTTAATCAAAGATGACACGGTGGAACTATGTGCAATCCCGTTATTATGGTTTTTGCAGGTTTAACTTCGCAAAAAATTCTCAGTATAAATTACCCACAAAACCGACAACTTTCTGAATCTTACGATGAATTTGGGGCAATGTGGGGAAGATGACATACAAATCATGCATAAAGCAAGAGCAACCAAACTTCTATTATTATTTTTATTTCTATTTTTCTTGAGCAACCGAACTAACAAGCAACAATAAAATTAAGTAATAACTGAAACTTATACCTTTTGTGATGTGATTCTGTTGTGATAGAACTCTACAAAGAGAAGAACTTCAGGTTGATTGTAGAAAGGAACAAATTTCTGTGAACCAACAAACTTCTTCTGCAGAAATCAAAATACATGTATAAAAAAAATCTCACATAAAAGAACCATTTCCCACTGTAAATCCAAAATTTAATTCCAACAGCAGCCACATGCTTGACATAACAATTCAAAGGATTAGTAAAGAAGGAGAAGATCATGTAAACAACCAGAGCTAGTCAACAACTAGATCAACAAACTATGTTTGTGGAGTTTGCCAGGTCTCAAGGGAAAAATTATAATAATAAGCTAACAAAAAATAGTATAAAAATAGCATTCATTTTCTAGCTCTGACCTTTATAGGGTGTGTGATAGATCTAAGGGATCTCATGGTCTCATTCTTCTGTGAGGTTTTCTTCGCCACTTCCATAGATTTAGAACTGCCACTGCAATGAAATGTTTTATATTGTTTTTCAGAGTTAGCCAATCAATTTGTTGTATAAATATGTATGCTTGCTTTGCCTGTTGGATACGAATGTAGTGCCTCTCTTACAAATATAATACATTTCTTGATAGTAGGATATTGTAAACCGGTCTGAAGTGGAAAAGTTGAGCTTGATAGAAGATATACAGCTCATACAAATAAATTATCTAGTCAAAGAAGTAAAACAATAACATTATAAATAAAAAAATAAAAAAATCAAATAAAAAACAAGTCTACAACTCTCTCTCCCTCTCTCTCTTTTTGTACTTTTCAATTTTATATCTCATCTCTCATATAAAAAATGAAACATAAAGAAAATGTGTTTGTAAACTTTTGCTTGAAAAAATTCCTTACTGTTATTAGTTACAAACACAGCTCTTTTAACTATGGTGCCAAATGAAGAACAGATGGCTACTAGATATCATTATGTGACAAGGACAAAATGTTCACCTGAATGAATGCAGCCTGACTTGTAATTTGTCTTCATCCTGTTTTTGTTTTAACTTTGCAAGTTCTTCCACTTTTATTAGGTAGTTACCCTGATCATGATGTAAAGAACACTATCAAAAAATGGTAATAAAATTCAGTAACAGTAGCTGCAGAATTAATTTAGACCTTAAAATGCAATAGCTGTTAAGCAGTTAACATCAGTGCAGTCAAAATTCAAAAATAAACATGAAGTTAAGGAAATAAATTACTTGTTTGTGTGCAACTGACACCAAATCACATGGTAGCCTAGGATATGGCTGGGTGATTCTGGAAACTTAGGTAGCGTTAGGTTTGAAAATGAGTTTTGTGTTTTGCGTCTTCAACGTGTCTGCTTTAAATTGCACAGAAAAGGAGAAGGGGTGGATAACGGTCGATTTAGAAAATGATTTTAACGTAAAAAATTAAAAATGATTTTTCCTTGTTTTCCATCTTTTGTGAAATATCAAAATCTATCACCTCTCTTTCTCTTCTTCCCTTTGTTGGAATGACTAAGATTTTCCAACTCCCTCTTCTCCCACACACCATTTGACATGCATATTGAAAACAAAAAACTCATTTTCAAACCAAACATTACCTTATAAAAACCAAGCATTAAATCAACCCATACTACTCAAGAAATTTCATTTTACAAATAATGGCTCCTGGTACAATATTTAAATCAACCCATACTACTCAAGAAATTTCATTTTACAAATAATGGCTCCTGGTACAATATTTAAATCAACCCATACTAAAGAAATTTCGCCTTCTTTTTCTCTAATCGTCACTTCCCTTTGTCCTTGCTGACCACCTGAGCCTCCTGCTCTTTTCTCAACTATTTTTATTCACAATCTCACATACTTATTCAGTAAGAACTCTACAAACATATTTTGTGTGAAGACCTTACCATGCCGAATTCTTTATAGCATAGAATCATCTTTGTATTTTAAATTGTTACTGGACTTGCATGACATCATATAATAGCATGAAGTCACTTCAGTCGTATTGTTTAGTTAAAATCAGTATTATTATTATTCTATATTCAAAATTGTAATATAACACTGCAAGGAAAGATCATTATTCGATTTCTAAACTGTAATAGCTTATAGCTTCAACTGTACTGATTCAGATATATTTATGCCTAAAGACTCAAGGCAGATTATTAGAAAGAGAGACATGCAACGCCAACAGATTACATACGAAACTACACAAAAACAGCAATTTCAACTTGATAATGGCAAGACTACCAGTTCACCATTACATAACATCTATTGATTATTTCCAGCATCTGCGCAAACATAAAATGCTAGTAAGATTGAGAAAATCAAACAGATCAACTAATACACTCCTGCGCATACGGAACTTAAAGTACAGGGAACAGCAGGAAAACTAGTATAACATAAATTAAAATACTAGCCCATGTTTTGTAGACAAAGAAAGAGAACCCTACATTTTTTTTAAAGGTGAGAACATGGCCTAATATCCCCAATGAATGGATGCATTAACTGTCCGGCCAGGCATCTTGACTGTCTTAAAATCACTGTGTGATCGTCAATAATTTGATGTCATATATAAGATAGCGTAAAGCATAACTGAAACATTATAAGTCAACCTAATTAAAGCAATACAATGGATGAATTAAATAACATACTTCCAGTTGAGCAGCACGGCTTTCTCTATCAGAGAGTCGACCTCTTTTCTTACTTTTCTTGTTTTTCTTGTTTTCTTCTCCATCAGAGGCTCGACCTATTTTCTTACGTTTCTTGCTTTTCTTCTTTTCTTCTCCATCGGAGACTCGGCCATTTTCCTTATTTTTCTTGCTTTTGTTTTTTCCTAATTTTTTTGTTCTTATAATTTTATTTGACAAGGAACCATCAACCTGACATGCTGAATCGTCTAAACAAACAATTTCTTTCCCTGAGACAGAAGGATGGTCTACGACCCTGCAAAATTTTCAAATAAGATGTAATTGTTCAATTCAATCTCTCTTAGAAAACATGAATCAATGTCGGAGAGAAGCCATATTTTATTTGCATGTCATGCTAAAACTGTAATTTACCATGTAATAATCCTAGGATTGTTTTCTTCTGTCAACAAATGTTAATCCTTTATAGTTAACATGTATTCTTGAAAGATTTAGTTCCATTGGTTTACATTCCTCGATCTATGCATGTCCTAAATGCATGATCTATCATCAGAGCCAGCCACAAAATAGGGGTTTCTCTGAAGATTGAAAACTAAGAGTCTGTTTGGTTTCATTTTGCATTTTGTGTTTTCATTTTCAATATTCATAATAAAATACGAGAATAACGGAGAGAAATATAAATTTTAGATCATTGCGACGAGGATGAAGAGACGGCGTAGGGAATGGATGAACGGCGGAGGAGTCGGATTGTGTTCTATTCTTTTGTTTTTTTTACCACAACATGAAAAACAAAATAAATTTATTTTCTATGCTATATGTCAGCTTTATTTTTCAAATCGGCTGTTTTTCAAAAATACATGCGTTGCGTGCACGTATTTTTGACGAAAACACAAAACTAAAAAAGGCAATTCAAACAGAGCCTAAATATCATTTGGTGGTTTTGGGTCAAAACCAAACCTAGGTTTACCTGAGGTTAGAAGAGCAACTCATAGCATGTTATCATAGCAAAGATAGCATGACCGACATCTTACACAACCAAGCAGTAAATGAAACATTTTACACAATCAAGCAGTAAATGAAACCAGAGAGACATAAAAATAAATGCAAAGCTACAGGTAGGTAAGCAACAAATACTTACTCTTCAGCAATTTCAATATTCTGAGATACATTAGCATTCTCCACATCATCCTGAAAGCAACGTAGTGATAGATTAGGTTTTATCCTCTTTTTGCATTACATAACATATAGTAGCAAAAAGTATACCACTTGACATATATTCACACCTCGAATCCTTCTTTCAATGCAATCTCGACCAATTCTTCCTCCGAAAAAACCTTAATTTCATCAACCCTGCAAGCACAAAAACTAATCAAATCAAGTAGAAATATAACAGAATACTCGAATTCTTGAAATACTTACGAGAGTTCATCATCAAAATCAGCGGTCGACGTATCCAGTTCCGCTTCTAAACTCTGAGATACGATAACAAACTGATTAGTACTTAAAATTAAATCAGAAGGATCGATAAACAAAATGAAAAAGGTGATTCACGTACACTGATTTCGCTAAGAAGTGATGATTTGAAATCGAAGACTGAAGTGATTGGGCTAATAAGATCAGGAACAAAAATTGGACCTCCACGAGCAAAAGAAGCGCCCGTGCTACATTGATCAGGTATGCCTTCCATTATTTATGTTCTGGTGAAAAAATGGGTATTTAAAGTTTGGTTTGAGTAGGCGGTAAGGCTTATATATAAAAATATCAGTATTGAGAAATCTAGGGTTTTAGTCCCACATCGAGCAGAAGAGAAGGGGAAATATGAAGAGCCGTGTAAATTGTTATGTACCGGGTCTTAAAGACTTAAACCGTTTGGCACCTAGATGGGCCACATATTATATTAGATCAATAGCATATGATAGATATTATCAATGGTTTGATGTTCGGTTCCGATCAAAAGTCTAGCTCAGAACTATTAAGGCCAGCGCAAAAAGGCGAAAAATTTCCTGAAGTCTTGCGCACACTGTGACATACGATCCGCGCCTTTTTTATTTACAGCATCATAGTTCATAGCGTTAACAACTATTTAGTCAGAAATCGAATAGAATTAGCAGTAAAAACCAAAGTTCTATACGTTACTGCAGCCAACTGTAAACAATCCAGAATCTACTATTTTATACCGCCAATATGAATTTAGCAACAGAAGACGCTTCCATGGTGTGCCGTTTGCATGTTAAAAATAGCCCAAGTCCGACGCGTAGGAAGCCCCAACGATGTTAATCTCATTCCCAGCTATGTTGTTGGAATGTCGAGAAAAGGTGCGTTGATGTCCGACGCGTAGTCTATTTGACCATTTTAATAACGTTAATTAATAAATTCAAAATAATTTAAATTTCAAAAATTAATAATTTGTGAAAATGGAGTCCGTTTAAGACGCTTCTTTTTTGCGTTGTGATCGTATCAAAATGCTCTACGCTATATAATTGATTTAAACTGAATCCGAGCAATTTAAAATTTTACAATTTATTTATTTGAATTTAAAAATGTATTTGTTTATTTTAAAGAAATTCCGCAATTTATTTCGTGTTATTTGCAGTTATTAAGCCATATTACACAATTCAAAACAAATAATTAAATAACTATAGATCAATTAAATAAAAAAGCACAACTTAAATACCCCGATAAAATACCACGTTCGTAGTTCCAAACGTATTCCTTATTCACTCAAATACCCCACTCAAATGCTCTGCTCAAATACTATGTTTCCTTTCGTCGCGGACTCACCCTCATAACTCTTACCTCTTGGTTTATCAATTGCTTCTTTACTATACTCATTTATCTCACTGTAATCCCCAAATCTTCCACTTTTTGATGAACCTATAAATCTCAGTCTCAATCCTTTGGTGTGGGGATCCGTATTTGATCTTAAAAACGAATTCTTCAATTTTGAATTCTTATTTTCTGAAGAATCAAAATCTTTACCTAATGTTGTCGCTTTTGATTCACAAAAATTGGAATCATCTATTGAAATAGTGATAGCAAAGTTTTCTAGCTTTGGCTTCACTTCCACTACACTCGGATTCATTAACTGAGGAAGTTGATATTTCCACTATTTCATTATTTTTTCTACAAAATTAACATTTGATAATCTCTCCACTAAACAAATAAGCAAAATCCAATGTAAATTTGACATGGGTGTTTTACATACCTTTGAAAATCACTACCTTCTACATTCATTGTAAAAAAATCGAAAATTTACTCATCTAATCGCGAAAAGAAGATCGAAAGCTTAAACCTTACCAAAAATACAGAGATTTGACAACATACTCTAGCTAACCTTTACAGAATGACACCCGTAAACCGTACGAAAGGAATCTTTTTGTGAGCTGACTGTAAAATCCCAAAAAATTACATCTTCGTTGGTTTGGACTCGTGCTTCTATTCTGGGAGAGAAGAATCAAAATAAAAACTTGGACCATGTTATTTGTTTTTAGGAATTGGCGAGTTGTGGAAGGCTGCGGCTAATGACAGAAATAACCTTAGATTTAGAAGAACTGAATTTAGCTTGTTTCTTTCCTTGGACTACAGATGACTTGGAAATTCGATGTAGCTGGATTAAGAAGCTTTAGCTTTTATTTTCAACTAACGTGTAACCCGTGCGTTGCATGAAGTAATACTGTAAAAGAATTTGTCAAATATACATAGTAAAATAGTTAACATAAAATGTAATATGCTAATTTAAACATGTATTTGTGTAAGTCATGTGTTTCAATTATTGTGTATGTGCTAGTCTATAATAAAATATCAATTTCGAATGAAAAATAACAACATAAACTTAAATGTAGCTTAATTAAATAAAATTGAAGAGAATATTCCAAATAACATTGTGAAAAATTTGAATGGGCGGAAACATATTTGATCAGGATCTAGTATTGTCTACCTAAATACCAACGCAACTTAAAATCAACTATGAAATTACACAAGAATAAATAATGGAAAGAAAAAGAAAAGAAGACATGGAAGATTTAATTTCGCACGGATATAAATCTCCTACGTCCACGGAGACCCAATAACCCTTTATTATTTCTTCACTGAGAGAGAGTTCAACATGAGAAGAGTATAAATCAGTAAATTTCACTCATCCTAATAATTACAGAAATATATGGATCTTATTGAGGGTATTTTAGTGGAGAACACTCTTATTCGTTTGTAATGAAAAGATAGCAAATGTCTTCATATTTATAGGTGCAAGAATGAAGACTGCCTTGGAGATAAGGATGAAATATTTCCGGATTTTCTTGATTTAATTTCAACACAAATTTAACATATTTGTGTTTGTTTTCACATATATCCTTATTTAATTGATTCCTCAAATATACTAATATCTCTTCTGATACTAAATTATCTTTCCAATTTGTTTTCCATATTTGATTGATTACGGGAATCAATTAATATCTTCTCCCTTATAAATTTGAAATAGATTTAAATCGTCCAACTTTAACACTCCGCCTCGATTTAAATATATTCATCAATCAACAAAGTTGGTTGTTAGGTCAACGCCCCATGGCGCTCAAGCAGTTGAAATTAAATTGATCAAGTTTCAAAATTGTCCTTAGGAACTGACTTTGTCATCATATCTGAAGAATTATCCATATATCCACCTTCACCAACTTGATCTTGCTTTGTTCTTCCTCAAGCATAAGAATCTTTTGACATCAATGTGCTTCGTCCGAGAACTATGAGTTTGATTCTCTACATGATGAATCACTCTCTGACTGTCTGATATAGCTCTACTGTCCGCTGCACCATAGAAAGATCGTCCAATAGCTGCAGTAAATACAATTCCTCCTTGGTCGCTTCCACGATTGTTATCATCTCAGCGTTGGTAGTCGACAAAGCTAATATAGGCTACAATTTTGATCTCCATGAAATCGAGCATATGCCAAGTATAAAAATATTTCCCGACACCGACTTCCATGAGTCTCTATCCCTAGCATAATCTGAATCATAATAACCTCTAAGATAGATGTCTCCACCTACTCCACCATATACCAAGCCAACTGAAGAATTGCCACAAAGATATCTGAGTGTCCACTTCATTGCTTGTCAATGCTCTTTGCATGTGTTAAACATATATCGACTCACAAGACCCACTATATGGGCCAAATCTGGTCTCATGCACACCGTAGCATACATGAGAATATCAAAAATACTAGAATAAGGTATATCAGCCATGTACTTCTTGTCTCCATCCGATGTAGGAGATAAGTCTTTCAACAACTAGAAATGAGAGCGTAATGGAATGCCAACTGGTTTAACTGTCTTCATACCAAATCGAGCAAGGACCTTCTCCATATAATGCGCCTGAGTGAGTCTCAACTCTCTCCGCTTTCTACCTCTGAATATCTTTATTACCAAAATTCTTTGTGCTTTTCCCATATCCTTCGTATAAAATCCTTGATTAGCTCTGCTTTCAGCTCCATAATTCTGACCATACTCCGAGATGCAATCAACATATCATCAACGTATAACAAAAGATATATTATATCTCCATCACACCTTCTAAAATAAATGCACTATTCTTCGAAGCTTTTAAAATATTCGTGTGAAAGTATAAACTTATCAAATCTCTTATACCATAGTCTGGAAGACCGCTTTAGTCCATATAGAGATTTATTAAGTTTACAAACATAATTTGGCCTGCTACTATCAATGAACCCCTTTGGCTGCTTCAAATAAATTTCCTCGTCTAGATCACCATGAAATAATGCAGTTTTGACATCTAATTGCTCAAGTTCCATATCATAATGAGCAACTAATGCTAATAGAATACGAATGGGATGTATGCTTGACAATTGGAGCAAAGATACCATGATACTCTACCCTTTTCTTCTGAACATAACCCTTTGCAATTAACCTTGCTTTGTATTTGAGATCACCATTATCGTCGTCCTTCACTCTATAGATCCACATACATCCAATAGCTCTCTTGTCGATGGGAAGAGGCAAAAAATCCCAAGAATGATTTTTCTGCAAAGATTCGATCTCCTCTTCCATAGCAACTAACCAATTGGAACTGTCAACTGATGAAATAGCGTCACTATAATCACTGAGCCCATCATGGACAACATTTAATCAATATATTGTCATGTTATCGAAGTTAATGTCTTCGATGCTCAATCTAACAAAATCTTCAAGCCACTTAGACTTTCTTCTTAGTTTAACATGCTTAGTCTTTGAATGAGCTCCACCTTAAGTCTGATCATCTATACCAATATCTGTACTATCCTCATCAATCATGGTGCCATTAGAAACACCATATGTCCCTCTTCAGACAGAATCTGAAGATGACTAGCATTGTGTTTGGTATTCTTAATCCGTCCTCATACTATCATCGGATGAGGAAGGCTCCACCTTCAACATAACCTTCTCATCAAAAGTCACATGCCTACTGATAATGATCTTCTTGCTAATAGGACACCACAACCTATATCTCTTCACTTCTCTCCTATAACCTAGAAAGATGCACTTGCGAGCTCTAAGTTCCAGCTTTCCTCTGTCCTCATGTACATAAGATGGACATCCAAACACTGTAACAACCCGCCTTTTCGCACACTTTAAACCGACACACATGCCAATTCAAACCATACGGAAGGGCGGATTGTTATGGGGTAAATAAGAAAAAACAGAGAAGAAAAAAACTAAACAGAATCTCACAGCGGAAGGATAAAATATAATAATCAAATATACAATTTATAACTGTTTACAAAACCATTTATATAATACATATCAGAGTTACACATACCAATAACAATGCAGCGGAACAGTGTGTAGTGCACTAGTAAACATAATAATATTATAAATCTTCGTCTTCGTCCTCCAGAGCTAAATCTTGAAATCCTGAAACGCTCGGACTGACCCGAGCGAATTTGAAAAGACAAAAACACTCGAGTCAGACTAAAAGATCTTATGTGAGTTAAATTAACAGAAATAAATTTGAGTACAGTAACTCAAGAGATGTTTGGGATTTACATCTCCTAAGGATCCGTTAAACTATTTACTATGTAGTATATTGCGCTATTATAATAGTGTCTATTTATAAAATAAACTTACTTTTTAATAGCGTTAAGGGGTTACCCATATAGCCCTTAACACAAATAATGCCAATAGTCTATACAGTACCGTAATACCTCCTGATCGGGAAGCTACCAGAGGATACTCCATAGGTACGACACAAATAGAAACTCGTAGTAAAGGCTCGGTATGGTAGGTGACACGGCACAACTAGGCAATGCCAGGGTAGATATACCAATTGCTATCCAGGCTGGTGGAAACGCGTAGCCGCAGTTACCGCCCACCTCGGACTAACTCCCCAAAATCAAAATATAGAAGTGGCCACTGAATCAATCCAAAATCAAAGTATAATATCGAAGAGGAGGGTCCGATCAGAGGAATGACCTCATTGGCCTGAGAATCGCTCCTGTTTTAGCCACCTTATGCCAACTCACGGGAGTCGGGTCCACGTATTTACCTTACAGGAAACGTCGCCACCACCTACTTCATTCTGGAATCTCCACCGCGTACACGGTTAGTCAAAGTGGTTTTCGGTATCGACAGAGAGTATGTCCATATCCGATCCCGGTCTCTTTGCCAACCCATCGTTATTATAACACCGCGGTCATTTAAAAATAGCTCATACTTTAAAACCAGAATAAACATTTTCATTTTAAAATTATGAATACGATATCATCTTAAAACCCAAAACAATATGATATCCTTTATCCCAAATATAAACCTTTTCAAAAATCAAAATGCTTTAACTTCATAACGTCTGAAAATCAAATATTTTCAAAGCATAGTATTTTGAAAATCATAATTTAAACCATAACTTCTAAAACTTAAATGGTTTGGACATTCAACGGTATATGAATTAAATGGTTTAACTTAAATGTTACTTTGTAAAGAAAATAGTTCTCATGGCTTTACAAATACATTTCTTTATTAAAGTCTAAACCAAAATTTATATTATCTCTCTCACGTTTCAAAACCACTTCAATTTATTTATATATACGTATATCCATTTTGAGTATCAATATTTCAAACTAAAGTTGGATTTTATTCTTTCAACAAATCAATTGTTCTATTAATTAGTCTTGAATATTCATATAAAATCCATAAATAATAAGACTTCAATTTCTAGTAATAAAATATATATATTTTTCCCAATTCAAATTATACTAGAATATTCATTTTAATTTATTTTGGGAAAAATCCAATTATAAATATCATATCTTAAAATTTCCAAACTTAACATTTAAACATATGATATAAATTATTAAACTCCATTTTCTTAATTTTCTTCCATTTTTAATAAAGATTTTTATACACCTTTTAATTTCAAAATTTTCAACTTCATATGTATATATATATGGAAGAATAATATTTATACAATATAAAATTTAAGACTATTATAAACCGTATTCCATCCAAACCATAGAAATCACATTTAAATAGTTATATATATACCGCGGTGCCTGTATATAATTTTCTATCCTATGGTCAAGTGATACGGATATTTATCATTTCAATCCGCAATTTAAAAGATATAAAATTTTGCGGTTATATATCATTTCAAACCACAATCCCGAATGAAATGAAATATGCATGATAATTTGCAATTTAATGATATACAATAAACATCCATCAACATCACCCATCATCCAATCACAATCATCAAGCAATATCAATCAATAACAATTTATATTTGATAATATATATAACAGGTAATAACTGGCAATTTTATTCAGATTAAATTTAACAACTACTAATCTAACAGTTTATATTCAGTAATAATCTATATAACTGTTAACTAGCAGTTTATAGGCAAACAAATAAATTGTAACTATCAATTAATACCCAATAAATAAATTAAATTAACAGTTAAATTTAATAAATGCAATTCAACAAATATGAATAAAATAAACATGCCAAATACTCAAATAAATTTCTATTCATTTCAAAAATTAATTTAAACAAACATAAAAGCTTCTAGTAGTTGTGAGTGGGTTAAAACACTCACCTTTTGAATTTAAATCGAATTTAAATTCAATTTAAACTCAAAATTTTGACGGTCTCAGAATTTGTCCAAACCAGCGTCATTGGGTCTGGAATTTAAATACGAACCTAACAAAAAAAATTCGTTTGAATCCGAGGTCGTATGAGAAAGTTACGTCGAAAAATGATGATTGAATTCAAAATTGAAAATAAATAAAACGACACACATTCATCACTTACAAATATATGTACCACGTCACTCCTTCTATTCCCAGAAACGCACGCGGGCCCCTTCCAGAAACCCTAATCGAAGATCTACGACGATCTAACCGTTGAATCGACACAAAAACCATATAGATGCGATCCCCATCGTCCACTCTACAAAACCCAGAAAAGGTTTGACGATCCGACGAAGTTTGCGACGACAATGATGAATGGTCACAGACTGTTTGAATTAATTCTGGTCAAACGAATGTTCAAAACAGAAAACGAATTGCACCAGTAGATTACGTGCCTCGAGAACATTAACATATATTTTTGTGGAATTTTTCTGAAGTGTTTGTATTTTCACTGAAATTTGCATTGGGGTAGATCTAGGTTGCATTCATTTGAGGAGGAGAAGGAGATGAAGAAATGAACGTACAACGAAAGGGAAAATAAAATGGGGCTAGGGTTTATAACAGGTTATATATAGACAAGGCTGAAAAATAATAGATGGATCGGATTGGATCTAAACATAAGTTTAAATTTAGGCATAAACATATATGTAATAAAGTAGCATTAAATTTTGGAACGTGAATTGATTTGTCATTGGATTCATATTTCAATATGTAAATATCCCCAATTTCATCTGCACTTATATTTACATAGTTTCTAAATATTAAATTTCAAATATTATTTCATTTAACGTTACGTATTTATTAATTATTACTTGCTGCAGTTGATTATCAATTATACTTAATATACTAAATAGATGGTAAATTTTGAATACTTGTTATCATTAACGTTTTATTTCCACTTACAAAATAAATGAAATTATTACATAAACTCCCTTAATTAAGTCAACCATTATCTTATATATCTTAACTGGTAATATATATACCCAATTGCCCTAATTGGTTTATAGTTATCAGCTAAATACATACTAACTTGTAAATAAATTCGTTTAATTGCAAATGGATCTGATCAAATTTAATAGATTGAATAGATGGGTAAGCAAATAATAAATTTTCCTTTTTGTCAAATTCAAACCCATTCCTACTTAATTATCAATTACAATTTATTACGAAACATTGATTTTATGCAGTTACCTTTTATTTGCGTAGTATTACATCAATTCCTATAACCTTGGATTCATTCCCAATTCACCAAATTCAATTAATTACACTTTACAAATGTGTTTCCAATATATAGGTATTGCCCAAGTTAAATTTATTAGCTAACTCATATTAATAAACAAATGACTTATATGAATGATTAAAATTTTCAATTATCTCACTTTACTCCTAAACTTCTGTTATTTAATAATTATTGCTTAGAACCTGATTTTAATCTTTCCATTATCTATTTAATTCCTTCTAGAATCATAGCTAATATTTGTCATCCCTTCATTACCCAAATGTTCTTATCCCATCAAATTTTAAGTTATCGAAATATTAAATGTCAATTTCTTTAATTGCACTAAATTTATCTATTAAAGGTTGCACTTAATCCAAATACATAAAACTTGCCCAATTTCTCCTTAAATAAATAACCTTCATATACAAATATGTTTATCATAAATTTTATCTACTCTTCCTTTTTAGGTAATGTCCTATATATTAGATTTCCATGTAATTTGCAATAAATCATACTCGTAGTTATATCACATTAAATGAATAAATAAGTGTTGACTCTATTCTTTTGATTCAACATTGGTTTACGTTATATTTCATTAATATTTCTACATACATCAGGATTTTTAAAAATGGTTGTAACGTGAAATCTCGTCTACTTCCCATTTTATATTTAAGGCTTCTAAAACCGATTCATGTCATTTCTCTAGTCCAAATTTTATTAATATAACCTTAAATTTAATTTATTCCTATCGATGTAATGGTTAAACACAAATTTCACTTATTTGCAATAAATCCACAAATTGGATTTCAAATTTTCAAATAAATAAATAAATTTTAGTTTATCACTTCTTAAATACCCAAACGTCAATGCCTTAATTTAAACTGCATTTATTACATTTTATAAAAATCCTCCATCTTAAGTGACAAATCAAAACTACCCTAACTACACAAATCATCGTATTATAAAGATATTTACACTATCCTCCATTTATTACCTTAATTTATTTAAGGTAACCTTAAATTAATATCTATTGCAATGATTTCAAATTATTATTCCCCCATTCCTTTTTAATTTCAATAACGCCAAATTTAACCGTTATATTCTCTTTATTTATGCGATAAATGCAATTATTGAATCTAATACTCCATTTAATTAATAGATCCTGCTTCCTAGAATCTATATCAACAATAGGTCAAATATATACATAGAATTAGCCTTAACTTCACATAAAAGAATTAGCTATTTCAACTACCGCACAAAACTACGCTACTGCACTATTTAATCAAATAAATTAATTGAACTTAAATCAGCATAAAGGTTATAAAATTATAAATGTAATCTTAATAAATACATTTATTGATTTAGACTCTTTCTATACAGTAATTAACCTATTTGTGGGTATAAATAACTTTGGAATTATATTACATCTCATTAATGCGCGTTTTATTTCCTATAACTTCTCCTTATTTAACTATACCCATTAACAACCAAAAAAAAAAAAATTAAATTAGCTTTATTTCAATCTATTTCCCTTCTTAACTAAATAAAATAAATGGTTAACCTAAACACTTGTTATCTTTTGATATATTCAAATTCACTTCCAACATTTATTAACAAAAATGTTGCCATAGGTTTAGATTTACATAAATAAATTATATGAATAGGTAGAAAAATTGGTAATCCGCAAATGCCCAATATACACGCATTAATTACTACCTATTGTTAGAATCCATTTATTAATTTACTAGTTAATAACGGTCTTTTTATTTCTATTTACTACCAAACTCTCTATTTTATTATAGTTCCAATATATTAATACTTAGGCACATCAAGTGCTAGCCCTTTTGTTATTTATATTAAATTGGGTATGCACAAATAAGTTGTTAATTAACTATTTCTACAAAATTATATTCATACATTCAGTTGCATATCTTATAGGGTTAAATTCTAATTACTTATGCTTAATCTATCAATTTAATACTCTATTCAAACATGCATTTAAATTCTTTTTATTCTAAATAAATTTTATTAAGTGTTGACATCCACTAATAGCATTCACCTTTATTACAACCAAAGGTGACATCTTCACTACTGATTTTATATTAATGAATCTCATTTTAGTTAATATTTTTTATTAATATTCTCAATTCAACATTTATTGATTTCCTAAAATTTATTATATTAATTTAATTTATTAAATATTATTAATTTAACGGGTCGTTACAAACACTCTGAAAAATGAATATCTAATAGATGCTCATTTCCGTACTTCTTCAGAGATCTTTATATCTCCGGCAGTGGAAGGTGTGTGGTTGATGAGGAAAATTGTCATAGATAAAGTTTCTGTCCAAAATCCCTTCTTCAACTTAGAAGTCAATCCGAGGCAACAAGTTCTCTTCAATAATGTCTGACTTATTCCTTCAGCAACTCCATTAGATCGAGGGTCGTCAGTTGTGGTGTAATGCCACTTAATGTCTTTAGACTCACAAAAATCACCGAATTCCTATGATACAAATTCACCGCATTTATTCCTAACAGCTTTTCAACCATAGATTTCTACTTTCGAAACTTGGCAAAGTTTTCGCTTTAATGTATACATATATTTTATGAGAGAAATCGTCTATAAATGAAACGAAATATCTGGCTTCACCTAAGGATGGGCAAGGAAGGGACCCCAAAACATCTGTGCGAATATACCCCAACACAGCTTTTGCTTTATGCTCACTAGTGCTAAAAAGAAATCTTTTTTGCTTTCCAATAACACACTCTTCATAAAAGCGAAGCTTTGAATGTTGAACACCATCAATCAGACCTTGCTTTCTTAACTTATCCAAACTGTATTCACCAATATATCTCATCTATAAGTGCCACAATCTGGATTAGCAAAAGTAGCAGAAGTTGAAATTCACCAATATACAATATCACCCTTCAATAAATAAAGATTTTCTGCCCTCATGCCTTATATAAAAATCATGAAACCCTTCAATATATTCATCTTCTCTCCCTCAACTACAATCTTCAATCCAAGCCCACTTAAAGCTCCAATAAAAGTCAAGCCCCTTCTCAAATTAGGTACAGGTCTAACATTAGTATCAGTACGAATAACATCGTCAAACATCGTCAAACATCCTGATCTTCACACTACCAACACCAACCATACGGCAAGAAGCATCATTGCCCATCAGAACTTCTCCTCCATTAATCTCATGGTATGTAGAGAAGCAGTTCCTCTCGGATGTCATATGATAGGATGTGCCAGAATCAAAAAGCTAGAAGTTGCACTTTTTAGAAGAGCCAGAAGCTATAACCACATCGGTATCACTCTCTACATCTGATTTCCCTATGGTAGATGCCGAGCTTTCTTTGAATCTTTTCTTCTTCCTTTGAGCTTGGGACATTGAGCTATAAAGTGCTCCGGCTTTTTTACAATAATGGCAAGTCAATTGCTTAGGTCCCCTAAACCGAGACCTTGAATTACTTCGACCCCCAACATTCTTTGATTTGTTTTGGCTTCTACCTCTCTGAACATATAAGCCCTCCGTATTACTCTCCAGCCTAGCGCTCACCAATCTACCTGTTAACACTTCATTATGAAGACCATCATTTAGATCTGATAGACTAATCTTACTAAGATCGTATATCATGGAATTAACAAAAGCAATATACTCCTTAGGCAAGGAACACAAGAGGATCAATGCTTGAGTCTTATCAGTAATATCAGCTTCTACTGCCTTCAGGTACATAATCAAAGTGGTCGAAGCATCTACATGCTCCATAAGATTGGCTTCAAGCTTCATCAAAAACGAATAAAGTTGTTGAAGAATAATCTGATTGGTAAGAGACTTATCTTGATATACATTACATAATGCATCCCATAGTTCTTTCATTGTCTTCTTTTGAGAGAATTCTCTAGGAACTTCATCTGAAAGTTTCAAGTAAATTATTATAAGAGCTTCATCTTTCATCTCTTCTAAAACAGCTGCTTCAGTATCTTTCAAATACTCAAGCACAGAAACAGTCTTAAAAGTCTTCTCCTTCTTCAACATTGGCTTTGTATTCATTTTCCAAGTTCCAAAATATCCCTTTCCCTCAAAACATGTAACGACATAATTGGCACCAGATCTACCACTGGATTTTCCACAAATAGCCATTAATACCCAAATAGAAAAATGACAATAGCTCTAATACCAAACTATTATGAAAATTTTGAGTCAGCAGAAGCATATTTGATCAAGATCTAGTATTTCATATTTGAATAATAACGCAACTTAAAATCAACAATGAAATCACACAAGAACAAACGATGGAAAGAAAAAGAAAAGAAGGTACAGAAGATTTAACGTGGTTTGGATATAAATATCCTACATCCACGGAGACCCAACAACCTATTATTATTTCTTCACTTCGAAAGAAAGTACAACATGAGAAGGGTATGAATCATTCAATATATTTCACTCACTCTAATAATCATAGAAATAGAGATCTTATTGAGAATATTTGGATGGAGAACACTCTTGTTGGTTTGTAATGAAAAGATGAACAAATGTCTTCGTATTTATAGGTGCAAGGATGAAGACAGCCTTGGAGATAAAGATGAAATATTATCAATTTTTCTTGATTTAATTTCAACACAAATTTAGCATATTTGTGTTTGTTTCCACGTATATCCTTATTTGATTGATTCCTCGAATCAATTAATATCTCTTCTAATACTAATTGATTATCTTCCCAATTTGTTTTTCATATTTGATTGATTGTGAGAATCAATTAATATCTTCACTCTTATAAATTTGGAATAGATTTAAACAATCCAAATTTAACAAATAATTTGTAAATTATACTTCAATATAAAGTGGTAAGATAAAATAAAGAGAGCCTTCATTATTATGTATGGTTGTTATTACTAAATATCATTTAAGAATGAAAACAATACACATTTGAATGTAAAATAGTTGAAGTTAACTAAATAATGATATGATTTATCACCCAAACTAAATGGCCAGATCAGAATTAAGGAAAGACTTATTAATAATCGTAAAAATCATAAACTATAAACAATAGTGATCTTTATTTAAAATACAAAATTGAAATAATAATAGGCTTTAATTCTCTAAATTCATAAGTGAGATATAGTTTCTTCTATCTTCCTATTATTTAATAGAATATATTTAATAAATCATTTTACATATAATTTTAGTGATATAAGAATAAACTAATGAAAATTATATCTATTACTATTTTAGATCATAAATATGTACCCTGAATTTAAAATAATTCTAGAAAAATGTTTTTGTAATTTAAATAAATCATACGTTACGTATAGTGTGCAATTAGTGTATATGTATAGTAAATGATTATGCAAATATATTAGTAGAAATTTTATATTGCTATTTTCATATCTTTGTGGTAACATAATATTTTTGTTGTTGTAAAATAATTTAGAATAATATTTCTCAAACTAAGTTAATTACGTTTCAATATCATACTTATACAATTTATATGTTTAAATATTCATAGATAGTTATAGATGCTATTATTTTCTGATTTTAAACATTCACAGTGAAATATTTTAGAGGGGTTCCAGTCAACTCAATTCCAGATGATCGGGCAATGAAGAAGATGTTAAATTTCATCAATGTAATCTCGTAACTGATGGAGAGATTCAATTATCAGATTATCTTTGTAAAACTTATATAGATTTTTTTTTGGCGGAGAGGTTTGATTTTTCTGGTAATGAAGAGGATGGTGGATCCATTTTTGTTGATGGTAATTTGACTGACAGGGCTTTTGCTATGAGCAAAGTTAGTGATACTTTAGGAATGTCATTCAAAGATAATGAGGAGATGAAGTTGGTTAGCTATGTTGGTATGAAAGATGTTGCCATTTATGAATATGCACATAAACTTGTTGTGACGCATTGTACATTTTGTACAAAAAAGAAGCTGTCTTTTAGAGAGAACGTGTTGAAGGAAGGCTCATGGTTAATGTGATAGTTCTAGGAACTAGGGGGTGTTTGATTTTCTACTGATGGTTTATCTTTTCCTGAGACGAAGATATGTAGTGATTATGTTTTATACAAGGATGGTCTTATGATTATAAAAGTTGTTGGGATCTTTATTTTTTATTTTTCTAGTATGATATTGCCTCAATTTGATATTCCTTTGGATGTTATTTGATTTAAGATTGTATTCCATTTTGTGTCAGTGGATTCGAATCCTTGTTGGAGAAATATGATCATTTGGATAATGTTATTGAAGAATTGATTGAATCTGTTAATATTAGAGAAGTGAAAGGATCAGAAGGTGGTTATTCTATAGATCAAGATGCAAGAGGTTTGGAGAGCAATATTATTATTAGCAGTGTGAGCAGAGATTTGGAGAGTTCCAAATTGCAGCAATCTGATCAAGCTGTCTATTATTGGACCGGGGGCTTCAGATTTGTTATGTATTGCTATCTTGTGGCTGTAGGTAAATTTCCTCGTTCTCCCGCCCATGCTAGAGAATTAATCTGTGCAGCCAAATTAAGAAGAAGAAATAGTAAGAGTTATTCAACTGGTAATATTAGGATAAGTCCTCATTTAAATCGTAAAGCTTTTTAGTCTTTTTGTTGAGGGTTGTTGATTTTTTTGGGGGATTTATTGTGTTTTTTCCGTTTTGGAGTTTATTAGTGGTTTGTGTAGATGTTGTATTTTGTGTTGTTACGGCTTGGTTGTTGAGGTTGCGGTTGCAATTGCAGTTACGATTGCGGATGTTTTTCCAGATGGTTGCTGCTCTTTTGGTGTCACTTTAGGCCTTGGTATTTGGATGGTGTTGTCTCTTTAGGGTTGGTTTTAGGTTTCTTAAGAGTTTGGGAAGGTTTGATTTTTCTTTTGTATGGGGGGGTCTTTTGATACCTGCCCGACTTGTTGGCAGCTCCTTTACTATTGTTGTTATGTATATACGTGCATGTGTGCTCTCCTCTCCTATAGAGGATCACACATTTTTCTCAAAAAGTTAGTTTCAAAAGAATGTTATATTTTAATTTTTTACCAACTTACGTTTCATATTATATGAAATATTCAAATTAGATTTAGATGAGAGTGAAAAATTGTATATATATAATCAAAGATAACCAAAGATGATACTATTTTATTTTTGACTTGCTAAAATCGTGAGAAATTTTCATGACAAATCAATAGAGAGAATAAAGAAAAAAAATCATAAAAAGAAAGAATTAAGGAGAGAAATATATTTTATTCTATTTTATCATTATTTAATAGATCAATACTTAGAGAAACATATATTAATTAAATTAATATATGAACATAATAATTATAACTGCCTATATTTTTTTGATCGTAAATGTCTAAAATAATATATTTGGATTATAAAATAATTTTGAAATTTATAGCATTGATTATAATATTTCATCGATTTATATTTTCTAAACGAATGTAGTTGAATTTATAGAAAAATTATCGTTATTATCTTTTGATTTTAGCATGTTAAAATGTTACGTTTTCATAGAGGTGTTGTTATTTACACGCACCTAAACTCTTCTCTCACCTACATATCCTCTCACCCACTTATCCTCTTCACTCACCAACCCACATCCACTATTTTATAACCTTTTTATTTTCTCAAAACTATAACCCAACTTGTCCTCTCAATCTTTCTTCAAACAAGAAAATCAGAATTTCTCTATTCAATTTCTCCATAGCTGAATTTTTTAATTTAATGTTTCATCGAGATATATAAATCCAACTAATTTTATTACAATTAAGTTGTTATTGACTTTAATTGTAAGTAAAATTTCCATTTTGTTAAACTGTGTAAGACTAACAAAGACTAACATGGAAAAGAAAATTTTGCAGCTCAAATTAAGTGTTACGGTAGAACATATTGGAGAATATTCATTACTGCTTCGATCGAAAATATTTAATATTTACTGTTTTTTTGTTAGTTGAATGGAAAATTTGAAAAACATCAAAACCAATTGTAGTAGAAAATAATATGATATAATTAAATATATTTAATTATGATAACCCATTCACCAGAAAATTAACATCTGCACAAAAGTATTGATTTACATTTATATTCTAAATATAATTAAATAACTTAACTAATTAACTTCAAATTTGAAATTCATAAAAGAAATTTTACTTATGTTTTTCATCTCATTGTCTTTTTTCATTAATGGTTAACACGATTGAAAAATAATTAAGTTCAAATATTAGATTTCATTATTTACATGTTATTCGATTATCATTAATTTCCAGGCCATCTTTTAAATTTAAGATGGGTTTTTAAAGTATGTTCATAATTTAGTTTTTATTAGTGTTTAAGCGGCGTTAGTAAATTTTTAAGTGGGTGCAAATAGTAATACCCTTTTATAGTAAAATATATTAGAATATTATTTTTGAATAGTTAAAAATAATCAATATTCATTATTTTCATATTTTAACTATTTAAAACAAAAAATGATATGCTTTGCTTCAAATTAGTTTTACAATACAACAGAGAAACATAGCCTGAGATCCATGTTGTTAAATAGATGGAGGAGTAAAAATAAAGTAGCAACACACTCAAAACCATCCATACGAGCAACTTGGGGAAAGGAAAAAACAAATATAAAAGGACTAAGATATTAAGACACGTAGAGCTAAAGGGAAAATAAAAATAAAGAAAAGGAAAACAACTCCGATCTTTATGTCTTCACAAAGCTGCAAACAGGAGAGAGAATAGAAAAGTCCATCGCTTTACATCAAAGTTGATTAGATCTAAAAATCCATCAGAGCCAAAACACAAGAAAATGGCAGAAGCTTCAAGTCTTGCAAGGCCTGGAAGAAAGAAGACAAACCAAACACGTGATTGGAAAACCAAAAGAAGCACCGAGATCATGGAGGGCAAAGTTTAGAGTTTGGGTCAATTGCGATGCCAAATTCTGACAAGATAAGTTCAATCTCATTATTATTCGACTTAAAATCCACATTTTGTAGAATTAAATGTTTGTAGTCTTGAGTTGTGAGCATGAGTCTCACTTATTTTGGCAGTTCGATACTTTTGAAAATACGATCATTTCTTTCACACCAAATGTGCCAAATCACAGTAGTAAAGCAACAATAATGAGATCATAAGATTTATTTTTATGGATTTGACACAAGATTTCTAAAATACGGTTGATTTCATATGAATTTCCAATGTTAATTTTTAGTTTCTGCATAATCTCATCAAGTATTTGCCTTGAATATGAGCAGTTAAAGAATAAATTATTCCTATCTTCATAATGATTTAAACAGAGCATGCAAGTTTGTTTAGTAGCATTATTCCATCTGCTGATCCTGTCTTTAGTATTCTGTTTGTTTAAATTAGCTAGAAGAGAACAAATTGACATTTTTGGAGCATAAAATTTGTCCTAAATAATACTGGTCCAGTTAAGTTCTACACGAATGAATCTGATTTGTTTCCAAGCTGATTTCATACTGAATTGATCATTACTATTAGGAATCCAGATCCAAAAATCATGTTGCCTTTGATTGTGAATTTTTATATTGTGCAATGTATTTTGAATTTGAATAGGAATATACTCAAGATAATCCTTCCAATCATTGCCAAAAATAAGAATAGACACTTTTCTTTTACGACCACCAGACACTGACGTGAAATTCCACCTAAATTTATCTACCAAGGAAGAACCATTAAGCCCTGGGTCAAACCATGTATCTGTATTTTCACCATTAACAATTTTTCTATCAATTAGACCTTTGCACCATATTCTAGCTCTAAGTAGGGATTTCCAAGCATAAGAGGCATTGTTATTTATAACAATAGTCCAATTTTTTTTGTTATTACAATATTTGTTACACATCCATTTTTCCTAGAGAGATTCACCCTGTAAATATTTCTATAATAGTTAAGCTACAACCGCTTTAGCCACTTCTTCCAATCTTCCAATACTAAGGCCACCATCACTTTTTTTTACAGACATCCTCCCATCTCATCTTATGAGCTTTTGATTTCCATATGAAATTAGCACAAATACAATTAATTCTCTAATAAACAACCACGGGAAATTGAGTGAATTGCATCCAAAACTGGATCATACGGTGGATAACAGTTTTTACTAATTCTACTCTACCACTAATGTTGAGCATTTTACTATTCCAATGATTGAATTTTTTATTTATTTTGTCTATTAACCATCCAATATCCCTTGCTTTAAGTTTTTTGTTATACAAAGGGATACCTAAATAAACCACTAGAAGGTTTCCAATACTGATATTTAATATATCAGCAATCTACTGCTTGTTATTTGCTCCTTTACTAAAAAAATACATTATACTTGTTTTCATTTAGAGCAAGGCTAGTTACACCATTTAAAATCTTAAAAAAAATTGAATACTCTGAGCATTATTAATGGTAGCTTTGGCCAAAATTAATATGTCATCCGCAAACAATAAATGAGTGATCATTGGTTCAAATTTGTAGATGGGAGTGATATTACCTTTCAAGTACTCCATATCAAGGTTAATTATGAGGAACTCCATAGCGATAGAAAATAAATATGGCGGGAGAGGATCACCTTGTCGTAATCCCCCCGAGCTCTCAATAAATCCAAAAGGGGATCCATCAATTAGCACCGAAAACGAAGGAGTAGATATGCACTCATAAATGAGATCAGCAAATAACATAAAGAACCTCGTAGAAATCAGCATGTGATGAATAAACTCTCTACTTAATTTGTCATACATTATATGCAAATCAATTTTCAGGCAAAGATTGTTAGAATTTTTTTCTATTAAATCCTCTAACCATTTCATATGCAAGTAATGAATTCTCGGTTATTACTCTATCGGGAATGAATGCATTTTGATTATATGAAATAAGATCATTTGTATAAACTTTCAATCTATTGCATAGAAGATTGGCTAAAATCTTATAATAGACATTACAAAGAGAAATCAGTCTAAAATCAGTCATCTTAATCGCATCAGTTTTTTTGGAATAAGGAAAATAAAAGTACGGTTGATTTCTCTAATTATTTTACCTGATTAGAGAACTCCATTCATAGCATTGCGGATATCTGAATTTATTTGCTCCCAATGAACTTTGTAGAATTTAGAGTTGATACCATCTGGCCCAGGGGTGCTATTGTCATTAATCTGGAATAATGCAGATTTGATTTCCTCTATTTGAAATGGTTTGCATAAATTTCTTCTAGCATTATCAGATAGGATTTTCTTACATATAATGCCTGGAAATTGAGTTGTGGCCTGAGATGATGAAAACAGCTCAGAAA
Source organism: Allium cepa (assembly GCA_030765085.1). Classification (NCBI taxonomy): domain Eukaryota; kingdom Viridiplantae; phylum Streptophyta; class Magnoliopsida; order Asparagales; family Amaryllidaceae; genus Allium; species Allium cepa. Next base: position 788,663,947 of record CM060935.1, on the reverse strand, counting down.
AGTAGTTAATAGCTTCATTCACAAGTTTTACTGATGTTGATGACCATGAACCATCAGGACTTAGAACATATTTACTCCTTCGATTAGATGTTGAAATATTTAACTTAATATAAAAAAAATGTTGTGTTATCCCCTTTAACCAGCCAGTATAATTTCATTCTTTGTTCATTGTCAGTTGCAATTTTCCTCATGAAAAAATGAATCTGTTCGGTTTTAATTATGTATTGATCAATCAAGCTCTGATTCAAAGGATCTTTGACTATTTATTTATAATAGTCATTAGTATTGTCTTTTAACTGAACAGCTGCTGTATGGATATTGCTTTTATTTTTTGCCCAATTCTTCAATGCAGTTTGGTAGCTTTCAGTTTGCATAAATGGGTATGTAGCGGATTGTCATGGAATTCATCATCAGAGCATCATGGAGGGATGAGTGATAACCCACTTGAAGATACCAAGAATTATTATATCTAAAAGGTACCCTTTTCTTCTTATTATTATGTAATATAAGTTTAATAGTAATAGGAGAGTGATCACTTAAAGAGTGATTCCCAAAATTAATATCGAACTACTTGAACATATCCATCCAAATAGAATTAACAAAAACACGATCAGTCTTACTGTGAATAGAGAGGTTCTGCCCTCCTCTCCAAGTAAAATAGTTTCCATTAAAATCTGGTTCCATAAGATTAGATGAGGAAATGCAATCAACAAAATCCTTGTCACCCGTCAAATTAAATAGACCATTATTAATTCTATCTTTAGACGATAGAATAGCATTAAAACTACCCGCCATAGTCCATGGAAGATTAAAAAAAATTTGATTGTTTAATAAGATAGTTCCATAAATCTACACGCTTCACTTCATCATTGAAAGCATAGGCCATGGTGCATAAACTACTAATACCGTTCATTGTGCAAGATACAAGAAATGAGGTCAGAGTATGTAAAATCATTGTCGACCATTGTGAAGAATCTCATATAACTAAAATTCTACTATTCTTGTCATTAATAATTTTATGATAATATTTCCAATTATTATTAATTTTGGCCATAAATCTATCAATGTTATCCATCAATATCTTATTCTCAAGAATTCCAAGAAAGGAATTTTTTTTTATTGTTCACCGGTTGCAAAATTTCAATCTGTTTAGAAGGGGCATTCATACCCTGGATGTTCCAAAAAAGGAACTCCATTTATTAACTATTTTCTGGATTGCTACTGCCAACGGGGGTAGCAGTAGTCATTGATGTCTTAGCTTTTTTATCCTTTTATTTTTTCCTTTCAGTTGATTAACCAAGTTGGTCCACGCAGGGTTTTCTATGACATCAGATGAAGTAGTAGCTTTAAATTCAAAAGGTACTTCCCCTGACTTGATTTTTCGAGTTGACTTAGATCTAGAGGCATAGGAAAATTACAGCATTGCTCATCAAAAACTGCGCAGGAAGGAGGGTCAGTTGGTGCATTAGGCAACTCAATGGATTTACAGTTTTCTTCATTACTGCTAATAGTGTTTGACTGCAAATCCATATTAGCTTCATTAGATAAGAAATTTCGATCCAAATTTGTATTAAGAGGCATATGCACCATGTCTTCCTGGAAATTTTGAGATTCATAGGATTGGTTCTCTTCCATTTTATTGTTTTGTTCATTATTATGCCTGTTATTATTAATTAACTCCTGATTTGGACTGATGTATTTGAATGGTTATCAGTAGAAATTGAATTGGTTTCTAAGGTGTTTTCGTTTCGTATATTATTATCAATGATCATATCATTATTTTCGATAGTCTGGGTCTGGGGAGAGGTTTTGGGTACGCTTACCTTGTTAAATTGGCAGTGAGATTCAGAATGTCCAAAGCTTGAGCAGTTCGAGCATATAGACGGTTTCCATTCATACATCACTTCTTGCCATATTATTTCTTTCTTCTCGGATAGAATAGGGATTTTATTCGGAAATGAAAATGAATTGTTGATTCAATCAAGACTCTAGCGTACTCAATTTTTATAATACCTTCTGTGAATTTGTCTAGTTTAATGGAGGCTCCAAGGACTGAGGCAATACGACTAATTCCCTCCTCCGTCCAATAATCAAGTAGTAAATTAGGGAAATGAACCCAAATTGGAATAGAGTTGAGGAGTTCTTTGTTCAGTTGCATGCCAAGAGACCATCTCTTCTTCATCATCAACTTTTTGCTATAATAGTATGGACCACCCTCTAATATTCTATCGCAGTCTTGTTTATTGTTAAATTTGATAACATAGAAAACATTCTCCTTAGAATAAATTGAAAATACTTCTTTAGGCTTCCATACACTAAGAATATAATCTTTAAAGTATGGATAATATGGTTTAGGACCAACTACGTAAATTACAATGGCACTATCTCGTTGTTTCCTGGCATCCTGAACAACCTCGGCAAACATTTTGGTACATTGCATTGAATTAAATTCATGGGGTAGTTAATACTTTAATGGAACAAAGACTGGAATATTATTACCCTTGACCACTTCACTCCACGCACGGCTAGACGTGGTAGAAAAATTCCATTTGTTGGTAGCAGGTCAAATATTAGATTGAGTGGGGCAGCTAGGATAACTTTTGATGTGGGCATAGGTCAGATTCATGACTTGATGTGGAGTAGATCGTACAGTTTTGTTCTGCGAATTATTGTAGGCGGGATTTATCTTATGGGGCTGTTTCATAAATTTTGATTCGCGTTTCCACTTTCTTGAGCGAACTTGGGTGAAACCATCATCATGCTCAACAACGAAATCAGAAGACAAACGTGAAGGGAAACCAGGAGGCAAATTGGGTACGATGGGAAGCTGATCAGATGGATGAGGGGACAATCGGCAATTTGGGTTGGAGGAAGACATACCTCCTCAGTTACCTGTTAATTGGATTAACAGATCCGGCAAAGAGACAACGGTTTTTAAGGCGGCAAAGAGTAGCAAGCATGCGGCGACGACTGAAGAACACGGGAGAATGACTCAGAGGAAGGAGGCATTTCGTACCATAAGACCATTTATTCATGAAACTCTAGATCTGAATAGGTGACCCATACTGATTTAACTAAAAAGAAATAGTGGGTTAGCGGAAGCCATACCTGAATTCATAATTGCTGTTGGAAAAGTAATTTTGGTTTGTTTTTCCATATTGACACAAACTCTAGACCTTACATTAGATCTAAATTCATAGTTGCTGCTTTCATAAACTGATTAAGAGAAGGAGATAGATCTAAAAGATGAGAGTTGGATCTGATCTTCCAAACTGACATAAACCCTAGATCTGAATTATTTCCATGAAAGAGATTAGAAGAATAATTGGAGCTTATGTAATTTAGGGACCATAACCCCTTACTTATAATGTTGGCATTTATTAATTTGGCCCTTTAAAAAAATAGAATTGTCCCAGTATCTACACAATAATACGATGACAATTGCACATGCAAGCCTTTTAACTTTGATTCATAATTTCATCATTTTAATTAGGCCTTACACCAAAATAACACGACATATTTGTTTTACATATGTGGCCCACGTATTGAAATTTTCCAACAATCTCCCCATGGGCCATATATGTGATAACCTTATAAATGTGTTTAACTTCATGAGCTCCAAAACTTGCTATTTATAGCATAAGGAGTTTCTAAAACAATCTCACCTATTAACAATGCTGGCAAAGGATCAAAGTGGTTTTCTTTACCTTTAGTGCAACTAAACCAATCAATGGTCACATATACCAACGCAATCAAACGACGTAGACCAATCATGAATGCATAGCATGGAAATTACATGAGATGTGATCTATACATGTCTATTTTCAACTGGTCCTACATTAGTGAGATCAAAACATTAAATATTTGAACAACCTAGAGTGCAAACAAAACTTTTTTAGTTTATTTCTGATCAGAAAAAAGAACTTGATATGTATTTGTAACCAAAGTATAGAGCAATGTGTCCTATGACAATATGAAATACAAGCTCCCCCTGAACCAAAATATACTTACATAAAAGTTACGACCAATTAAGAAAGATGCTCATGAAAGACGCTGGGAGATATTCCTTTTGTAAGCGGATCCACCATAGTGGAGTTTGTCACAGTATGCTCTATGAATTACAATCTATTTTGCACTCTCCTTTTACTGAAAAAATATGTTGTTTATTGCTACAATATTACCTTAATGGTCTATAATTTCTTTATTCAATAGTTCATTACTTTATGACAAAATTATACAATTATTTTCCATCGTTGGATGCCCCATAATGGAAAATAGAAAAGAAGAATATAAGTATCTGTATGATAGCTTTCCTTATTTATTACTATAACAGTCGCATTTAATGCAATTATGAAATAGATAAATGCATATGACCATTATGTGGTCCAAAATGTAAACCAGTGTCATGTTAAAATTTATTTCAATAAAAAATAAATATAAATACATTAAAGGAGCATACTTTATTTCTAATTAACCATAATTTCTGAAATAACCCAAATACCATATATAAATATCCAAATTACTTAATCAAAAGTTAAGTAACGTAAAATAACCACAGAACCAGATTTATATTTCTTGCATAAATGGTTCTAAATTATATATATGTGTGTGTGTTTATACCATTTATAAACATTAAAATAAATAATCGAACCGCTCTGGGCAGATACTTTGACTTTGAGATGAATTCAAATGGCCGTGATATTAACCTCATATAACCGAGGAGATGAATCCCCCCTTGAATAGTGTTTTACTGTCAATGCTTCTACTCAGCCCAACTACAGTCATTCAATAGACAACATGCCATGGTTTAACTATAATCAAAGCAGAGCTTCCACATCGAAGATCAACAGTATTCTCAGTTTAAGAGAACTATATAACTTTGTCACATCTGTATTTCTTTTTGGCCTTATTTATATTAACCAACAGGAAACTATCGAGTGAGTCGTTCCATTGTTATCTAATAACTATCAATACGTAACTCCTTGGTGAACCCACCATCCATGAGTAATACATCGTCCGACATTTAGAAAGTGTTACGTACCCTAGTCCCAACGTATATATCGATATTCAGCCTTGATACATCTTGAATAGGAATATTTAAAACGGTATGTTTAATTTTATTATAACAAATTACTCATAACAACACTTTGTAACTGCTATCACAAAAAAAACCATTTATGGATCTTCTATTAAATATACCTTAATTAATTGCTTAATTATTTATGTTATAATATAGCAAGTATATAACAGAAAGAAAACACCATTTATTTCGAACAAGACTTATTGTCGAATAAGAATTTTGCAACAAATTACATAATTGCATTAAGACATATCTCTAACTTTATCAATCTCCAACTTGCACTTGGGGCCAATTATGGAATCTTTATCTCATCCCTTCAATCGGTTTGATGAGAAATGATCGAGTTAGACCCTTCGTGAGTGAATCTTCTATATCTACTATATCAATCAACTCTCTTCGATGCTAGTAAACTCTCTTTATCATATGGAACTAATCGGAGTATGTTTCTCGACTTGTAGAGAGCTCTTATCATTACATTGTTGTCGGTTTGGAAAAACAAAAACCACAATACGAATTGGAATGACTTATGTTGGCCGAAATTCAAAGGCGGTATAGGTTTAAGAAAATTGCAAGACTTAATCGGGGCAATAACTTTAAAACTCATATAGAGGTTTCTACATGGGGATTGTCTATGATCATAATGGATGAAAAATAGATATTGGAAAAATAATTTTTTTAAGGATATTAATGAAAACAATAACGCATAATATGCATGGAAACTGCTTCTTAATACCAAAATAAAGCAAAGACAATAATTGAAAGAAAGGTGGTTAATAGAGATAATATAAGTCTTTGGTTTGATCTATGGGTGAATGGATAATCAGCGGCGATATAGAGGGAGGGGATTACATGTATCCCACAAGGGGTCACAATATGAAGGTTTCTTCTCTCATATCCAATGGCGATGGAAAGATGACAACCCCTTCTTACCCATGCGGATTTTTCAATAGGTTTGCAACATACCAATAACCCATAGCATAGAGGTAGACTACTGGGCTTGGAAACCCCGTAATAATAAGGAACTTACATTTAAATCCGCATGGAATCAGGTTAGGGAGAGAAAGAATGAGATTACACGGTGCAAAAGTATATGGAATAGTGTGCGTACTCCCAAAATGTCACCATATGCGCTATTAGCAGGATCTTGTAAGTTACAAACAAAAGACAAAATACACATATGTAATAACTCTATTGGCATGACTTGTGTTTTGTGTAAACAAGATTTGGAAATCAGTATACATTTTTTTTGGATGCTCTTACTCAATTCGTCTATGGAAAATTTTAGGAAGTAATGAAATTAATGACATATTCAATGAAGTATTCGACATACACATCAGCAACAAATCAGTTGATAAGTTAGTGGATATTGTAATGACAACTTTAACATGGTGTATACGTAGTAAACGCAACATGCGAATTTTTCAGTCAAATGAAACTACATACTACATTAGAGAAAAACTGATCAAAATAGACTGTAAACAATTATCGCAAAGCACAAGTATAAAAACAGAAGAACATAAGATGTTGAGGGAGCAATACTTCTCTTTAGAGAAAATGGGTATGACCTACCAAATAACACTTGAAGATAATTTGATAGGAAAATACCTAAGTCAAAGTTTGGTCGAACGTAAAATCGCAAGGAGATGTCGGCTCCAAATAATGTTATAACGACTCGTATTTTTTAACCATTTAAAATATTAGACTGGATAAAAAATTTGAATAAAAAAGTTGTTAGAAATAAATATTTTATGATTTTATTAATGCAAAATATATTAGGATTTGTTTTAAATTTTGATATTAAAATTTATTGCAATTAAATTTACTGTAATTAACATATTATTTTGAATACAAGTATAATGTTAAAAAAATTGATATATTTTATTTTTAAAACTATGATGTAATAATTTAATTAGCAACTTCATGAACTGCTATTTTATTATACTTTATATTTCGCTGTGAGATTCTGTATGTTTACTTCTGTATCTGTTTCTTAAGTAAAACCCATCGATAATCTGTCTTTTGGACATTTGAATTGTTCAAAAAGGCGGGTCATCATATCATTGAAATAACATGTCACTAAAGTGACCTCTCTTATTTTAGTTGTTCATGGAAATGTTTGATATTTGTGTATTTATTCATGCAGATGTTAGCCGGCCTAAAGGAGGACTAATATTTGGCCGAATAACTTATACATGTGTAGTGATAATGTGTGATAATTATAAGGTTTTACAAGTGAGTAGCTAATCATTCCAAAGGAAGATTGTTATTTGACTTGAATTTATTATTAGTGTTTGATCATTACAACGTTAAACAAAATTTTAAGGTATGTATCGTTGTCTTTAAGGAGAACCATTATGTTTGATTCAACCACAGTTACTTCTTCGGATAATATGTAGGACTTGTTTCCTTTCATTAACAAGAATTAAGAACCATAATAAGACATTGTCAAACTAAATTTTCTTCAAATTAAGGCTATTTTTTCAAGAAAACAACCTCAACAACCTCAAAGTGCAAGGCCATTAAAGAAATCCACTTGAAAAAAAGAAATACTATTCCAATGACTATATAGTATTTTTTCATAAAGATAAATATTAGATTGGTGGAGATGATTCTTTGGACTTGCATCAATACATATAAGGTACTAATTTGAAATGTGGATTTAAGGTATGAATATATAGTATAAATCTACAAGGATTATAAAATTTGAGATCTTTCCCACCACCTTAAGGTAACAAGATCATTGGTTATGAATAATTATTCAAAACAAAAATGGATTGAGTAGTGTGGAAAGGTATAAGGCCCATTATAGAAAAGACTCTAGTCAAAAGGAGAACAATGTTTTATTTTTAAAGAAACTTTCTCTTCATTTTTAGTGAAAGACTCTTTAGAATCAATTTAGGGGATGTTGCATATTGTCATTTTTGAGCAATATCCAATGGATATTAAGGTCACGTTTCTCAATGGTAACATTGATGAAACATCTTAAGGAACCCACTTATGGATTACTTTTTTGTATTAGGGAAAATACACCATTATTATTTATGAGGTGGTATTTGGATTATCACAAAAGGGCTATGTAAATAAGGCTTAAAAAAGGTATTGATATGCAAATCAATTGATTCACTTTTGCTAAAATAGAAAAATGTTGTCTTATATAGTAATATAAGAACATCCTTGAAGCTAAAGAAATGCAAAAGGTTCCTCATGCATTTGCAGTGTGGAGTCTAATGCATGCTAAGGCATATATACATAAGGGGATTGCGTGTGTTTTTTGGTAAATATCTTACCGATATTGAAAGTGGGTTAATGGTTAGTAACCAAAATGGTTACAAGATATCTTTAAGGAACAAAAGATTATATGCTCATAGATAAAAGATTGGATTGGTTGGAGATCATAAAGCATTACAATCTGAATATTTTGGATGCCAAGAGTATAAAAGATCCACTTTAGGTAATAATATTTTTTTGGTGGAGCTATATAAAGAAAGCTGTCATACAGATACTTATAGCCTTCTCTACTATTTTCCGTTATGAGGCATCCAACGATGGAAAATAATTGTATAATTTTGTCATAAAGTAATGGACTATTGTATAAAGAAATTGAAAGATAACTAAAGTAATATTATAACAATAAACAACATATTATTTTCCACTAAGGGAGAGTGAAAAATAGATTGTAATTCATAGAGCATACTGTGACAAACTCCACTATAGCGGATCCGCTTACAAAAGGATTATCACCCAAGGTCTTTCATGAGCATCTTGCTCAATTGGCGTAACTTTTATGTAAATATATTTTGGTTCAGGGGGAGTTTGTATTTGGTACTATCATATGACACATTGCTCTATTCTTTGGTTACAAATACATATCAAGTTCTTTTTTCTGATCAGAATAAAGTAATAAAGTTTTGTTTGAACTCTAGGTTGTTCAAATATTGGACGTTTTGATCTCACTAAAGTAGGACCAGTTGGAAATAGACATGTATAGATCACATCTCATGTAATTTTCATGCTACGCATCCAAGATTGATCTATGTCATTTGATTGTGTTGGTATATGTGACCATTGACTGGTTTATTGCACTAAAGGTAACGAAAACCACTTTGATCCTTTGTCGGCATAGTTAATGGACAAGGTTGTTTCAGAAATACTTTATGTTATAAATAGAAAATTTTGGAGCTCATAAAGTTAAACACATTTATAAGCTTATTACATATATGGCCCGGGGGAGATTGTTGAAAATTTTGATATTTGGGCCACATATGTAAAATAAACGTGTCTGCTATTTTAGTGTAAAGCCTAACTAAAGTGATCAAATTATGAATTAAAGTTAAAAGGCTTATAGGTATAATTGTCATGGTATTAATGTGTAGATACTAGGATAATTCTTTTTTATTAAAGGGCCAAATCAGAAAATGCCAGCATTATAAATAAGGGGTTATGGTTCCCAAATTACACAAGCTCCAGTTATTCTCCTAATCTCTTTCATGGAAATAATTCAGATCTAGGGTTAATATCAATTTGGAAGATCAGATCCAACTCTCATCTTTTAGATCTAGCTCTTTCTCTTAATTAGTTTATGAAAGCAGCAACTATGAGTTTAGATCTAATATAAGGTCTAGGGTTTGTGTCAATATGGAAAAGCAAACCAAATTTACTTTTCCAATAGCAACTATGAATTCACGTATGGCTTTCGCTAACTCGTTTACTTTTCTCTATTTCTTTTCAATTAACCTATTCTGATCTAGGGTTTCATAATTAATCAGTCTTAAGGTGTATTGAAACCCTAACAATGTTTTTATGTTTATTTTTTTATTGAAATAAATTTTAAAATGACACTATTTTACATTTTGGGCCATAAGTTGAAATTTTCTAATTTGGCCCTCTTGTTGGTGATTAATCTATATTAGATCTGAATACATATAACCCTATTATTTCAATTGAGAAATAAGTATATGAAATTAACAGTGGAAGGCATACCTAAATCCATCAATTCTTATTTAATGTGAAGATTAATTTGGATTAGATCTTCCAAGTTGACACAAGCTTGATCTGTAAATTCTCTTTAGAAGAGGGTAGAAAGAATATGATAAGAGTTGTGTAATTTGGGGACCATAACCCCATATATATAGTGTGTGACATTTTTCAGTTCAGCCCTTCAATAAACTAAAATTGTCACTCTAGTATCCACACGTTATAATTTTACATGATGAATATACCCCTTAAGTCTTAATATGTTTATTCCAAAAATAGATCGCGTAATTTGACTTAATTATAAGATATCCCACACAATTAAACATTAAAATATATGTCCTCATTATGTTGAATTATTCCAACAATCTCCCCTTGGGCCACATATGTAACTTCATAGAATATATTCAACTTTATGAGCTCTTTAATAGCTATCTTGATAATATGGTATATTCAAAACAATATCGTCCATTGATTGTGTTAACATAGAACTGAAGTGGCTTTCTTTATTGTTTTGTAACTAAACCCATCAATGGTCACTGATATAAATAAAATCAAATGACATAGATCAATCATGTATGTGTAGCATGGAAATTACATGAAATGTGGTCTTTACATGTCTATTTCCAACTGGTCCTACTTTACTTTAATGAGATCAAAATTCCAAATAATATATATAAACAATTAAGTGCAAAATAAAACTTTATTTCTGATTGGAAAAACCAAAGCACATCCATAATCAAAAATAGAGCAGTGCCGCGAAATAAGTGACTAAGTACAAACTTCCCCTAAACCAAAATATCCTTATATAAAAGATACACCCATTTTGGCAACATGCTCGTGAAAGACCTTGGATGGTAGTTCTTTTATAAGCAGATTCGCTAGCATGGAATTTGTCCCAATATGCTCTATGGATTCTAGCCCATTCTGCACTCTCACCTTTACAACTAGAAACTTGATGTCAATGTAATTTGACTTGCTTGAGCTTCTATTGTTATTAGAATATAATACTGTAGATCTATTGTCATAATATAACTTTAAAGGTCTTTCAATATTATCAATAATGCACAGCCCAGTGACAAAATTCCGTAGCCATTTCGCATGGTTAGATGCCTCATAACAAGCCACAAACTCTGCTTCCATGATGGAAGAAGCTATGAGCGTTTTTTTTAATGCTTTTCCATGATATAACCCTTCCACTTATTAGAAATATGTATCCTGAAGTGAATTTTCTGCTATCCAAGCATCCAGCAAAATCAAAATCAGAATACCCAATGATCTCCAACTGATCTGATCTTTTATATGTAAGCATATAGTCCTTTGTTCTTTGAAGATACCTCATAACCATTTTTTCTGCTTTCCAATGATCCATTCTAGGGTTACTGAGATACTTTCCCAAAAATCCTATAATGTACGCAATATCCAAACGCGTACACACTTGAGCATATATTAGACTCCCTGTAGCAAATGCATAAGGGATGATCTGCATTTCTTTAGTTTCAAGGATCTTGTTAGGGCATTGTTTGAGACAAAATTCATCTCCTTTAGTGACAGGGGTATCACCCACTTTACAATCTTGCATGCCAAACCTTTTAAGCACCGTTTCTATATAGTTCTTTTGTGAAAATCCAAGAATACCCCGTGAGTGATCAATATATTTAGATTTTTATTACAAAAGAAGCATCCCCAAGATCTTTCATTTCAAAATTATCTAAAAGAAATCTCTTAGTTTCGTGCAAAATATGTAAATTATTACAGGCAAGCAATATATCATCAATATATAAAAATAAAAAATATGAATTTGCTCCCACCGAACCTGTGATACATGCAGTTATCAATTATGTTTGCCTCGAAACCAAATGAGGTAAGTACTTTATGAAACTTGTGGTACCATTGACGAGTAGCTTGTTTGAGCCCATAAATGGATTTCATTAGTTTGCAAACCATATTCTTTGGATCTCCAAACACAAAGTTTTTCGGTTGCAACATATGAATTGTTTCCTCAATGTTTCCATTGAGAAACACAGTTTTAACATCCATTTAATGTTACTCAAGGTCAAAATGTGCAACAAGCGCCAAAATTATTCTAAAAGAGTCTTTGATGAAAGAGAAGAGAAAGTCACTTTAAAATCGATGCCTTCTTCTGAGTAAAACCTTTTGCTACAAGATGAGCCTTATATCTTTCTACATTACCTTTTGCATCCCTCTTGGTTTTAAATATCCATTTACAACTAATGGGTTTCTTTCCTTCTAGTAAAGAGACAAGATCCCAAACTTTATTATCTTGAATGGATTAATACTCTTTGTTCATAGCTTCAATCTACTTTTGAGAATTAGTATCTCGCATGGCTTGGTGAAAGTTCATAGGATCATTTTTCACCAATCCATAATTATCCTCTATTTCTTAAAGAATTACCACATAATCATCTGGAATGGCATCTTTCCTCTCTCTAGTAGATCTCCTTAGTGGAAATTCATTTTGAGGCTGTTGAGTTTGTTCTCGAGGAATATGTCTTCATCTTGAAGAAGGTTTTCTTCAATATTGTTTTGTTGTTATTTCCGGATTAACTTCTTCATTGATTATAGGAATGATAATCTGTACATTGTCAGAAGAAGTAACTGTAGTAGGAATCATAGATGATGATTCCTCCTCAAAAACAATGTTCCTTACTTCATTTCTCCCCCTTAACTCAACATCCTCAAAAATGTTGCATCTCCCATCTCAAAAAATTTCTTCAGTATGGGATGATAAAATTTATAGCCCCTAGATCGCTCATAATAACCAATAAAGTAGCTGCTTACTGTTTTAGAGTCCAATTTTCTTTCATTTGGCCTATAAAGCCTTGCTTCAGCTGGACATCCCTAAATATGAAAATGCTTTAGAGTGGGCTGTTTTCTTGTCCAAAGCTCATAAGGTGTCTTGGCAACTACTTTAGTGGGTACCCTATTACGGATATAAACTGCTGTCTTAATTCCTCCTCCAGAGTGATTTTGGTAAGGTAGAATGACTAATCATACTCCTTACCATGTCTTTAAGAGTTCTGTTTCGTCTCTCAACAACACCATTCATGCTAGATGAACCCGGCATGGTGTGCTATGGGACTATTCCACATTCCTCTAGGAATTGGGCAAATGGTCCAAGACATTGTTCTCTTGATCCTTCAGATTTACCATAATATTCACCTCCACAGTCAGATCTAACAGCTTTAATTCTTTTGTTGAGTTGGTTCTCAACTTCTACTTAAATTTCTTGAACATGTCTAAGGATTCTAATTTATCATGTATAAAATATAGGTAGCCATATCTTGAGTAGTCGTCTATAAGTGTGATAAAATATCGTTGACCATTCCATGATGCAATAGGGAATGGTCTATAAATGTCCGTATGTATCAATTCTAAGACGCCGGTTGCTCTATTGGCACCTGTTTTCTTATGTTTGGTCTGTTTTCCCTTGATGCACTCTACACAGACATCGAAGTTTGAAAAATCAACAGATTCCAAAATGCCATCCGACATAAGCCTTTGAATTCTAGTTTTAGATATATGACCTAAGCGCTTATGCCACAATATGGCTGAATTTTCCTTATTAGCTTTTCTTTTAGTACCACATGATTCCACATGCAAGGCTTCATAATAAGAGGTATTAACATCAAGCATACGTAAGTTATTATAAACATTGAGAGAACCAGTTCCAACAAGGTTTGAATTTATTGATAAACTAAAAATACCATTCCCAAATGAACAAGAATAACCAGATTTTCCAACATAGAAATAGAAACCAAATTTCATCTAAATGACGGTATAACAAAAGTATCAAATAAATCCAAATAGAACCGAGTTCTCAATAACAACATAAATTGCCCAATAGCCTCCACTTTAATCGATTTTTCGCCATTTCATAGATGTATCGCTCAACATCAGTTGGATTTCGGTAGCTCAGGCAACCCTGTATAGAAACACTTATGTGAGTAGAAGCATCGAAATCTAACCACCAAGTGTTCCTAGGTACTGTAGCTAAATTTACTTCAGAACAGACCAAAGCAAAGGATGTACCATTCTTAACATTCCATGCATGATATTTGGTACAATCTTCTTTAAATGTCCAGCCTTCTTAAAAAAGTAACAACCATTAGCCTCCTTATGTTGTTTCTTTTCCATTGGAACCTTAGCAATTTTCTTATCTTTCTTTCTCTTTTTGTCTTTTACCTTAGGGGTGTATGCTATAACAGCCCGCAAATCCATACCCCTTTAAGACGATAATATTCTCCATCAGTTCCTCTCAAAGTGGTTGGAAATACAAACCATTAGGGTTAAATAAGAAAGATATATAAGAAGAAATAGAAACAACATCAGAATCTCACAATCGCAGCGGAACAAAATATAATATGTAACAACAGATTTTTGTAAGAAAGAGTCTGTAACCGTTTAATACGTACAATCATCAAAGTACACAATCAAATAATAGCACAATACTGGACAATTATAATAACTTGTCCTAACAAAACTATCTATACAGTTACACTAAACAGCGGGATATACATCAAGTACGCGTGATACGTCTTGCCATCCAGCTCGTCTCCTGAGCTCCACAGCATCCTATTATATGTATGTAATACTCAGTCTGGCCCGAGCATTATAGTAAAATAACACTTGAGTCGGTCTGGAAAACCAGTGTGAGAAAACACACTCAATTGGATTATTAAAGTTTTCAAATTCCTTTGAAATCAAAGGTATCTCATAAGACCATGCCACAAATAAACATGTCGGGTTTTTACCTTACGATAACCTAAAATATTTTTATCAAAACCATTTGATATTATAATAGTCTCTATAGAAAGTAAAATAGAATCTAGATGAAATGCTTGCATCTCACGTTCCAGCATAGTTGGGCACAATCAAAACCATACAGGCGTTATTGGAGATTGGATTCCATACAACGGCAAGGCTACTGGGGTACCGCCTGTCACAGTACCTAGCCTAGATCAGCATACCAAGGACCACTCCCGATCCCCTGCAACATAAGACCGGAGCTACCCCTTACTGGATAGTTCAAATAAGATCACCCCGCGGTTGGGATCAGCAACCGTCCACTAAGCCGAGATCAAAAAGGGACATCTAGACATGGATGACTACTTGGGTGCTACCCACTTAGCCTTGCCGCACCTCCCCTGTTTTAGCCATTCCCGGTTGATGAGGCTTGAGACTATGCGTTACCTTTTTAGAACATATTTCACTTAGAATGCTCATCGTCCTCTCAACGGTTGTCTGCTGGCATTCATCCATACAAGTTGCCCTGGGTCTGAACAAACCGAATCGCCGTCTTCATCATCTTCACGTTCTTCATTCGCAAATATTCAAACCGGATTGGAGCGGTTTTGGATAATTAAACCTGATCCCGGTCTCTTCAAAACGATCAACGCATTAGCCAATATTGATAATTAGTTATTTAACTATCAACTTTATCAATCATCCAATCAATTGTTTTATATTCCGCTGAAAAGCACCAAGTCTTAATAATTTAGATTTTAAAACAAATTAAATCACTTTATCCAAAAATACACTTAAACATTTAAAATAAAACTACTTAAATCACTTTATTCAAACTAATAGTTAAGAAAATTCTATAATAATTTCCTAAGTAAAACTTAAGCCAAAACTACTTTTTAAAATAAAACTATTCTATAAGGTATAAATATTTAATGGTTATCCTTTACATCAAAATACAAATT
The DNA here is from genome assembly GCA_030765085.1 of Allium cepa. NCBI lineage: Eukaryota > Viridiplantae > Streptophyta > Magnoliopsida > Asparagales > Amaryllidaceae > Allium > Allium cepa. The sequence continues at coordinate 788,648,167 of CM060935.1, read as the reverse complement.
TAACCTTTAAAAATAATTATTACTATAATTATATTATTTTTTGAAAATTGGTTAATCTTTATTGCTATAGTAAAAGGCCGAAGCCCAAAGTTACAAAATATATTCGCTCTTCATTACAGAACTCGAACATTCCATATCTAATCTACTTCTTTCATAAAGCACAATTCATTTTTTTCATGATGGCTCCCGAATCTCTGATAGATTTCCTTCATCGTCTACCTTCCACTTCTACTTCTCCAGTAGTGATTTTTCTGGTCCCCTTAGGCTGGTACGCAGTTTTTTCTTTATTCGCAGTATTATCAATTTCACATCTCGGTCTATTTGAGTACTAACCGATTGAATGTTTTTCTCCTCCATGTTAAAAGTTCGGTTGTTCCTTTCTCGCCAGAGATGCCAAATGGAGGTTGTGAAGTAAATTTTGAATATTTCCTGCAAAAGGTTCGAATGGTTTCTCCTGTTGTTCAGGTAAAAAAATTCATCTTTTAGTGTTTTAACTTCATTCGATCCCACAGACTTCATTTTCTGAAGACTCCACACCGATTTTGTGAAGTTACACTTAAAGAACAGGTGTTCATGACTCTCATTATGTTCATTACATAAGCTGCATGTAGTTTCTTCGTGTAAAGACCCGATTCTTCGACTTTCGAAAACCGACATTAATACATCCACTGTATCAACTGCCGCACAATCGAATGCCGGAAAACCGTACCGTTAGGGTTAAAGAAGAGGTAGAAGATAGAAGAAGAGAGAAAGAAAAAGAAAACAACAGTAACAAAGACAGAATCTCACATATCGCAGCGGAATAACATATAATAGATAAATGAATAATCTTTAAACAAAGAACTATATCAGTTATTACATTACATCATATTACATTACATTATCAGAGTGTACAACAACAACAACAAATAGCGGAAAATAAATACTATATACTAGTGAATACACCATGCCATCCAGCTTGTCTCCGGCAATTCCTGAATTCCAGAATATCCTGATAACCTGACTCAAGACTGCCCGTGTGGAAATTGGTGGGCACCTAGAGTTTAGGAAGGAAAACAATAAACTCCAGGTCAGTCATAGGACTGGTGTGAGAACTTAAAAAAGTTTATCTTTAAAACAAAGAACAGGATAATTTTAAAATAGATTCGCAATTCTTTATGGAAAATAAGACTACCATAAGGCCTCCCGCACACGCACACAATGCAAACGCAGAATCGGAGGAGATTTCTTCTTATGATAGTCAAAGATGCTTGATACGCATTAAAAAGAAACATTTGATATTATTACTAGTGCATAGTGTAGGAAAAAATCATTTCGAAAGTAAAGATATAAATCTTAGCCAACATACGACCATTATCGTATGCCTACTATAGCTACCATCTAAACAGTGGTGACCACCATAAGTAAATGACAGGTTCTACAACTAAAACCAACAAGATGCGTATTGAAGTTTGGATTTCCAACAAATGGTCAGGCCAAGGAACTTCCCATTGCCACATGGGTACGCCTCTGGAAAGATGACCCCAGAACCTAACCGGATCTCTGCCAACACAAGGCCAGGTTACCCTTCAAACTGGGTAACTACTGACACGAATATGTCATCTCCCGATCGTAACCGATCTATATCCGAGGATCCTCGATTCCAACAACCACAAAGTAATAAATTTGCAGCAACAACATAGGTTAAGTATCTGGGCTCCATACCATGATACCACCTCTATCCAGAAGGAATGACATACACTAAAGGTGCGCTACCCCCTAATAACCTTGCTGCATCCTTCCTGTTTTGACCATTTCCGGGGTGTGAGGTCCAACAAAGTCTCGTCCACAAAGCCACGCTTTATACAAAAGCTGTGCTTTGATTCAACAAATGCTCAACAACACTTAGCATATCACACTACCAAATTGGGAGTATATCACTAATAACCTTCAACTACATAACCTCTGAGCTCGTACTGTAGGATCTAGATTTAACCCTAGAGGGGGGGTGAATAGGGTTATAGCAAATTTTCTTGATTTAAACACAGAAATAAATTGCAGAAATAAATATGCTAAAAAGTAAATCACACACAAAATTTACCCAGCTTCGGCAACCCCTGCCTACTGCTGCATTCACAGATTTCTATTAGAATTAAATAGTATCACGCTTACAAACAATCTACTAGACTCGCAGACATTTGCTCCCGCTCACAAACACTCTACTAGACTCGCACACCCTGCTCGCAAACATTTGCTCCCGCTCACAAACACTCTACTAGACTCGCACACCCTGCTCCCGCCTATAGAGTTTCGTTTACTCGCAAACTTTGCCTCCCACCTATAGAGCTTCGTTTACTTGCAAACTCTGCTCCCGCCTACAATAGAACTTTGCAAACTCGCACACCCTGCTCACTGAACTAATTCAAAATAGACAATCTGACACTACCTAATCCCTAGGTGGTGATTTACAAATTCTTCGACTCGAAAAGAAAAACAAACTTCAAAATTAAACCGGAGCAAAAAATCAAAATACAACTTGAATGCGTAATTTTTTGCTCAAACTAAAAAACCTTATTAAAAACTAAAACCCCTAAAATTAAAACCCCTCCTTTTAATAATAAGGCCGGCCCACTGTAAAATAAGAGTAACTTCCCCTTTATTCATTTTTATTTCTTCGGCCGACTCCTCTTTGAAAATGGTTGCTTCGATCTCATTCGTTTCCTTGCTGAACAAAATTAGGGTTTGTGCAAAATTAAAGGTGCCGACTTCGTTGATCGTTCAGATGGTTGTTGTCGTGATTGCTTTGACGATCCTTTATTTCTTCGATTTGCTTACGGCTCTTCAATTTTGGATCGAGTTCGTTCTGCTTTTTCAGTATGTATTTTTCTCCTTTTGCTTTGCTGGTTGATGCTTGAACTCGATGAAATAAATGCCGATGATGATTAGGGTTTTTATAGGATTTGATTTCCTATTTTTGCGTTCAACTGATTGCTTCAAAAATTCTTGTTTTGCCGTTCGATTACACTTTGATGCTGAGGATTGATCTGACTTTGTCAATTTCGTATTTCTAGTAGCTTGATTCACACGGCTTTGAATTGCCTTGCTTATCATGGTTTTGATTTTGACTGGTTCACAATTGGCTTCGGCCTTTGAATTTGTGTTGATTGACTATGGCCGTGAATCTCTCTGTTGACCCGATTGCAATATGCTTTGAATTCGAGACATTTGTTTACTATGTGCTTTGAGATGATTGACTTGCTTTGAAAATTCTCTGTTCTGTTGATTTGTGATGAATTTCTCGGCTATGTTCTTGACTTTTCTGTGCATTACATTGATGATTTTGGCCTTGACCTGGTTCGATTTGCTTGGCTGTTTGATCATTTCTTGTTGTACTCGGCTTTGACTTGATTTTTTAAAACTACTGTCACATTTGGCTTTGGTCATTTTTGAAATTTTGATCAGCCTGTACTTGTGCATTTGCATCATGTATATATATATATGCGTTAGCTTTAATTTTGGTCACTTGATCATCTCTGTTGATTGCCCTGTAAAATTTCATGCTGACTTCGGTAACTTCGACACGAGCTTGTACTTGGATACATGTGCTTGCTGTCTGGATATCTGCATGTATTGTTGGTTCATTGTGATATTCGTTCATTTTTGTTTCACTGGTAGCACTTGAGTTGTTGCAGTTGATTTAGTTGTTCCCTGTTGAGTCTTTGGTGATGCTTCACCTGTTATGTTCATGTTGGCACTAGTTGTTGGGTCTGTTGCATGAGTCCTGGTCATTTGCACTTGCAGTTGGTTACTTGATTCAATTGTGTTGTTCATGTCATGTTGTGTACTTCAGGTTGGTCACTTGATTCACATGTGCACTGCATGAACTTGACACTGGTTCATTGGGCTGCATACATGTTGTAAGTGATTATACTTCATGTTGTATTCATGCAGCTTGTTTTCAATATACACTTGAATGTTGCAGTCCATGTTCTTCACTGTTTATTGTTTCACTTGCATAGCTGAACTTCACTGTTGCACTTTTGTGCTTTGAGTCAGTTTCATTGTTGCTGTACTGATCCTATGTTCATGTTCTTGCAGTCTTCATGACTGTACTGTTGCAGTCGAGTTGTATTCATGTACACTTGTGGCTTGAACTTGATTCACTTCATGTTGTTGTTTGGACATTTGCATTTGTACACTCCGTACTTGGTCGTGCTGGAGTCTTCAAGCATGTTGCTGTTGCATTTGTTAGTGGCTTTAGTCTTGAACTGTTTGTAGTCAATTGCTTTGTCTATTCTTTTGCCTTGAGTTGAACCTATCTTGGGTTTGACCTTGTTTTTGATTTTTGTGATTTTGTTTAATTTTTTTTGCACTCGAGTTGGCGAGGCAGTGCACACGTATACGAATATACACGTGTGTACTGCAGCCACTTATAATTGCATGTTCCTGATAAAAATACCGATATGCACAGATATTGCACAGTCAAAAATGATGACGAACAACCCAAATAACTGAGGCAAACAATGTTTTCAAAATCATCGTTTCTTTCAAATTTCAAAAATATTTCTCTTTCAATTTTACTGCGTTTGAAAATATTTTTGCAGATTACTCAGATGCTGGATTCAAACCGGAATGCAGTTGAAGACAAAAAATACGAGTGTGAGTGATATGTAGTGAGGTTAACTGTAAATGTGAAATGTGATGTAATTGTAATAAAAAATGTATATGTATAGTGAGAGCATGAAATTGTACTATTTAAAATTGTAATAAATATTAGTTTGAATAAAATATTCGTTTGAATTCAAAATCTGTGTAACTTGTTCTGTTTGAATTCAAATTCAAATTCTGTGTAATTTATTTTATTCAACAAATATTTATTTAATCTATGAAAAATAAAATAGTACATTAACAAATACATTTAAACGAATGTATATATGTTTATTATCATCAAACAAAAATCATATAAGCGCAAAGCGCATATTCAACACGTACATCTCAGAGAAGGGTGTTAAGCTAAGAGAATAAATTCTCCCCACCAACAGAAATATATTTGAAAGAAATCAGCTTTATATCTCAATTTGTAATGTCAGACATACAATCCATACAAGTCTGTTCCGGGCTCGAACAGAACCGAAGGCACTTCCAAAGAAGCCCTTGCAATTCGGATATTCACTAATCACGTCCGGACTTCCCGTCACTAAGGGTGATAAAACCTCTATATCGGAGATCAGCCGTTGCAGAGTCATTCGACGGTAATCCTTTCGATTTCACAAATATCCGGTCTTCAACACCGGTCATCAAATGCAATCCATAACGACTTATCACATATTCGGAATGGGTTATACGACCCAAAGGTCCTTTCCCGACTAACCCGAATAGTGAGCGCTTATTTTTGAAAATAAGTGTGGCATTCAAATTCAAGCAAATCACAACAAATACTCATTCAAAGGTAAATATTGATAGTCGGGTATTTAACTATCAATAGGCGTGCACAACATTACCAAGTTCCAAATAATTTTCCAGATTATTTACTTTCCAAAATATCTTTACTAGATATATAATTTCCACACTTCAACCATTTGAAAACCAATTTTCAAATCACTTTTCACCTTTACCACTTTTGAAAGCAAATTTCAAATCGTTTCCTTACACGGGATATATTCACAAATCTTTATTCATTTTCATTTCAAATTGGTTCATTTAAACCAATTAAATAAATCCTTACCGATTTACTTTACATTTACGTTCCAAATCCGTAAATTTATTTCCACACTTCAAAAATAAATTAACGTTTATTTTTAAACAAATTTCCCTTCCTTTTATAAATTCCATAGTGAATTTACAATTCCAAAATATCTATGAATATACGATTTTCAAATCGATTTTTAATATTCATTTTCAATTTATCTTTAAAAGATAAAATCTCAAAACATTCACTTCATATTGGAAAACATTTCCACACTTATTTAATAATAAGTAATTCACAAATACATTTATTTTCAACACTTGGAAAATATCCAATATACTTAAATCAAAATTAAGTATATATTTCATTCTTTAAGGAAAACGTTCTCTTAAACACATTCATTTGAGTCAAAACGAATGTTGCGTAAAACATCGTTACGACGACCCAAAATCACTAGTATAGGGATTCTAAATTAAAATAGATATATAAATCCCAATACTATATAAAACATTTCCTTTCGGAAATCATTTACTATAACAACAGTGTTATAGTCCACCATTTCCATATTTCTCGAAAACGTCTATTTCAACAATGAATGTTGAAATCTATGTATTCGATACTTAACGCATTTTAAAACAACTTCAAATCGTTTTAATTCCATTTAAAAGATCACTCACTAAACATTTCTTTAATATATTATTAACTGTTCAAAACCGTGAATATAAATCATTAACCAAATTCAACACTTTTACATATTCAATTCAAAAATTATCCACTGTCCCAAAATCGTGAATATACTTCTTTAATAAGCTATAAAAATTTACTTATCAAATTCAATCAATCTTGAATTTATAAATCAATGTTTATAAATTCACATTTATATATTATAAAAACTTCATGTTATAAAAAAAACTCTTTATTAACCAATTCTATTTAAATCTCATTTAGATGTGAAAAATCAAATTTTCAAGTTAATTATTTATAATTTTCTTTTTTACAAAATCTATTCAATTTATAACTTCACAATTTATAAATCGATAATTTCATTCACTTATGAAATCCATTTTTTTTATTTCATTTTAACACTTATAAAAACTCGTTTTATAATTCCTATTTTTTTTTTTATAAATATCAATTTTATAAATCTTTTATATAAACCGTTTATAAAAATCCAAAAATCTCAATTTAAACTATTTTATAAAATTCATTAACTCCGTATTTCAAAAATCACATTTCGGTTATATTTTACAAAAAGCATAATTTTTATAACATTAAAATTTATAACGTTTATTTATTTAAAATGAATCAATTCAAAATTTTAATAAAACGTATACTTTCAAAAATCACTTTAAAAATTCTTTTTAAATTTGAAAATCATCACTTTAATTTTTTTTATAATTCCAAAATTGGCCCAATGATGCAACACACCAAATAGTCAATCACGACAACAAAGACATTATATATCAGTATATGATAATCAACAAATATCACAATATCTGTAATCAAATAAATACTGGTGAGGAATCCAGTTGGATCCCTCCAACCTGTTTCCCTGCATCCACAGATGTTAGCACAATACCAATTCCGCTCCAATACGGAATATCGCGGTATATGGGATTCATAAAATATTATCCGCTATTATACGACGCAATAGGGTCTCATCCGCTATATACTACGGGAAATAAACTCTAAGTACTTAAATAATACCAATTTCACTTTGCAGTGAAACATTCGCGGTATATGTTTTTAATAAATAACCTCCACTTAATAACGGCGTATAATGTCTATTTCAACAATCAATAGATAACAATCATCATTCAAACATACAATCAACAATTTTAAATCTAACTATTTAACAATCGAAACAATTTCGATTAAGTGAGAAGTTCTCACCTTGATTTCAATTCCGTTTCAGCGTTTTATTTCAAATAAAATTAAACGTGCATTTAATTTTACACGAAATTCAAACTATCTCCAAACGACTCCAATCTAGCTCCATTGCGTAGTGCTCGACAAAACGAAGCCAAACGCAATTCGTTTCGTCCAATTTCGACCTCGTATGAACAAGTTATGATTTTTAGAAGTTTGTACACATTTATATATAATTTTATTTACAAATTCTATTTATTTTTATACCCAGATTGAATCTGAGCCACTCGTTTCCCCTACTCAACATCGGCCCGCTCCTTTCTTTCTTCTTCTTCCCGTTCGAAACCCACGTACACGAACCCAAGCCGCAGCTTAACCCTAGATTTTCACACCCAATACGAGCTTCTTCAACTCGATCAGCAACCTCCATCTCGAAGCCAACGTCGAGCACTACACTCGGCTGCAATATGGTGGGGCTCGGCCTCGTCTTGCTCGAGATTTTGACCCACGAACGCGGCCACTACACGGGCGATTTCTGGTCGATCCACCGTGAGATTTCACATCATACCAGTTGATTTTGTAGTTCGTGATGTGTTCTACAATATTGTAGTTGAGAGTTTGTTGAATTAACGTGTGGATTTGAAGAATTTGAGGGAGGAAGAAGATAAATTCTCGGCCATTGATAGATATGGAGGCGGCCTGACATTGAGATGAAACCCTAGCCTTTTTCTTTTGCAAATGTGAATAAGGATGGGTTTTTATAGAAAAAATTCCAAAACACTATTCATCCGAAATTTTTCGAACTCCAAACGAAGCGTGCCGACTGACGTTTATAAGGTTTACCCAGCGTTCCTAACACATAGAACGTGTTTCAGAAGCTAATTCGATCATCTGTGCGAGTTACGGTAATTTTTAGTTGTTTCGTCGTCAATTAAATATTAAAATATTCAATTTTCACAAATTATCTTTAAATTCAATTTTAAAAGTTCTATAACATCATTATAACTCTAATATGATATAATAAAAAATTTCAAATCATTTTCAATCATATTTAACCCAATTTCCAATTATTTATTGTAATTTCCAATATTAAATTATCGATTTAATTATCCAATTAAATCCAATTATTCGAAATAAAATTTATTCGACTGTTTAATTTCACTTATTAATATTTAAAATCGATTAAATATACAAATTTTAATTGACAGAAATTCTGGGTCGTTACAATTCGATAATCCCCCAATTTTTTAAACGATCTTTTGTGGGCAGTCTGCCAAGAATGGATTTGTATGCAGTATGTGCCATCTTTGGGGTAACCAATTTACTCCATATTGTATTGTACCATTCAACCTTTTGGTGCTTATATCTGATTAGCTCTATTGTTTCATGGAAGTTGTATTTTCATGTCCCTGAGTGTTTCATGATCCATTCGTCAAAATTTCTGTCTGAATATATAGGTAGACTCTGAATTTCTTGTGAAAAATTTCTTGTAACAACCTGTTTTTCACATTTCCAAGTTCCTCCTTCGATAATACTTGAGACAGTATAGTTAGGTTGACCATAATCCGATTATCCTTCCATTCCTAGTCTCTCAATTAGGCTTTTATTATTAAACCAAGGATCACTCCAAAGATCTGTTGTATATCCATTTGCTATCTTCCTTTCAATCAGAGGTTTCATAAATTCTCTATGTTTCAGGATATTCTTCCATATTACAGATGCATTGTTATCTAATGAATCCGTCCAGAAGTTTGTTTTAATGTATTTAGCCCTCATCCATTTTGGCCATAAATTCTCTGAAGATATTATACTCCAAGCCAACTTGATTCCATATACTTTTTTGAGTTCAAAAAGGTTTTTAAGACCAACCCCACCTTCCTTTTTAGGTCTGCACAAGTCTTTATAGCTGATTTTGTGAAATTTTTCCCTCCAAATGAAGTCTGCACACACTGAGTTGATTTTCCCAAGGGAGCAATCTGGAATTTGAAATATTTGGAGCCAATACCTGACTTTAGAGGTGATCATTGTGTGGACTAGTTCCACCCTACCAACAAAAGATAGTAATTTGGCTCTCCATCCTTGTAGCTGCTCTCTTATTTTATCTATCAGTTTTTCACATTCTTTGTCTATAATGGAGTTAGTAGATAATGGAATACCCAAGTATTTAACTGGAAGTGTCCCTTCTGTTACTCCAATTCTATTCATCAAATTTTGTTTATCTTTGCAAAATTTGTTGAAATAACATTTAGTTTTACCTTCATTGAGTTTCATCCCTGCATATTTTTCTAGTTGGTGAAAAATCTCTTTAAGCTCATCAATTGCATGTGTAGTAGCTTTCATGACTACTATCAGGTCATCTGCATATATAAGGTGCGTTACCTTTGGTGAAATTCTGTACACAGGGATAATCTTATTATTATGACATGCTATTTCCATTTGTAGGGAAAACCACTCCATTGCCATTGCAAATAGGTAGGGGGATAGGGGATCCTCTTGTCTTAGTCCTCTGTTGCTAGAAACGTATCCCTTAGGAACTCCATTAATCAGAATTGAGAAAGTTGGGGTGGAAATACAGTACCTTATCAGCTTTAAGAGACTTTCTGGCACCCCATTTCTTTGTGCATGTGAATGACAAAGTGTCTATTCACTTTATCATAAGCTTTGTGTAAGTATACTTTAAGACACAATTTATCTGCTCCCGGTTTATTAAAGTCTCTAATAAGTTCATGTGCCATCAGCGAGTTTTCTGAAATTAATCTCCCCTTTATAAATGCATTTTGATTTTGAGCAATCAGTTTTGGGAGAACTTTGTTCAGTCTAAAACATATAATTTTGCTAAGTATCTTGTATGAAACATTGCAACAGGAGATAGGCCTGTAGTCTTCAATTTTGTTTGGCTTTTTAATTTTTGGGATAAGAGAAATAAAAGTGTGGTTAATTTCTTGTAGAAACTCACCACAATCTAGAGCTTCCTGATAAGCTTTTAACATATGGTTTTTCAAGTGTACCCAGTGCATTTTGAAAACAGCTGCCCCCATACCATCTGGTCCCAGACTGGCATCGATGTGGATGGATTGCACAGCTCTCCTCAGTTCCCTTTCAGAAATCCTAGTTGTGAGCATGGCGCATCCCTCTTGAGAGATTTTCCTTCTACAATGAACCACAGGTAAGACTTGCAATGAACTCCCATTATATAGTTCTGTAAATTACGCAATGGCTTTGTTTTCTATTTCCTTCGTATTATTCACCAAGTTACCTTCCTCATTTATACAATTCAGGATATTATTATATTGATATCTTTAAGACATTTTGGTGTAAAAGTATTTAGTGCATTCATCCCCTTGTGTTATCCAATTTTCTTTTGCCTTTTGTTTGATTTCCGTTGACTGTTTGTGGATTTCCTCTTTGAGTTTGCCCTTCAACTGATAGAATTGTGTATTGAGGTTCTCATTTAATGGATCTCTATCTAAAGATTCTTGTATGTCTTTAATCTGATTCTGGGTGTTGGTAATAATATCCTTGTTTTTTGGCCTCTTTCTGTTCCATTCTTTAAGTCTCTTCTTCATAGTCTTGAGCATCATTATAAATTTATACATATTGTTACCTGGAGGAAGTATGATATTCTCTATGTTTAAAGCCTCCTTATATCCTTCAAGTTGATGCCAGTTACTTACATATCTGAATGGCTTGCCTTTACTATTATTGCTGTTATTATTAAACTTAACAAGTAAAGGGCAATGATCATTAGTCGAACTAGGAAGAACAATAGTTTGTAATGCAGGGATTTTGTTTATTAGTTCTGAATTACATAAACTTCTGTCAATTCTGGAAGATATATTTCTACCCTCACCACTCTTCCATGTGAAATGCAGGCCTGTATGGGATGTTTCCAGTAATCCACTTGCTAGTACACATTCATTGAATTCTGCTAATTGGGCCACCGTCAGCGTACTTCCTCCTACTCTTTCTTTGGTATTTAAAACAGCATTGAAATCACCCAGTACTACCATGGCTTTGTAACTTGTCTAGAAAGATCTATTATTTGTTGCCATAACACTAGTCTCTCTGAGGCCAAATTTTTCGCATACACAAACGTAATATAGATTTCCAAACCTCCTACATTTTTGAAAAACATAGTCAATTGTTGTTCTTTATTATCAATGATGGTTCTTGTCCACCTATTCTTTTCCCATAACACAAGAATTCTCCCCTTCCTATGTTGTGTGATACTGTGTTCCATATTCCATTGATGTCCTACTTGATTTTGAAATAATTCCTAGCTACCTTCTGAAAATTTATTTCCCAATAATCCATCTATAGATGGCTTATGAAAAGCCATTATATTGTGGAGGTCAAACTGACGAATGTCATTGTTAAGACCTCTCACATTCCAACATAGAATAGTCATTTAATTTTATTGGATTTGCTCCTAGTAATTGGAGAATCTCCAACCATAACCTTCTTCGAAGTCTCTGCATCTATTTTATTACTAAACATATAATTATAATTTGTATTGGCTTCTGTATACTTGCTGATATCTTCTATGTCATCATCACTATCTTCTGCAGACGACTCTACCTGGATATTCATCTTGTGAATTCCCTCCAAAGATTCTGGCAACTTATCATCCTCCTGAACTTGATCCACCACAAGGCTTGCTGTCTGATTTAGCTCCTGATCCTGAACTGGATGAATTGCCTGCACTATTGCAGAGCCCTCAGAATTAACTCTCTTAGAAGGAATACTAGTAGCATTTTGTACGTAATTTTTTGTAGCTGCATTATTTTTTGGGTTGCTGGGTGGAGAGTCATTTTGTATTTTGCTTTTCTCTACCCATACTTGTTCTGGCTTCTCTTTGTTAATATTACAATATAAAGTAGAATGGCCAAAGCACTTACAATCAGAACATCTAGAAGGAACAAACTCATATTCTATGTCCTGTGTGTACAACACACCTTCATTGTTTTTACTTTGACATTTGCTGGTAGAGCACTGTCTGCCTTAATTTCTACTAGTAATCTAGCATAATTAATTCTTTTCACCTTTCTTCTATTCTCATCTACTGCCAATGGTTTCCCAATCATGCTTGCCAGTTTGCTAATACATCTTGTATTCCAGAGAGTTAGGTCAAGTTTATGCATTTTAATCCAGATTGGATAAGATGATAGCATTTCTTTTTCAAAATTGAAATCGGCCTCCCACTTTTTCATTATGATAAGTTTACTATCCATGAACCATGGGCCACCCTTTAGGATTTTATCAAAATCTTCTTCATTTTCAAATTTTATAAGATAAAACCCGTTGTCTCTAGGAAAAACATCCTACGCTCCTTTAGGGTTGCAGACTCGTTTTATGTAAGCATTCAAATGAACAACATACGGTCTCTTCCTTGACATATAGATGTATATAGAATTTTTCCAAAGTTTTTGTGATTCTGCATAATCTTCCTCATCTATTAGTTGATAGATGTCATCGCCTTCGACAATTGGTTCTATGTAATTCAAATCACCTTTAATTTCCACCTGATTTCCGATCGCTTCAATCCAAGATTTAGGGTTTGCTTTTGGTTCCCCCGTAGTATTTCCGCAAAGGTTACCTTATCTCCCTCCTTCTCAATTCCCTTCCCCTTACGTTTCACCTCCACCCAATCAGCGCCATCTCCAGGATCGAAGGTGGTGGTAGGTGCAGGAATCAGATTAGGGTTTGCAGGATCGCCATTAGGGTTTTCAGTCGCCATTAGGGTTTTCTACACAAGAAAAGTTTATATTATTACTATAATTAACTTAAATAGATATTTACCTTAACAATTTTAAAACAACTAAATAATAATTTTTCTAAATATTCTTTTCAAAACGACTTTTAAAACTTCTAATTTATACTTAAAAATCTTCCTTTGAAATTATACTTGGCTTTTTCAGGAAATTACACTTTTCATTCCAATATAATCGTCTAACATTTATAAATCCTTCTGGATTTATTTCCACTTTAACTTACGTCTCATTCCCGTAAATTTTCTTTCCACGCCACTCCTTTATTTTTAAAACGATTTATTCATTCCTTTATAAATTCGCATCGTGAATTTATATTTCCAGATTTATCCACTGATAAATATTTCTCTTTATAAAGCCAGTTTATAATTTCCATACCCTCATTTTCCTTTAAATCACAGTTTCCGAAACACTTAATCAATTTCAATCGATTCTCTGAATTGATTTCCATTTTAGAATTTATTTTGATTTACCCAAATTCATTCCAAAGTCCATTAATTCCCTATTCACTCCTATATTATGATTTAAAACCTTACTTAAATCTGAAATATCAATTTCACACTTTATTCCAAACATCCCCTTTTATTTTTTCCCAACTCATTTAAATCTTGAATTTAAAAACAAATCCTTTGCACCTAAAAATCAATATTTCTTAAGTCCTTAATTTTAAAACCTTTTAATTTACGTGTATTCAAAGTCTTTATTCTTTACCTATATTCTGGAATTTATTAAGTAGGATTTTTTTTAGTCAACTATTTTTTTCTTTTTTTCCCAATTCACCCTTTTAAATTCATCCGTCTTTACTATAAATTTTCTTACTTTAAATTTCCCCTTTTATTTCCTATAAAAATTCAATATTTATATTTTTAAAATGCCACGATATATCCAGCAATATATTAACATCAAATAAAATAATTTTCCAACATAATATATCATAGATTATCCAACATTTCTTATAACTGAATATGAAAATAAATTCAACATTTTTGAGGAATCCAGTTGGATCCCTCTAATTTGTTTCCCTACATCCATAGATGTTAGTCAACAATTAAAATACCAATCCCGTTTCAAGGCAGGATATCGTGGTATAAAGGATTATCCGCTATAATGCAGAGCGCATACGGTCTCATCCACTATATATGCGGGAATATCAATCACTCCAATATATATATACTACTATATATATAACATATCACATCCAGGCCGATAATAATTTATCAATTCAAGCAATCAATCAATAATTTAAATTTCAACTATTTAAATTAGGCAGTAATCCAATTTTGAGTGAGATTAACTCACCTTCGCTTTTTTGTTTTGCAAATCCGATCCAAACCGGCTTGTCTCTCCCCGATTTAAGACCTTGTATAAACATTGTATGGTTTATTAATATTTGAACTAATCGAATAATGAATTACCATTTATTAATTTAATTTTAAACTAATTTTCTTTTAATAAAATAATTTTAGTGACTAAAATGACCAAATAAGTTAACCACCTTATTATTTATTTTTAAAATTAAACAGTAAGTGAAAATATATATATGTGTGTGTGTGTGTGTATATTTATTCTTTCGTTTTCTTTTGAAACCACATATATACTTATAAAATAACTTATATAGATTCAAAAATCCAATTTTTAAATAAACTCTTCAACATTTTAAAATCTCTATATATTTTCCACAATCGTACATATATATATATATATTAAATTCTAATAAAATAAAAAGATTTTCTTTCAACCTATATATTAAATAAAAAAGAATTGTTTTATCTATCTTATTGTACAATATTTATTTTCATCTCCTTCTGTTTTCTTTATCATATTCATATATGTATGTGCTTTTATCTTTAAATTGAAACATATTTACTGCTATTATTATTACTAACATCTATACACATATATATACATATATGTATATATAATCTAACAAAATAACTAGAAAACACCTTCACTGCCTACTCGCGAACACACACCACCACGATAACTTGCCATCGGCCACGGCTTCGCTTTTAACACCCTGAAACTGAAAACGACAGGGAACGAAAGCAATTCCCCAGCCCTTTGTTGCGACCACACCACGTCCTCCCTCAATCGCGACTGGCGACCCCAGCCGTTATTGATGTCGTGCGCCTCTGACACAGATCCAAAAACGCGTCGACTGGAGCTGCCCAGCGATAGAGAACTGAGCAGACCCCTCTCCGATGCTATCGCCTGCCGAGCTTGCGAATCACATTATGACCATGATTTCACTTCCCCCTGAAACCATAAAACTAATCGGCGCCAACTCTATCCTCCTCGCACGCCTTCGACATTGATCACGTAATCATCTTTTTTTAGAAAAGTCGATTTCGCCTTTGAACGAGATTTTGTTCGCCACCATTTTTTTATATAACAAATCAAATTTGTATTCGTTTCGCTTTCGCCATTTTCTTTGAGAACGAAATCGATTTTAAAGAAAGAATAGGGATAAGCGGCTGAATTTCTAAAACGACGCGGCCATTTTGTTTTACTTTTTTTTTTCATTTTCTCCATCTAATGCGTGAATTATAAAGGAGGGAGAACGGGAGGCACGATGGAATTGTTGCGTATAAGAGTGGGGGAAAAGATTGGTCGGCTGAGGTTGGTGTACAGTGATGTGAAGGGAGATGAAAAAGCTTTGATGTGAACAGATTTACAGCTGAAAGTTGACCACATATAAAAATATATATCTTAATTCAAATTCAAATTGCCTCGATAAATGCAACTTAAAATTTCAAACTCCTATCGATGCATGCCACCAGGCGTTTATAGTGTTATACACCAATTTTGAACGTAATGGAAAAGGGTCCGAGTCCTAATTTGATCGCATGGAGAAGATAGCTTTTTGGAACTAATAATTATATTGAATTTTCAATATAGATTTCAGTGCATTTATCTACCATATGATCACACGACAACTCCAAACACTACGAAATTTGAAATCCGATAATAATACACTATTACGGATCCAATGAGACTAGTTTTTGTTGAAATCCGAGACAGTGCCTCAGAAGGCTATTTTTAAATGTCAATTTAAAAGATATATTTTTAAAACTGAACAAATCACCTTTTAATTCAATTTTAAAAGTTCTATTATCTTCAATATTATCAATATAAATTTTACAAGCCTTCAAATTATTTTTAACGAGCTTAAAACTCAAGATTCAATATTTTACCCAACTTTCAATTATTAAATTCAATAATTTAATTGTTAAATAAATAGTGATATATGAAATTCAAGTTAAAACTAACTTTTTAAATATTTAAAATCAATTATATATTTCGATTTCATATATCTAAAATTCCAGGTCGTTTGTCCTCGAAATTTCTAATTAAGAAGAATGGTTCGGTACCCGTTTGATATTTTCCTCAAAACCAAACAGTTTCAACAACTCACAAAACAATTTTTTTTATTAAAGACACACTATTACTCTTAAAACTTTCCAAACTCTTTCATCCGTTCCAAATAATATTATTGACTCAACCATTTCAAATTATTATTTATACCAATGCAAAATTTTCTTTAAAATTTTTCTAACTCCTTAAATTTTCGAAAAATTTCGCCAGCGTCTCCTTTGCGCGGCTAGCTCGGAACAACTACAAAACGCCTCTACAGGCCCAAATTTTCAAAACAAAACAAAAGCCAAGTGGCTAGATCAGAAAATCAATTAATTTTATGCGACAAATTAAATACATATCTTTTTATCGGGCAATTCACGTTTATCTTCTGAAATCAAAAACACCAATTTCCTTTTGCTTTTAAAACACCTGTATATCCTACTTAGCAATAACATCCGATTACAGAATTCAAAATCATTTTATTCATTTCCTTTTCACTATTTTCAATATTTGCTTTACTTAAGCCCGTATGATACACATATATCACTCGTATGCAATATCAAATCCGATCGCCTACTTGATCACACAATTTCACTTCCGAACTAGTATCGTTCACTCGACTCCCTAGTCAGACTTCGACCTGGATCAAAAACCGTCATTCTCCTTGCACATCCATAAACTATGATAGAGAATATTCAAAACAAATCAAAAATCCATACCCAGGGTTCGTCGTCGAAAATCGAGTGAAAAATCTCAACTCGGATCGATATAAATATCTTGAAATTCTGTGCTCGAATCTGGATCAAATCGTCATGCGAATAAAATAATATATGTACATCCTACGTATTTATCTCAATTGATTATTAGCTATATAAATTTCTTCTTATTCACATTTATTTTGATTTCTATTCACATATTCACAATTATCTCATTTCACAATTTTACTTAATCTTCATTCATTAACTAACTTAGAATTTCTCTCGGAATACCACTATTACTTAAGAATTTCACCATTACTTTTCTTAAGTTTATTATAAATATTTTATACACTTCTTATACTTATTTTCACTTCACCACTTTGCTTTATACCTTTTCTTATTCAAATTGGATCTCCAATTCCATATGAATTCAATTTACCTTTACTTCTTAATTTATTTCCACATCAAATTAAATATTGAATTCTATTCACCTTATATCAAACTCATTCTTACTTATTCATTTCTTTAAATTAGTTCCCCTCACTAGTTTATTCATATCTCAATCAAATTTTTATCTCCAAACCTTAATTATTTTTAGTCCATTTCGAACTAATTCTTCAACTTCACTTTACTTTACACAACTTTAAATTGAATATCATCCCAATATTCAATTTTCATTCATTTGCTTACAATTTAAATCAGTTAGTTTACTTACTACTTTTATTTTCAATCCTTTGTTTTATTTGGTCCAACCTGACTATTTTTCCATTTCACTTTATTTAACACAATTCAAATCAAATTCCAATATTCTGTTTCAATTCCATTTACTTACAAATGTAAACCCATTTTTTCATTCACTAATTTTATTTACAACTTACAAATTTTTATTTAAGTAACCATTTCACTTAGTCTACTTAGATGTTTCCTCAAATTCGCTTTTGTTTAACTAGATTCACCTACATTCCGATCCAATTCAAATTTTAAACTTTTATAAGTTTCCCAACTTATTTATATTCCATTTACTAATCTCCTTTAATTTACTTCATTTAATTGGTTTACATTTCTAACTTATTTCATTTTCACACTTACTTTAATTTAACTCTTCTTCAAATTAAATTTTATCTTTCGGATTTAAAATTTTATAAGTTATCAAACCCATTTATATTCCATAAACATTTTCAAATAAGATTCCAGAGTTTAAACAATTTCTCACATTTCAAAATCACCTTTGAAATCAACTACACCCAAAATCCCTTAGTATAACATATTATCCCTTTGAATTTCAAAACCAAACCCACTTTTGCAAACAAATTCCAATTCACAACATTCAGGTAGCAATTCCTCTCTTGGAAACTCGAAAATGAACATCGATGATGCTGCAATCATCACCGAAATTATTTTCCAGCGACCGAAAGAGTTTAGTGCTTTTATTTCCTTTAAAAACATTTCAAATATTTTTAATTCCAAATCCCACTAGATTTCATATCCAATTTCAAAAATATTTCCGAATAATATCACCATTATTCCTCCAAAGCCTTTAGAAATCATTTTCAAATTCAAAAGGAATTAAATTTTCTAAATTTTCGAATTCCAAATCCTTTCAATCAATATTCAGATATTACTTTGGAATTTTATCTCATTTCAATTATAATTCACATTTAAAATTCACATTTACAAATTCCATTCCGTTATATGAATCTACTTCTTAACTTTTGGTTATAACTTTATTTTCTTATTTCGATTTCCACACAACAATGATAATAGTTTAATATTATCATTTTCTAACAACCAAGCAACCATATAAACTTATAATAATTTGAAAAAAATTATTTCTTTCATATATAAAAATAATTTGGGTAAAATTATTTCATTCACCTTATTTAAAGCAATACCATGTCGAATTATTCTGTACAAGTGTTTAGAGATCCCTATCAATAATGCTAATTACTCATATCAACCAGAGTCCATAAGCCACTCAACAAACCAATCAACAGAATATAAAACAATTTTTTATTCACTAAAAAATACGCGCTCATATCTATTAATACACTCGAACTCATTCTAGAGTACTACTGACTCTATCTGTAATGAGTAATCCCCACCAGAGCCAAGGTTCTCGATTAACCTTCAGCTCCAATACCACTATAACAGCCCGTAAAGCAGCGGCGACCGGTAGGCTTTTCAACCATCCCGGCCCCACCGTGGCATACAGAGGTACCTCAAATTTGCTTTTACGGCCAGCCTCTCGACATCCGCAGCCAACCCTCTCAGGGACATGTAGGGGTAAGAGTCTCCTGCTCGCCACCAAACACGAAGTGAGAACCCGCTGTCATGCTGTAATGAAGCAAATCCGATCCCAACCGACTTGTCTCTCCCTGATTTATGACCTTTTATAAACATTATATGACTTATTAATATTTGAACTAATCGAATAGTCAATTACCATTTATTAATTTAATTTTAAACTAATTTATTTTAGCGACTAAAATGACTAAATAAGCTAATTAAATAAGTTGACCATCTTAATATTTATTTTTAAAATTAAACAGTAAGTGAATATATATATATATATGTATGTATATTTATTATTTCCTTTTCTTTTGAAACCACATATATACTTATAAAATAACTTATATAGATTCAAAAATCCAATTTTTAAATAAATTCTTCAACATTTTAAAATTCCTATATATTTCCCAAAATCATATGTATGTGTGTGTATATATATATATATTAAATTTTAATAAAATAAAAAGATTTGCTTTCAACCTATATATTAAATAAAACAGAATTGTTTTATCTATCTTACTGTATATTATTTATTTTCATCTCCTTCCGTTTTCTATATCATATAAATATATATGTGCTTTTATATTTAAATTGAAACATATACTTACTGCTATTATTATTACTAGCATCTATATACATACATACATATATAATCAAACAAAATATTTGGAAAATACCGTCACTGCCTACTCGCGAACACACACCACCACGATAACACGCCACGGCCACGACTTCGCTTCTGGCACCCTAAAACTGAAAACGACAGGGATAGAAACCAATTCCCCAGCTCTTTGTTGTGACCTCACCATGTCCTCCCTCAATCGCGACAGGCGACCCCAACCATTAATGAAGCTGCGCGCCTCTGACACAGATCGAAAAACGCGTCGATCGGAGCTTCCCAGCACTGGCGAACTGAGCAGACCCCTTTCCGATGCTATCGCCTGCCGAGCTCGCAAATCACATTGCGGCCATGATTTCGACCTCCCCTTGAAACCATAAAACTAATCAACGCCAACTCTATCCTCCTCGCGTGCCTTCGACTTCGATCACCTCATCATCCTTTTTTTTAGAAAAGTCGATTTCGCCTTTGAACGAGATTCCGCCCGTTACCATTTTTTATATCGAATCCAATCTGTATTCGTTCCGCTTCCACCATTTTCTTTGAGAATGAAATCGATTTTAAAGAAAGAAAAGGGATAAGCGGCTGAATTTCTAGAACGTGGCGGCCATTTTGTTTTACTTTTATTTCATTTTCTCAATCTGATGCGTGAATTACAGAGGAGGGAGAACGGGAGGCACGATGGAGTGGTTGTGTGTATGAGTGGGGGACAGGATTGGCCGGATGAGGTTGGCGTACAGTGATGTGAAGGGAGATAAAAAAGCTCTGATGTGAATAGATTTACAGCTGAAAGTTGACCATATATAAAAATATATGTCTTAATTCAAATTTAATTTGCCTCGATAAATGCAACTTAAAATTTTGAACACCTATCGAGATGTGCTTCCCTATTTCAAACGTAATGGAAAAGATTTCGAGTTCTAATTCGATCGTATGGAGAAGATAGCCCTTTGGATCCAATAATTATATTGAATTTTTGATATAGATTTCAGCGCGTTTATCTACTGTATGATCACATGACAACTCCAAAAGCTACAAAATTTGAAATCCGATAATAATTGTAACGACCCGCCTTTTTGGACAGTTTAAACCGACGATCAAATACACATGCCGATTCCAAACCATTCAAAAGGGCAGATGGTTATTGAGGTAAATAAGAAAAGAAAAGAAAGAGAAATAAAGGAAATGAAACAACACAGAATCTCGCAGCGGAACGATAAAATATAATAGTCAAATAAACAGTTCATGAAGCTGTTTACTATACTTTGACAATTATTTATACAACATTTATCAGAGTTATACATATACAACAGAACAATTAAAATAATGCAGAATATGGCATGATGCAAGGGTAATAATAGTAATAGTATACCAAATCTTCGTCTTCATCCTCCAGAATAGATCTTCAAAAATCTGAAAAACTCAGGACTGACCCGAGCGTAATGAAAAGACAAAATACTCGAGTCAGGACTAAAATATCCTTATGAAAGTTAAATCAATCGTAAATAAATATGAGTGTAATGGCGTCAGAGGAGTTTACGGGGGTTGACATCTCATATCCAGTGTCAACGTGCGTGCAATAACTCAAGAGATGTTGCGGGATTTTCCATCTCTTAAGGATCCGTTAAACTATCTACTATGTAGTAATGTACGCTAAGTAGATAATGCCTATCAGTAATATAAAGTATCAAAATAGCGTTAAGGCGTTACCATAATCTCCCTTAACACATTTTTATAATGTCATAGTCTATACAGCACCGTAAGCCCCACCGTAAACTGGTGGTTATCAGAGGGTACCCCATAGGTATAACACAAAACAAAACATAGTGGTCGCGAATAGGATAATTGGTATGACAAGGTACATGAGGCGATACCAACTAGGATACTAGTAGTTGCGTGATCCGGACTGATGTTGAGCATAGCCAGCAGCTACCCCAACACCACGAAACAACACTCCCAAATCGAGGGGTGCACCCAAATCGAATCACAAATGTAATAAATATGGTATCGAAGAAGTGTGTCCGCTAGAGATGGCGAACCTCAATGGTCTCTCGCGGCTCCTGTTTTAGTCATGTCAAGGGTCATCCAATATCGTTCTATTTCTTCAGTCAACGCGTTCACCAAACCATCCACTTCATTCTGGGTCAACACTCCGCGTATAATAATTATTAAAGTGGTTTTCTGTATGGACAGAGAGTATGTCCATATCCGATCCCGGTCTCTCTAATAATTACGTATTATTACACCGTTGGCTCTTTTACATTTCAAATCGATTCATAATTGATATCAAAATATCATATTCGCTTCAAAAATCAAATCCATTTCAAATATCATCGTATCTATTCAAATGTAAGACTCCATTTCAAAAATCATTTTTCGCATCAATATCTCATTTCGATTTCAAAATCATTTCGAATTTCAATTTAGGTTGCAACTTCATTTAACCCAATTCGTATTTAAATTCAAGATTTAAACATAAACATTTCACCTTATTAACCAGCTTGAAATTTTTAGAAAATAGTTTAAGTAGTTTAAAAGTAGTTTTAAATAATTAAAATAGTAAAAGATACTTAAGATCAAAAATGGATTTAAAATAGATAAATTAGTTTAAAATAATTTAAATTGGGTTAAGTAGATTTAAAATAGGTTAAAATAATTTAAGTATTCAAAAATGGTTTATATAACTGAGTAATTTGGAAAACAAAATAAAACAGCTTCAAAACCAAACCATTTTAATTATAACTTCCCAATTCAAACAATTTCAATTTCCCTTCTACCGATTCAATTTCGATTTCAATTCAAATCAACGTCAACTTTGACTTCAAATTTATTCAATTCTACACTCACCTTCAATTAATTCAATTTCAATTTATATCGATTTGGAGCTTGATTTTTCAATAATATCCATTTATAACACTTAACAAAATTATCCATCAATATTCAAGTTTAAATCCAAATTTCAAATATGATTCAATTCCAAGCTCGATTTCATAATATCATTTTTATATCACCTTTACTTAGTAATATTCAAAGCTTGAATTAAGATTCAATCTTTAAAAAAATCAATTTTCGAAATTCAATCATATCCCGATTTTTAATTTCCAAGTCTCCACTTTAATTATTTAACAATTTCTTTTGACCAAAATTTATTTCAACATTCCAAACTCAATTTTTCGATAAATTCGATTTCTATAAATTGATTTCTATTTATAACTTTTAAATCAAAACATTTAAATAAATTTCAAATCGACGATTTTAAAAAATTATTAATTTAGCCAATCCGGTGTCCGTATATAATTTTCTATCCTATGGCCAAGTAATTTGTGACGTCCCAAACTCGATGTCCAATAAATGACATCAAATTCGCATCGCCGGAGCTTATAACAACAATTAGATGAATATAAAACAGCGGAACAGAATCAATATCATAAATAACATCACTGTTACAACATCAACATAATATCCATACTGCAACAGAGTACATAATACATACACTACAACTCCAAATACAACATCATGATGATACAACAGTGAACATATATCCAAAAGTTCTCAAATGAGAGAGATGATTGCGAACTCCCAAAAGCTAAACACCTGTAATCTCCAAAAGCTCCTAAGATAGCTCCAAGATAAGAGCTCCAAAATATTGCTACTCCAAAATACAGAAACCTGCTGCTAGGCTGCCCGTGTGGAAATAATGGGCACCCAGAGTTTAGGAAGGAAAACAATAAACTCCGGATCAGTCATGGGACTGGTATGAGTAAACAAAACAGTTGCATTTAAATAAAACAAGATTTATAAAAGAATTTTCGGTATGCTTTTAAAAATGGAACTACCATAAGACCTCCCGCCACACACACAATGCAAACGCAGAATTGGAGGAGATTTCTTCTTATGATAGTTAAATATGCTTGGTACGAGAAAAGAAATTCTTTGATATTATTACTAGTGCATAGTGATAGAAAACATTTCGAAAATAGAATATTAATCTTAGCCAGCATAGACATTCCGAACTATGCCTACTATAGCTACCATGTTTTGTGGCAGGTTACCGCCACGCTGCATGGCAGGTTCTACAACTAAAACCGTAAAGGGTTTCGTATTGTTTCTTTGGATTTCCAACAAATGGTCAGGCCAAGGAACTTCCCATTGCCACATGAGAACGCCTCTGGAAGGACGTCCCCGAGAACCACCGGATCTCTGCCAACACAAGGCCGGGTTACCCCTAACTGGGTAACTACTGACACGAGTATGCCATTTCCCGGTCGTAACCAACCTTTAATCGGGGCCCCAGCAACAAATCACAAAATCATATATATATATCTGCGATATTCACATAAGTTAAGTATCTGGGCTCCATACCATGATACCACTTCTATCCAGAAGGAAATGCACATACCCTAAGGGGTGCTACCCCCAATAACCTTGCTGCATCTTTCCTGTTTCGACCATTTCGGGGTGTGAGGTCCGACGAAGTCACGTCCACAAAAACACACTTTATACAAAAGCCGTGCTTTGGGTCAACAAATGATCATAGAAATGATCACAAAGATAGACGATCAAACAAATGATCCTATCACAAATAATCAACACAATGATCATTTCACAGCAACACTCAGCATGTCACATTACCAAATTGGGAACATATCGCTGATAACCTTCAACTACATAACCTCTGAGCTCGTACGTCTTAGAGAAGGGTGTTAAGCTAAGAGAATAAATTCTCCGCCACCAACAGAAATATATTTGAAAGAAATCGGCTTTATATCTCAATTTGTAATGTCAGACATGCTATCCATACAAGTCTGTTCCGGGCTCGAACAGAACCGAAGGCACTTCCAAAGAAGTCCTTGCAATCCGGATATCCACAATCCTGATCGGATTCCCCATCACATATGGAGAACTCTATACCGGAGCGACTCAGTGCAGAGCAATCGACAGATCATCCTATCGCTCTCGCAAATACCCGGTCTTCAACACCGGTCTTCAATTGCTATCCATAACGTCGAATCACATATTCGAAATGGGTTATATGACACAAAGGTCCTTTCCCGGCTAATTCAAATAGTGAATGTCAAATTTTAAAACATATGGATGTCATTCACAAATATTCACAGAGTCGATGTGGGTTTCGGATAACAAAACTGAAATCCGATTCCCTGTCGCATCGAAGTTTAAATGCCGTTTTACGGACAACAGGGTTTTCATATCAATACAGAACAAATCATAATCACAGTGCAATAACATGGCAATTACATCATACAGAATTTACATTCAATAGTTAACAACAATAGTTAATTACTTCCCAATGTGATTTAAATAAATTTACCACTAAATTAATTTAATTTAATGATGAGAAAATAAAATAAATTTTTATTACTCAATTTATTGTTTCAAAATCTACAAATTCTTACTTACAAATTTATTTAAACACTTAATTGTTTATAAATCAATTTAATTACAACTTTGTAAATCATTCTTAATTTCTTTTCAAAATCATTGATTAGCAATTATTTACCTTAATTATCATTTTAAACTACATTATTTATTTATTAAACAATTTTGCAAAATAATGTATCTGGATTTAATAAATTAACCATATAAATATTATTATTTTTTTCCTTGATTACTTTAAAACGATGATTTATTTTTTTATAATTACAATGAAATTAAATCTCAATTGACTATATTAATTTATTATTCCTTAATAAATTATCTTAATGTAACTATCAATTTTGAATCAATCAACTTAAATTATCAACTTAACGATTTTTAATTTACAACTTAATTTTAATTGCTTTTATTTATTTATTATTATTAATTACAAAGTAATTTTAAATCATAAATTATTTAATCATTAATTAATTAACTTCACATTCCATTTACAAACGATCTTCATTTTATAAACAATGCTTATAAAAATTGTTTAAACTTAAGTTTTCGACAACCCTCAACTGAACATGCTGTTTCAGGTGGCCAACCCGAGTCTCCCCCGAGTCACGCTCGAGTTCAAACACTTCCTGCTTCGAGTTTCATCCCAAAGCTACCCGAGTGATTAAAATTTTTGCAAATTTTGTTAAGTCCCAATTTTATCACGATAAAACCCTGAAACCTCCCGAGTCTCCCTTCGAGTCTCTACCCTATTTCCCCGATCAGAACTTCGAGTCAACTCGAGTGGCCAACGCGAAAACTTCCTGACACCCAAACCAGCGCCGTGCACATGCACGGTGACTCGCCGCCGTTCTGGCTAACCCCACCCACTTCGGCAAGTCGCAAACCACACCCATACTCAAAATCAAAGTTTGATTCAAAGCCAAACACTCCAGAACGAAATTCGACATTTCGTTTGACACTGCACACGAACTCACCAGAACAAAACTGCCTCGCCCCACCACGTCGAGCCTCCGGTGACCATGGATCTTCGACCTCACCTCCAACACATCGCCACGCTCCTATTCCCCCTGGTGCGATCGGCCAGATTGCCACGTTGAGGATGAAAACTCCTTGTGAATAACAGCGAACCCATCCTACCCCAAAAACCTAGAATGGCCTCGTTCGTTTAATTCATACAATGAAAAAATTATCTGATAATTTTCTCAAAATCAATGATGTTCAAGCTTGCTACCAATAAATTTTTAGCTTTTATAATTTGTTTTATAACCAGAAATTCAAAGAAAACCAATATGTGTTCATGCTCAAACTGCTCTCAAATTACTGAATTAAAAATCATCATTACTGTTTTAAAAATCCTATTTCCATATGTTCGTTCAAATTATAATATCAATTCAATGATTTAAAATGTTTGAATTTACCTTAAAATCTTGTTTTTACCGTAATATTCATGTTACAGAGTCAAAAGTTTTGATTTTAAGCTTAAACAAAAGCTTAAACTGTGAGTCAAGTATACACCACCTATTTTGTTTTAAGTATCCTAAGTTAAAAATGTTAAATGAAGTTCATTTGAATTTTTTTTTATTAACTAGCTCTGAGATATGGATATTAAAGAACAGAGCTCACTTGTGTTTTCCAGTAACACAGAACAATATGCAGAATAATAATTTTTGTTTATATACAACAAAACACAGATTCATGGATTAAGTATTTATATTTTAAATAAATATAAGTTTACTCACTTGAACAATATAGAAACAGAGAATACTTTTGTTACTTTTTAACTGCAGTTTTTGATTCTTCTTCTCTTTTCTTCTTTCAGTACTTTTGCCTTTCAACTTGCAATATATAAAGTGATGCCTTTTTTTCTTCTTTTTTTCTTTTCCAGGTTTGCAGAAGTTTGTTGAACGAAATAAAGAGGCAGGTTGATGTTTATATATAACAGATTGTGTACTGAGGCTTATTAAACAAGTACAGAATAAACCATGCTGGAAGTAAAAGCATTGAATGCAGGTATGTTGCTTTGTAGAGGCTTGCATTTAATGTAAGCATGTTTTGTGATGCTTTTATCCTGTGTACTTATCTATCACAGCATGCTGTCTTGTTTATTTTGCTAATGTAAGAGTTTGTTTTATTTTATTTTATTTTCTTTTGCTTACATATTTACTGGTTTGTATAGTAACATATTCATTTGATTCATTTGTTTAATTATTTGTTCATTTGTTCTCTTATGTCTTTATATTGTTTATAGCTACTTGTTTTAGTTATTAACTTTTAATAATTATGTGATTTTATTACAATATACCTTTTCTTAAATTATTTTGTTATCTTATTTTATTTGTTTATTTGTTTACATTGCTTAAATGTTAGATTATTTGTTTATTTGTTCATATGTTTATTTGTTTACATTGCTCAAATGTTAGATTATTATGATGCGATTTAAATTTTAAAATTTTATCATAACTTACATTAACAATTTTTTTATTTCTTTTAAAAGTTTTAACTAAAAACACTAAACTTTATCCATATTTCATTCCTTTATAACTTTTCAATTTTTATTTCAAAAAGTTAAAATATATTACTAAAATTTAAATTCATAATTTTCGGGATGTTACAATATCCCCTCCTTAAGAATATTTCGTCCTCAAAATTGAAAGAGAGAGAAACGTAAACAAATAATATACGAATTCGGAAACAAGGAAATGACTTACAGTTTTAAGTCGAGATGTCAATTCTGCATTTGGGATATGATTTCTTCATATTCTCTTCAGTCTCCCAAGTACTGTCCTTTGGATCGCCACTCCATTTAACTTTGACCAATTTCACAATTTTGTTCCTCAATCGCTTCTCATCACGATCAACAATTTTTATCGGTTCCCTTCTAACTGCCAAGTTGGGAGTGATTTCAAGATCCTACTGAGCAGCTTCTTCAATAATATCATCTGGATCATGCACATATTTCCGAAGGTTAGAAATATGGAACACATCATGTACGCCAGACAACCAGCTGGGTAACTGCACTCTATATGCTAGAGAACCAATCCTTTCCAGAATAGGAAAAGGACCAATATAACGCGGTGCCAACTTTCCAGTTTTCCCGAATCTCAACACACCCCGCATCGGAGATACTTTCAGAAATACAGAATCTCCAACTTGAAATTCCAAATTTCTCCTTCGACGGTCATAGTAGCTCTTCTGACGGCTTTGGGCAGTTAATAACTTCTTTCGAATAAAATTTACCTTCTCAGTGGCTTCTTTTATCATATCCGGTCCAAGAACAAGTCTGTCACCTGATTCGATCCAGCATGTAGGTGATCGACACGGACGACCATATAAAGCTTCAAAAGGAGCCATTTCTAAACTGGCCTGATAACTGTTGTTATATGAGAATTCAACCAGATGTAAATGGTCCTCCCAAGAACCACCAAAATCATGAACACAAGCACGCAGTAGGTCTTCTAAAATTCGGTTAACTCTCTCAGTCTGTCCATCAGATTGCGGATGATAAGCAGTACTGAAATTTAATTTCGTTCCCAATGCATCCTGAAATGCTTCCCAAAATCTACTAGTGAAGATCGGGTCACGATCACTCACTATACTACTGGGAATACCATGGGGGCGAACAATTTCCTTTATATAAATACCTGCCAAGCTTGCCGCAGTCCGAGTGGTTTTAACTGGAATGAAATGAGCATTTTTGGTTAGGCGATCCACAATAACCCAAATCGCTTCATTGCCTTTCTTGGTACGAGGCAATCCATCAATGAAATCGATCGATACCTGATCCCACTTCCATTTCGGTACTTCCAAAGGTTGAAGTAAACCGGCCACTTTCTTTTGGTCGCTCTTGATTTGCTGACAAGTAGCACAGCGACTAACATAAATAGATATGTCTCTCTTCATCGTTTTCCACCAGAATGTTCTTTTAACATCTTGATACATTTTGTTGACTCCTGGATGGATGCTGAATTTGGACTTGTGGCATTCGTCCAAAACTTCACGTTTCAGATCAGGGAAATCTGGAACACAAATCCTACCTTTCAATCTTATTACTCCTCTATTATCCATCTCGAAACTAGTGCCTTCTCCCTGGCATATTCTTTTATAAATTCCCCGAAGAAACTCATCTTCATATTGCTGTCTTGCGATCTTCTCAAAGAGAGTAGGAGTGATAACAAGGTATGCAAGAACAGCATGTCTCCTACTTAAAGCATCGGCAACCACATTGGCTTTTCCCGACGTATATTGGATATCTAAGTCGTAAGATGCCAGAAATTCCAACCAACGTTGTTGTCGCAGATTCAGATCCTTCTGGGTGAAAAGATATTTCAAGTTTTTATGATCGGTGAATAATTCGAATTTTTCACCTAAACAAAGAGAGTTTATTAAGTATATTTCTTTAGTTAATTTCACAAATTATTAAGAAAGCTAAAAATATTCTTACCCAGAAGATAGTGTCGCCATATTTTCAAAGGGAAAACAACAGCCAAAAGTTCCAAATCGTGCGTTGGGTAGTTCTTCTCATGCGGACGTAATTGTCTACTTGCGTAGGCAACCACCTTTCCATCTTGCATTAATACTGCACCTACCCCTTCACCACATGCATCAGTATAGACAGATAAGCCTTGGTTCCCGTTAACAATAGTGAGAACAGGAGCAGTGGTCAATCTCTTTTTCAACTCTTGAAAAACTTCCTCACATCTTGAAGTCCAAATGAACTTTGCATTCTTCATTGTTAACTTAGTCAGCAGACTAGCTAACTTAGAAAAATCTTGAACGAATTTCCGGTAATAGCCTGCTAAACCCAAAAAGCTTCGAACTTCTCTTGGAGTAGTGGGTTGTTTCCAATCAAGAATAGCGGAAATTTTGCTAGGATCTACTGAAATTCCTTCTTTATTAACAATATGGCCAAGGAATTTGACTTCATTGACCCAGAAGTGACATTTGGAAAATTTTGCATATAGAACATTTCTCCTCAAAATTTCTAAGACAATTCTAAGATGCTCGGCATGCTCATCTTCAGTCTTAGAATAGATCAAAATATCATCAATGAATACTAGCACAAATTTATTCAGAACTTCCCGAAACACACGAGTCATAAGATCTACGAAGTATGCTGGAGCATTGGTTAGCCCGAAAGGCATAACTAACCATTCATAGAACATATTAGGACCTCTGAAAGCAGTCAGATGTACACAATCTTCGGCGATTCGTAGTTGATGGAATCCTTGGGCTAGATCCATCTTTGAAAAGAAACGAGCGCCGTGCAACTGATCAAATAAATCATCAATCCTGGGCAGTGGAAGTTTATTTTTGAGAGTTTGTTTATTTAGATCGCGGTAATCTACACACAATCTCAAAGATCCGTCTGATTTAGCAACAAATACGACCGCTGAGCCCCATTCAGAAACACTGGGTCGAATTAATCCTTTTGCTAGTAGCTCATTAGTTTGATGAACCAATTCAATCTTTTCCCTGGGTGCCATCCTGCGACTTGCGTGAACAACAGGACGAGTATTAGGTACAAGATCAATTCGGAATTCTATTTCTCGATGAGGAGGTAAAGATTTCACTTCTTCAAATACGTCGGAAAAATCCCGAACAACAGGTATAGACTGTAAAGTGGGTTCAAGATTTCCCAAAGTATATATCAATCTGTCGCTCCTTGGACTTGGATTCTCACAAGAGATTTCAATAAAATTTCCAAGGCTTGTTTTGATTAAAACTGTCCGATTACTACACTCCAATATAGCATCGTATCTCGATAACCAGTTCATACCGAGTAAGATTTCAAATTCGTTAAATTCGAGGACATAAAGGTTGATAGGAAATTTATAGCTAGCATATGAAATAGGAACTCTCTTACAATATGAACTAAGATTTGCGGGACCTCCAACCGGATTTTTCACGCAAATAAGATCGTTAGCAAATTTAGTTTCAAGTCCCAATTCATTTACGGTTTGTTGGGAGATAAAGCTATGTGAAGCTCTTGTATCAAATAAAACTCTAACAGTTCTATTATTAATAGTAAGGTTACCTTCCAAAACACTTTTCCCTTTGTCAGCTTTTGAAGATGAGGGGTCCTCCTTTATCGTGTAAACTTTTGCCACCTGCGCTGGCTTCATCACTGGGCAATCTTTAACTAAATGTCCCGGTTTATGACAATTGTAACATTCTCTAGCTGGCTTCTTCGGTTTTGGGCAGTCATTTGAATAGTGGCCTTTCTCTTTGCAGTTGTAACAAGTGACATTTTCTGTTGCTCTTCCTTGAATGCTCCTCTTCTTCTCATTGCCTTGCCAAGGTTTCTTGCCTCCGAATTTTCGCTTTTTATAATTCTGACTACCTGAATTACCTTTCTCCATAGTTGCTTCTTGTATATCAAGAGTAGCGTACCTGTACCCCATATCTACTAAATCCGAAAAAGATTCTTTAACATGACCCGTCATTCTTCCATGATATTTCTGGTTCATTCCCCGGATAAACCTTTCGTTTTTCTTCAGAGGTGTATTTAGTAATTCCGGGCCAAACCGAGATAGTTCACTGAATTTATTCAAGTATTCTTCAAACGACAAACTTCCTTGCTTCAAATCCAGAAATTCCTGATACATTCTGGAAACTCCCGCCGATGGCATGTAACGTTTCTCAAACACTTCTTTAAAACGATCCCAAGTAAATTCTTCCTCGGGTTCATCTATAATGATGGTTTCCCACCAAGCTGAAGCTTCTCCTTGGAGTTGCCAAGAAGCTATAAGTCTTTTCTGCTCATCCTGCAATTTTAGCCCTTTAAAAATCTTTTCACACGATCTTACCCAAGCTTGAGCGTCAATAATTGACTCTTTGCCAATAAATGGTTTGCCACCAAGCTTTTCAAATTTCTTATATAATTCAGCCAAGTCCGGCTGCTGCTGAATTTCTATTACTGCTTCTGCGGCTGCGGGAATTTGATTTGGTGCTGCAGCATTGCCTTGACCCCTAATTCTTCCTCTGCGTCCACTCATTTTCACTATCTGAGATTAGTAAGAAAATTGATTTAGATATGCATACGAAATATCTTAAGGAATATCAGCAGTAAAAATAAACAGACTAAGAAATTTCAAAGTTTCAATTTTGATTATATTCATTCTAGGGTATACTTCACCCTATCTCTAATGAGCCATCTAATGTGTTATACTCCGTAGCTAAAGTTCTTACTCAACCAGTTGCTCTGATACCACTTTTGTGACGACCCAAACTCGATGTCCAATAAATGACATCAAATTCGCATCGCCGGAGCTTATAACAACAATTAGATGAATATAAAACAGCGGAACAGAATCAATATCATAAATAACATCACTGTTACAACATCAACATAATATCCATACTGCAACAGAGTACATAATACATACACTACAACTCCAAATACAACATCATGATGATACAACAGTGAACATATATCCAAAAGTTATCAAATGAGAGAGATGATTGCGAACTCCCAAAAGCTAAACACCTGTAATCTCCAAAAGCTCCTAAGATAGCTCCAAGATAAGAGCTCCAAAATATTGCTACTCCAAAATACAGAAACCTGCTACTAGGCTGCCCGTGTGGAAATAATGGGCACCCAGAGTTTAGGAAGGAAAACAATAAACTCCGGATCAGTCATGGGACTGGTATGAGTAAACAAAACAGTTGCATTTAAATAAAACAAGATTTATAAAAGAATTTTCGGTATGCTTTTAAAAATGGAACTACCATAAGACCTCCCGCCACACACACAATGCAAACGCAGAATTGGAGGAGATTTCTTCTTATGATAGTTAAATATGCTTGGTACGAGAAAAGAAATTCTTTGATATTATTACTAGTGCATAGTGATAGAAAACATTTCGAAAATAGAATATTAATCTTAGCCAGCATAGACATTCCGAACTATGCCTACTATAGCTACCATGTTTTGTGGCAGGTTACCGCCACGCTGCATGGCAGGTTCTACAACTAAAACCGTACAGGGTTTCGTATTGTTTCTTTGGATTTCCAACAAATAGTCAGGCCAAGGAACTTCCCATTGCCACATGAGAACGCCTCTGGAAGGACGTCCCCGAGAACCAAACTGGATCTCTGCCAACACAAGGCCGGGTTACCCCTAACTGGGTAACTGCTGACACGAGTATGCCATTTCCCGGTCGTAACCAACCTTTAATCGGGGCCCCAGCAACAAATCACAAAATCATATATATATATATATATATCTGCGATATTCACATAAGTTAAGTATCTGGGCTCCAAACCATGATACCACTTCTATCCAGAAGGAAATGCACATACCCTAAGGGGTGCTACCCCCAATAACCTTGCTGCATCTTTCCTGTTTCGACCATTTCGGGGTGTGAGGTCCGACGAAGTCACGTCCACAAAAACACACTTTATACAAAAGCCGTGCTTTGGGTCAACAAATGATCATAGAAATGATCACAAAGATAGACGATCAAACAAATGATCCTATCACAAATAATCAACACAATGATCATTTCACAGCAACACTCAGCATGTCACATTACCAAATTGGGAACATATCGCTGATAACCTTCAACTACATAACCTCTGAGCTCGTACGTCTCAGAGAAGGGTGTTAAGCTAAGAGAATAAATTCTCCGCCACCAACAGAAATATATTTGAAAGAAACCGACTTTATATCTCAATTTGTAATGTTAGACATACTATCCATACAAGTCTGTTCCGGGCTCGAACAGAACCGAAGGCACTTCCAAAGAAGTCCTTGCAATCCAGATATCCACAATCCTGATCGGATTCCCCATCACATATAGAGAACTCTATACCGGAGCAACTCGGTGCAGAGTCAATCGACAGATCATCCTATCGCTCTCGCAAATACCCGGTCTTCAACACCGGTCTTCAATTGCTATCCATAACGTCGAATCACATATTCGAAATGGGTTATATGACACAAAGGTCCTTTCCCGGCTAATTCAAATAGTGAATGTCAAATTTTAAAACATATGGATGTCATTCACAAATATTCACAGAGTCGATGTGGGTTTCGGATAACAAAACTGAAATCCGATTCCCTGTCGCATCGAAGTTTAAATGCCGTTTTACGGACAACAGGGTTTTCATATCAATACAGAACAAATCATAATCACAGTGCAATAACATGGCAATTACATCATACAGAATTTACATTCAATAGTTAACAACAATAGTTAATTACTTCCTAATGTGATTTAAATAAATTTACCACTAAATTAATTTAATTTAATGATGAGAAAATAAAATAAATTTTTATTACTCAATTTATTGTTTCAAAATCTACAAATTCTTACTTACAAATTTATTTAAACACTTAATTGTTTATAAATCAATTTAATTACAACTTTGTAAATCATTCTTAATTTCTTTTCAAAATCATTGATTAGCAATTATTTACCTTAATTATCATTTTAAACTACATTATTTATTTATTAAACAATTTTGCAAAATAATGTATCTGGATTTAATAAATTAACCATATAAATATTATTATTTTTTTCCTTGATTACTTTAAAACGATGATTTATTTTTTTATAATTACAATGAAATTAAATCTCAATTGACTATATTAATTTATTATTCCTTAATAAATTATCTTAATGTAACTATCAATTTTGAATCAATCAACTTAAATTATCAACTTAACGATTTTTAATTTACAACTTAATTTTAATTGCTTTTATTTATTTATTATTATTAATTACAAAGTAATTTTAAATCATAAATTATTTAATCATTAATTAATTAACTTCACATTCCATTTACAAACGATCTTCATTTTATAAACAATGCTTATAAAAATTGTTTAAACTTAAGTTTTCGACAACCCTCAACTGAACATGCTGTTTCAGGTGGCCAACCCGAGTCTCCCCCGAGTCACGCTCGAGTTCAAACACTTCCTGCTTCGAGTTTCATCCCGAAGCTACCCGAGTGATTAAAATTTTTGCAAATTTTGTTAAGTCCCAATTTTGTCACGATAAAACCCTGAAACCTCCCGAGTCTCCCTTCGAGTCTCTGCCCTATTTCCCCGATCAGAACTTCGAGTCAACTCGAGTGGCCAACGCGAAAACTTCCTGACACCCAAACCAGCGCCGTGCACATGCACGGTGACTCGCCGCCGTTCTGGCTAACCCCACCCACTTCGGCAAGTCGCAAACCACACCCATACTCAAAATCAAAGTTTGATTCAAAGCCAAACACTCCAGAATGAAATTCGACATTTCGTTCGACACTGCACACGAACTCACCAGAACAAAACTGCCTCGCCCCACCACGTCGAGCCTCCGGTGACCATGGATCTTCGACCTCACCTCCAACACATCGCCACGCTCCTATTCCCCCTGGTGCGATCGGCCAGATTGCCACGTTGAGGATGAAAACTCCTCGTGAATAACAGCGAACCCATCCTACCCCAAAAACCTAGAATGGCCTCGTTCGTTTAATTAATACAATGAAAAAATTATCTGATAATTTTCTCAAAATCAATGATGTTCAAGCTTGCTACCAATAAATTTTTAGCTTTTATAATTTGTTTTATAACCAGAAATTCAAAGAAAACCAATATGTGTTCATGCTCAAACTGCTCTCAAATTACTGAATTAAAAATCATCATTACTGTTTTAAAAATCCTATTTCCATATGTTCGTTCAAATTATAATATCAATTCAATGATTTAAAATGTTTGAATTTACCTTAAAATCTTGTTTTTACCGTAATATTCATGTTACAGAGTCAAAAGTTTTGATTTTAAGCTTAAACAAAAGCTTAAACTGTGAGTCAAGTATACACCACCTATTTTGTTTTAAGTATCCTAAGTTAAAAATGTTAAATGAAGTTCATTCGAATTTTTTTTATTAACTAGCTCTGAGATATGGATATTAAAGAACAGAGCTCACTTGTGTTTTCCAGTAACACAGAACAATATGCAGAATAATAATTTTTGTTTATATACAACAAAACACAGATTCATGGATTAAGTATTTATATTTTAAATAAATATAAGTTTACTCACTTGAACAATATAAAAACAGAGAATACTTTTGTTACTTTTTAACTGCAGTTTTTGATTCTTCTTCTCTTTTCTTCTTTCAGTACTTTTGCCTTTCAACTTGCAATATATAAAGTGATGCCTTTTTTTCTTTTCTTTTTTCTTTTCCAGGTTTGCAGAAGTTTGTTGAACGAAATAAAGAGGCAGGTTGATGTTTATATATAACAGATTGTGTACTGAGGCTTATTAAAACAAGTACAGAATAAACCATGCTGGAAGTAAAAGCATTGAATGCAGGTATGTTGCTTTGTAGAGGCTTGCATTTAATGTAAGCATGTTTTGTGATGCTTCTATCCTGTGTACTTATCTATCACAGCATGTTGTCTTGTTTATTTTGCTAATGTAAGAGTTTGTTTTATTTTATTTTATTTTCTTTTGCTTACATATTTACTGGTTTGTATAGTAACATATTCATTTGATTCATTTGTTTAATTATTTGTTCATTTGTTCTCTTATGTCTTTATATTGTTTATAGCTACTTGTTTTAGTTATTAACTTTTAATAATTATGTGATTTTATTACAATATACCTTTTCTTAAATTCTTTTGTTATCTTATTTTATTTGTTTATTTGTTTACATTGCTTAAATGTTAGATTATTTGTTTATTTGTTCATATGTTTATTTGTTTACATTGCTCAAATGTTAGATTATTATGATGCGATTTAAATTTTAAAATTTTATCATAACTTACATTAACAATTTTTTTTTATTTCTTTTAAAAGTTTTAACTAAAAACACTAAACTTTATCATATTTCATTCCTTTATAACTTTTCAATTTTTATTTCAAAAAGTTAAAATATATTACTAAAATTTAAATTCATAATTTTCGGGATGTTACATAATTATTTATTTCAATTAAATGTCAGGGATGAATATATATCACTTAAATCAAATCACAGTTTCATATGTATGCATAACAGGATATATATAAGCAAATAAACATCCAAACATTTGAATATCAACCAATAGCATCCATCGAAATACATCATCCAATAGACAATACAATCATGGCAATTTCATAGTTATCAATGTCAGGTAATTTAATCGCAATTCAATTTTTAATTCAATTTAATTGTCAATTTAATTTTCAACGATTAATTCAAATGACAATCTATATGACAATTAAATTTTATCAGACAACGACAAATAAAATTCATAACACTTCATAATGTCAAATTTAACTAGCATAAAGATATTTAGTACGTTGTGAGCGTTATAAAACACTCACCTTGATTTCAATGTAGTTCCAGCGTTTTATTTCGAATAAAATTAAACGAGCGTTTAATTTTACCCAAAATTTTCACTAGCTCCAAACGACTCCAATCCAATTCCATAGCGTAGTGCTCGACAAAACGATTGCAACACAATTGGTTTCGTCCAAAACGGACCTCGTATGAAAGAGATACACATTTTTAAACATTACACGAGTTAAATTATAATTAATTTACATTTCTTTTATTTATTTTATACCAGAAACAATTCTGGGCCGTTGATCTTGAAACCCTGGATCCAGGCCGTGAACTTCTTCCTTTCTTCTTCCCAGTTCATTCATGCGACAAGTACCCAATGCCGGCCCTAACCCTAAATCACGCACCACCCTACGAGCATCTCCACGTAGATCAGGCACCACCATTTGAAGCGCCACCCACCACTCCATGCTCGGCCAGAGCATTGTTAAACTCGCCCCCCCTCTCTCGAAAAGCGTGCGCAACTTCGGCCGTTCAAGCGAGGATTGTCGTCGATTCGTAACACCATTCGCGATCTTGACCGTTGGATAGCTAGCTCTCGTCGTGCTCTACGTTATTATAGTTGAACACTTCTTGAATTGAATGAGGGATTTGAAGATAATGGAGGAGGAACGATGATGTTTTCTGGCCATTGAATGTATAAGAGGCGGCCGACCCCTGTAACCCTAGGGCTTGAGTTTTTTTTATAAAAGTGAATGTTAAAGGTGCTTATATAGAAAATTTACGAAACACTATTCGCTCAGAATTTTCGAACTCCGATTTACGCGCGATGACTTGCATTTCTAGGGTTTACCCCGCGTTCCGGACACAATGGAACAGGTTTCGGAAGCTAATTCGATCATCTGTGCGAGTTATGGAAATAAACGATCAAATTTAAATTAAACCGATTAAACGAATTTCTATGCGTTTTGGCTTGCTCCGGACAAACGGTAAATCCGATTGACATGAAATTTGAAATCTTACAATAATTTCACATTACGGATCCGATGAAACTAGTTTCGTCGAAATCCAAGACTGTTTGAAAAATGACTATTTTAACTCTTCAATTAAATATTAAAATATTCAATTTTCACAAATTTACTTTTAATTCGATTTTAAAAGTTCTACAACATCATTCCAACTTTAATATGATAAAATAAAATTTTACAAATCATTTTTTATCATATTAAACCCGTTATTCAATTATCCAATAAATTCCAATTTCAAAATTTTATTAACTCTATTAAAATCCCAATATAACTAACATTCACTTTGGAAACCAATTTGAATCATATTAAATCAAATTTCAATTATTCACTCTATTTTCATATATTAAATTTCAATATCAACTTAATCATATCAAATTCGGAATTTAATTATTCAAACATTTGTAATATTAAATTTAAACAAATTTTATTATTCTTGAATCACTATCTTTTGATATATTCAAAAACGAACTTAAAAATTTAACTTTTGAAACGAATTAAAATTATAGAACAACCATTTCCATTATACGGTTATTCAATTCCCATTATTAAATTATTCAATAAATTCAAAATATTAAATTTAAATAATTTCGATTATCCAATAATTCATTATCTTTTGAAATATTGAAATTGAACTTATAAGATTCAACTTTTAAAACCAATTCACAATTTAGAACACTATTTTCATTTTATAGCTATTCAATTATTCAATAAGTTTTAAATATTTAATATAAACAATTTACCTGTTCAATATTCAATATTCGATTTAAATAGATTTTACTTATCAACCAATTACTCTATTATACCCAATGGATTCAACATTTATTATTATTCCAAACGACTTACAAATTTTTTTCTAACACTAAATCACGAAATTTTATTAAATTAGCTATTTTAATTATCGGAAATTTACGGGTCGTTATACTCTCCCCTACTCAAAATTTTTCGTCCTCGAAAAGGAAAAAGAAGGGAAAAGGAACTAAGTATAGAATTCAACATTAGCTATATTTTATTCAAAGTTATCAACTTATAAAACAATGAAATTCCATTTATAAATCGTTACTACACTTCCACTAAGTTACTCCAAACGGCTTTCTAACTTTAAAAGTTAGTTATCAAAACAAGTTATAAAAAAATTTAAAAACTTGAAAAATTTTCTAACACCCGGATTTACGGAAAATTTCGGCAGAGTCTCCTTTGTGCGGCTCGATCCGAAAAAAAATGACAGTATATATATCACAAATATACATCTCATCAAGTGATGAGGCATCCCGTAGGGAAAAAGTGTAAAAGTACGGTATGTAATCCGAGATATGTACCCTATATATTATTAGCGAGCATATACGGCTAATATAGCGCGAAAGCGAGCTCCAAATGCGAAGCAAGTGTAATCCGCACCTACTAAACACTCAATAAACCATGAGAAACATGCATATATGAAAATAATATCAATATACACCATATAGCAACATAACAACTACATGTGCCAATATAGCAAACGCAACAAGCAACAAATGCATCCACCAAATCAATTATCATCCAACTATCATCCAACAAATCCATAACCAATCAATATAAATTCACTTCTCATTAATATTTTTTGACTTGGTTTTCAATTTTAATCACAGTTGATTCATTAACGTTGGATTTTACTAACATTCATTCTCAATTCAATTAGTTAACATTCACTAATTTATATTTACATTAGTTCACTTCCAATTTGAATCAAATTAAATTCTATTTAAATTCATTTAACTTCCAATTTGATTTCAATGATTTATAGCTTTCAATTTCATTAACACTGAATGAATTATATACAATCAACTAACAATCATATAACAACCAAATCATACCCAACATAACCAAATTATTAATTTTACATTCAATTTGGTTTATCTCTTATATATATATATATATCTTGTTATATAATTTTAAAAGAATCATTTTATATTCGGCATCTTAAATTTCCAATATTAACTTTAATTAAGTCCGTAAGCCGTACATATATCATTCGTGAGCAATATCAATCTAATCACTTATTCGATCACACAATTTCACTTCCAACTAGTATCGTTCACCCGACTCTCTAGTGCGGACTCAGATTTGGTTCCTTGATTGGAAACTGTTACTCTCCTTGCATAGCCATATACTATGATAGAGAATTCCAGAATCAAACCAAAAATCCATATCCAGGGTTCGCCGTCGAAAATCGGGTGAAAAATCCTAACTTGGATCGATATAAATCATCTCGAAATTTTGTGCTCGAATTTGGATCAAATCGTTATGCGAATAAAATAATATACGTACAGTCTCACGTATTACCTTCCAATGGATTTCTATCCAATTTATCTATACTAATTTTTTTTATTGACTTCTATTTTTTTTCCACTTAATTACTCACAATCCATTATTCAGTTAGTATATTCATTTCTTTACATAGCATATTCTTTAACATTATCTTTTCTTAAACATCATATCATAGAATTTGCCTACTCAAGTTCATTTTAAACATTCTATATAATTTAATTAAATTCAATTTCATTTTCCAATTGATTCTTAGCTATAAGAAATTCCTTTGTTTACATTTACTTCAATTTCATAATTTTAGTTAATAACAAATTTATTTATGGAATGTTTTATTAACCAGCACTTTAGTTTATTAATCATCCTATAAAAGTCTAACCTCTCATAAATGACTTTTCTTAGTTTATAGTTATCTTAAAGGTTACAAATTCAATTTTTTTTTCTTTTACAATCCCTTTGCAATTTATATTTATTTTCTATAACCAATTTACAAAGATATAATACGATTCATTTATCTTCTTTCTTAAGTTCACTTACTTGTTCCATTTATCCATTCATCATTTCATGCTATATTTAAGTATATATAAATTTTTTTCACAACCAAATTTTCCATTTGTATACATTTAATTCCCTTTGAGTTTTCCTTACTTGTATATTTCAATTACTTTCAGGTTCTGTTTATTTATACAATATCTCATTACATATCCAAAACATCATTTCAACTTCTTAATATTTGGTAAGTCATATTATATGTTATTAGAATGCATTATATAAATTTATAGAATTTCATTTTACTTAATTAGAATGTTCACAAATTTAATTTGTTTAAATCCTCTTTGCCTTTCAACTTTAAAGGTACACTACAACTCTAAAGTTTTCCCAAAACATAAGCTTAGATATCTTGATCCTCTTATTTTATAAATTTTGGTCATTCACATTTCATTCAAATAATTTGAAAATTTCTAATTAACATAACTTAGAAATTTAAATGCCCGGTTCTTTTCAAATCGTTTGAAATAAACATATACACTTATATCTTTTTTAATATATCAAATCATACCTTTGGAATGTAAACCAAAACCCATTTACCCAAAATAATTTCGAAGAAAAGCAAAGCTTGTTAGAAGTCTTCCCCACTTTGAGACTCGAAAATGAACGTCGATGATGCTGCGCAGTCATAACCGAAATTATTTTCCAACGACAGAAGAGAGGAGTACTGAATTCATTCCTTCTTAAAATCCTTTCAAAATATTTCCATAAACAATTTCCAACTAATATTACTATATATTTCTTCGAAACTTTGAGAACCATTTTCCAAAATCTCCGGGTCTTAAATTCAATATTTTCCAATTTAAATCTATTTTTTAATTTTATAAGTCACCTTTATAAAATATTCTTATAGGATTTTACTTTCTTGAAATATTCCACAAGTTGTTTTATCATTGTTTATTTTGTAATAAACCTTATTTATTAAATTACAATAACCAATTAATGATAACAACTAATATTATCATTCCTAACTACCAGGTAAGCTAGATAAGTCACAATAATTTCTGAAAATTTTCCTTTATATACAAAATATAATTAGATCAAAATTATTTCATTTACCCAATTTCAAAACAATACTATGTCGAATCGTTCTGTTCGAGTGTTTAGAGATCCCAATCAATGACGTTAATTACTCGTATTGACCGGAATCCATAAGCCACTCAACAAATCAACCGACATAATATAAAACATTTTATATCACTAATAAATACGCTCTCTCATATGTATACACTCAGCGAC
Source organism: Allium cepa (assembly GCA_030765085.1). Lineage (NCBI taxonomy): Eukaryota > Viridiplantae > Streptophyta > Magnoliopsida > Asparagales > Amaryllidaceae > Allium > Allium cepa. Next base: position 788,605,131 of record CM060935.1, on the reverse strand, counting down.
TCATCATAGAGTATTACCACCCTATTTATAAAGAGTCAGACCCCACAAAGCTAAGGTTATCGCTAAACCAAAGCTCTGATACCAACTGTAACGACCCGCCTTTTTGGACAGTTTAAACCGACGATCAAATACACATGCCGATTCCAAACCATTCAAAAGGGCAGATGGTTATTGGGGTAAATAAGAAAAGAAAAGAAAGAGAAATAAAGGAAATGAAACAACACAGAATCTCGCAGCGGAACGATAAAATATAATAGTCAAATAAACAGTTCATGAAGCTGTTTACTATACTTTGACAATTATTTATACAACATTTATCAGAGTTATACATATACAACAGAACAATTGAAATAATGCAGCAGATGACATGATGCAAGGGTAATAATAAGAATAGTATACCAAATCTTCGTCTTCATCCTCCAGAATAGATCTTCAAAAATCTGAAAAACTCAGGACTGACCCGAGCGTAATGAAAAGACAAAACACTCGAGTCAGGACTAAAATATCCTTATGAAAGTTAAACCAATCGTAAATAAATATGAGTGTAACGACGTCAGAGGTGTTCATGGGGTTTGACATCTCATATCCAGTGTCAACGTGCGTGCAATAACTCAAGAGATGTTACGGGATTTTCCATCTCTTAAGGATCCGTTAAACTATCTACTATGTAGTAATGTACGCTAAGTAGATAATGCCTATCAGTAATATAAAGTATCAAAATAGCGTTAAGGCGTTACCATAATCCCCCTTAACACATTTTTATAATGCCATAGTCTATACAGCACCGTAAGCCCCACCGTAAACTGGTGGTTATCAGAGGGTACCCCATAGGTATAACACAAAACAAAACGTAGTGGTCGCGAATAGGATAATCAGTATGACAAGGTACATGAGGCGATACCAGCTAGGATACTAGTAGTTGCGTGATCCGGACTAATGTTGAGCATAGCCAGCAGCTACCCCAACACCGCGAAACAACACTCCCAAATCAAGGGGTGCACCCAAATCGAATCACAAATGTAATAGATATGGTATCGAAGAAGTGTGTCCGCTAGAGATGGCGAACCTCAATGGCCCGGCGCGGCTCCTGTTTTAGTCATGTCAAGGGTCATCCAATATCGTTCTCTTTCTTCAGTCAACGCGTTCACCAAACCATCCACTTCATTCTGGGTCAACACTCCGCGTATAATAGTTATTAAAGTGGTTTTCGGTATCGACAGAGAGTATGTCCATATCCGATCCCGGTCTCTTTAATAACTACGTATTATTACACCGTTGGCTCTTTTACATTTCAAATCGATTCATAATTGATATCAAAATATCATATTCGCTTCAAAAATCAAATCCATTTCAAATATCATCGTACCTATTCAAATGTAAGATTCCGTTTCAAAAATCATTTTTCGCATCAATATCTCATTTCGATTTCAAAATCATTTCGAATTTCAATTTAGGTTGCAACTTCATTTAACCCAATTCGTATTTAAATTCAAGATTTAAACATAAACATTTCACCTTATGAACCAGCTTGAAATTTTTAGAAAATAGTTTAAGTAGTTTAAAAGTAGTTTTAAATAATTAAAATAGTAAAAGATACTTAAGATCTAAAATGGATTTAAAATAGATAAATTAGTTTAAAATAATTTAAATTGGGTTAAGTAGATTTAAAATAGATTAAAATAATTTAAGTATTCAAAAATGGTTTATATAACTGAGTAATTTGGAAAACAAAATAAAACAGCTTCAAAACCAAACTATTTTAATTATAACTTCCCAATTAAAACAATTTCAATTTCCCTTCTACCGATTCAATTTTGATTTCAATTCAAATCAACGTCAACTTTGACTTCAAATTTATTCAATTCTACACTCACCTTAATTAATTCAATTTCAATTTACATCGATTTGGAGCTTGATTTTTCAATAATATCCATTTATAACACTTAACAAAATTATCCATCAATATTCAAGTTTAAATCCAAATTTCAAATATGATTCAATTCCAAGCTCGATTTCAAAATATCATTTTTATATCACCTTTACTTAGTAATATTCAAAGCTCGAATTAAGGTTCAATCTTTAAATAAATCAATTTTCGAAATTCAATCATATCCCGATTTTTAATTTCCAAGTCTCCACTTTAATTATTTAACAATTTCTTTTAACCAAAATTTATTTCAACATTCCAAACTCAATTTTTCGATAAATTCGATTTCTATAAATTGATTTCTCTTTATAACTTTTAAATCAAAACATTTAAATAAATTTCAAATCGACGATTTTAAAAAATTATTAATTTAGCCAATCCGTTGTCCGTATATAATTTTCTATCATATGGCCAAGTAATTATTTATTTCAATTAAATGTCAGGGATGAATATATATCACTTAAATCAAATCACAGTTTCATATGTATGCATAACGGGATATATATAAGCAAATAAACATCCAAACATTTAAATATCAACCAATAGCATCCATCGAAATACATCATCCAATAGACAATACAATTCATGGCAATTTCATAGTTATCAATGTCAGGTAATTTAATCGCAATTCAATTTTTAATTTCAATTTAACTGTCAATTTAATTTTCAACGATTAATTCAAATGACAATCTATATGACAATCAAATTTTATCAAACAACGACAAATAAAATTCATAACACTTCATAATGTCAAATTTAACTAGTATAAAGATATTTAGTACGTTGTGAGCGTTATAAAACACTCACCTTGATTTCAATGTAGTTCCAGCGTTTTATTTCGAATAAAATTAAACGAGCGTTTAATTTTACCCGAAATTTTCACTAGCTCCAAATGACTCCAATCCAATTCCATAGCGTAGTGCTCGACAAAACGATTGCAACGCAATTGGTTTCGTCCAAAACGGACCTCGTATGAAAGAGATACACATTTTTAAACATTACACGAGTTAAATTATAATTAATTTACATTTCTTTTATTTATTTTATACCAGAAACAATTCTGGGCCGTTGATCTTGAAACCCTGGATCCAGGCCGTGAACTTCTTCCTCTCTTCTTCCCAGTTCATTCACGTGACAAGAACCTAATATCGGCCCTAACCCTAAATCACGCACCACCCTACGAGCATCTCCACGTAGATCAGGCACCACCATTTGAAGCGCCACCCACCACTCCATGCTCGGCCAGAGCATTGTTGAACTCGGCCCCCCTCTCTCTCGAAAAGCGTGCGCAATTTCGGCCGTTCAAGCGAGGATTGTCGTCGATTCGTAACACCATTCGCGATCTTGACCGTTGGATAGCTAGCTCTCGTCGTGCTCTACGTTATTGTAGTTGAACACTTCTTGAATTGAATGAGGGATTTGAAGATAATGGAGGAGGAACGACGATGTTTTCTGGCCATTGAATGTATAAGAGGCGGCCGGCCCCTGTAACCCTAGGGCTTGAGTTTTTTTTGCAAAAGTGAATGTTAAAGGTGCTTATATAGAAAATTTACGAAACACTATTCACTCCGAATTTTCGAACTCCGATTTACGCGCGGTGACCGGCATTTCTAGGGTTTAACCCACGTTCCGGACACAATGGAACAGGTTTCCGAAGCTAATTCGATCATCTGTGCGAGTTACGGAAATAAACGATCAAATTTAAATTAAACCGATTAAACGAATTTCTATGCGTTTTGGCTTGCCCCGGACAAACGGTAAATCCGATTGACATGAAATTTGAAATCTTACAATAATATCACATTACGGATCCAATGAAACTAGTTTCGTCGAAATCCGAGACTGTTTGAAAAATGACTATTTTAACTCGTCAATTAAATATTAAAATATTCAATTTTCACAAATTTACTTTTAATTCGATTTTAAAAGTTCTACAACATCATTCCAACTTTAATATGATAAAATAAAATTTTACAAATCATTTTTAATCATATTAAACCCGTTATTCAATTATCCAATAAATTCCAATTTCAAAATCTTATTAACTCTATTAAAATCCCAATATAACTTACGTTCACTTTGGAAACCAATTTGAATCATATTCAATCAAATTTCAATTATTCACTCTATTTTCATATATTAAATTTCAATATCAACTTAATCATATCAAATTCGGAATTTAATTATTCAAACATTTGTAATATTAAATTTAAACAAATTTCATTATTCTTGAATCACTATCTTTTGAGATATTCAAAAACGAACTTAAATTTTTTACTTTTGAAACAAATTAAAATTATAGAACAACCATTTCCATTATACGGTTATTCAATTCCCATTATTAAGTTATTCAATAAATTCAAAATATTAAATTTAAATAATTTCGATTATCCAATAATTCATTATCTTTTGAAATATTGAAATTGAACTTATAAGATTCAAATTTTAAAACCAATTCACAATTTAGAACACTATTTTCATTTTACAGTTATTCAATTATTCAATAAGTTTTAAATATTTAATTTAAACAATTTAACTGTTCAATATTCAATATTTGATTTAAATAGATTTTACTTATCAATCAATTACTCTATTATACCCAATGGATTCAACATTTATTATTATTCCAAACGACTTACAAATTTTTTTCTAACACTAAATCATGAAATCTTATTAAATTAGCTATTTTAATTATCGGAAATTTACGGGTCGTTACAATAATACACTATTATGAATCCAATGGATCAGGTTTCATCGAAATCCGACACAATGCCTCGGAAGAGTATTTTAAATGTCAATTTAAACGACATATTTTTAAAACTGAAAAAATCAACTTTTAATTCAATTTTAAAAGTTCTGTTATCTTCAATATTATCAATATAAATTTTACAAGCCTTCAAATTATTTTTAACGAGCTTAAAACTCAAGATTCAATATTTTACCCAACTTTCAATTATTAAATTCAATAATTTAATTGTCAAATAAATAGTGATATTTGAAATTCAAGTTAAAACTAACTTTTCAAATATTTAAAATCAATTAAATATTCTGATTTCAAATATTTAAAATTCCGGGTCGTCACATATGCCAAATGAGCACTTTCAGTCTTAACATGCTTCATTCTCTTTTCTTCTTGTACACAATACAAAATAAGCTCAATAAGAGTCCATTTCTCATTGTGATAGTTATAACTAATCGTAAACTAGTTGTATTGTGAATGAAGATAGATTAGTACCAAATGAATGAGAAAATCATCTGAAATCTCAAGCTTAAGTGCCTTAAGTTTTGAAGCAAAATTAGACATTTTCATAATACACTTCTTTATGTTCCCTTTGCTTTGATACTTCATGAAATCAAGCGCTGTAAAAGCGTGCTTGTTTTCACCATATCGTTTTTAGCAAAACATTTTCAATCTCAGCAAGGAAATCTTTAGCATTGGTTATCTTTTCAGATACCACACCCCTAAATGCCTCTAGAATGCCGCGCTTTATGATCATTAGACTCATGTGACTTGAACGATTCCAGCTCTCAAAGTTCTTTATAACATCAGAAGAACTTTCATCCGTAAGAGGGGTGGGTGCATCCATCCTAAATGCAAGGTCAAGATCCATGCAGCAATGAACAAGCAATATGTTCGTTTTCCAATCCTTAAAGTTTATTCCAGTCAGAATAGAAATGTTGTAAAGATTGACAGATACCGCAGTTAAATTAGTTGTTTAACATAAGAATCAATCAAATATGCTCACATCGTAAAACAAAACCGTAATAAATTCATATAATTGGTAGGTCTCTTATCAAGTTACCTAGCACAACATCAATATCAAGTCTTTGGATAGTAATATTAATTGTAAGTGGTACTCTTATTGTAATGATCAAACATTGACAATAAGTTCAAGTCAAATATCAAACTTCCTTTGGGCCGACTAGGTATTCACTTGCAAACTATATGATAGTCACATATTTATCATCACACGTGTATAAATGATTCAGCCAAATATTAGTCTTCCTTTGGGCCGGCTAATATCCGCATGAATAAATACACACAAACATCAATTTTTTTTTTTCATGAATAACTAAAATAAGAGAAGCCACTTTGGTGACATGTTATTTCAATTCGTTCACTTGTAATGTAGGATATTTATAGTTAGTTTGCAAAGAGACACCAAATAATATTTGAATTAGTTTATTTTAACACATTCATGTATGTGTATTCCATAATTTTCAATTTTCAATTTTATACATATTCAAAATATGGTTTCACAACCGTAATAAAAAAATTTGACATCAACTAAAACTGTAACAATACATAATAAATGGTATTTGCAATAACAATTAATGATAAAATATTGCACACTTTATTTAACTTGTCAATATTCAAGACAGAAGATAAAATAAATTTTCACATAGCATGGTCCATACATGCTATATTGCAAGAAAATAAATGGCTGAAAACTGTAGCAGTGGTTGATCCCAAACATAGGGGAAGTAACAAAAATAAATAGTCCATGTCAAAATTGCTTATTATATCAGTTCGGCAGGTGACTAGCTTTCGATGAAAGCTTATTAGAATAAGCAAATATGAATATATGTGTTATAATATTATAGAAAGTGAAACTTATTTTTAATGAGCGGGCCATACATATAAAATATATGTATCTATAAAATATAAAGTGTCTTTTCTTATTTCAAATACAAACATGCTACAGCATTAAAATTTATTGCAATTGACGCATTTACTGCATTTATGATAATAAATTAATTTATTTATAAGTATAATAGCCACATTCAATGCAATTATGATAAAAATAAATAAATGCAATTGACCATTATGTGGTCCAATAGTATTACAAGAACATTAAAAGGCATTAAGATGCTTCTATACGTGTGAATGAAACAAAACTTAACATGGTAACCATTTATAGCAATAAAAATAATAATTGTACAGTCGTAATACTACTGACAATAAAATATGAATAATATGAGTAGCAACAATTAAAGGCATCAGATTCGAACAAGCAGAATTAATTCATGAATTATTTATATAGATTTGAAACAAAGGCATCAGATGAATCAATAAGAAAAGGGTAAATCTCATAGATCCGAAATAAAGGCATCGGATGAATCAACCAAAATTGTAAATCGGAGTACCTAATTTCATATATACTTAAAATGAGGAAATTTCTCAATAACATCAATGATTGGTGGCTCCTATACCAAATGAGGTAACTACTTTGTGAGACTTGTGGTAACATTGACGAGAACTTATTTAAAACCATAAATGGATTTCTTTAGTTTGCAAACCATATTCTTTGGATCTCAGAACACAAAGTTTTCTAGTTGCAGCATATAAATTGTTTGCTCAATGAATTTATTTCTTAGTGTATGTATAATATTTCAAGTGCTATAAAATACTCCCAAAGGCATTTTAAGTCTCTATGACACTTAAAAATCTCAAAATTATAGCTATGGCACAACATGTTTTGATCATAGCTGTTGTACTCTTTTACTTTAAGTATGTGGTTACATTCATGATATTTTCTAAATAAATATGAATTAAATGTCACGGATGAACACCAGAATTAAATGCCATATAAAATTGTACATAAATGACATAGTAAATGTCGTAATAAATAACATGGATGAATGTAGTAACTATAATGTATATATGAACCACAATATAGTTATACAAAATGCTATTGTGCCATTTTTTATTTAGTTTATTATTTGAATCCATCGCTCATTTTATTTAATGATAACCAAAGCATGAAATGAAACTTATTTTTAATGAGCGGGCCATGCATTTAAAATATCTGTATCTATCAAATATAAATGCATCAAATAAACAATATATCTTTTCTTATTCAAAATACAAACATGCTGCATCGTTAAATTTATTGCAACCGACGCATTTACTGCATTTATGACAATAAATTTATTTATTACTATAACAATTGCATTTAATGCAATTATGATAGAAATAAACATAATTGACCATTATATGGTCCAAAATGTAAACTAGTGTCATGTTAAAATTTATTTCAATAAAAAATAATCATAAACACATTAAAGGAGCATATTTTATTTCTAAATAACTCAAATATCTTACTGCATTTATGACAATAAATTAATTTATTACTATAACAACTGCATTTAATGCTACTACGAATCAAATAAATGCAATTGATCGTTAAGTGGTCCAAAATGTAAACTAGTGTCATGTTGAAATTTACTTGAATAAAAAATAAACATAAACACATTAAAGAAGCATAGCGTATATCTAATTAACCAAAATTTCTGAAATAACTCAAATACCTTGTGTAAATATCCAAATTACTTAATCAAAAGTTAAGTAAGGTAAAATAACCATAGAATCATATTTATTTTTCTTACATAAATGGTTCTAAATTATACATACATACATACATACATACATACATACATACATATATATATATATATATATCTGTTTATACCATTTATAAACATTAAAAAAAATGATAGTACATATCAGATCCTAAACATTCCTCATCTTAAAATTCACAACTTATTTATAAAAATATACAATAATAGACATGTGAATGTTTTAATCATTATAAATTATTTTTCTAAATTTAAAGGAAGTTAGCTTATTTCTCATAATTTAATGATTTCAAAATTCTATCCTATTTCATATATAACATACAGATCATTTAGATCTATCTATCTTTCTACACCAATACAATTTCATAAATTAGCCTTTCAATTTACAACAAAAATTTATATGAATCAAATCCAAAATCATCATCAAAAAGTTCTTGATGCATAGATCAAGCAGATCCGAAAGTAAAGTAAGATAATTACAGGACTTCTAAAAAAAAGTTCAATTCAAAACTTACTCGTAATTAAAAGAAATTTTTTTCCAATGAAATCAATGATGGATGGCTCTGATACCACTTGTTAGGATTTCAATATACTTTACGACTGATTAATCATGAAACCCTAGGTCTAAATAGGTGACCCATATTGATTTAATTGAAAAGAAATAGAGGAAAGTAAATGGGTTGGCGGAAGCCATACCTATAGATGCTGTTGGAAAAGTAAATTTGGTTTGGTTTCCCATATTGACACAAATCCTATACCTTATATTTGATCTGAATTCATAGTTGCTGCTTTCATAAAATGATTAAGAGAAAGAGGCAGATCTAAAAGACCAGAGATGGATCTGATCTTCCATATTGACATAAACCCTAGATCTGAATTATTTCCATGGAAGAGATTAGGAGAATAACTGGAGCTTATGTAATTTGGGACCATAACCCCTTATTTATAATGTTGGTGAGCAACTGTAACGACCCGCTATTTTGAACCATTCAAATTGAGAATAAACCACACATGTCGGACTTGAATTATTCAAAATAACAGATTGTTATTTATATTTGGAAAAACTTAGCATATACAGTAAATAAATCAATCATAGAATCACAGACAAAGAGTAGTACAAGAATACGCAGTGGAATAGATAAATAGTAGTTCATGAAGCTACTACAGAAACAACAGAGTCCAGGACAAAAAATAACAGAAGTCCAAATACACAGAAGTCTCTAATACATAAGAAAATAACAAATCTGAATAGAAATAACTAAATGACCGAAATAACAGAATAAATGGAAAGCTGAATAGATAAGATAGATCTCCAAGCCAAGCCCTAAGCTCCAAAAGGCGAGTCTCAAATGCTGTAATACTTAGGCTGACCCGAGCATAAAGCAAAACACAAAACACTCGAGTCAGGATTAACAATCTTATGCAAGTAAATCAACTTAATGAAATGTCCAAATGAAATGTGATAACTTAAAGAATGTTTGATATTTCCATCCTTTAAGGATCCGTGGAACTATCTGCTTTTATAATACAATATGCTACATAAATAATGGCTATAGTAAGGTAAAATATTAGAATAGCATTAAGGCATTACCCATATCCTCATTAACACATTTTTATATAAATACCATAGTCTATATAGATACTGTAAGCTCCACTAAACCGATGGTTTACTCAGTGAGTGCTCCATAGGTACGATACAGACCAAAGTCGTAATGGGTGCGATTAGGATAAATATGACAACATTGCGAGGCAATGCCCAGGATAGGATACTACCGTTTTGCAGATCTGGACTGGTGGTAACGCATAGCAGCTGCTACCGCCCACCTCGAGACACACTCCCAAATCAAATGAAAAGGTGGTCACAAAATCAATCACAAAGTAATAATATGTATCGAAGAAATGTGCTCGATAAGGGGAGCGACCCCACTTGGCCCGGCATGGCTCTTGTTTGTCATTTTAATTATGACCCGAAGGTCAAGGCATCCACCACCATTCTCTTACTTCATTCAGTAGCGTTCGCCAAACCATCCTACTTCATTCTGAATTCTCCACCACGTGCACAGTTGTTAAAGTGGTTTTCAGTATTGGTAGAGGGTATGACAATATCCGATCACGGTCTCTTTAATAACCAAACGCTTATTCCACACCAGTTAGTTCTTTTACATTTCAAAACCGATTCGTAATTTATATCAAAATATCATATTCACTTCAAAATCATATCACTTTCGAAATCATATTCACTTCAAAATCATATCACTTTCAAAATCATATTCACTTCCGAAATCATACTCATTTTCAAAATCATAACTATAAAATAGGTTAAACCATAATATTAAAATATTCACATTTTCAATCAATTAAATCCAAATTATAACAGTTCTAACTTTAAAACATTTGGAATATTGAAAGTAGTTTAAACATTGGAATAGTTATACATTAAAAATAGTTTATACTTTCAAATAGGTTATAGATTGAAGTAGTTTATATATTAGAAATAGTTTATATATTAAAATAGGTTATAGATTGAAATAGTTTATATATTTGAAATAGTTTATATATTAAAATAGGTTATATATTAAAATAAATATATTAATTTAAATATTTTAAACATAATATATTTTATTTGTATTAAATTTTACTAAATTAAACTTATATTATGAAAGAAATAAAAAAGTAAATATAGTTATAAGTAAAACCTTAAAATTTACATTTTAAAACTTAACTTATAAATTTAGAATTCTTAAAACACATAATTTTAAAATCTAAATTTTACATATATGTTTTAAAATAAAATCTTTTCATTAAATTTAAAAATCATTTTCCTTTTTTTTTCCACACACATCTTTCCAAAATTTCAAAAATCACTTTAAAAACAGACCAACTGTGTCCATATATAGTTTTCTATTATAGGATCAAGTGATACATATATTTATCATTTTAATCTGCAATAATTTAAAATTTATGGGTATATATCACTTCAACCCGCAATCTCAAATTTCTAAAATCAATATAATCACTTGGGTTTATCATTTCAACCCATAACGATTTTCCTTAGTCTAAAAGATCATTTGGGCATGTATCATTTCAACCCATAGTGATTTCCTAAAGCTAAGGGAACTTGCAACATGATTTACATAAAATAAACAACATAACACATATTCATACATAACATATTACATAAGGTAGCACATAATTACATAACAAATTGCATAAAATAGCATATAACTTATATAACAAATTACATAACATAGCATGTAACTTACATAATTAGTTACATAACATAACATGTAACTTACATAATTATTTACATATTTAGCATGGAATGTGACATAAAATTCCTACCATAACATGACATAATGTGCAATCATTTTTAACATAGCACTTTAGGTGATTTCCTATATTACAATGTAACATATATATGCATATAAATTTTATTCCTTTTCTTTCTCTTTATCTTTTTTTCCTTCTTTTTCACAGATAAATTTCACATACCGTATTAGTGACATTTTTCATAACATGGGTGACAACTTTTAAATCAATATAACATTTATTTATTTTCTTTCAACAAAGCAATTTCATATTAACATCATGAAGCATATTAATAACCATAATATCACATCTATTTTTATAAATAAACCACATTATATAAATAACAATATCATGTAAAAATCATAGGTGAACATAAGCGAACATAGATCATATCAAATCATATACAAACTACGCAAAATCTAAATTATTGCAACATTCCAATAATATATCAATTGATATTCATTCACTTATCATAAGATTTTAATTTGTGTGTGAATGACTCACCTTTCGAGGCTAGGAAAATTGACAACACAAAGCTATGAATTTGAATCACGAATTCCAAAGCAAAAAACTTGAATTGATGGATCACAATATATATATATATATATATATGAATATAAATTTCTCTTTTGACTTAATTTTTTAAAAAAAGAGAGAAGAAGAGGAGCTAAAGGAGGTTCGGCCTATGCTTGGTGGAGATGAGGAGGGGAGGAGAGTAACAACTCAGAATTTTGGTCGTTTGGTTTTGAACGTTTAAATTATTTTTAAATGTTTAATTTGAAATATTAATTGATTTTGAATATAGAGATTTTGGTTGAATTAGTGAAATACTTGAAAATTTCAATATATAGCAATTAAACGAATTTGGTAAATAGTAAATCTAACATTTGAAATTGGGTAAATATGTGTATCTGGAGTTAAATGTGAATGGAAATGGTTTCTCAAGTTGATTTAAACTCTGTTTGAATTACAGTGATGATAGTGGACTTTTGGATGATTTTAAAGTCGATAAATTAATTTTGAAATTTATATATATTAGTTTAATAAGTAAATTTAATATTTGGAATTGTGTAAACAATTGAATTTGTGATTTAATATGAATTGAAATGGTTTATAATGTGGATTTAAACTCTTTTTGAATTGAAATTGAGTTGATAAGTATTTAAAATGTGGATTTCAAGTAATTTCGTTGATTTTGAAAATCGTTCGATTTAATCGGTGCATTAAAATAGCGATCCGGAGCACAGTCTCATAATTCAACGAAACCAGTTCCATTGAATCCGTTATAGTGTACTATTATTGGATTTCAAATTTCGTAGCATTTGGAGTTACCGTTTGGTGTACCGGATAGAAACGCGTTGAAATTAATATTGGAACTTTAATATTTCGATTCGATTCAAAAAGCCATTTTTCACATACGATTGAATTAGGCATCGAAACATATTCCATTGTATTCAAAATAGGGGTAAAATTATTATAAACGCCAAGCGGAACACTTCATTTGGAGTTCGTCAGGAAAAATACGTGATAGTGAAAATAATAATAAAATAATACGTATACACGTATATTATACGCTTATTCACCTAAACCCTAATATTACATCCTCGCCTCCATCAAAATTTCAATGGCCAAAACATTCCAGACTTCTTTCCCTTCGATCTCTCCATCCACGCAATTATAGCCAACGAGTTCTAAAGCAAAATTGTAGAGCCAAGTGAGATCTTCACATCCGTATGGTCATGATTGTCTAAAGTTCATCGACGGTGATGAAATCGAGCCACAATCGTGCTGATTTTGGTCACGTTTTCACGTTTTAGGGTGAATCGGATGTGGCAAATCTTGGCACGTGCGTGAGGCATGAGGCGGCGCATTATTTGGAGATGTCCGATCATTTTCCGGTGGCTGATAGGAGGGAAGGCAATCGAACTTTCTTTGGCATCAATGGGTTTTTGTGCATGCTAATTTGCTGGAGACGTGCGTGATGAGGAAGGAGTGAGACATGCGGCCAGATCTTGTTTCCAGATTTCGATGGCCCCGATGAGGTTAAAAAGAAAAAAAATAGGGAAATTTATATATGTGAATTATACTTTTATAAAAATCATTAATCTTTAAAATGGTATATCTTTCACATACAAGGTCCGATTAGGATGAAACAAGCGGCGTTGGAATCGTATCGGTGAAGGCTTTGGCGTGGAATCGAAGTGGCATTTATTTAAAGCTAAAATATTTTTGGTTTCAAATAAAAGGTGAGTGTTTTTAATCTCATGACGTACTATAATATTTTTACGTACATTAAAATTGAATTATCTAATTTTATTGACTGTTATTTGAAAATGAAATTGACATATGAATTTACTATTGTTATTAAATTGACAGTTAAATTTGAAATTAAAATTTAATTGCCAGTAAATTTCCTGATATTTATAAATATGAAATTGTTGTGAACTATTGGTTGATTTGGATGTTGATTGTGATGAATGCTACTGATTGATGTTTTGGATAATTTGAGTGTTTATTTATTTTTATGTATCCTTTTACCATCCTGTATATTATTTACAGTATATAAAACTATAATTGAGTTATTTCAAATAAATTAAGAAATAGGTTGAAATGATATATATTTATGACATTTATTTTGGATTGAAATGACATATATACGTCCCTGAAATAAAAATAAAAATAACTGATTCACTTGGCCAAAGGATAGAGAATTATATACGGACACCGAGTTGGTTAAATTAATGAATTTAAGATTTTTGGTTTGTGTTTATTTAAATGAGTTTGATTTAACGAAGTAAAAATCGAATTTATGGAAATCAGATTATTTTTGAAATTGAGCTCAAAATGTTGGAATCAGAAATTGTTAAATAAATTGTTTAAAAATGAAATTTGAGATTTTGAAGTTAAAATCGAAATATGATTTGAATTCCGAAAATTTATTTATTTTTAGAAAGATTTGAACTCTTACTCGAACCTTGAAATAAATCCAAGTAAAAGTAATTTAAATGGATATTTCGAAATTTGGGCTAGAAATTGAATTATTTTTAAAGAATTGGATTTTTAAAGTGAATATTGAAGGTTAATTTGATTTAAGTGATTTAAATCAATTATTTGAAAATCGAACTCGAATTTACATAAATCGAAATGGTTTAAAATTGAGAATTGAATTGAAATTTGGTCAAATTAGAATTGAATTGAATTAATTAGAATTGAAATCGAAATTGAATTAATTTGGAATTGAGATTAAAACTGATTTGAATTAAAACTGATTTGAATTAAAACTGGAATCAAAGTTAATTCGAATTGAAATCGGAATTGAATCGATTTAAATAGAAATGGAAATTGAAATTGACTTGAATTTTAAGATTGGGAATTGAATCAGTTTGACTTTGAAACCATTTTCAAATAAATTATTTTAATATAAACTATTTAAAATCTACCTTTTTAAAATATTCAAATTATTTTGATTTTTCAAACTATTTTACTGTATAAACCATTTTCAATACTCAAACTATTTTAACTAATTAAGTATTTTAAAACTATTTAAACCATTTTCTAAAAATTCAAACCGGTGAAAGGGGTGGAATATTTATATTTAAGTCTTGGATTTAAATATGAACTGGGTTAAAATGAAATTATAACCTAAATTGAAGTTCGAAACAATTTTGGAAGCGAAATCGAGATATTAAGGCGATGTGATTATGAATTGAAATTGTATTTTTAGGTAAATATGATCATTTCAAAATGAAATTGATTTCAAAGCTTTTGATACCAAGTACGAATGGTTTTTGAAATGTAAAAGAACCAACTAGTGTGTAAAACAACGTTTGGTTGTTATAGAGATCGAGGCCTCTTATTGGCATACCCTCTGTCAATATTGGAACCACTTTAACAACTGTGTATCCAGAGGAGACTTGGAACGAAGTGGTTGGATTTGGCATACGTTTGCTGGATTTGAAGAAAGGGAACGATGATGGATTAGCCTTGCACGTGTGCCAATTTGAAATGACTAAAACAGGAGCAGTACCGACCAAGTGAGCTAGCTACCCCGAGCGAACATCCGTTCTTCGATTTTCTTGGACTCGGTCCATATTATTACTCTTGTTGTTGGTTTCGATTGGTGCACCTCAATTTTCTTGGCATACGTTTGTTGGATTTGAAGAAAGAGAACGATGATGGATTAGCCTTGCACTTGTGGTCATGGCTATGATGCGTTACCACCAGCCGGGAAGGGTAAACTAGTAGTATCCTATCTTGAGCATCGCCTCACGTGCCCTATCATACTTTTATCCCTTTACGAGACCCATAGGATTTTGATTTAGTGTTATCATATCGTGGCGCATCCCTATCCACTGACATGTTAATGGTGTTTTATATGCAAACTGTACGACAATGCTTAAAATGTGTTAAAGGGGATCACTGTAAAGCCTAATGCTAAGAAAAATGTTTATTTTACCCACTAGACATTATATATGTAGCGTATTCTACAATATATAAACATTTTTATGGATCCTTAAGAGATGGAAAATCCCGTAACATCTCTTGAGTTATCACTCACATGTTATACACTAGATAGGAGATGTGAAATCTCGTAAACATCTCTGACACTATTACACTTGTGTTCTACGTATTATCGATTTGACTTACATAAGAATATTTGTTACAACTCCCTATTTTGAACCATTCGCATCCGCAAATGTCGGACTTTAATTGCTTAAAATATCATATTGTTTATTTTATATTTGGTGAAACTTAGCATATACAGTAAAAAAATCAACCACAGAATCACAGACGTAGAGTAATATAACAATAAGCAGCGGAATAGATAAATAGTAGTTCATAAAGCTACTATATAAACAATAGTGTTTGAAACAATATACAACAAAAATCACAAATACAAATGAATCTCTAATACATAAGCAACCGACGAGTCTGAACATAAATGACTGGAATAAACTAAAATAACTAAAAGCTAGAAAGATAGATCTTCAAACAAAGCTCCAATCTCCAAAGGTGAGTCTTAAATGCTGTGACACTGGGTCTGACCCGAGCATAAAGCATGAGTCAGGATTAACATTCTTATAACCGTAAATTTACTCGAGTGAAATGTCAACTGGAATACAATTAACTTAAAACATGCTTGGGATTTCCATCCACTAAGGATCGGTGGAATTATGTACTATGTAGTAATATATGCTATCATAATAGGTCTATACTAAAGTAAACTATTAAAATAGAGTTAAGGCGTTACCCATATCCCCCTTAACACATTTTATATATTCCCATAGTCTATACAGTACCGTAAGCTCCTCCGTGAGATTTACTTAGAGCGCACTCCATAGGTATGGTACAAACCAAACTCGTAGAAGGCGTGATAGGGCATGTGACAAGGCACGCGAGGCAATGCTAGGGTAGACATACCATTTGCGGATCGAGACTGGTGGTAACGCATAGCAGCTACTACCGCCTACCTCGAGACACACTCTGTAACGATTCCGGTTTTAAGCAAAAATTTAAATTAGAAATTAATATAAAATTTTGGATTTAATTGTGAATTAATTTGAATTTTTCCAAAACAAAAATATATGTGTTTGTTTATATATATATATATATATATATATATATATATATATATATTGTAATTTGAAATTTGGTTTGGAATTCAAAAATAAATATTTTTGGAAAAAAATAAATTGAATTTGAGAACTCTATAATATAAAACTAATAGAAATTTGTTTTCTAATTTTAATATATATATATATATGTATAAAAATTGTGATTTGAAAGTGATATTTTTAATTTGATATAATAAATTTTCAAAATCTATTTGAAAGTTAAATTCTATATTTTAAAAATAAAACTTACACATGTATATTTATTTATTTATTAGTATGTAATTAGACTTTAAAAAAATCATTTTCTTTAAAATTGATAAATAAAATGCATGAATGCAAATATAAAACAAGAATGGATAAAAGTTTTAATATATATATATATATATATATATATATATATATATATCTTTTGAAATTAATAAGATAAAAATAATTTGAATAAGATATTAATAAAGGAATAATATTCTTTCTCTTTAAAATAATACATATATAAATGTAGTTTGTATAAAAACATAATAGATAAATTTATGAAAATATAAGTAATTAATAATTAATAAGATAAAGGGTTAAAACATAAAAATACATTGTCTTGACATTTGTAAATTATAGAATACATGTATTAACATTTGTAAGCTATGTACACCATAAACTAACAAGTGGCAAATAAAATTTTCTTTTAATTTAAATTATTATAAATAATATGTAATAAGATGAAACCAGGCTGCTCATTTTATTTTTTGTTCAAAGTTTAAACTTTTCTCTCATCTTCAAACTAAAAGAAACAACAATTAAAACGAAAAACAAAAGGAAACTAAAATCTGAAACAAATTAAAGCAAGTTTCAAATTTAAACCTGAGATTAAAACAAAGCAGTTCAAAAATCAAAACAGTTTTCAAGCCTTCGAATCTGAAAATCAAGCAAAGCAAAAATATCAAACAATCAATTCAAATAGGTTCAAATCAAAATCAAAATCAACAACTTCAAACTTAGGTAAATTTAGAAATCATCTCGGCTAAATCAAGCATCAGATCAAAGTTGCAATTCAAATAGATCAGATCATCTCAAACCTTTTCAGTTTTAAAGTCAAATTAATTTCCAGGTTTCTCAAATACTCTGGCTTCTCTTTTCTTCTTCTAGGCGAGCAAACTATTTAAATTTGTTTACAAATCTTGATTGTCTGTGATTGATACTTGAAGTTTGTTGAAAAAGATGATTGTATAGATACAAATATGCTTGCATGTATATTGAAATATGAAGCAATTGACTGTGCACGTCTGTATATACATACACAGGTCTCTGTTTAGGTTTTACAGGCTTAAACATGATCAAAAAAATCAATTTCTTCTCCCCTGATCTCCTATAGGTTATGATTTATAAACAAAATCTGTTTGTAATAACAAGATATAAGTTTTAAAAATATTGTGAAAGAAGAATCTAAAGATAGTTTTAACAAAAAGAAAAATTATAGTGAAATTTAAACCATATCAAAATCTCAACTTGAATGATTTGTTGTTTCAGGTTATAATCTAAATTGTTATTGAAATCTATGATTTTTAAAGATATAATAATGAATTTTAAGCTTGAAAATCGAGTGAAATTGCGAGTTGAACAGAAATCATAGTTTGGGAGATTGTTGGCGATCGGCGAAGTTTGGAGGGTCAAGGTTTTGGCAGGAGCAGGCTTGGAGGTCGGGGCTCTTGGGAAAAATGGAGAGTTATCGATCACCGTGGCGATGAGTCGACGATAGTTTAGCGTTTTAGGTTCAGTTTTAGTCGACGTTGTTCTCGGGGAAATTTTTCCAACATGGATGGATCGGAGACGATCGCACCGGAGGAAAATGAGGCGTAGGAAGGTGGCGTAGCTTTGAGTGCGATGGCAAGGTTGATGGTGATCGGGATCGTCGTCGGCGAGGTGTTTTCTTGTTCACGTTTGGGTTCCAGGCGATGCTGTTTTGTTTGATTTTGATTCTGATTGTCATCAAGGGTTTTGGATATTTGCCTGAGTCGAGGTGGTCATCGGTGACTAGGGTGAGGTAGCGGCGATGATCGGAGAAGCTCTGATGATCTATGCACATATATCTGTGCATCTGGGTGTCAGATTTGGTTCGTTGGAGAAGATGAAGTTTGACTCGAAGAAGGGCTCGGGGAAACCAGGGTATAGCTCGAGTTAGGTTTCGGGAAATACAAATGGGTTTGGTATCAGGTATTAAAGTTTAAAAATATAACAAAGTTTTAAAAAAGAAAAGGGAACTCGGGGATTTTCAGATTTTGCTCGGGTTGATACCCAAAGTAATCTCGTGTCTGAGTTTTTGAATTTTAATTAAACAAGTTTTTTTCCAAATTTAAATTTAAAACAAGTTTAAACACCTTCTTGTTAATTCTTTTAAAATAATAAATGTTTTATTTTAAATTTTGGAATTAGTTAAAGTTGTAAATAAATTACTTTAATAAAATTAAGTTAAAGTGTTTCAATTCTTTATTTTAAAAATGAATTCTTAAGTTTATTTAAAATAAATTTAAATGGTATATTTAAGTAGTTAAAAGATGATGGTTTTAATGAACTTAAGAATTTTAAGTTAATTCATGTGATAAAAAATAAATTTAGTTTTCAAGGTTAATTAAATAAGATTTTAAAGAGAAACGGTTTATCCTAAATAATGGTTTTGATTATCAACTAACTTAAAGGGTTTAAGTTAAATTATACGATTATGTTAATTTGTTTTAAGAGTTATTTAAAAATAAGATTTAAATGATGATTTTGTAATTAATTAAGATAAATTATATATTATTGATAATTGTTTTCAAAGGCTTATTAATAAGATTTTCAATAACAGTTAATTAATTAGAAACCGATTTATTAATGTGATTAATTTAAGGTTGATTAAGTAATTAAAGGTTAATTACTTAATGTGATTACTTAAAGGATATTCAAATAATTGAAGGTTGACTTATTAATTATTTAAAGGTTGATTAATTAATGATAATTTATTAAAGGGTAATTAATTACTTAAATGTAAACTACTTAATGAAAGTAATTAAGAAAAATTGATTAATAATTAAGGATAATTAATTAAGTGATTAAAGGATAATTACTCAATGTACTTAATTTATTGATATAGGTGAGTAGGGATAATCACTTATTGTAATTAATTGAGGATAATTAACTAAATGGTTATTGATTAAGGGTTAATTAGTTAATGTAATTAATTAAGGATAATTAATTAAAGAATAATTAAATAATTAAAGGTTAATTATTTAATGATTTAAGGTTTGTTGATTTATTAATTAAGGATGATTAATTAATAATTAAAGGTTAATTAATGTAATAAATTAAAGGATTAATTAATTATGTAATTAACTTGAGGATTAATTTATTTATGATTAATTAAGGATAATTAATTAATGTAACTAATTATGGGAATGATTAATTAATTTCATTAATTAATTAAAATAATATCAAATGGTTTGTAATTAATTAATGATGAATAAGCAAGATTAGATGATTAATTCATAAGTAATTAATCTATTTGAGTTAATTGAATTAGTTATAATCAAGTGATTAATTTAATCTTGCTTATAGATGTTTGGATTGTATTGAATGCCTTGAATTGTTTGATATCTCTGATGTGTAACTTTCTGTGACGTGAACTGCTTTGGATTAAGCTGTGAACTGTGATTTATTTATCTGTGATGAATTTACTTGTTTATCTGTGAATGAAAGATAAGCGTTATAGGATTATACCGCTTATCGATATTATTGTACTTGAATTGATGATGGTTGTGATATTTATTGTTGCTTGTGAAACCCCTGGACTACACCACACACACAAATATGGATTTCACGGGAATTGGTTAAGTCATGGGTTTTTGAATTTAATATTATTTTATTCAAAATGATGAAAAGGATTTAAAGGTTGAATTTTGAATCCAAATAGTTTGGAAGTAAAATTGGGTTAAATCTGAGAAACTTTTGAAAAGGAAGTTTGAAAATTAAAATAATTTGATTTGAATTTGAATTCAAGGTTTTGAAGTTGAATTCTATATACATATATATTTGAAAACTATGGTTTAAAGTTATACAGGTTATCAAATGTATATATATGGATTTTAAACCATTTTAAAAATGTTTTATATGAATTATTTTGGAAGTTTGAATTTAACTCAAGTAGAACTTGCCGGGTGTACGATAGTTCGTTGATTTTTCTGATTTTACTGTAAAGGGTTAAAACTTGTGCAAATTTAATCGGATTTTTCCAAAACTAAAAACCTTTGTTTTCAAATGATAATAGCTTTCATATAAAGGAAGAATTCCTAGTTTTTGTTCAAAGGATTTCAAGTTTGAAATGGAAATTGTTTTGAAAGCTACGAATGAATCATTGTTAAAGATTGGTGAACCTTATTCAAATTGAATTGGATTTTAAAATGGTGGATCTTTTGTTTAAAAGGTTAAAAATGGGAATCTGTTTAAACCATTCAAAAGGAAAGGTTTCGGGCTTAAAATTGTGACTTAACTAAGATCCCAATATATCCACATGTTCTTAAAACAAACGCTCATTATTCGGTTTAGCTGGGAGAGGACTTTATGTCATAAAACCCATTCCGAAATGATACGACAAATGGATAGCATTTGAAGACGGTGGTTGAAGACCGGGTATTTTCGAGAATGAAAGGATTACCTGTCGAATGTCTCTTCACTGAGTTGCTTCGGTATAGAGATCTCCATATGTGATGGGTAGTCCGATTGGCATTGTGGATACCTGGATTTGCAAGGGCTTCTTTGAAGTGCCTTCGGTTCCATTCAGACCCAGGATGGACTTGTATGGACGTATGTATGATGTTACACTTTGAGATGTAAAGCTGGTTTCTATCAAATACATTTCTATTTGGTGGCGGAGAATTCTTTCTCTTAGCTTAACACCCTTCTCTGACATGTACGAGCTCAGAGGTTATGTAGTTGATGGTTACTGTGATATATTCCCAATTTGGTAATGTGGCATGCTGAGTGCTGATCATTTATTGATCGAAGCATGGCTTTTGTGAAAAGCATTGCTTTGTGGGACGAGACTTCGTCGAACCTCACACCCCGAAAATGGTTGAAACAGGAAGAGTGCGGCAAGGTTACGGGGGTCGCGCCTCTTAGGGTATATGCGTTTCCTTCCGGATAAAAAGTGGTATCATGGTACGGATCCCAGATATTTGACTTATGTGGTTGTTGGAATTTTTTGGTGATAGAGGTACCTTGGATAAAGGTCGGTGATGAACGGGGGATGGCATACTCATGACAGTTAGTTACCTAGTTACAGAGGTAACCTGGCCTTGTGTTGGCAGAGAGCTGGTTAAGTTCTTGGGGCGTCCCTCCAGAGGCGTACCCATTCGGTGAAGGAAGTTCCTAAGCCTTGACCATTTGTTGGAAATCCAATCACCCAATACGAGCCCTGTACGCTTTTAGTTGTAGAAACTGCCATTTAACATGGTAGCTATAGTTGGCATACTATAATGGTACGTATGCTGGCTAAGACTAATGTTATACTTTCAAAAGGTTTTCTGTACTATGCACTAATAATAATATCAAAAGAATTTTGTGTATCAAGCATGTTTGACTATCATAAGGAGAAATCTCTCCCAAGTGTGCAATTGCATTGTGTGTGTACCGAGAGGCCTTATGGTAGTTTCATTTTCCAAAAAAGCATAGCGAATTTCTTTTATTTCTTTTGTTGTTTCTTTTTGTTCAAATAAAATTGTTTTTGTTTGATTACACCAGTCCCATGACTTCCCTGGAGTTTATTGTTCCTTTTCTAAACTCTGGGTGCCCACAATTTTCCACACGGGCAGCCTAGAGTCAGGTTATCAAATAGTCAGCTAGTAGGCGTAATTTTTGGCAATCTTTGGAGTCTTTGGTTTGGCGATTGCATTGTGCACCGGATTTGCTTCAAGTTCAACATAATGGTGGTTCGAGCTTTTGGTTTGGAGCTTTGGAGCTTGGCATTGAAGATATTGTCTTTCCACTACTGTTGTGGCTTTGTTTTTCTGCTGTGTATCTATCTCTGATATGTTGATCATTTCATTTGTATCGTTGTTGTATCAAATGTTGTGTATCAACAAAATTATTCTTCTGTTTTCCGCTGTGTGGTTATCACCTAATGTTGTTATAAGATCTGACGAACCAGACTCAACGTTTGAATCTGCGGCATTCAAATACGGGCGAAGTATGGATGCCGATTTCCGAAGGTCGAGTCAGGGTCATTAAATTTGGTATCAGATCTAAGGGTTGAGTAAGAACTTTAGCTTTGGAGTATAACACATTAGGTGATTCATTAGAGACAGGATTACAAATGCCCTAGAATGAGTATCCCTAAGATATCTTGTCTGAATGCCTCAGTTAATTCTCTTACTATTCAATGATAGTGAGAATGAGTGCAAGAAGAGGACAAGGTAGAGGACAGGGGAGTACCACTACAATTAGTCGATACCCTGTAACAACAAGGAACAACTTTCCCTATCATCCTTTTTTATCATCATCCAATTTCAATTCTTTGACGGCTTCCTGACACCTATAAGAAGAAGCTTTGGTGTGGTGGTGTCCCTGCGAATCTTTGTTACATTCCTATTTCGTATTCTTTCCATTAATTCCTATCATTTTTAAATTTAATAAATTTGAAATTTTGTCTGAAATAATTGGTTAACAAAATATGAAGCCAAATTAGATTGTATCCATTTGTCTATTCTTTGGGGTCCAGATATATTCTACGAATAGTTAGTTATCCTTCGGACTAACCAATGTCCCTGCATATTTCGTAGACCGGATGACCTGAGTATCTTGTGAAGTATTGAATAAATCCATCCTCACATTTATTGATGATATCTAATTTGGTAAGCCAAATGTAGAATAGATATTCGGTTTAATCTGGTAATCCATTTCTCTATCTTTTCATCTGTTCTTTGTTTGTCTCCCTGTCTAGCAAATTTCGGAGATGAAATTTTCTTAAGGAGGAATCTGTAACGATCCTGGTTTTAAGCAAAAATTTAAATTGGTAAGTAACATAGAATTTTGGATTTAATTGTGAATTAATTTGAATTTTTTCAAAATAAAAAAATACGTGTTTGTTTATATATGTATATATATAAATAGATTGTTATTTGAAATTTGGTTCGAAATTCAAAAATAAATATTTTGGAAAAAAATAAATTGAATTTGAAAACTCTATAATATAAAACTAATAGAAATTTATTTTCTAATTTTACTATATATAAGTATATAAATTGTGATTTGAAAGTGATATTTTGAATTTGATATAATGAATTTTCAAAAGCAATTTGAAAGTTAAATTCTATATTTTAAAAATAAAACTTAAAATATAACACATGTATGTGTATTTATTTATTAGTATATGATTAGACTTAAAAAAAATCATTTTCTTTAAACTTGATAAATAAAATGTATGAATACAAATGTAAAACAAGAATGGATAAAATTTTTAATATACATATACATACATATCTTTTGAAATTAATAAGATAAATATATTTTGAATAAGATATTAATAAAGGAATAATATTCTTTGTTTTCAAAATAATACATATATAAATGTAGTTTGTATAAAAACATAATAGATAAATTTATGAAAATATGAAAATATAAGTAATTAATAAATTAATAAGATAAAGTGTTAAAACATAAAAATACATTGTCTTGACATTTGTAAATTATAGAATACATGTATTAACATTTGTAAGCCATGTATGTCATAAATTAACGAGTGGCAAATAAAGTTTTCTTTTGATTCAAATTGTAAATAATATGTAATAGGAAGAAACCAGGCTGCACGTTTTATTTTTGGTTCAAAGTTTAAACTTTTCTCTCATCTTTAAACTAAAATAAACAACAATTATCAACTAAAAACAAAAGGAAACTAAAAACTGAAACAAATTAAAGCAAGTTTCAAATTTAAACCTGAGATTGAAAAAAAGCATTTCAAGAATCAAAACAACAGTTTTCAAGCCTTTGAATCTGAAGATCAAGCAAAGCAAAAATATCAAAGAATCAACTCAAATAGGTTCAGATCAAAATCAAATTCAACAACTTCGAACCTGGGTAAATTTAGAAATCATCTCAGCTAAATCAAGCATCAGATCAAAGTTGCAATTCAAACAGGTCAGATCATCTTAAACCTTTTCAGTTTTAAAGTCAAATTCATTTCCAGGTTTCTCAAATACTCTGGCTTCTCTGTTCTTCTTCCGGGCAAGCAAACTATTTAAATTTGTTTACAAATTTTGATTGTCTGTGATTGATACTTAAAGTATGTTGAAAAAGATGTTTGTATAGATAAAAATATGCTTGCATGTATATTAATATATGAAGCAATTGACTGTGCATGTCTGTATATACGTACACATTCTCTGTTTTGTTTTTACAAGTTTAAACATGACCAAAAAAATCAATTTCTTCTCCCTTGATCTCTTATAGTTATGATTTATAAACAAACTATGTTTGTAATAACAAGATATAAGTTTTAAAAATATTTTCAAAGAAGAATCTGAAGATAGTTTTAACAATAAGAAAAATTACAGTGAAATTTAAACCATATCAAAATCTCGACTTGGATGATTTGTTGTTTCAGGTGTATAATCTGATTTATTATCGAAATATATGATTTTAAAGATATAATCATGAATTTTAAGCTTGAAAATCGAGTGAAATTGCGAGTTGAACGGAAATCATAGTTTGGGTGATTGCTGGCGAACGACGAAGGTTGGAGGGTCAAGGTTTTGGCAGGAGCAGGCTTGGTGGTCGGGGTTCCTGGGAAAAATGGAGATAGGATTTATCGATCGCCGTGGGGATGAGTTGGTGGCAGTTTAGGGTTTTTGGTCCAGTTTTAGTCGACGTTGTTCTCGGGGAAATTTCGCCAACATGGATGGATCGGAGACGATCTCACCAAAGGGAAACTAGGCGTAGGAAGGTAGCGCAGCTTTGAGTGTGATGGCGAGGTTGAAGATGATCGGGATCGTCATCGGCGAGGTGATTTCTTATTCAGGTTTGGGTTCCAGGCGATGCTGTTTTGTTCGATTTTGATTCTGGTTGTCGTCAAGGGTTTTGGGTATTTGCCTTAGTGGAGGTGGTCACCGTGACTTGGGTGAGATAGCGGCGATCATCGGAGAAGCTTCGATCATCTGTGCATGTATACATATGCATCCAGGTGTCAGATTTGGTTTGTTGGAGAAGATGAAGTTTGTCTTGAAGAAGGACTCGGGGAAATCAGGGTATAGCTCGAGTTAGGTTTCGGGAAATTCAAATGGGTTTGGTATCAGGTTTTAAAGTTTTAAAATATAACAATGTTTTAAAAAAGAAAAGGGAACTCGAGGCTTTGCTCGGGGATTTCCAGATTTTGCTCGGGTTGATACCCGAAGTAATCTCGGGTCTGAGTTTTTGAATTTTTAATTAAACAAATTTTTTTCCAAATTTAAATTTAAAACAAGTTTAAACACCTTCTTGTTAATTCTTTTAAAATAATAAATGTTTTATTTTAAATTTTGGAATTAGTTAAAGTTTTAAATAAATTATTTTATATAAATTAAGTTAAAGTGCTTTAATTCTTTATTTTAAAAATGAATTCTTAATTTTATTTAAAATAAATTTAAATGGTATATTTAAGTAGTTAAAAGATGATTGTTCTATTTAAATTAAAAATTTTAAGTTATTTCATATGTTATAAAATAAATTTAATTTTCAAGGTTATAAAAATAAGATTTTAAAGATAAATGGTTTATCTTAAATAATGATTTTGATTATCAATTAACTTAAAGGGTTTAAGTTATATTATATGATTATGTTAATTTGTTTCAAGAGTAATCTAAAAATAAGATTTAAATGATGGTTTTGTAATTAATTAAGATAAATTATATATTAATGATAATTGTTTTCAAAGGCTTATTAATAAGATTTTCAATGACAGTTAATTATTAGAAGCTGATTTATCAATGTAATTAATTTAAGGTTGATTAATGTAAGTAATTAAAGGTTAATTACTTAATGTGATTACTTAAAGGATATTCCAATAATTAAAGGTTGACTTATTAATTAATTAAAGGTTGATTAATTAATGATAAGTAATTAAAGGGTAATTAATTACTTAAAGGTAAATTACTTAATGAAAGTAATTAAGAAAAATTGATTAATAATTAAGGATAATTAATCAAGTGATTGAAGGATAATTACTCAATGTAATTAATTTATTAATATAAGTGATTAGGGATAATTACTTATTGTAATTAATTTATTAATATAAGTGATTAGCGATAATTACTTATTGTAACTAATTAAGGATAATTAATTAAAGAATAATTAAAGAATTAAAGGTTAATTATTTAATGATTTAAGGTTGATTGATTTATTAATTAAGGATGATTAATTAATAATTAAAGGTTAATTAATGTAATAAATTAAAGGATTAATTAATTATGTAATTGACTTTAGGATTAATTTATTTATGATTAATTAAGGATAATTAATAAATGTAAGTAATTAAGGGATTAATTTCATTAATTAATTAAGATAATAGCAATTGGTTTGTAATTAATTAATGACAATTAAGCAGGATTAGGTGATTAATTCATAAGTAATTAATCTATTTGAGTTAATTGAATTAATTATAATTAAGTGATTAATTTAATCTTGCTTATAGATGTTTTGATTGTATTGAATGCCTTGAATTGTTTGATATATCTAATGTGTGACATTCTGTGATGTGAATTGCTTTGGATTAAGCTATGAACTGTGATTTATAAATCTGTGATGAATTTACTTATTTATCTATGAAAGAAAGATAAGCATTATAGGATTATACCACTTATCGATATTGTTGTACTTGAATTGATGATGGTTGTGATATTTATTGTTTCCTGTGAAACCCTTGGACTACACCACACACACAAATATGGATTTCACGGAGAATTGGTTAATTCATGGGTTTTTGAATTTAATATTATTTTATTCAAAATGGTGAAAAGGATTTAAAGGTTGAATTTTGAATCCAAATAGTTTGGAAGTAAAATTGGGTTAAATCTAAGAAACTTTTGAAAAGGAAGTTTGAAAATTAAAATAATTTGATTTGAATTTGAATTCAAGATTTTGAAGTTGAATTTTATATACATATATATTTGAAAACTATGGTTTAAAAGGTTATACAGGTTATCAAATGTATATATATATGGATTTTAAACCATTTTAAAAATATTTTATATGAATTATTTTGGAAGTTTGAATTTAACTCAAATAGAACTTGCCTGGTGTACGGCAGTTCGTTGATTTTTCTGATTTTACTGTAAAAGGTTATAACTTGTGCAAATTTAATCGGATTTCTCCAAAACTAAAAACCTTTATTTTCAAATGATAATAGCTTTCATATAAGGAAGAATTCCCAGTTTTTGTTGAAAGGATTTCAAGTTTGAAATGGAAATTGTTTTGAAAGCTATGAATGAATCATTGTTAAAGATTGGTGAATCTTGTTTCAAAATGAATTGGATTTAAAAAGGTGGTTCGTTTGTTTAAAAGATTAAAAATGGGAATTTGTTTAAACCATTCAAAAGGAAAGATTTTGGGGTTAAAATTGTGACTTAACTAAGATACCAATATATCCATATGTTTTTAAAATAAGCGCTCATTATTCGGTTTAGCTGGGAGAGGACTTTATGTCATAAAACCCATTCCAAATAAATGATACGATGAAATGGATAGCATTTGAAGACGGTGGTTGAAGACCGGGTATTTTTGAGAACAAAAGGATTACCTGTCGAACGTCTCTTCACCGAGTTGCTTTGGTATAGAGATCTCCATATGTGATGGGGAGTCCGATCGGGATTGTGGATACTCGGATTTGAAAGGGCTTCTTTGAAGTGCCTTCGGTTCCATTCAAACCCAGGATGGACTTGTATGGATGTATGTATGACGTTACACTGAGATGTAAAGCTGGTTTCTATCAAATACATTTCTGTTTGGTGGCGGAGAATTTATTCTCTTAGCTTAACACCCTTCTCTTAGATGTACGAGCTTAGAGGTTATGTAGTTGATGGTTACTAGTGATATATTCCCAATTTGGTAATGTGGCATGCTAAGTACCGATCATTTGTTGATCGAAGCATGGCTTTTGTGAAAAGCGTAGCATTGTGGGACAAGACTTCGTCGAACGTCACACATCGGAAATGGTTGAAACTGGAAGGATCCGACAAGGTTGGGGTCGTGCCCCTTAGGGTATATGCATTTCCTTCTGAATGAAAAATGGTATCATGGCGTGGAACCCAAATATTTAACTTATGTGGTTATTTGAATTTGTTGGTGATAGAGGTACCTCAGACAAAGGTCGGTGACGAGCAGAGGATGACATACTCGTGACAGTTAGTTACCTAGTTATAGAGGTAACCCGACCTTGTGTTGGCAGAGAGCTGGTTTAGTTCTCGGGGTGTCCCTCCAGAGGCGTACCCATTCGGTGAAGGAAGTTCATTAGCCTGACCATTTGTTGGAAATCCAATCACCCAATGCGAGCCCTGTACAATTTTAGTTATAGAACCTACCATTTAACACGGTAGCTATAGTAGGTATACTGTAATGACACGTATGCTGGCTAAGATTAATATCATACTTTCGGAAGGTTTTCTGCACTATGCACTAATAATAATATCAAAAGGATTTTGCGTATCAAGCATGTTTGACTATCATAAGGAGAAATCTCCCCCAAGTGTGCGATTGCATTGTGTGTGTGCCGGGAGGCCTTATGGTAGTTTCACTTTCCAAAAAGCATAGTGAATTTATTTTATTTCTTTATTTGTTTCTTTTTGTTCAAATAAAATTATTTTTGTTTGCTCACACCAGTCCCATGACTGACCTGAAGTTTATTGTTCCCTTTCTAGACTCTGGATGCCCATAATTTTCCACACGGGCAGCCTAGAGTCAGGTTATCAAATAGTCAGCTAGTAGGCGTAATTTTTGGTAATCTTTGGAGTCTTTGGTTTGGTGATTGCATTGTGCACCAGATTTGCTTCAACTTCAGCATGATGGTTGTTCGAGCTTTTGGTTTGAGCTTTGGAGCTTGGCATTGATGATATTGTCTTTCCGCTGCTGCTGCTTTGTTTCTACGCTGTGTATCTATCTCTAATATGTTGATCAATTCATTTGTATCATTGTTATATCAAATGTTGTGTATTAATAAAATTATTCTTCTGTTTTCCACTGTGTTGTTATCACCTAATGTTGTTATAAGCTCCGACGAACCAGCCTCAACGTTTTAATCTACAACATTCGAATACAAGTGAAGTATGGACGTCGATTTTTGAAGGTCGAGTCAGGTTCATTAAACACTCCCAAATCAAAAGGTGCACCCAATCAAATCACAAAGTAATAGAATGGTATCGAAGAAATGTGCCCGATGGGAGGAATGACCTCAATTGGCCCGGCGTGGCTCCTGTTTTAGCCATAGTAAGCTGACTCATGGGAGTTAGGGTCATGTAAATACCTCATACAAAATTGTTCGCCAAACCATCATACTTCATTTCTGGAATCTTTACCATGTACGCAGTTGGTAAAGTGGTTTTCGATATTGGCGGAGAGTATGACAATATCCGATCCCGGTCTCTTTACCAAACGCTCATTTCACACCGTGGTCATTTCATTTCAAGTAGTTCATGCTTCATATCAAAATATCATATTCATTTCAAAACCATATCAATTCGATATCATTATTCACTTTAAATAGTATTCATTTCTAGAATCGTAAGACTTTCAAATTTATAACACTTTGGGAATCATAACACTTTGGAAATCGTAACACTTTTGAAGTCATAACAGATCGAGATCATAACACTTCCGACTTAAACAGTTTAGATATTGAAATTAGTGTATATATATATATATATATATATATTAAAATAGTTATAAATTAAATTAGTTTATATATTAAAATAATCTATATATTAAAATAGTTGTAAGTTAAGAATAGTTTATATATATTTAAAGAGATTATACTGAAATAGTTTCCCAATTAGAATTGTCCACAAATCAATTCAAATCAACTTAAATTCAAAAATTCAGTTTAAATCAATTCATGTTTAACACTTTCAACTTAAAGGGTCAAAGATTCAATTCAAATTCTTAATAACCATTTCAATTTTTGTCGATTTCAAATCCAGGTTTAAACTATCATTTCAATTCCACTAAGATTCAAAGTTTAAATATTCAAACATTTTCAATATAAATTTCATTTATATTTCAACGTTTAACTTTAATTTTATTCAAATTGAAAAATATTCACTTAATCATTTTAATAACAATTAAATAAAATCTCCAATTACACCTTTAAATCAACTAAATATTCAATTTCAATCTTAATTAAATCTGAAAATATTCAATTATTCACATTTAATCGAAATCAAGTTATCAGGTTATAAAATCATATCTTTAAAAATCTCAAGTTAATAGGTTTCAAATTAATTTCTATTTAAATATAATTCTTAACAAATTAAGTTACAAATCAATCTCAATTTATCTTTCCAACCTTAATTTGTTGAAGTTATTACAAAATCTATTTTTAAAAATATTAATATAATTTAATTAAATAATTTAAACATATTTTATATATTAAGTAAATTAAATTGTTATTCAATTAAATCTATTTTGAATCTTATTTTATACATATTTGAAAATAATAGAATTTAAGTAAAAATTTAATAGTTTATATTCTCAAAACTAACTTATAAATTTTAAAAATTTCAAACATATAATTGACAAATCTAAATTTTTACAAAAATAAAATATCTTTACATTATATTAAATAAATATTTATTAAAATCCATATATTTCCTTCCAAAACTCAACAAAATCATTTTTCAAAATAGAACAACGGTGTCCGTATATAATTTTCTATCCTGTGGTCAAGTAATACGGATATTAATCATTTCAATCCGTAATTAAATTAAATATTTACGGGTATATATCATTTCAACCCGCAATCCCAAAAATCAAATTCAATGAAAATCGCTTCAGTTTATCATTTCAACCCATAATGATTTTCCCTTAATCTATAATTTCGTTCTGGTATATATCATTTCAACCCATACGGAATTCCTAACTAATAGGGAACTTGCAGAGTGAGAATAAATACGATAATAATATAACATATCAACGAAAGACATTTATTTGTAGCAAATTTAAATATAATATATACAACAGGTTATGGTGTCATAGGTGAACAATTGCAGATAATGGAATATCTTATTTAACAATTAAATAACTTAACAATTCAAATTTAACAGCATAAATCAATCGTTGTTTCAAGTGAATTAAATTTACTAAATATAAGAATGTTAATCTTGAGTGATTGCTTACCTTTCGAGGCTTGAGAAATAATAAGAATGAGAAGCACAGACGCGGATACGCACGAACAAGCTAGAGTTGTGGAAATAATCTTTGAACAACAATGGAAACAAGCAAAGTAAGGAGAACACAGATTTAGCGAATAAAGATGATAAATAGGAATCAATGAAATAATAAAAAATCAGCTTGATGAAAATAGAAGCGAAATGTATATTATATTATTATTATTTTTCTCAAAATTATTAATTTAAAACGTATATTTAAAATAAAATCTATATATATATATATATATATATAACTTAAGATTAACATTTAATTTTAAACACATACAAATTAAAGTGTGTGTGTGTGTGTGTATATTCTACTTCAAAATCGTTATTCCTTAAAACAACTATTTTTCTCAAATCAGCATATATATATATATATATATATATATATATATAATCTTTTAAGGCCAAGTACTTAAAATAGATATTTCCCAAACACATATATTCAAACTGTTAAAACTGTAAATAAATAAAGTATAAACCAAAGGAACCGTAAAATAACAGCATATGTATTCATATAATACGAGCAACTTATAATATAATAACTTATATATATATATAAATCAAAGAAAACATAATAGATGCTGCTAACTTACAGTCGTATAATGTAACGGCCCGAAAGATTTTCGACCTCGAAAATCGACACTAATACGACCACTGTATAAAGTGCCAAGCAATCGAGTGCCGGAAATCCCAGACTGTTAGGTTAAGAAGAAAGAGATAGAATAAGAAACAGAAACAATAGCATAGAATCTCACAATCGCAGCGGAACAAAATATAATATAAAATAACAGCTTATATACAAGAAAAAAATATAACTAGTAATATATATACAAGATCTCAGAGTACAACAATCCTGGACAGTTATAATAACTTGTCCTAAACTACTGTCTATATAGCCAATAATACACAGCGGAATCTAATCGATACATCTCTGCCATCCAGGTCATCTCTTGAGCTCCAAACGTCCTAACCTGAAAATCTATAATACTCGGTCTGACCCGAGCATTACAATAAAGTAACACCCGAGTCAGGCTAGATACTAGCGTGAGTAAACCCGTTTGATATAACATACTTAATTTATAAAGCTTCTTTGAAAACTAAGATAACTCATATATCCAACGAATTTTATCAGATGAAAAATCAAACACCTTTACAGAAAATCCATCGATATTGTAATGATGTTTGGATACAGCTACTTATTTATAATAATCTGGTTTACTTAATTTAGTAAATTCCAGTCTACTGGATTCTATAATCAAACCCATAAAAATTTGTAGTGATTATTAAATCGAAGTGTTTTCGGATAACGCTGATATCCGATCCCGGTCTCTTCGAGTCTATATGATTAATTTTAAAAGGATAAATTGTTTAAAATAAACAATTTATTATTTAAGGTGACCATATTCAAATATGGGAATTTATTACAAATTTTGTTTCAAAAAAAAAACGTATCATCACTTAAATCCCATTATTTTAATCTGTTTGACCGCTCGATAGTACAGATAAGAATGTTTGAAACGAATATCCAGTAGAGTTAAGACGAGTTATAGACCGTTAGATAATTTGACGATCATTAGCCGATATCAAAACAATTCCCTTATGGGGATTTAAATTGCCTCGATTAAGCATATCTTTGTATATTTAAATCCGAATTAATTACAATAGAAACGCTTTCCTTTAGTTAATTAAAACTTAACACTTATCCAGTATCCAACTTTTTAATTTGTACCAATCTTAAAAGTCAGTTAATAATGTAATCAATTGCCCATTTAATTTATAAAATGCCATTGAACTTTAAACCATGGATTTAATTAATCAATATTTTTAGTGTAAATACAAGAAAATATAAATTGTTATATAAATCTATTTATAAGTCTCATTCCTCCTCCCTTTTTCTCTTCCTTTTTATTTTCATTTTTCTTTTCTATTTTTCTTTCCTTTGTTTATTTCTTTTTCTTTATTTCTTTATTTTCACCCTTTTCTTCTTACTTTATTTCCATTTTCCTTTATTTTTCTATTTTCCTTATTTTTTTCCTTTTCCCTCCTTGGCCCAAAACCCGGCCCACTCCCCTCCTTCTCCCCTCTTTTTATTATTCTGAGTATTCCCTTTCCTACCTTCCCTATTCGACCTGCACTGGAAACCTGCCGTGAACGTGCATGCGTCAACGAACCATCGCCGTTAACTTTTAACCACCATCACGCATCACCTCCGACCTTCGCAAACTTCCTGACTACCCTGACTTCATGACACAGCTCAAAATCGAAAATCGAACGAAATCCTATCATCAGGAAAATATGGCCGACCACCTCTCTTCCTCGTACCGCCACCTCCGAGCATGGGAGTCCACCCCACTTCGCCAGGAGCCTTGCCACTCACCTCTTCACCTTTCCTCCTACACCACATCCTTAGATCTCCTCCACGACGTTGTAGTTCAACGACGACCGAGACCTACCTTAAACCCTACTTTGCCTCTGACCAGCCACCACGTTGATCAAAAAATTACTACCCCATTTTTTCCATACTCCCCTTCGCTTTAGCCTCCTCCCAACCCAGTCTCGATGCCCATTCCCCTATAGTTCCTCAGAAATTTGATCAATGACCTTAAACCGTTGAACTCCATATTTTCGACATATATGTGATTTAAAATCACAAACTTACCACCAAAAAATTACCTCTCTTCCTTGTATCGCTGCCTCCGACCATAGGAGTCCACCCCACTTCGCCAGGAACCTTACCACTCGCCTCTCCACCTTTTCCTCCTACACCGCATCATTAGATCTCCTCCACGACGCCGCAGTTCAGTGAGACCGAGACCTACCTTAAACCCACTTCACCTCTGACCAGCCACCATGTTGATCAAAAAATTACTACCCCATTTTTTCCACACTTCCCTTCGCTCCAGCCTCCTCCTGACCCAGTTTCGATGCCCATTCCCCTTTAGTTTCGCAGAAATTTGATCAATGGCCTTAAACCGTTCAACTCCATATTTCCGACATATATGTGATTTAAAATCACAAACTTACGACCAAAAATCCTCTTTTCCTACTGCGAACATGATTACGTAACCAAACACCCAAAATAAAAAACTTAATTTTATGAAATGTTATCACCTTACTGTAATATGCATTTTATTTATTTTACACCTGATAACATTTAATAAAAACTGAAATTTTATCAAAATCGAATCAAAAACAATATAATACTTTCTAACATCATATCCTATAACAGTTTTTAAGGAGGAGATATGGATTTTTAAGAACTAAGCATGCCAGAAATCAAACAAAGCAGACAAGATTGATGTACATGCTTGATATATGCATATATACACACACATCCATTTCTAAGCAAGTAAGCCTGTCAAATACTGTTATTTATTCCAAACATACCTCATAGATTAGTAGAAAGAAGATCTTAGTTTTACAAAGTTTACTCACTGTTTTGGGATGTGATGAACACTGATATTTTCTGTTCTTGCCTTCAGGCTTTATTTCTTGAACTTCTTTCTCCTCTCTGTTTTTTCTTCCTTTTGTTTTGATAGATATTTTTCTTTCTTTTTTTCTTTGCATGAGTATCACAAGAGGTAGATATAACTGTGTATGTATATATATATATATATATATATATATATATATATATAAGAGAAAGTGGAGTAGAAGCTGAGGCATTTGTACAGATTTTTTTATATTTATTTATCTCATTCATATTTTATTTTCCTTTGAATGGGCAATTAGACATTGAGGCTCGGCCATATGCACATGTGAATGGGTGTGTGCAACAAGGTCTAAGGTAGATGAGCATTTATGTACAGTCTTTTCTTTGATTTGATTTCTTATTAAAATTTCTGATTTGTTACATGACTTGATTTAATTTTCTTTTGACTTGATACAATGTTTTATAAGCTTGAAAGGGAATTTCCCTGAAGGTGTCTCCTAGAATGTATATGTTACCCAATGGCTTGACTAGGTAATAAGAGGCTCAGCGTAAAAAGGTCGTTCGACATCTTGCCTCGTTCGGCATTGAGAGGTTGTTCGGCATAGAACCTCGTTCGGCATTGAAAGGTCGCTCGGCAAATGACATCGTTCGGTACACCTCCCCTCATTCGGCATAGAGCATCGTTCGACATAGAAGGGTCGCTCGACATCTTGCTTGCTCAACATTGAGGGGTCATTCGGCATCTTTCCTCGATCGGCATCTTTCCTCGTTCGGCATAGAAGGGTCGCTTGGCACTGCACTTCGCTTGGCATTTAAAGGTCGTTCGGCATTTCGCCTCGTTCGGCATACGAGCGCATTTCCACGCGCATCCCTCGCTCGGCATACGAATGTCGTTCGACGTGGGTATGTGGCTCAGCATGCAAGTGCCGCTCAGCACTGAGGCCTCCCTCGGCATTCTCTGGTTGGAACAACCTCGTCCGGCAATTGCCATTCGACATTTATGGCTAGGCGCGTAGAAGTCATCTACCACGAGCCGAGGTATCTTGCTCCTAGGCCCATTAGGGAAGTCCGACCTATCTTCGTCTATAAATAGAAGGGCATGGTTACAATGTAAGGGACCTTTTTTCGAGAACACTAGGGAGACTCTGACGCATTCAAGACTCATTCTATTTCAGTTAGCATTTGTATTCAAGTAGTTGGTGTACGGATTGTATCTGTAATCAATTGTTGAGTAAATCAATAAAGATTAAATATAAAGTGGATGTAGGCAGTTACGTTGAACCACTATAAATCCAGTGTTCTTGTCTTTGCATTTTTTAGCATACAGTTCTCTGTTTTAATTTACTTTCTTCATTAATCTCTCTACACAATCTTTCTCAAGGGTGTTAGTGACCAATTTTGGTGTCAACATTTTGGTGCTTTCACTAAGGATCGAATTCTCAGGCCACTAGGATCTACTTTGTAGCTACTGGATTGAATAAATCCCCTGAAGGAGATCCAACTTATTCACAGGACGTTCGTTGAATCTACTTAATGTTTTTTTCAACAACTCTGATATGGGAAGACCACGCACCTGATCAGCCTCTCATAATGCGGACGTCAATGAGACTTCTAGCGTACAACAGATAAGACCTAGCAATCAGCAAGTTAATCCTGGCGTAGGGACTGCCGAAGCTCATAGCCAGATGGAAGTCGTTACTAAGACAGAGTTCAACGACCTGATGAGAGAACTCATGGAAAGCAGGAGACAACTTGTTGAGCAGATTCAAGCTAACACTAACCTCATGACTCAGCTTACTCAGCAACAGCATCAGAATGTTAGAGGTAGCTCCGTTCCTTATTCTTCATCTCATAGTTCGACCTCGTCCGACGAACCTCCTAGGCGTAGACACCTTAAAACAGAAACTGCACAAGCATGTACTGCTGATCGATCCACTAGGGATCACTTACATCTTGGGGACCACACTCAAGCCGGAACGGGAAACTTAGGAGCTGGAGCACATATGGAGACTGGACGTCTAGCTCACCAAAACCCCAATGAAGCTGGTACCCAAGACACACATCCGGAAGATTGCCAAAAGAGGAGACACTAATCCGAGCGGTCCCGAAGAACAGAGTCCAACCTTCCATCCTCCATACAAACCCCGGATTTATTGGCTATGGTCAGACAGTTAATGAGAGAGAATCAAGGCTTGACCAATGAAGATTGGGGGATATCCAGGAGTCATACTCCATTCATGGATACTATTCTACAAGACGAGTACCCCAGAAAGTTTAGCATGCCAACTATCCCGGCCTACGAAGGAAAGACTGATCCCAGACAGCATGTGATGAGGTACGAATGGATGATGGATTCGGCTAGAGAAAATAACGTGACCAACTGTAGATGCTTTCCAATTACTTTATCCGAAATCGCCACCATGTGGTTCACTCGAGTTCCCCCATGGTCTATATCTAGCTTTGACGAATTGGCGACGAAATTTGTGGAACAGTTCAGGATACACGCCACTCATCCCAAGGATGTGATGTCTTATTTACTGTAATCCAGGCTCCGGGGGAGTCATTGAAAGAGTACTTGTAGAGGTTTCATGTTGCGGCTACTGAAGTTAGCAACCCTAACGACCACGCTATTCTGATGGCGGTAATGTGAGGTGTGGATTCAGATTTAGAGTTTAGGGATTGATTGGTAGGAAAGCCTCCAACTACGCTGGAGCGTTTCTATTTAAAGGCTCATCAATTCATAAGAAGAGAGGAAGCCAGATGAACGAGGTGAGACAAGGCACCAGGGCCTATTCAGGAGATTGTAAAAAGCAACATCGCTGTTAAACAGTCCGGTGACAATTTAGGGATGGTTTAACTCAATGTCCAGAATAAACCCGGACAATCTAAAGGGTCCGGAGGAGGAAATTTCGGAAAGAAAAGAGAATCAGGGAAATGGAAGCCAAGGATTCCGACTTATAATGAATACACTCCTCTAAATACATCGCTGGAAAATGTATATCTACAAACCTATAATACTATCCATCACAAGACACCTGCTCCAAGTAGTCATTGGAGAGACAAATCCGAATAGGTAAATTTTGCAGATTTCACGAAAGCTACAACCACAATACAAACGAGTGTCATCATTTGCAAGATCTCATTAAGAAATTGATAAGAGAAAGGAAGATAAAACAGTTTGTGTAGGCCCCACAGTCGAGTGGTGCGGGCCCATCAGATCAAAATCATATCCCAAACCAGGCAGGACAGGAGGAACGCTCGTGCTGGCGGGGGATTGGTAATAAATGCAGTTAGTGGCGGTCCTCATCCAGCAGACCAAAGCTGGATGAAAGGGAAATCGTATGCCATATACATTAGGCGTGCAGATTTCAAGTGTCGTTGTAATTTGGAGGATAGATCCCCGACCAAAGGATAGAATACGATGACTGACGACATTATGTTTCAAAATAGAGATGCTGACAGGGTCGGAGCCCCAACTACTGATCCATTGGTCATATCAGCTCAAGTAGGTCATGCTTGGATGAAGAAGATTCTGGTTGACAGTGGAAGTTCTATGAATATAATATTTAAGCGAGCCTATGACCAAATGGAGATCGAGGCCAAAGATTTGAAGCCTTGTCAACTCCATATTCATGGCTTCGATGGGAGTGCAGCCAAGCCCATTGGGATAGTGGAAATGCCCTTAGAGTTGAGAACTGGAGAACGCTGGAGAGTCCGGACGTTGCAATTTGTTGTACTGAACAAAAACTCTCCATACAACGCTTTCTTGGACCGACCGGCCCTTGCTGAATTCAGGGTTGTTATTGCCTCGTGGTGTCTAACTTTAAAATTCCCAACCGCTAATGGATTTGGAGTCGTTCAA
Organism: Allium cepa; assembly: GCA_030765085.1. Lineage (NCBI taxonomy): Eukaryota > Viridiplantae > Streptophyta > Magnoliopsida > Asparagales > Amaryllidaceae > Allium > Allium cepa. Next base: position 788,565,218 of record CM060935.1, on the reverse strand, counting down.
GGGGATCAGGCTGACTTAAGAGCAGCCATGTGCCGTAATCGAGTCCCCCGATTGCACAGTGTCAAGGTCCGACCCCGAACCTTCGAGCTCGGTGATTTTGTCCATAAAAAAATCTACTTGGTATCCTCGTACACGAAACTGACGTGGGAAGGGCCATACGTGATTGAACAAAAGCTTGGAAATGGCACATTTAAGTTAGCAACCGTTAATGGTCCTACTTTGTCAAAAGCCTTGAACAGCGAGAATCTTCGCTACTACTGCACACGACAGACATTATTTATTGAGTATATTAGTCATTTGAAATTTGTTTCTGCATTCCGAAATTTGAATTTGTAATGAGGCAGCTGACTTTCCCATATATTCCTATTTCAACAATAAAATACCATCTCTTCAAGCCAGAGCTGTGATCTATTGAATATGTCATACAACTATCATAATGCATGAAGAGCTAAGTTCCATCGTATGATGGGATTTGCTCGAAGAGAGAGTGACTGTGATACAACTGGTCACTCATTAAGAGAAACCTGAGCTTCGGAGGCAAGCCATCGCACTAGAGACTAAATTGGATTGATACATGACAATCCAATTACTAACTCAATATTCCCAGAGTATGAACTGGAGTATAAGTTCATAAATGCGGTTTTGAGGAGGGTGGATCCGTCCTCCTAATGACCTCGCCCATATCCAAAACTAGTTCGAGGAGAATGGATCCATCCATCTATCGGCCTCCTTGTCAATTCAAGGTGGATGTGAATCGACCATCCATGATCCTAAAAGCTCCAAGTCCCTTGAGTGCGGACTGGAGTACTCTGAGTCCCCTAAGTGCGGACCAGTGTATAAACGATTTAAAATCTCCAAGTCCCCTGAGTGCGGACTGGAGTACTCTAAGTCACCTAAGTGAGGACCAACTTATAAAAGACTTAAAATCTCTGAGTCAACCAAGTGTGGACTGGAGTACTCTGAGTCCTCTGAGTGCGGACCAGAGTATAAACGACTTAAAATCTCCAAGTCCCCTGAGTGCGGACTGGAGTACTCTGAGTCCTCTGAGTGCGGACCAGAGTATAAACGACTTAAAATCTCTAAGTTTCTAAGTGCGGACTATTGTAGTCTGAGTCCCCCGAGTGCGGACCAGAGTATAAACGACTTAAAATCTCCAAGTCTCCTGAGTGTAGGCTGGAGTACTCTAAGTCTCCTGAGTGCGGACTAGAGTATAAACAACTTAAATCTCTAAGTCCCCTGAGTGCAGACTGGAGTACTCTAAGTCCCCTGAGTGCGGACCAGAGTATAAATGACTTAAAATCTCCAAGTCCCCTGAGTTCGGACTGGAGCACTCCGAGTCCCCTGAGTGCGAACTAGAGTATAAACGACTTAAAATCTCCAAGTCGCCTGTGTGCAGACTGGAGTACTCTGAGTCCCCTGAGAGCCGACTAGTGTATAAACGACTTAAAATCTCCAAGTCCCCTGAGTGTGGACTGGAGTACTCTGAGTCCCCTAAGTGCAGACTAGAGTATAAATGACTTAAAATCTCCAAATCCCCTGAGTGCGGACTAGAGTACTCTGAGTCCCCCGAGAGCGGATTAGAGTACAAACGACTTAAAATCTTCAAGCCCCCTTAGTGCGGTCTAGAGTACTCTAAGTCCCCTAAGTGCGGACTAGAGTATAAACGACTTAAAATCTCCAAGTCCATTGAGTGCAAACTGGAGTACTCTGAGCCCCCTGAGTGAGGACTAGAGTATAAACGACCTGAAAATCTCTAAGTCCCTGGAGTGTAGACTAGAGTACAGCTGACTTGAAGTCATCAAGTCCCCAACGTACGGATTGAAAAATATTCTAAGTACCCAGCATGGAATAAAGGATGTACAATTTCAAAGAATTTCCGAGTTATATGAAGATGAATTAGGAGCTAATGTAACTCCCAATAGCTCGAGTTTCGACCACAATAATACAAAAAGCTGAACAGTAAAAGTCATTTGAAAAACAAAAGAAATAAATTTTATTTATTCATCCAAAATGAGGTTCTACCACAACTCCTCCAAAACTCGAAGTCAAAAGTCTATTTACATTGACTACGGAAATAAATAAAAATAATTACATAACCTAAGCTAGCTCTCGTTGAACAAGTGTAACAGCTACTTCTTTGACTTCTTGGGTTTCTTTTCCTCCTTTGTTTTCTCAGGTAACTCTTCCCCCATGCTTTTTCATTTGGACGTTTTGCTTGATGGGGAGGTAACAACCGAGGAATAACTAGGGACCTCTAGTGGCCTGGACCCACCAAGGAGGATGACCTTCAAAGGCTTGTTCAAAGGATCATCTAGATCCATGACTCGAGGCTCGACTTTGATTTCAGCTGTCCTTTTCTTTTCCTCTACGAGCTGCTCCTTCGTGCTCATTTTAGAAATGTGTCCAGGGGCGCTTGTGATCTCAATTTCATAACTTTCTTCGACGGGAGACGAAGTCTCAGGCTTATCCTCATCAAGCGCCTCAATCACTTGAGCATCTAGACCGGGAGTCTCTCCCGCATGAGTAGCTTCGCTCATTTTCTCCTTCTCCTCCTTGGCATCATCGCTCCTTGGAGTTGATTCAGGATCAGAACGGCCTGCGCAAAATCACAAGAGACAAACGTTAGAATACAATAACCTCACGCCGAAAACGACGGCTCTTTTAACTTTAAGAAGAAGAGTTATATACCGACTTCTTGTTGGCTCTCAACCGTTCGAGGAGTCTCTCCCTCTGGAATAGGAGATAGAACGTGAATGCCGTGGCCAGGGTCTTTCGGGTCATAACTAGCGTGTTACTCGAATGGATCAATTACTGGTCGATCAGCTGATTGAGTAGGAGGAGGAGCTGGAGACTCGGTTCCAGACAGACCAGCTATGACATCCTTTCCTTTTGATGAGGAGGAACTTTTGCAGTAGAGGGCCTTCACTGCAGACAAGTCTAAACGCTCATTTCCCCTCAAATTCTTTTACTAAAGCCTTCTCATCAACCTCCTTTGTGCCTGACTCGACCTTTTTGATCTTTACCAAAGTTTCCCAAGCCTCGGCTAGAGGTTAGAGGTAGCCCTCGTCAAGAAAAGTTAAGTCCCGATGCATGAGGACACGGGCGTTGTATTCTGCTATAAGTGGGTCGAACATGCACTTAATCTCCTCATTGCCAGCCTCTATAGCCGCCTCAAGGCGAGAGTCAATCTCCACAGATGCTATTCTCTTGCCCTCTTCACGGGCTTTATCCTTCAGCATCCCGACCTTAGGGAGCTCGTCGTCGAGCTTTGCCTTCAGGAGTCGCGTAGCAATGATCTCATCACAATATCGTTGTGACTCTTCCTGGGCAGCAATTTTTTCTTCTCACTCTTTGCGGAGTAGATCTTCTAACTCTTTGACTCATAGGGCGAATGCGTCCCTTTCCTTTTGAACAGAATCCTTCTCTAAAGCCAAGGCCCAGCAGTGTTGGACCGCTTCATCAATTTCTTTCTTATATGCCGTCTCCAGACGATTAACGATCTCTGCAGTATCTTTAGCACTTTGTTGGGCGGCTTCGAGCTGATATTTATACGAAGAGAGCTCTTCATCTTGAGCTTTTATAATGTCCTTGTCGTTAATGGCTTCGAGCTTCAGGCAATCAATTTCGTGTTGACGCTCTACAGAGACTTCCGAGACTTTTTCGGCTAAATGAACAAACGCGTCATGTTGAACATAAACGTCTTTGGTACAAACAATGGCACTCTGTTTGACGTGTCTTGGTATGTGATGGATCGTTGAAAGAAACTTCAGACCATCGAAGCATATTTTGGGGAACTTAGCCTTAAGCTCGGCTAGCCTCTCTGATATCGTCGGATCTGTTGTGGGAACAGTGGGAGATGGTCTTGAGAGCTCAGTTTTCTTGTAGGGTTCCCGAGATTGTCGTGTGCTGGATGAACCAGAGTGTCGATCATGTAGGGCATCGGTTAGGGACCCTTTGTGGCCGCATTTCTCCCTGCCTTTCTCCGAGTAAGAAGGAGGATTATAATGGTATGAAGGCTGATGATAAGTTTTCTTTCGAGATGATGAATCCCGAGAGTGATAATCCCTGTCGCCGTCATTATCTCTATCCCGACGTCTTCCAAAGCTCGAATCCCGTCCAGAGTGGTGAAAGATGGATGACCCGCAAAGACGACCGAGTCCGTGTGTACGTCCCATATCATTTGCGTAGAATTTAAATAACGACAAGTTAGCAAAGAGTAGATCAATGGTAGAAATTTAAGTGCATGGTGAAGTGCACGTGTCTGTGTGTGTCCTATTGTTGCCCCCGGACAGACCAGTTTCTTTATCTCTGCTTATGGGAGTTTTTTCTCCCTGAACATGGGCTTGAGCGCCTACATCGCCTATTGTGGGAGAATTATGTTTAAGCGTTTCCAAATCATTGAAGCCATAGTTAAGAAAATCATCCGGAATAGTAAGATCCGACAGGCCTTTCAATATACTCTCTAAGCGTTGAGAAGAAGGCCCTCTCTCTACCGGGGTGATTGTGACTTCAGAGGTTCCACCTATTGTCTTTTTCCTCAGTTTGTAAGTCAATTTTTTCTATTCCTTCGTGGGGGAGGCGTAACTTCGACATCGTGCACCTCGACTACCGGCTTGCGAGCAAGGCTAACATTCTCGCCATGTACATCGGGTGTTCCAGCTTCTTTAATCTCCCCCTCCTCAGATGTGTCAGGGGCATCATGTGCTGAGGTCCCAGTTTGCTTTTTACCTTCGCCCAAGGTAGATGTTGTTATCATGACACCTTGTGGAAGGCTTATCCGGCGGCATGCCGCCAGCAGCCCAAACTTTGAGAGCGACTCGTTCGAAATAAGAGAACTAATGCCCCGGTCTCCTACGGGGATAGCTTGAATAGCCTCAACAGCTTCAGAATACCCGGAGCCTTCGGGACGTGGGCCGATACCTGAAAAAGTAGATAAAGAGTCAGAAAAGGTGCAAATTCCGCCAAATGCAAGTATTGATCCAGAAAAGAAACTTACTTCCTTCCACCCATCTCCTTGCGAAGCCAGGGGGACAGCGCACGTAGAACCACCCCTGCTTATACTGGGTGAATTTGCTCCACGCCTCGGTCATGACTTGACATTTGTTGTGTGGATCGAGAAATACAAAAGATGGACTGTCTGATCGTCTCTTGAAATGATAAATGTATCGGATATCGCCAGGAGTCGGGAGCCTGAAAAGGACACTCATGAAGACGTGCCGCATACGAAAGTATGACTGTTTGGGTGTAATTGCGATGGAGTGATCTCAATGTACGGTAGTAGGTCGTGAAGAAAGGAGTTGAATGGCGGCACGCTGCCAACCCAGCACATAAATTTGTTGCAGGCCGTGTACCCGACTGGGGGCAGGTGAGGACGATCTTGTCCAGATGGAACCAACACATCATTGAAAGGAATTTCGTGTACCGAGCATATGCGACAAGTGCACTTTTATTAATTCTCGAGGCTTGAGAATTGATCAGGTCGTCTAAAAAGATCGCTGCATCCAGGGTATCAGGAGCCAAGTCACGGGATGCGATCATGGGGCTCCGCATGTCTCGTACATGAGTAGTCGACGGATTTGAAGTTCCAACTACTTCTTGGTGAGAAGATGGCCTGGGTCTGTCCAAGATCGTGGCAGAACTAGATTACCTAGACATCGCTAGTGAGTGTTGAATCTGACGAAACATCTGTTTGAACTATACTTGAAAAACAATCGACATTAGACTTAACAACAAAAATACTCCCTCATGTGGTGTGTGAACTAGTGCAGTCATTCAAGTATAAGTGCCAAGAAATTAAAAGCCACAAAGTTGATGAAATAAAGTTAGGCGTTGAACTATCATCTTTGATAACTATCATCGCTAACCGTCTGCAAGAGCTTGTCATAAGATGGTTTATGTTTTGAACTCGACATCGACACTGTATGTGGAAGGTTATTATCCGTTTTAATCAAGTTGAATTCAAGTTTGTAGTTGTCAAAACAGAGAAGTATCAGTCTGGATTGTCCGATATGCTTAATTGCTTAAGTCCTCGTACTAGTTCACCATCATATATTCGAGCACAAAAAATAGGTTGAGTCAATTATGCATTATGTTTGACTAGCGTTGTTGTTGTACACAACTCTCCTACCTTCCATCTCTACCATTTGGCATGCGGAAGGTCATGCCGAAACGTAATCATGCCGGACCGCAGACATGCCGAGCCGCATCGGTCGGCATTTTGCCCTCACCTCCAACTTCCTTCCTACCCTCCGTCTCTACCGCTCGGTACAGATACATCATTTGGCAAGTCATACTGAGCCGCATCACTCGGCACTCTGCCCATAACTTCTACTTCTCTCCTGCACTCCCTCTCCATCGTTCGGCATGAGGAAGTCATGACGAGCCACATCCATACGTCTTCCTCTAACTCCTTTCTTCAAATAAATTAAACATCTTCCTAAATGGCCAATCGATCACTACTTTAACATGCACGCCACCCTCGACCAACGGTAGCTAACCTCACCAATTCTGACACCCTCTTCTTCTTCCTCTCCATCTAATCCTAAGGCACGTCTGAAACCTTAAATCCATCTTTCTTATACACACATCTTCCATTATTCATGAGTTAAAGGAAAGACGCGAGTTTGAATCTTGTACAAAACCCCTAATTGAAGGAAGCCAAACAATCGAGAGGTTCATACCTAGAATAATGGATCGAAGTTTAGTGAATCACTCGATTTGGAATTGGAATCAACTCAAGCTTGTTGTCAAGGGCAGTCCAGAGGCAACGTATGGGATTCCAAAGGGAAAGGGGATGTTGTGGTGTTAGCGGAAATCTGATGGTAGAAGAGTTCAAAAGCCTTGTATAGTGGAGGTAAAAGTAAAAGGAGGAGAGAGGAGAAGTGTTGGGTCATATAAGAAGGAGAGAAGGTGAAAAGACATTGACCGGTAGAACCGATCAAGGCATTAGTATGTCGTTCAGCATTAATATGTCATTCGACATCGTTATCTCGCTCGGCATTGAGATGACGTTCAGCATCCAATGCCTCTTTCAGTATCCATGACTTTATCGGCATTCGAACCTCCCTTTGCATCCAGGAGTTTGTAAGGGTCCACTATTGAGGAGACAGAGCAAGGGCTTAAACAGAAACACGTAGTGCTCATGGTTCAAAGCGCATCATGTTCATCCACATGATACACTTTGGGGGGTAAGTGTTACCCAATGGCTTGACCAAGTAACAAGAGGCTCGGCGTAAAAGGGTCGTTCGACATCTTTCCTTGTTCGGCATTGAGAGGTCGTTCCGTATAGAGCCTCGTTCAGCATTGAGAGGTCGCTCGGCATATGACATCATTCGACACATCTCCCCTCGTTCGGCATAGAGCATCGTTCGGCATAGAAGGGTCGCTCGGCATCTCGCCTCTCTCGGCATTGAGGGGTCGTTCGGCATCTTGCCTCGATCGGCATCTTTCTCGTTCAGCATAGAAGGGTCGCTTAGCACGACACCTCGCTTGGCATTGAAAGGTCATTTGGCTTTTCGCCTCGTTCGGCAAACGAGCGCAGTTCAACGCACATCCCTCGCTCGGCATACGAATGCTATTTGGCCTAGGCATGTGGCTCGGCATGAGAGTGTCGCTCGGCACTGAGGCCTCGCCCGACATTATCTGGGTGGACCAACCTCGTTCAGCAATTGTCGTTCAGCATTTATGGCTCGGCGCGCAGAAGTCTTCTACCACGTGCTGAGGTATCTTGCTCCTAGGCCCATTAGGGAAGTCCGACCCATCTTCGTCTATAAATAAAAGGGAGGGGAACAGTGAAAGGGACCTTTTCTCAAGAACACTAGGGAGACTCTGACGGATTCAAGACTCATTCTATTTCATTTAGCATTTGTATTCAAGTAGTTGGTGTATGGTTTGTATCTGTAATCAATTGCCGAGTAAAGCAATAAAGATTAAATCTAAAGTGGATGTAGGCAGTTACACCAAACCACTATAAATCCGGTGTTCTTGTCTTTGCATTTAATTTAGCATACAGTTCTCTGTTTTAATTTACTTTCTTCATTAATCTCTCTACAGAATCTTTCTCAAGGATGTTAGTGACCAATTCTGGTGCTAATAGTATACACCTTTCTTTCACATGCTATATACATATATATTAAGGAATTTACATATAAATCATTTGGTCTAACCTCTGCATTTACCTATTTCTACTTTATTTCCTACTCTATGTAACCTTTATACATATACACTTATTCACATGTGTGTTACCCTCATATACATACATTTTTACTTCCATATATTCTCATATACATTGTTTGTGTATATTTTTTCATTATATATATATATATAAATATCCACATTTATATAAGCTTTCATATATATTATTTCATATGGCATGCATTAATATACTTGTATATTCATATACTTATGCATATATCATCAACATCATAAAGTTTTGTCTGTATTTATATTTTTATACAAATGTATTCTACCTTGGATTTTAAATGGTAGAGTTATATATACATATAATTTACATTTTCTATAAGATTCATCATATTTTCGAAATACTGTAATTCAATATTTAATATGGCCTTTAAATTAGCTTATATATCCAGATATTTTAGATATCAGAAATTTATTTTTTTGATCTATCAAATTAATATTCCAATAATTTAATTCAGTTAATTACCCAATTAACAGACGTTAAAAATCTAGGTCGTCACATTCCTTTCCCCTTACAATTTTTCGTCCTCGAAAAGGAACGAAGCGAGAAATTCAATATGATGTTTGTTTTTGTTAAATCAATCTTTAACATTTAACCCTTTAATCTTTTATTTTAGAAATTTTAAAACACTTTTAAACTACATAATATTACCAAACTAGCTTTATATAAAAATATTTTTTTTCATAACTCGATGTCTAAACAAGTCCATCCTTATTCTCATAGAAATTCAGTCATACGTTGATCAAACGTAGGACTGAAAATCTACAAGTACTTAATAGACCCATTTTTAACACCCAGTGAAAATACTTGAAAAACCCTTTACGAGAATACTATGGAAATCATCACCTCCTCCCATGGATCGTAGTTATCATGATGATTGCGTCGCCATCCTGGCAAAATCCATAGAAAACTATAGGCATCTGCACCCCTCGCTTTCGTCATGGGAACTGCAACAGATCGCAGCTACACCTAGGGTTACGTTGCTATCACACCAAATCATGTAACTGTAGGCATCAACACCCTTGAATTTCACTACCAAATGAAATTTCGCCACATAGATCGTAGACTACACCATTCGAATCCCAATGTAGCCTGTAGGCACTCAACGCCACACGATTTTCCCTATGGAACCACACAGATCGCAATCTACCGATTTTACATCGCTTTCCCAGTGAAATCAAGCGTAGATTTTAGGCAATTACTACCCCTTGACTTACACTATGGAAACGCAGTAGATCGAAGTTACACCAGAGTTACGTTGCCATCACAGCATAACCCCAATGTATCTGTAGGCATTAGCGCCCTCGAATTACGCTACCCCAACCACAATCCACATGAACTACAGTTTTGTCTCGACGTCTTTTGGGATCAAAATTTAGAACACCTCTTAGGGCTCAAGGCAGAACCACCTAGTGGAACTCCTACTATAAGTTTCAACTCTAAATGGGAGCGCCTTTTCCCATAGCATTCTCAAAAAAATTCATACTATACACAAATAGTACCTTTCAAATCATACTCTTTATATGATCACATATAAACTTCAAAATCGATATCTCAAAATCGATAATTCTCAAATTTGGCTTTCCAAATTCCCTAACTTTGCTTTTTTCCAAAACCCAAAGCCTTTCAAAATCAATGGGTTCCAAAAAAAACCTTTTCAGTTCCATTCCCGAAAAATCATTCTTATATATATACATATATAATATATATATGTGTGTGTGTTTATTCTTTCAACTTGAATAATTTTTGGATCACTTCACACTTATATAAATTCCACTTTATCTTTCAAATATCTTTCAAAGAAGGGAGTTTGAATATACAACTAGTATTTACAATCCATTAATAGCAAATCAAATTTTCAAGTTTGATTTCCTTTACAAGGTTATTGGCCACATTTTCTTGCTTCGTGTAAAGTAAGTTCCAGTTATAGTACTATCCAACTTCATTTTTAATCATCATATATTTCTCAAAATATACTCTTCCATTTCAAAAATTCATTTTTGCCTCAACATCTTAATTCCGGTTCAAACTCAGAATTGCCCCAACTTCCATTTGGATTATAACTTTAATTTATTCCAATTCGTATTTGAATCTATGATATAAATATTAACAGTTACCACTTTGACCTGTTTGAATTTAGAAAATAGTTTGAATAGTTGTAAAATAGTTAAATAGTTAATATAAGATAGTTTGAGTTTTAAAAAGAATGGTTTGTATAGTAAATAGCTTGGAGAGACCAAAATAATTTAAATATTTAAGAGGATAGATTTAAGACAGTTTATTTTAAAATATTTTATTTGAAAATAGTTTACAAGGTCAAACTGATTCAGTTCCCAATCTCCAATTCAAATCAATTTTCAATTTCCGCTTCCATTTAAATTCAATCCAGATTCCAATTCGAATTAACTTCAATTCCCATTTCAAATCAATCCCCATTTTGAATTTGAACTAATTTTCTTTGATTAAAATTCGCATATAATTCAATTCAATTCAATTTCAAAATTGAATTAATTCCAATTCCATTCAAAATTTTCAGCCATCTTGATTTATATAAATTTGGGCTCGGTTTTCGCATATCGATTTAATTACTTAAATCAAATTAACCTTTAATACTTAGTTTAACAATCTAGATCTATTATAATTAAATCATGATCCCAATTTCCATATATTCTTTTAAATTACTTCTATTTAAACTTATGTGAGGTTCGAGTAAGATTTCAAATCTTTTAAACAAATCAATTTTAGGAATTTGATCGATTTCCCAACTTAAAATTTTTAAATCCAATCCTTAAATAATTTCGGTTTACAGGTTCATTTTTAACATTTGAATCTTAAGCTCAAAGTGATTCCATTTTCATATGTTCGATTTTTATTTCTTAAGATCAAAATCATTTAAATAAATTTAGGATAAAGTTTTACTTCTATTTAATATCAAGAATGATATATATCATTTCACTCCACTCCTCAACTTTACCGAAATAATCCAATTTACAGTTTTATATATACTGTCAATAACAAACAGAATGATAATAGGATACTTCAAAGTAAATAAACATCCAAATTATCTAAACATCAGCCAATAGCATCCATCACACATTTCCATAATTTGAAACCCGTTTCTATTTCAAAATCTGTTGAAATTATCCGTACATAATCATCTATCAAATGCATACTTATCTTTTCAATTTTATCCATTTAACTTCCTTAAGTTAAAATTTTCAATTTCACATTGAAATTTTCCAATTCAGGTTGTATGTTCAAAACTTATTTAACTTCCCCTAAGTTAAATTTCCCATTTGTTCAATCCATTTAACCTTACTCAACTTAAATTTTACACTCCAAATTTAAATTTCTTATCAAAATCACTTCCCACTTTTAAGTTCAAAAACTTTCTTCCTTTTTGGGTTATACATCTCATTCTCAAGAGGATTCCAGAACTTAAACACTCAGTTATTTACCTCAACTTTGAAACCATATATATTCATAAACACATATTTATCCCATTTACATTCCAAATCATACTTTCAAATTTCAAACCGTTCTTGGTTTTTAATTTAAAATAAATTCCTTTGAAATTTTCAAAACAACTCTTATTTAAACCAAGATTTCTATATTCAAAAATGATCAAAATAATATTACTTATTATTTCCTTAAACACTTTGAAACAACCCTGAGATTGCAATTACCGAACGATAAGTTAAAAATTATGATTTTAAGTTAAAAAGGGGGCTAAACAAATTTTTGGGAATTTAAATTTGCAATTGGTTCGCAAATTAAAATATTTTTGGGTTGAAATGGGGAATTTTTTTAATGTGATTGTAGGTTAATGGGCCAAATGAGCAATTATATGGTTTTAATTAAAACTAGGATGCTTCTTAGAATTTTGTTCACATGATAACCTTAGGAAAATAAACTAAGTCCTAATGGGTTTTAAAACCTCTTACCATGACCCATTAACCAACCCACTCCTATTTAATATCTCAAACCCCTCCCATAAACCCTAACCCTCCTCTTTATAAATTCCTAAACCTAGATCTAAACATAATTAATGGCCTCCCTTTAGAAGCCCCATCTCCTTCTCTTCATAATTAAACTAGTTTAATCTTTGAAAGGTAATGCAATCTCCCCTATTCTCTAATCCATCTTAATCCCTATTTATCTCTACCATCTTGTTGTAATCATTATTTTGTTTTTTGTTGATTTTGGGTCCTTTGAAGCCTCTTGATCTTTGCTTTGGGGTTGAGGAGTTTGGCTTGCTTGATATTGTGCACTCAAACCATTTGATACTTTGCTTCATTAAGGTAATTACTATGGATTAGTAATTATTGCTAGTTGTAATGCTAAGCTTTGGCCTTTGTTTCATTTAATATGGTGTATTAATCATTGTATAGTAGCTTGAGATTGTTATTAGTGAGATTTGATGCCAAAAATATGAAAAAAACACTCCAAAACCACCAAAAACTGCATAAACAGCTGGCTGGAAAATGCTTCAGCCTGAAAACAGGCCAAAACCCAATTCTGAGTGCACCAGGGCAGGCCTGGGCTACACCCAGGCTGCTGCCCAGGCGCAGTGGGCTAGCCCGGTTGGGCTAGCCAGTAGCAGGCCAGCCCGCATGGGCTGGCGCACCACCCACCGCCCCAGCCCGCTTCGGGCTAGGGGCTGGTGTTTCGCCCCAGCCCAGTTGGGCTGGGGCTGGTAAGTCGCCCCAGCCCAATTGGGCTGGGGGGCTGGTGTTTCGCCCCAGCCCAGTTGGGCTGGGGGCTGGTAAGTCGCCCCAGCCCAATTGGGCTGGGGGGCTGTTGTTTCGCCCCAGCCTAATTGGGCTGGGGGGCTGGTGTTTCACCCCAGTTGGGCTGGGGGCTGGTAATCCGCCCCAACCCAATTGGGCTGGGGGGATATTTTCCGCCCCAGCCCATTGGGCTGGGGAGGCATGATTTCCGCCCCAGCCCAATTGGGCTGGGGGGCTTGTGTTCTGCCCCAGCCCAATTGGGCTGGGGGCTTTGTTTCTCCCCAGCCCAATTGGGCTGGGGGTTTGTGATTGCTCCCCAGCCCAAGCAGGCTGGGGGCTTATGCATTGCTCCCCAGTCCATGCGGGTTGGGGGTTAAAAAAAAAAAAAAAAAACTCAGTTTTCAGATTTTGATCTCCAGTTCGCGATGCCGCGACGCTCGCATCGGAAGTTGGAATTCGACGTTTTTGGGCTCGTTGGAAAGGTGGAGTTCCGAACTCTATCTCTGAAAAATTTGGGCAACATTGGAGTTCGTTTGGTACTCCGATTTTCGTGCCAAAGTTAGACTCTGCTCGCTGTTGGAAAACAGTGTGAATCTTTTTCTAGGTTCAACTTTGAGACGTCGCTGCCACTTCGTCTCAATTCGGAATCCAGAAATTCTTTTTGCATCTTAAAGTAGGGATGTCGGACTACATCCCTACCAGTTTTCATGCCATTTGGACACAGTTTGCTGGTCCAAATAAATTGCCGAACTTGGGTTCGCAGCAGTTTTTTGAATGATTTCAAACACTTAGAATATTTTTGATGATTTTCTGGTTTTCGTCGATTTCTTTGAGATTTGTCTCTGGATTTCATACACGGGCTTTATAAAAAGGATTTAAAACGATTTTTCACTCCAAAATGGCTTTTCAAAATTATTATATAATATTATTTTAATTATTAAATTAATTACCCATAATAGGAGAGTTTTCAAAAGCCGTTTTAAAGTGATTTCGAAATCAATTACAAATCCGTTTTACACCATTATTTTCTATAATAAAAATCTCACACTCACTTTTAGCACGTCAAGCAAAGTGGAAAGGTGCTTAAACGGTTAGGAAATCTCTGGCCTATGGAAACCGTGTGTACTTTCTTTCCGGTTAATCTCAGACCTATTCGATTGATCGTTTTGACCTTTGGGTCTAGTCTACCGATGATATGAGGTGGACTTTTTATTGATTGGAGTGTGAGCTTGCTATTGGTTAGGAAACCGTTTAGTGCGAACGTGGGGTATGCGACTCATTGTTAACACTTTACGGGTTCCTCTCCAAGAAGTTAGTGACACATTAGCCTCTGGGCGGCCAGTACTGGACCTCTGGGTCACCACGCCTCTGAACAACCGTCTCTGGACACCTGCTCTATGGAGCAGTTTTTACGGCATGTGCCTCTGGGCTTTTATCCTTCTGGGAAGGATCTTGTCGTTTCGCGCATTCCGCATCTGTGCGAGTGATCGATCACAACTCAACAGTACTTGGCAACAACGACTCTGGTCGGTGCACGTGCAATATTTGTATTATCTGATGATTTTATATCCATTCGAGTATTGCCATTCGGTGTTGGTTCTATGGAACCATACGATGTAAGTGCGATTACCTTGTGGATTCACAGTGCCTCTGGACACTGCTTTTCAGTGTTTGATTTCATTGACTTTTCAGTATATCCCTATTGCTCTTTGGAGCATCGATCTTAGCTTGGGCATTGATTACTGACTCTGGTCACTCTTGGCATAATTGCCTATGGGCAACTTTATATAGCTTTGGCTACGCCGATGATATGAGGCGATTTTATTTATTTAACACTTTGGTGTTTGTATTCTCTTTGGAGATTTTTACCGTTTATTGATGATTAGGGATCATCATTATATTCATGTAGTCCATATTACTCTTCTCTTTGGAGAAGTATTGTTTTATTTATGTACTGCATTATTATATATATCTTAGTTATTACTGATTATTTAGCTAGCCTGACCCGAGTGTTTTCACTCGGGTCAGACCGAGTTGTTTCAGGTTAGGTCTCTGGACTTAGCTTATGTGCTTCCGCTTGGACATTATCTGCTATGCTGATAGATAGTGCTTTTATTTGTCCACTATTCCGCTACTCTTTTATTTCAGACTCTTATGTACATATTTTTGACTCACATGTGTGAGCGGTGGCTTTGTACCCACCTTTTGATACTTGGATCTGTATTGATGATATATTGTACCTATGTTCTGTGACTGTTATGTGACTGTTCTATGATGATGATGATGTTATCATTTAGTGTTATGTTTTTTCTGAACCTAGTTTCCTTAGCCATTGTAGTTTCGTTATAAATATCTATTGGATATGTGGAACCACTTGAGAAAAGAAAACCACCTATTCGACGTATTTAGTAGATAGTTATAGCTTGATTACATATGGTCGCTTCTATTATACTCTATTCTCCGTTCTAGTAGACGGTATTACTCTGTAATACTCTTTACTAGAGTGGGTCTCGGAGTGGGGCGTTACATCTTGGTATCAGAGCAAAGATTCAGAATTAAGCATAACAAACACAGAACAGGCACGTAGTACAATACGTTATAATACGATCCAAATTGAACATCACCATCTTTAGATAGATAAGATAGGAATAGTTGTAGGAATCTGTTATATTCCGTAATCTTCCTTAATGAATTATCTATCTTTGAATCATGCTTAACTAAATCTTCAGCTCAGCGTCGAGGTACGCATCCTTCCATTCTCGAAGGTTCTATTTTATTTCATGGTAGTTCTTGTAGAGTTCTCTTTGATACGGGTGCCTCTCACTCATTTGTATCAAAGGAGCTAGTAGATGCTTTATCCTTGGATGTTACTTGTCTGCTTTCTTCACTAAGGATTGTGAATCCCATCGGCGGATCCACGACCCTTAGCTTGCTTTGTGAGAATATAGATATCGATCTTTGTGGATTTTCTTTCCGTGCGAATCTGCACGTTATGGAGTATTTGGGATTTGATATGATTCTTGGCATGGATTGGCTCGTTCAGCACGACGCAAAAATTATTTGTTCGGAGCGGATATTATTCATTCATCACCCTGACTCGTCCTCTCCATTAGCTATTGTTCTTCAAGATGTTGGGCTTTCTGATGTTACTTTATTTTCTCTTGATACACGAGATGAGGATTTGGACATATCTCGTATTCCTGTCATTCGGGATTTCCCCGAGATATTCGAGCCAGTATCTGGCCTGCCGCCAAAGCGGGCCATTGAGTTCCGCATCGATCTCATTCCAGGCTCCCACCCAGTTGGGCATCCTCCTACGAGAATGTCTATTAAGGAGAATAAGGAACTCAGGAAGCAGTTAGTTGAGCTTGAGGCGAAGCAGTTCATTCAGTCTAGTTCTTCGCCATGGGGTGCTGCTGTGGTCTTCGTTAAGAAGCCCGATGGCTCTCTTAGGCTTTGCATTAACTATCGCAAGCTTAATGAGTTGACCATCAGAAATCGTTATCCATTGCCACGGATAGACGGTATGTTTGATCAGTTGAGCGGTGCGAAGGTCTTTTCCCAACTCGACCTTGCCACCGGATTTCATCAGCTCCGAGTTGCGGAAGATAGCATTCCTCTTACCGCTTTCCGCACTCGTTATGGTTCTTTTGAGTGGTTGGTCACGCCATTCGGCTTGACGAACGCACCAGCTTTCTTCGTCGATCTTATGAATCGAGTATTCCGGGAATACATCGATAGATTCGTTCTGCTTTTCATCGACGATATTCTTATTTATTCTAGATGCGAGGCAGAGCATGCTCATCATTTGTGGATCGTCTTGGATACTCTTCGTCAGCATCAGCTTAAGGCCAAGCTCTCCAAGTGCCATTTTTGGGAGAGCAAGGTCAAGTTCTTGGGCCATATTGTATCATCTGAGGGTATTTCTGTCGATCCTGCAAAGATCGAAGCTATTCAGAATTGGAAGCAGCCCAAGAACGTTCATGATATTCGCAGCTTCCTTGGTCTGGCGGGTTATTACCGTCGGTTTATCAAGGATTTCTCTCGAGTTGCACTTCCCCTTACGACGCTGACTCGTAAGGGTGTTCGCTTTATTTGGTCTGATAAATGTGAAGCTTCCTTTCAGCGACTGAAGGAACTTCTCACTCATGCTCCTATTCTTGTGGTTCCTGAGAGTAACCAGGATCTTGTTGTTTACACCGACGCTTGTGGTAGCGGGCTCGGTGCTGTGCTTATGCAGAAGGATCGGGTAGTTGCTTATGCTTCCAGGCAACTGCGTCCGAATGAGGTTCGCTATCCGACTCATGATCTTGAGTTGGCAGCTATCGTCTTTGCCTTGAAGACGTGGCGTCACTTTCTATTAGGCGAACGCTTCACTCTTTACACCGATCACAAGTCGCTGAAGTATCTTTTCAGTCAGAGGGATCTCAATATGAGGCAGCAGCGATGGCTTGAGTTTCTCGCCTTATATGATTTAGATATTCAGTATACCCCTGGCAAGGGTAATCGTGTTGCAGATGCGCTCAGTCGCAAGCACTCGGCGGTAGTTTCTATGATGATTGCCGAGTGGAATGTCCTTGAGACTCTATCTTTATGTGATATTAGAGATCGAGCTTCATCTTTTGATGCTCCTGTCTTATTATTTAGCTTGGAAGCTCGTCCTATCTTATTGGATCGCATTGCCCATGCTCAGCGGCAGGATCCAGACTTATTGCATCTTATTCATCTTCTCGAGTCGGGATCCAGTGATGAGACATTGCTGGATTATTCTCTGGATTTTCATCGGTGTCTTCGTAGGAAGAACCGTATTGTTGTACCATCTGATTTATCACTTAGGCGTGACATTCTAGACGAGTGCCATCGCACTAAGTACACTATACATCCTGGTTCGAGTAAGATGTATGCCGATATATGCCGGCTATATTATTGGGAGGGTTTGAAGAGAGACGTGGCAAGTTATGTGAGTAGTTGCATAACTTGTCAACAGATCAAGCCGAGCATCAGCGTCCATCTGGTCTTCTTCAGCCGCTAGAGATTCCATTATGGAAATGGGATCAGATATCCATGGATTTTATTGACGGTCTGCCTCGATCGAGGTCAGGCCATACTTCTATCTGGGTTATTGTTGATCGCTTGACCAAATCGGCTCATTTCATTCCGATTAGGTCCACTCGAACTGCACCTCAGTTGGCCAAGCTCTATGTGAAGGAAGTCGTTCGACTTCATGGCGTTCCTAGCTCTATCGTCCGCGATCGAGACACTATCTTTACTAGTCACTTCTAGAAGTGCCTACAGTCAGCTTTGGGCACAAAGCTGAATCTCTCGACTACTTATCACCCTCAGACCGACGGTCAGACCGAGAGGGTGAATCGTGTTTTAGAGGATCTTTTGCGCTGTTGTATTCTGGATTTCGGAGGTAGTTGGGAGGATCACTTACCGCTTGTAGAGTTCTCCTACAACAACAGCTTTCAGTCTAGTATCGGCTTGGCACCTTTCGAGGCTCTCTACGGAAGGCCATGTCGCTCTCCTGCATGTTGGTTAGAATCTGGCGAGAAGCTCATTCTTGGTCCAGATTCAGTTCGGGAATCTTCTGAGAAGATCGTGCTTATCCGTCAGAGAATGAAAGAGGCACAGGACCGCCAGAAATCCTACGCGGACAACCGTAGGAA
Organism: Allium cepa; assembly: GCA_030765085.1. NCBI lineage: Eukaryota > Viridiplantae > Streptophyta > Magnoliopsida > Asparagales > Amaryllidaceae > Allium > Allium cepa. The sequence goes on along the minus strand of CM060935.1, from coordinate 788,546,619 downwards.
GCCTCTTGACTTCTCCATTGGCGATTCTGTCTTTATTCGGGTTTCTCCCATGAAGGGGGTTGTGTGTTTCAGCTCCACAGGGAAATTGGCTCCTCGCTATATTGGACCATTTTCTATTACGGAACGCATCGGCCCCGTTGCTTATCGTGTGGCTCTACCTGCTCACTTCTCTGGAATACACGACGTGTTCCATGTTTCCCAGCTTCGCAAGTGTGTCCGCGATCCTGATTCTATTATCGAGCCTCATATCGTACCTGATTTGGAGATCTCACCCGATCTATCTATAGAACAACAACCTCTTCGTGTGCTTGATTCGGAGATCAGACGTCTTCGAAACAAAGAGGTTCCGCTTGTGAAGATTCAATGGTCGTCTAATCCTAAGGACTGCACTTGGGAGACCAGAGAATTTATTGAGCGTACTTATCCTGGTTTTCTTTCATCTTCCGACATGGGTGAGCATCTATATTTTATCTTCTGTATTCCTTGTGTGGATTGGATGTTATAGACGACTTCTATATTTAAGGAATTGCGGGGACGCAATTTTCTTAAGGGGGGAGTCTGTAACAACCCTGAGATTGCAATTACCGAACGATAAGTTAAAAATTATGATTTTAAGTTAAAAATGGGGCTAAACAAATTTTTGGGAATTTAAATTTGCAATTGGTTCGCAAATTAAAATATTTTTGGGTTGAAATGGGGAATTTTTTTTACGTGATTATAGGTTAATGGGCCAAATGAGCAATTATATGGTTTTAATTAAAACTAGGATGCTTCTTAGAATTTTGTTCACATGATAACCTTAGAAAAATAAACTAAGTCCTAATGGGTTTTAAAACCTCTTACCATGACCCATTAACCAACCCACTCCTATTTAATATCTCAAACCCCTCCCATAAACCCTAACCCTCCTCTTTATTAATTCCTAAACCTAGATCTAAACATAATTAATGGCCTCCCTTTAGAAGCTCCATCTCCTTCTCTTCATAATTAAACTAGTTTAATCTTTGAAAGGTAATGCAATCTCCCCTATTCTCTAATCCATCTTAATCCCTATTTATCTCTACCATCTTGTTGTAATCATTATTTTGTTTTTTGTTAATTTTGGGTCCTTTGAAGCCTCTTGATCTTTGCTTTGGGGTTGAGGAGTTTGGCTTGCTTGATATTGTGCACTCAAACCATTTGATACTTTGCTTCATTAAGGTAATTACTATGGATTAGTAATTATTGCTAGTTGTAATGCTAAGCTTTGGCCTTTGTTTCATTTAATATGGTGTATTAATCATTGTATAGTAGCTTGAGATTGTTATTAGTGAGATTTGATGCCAAAAATATGAAAAAAACACTCCAAAACCACCAAAAACTGCATAAACAGCTGGCTGGAAAATGCTTCAGCCTGAAAACAGGCCAAAACCCAATTCTGAGTGCACCAGGGCAGGCCTGGGCTACACCCAGGCTGCTGCCCAGGCGCAGTGGGCTAGCCCGGTTGGGCTAGCCAGTAGCAGGCCAGCCCGCATGGGCTGGCGCACCACCCACCGCCCCAGCCCGCTTTGGGCTAGGGGCTGGTGTTTCGCCCCAGCCCAGTTGGGCTGGGGGCTGGTAAGTCGCCTCAGCCCAATTGGGCTGGGGGGCTATTGTTTCACCCCAGCCCAATTGGGCTGGGGCTGGTAATCCGCCCCAACCCAATTGGGCTGGGGGGATATTTTCCGCCCCAGCCCATTGGGCTGGGGGGGCATGATTTCCGCCCCAGCCCAATTGGGCTGGGGGGCTTTGTTCTGCCCCAGCCCAATTGGGCTGGGGGCTTTGTTTCTCCCCAGCCCAATTGGGCTGGGGGTTTGTGATTGCTCCCCAGCCCAAGCGGGCTAGGGGCTTATGCATTGCTCCCCAGTCCATGCGGGCTGGGGGGCTGGGACAGGCTGCACCATGCGGTGCAGCCGGTCCTTTAAAAAAAAAAAAAAAACAACAACTCAGTTTTCAGATTTTGATCTCCACTTCGCGATGCCGCGACGCTCGCATCGGAAGTTGGAATTCGACGTTTTTGGGCTCGTTGAAAAGGTGGAGTTCCGAACTCTATCTGTGGAAATTTTGGGCAACATTGGAGTTCGTTTGGTACTCCGATTTTCGTGCCAAAGTTAGACTCTGGTCGCTGTTGGAAAACAGTGTGAATCTTTTTCTGGGTTCAACTTTGAGACGTCGCTGCCACTTCGTCTCAATTCGGAATCCAGAAATTCTTTTTGCATCTTAAAGTAGGGATGTCGGACTACATCCCTACCAGTTTTCATGCCATTTGGACACAGTTTGCTGGTCCAAATAAATTGCCGAACTTGGGTTCGCAGCAGTTTTTGAATGATTTCAAACACTTAGAATATTTTTGATGATTTTCTGGTTTTCGTCGATTTCTTTGAGATTTGTCTCTGGATTTCGTACACGGGCTTTATAAAAAGGATTTAAAAGGATTTTTTACTCCAAAATGGCTTTTCAAAATTATTATATAATATTATTTTAATTATTAAATTAATTACCCATAATAGGAGAGTTTTCAAAAGCCGTTTTAAAGTGATTTCGAAATCAATTACAAATCCGTTTTACACCATTATTTTCTATAATAAAAATATCACACTCACTTTTAGCACGTCAAGCGAAGTGGAAAGGTGCTTAAACGGTTAGGAAATCTCCGGCCTATGGAAACCGTGTGTATTTTCTTTCCGGTTAATCCAAGACCTATTCGATTGATCGTTTTGACCTTTGGGTCTAGTCTACCGATGATATGAGGTGGACTTTTTATTGATTGGAGTGTGAGCTTACTACTGGTTAGGAAACCGTTTAGTGCGAACGTGGGGTATGCGACTCATTGTTAACACTTTACGGGTTCCTCTCCAAGAAGTTAGTGACACATTAGCCTCTGGGCGGCCAGTACTGGACCTCTGGGTCACCACGCCTCTGGGCAACCGTCTCTGGACACCTGCTCTATGGAGCAGTTTTTACGGCATGTGCCTCTGGGCCTTTATCCTTCTGGGAAGGATCTTGTCGTTTCGCACGTTCCGCATCTGTGCGAGTGATCGATCACAACTCAACAGTACTTGGCAACAACGACTCTGGTCGGTGCACGTGCAATATTTGTATTATCTGATGATTTTATATCCATTCGAGTATTGCCATTCGGTGTTGGTTCTATGGAACCATACGATGTAAGTGCGATTACCTTGTGGATTCACAGTGTCTCTGGACACTGCTTTTCAGTCTTTGATTTCATTGACTTTTCAGTATATCCCTATTGCTCTTTGGAGCATCGATCTTTGATTGGGCATTGATTACTGACTCTGGTCACTCTTGGCATAATTGCCTATAGGCAACTTTATATAGCTTTGGCTACGCCGATGATATGCGGCGATTTTATTTATTTAACACTTTGGTGTTTGTATTCTCTTTGGAGATTTTTACCGTTTATTGATGATTAGGGATCGTCATTATATTCATGTAGTCCATATTACTCTTCTCTTTGGAGAAGTATTGTTTTATTTATGTACTGCATTATTATATATATCTCAGTTATTACTGATTATTTAGCTAGCCTGACCCGAGTGTTTTCACTCGGGTCAGACCGAGTTGTTTCAGGTTAGGTCTCTGGACTTAGCTTATGTGCTTCCGTTTGGACATTATCTGCTATGCTGATAGATAGTGCTTTTATTTGTCCACTATTCCGCTACTCTTTTATTTCAGACTCTTATGTACATATTTTTGACTCACATGTGTGAGCGGTGGCTTTGTACCCACCTTTTGATACTCGGATCTGTATTGATGATATATTGTACCTATGTTCTGTGACTGTTATGTGACTGTTCTATGATGATGATGATGTTATCATTTAGTGTTATGTTTGTTCTGAACCTAGTTTCCTTAGCCATTGTAGTTTCGTTATAAATATCTATTGGATAAGTCGAACCACTTGAGAAAAGAAAACCACCTATTCGACGTATTTAGTAGATAGTTATAGCTTGATTACATATGGTCGCTTCTATTATACTCTATTCTCCGTTCTAGTAGACGGTATTACTCCGTAATACTCTTTACTAGAGTGGGTCTCGGAGTGGGGCGTTACAACTGTTTAATTCTGTAATAAACATTCTTTATTAAGACACAATACCCAATTTTTGATAATTATCATAACTAGAAATCATACACACAATATATTCCATCACAATTTACTGGAAAAATATAACCAGGGTAAATTTATTTCATTTCAATACATTTTGAAAAACACTTCTACAAATTTTTAGAATTTTAATTTCTGGTTTGAATCCATTTTTAACTTAACTTATTTGTATAGTTAATCCTTACCCAAATTTCTATTTGGTTATACTAGTATAAATTGCAAGATACGTGCATTTAATGGCTAAAGATATTTGGTTTTTATTTAAGAAAAATTAATAGATGGATATGTGATATAAGTGCAAAATATTTGATGGTCACGGCGCTTTTATTTCAAATAGTTGTTGGTGGTATTGGTTGGGTGAAATTCGTTGATGGGTGGTTGCAAAGAGGACGGTGGTAGAGATAGTTCGCCGATAATGAGATTTCATTGATAAAAGAGAGTATTTTTGGAATTTCAAAAGAACATTATGGAAATTCTATTTATTGGATTCTCTTTATTAATAGCAGGGATATGTTCTATTTGATATTATAGATTATGTGCAGCATCCAAAATTTGAGATGAAGCAATGCGTTGACTCAGCAATCCACCTGTGTCATAAATTTTGATCGCCCGATTTTTTGGTCTAGCGTTTAAACAAACCTGTGTGCCTAAAATTTCATTATATCTGCTATTTTAGTAAAGACAAATTATTATCGTATGTGCAAATTTTAAGAAGAGAAGACTATTTGTTGCAAAACTAGAAAATGAAGCGAGTGGTTCAGAAACCCATACTAATTCATACAAACATAATTATGTTGCATTGCTAATCATCCAATGGCAACAGAAGCACATAATAATAACACAATAGTATAATTAACTAATTAATTAATTACAAATTATAATGGATGCGGCTCATTGGAGAAGACGTAGAAATCGCCGTCGGTGTTGAATTGGTTTCGGTTAGTAGACAATTGACTGATGTAGTTGCAGTAGTGGAGGATTGCATCGATGTAGTTAAAGTGGTGGAGGATTAGGAAATGATGCTAACATTGTATTCATGGACTAGCAAGCGGATGGTAAAGGTGGCGACATGAGAAGGATGGTTTGGGGATTTCAAAAAGACACGGTTGATCCTAGTTTATTGAATTATCATTATTAGTAGTAAAGATGTGTTTTACCACTTAAATCTTATAATCTACATGGTTTCAATAATAACAACCACCTTAATATACTATAATAATTTGAAAAATTATCGCTTTATATATCAAAATATAAGCTTATATAAAAATTATTTTTTTAAAACCATTTTTTAGATCATTATATTAGAAAATAACAAATACGCCCTCATATATAATACACTCAACTCATTCTAGGGTACTACTGACCTTATCCCTAATGAGTAATCCCCACCATTGCCAAGTTCTCACTTAACATTCAGCTCTAATACCATGTGTAACGGCTCGAAAGATTTTCGACCCCGAAAATCGACACTAATACGTCCATTATATAAAGTGTCGAGTAATCGAGTGCCGGAAATCCCAGACTGTTAGGGTTAAGAAGAAAAGGAGATGGAATAAGAAAAAGAAACAACAGCACAGAATCTCACAATCGCAGCGGAACAAAATATAATATAAAATAACAGCTTATATACAAGAAAAAACTATAACTGTTAGTATATATACAAGATATCAGAATACAACAAATCTGGACAGTTATAATAAATTTTCCTAAACTACCGTCTATACAGCCCATAATACACAGCGAAATCTAATCGATACGTCTCTGCCATCCATCTCATTTCCTGAGCTCCAAACGTCCTAACCTGAAAATCTATAATACTCGGTCTGACCTGAGCATTACAATAAAGTAACACCCGAGTCAGGTTGGAAACCAGCGTGAGTAAACCCATTTGATATGAAATACCTAAGTTATAAAACTTCTTTGAAAACTAAGGTAACTCGTATATCTGACGAGTTTTATCAGATTAAAAACCAAACACCTTTACAGAAAATTCATCGATATTGTAATGATGTCTGGATACAGCTACGTGTTTATAATAATCATGTTTACTTAATTTATTAAATACCAGCCTATTGGATTCTATAATCAAACCCGTAAAAAATTGTAGTGATTATTAAATCGAAGTGGTTCCGGATAACGCTGATATCCGATCCCAGTCTCTTCGAGTCCAAATGATAAATTTTAGAAGGGTAAATTGTTTAAAATAAACAGTTTATTATTTAGGGTGACCATATTCAAATATGGGAATTTATTACAAATTTTATTTCAAAAATAAAACATATCATCACTAAAATCCCATTATTTTAATCTGTTTGACCACTCAATAGTACAGATAAGAATAATTGAAACGAATATCCGGTAGAGTTAAGATAGGATATAGACCGTTAGATAATTTGACGATCATTGGCCGATATCAAAACAATTCCCTTACCGAGATTTAATTTGCCTCGATTAAGCATATCCTTGTATATTTAAATCCGAATTAATTATAATAGAAACGCTTTATCTTTAGTCAATTAAAACTTAACACTTATCCAATATCTAGCTTGTCAAATTGTATCAATCTTAAAAGTCAATTAATAATGTAATCAATTTCCCATGTAATTTATAAAATGCCATTGAACTTTAAACCACAGATTTAATTCATCAATATTTTAGTGCAAATAAAAGAAAATATAAATTGTTATGTGAATCTATTTATAAATCCCATTCCTACCTTTTCTCTTCCTTTTTATTTTCATTTTTTTTCTTTATTTTTTTCTTTTTTTCTTTCTTTCTTTTCTTTTACCCTTTTCTTCTTACTTTATTTTCCTTTTTCCTTTATGTTTTCCTTTTCCTTATTTTTTTCCATTTCCCTCCTTGGCCCAAAACCTGGCCCACTCCCCTCGTTCTCCTCTCTTTCTTTTATTCCCAGTATTCCCTTTCCTACCTTCCCTATTCAACCAGCACTGGAAACACGCCGTGCACGTGCATGCGTCGATGAACCGTCGTCGTCCACTTCTGACCACCATCACACATCACTTTTGACCTTCGCAAACTTCCTGACCACCCAGATTTCATGACACAGATTAAAATCTAAAATCGAACGAAATCCCATCACCAGGAAACTACGGCCGACCACTTCTCTTCCTCGTACCGCCGCCTCCAACCATTGGAGTCCACCCCACTTCACCAGGAGCCTCGCCACTCTCCTCTCCATCTTTTCGCCCTACATCGCACCTTTAGATCTCCTCCACGATGTCTCAGTTCGACCACGGCCGAGACCTCCTAAAACCCTACTTCACCTCTGACCATCCACCATGTTGATAAGAAAATTACTTCCCCATTTTTCCACACTCCCCTTCGCTCCAGCCTCCTCCCGACCCAGTCTCGATGCCCATTCCCCTTTAGTTCACCGAAAATTTGATCAATGGCCTTAAACCGTTCAACTCCATATTTTCGACATATATGTGATTAAAAACCACAAACTTACCACCAAAAATCATCTTTTCCTACCGCGAACATGATTACATAACCGAACACCCAAAATAAAATACTCGATTTTATGAAATGTTGATCACCTTACTGTAATACGCATTTTATTTATTTTACACTTGATAACATTTAATAAAAACTGAATTTTTTCAAAGTCGAATAAAAACAATAGATTACTTTCTAACATCATATCCTATAACAGTTTTTAAAGAGGTGATATGGATTTTTAAACACTAAGCGTGCCAAAATCAAACAGAGCAGACAAGATTGATGTACATGCTTGATATATGCATCCATATATATATATATATATATATATATATATATATATATATTCACATCCATTTCTAAGCAAGAACGCAAGCCTGTCAAATACTGTTATTTATTTCAAACATACCTCATAGATTAGTAGAAAGAAGATCTTAGTTTTACAAAGTTTACTCACTGTTTTGGGATATGATGAACACTACTATTCTCTATTCTTGCCTTCAGGCTTTATTTCTTGATCTTCTTTATTCCTCTATTTTTTTCTTTTTCTTTTGATAAATATTTTTCGTTCTTTTCTTCTTTGCATGAGCATCACAAGATGTATATATAACTCTGTGTGTGTGTGTGTGTGTGTGTGTGTAAGAGAGAAAGTGGAGTAGAAGCTAAGGCATTTGTATAGATTTTTTTTATCTCATTCATATTTTATTTTCCTTTGAATGGACAATTAGACAATGAGGCTCGCCATATGCACATGTGAATGGGTGTGTACAGCAAGGTCTAGGGTGGCTGAGCATTTGTGTACAGTCTTTTCTTTGATTTGATTTCTTATGAAAAGTTTTGATTTATTATATGACTTGATTTGATTTTGTTTTGACTTGATACAATGTTTTGTAAGCTTGAAAGGGAGTTTCCCTAATGATGTATCCTATAATGTATACACCTTTCTTTCACATGCTATATATACGTATATATTAAGGAATTTACATATACATTATTTGGTCTCACCAATACATTTACCTATTTCTACTCTATGTACTCTATGTAACCTTTGTATATATACACTTACTTACATGTGTCTTACCCTCACATACATAAATTTTTACTTACATATATTCTCATATACATTGTTTATGTATATTTTCCCATTATATATATATATATATATCGACACTTATATAAGCTTTCATATATATTATTTCATATGGCATGCATTAATATACTTGTATATTTATATACTTATTTATATATCATCAACATCACAAAGTTTTGTATGTATTTATATTTTTGTACAAATGTATTCTACCTTGGATTTTAAATAGTAGAGTTATATATATACATATAATTCGTATTTTCTATAAGATTCGTCGTATTTCCAAAATTCTATAATTCAATATTTAACATGGCCTTTAAATTAGCTTATATATCCAGATATTTTAGATATCAGAAATTTTTTTGTTTGATCTATCAAAATTAATATTCCAATAATTTAATCAGTTAATTACCCAATTAACAGATGTTAAAATTCTGGGTTATCACGTATAAAATCTTGGTTTACTAATATATATAAACAATCAGCCAATGCCACTATTCAAACTTACTCTATATATATACTTACTTTGTTCATATTTTTTTTATAAAATAATAGAAGAGGAGGGGAAAAAGAGTGCTGCGAGATCAATAGCAAAGAATGAGGAGCTCTGCACATGCCAGGGATGGTGGGCTATAGGTGCGGTTATGATAGTGAGGGAGGGGAGTGCTTGCAAACGTGGCGGAGTGTTCATGTGAGGGAGAAGATGGGATGAGATGGTGGAGTTTCAAGCAGTGGTGGAATGGGCAAGGGTGGTTCAGGGTTTGTCGAGGAAGAAGTGATGTGAGGTTTTGCATGGAGGAGAAGGCTTGGCTGTGCGGGCTGTCGGGTTTGGGTTGTGGAGGAGGATGTGGGTAGGTTGTTGTCGGCGCTTGGGTTTGAAGAGGTTGACATGGCTGGTGGCGCTGCTAGGTGGGGTGCAAACAAGTAGAGCAGAAGATGGACGAAACATGGAGTGAGATGTGTGATGGAATGGGGTTCTATGGGCGGAAGGCAAAGGTTGCTAACGGCAGGGAAGTGAGGGAGGCTGGGGGCGATCTAAAAAGGTGATGGGCATGTGGAGTTATGTGAAGGAAGGGAAGAGGTTCTCATGCCAATGAAGGGAACGAGTAGTACGGTGACTGATCTGATGGTCGTTGGGTGGCTTGCTGGTAAGGGGACGTGTGGTGTAGCTTTGGTGATGGTGGCGACATGGAATGGCGTGGGCAGAGCTACGGGAAGCGAACGGAAAAGGATCGACGAGCAGGTGATAAAGATCTAATATATAAGCAAACCCAAATTTAGATAAAGCTTTGCAATATATATATATATATATATACATATACATATTCTGAAAAGCAACGACATAGGAAGAAGAGAAAGAGCGGAGAGGAAGAGAATGTAACAGAGAAAGAGTGAACCAGGATTAAAATAAGAGAATGGAGAGATATGCATGAACCGACAAATAATAAATTGAAGTGATGGAATGACAATAGGCAACAATTGTATCCAGTGAATTATAAAAGCCTACTGGCTATTAGTATTCAACCGATGGATTGATGAAAGGTCATAAGGAAATAAAAAGGCAAAACAGGTACCAATACGGCTAACCGTTTCGTCAAGTACCGGATGCCGAACTGAAAATAAATACATTGTGGAGATCAGAACGATGAGGCAAACCGAATGGTACACAGATATCAGCAATACGGTCATCCTATCAAAAGTTGATATTCGCTACCGAACTGTTGCTAGTTCACCGAAAATAAGATAAATGGGGTTAGAGCAGTCTAAATTTGACAAAACGAATTGTGGCGTCTTACTCGAAAAATAGTTTAAATTTTTTTTGTATAAAAATATTCAGGTTTGAAAAATATTTTATTACCATCAAATTTTACATATTTAAATTGAAATTGAAAATTACACAATAGAATAAACTTCCATATTCTCTGATGAAAATCTGACATTTACTATGTTTAAATAGATGCATACCAAATATCAAATTTTCATTACAAAATTTTAATTATTTATTTTCATTAAAATTTCAGTTAATTACGTTAATAAAATCGTTAAAATTATCGGGTCGTTACACTTTCTCCCACTCAAAACTTTTCGTCCTCGAAAAGTAATGGGATAGAAGAATAGAAACAACTAGGAAATATAGATTCGGAATAAAAACCACAATTAATTCAAAACCGTATAAATTTCATTAGTTTTTAAATTGATTAATATTCAACAAATCTGGTTTCGGTCCATTTTATTTAATCAATAAATATTCATTGTATTCACTTTTGATTGATTCCAATTCAATGTATTTCAATCTATTGATTTGATTTAAATTTATTAACATTTGTTGCAAAATTTTCTTTTCAAAACAAAATTCGTTTTGTTTTACTTATTTATTTATCCATTTGACTTCACTTAAGTTAATTCCACATAAAATTCAATTTCAGCAATTCTTAAGTTCATATTTATTTACTTAAATAGAATTCTCTAATTATTATTCAATAAATTTCAACATAGATTAAGTGTCTAATATTAATTTTAGCAACTCAATTTCCATTTATAAATTCCCTTATCAAGATTCAATTTTGGACATCTTATTCCTTACATTTACGTTATATTATCCAATTACATATTCTCATTAACATTTAACCTTTCGAGGTAAGCTATATTAATGTCTTCGAGTGTCATTATACAAATTTACCTATTATTTACAGCATTTTTGTTAATCCATTTTAATTAAATAATTTTTTGCTTAAATTTTCACTTGTATAACCTTCAACCACAAATTCATATTTCATTTTAACTTTTGAATACTTCAAGTAAGCTATATATGATTTAGAATGCAATTGAGTATCGTACAAATAATTTTTCTTAGTTTTAACTATTTCAATTCCATTTCTCATTTTTTTGACACTCCGATTATTTAAAATTTTAGCTTTATTTTAATAATTGAAAACCATTGTTTATTAAAGAATTAAATTTTTGGTTTAACTTCAAACTATTTTTGAAGTATATATATTTTATATATCAAATCATGCTCAATAAATTCAAATAAGATCTATTTTCCAAAATTAAATGTGGCAAAGCTACCAAGTGGTCTCTCCACTTTGAGATTTGAAAATGAATGTTGATGAGTCTGCAGTCATCACCGGAATTATTTTCCAGCGACAAAAGAGGAGAACAACGACTTACTTCTTTTTAAAATTCTTTGAAAACAGTTTCATTCAAAAAACACTCTCAAACAGTATTTTCCAAAACTTTGAAACCAAATTTTGAAAAGCACCAAAAATTAAATTCTCATTATTCTTAATTTAAATTTATTTCATTTGCAAATCAGATTTATAAACCATACTTATAAAATTTCATAGAATAGTAGTTTATGATTTGGAAATGTTGACAAAGCAATAAATGACAACCTAATATTCCATTTCTAACAACTCATTTTATTTTATTTATAAACCATGTTTTATAATTTCATTTCTTGATATCATGTAATAGTTGTCAATGGTTTACAAAAGAATAAATGATAGTGTAATATTATCATTTCTAACAAACAACCATTTAACTATCCAATTTCACAAGATTATACTCACACACATATATATATATATATACTATTACTTACATAAAATTATTTTCATTATGAACCTCGAAAACAAAATTGTGTCCATTTGCTCTGTTTAAGTGTTTTGTAACTCCTATCGATAGCGTTGGCCAAACAAATCGATTGAAACCCCAAATTAACTTAACAATTCAAACAACACGATATAAAATATTTTATATAAATTAAAAATACACTACATCATAGGATGATTTCAGAATGGATTTTGAAATAAGAAAAGGAATTCAAATATAGAGGGACCTATATCAGAGAAATTCTGACTAAGAAGATAGGTTCGAAAGGAGGATAGAATAGTTAAATTACAAACGAACAAAGATGGATAGACTGTGTTAAATGCGGTGACACTAACCGGATCAACCCGGGACTTGGGAAAACAAGAATATCATCAACGAAAACCAAGACAAACTGGTTGAGAACATCACGGGAAATGCAATTCATGAGGTTGCTGAAGAAGGTATGAGCATTGGTTAATCCAAAGGGAATGACTAACCATTTATAGAAACTATTCACAGGGAGGAAGGACAACAGTTCGAGATTCAAAAATAATATTGATGCAGAATTCAAATTCTCGCTCATGTGGTGGAGGAGTGACTTCGCCAAAACAACATGATAATTCCCGCTCATGCTGTGACACTCGTCTGACTCGAGCATAAAGCAAAACACAAAACACTCGAGTCAAGATTAATATTCTTATATCAATAAATCCAACTCAAGTGAAATATCAACTGAAATACAAGTAACTCAAATGATATTTGGGATACCCATCCTCTAAGGCTCCTTGGAACTATCTAATATGCAGTAGAATACGCTATTATAATATGTCTATAGTAAAGTAAAAGTATTAAAATAGCGTTAAGGCGTTACCCATATCCCCCTTAACCCATTTTTAAATATTTCCATAGTCTATACAGTACCGTAATCTCCCCCGTACTGGAGGTCGTCAGAGGGCATTCCAAAGGTATGGTACAAAACAAACTCGTAGTGGACTCAATATGGTAGGTGACACGACACAACTAGGCAATTCCAGGCTAGATATACCAATTGCACCGTCGGGCTGTTGGTAACACATAGCCGCAGCTACCGCGCAAATCGAACCACACTCCTAAAAACCTGAGGGTGCACCCAATCAATCACAAAGTAATAGAATGGTATCGAAGAAGTGTGTCCGATCGAAGGAGCTACCTCACTTGGCCCATCAATTTCTCCTGTTTTAGCTACCTTAAGCTGACTCAAGGGAGTTAGGACCACGTAAATACCTCATATAGAATCGTCGCCAACCGTCCTACTTCATTCTAGAATCTCCACCACGTATACGGTTGTTAAAGTGGTTTCAGGTATTAGCAGAGAGTATGACAATAACCGATCCCGGTGTCTTTAACAACCAAACGTTATTATAACACCACTGTCATTTCATTTCAAATAATTCATATTTCAAAACCAAAACATCATTTCAAAACCATATCAGTTCGAGATCATTACTCCCTTTAAAATAATATACATTTCAAAAATCATAACACTTTCCAAAATTATAACTCTTTCGAAATTATAAACCTTTGAAATCATAACACTTTGGAAACCATAACACTTGGAAATAATTAATAGTTTCCATATATACTAAAATATTTTATAAAATAAAATAGTTTTCTTCAATTTCACAAATCGTTTCAAATTAACTCAAATTCCAGAATCCTATTTAAATCAAATCTCAATTCTTCCATTTCAATTCAATTCAAATCGCAATAAACCATTTTATGTCGATTTCAAATATAGATTTGAACTATGAAAATAAACCATTTTATATCGATTTCAAATATAGATTTCAAAGTTTAAAATATTTAAACCTTTACAATAACTCAATTTGATAAATTCTTTTATATTTCAAAATTCAACTTTACCATTACTTAATATTGAAATATTCACTTGGCCAATCCAGTATTATTAAAATAAAACCTTAAACACAAATTTAAATAAAAACTAATTATCCTCTTTAAATTTATTTAAATATGAAAATATTCATTAAATCATCTTAAATCAAAATTAAGTCATAGAATCATTGTAACAGCCCGATATTTTCAACCATTCGCATCCATTATAAGTGTATAGGTAGACACTCATGCCGGAATTGAATTGCTCAAAATACCGCATTGTAAATAAAAATTTGGCAAATCTCAGAATATACAGTAAATAATAATCACAGATCACAGACACAGAGTATTTAATAATGCAGGGGAAGTAAAAGAGATAGTAGTTCATGAAGCTACTATATAAATATATCAGAGTTAAACAAGATACAACAGAAGAAATAAAGTACAACAGAAGTTTCAATGTGATAACCAAGTACAAGCTGAGCAGAACAACCGAACTGAAATAGATATGACTACATAACCAGATAATCTCCAGCGATTCCAATCTCCAGAAAGTGGAATCCAAATCTGTGAATACTCAGGCTGACCCGAGCGTAAATAAAAATACAAACACTCGAGTCAGGACATACATACTTATATAATTTAAACCAACTCAAGTGAACTGTAGAAAAAGTACATATAACTTAGAAGATGCTTGGGACCGCCCATCCTCTAAGGATCCGTTCAACTATTTATTATATAGTAATATACGCTATATACAGTAGTGTCTAATCAGTAAAGTATAATAGTATAGAAAGTAGCGTTAAGGGGATGGTGAACCTTAATGCGGTTGGATCGTTAAACCAAAATCGTAGTGGGCTCGGTATAAGGAGCATATGACAAGGCACGCGGGGCAATGCCAGGGTGGATACACCGTTTGCTCTCCCGGACCGGTGGTGACGGCAAGCCAGCAGCTTCCGTCCACCTCAAGACATACCCCGAATCAAAGTGGCCCCACCATATCGAATCACAAAAGTAATAGAATGGTTTCCGAAGAAGCATGCTCGATAAAAGGGTGCGACCCTTTGTGTAGCCCGGTATAGCTCCTGTTTTAGTCATAATTAGGCCATCCATCAGCTTCTCTTACTTCATTCCAGTAGCGTTCGCCAACCAACCTACTTCGTTCTGGATTTCTCCACCGCGTACACAGTTGTTAAAGTGGTTTTCGTTATTGTCCGGCTATAAGACAATATCTGATCCCGGTCTGTTTAACAACCAGTCGTTATTATAACCCGTGGTTATAACTTTAAAACAATATTTTTATACTTCAAAATAAAATATCATTTCAATCCAAATCTTTATCAAAATAAAGATTAAATCATTTCTAAACCATTTCAATATATCAACATACCATATCTTTCAAATTCAAATATTTACCAAAATAAATATCAAGTCATTTCAAATCATTTTTAATACATAAATATCATATCTTTCAAACTTCATTTTCAAATCATTTTAATTTCAAAATAACATAACTTATTCATTTTAATAAATAAAATAAAATTTTTAAATCAAATTTCCAAATAAAATAATCAAAATAGACAATTAAAATAAATCACAAAAATTCAGGGTTGTTACACTCTCCCCCACTCATAACTTTTCGTTCCCGAAAAGGAATAAGGTACGGGAAAGCACAGAAAAAGATATAGTGAAATAGGATTAAGATAAGATGACAAGAAGATGGAAATTATACCTGATAACTGTTGTTATAGGTGAGTTTGACAAGGTGGAGATGATCAAATCAAGAACACAAGCACGAAAAGATCCTTTAGTATCTGATTCACCCTTTTCCGTTTGACCGTCGGTCTGTGGATGGTAAGTAGTGCTCAAATCCAGATGAGTACCAAAGATTTTCAAAGATTATAGAAAGATTTCTAAACAGACTTGTATAAACAATAGCCTCCCCATTCTACAGCAAATAAGGAAAATAAGGACAGCTAAAAGATAGTTTGAAAAACAAAATAAGATAATAAATTTGAAACCACGATGCTTTGAAATCATAATACTTTAGAGATGTTATTACTTGGAAATCATACTACTAAAAATCATAACACTTTTAAAATAATCTTCATTTAAACCATTTAAATTCAAGGTCAAATAATATTCATTTCAAAGTTGTAATATTTCTAAGTTCATTTATTCAATTATAAAGTTTCCAAAACATTGTATTTTCAAAAACAGCAGTACTTTTAAAGTACTACGGTAGAAATATTAGTATTTCAATAAGTTCAATTTCAGAAATATTCATTTGGATATCATTTACTTATGATTTATTAAAACAAACTTTTATGAATGGAATATCCAAATCAAACTATAATTCATTTATTAAGTCAAAAGTTCACTATTTTACTTAACTCTTAATTTAACAAATAACCTAACATTTTACTTAAAATACCCATTTCATAAATAAGATATTCCTTCAATAAGTTACACTTGAAATTTCCATTTGAAAACCAAATTCTCAATTATAAAATTTTAGTGATATTAAAAATACATCTTAACTATTTAAATCATAGTTATTCATTTTACAAGACATATCAATTATATAAATAAAATATTTATCATAGAAAATACAACAATCAAATTTCTTTACACCCCTTTTTCATTTAGACATCAATTAAACTATGATTCCAAATTAAATAAACTTTATTACAAAATATCCCATTCAAATATATTTTATTTTATCTATTCAAAGATACATTATTTATTATACAAACATACCCATTTCAGGAAATAACTTTTATTAAAATTCCTAGGTTAGACTTTAGGTTCCATATTAAATCAAATTTCATTATTAAGTTATTTAAATAAAACTCTTTAAATTCCTTTTTCTTTATTTATCTCTATTAATCTTTTATAACTAAAATTTAAGTGTATAACATTTATTGTAACCACTCAAATTTTATTTATAAAATCTTTTTATATTGTATATTATCCAGTTACATATTCAACTTCTGAAAATTAAGGTAAGTTATATTAGAATGAAATTATGTGTTATACAAATAAAATTTTCAAATTCAATTATCTCAAGTTTGAATCATTTATCCAAATTTTTGATTTTCTTTTTATAACTGAAATTATTCTTCAAGATAGAATTTAATTTCCGATTCCATTCAAACCATTTAGAGATAAGTAATAATATATACATAATATGTCAAATCAAATTTCAATCATATATCTATATATATTAAAATCAAGTCATATTTTAGAAATTCAAATCAATTAAATTCCCCAAAACAAAGCTGTAGCAAGACTACAGAACAGTCTGTTAACTTCGAAACTCGAAAATGAACGTCGATGTTGCCACGGTCATCACCGAAATTATTTTCCAGCGACAAAGAGAAGAGCACTAATTTTAAACTTTAAAATTCTTTGGAAACAAATTTCTATTTGAAAATACTTTAAATAAGATATCCCTTTTTTAAACTTTAAACCAAAGTTTGAAATCATCGGAATTTACATTCTCAAATTCTTGTTTTAAATTCATTTCAGTTCCCAAATAAATTTATAACAACTATTTATAGATTCATTTGTGGAACAATAAATGATAAATCAAGTATTATTATTTCAAATTATCAACTTAAATCATTTTATTAAGTTCCATAAACTTATATATCAAAATTTATTTCATTAACCAAATTTTAAAATAATATTGTGTCAGTTTGTTCTGTCAAAGTGTTTTGGAAATCTTATCGATAGCGTTGATCATACGAATCGATCAGAAACCCAATTCAACATCAACAACTCAAACAACACAATATATAAAACATTTTAATTTACAATTACAATTCAAAATGCTTGAAGATAGGTTGGAAACAAAAGACAAGATGATTAAATAACAAAATAAGGAGGTGGATAAGCTTAAATAATCACGGGCAACCTTAACCGGGTCAACCGTGACTTAAAGAATAAGATCAATGTGGATTTTTCTAGGGTAAACCTACATTCAATCTCAAGAGATAGAGTTTGGGATAACAAAAGATATTAGCATCTAAACCAAGGATAGATATAAATCTCTGGTGAATCGATGCTAATTGTAAAGGAGTTTCACCCTTTTCACTTTTCAATTTTTGAGATTTAGCGGGACTGCCAACTCATTATAAAGATCAATTTGAAGTGGGGTTATTTCATACTCCAGAACCAAAAGAAGATGAATAGTGAGGGACATGAATGGATTTTGGAACCACAGGAAACGTTCCAAAATTCGAAGGAAACCGAATTGAAGAAGAAGGAATTCAAGCTCGAACGAAAGTGATTCTGAAATTAAATCTACTATATATACCGAGTTTTGCCTAAAACCAGAGCTCTGATACCAAGTGTAACGTCCGATACTTTCAACCATTCGCATCCATTATAAGTGTATAGGTAGACACTCATGCCGTAATTGAATTGCTCAAAATACCGCGTTGTAAATAGAAATTTGGCAAATCTCAGAATATACAGTAAATAATAATCACAGATATAGAGTATTTAATAATGCAGCGGAAGTAAAATAGATAGTAGTTCATGAAGCTATATAAATATATCAGAGTTAAACAAGATACAACAGAAGAAATAAAGTACAACAGAAGTTTCAATATGATAACCAAGTACAAGCTGAACAGAACAACCGAATTGAAATAGATAAGACTACATAAGCAGATAATCTTCAACGATTCCAATCTCCAGAAAATGGAATCCAAATCTGTGAATACTCAGGCTGACACAAGCGTAAATAAAAATACAAACACTCGAGTCAGGACATACATACTTATACAATGTAAACCAACTCAAGTGAACTGTAGTAAAAGTACATATAACTTAGAAGATGCTTGGGACCGCCCATCCTCTAAGGATCCGTTAAACAATTTATCATATAGTAATATATGCTATATACAGTAGTGTCTAATCAGTAAAGTATAATCATATAGAAAATAGCGTTATGGGGATGGTGAACCTTAACGCGGTCGGATCTTTAAACCAAAATTGTAGTGGGCTCGATATAAGGAGCATATGACAAGGCATGCGAGGCAATGCCAGGGTGGATACACCGTTTGCACTCCCGGACCGGTGGTGACGGCAAGCCAGTAGCTTCCGCCCACCTCAAGACATACCCCGAATCAAAGTGGCGCCACCATATCGAATCACAAAAGTAATAGAATGGTTTCCGAAGAAGCATGCTCGATAAAAGGGTGCGACCCTTTGTGTAGCCCGGTATAGCTCTTGTTTTAGTCATAATTAGGCCATCCATCAGCGTTCTCTTACTTCATTCCAGTAGCGTTCGCCAACCAACCTACTTCGTTCTGGATTTCCCCACCGCGTACACAGTTGTTAAAGTGGTTTTCGGTATTGGCCGGCTATAAGACAATATCCGATCCCGGTCTCTTAACAACCAATCGTTATTATAACCCGTGGTTATAACTTTAAAACAATATTTTTATACTTCAAAATAAAATATCATTTCAATCCAAATCTTTATCAAAATAAAGATTAAATCATTTCTAAACCATTTCAATATATCAACATACCATATCTTTCAAATTCAAATATTTATCAAAATAAATATCAAGTCATTTCAAATCATTTTTAATACATAAATATTATATCTTTCAAACTTCATTTGCAAATCATTTTAATTTCAAAATATCATAACTTTCAAAACTTTATTTCAAATCATTTAATATATATCAAAATATCATATCTTTCAAAAACTTCATTTAAAAACATTTAATATATATCAAAATATCATATCTTCTTCACTCACACTACTACCTCTAATCTATGAGAATAATTTTCAGTTGATAATTGAATTGAATTGGATGGTTTGATGATTGAATTGCTTTCAAATTAGTGGTGAATTGGTTGCTTGAATTTGAATGATCGCATGGTTGTAGTTTGCTGAAAATTGTTGGTAAAAATATCGCTGCAGTAAAACAGCGATATCTTAGAGCCAATTTATCCAAATTAGCTCAATCTTTTTGCAGTTGAAAGAACATTCTATTAGCTGTAAATTTTCTTTTAATCACTTTAAGAAATTCCATGGTTTAGAGGGTCGAAATTGGGTTTGAAACTGGTGTACACAGCTTTGCTCTGTGCAATATTTTTGTTGAAACCTGATATTGAAATCACCATAACTTTGAAATGGTAGATCGAAATTGAGTTAGGTTTTTTTCAGTTGGAAGATGCTTTTATAATAAACAACTTTTATGTTCATTACTTTTGTGATTAAGCTGTTTACTAAGAGTAATTTGAGTTTGAAGATGATGTAACCTTCTGTCTTGATTAAAAACTTCATTTCAAATCATTTCAATATATCATATCTTAAACATCTTTAAATTCAAAGATAACATTCATTTATTATCATCTCAAATCACCTTTTAAATAATTTATATTCCATCAATTTAATTCATTTAAAATCATTTTAAAAGTGTAATTATTATACTTTCAAATCAAGTATTCAATTTCCAAAGTTTCAAATCATTCTGAGCTCATTTATTAAGTTAAAAACCATATTTACTAAAATTTCAGCCTTTCGCAGCATTTAGAAAAGGCTGTTATAAGTTATACTTGAAAATATTTTAGTTCAGCAAAGACAGCACTTAAAAACTGCTGTTAAAACTCAGTTTTAGTTAAATTTTAGTTTAAAACAGCAAAGACAGCCTTTCCAGAAATGCTGCGGTAGCTCAGATTTCAAAACAAGGTTTTAAATTGATTTCAGCAAAAACTGCAGACCACTATAGCATTTCTAGAGAATGCTATAATAGACCTGAGTCCAATATTAGCCTATAAGTTCAATTACAGCAACTACAGCATTTCAGAAATGCTGTAATAGCTCTTTTTACACAATTTTAGTTCAATTCAAAAACTATAGTATTTCTGAATGCTGTTAAAAGTTAATTCCAAATTTTAGTGTATTTCCAGCCAATAATAAACATCATTTTAAATCCTTTAAACATTTTAAAAATCAAAATTTAACATTAAAAATGTTCATTAACATATCATTAAACATATTGATTTTTCTAAACCAATTTCTTATAAATAAATCCAAATTTCAATAATTCCACTTATTTGTTCAAGTGTATAATTTCCTTTCTTCACTTTTCAACAAATAAACTTAACACTTCAAATTTAAATTACCATTTCACAAATTAACTAAATTTCCAATTTTATTTAATTAACTTAAACCTTTAATTAATACCAAATTCTCCTTCCCAGTCCAGTTATATTTTAAAGTTACAATTTAAGCATTCATTTATTTAACCACTTAAATTCATAGAAAAAAATCGATAATACTTTAATAAATCACTAAAATTCAAATTTAAATCAAATTATCATATTTACCATTTCCCAAATATAATTAAATTTCCATTTTATTCATATAACTTAAATATCATTTTTAACCAAAATTCCAAATTCCAAACTTAAGTTATATTTCGATAATCCTATTTAATCATTCATTAATTACATTTTTAACTCATAGAAAAATCATGATTTCTTTATTTTAAAACATTTAAAAATATATTTAATTTAAATTTCATAAATTTATATTTTTAAAATACTTAAAAATATCCTAAACACTATGTAAAATAACCACAGGTCTGTATATAGTTTTCTAACCTAGGTCAAGTGATACGGATATGTGTCATTTCAATCCGCGGTTTAAAAAGAAAAATCCGGGTTCTATCATTTCAAACCCGCAATCCCAAGTTTAAATAAATTAAATAAAAACCGTTCAGGCCCATCATTTCAGCCCATAACGATTTTTCCCTATTCTAAAGTCCGTTCGAGTATCTATCATTTTAACCCATAGTGATTTCTAATCTACAGGGAACTTGCAGTGTGATAAACAGATATAAATGAACGGAATAGCATTAAATAACAGTAACAGATGATATGACAGGAAATTTAATAGTTTTAACATCATATATAAATGATCACAGACAGTTATAACATCACATAATAGTTCTACACATTCAAATGGAGTCAATTCACATTTGTATAATTATAAACGTCTGGTGAGATTTACTCACCTTTATGGCCGGAGATTGCAATGCAAATGACACAACGGATTCTAAAAGGCATGATGACTCAACAATAGGCTCAAGTGGAAGAGATCCAAGTTTAGAACTTGTGTTACAACCCAAAACAAAACAAAATAATATTACAACTCAATACAACATTGAATAGGAATAACTTTGAAATAAAAAGAGATATGAATGTCAAATATTTTGCCTTGTTTTCTACAATGCTTTGCAGGGCCTAAAGGTTTATTTAGGTCAGGTTTGACATGGCTTTGGCTTAGGTTTGAACATAGGAATGCATGGCATAAAGGCTAGAACATGTGGAGGAATTTACAACATAAGAATATCAAGAGACCAGGCAACATAGTGGAGTTTGTTTCAACTTTTGGGTCGGTCTATGGGTCAAATGGCTCGGCCATCATCAGGTACAGGTCTGGACAGAGGTTTAGGTGGTGAGTAGTGGTGGTAGCAAGGTGGTGGCGGCGGCTCAAGGTGGTGGTGGTGATGGAAAATGGAGAGGTGATCAACTAGGTGCTCGGCTATGCATTGTTTTGGACATTGTTTGCATTTTTGGTGAAGTTTGGCTTCAAGGAGAGTTCGGCCATGGTCTAACCTAAACTGGTGGGTGGTGATGATGCCAAGGATGAGTGGTATGGGATGGTGTCCGTGGCTATGGTGAGGATTCCATGCAAATAGAAGAGAGAAACAAGATAAAAGTATGAAAAAAACGGAAGAAAAGTGCAAAAAGAGGAGGACATTACCAAGGATGTTTGAAGAAGCCATGAGAATGAAAAGTGCTGAGTTTTTTTTCACGTGAAAAGTAAAATAATACATGGCCAAACCTGAAGAAGTGGACAGCAAAATGAATTAAAGTGAAGGTTATGGCATTTGAAAAGTTTTGAAGGTGAAAAGACTTGTGTTTTGCACTTTTTTAAAACCTTTGGTATTTCCTTTTCTCTTCGATTTTATAAAAACAAAATAACTCAGAAATATACTTTACAAACAGAAACCAAGTAAAAATATAAGAAAATAAATAATTTATTTTAAAGAAAATATAAAAAGAATGAAAGAAATTACTTAAAAATACAAAACAGTGTCTAGAAATTACAAATAAATCACTACTAGTCTTGGAAAAATATCCACTTCATTTTAAAAATATTATGAAGTGAAAATTTGAAATAAAATAATTTATTTATCATTTTCAAAATAAAATAAATAATTAAATTGGATAAAAATAGAAAAAGGAAAAAGAAATTGTTTACAAATAGCAAACAGGACATAAAAATTAAAAGAAATTTACCAATGGCTTTGGAAAATTATTTACTTCATTTTAAAAATATTATAAGACAAAATTATACATACATTAACATATTAACACATATTAAAATAAAATATGGCAAGGAAAATATAATTTTTATAATTTAAAATAACCAAAATTGCTAAATAACTCAAATTGTACTCAATATTGAAATATACATAACTTTCACAATTTAAATCCGTTTCCAACGAAAAGAAAAGCAATATTCATGTTATTAAATATATTTTCATAACAAAAGAAAAAATTTAAGAATTTAAATATTTAAAATTGAAATTTAAAAGTCAAAGTTTGACTAATTTGACTAGAAATCCACTTTTCAGTAAAATATTCAATTTATACAAGTTTGAAACTATAATTCACATAAAAAATCAACATTTATATTTAAAATAACATAACTTATTCATTTTAATAAATAAAATAAAAATTTTAAATCAAAATTTCAAATAAAATAATCAAAATAAACAATTAAAATAAATCACAAAAATTCAGGGTTGTTACAATCATATCCTTCAAATCTCAAATTCAATAAGTTCAAATTAATCTTTATTTAAGTATAATTCATAAAGGAATACTATTTCAAATCATCTTAAATTTATCTTTCCAATCTAAACTTATAAAAAATTATTATAAAAATCTATTTTTAAAATACAATTTTAAATAAATACTTAAACATATTATATATTAATTAAATCAAACTTAATTAATTAAAATCTTGTTATTAAACTTATCTTATACTAAAACTAATTTATACAATTTTAAAATAGTAAAATATAAGTAAATTCTTACAATTTATAATTTCAAAACTAACTTATAATTTAAATTTCCAAACATATAATTTTAAAAATCTAAAATTCAAACCTTTATAAAATAACATTTATATACATAATATCTTAAAATCAATATTTATTATAAAAAAACTATATATATTTCATTTTAAACATCGGAAATCATTTTCAAGATATATATACACACACACACACACCAACGGTGTTTGTATATAGTTTTCTATCCTATGGTCAAGTGATATAAATATTTATCATTTCAATCCGCAATTTTAATATATATGGGTATATATCTTTTCAACCCACAATACCAAATTCAATTCAATGAAAATCGCTTGGGTTTATCATTTCAACCCATAACTATTCGAAAATATCGTTCGAGTATGTATCATTTCAACCCATAGGGAATTCTATATTAACATAGAACTTACGGAGTGAGAATAGTGATGATAATAATATAACATATCAATAACAGACATATATCATCAATAACAGATAAAATATAAATAACATATCATGGTGTTAGATGTCACAGGTTAACAGTTACAGATAATGGCATATCATATATGGCAAATAATTAACAGTTCAATTTAGCAGCATATTTCAATTGTCGTTTCAAACGAAATCAAATCTGATTAATATAAGAATGTTAATCGTGAGTGATTACTCACCTTTCAATGCTAGACAGATTTGACAAAGAAATGAACTACGAATTCCAAAGCAATGCTATATGGACACGATTCGACGAACAAAGTTGATAAATAGGAATCGATGGAACAAATCAAAATTAGCTTAACATAAACTGGAAGAAAATAAATATTATAACCATATAAATATTCTCTAATAATTAATAAAAAAATTATACTCATATTTAAAATAATTTATATATTTCTAAATAAAAATCCAAATATCATTATTTATTATAAAAATCAATATAAACAATTCATTATAATGTATATATAACCTAAACACTAATTGAGAAATTTAAAATCTATGTATAACATACTATATAGCTTGCTCAACTTATATAAATTAGCATACATGGTTCATAACTTATAAATAACTGTATATATATTCATATACAAACTCTTTAAAATGACATTTAATAACATAAGTCAAACAAAAACAAAAGATAACTACCATATATAACCGATAACATATGCATAATTTAATAAACATCTTATACAACTTTTAATATATAACAGAACATATGCATAAACTGAAAAACATAAGACAAAATAAACAAAGTAGCTTTCAGATTGGGAAAAATATTACAAAGCTTACATATATACTAACTGCAATATTTATATATAAACTAACATATATATACTTTATATGATCTAACATATATAACTGACAGATTATCCAAACTGCAAACAATTGAAAGGAAACTATATATATATATATATATATATATATATATATAATAGCAAATTGCACGGGTCCAAATTTACTTTATAAAAACCAACAGAATACTAATACAGAATCTGATATACAACAGAGTGTGTGTGTGTGTGTGTGTATCTATATATTACTAATATAACTTACATAAATTTGTTTATAAATCTAATAGATTTTATTCCTTATATAAACACACATTTTATTTCTTATATAAACATACATTTATAAACATATATACATAAGTTAGCAAATCAAAAATCTATACTAATATATAACTTATATAGAACGTGTAATATACAACTTAAATACTTATATAAATTGGTATATAACTAACTGTATAAACTATTGTTTAAACAAGAAATTGTAACCTGCTTTTTCAATATACATTGTAAACCAGGGATTTCAACATAGGACATATGTTTTTAAACACATATACTAACTGTAAAGTATATATATGTATATAAATAAACAAAATACATATATAAACTCACGGCTGCCAATTTTGAAGTGTGTCTGCAAATATAAAACAACATATATATATATAACTATAAAACACATATTATACTTTTTCTACAATATATGTATACTATAACATATATATAGTATACCTTATACAAACAAAAAGAATAAGGTGAAGAAGGTAGACAGGTTGAGGAAGTCGTTAGAGAGAAGCTCGGTTGTGCGGCCATGGCGGCACGGGAGGTGGAGGGGCCGAGTGGTTGTTGTGCTTCTGTTGGATGATGCACGTGGGTATGAGGTTATGGGGTCGAAGTGACGTGAGCGGGCTTCATGTGGAGGCGGAAGAAGAGTGGCATGCGATGAGGAGGAATGGGTTCGGCAAGGTGAGTGTGAGATTCAACGTGGAGAGAGGCTACGGGAAGTGGAGGCTCTGTCTTCTGGTGGAGGGCGGAGGAATGATGAGGCCGATCAAATGGGAAATGTTTGCAAGGGGAAGGAGAAAGAGTGGAAGGAGACAGGGAGGTCTCGGTGGAGCTCAGGGTGGTCGAGGTGTTGTAGGCTTGGCATGGGGTTAGGCAGCGGGAGGCCGAAATGGCGAAGGCGATTTGGATTTTTTTTTCCAGAAGTACATTTGGAGCGAGCAGAAACCAAATTAAGAAAGTAAATGAACAGTTAATAACATATTTAGCTTTCAAAAAAAATGAAATAGTGGGAAAATAATTAGTCACGATAATGAATTTTCTAGGAAATTAAAAAGCTAGTGGCTATTGATATTTACACGATGGATAAATGCATAGACACAGGAATTCAAAAAGTTCAAAATGGTACCGATACGGATCATTATTTTGCCGATTCCATGACGTACTAAACTACGAAATATACAAATGAGTATACTGCGAAGATCAGCACGATAAATCTATCAAAACGTTACACAAATATCAGTGATATGACTCTCTCATCAAAGGTCGATAATCGGTACCGAAAATGCTGCTAATTTGCCGAAAATAAGATAGACGAAGAAATAGCAGTCCACATTTGACGAAACAAAATACGACGTCTCAATCAGAAGATGATTTACAAATTTATTATATAAAATATTCAGGTTTGGAAAATATTGTTTATCATCAAATATTAACTGATTCAAATTTAAATAAAATTACACAATAAAATAAACTTTCATATTATCAAATTAAAATTTACCATTCGCTATGTTTAAGTAGACCTATTCCAAATATTAATTTTTTATTTTCAAATTCAATTACTTAAAGTTTCACAAAATTCTAGCTTAAATAAGTTATTAAAACCTTTAAAATTTACGGGTCGTTACAATTACCGTTTGTTTCTCTTTACCTTAATTAAAAGATTTAATTCCAACTAATTCGATATTAAATTTCCAATTGAATTTTGATTACACACCAATCATATTATTTTCATTAAATAATTTAAACAAAGTTTTATCCTTTAATTTTGATTTACATGTTCTTTATATTACATCAAATTTCTCATTCAATTAAAACGTATGTTTCCTTTTTATTCTCTCAACTTCCTCTTTTATTTAATTCAAACATGCGTTTCTATTATTACATCCATTAATTACAATTAACGTTCTCTTTCCTTTTATTTGAAAGATTTCAATTCCATTGATTACAAAATAAATTCCAAAGCGGATAAATTAATGGGATGAGGAATAAATCAATTGTTACAACTTAGTAATTCATATCATTAATTTATTGTTTACACAAGGAGTATAAATCTACTTACCAAATACTTGATTTCTTATTGTATGCTAATATATTTAGAATATTGTTTATCCCATTCTTTAGTAACATTTATTGTTACAGTTGATTGAAATTGCATTAATACAGTTATCAATTACATTCAATCAGTATTATTAAATTATATTCTAATATGCGTTACCACCTTCCATTTCATTAAAGATTAGTTGTTTTAGAATTTTATCTAAGATCATGTTTTATATTCTAACAATTTATTATTATTATTATTTTTATTTTACAGCAATAACTGAAAATTCTTTATTTCTAACCATATTCTATTCAACAATTGTAATTACTATTTTTAAATTTGTTTGAATTTACGAGTCGTTACACTCTCCCCCACTCAAAAACTTTTCTTCCCCGAAAAGGAGCAAAGTGGTAGAATATAAGCAAACATAAAGATAAGATAGATTCAAAATGAATAGTGCCAGATACAAACAATTAATTCAAAACCATATAAATTTCATTTCGAATGTTAACTTTATACATTTTTACTACTTATTAACATCCATTTATTATTATCATTCTAATTAACACACTTTCAATTAATTTACATTCATATCCAATTTATTTGAATTCACCTTATTATTAATTGATTAACATTCACTTATTATTATTCATCTTGTTAATCATTCAAAGGATTTATATTCAATTCATTCTATTTTAATTGATTAAAAATCAATTAATTTGGTTTCAATCCATTTTTATTCAACCAATCAATATTCATTGTATTCGCATTTGATTGATTCCAATTTGACTTATTTACATTCAATTGATTTTTCAATTATTTACATTTGTTTCATCCATATTTAATTGGTTTACATTCAATTGATTTACTTTCAATTTATTAACATTCGTTACAATTTTTTTTCATGCTTACTTATTCATATTCAATGAATTCTAATTCCATTAATTTCCGTTCTATTATGTCCAGTTAACTTACATTCAATTATTAATGTTCGTTATGTTCACCCTATTTATGTACATTCGTTTACAATCATATTTGTTATTCTCTTTCACATTCAAATTTATTTTTGATCATTTATTTTATTTCATTCACATAGTATATTTCCTTTAATGTCAACGTAACGACCTGCCTTTTTGGATGTTTTAAGCAGACACACATGTCAAACTCAAACCATTCAAATAGGCAGATTATTATGGATAAATAAGAAAAGAGAAGAAATAAAACAAATACAGAATCTCGCTGCGGAATGACAAAATATAATAATCAAATAACAGTTCATGAAGCTGTTTATAAATACATTTGATTATTCTTTTACAACACAAAAATCAGAGTTACATAAAACATGAATAAAAAAATAAATGCAGTGGAACAAAATGATGTGGTGGAATAAATATAGTAAATAGTAATATTACAAAATCTTCGTCTTCGTCCTCCATAGAGAAATCTTCGATAAACTGAAAAGCTCAGGCTGACCCGAGCGAATTGAAAAGACAAAACACTCGAGTCGGAACTAAAAGATCTTATGTAAGTTAAATCAACAGTAAATAAATATGAATGTAATGTTGTCAGAGATGTTTATGGGGTTTAACATCTCATATCCAATGTTTAACGTGAGTGCAATAACTTAAGAGATGTTCGGGATTCACATCTACTAAGGATCTGATAAACTATCTACTTTGTAGTACAATACGCTATCATAATAGTGTCTACAATAAAATAAAGTATTAAAATAACGTTAAAGCGTAACCCATATTCCATTTAACACACTTTATATATTCCCGTAGTATATGCAATGTCGTAGGCTCCACCAAACCGATGGTTTACCCAGAGGACACCCCATAGGTACGGTACAAAACAAACTCGTAGAAGGCGCTCTAGGGCATGTGAACACAGCACACGAGGCAATGCCGGAGTAGATTTCCCAATTGCAGAACCGGACTGGTGGTAACGCACAGCAGCTACTACCGCCCACCTCGAAACATACCTCCATAATCAAAATCAAATGGTGGTCACCAAATCATCACAAATTCATAATATGGTATCGAAGAAGAATGTCCGATCGGAGGAATGACCTCACTTAGCCCAGGTATAGCTCTTGTTTTAGTTATATCTAAGCTGACTCACGAGAGTCAGGGTCACATCAATACCTCATACAGAAATCGTTCGCCAAACCATCCTACTTCATTTCTGGAATCTCCACCACTTACACAGTTGTTAAAGTGGTTTTCGGTATTAGCAAAGAGTATGACAATATCCGATCCCGATCTCTTTAACAACCAAACGTTTATTTCTCACCGAATGGTTCTTTTACATTTATAAAACCATTTCATAATTTATATCAAAATGTCATATTCAATTTCAAATCATATCTCTTTTGAAATCATATTCACTTTAAAACTATATTCACTTTCAAAATCATATTCACTTCTAAATCATATTCACTTTCAAATCATATTCAGTTTCGGAATCATATTCACTTTTGAAATTCACATTCACTTTGAAATTATCGATAAGTTATGTTAATTAATTGTTCATTTCAAAATCATCTTATTCACTCAAATATGTCATTTCACAAAAAGGCATCAATTCCAAATTCCACTTAGGTTGTATCATCATCAAGGATTTAAATATAAATATTTCAACTTTGTAGAGTTTGAAATTTTATAAAATACTATAGGTAATTATAAATAGTTTATATAGTTTTAAAATAGTCTAAATAGATTTAAATTTGATTGATTAGTTTTAAAATGACTTAAATAAATTAAATATAGATTAAATAGATTTGAATTATATTAAGTATATTTTTAAATAGATTAAATAAATTTTAAAATAGATTTAGATGGTATTAACTAGATTTAAAATATATTAAATA
This sequence comes from Allium cepa, assembly GCA_030765085.1. Classification (NCBI taxonomy): domain Eukaryota; kingdom Viridiplantae; phylum Streptophyta; class Magnoliopsida; order Asparagales; family Amaryllidaceae; genus Allium; species Allium cepa. The sequence goes on along the minus strand of CM060935.1, from coordinate 788,515,837 downwards.
AATTTAATTAGTTTAAATAGGTAAAATAAATTAAATTGGATTAAATAGGTTATAATAGATTAAAATAAATTGAAATAGTTTAAACTGATTAAAATAGTTTAAAATAGATTTTAAAGTTATAACCAAACATTTTCAATAACTCAATTCCGATAAATTCATTCATATTTGATACTTTAACTTTGAAATTTCAATTTAAATCCTTTGAACAATTTATTAAATCAATTCCAATTTCAACATTTATACTTGGATTATCGAAAATAATTCAGTTTATATAAATCAATTTCTATTTAAAATACCAGTTAACTGAAGTCAAAATTTTGAAGATTGAAAAGTCATTTTATTTAACCGATTCGGTGTCCATATATAATTTTCTACCCTAGGGTCAAGTGATACGGATATTTATCATTTCAATCCATAATTTAAAATTTTACAGTTATATATCATTTCAAACCGCAATCCCGAATTAAATAAAAATCCATAAAATCGCTTGGGTCTTTCATTTCAACCCATAACGATTTTTCCCCAATCTATAGATCTTTCAGGTATGTATCATTTCAACCCATAGGGAACTTGCAGTGTTATAACAATATAAAAATACAACATCCAGTCATCCAATATCAACAATCAAAATTCCATCACTATCATCGTCCAAATCAACCAATAAACATCAACAAATAATTGATTATCATTAACAGGAATTAAATTGACAATTAAATTCAATATTAAATCAAACGATGATTTAAATACAATAAAAGTCAAATTTAACTAAAATGATAATTTTAACATACCAAACATCAATCAGTTAATTTATAATCACATCATAAATTTTATTTAACTAAAATAAGATAATCTAGTAGTTGTGAGTAGGTCAAAACACTCACCTTTGGATTCAAATCGATTTGAAATCCAAATTAGGGCCCAAATTTGAACAGTCTCAGAATTCATCCAAACTTGCGCCAAAATATCGAAATTCCGATACGATCGCAACATAATAAACTGCGCATAAATCCAGCCTCGTATGAAAAAGTTATATGCGTTAGAACATTTGAAATTTAAAATAAAAAAATAAACAATGCCACCTCACTCACCTCCAAATTAGACGCGTGAAACCCTGATTGCTCCGTCGCTGTACATACAAATAGCCGCCACCGTAAAAGTAATTTATGCCGCCGCTTGACACCACGTTGCAATGATCAGACTTCACCCTGGCCTCGCCTCCAAGAGCCGCAGCTACGCCTGGGAGATGGTCACTTCCGATCGAGCTTAGTACGTTCACCGCCGCCGATCCTCCAAGCCACTTTCTGGCGACATCGACAACTTCTAGCACAAACTAACCACGCTGATGTGCACTACTCGACGAACTCTACTACCCACGCCCTTCGATCGTCGCCAAGATGACGACCCACCGTTAAAAATCATAACCCTCCTATGAATGACCGAGGACTATTCATTCTAGACACAAGGAGACCCGAATCGAAAAACGAACCATAGATCTAGTTAGAAACGGTATATAATTTGATAGGGTTTGGAGGAGTTTGATTTTTCCGATTTGATTTTGGAATTGAATTTGAATTGGTTCTGGTTTGTCTGCCATTGGAAAGAGAGAAGCAGATGGAATTGTACGTACAGACAAATGGAATAAGAAATAGTTAGGGTTTATAAAGGGCTATATATAGGTATAGCTGAAATAGAAAAGAATGGACCCGATCGATTTGGATTGGAACGATAAATGACCCGAAAAGCCTGTTTCGTTCTCGAAACGAAAATAGGTCATCCCATATATCAAAATAAATGTTTTCAATAATTTTAAACTCAATGGAACAGGTTCCAAGTCCTATCTCCATTGCATAAAGAAGTTAACCTAAAATCAGCTTATTTCAAATTGATTTCAATTAAATTTAATTAAATTGTTTTCTAGACGTTTTGAATCTGTACGATCAAACGACAAGTCCGATGGCTACGAAATTTGAAACCTAATAATAATTCACTGTTACGGATCCGATGAAACTAGTTTCATCGAAATCCATGACAGTGGCCAAAATGACTATTTTCACATTATTTAAATAAATTAATATTAAATTAATTAATCACTTTTTAATTCAATATTTATAAACTAACAAATTTTATCATTTTTGATTACTTTGGCATTTATAATAACTTAAAGCATATTTACATATCAAATTCAATGTTAATTATCTTTCAAAATACAGAGTTCGGTGTCAACTGCAATTAATCCAATTAATTATAATTTTATTCCAATAAATTGATTTAGTTTGATTTCAATCTTTATATTCAATCAATTATTACTCTAATAAAATAGTTAACATTTGTTTTTATCTTATTTCACTACCACGCTTCAATTTCCATCTATTATTCGTATTAACTACTATATTTCAATTATATTGAATTTTGTCGATTTTTCACATTAATTAAAATTTTAAATCCCAATTAATTGATATCTTGGTTTCGTTCTTTTATTAAACCAATTATTACGTTATGAATAAAATCAACATTTCTATTCATTTTATTACATTCACAATTTACAGTTATTGTCTTAACTCAAATTTATGTAACATTTATTTGTGACTGATTAATAAAATTGGAATATCATTCAAAGCAATTATAATTTACCTTAAACTAATATTATTAAGTTTCATTCCAGTTACATTGTTATTACTAAATCACAAATTTTAATTTCTTCCAACATTAAATTACAAAACCTTATTAAATTAAATATTTTTAATTATCGAAAATTACGGGTCGTTACCGTCAATATCACATAATTAACGATTCTAAAAATTTACTTAAGTTTAATATCAACATTCTGTTTTTTTGCCTACCCAAAATGTTTAACCAGATTCTTATTTTGGTTTTTACTTCCTATTTTCTCAAGTTTTAAGTTAAATAGCTTATATATATTCCAATTTTCTTATATCTCTACTTAATTAACTTCCATTCATAATTTATTTACATTCACCTTATCTTTATAACTTAAGTTCATTTATATGTGTATGTATATATATATTTGTTTCAAAACAAATCCTATTTTATTTAACTCATTTCGTTTATTTAATCCATTTGATTTCACTTATGTTAATTCCACTTCATAATTCTACTTCAACCATTCTTTGTAATTTACCTTTATATCACAAATATTTTACAAAATACAAATTTATTTATTACTTGTTTAGTTTCTTAAGTTCATATTCATTTAGTTAAATAACATTCTCTTTTTATTATTCAATTTATTTCACTTTATATTTCTTATAACATAGATTAAGTGTGTAAACATACATTATAACAACTCAATTTTTATTTATAATTTTCCTTAACAAATTTCATTTTGGACATCTTATAATTTACATTTGTATATTACTCAATTACATGTTCTCATTAACATTCAAACCTTTTTCCCAGTAAGTTTTTGTTAATGTTTCAGAATGTAATTGAGTACTATACAATTTACCTTTTATTTACAATAATTTTATTAAGCAAAAATTTAGTTTGACTTAAGTTTCCTCTTGTATACCCTTCAGTTACATATTCATGTTAACATTTTAACTTTTTAAATATTTCAGGTAAGTTAATATGTTTTAGAATGCAATTGGGTATTATACAAATTAATTTTATCCTAGTTCAACCATTTCAAATTGTTTCAATTTCATTTCTCATTTTAGATACTCCAATTATTTAGAAATTTTACTTCATTTCAATAATTGAAAACCATCACTTAACAATAAACTTAAAAGTTTAATTTCTGGTTTCACTTCAAACCATTTCGAAATAAATATATGCATATTTTTTTAATATCAAATCATACTTAAGAAATTCAAATCAAAATCCAATTTCTAAACTAAAAGTGCACCAAAGTTGCTAAGTGGTCTCCTCTACTTTGAGACTCGAAAATGAATGTTGATGATGCTGCAGTCATCATTGAAATTATTTTCCTACGACAAAAGAAGAGAGTACAGACTTGCTTCTTTAAAATTCTTTTGGAAACAATTTCTACTTGAAAATACCTTTAAATAATATTAATATTTTTTTTATTTTATGTTTTTCAAACTTTGAAAACCAAATTTTGAAAAGCATCGAAATTAAATTCTCAAATCCACAATTTAATTTTATCTCATTTGAAAATCAGATTTATAACCATGTTTATAAAATTTCATCTACTTATAACATACAACAATAGTTACCAGTTTAGGAATGTTAACAAAAAAATAAATGATAATCTAGTATTATCATTTCTAACAGCCAATTCGTTTAACTATCTAATTTCAAAAAATTATACTTTTATATATAAAATATAATCATACTTAACAAAATAACAATATGATACAAAACCATTTTTAAAACACTAACAAATACGCCCTCTCATAGGATGATTCAAGAATGGATTTTAGTACAAAGATAGAGATTCAAATTTAGAGGAACCCTAATCAAAGAGAATCCTAACTAAGAAGATAGGCTCGAAAAGAAGGATGATTCCGTGATTGATTCTACTCATTCTAGGGTATCGCTACCCTATTTCTAATGAGTTTTTACTCCATAAGCTAAGTTTTTCCTAAGCCCCACTCTAATACCAACTGTGACGACCCGCTATTTTGAACCATTCAAATTGACAGTAGACCACACATGTCAGACTTGAGTTGATCAAATAACAGATTGTTATTTACATTTGGCAAAACTTAGCATATACAGTAAACAAACCAATCAAAGAATCACTAACATAGAGTAATACAACAATACACAGCAGAATAGATAAATAATAGTTCGTGAAGCTACTACAGAAACAATAGAGTCTAAGACAAAGGACAACAGAAGTCCAAATACACAGAAGTCTCTAATACATAAGAAAATAAAAAGTCTGAATAGAAATAACTAAATGACTGAAATAGCAGAATAACTGGACAGCTGATTAATAAGATAGATCTCCAAGCCAAGCCCCAAGCTCCAAAAGGTGAGTCTCAAATGTTGTAGTACTCAGGTTGACCCGAGCATAAAGCAAAACACTTGAGCCAGGATAAACAATCTTTGTAACGACCCAGAATTTTCAGAAATTAAAATTTGAATATTTAATTAATTTTAAATATTAATAAGTGAATTTATAAGTCAAATAAATTTTATTTTGATTTATTGGATTTAATTGGATAATTAAATCGATAATTTAATATGTTGAATTATGGAAATAATTAAAAATCGAGTTAAATATGATTTGAAATGATTTGTAAAATTTTATTTTATCATATTGAAGTTAGAATGATATTTAGAACTTTTAAAATCGAATTAAAAGTAAATTTGTGAAAATTGAATATTTTAATATTTAATAATCGACTGTAAAATAGCCAATTTTTGAACAGTCTCAGAATTGAACGAAACCAATTCCATTGGATCCGTAATAGTTAGTTATTACCGGATTTCAAATTTCGTGTCAATCGGAGTTATCGTTTAATCGTGGCAGCTCGAAACGCATCGATTTATTTTTAATTTAAATTTGGCGAGTCAAAATAGCCATTTTTCAAAAAGTCTCGGAATTCGACGAAACCAGTTTCATCGGATCCGTAATGTGATATTATTGTAAGGTTTCAAATTTCAAGTCAATTGGATTTACCGTTTGTCCGGTACAAATTAAAACGCCTAGAAATCGATTTAAATCGGTTTAATTCAAATTGAACGTTTTCAGCCATAACTCGCACATACTTCCGAATTAGCTTCCGAAACCTGTTCCATTGTGTCCGGAACGCGGGATAAACCCTAGGTACGCTGGTTACGGCGTCTAAATCGGAGTTCGGAAAATCCGGGATGAATAGTGTCGCTCGTTCCTTATAAATAGCCCCTACCTCTTCATAAATTAAAAAAAATATACAAACCCTAACCCTAATTGTTGTAGCCGCCACTTTCTATTTCTAAGGCCAGATTTTTCCCAATTTCATTCATCAATCTCTCCAAATCCATTCACATTCACGCGAGGTGTTCAACACGAAGATTGAAGAGCACGAAGAGAGCTTCGATTCCATACGGTGATGATCGGAAACGGAGCAACGTGGAGTGAGATAAAGGGGGCCGTTTGCATCAGTTTTTGCACGCATTTCGAGGGGCTAGACATGGCCGAGCATCAGGGGGTTGGGGCCGAACCTAGAGCTAGTGATGGCCTTCGATTTGCAACGTCCCGATCGAATTCTAGTTGAGCGAAGAGGTGGCAAAGTGAAACCCTAATTTCTTGGTTATGGGTTGTGCGTGCGTGTGTTTTGCTGTAGATGGAGTTGCGTGAGGGGTTTGGGAAGATGAAGCATGCGGCTATGATGGAAGATGAAGGATCCAAGGGCTATGGTTGGGTAGGGGTTGTAAATAATTAAGTTTATGTTGAATTTAGATATAAAAATCGTGTACAAACTTGTAAATTACATAACTTTTTCATACGAGGTCGAAAAAATGCAAACTCAGTTGCGTTGGAATCGTATGGACGAGCACTACGCGATGGAGTTGGTTTGGAGTCGTTTGGAGTTAGTGAGAATTTCGGGTAAAATTAAACGCGCGTTTAATTTTATTCGAAATAAAAGCTTAAACGGAAATTGAAACCAAGGTGAGAACTTCTCACTCAATCGAATAGGTTTCGATTTTTTTTAAATAGTTAGATTTAAAATATTTGAATGCATGTTTGAATGATGACTGTAAATTATTGATTGTTAAAATAGACATTATGCGCCGTTAGTAAGCGGATGTTATTTAATATAAACATATACCGCGAATATTTCATAAACAGTGAAATTGGTATTATATATAATATCAATATATATATATTGGCATATGTATATATTGCAGTTGTTGATTTCCCGCATTTCTGTTTAGCGGATGAGACCCTATTACGCCGTTAGTAAGCGGATAATATTAAATAAGAACATATACCGCGATAATTTCGTACTGGAGCGAAATTGGTATTGTGCTAATGTTTTTGGATGCAGGAAACAGATTGGAGGGATCCAACTGGATTCCTCAACAGTATTTATTTGATTTTCAGATATTTTGATATTTGATTGATTATCATATCGATATATGATATCGTTGTTGTCGTGATTGACTATTTGATGTGTAGCATCATTGGACCCAGATTTTGGGATTTTAAAATGATTTTTAAAGTGATCTTTGAAAATATTAAATATTTTTGGAATTGATCCATTATAAATAAATAAACGTTTAATTTTTAAAGTTATAAAAATTATGATTTTTAAGAAATATAGTTAAAAGCTGATTTTTAGAAATACGATTAAAAGTCGATTTTTGAGAAATATGAACTAATGATTTTATAAAATAATTTAGATTGGATTTTTGAATATATGATAAAAGTTTAAATATAGGATTTATAAAATTTGATTATTTTATAAATCGAAATGATGAAATTATAAAGGAATTTAAAGACGTTTTAAAAGAAAAATATAAATTGATTTATATTAAAGATTTATAAATTGATAATTTATAAATTAGAACGTAGGAATTATAAAACGAGCTTTTATAAGTGTTAGAATAAATTGTGAATGAATTTCATAAATAGAATGAAATTTATAGAATTTTATACGGTGAAGTCATAAATGGAATTTTATAAGCAGTAGGTTTATAAAATTTATTATGTTGTTAAAATAATAGTTTTGGATAAATAAATGAATCTTATAAGTTATAAGATTTATAATTATGAAATTCTAAGGAACGATTTTGTGAAATAATCGTTTATAAGCAATTGACTTATAATATGAACTTTTAGTTTATAATTGAGATATGAAATCAAATAGGTTAATAAAGGAAAAAAAAAAAAGAAGTTTTTATAAATAAATAGAAACGGAATTTATAAACGTTGTTTTGTAAATCCGCAAACGACTTATTTTGATAAGTCAATTGTTATAACCTATTAATGGAGTTATATTCACGTTGTAAACAGTGAATAATCCTTTAAGTTAAAAAGAATAGAAATAATGGAATTTGTGAACATAGTATATTCACGTTTTTAGACTGTGAATAATTCTTTGAATTAAAATGAATAAAAGAATCAAATTTGTTAACGGAGTTTATTCACGTTTTTGAATAGTGAATAACACGTTAAAGAAAATGGTTTAGATTTGATGTTTTAAATTGAATTAAAACGATCTAACGATGTTTTAAATGTGTTGAGATTCGAAACCATAGATTTCAACATTTATTGTTGAAATAGACGTTTTCGAGAAATAAAAGGAAATGTGGACTATAACACTGTTGTTATAGTAAATGATTTCCGAAAGGAAATGTTTTGAATAGTATTGGGATTTATATATCTATTTTAATTTCGAATCCCTATACTAGTAGTTTTGGGTTGTCGTAACGATGTTTTACGCAACATTCGTTTTGGCCCAAATAAATATGTTTAAGGGAATGATTTCCTTAAAGAATGAATTATATACTTAATTCGATTTAAGTATATTGAATATTTTCCAAGGTTGAAAATAAAAAGTTTTGTGAATTACTTATGAATAATAAGTATGGAAATGTTTTCCAATATGAAGTGAATAATTAGAATTTATCTTTTTGAAGATAAATTGAAATGAATTATTGAAATCGAATATGCATGGATATTTTGAAATATAAATTCATTATGGAATTTATATGTGAAAAGTGGAATTTGTTTGAAAATAAATATTGATTTATTTTTGAAGTGTTGAAATTTTATATCTTATAAAGATATTTTGGAAAATAAATAATTTGGAAAATTATTTGGAATCTGGTGATGTATGCATATCAATTGATAGTTCAATAGCCGACTATCAATATTTCCCTTTGAATGGGTAATTGATGTGATTTGTTTGAATGTGAATGCCACACTTATTTTTAAATAAGCGCTCACTATTCGGGTTAACCGGGAAAGGACCATGGGGTCGTATAACCCATTCCGAATATGTGATACGTCGTTATGAATTGCATTTGAAGATCGGTGTTGAAGATCGGTATTTGCGAGAGCGATAGGATGACCTATCGATTGTCTCTGCACTGGGTAGCTCCTGGTATTGAGATCTCTTAAGTGATGGGAAATTCGATCGGGATTGTGAATACCCGTATTGCAAGGGCTTCGTAAGAAGTGCCTTCGGTTTTGTTCGAGCCCGGAACAGACTTGTATGGATTGTATGCCTGACATTACAAGTTGAGATATAAAGCCGATTTCTTTCAAATATATTTCTGTTGGTGGCGGAGAATTTATTCTTTGCTTAACACCCTTCTTTGAGACGTACGAGCTCAAAGGTTATATAGTTGAAGTTATCAGCAATATATCCCATTTTGGTAATGTGACATGCTGAGTGATGCTGAAATGATCATTGTGTTGATTATTGTGATAGGATCATTTATTTGATCGTCTATCTTAGTGATCATTGTGTTGATCATTTGTTGACCCAAAGCACGGCTTTTTGTACAAAATGTGTTTTTGTGGACGTGAATTCATCGAGCCTCACATCCCGTTAATGGTCAAAACAGGAAAGATGCGGCAAGGTTATGAGGGGTAGCTCCCTTTAGGGTATGTGCATTTCCTTCTGGAAAGGGTGGTATCATGGTATGGAGCCCAGATACTTACTCATGTTGATACACTATATCTTTTTCTGTGTGGTGTTGTTGGTGACGAGCGCTCGGTTAAAGGTCCAATGGGACCGGGGGATGCCATATTCGTGTAGTAGTTACCTAGTGATAAAGGTAACCCGGCCTTGTGTTGGCAGAGAGCTGGTTAAGTTCTCGGGGACGTCCAGCCAGAGGCGTTTCCATGTGGCAGTAGGAAGTTCCTTAGCCTGACCATTTGTTGGAAATCCAATTCCCAATACGAAACTTGTACGGTATTAGTTGTAGAACCTGCCATTCACTTATGGTGGTCACCACTGTTTGGATAGTAGCTATAGTAGGCATACGATAATGGTCGTATGTTGGCTAAGATTTATATTCTACTTTCGAAATGAATTTTTCCTACACTATGCACTAATAATAATATCAAATATTATTTTAAATGCGTATCAAGCATCTTTGACTATCATAAGGAGAAATCTCCTCCGATTCTGCGTTTGCATTGTGTGTGTGTGCGGGAGGCCTTATGGTAGTCTCATTTTTTAAAAGCATTGCGAATTGATTAAAAATATTCCTCTATTTTGATTTTAAAGTTAAATAAACTGTTTTGAGTTCTCACACCAGTCACATGACTGACTCGGAGTTTATTGTTTTCCTTCCTAAACTCTGGGTGCCCACAAATTTCCACACGGGCAGTTAAGAGTTAGGTTTATCAGGATATTCTGGATATTCTGGAGTTGCTGGAGGCAAGCTGGATGGCATGGCGTATTACTAGTTTATATAGTATTTCTTTTTCCGCTGCACTGATTGTTGTATGTTGTTGTACACTCTGATGATTTGATGTAATGTAATATGATGAAATGTAATAACTGATATAGTTCTTTGTTTAAAGATTATTCATTTATTATTATATGTTGTTCCGCTGCGAATTGTGAGATTCTGTTGTTGTTCTGTTGTTTTCTTCTGTCCCGTTCTATTTTTAAAAATTCTTCTATCTTCTGTTTTCTAATTCTCTGTTTTCTAAAAAAAAAATTATCTATCTTCTTTTCCCTCTATTTTTCTTTTTCTTTCTTCTTTTTCTCTCTTCTTTTTTTTCTTTTCTTTTTAAAACCCATAACATCTCGGTTTTCGGCCTTCGATTTCTCGGCAGTCGATAAAGTGAGTGTCGATGTCGGTTTTTCGAAGAACGAAAATCCCCAGACTGTTACATTTGGTATCGGAGCTCTGATGGTTAAGCGACAACCATGGTTCTGTAGGGTATTATTCATTAGAGATAGAGTCAGCAGTACTCTAGAATGAGTTTGAGTGTAATAATAGCTATGAGAGCGTATTTGTTAGTGAATAAAATTGTTTTATATTGTGTTGACTTATCAGTTGATTGTTTATAGATTCCCGTCGATTTAGTCTAGCTAACTATCGTAGATAGGGGTTTCTAAACTCTTAAACAAGATAAATCGACATAATATTGATTTTAAATTGGGTGAATGAAATAATTTTGCCTTGATTATATTTTATATATAAAGGAATAATTTTAAAAAAAAAAATTTATTAAAGTGTATATAAGTTAATTGTTAGGTTGTTTGAATAATCCAAATAAAAGAATAATTGTATAAGCAAAAGAATTATAAGAATTAAAGTTATAATTAATGTGAATTACAATTGTAAAATAAACTTATATATAAGAAGTGAAACTATATAAAATATGAGTTGTGAATAAAAGTGAATTTAAAGTTAAATGGAATATAACTTAAGAGATATTGAATTAAGTTGATATTAGTATCGAAGTAAATAATCAAGTGGATTAAAAGAATATGAACTTAAGTTATGTAATAGAATTCAACTTTGTAATTGAATTGAATGAATGGCTTGGCTGTTAATCAATTGAATGTGAATAATTGATATGAAAAGATGAATATAAGTGTTAATTCATTAAAAATCTAATGTTATTAGAAAGTTGAATAGTTGAATAAAAATCAATTTAATTGAACCAATTGAAAGTGATGGTGTTAAAACCAAATTGAATGAATATATGCAAAGTGATTTTGTTGTTATATGATTGTTGATTGATTGTATATAATTCATTAAGTGTTAATGAAATTGGAAGCTATGAAATTGAATTCAAATTAGAAGAAAATAAATTTGAATAGAATTGAATGTGAATTAGATTCAATTAGTAAATGTAAACTAATTGAATTGAAAATGAATGTTGATAAAATCCAATGTAAATAAATCAAATGTGATTTAAAGTGAAAACCAATTCATTAAATATTGATGAGAATATAAATGAATATTGTTGGTTATGGAATATAGTTGGTTGATGGTTGAATATATATTGCTATTGTTGCATTTGCTATATGACATATATAGTTATTATGAGATATATGTTGTATATTGAGATTATTTGCATATGTGCATGTTCTCATGTTGTTTGTTGAGTGTTTAGTAGGTGCGGATCGCGTTTGCTTCGCATTTGGAGCTCGCTTTTGCGCTATATTAGCCGTATATGCTTGCTAATAAAATATAAGGTACATATCTCGGATTAAATATCGTACTTTTACACTTTTTCCCTTCGGGATGCCTCATTACTTGATGAGATGTATATTTGTGATATATATACTGTCATTTTTTTTTTCGGATCGAGCCGCGCAAAGGAGACATGGCGAATTTTTCCGGAAATTTAAGGCGTTAGAAAATTTTTGAGAAAATTGGAAAATTTTTGAAAACTTTAACTTTGATTTTGGAATTGAAAGTTAAATGATATAATTTGTTTTTGAAAAGATAACTAAGTATGATTTGAAAACTTAGTAAAGTATGGTAAAAAGTTTAACTTTGAATTTTGGAAAGTTAATAAATTCTGTAACTTTTCTTACTTGTAATTTCGAGGACGAAATTCTTTTAAGGGGGAAAGATTGTAACGACCCAGAATTTTCAGAAATTAAAATTTGAATATTTAATTAATTTTAAATATTAATAAGTGAATTTATAAGTCAAATAAATTTTATTTTGATTTATTGGATTTAATTGGATAATTAAATCGATAATTTAATATGTTGAATTATGGAAATAATTAAAAGTCGAGTTAAATATGATTTGAAATGATTTGTAAAATTTTATTTTATCATATTGAAGTTAGAATGATATTTAGAACTTTTAAAATCGAATTAAAAGTAAATTTGTGAAAATTGAATATTTTAATATTTAATAATCGACTGTAAAATAGCCAATTTTTGAACAGTCTCAGAATTGAACGAAACCAGTTCCATTGGATCCGTAATAGTTAGTTATTACCGGATTTCAAATTTCGTGTCAATCGGAGTTATCGTTTAATCGTGGCAGCTCGAAACGCATCGATTTATTTTTAATTTAAATTTGGCGAGTCAAAATAGCCATTTTTCAAAAAGTCTCGGAATTCGACGAAACCAGTTTCATCGGATCCGTAATGTGATATTATTGTAAGGTTTCAAATTTCAAGTCAATTGGATTTACCGTTTGTCCGGTACAAATTAAAACGCCTAGAAATCGATTTAAATCGGTTTAATTCAAATTGAACGTTTTCAGCCATAACTCGCACATACTTCCGAATTAGCTTCCGAAACCTATTCCATTGTGTCCGGAACGCGGGATAAACCCTAGGTACGCTGGTTACGGCGTCTAAATCGGAGTTCGGAAAATCCGGGATGAATAGTGTCGCTCGTTCCTTATAAATAGCCCCTACCTCTTCATAAATTAAAAAAAATATACAAACCCTAACCCTAATTGTTGTAGCCGCCACTTTCTATTTCTAAGGCCAGATTTTTCCCAATTTCATTCATCAATCTCTCCAAATCCATTCACATTCACGCGAGGTGTTCAACACGAAGATTGAAGAGCACGAAGAGAGCTTCGATTCCATACGGTGATGATCGGAAACGGAGCAACGTGGAGTGAGATAAAGGGGGCCGTTTGCATCAGTTTTTGCACGCATTTCGAGGGGCTAGACATGGCCGAGCATCAGGGGGTTGGGGCCGAACCTAGAGCTAGTGATGGCCTTCGATTTGCAACGTCCCGATCGAATTCTAGTTGAGCGAAGAGGTGGCAAAGTGAAACCCTAATTTCTTGGTTATGGGTTGTGCGTGCGTGTGTTTTGCTGTAGATGGAGTTGCGTGAGGGGTTTGGGAAGATGAAGCATGCGGCTATGATGGAAGATGAAGGATCCAAGGGCTATGGTTGGGTAGGGGTTGTAAATAATTAAGTTTATGTTGAATTTAGATATAAAAATCGTGTACAAACTTGTAAATTACATAACTTTTTCATACGAGGTCGAAAAAATGCAAACTCAGTTGCGTTGGAATCGTATGGACGAGCACTACGCGATGGAGTTGGTTTGGAGTCGTTTGGAGTTAGTGAGAATTTCGGGTAAAATTAAACGCGCGTTTAATTTTATTCGAAATAAAAGCTTAAACGGAAATTGAAACCAAGGTGAGAACTTCTCACTCAATCGAATAGGTTTCGATTTTTTTTAAATAGTTAGATTTAAAATATTTGAATGCATGTTTGAATGATGACTGTAAATTATTGATTGTTAAAATAGACATTATGCGCCGTTAGTAAGCGGATGTTATTTAATATAAACATATACCGCGAATATTTCATAAACAGTGAAATTGGTATTATATATAATATCAATATATATATATATTGGCATATGTATATATTGCAGTTGTTGATTTCCCGCATTTTTGTTTAGCGGATGAGACCCTATTACGCCGTTAGTAAGCGGATAATATTAAATAAGAACATATACCGCGATAATTTCGTACTGGAGCGAAATTGGTATTGTGCTAATGTTTTTGGATGCAGGAAACAGATTGGAGGGATCCAACTGGATTCCTCAACAGTATTTATTTGATTTTCAGATATTTTGATATTTGATTGATTATCATATCGATATATGATATCGTTGTTGTCGTGATTGACTATTTGATGTGTAGCATCATTGGACCCAGATTTTGGGATTTTAAAATGATTTTTAAAGTGATCTTTGAAAATATTAAATATTTTTGGAATTGATCCATTATAAATAAATAAACGTTTAATTTTTAAAGTTATAAAAATTATGATTTTTAAGAAATATAGTTAAAAGCTGATTTTTAGAAATACGATTAAAAGTCGATTTTTGAGAAATATGAACTAATGATTTTATAAAATAATTTAGATTGGATTTTTGAATATATGATAAAAGTTTAAATATAGGATTTATAAAATTTGATTATTTTATAAATCGAAATGATGAAATTATAAAGGAATTTAAAGACGTTTTAAAAGAAAAATATAAATTGATTTATATTAAAGATTTATAAATTGATAATTTATAAATTAGAACGTAGGAATTATAAAACGAGCTTTTATAAGTGTTAGAATAAATTGTGAATGAATTTCATAAATAGAATGAAATTTATAGAATTTTATACGGTGAAGTCATAAATGGAATTTTATAAGCAGTAGGTTTATAAAATTTATTATGTTGTTAAAATAATAGTTTTGGATAAATAAATGAATCTTATAAGTTATAAGATTTATAATTATGAAATTCTAAGGAACGATTTTGTGAAATAATCGTTTATAAGCAATTGACTTATAATATGAACTTTTAGTTTATAATTGAGATATGAAATCAAATAGGTTAATAAAGGGAAAAAAAAAAGTTTTTATAAATAAATAGAAACGGAATTTATAAACGTTGTTTTGTAAATCCGCAAACGACTTATTTTGATAAGTCAATTGTTATAACCTATTAATGGAGTTATATTCACGTTGTAAACAGTGAATAATCCTTTAAGTTAAAAAGAATAGAAATAATGGAATTTGTGAACATAGTATATTCACGTTTTTAGACTGTGAATAATTCTTTGAATTAAAATGAATAAAAGAATCAAATTTGTTAACGGAGTTTATTCACGTTTTTGAATAGTGAATAACACGTTAAAGAAAATGGTTTAGATTTGATGTTTTAAATTGAATTAAAACGATCTAACGATGTTTTAAATGTGTTGAGATTCGAAACCATAGATTTCAACATTTATTGTTGAAATAGACGTTTTCGAGAAATAAAAGGAAATGTGGACTATAACACTGTTGTTATAGTAAATGATTTCCGAAAGGAAATGTTTTGAATAGTATTGGGATTTATATATCTATTTTAATTTCGAATCCCTATACTAGTAGTTTTGGGTTGTCGTAACGATGTTTTACGCAACATTCGTTTTGGCCCAAATAAATATGTTTAAGGGAATGATTTCCTTAAAGAATGAATTATATACTTAATTCGATTTAAGTATATTGAATATTTTCCAAGGTTGAAAATAAAAAGTTTTGTGAATTACTTATGAATAATAAGTATGGAAATGTTTTCCAATATGAAGTGAATAATTAGAATTTATCTTTTTGAAGATAAATTGAAATGAATTATTGAAATCGAATATGCATGGATATTTTGAAATATAAATTCATTATGGAATTTATATGTGAAAAGTGGAATTTGTTTGAAAATAAATATTGATTTATTTTTGAAGTGTTGAAATTTTATATCTTATAAAGATATTTTGGAAAATAAATAATTTGGAAAATTATTTGGAATCTGGTGATGTATGCATATCAATTGATAGTTCAATAGCCGACTATCAATATTTCCCTTTGAATGGGTAATTGATGTGATTTGTTTGAATGTGAATGCCACACTTATTTTTAAATAAGCGCTCACTATTCGGGTTAACCGGGAAAGGACCATGGGGTCGTATAACCCATTCCGAATATGTGATACGTCGTTATGAATTGCATTTGAAGATCGGTGTTGAAGACCGGTATTTGCGAGAGCGATAGGATGACCTATCGATTGTCTCTGCACTGGGTAGCTCCTGGTATTGAGATCTCTTAAGTGATGGGAAATTCGATCGGGATTGTGAATACCCGTATTGCAAGGGCTTCGTAAGAAGTGCCTTCGGTTTTGTTCGAGCCCGGAACAGACTTGTATGGATTGTATGCCTGACATTACAAGTTGAGATATAAAGCCGATTTCTTTCAAATATATTTCTGTTGGTGGCGGAGAATTTATTCTTTGCTTAACACCCTTCTTTGAGACGTACGAGCTCAAAGGTTATATAGTTGAAGTTATCAGCAATATATCTCATTTTGGTAATGTGACATGCTGAGTGATGCTGAAATGATCATTGTGTTGATTATTGTGATAGGATCATTTATTTGATCGTCTATCTTAGTGATCATTGTGTTGATCATTTGTTGACCCAAAGCACGGCTTTTTGTACAAAGTGTGTTTTTGTGGACGTGAATTCATCGAGCCTCACATCCCGTTAATGGTCAAAACAGGAAAGATGCGGCAAGGTTATGAGGGGTAGCTCCCTTTAGGGTATGTGCATTTCCTTCTGGAAAGGGTGGTATCATGGTATGGAGCCCAGATACTTACTCATGTTGATACATTATATCTTTTTCTGTGTGGTGTTGTTGGTGACGAGCGCTCGGTTAAAGGTCCAATGGGACCGGGGGATGCCATATTCGTGTAGTAGTTACCTAGTGATAAAGGTAACCCGGCCTTGTGTTGGCAGAGAGCTGGTTAAGTTCTCGGGGACGTCCAGCCAGAGGCGTTTCCATGTGGCAGTAGGAAGTTCCTTAGCCTGACCATTTGTTGGAAATCCAATTCCCAATACGAAACTTGTACGGTATTAGTTGTAGAACCTGCCATTCACTTATGGTGGTCACCACTGTTTGGATAGTAGCTATAGTAGGCATACGATAATGGTCGTATGTTGGCTAAGATTTATATTCTACTTTCGAAATGAATTTTTCCTACACTATGCACTAATAATAATATCAAATATTATTTTAAATGCGTATCAAGCATCTTTGACTATCATAAGGAGAAATCTCCTCCGATTCTGCGTTTGCATTGTGTGTGTGTGCGGGAGGCCTTATGGTAGTCTCATTTTTTAAAAGCATTGCGAATTGATTAAAAATATTCCTCTATTTTGATTTTAAAGTTAAATAAACTGTTTTGAGTTCTCACACCAGTCACATGACTGACTCGGAGTTTATTGTTTTCCTTCCTAAACTCTGGGTGCCCACAAATTTCCACACAGGCAGTTAAGAGTTAGGTTTATCAGGATATTCTGGATATTCTGGAGTTGCTGGAGGCAAGCTGGATGGCATGGCGTATTACTAGTTTATATAGTATTTCTTTTTCCGCTGCACTGATTGTTGTATGTTGTTGTACACTCTGATGATTTGATGTAATGTAATATGATGAAATGTAATAACTGATATAGTTCTTTGTTTAAAGATTATTCATTTATTATTATATGTTGTTCCGCTGCGAATTGTGAGATTCTGTTGTTGTTCTGTTGTTTTCTTCTGTCCCGTTCTATTTTTAAAAATTCTTCTATCTTCTGTTTTCTAATTCTCTGTTTTCTAAAAAAAAAATTATCTATCTTCTTTTCCCTCTATTTTTCTTTTTCTTTCTTCTTTTTCTCTCTTCTTTTTTTTCTTTTCTTTTTAAAACCCATAACATCTCGGTTTTCGGCCTTCGATTTCTCGGCAGTCGATAAAGTGAGTGTCGATGTCGGTTTTTCGAAGAACGAAAATCCCCAGACTGTTACAATCTTATGCAAGTAAATCAACTCAAGTGAAATGTCCAAATGAAATGCCATAACTTAAAGAATGTTTGGGATTTCCATCCTTTAAGGATCCGTGGAACTATCTATATACATACTACAATACGCTACATAAATAATATCTACAGTAAAGTAAAATATTAAAATAGTGTTAAGGTGTTATCCATATCCCCCTTAACACATTTTTATATGAATACGCAGTCTATACAGATATTGTAAGCCCCACCAAACCGGTGGTTTACTCAATGAGCACTCCATAGGTAGATACAAACCAAAGTCGTAATGGGTGCGATCAGGATAAATATGACAATGCACGCGAGGGAATGACCAAGGTAGGATACTACTGTTTTGCGGATCTGGACTGGTGGTAACGCATAACAGCTATTACCGCCCACGTCGAGACACACTCCCAAATCAAATCAAAGGGTGGCCACTAAATCAATCATAAAGTAATAATATAGTATCAAGAAATATGCCCAATAGGGGGAGCGACTCCACTTGGCCCGGCATGGCTCCTATTTTAGTCATTTTAATTATGCCCCAAAGGTCAAGGCTACCCATCATCGTTCTTTTACTTCATTCCAGTAAAGTTCGCCGAACCATCCTTCTTCATTCTAGATTCTCCACCACGTGAACAGTTGTTAAAGTGGTTTTCATATTGGTAGAGAGTATGACAATATCCGATCCCGGTCTCTTTAACAACCGAACGCTGATTTCACACCAGTTGGTTCATTTACATTTCCAAAACCAATTCGTAATTTATATCAAAATATCATATTCACTTCAAAATCATATCAATTTCGAAATCATATTCACATCTGAAATCATATTCATTTTCAAAATCATGACCACAAAATAGATTAAACCATCATATCAAAATATTCGCATTTTATATCAATTAAATCTAAATCATAATAGTTCCAACTTTAAAATATTTTGAATATTGAAAGTAGTTTATATACTGCAATACTTGTACATTAAAAATAGTTTATACTTTGAAAATAGGTTATAGATTGAAATAGTTTATATATTATAATTAGTTTATATATTAAAATAGGTTATAGATTGAAATGGTTTATTTATTAGAAATAGTTCATATATTAAAATAGGTTATATATTAAATAAATATATTAATTTAAATATTTTAAACATAGTATATTTTATTTTGTTTTAAATTTTATTAAATTAAATCGTATATTGTGAAAGAAATAAAAGAAAATATAGTTATAAGTAAGACCTTAAAATTTACAATTTAAAACTTAACTTATAAATTTAGAATTCTTAAAACATATTTAAAATCTAAATTTTACATATATGTTTTAAAATAAAATCTTTATATTAAATTTTGTTAGGATTTTAATATACATTAAGACTGATTAATCATGAAACCCTGGATCTGAATAGCTGACCCATATTGATTTAATTAGAAAGAAATATAGGATAGTAAATGGGTTAGCGAAAGCCATACCTGCAGTTGATGTTGGAAAAGTAACACAACACCAGAAAGGTTATCTCCTTACGGTTATAAGTGTGACAAAATTAATTTGTTACGGTTATAACCGTGAAAATAGGTACCGTGGGCAAATTCAGTCACACTATTGCTCACGGTTATAACCGTGATAAAAATAGTAATTTCTCACGCTTATAACCGTTATAAATTTAGATATTATCACACTTATAACCGTGACAGAACAGTATTTACTCACGGTCATAATCGTGATAAAATGGTTATTACTAACGCTTATAACCGTGAGAAATTTAGATAGTATCACACTTATAACCGTGACAGAACAATAGTTTCTAACATTTATAACCATTAACAAAAAGGAAACTCTAACACTTATAACTGTGACAAATGCAAATTATATCACAGTTATAACCATTACCAAAGGTTATTTTCTAACACTTATAACTATGATAACTAAAACAATATCAAACAAACTATATAGCACCAATATTTTATTACAGCTACAAACAATCTATACAAAAAATGTATAGTATTAACATTAAGAAAATGTACGATCAATAATTAGAACAACACCAAACATTTATGTTTCATACAAACACCATAAAGGATACTTCATACCAACACCACAAATTATAGCATACAAGCATAGTATATATAACAAACTTTAAAACATAGTTTTAGAATATAACTACATAGTGTTTCGTAACTTACTAATAACGCAAACGATACTTGGGCCAAATCACAAAACCTCCTTCAACTAATTCGGATAGCGTGTAATGGCCATTTTAGCATAGCAGCAACTTGCCTGTCATACCACTCCAGACTCTATACAACTACATCCCCTGCCTCTACTGTCACTCCATTGTCAGTTCACCACATCCACTACCACCCATTGGTTCTGCTATACTCACCACCCACGTCACTAGCCAACTTCCGAACCATGCATTTCATTGCGTATATCACCTCCTGTCATTTTCACAGTGCCACTACCTACATTTTTATACTTCCATACTTCGAAAACAATTGCCTCATACTCTCACAGTTCCTGCACTTCCATACTTTCAAATCAACTTCTAATATATAGCCACCATTCATTAAAATACTGCTCTGCACTTCTGTGCACCTGCCGTGCACATATCTGTGCGCCATCATAACTTCTACAATCAAACTGCTACTACCTTCAAACCCAAATCGCTGCATCACCAAACAACACATTCGACCACTACGACTTCAAAACCAAACCTGAACCAACTCACTAATCACTCCGTTTGTAGTCCAACGGTCAGGATATTTGCCTTCCTCCAACATCACATTCAGTTCAATATTACTCCTTGCTATGGCACATTCAGTTCGACATGAACACTCATTCCACTGCTCAATATTTCATTCATCTTATACCACTACTATTTCACATAACAAAAAATGAACAGTGATTGCCATCACTTGATTACCACTTCAAACTGAACACTTTTCTCCATCAACCTCAACCTCACTTCCCTGCATCACCTCTGTTCCTACACCACATCACCTACAACTTCCATTCTCCAAACCTTCAACTCCATACAAAACCACTTCTCCAACATCAACTGTTCCTCCCAACTGCCTCTCCACCTCCACAAACAACCAGATTGCAAAATAAACCATCCACCACTGCTCAACCAAACGAATTCAAAACTGCCACTACATCACTTCATAACTCCTTTATAAACTGCACTATAACCATCGCTACAGTCGCATACTCCTACCACACCTCCACAAACAACCCACTGCCTTCAAAAACCATCGCCTACAAAACCCACTGCAACCAATGTCTTCCAACCTACATCTTCTAAAACTCGTCAATCCCCCCATTACTAACACCCTCTATTCATGAAGAACCTGGTATAATTCAAGCAGAGCAGCCTTAGGGAATTGAGAATACATGGGAAACTTAACTGATGAATGATCGTATGCATTTCTTGCTTGGTTTGATTCATTATAACCTAAACTTGGAAGTTGTTCTGAGTTAGTTATATCATGTTCAACTTCAAATATAACATATGGTGTAAATGTTTAACACATGGTATTAATGCATGATCATAAAGCCACAAATATAAAATGTTACTCATGGATGACAACACCTCAAATATAAAATGTAAAAATTTGTGTTAATGCGTGATCATAAGGCCAGTGTGAAACAAATGAGCATAAGAAGTCTAGTCAAATGTGCATTATCATCATATTGACTATAATTAGCATAAGAAGCCCAATCAAATTTTCAAACAAATGTTTGAGTATAATGCAAAAAGGTTCAAATGATGTTTTACAAAATCGAACAAAATAACAAGATGAAACATTGAGTGACCTAAAGAACTAAAAGATGAACACATATGTAGGTAGTCCAAAACAAATAAAAAATGAATAGAAAAGGCATTAAACTACCTCTAAACAGAAATGTCTTTTAGATAAGAGTTGAGGTAAAAAAATTTAGCACCAATGCAACTCTTGATTCTCAATAAACAACAACACATCATACAATTGAAACTAAAGAGTGTGTAAAGGATAATTTCAGTATTTCACCTATGGTTGAAACTCTAATTAGTGGCTAAAAACGGGATAGTTTCGATTGATAATTTCAGTATCAATATGGAATAAGATAAGATTTTGGATAACGCAGACCGTCAGTAATATAATTTCATCACTTACAACGATATTTATTTTATGAAAAATAACTGATCAAAAAAGCATTACAATATCAGCACAATATGCAATCTAGCTTCATCATCCATAATTATACCTGAGAGGATTAGCCGGCAATCGTTGTCCAATGGTAACAAAACTAGTCTCCTGATTTGACATAAACCAGGCAAGAGAAGAAACACTGTATAATGAAAAGATTTTAAATTATCACCAACAATTCATACAAAAAACATGCATTATCTTTCTTTTCTTAGCCACGTTGAGAATCTGAGACACAAACCTGCCAGTAAATATGTTCTCTCTAACTCCACGTATAGTGGGATATCTAACACCCTCTTGTTTTTTAAGAAATTACTGCAGTAAATCTCTCATCTTGAAAGCCTCTTCTAGGTAATTTCCTACAATATTGACATTCTGTTAAAATAAATACGGACATAGCAAAGCAACACCAAAAGGAATCCTTACCTGGTTCATGTCTATAGTTTCCATGATCTTTTTGCACCAATTAACTAGGATATTTAAACTGATTTCTATTTGTATACTCAGACCAATTACTAGAATAATCAAAAGTATATGAATATCTTTTGCTAACTTAATTTGCATTCCATGTGTATAGTTTGCTAGAATGCTGATTAAACCGTACATTCTTACTACACATACTTTAGAATGCACCAAGTATAGTAGTTTAGGAGATTGTTGAAAAACTGAAATGTAAATGCATTGAACATACGTATGGCTTACAAAAGAAAATAGGCAATAAACAAGGATTGGTCCAACTTTTATTTTACGATATGTTGCACAAATATGATCTAGAAGAGAGTATACAATTTTTGTTCACTCTCAATCAATGAGAGTGAACATTAACCCCTTGTATGATTGGTTGGAATCAAACAAACAATAATTTTATTAATCGATATTTTATTCTATTTTTTAAAAGGGGAATTAGGAAAAAGGGTAAACTTTGCAAAAAAATTAGACTGGAGGTCATCAAGTTATATTTTTAGGCTGAAGGCGTTGGATTCAACCTTTACACTATACAAAATGCTAGTTATAACCAGCATTACATTCAATTTTACCCTATGCAAAATGCTAGTTATAATTAGCATTGTCCTTTAGCCAAAGAAACAAACTTGTTGTCCTTCAATCTAAATTATTTCTAAGTTTGTCCTTGTGCCTATGTTTCTGTTTTTTAAACGATGATGTTCAGACTTTACAACATGATTGAATGAAAGAAAAAATAATTATTGTAGGTCTATATATGTTATTCAGTTTCAACCAAGCACATTAGCCCTCACTGATAGACTCGAGAGTACATAGAACTGTACTCTTCAAGGAATATGGCATCTGCGAACAGTCCAGATTACGACCTCCATTTATTTGCTTGGACATGAGAAAAGTATTTTTGTTGTAGGTATAAGGGGAAGCGGGCATTTTTATTTACTTTATAAATGTCAAAATTTTACAAAAACTTTATGATGCTGCATAAGAATGCAAGAAATAAGAGAATACCGGAAGAAGAAAAATTGAGTATTTTATGAGAATCATAAAGTATTGTGAAATCTTCTTCACCTGGTCAAGTGCAGAATCAGCAAGATTATCGGTATTTGGCAAAGCAGCTTTAACTAACGCAGAATAATAAACCATCTTAATTGTTCTGTCGTTCTTCAACTTCATCAATATATGCAACTCCTAGTGATGAGTACCTGCCAAACGACTTTTACATGTACGACTATTTATATTTCAGCTTATAAAGTAATTTATCCGCAGCACCAAAAAAGAAATATCAAGGCTTGGAATGTATGGATATCAATCATTAGGTTATGAGTTTCTTTCTTATTTCCTTCAATAATTTTTTTTCACACATAAATATGAATAGAATACATTTATTTGGTTGGAGGATAATTTAGAAAGTCGGTTGTATAATGGAGTTCCCTGAAAGGACTATGTGCTCTCTCGAATCATTATACAATAACCTAATAAACATGGTTAACATAATATATTGACTTCATTCAGTGTATCAATATTATGGATTTAGTAGTGGTACCGATGCACAAATACACAAAAATGTCAAAATTAGAAAGGAAAAAAATCAAAATGAGGATTTTGCATGGAAAATACTCCAAACAAATTAAAGAAAAAACCAAGAAAAAACCGTTCAAAGATTGATAAGAAGGCAGTAACAGTAAATTATTACATACCATTTGGACTTCCTTCCAATTTTCAGTCTTACTCAGCTATTCCTTTTTTTGATTCTACAATATCCTAGCAATTTTCATAGATGTTCCAGCACTGCTTTTAAAATAATTGTATTACCTGCAAATCGAAAATAGAACAAAAGAAGAGCATTAAACAAATAACGAATAAATCACAAATAAAGAAACAGAAGCAGAAAAGAAATAGACTTCGAATTATATCATTTTTAGAAAAGAGAAAAGATTCAAACCCACCTTAGATTAGCTCCTAAAATATGAAATAAACAAGGATTGTATTTTAGCTGCAGCAGAACGCAGACGCTCACCATTTTCTAGTTCATTGACATTTTATAGAACATGTGATTATCCTTGCTAACCGATCAAACTCAACATCAATAAGCTTATTTGTTTTGTTATACAAAATATTTTGTGTTTATATTTAATATTGTGCTTATTTCTTTTTCATTTTTTCTTTTCAAAATTTATCTTTTTTCTGTCCAATTTTCTACATTTGCATCCAACATTAGGAGATTAATATTCATAAAATTAAGTTCTAATAAGTTCATGGAGTATAAAATTTTCACCTTGTCCAATTATGTTATCGTATACAACTTGATTAATTTAAACAAAATCTAAATTAAGATGATATCGCCTTTACATTTCTATAATAGGCACAAACGAAAAAGGGTAAATTATACAATAATTCTACTATAAAATTATTTTGTTTATGTTACATTTTCCATCTTATCTCACATATTTCACTCTACTTACATACATATAAAGAGAGACAAATAAATCTTTGCTCCTAGCGTTCTCGATGCAAATGAAAACTAAAAATAAAGGGAAAAGAAACGTGAACTTACAGTCCAGTGGTGTGGATCACTGATATTCCTACCTTCTCTATATAGACTGAAACCATTTAAAGGATCTTTTCTTAGAGTTCTCACTGCAACCAAAACTAATGAACTGTTGTCTACTACATGGTTTGAAGTGTCTGATGGCATGTCAGCAAGTCTTCTCCGTTGTATTTCATTGCCTTCAATTCTACCTGCACTTAATCAATGTATATGTTCATATACTTAGACAGAGATTCTTAGTTTACCAAAACAAGAACAAAGCTATGCTCTTGTATTTAATTTAATCAAATTCGTAAAAATAACTAGGTGTTTGAGGAAAAAAATCCGAAACTGAAAGTTAGATCGCTTTGTTGAAAGTGAAACGATGTTGAGTTAACTAAAAATACCTTAAAAATCACGTTCTGTTACCCTTTTTTGTTGTCTAATAAGCCAAATCATGAATCGAAGTTTTAAATCAAGCAAAACCCATATCATGAAACCATTAAAATAACGCAATGCACTAAAAATAAAGCAATTAGAAGAAAAAAAACCTGAAATTATTACTGACTGAAATTACCATATTTTAAAAATTAAAAACCAAACCTGAAATAGCCTTCTTGCTTCCTGCTACTTGCGCCGCATTGCTGTTTTTTGATTTGTCTTCCACATCGACCGATGCAGGTGCCCTTCGAGCCTCAAAGTTTGATCTAAACGATATATTTTATCAAAGTTTGGTTCACAAATACAAACGAAGAAGAAAAGGAAAGAGTAAGACAAAACGGGGCGTTGAAACGACGTCGAAGGCGGAGGGGTTGGTACGCGAAATGGGGGCGCTGAAACGAGGGAAAGGCGGAGGCCTGCAATCAAATCAATGATCGTTACGTTCATCTTTAAAGCTTGAATTTGATAAACAGCAAGACAAAACGCGAAAGCGAAACAAACCTGCCACTGAAACGAGGTCGAAGGCGGAGGGGTTGGTACGCGAAAACCCTAATCTAGTCTGCTATCAAATCAATTATCGGTTACGTTCATCTTTAAAGCTTGAATTTGATAAATAGCAAGAAAAAACGTGAAAGTGAAATGAACCTGCACTGAAACGAGGTCGAAGGCGGAGGGGTTGGTAAACGCAGCTCCAATTTTGCCTTGCGAAATAAGGAAGGAGCAAGTTAGAACCGTGACAAAGGGCGGAGATAACAATAGATACCAAACTGGCGAATCTACCCACTATGCTTTGAACTATTTGCGAAAATACCAGATTATGTTACGGTAATAACCGTGACCGTTATATATCACGATAATAACCGTAATAAATTTCCCACGCTAATAACCGTGAGAAATCGAAACGAAAATAGTGTTACAAAATGCCATATTTGGTGTTGTGTAAATTTGGTTTGGTTTTTCATTTTGACACAAATCACAGACCTTATATTAGATCTGAATTCATAGTTGTTGCTACATAAACTGATTAAGAGAAAGAGATAGATCTAAAAGATAAGAGTTGGATCTGTTCTTCCAAATTGACATAAACCCTAGATCTGAATAATTTCATGAAAGAGATTCAAAGAATAACTGTAGCTTATGTAATTTGGGGACCATAACCTCTTATTTATAACGTTGGCATTTTCTAATTTGGTCGTTCAACAAAATAGAATTGCCTCAATATCTACACATTAATACCATTACAATTATACCTATAAGCCTTATAACTTCAATTCATAATTTAGTCACTTTAATTAGGCTTTACACCAAAATTGCATGACACATTTATTTTGCATATGTGGCCTACATATTGAAATTTTCTAACAATCCCCCCCCCCAGGTTATATGTGTAATAATCTTACAAACATGTTTAACTTTACGAGCTCCAAAAATTGCTATTTATAACATAAGGTGTTTCTGAAACAATCTTATCCATTAACTATGCTGACAAAAGATCAAAGTGGCTTTCGTTACCTTCTATGCAGCTAACCAATCAGTGGCCACATATACCAACATAATCAAACGACATAGATCAATCATGGATGCATAGCGTGGAAATTACATGAAATGTGATCTATACATGTCTATTTCCAACTGGTCCTACTTTAGTGAGATCAAAACATTCAATATTTGAACAACCTAGAGTGCAAACAAAACTTTATTGCTTTATTTATGATCAGAAGAATGAACTTGATATGTATCTATAACCAAAGTATAGAGCAATGTGTCATACGACAGTACCAAATGCAAACTCCCCTTGAACAAAAATATTCTTACATAAAAGTTACACCAATTGAGCAAGATGCTCATGAAAAACTTTGGATGATATCTCTTTTGTAAGCGGATCCACCATAGTGGAGTTTGTCACGGTATGCTCTATGAATTACAATCTATTATGCACTCTCCCCTTACTAGAAAATAATATGTAGTTTTATTGTTACAATATTACTTTAATGATCTTTCAATTTCTTTATGCAATAGTCCATTAATTTATGACAAAACTACACAATAATTTTCCATCGTTGGATGCCCCATAACAGAAAATAGCAAAGAAGGCTATATGTATATATATGACAGCTTTCCGTATTATTAACCCAAAAAATGGATCGAACAGCCGGTTTGATTTTGAAAGCACCAGCCTATTCTGATAGACCAATACCATAGATCACAGATATAAGAAAGAGCAATAAAAGAAAGAAGACAGAGAATTTTTATAGTGGTTCGGCTGTTAATGAAGCCTACGTCCACTTTATATTTTTCTTATAGACTGATTGCTGTTACAAGATGTGTTCGATTACAAGTCTTTGATTATTTCTCAATAGATCGGATCCTCGAAGTTGGAATCCATTAGAGAATTATAGTGGATTCCTTTAGAGATTGTTGTGAGGGAGGAAGAGAATGAAGAATGTCTTTAGTAGAGCTTCAGCAATCAGTCTGGAGAAGATCCCTTTCGTCGACCGAATCCCGCCTTCTTTCTTTATATTCCATAACTTGCTTGTTTGAGGTTTTAAAGAAATGCATGGGTTTCTTAGCCCTTGTTCGTTCCTTGCCTTATCTTTTCTAATTTGAGGTGATGGGATTGTTCTGTATTCGGCTGGATCCCGTTGGGTTAAAAACCTGGATAACATTTACCCCCCAAAGTACGCCTTTAGAATGAAAGATGTACTTTGCTTTAGAACAAGTCATGGCAACGATTTTTTGGTTGTTGAGATTTAGTCTTGGTGAACCGTCCAGTTCCTTTGGATTCTCTTTCCAGTCATAAATCATTATAAACCTGTTACAGCCTAAGACTCTAGACTTTGCGTAAGTGTAATCTATACATCTCAATCATTCCGAATTCATTTGGAGTTATTACATCACATTTCTCTAATTAAATTACACATCGCTAATCGTCCTCCGTTCTTTACATCACTATCAATTTTTGCTTTTCATTCAGAGTTTTCACATCATATATCAAAATCACATTATATTTCAAAATCACATCATATCACAACATATATCAAAATCACATTATATCACATCGTATATCAAAGTCATCATGTGTTCATGCAGGATTTGTCCGTTTTATTCTATTTATAAGGCTTTCAGATCCTTTTTGCAAAACCAAATCTGTTGTAAGGTTCGATGTTTTTGGACCGTATAAGTTTAATGCGCGATCTCTCCGGATCATTTAATGTTTAGTTTAAAGTGTGATTTCTCTGGATCATTTAATGTTTAGTTTAATGTGCGATCTCCCTTGATCGTTTAATGTTTTAAGTTAAGGGGACGATCTCTTCGGATCATTTGTTTGTTAAGTCAAGGGGGATTAAGTAAGACCACCCACTCAGTCTCCGGTGAGGCGACTTACTTCTTGCACTTCGGTTCCATGGTGGGACTCTAAGACGATCAATATCGTACAAGCCCATACACTCGCTCTTTGGCAAGGGGACTTACACCTTGCACACCGGTCCCATGGTGGGACTCTAAGACGATCGATATCAGTTATAAAAATTCAAATATTCAAATCAAAGCAAGTAAACTGAAATTAAACAAGAAAGAGTTCTGAATGTTCATCTCAAGCATCCACCTCAGAGCGTTTCTAGGGACCGTTCGTGATCCCGTACATGTGTAAGCGGCCTACGATTGTTATTGTCCTAAGTTCTCTCAGGCATTCAACTCAGAGCGTGCCTAGGGTCCGTTCGGGATCCCGTACACGTGTAAGCAGCCTTCGATTATTATTGTTCTAAATAGCCATCTCATGATCTGACTCAAAGTATGCCCACGGACCGTTTGGGATCCCGTACATGTGTAAGCAGCCTGAGGTTATTATTACCGTAAATGGTTATCTCAAGCATCCGACTCAGAGCAACCTAGGGACCGTTTAGGATCCCATACATGTATAAGCGCCCTATGGTTAATAAAGTCAGAAAAAGCATAAGGCAGAGAGTATGGGACAAACTTGCCCCTTATTCTAACTGTGGGATTGTGGTTTCTTCTCATGCGGTTATGTATTCATACTTCGATTTGCTACTCTAGCTCCAATATCACCCACTTCATGCATTAAAGCACATTCCAAATCCAAATTTATTGCGGCCCAAGTCATGTGCGAATTATTTCAGTTTGTTTTTCTCTAACTCCAGATGCCCTTGCTTTGGGTTCTATTTTTGATTCCAGTGTTGCCCCCAAGTATCAGTTGTTCTAGATATGGAGGCAGGATTCCAGCCTGTTTCAATCCAGCTCCAGCAGCTTCCGTGTTGTTCCCTAGAGTTTGATTCATATTCCCTGTAGATCTAACTATCCCTTGCTGCTCCATCCTCCCGAAGAAGCTATCCATCATCTTTTGTTGCCTAGAAAAGATCCCATCTTTCATCTCCTTCATCATTCTTTCCATTTCTTCTTTAATCACATAGATGGATTGATAAGAAACCAAGGACACCTCCTAGCTACCCCCAGGCTCCTATTGACTTGCTATAGCTCTAAATCTAGTATTAGGACTACTCATCTTCTCTAAATCTTAGATTCAAACTTCGATTCTTCAGATCTCGTTCAAGGTTCTCAGTGAAATCACCAAAATGTCAACCCAAAAATTAGATCAATACCCTGGTTTGATTTCGAAAGCACCAGCCCAGTTCTGATAGAGCAATATCATAGATCATAGATATACGAAAGAGCGGTAAAAGAAAGAAGACAAAGAAGTTTTATAGCGGTTCGGCTATTAATGAAGCCTGCGTCGACTTTATATTTTTCTTATAGACTAATTGATGTTATAGGATGTGTTTAATTACAAATCTTTGATTATCTCTCAATAGTTTGGATCCTCGGAGTTGGAATCCACTGGAGAATCACAGCGGATTCCTTCAGAGATTGTTGGAAGGGAGGCAGAGAGTGAAGAATGTCTTTAGTAGAGTTTCAGCAATTGGTCCGGAGAAGTTCCCTTTTATGTTATAGGTGGCACAGTACTTATAAAGGCTAGAGGGTTTCTGGGCCTTGCCTGCCATAGCCAGCTTGCAGAAGGACTACAGGCAGCTTAGGAGATCCGGGTCGGCGAAATGAGCCAACACCATGGGTCGCTGGTGATCCATTGTCGATGGGTCGCTTGCGACCTATAGTCTATGGTCGGTAGCGACCCATGGACTTAGTTTATTTCACGGATCGAATCCCTCCTTCTTTCTTTGTATTCCATAACTTGCTTGTTCGTGGTTTTGAAGAAGTGCATGGGTTGCTTGGTCGTTGTTCATTCCTTGCCTTAGCTTTTCTTGTTAAGTTCTATGCCACTTTGATGTGATGAGATTGTTCCGTATTCAGCTGGATCCTGTTGGGTTAAAAACCCGGATAACACTTATATAGCTTCATCCAAAAACAACAACAAAAACAACAATATTATTGTTATTTGAAGTGAACCTTTTGTACTCTTGGCATCCAAAATATTCGGACTATAATGCCTTATGATCTCCAACCAATCCGTCTTGAGCATATAATCCTGTTTCTTAAAGATATCTCATAACCATTTGGGTTACTAACAATTGATCCACTTTTAATGTCAGTAAGATATCTGCCAAATAATACACTCACTATCCATATGTGTATATGATTTAGCATGCATTAGACTCCACACTACAAATGCATGAGGAATCTTTTGCATTTCTTTAGCTTCAAGGATGGTCTTATATTACTATATAAGACAACATTTGTCTATTTTGGCAAAAGAGAATTAATTTGCAGTTTGCATACCAAAACCCCCCTTTTTCTACAGCCCTATCTGCCTAATCCTTTTGTGATAATTCAAATAGCACTCCATGAATGATAATAGTGTATCTGAATCCCTAATACAAAAGGGTAATCCATAAGTGGTTTTCTTAGTTGTTTCATCAATGTCTCCATTGAGTAACACGACTTTACTATCCCTCCAATATTGCTTAAAATCATAATCTACAAGCTTCAAAATAATTCTAAAGATCTTTTAGTAAAACCAAAGAGAAATCTCTTTAAAAATAAAACATTGTTTTTTCTTTTGAGTATAGTCTTTTCTGTAACGAGTCTTATAACTTTCCACATTACTCACTTGATCCATTTTTGTTTTGAATAATTATTTATAACCAATGATTTTGTTACCTTAAGATGGTGAGAAAGATCTTAAATTTTATTATCCTTGTAGATCTAGACTATATATTCATACCTTAAATCCATATTTCAAATTAGTACCTTATATGGATTGATGCAAGTCTAAAGAATCATCTTCACCAATCCAATATTTATCTTTATGAAAAAAATACCAAATGGTCATCGGAATAGTATTTCTTCTTTTCAAGTGGATTTCCTCAGTGACCTCTTAATTTGAAGAAAATTTAATTTGACATTGTCTTATTATGGTTCTTAATATACTTCTTATTAATGAAAGGAAACAAGTCCTATATATTATCCAAATAAATAACTATGGTTGAATCAAAGATAATGATTCTCCTTAAAGACAGTGGTACATACCTTAAAATTTTGTTTACGTTGTCTTATTACGGTTCTTAATTTTTTTGTTGTTAATAAAAGGAAACAAATCCTATACATTATCCGAAGAAGTAACTATAGTCGAATCGAAGATAATGATTCTCCTTAAAGACGATGATCCATACTTTATTTTTTTCCCACAAACTCAACATCCTAAAAAAATGTAGCATTTTCCCATCTTAAAATTCTTTCTTAGTGTGGGTTTATAAAATGTGTAGCTTTTAAGTTGCTTAGAATACTAATAAAGTATTTTCTATCTTTAGTGCCTTGGTCTGCAATTATTTAGTAAGTTGAAACAAATAATCATTTTAATCACCGAATCAAAATTTGAGAATTTATTATAAAAGGTATTTAGCATAAGTAGATATATATAAGATATATTTTAAACATTAAGAGCTTTAATTCCAACAATGTTTTAATTTATCCATAAATCAATCTTATTATTTCTAAATGAACAATAATAACACAATTAGTTCATATTAGAAATAGAAAATCGAAACCTACCTAAATGACAGCATAACAAAAATATCAAATAAATCCAAACAATATTATTGAAATCTCGATAATATTTTAAAAAATATCTAATAAACTTTACTTTATATATTTGTATATCATATTAAAGAAACAACTATAAATATATTTATATGTTATTTCCTTTCTTCTAGATCCTTAGCGATTTCTTTATCCTTATTTGTACATTTATTTACAATGTAATATAAATAGGTACTTTCTATCTTACCATGCTTCAATCTCTCTTGTTCTTATCACAATGTGAAATGAGCTCAATAAAGGTCATTTTATTCTTAAGAAAATTAATAATAATCTTAAAATGGTTATACCGTGAATAAAGAGAGTACAAAAAATAACAACAATAACTTGAGTGCCTTTAACTTTTGAAGCAATATTTTCCATATAGTACTTATTTATGTTTCCTTTATTTTGACTTTATGTAATCAAGCAATATAAAACGTGCTTGTTTCTCCTTACCATTTTAACAAAATGCTTTTCATTCTCAATAAAGAACTCCTTTAAATTGGTTATCC
This sequence comes from Allium cepa, assembly GCA_030765085.1. NCBI lineage: Eukaryota > Viridiplantae > Streptophyta > Magnoliopsida > Asparagales > Amaryllidaceae > Allium > Allium cepa. The sequence continues at coordinate 788,482,438 of CM060935.1, read as the reverse complement.
CTATAGATACCACATCCTTGAAAGCTTCTGAAATATTTTGCTTTATGATCTTTTGACTCTTTCTTTTTGAATGGTCTCGCCTTTGAATGTTCTTCATGACATTATAAGAGCATTCAACCATAATATGAGTGGGTGTGACCTGCCTAATTGCACGAGCTAGATCCATGAAGTTAAGAACAAACAACATGATTTCTTAATAATCCTTAGAGTTTGTCCCAAACCAGATGTGAACATTAAAACTGGTAGAGACTTTAGTCAAATTAGTTGAAAATTGAACAAAAATTAAGTATTGACCATATATTCCCATATCCAAATATCAGCCATGTTAAATTCAAATACTTGGCAAGTCTCTTCTCAAGATACCTAGCACAATATTAATTTCAAATCTTTAGACAGTAATACTAACTGTAAGTGGTACTCTTATTATAATGATCAATCACTGATAATAAATTCAAGTTCAATAACAATCTTCCTTTGGACCGATTAGTTATTCACTTATAAAACCTTATAATCATCACATATTTATCACCAAACATGTGTAAGTTATTTGGCCAAATATTAGTCTTCCTTTGGGCTGGCTAACATCTGCATGAATAAATACACACAAATATCAAACATTTTCATGAACAACTAAAATAAGAGGTCACTTTGGTGACATGTTATTTCAATTAGCTCACTTGGAATCTAGGATATTGCAATTAGTTTGCAAAGAGACACCGATATTTGAATTATTTCTTGGTGTATATACATTATTTCAAATGCTATAATACTCCCCAAAGCATGGAAATCTCAAAATTATAATTGTGGCACAGCATGTTTTAATCATAGCTATTATAATCTTTTACTTTAAGTATGTGGTTACATTCATGACATTTTCTAAATAAGTATGATACAAGATATCATAAACAAGTCACATCACAAATGTAATGGATGAACGCCAGAATTAAATGCCATATAAAATTGTACATAAATGACAATAAATATCGTAATAATTAATATGAATGAATGTAGTAATTATAATGTATATCTGACTAGTTATGCAGAATGCTATTGTACCACTTTATCTTTAGTTTATTATTTGAATACTTAATCAAGGCCAATAACCATGCCTTTTGGCAAAATATGATAACTTCTGCTCCTTTTATTTCATGATAACCAAAGCACGAAAATGAAACTTATTTTTAATGAACGGTACACACATATAAAATATCTATATCTATCAAATATAAATGCATCAAATAATAAACAATGTCTTTTCTTATTCCAAATACAAACATGCTGCATCACTAATTTATTGCAACCGACGCATTTACTGCATTTATGACAATAAATTAATTTTTTTTATTACTATAACAACCGCATTTAATGTAGTTATAATATAAATAAATGCAATTGACCTTTATGTGGTCTAAAATGTAAACTAGTGTCATGTTAAAATTTGTTTCAATAAAAAGTAAACATAAACACATTAAAGGAGCACACTTTATTTCTAATTAACCATAATTTCTGAAATAACTCAAATACCTTATATAAATATCCAAATTACTTAATCAAAAGTTAAGTAAGGTAAAATAACCAAAAAACCATATTTATATTTCTTGCATAAATGGATCTAAACAACATATAGCAACTATATGTTCGCGCAACTATATGTTCGCTGTTATCAATTATTACAAGATTTACAAAACAATTTCATAAATATCTTTTCTTTTCCGTAAAAATAGTTTGGTATTCATAAATACAATAAAACATAAGTTTGTATATATTACACTATGCATTAGCCTTATTATCAAATCTTAATGCACTCACTAAACACGTATATAAATCAAGATGAGTATGCATAACATAATAGCTGGTTTTCATGGCAAAGTGAATAGCATAAGCAACGATGAACATACATGCAAGCAAACATAGTTACAGGCCAGTCACAAATTCTAGCATGGATTTTTCATAAGTAGCTCTAAAAAGGCCGAGTAAAGATGACATAAGTATGTTAACTCACACATAGTGTGTGTCTATATGTGTGTGTATTGAAACGGTCTTCAAACAGGCGATCAAAACAATAATTTGGAAGAAGCCGTATTTGAAAAATATTCATCTTGAGCACATAACCTTTTTCGACTAACAACAAAAAACCCATGTTAACTTTAGCTTTTATGTCTACTTTGACCAAAATTTAAAAAGATAGGTATATTACCTAGAAATACTATAGGTTGACAACTGATAAAATGGATATATGTACAAATGTGGCGTGTTCTTGTATAGGATAGTGTAGGTCAGGCATAAAAATGGAACAAACAGAAGAAGTTTCTTTCATAAGACTGGAACCATAACTGAATTAATATGCAATTTTTTAATATAAAATCTTAATGATGAACATACATGCAAGCAAACAAACATCGAGTTTAAAAAACTATCAATAGAAGGGATCAACTCAGGCGATTAGTGAGTGGACAAGTTCGATGGAAGAGGAAATGTGGCCACAGAAAGATGAAACTAGAACTATGTGGTTCCAGTTTTTACCATCTACTAGGGGAAAGAAGAAAATGTAAACATAAACGTGCTTTTCTCTATTTCAAATGGCATCTCCAACCAAATACAATGTTCTTTCCAACTTCAATTAAGTGATTGATATGTATAAGTTTCTTAATATATATTTTCCTATAATTTCAAAATACAAGAACTAATTCATTTCAAAATCAAAAGGTCATATGGTGTAATTCGAACAAATTTAGATATATAAAGTCTTTAACGAATTCTAAAAGTAAAATCAAATAGTCATATGGATTAAATTTATTTCTTGATAAAGAGTCAAGGGGTAATCTAAATCATTTAAAAATACTGTAAAAATAAGAACTAAAAAATGAAGCTCACGGACTTTGAGATTCTTACGACGTTGGCAGTTCTTTCTCTTCTTCACAATGATGAAGGTAATTTGTTTCGCACACCTTAAATTCAATAGCAGAGGTGGAGTTCGACAACAGAGATGTTAGGGTTGATCACAGATGGAATTTGTGACAAATGCACTGAATGTTTGGGGACAAATGAAATAGATGATAATGCGATTAGGGATTGAATTTTGGGGATTGAAATTGATGATAATGAAATTAGGGATTGAATTAAAGGGTTGAAATTTATTTCGAAGCTTTTGTGAAGCGGCGAGAGAGGAACCACCTTTTTTCCCAATGAAAAAAGTTTACCTCCATCTAAACCCATCGAATCTAACAGCTAGTCAAATCTAACGGCTAATATCACTATCACATGGATCACAAGTGTAACAACCAACCTTTTAGGACAGTTTAAATCGACGATAAACCACACACGTCGGACTCAAACTATTCAAAAGGGAGGATTGTTATGGGGTAAATAAGAAAAAGAAGAAAAAGAAATGAAACAAACATAGAATCTCACTGCGGAATGACAAAATATAATAATCAAATAACAGTTCATGAAGCTATTTTACAAATACATTTAATTACACCTTGACAATACAGATCAGAGTATATACAATAGTAATAAATAAATAATGCAGCGGAATAACATGGTACGGTAGTGTAAATATAATAAATAACATACAAATCTCCGTCATCGTCCTCCAAAGTTAAAAGGTCTTCAAAACATCTCCTATCCAATTTCTAACGTGCATGCAATAACTCTATCGTAAACTGGTGGGATATCAGAGAGTACTCCATAGGTACAACACAAACCAAACTCATAGAAGGAGCGATAAGGATGTGACAAGGCACGCGAGGCAATGCTAGGGTAGAATTCTACCATTTGCACTCCCAAACTGGTGGTACGCATAGCAGCTACTACCGCCCACCTCGGAACACACTCCCATAATCAAAATCAAGGGGTGGCCACCAAATCAATCACAAAATCATAATATGGTATCGAAGAAATGTGCCCGATAAAAGGAGCGACCTCACTTGGTGGTATAGCTCCTGTTTTAGCCACATCAAGCTGACTCACGGGAGTCAGGGTTACGTAAATACCTCATATAGAATCGTTCGTCAAACCATCATACTTTATTCTGGAATCTCCATCACATATACAGTTGTTAAAGTGGTTTTCAGTATTGGCACAAACTATGACAATATCCATTCCCGGTCTCTTCAACAACTAAACACTTATTTCACAACAGACGGTTCTTTTACATTTTCAAAACCGATTCAAAATTGATGTCAAAATATCATATTCAATTCAAACCATATTTGTAACGACCCGTAAATTTAACCGGTTTTATTAACGTTATTAATTGAAATTTTGTGGAGTTGTAAACGATAAAATTTTGAAATATAAATTTGATATTTGGAATGCGTCCAGTTAATTATAGTAACTGGTAAATTTTCGTCCGAAAATATGAAAGTTTATTTCGCGCGTAAATTTACTTCAATTTAATCAGTTAAAAAGCGATGAAAATAAAACGTTTTCGAAACCAAAATATTTTTACATAGAAAAATTCTAAACCATCTTCTGAGCAAGATGTCAGTTTGTCGTTTTTTCCAAATTCGGACATCTTTGGCTCCGTCGATCTTATTTTCTACGTTTTTCATTGCATTTTCCGCTATTATAAAATTTGAAATTTTATAATTCAATCGTACTACTGATATTTGTTTACCGTTTTGATCGTCTCGTCATACTGATCACTACGGTATACTCATTTCTATGTTTTAACGTCCGATGCACGACGGAATCGACTGAATCGATAAATCCTACCTGTACCGTTTTGATCCTTTTGAATTCTTTGTCTATTCGTTTACCCACTGTGTAAATTCTAATGGACATTAGCATTTAATTCCTTGAAGTCAAGCACGTTGGACATTTAAAAATTCCCTACGTTGAATATCTCACCGTTTCCTTTCTCTATGCATTCGCTCTTCTTTTTCTCTCCCCTACACGTTTCCACTTCAAAAAAAATTTGGTTGCTACTCTTTTCTTTGTGTCATTTACAGAGGAAATGTTTGTATTTCAATATAAAGTTTGGTTATTATATTTTTATCTTCCCTGTAACACGCCCCCCCTTTACCAAAGCTCCCGCCCATCACCTTGCGCCTCCCTGCCGAACGCCTTAACAAGCACCACCCGCTTCCGTTCATCTTCGCCCTTCCACCGAGACTGCAGCCAATCACCTAGCTCCATCCCATCCACCAAGCTCCGACCAAGCCGCGCCTACTCCTTCCTACCACCGCTCACCAATAGCCGACAACCATTGGCCGCCGCGAGCACACCCGTGCCCTCCCCGACAACCGCCTCCACTCACCTAACTTGCGGCCTTCCCCTTAACTACAACTCCGCCTATTACTCACATGAACACCGGAGCCACCCACGTCCCCTTGCCACCACTTCACAGCCGAGAGCCATCACCCGAAGCCAATCCTCCAACAGACTTCACCATCATCCAAGCAGCCTCCGCCGCCTACATCGGCTTCTACGCTGTAACCGACCCTCTCTTCCACACCCAGACCCGACCTCGTCAGCGTCGATCTCCTTCCCTTTCCAGTGTGCACGGCCTCTGCTTCTCCTTGTTTTTTTTGTGCCGCTAGCATATGTGTGCTCAGGTATATATAGTGTATGTTAAAGTGTTTACATAAGCTTTCAAATCTGTTGTATATATATATTAGATTCGGTAAGTTTTAGTATATAAGTAATATTAACTTTACTGTTGGGTTGTGCATATGTCTATATTGGTTATACAGTGTTTGTTTTAATTTTAGTTTAAGTGTAGATTTTTTTTTTTAGTATATAGTTATGGATTTGCTATTGACATGTGCAGACAATATTTCAACTTGCATAGAAAGGAAATATAAAGGCATGTTACGTATGACATATGTTTCGTGGTTCTTGATTCCATATTACACTTATATTTCATATATTAGTTTGAAATGTAGTCTGCACATAATTGTGGTTGTAGTTTACATGCATTTTGAAATGATCTGTTGGGCTATATATGATATATGTCTGCATTTATACATACTCTATTATATGAAATATATACTATGTACATAAGTGATTTCCGCATATATAGAATATAATCTGAGATGACTAGGTTGATGTTTAGATAGATTTATGTATTTCAAAAATTTATTTTGATTTCTAAATGAATATGGACCTTATAGTATATATATATATATATATATATATATATATATATATATATAAAAGACGTCTGTGTATGCTCAAATTTTAAGCTGCTGTTGTACATGTTAAACTGTTGGGTTTTTTATGATTAAACTAATGAAAATTCAAGGTTATTAAAAATGGTACTGGATTTATTTAAATGACTTTTTAAAAAAAAAAAAGTGATATGAAATAAAATTTTGATATATTGTTTTATATTTGTAGACTCACTTCAATATTTGAAAACAGTGAGTTTATGTACGTGTGTACGGTCTGCATAGTTTTATATATGTGTATTTTAGATACATTGGTATAAATGCGAAAGTTAGATGTGGGTTAACGTTATATTTTGCTGTCAGTTGCATCCTGCATTTTACTTTCTTTCTGGCTATATGAAAACTCATACACATTCATGCTGTTGCATGTGCCAGGCTGTCATCTTGCATAACTTTATATGTTGAAAAGTTTATAATATAAGGCAATTAGGCTTGTCACATATATTTTAATCTGCAAGCTTGTATGTATACGCCATACGTATATGGCAGCCATTTTCTTTTGTTAGTTTCTTTTTGTTATCTTTTTATTATTATTTTTATTTTTATTTTATTTTTATTTTATTTTTATTTTTTTTCTTTCCTCTTTGTTTTCAAAATTGTGGTGTTGTGTAAAGGAAGGTGACGGCCTAGATAGGTGCCGTACGCACATTCTGTGATAGCTATCCTTTTTTATTCTATAGTTTGCTTTAGGATTTCTGTCTTGCCTATATAAAATGTATTATCTTATATTGCTTGCATTTTATGGTAGCAGCATACATATTTCGCATCCGTATTTTTATCTACTGGTTTGTTTCCATCAAATTTATCGTGCTAAATCGACGCTCGTTTTCGCAGCTAATTGATTCGTCGTGCCTGAATTCATGCCAGTTCCGCTGTATCGTTCTTTCTGTTGTCGTTCCATCGTTCTCTAGTCTCGAAAGGTGAGCAATCACTCATGATTAATATTATTTTATTTATTAAATTTGATTTCAATTGAAACGACAATTGAAATATGCGACTGTTAGTTATTTACACTGTTATTACCTATATCAGTTCACCTGTGACATCTGACACCATTATCTGTTAATTATTTATGCGATGATAATACAGTTTGGCTGATAATTGATTGATTGTTGATGTTTACATTGGATGTTAAATTGTTAATGTTAAAGTGATAAATAGTATGCAATGGAATTTGATATAGGATAGTTAAATTTCTATAATAATACCCTCTTTAAATGTTAAAGAAATTGACACATAGAAATGGTGTTAACTACACCTTGAACCATTGAATGTATGTTGTATAAATTTATGTAGTATGAAATCGAATAACGAATGACAAGTGAAGAACCGTACAAATATTAATGTAAAAATCTTTAATCTACATGAAATGATAGTGTAGATTCTAGAGATAATTTTATTAATTCGCACAAACAACAATGCGAATTAATACGATTATTTCGGGATTATTTGAATGAATTATTGGATTGTTATGAATTGTTGTTATTGCTTGTTTATTTACTTTGACACCATCCCAATTATCACACTGCAAGTTCCCTTTATTATGCTTGATCTTGAATTGAATTTGGAATTGGGTTGAAATGATATATACCCAAATGAATTTGATCTAGGATAGAGAATTAAATAAAAATCCGATTGGTCAATAAATTGATTTCAAAATAAAATAATGATTTTATTCGAGCAAAGAATAAGTTTTGAAATGAAGTTGGAATTTGAATTTTTTGAAAAGAAAATGTAAATATTGAAATTTGAAACAAATATTAACGTAGTAATCGATGAAAAAACATTGTTTGAAATTTAATTTTTTAATAATTAAATTTGGAATTATTAATAAATAACTTGGAATTAGTAATAATTGAGTTTTGAAATTATTAAGTTTGAAATCATTTATTAATTAAATTTGAAATTATAATCAAGTTTGAAATTATAATTAAGTTTGAAATTATTAAGTTGAATTTATAATTAAGTTGAAATGATTTGATGATTAAGTTGGAATTCATAATTAAGTGGAAATGATTTAATAATTAAGTTTGAATTGATAATCAAGATTGTAATTATTAATTTTTGAAATTATTAATAATTAAGATTGAAACTTTTAATAATTGAATAAGATTGAATTAATTTATAATTGAATAAAAATTGAATTCTTTGATAAGAGAAATTGAACTTTTGAATAAGTGAAATTTGAACTTCGTTAATAAATGAAATTGGGTTTCTATATTTGTTAAGTTTAGGGAAATTATTTAAGTAAGTTAATAAGTGCAATTGAAACTTCTCGATTATGTGAAATTTAGTTCTTTATTAATTGAGTTTCAAATTTGTAACGAAGTCAATAAATGAGTGAAAATTGAATTTCTTTAACAAGAAATAAAATGTGATTTATTGAAATGAATGGGATTTATTGAAAGTAACGTAAGACTTGTAATTTAAAGAATTGATTTGACGAATTTAATTTAATTCCACTTGTAAGTTTTGATATAATGAAGTTGAACGCAAGTAATTGATATGATTAATTGGAAATTAAACGAAAATTGTTTTGAATGATAAATTAACTTAAGGAATATTGAATGAAATCGATCAGTGAATTTAAATTGAATTGAGTGTTAAATTAAATTAATTTAAATGAATTCGGAATGAGACTTATATATGAACTTGAATCAAAATTGAATTGTTTTAATAAAAATTGAAATCGAATTATATGATTTGAAATAGAAATTTGGAAATTTGAACGTAAATTATGGAAATTGTTTTAGAAAGGACAAATGAAATGTTGATTTATAAATTCTAATTGGAATTGAAATTAATTTGGTTTTGAAATATATTAAACGACCAGTCAGTGTAATAATTATGAAAGTTATTAAAGAAACCGGAATTGGTTATGGATATACTCTCTATCTAAACCGAAAACCACTTTAATAACTATACGCGGAGTGATGATCCAGAATGAAGTGGTTGGAATGATGTACGTGATGACTGAAGAAAGAGAACAATAATGGATAGCCTTGACACTTATGTCAAATTGGAAATGACTAAAATCAGGAGACGTGCCGGGCCAAATGGGGTTATCCACCTCGAGCGGACACACTTCTTCGTAACTACTACTCATTACTTGTGATTGATTGGTGCACCCTTGGAATTTCAGGAGTGTTGTTCTGCGGTGTTGCGATCACTGCGGCGATGCGTTCTCACCAGTCTGGATCAGGCAAACGGTAGTTTCACGACCTTGGGTATTGCCTCATGTGCCTTGTCATACTTGTATCCCTATATACACGACCACTATGAATTTGTTTTGTGTTATACCTATGGAGTACTCTCTGATATCCCACCAGTGTACGGTGGAGTTTACAGTGCTGTATAGACTATAACGCTTATATAAAATGTGTTAAGGGGGATAATGGTAACGCCTTAACACTATTTTGATATTTTATATTACTGATAGGCATTATCTATTTAGCGTACACTACTACATAGTAGATAGTTTAATGGATCCTTAGAGGATGGTGATTCCAACATTCTTTGAGTTACTTGTATTTCGATTGCTATTTCACTTGAGTTGGATTTATTGATATGAGAATATTAATCCTGACTCGAGTGTTTTGTGTTTTGCTTTACGCTCAGGTCAGACTGAGTGTACCAGTATTCGAGACTCACCTTTGGAGTTGGAGCTTTGCTTGAAGATCCAGCCATCTATTCTGCTTTTAGTATTCGATGATTCTAGTGATGTATTTTGATTTGTACCAGATGTATCGTAATTACTCTTCTGTTGTAAACTCTGATGTATCTTATATATTTATATAGTAGCTTCATGAACTACTATCTCTTTTACTTCCGCTGCATATTATTACTCTGTGCTTGTGATCTGTGATTATTTATTTACTATATATCTCAGTTTTGGCAAATTTAAATTAACAATTCAGTATTTTGAATTATTCAAGTTCGACATGTGCGGATGCGAATAGTTTAAAATAGCGGGTCGTTACAATATTACTTTCGAAAACATATTCATTTTCAAAATCATATCGATAAGATAGATTAATTAAATCCGCATTTCAAAATCATCTACTCAAATATGTCATTTCATTAGCAACTATCATTTCAAATCCCAACTTAGGTTATAACATCATTTAACCATACTCGCTTTAAAATTAAGGATTTAAATGTAAACACTTCCTCTTTACACGGTTTGAAATTTAGAAAAATAGTTTAGATGGTTATAAATAGCTCAAATAGTATAGCATAGTTTAACAAATTTTCCAATAGTTAAAATACTTAAAAATAGTTTAAAAACAGATTAAAATAGTTTAAGTGGATTTAAGCTAGTTTAATAGATTTAGAATAGATTAAATAGATTTAAAATAGATTAAATAGATTTAAAATAGATTATAATTGGTTAATTAGTTTAAAATAGGTTAAAATAGATTAAGATAAATTAAAATAGTTTAAATTGATTAAAATAGTTTAAAAATATTTGAAATAGATTAAATTAGTTCAATAGTTTGGAAATTTTAATAATCAAGATTTTTTAAATAATATTTTTTTAACAGTTTATATTAAAATAATAAAATTGAAATTTATATCAAATTGAACTATTTCTTTCATTCAACACATCTGGACCATGTCCAGCTTTCAAATCAACAAATTAAATTTTCTTTCAATTCAAATTCCCGTAAAAATCATTTCAATATACATCGATTTCAAATTCATGCTTGAATTACAATTTTAAAGCACTTCAATTTCAAGATTTCAAAGTTTAAATATTCAAATATTTTCAATAACTCAATTTCGATAAATTTCATTTATATTTCAAATTTCAACATTTAAAACTTGGATTTTCGAAAATAATTCAGTTTATATAAATCAAATTTTACTTCAAAATATCCTTTAACTGAATTCAAATTTTAAGGATTTAAAATCATTTAATTTAACCAATCTTGTGTCCGTGAATAAATTTCTACCCTATGGTCAAGTGAAACGGACATATATCATTTCAATCCACACTAAATTCAAATTTACGGGTAAATATCATTTCAACCCGCAATTCCGAATTAACATTCAAAATTCATAAAATCGCTTCGGTTTATCATTTCAACCCACAACGATTTTTCACTAATCTATAGATCGTTCGGGTATGTATCATTTAAACCTACATGTAACTTGCAATGTTATAACAATATAAAATATAATATCCAGCCATCCAATAACAACAATTAAATATCGATCACAATCATCATTCAAATCAACCAATAAACATCAATAGATAAATGATTGTCATTAACAGGTATAAAATGGAAAATTTAAAAGTTAAAATTAAATTAAACGGCAATTATATTCAATAAATTCAGATTTAACTGTAACGGAGATTTAAATATATCAAACAACATTCATTCAACTTCCAATCACATCACAGATTTAATTTAACCAACATAAGACAATTCAGTAATTGTTAGCGGGTTAAAACACTCACCTTTGATTTCAAATCGATTTGAAATCCATAATAAGGCCTAAAATTCAATGGTCTAAAAATTCATCCAAACTAGTTCCAAAGTGTCCAGAATTCTGATACGATCGCAGTGGAATGAACTGCGCGTAAATCTGACTTCGTACGTAAAAGTTATCGATGTTGGAACGATTGAAATTCAAATTTAAATAAAATAAAATAAAAGACAAATAAAATAACACGTCACCTTATAATTTTCACGCGTTAACCCTACAGCAGTTAACTGCTCAAACAACCCTACCAGCTACTGACTTCTCAACTGAAAACTCCGCTACTTCGCTCGCCTTTGCCATGATCCATCACTGTCGTGATCTCCCTCATCGCTTGTTGCATCCATCTATGGTGGCGCGACCACCTACGGCCACCCCAGGCCGTACATCGCCGTCCCCCCTCAAATGCCCATCGCGGCAACTCCAAACACCTCTAGACCCAAGTAGCCGCATGGATCGAATCTGGTCGTCACCCTCTACATGCACATGCCCTCCGATCGACCCCTTGCCGTAAATCCACCATTAAACGAAGCTATGGCCTATGGACAGATGAGAATAAAACACTGATTTCTGACCAAACGATGATTTGATTCGAGAAACGAATTGTTGCAATGACTTACGCTCATCGACAGCTTCGAAACAGTATATAATACGTTAGGATTTGGAGGAGTTTGAATTTTTAAATCGATTTGGAAATTGGATTTTAAGGTTTTGTAATTTGAATTGGTTTCTACCACCGAGGAAGGAGATATGCAGATAGAATTGTACATAAAGAGATGAGAAATAAAAGGTTGCTAGGGTTTAGAAGAATCTATTTATATGAATAAAGTCCGATAAGAAAATAAACATGTATCGAATTAGTTCGAACGACAATAACGACCCGAAAAGCCCGTTCCATCTCCGAAATGAAAGTGTGTCATCCCATATATCAAAATAGATGTTTTTGATATTTTTAAACTCAATGGAATAGGTTTAAAGTCCTAATTTCATCGTATGACGAAGTTAGGTTTTAAAACCGGCTTATTTCAATTCGAATTCATTTAAATTGAGTTCTACGCGTTTCGAGTCTGTATGATCAAACGACAAGTCTGATCGCTATGCAACTTGAAACCTTACTATTACGAATCTTATGAAACTAGTTTCGCTGAAATCCAAGACAGTGGCCAAAATGGCTATTTTCACGCTAATTAAATAAACTATTATTAAATTAATAAAATCACTTTTTAATTTCAAATCTAATAACTAATAAATTTTAACATTTTTGATTACCTAAATATGTATAATCTTTTAAAACAAATTTCAGTATCAATTCAATGTTAAATATTACACTAGTTACAGTGTTCAGTTTCAACTTTAAATTCATTTATCTTGATTTCACTCTTATTATTAAATCAATTTTTACCTTATGAATATAGTTGACATTATTATATACTTTATTAACTTCACATTTTACAGTTATCGTCTTAATTCATATTAACACAATATTTAATTATATTTAATTGCAGTTGATTTCTAGTTTAATTTGATAGATTAAATAAATGGGCAACAATTAACAATTATCGCCTTTTATTTAATTTAGTCACATTTATAAGTTTATTATCTACAAACTAATGTTATAAGTACTCACATAACACTGACTTTATCCAGTTACAATAATTACATATTATTTCATCAATTAATACAGCATTTGATTTATTTACTTATTTACAATTTATATCCAAATTTTATATTTACAATCATTTCAATTAATTTGAATTGCATTAAATTAATCCCATTACCTTACATTAACATTAATAAAATTACACTCAAGTTATTTTTCTCATTATTGAATATTATTATTTTTATTTATTTTTCGCACCATTGAATCTTAAATACCAAATATTGAATTATCACAAACGATAACCAAATCACAAATATCTAATTATCACAAACGATAATTAGAAACAACAAATATATGATTATCAAAAACGATAAATCAGAAATCACCAACATCCGATTATCAAAAACGATAATCAGAAATCACAAATTTTTCAATTAACGAGTCCGGAATTAACCGAAATAGCAAACGCACATGACCCATAACCACGAGTTTTACTAAATCGTTTAATTCACTTCATCGTTTCCTTGAAAGTACAAAATTGTGTATTTTAAAAATAACATTTCACATTCTCAAACGGACAAGTCTGGAATTAAGCGAATCAGTAAAAGAAAGGGGTCATAGTCCTTGATTTTTCTGAAATGTTTAAATCGCTTCCTCATTCTTTTGAAAGCGTAAACTGTAAAACTTCTGAAAACAATTTTCATTTATTTTATAAAATAATAATTTACATTCTCAAACGAACAAGTCCGGAATTAGGCGAATCAGCAAAAGAAAGGGATCATAGTCCTCGATTTTACTGAAACGTTTAATTCGCTTCCTCATTCTTTTGAAAGCGCAAATCGTAAAATTTTTGAAAACAATTTTGATTTATATTTTGAAACAATTTTTAAAACACGTGATTAAAGCAGCAACATCCGTAGCAACTTCGTCAAGGAAATTGCATTTCCCAAAATACCATAAAAACGGAAAACAAAATAAGCATCGCGGGATAACCGCTTGAAAATCCATTTTAAAATTGACGGTTACTGAAGTTAATACGTCAAAATCTCATCAAAATAATTGGCATCAAAATATAATACCAATGAATTTTCATTCATCAAAAATGTCACAAGAATCTTTTCAAAGATAGAAAGGGGTATCATACCCTAAACTTGTATTCATAACAAGTCAATAACATACGAATTCACCAATGCACAAAAATTGATAAAACTTATCAATAGAAATCACGAAAATTGGTGAAGCACAAATTCTAGAAATCATCACAAGAAATCCAAAAAACACAAAATGAGAGTATGAAAACTCAAATGGGAGTATGAAAACTCACCTACACGTGAGCATGAAAACTCACCAACACGTGTAACGCATATGTGATGGTGAAACATCACAGAAGCAGGGTCTAGTCTCCCTCACAGACAAAAAGAAAGTATGTGTGAGTGGAATCACACAAATGGTATCTAGGCTAACCAAAAAGCAAATAGGTATATGTGAATGGAATCACACAAATGGGGTCTAGGCTAACCAAAAAGCAAAAAGGTATGTGTGAACGAAATCACACAAGTGGTGTCTAGCCTAACCAGAAAGCAAAATGATATGTGTGAATGAAATCACACAAATGGTGTCTAGGTTAACCAAAAAGCAAAAAGGTATGTGTGAACGAAATCACACAAGTGGTGTCTAGCCTAACCAGAAAGCAAAAAGATATGTGTGAATGAAATCACACAAATGGTGTCTAGGCTAACTAAAAAGCAAAAAGGTATGTGTGAACGAAATCACACAAGTGGTGTCTAGCCTAACCAAAAAGCAAACAAAGAGACATCGCACAATTGCTAGTCTAAATCACAAAGATGATTGTCATAATCATCCAGAGATCAATCAATATCACAAGAATATTCTCAAAGATCCAAAGGGGCATCATACCCGAAACTTGTACTCATAACAAGTCAATGACATAAATTCCAGAAATCAACACAAGAAATCCAGAAATCACAGAAAAAGGGAAAGAGGCCTATCACATGACGGTCCGAAGACCATGGGGAGCTACCCCATATGTGTGAGTCGAAATCACACAGATTGAGGTCTAAACTAACCAAGAAGGCAAAAAGGTATGTGTGAGTGGAATCACACAAGTGGTGTCTAGTCTAACCTCGCAAACAAAAAGGTATGTGTGAATGAAATCACACAAGTGGTGTCTAGGCTAACCAAAAAGCAAAAAGGTATGTGTGAGTGAAATCACACAAGTGGTGTCTAGCCTAACCTTGCAATGAAAGAGACATCGCACAATTGCTAGTCTAATACATAAAATGATCGTCAAGATCAACGAGAAGTGTCAATTACACTAAGCTAGTAAATATAAAAGTTTAGCTTCATGTCCCATAATCACTTGCTTAACTTAAATATTTACGAACAAACTGTAAATCTTCACTAGAAAATTGTCACAAGAGATTCAATCGAATAAGTCCAAGAATTAACCGGCGAAGTAAACGCAAGCGTTATATACCACTCGTTTTACTAAGTCGTTTAATTAGATTTCTCATACGAGTGAGGTAAAAGTTAGTATATACTAATAGATTGGAAAACGGTTTAGGAAAAGTGTTTTGTAGTGAAATAGTTTTGAAATCGTTTGGAGAAAAGGATTTTGATATTTACTACTAGTATAGAAAACCTTTATATTTTTAAAGTGACAAATCACAAAAATGATTGTAGGAACAATCAATCACAAGAATTCACATACAAAGATGTGAATAGAATCCAAAGAAATCGATACTGTATCCATCAAAAGGTATGTTCACAAAAATTTCGAAGAAAATGTTATCAAAGTTGCTAATAAATGATAGCAACAAATTGGGGAATTAACAAGAATCGATTAAATTTGGAAACCAAATCAATTCACTAAAATTCACATTCGAAGACGTGAATAAAATCCAAAGAATTCGATTCCAAATCCATCAAAGTAGAAATACCCAAAAATTCCAGAAATAGAAGTTATCAAAGTCGACAAAGAAGATAACAACTAATCGGAAAAGAAGAATCGATTAACAATTGAAAAAACAAAGCAGAACGAGCATAAAAGCATAAATGACTTCAACAAAATAAAAATCAAGTCAATGCTGAAGTCAACAATTATTGGCCACAGTCGAGTACAAAACGAATCAACATCATCATCAAAGAATTCAACTTAAGTTTGCAAAGCAAACGGAGGCTGAAGCCAAAATACTTTCACGAAATCAAAATCAAATGCACATGAATAAGCGTTAGGAATTCATACCTAACAATCAAAGACAATCATATGCAAATATGAGAGATAAAACATCGATAAATAGTTGTATCACATGTTCCATCTAAGTTATGTTTTATATTTGTCCTAAACCCCAGGCTTTGATACCAAGCTATGACGCCCCACCTCTATACCCACGCTAGCCAAGAACACTACGGTGTAATGCTATCAACTAGCACGGAGAATAAGGCTGTTGAGAAGCGGCGACCAGTAGTTAGGCCTTACATTAGTATTGGTTATCTCGATAGGAGTAGTATATAAACATATATATATATATATATATATTCTTTCATTTGTCGTCTCTGATTTATTTTCTCCAATCGAAATTCCCCAATTCCAGTATAAAACGAACTACGATGGTTCCTAATAGTTTAGAACAGTAAATATAAAATAATACCACAGATAATATAAATGCGGAACACAGATAAAACACAAAGTCTCATATATAGAATAACTGACGTCAGTTACAATACATTTGACATGGTACATATGATATAACTACAACAGTCGACTCAGGAAGTTATATATACAAGTACATTATCGACTAATATACATGAATACATATCAACCTAGACTATGACACGACAACTCCAAAAGATATGAAAAGTCTTCATAGCTCAAGCAGCAACCCAAAGCTAAAAATCTACAACCTGTAAATACTCGGTCTGACCCGAGTATTAGATTCAAAAGAAAATAATACTCGGGTCAGTCTAATTCAAACTCAGTTATTAGTGCACAGAAGCAATAATAATTAAATAATGAATAGATGACAGACACAATAAATCTCGTTTACCCGATCCTTAAATAAAGAAATCGGATAACGATAAATATAACACATAACAGTGTTAAACAACATATCAGCAAATTAAGCCAAATCAGAATATTGAATTGAATAAACAAAACAGTTCAAAACATTGAAATATCAATTAAAATATTATTTCGAGTAGGGCTGCAGTACACGCACGCATGCACTGCCTCGCCACTACAACATATGGAATATGCAAAAGATCAATAAATCAAAACAAGATAGAATATCATAAAATCAATACCGTGTGGCTGCAGTTCACGCTTGCGGGCACTGCCTTGCCACTACCATGATAATGTACCCAAAAACTCAATTCCGTGTGGCTGCAGTTCACGCTTGCGTGCACTGCCTTGCCACTACAGTAATGATGTACACAACCGGGCACAAGGTCAAACCCGAACTATTAGCTGGATTTAACTCAAGTAAATTCGAAAACCAATAAAATGCAAAGGTCAAGTCGCAGATATCATGACTCAACACAACTGCAATTATTCAAGTTCAAAATGGACCAGAGAAAGTCTAGATATTAAGCAACAGCAAACTCAAAACAACTCAAAAATCCTCAAATTCAACAAGACAGTAAGCATCAGTGCACAAAGGCAATGACACGTACGTATACATGAACCAGCAGAAGCAATTGAAGTGCAACAGTGGAGCAACAAGGCACAAAGGCTACAAGTATGACTTGAACAAAGCAAGGCTACAGAGCTCGAGCTTATGCAAAGTCAACATCACAGCATAAATTCAAGAAGGCACCAAACCACAAACAAAATGCAAAAGTGTGCAAGTAAAGACAAAGGTGAAACTTGGACTGAAAAAAATGCAAATTAACTCCATCAAGTACAAAACATATAAACTACAAATGCACAAACATGTGTAGACTCAACTGGATCAATGTACCCGCAAAACAATCATCGAGCTAAATGCAACTTCAAGTGAAGATAGTGGTAACCTCAGACAGGTCAGACCAACTAATAAGACAAGTAGTGAACCCAGACAAAAGTCAAGTAGTGCAGACAAGATTATCATGCTACAACTACAAGTAATATATGCTCACCCAAAAACATGTGTGGGTATAC
This sequence comes from Allium cepa, assembly GCA_030765085.1. NCBI lineage: Eukaryota > Viridiplantae > Streptophyta > Magnoliopsida > Asparagales > Amaryllidaceae > Allium > Allium cepa. The sequence continues at coordinate 788,464,017 of CM060935.1, read as the reverse complement.
ACATGTATGGTAAGACACAAGGATCAGTGATGTCATTGGAAAAATGCAGAGACCAGAGAAATGCAGATGAAGATCAGTAGTGTACAACAAAATGAAACAGTGGACAGAACTGCCTCAGCAAGCAAGACAGTAAAACATATCCCAATGCAACACAGAGGCAACAAAGGTTTGAGAACAGATACAAATGGTAAATTTGAACATGACTACAAATAAACAGCAGCCACAACATGTATGTCCAAAAGGTTAAACAATATGAAGTGCACAACATTGCAATAACATACTACATAAATGTATGTATACACACCAGCAATGAAGAGCAATGGATGCAGACTAACCAAAGTGATACGTGATACCAGTAACATGATAATGAGAACAGGCATACATGATGACTACAAGATTGCAATTCTAGCCAATCCACCAATTTATACATACACACATACATATGTATTTATATATATATGTATATATATATATATATATATATATATGCACAAATAATCAAAGTAAACAGAGATGATATCGTAAAGAACTAGTGCAATGCAAGACCAAGTCTTAACCCAAAAAACGGTGACAATCCAAAGCAATACAAATCATTGTTCTAAAATTTTCAAGTGGCCAAATAAAGAAATTGGCAATTTCAAATAAATGATCAGACGAAGTCGTATATATTATACCAACAAAAATAAAGGGTTTTGAACCCTATAAAAACAGAAACCTCATCGGCAAGCAGTTCCAAATTACAAACTCAGAGCCAAAGTCACAAATAATATGCAGTTAAAAATCACAATCGAAGCCATTCAAATCAAGACAAAAACCAAGATTATCACTGTCCACAAGTATAAGTGCAACACCAACACGGCAGTGAGACAGAGTTGTGCACGTTTCTAAACTATGATGCAACTGTTTCAACTCAAGATAATGTCACATACGAAATAATTTCACAAAAAAACCACTTTTATCAATTCCAATTGCCAAATTGAAGTCACCAGAGTTTTAAATCAAGCAAGCCAGTGGCTCGCATTAACTACTACACAAAATCAAGTGGCCAAAGTCGAACGTGAATCAGGTATTCCAAAAACGAGCGAATTGAAAACGTCAGAGAAAGCATCAACATCGAACCACAATTTAACAGCCGAAAACTCAAGTGACCAAAGTCATGTTAAACAGCAACAAAATTATACGAAGAAAAGAAATAGAAGAAGCATGAAGTTCGAATTAGATGTGAGTGACAAGTATCACTCACCTTGTCGACGAATTTAGATGAAGCCTAGCCACCAGAAATCGAGCGAAGCCAGAGCAACCGAGGGAAAGCGAATGACAAATGAAAACGGGGGCCGCCATTAATTTTCTTTTGAGGGTTTTAGGTTTTTGAACGAAAAAATAGAAAAAGGGGGCCGGTCGAATTGAAACAAAAAGGGAACGGCCACATGCCTATGTTAATGGTCACGGCATCACAAAGAAAAATGGGCCACTAACTAATTTTCAAAGCCCATCAATCTCCTTAACAATTTATAAAAGAATTTTAACTCAAATTTTAAAATTTTCAATAGGCAATTAGTTAAGAAAAGTTATCGTCCAAAGACGATCATTAACCGGTCGAAATACCGGGTTGTTACAGACTCCCCTTCTTAAAGAAATTGCGTCCTCGCAATCATAAAGAATAAATGGACAAAAGGTAACAACCATAAAAGCATATCATCACAAAATGACAAAAATTTGAAAATAGGAAGTTCGCCATATAGAGCATGAAAGAGTAAGCTTGAACGTGTTTGCTCGATGAATTCTCTGGATTCCAAAGTGAAATCCATAAGATTTGAGAACCACAGAGCTTTCACGAGAAAAACATCTTTATTTCGAGGGTGCTGAACCTTCGAAGCAATGATGTGAATAGAAGGTTGCTCAAGAATAAGGATCGGAAACCCCAAAGGCATTTCCGTAATTGGAAGACGTGGAAAACATCATGAATAGCAGAAAATTGAGTCGGTACACTGGCGTAGTACAATATAAACGCCAAAGAAATCTTTTAATTTCATAAAAGAAATTCACAAATTCTCTACAAAATTTAATTATTAAATAGATAGTCAGAATACAGAAATCACGAAACAGCAATATCTAATCATCGATACAATAATTAGGAGACGGTAAAATCTAATTATCAACAAAGATTATTAAAAAAACAAAAATCGCAAATACCTAACTATCAAAAACGATAATCAGGAATTACCACAACAGTAATCAAAATTCAAATCAGCAAATATTCAATTATCAAAACGATAATCAAATCTTAAATCACAAATATTTAATTATCACAAATGATAATTAAATCTCAAATATCTAATTATCACAAGCGATAATCAGAAACGATAAATATCTGATTATCAAAAACGATAATCACAAATCACAACTCAACGAATATTTAATTATAACAATTGATAATTAAATCTTAAATCGCAAATATTTAATTTTACAAACGATAACCAAATCACAAATATCTAATTATCACAAACGATAATTAGAAACAACAAATATGTGATTATCAAAAACGATAAATCAGAAATCACCAACATCCGATTATCAAAAACGATAATCATAAATCACAAATCTTTCAATTAACGAGTCCGGAATTAACCGAAATAGCAAACGCACATGACCCATAACCACGAGTTTTACTAAATCGTTTAATTCACTTCATCGTTTCCTTGAAAGTGCAAAATTGTGTATTTTAAAAATAACATTTCACATTCTCAAACGGACAAGTCCGGAATTAAGCGAATCAATAAAAGAAAGGGGTCATAGTCCATGATTTTTCTGAAACGTTTAAATCGCTTCCTCATTCTTTTGAAAGCGTAAACTGTAAAACTTCTGAAAACAATTTTCATTTATTTTATAAAATAATAATTTACATTCTCAAACGAACAAGTCCGGAATTAAGGGAATCAGCAAAAGAAAGGGGTCATAGTCCTCGATTTTACTGAAACGTTTAATTCGCCTCCTCATTCTTTTGAAAGCGCAAATCGTAAAAATTTTGAAAACAATTTTGATTTATATTTTGAAGCAATTTTTAAAACACGTGATTAAAGCAGCAACATCCGTAGCAACTTCGTCAAGGAAATTGCACTTCCCAAAATACCATAAAAAGGGAAAACAAAATAAGCATCACGGGATAACCGCTTGAAAATCCATTTTAAAATTGACGGTTACTGAAGTTAATACGTCAAAATCTCATCAAAATAATTGGCATCAAAATATAATACCAATGAATTTCAATTCATCAAAAATGTCACAAGAATCTTTTCAAAGATAGAAAGGGGTATCATACTCTAAACTTGTATTCATAACAAGTCAATAACACACGAATTCACCAATGCACAAAAATTGATAAAACTTATCAATAGGAATCACGAAAATTGGTGAAGCACAAATTCTAGAAATCATCACAAGAAATCCAGAAAACACAAAATGAGAGTATGAAAACTCAAATGGGAGTATGAAAACTCACCTACACATGAGCATGAAAACTCACCAACACGTGTAACGCATATGTGATGGTGAAACATCACAAAAGCGGGGTCTAGTCTCCCTCACTGACAAAAAGAAAGTATGTGTGAGTGGAATCACACAAATGGTATCTAGGCTAACCAAAAAGCAAATAGGTATGTGTGAATGGAATCACACAAATGGGGTCTAGGCTAACCAGAAAGCAAAAAGGTATGTGTGAACGAAATCACACAAGTGGCGTCTAGCCTAACCAGAAAGCAAAAAGATATGTGTGAATGAAATCACACAAATGGTGTCTAGGCTATCCAAAAAGCAAAAAGGTATGTGTGAACGAAATCACACAAGTGGTGTCTAGCCTAACCAAAAATCAAAAAGATATGTGTGAATGAAATCACACAAATGGTGTCTAGGCTAACCAAAAAGCAAAAAGGTATGTGTGAACGAAATCACACAAGTGGTGTCTAGCCTAACCAGAAAGCAAACAAAGAGACATCGCATAATTGCTAGTCTAAATCACAAAGATGATTGTCATAATCATCCAGAGATCAACCAATATCACAAGAATCTTCTCAAAGATCCAAAAGGGCATCATACCCGAAACTTGTACTCATAACAAGTCAATGACATAAATTCCAGAAATCAACACAAGAAATCCAGAAATCACAGAAAAAGGGAAAGAGGCCTATCACATGACGGTCCGAAGACCATTGGGAGCTACCCCATATGTGTGAGTCGAAATCACACAGATTGAAGTCTAGACTAACCAAGAAGGCAAAAAGGTATGTGTGAGTGGTGGAATCACACAAGTGGTGTCTAGTCTAACCTCGCAAACAAAAAGGTATGTGTGAATGAAATCACACAAGTGGTGTCTAGGCTAACCAAAAAGCAAAAAGGTATGTGTGAGTGAAATCACACAAGTGGTGTCTAGCCTAACCTTGCAATGAAAGAGACATCGCACAATTGCTAGTCTAATTCATAAAATGATCGTCAAGATCAACGAGAAGTGTCAATTACACTAAGCTAGTAAATATAAAAATTTAGCTTCATGTCCCATAACCACTTGCTTAACTTAAATATTTACGAACAAACTGTAAATCTTCACTAGAAAATTGTCACAAGAGATTCAATCGAATAGGTCCAAGAATTAACCGGCGAAGTAAACGCAAGCGTTATATACCACTCGTTTTACTAAGTCGTTTAATTAGATTTCTCATACGAGTGAGGTAAAAGTTAGTATATACTAATAGATTGGAAAACGGTTTAGGAAAAGAGTTTTGTAGTGAAATAGTTTTGAAATCGTTTGGAGAAAAGGATTTTGATATTAACTACTAGTATAGAAAACCTTTATATTTTTAAAGTGACAAATCACAAAAATGATTGTAGGAACAATCAATCACAAGAATTCACATACAAAGATGTGAATAGAATCCAAAGAAATCGATACTGTATCCATCAAAAGGTATGTTCACAAAAATTTCGAAGAAAATGTTATCAAAGTTGCTAATAAATGATAGCAACAAATCAGGGAATTAACAAGAATCGATTAAATTTGGAAACCAAATCAATTCACTAAAATTCACATTCGAAGACGTGAATAAAATCCAAAGAATTCGATTCCAAATCCATCAAAGTAGAAATACCCAAAAATTCCAGAAATAGAAGTTATCAAAGTCGACAAAGAAGATAACAACTAATCGGAAAAGAAGAATCGATTAACAATTGGAAAAACAAAGCAGAACGAGCATAAATGCATAAATGACTTCAACAAAATAAAAATCAAGTCAATGCTGAAGTCAACAATTATTGGCCACAGTCGAGTACAAAACGAATCAACATCATCATCAAAGAATTCAACTTAAGTTCGCAAAGCAAACGGAGGCCGAAGCCAAAATACTTTCACGAAATCAAAATCAAATGCACATGAATAAGCGTTAGGAATTCATACCTAACAATCAAAGACAATCATATGCAAATATGAGAGATAAAACATCGACAAATAGTTGTATCACATGTTCCATCTAAGTTATGTTTTATATTTGTCCTAAACCCTAGGCTTTGATACCAAGCCATGACGCCCCACCTCTATACCAACGCTAGCCAAGAACACTACGGTGTAATGCTGTCAACTAGCACGGAGAATAAGGCTGTTGAGGAGCGGCCATCAGTAGTTAGGCCTTACACTAGTATTGGTTATCTCGATAGGAGTAGTATATAAACATATATATTCTTTCATTTGTCATCTCTGATTTATTTTCTCCCATCGATATTCCCCAATTCTAGTATAAAACGAACTACGATGGTTCATAATAGTTTAGAACAGTAAATATAAAATAATACCACAGATAATATAAATGCGGAATACAGATAAAACACAAAGTCTCATATATAGAATAACGGATGTCAGTTACAATACATTTGACACGGTACATATGATATAACTACAACAGTCGACTCAGGAAGTTATATATACAAGTATATTATCGACTAATATACATGAATACATATCAACCTAGACTATGACATGACAACTCCAAAAGATATGAAAAGTCTTCATAGCTCAAGAAGCAACCCAAAGCTAAAAATCTACAACCTGTAAATACTCGGTCTGACCCGAGTATTAGATTCAAAAGAAAATAATACTCGGGTCAGTCTAATTCAAACTCAGTTATTAGTGCACAGAAGCAATAATAATTAAATAATGAATAGACGACAGTCACAATAAATCTCGTTTACCCAATCCTTAAATAAAGAAATCGGATAACGATAAATATAACACGTAACAGTGTTAAACAACATATCAGCAAATTAAGCCAAATCAGAATATTGAATTGAGTAAACAAAATAGTTCAAAACATTGAAATATCAACTAAAATATTATTTCGAGTAGGGCTGTAGTACACGCACGCGTGCACTGCCTCGCCACAACAGCATATGGAATATGCAAAAGATCAATAAATCAAAACAAAATAGAATAACATAAAATCAATACCGTGTGGCTGCAGTTCACGCTTGCGGGCACTGCCTTGCCACTACCGTGATAATGTACCCAAAAACTCAATTCCGTGTGGCTACAGTTCACGCTTGCGTGCACTGCCTTGCCACTATAGTAATGATGTACACAACCGGGCACAAGGTCAAACCCGAACTATTAGCTGGATTTAACTCAAGTAAATTCGAAAACCAATAAAATGCAAAGGTCAAGTCGCAGATATCACGACCCAACACAACTGCAAGTATTTAAGTTCAAAATGGACCAGAGAAAGTCTTGATATAAAGCAACAGCAAACTCAAAACAACTCAAAAATCCTCAAATTCAACAAGACAGTAAGCATCAGTGCACAAAGGCAATGACACGTACGTATACATGAATCAGCAGAAGCAATTGAAGTGCAACAGTGGAGCAACAAGGCACAAAGGCTACAAGTATGACTTGAACAAAGCAAGGCTACAGAGCTCGAGCTTATGCAAAGTCAACATCACAGCATAAATTCAAGAAGGCACCAAACCACAAACAAAATGCAAAGTGTGCAAGTAAAGACAAAGGTGAAACTTGGACTGAAAAAAATGCAAATTAACTCCATCAAGTACAAAACATATAAACTACAAATGCACAAACATGTGTAGACTCAACTGGATCAATGTATCAGTAAAACAATCATCGAGCTAAATGCAACTTCAAGTGAAGATAGTGGTAACCTCAGACAGGTCAGACCAACTACAAAGACAAGTAGTGAACCCAGACAAAAGTCAAGTAGTGCAGACAAGATTATCATGCTACAACTACAAGTAATATATGCTCACCCAAAAACATGTGTGGGTATACACATGTATGGTAAGACACAAGGAACAGTGATGTCATTGGAAAAATGCAGAGACTAGAGAAATGCAGATGAAGATCAGTAGTGTACAACAAAATGAAACAGTGGACAGAACTGCCTCAGCAAGCAAGACAGTAAAACATAGCCCAATGCAACACAGAGGCAACAAAGATTTGAGAACAGATACAAATGGTAAATTTGAACATGACTACAAATAAACAGTAGCCACAACATGTATGTCCAAAAGGTTAAACAATATGAAGTGCACAACATTGCAATAACATACTACATAAATGTATGTATACACACCAGCAATGAAGAGCAATGGATGCAGACCAACCAAAGTGATACGTGATACCAGTAACATGATAATGAGAATAGGCATACATGATGACTACAAGATTGCAATTCTAGCCAATCCACCAATTTATACATACACACATACATTTGTATTTATTTATATATATATATATATATATATGCACAAATAATCAAAGTAAACAGAGATGATATCGTAAAGAACTAGTGCAATGCAAGACCAAGTCTTAACCCAAAAAACGGTGGCAGGCCAAAGCAATACAAATCATTGTTCTAAAATTTTCAAGTGGCCAAATAAAGAAATTGGCAATTTCAAATAAATGATCAGACGAAGTCATATATCAATTAAATATTATTTCGAGTAGGGCTGCAGTACACGCACGCGTGCACTGCCTCGCCACAACAGCATATGGAATATGCAAAAGATCAATAAATCAAAACAAGATAGAATATCATAAAATCAATACCGTGTGGCTGCAGTTCACGCTTGCGGGCACTGCCTTGCCACTACCGTGATAATGTACCCAAAAACTCAATTCCGTGTGGCTGCAGTTCACGCTTGCGTGCACTGCCTTGCCACTACAGTAATGATGTACACAACCGGGCACAAGGTCAAACCCGAACTATTAGCTGGATTTAACTCATGTAAATTCGAAAACCAATAAAATGCAAAGGTCAATTCGCAGATATCACGACTCAACACAACTGCAAGTATTCAAGTTCAAAATGGACCAGAGAAAGTCTAGATATAAAGCAACAGCAAACTCAAAACAACTCAAAAATCCTCAAATTCAACAAGACAGTAAGCATCAGTGCACAAAGGCAATGACACGTACGTATACATGAACCAGCAAAAGCAATTGAAGTGCAACAGTGGAACAACAAGGCACAAAGGCTACAAGTATGACTTGAACAAAGCAAGGCTACAGAGCTCGAGCTTATGCAAAGTCAACATCACAGCATAAATTCAAGAAGGCACCAAACCACAAACAAAATACAAAAGTGTGCAAGTAAAGACAAAGGTGAAACTTGGACTGAAAAAAATGAAAATTAACTCCATCAAGTACAAAACATATAAACTACAAATGCACAAACATGTGTAGACTCAACTGGATCAATGTACCAGTAAAACAACCACCGAGTTAAATGCAACTTCAAGTGAAGATAGTGGTAACCTCAGACAGGTCAGACCAACTACAAAGACAAGTAGTGAACCCATAAAAAAGTCAAGTAGTGCAGACAAGATCATCATGCTACAACTACAAGTAATATATGCTCACCCAAAAACATGTGTGGGTATACACATGTATGGTAAGACACAAGGATCAGTGATGTCACTGGAAAAATGCAGAGACCAGAGAAATGCAGATGAAGATCAGTAGTGTACAACAAAATGAAACAGTGGACAGAACTGCCTTAGTAAGAAAGACAGTAAAACATAGCCCAATGCAACACAGAGGCAACAAAGATTTGAGAATAGATACAAATGGTAAATTTGACCATGACTACAAATAAACAGCAGCCACAACATGTATGTCCAAAAGGTTAAACAATATGAAGTGCACAACATTGCAATAACATACTACATAAATGTATGTATACACACCAGCAATGAAGAGCAATGGATGCAGACCAACCAAAGTGATACGTGATACCAGTAACATGATAATGAGAACAGGCATACATGATGACTACAAGATTGCAATTCTAGCCAATCCACCAATTTATACATACACATATACATATGTATTTATATATATATATATATATATATATATATATATATATATATATATATATATATATGCACAAATAATCAAAGTAAACAGAGATGATATCGTAAAGAACTAGTGCAATGCAAGACCAAGTCTTAACCCAAAAAATGGTGGCAGGCCAAAGCAATACAAATCATTGTTCTAAAATTTTCAAGTGGCCAAATAAAGAAATTGGCAATTTCAAATAAATGATCAGACGAAGTCATATATATTATACTAACAAAAATAAAGGGTTTTGAACCCTATAAAAGCAGAAACCTCATCGGCAAGCAGTTTCAAATTACAAACTCAGAGCCAAAGTCGCAAATAATATGCAGTTCAAAATCACAATCGAAGCCATTCAAATCAATACAAAAATCAAGATTATCACTGTCCACAAGTATAAGTGCAACACCAACACGGCAGCGAGACAGAGTTGTGCACGTTTCTAAACTATGATGCAACTGTTTCAACTCAAGATAATGTCACATACGAAATAATTTCACAAAAAAAACCACTTTTATCAATTCCAATTGCCAAATTGAAGTCACCAGAGTTTTAAATCAAGCAAGCCAGTGGCTCGCATCAACTACTACACAAAATCAAGTGGCCAAAGTCGAACGTGAATCAGGTATTCCAAAAACGAGCGAATTGAAAACATCAGAGAAAGCATCAACATCGAACCACAATTTAACAGCCGAAAACTCAAGTGACCAAAGTCATGTTAAACAGCAACAAAATTATACGAAGAAAAGAAACAGAAGAAGCATGAAGTTCGAATTAGATGTGAGTGACAAGTATCACTCACCTTGTCGACGAATTTAGATGAAGCCTAGCACACCAGAAATCGAGCGAAGCGAGAGCAACCGAGGGAAGACGAATGACAAATGAAAATAGGGGCCGCCATTAATTTTCTTTTGAGGGTTTTAGGTTTTTGAACGAAAAAATAGAAAAAGGGGGCCGGTCGAATTGAAACAAAAAGGGAACAGCCACATGCCTATGTTAATGGTCACGGCATCACAAAGAAAAATGGGCCACTAACTAATTTTCAAAGCCCATCAATCTCCTTAACAATTTATAAAAGAATTTTAATTCAAATTTTAAAATTTTCAATAGGCAATTAGTTAAGAAAAGTTATCGTCCAAAGACGATCATTAATCGGTACGAAATACCGGGTTGTTACATAAATTATTTCATTTCAGTTATTTAGACCGTCCATAATTAATTCTTAAGTATTATGTAAGTCCCTTTACAAATTTGTTTCACAACTATTATTTTCTTTGATTCCATTTTATATCATCATTCATTTGTGAATCAACTCATACTTATATTTTCAACTTTTTTTTTCTTTTTCTGTTTGTATTTATTTCCTTGATATATAGCATTACTGAGTATTAAATATATTTCTAAGTCGTTTCAACACTTCTAAAGTTATAGTCATTTATGTAATACAGTATTCACTTTTACTATTCATTTCAATTATATGTATCTACAAACATTAACTTAAGTTTTTATTCATTTAATTCCAGTATTCACTCTTTTTTTCTATTACATTTGATTACTAGCATCACAAATTATTAACTTAGGTTTATAACATTCTTATACATCTTAATTCTTCATTTATAAACATAATTCCATTGAACACTTTCATTACTTAAGGTTTACTTGTACAATATTCCATTACATATTTCTATTAGAATTTCAACTTTTAATATTTTGACAAGTTATATATATATCTATTAGAATGTAATTGAATGTTACATAAGTTTATTTTATTCAATATAGTTAACAAAATGTTCAATAATTACGTCTTCTTAATTTAATTACTCTTTAATTTCTAAGTGCCAATCCTTCAATTCTTTAGATTTCATTACTCACTTAACTCTTAATTTTTTTTTCAATTTAGAAGTTTCCAACTATTAAAATAGTTAAGATTTTATTCCTTACAATAAGTGAAAGTGACTAATTATCAGAATGTTTTAAGATCTAACTTCGGGTTATATTTCAAATCATTTAAAATAATATATGTATATACTCATAATTTATGTATATCCAATCATATTTAGAAATTTAAAATTAAGATTTGTTTATCAAAACGAATGTGTAATAAAACTACTACAACAATCTTCCCACTTTGAAACTCAAAAATGAACGTCGATGATGCGTGCATTCATCACCGAAATTATTTTCCAACGACAGAGAGGGAAATATAGAACTTATTTCTTTCCAAATTCCTTATTTTTTTCAAATCATATTGAAACATTTATATCAGAACATACTTCCAAATAATACTAATATTATATTCCAAAATCCTCTAAAAACAATTTCAAATTCTGGAACTTAAGTTCTAAATTTCCAATTTATATTCATTTTATTTGTAAATTCTATTTTACAATCAATATTTAGAAAATTTCATTTCCTAACAAACAAGCATATTATATACAAATATATCCATTTATAAGAATTATTCTTTTATACACAAAATATAATACTAGGCAAAATTATTTCATTTACATATATTCCGAAACAATATTATGACGGTCTGCTCTATTTAGTGTTTAAAAATCCCTGTCGGTGCCATAGCCTCCCAAGTACCGACCATAATTTATAAATACTAAACAGAACAAATTAACATAGTACAAAAACCTTTTATAACACTAACAAATACGCTCTCTTATATATATATATATATATATATATATATATACACACACACACTCAACGACTCATTCTAGGGTATTACTACCCTATTTCAAATGAGTCAGACCCCACAAAGCTAAGGTTATCACTAAACCTAGCTCAAATACCAAATGTAACGACTCACTTTTTTGACGGTTTAAATCGACGATAAACCATACATGTCGGACTCAAACTATTCAAAAGGGAGGATTGTTATGGAAAAAATAAGAAAATGAAGAGAAATAAATAAAATAAACACAGAATCTCAAAGCAGAATGATAAAATATAATAATCAAATAACAGTTCATAAAGTTGTTTTACAAATACATTGATTACACCTTGACAATATAGATGAGAGTACATATGTAACGACTCGAATTTTGCCCGCTCGAAAATCGACATCCATACTTCAAATCGTATTCGAATGCCATAGATTCGACCGTTCAAATCCGATTCGCCGGAGCTTATAACAACATTAAGTAAATAGCACAGCGGAATAAAAGAATAATACATTGATATACAGCTTTGATACAATATCTGATACAATAGATGATCCAATAGATATCAATATACATCAGAGATATGATACAATAAATAGCAGCGGAACAATATAACTCTAAGATAGTCTTCAAAAGAGAACTCCGAGAACTGCAACTCCATCTCTAAGAACCAATCTAGCAATAGCTCGAACTCTTAATAACCAATCACCTAGCATAAGCAAGACTGGTGCGATCCAAATACTGAACTAACTCTAGATAATCTACTAAACCTGACTATCTGAAAAACCCAAACTCTAGACTGCTCGTGTAGAAAATAATGAGCACCCAGAGTTTAGGAAAGAAACAATAAACTCTGGATCAGTCGTGGGACTGGTGTGAGCAACAAAACAGTTTATCTTTTAAAACATTCAACAAAAGATTTTCAAAGTCAATTCGCAATGCTTTTTAAAAATGAGACTACCATAAGGCCTCCCGCACACACACACAATGCAAACGCAGAATCAGAGGAGATTTCTCCTTATGATAGTCAAAGATGCTTGATACGCATTAAAAAGAAACATTTGATATTATTACTAGTGCATAGTGTAGGAAAAATTCATTTCGAAAATAAAGATATAAATCTTAGCCAGCATAGGCATTCCGCACTTATGCCTACTATAGCTACCATGTTCAATAGCAGGTTACCGCCACATTCCATGGCAGGTTACACAACTAAAACCGTACAAGATCGTATTGTTTCTTTGGATTTCCAATAAATGGTCAGGCCAAGGAACTTCCCATTGCCACATGAGAACGCCTCTGGAAGGACGTCCCCGAGAACCAAACCGGATCTCTGCCAACACAAGGCCGGGTTACCCCTAACTGGGTAACTACTGACACGAGTATGCCACCTCCCGGTTGTAACAACCTTTAACCGGGGCCCCAGCAACAAATCACAAAGTAATATATATATCTGCGATATCAACATAAGTTAAGTATCTGGGCTCCATACCATGATACCACTTCTATCCAGAAGAAAATGCACATAACCTAAGGGGTGCTACCCCCAATAACCTTGCTGCATCTTTCCTGTTTTGACCATTTCGGGGTGTGAGGCTCGACGAAGTCTCGTCCACAAAAACATGCTTTATACAAAAGCTGTGCTTTGGGTCAACAAATGATCATAGAAATGATCACAAAGATAAACGATCAAACAAATGATCTTATCACAAATGATCAACACAATGATCATTTCACAGCAACACTCGGCATGTCACATTACCAAATTGGGAATATATCGCTGATAACCTTCAACTACATAACCTCTGAGCTCGTGCGTCTCAGAGAAGGGTGTTAAGCTAAGAGAATAATTTCTCCGCCACCAACAGAAATATATTTGAAAGAAATCAGCTTTATATCTCAATTTGTAATGTCAGACATACTATCCATACAAGTCTGTTCCGGGCTCGAACAGAACCGAAGGCACTTACAAAGAAGTCCTTGCAATCCGGATATTCACTAATCACGTTCGGACTTCCCATCACATATGGAGTCTCTATGCCGGGGACCAGTCGATGCAAAGACATTCGACGAGTTGTCCTTTTGCTTTCAAAAATATCCGGTCTTCAACACCGGTCTTCAAATGTTATCCATAACGACATATCACATATTCGGAATGGGATATATGACACAAAGGTCCTCTCCCGGCTAAACCGAACAGTGAGCGCAGTATTTCAAAAACATATGGATATTGGGATTTCAATTAAGTCACAACTTATTACCCAAAACTTTTCTTCAAATGGTTTAAACAAATTACCATTTCTAATCTTTTAAACAAAAAGATTCATTTCATAAAGTTCACCCCCGTTTCATAAAGATCCATTCATAGATTTCAAAACAATTTCTATTTCAATTGGATTAATTCACTTAAATCTTTAAATCAAAGATTTAACTTATAGCTTTCTAACCGTTTCTAAAATATGGAAATCATTCCCATTTTAAACCATAAATCTTTTTAACACAAATTGGAAGTTCATTACTTATGTGAAAGCTTTTATTATTTGAAAAACAAACAGTTTTCGTTTTCAGAAAAATCCAACTATATTTATACGAGTTAAAATTCTTAATTTATATTCATATTCCCAAATTAATACATTTTTAAAATAGTTTAACCCATATATAACTGGTATAACATCTTAAATCCCTAGTTTTAAATCATAGAATTCAATTTCAAATCTTGAACTTAAGTTCAAATCAAATTATTCAACTTCATATTTTATCGAGTTATTCAAAATAAATTTCATCTATGAAATTCCTTTTCAAAAGCTTTTCACTTTAAAACCAATCCATTTCTAAAACCATTTGGATTTAAAAATTCAAATTCAAAACTATTTTCAAAAATCCGTGATTTAATCGATTTCCTCGTGAAATCCATATTTGTGTGTGTATGGTGTGGTCCAGGGGTTTAACACAATAAAAGTGCCACATCATCAATCATCACAGATTAAAACACAGAAATATAGTTGATAAGCGATATAAACTATAACGCTCATCGTCCATTCACAGATTCACAGATAATATACAAATGCAAATAAACATACATTGCTCAATCTACAGAACAAAATATCACAAATCAGATAGGATAATCAATTCAAGGCATTTCATACAATATAATCATTCATAAGCATTCAATAAACATTTGTAAGCAGGATTAATTAATTGTTTAATCCTAATCAATTCAATTTATTTCCTAGTAAATTTATTACTTATGAATTGGTTATCCAATCCTGATGAATTAATTTTCAAATTCATTTAATATAAATTAATTGATCAATTACCTTAATTAATTCAATTATACCTAATTTATCATATTTATTAATTAATCTTTAATTTATCTCCTTTTGACTAATTAATTTATCTTTAATCATTTTCTTTAGTTAACTAACCTTTAACTATATATATAAATCTCAAATTCATTACCTTAATTGATTTATCACATTATTCTTGAATCAATTATTGCTCAACCACTTGATTAATCAACTTTTAAACATTAATTTATATTTAATTAAAAAAATACTTAGTTGCCTCTCGGTTAATTTCAAGTAATTATACTCCAATTACTTTTATTAACAAACCTCATCCAATTAATTTCCTCCAATAATTATCCATCAATTACCTCTCCAGGCAATTATACTTCCAAATATCAAGTGATTAAATCCAAATTAATTAAACTAAATTAATTCAAATTAATCAAATTACTCAATTAAATACAATAAGTCATTAATTCCTTAATTACTTCCCATTAAATAATTTCATTTAAACTATTACAAAGATTATTATTAAATTTATTAATTATAAGATAATCAGTTGATGACATTTATTAACATTTATTTGATTACATTTCTAAATAATTATAAGTTTGATTAACCGTTAAAATTTATTGGTTTAAACAAAAATCTAATTGTACAAATCTAACTTGAATTATACTTAAAGTTTTATTTTGACTCAGTTTGACTTTGATTTTTAATTTAAAAACTAAAATTTAAATCTGTTAAAAAACGGTTACAGGTTTAAACCTGAACAACTTCAACCCGAGCCTCCCCCTTATCTACTTCGAGCAACACGTGAAACTTCCCCGAGAAAACAACAGCCTGCTTCGAGTTCCCCCCTTCATAAATTCAAACCCAGGTTACTTCGAGACAAATATGCTTTTTCACGTGTTCAAACTCGAGCTTCCCCTTTCTTTCTTCTTCTTCTCTTTTTCTGTTCTTCCAGATCCAAGTGTGCATGGTGCACGTGCACCGAAGCTGCAACCGCCTCCGACCATCCACGTTGACTCTTGCAAGTCGACGTTCCTCCTCTATCACTATTTCGATCATATGATCCTCTCCACCAGCTCGAAATCGAATTCGAGTTCATGCTAGAACGTGGAAACAACATCAGTTTCCACCATCACCTTGGAAACTATCACCGTTCTCACCATCTCGACCACCAGGCCACTCGAAACTCCGGCTACCCACTCTCCAACATCACCTCTACCCTCTCCCAGAGTCATGGCGAACTCGATCGGTTATAGATGACGAACAAAGTAAATTTCGAGACCACAAAAAAACTAGGTTAAAAATTTTTAACCGGTCGCCGCCGCCACCACGACCATCTACACCCCTGCCCACCATTTTTCCTGTAACCACCGTAGGCTCCTCCACCTCCAGGAACAACCACGGCCCTTCCGGTAAACTTGATCGCCAGAGGCGACTCAAAACACTTAATTCGATCAAACTTAAACTGCACCTTGAATCCCAAACTAAAAATTTTGATTTTAGTGTCAAAAATCATGTTTTAGTTTATGTATTCCAATTATAATCCTGGATTTATAAAATAACATACTTGAATTTTGACTTGTACAAATTTTCTCTGTTGTTCTTTGATTCCCAGAGCAAATAATTTTTTTTTTCTTCCTAAATAAAATTTTAAATCCTAAACTAGGATGAAACAAACAATTTTGTTTGTAGTCTAAGTCTTAAAGGTTATTAGATCAAGGGATAATAAATTTTAGATCAAAATTCAAGCTTGGCAACTTACACAGATTATTACAGAGGTTACAACAAATAACCCAACATCCATTCATGTATACACAGAAATATACATATAGGAAAAGCATACTTATTTCAGAGCTTAACCATGAAATCCAGATTCATATACTTATGATTTTAAAATAATGTTACTCACCGATTTGAAGAATGAAGACAGAGCCTTGAAAACTGATTTGAACTTCTTAAACTGAGATGCCAAATCTTCTTGCCTTTGAAAACTTGAAAACTACATGCATGCTTTCTTTGATTTCCTTTAAATCTCCTTGTTTTTGTTTAGTTGAGTTGAAATGTTACTTAAGTTTGTTAAAGAAAAAGGAAGTGCTTTGAATATGCTTGCAGGCTTGGAAAATGCAGGCAGTTTTGATTGTTGATAAAATTTGTAAAAATGCAAATGTTAACCTTTTTCTTGCTTTCTAGTTTGCTACGTTCTGAATAAAATGAAACAAAGAGCATTATATAAAAATAAGAAGACAGGTGATATTATTTTAAAAAAATGGTCAGAGATATTTTCATTGTTTATCTTTGTGGAGGCTGAGTTGATATGTACATTTTAGCTGAAATGATTTTTAGTTATGGGCTAAAGATACTTGTCGTACTATCATTTAATAACATGTTCTTCCCATCCTTGCTTGTTGACTTCGGCTGAGAGATTTGTTTGGTGATATCTTTGTTTAATTTCCACTTGCCTGCATACTTTATTTCAAGTGTATATATATTATTTGTCTTACTTACTTTGTTTCATATAACCACTTACAAGTTACATTCTCCACTTATTTTGCCTGGCTTATATTTATCTCTAGTACAAATGTACTTGCTTAACAACATACTTTATTTACAACTACAAATATACAAAAACTGGCACATCTCCCTTTCATTTTATAAGCATATTTATAGTTATGTTTAAATACTTTATTTATTATGCCTTAGTTACAGTTATTTGTTTATAAAATTTTAACTCAAGCATAAACACACTTTTATACTTAAACAAAATTTAAAATCTTACCTTTCCTTTATTTTTAAACTTATATTATTAAATACTTAATTTACTTAAAATTATTTCAAACTTATGTACATTTTTATTTGTTTTCTTTGTTTTATGTTTGATAGATATTTATTTTACTTTATGTACATATTATAAAAGTTGTTATTTTTATTATATTAGCTTATATATTTATTTCTATTCTTACATGACTACTTACTTTAGTTCTATCTATTTTTAAAACCATTTATTTAAGATTTTATTTCTAATCCAATATATACATATATATTCACATATATACAAATTCTCAAATTCATATGACTTATTATAATTTCTATTTGAATCGGGGAAACTCGCTGCCATTTATAATCAATTCTACAATTTTAAATTCAAAAATTCATTTAAATTATCAATTTAAATTCATAAAAATCCTGGGTCGTTACAACATACAATAGTAATAAATACATAATGCAGTGGAACAACATGATACAATAGTATAAATATAATAAATAACATACAAATCTCGGTCTTCGTCCTCCAGAGATAAAATGGTCTTTAATACACTAAAAAGCTCAGAATGTCCCGAGCGTGTTGAAAAGAAAAAACGCTCAAGTCGGAACTAAAAGAACTTATATAAGTTAAATCAACAGTAAATAAATGTGAGTGTAACGGCTTCAGAGATGTTATGGGGTTTTACATCTCCTATCCAGTGTCTAACATGCATGCAATAAGTTAAGAGATGTTCGGGATTCTATCTCCTAAGGATCCATTAAACTATCTATACATATAGTACAATACGCTATTATAATATGTCTAATGTAAAGTATTAAAATAGCGTTAAGGCATTACACATATCCCCCTTAACACATTTTATATAAATGCCGTAGTCTATACAGTACTGTAAACTCCACCGTAAAATAGTGGTATATCAAGGAGCACTCCATAGGTAAAACACAAACCAAACTCGTAGAAGGCGCGATAAGGCATGTGACAAGGCACGGGAGGAAATACCAGGGTAGGATTCTACTATTTGCACTCCCAGATTGGTGGTAACACATAGTAGCTACTACCGCCCACCTCGAAACACCCTCCCATAATCAAAATCGAGGGATGGCCACCAAATCAATCACAAAGTCTTAATATAGTATCGAAGAAATATGCCCAATAGGAGGAGCGACCTCACTTGGCCCCGTATAGCTCTTGTTTTAGCCACCTCAAGCTGACTCACAGGAGTCAGGGTTACGTAAATATCTCATACAAAATCGTTTGCCAAACCATCCTACTTCATTCTGTAATCTCCACCACGTACATGGTTGTTAAAGCGGTTTTCGGTATTGGTAGAGAGTATGACGATATTCGATCCCGGTCTCTTTAACAACTAAATGTTTATTTCACACCTGACGTTTCTTTTACATTTTCATAACCGATTCATAATTGATATCAAAATATCATATTCAATTCAAACCATATCAATGTCAAAATCGTATTCGTTTTCAAAATCATATCGATAAGATAGGTAATTAAATCCTCATTTCAAAATTACCATATTTACTCAAATATGTCATTTCATTAGCAACTATCACTTCAAATCCCAACTTAGGTTATAACATCATTTAAACATATTCGCTTTAAAATCAAGGATTTAAATATAAACACTTCCTCTTTACACAGTCTGAAATTTAGAAAATTGTTTGGATAGTTATAAATAGTTCAAATAGTTTAGCATAGTTTAAAATAAATTTTGCAATAGTTAAAATAATCAAAAATGGTTTAAAAATAGATTAAAATAGTTTAAGTGGATTTAAGATCGTTTAATAGATTTAGAATAGATTAAATAAATTTAAAATAGACTAAAATGGCTTAATTAGTTTAAAATAGATTAAGATAAATTAAAATAGTTTAAATTGATTAAAATAGCTTAAAATATTTGAAATATATTAAATCAGTTCAATAGTTTGAAAATCTTGATAATCAGGATTTTTAAACTAATATTTTTTTAAACAATTTATATTAAAATAATAAATTTGAAATTGATATCAAATCAAACTATTTCTTTCATTCAACATATTTGGACCATGTCCAGCTTTCAAATCAACAAACTAAATTTTCTTTCAATTCAAATTCCCGTAAAATTCATTTCAATTTACATCGATTTCAAATTCGTGTTTGAATTACAATTTTAAAGCACGTCAATTTCAGGATTTTGAAGTTTATATATTTAAACATTTTCAGCAACTCAATTTCGATAAATTTCATTTATATTTCAAATTTTAACATTTAAAGCTTGGATTTTCGAAAATAATTCAGTTTATATAAATCAAATTTTATTTCAAAGTGTCCTTTAACCGAGTTAAAATTTTAAGGATTTAAAATCATTTAATTTAACCAATCTGGTATCCGTGTATAAATTTCTACCCTATGGTTAAGTGATACGGGCATATATCATTTCAATCCACAGTAAATTTAATTTACGAATATATATCGTTTCAACCCGCAATCCTGAATTAACATTCAAAATCCATAAAATCCCATGGGTTTATCATTTCAACCCATTACGACTTTTTCCTTAATCTATAGATCGTTCGGGTATTTCAACCCATAGGGAACTTGCAGTGTTATAACAATATCAAATATAACATCCAATCATCTAGTATCAACAATCAAACATCTATCACAATCATCATTTAGATCAACCAATAAATATCGATAGATATTCGATTATCATTAACAGGTATAAACTAACAAATTTAAAATTTAATATTAAATTAAATGGCAGTTATATTCAATAAATCTTGATTTATCTGGAATGATGATTTAAATATATCAAAAAGCAGTCAATCAACTTTTAATCACATCATAGATTTAATTTAACCGACATAAGACAATTTAGTAGTTGTGAGTGAGTTAAAACACTCACATTTGATTTCATACCGATTTGAAATCCAAAACAAGGCCCAAAATTCAACAGTCTCGGAATTCATCCAAAGCAGTTCCAAAGTGTCCAAAATTCTGATACGATCGCAGTGGAACAAACCACGCATAAATCCGACTTTGTACGTAAAAGTTATCGATGTTAGAAGACTGAAATTCAAATTTAAATAAAATAAAATAAAAGACAATTAATACAACTCGTCACCTTATATTTTCACGCATTAACCCTACAACCATTAACTGCTCGAACAACCCTACCAGCTATTGACTTCTCAACCAAAAACTCCCCCGCTTCGCTCGCCTTTGCCACGATCCACCACTGTCGTGATCTCCCTCACCTCGTGCCGCATCATCTATGGTAGCACAACCACCTGTGGCCACCCTAGGCCGTACGCAGCCGTCCCCACTCAAACTCCCATTGCAGCGAATCCAACTCATTTGGACCCAAGTAGCCGCATGGATCGAACTTGGTCATCACTCTCTTCATGCCCATGCCCTCCAATCAACCTCTCGTCGCAAATCCACCATTAACCGAAGCTATGGTCTATGGACGGCCGAGAATAAAACATTGATTTCAGGCCAAACGATGATTATATTCAAGAAATGAATTATTACAGCGAGTTACACATGTCGAGAGCTTCGAAACGGTATATAATATGTTAGGATTCGGAGGAGTTTGAATTTTGAAATTGATCTTTTAGGGTTTTGTAATTAGAATTGGTTTCTACCATTGAGGAAGGAGATAGGAATATAGAATTGTACGTACAGAGATGAGAAATAAAGGCTGCCAAGGTTTAGAAGAATCAATTTATGTGAACAAAGTGTGATAAGAAAACGAATACGTATCAAATTGGTTCGAACGACAACAATGATCCGAAAAGCATGTTCCGTCTTCGAAACAAAAGTGGGTCATCCCATATATAAAAATAGACGTTTTCGATATTTTCAAACTCAATGGAATAAGTTTCAAGTCCTATTTCCATCATATGAAGATGTTAGCTTTTAAAACCAGCTTATTTCAATTTGAATTCATTTAAATTGATTTCTTCGTGTTTTGAGTCCGTACGATTAACAAGTCTGATCGCTACGCAACTTGAAACGTTACAATAATTTACTATTACAGATCCGATGAAACTATTTCCATCAAAATCCGAGAGAGTGGCCAAAATGGCTATTTTCACGCTAATTAAATAAATTATTATTAAATTAGTTAAATCACCTTTTAATTTCAAACCTAACAACTAACAAATTTTATCATTTTTTACTACCTAGACATTTATAATCTTTTAAAAACAAATTTCCATATCAATTCAATTTACATATTGCACTAGTTACAGTGTTCAGTTTCAACTGTAAATTCACTAATTATAATTTAAATTCTCAATAAGTTTATTTATCTTGATTTCACTATTATTATTAAATCAATTTTTACCTTATGAATATAATTGACATTATTACACATTTTATTATCTTCACATTTTACAACTATCGTCTTAACTCATATCAACACAATATTTAACTATATTTAATTGCAATTGATTTCCAATTTAATTCAATAGATTAAATAAATGGGCAACAATTAACAATTGTCACCTTTTACTTAATTCAATCAAATTTATAAGTTTATTATCTACAAACAAATGTTATAACTACTTACGCAACACTGACTTTATCCAATTACAATTAATTACATATTATTTCATTAATTAATACAAAATTTGGTTTATTTTCTTACTTGCAATTTATAACCAAATTTTATATTTACAATCATTCTAATTAATTGGAATTGCATTAAATTAGTTCCATTACATTACATTAATGATACTAAAATTACATTCTAGTTTTTTTTTCTCATAATTGAATCTTAAATTTTTATTTTTATTTTTCACAACATTAAATTCCTAAAACTTATTTAATTAATGAATTTAATTATCGAAAATTACGGGTCATTACAACAAGTTGATCCTACAATTAATACTACAATCACATGGATCACCGGCTGAAGTTACTATTTTCTGGTTAGTTTCAATTTGTATGAAAATTAGAAATGGTGTAGGAAAACAATTCTATTTTATTTCTAACAGTACAAAACTAGAAACTAGGAGCTGTTAATTTAAATTATCCCCTTTAAAATTTTAATTTATTTCAAAATATAAAACAAATGGTTGATCCCATCATTAACATTACAATCACATGGATCATAGGTCGACCGCCGTCCGGGATGTCTACCGTTCAAGTCGACCGCCATCAATGGTTACCATCTCCATGGACAATTTAAATGATTATTCATAATTTATATATAAGGAAATTTAATAGGGAGGAGGAAAAACAAATAATATATACCGTTTATTTCAAACAAAACTACACAATACATTAAATAATTATTAATTATTTATATGTATCCACAAAAATTGATTACTATTTATTAAAAATATAAAAACAACCAACCACATTATTTAAAAATAATTTAGAAAAAATAAAACAATAAAAAACTATTATTCCAAATTCATATATAATATAAATTAATTTTTATTACATTTCATAATTTATACCTAATATAAATTCATTAAACTATTTTATTTAGAAATAATTTAAACAAATTAAAATAATAAAATTTTAGCTATGTTTTTTTAATTCTATCGCAAATCCATGGCTAATTTGCGATGGACTAGCGACGGAATTATTGCCTTCAACAATCCCTACTTCCCTCTATATTTTATAGTCAAATTTAGCCGCAATATTAAATTCCATCACAAATCCTTCGCTAATCTACGATGGATTAGCCATAGAAATATTTCACAAAACTATTCACATTTCCCTCCCATATTGTATTGCCGAATTTAGATATGGTTGTCAATTCCGTCGTAAATCCATGGCTAATTTGCGATAGATTAGCTACGGAATTATTCCTTCCAACTGTTCTTATTTCCCTCCATATTTTATGGCCAAATTTAGCCACGTGTTTAAATTCCATTGCAAATCCATGGCTAACTTGTGATGGAATAGCAATGGCTTTTGCCACTTTTCATTGAATTTTGGTGCCAAATTCTGCTACGGTTAGCAGTCCGAAGCAAATCCATTGCAATTTATCAACGAATTTTCCATGGAATGATTTTCATCACTACTATTTGTTACTTTCAAACTTTTATTTAACAAATAAATGTCGTGACTTATCTGTAGGAAATCCGTCGCAAATCAGCGATGGAAAATTCTGTGACAAAAAACAGCGTCACTAAATCTAGAATTTCTGTTAGTGATCTCCAAGAATTCAGTGCTAACCACGCATTAAATAGGAAAATTTGTGCTATTTATGTACATTTCTTGGTCAATGAAACATCAATATAGGAAAATATATTAAACCGCAAGACAATTAAAATGGATAAAATCTCATATTACAAAATGAGTCTAGGCCGAGTATAAAAATAAATTATTTAATTAAAAATTAAGTTTGTATAACACCTTTTTAAAACTAATTTTTCAACATAAAGTTACACATGCTAGACTAAACAAGAGTAATATTTATATATTTATATTTCTTTTCTCATACACGACAAAAAATGCATTATTTGACCATTTTTACTTCATAGATGATATTTGCTCCATCTTGATTTTCTTGAATACATATGTTTAAAAATAGAGAAACATTAATTTTGTCTCATATTTTACATAATTTTACATTGTTTGGTATACATGTGTTATTAGACTAATTATGCTATTTTAAATATACAAAGGAAATAAAATTAATGATCGTGCTTATGAAACACAAATCAGATAAACGTGGATGCAAATATAAAACTTGAGAACTAAAAAATAGTTCACCATTACATATCATGGGTTTTATAAAGAAGATCTATGATATCTAATCAATCCAATAACTTCCTACAGAATATGAAGGAAATCAAGTTGATAATGATACAAATTGAAACTAAAATAATAAGAAAGTATAAGATTTTTCCCAACTTGATTTTTGTATATACTTATATTTCAAAATAAAAAAGATCAATTTTACTTCTTGTGTATTATAAAAAGTTTAAGATTATTTTATATCTATATGTTAGCAAGCCAATTATTCCTTACAAAATGAATGAATGAAACGAAAACCATAATCATACTAAACGAATATGAATAAGGCGAAAGTCGATGTAAGTATAAAACTTAAGAATAAAAAATATTGAAGCTTTATGTATTGTAGATTTTACAAAATAAGCAAAGATTGTATGATATCTATGTATTAATAAATCTAATAACCTTCAAAAAATATAAAGGAAACCATATTCATATCCATAAAAATTGTAACAAAATAAGAAGAAAACAATTTTGGGGACAAAAAAGTTAAAGTAAAATCTACAATAATATATTAGAGCTAAAAATAAAGTTCAACATTGAATTAAATGATAATAAAGATAATAAAATAAAATTAAAACCTTCAAATTTAGCTTGATAGATCGGTAAGCAAAGTTTTTTGGAGGCTTTTAAACAATTTTCTATGAAAACTACAACAATGAAAGCAATAAATAAAAACAAAATCTCTACAAAATATGATTAAAATGACAATTTTTTTAAATGAATAGAAATTAAAGAACAAATGATGAATTCAACCAAATTATAGTTGGATTAAAAAATAAAGAGATTGACTAAAAGCTATTTGGATAGAATCTTTAAGTTCATTTAGATTGGAAATAGATATTTTAGGTTTTCTTAAAGTGTATTATGTTAAATTTTGGTGATACAAAATCAAAAGTAGAAGGATACAAATATGCAAAAGGGAAAGTAATCACATTTGTTCATTATGGAAATGCATAAATAATTGGATTGCATTTGAATGAGATGGCAAGGAAATATATGCATGCGCATATTATGGAATAATATATACGTAAAAAGATATGCATATTATTTCTTTCTTCATAATCGCATTGCTTAGAAATTATTTTCTTCCATCTTTGGAACTAGTGAATTACTTGCTATGTTTGCGTGATTTGTTACCGTTGTAATTTTCCTCCATTATCTTCTTACCATATTTTGGTAATTTAATTGATGATTCACATGAATTTATGTTGGCTATATATTGAGGGTAGACTTCATTGTAAACTCATCCTGGTATTCAGCCAGTGATCCCAAAATGGAGTGTCTCTTCTTGTTAACCCTAATTTAGGGCTTTGAAATGTAAACTCTTACCTTCTAATCTCTTGTCATTCTCTCAAGTGTAATAAAATCTCTCTCCTTTGGACTGGACGTACACTATCTAGATGATAGTGGAACCAATATAAATATTGTGCGTTTCTTTTCCTTTTTTATAGTTATTTGCTATTTATTTGGAGTAATGGAATAATTGCTGCTAGATTAAGTGATGTTCAAATTGGCAAATCTAGATCTTGTTTATTGTTTTCCGCATTTGTGCAATTTTTTGCGCAACAGGTTGGTATCAGAGCAAGGGGATTTGTTTAAATTTGTGCATCAATGGCTTCTAAAAAGAGCGGCAGATCTGACGGCGATTATGCTATTACTCATTTGGACGGAAAGAGAGATTTTGTGCAATATTGAAGATAAAGACGGAGGAGATTATGTTGAGAGAGAAGAGCATTCCAGTTTTGGAAATTTGATGATAAGGAGTTTACTGTGTTGAAGGGACAGCTGGATTTGGGAACCTGTATCTGCTTCGTGGCTCGATGTTGATGTGAGAGTCTTATGTTGATTTCCACGAGAAATTTGTTGTTTGGCAGATAAGGTATGTGGAAGTAGATAGATTTGTCGTGTATACAGAGATTTGGATTAGCCTTGTTATGTTCACTGGCTTTTATTTTTTGGCTTTGTATTTAGATTCGTGATTGAGAGAATTTTTTGGCCTTGGTGGCTTTGAGATTATTTTGGTATCTACCTTCTTTTGATTTTGGATATTTGCAACATTTTGTTGGCGGGCGGGGACATAGTCTGAGCTCGTTAGCAAGGTGTGATAGGGGGTGGCCTTGCCGGAACCAATTGGGTAAATATTCATTTTTGGTCTGTATCTCGTTAAGAGATTTTGGTTGAAGGTGGAGTTTGATGTTAAGAGTTTTACGTTGGGAAGAGAACTTGATTCGATGTGGGGTATTGGAGATATGTGATTTTGCATCAAGGTGGGGTGTTAAATTTTGGTGATACAAAATCACAAATTGAAGGAAACAAGTATGCAAAAGGGAAAGTAATCACGTTTGTTCATCATGAAAATGCGTAAATAATTGGATTGCATTTAAATGAGATGGCAATGAAATATACGCATGCGCATGTTATGGAATAATATATATGCAAAAAGATATGTATATTATTTCTTTCTTCATAATCGCATTGCTTAGGAATTATTTTCTTCCGTTTTTAGAACGAGTGAATTACTTGCTATGTTTGCGCGATTTGTTACCGTTGTAATTTGCGTCCATTATCTTCTTACCATATTTTGGTAATTTGATTGATGATTCACATGAATTTATGTTGGCTATATATTGAGGGTAGACTTCATTGTAAACCCATCCTGGTATTCAGCCAGTGATCCCCAAATGGAGTGTCTCTTCTTATTAACCCTAATTTAGGGCTTTGGAATGTAAACTCTTATCTTGTAATCTCTTGTCATTCTCTCAAGTGTAATAAAATCTCTCTCCTTTGGACTGGACATACACTATCTAGATGATAGTGGAACCAGTATAAATATTGTGCGACTCTTTTCCTTTTTTATAGTTATTTGCTATTTATTTGGAGTATGGAATAATTGCTGCTAGATTAAGTGACGTTCAAATTGGCAAATCTAGATCCTGTTTATTGTTTTTCGGCATTTGCGCAATTTTTTGCACAACATATTATATATACGAAACTAATATATGGGAAGAGCTAA
Source organism: Allium cepa (assembly GCA_030765085.1). NCBI lineage: Eukaryota > Viridiplantae > Streptophyta > Magnoliopsida > Asparagales > Amaryllidaceae > Allium > Allium cepa. The sequence goes on along the minus strand of CM060935.1, from coordinate 788,436,110 downwards.
CATAATGGAAATTTTTTGAATGGGAGGAATGTGAAAAAATGATAGAAAACAAATGGGGAACGAAAAAATTGCAATAATAACATGGAGAAGGGGGACAGATCTCTTCAGTTTATAGAGAAATAATGATTATAGGTTTATCAAAAGAAATAAATGTACATAAGAGTTTTTTATCAAAAGTAATAATGAGAACATTAATTGCTATGTTAATGATGGTAGTTTTGTGGAATATTGAAAAATTTTAGAGGGACTGAAACAAAAATTAAAGAGAATGCACTATTTAGTCTGATAGTGAATGAGAGATAAGATTACTAAGAGTTATATATTCTCTTTCACAACACCAAAACAACCATTTTGTCACACTTATTTTTTTTATAAGTTGTCACAGTTATTTCTGTAGTAAATTCTTAACGGTTATTTCCATTGGTTAATGTTACAACACTTATTACCGTGAGGAAACTTAGTGCCTATGTAATTTAGATAAACTACTGGGGACAAATTAGTAATTTCGTTTCAATCATACGTTTCATGGTTTCTCACACTGATCACACTTTTCATTCTCGTCATTGGTGCTAGGGTTTACCTTTTTTCATTTAGCCCCAATTTCTACTTTCTAATCCAAATTCATTCATCTCCTAAAACCCACAAGTTTATAAATTTAAACTATTCACCTAGAACATCATCTGTATCAATTATTTTGAAGCATCGTCTGATAATATATTAAGTTCCTAAGTCTATTGTTCTTAAGTTCTGTCGAATCCTAGCTGTACTTGGAATCTTCAGAATCATCTGAATATTATGTAATTTCCTTTTCGATTGAGTATCAACTGAATCCATTGTTTTTTCATTTCTTTTATCCACTTAAATATACGATTGGATTTATGATTTAGTAGATTTAGGTTCCCACTATTATTGTGGAATGGTTATTGCACAAATTAGAAACTGGGTTCCTACCTATATTGCTCTATCATTTGGAAACAATGAAGAACCCTAAAACTGTATTTTATACAAACATTGTTTTCTTAGGAAGTGCAGATGGTGGCATCATTTTTTGTTAATATTTGGAGTGCAAATATTGTGTTAGACTGTACGGGTTTTTGTACGCTAACAACAACATGTTCTATTATGCTGTGTGCCAAAGAATATCTATTATTATATTTTTCTATGAATATATGGTGTGAATTTTTTTATTAGATTGCAAATTTTAACATTGAAAACTTTTTTTAAGAGAAATATTATTTACCAGGTCAGGAACTGTCAGTTCTATTTAAAATTCTTTACTAAGAACTATTTTCTAAAGAACAATATTATTTTCTTGGTCAGGAGCTATTGGTTCTACTTAAGATTCACTTGTTTTTTAAAGTGATATTGAGATAATTTTTTCAAGAACTTGCAGTTATATTTATTGAGGATGTTAGTTATAACTTATATGTGTTTCGATGGGTTTGTGCATGGTAGTAATTTTGAATGCGCATGTTTATTATGTGCCAATAAAGACTTTTGAGCCCAATTCACTTTCTATATCATTTACTGTCACTACATACAATCAAAAATATATTAATTAATAGCATTTTAAATACATTAATCTATCATAGTTTTATCAAAAATATGAAATATGCGGGATGTATTAGATAGATCATAAGTAGAAAAGTAATGAAAGCTAGCCTTTAAAAAATTGTAAGATGATTACTCAACCCATTTTGCTGAAACGTTATCCACTATGATATATTTAATTAATCAAACACTATAATTTTGAAATGTAGAATGACTAGATTCCGTAGAAATATCCACTGTGTGAGTTCCAATTAACATGTTTAGATGAAATTTTGCATAGAAAGTATAGGTCAAAGAGAACTATATGGCTTAAACATACGCTACAAAAGTTTTTTTTTCAATGGTAAGAAGAAATTTTGAAAGAGAAACCATTTTAGATGAGGCGTGATTAAAAGTGTGTTTAATTATTAACAATAAAAAAAAAACTTTTGTGAAAATAATTAATGTAAAATTTCTATACTTTTTATAAAGGTTAACAATTTTTTTTGTATTTTCTCATGAAAAATAATTTCTGATTTGGAAAGGTTTTATAAAGGTATATTTTTCAAAAGCTGAAATTTTTGACATTTTAAAATGTTTAAAATACATATAGATTTAAAATTATTATATTCCAAAATTCATAAAAGCTTAAAAAATTTACAACGTAAATTTAAAATGCTATAAAAAAAATTAAAATATTTTTAATTTTTTCTTTTGTGATATAGAAAAGGATGTAGGTTAATCAATAAACAAATACATACATTTATATACAATCAAAAATAAACTATACAAAACATCCATTTGTGCATTTAACGTCACTACCTATAGTTTTAGCAGTTGCAGATCCACCAATTGTACGAACGCTGGATTTGCAGTCCTTCTCTAAGAATATAGTGCGTGTTTTCACCCTTGTTGTTAGTGATGCCCTCCCAAATATTCTTGGACCTGATATACCCTTAGTTTCATGCTTAAAATTACCATCAATTGGTGCCGTTTCCTTTAGTTCGTTAAGGACAATTCCTACATTGTCAATGAATTGTCTTTGATTGTTGAATTTAGTTCTTAACTAAAGTAAATCCATCTCTTTTGTTTCTTCAAAAGTTTTAACTAAAGTATATCTTCTAATTTGCTGCAAATGTTTTTTTATGCGTTTGATCTTGTAGATTTGTAAACCTGCATCTATTTATAGGTTCTATCTCAAATGTGTGTGTTTGTTTATGATATGTGAGCTAGTTTAATATTTATTATCCACTTGCGTCTTTTGTTGTTATTGCGAAGACTAATTCATACTTCATATTTACACGCTGCATAGTGCATGAGTAAGACTCGTTCAGCTATTCTAGTACACATTCTTTCTTGTGGAGTTTCAAATAAACTTATGTTAGCTAGTTTTCTTTCTAGTTTCAAAGAGCTATTACTAGCACACATATCACCTCCAATTTGATTTGATGTACATTATCAACTATAAAATATGCTTTATGGATTTTTAGGTGCTGAATATGGAGCTAATAATTTTGTAGAGGATGTAAAAATGTCATTGTAGGTTTTTGGTTTCCTTTTATTTATCCTATGTTATACTTTCAGAACAACTAGTATTTACCTGATATATCACTTATGATTCATAAATATTGTGATATCCCAGAATTTTTGGCAATATCAATTTAATAATCTGTATTAAAAATTAAATTGATTTGATAATTTTTGTTAATAAAATTTGAATTGATTTAATAATCTTCTTTTAATAAATATTCAATTGGTAAATTTTATCTTTTTGAAGCTAATAAATTATTTTCTATTTATAATGTAAATATATTTGTATATATTGTAAATAGATAAGCTTTGGTTTAAATTTAACAAATAAAACATATTTTCTAATTCTAATATTTTTGGTAATTTGATTTAATTTAATATATTAATCTTTTCAAAGCTATTTAATAAATAACTATATGGTTTTAAAATACTTAAGGTGAAAGTTTAATTGTTTAAATTTATTTTAGCTTAAGTTTAAATTTAAACTAATTAACAAAAAGGGTTTGTTCTATTTTCTTTTTGAAATACAGCTTGATAAATATGATTTGAAATTATATATTGAAGTTTGAAATACAATTTACAAATGAAGCATCGATTCATTTGGTAAGATAAGTAATTTATTAATAAGGAGATAATTTCTGGTATAAATTATTTAAAATTGATAATTTGCTATTTTAAAATAATATTAACAATGTACTGGTTATATATATAAATATATATGGATTTTTAATATAAATAGAATTGTTTTTCAAATTGAATTTGTGTAGTTATATATGTATATATATAACTTGATTTTAAAAGTGAGCTTTAAAATTTGATTTGAATTGGAATTTAAGTTTTGAAATTCAAAAAAAAGGTAGATATTTTAAATTGTTTTGGATTTTAAAATATTTGTATAAACTTTTATTTATATATAATTGGTTTTATTTCTTTTAAAATTATCTATGTTTATAAATATGTATTTATAAACTAATTAATTAAGTATAATCTTGTACTAATCTTTAATTACAAATACTAATTAACTTAAATGACATGTGTTATTTTCCTAAGCTTCTTATAACACTTGTAATTTAAATAATTAATGTGCGTGATAAGTGTTATGTTTTATTTTCTTTTTCCTTTGATTTTTTATTAAAACATAAATTAGATTATATAAACACGCATCTTCCTTTCTCCTTTTCTTTTTCTCATCTCATTCTTAACGAAAGTAATCTCAGCTGAAACATTAACTCAAATACAAATTTGTAAATCACTCCTCATAAAAAATAAGACCAACCCTGTAAATCATTTTCCAAATCAAAGCTGCACACATCTCTCAAGTTCAAAAGTCTAAACCTTATAGTTCATCATCTTTTTGTAAACTGAAATCAAGCCTGAAAACCATATTCATTTACAAATCTGAGATCACTTCCTCAAAACCAGAACTCAATCCAAATATGTAACCCCTGTAACCATTTTCAAAAATGAATTCAGAAACTGTAATTTTATTTTCAAGTTTCAAATTCAAAGCCTGCATTTTATCTTAAATCTGAAAACCAGCCTGCATGCAACTGCAAATTTTTAGATCAATGAAGCAAACTTCAACATTCAAGTTTAAAGTTTTCAAAGAGCATTTCATTTTTAAAGATTCAAAGGTTTTCAAAGCTTTTTCAAATCTAGAAGCTCTGTTCTTCCTTTACAAATCTGGTGAGTAACATCATTTTTAAAGTTTAAGTATCCTTAAAATTGGTTGCATGTTAATTCTCTGGAAAATATATATTCTATATGATTTTATACAAGTGAATTATCTGGATGTATTTATGTATGCATTATTGTTGTATCTGTGTATCCTGTTCTCAGTTTCAAGCTCAAGACTTGATCAAAGTTCTTTTCCTCTTGATCCGATTTCTGTTGAGACTTAGGATTTGAATAAAATTTGTTTGTTATGTAATAGAGTAAAGCTTAAAAATTTATTTAAGTTAAATATACTTTGTATTGTCTCTGAAAAATAATAAATAACAGAACAAACTTATTATAAGTTAAAATTCAAACATCCTGATTTATCAATTCAGGAATGTAAATTGAATCGTCAACCAGAAACATGATTTTTAAAACTAAAACTATAATTTTTAGTAAAGGGGTGAAGGAGTAGTTATTGGTTGACCAGAAATGGCAAATTGGGAAATTTTTGGTGATCTACTTGATTGTGGAGGTCAGGGTTCTTCCTGGAGGTGGAAGAGTGACCAGAGATTTAAGGAAAAATATCTGGAAGATGATTAAAGCAATGTGATGGAGGTTGTGTTTGATTTTTGGTCTGGAACCCTAGTTTTAACTAGGTTTGGAATTTCGATCATCTCAGTTATCCTAGTTGATCGAGTGTCACATGATTCTGGTGGATGGAAGTTAGGGGGCTATCGAAGACTTGGACGGAGTTTCAGATGACAGGGTGGTCGGAGTTGTGAAGACGAGGCGTTTCCAGGTTTATGGTGTGGTTCCAGGTTCTGGTTCCAGGTTTGGATTTGAAGCTCCATTTTGATTTAGAGTATTGGATGGATGATCTGATGATCGTGGTTAGGTAAGAGTGTGATTGGCAATTTTAGGAGATCATCGCTGATGATCGAAGTTGGACGGCGCCACCGTGCATATGCATGGTGCACCTCCTATTTTCTGATGAATGTTGGTTTGGATACGGAGTTGTGTACTCGAGTTACTCTCGAGTAATTGGATGTTTTGCCCGAAGATGGGTGGGTTTGTGCTCAAAGTCTTTAAAGGGTAGGTTCGGGTAGATTTCTGCTTATAGGTTTCAAACCTATCGACTTTTTAAATTTTAAAATGAAATTTTACAATGGTTTTAAAATCTGAAAGTAAAGATTTAAACTAAGTTTAAATCCAGTTTTAATCTGGATTCAAAATCTAAAATTGAATCCTAGTTTTGAATAAAAAAAGTTTTTGAATTTAAATTGTTTTAAACAACTTTGAATGTTTAGAGTATATTTTAAATTGATTTGAATTTGGAATGAATTTGATTTAAATACTTTTAAATTTCTTTTGTAAAACAAGTATTTCTTTAACATGTGATTTTAAAGGTTTTTAAAATTGTTTTTTTAAAAACTTTGTTAAAAGTTAATTTGTATTCATTTTAAATCATAAATATAATGAAATTTTAAGGTAAATTGTTTTTAAATGCTTTGTTAATGATAATTTAAGCATTAATAAGAATAAAGTTTTATCATTAAGTAAATTAGGATTTAATTATTTAGGATTCATTAAATTATTAAGATAATTAAAATGGATAATTAATTTGTTTAATTAATTAATGATTTGGATTAATTAAATAAGTAATTAAGGGTTTAAGTTAATTAATTAGGAATAACTAATTTATAATTAAGGATTATTAATTAAAATATTAATTAATGATTAGAAATTAATTAATCAAGTAATTAGAAAATTAATTAAGTTACAGTTGAAACTTAATTAATTAAATAATTAGGATTAATTAATGGATTATTAAAGACTAATTAATTTGTAACTAATAATGGATAATCTAAGTATTTACTTAAGAAAAGTAATTAAAGAATTGTTAATAGTTAATGAAGGTCATTAGCTTAGACTTATTTACTAATTAATTAATTTGATTTATTTTAATAATTAATTAGATTAATTAATTAAAGATAATCATTTGTGAAATTATTTAAGTGTAATTACTTAATGGAAGTAATTAAGGAATTAATTGCTCAATGTAATTAATTGATTTTAATGTGATTAGTTTAAATTAATTAATTAAGTTTAATTAATTTAATCACTGGACGATTTGATAAATAATTACTTAATGTAATTAATGGAGTGTAATTGCTTAGTGAAGTAATTAATTGATAATTACTGGAGGTAATTAATTAAAGATGGTCAAGAATGGAAATAATTTGAGTTTAATTACTTTGTGTAATTAATCAAGGGATTAATTAAGATAATTAATTAAGGAGTAATTAATTTATTTAATGAAGTAATTATGGGAAGTTAGCTACTGAATGTAATTAATTAATGGTGATTAATAAGTGTGGTTTAATTAAAGATTGATTACTACATGTAATTAATTTAAATAGAGTGGTTAATTAAAAATATAATTAGGGATCATTAATTAATATAATTAATGATGTAATTTAGGGTTGATTAATTAAGATTAATTAATCAATAATAAGTTATTATAGAGTAATTAAATAATGTAACTAATTAAGGATTAATGTAATTAATTATAGTTAATTAATTAATGTAGTAATTAAAGGATTAATTACTGTACTTGGTTAAGAATAATTAATTTTTGAAATTAATTAAAGGATATTTACTTGAATGTAATTAAAGGATAATTAATCAGGGATGATTAGTTAAGATGAATGATTAAATGGTAATTAATTAATTGATTTGTAATCAATTAATGGTTATGTAAGCAAGTTTTATAATGATGAAAGTAATTAATTTAATCTACTTTAAATTAATTAGAGATGAAGTAATTAATTTAATTCATTTTAAACTAATTATAGTGTGATTAATCCTTGCTTATATATGGATGGATGATATTGGTTGCCTTGAATGGTTTGAGATCTCAGATATGAGATAAGTAATGCTTTGTGATATGGATGCTTTGGGTGAACTGTGATGGTAATGTGAATTATCTATTTGTGACGATAATGTGAATTATCTATTTGTAATGATAATGTAGATTATCTACTGTGATATGTGAAGTATCTATTTGTGTATATAGATAATGGAATTGAATTGTTTTAAACTTTAAAACAACTTGGACCTAAAAATGGCGTTTTGGATTTCGATGAGACCGGGCTCGGGTTTCCAGATTTGGATATTCGAAAACCACATCGATCCAAATTAACGATAGGTTGTGAATCTCAAGCGAAGATGAAGATTCAGAGTGCAAGGGTTATCGTCGTTAACTCTGAGGGTGATTCCAAAATGAGTGTAACGAGATAATGCCTTCGGTTTCGTTCGAACCCGGAACGAACTTGTATGGATTGAATGCTTTCAGAACATCGTCAGATGGACGATGAGCATTCTAAGAGATGTGTTCTCTAAAGGTAATCGTAGCCTCAAGCCTCATCAAATGGGAATGGCTAAAACATGGGAGGTGCAGCAAGGCTAAGTGGGTCATGCCCAAGTAGGACAAGGTTTTCTCCTATCTAGAGGTCCTTTTTTATTCGGCTGTATGGGGCAGTTGATTCGCGACAACTGTCGGGGTTGTCTTGTTCGGGACTGTCCAGTAAGGGATGGTTCCGGCCTTGTGTTGCAGGGGATTGGGAGTAATCCTCGGTACGATGATCTAGGACCCTTACTGTGATGGGCGGTACCCCAGTAGACCTTCCATTGATGGAAACCCATTCTCCCTACGCGCCCTTACGGTTTTGATTGTATTACCCACTTTTGTGGATAGTAGCTGGAATTTAATGAATGTAACAATTTTGGCTATTTACTACTTACTTGAAAACCCTAGACCTTATTATAATATCACTGGATTTCCTATCAAATGTTTTGGTTAGTGTAAGGTAAAAACTTATCCATGTTTATGTGTGGTGAGTCTTACTAATACCCTTTTCTTTCAAAGGTTTTTCAAAGTTAAGCAACTTTAACCTGTTACTGACACCAAACCCATGTCTGACTAGAAGTTTATTCTGTTTTTCTTAAATTCTTGGGTACTCAAATTTTTAAGAGTAGCCAAGGGATTCAGGTTAGCTTTGACAAATTATGGAGGAGCAATGGAGCAGGAGGCTTCTGCGTTGTGTATATATATAGTATTCTGTTGTATTTGGTATCTGTTTGTATTAAGTTGTAATAACTAGACAGGTGTTTATAACTGTCTAATATGTGATGTAAATCTATGTAACTCTGATTGATGTTGTATATTATGTAATACTTATGTTATTAATATAATTTATTCGTTCCGCTATTGAGATTCTGATGTTGTTTCTTCTTTCTCTTCTTTCTTTCCTCTTTTCTATCCCTTCTTTCTTAATGATGATGCATCATTCTGTGGAATGAATGGTGGGTCATCTCATAAATTATTATTCGTGTAGGACTTCATTAATGTATATGTAGTTATTGTACCAGTATAAGTGGTATGTGAATAAAACTAAGGTTGTCTAGAGGCATCTGATCTTGCGTATTATTCATAATACGAGATTAACGTATATAAAGATGAAATGCTTAGGTGTTTCTTGCGCTTAAAGATGACATTAGGATATATGGTTGCTCGGTTATAAAGTGAAAAGTTTGGGTTTGGGTATGCTTCCCAAGCAAAAGAATCAAATCTAATAATAATTAAATCATGAAGTGAGCTCCTATGGAAGGAAAAAGACAAATTAATTGGTGATGCTCTCACGCCAAGGCACTTTAACCTATATTCATTACTTAATTGTTACTTGACACTAATTTTGAAGTTTACCTTCCAGTAGTTCTTGGAATGGAAGCTTCATGTGACTGTCATCCTTAGAAGCCTTGCTTAGTTATGAATGCATAAGAAAATTATTTCCTACGATACTTTGATGCTGTTAAACTATTTATATATTCTAAACCACCTTTGATTCCCCTATTTCTATTTACTTGTTTAATTATTTATAATGGTACATGTTCCTAATGCAGATTTTAGGTTGAAGAACTATTACTTGAAGATTCTCAAATAGAAAAAAACCCAAAGTTAATCAAGGGAGAGTCAAAGATTGTGTTGGAATGGCAAGGTAAACTTCTTGTTATGATATGTTAATCTATAACATTCATTTTGTCATACTAGCATCGATTGAAGTACACAAGTTTGTGTTTCATATGTGATTAATTTTATTAACTACTTATAAATTAACAAGATTTGGAATAAATGAAGTTCTGCACCATTTTTACATACATGGTAGCATATAGATTAACTAAGGAAAGTTTTTTTTTGACAAATACCAATCTGGAATGGTAGCAATACTTACTATTAACTTACTTTTCATCCATGCGATTTCAACTTTGTACCAATTACATACATGATTGCACTATTGTATCCTTTAGAGCATAGAGTAAACAATTTTTATTTTATTTCCCTTTGTATTATACTGTTCCCATGAATCTCAATTTTTTGTTTACTTTTTTGTTTGTTTTAAGGATCAAAAAGTTGGTCATGTATTGCTTCATTTATATTAGAATATTGGTTTAATGCTTTGTGTAACGTCCCGCCTTTTCGCACGGTTCAATTCGACACACGTGTCAATTTAAACCGTACGGAAGGACGAATTGTTATGGGATAAATAAGAAAAGTAGAGAAAGGAAAAAAAATAGATCTTGCAGCGGAACGATAAAATATAATAATCAAATATACAGTTCATGAAGCTATTTTACAAAACATTTGATTTTATTTATACGATACATATCAGAGTTCACATACCAAAGAATAATAACAATGCAGCGGAATAAAATGGTGCAGTGGGATATAATAATAGATAATAGTAACACAAATCTTCTTCTTCGTCCTCCAGAATAAAATCTTCAAATCCTGAATGCTCGGACTGACCAAAGCGAATTGAAAAAAACAAAACGCTCGAGTCAGAACTAAAATATCTTATGTGAGTTAAATTAACATAAATAAATATGAGTGCAATAACTCAAAGAGATGCTCGGGATTCACATCTTCTAAGGATTCGTTAAACTATTTACTATGTAGTAATATTTCGCTATTATAATAATGTCTATAGTAAAATAAACTTACTTTTAAAGAACGTTAAGGAGTTACCCAATATCCCCATTAACACAATAACAGTCCCAGTAGTCCATCCAATATCATAGTCCCTCCTGATTGGGAAGCCACCAGAGGATACCACACGGGCTACGGGAGAAAACCAAACTCGTACAAGGCACGATAGGGTAGGTGATACGGCACAACTAGGCAATGCCAGGGTAGATATACCAATTACGCTTCCGGGTCGGTGTTAACGCGTAGCCGCAGCTACCGCCCACCTCGAGCCACACCCCCAAATAAAAATAAAAAGTGGCCATCGAATCAATCCAAAAGTCAAAGTATAATATCGAAGGGATGTGTCCGATCAAAGGTGCTACCTCAATTAACCCGTCGATCGCTCCTGTTTTAGCCACCTTATGCCAACTCACGGGAGTTGGGTCCATGTATTTACCTCAAAGGAAACGCCGCCACCATCCTACTTCATTCTGGAATCTCCACTGCGTACATGGTTGTTAAAGTGGTTTTCGGAGTTGGCAGAGAGTATGACAACTTCCGATCACGGTCTCTTCAACAACCAATCGTTATTATAACACCATGGTCATTTTAAAATATTTATACTTTAAACCCAGAATATAATATCCATTTCAAAACCATATAAATATGATATCATTTCTATTTTTTAAAAACCCCAAATCATTAAGATATCATTTTTTTTTCTTCTTTTAAATATATCTCTTTTTCCAAAACATAATACTTCCAAATACATATACCTTAAACCCCATAGCTTTGAAACAAATTTTCTAATACTTAAATGGTTTAAATATTCGCCACTTTATATAATAAAATAGCTTTTAAATTTCACAAATAAATTCCAAATATAGGTTTAATTTCCCAAATAAACCATTTCAATTTCCATATATTTCAAAGCTTAAATTTCCCACCATTTCAAAACTTATTCTTTGATAATCTCATATACATCAATTCCAACTACTATTATTTAGGTTTGAAACGTTACTAAATAAATCAACTATCGTTTTAGTAAAACTATTAGACTTCAAATAACTGGATACTCTTCCAATTAAATTAACTTGATAATATTCAATTTAATAAATTTGATAATCATTTAAATCCTCTAAATAAAATCAAGTTATAAAATCATACCTTTTAAATCTAAAATTTATTTACATTCCAAATCCAATTTATTCAAGAACAATTCTTAAATAATTCAATTCAACCCAATTTCATATTTCTCTTCCAACTTTAATTTAAATTTTGTTGAGTCATTATAAATTCTATATATGTAATACCTTAAATAGGTACTTACCCATATAATATAAACCATCAAACTCCATTATTAAACAATTTTATACATAGCTTAAATTCAAGACTTTAACTTAATATATATATATATATATATATATAAAATAATATTTATATAACATCAAAATTTGTATTCAATAAACCGTATATTACGTTCCAAAACCATAGAAAATCACTTCAAAATATTTCTATATATAGACCGCGGTGCCTGTATATAATTTTCTATCCTATGGTTAAGTGATACGGATATTTATCATTTCAATCCGCAATTTAAAAATAAAAATTACGGTTATATATCATTTCAAACCGCAATCCTGAATGAGATGAAAATGCATAATAACTTGCAGTTTATAACAATGTAAAATACAGCATCCATTCATCCAATATCAACCATTAATCGAAATCATCATCAAATTCAACAATAGCATCAATATAGAACGGAAAATAAACAACAGGTATTAAATAGCAGTTTAATTCAATAATAAATTTGGGCAGTTCATATGCAATGAAAAATTAATTAACAATTTTAACTGGCAGTTTATATGCAATGAATGACTAATTAACAATTTTAACTGGCAGTTTATATGTAATGAATGATTAATTAACAATTTTAACTGGCACTTTAAATGCAATAAATAAATTAAATAGCATTTTAATTTAAATAAATGAAATTAACGGTGATGATGATAAAAATATGCCAAACAACCATAAATAAATTTTAAAACACATCATATATCAATGTAACAAACATAATAAATTTTAGAAGTTGTGAGTGGGTTAAAACACTCACCTTTTGAATTTAAATTGAATTCAAATCCAATTTAAACCCAAAAATTTGACCATCTCAGAATTCGTCCAAACTAGCGCCAAAATATCCAGAATTTTATTACGATCCTAAAGAAAAAAATCGCGCGTGAAACGGAGTTCGTATGTGAAATTTATTCACGTTAAAACGTTAAAATTTTCAATTTAAAATTAAATAATAGAAAAGAAAACACAGCCTTCACCAATTGGGCCACGTCATCACGCTCTCCTGCACGTTCCTCCCACGCGAACAACAGCGAACGAGACGCGACACTAGGGTTTACAGCCGCCACCTAGTAAACCCTTATCCCAAATTTCGCCACCTAACCACTGGCCTTCGGCTCGATCAGGCCATGTCGTGAACCTCCACGCCCTATGGCGCACCTCCTTGTCACGCGCCCACTGCTCCGGTGCCACCTAACCACTCGCATCGACGCTATCAATTTCAGCCAATCGCGGCAAATACCAATCGCCTGAAGACGAACGGTGGTGCCGATGCACCCGCTCTACGCCCTCTACACATCCATGCCCCCCGATCGACCCAAGGACGTAGATCCACCGTTGAATCACAAAGCCAAAACGAACGACCGAAACAAAATCACTGATTCCAGGACAACAGATGCGTCGAATCGAAAAATGAACACCATCAATGAATTACGCTAGTCGAAAGCTTCGACATATATTTTTTTCAAATTTTTCTGAGCGGGTTGAAATTTTAGCTTTGCATTTGATTTGGAATTGGATCCAGAATTTGTTTGTTTGCCATTAAGGAGGAGAGAGTTGAGATGTACGTACAGACAAATGAGAATTAGGGAGGTAGGGTTTATAACAGGATATTTATAGGCAAAAATTTGAAATTAGAATAGGTGGGCCCAATTAATATCCGCGTTGAACGATATATGGCCCGAAAAGCCCGTTTCGACTCCGGAGCGAAATTGGGTATACCCATATATCAAAATAGATGTTTTAAAATATTTTAAATGTGATGGAACAGGTTTCACGTCCAAATTCCATCGTATGAAGAAGTTATGCTAAAATCAATAATTTCAAATTGATTTCAATTAATTGATTTCAAGGCGTTTCAAGCCCATACAATCAAACGACAGACCCGATCGCTACGAAACTTTAAATTCTACAATAATTCACTGTTACGGATCCGATGAAACTGGTTTCGTCGAAATCAGAGGCCGTGGCCAAAATGGCTATTTTTATATTAATTAAAAAAAATTAATAATTGATTAATTAAATTAAACTTCCCATTTAAATTCTAAAATCGACAAATTTATCACCTTTATATTTCTCAAACATATAAAATGATTTTAAACAAGTTTAGATGTCAATTAAGAGTTGATTAATTTATCGATTCCAGTATTAACTTCCAATTTTCATTATATTCCGAAATTTAAATTAAACTTTCAATAATTCTTTAAATTTTACTTTCTCTCTATTATTCAATTCATTACTACCAATCGGAAGAAACTAGCATTGGATTCAAAATATATTACATCGGATATCCTCACATTCCTTCTTTATTTCAATTAACGTAAAATTTTAAACATTTTATTTCATTTATTTTCAATATATTCAATTTATTAAAATAAAAATAATAAATCTTGATTCCTATTCTTTTTATTCAGTCACTCACAATCTTTTGGGTAAACTCAACCTTACTGTAAATCCAGTTTCCCTAATTGTTTCCAGAAATTAACTAAATTCATATTAATGTAGTATTTAATTATGTTAAATTCCAAATGATTTAGATCTATTTCGCTAATTCAATAAATAGGTAAACAATTAGTAGTTATCCCAAATTTCCCAATTGTTTCCCATTCATATTCTATTACCAAATGATCCATAATAAAATTGCTTACCTAACTTTGACTATGTCACATTATAGTTTACTGCGTATTATTACATCAGTTAATATAACTTCAAATTTATTTTCTAATTCTACCAATTTAATCAAATAAAACCTTACAAATAGGTTTCCATTAATAGGTATTACAGTAAATTAGTTATTATTCAACTTGCATAATACTTAATTCCAATTGCTGCAATAATTACGCTTTATTAGAAATCGGATTTAGATGGAATGATTTGTTTATCTGCCATTAAACTACTATATTCAAAAATCCAGCCTTTCTTTGTATTAATTTCTATTTCCATTTATATTGAAGTTGTAAAATATATTTATTATAATTAGAACCTCAATTAATTCATTCATATAGGTTTT
Organism: Allium cepa; assembly: GCA_030765085.1. Taxonomy (NCBI): domain Eukaryota; kingdom Viridiplantae; phylum Streptophyta; class Magnoliopsida; order Asparagales; family Amaryllidaceae; genus Allium; species Allium cepa. The sequence goes on along the minus strand of CM060935.1, from coordinate 788,421,003 downwards.
ATTCCTTTATTTTATCTTATGAATAAAATATGCATTTCCGTTGCTAATTACATTTACTCTTTCCAATTACAGTTCTTACCCACATAAATGCGACAATTATTTTCATCTAAATGTAATTGTTTTCCAATATATTGATAAACTTTATTTCCATGCCTTAAAATACAACAAACTGTCCAATACGAGAAATCTTAACGTTATTTACAAGTATTACCTTAATTAACATTAACGTAATATTAAATTATAATTATTGCAACTGATTTCAAATTTTAAATTAACAAGCTACCTAAATAGGCAACATACAATAATCGTTACTCTAACTTTCAGTCTCGTTAATAAGCTTTTATTACTCAAAATCAAAGTTCCCATTTAATATCATTAATTGGCTTATCATCTAAAATTTATTACGTATTATTCTATCAATTGATAAAATCTTGAATCTATTTCCCAAATCTATTAATTTCAATCAATTAAAACTTCACAATGCTTATATTAATTTGGATCACACTACATTTATTATTTATCAACTTGCTTAAACCTTATTCCTAAATTTACGTTCAGTTACTATTGAGCAATATTATTTCATTGGTAAATTTAAATGCATACTTTTATTTACTTATTCTAAATTTTACCCAAATGCAACAATTTACACTTTCCATTATTATAACAATTTGAATTCCATTTTAGTTATATTCTTTTATTTAATTCATAAATTCAACATTCCTATTTGTTTCTTATACTAAACTAATAACCCAGAAGACAATTTATATTATTTCAATTAATTGCAATATAAATTTTAAATTGTTAACTTTAATTTCAATTGCTATATCTAATTTCTAACATTCGCTCCAATATAAATTATAAGATTTTTATTTCTTTCCATTTTAATTAAAAATCTTATTAATTTAACTCATTTTAATCATCAAATTTTACGGATCGTTACACTCTCCCCCACTCAAAACTTTTCGTCCCCGAAAAGGAAAAGAAGGGAAAAGAAGAATTAAGAAATCCATATATCTTATTTATAATATTAAATTATAAACAAATAAGTTTACAAAATAAATAATTTAAAATAAAATAAACTGATTTATATAACCATTAAATCTTTTTTATTTATAAAGTTTGGAAAATATTTTCAAAAATTTTCTAAGTCCAAAATTTACGAAAATTTTTGGCAGAGTCTCTTTTGTACGGAGAGGCTCGGGAGAAAATATAATATCATAATAATACACAACATATATTTACCAAAATAATATACATCCCAACCCGGGAAAACAACATAAACCGTAATCTGAAAACGTACTTATTAGTCGGGCAATTAACGCTTATTTTATGGAACCAAAAGCAGTAGCAATTGCTTCCATAACCTGCATTTCACTTATATAATCCAAAAGAGTTAACCATTATATAAAATGAAATATTATTTTTGTTTCATCCACTAACAACCAAAGCAATGTCAAACACACCAATCACTTGCAAACACAACATACAACCATCATACAAAATCAACATAATCAATCATTCATTCAAATCAAACAAAACAAATAGTTGTTCGGGTTCAACTTTAAACTGCACAGAATGGAAAATAAACTACTTAGTGCACCATTTACTCAACAGACTTAGATGAAACTAAATAGATTATTTATTCATCCAAACAATCTTAAGTATCCTTGCCCAATCAACCATAAACCAAACCAACAACAATTCCATTAGATCCAGTTAATTTTAATCAATTTTATTTCATAATATTTGTTGTTTGATTCCTTTTCATTTATATAATGGTTTATTATTTTCCATTTATTTCTTACAGTTTCATTTATTTATTTCTTTGCATTTCATGCATTCATTTCTCAATTTCATTTACTTAGCATCTCAATGCATTACTTTAGTCTACAATCATATATTTAATGCATTCATCTTTTCTACTTATTTTATTTATAATAGCTTCAACCGTTTTCTTAAATTTATAACTTTATAACATCAATTCTTATAAAAGGAAGAAATTTATTGAACACTTCATTACATACTTTGTACAATTTCCATTACATTTCCTTATTAACATTTCAACTTTTAGATCTTTGGTAAGTTAAAGATATGCCTTTAAGACTGTAATTGAAAGTTATACAAGTTTATCTTAATTCTTTTAAATTTATTCAATGTTCAATAATTATATCCTTTGTATTATAGGTTACACATTTCAGATTTCTCTTAATTTCATTCATAACTTAGCATTGAATTTCTTATTTTAATTGTAGGTTCTAATTTTAAATTAGTTACATTCAATTTCACTACAATAACTGAAACTATTAATTAATGGAAACTTAAGAATTTAAATACCGGGTTAATTTCAAATCATTTTAAAATAATAGATAAATGAATATACTTGCACTTTATATATATCCAATTATACGTAAATAATTTAAAAATTTATATTTGGTTTACCAAACAAATCTGCAGTAAACTACTACAGTGGCAATCCCACTTCGAAACTCGAAAATGAATGTCGATGATGCGTGCACTCATCACCGAAATTATTTTCCAGCGACAGAGAGGGGAGTACAAAATTTATTTCTTTTTCCAAATTTCCTTTAAAACATTTCTTTCAAATTATATTGAAATACTTATATCAGAAAATACTTTTAATAATATTATTACTGTTATATTCCAAAATCATTCAAAAGAAATTTTCAAAACCCCGGAACTTAAGTTCTAAAATTTCCAATTTTCATTTACTTTATTTTCAATATTATTTCACTATTATTTATGAATTTTATTACCTAACAACCAATATATTTCAACCAAAATATATCATTTATAAAAATTTATTTTATATATATAGAAAATATAATAGGCAAAATTATTTCATTCACCTATATTAAAACCAAATATTATGTCGGCCTGTCCTATTAAGTGTTTAAAAATCCCTATTGATGTCATAGCGTCCCATGCATCAATTAGAATTTATAAATACAAAACGGAATAGATTAACATAATATTAAAACCCTTTTATAACATTAACAAATACGCTCTCTCATATATACACTCAACGACTCCCATAGGGTATTACTACCCTATTAATAAAGAGTCCGATCCCACAAAGCTAAGGTTTATCGCTAAACCAAAGCTCTGATACCAGATTGTAACGTCCCGCCTTTTTGCACGGTTCAATTCGAAACACATGCCAATTTAAACCATACGGAAGGACGGATTGTTATGGGGTAAATAAAAAAAGTAGAGAAACAAAAAAAATATAATCTTGCAGCGGAATGATAAAGTATAATAATCAAATATACAGTTCATGAAGCTGTTTTATAAAACATTTAATTTTATTTATGCAATATATATCAGAGTTCACATGCCAAAGGATAATAACAATGCAGCGGAATAAAATGGTGCAGTGGGTATAATAATAGATAATATTAATACAAATCTTCGTCTTCGTCCTCCAAAATAAAATCTTCAAATCCTGAAATACTAGGACTGACCCAAGCGAATTGAAAAAAACAAAACACTCGAGTTAGAACTAAAATATCTTATGTGAGTTAAATTAACATAAATACTTATGAGTGAAGTAACTCAAAGAGATGCTCGGGATTCACATCTCCTAAGGATCCGTTAAACTATTTACTATGTAGTAATATTTCGCTATTATAATAATGTCTATAGTAAAATAAACCTACTTTTAAATAGAGTTAAGGAGTTACCCAATCCCCCCCTTAACACAATAATAGTCCCAGTAGACCATCCAATATCATAGTCCCTCCTGATCGGGAAGCCACCAGAGGATACTGAAAGAGTGGGCTATGCGGTAGGATCGTGTAATATGGAATAATGAAATAGTCTAGACAGATAAAGTAGGTAAATGCAAGGTGACACCAGGATTTTATACTGGTTCGGACCTCTCATCCTACGTCCAGTCCCTAAGCTCCTCTTAGGAATTTCACTAACTAACTCCCTCACTTCACCCGGAGGAATAGGTTTACAACTTACCCGAACAACCGAACGGGATTTCTTGCCTCAACTACCGAAGAGGACTTCAACTCAATTACTAAAATACAATATTCGACTTGTTGTGTTCTTGTCAACACTAATGAGTCTAATGTAGTACAATATTCCTATAATCTTATCCTCGAGAGTATGCAATGTGTTTGTGAAGATTTAGGAATGTTAATTGCTATGAATCAAAAGAATGTTATAAACAAAAACAATGATTCAAGCAATAGATTAGTGATTGCTTTGAGAATATCTAGAGAATATGAACAAGAGAATAGTAAGATTAAAGCAAGAGAATTCGATGATTTAAATGATGTTATAATCATGTATTTATACTTGTAGAAGAGATGCATATGTTGTCAAAGGTTGCAAACAAGAGATGCTTCCATTTCCATTGATGAAAGGTTGCAACTCTTGGGAAGAAGAACGTGTCTTTTCAGAGAAAAATCGCAGGTTTAAATTCAGTTGACTGAGCAGGAGATTCAGTCGACTGGAAATATGAAGAAAAATTTTCAGAAAAAAATTCAGTCGACTGTGCAGGAAATTCAGTCGACTGAAACTGTGCATGTGTGTAAATTTGTTCCAGTTTCAGTCGACTGACTGTTCCTGTTCAGTCGACTGAACTCTGCTAGTAAACAAAAAACAGCAGTAGCTCATTTGGTTAGAGTACATGCCTTCCAAACTAGTGACCCGGGTTCGAGCACCGCTCCATGCATTTTTTGAAAACTTGATTTTGATTAAAATATGCATGCAAGTTTATTTGAATGTGAATGATGATTCTTGAGGAAAGATTTTAACAAAGCACTTACTAGACTCTATATACATATTTGATGACTCTTGTTAAAATATATAACTATATGAACCATACTTTGAGTCGTTGAGTCAGGATGATGTCGTTGTCGTAGATTCATGAATTTTTGTCAGCAATCAAAACCTATGATCCAACATTCTCCCCCTTTTTGATGATGACAACTCCATTTTCTATGAACGAATCTTTGACAAGCTTTGTTGATCATATCTCTCTCACCGAATATCTTCCCGTAATTGTGCTATCGATTTCTCCCCCTGAATCTATGCTATATATTCCTATTTAAACTTTTTCCCCCTTAATCTGTGCTTACATGGTTTATTCCTGCAAATTGTGTTAGACAGCAATATCTTTCTCCCCCTTTGTCATCGACAAAAAGGAGAGTTTATATGATGATATAATATATATTTTACATAAGTGTTAACATAGAGCAATATAAAACAAAATAACTACTACATATAATGTAAGGTATCAGAAAAAAAATTTAACATTTAAAGCATGTGATACCCAAGGTTCTTATAATTTCCTAATTTTTAGGAAACCATACCCATTTGGGTGTGGTTGAACCTTTATAAATATAATTTTCATTATTAAATACCATATCAAAATAATCATTAATGTATTTTTCTCTATTTTTCCAATTAACAGGAACCCATATACTTAGATAATTTTTATTCATATTTTCTGTTAATGATTTTGTACTTCTAAAGAAATTATCAACATTATAGGTCATAGTAGTATTTGAATTTCTATAAAAATTGGATTTAGGCTTTACTCGAAATTTAGTACTAGCACTATCATTTTTACTATACATGAAAGCATATCTAATGCTATTTCTACGATCAATTTTATTATATCCTAAACCACTTTTATCATTGAGAGCTTTTGAATTCTTAACATAACCTAATCCCTTTTTATTTGAAGCAGGTTGAGAATTTTCAATAATCCTGGATAAATTTTCTCTCCCTTTATTAAAATTGGAAATATTTTTAGTAATGTCATCAAGCTTAGTTTTGAGACTAGTGTTATCTATCTCAACAATTTTAATTTTTGTTTTTAACTCATGATTCTCAGAAGCTAGAGCATTATTCTTTTCTTTTTGAGCTTCTATTTCTTGACTTAATAGAGCGAGTTGAGAATTGTCAAAGAGTGAATCTTGAATTTTCTCAAGTTCTTCTTCTAATATTTTCTTCTTGTCTTTAAGCATATCTCTTTCGAATTCTGCTTTCTTCTGAATTTCTAGAGCTTTCTTATATTTTCTTTTGAGACTTTTTAAAGTGTCTAGAAGTTCTGAATTTATTTCTATCATATCATCAAAAGTTAGATCACTAACCTCATTATCTTTCGCCATGAAGCATTTGTTTGTTTGCTCCTTTGATTTTTCTTTATTGCTCTTTCTCTTCTTATTGCCTTGACTAGATCTCTTTGTAGCCATTTATTCTAGGATGTTGTTACGATCTCTAGAATACCAGGCTCTGATACCAATTGAAAGAGTGGGCTATGCGGTAGGATCGTGTAACATGGAATAATGAAATAGTCTAGACAGATAAAGTAGGTAAATGCAAGGTGACACCAGGATTTTATACTGGTTCGGACCTCTCGTCCTACGTCCAGTCCCTAAGCTCCTCTTAGGAATTTCACTAACTAACACCCTCACTTCACCCGGAGGAATAGGTTTACAACTTACTCGAACAACCGAACGGGATTTCTTGCCTCAACTACCGAAGAGGACTTCAACTCAATTACTAAAATACAATATTCGACTTGTTGTGTTCTTGTCAACACTAATGAGTCTAATGTAGTACAATATTCCTATAATCTTATCCTCGAGAGTATGCAATGTGTTTGTGAAGATTTAGGAATGTTAATTGCTATGAATCAAAAGAATGTTATAAACAAAAACAATGATTCAAGCAATAGATTAGTGATTGCTTTGAGAATATCTAGAGAATATGAACAAGAGAATAGTAAGATTAAAGCAAGAGAATTCGGTGATTTAAATGATGTTATAATCATGTATTTATACTTGTAGAAGAGATGCATATGTTGTCAAAGGTTGCAAACAAGAGATGCTTCCATTTCCATTGATGAAAGGTTGCAACTCTTGGGAAGAAGAAGGTGTCTTTTCAGAGAAAATTCGCAGGTTTAAATTCAGTTGACTGAGCAGGAGATTCAGTCGACTGGAAATATGAAGAAAAATTTTCAGAAAAAAATTCAGTTGACTGTGCAGGAAATTCAGTCGACTGAAACTGTGCATGTGTGTAAATTTGTTCCAGTTTCAGTCGACTGACTGTTCCTGTTCAGTCGACTGAACTCTGCTGTTAAACAAAAAATAGCAGTAGCTCATTTGGTTAGAGTACATGCCTTCCAAACTAGTGACCCGGGTTCGAGCATCGCTCCATGCATTTTTTGAAAACTTGATTTTGATTAAAATATGCATGCAAGTTTATTTGAATGTGAATGATGATTCTTGAGGAAAGATTTTAACAAAGCACTTACTAGACTCTATATACATATTTGATGACTCTTGTTAAAATATATAACTATATGAACCATACTTTGAGTCGTTGAGTCAGGATGATGTCGTTGTCGTAGATTCGTGAATTTTTGTCACCAATCAAAACCTATGATCCAACAGATACCACACGGGCTACGGGAGAAAACCAAACTCGTACAAGGCGCGATAGGGCAGGTGACACGGCACAACTAGGCACTGCCTGGGTAGATATACCAATTATGCTTCCGGGTCGGTGGTAACGCATAGCCGCAGCTACCGCCCACCTCGAGCCACACCTCTAAATAAAAATCAAAAGTGGCCACCGAATCAATCCAAAAGTCAAAGTATAATATCGAAGGGATGTGTCCGATCAAAGGTGCTACCTCAATTAACCCGTCGATCGCTCCTGTTTTAGCCACCTTATGCCAACTCACGAGAGTTGGGTCCACGTATTTACCTCAAAGGAAACGCCGCCGCCATCCTACTTCATTCTGGAATCTCCACCGCGTATACGATTGTTAAAGTGGTTTTCGGAGTTGGCAGAGAGTATGACAACTTCCGATGTCGTTACTATAACACCGCGGTCATTTTAAAATATTTACACTTTAAACCCAGAATATAATATCCATTTCAAAACCATATAAATACAATACCATTTCTATTTTTTAAAAACCCCAAATCATTAAGATTTCTTTTTTTCTTCTTATTTTAAATATATCTCTCTTTCTAAAACATAATACTTCCAAATATATATACCTTAAACCCATAGCTTTGAAACAAATTTTCTAATACTTAAATGGTTTAAATATTAGCCACTTTTTATAATAAAATAGCTTTTAAATTTCACAAATAAATTCCAAATATAGGTTTAATTTCCCAAATAAACCATTTCAATTTCCATATATTTCAAAGCTTAAATTTCCCACCATTTCAAAACTTATTCTTTGATAATCTCATATACATCAATTCCAACTACTATTATTTAGGTTTGAAACGTTACTAAATAAATCAACTATTGTTTTAGTAAAACTATTAGACTTCAAATAACTGGATACTCTTCCAATTAAATTAACTTGATAATATTCAATTTAATAAATTTGATAATCATTTACATCCTCTAAATAAAATCTAGTTATAAAATCATACCTTTTAAATCTAAAATTTATTTACATTCCAAATCCAATTTATTCTTGAAAATTCTTAAATAATTCAATTCAACCAAATTTCATATTTCTCTTCCAACTTTTTTTTTGAGTCATTATAAATTCTATATATATAATACCTTAAATAGGTACTTACCCATATAATATAAACCATCAAACTCCATTATTAAACAATTTTATACATAGCTTAAATTCAAGACTTTAACTATATATATATACACACACACACACACACACATATATATAAAATAATATTTATATAACATCAAAATTTGTATTTAATAAACTGTATATTCCTTTCCAAATACATAGAAAATCACTTCAAAATATTTCTATATATAGACCGCGGTGCTTGTATATAATTTTCTATCCTATTGTCAAGTGATACAGATATTTATCATTTCAATCCGCAATTTAAAAATAAAAATTACAGTTATATATTATTTCACCGCAATCCCGAATGAGATGAAAATGCATAATAACTTGCAGTTTATAACAATATAAAATATAGCATCCATTCATCCAATATCAACCATCAATCATTTATCGCAATCATCATCAAATTCAACAATAGCATCAATATAGAACGGAAAATAAACAACAGGTATTAAATAGCAGTTTAATTCAATAATAAATTTAATAACTGTTTAACTGGCAGTTCATATGCAATGAAAAATTAATTAACAATTTTAACTGGAAGTTTATATGCAATGAATGATTAATTAACAATTTTAACTGGCAGTTTATATGCAATGAATGATTAATTAACAATTTTAACTGGCAGTTTAAATGCAATGAATAAATTAAATAGCAATTTAATTTAAATAAATGAAATTAACGGAGATGATGATTAAAAATATGCCAAACAACCATAAATAAATTTAAAAACACATCATATATCAATTTAACAAACATGAGAAATTTTAGAAGTTGTGAGTGGGTTAAAACACTCACCTTTTGAATTTAAATTGAATTCAAATCCAATTTAAACCCAAAAATTTGACCGTCTCAGAATTCGTCCAAACCAGCGCCAAAATGTCCGGAATTTTATTACGATCCTAACATAAAAAAATCGCGCGTGAAACGGAGTTCGTATGTGAAATTTATTCACGTTAGAACGTTAAAAATTTTAATTTAAAATTAAATAACAGAAAAGAAAACACAACCTTTACCAATTGGGCCACGTCATCATGCTCACCTACACGTTCCTCCCATGCGAACAACAATGAACGGGACACGGCACTAGGGTCTACAGCCACCGCCTAGTAAACCCTTATCCCAAATTTAGCTACCTAACCACTGGCCTTCGGCTCGTTCAGGCCACGTCACGAACCTCCACGCCCTGAGGCGCACCTCCCTGTCACGCGCCCACTGCTTCGGTGCCACCTAACCACTCACGCCGACGCTACCAATTTCGACCAATCGCGGCGAATTCCAATCACCTGAAGACGAACTAGTGGTGCCGATGCACCCCGCTCTACGCCCTCTACACATCCATGCCCCCCGATCGACCTAAGGACGTAGATCCACCGTTGAATCACAAAGCCAAAATGAACAGCCCGAAACAAAATCGCTGATTCTAGGACAACAGATGCGTCGAATTGAAAACCGAACACCGTCAGTGAATTACTCTAGTCGAAAGCTTCAACATATATTTTTGTCAAATTTTTCTGAGGGGTTGAAATTTTTAGCTTTGGATTTGATTTGGAATTGGGTCCAGAATTTGTTTGTCTGCCAATTAAGAAGGAGAGAGTTGAGATGTACGTGTAGACAAATGAGAATTAGGGAGGCTAGGGTTTATAACAGGATATTTATAGGCAAAAATTTGAAATTAGAATAGGTGGGCCCAATTGATATCCGCGTTGAACGATATATGGCTTGAAAAGCCCCTTTCGACTCTAGAACGAAATTAGGTCAACCCATATATCAAACTAGATGTTTTAAAATATTTTAAACGCGATGGAAAGGTTTCTGTCCAAATTCCATTGTATGAAGAAGTTATGCTAAAATCAATAATTTCAAATTGATTTCAATTGATTTCAATTAATTGATTTCAAGGCATTTCAAGCCCATACGATCAAACGACAAACCCGATCGCTACGAAACTTGAAATTGTAAAATAATTCGCTGTTACGGATCCGATGAAACTGGTTTCGTCGAAATTTGAGGCCGTGGACAAAATGTGTAACAACCCGCATATTTATCGAATTTTACATTTAAATATTTTATTTAAATATTTTATCGATACTCGGAATTTAGTCCGAAAAGCTACTTTTTGCATACGGTCGAATTGGGACTCGAGACCACTTCCATTGAGTTCAAAATGCCGTTTGCAACCTTTTTGAGTATAAGCTTCGATATATTTGGAGTTAGTCAAGTTTTGCTACTTTTTCACTTTGGGTTTGAGTTTGGATTCAGCCCTATGTTTAACTTATACTCAAATCTGAACCACTTCCCCCCATTCACTCTCACTTCCTCCTCTTTTCAGTTCTAAAGCATCAATGGTGGGAGAGATGGGAAATTAAAACTCCAAAACCTAGTTTTCTTTTGCAAATCAAACTCTAGCTCCAAACTAATAGAAGAACCCATTGGTAAGTTTCTCTTCATCTTCTCCAACTCATTCTCTTAATAAATTTTAGAAATTCCTAAACCAAATTATGCGAATGTTCTTCTTTTAAGCTTAGAATCAAGCTTCTTGAGTTGGGATTGAAGGTGGTTGATTCTCCTTTGCTTTCAAGCTTCTTCTTCAATCGTTTGGGTTCAAAGGTGAGATTTTTATCTCACATCTTTGTCTATAATTATCTTCGATTGTTAGGTATGAATTCCTAACACTTATTCTTGTGCAATTGATTTTGGTTTGGATTGATTTTGTGTATATTCCAATTTTTGGTGTTTTGGTCTAATTTATGAAAATCCTATTATGGATATTTGGACATTGATATTTGAGGCGTATCGAAGAGCCGTTTAGGCTGGGTTGTCGCTCGACGTAATTCCTTAATCGTCGTCGCTCGATTGATCGCTTCCGGTGTCCGTTTGGCCATTTTTGGCCTCGGTTCAGGGAATGCCCTGAACCCTTCATTCAGACGTCTGAAACGTAATATTCAGACGTCTGAATATTGTTCTGGGAAGATTTCTATTCCCAGATTCAGACATCTGAATATATGATTTCAGACGTCTGAATTGGTTCATTTGGAACCAGAAAGGAAATAGGCTAAAAAGTGCCTAATTCAGACGTCTGGATTCAAGGATTCAGACGTTTGAATTCTGTCTTTGGAAAATATTTATTTTCCAGATTCAGACGTCTGAATCCTTGATTTCAGACGTCTGAATCTGCACTCTTTTTACCTATTCGCTTGAGAATTCCAACTTTAATCGATTCATGTTGATTCCCTTTTGTTATTATCACTTATTATCGACTTTGATGACATTTTCTTCATGATTTTGAGAATATCCATTTCGATGGATTCGGTAATCAATTTCTTTGGATTTTATTCACGTCTTCGAATGTGAATATTAGTGATTGATTATTCTTACAATCTTCTTTGTGATTTGTCACTTTAAAAATATGAAGGTTTTCTATACTAGTAGTAAATATCAAAACTCTTTCTTCAAATGATTTCAATACTATTTTATTACAAAGTTCGTTTTCTCAAACCGATTTCCAATCTATTAGTATATACAAACCTTTACCTCACTCGTATGAGAAATCTAATTAAACGGCTTAGTAAAACGAGTGGTATGAAACGCTTGCGTTTACTTCGTCGGTTAATTCTTGGACTTGTTCGATTGACACTCTTGTGACAATTTTCTAGTGGAGATCTACAATTTGTTCGTAAATATTTAAGTTAAGCTAGTGTTTATGGGACATGAAGCTAAGCTCATATATTTACTAGCTTACTGTAATTGACACTTCTCTTTGATCATGACGATCATTTTAAGATTTAGACTAGCAATTGTGCGATGTCTCATTGACTGCAAGGTTAGACTAGACCTCATTTGTGTGATTTCGACTCACACCTATCTCTTTATCTGCGAGGTTAGTCTAGACACCATTTGTGTGATTTCGACTCACACATATCTTTTTGTTTGCAAGGTTAGGCTAGACACCATTTGTGTGATTTCGACTCACACATACCTTTTTGCTTTTTGGTTAGCCTAGACACCATTTGTGTGATTTCGACTCACATATCTTTTCTGTCTGCGAGGTTAGGCTAGACATCATTTGTGTGATTTCGACTCACACATACCTTTTTGCTTTTTGGTTAGCCTAGACACCATTTGTGTGATTTCGACTCACACATATCTTTTCTGTCTACGAGGTTAGACTAGACACCATTTGTGTGATTTCGACTCACACATACATTTTTGCTTTTTGGTTAGTCTAGACCTCATCTGTGTGATTTCGACTCACACATATGGGGTATCTCCCCATGGTCTTCGGACCGTCATGTGATAGGCCTCTTTCCCTTTTTATTATTTCTGGATTTCGTGTGTTGATTTCTAGAAATTTTATGCTTCACCTATTTTTGTGATTTCTACTGATAAGCTTTATCAATTTTTGTGCCTTGGTGAATTCGTGTGTCATTGACTTGTTATGAATACAAGTTTTGGGTATGATACCCTTTTTGGATCTTTGAGAAGATCTTTGCGATATGGATTAATCTCTTGTTGATTTTCAACTACTTATATATATCACAGCTTGGCATTGTGATTATTATGCATTTAGTCATATCTCTTATTCTATATCATTTCATCTGATATTTATAACTAGACTGATCCGTTTATTATTTTCTTATAAATAATACTCGGGTCAGACTGAGATGTTACATGTACCTCTCCTTGACTTCTCTTCTGGGGTTATCATCCTGACTTTTGGTTAACTACTTAGATTAGTAGTTTTTGTTGTATACACTTGAGATATAGACTCATAGTTGTATTCTTCTGTATAGCACGTGTTGCTATTCTCTTGTATTATTGTGGATCTTTTTGACCACTACTCTGATGTACACTTTCATGTGTTAGTTGTATATTCATATCTTCTTCCGCCTTTGTGATATGAATTATCTGTGACTGATTTGTGTTATGCTTATTTCTATATTTGTTTCCGAAGATTATTATAGCCACTGTGTAGTAGCTTTGAGTTTGCGTCGGTATGTCGGATTTCCTGCATGATATATTTTATCTGGCATATCGGTGCTCGCACAAAGCTATTACACGGATGGTCGCTCCTCAACAGCCTTATTCTCCGTGCCAGTCGACAGCATTACTCCGTAGTTTTCTTGGCTAGCGTAGGTATAGAGGTGGGGCGTCACAGCTTGGTATCAGAGCCAGACTTCGGAACAATGTAGAATAATTTAACAAGGATCATCGTCCTAAGTCCATCTTAGGAGTAGTGCTTTAGGATTTTATTCGGGTCTTCGTACCATCCTATCCTATTTTCTTTTATGATTCCTTGTTTTATCTTTCAAGATTGCTTGATATTTATTTTGAGAATAGCTTTTTCCTCTTCTTTCTTTCTTTCTTAAAGAAGAGAAATGGTTAGACCATGCCGTCCCAGCGCTGGTCAATCTAGTGCTACTCCCCTAGATGGAGTATTCATGTCTGCTCAGCAGCTTTTGGATCTCGTGAAGAATGCTCAAGCTGCAGGACCCATTCCAGAGCCTACTCATCCTAGATCCGATTTTGCACGCTTGTGCAGAGACTACACCGATTTGGGTGGAAGGCCGTTCAAGGGATCCGAGAGTGTTATAGAGATTCAGGCTTGGCTCAAATCATGCGATCGTATCTTTTCTCGCATGAACCTTATTGATCTACTTCGAGTCCAAGTGGCTTCTAGCATGCTCCAAGAAATGGCATTAGATTGGTATGAGCTTTTGATTTCTGAAATCGTTGAGGCGGATCTCACTTGGGAGCAATTCCGAGATAGATTCGAATTGAAATTCGTGCCTGAGGCTGAAAAAGTAACTTTAGCACGGCGTTTTATTGACCTTGTTCAAGGTGAATCTTCTGTGACAGACTATGTCGCATCTTTCGAAACTCTGTCCAAATACGGGGTTGAGTACATTAATACCCCATTGAAGAAAAATCAAAGATTTGTCAATGGCTTGAATAAGAACCTCAAGAAGCCATTACTTCTGAAACTAGAAGTTTCATTTGATCAGCTTATTGATATCGCTCTTCGTCTTGAAGAGACCGATAGAGAAAGCGATAATGAAGTTGTGCGTGCCAAACAAAACTTCAACAACAACATGAAGAGGCCTATTATATTCAAAGGCCCCAATCCCAACAAAAAGATTAAGCAAGAAACTCCTGCTGCAAAGGCTCCTTCTCCTAGTAGTGGGAAATGCTTCAACAGTGGGTCTAGGGACCATTTTGCAAACAAGTGTTCAAAACCCCGTTGTTGTCGCTATTGTAAGAGCCGGGATTATTATATACATCAATGCCTCAAACTTGAAGGCAAGAAGGAGGGAAAGTTAAATGTTGCCCAAGCCCCTGGCAACACATCTCGTGGTCAAGGTATTTTACATTCAATCCTTGATGCTATTGTTTTATTTCGTGATCTTTCTATTTGAGTTCTTTTTGATATGGGTTCATCTCATTATTTTTATATCAAAAGAACTTGTCGATTCTTTTTCTTTGAATATCTTGGGCTTGATGTCTTCTTTGGGAATTGCGAATCCAGATGGTGGATTCGCAACACTCGATTTGCTTTCTATTGATGTCGAAATTATTTTATGTGATTTTTCTTTCCAAGCCGATGTTTTTTTTTACTTAGGCTTCAGAATTGATTTTTTGTAAGGATTGGCTTAATCGTTGTGAAGCCCATATCCTATTTTCCGTGTGGACTATTCATCCTCGACATTTATAATATGTTAAGCAGATTTCTATTTCTCTTTGTGATTTTGATTCCAATTTGATGGCATCATTTTATTCTTTAAGCCTTCATGATAAGGAAAGTGTTGTTTCTCTTATCTAAATAGTTTGTGAAACTTTCCGGTATTTTTGAGTTTGTCTTAGGATTATCACCTATGAAATCTTTTGTGTGGTGTTAACGTCTTTCTTGTTCGACCTTGCCACCGATTTTCATTTGGCTACGAGTTGCGGGAGTTAGCATTCCACTTACCGCATTCCGCACTCGTTACGATTCTTATGAATGACTTATTATATCATTCAGTTTGTCCAGCTTATTTCATCCATTTTATAAGCCAAGTATTCTATGAGTATTTCGATGAGACCATTCTTATGTTTATTGATTTTGGATGAAATTAGCAATTTAAAACTTTTGCAAATCTTTTTCATAAGATTTATTTATAAGTATAAATAGGATTTCTGTTTTTAGAATGAACAAAGAGAATTTTCAAAAGTCTTTAGAAACATGTTTATCCTATAAAAGATGATTTTGTGATTGTATTGCCCATTTAGTGTTTTAAGAATTCTGGTCGATGCGCCTGATCAACGTTATCGATAGGAATTTCCTAAACGCTTAGATGTGACAGTCAGACACAATAAATTGACCTATGTAAATTTTTCTAGAAAGATTATTACATAAAGATAAATGTAATTTTGAAAGTTTTAACTTTTCAGGAAAGAAGAATTATTTAAAAGAAATTCTTTCTTTTCGATACTCTTGTTCTTGTGATTCCCGAAGGGAACCAAGACTTTATCTTTTGTACCAATGCTTATCGTATTGGTTTGGATGTCGTTCTCTTGCATAAGATAATGTGCTATCACTTGTGCTTCTAAATCATTAAAAGCCGATTGAGACTAGGTATGCCACTCATGATCTAGTGCTCGCGGCTATTGTTTTCGCTTTTAGAATTTGGCATCATCATTTTTGGATGAGAAGTTTGTTCTCTACCCCGATCATAAATCTTCGGAATATTTATTTTCTCACAAGGAACTTCATGCTGACTCGAGTTCTTGGCATCTTATGATCTTGATATTCTTTTTATTCCCGGAAGGGAAATCGTGTTGCCAATGCGCTTTGTCGTAAGCAACAAGTGGTTGATTCTTTGATGTTGTCTGAATGGAATTATTATTATTTTTTATCAAGTTCATCGGACGTTTTGATATACTTCGTTTTATTGAGCTTTGTCTCATTTCTTTTATAGACTTGCGTCTGATGTTCTTTTATGGTGTTCGTTTCATTGGACGTACCGTTTTTGTACTACGTCGATGTTCCGAATTATTTGAACTTCGGATCATTGGACGTACCGTTTTTGTAATACGTCGATGTTTCGAAATTATTCGAGCTTTGGATCATCTGGCGTACCGTTATTGTACTACGCCATTGCACTGGCTCAATTTTCTGTTATTCTTGACTTTTCTGCGTCTTTTAACTATGGAAATGCTTTTAGGTTTCCTATTTTTATTCTTGAGCCCGGTGTTATTGACGAAATTGAAGTTTCACCAGATTTGACTTAGGAGTTATATTCTATTCGCATCATTGCTTCGGAGGTTGGGTGCCTTCGAAATAAAGATGTTTTTTTGTGAGAGTTCAATGGTTCTCAAATCCTAAGGATTGCTCTTGGGAATCTAGATAATTCACCATGCAAACCCGTTTAGGCTTACCCTTTTCATACTCATTATGATGAACTTCCTATTTCAAATCTCTTTTGTGATGATATGCTTTTTTGGTTGTTACTCTTTATTTTCTTCTTAAGTATTGCGAGGACGCAATTTCTTTAAGGAGGGGAGTCTGTAACAACCCGCATATTTATCGATTTTTATATTTAAATATTTTATCGATACTCAGAATTTAGTCCGAAAAGCTACTTTTTGCATACGGTCGAATTGGGACTCGAGACCACTTCCATTGAGTTCAAAATGCTGTTTGCAACCTTTTTGAGTATAAGCTTCGATATGTTTGGAGTTAGTCAAGTTTTGCTACTTTTTCACTTTGGGTTTGAGTTTGGGTTCAGCCCTATGTTTAACTTATACTCAAATCTGAACCACTTCCCCCCATTCACTCTCACTTCCTCCTCTTTTCAGTTCTAAAGCATCAATTGTGGGAGAGATGGGAAATTAAAACTCCAAAACCCTAGTTTTCTTTTGCAAATCAAACTCTAGCTCCAAACTAATAGAAGAACCCATTGGTAAGTTTCTCTTCATCTTCTCCAACTCATTGTCTTAATCAATTTCAGAAATTCCTAAACCTAATTTTGGGAATGTTCTTCTTTTAAGCTTAGAATCAAGCTTCTTGAGTTGGGATTGAAGGTGGTTGATTCTCCTTTGCTTTCAAGCTTCTTCTTCAATCGTTTGGGTTCAAAGGTGAGATTTTTATCTCACATCTTTGTCTATAATTATCTTCGATTGTTAGGTATGAATTCCTAACACTTATTCTTGTGCAATTGATTTTGGTTTGGATTGATTTTGTGTATATTCCAATTTTTGGTGTTTTGGTCTAATTTATGAAAATCCTATTATGGATATTTGGACATTGATATTTGAGGCGTATCGAAGAGCCGTTTAGGCTGGGTTGTCGCTCGACGTAATTCCTTAATCGTCGTCGCTCGATCGATCGCTTCCGGTATCCGTTTTGCCATTTTTGGCCTAGGTTCAGGGAATGCCCTGAACCCTTCATTCAGACGTCTGAAACGTAATATTCAGACGTCTGAATGTTGTTCTGGGAAGATTTCTATTCCTAGATTCAGACGTCTGAATATATGATTTCAGACGTCTGAATTGGTTCATTTGGAACCAAAAAGGAAATAGGCTAAAAAGTGCCTATTTCAGACGTCTGGATTCAAGGATTCAGACGTCTGAATTCTGTCTTTGGAAAATATTTATTTTCCAGATTCAGACATCTGAATCCTTGATTTCAGACGTCTGAATCTGCACTCTTTTTGCCTATTTGCCTATTCGCTTGAGAATTTCAACTTTAATCAATTCGTGTTGATTCCCTTTTGTTATTATCACTTATTATCGACTTTGATGACATTTTCTTCGTGATTTTGGGAATATCCATTTCGATGGATTCGGTAATCGATTTCTTTGGATTTTATTCACGTCTTCGAATGTGAATTTTAGTGATTGATTGTTCTTACAATCTTCTTTGTGATTTGTCACTTTAAAAATATAAAGGTTTTCTATACTAGTAGTAAATATCAAAACTCTTTCTTCAAATGATTTCAATACTATTTTATTACAAAGTTCGTTTTCTCAAACCGATTTCCAATCTATTAGTATATATAAACCTTTACCTCACTCGTATGAGAAATCTAATTAAACGGCTTAGTAAAACGAGTGGTATGAAACGCTTGCGTTTACTTCGTCGGTTAATTCTTGGACTTGTTCGATTGAAACTCTTGTGACAATTTTCTAGCGGAGATCTACAATTTGTTCGTAAATATTTAAGTTAAGCTAGTGGTTATGGGACATGAAGCTAAGCTCATATATTTACTAGCTTACTGTAATTGACACTTCTCTTTGATCATGACGATCATTTTAAGATTTAGACTAGCAATTGTGCGATGTCTCATTGACTGCAAGGTTAGACTAGACCTCATTTGTGTGATTTCGACTCACACCTATCTCTTTATCTGCGAGGTTAGTCTAGACACCATTTGTGTGATTTCGACTCACACATATCTTTTTGTTTGCAAGGTTAGGCTAGACACCATTTGTGTGATTTCGACTCACACATACCTTTTTGCTTTTTGGTTAGCCTAGACACCATTTGTGTGATTTCGACTCACACATATCTTTTCTGTCTGCGAGGTTAGGCTAGACACCATTTGTGTGATTTCGACTCACACATACCTTTTTGCTTTTTGGTTAGCCTAGACACCATTTGTGTGATTTCGACTCACACATATCTTTACTGTCTGCGAGGTTAGACTAGACACCATTTGTGTGATTTCGACTCACACATACATTTTTGCTTTTTGGTTAGTCTAGACGTCATCTGTGTGATTTCGACTCACACATATGGGGTATCTCCCCATGGTCTTCGGACCGTCATGTGATAGGCCTCTTTCCCTTTTTATTATTTCTGGATTTCGTGTGTTGATTTCTGGAAATTTTATGCTTCACCTATTTTTGTGATTTCTACTGATAAGCTTTATCAATTTTTGTGCCTTGGTGAATTCGTGTGTCATTGACTTGTTATGAATACAAGTTTTGGGTATGATACCCTTTTTGGATCTTTGAGAAGATCTTTGCGATATTGATTAATCTCTTGTTGATTTTCAACTACGTATATATATCACAGCTTGGCATTGTGATTATTATGCGTTTAGTCACATCTCTTAATCTATATCATTTCATCTGATAATTATAGCTAGACTGATCCGTTTATTATTTTCTTATAAATAATACTCGGGTCAGACCGAGATGTTACAGGTACCTCTCCTTGACTTCTCTTCTGGGGTTATCATCCTGACTTTTGGTTAACTACTTAGATTAGTAGTTTTTGTTGTATACACTTGAGATATAGACTCATAGTTGTATTCTTTTGTATAACACGTGTTGCTATTCTCTTGTATTATTGTGGATCTTTTTGACCACTACTCTGATGTACCTCTCATGTGTTAGTTATATATTCATATCTTCTTCCGCCTTTGTGATATGAATTATCTATGACTGATTTGTGTTATGCTTATTTCTATATTTGTTTCCGAAGATTATTATAGCCACTGCGTAGTAGCTTTGAGTTTGCGTCGGTATGTCGGATTTCCTGCATGATATATTTTATCTGGCATATCGGTGCTCGCACAAAGCTATTACACGGATGGTCGCTCCTCAACAGCCTTATTCTCCGTGCCAGTCAACAGCATTACTCCGTAGTGTTCTTGGCTAGCGTGGGTATAGAGGTGGGGCGTCACAAATGGCTATTTTATATTAATTAATTTTTTTAATAATTGATTAATTAAATCAAACTTCCCATTTAAATTCTAAAATCGACAAATTTGTCAACTTTATATTTCTCAAACATTTACAATGATTTTAAATAAGTTTGGATGTCAATTTAGAGTTGATTAATTTATTGATTCCAGTATTAACTTCCAATTTTCATTATATTCCGAAATTTAAATTAAATTTCCAATAATTCTATTAAATTTTACTTTCTCTCTATTATTCAATTCATTACTATCAACCGGATGAAATTAGCATTGGAGTCAAAATATATTACGTCGGATTTCCTCACCTTTCTTCTTTATTTCAATTAACGTAAAATTTTAAACATTTTATTTCATTTATTTTCAGTAAATCCAATTTATTAAAATAAAAATAAAAAATCTTGATTCTCATTCTTTTTATTCAGTCACTAATTATCTTATGGGTAAACTCAACCTTACTGTAAATCCAGTTTCCCTAATGTTTTCCAGAAATCAACTAAATTCATATTAATGTAGTATTTAATTATGTTAAATTTCAAATGATTTAGATCTATTTCACTAATTCAATAAATAGGTAAACAATTAGTAGTTATCCAAAATTTTCCCAATTGTTTCCCATTCATATTCTATTACCAAATGATCCATAATAAATTTACTTACCTAACTTTGACTATGTCACATTATAGTTTACTGCGTATTATTACATCAGTTAATATAACTTTAAATTTATTTCCTAATTCTACCAATTTCAATCAAATAAAACCTTACAAATGGGTTTCCATTAATAGGTATTACAGTAAATTAGTTATTATTCAACTTGCATAATATTTAATTCCAATTGCTGCAATAATTACGCTTTATTAAAAATTGGATTTAGATGGAATGATTTGTTTGTCTTTCATTAAACTATTATATTCAAAAATCCAGCCTTTCTTTGTATTAATTTCTATTTCCATTTATATTGAAGTTGTAAAACACATTTATTATAATTGGAACCTCAATTAATTCATTCAAATAGGTTTTATTCCTTTATTTTATCTTATGAATAAAATATGTGTTTCTGTTGCTAATTACATTTACTCTTTCCAATTACAGTTCTTACCTACATAAATGCGACAATTATTTTCATCTAAATGTAATTGTTTTCCAATATATTGATAAACTTTATTTCCATGGCTTAAAATACAGCAAACCGTCCAATACTAGAAATCTTAACGTTATTTACAAGTATTACCTTAATTAACATTAACGTAATATTAAATTATAATTATTGCAACTGATTTCAAATTTTAAATTAACAAGCTACCTAAATAGGCAACATACAATAATCGTTACTCTAACATTTAGTCTCATTAATAAGCTTTTATTACTCAAAATCAAAGTTCCCATTTAATATCATTAATTGGCTTTTCATCACAATTTATTACGTATTATTCTATCAATTGATAAAATCTTGAATCTATTTCCCAAATCTATAAATTTCAATCAATTAAAACTTCACAATTGCTTATATTAATTTGGATCACACTACATTTATTATTTATCAACTTGCTTAGACCTTATTCCTAAATTTACGTTCAGTTACTATTGAGCAATATTATTTCATTGGTAAATTTAAATGCCTACTTTTATTTACTTATTCTAAATTTTACCCAAATGCAACAATTTACACTTTCCATTATTATAACAACTTGAATTCCATTCTAGTTATATACTTTTATTTAATTCACAAATTCAACATTCCTATTTGTTTCTTATATTAAACTTATAACCCAGAATGGCAATTTATATTATTTCAATTAATTGCAATATAAATTTTAAATTGTTAACTTTAATTACAATTGCTGCATCTAATTTATAACATTCGCTCTAATATAAATTATAAGATTTTTATTTATTTCTAATTTAATTAAAAATCTTATTAATTTAACTCATTTTCATCATCAAATTTTACGGGTCGTTACACTCTCCCCCACTCAAAAATTTTCGTCCCCGAAAAGGAAAAGAAGGGAAAAGAAGAATTAAGAAATCCATATATCGTATTTAAAATATTAAATTTATAAACAAATAAGTTTACAAAATAAAATAATTTATAATAAAATACGTCGATTTATATAACCATTAAATCTTTTTTATTTATAAAGTTTGGAAAATATTTTCAAAAAATTTCTAAGTCCAAAATTTACGAAATTTTTTGGCAGAGTTCCTTTGTACCCAATATAATGATATACAACATATATTTACCAAAATAATATACATCCCAACCCAGGAAAACTATATAATAACGCTATAAACCGTAATCCGAAAACGTACCTATTAGTCGGGCAATTAACGCTTATTTTATGAAACCAAAAGCAGTAGCAATTGCTTCCATAACCTGCATTTCACTTATATAATCCAAAAGAGTTAACCATTATATAAAATGAAATATTATTTTTGTTTCATCCACTAACAACCAAAGCAATGTCAAACACACCAATCATTTGCAAACACAACATACAACCATCATACAGAATCAACATAATCAATCATTCATTCAAATCAAACAAAACAAATAATTGTTCGGGTTCAACTTTAAACTGCACAGAATGGAAAATAAACTACTTAGTGCACCATTTACTCAACAGTCTTAGATGAAACTAAATAGATTATTTATTCATCCAAACAATCCTGAAGTATCCTTGCCCAATCAACCATAAACCAAACAAACAACAATTCCAATAGATCCAGTTAATTTTAATCAATTTTATTTCATAATATTTGTTGTTTGATTCCTTTTCATTTATATAATGGTTTATCCTTTTCCATTTATTTCTTCCAGTTTCATTTATTTATTTCTTTGCATTTCATGCATTCATTTCTCAATTTTGTTTACTTAGCATCTCAATGCATTACTTTAGTCTACAATCATATATTTAATGCATTCATCTTTTCTACTTATTTTATTTATAATAGCTTCAACCGTTTTCTTAAATTTATAACTTTATAACATCAATTCTTATAAATTGGAGAAATTTATTGAACACTTCATTACATACTTTGTACAATTTCCGTTACATTTTCTTATTAAAATTTCAACTTTTAGATCTGTGGTAAGTTAGAGATATGTGTTTAAGACTGTAATCGAAAGTTATACAAGTTTATCTTAATTCTTTTAAATTTATTCAATGTTCAATAATAGTCTCTTTTGTCTTATAGGTTACACATTTCAGATTTCTCTTAATTTCATTCATAACTTAGCATTAAATTTCTTATTTTAGTTGTAGGTTCTAATTTTAAATTAGTTACATTCAGTTTCACTACAATAACTGAAACTATTAATTAATGGAAACTTAAGAATTTAAATACCGGGTTAATTTCAAATCATTTTAAAATAATAGATAAATGTATATACTTACACTTTATATATCCAATTATACTTAAAATTATTTAAAAATTAATATTTGGTTTAGCAAACAAATCTGTAGTAAACTACTACAGTGGCCTTCCCACTTCGAAACTCGAAAATGAATGTCGATGATGCGTGCACTCATCATCGAAATTATTTTCCAGCGACAGAGAGGGGAGTACAAAATTTATTTATTTTTCCAAATTTCCTTTAAAACATTTCTTTCAAATTATATTGAAATACTTATATCAGAAAATACTTCCTATAATATTATTATTATATTCCAAAATCATTCAAAAGAAAATTGCAAAACCCCGAAACTTAAGTTCTAAAATTTCCGATTTTCATTTACTTTATTTTCAATCTTCTTTCACTATTATTTATGAATGTTATTACCTAACAACCAATATATTTCAACCAAAATATATCATTTATAGAAATTTATTTATAAAACCAAATATTATGTCGGTCTGTCCTATTAAGTGTTTAGAAATCCCTATTGATGTCATAGCGTCCCATGCATCAACCAGAATTTATAAATACAAAACGAAACAGATTAACACAATATTAAAACCCTTTTATAACACCAACAAATACTCTCTCTCATATATACACTCAGCAACTCCCGTAGGGTATTACTACCCTATTAATAAAGAGTCCGACCCTACAAAGCTAAGGTTTATCGCTAAACCAAAGCTCTGATACCAGATTGTAACGTCCCGCCTTTTCACACGGTTCAATTCGACACACGTACCAATTTAAACCATACGGAAGGGTGGATTGTTATAGGGTAAATAAGAAAAGTAGAGAAAGAAAAAAATAGAATCTTGCAACGGAACGATAAAATATAATGATCAAATATATAGTTCTTGAAGCTGTTTTACAAAACATTTGATTTTATTTATACAATACATATCAAAGTTCACATACCAAAGGATAATAACAATGCAGCGGAATAAAATGGTGTAGTGGGTATAATAATATATAATAGTAATACAAATCTTCGTCTTCGTCCTCCAGAATAAAATCTTCAAATCCTGAAATGCTCGGGCTGACCCGAGCGAATTGAAATAAACAAAACACTCGAGTTAGAACTAAAATATCTTATGTGAGTTAAATTAACATAAATAAATATGAGTACAGTAACTCAAAGAGATTCCCGGGATTCACATCTTCTAAGGATCCATTAAATTATTTACTATGTAGTAATATTTCACTATTATAATAATGTCTATAGTAAAATAAACTTACTTTTAAATAGCGTTAAGGAGTTACCCAATCTCCCTCTTAACACACTAATAGTCCCAGTAGTCCATCCAATATCATAGTCCCTCTTGATCGGGAAGCCACCAGAGGATACCACACGGGCTACGGGAGAAAACCAAACTCGTACAAGGCGCGATAGGGTAGGTGACACGTCACAACTAGGCAATACTAGGGTAGATATACCAATTACGCTTCTGGGTCGGTGGTAACGCGTAGCCGCAGCTACCGCCCACCTCGAGCCACACCCCCAAATAAAAATCAAAAGTGGCCACCGAATCAATCCAAAAGTCAAAGTATAATATCGAAAGGATGTGTCCGATCAAAGGTGCTACCTCAATTAACCCGTCGATCGCTATTGTTTTAGCCACCTTATGCCAACTCACGGGAGTTGGGTCCACGTATTTACGTTAAAGGAAACGCCGTCACCATCCTTCTTCATTCTGGAATCTCCACGGCGTATACGGTTGTTAAAGTGGTTTTCGGAGTTGGTAGAGAGTATGACAACTTCCGATCTCGGCCTCTTCAACAACCAATCGTTATTATAACATCGCGGTCATTTTAAATATTTATACTTTAAACCCAGAATATAATATCCATTTCTAAACCATATAAATACGATATCATTTCTATTTTTTTTAAAACCCCAAATCATTAAGATATCATTTTTTTTCTTATTTAAATATATCTCTTTTTCCAAACTTAATACTTCCAAATATATATACCTTAAACCCCATAGCTTTGAAACAAATTTTCTAATACTTAAATGGTTTAAATATTAGCCACTTTATATAATAAAATAGCTTTTAAATTTCATAAATAAATTCCAAATATAGGTTTAATTTCCCAGATAAACCATTTCAATTTCCATATATTTCAAAGCTTAAATTTCCCACCATTTCAAAACTTATTCTTTGATAATCTCATATACATCAATTCCAACTGCTATTATTTAGATTTGAAACGTTACTAAATAAATCAACTATCGTTTTAGTAAAACTTTTAGACTTTAAATAACTGGATACTCTTCCAATTAAATTAATTTGATAATATTCAACTTAATAAATTTGATAATCATTTAAATCCTCTAAATAAAATCAAGTTATAAAATCATACCTTTTAAATCTAAAATTTATTTACATTCCAAATCCAATTTATTCAAGAACAATTCTTAAATAATTCAATTCAACCCAATTTCATATTTCTCTTCCAACTTTAATTTAATTTTTTTTTTTGAGTCATTATAAATTCTATATATATAATACCTTAAATAGGTACTTACACATATAATATAAACCATCAAACTCCATTATTAAACTCATTTTTATTAAACAACTTAATACATAGCTTAAATTCAAGACTTTAACTATATATATATATATACATATATATATAAAATAATATTTATATAACATCAAAATTTGTATTTAATAAACTGTATATTCCTTTCCAAATACATAGAAAATCACTTCAAAATATTTCTATATATAGACCGCGGTGCCTGTATATAATTTTCTATCCTACTGTCAAGTGATACAAATATTTATCATTTCAATCCGCAATTTAAAAATAAAAATTACGGTTATATATCATTTCAAACCGCAATCCCGAATGAGATGAAAATGCATAATAACTTGCAGTTTATAACAATATAAAATACAGCATCCATTCATCCAATATCAACCATCAACCGTTTATCGCAATCATCATCAAATTCAATAATAACTTCAATATAGAACGAAAAATAAACAACAAGTATTAAATAGCAGTTTAATTCAATAATAAATTTAATAACTATTTAACTGGCATTTCATATGCAATGAAAAATTAATTAACAATTTTAACTGGAAGTTTGTACGCAATGAATAATTAATTAACAATTTTAACTGGCAGTTTATATGCACTGAATGATTAGTTAACAATTTTAACTGGCAGTTTAAATGAAATGAATAAATTAAATAGCAATTTAATTTAAATAAATGAAATTAATGGAGATGATGATTAAAAATATACCAAACAACCATAAATAATTTTTAAAACACATCATATATCAATTTAACAAACATAAGAAATTTTAGAAGTTGTGAGTGGGTTAAAACACTCACCTTTTGAATTTAAATTGAATTCAAATCCAATTTAAACCTAAAAATTCGACTGTCTTAGAATTCGTCCAAACCAGCGCCAAAATGTCCGGAATTTTATTACGATCCTAACAAAAAAAAATCGCGCGTGAAATGGATTTCGTATGTGAAATTTATTCACATTAGAACGTTAAAATTTTCAATTTAAAATTAAATAACAGAAAAGAAAACACAACCTTCACCAACTGGGCCACGTCATCACGCTCTCCTACACGTTCCTCTCACGCAAACAATAGCGAACGAGACACGACACTGGGGTTTACAACCGCCACCTAGTAAACCCAAATCCCAAATTTCGCCACCTAACCACTGGCCTTCGGCTCGATCAGGCCACGTCGTGAACCTCCACGCCCTGAGGCGCACCTCCCCGTCACGCGCCCACTGCTCCGGTGCCTGTTGAATATGCGCTTATATGATTTTTGTTTGATGATAATAAACATATATATATATATTCATTTAAATGTATTTGTTAATGTACTATTTTATTTTGTCATAGATTAAATAAATATTTGTTGAATAAAATAAATAACACAGAATTTGAATTCAAACAGAAATTTTATTCAAACAAATATTTATGACAATTTTGAATAGTACACATTCATCCTCTCACTATACATATACAATTTTGATTCTAATTACATCACAATTCAGTTTACATTTCAGTTTACATAAATTCCTCACTACATATCCCTCACACTCGTAGTTTATCTTCGACTTCATTCCAGTTAGAATCTAGCATCCGAGAAATCTGCAAAAATATTCACTAACGCAATAAAATTGAAAAAGAAATATTTTTGCAATATAAAATAAAATATGGATTTTTGAAAATATTATTTGCCTCGGTTATTTGGGTTGTTCGTCATCATTTACATTTGAATTCATCATACACGAACAATGTGACATGCACAGTGTATCACTGTACATGCCACAAGGCCGTGCACATCGATATACACTTGATAATGCTACTGGGACAGGTGAGCACAGGTCAAACCCAAATGAAAAGCCGGGTTCAACTCACGTGCAATATATTTAAAATCACGACACGAGCACAAGGTCAAACCCGAGTTTCAAAAATCAACATGAAATGATCAAGAACCAAACAAAGACCAGAAGTACAAAATGACCATCAAGTATGCTAAAACAATGCCCAACTCAAATGAACACTACAAGTCAGTAGAGAACCCATACTACATGAAATACATGGAGACAAGACCAAAACTGCAACAAGATCACTATGCAGTGTACATGAATGCAACAGAAAGTGGTGTAAATACAATTCGAAGCAATGCAAGTTCATATGTACAGCAAGCTACAATCTCAATGAGTTGGATAAACAAGGCAAGTACACATGTATGCAGTGACACAGCAGTTTTGAACAAAGACTCAGTGAACAACAGTGCAAACTCAAATAAGCAAGTGTCCAGACAACAACGTGAATGCAATAACAAGTGCAGTAGCTACAACTTCAACCACAAAACCAAAACATGAGTGCAATGAAAACATATATGTGTATGCAACCAAACAGTGAAGTTAACAAGGAAATTCACGAAAACAAAATTGACCGAGATCAAAGTGTTAAACAAATCTCAAAGTCCAGTGATGCAAACAATGAATAGCATGGCATTGTTGAATGCATGAACAAGTGAAGCATTTGTCTCAAAGTAGAGAAAATGTCAACAGTGAAGTAAAATCAGGAGACAAAGCTCGAAGTCAAAGATCATAAATAAACATGTTCGAAGTCGAAAGAAATAAACAAGTTCAAGTCGAGATCATGGAAGCATACAGAAGTCAAGCAAGGAAGCATACTGGAGTCAAGTCAGAACAATTCATGAATGCAACAACCATATGAAGTCGAAGCCAACTAAGTAATTCACAGTGAAAGTCGAAAGATTAAAAATGCAGACCAAGTCAAAGCCGTAATTCACAGTGAAGTCGAAGTTGACAAAAGATTAAAAGTGCAGGGATGACCAAGTCAAGAAATTCAAGTGCGTATCTTTGAAAAAGTCAGAAATCAAAAGAGGAATTTTTTTTCATATGACTCAAGAAAAATCGAACACTGCAAAATCAAGACCGTATGCATCAAGTCGTAAATATATCAGGAAAGCACAATTTAGGAATGTATCGAATTGATTAGGGTCTCAGAATCCATATAAATATTCACCCAACAAATTCATCATCGGCATCGACTTCAAGCAAGCAATTAAACCAGCAACGAAAGGGAAAAGATTACATACCACAATCTATCGAACTCGATCAGAGGAGCAGCTGCGAACGAGCGCAAGCAAAGCAACCAGAGAATCGATCATCAGAGAAGCAGCGAGCAAGGCAACATGCAAACCAGAGAGTCGATCAACATAGGCGTGTTTCGAAAAGCCCCAAATTGCATCAAAGAACACAAGCCCTAATTTCAGAGCGCAAAGGGGAATAATCAAAGAATCAAAGCCGTCATTTTTTCTCAAAGAAAAGAAAAGAGGATCGAGTTAAAGAAATAGAAATGGGCCGGCCTTGTTTTTATAAAAGAGGGCTTTAGTTTATATTCAAATAGGGTTTTAGTTTTAAATTGTTTTTAAGTTCGTTTTAAATTTTCTTTTAAGGTTCAAATCTTGGTAAATCACCACCTAGGTTTTAGGTAGTGTCAGAATGTCTAGTTAGAATTAGTTCAGAGAGCAGGGTGTGCGAGTTTGCAAAACTCTATAGGCGGTAGCAGGGTGTGCGAGTCTATTAAAGTGTTTGTAAGCGGGAGACTGTTTAATTCTAATAGAAATCTGGGAATGCAGCAGTAGGCAGGGGTTGCCGAAGCTGGGTAAATTTTGTGTGTGATTTACTTTTCAGTATATTTATTTCTCTGCGGTTTGTTTTTGTGTTTAATTCGAGAAAATTTGCTATAACCCTATTCACCCCCCCCCCTCTAGGGTTAATCTAGATCCTACAGTGCCACCTAACCACTCACGCCGACACTACCAATTTCGGCCAATCGTGGCGAATTCCAATCACCTGAGGACGAACCTGTGGTGCCGATGCACCCCGCTCTACGCCCTCTACACATCCATGCCCCCCGATCGACCTAAGGACGTAGATCCACCGTTGAATCGCAAAGCCAAAATGAACAGCCGAAACAAAATCGCTGATTCCAGGACAACAGATGCGTCGAATCGAAAAGAACACCACCAGTGAATTACGCTAGTCGAGAGCTTCAACATATATTTTTTTTCAAATTTTCTGAGGGGTTGAAATTTTTAGCTTTGGATTTGATTTAGAATTGGATCCAGAATTTGTTTGTCTGACATTAAGGAGGAGAGAGTTGAGATGTATGTACAGATAAATGAGAATTAGGGAGGCTAGGGTTTATAATAGGATATTTATAGGCAAAATTTTGAAATTAGAATAGGTGGGCCCAATTGATATCCGTGTTGAACGATATATGGCCCAAAAAGCCCGTTTCGACCCCGGAACGAAATTGGATCAACCCATATATCAAAATAGATGTTTTAATATATTTTAAACGCAATGGAAAAAGTTTCACGTCCAAATTCCATCGTATGAAGAATTTATGCTAAAATCAATAATTTTAAATTGATTTCAATTAATTGATTTCAAGGCGTTTCAAGCCCATACGATCAAACGATAAACCCGATCGCTACGAAACTTGAAATTCTATAATAATTTGCTATTACGGATCCGATGAAACTGGTTTCGTCGAAATCCGAGGCCGTGGCCAAAATGGCTATTTTTATATTAATTAAAAAAAATTAATAATTGATTAATTAAATCAAACTTCCCATTTAAATTCTAAAATCGACAAATTTATCACCTTTATATTTCTCAAACATTTACAATGATTTTAAACAAGTTTAGATGTCAATTTAGAGTTGATTAATTTATCGATTCCAGTATTAACTTCCAATTTTCATTATATTCCAAAATTAAATTAAACTTTCAATAATTCTATTAAATTTTACTTCTCTCTATTATTCGATTCATTACTATTAACCGGATGAAATTAGCATTGGATTCAAAATATATTGCATCGGATATCCTCACATTCCTTCTTTATTTCAATTAACGTAAAATTTTAAACATTTTATTTCATTTATTTTCAATAAATCCAATTTACTAAAATAAAAATAATAAATTTTGATTCCCATTCTTTTTATTCAGTCACTCATTATCTTATGCGTAAACTCAACCTTACTGTAAATCCAGTTTCCCTAATGTTTTCCAGAAATCAACTAAATTCATATTAATGTAGTATTTAATTATTTTAAATTTCAAATGATTTAGATCTATTTCTAATTCAATAAATAGGTAAACAATTAGTAATTATCCCAAATTTCCCAATTGTTTCCCATTCATATTCTATTATCAAATGATCCATAATAAAATTACTTACCTAACTTGACTATGTCACATTATAGTTTACTACGTATTACTACATCAGTTAATATAACTTTAAATTTATTTACTAATTCTACCAATTTCAATCAAATAAAACCTTACAAATGGGTTTCCATTAATAGGTATTACAGTAAAGTTATTATTCAACTTGCATAATATTTAATTCCAATTGCTGCAATAATTACGCTTTATTAAAAATTGGATTTAGATGGAATGATTTGTTTGTCTTGCATTAAACAACTATATTCAAAAATCCAACCTTTCTTTGTATTAACTTCTAGTTCCATTTATATTGAAGTTGTAAAATATATTTATTATAATTAGAACCTCAATTAATTCATTCAAATAGGTTTTATTCCTTTATTTTATCTTATGAATAAAATATGTGTTTCCATTGCTAATTACATTTACTCTTTCCAATTACAGTTCTTACCCACATAAATGCAACAATTATTTTCATCTAAATGTAATTGTTTTCCAATATATTGATAAACTTTATTTCCATGCCTTAAAATACAACAAACCGTCCAAAACAAAAAATCTTAACATTATTTACAAGTATTACCTTAATTAACATTAACGTAATATTAAATTATAATTATTGCAACTGATTTCAAATTTTAAATTAACAAGCTACCTAAATAGGCAACATACAACAATCATTACTCTAACTTTTAGTCTCATTAATAAGCTTTTATTACTCAAAATCAAAATTCCCATTTAATATCATTAATTGGCTTTTCATCTACAATTTATTACGTATTATTCTATCAACTGATAAAATCTTGAATCTATTTCCCAAATCTATTAATTTCAATCAATTAAAACTTCACAATTGCTTATATTAATTTGGATCACACTACATTTATTATATATCAACTTACTTAAACCTTATTCCTAAATTTACGTTCGGTTACTATTGAGCAATATTATTTCATTGGTAAATTTAAATGCTCACTTTTATTTACTTATTCTAAATTTTACCCAAATGCAACAATTTACACTTTCCATTATTATAACAATTTGAATTCCATTCTAGTTATATACTCTTACTTAATTCACAAATTCAACAGTCCCATTTGTTTCTTATATTAAACTTATAACCCAGAATGACAATTTATATTATTTCAATTAATTGCGATTAAAATTTTAAATAGCTAACTTTAATTTTAATTGTTACATCTAATTTCTAACATTCGCTCCAATATAAATTATAAGATTTTTATTTCTTTCTAATTTAATTAAAAATCTTATTAATTTAACTCATTTCAATCATCAAATTTTTCGGGTCGTTACACTTTATTTATGTATTACATTTTGTATTGATGTTGTATTCACATAAAATAATAGGAACAAACAAATTTTCTTGCTAATTTCGAAGCCTCCATCGAGAGAGTGGATTAAAATTCGGCATAGGAATACCAATGAATATATATAGGGAGTTCGATATTTTATGAAATTCATGAAGAGTCATTCACCACCCGACTTTGGGCTATGCAGTTGTCCTTGTATGAAGTGTATAAATTCAAAAAAGTTGGCTTTTAAAATAGTAGAAAAACACTTGATCATTTATGTTATGGATCCATTGTACGACGAATGGTTTTTCCATGTTGAGAGAAGCGACAATGACGTGGTGGTCAATCCTACACAACATAATACCTATGATGTTTACAAATCTAATCAATTTCGAGAAAAAACCATATAGGAGATGCCCTTTAAAACCTTATAGATGATGCATGTGGAGTATGTGGTAGCGTTGAAGGCGTCAGTGATGGTAACCATTGGAAAAAGTACCAAGATACAAAAGAAAAGCAAGTGAAAAATTATACCCTTCTTGTGAAGATGGTCTTACAACATTAAGTGTCATTATAGAGCTTCACAATTTAAAAAAAGATTCCAATTGGTCAGGAAATAGTATGACTGAGCTGTTGATACGATTGAAGCGGCGGCTTCCAAAGGAAAATAGAATACTGGAGAAATACTCGACAATGAGACAAATGTTAAAAGATTTGGGAATGAAAGTAGAGTGTATGCATGCTTGTGAAAATGATTGTATATTGTTTTGGAAGGAATACAATGATGCGTTGGAATGTCCACGTTATCGTACGTTGAGATTTAAGTTAAAAAACAAGAAGTAGTAAAAATGACAAAACCACCTCAATAAGTTTTGAAATATTTTTCAATAACTCTGAGATTAACAAGGTTGTACACTATACCATGGATAGCTCGAAAAATGTTATGGCATAGCGAAGCAAAATCTTGCTGGAATTTCATGTCTCATCCTATTGACTCAGCCGAATGGAGATCGTTCAAGAACAAGTGGCTAGATTTTGGTAGAAATGGACGAAATGTTTGGCTTGGTATTGTTGCTGATGGGTTTAACCTAGTACAACCCAATCAACTGATTATAGTTGTTGTCCTGTGTATGCGGTTCCTTATAAATTAACCCATCTTTATGTATGAAGCCAGAGTTTCAGATGTTATGCTTGTTAATTCCTAGACCAAGAGCACCTAGTCAAGATATTGATGTGTATTTGGAACCTCTTGTGGATGAATTAAAGCAGCTATGGACAGAGGGAGTGCCTGCGTTTGGCATGGATAAGAAAGAGCATTTCACTTTGAGAGCAATGCTATTATGGGGAATTCATGATCTTCCTGCATTTGGAAATTTATCCGTTTGCGTAACACATAGTTACAAAGCCTGTCCTATTTGTGTTATGGAGACTGAATCAGAACGCATTGGAAATAAGATTGTTCATGTGAAGTATAGAAGACTTTTAAAGAATGGTCATCCATATAGGGCATTGAAACATAGATGACATAAGAATATAGGGGATGGATCAACTCTTTTAGAAAAGCTTGCCATATTAAATATGCAACCGATAAAATAATAAAAAACAAAAAAAGCATAGGATATGATAACCACCATGACGATGAACATTTTGTAAACGAAAATGGCGATGATGAAAGAACAATATGGTATAAGAAGTCGATCCTTTTTGGATTAGAGTATTGGAGTAATCATAAAGTGTGACATACTATTGACGTGATGCACACTGATAAGAATGTATCAGAGCATTTCGTTAATTTGATATTTGATAGATACAAACAATCTTCCAAATTTGCATTTGATAAAACATAAAGGAAGCAATGTTGTCAAGTTCTAAAAGATGCAAAACTTCTCTTATGCTTTAGGACTAAGTTAAGCAACTTAGTAAATATTCAACCACCTAGTTTGAATACTAAAAAGTCATATGACTATCATGTTATTATCCAATATTTTTTTCCTATCATGGTTCAACATGCTTATCCAAAGTATCGTGACTTAAGGCGTGCGATATTACAAGTATGCTTGTACTTCAACATTAATTGTTCGAAGGTTTTAATTGAGATCATGTCCAAACTACCAAAGATATGATTTCCAAGGCATTATGTGTGTTGGTCCATTATTTTCCCTCTCAATTTTTTTACATAAGCATATATATAATGGTGCATTTAGTTGATCAGGCACTACTATGTGGACCAGTTAGTTATACATGGGTGTATCATTTGAAAGGTGCGACGTTTTTTTAATATACTTATTACATGGTCCTTTTTAGTAGTAACGTAAAATGATGTATTTTTTTATTAGAGCTATGAAGGAATGCAAAGACATACCAAGCAATAAACGCTACGTGGAAGGATCAATTTCTAAAGCATATCTTGTTTCAAAGTTTGTTAAATATGCCATGGAATATATGACAAATCCACGTACTGGTTATCATAGCTCTAAACAAGCACCATTTTCAGATGAGAACGGGGATGACATTTATGAACATTCCATCATTGAGGGTAAAACTATCAAGTTATCTGGCATACAACGTACTCAAATTCGAAGGTGGATACTTTTTAGGATGGAAATTCCAGACTAGGACGATTATTATAGGTTTGCATTTTTTTCCGACACGCTATAAGATGTAACTTTAATATTTACTTAAGCTACCATATATTGGTTTGTAGAGAATACAGATCATCGTTAGAAGATGCTCAACGAAGTAGAAAGAAGCCTTGCAAGGACAGAAGTAGTGCAAACTAAATCATTGATTGGTTGTACAAGAAGGTTTGTTAAATTCCACAAAGATCATAATTCGATAATCAAATTAACATTATTTAACTTATTTAAATTATTTTAACAGTTAATGGAAGAAAAATGCATGGATTCATTGTTATGGTATTACGTTAGTGGACCAGCATGGGAAGCCAAAATTCATCTTAAATATAGAATAAATGGTTATGTATTTTCTCCCCAGCGCTATGATGACACCCTTTACACACAAGATAGAGGTGTTTGTATGGATGCAATTACAACATTTGTTGCAAGTGCGAAAGATTTGAATCCTACAAATGATGACACCGCTTGGTATGGTATTATCAAGGAAATCATTGAAGTTGATTATTATGAATTTTCACATGTAGTGTTTTGAGTGGGTCAATATTGCTGACAAAATGCATGGTTGTAAGATTTGTGCGGACTCTAATTTGTTAATGGTGAATCTAAAAAAACTTAAAAGCAGCGATGGAGAATATGATGAGCCTGCCATTCTTACCTCGGAAGCAAGTTAAGTTTTTACATATCAGACATACAAAATCCCGATTGGCCCATTTTAAGACATTCACCTAAACGTTTGACTGATAGCATGGATGATTACGAGATGCCAACAAACTTCCATTCAATTTTAAAGGAGAAACCTAACTTAACACGTTGTTGAAATGTATTGAATCCAAATAGATGGGCTTGATTGAAGTAGTAGTTGATTTTTTTGTAACTTTCAATATTCTTGGTCATTATTTGACATTTATCATGTTGGATTCATTGCTTTGATCAACTATATATGTCACTACCCAAATTTCAGCGTTCGAAAATTGACACCCGTACTTCACTTGTACTCGATTGCCACAAACTCAACCGTTGAAATTCGATTCGCGCTGAAGCTTATAACACATTAAGTACAACAACACAACAGAAGAAAAAGATAATATCATTGATATACAACAGTTGATTACAATGATACAACACGTTGATACAATTGATATCAACATCAGAGATACAAAAATAACAGCGGAAGAAAGTATCTAAAGAATAGTATCTTCAGAAACCCTTAAGATAGATACTCCAATTAACTACAACACCATTGCCAATGCTCCAAGACTAGAAAGACTTCAAACACCAAAAAGAGATAACCACCATCCGCACTGAAGTGAAGCAACTCGATCCAAATGAGTTTTCCAATATCCATAGATTGAATGCTATCGAATCTACTCCTACTATTTGATTATCTGAAAAATCCAACTCTAGACTGCTCGTGTGGAAAATTGTGGGCACCCAGAGTTTAGATAGGGAACAATAAACTCCAAGTTAGTCATGGGACTGGTATGAGCAAACAAAAATAGTTTTCTTTATCAAAAGCAAAGCAAACGAATTTAAAAGAAATCCGTAATGATTTTTGGAAAATGAAACTACCATAACCCGCCGCACACACCATGCAAACGCAGAATTGGAGGAGATTTCTCCTTATGATAGTCAAACATGCTTACTACGCAAAATTCTTTTGATATTATTATTAGCGCATAGTGCAGAAAACCTTTCGAAAGTACAATATTAATCTTAGCTAGCATACAACCATTATTGTATGCCTACTACGGCTACCATCTAAACAGTGGTGACCACCATAAGTAAATGGCAGGTTCTACAACTAAAACCGTACAAGGCGCGTATTGGAGATTGTATTTCCAATAAATTCTCAGGCCAGGGAATTTCCTATTGCAACATGGGTACGCCTCTAGAGGGACTCCCCGAGAACCTACCCAGATCTCTGCCAACATAAGGCTGGGTTACCCCTGCCCGGAAGTAACACCTATAAGTATGCCATCCCCGGTCGTTTGCGACTTTTATCCGAGAGCTCTCATCCGTAAAGCAACCAAAAAGCAATAAATTTGCAGTGTCCACATGAGTTAAGTATGTGGGCTCCATACCATGATACGACCCTTTTCCAGAAGAAATCGACATACCATAGGGGCGCGACCCCTGATAACCTTTACATCTCAAAGTATAATGTAAGACACACATCCATACAAGTCTGTATCGGGTTCGAACAAAATCGAAGGCACTTCATAAAGAAGCCTTTGCAGTTCGAGTATTCACAATTCCCATCGGACTCCCCATCACATATGGAGATCTCTATACTGGCGTGACTCAATGCAAAGACATTTGACCGGTTATCCTTTCGTTCTCGGAAATACCCAGTCTTCATCACCGGTCTTCAAATACTACCCATATCGTCGTATCATTATTCGGAATGGGTTATATGACACAAAGTCCTCTCCTGGCTAAACCCAATAATGAGCGCAATTATTTATAAACATTTGGATATTGGGATCTTAGTTAAGTCATAACTTATTACCCAAAACTTTTCTTTCAAATGGTTTAAACAAACTACCATTTCCAACTCTTTTAAACAAAAAGATTCACTTCACAAAGTTCACCCATCTTTCACAAAGATTCATTCATAGTTTTCAAAACTATTTCAATTCCAAATCTTTTGTACAAAAGATATATCTTTAAGATCCTTTTAGATTTCAAAACAAGGTTCAACAACCTTTCACAAAGATTAATTCATAGCTTTCAAAACAATTCCATTTCAAACTTGAAATCTTTTCAACACAAATTGGAAATCCTTTCTTTATATGAAAGCTATTACTATTTGAAAACAAATAGTTTTCGTTTCAAAAAATCCGATTACATTTGCACAAGTTAAATCCCTTCAAGTATAAAACTTGGGTTAAATTCAAATTCCCAAAACAATACTTTTAAAATGGTTTAAAACCCATATAAACACATTTATAACTTGTATACCCTTTTTAAACCATAATTTCCAAACATAGAATTCAATTTCAAATCCTGAATTTAAATTCAAATCAACTATTTAAATTTCAAAACCATATCAAGTTATCCAAAATAACTTTTATCTTTAAAACTCTTTTTCAAAAGCTTTTCATATTAAACCCAATTCCATTCCCAAACTATTTGAATTCAAAATTCAACTTTAAAACCATTTCAAATATCTATGACTTAACCAATTTCCTCATGCAATCCATATTTGTGTGTGTACGGTGTAGTCCAGGGGTTTTACACAATAGTGGAACATCATCAATCATTACAGATTCAAACACATCAATATCGATAAGCGGTATAATCTTATAACGCTTATCTTCATTCACAGATTCACAGATAATATAAATATATCATAGATAAAATAAATGACATTCATTACGGATAATTACATTCATCATAGCTCAAAATGAAAACGGGGCATCACATATCAGGGATATCACACAATTCAACATTCAGTTGAATCCAAATATCCATAAGTGAGATTAGTTAATCATCTGATTAACTTAAATCAGATTAATTACTTATGAATAAACTACTAATCCTGGTTAATTATTATTAATTGATTACAAACCTTAATCATTAATTAATCTTTAATCATTTATTAATTAACCTTTAATAAATTAATTAACCCTTAATTATTAATTTAATCAACCTTGATTAATAAATTAATCAACCTTTAATCATTAAATAATTAACCTTTTATTATTTAATTATCCTTTAATTAATTATCCTTCATTGATTACATAAATTAATTAATCCTTAATTAAGTACCATTAATTATAATAAGTGATTATCCAAATCACTTATATAAATAAATTAAAAATTAATTATCACTTGATTAACTAATCATTAATCATTAACTAATTATCCTTAATTACTTTTATTAAGAAATCATCTTTAAGTAATTAAATACCCTTAATTAATTGTCTTTAATTAATTAATTTACCTTAGATCATTTAATTATCCTTAATTAATTAATTTCATCAATTAATTATTCTTTAATTTATTAAGTTAACACTTTATTATTAAGTAATCAATTAATCTTTAAATTCTCAAGTTTTAAAGCTAAATCATTACTTAATTATCCATTTAATCACTTCAATCAATTACATTTGAAAACTCTAAGAGATTTAAAAATTAATTTAATAAAGAATTTATTTCAAAACCACATCAAATTATTTTCAAATCATATTTGAATTCAAAATTCAAGTTTGAAACTTGTTTTAGAAAATTTGTTAAAAATTTACTTTGAAAAAACTTAGCAAACACTTTAACTTTGAAACTTATTTTACTTTGCCTTTAAATTTTGTACCTTCCTTTAAAACTTGAAAACTTGAATTTGCTTTACTTTTTATAAATCTATCCATTTTTATTTTAGTACATAAATCTGGTTACCAAAAGAAATTTTAAAACCAAACTTGCTTATCCACAGACCCGAGGCAAAACCAAATAAACCACGAGACAACACACGAAGCTGCCCTTTCCCAAACACCTTCGAGTCAAACCCACAAACAACACGAGAACCACACCGAGTCCAAGCTTCTTCGTCTTCAACAAAATGGGTCTAGATACACGATCATCACCGTGCACATGCACGACGACAACGCACGCCTCCGACCATCTCTCCGGTCCTTACTAACCCGCAAACGACATCAACAAACATCTCGATCCTTTAGAACAACGAAATCGAAGGCAAGACAAAATCGAACTACTTCGATCAAAACTGGAAAGCACACCCAAACGAAAAACCGCCACTGGCCGTCACCTCTGACCTTCAGAACTCTCTCCGTTCAACATAGTCGCGCCACGACATCCAGTTCCAATTTCCCCTTACGCGATTCATCCCGGTGCGCCACCGTCATCATACCACCCTTGTCAACTCTGACGATCAAAACCATCACAAAAACCCTATTTACTCCTCCCCTGACCGCCATGGCCTAAGATAAAATTGACCACTATTTTTCTGTGACCTACATCCTCCAGTCTACCTTCGACATTAACCACGATGAACCCAGACCCGTTAATCGCCAGAATTTGGCCATAAATCAATTTCCGTTCATCTCGTCTTTTATCGTGAATTAATGAACTAAAAATATTGAAATTTGCATTAAAATTCATCATTTTCGATTACAAAACAGATTATATAATTGAATCAATAAATCATTTGAGTCGAATATTTTCATACTTGTAAGTTTAACTGTGTTTTCCTTCCTCCCAGTAAATCCATCTGTATTTTATACTTAACAGTATTTTTAAAATTTTAATCCTAACAATTAAATTCTATTTCTGTTTAAACATCAAACTCTAACAGAGATTGAGGAGCAAGATTTGAGTTTTGAAATTAACTTATGCCTGTAACCTCTAAACAGAGGTATATACAGACATGCACACACCCATTTCTACATATATACATGCATATTTGCATACACACAAACATATTTACAACTTCACTTCAACATTTATCACAACACCAAATCAAAGATCAGAACAAAGGTAAGTTTGCTCACCTGTGTGTAAAGACAGAGAAGCAGAGCCTTGAAAATTGATTATTTGAAAACCGAAAGCCCATTTGATTTGAAAACTGGATTTGTTAAATCTGCCTTGATGTTGATTTGCCTTGATTCAGATTGAAGAACCGATTTAGTTGAATTTTTGGAAGAATTTGCCTTTGCTTTAAATTCCCTGGTTTGAATTTACAGGTTTCTTCTTTTTTTTATTTTTTCTGAGTTTGATTTCCAGCTGAATTTTTGTTGCCTGCTTTGATCTTGAATTTAGTTTCTAGATTTCTATTTTGATCTGGGATTGTTAAGTTGAATTATTGCTTTATTTTTGAGTTTGAACTTGAATTGTATATTGAATTGAATTTACTTCAGTTGAACTGGTTTTGAGTTTGTGAAAGAAAACTAAGGCATGTCTTCTTCTCACTAATGTATGTTATTAAAACAATTTAAAAGAAAATTATTGCATGCCACTTGTTAATACAAAGTACATTAAATCTACACTTGTTAATTTTAAATGAACACTCGTTAAATTCATAACTCTTTAACTTACACTTGTTAAAGATAATTAATATTATGTTTAAGCCCTTGTTAAACTTTTGTTTTAATTTATAAAACATGTTTTATGTTTTTAAACCTTTGTTTTATTTTTATCTATTTACATAGATTTTTGTTTTTATCAATAATGTTTATGTTGGTACATTTTCCATTATTTATTTTTATACAACTTTTTAAAGAAATGATTTGAATTGTAATCATACAAAAATTACAAATTATATATATGCATTTATTAGTTCTTTAAAATATATCGATTTTTAACTTCAATTTATAAAATATTTAATTTTGAATTCCAAATCAATATATATACATATACCTATATATACATTATAATATTAGAAAGCAAATTAATTTTAAAATATGGAGTTTTCAAATCTAATTTATTTTTAAAATATATTTATTTTGAATTTCAAATCCAAATTCTCTTTTATAATATATTTTATTTTAAAATTCCTAGATTAAAATTCATTTTACAAATTTTACTTTCACGATCTACTATATATATTTATCCCCAAATATTCAAATTATTTCTCAAATAAATTCACAAATAATTCCAAATCCAATATATTATTCAAAATATTTATTTCTGAATTTCCAACTAGAAAATCTATTTAAAATCATATTTATATACATTTATATTAATAAACAACAAATATCTATTTAAATTTTGAAAATATCCAATTAATTCACAATTTAATTTCAAAAATTAAATCAATTACCAATTTAAATTTAGCTTAAAAATCGGGATCGTTACAGATTCCCCCTTAAGAAAATTTCATCCTCGAAATTTGCCAGGCAGGGAGATAACGAAGATAGATGAACACACAAAGATAGAGAAACATTTTTTTCCAGATCAAACTGAATTGCTATTCTGCATTTGGCTAACCAAATCAGAATATCATCGATAACTATGAGAACAAACTCATACGATATTTTTACAGAACACCCGGGTCACCCAGATCTACGAAATATGCAGAGCACTGGTTAGTTTGAAGGACAACTAACCGTTTGTAGAATATATCTGGACCCAACATAACAAACAATGGATACTCAATCCAGGTTGGAATATCCCAAAATATACACCAGCTTGTCCCTCTTCGGACTTCGATTCTCACAAGAAATTACAACAAAATTTCAAATTTGGTTTTGACCGAAATCGTTCTATCGATACAATCCAATTTAACTTCATATTTTAGTTAACCAATTTATTCTAATTTAAAATTTCCAATTTATTAAAGTTAACAATGATAGGAATTGATGAAGAGAATGCGAAATAGAAACTTATCTTCAACGATTCGCAGGGCCACCATACCAAAACTTCCCCCTTGAGCTGCTATGAAGCAATCAAAGAATTTAAAACTGGATCAAAGAAGATTGATTAGAGTTGTTTCCGTGTTATTGCAGGGTATTGACCATTTGAAGTCGTATTCCCCTATCCCCTACCTCGTCCTCTTCTTGCACTCATACTCACTATCGGTGGATAATAAGAGAATTTACTGAGGCGTACAAACGAATATCTTAGGGATATACACATTCTAAGGTATACTTCACCCTCTCTCTAATGAGTTACCTAATGTGTTATACTCATGAGCTAAAGTTTCAACCTTCAACTCTGATACCAAAATGTAACGGTCTAGGCTTTTCTACCATCGACAGCGGCCACTCTCGATTGGTAGGCTTTTCAACCATCCCAGGCCCACCGTGGCATACAATAGTACCCTGCCCTTGCTTTTACGGCCAGCCTTTCGACTTCTTCACCTTCCCGGTTAACCAACCCCTCC
Organism: Allium cepa; assembly: GCA_030765085.1. Lineage (NCBI taxonomy): Eukaryota > Viridiplantae > Streptophyta > Magnoliopsida > Asparagales > Amaryllidaceae > Allium > Allium cepa. Next base: position 788,377,750 of record CM060935.1, on the reverse strand, counting down.
CCGAGGACATGTAAGGGCAAGAGTCTCCCGTTCGCCACCAAACGAAAAGCGAGAACCCCCTATCACGTTGTATTAAGCAAGGTCATTCATGGGACTGTATGAGCAAACAAAAATAGTTTTCTTTACCAAAAGTAAAACAAAAGAATTTCAAAGAAATCCGCAATGCTTTTTTGGAAAATGAAACTGCCATAAGGCCTCCCGCCGCACACACCCTACAAATGCAGAATTGTATGATAGTCAAACATTCTTACTATGTAAAATTCTTTTGATATTATTGTTAGTGCATAGTGCAGAAAACCTTTCGAAAGTATAATATTAATTTTAGCCAGCATACAACCACTATTTTATGCCTACTATAGCTACCATCTAAACAGTGGCGACCACCATAAGTAAATGGCAGGTTCTACAACATAAACCGTACAAGGCGTGTATTAGAGATTGGATTTCCAACAGATGGTCAGGCCAAGGAACTTCCAATTGCCACATGGTTATGCCTTTGGAGGGATGCCCTGAGTACCTACCCGGATCTCTGCCAACACAAGGCTGGGTTACCCCTGCCCAGAAGTAACACCTACAAGTATGCTATCCTCGTTCTTTTGCAACCTTTATTCGAGAGCTCTCATCCACAAAGCAACCACGAAGTAATAAATTTGCAGAGTCCACATGAGTTAAGTATTTGGGTTCCATACCATGATACCACCCTTTTTCAAAAGAAATTGACATACCCTGGGGGCACGACCCCTGATAACCTTGCTGCATTCTTCCCGTTTCGACCATTTTGGGGTGTGAGGTCCTGATGCAGTCTCGTCCACAAAGCTACGCTATACACAAAGCCTTGCTTTGATCAACAAATGATCAGCAGCACTTCGTATGCCACATTACCAAAGTGGGAATGTATCACTAGTAACCATCAACAACATAATCTCTGAGCTCGTACATCTCAGAGAATGGTGTTAAGCTAAGAGAATAAATTCTCCGCCACCAAACAGAAATGTATTTGATAGAAACCAGCTTTATATCTCAAAGTGTAATGTTAGACACACATCCATACAAGTCTGTTCTAGGTTCGATCTGAAGGCACTTCACAAAGAAGCCCTTGCACTCCGGGTATTCACATTCCCGATCGGACTCCCCGACACATATGGAGATCTCTATACCACACGACTAAGTGCAGAGACATTCGATGGGTTATCCTTTCATTCTCGAAAATACCCGATCTTCACCACCGGTCTTCAAATGCTATCCATATCGTCGTATCATTATTCGGAATAAGTTATATGACACTCCTCTCCCAGCTAAATCAAATAATGAGTGCAATTATTTGAAAACATATGAATATTGGGATCTTAGTTAAGTCACAACTTATTACCCAAAATTTTTCTTTCAAATGGTTTAAACAAATTACTATTTCCAAATCTTTAAAAAAAAGATTCACTTCACAAAGTTCACCCATCTTTCACAAAGATTCATTCATAGTTTTCAAAACTATTTCAATTCCAAATCTTTTATACAAAAGATATATCTTTAAGATCCTTTTCGATTTCAAAACAAGGTTCAACAATCTTTCACAAAGATTAATTCATAGCTTTCAAAACAATTCCATTTCAAACTTGAAATCTTTTCAACACAAATTGGAAATCTTTTCTTTATATGAAAGATATTATTATTTGAAAACAAATAGTTTTCGTTTCGGAAAAATCCGATTACATTTGCACAAGTTAAAGCCCTTCAAGTATAAAACTTGGGTTAAATTCAAATTTCGAAAACAATACTTTTAAAATGATTTAAAACCCATATAAACACATTTATAACTTGTATGCCCTTTTTAAACCATAATTTCCAAACATAGAATTCAATTTCAAATCTTGAATTTAAATTCAAATCCAACTATTTAAATTTCAAAACCTTATCAAGTTATCCAAAATAACTTTTATCTTTAAAACTCTTTTTCAAAAGCTTTTCATACTTAACCCACTTCCATTCCCAAACTATTTGAATTCAAAATTCAACTTCAAAACCATTTCAAAAATCCATGACTTAACGAATTTCCTCGTGCAATCCATATTTGTGCGTATGGTGTAGTCCAGGGGTTTTACACAATAGTGCAACATCAATCGTTACAGATTCAAACACATCAATATCGAAAAGCGGTATAATCTTATAACTCTTATCTTCATTCACAGATTCACAGATAATGTAATTTATCACTGATAAATAAATTACATTCATTACAGATAATTACATTCATCACAGCTCAAAATCAAAACAGAGCATCACACATCAGGGATATCACACAATTCAACATTCAGTTGAATCCAAACATCCATAAGTAAGATTAATTAATCATCTGATTAATTTAAATCAGACTAATTACTTACGAATAAACTACTAATCATGGTTAATTATTATTAATTAACCATAATCAATAATCAATCTTTAATCCTTTATTAAATAACCTTTAATGAATTAATTAACCCTTAATTATTAATTTAATCAACCTTGATTAATAAATTAATCAATTTTTAATCATTAAATAATTAACCTTTTATTATTTAATTATCCTTTAATTACATAAATTAATTAATCCTTAATTAAGTACCATTAATTACAATAAGTGATTATCCCTAATCATTTATATAAATAAATTACAAATTAATTATCACTTGATTAATTAATCATTGATCATTAATTAATTATCCTTAGTTACTTTTATTAAGAAATTATCTTTAAGTAATTAAATACCCTTAATTAATTGTCTTTAATTAATTAATCTACCTTTGATTATTTAATTATCCTTAATTAATTAATTTCATTAATTAATTATTCTTTTATTTATTAAGTTAACCCTTTATTATTAAGTAATCAATCAATCTTTAAATTCTCAAGTTTTAAAGCTAAATCATTACTTAATTATCCATTTAATCACTTTAATCAATTACATTTGAAAACTCTCAGAGATTTAAAAATTAAACTAGTAAAGAATTTATTTCAAAACCACATCAAATTATTTTCAAATCATATTTGAATTTTAAATTCAAGTTTGAAACTTGTATTAGAAAACTTGTTAAAATTTACTTTGGAAAAACTTAGCAAACACTTTAACTTTGAACCTTATTTTACTTTGCCTTTAAATTTTGTACCTTACTTTAAAACTTGAAAAATTGAATTTGCTTTACTTTTTAAAACTATCCATTTTTATTTTAGTTCGTAAATCTGGTTGCCAAAAGAAATTTTAAAACCAGACTTGCTTATCCACAGACCAGAGGCAAAACCAAATAAACCCCGAGACAACACACGAGGCTGGCCCTTCCTCAACACCTTTGAGTCGAACCCGCAAACAACACAAGAATAACACCGAGTCCAAGCTTCTTCTTCTTCACCAAATTAGGTCCAGATACACGATCATCACCGTGCACGTGCACGACGGCAACGCACGCCTCCGACCATCTCTCCGGTCCTTACCAACCCATAATCGACCTCAATAAACATCTCGATCCTTCAGAAAAACGAAATCGAAGGCAAGACAAAATCGAACTACTTTGATCAAAACTGGAAAGCACACCCAAACGAAAAATCGTCGATGGTCATCACCTCCGATCTTCAGAACTCTCTCCGTTCAACACATAGTCGTGCCATGACATCCAGCTCCAATTTCCCCCTATGCAATTCATCTCGGTGCGCCACCGTCGCCGTATCACCCTTGTCAACTCCGACAATCAAAACCATCACAAAAACCTTATTTCCTCCTCCCTTGACCACCACAGCCCAAGATAAAATTGACTACTATTTTTCCGGTGACCTACATTCTCCATTCTACCTTCGACATTAACCCCGATAAACCCAGACCCATTAATCGCTAGAATTTGTCCATAAATCAATTTTCGTTCATCTCGTCTTTTCTCATGAATTAATGAACTAAAAAATTGAAATTTGCATTAAAATTCATCATTTTCGATTATAAAACAGATTATATAATTGAAACAATAAATCATTTGAGTCGAATATTTTTATACTTGTACGTTATATTGTGTTTTCCTTCCTCCCAGTAAATCCATCTGTATTTTATACTTAACAGTATTTTTAATATTTAAATCCTGACATTTAAATTCTATTTCTGTTTAAACATCAAACTCTAACAGAGATTGAGGAGCGAGATTTGAGTTTTGAAATTAACTTATGCTTGTAACCTCTAAATAGAGGTATATACAGGCATGCACACACCCATTTTTACATATATACATGCATGTTTTCATACACACAAACATATTTGCAACTTCACTTCAACATTTATCACAACACCAAATCAAAGATCAGAACAAAGGTAAGTTTGCTCACCTGTGTGTAAAGACAGAGAAGTAGAGCCTTCAAAATTGATTACTTGAAAACTGAAAGCCTGTTTTATTTGAAAACTGGACTTGTTAAATCTGCCTTGATGTTGATTTGCCTTGATTCAGATTGAATAACCGATTTAGTTGAATCTATGGAAGAATTTGCCTTTGCTTTAAATTACCTGGTTTGAGTTTACAAGTTTCTTTTTTTTTATGAGTTTGATTTCCAATTGAATTTTTTTTGCCTACTTTGATCTTGAATTTGGTTTCCAGATTTCTGTTTTGATCTGGATTTGTTGAGTTGAATTAATGCTTTATTTTTGAGTGTGAACTTGATTTGTATAATGAATTGAATTTACTTCAGTTGAACTGGTTTTGAGTTTGTGAAAGAAAAATGAGGCATGTCTTCTTCTCACTAATGTATGTTAATAAAAAAATTTAACAAAAATTATTGCATGCCACTTGTTAATACAAAGTACATTAAATCTACACTTCTTAATTTTAAATGAACACTTGTTAAATTCATAACTCGTTAACTTACACTTGTTAAAGATAATTAATATTATGTTTAAGCCCTTCTTCCAATTTATAAAATATTTACTTTTGAATTCCAAATCAATATGTATACATATACCTATATATGCATTATAATATTAGAAAGCAAATTAATTTTAAAATATGGAATTTTCAAATCCAATTTATTTTTCACATATATTCATTTTGAATTTCAAATCCAAATTCTATTTTACAATATATTTTATTTTAAAATTCCCAGTTTAAAATTCTTTTTAAAAAAAATTCTTTCACAATCTACTATATGTTGTTATTCCCAAATATTCAAATTATTTCTCAAATAAATCCAATCCCAATATATTATTCAAAATATTTATTTTTGAATTTCCAACTAGAAATTCTATATAAAATCGTATTTATATACATTTATATTAATAAACAAACAAATATCTATTTAAATTTGGAAAATACCAAATTAATTCACAATTTAATTTCAAAAATTAAATTAATTGTCAATTTAAATATAGCTTAAAAATGGGGATCGTTACAATATAGTTAGACGAAAGATTCAGTTAAACATTGTCATATTATGCATGCTTATTACTTGTGTTATGCTCTTTGTGTTTTATTGCAATACTAGTACGTAGCCCGTGCCGATGGCACGGGTTCAAGTTTTGCTTGACATAACCTACTGTATAATTTGTTGAGTATGTATAATTTGATGGGTGGTAAAATTATTAACAAGGTGATTGGTAAGAACGTTTTTGTAATGGTAGAACGCATACAACACGCACCTAAAAATTTTGATTTCCATTTGTACACAACATGAAAACCAATAGAGTATAGCAGTAGGATGAACTAACTAATTTGGGAATCTATATAATAAAAGTGTAGGGACAATAAAAATTTAACACCACAAAAATGTCCTTTCTTCCACAATGAAAGATTTAACTAACAGTTTGGAAAAAACACAAACTTTTCATGCTATATCAATTATGTGATGAAAATAATGAAAATGTAGACTTGCAGTTAATTAGAGTGAACAAAAAGAAGGATGTTAATGAGCCTGTCCACGGCAATAGCATTATTTTTGTTCCTGATCTTCTGTACTGGAAATGAAAACCTGAAAAAATAAATGTTTATATTATTTTGTAGAAAAATACATGATGGTTTAGCAAAAGTGGACTTTTGAGTAAACAACAATGTACGTTTTTAGTCTGACCTTTCATGGAGAATCACAATAAAACCTCCGGGTAAACGATATTTGTAGTGGTTGTTGCTTCAGGTGATGGTAGTAAGATTGAAATGCTACTAAACGTAGTACATCTAGATAGTGCAACATACAATTGTCCATGACTAAAAACTTCGGTGCGTAAATCAATACCGACGTACTTCACGGATTGACCCTGTGCTTTATTGATAGTCAGTGCGTAAGCAAGCTTGATAGGAAATTGACGCCTTGACATGTTTATAGTTAATTCAGAGGATGATGGTTGAAGAGATATTCTGGGTATGAAAACAAAATGACCAGCTCTATCCCCAGTAAGTATTTGTGCTTCAATAATCCTTGTTGCACATCAGACTACTATTAGTCGTGTTCCATTGCAGAGTCCTTCTTTTGGAGCTAGGTTTCTAAGTAGCATAATTGGGCATCCAACTTTAAGTATCATTCCAAGTTCATATAGATAAGCAATGGCACTGATTTTGAGCAAAAAGCTACATCATGGCAAACAAAAAACACATGCAAATGTAGTAAAGAGGGAAAAAATTTGAAATGTGCACAAATGTTGAGACACTACAGATTTGGAACAGAAATACTTCATTAACATAAATACAAACATTGAACACAAATACTACATAGAAGGGAATACATGAAACAAAAATTTACAAACTGTAAAAAGAAACAAAGTGAAAAAAAGTACAACGTGGAGTAATTTGTGAGAACAAATATGTGAACATGATGATCGTAAGAAACATGTGAAGATCAAACAGAATCAGTAGCCGTTTTGTTCCGCCCACTCAATCTGTAAATGCAAAAAATTAAAATCAATTGGAAATATTTGTCCCACTGCCAGTTGAAGAAAATAAAAATATATTACCACTGCCTTAATGAACTCACCATCCGAATCAAGCCAATCATAAAACATGGTTGTCTGCGGCTCTACAGGATCGTTCTCTTGTGACTCATTCATTCGATAAACATTGGTGCTCTGCTGGTCTTGTCCAACAATGTCAGCTGAATTGTTGATGTCATTCATTTCATTGCGGTCAGTAAAAGTGGTAGTTTGTTGCTCCTCTAGGCCACTCTCATTTGGTTCACCCTTAATCACAGGTAGCAGCAAAGAGTCGGTGGCAGTTTTGATCAGACCTGTAGATGACATAGAGTTCGTGGGTGAATTTTGAACAGTGCCCTTGGTTTCGGCGGTCGGTGGTGTGACAACCGCTTTTGCATCCCCTTTAGCTACTACTCTTTTCTGCAAATAACACAACAATTACAGTCAAAAGAACATGTGATAATAATTAAAGGGTAATGAAAGTTGTAGATTTAAGGAAACCCGTTTCATGTTGATGGTGGTTCTCTGTAACAGGCACAGCAAAGTTATATGCAAAGAAAAAAAACAGTACCATGTTAGCATAATACAGTAGATAACGGTTATGACAATTGGACAAACATATCATATGCAAGATAGTGAAAAAGGAAAAAGAGGAAAAAAAAAGTAAATTATTTCAGTATGCATGGAGAAAAGAAAAAACACAGAGGAAGAAAGGAAACAAAGCAGGAAAGGATGATACGGTACAGGTTGGTCATAAAATTTTGACAAACAATTCATATGTGATATAGGGAGAAGGGAAAAATGTAAATTTGATAAATTCATGTCAGCAAATGGTAGGAAAAGTAAAACATATAAGAAGGGAGGAGAAAGCGGAGAAAGAGAAAAAGAACGTACCATTTGTTTGATAAACGCTGCGAGGTAAATAATAAGATGGAGGAAGAGGTATAAATAAAGGGGGGAGTAAGTAGGTTGTAAAACGTGTGCTGAAACGTGTGGTAGTGGGAACGTGTTGTTTGAATACACGATGGCAATCCTCATCTTGTTTATATGCATTTCGTCTACAGCCATCTGATGTCCTAGTTTAAAAATAAATCTCAACCGTCCTTTGTCTCTTGTTTATACACCAAGGGATTTTATTATATAGATGTTCTCTTTGATGAGAATAATGATGTGACGCTACTGTTTTTCACCTATTATTCTCAATCTGATTCATGATTTAAACTTATCACAGTGGTTAAATTGTCGACCTCACTGTAGCATTCTACTTATTACCTGGTGTGGATTGCTGTTAGCAACTAATTCAGGGTCAGATTGATTCGAGAACGGCTTTGGTTTGTGGGGTATTAAAATTTCATTACATCACTTGGAGGGACATTACAGCACTTCAACATTTGGTTTAGAAACATAGACTGTGGATATATAAACTGTATATGATGGATCCAATTTTATATATCAAATGTGCATGGTTATACTGTACATAGTTATATCAATTTCTATATATCAAATAGCACTTTTTCTGACTTATGAAGCACAAGTGCTGACCTGTATTTCCTTTACCTTTTCATCTCACTTTGGCATGTAAGTTAGCAAATGTCGACAGATTGATACCATGATTCTAAGATTTTGGGAAAGACCACCAAGGAAAAAAAATCTTTTCATTTGACAATGACATGGTGGATTATGGTTGTTTTCAGATTTAATATGCTTACCATACTTTTGTTTCCGCTAGTTAGACAGGAGTATCTAATTAAGTTTAGATTTCATTTTACGCCTTTTTCGAAGTGAATGGATTACCCAATATATATAATTCTCTCGCATATATTTTGGTGGAATGTCGGCTAGTTCTAGTAGACATACAGATAGCACAAATGGAGAAATTCCTCCTCCCCCATCAAATAAAAAGTACTTGATAATCGTTGAGATGGAAGGTGCTAAAGGTGATGATGCAACAAAGTGGAGTTTCCGTTGTGGCACTCTAATTCGAAGGCATATTCCCATTAGCTATGAAGATTGGAGGAAAGTTGATGGGTTTTTCAGGGATAATTTATGGAAAGCACTCATGGTATTTGACTTTACCATTTTTACAAGAATGATTTTTTATGCATATTTGAAGTACAAAATCATAATTAGAACATTTATTTTTCCTTTCTATAGAAGGAGTTTGATTTGAATATAAACCCCGATTTAGCTCGATCAATTTTAGAGAAAGCATTTTCAAAGTACTTCAGAAAAGCAAAAGCGAAATTGAGAAAGTTTTAACTAACAACAAAAGAAGGATAGTTATTTCCTAGGCGTCTTGCGATTGATAACCGACCCAAAGACATTGATAAAGTTCAGTGGGAGGGATTCATCGACATTGAGTATGCTGATAAGAAGAAAAAAGAATGCAAGACAATGCTGATAATAAAAGAAAGAACACTATAAATCATACATCGCGAAGAAAATCTTAACATAGACTATATGAAGAATTGGTACGTAGTAAGCCTTTCAGAACTAATCGCGATAATATTGTATAATTGTTGGAGATATTTACATTTATTCATGTAGGAAACAAATAATCTCGAATGTAAAATTACACGAGCAAAGGCATGGAAAGTGGCGCACACAAGTAAAAAAAAACCGGGGAGGTGCTTTCTTGCGCCGCTGAAAAATAGGTATGTCCTTCTCTTGTTTTACTGCTTGTTCATGTGTGTTTGTTCGCTGTAGCATGGCCATGTGCACTCGACTTGAACCTGACCTGGTTGTGATATAAAAACCGAACAATTTGTGGTTAATTAAAAGATTGATGGGCGCCTAATTTGTATTGTGATGTTAAATTTATAATGAACAATTTGTCTTCTACTACATACATATCCATCAAAAAATGATTTTGTGTTTAATAAATAAATAAAATAATTTGATAAAATCTAATTGATTAATTTTCTATTCATTGGATTTGTAGGCTCACTGACAGTAAGATTTTAAAATGACAATACAACTTCTTTCATTATTGTCCTCCATATTGTAAGAATATATTAGATAAAGCACAGGATGTACAAACCTGCACTTAAATCCGTTGGTGGGTATAAGGTATTTTTTAAAATTTAAGAAAGACAAAATTGAAATCATATTCATCGAATTTCCACTATTAATGGTAGAGAAGAGATGTGCACTTTAAATTTTTCTAGAGCTAATTTCATCCTTCAAACTATGCCTGATACAAGCATCCACAAACAAGTTTGTTCAAACTCCACTTGATAGTTCAAAAAAGTAAGTTACAGCATAATATAAAAAATTTACATGAAAGAAAATCCAAAAATTCATTTGCAGTATAGATTTTGGTTGGTTGATGTATTTCCTTTATATGCGTCTTAAATTTATCATCTAATATCATGTTTGAATTTTGAAAACTGATGTCTTCTTCAAGTAATTTGAAGATTGAGCATAACTAACTACATGCGAAGTCATATTTGTATGAAGTGTAGAATATCCCGATGAACTTGTAATCTCAAAATATACCATATGCATGCAAAGTCTACTACACCTCCTTCGAATGTTCACAAAATACAATAATTATTGGGAATACTCAGAAAAATCAAAAAATAAAATTACTTTCAAAGTCTTTACTGATGTCTATAGTTTCCCTAGTTGCATCCTTCTTTGCAATAAGGCACGCAGAAGCAACTTCGGTATCATGTTGTTCATTTCTGTCAGTAGCACTTCTGTAACCAAAATAGTATGAATAAGCCATGGTTTAATCTGAAGTACTACAAAAAAATGAAATTAAATCTGAGTTCTTCAACTTTTGACTGCAGCATCAATAGTGTTCTCAATGTAGTAACTGGAAAACAATAAAAATGGCATTTGCAAACATATTGATGGCTATATTGCAGAAAACTAAATGCTAGCTGCATCATTGTCGTAAATAGCACTCTGTTATGTAAAATTTGATTGCTGGTTTACCTTATACGACAACAGCGTTGCACACCCAAGCATACTAGTTAACATATTTAAACTCTGTTATGCAATTTTACATCTTTACAAAATTATGAACTATGTAGGCATTTATAGAAGTAGGCGAAGAAAGACAAAAATCGAAAGTTAGTGTTGATGGAGAAGTTGGAATAAGAAGTTTATAAGATTTTGAAAAAGATCCTGTTGCCGAAGTTTTTTGGGATGATAAGAAGCAAAGCTATTTCCGAGCAATTACCTCAACGTCTAATGTAAAGCAAGAGTCTCTCAAGTTTCAAAAGCCATTATCAATTACAAAGAGAATGCAAATCAACAATGAAAAACAGAAATATGCATAAAGAGATGAAAACAATGAGTTTAGCTATAAATGATATGAGACAATGTGTAAAGATGCTTGTAAATCATATTGAAGTAAATATGACTACACCAAGAGCAGAAGCTGCTTCTAATATAGAGCAAAATCGCAACAGTCCTGGAGGTAGCTTAGGTGCTCCACTAAATGGAATAATAGGATCTTCTACGAGAGAGAAACAACCAGTAAAGCTATTGTCAACAGATTTGACGGAGGTAGCAAAATAACACATTAGGGCGCAAAAGATATGTCATGGTAGAAATGTGGTTGAAGGAGAGCAAGTTTTTCGGATGGAGGATGTTCTCAATCCAGAAGCTTCAATTTATGAAGCACTAAAATGGCCATTACACGCTATCCGAACTAGTTGAAGGGGTTTTTGTGATTTGGTCCGCGTATCGTCTGCGTTTAATAAGTTACTAAACACTATGTAGTTATATTTTGAAGCTATGTTTTAAAGTTTGTTATATACGCTATGCTTGTATGTTATACTTTATCGTGTTGGGATGAAGTATCCATTTAATGTTTGTATGAACATAAATGTTTGATGTTTTTCTAATGATTGATTATAGTGTTTGTATGAACATAAATGTTTGATGTTGTTCTAATTATTGATTATAGTGTTTTCTTAATGTTAATACTATATATTTGTTGTTGTATAGATTGTTTGTGGCTGTAATAAAATGTTGCTGCTGTATAGTTTGTGATGTTGTTTTAATTGTCACGACTATAAGTGTTAGGAAATATCCTTTCGTAACGGTTATAAGCGTGATATAATCTTTATATGTAACAGTTATAAGTGTTAGAATATTCATTTTTATCATGGTTATAAGTGTTAGAATGTTCGTTTTTGTCACTGTTATAAATGTTAGAAAGTATTGTTTTGTCACGTTATAAGCGTTATAATGTCTAAATTTATCATGGTTTTAGGCGTTAGAAAATATCCTTTTATCACGGTAATAAACGTGAGTAAAAGTGTGATTGAATTTGCCTACGGTACTTGTTATAACGGGTATAACTGTGACAAATTCGTTTTGTCACGCTTATAACCATGAGGAATTGCCTTTCCGATGTTGCGTTTCTTATATAAAAGAATGGGATAACATGGTGAAGAGGGAGAGACCTCTATTAGATTACAAAGAAATAATGATTATGAGTTTATCTAGAAGAAATAAACGTGGTGTAAATTTTGCAAATTAAATAATGCTCAATTATTTCGAAGGTAACACAGTGTAGTCTAAACTATATGAATGTTAAATATATTGAGTACATGTATTAGAAAACCGATAAGCATGTGGAACACATTCTTATGGTTCATTTTGTAGCATAACATTTTTTGGAAGAAGACATAGTTCAAATGAGTAGAACAAAAGACATAGTTCATCTTATGCTCCTTTTTGAATGAAAGTATGATTACCTTGTTCTTGAACAGCCAAGTTTGATTCTTTCTATTTTGTTAAAGCATTCATCTTTTCACATTCCCATGCGCATAGCTGGGAGATGTAACTAATGTATGATTAGGTTATGAATTGTTAAAGAAATTGGAGGATCTAATTAAATATGTGCTATTATGGTTAGTTGCTTAGATCTAAAGTTGTCAATGAATACCCGAAAAATTATGAAATTCATCCGCATCTGAAAAGCAGATAAGTATCCTATATTCGAAAAAACGGATACGAATGCATATGTGAAGGCATCCGCATCCAAAAATTATCAGTTTGGTTTTTATAAAGATTATAATTTATATTTATTTATTTTTCACACTTTTTATGATAAATGAGATTGAAAAAAACATGTTCTAAACTAAAATTTTAGGTATATTTTTTTTGATTTATCGATCGTCGATGGAAAGGATATTTATTCGATAACTGCCTATATCTGTGGATGTGGATATCCGGTATTCAAAAATGATTTTGTACGCAGATGCAGATATGACACTATCCACATCCACAAGTATCCATATTGATAGGCCTACTTAGATCTATCATTTTTGTCATTGTTATTTTCTTCTATTTTCTTCAAACTTTTGAACGAACTTAAAACTTCAAATTTGATATGAATCCATGGTTGGAGTTTCAATTTGAGATTCATCAGTCAAATTTTTTTTGTTCACGGTTATGAAATTTAAAAAAAAAAGGTGTTTACACGTTTGTACTCCTTACCTTATATGCAGTCCATGTGATCCTAATTCCTTTTTCAATCAAACTATCAATGGTTTCAAGCACGAATTAATTAATTTACATAGTTTATGGAAAAAACAAAAGGATACGTTATTGGTAAAAACCATATTTGCAAATCATGTCCAAATCAGAGTAATGTGAAAAAATAATGTATGCAACTGTTTAATGTTGGACAATAAAACGTCATGCATACTATATGTTTTGATTCAATAGGCGCATTAGAAAACTAATCTAATGTATTATCCACCCTATTATCAAATAGAAACTATTATGTAACGACCCAGAATTTGACCACTTTAAAACATACTATTTAAAGTGATTTTAAATATAAAATATGTATGGTTATATAATTCAAACAATATTAGATAGGATTTGGAAAGAGAAGTATACACAAAAATAGTAACATTTGTCTATAACGACGAAAGTGACAAAATGCCGATTTCAAAAAAATAGTTTATTTGGTTAAATAAATTATTTTAATTTATTTACAAGTGTTTATATTTTCAAATAGCATTATACAAATTTATTCTTAAATTTAGTTTACGAAAATAAATAGTTTAACTAAAACGTTAAAATGTGACCATAAAACATTTTGTCGAAAAACGACGTTTTATCGATCAAAAGTTGTCGCAACGTCATCGCACTTTTATTTTCTTATATAGAAACATATATTCAAATAGTATACGTATTAATTAATTCACTAATCAAGTTTATTTTTATTAAATATACTTAGAAAATTCTAGAATATAATTAAGAAAAAGTAAGCACAAAAAGACAAAAATGTCATTTCAAAGCATAAAGTAAACATCAAATCAAAGAAACATAATTATTACCTTCTTTACTTAGTATCTAAGTGAAAATGACATAAAATAATGATTTGAAATGTGATGTTAAATAATGAAAAAAAAAATGCTACTTAAGAAGTAAGTAAGGTTATTTTGGTAATTTAGTAAAGGGATATTTGGTAACTTATCACTTCATTTCTTTTTCTATAAATACCAGTCACTTTCTCACTTTTTTCACACTATTTCTACTTCCGTCTTCTTCCTCTTTGAAGCTCTCTTTAATGACTTCTTCTTCTCTTTCATTCCCTTGCTAACTTTTTCAAAATCATATCAACTCAACTTCAAACACCACAAACTTTGCCAAAAACCTTATGATACCATTAAAACATGGTTTGGTATCTAATAAGTGAAGAAATGATGGAGAAAGGGGATGATCAAGGCAAGGCCGAACTTATGGGAAGGCGCAAAGCAAGTCGTGAAGCTACGGAGCAAGAAAAAGAGAAGGAAATGCCGCCGATTTTATTTCAAGGAGATAAGAGAAAATTCAAGGTGTTGCGGAAGCTCTGTGGAATTTTTCGAAGTTAGTTGCAGTTGAAAACAATAGCAAAGTGTTGTTTGAAAAAGAATGTTGGTAGAAAGTGAACAGTTTGGTTAAAAGGTGAGTACTCATATTTACTAATTAATCCATAACTTATTTCAAGTATAATGATTTAAAAGTTTAAATACGTTGAACAATTAAGTATTTGATAACTTGGTTGCAAAATCAATTGATTATATGATTTTTTATGTGTTTGATAACTTGTTTGATAAATGGGTAAGAAAAATGATTAGTAAATTAACCGTAGTTAATTAAATGAGAATTAAATCCATACAATATGTGTATGGAAGTTATTTAGCATCTTAATGATTTTAAATAAGTTAAAATAGTTTAAGTATGGTTTAAAACAAATTTGAATTGTTTCAGACAAGTTCTGAAGCAATTCACAAAATTGGTCAAAATCGAACTTGTCACGTAGCGGAAGTTCGTAAATTTCGACCCGTAACTTCAAATTAACGTAGAGAATAGTTTATAAGTCAGATTTCTTCGAAATTAAAATTCTTTGACCCAAAATGATAATAGTTTCCAAAGAAAGAAAGAAAATCAAGATTTCATTAAGTAGAGTTTGAAATATGTCCAAAACTATATTTTAAAAACATCGTGGTTTTGTAGTTCGGAATCCATTGGGATTTATTCATAAATGATAATTTTAAATGATTAAAAATATGAAATAAATTTGATAAATCTAATAAAATGGTTTACAAGAGATTTGGGATGGAAAATATGAATTTTAAAATATTAAAAAGTTTTTTAAATCAAATAAGCTTATAAAGCACTTTCCGCAGCACTTTTCTGCTGCCGTTGCAACGACTTTTTAAAAGAAGATTTAAACTTAACGGGTTTTTGTAGAATTAATTATGAATGTTTTTAAAATAATAATTAAGTGTTTTAAATGATGATTTAGAAGTTTAAGAAATCATTTCTAAAATGAAGATTAGCAACTGGGTATGCGAAAACGACTAGTACATTTGTTCCACTTGTGAGATCTGGGAAGATAAAACAAGGTGTTTAACTAAGGTTAGGGATGGAGCAACCAATGCCCTGAGCTTACATGGCCTATATTTTCTCTTTTTAGACGAGGGGTGAAATAGATCGAAAGAAAAGCCCAAATGCTCTAAGAGATCATATTGAAGTTTTTCCAAGATAAGAGAAAAGAAATAAATTATTTGAATGTTCACTAACCACTTAACATCTTTTATTCGGTGATTGATACGAAGGAACCAGGATCGGATTTCGGTGATTTCTATTTAAAGAACCGGGATCGGATTTGGGTGACTCCTACCCGAAAATCACTTCAACTAATTTTCGAAACCCTATATGAACATAACATCCTTTTGTCGATGATTAGCATGATGGAACCGGGATCGGATTTGGGTGATTACTATCTGAAAAACCGGGATCGGATTTGGATGATTCCTATCTGAAAAACCATTCAAACTAATTTTTGAAATAAAATGTTTTGAAGACAAAGATCATTAATGAAAAGATCTTCAGGATGTAGAATTACTTGTCACTAGTCCTTGGAGATGAAATTTACCATATTTAAAGTGGCAGTGGTGCTCTGTTATGAAAATCTTCAATTTGCAAGAATATGATTTGAAGTTAAGAAAGAAATCTTGATTAAGGTTTAATGAATGATTTGGAAACATTTTTCCTAAGTTAAAAGTTATAACTTGAATATAATAAATATTTGATTAAGATTTAATAATGATTAGGAAAGGTTTTCCTATGTAAAAGAGAAAATGATTTGGAATTATTCCAGAATTTAAGAAGGGTTTAAATAAATTAAATGATTTGATAAATGAGGCTTAATGATTCCATATACATTTGAGAAGAAAATGGAATAAATTAAAAAGAATATATCTAAGAAAGATATTTGATTTAAATAAAAGATGAAGTAATTGATTGATGATTGATATCCACTTATGAACTTAACATCTTTTTAAGTGATGATTAGTTTCGAAGCAACCAGAGTCGGATTTGGGTGATTCCTATCCGAAAACCACTTCAAACCAATGTATACATTCGAAAGTGAAGACATGTTGAAGGTGATGATTATTGAAGACCATGGATCTTCATAGCTGAGTACTGCTTGTTGAACATGCTCTGAGTCGCTTCCATTATAGAGTTATTTATAGCAGTGGTCTTCCCGTTGTGGAGATTTTTCGGATTGCAAGGACTACTCGCTACTAGTGGTAGTAGGAGAGTGCCTTCGGTTTCGTTCGGTCTCAGAACGAACTTGTATGGATGAATGTCTGACATTGCATTTCTGAGACACAACGTTTGACTTTTACAAATGTACATCTTCTTGGTGGTGGAGAAAGCAACTTCTCTTAGCTTAACACCATTCTCTGAGACACAACGTTCTCGTAGCATTTCTAACCTCACACCCCGGTTATGATGAGATATTGTGGTCTAACAGACGCAAATTCGGAATAAGTGAGTATGTATGGTGGTGTCAAATACGTTTGGCCCTTTGGGGGATACGTCCCTTAAGGCATTTATGCCCCATATGGATAAAGTGGTTAGCTTGAGAAAAGTAGGGAACTACCGGTTATCAGTTGTAGTGTAGCAAGTATAGTTCCAAGTGAGTAGTTTGAGAAAAGTGATCATGTCATCGTGGGAACTATGTTTGTTATGCGTGGATTGGAGAAAAGGCCACTAATGCCCTATCATGTTGGAAATCCAACCCTAATACGAGATTTACGTTTTTGGTTGTATTCCCAAAATAGCTGTAGTGACTTGCAAACATTTCAGTTACCCCTTTTTGGTATCATATATTCCATTCGGTATATTCTGTTGACCCAGTCCCGATATATTACCTTAGACTTGGTCCATATATTGATACCTTATTTGTTTATTTGAAAAGTGTTTTCAAAATAATGTCATTAAAAATAATATCAAGTGTATTTTGGTATGAAGTATTTTGGCTATCGTAAGGTAAAATCCCATCCTTATTTTTGTGTGGACGTGGTCTTATGAGATACCCTTCTTTTCAAAGGTTTTGATAATATCGTCATGATCTATACATTTTAAATTTCGAGTATCTCACGCTGGTTTATCAAGCCTGATCTGGGTATTTTTATTACTTGGGTCAGATTTGAGTAGTTTCTGGTTGAGTTAAAGACGGTTGGAGTTTCCATAGGAAAACTGAAGATCTTCATCATTGTATGGACGTATTCTATTATCCGTTGCATCTATTGTATTTGTTTTTTTGTTTGTCAGCATTTGTAAGGGTAGATATTATAACTGTCCAGGCTGAATCTAGGTTAGACTCTGATATTGTATTTAAAATTTTCCATTGTAAAGATTATTATTGAAATAATATATGTTATTCCATTCGTTTGAGGTTCTGTTCTGTCTTTATTTTTTTTCTATCATTAATGATCAGTCTTTTCGTGCAATTTGAGTTAGACATGTGTGGTTATTGTCGATTCAAAGGGTACGGAAAACGGGCCATTTCATATTAGAACAATATAGTCTATACATCACAAAGGGATATAGCAAGGTCATACATATATAGCACTTGTACTCTTGATCTATCATGTGTTGATGGATCAATTGGTCTAAGTGGTTCGATACAAATATAGGAGCAGTCTTAAAAAAATAACGGTTGCATAGAATGGTTGATGATGGCTTATGCGCAAATAATTTTGATGCACAATCCAACGTGCTTCTAAAATAAGGAGGATATATTGTAGTGCATTTCTTTAGCACCTAAATAATAAATTGTATCGTTGGTCATCAAACTCATTTGAAAGCATAGTAGCTAGCTAGGTAATAGAAAATAAAATAAAATAGATGACCTAATATTTCCAATCAAGGTAATAATAACTTTTGACAAATATACCAGAGTCAAAAAAATTACATCAAATTAATATATTTTGTTTAAAAGATGAATGAAAGGGTGTTATCTAAATCTTATCAAATACATGAATATTAAATTGTGCTAAACAAACAAGTCAAGCGAGGCTAAATTAAGTACATAAAAGCAAATGTTTACAGCATTATAATAGATAAGCAGAAGGATTGTTTGGTTCGATATACATAAAAAAATGAAGAAGAAAAATTAGTGTTTTCGATAAAAGTGTAGCATTGTCGATCAAGCAGCATATGCTGATAGAGGTTGTCATCCTTCCATGTCCCAGTGGCTAAACCCAAATGAATTGAATGTCCTTCTTTTTACCATAATGATAAGCTTGCTATTAGAGAATAGTGATAATGTTACACAATTTGGTAAAGACCGCAAGCTCCATATTAATTAGTGTATGAAAAGCAGATCAACGTGCAAAAGATGACTCTTGTTAAGAAAGTGTAAATCAATTAGATTTTTAAAAATCAAAATTGAGTAAAAATAAGCATATATATTGCAGCTGTATTTATCTATTGTTACTATCGAATATTTATTCTATAATACAGAAATATTTTTTAAATGACAGTTAACATGATCATTTAATTCAACTCATTTCTTAGTTAACTTTTTTTAAATTTCAATCAATATTATTTCCCTTACTTTTTTATATAGAAAATTAGTTATATACACAATCCATTAAATTTATTTCCCAACCTTTCATACTACCGAAAATGATATGAACACAAAAACATAATCCTCTAAATCTTTAATATGTACTTACTCATTTTATCAAAGTCATTTGATGATTGAAATGAACTTATGGCAGCTTAAACTAACTTCATTGAAACATAGACCATCGCTTAATGGTTAGAATGTGCGTAGCAGATTGAAGATGAAAGTTAGTGTATTAGTTAAAAAATTCAAAGTTAATTGGATAACTTAGATACCAACACACAGTCTCACTTTTTTGAAACATACATTAAATTGATTCTTATCATGCATTCAAGTTCACAATCCAAAATAATGAATATAATTAATGCGTGAAATATGAATAAATCCCTTGAGTTATAATGATTAACATAACAATGCTTCATTGTTTTCAGGGTGTAACATATACTACACTACCAAACATAAATTCATCCATGAAGTGCCATACAATGATATTTATATCTAATCCTTACTCTTAATCACCATGATAGCTATAACTTAATGGTATTTCAAATCTGTTATAGCAAACGGAAAAGAGAAAAGAAAAATTGCTTCATAATAACGATAGAATGTAAGCAACTTTGATCTACTGATAAGATAAAATTAATTAAACTGCCCAATATACTACGTAAGTGGAAAAACCCATGAAAGAAACTTTGTTAACCTTATAGCAGTCAATTACTTCCAATCAACATACATTAACTGTTTGCAAACAAAGTATAAATTATAAAAAAAATGTACAACATATATTCGATTATAAAACAAAGTAGAAAATTTATTAGCACAATTTTAGTTGTATAATCTTGTGCTTTGCTGTTCAAATATAGTTACTCATCTTTTAGCAATCCAAGAAAAAAATAATGTATAGTTTAGCTGAAAGGCAATAGCAATACGTCAAAATTTTTACTTGTTATATCTTTGCTTGGTACCTTAGGAAGCCATAGGGCGACATACCATAACTTCTAGTAAATATAAGAAGTAAGAAATTCAAAGTAGGATACATCTTCCATATATTCTTTGTCATAAAATCATCTTAGTGGGAACAAAAAATAAATTCCAAGATCATGATTGATAAAGTATGGTTAAACGATAAAAAAGTAGAAAACAACGAAAATGAATATGCAAAATAAGTTGCAGTAAATAGTGAAATAATTCTAATGAAATGGAAATTAATCAAAATTTATATTTTGAATTACAGGTGTGAAATATGGTTGTCAAATTTATAGTCTTGCATTATAAAATAGTAGGAAAAAAATTATATTTATAGAGAAAACATGGATTTAATTTGAAAATAGTTGACTAGTATATGATTACTTCCAACAAAAATTGCTCTTTCAATTTTGGGAAGAAATGAAGTAATAAGGCAGAGGTAGATCATACAATTCATTTAGAGGAGTTCTAAGAAATTAATAGAAGTATTTCTGAATGAAATGGTCAAATTTTTTGTCTTATGTCAATGCTGCTGACAGCAACTAATTTTTTTGGTATAATGTGAAGAAAATATAGGATAATATGATTTAGTGCATCTAAATTTTTTGTTTCGTTCATCTTTGCTACATTTGTTAGAAAGACAGAAATAACATACCATAACAATAGTGATTATTATTTTCTTTATTTAATTAAAGAAGGAATTCAATTCTAAGGACATGGTTGGTGAAGTAGCATAAGGTTTAGTGAAATAGTGAAATTGAATGGACATAAAAAGATATGGTAAATACAAAAATACTTCCTTAGATATGGGAACACAAAGAAAAGTTTATATTGCAAACAAACAAAATAGATGATTGCTTTTGAATTCCAAATGATAGCCATGATTGCATTTGGCAATACACAATCGCTAAGGACAACAAATATAAAAACAAACAATTGAGTAGATGAGGCAAACAACCAAAAGTTTGGAATGCCCATAATAAAGATAGGACATACTGTTTTGTTAGAAGAACAAAGAAACTAACCACAAAGAAATCAAACACAAACTTCATAAATTTGATTGCGTAGAATACAATATACTTGATTAGTTTACTATTAAAAAAATTGTATTGTTAGGGTAACAAAAAAGCATGAATAATAATTTTATAATGACACATAAGACTACAAAGGTAATAAGATTGTAAACGAGGATAGATAGTAAGGGCTCTACTACTATAAATATGTGGACAATCCTTTTATGCTCATATTTTTAATAAACAACTTATGCATAATGGTCACACCTCTTTAACTAACATTAAATACTTCTTCAATAAATATTTTACATTAGACAATCAAATTGGTGATATTGGCATGATCACAAACACAGAAGAAACAAATTATTTAAAACATACTTAAGATGCCATTATTGGAGAAAAAACCGAGCATAAAGAAATCAAACACAAAATTCATAAATTTGATTGTGTAGAACACAATATACTTGATTAGTTTACTGTTAGAAGAACTTTTATTGTTAGGGTAATAAAAAAGCATGAATAAAAATTTGATAATAACACACAATACTACAAAGGTAATAGATTGTAAATGAGGATCGATGTTTGGAAAAGGTTTGAAAATGACAACATATAGTGGTTTTAAATTGATAATATTGACACAATCATGGACATAGAAGAAACAAAATAATTAAAACACACTTAAAATGACATTATTATGAATTTTTATTTTACTTTTGTGACTATGATACTCATAATTAGGGATATATCTTTTTAAGTAACTTGAAACACTTTTAAAATAATAGAAGAAATTGTAAATAAAATCCAAGAGCCAACCATGCATCACCAAACACATGAACACAATTTTTTTGAAAAAAGGTTTAAGAATGAGAACATAGGGTTGTTTAATTGTAAACCTAATTTGAAGCATATAAGATTATGACAAATTTGAAAACTTATACAAAATAAGGATTAATCTACTGAAAAGAACCAAAGCATGGAGATCGGATGCAAAAAAGTTCCTAAGAAAACAACTTCAGAAATAATAAAAATCAACATTTTTTAACTAATTTGAAAATGATTAAATGAAAGTAATCAACAAACAAGTTTAAACCGCTATGAAAAAAATGAAAATAAAGTTACCAAATAAAAAACATCCAGATTCGTCTTCATCGACGACGGTTTCCTACAAAATGAAAACTCATAGATTCCTGATCTAGATAATTCTAATTCAATGTTTTCTTATAAAATAAAAGGTGTTTTTAGGTAACATGAAACATTTTACAATAATAGAAGAAATTATAAATAAAATCCAGGAGACAACCACGCATCACCAAACATGAACACAAAAATGTTGAAAATTTTGGAAAAAGGTTTAAAAATAAGAACATACAGTAGTTTGATTGTAGACTTGATCTGAAGTAGATAAGATTATGGAAAATCCGAAAACTTTATACAAAATAAGGGTTAAAACTATAATATAAAAGTCTAAAAATGAGATTTTACCTATTGATCTGGTGAAAAGAACCAAAGCATGGGGATCAGATGCAGAAACATTCCTAAAAAAACAACTTCAGAAATGAAGAAAATCAACAGCTTTTAACTACTTTGAAAATGATGAAATGAAAGTAATCATCATATAACTTTAAACTACTATGAAAAAATGAAAAGAAAATTAGCAAATAAAAAACATTCATATTCGTTAGATTACAGATCCAAATGGTTCCAATTCAACAATTTCTTATAAAATAAAAGGTGTTTCCTTAATTGATTTGAAAGAAATACGGTCTATGGAAATCAAGAGAGAAAATAGAAATTAGAAATGTTGAAAAAATTGAAAAACATATTATAAGATTGAATTAAAGAGAAATGAGGTTTTAGGAAGATGAATTTACAAATTAATCGGAAGAGAAGACGAAGTTATAGAAAAAGAAAGGGGAACTATCAAAAATATGTTTTCTTAATTATTAATAAATTAAGAGCAGAAGAATGCTAAGAGGCAAAACAATGAATATTAATAAGGAGGAATTGATTTAAAGGACAAAGATTTGTATATTTTGTGCCTCAAGGACACGACCTCAATATTTTTACCACAATTACAAACATTCTTCTAAAAATTATTCATAAGGACAAACATTTTTCAAAATTGTTCATAAGGACAACAAAACTGCTACCGAGCTAAAAACTGATATCTAAAAACTGCTACCGATAACTACAAACTGATACCTAAAAACTGCTATCAATAACTAAAAACTGGTGCCTACAGAAAGTTGTCCTTCAAGATAAAATATTGAAGGTCTATACTTGAGGCTAAAAAGCTGTGAAATTTTGTCCTTAACAAAAATTTCCTGTATTATTGAATATATACAATGGATACATGAATTATGATTGGAAAAGAGTTAGAGGGGGAAATTGCAAAAAATTTACTCAAATCGACGAGAGATGGTATTTGGCTTCAGATTGAATGAGAAATAAGAATACAAAAATCTTTTATTCTCTTTTATATGTAATAAAATAGATAGGATAACATAGGTCTATCAAAAGAAATAAACGTACACAAGAGTATTTTTTTTTAAACTTACACAAGAGTATTTTATCAAAAGGAAAAATGATAACATTAATTGCTATGTTAATGATGGCAGTTTTGTGGAATACTGAAATTTTTAGAGGGTCTAAAACAATTTTTTTATCAAAAGTAAAGGAGAATGCACTATTCAGTTTGATAGTGAACGAGAGATAAGATTACCAAGAGTTCTATGTTCACTTTCTTATATAATAGAATAGAGGGTCTAAAACAAAAGTTGTACCAAAATTTAAGGAGAATGCACTATTCAGTCTGATAGTGAATGAGAGATAAGGTTACTAGAGTTCTATATTCTCTTTCTTTATGTAATAGAATAGATAGATAGATAAATGTGGTTGTAATTTAACTTCATTAAGAAAATGCAGTTATCATTATAATGGTTGTAATTTAACTTCATTAAGAAAAAGCAGCTATAATTATGATAACTACGTATTAAATATGAAATTGACTTTAAACTGCATACTTATTAATTTTAAACCTATATGTTTGAATGATGTGGTTATAGTTGCATTTGAAAGATGCAGTTATAAATACGTTATTTATATGAAAATGTTACAATTTTTCAAAAAACATAAATTGCTACATATTTACATATGCATAACACATATCATTTAAATGATAATAAATTGTGCGATTTGATGGTGAAATCAATACGTTGGTATGGTATTTCTATAAAAACATATTGCAGTTTAAATATTAAAATAAAATAAGATGTGAAATATTAATAAGAGCTGAGAATAACATGTAGTTCGGAGAGAAAGACACGGTCATGGACCTAATTTACATAAAATTAATTAGGTCAAACATGTGTTTAGAAAATAACTCATATGTTTAATTAATATCCCATCAATAGTACCTTGAACGTTTACACTGAACCATGTGTTTAGTAAATAGTGCCATAAATATTTTTATTGATTAAATAAATGTTATTTAAATCAATACAATGTTAACGGTTAAATATTAATGAATAGAAACAAATAACATTAAGAATATAGACCCTTTCTCTATATATATATCACAATTTTGGTACACCATTTATGCATCTTGTATTTCGATATTTCCTCTTCTTATAAAAGTCTCTATTCTTAAATAAAAATAAGACTTACCATGGCACTATCAAAAGACGAACTTGAGTATATCGGAAAGAAATTAGAATTCCCTCCTGATTATGTAAGATTCCGATCAGTTTGTAAATCTTGGCGTCTTGCAGCTCCTAAGAGTTCACAAATTCCTTGGTTGATAATGTACAACCAAATATATTCAGATATATCTTTTAGTTCCTTGACCTTTCGTTATCTCTCTTTGGAAACCAACCAAGTTACCCCTATCCCAGAATTATTGGAATTGCCAATATTATCTTCATCCATAAACAAAAACCAAACAACAGTTTGTATCGGCTCTTCTCGTGGCTGGCTGGTTTTGTTTAATCTTTGGAATTCTTGTGTGTTGCTTTTCAACCCCCTCAATAATTACGTTATTGACCTTCCAAATCTCGAGAACTGGATGGACCATACTTTCACTCCATATATAAATAGTGACCAAACTAATGTTTACCTGACTTCGGATCCCGGTGAGTCTTGGAATGACTGTTTTGTTGTGATTTACTGTGCTAAAAGGATTTTATATTGTAAGGTAGGATGTGATGGTTGGATGCAGCTGCAACATCCTGAATTTGATGGCTTTAGAAATGTCCATTTCTGCTACTACCATGGAATGTTATTTATTGCCTCGGTCGGTGATGTGTTTATTTGTGATTTTGGTTGGTTTGGTTGGAATCCAAGTATTTCTAAGATTTTTTCTATCTATTCGAACAATACTAGATTGAGAAACATCCAATTTAGAAATGTGGAGTCTTTCTTGGTTGAGTCAAATGAGGATCTTTTGCTTATTCTTGCTAACCAATCTCATAGTGCACACTTAAATGAATTCAAGATATTCAAAGTAGAGTTTGGATGGAAGCTTGTTAAGTTAGTGGAGCTAAAAAGCTTGGGTGACAAAGCATTATTTTTGAGCCTGAGAAATACATTTATTCTTACTGCAAGCAAGTATCCTAGTTGTGAAGAAAGCCATATCTACTCACTTTACTCTGGATATGATTATGAAGAGGGAGATATAGTCCAAAAGCTTAGAGTTTATAATTTTAAGACAACAAGCTTTATGAAAAGGGAAGAAAAAGTCAGCAGGGATTCAAGTTTGAATGTTTGCACTTGGTTTTCGCCCAGTCTTTTATCTTGAAACGAATAGAAAAGCGAATTTTAGAATTTCCCCTATGTTTGGACATGTTTAATTAAATATATGATCCTTTATGTTTTTGTTTTACAAGTAAATTTCTTCTATTATTCGATGTGCATTGGAAGGAAAAAGCTCATTAGTGTATCACTTACTTTTAGTGTTATATTAAATTAGCATATTGATAATCCAATTTCAAGAAAGATTAATAAAATGATCTTTGCATGGATTAAGGTGAGACCACTTATTCTTGATACATCTCTCATGCGTTCATTTTACTATATCTATTTTATTTGATTCATCTATTTAATTAAAGTGTGACGGATATGACATGGCGATACAACAATCAAGGATAAGTGATATGTTGAGATTTATCGATTAATAGTGCAACAAATTTTTAAACAACATGGGAGAGTCAAATACCTTATTTTTATAATGTACGAGTGTGAAATCGTGCTATGCACACGACATTGAATGTAAAGCTTTGAAAATACAATAGTATGTTATTGGTAAAATCATATTTGTAAATCATGTTCAAACCAGAGTAATGTGAAAAAAATTGTAAGCAACTGTTAAATGTCGGACAATAAAATGTCATTCACAATATAGGTATAGATTCAATAGGCGTGTTGGAAAACTAATCTAATGTATTGTCCACCTTATTATAAAGTAGAAACAATTAGAACAACATAGTCTATACATCATAAAAGGATATATAACAAGGTGATACATATGTAGCACTTGTACTCTTGAGCTTTCATGTGTTGACAGATCAATTAGCCCAAGTGGTTCAGTACAAACGTTGGAGCTATCTTAAATAAATAACTGTTGCATGGAATGGTTTATGATGGCTCATGCGCAAACAATTTTGATGCACAGTCCAATGTGCTTCCAAAATAAGGAAGATATATGTTAGTGCATTTCTTTAGCACCTAAATAATAAATTATATTGTTGGTCATCAAACTCATTTGAAAGCATAGTATCTAGTTAGGAAATAGAAAATAAAATAAAATCGATGACCTAATATTTCCAATCAAGGAAATACTAACTTGTGACAAAAATACCAGCGCCAAAAAAAATTACGTCAAATATAATATAATTTGTTTGAAAGATGAATGAAAGAGTGCTACTAAATCTTATTAAATACATGAATATCAAATTGTGTTGAACAAAGAAGTTAAGCGACGCTAAATTAAGTCCATAAAAGCAAATATTTACAGCATTACAACAGATAAGCGGAAGGATTCTTTGGTTCGATACACATAAAAAATGAAGAAGAAAAATTAGTGCTCGGATAAAAGTGTAGCATCATTGACCAAGCAGCATATGCTAATAGAGGTTGTCATCCTTCTACGTCTCCATAGCTAAACCCAAATGGATTGAATGTTCATCTGTTTACCATAATGATAAGCTTGCTACTAGATAACAGTGACAATGTTACACAATTTGGTAAAGACCGGAAGCTCCATATTAATTAGCATATGAAAAGCAGATCAATGTGGAAAAGACGACCCTTGTTGAGAAAGTGTAAATCAAGTATATTTTTGAAAATTAAAATTGAGTAAAAATAAGCATACGGATTGAAACTATATTTATCTATTGTTACCATTGAATATTTGTTTCTATAAATACAAAAATATTTTTTAAATGGCAGTTAACACGATCATTTAATTCAACTCATTTCATAGTAAACTTTTTAAAATTTCAATCAATATTATTTTCCTTTACTTTTTCGTATAGAAAATAAATTATATTCTCAATGCATCAAATTTATTTCCCAACTTTTCGTACTACCGAAAATGATATGAACATAAAAATATAATCCTTTAAAGCTTTAATATATACTCAATCATTTTATCTAAGTCATTTGATGATTGAAATGAACTTATGACATCTTAAACTAACTTCATTGAAACAAAGGACCATTGCTTAGTGGTTAGAACGTGCGAAGTAAATTGAAGAGGAAAATTAATGTATTAATTAAAAAATTAAATGTTAATTGGATAACATAGATACCAACACATAGTTTCACTTTTTTTTGAAACATACATTAAATTGATTCTTATCATGCATTCAAGTTCAAAATCCCAAATAATGAATATAATTAATGCATGAAATCTAAATAAATCCCTTGAGTTATAATGACTAGCACAACAACACTTCATTATTTTTAGGGTGTAACATACGCTACACAACCAAATATAAATTCACCCATGAAGAGCCATATAGTAATATTTATATCTAATCCTTACTCTACTTACCATGATAATTATAACTTAACAGTGTTTCGAATTAGTTTGTAGCAAATGGAAAAGAGAAAAGCAAAATTGCAAAATAATAACGACAGAATGTAAGCAACTTTGATGAACTGAAAAGGTAAAACTAAATAAACTACCAATATACTATGTAAGTAGAAAAACCTATGCAAGCAACTTTGTTAACCTTGTCGTAGTCAATTACTTCTAATCAACATATATTGACGGTTTGTAAACGAAGTATAAATTATAAAAAAAAATGTACAACATATATTTGATTATAAAACAAAGTAGAAAAATTATAAGTGCAATTTTTGTTGTATAATCTTGTGCTTTGCTGTTCAAATATAGTTATTCGTCCTTTAACAATCCAAGAAAAAAACAATATATAGCTTAGCTGAAAGACAACAATAGTACATCAATTTTTTTTACTTGTTATATCTTTGCTCAATACCTTAGTGAGCCATAAGGAAACATACCATAACTTTCAGTAAATATAAGAAGTAAGAAATTCAAAGTAGGATACATCTTCCACATATTCTTCACAATAAAATCAACTTAGCAGGAACAAAAAATAAATTCCAAGATCATGACTAGTAAAGTATCGTTAAACGACAAAAATGGTAGAAAACAATGAAAATGAATATGTAGAATAAGTTGCAATAAATAGTAAAATAATTCCAATGAAATGAAAACTAATCAAAATTTATGTTTTGAAATACATGTGTGAAATATGATTGTCAAATTTATAGCCTGGTAAAATAAAAAAGTAGGAAAATGTTATATTTATAAAGAATATATGGATTAATTTGAAAATAGTTGATGAGAATAAGATTACTTCCAAAAAAAATTCTCTTTCTATTTTGGGAAGAAATGAAGTAATAAGGTTGGAGGAGATCATATAACTCATTTAGAGAAGTTTTAAGAAATTAATATAAGTATTTCTGAATGAAATGGTCAAATAGTAATGTAAGATTTAGTGAAACAATTAAACTGACTGGACATAAAAAGCTATGGTAATTACAAAAATACAGGCTTTGATATGGGAACACAAACCAAAGTTTATGTTGCAAACAAAGAAAATAGGCGATTGCTTTTGAATTACAAATGATGGCTACGATGTATTTGGCAATACACTATCGCTAAGGACAACATATCTAAAAACAAACAATTGAGTAGATGGGGCAAACAACCAAAGGTTTGGAACAACCATAACAAAGATATGACATATAGTTTTGTTAGGAGAACAAAGAAACCGAGCACAAATAAATCAATCACAAAATTCATAAATTTGATTGTTTAGAACACAATATACTTGATTAGTTTAATATTAAAAGAAATTGTATTGTTAGGCGAAAAGCATGAATAATAATTTCATAATAACACATAAGACTACAAAGATGATAAAATTGTAAATGAGTATAGATAGTAAGGGCTCTACTGCTATAAATATGTGGACAATCCTTTTATGTGCATATTTTTAATAAACAACTTATGCATAATGGTCACGGCCTTTAACTAACAGTAAATACTTCTTCAATAAATATTTTACATTAGACAATCAAATTGATGATATTTGCACGATCGCAAACATAGAAGAAACAAATTATTTAAAACATACCGAAGATGACATTGTTGGAGAATAAAGAAACCGAGTAAAAAAAAATCAAACACAAAATTCATTAATTTGATTGTGCAGAAAACAATATACTTGATTAGTATTAAAAGAAATTGTATTTTTAGGGTAACAAAAAGCATGAATAACAATTTCATAATAACAAATAAAGCTACAAAGATAATAAAATTATAAATGAGGATAGATAATTGGAAAAGGTTTGAAAATGACAACATAGAGTGATTTAAAATTGATAGTATTGACACAATCATGGATATAGATTATGAATTTTTATTTATGACCATGATATTCATAATTAGGCATATTTTTTTTTAAGGTAGCATGAAACACTTTTACAGTAAATGAAGAAATTGTAAATAAAATCCAGGAGGCAACCACGTATCACCAAACATAAATATAAAAATACAGAAAAAGTTGAAAAAATGTTAAAAAATGAGAACATACGGTAGTTTAATTGTAGACCTGATCTGAAGCAGATAAGATTGGCAAATTTGGAAACTTTATACAAAATAAGAATTAAAACTATAACATAAAAGTCTAAAAATGAAAACTTACCTATTGATCAACTGAAAAGAACCAAAACATGAGGATCGGATGCAAAAACGTTCCCATGAAGACAATTTTAGAAATGAAAAATATCAACAACATTTAATTACTTTGAAAATGATGAAATGTAAGTAATCAACAAACAACCGTAAACTACTGTGAAAAAGATGTAAGGAAAGCTACCACATAAAAAACATCCAGATTCGACTTCGTCGACGATGGAAAAAAAAACCCGTTTTCGACTCTAGTCATTTAAATTCAAACTAATAAAATTAGCCACAATCAATTCTCCTTAGATGAAATTCAATTTAGTGAGAGAGTATGTTACAGTTTAATACTCTATAATTTTAGTCGATTGAGAATTAGTGTGTAATCAATTAATTCCTTTTATCATTAATATATCTAAAGAAAAGTAAGTTCAACATTATGAGTGAATGTGAATTATGCTATAAAATTTTCAAATGCTTTTTTCTTGTAAGAACTGCTATATAGAAGTAGTAAAATTAGAACTAAAAACCAGTTCCTATTAAATATATATTTTTAGTAGAATAAAATAAATGAGAAAAGAAATATTTGTTGACATGCAAGTTTTGTCTTATTTTTTTTGGAAGAAATGCATAATTTACCTCCGAGTATATTATAGTTCCTATAAAATTTAATTCACAATAAGACTAACTAACTTTGACTAATTTTTGCATTTTGCTACATAACACTCCTACTTTTAATTAAGTTCTTTGCTGTGAAAATATAGTCTTACATTTGTTCCACTTTACAATAAACTAATGTACGGTAAAAAAATTCTATTGATAATAACTATCTCTAATAGTTTAATTTGTTAATTGTGTTTCCTTACACTATTTGATCATATATTTTCTATAATGAAATGTCATCCAAAATTTATTTTATTTTCATCCAAAACGATTCCATGTGATGTTGATATACTATGCATTAAATTATGTTAATTGTTGTGTTTTCATGAATACTTAAAGTTATAGAAAAATGTTATTCGATTATTCCAAAAATTTGATTATACAATATTTACATTCTACATATATTTTTCATATCGCATTATGTTATGTGTATTGCGAACTGTTATGTGTTAAAGCTACTTTAATATTTTCCTATTATAGTTAGTATTGGATAATGTCACAAGATGAGCTTTCCCGAATTTGAAATGTTATTTATTTGAACCAAAAAAATTAACAATATTTTAATTTAAGCATTCACTACAAGGAACGGAAGGCATGGCAATGACAAATAGCCGTTGGCGGCCGTTGCTAGCCGTTGCTAAAAGCCGTTGCTATTAAGCTCGTTGCTACTTGTTCCAGCAACGGCAATAGCAACGGCTCCGTTACCAATTTAGCAACGGATGGCGACGATGAGTTGTCCACGTGGTAACAGTTAGTTACAATCCTGGTCGTCACGTGGCGTCGTGAGCCGTTGCAAGCCTGGAACCAGATAGTCGTTGCTAGCCGTTGCCAGCCGTTGCTAGCCTGAACCAGATAGCCGTTGCTATCTGTTGCGAGCCGTTGCAAACCTGTAACTTTTTTGTTTTCCAACAGCCAGCTTTCACTCTTCCAACCTCTATCGTCGCAAACCATTCCACATCACAATAATCACTTCCAATCCATCGTATACATTCCATTTCAACCATCATATAACCAAATACATCGCAAATAATCAAATAAAACACATATATATCAATAATCACGCAACTATATAATCAACTAACACAAATCCATACATCTCAAATCCATCACACATAATATCCATCACCAACACCATAGGTACACAAAACACCAAACAAACTACCAAGTCCATCAACCAACATAAGTACACACCAACATAAGTACACAAGTCCAACAAATATCCATTAAAACCACAATCTTGCCCAAAAAAAATAACCATCAACAAAACATACCTACTCATCATCATCATCAGCATCATCATCAGCATCATCATCATCACCACCACCACCACCACAAGACCCTGGCATGGTCCCATGCTCTGAAACGAATGCGGCAATACGCTCATCTATCTGCTGAGACAAGAAGCTCTATCGCCAATCATTTATCTCGTCCAGCTGTCGTTGCATCTGGACTATCTCCTCCTTGGCCATAGATTTCTTGTAAGCCCTCTGGAAGTTAAGAGCCTGTAAAACGATCAAACAAACTAGTTCTAATTCACGCTCACAACGGCTATATTAAATTCAAATATAAGTTATTAAAAAAATTTACCTCCTGATTGCCGTATCCATAACACCTATTGCGAGAAGGCGGATCAATAATTCTATCCCATATTTGATTGGACTCTTGAAGCGTAATATCCTCCCGTCCAGTTCTTTGCGCCATCGTTGCCCGCTCCGCTTCATATCTACCCTGCAATTACGAATACAAATTTGAATCAATATATAGCTATACAATTTACTTATACACTACTAAAGGAATGTGAAACGTTGTCATTGCGAATAAACATATTTACCATAACAGATTCAGCCTTCGCATCTGTCCACTCATAGGTGACATTCCCATCATCATCGGTCTGCTCCACCGCATGAGTGACTCTAAAAACCTTGGCCATTGTAGGCTCCTGTCCGGTTCTTGAATGCTGAAATTATACATGAATAAAAAACGTTACTAATATGATTAAATAATATTACAGTTTATAAACTCAAATTACAAATTTACCAATTCCCTCCTCCATTGTTGGAATGACTTGGACGCACCACGGTGTAACGAAGGATTTTTATTTCTGTTCGCGCTATTTCGCTTTGCTATTTCCTGTTAATTTAAATACACGGTTAATTAAATTAATAATGCAACTAACATACATAATTTAAATAAATAATACTAACAATACAACAATACATAACTTACTTTGACAGCTTCACTTTCCCAGTGGGTGACAAATGCAGCCCAAACATCATTACCCATCCAACTGGGTTTTTTTCCGCTTAGCTTGGCCTTCGAAAGAGTCTCCCTGTAATTTTTCCACATCCTCTTATTCCAATGATTGAAGAAGATAGTCTTATCTTCCGAGCGGACATGTATTGCAGCCTGCTTATTGAAAATAATTTGAATTATATATAGTATACTAATTTTAAATTGAAATATAAAATTTTACTTACCATCAAATCAGCAACTATAGCGTTCATCACTTTGCCTGGGATGTCGTCTCAATAAGGCCAGCAACCAGACAGCCTACTCTTATAGGATTACTTTGAAACTTGAAGAATGTAATCCGCCGGCTCTATTTCGAAACCCCTGTATAAATGTTGATGTATATAATTAATATATTTTAAATAATATAATTTAAATTAATTAGATACTTACCCAATACTCTTGGGAACTATCTCTATCTCACGGCGTAAGTCCGGAGCCGTACGCTGGGACCTGCGCCATGAGAAGGCGAAGGAGAAGGCTGAGATGTACTGCGCCTTCTGTGAGACATATCTGCCACAAACATAATCATATCATATAATGAAAAGAAAACAAATTATTATTACAACACATGTTCCATTAATCATCATAATCATTCTTTGTAATTACATAGCTCAGAATAATGCAGAACATAATCATTATTATTATTACACAACTCTGAATAACGCATAGGTCAAAATAAAACAGAATGATAATACATAACAAAATCATTATTATTACATAGCTCAGAATAATACAGAACACATTCATCATTCTTAATACATTACTCAAAATAAAACATCATACATGCATACATTAAAAAAACAGTGTAATGTATCAGTCTTCGTCGTTTTCTGATTCAGACTCGGTCTCGTACTCTATATCGTTTTCTTCGGTACTTTCAAATGCATCTATTAAAACATTCGCTTCATCATTCAACGATCCTACGTCAACATCTTCAGTTGTTATTATTTCAGTATTTGGCTCCAGATCTGCTTGATACGCTGCTTCATCTGGAATATTATTTCCATCAAATGTAAATCTTGCCTTTGTTT
This sequence comes from Allium cepa, assembly GCA_030765085.1. Classification (NCBI taxonomy): domain Eukaryota; kingdom Viridiplantae; phylum Streptophyta; class Magnoliopsida; order Asparagales; family Amaryllidaceae; genus Allium; species Allium cepa. The sequence continues at coordinate 788,343,288 of CM060935.1, read as the reverse complement.
TAATTACAGCCCACCAATCTACTTTATCTTTTTTTAAGGATGGATACGGAGCAAAATAAACTTGTAATGCTTGCTTGGCTAATATGAAAGGATCATACTTATAGTAATGCGAGGTATGTTTTATTTCAATGAGCTTGTAATCTTTGTGCACGTTAATTCCAGAACCAGGAATATTGCAAAACCAATTGCATTTGAATAAAAAAACTTTCTCTGCAGGTTATATATAATATGTCAACTCTAAAACCTGTTTTAAGACGCCGTAAAAATCTTTTATATGCTCCTCTAGATCATCACTGCCTTTAACAAATACACCACCGTTATATGTTAATTTTTCAACCCCGTAATCTTTGGTGTTGAATTTAAATCCATTGACGAAGAATATTGGATAAGTCTTCACATTTCTTTTTGGTCCGATAGCAATATGTCGTAATCCTTCGTCAACAACAGAGTCTTTTGGATCATATACGTATTTTGAAAATCATTTAGCAAAATCTTTACTGAGATCGCCAGATGGATGTTGTGATTCGTATATACTGCAAAAATGTATTATTCCCATCAAAATTAATATATATATATACGTATAATTAAATTGTACATGAATTTAGTACTACTTGACAAATGGTGCAACTTCAACACAATTTAAAAGAACATATGTGTGTGCTATATGGAAATCTTTATCGTCTAACCATATTTCCACACATTTCCCAGCAGATCGGCCTTGTTGTCTAAAAATAGATAACATTGTTTGAGAAGAATCATGTTCAACAGCTTCATCATTACGGGGAATACTGACAAACGATAAGTTCACATCCTTACTAAAGTAATGTGAGAAAAAAATGAAGATTCTTCTTCCAGATATGCTTTGCAAATTAAACCTTCTACTCGTGCTTTTTGTCTAATTTTCTTCTTCAAATGATTCAAGTACCTATAACAAAATAAAATTTATTTCTGTTTTGGTATATAAATCTAAATTTTAAGCAAACTTCATATTGCGGATATTCAAAATTACCTCTCAAATGGATACATCCATCCATACTGCACAGGACCTCGAAGAAGTGCTTCGGATGGTAGATGAACAGGTAAATGCTCCATTACATTAAAGAAACCTGGCGGAAATATTTTTTCCAGTTTGCAGAGCAGTATAGGGATTTCTACTTCAAGTTTACGTATGCGATCTACCATTAACGTCGTCGAACAAAGTTGTTTATAAAACATACTTAATTCTGTTATAACACTCCATACTTTGCCAGGCAACAGTTCTTTGAAAAGCATAGGGAAAAAATATTCCATCATTATATGGCAATCGTGACTTTTCATCCCACTCAATTTACTGTTTTTAAAGTCAACACATCTACGGAGGTTAGAAGAAATCCCATCAGGACATCTTACTCCTTCCACCCACTTTAGCACGAGTTTTACTTGTTTGTTATCTAGCTCATAGCATGCTTTGGGTTTTTTTGTATCGTCGTACAAATGAAGTTCGGGCCGCTTACAAAAGTTTAATATATCACGTCTCGAATTCACATAGTCCTTAGTTTTCCCCTTTACATTCAAAACTGTATTAAACACGTTATCGAGCACGTTTTTTTCATTGTGCATAACGTCAATATTATGCCGGAGTAGCAGATCTTTCCAGTAAGGTAACTCCCAAAATATACTTTGTTTGCACCAGTTATGAATGTCTGATTTACCTGGAATTTCAACTTGTACCCCAGTTTCATGTATCTTTGGATAGTCATTTACGATTTCATATATCTCTTCACCTGACCAAACCTTTGGTGGTAGCATACTCTCTTCTCTGTTTGCTTTAAAGTTCTTTTTATCCATTCTAAATTTATGATTAACATGTAGAAAACATCGATGACAGTCAAACCAAGAAATTTTCTTTCCATACTTTAATGAAAATGCTCATGTTTCGTCCATGCAATGAGGACAAGCTAGACGTCCAGCTGTGCTCCAACCTGAAAGCATCCCATACACAAGAAAATCACTAATAGTACATTATAAAGAAGCGAACATACGAAAATTCTTTTTTCTTGAAATGTCATATGTTTCAACTCCTTCATGCCACAGTGTTTTCAATTCTTCGATCAATGGTTGTAGATAAACATCAATTCCTTGTATCGGATCATCGGGACCGGGAACGACAATCGTTAGAAAAATTTACGGAGTTTTCATACACATCCATGGAGGTAAATTATAAGGAGTAACAATAATAGGTCATGATGAATATTTACTACCATTGAGAGAATGGTGAAAATCCATCTGTACATAAACCGAGTCTGACATTACGGCTCTCTGCAGCAAACGCAGGATAAGTCTTATCAAAATGTTTCCATGCTTCTCCATCAGATGGATGTATCAAAGTTTCTTCTTCTGGTGTTCTAACACTGTGCCATCGCATATGACATGTCGCAGCAGAAGATGCATATAACCTTTGAAGTCTAGGAGTGATAGGTAAATAATGCATTCTCTTGTATGGAACTTCTTTTCCTTTTTCTTCTCAGTTTGAATCTTTCCTCGTTACATATTCTGCATTTTCTAAGGTCAACGTCATCTTTCCAATACAACATACAACCTTTTATACATGTATCTATCTTTTGGTATGGAAATCCAAAAGCAGACATAAGTTTTTTCACTTTATAATGATTATCGCACATCAAATTATTGGATGGCATGTGTCGTTTTGCAGCTTGTACAACTGCTGTAAATCCAGCTTCTGTAAGGTTGAATTTTGATTTCATAGTGATGTATTCGGCGGTTATGGATAATTTGGTTCCGCTTTTACAACCATCCCACAAGTGCCTCTTAGCAGAATCCAATAAATCATAAAAAAATTTAGCTTGCGCGGTCGGTTCTTCTTCAACGTTATCATTGTCATCATCGCCCTGATCAATGGTAGGAAACATCAACCGTGCTGCATCTTGCACCATATTTTCTATTGGATTCGTCATAGTATTATCGTCCTCTAACACTACAGGATTAGGTGTACGTTCAACAAGTTCTCCATGACGATCCCATAAGTAATAATTCGACACAAAACCAAATTTATACAGATGTACTTCTATCACATCTGATTTCCAATGCTTTAAATGTTTGCACTTACTACACGGACAACGAATTTCATCGTTATTCCGATTATTATATTTAGCGAATCTAATAAATTCATGTACACCATTACAGAAATGTTCCTTTATTGATCCTTTCATACCAGTTCGGACTTCATACATCCAAGTACGATCGAGAAAATAATCGAACATTTTTCCTGATTTGATAAAATGTGTTAGAAGATTCAAGTAAACACTTCACTTCATATTACAGTATTTTACGATTGATTTATAATTTGTCATTAAATCAACTATTTAACAATTTAAAAGCATTTTATAATTCATTGACGGCCGGTCATCCTACTTCCCATTACAAACATAATATCGTAATTACATTTTATAAATCATTTCAGGTTAAACGATTCAACAAAATTTCGGCAGCACTTCCCTTTATTCCCTGTATCGTACACAAAATGCGTGTACACAGGGAACAAAAAGGAAGTGCCACCAAAATTTTGTAAACCGTTTAAACTAAAATGATTTACAAAATGTGATTACTTTATTGTGTTTGTAACTTGTCCAAATACTAGGACAAATCCAACAAATATTGTATCGGATGAATATAAATGTCCGTTCTTGCAAAATACGAATATCCATATAACGATCATATACAACACTTGTCAGACGGGGCCAAAATATCTCTAAGGGATTTACATAAATAAAACATATTTTCTAATTATTCTTCTAACAACTACAAAATATTTTATAATTAATTAATTCATTATATTTATTAACTAAATTTTAAAACGTGTTTTAACTTTCACTGAATAATTAGCTCATTGTTATTACGCTCATTTCAAAATTTTATAATTCATTCAACGAATTATATTTATTTTAAACTACGATAACACTTATAATTAGCACTTCTGAATTAAATTATCGTTAACTGTACCAATCTATCAAGATATGTATTAATTACTATACAATTAACTTTGGCGTAAACTATACACATTATTTTAAACAAAAACAAATATTGTCATAAACTTAAATATCAACAAGCATGTTCATCAATAATATACGCTAATTTTAAAATCAAACCACCAATCAAAATCAATTAATACAAATATTACCATAACTAATACGCATTAATCATCATTTTCAACATAATCATAAACTAATTTAACTTCCACCTAACTTAAAACACTATAATCATCACCTAATATCACTATAATCATCACCTAATATCACTACGATCAACAATACAATTATTTTCGAAATTAGGGTTTTCCAATTAATCCTAAATTAAACCTAAATCAAAGCCAAATCAAGTTTAGAAGAAATACCAGCGAGTTTTGGAGGTGTTTGAGCGACGTGGAGGCAACGAGCGACGGCTGGAGTTGGAGAGGCGGCGGATTGTGACGGGGAGGAGGGTTTTGGGAGAAGGTGGTTTTGGTGGGAAATGAGAATCTGTTCGCGGGTTGCAGGTTATATTCGCGATATGCAACGGCTAGCAACGGCCGCATTTTTTAGCCGTTGCCAGCCGTTGCAATGATCCGATACAAAATGGGGCCTTTTCTTGTAATGATTATTTCTCTATGTCGGGTTTGAAACATTATTATCAACAAAATTGTATGCATGTGTGTATCCAAATGTAATTTCTACATTAAATATAGGATAAACTTATATCGAATATATGTTGCCTACATTTAAAAACTAATGGTAATGCATAGTAGTATACCGCTTACCATGTTAAGAATAATTGATAGTTGACATTATCGTTTGTTGTTTGAAACCACCCTGCTCTAAAAAAATGTAATTATACATTGTGTGCGCTTCAAGATGACTTAAATAGATTTATCATTAAATGTTTGACAAAAGTGTTCAAGAAAAATAAACACCATGTAAAAGAATAAAATTCATAAACGTACTTACATCTTTGTAATTTGAAAATTTTAAAAATATAGTGTTAGATAGATTATTTGACGAACTCCATGTACGTAGCATAGATTCGAACTCGAACTCGTATATAACTATAACATAGCAGCACTTCTAACCACACAACACAGTACACAAAAAATCCAATCAAACTCAGCACACTCCCATATACATGAACACAATAAATACAATTTACACATTCGCATGCATACCCACACATACACAATTTAGGCGCGGATGCACACACTACACACCACAGCACACTAAGCAAATACACAATATCACACGCAAGCGAATTTTTTTATAAATATGCAAATAATTCATGCTACAGAGAAACTTGAACATTTAACTTCAGAATACATTATCAAATACTAAACAAAATAACCAGAAAATAAGAAATTGACATAGTACCTATTTACGTAATGTAAAGAATACTTTTATTACAAAATATTTCTCAGTTCGCACAAGTACAAGAGCTAATAGCACATATATAAATCACACACGTTCACAACTATGTACACCCACACTCAGCTGTAAATGCACACACCCTTGCACCTTCTACACACACTGTCCATACACATGCACAAACTTTTTTGCCTGTACACGATTCACCACCTCAAACGTGCATATGAATGCACACTGACACAGAAAAACTCAAACTCATACACACACTTACTCTCTTACATACACACACGATGCAACACATACCCATCACAAAATATACGCATGAACATAAAACACAGCTGCCACTCTTAACACAGCAGTGCCACTCACACTAAACTTTCACGAATCACACACCCACACAAATACTCAACTCAACAGTTCAATCACTCATACAAACAAACACTCAAATAAATACAACACTGCACCAAGAAAAGAACATACAAAGAGACTCGTATTTGCACGCACACACCCAGGCTAACCTACATGCATATCATATGCAAGTATAACTTCATATTGGTATAGATTAGGGAGTATTTAAACTCACCTACTACTACCACTTCCTTCCTCACCATGATTGAAAGTACACTCGCATGCAACAAGAGAAACAATGCACTACAAGAGAAACGGCTATTTCCAACGGCGAATGGCCATTGGAGGCCGTTGGAATTGTCGTTGGTATACAGTTCAACAGTTTCCAACGGCCTCCAACGGCATCAACGTGGATATATCAACGGCTTCCAACGGCCAATTTGCCAACGTGGCAAAGCCTGTTGACCAACATGCCGTTGAAAATCATTGGAATATGCCGTTGGACGCCGTTGGAAGCCGTTGGAGATAAATGGCCAATTGGCCGTTGGTCGCCGTTGGAAGCCGTTGCAAATCTGGGTATTTTTTGTATAAAAACAGCGGTGCTTGCTTCCAGCCACACATAACCACAATTATATCAAAACATCTCCATTTCGAGCATATACATATAACAACTATATCCAAACATATATATAACCAAATCTTACATATATTTCAACATAAACCAACAACCAAACAAAACACAACATAACCATCATTTAAAAATCCAAACCAACATCAACAAATCCAAACCAAAATCCACAACCAAACCATCAGAATGTATGAAATCCAAATATACACAAACCATCACATCAAAATGTATCAAATTCTCACCAACTCCAAAATATACATGCCAATAACAAAACATACCTAAATCACTCAACACCAGAACCACCAGATGAAGGAGGCTGTCCATATTGTGCGATGAACTCCGCCATACGCTGGTTCAACTCCTCCGTCCTCGCTTCATGCAGCAAATTGCGTTTCCGCATCTCAGGAAGCTAGGCTCATAGCTGCGCAATCTCTTCTTTATCTTGAGCCCTTTGATATTCTTTCTGGGCTGTCTGAACCTGTAAACAAATTTAAATTATCAACTGCACTAAAAAATTAGTATTAAAATAATTGCAAATTAACTAACCGATTGGCTTCCATATCCGTAGCGTCTGCCGCGGGTCACTGGATCCATGACGGACTCAAAAATGGCGTCCTCCTTATCGGGGGTCAAGTGAGCTCGTCCCGTACTCTCAAGTAAGGCTGTCCGCGCTTCCTGAAACTTTTGCTGTCATGCAAAATATAATTGAATTTAGTTAATTATGTTATTTCAATTAACTTGTAAGTTTTAGTTACTTATGTTATACTTACATAGGCAGCACGCGCTTTGTCATCGTGGTCCCAAGAGTAAGAAACTGCGTCGGAATCATCGACCTGAGTCAATGCATGTGTATGGGTAAACACATCCCAATAACCCCCGCGTTGTCTCTCCTGAAATATGCACATATAAATATACATTATTTATAATTTAACAAATTAAAACTTAAAATAATTAACTATTTGTCTTATTTAATAATTATACCAAATCTTCCCGGTGATGCTGGAAAGACTTGGAACCACCGCGATGTGTAACGGGGTTCCTGCTCCTGTTTGCAGAATTCCTCTCAGACTGCCTCTGCAAATTTAAATTGAAAACAAAAGTTGTTTTGATAGTTTTAATTATTTATATATTATTTGCCTCAAACAATTTAAATTAAATATATGATAGAGATTTACCACAAAATCCTCGTTGCTCCACCAGGTGGCGAACTCATCAAAAACAGCCTCACTCATCCAATGAGGCCTCTTTCCCGATGTTTTGATGTTGTTAATCATTTCGCGATAGTTTTTTGCAATTTTGCTGCTCCAATGGCGACGGACAACTGAAACATCAGAATCGGCCAAGTCCACTTCCCCCTGCACGTTTGAAAAAATATGAGTTATACAGTTGCTATAAATAGTGCAAACATGAATTGACATAATGTACATGACTACATAATGCAATTATTGCTATACCACACATACCAAAAAGTCCTGCCAGATAGCCTCCCGCACCCCTCTGGTATCGCAGTCCACCTCGGCCAACACGAGGTCATACGAGCCATATACGCCCGTCGCGAGATCGTGAGTACTATGTTGGAAGGCTCCAACGAAAACCCACCGCTGCGTAAAAACAGAAAAAAAACATTTAATATTCCGTTACTACTATATATATTTGATAAAAGATTGTATGGAATAAAATTCAATTTTGAAACTTTATACTTACCTGCCATCGGCTTTGGGTTTCAGCCATACCATAGGCCGAACACCCGGCTGTGAAGGACCAGCATCATCACCTCTCTGTGAGCTGGAAGATCCAGAGTGTGAACGTCTGCGTCCCGACATACCTATATGAAATCATAGTATAAAGAAAAGCAAGGGTAACATTGATTAATTTAATATGCAAATGGTGTCAGAATAATGAACATGGCGTAACATACATTATGGCGTAACATAAAAGAGACTTTGTGATACATATCATATAAAATTACTTTGGAAATAGAAAAATGAAAAAAAATTACCTTCTCAAAATATTGATTAGTGGTCAATCCTCATCGCTTTCGGATTCTGACTCTTCTTCGCACTCTATATTTTGTTCCTCTATACTCTCAAATGCTTCAATTAATGCATTTGATTCATCGTTTAGAGGTCCAAAATCTATTTGATCGTTGGTTAATATTATTCCTTTATTTTCCTCGATATCTGCTTGGTAAGCTTGCTGTTCAGGAATATTTCGTCCATCAAATGTAAACCTTGGTTTGGTTTTAAAAACAGCCGACCAATCTATTTTATCTCTTCTTAAAGATGGGTAAGGAGCATAATAAACTTGAAGAGCTTGTTTGGCAAGTACAAAAGGGTCGTACTTATAATACCTCGAAGTATGTTTTATTTTTATAAGATTATATTTTGGATCCACGTTAATTCCAGAACCTGAAACGTTGTTGAACCAGTTGCATTTAAACAAAAATACTTCTTCCGCGGGTCGAGTGAAATATGTCAACTACAAAATCTGGGTCAGCACGCCATAAAAGTCATTTATGTGATCATTTGGATCATCACTACCTTTGACAAATACACCAGTATTGTTAGTTGATTTTTCGGCACCATATTTCTTGGTATTAAATTTATATCCGTTGACAAAGAATATTGGATATGTCTTGACTATCCTTTTTGGTCCCATAGCTAAATGTTTCAATCCTTCATCTACAACACAATTTGTTGTATCAAAAACGTAGTTAGAAAACCAAGCAGCAAATTCTTTACCGATATCGTCGTTTGGATGTTGTGATTCGTAAATACTGCAATTATAGAACAAATGTTGCATTATGATTAAAATACATGTGTGCATATATATTTGTGTATACATATGTGTAGACGTATGTGTATATATATTACCTAATAAATGGTGCAACTTCGGCACAGTTGAGAAGAATGTACGTGTGTGCTACTTGATAATCTCTATCATCCAACCATACTTCCACACATTTACCAGCAGGCCGACCAGTTTTTTTAAAATTAGATAAAGTTGCTTGACAATCATCTTCATCAATGCCTTCACCATTATGCGTAGCACTTTCAAATGATATGTTCACATGGTCGCTGAAATAGTGAGAGAAAAAACGAAGCTTCTTCTTTGATGTACGATTTGCAAATCGAACCTTCAACTCGAGCTTTCTGTCTCACTTTTTTCTTTAGATGATTTAAATACCTAGCAAAAATTATTTTAATTTAATTTTGTATACATTTAATTAAACCAATATGTAATAAACTAAATAGTAATATACCTTTCAAATGGATACATCCATCCATATTGCACAGGCCCTCGAAGACGTGCTTCAAATGGAAGATGAATTGGTAAATGCTCCATAACATTGAAAAAACCTGGAGGAAATATTTTTTCTAGTTTGCAAAGCAATATCGGGATTTCTTCCTCAAGTTTACGTAGACGATCAACTTTTAATATATTTGAACAAATCTCTTTATAAAACAGACTAAGTTCTGTTACAACAGTCCAAACTTTTACGGGCAACAGTTCTTTAAAAGCGACGGGCAACAAATTTTCCATCATAACATGACAATCATGACTTTTCATCCCGCCAAGTTTATTGTTCTTATAGTCAACACATCTACGAAGATTAGAAGATATGCCATCTGGGAATCGTAATCCTTCCATCCATTTTAAAAGTAATTTAACTTGATTATTGTCTAGCTCATAGCAAGCTTTTGGCCTTTTTGTGTCATTTGGTTTTATATGAAGCTCAGGACGATTACATACTACTTCGATATCACGTCTTAATTTCAAATCATCTTTCGTCTTCCCTTTAACATTCAAAATTGTATTAAACAGATTATCAAAGACGTTTTTCTCATTATGCATCACGTCAATATTATGACGAATCAAGAGATTTTTCCAATAAGGCAATTCCCAAATATGCTCTGTTTGCACCAGTTATGTATCGATGATTTACCCTGAATTTCAATTTGTTCTCCGGTTTCATGTATCTTTGGATAATCCTTTACAAGTTCATAAATTTCTTCGCTTGACCAAACCGTAGGTGGTCTCAAAGTTTCATGTCTATTAGCTGTAAAGTTTTTTTTATCTCTTCTAAAAGGATGATTAATATGAAGAAAACATCGATGACAGTCAAACCACGAAACTTTCTTTCCATGAGGTAAAAAAATTGCTCGTGTTTCTTCCATGCAATAAGGACAAGCTAGACGACCGGCTGTACTCCAACCTGAAAGCATTGCATATGCAGGAAAATCGCTGATTGTCCACAATAAAGAAGCTTACATGCGAAAGTTCTTTTTTTGGAAAATATCATATGTCTCTACTCCCTCGTACCATAATTTTTTTAATTCATCAATCAATGGTTGTAAATAAATATCGATTCCTTGTGTCGGATCATCGGGACCAGGGACGACAACTGTAAGAAACATATATGGAATTTTCATACACATCCAAAGAGGTAAATTATAAGGTGTGACAATTATAGGCCAAGACGAATATTTCGAACCAAATTGAGAGAATGGAGAAAATCCATCTGTACATAAACCAAGTCTAACATTACGAATTTCGGACGCAAAATCGAGATATTTCTGGTCAAAATGCTTCCATGCTTCCCCATTAGCTGGATGTAACAACCCGATACTTTCGTCAATTTTCAAATTGAAGTTTTTAAATTTTAAATTACAAATGGTTATAAATTTTGAGGGGCTTTGATTTTTAAATAGTGGTTCATTTGTTTTTGGGCCGTGAAAATTTTAAAAACCCAATACCCTTTCCTTTTTCTTCGACTTAAACCCGATCCCCTCTTTCTCATTTTCTATTATTCGTTCGAAACCTAAAACCACCGAGAGAACAAAAATGGTGGCGGCCTCGTGCTTCATCGATCGTCATCACCAATTAGGGCTTCGGGAGGATCGGCTTCGTCAGTTCGAGTTCAACTTCGTCCTGGCTGCTCGATGGGGCTCGTCTTCATTCGTTCTCCTTCGTTCGAGAATTAGGGCTTCGTCAATTAATGGCCGCTCGCCCTCGCGCTCGTTCATCTTCGCTTCCGTTCGTGGCAAAGGTGAGTTTGCTCACATCTAATTCTTGGCTCGAGTTATTTGTGTGTTTTGTTGCTTGAATTCTTGGCTGATTATTGCTTCGAATTTTAGTGATTTCGATTTGAACTTGTGTGAGTTTTACTCACATCTATTTCTACTTGGTTTTCTCGGCACTGTTTTGTTGAGATGTTGATGTTTTCGATTTTCGTATGGATGTTGGAGATGATTTCTGGTTTTGGCAATTTCGTATATTTTTGTGATTTGATATCTACGGCAATGATTTCACGGCTTTGATACGTTGACTCTCGACTTCACTTCCATATACATTAATGACTTCGGCCATATGAATTTTTGTGTATCGAGTTGGATTAACTTCGTGGCCACCACGAGGTTGACTTCGAGTGACTTCGACTTGTACCTTGCTGAGTTTTAACTTGGATTTGTCGACTGTTTTTGACCTGAGACTTTGATTTCTTTCGTGACTTCACATTTTGACTTCTGGTAAACCCTTGAGTTGTACCACTGCAGATATTCTCAGTCTTGTTTGATTTCCTTGGCCACCGTCTTGATCATGTCCCCTTTGAACTTGAAGTGGTACGTGTTATAAGCTTATCAATTCGATGTTTGACACTGTCAAACTCGGCTCTGACTTGATAATGTGTTCGACTTTTATGTGATTGCTCCACTGGGTTGTTTTGATGTCCTGAGTTGACCTGTTGCCTGGTTATGTTAACATGCGTGTGTAAATATGAATCCATTCACTTAGTATTGCACTTTGGTCTTCATATGTACACTGGGATTGGCAATTTGATAAGTGCTTCGAGTTGCTGCCGTTTCTACTCTTGTTCATGCAGTTTTATATGATGATTATTCAAGTCATTCATACTTTATGTTGTATACATGTGCATGTTATCACTTGATGTTCACTGTTCATGTCATTCTTTTGGCCAGTTTGCTTTGCATTCTCTTTGTGTATTGTCACTACTTCATGTTCATATATGGTTATCCAAAGCCATTCTTTTGTTGAGGCTGTGTCACTGATGTTGGCTTGCTCATTGCTCCATTCATTTTCCATACTGGGTTGTTCATGTTTGTGACATTGAACCATATTGTTACTTGTGACATTCTTGTTCTTTACTGTGTACCTGGCCTGCACACATGTGCTTTGATGGTTCAGTGGTGCTTTCTGAAATTTGCAGTAGTCTTCATTGTAGTATTTGCCATTGTTCACCTTGACTTGTTCCTATACACTTTGTTTCAACTTGTTTTGCTAGTGCACTCGTTGCCTGCATCACTTGTTTACTACATTTTCTACTTCCTGAATGTTGCAGTGTTGTTTTATTCACTTGGTGGCATTTTGTTTGCTCACCATTTACACTGTGCAGTACCCCTGCTGCATTCGTTTGATTGTTGTAATTGGGTTTTCGGCTGCAGTTTGTTGTCATCTTTTCATGACCGCTTTCGCATTTGTCTCTGCAATTTTAATCGACACTTGGCCTTATGACATTCGCGGCGATGCTCGTGAATTTTCATTGGGTACATCATCACTATAGTGGCAAGGCAGTGCACGCAAGCGTGAACTGCAGCCACACGGTATTCAATGGGTACATCATCACTGTAGTGGCACGGCAGTGCACGCAAGCGTGAACTGCAGCCACACGGTATTGGTTTTGGTGTTATCTCTTTTGCTTTTGATTTATGGATCTATTTCGTATTCCAGATGTTGTAGTGGCGAGGCAGTATACGCGTGCGTATATTGCAGCCCTACTCGTGTTGACCTTTTAATTGATGTTCCAATTGTTTTGAATTAGTTCGCGTTATATTTACTGTTATCCGATTTCTTATTAAGAATCGGATAGGTAAATTTATTTCTGTGACTGTCGTCTAATTATTATTTGATTATTACTGCCTCTATGCACTAATAACTGAGTTTGAGTTAGACTGACCCGGGTATTATTTTCTTTTGAATTTAATACTCGGGTCAGACCGAGCATTTACAGGTTGTAGATATCTTGGTTCAGGTTGCTGCTAGAGCTATGAAGCCCTTTCATACCTTTTGGAGTAGTCGACATCATTTATAGAAGTCTGTAATTGTATTGGAAGATATGTATTCATGTATATTATATATGTTAATGTACTTTATATGTAACTTCCAGAGTCGACAGTTGTTGTTGTATCATATGTATTGTACCACGTGTATTGTAACTGACATCAGTTATTGTGTGTGTGTATATATATATATATATATATATATATATATATGAGATTCTGTGATCTATTCTTTTGTGTTATTGTGGATCTTGTTAGACCACTACTCTGATAAATACTTTTAAGTGTGGTATATTCATATCTATTTCCGCCTTTGTGATATGAATTATCTGTGACTGATTTATGTTATGCTTATTTCTATATTCGTTTTCGAAGATTATATATAGCCACCGTGTGATAGCTTTGAGTTTGCATCGGTATGTCAGATTTCCTCCTTAAATGAAATGCATGCTATACTATCTGACATATCGGTGCTCGCGCAAAGAAATTACACGGATGGTCGCTCCTCAACAGCCTTATTCTCCGTGCTAGTCGACAGTATTACACCATAGTGTTCTTGGCTAGCGTGGGTATAGAGGTGGGGCGTCACACTGGATGTGTTAACGTACCTACTTCCTGTGTTCTCACACTGTGCCATCTCATATGTTGCGCAGTTACAGAAGATACATATAACCTTTGAAGTCTAGGTGTAATTAATAAATAATGCATACACTTATACGGGACTTCCTTTCCCTTTTTCTTTCTTGGTTTGTATCTTTCCTGATTACATATTTTACAATTTCTAAGGTTGATATCTTCCTTCCAAAACAACATGCAACCCTTTAGACACATATCTATTTTTTGATACGATAAACCGAAAGCCGACATCAGTTTTTTTACTTCGTAATGATTTTCGCACATTAGATTATTAGGAGGCATATGTCGTTTCGCAGCTTGTACAACAGCCGTAAATCCAGATTCTGTGAGGTTGTATTTGCATTTCATCGCAATGTATTCAGCAGTTACTGATAACTGGGTTCCACTTGTGCAGCCTTCCCAAAGGGTTTTTTCGCGGCATCTAACAAATCATATATTTTTTTGCCCCAATATTTGGTTCTTCTTCAGCATTACCATCGTCATCGGTTAATTGAGGAACATGAAACATTGAACGTGCAGCATCTTCAACCATATGTTCTACAAGATTTGTCATACCAATTTCATTACTCACCACCTCCTCATCTTGTACAGCATTAGATGCTAACTGTTCCCCATGACGATCCCAAATCAAATAGTTCGATACGAAACCGTACTGACGCAAATGAACTCTAACCATTTGTGGTATCAAATGCTTTAACTGTTTGCATTTACTACATGGACAACGGATTTCTTTGTAGTTTCCGTTATTACGTAAAGCAAAATCCATAAATACGCTAACACCATTATTAAAATGTTCAATTGTTGAGCCTTCAGTATCGACCCTTCGTTTTTTGTATATCCAGCTCCGATCAGTAAAATAATTGTCCATTTACCTACGCATATAATTAAAAAGTACGATATAATTTTGCGTTGACATTTTTTATTAAAACAATTTTATAAACATTCTTCTTGTTTTTGTTATATCTGTTAAAATAATACTTAAAGCTTATTTTGAAATGAACATTATATTCTATTTAAACAATTTTATTAGCGAATTTGATATTAATCGATAGTTGACACTTTGTTGATGGGTCATCCTACCTCCCATTAAAAATACAATAACGTAATTAAATCGCATAAATCATTTCAATTTAAACGATCCAACAAAATTTCGACAGCACTTCGCTTTAGTTCCCTGAACAGTACACAATTGCGTGTACAAAGGGAACATAAAGGGAAGCGCTGTCGAAATTTTACGAACCGTTTAAACTGAAATGATTTACGAGATTTAATTACGTTATTGTTTTTGTAACTTGTCCAATACAGGGACAAATCCAACAAATACTGTATACGATGAATATAGATGTTCGTTCTGTTAAAAAACGAATATCCACACAACGATCATATACAATACTTATCAGACGGGGCCAAAAACACTCTAAGGGTTTAAATTTTTAAATTAGCGATATAAAAGTTTAAATTTTATTTTCATAAAATTTAAACTTTTATATCAATAAACAAATTATTGAATCAACGCATATATAATGATTTTTTCCTAAAACAAAAAAAAATCCAGTGTGTGCGCGCAACGTATAAAATAAACGAACAATGTTATACATATAATCGCATCACATTCAGTCATGCACAAACTGTATCACGTATATATCATATCGTAACATGTCAAAAGCGAACAATTTATATGTCAATATAATCAATTAATTTCTACGTACGTTTTTACGCAATTCAATCACCAATATAATAACAAATGAGGTTCATGCTTAGGTTAGTGACAATTATTAAGTTTGAAACTAATTTAATAATAAACCTAATTTAACAAGTCATGGTTAAACATACAATAATTAGTTTAATAACAGTAATTAAGGTCCAATACACTACAATACATGAACAATAGCACAATACAGACATTAAAATTACCAATTTAACCTAAAATAAAAAAATTAACAAAATTAGGGTTTAAGCAAATAATACCTGATTTTGGAGGTTGTGAAGCTTGCAAACGAAGATGGGGATGCTAGAACGTGTAGAAGGGGATAAAATGGGGTTGGAAATGTTTTAGGGGGGAAAATGGGGGTTTTTGGATTTGATTTCGGGTGAAAGAGGAATGAGGAGGAAGAAGATCGAGCTGCAGGTTAGTCTCGGTTTTCCAACGGCTTGCAACGGCCGCCAACGGCATATTTCCAACGGCTTCCAACGGCAAGTGTTCTTTGTTATTAAAAAATTCCGGGAAAAAGCTTGCCGTTGCTAGCCGTTGGAAGCCGTTGGTCAATTACCGTTGGAGGCCGTTGCCCCCGCCCATTGCTATAAACAGTAATTCTTGTAGTGCCAACACACACCCATCACAAAATATACGCATGAACATAAAACACAACTGCCACTCTTAACACAGCAGTGCCACTCACACTAAACTTTCACGAATCACACACCCACACAAATACTCAACTCAACAGTTCAATCACTCATACAAACAAACACTCAAATAAATACAGCACTACACCAAGAAAAGAACATACAGAGAGACTCGTATTTGCACGCACACACCCAGGCTAACCTACATGCATATCATATGCAAGTATAACTTCATATTGATATAGATTAGGGAGTATTTAAACTCACCTACTACTACCACTTCCTTCCTCACCATGATTGAAAGCACACTCGCATGCAACAAGAGAAACAATGCCATAACGAAACCCTAAGCACCGCATGTATATATCAGCATCAAGAAGCACAAAATGGAGTTTGGGAAATTATAAATTTATGTTTGAATTTAATTTAATTTATTAGAGAGGGAAAGCTCTGGAATAAAATCGATTTTCTCCCCCAAAAGGAACTGGATGATTGGTATAGATAGAATGAGAAGAAAACTCGAGAAAAGAGAAAGGTCCGGAAATATGTTTGGGTTAGGGATAATTGGGTTTGGGCTATGATATTATAAAATAAGTGGGTATATATATATAATATTTTCTTTTCTTCTTTACAAACAATTTTTTCTATATAAAACAAATTACCATAAACTTCCAACCAAATTTTATATTCATAATACTCAATTGTTTTCTCAACAAAATTTAATTTCCTATATTATAACTCATTTAGTTCAAACATTACTATTCCTAATTTAATTCCAATACTAAATTATTTTCTAATTAATTTATTTCTCAATTCTTAAATTAATATTCATTAACAATACTATTTAATTCCATTTTAATTAAATAAATATTTTTTATTAATTACCCCTAAAATCGTGTTGTTATAGACTTTCCTACTTAACAAAATTTCATCCTTGTAATTTCCTTAGGAGAAATCTATAACATAGCTAATAAGTCCATTTTCAATTATATCGAACGCAAACCAAATAATCATTAAAACAAATCTAGATATTCTATTTCTACTTAAACTTCAATCACAAAATCTTTTTCATCAAAACAACTTCATTTTATCTTATACAGAATACTTCTCTTTGATTAACACCAACCCTATATATAAATACGTCACGCGAATTTCATAAAAACAAATACTCCCAAATTAAGTTCTCATTTTTTTGAAAACAAAGCCTCACAAAGTTGATTTTACTAATGATTCATATCCAAAGAGTTTTCACTTAAAATAAAATATCTAGATAATTTATAATCACATAAATTATAATACCCCAAAATTCTACAAATCAACTCCAAATATTAATGAATTATAAACTATTCAATTATAACTCCAATTCATAAATAAATTCTTTATCCACTATTATAATCCCGATTTAATTAATAACCATCAAACCATATCCAATTCATTTATAACCAGAATCTTCATTTCTATCTAATGCTTAGTAATATCCAAACGTTTTTCAAACACGATTTGAACATCAAAATACTATTTCAATAACCATTTTACCATACAAACTATAACTTTTTTTAGTTTGCATTGTATAATATCAAAGAAACACCCTACACATTAGTACTAGCAAAAAAAGATCAAAATTAAATCTATTTTAAAATTTTAAATGATAGATATGTATATTCAGATAGAAAATTAATTCAACGCAAACAATAATCACTAACCAAGCAAGCATAAATAATAACGACCGAAACACTCAGTGGAAAGTAAATAAATAAATTCACTGCTGCGCACTCTGATCAAATCAAAACCTGAAAACTTAATATTAAACCACCTAAATTAATCATGTAATATTAGAATACTCAAAATAAAAATCCAAATATCATTATATATATATATATAACAAATACGTTCCTCAGATGATCACACCAGTAATAATCCTACACACACTCCTACTATCCCTGTTATAGGGTAATTATCCCACACACCCAAGGGATAAGGACTGTAAGTCCCTTCTAAGCTAATGACTTATGTCTCTTATAATGTATTGTTCTGAACCTCGCTCTGATACTATTCTGTAACACTCCACCTTTATACTTATAATATCCAAGAGTATTACAGCGTAATACTTTCATATACTATAGAGAATTAGACTACATGGGGTACACACGTGAATATTCCCTTAGGCTAACACTAGTACGTATTAAAACATCCAATAAATAACTCGCCTACACGTACATAGTATTGGCACAATGTAATAAACATGTGTGCTTTAGGGATAGAATAATAGACAATATATAGAATATAAACAGAAAATACAGAGTTAGTATCATAGTGATAATATATAATACATAAATATGACCAAAACCATGCAGAACATGTCATCATATATATATAAATATATGTATGTATATATATATATATATATATATATATATATATATATATATATATAAATCAATAGGGATTAAGAACATTATATTCAATGGGTGAATCATCCATACAATACATCATCATCATATAAATGAAATCATCAAGTGAATCGGCAAACACACAACAATGTCTTGATATAATATAATAGAATCATATAATCAATAGATAATATGAGATAGACAGTCAAATCATCTAAAAATATCCAATATTATATAAATCACAAAGACAATCTATCATAATCTAAATCATAATCAATAACAAAGGCTACCTTTAAAGTATCAAAACTTCAAGAGTATGGATATAACGAGGACTGACTACACACTTTAGACACACAGTCTTTGGTATAGCCAACTCATTGGATAGTAAATAATATATGCCAATTCATAATACACACATAACCCCAAAACAGAAAGGGAGACTTATAGCACACAATACGAAACGAAATTTTACAGTCATAAAATAGCAGTAATAGACAGTATGAAACTAAACTTTAACGCTAAAATTAAAATTTAAAATAAATCAAAGTTATATGTTTGAAATGTGTTTTAATAGGCTAATATGAAAGAAATTAATTAGTGGTGAAATTTGAAAGATCTATTCTGTTTTGAATTTAATTTAAAATCGGTTAATATTTTAATGAAAAATATTATTTGTCGAAATGTAAATATTTTACAAAATAATGTTCTAGAAATTTTTCTGATTAAAGCACTAAATTTCGTTTCATCAAATTCTAACTGTTCTAGTTTCGCTTATTGCGATTTGAAGCTTATTTATATGTTTTGTGGTAGCTTATTTAACGGCAATAGTGGTATTTTGGCACGAACATTAAAATTTAAAATACCGTATGCTATTACGTCTGTATCCATGCACTTTACGCAGAGTAAGAAAGTGTTTTTAATATGTTTGGATGCTTGCCAACCGACATAAATGGTCTTAGTGTGGATATAAATCGATTGACCACTCTGTTCATTTTGCTCTATCTTTCGGTCCATTGAATTTTTCCAACACATTTATTTCTCATGCGCATGTGACATGTCATGTGTGGGGGTGAGTTTGTTTATTTGGGTCCTTGTGTTTTAAATGTGGACCCTTAAAACTGAGTAGCGAGCATAGATACGTGTGTACGGTTGAGTGGTAGGAAGTAGTTATAGCACGTTGATCCATTTTTTGGGGCATGTAACTATTCTCTCTCCACCGAAAGTTCTTTTTATTCCAAAATATACTCGGTCGGTTCGTTTAGAAAGGAAACAAAAAATACGAAACACTGTTCATCTTTTATATTTAAAATTTTCGAAACTCTACCCAGTAGAAGTTCCGCCTCACCCATTTGCCTTCCTCATACCTTGCCGCTGTCGTACCTATGTCTCCTCCGCCAAGACATCCGCCACCACCTCTGCCGCTCCCCTCCAGCTTGCACATCTCCACTCGCCTGCAACACTGCTGCCACCTCACCAAGACCTCCACCCAATCTACCTAGCGACATCCCATCACCTACTCTGCTACCAACCCGAGCTCGTATGCCACCTCCACCACCCTACTCACGCCAACCCTGCTCCACCCCTCCAATGTCTGATCAGCCAATTACCAAGGTCGCCTGAAACCCTACTCCACCAACTTGCCAATCTCTGCCTACCCCTCTACAAAACCCGCAAGCAACCTCTCTGCTAATCACCATCCAGCGCCAAGAACACTCCTCTACGCATGTAACACAGACCACTTTCCTGGGTAAAACACTGTGACACTCAGAGTATTTTTATCCGGCATCGTTTTTTTCTCGCCCCGTGTTGTCAAGTCGATTACGGCGAGTCCGGAGCCTGTTTGCATTGTACGTGCTCGAGTGGTGTTGGATCCGTCGTAGGTAATCATGCCGCAATCGAAGTTGTGCCATGTGCTCACTTCGTAGTTCGGTTGCATACATTGAAGGTGAATATTTCTTACGTTCACCAACTAATAATTACATGTGATTTAATTCATTATCATGATATGTTATTTTATTTTATGCGTTCGAAAATTATTAGACCACAAGGTAAATTTGATATATTAATGACTGCGTAAAATTGGTGTGTAGTTAAAATTTAAATGAAATGACACCCATGATATGTATGTTTATTTTGATTATGTTGTTGATGGTTGATTGGTATGTTTGGAGGATAAAATAATTTATGTCGTTATTAATTATTGCTAATGTCATATTATGCATAAATTAGTTAAAATTTGATATAAATTGACATGATGATATTTTGGACATTGGAAATTGCGAATAAGTGTCGAATCCCTGTGTAGACACATGACATTGACTTATGAATAAAGTTGGAAATGAACATATACCGTTTTGGCCATAAATTATGGTTTTGAACAAAACTTCCGTATTGTCCTTATTTGAAATTTTTTCGCAAATGTAAATATAAAATTTTGAAATTTTTATATGTTATATTAATAGGAACTAAAAACTTTTTGTTAGATTGTTCTTTCCAAAAATGTAGTTTAAATATAATAGAAATTTTGAAATATATGCGTTGAAAATGATATTTCGAAATATTAAAATAAAACAACATGAAAAAATTTCTGTAAATTATTTGTAGCAAAAGAAATATATCTCATCTAGGAACTCATATGAAATTTTTTAATGTGTATAATTTTATATTTTATATTTAGAAATGGCTTTATTTGAAAGAATGAAAGTTTTTGAAAGTATCTATTTTGACTTGAATTTTTTTTATCTAGCTTAGGAATATTTTATGAAAAATATTTAATGAAGGAGCCTATATGAAATTCGAAAGTAATTTTTAAATTTGATTCTTTAAAAATAGCTTTTATGAAAATTTTGGAAATTAACATTAACTACTAAATCTAATTTGAGAGCTCTGAAACTTTGCTCGAAATTGTATAAAAATGTTTTATTTACTTCTAATTTAGAAATATAATTTTTAGTCTTATTTATTATTTTTAATAATTCAATTTCAATTGAAAAAGATGTATTTTAATTATTAAAAAGAACAATTTGATTCTAAAAATTCTGGAAATTTTACTATAACTTTTTGGAACATAATGGAGAATGCATATTTTGGAAAGTAAATTTATCTCATATGTTTGTATATTAAATAAATTTATTTCGAGGAAAGATGTTGTATTTTGAAGTTTAAAACTAACAAATGTTTTCTGAAAATTCTAAATTTTTTACTCTACATTCCTAAGGTAAAATAGAAATTTTTTTATGTAGAACATTTTATGAAATTCCTTACTGATTTTATGGTAAAAATTAAAATGGACAAAAGACAGGTTTTTTACTTTTAAACATTAGTTATTAATGAGAACAGAGTTGGATAATGACATACTCTTAAGTTATTTTGCACATTTGATATATGATTCTTAAGTAATTTACATGGGAATTATTAGTTTGACTCGGGTATATGTATTACATTATACTCAGGTCAACCAGAGTTGTTACAGTGGTTGCAAGATTTATTTCGGTTTGAATACAATCAAGAAGCTCTTGGAGTTATCAGTTATTTTATTTCTTTTTCTAGGAAAATAACATATCATGAACATTTTGTTTTCCACCATGCTATTTTATTTTTAAACATTACAACAATACATTCTTTTTACAACGGGCAATGCCCGTTGTAATATGGTTTTCGCAACGGGCATGTGCCCGTTGTAATAGGCCTCGTTGTAATAGATCCACCACATTTTACAACGGGCATTGCCCGTTGTAAAAACCGTTGCAGTATATCTTTTTACAACGGCTAATGACAGTTGTAATAGACTATAATACAACGGTTATAATCCGTTGCAATAGACTAACCATACTAGTTGCACAACCTTTTTCACAACATGCATTGATCGTCGTAAAAAGCATTTTTAACAACTTGTGCTGCCTGTTGTAAAAAACCTGTTTAACAACGTTTTTTGACTGTTGTAAAAATCATATACAACAACATGCTTTGACCGTTGTAATAAGATCATGTAACAACGCATATTGCCCGTTGCAAAATAAATGCAAATTTTAAAAAAAATTACAGCGGCATCCATGCAATACATCCATATTAATAATAAATATTATCGTAAAATAATTAAAATCACATACGAAAAGACTAAAAGCTAGAGTCATAGAATGCTAACACTTCAAAAAGTTAGATAAGTTTACATGTCAAATACATAAAGCATTAACGCATAACAGTTCGCTACAAATATCATGTTCTAAGTACAATCATACTACACCACAGAGATGAAGTCTTTATGCCACGCGACGGTTGATCCAACAGCCTCTTTGATAGTCTGCATCTCTGAATTTGGCCTAAATAAAAAGGCTTCTGGCTCCACCGCTACATTAACCCATACTTTCCAAGCATTTGCTCCAAGCTTTACAAAATGTACTAAAGCATCAGGATCAGTGCTTGCTATCGTCCCCTCTGCAACTACGTTCTTCTGCCAACCCAATAGCTTGCACTTTTTTTTCACCAAACCATCCACGGTAAGCCGATCTTGAACCAGTATATTATTACTCTCGCGGTGTGATTGCAAGCAAAAAACCATAGAACAAGGTTATATAAAAATACTGAAATATTTTTTTCTAAAGTCCTAAGGGAATGTCATAGTGGTAAAAAAAGCGCTACTGATACGAGGGATATATGCAAACGCATGGTTGTAAGTAACATGTGCAGGCTGTGCATGTAATATGTTTATATGTGAAGAGAACGAAAAAATGGTAGTAAACACTCAGGCTTTGCATGAATGCAGGAAGTATTTGTGAACTGGAGAAGATGTATGATCAAAAAGATGTATTGTTTCATGCAGTAATTGGCATTGTTGTTTGAATGGAACAATGAGTATATTAAAGAAAAGTAGGTACGTCGCTACCATTTCTCATTTCACAACTGCCATCCCTGCCAACAACTCGTTTTCCAGCACTCTTCACAACCATATACACTGTCAACACTACTTACTGCTCCTCCATACTCCCCACCAGTTGCCAGTATCATCAGCCACCTCTGACCATACGCACTTCGCAGTGCATATCATGTACACACTACCCCTCATCATTCCCATTCTCTGCCTTCAAAAATGCTGATAACACTACCACGTCATATCCTCACAACAGTGCACAAACCAACTTCCTATTGTTCTACTTCTATCAGCAATACAACAGTGCATTTCTCATTTCTACTGCCTCATCTACCCTTTGCTACTACCTAACTTGCCTCAACAATACCACAAAAATCTTCCCTGTCAACCTTAACAAAAGCCACACCATATTTCAAAACCACCAATTCATCTACCACAAGCATCAACAACTTCAATTTTCACTAAACTTCCAACACCAAACTGTCACATACTAATACAACCTCTGTCATCAACAGCTTCATCCCCACAGTCACTTCTCATTACTTCTCCAACCTCGCTTCAAATCATCAAACAACCCATCACAACACCACAAGCATTTCTCATTGCAAACACTGCTACCAATTGTCAGAGAAGGGAAAGCACAGGACATTAATCCGCCACCAACCCAATTGAACACATCAGCTCATTCATGGAGAATCGTGTATGACAATCCCACAGTTCGTTCATGGAAGTAAATAATCACTGGAAATTAGATTCTAATTGCAGTTGCTTTGGAAATTAGAAAGAACAAATAATACAACACGAAATAAAATATGAGTGGACCCCCAAAGTGTCAAAACTGTAGTTTCTTTGGACAGATTGAAAAAAAATTTATGCCTTGGAAAAATTATAGAGACCGAGAACAAAGAAACTGGGAATGAGGTCGAAATGGAAACAGAAGAAACTAGCAATAACAACAAGTAAACGCTTCAACAAAATATGCCCATCGTCGGAGCAAAGCAAATGAGCATAGCCAACATACTTAAAACCAGAACTCAGTTAAAAACAATTACACATCTCCACCAGTTCCTTCTAATACTCCACTTTCTCCAACTACACATCTCCACCAGTTCAACCGTTCACTGCCATTTAGCATCATCACCACTTCTGCCAAAAAGAAAAAAAAGAAGCAAAAAAACACCCAGACCATAAACAAGCAACCGCACTTCAGTCTTTATCCGCCTTACTTCTGTCCTTCACCGATACAACTGCGGCAACCATCCTTCATCGCTACAACAATCAAACAATCGATCATAGCAACGTTCAAGCAACCAACTTCTGTTCCACTTCATTTACACTTCACATTCATATACACTCATACACTCCTGTTCCAGCTCTACCATTGTCAATACATCCCCATCAATACATCCTCGACCAACTTCAACTTCGACAGCACTGCTTATTCTCCTTACACAACTGCTCCTTCATATATCTAATTAGGTCACTGTTAATTGTGAACACATTATGTTGCAGGGGTTCGTTGTTACTGGTGTGACTTTCTACTTACAAGCATAGTGCATTCATAAGAAACCCAAATGTATAGAGAAAAATACAACATAAGTTAACTCAACCTGAGGTGTATGAGCCTCAGCGATCTCCAAATCTTCCACATTATCATTTCTTCTCTGTAAAAGAACAAGAGATGACTTGGTAATTCATAAGCACATATCACATATTTATTCACAATAGCTAATTAAATATAAACTTACTCTCATGACCAAATTAGTCAAATCTTCTACTCTAGCCGCCAAATGAGTTACTTGATTTTCCAATGCAATCACCTTTTTTGAATTAGTTGAATAAACACCCATTTGAGATGGTGCTACACCAAAACCCAGTCCTCTCACCCTTCCCCTATGTTCATTTCCAAAAACATGTGACACCCCATCTCCACTTACCGATGCTGTTCCATGAGAGCTCTGAGCACTACTGTGCTCTTTTATCTTAGTCTACAAATCAAAATAGACCATTTCAAGAAAAATGAAATATGAATAAACTAATGAGGTTGCTATAACGTAATATAAAAATATTTATTACCACCGTAAATAAAAATCAAAACAACAAAATGAGGTTTCAATAACGTAATATATAAAAAGATGATACATCGTAGTTTTGCATGTTTACCGTTCTTAATCAAAAAATATGGTATTAGTGTCCAATTTTTTCCCGGAGGTTCATTCATCAACCATGTAACTTTCTGTTCGTCCCCTAATCAACTTTAACACACATTTTGTACAAAATAAGCACATCTCTCTAACCATGTAATTGAAATAAATTAATCAAAATAAATGATACAAACTTATAGAAGGAAGGAAATTAAATTCTCACAATATATTAGGCATACATAAATAGCAATGAAATTATAGAAGGCAAAAATGAAGTAATGAAACCTGAATAGGAAAAGTATTAAAACTTGAATTAGGTATGTATCAACAGAACAATATATTAGGCATACGCTGCAGATATATGTCAAATTGCACATGTACAAAATAGCAAGAAATATTACAAAATAGTATTTAAAGATAGACGCTTTACCAAAAGGAATTCACTTATAATATTGCATTACAATATTTCTGTCCAAGTTCTCTTGATGTTAATAAATATATTTATAAACAATATTTTTATGATAAATGTGTTGACTTAATATGGTAACAAACAATAAATATACAATTATAATAACCGAAGTGTCTGCTGTCGCCGCTCTCACTGCCTACCTCGTTTTATGTACTATAGACCTCAAACATTAGTTACAGCTACAAGAACGACATAATGAAAAGGAATGTGCCAAGCATTAGAACAAAAAAATAATGGCAAAGTGCAAAGTGATCAGGCTTGCACTGGCAAAGTGACCAGGTGACTATATTTTTGTTTGTTTGTTTTTTAGTTTTGCTTTCCATAAACTTATATTTTATTTTATATTCCAATAATTTATATCTTACTTACAGGTAACAATTAAATACTTTTGGGGACCAACATATAATATGCATAAAATTAGGAATCTATTCTATCCTTACAAAGATACGATTTTTTATAATTAATAAAAATAAATGATATGCAAGTGAACCTGTATGATGTTGCTAATTTAAAGGTACATCAAATTAAACTTCTAATCTTATCGTTTTATGTTATCAAATTAAAAATAACTGTTCTTGGATCAAAATTTTGCTTTTGATCATTTGTAGTCAACACGTTCCAACATATCAGTTTGCTCATGTTAACCAGCTATTTTCACGTTTTAAAAATCATACTGTATCATACAAATATGTCTTTTAAAACCATTGATAGATTTACGATGGTTCTAGGCATCAGTTTGAGTTCAAATGCGAGAGTTAATACATTCTAAAAATATTTTAGGCCGATCGCTTCAGTGACAGGACCATCTCCATCTAACAAACAATTGCCAAAACGATAAAAACTTGTATGCATATGAAGTTACAACTCATTGAAAAGATGTGAAGATACTTTAATTGGATTATAATAAGATAGAATATTACCTCTGCTTTGTAAAAATTAGGTAGTTGAGCTAGCTAGAACAATTATCAAAAAAAAATACAGTAACTAAATAAAAATATTTAAATATACATTAACACATATAATTGTTGTACGAAGGCGGGTGGACAATCAAAACAAAGCATGTGGACAATTTATAGGTGTGCAATATGTAATCCAAGGTAAAATTAATTTTTCCTACAAAAGAAAATGGAAACGAGGTAGGCAGTGAGAGCGGCGACAGCAGAAACGCGACTTAAGTCAACACATTTATCATAAAAATAAATGACCTTCACATTGTACAGGTAGTAAGCAACAAATGACCTGCCCATTCTTATTATTTTTTTGTTGCCTTGAGCTTCACTGGCTTCAGTAGTAAATAACATTTATATCTAGTTTAGAAAATGATAGCATCATAGCAGTGATGGTCATGCGTGGTTATGCATGAAGATGTATGATTGCTATAATTATTGCTGTGATGGTTAGATGAAATATTAAATATCTCAAAAGAATTAAAAAAAACTTACGATGCAATCGGCAACAACGGAATTCGGCGGGTCTCCATTTTTCTTTGTATGGGCTTTGCACCATAGCTCGTCTCTGTAATATTTAATATTCCAGTTTCCTTTTTCTGCAAATAATAAAAGTAAGAAGACGAACCAAAGAAGAAAAAAATTATTGATGTAAATGTACATGCATTTCTTACCATATCTTCGGCTAATCTCGCATAACCCTTTCTGCTCATTATATGTGGAAGTTTATTTTTATCTCTCAGTGCTTTGATTTTTTTGCTAGTTTCCTACATAGGAGAAATTCATTAATAAACTATTATTTACCTTTTAATTTATACTGAATAAAATACAACTTATTACCTCAAATTTCTCCGACAACTTTTCCTTAGCAAAGTCGTTCCACTCTTGAACATTTTCTATAGTATCCGGTTTTAGCATCGCTAATCTAGAGGAAGCGTCAGGGCAAGTAGAAGCTACTTTAATAGCCGAAACTAATATTGACTTTGCCTCTCTCCATCGTACTCCTAACATCTTAAGCAATAAACCCTTGTATGCTTCATCCACCATGAATCTTGACTGCACAACAAATATCAGAAAACTGAATTCAAAGTGCATTATAGTAAACTGAATTCAAAGTGTATGGTTTAACATGTGAAGCTTGCCTGATTAGCCAAAGAAAAAAGGTAATTCATTTCTTGTGTCTATCTCTAAAAAGGTTTTCTTCCTAGAAAAAAACTGGGAGTGTACTTTTTCATTATTTAGAATGCGTATATGAACAAGACAAGCTAGAAAAATATTACAATTTCCATTTGTTTCATAATAATGCTACTAGAAGTGGTTTCGAAAAGGCTTTTTCATAATAATAGCATGGTTAGAAAATTGTTTATTATATCCTTTTCAACATCTGAAACATTGCTAGCCATACTGAATTGAAATCTGTACATGAAAATAAAAGGAGAAGGTTGAGAAAATCGCCTACTTCATATGAAAATTTTAGTTAACAATTGATGTTAATAATTATATCTGTTCACCCAAAATCGACAGTTTATCAATAACTATAGGCCAATATACACCACCAGCAACAAGCATGCAACTCTTCCCTTATAATATGTCGTAGCTATTAGTATTGATAGCAATTTCTCATCCTATTGATTTAAGGACAACCTAGAGAAACCCCACCGCTATTCAATGTATTGAAATCAACAATCATACATATCACATTTAAGCATAGGCCTCATCGTTTCAACTTTTAGTCCATTTTCCACCGACTAATGCTAGAAGGTAAAATGTGATCATAACTATGCATATATTGTTAAATTTGAGACAGCCAGCTAATTTTGGATTTTATAATGGTCTATCAAAATTCAGTAGCATACGAATAAAAGAAATAGAAATAGGGTCAGAAGAGCATCAGCTTCTTCATGTAAAAAGCCAGCTTTGCACTGGTAGTAATTTTTCGAATACCTTGTAATTAGCCTGCAAGTAATATTACAGTTGGACCAGAACTACTAAATACTAGTTCAAGCTTTTCCCCACCCATTAGCTCTACAGCGCATCACGTGCAATATGCAAAATGCACATAAATGTATTATTTATCACATATAATTCATCTAATTTAAGTACACATTTTGAGTTAACGTATAAATACATTCAAGTCACATATGCTTCCAGAAGTGCTATTCTTATATCCCACACTGGTTCAAAACTATTTTCCTTTGTATGCAAAAGTTTTCAATCACACACGTGCATTCGTAGTTTGGTTTTCTAGATGATATGTGTATGGTTTGCTAGAAAAATGATAACAACCTTATAATTATCATTTACTAGAAAAATGATAACAATGTAAGAGGATTATGACTCATCTAAATGTTCTCATAAAAAAAGTTCTCAACTTATTTCATACCTGAGTACAAGTCTATAAATCTTTCTTTAAATTTGTGTCGACTTTTTTCCACTCTGAAATGGTCAAAGGTACCATATCCCTTGCTAAGGTACCGAGATAGGATGATAAGTGCTTAGAGTTGGAGCCTATTGGTTGACCTCGATCGTTGAATTCAATTTCGGCCTTTTCATTCGGCATACAAGAAAACGTTTTCATCATCGTTTTCCCTCTTTTTTTCCTTGACTTCTCTTGTTGAATACCATCATTATCATCTGGGTTGTTCAAGGCATCCATGGCATTGAGTGGGTCTGTGTTTATGGGAGTGATATTTGGAGATTCAGTTGAATTACGACCAGGATTGAGATTTGAAGACTGGACTTGAACGGGTGGAGGCTGCATTTCAGTACGCTTCCGAGGGGATCTTCTAGCATTGCTTTTTAAACTTTGAAGACGATGAGCTACATCAACACGTCTTGTTTCATTGGTTTTCACACCAGCAGTCTTACCTTTTGCACATAAAGCTGCAACTACAGCTAGAGATTGCCTCTTTGAATATCTCATTGCTACCTTTGACATCTGAAATTAGCATACACAGTCATCGGATGAAACAAAAGTACAACAGTGTTAAACCATCATCAGAGATGGTAACAGTACAACAGTGTTAAACCTTTAACATCTGAAAATTGTTTTCTTAAGGTAGGTAATACATTATATATCACTAAAAAAACACTGTAATATGTAAGAAACAAAAGTGTTACTAAAAGAACATACAGTTGATTGATTGGTTAATCTGTTGGACAATGTGTTATAGAGAGTTGCCATCATTTGCAATATATACAAACCACTTTCACAGTGTTACTTATGTTTATGTTGCTTATGTTGCAACAGATTGGTGATATGTGATGCTTATGTTGCAACAGATTGGTGGGTTCAAAGTGAAACAAAATAGAATATACAAACCACGCATTATATTTTTTTCTGACATATATTTCAGCTTATTTGGTAGACAGTTACTTCATTTTCATCTTAAGTACAACAGTGTTACTTCATTTTCACAATGTTACTTCATTTTCACAGTGAAAAAAAATTGGTGCTATGATAATTTACGTAGTAGAAATCAGCCTATTTGGTAGACAGTTACTTCATTTTCATCTTAAGTATTGTGAGCTTATGTGTGCAACCGAAGTCGGCTCTGGATAAACTGGTAGAATGCACTCCATGAGGATTACCTTTAAAGTCTAATTTAGGTGTTTTCTAATACTAATATTTGGCACCATGAATCACATACAAGGTGTGTTGTCTTACTCATAAATGCATACTCTACCTATCATTCTCTATTTAGTATTGTATGGAAAGATCAACAAATAATGTTCAAAGAAATTTCAAGAGAATGGGTTCAAAGAAGAAAACAAAATATTCAGTTGTTCCAAATCTAAATTATTTGCCATTGAAGTTTATATTATTTAAGTTTTTTGTAAATGACAATGATAGATGGGTATGTTGTCATGAATCACTACAATATCTTTGAATATCTTTTGCCATGAGTATACTGCTTGATTGGATGGAAAAAAAAGGATTGACTACTTATGTATAGAAATTTCATTGCTTTCTCATAGGCCATACTCCCACTAGCAATATTTATTTAGGGTGTGACATGAATGATAAATTTCTTTGCTTTCTCACTGGAAATATAGGTCGGTAAAATAACTATAGATAGTGAAATATTTTGTGATTTGATTTATATTGAGCACAAATAAGAACTCACCCTTCACTGTTAACATTTTATAGCATTGTGAGCTTTATTGATCTGCTATTTTTTTTACATTTTGCCTCCAAGAATTTTATAGTAATGTAAAACCCATGTATTTTCTTCCACTTTATACCCTGCAATTTGCATTGTTTACAAGGCAAGATGCAACTTACGTGAATACTTCTAATATATTGCTTTTGCTAAAATAACTTGGATTTTTTATAATAAAAATGATATATTTTATAAATTTAAATCATATAAACAGACTGATATTTGTAGAAATACTATCAAAAATGGTTTTCACTAAACCAACACAGTTTTTTTTTTCCTTTTTTTGTCGTTTTCGTTGAGTTTTGCTTTGCACAAAGGTATAATAGTGTACGTCTCCTTGACAACTATTTTATGACAAGCACCCCTAATATTAGTCTCATCTTATCATAATATTAGTCTCATCTTATCCAGTGATGAAATCTCTTTATTTTCCTTATCTTTTTCTCATGCCACTACCTATCAAAAAAACACCCAAATTACCTCTTTCAAAAATACCATTTTCCTTTAACCAAAAAACACACAAGTTAACAAGGAGACAAAAAAGAATAAACTAAGAACTTACAATATCTCTGGCAGGATTTAACATGCTAAATATCAAATATGACACTGCAAAATGTATGCTGATATCATCCCAGGCTTGGAAAACACTCAGCCAAATACAATAGTAATAAGAATAATAGTGTTGAAAAATAATTTATATGAAACTCAGAACTAAAACTGCCTTTTCAACTCTTTGTTACTAAAAGAACATATAGTTGGTAATTCTTTGGACTATACATACCAAAAGGGTTCAGTATTCTTCATAGCATATTAAAATTTATATCATGATATAAGAAATGTCAGTTTAAAAAAAGTGCATATTAAAATTTTAATATTTTACCTCTCCTTGACCTTGCTCCATTTTATCCATTGATGCTTCAAGTTCAACTATCTTCCGCTAAGGGAGGAACCTAGAAAAAAACATTATATATATACAAATAATTAGAACATCACACTAATTAATCATTATTGTAAAGTATGAAAATCCTAATATACAATAGCAATACTTTGCCAAAAAAAATTTTCTTCCAATTTTACAAATCAAAATTCATGGTTAATAATTCATGATTAATTAATGTAACTATGCATAAAACTATGTATAATTACACTCTTTACAAATATAACTACGTGTAACACAAATATCAATAAAAGATGCTTATGTCATACCAAAATACCGTCACAATCCTTCCTTATATAACTTTCATCCCCATCATCGACATTTCTATCATCAAGTAGCGACTCATCTACCGGTTTGCTAGTTGACTCATCCTCCTCATCATAGCTTTCCAACTCATGCAAACCTCTAGGGGGTGCTCTTAGCACAACATACCAATTTGAAAAACTAATTTCACTACAAAAAAACACTTGTATGGCTTGCGTTGCCAAGATGAAAGGGTCGCTTGCAAATTGATTTTGGAATTGATGTAAATTGACTAACGTAAATCCATCTTCAACCTTAACTCCATGATCAATATTTGCCCAATCACACTCAAACAAGACAATTTGAAACTGGCGGTAGTCAAACAACAAAATCTCACGCAAAACACCATAATATATTACTTTCTCAACGGATCCATCTATGCGAACAGTACTTGCCTCAATGGAAACACCACTATTTTGTGTAGATTTATCATTTTCTTTAGTATGAAAACGGCGACCATTAATTATATAACCAGTATAAGAAATTACTTGATGGCGAGGTCCATATGAAAGCCAATGTATTAGTTCACCAACATCGGATGTATTTCTATCATCTTTAACCTGGAAAAGCATAATATTATATATAAAGACTAATCACAATAACATATACTTCTATGTCAAACTTATCCATCTTAAAAGATATAACATTGTCAACCTTTTTTTAAAACCAATGACTAATAGTCTCTGAATGCAGCTTTGAAAGTTCCAAATCATCTCGTGAAAGCCGGGGATGCAAACGTTTCAATTCCTCATTGTGCATTCTATATACGTAAACATACAAGTCAAAATCTAATTTATTTCACACAAAATAATTGAACTGAACTTATGCTTACTTTATATAAGGCTCCACTTCCTCGGTATTAAACAACACATACCAATGAGCGGCATCAATCAACTCCTTAGTGACTACCATAGGTTTTCCTTTGGAAATAGGACGCCCCTCGAGTATGGAATCACTTTTTTCCACTTCATTTCTCTTTTTTCTTTGTCCAATTTCTAATGCACCATTAATATATCCAGCACAATACGTCATGCATTCATCAGCAGAACAGTGCTTAACTATGGACCCTTCAGGCCGTGCTTGATTTTTAACATACTCCTTCAGTGTTCTCATATATCTATAATCAAGATGCATAAGTAAAATATTTTCATAAAAACATTTATTATTAACTACCATAAGTACTAATGCCGAATTTTACCTCTCAAATGGATACATCCACCGATATTGTACTGGCCTGCAAATTCTTGCTTCCCTCGCTAAATGTATTGTCAAATGAATCATGATGTCAAAAAAAAAGGAGGAAAAAATCTCTAAAGATCGCATGGTGTTAATGCGACCTGATTCTCAATGGATTCTAATTTATCTTTATCAAGCACTCTTTGGCAAATGTCGTTGTAAAAAGAACATAGTCATAGTAATGCATTCCTTGTCCCTTTAGGTAGAAGTCCTCTCAGTGATACAGACAATAGTTGTTGCATCAAAACATAATAATCATGGGACTTTAGACTTGGAATTTTGTTTTGTTTTGCAAAACATTTTCCAATATTTGAGCTATACCTATAGGGTACTTTCAAATTCCTCATTCTATTGTAAAAGATCTCCTTTTCTGTTAAGGTGCATGGGGTGGCTGGAAGTAATGCTTTGCTTCCCATGTCTATAGGATGTTACTTTTTCCTAATACCCAGTACTTCTAGATCTTTATGTGAATTAATGTCATCTTTTGATTTTCCTTTAATATCAAGTAACGTGCCAATAATACTTTCACCGATATTTTTTTTCAACATGCATTACATCTAGATTGTGACGTAAAGGAAGTACCTAAAAAAATCAAAAATAGACTATAACTAATTAATAATAAAGTATTGATTACGTAGATAGAAAAGAAGAAGCAATTTTGTTTCTGATTAAACTTTACCTGCCAATAAGGCAAATCAAAGAAAATAGACTTCTTCTTCCACATTTGACTTCCATTTTTCTTCCCATCTCCCCTTTTTCTTTTCCTTTTTTCTTTCTCGTTGTCTTTCTCTTACTCCTTTGATTTTTCCCCCAATCATTGCAAATATCTTTAACAATATCAAAGACTTGAGCACTGGTTTGTATTGGACGTCTTTGCCTAGTCTCTTTGGTTCCATCAAATAAGTTTTTTCGTTGGCGATAGTCATGATTAGGATCAAGGAATCGCCTATGGCCTAAATATGCACACTTCTTACTAAATGGTAACCATATTGAACATGTATTAACGCCACAAACAGGACATGCCCTCTTTACCTTTGCGGTGCAACCTGCTAAATTTCCATAAGCTGGAAAATCATTATCGTCCACATTAAAACTGCATTTAATCTAAATTCATTACGAGTGTATGCATCATACGCCTTCACCCATTTATCCCATAATTTTTTCAAATCTTCAATAAGTGGTTGTAGATACACATCAATATCATTCCCTGGTTGTCGTGGTCCGAGAATTAATAATGATAACATCATATTATCTTTGTACATACAAAACCACGGAGCAAAGTTGTACGCAACAAGAAATACTGGCCAACAACTGTAGGCAGAGTTCCAATCCCCAAAGGGATTAAAGCCATCACTTGCAAGACCAAGCCTTAAATTTCATGGATTGGATGCAAAGGAAGGATACAGCCTATCAATTGTAGCCCATTGAGAAGAATCTACTGGATGACGTAATTTACCATCTTCACTCTTATGATTGCTATGCCATCTTAATTGCTCTGATGTTTCTACGGACATAAACATTCTTTTTAGTCTTGGTATTATGGAAAGTATCTCAAGACCTTTGCAGGTACTTTGGTTTGCTTTCCATCTTCCTTCATCTTGTTTTTTTTCCAACGAGATTTTCCACATTTTGGACAAAAAATCACTATCTGCAAGCTCTTTCCTAAAAAGACAACAATCATCTACACATGCATGTATTTGTCTATAGCCTAAACCAAATGATTTAAGAAGCTTCTTTGTTGCATACGTCGAATCAGGAAGCGTGTTTTCCATAGGCAGCATATCTTTGAGAAGTTTAAGAAGTTTCGTAAATGCTGTGTCAGATACACCATTTCGAGCCTTATGCTTATAAAGAAGTATTGTAGCTGACAACTTTGTGTGGCTTGCACAACCAGGGTATAAAAGAATTTCAGATTTTTCTATCATCTCCTTAATCTCTACCCCATGTACCTTATGTCTTCCATTAGAATGATCTTCCACCTCGTCATTACCAATTTGTGTGTCTAAGTACATTCTATATGTATTTGTCACTTCATTGCCTTCATTTTCTGAAGGGGGTGCTTCCCCATGAAAAATCCATACATTATACGTTGGGTCAATTCCAAAACAAACCAAGTGTGATACAACTTCCCTTGATGGATGGTGGATAAGATTCCTACATTTTGAACAAGGGCAAATGATTTTTTCTGGATTTCCCTTCCTTTCTGCATGCTCATATACAAAATTCTGAACAGCTTGCGTGTATTCTTCAGTCATTCTATAACACATAAAGAGATCAATAATCAACCGTAATAATTACAAGTATAAAACTGATAATCAAAATTGACAAAACCTTGGTAGGTGGATCCATGATTTGTCCATCTTGATAATTCTTTTGATGTTAGAACCTAATGAAAAGACGTTATGCCAACAAAAATACGAGTTTTTCTCATGATGGAAATTGCGCCATTACCTCCCATGAAAACTATATATAATGTGACCCTACAAACTAAGCCTAAAAAGAAAGAAAACTAATAAAATCAAACTCATGAATTACTAAACTCTGCAAAACCTGGATCAAACCAATAGTTATATATTTGGTAAGTGAAATGGTGTTGGATATCTACTATACTCATTGCAGAGAGAAGTTCCAACCTCATGTGAGTTATTCAAAGCTTTAACCAGGTGGTCACAGAATTGAGTTTGGTTCATGTACTTTGTTTTGTAAATAATTTGAATAATTAGGCTGATAAAATTGAATTACTTAGGGTCTGTATGATTTAACTTTAAGTTTTGTGAATTGCGTCTTTATAATAAACAATTTAAAATTTTAGGCTACTACAACCATGATGGAGGACAAAGCCTATAAATTTTTAGTATTGTGTAATTGCTACCGGACTCAAAGAAATTCGATCTTTTGGGAATTTCTTTACTGGGTGGGGTGGGCACAATTTTGGGGTTCACTATGTGATTGACATGACCTTCTGTAACCTTGAATTTAATTCTAAATTCCCACAAGTAGAGACACCATACTTAATCGCTAAACCAGTGACCACTCCCCCATCCTTATCAAGCTTTCACTAGATCATGCAACAACTAGCTATAAATCTTTCAAATACAACAATGCCTAGAAATTTCTTCCTAGTTATCAATAACCAATCAAAATCGTTTTCAATCCATAATAAATAGCAATCCAATGTTTAGCTTCATCACTAAACTTAAAAGAATAAAGAATGATCTCAAACACTAGAATCATAACACAATTAGCGTTAGTAAAGATTGTGAAATCCTCAAAGATAACAAGAAGTTATATCTCTAAATCCTGAATAGTCTGCAAGATCAAACATTAATTCAGGATTATGAAAATAGCCTAGCTCTATTGCAATCAACTCTAGAAGCTGAAGCAATAGAAAACATGCAAAAATCATCTAGCTTACGAACGAGGATCAATGCCATGAAAAATTCATGCAAAAATGACAGAACAAAAACAAAACACAACTTAACAATCTCATAGATGAAATAATATAATCGAATAGAAGAATTTGAACCTACGTGGTAGACCGGTCTCAGTTGTGAATCACTCGAATTCCCAAATCAAAAACCCTAGCTTCAGCGCACAGGCAAACGAAAGTGCATACAAATCGAAAATTAGTTACAATGGTGTTTTTATCTCAATAAAAATTCGAGTCTAGGTAGAGAGCTAGCTAGCTTCAGCCCTAATCACGTTGTCGATAAACACGTGATAAAACACGTGAGAATTCGTAGTCCGTTTATTACAACGGCCATATAGAGAGTGTTGTAAAATATACATCTATTACAACGGACAGAAGCTGACCGTTGTAATATCGCTCTATTACAACGGGCAAATAATGCAAGTTGTAAGAAAGGCGTTGGATAAAGCATCTATTACAACGGTTCTAAAGCGACCGTTGTAATATCTGTCTATTACAACAGGCAATATATACCCGTTGTAAAAAGGACGTTGTAATAAGGTATTTTTGTTGTAGTGAAAACTATGATGTAATAATTTAATTAGTAAATTCATAAACTGCTATTTTATTATATCTTTATATTCCACTGTGAGATTCTATATTTTTACTTTTGTATCTATTTCTTAAGTAAAACTCATTGATAATTTGTCTTTTCGACATTTGGAATGTTTAAAAAGCCGGGTCGTCATAGTTGTCTTCTCTCTTTGTTGATGCCTATAGAGGGTGTTGAATGATAGATGGTAGGAACGCGGGTTCTTAAACTAATTGTTGATAGCCCGAGCAGTTGGAGATGGTAGCAGCTTCGAAGTCCTTATTTAATCAAAGCTTTACATTCCTCTATTTAACATGATTTAGGTAAGGGGGATGTGGATTCTCATGGAAAAGTTACTTTTTCTTTAATGAAGACAACAAATGAGTACGTAGTATACCCGTCTTTCTTTTTGCTTACCTACATGTGCCTATTTGAAGCATTTTCGAAGACTAACGTGTAATATTATTTAGTCAAACCTTTTATGCTGAGACCATTTGTGAATTTTTGTTTGAACGGTTTGTCTATTTCTCTTTTGATTTATGGCTTTTAGGGACAGTACAATAGCTTTTGACTATAATTATCTAGTGTCGCTCCTACCACAATTGGGTTCTCCCAGTTGCATGCTTCTTTTGTAATATCTTTTTCGTAAATAAAGTACCTATTTAAAAAAACAATCATATAGTATCCTTAATACTTGGAATCACCCCCAGCTCAATTATAAAAATTTATGCATTTGAATTCATACATTGCTTTTATCCTGGCGCTATTCAAGATGATGTACTTGGCCTTCCGTTGAATCAGCCATAACCTTTTATTTGGAACATTTCCATATTAAAGCTCCTTAACTAAGGTTTGAACATGAATTTAATATTGACATATTATACTCAATATCACTCACGAAGTTTGAGTTCATACACTCCTTCATAAGGAATTCGTTGTTTCTATAAACAGTTCAATGGTATTTCATAAATACTCTAAACTACCATTCGGTGTTCTTAATTAGGGTTTGATATTTGCTTTGTGCATCAAATACGTAAGAAAATTATGATAGTTTAAACAATACAAAATGTATGATAATTCCTACTGTTAAAGCATAAGTAATGCATCTTACATGTTCCTTATTAAATATTTTAAAAGGTGTTTTTGCATATCGTTTGGGATATTCCTGACATCCTTTTATACCAATTATAAAGAATATTGTTTACAAATCCAATGTTAAGTGTTAAACATTTAAACTATAATGATATTATATCGAGTACATCTTTAGTAATCATAAGTTTGTTGTTTGCCCTTTAGAAGTATTTTAGTACCTTCAATATTTCTTTCTTATGGACACACGCTTTCTCTGCATTTTGGCTGAAAATCAAATTATTTGATACATCTATCAAACTACTCACTCAAATTTGATGCTTATGGAGTGATACTTTTGTATCATTTATTGGATCATATCCGACAAAACACTCAAATATCGCTTCCACTGACATCGAGACACTTTACTTGTTATGTGCAAATTGTCCATTCTAATTATTTAGAATTTTTTATTTCAACACATGTGTACCAAAACACAATGTCATATAAAACGATAATTTTGTGAGTAAATCTTAATTAACTTGAGCATGTTGAATAATGAATCTATTCACAGCCGATGGATCCTATCCTTTGGTTACAACTACCAAAATCATATTTTAATAATGTACTTGGAATCCACTTCGGATTTGCGCATCATACCATATCATGGAGTCAATACTCGTAATGTTTAATCGATATTTGAGGATTTTCTTTCTCGAATTGATTAGCAACTCATAGTTTCTCTTCAATATGCAAGAATATTTACTAGACATTCTAACTCATTGTGTTCATTTAGGTTTGGTTAATTTCATTTGATCACTCGTAACCATTTTTATCCTTGGATCATATCCAAGTCCATTTTACGACCAATAATTTCTAAAAGAAATTCCTTCAATGTGAAGTTGGTATTTCTTGAAACAACAATTATTTCTCAATGCAATGGAATAGATATTCATAAACACTTTATGAAATGCCTTATATATAAAACTGATTTGGTTTTGGTTTATACAACTTATGTTCAAAACATAAATAGGTCATCCAATGACAATCGTTCCCAAAATAATTATAGGGCGATTCATACAAGATCCTTCACGTACAATTATTACGTGTAGTCTTTCGACTTGCACAACCTACCAACTCCTTGGCTTAGAATATGTTGGATTTTCTTATAAACCCTTATCCCGTAAAATTTTGTAGACTATTATTTAGATGAAATTAATTTTAACCTTGTGCACTAATCTTATGTATACAACCTTATAGAAAAAATTTAACTCAACTTCACTCACTATTAATCATACTTTGTTCAAAAAAGTTAGATTATGCCTTATCGATACATCATTATGTATGATAGAGAGGTGTAACTGTTGAAATTGAGTCTTTATTCATTTTCAGGTATGTTTGGAACTCTTTCTAATATACTCACCTATTCGATCACATCAAATCAGTATTATTTTCTATTGCATGTATTTTATTTACTTGTACTTTATGTTCTATGAACTCGTCATTAATATATCACATGTGTATCATATACACGTATTCATGTTTGTGATAATTCATCGATGAATACAAAAAAGTGCATGGAACCATTTTGGAATTAACGGACTTTCGATTGCAAATATCTTTATATATCAATCTATGGAGTCCATCAACTCTTACAATGCTCCCACTGAAAGGGTACATTAACTTTAATTGTCTAAGATATAAATCACAGGCACCATATGATTCATAATCATATGGTCAAGAATTATTTCTCAAAACCATGGCTTAGTCTACAATTCCAAAATAATCACATATAAATTTAGATAAAGTATTTTCCAATGCATCGGTACTATAGTTTTATTTTATAACGAATATTCATAATATTCATATTGAAATAAAACTATGTATATTTTTCACTTAATATTAAAAAATAATTATTATTCATAAATAATGCTTGGTGCATTTTATGAAACAATTTTCATAACTTGATGTAACTAATAAGTGCTATATGGCATGCTCTCACTTTTTCCACCATTACTATAATAGCATATAAAATACGAAGCTCCATTCAACCACTTAATATAGACTATTTATTTAATTTACTATAACTGGTTTACAGTCAAGAATTTGCAGATCAAGTATCTTAAATTCGAAGAAATAAATATCATAGAAAAAACTTTCTATGTGAAAATACTTTTATAATAAAAATCATATTTATCTTTCCAATGTTAAGTATATAATGTTATTTTATAATTTTTATATTCGAATTTCTTGATGAAGTAGAAATGACCATTCACTCTCTTCATTCTAACTATGGCTTAGGTTACATCCACCCTTATACATTCCATTTCCTTTTTAAATATTCGAACCATTCATAAGAAATCCTTACTACAATACCATAATGAACTCTTCATAAAAGTGCATTTAGTCATCCTTAACTTTAAGGATATCAAATAAGTTACATTTTACGTAAACTGATTAAACTGAGATTTCAATGATCGAATTCTTAGATCCATCTTGTACCATTTGGTCCAGTCTTACATTTAACACAACAAGGCTATTATTGTAAACAAGCATATGGATTACACAATCTCATGATACAGTTTATTTGCTTATTTAAACGAACTAATTTGATCGAGATTTCGTACATTGCACCATTCACCATATAACATTTATATCTGATCATATGTGGATCAAATATTTGTATTCTTACATTGATTTTAGAGCTCGAAACTCATTGAAGACAATACACAATCTCAGGTAAGTAATCTCATAAGTGACTAAGTTACGAACATATTTAGTGGCTTTATAATTAGGCACTTGCATGGGTCAACATACAAAAAATATTAGCAAGTATATTTTATATTTCTAATGTCAATATTAATTAAGTTCATTTGTATATTTTAATTGATAAATATTATATTAGATTATATTAATTGCAAAAATTTATTAATGTAGGTTATTATAATTTTATACAACATATGTTCTTACAATATTAGAAAGGTTAAATGTTACAGTTTCATTTTTCTAACAAGGCTCCCACTAGTCGTTTATATTTCTCTAAACCCTAAGATGATATATAAAGTCTTTCAACCTCACTGCTAGGTGTTATGGTTCGTCTGTTTTGGCATTCTATCTTTGAGTTTGCTTAACAAGTCAGAACCCCACAAACGATGGAAAACCCTTTATCAGTTGTATCAGATACAACTTCTAACCAATGATTCCTTATCCTAATCTCATTTTGACATTAAGTTTGCTCAACAAATCGAAAGAAATTATTCATTCCTACCTACCGTTTCATGATGACCTAAGTATAATATATGTACCCTGAGTCTGCTCAACAAATATATGTAGTTATCTTACCCCATCTAATCAATATATTAATAAGACTATACATAGCTTGCATTTGCTCAACAACCAGAGAGTGTGCAAGTAATTTATTAATATCTAAATGGCAGAGGACAACACTTATATTAAAGATTCATAATCTTTAATACATTTAATTGAGTAATATCGATTTATCGAATAATGTATTTCATACGATATACCATCGTGACTCAAGTGTCAGACATATCAGAAATCACAATATATGTACCTTTACGCATGTATTTATTCCTCAAGTTTTTTTAGATTTTCTTTAATGTTCCACCTTTAGTTTATACTTTTATATTATATAAGTTTTATTATTATATAACTTTTATACTTTATTTAACTTATATAATATTTTATGTATGACATTATGTTAGTTAAATCTTATTTAACTAATTTATTAATCAACACTTTAATTAATTATTTTTATTTAATTATAACATATTATATTGAATATATATACTATAACCTTTATAGTAACACACATATATCTTATATATATATATATATATGTATGTATGTATGTATTTTAAATTATGAATTAACTTCTAATAATTACTTAATTAAAAAAAATTAATTAAATTTTATTATTTTAAAAAATTCTTTCATATATACATGTATACTCATATTGTCTAAAATAATTTAAGAACACATGACATGTATCATTATATATATTAAACGTGTATATATATTTAATTAATTTACTTATATAATTTTTTCATTTATTTTATTAATTTTGTTAATAAATAATATTTTTGAAATTAATTTTATAACATTTTCAAACATTTTGAAAAACTATATTATAACTTTTATAATATTTGTTTCTTTAATTTAACTTTTAGATTTAAAATGTTTTATTATAATTTTCAAAACAATTTGAAAATCAAAATTATAACATTTGTAATATTTTTTATTTTAAATTTAACTTTTAATTTTAAAAAATTTATTTTGTGACGACCCGTAATTTTTGGATATTTGAAATTGAAATATTCAATTGATTTTAAATATTTGAAAGTTAGCTTAACTTGAGTTTCAAATATCATTGTTTATTTGACAATTAAATTATTAAATTTAATAATTGAAAATTGGTTAAAATAATGAATCTTGGTTTTTAAGCTGGCTAAAAATATTTCTTGGAAATTTTGTATTTATAATACTGGAGATAATAGAAGTTTTAAATTTGAATTTAGGAATGTTTTGTTCAGTTTTGAAAATATGTCGTTTAAATCGATATTTGAAAATAGTCTTCCGAGGCACAGTCTCAGAATTTGTGGAACTAGTTCCATTAGATCCGTAATAATGTATTATTATTGGATTTCAAATTTCGTAGTGTTTGGAGTTATCGTGTGATCGTACGAAATTTAAACACGCTGAAATTTATATCGAAATTCAATATAATAACTGGGTCCAAAAAACTGTCTTCTCCATACGATCGAGTTAGGCCACAAAACCT
Organism: Allium cepa; assembly: GCA_030765085.1. Taxonomy (NCBI): domain Eukaryota; kingdom Viridiplantae; phylum Streptophyta; class Magnoliopsida; order Asparagales; family Amaryllidaceae; genus Allium; species Allium cepa. The sequence goes on along the minus strand of CM060935.1, from coordinate 788,299,541 downwards.
TTTCCGTTGTGTTCGTAATAGGGATATAACATTATAAACGTCTAGCGGCAGGCCTCGATAGATTGTTAAGTTTTTAAGCTGTATTTTCAAGACGATTAAAATTTAAACTCTACATTTTTAAAACATTGAAGACAAGTGTATATATATAGTTATTAAATTAAAGTAGTAATAACTTAAGTTAAAATGAAATAAAAATGTAAATATATATATAAATGCATTTGGACATTTGTAAGCTAAAAGAAGACCTTGGTCTACAAGTATCAATTTTTTTTATGGTTTTCTTCATTTAAAGATAAAATAAAAATCATGGCCGAGCTCAGGAATATCGCCTTCATTTCTTCGTCACCTTCCATTCCTTATTCCAAGTTCAGAAAAAAAAACAAAAAATATATACAGAACTCAGAAAAATAAATAAATGGCCGAACGAATTCGTTTCCCCTTTCTTTAAATCAATTCTTCTCCCCCTCTCTTCAGTTTAAAGGACAGTATTCCTTTGTTTCTAAACGAAGTTCAAAACCTAAGTACGAAATCGACTTCGATCGTTAAAAATAAACCGAGAGAGAAAGAGGAGAGAGGTCTCGATCGAATCGAGGGTGGCATGCGGCGACCGCGAGAGAAGAGCACGAAGGCGAATCATTTGAGGGGGAAGGTGAGATATAGATCGAGTCTGGGCATCGATTTTCTATGGCAAGCTGGGTCATGTAGTCTTGGGCGAGGCCGGTGATCATTATTGGAGCGGCAATCGGTGGATAAACGAACCGCACGAGGGTTTGAGCAACAGGTATAAATTCTGTTTTAAATTTTTATGTATATATATATATATGTAAATAGAGATAAAATGCAGATAGAGAAATATATTTTTCAGTAAGATTTAAATATGCAGGTTTTTTAATTTGTATATATATAGGGAAAAATTTAATATTTACCATAAGGCAAAAATTTATTCTATTTTTAATTTAACAAATATATATTTACATCCGCATGCATATTTTAAGTTAAGACGGCAAATATATATAGATAAGATTTTGAAAATATATAGGGATTTTAAATGATTGAAGAGTTTATATGAAAACAAAATTTTAAAATCTATATTTTATTTTATTAGTATATATATGAAGTTTCAAAGATAAAAAAGTATTTAGGGTGATTAATTTATTTAATAAACTTATTTAACTATTTAGTTACTAAAGATAATTTATTAAAAGAAAATTTTATTTAATATCAAATTATTAGTTTAAAAAATAGAAAAAAATAAATGATTAGTTTAAATTAAATTGATGGTCAATTTAATTTATTAAATGGTAAATTATTGTAGATTTTCTCAGATGTTAATAAATCATATAATGTTGTACAAGGTTTAAAACTGTAAAGAAAACAAGTCGGGTTTGGATCAGGATGCAATTCAAAAATAAAAGGTGAGTTAATCTCACTCAAATTGGATTGCTGGTTAATTTAAATAGTTAAATTTAAATTATTGGTTGATTGCTTGAGAATTGATTATTATTATCAGTCTGGATGTGATAGTACATATGGTAGTGTGTGTGTGTATATATATATATATATATATTGGAGTGATTGATTCACGTATTATATAGCGGATGAGACCCTATGCACCCCGCATAATAGCGGATGACCTTTTATACTGCGATATCCCCCTCGAAGTGGGATTGGTATTTTATATTGTGCTAACATCTGTGGATGCAGGGAAACAGGTTGGAGAGATCCAACTGGATTCCTCAAAATGTTGAATTTATTTTATATTCATTAATGTGATTTATGTGATAATCTGTGATGATTATATTGATTATATTAGGAATTAAAATATTGAATGCCATAGCTTGGTTGAATATATATTGGTATTTTTAGAAAATAAAAAATATATAAGGTTTGGTTAAAAGAAATAAAAAGGGAAATTTTTAATAAAAATAATTATAATGAATTTGGGTAAATTAAAGATTGAATTTGGAAAAGTATAAAAGTTTGATTTTTAAAATCTATTAAATAAATTCTAAGTATGGGAATGAAGATAGAGATTCTAAATAAATGAAAATAAAAGAGTTTTGGAGAATTAAGTGATATTGTCTAAAAATTTAAAGGATTTTATTTTCAAAATTTAAGATTTAAAATGTTTGGGAAGAAATAAAAGGGTAGAATTTTGAATGAAGTATGAAGTGGATATTTCAGTTTAGAATAAGATTTTTAAATTATAAATATAGAAGTAAATATGGAATTAATGGGTTTTAAAATAAATTTGGGTAAGTAAATTTGGGTAAGTAAAGGAAATTATTTTAAAATGGAGTTAGTTTTGAAAATTGATTTGAAAACTGATTAAGTGTTTCAAACTGGGATTAAAGGAGAATGAGATTATGGAATTTACAAACAGGGTTTAAAAATAAAAGGAATAGTTATCAGTGGATAAATTTGAAAGTGTGAATTCACGGTGGGAATTTATAAGGAGATGCTAATTTGTTTTAAAAATAAAAGGTGGTTTTATTTTTTTTAGAAGTATGGAAAAAAAATTTACAGGATGGAGATGTAAATTAAATTGTGATAAATCAAGCAGGATTTATAAATGATTAGATGGCTATGTTTAAATGGAAAGTATAATTCCCTAAAAAGCCAAGTATATTTTCGAAGAAAGATTTCAAAGTATAAGTTAGGGGTTTTAAAGTGGTTTTAAAAGAATGTTTTAGAAAGAAATTATTATTTAATGGTTTTAAAAATTTTAAAAGTAAATATTTATTAATTAATTATATAAGTAAATTATTTTAAATATTTAACTAATATTATGATTTAAAGCTAATTATTTAATATTATACCTTATAGAATAACTTTTATTTTAAAATTAGTTTTGGCTTAAGTTTTACATGAGAAATTATTATAAAATTTCATAATTAGTATTTAAATAAAGCGTTTAAGTAGTTTTTATTTTACATGTTTTAAAGTATATATTTTTGGATAAAGTGATTTAAGTTATTTAAAAATCTGAAGTATTTAAGACTTGGTGATCTTCAATGAAAATAAAACAATTGGGTGGAATTTATTCCGCGAGAGAAAAAGTGATTTGAAAAATATTTTCAAGGATCGAAGTGTAGAAAATATTGCGAAGATATTTTGAAATAAATAATTTGGAAATTTTTTAAAGCCTGATGGTTGTTTATGGATGTTATTTGATTGTTAAATAACCAACTATTAATATTGGCCAATACGCTGAACATTTCAAAGAGGCCGGGATCGGGATTAATTTTCTGAAAACCACTTCGATCCGGTTTGAACGTTTTCATGAGGAAGACAACAGCTTGGAGTCGAAGATGCAGCAATGAAGTGCAAGGGCTAATCACTACTAATCCTGAGGGTGATTCCAAAATGGATGTAGTAGGAATAGTGCCTTCGGTTCCGTTCGGATCCGGAATGGACTTGTATGGACGAATACTACCAAAACATCGTCAAGAGGACGATGAACATTCTAAGTGAGATGTGTTCTAAAAAGGTAATGCATGGCCTCGAGCCTCATCAACCGGGAATGGCTAAAACATGGAAGGTGCAGCAAGGCTAAGTGGCTAGCAACCAATTAGGGTAAGATCACCCTTGTCTAGATGTCCCTTTATTTCGGTTGTGTGGGTGGTTGCTGATCCCAACCGTGGGATGATCTTATTCGGAATATCCAGTAAGGGGTAGCTCCGGTCTTGTGTAGTAGTAGATCGGGGTGGATCCTCGGTACGGTGATCTAGACCATATACTGTGACGGGTGGTACCCCAATAGCCCTGCCATTGATGGAAACCCAATCTCCAATAACTGCCTTCGGACGTGTTTGTATACCTATTATGCTGGAATTTAATGAATGTAACAATTTCGGCTATTTGAAATAAGTATTTGTATATAGACACTACTATAATATTAGAGGATTTGATAAGAAATGTTTTAGTTATCGTAAGGTAAAAACTCAGCATGTTATTGGTGGCGTGGTCTTATGAGATACTTTTGATTTCATGGATTTTGATAACTTTAATAATCCAATTGAGTGTGTTTTCTCACTCTGGTTTTCTAGACCGACTCAGGTGTTATTTCACTATAATGCTCGGGTCAGACCGAGTATTATACAGTATAGATTCTGGATGGACTGCTATGGAGCTCAAGAGACGAGCTGGATGATGAGGCGTATTTCCGTAGATTTATATTCCGCCATGCAGTGTAAGCTGTATATTCAGCTTTGGGAGGATAAGTTATTATACCTTCCCTGAATTGTGTTGTTGATTTTGTTGTACTTTGTTGATGTAATGTATATAACAGATACAGTTCTTTTGTATAAAGATTCAGTCATTTATCTATTATATGTTGTTCCGCTGTACGAGATTCTGTTGTTGTTTTCCATTTTCTTCTTCTACCTCCTTCTTATTTCCCTTACGGTCTGTTTTTTCGGCTTTCGATTGTTCGACATTTAATACTGTGGACGTATTGGGGTCGATTTTCGGGCGTCGAAAAATCGGGTCGTTACAATTTTATTTTGAAAACATTTTTGAAATTTGTCCAAGGCCCAATTCAAATTGGGGCTTTATTATTATTGTGGATAACCTTCGGGCATACCTCATCCTTTCGGGCCAGGTCGGTAGCCTAATAGGGTAGAGTACTTGATTACCCGAACCTAACCTTAGACACTAGTTTTTTAGACGTCCTACTATATGGATAGGCTTTAATAAGGTACCCTTAATGCTTCTAATTTAGACAACATATGCTATTTGGTTCTTATCCCATAATTGAAACTAGGTCAGCCGCAGCGGAGTAATTGGGTAAATTTCATAAATTTTACCCTTTTGGATCTTTATTTGGCCTGTGTAGTCTAAATTTATTTAGAACTTTTCTAAATTTTCATTTTAAATAAAATCTATATTTTATTTATTTCATAAATAATGCTTTATTTTTGTATAGTTTGTATTAATATATGTTTGTGTGTGTGCTCCATATACACATATGTTTGTACATGTACGCGTAACATAATATAGTGCAAATGGTTTGACATATGTAAATATGGTTATTTGTGATGGTTACGTGTATAACCGTAGCAAATAGGGTAAGGCTAAAAATTCTTTTCCCACTTGTCGGTCTAAATTTTTACATTCCCGCTTAAAACCATATGTTATCTCCTCTCGGAATAAAATAAAACCCTAGATCTCCTCTCTTCTTTCTATTAATTATTTAACCATTCAAACTCGTTTCTCTCGTTTCTGTAGCTTGTTAATATATTATTTTCGATTTCACACTCGTCTCCTCTCTCTCTCTCATTAAATTGTATTTTCCTTCGTTTCCATCCAATCCCAATTTCTTAGTAATACGAGAAGATAGCAACAATGTCCGAAGCTGAAATGAGAGTCGGATCAGAAATGATAGCAAAAGCAAAAATGTCTACAGCAACGCCCCTCTTCCCCTCCTCTTCAAAACCAACTTTATCCCCAAATCACAATAAATCTACCCAGATAAAAAATATAAGAGAACGAACAAGCGATTTGCGCCTCAATATTATATCGTCTCTAATGAAGCATGAAACCATTTTTGATGACACCATCCTATTCCGCTTAATCCAATCCACTGTAATTCAGAAGGGATATAAGTCTCAACTGCCAATTCATCTTCGTTACTGTGCTTCGATTTTCACTTTGGGATCTGGAAGCAGGATCTTGAATTCATGTGTGTTAGTGGCGATTTCGATTGTATGCTTTGCACCACATGATTTTGGGTAATACTACTAATCAATTTCAAAAATTGGATTTGGCGATTATCTATCTGGAAGTAGGTCTCGGGGTTCAAAGTTCGGTAATCAGTGCTCAGTATTTCAGATGATTTATAACTTAGTTTGTTGCATGATCTATTCATTGGCAGATGTTCAAATGTCAAATGCTGAGACCTTTGCTTTTTTAGGCTGAGAACAGTCAGCTTTTGTGCTTGATTATTAACATATTCTACTCCAACATGGAGACTTTTCTCCGATATCTGATGCGTTGGACAGGACAAGATACGAGCGCTTGAAGGACAAACAGTCTGATTCTCCCATTGATGTTGTTGTACTGTTTAATTCAATTCAAGAAATGGAGTTTCGGTCGTTCATTTCCCTTTGTACACAAGTAGTTGCATATTCAACGAAGAGTGAAGTTGATAAGCAAATCCATGGACCATTTGTAAGACGCGGGTTGCTGTTGGATGTTCGCATTTCTACCGGTTTGATTCATATGCATTCAAATTTCAAAATGTGGGTGCATTACTGATGATGCACGAACTGTGTTTGAGAAACGATTTTTAGAGATGTAATCGTTCGAAGTGTTATGGCTAGTGGGTTATATAAAGATCGAAGATGTTGATGGTGCACATGGTTTGTTCAATGAAATGCCTGCAGAAAAAATGTGGTTTCTTGGACAATACTAATCGCTGTGTATGCTCAGGTGAGAAAGAAATGTGATACATTGAGTTACTTAAATTTCTATTTTAGCTTTCACTGATATGTATCATTAATGCTTTTTCATTCATGCTGTGAAAGGTGAGACCTGACAAACTGTGTCATACTTTGATGGAGATGACAATCACCTTATTATGAGACTCCATGTATTCTGCTCACATGCTCATTTACAATTTTGATCCGACTTGTTAGGTAACTTTTCTTATTTTATGCTTTTTTATTGTATTGTTTTATACTTTGGAAAAAATAAGGGAAAATGTAAATTTTGTGCCTAGTTTGTGTCGTGTGTGGTGTTTATGAGACATGTAAACCGATATATCAAAATGTTTGATGGTAAACGCTTGTTATGCATGAGTATATATATATGTGTGTGTGTGTGTGTGTGTGTGTGTGTGTTATAATTGTGTACACCTTATTATCTTTCTTACTTGTACCGAAGTCAAGGCCATAGCCAGGAAATGAGACTAGACTTTTTTGAGGCAGATTGGATTTTGAAACTTTTTGCTAGAAATATGGTATACTAAATATTCATAAAACATTATAGTATATGGCCTTAAATCCAAAAGTATTTCATTACATTTACATGGCAAAAGAATTTGCCTCTCTACTATATACGAAGCCCCAATAGTCGAATTTATTCGGTCTAAAGGAAAAAGCCACCATGAGGCAGCTGCAAATACCAATCATAGCCATTTTCTTGCTGGTGCTTTCATGATTCTCACTAATTTCTTTTGTTGGGCTCTCTTCTTCATCGTCCAAGTAAGACTTTTTTTACTCAGATAAACCATGTCCGGTGCACTTGCTTCTAAAAAAGTGTGTTATAAGCTGTTGTAACACTATTGACTCATTGGGGTGAATAGGCAAGTACACTAAAGGAATACCCAGTAGAGTTAACATTGACAACACTAATATGCTCATTGGATGTAGTAGAAAGTGAGGAATTCGCTGCTGTAATGACCATAAGTATAGGTCAATGGATTATCGATTTCAACACTAGACTATTCAGTGAGGTATTGTGAGAGGGGAGTTTGTGTGAAATATTTGAAATATAAAGTTATGTTCTATGTTTTAGTAATTTATGTTCTATGTTTTAGTAATTTATGTATAGAAATAGAAAGTTATGTTATTAATGAAATCCATTATGTGAATCTTCATTTAATATTTGAAGCCAAATGCTAGTTTATTGTGACATTTACTATAAAAAGCCATAGTAAAAAATAGGCAATTTGTGATGGTTATTTAACCTGAACGTAGCAAAAGGTCGTCCTTTCGAAGTCAAAATGATAGTTTATTGCAAAGTTTGTTACGAAGAACAGTCGCAAAAATAGGCAATTTATGATGGTTGTTTAATCCAACCGTAGCAAATTGCCACCTTTTTGAAGCCAAATGACAGTGTGATAACCCAGATTTTTGGAATCTATTAATTGGTAATTAACTGGATTAAATTATTAAAAATACTAATTTGTAAGTTGAACAAATAAATTCTGATAATTTTTTTTGGATATAAATATTTATTTGATAATCTTATAATATAATTATTTAAATTTGCAAAACTTATCATTTCAAAGCAAATAAATTATGCTAGCTATTTTACTATTATTCATATATATCTATGGTTTGTGAATAAAACTATGATTTGAAATTCAAAGTAAATATCTTAAAAATAAATTAGATTTAAAAAACTCTACATTTTAAAACACTAAAGTATATACATTGTTATTAATTAAAATACAAATAGCTTAAGATAAAATAAGAAAAAATAAATAGGCTTAATATTTTTCTTTTAAAGTTACATCAAATAAATAAAAAGAAAATGTATAAATAAAAATATAAACATAATATATAAACACAAGAAAATATAAAATGCATACATTTGACATTTGTATGCTAGGATGTCATGCAAATTCACAAGTGTCAATTTATTAGCTTTCTTAAAAAAATGATTATATAGCAAAATCAATAGCTGTATACAAATATTATCTTTTACACTTTCTCATTTCATAACTTCCTTTTTTCTTTCATCTTTCGACCTAAAACTAAAACCAAAAGAAAATTTAACAATTACAACTCCAAGTTTTTCAAACTGATGCAAGCAATTCAAATTCGATACCAACTCAATTAAAAGAAGATTAGATCAAATTCAAGTTGCAGTTTCAAATTTCAGATCAGTTTTCAAATTTCTAAAGCTTGTTCTCTGTTCTCTGTTCAATCAACTTTAGGTGAGTAAACTTGAATCTTATAAGCTAAATTATCCGATGCATGTGATAAGTAGTTGAAGTAATGTTGTAGAAATGTTTTGCATGGATGAATTTATATGTTTGCATGTATAAAAATATGAAGTACTGTGTGCATGTCTGTATATAGATAAATTTGTCTCTGTTTTTGATTTCAAAGGACTAAAATAAGTTAAATAATTCATTTCTCTTTCCCCAATCTCTTTTAGGTTATGAACTTTTAAAGAAATATGTTTGTATTAACCAGATACTATTTAAAAAAAAATATTTTTTAGTATAAGCAAGCAGTTTTTACTGGAAAGAATCAGAAATTCAACTGTTTAAATCTTGGGTTTTGATTTTATCATCAGATACGATTTTTGAAACTATGATTTTTAATAACAATATCAATATTTTTAAGTTTGTATTTGGGTTGAATTTATGAGTTGAACGAAAATTGAACTTTGCTCGTATTTCGACGATCGGGGAATGGGGGTGTGTCGTGCTCGTTGCTAGGGTAGCTGGCTGTCTAGGGGTTGAGGGAAAAATGGCCAGTGATTTTCTAGATCACCGTAGTGGCACGACAAATAGGATCTAGGGTTTAAGACCTTTCTCGAGACGACGAGGTTGTCAAGGCCAATGCGTCGTCGTGGTCGCATCAGAGTTGATCGGAGGTAGGGGAAAAGAAGCACGGGATAGTGGCAAAGGTCTGGGTTAATCGGAGAGTTCTCTGGTGGAAGGAGGCGGTGGCGCGAGGCATGTTTGTGTTCGGGTATCGTTCCAGTGAAGTTCTTAACTTGCTCGATTTCGTTAGGCTGAGTCGAATGGAGATCTGGGTGGTCAGGTCATTCGAGGGGGTCCTCGGCGATCTGTTGGCAGTAACGAAGTTGATCGGAGCGGCGGCGATCATGTGTGCATGTGCAAGAGTGTCTGTATGTGTCTGGATTTTTAGGGTGGTTGCTGTGTTGATATGAAGAAGTTACGACATGGGTTTGTGTAGAGGTTTGCATCGGGTTGGTCTCGAGTTGATGCTGTAGAGTGGAGAGAAGGGAGAGAGTCGGGAAAAATAAAGGGGAAGGCTTGGGTTAGTCTCGGGTTTGTACTATAGGGTTGTAACAAGGTTTTAAAATTTAAAAACAAAACAAGTTTTTAAAAACAAATTTCTTATCCAACATCTTAAGTGATTAATGTTTTATTTAAGTATTAAATTAGTTAAAGGCAATGTAATAATATCTTTTCAACTTAAACTAATTATGTTTGGAATATTTTATTATATGTCTATTATTTAAATTAATTTTTAAGTTTATTAAAATAAAAGTTAATAATGTAATTAAGTAGATGGTTAAGAAAATAAAGTGTTTAAGTTTATAATTAATCAAAAGGTCCTAAATGATTTGTATGTTAATGGTAAATTAATTCCAAACATTTAAATTAAATGAAATTTAAATGATAATTGAGTAAATGATTAAGAAATGGTTTAACTTTTAATTAATTAAGGTCTTAAGTAATTAAAGGATAATTAATTAATTCTAATAATTAATTAAAATAAAATAAAATGGCTTGTAATTAATCAATGATAATTAAGCAGGATTATAAGTAATAAATTCATAAATAATTAATTTATTTTGTGTTAAATTAAATTGATTATAAGTTGTGTGATTAATTAATCTTGCTTATGGATGATTAAATTGTATTGAATGCTTGGATTGATTAATATCTCTGTTATGTTATTCTGTGATATGAAACGCTTTGGATTGAGCAGTTGATTAATGTGAGACATTTGTTTAAATAGATATTTGTGATGGAAATTTCTGTATGAATATGACATTCTGAAAGTTTAGATTGAATTATCTTCACTTAAACAACTTGGCTTAAAAGATGGCATTAAATTCGAAGAGATCGGAGCCGGATATCAATGATATCCGGAACCACTTCGATTTGATTATAGAGTCAAATAGGCTGGAATGAAATAAATTAAGTAAGCTGGACCATTAAAACTAAGTAATGGTACTTAGATACTATTTTAAAATGTCAATCGATTTTTGTAATAAGTGTTTGACTATAGCAAGATAAGAACTCGTAACGAGGTACGAGTTACCACGGTTTTCAAAGAAGTTTTATAACTTAGTATTTCAAGTTACATGGGTTTACTCACGCTGGTTTCCAGCCTGATTCGGGTGTTTCTTTATTGTAATGCTCGGGTCAGACTGAGATTACAGATTTTCAGTTTAGGATGTTTTGGAACTCAAGAGGCGAGCTGGATGGTAGGAATGTATGGAGTATATTCCTCTATGTATTTGAGATTGTATTGATGGTAGTCAGGGACAAGTTGTTACAACTGTCCAATTTATTTGTGAATGATTGTACTCTGATATAATGTCTGCAAATGGACAGTTACAGCTTTTCTTTGTATAAATGATGTCATTTGATATTATATTTTGGTCTGCTGCGATTATGAGATTCTATGATGTTGTTCTTTGTTTCCTCTTCTACCTCTTTTTCTTCTTTTCCCTAACAATCTAGAATTTCCAGCGTTCGATTGCTCGGCACTTCTACAGTGAACGTATTAGTGTCGAATTTTCGAGGTCGAAAATTTCGGATCGTTACATTTAATATCAGAGCAGAAGGTTAAGCGAGAACCTTGGCTTTGGTAGGTTACTCATTGGAGATATGGTTAGTAAAACCCTAGAATGAGTTGAGTATATGAGGGCGTACTTGTTATTTTCTTATACAAAGATTTTAAAAAACGGTTTTAAAAATGAATGATTTTTATATAAGCTTATATTTTGTTATATAAAGCTATAATTTTTCTAATTATATATATTAGGTAATTGGTTGCTGATTATTGAAATTAAATAAGATCATAAAATTAAATATAATAATAAGAATTAAGTGGTAATATATATATATATATATATATATATATATATATATATATATATATCCAAATGGGAATTGGATAATATGAACTATACAAGTAAGATAAGCTAGAAATGGATTTAAACCAGAAATTAAAATCCTAAAATTTGTAGAAGTGTTTTCAGAATGTTGAATTAAGTACCCTGATTTTATTTTCCAATAAATTATATATAGTGAATTGGTTTCCAGATATGATAATCTTGGATATTATCATAAAATGGTTATTGTGTTTAATAATGGGATGTTTGTTTTCTAATAATAAATAATGACAAAGTAGAATGAATATTTTTAAGGAAGTAACAATTTATGTAAGTATAAGTTATAAATTGGAAAGGATTCAAATAGTGAAGTTTTAAAATCCGAGTCCAGAAATTTGAAAAAGATATAATAGATAATATGATTCAGAATATTTTTGAATGTAGGAATATTATTTTAAAAATAGAGTTTTTTTTAAAAATTTTTAAAGGAATTTGTTTTGAACTGAAAACCAAGAATGGTTTAAATTTTGAAATATGACTTGTTGTGTAAATAAAAAAATATGTATATATATGGATATACATAATATGAAAGTTGGTTTGAATTAAATACCAAGTGTTAAAATCTAAAGTATCCTTGAGAATGAGATGTAAAAAAAACCCAAAGAGAAATAAGTTTTTAAAACTTATAAGTGGGAAGTAATATTGATGGAAAATGTAAACATAAAATGGAGGATTCAAATTTAGTAAGGTTGACTGGATTAAACGAATTGAATTTAACTTAGGGGAAGTTAAATAAGTTTAGAACGAACAACCTGAATTGGAAATTTCAAGATGAAATTGAGATTTAACTTAAGGAAGTTAAATGGGTTGAATTGAAAAGGGAGTTATGTGTGATCTCAAAACAGGTTTGTGTTCTGGAAATTGGTAATGGATGCTATTGATGGTTGTATTAGATAATATGGATGTTTATTTACTTTGACATATCATGGTACCATCCTATTGTTATTAATAATCTATAAAAAGGAATTGGATTATTCTAAATAAATTAAGAAGTGAATTGAGATAATATATATCCATTACTGAAATAAAATGGAAATAAAACTTTAATTTGAAACTATTTAAATAATTTTGATTTTAAGAGATAAAGATTGAACATATGGTAATGGAATCACTTTGAACTTAAGATTTGAATGTTGAAAGTTGAACTTGCAAACTGAAATTGTTAAGAATTGGTTTCAAATTTAGAAGTTAAAATTGGATAATAAATCGGATTTCGAAGATTAAATTATTTAAAAAGTTTTGAACTCTTACTTGAACCTTGAAATAAGTTAAGTAAAAGTAATAAATGAATATTAAAAATTTGGGCTGATAATTAATTGTATAAAGACTTAGGTTGTTAAATCAAAAGTAAAGGTTAATTTGATTTAGGGTATTAAATCAAAATTTGAGAATTTAACTCGAATTTGTATAAATTGCGATGATTTAAAATTTCAAATGGAATAGGAATTAATTCAAAGATGGAATTTGAAATTGAATAAAATTAATGGTATTGATTTGAATTAAAATGGGAATCGAGGGTAATTCAAATTGAATTGGAATTGAATCGATTTAATGGATGGAAAATTGATTGGAAGTGGAGCTTGAGAAATGGAACCAGTTTGACTCTGAAACTATTTTCAAATAAATTGTTTTTAATAAATTGTTTTAAATCTATTTTTTCTAGCTATTTACTATACAACCTTTCTTTTCGTACCCAAACTATCTTATACTTATTTTATAACTATTTTGAAACTAATTACTATTTTACAACAATTTTGCATCTGTTTTACAAACTATTTAACTATTTTTTTATAACTACTTAAGTATTTACAACTATTCCCCAACTAATTACTATTTTTCAACTACTTATCCATTTAAACTTCTCAAGCTATTTTCTAAATTCAAACTAGTCAGAGTGCACACTGTTTATAATTAAATACCAATTGAGAAAAGAATGGATGTGATAACCCAAATGGAAATTGAAGAAACTGTAAATAAGTGAATAGAAATCAAAATGAACGTTAATAAAAAGGGAATTTATTTGGCTAATAATCAATGAGGATAAATACGTAAGATGTACGTATATTATTCTATTCGCATAACAATTTGATTCAGATTCGAGCACAGAATTTCGAGATAGTATATCGATCCGAGTTTGTATTTTTCACTCGATTTTCGACGGCGAACCCTGGATATGGATTTTTGATTGATTCTATAAATTCTCTATTATATTTATGGCTATGCAAGGAGAATGACGGTTTCTGATCAAGAAACCAGATCTAAGCCCACACTAGGAAGTCGGGTGGACGATACTAGTTCGGAAGTAAAATTGCGTGATTGAGTGAGCGATCAGATTTGATATTAAGTACGGATGATATATGTGCATTGTACGTGCTTGAATGAAATACATATTGAAAATTTTGAAAAGAAATGTAAAAATGATTTTTTTTGAAAGGGAAAGATATATTTTGAGAAATACATGATAAATAAAAGTGGAAGTTGGATATCACTATAACAGAAACTCATTTTATAAAAAGTAAGTGGAGCAAGTAACTTTATAAAATGAATCAAACTTGAATATTTGATTTGGCATATATGAAGTATGTATATATATATATTTGTTATATATGATAAACTCTCCTTGTTGAATTTATAACCATAAGAAAAGATCTTTGAGATATTTGAAGTATAAAAAGGAATTTATATAAGTAAGATGTCATCTAAAATATTTTGTTATAGTTAAAAGAATAAAATTATATATATATATATATATATATATATATATATATGATTTTATGAGAATGATTTTGCGAAAAAGGTTATGGAACCCTTTGATTTTGAAAAGTTTTTTGTTTGGCAAAAAGCAAATTTTGGGAAATTGGAAAGCCTAATTGGAGAACTATCGATTTTGAGATATCGATTTTGTGTAAATGGGATTTATATGTGAGACATATAAGAATATGATTTGAAAGATACTATATGTGTATAGTAAAAATGTTTTGAGAATGCTGCGGGGAAAAAGGGGCTTCCATTTAGAGTTGAAACTTAGTAGGAGATCCACGGGGTGGTTCTGCCTTGAACCCTAAGGGGGGTTCTAAATTTTGATCCCAGAAGATGTCCGTACAGACTGAAGTTCCCGAGGATTGTGGTTAGGGTAGTGAAAGTCAATGGCGCTGATGCCTACAGTGACATTGGGGTTATGATGTGAGGACAGTGTAACTCGATGTAATTGCAATCTACTGCGCACCATAGTGGAAGTCGAGGGGCAGTGATTGCTTAAGATCTACGTTTGATTTTGCTGGGAGAGTGACGTAACATTGGCAGAATATGATCTATGAAGACACAGCAAAAGTCGTGTTGCAGTGAGTGCCTACAGGCTACATTGGGACTCGACTGATGCAGTCTGCGATCTATGTGGTCATTTGGCAGCAAGATTCGAGGGTACTGATGCCTACAGTTACATGGTTTTTGCCATGATGGAAACGTAACTCTGGGTGTATGTAACAACCCGCATATTTATCGATTTTATATTTAAATATTTTATTTAAATATTTTGTCGTTAATCGGATATTGGTCCGAAAAGCTACTTTTTGCAAATGGTCTAATTAGGACCCGAGACCACTTTCATTGAGTTTGAAATGCCATTTACAATCTTTTTAAGTATAAACTTTGAGATGTTTGGGGTTAGTGGAATTTCACTAACTTTTCCCACTTTGGACTTTGGGTTGGTTTAGCCTATTAAACCTAAGTTCCAACCCCTTCTCCTCATCTCTTCATAAATTCCTACCTAACTCTAGTTTTACCATTAATGGTGAGTGGAAAGGGAAATTAAAATTCCAAGCCCAAGTTCATTAGCAAATTCAACATCCAACTCCAAAATCAAAGTAAAGACATTGGATTAAAGCTTGTAGTTGCTTCTCTATTGACTTCAAGCTTCTTCTTCATTGAATTTGTGCAAAGGTGAGATTTTTATCTCACATTCTTGCCTATATCTATTATGGATGTTTGGGAATGATTTCCTATCACTTTAGCATGTACATTTGCATTTGGTTTGGATTGGATTGGCGAAAAACTCCAATTTTTAGCGTTTTTGGTGATTTTCCGCCCTTAGGTCGCACTGGCGCAAATTGTTGTTCGGAGTTAGGTCGCTAGGTCGTAGGTCGTGTGCCGCTAGGTCGTAGGTCGTGTGCCGCTAGGTCGTTAGGTTGCATGACCTTCACCCAGTTAGGTCGCATGACCTTATAAACCGTTAGGTCGCTTGACCTATACACCCTAGGTCGTTAGACCTTATTTCCCCCTAGGTCGCAGGACCTTTATCCCTTAGGTCGTGACGCCTTAATTCCTTTAGGTCGTTAAGGCCTTAACTCGCTAGACCTAGTTAGGTCGTTAGGTCGCGTGGCACATTAGGTCGCTAGGCCGCGACAGTCGTTCCACTTTGGCCTTTGCAACTTTAGGTTGTTCAACCACTAGGTCGCATGCCTCTTTGGATCGTTCCCACATTAGGTCATAAACCCATAGGTCGTGAGCCCGTTAGGTCGCATGACACCTTAAGTCGCTTGAGGGTTAAACCGTTAGGTCGCTCGAGTGATAAACCCCTTAGGTCGCGTGTCGTTTGGCCGTTCCACCTTGACCCTGCTTGAGCCCCTTAGGTCGTAGGTCGCTGGACATTAGGTCGCTAGGCCTTCAACCTTAGGCCGTTCTATTTAGGTCGCTCGACCGTGCTAATGATAGGTCGTGAGCTTCTTAAGTCGCTCGATCCTATCCTCCCTTAAGTCTTCACTAGGTCGTACCATTTTGGACGGGGCGTTGCCCCGCACCCTGCCGGGGGCGCTGCCCCTTGGATCCCCGCGACCTGACCGGGCAGGTCGAACCCCGTAGCGGGGGTGTTGCCTCCGCACCCCCACCTTGGGGGGTTTCCATCCCCCCGGGACCCCCCTCCGTAGGGGATCTTATCTAAAAACATTCAACAGAACTTGCTTTGTTGAGATGCTGAGTTGACCATTCTTCGAGACAAACTATCTTTGGCTTCTCGGTTGATTTTATGGTATCACGGTCTTGCTAAAAAGGTGGGATAACAACTTTAGAAATATGAAGGTTTCAATACTAGTAGTAAATATCAAAACTCTTTCAACAAAATGATTTCAACCCTATTTTTTATATCAAAGCTCTTTTCTTAAACCGTTTTCCAATCTACTAGTATATACAAACCTTTACCTCACTCGGATGAGAAATCTAATTAAACGGCTTAGTAAAACAAGTGGTATGAAACGCTTGCGTTCACTTCGTCGGTTAATTCTTGGACTTGTTCGATTGAACCTCTTGTGACAATTTTCTAGTGAAGATTTACAGTTTGTTCGTAAATATTTAAGTTAAGAAAGTGGTTATGGGACACAAAGCTAAACTTTTATATTTACTAGCTTAGTGTAATTGACACTTCTACTTGATCATGACGATCATTTTATGATTTAGACTAGAAATTGTGCGATGTCTCTTTGTTTGCAAGCTTAGACTAGACCTCATTGGTGTGATTCCGACTCACACATATCTCTTTGTCTGCAAGGTTAGTCTAGAAACCATTTGTGTGATTCCACTCACACATACCTTTTTGTTGCGAGGTTAGGCTAGACACCATTTGTGTGATTCCACTCACACATACCTTTTTGCTTTTTGGTTAGCCTAGATCTCATCTGGGTGATTCCGACTCACCCATATGGGGTAGCTCCCGTTGGTCTTCGGACCGTCATGTGATAGGCCTCTTTCGCTTTTTCTGTGATTTCTGGATTTCTTGTGTTGATTTCTGGAATTTATGTCATTGACTTGTTATGAGTACAATTTTAGGGTATGATGCCCTCTTTGGATCTTTGAGAAGATTCTTGTGATATTGATTTATCTCTTATTGATTGATCTTCCGTTGATCATCATTTGCATACTTATAGCAGTATGTCAGTATGGATATTTTATGTTTATGCCATATCTTTTATTTTATACAATGTCATCTGATATTTATAGCTAGACTGGTCCGTTTATTATTTTCTTAAATAATACTCAAGTCAGACCGAGATGTTACAAGTGCTTCTGCTTGACTTCTTCCCGGGATTTGCTACTCTTACTTTTGGCTAACTATTTAGATTAGCAGTTATTGTTGTATACACTTGAGATATAGACTCATAGTTGTATTCTTTTGTATAGCACGTGTTGCTATTCTTTTGTATTATTGTGGATCTTTTTGACCACTACTCTGATGTACACTTTCATGTGTTAGTTATATATTCATATCTTCTTCCGCCTTTGTGATATGGATGTCTGTGACTGATTTGTGTTATGCTTATTTCTATGTTTGTTTTCGAAGATTATTTATAGCCACCGTGTGAAGCAATCACATGGATGGTCGCTCCTCAACAGCCTTATTCTCCGTGCTAGTTGACAGCACTACACCGTAGTGTTCTTGGCTAGCGTGGGTATAGAGGTGGGGCGTCACAGTGTAACTGCGATATGTGGCAGTTCCATGGTGTAATAGAGGGGCGTGGAGGCCTACAGTTTTCTATGGTTTCACCGGGATGGCGACGTAATCATCGAGCTAACTGCGACCATGGAGGGTGTGATGATTTTCAGAGCATTCTCACAAAAATGTTTTCTATATTTTCACAAAAGTTTTCTAAGTATTTTCACTGGGTATTGAAAACAGGTCTGCTAAGTACTTAGAGATTTTCAGTCCTACGCCCGATCAACATATGATCGAATTTCTATGAGAACGAGGAGGGACTTATTAAGACATCAAGTTATAAAAAGTACCTTTATAAAAG
Source organism: Allium cepa (assembly GCA_030765085.1). Lineage (NCBI taxonomy): Eukaryota > Viridiplantae > Streptophyta > Magnoliopsida > Asparagales > Amaryllidaceae > Allium > Allium cepa. The sequence goes on along the minus strand of CM060935.1, from coordinate 788,281,143 downwards.
GTATTTTGGTAATATTATGTAGATTTTAAAGTGTTTTAAAAATTTAAATAAAAAGAATTAAGAGTTAAAATGTTTAAGAATAATTTAACTAGTAATATGCTTTGTAATTAAAATTCTTGCTTCGTTCCTTTTCAAGGACGAAAAGTTCTAAAGGGGGGAGGAATGTGATAACCCAGATTTTTGGACATCTGTTAATTGGTAATTAACTGGATTAAATTATTAAAAATACTGATATGTAAGTTGAACAAATAAATTCTGATAAAAAATATATCTGGATATAAATATTTATTTGATAATCTTCTAATATAATTTTTTAAATTTTCAAAACTTATCATTTCAAAGCAAATAATTTATGCTAGCTATATTACCATTATTCATATATATATATATATATATATATATATATGGTTTGTGAATAAAACTATGATTTGAAATTCAAAGTAAATATCTTTAAAATAAATTAGATTTAAAAAAATCTACATTTGTTAAAACACTAAATTATATACATAGTGATTAATTAAAATACAAATAGCTTAAGCTAAAATAAGAACAAATAATTAGGCTTAATATTTTTCTTTTAAAGTTACATCAAATAAATAAAAAGAAAATGTATAAATAAAAATATAAACATAATATATAAACATAAGAAAATATAAAATGCATACATTTGACATTTGTAAGCTAGGATGTCATGCAAATTCACAAGTGTCAATTTATTAGCTTTCTTCAAAAAAAATGATTATATAGCAAAATCAAAGGCTGTATACAAATATTCTCTTTTACACTTTCTCATTTCTTAACTTCCTTTCTTCTTTCATCTTTCATCTTTCAACCTAAAATTAAAACCAAAAGAAAATTTAACGATTACAACTCCATGTTTTTCAAACTGAAGCAAGCAATTCAAATTGAAGATCAACAATTAAAAGAAAATTAGATCAAATTCAAGTTGTTGTTTCCAATTTCAGAGCATTTTTCAAATTTCTAAAGCTTATTCTCTGTTCTCTGTTCAATCAACTTTAGGCGAGTAAACTTGAATCTTATAAGCTAAATTATCTGATGCATGTGATAGGTAATTGAAGTAATGTCATAGAAATGTTTTGCATGGATGAATTAATATGTTTGCATGTCTAAAAATATGAAGTAATGTGTGCATGTCTGTATATAGATGAACTTATCTCTTTTTTTGATTTCAACAGACTAAAATAAGTTCAAAAATTCATTTCTCTTTCCCCAATCTCTTTTAGGTTATGAACTTTTAAAGAAATATGTTTGTATTAACCAGATACTATTTTTTTAAAATATTTTTTAGTATAATTAGCAAGCAGTTTTTACTAGGAAGAAGAAAGAATAGTAAAAGTCAAATCAAGTAAGAAATTCAATTGTTTAAATCGTGGGTTTTGATCTTATCATTAGATATGATTTTTGAAACCATGATTTTTAATAACAATATCAAGATTTTTAAGTTTGTATTTGGGTAGAATTTATGAGTTGAACGAAAATTGAACTTTGCCCGAATTCCGACGATCGAGGAATGGGGGTGTGTTGTGCTCGTTGCTGGAGGTATCTTGGTGTCTGGGGATTTAGGGAAAAATGACCGGTGATTTTCTAGATTACCGTGGTGTGTAGGGTTTAAGACCCTTTTTGAGACGACGAGGTTATCGAGGCCAATGCGTCGTCGTGGTCACATCGAAGTTGATCGGAGGTCGGGAGAAAAGAAGCACGAGACAGTGGCAAAGGTCTGGGTTGATCGGCGAGCTCTCTGGAGGTAGGAGGCAGCGGTGTGGGGCATTTTTTGTTCGGGTATCGTTCCCGTGAAGTGCTCGACTTGCTCGATTTCATTAGGCTGAGTCGAATGGAGATTTGGGTGGTCGGTTCGTTCGAGGGGGTCATCGGCGATCTGTTGGCGGTGGCGAAGTTGATCGGAGCGGCGGCGATCATGTGTGCATGTGCACGAGTGTCTGTGTGTGTCTGGATTTTTGGGGTGGTTTCTGTATTGAGAAGAAGAAGTTAGGACTCGGGTTTGAGTAGAGGTTTGCATTGGGTTGCTCTCGAGTTGATGCTGTAGAGTGGAGAGAAGAGAGAGAGTCGGGAAAAATGAAGGGGAAGGCTCGGGTTAGTCTCGCGTCTGTTCTATAGGGTTTTAAAAAGGTTTTAAAATTTAAAAACAAAACAAGTTTTTAAAAACAAATTTCTTAACCAACTTCTTTAAATGATTAATGTTTTATTTAAGTATTAAATTAGTTAAAGGTAATATAATAATATCTTTTCAACTTAAACTAACTAGGTTTGGAATATTTTATTATATGTCTATTATTTAATTAATTCTTATGTTTATTAAAATAAAAGTTAATAATGTAATTAAGTAGATGGTTAAGAAAATAAAATGTTTAATCTTATAATTAATCAAAAGATCCTAAGTGATTTGTATGTTAATAGTAAATTAATTCCAAATATTTAAATTAAATGAAATATAAATGATAATTGAGTAAACGATTAAGAAATGGTTTATACTTTTAATTAATTAAGGTCTTAAGTAATTAAAGGATAATTAATTCCGATAATAAATAATAAATAAAATAAAATGGCTTGTAATTAATCAATGATAATTAAGCAGGGTTATAAGTGATAAACTCATAAATAATCAATTTATTTTGTGTTAAATTAAATTGATTATAAATTGTGTGATTAATTAATCTTGCTTATGGATGATTAAATTGTATTGAATGCTTGGATTGATTAATATCTGTAGTATGTTAATCTATGATATTCTGTGATATGAAATGCTTTGGATTGAGTAGTTGATTAATGTAAGACATTTGTTTAAATAGATATTTGTGATGGAAATTTCTATGTGAATACGACATTCTGAAAGTTTAGATTGAATTATCTTCACTTAAATAACTTGGCTTAAAAGATGGCATTAAATTCGAAGAGATCGGGGTCGAGTATCAGTGATACCCGAAACCACTTCAATTTGATTATAGAATCAAATAGGCTGGAATGGAATAAATTAAGTAAGCTGGACAATTGAAACTAAGTAACGATACTTAGATATTATTTTAAAATGCTAATGGATTTGTGTAATAAGTGTTTGACTATAACAAGATAAGAACTCGTAGTGAGGTACGAGTTACCTTGGTTTTCAAAGAAGTTTTATAACTTAGTATTTCAAGTTATATGGGTTTACTCACGTTGGTTTCCAGCCTGACTCGGGTGTTACTTTATTGTAATGCTCGGTTAAGACCAAGTATTATAGATTTTCAGGTTGGGACGTCCTGGAGCTCAAGAGGCGAGCTGGATGGCAGGAACGTATGAAGTATATTCCGCTGTGTTTTTGAGATTGTATTAGTGGTAGTCAGGGACAAGTTGTTACAACTATCCAGTTTATTTGTGAATGATTGTACTCTGATATGTTGTCTATAAATTGATAATTACAGCTTTTCTTTGTATAAATGCTGTTATTTGATATTATATTTTGATCCACTGTGATTGTGAGATTCTGTGCTGTTGTTCTCTGTTTCCTCTTCTACCTCTTTTTCTTCTTTTCCCAAACAATCTGGAATTTCCGGCGTTCGATTGCTCGGCACTTCTACAGTGAACGTATTAGTGTCGAATTTTTGGGGTCGAAAATTTCGGGTCATTATAGACAGTTTATTGCGATGTTTGTCATGAAGAACTGTCGTAAAAAATAGGTATATTGCGACGGTCGCCGTAAATAACAGTAGCAAAAAGTAGTTTTCTATGAAGGTTTAAATACCGTCGCAACAGGATTTTTGCCTGTTGCAACGTCTGCATTTGCTACGGTTGTTGAACCATCGCAACAAGGGTTAAACAACCCCGCAAATGACCTGTTTTGTAGTAGCGGTAGTAATTTTATTTTTGAAATTATATAAATGTATATAAATTTTGTAAATACAAAACATAATTTATGTACAATTATTTATAGTGTATTTAATGTTAATTAAAAAGAAATTATTTATTAATATATTTGTTTCTGAATTATTTTTTTAAATCACAGTCATAAGCTATTATGCACATATGCATAAAAATAATTTAATATATATGCACACACACACACACACAAATATATATATATATATATATATATATATATAACCATCCAATATGTGACAACGTAAGGGTATACAAATTCGTGATAAATTATTCTATCTAAATAATATATGATATGATAAATTAGATAAGCATATATATAATTTTAATCAAGTAAAATTACCTTTTCCTATGCCAAGAATTCGCACCTTAAAATGAAGAACCTAACTCCTTGAATTGAATCCTTGTATTCAAAAGTTGTTAGTTTCCCGAACACAGCCACCACCGACAATCAAATTAATTTTTTTTTATGTTTTAAAGTTTGAAAATTTATGGAGATGAGGGCTTAATTATCGGCTAGGAAAGAGGAGAAGTGGAGGCTTTAGAAAGTGATGCAAATGTATGAGATGGAGATAATTAAATAAGGAGGTCCTCAAGAGTAAAACAAGGATCTAGATCCTTGTTTCTCTCACACCAATTTTCCTTACTCTAATTCAAATTCCAACCCCCTTTTTAATCATCTGATGGGTGGCCTCCCCTAGCTCTATCAATAGCAAAAAATAAATCCCATCCTGGCCTCAAAACTATTTTAATCCAGAACAATATCTAGCACTTTAAAATCCAATTTATATGCGCATTGATATCGTATATCGATTACTGTATTTATAACTATCATATACCCATTATTTATTATTATTTAGCACATACCAAATAAAAATTTGTAACTTTTATTTGATAAATGTTAATTAGTTTAACTAATCAATAACAATTACAATTAATCAGGTGCCGATAATAATACACTATCATGAATCCAATGGAACTTGTTTCGTCGAATTCCGAGACTGTGCCTAGGAATGCTATTTTTAAATATCGATCTAAACGATATATTTTTTAAACTGAACGAAACACTTCCAAATTAAATTCTGAAGTTTCAATTATCTTCAGTATATAGATTTTACAAGATTTCAAATTATTTTTTTAACAAGCTCAAAACTGAAGATACAATATTTTCCCCAATTTCATATTATTAAATTCAATTATTTAATTTCCAAAAAATAGTGATATTTGAAATTCAAGTTAAACCAACTTTCAAATATTTAAAATCAATAATTTTTTTCAATTTCAAATGTTCAAAATTTCTGGATCATCACATTCTTCCCCCCTTAGAAGAATTTCGTCTTGAAATTACTAGTCAAGAAGAATGATCCATAACCCGTTTACTATTTTCCTAAAACCAAACAGTTATCAACTTGCCAAAACCAATCATTTTATTAAAGATTCATTATCACTTCAACTAACTTCCAAATTCAACCATAAGTTTCAAACAATATTGTTTCCTTAACAATTCAAATTCTAAATTTAAGTTCAAATTCTAAATTATCCAAATTACTCAAAAAGATTTCTAACTCCCTAAATTTTTGAAAATTTTTGCTAGCATCTCCTTTGCGTGACTAGATCAGTACGACTACAAAATGCCACTACGGGCCCCCAAATTTCAAAAAGAAGACAAAAAGCCAAGTGGCTAGTCCAGAAAATAATCAAATTTCATACAGAAATTCAAATACATACCTTGTCGAGCATTTCAAATTTATCGTCTGAAACCAAAAATCCAATTTCCTTTTCCTTTATAACACTTGTATATCTACTAGCAATAATGTCCAATTACCACATTAAAAATCATTTTGCACATTTTTTTTACAAAAGTTTCAATATCTATTTTATTCAAAAATGTATGATGTACATATAACATCCGTACGCAATACCAAATTCGATCGCTCACTCGATCGCACAACTTCACTTTCGAACTAGTATCGTCTACCCGACTTCCTAGTGCGGACTCAGATCCGGTTTCTTGATCGCAAAACCGTCATTCTCCTTGCTTAGCCATAAACTATGATAGAGAATTTCCAAAATCAACCAAAAATCCATATCCAGGGTTCGCCGTCGAAAATCGAGTGAAAAATCCCAACCCAGATCGATATAATTATCTTGAAATTCTATGCTCGAATTCAGGATCAAATCGCTATGCGAATAAAATAATATACGTACATCCCACGTATTTATTTCTAATTGATTATTAGCTATTTCAATTCCCTTTCATTCACATTTTCCCTTTCATTCACATTTATATTGATTTCAATCCACTTAGTCACAATTTTCCCATTTCACAACTTCCAGTTTAATCTTCATTCAATCATCAACTTAGAATATTTCCTCGATTCCAAATTTACTTTAAGAATTTTACCATTTCTCCTTTAGGTTAAATATAAATATTCTATATACTTCTTATATTTATTTTTAATTCACCACTTTGGTTTATCTATACTTTTATTCAAGTTGAATTCCAATATCATATAATTCAGTTTGCTTCATTCTAGATACCGAATTCTATTTTACCTTTATCTCCAACCATATGCAATTTAAATTCATTTGCTTACTTATTTAAATCAATTATTTTATTTCAATCCTTTGTTTTGTTTAGTCCGCTTGACTAATTCCCATTTACTTACAAATGCAAAATGAATTTTCAACATTCAGTTTTCAATTTCATTTATTCGTTCACAAATTTATTTTCCACCTTAATAAATTTTACTCCAATCCATTTAGTCTACTAGATTTACTTCTCAAATTTACTTTTATTCAAATTAATCCAAGTTAAATTTAGTTTCAATTCGAATTTTTCTAAGTTTTCAAACTTATTTATATTTCACACTTATTTTAATTCAACTTTTCTTCAAGTTAGATTTTATTCTAACAATTTCAAATTTTATAAGCTACCGAACTCAATTATATTCAATAAATATTTTAAACAGTATTCCAGAGTCTTTCCATCATTTCAAAATCAATTTTTTAAAATCAATTATATCCAAAATCAAACTATTTTAAAATCAAACTTAATTTCGCAAATATTTCCAATTCAAAACATTCGGGTAGCAATTCCTCCCATGGAAACTCGAAAATGAACACCGATGATGTCGCGATCATCATCAGAATTATTTTCCAACGACCGAAAAGAGTTTAGTGCTTTTATCCTTTCAAAAACATTTTCCAAATATTTTTATATTCCAAATCCAATTCAAAAATATTTTCAAAATAATTTCACCATTATTTTTCCAAAACCTTTGAAAATCATTTTCAAACTCAAAAGGGATTTAAATTTGAGCCCAAAATCAGATGGTTTCAACTTTCCAAAACAATTTTTATTAAAGATACTATCATTCTTACTAACTTTCCAAACTTATTTATTATTCTATAAACATTTTTAATAAGATTCCAAAGCTTTAAACAATTTCTCAACATTTCAAAATCACCTTCAAATTATTTTCAAATATTTCTCTAGAATTTTATTTCAAATTATAAATCAAATTTACAATTTACATTAACAAATCCCATTTGTATGTGAATTTATTTTTTAGTTATGATTTCAATTTCTATTTTATTCAATTTCACACTTGAATGATAATAATTTAATATTATCACTTTCTAACAATCAAGCAACCATATACAACTATAATAATTTACAAAAAAATATTTCTTTTATATACAAAAATAATTTGGGTAAAATTAATTCATTTACCCTGTTTTAAAACAATACCATGTCGGTTTATCTTGTTTAAGAGTTTTGAAACACCTATCGATACAGTTAGCCAAACTGCACCGACCAAAATATGTAAACAATCAGCTGATAAGTCAGCACAATATAAAAACAATTTTTATATTCACTAACAAATATACGCTCATATCTATTGATACGCTCAAACTCATTCTAGTACTACTGACTCTATCTCTAATGAATAATCCCAACCAGAGCCAAGGTGATTGCTTAACCAATTGCTCTGATACCAAATTGTAACGGTCTGGGCTTTTCAACCATTGACAGCGGCCAATCTGGTAGGCTTTTCAACCATCCCAGCCCTACCATGGCACATATTGATATCTCGAATTTTCTTTTACGGCCAGCCTTTCGACTCTCAACCTACTTGGTTAGCCAACCCCTCCCGGGAGACATGTAGGGGTAAGAGTCTCCGTCTAGCCACCAAACTCGAAGCGAGAATCCCCTATCATGTTAAGTTAAGCAAATCCGGTTATTCCCTGATCACGTCCGAACTCCCCATCACATAGGGTGATATAAATCTCTATACCGAAGAAACTTGGTGCAGAGACATTCGATAGATAATCCTTTTACTTTCGAAAATACCCGATCTTCAACACCATCTTCAAATGCAATCCCATTTCGTCGTATCATTTGTTCGGAATGAGTTTTATGACTCAATGTCCTCTTCCGGCTAATCCGATTAATGAATGCTTATTTTAAAAATAAGTGGTTACATTCAGATTTCAAGTAAGTCACAACAAATTTCCACTTTGATCTTTTAAATAAAAGATCCATCACTAAGATTCGATGTGGTTTTCAGATAACCATTTGAAATCCGACCCCCGGTCGCATTGAAATTCAATTGTCATTTAAAGGCCAATATTGGTAGTTGGTTATTTAACTATCAAACAACATTCACAACAACCATCAAATTTAAATAATTTCCCCACATTATTTATTTCAAAATATCTTCGCAAGATATATTTTCACACTTCAACCCATTTAAAACAAATTTCAAATCACTTTCCTCACGTGGAGTAAATTTTCAAATATTGTTTATTTCCACTGAAAAATTTGCCGAGTCCGAATACTTTAAAATAATTTAAATCACTTACCCAAAAATATATACTTGGAAACGTTTAAAATAAAAACTATTTTTCAAATATTTATTTAAATATTAGTTATGAAATATTATACTAATATCTCATATAAAACTTAAGCCCAAACTAATTTTGAAAATAAAATTATTAAATAGAGTGTAACCATTTAAATAATCATTTTCTAAATCAAATATCAATTAAATCTTTAAAATAATCACTTCTATAATTAACTCAATAAATATTCACTTTAAAGATTTAAAAACAATTTAAAAAATAATTTCTCCAAAAACATTCTTATTAAAACCAATTTTAGAACTTTTAATTTATATTTCAAAGTTATTTTGAAAACAAACGCGACTTTCCAAAGAAAATACACTTTCCATTCCAAAATAGTTTATTTAAATCAATTAATGTATCCTTCTCGATTTATTTTCATATTACATCCCAAATTCGTAAATTTTCTTTCCACACTTCTAAAGATAAACCAATATTTATTTTTAAAACAAATTACCCTTTCCTTTATAAATTCCATCGTGAATTTAAATTTCCAAATATCCACTGATATACAATTTTCAAATCGATTTTCAAAATTTACTTTCGAACACAAAATCAATTTCCATATCGATTTCCAAAAATTTACTCCATTTAAAAATTATTCCTTTATTTATCCAAATTTATTTCAAAAACCACTAATCCAATATTCACACCTTTATTTAGATTTTAAAATCCAAATTTTAAAATAAATTCTTCAACTTTTAAACAATACTACTCAAAATCCATTTATTTCCATTTATTAGAATCTTTTTCCCATACTTGGAATTTATTTAATAGGATTTCAAAAATCAATCTTTACCCTTTTTAAATTCCTTCTTTTAATTTATCCAATTTTATAAAATTAATTTACTTAAAATTCTTTACTTCCATTTCCTTTCAAAAAATCCAATCTTTTATATTCTGGTATTTGAAACACCAAAATATATTTGGCCAAACCATAGCCTTTAATAATTTTAATCACCAATATAATCATTCACAGATTATAAATAAATCACATCACAACATATGAAAAATATTCAAACAATTTGAGGAATCTAGCTGGATCCCTCCAATTTGTTTCCCTATATCCACAGATGTTAGCGCAATATAAAATACTAATTCCACTTCGAGGTGGAATATCGCGATTATCGGATTATATCATCTCATTCGCTATTATGCGGCGTATAGGGTTTCATCCGCTATATAATGCAGGAAATCAATCACTCCAATATATATATATATATATATATATATATATATATATATATATATAATATCACCCAACAAATAATTTATCAAATTCATCTAAGCACATCCAGTAATTTAAATTTAACTATTTAAATTAAACAAAGCAATTCAATCGAGTGAGAAGATCTCACCTTTGCCCTTTTATTTTGCAATCCATTTCCATTCCAACTATACCTTCATGATTTTGGACCTTGTATCAAACATTATACAATTTATTAATATTTTAATTGATCGAACAATTAATTGCCATTAGATAAATTTACTTAACCAAATTAATCTCCGAAATATTTTTATTTTAGAGTTTAAGCTAGTAAGTGGAAGTATGTATATATATATATATATATTATACAATAATCTACATAGATTTCACAAAAATCTAATTTATATAAACTTTCATATATTTTAAAATTTTCCATTTTAAAAATTTTATTCCCATAAATATTTACTGTTTACATTAAAATATGTGTGGATATACAAATATATTTAAACTAATTTTTTATTATTTATTTATTTTTCTCTTAATCTATACATATACATATACATATACATATACATATACATATACATATACATATACATACATACATACATATATATATATATATCAAAATAGAAACCTTACTATTATTTTTTTCTCCTGTGAAACGTATATAAATATATAAATTTAATAAATAAATTACAAAGAAATACCTTACTAACGTTTGCGAAACCCAGGCCCAGACCCTAACACGCACGATCGAATGACCCATCAACGTCGACCTGCTTTCGCCGCCGCTTTCACCATGCATGCAAACCACCACCGAGATCTGCACCGATGGCACTCCAACCTCACGATCGAACAACCCCAAAGTCGAAGCTCCCTCGAACTCACCACCAACGATGACGCCTTCAATTGTCATACTTGCCATACTCGCGACCCATAAATCAATGTCACGGTCCTGACGCCTTGCGATTTCGACTCGTAATCGAATCGATTTCGTTGCTCCCATTTTTTTATATTATAAACTGTCTATTTCGAGATAAAAAAGAACCGCGGCCATCGGCCATTGATTTTTTTCAAGCAGCGATCCCTTTTTTTATTTTGGAACAAAGACGGTAGTCGTTTATTTTATTTTTATTTTTATTACTTGCGTTTCTATTTGTTTCTTTTATTTAAAAGAAAAAAATGAACGCGTGTTGAATATGAGTGACATGTTCTTTTCAAGGTGATAAGTGTGGCTGTGTCTACAGTGAAAAGAAAACATTTTTATTATATTTAAATTTAAAATTTATATCGTCTCGATAAATGCAACTCAAAATTTAGAACTCCTATCCAGGCATGCCGTTAGGATTTTGTAACGTTAAACCCTTATTCCGAACGCAACGGAAAAGGTTTTGAGTCCAATTTCGATCATTGTAACGCCCCACTCCAAGGCCCACTCTAGTAAAGAGTATTACGGAGTAATACCGTCTACTAGAACGGAGAATAGAGTATAATGGAAGCGACCATGTGTAATCAAGCTATAACTATCTACTGAATACGTCGAAAAGATGGTATCTATTTTTTTTTTTTTTTTTTCTTTTTCTGGTGGACGCGGGCCCGGCCCGCGTCGGCCTGCCCCAGCCCGCCTGGGCTGGGGATATGGGACGCGGGCCAAGGCCCGCGCCCGTGTGCCCCAGCCCAGGCGAGCTGGGGACATAATATTGCCCCAGCCCGCCTGGGCTGGGGCTACGTGGGCCGCCCCAGCCCACACGGGCTGGGGTAAACGGCCCCGCCCCAGCCCCATGCGGGCTGGGGTTAGGTGGGCCGTCCCCAGCCCGCGCGGGCTGGGGATTGGGGCCGCCCCCAGCCCCAAGCGGGCTGGGGTTTGGGGCCCCGCCCCAGCCCCATGCGGGCTGGGGTTTGGGCCGTCCCCAGCCCCTAGCGGGCTGGGGATCTGGCCCCGCCCCAGCCCCATGCGGGCTGGGGATCTGGGGCCCACCCCAGCCCCTAACGGGCTGGGGAAAGGGGCTGCCCCAGCCCCATGCGGGCTGGGGATCTGCTGCCCGCCCCAGCCCGCCTGGGCTGGGGCTGAGCCCGGGCTGCGCCCGGGCTACGCCTGGGCTGTGCCCGGGCTGCTTCTGGGCCATGTTTGGGCCTGTCACTGCACTGTTTCAGCCCATTTTCAGACTGCATTTTCCAGCAAGCAAAATATGCAGTTTTTTATGGTTTAGGGGTGTTTTTCTCAATTTTTGACATCAAAAAAATCACTAATAACCATCATTAATCACTACATAATGATTATAACACTAATTAAAGGAAATCAAGGCCAAATCATAGCATTATAACTAGCAATAATTACTAATTAATAGTAATTACCTTAATTAAGCAAATGATCAAATGGTTAGAGTGCACAATCAACAAGCCAAATTCCTAAGCTCCAAAGCCAAGATCAAGAAGCTTCATGGACCCAAAATTTCATAAAAATAAAACAATAATTACAAACAAGATGAAGGAAATAAAAAGAGTATTAAGGAGATTAGATAATAGGAGAGAGAGATTGCATTACCTCTTTTTTTTTCTAAGCAAATCAAATTATGAAGAGAAGGAGAAGGAGCTAAGTGGAGGCCATTAATTTGTTTAGATTTAGGTTTTGGAATTTATGAAGAGGAGGGTTAGGGTTAGGGTTTGGATGGGGTTTGAGATATTATATAGGAGGGGTTAGGCTAATGGGTAATGGTAAGTGGGTTTAGAAACCCATTAGGACTTAGGAAATAAACTAATAAGTTATCATGTGAACCAAAAATCCTAAGGCATCCTAGTTTTAATCAAAACCATGTTATTATCTCATAAGGCCCATTAACCCATAATCACTTTTTATTTAACAATTCTCCATTTTACCCCAAAACATTTTAATTTGCAAATAAATTACAAATTTAAATTCCCAAAAATTTGTTTAGCCCCCTTTTTAAATTAAAATCATAATTTTAATTCATCATTCGGTAATTGCAATCTCAGGGTTGTTACAGACTCCCCCCCTTAAGAAAATTGCGTCCCCGCAATTCCTTAAATATAGAGGCCGTCTATAACATCTAATCCACAAAAGGAATACAGTAGATAAAATATAGATGCTCACCCGTGCCGGAAGATGAAAGAAAACCAGGATAAGTACGCTCGATAAATTCTCTGGTCTCCCAAGTGCAGTCCTTAGGATTAGACGACCATTGAATCTTCACAAGCGGAACCTCTTTGTTTCGAAGACGTCTGATCTCCGAATCAAGCACACGAAGAGGTTGCTGCTCTATAGATAGACCGGGTGAGATCTCCAAATCAGGTACGATATGAGGCTCGATAATAGAATCAGGATTGTGCACACACTTGCGAAGCTGAGAAACATGGAACACATCATGTATTCCAGAGAAATGAGCAGGTAGAGCCACACGATAAGCAACGGGGCCGATGCGTTCTGTAATAGGAAATGGTCCAATATAGCGAGGGGCCAGTTTCCCTGTAGAACTGAAACGCACAACCCCTTTCATGGGAGAAACCCGAATAAAGACAGAATCGCCGATGGAGAACTCAAGAGGCTTCCTACGGTTGTCCGCGTAGGATTTTTGTCGGTCCTGTGCCTCTTTCATTCTCTGACGGATAAGCACGATCTTCTCAGAAGATTCCCGAACTGAATCTGGACCAAGAATGAGCTTCTCGCCAGACTCTAACCAACAAGCAGGAGAACGACATGGCCTTCCGTAGAGAGCCTCGAAAGGTGCCATGCCGATACTAGACTGATAGCTGTTGTTGTAGGAGAACTCTACGAGCGGTAAGTGATCCTCCCAACTACCTCCGAAATCCAGAATACAACAGCGCAAAAGATCCTCTAAAACACGATTCACCCTCTCCGTCTGACCGTCGGTCTGAGGATGATAAGCAGTCGAGAGATTCAGCTTTGTGCCCAAAGCTGACTGTAGGCACTTCCAGAAGTGACTAGTAAAGATAGTGTCTCGATCACATACGATAGAGTTAGGAATGCCATGAAGTCGAACGACTTCCTTCACATAGAGCTTGGCCAACTGAGGTGCAGTCCGAGTGGACTTAATCGGAATGAAATGAGTCGATTTGGTCAAGCGATCAACAATAACCCAGATAGAAGTATGGCCTGACCTCGATCGAGGCAGACCGTCAATAAAATCCATAGATATCTGGTCCCATTTCCATAATGGAACCTCTAGAGGCTGAAGAAGACCGGATGGACGCTGGTGCTCGGCCTTGATCTGTTGACAAGTCATGCAACCGCTCACATAACTTGCCACATCTCTCTTCAAACCCTCCCAATAATATAGCCGACACATATCGGCATACATCTTACTCGAACCGGGATGTATAGTGTACTTAGTGCGATGACACTCGTCCAGAATGTCACGCCTAAGTGATAAATCAGATGGTACAACGATACGGTTCTTCCTACGAAGACACCGATGAAAATCGAGAGAATAATCCGGTAATGTCTCATCACTGGATCCCGACTCGAGAAGATGAATAAGATGCAATAAGTCTGGATCCTGCCGCTGAGCATGGGCAATGCGATCCAATAAGACAGGACGAGCTTCCAAGCTGAATAATAAGACCGGAGAATCAGAAGGTGGAGCTCGATCTCTAATATCACATAAAGATAGAGTCTCAAGAATATCCCACTCGGCAATCATCATAGAAACTACCGCCGAGTGCTTGCGACTGAGCGCATCTGCAACACGATTACCCTTGCCAGGGGTATACTGAATATCTAAATCATATGAGGCGAGAAACTCAAGCCATCGCTGCTGCCTCATATTGATATCCCTCTGACTGAATAGATACTTCAGCGACTTATGATCGGTGTAAAGAGTGAAGCGTTCGCCTAATAGAAAGTGATGCCACGTCTTCAAGGCAAAGACGATAGCTGCTAACTCAAGATCATGAGTAGGATAGCGAAGCTCATTCGGACGCAGTTGCCTGGAAGCATAAGCAACTACCCGATCCTTCTGCATAAGCACAGCACCGAGCCCGCTACCACAAGCGTCGGTGTAAACAACAAGATCCTGGTTACTCTCAGGAACCACAAGAATAGGAGCATGAGTGAGAAGTTCCTTCAATCGCTGAAAAGAAGCTTCACACTTATCAGACCAAATAAAGCGAACACCCTTACGAGTCAGCGTCGTAAGGGGAAGTGCAACTCGAGAGAAATCCTTGACAAACCGACGGTAATAACCCGCCAGACCAAGAAAACTGCGAATATCACGAACGTTCTCGGGCTGCTTCCAATTCTGAATAGCTTCGATCTTGGCAGGATCGACAGAAACACCCTCCGATGATACAATGTGGCCCAAGAACTTGACCTTGCTTTCCCAGAAATGGCACTTGGAGAGCTTGGCCTTAAGCTGATGCTGACGAAGAGTATCCAAGACAATCCGCAAATGATGAGCATGCTCTGCCTCGGATCTAGAGTAAATAAGAATATCGTCGATGAATACCAAAACGAATCTATCGATGTATTCCCGGAATACTCGATTCATAAGATCGACGAAGAAAGCCGGTGCGTTCGTCAAGCCGAATGGCATGACCAACCACTCAAAAGAACCATAACGAGTGCGGAAAGCGGTAAGAGGAATGCTATCTTCCGCAACTCGGAGCTGATGAAATCCGGTGGCAAGGTCGAGCTGTGAAAAGACCTTTGCACCGCTCAACTGATCAAACATATCGTCTATCCGTGGCAATGGATAACGATTTCTGATGGTCAACTCATTAAGCTTGCGATAGTCAATGCAAAGCCTAAGAGAGCCATCGGGCTTCTTAACGAAGACCACAGCAGCACCCCATGGCGAAGAACTGGACCGAATGAGCTGCTTCGCCTCAAGCTCTACTAACTGCTTCCTGAGTTCCTCATTCTCTTTAGTAGACATCCTCGTGGGAGGACGCCCAACTGGGTGGGAGCCTGGAATGAGATCGATGCGGAACTCAATGGCCCGCTTTGGCGGCAGGCCAGATACTGGCTCGAATATATCGGGGAAATCCCGAACGACAGGAATACTACGGAATATAATAAATTCCTACACATATTCCTAACTTATCTATCAATAAGCATAAGGAAGAGATTTGATTTAATTCGGATCCAATTAAAATGTATTGTACTAAGTGTATCCGTTCTGTGTTTGTTAAGCTTAATTCTGAACCTTGCTCTGATACCAAACTGTAACGCCCCACTCCAAGGCCCACTCTAGTAAAGAGTATTACGGAGTAATACCGTCTACTAGAACGGAGAATAGAGTATAATGGAAGCGACCATGTGTAATCAAGCTATAACTATCTACTGAATACGTCGAAAAGATGGTATCTATTTTTTTTTTTTTTCAAGTGGTTCGACCTATTCAATAAATATTTATAACGAAATTACAATGGCTAAAGACTTATCAGAATAAGCATAGCAATAAATGATAAACATCACAGAACAGAATCACATAACAGATATAACATCCCAGAACAATACATCATCAATACAGATCCAAATACTATAAGTGGGTACAAAGCCACTGCTCACATATGTGAGTCAAAAATATGTACATATCAAAGTCTGAATAGAACAGAGTAGCGGAATAGTGGTCAAATAAAAGCGCTATCTAACAGCATAGCAGATAATGTCCAAGCAGAAGCACAGAAGCTAAGTCCAGAGACCTAACCTGAAACAACTCGGTCTGACCCGAGCGAAAACACTCGGGTCAGGCTAGCTAAACAATCAGTAATAACTGAGATATATAAAAATGCAGTACATAAATAAAACAGTACTTCTCCAAAGAGAAGAGTAATATGGACTACATGAATAATGACGATCCCTAATCATCAATCAACAGTAAAAATCTCCAAAGAGAAAATAAACACCAAAGTGTAGAATAAATAAAATCGCCTCATATCATCGGCGTAGCCAAAGCTATAAAAAGTTGCCCATAGGCAATAATCCCAAGAGTGACCAGAGTCCATAATCAATGCCCAAGCAAAGATCGATGCTCCAAAGAGCAATAGGGATATACTGAAAAATCAATGAAATCAAATACTGAAAAGCAGTGTACAGAGACACTGTGAATCCACAAGGTAATCGCACTTACATCGTATGGTTCCATAGAACCAACACCGAATGGCGATACTCGAATGGATATAAAATCATCAGATAATACAAATATTGCACGTGCACCGACCAGAGTCGTTGTTGCCAAGTACTGTATAGTTGTGATCGATCACTCGCACAGATGCGGAACGCGCGAAACGGCGAGATCCTTCCCAGAAGGATAAAGGCCCAGAGGCACACGCCGAAAATAAACTGCTCCATAGAGCAGGTGTCTAGAGACGGTTGCCCAGAGGCGTGGTGACCCAGAGGTCCAGTACTGGCCGCCCAGAGGCTAATGTGCCACTAAATTCTTGGAGAGGAACCCGCAAAGTGTTAACAATGAGTCCCATACCCCACGTTCGCACTAAACGGTTTCCTAACCAATAGCAAGCTCACACTCCAAACAATACAAAGTCTACCTCGCATCATCGGTAAACTAGACCCAAAGGTCAAAACGATCAATCGAATAGGTCGGGGATTAACCGGAAAGAAAATACACACGGTTTCCATAGGCCGGATATTTCCTAACCGTTTAAGCACCTTTCCACTTCGCTCGACGTGCTAAAAGTGAGTGTGAGATTTTTATTATAGAAAATAATGGTGTAAAACGGATTTGTAATTGATTTCGAAATCACTTTTAAAATGGTCTTTTGAAAAGTCTCCTATTATGGAGTAATTAATTTAATAATTAAAATAATATTATATAATAATTTTCAAAAGCCATTTTGGAGTGAAAAATCCTTTTAAATCCTCTTTATAAAGCCCGTGTAAGAAATCCAGAGACAAATCTCAAAGAAATCGACGATAACCAGAAAATCATCAAAAATATTCGAAAACCAGAAAATCATCAAAAATATTCTAAGTGTTTGAAACCATTCAAAAACTGCTGCGAACCCAAGTTCGGCAATTTATTTGGACCAGCAAACTGTGTCCAAATGGCATGAAAACTGGTAGGCATGTAGTCCAACATCCCTACTTTAAGATGCAAAAAGAATTTCTGGATTCCGAGTTGAGACGAAGTGGCAGCGACGTCTCAAAGTTGAACCCAGAGAAAGATTCACACTGTTTTCCAACAGCGACCAGAGTCTAACTTTGGCACGAAAACCGAAGTACCAAACGAATCCCAATGTTGTCCAAATTTTACAGAGATGGAGTTCGGAACTCTACCTTTCCAACGAGACCAAAAACGTCGAATTCCGACTTCGTATGCGATCAGGGCGGCATCACGAAGTAGAGGTCAAAAACTGAAACCGGAGTCAAGCACAGGTAAATTTTTTTTTTTTTTTTTTTTTCTTTTTCTGGTGGACGCGGGCCCGGCCCGCGTCGGCCTGCCCCAGCCCGCCTGGGCTGGGGATATGGGACGCGGGCCAAGGCCCGCGCCCGTGTGCCCCAGCCCAGGCGGGCTGGGGACATAATATTGCCCCAGCCCGCCTGGGCTGGGGCTACGTGGGCCGCCCCAGCCCACACGGGCTGGGGTAAACGGCCCCGCCCCAGCCCCATGCGGGCTGGGGTTAGGTGGGCCGTCCCCAGCCCGCGCGGGCTGGGGATTGGGGCCGCCCCCAGCCCCAAGCGGGCTGGGGTTTGGGGCCCCGCCCCAGCCCCATGCGGGCTGGGGTTTGGGCCGTCCCCAGCCCCTAGCGGGCTGGGGATCTGGCCCCGCCCCAGCCCCATGCGGGCTGAGGATCTGGGGCCCGCCCCAGCCCCTAACGGGCTGGGGAAAGGGGCTGCCCCAGCCCCATGCGGGCTGGGGATCTGCTGCCCGCCCCAGCCCGCCTGGGCTGGGGCTGAGCCCGGGCTGCGTCCGGGCTACGCCTGGGCTGTGCCCGGGCTGCTTCTGGGCCATGTTTGGGCCTGTCACTGCACTGTTTCAGCCCATTTTCAGACTGCATTTTCCAGCAAGCAAAATATGCAGTTTTTTATGGTTTAGGGGTGTTTTTCTCAATTTTTGACATCAAAAAAATCACTAATAACCATCATTAATCACTACATAATGATTATAACACTAATTAAAGGAAATCAAGGCCAAATCATAGCATTATAACTAGCAATAATTACTAATTAATAGTAATTACCTTAATTAAGCAAATGATCAAATGGTTAGAGTGCACAATCAACAAGCCAAATTCCT
Organism: Allium cepa; assembly: GCA_030765085.1. Lineage (NCBI taxonomy): Eukaryota > Viridiplantae > Streptophyta > Magnoliopsida > Asparagales > Amaryllidaceae > Allium > Allium cepa. The sequence goes on along the minus strand of CM060935.1, from coordinate 788,261,898 downwards.
AAGCTCCAAAGCCAAGATCAAGAAGCTTCATGGACCCAAAATTTCATAAAAATAAAACAATAATTACAAACAAGATGAAGGAAATAAAAAGAGTATTAAGGAGATTAGATAATAGGAGAGAGATTGCATTACCTCTTTTTTTTTCTAAGCAAATCAAATTATGAAGAGAAGGAGAAGGAGCTAAGTGGAGGCCATTAATTTGTTTAGATTTAGGTTTTGGAATTTATGAAGAGGAGGGTTAGGGTTAGGGTTTGGATGGGGTTTGAGATATTATATAGGAGGGGTTAGGCTAATGGGTAATGGTAAGTGGGTTTAGAAACCCATTAGGACTTAGGAAATAAACTAATAAGTTATCATGTGAACCAAAAATCCTAAGGCATCCTAGTTTTAATCAAAACCATGTTATTATCTCATAAGGCCCATTAACCCATAATCACTTTTTATTTAACAATTCTCCATTTTACCCCAAAACATTTTAATTTGCAAATAAATTACAAATTTAAATTCCCAAAAATTTGTTTAGCCCCCTTTTTAAATTAAAATCATAATTTTAATTCATCATTCGGTAATTGCAATCTCAGGGTTGTTACAATCATATGGAGAAGATAGCTTTTTGGACCCAGTTATTGAATTGAATTTTCGATTTAATTTCAGCGCGTTTATCTTCCGTAAGATCACACGACAACTCCGAATGCTACGAAAATTGAAATTCGATAATAATACACTATATTGGATCCAATGGAACTTGTTTCGTCGAATTCCGAGACTGTGCCTCGAAATGCTATTTTTAAATATCGATCTAAACGGTATATTTTTAAAACTGAACGAAACACTTCCAAATTAAATTCTGAAGCTTCCATTATCTTCAGTACTATTAATATAGATTTTACAAGATTTCAAATTATTTTTTTAATAAGCTCAAAACTGAAGATACAATATTTTCCCCAATTTCGTATTATTAAATTCAGTAATTTAATTGCCAATAGATAGTGATATTTGAAATTGAAGTTAAACTAACTTTCAAATATTTAAAATCAATAAAAAAATTCAATTTCAAATGTTCAAAATTTCCAGGTCGCCACATAAACTTTATATTGCTCCTACTGAATTTGAGACACCTTGGTTGTTATGTGCAAATTATCTATTTTAAATCATTATTTAGAATTTTCCATTTCAACGGATATATACCAAAGCATAAACCCATACCAAGCGATAATTTTGTGAGTAAATCCAAATTAACTTGAGCATGTTGAATAACGAATTAATTATATCAATTTAAACAATTGAAATTTACTATGCTAATATTATTAACATTGCTCATTATATTCCAGCTGCATTAGTTTTTCTCTTGAAGACACATTCATGGCTGATAGATCATTTCCCATTAGGTATAACTAACAAAGTCATATTTTGATATTTTACTTGGATTCCATTTCAGATTTGCGCATCATACATATCGTCGAGTCAATAATTTTAATGGTTTAATTAGCAACCAAGAATTATCTATCTCGAATAATAAGAAACTCATAGCTTCTCTTCAATATGCAAGAATATTTATTGGACATTCCAAGCCATTGCATTCATATAAGTTTGGAATTTTATTTCATCCATCGTAATCAATTTTATTTTTGGATAATATCTAAATCCATTTTATTGCCAATATTTCCTATAAAAAATCCCTTCACTGCAAAGTTGATATTTCTAAAAACAACAATTATTTCTCCATGCAATGAAATATGTATTCAAAAACATTTAATGAATTGCCTTATATAAAACTGATTTGGTTTTAGTATACAAAACTTATGTTCAAAATATAAATTGGTTATCCAATGACAATCGTTCCTAAACTCCTTTGGGGGCAATTCGTACAAAATCTCTCATGAACAATTATTATGTGCAGTCTTTTGACTTGCACAACTTTCCAACTCCTTGGCCAAGAATATGTTGGGGTTTCTTATAGATCCTTGTCTGGTATGATTTTGCAAACAATTCTTTAAATGACTTATTTACTACTCTTAAGTACATGATCTTACAAAAAGAAGTTTACTCAACTTCAGTCGTAGTTAAGCGTACTTAGTTCAACAAAGTTCGATCATCCTTAACGATACGTCATTATGTATGAAGGGACGAGTGACTTAAAGATTGAATATTTTTTCATTTTAGATACATTTGGAACTCTTTCCAATATACATTATTCAGTCAACTCAAATCATTTTGTTTTCTATTTATTTTATTTACTTTGATCGTACACTCTTAAGCTTATCATAGACATACCACATGCATATCAAATAGACATGTCTATGTTAGTGATAACTCATTGGTGAATATAATGAAGTACGTGATACTGTTCTGGTATTAATAGACTTGCAATTGCATAAATCTATATGTATCAATCCAAAGAGTTCATCAACTCTTATCACGCTCCCACTGAATGGGTGCTTTTCCCTTTAGCTGTTTGAGATATAATAGTATCATATGATTCATAATCATATGATCAATTTATTTCTCAAAATTACTGCTTGGTCTATAATTCTAAAATAGTTGCAAATAATTTTGTGTGCTTTTATATTTTCCAACACATCACATTTGTTATGAAAACAAACACCATATTATAGTTTTATTTTATAACAAATATTCGTAATATTCAAACTGAAATAAAACTACGTTGATTTTTCAGCCAATGTTGAAAGATAATTATTATTTCATAAATAATGTTTGGTGTTTTTACGAAAAGAACTTTCTCTACTTAATGCGGCTAATAATTGTTATACGACATGCTCCCACTATTTCTGCCGTTACTATAATAGAATATGAAATACAAAGATCCATTCCACCAATAAATGTATGATAATTCTTTCATTAGCTATAACTTGTTTATAATCGAGAAATTTTAGATCAAATATCTTAAATTCAAAGAAATAGATATTATAGAAAACAATTTTCTATGTGAAAATGCATTTTGCAATAGAAATCATATTTCTCATATCAATTTTAAATATCAATTATTATTTAACGATTCTCGTTTCTAATGTCTTTCCATAAAGAAGAAGTGACTATTCACCCTCTTTATCCTAACTGTGCCTTAGGTCATATCCACTCTTATAAATTCGATTTCCATCCACTCTTATAAATTTGATTTCCTTTATAAATGGTTAAAGTATTCAAATGAAATCCTTGCTACAATATCATATCAAACCCTTTACAAAGTGTGTTTGGGCATCCTTAACTTTTAAGAATGTCAATTAAATTGCACTTTACATAAATGGATCAAACTGACATTTCAACGATCAAATTCTTAGTTCTACAATGTAGCCTTTGGTCTAGTGTTACATTTAAGACCACAGGACCATTATTGTAATCAATCAAATTGAATACACGATCTCACATTATATTGCTTATTTCAATTAACTAATTTCATCGAGGTTTCGTACATTTGAATTGTGATCATTCACCATACACCATGTATGTGTGATCATATATGGATCAAATATCCATATTCTTGTATTGTTTTTAAAGTTTGAAATTCGTTGAAGACAATACACAATCTCAGATAAGTAAACTCGTATCCGATCAAGTTATGAATGTATTTAGTGGTTGTATAGTTAGGCGCTTGCATAAGTCAACATGCAAAAGTTTATTGGTAAGTACATTTTATATTTCTATTTGTCAATATTATTCAGTTCGTTTGTATATTTTAATTGCACAAATTTATCAATGTAGATTATTATAACTTTATATAGGAGATGTTCTTATAATGTTAAAAATGTTAGATGTTGCAATTTCATTTTTCTAATAAGGCTCCCACTAGTCTTTTATGTTTCTTCAAACCCTTATCGATTGTATCATGTATAACACCAAACTCACGGCTCCTTATCCCAATCTCATTTCGTTCTTGAGTTTGCTTAATAAATCAAAAGAAAGTGCTCACTCGTACCTACCATTTAGCAACGGCCTAAGTATAATATATGTACCTTGAGTTTGCTTAATAAGTACATATAGTTATTGTAACGACCCGCCTTTTTGGACAGTTTAAACCGACGATCAAATACACGTGTCGATTCCAAACCATTCAAAAGTGCAGATAGTTATTGGGGTAAATAAGAAAAGAAAAGAAAAGAAATAAAGAAAATGAAACAACACAGAATCTCGCAGCGGAACGATAAAATATAACAGTCAAATAAACAGTTCATGAAGCTGTTTACTATACTTTGACAATTATTTATACAATATTTATCAGAGTTATACATATACAACAGAACAATTAAAATAATGCAGCAGATAGCATGATGCAAGGGTAATAATAGTAATAGTATACCAAATCTTCGTCTTCATCCTCCGGAATAGATCTTCAAAAAATCTGAAAAACTCAAGACTGACCTGAGCGTAATGAAAAGACAAAACACTCGAGTCAGGACTAAAATATCCTTATGAAAGTTAAATAAATATGAGTGTAACGGCGTCAGAGATGGTTACGGGGTTTGATATCTCCTATCCAGTGTCAACGTGCGTGCAATAAATTAAGAGATGTTACGGGATTTTCCATCTCTCAAGGATCCGTTAAACTATCTACTATGTAGTAATATACGCTAAGTAGATAATGCCTATCAGTAATATAAAGTATCAAAATAGCGTTAAGGCGTTACCATAATCCCCCTTAACACATTTTATATTCCCAAAAGCATATACAAGACTGTAGTTTCCCCAAAACCGGAAGTCACCAGAGGGAAATCCATATACTCAAGGTACAAATCAAAACGTAGTGGTCGCGAATAGGATAATCAGTATGACAAGGTACATGAGGCGATACCAACTAGGATACTAGTAGTTGCGTGATCCGGACTGATGTTGGGCATAGCCAGCAGCTACCCCAACACCGCGAAACAACACTCCGAAATCAAGGGGTGCACCCAAATCGCATCACAAATGTAATAGATATGGTATCGAAGAAGTGTGTCCGCTAGAGGTGGCGAACCTCAATGGCCCGGCGCGGCTCCTGTTTTAGTCATGTCAGGGGTCATCCAATATCATTCTCTTTCTTCAGTCAACGCGTTCACCAAACCATCCACTTCATTCTGGATCAACACTCCGCGTATAATAGTTATTAAAGTGGTTTTCGGTATCGACAGAGAGTATGTCCATATCCGATCCCGGACTCTTTAATAACTACGTATTATCACACCGTTGGCTCTTTTCCATTTCAAATCGATCATAATTGATATCAAAATACCATGTTCGCTTCAAAAAAACAAATTCATTTCAAATATCGCCATCTCTTTCAAATGTAAGATTCGTTTCAAACATAAATTTTCGCATCGATATCTCATTTCGATTTCAAAATCATTTCGAATTTCAATTTAGGTTGCAACTTCATTTAACTCAATTCGTATTCAAATTCAAGATTTAAACATAACATTTCACCTTATTAACCAGTTTGGAATTTTAGAAAATAGTTTTAAGTGGTTTAAAAGTGGTTTTAAATAATTAAAATACTTAAAATACTTAAAATCTTAAAATGGATTGGAAATAGATAAATCAGTTTAAAATAATTTAAATTGGGTTAAGTAGATTAAAATAGATTGAAATAGTTTAAGAATTCAAAGTGGTTTACATAACAGAGTAATTTGACAAACAAATTAAAACAGCTTCAAAACCAATCCATTTCAATTATAACTTCCCAATTCAAATAAATTTCAATTTTCAATTTACCGATTCAATTTCGATCTCAATTCAAATCAATGTCAATTTTTTTACTTCAAATTAATTCAATTTTACATTCACCTTTAATTTATTCAATTTCAATTTATATCGATTTTTTTGCTTGATTTTCCAAAATATCAAATTTTTAACACTTAACAAAATTATCCTTCAATGTTCAAGTTTAAATCCAAATTTCAAATGTGATTAAGTTCCAAGCTCGATTTCAAAATATCATTTTTACTTAGTAATATTCAAAGCTTGAATTAAGGTTAAATCTTTAAACAAATCAATTTTCGAAATTCAATCAAATCCCAATTTTTAAATTTCAAAATCTCGAATCACATTACTTAACAATTTCTTTTAACCAAGATTTATTTCAATATTCCAAAACTCAATTTTTCAATAAATTCGATTTTTATAAATTGTTTTCTATTTATAACCTTTAAATCAAACATTTAAATAAATTTCAAATCGACGATTTCAAAAACTATTAATTTAGCCAATTCGGTGTCCGTATATAATTTTCTATCCTATAGCCAAGTAATTATTTTATTTCAATTAAATGTCAGGGAAAGCATATATTACTTAATTAAATCACAGTATCATATGTATGCATAACAGGATCTATATAAGCAAATAAACATCCAAACATTCAATTATCAACCAATAGCATCCATCAAAATACATCACCCAATAAACAATACAATTCATGGCAGTTTTATGGTTATCAATGTCAGGTAATTTAAAAGCACTTCAATTCAATTTCAATTTCAATTTAACTAGCATAAAGATATTTAGTACGGTGTGAGCGTTATAAAACACTCACCTTGATTTTCCGATTTTAAATCAAATCGAACGACATTCGATTTAATCCAAAATTTTCTCTAGCTCCAAACGATTCCAATCTAGCTCCATAGCGTAATGCTCGTCAATACGGTTCCAACGCAACTGGTTTCGTCTAATTCTGACCTCGTATGGAAAAGATATTGAAATTTAAACTTCACAAGATATATAATATATAAATTTACAATTTAATTTACATTTTCTTTTAATCGTAGCCGTTCGTTTCACCTCCCTTTGCATCAGGCCGACCGCCCCTATCATCTTCCTCATGCTACTACCAGGCCACACACGCACAAAACAACCCATAGCCGTAGATTAGGTTTAGAAATCGCGGCCACTATGAATGACTTGAAGTTGATCAGCACCCACCGCTACGTGCGCCTTCACGAACTCGTCCCCCACCTGGTGCCTGGCCGAGCTCGGCCCTCAATCTAGCTTGGAAAACGCAACCAAACGCAGCGCCTTCACGAATGATTTGCCGTTGATTCCCTTCGAATTTTCTGATCATGACCGTTCACATCGTAGAGCTCGCGAAGCTCTTCCATTTTGTAGTTGATAGTTTTAGCCAATAGTTGATGGATTGAGAGATTAGAGGGGAAAAACGTGGGAGATTTCTGGCCTTTGAACCTAAAAGTGGCGGCCGGCTATGGATCTTTCAAACCCTAGTTTTATTTTTTTTTATTTTTTTGTGAATAAGATTCTATTTATAGGAAAAAATCGAACACTATTCATTCCAGAATTCCAAACTCCGATTTACGCGCGGTGACTGGCGTTTCTGGGGTTTATCCCGCATTTCGGACACAATGGAATAGGTTTCAAAAGCTAATTCGATCATGTGCGCGAGTTACGGAAATAAACGATCAATTTAAATTAAATCGATTTAAACTAATTTCTAGGCGTTTTGGCTTGCCGCGGACAAACGGTAAATCCGATTGACACGAAATTTGAAATCTTACAATAATATCACATTACGGATCCGATGAAACTTGTTTCGTCGAAATCCGAGACCGTTTGAAAAATGACTATTTTAACTCGTTAAATTAATATTAAAACAATTTTGATGCGTTTCGAGCTGCCACGGTCAAACGACAACTCCGATTGAATCCGATAATAACTAACTATTACGGATCCAATGGAACTGGTTTCGTCCAATTCTGAGACTGTTCAAAAATTGGCTATTTTCCAGTCGATAATTAAATATTAAAATATTCTATTTTCACAAATTTACTTTAATTCGATTTTTAAAAGTTCTACAACATCATTCTAACTTTAATATGGTAACATAAAATTTTACAAATCATTTTTAATCATATTAAACCCGTTATTCAATTTATCCAATAAATTCCAATTTAAAAATCTTATTAACTCTATTAAAATCCGAATATAGCTTACATTCACTTTGGAAACCAATTCGAATCATATTAAATCAAATTTCAAATATTCACTCTATTTTCATATATTAAATTTCAATATCAAATTAATCATATCAAATTCGAAATTTAATTTATTCAAACATTCGTAATATTAAATTTAAACAAATTTGATTCTTTTAAATCACTATCTTTTGAAATATTCAAAACGAACTTATAAAATTTAACTTTTGAAACGAATTGAAATTATACAACAACTATCTTCATTATACGGTTATTCAACTCCCATTATTAAATTATTCAATAAATTCCAAATATTAAATTTAAACAATTTCGATTATCCAATAATTCATTATTTTTTGAAATATTGAAATTGAACTTATAAGAATCAACTTTTAAAACCAATTCACAATTTAGAACACTATTTTCATTTTACAGTTATTCAATTATTCAATAAGTTTTAAATATTTAATTTAAACAATTTACCAGTTCAATATTCAATATTTGATTTTAAATAGATTTTACTTATCAATCAATTACTCTATTATACCCAACGAATTCAACATTTATTATCCTATTCAACTTTTGATTGAAAGGCATTCACTATATAGCTTTTATTTTTCATCACTTGGATAGTTATTTTTGCAATTCATTCCAGTTATTATTATTCCAAACGAATTACAAATTTTTTTCTAACGTTAAATCACGAAATCTTATTAAATTAGCTATTTTAATTATCGAAATTTATGGGTCGTTACACTCTCCCCCACTCAAAACTTTTCGTCCCCGAAAAGGAAAAAGAAGAGAAAAGGAACTAAGTATAGAATTCAACATTAGATGTATTTTATCCAAAGTTACCAACTTAAAATATAATAAAATTCCATTTATAAAGTCATAACTACGCTTCCACTAAGTTACTCCGAATGGCTTTCTAACTTTAAAAGTTAGTTATCAAAACAAGTTATAAAAATTTTTAAAACTTGAAAATTTTTCTAACACCCGGATTTTACGGAAAATTTCGGCAGAGTCTCCTTTGCGCGGCTCGATCGGTACAACTACAAAACGCCTCTACGGGCCCCAAATCAACAAAAGAAAATCCAAAAGCCAAGTGGCTCGTCAAAAATCACCAAATCCAATGATAAAATAAACACGTACCTTATATTTTTTTTATTAGCGAGCATATACGAATAATATAGCGCAAAAGCGAGCTCCAAATGCGAAGCAAGCGCAAATCCGCACCTACTAAATACGCAACAAACCATGAGAACATGCATATTATGAAAATAGTATCAATATACATCATATAGCAACATAACAACTACATGTACCAACATAGCAAATGCAACAAACAACATATGCAACCATCAATCAACTATCATCCAACTATCATCCAACAAATCCATAACCAATCAATATAAATTCACTTCTCATTAATATTTATTGACTTGGTTTTCAATTTTAATCACAGTTGATTCATTAACATTGGAGTTTACTAACATTCATTCTCAATTCAATTAGTTAACATTCACTAATTTATATTTACATTAGTTCACTTCCAATTTAAATCAAATTAAATTCTATTTAAATTCATTTAACTTCCAATTTGATTTCAATGATTTATAGCTCTCAATTTCAGTAACACTTAATGAATTACATACAATCAACTAACAATCATATAACAACCAAATCATACCCAACATAACCAAATTATTAATTTTACATTCGATTTGGTTTATCTCATTTATATATATCATGTTATATAATTTTAAAAGAATCATTTTATATTTGGCATCATATATTTCCAATATTAACTTTAATTAAGTCCGTAAGCCGTACATATATCATCCGTGAGCAATATAAATCTAATCGCTTATTCGATCACACAATTTCACTTCCAAACTAGTATCGTTCACACGACTCTCTAGTGCGGCCTCAGATTTGGTTCCTTGATTGGGACTACCACTCTCCTTGCATAGCCATATACTATGATAGAGAATTCCAGAATCAATTTAAAAATCCATATCCAGGGTTCGCCGTCGAAAATCAAGTGAAAAATCCTAACTTGGATCGATATAAATCATCTCGAAATTTTGTGCTCGAATTTGGATCAAATCGTTATGCGAATAAAATAATATACGTACAATCTCACGTATTACCTTCCAATAGATTTCTATCCAATTTATCTATACTAAATTATTTTATTGACTTCTATTTTATTTACAATTAATTATTCGCAATCCATTATTCAATCAATATATCCATTTGTATCCAAAACATATTCTTTGACATTATCTTTTCTCAAACATTATATCATAGAATTTCCTTACTCAAGTTCATTTTAAACATTATATGTAATTTAATTAAATTCAATTTCATTTTCCAATTGATTCTTAACTATAAGAAATTTCTTTGTTTACATTTATTTCATTTTCATAATTTCAGTTAATAACAAATTCATTTGTGGAACATTTTATAAATCAACACTTTAGTTTATAGTCATTTCATAAAAGTCTAACTTCTCATATATGACTTTTCTTAATTTACAGTTATCTTAAAGGTTACAAATTCAATTATTTTTTTTCCAATCCCTATGCAATTTATATTTATTTTCTATAACCAATTTACAAAGATATAATACGATTCATTTCTTAAGTTCACTTACTTGTTCCATTTATCCATTCATCATTTCACGTTATATTTAAGTATATATAATTTTTATCACAACCAAATCTTTATTTATATACATTTTAATTCCGTTTGAGTTTTCCTTATTTGTATATTTCAATTGTTTTCAGGTTCTGTTTAGATGTACAATATCTCATTACATATCCAAAACATCATTTTTAACTTTTGAAATTTGGTAAGTCTTGTGATATGTTATCAGAATGTTATTTTTGGTATTATACAAATTTATAGAATTTCATTTTACTTAATTAGAATGTTCACAAATTTAATTTGTTTAAATCCTCTTTACTTTTCAATTTTAAAGGTACACTACAACTCTAAAGTTTTTCCCAAAACGATAAACATAGATATCTTAATCCTCTTATTTTATAAATTTTGGTTATTCACATTTCATTCAAATAATTTGAAAATTATAAATTAACATAACTTAGAAATTTAAATGCCTGGTTCTTTTCAAATCGTTTGAAATAAATATATACACTTATATCTTTATTATATTAAATCATACCTTTGGAGTTTAAACCAAAACCCATTTACCCAAAATAATTTCGAAGAAAAGCAAAGCTTCTTAGAAGTCTCCCCCACTTTGAGACTCGAAAATGAACATCGATGATGCTGTGCAGTCATCACCGAAATTATTTTCCAACGACATAAGAGAGGAGTACTGAATTCATTCTTTCCTTTAAAATCCTTTCAAAATATTTCCATAAACCATTCCCAAGTAATATTACTATTTATTTCTTCAAAACTTTGAAAACCATTTTCAAAATCTTCGGGTCTTAAATTCAATATTTTCCAATTTAAACCTATTTTAATCCATAAGTCACCTTAATAAAATATTCTTATAGGATTTTCTTTCTTAAAACATTCCACAAGTTGTTTTATTATTGTTCATTTTTCAATAAGCCTTATTTATTAAATTACAATATCAAATTAATGATAATTACCAATATTTTATTTCCAACAACCAATTAAGCTAGATTGATCACAATAAATTTTGAAATAAATTCTTTATATACAAAATATAATTAGGGCAAAATTATTTCATTTACCCAATTTCAAAACAATACTATGTCGAATTGTTCTGTTTAAGTGTTTAGAGATCCCTGTCAATGACGTTAATTACTCGTATTGACCAGAATCCATAAGCCACTCAACAAATCAACCGACACAATATAAAACACTTTATATCACTAACAAATACGCTCTCTCATATACACTCAACTCATTCATATAGTTTACCTCTATTTCAATGAGTTATTCCCCACTAGAGTCAAGGTTTATCGCTAAACCAAAGCTCTGATACCAACTGTAACGACCCGCCTTTTTGGACAGTTTAAACCGACGATCAAATACACGTGTCGATTCCAAACCATTCAAAAGTGCGGATAGTTATTGGGGTAAATAAGAAAAGAAAAGAAAAGAAATAAAGAAAATGAAACAACACAGAATCTCGCAGCGGAACGATAAAATATAATAGTCAAATAAACAGTTCATGAAGCTGTTTACTATACTTTGACAATTATTTATACAACATTTATCAGAGTTATACATATACAACAGAACAATTAAAATAATGCAGCAGATAGCATGATGCAAGGGTAATAATAGTAATAGTATACCAAATCTTCGTCTTCATCCTCCGGAATAGATCTTCAAAAAATCTGAAAAACTCAAGACTGACCTGAGCGTAATGAAAAGACAAAACACTCGAGTCAGGAATAAAAAATCCTTATGAAAGTTAAATCAATCCTAAATAAATATGAGTGTAACGGCGTCAGAGATGGTTACGGGGTTTGACATCTCCTATCCAGTGCCAACGTGCGTGCAATAACTTAAGAGACGTTACGGGATTTTCCATCTCTCAAGGATCCGTTAAACTATCTACTATGTAGTAATATACGCTAAGTAGATAATGCCTATCAGTAATATAAAGTATCAAAATAGCGTTAAGGCGTTACCATAATCCCCCTTAACACATTTTATATTCCCAAAAGCATATACAAGACCGTAGTTTCCCTAAAACCGGAAGTCACCAGAGGGCAATCCATATACTCAAGGTACAAATCAAAACGTAGTGGTCGCGAATAGGATAATCAGTATGACAAGGTACATGAGGCGATACCAACTAGGATACCAGTAGTTGCGTGATCCAGACTGATGTTGGGCATAGCCAGCAGCTACCCCAACACCGCGAAACAACACTCCGAAATCAAGGGGTGCACCCAAATCGCATCACAAATGTAATAGATATGGTATCGAAGAAGTGTGTCCGCTAGAGGTGGCGAACCTCAATGGCCCGGTGCGGCTCCTGTTTTAGTCATGTCAGGGGTCATCCAATATCGTTCTCTTTCTTCAGTCAACGCGTTCACCAAACCATCCACTTCATTCTGGATCAACACTCCGCGTATAATAGTTATTAAAGTGGTTTTCGGTATCGACAGAGAGTATGTCCATATCCGATCCCGGACTCTTTAATAACTACGTATTATCACACCGTTGGCTCTTTTCCATTTCAAATCGATCATAATTGATATCAAAATACCATGTTCGCTTCAAAAAAACAAATTCATTTCAAATATCGCCATCTCTTTCAAATGTAAGATTCGTTTCAAACATAAATTTTCGCATCAATATCTCATTTCGATTTCAAAATCATTTCGAATTTCAATTTAGGTTGCAACTTCATTTAACTCAATTCGTATTCAAATTCAAGATTTAAACATAACATTTCACCTTATTAACCAGTTTGGAATTTTAGAAAATAGTTTTAAGTGGTTTAAAAGTGGTTTTAAATAATTAAAATAGTTAAAATACTTCAAATCTTAAAATGGATTGGAAATAGATAAATCAGTTTAAAATAATTTAAATTGGGTTAAGTAGATTAAAAATAGATTGAAATAGTTTAAGAATTCAAAGTGGTTTACATAATAGAGTAATTTGACAAACAAATTAAAACAGCTTCAAAACCAATCCATTTTAATTATAACTTCCCAATTCAAATAAATTTCAATTTCCAATTTACCGATTCAATTTCGATCTCAATTCAAATCAATGTCAATTTTTTTACTTCAAATTAATTCAATTTTACATTCACCTTTAATTTATTCAATTTCAATTTATATCGATTTTTTAGCTTGATTTTCCAAAATATCAAATTTTTAACACTTAACAAAATTATCCTTCAATGTTCAAGTTTAAATCCAAATTTCAAATGTGATTAAGTTCCAAGCTCGATTTCAATATATCACTTTTACTTAGTAATATTCAAAGCTCGAATTAAGGTTAAATCTTTAAACAAATCAATTTTCGAAATTCAATCAAATCCCAATTTTTAAATTTCAAAATCTCGAATCACATTACTTAACAATTTCTTTTAACCAAGATTTATTTCAATATTCCAAAACTCAATTTTTCAATAAATTCGATTTTTATAATTGATTTCTATTTATAACCTTTAAATCAAACATTTAAATAAATTTCAAATCGACGATTTCAAAAATTATTAATTTAGCCAATTCGGTGTCCGTATATAATTTTCTATCCTATAGCCAAGTAATTATTTTATTTCAATTAAATGTTAGGGAAAGCATATATTACTTAATTAAATATCAGTATCATATGTATGAATAACAGGATCTATATAAGCAAATAAACATCCAAACATTCAATTATCAACCAATAGCATCCATCAAAATACATCACCCAACAAACAATACAATTCATGGCAGTTTTATGGTTATCAATGTCAGGTAATTTAATTTCACTTCAATTCAATTTCAATTTCAATTTAACTGCCAATTTAAATTTTTAACGGTTAATTCAAATAACAAGCTATATGACGATTAAATTTATATCAAACAATGACAAATAAAATTCATATCACTTCATAATGTCAATTTAACTAGCATAAAGGTATTTAGTACGGTGTGAGCGTTATAAAACACTCACCTTGATTTTCCGATTTTAAATCAAATCGAACGACGTTCGATTTAATCCAAAATTTTCTCTAGCTCCAAACGATTCCAATCCAGCTCCATAGCGTAGTGCTCGTCAATACGGTTCCAACGCAACTAGTTTCGTCTAATTCTGACCTCGTATGGAAAAGATATTGAAATTTAAACTTCACACGATATATAATATATAAATTTACAATTTAATTTACATTTTCTTTTAATCGTAGCCGTTCGTTTCACCTCCCTTTGCATCAGGCCGACCGCCCCTATCATCTTCCTCATGCTACTACCAGGCCACACACGCACAAAACAACCCATAGCCGTAGATTAGGTTTAGAAATCGCGGCCACTATGAATGACTTGAAGTTGATCAGCACCCACCGCTACGTGCGCCTTCGCGAACTCGTCCCCCACCTGGTGCCTGGCCGAGCTCGGCCCTCAATCTAGCTTGGAAAACGCAACCAAACGCAACGCCTTCACGAATGATTTGCCGTTGATTCCCTTCGAATTTTCTGATCATTACCGTTCACATCGTAGAGCTCGCGAAGCTCTTCCATTTTGTAGTTGATAGTTTTAGCCAATAGTTGATGGATTGAGAGATCAGAGGGGAAAAACGTGGGAGATTTCTGGCCTTTGAACCTAAAAGTGGCGGCCGGCCATGGATCTTTCAAACCCTAGTTTTATTTTTTTTTATTTTTTTGTGAATAAGAGTCTAGTTATAGGAAAAAATCGAACACTATTCATTCCGGAATTCCAAACTCCGATTTACGCGCGGTGACTGGCGTTTCTGGGGTTTATCCCGCATTCCGGACACAATGGAACAGGTTTCCGAAGCTAATTCGATCATGTGCGCGAGGTATGGAAATAAACGATCAATTTAAATTAAATCGATTTAAACTAATTTCTAGGCAATTTGGCTTGCCGCGGACAAACGGTAAATCCGATTGACACGAAATTTAAAATCTTACAATAATATCACATTACGGATCCGATGAAACTAGTTTCGTCGAAATCCGAGACCGTTTGAAAAATGACTATTTTAACTCGTTAAATTAATATTAAAACAATTTTGATGCGTTTCGAGCTGCCACGGTCAAACGACAACTCCGATTGAATCCGATAATAACTAACTATTACGGATCCAATGGAACTGGTTTCGTCCAATTATGAGACTGTTCAAAAATTGGCTATTTTCCATTCGATAATTAAATATTAAAATATTCAATTTTCACAAATTTACTTTTAATTCGATTTTTAAAAGTTCTACAACATCATTCTAACTTTAATATGATAACATAAATTTTACAAATCATTTTTAATCATATTAAACCCGTTATTCAATTTATCCAATAAATTCCAATTTTAAAATCTTATTAACTCTATTAAAATCCAAATATAACTTACATTCACTTTGGAAACCAATTCGAATCATATTAAATCAAATTTCAAATATTCACTCTATTTTCATATATTAAATTTCAATATCAAATTAATCATATCAAATTCGAAATTTAATTTATTCAAACATTCGTAATATTAAATTTAAACAAATTTGATTCTTCTTAAATCACTATCTTTTGAAATATTCAAAACGAACTTATAAAATTTAACTTTTGAAACGAATTAAAATTATAGAACAACTATCTTCATTATACGGTTATTCAACTCCCATTATTAAATTATTCAATAAATTCCAAATATTAAATTTAAACAATTTCGATTGTCCAATAATTCATTATTTTTTGAAATATTGAAATTGAACTTATAAGAATCAACTTTTAAAACCAATTCACAATTTAGAACACTATTTTCATTTTACAGTTATTCAATTATTCAATAAGTTTTAAATATTTAATTTAAACAATTTACCAGTTCAATATTCAATATTTGATTTTAAATAGATTTTACTTATCAATCAATTACTCTATTATACCCAACGAATTCAACATTTATTATCCTATTCAACTTTTGATTGAAAGGCATTCACTATATAGCTTTTATTTTTCATCACTTGGATATTTATTTTTGCAATTCATTCCAGTTATTATTATTCCAAACGAATTACAAATTTTTTTCTAACGTTAAATCACGAAATCTTATTAAATTAGCTATTTTAATTATCGAAATTTACGGGTCGTTACAGTTATGGTACCTCGTCTAGTCAATATATTAGTAATACTACAAATAACTCTTCTAACTTAAGTTTGCTCAATAACCAAAGAGTATGGAAGTAATTTATTAATATATAAATGATAAAGGATAACACTTATATTAAAGACTCATAATCTTCAATATATTTAATTGAGTGATATTGACATATGGAATGGTGTATTTCTTATGAAATAACCATTGTGATTCAAGTATCAGACATATAAAAAATTATAGTATACGTATATTTACGTATGTATTTATTTCTTAAGTCTATTTAGAGTTTCTTTAATGTTCCACTTTTAGTTCATATATTTATATTATATAAGTTTTTTATTATATAATTTTTATACTTTATTTAAGTTATATAATATTTTATGTATAACATTATATTAATAAAATCTTATTTAAATAATTTAATTAATTGACACTTTAATTAATTATTATATTATTCAGTTATAACATATTATATTGATTATATATATTATAACCTTAATAATAATATACAAATATATTATATATATGTATTTCAATTTATTAATTAATTTATTCAATTGAACAATTTTATTTAAATTTTATTAGTTTTGAAAATTCTTTTTATACACATATGTATGCTCATATTGTCTTGACAATTCAGGACAACATAACATATATCATTGTATATATATTTACTTAGTTAACTTATTTAATTAATTCATTTATTTTATTAATCTTATTAATAAATAATATTTTTGAAATTAAATTTTTAAAATTTTCAAGCATTTTGAAAAATTATATTATAACTTTTATAACACGTATTTTATTTTAAACTTAACTTTTAAATAAAAACATTTATTTTAATTTTCAAAATAATTTAAAAAACTATATTATAACATTTATAATATATTTTTATTTTAAACTTAACTTTTAATTTAATACTTTTATTTTAATTTTAAAATACTTTTGAAAATTAGCTTAAGGCCCAAATTAGTTTGGTCCATTATATTGGGAATAGCCTTTGGGCTTACCTCTTCATTTCGAGCTAGGCTAATAGCCAGATAGGGGAGTACTAGATTATCCAAACCCAACTTTAGATGCTACTTTTCGAGACACCCTTTTATATGGATAAGCATTGATCAGTTAACTCTGATACTGCTAATTTAGATCGTAGGCTATTTGGCTTTGATACCATTGTTGGAACTCAGCCAGCCTACATTGGAATAAATTGATAAATTTCAAAGAAAATTCTTCCATTTAGATCTTATTGATCCCATGAAGTCTAAGTTTATTTAGATCTTATCTAAATTTGTTTTAAATAAAAACAATATTTTATTTAATTTTATGACTAAGGTTTTATATATGATTAAGTTTATATCATATTATATTATGTGCGTATATGTACACATGAAACATAATAAGGTATATATGGTTTGGCATGCCCATGCATAAATGTTAAGATTTACACGGTAACGAACATATTAGCCCATATGCATATATAAGTGCTGTCAATATATAAATATATACGCATATGTATGTGTGTATATATAATTTTATATATTATGAAATAATAATTGTAATATAAAAATTTATAAAATGATATATATATATATATAGCAAAATAACATTATTTTAAACTATTAAATCAATTTAAATGTTATATATGTATAAAATAATTTCAAATTTTATACAATAAACAAATTTAATGTACAAATACATGAAATATTTCAAAATTGTCAAGTGATATATACATATAATATATACGTGTGTGTATATACAAACACACATTAAATCATGATTATATTTTTTTATATAATTACATAATATAAATAAAACATATAAGTATAACTATATATATAATAAAATATTTATAAAATATTAAATATACATGTAAGAAAATGCTTCTAGCTACACAGGGTATTTCTCAGTTTTGAATTTTTTTAACTTCTATTTTCCATATGGAAATAATTAAATAATAACAAAAAATATAATTAAGAATTAAAAAAATCAATGTATATGATTTTGTAGGTTTTGCAAAATTATTATTTAATTTTTCATGTATTCTACATGAATCTAAATTTAATAATAAATCAAAGGACTTAAATATATATGGATTTTAATATTATATATATATATATATTATTTTTTATTTGCATATATATAACTAATGAAAGAGAATACATTCATTATATATATACATTGTATCATTTTATTTATTTTCTTAAAATCAATTAGGATACATACATACAGTTACACACACACACACACACACACACACACACACACATATATATATATTCAGAAAAATTATGTCAAAATTCAAAATCTTACTTACCCTTAGCCAGCATTTGGTCGGCCTATCCTTTGTTAATCATGGCTGCACTCTTTCAATCCCTATATGTTCCTCAAAATCATTTCAAGCCCAATTGATAATTAACAAATTTGAATCTAACACTCATTTAATATTGATAAATCAACATCAAATTAAATTTTTGTAATTAAAATTTTATAAATATTAATTAATTTAATTAATTTATAACAATTATAATTTAGTTAAATCAAGTGGTAATAAGAGTTTTCAACGTTTTAGTTCTGTGACTCTTAAGTAGAAATTTGGCCAGTGTTTAATATTAAACAATTCAAGTATTAACTTTCACATGTCAGTTAGTAGGTGGTGTGACATTATGATTAATTTATCGCTTACTTGGTTTTGGAAAAATCCAATTTTACTCTATTGAGTGTTACTCGATAGTGATAGTTGTTTACACTAGTTCTCTTCATCAAACCTATATCACATTAGGACTTATGGAATTTGGTAGCGATTAAAATTCCAATACCGCCCATATTAAACTTTATAGTCCAAACACAAATTCCTTGGTCCAATAATAATAATTATTATCAACCGAACTTCTCTGGCTAGAGACTTTGACTTTGAGTTGACTTTAGTTGACCATAATACTAACCTCATATAACAGAGGAGACAAATTCGTGTCACACTTCCAATGGTTCCACACAACCCATCTATAGTCGTTCGATGGATTTCATGCCACAATTTAACTATAATCAAAGTGGAGTTTTCATATTGAAGATTGATAGTATTCTCGAAGGAATTGTGTAATATTGTCATATTGATATTTTCTGTTTGACCTTAGTTATATTAACGAATAGAAAACTATCGAATGAATCATTCCATAGTTATTTGATAACTACCTATATGTAACCTCTTGGTATCCCTATCAACCATGAGTAATACACTCTCCTACATTTGGAGAGCGTTGCGTACTCTAGTCTCAAAGGATATATCAATATCTGGTCTCAATATATCTTGACAAGGAATATTTAAAATAGTACATTTACTTTATCATGATAAATCACTCATGGTTACAACACATGTGACTATTATCACAAAACATACCATTTATGGATTTTCTATTAAAAATAGTTTTAATTAAATACAACATATTATATCAAGTATATAATAGAAAGAAAACACCTATTATTACGAACAAGATTGGCTATTGAGTTAGATATATGTAATAATTACATAATTACCATACGACATTTTCTCTAACTCTATCACAATCTACACTTGGGGACAGTCATGGTGACTCATAAACATACCATCGATCAATTTTCTTAGATAAAACTCAGAAAGAGCCTTAATTAGTGGATTTGTGTAACCATTTATTATTGAGAAGCAAATATTCAGAATTCTAAATGAAATTTGAAATAATCAAATGGGTTAGGTTGGTTTGTAAATTTAAGAAATAATATTTTTTTGAAATTGGGAGAGATATTAGAAAAAGATAATTACTTCATTTCGTAATTTATTATTAACATTTTTTAAGTTAAAAATGATTTTTAAATGAATTAAAAATGAGATAATAAATTACTAAAAAGTATATCATATTAAATAAAGGAGTTTTATATTATATTATAGTAATGAATGAACAATTATCTTCAAAAAAATGAATGAAAATTTATTTAGTTAATGAGGCTAAAAGGTTATTTTCAGGTAAAGTGGGCTAAATATTTTAATTTTGAGATAACCATTTTTAAAGCGAGTAATTTTTGAAAATATAATTTTATAAAAATACACATGGTTGGGTAAACACTTGCATTGAGTGAATGTGATTTTTATTTTGGGATTTTGAGGTTATTTTACCTGGATAGAAAGAAAAAAAAATCAAAGGGAAATGAAGAAAATAAAATGCAAATGATTTTTATTTAAGGCCTAAGAGCCAATATCCAAGCCAAATGGAGAAAATGACTCATTTCTCTCTTAAGACTTCTAGAGCCTTCCTTTATTCCATCAAATTTCATCCCATTGCTCATTTTTCCATTTTTCCATCTTCTATAACATTTTCTAACCCTAACTTCTTCAAAATTCCAAACAATTCAAAAAACTATCATATATGATGAAATTCGAATATAAGCTTCTTAACATGATTCTACAGCACTAGGAATTTTTAAAATTGAGTTTTGGTGAAGTTTCATTTTCAAATTGCCAATTACAACTATTGGAGAAGGAGTTTGAAGCTATTGAAGAATGCAAGGAGGGTTGTTTCTTTTTTTGCTAAGTGCTAACGTGACTAATTCCCAGTCATAACTATACTAGTGTAGAATGTGTTTGGGTTTGATTATTTGCATTGATAAACTAGGATGATGTGACACCCCATACATTATTAAATACTTAATTAAAGAGTTAATTATGAGAATAAAGATTAAGTAGTTAAAGCATGAGAATTTAATAACGAAATGTGTTAAATAATTGGGTTTACATTTACTAATTAAAGTTATTCCTTAATAAGGCTTAAATTAAAATGAATTAAATAGGAACGAGGAATAGGCCGACGGCTGAACCGTTCATAGGAATGAATTTAGCTACTTCCCTCATTTCATTTTTATTCTATATTCAGTGATAGTATTTTGGTGATAGTCGATAGATTGACTAAGAGTGCCCTCTTTATCCCGTGAAGTCGATAAGAATGGCAGCTAGCTTAGTGAAGCTATATATGAAGAATGTGTTGAGACTACATAGGGTTTTGAGCATTGTCACAAGCGATAAAGACCCATTATTCGCTAGTGAGTTCTGGAGAAGTTTACATAGTGCATTGGGTATAGTGTTGAACTTGAACATGGCTTATTGATCACATACTAATGGTCAAGCTGAGAGGGTGAACTATGTGCTGAAGGATCTGCCGATGGTATGTTTTTTGGATTTTAGGGGATCTTAGGAAGATCATTTGCATTTAGTATAGTTAGCCTACAATAACAGTGACAAGTGGGTTATTGGGATTGCATTGTTGTGGTGCTTTATGGTAGACCATGTAAGTCACCTATTTGTTGGTTGGACATGGAAGATATACTATGTTAGGTCCCGATTTGGTAAGAGATATTGCTAAGATGTTGGAATTGATTAGTGCTAGGATGAAGGTAGTGCAATCAAGGTAGAAGAGTTATATCGATAAGAGGAGAAAACTTCTTAGGTTCACGGTAGGCAATCACATATTCAAGAAGGTTTCTATGTGTAAGGAGTTACGCGCTTTGGGAAGAAGAGGAAATTAGCACCTAGATATGCATGATTGTTTTTAGTGATTGAGAGGATTGGTAAACTCGCATATCGAGTCAAGTTTCCAAGTAGTTTAGCAGACATGCACAATGTTTTTCATATATCGCACTTGAGGAAATATGTGCACGATCAGAGTTCGGTAGTGGAACTAAGGGCGATTGAAGATTTGTCTATGAAGCCAGATTTGACATAGATGGCTGAAAGGGGTAGTAGGTCGTGATACAAAGAAGTTAAGGAACAAAGTTATTAGACTTATTCACATACAGTAGAATGATGACAAAGAAGGTTGTACCTAGGAGGTAGAGGGCAAGATTAGAAATATCCATCTCTAGTTGTTTTAGATATTCACATATATAGCCGGTTGCTTAGTTTCTCTACTGTATGTACCAGTAAGGTACTAGTGAACTCATGTGTGATACGATTATGTATTAGCAGTTGCACTAATTCATTATGTTTGATGATCGAGGGTTCACATTGGTAGGATACTAGTATAATGTTTTGTACTTGTGTGTACTTATATGATGATGGCTTTACATTTTAATGGTGTTAGTGTAAATTTTGTTTTTCCTTATCGAAATTTAAGGGAAGAAATTTTTACAAGAGGGGGAACTATAACATCCTATATTTTGGAGGGTCCGTAATATGGAAAATGAAATTAAACTAATAATAATAAGATATTATTAAAAGAGTAAATATAATAATTTGATTTGAAGAATTTCCTAAGTGAAATTTGATTAAGCAAGCATGAAAAACTTTAAAAGGTTAATTAAATTGGCCAAGGGTAACTAGAGCAACTAAAGTTGGCCTTGTGGATGAAGATAGATAAATTAAGTTTTAAGGTGAGGAGGACTTGTGTTAGGGGAGATGTAATGGTAAGACTAGGCTAGAAGGGATATTTACCCAAGACAAATTCACTAACCCATTTCCCTTAGTCATATCCTCTCATTCTACTTCATTTTCATTTACAAAACAAATCCCTAACACTACATCAAACCCAACCAACGTTTTCAAGCTAAGGAAAAGGAAATTAAAGATGGAAGATTCAAGCTTTTTAAGAAGGAAAAAGATTAAAGCAAGGCTTTCGTAATTAAGGGAGTAACCTAAAACTCTTCCTAACCCATTTGGATTAGATTTGATTGTGAATGAATGTTTTCCTCGATGATAAATATGTTTGGATGATTAAACGTAGCTTCAAATGTGTTTTGGAATTTAAATAAATGGAACTTATTCATGTTTCATGGTAAAACGCGAGCTAATCATATTAAATGCTACAAAAAATTTGAATGATGTTTATAATGATAAAACAACGAGGGGTTTTTAACTTCATGATTTATGAAATTTATTTGGAATTTTTATAAATTTCCTAAATTGAGAAAATGGTTGATTTTAGGAAAATTAATTATTAAAATTAATAAAATTAAATATTTTGATATAAGGCGAAATATGGTACTTGATTTTTGGTGAATTTTTTGGATTTTTCCCAATAAATTTTCGATTTTATATAAATTATTTAATAAAGGGAGGAATTAATTGATTAAAGGTAATTAATTAAATAATTGAAGTTCTAATCAATAACTTGTAAAAAGGAAACTACAGAGAAACCCGTTAACCAATAAGAATTAGACACTAAAATGAGATTTGGTGTAAAGTAATTACTTAATAAGGTGACAAAATAGTTTTTAAGTTAATTGCAAATGTGCCATACATGTTGGAACGGGGTCAGTCGGAAGCGGGTGGCATAAGTAGTTTTCAAAAAAAATTCTATTTGGATCTTTTAGGCCTACGAAGTCTAAAGAGAATTTAGATCCAATCTAAAAATTTTTTTAATAAAATTCTTTATTTCATTTAATTAGTTTGAAAGACTTTGAATTTTATGTAAATTTAGTTGTATGAGTGTACCAAGTACTCTTATGTGTAACATTTACTCAGTAAAGTTAATTTGATAAGGAAACCTTCCATTTCCTTCTTTAAAACATATGCAATCAATCAAGGGAAGAAATAACTTTAGGTAGAGAGAGAAACCTTTCATTTCTCTTCCTCTGATTATATTAATAATTTATTAAATGTCATCGATGATCAATTAAAACATAGCATGAAATGTATGTGTATCCAAATATACTCACAGTGTATATTGTGCAAGTGCAACATATAAGAACCGTGCATAGTTAATGATTCCCTTTATATATGCCTTTGTTGTCCAACAATATTTTTTTTCTATAAACAAAACAACATTTGATATATATACATAAACACATAATATATACACACACAACACACACAACACACACACACACCCATATATTCCTATTTGCACTAAAGTCGATTTTGGTTTTTTGACATGTTTTTTAAAGTAAAGTAAACAATTTAAAACTAGTTTTAATTAATGGATAGTTTAAAATCAAAATTTTAATTACGTCTATTTTGTAAAACTTGAATTGAGAGCATAAACATATATGTACATACGTACATACATACATACATATATTCATATATATGTATACAAAAATTGAAACAACATTTTAAATTCAAAATAAAGTGTGACATATGTATTCAATTAGCTTGTAGTTTAAATTATATGTGCATTCAATTAAAATAACAATTATATATCTAATTGTTACTTAAAATAAAAGTTTAAAGATTTATCAAAAATGTCCATATGTAAATCTTAGAATGGATTAACTTTTATTCTTATGAAAATGATGACTAAAGTTGTTTGAAAATAACTTGTAACATGTGTATTCAATTACCGAACTCGTAACTAAAAAATTAAATCGATTAATAAAACAATTTTCAATACAAGTATAAATTCAAACTGATAGGATTCAAATCTAAACTAAAAATACAAAATGAACAGAAGAACAAAAGAGGTGACAGATCTAATAATATCCATACAAATAAACATATATTATTAGAAGAATATTAAACATGTACAGATCTGAGTTAATTCGATATAACAGACCTTTAATTGAGATAAAGAGTTTTGATTAACATGTTTAAAATTATCAATTGAACACATAATGAATCATTCAAATCCAAACATATAAATAAATAAATTAGTATTATCTAGAATTTTGATCCTGTAGTATATAGGCAAACTCAACGAAGAGGAATTGGAAGTTATCAAGGCAGACAACCTGGAGAGATAACCCCAGAGTTTAGAAACCTTGTACGAACAGAGCCACAAGGTAAAGACCAAACCACTTCAAGAGACAAAGATTTAAAATCCACCCAAGTGATGGATCGATACCAATCCAACCACTTGTATTGGTACCGATCCACAACTTTTCATCCAATCCATCCCCACCTTCTCGTACTTGGAAGTGATGATGCTAGAAGCCTATTTCAAGTTTCATTTCACCGACCCCATGCAATTCTCTATCGATCTCCACAGGCACTTAAAGTCAACAACTCCATTCTTCCACCAATCTGTCATTTAAACTCATGAACAAGCTAATAATGATGCAAAGAAGCTTGGAATCATGAAGCTAACCGCAAATCGAGTCTAAATAAAGCATTCGTAAAGATCCATACAAAGGTCTTATGGATCGGTACTGATCCAAGCCCATGGATTAGTATCTATCCACCGACATTGATAAGGTTCCTTTATTTTTCTCAAGAGAATTGGTTTGGGCATGGAAAACAATGTTGAGATCGTAGGTGTGAGTTTTTATGCAACCTACAGCTATAAATAGGAGGGCATGGGATCATTTTTAGGGATCTCTTTCACTTCTCCACAAGTCTTCTACAACTCTCTTGCATAGCCATGGATCCATACCGATCTATAAGAATAGACGTATAAACAACACTATAAACCATCAACAAAGTTAAGTGGATGTAGGCAACCATTAGCTGAACAATTATAAAACTCCGATGTATTGTTTCTATGTGTCCTTATTTAGCTTCTTCACTCTTTTCTCTACTATACTCATCTGAGTGTTTGTGATATGTTTGGTTCAAACGTTTTGATGTTTTCACTGAGAAAAACTTGAATTAACTAACTTGAGATTAGAAATCGTTCAAAATTACAAGATAATCGCTAGGAAGACTGTTGCTGAACAAATCCGACAAGTGGCAGCCAAGAGGTGTCCTTAGGAGCCAACCTTGCATCCATCTATATAACTAAGGATGAGATAGAGACTATGATGAATGGAATGCAGAAGTAGATGATAGCCCGCTAGGAGCAGATGTTGGAGAGTTTTTTTTAGGAGAATGGGAATGACTGAAGTTGTTAGGAACTAGAGTCGAAGCCCTGAAACCAGAGCACATGCACTTAGGAGCAGAGTGTAACAAGCTAGAGCGAACCCCGCATCAACCATACGGATCGGTACCGATCCACAAGCATGGATCGGTACCGAACCATAAAAACTCGAGGACACGGGTAATCTTGGATTGGCTAGAAATGATGCACATCCTAGAGATAATGTCGAGCATTCAAATGCAAATCAGAATGTCGAAGCACAACCAGAGGAGCATATGTTAGAATTCCGTCGTGGTAACAAGGGAAAGCTAAGAATGCTAAATGAGAATTCTTTTTAATGATGATGACACATTCATTGAGATGGTGAGATGGGCTATAAGGGATGGATTGTCTAACCGAAGCCTGGAGTATGTAAACTTGAGTCCATTCATAGCGAAAATTTAGTACGCTAGGAATCCTCTTGATTTCAAGCTACTTACATTAGAGACATATGGTGGGAAGATGGATCCAATACTTCATTTGATGAGGTACACCCTACACATGGAGTTATTGGATGCGTCCGAAGAGGTTATATGATGGTGTTTCCCTTTATATCAGACAAATTTGGCGGCGTTATGGTTTACGCAGCTGGAGAACGGTCCCATTAGCACATGAGCCAAGTTAGTGAGCAGATTCATGAAGTAGTTCTAGATCCATATTTCATGACCCAAGAATGTTATGACACTATTAAGTGTTAAGCAAATGGTTGGTGAGTCTCTTAGGAGTTTTCCAACAATATTTAACGCGACGGCTGCCACGATACATAGATTGGACCTATCAATGGTTTTGATTCATATCATTCGAAGGTCTCGTGTGATCGTATGGTAGATAAACGCGCTGAAATTAAATCGAAAATTCAATTCAATAACTGGGTCCAAAAAGCTATCTTCAGCTATCTTCTCCATACGGTCGAATTTGAACTTGGAACCTTTTCCATTACGCTTGGTATAGGGGATTAACATTATAAATGCCTAGCGGCATACCTCGATAGAAGTTTAAAATTTTGAGTTGCATTTATAGAGACGGTATAAATTTTAAATTCAAATTTAAATACAATATAAATGTTTTCTTTTCACTGTAGACACAACCACACTTGTCACCCTAAAAAGCACATGTCGTTCATAATCAACACGCGTTCGTTTTCTTCTTTTAAATAAAAGAAACAGATAAAAACGCGAATGGTAAAAATAAAAATAAAAATAAAACGAACAACTACCGTCTTTGTTCCAAAATAAAAAAGGGATCGCTGCTTGAAAAAAATCAATGGCTGATGACCGCAGTTCTTTTTTATCTCGAAATAGACAGTTCATAATAAAAAAATATGGGAGCAACGAAATCATTCGATTTCAAATCGAAATCGCAAGGCGTCAGGACCGCGACACTGATTTATGGGTCGCGACTATGGCAAGTACAACAATTAAAGGCACCGTCGTTGGTAGTGAGTTAAAGGGAGCTTCGACTTGGGGTTGTTCGATCGCGAGGTTGGAGTGGCCATCGGTGCAGATCTCGGTGGTGGTTTGCATGCATGGTGAAAGCGGCGGCGACAGCAGGTCAATGTTGATGGGTCATTCGATCATGTGTGTTAAGGTCTGGGCCTGGGTTTCGCAAATGTTAGTAAGGTATTTCTTTGTAATTTATTTATTAAATTTATATATTTATATACGTTTTACAGGAGAAAAAATATAACAGTAAGGTTTATGATTTGATATATATACATATACATGTATAGATTGAGAGAAAAATAAATAAATAATAAAAAAATAGTTTAAATATATATGTATACACACACATATTTTAATATAAACAGTAAATATTTATGGGAACAAGATTTTTTAAATGGAAAATTTTAAAATATATGAAAGTTTATATAAATTAATTTTTTGTGAAATCTATGTAAATTATTTTATAATTAATATATATATATATATACATATTTTCACTTACTAGCCTAAACTCTAAAATAAAAATATTTTAGAGATTAATTTGGTTAAGTAAATTTATCTAATGGCAATTAATTGTTCGATCGATTGAAATATTAATAAATCGTATAATGTTTGATACAAGGTCCAAAATCATGAAGGAATAGTTGGAATGGAAATGGACTGCAAAATAAAAGGGCAAAGGTGAGATCTTCCCACTCGATTGAATTGCTTTGTTTAATTTAAATAGTTAAATTTAAATTATTGGATGTGCTTGGATGAATTTGATAATTTATCTGTTGGGTATGTATACACACACACACACACACACACACATATATATATATATATTGGAGTGATTGCTTTCCTGCATTATATAGCGGATGAGACCCTATACACCGCATAATAGCGGATGAGATGATATAATCCCATATACCGCGATATTCCACCTCGAAGTGGAATTGGTATTTTATGTTGTGCTAATATTTGTGGATGCAGGGAAACGGGTTGGAGAGATCCAACTGGATTCCTCAAATTGTTTGAATTTATTTCATATGTTGTGATATGATTTATTTATAATCTATGAATGATTATGTTGGTGATTAAAATTATTGAAGGCTGTGGTTTGGCCAAATATATTTTGGTATTTTAAATACCAGAATATAAAAGATTGGATTTTTTGAAAGGAAATTGAAGTAAAGAATTTTAAATAAATTAATTTTAGAAAATTAGATAAATTAAAAGAAGGAATTTAAAAAGGGTAAAGATTGATTTTTGAAATACTATTGAATAAATTCCAAGTATGGGAAAAAGATTTAAATAAATGGAAATAAATGGATTTTGTGACGACCCACCTTTCATTCCATAGAAAGACGCATCATCAATAAGAAAAGAAATATGTAGAAATAGAATAGATAGAAAGAAATAAACAACATCAGAATCTTACAACGGAAATAGAATAAAATATAATACAACACATAACTATTACATGGTCTTACATCAGAGTACACAGATAACACAACATCATCAAAGTAGATAGTTATTAAAGACCTGGCTATCCATTATATTCCAAATACAACAGACAAAGTCACCACACAACGGAAATAGATATAGCAACGTATGGACTCCTTCTCCAAGCTTCCAAAATTCGTCAAGCCAAACCTGATCACTTGGCTACTCATAAAAATTTGAGTACCCAAGAGTTTAAGAAAAACAGAATAAATTCCGGGTCAGACATGGGTTTGGTGTGAGTAAACGGGTTAAAGTTGTTTAATTGTAAAAAAATCATTTGAAAACAAAGGCATGACGTAAGACTTCCCACACATAAACATGGGTAAGTTTTTACCTTACTAACCAAAACATTTGATAGGAAATCCAGTGATATTATAATAGGGTCTAGGGTTTTAAAATAAACTAGAAAATAGCCAAAATTGTTACATTTATTAAATTCCAGCATACATAGGTTTACAATCAAATCCGAGGGCACTTATTGGAGATTCGATTCCATACAATGGCAGGGCAACTGGGGTACCGCCCGTCACAGTACGTGGCCTAGATCACCGTACGTAGGATCCACCTAAATCCCCTGCAACACAAGGCCGGAACCATCCCATATTGGACTGTCTCGAATATGACAACCCTGCGGTTGTAGCTAACAACCGCCCATACAGCCGAAAAAAGGGGACTCTAGACAGGGGAAAATCTTATCCTACTTGGACGCGACCCACTTAGCCTTGCTGTACCTCCCCCATTTTAGCCATTCCCGGTTGATGAGGCTTGAGGCTACGATTACCTTTAAGAACACATCTTGGAATGCTCATCGTCCTCCATTGACGATGGTCTGATAGCATTCATCCATACAAGTTCGTTCCGGTTCGAAGGAAACCGAAGGCATTATCTCGTTACACTCATTTTGGCATCACCCTCAGAGTTAATGACAATAACCCTTGCATTCCAAAATTCCATCTCGATCTTCTCTTGAGATTCCACGACCTATCGTTTAACTTAGATCGATGTGGTTTTAGGATAATCAAATTTGATATCCGATCCCGATCTCATCGAAATCCAAACGTTTCTTAAAAGCTAAGTTCTTTTAAGGTTTAAACAATTCAATTCAATCCAGAACATTGAATTCACACAGCATCATTCACAAATAAATATTACACATTAATCACAGATATATCAATATCCCATCACAGAATATCAAATATTATCATACAACAGATATCAATCAATCCAGACATTCTATTTAAACAATCATCCACAAACAGGAATTATCAATCCATATCATAATTAATTTAATTAACTTAAATTAAATTAATTACTTAAGAATTAATCACAAATTCCTTGCTTAGTCAATCATTAATTAATTAAAATCAATAATTAATTAATCACTCCTTAATTTCCTTATAAACAAATTAATTAATCTTTAATTATAGATTAATTATTCTTTAACTATTAATTAATAAACCTTAATTATTAATTAATATTCCTCCATACAAATTAATTAATCCTTAATTATCAATTAATCAATCTTAATTAACCGTTAATTAATCCTTAATCACCAGTTGATTAATCAATTAATTAATCTTTAATTATAGATTAATTATCCTTTAGTTATTAATTAATAAATCCTAATTATTAATTAATAAAACTTAATTATAAATTAAGCACTTCTTAATTACCAGTTAATTAACCTCTAATTCTTAATTAATTAATCTCTAATTACTAAATTAATAAATCTTAATTACTTAATTAATTAACCACCAATTAATAATTAATCAATCTTAATTACTTAATTAGTTAATCTCTAATTACAAATTAATTAATCACTAATTACTTAATTAATTAATCTCTAATTACAAATTAATCAATCTTAATTACATCATTAATCTATTCTTAATCATCAATTATTTAACCTCTAATTAATTAATTACAACCTTTAATTATAAATTAATTAATCCTTTATCATTAGTTAATTAAATTAATTATTACTTAATTAATCCTTTATCATTAATTAATTAAATTAATTAATTATACTTAAATTACCTTATTAACTTAATTAATATCAACTCATTAAAACCTTAGTTAACATTAGGATAAAACATGATCCTTATTAATGACTTAATTATCATTAACATATTTAAAAAATTTAACTTAAAAATTATCTTCCTTAATTAAATCATTTAATTTAAGATTTAAAATAAGTCAAAAATTACCTTAACAAATTCAAGTTAAACAAATTTTATAACTTCACAAAAGAAACATTTATTATATATAAAGAAATTTGTATAAGAAAAGTTTAAACTAAATTTATTTTAAATTTTCAAAACCTTGCTTTAAAAACCTTTTAAAACTGTTTTTAAATCTGCTTCGGGTCGAATCCGTACCCTACCCGAGATCAATCCCGAGTTTCCTTTCTTCTTTTCCATTTTTAAAAACTTAGCTTTTATTTAAGTTAAAAACCTGTAGCATGCTTTCACTCACGATCCACTCGAGTTTTTACTCGAGCCACCTTACCCAAATACCCGAGCTTCCCTTCGAGTCAAACCCACAACCTAACCCACTGACAACACCAGACACCTGTGCACCTGCACAGATGATCGCAATGACAATGACCACAGACGACACCTTCGACCCAGTGACGATCACCTAATCCTTCGATCCCGACCACCAAATCACTAGCACATGCCCATGATCAAAAATATAGATGACAGATAGAACTGGAACAGGAAAAATTCAACCACGAATCCACCTCGTCCCAGTGATTCTAACCACCAGAGGTTACCAGCCTCTGACCACAGCTCCACCAAAGCCTGACGCTTCCATCCCCCATCCTCCGATCGAACTCGATGCTACAGAGATGATGCCATTATCCTGTTTCCAAACTCAACCCACTTTAAGGTTTAAACTCTAAATCATCCCGGCAACGTTGGCTCGGCGATCTGAATTCCACCAGCAAATTTTCCCAAAACCACCTGACTTCCTCCAACCTCCAACCAAGTTCCCGACCATCCAAGTACCTCCGGCCTCCAGAAAAACCCCATATTCCATTTTCTGGTCAACATTGATTTCCACACTCAATTCGATTCTAAAAATTCTGATTTTCCTTTTAAAAATCAAAAACTTCAAAGTCGATATGAGTTCTATACTTGAATTCAGCCAATTAAAATGTTTGATTTTTAACATGTTTTAAAAATCTTATTGTCTTTCCCAACTCCCAGGTAAAATCCTAACTAATTTTACCCAAATTTATTTTTAAAACTTATTCTATGTTTAAACAAACATTTGTTGTTTGGAAACTAAATCCTAACAGAGATCAGAAAAAATATTGAATTTTTTATCAAATTTAAACTCTGTAACATGAACAGAGATACACAGATAAATCACACATGCACACAGGTTTCAACATTCATATATACATGTATTCAGATTTAAAACAAACATGCATACATATTTTCAAACATACATCGTAATTTCACTTCAAACATTTATCACATGCATCAAATTTAATGGTGTCTTAGTTTTAGTTTACTCATCGGTATAGATATATAGAGAGCTTGAAAACTGTGATTTGATAAAAATGCTTGAATTTGGAAACTTTGAATTTCTATGATCATCTTATAAACTGAAATGCTCAGTTGTTGCTTTGAGAAGCTTGCTTGATTAACTTGCTTGAACTTTGATTTGCTTCTGGTTTTCTTGCTTTGTTTTGATTTGTTTGAAAATGTTTACAGGTTGGAGAAAAAATGTTTACAGGCTTTTGATCTGGATTAACTCTGGTTTGATAATTTGTTACAGACTTTAGTTTTTGGTTTGTAAAGTTTTACAGGTTTGGTTTCTGAGTTTTCTTACTTTTAAAATGAGAAGATAGTAAAAAAGAAGTGAAGAAAGAAGATAGATGTTTATATAAATTAAATTGTGATTTTATCAAAAATTTAAAGAAATTGAAAATACAAAGATGACACTTGTTAATTTAACTAACATTTATCATTTACCAATATTTATTTCCTTATACATGTAAATAAGAAGATTAATAATCTAACACTTGTCATTAAGCATTTTTTTATTATTTTTAAATGTTTTTATAAAGCTTTCATATTTATTTTCCTATATAATAAATACATTTATAAATAAAATCTCTTTAAAGAAAATAATATAAAACAAATTATATACTAATAAAAATCTTATACGTATATTTTTGAATCCAAAATATTTTAAAATATCTGTCTTTTGAATTTCAAATTCAAATTCAAACTTAAAAATTCAATGTAAAAATTAAATTTAAAACCAACTCAAATATATATATTTTTAAACAAACACATTATTAAATTTGTAAATAATTATTTTATTTTAAAATCTATTTATATCTATATATAAAAATAACACATTATTATTTATTGTTTGAAAATAACAATTTTACCAATTTTAAATAATTAATAAAGCAGATTATCATATTTTAAATTGTTTGAAATTTCGGGATATCACATTCCTCCCCCCCTTAAAAGAATTTCGTCCCCGAAATTTTTAAAAAAAAAAAGAAAATCCAAAACATTTTATTTTATTTCAACAATTCAAGCATACAATCAATCAAACATTATCAAACAAACAAACAATTTCATCCAAACAAACAACACTAGCTATCCGGACACAATTCCGAATAAGCTTTCTTAACACTATCCAGAGTTTCCCAAGTACAGTCTCTGAAATCCTCGCTCCACTGCACCTTGACTAGCTTCACCACCTTGCTTCTGAGTTGCCTCTCATCTTGATCAACGTTCTAGACTGGATGCCTGACAGCAGATAAGTCTTGTTTGACCACTAAATCTTCCTGCACCGCTGGCTCCACAACAAGAGATGGGTCGTGTACATATTTCCTCAGGTGAGATACATGAAAAACATTGTGAATTCCAGCCATCCGGACTGTCAATTCAATCCTGTAGGCCACTGCACCAATCCTCTTGAGCACTCGGAGCAGACCAATATTCCTTGGAGCAAGTTTTCTCGTCTTTCCAAATCTAATTGCTCCTTTTATCAGGGAAACTTTGACAAAGATTAAGACTTCGATCTCAAATTCCAATTTCTTTGTCTCTTGTCCGCGTATTTCTTCTAGAAATCCTGCGCCGCTTGAATTCTCTTTTTGATAAACTCTACCTTCGCAGATGCCTCGCTGATCAAATCTGGACCAAGAACAAGACGATCTCCCGACTCTACCCAATAGGATCGGGATCTACAAGGTCTTCCATATAAAGCTTCATAGGGTGCCATCTTGATACTCGCCTGATAACTGTTATTGTACGAGAATTCCACTAAATGTAGATGGTCCTCCCAAGATTCACCAAAATCCAAAACATAAGCCCTCAGCATATCTTCTGGAATTTTATTCAGCCTTTCTGTTTGTCCGTCGGTCAAAGGATGATAGGTTGTACTCAAACTCAATCTCGAACCCAAAGCTGTCTGCAAAGCCTCCCAAAATTTGCTGGTGAAAATAGGATCACAGTCACTAACAATGCTAAATGGAACACCATGCAGTCTAACAATCTCCCTCAAGAAAATCTCAGCCAAAGATGATGCACTAAGGGTTGCCTTAACTGGAATAAAATGGGCGTGTTTGGTTAGCCGGTCTACGATCACCCATATTCCTTCGTTTCCCTTTTTGGTCCTCGATAAACTGTCGACGAAATCCATAGAAATCATTTCCCACTTCCACTTAGGAACTTCCCAAGGCTGTAACAATCGTGCGGTCTTCTGTTGATCACCTTTAACATGTTGGAAAATTGCACATCCATTGACGAAAGCAGCTATATCCTTATACATCTTTGAAATCCCTGGGTGGATACTCAGCCTGGAGCGATGACTTTCTGAAAAAACTTCTTGCTTCAAATCCTCGATATTCGAAACACAAATCCTTCCATTGATCCTCAATGTTCCCTGGGTCATAAATCTCAAAATTGCAACACTGACCATTCTTGACTCAATCCATCCACCTTTGGCACACATAAACGCCCGTGTAGACCTCAAACTTACTCTTGCCATCAGGAATAGCTAGAACAGGTGCACGGGTCAGCCTTACCTTCAAATCCAAGAAAGCCTCTTCACACTCGAGGGTCCACTTAAACTTTGCTCCTTTCCAAGTCAACTTGGTTAAGTGCGAAGAAATCTTAGAGTAGACCTTGATAAACTTCATGTAGTACCCTGCCAAACTCAGAAAACTGCGGACTTCTATCGGAGTCTGCGGTTGCTTCCACTCCTAAATAGTAGCTACCTTGGCTGGATCTACAGAAATGCCCTCACCATAAACAATATGCTCCAAAAATCTGACTTCTGACTTCTAAAAATGGCATTTCAAAAACTAAGCCTCCTCAAGGTCTCCGACACTATCCCCTAATGTCGCCTGTGCTCCTCTTAAAACTTGTAGTAGACCAGAATATCATTGATGAACATGAGAACAAACTTATTCAACACATCCACAAAAAAACTCAGTTCATCAAATCCACAAAATAAGCATGAGCATTGGTCAGCCCGAAAGGCATAACCAACCACTTATAAAAACAATTGGGTCCCATAAACGCAGTTAAGGGGATACTGTCCTCAACTACCTTCAAATGATGGAAACCCGAAGCTAAATCTAACTGGGAGAAAACAGAAGCTCCATGGAGTTGATCAAAAAGATCATCTATACGGCCAAAGGATACTTATTCCTAATGGTAACCTTATTCAACTTCCGAAAAATCTCTGACCACTTTGATGGACTCTACGCCTTCTGGAGATGCCTCGACTCCATACAGAAGATTACTCAAATGAACTTCGAAATCATCGCAAGTCACTTTTGCAATTCTTCCCAACTTAGTCTCCAAAGACACAATCCTCTCTTCACACATCAAGACAGCCTTATACTTATCCAACCAATCCATACCCAGAATAAGATCAAACCCTTTGACATCCAATACAAAAGAGTCACAAGAAAAACTATAAGATAGATAAGAAAGCCTTAGGTCTCTACAGATCTTATCTAACTTGGTTACTCTGCCTATAGGATTAGATACAAAGATAAGACGGTCAACCAAATAAGGAGAAAGATGAAATTTCTCTAGAACTCATGTTGGAAACCTGAACAGGTAACCCAACAAATTTAGATAGGTATATAGTTATATAAAAATTATAAATACGTTCTCTCAAGATAGACACTGCTCCACAGCCTAGGTATTATCTCAATCTATGCTCTGATACCAAGTGTGACGACCCGCCTTTCATTCCATAGAAAGACGCATCATCAATAAGAAAAGAAATAGATAGAAATAGAATAGATAGAAAGAAAGAAACAAACAACATCAAAATCTTACAGTAGAAAGAGAATAAAATATAATATATCACACAACTATTACATAGTCTTACATTAGAGTTACACAGATTACACAACATCATCACAGTAGACAGCTATAAAGACATGTCTATCCATTACATTCCAAATACAACAGACAAAGACACCACACAGCGGAAATAGACATAGCTACGTCCGGACTCATGCTCCAAGCTTCCAAAATTCATCAAGCCAAACTTGATCACTTGGCTACTCATAAATTTTGAGTACCCAAGAGTTTAAGAAAAATAGAATAAACTCCGGGTCAGACATGGATCTGGTGTGAGTAAACCGGTTAAAGTTGTTTAACTTTAAAAAAATCATTTGAAAACAAAGGTATCATGTAAGACTTCCCACACATAGTCATGGGTAAGTTTTTACCTTACGCTAACCAAAACATTTGACAGTAAATCCGGTGATATTATAATAGGGTCTTGGGTTTTCAAATAAACTAGAAAATAGCTGAAATTGTTGCCTTTATTAAATTCCAGCATACATAGGTTTACAATCAAATCCGAGGGCACTTATTGGAGATTGGATTCCATACAATGGCAGGGCTACTGGCGTACTGTCCGTCACAGTACGTGGCCTAGATCACCGTACCGAGGATCCACCCCAAATCCCCTACAACACAAGGTCGGAACCATCCCTTACTGGACAGTCCCGAATAAGACAACCTCGCGGTTGTAGCTAGCAACCACCCACACAGCCTAAAAAAAGGGACTCTAGACAGAGAAAAATCTTATCCTACTTGGACGTGACCCACTTAGCCTTGCTGCACCTCCCATGTTTTAGCCATTCTCGGTCGATGAGGCTTGAGGCTACGATTACCTTTAAGAACACATCTTGGAATGCTCATCATCCTCCATTGACGATGGTCTGATAGCATTCATCCATACAAGTTCGTTCTGGGTTCGAACGAAACCGAAGGCATTATCTCATTACACTCATTTGGCATCACCCTAAGAGTTAACGACAATAACCCTTGCACTTGAAACTCCATCTCAATCTTCTCTTGAGATTCCATGACTATCACTTAACTTGGATCGATGTAGTTTTCGGATAATCGAATTTGTTATCTGATCCCGGTCTCTTCGAAATCCAAACATTTCTTAAAGGCCAAGTTGTTTTAAGGTTTAAACAATTCAATTCAATCTATAGCATTAAATTCACACAACATCATTCACAAATAAATATCACACATTTATCATAGATATATCCAATATCTCATCACAGAATATCAAAGATTATCATACAATAGATATCAATCAATCCAGACATTCTACTCAAACAATCATCCACAAATAGAAATTATTAATCCATATTATAATTAATTTAATTAACTTAAATTAACTTAATTACTTAAGAATTAATCACAGATTCCTTGCTTAATCAATCATTAATTAATTATTAGAAATAATTAATTAATCACTCCTTAATTTCCCTATAAACAAATTAATTAATCTTTAATTATATATTAATTATTCTTTAACTATTAATTAATAAACCTTAGTTATTAATTAATATTCCTCAATAAAAATTAATTAATCCTTAATTATCAGTTAATCAATCCATAATTAACCGTTAATTAATCCTTAATTACCAGTTGATTAATCAATTAATTAATCTTTAATTACAGATTAATTATCCTTTAATTATTAATTAATAAACCCTAATTATTAATTAATAAAATTTAATTACAAATTATGTTCTTCTTAATTACTAGTTAACCAACCTCTAATTCTTAATTAATTAATCTCTAATTACTAAATTAATTAATCTTAATTAGTTAATCAATTAATCTCTAATTACAAATTAATCAATCTTAATTACTTAATTAATTAATCTCTAATTACAAATTAATTAATCTCTAATTACTTAATTAATTAATCTCTAATTACAAATTAATCAACCTTAATTACTTTATTAATCTATTCTTAATTATCAATTAATTAACCTCTAATTAATTAATTATAACCTTTAATTATAAATTAGTTAATCCTTAATCATTAGTTAATTAAATTAATTAATTACTCTTAATTAATTAATTAATCCTTTATAATTAATTAACTAAATTAATAAATTATACTTAAATTACTTTATTAACTTAATTAATCTCAGCTCATTAAAACCTTAGTTAACTTTAAGATAAAACATTATCCTTGTTAATGACTTAATTATCATTAACATATTTAAAACATTTAACTAAAAAATTATCTTCCTTAATTAAATCATTTAATTTAAGATTTAAAATAAGTTAAAAATTAACTTAACAAATCCAAGTTAAACAAATTTTATACTTCTAATATCAAATATTAAAGAAACATTTATTATATATAAAGAAACTTATGTAAGAAAATTTTAAACTAAATTTATTTTAAATTTTCAAAACTTTGCTTTAAGAACCTTTTAAAACTGTTTTTAGATCTGCTTCGGGTCGAACCCGAACGCCACCCGAGATCAATCCCGAGTTTGCCTTCTTCTTTTCCATTTTTAAAAACTTAGTTTTTATTTAAGTTAAAAACCTGTAGCATGCTTTCACTCACGATCTACTCGATTTTTTACTCGAGTCACCTTACCCAAATACCCGAGCTTCCCTTCGAGTCAAGCCCACGACCCAACCCACTAACAACACCAGACACTTGTGCACCTGCACAAATGATCGCGATGAGGATGACTACCACCGACACCTTCGACCCAGCGACGATCACCTAATCCTTCGATCCCGACCCCCAACTCACTAGCACAAGCCCACGATCAAAAATAAAGATGACAGATAGAAGTGGAATAGGAAAATTTCAACCACGAATTCACCTCGTCCCAGGGATTCCGACCACCAGAGGTTACCAACCTCTGACTACAGCTCCACCGAAGCCTGACACTTCCATCTACCATCCTCCGATCAATCTTGATGCTACAGAGATGATGCCATGATCTCGTTTCCAGACTCAAACCAATTTAAGGTTTAAACCCTAAATCATCCCCGCGACGTCAGCTTGAAGATCTGAATTCCACCAGACAATTTTGTCGAAACCACCTGACTTCCTCCTACCTCCAGCCAAGTTCCCGACCATCCAAGTACTTCCGGCCCCCAGAAAAACTCCAAATTCCATTTTCTGGTCAAGATTGATTTACACGCTCGATTCAGTTCTAAAAATTCTGATTTTCCTTTTAAAAATCAAAATTTTCAAAGTCGATTTGAGTTATATACTTGATTCGGCCAATTAAAATGTTTGATTTTTAACATGTTTTAAAAATCTCATTGTCTTTCCCAATTCCCAGGTAAAATCCTAACTAATTTGACCCAAATTTATATTTAAAACTTATTCTATGTTTAAAAAAACATTTCATGTTCGAAAACTAAATCCTAACAGAGATCAGGAAAAATATTGAATTTTTTATAAAATTTAAACTCTGTAACATGAACAGAGATACATAGATAAATCACACATGCACACAGGTTTCAACATTCATATATACATGTATTCAGATTTAAAACAAACATGCATACATATTTTCAAATATACATCACAATTTCACTTCAACATTTATCATAAGCATCAAATTTAATGGTGTCTTACGTTTTAGTTTACTCACCAGTATAGATATACAGAGAGCTTGAAAACTGGGATTGGATAAAAATGCTTGAATTTGGAAACTTTGAATTTTTGTGATCTTCTTAGAAACTGAAATGCTTAGTTGTTGTTTTGAGAAGGTTGCTTGATTTAACTAACATTTGTCATTTACCAATATTTGTACCCTTACACACGTAAATAAAAAGATTAGTAATCTAACATTTGTCATTAAGCATTTTATTATTATTTTTAAATGTTTTTATAAAGCTTTTATATTTATTTTCCTATATAATAAATACATTTATAAATAAAATCTCTTTAAAGAAAATAATATAAAACAAATTATATACTAATAAAAATCTTATACATATATTTTTGAATCCAAAATATTTTAAAATATCTATCTTTTGAATTTCAAATTCAAATTCAAATTCAAACTTAAAAATTCAATTTAAAATCCAATTTAAAACCAACTCAAATATATATATTTTTAAACAAACACATTATTAAATTTGTAAATAATTATTTTATTTTAAAATATATTTATATCCATATATAAAAACAACACATTATTATTTATTGTTTGAAAATAACAATTTTACCCATTTTAAATAATTAATAAAGGAGATTATCATATTTTAAATTGTTTGAAATTCTAGGATATCACAGATTTTGAGTAATATTTAAAAGTTGAAGAATTTATTCTAAAATTCGCATTTTAAAATCTAAATAAAGGTATGAATATTGGATTAATGGTTTTAAAATAAATTTGGATAAATAAAGGAATAATTTTTAAATGGAGTAAATTTTTGAAAATCTATTTGGAAATTGATTTGCTATTCGAAAGTAAATTTTGGAAATCGATTTGAAAATTGTATATCAGTGGATATTTGGAAATTTAAATCCACGATGGAATTTAAAGGAAGGGGTAATTTGTTTTAAAAATAAATATTGGTTTATTTTTAAAATTGTGGAAAGAAAATTTACGAATTTGGGATGTAAATTGAAAATAAATCAAGAAGGATTTATTAATTGATTTAAATAAACTATTTTGGAATGGAAAGTGTATTTTCTCTGGAAAGCCGAGTATGTTTTCAAAAAAAACTTTCAAATATAAATTAAAAGTTATGAAGTTGGTTTTAATAAGAATGTTTTTGGAGAAATTATTTTCTTAAATTGTTTTAAATCTTTAAATTAAATATTTATTAGGTTAATTATAGAAGTGATTATTTTAAAGATTTATTTGGTATTTGGTATTTGATTTAGAAAATGATTATTTAAATAATTACACTCTACTTAATATATTTTTTAAATAGTTTAGGCTTAAGTTTTATATGAGATATTAGTATAATATTTTATAACTAATATTTAAATAAATGTTTTAAACATAGTTTTTATTTTAAATGTTTCCAAGTATATATTTTTGGATAAGTGATTTAAATTATTTTAAAGTATGCGGACTCGACAAATTTTTCAATGGAAATAAACAATATTAGAAAATTTATTCCGCGTGAGGAAAGTGATTTGAAATTTGTTTTCAAAGGGTTGAAGTGTGAAAATATATCTTGCGAAGATATTTTGAAATAAATAATGCGGGGAAATTATTTAAATTTGATGGTTGTTGTGAATGTTGTTTGATAGTTAAATAACCGACTATCAATATTGGCCTTTAAACGGCATTTGAATTTCGATGCGACCGGGGGTAGGATTCCAAATGGTTATCCTAAAACCACATCGAATCTTAGTGTTGGTAGAGAGCTGGTTAAGTTCTCGGGGCGTCCCTCCAAAGGCCTACCCATTCGGTGAAGGAAGTTCATTAGCCTTGACCATTTGTTGGAAATCCAAACATAACAATACGAGCCCTTTACGATTGCAGTTTTGTAACCTG
Organism: Allium cepa; assembly: GCA_030765085.1. Lineage (NCBI taxonomy): Eukaryota > Viridiplantae > Streptophyta > Magnoliopsida > Asparagales > Amaryllidaceae > Allium > Allium cepa. Next base: position 788,219,673 of record CM060935.1, on the reverse strand, counting down.
CCACCTCAGGTGGTAGCTATATTTGGCATAATATAATGGTACCTATGCTGGCTAAGATTAATATTATACTTTCAAAATGTTTTCCACACTATGCACTAATAATAATACCAAAAAGATTTTGCGTATCAAGCATGTTTGACTATCTTAAGGAGAAATCTCCTCCAATTGTGCGATCGCGTTGTGTGTGTGGCGGGAGGCCTTATGGTAGTTTCATTTTCCAAAAGCATGAACAGATTTCTTTTCCTTTTCTTTATGCAAATAACTGTTTTTAAGATTTCACACCAGTCCCATGACTAACCTGGAGTTTATTATTCCCTTTCTAAACTCCAGGTGCCCATAATTTTCCATACGGGTAGCCTAGAGTCAGGTTATTAATTCTTCTGGAGTGAAGTCAGGAAAGTATGCTGTGGAGACCAGAAGACAAGCTGGATGGCGAGACGTATCACTTATATTACGTAGTATCTGCTGTGTTTGGGTTGCTGCAAATTCAATTTCCATGTGAACAAGTTGTCATAAATGCCTTGTGTCATGTTTTGATGTTGTACTCTGATAATGTAATGTAATGTATAAATTGATATAGTTCCTTTGTTTTAAAGATTAACCATTTATCTATTATATATTGTTCTGCTGCGAATGTGAGATTCTGATATTGTTTCTATTTTCTTCTTCTACCTTCTTCTTCTTTATCCCTAACGGTTTGGTTTTTCGGCATTCGATTGTTCGGCATTTGATACAGTGGACGTATTGATGTCGACTTTCGGGCATCGAAAAATCGGATCGTTACAGTTTGTGGGTATCAAAGAAATGATATGAAATTATCATTCGTTAAGCATTAGAATTGAATAACTATTTTGATAGAAATATCAAACAATTTGATTTTCAATCAAAATGCAAAGGAAGCGTGTGCCCATAAGAAAGAGCATCAAAGGTACATTGATATCTCCGAATGATAAGTAAACAACATGCTGTTGATTGTTAACGATGTACTTATGTTAAAATTAGCAATAGTTTGATTGTTTAATACTCAATATGGGATTTTTAAATTGTATCTTTTATATTTTATATAAAAGATGTTGGGAATGTCCCAAACGATATGCAAAGACGCCTTATTGAAATGTTTAATTTGGAACATGTAAGGTGGATTCTTTACACATTAGCAACATGAATTATCATATATGTTGTAATGTCTACAATATCGTAATTTACTTATGTATTTGATACATGAAGCAAATAACAATCCAAATTAAGATTACAGTGTTCTCGAGTATTTATGAAATACTAGAGAATTATTTATAGAAACAACGAACTACTTATGAAGGAAAATTTAAACTCCATAAATGGTATTGAATATAATATGTCAACATTAAATTTATGTTCAAACCATAGTTAAGAAGATTTAAGTTGGAAATGTTTTAAATAAAAAGTTGTGGCTAATTCAACGAAAGGTTAAGCACATTACCTTGAATATCTCCAAACTAAAAGTAACGTATATAAATATAAATGCACAAATTTATAGTTAAGCTACGGACGATTCCAAGTATTAAGAATGCTACATCATTGTTACATGATAAAAATGTAATAATAAGAGCTCACTAGAAGTCGAGAAACATATTCTGAATAGTTCTACATGATAAAGATAGTTTATCAACATTAGAGAGAATTGATTGATATAGCAGATAATTAAAACAATATAGTCGATCGATTCACAAAGTCTAACTCGATTGGTTTTCATCTGACTAATTGATGGGATGGAATTAAGATTTCACAATTGGCCCTAAGTTCAAGTGGAGATTGATAAATTTAGAGGTATGCCATAGGGGCAATTACAATTGTTACATATATCTAATTCGATAGCCAGTCTTGTTCGCAATAAAATATGTTTTCTTTCTATTAATACTTTATATAATATGTTATATTGATTAATTAATTTAACTGAAAGCACATTTAATAGAAAATTCATAAATGGTATGTTTTGTGATAGTAGTTACAATGTGTTGTAACCATATGTGATTTATCACAATAAAATAAACATATTGTTTTAAATATTTATAGTTGGGATGTATCAAGACTAGATATCGATACATCCATTGATACTAGAGTATGTAACTCTCTCTAAATGTTGGGCAGTGTATTACTCATGGCTATTGGAGGCAACAAGGGTTACGTACTAATAGTTATTGGATAACTATGGAATGACTCACTTGATAGTTTTATTCTGTTTAATATAAGGAAGATCAAATAGAAAATATCAACGTCACAATATTACACAATTCTCTTGACTTAAGAATACTATCGAACTTCAATGTGGAAACTTTGCTTTGATTATAGTTAAATCATGTCACAATGTCCATCGAACGACTATAATTTGGTTAAGTGGAGCATAAGAAGTGTGACATTATTAAAGAGAGAATTCATCTCCTTAGTTATATGAGGTTTGTATCACGGCCAACTGAAGTCGACTCTAAGTCAAAGTTTCTGGCCAGAGCAGTTCGGTTAATAATAACTGTTATTATTGATCCAAGGACTTTTTGTTTAGACTATAAAGTTGGATATGAATGACATTGCAATTCTGACCTTACCAAATTCCATAAGTCATAATATGAGTTTTGATGAAGAGAATGGGTGTGAACAATTATTACAGCCGGGTAATGCTTAATAAATTAAAACTACATTTTACTGCAACCAAGTAAGCGATATGTTTGGATGTCACACCAGCTGCTAACTGACATGTGATGTTAATATTCAAATTGTTCGATATTAATCGCTGGTCAAATTTACACCTAAGAGTCACGCACAACTGAAACATTGCAAACTCTTATTACCACCCGATTTAATTAAATTTTAGTTAGTACAAATTAATTTAATCAAATAATATTCACGAAATATTAATTATAAAATTTTATTTTATGTTTATTGATCAATACTAAATGTGTATGTCTATAATAGTTACAAATAAACTAATCGATATACGATATCGATGCACGTTTAAATTAGATTTAAATGCATTACTTAATAACTGGGCTTGAAATGATTTTGATGATCACATGGGGCTTGATGGAGTGCGACCATGATTAGCCTATGGGAAGCTAGCTATACGATGGCTAAGGTTGGGTTAGACTTTGAATTAAAAGAGATTAGATAAGAGAAAATAAGGATCTAAATCCTTGTTTTACTCCTTAAGAACTTCTTTATTTAAATCACTCTAATCCTCATTTTCTCTTAAGACTTTTTGCCTCTACTCTCGATCAGATCAGTCTGTCAGTCCATATCTCAAATTTTCATGCTTTAAAACATGAAGTAAAATTTAATTCAATTATTGGTGGCAACTACTTAGAAGGCAACAATTTCTGGATTCATGATTTGATTCAAGAAGTGTATAGATTCAACGTTTCTAGGTGTATCAACTAGGTTTTGATGAAAGGTAATAATCTATTTTATAGCATTTATATACATACATACATATATATAATTCATTATATAATTATGTTGTCATTGTTTAAATGCTCAACATCAAAATCTGCATATGTAAGTGTTGTCACCATTAGGTGGATTATATGTGTTTGTATATAAAATAAAAATAATTTGTATGTAAATATATCCTATTAAATGCTTGTGGGTAGAAATTAAAAAAAAAAATTTTTTGCATATATATGTATGTATGTATGTATGTATACGTATACATATATGTATGTACGTATGTATATAGATGTTTATGCATGTTAATTGATTTTAGTACATAGAAATAAAATAATACCATATGTAAATTAAATACATGAAAAATCAAATAATAATTTTGCAAAACCTACAAAATTATATATACTAATTTAAAATTTGGATTTTTAATTATATGTTTTATTTTTATTCAATTATTTCCATACGAAAATTAAAAATGACAAAAAAATCAAAATCGAAAAGAAAACCTATATGGCTGAAAGCATTTTCTCACATGTATATTTAAATATTATATTATATATTTATATGTTTTATTTATATTATATATAATTATATAAAATAATTTAAACATTATTTGATATATAAATAACTTTGTTTACATATATAATTTGTATATGTCACTTTAAAGTTTTTAAATATTTGATGTATTTATACATTAAATTAATTTATTATGCTAAATTTGAATTTATTTTATACATATATAAATATTTAGATTAATTTAATATATTACAATAATGTTAATGTGTGTATATATATATATATATCATTTTATAAAATTTTATATGCTCTAATTGTTATTACATAATACACACACACACACATATATGTATGTATATTGACAATAGTCGTATATACAAAGGGGCTAACATGTCCGTTGTGGTGTAAATCCCAACGTCTATACACGGGCAAGTCAAACCATGTACACCTTATTATGTTGCACATGTATGTATACATAAGTATATGATAAACATATAATATAATATAATACAACCTTAATTATAAATAAAATCTTATTTATAAAATTAAATAAAAATATTGATTTTATTTAAAACAAATTTGGATAAGATCTAAGTGAACATAGACTTCATAAGCGCAATATGATCTGAATGAATTTCTTTTAAAATTTGCCCATTTACTCTGCTATGGTTGGCCCAGTTCCAATAGGTTGGAAATTGATAAAGTTAAGGGTGTGTTCTAGGGTTGATTATATAATTTTGATTATATATCTTAACTCTCTTAGCGCATCTTATTCAAAATAAAGTAGGCTTTTAGTTTTATTTTCTATTGTTTACAATGTTCTATTGATACAAATAATGTTATAAATACATTGAATATATACAAGTGGAAAGTCCCTAGAAAAAATATTTAATCTATTGCAATTACGGATGTGTTCATAACTATGAGTTTTCAATCAAATAAAGTAAATATTTATTGTAATGACCGCCTTTCTAGCATTGAAAGATGGGCCACTAAGGGGAGAAGAAAATGAAAGATAAGAAGAAACTATACAACTACAGAATCTCACCATGAACTAGAACAACATATAATAGATAACATAGGAATTACATTGTCACTTCCATAATAATAATAATAACAATAATAATAATACATCAGAGTCATTACATTAGAACTTCAACCGAACAGTAATGACCACCTGTCCATGACAAAAAACATAGATCTTACATAAACACAGCGTAAATAAATAATAACCAACTAACAGTGAGGCCAACTGCTCTAGCTTCTTCAAAATGCTTCCATGATCATTTGGCTATGCATAAAAATTTGAGTACCTAAGAATTTTATGAAAATAAAATAAAACTCTGGATTAGATGTGGGTCTGGTGTGAATAAACTCAAACAACTTAATTTTTTCTTTTATAAAATACTTTAAAAATCAAAAGTATCTCATAAGACCATGATGCATGTAAACACGGATGGGTTTTTATCTTACGGTAATCGATACACTTTATATAAAAGTCAAGTGATATTATCATAATGTCTAGGGTTTTCAAGAAAATAATTCACATAGTTGAAATTATTACATTAATTAAATTCCAGCATGATAGGTATAAAATTAAGACCGAAGGCACTTATTGGAGAATGGACTCCATGCAATGACTAGGCTACTAGGGTACCATCCATCACGGTGTAGCTCTAAATAAAATAACACCGAGGTCAAACCTATCGACCCATGCCAACATAAGATCGGCTACCCGTTACTGGATAGTACCGAAGAAGATCGCCCCTTGGTTGGAATCAACAACCTTAATGAAGCATAAATGAGTTAATAATATGGACTCTAGATAGGGCTGACCTTACCCTCATGGGAGCAACCCACCTAGCCTTGATGCATCTTCCATGTTTTAGTCATTCTCAGTTGATGAGGACTGAGGCTACGTTTACCTTTATTTTAGCAACTGCCACTTGGAATGCTAACATTGCCTTCCATATGATGATACAATGTTAGCACACATCCATACAAGTCGTTAAGGAGATGAATGAACCGAAGGCATTATTTTCACTACAACTATTTTGAAATCAACCTCGAGATTAGTAACAAATGGCCCTTGCACTTCGAAGTCTTTGTCGTGGACCTTGCCTTTACTATTTCCAATTCGAACATTTATGTTGGTTCAAAGTGGTTTTTGGATAACAACTAATGTCTGATCTCGGTCTCTCCAAACCAATGTTCGATAATTTAAAAGGTCAAGTTGTTTATAGTGGACTATCCCACTATCAAGGCGTAAAAATTTACATATGAACATATGTTCCATATGCTTAGATTATCATGACCCGCTTATCGAAATTAACCCCCTTGTATTCATCACGTTTCAGAAGTGCGGTATTTTGTGATAAGTACAAGTCGACTTACTTTTAATAAAACGTGTCATCATTTTATTACAACTACTTTAATTCACTTTGCTACTTAATAGCATGGAAAAGAGATCCTTAGGTTTAAAACAATTCACTTAAACAAGAAACTTGGATAATAATAAATAACCGATAGGGTTTTAAAAGAAATCTATAATAAATAAATTTAAATTAAATCATAAGTTTAAAACTCAATTAAACCATAATTAATCTTTAATTAAATCAAAACTAAATCATTAACAATCCTAATTTTATTTATAATTTAACCTTAATTGTACTTTAATTAATTAATATTTATTTAAGAAATTACACCTTAATTAAGTCGATGGTTAACCTTGTTAAAAAATAATTTGCTAAATAATTAAATCTAATTAAATAATTAATTATAATAAACTTTATTAAATAAAAATTAATTTTCTTTTATCCTAATTAATCATTATTTAAAACTTACTTAATTAAAAATAATTAAATTAGTTAAAAATTTCTTAATCTTGAATTACTTAACCTAATTAGTTAATTAATAATTATCCTACTTAATAATAAATCAAATAAATTACTAAATAATTAAAACTTAAAATTTTGGCTTACTTAATTATTTTGAAATGAGTTTTCAAAAATAATCCAAAAGAGTACACGTATAAACTTGAAATCTTGAAATTTTCCAAACTGCATCCATAGCGACCATCATTATAAGTGCAGTTCTGTAGAATTGATTTCTAGGTGGAAATCTCACTTAACTCTAGCTATCGCATGCTTGAAAACATAATTGTAAGAGTTTTGAAAACTTAAACAAAAGGTAATGCTTGAAAAAACATTTTCAAAAATCCAAAGTTAGAAAAAGGGCATTCTTTTCAAATCGAATCTCAAATCCTTTGCGACTTTTAAAGCACTAGTTTTTCACAACCATCTCACAACATACTTGCTTTTGTTTCACAATCAACATTACCAAAATATCATAAACCAATATCACGTATCCATATCCATACACATATCCAATATATCAATATATAATCCAAGTCATGAATCTATACCAAACAACCAATTTGCAATCACATATCATCCAAACAACATGGTATGTCAACACGAAAAACATTATAATTTCACAACATATAGATCATTAAAACAAATTGTTTTCTTTTCCAAAAAAATATTAGTTTTACACATCGAAACTTTTCTAAATAAAAGCGAATTTTATTCGAAACTTGAAAACACTTTAAATACTTCAAATAAGGAACTTTTAGGTGCTTGGACCTCAAAGATGGGCTCGGCCTAAGCTAATTGGTCTTAGCCTTAGGATGTTTTTGGCTCGCTCATGTGGTGTGGGTGTTTGTTTGCTTGATTTTTGGAAGAAAAGGTGTTGTAGGTGATGTAGAAATGTTTTTGTGCACTAAGGAAGAGATTTTAGCCAAAATAAGTGATTTTTTTTTCTATTTCTAAAATTATGAAGAGGAAGCCATGGATGCTTTAGCTCAAGTTTTTAGGAAATTTTAGAGTGAAAAGGAAGGTTGTAAAATGAAAAACATGAAAGTGTAGTGGTATTTATAGGCTTAGGAGATTAATTAAAGATTATATAAGTATTTAATATAAAATATACGTACGCATGCACTACTATATTTCCTCCCTCCCTTAAATCCATCCACTACATGCCCCCCGTTATCTTGCACTATTCATGTCATGCTCTCGTGTACTTGAGTTGAAAAGGAGCATTTTATATATGTTACATATATATGATATAAAATCTTATATTAATTTATTTATTTATATATTTAAGGAGAAGCATGCACATGCATATATAAATATGCACACACCATGTTAAAATGGTTTATATTATGTGCACCTGTGTTTAACATAGTGTTATGACCTTTTGAATAACTTTTAACGAATGAAAAATCGATATTTCGAAAAATAACTTCCGGTCACATTTTTTATTTCTCCATGAACTATATATTTTGGTAAACAAATTTTGAGAACAATTTTATTATCATTAGTTATTATTTAAAATAGTTTTATTTGTTAATAAAAATTTATTAATTAATTATTTAAAATATAATCAAATATTCATTTAAATAGCGATTAATTTCTAGGTCGTTACACTCACCCCCTTAAAAAAATTTCGTCCCAAAATTAGAAAACAAGGAGATAATTAAAAATACACAAAAGCCATATATTCATATCATAAAACACGTGAAAATACGTATACTAGTATCCATAGCAAACAAATATACACTATACGTACAACTTACGACTAACTATCCTAACAACAACTCCGGATAGGCTTCCTTTGTATGATCCACCATCTCCCAAGTGCAGTCTCTTAGATCCTCACTCCATTGAATCTTAACTAGTCGCACTACCTTGTTATGCGACCTCTTTTCATCCTGATCTACAATATAAACTGGATGTCTAACTACTGTCAGGTTCGGTTCTATTTCCAATTCCTCTTGAACCGATGGCTCTATAATCAATGATAGATCATGAACATATTTTCTCGAATGAGACATATGGAATACAATATGTACACCTGCCAATCTCTCTGGCAACTCAACCCTATAAGCAAGCAATCTAATCCTTTCAAAAATACGGAAAGGTCCAACATACCAAGGAGCTAATTTCCCTGCCTTTCCAAATCTAACAACTCCTCTTATAGGTGAAATCTTTATGAACACCAAGTCTCCAACCACATATTCCAAATCTCTTTGCCTCCTATCAACATAACTCTTTTAGTGATCTTGAGCCTTCTTCATCCTTTTGTTAATCACTTCAACATTCTATGTAGCCTCTTAGATCATTTTCAGTCCAAGGACTAATCTATTTCTCGTCTCAACCCAACAAACTAGTGACTTGCACGATCTTCCATATAGGGCTTCATACGGTGCCAACTCGATGTTTGCTTGGAAGCTATTGTTATAGGAGAACTTAACCAAATATAAACGATCCTCCTATGGTCCACCAAAATTCAGAATACACGCCCTCAAGAGATCCTCTAGAATTCGATTCACCCGCTCCATATGTCCGTCTGTTTGGGGGTGATATGTTGTGCTAAAGGCAATTTTGTACCAGGGGTTGTTTGCGATGCTTCCTAAAATTGACTAGTAAATATGGGGTCTCGATCACTTACTATACTCATAGGAACTCTATGCAACCTGAATATTTCTTTCATTATAATTTCAGTTAAAGAAGCAGTGGTCCTTGTTGGTTTTACGGGGATAAAATGCGCACTCTTCGTTATTCGATCTACGTTAACCCATACTCCTTCATTTCCTTTTCTAGTTCTGGGTAAACCATCGATAAAATCCATTGATATCATTTCTCATTTCCAATTGGAAATCTCCAATGGTTGTAGTAATCTAGCTATCTTTTGATGATCACCTTTGATTTGTTAATAGAACGAACACCTACAAACAAAGATAGAGATATCTCTTTCCATTCCCTTCCACCAAAACATCCGCTTTATGACCCTATGCATCTTTGAGACACCTGGATGGAAGCTCAACTTTGAATGATGGAAATCAGACAAAACTTCCTACCTAAGGTCATCGACGTTCGGTATATAGATCCGTTCATTCACCCTCAAAGCCCTTCGGCTGTCAAACTTGAAACTTGTACACTGCCCCTCCTCAATCTTCCAAATGATCGCCACGAAGCTTCTGTCCTCTCTTTGCTTGCTCGCTATCCTTTCCAGGAGAGTCGGCGTAACCTCCAAAAGTGTCAAAATGACATTCTAGTTCAAAGCATCTGCCACCACTTTAGCCTTCCCGGAAGTATAAATAATATCCAATCATAAGCTGCCCGAAACTCTAACCACCTCTGTTGCCTCATGTTCAAATCCTCTTGAGTAAAAAGATAATTCATGGATTTATGATCCGTGAAGAGCTCGAATTTTTCGCCTAATTAAAGAAACAAAAATTATTCTTAAATCTTTAAAGATTAGAAAGAAACTAGGTGGAATAGAAGGATCCTTACCCAGCAAGTAGTATCTCCACATTTTTAATGCAAAGACAACAGCCAGCAATTCTAGGCCATGCATAACATAGTTCTTCTCATGAGTCTTCAACTGGCTCCTTACATACACAATCACCCTACCATGCTGCATAAGAACAGCACCAAGTACCACTCCACAAGCATCCGTGTAAACCATGAATTCACTATTTCCATCCAGGGCAGCTAAAAGTTCGCTGGTCAATCTCTTTTTCAATTCCATAAATGCCTCTTCACACTTAGGAGTCCATATAAAGTTCTCTTCCTTCTTAGTTAGCTTAGTCAAATGGAAGGAAATCTTGGAATAATCTTGAATAAACCTCCCATAGTATCCAACCAAACCTAAGAAACTATGAACCTCGGTAGGAGTCCGTGGTTGCTTCCATTCCCAAATAGCTTCCACCTTCATTGGATCTACTGAAATACCTTCTCCTGTCACAATATGTCTTAAGAGTCTTACTTCCAATTTCCAAAAATGGCACTTAGAAAATTTCACCTTCAGGACATGTCTCCTCAATGTCTCCAACACCACTTCTAAATGATATTTATGCTCCTCCTCCGATATGGAGGTGCATTGATTAGCTCGAAAGACATAACCTACCATTCAAAGAAACAATTAAGGCCTCTAAATGCAGCTAGGGTATATTATCTTCAATAAAACTCAACGGATGGAATTAGATCCTTTGAGAAAATACCGTAGCTCCATTAAGATCATTAATGCGAGGTAACGGATACTTGTTCCTAAGGGTCAGCTTATTCAACTCCCCATATTCTATGCACAACCTTAAAGATCCATCAGACTTAACCGCAAACAACATAGCTGATCCCCAACTCGAATGACTGGGTCTAATCAACCCTCTTCTTAATAGGTCATTGGTTTGCTTTTCTAATTCATTCCTCTCTTTCGGGTCCATCCTTCGCTTTGGTTGAACCACCGGTGTAGGACCAGGGACCAATCAATATGGAACTCTATCTCTCGGTGCAGGGGTAAGCTACTAACTTTTTAAACACGTCGAGAAAAATCTTAACAACTTCTACGAAACTTAGCTCATCTTGTGATGATTCTAGGGCATACAAGAAACTACACGTATTAATATCAGGATTCTTGCATGATATTTTAGCAATTCTTCCCCACTTAGTTTCTAATGATATAGTCCTTTTAGCATAATCTAAAACAGCTTTATACTTTGATAACCAATCCATATCAGGAATAATGTCAAATCCTTTAAAGTCTAAAACTTACGGGTCGCAAGAAAAGTGATGAAAGGTAGGAAATTGGCACATCGTCACAAATCATATTCAATTGGGTCACACCACCTATAGGGTTAGACACACGGATAGGGTTTTCTACAATACTACGAATAAGATGAAATTTACCCACTAATCCATAAGAGATAAAACTATGGGAGGCACCAATGTATAATAATGCTCAAACAAAAATACTGTTAATCAGTAAGGTGCCTTCAAGGACGTCTTTTCCCTTCACATCCACTGAAGTCGACGGTTCATTTTTAATGATGTTCACTTTGGACTGCTGCACCTTCTTCATGAGTGGGAAGTCCTTAATCATTTGGCCCCGCTGATGATAATTAAAACAAAGAAACTTCAGTACCATTCGAGAGATGGGTCCACTTTGCAACTTTGGAGCTATATGGTTCGGACATGACCTTGGGATATGACCTCTCTACTTGCAAAGGTAACAATTAATATTCCTGAACTTGCCTCCTTGACCTTCTCCCTATTTCCCTTTTCCTTAATTCTTCTAATTCAGATTGAACTTCCTCTTATTAAAACCATTTCCATTGGTATTCCAACTAGGTATTGCTGGAGTAGGATTTTTCTTTTCGAGGGTCTCGTACCTCAGAGCCACATTGGCTAAATCCACAAAAGTGCCTTTAACATGAGCCATCATTTTCTCATGGTATTCCCCCCTCATACCTAAAACAAACATCTTGTTCTTCTTTAATGGAGTGTTAATCAATTTCGATCCAAAACGGGATAACTCGTTGAACCTTGTCTCATACTCTTATATAGGTAGATCCCTTTACTTCGAGTCCATGAGGTTGCGGTATATCCTCGTTCTTTCAGCTATTGGCAAGAATTGGTCATCAAAAACTTATCTAAATCTAGACCATGAATCAAGCTGCTGCTCCCTCTTGCAGTTGCCATACTGCTAAAATCCTTTATGTTCATCGGATAAACCAAGACCTTTAAAAATCTTTTCGCAAGATCGCAACCAAGCTTGCACCTCCATGATAGACTCGGTTCCCTTAAATGGTTTCCCTTCTGGGTTAGTTCAATCCTTGCATAAGGTTACAAAATCCACACTTGGCTGCTCGGGCACAGCCTTTTCTGTAATCCAAACTCCTTCAGGATTTGGGTTCAACCATTTGTAATTTTAGTGCTACCTACTCCCCTACCTCATCTGCCCCTATTACTCATGTCTTACAACCTAGACATAGTAAGATAATTCTTAGAATACTTGGACGAGATAAATCTTGAAAGAAGGGTACTAATCAAACCTATCAAGCTGATCTATCTATTATATATATATATATATATATATATATATATATATATATATATATGAATAAAAATTATAAATACACACTCTCGAAGTTGACCCTAACCCAAAGCCTAAGTGTTTGCTTAACCTAGGCTCTGATACCAAATTGTAACAACCGCCTTACTAACATCGAAAGACGAGCCGCTAAGGGTAGAAGAAAAGGAAAGATAAGAAGAAACTACACAACCACAAAATCTCACCATGAATCAGAACATGTATAATAGATAATATAGGATATTACATTGTCACCTCTATAATAATAATACATCAGAGTCATTACATTACAAATTCAACTGGATAGTTATAACTACTTGTCCATCACAAAATACGTAGATCATACATAGACACGATGGAAATAAATAATAACTATCTAATGGTGAAGCCATGTAACAACTGGGATTTTTGACCCTCAAAAATCAACACTAATACATCCACTGTATCACATGCCAAGAAATCGAATGTCTGAAAACTCGGTTGTTAGGGGAATGAAGAAGAAATAAGATAAGAAGAAACTAAACAACATAGAATCTCACAGCCGAATGAATAATCTATAATATACCATAAACCTTTACACAAAATCAAAACTGTAATATATATATATATATATATGTATGTATGTATGTATGTATGTATACAGACATCAATCAGAGTATACTAACCTATTTTAGCTTGGACAGTTATAATAGTCTGTCCTCACAATTGCTGATTATACACCAATGAATAGAGCGGAAAAATAATCATCTATGTGAGTACATCTCCTGCCCTCCAACTTATCTTCTGAAGCTCAAGCATCCAAACTAATCTGTAATATACTCAGTCTGACCCGAGCATTATAATAAATTAACACCCGAGTTAGTCTAGAAAACCAGCGTGAGAACCACACTCAATTTGAATTTAATTATTTTCAAAAATCCTTTTGAAAAGAAAACGTATCTCATAAAATCATGCCACATATAAATACGATGGGTTTTTACCTGATGATAGCCAGACTACTTTTATATAAAAATCATGTGATATTATAATAGTGTCTAAGTCCAAATACTTATTAAAATGGTTAAAATGCTTGCATCTCATTTTCAACATAGTTGGGCGCAATCAAAACCATACAGCGCTTATTGGAGAATGGATTCCATACAATGACTAGGCACTGGGGTACCACCTATCACGGTACACGTTTAGAAAACGTACCGAGGACCTCACGTGGATCCCCTCGAACACAAGACCGGCCTACCCCTAACCTGAATAGTACCGACCATGTCATCACCTCGGTTTCTTTGCAACTCATTTTATCGAGATCACATGCAAACCAATCCATAAATATGTAGATGTAGGGTAATATAGAAAGGTGACAGCATACTCTAATGGGTGCGATCCACATAGCCTTGCTGCATCTCACCTTATTTTCAGTCATTCTCGGTTGATGAGGGTTGAGGCTACGTTTTACCTTTTTGAATAGTAATTCCACTTGGAATTCTAATCACTGCCTTCCAAGCAATAATGCAATGATATCATTCATCCACACAAGTTGTTCTAGGACTGAACAAACCGAATCTCCAAGAACTCCATTTTATTATCTTCATTATCTTCATGATATCACAATTCGCAATGCTCAAGTCGGATCGAAGTGGTTTTCGGATAATTAAATCTGATCCCTTTCTCCTCAAAAGGATCAACAAAATTGGCTAGATTTGATAGTCGATTATTTAACTATCAATTACACACACAAGTAGTCACTAGACCATATTATAAATCTTTCAAACATTTATCTCAAAATATCTTTACAAAGATATATATTCAATCTCTTCCAATATTTTAATACTTGAAAATACTTTCAAATACTTACATCCATAACAAGATATTTTCAAATCATATCAACACTTAGAAATATTTCCAAATCCAACTTATAATTCATTACTTAGAAAAATATTTCTATAATAATCATTTCGTCGTTAAATATCTCCAAATCTTTAATTCCAACACTTAAGAAAATTTTATAAGTCAATTTCCCAAAATCATTTGTAATATCCATATTTAGGAAATATTCCATACTTACCTCATAAATCTTCAAAATTTTATTACTTCCCTTTAGTATTTTCAAAAATTATCGACTATACTTATTTATAATCCAACTAACAATTATAACACCTTTAATGAATTCAGATTCATTTCCTAAATTTTTGTATCTAAACAATTTAAAATTTTTCTTTTTATTAATTTTCTTAAGTTTCTTAATTCCATTATAAGATTTTCTCTTATAAAATCACAACCATTAAATAAAACCTAGTTCACAAATCTCAAGAGCATATATAAATAAATTGAAATCACTTACTTTTAGACTACACATATAATAGTAAATTTAAAAAAAAAACATTGCTAAATAATTATTTAAAATAAGCACTTTTAAAATTAACGTCAATAACTAATTCTGATTCATTTATAAAAATTCTAATCGATTTGCAAAACTTGTTTATAAAACTTAGAATTCATTTCAAAAAATTTAAATATTTAAATATCTATCTTTCTGAAATATTTTACTCCCATTAATAGTTTTTAAAAATACATAGTTTAATAAATAAAAATCCTTTTCTAAAAACAAACCTTAACTTCTTGTGGAAAAACATTTTTAAAATTCAACATACCCATTTTTTTATACTTATAAATCCCTCTCGATCTATCACAAATAGATTTACATTTCCAATTTCATTACTATTCCCAAATTCCAGAATAGAATTTACTATTTCTTTCTAAACCGATTTCCATATCTCATTTTTAAATTCACATTGTGAATATATATTTTCAAATTTATCAAAGGACAATTATTCCACTTGTTTATAAACATTATTTATAAGTTTATAAACTCAACTCTCATTTCTCTGTTAGAAATAGATTCATATTAAACAACTCCATTTATGAATTGGTTCCTATTTAAAATTCCATTTAAAAATCCATTTCCTAATAAATTCGAACTATATTCCAAAACCGTTCAAATCTCGATTTCGACTTCAATTTCATATTTCTAGAAATTCAAATTTAAAATCTACTATTTAAAAATAGTCAAATTAAATTCTCTATTTGAAACCATTTTACGAAATAGCTAAATATATACAAAATCAAATTTATTTATTTTATCCAAATAAATTCCTTTTTAAATGATCCCAAATTTCAATATAAATATTTTCATTTCCAAAATCACCTTTGAATTCCCTTTTTAAATTCAAAAATATTATTTATGGTATTTATGTAACATCCTGCCTTTTTGTACGTGTTAAATCGATGATAAACCACACACGTCAGACTCAAACCATACAAAAGAGCGGATTGTTATTGGGGTGAATAAGAAAAAGGAAGAAAGAAAGAAAACAAAACAAAATCTCGCAGTGGAACGACAAATATAATAATCAAATAACAGTTCATGAAGTTGTTTTACAAAACATTTGATTATACTTATACAACACAGAATCAGATTTACACATACCAAAGAATAATAAATAATAATGCATCGAAATGATGTGATGCGGTGGAACAATATAGTAAATAATAGTAACAATAAAATCTTCGTCTTCGTCCTCCAGAAATAAGGTCTTCAAACCCTGAAATGCTCAGACTGACCCGAGCGAATTGAGAAGACAAAACACTCGAGTCAGAACTAAAAGATCTTATGCGAGTTAAATCAATAGAAATAAATATGAGTGGAACGGCATCAGATATGTTTACGGGATTTGACATCTCCTATCCAGTGTCTAACGTGAGTGCGGTAACTTAAGAGATGCTCGGGATTTACATCTTCTAAGGATCCGTTAAACTATTTACTATGTAGTAATATTTCGCTATTATAATAATGTCTATAGTAAAATAAACTTACTTTTAAATAGCATTAAGGTGTTACCCATATAGCCCTTAACACATAATAGTGCCAATAGTCTATACAGTGCCGTAATACCTCCTGATCGGAAGGCTACCAGAGGATACTCCATAGGTACGACACAAATCAAACTCGTACAAGGCACGCTAGGGTGGTGACATGACACAACTAGGCAATGCCAGGGTAGATATACCAATTACTATCTGGACTGGTGGTGACGCATAGCGCGCAGTTACCGCCCACCTCGAGCCACACCCCTAAAAAATCAAAGGGCCCCAATCAATCACAAGTAATAGAATAGTATCGAAGGAGTGTGTCCGATAAGAGGAGCTACCTCATTGGCCCGGAATCGCTCATGTTTTAGTCACCTTATGCCAACTCACGGGAATCGGGTCCACGTATATACCTTAAAGGAACGCCGCCGCCATCCTACATCATTCTGGAATCTCCACCACGTACACGGTTGTTAAAGTGGTTTTCGGTATGGATAGAGAGTATGCCCATATCCGATGCCGGTCTCTTTAACAATCAATCGTTATTATAACACCGCAGTCATTTCAAAATAATTTATACTTTAAACCGAAATATCATTGCCATTTCAAAGCCATATAAATATGATATCATTTCCATTTCAAACTAAATTAATACGATATCATTTTTTTATTTCAAATATATTTTTTCCAAAATCATAGCACTTTCAAATTTATACACTTCGAAACCAAAATATTTGAAATTATAAAAATTTCAAATCATAATACTTTAAAACTCATAACTTTGAAACATAATTTCCACCACTTAAATGGTTTAAATATTAAAATACTTTATATAATAAACTAGCTTCTTCAATTTCACCAATCAATTCCAAAACAATTCGAATTTCTAAATTTTAAATTTAACCAAATCCCAAATCATAAATTTCAATACGATTCAGTTTCCAAATAAACTATTCCAAATTTTATCGATTTCAAAACAGATTTGATCTACATAATAAACCATTTCAAATTCAATATATTTCAAACTTTAAGTATTCAACAATTTCAAAACTAAGTTTGGTAATTATGATTCAACAATTCAATTTTCTATTATTAGTTTTGAAATATTTTACATAATAAATCGATTATCATTTAAATAAAACTCAAATTACAAATAACTAAATATTTCCTTCAATTTATTTATACTTGAAATATTCGTTTAATTCATCTTAAACCAAAATCAAGTTATAAAAATCATACCTTCTAAAATTTCAAATTTAATAAATTTCACATCAAATTTATCTGAATTTAATTTTTAAATAAATTCAATTTAAATAAATTTCAAATTTATTTTCCAACCTTAATTTATTTAAATCATTATAAACTCTATATTGAAATATAATTAAATGCTTAACCATATTTTCTTTAATAAAAATCAAACTTATTATTAAGCTTGTTCTATATTAAAACAAATTATACATAGCTTAAAATCAAGGACAAAATAACATTTATATAATATCAAAAATAAATATTTATCTAAAACCATATATTTCCTTACAAAACCATAGAAATCATTTCAAAATATTTTTATATATAGACCACGGTGTTTGTACATAATTTTCTACCCTATGGTCAAGTGATACGGATATTTATCATTTCAATTCATAATTTAAAATATAAATATGGTTATATATCATTTCAAACCGCAATCCCGAGTGAAATAAAAATTCATAACAACTTGCAGTTTATAACAATATAAATACAACATCCATTCATCCAATATCAATCATCATCCAATTCAATCAATAACATCAATATAGAACAAATAATAAATAACTGATATTTGCAGGCAGTTTATATGCAATAATAAATTAAATAACTACTTTATCCAAATAAATTCAAATAAACTGAGATGATGATTCAAAATATGCCAAACAGTCATATATAAATTTCTAATCACATCATAAATTAATTTAACAAACATAAGAAATTTTAGAAGTTGTGAATGGATTAAAACACTCACATTTTGAATTTAAATTGAATTTAAATCCAATTTAAACCCAAAATTCAAATAGTCTCCAAATCCATCCAAACTAGCATCGAAATGTCCAGAATTCCAATACGATCCTAGCGGGAAAAACGCGTATAAATCGGACCTCGTATGCGAAAGTTATTAAAGTTAGAACGTTTGAATTTAAATAAACCAAAATAAAGTAAAATAAATAAATAACAGAAGAGGAGCTACCACGTCACCATCTTCCTTACGCCCAGATATCTATCCTTATGCTACAATACACGCTCGAACTCTCCTCGAAGCAAAATCGAGCGCGACCTCCATAGACTCGAGCCATCAGAGCCGCCGCTCGAGCAACTTCCACCCATCGGCCACGCGTACAGACTTCGAGATGACCTCCGTCACTTCGATTCGAGAAAAACGCATAGCCGTTGCCCTCTATTTCAAACCCTAGTTCAAATTATGCGCAAGATTCAGTCGTCGATTCGCCAAACAAACTGCATAGATGCACCCCACACATCGATCTGTACGCCAGTATACCATTTATTTGACGATCAGACGATGTCGATCAACAAGCGATGAATGGCCGAAATTTATTCCTCGAATTTCGACCACACAGTAATCCAGATTGAAAAATGGACGGCAGAATTGACATGCGCTCTTCGAGAGCTCTGAATCCATGTAAAATTTGATAGATATTGAGGAGTTTGAATTTTTGTTGTTGGATTTTAAATTGGAATTGAATTGGAATATTTACAGTTTTCAGTCATTGAGGAAGAGGAGCAACAGAAGTTTCTGTATGTACAGAAATGAGAAATAGAAAGGCTGCTAGGGTTTATAACCAGATATGCATAGGTAGAGCTTAAAATAGAGAAGCGGATACGATTGATTTGGGTTTTGAACGATAATTGACCCGAAAAGCCCGTTTCGATTCCGAAGCGGAAATGGGTCAACCCATATATCGTAATACATGTTTTCAAAGATTTTAAACGCGATGGAAGAGGTTTCAAGTCCAAATTCCATCGTATGAAGAAGTTATGCAAAAATCAAGTTATTTCAAATTGATTTCAATTAATTACAATTAAATTGATTTTTAGGCGTTTCGAGTCCGTACGATCAAACGACAAGTCCAATCATTACGAAACTTGAAATCCTACAATAATTCACCATTGCGGATCCAATGAAACTAGTTTCATCAAATTCCAAGTCAGTGGCCAAAATGGCTATATTTCACATTATTAAATAATTTAATATTAAATTAATTAATCCCTTCTTCAATTCAAATTTAATTATACCATTTCTAATTATAAACAAACTTATAATTCATTAATCAAAATTCCTGTGTAAATCAACTAAGGATTTATTGCAAAATTTATAGTGTTTACCTTCAATTTAAGTAAATTCAAATAAATTATATTTTAAATTTCAAACAAATTAATTCAATTGCTATTAACAATGTGTTATTTCATTAGTCATTTAAATAATTACGTTTGTTTTCCTATGTAACCAAAGATAGACTTTCAATCATCTTATTAAATTTGAATTCCATTAACTTATTAATAATTCACTTAAGTTAACTTTGTTACATTTCGTTTTAGTTTCATTCTCAAATTACAAATTTTTGTTTCTTCTAGATTTAACTACCAAAATCATATTAAATTAACAAATTTGAAACATCGAAATTTATGGGTCGTTACAATTTATAATACCAAAATTAAGGCCAGTGCGACTATAGCATCCAATAAATCAAATCATATCATAATCTATAGCAGATTATTCACACACATAATATATCACTATATATGAAATAAAAATCAACATTTTTGAGGAATCCAATTAGGTCCCTCCAACCTGTTTCCCTACTACTACAGATGTTTTATAATCACAAAAATATAATCACCGCTTCGAGGCGGAATATCGTAATAAAAAGGGTCATCCACTATTATGCGGACGCATAGTGTCTCATCCACTCCAATCGGCGGGAATATATCCAACTACTAATATATATACTACCATACATATAATATAACATCCAACTGATAGTAATTTATCAATTTATCTAATCAACCAATAAATAATTTTAACTATTTAAAATAAAACCAATTATCCAACGTGAGTGAGATTTACTCACCGAAATTTCTGCCGTCGTTGAAGCGTTCTGGCTTGGAACTAAAACTGGATCACGTCCGATTTTAACCCTAATTTCCATAGTCTCCAAATTCATCCAAACTAATTCCATTTTGAAGCTCTCGTCATCACAAGTGGAACGCAAAAAGTTTCATTCCAATTGGACCTCGTATGAAGGAGATATGAATTTTATAAGTTATGGATACATTAAAAATAAAATAATTAAACAATTCCTATTAACTTGCCTTTTGGCAAAGCTGCATACAGGCAGATTTAACCCAAACTACCACACAAAACATAGTATACTCGCGAAAAGGCAGCGCGAGATGTTTGAAATAAGGGTTTGACAGAGATCGAGTTGCTTTAGGTTTCTTGGAGCCTGCTTCGAGTCACCTTCGTGTTTGCTTCGAGTTTTCAGAAGTGCTGCTTCGGGTGAAAGAAGTGTTCACCTCGGGGCTTTGAGGAACAAGATACTTCGAGCCATTGCAGCACCTACATCGAGTCATTGAGGGTTTTACTCTGGTCTAAGGAGATGGTTTCTTCGGGTCAGAGCATTGAATCTGTCGATAATCAGGAATTCACATCATTTCGTATCCATCTAACTTCACCCACTACTTTGTATCCATCCCCATCTCGTTCATATCCATCCCATGAATACCAATTTGTATCCATCCATCCAAACCTCCGACTTTGTATCGATGCAATGGTGACATTTCATTCACTTAATCAATACGAAGAATATAGTCGTGCATCGATACAAATAGAAGGCTCAGGCATCGATACAAACGAGATGTGGATCAATACGAAAGGCATAGCAACCAATGTATATAATGAGGAAGCAGTCAACTCGGCATAAAATGTATATCTCACCTAAACAACCACTCCACATCACCATCTTGATTGATACGAGGCTATCGATATGAACGTGACAGCCTACTTATAATATCGATCTTGGATCGATCATAATTTGAGATCTACGAGTCCAAATGCCTTCAAATTTTCACCATAGCTCGCATACCACCAGAAGAATGCTCATGATCGATCCCATCACCATTGGACCATTTTTGGATCGATACGAAATGCATAAGGATCGATCAGGGATCGATCCCAAACCAGCCCGAATCGATCACGTGGGCCCACCCGTGTGTAAGAAGGAGTGTTCCAAGTTCAAAGTCAGATATTTCCATGCCACACTTACAAATAGCAGCCCAACGCCTCTAGAAAAGGGATCTTTTTGGCTCTTCTACGTCGTTACTCTACTGAACTCCATTGTAACTTCGATACTATTGATTGTACTCTTGTAAATCAGTGGAAAATCATTAATAAACAACAACTCTTTAAAGTGGACGTGGGCTACAACGCGGAACCACTATAAATCTTGTCTTTTTACTGCTTTCCTTTTAATTTTTGGAGTGTTCTTCATATTTAATCCTACTACATACAATCTGTCTGTGATTGTGATTTGATTCTTTCACCTGCAATTAGGTGTTTGTAACCAATTTTGGCGCAAACATTTTCATGCTTTCACTGAGAACACTAGTACTCAAGGTTTCTACAGCTTGGATTTTGGATCTGGAGGCGTGAGGACTTGGATCTAAAAAGCTATGGCGAAGCAATCAACAAGGAGACAAAGAGCAAAAAGGAGTCAACATGAAGGAAGCCAAGAAGCATCCTCGGGAGCTAACCAGACTTCAATTTTCATCACTAGAGATGAGACGGAAATGATGAAGGCTATGCAGGAAGTGATGCTGAAAAGGCAAGAGTAGATGATGCAGAACTGTGACAACCTAGAATTTTTGGATATTTGAAATTGAAAATTTTAATTGATTTTAAATATTAGAATGTTAGTTTAACTAGAATTTCAAATATCGATATTTATTGGATAATGTAAATATTGAATTAATAACTGGAAATTGGGAAAATTGAAGAATCGCGAGTTCCAGTCTTGTTAAAAATAATTTGAAAGATTGTAAAATTTATATTAATGATACTGAAGATAAGGAAACTTTAAATTTGAATTTAAAAGTGTTTTGCTCAGTTTTAGAAATATATTGTTTAAACTAAATTTAAAAATAGCCTTCTGAGGCATAGTCTCGGAATTTGACGAAACTAGTTTCATTGGATCCGTAATAGTGTATTATTACATGATTTAAATTTTCGTAGCATTTGGAGTTGTGGTGTGATTGTACTGTAGATAAACGCGCTGAAACTTTATATCAGAAATTCAATATAATAACTGGGTTCAAAACGCTATCTTCTCCATACGATCAAATTAGGACTCGAAACCTTTTCCACTGCGTTCAGAATAGGGGATTAACATTATAAACGCCTAGTAGCACGCCTTGATTGGAGATTGAGATTGTGAGTTGCAAAAATCGAAACGATATGAATTTGAATTTAAATTAAATAAATATATCTTCACATGCAATAGACCAATTTAACATGAAAAGAAATTGTAACAACGTGTTCATTTGGGTTAACAAGCGTCCTCTAAAAAGAAAATGATGAATATCTTATTCAAAAAGAAAAACAATGAAAACCCTATTTCGTTCACGATCAACAGTAGCTTCAGAAATTATAATGGCCGAAGCCTGAAAATCGAAAATTCTCACTGTTAAAAATAAAAATAAATAAAATGAAAGATTTAAAAATCCAATCGCAATCTTCCTTTCCTTCTTCTTTTAAGTGCCGAGCTCTTCAAATCCAAGCCAGGGGAGATTCGATCGAATCAAATCAATCATTCAAATTAAAATAAAATTTAGGTTGAACATTCCCCTCTTCTTCAATTTATCTGGAATTGAATTCGAAAAGTATCAGCCTCGATTGCGATATGCTCGAGGGTATGTTGGCACTTGTTAGGTCAGAGTTCTGGGCCGACGTCGCGCGTAGATCACCAATGGATGTGGCGCTCGTATCTCGAGGTCGGTATCTCAACGTTTAATGCTATTTTGGCTTGACAAGGGGATGCCGCGAAGTTAGTGACATTGCGTGAGGTCTGCGCTGGTGTTCAGTGGTGTGGTAGGGTCGCCGTGTGTTCGCTATGGTTGTTGGAAGGGGCGTCGGCGTTTGACCAATGAAGGCGGCGAGTGGTCGCGATCTGGTGGTCTTTGTGGGTAGGGTTTCAGCTTCTTTTCTTTATTATTATCTTCATTTGAATTCGGGTTTCTATTTTTTTAAGGGAATGAACTGAAGAAGAAAAGCATTTAATAGTGAAGTAAATGCAGTTTTCAAATATTATTATTTTTTTATTTAGTTGCAGAAAGATATTACAATAAAGTATAAGGTAGTTTTGTTTTAAATTTTATAAATACATGTATATATTCACATACATAATTTAATTCAAATTTGGTAAATATATATATTTAGACAAGGATTTAAAAGAAAATATAGAAATTTTAAAAGGTTGAAAGTTTATGTAAAATTAGTTTTGAAATCTAGAAATTATTTTTGGTCTCACATTGAAAAATAAATACATGCACACATTTAGATTTACCAGTTCATTTCTAAAATTAAAAAAATGTGTGTTTAAGGTGATTAATTTATGTAATAAACTTATTTAATTTATTTTAGTTACCAAAAGATTTTAAAGAGGAAATTAGTTTAAAATTTAATTATTTGTTTAAATTAAATTATTAGTTAAAATTAAAATAATTTATTAAACAGTAATTAATTTTTTTATTAGTTCGAATATTAACAAAATCATTTAATGTCTGTACAAGGTCTAAATCGTGATGAATCATACCGGTGTGGGTTGGTTTGCAAATCAAAATCAAAGGTGAGTTACTCTCACTCATCTGGATTATTATTTAAATTTAAATAGTTGAATTTAAATTGTTGGTTGAATGATTGAATTGATTGGATGTGGTATATTATATATGGTAGTATATATATTGGAGTGATTGATTTCCCGCATTATATAGCGGATGAGACCTTATGCGCCTCAAATAATAGCGTATGACCCCATATACCGCGATATTCCACCGCGAAGTGGAATTGGTATTTTTATATTGTGCTAACGTCTGTGATTGTAGGGAAACAGGTTGGAGGGATCCAACTAGATTCCTCAAAATATTTAGACTTTTTTAATATTCTATGATCTGATTTATTAGATAATATGAGGTAGATTATATTGGTAATTGAAATATTGGATGTTATGGTTTGATTGAATATATTTGGGTATATTGAGTTATCAAAAATATATAGATTGGATTTTTGAAGGGAAAATAAAAGAAAGAATCTTTAAGTAAATAATTGTAGAGAATTGGAATAAATTAAAGAATGAATTGGAAAAAGATAAAAATTTATTTTTAAATTCTAATAAATAAATCTCGAGTATGGGAAAAGAGATTTTGAATAAATGGAAACAAATGAAGGGCTTAAGTAGTATTGTTTAAAAACTTAAGAATTTATTTTTAAATTCAGGATTTAAATGGTTTGGAAAGAAATAAGAGAAGAATTATGAAATAAAGTATGAAATTAGTATTTTCAATTTAAAATAAGATTTTGAATCATAAATAAAGAAGTGAATTTTGAATTAGTAGATTTTGAAATAAATTTGGATAAGTAAAGGAGTAATTTTTAAATGGAGTAAATTTTAGAAATTGATTTAGTGCTTGAAACTGTGTTATAAAAGAAGAACGAGACTATGGAATTCATAAATTGGGTTTATAAAATATTAGTGGATATTTGGAAGTATAAATTCAGGATGGGAATTTATAAAGGGAAGGGTAAATTATTTTAAAAATAAATAGTGGTTTATTTTTAAAGGTGAAAGGATAGTGATTTCCTTGAAAAGCCAAGTATGTTTTCGAAGAAGAATTTTAAGTATAAGTTAAAAGTTTAAAGTTGTTTTTAAAGAATGTTTTTGACAATTTTAAAAGCAAATATTTATTAAATAAGTTATAGTAGTAATTATTTTAAAAAGGGTTAATTGGTATTATGATTTAAAAGATAATTATTCATATTATATTTTATAAGTAGTTTTATTTTAAAGATAGTTTGGCTAAAGTTTTTATTTAGGAAAACTTGTATGGAACTTCGTAGCTTTTATTTTAAAATTTGTTTGGCTTAAGTTTTATATGAGAAGTTATTATAAAATTTCATAACTAGTAATTTAAATAAAGTTTTTTAAGTGGTTTTATTTTAAATGTTTTAAAGTATATATATTTTAGGTAAAGCAATTTTAAATTATTTTAAATCTAAAGCATTTAGACTTGGGATTTCCAATGGAAATAAATAATATTTGGGAATTTATTCTACGAGAGGCAAGTGATTTGAAAACTGTTTTCAATGGGTTGAAACGTGGAAAGATATCTTGCGGAAATATTTTGAATAATAAATAATTTGGAAATTTTTTAAGGCCGATTATTTGTTTATGAATGTTATTTGATAGTCAAATAATTGACTATCAATTATGGCCAATGCGCTGATCAATTTGAAGAGACCGGGATCGAGATTGATTTTTTGAAAACTACTTCAATCTGGTTTGAACATTTTCATAAGGAAGACAAGAGTTGGGAGTCGAAGATGGAGCAGTGAAGTGCAAGGGCTAGTCGCTATTGATCCTGAGGGTGATTCCAAAATAGATGTAGTAGGAGTAGTGCCTTCGGTTCCGTTCGGACTCGGAACGGACTTGTATGGATAAATGCTTTCGGAACATCGTCAGAAGGATGATGAGCATTCTAATGAATGTGTGTTAAAAGGTAATGCATAACCTCGAGCCTCATCAACGTGGAATGGCTAAAACAGGGAAGATGCGGCAATGCTAAGTGGCTAGCGACCAATTAGGTTAACGTCATCCCTGCCTAGAGGTCCCTTTTTATTCGGCTGTGTGGGCTGTTGCTGATCCCAACCACGGGATGATCTTATTCGAGCTATCCGGTAAGGGCTAGTTCGCTCTTGTGTATCAGGGGATCAGGGTGGATCCTCAGTATGGTGATCTAGACCACGTACTATGACGGACGGTACCCCAGTATCCCTGCCATTGATGGAAATCCAATCTCCCTACGTGTTTTTACGGTTTTATTTGCAGAACCCACTTTGTAGCTAGTATTGCTGGAATTTAATGAATGTAACAATTTCGGCTATTTGGATAAGTATTTGTATATAGACACTATTATAATATCAGAGGATTTTATAAGAAAATATTTTGGTTGTCGTAAGGTAAAAACTTGGCATGTTTATTTGTGCGCGTGGTCTTATGAGATACCTTTAATTTCAAAGGATTTTGATAATTTTAATAATCCAATTGAGTGTATTTTCTCACGCTGGTTTTCCAGACTGACTCGGGTGTTATTTAACTATAATGCTCGGGTCAGACCGAGTGTTATAGAATACAGATTCTGGACGGACTGCTGTGGAGCTCAGAAGACGGGCCGGATGATGAGGCGTATTTCCGTAAATTTATATTCCGCTGTGCAGTGTAAGCTATATATTCAGCTTTGGGAGGATAAGTTATTATAACTTTCCTGAATTTGGTTGCTGATTTGTGTTGTACTCTTATGATGTAATGTACAAACAGATAAATTTCTTTTTGTTTAAAGATTAGTTATTTATCTGTTATATATTATTCCGCTGCGATCGTGAGATTCTAATATTGTTTCTATTTCTTTCACCTCCTTCTTCTTTAACCGTAACGATCCGTTTTTTCGGCATTCTATTGTTTGGTATTTAATACAGTGGACGTATTGATGTTGATTTCGAGGGTCGAAAAATCGGGTCGTAACAGATTTGGTATCAGAGCTGAAGGTTAAGCGAAAACCTTGGCTATGGCGGGGATTACTCGTTTGAAATAGAGTCTGTAATACTTTAGAATGTGTTTGAGTGCATTCATAGATGTGAGCGCATATTTGTTAGTGAATATAAAAATTGTTTTATATTATGTTGACTTATCGGTTGAGTGTTTATAGATTTTGGTCGATACGTAGGACGCCACGTTATCGATAGGGGTTTTTAAACACTTAAACAAAATAAACCAACACGGTATTATTTTAAAATAGGGTAAATGAAATAATTTTACCCAAATTATTTTTTTATATAAAAGAAATAATTTTCCATAAATTGTTATAGTTATATATGGTTGCTTGGTTGTTAGGAAGTGATAATACTAGATTTTTATCATTGTTGTGTAGAAAATTTAATAAGAAATTGAAATCATAACTAAAAGCTAAGAAATAAATTCATATACAAATGGAATTGTAAATATAAATTGTAAATGTGATTTATAATTTAAAATAGAATTTCGGAGAAATATTTAAAAATAAATTGAAAGGATTTGACAGTTGAAAATTTGGGAAATTTAAATTCCTTTGAGTTTGAAAATGATTTTCAAAATTTTTGGAGAAATAATGGTAATATTATTTGAAAAATATATTTTTTAATTGGATTTGAAATCTGGTGGGATTTGAAATTAAATAGTATTTGAAAATGTAAAAGCATTGAACTCTTTTCGGTCGCTGGGAAATAACTTCGGTGATGGCTGCAGCAGCATCGATGTTCATTTTCAAGTTTCCAAGAAAGGAACTGCTACAAAAATGTTTTAATTTGGAGTTGTTTGCAAAACTGGGTTTGGTTTGAAATTCAAAGGACAGTTTGATATGAAAATTCATTATGTATATAATTAATTTCAAAATGATTTTGAAATGTTGAGTAATCGTTTATAGGACTCTGGAATCTTATTTAAAATATTTATGCAATATAATTGAATTTGAAAACTTATAAAATATTTAATTGTTAGAATAAAATCTAACCTGAAGAAAAGTTATACTAAATAAGTGTGAAAATGAAATAAGTAAGAAAAAGTAAGCTAAATTGGATGGTTAAGGAAATAAAATTTATTGAATTGAAGATAAATTGTGAATAAGAAAATTTATTTAGTTATAACTAAATAGGAATTGGAACCAAACATTTCAATAATGTTTAAATTTGAATTATGTCAAATAAATGAGATAAATTAGTGAACCAAAAATAAAAGTTCAAAATTAAATTTGTTGGGAATAAATTGGTGAAGGGAAGGTGAATTGAGCTTAGAAAGGGAATTGGAAATTCTGTTAAATGAAATTAGATGGGGAAGCTTAAGTGGTGAAGTGAAATTAAATATAAGGAATACCTAAAATGTTCATACTAGACTTTAGAAATAAATGGCAAAATAATTAAGTAAATTTGGTATTAGAAATATACAAAGTTAATAATTAAGTGAAGATTAAACTGGAAGTTGGGAAATGGAATAACTGTGAATAGGTAATGGGAATCAAAATGAATGTGAATAAAAAGAAATTAATATAGCTAATAATAAATTGGGATAAATTCGTAGGATGTAGTATATCATTGTGTTCGCATAGCAATTTGATCCATATTGGAGCAAAGAATTTCGAGGTAGTTATATCGTTTCGAGTTGGGATTTTTCACTCGATTTTCAACAGCGAACCCTGAATATGGATTTTTGATTGGTTTTAAAATTCTCTATCATAGTTAGGACTATGCAAGGAGAATGACGGTTTCAGATCAAGAAAACAGATTTGAGTCCATACTAGGAAGTCGGGTGGATGATACTAGTTCAAAAGTGAAATTGTGTGATCGAGTGAGCGATCGAACTTGGTATTTCGTACGGATGATACATGTGCATCGTACGAACTTGAATAAAATAGATATTTAAACTTTTGTAAAGAAATGTATAAAATGATTTTGAATGTGTAATTGGACATTATTGCTAAATAGGATATACAGGTGTGTTAAAGGCAAGGGACAAATTGGGATTTTTGATTTCAGAAGATAAATATGAATGACCTGACAAAAAAGGTATGTATTTAAATTTCTGAATGAAATTTGATGATTTTATGGTCCAACCACTTGGCTTTTTGTTTTATTTTGAAATTTGGGGGTCCGTAGAAGCATTTTGTAGTTGTACCGAGCTAGCCGCGCAATGGAGACACTGGCAAAAAGTTCCAAAAAATTAGGGAGTTAGAAAAATTTTGAGAAATTTTAAAATTTTAAATTTTAGATTTGAATTATAATTTGAAATGATTGAGTCAATAATACGGATTGTAATCTATAGTCAAGTTTGGAAAAGTCAGTTAGAGTGATAGTGTCTTTAATTGAAACCGTTTGGTTTGGTGAGTTGTTAAAAACTATTTGGTTTTGGGAAGATAGTAATGGGTATTGGATCATTCTTCCTAACTAGAAATTTCGGGGACGAAATTCTTTTAAGGGGGGGAGGAATGTGACGACCCAGAATTTCTAAATATTTGAAATTGAAATATTTAAATTATTTTAAATATTTGAACGTTAGTTTAACTTGTATTTCAAATATCGCTATTTATTGGATAATGTAAATACTGAGTTAATAACTGGAAATTGGAAAATTGTTGAATCGGGTGTTCTAGGCTTGTTAAAAATAATTTGAAAGCTTGTAAAATTTATATTAATTATACCGAAGATAAGGAAAGCTTTAAATTTGAATTTAAAAGTGTTTTGCTCAGTTTTAAAAATATATTGTCTAAATTGAATTTAAAAAAAGCCTTCCGAGGTACAGTCTCAGAATTTGACGAAACCAGTTCCATTGGATCCGCAATAGTTTATTATTACCGGATTTCAATTTTCATAGCATTTGGAGTTGTTGTGTGATAGTACGATGATAAACGTGCTGAAATTTTATATCGAAAATTCAATATAATAACTGGGTTCAAAAAGCTATCTTCTCCATACGATCGAATTAAGACTCGAAACATTTTCCATTGTGTTCAGAATAGGGGTTTAACATTATAAACGCCTAGCAACACGCCTCGATTGGAGATTGAGATTGTGAGTTGCGAAAATTGAGACGATTTGAATTTGAATTTAAAATAAATAAATATATCTTCACATGCAATAGACAAATTTAACACGTAAAGGAATTGTAAACACGTGTTCAACTGGATTAACAAGCGTCCTCTAAAAGAAAATGATGAATATCTCGTTCGCAAAGAAAAACAATGAAAACCCTATTTCGTTCAAAATCAACAGTAGCTTGAAAAATTATAATGGTCGAAGCCTGAAAATCGAAAATCTTCACTGTTAAAATAAAAATAAATAAAATCGAAGATTTGAAAATCCAATAGCGATCTTCCTTTCCTTCTTCTTTCAAGTGTCGAGCTCTTCAAAACTAAGCCAGGGGAGATATGATCGAATCAAATCAATCGTTTAAATTAAAATAAAATTTAGGTTGACCATTCCCCTCTTCTTCAATTTATCTAGAATCGAATTCGAAAAGCATCGGCCTCAATCGCGACAAGCTTGAGGGTATGTTGGCATTTGCTAGGTCAGAGTTCTGGGCCGACGCCGCGAGTAGATCACCAATGGATGTGGCACTCGCATCTCGAAGTCGGAATCTCAACGTTCAATGCTATTTTGGATCGACAAGGGGATGCCGCGAAGTTGGTGATGTTGTGTGAGGTCTACGCTAGTGCTCAGTGGCGAGGTAGGGTCGTCATGTGTTCGCGATGGTCGCTGGAAAGGGGATGTCGGCATTTGATCGATGAAAGCGGCGAGTGATCGCGATCTGGTGGTCTTCGTGGGTAGGGTTTCAGCTTCTTTTTTTATTATATCTTCATTTGAATTTGGGTTTCTATTTTTTTAAAGGAATGAATTGAAGAAGAAAAGAATTTAATAGTGAAGTAAATGCAGTTTTCAAATTTATGTATATATATTTTTATTTAGTTGTAGAAAGATATTACAATAAAGTATAAGTTAATTCTGTTTTAAATTTTATAAATACATGTATATATTCACATACATAATTTAATTCAAATTTGGTAAATATATATGTTTCGACAAGGATTTAAAAGAAAAAATAGAAATTTTAAATTGTAGAAAGTTTATGTAAAATTATTTTTGAAATCTAGAAATTATTTTTGGTCTCACATTGGAAAATAAATACATGCACACATTTAGATTTACCAGCTCATTTCTAAAATAAAAAAATGTATGTTTAAGGTGATTAATTTATGTAATAAACTTATTTAATTTATTTTAGTTACCAAAAGATTTTAAAGAGGAAATTAGTTTAAAATTTAATTATTAGTTTAAATTAAATTATTAGTTTAAATTAAATTATTAGTTTAAATTAAATTATTAGTTGAAATTAAATTAATTTATTAAACGGTAATTAGTTGTTTTATTAGTTCGAATATTAATAAAATTGTCTGATGTCTGTACAAGGTCTAAATCATGATGAATCAAGCTGGTGTGGGTCGGTTTGCAAATCAAAAATCAAAGGTGAGTTAATCTCACTCATCTGGGTTATTATTTATAAATAGTTAAATTTAAATTTTTGGTTGAATGATTGTATTGATTGGATGTCGTATATTATATATAGTAGTATATATATTGGAATGATTGATTTCTCGCATTATCTTGCGGATGAGACCCTATGCGCCCGCATAATAGCGGATGACCCCATATACCGCGATATTCCACCTCGAAGTGGAATTGGTATTTTTATATTATGTTAACTTCTCTGGATGAAGGGAAACAGGTTGGAGGGATCCAACTGGATTCCTCAAAATATTTAGACTGTTTTAATATTCTATGTTATGATTTATTAGATAATCTGAGATATATTATATTGGTAATCGAAATATTGGATGTTATGGTTTGATTGAATATATTTGGGTATATTGAGTTATCAAAAATATATAGATTGGATTTTTGAAAGGAAAATAAAAGAGAGAATCTTTAAGTAAGTAATTATAAAGAATTGGAATAAATTAAAGAATGAACTAGAAAAGGATAAAAATTTATTTTAAATTCTAATAAATAAATCCCGAGTATGGGAAAAGTTATTTTAAATAAATGGAAATAAATGAAGGGCTTAAGTGGTATTGTTTAAAAATTTAACAATTTATTTTTAAATTCTGGATTTAAATGGTTTGGAAGAAATAAGAGAAGAATTCTGGAATAAACTATGAAATTAATATTTTCAATTCAAAATAAGATTTTGAATCATAAATAAAGAAGTGAGTTTGGAATTATTAGATTTGAAATAAATTTGGATAAGTAAGGGAGTAATTTTTAAATGGATTAAATTTTGGAAATTGATTTAGTATTTGAAACTGTGTTTTAAAAGAAGAATGAGACTATGGAATTTATAAATTGGGTTTATAAAGTAAAATAGGATATCAGTGGAAATTTAGAAGCATAAATTTAGGATGGGAATTTATAAAGGAACGGGTAAATTGTTTTAAAAATAATAATGGTTTATTTTTGAAGGTGAAAGGATAATGTGTTTCCCTAAAAAGCCAAGTACGTTTTCGAAGCAGATTTTTAAGTATATGTTTAAAGTTTAAAGTTGTTTTTAAAGTATGTTTTTGAGAATTATTATTTAAATTGTTTAAAATTTTAAAAGTAAATATTTATTAAATTACTTATAGTAGTAATTATTTAAAAAGGGTTAATTGGTATTATGATTTAAAAGATAATTATTCATATTATATTTTATAAGTAGTTTTATTTTATAGATAGTTTGGCTAAAGTTTGTATTTGGGAACTTCGTAACTTTTTTTTAAAATTTGTTTGGCTTAATTTTTATATGAGAAGTTAGTATAAAATTTCATAACTAGTAATTTAAATAAAGTGTTTTAAATGGTTTTATTTTAAATGTTTTAAAGTATGTATATTTTGGGTAAATAATTTTTAAATTATTTTAAATCTAAAATATTTAGACTGGTGATTTCCAATGGAAATAAACAATATTTCATAATTTATTCTGCGAGAGGCAAGTGATTTGAAAACTGTTTTTAAAGGGTTGAAGTGTGGAAAGATAACTTGCGAAGATATTTTGAATAATAAATAATTTGGAAAAAATTTAAGGCTGATGATTTGTTTGTGAATGTTATTTGTTAGTTAAATAATCGACTATCAATATTGGCCAATGCACCGATCGTTTCGAAGAGATCGGGATCGAGATTGATCTCTCGAAAACCACTTCGATCCGGTTTGAATGTTTTAGTGAGGAAGACAAGAGCTGGGAGTCGAAGATGGAGCAGTGAAGTGCAAGGGCTTGTCGCTACTAATCCTGAGGGTGATTCCAAAATGGATGTAGTAGGAGTAGTGCCTTCGGCTCCCTTCGGACCCGAAACGGACTTGTATGGATGAATGCTTTCAGAACATCGTCAGTAGGACGATGAGCATTCTAAGTGAATGTGTGCTAAAAGGTAACGCATAACCTCAAGCCTCGTCAACCAAGAATGTCTAAAACAGGGGAGATGCAGCAAGGCTAAGTGGCTAGCAACTAATTAGGTTAAGGTCATCACCGTCTAGAGGTCCCTTTTTATTCGGCTGTGTGGGCGGTTGTTGATCCCGACCGTGGGGTGATCTTATTCCGGCTATCCAGTAAAGGGTAGTTCGGTCTTGTGTAGCAGGGGATCAGGGTGGATCCTTGGTACGGTGATCTAGACCACGTACTGTGACGGACGATACCTCAGTAGCCCTTCCATTGATGGAAATCCAATCTCCCTACGTGTCTTTACGGTTTTATTTGTAGAATCCGCTTTATGGAAGTATTGCTGGAATTTAATGAATATAACAATTTTGACTATTTGGATAAGTATTTGTATATAGACACTATTATAATATCAGAGGATTTTATAAGAAAATGTTTTGGTTATTGTAAAGTAAAAACAGGGTATGTTTATTTATGGCGTGGCCTTACGAGATACCTTTGATTTCAAAGGATTTTGAATACTTTAATAATCCAATCGAGTGTATTTTCTCACGCTGGTTTTCCAGACTAACTCGGATGTCATTTAATTATAATGCTCGGGTCGGACAGGGTATTATAGAATACAGATTCTGGATGGACTGCTATGGAGCTCAGGAGACGAGCTGGATGACGAGGCGTATTTTCGTAGATTTATATGTCGTTGTGCAGTGTAAGCTGTATATTCAGCTTTGGGAGGACAAGTTATTATAACTGTCCTAAATTTGGTTGTTGATTTGTGTTGTACTCTGATGATGTAATGTATAAACAGATACAATTCTTTTTGTTAAAGATTAGTTATTTATCTATTATATATTGTTATGCTGCGATTGTGAGATTCTAATATTTTTTTTCTATTTCTTCTTCCACCTCCTTCTTCTTTAACCCAAACAGCCCATTTTTCGGCATTCGATTGTTAGGCATTAATAAAGTGGACGTATTGTTATCGATTTTCGGGCGTCGAAAAATCAAGTCGTTACAAGAACCTACTCTAGCAGATTGGACGAGCTAGAGTGCCGAATCAAGGGAATGCCACTGCAGGAAATGTTGGAGATAGGGTTAAAGAGAATGGAGCAACCAGGATTCAGAATAGAGCAAGACCATCAAGAGCAGCCCCTGAGCTAGGGGGCACTCCCCCGGAGCATGTTGATCCAATCTCAGGCAGGATACCAGGAAAAACTATTCAACATGGCGTTGATAGAGGAATGGACACTCATCCAGGAGAGTAGATTCCAGGATTCCCATGTGAACTCAGGGGCAGATCGGAGGCAACGGACATGGACTACACCTTGATGACAGTGACAGAATGGTAGAGATGGTCAGATAGACCATGAAAGCAGGACTAGTGAATAGAGATCTAGAAGATGTGAAAAGGAGCCCCTTCGCTCCCGCAATTAGGCAGGCCAGGGATCCACCAGAATTCAAGCTACCAACATTGGAGACGTACGATGGGAGGATGGATTCTACAGTTCATATGATGAGTATATGAGGCACATGGAGGTACTAGGGGCATCAGAGGAGGTCATGGCCCAGTGCTTCCCACTGATTTGTTAAATATAACAGCACTATGGTTCGGGCAATTGGAAAGCGGTTTGATTGAAACTTGGACCGAGTTGATTGAAAAGTTTATGAGGTAGTTTAGGGTTCATATCTCAAGGCCTAAGAATGTGATGATTCTGACAACACTGAAGCAGAAGACCAGAGAGTCTTTGAGGAACTTTTTAACAAGGTTTAATGCGACAACATCAGTGGATCGCCTAAATCCATCCATGGGTTTGATGACATTTGTATCTGGCGTAACTGATGGAATGAAATTCAAGAATTCATTGACGATGGATCTACCTATGGATCTAGGAGAGTTTTACCACGAGGCAGAAAGGTTTCCACGACAAGAGGACGCAAATGCCGAGAGAGAGAGGAAGGAGAGGAATTTGACGTTTATGCAGTCAAAAGTGGAGATCCACCCAGAAAGAATTAAGGCAACGATAAAGGGAAACGAAAAGCAGGGGATAGCTATGATAGGCCAAAGTGGCCGCGAAAGGAACCGATATTCGCCTCTTATATGGAATTGAATGAGACTTTGGAATGAATCTATCAAGATCAAGGGGGCATGATCCCTATCGGAGGCCAATGAGGAGGGATCCGACCAATAATGAAAGGAAATCAGATAAATACTGCCTATTACAAGAGCTGAACGACCATGGCACAAACAATTGCGGGCACTTGAGGGATGAGATCGAAGGACATATCCGGAATGTTGTTGCAGTACGTGAAGAGGCGGACAACAATGGTGGAATAAGAATAGTCGCCATCTACATCAAATGAGGACGGCTTCGGATCGAGGCATCAGCTTATCATCAACTGATTAGAATAATGAAGAATAAGTGGCAAACTCCACACTAACACGGTTAAGTCACTTACACATGTACAGGATCACGAACGGTCCCCAAGCACGCTCTAAGACCACTATCAACCGCATCAATGTAGGTGTTTGCACTTTGACGTCTCTGTTTTGCCTTTCTTTTCTATTTTTTGCATCTGGACTTGATTTAATTAGGCATTTCTATTATAAGACTCATTTGAATGAAATATGGTATTTATAATTCCATAATGGCCAAGTCACTTACACATGTATGGGATCGCGAACGGTCCTCAGGCATGCTCTAGGATGGCGATGAACCATGATAACAAATGATTCAGAAACTCACTCAAACGTGAAATCTGACATCAATGGTACTAAGTCCCCCCCCCCCCCTCGGGCATAACAATTAACCCCTAATGGCACCCGACCATGAACGGTCACAATTTGCCTCGAACAGCACATGACCACAAACGGTTACAATTCGCCTCGAATGGCACATGGCTAGGAACGGTCACAATTCGCCTCGAACGCCACACGACCTCGAACGATCAGCATTCGCCTTGAATGGTCACATACTGCCCCGAACGCCATACGATCTCGAACAATTGCTATTCACGGTCGGGTAAGACTATCAATCTCTTTATAGGTCATTAACAGGATACAAACATCCGGCATATGAAACTACAAAACACGCCTTCCTATCGCAAGGCATGTTTTAGGGGGCAAAGTGTTAACTCGCCTTTTGGCAAGGCTACGTACACGTGGATTTAACCCAATCAACTGCACAAAACATAGTATAGTCGATGAAAAAAGAGCGAAAGATGTTTGAAATATGGTTTTGACAAAGATCGAGTTGCTTCAGGTTGCTTGGAGTCTGCTTCGAGTCACCTTCGTGTTTGCTTCAAAAGGGCTGCTTCGGATCAAAGAAGTGTTCACTCGGGTCTTTGAGGAACAAGCTACTTAGAGTCATCGCAGCACCTGCTTCGAGTCGCTGAGGGGTTTACTCTAGGTCAAGGAGATGGTTGCTTAGGGTCAGAGCATTGAATCGATTAATAACCAGGAATTCACATCATTTTGTATCCATCTAACTTCGCCCACTACTTCGTATCCATCCATATCTCATTCGTATCCATCCCACGAATACCAATTCATATCCATCCATCCATCCGAACATCCCACTTAGAATTGATGCAACGGTGACATATTTCATATCGATCATTTACTCAATCGATACGAAAAAAAAAAACCATGCACCGATAGGAATAGAAGGCTTAGGCATCGGTACGAAACCAAGCAAAAAAAACATCGATACGAAGGAATGAGATGTGGATCGATACGAAAGGCTTAGCAACCGATGGATATGAATGAGGAAGTTGTCAACTCGACATAAAATGTGGATCTCACCTAAACAATCGCTCCACGTCACCATCTTGATTGATATGAATCTGATCGATACGGGACTATCGATACGAACGTGACAGCCTACCTACAATATCAATCTTGGATTGATCATAACTTGAGATCTACTAGTCCAAATGCCTTTAAATTTTCACCATAGCTTGCGTACCACCAGAGCAACGTTCGTGATCGATCCCATCACCATTGGACCATTTTTTGATCGATACGAAATGCATATGGATCGATTAGGGATCGATCCCAAACTAGTCCGGATCGATCTAGTGGGCCCATCCACATGTAAAAAGGAGTATTCCGAGTTCAAAGTCAGATATTTCCATGCCACACCTTTAAATAGCAGCCCAATGCCTCCATAAAAGAGATCTTTTTGGCTCTTCTATGATGTTACTCTGCTGAACTCCATTGTAACTTTGATACTATCGATTGTACGCTTGTAAACTAGTGCAAAATCATCAATAAACAGCAACTCTTCAAAGTGGACGTAGGCTACAACACCGAACTACTATAAATATTGTCTTTCTACTACTCTCCTTTTAATTTTTGGAGTTTTGTTCATATTGAATCCTACTACATATAGTCTATCTGTGATCTGTGATTCTGATTTTGTGCTTTCAACTGCAATTGGATGTTTGTGACCAATTTTGACGCAAATAATTTCAACTTCAATTTATTTAAAACCTTGCCCCTTCCTCTATTTCTTCCCCAATCCAAACTCTTATCCTTTATGCACGAAATGTCAGTGCATGGTCTCGTGCACGCATGCCACTAGCTCTCCGCAAGCCACGAGACTCGAATCTGCCTTCACTAATGAAAGTCTCTCCTCGAACCACACTAGAACATCCCCCTTTTTCCACCTTCGCCTCCAGACAGCAAAATGCAACATCTCGACCTCGACCGTGCCCAGATCGCGAACCTTACCAGTGAACAGTGCAATCCACCAAAACGCGTCCCCGTGAGCACCTCATCACCACAAAGCCATCCATCCAAGCCTCGACCCCAAACTCCTCCCATGGACGATGAATTTGCTAATCCTAGTTTCTGATCATTGTCGATGACGATCGCCAAACTTTGCCAAAATTTCATTAAAAATACTACATCACTCCACGATGTCAACGATGCAAATGGCATCATCTAATTCCAAGTGAATTAGGAGGAATTAATTTTTGAAGTTTTGAGGCAAACTTTGCTACTTACTATCATCCAACGATTCCCCTCTCGTCTCTTAATGAAATCTAAAGCGATCAATTTCTAAATTACTAGGGAGGATGACGAACAACTTCCGTGTTGGGAATCGAAACCAAAACTCAATGCTTTGGGATTTCTTGATTTTTGAATGTTAAGGAGTGGAATTTTTTGTTTCTCCAAAGAAGGTTTAAATAGAAGAATGTGGAGGCGAGACATGTGATGGTATGCGGCTTGTATAGGTAAAAGTGGTTTGATATAAAAGGAAAACGACTGTGTAGTTAATCGAATAAAAATATATTATTTAAAATTTCAAAATATCTAGATATTTTATTCCAAACCTCGATCGAGGCATGCAGCCTAGCGTTCCTAATGTTATACCCCTATTTCGAATGCAATGGAATAATTTTCGAGACCTAATTCGATCGTATGCAGAAGATAGCTTTTTGAACCTAACTATTATAATAAATTTCTTATATTGATTTCAATGCGTTTTATCCCGTACAACCAAATGATGTATCTTATCGTTACATAATTTAGTGGCGCATTATAATTCATTATTGTGGAGCTAATGACACTAGTTTCGTCGAAATCTGAGGCTGTGCCCCGAAAGGCTATTTTTACTCGTTAATTAAAACGAGTTAATTTCAAAATTAGCTAAATCACTTTTAAATCCAATTTAAAAAATTTATTGTCTTCATTTTTATTAACTAGAATTTAATAAGCCTTTAAAATAATTTTTGTCTAACTTAAAACTCAAGATTCCATTAATTAGCCAATTTCACTTATTAAATTTAAAAATTAAATTATCAAAATCGCTATATTTGAAATTCAAATTACTTAGTCTATAAAATAATTTTTTCGATATTTAAAATCAATTAAATATTCTAATTCCAAATAACTAAAATTCTGGAGCGTTAAATTCTTCACCCTTAAAAGAATTTTGTCATCGAAATTGCCAAGGTAGGGAAAATCCCCAAACCTATTACTTTTTAATACCAATTAGTTCAAATAACTTACCAAATATATTTAAGCCTTTAACTTTCAAAAATCAATTTATTGAAACCCTTTATTACTTTTACCAAGTTTTGCAAATTCATTTATAGTTATCAATTAATATTACCCATTCAATCATTTCAGGTTATAAAAATCAATTTTTAGTTATTAAAAAATTTCTTTAAAATTTCTAGCTCTTTAAATTTTCGGAAAATTTCGCCGGCGTCTCCTTTGCGCGATTAGATCAGAATAATTACAAATTGCCATTACGGGCCCAAACCAACAAAGTAAACAAAGCAAGTAGCTTAACTGTGAAACCATCAAATTTAGACAACAACTTAAACATGTAACTTTTTGTTAGGCAACCCAATTTTACTTATGAAACCAAAGACATCAAATTAGCTCTTGCTTTTATATACTTGCATCTTATTTACCAATGCTATCCAATCATATAATTCATAATCATATTATTATGTATTTCCAATTTTCGACATTTGTTTTACTTAAGCCCATATGATGTAAATATATCATACGTACGTAATATCAAATCTGATCGCTCGCTCGATCACACAATTTCATTTCCGAACTAGCATCATTCACACGACCACTCTGGCGTGGACTCGGATCTGGTTCCTTGATTAGAAACCGTCGTTCTCATTTCATAACCATATACTATGATAGAGAATCCTAGAATCAATCAAAAATACATATTCAATGTTCGTCGTCGAGAATTGAGTGAAAAATCCCAACTCGGATTGATATAAATTATCTCGTCTATGCTCGAATCTGGATCAAACCGTCATGCAAATAAAATAGTATACACAACCCATGTATTTATTACAATTGATTCTTAGCTACACCAAATTCCTTTTATTCGCATTCATTATATTCACTTACAATCAATTATTCGCAATCATTATTCACATTCTCTTATTTACTTAGTATATCTGTTCCATACTGATATCCTTTAACAATTATTCCCTCAATTTTATGTTTAACCACATCTCACTCCATACTAAATTCATTTATTAATTATTTCACAAAATTTTCTTAAGCTTATAAACATTCTATACAAACTTCTTAAGGTTATTACCACTTCACACTTAAGTTTATATCCATTATAAACCAAATCCAATTTCAATATTATTTGACCTAATCCTTTTGTTTCAATTTCAATATTTTAACCATATTCCAAAATCATATTCACTCACTAATTTATTTAATTAGTTTGTTCCTTAATTCATTTCCAAAAATTATTTTATTTAGTTTAACTTAGGCTAAATTTCTTTCCATAATTCATTTTATACTTAAGTTAAGTTCAATTCCATAGTTCAGTTACCCATTTACTTTCCTTAACATTCATATTCAACCATTTAAAACATTGCTTTATCTTGCTAATCTTCAAATTCTATAAATCATCAAACTTACTTCCACATGTTTTTAATAAAACGTTTAAATGAAAATCCCAGAGTTTAAACACTTTGTTCTAAAATATTTCAAATCATTTTTGAAATAACATATACCCAAAATCCCTTGGTATATCAAATCATTCCCTTGGATTTTCAAAATCAAAACTAGCTTTACTATAACAAAACTCCATTGGTAGCGATTCCTCTCTTGAAACTCAAAAATGAATATCAATGATGCTACAGTCATCATCGAAATTATTTCTTAACGATCGAAGTGAGTTCGGTGCTTTTATTCGGTTTAAAATCCTTTTTAAAAATATTTCTGTTCAAATTTGTTTTCCAATAACATTATTATCAAAATTTGTTTTCCAATAATATTATTATCATTCTTTACAATTTTGAAAAATCATTTCCATAATTAACGGGATTTAAATTCCCACATTCCCAGCTTTTAAATCCTTTATGAATTGTTTTTATATATCATATTTATACTATACTTCTGAGGTTTCATTCCCTTTTAATTTGTAAATCACATTTATAAATCATATCTATATAATTCCATTTAGTTATATAAAAACACTTCTTAACTTTTAATCTTGCTTTCATTATAATATCGACTTTTATTTGATTACAACAACAAGCAACAAATGATAATAGTTTAATATTATCATTTCCTATTAACCAAGCACACCATATATACCATAATAAGTTCT
Source organism: Allium cepa (assembly GCA_030765085.1). NCBI lineage: Eukaryota > Viridiplantae > Streptophyta > Magnoliopsida > Asparagales > Amaryllidaceae > Allium > Allium cepa. The sequence continues at coordinate 788,177,522 of CM060935.1, read as the reverse complement.
GAAAAATTGATCCTTTATATATAAAATATAGTGGAAATTAGGGAGGCATCCTTATCATACTTTCATATTGTAAAGCGGGTCTCTGTCAAAGTTTCAATGTAAATCCAGTCCCTATATTCTAGAAACAAAGAAAAATTATTGCTGAAATGTCAGCAACATTTATAAATAAGTGTTGATATTTCAACAACTTTCCCTGCCAAAGTTTCATTGTAAATCTGGTCCCTATTTTCTAGAAACAAAGAAAAATTATTGCTGAAATGTCAACAACTTTTATAAATAAGTGCTGATATTTAAGCAACTTTCATAAACTGTGTTCACAGTGTATATAAATGTTGCTAAAATGTCAACAACTTTTATAAACAAATGCTGATATTTCAGCAACTTTCATACACTATGTTCACAGTGTACAGAAAAGTTGCGGAAATGTCAGCAACTTTTATGAAAAGTTGCATCATTGTGTGCTATAATCGTGAATAGAAAACAGGGACCAAATTTACACTAAAATTTAATGAAGGACTTTTCGTGTATTTTGAACCTTAATAAGGACCTATGCCAAAAGTGCCCTAAAATATAATCTATGTAAAATTATTTCATTTACCCAATTTCAAAATAATACCATGTCGAATTATTCTTTCAAGTGTGTAGAGATCCCTATCAATAACGTTAATTACTCGTATTGAACAGAATCCATAAGCCACTCAATAGACCAAACAACACAATTATAAAACAATTTTTATATCACTAACAAGTACGCACTCATATATGTACACACACCCTCAAACTCATTCTAGAGTGCTACTGACCTCATCTCTTATGACCTATCCCACAAAGCCAAGGTTCTCGCTTAACCTTCAGCTCTGATACCAAATGTAATGACTAGGATTTTCGAGCCTCGAAAATCGACACTAATACATCCATTGTATCACATGCCGAAAAACCCGATTGTTAGGGGAAAGAAGAGGAAAGAAGATAAGAAGAAACTAAACATCATAGAGCTCATAGTGGAACGAATAATCTATAATACACCATAAACCTTTACACAAAAACAAAACTATAATATGTATATATACACATAGACATTAATCAAAGTATACTAACCTATTTCAGCCTAGAGAGTTATAACAGTTTGTCGTCACAATTGCTGATAACACACCAATGAATACAGTGGAAAAAAACCATCTATGTAAATACGTCTCTAGGCCACTATCTCGGCTCCTGAAGCTCCAAGCATCCAAACTAATCTGTAATATACTCGGTATGACCTGAGCATTATAATAAAATAACACCCGAGTTAGTCTGGAAAACTAGCATGAGAAAACACACTCAATTTGAATTTTATAATTTTCAAAAATCCTTATGAAAAACAAAGGTATCTCGTAAGACCACGCCACACATAAACACAATGGGTTTTTATCTTATGATAGCCAAACCACTTTTATATAAAATTCATGTGATGTTATGATAGTGTCTAAGTACAAATACTAATTAAAATAGCTAAAATGCTTGCATCTCACATTTCAACATAGTTAGGCACAACCAATACCATATGGCACTTATTGGAGAATGGATTCCACACAATGACTAGTCACTAGGGTACCACCTATCATGGTACACGTCTAGAAAATATACCAAGGACCTCTCCTGGACCCCCTGCCAACACAAGACCGACATACCATTGATCTGGATAGTACCGAACATGCCATCACCCCGGTTGGTTTGCAACCCGTTTTATCGAGATCTCATGCACAACGAATCCATAAATATGTATATGTAAGGTAATCCAGAAAGGTGACAACATACCCTAATGGGTGCGACTCACTTAGCCTTGCTGCATCTCCCTTGATTTTTAGTCATTCTCGGTTGATGAGGCGTCAGGCTATGTTTTACCTTCTTGAATAGCAATTCCACCTGGAAAGCTAACCACTACCTTTCAGGCAACAATGCAATGATAGCATTCATCCATACAAGTTGTTCTGGGACTGAACAAACCAAATCTCAAAAAACTCCATCTTCATTATCTCCATGATATCACAATTCGCAACGCTCAAATCAGATCGAAGTGGTTTACGAAAAATTAAATTTGATCTCGGTCTCTTCAAAACGATCAATGAAATTGGCCAGATTTCATAATCGGCTATTTAACTATCATTACACACATAAGCGGTCACTAGGCCATATAATAAATATTTCAAACTTTTATCTCAAAATATCTTTACAAAGATATATATTCAATCTCTTCCAATATTTCAGTATTTGAAAACACTTTCGAATACTTATATCCATAACAGGATATTTTCAAATCATATCAACACTTAGAAATATTTTCAAATCCAACTTATGATTCATTACTTAGAAAAACATTTCTATAATAATCATTTCGTCTCTAAAATATCTCTAAATTTTTTATTCCTATACTTAGGAAAATATTATAAGTCTGTTTCCCTAAATCATTTCTAATATTCACACTTAGGAAATATTCCGTACTTATCTCATAAATCTCATAATTTTTATTAATTCCCTTTAAAATTTCGAAAAAAATATCGATTATACTTATTTATAATCCAACTAACAATTTATAACTCCTTTAATGAATTCGAAATTCATTTCCTAAGTTTCTGTACCTAAGCAATTTGGAAATTTCCTTTTCTCGAATTTTCTTAAGTTCTCGAATTCCATTATAAGATTTTCTCTTATTCACATCCATTAAATTAAACACGGTTCACAAATCTGGAGAGCATTAATAAATAAATTGCAGTCACTTACTTTTAAATTATATATATAATAATAATAAATTTCAAAAAAACATGAATGAATGATTACTTAAAATATCAAATCATTTTTAAAATAAACGTCAACAACTAATTCTGATTCATTTATAGTTTATAAAACTTGGAATTCATTTCAACAAATTTAAATAAACTAACTTTCTAAAACATTTTACTCCAACTAATAGTTTTTAAAACTACATAGTTTAATAAATAAAAATTATTTTCTAAAAACAAATCTTAACTTCCCGTGAAAACCCATTTTTACCAAATACCCATTTTTTATACTTATAAATCCCTCACGATTTATCATAAATCGATTTACATTTCCAATTTCATAACTATTCCCAAATTCCAAAATAGAATTTACTATCTCTTTCCAAACTGATTTCCATATCTCATTTTTAAATTCACAGTATGAAATATTTTCAAATTTATCAAATGATAATCATTCCACTTCTTTATAAACACCGTTTATAAGTTTACAAACTCAACTCTCATTTCTCTGTTAATAATAGATTTATATTAAACAGCTCCATTTATAAACCGTTTCCTATTTAGAATCCCGTTTAAAAACCCATTTCCAAATAAATCCAAACAATATTCCAAAACCATTCAAATCTTGATTTCGACTTCTATTTCGTATTTCAAAAAATCCAAATTAAAAATCCACCGTTTAAAAACACTCAAATTAAATTCTCTATTTGAAACCATTTTACGAAATAGCTAAATAAATATCTAAAATCAAATTTATTTATTTTCTCCAAATCAGTTCCTTTTTTAATAATTCCAAGTTTCAATATAAATATTTTGATTTCCAAAATCTCCTTTGAATTCCTTTTTTTAAATTCAAAAATACTATTTATGGTATTTATAATACCAAAATTAAGGCCAGCGCTACTATAGCATTAAATAAATCAAATCATATCATAACCAATAACAGATCATTAACACGAATCACATATCATTATATATGAAATAAAAATCAACATTTTTGAGGAATGCAGTTGGATCCCTCTAACCAGTTTCCCTGTAAGCACAGATTTTATGTAATCGCAAAAATATAATCACCACTTCGAGGTGGTATTTTGTAATAAAAAGAGTCATCCGCTATTATGCGGTGCGCACAGTGTCTCATCTGCTCCAGTAGGCGGGTATATATTCAACTACTAATATATATACTACTATATATATAATATAACATCCAACTGATAATAATTTATCAATTCATCCAATCAACCAATAAATAATTTTAACTATTTAAAATAAAACCAATTATCTAAAGTGAGTGAGCTTTACTCACTGAAATTTCTACTGTTGCTGAAGCATTCTGGTTTGGAACTAAATCCGGACGACGTTCAATTTAAGCCCAAATTCCGTAGTCTCCAAATTCATCCAAATCAGTTTCATTTTGAAGTTCTTGTCATCATGAGCGCAACTCAGAAATTTTTGTTCTAATCAGACTTCCTATGAAGGAGATACGAATTTTATAAGTTATGGATACATTTTAAATAAAATAATTAACAATTTCAACTTCAATTTATTTACAACCTTACCCCTCTTTCTATTTCTTCCCTAATCCAAACTCTCCTTCCATGTGCATGAAATGTTGGTGCATCGTCTCATGCATGCACGCCGCTACGAGACTCGAACGCGCCTTCACCAACGAAAATCTCTCCTTGAACCACACTTGACCATTCCCACTTTGCCACATCCGTCTCTACACAACAAAATATGACATCTCCACCTCGACCTTGATCGTGCCCAGATCGCAAACCCTACTAGTGAACTGCACTCCACCAAAACACATCCCTACGAGTGCCTCATCACTACAAAGTCATCCGTCCAAGACTCGACTCCAAACTCCTCCCATGGCCGACGAACTTGCTAACCTTAGTTTTCGATCATCGTCGATGACGATCGCCAAACTTTTCTGAGACTTCATAAAAAATACTATTACTCCACGATGACAATGATGAAAACTGCATCATCTAATTCCAAGTGAATCAATAGGAATTTTTGAAGTTTTGATGCAAACTTTGCCACTTACTGTTATCCAACAATTCCCCTCTAATCTTTCAATGAAATATGGAGCGATCAATTTCTAAAAATACTAGAGAGGATGATGAACAACTTCCATATTGGGAGTCAAAAATAAAACTCAATGGTTTGGGAGTTCTTGATTTTTGAATGTTGAGGAGTGGAATTATTTTTTCATTCTCTCTAGAGAAGGTTTAAATAGAAGAAGATGGAGGTGAGATACGTGATGATATGCGACTTATACAGGCAAAAGTGGGCTGATATGAAAGGAAAATGGCTGTGTAGTTCAATCGAATAAAAATATATTATTTAAAATTTCAAAATATCTGGATATTTAATTCTGAATCCAGATCGAGGCATGCCACCTGGAGTTCCTATCGTTATACCTTTATTCCGAACGTAATAGAACAAGTTTCGAGTCCAAATTCAATCGTATGCAGAAGATAGCTTTTTGAACCCAATTATTTTATTAAATTTCCGATATTAACTTCAACGTTTTATCCCGTACGACCAAACGGTGCATCTAATTGTTATGAAATTTAATGGTGAATTATAATTAATTATTACGGACCTAATGACATTATTTTCATCGAAATCCGAGACTGTGCCCTGGAAAGCTATTTTTACTCGTTAATTAAAGCAAATTAATTTAAAAATTGGCTAATTCATTTAAATCCAATTCAAAAAATTTATTGTCATAATTTTTATTAACTAGGATTTAATAATCCTTAAAAATAATTTTTATCTAACCAATTTCAGTTATTAAATTTAAAAATGAAATTATCAAATAAATTGCTATATTTGAAATTCAAATTACTTAGTCTATAAAATAAAAAAAATTCAATATTTAAAATTAATTAAATATTCTAATTTGAAATAACTAAAATTTTGGATCGTTACAAGCCACCTGCTCCGGCTCTGTCAAAATGCTTCCGTAAGAAACCTGGATGACTTGGCTTCTCACAAAAAATTTGAGTAACCAAGAGTTTTAGGGAAAGAAAATAAACCTCCGGGTCAAACATGGGTCTGGTGTGAGTAAAGTCAAACAACATAATTTTTACTTTTATAGAACACTTTCAAAATTAAAGGTACCTCGTAAGACCACGCTGCACATAAACACGGATGTTTTTTTACCTTACTATAACCAAAACACTTTATATAGAAATCAAGTGATATTATCATAATGTCTAGGGTATTTAAGTAAATAATTAACATATTTGAAATTGTTACATTAATTAAATTCCAGCACAATAGGTATAAAACTAAGACCGAAGGTACTTATTGGAGAATGGATTCCATACAACGACTAGGCTACTGGGTTACCGCCTGTCACGGTGCATCTCTAGATAAAATAACACCCAGGTCAAACCTGTCGACCCCTGCCAACATAAGACCGGCCTACCCTTTACTGAATAGTACCGAATAAGATCACCTCTCGGTTGGTATCAGCAGGCGTACCTGAAGCATAAATGAGTTAACAATAGGGACTCTAGATAGGGATGAACTTACCATCATGGGAGTGGCCCACCTAGCCTTGCTGCATCTCCTCTATTTTAGTCATTCCCGATTGATGAGGCCTAAGGCAACGTTTACTTTTTAGCATTGCCACTTGGAATGCTAACGTTGCCTTCCATATGTTGACACAATGTCAACACTCAATCATACAAGTCGTTCAGGGGATAAATGAATCGAAGGCACTACATCTACTACACCCATTTTGGAATCACCCTTAGGGTTAGTAGCAAATAGCCCTTGCACTTCAAAGTCTTTATCTTGGACATTTCCTTTACTATTTTCAATTCAAACGTTTATGTTGGTTCGATGTGGGTTTTGGATAACAACCAATATCCTATCCTGATGTCTCCAAACCAACGTTCGATAATTTAAAAGGTCTAGTAGACTATTCCACTATCAGTGTGTAGAGATTTACGTATGAATATTTATTTCATATGCTTAGATTACCATGATCTGCTTATCGAAATTAGCCCCCTTGTATTTATCACGTTTTAGAAGTGCGGTATTTTGTGATAAGTGCAAGTTGACTTACGTTTAATGAAATGCATCATCATTTTATTACAGCTACTTTAATTCATTTGGCTACTTAATAGCATGGATTGGAGATCCTTCGGTTTAATACAATTCACTTAAACAAGAAATTTGGTAAAAAAATAAATAACCGATAAGGTTTTAAAAGAAACTTTAAAATAAATAAACTTAAATTAAATCGTAAATTTAAAACTCGATTAAACCTTAGTTACAAATCAAAATTAAATCTTTAGTATTCCTAATTTTATTTATAATTAAACCTTAACTGTACTTTAATTAAATAACATTTATTTAAGAAATTAAACTGTAATTAAGTAGATGATTAACCTTTTATTAAATAATAATTTACTAAATAATTAACTATAACTAAATAATTAATTAAAATATAATTTATTAAACAAAAATTAATTTTCTTTTATCCTAATTAATCATTATTTAAAACTTACTTAATTAAAGTATTTAACTTAGTTAAAAATTTCTTAATCTCAAATTACTTAAGCTAATTACTTAATTAATTAACAATTACACTAAGTAATAAATAAATTAAATAATTAAAACTTAAAATTTTAACTTACTTTATTATTTTGATATGAGCTTTCGAAAACAATCCAAAAGAAAACACTTAAAACTTGAAATCGTGAAATTCTCGAACTGCATCCATAGCAACTATCACTATAACCGCAGTTCGCTAGAATTGATTTCTAAGTGAAAATCTCACTAAACTCTAGCTATCACATGGTTGAAAATACAGTTGTAAGAGTTTTGAAAACTTAAAAAAAAGGTAAAACTTAGGAAAACATTTTCAAAAATCCAAAGCTAGAAAAGGAGCTTTCATTTTCAAAACGGATCTCAAGTTTTTTACGACTTTTAAAGCACTAGTTTTTCACAACCACCTCACAACATACTTGGTTTTGTTTCGCAAACAACACTACCAACATATCATAAACCAATATGACATACCCATATCCATACACATATCCAACATATCAACATATTATCCAAATCACAAATCTATACCAAACAACCAATTTGCAATCACATATCATCCAAACAACATGATATTTCAACACAACAAACACTATAATTTCATAACATATATATTATTAAAACAAGTTGTTTTCTTTTCCAAAAAATATTAGTTTTACTCACCGAAACTTTTCTAAATCAAAACGAATTTTTTTCGAAACTTGAAAACGCTCTAGAAATTTTGCAAATACGGAACCTTTGGGTACTTGGACCTCCAACATGGGCTCGGCCTAGGCTAATTGGGTTCGGCCTTGGGATGGTTTTGGCTTGTCCATGTGGTGTAGGGTGTTCATTTGCTTGAGTTTTGGAAGAGAAGGTGTTGCATGTGACGTAGAAATGTCTTTGTAAACTAAGGAAGAGATTTTAGCCAAAAGAAGTGGTTCCTTTCTATTATTAAAATTATAAAGAGGAAGCCATGGATGCTTTAGCTCAAGCTCTTAGGAAAATTGTGAGTGAAAAGGAGGGTTGTAAAATGAAAAATCTAAAAGAGTAGTGGTATTTATAGGCTTAGGAGATTAATTAAAAAAAGTATTTAATATAAAATATATGTATGCATGCACTAGCATACTTCTTCCCTCCCTTAGATCCATCCACTACATGCCCCCTTATCTTGCACTATTCATGTCATGCTCTTGTGTACATGAGTTGAAAATGAAAATTATACATATGTGTGTGTGTATGTATGTGTGTGTGTGTGTGTATTTATGATATAAAATCTTGTATTAATTTATATCTTTATATGTTTAAGGAGAAGCATGCGCATGCATATATAAACATGTACAAACCATGTTAAAATGGTTTATATTATGTGCTTGTGTGTTTAACATAGAGTTGTGAGCTTTTGAATAACTATTAACAAATGAAAACTGATATTTCGAAAAATCTTCCAGTCACATTTTCTATTTCTCTAGAACTATATATTTTAGCAAACAAATTATGAAAAAGATTGTATTATCATTAGTTATTATTTAAAATAGTTTTATTTGTTAATAAAAAATCATTTATTAATTGTTTAAAACAGTTTTATTTGTTAATAAAAAACCATTTATTAATTATTTAAAATATAATTAAATATGCATTTAAATAGCTGTTAATTTCTGGGTCGTTACATTAATCCTTAATTGCTCCTTGTCAAGATGTACCAAGAATGGGATATTGATATATACGTTAAGACTAGTGTATGTAATGCTCTCCATGTGATGGACGATGAATTGCTCGTTATGAGTCTTGTATAGGTAAAAAGTCAAATAGAAGATCTCGTGTGATGATGTACGGTGGTCTTTTGAATTGGAAATACTGTGAACCGTAAATGTTCGAATTATACTTCAGTTATGATCAATCATAAGACAATGATAATCATATTAAAACCATATCTGGGTATAAATCAAACTACTCGAAGTGAAACATTATCCTTTGAATAGAAGGTCGGTATCATCGTAATTGGTAGTTAAAGTATAGTCAGAGTCTTTGGCCAAAAAAAATCGACTAATTGATAATTGTTATCAGACTGAACCACGAGCTTTAGTGTTGGACTTCATGAAGGAACCGTGCCAGCCTACAGTGGAAGAAATAGATGAATTTCAAAAAAATTAGCCATTTATGATCTTTATTGGGTATATAAAGTCTAAATTCATTCATAACTTTTCTAAGTTTCTTTTAAACAGAATTAATATTTTATTTTATTTGGCGAAAAGAAATTTTCAATTTAATTTTAAATTATTGGTATTATAGTGAATGTATCGAATACATTCATTTGTGTGAAGTGTAAGTGCAATATACAAGTGGTGCATAAGTGAAATATGTACAAATGAACTAAGAGAAAGGAAACATCTCTCTCTCTCTTACTCTATTCAACTAATGAAGAGAAGATATGGTAGAATATAAAAGGAGGGATATGTTTCATTTCCTTCTCTCTCTTACCCTATTCAGTTAATAGAGAGAAGATACGGTAGAATATAAAAGGAAAAAAAACAAATAATTTCTTACCCAATTTAATTGTAACAATTAGTATATTAAATAACATTTATTTACTTACCAATCAAATTTACACATGCCTATGTTATCTAATTTCTTTAATGAAATATATGCATACATTTATAATAATTGTAGATTGTTGAATCGATGGTTTTTTTATCGAATTAGAAAATCCTTCAAAAATTGTAATAAAAATAACCCCAAGCGTACGGCATACAATTTTAGTAGTGACGAATACGAGTTGATTCGTAGGGAATTGAAGTGATTTAAAATTATGCTCAATAAAATTTACCAAGAGTATGAAATTGTTTAAGCTAAAAAAAGTGTAAAAAAAAACTAACAATAGAAAGGGAATAAAAATATGAGAGTAGAAGGCAATTTAGAGGCAAATCCCTTCTCTTGATCACGTAAATCAACACAATGAAATTATGATCTCTCTTTTTTGGTCATTAGTGAATTTAGTTGATGTGTTTATCATAAGTATGGTGTATTTGTGCTATTAATTAGCCCAACATAAACCATCAAACTATAACACACCCTTCAAACCACTTGTTAACTCTCATGAAAATGATAGTGAAATCAAAAATAAAATCTATTATAAGCATGATCTATTTACTATTGATAGTAATATAGACCACCAACTTTTGACTCTAAAATCCACTTCATTACCATTATATAAATGAAGAAGTAATTTGTGTTTATATTTGTTTAAGCATAGCCTATTTGGCGTCAACAACATAAACTATCAAATTCAAAGTTAAACCACAAATTTTACCACATCAAAAATCCATTAAGTACAAAAGGAGATCAAGTGAAATCACTATATTGAATTTACATGATTAAGAGAGCTTCATTACCCCTAAATTGATGGGGTTTAGCTACTCATATTTGTTATCATATCGACAAATGTAAATTTCAACATTAAAAGCAAGCAAAGTAAGAAGAGATCTAATTAAAATACAAAGTGAATTAATCTACTTGCATAAATAAATATAAACTACTAACATGAAAGGAAATAAACAAGAAAAGAATATGAGAGAAAAGTGCATGAATTAAAATTGCATATAAGAAAATTACATCAGAAAAGACTAAGAAGCCATTAAAAGATAAAAAGAGTTTATGTTTACTTTTATGGCTAACACTAAACCAGCTACAAGGTTTGCTAAAAGCTTCACTACATGAAACATAATGGGTGTTTATACATGCCAAAAACCCTAATCATATTTTTGAGGACTGCCCAAAATACCTCTCCAGGGAGTGTGGCCTCCAAGTTGTCATTAGCATGAACACAATCTACCATTTCATGTGCATGTAACTTTAATCTGTATAACATATACATTAGCTACTAATCGTAGATTATGGTAAGTAGGTAGGTAGGTTCTTCCATGTTACATGAAATGATTAATTTCCATCTTCATTTATTTCCTTCTCTTGTGCATGCATATTTTCATGAAGCCTCTTCATATTTTTCCATCTAATTTCCTAAAAATAAAAATATAATTTGCAAGTAAATATTCTCAATTTAGTTCATACACAAAAATGATCATTTTGCCCTCATATGAAGATGAATAAATGATAATTCGAAAACAATTTAAATTATGGTTTAAATATGTTAAATACACTATATGCTCTTTTATTTCTTTAAATTAGATTAAATATGGAAGTAAAAATATGTACACTTATGTGCACATAAAATACCCCTACACTTATCTTTTTATTCGTCCTCGAATAAACTAAAACAAAGATAAACTCGTTTTCGTAGGAAGAACGATTGCATTGAGCGTATGCAACAAGTCATTAAACCTCTAGGTGTCTCTAGTAGGACGAATGTTGTCTCGTGGGGGTTTTCAGTGGATAGCACCCAAAAAATCCAAAGCAACATGAAAAATTCCTAAATGCAAGATCTATTTATAAATGTATAAATGCAAATTATTGAAAATATTTATAAATGAAGAATTTACTTTTAAATTGATATAAATAAGTTAAATATACGTTCTGGTTATTATCAACAAATTCAAGTCCATTTACTCGTCAAAACTTCCAACAGAAATTAAGTTATCATCACAATTAAACTCTAGTTTGGCTAGCTGATTCGATTGATAACATAATGTAACTATGAAATGGATCCTTAGTTGATTATAAAAGTTTTTCAAAGTGGTATTTTCATTTCTTTTGAATAACAAGTCAAATCAAATAAATGAAAATAGTGCCTAAATTTCAATTACTTACTCTCTCATTATTTGAAATTTTATTGATATTAATAATATTTACATATGCTTAGCTCAAAAAACTGAGGCCAGAAATGTGACCTATGCACTTCCATGCGGGCTTACGTGAGTGGAATAATGAGCATGGCGAGTGTATGCACAAGTATGTGCATCTATCGACTATAGGCATTATTAGTGAAATAATTTTTATATACATACACCCAACTCGTATAAATTGAGGCTAGATATCCTAATCATGCACTGCCTTTCAGGCTTACATGAGAAGGGTATAGAGCATGATGAGTGTACACACTTTAGTGTGAATACATGACTCTAGGTGTTTCTTATTTTTGTAAAAACAATTTTTTTGTTATATATATTTTGTTACTTTTTTCCTAAGAGAGAGTTTTGCAAAATCATCCTAGTAGCACTTAACTTAGAAGATTAAAAATGTTATAGCCTTTACTTAAAATCAACTACTCTTTTAAATAAAGATTTCAATTTGGATATACTTCATAATTAACACTCATAAACCTTCCTATACACTAGTCAAACCATCCTTACTTGTAATCAAACTCTATTTTTATTTTTGTTAAGACAGATAAATTTTCAAAAATTTTGATTTAATAACCAAAAAGATATACTTATCATATAGTGTTTCTTTAAAAGTAAATCAACATGCTAGAAAGAAAATTTTATTTCGGTATTTTTCTTTTTTTAAAATTTTTTTGAGTTTTGGAAAGGAAATGCTAAAAATCAACCATGAAAAATAAAAAATAAAGATGAGACTCCACCCCACACTTGATTTTTACCGTGTCCCACAGTCAACCTAAGTGAAAGGAGACAAATAAAAATATGACCTATATTTGCAAGAAAATAAAGTGGTTATTATTTACACGACATTAGAAAATATATTGTTAAAGAGTAAATGAAATGGTATTCCAAAGACCAATTCATTTGTCACGTCAAGTATGAAAGACATAGCTTAAGCACAGAAAACCAAACCATAAAAGATTTCAAAGTTGAATGTTGATTTGCAAAAATGAATGTTATTTTGTTAAAATCGTATGAGTCATTTTATTTTTCATGATTTTTGGGGTTGATAGAAAAATTGGTTAAAATTCAAGTTTATTTTCACCAAATTTAAATCCAAACTCATCACTGACAAATTCTTCAAAATTATTGATTTCAAAATCAAAAATATAAATCTACCCCTTTAGAATATAATAACTCATCTTTGAAAAGTCCAAAAAATTTGTGTTCACAAAATTTGTCTTTCTTTGTTGAATTACTCACAACTTCATTGCATATATCATGTTCAAAATCCAAAGTTGCTGTATTTAATTTTTTAAAATCGAAAATGAAAGATCGAATTTTAAATTTGGTTCCACTCTAAAAAGAGTTGAAATCCAACTCAATTACCCCATTTTCAACAACTTCATTAAGATTGTCATTTTCAATTTCAAAAGTTGTTATTTGAAAATCGTCAATTTGGTAAAAGGTGGATTATCGCTTGACTCGTCAATCATTGGGTTTTGATTTTGTTTCTCACGTTGTCTCATATATGTTTCAAACAATAAATTTATGTGATTTTTGTGAATTTCTTCTGTTTGCTCAACAAAATTCAATTTATAACAATTAGTTTGAGAATTTTCAATTTGAAATTATTGAGGGTAAAAAAATTTCACCATAATTGAAACAACTCCCATTGAAAAAATAATTTAAACAATTGTTTCTATTTTGATTTTGAATTTCATTTTGGAGTTCGAAATTATATTGGCATGAGTTATACGCGAAATCGTTTGAATTTTGAAGTGAATTCATATTTTGAGCATTTTGAAATCCTTGACTTAGGTTATTGCACAAATATGAATTACACAAATCATTTATCATTTGATTTTTTGTGTAGAGAGTTCAAGTAAATACTAAATCATTTCAATATTATTTCCAAGAGCTGAGAGTTGGTCGTCATTTTGAAAACTTTGTGGTGCAAAGTTCGAATTGTTTACACAATAGTTGTTACTAAAATATCCATAAAAAGTTGGTGTGAATTTATATGGATATATTGATTTTCACAACATTGTAAAATTCTTACGAGTAGGAAAATTCAAACATTTTCAAAATGTTTTTTTATAAAGGAATAGTATCTACCAAAGGGAATTTATTTTTCAAAAGGAAAATTTGAAGAAAAAATTTATATGTTTTTGTTTTTTTGCAAAGATTATATTTTCAAAAAAAACTAACTTACAATTTTTTTGGATTTTTGATTTTGATTGAAAAATTTCAAATGAAAAGATTTAAGAACTAAGTTAAGGAAAATTTACAATTTTTTTTAGTTTTGAATTTTGAATTTTTTTTTTGTTTTTTAAATATGCATGAACTAATGCAACTAAATGAATGCAAGGACTTAATTACAAATTTGCTATCCTTAGTAGCTCCTAGCCCAAAATTATATGATCGCACTTTGTCTTGGTCCAACAAAATAGTTCTTAATCAGGTAATGGACAGGAATTATCGATGCACCACGAATCACCTTCGCAATTCAACCGAAGATTTAAGTACCTTTAGAGAAACAAGCGGTATAATATTTACGAATCACCGTAAGATTTACAATTGGCTCTACCGTAGCCTAAACTCCAAGAATGTAAATTATCGAAAGGAGACAACTTATCAATATACAATTAAGCCTTAGGTGAGCTCGCGACACCCTTAAATCAAATGTCTAATCGTTATTATTAGCAAATTCTAAGATGAAATGGAATTTGTGGGCCAAGAAAGGGTGAACAAATCCCTCGCCTTATGTGAATTGGAGTGTTGCCCTTAGAAAAAGAAAATAAGATGATATGAATGCAAAACAAAATTTAAACATAAACTAACGATGCAACTATGAATATATATTTTTAAATGCAAGCAACCATCAATGCAAAATCAATAAAAGCAAGGGATAAATGGCATGATACTAGAGCATGTAGAATTATTAGCAGATTATTTATACAATTAACAAATTGGTCCTTCTACAAGGCACTAAGCTGGACCCTCCTCCCGAGGAGGGGCACCTACTTATCACATCACTCACGACCAAGTAACTGCTGCTGCTATAGATCTAGAAGCCGAAATCCAGACTCAACCAGATCCAGCCCTTTGTCAACACATTCACGCTCAGGATCCTCACTTTCCTATAGATTGGGAGCCAAGGAGGTGAGGAACAGACCGTAGACAGCGACCAGATCGTCCCCACAACATGGAACCCAATCATGCTTTAGCCTCAAATATTCAGATGTTAGACATTCCAACCATGATACGCTAGATGATTAGAGAAATTCAAGGCCTTATGAACAACGATTGGGGAATCACCCGAAGTCACACTCCATTCTACGATGACATTCTTTATGCAGAGCCACCCCATCGATTCAGGATGCTGACTTTGCCACTGTACAAAGGAAATTCGTAACCTAACCAACATATCTTGAAGTATGAATGGCTCATGAATGCCGCTCGAGCTGACGATGCGATTAAGTGTAGAAATTTTTCTATCTCTTGGGGAGGAATTATAACTATGTGGTTCACTCGATTACCACCTAGATCTATCTCATGTTTTGATCAATTGGCTACTAAGTTTGTTGAGCAGTTCTGTATGCATGCTACTAGACCAAAGGATGTCAACACCTTGTCCAGTGTTACTCAGGCTCTAGGAGAGACTCTTAGACATTATCTAGATAGGTTCCATGCTGCTTGTGCAGAGGTCAGCAACCCCAATGATGATTCTATTCTGATTGCATTGACTAAAGGGATCGATTCCGATTTCGAGTTTGGTGGTTGGTTGGCTGGGAAACCCCCCGCTTTATTGGATCGTTTCTATGCTAAGGCGGCCTAGTTCTTGAGGAGAGAAGATGATAGATGATCTAGAAAGCAGGACGTAGAGGGACCCAATGGTGAAGGCATTCAAACAAATGTTGTTGTGAGTAGACCGATGAGAACTCCAGCAAAGTGAAATTGAATATTCAGAATAAGCAAGGTGAATAGAAGGGTAATGGAGGTTAGGGAAAGAAGAGAGACCCAAATCGTGGACCGAGATACATAGCTCCCATGTTCGACCGATATACTCCCCTAAACACATCGCTAAAAATGTTTACCTTCAGACTTGTAATACTGGACAGTATAAGAAGCCAGCTCCGAAACCATCATCTGAGAAACAAATTCAAACTGGAAAATTCTATAGATTCCACGAATGTTACAGCCATAATACTAATGAGTGCCTTCAATTACAAGACACCATCAAGAAGTTGATTAGAGAAAGGAAGTTTGAGTAGTTTGTTCGGGCTCAACAGGATGCAAGTGCGGGCCCATCTAATCCAAATCAAGGTCAAGGCTAAGCTAGGACCGAAGAACCCATGCACACTGGCGAGAGGTTTGTAATAAACACTGTGAGTGTCGGTCCTCATCCGGCTGATCAAAGCTAGAAGGAAATGGAGTCATAAGCCAGTTCGATTAGGTATGTGGACTTTGAATGTTGTAGTAATGTTGATGACAGGGCCCCAGCAAAACAAAAGAGGACAATGACAGACTACATCATTTTCAGGAACCAAGATGCTAATAGAGTCGAGGCCCCCACTATTGACCCATTGGTTATTTCAGCTCAGGTAGGTCCTGCTTGGATGAAAAGGATCTCAGTCGATAGCCGAAGTTCTGTAAATATATTTTTCAAGCGCACTTATGACCAAATGAGAATAGAGGCGAAAGATCTAAAACCATGTCAGTCACGTGTTCATGGTTTTAACGGAAGCGCATCCATTCCAGGTTGGATGGTAGAGTTACCCGTTGAGTTGGGTATTGGAGATCGCCAGAGAGTCCGAATGGTGTAGTTTGTTGTGTTGGATATACATTCCCCTCATAATGCTTTCTTGGGCCAATCGGCCCTTGTGGAATTCAGGACAGCGATTTCCCCCTAGTGTTTAACTCTGATGTTCCCGACTGATAATGGAGTCGGAGTACTACATGGTGATCAGGCGACTAGACGTGCCTGTTATGTTGCGGAGCTGTGGGATGCACAACGGAAGGAGATAGGGAAGGTCGTAGAGGAATCTCTCTGCATCTGTTTTTCAGAAAATTGACAACTAACGTCTGAGCCTAGGCTTAGGCACCACAATTAGTTCATTAAGGACCTTGATCTTAGAGATAATAATGATGAGGAGGAAGTCAAAGATAGTTAAGCTTCCGGGCAGAGTTGATGATTGATGTTCCAATCCACGATGACGATGATTCTTGAATGGTAAATGTCGGATCTCAACTTAGCAGTCAGATGAGAAATTGGTTGATTTTCTACAGGAAAACCTCGATGTGTTTTCCTGAACTCATTCAAACATGTGTGGGATCTCGCCAGACATCGTGAGCCATGCATTAAATATTGACCCACGACACGTCCCGATCAAATAAAAAAGGCGCGGTATGGATCCAGGGAGATCTGCCACCCTGAAGGAAGAAGTAAATAAACTCAAGTCGAATGGGTTTATTCGTGATGATTTATACCCGGAGTGGCTATCTAATCCAGTGTTTGTCAAAAAGTCTACTCATATTTGAATAAAGCTTTCTCAAAAGACGGTTTTCCTCTTCCCAGAATCGATCAACTAGTGGATTCAACAGCCGGACATGAGCTCTTATCTTTCATGGATGCATTCTTCGGCTACAATCAAATCCCTATGCATTTGCCTAGTCAAAAACATATTAGCTTCATCACTGATTTGGGACTTTATTGCTACAAGGTAATGTCTTTTGGACTTAAAAACGCTGGAGCAAATTATCAGAGGCTTATGAACCGAATGTTCGCTAACCAGATTGAAAAGACTATGGAGGTGTATAAGGATGATATGCTTGTGAAGTTGCGGCTATCTATCAACCACATTAATGATTTGGAAAGAATGTTAACACACTCCGACGGTACAGAATGAAGCTCAATCCGTCGAAGTGTCATTTCGAAGTCGCATTAGGAAAGTTCCTTGGATTCATCGTCAATGCAAGAGGAATTGAAGCCAATCCTGAAAAAATCTGGACAATTTGGAATCTCAAAACTCCTAGAACCATAAAACAGGTACAAAGCCTCAATGAGAATATGGCAACCTTAAGCAGATTCATTTCCAGATCTATGGACAAGTGCATTCCTTTCTTCGATCTGATTAGAAAAGGAAAATGGAATTTTGAGTGGACAGAGGAGTGTGAAGATGCATTCGAAGCACTAGTTCAACATTTGGCGACACTACCTATCTTGTCGAAATCGGTTGATCACGAGAGATTATATGTCTATCTGGCGATATCATCAAATGCAATCAGTGCTGCATTGATTCGAGAAGAGGATCGGATCCAATGACCGGTCTATTATATTAGCAAAAGGCTATCCGGGGCAGAAAGAAACCACTCGAAGGTGGAAAAGCTGGCTTATTGTCTCGTCATAGCCTCGAGGAAGCTCCATCCATATTTCCAGGCTTATCCGATCAATGTCTACACCGACCAGCCGTTGCAACGAATCCTAACACGACCTGAGACGTCTGGTAGGTTACTTAAGTGGAGCATCGAGTTAAGTCAATTTGATATTTCTTATACACTAAGGCGAGCAATTCAAGGACAAGTTCTGGCGGACTTCATAGTTGAAATCACCATACCCTAGGATTTGCCCGAAGCTAGTGAATCTCCTAAGCGTACATGGAAGCTATACACTGATGGTACATCAAACGACCATTGCTCAGGTGATAGAGTGGTACTTGAAACCCTAGAAGGTCGATCCATATGCTATGCTTAAAATTTGACTTCCGCGCAACTAACAACGAAGCCGAGTAAGAAGCTTTGCTTGTTGGAACTAAGACTTGCCAGAGACTTGGGATTATTGCTGTGGAGATTTACTATGATTTGCAATTGCTCGCATGCCAGGTTCGAGGAGAGTATCAAGCCAGAGACCGGAGATTGGCCACCTACCTTACTCAGATTCAAGAAGTGCTGAATCAGTTCGACTATTATGCTATTCATTATATACCCCGAGAGCACAATCAGGAAGCGTTCTTTACCGAAACTGGCTAGCACTAGAGAAGCACAACAGATAGGACTCATCTCTATCGAGACACTTACTGCTCCCAGCATCGATCAAATAGAGATAGACTGGGTGTATGAGGAAACTCCCGAGAAGGAGTCATGGATGACTCCATTCAGAAACTATCTTGAGCACAGAGCTTTACCTGAGCGTAGAAGTGAGAAAAGCTAGGTTCTCCAAAAAGCTTCGCGATTTATTATTCAGAATGGAGTCATGTCATGAGGTATATTTTGTTCCTTTACTCCGGTGTATCGCCCATGATGAGATCAAATGAGTGTTGCATGATGTACATTGGGTGAGTGCGATGATCACACTAGGGGGAAAGCCCTTGCCAAAAAGATACTCAGATATGGATATTATTGGCCGACAGTGAACCTAGACGCATCAAATTATGCCAAGAAGTGCGATAGGTGCCAAAAGAATGCCAAGATTTCGAAAGCCCCACCTACGAGATCATTCAGATGGTTAGTCCATGGCCATTTGCCATGTGGGGCATCGATATAATAGGGTCCTCACCTTTGGCCAAGGGTGGTGCGAAGTACGCCATTGTTGCAGTTGACTACTTTACTAAATGAGTGTAAGCTGAACCCATTGCTACTATCATGACAAAGAAAGTAATCAACTTTGATGTGCGCAACATCATCTATCGCTTTGGCCTCCCACACACCATCGTAATGGACGATGGGACCCAATTCGATACTGTTGAGTTCAAAGATTTCTGTCAACGCTACCGCATCCAGAAGAAGTTCTCAGCAGTAGCTTACCCTCAAGCAAATGGAAAAGTCGAAGCTATCAACAAAGTTATCAAGTCTATTCTGAAGAAGTGACTAGAGAAGGCTGGAGGCAAGTGGGTCGATGAACTTTCCTTGGCCCTATGGGCATATCGACCTACCCATAAGTCCGCGACCGGCCATACTCCATTTGCACTTTCCTACGGCTCTGAAACCGTTATTCTAATTGAATTAGAAGTAGCTTCTCATTGTGTGACTTACTACGATCCAAAGATGAATGCCATCCTACCTGCAGAATCACTGGATTTACTGGATAAGAAGTGCGAAGAGGCTGATTTGAGGGCAGCCGCATATCGCAGTCTAGTCTCCCAATTCTACAACGCTGAGTTTTGACCCAGAACCTTCAAAGTTGGAAATCTCGTACTTAAGTGAATTTATCCGATCCCTTCACACATGAAACCGACATGGGAAGGACCATTTGTCATCGAGCGAAGACTTGGAGATGGCACATTCAAACTATCAACTTTTGACACTCTTACTTTACCAAAAGCATGGAACAACGAGAGTCTCCGCCGCTATCACGCATAGTAGGATTTCATTCATTTAGTTTGCTTTTCCTTTGAAACTTGTTTAAGCATTTTTGAATTTTAACTTGTAATAAGGCAACTGACTTTGCCATACTTTCTCATTTCAACGATAAAATGCAAACTCAACAAGCCAGAGTGGCAAGTTCTTAAAATGCGTCGTGCAACTGTCACGGTGTACGAAGAGCTAAGTCCCATCATACGGTGGGACTCATTCAAATAGGAAGTGATCGTGATCTGACAAGTCACTTGCTAAGTGAAACCCCAAGCTTGAGGGAAGGCAACGATAAAGTTAAGAAGCATTGAAACATGACAATCCTCTAACGAACTCCAGCTCCTAGAGTGCAAGCTGAAGTACAAAACTTCAAAATCCGGGATCGAGGAGGATGGATCCATCCATCTATGACTTCGCTTGCCAAATAAGGGTGGATGTGATCCGACCATCCACAATCTTGATCAACTCCTTGTTCCCGCAGTGCGAACGAGATCCTAATACTTAAACAGATGTGACTGATTGTCTGTCGACCAACTCTAGATTCTCACAGTGCGAACTAGAGTAAAAACATCAAATGGGTGTGACTGACCTCCCATCAATCAACTTTGGTCCCAAAAGCGCGGACTAGAGTATAAACATCAAATGGGTGTGACTGACCACCCGTCAACTAACTCTGGTCCCGAGAGCGTGGACTGGAGTATAAACACTAAACGGGTGTGACTGACCACCCGTGAAACAACTTGGGTCCCCGGAGTGCGAGTATAATCCTAAATGTTAGATGGGTGTGACTGACCACCCATAAACTGACTCTGACCCCGAGAGCGTGGACCAGAGTATAAGCATTAAATAGGCGTGACCGACCGCCCATAGTTTAAATCATGTCCCCATAGTGCGGATATGATTCCGAACATTAAGCGGGTGTGATCAACTGCCTATAAATTAACCTCTATCCTCGGAGTGTGGATACAAATCCGAATACCAAATGGGTGTGACTAATTGCCCATAAATTAGCTCATGTTCCCGGAGCGCGAATATGATTCTAAGCGATAAGTAGGCGTGACTGCCCGCCGACATACAAGTTCAATCTCCATAGTGCGAATGCAAATACTAGCAGATGAGCGAGTATGATCTGACTACTCAAACTCATTTCACTTTAACTTTGTTCCGACTTAGTTAAATTAAAATTAGCAAAGGTGGAAAATGACTGCCGTTGAACTACTTCAATTCTCCCTGGGATTGGAGGCATAACTCAGGTACCGGCTGCTGACCGAGACAATGCAACATTGGGATTCGACTCGTCATTTGTTTATGACTCGAAGCCATGACTTTAGGATTTAGCGACTAGACTCAAGTTCGACTCAAAAACTAAAGCCTCACAAGCACATTGAATGTAAATGCGAAAGCTAAGATACCTAAACAAATGAACATGGTGTTATGTTGAAAAAACGAAAAGAAGTTTTATTTCCACTATTCTTCGTAAAAGATGTGTACAGAAATCTATTCGATGAATTCCTATAAGCAGGGGCCAAATACGTGTCTATACATGGCCTACGAAAGCAAAAGGAAATCATATTCCAAGCTATCTAAAAAAAATAAGAAGCAAAAGTGCAATTCTACGCCTTTCGTTTTCTGTCCATCTTGCTTTTCTTCGGCGTAGACCCGCTAGAGCTACCGCTCAAAACCCTCTCCCTCTTTGAACCTTTGCCTCCCCGGCCTGCTACGACGGGCTTATCTCCGGCCGGGGTATTGTCTCCTCCTCAGAACTCATAGGGATCGAAATGCCCTCTATGTGTGGAGCTAGAGGGATGGTGGCACTTTTGATGATAGAGGGAGGAGGTGCGTCTATATTAATGATGGTGACAACCGGAGAAACAACAAGTATTGGGGCCGAAGCGAGACCTGCCATGCCCCTACCAACTCAACGAGCCTGCTTAGCTTTCTTGATTTTGGTTTTTATTTCCACCAATATCTGCTCCATCCGGTCAGCATATATTCTCTTGGAATGTTGTTAGTCGGACCCGAGGATCCCGTGATGACCACATCTTCATCTACATTGAATGGAACTTCGATACTTGGGTCACTTTGATGGCTGAAGAGTGCTTCCGTAAATTGCTTATCAAGCGAGTAGCTGCTATCGCGCATCTCTCCAACCGATGTGGTGGCCGTCACGGTTGTAGCCTCCATCACTAGCATCTTCTGCTTGTGACGTACTTCTTGAGTTGTAGGAGGATCAACCGGTGCAGAATCTAAGGCTGAATGAATATAAGAGAACATATTAGCGATATCATATGATAGTGCTTCTGCATTAATTTTAGGAATATGAGAAGTGTCCAAAATACATTCCTCAGGTTGGCTCCCGTGCTGAGCTGACGTTCCTTCCGGGCCGTGTTTGGTTATTGGGGAGAGATGTGGCCTATCAGGGTCATATTCCATGATAGCTGGAGGAGCAATAGAAGAAGCAAGCTTAGATTGGGGCGTGCAGGCATTTCGGAGCCTACTTCATGATGCTCAATTACGGATCCTTCCCCGGCTTTTGGAAACTTAGCGGCCAGTTTTTCTTTCTCGAGAGCGATAGTTGTCTCATAGAAGACTTTGGGCTCATCTCCGACTAGCACTTGAGCTTCTAGTTCGAACTCATCGATAGTTGCAGCATTGCGGATCACTGTTTCGTCCTCTACCAAGCGACTCCAGGCCTTGTATAGTTGGGTAGTATAATCTTCGCCAGGATATTTTAAGTTGCAATTTATTAAGACATAGGCGTTGTATATAACCAGGAGATCTTCAAATTTATTCTCTATCCTAGGCACAACTGCTTTAATTTCCCTACCAATCCTGGCATCGGCTTCCTTGACCTTCAGATTCGCTGCATCCCTCTCCTCCTTAAGTCTCATCGCCTATTCACATGCCTTTTAGGCAGCTTTATTGGCCTTATCTTTTTCCTTGATGGCCTCGACTAACTTCGCCCTTAGCTCCTCAACCTCCTTCCGTGTAGAGTCCCTTTCTTGAGTAATGATGATGTTATGGTGACCCATCTCCTACACTAGATCCATATGAGTTTTTTGCAAGTTTTCCATGGACTGTCTAGCCTCATCGGCTCTCTTACCGCCCTCCTTCTTCGATTTCCTTGAAGATTCAGCTTCATTACTAAGCATTTCTACTATTCTGTCTTTCTGAGCAAGGTCGGCCTCCAGTTTCTCAATTGTCTTTGCTCGCTCGAAAGATACCTTAGAAACTCTCTCAGCCATCTTAACCCATTCCCTGTACTGGCTGTATGCATCGTGCATGTAGTCCTGCACCAGTCTTTCAATGTCGTTGGGAATTCATTTCAAGTTTGGAGCAAAGTGTAAGCCATCAAAATAGATAGTCGGAAAATGTTTCTTTAACTTAGCAATTTGGGTGGCTCCTTCCCTTGTATGCTCGATAGCGGCTTGCACTGTAACGATGGGAGTTTCCGTTTCAGTTCTATGGCATTGATGTCTGAATTCCAAAGTATGAGAAGGTGCTACTTAGTGTGTAGTTTCAGAAGATTGCCTGCAAGAGCCAGATGATTTTGAGAAACCTTTAGGTGGTGGCAATAGCGATCAGAGTGGTACCTACTTTGATGTGACCTTTCCTTCTCCCTATCATAACGCTCACGCTCTTGGCTAGAGTAGTGGCCGCGATTGTAGTCTCTTTTACTTTCACGCCTATGAGATTCAAAGAAAGAGCTGGAAGAATGGCGTTTGGAGTGAAGATTGCTGAGCATAGACCCATACCTCACCATCATGTCTGTAAAATAAAAAGAGAAGCAGAATTAGTCATCTCCATAGATTAAAAAACATGTAACTAGAAATTGTGTGGCAACGAGAAGCGCATGTATGCAGGTGCAAAACCCCCAACCAACTGATTACGGTAGCCTTGCTCATAGGATTGGGCTCCCCTATATCTAAAGAAGTTAAGCCCACATCAGTCTATGATGGGGAGTAGAGCCCCTCTAATCCAAGATCTTGAAGCGAAGCTATGTCATCTGGAATAAGGACATCCGCCAATCCTCTTAATGAGCTTTCCATTTGCGAGGAAGAAATATCCGGACCTATAGCAGTCACAGTGGGCAGAGGTACTACAACAGTCATGCGCCTCTTGGATTTGTGAATGAAAGTCTTGCCTTTTCATTTTGATTCTGATAGTTGAAGGCTCTACAAAGGCGCAACTACGGGCTCATCCCTAGCTGGCATACTCTCATCATAGCCCTGTTTAGTGATTATGAATCTAGGAGCTCTTTTTCCTCCTTTCCTTACTGGAGCCACCCTGGGAACTCCTATTAGCCTGATACTTTGATCTCTCTCTATAAGCCCCATGGAGAAAAAATCAGTAAGAACTTCATCGATTTCTCTATGTTCAGTTGGAACCGATTGGAGAGTCCTTACTATCTCCTTGAGTTGCGCTCCTTTAGGCCAGGAAATTGAAGCTATAAAAGAAATGTAGTATTAGACTCAGTATCAACTTATATTACCCAGTTAATCGATGAAGAAGTTGGAGCACTTACGTCTAACTAGCCACCGTCTAGCAAATCCTAGTGGACATCTAATGAAGAACAATTCAGTCTTGAAGTAACTCAATTTATTCCAAGCACCGGTCACCACTTGGAAGTTCCTGGCCTTCAAGGAAGGTAAACGAAAGATTTTCCCCACGACTCTTGACGTTGAACAAGTATCTGATTTCCTCAATGGTCGGGGGTCGGAAAAGATGCTCCATGAAAATGATGTATAAGCTATTAAGAAGTGCATATCCATTCGGATGCAGGCAAGGCATAATTCTCAAAATGAACAGCACATCCCTAATAAATTAGTTGAATGGGGGCAATGATCTGGCTACGCACGTAAATTTTTTGCAAGTAGTAAATCCCTCCGGGGGATTTTGCGCTCTGCCCTCTGGCCCTGGTGGTAGAACATCTTCTAGAGATAATCCATGCTAGAGACAGATTTTGCCTAGAATATATTCGGAGATTTTGGAACGAACTGAGTCCTTTGGATTCAAGACTAACACTGCACCCGGCAGTACATCTAGAGTAGGACTTACTACATCTGTCACGATGTCTGGCACTTCGATTCTAGGAAGTGGAGGACTTTGAATTTCCTACAGCTCGAAGCTTTTGGGATCCATAGCTATTGAACTCGGTAAATATCATAATTAGATGGCAATAAACCCATGTTTCCCTGGTGTGAAGTGAATGATTGCGTTGTGTAGTGCAGTGCTACATAATACTTTAAATTTCTGCAAGTTCGAAAGATGGTTACAACGAGACTTCTAGATTTGACCGAAGTGACCGTCATCACTGACCGTCCCAACTGTCCCATCTTGACTTCAAAGAACAATCCATGTTAAAGTTTGTTATGTTTGTCAAATTACAGTTCCATCGATGTGCTTTGAAGGATAGTCAAATATGCAGTTTAACAGTCAAGTCCAGATATGCAAGGCTATAGCTTGTCGGAGTTCGATGCTCGAGTATGAAAAAAGTAACTAGTTCCGTATCCATCAAGGTTCAACTTGGATCGTTCCTCTTAAAGCCTATTTTTGTATCGATCTGAAGGGTTTGATTTCATATTGATCCATCCATGCATCACTACACTTCGTATCTACCCCCAGGGCCCTAGCTTTATATCGATCACTCTAAGCATCGATGCTTTTCGTATTGATCCAAAGACCCTGGCTTCGGATCGATCACCATGTATCTTCCATCGATATGAACTGCTTTGTCTTTGATCGATCAGCAAACTACTCCACCTACAAAACTACTTCACAACATCCCAGATCATCCGTATCTCATATCGATACGAAACTGAGACAAGAATTTGGAAGTCGGCCTCGCTTGATCGCTCTCCTTCTTCCCCAAGCTTTCAAAACGCCATTAAAATAGTTCCTCGACCTCCCTCCAACCATATTCTAGCATCGACGACACCGGAATTGGCCATTACCTTGGATGAGATAGTATCGAGCCTCAAGTCTTGTCATTTTAATGTGGATTTGGTCAATTTATTACCTAGTCTAAAAGGGTTGGATTGAAGGATTAATAGGTTAGTTGATTGAAGATGAAGTCTTTTAAGTTTTCTTGTATTTTCGATCGATAAGAAGTAGAAAGTAAAAACAAAGGCAAGTGAAAATTTTGCCTAAGTACAAAAGTACTTATATGGATTCATACCGAAGAGAGAAAACGTTTCATATCCTAATCGTTATACCGAGAGAATCGGTCACTTCCACGATACGAAGGCACTGCTTTGTATTCATCAACTCAAAGCGATCCTGAGTCTAGCACTTCGTATCCACCAATAGCAGCCATGTACTTCGTATCCATCGATACGAGGCCCATCAGTACGAAAGTCACTGCGATATCATATTTGAACCAATCAACTCCATTGATATGAAATTTCAATTTCTTATCCATTCATTTGAAGACCCAAAGCTTCCATCGATATGAAGCATCCCTAGACCTATCTGTTTCGTATTGATACCATCAATACGAAGTATATGTTCCTACATCCCAGATCGATCCAGGAGAGGATCGATGTGGAGGAGTAAATTAAAACAACCATCCATCGTTGTTCCAACTCAAATTTCACGTCGATTCAGGAGAGGATCGATACGAAACTTGATCCAAACAGGAACAAAGAAACTAGGCAACGACCCATGAATGTGCAAACGTGGACGGAAGTCAGGTTAACATACGTGCATGTACGACAAACTAACATTCGATTTTCAAAATTAACAAGAATTGAATGCTTTCCTAGTGACAACCAGAACAGTGAACAACAAATTGTTAGCACTCGACCTTTAGTTACAACAAAACACTACGTGGTCATTGGCAGTCTACAATTCAACATTTATGTGATTAGAAATTAATCAAAGGTTACATCTCCTGATGAAAAGACACAACTGTTCGACGAATCGGACAGGACGTTTTAGAATAAAGAATACATGTTTTCAAAGCATATCATGTTCACACAAAATGTACTTTTCGGGGAAAATGTCATCCCGCCTTTTGGCAAGGCCGTGACACCAAGGATTTGACTAAAGACTGAAAACAATCCGACCCGAAGATCGATTATCTATAAATTCACGATGGATACAGGCAAACTTGTTCCGAGTCCAGATCGAGCTATAATTAGCATGGTGCGACAAACAAAGCTATGAAAGGAAACATTCCAAATTTCAGGTCAATCGGAGTTCGTATGCTCAAGTGGTGGATCGATCAAGTTTCATGTGAAACATGTTGGTTTCGAATCCATCCCCTTCGTATCCATCAACTCCACGTCCATCCCCTGCATATCCATCAAGCAATGGCATCGATCATAATCCACTACTCGACCGCTACCCTTTTCGTATGGATCCCACTTCCATCCATTTTATATCGACCATCCAAGCATCAATACAAAGGCAATGCGCAAGCATCGATGCGAAGGCAATGCGCAAGCATCGATACGAAGACGACTTGCAAGCATCGATACGAAGGGAACAACTACCATCGATATGAAAGGCGTGGTCTAACCAAAGGAAGGGCCTCTCAGCATGAAATGTGGATCTCCTTTGTGCTCTCGCTCCACATCATCGATGCACAACTATTTGATATGAAGGAGCACCGATATGAAGGAGCATCGATACGAAAGCATCAATATGCATGCTTCAGCCTAACTACAAAATCAACCTTGGATCGATCATAACTCAGAAACTACAAGTCCAAATGCCTCCAAATTTTCACAGAAGCTTTCTTATCATCTAAAGGACCACCATGATCGATCGCAGCTCAAATGGAGCAAATAACGGTCGATACAAAGATGATGGGGATCGATTAGGATTGATCCCAAATGACCCGTGATCGATCTGGTGGACCCACCCACGTGTGAGAAAAGGTATTCCGAGCTTTGAGGGAGATGTTTTCAGATCTACTCTTATAGATAATACCCCTACCTCTATAGAAAAATGACTTTTTGATGCTTCTACGTCGTTACTCTGCTGCAACTCCATTGCAACTTGAGAGCTAGTGATTTGTCCTATTGTAATTAGTTGTCAATCATCAATAAACTGCAAAACTATTCAAAGTGGACGTAGGCTACAACGTTGAACCACTATAAACTCTTGTCTCCTTCTATTTCTGCATATTTTCATTGGTGTGGTTATTAGATTAGCATTCTTTTCATCTAATTTCTTCATTCTAATCTCTTCAATTACATCCGAAAAGTAGTGTGTCCAATTTTGGTACAAACAATAAGAAACTCAGTTTCTCTTCAATGTGCAAGAACACTTACTAGACACTCTAATGCGTTATGTTCGTTTAGGTTAGTTAATTTCATTTCATCTTGTCTAATCAGTTCTATCTATGGATCGTATCTAATTCCATTTAGCTACCAATAATTCCTCAAAAAATTCTTTCACGATGAAGCTTGTATATATTGAAACAACAATTGTTTCTCAGTGCAAATAAAATAGGTATTCATAAATGCTTTAAGAATTTCTTTATTTAATTTGGTTCTAGTTTACAATTTAAAACATAAATATGTCATCCGATGACGGTCTTTCCCAAAATCCTTTTGGTGAGATTCATACAAGATTCTTCATGAATAATTATTACGCGCAACCTTTCGACTCGTACAACCTGCCAACTCCTTGGCCTAGGATATGTTGGTTTTTCTTATAAACCCTTATCTTATGTGATTTTGTGAACTTTTATTTGGATGAAATTATATTAACTTTGTGCACTACTCTTAAATACATTACCTTATAGAAATAAATTAACTCAACTTCAGTCATAATTAATTGCACATTGTTTAATAAGTTCGATTACTCCTTACCGATGCATCGTTATGTATCGCATGGAGGTGTGACTTTTGAGATTGAATCTTTATTCATTTTTAGGTACGTTAGGAAAATTTTCTAATATACTCACTCGTTCAATCAAATCATTTCTACTGCGTGTTATTTTATTTACTTCTTTTTTGTACTCCATGAGTTTACCATAGACATACTACATGTGCATCAAATGCACATGTCCATGTCGGTGATAACTCATTGGTGAATATGACAAAGTATGTGAAACCATTTTGGTATTAATAGACTTACGATATCATATATCAATATGTATCAATTCGAAGATTTCATCAACTCTTATGATGCTCCCACTAATTGGGTGCGTAACTCTTCAATTATTTAAGATATAATTAACCAATGTCACATGATTCATAATCATATAATAAAAACTATTTCTCAAAACTACAACTTAGTCTATAATTCCAAAATAATTGTAAATAATGTTAGATGTTTCTGTATTTTTAATGCATTACTTTTGTTGTGAAAACAAATACCATATTACAATTTTACTTAATAATGAGTATTCATAATATTCACAATGAAAGATGACTATGTCTATTTTTAAGTCGATATTAAAAAAATAGTCATTATTTCATAAATAATGTTGGTATATTTTACGAAAACAATTTTCGTAAGTTGATGCAGTCAATAAGTATTATATGGCGTACTACCACTATTTCTGCCATTACTATAATAGTGTACTTAACTTGGTGGTCCATCATTCATTTAATATAGATTATTTATTTCATATACTACAACAAGTTTACAATAGAGAGTTCTTTGATCAAATATCGTGAACACATAGAAATAAATCTCATAGAAAACAATTTTCTATACAAAAATATATTTCGAAGTAGAAATCATATTTCTTATTCCAATGTTAAGTGTCTTTTATTATCATTACAATTCTTGTCTCTGATGTTTTAAATTGATAATTCATTTTCTTTATCCCAACTATACCTTAAACCACATCAACTCATGGACATTCGTTAAGCTTTCTAAATGGTACCATTCAAAAGAAAAACTCTTACTACAATATCTTAGTGAACTCTTTACAAAAGTACATTTGATTATCCTTAACTTTTAAGACGTCATATATGTTGCGCTTTGCATAAACTGTTGAAACCAACAATTTAATAATTGAGTTCTTAGATTTATATTGTAGTTTTGGTCTAGCGTTATACTTAACATGATATGATCCTTTTTGTAATCAATCAAATTGAATACTCGATCACAACACTAAGGTTTATTTAATTTTTGAACGAACAAATTTCATCGAAAAATGTACATAACATATTTCGGCCATTCACCACATAACAGTTGTATGCGATTGTATATGGATCAAATATCCATAGTCTTATATTGATTTTAGAGTTCAAAACTCATGAAATGCAATATATGGTCTCGACCAATTAAATGCATAAGTGACCAAACTATTGTAAAAACATGTGCTTGCATGGGTATTAAAACGTCAACATGCAATAATTATTTATTAGTAAGTATATATCATATTTCCATTTATCAATTTTCAGTTAAGTTTATTTGTATATATTAATTGATAAACTTTTTATCAATCATAATAAATGCACAAATTTATCATTATAGACAATTACAACATTATTTAGCATATGTTTTTACAATAATAGAAAGGTTAAATGTTACCATTTCATTATTCTAATAAGGCTCCCACTAGTCTTTTATGTTCTTCCAAATCCTAAGATGAAGCATAGAAGTCTTTCGACTTTACTAATGGATGTTAGGACTCGTCTGTTTTGGTATTCCAACCATAATTTTGCTTAATAAATCATAACCCCACAAACGGTAGATAACTCCTTATCTGTTTTATCACATACAACTCCTAACCCATATTTCATTGTCCTAAACCTCATTTCGACTTTGAGTTTTCTCAACAAACCGAAAGAGATTATTCACCCGCACCTACCATATCGCGATGGCCTAAGTATAGTATATGTACCTTGAGTTTTCTCAACAAATACATAGTTATTTTACCTCGTCTATTCAATATATCAATAATACTATACACAGCATCTCTAGCTTAAGTTTGTTCAACAACTAAGGAGTATGCAAGTAATTTATTAATATATATGGTAGAGGACAACATTATATTGAAGATTCATAACCTTCAATATATTATATTGAGTGATATCATCTTATGGAATAATGTATTACTTATGAAATACTCTCATGTTCAAGTGACAAACATATTTGAAATCATTATATACATGCAATACATATGTATTCAACCATAAGCCTATTTAAGGTTTCTTTAATGTTCCATACTTAATTTGTACATTCATATTATATAAGTATTATTGTTATATAACTTTTATATTTCATATTACTTATATAACAGTCTTATATATAATATTAAATTAATTAAATCTTATTTAATTTATTTTAATTAATTAATAATGTAATAAATTTATTATCGTCTCAATATAACATTTTTATTAAATATTTATTATATATTATAACCTTTATAGTACAACACATATATCATATATATGTGTTTATTATTTAATTAATTAACCTTTTAATTAATTTATTTAATTAAACAATTTTAATTAAATTATGTTAATTTCAAATTTTATCTTACATACACACATGTATACTTATGTTATCTTAATCATTTTTAAAATAACATAACATATATCAACATATATAATACATGCATATAAGTATTAATTAATTTATTTTATTAATCTTATTAATAAATTTTGAATTTTGAAATTAATATTTAAATAGTCTCAAACATTTTTAAAATTTATGTTATACTATAACCTATTAAAATAAACATGTTTTTATTTTAAATTTAAAAACTTATCTTTATTTTCAAAATTATTTGAAATTAGCCCAAGGCCTAAATCAAATTGGGCCTTTTCTACTACGGCAACCTTTAGGCTCACTTTACCTTTCAGGCCAAGCAGGTAACCGGATAGGACATAGTACTTGATTATCCAATTCTAATTCTAAACATCACCTTTCTAGACACTGTACTAAGCGCGCAAGCTTAATTAGTTAGTCCAAACATGACTAATTTAGATCGCATATGTTATTTGGCTTTGATACTATTGAACAAACCGGGTTAGTCCGTAGCAGAAGAAATGAGTGAAATTCAAAAAAATTAGCCATTTTAGATCCTTAATGGGCCTATGTAGTATAAATTCTTTTAGAACTTTTCTAAGGTTGTTTCAAATAAAGTCATATCTTATTTGGTGAAAAGGAACTGCAAATTTAATTTCAACTTATAGGTATTATAATGAATGTATCAAATACATTCATTTATGTGAAGTGTAAGTGCAGTATACAAGTGGTGTATAAATGAAATATGTACAAATGAATTAAGAGAAATTAACCATTTTTTCTCTCCCTCCCTCTCTCTCTCTTACTCTATTCAATTAATGAAGAAAAGATATGGCAGAATATAAAAAGATTGAGACCAATCATTTCTTACCCTATTTAATTATAAGAGTTAATATGTTAAATAACATTTATTTACTTATCAAAAATTTACACACGCTTATGTTGTCTAAATTTTCTTACTGAAATACATGCATACATTCATAATAATTATAGAAACATACATACATACATACATATAAATTGAAAAACTATCCATTGTTTTAAATAATTTGAAATCCAAAATTAACATTAATATATATGGTTTCAAGTAAGAAAGGTTTAAAAACAAAAAATGTTACATTATTACCCATAATCACTGTACAAGTTTGAATTAAACTAAACGCTTATGTTCCATGTAAATGGTAATTATAATCAATAATTAGATCTGAGTAGCATACATTTTTAAGCATTGTAGCATATGATATTTTACATATACAATTTTAGAAAAGGTTTTTGGTTTTAAAGTTAATAGTTTTCATTAAACTTTTAATTTAGGAATGAAACAATACTTTAAATTTTACGTGAAACTTTAAAAATAGAAACAATAAAGAATTATAATTTGCACTAAAGTCCATTTAATAACCTGAAATCAAAGTTTTCCCTTCTAAAAAGAAAAAAAGATTGAAACAATTATACATATAAATTTAACATATGAATAAGATCAATTTCAAGGAATGGTGGGCAACTTAACAAATATGTAATTCACTAGCAATCGAATAAGTGAATGTTATACCATTGTATACATAAAAATCTCATTCAATGTCAATTTTCAATTTTATAAGTTTCCAAAATAAAATAAAGAGATTTGAACAAGGCAGACATGTATAAATTTGTGATAAGAATTTAGAGATCTAAACAATACAGAGAATGATGGTAATTTATTAGTACTATATGAGAATCAAAACAAGTCAGTTTATCATAAATATACATTAAAAGGAATCGATGAACAAATATAGATCTAAATAAACAAAAATATATAAAACATGATTTACTCAAACTAAGCATAAGACATATTTAATTTACACGTTGTAAGATGAAAAATTGAAACATGAAGTGAATCATAGGAAATCTAATTATATTATTCATATAAATATATATGTGAACTTAATTAAAGATTACATTTAGATGTAGCCATTAAATCACATCATAATGATGAATCAAAACTCCCAGATTCAGAAATAAGCCTTCAGATTTTTCAAGGATCAGGAGACAACAACCACCTTGAATTTATTTATTTTTTTGAATTTGTTTTATGGAATTTTTATTTCATGGAGGCCATTAAGGGAAAGAAGGAGAGCTAGAGAAAGAAATTTGTCTGTTTGAAAAGAACGTAAAATGAATGAGATAGAAGATATATTTTAAAGGAAAAACATGAAACCTTTCAACTTCCCCCTTTAAAACCTTCCCTATTTAAGTCCAAATTAAATCTCACCAAAACCTTTTTTCTCCTATTCTTATTTATGTCAAAAGAAATAGACATAGAGAGAAAAGGATAAAATTCATTTTAAAAAATATTTTTTAATGAGTCATGAAGAGGAGATTTATTTCTTTCTTGCAATTCCTCCATTCGATTTTCAAATCACATTTAAAACCTATCCCTTTTCTCATCATGCATTTGGGCCTTAATAAAAATTCCAGAAACACTTTGCAATTAATCTAATTTAATCCAATTGAAATATTTTATTGATATCGAATATCAATACGCGCGTTTATAACTTTTATAGACACACTTTATTAAGTGCTAATGTTATTCAAACAAATCAAATGAAGTTGAATAATAACATTTCATAAATATTAATTAATTTAATTAATTTATAATAATTTGTAAATTAATTAAATCGTGTGGTTTATTTAGAGTATTCATCATTACAATTATGGGACTCAAAGATGTAAATTCAGTCAGCGATTAATATCGAACTATTCGAATATTAATGTTCACACGTCACTTAGCAGATGGTGTGACATTTTGGTTGAACTTATCGCTTACACGTCATTTGGTAAAATCCAATTTTATTTATTGTAAGCGGTAACCCTTAGTGACAATTACTTACACCAATTCTCTTCATCAAAACTATATCACATTAGGACTTATGGAATTTGATAATGGTTAAAATTCTAATATCGTCAACATTCAAATTTTTAGTCCAAAAACAAAGCCTTTGGTTCAATAATAACAATTATTATTAACTGAACTGCTCTGGCCAGAGACTTTGATTTTGAGTTGACTTCAGTTGACCATGATACCAACCTCATATAATTGAGGAGACAACCCTCTCTTGAATGGTTTTTCACTTTCAATGCTTCCACTTGAGCTAACTATAGTCTTTCGGTGGATGCCATGTTACGATTTATCTATAATTAAAGCAAAGTTTTCATATTGATAATCAACAGTATTCTCAAGTCGAGAGAACTGTGCAAAGTAGTCCCAATGATATTCTCTATTTGACCTTTGTTATATTAACCAACAGAAAACTATCGAGTGAGTCATTCCATAGTTATCCAATGACTATCAATACGTAACCCCTTGGTGCCCTCAGTAGTCATGAGTAATACATTTCCCAACATATAGAGAGCGTTGCGTACTCTAGTCTCAACGGATACATTGATATCCAGTCTCGATGCATCTTGACTAGAAACATTAAAATAATATATTTGTTTCATTGTGATAAATTACTCATGGTTACAACATTTTGTAACTGCTATCACGAAACATATCATTTACGGTTTTTCTATTACATATACTTTTACTTAAATTGATTAACTAATATAACCACATTATATCAAGTATATAATAGAAAGAAAACACTTTTTTCGAACAAGGTTGGTCAATGAGTTAGATATATGTAACAAATTACATAATTTCCTCTAGGGCATACTCCTAACTCTATCACTTCACTGTTAGCGATGGATATTAATATATTTTTGACCATTGACTGCGCTCTAATATCTAATGATATAGTGATGATAAATAGAAAACAAGCATAATATATCGTTGCTTGAAGGTATTGGTTTTAATATATAAGAAACTGGGTTTCACCTAGATAATCTATAAGAGACTAAACTATGTCAGAATATCATGCTTCAACAAAGTCTATACAAGCTTTAACATTTTTATTGTTTAAATATTATTTATGGATGAGTTCACACCTTGGAGATACATAGCCAGTTGCTATGAGGATAACCTAGGGTAACTCCTTATGACATGAGTGTCTTATAAAACTCTCTAACATTCCCCTATGGGGGGATTGGCGATAATCTAAGTAGCGACTCAAAGAGAGAAACAATGGCCTTGTGTAAAAGTAAGCTTCCTATTTAGCCGTACAGTGGTATATTTTCGACTTGCAACCCTTAGATCTTGATCAAAATAATTTATAAAACTTATAAATTATTAATATGGAGAACTTAATCTAATGGTTATATTTGTTGAATATGCCAGTATATTACTTTTGTTTGATGATAATATATATACATATATATATATATATTCATTTAAATTTATTTGTTATTGTACTATTTTATTTCACATTATTAAATAAATATTTGCTGAATAAAGTAAATAATACAGAATTTAAATTTAAACAGATATTTTATTCAAACAAAAAATTTATTACAATTTTTGAATAGTACAAAATTGAGCTCTCGCTATGTACACAATTTGCATTACAATACAATTTCAAATTATAATACAATTTTTCACTATCCATACATTTGCACCCACTACATATCACACGTTCACTTGTATTTGTTTTTCAACCATATCCTAATTTGTATCCAACATCTGAATTATCTGCAAAATAAACACTGACGTGGTAAAATTGAAAAAGAAATACTTTTGCAGTGTAAACTAAAAAGGGTTTTTGAAAGTATTATTTGCCTCAGTTATTTGGGTTGTTCGTTATCATATTTATTTTGAATTCATCATACACAAACAACTTGTGGCATGCACGGTGTATCACTGTACATGCCACAAGGACGTGCACACCGATATACACTTGATAAAACTGTTGGGAAGGGTGAGCCCAATGTCAAACATGAGCCAAGGCTGGATTCAACTAAGGTGCACGCAATACAACATGAAAAATGGTAAATCAACATGTGAAACCAAAATCAGGGCAAAACAGAACATGCTAACAAGTGCATAGGTGTGTCAACACATCAGTTCAACAAGGAAATAGGTCAAACTGCACTAGACCTTCAATGGATATGAAAACAAGAACAAAACATCAACCAAAATGTATGTGCATATGGCAGTACACATGTAATCTGAACCGGTGACCAAAGTTCGCAATTGATGCAAAGAATAGTGAAGCAACATGTATAAACATGTGCAACAAAGTATGAGAAAACAATTTCAAAGGATGATGCCAGAGAATCACTAGACAAGAGACATGTGTACACAAACTACATTCAGGCATGAAAGCAACATGATCATGAGACCAGACTTCAAATCAAGCATGAGACAACAAAGCCACTAGTGTTCAAAATTTCAAATTGCACAAGGGCAGTGCACATGAAACCAGACCAGTCTCCAACATGAACACAACAGTTCAGAGTAATGGAATTTGAAGACCAAAATGCAAAACCAAACAAATGAACGCAACAAACACATGCAAGTTAAGCTTCAACATAGACAAGACTGCAAACACAAAGGCAAAAAACAGACTATACATGAATACACAAGTATACGTACACACATATATATACTCACACATGCAGTGGAAAACAAACAGCAGCTCAAATGAGCAATTTCAGACAAGTGCACAAATCAAAGACACAAATGTATCAAGATATCAAAACCAGACATCAAATGGCACAAGTGCACCACACGTCAAACAACAAGTGATCTAGGAGGAACCACATTGCAACAAGTCTCGACCAAGTGATTATACACATATATACATACATACATATGTATGTATGTATGTATGTATGTATGTATGTATGTATGTATGTATGTATGTATGTATGCATGTATGTATGTATGTATGTATATACATGTTTATACATGCACTGTTGCTAACAGTAGAAACTAGTCCTCAGCCAAAGCATATGAACAAGTCTGGCCACAATAAGTAACACACACACACACATGCAACCAGACCAAGCACAAGCTTAAACTTAGAGGTAGCAACAAAAGTTATCAAATCAATGTACACATGAACACTTGAACTAGACTTCAAGAAGATCATAGAAAATCAGTGATGGCATACAAGTAAATGTAAAACATGAAGCGTCAACATAAGTTCAGATGCCAAAAGTCATGTACATATTCAACTGGTACAAACTGTTTAGAAATAAAGCAGTGGAACAGTACTGGTGCACATGCATACAACTCAACAATAAATGTATACATAAATGCATAAATGTGACAACATACATACAGCAAGCCTCAACATTTACAAGTTTATATGCAGTGTCATATACACATGTATACATATATACATATATATGTATACATGTGTATTGTTCAAAAAGCATCACACCAATGTACAAGAATGCAAGTCCAAAAAACAGCCATTAGCACATGTATAAACACAGTGCATACATAAGCAACAAAGACTAGTCAGAGCATGCAAGTGAAACCTCAACCAAGACCACTTCAAGTAACAATGGCAACCAAACAAGAATGAGACTAGACCAAATTTCCAGTGAACCAAGCAAGCCAGTGAAACAAAGTGCACTCACATATATGACAACAATATAGACAAGCTACATGAAACAGAGACAAGTAGTGGTAAACTCTAAGTAAACAAGAAATGCAAGTATGAGCAGGCAGTTACATGAAATGCCTCAAATAAGAATAGACTCAAGGCTCAGAAATTCAACATTTTACCTGGGAAATATATTCGAAATATATATGTAGAAATTTCGAATATATGAATACATCAGAGAGTCGTAGATTTCAAAACAAAAAAGTCAAAGTCCAGTTAATCTCAGAATTTTAAATGCTAAATTCAAATACCAAATTCAAAGGAGCAAAGAAAGGAAATGACTCAAAGAAATTCATCTCATGCTGTTATACATATTTTGAATAATGTCACGAGAAACAAAATCAAATCCCAAAAAAGAACGAAACCAAATCCAAAGCTAGATGATAATGCGTATGAACCGAAAATCAGAAAACTAAACAAGCTATGGTAATCAAGCATAGAAATATTCGAATTGGACAAATCTGGATTAATCACAAGCAACCAATCAAAATCGTATGGCCAAGCATGGCAACGTGATGAAATCAAGTCAAATATACGAACGATAATTTAGGGTTTTATTCCCTATAAATACCATTAACATTATTGGAAACTAGATAATCAAGTTCAAGCATATCAACGGGAGTAATAAAGCAAAATCATATTACACTTTTATCATTCGAGCTTGATGCCTTGGAGCAGCCGTATGCAAAACAAAGCGACGAGTTGATTGACGAAGCAAACTGAAGAAAGATCTTCATTCAATCAACAATTTTAATCGGCGTGCTCGATTTCCATAAGCCCTGATTTCTCGAAG
This sequence comes from Allium cepa, assembly GCA_030765085.1. Classification (NCBI taxonomy): domain Eukaryota; kingdom Viridiplantae; phylum Streptophyta; class Magnoliopsida; order Asparagales; family Amaryllidaceae; genus Allium; species Allium cepa. The sequence continues at coordinate 788,138,314 of CM060935.1, read as the reverse complement.
GGGAACAAAGATAGATCGAAGAAGAAATAAGGCGGCCATAAAATAAGAAAAGGGAATGACTGAAGTTTTACACGAAGATAAAAGGAAAAGGGGGATTCTCTTTTATTTTAGATTGGGTTGATCTTTATTAATATTTTAGGCTTTAATTTAATATTGGGTTTTGTATTTGTTTTTAATTTGAATTTTTCTTTTAAACTTTTGTAAAATTCTAGTCGTGTGACTAGGGGACGAACAACAATGGTGTAGTTCGAGAATTCGCAACTCAGTGGCTGAATTGTGGTAGGATTTTGAGCGTAGATTTAGGTTAGTCAATAGCGGATGTCGCGAGTTTACGTGTGTAAGCGTCTGACTACTTAATTTATAGTAGAAACCTTGGGGGCAGCACGTAGGCAGGGTTTTGCCGAAGCTGGGTAAATCTGTGTTGTTCTATTTCTGCTTTTATTATTCTACTACTATTCGCGCTGCAATTATTTTGTTTTTTTACGCATTAAATTTTTATTATTATTAGTATCACCCAATTCAACCCCCTCCCCTCTCCCTAGGGTGAAATCGTTCCTACAAGTGGTTCAGAGCTAGGAACAAAAACCAATTTTTGTTTTAAAATTTGATTTTTCATAAACAATTTTTTGTTTTAAAAAAAAGTTGATTCTTCTTAAAAAAGCTTCTTTTAATAATGCTTTTGTTGAGATTCAGTCCATAGTTAGACCACCTATGTTCAATGATGAATACACTTACTAGAAAAATAGAATGAACTTTTTATAAAAACCACTGATGCTTGGAATATTTTTGAGACGGGATTTTGGATACCAATTATAGTGGTGGATAATCAGGAAATAGAAAAACTAATGGATCAATGGACAGATCTTGAAAATAAACTGCAGAATGCTAATGCTAAAGGTATGAATTCTATTATTTGTTCATTAGATCAAATTGAATTTAATCGTATCTCACATTGTCTAACAGTGTAGAAAATCTGGCACACACTTGAAGTGACTCATGAAGGAACATCTCAAGTAGAGGAATCTCGCCTTGCCATGCTTAGTAGCGAATACGAGAACTTCACAATGACCAAGGATGAAAATGTCAAAGTGATTATGGATGACTTTTCAATCTTGTATACAAATCAAAAGCTTTTGGAAAATCATACACAGTGTTGGAAATAGTCCGAAAAATCCTCAAAGTCCTTCCATGAAATTTTGAAGCTAAAGTAACTTCTATTCAAGAATCGAAGGATTTGAAATAGATTAAAGTCGAAGAACTTATTGGAAATCTCACCACTTATGGGCTAGAAACGAAATCCAAGGAAGAGCGTGAAGGAGGTGATACTCGAAAGAAATTGATAGCTCTAAAAGGAACAACTAAAAGTAAAGATGATGATGATGATGATGATGGTGAAGTTGAACTGGCACTACTAATAAAGAGATTCAAAAAGTGGAACCGCAAATACGAAAATCCAGCTTTACATCAACAATTAAAAAGCAGAATAGTAAAGTATTAGAAAACTCAAAAGAGCATGAGATCATTTGTTACAAGTGCAACAAACCCAGTCATATCAAGCCTAATTGTCCTCAGAATCGACACGGCCAAGGAAAGAAACCGAAAAGGAGAAGTTTTGCAGCTACATAGGATGAAACTGATAAAGCTGATGAAAGTACTAGTAGTGAGAGTGAAAATGAAAATTTGTGTCTTCAAGGAGAAACAACTGACAGTAATGATGACGAGCCAAGCGAGGTATCAAAACTTACTCCTTCGGAATTACTTATATATTTTCAAGAAGTAAATGGCTGTTTTGAAAGACTTAGAGAGAAATACAGTAAAATTGAATCACAAAGAGAAAGTTTAATAGAATTGAATAAATAGCTTGATCAATTGGTTAAAAACTATCGAAACAAGTGCCCTAAGTGTGATAAGTGTCCATCATTTGAAAAAGAGATTAAAAAATCAGAAATTAAAATTAAATCACCTGAAAATGAAATTCTGATTTTGAAAGAAAGTGATAATACTAGGAGAGAAAATTCTATTAAAACGTGCACACAATTATTGAATGAAAATGAATCTCTCAAAATACAACTCCAACAATTGTCTACGACTTTAGGAAAATTTTCAAAAGGAGAAAGATCGCTAAATATGTTATTAGAAAAATAAACTGTTAATACTACTAGACAAGGACTTGGATATAATCAATCTGAACTTGTTAGAAGAAAAATTAATCAAGTCAAATCCAAGTGCACACTTTGTAGAAAAATTGGACACAATCAAAAAAATTGTTGGTATAGACCCAAATACGTGAAAACCATACCAATTTGGGTTCCAAAAGGAACGAATATAAAATCCCTTAAAGTCAAACAAATCTGGGTGCCAAAAGGAACAAATATAAATAGTCTTGGGTCTACATGAACATATTTTTCAAAATCTTTTGCCACTAACAACCATGGACCTATAAAAACAAATAAGTCACAAATATCTTTTCTCGTGTAGGTATGATGGTAGGCTAAGGAACAACAACAGTGTTACCTGGATTCTGGTTGTTCTAGGCACAGATGAGCGACAAATTAAAGATCCTTAGCCTAATATAGAGGTGGCAGAATCATAATGGACAACAACAAAATATTATCGATAAAGGTAAAATAGGTAACGGCACATTTATCTTGAATGATGTATTAAATATGAAAATCTGCACCATAATCTGATCTAATTTAGCTAGTTATGTGATAAGGAAATAAATATTAATTTTTTGTGCAAAAATGTTGACCAATCAACATTTCATCCTTGAACTATTTCATATAGATTTGTTTTGGACTAACGATATTGCAAGTTTAGGTGAAAAGAGATGTTGTTTTGTGTTGTTGATGATTACTCTAGGTACGTGTGGATATATTTGTTTATTTTACTAATTCTAGACCTGTCATTATGTTCACTATTTGCTTATTTGCACAGTTTTAATTCAAATCCAAAAGAATTTCATTTAAAAGCTGTAAAAAGATTTTAAGGTATTTGTTGCAACTTCATGATCTGGTCTATAACATCCAACTAATGATAATCATGAGTCAAAGAGAAATTCGGATGCAGATTATACTATAATCTAGTTGGAAAAAAAAATTACTAGTGGAACGTGTTTTATGTAGAGACATTCATTTGTTGCATCGCATTTTCAAAGAAAATATCTACATATTTTTCATTTCAACTAATTTTCAATTAACAGACATTTTTCTTACAAAACCCCTTTCAAAAAATAGTTTCTGTTGAACTTGCTTCAAATTAGTCATCTTAGAAAATTTGATTTTATAATTATTTTTGGATTTTATCTTAAATGACTACATTAACTAATCTGGCTCCCTGCTGATTATCGAAAAGATAAAAAGTGATTGAAAAAGTGATGAGTGTTGATATTAATCATATATTATGACTGGAGACGGTATATTTAGTAAATTCTTTAAAAATTTAAACAAGATTTATAATAACTTCTGATAGGTAAAAATTCCATGACCATCTCTATTTCTATCATATTTCTAACGACCATCACTCATCAAAGTCCAATATAGTATGTCAACATGTGGTATTTTAAACGGGAAATTACCCGTTTTCATTTTATTTTTAGCAATAAAAACAATCAAAGTATTCACTGTCATTTAAAAGTTCTCACGGCTATGCATGGGTGAATTACTTGGAATTTTTGATTATGTGCTTTCATGCTCAATTAAAAGTCCTCACGGTTATGCATGTATGGAACACGTATCAAAATTGATTATCAAATAAACAAATTAATTCCAATCCTATTTAAAAGTCCTCACGGTTATGCGTGGTTAGAAGATGCTTGAAATTCATTTTTTTATAAAAATTGGGAATACTACTAATCTCATTTAAAAGTCCTAATGGTTATACATGGTTGGTAGATATTCAAATTCCTGATATAAATATACCATAAATAGACACAACTATATGGTTTTATATACCGCATCATCCCTAACACTATAAAGTGAAAATGTGCCTAACAGAGTATTTATGATTTTTGTTTGATTTTTTATTGAAATTTAATATTTATACTCGATTGGGTATTAATGTTGTATTAATGTCTATCACTTTATCTCTATTTTTCTAACATTGTTACTCTTTTGCTGATAACAAAAGAGGGAGAGAAAAGTTAAGATTTTGGCAAATAAAGATCAAATATTTTATTTTTTATTTTCATATTCCCATCTAGGTTCATTTGCATATTTTTATTTATTTTTATGCATGTATGAAGGGTGAGCTTTATTGTAGAGAGGGAGCATTCAAATAGAGGGAGCAAATAAGGTTCATCGATGACAAAATGCATTAAATAAATTCAAAATCTTAAATATATATTTGTTATCATCAAAAGAGGGAGATTGTTGAGAATATGCAGTATATGATTTTTGTTTGATGATAATAAACATATATATATATATATATATATATATACATATATTCATTTAAGTTTATTTGTTATTGTACTATTTTACTTTCTCATAATTAAATAAATATTTGTTGAATAAAATAAATAACACGGAATTTAAATTCAAATAGATATTTTATTTAAACAAATATTTTATTACAATTTTTGAATAGTACTAAATTTGAGCTCTCACTATATACACAATTTCCATTATAATACAATTCTAAATTATAATACAATTTTTCACTACATATGCATTTGCACCTCACTACATATCACTCGTTCGCTCATATTTATTCTTCAACCACGTTCCAATTTGTATCCAGCATCCGAATTATCTGCAAAATAAACACTGACGCAGTAAAATTGAAAAAGATTTTTGCAATGTAAAATAAAATGTATTTTTGAAAATATTATTTACTTCAGTTATTTGGGTTGTTCGTTATCATATTTATTTTGAATTCATCATACACGAACAACTTGTGACATGCGCAGTGTATTATTGTACATGCCACAAGGCCATGCACACTGATATACACTTGATAAAACTGCAAGGACAAGTGAACATAAGGTCAAACCCGAGCCGGGGATGGATTCAACTCAGGTGCACACAATACAACATGATAAAGTGGTAAATCAACATGTGAAACCAAAATTAGGGCCAACCAGACCATGCTAACAAGTGCACAAGTGTGTCAACACATCAGGTCAACAAGGAAATGGGTCAAACTGCACTAGACCTTCAATGGATATGAAAACAAGAACAAAACAGCAACCAAAATGTATGTGCATATGGCAGTAAACATGTAATCAGAACCAGAGACCAAATTCACAACTGATGCAAAGAACAGTGAAGCGACATGTATATACAAGTGCAACAAAGTATGAGAAAACAATTTCAAAGGATGATGCAGAGAATCACCAGACAAGACACACAAACTACATTCAGGCGTGAAAGAAATCTGATCGTGAGGCTAGACTTCAAATCAAGCATGAGATAGCAAAGCTACTATTGTTCAAAGTTTCAAATTGCGCCAGGGCAGTGCACATGAAACTAAACCAATCTCCAATATGAACACAACAGCTCAAAGTAATGAAATGTGAAGACCAAAATGCAAAACCAAACAAATGAACACAATAATCACATGCAAGTTAAGCTTCAACATAAACAAGACTACAAACACAAAGACAAGAAACAGACTATACATGAATACACATGTATATACATGCAGTGGAAACCAAATAGCAGCTCAAATGAGCAATTTCATACGAGTGCACAAATCAAAGACTCAAATGTATCAAGACATCAAAATCAGACACCAAATGGCACAAGTGCGGGACACATCAAACAACAAGTGATCCAGGAGGAACCACATTGCAACAAGTCTCGCCAAGTGATTATACACACATATACATACATACATATATGTATGTATGTATATACATTTTTATATGTTCACTATTACTAACAATAGAAACAAGTCCTCAGCCAAAGAACATGAACAAGTCTAGCCACAACAAGTAACATATATATATACATACATATGAAACCTGACTAGGCACAAGCTTAAACTTGGAGGCACCAACCAAAATTTTCAAATCAATGTACACATGAACACTTGAACCAGACTCCAAGAAGATCACAGAAAAATCAGTGATGGCATATAAGTAAATGTAAAACATGAAGCATCAACATAAGTTTAGATGACACAAGTTATGTATATATTCAAGTGGTACAAACTGTTCAGAAATGAAGCAGTGGAATAGTACTGGTGCACATGCATACAACTCAACAATAACTATACACATGAATGCATACATGTGACAACATACATACAGCAAGCCTTAACATTTACAAATTTATATGCAGTGTCATATACACATGTATACGTATATACATATATATGTATATAGTTCAGAAAGCATCACACCAAATGTACAAGAATGCAAGTCTAAAAAATAGCAACCAGCACATCTATATACAAGTGCATATATAAGCAACAAAGACCAGTCGAGCATGCAAGTGAAACCTCAACCAAGACCACTTCAAGTAACAGTGGCAACCAAACAAGAATGAGACTAGACCAAATTTCCAATAAACCAAGCAAGTCAATGAAACAAAGAGCACTCACATATATGACAACAATGCAAACAAGCTACATGAAACAGAGACGAGCAGTGGTAAACTCTAAGGATACAAAAAATGCAAGTATGAGCAGGCAGTAACATGAAATGCCTTAAACAAGAATAGACTCAAGGCTCAGAAATCCAACATTTTACCAAGGAAATATATTAAAAATATGTATGTAGAAATTTCAAATATATGAATACATCAGAGAGTCATAGATTTCAAAATTAATAAGTCAAAGTCCAGTTAATCAAAGAATTTTAAATGCCAAATTCAAATACCAAATTCAAAGGAGCAAAGAAAGGAACCGGCTCAAATAAATTCAAACTCATGCGGTTACACATATTTTGAATAATGTTACGAGAAACAAATTCATATCCCAAAAAAGAACGGAAACAAATCCATAGCCAGATGATAACACGTATGAACGAAAAATCAGAAAACCAAACAAGCCGTAGTGATCAAGCATAGAAATATTTGAATTGAACTAGTCAGAATTAATCATAAGCAACTAATCAAAATCGTATGGCCGAGCATAGCAACATGATGAAATCAAGTCAAATATACAAACGATAATTTAGGGTTTTATTCCTTATAAATACCATTAACATCATCGGCAATTAGAATATCAAGTTCGAGCATATCTACAAGAGTAATAAAGCAAAATCAAATACCACTTTTATCATTCGAGCTCGATGCGTTGGAGCAGTCGTATGCAAAACAGAGCGACGAGTTGATTGACGAAATAAACTGAAGAAAAATCTTCATTCAATCAACAATTTCAATCGGCGTGCTCAATTTCCAGAAGCCCACCCTAATTTCTCGAAGAGGAACGAAGATAGATCAAAGAAGAAACAAGGTGGCCATAAATTAAGAAAAGGGAACGACCGAAGTTTTACTAGAAGATAAAAAGAAAAAGGGGATTCTCTTTTATTTTAAATTGGGCCGGTCAATATTTTGGGCTTTAATTTAATATAGGGTTTTGTATTTGTTTTTAATTTGTATTTTTCTTTAACTTTTGTGAAATTTTGGTCATGTGACTAAAGGACGAACTATGATGTTGTAGTTCGAGAATTCGCAACTCGGTGGCTGATTTGTTGTAGGGTTTTGAGCATAGAGTTAGGTTAGTCGATAACAGGTGTCGTGAGTTTACGTGTCTAAGTGTCTGACTATTTAATTTCTAGTAGAAACCTTGGAGGCGGCATGTAGGTAGGGTTTTGCCAAAGCTGGGTAAATCCATGTTGTTCTATTTCTGCTTTATTCTGCTATTATCTGTGTTGCAGTTATATTATATATTTTCGCATTAAATTTTTATTATTATTAGTATCACCCGATTCACCCCCCATTAGGGTGAAATCTATCCTACAATATTCATTAGTTTATTATATAATTTCTATAAATTTATTTAATTATATTTGGGCCAGCATAATAGTTTAAATATTACAAACAACATAAATAAATATGAAAATATAGTATATATATTTTATATATATACATATTTTATTTTGGTAGCCGAAATGTTTAGAACTATTTTATAATAAGGTTGGCCAATATATATGGTTATGAGTTAATCAAAAGAGTTTATTTAAATAAGTAAATAAGATCTCCTTTATGATAGACCATATCATGAATGATGAATCTGATACAATATTTACATAAACCATTAGCCTAGCTATTGAAAGACCCAGATGCCTCTATTCTTATAGCCAAATTTTAGTCTCTATTTCTTAAAAAAATTAGGTCTTGGTGATGAACTTTGTAAGTCCATGATTGAGTTAGAGGTATTATCTCTCAATATTAAAGCTAACAGTTAAGGTATGTTCGACTGGCTGGATCATCATAAAGAAATATTTTGGTAAACCAATATTCTTTTCAATAATTGAATTTTAGAATTTATTTTATTTTATTAAATCAAAGTTTGAAAGGTTTCCTTTATTGCACATTCATAACATAATATTAATATCATGGTCTGAATCTACATCAACATCGTATCATCGACTTGGTCAGAATTTCATCGTGGCGTTGGTGTAAAAGGTGGCAACAATATCATCGTCAGTGAACTAGAAATCTTGAAGGAATCATTCATAGATCAAGTTTTCACGGTAGTGATGCAACAAACTGGAATGGAGTGATTACGTGATTGGCATCAGGTGAGGCGAAGGAAACATCAATGGATGCATCGAACTTATAAGCAATGTCGATAATGCGATGATTTGAATCTCTTCCAAAGGTGGTTAGGGTTGCAATGTCGAATTAGAAAGATAATGCCAAGGTAGTTTTATATCTTAACCCCTTGATTTTACAAAATTATGTACATAGCCCTAATTAATAAAATATGTATAACTTTCGCATACTAGCTCCATTCCATACGGACTTACGCCATTAAGTTCGTATTAAAATTCTTAATATTTTGATATTCTATAATTATATATCACCACTTGTATATAATATTGTAAAATGGATTTTATTATATAAATTGGTTAAATAAGACATTTATAGAACAATACTATTAAGAGAAATGGTAAATTAGGACAATATTTATGTTTGAAAACTTTATGCTCAAATCAAAACAAAATATAAATCATTTATCTACATGCATTTGTATACATATATGATATACAAATACACACACATACATTTATTAAATATAATATCCAAATAAATGTTTTATCAAAATTAATAAATTTGTTTTTGTTAAATACTACATTAGAATAAATGTTTTTTAAATAATAATATATTTATTTTTAATATATCACTTTAGATAGATATTAATATAAACCAGAAATAAAATTATTTTACTATGTGTCTTTTTTTAAATGGCTAGATGGTTTTATAGCGGCTGTGCACTGTTTTATTAATAAACCATGAAATAGAAACAACACACACAAAAATAATTACAAAAGCAAAAGTAACCACCAGAAAATGACAAAGCAGATGAGAACATGGTCAGATATAAATAAGCTAAATTTTCGTATTTAAACCCTAACCAAATCCCTCATAGAATCACTTTCTAAAACAAAGATGAGGTCGAAAGACGATCCCCAACAAATACTCTAACATTCCTTTCTTCCCAAATCACCGAAATAACTCGCTTTAGAAGTATAAGAAGGCATGTCGATTCATGGGATCTCCATCTTGTTGCTTTATATATCCTTAACCACTCAGCAGCGAAATTTCGAATAGACGATTTGGCCTTAAAATGGTTAAGAACACGTTTCCAGAGCATAAATGAAAACATATAGGAGAAGAAAAGATGGCCAATGTTTTCAGGTGCATGAGAACAAAGTATACATTGGGAAACTATAATAATTTTCCTATGTGCCACATTGTCACGAGTATGAACAACATTGTTGATAATTTTCCATAGGAGTAAGTTTATTTTTGGTCTAGATTTAGAAGTCCAGATCCTTGTTGACCCAAGGAATATAGAGTTGTTTTGATTTCAAAGGAGGGAAACATAAACCAAATATATAGAGTGATAGTGAAGTTTATTCCATTGAAAACTATCATGACCATCATACTTAAAATCAGAATGTATTGTACTCAACGGCAATCTAAGACTGACAGAGCTAGCATGAGGTAGTGTTGTGACATTATTATATATATAGTCACTAGCAAGAGTAGATTCCAGAACTCCAGAGTTAGTTTGAAGATTGTAGCTAATCATGGTGAAAAGAATAACTCCAGGAGAACTCCAAGGAGAATGCCAGCATGAGTTGCTAACACTACATTTAACCATAGGAAGAAAGTATGGTCTATATTTGAGCATACTTCTCCAAAGAAATTAGCATCAGAAGGTATGTCCATGGTCCAAAAGGAATTATTCCTAAGGTTAAAATGCCGACTCCAAGAAGCTCATAAGGAACTCCTACCACTTAGAAGACTGTCAACATAATGAGAAGTAGCGGCCTGATTCCATTGCCTTAAATCAATAATACCAAGGCCACCATATTTATGCGAAAGTTGAAGTTTTTTTTATGCAATAGGAATAAGTTTTCTTGAAAAAATATCACCATGCCATATTTAGTATATGTCACACTAAAATAAATATTATTCATATTAATTATAACATAAATAAAATTCAAATCAGAATCATCAAATAAAACATTAAATATAATATAACATCAACGACGTTATTCTTGATAACACCATAAAAGACTTAGTACATAATGTATAAGAAAGGATTTTTTTTTGAAATTTTCTCATTTTCTCCGTTGCTCGATGCATCTGATCCAATAGAGACTTCTTGTGTATGGGAGGGAAATCATATATGGGTTTTGAGTCTTTTATAGAGACGTAAGCTTGATTTTGCACTTATGAGCGGATCTTTAGTGATATGGTGTTGGACGACATGTTAAGGAGGCGTCTTTCTTCTAGGCAGCTTTAGGGAGAAGCCCTAAGTTATAGAGCTAAGGGTGTGTCATGAGGGGATTGTGTAAATTATTATGTAACTTAACTCTTGTAAACGAATCTTATTCGAAATAAAGTATGATTTTGATTTTTTTCCTTTTATATGTGTTCTTATATATTATAATAAAAGTAATGATAGTGCATTAAACATGTATAAGTATAAATTAGAAAAGATATTTTACCGATTGCAGTTGTGATTGTGTTTGTACTATAAGATTTAAATCGATATTCAAATAATTATACTTGCATATTCCAAGTCAAGATGTATTGATAAAATCGTATCAATACATTCGTTAAGACTAGTGTACGCAATGCTATATAAACGATAGTGACGAATTACTCATAACTATATGGGACACCGGTGGATTAAGTACTTATGGTTGTTTGGATCTTAAGTAACTAAACTATACTTTAATTATGGTAAATCATAATGATCATGTTATGATCATAGTCGGGTATGCGCTGAACCACTTGAAGTGAAACATTACTGAAGGGAAATTGGTCTCCTTCATTGTAGAAGGTTAATGTCATTGTAATTGATAATCAACTTAAAATCAAAATCTTTTGTTAAAGCAAAACGGTTAATCGATAAATGTATTAGATTGATGAGCCAAAGATTTTAAAGCAGTCTATGCAATTAATTACATATATTATAATACTTTTTGACCATTGACCAAACTCTAGATATCTTTATGATATGATAATGACGAAAAAGAAAATGTGCACACAATATTGTTATATGGCATAGCTTAATAAAGATTGGAAATTGAATTTTGCCTAATTGATCTATAAGCGACTAAACTTATTCCCAATATTGTACTTCAACAAAGTATACACTAGCTCCAATATTTAAAATAAATACCGATTGAGGACCAGCTCACACCAAGGAGTTAATACAACCACTTGGCCTTATGATTGACCATAGCCAAATTACAATTTAGATCTAATGACCCACCTTTTTAGACTGTTTAAATCAACAATAAACCACATGTGTCAACTCAAACCATTCAAAAGGAAGGATTGTTAATGGGTTACATAAGAAATTTAGAGAAAAGAAAGAAAAACAAAACACAAAATCTCACAGCGGAATGACAAAATATAATAATCAAATAAACGGTTTATGAAGCTGTTTTACAAATAATATTTGATTACACTTTCATAATATATCAGAGTTATACATACAATGGGATAGTAAGATAAAGCAGTGGAACAACATGATGCAGTGGAATATATATATATATATATATATATATATATATATATATATAGTATACAAATCTCCGTCTTCATCTTCCAGAAATAAAGTCTTCAATACACTGAAAAGCTCAGACTGACCCGAGCGTAATGAAAGACGAAACACTTAAGTCGGAAATGGAATATGTTATGTAAGCTAAATCAAAATAAGCAAATATGAGTGTAACGACTTCAGAGATGTTTGCGGGATTTTACATCTCATATTCAGTGCCTAATATGCGTTCAATAACTTAAGAGATGTTCAAGATTTTGTCTCCTAAGGATCCGTTAAACAATATACATACATAGTACAATATGCTATTATAATATGTCTACAGGAAAGTAAAGTATTAAACTAGCGTTAAGGCGTTACCCATATCACCCTTAACATATTTTATACAAATGTCGTAGTCTATACAGTACTGTAAACTCCGCCGTAAACTGGTGGGCTATCAGGGAGCACTCCATAGGTACGACACAAAGAAACACGTAATGGGCTCGATAAAGCATATGACAAGGCATGCGAGGCGATGCCTAGGGTAGGATACTACCGTTTGCGGATCTGGACTGGTGGTAACACATAACAGCTACTACCGCCCATCTCGAGACACACTCCCATAATCAAATCGAGGGGTGGCCACCAAATCAATCACAAAGTAATAAATATGGTATCAAAGAAATATGCCCGATAGGGGAAGCGACCCTACTTGGCCCGGCGTGACTCTTGTTTAGTCATACAAACTGACCCGAGGGGGTCAGGGTTGCATTCATACCTCATATAGTATTGTTCACCAAACCATCCTACTTCATTCTGGATTCTTCACCACGTGCACAGTTGTTAAAGTGGTTTCCGAATTGACAAAGAGTATGACAATATCCACCCCGGTCCCTTTATCAACCAAACGCTATTTCACACCAGTTGGTTCTTTTACATTTCCAAAACCGATTCATAGTTGTTATCAAAATATCATATTCACTTCAAAAATCATATCACTTTTGAAATCATATTCACTTTCGAAATTATTTTCCACTTCAAATCATATTCATTTCCAAAATCATAACCACAAAATAGATTAAACCATTATATCAAAATATTCTCATTTAAATCAACTAAATCAAAATCATACCAGTTCCAACTTTAAACAGTTTGAATACCGAAAGTAGTTTATATACTGAAATAGTTATACATTAAAAAAATTAAAAAAAGGTTATAGATTAAAATAGTTTGTATATTAGAAATAGTTTATATATTAAAATATATATATTAAAAGTTGTTTATAAATTTAGAATAATATATATCAAAATAGTTTATAATTTAAAAATAGGTTACATATTAATATATATATATATATTAAAGGTTGTTTATAAATTTAAAATTATATGTATATATTAAATAATGTATAATTTAAAAATAGGTTATAGATTAAAATAGTTTATAAATTGGAAATAGTTTATATATATTAAAATAGGTTATATATCAAAAATAGTTAATGTATTAAAAATTATTAATGTATATTAAAATGGTTTATATAAGAAAATAATTTATATGTTAAAAGAGTTTGTATATTAAAAGAGTTTATATCGAAATTAGTTTCAAATTAGAATTGTTTCTTCCAATTTCACAAATCAATTCAAATCAACTTAAGTTTCGAAAATTCAATTTAAATCAATCTCAATTCAATGATTACCATTCAAAAGGCTAAAGGCTTAATTCAAATTCTCATTAAAAACCATTTCGATTTATCGATTTCAAATCCATGTTTGAACTATAAATTTGAACCACTTCAAATTCAATAGATTTCAAGTTTAAATATTCGAATGTTTACAATAACTCAATTTTGATAAATTTCATTTATGTTTAACAAAAATAAAATTTAAGATTTCAATTTAAATTCTTTAGATAATTCATTTAAACCAGTTTCAATTTCAACATTTTAAAAGCTTGGGTTTTAAAAATAATTTAGTTCATATAAATCTAATTTTATTTCATAAGACCATTTAACTAGATTTTAAAAAATAAGGATTTAAATTTAATTTAACCAATCTGGTGTCCGTATATAATTTTCTACCCTACGGTCAAGCGATACGAATATATAAAATTTCGACCCGCAATAATTTAAATTTACGGGTATATATCATTTCAACCCGCAATTCCGAGAAAGTTCAAAATCCTTAAAATCGCTTGATTTTATCATTTCAACTCATAATGATTTTTCTCTAATCTATAAGACCACTCAGGTGTGTATCATTTCAATCCATAGTAATTTTCCTAACAATAACTAAGCGAACTTGCAATGTGATATATCCAATCATCTAAATATCAACAATTAAACATCCATCACAATCATCATTCAAATCAACCAATAAATCACAACAAATAAACTATTTATCATTGTCATGTAATTAATTGGAAATTATATTCAATATAATTTAATTGGCAATTAAATTAAATATAAATTGAAATTAAATTTGAATGACAATTTAAATATACCAAACAACAATCAAATAATTTCTAATCACATCATAAAATTAATTTAACCAACATAAGATGGTTTAACATTTATGAGTGGGTTAAAACACTCACCTTTGATTTTTAGTCGAATTAAAATCCAAATTAGGCCCAAAATTTTAACAATCTCAAAATATAGCCAAAACTATCCCATACTGTCCAGAATTTTGATAGATCGCAATAAAGGAAACCGTGCATGAATCCAATCTCGTATGTAAAAGTTATTGATGTTAGACGATAAAAAAAATTTGAAAATTAAATGAAAACAAAAGAGGGCATAATTGTAAATGTTACCATCACAAACCCTCGCTCGCGCTCACGAACAGACTCAAGCAAACCCACAAACGATCGCCCTTGATCAACCACAAACGTGCGCTGTCTGCCCATACCCGACCTCCGATCGAGCTCGCCGACCCAGTCTCCACCTCCGGCCGATCACCCAGGCACCCACGCGCACGCTGCGACCACCCCCGCCTCTTGCACCGCCGCCGCCTCAATTCAATTTTCTGGCCAACTCCGCTGACGATCTCGACCTCCAAACCACATGGATGCATGCTGCTCGATGACCTCTACCCACTGGTCACCCTCGATCGTCCTATCGACGAAGATCCACCGTCCAATTGAAAACCCTAACAACGAACGACCGAGGATAAATCGATGATTTTTGGCCAATGATGCATCAAATCGAAAAACAAACTGTAGCAGTAGATTGCGCTCTTCGAGAGCTTTCCAATGAAATATAATCTGTTATAGTTTGAGGAGTTTAAATTTCTGAATTTGATTTTGATTTGAAACTGAATTTGGGAATTAGGGTTTCTTCCATTGGGAAGGAAGGGGCGGATGGAAAAGTACGTAAAGACAATAAGAAAAGGCTGATAGGGTTTCAGAAAAGAATCTATTTATATGGACAAGGATAGATAAGAATGAATGGACAAATCGAATTGGGTCGAAACAATAACGATGACCTGAAAAGCCCATTTCGTTTCCGAAAAGAAAATGGATCATCCAATATATCAAAATAAAGGTTTTCGATAATTTTAAAATCAATGGAACTAGTTTCAAACCCTAATTCAAAAGTATATAGAAGTTATCTTTTAAAATCAGATTATATTCACTTAAATCCTTTTAATTGATTTCTATACGTTTCGAGCCCGCACGACCAAATGACAAGTCTGATCGCTACTAAACTTGAAATCCTACAATAATTCACCATTACGGATTCGATGAAATTAGTTTCGTCAAAATCTGAGATAGTGGGCAAAATGGCTAATTTTCACGTTAATTAAATAAATTATTATTAAATTAATTTATTCACTTTTTAAATTCAAATTTAAATGTTAACAATTTCATCATTCTAGATTGCATAGTAATTAATAATCTATCAAAATAAATATTCTATGTTAAATTCACTATTAAAATATTTCATTAAATTCAACATTCAATTACACTCTAATAAAATCCTAGTTAATTATATTTTAAATCCAAATAATTTTTTTTATTTCCACTCTAATTATTAAATCAACTATCACCTTATGTATATAATTAACATTGGTTTACATTTTATTACATTCATATTTTACTGATCATTTTTACCATATTGATTAAAATATTTCAATTTTCTTAATTCCATTAATTACAAATTTTAATTCCTTATTTATAATTATAACCAAATTAACTATACAATAATAATTTCAATCGATTGGAATTACATTAAAATAATTGCCAATAATGTTCAAACAACATTATTAAATCATATTCTAGTTATTTTCTCATTAATAAATCATAAAATTTTAATTTCTCATAATATTAAATTGCAAATTTTGAATTAATTTGATATTTTAATTATCGAAAAAAATACGGGTCGTTACACTTTCCTCCACTCAAAACTTTTCGTCCTTGGAAAGGAACAAGAAGGAAATAAGAAGTAAATATTTTTTAAATTTAAAACAATCAATTTATAAATACTTTAAACTTACATAATTAAGTATTTCACATAAAACATATCAACTTATAAACAATTAAATCTTTCACATTCAAGTAAAATTCAAGTTTGAAAATATTTTCGCTTTCACAAAAAATTCTAAGTCTTAAATTCACCAAATATTTCGGTAGAGTCTCCTTTGTACGGATAGGTCCGGAAAAATAATAATATTAATAGTTACAATATATATATATATATATATATATATATATCATATTTCAAAAATAAAACATCCCAAACCACTGAAAAACAATAAAATATCGCTATATAACCATAATCCGAAAACGTACCTATTTGTTGAGAAAACAACTTTATTTATGAAACTGGAAGCAGTAGCTATTACTTTCGTAAACCCGTATTCCACTTATATAATCCAAAATAGTGAGAATTATGTACAAGTGAAATATTTGGTTGTTTCAATTAGTAACAAAAGCAGATCAACACAAAACATATGCAAACAAAACAACACGACCATCATATGCGACAAAGGAAACTACCAAACAATCAGTAGCAACCAAACTCACGGTTTATTCAGATTCTGACACTTTTCATCGTACAAGGGTGATAAATAGCTACGAAGTATACCTTAGCTCAACAGCCTTAGGTAATTTGTTAATAAATTATTCATATTGTTTGCACCAAAATGGGGTAACACTCTTCGGATGTGTTTGAAGAGATAAAGTGAAGAAAATAAATGGAAAAAGTGGAAAATCTAATAAACACACCAATTATAAGCAAGAAAAATGCACGGAAACACACGAATTTAGAGTTGTTCGGTGTATGGCCTACGTCCACTATGAAATGATTGACTTTATTAACTTTTGCTTGCAGGTTACAAAGAGTTACAATAGTAAAATTCGAGTCAATGGTGATTTTGGTAGAGTCTGGACGTAGAAGAGCCAAAAAGTCCATTTTCAATAAGTCCTGGGCTGCTATTTATAGGTATAAGCAGCAAATATCTCATTCAGATCTTGAAAGACCCTTCTCTCATGTGAGTGGGCCCACATGGTCGATCCTCGGTCGATGGAACTGGATCCATGATTGATACAAATGAAATTCGTATTAATCAAGATTTTGTCCAATCGAGTCGAGATCAATCATGAACATTCCTTAGGTGATATGTAAGCTCCTGTGAAAATTTGGTGACACTTGGACTTGTAGATCTTGAGTTATGATCGATGCAAGTTTGGATTTTTCTAAGAGTGTTAAATTTGCATCACTTCATGTTCACATTGCTTCTGGACACACGATGTCTAGTGACGTGGCGCTAACTTTTTGGATCGATCCAATTTTTATGCCAAGTGACCGAGTCTTTCATTTGACTGTGCTTTCTTCGTATCGATCCATAACATTCCCTTCATATCACTTTATAGCGTTCAACATCGCATCGATCCCCGACATCCAACTTTGCATCGATCCTTTACAGTTTTCTTTGTACTGATATGAACTCACATTCTTCGTATAGATAGTTCTGAGGTCATTTCGTATCATTCATTGATTGGGGTGTTGATTACATATCGATCTATGGGCAATCGATACAAAGCATCTTTAAGAGTGGATCAATACGAAGTGGAGTCATGTGTTACTGCAGGTGGATGCGATGTAGGCGAGTTTGGATGAATACGAAGTGGGATTGCCTACCGATGGATACGAAGAGGAGCTTGTCTATCGATGGATACGAAGTGGATCGATGCGAACAGAGGTGGAACGATGGATACGAATGAGTGGGTTTCCTTGATTTGCATCGATCGTAACTTAAGCATACAAACTCCGATTGACTTGAAATTTGGAACGTTGGCTTCCATGGCTTTGCTTGAAGTGTCATGTTAATTGTAGCTCGATCCGGACTCGGAAAAAAATTACCAGCATCTATAGTGAACCTTTGTATAACCATTCTTCGGGATGGACTGCCTTTGATTTCCAGTCGAATCATTGGTATCGGTCCTTGCCAAAAGGCGGGAAAACATTTTCCCCCTCTAAAGCACGTCTTGTGATGACATGACATGCTTTGAAATGCTGCAACCTTCATTCTGAAAAGTTCCATCTGACTTGTTGACCGGCTGTTGTCTTTTATCGAAAGATTTAACGTTTGATGGGCCATTAGTAATGTAAATAATGAGTTGTTGGCTGCCAATTATTGTATTGTGCACTGTTGTAACTGAGCGTTGAATGATAGCAAATTGTTGTTCATTGTTGTAATTGTCACCAGGTGAGCATTCAACTTATGTGAATTTTGAAAATTGAATATTAGTCTGTCATACATGTACATATGTTAATCTGACTCTCGTTAACGTTCGTACGTTCACGAGTCATTGTCATTTTTTTTCTTCGTATCAAATTTTGTAGCGATCCTCTCCTGAATCAATGTGAAATTCGAGTTGTAACAATGCTTGACGATTGTTTTAAATCTTTTCTTTGTATCGATCCTCTCCTATATCGACTTGAGGAGTTGGGGCATATTTTTCGTATCGATGGCTATCGATATAAAGCAGGTGGTTTTGGAGACGATTCGTATCGATGGATACTAGTTCTTGTAGCCATCAAAGTGATGGATACGAAGTTGGCATTTCTTATCGATGAGACAGAATGATCGATGTGTACTCTTAAAAAGATTTTTGGTATCGATGGGACATATGAGATCAATAGCTGATGGACACGCACAGCTACGCTTCAGAACAATCTAGATTGATGGATACGAATAAGCTTCTTCGTATCGATGGAACTTGCGACTACTCCAATTGGTTTTGGTCATAGGGAGGCGAATCGTCTCTTGCCTGGTCAAGAGTTCATATAAATGCATTCAAATTTGCCTTCATATCAATAAAGCATGCGAGAAAGAAGAAAACTGCCTTCGCTTCCAAAACCAAATTAACTCGTTCATTTCCTAAACTGATTCGCCAAACTAGGTAATTAGTTGAAATAATTCATCTTAGAACGATGAGACTTGGATTTTATGCCAATTCGTACAAATCAGTGTTCGATTCCAATGATGTTAATGCCAGAGTTGGGTTGGAGCATTGACGAGGAAGGAAGAAGGAAATGGAATTAAGGCCATTTGGAGAAGAAGGAGCGAGAAGGGATGCATAGCCTTAACTTCGTATCAATGAAAGGGAAGAGATGGATTGGCTTTGTATCGACTTTGGGCACGAGATTTGTGTTGGTGAGTAATCAATCGATGAAATAACGAACTTCGTGTCAATCAGGGGATATAGTAGTCCGTATCGATCGGGGATGATCGATACGAAATCAAATAGCTTCCAACGGATACCAAACCCATAACAGGTGATCGATACGAATTTCATGGTTTGGGATCGATACGAAACCAGCAATTTCAGACCAATACGAACTTTGTTTAACCTGATCGATGCGAAGCCAATGTGACTTGATCGATGCTAAGCCAACGGATTTTGATCGATGCTAAGTGAAAGCTTCGGACCGATAAGAAATGGAGATTCTTTAATATGAAGTTAAGGCCTTTGCGAGGAACAATCCAAGTTTGGACTTCGATGGATGTGAAACCTTGCATAATCGAACACTTGACTCAGACTAGCTTCAGCCTTGCGTATCTAAACTTAACTATTAAACTGCATATTTGACTGCCTTTTGAAGCTCGTTGATGGAACTGTAATTTATTAAAATTCTGATAAACTTTAACATGGACTGATTCCAGATGTCCAGATGACACGGGTGTGACGGTCAGCGATGATGGTCATTCCGGTTGAATTTCGAAGTCTGGTCGTTCGAACATCTTGCTAACCTTTGTAGAAATTTCTTAAGTACTATATAATATTGCATTGCACAACACACTCATACATTTCACATTGGAGGAAACATAGCATTATTATCATCTAATGATGGCTTTTACTAAGTTGATTAGTTATGGAACCTGGAAGTTCACAACAGCAGAGGGATCAAAGTCCACTTCCCTCAACAATAGAGATGCCGGCCATTGCAGCCGAAGTTATAGGCCCAGCTCCGGACGAGCTGCCAGGAGCAACTTTTATCGTGAATCCCCAAGATTCTATGCCATCCAATATCTCCGAAGATATGTTAGGGCGAACATGCCTAACGCACGGTTACCATTAGACTACGTTCTGCTTCCTCGACGAATGACAGGCCACACGCTCCTCCAGAAGGTTTCACAGCCCATAACCGACATTCGTGCACAGCTGGAACACATCCTCCATTCAAACAGTGTATTCGATAAGTGTTGGCTTTCTTTATAATCGCTCCATTGCAATTACATCCAAATTAATATGCACTGCTGAACAGTCTATTTATTGTTTTCATGGAACATGTTTTTCGGCCCCCGACCCCGGAAGAAGTCGGATACTTTTTTAATGTCAAGAGTTGGGAGACAATCCTTCATTCACATTTCTAGAGGCGGTTAGGAATTGCCAAGTGGTGATGAGTTCCTGGACCAGGCTTAGCTACTTTAAGATGGAGTGGTTTTACGTTCGATGCCCTCTAGGGTTTGCCAGTCGGTTGTTAGTCAGACGTAAGTGCCATGATTTTTCCAGTAGTAAACGAGATTGTTGCAACCGGTGTCGAGTCTAACATTTTCTTTCTTTTATAGCCGCAATTCCATGACCTGAAGGCGCTCATTTTAAAGAGATGGTACAGATTCTTCAGGAAGTGTCGGGTGAGATAAGAGAAATTGACTTGGTGCTTACTGATAGAAATTTGAGGATTTTTGGGCTAATTGATGAACACCAAAGCATAAGACTTGAGGGATTATCTAGGGCAGCCCCAGCAAAACAGGCTAAACAAAGAGCTCCCAGGATCGTAGTAGCTGAGAAGGGTGATGAAGAAAATACGCCCACTAACAGCGAACCCATAGCCGAGCCTCCAGACAGTTCTCGAGATTTAGAGGGAAGGAGGAAAGACAAGGTAGGAGCACATAAGCATCATAAATCTTTAAGATGGAAATCTGTGGTTGTGTCCCTGCCAGCCTCCGGTGTTAAAACTTTGGAGGCTCCTCCCTCGCAAATGGAAAATCCTTTTGAAGGGCTTATCGATATTCCAATTTCGGACTATATGTCGCTCCAACGTGACACGGATTGGAAGGGCTTCAAAGTGCCTTAGATTTAAGCGAGTCACTTCCTACAAGTGTGGCCGACATAACCGGTTGGTCAGGAGGTTTAGCACATGCATACATACACTTCACAACACTACACGATTTCCAATCATAAGTTGTTCATTTCTGGAGATTATTGATTTTGCATTTGCTTTTCTTCTTATTTTACAGATACGATGACTAGGCGAGAATCTATGTTAGGAAGCCTTCGCTCGGCAAGATAGTCATCCAGTTCATACTACGAGTCCCAAAGAAGGGAATTCGATAGAGACCGCGACCACGGTTATTCTAGCCAGGAGCGCTATGATAGGGAGAGGAACAGAGATAGAGAATACAAATATCGATCTCGGTAACGTTCCCCGCCTCTTCGAGCACCAACACAGCCCTCCAGTCACGGGAAACAACCCTTAGAGCCTCCATGCCAAAAACCATCTTCTCAAGCTCCCATGTCTGATTCACAGCACCGTAGAACCAAGGCTGAAAATTCTACTATCATTGAACATGTCGTTACCGAGCCCATTGGGAAAGGATAGATCAAAATCGCCCATTTGAAAAAAAACTTCCCAAATATTTGTTTCGACGGCTTCATCTTCCTTCCGCACTTAAAGAGAATTCCAGTTGAGGCGGAGCAAACTATGCATGATTACATACATGACATCTACAGCCAATATGGGGAGTGGATGAAAAACGTGGACAAAGTATCGGCGGTGGCTTTCGAATGAGCAAAGACGATTGAGAAGTTAGAAATTGATCTTGCTCAAAAAGACCGCATTATTCAAATGCTTCACGACGAGAGCGAGTCTTACAAGGGAACGAAAATAGAGGCTAATAGAAAGCTGATGAAACAAATCAGTCTATGGAAAGGATATGACAAACACATTTTTCCTTAGTTGAGGAGATGAGCCACCGGAATACCACTTTTATGGTCAAAAGGGATGCTGCGGTGAAGGAGCTTTAAGAGCTTAAGGCCAAATTTTCTGAAATCTTCAAGGAGAAAGATGGTGAGAACAAAGCTGCTCAGCAGGCGTGCGAGCAGGCTGTGGTGCTCCGGAACGAGAGAGACACCAACACTTAAGATTCAGGAGGCCGAGGCCATGATTGAAAATGAAGTAAAGATGGTAGAGTCCAGGTTGGAGGCCGATATCGAAGATCTCCTTGTCACATAAAATGCTAATGTTCTGAAACACTTAGACCTGACCTGGCTCGATAGCTATCCATCACACTTGCATAATTCTTGGGGTCGATTAATGGAAGATGAGAAGGCTGAATGACAAGCGAAATCAGTCGATGAGTTCGAACTTGAAAACCGGGTGCTAAGCAAAGATGAAAGAAAAGTTCTCCATGACATCATGATTGCATATGAAAAGGAGAAACTTAGCACTCAACATTCGGAGGCTGGAGAAGCTTTTGGTGTTGAGCATCATGATGTAGGTTTTTAAACTCTTGTGCCAACTCAGCCTGAATCTACATCTATGGTTGATCCTTAGTTTGTTCCTGCTTATAATCATGATCAACTACGATTGTCTCTAGTTCACGAGCACGTCACTGTAGCTACTCTAGTTCCACCTATAAGTCATTCTGAGGAAGGTATTTTGAACATCTCTTGTGCTTGTTCAGAGTGGGAAGCATTACTTGAAGCAATCACTAATAAATTTTTCTTTGTCTCTATTCAGTGATAGGAGCTACATCCGCCATGCCCCTGCAACCCAAGAGTTGCATCACAAGCAAAAGGCTATCGTAACAGAAGCAACCACCACAACGGCTACTGCGCCTATGAATGGGGTACAAAGTAGCACACTTACTTTCGTTGAACATATGATGGACGAACTTCTCGGTCATCACAGTGACCCCTTTGCTGATCTGTCGTTTGTCAAGAGTGGAGGCGCACCTGTGACTAGCTCCTCGGGCCCAACTGCTAGCATTCCCAGCGAGGCTCAAACAGTTCATGAGGAGGAGATAATAGCCGAAATTAATGCCAAGATGGAAGCAGTTGCATGGGCCAGTAGCTTTGAAGGTGGAATGGTAGGTCCTGGCCCAGCTCCTTTGCGGACGACCACCCCGGGAGGAATGGGCGTTGATACTAGTGTGCCTTCACCGCCTTCGAACATCGATCCTATCCCTCCGACTCTGCCTTCAGGAAGCATTCCAATCCATGTGAGTTCGGAGAAGGAAGTTAACATAATGCCTCCGACTGGACATCAACCGCTAAAAGGCAAGGGCTCAAAGAGGCAACCAAGCGGCAGCTCCAACGGGTAACCGTCGAAGAAGAAGCCGAGAAAAAAGAAAGAATAGATATGTCTTTTTGGCTCTTTTTTGGTAGATAGATAGGAATCTGCTTTTTCTCTCTATAGGTCGTGTATAGATGTGGGTTCGGCCACTGCTAGTAGGATTTTTTTGGGAATAATTTTGTACTTATTCTTCTCTTCCAAAGAATAGTTGAAATAAAACTTTATTTCATCTTTAGCTTAGTTTGTGTTCATTTGTTAAAGTATTTCAGCACTCAAACTTCCATTCAATACTCTTATGGAGTTTTAGTCTTTAAATCGGACCTGAGTTTAGTTGCTAAGTTCTAGAGCTACGGCTTCAGGTCGCGATCGAGCGTTAAGTCGAATCTCGATATTACACTGTTTCAATCAGTGGCTGGCACTTAAATTCTACCCCCAGCTCTGGGGATAAGTTGGGAAGATCGATTAAAAATCATTATTTCCTTTAACACTTCGAGCTCAACTTCACTGAAGTAGGACTGAAACCAGATGAGTTCAGGTGGTCAAATCACACTTGCTCATCAATTGGTGATCGCATCCACGCTCTGGGGATTGTACTTGTAGATCGGCGATCGAGTATGACTGCTTGAGATTTAGAGATATGTCCATGTTCCAAGGACTTGAGTTATTTTATGAGCGATCATTCATGCTCGTTTGATGTTTAGAATATGTCCATACTCTGGGGTCTTAGATTGATTCGTAGGTGATCAGTCACACCTGATTCATTTTATATTTCAGTCGCACTTCGGGGACTCGGAGTTGTCTTACAAGCAGCCGCTTCACACATGGTTTGTGTTTACACTCCAATCTGCACTTCAAAGATTTTAGAGTTGGTCGATGTTTATACTCCAGTTCGCACTCTGGGAATCCGGAGCTAGTTAATGTTTATACTCCGCTTCGCACTCTGGGAATCTGTAGTTAGTTGATGGGTGGTCAATCACACCCATTTGGTATTTATGTTTGTACTCCAGTTCACACTCCGGGAATCTAGAGTTGGTTGACAGATGGTTAGTCACATCTGTTGAGGCTTTAGGATTATATTCGCACTCCGAGAACGACTGATCTATCAGGATTGTAGATGGCCAGCTCATATCCACACTGAGTTGACAAGTGAGGTCGTTGGATGGACATGTTCGTCCTCCTCGAAATTGGTTTGAATACGGGCGAAATTGTTAGGTAGATGGATCCACCCTCTTCATAACCGCATTTAGAGGTTTATACTCCAGTTCGCACTCTTGGAATCTGGATTTAATTAGAGGATTGTCGTGTATCAATCCTTTTTTTGCTTAAGTGTAATGGCTTGCCCCCGAGCTCGGGTTTCACTTAGCGAGAGACCGGTCGTATCACAGTCACTCTCTATTTAAATAAGCCACACCATATGGGGGAACTTAGCTCTCGGTGCATAGTGATGATCGTATGACGCATTTCAAAAAATCACAGCTCTAGCTTGAAGAGATTGCATTTTATTGCTTAAATAAGAAAACATGGAAAAGTCGGTTAACTTATTACAAATTAAAATTTCGAAATGCATAAACAAATTGCAAATGAAAAATAGGCTGGACAAATAAACAGAGCCTATTACGTATAGTAGTAGCGTAGATTTTCGTTGTTCCAGGCTCTTGGCAGAAGGAGACCGTCAACGGTTGATAATTTGAATGTGCCATCTTCGAGCTTTTGTTCAATGACATATGGCCCTTTCCATGTTGGTTTCTTATGTGAAGGAACCAGGTAAATTCTCTTAAGGACGAGATCACCGAGTTCAAAGGTTTGGGGTTGGACCTTGGCATTGTATAACGGGGAGACTCGACTTCGATATGCGGCTGCCCTCAAATTAACTCTTCAAGCTTCTCATCCAATAAATCCAAAGATTCAGCAAGTACAATAGCATTTATCTTTGGATTATAATATGTCACGCGATGAGAAGGAACTTTCATCTCGACTGGAATAATGGCTTCTGAACCGTAGGAAAGAGAGAATGATGTGTGGCCAGTCGTAGATTTGTGGTTTGTCTGATAATCCCATAAAGTCATAGGGAGTTCATCGACCCATTTGCCTTCGGTCTTTTCCAGTCGTTTCTTCAGAATAGACTTTATAATTTTATTAATAACTTTAACCTGCCCATTCGCTTAAGGGTGTGCAACTATGGAGAACTTCTTCTGGATGTGGAACCATTGACACAAATTCTTAAATTCAACACTGTCGAATTGGACTCCGTTGTCTGTGATGATGGTATGCGGGAGACTAAATCGACAGATAATGTTGCGTACTACAAAGTTGATCACTTTTTTTATCGTGATTGTAGCAAGGGGTTCAGCTTCCGTCCACTAGGTAAAGTAATCAACTGCGACGATGGCGTACTTTGCACCACCTTTGGCTAGAGGTAGAGAACCAATAATATCAATGCCACATACTGTAAACGGTCACGGACTGACCATCTGAGTTATTTCGATAGGTGGGGCTCTAGGAATCCGAGCGTGTTTTTGACATTTTTCACATTTTCTGGCGTAGTCCGATGCGTCACGATTTACAGTTGGCCAATAGTATCCATATCAGAGCATTTTCTTGGCAAGAGCTTGCCTCCTGATGTGATCGCCACATTCATCTTCATGTACATCATGCAATACTCGCTTGATTTCATCGTGAGCAATACACAGGAGTAAAGGAACAGAGTACCCTCTTCTATACATGAATACATCCTAGATAGTGAACCGCGAAGCTTTTCGAAGAACTTGTCTCCTTTTACTCCTGCGCTCCGGTAGGGTCCCATGCTCGAAATAGTTTTTGAACGGAGTTATTCATGACTACTTATCAGAAATGACCTCAAGTACCCAATCTGTTTCCATCTGATCGATGCTCGGGGAAGATAATGTTTCCATGGGAACGATTCCCATTTGTTGTGCCTCTCCTATACTGGCTAACTTTGCTAATGAATCAGCTTTCTAATTGTGCCCCGGAGTATGCAATAGATGGCATAATAATCGAATTGATTCAATATCTCCTGAACCCGAGCAAGGTAAGCAGCTAGCCTTTGGTCTTTGGCCTGGTACTCTCCTCGAACTTAACACACAACCAATTGCGAATTATAATAAATCTCCAGAGCAATAATTCTTAAATCTTTGGCAAGTCTCAATCCAGCAAGTAGGGCTTCGTATTCGGCTTCATTGTTGGTCGCATGAAAATCGAACTTTAATGCATAGCATATAGATCGGCCTTCAGGAGTTTCCGGTACAACTCCGGCGCCTGAGCAACGATCATTTGATGCACCATCAGTATGCAGCTTCCAGATATACTTTGGAGATTCACTGGTTTCGAGCAAATCTCCGGGATAGTGAATTCAGCGATAAAGTCTGCTAGGACTTGTCCTTAGATAGCTTGCCTTGGAGTGTAAGTAATGTCAAACTGACTCAACTCGATATTCCACTTGAGTAACATACTAGACATTTCAGGCCACGTAAGGACGCGTCGTAACGGCTGGTCGGTGTAGACGGTGATAGGATAAGCCTGAAAATACAGTTAGAGCTTCCTAGAGGCAATGATAAGACAATAAGCCACCTTTTCCAACTTCGGGTAATTTCTCTCTACTCCCATTAGTCGTTTACCAATGTAATAGACCGGCCGTTGTATCCGGTCTTCCTTCCGATTTAGGGTAGCACTGATTGCGTTTTTTGACACCACCAAGTAAATATATAATCTCTCGTGATCAATGGGCTTCGACCGAATAGGTGGTGTGGAGAGATGTTGAATTAGTGCTCGGAATACACCCTCACATTCCGTATTCCATTCAAAGTTTTGTTTCCCTTTTCTGATCAGGTCAAAGAAGGGAATGCATTTATCAGAGGATTTTGAAATGAACCTGCTCAGTGCTGCTACTTTCCTGTTGAGGCTCTGGACTTGCTTTATAGTTCTTGGACTCTCAAGATTACTGATTGCCCAGATCATTTTAGGATTATCTTTGATCCCTCGAGCATTGACGATAAACCCATAGAATTTTCCAGATGCAACCCTAAAGTGACATTTCAACGGGTTGAGTTTCATTCTATATTCTTAGAGGATGTTGAACATCGATTCTAGGTCTTTGATATGATCGATGGAGAATCACGACTTCACAAGCATGTCGTCCACATATACCTCCATGGTTTTTCCGATCTGGCGGGTGAACATTCGATTAACAAATCGTTGGTAAGTTGCGTCGGCATTCTTGATTCCGAATGACAAGACTTTATAACAGTAAAATCCCAGATCGGTTACAAAGCTTGTATGCTCCTAGTCAGGTAAGTGCATGGGTATCTGGTTGTAGCCAGAATACGCATCCATGAAGGATAAGAGTTCATATCCAGCTATTGAGTCTATGAGCTGATCGATTCGGGGAAGCGAAAAATTGACTTTAGGGCAAGCCTTATTCAAGTCTGAGTAATCAATGCATGTTCTCCATTTCCAATTTGGCTTTCGAACAAGTATAGGATTTGACACCCATTCTGGATATAATGCATCTCAGATAAACCCGTCCGATTGGAGATTTTCTACCTCTTCTTTAAGGGCAGTAGATCTCTCTGGATCCATACCATGCCTTTTTTGCTTGACCAGAACACGTCGTGGGTCAATATTCAATGTGTGGCTCGCGATGTTCGGAGAGATTCCACACATGTTAGAATGTGTCCAGGCAAACACGTCAAGGTTTTTCCAGAGAAATTCAACCAATTCCTCTTGCATTTATTGGCTTAGCTGAGATCCAATCTTTATCATTTTAGAATTGTCATTATCGTCGATCGGAGCATTGATCGTCGGCTCGGCCGGGGAAGCTTGACTGTTTCTACCTTCGTCTTCACTTTCGGTATCTCTCGGGTCAAGATCCCTCGGGAATTGGTTGGGGTCCCGAGCCTAGGCCCAAGCGTTAGATGTTAATTCTCAACAAAGCGGATGCATAAATATTCCTCTATGCTCTTTCCTTTTTCCTTTTGCTGCACCTCTCGTAGCTCAGCAATATAACAGGCTCGTCCGGCAGCCTGGTCTCCCTGGACGACTCCAAATTCATTGTCGGTAGGGAATTTTAAAGTCAGACACTAAGGGACAATGGCAGCCCTAAATTCAGATAGGGCCGGTCAGCCTAAGAAAGCATTATATGTCGAGTCTATGTCCAATACAACAAACTGTAATATCCAGACTCTCCGACGTTCTCCAATTCCTAACTCCATTGGTAGATCCACCACTCCAGTGAGTATAGTTGTGCTCCCATTGAAGCCATGAAAACGAGACTGACAAGGCTTTAAGTCTTTTGTTTCCATCTTCATCTGATCATAGGCTATCTTGAATAATATGTTCATAGAACTTCCATTATCTACTAAGATCCTCTTGATCCAAGCAGAACCTACCTGAGCTGAAATGACAAGTGGATCAATGGTTGGGGCTTCGACTCTTTCGACATCCCTGTCTTGAAACACGATGTCATCTGTCATTGTCTTTTGTTGCACTACAACATTTGAAGCCCGCGTGCCTAATAGAACTGGCATACGACTCCATTTCCTTCCAGCTTCGGTTAGTTGGATGAGGAACACCACTAACAGTATTTATCACCAACCTCCCGCCGGTACGAACGTCCTGTCTCGCCTGATTTGGCATACGGTGCCGATTCGATGGGCCCACACCTCCTGACCGTGGCGCCTGCACAAACTTTTCCAACTTTCTCTCATGTATCAACTTCTCAATGATATCCTACAAATGATGACATTCGTTCGTGTTATGGCCATAGCTATCATGGAATCTACAAAACTTCCCCATTTGAATCTGTTTTTTCGATAATTGCTTTGGAGCAGATTTTTTATACTGAATAGTATTGCAGGTCTGTAAATACATATTTTCCAGCGACATATTTAAAGGAGTATAATTATCAAACATAGGAGCTCTACGTCGTGGCCCATAATTCCGATCTTGTTTCCTATTTTGTTTTCCATTGCCTTTCTTTTGATTCTGTTTATTCTGTATGTTCAGTTGTACCTTTCCAGAATTCTCCCCGGTTTGTTTAACATCAACATTGGTCTGGATTCCTTCCACATTGGTCCTGCATCATCCTTTTTCCTAGACTGTTTCGCATCCTCCTTTCTCAAGAAATGGGTTACCTTGGAATAGAAACGATCCAATGATGTAGGAGGTTTTACGTCCAACCAGTTGACGAATTTAGAATCGGGATTGATCCCCTTAGTCAGTGCCATCAGAATTGAGTTATCAATGGGATTACTAATCTCAGCGCATGCAATGTGAAACCTCTCCAAATAGCATCCAAGTGTCTCTCTAGAAGCTTGAGTTACACTAGACAAGGTATTAACATCTTTTGGTCTTGTGAAATGCATGCGAAACTGTTCAACAAACTTTGTTGCCGACTGATCAAAACACGAGATAGATCTAGGTAGTAAACGAGTAAACCACATAGTTGCTATGCCCCTTAGAGAAATTGGGAAACTTCGACACTTAACTACGTCATCGGCTCGCACAGCATTCATCAACCATTCGTACTTTAAGATATGTTGATTAGGATCAGAGCTCCCTTCATAAAGAGGTAGTGTTGGCATCCTGAATCGCTAAGGTGGTTCAGCATAGAGTATATCATCAGTGAAAGGGGTATGACTCCAGGAGATTCCCCAGTCGTCGTTGGTGAGACCCTGACTTTCACAGATCATCTGATGGATCATTGTCGGGATGTTAGGCATCTAGACATTCTGAGCATGCTGAGCCAAGGTGTGGTCGGGTTCCAAAATGCAAGGATGGGCCGGATGCGGTCGACGGTTCATGTTTCGCCTTCTTGGTTCTAAGCCTTTAGGGACATAGAGTTCGGGAGTATATTCATGTTGGCGACGGTTCGGATCTATCCGATTTCGGGCATCAGCTCCCAAATCAATGGAAGAGGTGGCAGTGCAGTCGTCAGTAGTATGATAAGGAACAGTGCCTCCTCAAGAGAAGGGTCTAGTCTAATGGTTGGTCGACAGGCCAGCTCTCGGTTGTCCAAGACTCAAGGTGCACTGCTACTTAGTAGCTTGTGTATAGCTTTCGTCCAACCGTGGCCGTGTGGATCTATGATGATAGTCAGAAGAGGCTAAACTCTCTATGGATGAATAGGAAGCCTAATCCCTTTTGGATCTCCTTCGACTTTGACGATCCAGCTGTTTGGTTAATTATGCGTTAGCACAGAGTTGTTGAGTGAGCTGTTGGCGGCTTTGAGTTAGTTCATGCATTAGCAATTGAAATTCTTCCCTAGCGACAGGGCCTTGCAGATCTGAAAGTCTGGCAGCATTCTGATCAGTAGGAGGAAGTTGTGCGGGGTTCTATCGGTCCCGTCCTTTTAGATCTGCAGCTGTTGAAGTAGTCCTAGTGTTGACCATGATGGATAGCAAAGTTCTTTCCAAGACTTGGTACAAATCTGAATAGGATGGAAGAACTTTAGGCTTGAAATTTGGATCTACTTCTTATATTTACGCAATCCGATATCGATAGTAGATCCAACGAGCAGGAGAAAAACTGAGTATTCTCAATAAAAGCACCAAAGTGTTTGTACCAAAATTGGGCACAACACTATTCAGATGTGTTTGAAGAGATAAAGTGAAGAAAATAAATGGAAAAGAGTAAAATCTAACAAACACACTAATAATAAAAAAGAAAAACGCACAGAAACACACGGATTTAGAGTAAATGGCCTACACCTACTATGAAATGATTGACTTTATTAACTTTTGCTTGCTGGTTACAACGAGTTACAATGTTAAAATTCGAGTACAATGGTGATTTTGACAGAGTCTGGACGAAGAAGAGCCAAAAAGTCCTTTTTAGTAGGTCCTGGGCTGCTATTTATATGCGTAGGCGGCAAATATCTCGCTCGGATCTCGGAAGACCCCTTCTCTCACGTGGGTGGGCCCACGTGATCAATCCTCGGTCGATTGAACTCAAACCGTGATAGATTCAAATGAAATTCGTATCGATCAAGATTTTGTCCAATCGAGTCGAGATCGATCATGAACATTTCCGAGGTGATATGCAAGCTTCTGTGAAAATTTAGTGGCATTTGGACTTGTAGATCATGAGTTATGATCGATGCAAGTTTGGATTTTTCTAAGGCTGTTAAATTCGCATCGCTTCCTGTTCGCATCAATATGTTCGCATCGCTTCTGGACACGTGATGTCTGATGACGTGATGCTAACTTTTTGGATTGATCCACTTTTTATGTCGAGTGACTGATTCTTTCATTTGACTGTGCTTTCTTCGTGTCGATCAAGACATTCCCTTCGTATTGCTTTATAGCGTTCAACATAGCATCGATCCCCCACATCCAACTTCGCATCGATCCTTTACTGTTTGCTTCATATCGATACGAACTCGCGTTCTTCGTATCGATAGTTTGGAGGTCATTTCATATCGTTCGTTGATTGGGGTGTTGATTTCGTATCGATTTGTGGCTGATCGATACAAAGCATCTTTGATAATGCATCGATACGAAGTGGACTCATATGTTACTGCAGATGGATGCGAAGTCGGCGAATTTGGATGGATACAAAGTGGGATTGCCTACTGATGGATATGAAGAGGAGCTTATCTACCGATGGATACAAAGTAGACCGATGCGAACAGAGGCAGAACGATGGATATGAATGAGTGGGTTTCCTTGATTTTCATCGATCGTAATTGAAGCACACAAATTCCGATTGACTTGAAATTTCGAACGTTGGCTTCCATGGCTTTGCTTTCCATGTCATGTTAATTGTAGTTCGATCCAGACTCGGACAAAATTTATCAGCATCCATTGCAAACCTTTGTATAATCATTCTTCGGGATGAATTGCCTTTGATTTCCAATCGATTCCTTGGTATCACGGCCTTGTCAAAAGGCGAGATAACACATATAACCTCAAACAAATCGAGGTATCATTTTCCAAACATCCCATAAGCCAAACAATAAAGAATTTAACACATTATTTAAGTTTTCTCGATTAATTTATTTTTTCCATCATTTACTTTCATTTATTTTCATTCATTCAGACAATGTCATTTTTCTTATTCCATTCATTTACTTACATAAAAAAAATTCATGCACTATTTAAAATCATTAGTGAATTCATTATTGAAGTATTACATACATTCCATTGCAGTTTATTTAATTTTTTTATTTATATAGCTTGATTAATATTAATATTTGTTAACCCGCCTTTAGGCAAGGCAACATACAGGCGGATTTAATCCAATTGACTGCACAATGATCAATGCTGAATTTTCACAGATAATAAACATGATCACGAAGCCAAAAATGTAACATAGTCGATGAACAAGCGGCACAAGACGTTTAAAATATGGTTTCATTGAATCGCTTCAAGTTGCTTGGAGTTTTCTTCTAGTCGTCCCTGGGTTTGCTTCGGGTTTTCAAATGGCTTTGCTTCGGGTATTCAAATGGCTTACTTAGGGTCAAAGGAATCTTCACTTCAAGTCTTTGAGGAGCAAGTTACTTCGAGCAATCAAACAACCTACTTCGAGTTCGCAACAAGTTCACTCCGAGTCAATGGCAGGGTAACTTCGGGTCAAGGAGGTGGCTACTTTGAACCATAGCCATGGATCGATCAGCAACCAGGGATTCACATCAATTCATATCCATCAAACTTCGCCTACCACTTCATATCGATCACCATCTCATTCGTATCTATCCACCCAAACCTCCTAATTCGTATCCATGCAATCGCGGCACACTTCGTATCGATCATTCACTTGGTTGATACAAAAAGCACAACACATCATCGATACGAGGGGAAGGTTTTTGGCATCGATACGAAACCAAGCAAGAGCACAGGATCGATACGAAGACATCCTCTAAGCATGGATACAAAGACAACACCAAATGATTGATACGAAGAGTACGTGTTGGCATCGATACGAGAGAAATGATACATGATCGATATGAAAGGCAAGCTACATGATGGATACGAAATGCATGGTGAAACAAAAGAAGTGGTCAATGAACATGAAAAGCGTATCTCTCCTAGATTCTCGAGTCGCGTCATCGGTACGAATTGCATGGTATGAAGGACAGTGAATATAGAGCCATGGATCGATATGAATGTGACAACCAACCTATAAATCCAAACTTGCATCGATCATATTTCACAATTTACAATTCTAAATGCTACCAAATTTTCACAGGAGCTTGCGTACAACCTCAGGAATGTTCATGATCGATTTCGGCTTGATTGGGCAAGATTTGGATCGATACGAATCTCATTCATATCGATCATGAATCGAGTCGAAATGACCAGGGATCGATCATGTGGGCCCACCCACGTGAGAGAAGGAGTCTACCGAGATCTGAGCGAGATATTTGCAGCCTACACCTATAAATAGCAGTACAAGAGCTTCAAAAGAGGGGTCTTTTGGTTCTTCTGTGTCATTACTTTGTAGAACTCTATTTTAACTCGATTAATATCATCTACACTCTTGTAACCAATGAGTGATAATCAATAAACAGCAACTCTTCAAAGTGGACGTAAGCTATAACGTCAAACCACTATAAATTGTGTGTTCCTACTGCTTTCCTTTTAATTTTTGAGTGTTGTTCATATTTGTATTCTCTACATACTTGCTATCTGTGATCTTGATTGTAAACAGGTGCGTTCATCGACAATTGGGTGTTTATTACCAATTTTGGTGGAAACGCTTTGGTGCTTTCGATGAGAAGGCAAACATTCAGGGATTCTACAACTTGGACTTTGGATCTAAAAGCTTAAAGACTTAGATCTGGAAAGCTATGAAGAAGCAATCAACAAGGAGACAAAGATCGGAGAGAAGTCTGCATGAAGGAAGCCAGGAAGCATCCTCAGGAGCTAATCAGACTTTGGCCTTCATCACCAGAGACGAGATGGAGATGATGATGGAAGCCATGCAGGAAGGAATGTTGAAAAGGAAAGGAGATATGATACAGAACCTACTCTAGCAAATTGGACAAGCTAGAGTGCAAAATCAAAGAAATGAAACTACAGGAAGCGTTGGAAACAGGGATTAAGAACATGGAGCGACCATGATTCAGAATGGAGCGGACCATCGGGAGTAGTCCACGAGCTAGGGGGCATGCCCCTAGAGCATATAGATCCAATACCTGGCAGAATACCAAGCAGAACTATGCAACACGACGTTGATAGAGGAATGGATGCTTGTCTAGGAGAGCAGATCCCAGGATTCCCTCGTGGAATAGGGGCAGATCGGAGGCAACAAACAAGGATCCCCACTTGATGGCAGTAACAGATTGGCGGAGATGGTCAGACGAGCCATGAGAAGCGGATTAGTGAATAGAGATCTGGAAGATGTTAATAGGAGACCATTTGCTCCCGCAATTAGGCTGGCCAGGAATCCACCAGAATTCAAGCTACCAACATTAGTGATATATGATGGAAGGACAGACCCTGCTGTTTATCTAACATGGTATATGCAGCATATGGAAGTACTGGGGGCATCAGAGGAGATCATGGCCCGGTATTTTCCACTATATCTGACGAACATAATAGCATTATAGTTTAGACAATTGGAGAGTAGTTCGATTGAAACATGGACCAAGTCGACTGAAAAGTTTATGAGGCAGTTCAGGGTTCACATCTCAAGGCCCATGAATGCGATGAGTCTGACGACCCTGAAGCAGAAGAGCGGAGAGTCTTTAAGGAACTACTTAACACGATTCATTGGATCAGCCAGATCCATCCATGGTTTTGATGGCAGCTGTATCTAGCATAACCGATGGCACAGAATTCAAGAACTCATTAACGAGGGATCCACCCATGGATCTAGGAGAATTTTACCATGATGAAGAAAGGTTTTTGCGACAAGAGGATGCAAATGCTAAGAGAGAAGAAGGAGAGGGAGTTGATGTTTATGCAGTCAAAAGCAGAGACCCGCCCAGAAAGGATTCATGTAAAGATAAAGGGAAACGAAAGGTAGATAATAACGGTGATGTACCAAAGTGGCCACGGAAGGAACCGAGATTAACCTCTTACACAGAGTTGAACAAAATTTTGGAATGAATTTACCAAGATACTAAGGGGCAGGTTCCCTACCGGAGGCCATTGAAGAGGGATCCGACCAACAATGAGAGGAAGTCATACAAGTACTGCTTATTCCATGATCTAAGCAGCCATAGTACAAATGATTATAAGCACTTGAAGGGTGAGATAGAAGGGCATATCTAGAACGACATGCTATTACAATACGTGAGGAGGCGAGCAGCAACGGTAGAGCAAGAACGACCACCATCTGCATCAACTGGGGATGGCTCAGGATCGAGGCATCAGCTTGTCATCAACTGATTGAAATAATGACGAATAAGTAGCAAACTCCATAATAGTGTGGTTAAGTCGCTTACACATGTACAGGATCACGAACGATCCTTAGGCGTGCTCTGAGACGACTATCAAATGCATCGGTGTATGTGTTTGCACTTCGACGTCTATGTCTTGCTTTGTTTTTCTAATTTTTGCATCTGGATTTGATTTGGTTGGACATTTTGGTAGTAAGTCTCATTTTGAATGTAAATCAGGTATTTGTAATTCCATAATAGCTATGTCACTTACACATGTACGTGGTCGCAAACGGTCCTCAGGCATGCTCTGAGATGGCGATAAACCACTATAACAAACAATTCACAAACTCGCTCAAAAGTGAAATCTGACGTTAATGATACTAAGTCCCCCCCGAGCACACATAATTCGCCTCGAATGGCACATGACCTCGAACGGTCAAAATTCGCCATGAACGACACTCGACCTCAAACGGTCATAATTCGCCTCGCCTCGACCTCGAACGGTCACAATTCCCCTTGGACGACACCCGACCTCGAACGGTCATAATTCGCCTCGAACGGCACCCGACCTCGAACGGTCACATACCGCCTCGAACGACATACAGTCTCGAACGATCGCTGTTCACAATCATGTAAGATTATCAATCGTTTTACAGGTTATTAACAGGATACGAACATCCAGCTTATGATGCTACAAAACACACCTTCCTATCCCAAGGCATGTTTTGGTGGGAAAAGTGTTAACCCGCCTTTAGGCAAAGCAACATACAGGCAGATTTAACCCAATCGATCACACAATGATCAACACTAGATTTTCACAGATAATAAACATGATCACGAAGCCAAAAATGAAGCATAGTTGATGAACAAGCAGCACAAGACGTTTAAAATATGGTTTCAACAAAGATTGATTCACTTCAAGTTGCTTGGAGTTTGCTTCGAGTCATCCTTGAGTTTTCTTCGGGTTTTCAGATCGCTTACTTCGGGTCAAAGGAGTGTTCACTTTGGGTCTTTGAGGAACAAGTTACTTGAGCCATCAAACAACCTACTTCGGGTTAGCAACATGTTTGCTCCGAGTTAGTGGTAGGGTTACTTTGGGTCAAGGAGGTGGCTACTTCAAACCCTAATCATGGATCGATCAACAACCAGGGATTCACATCAATTCGTATCCATCAAACTTTGCCTACCACTTTGTGTCGATCACCATCTCGTTCGTATCTATCCACCCAAACCTCCCAATTCATATCCATGCAACCGCGACACAATTCATATCGATCATTCACTTGTTCGATACGAAGAGCACAACACGTCATCAATAAAGGGGGAAGGTTTTTGGCATCAATATGAAACCAAGCAAGAGCACAGGATCGATACGAAGACGTCCTTTAAGCATGGATACGAAGCCAACACCAAATGATCGATATGAAGAGTACGTGCTGGCATCGATACGAGAGGAATGATACATGATCGATACGAAAGGCGAGCTGCATCATGGATACGAAATGCATGGTCAAACAAAAGAAGCTGTCAACGAACGTGAAAAGCAGATCTCCCTTGGATTCTCAAGCCGCGTCATCGGTATGAATTGCATGGGTACGAAGGAAGGTGAATATAGAGCCATGGATCGATTCGAACGTGACAACCAACCTACAAATCCAAACTTGCATCGATCATATATCACAATCTATGAGTCCAAATGCTACCAATTTTTCACAAGAGCTTGCGTACTACCTCAAGAATGTTCACGATCGATTTCGGGTCGACTGGGCAAGATTTGGATCGATACGAATATCATTCGCATCGATCATGAATCAAGTCGAAACGACCAGGGATCGATCACGTGGGCATACCCATGTGAGAGAAGGAGTCTACCGATATCTGATCGAGATATTTGCAACCTACAACTATAAATATCAGTCCAAGAGCTTCAGAAAAGGGGTCTTTTGGTTCTTCTACAAGAACTCTATTGTAACTTGATTATTATCATCTATACTTTGTAATCAACGAGTGATAATCAACAAAACAACAACTCTTCAAAGTGGACATAGGCTACAACGCTGAACCACTATAAATCGTATGTTCCTACTGCTTTCCTTTTAATTTTTGAGTGTTCTTCACATTTATATTCTCTACACACTCGCTATCTGTGATCTGTGATTGTAAACGGGTGCTTTCATTGACAATTGGGTGTTTGTAACCAATTTTGGTGGAAACATTCATGGATCATTTCAACTTAAGTTTCTTAACTTTTTAACCTTACATTCATTTTTTCACATATAGTATCATTTAATATTGCATCTACTTATGAATAAATAAATATTAAATATATTAATGATTCGTTTCAACATCTTCTTAATTTTAAAATTATCCACTTCAATAGTATTTACGTTTATCTATTCAATTTAATTTGTTAAGCATTTCAAAACATTAACTCGTGTTTATAATATTTCCTGCGCATCTTAATTTTTCATTTATAAACATTTGTTCATTTTGAAGCATATTGTTATTAAGATTTTACTTGTGTGATATTCTATTACATATCCATATCAACATTTCAACCTTTAAATATTTCAGGTAAGTTTTATATATGTCTTTTAGAATGTAATCGAATGTTACACAAGTTTATCTTATTCAAATTTAGTTAACAAAATTTCAATAGTTCACATCATCACTATCTTTTAATTTACAAATTATAAATCTCCAATTCCTTTACAGTTTCATTGATCGCTTAACTTCTAATTCTTATTTTTCATTTTAGAAGTTTCCAACTATTAAAATAGTTAAGATTTTATTTCATTACAATGATTGAAATCCCCAATTTGTAGAAACTTAAGAACTAAATACCGGATTCCATTTTAAATTATTTAAAATAATACACACACACACACTCATAGTTTTTATATATTTAATCATATTTAGAAATTAAAACTTAATATTTATTGATCAAAACAAATGTGTAGTAAAACTACTATAGCGGTCTTTCCACTTTGAAACTCGAAAATGAAAGTCGATGATGCGGTCGTCATCACCGAAGTTATTTTCCAACGACAAAAGAAGGGAGTACATAATTTATTTCCTTTTAAAATTCCTTTAAACATTTCTTTCAAATCGCATTGAAAATATTCATATCTAAAAATACTTCCAAATAATACTAACATTATATTCCAAAATCTTTTGAAAATAAATTTCAAACCCCGAACTTAAGTTCTGAAATTTGCAATTCGTTTTTACTTTATTTGTAAGTCCCATTTTGCAACCAATATTTATAAAATTTCACTTCCTAAAAAGCAAACATACCAAAAACAACCATACCCATTTATAAAATTATTCTTCTATATACAAAATATAATACTAGGTAATATTTCATTTACCTATATTTCAAAAACAATATTGTGTCGGTTTGCCATGTTAAGTGTTTAGAAATCTCTATCGATGTCATAACGTCCTATGAACCGGTCAGAATTTATAAATACTAAAAAGAACAAATTGGCACAATATAAAAACATTTCATAACACCAACAAGTATGCTCTCTCATATATGTACACTCAAACAATTTATTCTAGGGTATTACTACCCTATCTCTAATGAGTCAAACGCCACAAAGCTAAGGTTATCGCTACACCAAAGCTTTGATACCAAATGTAACGACCCACCTTTTTGGACGGTTTAAATCGACAATAAACCACACGTGTCTACTCAAACAATTCAAAAGGGAGGATTGTTCACGGGGTAAATAATACATTTAGAGAAAAGAAAGAAAAACAAAACACAAAATCTCACAATGAAATGACAAAGTATAATAATCATATAAACAGTTCAAGAAGCTGCTTTACAAATAACATTTGATTACACTTTTACAATATATCAGAGTTGTACATACAGCAGGAATAACAAGATAATGCAACGGAACAACATGATGCAGTGGAATATATATATATATATATATATATTAAATAGTATACAAATCTCCGTCTTTATCTTCCAGAAATAAGGCCTTCAATACATTGAAAAGCTATGACTGACCCAAGCATAATGAAAGATAAAAAATTCGAGTCAGGACTAAAAGATCTTATGTAAGTTAAATCAAAATAAGCAAACATGAGTGTAACGGCTTTAGAGATTTTTATGGGATTTTACATTTCCCATCTAGTGCCTAACGTGCATTCAATAACTTAAAAGATGTTCGGGATTCCATCTCTTATGGTTCCGTTAAACTATCTACATACATAGTACAATACACTATTATAATATGTCTACAGTAAAGTAAAGTATTAAAGTAGTGTTAAAGCATTACTCATATCACCCTTGACACAATTAATACGAATGTCGTAGTCAATATAATACTGTAAACTCCACCGTAAACTAGTGGGCTATCAGGGAGCACTCCATAAGTATGACACAAACCAAACTCGTAACGAGCTCGATAAGGCATATGACAAGGCACGCGAGGCAATGTCCATGGTAGGATACTACCGTTTTGTGGATCTGGACTGGTGGTAGCGCATAGCAGCTACTACTGTCCACCTAGAGACACACTTCCATAATCAAATAAAGGGTTGGCCACTAAATCAATCACAAAGTAATAAATATGGTATTGAAGAAATGAACCTAATAGGGGGAGCGACCCCATTTGGCCAGGCGTGGCTTTTGTTTTAGTCATATTAAACTGACTCGAGGGGGTCAGGGCTGCGTTCATACCTCACACAGTAGCGTTCGCCACTTTGACTTAGTGGATTCGAGGGCTTTCAGGGATTCGAACAGATGCTCGTTTGTATCGATCGTGGTATGCTCTGGCCGATCGATATGAAGCTGTTGTAACAGGATCGATTCGAAGTGGAGTAACTGCATGGATTCGAAGGAAGGCCATTGGGATGGATACGAAGTTTGGCCATCTGATGGATTCGAAGCAGAGGAGACTTGATGGACTCGAACATGTTGCTTTGGGTGATGGATACGAAGTGGGGTTACAGGATGGATTCGAAGAGCGGTTGTCTGATGGATTCGAACTATTGCTTGCTGATGGGTGCGAACTAGATGGAGTCGAGCTGAGACATGAGGATGGGTACGAACTTCATGGATTCGAAGTACTCCAAGCTGATGGATTCGAAGTGGAATGACTCCATGGATTCGAAGCACTGCAACTTGATGGACACGAAGTAGCTTAGCTGGATACGAACGAAACCCTTGT
The DNA here is from genome assembly GCA_030765085.1 of Allium cepa. Lineage (NCBI taxonomy): Eukaryota > Viridiplantae > Streptophyta > Magnoliopsida > Asparagales > Amaryllidaceae > Allium > Allium cepa. Next base: position 788,096,802 of record CM060935.1, on the reverse strand, counting down.
CTATGGATTCGAACAAGGGCTATCTCCTCTATCTTGAATCGATCATAACTTGAGCGTACGAACTCGGATTGACTTGAAATTTGAAACGCTGGCTTCTACAGCTTTGCTCGTCATGTCTCGTCAATTGTGGCACGATCCGGACTCGGACAAAATTTATCGATATCCATGGTTATCCTGCAATGCACAGTTGGTATTCAAGAATAGTAATTATCGATTCTTAGTAAATTTTTGGATACCTCGACTTTGCCAAAAGTTGGGATAACAATTATATTATGTTTAAGGATTACTCATCCAAATTGTTGTTTGTTGTTTGATCTAGGTGTTTTGTCTTTATGGCCTTTTAGGATATTCTTGTGTGAGAGCGTTCAGAAGGAGAAAATTTAGATTGTTTAGTGCTATGTAATTGTTTAGAGTTATGGAACATGAATGCTAGTCTGGTCTAAGTAAGTGTTCATGTTAGACATAGGCTTACAATCTAAACATGCTTTATTTGTGATAATGAAATCGTAAAGTTGTCTAGATGCCAAGGCATGCTTGCTTGTTATATTGTATTTGTTGTTTCCATCGATGCCATGGTAGTTGGTGATCAAATTGATCGTTAGTGAGGTTTGTTTATCGTAGGCTTACAAAATCAAATTGTCTGAAGTTAAACAATAAGGAACATGTCTTCTTAAATCCCTTCACTTGTTTTTACTTACTTCTTTCCACTAATGTCTCCTTAAATACTCGGATTTAAAAAAAATCCAACATATAATTCTTTGATGTTTAAAAAAAACCACATTAAACCTTTTATTTTAAATTATATAATTGGATGGTCGGTTCTCCACCATTGTATTGTGTGGTTGTACTACTTGTTAATATATCTTGATGTGATGGTGATCAATTGTCAAATCAATTCGTCGCGTAATTAATTCTACCATCTGTCTGACACTCGGGTAAGCGCCTTCTATTCTCGGTAACTTTTCAAGATGATTTATATAGATATCGTTTGTTTGAATTGCTGAATGCTGAACTCTGAATGTTGAATACTGATTGCTGAATGCTTAAAATATTATTTGTTTACATTCTTATTAGAGATTTGTTTTATGAGTATAAATTACTACTTTGACACTATTACCCCTTAAAGTTAAAATTAATTATTCTTCAGTACAACTATCATGCAAAACAAACTTAATAATATTATTTTATGTCTTATATTAATATACAAATAAAAAACAATAACGATCATGTGTGCAAGTATCGTAAAATCTACAAAGCACGTCGAAAATAGAAAATTTGATGATGTAAATATATTTATACGAGTTTGTCGAGAAGAAAATATTTAATTATAATAAAATTGAAGTTTGTTTGTGTTTGCAATGTTTTCAGCATTATATATGTGTATGCGTGTGTGTATGTATATGTATGTGTGTGTATGTGTGTATATATATGTATATTCAATGTGTTGAAATAAGTTATTATAAAAATATCAGACGGCTTTGTCCAACTTTTTGCAATTATGCAATATGTTGATTTTCTGTGTATGCATTGTAGATTTTGTTTAGGTTTTCATATACCTTATATAAACCATTATTGTTTAGCCTCTCAAATTTGTTTATTTATAATTTTTTCACATCTACATTATATATTTCAATTTATTTATTTTTACATTTTCATTCCTATTAATCAATTTATAAATTCTCGTATTCTAACTTAAAATTGTATGCAAACGTCGTGGTATGTTGACATTAATTTTTGTCGTCGCTAGTTTTTAGTATATTTGTTTCTAGTGATTGAAAACTACACTATAAAACTAAAATGAAAACAAAAACATAAAAATCACCAACTAAAAACAAAATTGACGTTTTGTTTGAACTTTTCTAATTGTTTGATATAGTTAAACAAAATTATAAAATAACTATATATTATGTTGCATATGAGAATAACCGAAAAATATGAAGTAATAAGCAGTCACTACTTAAAGTAAGCATTAAAATTTTACTTACTCAATTAAGTGAATTGAAATTTCTAGCACTTATTTGAAAATAAAAGATAGCAAACACTTGTGGCTTATTTAATGAGTATACAGCCGTTATATTTTATTTTCAGGTAAATAGACATGAGCAATAAGTTGCAAAAAAATTTAATTTCGAAAACAACAAGTTTGCTTTTTAATCCGAATGTCAATTTTTAGTGTAAACTGAAAATGACAGTTAAAACTATAATTCTGTGATTTACGCTAAAATGTGTCTTGCAGTAAAAAAAAACATTTTTTTGTTAGAAACTAATTTTTTTTTAAACTTTTTCGCAGAATCGCTTTTATTTGTTTTCTTTGAAACAAACGCAGCCTTAAGGTTTTTATTTTTTATTTTATTTTATTCTTCCATCTTTCCCACTGAAGCATCGCAGTTGCACTTGTTTCTAAATTCGTAATTTCAGCTTAATTTTCTTACCAATTTATCCCTTTCTCGGTTCATTTAAATTTTCGAGATACTATGATTTTGTCGGTTATAGATCTGATATGTTTGGAATCTTCAAGTTAGAGATTGGCGTTACAAAATCGTCGTTTTTATTGGGTTACTTCGAGGAATTTGGAATTGCAATTGCAGTGTCAGGTTAATTTGAGTATATTACGCCAAAGCCAAAGATTGTTGTTTGGAGATAAAATTCAGATATGGATATGAATTTTCCCAAAGGCATCAGATCTTCTATTATTTTTATGGTAGTAGGATTAGTTACCTTTGTTTTAGTAGCATCTTTGCTTTTAGTTTCAAATCCAATCAATACATCATTAACCGAAAATAACACCGAACTGATTATCATTAGTAATCATTCAGTTGATGACTCATTTTCTCAAAATAAAATTGAGGCAGAAGAAGATGTAAGCAGTAATATGGAATTAAATTCTGATAAAGGAAGGGATCGGGTGATTGATAAGTCCAATTTTTTGAAAGACTTGGAGAAATCTACTTCAGATGTTGGTATCAGTGAAAATGTTGGTCTTTTGAATGGAAGTACCAGTGATAAAACTGAGGTTGATAAAAATGCGAATGAAGAGAAAAATGGCAGCTTTGAAATTCAGAATGATGAGATTTCTTCTTCCGATAATGGGAATGTGACAACTCCTCAGTCAAGTAAGATTTTATTAGTTACATTATTATCTTTTAGTTTCATTATGTGCTTTGTTGATGTATAGTTTCATTGGACATGTTAACTTGAAATGCATCATAATTAGTTTGCATTTTGATTCTCAAGAAACCATTACAGATTTTATCCACTCACCCTTAGACAAAATTTCATAGCTGATGCATCCTTTAAACTATACCAGTTCAGTTAAAATTAAGACAATGCAAATAAGTTTTTAACAATAGAGCAACATCTGTTACAGTCGAGCCTCATTGGATAAAAGACTACAAAGTCCGAATGGATCTTTGACATTCATGACGCTCTAGCATTTTGACAGGGACTACCACAGTTATGGATCTTATGTCGAGTTCAGGCCTTGTAGCATTGGTTCCTTGCACATATACCCATTTTAAACAATTTGATGAAAACTAAAATGTTGTCGAAGTAATATGGAACTTAATAAACTTTTGACTTAGAACACTAAAATAGATGTAACATTTTGATGTACTTAAATACAATGTAAATATTTATTTGTTACTCGATCACTATTCTGCATGCACTGAGTTGAGTATTAACTCTTTTGGTACCACCATCGTTATTTGTTTGCATTAATGAATTTACTACATCTTTAGCTTCCCTGGTATGTGCACCGTACATTGACGTTATACTGGCCATGATATTAATCATGGAGCTACAAAAATAGCACATTGCTACTGCCCTATAAGGCATTCAATAATCTGGATTATGTAATGCCTTATTTAACATCATTATGCACATAGCCTGACACTGTATCTAGTATGTATCGATGAAATGGCTGAACTGAACAACAATATTGGAACATGAATATATAATACTATTAAGCAACCATTCGATAATTCAAGTATGGCTAAAATATATTTGATTATATTTTGCTTACATACAATTTACTTCCAAACTGAAATCTTCCAACAGTGATATTCATATAGTGCAAATTGTTATAACTCTTTGACTCATGTTTTTGATACTCGATCAGTCACTCTTATAAGCGATAAGCGAGTGCTTTATAACAGGGTATTGTCCAATGTTGAATGTTTGCTCAAAAATGGAAGTGAATCCAAGCATCAAAAAGTATATCGTACTTATTAGATTAACAAAGAGAGATGAAGAAAAAAAAACTTTATAATAGGGTAGTGTCCAATGTTGAATGTTTGCTCAAAACTGGAAGTGGATCCAAGCATCAAAAAGTGTATTGTACTTATTAGATTAACATATAGAGATGAAAAACAACAACAACAACATACTATATTATTCATCATCACTTATCATCGACTAATTTAAATAGTAAGTGAGATAATGGAACCAGTTAATTACCACAAACATGTTAAGTTTTGGAACTACTGCGGGCACCCATCCGTATGAGTGCATCATTGAGTGTAGAAAGCATGAAGACTACCCAATATAAACAATCTGAGCCAATTGTGGAAGGATTTTGTATAATTCGAAGGTGGTGAGGAGTTTGACATGCATGCGAGCCAGATTAAAACAACAGATCAACCTAGTTAGTAGTTAAGGATGTACTGGCAACAAAGTTTGGGATCAAGAAGTTTAAAGAGAAGAATTTATGGATATGGAAAATGAAGATGGGAGCCATGTTAATAACAGATGCTTGCTTGGAGGCGATTGGAGAAAGATGAATGAAGCTTATTGACGATATGCAGATGGCTAAAGGGTACTGTCTATTAGATCCCACTGCCCACAAGATGACACTCAACAGAAACATAATAGTTACAAGGATGTGAATAAGGAATATACATGCTCCAACCAGAAGGGTTTGAAAAAAAAGAGCAAGACTTGCAGATTGGCCAAATCTTGATACGGTCTCAAAGATGCATCAAGCGTTGCTATAACAGATTTGATTTCTTCATTATAAGCCTTAGATGCAACAAACTGCATTCAGACGCTTGTGCATGCTGTAATAAATTTGAAGGGAACAAGTTTATTGTGGTGTTGTTGTATGTAGACGTCATGTTGGTATCATGTCCCAACAATAATCATGTCAAAGAGTTGAAGTCGCAGTTTGTTAGGGAATTTGATACGAAGGACAAAGGTTGGCAAACAAAATTCTAAGGATGTGGATTTACCGATCGAAAGAGAAAAATAATAGGACATTTTTACTTTTTAAAATAGTTGTTTTTCCCTTAAAGTACAACATGTAACATTGTGTAAGTCAATCTCTACCCTTTTTCGTGTTAAAATTCAAATTATCCTCAAGTATGAGTTCTCACACTAGAAAAAGAAAAAGAAAAAGAAAAAGAAAATGAAGATGTCTCTAGTTCCACATGCATCAGCTGTGGGAAGTTTAGTGTTCAATATGGTTTGTACAAGACCGGATATTGCTCAAACAATGGGAGTGGTTGGTCGATGCACAGTAAATCTTGATCGAGAGCATTGGAATATTGTGAAGAGGAATTAGGCTCTTGAGATATATCAAGGGTCCTCAAATGTTGTTTTTGGTTATGTTATGGAGGATCATATATTATGATTAGAAGATATCTTGACATAGATTTTGCAAGTGATCTCAATAAAAGCAAGTGCACAAAAAGTTGTGTGTTTAGGCTTGCTGGGAGAGCTGTGAATTGACTTCGAAACTGCAGTTTATTGTGGTTACTTCAATGATAAAAGGAGGGCATATTACAACATCAAAAGCTAGCAAATACATAATATGGTGCAAAAGCCACTGGAGGGGCTCAGCCACAAAAAATACACAATTTCTTTATATTGAGATAGTCAAAGTGTTTTACATTTGGCAAAGATTATCCAATGGTCCATCAAGGACAAAACATATTTGAGTGAATTATCAATTTGTTTGCGAAAAGTTGTAAGCAGGAAATATGGATTTTCCGAAAATCCATATGAGAGATAACCTAGCAGACATGTTAACAAAACCGATCAACTTTGACAAATTTAGCAAGAAGCTTAGAATATCTTGGGTTCTTTCAAGTGATTAACTAGTTATATATGTTATGCTTTGTAGATGATATGGGATTGAAAGTATTTTTGTTATTATTTTGTCTTGAAATTAATATTCATCCTAATTGAAGTATCTTCACAATGCTATCTACCTAGGGCAAATATGTGTGTCTCTTTGACTTCTGCTCTTGAAAACCAATAAGATTGGTGCTTTACAATAGATTACTTGTTCAATGCAATAAATTGGGAGAGTTCTTCTGGAATTTGGTCCAAACCTTAATTTTTTTTTATATACTCTAGTCATAATATTCATATGAAGATAAAGAAATCACTAATTAATTTGGCTTGCATGGTGGAGAAATCGTGAAGATGTGATTACAAAAAAGTAGTATACCGTGATTGTCCAATCATGTATGCTATAATCATTTATCTAAAGAGTATATTTAGGTGTTTAACAATAATATATGTGTAATATGAATATTTGTAACTCTTTGCCTTGTGCTCTTGAAAACTCAATCAGTCAATCGTGCTTGAAGTCAATTGGTGATTGATATATTATTTGTCCAGTGCAATAAATTGAAAAGGTTGCTGGATGTTGAAAGTTGATTTAAATCTTAAATAGTAATGTATACACCAATTATTACATTAGCATAATGAAGGTGGATGAATCAAAACCTATACATAATCACTTATTACCGATTGATATTTGCAACAACATGGAGAAATAATGAAATGAGTTGAGTACGACAAACACTTCGACTGAAATAAGTTGCTTTTTGGCTTTAAGAAAGCCAACGGAAATTGGTTTTGACTTTTAAAAAGCAAAAAATAAGTTATTTAAATCCATCCAAACGAGCCACAGTTTACCTTTTATTGTTCATTTTCTCAAGTGATTAGCTAATTATTTTTATTTATTCCAGTTTAGCTCTAAAGATGGTATATGTTGAGAATTTATATTTGTTTTTGTTGACTAGTTTCCTAACCAACATCGGAATGAAACGAGGCGCGTTATGAAGAGCAAATGCTACTTGCTAATCACTAGGTTTAAAATGAAAAATGAGGAGTTAAATACCCAACTGGAAGGTAAATAACACAAGATATAGAGTGGTTCGACAAAGCTGTATGCGTCCAATGTGAAATTTTATTGCTATATATTTCTCTTACAACTACAAGAAATTACAAGAGAACAATATAAAAACAAGAAATACTTAAGAGTAACAAAGCCGTGTAACCTTAAGAACTTGGAATGTCAAGAGTCATGAATCGTATGTAATTTTATGCTTCCAACCTTAGTTTTATGGTGCTGACCTTTTTGAAGTGTCATTGCATGAGGTATTTGTAGCAGACATAATGGATATTGTATGATTGAGATTGTGCTGCAAAAAAAGATGAGAATCAGACGTAATTGTTGATCTGACTGTAGATGTAAATAGTCGATAGTTGTAAAACAAGTCAGAAGATGGACGGTGTATGAAAAAGCACTCATCATCTCTCCGTATAGGGCGTGTTTGCATTAAATGTGTATTTACTGCTAATGGTAAGCCCCATCAGATCAGCCGCCCCACTGGCGGTGCCTCGATAGGATGGATTGATGGCCTTGTTTTTCACTTGAGCACCCACATAGCCTAGTCGGTTGACTGGATGTTGGCAACACAGAACGGGCTTGGAATTTAATTAAGGACATGTAGGATAGACGGACAATGGACCGGTTGCGGGGTGCTCGAGAATGAGGCTTGGCGCTAGCTTGATCTGGCTATATGGAAGTTCTGACATAGAGGAGTGGGGCGGGACTGATTCGGGCCCGGTCCTTATCTTCAGCTGTTGCTGGAAGTCTAATGTAGAGGAGCCAGATGAGACTGATCCGGGGCCGGTCTTCGTCTTTGATTGTTGCTAGAAGTCCAATATCGAGGAGTTAGGCAGGACTGATTCGGGCCTGTTGAATATGCGCTTATATGTTTTTGTTTGATGATGATAAACATATATATTCATTTAAATGTATTTGGTAATGTACTATTTTGTCTTTCATAGATTAAATAAATATCCGTTGAATAAAATAATTGTTGAATATGCGCTTATATGTTTTTGTTTGATGATAATAAACATATATATTCATTTAAATGTATTTGGTAATGTACTATTTTGTCTTTCATAGATTAAATAAATATTTGTTGAATAAAATAAATTACACAGAATTTGAATTCAAACAGATATTTTATTCAAACAAATATTTATTACAATCCTGAATAGTACAAATTCAAGCTCTCACTAAACATATACAATTTTGATTCTAATTACATCACAATACAATTTACATAAATGTCTGACTACATATCACTCACACTCGTAGTTTATCTTCAACTTCATTTCAGTTAGAATTCAGCATCTGAGCAATCTGCAAAAATATTCACTAACGCAGTAAAATTGAAAAAGAAATATTTTTGCAATATAAAATAAAATATGATTTTTGAAAATATGATTTGCCTCAGTTATTTGGGTTGTTCGTCATCATTTACATTTGAATTCATCATACACGAACAATGTGACATGCACAGTGTATCACTGTACATGTCACAAGGCCGTGCACATCGATATACACTTGATCGATTTACAGGGACAGGTGAGCACATGTCAAACCCAAATGAAAAGCCGGGTTCATCTCACGTGCAATATATTTAAAATCATGACACGAGCACAAGGTCAAACTCGAGTTTTGAAACTGGATTCAACTCAAGTGAAATTTCAAAAATCAACATGAAATGATCAAGAATCAGATCAGAGACCAAGTACAAGGCACATTGCACCACTGACCAGAATACAAAGACTGAAAACATGCATGCAACATGGTACAAAGCTCAAGTTCAATTCCAAAAGCAACCAGCAATGCATGCAACAGAGATCAAGCTTAATGAAACATGCAGATTTGAAGAAATGACTGCAATATCAATAAACCAAATGAAGACCACAATCCAAACTGAAACTCCAGCCGTAATGCAACAGTGACATGCACATCAACCAAACAATCAAGCGATCAAAACAAAACAGTTTCAAGTGACAGCAAGCTTCAACCAAGTGAAAATGCTCAATGCACCAAGTACAGGTAACAACATGGTACAATGCAAATACATGGAACAATACCAAAGTATGGAGTGTGCAAGTGCAGATGACACAGACTCAACAAAGGCTACAGACAAGTAGCAGTGTGCAAAATGAAGCTAGTGAAGGCAACATGACCAAAAGATCACAAGTGCACAATAACATGAATGCAGTAACAACCAGAATGGATGCAAAGTGCACCAGTGATGCAAGCTACAGATTATACAATGAAAACATCAATTGAAGTTCAGGTTAAACCAACATGCATGAACAAGTGAAGCATTTGTGTCAAAGCAGAGCAAATGTCAACAGTGAAGTAAAATCAAGAAGACAAGTTCGAAGTCAAAACAGTTTTTCAATTGCAAACAAGCTCAGGGAACATCAGCAAGTACAATATCATAATACAAATGTCTATGCCGAGAAAACAATGAAGCAATCAGAGAATGTAAAGTCGAAAGCCACAGTGGATGAACAAAATGAATCAACACCGTGATTTACAAGCAATGAAAATATATACGCATATGAACAAGTCGTAAATCATCATCAACATCCATACGGAAATCAAAAGTCAAGGCCGAAGCAGTGCAATGAATTCGCAAGACCGAAGTCACAGTGAAACCATCACAGTCATCTCAAACGAACTAATCAAAATCAAAACCGTGGGAATGAAGTCATAAAAATATACGAATGTGAGAAAGTCAAATGTAAAGCCGTGGTCATCACGAAATTGATTCAAAACCGTGTCAACCAAGCAACGAAAATATTCGCATATGAATTAGTCAAGGAAAAATCGCAAGCATCCAAGCATAAACGATCGGCAGAGATAATTTCAAATATATAATGTACGAACGAAAATTAAGAATTAAAAATCCTATATAAACCATTCATCATTGGCAAATTCGAGACGATCGAGTTCACTGTTAATAATTGTTGAATATGCGCTTATATGTTTTTGTTTGATGATAATAAACATATATATTCATTTAAATGTATTTGGTAATGTACTATTTTGTCTTTCATAGATTAAATAGGGCCCAGTCCTGATCTTGAGCTGCTGCTAGAAGTCCAATGTGGAGAAGTCAAGCGGGACTGATCAACGTCCGGTCCTGACCTTGAGCTGTTGCTGGAAGTCCAATGTAGACGAGTCAGACATTGATCCGGGCTTGGTCCTGGTCTATCCAAATGTAGAGGAGCCGGGCGGGACTAATTTGGACCGGGTCCTAGTCTTGGGCTGTTGCTGGATGTCTAATGTAGAAGAGTCGGACGGGACTGATCCGTACTCGATCTTGGTCTTGTGAAGGCAGCTTGAAGAGGGCAGCTTTACCATAGCGCCTTGCTAGGGTGAAGGGCTGGTTGGGTCGGGCCTTGATTAGGCCAACCATGGATTAATTGGAATGGCCTTGATTAGACCATATTGTCTTTAATCGGGCTTGCTAGTTGCTTGCGAAAAATATAAGCAACATTTTGCCCCTCAAGTCCTATCCATTTACGGGTGCGGGGCTTGAATAAACATCACAAAAAATTTCCTCGAATGATGGCTTTGCAATGCATTCAGTGCGCTTTCAAGTCCGCGCAATTGGTTGCGACGATTCGATTTCCCAAACGTGGCAGGTGGGCAGGGTGCTTTTGGGGTGTGGGTGAAACGACAATTGCATTCATTACCGTAGACGATGGAGATTTGAGGCCAATTCAAATTTCATGGTGAAGATTTATGGGGGTTGGTTTATAAAATCCTTCCATCCTTTATTCTACTTTTCACGAAAATTTCGAACATAGTGAGAGAAATTTATGCATTCCGCACCTTGAGCTCTTTTAGATCACCGTGTTTAAAAAAATAAGTATGCCTCCGCCTCTACCTTCGCTGCAGTGAGTGTTGTGGCAGGGGTGAGGGCTGAAATATTTAGTCGTTCTTTTCTCTTTTTATTTGTTTTCAAATCTCCTTTCCCGCTTTAAAAGAGGGCTGAAGCGTTTAGTCGTTCTTTTTTCTTTTTATTTGTTTTCAAATCTCCTTCCCCGCTTTAAAAGCATTTCCATGGCCGGAAATGTTGTAGGTTTACACTGCATGAGTTCTATTCGAACAGTGGCTAGGAAACCACCCTTTTCTAGGCTCTTTTAACATTGACCAACCATCGCCATTTTACCAACAGTGGTTGTGCGTGGTTGTGCGACGACGTTGTGTTTGAATTAGCCTGCAATTGAACATACATCTCTTGTATGCAACATTTCTTTCGATAAGGGGCCATGGGTCGAATATCGGTCTTAGGCGGGGAGAGGAAACACTAGCTTGTACAAGTATTCTATAAGGGGATCATCGGGCTTTCGATTATGGTGTTTATATACAATTGTTTGTATTTCAGATGTTCACTTCTACCTCCACTTCCGCTAGTCAATCTCCCTCCGTAGGAGGCACAACATTTAGGGCTTCCGTGTTAAAATCGAGCAATTCCAACTTGGTCGAATTGTTGTCTCGTCACGGTGTAGTCGTATGGGAGGTGCATTATGCTACTTCGGACAACCATCCCCACTTACCCTCGGTGGGTTATTTCGCATTCTTGGTTGGTTATCTCAAGTTGGGGGGTTATGCTGCCTTTTCATCCTTTTTCTATCCCCATACTCGATGTATTCTGGCTTGCCTTCGATCAGTTGGCGTCAAATAGTTATCGGTTTTTGCTGCGTATATACGCTGCTTGTGAATCTCTAGGTCTCCCACCGTCAAATGCCAATCTTGTTGAGATGGTCCTGATATTACAGAAGGAGGCAAATTATCCGATTTGACACTTTTTTACCATTTTCAAGCCACCACTCCTCCAATGATATTTTTTCGAGCGGTTTAGTAAGGTAGCCCCTGTCTGGTCGATAAATTACTTCGTCACTCATGAAGTTAATCCCTACCTGGAGAACACCAACTTTCACTCTCCTTGTAAGTCTACTTTCCTTTTCTATTTCCTCTCTTCACTACTTTTCTGTGTTTACCTCGTCCATTGACAGACAATGCTTATTATCTTGGTGTCGGACGCCACGTCTTGATTTCGTGTATGGACAAGCTAAAAGCGGTTGGTTCCCAACTTTTAGATTTGAGGCTGTTGTTAACAGATGACAATCTTTGGTGGGTTGAGCTGTTTAGGCAAGACTAGACTTTGGCCGTGGAGTTATAGAAGAGGAAGTAGCCCAGACAAGTGGTCAAAAAGGAGTAGTTGGTCAAATTGATGAGGAATTGATCTCGGATTAAGTTCAAGGATCGTGATGTGGGACCGGTAACTGATGCTAACTAGCGGTATGATGACTTGGATGCCTGAGAGGAGATAGAGGAGTGACAACATGTAGATCCTGATAAGTTAGTAGACGTCGTGTCGTGCAGTGGGAGGAATTTGACCCCCGACAGCTAATTGTCGTCCATGTCTTTTGTCTTTAAGCGACTCCCGTAGATTGGGACATAGAGTCTGGTTCTAGTAGGAGCAGTTCCAAGAAAGGACAAAAGGACAACGATTAAGTGCTGGTGTGGTAGTCGGTCCTTCTCTCTAGTCGGCTCGTGGGTATGCTCCCCCGCACCTTGGATATGAAGGGGGCGTTAAGGGCGAGCAGGCGATGGGGACAAATGTGACTAGTGTCGATAGCTCGACTTCATCATGCCCGCCCCTTATAAGAAATAGGGGCCAGGCCGATAGAGATGGTAGTTTTATTTGCACTTCTTGTTTTACTTTTGAATTGCGGCTTATCCTTTCTTTCTTTGTCGATGCAGTGACTTGGAAGTTCAACTTTTGTGTCTTAGATCAATCTGCCTCTGCCATTTGATGTTGTTATGACTACCATTCTCTTAGACAAATGGAATGTGAAGAAGAAAAAGGCGAGGTCGTCAGGATCTCTGCGAGCGTAGGGAGAAATCCCTAGGACGAGGGGTCCAAGAGGCGAAAGATGATCAGAGAGAATGAGCACGAGGGGCCCTTTGTCCCCTTTGCTAAGTACATGACCATTTTTGATGCCAATGGGCTTTGCCGAGGGGAGGAAGAACCAGTCGTGCGGGTGTCGCTGGAGCTTGATGCCGCCCGAGACCATGCCGACTTGGATCGTATGCCACAGTCGATCTAGGAGATGCCGGTAGAGCTTCCAGGGGCCTCTCATCGTGTTTGATCTGAGTGAAGTTCTCATGAAAGAGAGGAGGTCATGGATGTTCATGCTCAGGAAGCTTTTTTTGTAAGATCTATTTTCCGTCTTCCTTAAACTTTGTGTTGCACGGGATCTTCTAGCTGATTTGTTCTTGTAGGTCGCTTGTCGTTTCGTCCATCTTCAGGCTTAACTTAAGGCACATAAGGAAAAAGTCAAGGCGTGCATACAAAGCTCAGGCGTCCGCGGAACAATTGGCTAAAGAGGCGGCAGATGCCAAGGAGCGGGAGAAGAGGGAGGCGACTAACTTTAAGGAGAAGCTAAGCAAGCTCGAGGCAGACCTTGCCCATCATACCACTAAATGTAGGTGCGTGGCCGATCTGGAGGCTGCTTGGAAGGAGGAAGATGATAAATGGTAGGATCGACTGACTAACTTGATCAAAGTCTTATTCCGGAGGAACCATGAGTTGTCGATTTTCGTGAGTCCCCTGAATGTCGACCTGCTTAGGGCGACACAGAGAGAGGTTGCAGAGGAGATAGCGACCGTTGGGAAGGCCGTGCTGGTTATCTTGACCAGGGAGTAGATTGACTCCTTACACCGGCCAGCTGAGGATCCGTCCTCGTAAATTTCTTTATTGTTTTTGTTGTGAGCCTATCAGGGCGGGTTGTGTGTCCCTGTACTTCTGTAGATAAACATTTTGTCAAATTCCAAGTGTTGATTGTCTTCGTTTGCTTGTCTGGTTGTGTATTTTCAGCAATTTGGTATTTTTTGTTCTGGTGGCAGTCAACGACTTAGGTAGCGGATGTCGGTTGTTGCTTCTGTAATTGGATCGCCCACCCTTGTTACTGAGGCATTGAGGTCGGTGTTTGAGCATCAGGCTTAATCGTGTGATCCTGAATCAAATTGGGGTTGTTTTGAAAGTATCTTGGATGCAGTAAGAATGATAGTCCTTGATAAGGAAACGAATGCATGGTAATTCACCCTCATGGATAGCCGTCTGGTCAAGCGGGGTAGCATGGCTTGCTACGCACTTGGTGGCAATGGCCGACAGTCCCAACAAGGCAAATGAGCACATAAAAACTCATCCTTATTTAGTCTATTGGTAGGCGGGAGCATGGCTCGCTACGCACCTTGCGGTAGAGGTCGGCGGTCTCCAACAAGGAAATGAATGCATGGTAATTCACCCTCGTAGGTAGCCGACCGGCAAGCAAGGAGCATGACTCGTTATGCACTTGGCGGCTTGGGTTGGCAGTCTCCAACAAGACAAATGAACACATAAAAACTCATTCTTTATTGGATAGTCAATTGGCAGGTGGGGAGCATGGCTCGCTACGCACCTTGCAGTAGAGGTTAGCAGTCTCCAACAAGAAAACGAATGCATGATAATTCATCTTCGTAGATAACCAGCCGGCAAGTAGGGAGCATGACTCACTACGCACTTGGCACATGGGTCGGCAGTCCCCAACAAGGCAAATGATAAAAACTCATCTTTTATTAGATAGACTATTAGTAACGGGGAGCACGACTCGCTGCGCACCTTGCGGTAGAGGTCGGCGACTGCAATAAGGAAATGAGTGCACAGTCATTCATTGTTATGGATAGCCGTCTGAGTGCGAGGCAATGGGCTCTTGGAATATTCGGTGTATTCGTAGAAACAGAAGGGTACACAATCGTATAGTTACGGTTGATCCTCATATGTTGTAGGCCCGAGGTGGACAGGGTTCCAGGAACTGGGGGTGTGAGAGGTAGTAAGCGTTTATTTTTATCTCTGATGACGTAAGGTCCTTTTCAGTTCGGATCAATGACTCATTCGGTTGTTTCCTTTGTATTAGCAAACACCCTACGCAGGACTAGGTCTTCGACAATGAAATGACGAAGTCTTACGCTTGAGTTGTAGTGTTTAGCGATTTTTCTCTTGTATGCTTCAGTGCGGAGCTCAACCTTCGCCCTTCGTTCTTCTATGGAGTCCAACCCGAGTTCAAGTAACTTGTTGTTTTAGGCCCCGAAGGTTTGACGTCGAGGTGATGGGATGTCTACTTCGTAAGTAGAATGACTTTGTACCCATAGAAAAACGAAAAGGGAGTATGGTCACATGCCGGTTGACGTGCGACTGGAAATGCGATATGGTCAAAGGACTAGTGGGATTTCTTCAGCCACTTCCATTTAGCTTTTGCAAGACGCTTCTTGAGAGTGGTCTTGATGGTCTTGTTGATGACTTTCACCTGTCCATTGACCTGAGGTGGATGACGAAACTAAGCATTTCTCAATTCTGTTTCACGTGCAAAAGTCTTGGAAGAGATCGCTTTCAAACCGATTGCCGTTGTCGGTGGTGTTCTTCTTGGGCATGCCAAAACGACATACGATGTTCTTTATCACGAAGTTCAATATCTTGGGGGCAGTATTTCCAGTTGAGTGTTCAGCTTCGACCCACTTGGTGAAGTGATCGATGACAACTATAGCGTGATTGTAACCTCCCTCGGCGTTCGACAGCTTGCCTATTAAGTCGATTCCTCAAGTATTGAATGGCTATAAGGAGATTATCGATGTGATGTGGGTATAAGAGGCCTGAGGGATCTTGACGAATCATTGACACCGGTCACATTTCTTTACATAGTCCATCTAATCATTGATCATAGTAGGCCAATAGTTGCCATGTCGAGCAACCTTTTTACAAGGCTTTGCCCCTTGGCGTGGTGTTCATAGAATCCCTGTTGTAGTTCCTCTATAGCCTTGCTTGTAGATACGCACCGCTGGAATGGCGTGGGATACCCACATTTATAGTCTTTTATCCATGATCGTGTAGTTGGGAGCCCGGTGAAGAATTTTCTTGGCCTTCTTGCGATTAGCATGAAGTTCTCCATTTACTAAATATCTTATCGGTGGTGCCATCTAGTCTTCCATGGAGGATGCGGCTATTTTCATTGTTGTTTCCCCTGGCTCGTAACCAGGGGTGTGGCGGATTTCCATTGAGACCCAATGAGCGATATCTTCTTCGGGGTCGCTTGCTGCTTTGGCCAACTGGTCGGTCTTGGTACTCTGCTCTTTGGGCACCTGTTCTTGTTTGAATTCTACGAAAGTACCGATGATCCTCTTTATCTCAACAACATACAAGGGTAGTGTTTTGTTTTTTACCTGAAAGCGTTCATCAATCTGGTTGATGATCAAAGACGAGTCGCTGCAAACAGGCACAGATTCAATGCGTAGCTCGCTCGCTATTCTGAACCGGCGAGGACCGCTTCATATTTGGTTTCGTTGTTGGTCGCCTTAAAGGCGAGGTGGACCGTAAAACATAGATTTCTTCTTAAGGACGTGACAAGGACCATGCCAACCCTTGCTTCCTTTTTGTTCAAGGCTCCGTCTACATACAAACGCCATGCCGAATTGTTAAGGAAGACCTCTCTTTATTATCCGAACTTGAACATTTGGCGATGAAATCAGCAACTGCCTGACCGTTGATGGGAGCGCGAAGCTGGAAGGAGATGTGATGTTGACCCAGCTCGACAGACCATTTCAATAACTGGTCAGTCATATCTGGCGGGCTAAGAATATGATTCAGGGACCGATTCATTTGGACTTTGGAAAGGCGAGCTTGAAAGTATGATCTGAGCTTTCGAGCAGCCATGTGTAGGCAGAACGCAAGCTGTTTTAGCTTGGAGTATCCCGTTTTTGGACAGTGGAAAACCTCTTGCTGACATAATAGACCAACCATTGGACCTTTTCGTCCTCTTTGATCAAGGCAACGCTGATCGCGTGATTGCACACGACTAAGTACAGATATAGAACTTTCCTGTCAATAGGTTTGGATAGTTTGGGAGATGGGCGTGGTGGTTGCCAAATGTTGATTCAGTCGTTTGAAGGCTTGAGCGCATTCTTCACTCCAAGTAAACGACTTTCCTTTTCTGATGAGATCGAAGAAAGGTAGACAACGGTCGATCGATTTCGACACATATCGACTTAATGTCGCAATCATTCCATTTAAACTTTGCACCTGTTTCACGGTTCGGGGAACTTGCATGCTTTGGATGGCTTGGATTTTATCGGGATTGACCTTGACACTTGCGAAATAGCCGAGGAATGCTTTGGACCGGACGAAGGAGCATTTCTTGGGATTCAGTTTTATGTATTGACGAAGGATGTCGAAAGTTTTGGTCAAATTTCGCACGCGTCCCTCTTCCTTGGACTTTATCAGCACATCGTCTATATATACTTCCATGGAACGACCGATCTATTCTGATACCATGTGGTTTATTAGCCGTGGTAGGTTGCATCTGCATTTCGTAAGCTGAAGGGCATGACACAATAGCAATATAAACCAGCGTTGGTTATGAAGGAGGTACGCTCTTGGTCTGGGCCATGCATGGCGATCTGTTTATACCCATAATAGACGTCCATGAAAGCGAGGAGCTCATGCGCGCTAGTCGCATCTACCAGCCGATTGATGCGAGGCAAGAGAAAACTATCCTTGATGCATGCTTTATTAAGGTCAGAGAAATTAATGCATGTCCTCCAAGTTTCATTTGGCTTTCCGATCTGTGCTGGGTTTGCCACCCATACCAGATAGTCTACCTCTCTGATGAAGTTTGGCTAGCAACTTTTCAACCTCTTCTTTGAAATCCTGACATCCATCTGGGTTGAACGCTCATGTCAGTCATGATCGGTCATGTCAGTCATGGGTGGCTTTGGATCGATGCTAAGCGCGTGACAAATGATCCTAGAATCAAACCGATCATGTCGACGTGTTCCCAAGTGAAAACGTCTTTGCTTTATCGTAGGAATTTGAACAGTTCTCTTCTAGCTTTTGGACCGAGCTTGGTGCCAATTTGGACAATTTTTCTATGGTCGGCGTCGTCTATGATGACGGGCTCTATAGGAGTGGTGGGTCCGCTTTCAATGCCTGAGTTTCCCATATGGGGTGGTCCAAAGGGTCATCCTTTGAATCCGAGCTCGTTTCCAAGTCACACGGGTCTAGCGGTGTATCATCCGATTCACCATGTCTTCGATCGGGATGGATATCCGTATCAGGATGGGGGTGTCGACACTGCAATTTCTTCAAGCGTGTCGGTCGTTGATGAGAGGCAGGAATGATTGTGTTCGACGATCCCGCCTTCCAACATATGGAGGATTGCTCGTCCCATACCACAATGAGCTCTTGGGTTCTTTGAGGAGTGGCCAAAAACACCGGATTTATGCCATCCTAGTCTTCAGTGTGGTCGTCACCCTTGGCATGGTTCCGAGCGCTATTAGACCCATGGATACTCGATGGTGGCTCGCCGTTGAAGGTCATGGGCTCGGGAATAAGCAGGTTAACCAGGTTGATTGTTGGAAGAGCTGAAGGGACGAAGTTGACGGTGGCTTGAGCGTCCAATCGTGTCCTTAATCTATTGACCTCGTGGGCCAACTAACCCACGTTTGACAGCTGCAGTATCACTACATGCCATCTTTCTTCGTCCAAGCCTAGCTTGGACTGGACGATACAAGCGAGAGTGTTGGTGTTGGTTTTGTGCCAATTGAAGTTGTTACCTTCGAATGGTGGAAGATTGTCCATGGTAACAAGTAAACCCGATCTTTACAGAGCAAGAGTGGAGAGAAAACAGAAGAGCTTTTAAGGAAGGCCCTCTTTCTAGCGTTAAAATATTGAATAATTTTCTAGCAATCTCGGATGAAACGAGGCGCGTTATGAGGAGCAAAAGCTATTTGCTAACCGGTAGGTTTAAAATGAAAAATGAGGAGTTACATATACAACTGAAAAGTAAATAATACAAAAATAAATAATACAAGATATAGAGTGGTTCAGCGAAGCTACCTACGTCCACCGTGAAATTCTCTTACTATGTATTTCTCTTACAACTACAGGAAATTACAAGATGATAATAAGAAAACAGAAAGCACTCAAGACTAACAAAACTGTGTAATTTTAATGACTTGTGATATCACGAGCCGTGAATTGTATGTAGTTTCATGCTTCCAACCTTAGTTTTATGGTACCAACCTCTTTGAAGTTTCATTGCATGAGATATTTATAGTAGTTGAAATGGATAATGTATGACTGAGATTGTGCTATGAGAAAAGGCGAGAATTGGACTTGACCGTTGATCTGACTGTAGAAATGGATGGTCGACAGCTGTAAAGCAGGCCAGAAGATGGACAGTGGATGAGAAAACTCTCATCATCTCTTTGTACAAGATGTGGGTTTGCATTAAATGTGCATTTAATATTGATTGTAAGCCCTATCAGATCATCCATTACGTAGTGAAAGGATTAATCTCATGAATCCATTGGCGATGCCTTGATGTGATAGATTGATGCTTTATCTTTAATTTGGTTATCCACATGGTCTAGTCCATCGATCAGATGTCAGCAACATGGAACATGCTTGGAATTTAGTTAAGGACAATGTGAGAAAGGTGGATAATGGACCTGGTGTGAGGCATTCGGAAAGTGGCGTGACACTGACTGGATCTGATTGTATAGAAGCTCTTATGTAAAGGAGTCGGACGGCGTTGATCCGGATCCGGTCCTGGTCTTGTTCATGTGAAGGTTGCGGTGGCTTTTAGCTGTTGCTAGAAGTAAAACGTAAAGGAGTCAGGTGGGACTGATCCAGGCTCGGTCTCGGTCTTCAGCTATTGCTGAAAGTCCAAAGTAGAGTAGACGAGCGGGCTGATTCAGGCTCGGTCTTGGTCTTGAGTTGTTGCTGAAAGTCCAATATAGAGGAGTCAGATGGGACTGCTATGAGCTTTGTCCCGATCTTGAGCTATTGCTGGAAGTCCAATATAGAGGAATCGGACGGGACTGATCCAGGTCCGGTCCTGGTCTTGGTCTATTGCTGGAAGTCCAATGTAGAGGAGCTGGACGGGACCGATTCGGATTCAGTCCTTGTCTTGTGAATGTAGCTTGAAGAGGCCTGGCTTTACCATGGTCGCAATGGTCTAGCGATGTATAATCCGATCCACCATGTCTTCAGTCGGGATGGATATCCGTATCAGGATGGGGTGTCGACACCGCAATTTCTTCAAGTGTGTCGGCCGTTGATGAGAGGGCAGGAGTGACTGTGTTCGACGATCCCGCCTTCCAACATATGGAGGATTGCTCGTCCCATACCACAATGAGCTCTTTGGTTCTTTGAGGAGTGGCAAAAAACACCGGATTTATGCCATCCTAGTCTTCAGTGTGGTCGTCACCCTTGGCATGGTTCCGAGCGCTATTAGACCCATGAATACTCGATGGTGGCTTGCCGTTGAAGGTCATGGGCTCGGGAATAGGCAGGTTAACCAGGTTGATTGTTGGAGGAGCTGAAGGGACGAAGTTGACCGTGGCTTGAGCGTCCAATCGTGTCCTCATTCTATTGACCTTACGGGCCAACTAACCCACGTTTGACAGCTGCAATATCCTTACATGCCATCTTTCTTTGTCCAAGCCTGGCTTGGACTGGACAATACAAGCGAGAGTGTTGGTGTTGATTTTGTGCCAATTGAAGTTGTTACCTTCGAATGGTGGAAGATTGTCCATGGTAACAAGTAAACCCGATCTTTACAGAGCAAGAGTGGAGTGAAAACAGAAGAGCTTTTAAGGAAGACCCTCTTTCTAGCGTCAAAATATTGAATAATGTTCTAGCAATTTCGGATGAAATGAGGCGCGTTATGAGGAGCAAAGGCTATTTGCTATTCAGTAGGTTTAAAATGAAAAATGAGGAGTTACATATACAACTGAAAAGTAAATAATACAAAAATAAATAATACAAGATATAGAGTGGTTCGGCAAAGCTACCTACGTCCACCGTGAAACTCTCTTACTATGTATTTCTCTTACAACTACAGGAAATTACAAGATAATAATAAGAAAACAGAAAGCACTTAAGACTAACAAAACTGTGTAATTTTAATGACTTGTGATATCAAGAGTCGTTAATTGTACGTAGTTTCATGCTTCCAACCTTAGTTTTACGGTACCAACCTCTTTGGATTGTCATTGCATGAGATATTTATAGTAGTTGGAATTGATAATGTATGACTGAGATTGTGCTATGAGAAAAGACGAGAATTGGACTTGACCGTTGATCTGACTGTAGAAATGGATGGTCGATAGCTGTAAAGCAGGCTAGAAGATGGACAATGGATGCGAAAACTCTCATCATCTCTCTGTACAAGACGTGGGTTTGCATTAAATGTGCATTTAATGTTGATTGTAAGCCCTATCAGATCATCCATTCCTTTGGCGATGCCTTGATGTGATCAATTGATGCTTTATCTTTAATTTGGTTACCCACATGGTCTAGTCCATCGATCAGATGTCAGCAACATGGAACATGCTTGGAATTTAGTTAAGGACAACGTGAGAAAGGTGGATAATGGACCTGGTGCGAGACGTTCGGAAAGAGGCCTGGCACCGACTGGATCTGATTGTATAGAAGCTCTTATGTAAAGGAGTCGGGCGGCTCTGATCCGGATCCGGTCCTGGTCTTGTTCATGTGAAGGTTGCGGTGGCTTTTAGCTCTTGCTAGAAGTAAAACGTAAAGGAGTCAGGTGGGACTGATCCGGGCTCGGTCCCGGTCTTCAGCTATTGCTGGAAGTCCAAAGTAGAGTAGACGAGCTGGGCTGATCCATTCCCGGTCTTGGTCTTGAGTTGTTGTTGAAAGTCCAATATAGAGGAGTCAGATGGGACTGCTATGAGCTTTGTCCTGATCTTGAGCTATTGCTGGAAGTCCAATATAGAGGAATCGGACGGGACTGATCCAGGTCCGGTCCTGGTCTTGGTCTATTGCTGGAAGTCCAATGTAGAGGAGCTGGACGGGACTGATTCGGATTCAGTCCTGGTCTTGTGAATGTAGCTTGAAGAGGCCTGGCTTTACCATGGCGCCTTGTTGGGGTGAAGGGCAGGTTTGAGACCATGAGCTTGGGCCGGGTCTTGACTGGACCAACTATAGGTTAGCTGAGATGACCTTGATTGGACCAGATTGTTTTTAATTGGGCTTACTGGGCTTGCTTGATGGGACCAGATTGTTTTTAATTGGGCTTACTAGGCTTGCTAGTTGAGCAACAATTTTCATTCACATTTTCAGATCAGAATATTCTGATATAATATCTATGTAGTTACTCTAATATAACATCTATGCAGTCCAAACTGTATATCTCCTTGACATATGCTCTTTTAAGAACTCAATGCGTCAATCTTGTGAGAAATCAATAATTCTATTATATTGGTTGTCAAATGTATTAAACTGGAATATTCAAAACTGTAAGTTGATCCAAGCTTTGAAAACTTTGTACACTTCAATTAGTGCTTTAACATGTAAAGATGAAGAAATCAACAAACCCACTATACTATTTGTATCTTCATTAACTAATTTAGGTAACAAGCCAGAGAAACAATGAAAGGTCAAACACAAAAACAATTACCTTGAGTTTTGATCAACTATTGATTCTGTACTATTGTGTACATGATATATATTAGAATCATACAAGTCTAATAAACTAAAATTAGGTGTTAAATCTTATAATCCAATTAGCATAAAAGATTATGAAACAGTTTCCTTTTTTAAGTGAGATTAGAGATATACTATAGGGGCATTTCACTAGAAGGACAAACTTTGCAGTCCAATTAGTTTTTATGACACGCATCCACAGAAATTAATTTCATGGCCAAAGTCGGCAGAATAATTACTTTTAAGGACAAAGTCAGCGGTTCAATTACTTTCAGTGACATAATGTCATAGGTTTTTAGAGCTTAGAAACTAATTATTTTGCATTTTGTCCTTAAAAGTAATTATTTCAGTAGCGTGTCCTAAAAACTAATTGCACTTGCTAAAGAGACCCTTGTGCCTGATTTCCACTATAAATAAAATGACCCATTTTCATGCCTAAGTAAATTATAAATGTATGTATCAGAACAGTCTTCTAAACTGAATTCACATTAGTTAAGACTTTAATAAAGAAGATGTGCTAGATCGAAATGTGATATTTCTGATCATGATATGACATTAGAAAGCTATCCTGATATAATGATTTATTCATTGCTTTGTTGCGAGGCATTCGTCTTTGATTATCGAAAATGCTGAAGAACTTTGCTGGTTTTGTGTTGCTGGTATCACCAAATAACATCTGATTGAACTATGGCTCCTCTGCTTTCAAATAAGTTTTTAGTTATTAAATAAACAATCACCTGTATATCCCTTTGAGAATATTATCTTCTTTTCATTTGTTACACTCAATGCAATCATGGCTCATGAATGTAAATCGTAGACCTCTTTGATTTGGGAAGTGTTACATTCCCCTGAAAGCGTATATATTAGACTTGGTCTAGTTTGGATCTGTGCATGCACACACACATATTTTTGCAATTTATTATGCATAGCTTGAATAATTCAGATCGAATTTATGCAAGATACATACTAAATATGTTTTCTTCATATGTTTTTGAACTGTGCAGGGACTTGTGATTTGTATCAAGGAAAATGGTTCTATGATCCAGCTGGACCATTGTATACAAACAACTCATGCCCTCAAATAACACAAACACAAAATTGTCAAGGAAATGGGAGACCTGATAAAGAATACGAGTACTATAGGTGGAAGCCCAATGACTGTGATCTACCGCGTTTTAATGCGAGAAGATTTTTGGAATTAACAAGGGATAAAACAATTGCTTTTGTTGGTGATTCGGTTTCTAGAAATCAGATGGAGTCCTTGCTTTGCATGCTGTGGCAGGTAACACCATACTATTATCTTTATGTGATTGCTGGACTGCTAGCCCCGTCTGTGCTCATTATGGTTTTCTTAGATCTGTGTTTTTTAAGTAGGCTGATCATACGAGCAAACGGGACCATAGTCTACTGTAATTAATTTATTATTTCAATATTAAGGTATTTATTGCTTGGACATGATAATGATACATCTCTATCGGAGTGGAAAAATAAGCTAACTGGACACTTTTATGATAATCAGTAAGTTATGATATAGTTGTCATTCACATTTAGAGCATTTCTTGTAAAGGTAGGGGAAGGGGGTGGGGGGAGGGGGGATTGGGTTGTTTGTAAAGTTAAGGTGATGGCATGAAAATTTAGGTTCGACCATACAAAACTAAGACTCCATGTGCAGATGTTCTTAGGTAATAACATCATATAAGGTGCAATATGTATTGGGTATAAATTTGCTTGTAAATAGGGGTGAGCGGTATTAGATTAGAACCGAATTAATCGTCTTAAACGTTTCATTTCAGTTGATTTGGTTACAACATTAAATCGGTTCAATTCAGTTTGTAAAATAATAATTTTTTGTTATTGGTATAATCAAATTAACCTAACTTTTATTATTTTATCCAAATTTACGGTATTGCGATACTTTTAATAATTAATTTTACCGGCCAAAGTGAAATTGTTGCCCTAGCCGAGTTTAAAAAAAATGCTCCTAAAAAATAGTTAATGTGGCTGCAATTAAACTTTGGTAGCTTGTTATATTGAACAATAAACAAACCACTCGAGACATAACACAATTGACATGTAAGTTGTGCTTTGATATTATATAATTTTAACTATTTTAGAGAATTAATATTGCTACTACCTTCACTATTGTCCCTTCCGCATCCGTTGCCCTAGGCGACTGCTTTGGCAGCCTACCCTTAGGGCCATGTATGTCCATTTAGTGTTAAAAACAAAGTTTCCTTGTTGCAAATAGATCAATTTTCCTTGTAAACATGAAAAATACTCGATAAAATCTCTTCAAACATAAATTTATGTTTTACGTTGAGTAAATCAATTTGAATATTAATGTACTTTTTTAGTTCGGTCAAATCGGTTACCGACCGAATTAATCGAAATTAATTCGGTTATATTTGGTTTTGAAATTTTCAATTTCAATTCGATTTGATATTTTTTTACCCCAGAACTGATTGAACAACCAAAACGCTCTCCCTTAGTTGTAAAACACGGAGCATGTATTTCAAGATCCATGTATTCTCTAAGTTTTTCAGTAATTGAAAGGACCTTAATAAATATTTTTTGGCAACTAAAACCAATGAAAAAGAGGGAAAGGAACAAAAAAAAAAAAGAAAAAAAAAGAAAAAAGAATACGCCCTTTGGCAACTAGAATAGCTTTTATAAAGTGGAAATTATGATGTGACTTTTATTTTCGAACTTAATACACAAGAAATCCTTCTCAAAGCATGTAATTACGAAATACTCCTGTAATTATTTTCAACGAAAATTTGCAATGAAAACTGCAAATTTTTGCTAAAAGCAATTGCATGTATGTTTCATGAAATCCGTTTTTAGAAAGGGGTGGAGGTGTATTTTGAACTTATATAAGCGTGTTTGACAAAACTTCTCTTCTATAAATCCTTGTAAAACATTTTTTCTTTTCTTTTCAATGACTAAAAATATTCCCTATGAATTACCCATAGATGTGTGTGTATATATGTATGCATGCATGCGTGCTTGTATGTGTATATATCTCATCCTATGTAACAACTTTATTGCCCTTCAGCAACCAAAACATTTTCTTTTCTTCTGCTTTTTTGGAAATATAAGCTGACTAGTCTGGCAAAATAAAGTCAAGTTTAACTAACATCAGCCAAAGTTGCTTTCAGAAAGCTAACCAGTATGTTTTAGATCGAACTGAATAAGCTACTTTTTAGGCATTTCAAAAGCTAAAATAAATCGGTATTGACTCTCAATAAGAGGAGAAGAAAAAAAAAAGAGGAATCTTGTTTATGTCCGCCAAACAAACCAGAATCATAATTGCTTTCAGGCTAAAGTCAAAAAATTATTTTCTAAAGTCAGTTACCAAACTTAAAAATGATGTTATAAACATGGAACAGGAGGAAGTTCCAAAGAACAGAGGGTCACGCAGAATGCAAAGATGGCAGTTCCGATCAACAAACACAATGGTGATCCGCATATGGTCCTCATGGCTGACGCAAATAGCCTCCCCTTCCGAAAACGCCCCTCAAGGCGTCACCAAAGTGTACCTCGACATACCCGACCCAAACCTCGTGGAATTCCTCCCATCTTTCGACATCCTCATCCTCTCCTCCGGCCACTGGTTCGCCAAACAATCCGCCTACATCCTCAACAACAATGTCGTTGGCGGTCAGCTTTGGAAGCCTCCGATCCCCGAAGACTCCAAAATATCCAACGTCATCGCCTTCGGCATATCAGTCGAGAAAGTCCTTAACGCCATAGCAAATAACGAAAACTTCACGGGCTTAGCAATAGTCCGTTCTTACTCCCCCGACCACTACGAGGGTGGGGAGTGGAACACGGGCGGGTCCTGTACTGGTAAGGTCAAACCCGTTGACAAAGTGGTCAGAAGCGGGTTCACGGATGTGATGCACGAGCAGCAGATAAGTGGTTTTAAACGGGCTTTGGATATGTCTGACAATGCTAGGAGGAAGCTGAGGTTGATGGATATTACGGAGGTGTTTGGGTACCGGGCAGATGGGCACCCGGGCCCGTACAGGAGTCCCGACCCGAATAAGATTACTAAGAGAGGGCCGAATGGAGAGCCCCCGCCTCAGGATTGTTTGCATTGGTGCATGCCCGGACCTGTTGATATTTGGAATGAGATGTTGATGGAGGTTATCAGAAGAGAATATGAGATGGCCTAAGTGTATTTTTTTTCGCACGGAGGATGATGCTATTTATAATGATCAAAGTGTGGCTGGCTGGGTTGGATGTTATATATACGTCTATTTATTCATTCTTTTGCTTGTTTATTTTCGGGATTTGATTGTGTCAGAGGATTTGGGTAAAGCAGCCTGCTTTACAACCTTTTATGTAGTACATAAGCCAAATGTTTATCTTCTTTATTCTTTCTTCATTTGTGTAACAGGTCTGATGCAAATGATAAATTTTGTAACGCTTTTGGCGGTTCCAAAGGAAAATAAAGTTAATGTGGAATTTAATACATTATATTTGCATATTATGAACATTTTTTTAAACTGTAACCACAAAACCAATCGAAATATGAGCATTTATTAATTTTGATTTATGATTGGGATGTGATTTGCCGATTGATTTTCGCTTTTTACTGTTAAATAATTTAATGCTTAAATTTCAACCTTTAGTTCTGATTGAAGTATTGAGCGACTAATTTTACAAGGTAGGAATACACATAATTAACTGTGTTAATGATGCATTGATGCTAGAAATAATGATGAACAATGACCTTTTAATTCATAATTTATAGGACTGCTTTTTTCCAATGTTTTGTTTTTCTTATAGTCCTCAGAAATGTTGTTTTGATTTTTTTTTTTTTTGATTTATTTATTAATTTTTATTTATTTATGAAGGAGTGGTCCTAAGAGCACTCATGTTGTTTGTGTATTAAAAACCAAAAACATTGTGATTTAAGCATATTAGAATATAATATATTGATTATTAAACCATTGTTATGATAATGTTTTGCAGAATCTTTAATAATAGTTGTGATAGCTTTGGTGTCACACTTTTTTAGTATCAACTTGAACTACCAAAAATGCCCTCTATTCATTATCAAATCTTAACCACTCAAAAATATGATCTAATATTAAACTTCTTAATTCAAACGCCCCTACAAGTAGGATCTAACGATTAAAAATGCTTTACGAATTCAAAACACTTTTAAAAATAGGATCTAAAATTAAATCTCCTTTGTAAATTTAGAATACTTCTTTTACAAATACACAAATTTTAATATCACTTGAAAATAAAAAATCATTTTTTTTACCGTTTTAAACATATACAATTTATAAGAAAAATAATTTACGCGTGAAGCGCGTGCCGTGACACTCGTAAATTATATATCAATTTATTTCACTGAAAAAATAAGTCTAATACTCTAAGTTTGTTATATTATTGATTTTTCACCAATCCTAAAAGTTCCAAAATTAACGAACTTATAATTTTAAACTTGAAGATTTTTTAGAGCTGTAAAATGCAAAAATTATATTTATTTGAAAGAAATGTGTGATTTTCTAAAGTATAAGAGAGCACACATGTGTGTATCACAGAAAATAAAGGGGTTGCCAACATGTTTGGCAGACGACGAATCAAAATACAAAAAAACAACGCATATGACTTAGGTACAATTAGAATGAGCTTCGGGCAAGGCCACCACCAATTACACCTCATTATCGAGCTCTGGCAAAGCCACCGTCCGTAATGAAGTGTTAGAAGTACCTAAAAACCATGAAACAACTCAAAGTGGATGAAATCTGAAGATAGCTCCAGTCGTGAGAGAAAACTCCTCGATGTAAGCACTGAAAATCCAGAATGAACACCTCGCTGCAAATGGGAGTAAACAAAAATTATATTTATTTGTCCCGAATAAATGTATTAATTTAATAATTGTTTTGGGATTGTTTGATTATGTGAAATTTGTAAGTTATCTTCATAATAAATTAGATTAAAGAAGAAAAGGAAAAAAAAGAAAAGAAAAAAAGGGTTAGAAAACAATAGTACACATCAGCATTAAGTGATTGTGTACGCTAGGATATAAACTATAAAGCTACATCTTTTGGCTTAGTTATATATTTATACAATGAATTAACGAGAGCAACAAATAAAAAGCAAAGGAACTAATTGCCGAGTACTATTGCTTGACCCAGTAATATGGTAAAATATGGTATCCATACCTTTAATGTTAAAGTCAGAACTTTCTTATATAAAGCATGATAAATTTAGTGGAATGAATGAACTATAAATCAAAATTATGATAATGTATAATTAACGTCATTTAGCTTATATATCTTTAAATTTGAGTAAACAAATAATTTTATCATTTTTGTTAGTATGAATATGACATACATGTGAAACTAACATAATTTGATGGTTTATTAGATGAAGTAACAATTATTGTTTAAACTGATTTTTTTTTTTTAAAAGTGTTAATTTTAAATTTACTTAATTAGTTTAAATATATGGTCTTTAAGGTAAATTGGTTGATAAGAATTGTGAATGATTCTGTAAAAAAATTATAAAAATATTAATATGTATCATTTGAAGTTAAAAACAAAATTTCATAACACACCGTATGGTAAACTCTTGTGATAAATGATTTATAAATTAACTTTGTTATTTTTTATATGTTCATAATTTAATGTATGTGATATATTTGCATTTATAGTTGAATGGAAAAAATAATTTTACCATTTTTTTCCTTAACAGGAAAATAGACTATAACTAAGATTATATAAATAGTTTAAAGCTGATATTATATAAATAGTTTAAAGTTGAGATTTCGTAAGTAGTTTAAATGCAGTGATCTAAATATAAAATATTAGGAAAGAATTGAAGAAGAACATTTATTATAAATAATTGTCGAAATGCTAAAATGCAGGTATTTACAACTAAAAAAGGATTTTACAACGCAATGTATGATAAATTCATCGAGAGAAATGAATAATTAGTTAAATTCATCAATATTGTTTATCTATATTATTTATATTATGTGGTATATAAATCTTTATACTTTTTTTTGGAAATGGTACTTTATACACAACAAATCATCGTGACAACATATCACATGTCAGTAAACGTTCGAATCACGCTATGCAAGTTTCGAACTTGTGACCTCTCACACCAAAGCCAAATCACTTAACCACTAGGACAATGATGTTTATCAAGAAAACAATTGTATCACTTCTATTGATACAATATGGTATACATATTGAAACAATCTTTTTTTAGGATATATTAGATGAATTAACGAATATTTGTTGATTGAATTTATTCGAATAATTTAAATTTAAAATTATGCGATCGGTTAAAATGCAGACTTAAATGTACAATACTAAGTTATATTAATGTAAACACTACATTTCTATACTCATATTATCCAAAAGTTTATAGAATAATACTATCAGATAATACAGAGAATGAAGTTATATAGGGTACACACGTGAATATTCTCTTGAACTAACACTAATATGTATTAAAACATTAAATAAATAATTCATCCATACGTCCAACATCGGTGCAAAAAAATAAACAAATGTGCCTCTAGGACAGAACAATACATAATACACAATAAATCGCAGAGTACACGAAGTCAGTCACAACGATAACATATAACATATGATAATATATAATACTATTTAAATACAAATTTCTCAAATGTCGTCTATTTCAATAAAATATGAAAGAAAATTAATATACAATTCAGTTTCAACTACATATATAAGGAAGCACTGTCGTATAAATATCATACAATGATCCTAGGAGAAATCTCCTCTAAGCCCACGAATACAAATGCTGGTCTAATGTCCCTAGACCTGAAATGTCTCGGACTGACTCGAGTATTATAAAATAAGACACGGAGTAGACTATGTCAAACCAAGTATCATAATAGGGTAACTCAGCGTAAACAAAGAGTAATAATATGATAGCACTAACAGAATTAACCATCACATCAAACTGCATGCAATATATATATATATATATATATATATATATATATATAAAAGAGTATAAAAAAGTATGCTTGTAATATAAGTATAATATTAATAATAATTAACAAAGGACTACGTCTCACAAATAACCCAAATTCATATAAATCAACTAGCTTTGAAATCCAAAACATGTCATCACCCATATAAAAATATATCAAATTAGAAATCTCAAAAATAACACAAATGAGTGAATCATACGTATCCCATAATCATTATCAACTAGAAATATCCATAAATGAGATAACATCAAGTATAATCAGGCTAGCACGAAGCATTGTCTAAATATATTTCTTAATCTCAATAAATAAAACATCAACACTAATGCATATAATAGGATAGATAGGTTTCCTATGGATATACCGAGAATCCACTATACACTGATCATATATATCTCAAGTATAATCGCATCTCCTTACATCTATACCATCAGAAAGTATCATGACGGGAAATGACTGTACGACAGACACAAAGTCTCAAGTAAAGTCATGTAAATATAGTAATATGCGGCACTGCATTAATGCTACACTGAGGTGTATCAATAGTATATGCCAATCCACTACTCCATTAGTACCAGAAGGGAGACCGATGGCACGCATGAAAGCTCTAGAGACGTGGACTCTCTACAGTCTTAGTTACCTCCATAATCATTGTGACACGTATTCACCGGTGTCTCGTCAATGCAAAGTTACGACACTCTAATTGCCTCTATAAAGTACCACAAAGATATAGGTAACAGGCTGGTAGCCTAGGTGACACAAGGTGCAAACATGCGCATAAGGGTAACACGAAGCTATATAATATGGTGTCACAGATGTAGGGAGCGACCCTACGATCAGACCACTAGAGTGGATTCTATCCATCTGGTCCTCTCCAACAAACATAATTAGGAGTACATCGTAATAAAGGCATATAGAACCAATAAATATAGACTCGAAGTCTCACTAACTATAGGAACAGAGCCATATATCACTACGTATCACTTCACACGATCCACTCCATTCCTGTTACATGAGTGTCATCTACTTACAATAAAAAATCGAATAAATATCACAACAGCATCCCATATCACTGTATAGTACTCAAGCGTTTATCCACTGCTTATAAATTACACTCAAACCACTCAATGTTCTATATAACGAGTCTAAAGAATAACCAGAGAAATATTACCGAATGCCCCATCCTAAACTGTATTATAACTATGTTTATTCATATTTCTCGTCATATAGAATTAAATACAATAAAATCACATCAAAGATATCATCGGTGTATCATGTTAAAATCTCAATAAAATCTATATCAACGGTGAATCACTTATATAATTATTTTAAAAAAAGAAATATAAAAATAGTAATATAAAATAGATTATTCACATAAATATAAAATAAAAAACCATGCTTAATAATAAATCATTTATAACATATAATTTTATGTAACAAAATAAATACTAAAAGATGGATAGTAAGTTCATATACCAGAATAATTTAAACAATTATATAAACTTAATATAATTTAATATTTACAATAAATAATTAATTTCTTATTCTTATATAAAATTAGTTGATTGTCAAATATTTACCAATAACATTGAGACTCGTTTTATATTCACGAAATCATTTACTAAGCTATATATTATATACGAGTTATTTCATGATTCAATATGATTATATACCCATTTCAAATATTTATAAGACGATCAAATTAATTTAAATACTCATAATCAAATAACTACACTTTCAAAAAATAAGTTATACTTTATGAAATAATAATTCATAACTAATTATATAATGTAATTAAAATCACTTTATCAATTCGTTAATTTTTATATTTGCATCTTTACATATAAACATTAAGCAGATATATATTAAGGCCTATATATCTTTGATTTAGTTTATATAAAATGTAAATATACTAACAGGCTAATGGAAATAAAAATGAAAATGGGTGCAGCAAATCTAATGAGTACACAATGAAATGTAACAATCTATGCGCAGAACGCCCACAACATAAACAACAACCGTCTATTTAAACAAATGCAAATATACAAAGATGTGCACACGTGTGAAACATGACATCCCATACACACGCACCTAGATGTAGCGCGCGCGCACATGCACACCATACACTCATCTCCCATGCATAAAATCAAACTACACCTACCTATACACAATAGCCCTTTCCAAACAATACACAAACATGCTTGGAAAACACACATACAAAAAAACTGTTACACACACATTATATAAACGAGCGTTATGGCACGCGCTTCGCTCGTGATGATGGCATGTGCTTTGCACGTGAATTGTTCTTCTGCAATTTATATATGATTAACACATTCAACAGAAAATAATTTGCAAAATAGTTGGCCATGTTTTTACTTTGAAATTATGTGTAATTAATTCAAATTTTTATTTCTAAGTTGCAATGTTTAATTTTTTGTTAGTTTGAATTTTATTTATGTTATTAATTAATAAACAACAAATTTGTAAATAAAGTTTATTTGTGTAAATAATATTTATCTATTAGATCCTATTCTTAAGTGTAGAGGGATAATTTGAATTTTTAATTTTTTTTAATTGTTTTAACTTAGTTTGAATGGTTCCGGTCCAACCTAGAAATAATAGGCTAAAAATAATAGAAAATAATTAAATTATACATTAGTAAAGGGTATTTTGGAAAGTTCGCGGTTGGACCAAAAGTTTGCGATTCCAAGCCAACTATTAATAAAGATATATACACCCTACATTCCAGTACAAACTTACACACACCACACAGCTGCTTTCTCACCCGTACACACAAAAATACACATTTACTCACAAATACACATACACACATGCACGCGCACGCACGCACATACAACACTCTCACCCGCACACACCAAAATAGAGGAAACACACACATGCACATACATAGATGCAAATACTTACGCACACACAGATAATGCCAAAGCATGCACAAAAATGCCCTTAAACAAGTCGAAGGCTTGCTATAAAAAATGAATCACTTGCTAGTGGCATGTCTCCTTCTACTTCACGTGATTTCCTTACAACTTGATGCATACCATAGCTCAACCAAACATAGCATCTCAATATGTATATAATAGAGTTTAAATGATTAGAGAATAATTGCGTGAGTGATCATCACTCACTTGGAAGCCATCTCCTCCCTTATGCAGGCACAAACACCTTGACACCGCTCTATATTTGTTTCATGCCAGAGATTAAAAAGAGACAGGGAACCTCATACATGAATTTGGGAATTTTATCTAATTTATACGGTTTGATTTTAATTTTTGAAGTTAGAAGACATTCTAATTTTCTTAAGGAGGATTCTCTCTTACCGTGAATGGCTTGCATGAGTGTGTTTTATGAAGAGAAGAGAAATGTCTAGAGAAAAGAATTAGGCTTGGGTTTGATTACTTAAATCTGGGCCAAGCTAATATAAATGAATATTTTTGTTTTCTATTTTCTTTTAGTTCCAAAACTGGATTCCATCTAACTTTAAATAAATTCAAATTCTTATATAAACTCATTTCTTATAAAATCGATACTTTATTTTAATAACAACACTTTTAAACAATTTGTTTTCATATTTTTTTAGCTTGTTTAAATTCAAATACCCATATTCACACTTATAGTTGAAAACTAATTAATTTCCAAACCAATTTATTACTCAAGCCATCAAATTCCAATTTAATTAATTATATAATTATTAGTAACTTTAATTAATTACAATTAAAAATTCGGGTTGTTATAATTAAGGAGAGTTCTAAACCACCGCAGAAATTTCTAAATATAGGCAAATGACATTAGAAAAAGGATTTTACAATGCAATGCATAACAAATATTTTGATATAGATGTGTAAATTAGATTCGTAATTATATATATACATATATTTTTGTTATGTGATCGATATGTGTGTGTGTGTATGTGAGTGTGTGTAAACAAATGAATTTATACTATTTTTGTTAATATGAACAAGGAATAAATATTTAAATTTTCGTACTTTTATGATTTATTAGACAAATCAATGAATAATTTTTTTTTAGATTTATGTTATTTAGTTTATATATCTTTATATTTGAGTAAGAAAATGAATTTATCATTTTTGTTCGCATGATATGATATACATATTGAAACCAATATATTTCAATAACTTATTAAACGAATTAACAAATATATATTTAACTAATTCTTTTTAAATATGTTAAGTTTGGTTTATGTAATTGTTTATCGATATGGACTTAAAAATAAATAGTATGAAAGAATTGGAAAGGATTTTGTAAAAAAATTGTAAAGTCCTTAATTTTGATAATTGAAGTTAAAAATATTTTTTTGTAAAATTAGCTAGTCATTATTTTTCACGCATATAATTTAATGTCTGTGTGTGTGACGACCCGCCCTTCATGACCCCTAAAAATCGACATATTACGCTCGTCGTATAACATGTCGACCGATCAAGTGCCGAAAAGGCAGATTGTTGAGGGGAAAGAAAGAAGGTAGAAGAAGAGGGAAACTAAAACAAAACAGAATCTCACAGGGGATAGAACAATATATAATATCAATAGTTTTTTTATACAAAGCAAAACTGTAATATACATATCTCACATCAGAGTACACAAATCAATAATTAACGGCCTGGACAATTATAACATCATTTCCTCACAACCGCTGGTAATTTCAAACAACTAGAACAGTGGAAATAAATAAGTACGAGAATACATCTCAATCTCCAGCTCGTCCCCTGTTCTATATCATCCTAGCCTGAACCTGAAATACTCGGTCTGACCCAAGCATTATAATAAAATAACACCCGAGTCGGTTTGGAAAACCAGTGTGAGAAAACACACTCAATTTGAATTATTAATGTTTCAAAATCCTTTGAAAATCAAAGGTATCTCGTAAGACCATGCCACAAATAAACACGATGGTTTTTTACCTTACAATAACCAAAACATTTCATATCAAAATCCTCTGATATTATAATAGTGTCCAAGTACAAATACTTATTCAAATAGCTGAAATTGTTACATTAATTAAATTCCAGCAATACTAGGTTCTACAATCAAAACCGTAAGGGCACATATTGAAAAATGAATTCCAACTAAATGACTAGGCATTGGGGCACCACCTGTCATAGTATACGTCTAGAACAGTGTACCGAGGACCACATCGGGATAACCTGCAACACAAGACCAGTCTACCCCTAACCTGGATAGACCGAATATGCTATCACCCTGTGTGTTCCCACCCTCTCTCGAGCTCCATCACATGTAGTAAAATATCTATGGGTATCTAGAAAGGTGATAGACATACCCTACTTGGGTGTGACCCACTTAGCCTTGCTGCATCTCCTCCGATTTTCAGTCATTCCCGGTTGATGAGGCCAAAGGCTACGATTACCTTTTTAGAAAGATTAGAATGCTCATTGTCCTCCAATGACAATGTACTGATAGCATTCATCCATACAAGTCCATTCTCGGTCTTAACTGGAAACCGAAGGCACTATTCCTACTACATCCATTTTGGAATCACCCCTCAGGATTAGTAGCAATTATCTCTTGCACTTCACTGCTCCATCTTCGACTCTATGCTCTTGTTTTCCTTTCGAAAACGTACCGTTGGATCGAAGTGGTTTTCGGATACCTTATCCGATCCCGGTCTCTTCGAAACAACGTTCGATATTTTTCAGTAAACTCAACCTCGGTTCTTTAGGAAATAAACAAATGAAATAAGATCGGAGATCACCTCCTAACCGTTAATGGACGGATTTCTTTGTAAATGTCCTAAAAGAATGAAACGAGTTTATACATATAGTATAGCACCTCGAACGATAACTGTACCATATAATTCCCATGCTCCTTGTAGATATTTCCAAAGTTATATTTAGGTTCAGATTTGATAGGCGGTTATTTAACTATTAAATAAATAATCAATTCAACCAAATACTTCAATTTCACCGAAAAACACCAAGTCTTCAGTTAAATTAAATTTTAAATAAATTAAATCTTTTTATCCAAAAAGTTTGTACTTATCTTATCGAAATCGGTATATTCACAAGGTATCCTTTCAAAAATATATGAAAAACCCTTTTTAAATTAATGTGGAAATTACCACTACGGTATCAAACCATGGATCGCAGCTCAATAGTTACTTCTCTATCCTGGAGAAATTCAAGACTTTGCTGTAGGCACTCACTACCTCCAATTACACCATACGAGTATACCATTACTTTCCAAAAAATTTATTTAATATTTATCTCAAAATAATTCTTGTAAGTTCTAAAATAAATTTTCAAGTTAAATCTAGTCAATTATACTTAACTAAAAGTTATTATACAAAACCATATTAATATTTAATAATTTATCCTTTTTAAAAATAAATGCTGACTAGTCCTTAAATAAAAATAAATCCTTTAAAAATCATTATGAAGTAACTATTTATAATTAAATATGCTTTGAACAATTTAAAATAATTAAACAACTAATTTTACAGGATATTTTAAACACTTTTAAAATTACCAAATTAATAATTTAAAATCCTCTTTTTAAAACAAGCTCTTTTTAAAACAAGCCCCATTTCCCGATTCTAATTTCATTTCGTAAATTTTGGAAATCTTACCTGAATCCAGTATAACCCATTTATACTTATTTCCACAATTTACCTCTATCCTTTAAATATTTAAAATCTCGATTTTGAAACTTTTATATTTTAACAGGTGCCAGTTACAGATTTTATTATTTAAAAATCCTTTATAATATACTCTTATCCGAAATCCTCTTTAAAATATCCCGATTTAGTTAAGTATGAATTTCAAACAATTTATTTTATCCCATTAATTAACCCAAAATATTTTATAAACATTTTGCTTAATAAATCCCTTTTAAATTCTTTTCCAATTTAAAACATGTATTTATGGTATTTTTAAAAGTATCAAAATCTAGGTCAAAACCTGTCATAGCATTAAATCAATTCAAATCACCCAACAATCTATCTTAGATTATTCCAACAGAACATATATCACTATATATGAAATTAAATTCAATACTTTTGAGGAATCTAGTTGGATCCTTCCAACCTATTTCCTTACATTCACAGATGTTAGCACAACATAAAATACCAATTCCACTTCAAAGTGGAATATCGCGGTATATATGGTCATCCGTTATTATACGGGGCGCATAGGGTCTCATCTACTATATATATGTGGAAATATCAATCACTCCAATATACATCTATTACTATATATATAATATCACACTAACTGATAAATATGCATCAGTTTAACAAATTAATCATTTATTAATTTTAACTATTTAAAATTTATACCAGTAGTCCAAAATTGATCGTGAGATTAACTCACATTGAGTTTAATTTGTCCAAACGTTCCAATTTAAAATTAAATCGAACATGTTCGATTTAACCTAGAATTTTCACTTGCTCCAAGCATCCCCAGGTTTGTTCCACTGCATAGAGCTCGTCGTGGCGATTCCGCTGCCTCTTGTTTTGTCCGATTCCAACCTAGTATGCATAAGATATGAATTTTTAAAGTTTGTATATATAAATTAAAACAATAATTTCCTTTTTTAATTTACTTTGGAAAGGCCGTGGCCGTTGCTTTTTGGTCATAAGATTTAGGCCGACCGATATCATATTCTCCCCTCACGTTTTCGTCCATGCAACCGAACCCATACGCTGCCTTGCTTTGACCAACCCTAACTCTGCCATCGACCCACTAATATTTGATCAGGAACCGCCGCTGCAAAGCTCGCTCGCCCCTACCTACTACCAAAACCCGACCCAGCTCGGTAGCCTCCACGCCATGGATTTCATGATTGAACAAAAACCCTAAACCACCACGTCTTGGCGAATCCCGACATCTACGACAAAAACACCTCATGAGATGTCTCGGCCTCGCTATGTTCTTCGATTTTCTACTTGAGAATTTTTGATAATATTGCGTGGATCATGAGAAAAATGAGGGAGAAGGGGATTGCATTTTGGCCATTGATGGATTAGAACGGCGGCTATAGGAGATAAAACTAGGGTTTAACGTTATATATATGTATATAACATTATTTTATTAATATATTTCAATTTTTACATACTTTTTCAAACGAACTCTAAACGAAAAGTGCCGCCTAACATTTATAATGTTTTACCCCTATTTCGAATACAATGGAACATGTTTCGTAGCCTAATTCGATCGTATGTGGAAGATAGTTTTTCGAATCGAATTAAAATATTAAATTTTTGATATTTATTTCAACATGTTTCTATCCGGTACGAAAAAACGGTAACTCCAAACGCTACGAAATTTGAAAATCCAATAGTAAAAAATTATTACAGATCCAATGGAACTAGTTTCATTGAATTCCGAGACTACATCCTGGAAGGCTGTTTTAACGCTTCGATTTAATCGAGCGATTTCCAAAATCGTCAAAATCATTTAAATTTTCAATTTTTAAAACTCATTAACTGCATTATAAATCAAACAGAACTAATATTCATATTAGAAATTATTCCGATTCATATTAAATCAAAATTCGATTACTTACATTATTATCATATATTAAATTCCATTATTAAATTAACATATAAATTTCAAACTTTCAATTTATCGACTTTCAATTCCATTCAAAAGTCCAATATTATAATTCTAATCCAAATAGACTTTAAATAAAATTTTAGAAATCATCTCCATGTCCATTTATTCCCAGATTCCTATTTTTATCCAAATTTTTAATTTTTAATTTATATTTCACTAAATCAAATAATTCACTATATTTGGAATTTTAAACCATTTTATATATTCTTCCATATTAAAAATCAATTAATAATTAAAATTCAACATTTAAAAGTAAATTAAATGTTCAAAACTAACGACCCAAAATTCCAGGTCGTTACAGTGTGGCCGAATGGAAAAAATAAATTTACTATTTTTTTAATGCACACACACACATACGTATAGGCATATATTTTAGGATTTATTAGAAGAATATATTAAATATTGATTGAGATTATTTTAATATTTTGAATTTGAGATTCCATAAAAAATTAAATACATATAACTAAATGTAAAATATTAGGAAAAAAATGACAGAAGGGGTTATAAATTATTGTAAAACATTAAAATGTAGGTATCTGAAGATAAAAACCGAATTTTACAATGCAATGTATGATAAATTTATTGAGAAAAATGAATAATAAATTAAGTTTATTAATATTGTTTGTAAGTATTATTATGGTATTTGATTTATATACCTTTATAGTTAAATATAAGAAAATAGTTTTACCATTTTTGTTGATAAGAATACGGTTTACATATTGAAATGGTCATATTTTGGAATTGGCTGTATGATTTAACGAGTACTTGTTAGTTGAATTTATTAAAATAGATCAAATTCATGATCACATAATTGCTAAACATATATTGATTTAAATGCACAATATTAGGCGTTCTTAAGGAGGATTTTGTATACAACTGTAGAAGTTTCAAATTGTAGGCACTTAACATTAAAAAAGAATTTTACAATGCAATGCAGTGTAAATATATTGAAATATTCAATGTATATGTTTACGTTATGCAATTGAAGTGTGTGTGTGTAAATTAATTTTATCCCATTTTCATTAATATAAACATGGTATAAATATTGAAAATTTCATATTTTTATGATTCATTTAACAATATGTATGAATAATAGTTTATTGAATTGCTAAAGTAGTCTTAAGATCACATGATTAATTTTAGTTTATGGAGTAACTTAAAATATTATAAAGGAATTGAGGGGATTTTGTAAATGGTTATAGAATTTTAAATGAAAGTATTTGCAATAAAAAACAAAGTTCTGTTGCACTGTATGATGAATTCATCGAGATAAATGAATTATTAATCAAATTTTTTATTCTTATTTATGCATTTACTGCAAATGACTTATGTATCTTAATTTAGTGAAAAGTACTTTTACTTTTTTTCTTAATATGATTATGGTGTATATATTGAAAATTTTATATTTTTATAAATTGGTAGACAAAACCAATGATCATCATTCATTCATATTTATCTAATTAATTTAAGCTTAACATTACATAATTGATTTTAAATATATGGACTGAAACATAAACAACAAGTAGAAAAGTGATGTGAGTTTTGTAAATAACTGTGCTAATTTTAAATTTGATATTTGAAGTTAAAAGTAGAATTTTACGATGCAATGTATAATAAATTTATCAAGATGAATGAATTACAAATTAAATTTATATTATTGTTTTATGTAATTTATATATCATAACCGAATATAAAAAATTAATTTTACAATTTGGGTTGGTACAATAGTAGTATACACATTAAAATTGTCATTTTTAGTATTTACTAGAAATATTAATAAATAATACTTAATTGAATGTATTTATGTAACGATCCGCCTTTTTGACCATCAAAAGTCGACACTGAATACTACCACTGTTTTTAAATGTCGAACATTCAATCGACAAAAGGGCAGATAGTTAGGGTAAATAAAAACAAAAGTAGAGAAAATCAGAATTTCATAGCGAATTCGACAATACATAATATTACAAGAACAAGAAAAACTATTACTCCAAAATTACAGAGTATATCAGAGTTAAAAAAAACCTTATCAGCTGGAAAATTATAAAATCTCGACCTTACAATTACTGATATGGATACTATATGATATAGTGGGAAATAAAACACTACGATAGGTGTACCCCCAGCTCCTCTCCAAGATCTCCATAACACCAAAGCCAACCTGGCAAAATACTCAGTCTGACCCAAGCATTATAATAAAATAACACTCGGATCAGTCTGGAAATACCAGCATGAGAAAAATCAAATATTGGGAAGTTCGGTGAGACCATAATGCTAACGCGGAATGGGTTTTTACCTCACAAGAACAACATCCATACTAGTAAGAGTTGAGATAAATAACAGAAAACAAATCCAAATAAGAATGGGAATAAATGATATTAAAAACTAGACTTGAAAGAATGTGTAACAACCCGATATTTTCAACCATTCGCATCCACACATGCCGGACTTGAATTGCTCAAAATACCGCATTGTAAATAAATTTAGAGCAAATGAAATACAATCACAGAATCACAGACATGGAAATATCAGAATAACTCGCAGTGGAATATAAAATACATAGTAGTTCATGAAGCTACTACGGCAGAGTCTCAAACCAAATACATAATATAGTCTGAAAACAACATAATAGAAATCCCAAATACATAGAAGTTCAGTAATACATGAAATAAACTAGAACAACTGAAACAGAAAGTAGATATAAATGTAGATAAGCAGAAACTCAAGCAAAGACCAGCTCCAGAAAGAGAATCCAAAGCTGTGAATACTCAGGCTGACCCGAGCGTAAAGTAAAACACAAAACACTCGAGTCAGGACAATATATACTTATATAATGTAAACCAACTCAAGTGAACTGTAGTAGAAATGCACAATAACTTAAAGGATGTTTGGGATCGCCCATCCTTTAAGAATCAGTTAAACTATAAATTAAATACATCCCGTGGTTAAAATTTCAAAATGGTATTTTATACTCCAAAATCAAATATCATTTCAAAATTCAATATCATTCAAAATCCATTTCAAAATATCAAAATGTCATATCTTCCAAACCACATTCATTTTTATTTAATTTAAATACCATTACAAAATACATTTCAAAATAGTTTATATTTCGAAACAAATTACTTCATTTTAAATCATAAAAAATGAAGTTATTATATTTAATAATTAAATTATTAAATTTCCAAAATTTTATTCTTTTAAAATTCATTTATTCACTTAATTTATTAAAACAGATGAAAATTCTACTTTCGCAGCATTTAGACATTGCTACAGAAAGTTACATTCAAAACAAGTTCAATTTAACAAAAGATAGAATTTAAAAATGCTGTAATAGGGTTACATTAGTTTCAAATAAAACTTAGTTAAATTCAAAAATTATAACATTTACAAAAATGCTATAATAGCCTTTAATTAAACTTAGCCATTTGGTTCATTATTATCAACTACAACATTTACAAATGCTGTATTATCATTTACATTAGAATTAATAGCATTTCAGAAATGCAGTTAATTAACTTCAAATATTCAGTATAATTTCACAAACAATTATATTTTTATTTAAATCATTTTTAACTTATAAAATCATATAATTTCACTTTTAAAACAATCATTCAAATACCCTTATATTCATGATTTTATAAAGTTAAATCTCCATTCAAAAATCAAAATTTAATAATAATTCACTTATTAAATTCCAACATTAAATTTTAAATTCATTAAATTAAATTTAACTTAACACTTAAGTTTAAAATTTTCAAATATAACTTAATTTCATTTTTATTTACTTAACTTAAAATTCACTTTTAATCCAAATTCACAAATTTCCAATTTTAGTTATATTTCAAAAT
The DNA here is from genome assembly GCA_030765085.1 of Allium cepa. NCBI lineage: Eukaryota > Viridiplantae > Streptophyta > Magnoliopsida > Asparagales > Amaryllidaceae > Allium > Allium cepa. The sequence goes on along the minus strand of CM060935.1, from coordinate 788,053,679 downwards.
TTCAACTTAAATATTCATTCATTTCACCTTTTAACTTTATTCAAAAATCATTAATATATTATAAAATCATTTTAAATTCATTTAATTCAAAATATCATAAATTTATCATATTAATCATATTTAATTTAAATTCCATTTATCACCAAATTATAATTTCCAAAATAACTTACATTTCAGATTTTCTAACTTTACCATTTATTTATTTCACTTATAAATTTTTAGAAAATCAGTAATGCTTTACAAAAATAATTTTTAATCAAATTTAAATCAAAATATTATAATATTCACATTTCTAAAATATTTTAAATTTTTTAGAGAAACATATTTTAACAACGGGTCTGTATTTCATTTTCTAGCATAGGTAAAGTGATACGGGTAATATATCATTTCAACCCGTAATTTACAAAGAAAACCCAGGTTTGATCATTTCAAACCCGCAATCCCAAGTAAATGAAAATAATTGAAAATCATTCAGGCCTATCATTTCATCCCATAATGATTTTCTCCTATTCTAAAGTCCGTTCGGGTATGTATCATTTCAACCCATGGTGATTCTAATCTAAAGGGAACTTGCAGTGTGATAAAATGATAAAAATAATAGAACAACATAATAACGGTAACAGATGTTATAATAGGTGTTTAAGCATGGGTGAACATCATATAATCATAATATAGCAGGTGTAACATGATAATGCATTTTACAGATTCAAAAGGGGTCAATTTACTAGTTATATATGTACATATTGTCTAGTGAGAATAACTCACTTGTCAAAAGCTGGAGATAGCCACTAAAGCACACACACTGAAACTACGAAGGCACGATAACACGGAAACAACTTGAGAGTGGAGAGCCAAAGCTAATTGCCTTGATAACATTTAAACAAAACAATACAATATATATAAGTTTCAAAACCAAATAAACACTAAACAATGCTAGAAATCAATGCCCAAAACCAAATCAAATGCATTGCACTTGTTCTCAACTTCACATGGATCAGCAAGGGATGGATTTAGCACGGCCATGGCATGCACTAAGGGCTGGCTTTGGTTCAAACAGGGTGGGCCTACTTGGTTTGAATGGTGATGAAGTATATGTGTGCAACAATTTACATAACAAGGCAAATATCAACATTTCTATGCTATAACTTGGTTAGACCAGAGGCTATATGGTCAGGTCCAGATGTCCAGGTGGTGGTGGATGATGTGGAAGAGGGTGGTGGTCAGGTCTGAGGTGGTGGTGGTGGAGGAAGTGGCGGCAAAAGGTGGTGGTACCAAGTTTGGCTCGGTTTATATATGTAGTGATGGTTTATGTGGATTTTGGTGGTGGATCATCAATAAGGAGGCACTGATTGAGGTTTGGCCAGAGAGGAGGTGTTCTCAGGTGGTGGTGGAGGCGGAAGGGCATGGAGAGGAGCGTGGCTGAACCTATGATGAAGAAGAACAAGTGCAAAGCTCAAATCAAAGGAGAATAAAAGCAAAAACAAATGAAAAAAAAGAGTTTACCAAAAATTTCTCAAAGGCAATGGCCGAATTTTTTTCTTTAGGAATGAGAAACAATAATGTACGTGAATGGAAATGGAGGTGGTCGGCTGAAAGTGTGAGTAGTAAAGGCCAATTGAATGAAAAGTTAGGTTAAATGTGAAAAGGTGGAAGATAAAAAGGCTTAGGAAAATCAAAAGTCATAACCTTTTCAAATTTCTTTTAATTTCTTTATATAAATTTAAATAACTGAAAATAATTATAATTTCAGTTTAAATTTTGAAAATATAACAAAATATAAAATATAAATAAGTAATTAATAATTATATACGATAAAAATAAGAAAATAGTACAAAAATGAAAACTAGTCTAGAAAATTTCAAAATAAACAGAATAAATTTTGGAAAACCTATATGGACTTGGAAAATATTTATAAATAAAGATAATAAAATAAAATAAAATGCATTCACAAAACTAAATAAATAAATTTTAATTAAATAAAATTATTATGAAGAAAATAGTAGAAAAATAGAAACTAGCCTTTAAAAATAGGAAATAAATGTAGTAAATTTTGGAAAAATTATAACATCACTTTAAAATGTTTTAAAATAAAATATATATATAACATGTCATATAACACATATTAGAACATGATTTGACAAAATAAAATATTATATATTTAAATTAAAATAGATAATTTTATTAAATAAATCAATTTACACATAATATTGTAAAGAGCATAACTTTCACAATATAAATCGGATTTCAACGAAACGAAATACAGTATTCTCAAAATTTGATATATTTTCATATTAAAAGATAAAATTCAAAAATTAAAAAAATTTAAATTTTAAATTAAAAAGTCAAAGTTTGACCAGATTGACCAAAAATCCACTTTTTTTTGGAAATATCCTATTTATTCAAGTTTGAAATTATAATTCACACAAAAATCAAAATATAATCTTAAAATAATAAAATTTATTCATTTTAATAAATATATAAAATTTTAAATCAGTAGTTTTAAATTCAAAAAATTAAAATTAAAAATTAAAAAAATCATAAAATACTGGGTTGTTACACTCTCCCTCAGTCAAATCTTTTCATCCTCGAAAAGAACGAACAAGGAAAAATAAGGAAAAGAACGATAGACAACAAATTGTACCTGGAAACAAACAATTTCGGATTCGAAGCACGAATGCTCGCCTCCGTCTCCCAGGTACAATCCTAATCATCGGTACTTCACAGTACTTTGATCAGACCAACAGATTTCCTTTTTAGCTGCTTGGTACCTATGTCGACAATACGAAGTGGTTTACTCTAGACAGTCAGATAAGGCTAACATCCAAACTATCAAAAGTAGAAGGATGAACAATAAGAGGTGTGTCAAGAAGATACTAGAGGAGATGTGAGATGTCGAATACATCATGCTCACCAGAAAGTTTCTCGGGCAAATCCAAACGATAAGCCAAAGAACCAACTCTTTCCACAAATGCGAAAAGGATATTCGAAGAGGGAAAAGGTAGAAATAGCTAGAAGGGAGAATAGGTTGAAAGACAAGGATGAACCCTATTTTAAAACCATATACATTTCAAAAATTTATAACATTTTATAATATGATAAATAGTCATTTGATTCAAATTTAATAGTTCAAAATAAACGATATTTAGAACAATTTAAATCATGATTAAAATATCCTTTATATAATACTTTGCCAAAATACTTTTATAACTAGATGTCTTAACAAGTATATTTTCGTTCTTGTAGACTCTGGCTATGCGTTGATCTGGCGCAAAGCTAGAATTCTTCAAGCACTTAATAGACTTGTTTCAACAACCAGTGAAAATACTGGAAAACTCTTTTAAAAAAACAGATATGGAAAGTACAATCCAAACAAATCAACCAAACCAAAACAGTTGTCTAACCGTGGATCGCAGATACACAATGGTTACGCCTGGATCCCCCAGAAAACAATCCGTATCCGTAAGCTTTCTCAGCCCAGCGAGTTACGCCATGATGACTAGTAGAGTGTAAGATACACAATGGTTACACCTGGATCCCCCAGGAAACAATCCGTAACCCTAGACCGTCTCAGCCAGGCAGTTTCGCTACTAATGCGACCTACATAGAGTGCAGGATACACAATGGTTACGCTTGGATCCCCCAGGAAACAATCCGTATCCCTAGGCCAGCTCAGTCAGGCAGTTGCGCTATGCAGTCGCGCTCGTAAGACCATGAAGATCACCATGGAATTCGATGGACACTCGAGTATCATATCCGGAAAACCCAAATCAAAGAAAGAATAATATCGATAGAATGAATCCACAGTGTGGCCACAAAGCGGATATCAAGCAGAAGGCACTTTCCATATCTTTACTTCGAAAATATATATCATATAGTAGCTTTCAAAATCACTTTCAAATATCATACTTATATAAAGTCCATTATATATAAGATTCCATTTTCAAGTCAAATACTTTCCAAAATCAATAATATATCAAATCATACTTATATTGACTTCGATTATATAAGATTTCAATTTACAAGTTGTGTACCTTTACAAATCAATAGTTTTCAAATCACTTCATACTTATACAAATCAATTTTATATAAGTTCGATAACTCCTAAATCAAGTATTTAGTAAATCAAGGTTCTCAATTTTAATTCGTTTCAATAACATTTCAGTTTTCAAAGTCATATATGATTTCACCAAATCATTTCTTCCAAATTGCATATATTCAGTTTCAAAGTTTCTTAAAATAATAGATTTAGAAAATAATCCAAATTTCCAGATCAACAAAATTTAGGTCAAACAAATTCATTTCCATTTCAAACATATATTCACCTTCAAAAATCATAATACTTTCAAAGTTATAAATCTTTCGAAACCAAAATACTTGAAATCATTACACTTTGAAAAACATAACATTTAGAAATCATACATTGAAATCATAAAACATTCCTTTAATTCTTTACATTTCACAAATTTGTTCAATTAAACCCAAATCTAAAATTCCAAATTTTAGTTCAATTCAATTTACTTTTCCAACAAAACCATTTCAAATATTATCTAATTTCAAATAAAGATTTGATCCATAAAATAAACTATTCATTCTTTAATATATTTCAGAGCTTAAAAGTACCATATTCGAAAACTAAATTTCATAATTTCATATATCTCAAATTTTACTTCATTGTTACTTATTTTTGAAATATTCATTTCATAAATGCATCATTTTTAAATAAACTCAAATTACAAGTAACCAAATACCCATTCATACTAATCTAAACTTCAAATATTCATTTATCAAAATCAATTATCATTTCAAATTCACATTCTCTATCAAAATAAAGATTAAATCATTTCCAAACCATTTCAATCTTCAAAATATCTAAAATGGTTACTAAGTTTAAAACCATCCCTTTTTAAAACCCTCAAACTATTTATTTCTATATGAAAAATCCAATTTACCATTGGAAAGATCATTATTCCATACACACACACACATATACTTTATTCAAAACATTTCAAATCTATATTTCATACTAGTATAATTCAAAATAGTCTTGTTTATTTTTCTCAACAAACAGTTTCAAACTTATATAAATCATATTACTTTATACTTTAATCATACCAAACTAAACCTATATTCTTTATCAAATATCCTATACCATTCAAAATTTCTTAGCTTTGAAAAGTTAACCATGATTTGGAAGTGCTCGAACCTTCAAAATAGTCGAAGAAATCATATTTTCAATCCAAGAGTTGGAAATCACCAACAAATCAGTAAACCAATTCCAAAAGACAGGGTTATACCAAAACAAATCTGAATCTCGAGGATTGAATACCGGCTTTAAATTATTTCAAATATAGATATATACATATATCTATCGAATACCAAACCGTACTTCAAAATCTGAAATCAAAATTTGGTTTCACAAAATCACTCGCATAGCAAAGCTACTAGAGTGGCCTCTCCCCACTCAGAAACTCGAAAATCAACTTTGATGATGCATGCATTCATCACCGATATTATTTTCCAGCGACATACGTGGGCTCTGGACTTTTATTTTCTTGAAACTTCTTTGAAACCTTCTTTGAAATCATTGGAATTCATTTGAATACATTTGAAACATTCTTATTTAGAAAATATCTTTAAATTATATTATTTTTATATATTTCCAAAATCTTAAACCGATTTCAAAATACCGGCGTTCGATTCCTCGAAATTCAAATTCAAATACCCTTCAGTTATAAATCATTTTATATAAGTCAAATTCTTATAAATTTTCAAATTTTCAAATACTTTTGAATTTTCAAATTTTCATTTTTTTAAAAGGTATATAATCCTTATCGGAAACATTTCACTTTTATATACAAAATAGGATCATCGTTATCAAAATAATAATTTCGATATATGCACGCGTCCAAAATACAACCAAACACAAATTTTCAAGGGATTCAAGGATAAATTTCCAACAAATAGATATTCAATTTTTTTTAAGAAACCTTAATCAAATAGAATTCTGGTTCGAAGGTAAGCTCGAACGAAGATGAGATACTTTTATTACCAAATAGAAGATTGATAAACCTAAATAAATCACGGGCGACCTTAACCGATCAACCGTGACTTCAGGAATATAATCAATTCGGAAATCTAAGGCAAATCGACATTGGATCGCCAAAGATAGAATCCGGGTAGAGCAAGAGATAGGTAGCATTGTAAACCGAGGATATAGAAATCTCCGGTGAATCAATTCCAATTGTAAAACAAATTCACCCCTTTACAAATCATTCAAAGATTGGCGGAATCACCGATCTTTAGAGAGGTCATTCCAAAGTGGAATTATGGAATGCTTCAAAAATCAATGGGACACTAATAGGGAAGACAAGACTGGATTTCATAACAATTGGAAGCGTTCCAAAGTTCAACGAATCCTAATCGATAAGAATCCTAACCAAGAGATTTCTAATAAAGTGGATACCGAAGGGATGAAGTTTTGAAAATCTTGGTTTCAAAATAAGAAATTTTTTATACCAAAATAATCTTTGAAAATCCTTTAAAAATCATTTGGAAATTATTTTGTACTTTGAAAATATATTCTCTCACAAAGAAAGGATTCTGAGATTGATTTCACTCATTCTAGGGTATTTCTACCCTATCTCTAATGAGTTTTTGCTTCGCAGGCTAAGGTTTGCCTAAAACCAAAGCTCTGATACCAAATGTAATAACCCGATATTTTCAGCCATTCGCATCCACACATGCCGGACTTGAATTGCTCAAAATACCGCATTGTAAATAAAGTTGGATCAAATGAAATACAATCACAGAATCACAGACACAAAAATATCAGAATAACTCGCAGCGAAATATAAAATACATAGTAGTTCATGAAGCTACTACGGCAGAGTCTCAAACCAAATACATAATACAGTCTGAAAACAACATAATAGAAATTCCAAATACATAGAAGTTCACTAATACATGAGATAAACTAGAACAGCTGAAACAGAAAGTAGATATAAATGTAGATAAGCAGAAAATCCAGCAAAGACCAGCTCCAGAAAGAGAATCCAAAGCTGTGAATACTCAGGCTGACCCGAGCGTAAAGTAAGACACAAAACACTCGAGTCAGGATAATATATACTTATATAATGTAAACCAAATCAAGTGAACTGTAGTAGAAATGCACAATAACTTAAAGGATGCTTGGGATCGCCCATCTTTTAAGAATCAGTTAAATTATAAATTAAATACATCCCGTGGTTAAAATTTCAAAATGGTATTTTATACTTCAAAATCAAATATCATTTCAAAATTCAATATCATTCAAAATCCATTTCAAAATATCATATCTTCCAAACCACATTCATTTTTATTTAATTTAAATACCATTACAAAACACATTTCAAAATAGTTTATATTTCGAAACAAATTACTTAATTTTAAATCATAAAATGAAGTTATTATATTTAATAATTAAATTATTAAATTTTCAAAATTTAGTCTTTCAAAATTCATTTATTCACTTAATTTATTAAAACAGATAAAAATTCAACTTTCGCAGCATTTAGAAATTGCTACAGAAAGTTACATTCAAGACAGTTCAATTTAACAAAAGATAGCCTTTAAAATGCTGTAATAGGGTTACATTAGTTTCAAATAAAACTTAGTTAAATTCAACAATTATAACATTTACAAAAATGTTATAATAGACTTTAATTAAACTTAGCCATTTGGTTCATTATTATCAACTACAGTATTTACAAATGCTGTATTATCATTTACATTAGAATTAATAGCATTTCAGAAATGCAGTTAATTAACTTCAAATATTCAGTACAATTTCACAAACAATTATATTTTTCTTTAAATCATTTTTAACTTCATATAATTTCACTTTTAAAACAATCATTCAAATACCCTTATATTCATGATTTTATAAAGTTAAATCTCCTTTCAAAAATCAAAATTTAATAATAATTCACTTATTAAATTCCAACATTAAATTTTAAATTCATTAAATTAAATTTAACTTAACACTTAAGTTTAAAATTTTCAAATATAACTTAATTTCATTTTTATTTACTTAACTTAAAATTCACTTTTAAGCCAAATTCACAAATTTTCAATTTTAGTTATATTTCAAAATTTCAACTTAAATATTCATTCATTTCACATTTTAACTTTATTCAAAAATCATTAATATATTATAAAATCATTTTAAATTCATTTAATTCAAAATATCATAAATTTATCATGTTTTTATATTTAATTTAAATTCCGATTATCACCAAATTATAATTTCCAAAATAACTTACATTTCAGATTTTCTAACTTTACCATTTATTTATTTCACTTATAAATTTTCAGAAAATCAATAATGCTTTACAAAAATCATTTTTAATCAAATTTAAATCAAAATATTATAATATTTACATTTCTAAAATATTTTAAATCTTTTAGAAAAACATATTTTAACAACGAGTCTATATTTCATTTTTAGCCTAGGTAAAGTGATACGGGGAATATATCATTTCAACCCGTAATTTACAAAGAAAACCTGGGTTTGATCATTTCAAACCCGCATTCCCAAGTAAATGAAAATAATTGAAAATCATTCAGGCCTATCATTTCATCTCATAATGATTTTCTCCTATTCTAAAGTCCGTTCGTGTATGTATCATTTCAACCCATAGTGATTCTAATTTAAAGGGAACTTACAGTTTGATAAACTGAAAAAAATAACAGAACAATATAATATAACAGTAACAGATGTTATAACAGGTTTTTAAGCATGGGTGAACATCATATAATCATAATATAGCAGGTGTAACATGATAATGCATTTTACAGATTCAAAAGGGGTTAATTTACTAGTTATATATGTACATATTGTCTGGTGAGAATAACTCACTTGTCAAAAGCTGGAGATAGCCACTAAAGCACACACACTAAAACTATGAAGGCACGATAACACAGAAACGACTTGAGAGTGGAGAGCCAAAGCTAATTGCCTTGATAACATTTAAACAAAACAATACAATATATATAAGTTTCAAAACCAAATAAACACTAAACAATGCTAGAAATCAATGCCCAAAACCAAATCAAATGCATCGCACTTGCTCTCAACTTCATATGGATCAGCAAGGGATGGATTTAGCACGGCCATGGCATGCACTAAGGGTTGGGTTTGGTTCAAACAGGGTCGGCCTACTTGGTTTGAATGGTGATAAAGTATTTGTGTGCAACAATTTAAATAACAAGGCAAATATCAACATTTCTATGCTATAACTTGGTTCGGCCAGAGGCTATATGGTCAGGTCCAGATGTCCAGGTGGTGGTGGATGATGTGGCAGAGGGTGGTGGTCAGGTATGAAGTGGTGGTGGTGGAGGAAGTGGCGGCAAAAGGTTGTTGAAGGTGGTGGTACCAAGTTTGGCTTGGTTTATATATGTAGTGATGGTTTATGTGGATTTTGGTGGTGGATCATCAATAAGGAGGCACGGCTTGTTGTTTGGCCAGAGAGGAGATGGTGATGGTGGTGTTCTCAGGTGGTGGTGGAGGCGGCAGGGCATGGAGAGGAGCATGGATGAACCTATGATGAAGAAGAACAAGTGCAAAGCTCAAATCAAAGGAGAATAAAAGTAAAAACAAATGAAAAGAAAAAGAGTTTACCAAAAATTTCTCAAAGGAAATGGCCGAAATTTTTTCTTCAGGAATGAGAAACAATAATGTACGTGAATGGAAATGGAGGTGGTCGGCTGAAAGTGTGAGTAGTAAAGGCCAATTGAATGAAAAGTCAGGTTAAATGTGAAAAGGTGGAAGATAAAAAGGCTTAGGAAAATCAAAAGTCACAACCTTTTCAAATTTCTTTTAATTTATTTATATAAGTTTAAATAACTGAAAATAATTATAAATTCAGTTTAAATTTCGAAAATATAACAAAATATAAAATATAAATAAGTAATTAATAATTATATACGATAAAAATATGAAAATAGCACAAAAATGAAAACTAGCCTAGAAAATTTGAAAATAAACAGAATAAATTTCGAAAAACTTATATGGACTTGGAAAATATTTATAAATAAAGAGAATAACATAAAATAAAATTCATTCACAAAATAAATAAATAAAATTTAATTAAATATAATTTAAATGAAGAAAATAGCAGAAAAATGGAAACTAGCCTTTAAAAATAGGAAATAAATGCAGTAAATTTTGGAAAAATTATAACATCACTTTAAAATGTTTAAAAATAAAATATATATCTAACATGTCATATAACACATATTAGAACATGATTTACAAATAAAAACATTATTTATATAAATTAAAATAGATAATTTTATTAAATAAATCAATTTACACATAATATTGTAAAAAGCATAACTTTCACAATATAAATCGGATTTCAACGAAACGAAAAGATATATTCTCAAATTTTGATATATTTTCATAATAAAAGATAAAATTCAAAAATATAAATTTAAAATTTAAAAAGTCAAAGTTTGACCAGATTGACCAAAAATCCACTTTTTCCGGAAATATCCTATTTATTCAGGTTTGAAATTATAATTCACACAAAAATCAAAATATACTCTTAAAATAACAAAATTTATTCATTTTAATAAATATATAAAGTTTTTAAATCAGGATTTTCAAATTCAAAAAATTAAAATTAACAATTAAAAAAATCACAAAATACTGGGTTGTTACACTCTCCCCCACTCAAATCTTTTCGTCCTCGAAAAGAACGAACAAGGAAAAATATGTAAAAGCACGATAGACAACAAATTGTACCTGGAAACAAACAATTTCGGATTCGAAGCACGAATGCTCTCCTCCGTCTCCTAGGTACAATCCTAATAATCAGTACTTCACAGTACTTTGATCAAACCAACATATTTCCTTTTTAGCTGCTTTTTACCTCTGTCGACAATACGAAGTGGTTTACTTTTGACAGTCAGATAAGGCTAAACATCCAAACTATCAAAAGAAGAAGGCTGAACAATAAGAGGTGAGTCAAGTAGATACTAGAGGAGATGTGAGATGTGGAATACATCATGCACACCAGAAATTTTTTTGGGCAAATCCAAACGATAAGCCAAAGAACCAACTCTTTCCACAAATGCGAAAAGGATATTCGAAGAGGAAAAAGGTTGAAATAACTATAAGGGAGAATAGGTTGAAAGACAAGGATGAACCCTATTTTAAAGCCATATACATTTCAAAAATTTATAACATTCTATAATATGATAAATAGCCATTTGATTCAAATTTAATAGTTCGAAATAAACAATATTTAAAACAATTTAAATCATGATTAAAATATCCTTTATATAATACTTTACCAAAATAATTTTATAACTCGATGTCTTAACAAGTATATTTTCGTTCCTGTAGACTCTGGCTATGCGTTGATCAGGCGCAAAGCTAGAATTCTTCAGGTACTTAATAGACTTGTTTCAACACCCAGTGAAAATACTGGAAAACTCTTTTAAAAAACAGATATGGAAAGTACAATCCAAACAAATCAACCAAACCAAAACAGTTGTCTAACCATGGATTGCAGATACACAATGGTTACGCCTGGATCCCCCAGGAAACAATCCGTATCCGTAAGCTTTCTCAGCCTTGCGAGTTACGCCATGATGACTAGTAGAGTGCAGGATACACAATGGTTACGCCTGGATCCCCCAGGAAACAATCCGTACCCCTAGGCCGTCTCATCCAGGCAATTTCGCTACTAATGCGACCTACATAGAGTGCAGGATACACAATGGTTACGCCTGGATCCCCCAGGAAACAATCCGTACCCCTAGACCAGCTCAGTCAGGCAGTCGCGCTATGCAGTCGCGCTCGTAAGACCGCGGCGATCGCCGTGGAATTCGATGGACACTCGAGTATCATATCCGGAAAACCCAAATCAAAGAGAGAATGATATCGATAGAATGAATCCACAGTTTGGCCACAAAGCGGATATCAAGCAGAAGGCACTTTCCATATCTTTACTTCGAAAATATATATCATATAGTACCTTTCAAAATCATTTTCAAATATCATACTTATATAAAATCCATTATATATAAGATTCCATTTTCAAGTCAAATACTTTCCAAAATCAATAATATATCAAATCATACTTATATTGACTTCGACTATATAAGATTTCAATTTACAAGTTGTGTACCTTTACAAATCAATAGTTTTCAAATCAATTCATACTTCAACAAATCAGTTTTATATAATTTCGATAACTCCCAAATCAAGTATTTAGTAAATCAAGGTTCTCAATTTTAATTCATTTCAATAACATTTCATTTTTCAAAGTCATATATGATTTCACCAAATCATTTCTTCCAAATTACATATATTCAGTTTCGAAGTTTCTTAAAATAATAGATTTAGAAAATAATCCAAATTTTCAGATCAAAAAAATTTAGGTCAAACAAATTCATTTCCATTTAAAACATATATTCACCTTCAAAAATCATAATACTTTCAAAGTTATAAATCTTTCGAAACCAAAATACTTGAAATCATTACACTTTGAAAATCATAACATTAGAAATCATACATTGAAATCATAAAACATTCCTTTAATTCTTTACATTTCACAAATTTGTTCAATTAAACCCAAATCTAAAATTTCAAATTTTAGTTCAATTCAATTTACTTTTCTAACAAAACCATTTCAAATATTATCTAATTTCAAATAAAGATTTGATCCATAAAATAAACTATTCATTCTTTAATATATTTCAGAGCTTAAAAGTACCATATTCCAAAACTAAATTTCATAATTTCATATATCTCAAATTTTACTTCATTATTACTTAGTTTTGAAATATTCATTTCATAAATCCATCATTTTTAAATAAACTCAAATTACAAGTAAACCAAATATCCATTCATACTAATCTAAACTTCAAATATTCATTTATCAAAATCAATTATCATTTCAAATTCACATTCTTTATCAAAATAAAGATTAAATCATTTCCAAACCATTTCGATCATCAAAATATCTAAAATGGTTACTAAGTTTAAAACCATCCCTTTTAAAACCTTCAAACTATTTATTTCTATATGAAAAATCCAATTTACCATTGGAAAGATCATTATTCCATACATATATATATACTTTATTCAAAACATTTCAAATCTATATTTCATACCAGTATAATTCAAAACAGCCTTGTTTATTTTTCTCAAAAAACGGTTTCAAACTTATATAAATCATATTACTTTATACTTTAATCATACCAAACTAAACCTATATTCTTTATCAAATACCCTATGCCATTCAAAATTAGCTTTGAAAAGTTAACCATGATTTGGACGTGCTCGATCCTTCAAATAGTCGAAGAAATCATATTTTCAATCCAAGAGTTGGAAATCACCAACAAATCAGTAAACTAATTCCAAAAGATAGGGTTATACCAAAACAAATCTAAATCTCGAGGATTGAACACCGGCTTTAAATTATTTCAAATATATATATATATATATATATATACATATATCTTTCGAATACCAAACCGTACTTCAAAATCTGAAATCAAAATTTGGTTTCACCAAATCACTCGCATAGCAAAGCTACTAGAGTGGCCTCTCCCCACTCAGAAACTCGAAAATCAATGTCGATGATGCATGCATATCACCGAAATTATTTTCCAATGACATAAGTGGGCTCTGGACTTTTATTTTCTTGAAACTTCTTTGAAACCTCCTTTGAAATCATAGGAATTCATTTGAATACATTTGAAACATTCTTATTTAGAAAATATCTTTGAATCATATTATCATTATATATTTCCAAAATCTTAAACGGATTTCGAAACACTGGTGTTTGATTCCTCGAAATTCAAATTCAAATACCCTTCAGTTACAAATCATTTTATATAAGTCAAATTCTTATAAATTTTCAAATTTTCAAATACTTTCGAATTTTCAAATTTTCATTTTTTTAAAAGGTATATAATCCTTATCGAAAACATTTCACTTTTATATACAAAATAGGGTCATCGTTAACAAAATAATAATTTCGATATATGCAAGATTCCAAAATACAACCAAACACAAATTTTCAAGGGATTCAAGGATAAATTTCCAACAAATAGACATTCAATTTTTTTTGAGAAACCTTAATCAAATAGAATTCTGGTTCGAAGGTAAGCTCAAACGAAGATGAGATACTTTTATTACCAAATAGAAGATTGATAAACCTAAATAAATCGCGGGCGACCTTAACCGGTCAACCGTGACTTCTGGAATATTATCAATTCGAAAATCTAAGGCAAATCGACATTGGATCCCTAGAGATAGAATCCGGGTAGAGAAGGAGATAGATAGCATTGTAAACCGAGAATATAGAAATCTCCAGTGAATCAGTGCCAATTGTAAAAAAGTTTCACCCCTTTACAAATCATTCAAAGATTGGCGAAATCACCGATCTTTAGAGAGGTCATTCCAAAGTGGAATTATGGAATGCTTCAAAAATCAAAGGAACACAAATAGGGAAGATAAGACTGGATTTCAGAACAATTGGAAGCGTTCCAAAGTTCAAGGAATCCTAATCGATAAGAATCCTAACCAAGAGAGTTCTAACAAAGTGGATCCCGAAGGGATGAAGTTTTGAAAATCTTGATTTCAAAATAAGAAAATTTTTATACCCAAATAATCTTTAAAAATCCTTTAAAAATCATTTGGAAATTATTTTGTACTTCGAAAATACGTTCTCTCACAAAGAAAGGATTATGAGATTGATTTCACTCATTCTAGGGTATTTCTACCCTATCTCTAATGAGTTTTTGCTTCGCAGGCTAAGGTTTGCCTAAAACCAAAGCTCTGATACCAAATGTAATAGTCCGATATTTTCAGCCATTCGCATCCACGCATGTCGGACTTGAATTGCTCAAAATACCGCATTGTAAATAAACTTGGAGCAAATGAAATACAATCACAGACACAAAAATATCAGAATAACTCGCAGCGAAATATAAAATACATAGTAGTTCATGAAGCTACTACGGCAGAGTCTCAAACCAAATACATAATACAGTCTGAAAACAACATAATAGAAATCCCAAATACAAAGAAGTTCACTAATACATGAGATAAACTAGAACAGCTGAAACAGAAAGTAGATATAAATGTAGATAAGCAGAAACTCCAGCAAAGACCAGCTCCAGAAAGAGAATCTAAAGCTGTGAATACTCAGGCTGACCCGAGCGTATAGTAAAACACAAAACACTCGAGTCAGGATAATATATACTTATATAATGTAAACCAAATCAAGTGAACTGTAGTAGAAATGCACAATAACTTAAAGGATGCTTGGGATCGCCAATCCTTTAAGAATCAGTTAAATTATAAATTAAATACATCCCGTGGTTAAAATTTCAAAATGGTATTTTATACTTAAAAATCAAATATCATTTCAAAATTCAATATCATTCAAAATCCATTTCAAAATATCAAAATATCGTATCTTCCAAACCACATTCATTTTTATTTAATTTAAATACCATTACAAAACACATTTCAAAATAGTTTATATTTCGAAAAAAATTACTTCATTTTAAATCATAAAATGAAGTTATTATATTTAATAATTAAATTATTAAATTTCCAAAATTTTAGTCTTTCAAAATTCATTTATTCACTTAATTTATTAAAACAGATGAAAATTCTACTTTCGCAGCATTTAGAAATTGCTACAGAAAGTTACATTCAAAACAGTTCAATTTAACAAAAGATAGCATTTAAAAATGTTGTAATAGGCTTACGTTAGTTTCAAATAAAACTTAGTTAAATTCAACAATTATAACATTTACAAAAATTCTATAATAGCCTTTAATTAAACTTAGCCATTTGGTTCATTATTATCAACCACAGCATTTACAAATGCTGTGGTATCATTTACATTAGAATTAATAGCATTTCAGAAATGCAGTTAATTAACTTCAAATATTCAATATAATTTCATAAACAATTATATTTTATTTAAATCATTTTTAACTTGTAAAATCATATAATTTCAGTTTTAAAACAACCATTCAAATATCCTTATATTCATGATTTTATAAAGTTAAATCTCCATTCAAAAATCAAAATTTAATAATAATTCACTTATTAATTTCCAACATCAAATTTTAAATTCATTAAATTAAATTTAACTTAACACTTAAGTTTAAAATTTTCAAATATAACTTAATTTCATTTTATTTACTTAACTTAAAATTCACTTTTAAGCCAAATTCACAAATTTTCAATTTTAGTTATATTTTAAAATTTCAACTTAAATATTCATTCATTTCACATTTTAACTTTATTCAAAAATCATTAATATGTTATAAAATCATTTTAAATTCATTTAATTCAAAATATCATAAATTTATCATATTTTCATATTTAATTTAAATTCCATTTATCACCAAATTATAATTTCCAAAATAACTTACATTTCAGATTTTGTAACTTTACCACTTATTTGTTTCACCTATAAATTTTCAGAAAATCAATAATGCTTTGCAAAAATCATTTTTAATCAAATTTAAATCAAAATATTGTAATATTTACATTTCTAAAATATTTTAAATTTTTTAGAAAAACATATTTAACAGCGGGTCTGTATTTCATTTTCCAGCCTAGGTAAAGTGATACGGGTAATATATCATTTCAACCCGTAATTTACAAAGAAAACCTGGGTTTGATCATTTCAAACCTGCAATCCCAAGTAAATGAAAATAATTGAAAATCATTCAGGCCTATCATTTCAGCCCATAATGATTTTCTCCTATTCTAAAGTCCGTTCGGGTATGTATCATTTCAACCCATAGTGATTCTAATCTAAAGGGAACTTGCAGTGTGATAAACTGATAAAAATAACAGAACAACATAATATAACAGTAACAGATGTTATTACAGGTGTTTAAGCATGGGCGAACATCATATAATCATAATATAGCAGGTGTAACATTGTAACGACCCATAAAATTTTAGCAATTTTTAATTGGTATTTAACGTATTGAATTGGATTTTGAGAAATTATTAATAATTAAATTTTGAAAAAAAAGAAAATATGTTATGTATATTAATGATTTGTAGTGCGAGCTTTGTACATATACTTTAAATTTTGGTTGTGGTTATACCTATAAGATCTAGTACAAAAACTTTATAAACTATTATTTATACTATAATATAAGTTAAGTTTGATTTAAATTGGATAGCATAGTTCATTTCTATTGGGTATAAATATCAATAGTGTGAGTAATAAATTTACGGTCTCCTTTTGCTTTTCAGCAAGGTGTGTAAATTTTAAGTATATTGAGTACGTTCCATATATATTTATTTTGGAAAACCACTGTATATGTATGATGGTCTATTTGAAGTGTATATATAGTAAAGCATATTTATACCGAGTTTTATTTTATTTATATGTGTTATAATAGCTATATATATATATGTTAGTCTTGATACTAGTATATAGTTTTACTGAAGTTTGATTTCTACTCATGTTAAATATATATATATGATTTTGGGTTTTTGTGTCACCATTTCCAGTTTATTTTAGTGCATATTTAGTATATGTTTTAAGGGTTGATTTAAGGTCTGCATTAAAATTGGTAGTCTGCATGTTTGTTATGTACAAAGATAAGCATATATGAATTCATTCATATGTAGCCTTTACATTTTGAAAGAATATACATAATATTAAATGAATATTGATTTTTTTTATATTATATATAAGGTTGCCTTCATCTTCATTTGTCTCATTTTCATTTATTTGTGTACGTTTTCGTTTTAATTATTGTACACATCATGGTTCCTTTTATAAATTCATCGCCCATAAATAGTTTATTTCTTTCCCCCTTCTTCTTCATTTGTCTCATATTCATTTATTTATGTACGTTTTCGTTTCAATTATTGTACACATCATGGTTCCTTTTATAAATCCATCGTTTCAATTTATTTTATGGTCCGTTACTCTGCCTTTTCAAATTTGAACGTGCAGCTGGTGGCATTAAAAAGTTGCTTTAATTATCCACTGAATTATCATGACCATCCCACTACTCTATATTTATTCCTGTACGTTTTATCTTCGCTTAAATTTCTCTGTCCATTCCTTTTCCATTTTAATATCCTTGCCTTTCCATACTCACGTGCTTTCCAATCAAGCAATAAATTGTTTAAATATCCACCTTATCAACTTGACCGTTATCAAATCAGTATATAATTCAAATCTATCATTATTCTACTGTTTCTTCTTTAATAAATTATATGTAACAGTATATCATAAATGGACAGCTCATTCTCCACCCATTCATTTCTCCTGTTCAATTAATAATGGAATATAAAGTTATATATTTGGTATACAATTCAAACAACCGTTACCATTCATACCTCCTAAATTCTAGCGATTGACCCCTCTATTTCCATGGTTCCAATTTTAGCTGCTGGATTACTCATTCCTACCGTTCAACTATATTAAATATTTATAACGTGTAGTCTCTGAGCCTATTTAGCTTCATTTTTTCTTCCTCTCTGTTGCTTAAATTTTTTTTCCCATTACAATGATAAAACACATATGATGGAAAAATGAAAAAGGACCAGTTCTCCTTCCTATAGCTTCGTCAAGCCTCCGCCACCACAGCTCGAACCACCTGTCAAGAGCCACAACCCACTCCATGCCTCCTCCCCTCGTCATCCATATTTTTATAAACGGTATGCGTATCATATTGCAATATATGTTTCGTTTTTAAATGTTTACATATAGCATGAATATGTACTAGTACTATATATAGTCTATTTTGTTTAATGGGTATGTTATACAAGCTGTGTTTTCTTTTGTCTAATGGATTTCGAAATTTATAATAAATATTATTGCATTAGTTGTTGTTTTCAACTTCCTGCAACACTTTGTTTTTTTTATTATAAATTTTAGTTTGCTGCAATTCTCTTTTCATCTATATTATTGTATTCTATTATCTAATATATACATTTTATCTAGTTATATATATATTATACTATAAGGTGTATATATATATATATATATATGTTTTCATAGCCCTTTATAATATGTAGCTATGTATATAAGATTGGGCCTGTTATACATGAAAGCATTGGTTATAGCAATTAAAAATATGCAAAGGAATTTAACGTGGTGATATTTACTTATGAATAGAACAAGATACGTACCACCATCTGTATCTTCGTCTCTCTCCCCATGTTTTTTTATTATATATATATTTTCTTTCTTTCTTTTTTCTCTTTTCACTCCTTTCATTTTATAGCTTTTAAATAAATTGACAAACGCTTTGGAAGTATTTAAACGCAGTACACGACAACTTTAATAAGCATTGGTGTTTTACATCATTTATAGCTAAAATTTTTTTTTTGATAAGTTCATACATTTCTAAACTGAAAATATAAATCTATGATGCGATGGAATTTGAATTTTCATACGTCGTGCCATGAGCTGATCTTAAATTTAAAAGAGGTATGATATATCAATCGCTTACAAATAAGACAAAGAAAACGTCCTAAATTAACTTTTAGCAAATTGAACGTTACTGTCGTTATTAAGAAACCAACGTATTGTGTCATTTGATTATTTGGGTACTAATAATACGTTACTTTATTCATTCCATCAATTCATTTCACACCACGTTACTTTAAATAAATTGCTACTCTTCTACTGAAATTTATCCAAAAATTTAATAAAAATGATCCGACGGTGTATTAGCCTTTAGGACTAATCCCTAAATTCCAAACGTTGGATCCACTTTGCGTTTTGTTTTTTTTCTCTCTTTTTCCATAAAACATATATAAAGTATAAAGTTTATATTTGTTTTCTGATGTTAGTTGAAATATAAATATTAATTTTTAAATAGTATATCTACAGATATAAGCTACTTTTGTTATTCGTATATAAATGGTATTGTATGTGCATTTTATGAAATAGCGCCCAATGTATATTATTTTATAAAAGAATTCATTTGTTATGTCAACTAAATATATGTTACAATTGGTTTATATAAATATATTATAACTGATGTTGACTTCTTTAATTATACTCTTTCTTACAGCTTAAATATGTCAGTATTGTAACCTAGAACATGATTTATATTAGTCTGTTTATATAAGTATTTATTTCAAATTTCATATTGTATATATGCTTGATTCTAATTTATGTGTTTCAAATAAAAAAAAGAACAATGATTTTGGAAAATATAAATACATATATATTTAATTTAATTTAATATGTGTTGAATTTAGAATATGACTTTATACATATAGTTATATATATATATATATATATATATATATATATATATATATATATATGAGTCAACTCATACCATTATCTTCGCCTATCCCGTTCTGACTTGTTCCATCAATTCTTGTTATCAGCTTTGATCGTTGAATTCGTGATGATTTTGCTTTGCTTCGATTCATAATTCAAATTTCAGTGTCTGTAGCAGTATGCATATCCGTGTCATCTTGTGTATTCTCTAGGCTCGAGAGGTGAGCAATCACTCACGATTAACATATTTTTATTCATTAAATTTGATTTCAATTGAAACGACAATTGAAATATGCTGCTGTAGTTATTTAAATTTGTTATATATGCTATTATCTGTAACTGTTCACCTGTGGGATATGACACCATATCCTGTTGTTTATATTATATTGTTATTGATGATATATGCCTGTTATTTTATTGTATTTTCTGTTATCACTCTGCAAGTTCCATGTAGTTTAGAAATCATTATGGGTTGAAATGATACATACCCGAACAGACTTTAGAATAGGAGAAAATCGTTATGGGTCGAAATGATAAACCCAAGCGATTTTCATTTAATTGAATTTGGGATTACGAGTTGAAATGATATCCACCCTTATATATTTAGTATACAGATTGAAATGATAAATATCCGTAGCACTTGACTATATGATAGGAAATATATACAGATACCGTTGGTCCATATAAATATTTTGAAAATAATTTCTATAATTTTGGAAAGAAATATATGGTTTAATAAATTTGATTCTTAAGATATTTTATATTTGGAAATTGTATATATAGATTTAGTAGTAATATTTGATTTAAATTGAGTTGAACTTAAATTGATAAATTGAGATTGAATTTAATTTGAATGGGAAGGTCGGGTTGATGTTGGAACGTTTTGTTAAGTTAAGGAAATTGAAAATACTTTACTGTATAAATTATTTAATATATATAAATACTATTTTGGGAAATATAGAGATATTTGAAGTGAAAATAAGATTTGGTTTTGAAGTATAAATTAAGCTGAAATGACCACGGTGTTATAGTGTATATTTCTACCTTGTAGAAAATTCCATGGACCCTTAGAGGATGGTTATCCCAAACATCCTTTAAGTTATTTGTATTTCAGTTGATATTCCACTTGAGTTGGATTTATTGATATAAGAATGTTAATCCTGACTCGAGTGTTTTGTGTTTTGCTTTACGCTCGGGTCAGACTGAGTGATACATCATTTGAGACTCACCTTTTGTAACGACCCAGAATTTTATTTAATTAAAATTTGAATATTTAATTAATTTTAAATATTAATAAGTGAATTTATAAGTCGAATAAATTTTTATTTGAATTATTGGATTTAATTGGATAATTAAATCGATAATTTAATATGTTAAATTATGGAAATAATTGAAAATTGAGTTAAATATGATTGAAAATGATTTGTAAAATTTTATTTTATCATGTTGGAGTTAGAATGATATTTTAGAACTTTTAAAATCGAATTAAAAGTTAGTTTGTGAAAATTGAATATTTTAATATTAAATCGACTAGTGAAAATTGTCAATTTTTGAACAGTCTCAGAATTGGACGAAACCAGTTCCATTGGATCCGTAATAGTTAGTTATTACCAGATTTCAATTTTTGTGTCAATCGGAGTTATCGTTTGATCGTGGCAGCTCGAAACGCATCGAATTGTTTTTAATATTAATTTGGCGAGTTAAAATAGCCATTTTTCAAAAAGTCTCGGATTTCGACGAAACCAGTTTCATCGGATCCGTAATGTGATATTATTGTAAGGTTTCAAATTTCGTGTCAATTGGATTTACCGTTTGTCCGGTACAAATTAAAACGCCTAGAAAATCGTTTATATCGGTTTAATTTAAATTGAACGTTTGTTGCTATAACTCGCACAGATGTCCGAATTAGCTTCCGAAACCTGGTCCATTGTGTCCGGAATGCGGGGTAAACCCTAGAAACGCTGGTTACGGCGCGTAAATTGGAGTTCGGAAATTCCGGAATGAATAGTGTTTCGTTCGTTTTCCTATAAATAGACCCTTACCCCTTCATAAATTAAAAAAAATAATAATAAACTAAACCTAACCCTAGCCGCCACCTCCTTTATCAAAGGCCAGAATTTTTCGATTTTCTCCCCTCAATTTCTCTAAATCTGTAGATAATTAGAAGAAGTGTTTAACATGAAAGTTGTTAAGCGTCTTGAGTACTTTAGATCCATACGGATATGATGGGGTTTAGTATCGCGTAGAGGGAGCAAAGGAGGGCCGACAGTCGCAAGTTGCGCACGCAACTCGAGGAGGTAGGGTTTAGTGATTTTGGGTTGTCGTAACGATGTTTTACGCAACATTCGTTTTGGCCCAAAGAAATATGTTTAACAGCATGATTTCCTTAAAGAATGAAATATATACTTAATCTCGATTTAAGTATATTGAATATTTTCCAAGTGTTGAAAATAAATAAAATTTGTGAATTACTTATTTAATAAGTATGGAATTGTTTTCCGATATAAAGGGAATATTTTGAGAATTTATCTTTTTGAAGATAAATTGAAAATGAATAATTGAAATCATATATCCGTAGATATTGTGAAATATAAATTCACTATGGAATTTATAAAAGAAAGGGGAACTTGTTTAAAAATAAATATTGATTTATTTTTGAAGTATTGAAAATAATATATCTTGTAAAGATATTTTGGAAAATAAATAATTTGAAAAATTATTTGGAATCTGGTGATGTTGTGCATATCCATTGATAGTTCAATAACCGACTATCAATATTTCCCTTTGAATGGGTATTTGATGTGATTTGTTTGAATTTGAATGCCACACTTATTTTTGAATAAGCGCTCACTATTCGGGTTAACCGAGAAAGGACCATGGGGTCGTATAACCCATTCCGAATATGTGATACGTCATTATGAATCGCATTGAAGATCGGTGTTGAAGACCCGGTATTTGCGAGAGCGATAGGATGACCCGTCGATTGACTCCGCACCGAGTAGCTACGGTATTGAGTTCTCCATATGTGATGGTGAATCCGATCAGGATTGTGAATATCCGGATTGCAAGGACTTCTTTATAAGTGCCTTCGGTTCTGTTCGATCCCGGAACAGACTTGTATGGATTGTATGTCTGACATTACAAATTGAGATATAAAGCCGATTTCATTCAAATATATTTCTGTTGGTGGCGGAGAATTTATTCTTTTAGCTTAACACCCTTCTCTGAGACGTACGAGCTTAGAGGTTATATAGTTGAATGTTATCAGCGATATATTCCCAATTTGGTAATGTGACATGCTGAGTGTTGCTGTAAATGATCATTGTGTTGATTATTTGTGATAGGATCATTTATTTGATCGTCTATCTTGGTGATCATTTCTATGATCATTTGTTGACCCAAAGCATGGCTTTTGTATAAAGTATGTTTTTGTGGACGTGACTTCGTCGAGCCTCACACCCCGTGAATGGTCAAAACAGGAAAGATGCAGCAAGGTTATGAGGGGTAGCGCCCTTTAGGATATGTGCATTTCCTTCTGGAAAAGGGTGGTATCATGGTATGGAGCCCAGATACTTACTCATGTTGAAAACACTTTATGATTGTGTGAATTGATTGCGAGCGCTCGGTGAAAGGTCCCAAAGGACCGGGGGATGGCATATTCGGTCAGTTGTTACTCAGTTACGGGTAACCCGGCCTTGTGTTGGTAGAGATCCGGTTTGGTTCTCGGAGATGTCCATCCAGAGGCATTCTCATGTGGCAATGGGAAGTTCCTTGGCCTGATCATTCGTTGGAAATCCAAAGAAACAATACGAGACTTGTACGGTTTTAGTTGTATAACCTGCTATGGAATGTGGCGGTAACCTGCTATTGAACATAGTTAGCTATAATAGGCATAGTTCGAAATGTCTATGCTGGCTAAGATTTATATTCTACTTTCGAAATGAATTTTTCCCTACACTATGCACTAGTAATAATATCAAACGTTATTTTAAATACGTATCAAGCATCCTTGACTATCATAAGGAGAAATCTACTCCGATTCTGCGTTTGCATTGTGTGTGTGTGCGGGAGGCCTTATGGTAGTCTCATTTTTAAAAGCATTGCGAATTAACTTTAAAAATATTCCTCTATTTTGTTTTCAAAGATAAATAAACTGTTTTGAGTTCTCACACCAGTCACATGACTGACTCGGAGTTTATTGTTTTCCTTCCTAAACTCTGGGTGCCCACCAATTTCCACATGGACAGTCGAGAGTAAGGTTTATCAGGATATTCTGGATATTCTGGAGTTGCTGGAGGCAAGCTGGATGGCATGGCGTATTACTTGTATATAGTATTTCTTTTTCCGCTGCACTGTTCGTTGTTGTTGTTGTGCACTCTGATGATATGATGTAATGTAATGTGATGTAATAACTGATATAGTTCTTTGTTTAAAGATTATTCATTTATCTATTATATGTTGTTCCGCTGCGAATTGTGAGATTCTGTTATAGTTCTGTTCCGTTCTATTCTCTTATTTTCTTTTCTCTATATTTTCTATTTTCTTTCCTCCCTATTTTCTATCTTCTTATCTCTTCTTCTGTCCTTTTTCTTTTTCTTAAAACCCTAAGTGTTCGGTTTTCCGTCGTTCGATTGCTCGGCAGTCGATAAAGTGAGTATCGATGTTGAATTTTCGAAAGACGAAGAATCGGGTCCTTACATCTGGTATCAGAGCATATGGTTAAGCGACAACCATGGTTCTGTTGGGTATTACTCATTAGAGATAGAGTCAGTAGTACTCTAGAATGAGTTTGAGTGTAATAATAGCTATGAGAGCGTATTTGTTAGTGAATATAAATTGTTTTGTATTGTGTTGACTTATCGGTTGATTGTTTATAGATTCCAGTCGATGTAGTCTGGCTAACTATCGTAGATAGGGGTTTCTAAACTCTTAAACAAGATAAACCGACACAGTATTGTTTTAAATTGGGTAAATGAAATAATTTTACCTTGAGTATATTTTTATATGTACGAAGAAATAATTTTTCAGAATTATTAAAGGATATATAAGTAGATTGTTTGATTGTTTAGATGTTTGAATAATCTAAGTAAAAGAATAATTGTATAAGTAAAAAGAATTATAAGAATTGAATTATAATTAAAGTGATTTACAATTGTGAAATATATATATATATATATATATATATAAGAAGTGAAACTATATGAATATATTTATAAATATGAGTTGAAATAAAAATGAATTTAAAGTTAAATGAAAATTTACTTTAGAATTTGGAAGCTGAATTGATTGATAAATGTGAACTTAAGTTATATAAATGAAATTCAACTTTAGAAATTGAATAGAATTGAATGAGTGAATGGAATATTAATCAATTAAATGTGAATAATTGATATGGAATAATGAATATAAGTGTTAATTCATTAAAATATAATGTTATTGAAAGTTGAAAGCTTGAATGAAAATCAATTTAATTAAACCAATTGAATATAAGCAAAGGAAATTTGGTTGAAATTAATAAACATTGGTTGTTATATGATTGTTAGTTGATTGTATATAATTCATTAAGTATTAATGAAATTGGAAGCTAAAGTAATTGAAATCCAATTGGAAGTTAAGTGAATCTTAAATAGAATTGAATTTGATTTGGAAGTGAACCAACTTGAATATGAATTAGTGAATATAAACTAATTGAAAATGAATGTCTGTTAATGAATCAAATGTGATTAAATTGAAAACCATTTCATTGAATATTAAAGAGAATATGAATGAATATATATTGGTTATGAATTTGTTAGATGATAGTCGGTTGATGGTTGAATATATTGCTTTTGTTTCAATTGCATTTGCTATGTTGGCATATATAAGTTATTAAGTTGCTATATGATGTATATCGATACTATTATCTATATGCATGATTCTCATGTTGTTTGTTGAGTGATTAGTAGGTGCGGATCGCGTTTGCTTCGCATTTGGAGCTCGCTTTCGCGCTATATTAGCTGTATATGCTCGCTAATAAAATATAAGGTACATATCTCGGATTACATACCGTACTTTTATACTTTTTCCCTTCGGGATGCCTCATCACTTGATTAGATGTATATTTGTGATATATATACTGTCATTTTTTTTTCGGATCGAGCCGCGCAAAGGAGACTATGGCGAATTTTTCCGAAAATTTAAGGCGTTAGAAAAAATTTGAGAAAATTTGGAAAATTTGGAAAACTATAACTTTGATTTGGAATTGAAAGTTAAACGATAGTAGTTGTTTTTGAAAAGATAACTAGGTATGATTTGAAAACTTAGTAAAGATTTATAAGAAGTTTTAACTATGGATTTATGGAAAGTTAATCGATTCTATAACTTTTCTTACTTGTTAATTTCGAGGACGAAATTCTTTTAAGGGGGGAAGATTGTAACGACCCGAATTTTATTTAATTAAAATTTGAATATTTAATTAATTTTAAATATTAATAAGTGAATTTATAAGTCGAATAAATTTTTATTTGAATTATTGGATTTAATTGGATAATTAAATCGATAATTTAATATGTTAAATTATGGAAATAATTGAAAATTGAGTTAAATATGATTGAAAATGATTTGTAAAATTTTATTTTATCATGTTGGAGTTAGAATGATATTTTAGAACTTTTAAAATCGAATTAAAAGTTAGTTTGTGAAAATTGAATATTTTAATATTAAATCGACTAGTGAAAATAGTCAATTTTTGAACAGTCTCAGAATTGCACGAAACCAGTTCCATTGGATCCGTAATAATTAGTTATTACCGGATTTCAATTTTCGTGTCAATCGGAGTTATCGTTTGATCGTGGCAGCTCGAAACGCATCGAATTGTTTTTAATATTAATTTGGCGAGTTAAAATAGCCATTTTTCAAAAAGTCTCGGATTTCGACGAAACCAGTGTCATCGGATCCGTAATGTGATATTATTGTAAGTTTTCAAATTTCGTGTCAATTGGATTTAACGTTTGTCCGGTACAAATTAAAACGCCTCGAAAATCGTTTAAATCGGTTTAATTTAAATCGATCGTTTATAGCCATAACTCGCACAGATGACCGAATTAGCTTCCGGAACCTGTTCCATTGTGTCCGGAACGCGGGGTAAACCCTAGAAACGCTGGTTACGGCACGTAAATCGGAGTTTGGAAAATCGAAATGAATAGTGTTCGTTTTTTTCTCTATAAATAGACCAACAACCCTCACAAATAAAAATAAAAAAATAAAACAAAACCCTAGTTCTATATGCACAGCCGCCACCATTGAATGTAAGGCCGAAATTTTCTCAACTTCTCTTCCCCAAATCTCTCAATCCATCAGTTGTTTGCAAAAGTTGTTAACTACAACATTGTAGATCGTAGCAAGAGCTACGAGATCAACGGTCAAGATCGTTTTTAGAGCCACGGATTGACGGCAAATTGAGGTAGAAGAGCCGAAGTTGCGCACGCATTTCTAGGCTCATGGGGAAGCCGAACTCTACATGATTATGGCCGAACATAGCTCTGGCAATGGGCGTTCTAGTGGAGGTGGTTTGATGAAGTTTCGAGCATTGAGGTGGTCGGATTTGTTAACCCTAATATGGAGCTTTATGGGTTTCATGTACGTAATTATTTTCTGGAGAGGGTTGGCCTGTAGCAACGTGAGGGAGATGGAGGAGCAAGGAACGGTCCAGATGGAGGGGATGCAGATCCAAAGGCTGAAAATAGAATAGGTTTATAATATAAAGAAAGTTGTAAATTGGTTATATAAAAATTCGTATAACTTCATAAATTCATATCTTTTTCATACGAGGTCGAAAACATGCGAAACAGGAAGCGTTGGAATCGTATGGACGAGCACTACGCGATAGAGTTGGATTGGAGTCGATTGGAGTTAGTGAGAATTTTGGGTAAAATTAAACGTCCGTTTAATTTTATTCGAAATAAATCGCTAAAACGAAATTGAAATCAAGGTGAGAACTTCTCACTCAATCGAATCAGTTTTGATTTTTTTTTATAGTTAGATTTAAAATATTTGAGTGCATGTTTGAATGATGATTGTTATCTATTGATTGTTAAAATAGACATTATGCGCCGTTAGTAAGCGGATGTTATTTATTAAAAACATATACCGCGAATATTTCATAAACAGTGAAATTGGTATTATATATGATAGCAATATATATATATATATATATATATATTGGCATATGTATATATTGCAGTTGATTGATTTCCCGTATTTGCATAGCGGATGAGACCCTATTGCGCCGTCTATTAAGCGGATAATATTTTTAAATCCCATATACCGCGATAATTTCGTACTGGAGCGGAATTGGTGTTGTGCTAATGTTTGTGGATGCAGGAAAACAGGTTGGAGGGATCCAACTGGATTCCTCAACAGTTTTATTTGATTTCAGATATTTTGATATTTGATTGATTATCATATCGATATATGATATCGTTGTTGTCGTGATTGGCTATTTGGTATGTAGCATCATTGGACCAAATTTTAGAATTTTAAAAGGATTTCAAAGTGATTTTTGAAAGTATACGTTTATAAAATATTTTTGGAATTGATTCATTTTAAATAAATAAACGTTATAATTTTAATGTTATAAAAATTATGATTTTTGAGAAATATAGTTAAAAGTTGATTTTTGAAAATATGAGGCTGATGATTTTATAAAATAGTAAAATCAGGATTTTTGAAATTACTGTGAAAAGTTTAAGTATAGGATTTATGAAATTTAATTATTTTATAAATCAGAATGATGAAATTATAAAGGAGATTAAAGATTTTTTAAAAGAATAATATGAATTGATTTATATAAAAGATTTATAAATTGATAATTTGTAAATTAAAAATATTTGAATTATAAAACGAGTTTTTATAAGTGTTAGAATGAATTGTGAATGAATTTCATAAATGAATGAAATTTATAAAATTATAAACGGTGAAGTTATAAATGGAATTTTATAAGCAGTAGGTTTATAAAATTTATAAAGTTATTGAAAGAATAGATTTGGATAAATAATTGAATCTTATAAGTTATAAGATTTATAATTATGAAGTTCAAAAGAACGATTTTTGGCAAACAAATAAATTATAAGTATTTGACTTATAGTATGAATTTTTAGTATATCATTGAGATATTAATTGAGATAAGTTAATAAAGGAATTTATAAAGGAAGTTGTTATAAAATAAATAGAAATGGAGTTTATAAACGTTGTTTTATAAATCCGCAAACGACTTATTTTGATAAGTAAATTGTTGAAACCTATTAACGTAGTATATTCACGTTTTTGAATAATGAATAATATGTTAAAGAAAATGTTTAGATTCGATGTTTTAAATTGAATTAAAACGATCTAATGATGTTTTTAAATGGGTTGAAATTCGAAACCATAGATTTCAACATTGATTGTTGAAATAGACGTTTTCGAGAAGTAGAAGGAAATGGTGGACTATAACACTGTTGTTATAGTAAATGATTTCCGAAAGGAAATGTTTTGTATAGTATTGGGATTTATATATCTATTTTAATCTCGAATCCCTATACTAGTGATTTTGGGTTGTCGTAACGATGTTTTACACAACATTCGTTTTGGCCCAAAGAAATATGTTTAAGAGCATGATTTCCTTAAAGAATGAAATATATACTTAATCTCGATTTAAGTATATTGAATATTTTCCAAGTGTTGAAAATAAATAAAATTTGTGAATTACTTATTTAATAAGTATGGAATTGTTTTCCGATATATAGGGAATATTTTGAGAATTTATCTTTTTGAAGATAAATTGAAAATGAATAATTGAAATCGTATACCCGTAGATATTGTGAAATATAAATTCACTATGGAATTTATAAAAGAAAGGGGAACTTGTTTAAAAATAAATATTGATTTATTTTTGAAGTATTGAAAATAATATATCTTGTAAAGATATTTTGGAAAATAAATAATTTGGAAAATTATTTGGAATCTGGTGATGTTGTGCATATCCATTGATAGTTCAATAACCGACTACCAATATTTCCCTTTGAATGGGTATTTGATGTGATTTGTTTGAATTTGAATGCCACACTTATTTTTGAATAAGCGCTCACTATTTGGGTTAACCGGGAAAGGACCATGGGGTCGTATAACCCATTCCGAATATGTGATACGTCGTTATGAATCGCATTGAAGATCGGTGTTGAAGACCCGGTATTTGCGAGAGCGATAGGATGACCCGTCGATTGACTCTGCACCGAGTAGCTACGGTATTGAGTTCTCCATATGTGATGGTGAATCCAATCAGGATTGTGAATATCCGGATTGCAAGGAATTCTTTGTAAGTGCCTTCGGTTCTGTTCGATCCCGGAACAGACTTGTATGGATTGTATGTCTGACATTACAAATTGAGATATAAAGCCGATTTCATTCAAATATATTTCTGTTGGTGGCGGAGAATTTATTCTTTTAGCTTAACACCCTTCTCTGAGACGTACGATCTTAGAGGTTATGTATTTGAATGTTATCAGCGATATATTCCCAATTTGGTAATGTGACATGCTGAGTGTTGCTGTAAATGATCATTGTGTTGATTATTTGTGATAGGATCATTTATTTGATCGTCTATCTTGGTGATCATTTCTATGATCATTTGTTGACCCAAAGCATGGCTTTTGTATAAAGTATGTTTTTGTGGACGTGACTTCGTCGAGCCTCACACCCCGTGAATGGTCAAAACAGGAAAGATGCAGCAAGGTTATGAGGGGTAGCGCCCTTTAGGATATGTGCATTTCCTTCTGGAAAAGGGTGGTATCATGGTATGGAGCCCAGATACTTACTCATGTTGAAAACACTTTATGATTGTGTGAATTGATTGCGAGCGCTCGGTGAAAGGTCCCAAAGGACCGGGGGATGGCATATTCGGTCAGTTGTTACTCAGTTAGGGGTAACCCGGCCTTGTGTTGGTAGAGATCCGGTTTGGTTCTCGGGGATGTCCATCCAGAGGCATTCTCATGTGGCAATGGGAAGTTCCTTGGCCTGATCATTCGTTGGAAATCCAAAGAAACAATACGAGACTTGTACGGTTTTAGTTGTATAACCTGCTATGGAATGTGGCGATAACCTGCTATTGAACATAGTTAGCTATAGTAGGCATAGTTCGAAATGTCTATGCTGGCTAAGATTTATATTCTACTTTCGAAATGAATTTTTCCCTACACTATGCACTAATAATAATATCAAACGTTATTTTAAATACGTATCAAGCATCCTTGACTATCATAAGGAGAAATCTTCTCTGATTCTGCGTTTGCATTGTGTGTGTGTGCGGGAGGCCTTATGGTAGCCTCATTTTTAAAAGCATTGCGAATTAACTTTAAAAATATTCCTCTATTTTGTTTTCAAAGATAAATAAACTGTTTTGAGTTCTCACACCAGTCACATGACTGACTCGGAGTTTATTGTTTTCCTTCCTAAACTCTGGGTGCCCACCAATTTCCACATGGGCAGTCAAGAGTAAGGTTTATCAGGATATTCTGGATATTCTGGAGTTGCTGGAGGCAAGCTGGATGGCATGGCGTATTACTTGTATATAGTATTTCTTTTTCCCTGCACAGTTTGTTGTTGTTGTTGTACACTCTGATGATATGATGTAATGTAATGTGATGTAATAACTGATATAGTTCTTTGTTTAAAGATTATTCATTTATCTATTATATGTTGTTCCGCTGCGAATTGTGAGATTCTGTTATAGTTCTGTTCCGTTCTATTCTCTTATTTTCTTTTCTCTATATTTTCTATTTTCTTTCCTCCCTATTTTCTATCTTCTTATCTCTTCTTCTGTCCTTTTTCTTTTTCTTAAAACCCTAAGTGTTCGGTTTTCCGTCGTTCGATTGCTCGGTAGTCGATAAAGTGAGTATCGATGTTGAATTTTCGAAAGACGAAGAATCGGGTCCTTACATCTGGTATCAGAGCATATGGTTAAGCGACAACCATGGTTCTGTTGGGTATTACTTATTAGAGATAGAGTCAGTAGTACTCTAGAATGAGTTTGAGTGTAATAATAGCTATGAGAGCGTATTTGTTAGTGAATATAAATTGTTTTGTATTGTGTTGACTTATCGGTTGATTGTTTATAGATTCCAGTCGATGTAGTCTGGCTAACTATCGTAGATAGGGGTTTCTAAACTCTTAAACAAGATAAACCGACACAGTATTGTTTTAAATTGGGTAAATGAAATAATTTTACCTTGAGTATATTTTTATATATACGAAGAAATAATTTTTCAGAATTATTAAAGGATATATAAGTAGATTGTTTGATTGTTTAGATGTTTGAATAATCTAAGTAAAAGAATAATTGTATAAGTAAAAAGAATTATAAGAATTGAATTATAATTAAAGTGATTTACAATTGTGAAATATATATATATATATATATATATATAAGAAGTGAAACTATATGAATATATTTATAAATATGAGTTGAAATAAAAATGAATTTAAAGTTAAATGAAAATTTACTTTAGAATTTGGAAGCTGAATTGATTGATAAATGTGAACTTAAGTTATATAAATGAAATTCAACTTTAGAAATTGAATTGAATTGAATGAGTGAATGGAATATTAATCAATTAAATGTGAATAATTGATATGGAATAATGAATATAAGTGTTAATTCATTAAAATCTAATGTTATTGAAAGTTGAAAGCTTGAATGAAAATCAATTTAATTAAACCAATTGAATATAAGCAAAGGAAATTTGGTTGAAATTAATAAACATTGGTTGTTATATGATTGTTAGTTGATTGTATATAATTCATTAAGTATTAATGAAATTGGAAGCTAAAGTAATTGAAATCCAATTGGAAGTTAAGTGAATCTTAAATAGAATTGAATTTGATTTGGAAGTGAACCAACTTGAATATGAATTAGTGAATATAAACTAATTGAAAATGAATGTCTGTTAATGAATCAAATGTGATTAAATTGAAAACCATTTCATTGAATATTAAAGAAAATAAGAATGAATATATATTGGTTATGAATTTGTTAGATGATAGTTGGTTGATGGTTGAATATATTGCTTTTGTTTCAATTGCATTTGCTATGTTGGCATATATAAGTTATTAAGTTGCTATATGATGTATATCGATACTATTATCTATATGCATGATTCTCATGTTGTTTGTTGAGTGATTAGTAGGTGCGGATCGCATTTGCTTCGCATTTGGAGCTCGCTTTCGCGCTATATTAGCCGTATATGCTCGCTAATAAAATATAAGGTACATATCTCGGATTACATACCGTACTTTTATACTTTTTTCCCTTCGGGATGCCTCATCACTTGATGAGATGTATATTTGTGATATATATACTGTCATTTTTTTTTCGGATCGGGCCGCACAAAGGAGACTATGGCGAATTTTTCCGAAAATTTAAGGCGTTAGAAAAAATTTGAGAAAATTTGGAAAATTTTGAAAACTATAACTTTGATTTGGAATTGAAAGTTAAACGATAGTAGTTGTTTTTGAAAAGATAACTAAGTATGATTTGAAAACTTAGTAAAGATTTATAAGAAGTTTTAACTATGGATTTATGGAAAGTTAATCGATTCTATAACTTTTCTTACTTGTTAATTTCGAGGACGAAATTCTTTTAAGGGGGGAAGATTGTAACGATCCAGAATTTTATTTAATTAAAATTTGAATATTTAATTAATTTTAAATATTAATAAGTGAATTTATAAGTCGAATAAATTTTTATTTGAATTATTGGATTTAATTGGATAATTAAATCGATAATTTAATATGTTAAATTATGGAAATAATTGAAAATTGAGTTAAATATGATTGAAAATGATTTGTAAAATTTTATTTTATCATGTTGGAGTTAGAATGATATTTTAGAACTTTTAAAATCGAATTAAAAGTTAGTTGTGAAAATTGAATATTTTAATATTAAATCGACTAGTGAAAATAGTCAATTTTTGAACAGTCTCAGAATTGGACGAAACTAGTTCCATTGGATCCGTAATAATTAGTTATTACCGGATTTCAATTTTCGTGTCAATCGGAGTTATCGTTTGATCGTGGCAGCTCGAAACGCATCGAATTGTTTTTAATATTAATTTGGCGAGTTAAAATAGCCATTTTTCAAAAAGTCTCGGATTTCAACGAAACCAGTTTCATCGGATCCGTAATGTGATATTATTGTAAGGTTTCAAATTTCGTGTCAATTGGATTTACCGTTTGTCCGCTACAAATTAAAACGCCTAGAAAATCGTTTAAATCGGTTTAATTTAAATCGATCGTTTATAGCCATAACTCGCACAGATGACCGAATTAGCTTCCGAAACCTGTTCCATTGTGTCCGAAACGCGGGGTAAACCCTAGAAATGCTGGTTACGGCGCATAAATCGGAGTTTGGAAAATCGAAATGAATAGTGTTCGTTTTTTTCTCTATAAATAGACCAACAACCCTCACAAATAAAAATAAAAAAATAAAACAAAACCCTTGTTCTATATGCACAGCCGCCACCATTGAATGTAAGGCCGAAATTTTCTCAACTTCTCTTCCCCAAATCTCTCAATCCATCAGTTGTTTGCAAAAGTTGTTAACTACAACATTGTAGATCGTAGCAAGAGCTACGAGATCAACGGTCAAGATCGTTTTTAGAGCCACGGATTGACGGCAAATTGAGGTAGAAGAGCCGAAGTTGCGCACGCATTTCTAGGCTCATGGGGCAGCCGATCTCTACATGATTATGGCCGAACATAGCTCTGGCAATGAGCGTTCTAGTGGAGGTGGTTTGATGAAGTTTCGTGCATTGAGGTGGTCGGATTTGTTAACCCTAATATGGAGCTTTATGGGTTTCATGTACGTAATTGTTTTCTGGAGAGGGTCGGCCTGTAGCAATGTGAGGGAGATGGAGGAGCAAGGAACGGTCCAGATGGGGGGGATGCAGATCCAAAGGCTGAAAATAGAATAGGTTTATAATATAAAGAAAGTTGTAAATTGGTTATATAAAAATTCGTATAAATTCATATCTTTTTCATACGAGGTCGAAAACGCGCGAAACAGGAAGCGTTGGAATCGTATGGACGAGCACTACGCGATGGAGTTGGATTGGAGTCGATTGGTGTTAGTGAGAATTTTGGGTAAAATTAAACGTCCGTTTAATTTTATTCGAAATAAATCGCTAGAACGAAATTGAAATCAAGGTGAGAACTTCTCACTCAATCGAATCAGTTTCGATTTTTTTTTATAATTAGATTTAAAATATTTGAAAGCATGTTTGAATGATGATTGTTATCTATTGATTGTTAAAATAGACATTATGCGCCGTTAGTAAGCGGATGTTATTTATTAAAAACATATACCGCGAATATTTCATAAACAGTGAAATTGGTATTATATATGATAGCAATGTATATATTGGCATAGTTGATTGATTTCCCGCATTTGCATAGCGGATGAGACCCTATTGCGCCGTCTATTAAGCGGATAATATTTTTAAATCCCATATACCGCGATAATTTCGTACTGGAGCGGAATTGGTATTGTGCTAATGTTTGTGGATGCAGGAAAACAGGTTGGAGGGATCCAACTGGATTCCTCAACAGTTTTATTTGATTTCAGATATTTTGATATTTGATTGATTATCATATCGATATATGATATCGTTGTTGTCGTGATTGGCTATTTGGTATGTAGCATCATTGGACCAAATTTTGGAATTTTAAAAGGATTTCAAAGTGATTTTTGAAAGTATACGTTTATAAAATATTTTTGGAATTGATTCATTTTAAATAAATAAACGTTATAATTTTAATGTTATAAAAATTATGATTTTTGAGAAATATAGTTAAAAGTTGATTTTTGAAAATATGAGGCTGATGATTTTATAAAATAGTAAAATCAGGATTTTTGAAATTACTGTGAAAAGTTTAAATATAGGATTTATGAAATTTAATTATTTTATAAATCAGAATGATGAAATTATAAAGGAGATTAAAGATGTTTTAAAAGAATAATATGAATTGATTTATATAAAAGATTTATAAATTGATAATTTGTAAATTAAAAATATTTGAATTATAAAACGAGTTTTTATAAGTGTTAGAATGAATTGTGAATGAATTTCATAAATGAATGAAATTTATAAAATTATAAACGGTGAAGTTATAAATGGAATTTTATAAGCAGTAGGTTTATAAAATTTATAAAGTTATTGAAAGAATAGATTTGGATAAATAATTGAATCTTATAAGTTATAAGATTTATAATTATGAAGTTTAAAAGAACGATTTTTGGCAAACAAATAAATTATAAGTATTTGACTTATAGTATGAATTTTTAGTATATCATTGAGATATGAATTGAGATAAGTTAATAAAGGAATTTATAAAGGAAGTTGTTATAAAATAAATAGAAATGGAGTTTATAAACGTTGTTTTATAAATCCGCAAACGACTTATTTTGATAAGTAAATTGTTGAAACCTATTAACGTAGTATATTCACGTTTTTGAATAGTGAATAATATGTTAAAGAAAATGTTTAGATTCGATATTTTAAATTGAATTAAAACGATCTAATGATGTTTTTAAATGGGTTGAGATTCGAAACCATAGATTTCAACATTGATTGTTGAAATAGATGTTTTCGAGAAATAGAAGGAAATGGTGGACTATAACACTGTTGTTATAGTAAATGATTTCCGAAAGGAAATGTTTTGTATAGTATTGGGATTTATATATCTATTTTAATCTCGAATCCCTATACTAGTGATTTTGGGTTGTCGTAACGATGTTTTACGCAACATTCGTTTTGGCCCAAAGAAATATGTTTAAGAGCATGATTTCCATAAAGAATGAAATATATACTTAATCTCGATTTAAGTATATTGAATATTTTCCAAGTGTTGAAAATAAATAAAATTTGTGAATTACTTTTTTAATAAGTATGGAATTGTTTTCCGATATAAAGGGAATATTTTGAGAATTTATCTTTTTGAAGATAAATTGAAAATGAATAATTGAAATCGTATACCCGTAGATATTGTGAAATATAAATTCACTATGGAATTTATAAAAGAAAGGGGAACTTGTTTAAAAATAAATATTGATTTATTTTTGAAGTATTGATAATAATATATCTTGTAAAGATATTTTGGAAAATAAATAATTTGGAAAATTATTTGGAATCTGGTGATGTTGTGCATATCCATTGATAGTTCAATAACCGACTATCAATATTTCCCTTTGAATGGGTATTTGATGTGATTTGTTTGAATTTGAATGCCACACTTATTTTTGAATAAGCGCTCACTATTCGGGTTAACCGGGAAATGACAATGGGGTCGTATAACCCATTCCGAATATGTGATACGTCGTTATGAATCGCATTGAAGATCGGTGTTGAAGACCCGGTATTTGCGAGAGCGATAGGATGACCCGTCGATTGACTCTGCACCGAGTAGCTACGGTATTGAGTTCTCCATATGTGATGGTGAATCCGATCAGGATTGTGAATATCCGGATTGCAAGGACTTCTTTGTAAGTGCCTTCGGTTCTGTTCGATCCCGGAACAGACTTGTATGGATTGTATGTCTGACATTACAAATTGAGATATAAAGCCGATTTCATTCAAATATATTTCTGTTGGTGGCGGAGAATTTATTCTTTTAGCTTAACACCCTTCTCTGAGACGTACGAGCTTAGAGGTTATGTAGTTGAATGTTATCAGCGATATATTCCTAATTTGGTAATGTGACATGCTGAGTGTTGCTGTAAATGATCATTGTGTTGATTATTTGTGATAGGATCATTTATTTGATCGTCTATCTTGGTGATCATTTCTATGATCATTTGTTGACCCAAAGCATGGCTTTTGTATAAAGTATGTTTTTGTGGACGTGACTTCGTCGAGCCTCACACCCCGTGAATGGTCAAAACAGGAAAGATGCAGCAAGGTTATGAGGGGTAGCGCCCTTTAGGATATGTGCATTTCCTTCTGGAAAAGGGTGGTATCATGGTATGGAGCCCAGATACTTACTCATGTTGAAAACACTTTATGATTGTGTGAATTGATTGCGAGCGCTCGGTGAAAGGTCCCAAAGGACCGGGGGATGGCATATTCGGTCAGTTGTTACTCAGTTAGGGGTAACCCGGCCTTGTGTTGGTAGAGATCCGGTTTGGTTCTCGGGGATGTCCATCCAGAGGCATTCTCATGTGGCAATGGGAAGTTCCTTGGCCTGATCATTCATTGGAAATCCAAAGAAACAATACGAGACTTGTACGGTTTTAGTTGTATAACCTGCTATGGAATGTGGCGGTAACCTGCTATTGAACATAGTTAGCTATAGTAGGCATAGTTCGAAATGTCTATGCTGGCTAAGATTTATATTCTACTTTCGAAATGAATTTTTCCCTACACTATGCACCAGTAATAATATCAAACGTTATTTTAAATACGTATCAAGCATCCTTGACTATCATAAGGAGAAATCTCCTCCGATTCTGCGTTTGCATTGTGTGTGTGTGCGGTAGGCCTTATGGTAGTCTCATTTTTAAAAGCATTGCGAATTAACTTTAAAAATATTCCTCTATTTTGTTTTCAAAGATAAATAAACTGTTTTGAGTTCTCACACCAGTCACATGACTGACTCGGAGTTTATTGTTTTCCTTTCTAAACTCTGGGTGCCTACCAATTTCCACACGGGCAGTCAAGAGTAAGGTTTATCAGGATATTCTGGATATTCTGGAGTTGCTGGAGGCAAGCTGGATGGCATGGCGTATTACTTGTATATAGTATTTCTTTTTCCGCTGCACTGTTTGTTGTTGTTGTTGTACACTCTGATGATATGATGTAATGTAATGTGATGTAATAACTGATATAGTTCTTTGTTTAAAGATTATTCATTTATCTATTATATGTTGTTCCGCTGCGAATTGTGAGATTCTGTTATAGTTCTGTTCCGTTCTATTCTCTTATTTTCTTTTCTCTATATTTTCTATTTTCTTTCCTCCCTATTTTCTATCTTCTTATCTCTTCTTCTGTCCTTTTTCTTTTTCTTAAAACCCTAAGTGTTCGGTTTTCCGTCGTTCGATTGCTCGGCAGTCGATAAAGTGAGTATCGATGTTGAATTTTCGAAAGACGAAGAATCGTGTCCTTACACCTTTGGAGTTCGAAGCTTTGTTTGGAAATCCAACTATCGATTGAGATTCCAGCCTTTCCAGTTGATTGGTTCAGAGAAGTCATCTGTTGCATTGGAGACTTCACTGCATTTGAACTATTCGGTTGTATTTTCCTAACTCTGATATATATAGTAGCTTCATGAACTATGATTCTTTATCTATTCCACTGCACTATATTACTCTGTGATCTGTGATTGATTTATTTAATGTATATTTTAAGTTTTTTCAAATTTAAATTAACAATTCGGTATTTTGAATTATTCAAATCGGATATGTATGGTTTTATCGTCGATTTGAATGGTCCAAAATTGCGGGTCGTTACAGTTGGTATCAGAGCTTTGGCTCTAGGCAAAACTTAGCATATATGGTAAAT
This sequence comes from Allium cepa, assembly GCA_030765085.1. NCBI lineage: Eukaryota > Viridiplantae > Streptophyta > Magnoliopsida > Asparagales > Amaryllidaceae > Allium > Allium cepa. The sequence goes on along the minus strand of CM060935.1, from coordinate 788,013,817 downwards.
TTATTTACAGAATCACTTTCGCCCGAGTTGAATCTCTTCCTTTTGACTCGATTTCCTTTGAATTTTGGAATGTCCCTCGGTTCCGAAATTCAGTCTGTCTCTCCCTATTTATATTCGTTTGATTCCGGAGTGTCCCATAACTCCACTGAATGATTGGTAAAGGAGTTGAAAACTCCTTTTCAATTGGCATTGACTCACCGAAGATTTTTGTATCCTCGGTTTACGATGCTGCTATATCTTGTTATGCCGAATTCTATATTTCTTGCGATCGAATGTCGAATTGCCTCAGAATTCTACACCGATCTAATTTTGGAATCACGGTTGACCGGTAAAGGTCGCCCGCGATTTATAGAAGTATATCCATCTTCTATTTTGTAATTTAAATATCGCATCTTCGATCGAGTCTATCTTCGAATCAGAATTCTATTGATTTGAGTTCCTCTAATTCAATTCTCTTTGTTTAAAATCCATTCTTAAAATTATCCTCTGGAAATCGGGTATGTTTGCAATTTTGAAATTGTTCTATATATCGAAATTATTATTTTGATAACTATGATTTTATTATATATATAAAAGTGAAAATGTTTTCGATAAGGATTATATACCTATATATAAAACAAATAAGAAATGTTATTATATATAAAAGGGTTTTGAAAGGATTTGAAATTTCGAAAAAATATAAGAAATTGATTTATATAAAAATGATTTATAACTGAAGTGTTAAATTTGAAATTCGAGAATTGAATTCCGGTGTTTTGAAATTGGTTTTAAGATTTTTGAAATTAGATAATAATACGATTTGAAAGTATTTTCTGAATAAGAAGTGTTTCAAATGACTCAAACGAGTTCCAATGATTTCAATGAAATTTCAAGGAAGTTTTAAGAAAATAGAAGTCCAGAACTCACTTTGTCGCTGGAAAATAATTTTGGTGATGAGTGCACGCATCATCGACATTGATTTTCGAGTTTCAGAGTGGGGGAGAGGCCACTCTAGTAGCTTTGCTATGCGAGTGATATTGTGAAACAAATTTTGATTTCAAATTCCGAAGAATAATTCGATATTCGAAAGATATATGTATATATATTTAAAATGATTTAAAGGAAACCGGTATTCAGTCCTCGAGTTTCGGATTTGATTTGGTATAGTCCTATCTATTTATAATTGATTTTCAAGTCTTGAATTTGGAAATTTGATTTCCCTAACTATTTTGAATGTTCGAACACTTCCAAATCGAGATTAAATTTTCGAAGCTAAGAAATTTCGAAGAGTATAAAATGTTTGATAGAGAATATAAATTTCGTTTCGAAATGTTTTGAAAAAAAAAGTTTTGAATAATGGTTTTCAGAAAAGTAAATTGGATATTTCAAATAGAAATAGATAGTTTAAAAGTTTAAAAAATAAGGGATAATTATAAATTTGGAAACCATTTTGAGTATAATTGATTTTGGGAAAATATTTGGTTTTGAAATTAAATTGGAATTAAGAACCAGTACTTATATGGTGATTTTGGAAATGAATTTGTTTGACTTGAATTATTTTAATTTGGAAAATGGGATAATTTTATAAACCTATTATTTTGGGAACTTTGAAATTTAGATATTTAATTTGGAAGAAAATTTGGTGAAATCATATATGATTTTGAGACTGAATTGATATTGAAATGATTTGAAATTTGAGAATGTTATATTATTAAGCACTTGATTTGGGAGTGGTCGAACTTATATAAAATGGATTGTACAAGTATGAAGTTGATTTGAAATCTATTGATTTGAAAGGTACTCAATTTGGAAAGAGATTTTATATAATCGAAGTCTATATAAGTATGATTTGATCTACTATTGATTTAGGAAAGTATTCAATTAGGAAAAATGGAATCCTATATATATGGACTTTATATAAGTACGATATTTGAAAGTGATTTGAAAAGGTACTATATGATATATATTTCGAAGTAAAGATATGGAAAGTGCCTTCTGCTTGATATCCGCTTTGTGGCCACATCGTGGATTCATTCTATCGATATTATTCTCTCTGATTTTTGGTTTTCCGGATGTAATACTCGAGTGTTCCCACCGTGGCGTAACCCATGGTTTTTTTTTCTCTCGCGACTGCATTGCGCAATTGCCTAGCTGAGTCTGACCTAGGGGTACGGATTATTTCCTGGGGGATCCAGGCGTAACCATTGTGTATCGTGCAATCTTTGTAGGTCGCGAATAGTAGCAAAACTGCCTGGTTGAGATAGCCTAGGGGTACGGATTGTTTCCTGGGGAACCCAGGCGTAACCATTGTGTATCCTGCACTCTACTAGTCATTATGGCGTAACTCGTAGGGCTGAGAAAGCTTACGGACACGGATTGTTTCCTGGGGGATCCAGGCGTAACCATTGTGTATCTGCGAACCATGGTCGGACATAGATTTTAGTTTGGTTGTTTTGTTTGGATTGTACTTTCCATATCTGTTTTAAAGGTTTTTCAAGTATTTTCACTGGGTGTTGAAACAAGTCTACTAAGTACTTGAAGAATTCTAGCTTTGCGCCTGATCAACGCATGGCCAGAGTCTGCAAGAACGAGGACAAACTTGTTGAAACATCGAGTTATAAAAGTATTTTCGAAAGGAAAATTGGTTTCGATATAAAAGTATTTTATTATAAAGGTATTTCCAACAAATAAAATTCTTAATTTAACTAAATCCCAATTTATCTTCCTAACCTCAATGTATCCAAATTATTTGAAATATAAATTTTGTATTAATATTTGAATTTTTTTTTTGGGTTTGAAATTAACTATTCGAGCCCGATACTATTCTTTTGAATCTACCTTATCTGCCCTGCTTTATTTATTCACCTATATTCTCTTTTCCGAATCTATTTTCTTTCCTTCTTTTGAATATATCCTTTAAAATATTGTTTATTTATATTCTACCTGGTTTAATAGTAATTTTTTTTTAGTGTTTTATAAATAATTGATCTCATAATTAATTGAATGGGTTTAATAAAATGACTAATCTATTAAATATTAATTAATTTAAATAATAATAAAAAAAAGTATATGGTTTTAAATAAATTGTTTAATTTATTTTTCAAAGTCTAAATTTTTCATCTGGTTGTTTCTATTATCCTACTTTATTCCTTTTAGGGGACGAAAAATTTTGAGTGGGGGAGAGCGTAACGACCCATAAAATTTTAGCAATTTTTAATTGGTATTTAACATATTGAATTGGATTTTGAGAAATTATTAATAATAAAATTTTGAAAAAAAAGAAAATATGTTATGTATATTAATGATTTGTAGTGCGAGCTGTGTACATATATTTTAAAGTTTGGTTGTGGTTATACCTATAAGATCTACTACAAAAACTTTATAAACTATTATTTATACCATAATATAAGTTAAGTTTGATGTAAATTGGATAGCATAGTTCATTTCTGTTGGGTATAAATATCAATAGTATGGGTAATAAATTTACGGTCTCCTTTTGCTTTTCAGCAAGTTGTGTAATTTTAAGTATATTGAGTACGTTACATATATATTTATTTTGGAAAACCACTGTATATGTATGATGGTCTATTTGAAGTGTATATATAGTAAAGCATATTTATACCGAGTTTTATTTTATTTATATGTGTTATAGTAGCTATATATATATATATATGTTAGTCTTGATACTAGTATATAGTTTTACTGAAGTTTGATTTCTAGTCATGTTAAATATATATATTTGATTTTGGGTTTTTGTGTCACTATTTCCAGTTTATTTTAGTGCATATTTAGTATATGTTTTAGGGGTTGATTTAAGGTCTGCATTAAAATTGGCAGTCTACATGTTTGTTAGGTACAAAGATAAGCATATATGAATTCATTCATACGTAGCCTTTACATTTTGAAAGAATATGCATAATATTAAATGAATATTGATTTTTTTAATATTATATATAAGGTTACCTTCATCTTCATTTGTCTCATTTTCATTTATTTGTGTACGTTTTCGTTTTAATTATTGTACACATCATGGTTCCTTTTATAAATTCATCGCCCATAAATAGTTTATTTCTTTCCCCCTTCATCTTCATTTGTCTCATATTCATTTATTTATGTATGTTTTTGTTTCAATTATTGTACACATCATTGTTCCTTTTATAAATCCATCGTTTCAATTTATTTTATGGTCCGTTACTCTGCCTTTTCAAATTTGAACATGCAGCTGGTGGCATTAAAAAGTTGCTTTAATTATCCACTAAATTATAGTGACCATCCCACTACTCTATATTTATTCCTGTACGTTTTATCTTCGCTTAAATTTCTCTGTCCACTCCTTTTTCCATTTTAATATCCTTGCCTTTCCATACTCACGTGCTTTCCAATCAAGCAATAAATTGTTTAAATATCCACCTTATCAACTTGACCGTTATCAAACCAGTATATAATTCAAATCTATCATTATCCTACCGTTTCTGAGACGACCCGACTTTTTCTCCACAAAAAGTCATATCATCCTTAAGAAAGAAAGGGATAGAAAAGAGAAAAGAAAGAAGAGAAAGAAGAAACAACACAAGAATCTCAACAGTGAAACGAATAAATTATTTTAATAACATATATTACTCAGTATACATCAATTATCAGAGTTACACGGACAATACAACACATACTAGACAGTTATAAACACCTGTCTAGTTATTACAACTCAATACACAATACAGTAAAACTCAGAGATACCAACACAGAGGAAAACTATATAACTATACGTAGAAGCCTCCTACTCCATATGCTCCTCCACGATGCGTCAAAGCTATCTTGAATCCTAACCTGAATTCCCTTGGCTACTCGTAAAAATTTGAGTACCCAAGAGTTAAAGAAAAACAGAAATAACTCCGGGTCAGACATGGGTCTGGTGTGAGTAACAGATTGAAGTTGCTTAACTTTGAAAAACCTTTGAAAAGAAAAGGTATCACGTAAAACTTCCCACACATAAACATGGAAAAGTTTTTACCTTACGCTAATCAAAACATTTGATAGGAAATCCGATGATATTATAATAGTGTCTAGGGTTTTCAAGTAAATAAGAAATAGCCGAAATTGTTACATTCATTAAATTCCAGCTACTAGCCACAAAAGTGGGTAATACAATCAAAACCGTTGGCACTTATTGGATTTTGAATTCCATCAATGGCTGGGCTACTGGGGTACCGCCGTCACAGTACCTGGCCTAGATCACCGTACCGAGGATTACTCCCAATCCCCTGCAACACAAAGCCGGACCCGTTCCTTACTGAACAGTTCCAAACAAGACAACCCCACAGTTGTGATCAGCAACCGCACCACTAAGCCGAAAATAAAGGGACCTTTAGACAGGGATAAATCTTGCTCTCAAGTGGGGGCTACCCACGAAGCTTTGCTGCACCTCCCCTGTTTTAGACATTCCCGGTTGATGAGGCTTGAGGCTACGATTACCTTTATAGGACATATCACTTAGAATGCTCATCGTCCACCTGACGATGTTCTGAAAGCATTTAATCCATACAAGTTCGTTTCGGGTTCGAACGAAACCGAAGGCATTATTTCGTTACACTCGTATTGGAATCACCCTTAGAGTTAACGACAATAACCCTTGCACTCTGAATCACCATCTCGAATCTATAAGTACTATTCCGTCAAACTCATTACGGAATCACCCACAGAGTTATACTAACGTATAGCCCTTATACCTCGAGTCTTCACTCGCTCCACTTGGATTAACGACCTAACGTTTAATTGTAATCGATGCGGTTTTCGGATATCCAAATATGGAAACCCGATCCCGGTCTCATCGAAATCCAAAGCGTGTCTTTTAAGGTCCAAGTTGTTTTAAAGTTTAAAACAATTCAATTCATTATCTAAATATACACAGATAGATAATTCACAACATAACAATGGATAATTAACCTTATCATTATCAATAGATAATTCATATCATAATCAGATAATTCATACTATCATCCAAAAGCAACCAATGCATCCATATCACATACACTACTCACCTCATAACTGAGATTACAAACCATACCAGGCAACCAATACCAATCATCAAACATAAGCAATGATCTAATGATCACACCTTCTATAATTAATTTAAAATGAATTAAATTAATTACCTAAACTCTAATTAATTTAAAATGAATTAAATTAATTACTTCATCATTAAAATCCTGCTTAACTTAACTATTAATTGATTACAAATAAATTAAATAATCATCATTTCAATATTCATTGCACTCAATCCTTATTGATTAACTATCTCTAATTACAATAAGTAATTACTTACACAAGTTAATTATATTAAACCTTTTGCAAATAATTAACTTGTAATTGCTTAATTAATTAATTAGCTAAAATTAATTACCTTAATCATTTATTCATTATTAATTATTTCTTAATTAATCAATTCCAAATTACATCATTAATTAATGATTTCTAATTATATTTAATCAATCTCTATATAAATTAATTACCTAAGTAATTAATCTTCAATTTAAACAGCATATATATTAATCACCCATGATTAATAATACTAGTAATTAACTACTATAATTACTCATCCCATAATTAATTTCTCATAATTAATTAATTACTTCCCTTGATTAATTTTCAAAGTAATTTAAATCCAAATTACTTCTATAATAAATATCTTTAGTTACATTCTGTAATTATTAATTAATTACTTCCTTAAGTAATTATAAATCCATAAATTACATAAAGTAATTATCAACAATCCATAAATGTTTAAATTAATTTAACTTAATTAATCTAAACTAATCACCTTAATCAAATTAATTACACCAAGTAATTAATTCATTAATTACTTTCAGTAAGTAATTAAACTTAAACAATTGATTATTATTAATTAATTATCTAAATTAATCACATTAATTAATTGTTAAATAATCTTAAGTTAATGACCTTCATTAACATTTCTTAATTACTTAATTAAGAGTTAACTTATATTAATTATTATCAATTATCAATTAATTAATTTTAAATTATAATTTAATTAATCTCTAATTATTAATTAATTAAGAGTTAATTACAATCTTAATTAATCCTTAATCACTTGATTAAATAAATCTTAATCATTAATTAAAATTTAATTAACCATTCTTAATTATAGATTAATTAACCTTAATTAATTAATCTCAAATGTAAATTAATTAACTTAAAAATTATTAATTACCTAATTAATCATCCACATTATTAAATAATTAATATTCCATTTAAATTAACTTAATAATTTAAATGAAACCAATTTTCTTAAGTTCAAAATTAAGAAACATTCTTCTTTATACAAAGTATTTTAAACACTTTATTTCAAACAAAATTCAATTTAAAAATTTATTTTTAAAATTTCAAACTGAAACAAAATTCATTCGAGAAGTATGTAAAGTAATAACTAAGAAAGAAATACGTTATAAACTGATTATAACCTAAACTTATGTGTAAGGTTGGAAGTGAATCTAATCCGTTTAATTGGAAACTTATTAAAATAAATTGGATTCAAAGTGTAATTAAGGGATTATTTTAAGAAATTAAAATAAGTAGTATAATTTGGTGAAATAATTTACATTTTAAAATTTGAGATGGGAAACTGTTTAAGGAATTATAAGTTTATGAGTAAATCAAGGCGACAAAATTTATGAATTATAGAATTTGAATAGTTGGATTTATTGCAAATGAATAAAAATCAAATTTGTAATTATTACGTTAATTTAAAAATTAAATTGAAAACTAGAAATATTTATGTGATAATTTTTAATCCAATGGTAAACCCTTATATTTGAAATTTATGAATGGAATAAATATAGGTTAATTCAATTAAAAGGAAATTTTGGAAATTTATCTATAATTTTGAATTTTATGAAATCGAAGATTTATATTGATTTAATCTTTAATAAATTGACATTTAAAAATTGTTAAATCATTTTAAATGTTTGAGAATTATTAAGTGATAAAAATTTCCAATTCTAAAACTGAAATATAAAAATTTGATTTATTTACTAATTCTTAATTATTAATTAATGGAAAAATAGTCATTTTGGCCACTAACTCCGATTTCGACGTAACCAGTTTCATCAGATCCGTAACGATGAATTATAATAGTGTTTCAAGTTTCGTAGCTATCAGACTTGTCGTTTGATCGTACGGACTCGAAACGCCTTGAAATTTATGCAATTGAAATCAATTTGGAAAATATTGTTTTTAGCATAACTTCTTCGTACGATGGAATTTGGACGTGAAACTTTTTCCATCGCGTTCAGAATATTTTTATACACCTATTTTGATATATGGGTTTACCCAATTTGGTTTCGGGGTCAGAATGGGCTTTTTGGGCCAATTATCGTTGAGCACGTTTATAATTCGGATCCATTTGTCTATTCCAACTTCATCTATAAATACCTCGCTAAACCCTAGCCTCTGCCTATTCTCATTTGTCTACGCGTAAATTTTCATCAGCTCCTTCTCCTCCTCAATGGCAGACAAAATTTCAGATCCAGATCCATTTCAAAATCAAATTCAAAAATTCAAAGTCCTCAGAAAAATCTCAAAATAATATATGTCGAAGCTCTCGACGAGCGTAGTTCAATGGTGTGATTCGTTTTTCAATTTGACGCATCGTTTGACCAGAAATCACGGTCAAAATTGAATTGGGCGTTTTTGACTGGCGCGTCTGATCGGAAAATCCCTTCTGGGTTTTGTAGAGGGGCCAGCGCGTTGTTCATTGGCGAAGTTTGGAGGCAAATTGACGGTCAGTGGCGGCAAATGTAATTTGGATTTCGAATCTATGGAGGCTGTTTTCATGCTTGCGTTTCCTGTAGAGGGGGGAGTGCGTATTCTTTTCTGGAGGTTGATTCAAAAGGTGACGTGGCACATATTGGTAAGTGAAATGTGTTTCATTTTGTTTTAAATTAATTTTGATTTTCAACATCGTTTTAATGCATAACTTTCTCCTACGTTATCCGTTCTACGCGCTGTTTTTTTTGTTAGGATCGTATTCAAATTTCGGACTTGATGACACTGGATTGGACAAATTCTGAGACGGTTAAATTTTTGGATTTAAATTGAATTTTTATTCAATTTAAATTCAAAAGGTGATTGTTTTAACCCACTCACAACTTCTAAGTTTTCTTATGTTTGTTAAATTGATTTAAGATATGAGTAGAAATTTATTTATGACTGTTTTGCATATTTTATTCATCATCTCAGTTAAATCGCATTTATTTAATTTAACTGTTAATTAATTTTATTACTGCATATGAATTGACAGTTAAAATTTATTTATTTTGCATATAAACTGCTAGTTAACAGTTATTTGTTTTTTTTTGAATATAAACTATTCGTTGATACCTGTTATATTTTATATGCTCCATTGATGTTTGTTTAAATTGATGATTATTGAAAAAAATTGATTGATGATTGATATTGGATGAATGGATGATGTGTCCTATATTATATAAACTGTAAGTTATTATGCATTCTCATTTCATTCGGGATTGCGGTCTGAAATGATATACAACCGCATTTTTATTTTTAAATTGCGGATTGAAATGATAAATATCCGTATCACTTGACCATAGGATATAAAATGATATACAGGCACCGCGATATATATATATATATATATATATTTTGAAATGATTTTTCTATGGTTTGGATAGGATACGGTTCAATAAATATTTAATTTTAATATTTTAAAAATCTTATTTTATACATACATATATAGTTAAATTATTAAATTTAAGCTATGTATAATTTGTTAAATAAACTAAATAAGTTGAATAATGGAGTTTTAATGATATAAATCAATCTAGATTGGAAGGTAAATTAAAAATTTAAGTGGAATTGAGTGTATTTAAGAATTAAACTCTATAAGTGATGTAACTTATTTAAAACTTGGAAATTTTAAAGGTATGATATTTATAACTGGATTTTTATTCAAGATAAATTAAATGAATATTTCTAGTATAAATAAATTGAAGAAAATATTTAATTGTTAGAAATTTTGAGTTTTATTTTATGGATTTACTTTATGAATTTTCAAAAACTAAATAATAGGATAATGAATTGGTGAATATAAATTTCCAACCTTAAGTTTGAAATTGTTAAATATTCAAAGTTAGAAATATATTGAAATTGAAGTGGTTTATTTAACTGAAAGTGAATTTAAAATTTATGGATTTAGACTAACTTTTAAATGAATAAAATTGTAAAGTCGTGGAAATTATTTTATTTTATAAAGTAATTTTAAACACAAACTATTTTATTCTATATACTGTTTGAAAATCCAAACCATTCAAGTTTTAGAAGTTATGGTTGTAAAGCTATGAATTTCGCAGTATTATGTTTTGGAAGTTATAATTCAAATGTTTGGTTTCCAGATATTATAAATTTTAAAGCGGTATGATTTTGGATAAGAAATATATTTGAAATAAAAATGATATTATTGATTTGGGTTTTTCTTTAAAATGATATCAAAATGAGTTGTTTTGGAAATGGAAATGATATCGTATTTATGGGTTTTGAAATGGATAATTATTTTCTGGTTTTAAAGTATAAACTATTTTAAAGACTGTGGTGTTATAATAACGTTTGGTTGTTGAAGAGACCGGGATCGGAAGTTGTCATACTCTATGCCAACTCCGAAAATCACTTTAACAACCGTGTACGCGGTGGAGATTCCAAAATGAAGTAGGTTGGTGTCGGCGTTTCCTTTGAGGTAAATACGTGGACCCAACTCCCGTGAGTTGGCATAAGGTGGCTAAAACAGGAGCGATCGACGGGTTAATGAGGTAGCACCTCTGATCGGACACTTCCCTTCGATACTATACTCTGACTTGGGATTGATTCGGTGGCCACCTTCACTTTTGATTTCTTTGATTTGGGGGAGTTTGTCCGAGGTGGGCGGTAGCTGCGCGCTACGCGTTACCACCGACCCAGAAGCGTAATTGGTATATCTACCCTGGCATTGCCTAGTTGTGCCATGTCACCTACCTTATCGCGCCTTGTACGAGTTTCTATTTGGGTCGTACCTATGGAGTGTCTTCTCGTAGTCTCCCGATCAGAAGATATGCAGGCACTATATAGACTATTGGCATTATTTGTGTTAAGGGGAATATTGGGTCACTCCTTAATGCTATTTTAAAGTAAGTTTATTTTACATTTATACACTATTGTAATAGCGAAGTATACTACATAGTAAATAGTTTAACGGATCCTTAAGAGATGTAAATCCCGAGCATCTCTTGAGTTACTGTACTCATATTTATTCCTGTTGATTTAACTTACATAAGATCTTTTAGCTCTAACTCGAGCGTTTTGTCCTTTCAATTCGCTCGGGTCAGTCCGAGCGTTTTAGGATTTGAAGTTTTAGCTCTGGAGGACGAAGACGAAGATTTGTATTACTATTATCTAGTATCAGTCCACTGCACTATTTAATTCCGCTGCATTGATATTTATTGGTATGTCTAACTCTGATATGTATTGTATAATAAAAATCAAATATTTTGTAAACAGCTTCATGAACTGTATATTTGTTTATTATATTTTATCGTTCCGCTGCAAGATTCTATTTTGTTTTTTTCTTTCTCTGTTTTTCTTATTTACCCCATAACAATTTGCCCTTCCGTATGGTTTGAATTGGCACGTGTGTCGATTTAAAGCGTGCGAAAAGGCGGGACGTTACAGTTGGTATCAGAGCTTTGGTTTAGCGATAAACCTTAGCTTTGTGGGCTTTGACTCTTGATTAATAGGGCAATAATACCATATGGGAGTCGCTGAGTGTATATATATGAGAGAGCGTATTTGTTAGTGTTATAAAAAGATTTTTATATTGTGTTAATCTGTTCCGTTTTGCATTTATAAATTCTGGTTGATGCATGGGACGCTGTGACATCAATAGGGATTTCTAAACACTTAATAGGACAGACTGACATAATATTTTGTTTTAATATAGGTGAATGAAATAATTTTGCCTATTATATTTTCTATATAAAATTAATTTTTTTAATTGATATCTATATTTGGCTGCAATAGATTGGTTATTAGGTAATAAAGTGTATAAATAATAATAGAAATAAGATTGAAAAATAAAATAAATGAATTTGGGAAATTTAGAACTTAAGATCCGGGGTTTTGAAATTTCTATGGAATAAGTTTTGGAATATAATAATATTGTTTATAAGTATTTTCTGAGATAAATATTTAAATATAATTCGGAAGAATTGTTTTAAAGAAGATTTTAAGAAAATAAGTTTTGTACTTTCCTCTCCGTCGCTGGGAAATAATTTCGGTGATGGCGGCAGCATCATCGACTTTCATTTTCGAGTTTCGAAGTGGGAAGGCCAATGCAGTAGTTTTACTACAGATTTATTTTGATAAACAAACATAAATAGTTTTAAATATAATTAGAGATATATAAGTTGTAAGAATATATTTATCTATTGTTTTAAAATAAATTGAAAATTTAACCCGGTATTAAATTCTTAAATTTCCGTTAATTAATTGTTTCAGTTATTGTAGTGAAATGAAAGGTAAATAATTAATAATTGAAACCTCTAATTTAGGTAAGAGATTTAATGCTAAGTTATAAAGGAAATAAAAAGGAAGTTGAAATTGTAACTTATAAGAAAAAGGATAAAAATTTATTGAACAATGAATTACTTAAAAGAAATGTGAAAACTTGTATAACTTTCAATTACATTCTTTAAACAACATATATATAACTTACCAAATATTAAAAGTTGAAATGTTTAATAAGAGATTGTAATAGAATATTATACAAGTAGAAATTTGAAATAATGAAAGTATTCAATGAAATTGCTGTTAAATGAGAATTTAATGTTATAAACTTAAGATATAATTGGAATTTTACCAAGTAAATATAATTAAAGGTAAGTATGACAAATAGATGATTATAAACTTAAGTAATTAAAGTGTAAATAAATAAGGGCATGCAATAATTGAATGAATAATTATAATAAAATAAAAAGAACTGGCATGACCTGAGTAAATGGAAATGAATAATTGTAAGTAATAAGTGGAAATAAATGAAACAAACATTGAATGAGTAAAAGAAATTAAAAGTTTGTTAGAAATAAATGTAAACTATAAAAGGAAACTTTATGTGGTATGAATAAAAAGAGAAGTTAAACAACAAATGTATGAATGAAATTAATAAGGATAAACAAAATGTGTTGTTCGAATTGGTTGTTGTTTGTTTTGGGTTTTTAGTTGTTGGATTTGTTATTGTTTAGTTAATGGTTGTTTGGGCAAGAATACTTTAAAATTGGATTTGGGTGAATGAATAATCTATTTAGTTTATCTAAGACTGTTGATCAAATGATGCGCTAGTAGTTTATTCTTCATTCCGTACAATTTAAAAGTTTCGAACCCGAACAATTATTCGTTTGTTGATTTAATGGTTGTTTTGTATTTGTTGTGTATGCTGTTGTTGAAATTAATGGTTGTTGTATTGATTTGTTGTTAGTGATTAAAACCACTTAAATATTTCACTTTACATAAATTGTTAACCCTTTGGATTTTATAAGTGAAATGCAGGTTATGGAAACAATTGCTACTGCTTTTGGTTCCTTAAATTAAACATAAATTGCCTGACAAATAGGTACGTTTCGGATTATGGTTTATAGCGCTATTTTATATATTTTCCCAGGTTGGGATATAATATTTTGGATAATATTTGTAATATAATTGTTATATTTAATATTATATTTTCTCCCGAGCCTCTCCGTACAAAGGAGACTCTGCCAAAATTTTGCGTAAATTTTGAACTTAGAAATATTTTGAAAAGGTTTACCAAACTTTAGTAATTTAAGTATAAAAAGATTTAATGGTTATAAATTGAGATATTTTATCTAAATTAATTAATTTTATAAATTTAATTGTTTATAAAGTTAATATTTCAAGTAAGATATTGATTCCTAATGCTTCTTTTCCCTTCCTTTCCTTTTCGGGGACGAAAAGCTTTGAGTAGGGGAGAGTGTAACGACCCGTAAATTTCGACAATTTAATTTGTTAATTAAATAGGATTTTTAAATTTAATTTTAGTAGAAATAATAAAGGAGGTAAATTAATATTAAAATGAAGGCTAAAATAAAATATATGAATGGTAATTAAAGCCTTTATTTGTAATATTAATAAAATTTCAATAAATAAAATGGTAAGTATTGTACCTGTATATAAGGTGAATTAGATAAATCTTATTTATTGGAACCTTGTTTATTGATATGCGAATGTATAATAAATGAGTTATTACAAGAGATTGAAATTTAAATAGAATTCTAAATAATGAATAGTGGAAAGGATTATACATGTGTATAATTTAATGCGAGAAAGGAAAGTATTTAATTGATTTTGTAATAAAAACGTTGAAACGAAAATTGGAATAAATGTATTTAATGAGAGTTGTTGAAATAATTGTTGTAGAGAACAAATTTCAAATGTTATAAATTGTATAATGGTGACAACTATTGTTCGTTACCAATGCATTTAATTAATAGCGATTAAATGTAATTAATCATTGCCTTTTTGTAAGTTAAGAAAATAACTGAAAATTTTGAAGGTAAAATTAATAGAAATGTTAACTATATGCATAAGAAGGAAAGTTGAATATAATTCTAATAAATGATAATAATGGAAAACGTTTACAATCAATGTAGGTAATTAGTAATTACAATGTTGTTGAAAATAATAAACGTTTCTTTGTTGATAATTTATAACATAACAGAAAGAGTAAGTGTACTCATTAGAATATTAATTGCAATTGGATAGGTATTTTTAGTAACAATGTTAATGCAAGGAAATTAATGCTAAATTAAAGTCAATAATAATGAATAGTGATTAATTCAATTCTTGTAACATATATTATAAATTACCTGCTTATTTGTTAATGAAATTAGAAATTGTAATAAGTGATAATAAAATGAATGAATGTTACACTAATGGAAAATGAAATAACGTTCGTTTAAATGTTGAGTAATTATAGGGTCGTATTTATTTTAAGCGTTACTTTAAAATAACTATGATTAATTGAGAAATTTATTCGAGAAGTATGTAAAGTAATAACTAAGAAAGAAATACGTTATAAATTGATTATAACCTAAACTTATGTGTAAGGTTGGAAGTGAATCTAATCCGTTTAATTGGAAACTTATTAAAATAAATTGGATTCAAAGTTTAATTATGGGCTTATTTTAAGAAATTAAAATAAGTAGTATAATTTGGTGAAATAATTTACATTTTAAAATTTGAGATGGGAAATTGTTTAAGGAATTATAAGTTTATGAGTAAATCAAGGCGATAAAATTTATGAATTATAGAATTTGAATAGTTGGATTTATTGCAAATGAATAAAAATCAAATATGTAATTATTACGTTAATTTAAAAATTAAATTGAAAACTGAAAATATTTATGTGATAACTTTTAATCCAATGGTAAACCCTTATATTTGAAATTTATGAATGGAATAAATATAGGTTAATTCAATTAAAAGGAAATTTTGGAAATTTATCTATAATTTTGAATTTTATGAAATCGAAGATTTATATTGATTTAATCTTTAATAAATTGACATTTAAAAATTGTTAAATCATTTTAAATGTTTGAGAATTATTAAGTGATAAAAATTTCCAATTCTAAAACTGAAATATAAAAATTTGATTTATTTACTAGTTCTTAATTTATTAATTAATGGAAAAATAGTCATTTTGGCCACTGACTCCGATTTCGACGTAACCAGTTTCATCAGATCCGTAACGATGAATTATAATAGTGTTTCAAGTTTCGTAGCTATCGGACTTGTCGTTTGATCGTACGGACTCGAAACGCCTTGAAATTTATGCAATTGAAATCAATTGAAATCAATTTGAAAAATATTGTTTTTAGCATAACTTCTTCGTACGATGGAATTTGGACGTGAAACTTTTTCCATCGCGTTCAGAATATTTTTAAACACCTATTTTGATATATGGGTTTACCCAATTTGGTTTCGGGGTCAGAACGGGCGTTTTGGGCCAATTATCGTTGAGCACGTTTATAATTCGGATCCATTTGTCTATTCCAACTTCATCTATAAATACCCCGCTAAACGCTAGCCTCCGCCTATTCTCATTTTTCTACGCGTAAATTTTCATCAGCTCCTTCTCCTCCTCAATGGCAGACAAAATTGCAGATCCAGATCCATTTCAAAATCAAATTCAAAAATTCAAAGTCCTCAGAAAAATCTCAAAATAATATATGTTGAAGCTCTCGACGGGCGTAATTCAATGGTGTGATTCTTTTTTCAATTCGACGCATCGTTTGACCAGAAATCACGGTCAAAATTGAATTGGGCGTTTTTGACTGGCTCGTCTGATTGGAAAATCCCTTCTGGGTTTTGTAGGGGGGCCAGCGCGTTGTTCATTGGCGAAGTTTGGAGGCGAATTGACGGTCGGGTTGGCGGCAAATCGTGATTTGGGTTTTGAATTTGTGGAGGCTGTTTACATGCGTGCGTTTCCTGTAGAGGGGGAGTGCGTATTCTTTTCTGGAGGTTGATTCAAAAGGTGACGTCGCACATATTGGTAAGTGAAATGTGTTCCATTTTGTTTTAAATTAATTTTGATTTTCAACATCGTTTTAATGCATAACTTTCTCCTACGTTATCCGTTCTACACGCGGTTTTTTTGTTAGGATCGTATTGAAATTCCGGACTTGAGGACGCTGGTTTGGAAAAATTCTGAGATGGTCAAATTTTTGGATTTAAATTGAATTTTTATTCAATTTAAATTCAAAAGGTGAGTGTTTTAACCCACTCACAACTTCTAAGTTTTCTTATGTTTGTTAAATTGATTTAGGATATGAGTAGAAATTTATTTATGACTGTTTTGCATATTTTATTCATCATCTCAGTTAAATCGCATTTATTTAATTTAACTGTTAATTAATTATATTAATGCATATGAATTGACAGTTAAAATTTATTTATTTTGCATATAAACAGCTAATTAACAGTTATTTGTTTTTTTTTAATATAAACTGTTCGTTGATACCTGTTATATTTTATATGCTCTATTGATGTTTGTTTAAATTGATGATGATTGAAATAAAATTGACTGATGATTGATATTGGATGAATGGATGATGTGTCCTATATTATATAAACTGCAAGTTATTATGCATTCTCATTTCATTCGGGATTGCGGTCTGAAATGATATACAACCACATTTTTATTTTTAAATTGCGGATTGAAATGATAAATATCCGTGTCACTTGATCATAGGATAGAAAATGATATACAGGCACCGCGATATATATATATAAAAATATTTTGAAATGATTTTTTTATGGTTTGGATAGGATACGGTTTAATAAATATTTAATTTTAATATTTTAAAAATCTTATTTTATACATACATATATAGTTAAATTATTAAATTTAAGCTATGTATAATTTGTTAAATAAACTAAATAGTTGAATAATGGAGTTTTAATGATTTAAATCAATCTAGATTGGAAGGTAAATTAAAAATTTAATTGGAATTGAGTGTATTTAAGAATTAAACTCTATAAGTGATGTAACTTATTTAAAACTTGGAAATTTTAAAGGTATGATATTTATAACTGGATTTTTATTCAAGATAAATTAAATGAATATTTCTAGTATAAATAAATTGAAGAAAATATTTAATTGTTAGAAATTTTGAGTTTTATTTTATGGATTTATTTTATGAATATTTCAAAAACTAAATAATAGGATAATGAATTGGTGAATATAAATTTCCAACCTTAAGTTTGAAATTGTTAAATATTCAAAGTTAGAAATATATTGAAATTGAAGTGGTTTATTTAACTGAAAGTGAATTTAAAATTTATGGATTTAGACTATCTTTTAAATGAATAAAATTGTAAAGTCACGGAAATTATTTTATTTTATAAAGTAATTTTAAACTCAAACTATTTTATTCTATATACTGTTTGAATATCCAAACCATTCAAGTTTTAGAAGTTATGGTTGTAAAGCTATGAATTTCGCAGTATTATGTTTTGGAAGTTATAATTCAAATGTTTGGTTTCCAGATATTATAAATTTTAAAGCGGTATGATTTTGGATAAGAAATATATTTGAAATAAAAATGATATTATTGATTTGGG
This sequence comes from Allium cepa, assembly GCA_030765085.1. Taxonomy (NCBI): domain Eukaryota; kingdom Viridiplantae; phylum Streptophyta; class Magnoliopsida; order Asparagales; family Amaryllidaceae; genus Allium; species Allium cepa. The sequence continues at coordinate 787,995,646 of CM060935.1, read as the reverse complement.
TTTTCCTTTAAAATGATATCAAAATGAGTTGTTTTGGAAATGGAAATGATATCGTATTTATGGGTTTTGAAATGGATAATTATTTTCTAGTTTTAAAGTATAAACTATTTTAAAGACCGCGGTGTTATAATAACGTTTGGTTGTTGAAGAGACCGGGATCGAAAGTTATCATACTCTCGGCCAACTCCGAAAACCACTTTAACAACCGTGTACGCGGTGGAGATTCCAGAATGAAGTAGGTTGGTGGCGGCATTTCCTTTGAGGTAAATACGTGGACCCAACTCCCGTGAGTTGGCATAAGGTGGCTAAAACATGAGCGATCGACGGGTTAATGAGGTAGCACCTCTGATCGGACACTTCCCTTCGATACTATGCTCTGACTTGGGATTGATTCGGTGGCCACTTTCACTTTTGATTTCTTTGATTTGGGGGAGTTTGTCTGAGGTGGGCGGTAGCTGCGCGCTACGCGTTACCACCGACCCAGAAGCGTAATTGGTATATCTACCCTGGCATTGCCTAGTTGTGCCATGTCACCTACCCTATCGCGCCTTGTACGAATTTCTATTTAGGTCGTACCTATGGAGTGTCTTCTCGTAGTCTCCCGATCAGGAGATATGCAGGCACTGTATAGACTATTGGCATTATTTGTGTTAAGGGGAATATTGGGTCACTCCTTAACGCTATTTTAAAGTAAGTTTATTTTACAATTAGACACTATTATAATAGCGAAGTATACTACATAGTAAATAGTTTAACGGATCCTTAAGAGATGTAAATCCCGAGCATCTCTTGAGTTACTGCACTCATATTTATTCCTGTTGATTTAACTTACATAAGATCTTTTAGTTCTGACTCGAGTGTTTTGTCCTTTCAATTCGCTCGAGTCAGTCTGAGCGTTTTAGGATTTGAAGTTTTAGCTCTGGAGGACGAAGACGAAGATTTGTATTACTATTATCTACTATTATTCCACTGCACTATTTAATTCCGCTGCATTGATATTTATTGGTATGTGTAACTCTTATATGTATTGTATAAGAAAAATCAAATATTTTGTAAACAGCTTCATGAACTGTATATTTGTTTATTATATTTTATCGTTCCGCTGCAAGATTCTATTTTGTTTTTTTCTTTCTCTGTTTTTCTTATTTACCCCATAACAATTCGCCCTTCCGTATGATTTGAATTGGCATGTGCGTCGATTTAAAGCGTGCGAAAAGGCGGGACGTTACAGTTGAAGTCACTAGAGATAACCCAAGGGTGGGAATCTTGAGCAAGATGAGGGAGATAGTTAAAAACACTTTGCCTTGAATTTTGTTGATTAAGGCATAAACAACAGTGAGGTAGAATGAAGTGTTGGAAGGAACATGATTGAGATAGCAATGGAAAAACCGATGATGGGATAATATTGGGGACAGTGTGCATATGGAAGGGTCACATAAAAGCATAATCCTTCCATATGGAGCTTCGACAAGATCAGGATAGAGCTTCCAATTAGGTTGAATAATTTTAGCAGCTCTATAAGTTAATTTTTCGTCTAACTTTGTCTCAAGAATGGCAACAAGATGAAGATTGTATCTATGGATAAGACTTCTGACTTGGTGTAATTTTGTATCATAGTGGGCACCTCTAATATTCCATGTAGTATTAGGGTGTATCATTGATGATTTTTTTTCTTTTTTTCTTTATTTCCTCTAGTAGCAGAGGTAGGGGACTTACTTCCATCAATGGAAAAGCTAGAAGAAGGCAAAATGTTATCCTCATTTAGATCAACCAAGTTCTTGCTTTTAGATTTATTGATGATCTTTTTGGGTCTGATAGAGGTGAGACTGGATGCTCTGTTGGTAATGGAAATTGTAACAGTTGGTAAAAGGGTTGAGGTATGGATGTTTGGAAGTGCGGATGTGGTGGGAGGACAACGGTCTTCAGAGAAACTAGGTGGAGCAATAATGTGAGAATATGGATTTGCAGGTGGAGATGAAAGCACATCTAAAACAATGTCATGTTGATTGGATTAAGGAAGATCTTTACATTGAGGAGGCAGACTGGAGATAAGGTTGGAGGAATAGTTTAGATTAGTGAGAGATGAATTTGGAAATGAGGATGGAATTTCATGTGTTGGATTATTTTGTTGTGTGCATGCATGTAAATGATTTGCATGGGTCTGGTAGTATGATTTGTGTTGCTACTTCATTTCTATCACCCACATCTTCAATATCATGTTTAGTACCATCACTTCAAAGTTTCACTATCATCATTTGTATCTGTAGTTTGTTGTGTGCATGCATGTGCATCTTTACCATGAATTTGAGCAGAATGTAAGCATTGTAATTCTATTTCTCCTCTCTCACCAGTAGTTACTTCATTCTCTTCAGATCCATCCTTCTCTTTCATAACTTCATTTCCACCATCATCAATCGAACTTGATAAAACATGGAATTTATTACCTCCAAGCTTATCCGTTCCTTCAAGAAAGTGAGCATGAGAAGCACCTCATTACAGCAGCCCACCACATGAGTTACCTCTGCAGTAACACCATCTCCCTTATCATTCCTTTGTGAAACTACATGTTCTTGAGTTGTATTTGCTTCAATAAGTACAACTGTTTTCCTTAAAACTCCTTTCCTGGTACTTACTCTTTTCCATACTTTTTTATGTCTCAAAATGTTAGTATTATCAGCATAATCCACTTCCCTTTTGTCATTCAATTGTTCCTTCCCCTCATTATTCTCCTGATACAAGGAGTTTTTATTTGAAGCAGCAAAGACAAGTAGGCAGAAGAATCATGCCCAAAACATTTGCAGTGCACACATATGTCAGGCTTCCATAGATAATTAACATAAAATCGTTGATTACTTCCATCTAAGTGCCTGACAGTGAAGCTACCAACCAGAGCCTGATCTGGCCATATTTCCACTATACATTTTGTGTAGGATATTCTTTTAAGTTTTTCAGTATATGCATCAATGTAGAGAAGTTTACCAATTCTTGCCGCTAACCAGTTTATTCCAAGATGTGACTAGGTAAAAATTGAAATGTTAGATAATTGTAACCGGACAGGAACGGATTTAATTTGACCACATACATTTCACAATTCAGGAGACCGTTATTGAATTATGAAAATCTTTTTTTCATAATAGTGGGGTCAGCCATTAGAATTTTTCTCTATCCTCACTGTTAGAGAGGAGAAAAAGAAACACAAACCCATCAAACTTAACCTGTACAGTTCCTTTTAATTTGCAAAACATCTTTAGATAACCAACAACAGCAGTAAAGGAAAGAGGTTTATCTAGAAAATAACCAACCACATGATCTTTCCACAATGGAATACCGGCGTCGACGACATCAGCCGGGCGCACCAGAGCTTCACCATTAATCTGAAGCTGAATATCCACCGGGGAGTAAGAACTGGCGTTGCGAGGTTTAGTTTTGAAAAGGCCAGACCAGGCCTTGGAAGAAGGGGGAGGAGGAGAAGAAATAGAAGCAAGTAAGGAGGGAGAAGGAAAAGGATCAGGCGAAGGAGGGAGAACATGAATAAAGGCAGAGGAGGAAGCAGAGGGAAGGGAAAGGTCAGAAGGAAATGGTGGCTTAGGTGGCAGAGAAGACTGAAGAGGAGGGAGGGGTGGCGGAGGGACAGGAGGACATATGACATGAAAGGAGAGGATGGACAAGGAACAGTTAAAGAAAAGGATGGAACAGTGAAAGGTAAGGGAAGAAAAATGGTGAAAAGCTGGCAGCCATGAGAAAGAAGGAAAAAATTTGAAAATTTTGATCCAATCATCGATATTTATCCGACCTATTTATTTTTGTAAATATAATTTCAAATTGAAATGAACAATATTACTTATTAGTTAAAATGAGTTAACTAAGATTATTAAATCCATTTAGTTAATACTTAATTCACAATCCAAATGTTTAAATGATCAATATTTGAATTCAAGTTATTAAATTCCAAAAATTCAATTATTCAAATATTTAAAATTAATTAAACATTTAAAATCAACTGAACAAATTTTGGATTGTTACATTCTTCCCCCTTAAAAGAATTCGTCCCCGAAATTCCCAAGAAAAGAAATGTTTCCAAACTCTTAAGTTTAAAACTATTAATCAAAATGAGTTATTAAACTTATTAATTAAATCCTAAAATTTTACGAAAAATATTGACAAAGTTTCCTTTGCGAGGCTCGATTGGAACAACTATAAATTGCCTCTACATGCTTCAAACCATCTAAAGAAAACAAAAGCCATGTGGCCTTCCATATTTGGGGCATAAAATCATCAACCAATATTACATTCCATTTTGCATTTGTTATATATTTTTGTCAAGTAATTTATTCTCTCGATCCAAATGCAGGTGCACAAGAATCAAATAGCAATCTCTTGCATACTAGTACTTACGAAATCCAAAAGAGAATCAAGCTTACAAAAGCAATATAATGTAACTCTACATGCAAAAACTAGCATGATATAAATCTAAATGCAACTCTAGTACAAAATAAAGCTATATGCAACTAACAACGATATCACAATCATAGGCGACAAAATACAGAGAATAATCTATGATAAATGTTATGCATCCAAATGATAAATTTAGATCTAAATGCTCGTGTTATTAATTTTTTTCTTCAAATTTCTCAGGCGAGAATTAAATCAATGATCAAAAATCAAAATGACAATGAGAGGATTTCTCCTAATAAAGTATGGTGAAACTCTAGAACCAAAATAGCATGGAGCATCCAGTGCTATTCTTGTTCCTCCATAAACATCAACTAGAGTGAATAAATATTATTTCTTTCCTAAAATATTCAAAATCTCTTTTTTCAAAATCACCGGTATTTAGGTCAAACTAACAATATTTCAAAATCCTTCGCCTGTAAATTTAAACTTTATAAAAAATGGTATATAAAATCACATAATCAATTAATCAAATTCAATCAAATTCCATGATGGAATAAAATAACACTAATAGTCAATCAAATTCCATAAGAGAAAACCTATCATTTAACATTATTTCAAAATGTCAAATGACTAACAAACAAATTTTAACTTAGGTTTAAAAATTTCTTAACTGTCCAAAAATATAGATAATTATCTAAGCGTATCATTTGCTCATTAGCTTTTGCTTATTTCTTAGAAGATTATCCAACCTCGAACAAAATGGAAATTTGTACTCTAAATTAATAGTTAAGAAAATACATTAATTTTTTCTAAATCGCTTATATTTCCACTTAGTATTTTATTCAATACTAAAATTATTTATGAATTATTTCATAATTTTCACCTAAATATAAAAATATTTTATAAAGTCATTTCTTTATAAAACATCAAAAAATAACTTATTCCACTTTATTTACTTGTGTAATACTCTTCTATATCCTAAGAGTACATATAAATTTTATTTTACTTTTCACAATTTAGGTGAAGATCTAATCAAAATTTGGGTCTTTTAAAAGTGAGTCAACTTTCGACCTTTTTAACTTAGAGTGTTAAAACGCAAGATATTAAGGGTTGACCCAATCATTGCAAATAGTTTACACTACTTAGATGTTTTTAAGAAATTATATGGTTTTAATATAAAAAATGTTTATCAAAACCTTCCTATCCAATTTATCCTAATTGTAAACCCATGTTTAATCATCCTTATTTATCAAAGTGTAAAATCTCATTTATCAAAACAATCTCTTATCAGAAATACTTTTTGTTTTGAAAACATTTCCCTTTTAAGGGAACTTAAAAATTGAATACTCGATATTTAATTTCCAAAAACTCATCTTTGAAAACATAATACTCATATTTTTATATGAAATAACTTCAAATGATTTATTTATTAAAACTCACATTGGGTTCGCTCGGATTTGAACTCATTTCGATCGCAAATGATAAAAAGAATAATTTACTAAGTACCCCATAAAGTTTGCGTAAGCAAACATCCAATCATCACTTAGAAGATTATTCACATTACCATAAAACTATTATATTCCTCCGAGTTATCCCAAAGAAAACACATTCCATTTAGAATTTTACTTCCCAAAATATTATTTACTTTTAAATACTTCTAAAAAATACTACTATTTCATTTCTCAAAATCCTTTTGAAACTATTTTCAAAATCTCTGGGATTTAGATTCAAAAGTATTTTTTTAAATACATTTTATAAAGTAAATTCAAATAAAATTTTCTTTAAATAAAAATCATTTCATATTATAATAGCTCTTCTTTATTATAATGGAATTTTTCCAAATAACTATCCTCTAAAGGTCTTATCCTATCATTTAGATTATATTAAACAACTTTTTATTAAAGTTTAACCCTTAACTCACCATTATTAGAAGGTGAATTTTAACATAACATTTTCTCTAAACACCTTATAGTCAAATTATTCAAACTAATTGACAAAGGGGTTGATTTATAAATTCAAACAACAAATTCTTATAAATATGCTAAAACAAATAATCAACAAATGACAATTACCGCTCCCAATTTAATCGAGCATGATTGATCGAACAATAGCGATAATAAATACATTATCACATTCAAACAAACACACTCAATAACTATATAAAGTTTTGAAAATTATTCCGTTATATGTATAAAATATAATCCTAGGCAAAATATTTCATTTGCCAAATTTTCAAAAATTTAATACCATGTTCATTGGCCTTGTTCATGTGTTTAGAAACCACTATCGACACCGTCGTGTCCCACGTCTTGACCAGAATTCATAAATAACTCAATAGACCAATTAAAACCATATATTTTTATAACATTAATAAATAGGCTCTTGTATATATAATACTCTGAAACTCATTCTAAGGTGTTGCTTACCCTATCTCTAATGAGCCATATCCTGCCAAAGCCAAGGTTCTCGCTTAACCGTCAGCTTTGATACTAAGCTATAATGACCTGTCTTTTTGACCGTCGAAAGTCGACATCGAATGTACCACTGTGTTCAAATGTCGAACATCCAATCGACAAAAGGGTAGATTGTCAAGGTAAATAAAATGAAAAGAACAAAGAACAGAGAAAATTAGAATCTCATAGCGGAATCGATAATATATAATATGAAAAGGATATTAGAAAATGCCACTCCAAAACTATAGAGTATATCAAAGTTAAAAACAGACCTTATCAGCTTGACAGTTAATCCTGACCTTACAATTGCTGATATGGATACTATATAATACAATGGAAAATAAAACAACCTCCAACACTTCTCCATGATCTCCATAACACCAAATAAAACCTCGAAAAATACTCGATCTGACTCGAGCGTTACAACAAAATAACATCCGGATTAGTCTGGAAATACTAACGTGAGAAAACTCAAATAATTTGGAACATATAAAAGTTTGGTACGACTACGCCGCTAACGCGGAACGGGTTTTTACCTTATAAGATTAACATTCATATAGGAAAGAGTAGAGATAAACAACAGGAAACAAATCCAAATAAGAATGGACATAAATAGTATTAAAAACCAGACTTGAAAGAATGAAAATAGTCTGAATGAAAAAAAATCCAAACTGGACAGAATGGATAAAATAAGATAACAGTCCAAATGAAACCAATAATTAAACATTGCAAAGAGTGGTTGACTCTTCCCATTGCAATTAAAAAAACAGACTCAAAAGTTAGAATCAAATAATGAAAGGAAAATTTTCAACAAATGACTAGGAAGGTGTGCTACCCTTGAATACCTCTAGTAATATACTTCTGAGAAGCTTTGACACTTTTCGAAAATGTACTAGCCAGACCCCGCCAAACCATATCGAGTATCCAAATATTTCACATCTAAGTGCATAGCCAAATCCAATCTAGATGAGATATGAAAATGTGCTAATGGGTGCAACCCCATATAGCTGGACGTCCTTTTGTGCTTTGAGATTAATCATTTTTCGACAAAGGATAACAAAGCTTAAAAGAGCAACAAATCATTTTTAAGGTGATGATACACCATGAATAATGCAGAATCTGATAATTAGTAAATCAACTATCGGGGATAATTAAAATGATCATACATGGAAATTAAATATCATATATCTAACACTAGTCGTCGATTCCAAACAAGTGCTATCCCTTGGTTGAAAATGAAGCCAGGAAAGTTGAGATAGTGATACCTCTAAGCATCGCCTTAATGACATTTTTAACCGTTGAGATAGAAATGGGTCTAGGCCTCAACGTTTAGCGTTAAAAGTATGGCTAGATCCTTTATATATAAGCGATATCATTACAGAATAATTTTTCCATTACCAAATCGAATTTTACTTTTTAAAATCGAACTTGTGCTACAGTATTAATAAAATGCATTTAGAAATGCCTTATAAAACGTTCTTTTAAAAGACAAATTTTATAATACTAATTGTATTAAAACAAGGGTCAAAAACAAATGTCACTAAAACATTGTTTATTATAAACCCAAAATAATTTACACTGAGCTTTATTTATAAACAATTCCTTTTAAAGGATTTTCTCATTTATAAACCATTATTTATAGATTCAAAACAATATTCTGAAATTCAAGCGGGGTTGACTGGTCCCCTACCAGATTTTATTGAGAATAGAAGGAAAAAAACACGATTATAACACACTATAGTCGCAAAAAGAAAACAGGCAACAACATAGCACAGAAGAAAGAAGGAAAAACACTACTGAAACACACAATAGCGCATTACACACTATTGCACAGCACACACACTTAGGCCTACCAAGTGATGATGAACAAGTAAATCACAGTAAAGGTGCAATGCCAGACATGCACAAGAGATTGCATGAACTGACAAAAGCACATGGCTCAAATCAATTCCAGAATTCATGGCTATGAGGTGAGAAGCCACGCCTGGAAAATATTAACCCAGTTGCAATTTCGCTATGATCTTGACCCAAAATTGTTGCGCCACACTGACTTCACCTATGAAGCACCTAGAATTCCTTTCTATCCAAACCATTCTTAAATAAATCTTTAAAACAAAGAAGATAATATCCCTTCTTTTATGACTCCACCTCGTTGCCATCATCAACACATTCCACAAGGTGGTTGTGTTACCTTCAAAGCTTTTTATCCCAACTTTATTCATCAGGGTACATATAATATTTGATAAGTATTCACATTCAAAAAAGAGATGATCGGTAGATTCTGGGATCACATTGCAGAAAAGGCATAGATGGTCAATATCCATTCCAGCAGACACCAATCCGTCTCTTGTTAGTATTTCTCTGTTAACAATTCGCTAGAACATCAAGTTATCATTTGCCGAAGACTGAGAAGACCAACCCACATTTGCCCAAGGATAAATTGGAATTGCATCAGTATTAAGTAGGTTATCATACACCCTACCAATACTATGTGGCTTTCCTTTCCAGCATATCTCTGTCTCATGCTTTATTATCACCTCTTGATCACGCAAACTCCTCCATAACATGTTGACCACCTGATTACTGGAGGAAGGAGTGCTGAGCTTCCCATTAACTATGTATTCAACAGCACATGCATTATCACCAATTAAGGATTGTAGTTTTTATTGAGTTCGAAGCATTTTATCCAACACCATGCCATCCCCAAGCCAAGGGTCCTTTCAAAAACTCACCGAGCATCCATGGGACAACTTGTATTTGACTAAAGGAAGAAGAGTACTTCTCATGCAGAGTGTTTCCCGCCATATCTAGCTCGTACCTTGAATGACATTCATAGACCAAAAATTCCCATTTTTAATTCGATAAGTCCATACCCAATGCACCCATAGGCTATTTCTTTTGAGCAAAATCGCATCAACATGGGAACTGACAGCTGCTTTATTCCATAAGGAGATATTGATTATGCCAAGCCCATCCTTCTTTGGTGGCTTTTCTAGGGAGGAGAAAGACAAAGGAACCATCTTCCTATTGTGGATAGATCCAGTCCACAGAAATCTAAACAGTGCTGATCTGATCATGGTGAGTAATTGAGTAGGCAGAATATAGGTTCTAGTCCAATACACAGTCGTAGAGAAGCACACCGACCTTACAAGCACCAATCTTCCAGCCATGGAGAGATATTTGGCAGTCCAGGTGTTAAGCTTGGTTGTTATTTTATCATATAGGGGAGTACAGTCAGCCTTAGTACCCTGGACGTTCAAAGAGATAGGCCAAGATAAGACATATTATTTTCCATCATCTGAATATCCGATAGTTCTACCAACCCATCTTTGGCAGGCATGCTAATACTAGTGATGAGGATATGTGATTTTGAATTATTTATCCTTAATCCAGTAGCAAGATAAAAGGAATGGAGTGTGTCAATGATGCCAGTTATGGAGTGATCATTAGGTTTGGTGAAGATCATAATATCATCCGCAAAGAATAGTGAAGATATTTGAAGCTGCTTGCATTTTGGATGGTAAGATATAGTCTTATTATCAAATTCCGTTGTTAACATACATGATAGAGCTTCCATAACAATTATGAAAATGTAAGAAGAAATTGGGTCCCCCCTGTCTAACCCCTTGCTTCCCTTTAAAGTACCCCAAAACTTTTCCATTGTAGCATAGTGAGAAAGAGGGGGTAGAAATGCAAGCATACAGCCGTGCTGCAAAGACCTTGGGAAAACCCATTAATGACATCACTCGAACAATAGAGGTCCAGTGCAAGCTATCATAAGCATTGCAAATATCAAGCTTCATCATTGATCTAGGGGACATCTGACTTCTTCCATACCCATTTATTAGTTCATGTGCCATCATAATATTGTCAAGAATATTTCTGTTAGGGAGAAAAGCAGACTGATTAGGGGAGATTATTGATGGCAGAACAGTTACAAGTCTTGAGGCATGAATTTTGGCGACACACTTGTAGACAACATTACAACATGAAATAGGTCGAAAGGAGGAAGCATTTTGGACTGGCCTTACTTTTGGGATTAGGGCGAGATTGGTCGCATTAATTTCTCCAAGCATTTTAAAGTAGTTAAAAAAATTGTGAATTGCCGCAGTGAATTCATGGCTAACAATATTCCAGCTAGCCTTGAAGAAAACAACATGGAAACCATCCGGCCCACCAGTCGAAGTTGCTTTCAAATAAAAAAGGGCATCTTTGATTTCTTGATCAGTAACCTTCGAAACAAGCATGTCTTTCATAGTTGAGTTTAGCTGAGATAGGGGTAGGTTATTTAGTCTGTCAAGTTCATGTTCAAAGTTATCAGAGTTCCTTAGGAGCTTTGTGAAGTGTTGTAACAAGTGCCTGTCAATATCTTCTTCGATTGTAAGGAGAACACCATCATTATCATGTATGGAATGAATATAATCTCTGGCATGTTTTTCCTTGATGGATGCATGGAAGTAAGCAGTATTCCTATCTCCCTCGGTCACCCACCGCTGATGCATCTTTTGCTTCATCATACTTGCTTCTGTATTTAAGGCATCATTAAGTTTTTGGAAAAGGATGGACTCATCCTGGGCTAGAGATGTATTGGAGGGATCCTCGTCTAAAAGCAATTGCGCCTTCTTTAGTTGCTCCTTAAGAGAATTTGAAATTAGGGTGCCCTTACCAAATTTGAGAGAAGCCCAATGTCTTAAAGCTTGTTTTGTTGCCGTCAGTTTCCTGCACAAAATAAACATAGCATTTCCATTATAGTTTGTTGTCCAAGCAGTTGAAACAATACTATCATACTCTAGGTCACTGACCCAAGCATTGAAAAATTTAAAAGCCTTTTTCCCACTGCATGGCAAATGGATTGGTGAGAGTATTATTAGGGAGTGGTCAGATAAGATAGGATTAGGAAGATTTGCAGTAATGGTTGGCCACAAAGTTAAGGCTGGTGCATTGCAAAACAATAGATCAATATGGGTGAACGTTCTTATCCCAGACCCGCTCCTGTTGTTCCAAGAGAAGGGGACACCAGTGCGAGGTATGGGGAGGAGATCAGAGTCAGATATGGATATATTCAGAGGGGCAATGTCCCTAGGCATTAGGGGTTGTCCACCAATTTTGTCAGTCAGGTTGTAACAACAATTGAAATCGCCCAGAGCGAGCCCAGGATTGGTATTCTGTCTGAAGAAAGGAAGAAGATTGAGCAGCGTTTGCCTAGAGTCAATTGCATTATGGCCATATACAAAAGTTAGGTAAAAAGTGAGGTTAAGAGGAAGGTGAATGGCATGAAAATAGATCAGTTGTGAAGTTTTTAGAATGGGGGTGAGAGTGTAAATTAATGGATCATGGATAGTGAGGATCCTGCCATAGGCAACATGCTCAAGGTTGTGATGAACATGCCAAGCTAGATTGATATAATTAATTGCTTTCAGGTTTAATGGAAGAGAAAGCTTGGTTTCCAAGATTGCAAAAATCTTAATATTATGCTCTTTTAAGAGCTTTGACATGGTTAAGTTTGACCGGGTTGTGGGCTCCCTTGATATTCCATGATGCAAATTTATACATCATAAACTAAGAAGAGGGGTGTAGCACACTTGCCCTACTCCTAGTTGTAGGAGGGTCAGATCACACTGACTTTAGCTTAGCAGCTAAGGAAGAAGACTTCAGAGCACTAGGGCTAGAAGCTTATGGACGTGGTGGAGGAGAAGCCCAGCCAGGAATAATTCCTGGAAAGTTATAGGGGGAGGGGATTGAGTTGGAAGGACTAGATCGTGATGTGGATGTTGATGGAGTTGGAAAAGGGACAGAAGGCTTAAAAAGCTCAAAATTTTGATTCTCAATCTGGTCTAGGAAATATTTTTCAATGGAATTTAGTTCTTGATTTGTAGTTGGAAACTTTGCAGGGGATTTAAATATCTTTGATTTGATTGGCCAGAAGGAGGGAAACATAAATTGCCTGCTTCAGTTGAATACAGGATTTTCAAGTGTGCATTGTCTTCTTTATGTGGTGATGGTGCTTCAGTAATATGCAAAACTTCATTTATTAATGTTTCAGGATCAAAAGGATGAACAGTGGCATTAATAGCATTGGTTAATTCCTCTCCTTCCTTTGTAGCATTTGATATATGATCATTCTCATTGTATTTTGGTACATCATGCACAAGCACAGAAAATGGGTTTGCATACAACATTGCTTCGAGTAACTTTGGATTTTCTTGCGTGTTTACTTCGGAAATATTTTCTACTGCAGAGTTTTTTCCTTCTAGGTTAGCATGCACAGAATTTACTCCATTCTCAATTGCTCTTCCTTCAGCACTTGTTACAGTAATCAGATTCAAATCAGAGGTCCCAGCTTTATTTTTATCCTTTCCATTAACTGTTTGTTTAACCGCATTATTGCTTTTCTTATTCAAATTATCATGATCTTTGTCCTTCCTAAAAGATACCTTCCTCCACCCCCCCTTTGAACCATCAGTTTTGCTCTTTCCACTTCCTTTATTATTACTTTCCTTTACTTCAGCAGATTTGGCAGTAGAACCCAACGCAACTTGTTTCTCTTCTTCATTACTGTCAACACCTGACAACAAGATGTATGATGCCCAAAAACCTTGCATCCCCCACAAATTAGTGGTTTCCATAAGTAATCAACTCTGACTTGTTGCTCAGAGCCATCCAAAAGTTTTACTATGAAAACATCGGGCAACTCAGCTTGAGCAGACACCTCCACCAAACATTTGGCATACCCAATCCTTTCCATCATTTCAGTATTTTCGTCCATACATAGGAACTTTCCTATCCTCGTTGCTAACAGTTTATCCCTAGGTGAGACCAGCAGTAAAGGGGTATGTTGGATAGTTTCAACCACACTGGTACAGTCTTGATCGTGCTTACACTATTTCCTATTGAAGGATCCCATTCCTTTATTATAAACAACTTGTTCCTCATCATAATGGGATCAGATTGGATGATCTTCCTTCTATCTTCATTAGAAGATAGATTGAAGATGAACAAGCTCCCATCTGATTTGACCTCTATCGATCCTTTTAGTCGCCATACACATTTTAAATGATTCAAAACAACCATGTAGGGTAGTGGTAAGTCAAGAAAAAAGCCAACTAGGCAATGCCCCCAAACAGCGTTACCTGCATTTACAACTTCCACAGGCGGAACTATAGCACCATCATCAAAAACTTGAGGGAACGTGACAGGAACGAATCTGCCTGCATTGCATGGCTTTGCTTTGAAAAGGGAGTTCCATATGGGAGGTGAAGAAGCATTGTGATTGAAAGTGGGACAAGGATCAGGTGGTGGGCCGAGGAGAGAAGATGAGGCAGCAATCGGGTTGGGCGGCGGGTCTGGCAGAGGGGGTATGGTAGTGATAGATGGTGGAGTGGTCGAAGTGTACGTGGGAAAGGACGAGGTAGCAGGAAGCGGGTTAGAAGGAAAAGGACGGGATGGTGAGACCATGGCAGAAGGAAAAAGTGAACAGGAGAAGTGAGTATCTGTTAATTGATTCAAAACAATATTGATTACCCTAAAAGATAATTAACCATATTTATAATCTCTTTTAAATAAGAAAATTAATAATTTTAAATAAATTAGTTAATTATTTCCAATACACTTTTATATCATTAGTAAATTAACTTTAAATTCTTTATTAACTTTAAAACAATGAATCAGTTAATTAACTATAACACACTTTCATTATATTTGTTAATTTATTTAATCACTTTTATTAAATCAATTAATTAACTTTAAATATCATTATTAAAAAGATTTATTAAATTCAAATAATCATTGATTAAAACAAATAATTAATCTCAAATATCATTTACTATTATTAATAAATTTAAGATACCATTAATTAAAACAACTAATTAAGTTCAAATAATCATAAATTAATTAGATTAATTAAATTCAAACCTCATTAGTTAAAACGATTAATTAAAATATCATTTGTTAAAATGATTAATTAACTTTAAACCATCATTAATTGAAAAGATTAACTAAATTTAAAAATAATTAGTTAAAACTTAAATTAAATTTAAAACAATCATTAATTAAAATGATAAATTAAAGTTCAAATCATTATTAAAATGGCTTAATTAAATTCAAATCGCATTAATCAAATAGATTAAAATCGAACATCATTAAGTTAAATGGTTAGTTACATTCAAATATCAGAAATTAGAATGATTAGTTAAAAGCAAGTATCATTGATTAAAATGATTAATTACTTTTAACTACCATTGATTAAAATGATTATTAATTTTCAAATATCATTAATTAAAATAATTAATTATGTTCAAATATCATTACTTAAAGTTATTGATTAAATTCAAATCTTATTAAACAAAAAGATTAATTAATTTTAAACATCGTTAGTTAAAATGTTTAATTAATTTAAATTATAATTAATCAAATTGATTAATGAATTTCAAACATCAATTTGGTGAAAATACAAGCTCAAGTTCAAAACATGCACGATAGGGTTTCGGGGATGAAAATCAATAAATGACGGTACACCGCAAATCGCCATAACAGCACTTAAACAATTTAAATGGAATATCAAGATTTATTTCAATTAAATATCAATATAACAACGTAAGCATGTAAATAAATAATTATTGGCGAGAAACCCCTTAGGGTCTCTCTACAAATTCTCCCTGCAAAACAATGGTAAAGAACATTATGTATATAATCATATGGGTTCATAACAATCAATTTAATATATCATCCATTTTCCAAATGAAAATTCAACCAAACAATCAACCAAATAATTTAACTACCATCCAAGCAATCAATAATAGTTTATAGCATCATAGATATGATGTACTAAAGTTGAATGTGAGTTAAACTCACATTGATTCTAGTTTACGCCGTAGTGTTCCGGTTTGGGCCAAAACCAAATGGACATTGGATTTTAGCCAAAATTTCCACTAAATCCAAATCAAACCAAACTGACTCCATTACGTTGACATCATCGCTATGAGTCCAATCTAAAAAACGACGTTCGAATCCGACCTTGTATGAGTGAGATACATATTTTATAAGTTATCGTTTAAATTAAATTAATTAATAACTAATTAACAAATCATTACTTAATTTAATCAGTCAAAATTCACTCCCTTATCTTCTGTCTTCCCTCTCATGCACAAAAGATATCCAACCCACCATGGTCATGCACACATATGCAAGGATACGGAGCTCCGGACCTCCGTTTGACGAACCGTTTTCACTGTTGAACTTCTCCACGTGCACTCGACATGTCCATCCCAAAGATAGCACACCTACACCCCCTTCCTCCAACCGACTTGGTAGTAGCCCCAAATGACGTGGACCTTGAATTACGATCGGAATTGATGAAACTCGACAAAGTGATGCTCCTCGACAAAAGAATACGATGGCGATCTCCGAATCACCCAAAATCAACCCAAACTCCCATAAAATCCAACCGTAGGTCAACTGCCCTATTCGACCACCCCCTCATTCCAGTGACGCACCCTCCTCCAAGACTATAGACAAGAAGCAAATCACCATATGAGTTCAACGAATCAAGAATCGTGATTTTTCGTTGCTTATATTCCATGATTTTTATTTTTGAAATTTTAGAAAACTTGCTTTCTCTTTACCGGGTAACAATTAATAAGAAGAGGGGTAAAGGAGTATATGGGAGGGTATAGGCTGAATATGTGGGGGTATGGGCAGCAATGTTGGAGTATGGCATAAAAATATAGGGTATATATTATTTTAAAATCTCTAACTCCTACCATAGCGTGTCGACCGATGTTCTATACTAAATATCCCTATTCCAAACTCAAAGGAACTAGTTTCGGGGTCTAATTCCAAAGTATACAGAAGTTAGCTTTTTAAATCGAATTATTTTTAAAATTAATCGCTACGCATTTCGAGCTCGTATGACTAGACAGTACGTCTGATCTTTATGAAACCCGACATACAACAATTTATTATTCCAGACCCAGTGACACTGATTTCGACAAAATTCGAGACACTACCGCGAGATGCTATTTTCATAGATTTAAATATCGTTTTATATTTTCGATCTAATTATCGATATTTATCCGACCTATTTGTTTTTGTAAATAAATTTTCAAATTGAATTCAACATAAAATTACTTATTAATTAAAATTACTTATTAATACTTGATTCCAAATCCAAATATTAAAATGGTCATTATATTTGAATTCAAGTTATTAAATTCCGAAAATCCAATTATTTAAACATTTAAAATTAATTAAACATTTAAAATAAAATGATCAAAATTTTAGGTTGTTACAATTTAAATAGTTTAAATTCTTGTTTATGTAATTAACCTAAATATGTGAACTTGAATATAAAATGTTAGGAGGTAGCAGATTAATTATTCAAGAAAATAGTGTCAAAGACAAATTTCTCAACATTTTAGCCTCATGGACCGGCCTTCAGTATTTTAGCATGAATGCCAACTTTTGAATTTCAATTCGAAGACAAGACAAGAAATTAGCGACTAGACAAACACACAAACGATCCTGGAACGGCGTCAAGCTTAGGCGGTGTTGTCGACGAGTACGGTTGCTGCGATGGCATTGGCGGCAAGGGTGCTTGGTTCGACAGTGGATGGCAACGGCTAGGGATTTGAAGTAGCTTGATTTGAAGTCAGATGATGATGGAAAATTAATGGCTATGGTAGTAGGAACACCGTGGTGAAGTGTTGTTTCAGAAGAAACAATAATTCGAATAAGAAGAAGAGCAAGTCGAAAAGAAGAAGAGCAAGCCATTGAGGAATTATGGGAGAAGAAGTGGTATTAGCTATTAGATATCAGTTTTTCAGTTTGTAGGTATCATTTTCGAAAATATTTGTTATTTTTGAGTTTGTGATTTTTGTTGTATAACAAAATTATCATACTGTAATAATTCACAGTTTGAAGTGAAATATTTTAATTTTTATTTTGTTTTTTTGCATTCGTATTTGTTTAACTGATAATGTATTGCTGTGTTGAGATTAGTGAGAATTAGTTTTTAATTATCATTTTTGTTTTTTTGAGTATAATTTTTTAATGCAGTGTGGAAGATTTTCACTGTTTGTTTGTTTTTTATATAAAAAAATGAAGTTGTTACATTGTATGATGATAATTGAGTTGAATCAGTGTTTCGTTAGTATCAAATATTTACTGAATTTCATTTGAATATCAGTTTTACTATCAATTTGATGATCAGTTTTTAGGTATCGGTTTTATTAACAATAGGTATCATTTTTTGTTTTATTTTTTATTTGGAGATGAACCGCTGTCGTGCTTGCCATTACGCACACTATCTTAGTTGAATGGAATCCATGCTTATGCTGTTGTGGAGCCACTCGATCTGGCTTGCATCAATGAATGGAGATACTTCAGTCAAAGAATTATTATATGAGATAACGATGCAGTTCATGAGCTTGATAGATGTTGATTACGGGTGGTCTATTTGTGCTTTAAATATGATCAAGAACTGATTTTCTACACGGATGATTGTTATGATTGAAATGCTTGTTCAAGAATGAAATGTAAATTTGGATAGTGGTGATCGAATTTGATAAATTTTAGAACCTATAAGATTATGGGTGGTTTATTTGAGTATCAACTATTAGGTATCAGTTTTAGTTGTCTGTAGCAGTTTTTAGGTATTAGTTTTCAGGTAGCAGTTTTTAGGTATCGGTTTTTAGTTACCGGTAGCATTTTTTAGGTATCAGTTTTTAAGTTAAGAGTTATCGGTAGCATGTGATGGTGGATGCTGGTATTGGAGGCGACGACGAGGCTGGTGGAGCAGGTGATGGCGGTGGGTGGTGCGAGGAGTAGTGGTGGATAATTTTCACGGTTTGTCCTTATAAATAATTTTGGGAGAATGCTTATCCTTATTACTAATTCTGGAAGAATATATGTCCTTGTGAATAAAATATCGAGGTTTTGTCCTCAAGGCAAAAAATACAAAATTTTGTCCTTTATACAAAAATTATATTATTTTATAAAATTTTAAATATACGTCCAAAAGCGTAAAATAATGGAAGTTAGTAATATAAGTGTAGATAAATAAATTAAAAATTTTACAAATAAAATGTAAAAAGAAAATTAAGGAGAAGAGAAAACACTTCTGAAATACACGAGAGAGGTAGAAATTCTTCTACTTTACTATTATTTAATAGATTAGATAAAATAGACCTATCAAACATAATGAGTTCAATCATAAATGGGCTGGATGAAGACTGTTCCAACTCATTTATGATCCATTTCATTTGATTCATTCACTAAATAGATCAACCTGACTCAACCCACTTAATATACGGATTAAGTCTTTTGATTTAACAAAAATTACATTTATATCCAAAAAATGTGCACAAGCAACCGAGTTGTAGAACCCAAAATGTATCAATATAATGTCAGAACTTCAGCAAATAATAGGAAAGTTTGCAAAAAATAACATATAATATACACCAAGTAACATAAAAACTGATGGAACTAGGTTAGTTGGAAGCGGATGAAATATGTAGATTTCAAAAAAGAAATTCCTATTTTGGATCATATTAGGTGAAATCAAGGGTTATATTAGATCCAATCTAATTAATTTAAATAAAATCGTATTTTATTTAATTATCTAATTTATTTAATTAACAAATTTGATAAGTCTATAATTAAAATAGTTAATGGGTGTATCATTATATAATGATACGTGTATAATGTATAAGTGCAATATAATAATGTGTGCATGGGTAATGTCTACGTATATATATGTAGGGATTTGCATCTATAATGTATACTTCGACATTTATATATGTGATAATTGTCTCAAAAAATGTTTAATATATTTATAAAATGAATTAATTTAATTAAAATTCAAAATTGTTTATATAAATAAATTTTAATGTATAATCTAATTTTGACCAAGTCATTAAATTTAAAATTTAAAATTTTGTAATTAAAATATCTATTCAAGACTTAATAAAGCATTTTAAATTCAGATTTGGTGTTAAGATTATTAATTAAAATATCTTATTAAATTCAAATATGTTATAATATTAAAAATAAATATATAATTGAAAATAATTTTATTACTATATATATAATTTTTTATTTTAGAACAAATAAAACAATTTAACATGTAAAAAGGAAATTATAGATATATCCATATGTCATAAAATTAATTTTGAAATTCATAAATTATGTGTAAATGTTACTTGGACAGAGAAATTTTTTAAGTTCGAAATTGAATTTATAAATTAGATATATATAAAATAAACAATGTATTAAGTGATAAATTAATACAAATATAATTCAACTAAAAAATATCTTTTTTGCCAACTGAAAGTATTTTTAAACCTAATTAATATATGTATATTGGTAAATTATAATTTAAAAAGTAAACATTTATTAATGAATATATATAATATATTAAAATTGTATTCAGTTGAAAAAATTTAATTTTTTATTGCCGAATTTTTTTTCTATTTTAGTAAAGCCAGTCTGTTTTCTTGTGGGTCGTCAGCATACATAAATGAATTAGATATAGCTATTTGGCACATGGGCCAAAATGGCTTGCAAAGAAAAAAAAAATAAAGCATAGGAGATTGGCAAGAATACCGACTTACTAAAACCCCGATAAATCAAAACTATGCCCTCTTCATAGAGGAAGTTCCCCTCTCATCGTTTGAGGATTCTGGCCCTATTACATGATAATTACATGATAAAACCTTGAAAATAGAGTCGCTAGGAAGGGAAAGTCCACCAAATATGAGTAGTAAAGATATTTCCCATCCCTAGCACCATGCGACAAAATTGAATGACTTAGATCACCAATATGACCAAGCACGGTGAGATCCAAGCCAACTCGGATGAACCTCAAAAAACTTATCGATGGAAGGAAGAGCCACATTCGATTTTACCTTAGATATATATTTAATAAATTCAACAGGTGAAATAAAGGAAATTGGAGGCACGATTTAAGAAGGAGCAAAACTGATAGCTGGGCCAAGTTTTGGGACCCACTTCAGACCGGAGGTCGAGGAAGTGGAGTCCTATAAGTAACAAAAATGGGGCAATGTCAACCCGATGTTTACGAGCTTTCAAAAGGTGATCAAACAAGTGACAATTCAAGCAAATATCTAGTTTGCAACTATAGTGGACATCGACAATCGAAACATGCCCTTCAGCAATGCGAACCGATATCTAGGAAGGCAAAGCCTTTCAAGGAGTTATATCAATGAGAGCCTTAGCATACACAAGCTTATTGCAAGTTACAGTATTAGCATCAAAAGATTTAAGTTTTCCAACGAGACCAACTTATTTAGCCCAATCATGGGTTGCAATATGGATAAGATATGAGTAACATGTATATAGACTAGAGTTAATATAATTTGCTCCTTAGCTTTATCCACCATAGGGCTCTGTGGTGTAATAATGAAAGGATGAGCATCAGTAATGGATGGATCCGCTTCAAGGACACGAAGCCTCTCTTCATTTCTAGATAACTTGAAAAATAACAAATAATTATCAGAGTGGACATGAACTGTGACAACCAGGTATTTTCAACCATTCGCATCCGCACATGTCGGACTTGAATTGCTCAAAATACCGCGTTGTAAATAAAATATGGCAAATCTCAGAATATACAGTAAATAAATAATCATAGATCACAGACACAGAGTAATAATAATGCAGCAGAAGTAAAAGAAATAGTAGTTCATGAAGCTACTATATAAATATATCAGAGTTAAATAAGATACAACAGAAGTCTCAATATGATAACCAAGTACAAGCTGAATACAACACTGAGATCAACAGGATAACTGGCAGTGAAATAGATAAAACTAGACAAGCAGATAATCTCCAGAAAGTGGAATCCAAATCTATGAATACTCAGGCTGACCCGAGCGTAAATAAAAAATACAAACACTTGAGTCAGGACATACATACTTATACAATGTAAACCAACTCAAGTGGTCTGTAGTAAAGGCACAAGTAACTTAAGGATGCTCGGGACCGCCCATCCTCTAAGGATCCGTTAAACTATTTACTATGTAGTATATTGCGTTATTATAATAATGTCTACAGTAAAATAAACTTACTTTAAAATAGCGTTAAGGAGTGACCCAATATTCCCCTTAACACAAATAATGCCAATAGTCTATACAGTACCTGCATATCTCATGATCGGGAGACTATGAGACGATACTGCATAGGTACGACACAAATAGAAACTCGTAGTAAAGGCTCGATATGGTAGGTGACACGACACAACGAGGCAATGCCAGGGTAGATATACCAATTACGCACACGGGCGCAGCAGCCACATACGCCCACCTTGGAACACATTCCCAAATCGGAGGGGAGCACCCAATCAATCACAAAAAGTAATAGAATGGTATCGAAGAAATACGTCCGACCAGAGGAGCTACCCCTTTTGGCCCGAGATCGCTTCTGTTTTAGCCACCTTAAGCCAACTCACGGGAGTCGGGTCCATGTAATATACCTCAAGAACGTCGCCACCATCCTACTTCATTCTGGAATCTCCACCGCGTACACGGTTGTCAAAGTGGTTTTCGGTATCGACAGAGAGTATGTCCATATCCGATCCTGGTCTCTTTGCCAACCAACCGTTATTATAACCCGTGGTAATAATTAAAAAAATATATTTTATACTTCAAAATGAAATATCATTTCAAATCTAAATCTTTATCAAAATAAAGGTCAAATCATTTCCAAAACATTTCAATATCAAAATATCATATCCTTTCAATGCTTCCTTTTTAAATCATTTCAATATATCAAAATATCATATCCTTTCAAAACTTCATTATCAAATCATTACTTGAATTCAAATCCAAATACTAAACTTAAATACCCTTTTATACTCAAAATATCATTCATTTATTTCAATTCAAATCATCTTTTAAAATGATTTATTTTACAACTAAATTTATTCATTTAAATCATTTGAAAGTGAAGTTATTATTCTTCGAAATCAAGTATTAAATTTCCAAAGTTTCAAACCATTCTAAGCTCATTTACTTAGTTAAAAACCATAAATATTAAAAATTTCAGCCTTTCATCGCATTTAAAAAAAAACTGTTATGAGTTATACTTGAAAACATTTTAATTCAGCAAAGACAACATTTAAAAACTGCTGTTAAATCTCATTTTAGTTGAAATTTTAGTTAAATTCAAAGACAGCATTTTCGGAAATGCTGTAATAGCTCCGGTTTCAAATTAAAGGTTTTTATTAATTTCAACAAAGACAGTAGACCACTACAGCATTTACAGAACTGCTGTAATAGGCCTTTATTAAGTTTTAGCCTTTTAAATTTACTACAGCAACTACAACATTTCAAAACTGCTGTAATAGCCTTTTTATTAGGTTTTTAGTTCATTTACAGAAACCATAGCATTTCTGAATGCTATAAAAAGTATTTTCCAAATTTTAATTTCCAGCAAATAATTAAACCCTTTAAATATTATAAAAATTATATTTTAACATTTAAAAATGTTCATTTAAAAATACTCTTTTAACTTATGATTTTTATAAAGTAACATTTCATAATTAAATCAAATTTCAATTATTTACTTAATAAATTCAAGTGTAAATTTTCTAGCCTTCACATTTTTAATAAATAAACTTGACACTTAAATTTTATTACCATTTTTACATATATAACTTAATTTCCAATTTTATTTTATATAACTCAAATTTCTTTTTTAAACCAAAAATCCAAATATCCAGACTTAAGTTATATTTTCAAAATTTCAATTTAACCATTTATTTATTTAACATTTCCACTTATAGAAAAATCATAAATCCTTTATTTAAAACACTTTAAAATCTATTTAAATCAAATTATCATAAATTTACATTTTAAACCACTTAAAATTTTATTTATATCACTTAAATGTCATTTTAAAAGCCAAAGTCCAAATTTCTAGATTTAAGTTATATTTCAAAAATTCAATTTAATCATTTAATTATTCAACATTTTTAACTTATAGAAAATCAAAAATTTCTTTATTTAAACATTTAAAAATCCAATTTAATCAAATTTTCATAAATTTACACTTTTAAGAATACTTAAAAATATTTAAAATACTTTATAAAATAAACACGGGCCTGTATATAGTTTTCTAATCTAGGTTAAGTGATACGGATATATACCATTTCAATCTGCAATTTACAAAGAAAACCGGGTTCTATCATTTCAATCCCGTAGTCCCAAGTAAAAATAAAATAAATAAAAACCATACAGGCCTATCATTTCAGCCCATAATGATTTTTTTCCTTTTCTAAAATTCGTTCGGGTATGTATCATTTCAACCCATAGTGATTTCTAAACTAACAGGGAACTGGCAGTGATGAACAGATATAAATGAACAGTTTAACAACAAATATCAGTAATAGATGACATGACAGATAAATAAACAGGTTTAACATCATATAATTAATAATCACAGTCAGTTATAATATTCTATATATGATTCTACACATTCAATTGTTATCGCTTCACATTTGCATAAGTATAAATGTCAGGTGAGATTACTCACATTTTTGTGCCGGAGTTGGAAATTCAAATGACACAAACGGATTTCAGAAAGCACGATGGCACAATAATAGATTCAAGTGGAAAGAGATCCAAGCTATTGATACCCATAAACAAAACCAAATATTAATATAAATTCATTACAACATTGAATTGAAATAACTTTGAAATAAAAAGCAATATGAACATAATAGCTTTTGCCTTGCTTTCTACACTCATATCTCGGCCTAAGGGTTGGTTTGGTCAGGTTTTGGCATGACTTTGGCTCAGGTTTGGGTCCTATAAGGCACAACTACAAGGTGATGAAGTGGGTAGGAGTTACATAGGAGGAATACAAGAGGTCAAGGGAAAAATGGAGGAGTTTGTTCACTATTTAGGCTCGGCCAAGGCATGTTTGGGCTCGGCCGTTCATACTTCAGATCTGGACAGTGAGTGAGGTGATGTTTAGTGGTGGTATCAAGGTGGTGGCGGCGGCTCAAGGTGGTGGCCGTGGTGGTGGATGAATGTGATAAGGTATGGAGTGACTAGCATGTATGTTTTCAAGGCAATTTCAATGTTTGGTGGAGTTTTTGTGGTGTTAACATCCAAAGCAAGTCACGGCCAGAAGTAAACAAGTGGAGGGGAGGGTGGTGAGGCCGTGGATGATGGTGGTGCTGGTCGTGGAGGTGGTGGAGGAGCCATGGCCGATCAACACTATGAAGATGCAAGGCAAAATATTAATAAAACAAGAAGAAAAGTAAGAAAATAAGAGACCATTACCAAGCTTTTTTCTTAGCCGTGAATGAAATGAGGAAGAATAATAATTTTTTTCATTGAAAGTGAGATAAAACTCACGGCTAAACAATGTAGTGTGTGGCCAAAAAGCAAGTAATGAGAAGGTTATGGAAAATGAAGAGTCTAGCAGATGAAAAGTCACAAAATTTAAAGCTTAAGTCCTTTCAAATTTCCACTTTCTTTTAATTAAATAAAAACAAATAAAATTTCAGTAATTTAACTTTAAAAATCGAAACAAAGTAATATAAAATAAAAATAAATAATAAATTTTAAAGAAAATAGAAAAAAATTGCTTAAAATTAGGGTTCAAAAATTTCAATTAAATCATCATTGGCTTTGGAAAAATATCTACTTTATTTTAAAAATATTAAAAAGCATAATTTGAAATAAAATAATTTCTTAAACATATTCAACATGAAATAAATAATTAAATTTAGAGAAAATAGAAAAATAATTAAAGAAATTATTTAAAAATTGGAAACAGGACATGAAAAATACAAATAAATACCATTCGCTCTAGAAAAATTTCTATTTCACTTTAAAACAAATAAAATGTCAAATAAATAAAATTAATGAGGAACAAAATAAAGTGGAAATGAGAATAAAATAAGATCTTAAGAAAATAGAAAAATAAATAAAGAATTATTTTAATTAATTGAAACTAGAAATTAGAAATTGTAAACAAAAGACAACTGACATTGGAAAATGTCAATTACACTTTCAAAAATGTTTTAAAACCAAAATTATATACATAGCATCTTGTTATACTCATAAACATAAAATAGAACATGACAAACAAACAAAATATTATTTATATAAAATTAAACAAACAATTTTGTTAAATACAACAAATTACACACAATAGTTAAAAAGCATAACTTTCATAATATAAATCAGATTTCAACGAAATGAAAAGCAATATTCTTAAAATTTTATTTAATTTCATAATAAAAGATAAAATTCAAAATTTCAAAATTTTAAATTCAAAAGTCAAAGCTTGACCATATTGATCAAAATTCACTTTTCTGGAAAATATTCTATTTATTCATGTTTGGAATTCTAATTCATATCAAAAATCAAAATTTATATTTAAAATAACAAAACTATTCACTTTAATAAATAAAATAATTTTTTTAAATCAGGAAATTCAATTAAAATATACAATTAAAAAAATCACAAAATACAGGGTTGTTACATGAACTCCACCCTTAGTGTAACAGCTTAATTTTTTAACAAGTATTTTTCACTTGTATTTTAAAAAAAAAACTTTGGGGTTTATTTAAAGTGATTAAAAATATAAAAAAAACAATTGACCAAATTTTTAATTAAATAATAAGATCTCTGAAATTTTGACATGGTTAAGAATTAACTTTAATTTGGAAATTTGGGGTTTTGTCGAAGATGGTAAATAACTTAATGTCTAGCAAAATCAAGTTTTAATTAAGAAAACATTAATAGCTTAGGTGGTTAAGACATTTGGGCTATTCACGATAGGTCACGAGTTCGAGTCTCATCATGGTCAGAATTTCGAATTTTTTTATATATAAATGAACTGGGTAATTACGCCTTAAAAAGGGCGCGTAAATTTAGGGAATAAATACCGTATATATATATATATATATATATATATATATATATAAGATTATATATAAGAAAACATATAGAATTTTAATTCGTTATTTTTCTCTTTCCAGTAAAATTTACTTCCCAATTTATATACATATTAATTTGATTAAATCATTTCCTAAAAGTCTAAACATAAACTGAAAGTTTTAAAGTTGTGAAACGGTTAATTTTGTTAAAAGACAACTCCATTTGAATTTTAATAAAAGGAATTTTGCGTATATATATATATATATAATATGTGAAAACCAATTAAGTTTGTTAAGTAATAATTTTGAAGAATTTAGTGTATTAATGAACCGTTGGATTTCGCGTTTATAGAACGCGTAAAATTCATGGTATAAGTAACGTAATAAACGTATAAATTTAAAACGTTATTTTTATATAAATCTTGGGTGTTTTGTATTGCGTCAGTTTGGCGTATTTTAAAAATCATATTTCAACATCTATATGAATTAAAATATCAGTCAGTAGTTTTATAGCAAATGTTACTTTTTCCATATAACTTTAAAACATATTTTAGTGTTGCCTTGTATGTTCCGACTATTTAGTTGAAATTTAACCTTGCCTATCTTTTCAAATTCTCGCATACCCATTATATCTCTCTGGTTCCTATAATCACGCAAATCTTATTTGCCTATCTATTTCAAATAAATATATATAAAAAAACAGAAACGTGATGCCGTTTCTTCAATCTACAATCAAATCTCTTGCCTAAATATCATCTTGATGGTCTGCATTCAAAATCACGCCACTATTAAATGGTATCAAATGTTGAAATCAAATTTTCATAAATTGGCAGTATAAATTCACGCAGACTTATCCGTTCAAGCTAAAGAAACTGGAAAGAAATCACAATCTTTTATCACTTGCCTCCTTATATTCGTTTCCTTTGTCAATTTATCTCTTACGTTTTCTGGTCTACAATATAATTTCAAACCTGCCTACTATATATATCTCTCTGCAAATTTGTTCTTGCCAATATCTTTTATCAAGAGGAAACATAAATCACGCAGTCTTATCCATTCAACAAAAAGAAATCTTGCAACCAATCTGGTAACTGATCAAGCAATTTTTGTAAACATTATTTCGTTGCCTATTCAGTGAAAAGCAAATTATAATTGCTTACTGTTATCCACTTTAATCACGCATGCATTTATCACAATTTTCGTGTAACGTTCAAACATGAAGAAACTGGAAATAAATCTCTCTGCCTTCCTTTGTTTTAATACGAAATTTATTGCTTCTCAATCAAGATATGTTGCCACTTTATAAATTTTTCCCCCGCAGTGACCACTTTAAAACCTGAAGCTCATTTATATATACCAGCTATTCCAAATACCTTTGCATCTCCTATAGCTTGTATTATCTCCTTCTTGCGTACAGAGCTTCAAATCTGGTAATGGTTTTTTCTTTGTCTTTTTCTTTTCTTCTTCCAGTTTTACTTTCTTCTTCTTGTTGTTCTCTGTTTCCCTTTTGCCTTGCTCGGCTACTTCTCTACCACGTCACGTCCCTCTAAGTTTTCATAACCGAGCTTATATCCCGAACAAGCCCATGGTTGATATATTATAATATTTTTCTAAATTTTTTTAAGTATTTTTGAAATAAAATTTATGTAATTTAACTAAAAATTTGACTTAAGGCTTTAAATTTTTAAAGGTGTTTTATTTTTTTTTAAGTTAAATTTTGTAAGTTAATAACTGGTTTTAAAGTGAATTTAAAGATTTTATTTACGATAAATGACATAATAATTAAATTTGATTTAATATGGAGTTGAAATCTAACCTAGAAATTTTAATAAAAGTTATTTCCGAAAATGGATATGTTTGGTATAATAAATAATGTACTTTAAATTGATAAAATGAAAGACGATTGAAATGGAACATTTTGGAATAACTTTTATTTAACTTGAATCGTAGTTGGATTGATGTCTCAATGAATAAAGTTGTGAAGAAAATTTAGTGTATATTAACTATAAAAAAAAAAAATTATGGAACGGATGTGTTTTGTAAGTAAATAATTGAAAATGTTGTTTTCAAATGGAAGGGTGAAATTTCAATTTATGACTTAACTTGAAAATTTGAAATTGGGTTTTAAATAAAATTGTTAAGTTAAGTAAATAAATGAGAAATTAGTTTTATTTAGGAAGTGGGTATTTTTAAATTAAGTGTAAAGTTATTTGGAAATATATATACAAGTTAAGTAAAATTGGGAAATTCTGACTTACAAATGATTCATAGTAAATTTGGATATTTTATTTATAAAATTTATTTTATTTAATCATAAGATAAATGGTATCCAAATGAACATTTTTCTGAAATAGGAATATGATTTTTAAAATTAAGAATGGTTAAAAATTTAAATTTTAATGTTTCTGAATTCGACAATGTTTTTAAATTGAAGTGGCAGAGATGTGTTGTAATTAAGAAACAGAGAGAGTTTGCATTGAAGAATAGTTAGGCAGAGACGCAGGTTTGTGTAAATACATATTTTTCAAAACTAGATAAGTTAGGGTATGCCGGTGGGAAAATAATAATAATAATAATAATAATAATAATAATAATAAAATGTATAATAATAATAATAAATAGTATTGCCAAGCCGATGAAGTTGGGGTCGGGATGTGGGGTGAGGCAGTCGAGCAAAAGCTGAACCAAAATTTCTTTTACTCTATTCGTTCCAATTGTCTCAAAAATTTTGCTTTGACCGTAATCTTTAAAGTCACGTATTCGGTATTTGGATCTTGAATCTAGGCGTGACATCCGGGGAAAATTTGATCGTTATCCGCTGTGCGATTCTTTTTCGGGGGATTTTCATTTTGAATCAAAATTTCTGCAGCTTTAATGTGAGTATTTCTCACCAGACAAACATACCTATATTTCTGTGAATTATTGCAAGTGTATTTGTAAATTATTTATTAAATGTCATTTGTCTGTAATATAACGTATGATGTTAAACCCCATTTTAAATTGACACCTCATCAGTTGTTTATCTGTTGTAATATAGTTGCAGTTATATTATTTAATGCTTATTTACTGTTAAATCATCACTGCAAGTTCCCTGTAAATTGAGATCGTTATAGGCTGAAATGATAGGCCTGAACGACAATTATTATCCATATATATTATTTAATTTTTTAAAATTTGATTTGTTAACTTGGGATTACGGGTTTGAAATGATAGAACCCGGGGTTTTGTAAATTGCGGATTGAAATGATATAAATCCGTATCACTTGACCTAGGCTAGAAAACTATATACAGACCCGTGGTTTATATAATGTTTTTCTGAAATATTTTAAATTTATTTTAAAATGGAAGTTTATAATATTCTGGTTTAAATATATTTAAAGGATTTTTATAAGATTTATAATGTTTTGAATGAGTTAAAAATGTTAAATAAATAAATAAATGTTTAAATAAATTTTGGAATATAACTTATTTTGGGAATTTCTGAATTTTGTTAAAAATAAGGTTTCAGTTAAAAAAAAAAAAAATTTTTTTGATAAAAAGTTATATTGGGAATTTAAAACTTGATGGTTAAGTTAATAGTCTATTTTCAACACTTAAATGTTGTCTTTTATAAACAAACTGTTTTAACCTATAGACTTTAGGTAGCATTTCATAAGTGCTACAGAAACTGGGATTTTTGATTATTTAAAAATTAAAATTATGGAAACAATCTTTAGGGGAAAGGCCTAAATTTTGGAATTTAATATGTAATTGATAAAAATAAGAAACTGACTTTGGATGGTTTTAAAGGAAGAATTTAACTTTAAAATTTGGTAAAAAGGGGAAATAAATTCCTAAATAAATTGAATAGATTTAAATGGTATTTTTATAAAATGACTAATGTTTAAAAACAATATTTTGATATTGAAGGTATTTGAAATTTATTTTGATTTCAAAATATAAATACCATTTTTAAAGGTTGTCACCACGGGTTATAATAACGCTTGGTAAAGAGACCGGGATCGGATATCTGGCATACTCTCTGTCGATACCGAAAACCACTTTGACAACCGTGTACGCGGTGGAGATTCCAGAATGAAGTAGGATGGTGGTGATGTTTTCTTTAAGGTAAATACGTGGACCCGACTCCCGTGAGTTGGCATAAGGTGGCTAAAACAGGAGCGATTCTCGGATTAATGAGGTAGCACCTCTGATCGGACGCACTTCTTCGTATGCCATTCTATTACTCTTGTGATTGTTTTGGTGCGCACCTTTGATTTGGGAGTGTTGTTCGAGGTGGGCGGCAGCTGCGCGCTGCGCGTTTCCATCGGTCCGGATAGCAATTGGTATATCTACCCTGGCATTGCCTAGTTGTGCCGTGTCACCTACCATAGCGAGCCTTCTACGAGTTTCTATTTGTGTCGTACCTATGGAGTATCCTCTGGTAGCCTCCCGATCAGGAGGTATTACGGTACTGTACAGACTATTGGCATTATTTGTGTTAAGGGCTATATGGGTAACCCCTTAACGCTATTTAAAAGTAAGTTTATTTTACTAATAGACACTATTATAATAGCGAAAATATTACTACATAGTAAATAGTTTAACGGATCCTTAGAGGATGGGCGGTCCCAAGCATCCTTTAAGTTACTTGCTCTATATTACAGTACACTTGAATTAGCTTACACTATATAAGTATGTATGTCCTGACTCGAGTGTTTATGTTTTATTTTACGCTCGAGTCAGCCTGAGTTGCAGTTCAGTCATCATCCCGGAGCTAGGACTTCTGTAGATCCTTTGAAGTTGCTGGCTTCTTTCTGTCCGCTATCTTATTTATGAAATCAAGACTTTGGGATTTTTATTTGATGATTTAAACTATATTTGGGATGGAAGACTTTGTAATTTGTATTTGTTGAGACTATTTATAGTGGCTTCATGAACCACTAAGTATTTTTAAATTCCGCTGCGAGTATTCTGATTCTATGTCTGTGATTAATTATTTACTGTATATTTTGAGATTTGCCAAAAATTTATTTACGACGCGGTATTTTGAACAATTCAAGTCCGACATGTGCGGATGCAAATGGTTGAAAATATCGGGTCGTTACACTTAGTTTCCAAAGTTGATGAAAATGATCTCTAACAAATTGATACAGAGAATTAGAATCAAGTAAAAAACCCACTAAAAACTCTGACCAAAATTCAGCACTGGCTTCCAAAACTTCCACTGTAGGAACCACAACACCATCAACTTCCAAAATATCAAAAGATGAGGGAATATAATCATTCCTAGGAAAAACATATAATAGGCAAGGCCATTTATTTCAAGGCTTTAAGGAAGCAACAATATGAAGGGCTTCTGAATGATGCACAACATAAGATTAGGAAAAACCTGCACCAATCTCTTTATTAGCAATTACTCATACATTTGTTATGCCTACAACTCCTATAATCGTAAGCCCCTCCTTTTCACACTCACCGCCCAAAATATCAAAAGATGATGGAACAAATAGCCAATAAAGAGGGGAGAGAGAGGAGTTTCTTTACCTATGTAGTTATTAGATGCAGATACACTTGATAAAGGAGAGCTAGAGGGGTCGATGACAAGGAAGGAAGATTCCAAAGCACTGAATGAGTTCGTAGTAGGAAAAATAGGCACAGAACTGACATATAAGAAAGGAGGAGATGCGGCAATAAATGATCCAAGCGGAGGAAAATCAATCTCAACGGCTACATAATCAGGTGATGGCGAAAAGAGATTGAACGAATTCGATAATGTGTTGAATGTGCGTCTAGATCTTATATGAGATGCTTGCTCACCAATAGGATGAGATGAAGGAAAGGAGAAGCTAGACATGAAGGAGAGGAAACGAAAAAGGGGGACCATAGAAAATTAAGGGATAGAGAGAAGTAAAACACAAAGGCGATAAAGAAATGAGAAGATTGTGGCCATTAAAATGACAAATGTTTAAGTTGAAAAATGATGGAAAATGTGAAGTTTTTGAAACACACATATACATATTTGATTAAAGTTTTTTAGGGTTTAAAAATAGTGAATATTTATTTATAAATAATAAAAAATATTTATAATATTTAAAAATATATTATATACATGAATAAAAATATCTATGGCCAAAAAATTAATTTACATATTTTTTTTTCGAAATTTGAATTTTAAACAATAGTTTAATGCATATTGAGTGATAAAAATGTTTAATGCATTAATATTTATGGAAGACAATTATCACATATATAAAAGTTTTATAATGGAACTAATAATATATAAATATGTAATATAGTATATTAGCTTACAAGAAATTACCTTTGAACTGCATCTTGATCAATCAGTCTCTCTGATTCTGAATCAGCACCATTGTTGCTAGTATTGACGCTTCACCATTGGTTCTAGTTGCATTTTAGTTTTTTAAATGTGAAAATGGGTTAAAACTGGAGGTGGGGCTGATGTTATTTTTGACCAAGGTATAAGAAAAGGGAATGCAAAGAGT
Source organism: Allium cepa (assembly GCA_030765085.1). NCBI lineage: Eukaryota > Viridiplantae > Streptophyta > Magnoliopsida > Asparagales > Amaryllidaceae > Allium > Allium cepa. The sequence goes on along the minus strand of CM060935.1, from coordinate 787,962,404 downwards.
AATGTAAAAGGTGGAGGTTATAGCGAGGTGTTAGAGAAAATATCTCCATACTTCTCTCTCACCAGTTCAAAAACAAATGCTCCTTTTACCTCCCTTTTCTGCCACCATGACTTGGTGCAATATGAAATAAAACCTTTCAAAACTATTTAATAATTTATTTAATTTGAGTCTAGTTTAAATCCTTACCGATATCGTATATCAATATGAACATTTATAACTTTTATATACGCACCCAATAAATTACTAATAGCACACCGAACAATTTAGATGCCATTCCATTTTAATAAATACACTCCAACACAGTAATAAAATAATAATTAATATTTCATAAATATTAATTAACTTAATTAATTTATAGCTATTATAAATCAATTAAATTATGCAGTGTTCTAAAAATTTATTAGATCGGTTGTGCGACTCGCAGGTGTGAATTTGGCTAGCAATTAATATTTGAAAAGTTCAAATACTAATGTTTACATGTCATCTTAGCTAATGGTGTGATAGATTGACTTAATCATCACTTACAAATCTCATCGGTAAAATCCGTTTTTACAATTTTAAGTGATACCATTTGTACACCAACTCTCTTGGTCAACACTATATCACTTTTGGATTTATAGAACTTGGATTTGGTGAAAATTCTAGTATCAACCACATTCAACTCTGTTAGTCAATTAACAAAGTATTTAGTTTAATAATAACATTTATTATTAACCATACACTGTGATAAGTGATTTTGGCTTTGAGTTGACTACAATTGACCTTGATACTAGCCTCATACAACCAAGGAGATGAATTCTCTATCGAATAGTGTTTCACTTCCTATGCTTCTACTCAAACTTAGCTATAGTTTCTCAATGGATCGTCATGCCATGATTCAATTATAATCAAAACTTAGTATCTGCATAGAAGTTCTATAGTATTCTTAAGTCGAGAGAATCGCATAACCTCGTCACTCTGAGATATGCTGATTGACCTAATCATTATAAACCATTAGGAAACTCTCAAACGAGTTATTCCATATCCAGTAACTATCAGTATATAACCCTTTGGTGCCCCCAACATCCATGAGTAATATTCTATTTAACATTTGGGAAGTGTTACATACTCCACTCTTGACGGATGTATCGATATCCTTTGTCGAAACATCTGAACCATGAATATTCAGAATAATGCAGCAATTTATTTTGTAATAACTTTTCATGATTACAACTCCTTACAATTATTAACATATAATTTTATTTAAAGATTATCTATATAATCAATTTTAAATTAATTGATTAATTAATTATATCATCACATAACAGAATATACAATAAAATTAAATACCTTTTTTATGAACAAGATTTGTTATAGAGTTAGTGTTAGAAACTGGAGATAGTGGTTTTGATGACAACAACCTTTGTAACTTATTTTATTATAACTTATATACTAACACAATTGTCTAGATATATATGAAAGATATTATGCAGGATATGTATAAGGCAGGTATTGATTATTGAAGACTGTAAAGTATAAAGATCAAGAGTGAAGAAATCAAGTTTGAAGACTCATGAGTATCACGATCAAGATTTCAAGATACATCTCTAGTTTTTGTTAAAACTTCATAATAGCATGCAAATCTTAATTCCGAATTTCATTTGGGATGAAACCCATTTCTACCTTCTTAGTGGCTTATAAACCCATGACAAGTAGCTTACGAACCAACGACAAGTGGCTTAAAAACCCATGACATCCTGGTTGTTTTGTACAAGTTCTCGAGTCCTGATGTGATGAGATATTCTATAGGAAGAAGCTTGAAAAACTACTTCAAAATGTTTTTTCAAAACGATTTTCAAATGATTTTCAAAATGTTTTAGCCTTAAAACTATCTTTTCAAATGATTTTCAAGAAGATGTTTTAGCCTTAAAATATTCTTTGTTTTTGTGTTTTAAAACATAGTAAAATTAGTTTATTTTACTCCAGAGTCATTTCATTTTTTTTTTCATTTCAATACCATTTTCAAAACAAGTTTTTCATTTTTTATAGCAAGGGGATGTCGACATCATCGGATACCCTATGTCGAATGGTGCCCGTTGAATTCAAAATTTTCAATTTTCAAAAGAAGTGTCTATTCACTTAAATCTCTTCACGAATGGTTATGACTGTTGGTACTCTATAAATAGCCTTCTCAAACGAATTTTTTGATATACAATTCTTATATTTTCTTCACTTCTTCTTCTCCACTAATCCATGTTCTATAATTACCATATTCTTTAAGATCGGGCCGAAATTCTACCAAATTCTCAAGAGAGTCAAATTAGAATTTCATTCTTGTTTGATTACTTGTCCTCTCTCGAAGATCAAACTGCTATTCAGAGTTATAGGATCAATTTGTAATCAAAAGTTTATTGAGTCTCTCTATAAGTGTGGTTGTGCCTGAAAATCAATTGGGTAATCATGTGGCCCGTAAATCAAGAGAGTTTGCCCCGGACTCGTGAGACAGGAGGGTACCTCAAGGCCTTTATAAATCGAGGAATGTAATCTCGATATTGGTTTAATAAAAATATGAATGAGGGGTTTGCCTTGGTACAGGACTGGATGTGGGGTAACTCCGAACCAGTATAAAATCCGATGTGTTCTTTCCCTTTACTGCTTTTTATTTACTTTCTGCATTTGTGTTTGATTATGTGATTATTCTATGATTAAGTTCTACATTTTTTTGTGTCATAATTTCAATTTAGTTCATATAAGTCTTATAATTCATTAAACACTATTCATCCCCCTCTAGTTTTATATTAGCCTTAAGATCCTTAATCCACTGTCCCTTTCAATTGGTATCGAAGCATAGGTTTTCATAGTTTTCATAATCTGAAACTTAAAAAGTTAAAAATGGCATTTTTAGAAAATTTTGTTAACACTGGTTTGAATTAATGCATTTCATCAAAGTATCATAAATTTTGTTATGCAGGAAAAGACATGTTACATGGCTTTTGGAGAATCAACAACCAATGGACAAACTGTGCAAATTGAGAAATGGATACTTGATAGTGGCTGTTCATGGCATATGACTGGAAATCCCGAGATACTCAATGACATTATATACCAAGATGGTGGATTTGTCATCTTTGGAGATAACTCAAACAGATATGTGATTGGCATCGACAATGTCAGTAATTCTGAAACTCCTCTTATTTCTGATATTTTGCTAGTTAGGAATTTAAAACATAAATTGCTTATATAAATCAACTATGTGATAAAGGATTTAAAAATAAATTCAAAAAAGATAAGTGTCACATTGAAGATATTAAGTCAAATATTATCTTTGAAGGAATTAGGAAGAAAAACATTTACATCCTTAGTATGAAAGTTACAAATGATAACTTATGTCTTTTGGCTAATACAAGTGACCCTTGGATTTGGCATAAAAGATTTGTTCATTTAAATTTCAAACTATTATGTAGGTTATCAAAACTTGACTTAGTTAGAGGTCTTTATGTGATGCTTGCCAATTAGGAAAAATAAATACAACTCTTGTTATTAAAAGAAACAAAAATGATATTCAATCAATACAAATATATGTAGATGATATAATATTTGGATCAACTAATAACATAATGAATAAAGAATTTTCAGATATAATGACTAAAGAATTTGAAATGAGTCATATGAGTGAACTAAGTTTCTTCTTAGGACTTCAAATCAAACAATTAGATAAAGGAATTTTCATTAGTCAAGAAAATATGCTAAAGATTTAATTAGCGAATTTGGATTGACCACTTTTGGTGGGAAACCAACTCCAATGACAACTATTGTAGCTTTAAGTAAAGAAGATAAATCAAAAGATGTTGATCAAAAAATTATATAGGGGAATGATTGGTTCGCTGCTTTATATAATAGCAAGTCGTCCCGACATCATGCATAGTGTCTGTATCTATGTAAGATACCAATCTCAACCTAAAGAAACTCACTTAAAAGCGATTAAGAGAATTTTAAGATATGTAAAACATACTTTAGATTATGGATTATTTTATCCTAAAAATGATGTGTTTGATTTAATTTCATACCGTGATGCTGATTACGCTGGTTGTAAATCAGACCGAAAAAGTACAAGTGGAAATTGTCACTTTCTTGGAAATTCTCTGGTTTTTTGGTTTAGTAAGAAGAAAAACACTGTATTCTTGTCAACTACTGAAGCAGAATATATATCTGCTGCTTTGGCCTGTTCTCAAATTATATATATGCAACAAATTTTAAAAGATTTTGGATTAACTATAACTAAATCACCAATTTATTATGATAATACTAGCGCAATAAACCTATCTAAGAATCCAACTCATCATGCTAGAACAAAACATATTGATATTAGACATCATTTTCATAGAGATAATATAAGTAAAGAAGTCATAACCTTTGAATATATTAATACTGTGATCAAATTGCTGATATATTAACCAAACCATTAAATGAACAAAACTTTACTAAATTTAGAAGAGAATTAGGTATATGTTCATTAAATGAAATATAAATTATAAATAATACAAGTATAGTTAATAATTAATATAAATAAAAAAAATTCTCAAAAATTGAACTGGGCATGTCCACATGACCCATCCCCCTATGTCAACATATAGGCCGAGATTTTTAAATTTAAATTTCCCTCTAAAATTAGTTATTTGGTTATATATTTATATATTTCGACTTTTACTCCTTTTCTCTGTTATACTCTCTGTAATAAACTTCTAAAACAGTAAATAATGGCTTCATCCTCTAATAATAAACCTTATTCACCCAGTTCTCCTCATTCTACCCCTTTTCACCGTTCCACACACGTACGAGTCATCAAACTGCAAGAGAAGATGAAAGATTTACTTCAAATAATGGTATAAATTCAAGTAAGTCAACTACGAATGGCTATAGAACAAGATAGGCAAGCAAAATCCTTAGGAATTTGCAAAAGTTCCTTATGGATAACCATGCCAATCCCATTGTCATTAAAGAATCATCACAAGCCATGAACTCTGAAGAAGAAGAGCCTCTAAGAGATCCACAAGAGGATCAAGAAGAAGAACATCCTCTGTCGAATCCGGATGTTCATATGGACGAAGATGATTGCGTGATTTGCGTTGGAGAGGTCCTTTTTTACGCTAATGGAAACTTGGTCGAGCAACGTGGAAACTTTTGTCTTCACTATCCAAATTGTTCGGTCCATAAATCACCGATAGTTAAAGGTCCTCGTTAGGCATTTTTTCATTTTCTTGATTGTATATCGGTTTGTAAATTTGTATATAATTAGTATATTAATTAATGTTCTTTCAACAATTGTTGGTATATAAAATCTTAAATTCCATTTTAACTTAGGATTCTATGTTTCATTTTTCTATTAAGTTCAAGGTTTATAGGTTATTTTTGTTGATGACAAAGGGGGAGATAAGTCATATAAAATAGTAGGCTTGGAATAAGGGAGAGTTGTTGGTGTAAGGGGGAGTTATGGCATGATCGAAGTGGTAAGTATATTTTACAAGGTTGTCATCATCAAAAAGGGGGAGATTGTTAGGAACTGGAGATAGTGGTTTTGATGACAACAACCTTTGTAACTAATTTTATTATAACTTATATACTAACACTATTGTCTAGATATATATGAATGATATAATGCAGGATATACATAAGGCAGGTATTGATTATTGAAGACTATATAGTATAAAGATCAAGAATGAAGAAATCAAGTTTGAAGATTCATGAGTATCAAGATCAAGATTTCAAGATATGTGTCTAGTTTTTGTTAAAAGTTCATAATAGCATGGAAATTTTCGTTTCGAATTTCATTTGGGATGGAACCCATTTCTACGTTTTTAGTGGCTTACAGATCCATGATAAGTAGCTTACAAACCTACGACAAGTGGCTTATAAACCCAAGAACACCCCGATGGTTTTGTACAAGTTCTCGAGTCATGATGTGATGATATATTCTATAGGAAGAAGCTTGCAAAACTACTTCAAAATGGTTTTTCAAAACAATTTTCAAATGATTTTCAAAATGTTTTAGCCTTAAAACTATCTTTTCAAATGATTTTCAAAAAGATGTTTTAGCCTTAAAATATTCTTTGTTTTTATGTTTTAAAACATAGTAAAATTAGTTTATTTTACTCAAGAGTCATTTCATTTTGTTTTCATTTCAATGCCATTTTCAAAAAAAGTTTTTCATTTTTTTAACAAAGGGATGTCGATATCATGGGATACCCCATGTCGACATGGTGGCCGTTGAATTCAAAAGTTTAAATTTTTAAAAGAAGTGACTATTCGTTTAAATCTCTTCACGAATGGATGTGACTGTTGGTACACTATAAATAGCCTTCTCAAATGAATTTTTTAACATACAATTCTTATATTTTCTTCACTTCTTCTTCTCCACTAATCCATGTTCTATAATTATCATATTTTTTAAGATCGTTCCCAAATTTTGCCAAATTCTCAAGTGAATCATACTAGAATTTCATTCTTATTTGATTCTCTATCCTCTCTTGAAGATCAAAGTGCCATTCAGAGTTATAGGATCAATTTTTATCAAAAATTTATCGAGCCTCTCTATAAGGTGTGGTTGTGCCTGGAAATCAATTGGGTAATCTTGTGGCCCATAAATCAAGAGAGCTCCTCGAGCTCGTGAGACAAGAGGGTACCTCAAGGCATTTATAAATTGAGGAGTGTAATCTCGACACTGGTTTAATAAAAATATGTTTGAGATGGTTTGCCTTGGTACAGGACTGGATGCAGGGTAACTCTATAAAATACGGTGTGTTCTTTCCCTTTACTGCTTTTTATTTACTTTCTGCATCTGTGTTTGATTCTATGATTGTTCTATGATTAAGTTCTGCATTTGTTTGTGCCATAATTTCAATTTTGTTCATATAAGTCCTAGAATTCATTAAACACTATTCACCCCCTCTAGTATTATATTAGCCTTAAGATCCTTAATCCGCTATCCCTTTCAATTGGTATCGGTGCATAGGTTTTCATAGTTTTCATAATTCGAAACTTGAAAAGTTAAAAATAGCATTTTTAGAAAATTTTGTTAACATTAGTTTGAATTTATTCATTTCATCAAAATATCATAAGTCGGCATATAGTTTTTATGAAAAATCAAGCTATCTACCGAATTGGTTTGTTATGCAGGAACAGACATGTTACATGGCTTTTGGAGAATCAACAACCAATGGAAAAACTATGTGAATTGAGAAAGATAAATGGATACTTGATAGTGGCTATTCAGAGCATATGACTGGAAATCCTGAGATACTCAATGACATTATATATCAAGATGGTGGATTGGTCAACTTTGGAGATAGCTCAAAAGGATATGTGATTGGCATCGGTAATGTTGGTAATTCTAAAACTCCTCTAATTTCTGATATTTTGCTAGTTAGGAATTTAAAACATAATTTGCTTAGTATAAGTCAACTATAAGATAAAGGATTTAAAAATAAATTTGGAAAGATAAGTGTCACATCGATGATAATAAGTCAAATATGATCTTTGAAGGAATTAGGAAGAAAAACATTGACATCCTTAGTATGAAAGTTACAAATGAAAACTTATGTCTTTTGGCTAATACAAGTGACCCTTGGATTTAGCATAAAAGATTTACACATTTAAATTACAAACTGTTATCTAGGTTATCAAAACTTGACTAAGTTAAAGGTCTTTATGTGATGCTTGCCAATTAGGAAAAATTGAGAAAAGTTCAATTAAATTAAAAGATATGATTTCTACTTCTAAACCCTAGAATTACTTCATTTAGATTTATTTGGTCCATCTCAAGTTCAATCAATTAATCATAATAAATATTTTTTTGTAATTGTACATGATTATTCCCGATATACTTGGAGAAATTTTCTTAAACTTAAAAGTGATGCTTTTGAATTATTTAAAATTTTTGCTAAAAGAACTCAAAATCAACTTTCTTTAAAAATAAAAACTATTCGTAGTGATCATGGTGGAGAATTTGAAAATAAAAATTTTGAGAATTTCTGTAATCAAGAAGGAATTACTCATAATTTCTCTTTTCCAAGAACTCCACAACAAAACGGGATGGTAGAACGTAAGAATAGAACAATTCAAGAGTGCGCTAGAACAATGCTTTCTGATAGTAAATTACCTAAAACATTTTAGGCTAAAGCAGTCGCTACAGTGTATTATATATTAAATAGGATTTTAATTAGACCATTAACTAATAAAACACCATATGAATTACTTTACAATAAGAAACCCATAGTAACTTATTTTAAAGCTTTTGGTAGTAAGTGTTTTACTCTTAATACAAAAGATAATTTAGATAAATTTGAACCTAAATCCGATAAATGAATCTTCATCGGATATTCTAATAGAAGTAAAGCATTTAGAGTTTATAATTTAAGAACTAACACTATTGAAGAAACAATGCATTATCTTTTGATGAAAATTTTAAAGATACTGTACAAACTGAAGATGAAGAAGATTTTGTAACTTTAAATAATGAATCTAATGAAATAAATTGTGAATCATTCAACCTAATAAAAGAATTAGGCTATTAAAAGATCATCCTGTAGAAAATATACTAGGGAATATTGAATCTATAGTCAAAATAAAAATCAACTAAATAGTATGAGTAATGTAGCTTTTATATCAACTATTAAACCTAAAAATCCAAAGGAAGCATCATATGATGATTCATGGATTCTTGCTATGCAAGAAGAATTGAATCAGTTCACCAGAAATAATGTTTGGGAACTTGTTCCTAGCCTAAGGATAAAAGTATAATTGAAACAAAATGGGTTTATAAAAATAAAATGAATGAAGTTGGTGAGGTCGTGAGAAATAAAGCTCATTTAGTCGCGCAAGGTTATTGTCAAGAAGAAGGAATTGATCATGATGAAACTTTTGCACCCGTAGTAAGACTAGAAGCTATCAGAATTCTATTTGCTTTCGCAAACTACAATAATTTCAAGTCATATCAAATGGATGTTAGAAGTGCTTCTCTAAATTGTTTTGTAAAAGAAGATGTTTATGTTAAACAACCTCCACTTTTTGAAGATAATAAATTTCCAAATCATGTATATAAATTAAAGAAAGCTTTATATGATCTGAAACAAGCTCCTAGAGCCTGGTATGAAAGACTAAGATCTTATTTACTACAATCTGGTTTTGGAATTGGTAAATAGATACAACTCTTTTTATTAAAAGAAACAAAAATGATATTCAATTAATACAAATACATGTAGATGATATAATATTTGGTCAACTAATAACATAATGAATAAAGAATTTTCAGATATAATGACTAAAGAATTTGAAATGAGTCATATGGGAGAACTAAGTTTCTTCTTAGGACTTCAAATCAAACAATTAGATAAAGAAATTTTCATTAGTCAAGAAAATATGCTAAAGATTTAATTAATAACTTTGGATTGACCACTTCCGGTGGGAAACCAACTCCAATGACAACTATTGTAGCTTTAAGTAAAGAAGATAAATCAAAAGATGTTGATCAAAAATTATATAGGGGAATGATTGGTTCGCTGCTTTATAGAACAGCAAGTCATCCTAACATCATGCATAGTGTCTGTCTCTATGCGAGATACCAATCTCAACCTAAAGAAACTCACTTAAAAGCGGTCAAGAGAATTTTGAGATATGTAAAACATACTTTAGATTATGGTTTATTTTATCCTAAAAACGATGTATTTGATTTAATTTCATACTGTGATGCTTATTACGCTGGTTGCAAATCAGACCGAAAAAGTACAAGTGGAACTTGTTACTTTCTAGGACATTCTCTGGTTTCCTGGTTTAGTAAAAAGAAAAACACTGTATCCATGTCAACAAATGAAGCAGAATATATATCTGCTGTTTTGGCTTGTTCTCAAGTTATATATATGCAACAAACTTTAAAGATTTTGGATTAACTATAACTAAATCACCAATTTATTATGATAATATTAGCGTAATAAACCTATCTAAGAACCAACTTATCATGCTGGAACAAAACATATGGATATTAGTCATCATTTTCTTAGAGATAATATAAGTAAAGAAGTCATTACCATTGAATATATTAATACTGAAAAACAAATTGTTGATATATTAACCATAGAAGAGAATTAGGTATATGTTCATTAACTGAAATATAAATTATAAATAATACAAGTATAGTTAATAATTAATATAAATTAAAAAAATTCTCAAAAATTGAACTGGGCATGTCGGCATGACCCATCCTCCTATGTCGACATATAGGCCGAGATTTTCAAATTTAATTTTCCCTCTAAAATTAGTTATTTGGTTATATATTTATATTTTTGACTTTTACTCCTTTTCTCTGTTCTACTCTTTGTAATAAACTTCTAAAATAGTAAATTAATGGCTTCCTCCTCTAATAATAAACCTTCTTCACCCACTTCTCCTCATTCTACTCTTTTTCAACGTTCCACACACGTACGAGTCATCAAACTGCAAGAGAAGATGAAAGATTTACTTCAAATGATGGTGGAATTCAAGTAAGGCAACTGCGAAAGGCTAGAGAACAAGATAGGCAAGAAAAATCCTTAGGAATTTACAAAAATTCCTTATGGATAACCATGCAAATCCCATTGTCATCGAAGAATCATCACAAGCCATGAACTCTGAAGAAGAAGATCCTCTAAAAGAACCACAAGAGGATCAAGAAGAAGAACATCCTCTGCCGAATCCGGATGTTCATATGGACGAAGATGATGGCGTGATTTGCATTGGAGAGGTCCTTTTTGACACTAATGGAAATTTGGTCGAACAATGTGGAAACTTTTGTCTTCACTATCCAAATTGTTCGGTCCATAAATGTCCGATAGTTAAGGGTCCTCGCGTTAGGCTTTTTTCGTTTTCTTGATTGTATATTGGTTTGTAAATTTGTATATAGATTAGTAAATTAATTAATGTTCTTTTAACAATTGTTGGCATATAAAATCTTAAATTCCATTTTAACTTAGGATTCTATGTTTCACTTTGTCTACTAAGTTCAAGGTTTATAGGTTATTTTTGTTGATGTAAAAGGGGGAGATAAATTATATAAAATAGTAGGCTTGGAGTAAGGGCGAGTTGTTGGTGTAAGGGGGAGTTATGGTATGATCAAAGTGGTAGGTATATTTTATAAGGTTGTCATCATCAAAAAGAGGGAGATTGTTAGGAATGGAGATAGTGGTTTTGATGACAACAACCTTTGTAACTTATTTTATTATAACTTATATACTAACACTATTGTCTAGATATGTATATGAATGATATTATACATGACATATATAAGGCAGGTATTGATTATTGAAGATTGTACAATATAAAGATCAAGAATGAAGAAATCAAGTTTGAAGACTCGTGAGTATCAAGATCAAGGTTTCAAGATATGTGTCTATTTTTTGTTAAAACTTCATAATAGCATGCAAATCTTCATTTCGAATTTCATTTGGGATGGAATCTATTTCTACCTTCTTAGTGTCTTACAAACCCACGACAAGTAGCTTACAAACAACGACAAGTGGCTCACAAACCCACAAACATCCTGGTGGTTTTGTATAAGTTCTCGAGTCCTAATGTGATGAGATATTCTGTAGGAAGAAGCTTGCAAAACTGCTTCAAATTGGTTTTTCAAAACGGCTTTCAAATGATTTTCAAAATGTTTTAGCCTTAAAACTATCTTTTCAAATGATTTTCAAAAAAGATGTTTTAGCCTTAAAATATTCTTTGTTTTTGTGTTTTAAAACATAGTAAAATTAGTTTATTTTACTCTAGAGTCATTTCATTTTGTTTTCATTTCAATACCATTTTCAAAACAAGTTTTTTGTTTTTTAACAAGGGGATGTTGACATCATGGGATACCCCATGTCGAAATGGTGGCCGTTGAATTTAAAATTTTCAATTTTCAAAAGAAGTATCTATTCGTTTAAATCTCTTCACGAATGGTTATGACTGTTGGTACTCTATAAATAGCCTTCTCAAACGAATTTTTAATATACGGTTCTTATATTTTCTTCACTTCCTCTTCTCCACTAATCCATGTTCTATAATTATCATATTTTTTAAGATCGTGGCAAAATTCTACCAAATTCTCAAGTGAATCAAATTAGAATTTCATTCTTGTTTGATTCTCTGTCCTCTCTCAAAGATCAAAGTGCTATTCAGAGTTATAGGATCAATTTGTAATCAAAAGTTTATCGAGTCTATCTATAAGGTGTGGTTGTGCCTGAAAATCAATTGGGTAATCTTGTGGCCCGTAAATCAAGAGAGTTTGCCCCAGACTCATGATACAGGAGGGTACCTCAAGGCCTTTATAAATTGAGGAATGTAATCTCGACACTGGTTTAATAAAAATCTGTATGAGGTGGTTTGCCTTGGTACAGGACTGGATGTAGGGTAACTCCGAACTAGTATAAAATCCGGTGTGCTCTTTCCCTTTACTGCTTTTTATTTACTTTCTGCATCCGTGTTTGATTCTGTGATTGTTCTGTGATTAAGTTATGCATTTGTTTGTGTCATAATTTCAATTTAGTTCATATAAGTCTTAGAATTCATTAAACACTATTCACCCCCCTTTAGTGTTATATTAGACTTAAAATCCTTACTCCGCTGTCCCTTTCAGTTTGATATAGGTAAAAAGTTGCATAGTTGCCCTTAAGGCGTACCCCTAACTATCTCAATCTCCCACTTGCACTTAGTGTCAATTATGGAGTTTTAGTCCAATTCTTTCAATCAGTTTTCTCAAAACTCATTGAGCTAGCCCCTCAGCGAGTGGATACGAAATATTATCTTAACAATCTACTTTATCAATCAACTCTCTCCAACGTTGGTAATCTGCCTTCATCATGTGGAACATTTTAGAGTACGTTTCTCGACTTCTAGTGAGCGTTAGGTTCTTTCGTACTTTGTATTGCAGCACCATTATCGCATAGCAATGTTATAGGATTCTTAACATTTGAAATTACCCCTAGCTCAATTATAAACTTTTTCATTAAATATACATATACACAAAAACACGAAACTTTGTTGTGTGCTATTTAGGCGATGCGCTTAGTCATTTGTCTGAGTTAGCAACAACCACTAGTTTGGAATATTTCCAATTTAGAGCTCCTTAACTAAGGTTAACCATGAATTTAGAATTGACATACCATACTCGATATCACTTATGAAGTTCGAGTCTGAATATTACTTGTTAAGGACCTTGTTGTTTTTATAAACAATTCTCTAGTATTTTATAAATATTCAGTTAGTAATCTTAATTCGAATTTGGTACTTGCTTTATGTATCAAATACATAAGTGAAACGCGATGTTGTAGATAATACAACACATATGATAATTCACATTGTCAATGCATAAAGAATCCATCTTAAAAGCTCCGTATATTTGTAACAACCCGCATATTTATCGATTTTATATTTAAATATTTTATTTAAATATTTTATCGTTAGTCGGATTTTAGTCCGAAAAGCTACTTTTTGCATACGGTCGAATTAGGACTCGGGACCACTCACATTGAGTTTAAAATGCCGTTTGCGACCTTTTTGAGTATAAGCTTCGGTATGTTTGGAGAAATTTGATTTTTGCTACTTTTCACTTTGGGTTTGGTTTGGGCTCAGCCTTATGTTAACTTATGCTCAAATCTGAGCCACTCTTCCCCACTCACCCTCATTCTCTTCTCATTTCAGTCTTCTTAGCATTAATGGTGGGAGAGATTGGAAATTAAAACTCCAAAACCCTAGTTTCTCTTGCAAATCAAATTCCTAGCTCCAAACTCAAGAAGAACCCATTGGTAAGCTTCTCTTCTTCTTCTCCAACTTGTTCTCTTACCAATTTCAGAAATTCCTAAACCTAATTTTGGGAATGTTCTTGTTTTTGAGCATAGATTCAAGCTCATTTGGGTTGTGTTGAAGAGAGGTTGATTCTCCATTTGCTTTCAAGCTTCTTCTTGTTTGATTTTGAGAAAAGGTGAGATTTTTATCTCACATCTATGACTATAATTATCTTTGGTTGTTGGGTATGAATTCCTAACACTTCTTCATGTGCATTTGCTCTTGATTTGGATTGGTTTTGTGAATATTCCAATTTTTGAGTTTTTAAGTCAATTTGTGTGAAAATCCTTTTATGGATGTTTGATCATGCTTTTGGTGATGCATCGGGGAGCATATAGGGCCGGGTTGCCGATGGGCATAAACCCTTAGAGCCAATGTTCGTCCGCTTGCATTTTGGAAGAGTTTGCTCTTCATTTGAATAAGGCTGAAAAACAACCCAGGCATGATTCAGTCGACTGAAAACTCTGTTCAGTCGACTGAACCTGTAACCTGAAAGTTTCCAGGCATGATTCAGTCGATTGAAAACTCTGTTCAGTCGACTGAAACTGGAAACAGAAAGTTTCCTGAACCTGGAAAATTTCCAGGCACAGGGTCAGTCGACTGAAAACTCTGTTCAGTCGACTGAACCTGCTGTTTGAGTCCAATTTGCCTTCTTGGATTGAAATTCCAATTTAAATCGATTCGTGATAATCCTATTTGTTGTTATCATCTATTATGACTTTGATGACTCTTTTTAGGGATTTTTGAATATCCATTTCGATGGATCCTTTATCGATTTCTTTGGATTTTATTCACGTCTTCGTATGTGAATTTTTGTGATTGATTGTTCTTACAATCTTCTTCGTGATTTGTCACTTTAAAAATATAAAGGTTTTCTATACTAGTAGTAAATATCAAAACTCTTTCCTCAAACGATTTCAATACTATTTTAATACCAAATTCGTTTATAAAACCGTTTTCCAATCTATTAGCATATACAAACCTTTACCTCACTCGTATGAGAAATCTAATTAAACGGCTTAGTAAAACAAGTGGTATGAAACGCTTGCGTTTACTTTGTCGGTTAATTCTTGGACTTGTTCGATTGAACCTCTTGTGACAATTTTCTAGTGGAGATTTACAGTTTGTTTGTAAATATTTAAGTTAAGCAAGTGGTTATGGGACATGAAGCTAAACTCATATATTTACTAGCTTAGTGTAATTGACACTTCTCGTTGATCATGACGATCATCTTTGTGATTTAGACTAGCAATGTGCGATGTCTCTTTGTCTGCGAGGGAGACTAAACCCCGTTTTTGGAATTTCGACTCAATTTGTGATGGGGTAGCAACCCATGGTCTTTGGGCCATTTGTGGAGCTTCGGCTCAATTTGTGATGGTTAGCGACCATGGAATTAGCGTTCCGTTTGTGATACACATGTTGGTGAGCTTTATGCTCCCGTTTGTGATAGGCCTACCCCCTTTGTGATTTCTGGATTTCTTTTATAGATTCCTAGAATTTGTGTTTCACCAATTTTCGTGATTTCCATTGATAAGTTTTATCAATATTTGTGCATTGGTGAATTTGTGTGTCATTGACTTTAGTGATTTCTGGATTTCTTGTGTAGTCTTCTGAAATTTGTGCGTCATTGACTTTTGTGATTGACATTGATATTATCGTCAATAGTTATGGTATGGTGAACGAAATAAGGAGTATGACGTTTCTTTGATTCTTGTGTAGATTTTGTGATATTGATTAATCTCTTGTTGATTATCAACTACTTATATATCACAGCTTGGCCTTGTGATTATTATGTGTTTAGTCATATCTCTTATTCTATATCGTTTCATCTGATATTTATAGTTAGACCGATCCGTTTATTATTTTCTTATTAAATAATACTCGGGTCAGACCGAGATGTTACAGGTGCTTCTGCTTGACTTCTCATCCGGGATTAACTCCTTGACTTTTGGGTTAACTACTTAGATTAGTAGTTATTTTGTTGTATACATTTGAGATATAGACTCCTTAATGTATACTTATTCTTTTGTATAGTTCATGTAACTATTCTTTTGTGATATTGTGGATCTCTTTAGACCACTACTCTGATGTACACTTTTATGTGTAGTATTCATATCTTATTCCGCCTTTGTGATATGAATTTTCTGTGACTGATTTATGTTATGTTTATTCCTATATTTGTTTTCAAAGGATTTATATAGCCACCGTGTAGTAGCTTTGAGTTTGTGTCGGTATGTCGGATTTCCTCTTGAAATAGAATGCATGTTATATTATCTGACATATCGGTGCTCGCGCAAAGAAATTACAGGATGGTCGCTCCTCAACAGCCTTATTCTCCGTGCTAGTCGACAGCATTCACCGTAATGTTCTTGGCTAGCGTGGGTATAGAGGTGGGGCGTCACAGCTTGGTATCAAAGCCAAACTTCGGAACAATATGGAATATTATATCAAGGATCATCGTCCTAAGTTCTTCTTAGGAGTCGTGCTTTAGGATTTTATTCGGGTCTACGTACCGTTCTATCCTATTTTCTTTTGTGATTCCTTGTTTTGCCTATCAAGATTGCTTGATATTCAATTTGGTGAATAACCTTTTTCTTCCTCTTCTTTCTTTCTAAAGGAAGAGAAATGTCTAGACCTGGCCGCCCTAGAGCCGTGCCATCTAGCACTCCGCCCCAGGATGGAGTTTTTATGACTGCTCAACAGCTTCTTGATTTAGTGACGAATGCTCAAGCAGCTGGAGCTAACCCGGAACCTACTCACCCAAAGTCGGGATTTGCACGCTTGTGTAGCGATTACACTAATTTGGGTGGGGAGCCATTCAGAGGTTCCGAAACTGTTATTGAAGTACAGGCCTGGCTAAGGTCATGCGATCGAATCTTTTCTCGCATGAATCTTATTGACCTTCACCGAGTTCAGGTGGCCTCTAGTATGCTCCGAGAAAGAGCATTGGACTGGTACGAGCTTCTTATTTCTGAGATTATTGAAGCGGATCTCACCTGGGAGAAATTCCGAGAACGCTTCGAGTTAAAATTCGTACCAGAAGCAGAAAAAGTGACATTGGCTCGACGATTTATAGACCTTGTTCAAGGTGAGTCATCCGTGACCGATTACGTCGCCTCCTTCGAGTCGCTTTTCAAATATGGGGTTGAATACATCAACACCCCTTTAAAGAAGAACCAGAGGTTTGTCTATGGCTTAAACAAAAGTCTCAAGAAGCCATTACTTCTAAAATTAGAAGTTTCTTTCGACCAACTCGTTGATATTGCTCTTCGTCTTGAAGAGGCGGATAGGGAGAACGATGTTAAAGTGGTGGGTTCCAAACCAAACTTCAACAACAAGAATAGGCCAAACAAATTCAAAGGCCCCTATCATAATAAGAAAGGGAAGCAAGCAACCTCCGTGGCAAAGACTTCTTCCTTTGGTCGTGGGGAATGCTATAATTGTGGTTCGAAGGACCATTATGCGAACAAGTGTCCCAAGTCTATCTCTTGTCGCTACTGCAAAGGTTCCGGTCACGTTATATCTTCATGCCCCAAGCTTCAAGGAAAGAAGGAGGGAAATCTTAATGTTGCTCAAGCCCCCGTCAACACATCTCGTGGCCAAGGTATTTCTCATTCTATTCTAGATGGAACTATTTTATTTCGTGATCATCCTATTCGAGTTCTTTTTGATACGGGTGCGTCCCATTCTTTTATATCAAAAGAACTTATTGATACCTTTTCTTTGGATGTTTTGTGTTTAATGACTTCTTTGAGAATTGCGAATCCGGTTGGTGGATCCGGTTGGTGAACTTCTTATTTCAAACTTCTTTTGTGTTGACTATGCTTTTATGGTTGTTACTATATATCTTCTTCTTGTAATATTGCGAGGACGCAATTTCTTTAAGGAGGGGAGTCTGTAACAACCCGCATATTTATCGATTTTATATTTAAATATTTTATTTAAATATTTTATCGTTAGTCGGATTTTAGTCCAAAAAGCTACTTTTTGCATACGGTCGAATTAGGACTCGGGACCACTCCCATTGAGTTTAAAATGCCGTTTGCGACCTTTTTGAGTATAAGGTTCGGTATGTTTGGAGAAAGTTGATTTTTGCTACTTTTCACTTTGGGTTTGGTTTGGGCTCAGCCCTTGTTAACTTATGCTCAAATCTGAGCCATTCTTCCCCACTCACCCTCATTCTCTTCTCATTTCAGTCTTCTTAGCATTAATGGTGGGAGAGATTGGAAATTAAAACTCCAAAACCCTAGTTTCTCTTGCAAATCAAATTCCTAGCTCCAAACTCAAGAAGAACCCATTGGTAAGCTTCTCTTCTTCTTCTCCGACTTGTTCTCTTACCAATTTCAGAAATTCCTAAACCTAATTTTGGGAATGTTCTTGTTTTTTAGCATAGATTCAAGCTCATTTGGGTTGTGTTGAAGAGAGGCTGATTCTCCATTTGCTTTCAAGCTTCTTCTTGTTTGATTTTGAGAAAAGGTGAGATTTTTATCTCACATCTATGACTATAATTATCTTTGGTTGTTGGGTATGAATTCCTAACACTTCTTCATGTGCATTTGCTCTTGATTTGGATTGGTTTTGTGAATATTCCAATTTTTGAGTTTTTAAGTCAATTTGTGTGAAAATCCTTTTATGGATGTTTGATCATGCTTTTGGTGATGCATCGGGGAGCATATAGGGCCGGGTTGCCGATTGGCATAAACCCTTAGAGCCAATGTTCGTCCGGTTGCATTTTGGAAGAGTTTGCTCTTCATTTGAATAAGGCTGAAAAACAGCCCAGGCATGATTCAGTCGACTGAAAACTCTGTTCAGTCGACTGAACCTGGAACCCGAAAGTTTTCAGGCATGATTCAGTCGACTGAAAACTCTGTTCAGTTGACTGAAACTGGAAACAGAAAGTTTCCTGAACCTGGAAAATTTCCAGGCACAGGGTCAGTCGACTGAAAACTCTGTTCAGTCGACTGAACGTGCTGTTTGAGTCCAATTTGCCTTTTTGGATTGAAATTCCAATTTAAATCGATTCGTGATAATCCTATTTGTTGTTATCATCTATTATCACTTTGATGACTCTTTTTAGGGATTTTTGAATATCCATTTCGATGGATCCTTTATCGATTTCTTTGGATTTTATTCACGTCTTCGTATGTGAATTTTTGTGATTGATTGTTCTTACAATCTTCTTCGTGATTTGTCACTTTAAAAATATAAAGGTTTTCTATACTAGTAGTAAATATCAAAACTCTTTCCTCAAACGATTTCAATACTATTTTAATACCAAATTCGTTTATAAAACCGTTTTCCAATCTATTAGTATATACAAACCTTTACCTCACTCGTATGAGAAATCTAATTAAACGGCTTAGTAAAACAAGTGGTATGAAACGCTTGCGTTTACTTTGTCGGTTAATTCTTGGACTTGTTCGATTGAACCTCTTGTGACAATTTTCTAGTGGAGATTTACAGTTTGTTCGTAAATATTTAAGTTAAACAAGTGGTTATGGGACATGAAGCTAAACTCATATATTTACTAGCTTAGTGTAATTGACACTTCTCGTTGATCATGACGATCATCTTTGTGATTTAGACTAGCAATGTGCGATGTCTCTTTGTCTGCGAGGGAGACTAAACCCCGTTTTGTGGAGTTTCGACTCAATTTGTGATGGGGTAGCAACCCATGGTCTTCGGGCCGTTTGTGGAGCTTCGGCTCAATTTGTGATGGTTAGCGACCATGGAATTAGCGTTCCGTTTGTGATACACGTGTTGGTAAGCTTTATGCTCCCAATTGTGATAGGCCTCCCCCCTTTGTGATTTCTGGATTTCTTGTGTAGATTCCTAGAATTTGTGTTTCACCAATTTTCGTGATTTCCATTGATAAGTTTTATCAATATTTGTGCATTGGTGAATTTGTGTGTCATTGACTTTAGTGATTTCTGGATTTCTTGTGTAGTCTTCTGGAATTTGTGCGTCATTGACTTTTGTGATTGACATTGATATTATCGTCAATAGTTATGGTATGGTGAACGAAATAAGGAGTATGACGTTTCTTTGATTCTTGTGTAGATTTTGTGATATTGATTAATCTCTTGTTGATTATCAACTACTTATATATCACAGCTTGGCCTTGTGATTATTATGTGTTTAGTCATATCTCTTATTCTATATCGTTTCATCTGATATTTATAGTTAGACTGATCCGTTTATTATTTTCTTATTAAATAATACTCGGGTCAGACCGAGATGTTACAGGTGCTTCTGCTTGACTTCTCATCCGGGATTAACTCCTTGACTTTTGGGTTAACTACTTAGATTAGTAGTTATTTTGTTGTATACATTTGAGATATAGACTCCTTAATGTATACTTATTCTTTTGTGTAGTTCATGTAACTATTCTTTTGTGATATTGCGGATCTCTTTAGACCACTACTCTGATGTACACTTTTATGTGTAGTATTCATATCTTATTCCGCCTTTGTGATATGAATTTTCTGTGACTGATTTATGTTATGTTTATTCCTATATTTGTTTTCCGAAGGATTTATATAGCCACTGTGTAGTAGCTTTGAGTTTGTGTCGGTATGTCGGATTTCCTCTTGAAATAGAATGCATGTTATATTATCTGACATATCGGTGCTCGCACAAAGAAATTACAGGATGGTTGCTCCTCAACAGCCTTATTCTCCGTGCTAGTCGACAGCATTCACCGTAATGTTCTTGGCTAGCGTGGGTATAGAGGTGGGGCGTCACAGCTTGATATCAAAGCCAAACTTCGGAACAATATGGAATATTATAACAAGGATCATCGTCCTAAGTTCTTCTTAGGAGTCGTGCTTTAGGATTTTATTCGGGTCTACGTACCGTTCTATCCTATTTTCTTTTGTGATTCCTTGTTTTGCCTATCAAGATTGCTTGATATTCAATTAGGTGAATAACCTTTTTCTTCCTCTTCTTTCTTTCTAAAGGAAGAGAAATGTCTAGACCTGGCCGCCCTAGAGCCGTGCCATCTAGCACTCTGCCCCCGGATGGAGTTTTTATGACTGCTCAACAGCTTCTTGATTTAGTGACGAATGCTCAAGCAGCTGGAGCTAACCCGGAACCTACTCACCCAAAGTCGGGATTTGCACGCTGGTGTAGCGATTACACTAATTTGGGTGGGGAGCCATTCAGAGGTTCCGAAACTGTTATTGAAGTACAGGCCTGGCTAAGGTCATGCGATCAAATCTTTTCTCGCATGAATCTTATTGACCTTCACCGAGTTCAGGTGGCCTCTAGTATGCTCCGAGAAAGAGCATTAGACTGGTACGTGCTTCTTATTTCTGAGATTATTGAAGCGGATCTCAGCTGGGAGAAATTCTGAGAATGCTTCGAGTTAAAATTCGTATCAGAAGCAGAAAAAGTGACATTGGCTCGACGATTTATAGACCTTGTTCAAGGTGAGTCATCCGTGACTGATTACGTCGCCTCCTTCGAGTCGCTTTCCAAATATGGGGTTGAATGCATCAACACCCCTTTAAAGAAGAACCAGAGGTTCGTCTATGGCTTAAACAAAAGTCTCAAGAAGCCATTACTTCTAAAATTAGAAGTTTCTTTCGACCAACTCGTTGATATTGCTCTTCGTCTTGAAGAGGCGGATAGGGAGAACGGTGTTGAAGTGGTGGGTTCCAAACCAAACTTCAACAACAAGAAGAGGCCAAACAAATTCAAAGGCCCCTATCATAATAAGAAAGGGAAGCAAGCAACCTCCGTGGCAAAGACTTCTTCCTTTGGTCATGGGGAATGCTATAATTGTGGTTCGAAGGACCATGATGCGAACAAGTGTCCCAAGTCTATCTCTTGTCGCTACTGCAAAGGTTCCGGTCACGTTATATCTTCATGCCCCAAGCTTCAGGGAAAGAAGGAGGGAAATCTTAATGTTGCTCAAGCCCCCGTCAACACATCTCGTGGCCAAGGTATTTCTCATTCTATTCTAGATGGAATTATTTTATTTCGTGATCATCCTATTCGAGTTCTTTTTGATACGGGTGCGTCCCATTCTCTTATATCAAAAGAACTTGTTGATACCTTTTCTTTGGATGTTTTGTGTTTAATGACTTCTTTGAGAATTGCGAATCCGGTTGGTGGATCCGCAACAATCAGTTTATTGTGTAAAGATGTTGAGATTATTTTGTGTGATTTTTCTTTCTGAGCCGATTTGCATGTCATGCGTTATTTAGGCTTTGGAATGATTTTGGGAATGGATTGGCTTAACCGTTATGAAGCTCATATCCTATGTCCTGAGCGGACTATTCATCTTCGACATCCTCAATCTGTTAATCAGGTTTCTGTTATTCTTAAAGATTCAGATTCTGCTATGGTTGCATCTTTATATTCTTTAAATCCTCGTGATGACGATGTTGATGATGAGGGTGATATTATTTCTCTTATTCACGTCGTTTGTGAATTTTCCGACATATTCGAGCCCGTTTTAGGATTACCACCTAAGCGAGCAATTGAGTTCAGAATTAATCTTATTCCTGGAGCTCAACCTATCACTCGTCCTCCTTATCGTATGTCCAATAAAGAAAACGAGGAGATGCGTAAACAATTATCTGAATTGGAAACGAAGCAATTTATTCGCTCTAGTTCCTCGCCTTGGGGAGCTTCAGGTATTTTTGTGAAGAAATCCGATGGTACACTTAGGCTTTGCGTTGACTACCGCAAGCTTAATGATCTTACTATCAAAAATAAATATCCTTTAGCTCGGATTGATGATCTATTAGATCAACTTAGTGGTGCTAGAGTCTTTTCACAATTGGACCTGGCTACCGGTTTTCATCAGCTTCGTATTGCAGAGGATAGCATTCCTTTGACATCGTTCCGTACTCGTTATGGATCTTATGAATGGCTTGTTATGCCATTTGGTCTAACGAATGCTCCGGCTTATTTCGTTGACCTTATGAATATAGTTTTCAAAGACTTTCTCGACCGGTTTGTTCTCATCTTTATTGATGATATTCTTGTGTATTCTAAAACCGAGGAGGAGCATGAAAAACATCTTCGGATTGTGTTGGAAACTCTTAGGAGTAATCAATTAAAGGCAAAATTTTCTAAATGCCACTTTTGGCTATCTCGTGTAAAGTTTCTCGGTCATATTATTTCCGAATCCGGAATTTCCGTGGATCCTTCAAAGATTGAAGCGATTCAAGATTGGAAGAGACCGGAGAGTGTGACAGAGATTCGTAGTTTTCTCGGCTTGGCGGGCTATTACTGTCGTTTTATCAAAGACTTTTCTAAGATTGTCGTGCCTCTCACTAGCTTAACGAAGAAAGGTGTTAAATACATTTGGTCGGACAAATGTGAAGCTTCTTTTCAGAAATTAAAAGAACTTCTTTCTGATGCTCCTATTCTTGTTATTCCCGAGGGGAATCAAGATTTCGTTGTTTATACCGATGCTAGTCGCATTGGTTTGGGTGCCGTTCTTATGCAAAAAGAACGTGTTATTGCTTATGCTTCTAGGCAATTAAAGCCTGCTGAGACTAGATATGCCACTCATGATTTAGAGCTCGTGGCTATTGTTTTTGCTCTTCGGATTTGGCGTCATTATCTTTTAGGAGAGAAATTTGTTCTATATACCGATCATAAGTCCTTGAAGTATTTATTCTCTCAAAAGGAACTTAATTTGCGTCAACAGCGTTGGCTCGAATTTCTTGCTCCTTATGATCTTGATATTCTTTATACGCCCGGTAAGGGTAATCGTGTCGCCGATGCTCTTAGCCGCAAACAACAAGCTGTTGTTTCTATGATGATATCCGAATGGAACGATCTCGAGATCTTATCCACTTGCGAAATTCGAGACTGTGTTTCCGATTTATGCTCATCATTTGTTTTATGTAGCCTTGAGGCTCATCCTTCTCTTTTAGACCGCATTCTTGAAGCTCAAAGGCTAGATCCTGAAATGGCTCTTCTTGGCCAAAATATTAGGGATAAAATTGATATTGAAGGATTGAAAGACTTTGATATCGATTCTCGAGGCGGCATTCGGAAATTTGGTAGACTTGTCGTGCCAAATATTAGTGATCTTCGTAAAGATATTTTAGAAGATTCTCATCATTCTAAATTTACCATTCATCCCGGTAGTAGTAAAATGTACGCGGATATGAAGCGACTTTATTATTGGGAGGGAATGAAACTCGATATTGCTAACTTTGTTAAGTGTTGCATGACTTGCCAACTCGTTAAGGCCGAACATCAAAGGCCCGGTGGGTTATTGCAACCTCTAGAAATTCCAATTTGGAAGTGGGACCAAATTTCCATGGATTTTATAGATGGCCTTCCCCGTTCTCGTTCGGGTCATGATAGCTTATGGGTGATCGTTGATAGACTTACTAAATCCGCCCATTTTATTCCCGTTCGGTCTAACCGAACCGTTCCTCTTTTGGCCAAACTCTTTATCAAAGAGATTGTTAAATTACATGGAGTTCCTACTTCTATAGTTAGTGATCGTGATACATTGTTTACTAGTGGATTTTGGAAGAGTCTTCAAAAAGCTTTAGGAACGAAGCTTAATTTTAGCACTGCTTATCACCCCCAGTCCGATGGACAAACCGAGCGTGTTAATCAAACTCTTGAAGATCTTCTTCGTGCTTGTGTGCTTGATTTCGGTGGAAGTTGGGAAGATCATATTTCTCTTGTTGAATTTTCTTATAATAATAGCTTCCAATCTAGTATTGGTATGGCACCTTTTGAGGCACTCTACGGAAGGCCATGCCGATCTCCTTCTTGTTGGCTTGAGGCCGGTGAGAAGCTGGTTTTAGGTCCAGATTTTATTCTTGATTCCACAGAGAAAATTGAACTTATTCGACATAGGATGAAAGAAGCCCAGAGTAGACAAAAATCCTATGCCGATAACCGAAGAAGGAAATTAGAATTTTCTGTGGGAGATCTTGTGTTCATTCGTGTTTCACCTATGAAAGGTGTTGTACGTTTCAGTCGATCGGGAAAACTAGCGCCTCGATATATTGGACCATTTCCTATCACTGAACATATTGGTTCCATGGCTTATCGCCTTTTATCACCGGCTCAATTTTCTACTATTCATGACGTGTTTCACGTTTCTCAACTTCGGAAATGTCTTTGAGATTCCGATTCTATTCTTGAGCCCGGTGTTGTGGAAGAGATTGAAGTTTCGCCTAATTTAACTTATAAGCAACATCCTATTCGTATCATTGCTTCGAAAGTCAAACGACTTCGAAATAAAGATGTTCCGCTTGTTAAAGTTCAATGGTCTTCAAATCCTAAGGATTGTTCTTGGGAATCTAGAGAGTACATCGAGCGAACACATCCGGACTTACTTTCTCGTGCTCTTTGAGGTGAACTTCTTATTTCAAACTTCTTTTGTGTTGAATATGCTTTTATGGTTGTTACTATATATCTTCTTCTTGTAATATTGCGAGGACGCAATTTCTTTAAGGAGGGGAGTCTGTAACAACCCGCATATTTATCGATTTTATATTTAAATATTTTATTTAAATATTTTATCGTTAGTCGGATTTTAGTCCGAAAAGCTACTTTGCATACGGTCGAATTAGGACTCGGGACCACTCCCATTGAGTTTGAAATGCCGTTTGCGACCTTTTTGAGTATAAGCTTTGGTATGTTTGGAGAAAGTTGATTTTTGCTACTTTTCACTTTGGGTTTGGTTTGGGCTCAGCCCTATGTTAACTTATGCTCAAATCTGAGCCACTCTTCCCCACTCACCCTCATTCTCTTCTCATTTCAATCTTTTAGCATTAATGGTGGGAGAGATTGGAAACTAAAACTCCAAAACCCTAGTTTCTCTTGCAAATCAAATTCCTAGCTCCAAACTCAAGAAGAACCCATTGGTAAGCTTCTCTTCTTCTTCTCCAACTTGTTCTCTTACCAATTTCAGAAATTCCTAAACCTAATTTTGGGAATGTTCTTGTTTTTGAGCATAGATTCAAGCTCATTTGGGTTGTGTTGAAGAGAGGTTGATTCTCCATTTGCTTTCAAGCTTCTTCTTGTTTGATTTTGAGAAAAGGTGAGATTTTTATCTCACATCTATGACTATAATTATCTTTGGTTGTTGGGTATGAATTCCTAACACTTCTTCATGTGCATTTGCTCTTGATTTGGATTGGTTTTGTGAATATTCCAATTCTTGAGTTTTTAAGTCAATTTGTGTGAAAATCCTTTTATGGATCTTTGATCATGCTTTTGGTGATGCATCAGGGAGCATATAGGGCCAGGTTGCCGATTGGCATAAACCCTTAGAGCCAATGTTCGTCCGGTTGCATTTTGGAACAGTTTGCTCTTCATTTGAATAAGGCTGAAAAACAACCCAGGCATGATTCAGTCGACTGAAAACTCTGTTCAGTCGACTGAACCTGAAACCCGAAAGTTTCCAGGCATGATTCAGTCGACTGAAAACTCTGTTCAGTCGACTGAAACTGGAAACAGAAAGTTTCCTGAACCTGGAAAATTTCCAGGCACAGGGTCAGTCGACTGAAAACTCTGTTCAGTCGACTGAACCTGCTGTTTGAGTCCAATTTGCCTTTTTGGATTGAAATTCCAATTTAAATCGATTCGTGATAATCCTATTTGTTGTTATCATCTATTATGACTTTGATGACTCTTTTTAGGGATTTTTGAATATCCATTTCGATGGATCCTTTATCGATTTCTTTGGATTTTATTCACGTCTTCGTATGTGAATTTTTGTGATTGATTGTTCTTACAATCTTCTTCGTGATTTGTCACTTTAAAAATATAAAGGTTTTCTATACTAGTAGTAAATATCAAAACTCTTTCCTCAAACGATTTCAATACTATTTTAATACCAAATTCGTTTATAAAACCGTTTTCCAATCTATTAGTATATACAAACCTTTACCTCACTCGTATGAGAAATCTAATTAAACGGCTTAGTAAAACAAGTGGTATGAAACGCTTGCGTTTACTTTGTCGGTTAATTCTTAGACTTGTTCGATTGAACCTCTTGTGACAATTTTCTAGTGGAGATTTACAGTTTGTTCGTAAATATTTAAGTTAAGCAAGTGGTTATGGGACATGAAGCTAAACTCATATATTTACTAGCTTAGTGTAATTGACACTTCTCGTTGATCATGACGATCATCTTTGTGATTTAGACTAGCAATGTGCAATGTCTCTTTGTCTGCGAGGGAGACTAAACCCCGTTTTGTGGAGTTTCGACTCAATTTGTGATGGGGTAGCAACCCATGGTCTTCGGGCCGTTTGTGGAGCTTCGGCTCAATTTGTGATGGTTAGCGACCATGGAATTAGCGTTCCGTTTGTGATACACGTGTTGGTGAGCTTTATGCTCCCGTTTGTGATAGGCCTCCCCCCTTTGTGATTTCTGGATTTCTTGTGTAGATTCCTAGAATTTGTGTTTCACCAATTTTCATGATTTCCATTGATAAGTTTTATCAATATTTGTGCATTGGTGAATTTGTGTGTCATTGACTTTAGTGATTTCTGGATTTCTTGTGTAGTCTTCTGGAATTTGTGTGTCATTGACTTTTGTGATTGACATTGATATTATCGTCAATAGTTATGGTATGGTGAACGAAATAAGGAGTATGACGTTTCTTTGATTCTTGTGTAGATTTTGTGATATTGATTAATCTCTTGTTGATTATCAACTACTTATATATCACAGCTTGGCCTTGTGATTATTATGTGTTTAGTCATATCTCTTATTCTATATCGTTTCATCTGATATTTATAGTTAGACTGATCCGTTTATTATTTTCTTATTAAATAATACTCGGGTCAGACCGAGATGTTACAGGTGCTTCTGCTTGACTTCTCATCCGGGATTAACTCCTTGACTTTTGGGTTAACTACTTAGATTAGTAGTTATTTTGTTATATACATTTGAGATATAGACTCCTTAATGTATACTTATTCTTTTGTGTAGTTCATGTAACTATTCTTTTGTGATATTGTGGATCTCTTTAGACCACTACTCTGATGTACACTTTTATGTGTAGTATTCATATCTTATTCCGCCTTTGTGATATGAATTTTCTGTGACTGATTTATGTTATGTTTATTCCTATTTTTGTTTTCCGAAGGATTTATATAGCCACCGTGTAGTAGCTTTGAGTTTGTGTCGGTATGTCGGATTTCCTCTTGAAATAGAATGCATGTTATATTATCTAACATATTGGTGCTCGCACAAAGAAATTACAGGATGGTCGCTCCTCAACAGCCTTATTCTCCGCGCTAGTCGACAGCATTCACCGTAATGTTCTTGGCTAGCGTGGGTATAGAGGTGGGGTGTCACAATATTTATGTAAAATCAAATTTAAAATAAATATTTTCAAAGTATTTATGTAAAGAATTTATATTAAATGATATATGTAAGTAAATATTTAAATATATATAAATACATGTGTGTGTATAAATAAATTAAATACATACATACATATACACACGCATATGTACATTTTGGAAAAAAAATTATTAACTAAAAATAAAATTTTATTATTTATAAAATTCATAATTAATGTTTTTATTTTATATATAATATTTATATAATATTATTAATTTGGTTGAAAGTTTTTTTTATTATATTTGAAAGCACTTTAATAAAAAATATTTACATAATATTTTATAAATTTTATTAGTTATAAAATACATAATTAAGCTATTGCATTTATTTTGCACATTATATATGATTTTATATTATATATAATTCTATTGTAATTTTTTTTATATTTTTTATTTTTGAAAATATTTTAATAAAAATTATTATATAATATTTTAACTTAATTTAATTTATAAACAAACCATTTAAATTACTAAACCATGTAACCATTTAAATTACAAAACTATGTTTAAAATCAAATAAAAAATTATATATATATATAGTTTAAATCAATTTTTTAGTTTTCCGCTAAAATATATTATACACAATTTTTGTTATATCAACCACATATTATAAGTATTGAATGATTCGCATGGATTAAACATTAAATAGGTATAAAATAACAACCAATAACTCATGTGAAGAAAGGTGATATAACATATGCAATATATAGATAATATTATAAAACATAGATGGAATTATACCTTGGAAGATATGGCCGTAGAAACACACTTTGATATACCATATCTCCTTGATCTATTAGATCTACACTTACTGCTGCTAATAGGAGATGTGCCAATATTAGATTAGCTAGTATTTAATTCTTTACATCTAAATGAAGGAAGAATAATGTAGATGGAAAATGGGGAGCTTGTGGCCTAAATAGAGGAAAGAAGGAGGCAAAAAGTAAATAGAAAGTGGAGGCCAAAGTCTAAACATACAGTGAGGTTTAAAGAGAAATATATGCATAGTCCTCTCTTACTGATTCAAACACAATGACCTGCTCTTGTCCTTCATTTCTTGATCGGCCTTTCTTGAGTCCAAGATGGACCAAAAAATCAACCAACCCACTTAGAGATTTGTTTAATTTAAATTTAATTTAAATCTTTATCGATATAGAATATAGATACATACGTATATAACCTTATATACGCACCCGATAAATTACTAATAGCATAACAAATAATTCTAGAGGCTATTCTACTTTATCAAACACACCTCAATACACTAAATACAATAATAAGTAATATTTCATAAATAATAATTAATTTATAACTATCATAAGTCAATTGAATTAAGTGGTGTTTTGGAGACTGAATAGATTCGGTTATGCAACTTGTAGATGTGAATTTAACCACGATTAAAATTTGTACAATTCAGTACCAATATTCATACATCGCTTTAGCTAGTGTTGTGACAGTTTGGCTTAATTTATCACTTACATGTTTAAGCTGTACCTTTTATCATGATTATTTACGTCAATTCTCTTCGTCGATACTTTATAATTTATGGAATATGGTTTCAACCAAAATTCCTACATCATCCACATCCAACTTAGTGTCTATAAGCAAAGTCGTTAGCTCAGTAACAACATTACTATTAATTGTACTACTCTGGTAAGAGATTTGAACTTTTAGTTGACTATAGGTGATCGTGATGCTAACCTCATATAACTAAAGAGACCGTTTCTGTACTGAATAGTGTTTTGCTTCTAATGCTTCAACTAAAACCCAACCATAGTTGCTTGATAGTCGTTATGCCATGATTTAACTACAATCAAAGTGGAGTATCTAGATTGAAGTTCAACGGTATTTTCAAGTTGAAAGAACTATGTAGTATCATCACTCGAGGTTTTATATTTGACGTAGTTATTATTAACCAATAGAAATTATTAACCAATAGAAAACTCTCGAACAAGTCACTACGTAGTTATCTGATAATTATCAGTACGTAACCTCCTGATGCCTCTAGCGGTCATGATTAATATATTGCCTAACATTTGGAGAGCGCTGCGTATTCTGATCTCAGCAGATGTGTCGATAACCATTCTCGAAATATCTAGACTAGTAATATTCAAAATAATTTATTATTTAGTATTGTGATATTTTTCTGATGATTACAACTCTTTATAATTTTTACATATAATATATAATTTAAGGATTTTTCTATTAAATACACTTAAATTAATTATTTAATCAATATATCATAATATAACAAGTATATATAGAAAAAGAAATATCTTTTATTTCAAATAATATTTTGTTACATTGTTAATAATTTACATTAATTACAGAATTTCCCTTTGGACATATCCCTAGCTCTCTTAGTGTTGATATGGTTCAAGGCAATTTCCCTCACTCAAATGCTCTATTACGTTGAGTTATAGGAAACATAAATACAGACCAAGAAGTAAATCTAGTTAATTGGTTCGCGTAAGTGCATGGCTTGTAAATTCACCATCATCACTCCAGTTCTTTGAATCTACCTCGGAATCAAGAAATTTAGGTTCACGCTTTCTTTTAGGTAGTATTCTCATCATACTTAACACTAATATCTAGTCAACCATATCACATAGCTTAAAATACATGTTTTATTTATAACCAAAACAACAATGATTTTGAGTATATTTAAAAACAAGGAATTCGAAAGGGCTAATCCCAGTTGTAGATGAAAATCTGGAGTTGGAACGTTAAAGATTTGGTATGCCACTAAAGTGCTTTATAATGAAAATATTTTTAAAAGATAGTTAGGTAGATATTGCATTATTACAAGAGAATAAAATTGAATATCCTAGTCTAAATTTCTATAGATCAATCGGAGTAATATTCTCATAGAATGGTCCTTTCGTCCTAGTTATTGGTTGCTCTGGGGGAATTATGATAAGGCGGCGAGATGAAATATAAACTTATTCATTATTAAAAGTTAAGGTTTCATGATAACAGACCCTCCTTCCCCCCTAAATGGACATCTTAACTTCTCAACTCAATGTTGATGTATTTTCTAGAAAGCCTGTGGATAAATCTAGCCAAAATGGATTCACACCTATGAACTCTAGGCGATGGCAAAGGAATCAGGTTGGCATTTTGTTGGAAAAAATTCAGCCAAGAAAAAAGAAAAAACAATACGACAGATGCCAAAGGAGAAATATAATATAAGAAGCATTGTTGAATTTTCGAACTTAGCCAAAAGATCTGCCCTCACATGCATATAGCTCTCCAAACAACCCTAATTCCACAGATCTAAAGATACCTAAAGCCTGGAGGCAATGTAGTTGAATATAAGACGTCTTCCTTTTTTCCTATTGTTTGTACCATAAAATGGCACAAACACCCAGTAGAGGTTTTGAGGAGAAATAAATGAAGAATATAAAATAAAAATAGAGGATAGTAACAAAGAAATAATAGTAAGTTGAAATAATAACACGAACACAATGATTTTTAGTGGTTCGACGTTGCTTGCCTACATCCACTTTGAAAAAATTGCTTTATTAATCACTTTATAAACTGGGTACATTAGGGATCGGATGAAAATCCTTAGTTACAAAAGAGTATAAAGCAAGTAGCAACGTAAAAGCCCCAAAAATAAACAACCAAGCCTGTATTTATAGATGAAAATGGCCAAATATCTCTCTGAAAAATCGACAGAAGGACCTTCAGAACTATATACACCCACAAGAGGGATCACATGGTCCAATTCCTAAAGAAGAGGATCGATACCAATCCTTATTTTGGTGGAAATTTAGGGTGCAATCCCTAAGGTAGCTTCCTTATGCTAAATTATGCTTAGCCTCCAAATTTCATGCCAATCGGATTAGTAGAACTTGAGTTATTTCTTGATCTTTGCTTCAACATGGGTTGCTTTCTGATTCATGCCTATCCCCTCTAAAGGAAGAGTGACGATCCCTCTGACTTCATATTCTTGTGGTGCAATCCTTAGGGTAGGCTTCCTAGTATCCCCATATCTTGCTCACAAAATTTCATATGCATTGGACTTATGAATCTTGAGATATTAATTGTTTTCTATTGAAATGCTCTTGCTCCCCGAAATATACCGATCGCTACGATGGAAGCTGAGTTTTGCCGATCCCTCCTATGTGTTGAACCATATTCCATACTTCGAACATTTTCCTTGCATACTTATCAATTCCATTCAATCTCGAATTCACATTACCATCTGTACTGGACTTACGGACCCCACAATAAATGCTATGGATTCATCAGCCTTGATAGCAGTCAAATCTAACTTGTCCAATCAGTTAAATATAGTCGGGTCAAAATGCTGGATAACACTTGCCCCTAAAGTACGGCTTGTGCCAAACACCATATGCTTTGAATAGAAGAAAGTTAGAGTTGTTGGAAAGAAATCCATCCTGTTTTTTGAATAGTCGCTATCCTTCTGTCGAATTATTTCTCCAAAGTGTTGTATCTCTCTTTGATCGTCATGACGCTTGGTCAATTTCCAATAGTATAAATCTAGGGTTATACTCCATCAGCTGATATATAAGTTCAGATCCAGGAGACAAATAAGCTTTGGTTATCTGGTCCAGCCTCGAACTTGAAGGCTTTAGGTTTGATTTCAATTTCTGTCGATTTCAAAAATTGAACTTTTAGACCTTATACATGCATGTTCAAATTCATGGTCTTGTCATTGGCTTCCTAATGCGTTCGTAAGCTCACAATCGTCGCTAATTTTTATTGAGTTAGATGCAATTTCATTGCATTTTGTACATATGTGCTTTGAATAGTTTCTATGCCTATGTTTATTTACATACATACTCATAGCCGATCTCTTTTTTTTTCTTTGTTTTTTTACAGGGATCAGCATATTCCTCGCCGATCCCTCTCTCTCTCTCTCTCTCTCTCTCTTTTTATACGCATGCTTATAGCGACCGACATATGTTTAACCGATCCCTCTTCCCCTTGCTTCGAGTCGAAATCATGGGCCTGTCCCCTCATCCCCATATATAGACTAACACTCTTCTCTCCCATACTTATTTCATTTCCCTACCATTTCCTCTAATCCCTTAAAATACCGAACCTTTCACATTCCACCATTAAAGCCGATCCCTCCCTTCTTTCTTCTTCCCTTTATTTTGAAACAAATTCTTCTGCAATCCATCTTGCCTTTACGAGCCCACTTCCTCTTATCTTCCATCTCGATCATCCCAAGGCCACTTATCACCGCCATTAACATACACTACAAGAAAATATATTATTAATAACGCGATTTAATAACGAATTATTCTAAAGCGTTATTGTTTTCCTTTAACTATTTTTTTTTACTCTATTTATTTTGTACTGTTCACATGTAATGCTTTACAAAGCGCGAAATCTCCTGATTATTTCATCGCTGCGTGTTTCTCAAATTATTTCCCTCTCCATCTTTCCACTTTCATTTCGTTCCATTTTCCTGTAGTCTCCCATACCAGTGGAATCAAATCACCAAATCACTCTTCAGATCCATTCCTCCTCCATAAACCCTAATCGGATCCAGTTAAATCCTGCTTGGTGTCTCCAACACCGGCCTTGGCATCAAGTTCAGGGGTGCTTTAACTGGTGCTGTTAGCTTTCCTCAAGTCATCACCACTGCCGCTTCCTTCAATGCTTCCCACTGGCAACTCATCGGCCAGGTATTCATTCCTTTAATCTCCTTGTAGTTTTCAGTCCCCACCTAACTTGATATTTTCACCCTAGCTTTCCCCTAGTTATGATTTTTATAGCAAATAAGAAAAGATTGTGTTGGTTCTAAAATAATGCAGAATATGTAGTTATAGTAGTAGAAGTTAACATTGTCAATAACGAATTGAGCTTACAAAAGAATTTAGCCAAGTCACGAATTTAGCGAACTTAGCCAAAGGCATATGAATTCTTACATAAGAAATAGAGCAGGTCAACAACTGTGTTTTCCAGTTGTTACTAAGGAAATACAATTGAAGTTCCTAAACGGTATGGTTCTTTTAGTTTATTTGGTGTTTTTTTAGTTCTTATGACATGAAATAATATTTTATTTGTAGATCATCTAGCCTTGATCAGGCAACAAAGGCAGAGGCCGCGAAGAAACAGGAAGAGGGAAAGGCAGCGAAAGAAAGCAAAAGGCAGAAGCTCGCAAGTAGTGATTTGTCATATTTATTATGGGCATAAATTTATTTTCCAGA
This sequence comes from Allium cepa, assembly GCA_030765085.1. NCBI lineage: Eukaryota > Viridiplantae > Streptophyta > Magnoliopsida > Asparagales > Amaryllidaceae > Allium > Allium cepa. Next base: position 787,928,034 of record CM060935.1, on the reverse strand, counting down.
TTCATGTTTACTCTTGATCACATGCAGTTTGCAGAACATGTTTGAAGTTTTATTCTCATTTGGTTTTTACTTGATTTCCAAGCTGAAACTCAGTTTCCATGAGTTAAACTCAGTTACAATACTGAGTTAAACTCAGTTTTGAAAACCTGTTTCAACTCATATTTGAAACTAAATTCTCAGTTAGTGACATAATTTAGAAACTAAATTTGAAACTCGTTTCAAAACTTGGTTTTGAATTTTTGAAACAAAACCACAAGTTGGAGTCCTGATATATATTTTCTGGTCTCGGATTGGATGCACTTCATGAAAGCAACTAGGTTAGGGTGAGAATTTATATTTTGATTATGTAGTTTGCATTATGTGCGACGTGTTCTAGCATTTGTAATTTGAGTTCAAAAGCCTTAAGGTATGAAATGTTTTGTATTCAAAAATATTTAACCATTGTTTACCACTTTTTTTTCCATAGGTTGAAGCATTCATTTGCTGTGATGCAAATAAGGAACATGAACCACACCCTTTGCCAATTAAGTAAGGCATCTTCCTTTTTCCTTAAAATATATTAGGTAGACTACTATGACTATGCCTGCCATATTCAACTTGTTTTAGGAATGCGTATTAGTTTTAATGATAAGATTTATCAAAATTATAATGCAAAGTCATTTTTCATGAAAGGGTATTAATTATTCACAAAGATACGCAATTGTATATTTATATCAATGTGATGTAATTAGATTTGGTTATTTATCAATCAATTTGCAATGACTGGATATATCATTTAAAATATTTTTCACACCTATTACCTATAAACCTATTGGTTATTAGTATTTACAGTTTAAATGTCTCATTGACATCTGCATATATTAGTCTATATTACTAGTTAAATTATTTATAAGTCTATGTTAGTATTTACAATTTAAAATTTATATTGTCTGTGCTACCAGTCAAAATACTTCATTGTACTATCATTATTTTTATACTCCATACTATGTATGAATAGTGCACATTTATATAACAAGCAATCCTATCACATGTAGTTTAAAGAATTATATATTTGTATTTTTTATTTGTAATTAACAGTAAAGAGCATGGTCGCAAAGCATGTATTCTTTGTTACTACTGTAATACACTAACAACTGTTGTTCACATTGGTTTGTGCATATTGCTTTGGCTATACACTTCAGTCACTAATATAGTGATATTCGTACAAAAATATTGCTGATGGGCTTTTTTCCATATGAACTTGCTAAGACATCAAGTACTTCCCAACACAACCGAACCAAAAATAATTAATGCAATACAATAACAAAGCTCCTTGGATAAACTCTTAGGCACAATATTAACCACACCATCCCTTTTCTGCATTTCTCCATCCAGGCCATCATGCTACTGATTACTGTTAGCTTTGACAAGATACACGTAGCTGCATGCTGTTTAATTTGTTGACAGGTATTATATTGTTCTTATATATTTTCCCAGATTACCATAGAAAACATTTACCTGCTTATTCCATTGAACCATAATTTTATGTCAATTAATATGTGGATATAATGTTAAAAGTACTGAATCTAGTGTACCATGTTCAAGCTCTTGTAGGAGATAGAGTGGTGTACTATTTGTGTTTGATTTAAGCTTAGTTCATCTACTGACTAAGTTTTGTTAAAATTAAACAAAGTTTATAAAATTAGTTAATTTTAAGCTAACTAAATTTCATAAATAATAATATAAGTAATTTAACAAAGTTTTATAAATAATAACAATGATTATGATGATGATGATGATGAATTAGCTATGTTTATAAAAATTAACTAAGTTTATTATAATAATAATATAATTAAATTAACCAAGTTTTAGTAATAATAATAATAAATTAACTAAGTTAACCAAGTTAATAAATATTAACTAAGTTTTGTTAAAATTAACTAAGTTTAAGTTAACTAAATTTTATAAGTAATAACATTATAACTAATTTAACAAAGATGTACAAATAATGGTGATGATGATAAATTAACTTAGTTTATGAAATTTTACAAAGTTTATAATAATAATAATAATATAATTAAGTTAACATATTGGTCATTATTATTTATAGTTTTTCGTTCACATTTACTTTACTATCTATATAGTAATTTTCCATTTTTTCCCATTTTGATGCAATTTGCCCCACACTTTCTTCTTCTTTTATCTACATAGCCTGATTATGTAAGAAATAACATAATCTCAAATGTCACTCTTCTACTTTTCATCTATAGAGGAAAAGGGTATTATTAACAACATTGTAGATCTGTGGCATGCAAATACATGTAAGATATAGTAGAACAAACTTGAAATAATTTAATGTCACAATTCCTTAATCTAAAAGTCATTAGCTTATTTAGTAGAAATTTTAGCCAATTATCAAAGATAGAAACATAATGAATAAGGTAGGGGAAACTAAAAACGTATAAATTTTACAAGAGGATTTTATTTTTCTTTTCACCATGTCGTCCATTAGAAGTGTTAGAATATTGATTTTATTAAATTAATTTTTATATTAACACAAACTATTTGTCCTTGCATTTCAAGTCACGAACAACCTTTATAATTTGATATAGGAAAGAGGTTACAATCGATTGTATTCTTATTCTTTGTAAATGTTAATACAGTCTACCAACAATGAACTATTTATATTCTTGTTTTCTTAGCTCCGCTCATTCATGCTACTATCCATCCCTTTTTGTACTTCAATTGTGATTGAAAACTAACTGCAATTTATGACCTGTGCAGTTGCAAGCACTGTTAAAGAAAAAGTTATAGCTTGGTAAATGTATTTAGCTACGTTTTATAGAAAATCAACTAAATTTATATAATAATAATAAATTAACTAAGATTATAAAAATTAACTTTGTGTATTATGTTATATAAAATATAAATAAGCTTATAAAAATAACTAAGTTGGTAGTAACAATAATAATTTAACTAATATTTATAAAAATCAGCTAAGTTTATAATACTAATTATAATAATAAAATAATAATAACTAATAAAAATAACTAAATTTATTTATATAATAATACAATAATAATTACTAATGTTTATGAAATTTAACTTATTTTATAAAAATAATACTAACAACAACAACAATCATAAATAATGATAATAAGTTAACTATAAGTTTTATAGAAACTAACTTAGCTTATAATATTAATGATACTAATAAGAATAATAATAAATTATAAAATATAACTAAGTTAATTGAGTTTTATAAAAATTAACCAAATTTATATAAGAACACGGTAATAATTACTAATGTTTATGAAAATTAACTAATTCTGTAATAATAATACTAACAACAACCATAAATAATAATAAATTAACTATAGTTTTGAAAAAAACTAAGTTTATAGTAATAATGATACGAACAAAAATAATAATAAATTATAAAATATTAACTAAGATAACTAAGTTTTATAAAAATTAACTTAATTAATATAATAATAATGATTAACTAAGTTTATAAGAATTAATTAAATTTATATAATAACAACAATTAACTAAGTTTATAAGAGTTAACTAAATTTATGTAATAATACAATAATAAGAACTAATGTTTATGAAGAGAGTTTAACTAAAAACAAAGGCGAGGTTTTTAATATAATACAAATAATACTAATAATTAAAATAGATTAACCAAGTTTATAAAAGTTAACTTCATTAATTAAGTTTTATAAAAATTAACTAAGTTTATAACAACAACATAGTTTAACTAAGTTTATAATGATAAAAATTAACTTATAGTTTATAATAATAATACTAACAACAACGATAATCATAATAATACCATAAACAAATTAAGTTCATGAAATTAACTAAGTTTCATAAAAATTAATTGAGTTTATAATAGCAGCAACAATAATAACGATAAATGATAAAGTATTAATAATTTTAACTAAGTTTTATATAACTTAACTAAATTTATAGAATAATAATAATAAATGAACTAAACTTCAAAAATTAACATCATTAACTAAGTTTTATAAAAATTAAAATTTCTTATAATATTAACAGAGTTTATAACACTAATAAATCAACTAAGTTTTATAATAATAATAACTTAACTAATGTTTGTGAAATAAGGTACTTTCTTATAATAACTAATTTTATATAATAATAATAATAATAAATTAACTAAGATTATAAAAATTAACTTTGTGTATTAAGTTATATAAAATATAAATAAACTTATAAAAATAAACAAGTTGATAGTAATAATAATAATCAAACAAATGTTTATTAAAGTTGACTAATTTTATAATACTAATAATTATAATAATAAAATAGTAATAATTAACTAAGTTTATAAAAATAACTTAATTTATTTATATAATAATACAGTAATAATTCCTAATGTTTATGAAAATTAAATAATTTCATAATAATTATACTAACAACAATAACCATAAATAATAATAATAAATTAACTATAAGTTTTATATAAAATAACTTAGCTTATAACATTAATGATACTAATAATAATAATAATAAATCATAAAATATTAACTAAGTTAATTAAGTTTAATAAAAATTAACTAAATTTATATAATACAACTTTTAACATTGGTTTTGAAGTTTTTAACTTATTCATAGGCTAATATTATTTTCTATGATGCGTCTTTTAGGTACGTACGCATATCGCTGCTGTAGTGTGTTCTGGATCTGATTTTGAGAATTCATTGTTCCTTATTTATTGTTTCTTGAAAACCGCTTCAGGCAAAACTCACCTTGGATAAGGCCTGTAGGTGATAAAATGCATACACTAGGGTGTTTGATGTTACATGTCATTTTCAAATGTCCAAAAGTAAGTATAATTTCTAATAGCATGCGTTTTTCTATGCAAAATTACGGTGGCAAATCATTATTAGTTATTTATCCAGTAATTTCTAAAGAAATTCCTATTTTTCCGTCCATAGAGATATATTCAACCATTTATCACTATTTTGTTATGTATAGATGCTGAACATGTCTTTGAAACCTTTACAGATGCTGGAGCAACTGTGTCTTGGAGGCCTTTCTTTGTTCAGAGGCATTTTCCAATCATAAATTCAATGTTATTTCCAAGTAAGCATTTAACTCTAGTTTGTGTTTTTTAAAGATTGGATTAATATGTCTTTTGTTGGTTATGCAGTTGTGGAATTTTTTTTAGTTTTGAGTCTATTAAACATGTTTAATTTTCTTTCAATGGTATTCATTTAGTGCCAATATTTCAAATTACAGAAGTAAAATTTATTATTATAGGTAGGCACTATATATTTCTTGAAACTATTTACATCCCATTTTATTGTAATGTGTAAATAGATGTTAATCTTATAAAAAATAGATTTCGTAAACAATTATTTTATAGTTAATCCTAAAATGCACATGCTGCAACGTGGTTGGGGTGGGTTTGCAAGTGAAAAGAAACTTTTGGCCGTGGATGCTTTTATCTTTTTAAGGCATGTTATCTTATATTTCATCTTTAGCTGTTTGCACAAAAAATGGGCAAACACCTCCAAGTCGTATGATTTAGTCGATTTATGTTGTTCTTAATGATTTAGGTGATTTATGCAAATATGTAAAAAGCAGGGACTAAACTGTAAAAGACACACAGATTTATAGTGGTTTGGCCAGAATGTGCCTACGTCCACTTCATATGTTATTCTCTTTCACTGTTCAGATTACAAGTACAAAGCTTTGATTACAAGTGTATGAAAGTTGTTTGAAAGTTCTGTCCGTGCTTGAGCTCTCAAACTTGTCCCCCATTGTTGTACCCCTACCCCTCTATTTATAGAGTGAGGCTGGGGGTAGGGCTCCTGGATGTATATGGCTGCTGGTGGGCCTGCGCTAATGTAATCTGGCCTGGCATTGTTGATTCGGTAGTGCCTTGGTTCGGTAGTGGATGAGTTGGGATTTGGTTCGGTGGGACTTGGTCCGGTGGATTGGTTCGGTAGTGAATGAGTTGGGATTTGGTTCGGTGGGACTTGGTCCGGTGGAGAGTGATGAGTTAGGTGATAAAGGATAGAGTTTGGTTCGGCTAGGCTTAGGAGGTGGGTTGGCTGGATAGTGAATGGTTCGGTGGTGGTGGAAACGCACCCAACACTTGCCCCCCAAAGTGGGGTATGTGCCAGCATATGTCGTGCTTTGTTTTCTCTACGTTCGGCCCAAGTGCCGAACCAATTGGTCTGGTCGTCTATGTTGGTCTATAAGTAGGGGCTTCACGCCTCTGTTATTCCCTACCAACCGAACCAAATTCTTGTCTTTGCCGAATCAAACGCATCAACGAACCAGACCTCAGCTGCCGGACCAGGTGAGGCCCTCTTCTGCCGAATGAACTTTCGCTTTGAACTACCGAATGAATCCGGGCAGCATGAGTGTCGAATGAACCTTCGCCTCGCACTACCGAATGAACTTGGGAGTATGAGTGCCGAATGGACTTTAGTCTTGAACTACCGATCGAGCTTTTATGTTTTGAATTATGAATGATATTCCAGGCCGTATGTACTTGCTTGTTTATGTCTCCACACTCCTTGTTCTAATAATGTGTTTTCTCCTGTTGTAGATAATGTCTCATAAAGTAGAAACCCGTTCCGACAAGAAGAAATCCAAGGACAAAGGCGAGTCCCCCATTGTGCCCCCAGTTCGAGCAGAACGTCGTGGACCAACCCCGAGATCGTTAGTAGACGGGTACGGTCCTCAAGAGCTCTTGAATTCACCGCCAGACTGCTTTCCCAGCTCCCTCAACGATGAGCAGCTTGATGTTATATCTCGCTCTTTCGGGATCGACAGACTGCTTATGTTGTTGCCGGGGGAAGGAGTGATGCCGTATAATCCCCCTGAAGGACATTTCACTTATAGTAGGTATCACTGTATGTGCGGGGCCATTCCTCCGATCAACGCTTGGATCGTCAGCTTCATCACATACTTGAAGGTGGCCCCTTTCCAGCTTCAGACCAACTCCTATGCCATCTTGGTGAGTCTGTTTATTAACTTCCAGAGAAAATACGGGCGTCCTCCTTCCAACCGGGAGATTCGGTATCTACACAACCTGAGAGGCTACAAGAAGGGGTCTCCATACATTAGCTTAGAATCAGCCGTGTCTTTCAAGCCAGTCCTGGACTTATATTCGAAATTTAGCATGTTCAAGAAGGAGTGGTTCTTTGTCAAGGATGACTCTGTTTCTTTCCACTGCTTCACCTCTGGCTGTAAGTCGACTTTTACTTTTAATTTCCGTTCTGACTGTAATGCTCCTCCTTATGTGCTTTGTTTTTTGCTAGCGACAGGTGGCTTTGCGGTTGTAGAGAATGATCGTTTAGTTCGGATGGCTGGGGAAATAGAAGCTATTCCGGAAAAGGAGAGGGAAGCTTCTTATTTGATCAGGAATGCTACTCTTTTCGAGCACAACTTGCTTCTGCCACGCCAGTCTGTGGTCAAGCAAAGAGACATCTAATTGCCAGGGGAAAGAAACTTAAGAAGTCCGACGGTCCCTCCCCTAGCACATGTCCGGACATTCCGGAGGAGGAAGATGTGGAGGAGGAAAGAGGTGAGGATGAAGGAGGTGAGGAGGAGAGCGGAAGTGAAGGAGAAGGTGATGGTGATGGTTATGGTGATGATGGTGGCGATGGACAGAGTGGTAGTGGTGCTGGGGCTTTGTCTTCTAAGCAAGCAGGTGTGATCCATGAGTGGACGAACGATGCTTTCCGTCTAACTTTCGAAGGGTTGGAGGAAGGATCGCCTTTAGTGGAGAAGCCAAAGAAAGCTGACAAGGCCGGGACTGGTGCTAATTCATCTTCTAAGAGCATTTCAGCTAAGGAAAGTCCTGCGATTCAAGTTGAATTCTTGACTCCCGCAAACTCCATTTATGATAGGGATTTAGGAATATTTTATGATCGGCTTCCGTCCTGGAGTGAGATCCAGGACTTATTGCAGTATCCTACTCCTCCCCAGGGTTTGTATAAGAAAGCACCTCTTTACTCTTCTTAACTTGATATATTTCTTGAATTATAGTCCAATGTATGCTTGTAACACTTGGTTTCATATCACAGAAGCAGGTAAGGTGGCCAAGACATCAGACGTTCGACACCATCTCGAACAATACAGACTTCTCAAGGCTTCTACTAAACCAAAGCCTCCGACTAACCGCCCCGGAGACGTAGTCGGCTACCGTCCTCTTCCTGGAATTATCGAAGAGGATATCCAAAGGAAGAAGAGGAGTCGCTCCTTGCTTGAATCTTCACCTGGTCCTCAGCTTCCAACTCAGCCTCCCCAGGATACCACAGAGGAGAGTACTAGGTTTATACCTTCTCCGCATCCGTCTGAAAATCCTATCGTTACCCAGATAGATCATCCCGGTTTAGTTCGTAATTCGTTTGCGGGTCATCCGGATCTGGATCCGGGTTTTCGTGATGTTACCTTTGATGAGGCTACCAGTGAGCACCTTCTCCCTCGTAATCCTATGGTAAGGGTACTCAATGAAGCTAAGTCCCTGGACCTTGATTTGCTTTTCACTCGGGTTGTAACTTTGGGGGATGAAGCTAAGGCAAACATCAACCGGGTTGCCGAGGAGACCAAGAAGCTGATGGGGCATCATGCCCGCTTGGTCAAGGCTGGGGAAGAAATCGGCAGCGCCAACATTCGACTGCGGTTAATGGTTTCCGACCAGGCCAAACAACTCGCTGATCAGGCCATCCAAATATCTCAACATGAGGCCGCCTCTAGGCAATTAAATAGAACCATGGAAAAGGCCAGCAGGGCAGAGTTGCGGAAAATGGAGGCTGCTTGTAAGGAACGTATTGATATGGCCATTGCAAAGGTGGATGAGGTTCGAAAAGCGGATCTTGAGCGGGTACAGGAGTTATCTGGGAAGCTTGAAGCCACAGAGCTTGCTCAAACCAAGCTGAAGGAGGAGATGGAGGCGATGAGGAAATCCTTTCAGGCCGACTGCTCGCGATACGAATCTGAGAGGGTTGCTGCCATTGCAAAGCTGTTGGCTTCTGGGGACCAAATAAGGGAGTTCGAGGAGAACGAGGGGATAATGGATGAGATGCTTCAGGATATGTACTTTTGCACTTGGAAACAGGGCAACTTATCCTCGATGGATGATTATCCCCGAATCATGGCCAGGATTTACCTTAGGGCCCTGGAGGAGGCTAAGGCCGATGCGGATAAGGAGGGTGGCATGGCCTTCAGAATGGACGTGATCACGGCCCAGTTCACCAAGGAGGAGAAAGTGGCGGTGAAGGAGGGTATGCGGCTGCTTACTACTGAGGAGGTAGGGGTGCAGTTGGAGGATGATGATCAAGGAGCAGATGCTGGTAAGTCTTCCCTTTCAGTCTTTTCGTAACTTGATTGCTTATTGTTCGTGACTATTAATGGATTCTTTCCTGACATGGACAGGCGGGACCCCTGGGGCACCAATGACTTTTGGTCAACATGCCGAGAGTTCCGATCCCGCGGTTAAGTAGATCTCGGGGGGCCAGTAGGATAGAGGTGAAGCTCTGATGCAGTCGACTCCTTGACTTGATTTGAATATCTTTTGGCTTACTTGACATTGCTATCTATGGTAGTCCCAAAACATTAATGTAACTTTTAGGCTATAATTATGTTATTCGTAACGAACGACTTTATTCTTGGCATGTAATTTTTAACTTAAGTTGATTCTGTCATATTTGAATACTATCGTTATTTTGGTGTGTTGCATAAGAAATATAGCTGTGCATATTCCTGTGATTTAATTGCGTTTGATGTCAAGTTCTTGCTTAAAATATAATTTCATATCTGGCAATGTTAGTGTGATGTGCGAATAAATTATAGCTACGTATTCATATACAAAAGAAGAATGTACCGCCCTTCATGTTTTAGTCGTATACAGTTGCTTTGAGCGTCTTGTATGACCGAGCATGGAATGCAGCTGAGTGGCCTGTCATACAGTTGTGAGTTCCTATTCCCCTTAGCGAGCGTCTCCTATTTTGTGTCGTGTACTTTAGGGATCGTTATAGAGGACAGGAGAAAAGTTTTTAAATAAAATAGAAATATAAGAAATAGTAAAACTTCCAATCACGGAAGGCCTGCGATGTGCTTAAGTTCGTGGCAAACGGGTTTTGTAGTCACTTTCCCTAGCTGTGGGTCTTGGAGACATTTGTCACCCATCTTACGCCTCCGCGGGGAGTTGCTCTTTTTTACCATAGTCGCACTTAAGAAACTCGGAGCCGAGATCGCGCACAGTAACTACCCCGGCCATTATGGCCCGTAATCGTGGGTATTATTCGATTTACCATGGCCGGCTAGCGTGGGTGCCGATCGTCAATCGTGAACTACCCCTGGCTGACCACACCTTATGTTGGGGCTTAAAGTAGGTTCACGGTTGTCGGCGAGCCGAACGCCGTAATGAGCTGCCTCGGCTATAGTTGGCCTTCTCGGTGGCTTATAATCGGCTCATTACAGTTGGCTTTAAGGGACGATCGCGAGTAATGAGTTAACCCGCAGCAGAAGGATGCTGGAGCAAAAGTGTCTCATCGGCGAGGGCATAGATTCGCATAGTACCTGTTAGGTCTTGTCCAGATGAAGTCGCGCTGTGATGTGTTTTGAATGAAATGCCATTACACAGAATTTTGTTCAACAGAAGAGGATAAAGTTAACAAGCAGCCAAGATATAAAGGAATAAGTTAAAAAAGAGACAAGTTTTTAAAGTGGTTCGGCACGAAAATGCCTACGTCCACTGATTCTCTTTGTTAATTCACTTCATATGGGCAGTACAAGTTAAGAAAAGTATCGACGAAGGTGTTGGATGTTCCATTCCCTCTGGAACACCTCTCCGTCCACTGTTGACAAAATATAAGCTCCGTTGTGGAGATCTTTGTGAATTACATATGGTCCGTCCCAGATTGGATCTAGTGCACCGGGGCGCGAGAAGATTCGTTTGAGTATAAGATCTCCTTCTTGTAAGCTACAATGCTTGACTTTGGAGTTGTATTGCGCCGCCACTTTTTGCTTGTGAGCTGCTGCTTTGAGCGCTGCATCATTTCTTCTCTCTTCAATTAGATCCAAAGACATGTGAAGGAGTTCTTCGTTCTCTTCTGGGTTATAGTGGATCCTGCGGTAGGAAGGTAGTACAGTTTCGACTGGGAGCATGGCCTCCGATCCATATGCCAAAGAGAAAGGAGTATGCCCCGTTATGTTCTGAATGATGTGCGATAGGCCCAAAGTGCCGTAGGAAGTTCATCCACCCAAGCGCCTTTCGATTTTTCAAGCTTCTTTTTGATTAAAGTTTTTAGAATTTTGTTGACAGCTTCGACTTGTCCGTTTGCCTAAGGTTAAGCAACAGATGAGAAGCTTTTGTGAATTCTGTGCTTTTGGCACCAGTCGGCAAACTCTTCGCTGTCAAACTGAAGTCCATTGTCCGATATGATTTTGAGTGGAACCCTGTACCTGCATAGAACATTTTTGATCAAGAAGTTAATAACTTTTACCGAGGATATTTTATTTAGAGGTTCCGCTTCCACCCATTTGGTGAAATAGTCGACTGCCACTATAGCATATTTGGCTCCGCCTCGGCCCGCCGGCAGTTCGCCAATCAGGTCAATTCCCCATACTGCAAAGGGCCAAGGGATGGTCATTTGAGTAATCTCATTTGTTGATAGTCAAGGAATCTTGGCAAATTTCTGACATCTGTCACATTTTTTAACGAAGTCTAAGGCGTCTTTGTTTAAGGCGGGCCAGAAATATCCATATCGGAGTATTTTCTTTGCCAGAGTCTGCCCTCCAGTGTGATCTCTGCAGCTTCCTTGGTGGATGTTGGATAAGATTTCCTTAGCTTCCCTTCAGTGACACATCTTAATAAGGGGTTAGAGAAGCCGCACCGATAGAGGATGCCTTCTTGTATTGTGTAGCGGGAAGCTTTCCTCAAGATTTTCTTGACTTCGTTACGCTCGCTGGGCAGTGTGCCATCTTGTAAGAATTTTAGGATGGGGGTCATCCAAGTTTCCTCTTCGATTGCAGCTACCAGATTCACTTGCTCGAAACTCGGGGTTAGTTGCTTTGGGATGGCTACTGTTCCGGAAATGGTACCGTCTTTCATGCTAGCATGCTTTGCCAGCTCGTCGGCCTCTTGGTTCTCTTCTCGAGGGATGTGTTTGATTAAATAGTGATCCAATTGATCGAGTAGCAGCTTGGTCTTCTTTAGATATGCTGTGAGTCGTTCTCCTCGGGTCTGAAATTCTCCTAGTATTTGGTTTACAATAAGTTGATAATCACTATGAAGACATAAAGAACTGACTCCAATCTCTAAGGCAAGTTCTAATCCAGCTATTACTGCTTCGTATTCTGCATTGTTGTTGGTGGCAGCGAATTCCAACCTTAGAGCATAGTGCAGCTTCCTTCCCCTGGGAGTGATCATTACAATACCTGCCCCCGAGCCTTGTTCGTTTGATGCTCCATCCACAAAGAGATTCCACTTAATGTCTTTTGCTATCTCAGATTGCTCCTTACCTTCGTTGGTAGTGAATTCGGCAATGAAATCGGCCAGGGCTTGTCCCTTGATGGCGGTGCGAGGATGGTAGGTGATATCATATTGACTTAGTTCAATGCAACATTTAAGTAGTCGTCCAGAAGTGTCGGGACAATGGAGTACCTGCCTTAGCGGTTGATCGGTTAGAACTCTGATGGAATGAGATTGGAAATAGCGTCGCAGTTTCCGTGACGTGATTAGTAAATAGTATGCTAGCTTCTCAAGTTTAGGATATCTGGCTTCTGCCCCTGTTAACCTCTTGCTTACAAAGTATACTGGCCGTTGCGCGCGGTTGTCTTCTCTCACCAAAGCGGCGCTTAGAGCATGAGATGACACAGCAAGGTATAGGTATAGCTCTTCGTCTTCGTTTGGAGTTGGGAGTACTGGTGGTCTCTGGAGGTGTTCGATTAGGTTAAGGAAGGCTGTTAAGCATTCGTTAGTCCATTCAAACTTTCCTTTGTCTTTCTTTAGAGCCTTGAAGAAGGGGACGCACTTGTCAGTCGCTTTAGAGATGAATCTGCTTAGGGCGGCCACCTTCCCATTTAGGCTTTGCATTTCTTTTCAACTGGAAGGTATCTTGATATCTTTCAGGGCTCGGACTTGTTCGGGGCTTGCTTCAATTCCTCTGGCATGGACGATGAATCCTAAGAACTTTCTTGACGATACTCCGAATGAGCACTTTAGAGGATTCAGCTTCATTCCATATTGGCGAAGTACTTGAAACATCTCGCCCAGGTGGCTTACGTGATCGTTGGCTTTCCTCGATTTTACTAGCATGTCATCCACATAAACCTCCATAGTTCGTCCTATCAGTTCCGCAAACATCTTGTTGACGAGGCACTGATAGGTAGACCCGGCGTTTTTGAGTCCAAAAGGCATTACTCTATAGCAGTACAATCCCCGGTCAGTGATGAAACTAGTGTGGTCTTGATCGGGGGCGTGCATAGGAATTTGGTTATATCCTGAGTATGCATCCATAAAAGATAAGAGTTCATGCCCGGTAGTGCTGTCCACAAGCTGGTCGATTCAGGGGAGTGGGAAGTAATCCTTCGGGAAAGCGTCATTTAAGTTGGAGATGTCAATGCATGTTCGCCACTTCCCATTAGCCTTCTTTACTAGTACCGGGTTAGCGATCCACTCTGGGTAGATGGCTTCTCGTATGAAGTTATTGGCAAGTAGGTTCCTTACTTCTTCATCGAGGGCTGCTGATCGTTCTGCCCCCATACTTCTCTTTTCCTGCTTTACTGGTGCCTTGGTAGGATAGATGTTTAGTACGTGGCATGCCACATCTGGGGAGATTCCAGTCATGTCAGCGTGCGTTCATGCAAATACATCCAAGTTGTGGCGGAGAAAATCAATGAGTTGATCCCTCAATTTTGCTCTTAGCCGAGATCCGATTTTCAACAGTCTACTCGAGTCGCGTTTGTCTACAGATACAAACACCATAGCCTCTGCAGGCTCGGGGTGGCCTCCTCCTCTTTGCTCCTGGGGTCTAATTCATTGAAATTATCACTGGTATATCGAAGAGGAGGGGCTTTCTTTAGTTGCTATGCTTCCAAGTTTTTCATGCAGAGAGTAGTCTCTGCATTCTTCCCTCTATCCTTCCTACGATTATTGCGAAGTTCAGTTACATAGCAATCTCGAGCGGCGTGTTGATCTCCCTCTACTTCCCCTATTCCATTATCTGTTGGAAATTTCATCTTTAGGCACCACAGGGCCAAGACAATTTGGAAGTCAGACAAGGCTGGTCTTCCTATAAAGGCGTTGAAGGCTGAGTGGTTATCTATCAGCACAAATGTTTGTTTCCGCATAACGGAGCGGGGGTGGCTTCCTATTTCAACAAAAAGGTCCAATTGCCCGAGGGGCATCTTCGCGTCTCCAATGAAACCGTGTAGTGCTTTGTTGCAGGGAGACACATCCTTCATTGACAGCTTCATTCTGTCGAAAGCAAGCTTGAATAGGATATTTACTGAGCTTCCAGTGTCTACTAGAATTCGAAAAACTTCGGCTGGGCCGAACCGGGCAGAGATGACCATAGGATCCATGTGAGGGTACTGCCTTCCTTCTAGGTCACGCCTATTGAATGTGATGTCACCATTCTCTTTTCGCTTTGGGTGGCGTTCTTCCATAACAGAATTGACGTAGCCTTCATTGTTTTTAAGTGACTTTCCGTATCTTTCCATCTCTGCCCAATTTTTGTCGGCGATGTGTGGTCCTCCCGATATGGTATGGACCACTATCTTCTCTTGACTGGAGCCGCTGGTGTTGCGATTTCCCCCTCCTGTTTCTGGGAGGGGTAGCCTTGGGTTCTCATTGGCAGGAGCTGGGGTCCTGTTTTGACCTTTTACATAGCGTTCCAGTCTCTTCCTTCTGATGTGTTCTTCAACTAAGTCCCGGAGATGATGGCATTCATTGGTATCATGCCCAAGAGATTCGTGGAAGCGGCAGAACTTTCCAGACTTAATTGCGTTATCTGATTCCTTCTTGTACGGGGGCGTCGGTATTTAACTTCGTCTTGGGTGGTCAGGAAGATGTTTTCGATTGTCTCATTCAAAGGAGTGTAAGTGTCAAATCTCGGTCCGGGTCGATATAGACGTTTTTCTCCCTTCTTGCCCCCAGCATTGTCTCTAGAGTCATTTCTTCGAACGTCCTTCGCTACAGCGGGAGTGTTGCCATGAGCTGCCTTGGTTTGTTGCCCTGTCTGTCTTTCAGTGGCAGCGTCTTCAAGTCTCATATATCTTCCGGCTTCATGGAAGAAGTCGGGTAAAGTAGCTGGTTTTTCTTTCGTTAATCTTCTAGCAAACTTAGTATCCGGATGCACACCACTACAGAGGGCCATCAAGATAAGTTTCTCATCGGCATCTTGGACTGCGGCTGCTGCCGCATTGAATCGGGTTAGATTTTGTTGCACTGTCTCTCCAGGCTTCTATTTGATATTAGATAGGGAATGAGCGTCCTTGGGTTGTTTCACATGAATGCGGAACTGGCTAACTTTTCGTTCAACATTTCCCATGAGCTGATGGATTCTTGGGGTAGGTGGCAGAACCGGGAGGTAGCTAGATCTGCCAAGAATAGTGGGAAGCATTTGCACAATACTCCTTCTGTGGATCCGCTCATGAGCATATGCTGTGTGTATCTCTGCAAGTGTACAACGGGGTCAGAATTCCCTTGTAAGGTTCCATTGTTGGCATTTTCCATTCTCGGGGGGTGATGGAAATTTCGATATTGCGGGCGAAAGGGCTGGTTACCCTAGCGCCTATCCCTCAATCTCTTTGATCCCGTTGGACGCACTCTCTGAACAATCGCGCCATCCTTTCATCAGAATTTGGAGCATATAGAAATGAGTTTGGTTCTTCTCTGCGGGGTTGATTCTGTCCAGATGATTGTAGGGGTGGTATCGTCTATCACTCCTAATATTTTCCAGTGGCTGTCTTTGGTCTTCTGGGAGCATGCTAGGGTCAACTACAGTTAGCCCTTGCCTTGATCTTCCCCTGCTGGAATCTGTTCTGAGCACTTCCTCGGGTCCAACTTCGGGCTGGACTCTAACTCGGCCCCGTTCTTTAGTGTTTCCATGGCTAGGTAGCATGACCGGCTCAGCCACAGCCGACCCTCGCCTGGTACCTCCCCCGTTGGGCTTGGTTCCAAGCGTTTCCTCAGGTTGGAGTTTGGGATGAGTTCGGGCTTGGCTCCTATCATTGCTGTTTCTGTTGAGGGCTTCGTCGAAGAAGAAAGATCTTTGTCGCCTCCCAGGTCCTCCAGACTGGGACTCATCCCATGATTCAGTGTTGTGGTTGGATTCTTCAACATCCCTTAAGCGTGACATGAGTCGGTCCACCAAGGCTTCTTGTTGGGATGTGAAGCGGTTAGTCACCTCAGCCACAACCCTGTCCAGATCTGCCCTAGTAATTGCTGCCGGTTGTTCCGTGGCAGGGGCTGTCGGATTTGCCTGATTTCCGTTTCGTATTGCTGTTGAAACGGGGCGGTTCTCTTGATCTGTGATCACTGGATCTGGAATGCTGCTAGTTGCGATGTTCTTTCCTTTGCTAACATCTTTCTTCTGCCTGGGAGGCATGTCTTCCAAGCAATGAGCGATGCTGTCGGGAAGAAGGTTAAGTGGGAGAAGCTGAAGCTTCTAGCTCGATTTCTCAGTGAAAGCACCAAAAATGTTTGCACAAAAAATGGGAAAACACCTCCAAGTCATATGATTTAGTCGATTTTATGTTGTTCTTAATGATTTAGGTGATTTATGCAAATATATAAAAAGTAGGGACTAAATGTAAAAGACACATGGATTAATAGTGGTTCAGCCAGAATGTGCCTACGTCCACTTCATATTTTATTCTCTTTCACTGTTCAGATTACAAGTACAAAGCTTTGATTACAAGTGTATGAAAGTTGTTTGAAAGTTCTGTCCGTGCTTGAGCTCTCAAACTTTTCCCCCGTTGTTGTACCCCTACCCCTCTATTTATAGAGTGAGGCTGGGGGTAGGGTTCCTGCATGTATATGGCTGCTGGTGGGCCTCGGCTGATGTAATCTGGCCTGGCATTGTTGATTCGGTAGTGCCTTGGTTCGGTAGTGGAAGAGTTGGGATTTGGTTCGGTGGGACTTGGTCCGGTGGATTGGTTCGGTAGTGAATGAGTTGGGATTTGGTTCGGTGGGACTTGGTCTGGTGGAGAGTGGTGAGTTAGGTGATAAAGGATAGAGTTTGGTTCGGCTAGGCTTAGGAGGTGGGTTGGCTGGATTGTGAATGGTTCGGTGGTGGTGTAAACGCACCCAACTTTAGGCATAGCCAGTAAAAATATGCATCTTGAAGTTCTTACAAATGCATGGCAGGCTATCAAACAGAGGGAGAGATTCACCTTGACTTACCCTCGGCTTCTAATCTTGCAAACAGAGGGAGGGAATTCACCTTGCAAATGCATGGCAGGCTATCAAAGTTCTTGCAAATGCATTACCCTGGCATTTTTTTCTCTGTCACTGTGTACTTTTATAATCTTCGTGCATGTTTCCTGCCTCCTAATTTAGTTCATTTGAGCCGTATTACAATTCTATACGTTAACTCACGATAATGCTTTAGAGAAGTCAAATTGATTAGCTATTTATATGACAAATTTTAGAGTCTCACACGGTCCAAGACAGTTGAATGATGTCCATCTACTTTTATGTCTGCATCATAAATTAAACAATTTTTTTCCTGTTCCAACCATTTTCTTCTGCCAAATCATAATGACAGAGAGCCATTTCTACGGTAGATCACTTGGTTTTGGTTCTATAATATTACTGTATTATTAAAACATTGTAGACTATAGGTCAGTGATATGGTCTCTAAATTTCAGTGTTGCTTGAATTCATAGTCATAATTCAAGCCGAGATCCGATGCTTTTTTTTACCTAGCAGTTTGTTGAGGAATGGTGTTCCGAGGGCCAGTCCTTTGAGTTTACCTAAAACTAGTTGTGAGTTAATCTACATAAATATTAGTTGAGTTTTATATAATTATTTTCAAATTATTCTGAATTCTCAAGAAGTACTACCAATGACCGAAGACATGCATGAAGAAAGGCTTTGAGCAGTTCAAGTTCTTAGTGATTCATTTTTTACGTGTAGACGTTAACTTTGAACTATGTTTTCTTTTGTTCTCATGAATATGTATTGAATTTGGTAACTCGTGTATTAAACTTATTTTTTGTTGGTTGATACTTTATTTTTGTTATCATGAATATGCGTTACATTTGCCAATTATTATATTTTTTGTTTATACATTGTTCAAATTGTTATCTATTTAAAGAAGATTCATTTTGATTGTTATTATTAAAATGTAATAGTGGGGTGCATCAAATATATAGTAAAATAAAACATAGCTCCTAAAAAGTGTTATTACTGTATGACATAAGTGCTATAAATAGATAATGTAACGTATGAGGTTACTGTCAAAGGATAGCAACAAGTAGGCGTTATTGTATCCACACATTTTATAGCGATATATATTGTGAGAAATGCGGATTAAGGATCTTAAGACTAGGATAAACACTAGAGGGGAGGTGAATAGTGTTTTTAGAGAATTGTTGAATCTTTTTAGTTTTTGTTAATTTAAACACAAATGTATGCAATATTCAGACACAGATAGGATCACAGAATCAAACACAGATGCAAATATAAAGTAAAAACACTAAAGGAAAGAACACTTCGAATTTTATACTGGTTCGGAGTTACCCTACATCCAGTCTCGCACACAAGTACGAATTTCCTTTCAAAAACAATCTTTACAATTACACCCTCGACTTCAACGCAATGAGGTACACCCTCCAGAATCACAAGCCTTTGGGTAGAGATACTTGATTTCCCGGGCAACAAGTTCACCCAATTGATTTCCTAAGGCTACAATCACACCTTATCTCGCTTGATTGATTTCCAAGGCTACAATCATACCTTTTCTCGCTAAGTTGATTACAAAAAGCCTATAACTCTGAATAGCACTGAGGATCTTGTTGAGATAATGATAGAGAATCAAACCAGAGATAATCTAGTTAGATTCAATGTTGATTTCGGCAGAGTAAGGGTAAGAATATGTGTATAGAAATATGGAAGAAGAAGAAGAGGAGTGAAAAACCAGAACAACTGAATTAAAATTCATTGAAACTAACCCCTATTTATAGAAGAACAACAACCATGTCCATTCGTGAGGAGTTATGACGAACAGACACTTCTTTTGAAATTTAAATTTTGAACTCAACTGACACCATATTGACATGGGGTACTTGAGTATGTCGACATCCCAATGGGATTTTTGGTATTTTGATTTTCTTTGAAAATAACCTTTATTTTATATTAAAACTATCTTAAACTTTATAAATATACTTGACTATAATTAAAATACATAAGTAAGTATAAAGAATAATATATACAAAATTTTACTATAATTTTATATTTAAAATCTAAGTGTAAATATTTAAAAGTTAAATATATTAAAAGATAGTTTAAAAACAAGGATAATTTAATTTTGAAATTAAAGATTATTTTGAGGCTAAAAGTATTTGAAATCGGGATAGATGTTTTTGATGCTTTTAAAAGGAAGGTTTTGAAATCATTTTTAAAACAAGATATAATTTTGAAAAATCATTTTTAATAAAAAGTTAGCGGATATAAAACAACGTTCCACGAGATTTTTCGTAGGTTCCATCCTACTTAGGGTTCCATCCCTTTAACAGGCTCGAAGTGGATTCCTTTCCATGAATAAATTGGATTTTAAAATGCCAGTGCTTTTCTAGTAGTTTTAACAAAATTTCTAATTAAAAATAAATTACTAGAAATATTGAACTCTTGATAATCTTGATATTCTTATTACTCATGAGTCTTCAATCTTCATATCTTGAATCTCTATAATGTACAGTCTTCATTCTTGTTACCTGCATGGTTAAATCCTGCATTTACATATATATCTAAACTTATACTGTTAGTATTTATATTTTATAATCTATTCTAAGGTTGTTTTCATCAAAACCATCATCTCACGGACTAACAATCTCCCCCTTTTTGATGATGACAACCTTTGTTTATAAAATATTACTTCTATCCTAATAACTCCCCATTAATCTATGCCTTACTGCCCTATTTTATACTTCTCCCCCTTTGTCATCAATAAAAAAACTAACTTTAAACTATATAACTCCAAACTATAGAACTCACCCTAAATCTAATACTCTATGACATGTGATTATAATGATAGTGTTATCATAAATAACAACACTTAGATCTAATAATAAACCTAATCCTAAACTACTAACTATTCTAAGTATATAATAACTATATAGTTATATGTATTAATAGGAAGAGCACATACAAGAACACAATTTATTTATTAATCATATAGTTATATTTACATTTCGTGGGAAATGTAAGAAGTAACATACAACAATTGCAAAGAAAGAGAAGAAACTAATGTGTATTATTGAACATATGAGATCTATGAATCGAACAGTTTGGATAGTGGAAACAGAAATTTCCAAGTTGTTCGACAAAATTCCCATCTTTGTCAAAACACACTTCTCCAACGCACACGACTTTGTCGTCATCCTCCGCGTGCACATCTTCCATGGGTTCTTCTTCTTTGCTTGCCTTTTGTACATGATCTCCTGAAGAGTCTTCTTCAATCAAGATCTGGTTAGCATGATTGTCCATTAGAAATTTTTGCAAATTCCTAAGGATTTTGCTTGCCTCTCTTGTTCCTTGGCCATTCGAAGTTGCAGTACTTGGATTTCAGTCATTAACTGAAGTGCATCCTTTAGAGAATCCTCCATTTTAGTCACACGATCGAGAGTAGTACGTTGAAATAGACCAGACGTAGGAGAGGGGAACGAAAAGGTTGATTTTATGTTTGATTTAGAAGAGGAGAACATTGATTATTTGATTTCAGAGAAAAGAACTGAGAGATAACAGAAAGGATGAATAAAATTTCGAAAATGTGAAGAATATATAACCAATTATTTGAATTTTGGTGGGAAAAATTTAAAAATAAAAAACGTTATATGTCGACATGGGTTCGGGGGATATGTCGACATGGTCCTTTGAAATTTTTATTAATTAATTTATTTTGATTTAATTTTAATTATACTTTTGTTTATTTATATTTTTTATTTTAGTTATTGCACAAATACCTAATTCTCTTTTTAATTTAGTAAATATAGATTCATTTAATGCTTTTGTCAAGATATCAGCAATTTGATTCTCAGAATTGATATAACCTAGAGTAATTACTTTCTTATTTATATTATCTCTAAGAAAATGATGTCTTATATCAATATGTTTAGTTTGAGCATGTTGAGCAGTATTTTTGGACAAATTTATTGCACTAGTATTATCACAATAAATTGTTGATTTTGAAAATTTTAAACCATAATCTTTTAAAGTTTGTTGCATATATATTACTTGAGAACAAGCCAAAGCAGCAAAAATATATTCTGCTTGAGTTGTTGATAAAGAAACTGTGTTTTGCTTTTTACTAAACCAGGAAATCAGAGAATGCCCCAAAAAGTGACAAGTTCCACTTGTACTCTTTCGGTAAGATTTACAACCAGCATAATCAGCATCACAGTGAGATATTAAGTCAAAGGAATCATTTTTAGGTTAAAATAAGCCATAATCAGAGGTGTGTTTAACATATCTTATGATACGTTTTACGACTTTTAAGTGGGTCTCTTTAGGTTGGGATTGATATCTTGCATAGAGATAAACACTATGCATGATATCAGGTATACTAGCAGTAATATAGAGTAGTGATCCAATCATTCCTCTATACAACTTTTGATCTATATCTTTCGAGAGATCTTCTTTACTAAGGTACTCATTGGTTGCCATGGAAGTGGATTTTCCACTTGCAGTAGTCAAACCAAATTTATTAATTAGGTCTTTAGTATATTTTCTTGACTAATAAAGATACCATTATCTAATTGTTTTATTTGTAATCCTAAAAAGAAATTTAATTCACCCATATGACTCATCTCAAACTCTTTTGTCATTATTTCAGAAAATTCTTTATTCATTTCAAAGTTAGTTGGTCCAAAAATGATATCATCTACGTAAACTTGTACTAGTTGAATATCATTTTTATTTCTTTTAATAAAAAGAGTATTATCTACTTTATCAATTTCAAAATTTGATTGTAATGAGTAAGATCTTTGTCTATCATACCAGGCTCTAGGAGCTTGTTTTAGACCATATAAAGCTTTCTTAAGTTTGAAAACATGATTTGGTAATTTTCATTTTCAAAAAGTGGTGGTTGTTCAACATATACTTCTTCTTTTACAAATCCATTTAAAAAGGCACTTTTAACATCCATTTGATATAATTTGAAATTGTTATGATTTGCGAAAGCAAGTAGAATCCTAATGGCCTTTAATCTTGCTATGGGAGCAAAGGTTTCATCAAAATCTATTCCTTCTTCTTGACAAAAACCTTGAGCGACTAAACGTGCTTTATTTCTAACTGCCTCTCCTTGTTCATTCATTTTATTTTTATAAACCAATTTAGTTCCAATTATAGTTTTATTTTCAGGTCTAGGAATAAGTTCCCAAACTTTATTTCTAGTAAATTGATTTAGTTCTTCTTGCATAGCCAAAATCCATGAATCATCAGTTGATGCTTCTTTTAGATTTTTTGGTTCAATAGTTGATATAAAAGCTACATTTCTTATTCGACTTAATTGATTTCTAGTTTGAACTACAGATTGCATATCTCCTAGTATATTTTCAATAGGATGATCTTTTGAAAATTTAGTCCTTTTATTAGGATGATTAATTTCATTATTAGTTTCATTCAACTCTTGATTTTGAGTAACTAAATCATCTTCATCATTTGTATATTCAATTTTTTTGAAATTTTCATCGAATGACACATGCGTTGTTTCTTCGATTGTGTTAGTTCTTAAATTAAATACTCTGTATACTTTACTTGTATTAGAATATCCGATCAAGATACCTTCGTCGGATTTAGGATCAAATTTGTCTAAATTATCTTTAGTAATTAAAATAAAACATTTACTTCCAAAAATTCTAAAATAAGATACTTTTGGTTTCTTTGAGTGAAGAAGTTCATAAGAAGTCTTATTTGTTAAAGGTCTAATTAAAATTCTATTTAAAATATAACAGGCGGTAGCAACTGCTTCTGCCCAAAAATTCTTTGGTAATGAACTGTCTAAAAGAGTAGTTCTCGCACACACTTGAATCGTCCTATTTTTACGTTCTACTACTCCGTTTTGTTGTGGAGTTCTTGGAAATGAAAAATTATGAGTTATTCCCTTTTTATTGCAGAATTCCTCAAACTTCTCATTTTCAAATTTACCACCATGATCACTACGAATGGTTATAATTTTTAGAGAAAGTTGATTTTGAATCCTTTTTGTAAAGTTCTTGAAACATTCAAAAGTATCACTTTTATATTTCAAAAATATTGTCCATGTAAATCTAGAATAATCATCTACAATTACAAAAATATATTTACTATGATTAATTGACAGAATTTGAGATGGACCAAATAAATCAAGGTGAAGTAATTCAAAAGGTTCTAAAGTTGAAATCATATCTTTTAATTTAAAGGAACTTTTTCTAAGTTTTCCTAATTGACATGCATCACATAGACTATCTACTTTAAAATTCATTTTAGGGATACCTCTTACTAGATCATGTTTTGACAGTCTAGATAAGAGTTAGAAATTCAAATGCCCAAATCTCTTATGCCAAATCCAAAGGTCACTTGTATTTTCCAAAAGACATAAGTTATCATTTGGAACTTTCATACTAAGAATATAAATATTCCTTTTCCTAACTCCCTCAAATATTACGGTTGAATTGTTATCTTCAATGTGACATTTATCTTTTTGAAATTTAATTTTATATCCTTTATCGCAAAGTTGACTTATACTTAGCAGATTAGGTTTTAGATTTTTAACTAGCAGAACATTAGTAATAATAGGAGTTTCAGAGTTACCGACTTTGCCGATGCCAATCACATATCCTTTTGAATTTTCTCCAAAGTAAACCAGTCCTCCGTCTTTGTATATTATATCATTTAACATATCTGGATTGCCAGTCATGTGTCTAGAACATCCACTATCGAGTATCCATTTGTTCTTTCTGATCTGCACAATTTGTCCATTGTGTATTGATTCCTCAATAGCGATAAAGCATGATTCCTGCACATCAAACAATTTTGGAAGACAACATGAATTTGAACATTGACTATATGCAGACTCAAGAGACAATGGTGATCTGAATATTTCTAAACTAGTATTAACAAACATAGCCATTTGAAAACTTTTTCAAAAATCAGATTATCAAACTTTGAAAACCTTGCTCTGATACCAAATGTGAGAAATGCGGATTAAGGATCCTAAGGCTAGAATAGACACTAGAGGAGGGGGTGAATAGTGTTTTTAGAGAATTGTTAAATCTTTTTAGTTTTTGTTAATTTAAACACAAATGTATGCAATATTCAGACACAGATATGATCACAGAATCAAACACAAATGCAAATATAAAGTAAAAACAGTAAAGGAAAGAACACACCGTCGAAGTTACCCTACATCCAGTTCCGCACACAAGTACGGATTTCCTTTCGAAAACAATCTTTACAATTACACCCTCGATTTCAAGGCAACGAGGTACACCCTCCAGAATCACAATCCTCTAGGTAGAGATACATGATTTCCCGAGCAACAAGTTCACCCAATTGATTTCCCAAGACTACAATTACACCTTATGTCGCTTGATTGATTTCCAAGGCTATAATCACACCTTTTCTTGCTAAGTTGATTACAAAAAGCCTATAACTCTGAATAGCACTAAGGATCTTGTCTAGATAGTGATAGAGAATCAAACCAGAAATAATCTAGTTAGATTCAATGTTGATTTCGGCAGAGTAATGGTAAGAATATGTATATAGAAATATGGAAGAAGAAGAGGAGTGAAAACCAGAAAAACTGAATTAAAATTCGTTGAAACTAACCCCTATTTATAGAAGAACAACAGCCATGTCCATTCGTGAAGAGTTATGACGAATAGATACTTCTTTTGAAAATTAAATTTTGAATTCAACTGACACCATATCGACATGGGGTACTTGAGTATGTCGACATCCCAAAGGGATTTTTGGTGTTTTGATTTTCTTTGAAAATAACCTTTATTTTATATTAAAACTATTTTAAACTTTATAAATATACCTGACTATAATTAAAATACATAAGTAAGTATAAAGAATAATATATACAAAATTTTACTATAATTTTATATTTAAAATCTAAGTATAAATATTTAAAAGTTAAATATATTATATTTAAATGATAGTTAAAAAAGGATAATTTGATTTTCAAATTACAGATTATTTTGAGGCTAAAAGTATTTGAAATCAGGATAGATGTTTTTGATGCTTTTAAAAGGAAGGTTTTGAAAACAAGATATAATTTTGAAAAATCATTTTGAATAAAAGTTAGCGGATACAAAATAATGTTCCACTAGATTTTTCGTAGGTTCCATCCTACTTAGGGTTCCATCCCTTTAACAGGCTCGAAGTGGATTCCATTCCACGAATAAATTGGACTTTAAGATGCCAGTGCTTTTCTAGGAGTTTTAACAAAATTTATAATTAAAAGTAAATTACTTGAAATCTTGAACTCTTGATAATCTTGATATTCTTATTACTCATGAGTCTTCAATCTTGATACCTTGAATCTTTATACTGTACAGTCTTCATTCTTGTTACCTGCATGGTTAAATCTGCATATACATATATATCTAAACTTATACTGTTAGTATTTATATTTTATAATCTATTCTAAGGTTATTGTCATGAAAACCATCATCTCATGGACTAACATACATGTGACGTAAATGAATGTAGAAAATAATATAAACATGTTGACATATAGCACGAAATAGGCGTTATAGAATAACTATTTTATAGCGGCAACTTTATGCTATGAAATCATGCTCTTTTATAGCGGTTTTTTTATAAATGTGCAATTCTTTCCTATATATGTCGATATATGGCGTTTATCAAACCTCCATATTTATGTTTAACAGCGGCTATATGCTGTAATAAAATAATGCTTTTCTTGTAGTGATATATACATATTTATATGTAGGTAGGTTTTTTGGTTTTTAGCCTTTGATTTTATGACGAGGCGATGGATTCAATTCCATGGCGACGATTTGGAGTTCGACATGTTAGATAATTGATGGTCGAGGCTATTTGGAGAAGGTGAGAAGTGGGATGTGGTAGGGTTCAGCTAAAAAGTTTGAAGGGTAGCATGAGGTGGTGGAAGGAAAGGGAACGACCGTCTTCGATTCGCATGGAGGGGTCGGTAGTTTTGTTGGATAAAGGAGGGATTGGTTGGAATGGCGAAGGAATCGGTGTGGAAGTTAGCATGGATGGATCAATAGTGGAAGTTTGGTGGAAGGTTGAAAACGATGAAGTAGAGGGATCGATAGAGTTGGTTAGCATGGAGGGATAAATATTTTTGTTGAAAGAAAAGGATCAGCATTAATCACCTAGAAAGAGGGATAGGTTGTTTTGTTCAGGGATAGGGGTCGGCAAATAGGGATCAAGAAATAGGGATCGGCTATTTATACTTGGCTAATTCCAGTCTTTGAATTGAACTTGAAAACCAATCCATAATCACTTGTTTGAATAATCAAAACCAATACCATCTCAATGAACTTGAAAATATGACAATGATGAACAACAAGACTTGCATATCCACTGATGAACTCGAAATTGAACGACCAAATCCATGGGACTTAGAACATGAACTAAATCTTAACATATGGACTTTGAAAATAGATTTCACACTTCGATATGCCGATGGTCGATCCTAAAGCTTGCATAACTAATCAATCTTTTCACCAGTTGAGATGATCTACGATAACGGTCACTTTGGTCGGAATCCAAAGTCTCGTCATTTACTTTATTTTGTTTTATTTTGAGCTGTTTATCTCTGCACTATACGACACTGCACCATACTAGCTTACACTTAGCATGGGGGTACATGCAAACTTTTCTAATCTCGGTTATCTACTGAGTATAGTTGACATGGACTTCAGATGTTACAGAGCATCTAGCTGCGACGTATTCTGGATCAACTTCATAGCATAATATCCCAATGCTGAGTCAAGTTCCGTAACTATATCTGGTAGGCTTTCCCCTGGTTGTCAAAGTGAACAACTGGGAGTTTTCGACCAGTCGGTCGACCTTTTCTCTAACGTTCTTGTCCTTTCGGCGGAAGATATAAGTCCTTCCCTCGATGGTGTAGAAGGCGCTATTGTGATATCTCAGAAATTTTGACAATAACAATTTATTAATTTATGTCAAAATTTAATTGATTTGACCATATTGTTAATAATAAATTTGAATTAAATGTAATAATCTTCTTTAAAATAAATATTTAAACTGATAATCTATTTTTAAAGGCTAATAAATTGTTTTATATTTGTAATGTATACATATCTGCATATATTATAAATAGATAATCTTTGTTTTAAATTTAATATATATAGGCATGTTTTCTTATTTTAATATTTTTGATAAATTAAAAATTGGATTCAATTTGATATTAAGCTTTTAAATAAATAACCATATGATTTTAATACTCAAACTAAAAATTTAACTATTTAAAATTGATTTTAGTTTAAGTTTAAATTTAAATAAAAAGGTTTGTTTTGTTTTTATGTAGCTAATAAAATAAGTAATATATTAGATAAGAAGACAAATGCTTTTATGAATTATTTTAATTTAATCATGAGTTATATTTAAACAATATTAATGATGTAATGTTTTACAAATGGATTTCTAATATAAATAAAAATTTGTTATCTTAAATTTATGTGTATTTGATAGGAAAGCTATGATTTGTAAATTTGAAATAGCATCTTTCAAAACATGTTTAAAATAAAACAAATCTTAAATATATTAAACACAAACATAAATCAAATGTATGGTATTAAAATGAGTATAAATACATAAACATCTATAAGCTTGAGTATAAAAATAGATAGTAGTAAATTAAGTATTTAATAATTAAAGTTTAAAAACCAAAAAGAAATAAATTAATGCAAAGCTAATAACAAGATGAAATAACTTTATATATTTGGACATAAGTAAAATACAAACCAGGCTTGAAATGTTTGTAATCTGTGAACTAAATAGGCAAGACAAAGCAAAAGAAAAATTTATCAGCATCAAAATTAATAAGCTAGACAAAGGAAAACATTTTGTACTTCGGTATAAAAGCATATACAGGTAAGAATAAAAGAAAGAGGAAGTATGTATAGGCCTATGGAGTTTTGTATGTTAGAATAAGCTATGGAATAAGACAAGAGGAAATTTTATATAAGTAATATATGCAAGACAAAGAAAATAAGACAAAATAGAAAATATCTTAATACATACAAAACCAGATATGTTGAAAACATAAAGTACTTTGTGGCATTTAATATTATCACACCATTTGGTCTACTAGAGATGTATACATATCATTTCAGCCGAAATGTAAAAGAATATCTCTGACTAAAAAAACATATAATCTGAATAAACTACATCTTCCTGTACAAGCTTGTCTGGCTTATATTTATATGCAATACTCTCTGTTCAAAACTTAGTAAACCAGAAAACATAAGTAAATTTTCATTTTTACAAACTCAAACAATATCATAAAACTTCAACAATCAAAAACAAGATGATTAGTAGGGAGATCAAAGCAAAGTATTTTTCCAGTTTTAAAGAACAGTGCTCTGTGCATTCTCAAAGCAAGGTGAGTAACTTCACTTTTTAGAAACTTAAGGTAAAATTTGTTTGCTAGCTAGTATGTTTAAGTGAATAAGTATTTACAGAGGTATATATGTGAATATCAGGTGTGAATATTAAATTGTGTGTATGCTGTGTATATGTGTGTGCTTTGTTTGATTTCTGACCAGCATCCTTATCAAAATTTGATTTCTCTTGATCCAAACTTTGTTGAGGCATAAATCTTAAACAAGTATGTTTGTTAGATCATAGATTTTAGTTAAAACCTTGTTTAAGTTAAAATAGCTTTGTATTTGTTCCTGGAGATATTAAACTCAGTGTAAACTTAAATTATGTCAAAAATAAATTGTTATGGATTGTAAAATTCAGGATTATGAATCAAGAACTAATGCCAAAATGGGATTTTTAAAACTAAAATGGAAGTTTTTAGTAAAGGGGTTGGTGGGTATTTCTGGTTTAACCAGAAATTAGAATTTTTGAGATTCCTAATGATCTTTGGAATTTGGAAGGTCGTGAATCATCCTGGAGGAAGATGAATGATGGGTGAATGGAGGAAAAATAGTTGGAGGTGGCGCAGATGACCGTGGCATCGGCGGCGTGAGGGTTAAGTTCGTAAACCTAGTTTTGGACAGTCGAGTATTGTTGATTCGTTCACCCTATTGGATGCATCGAGTTCGACGCGGTTTGGAGGGATCGTGGATGGGTCATAGGTGAAGCTGCGGCCGGAGTTTGGTGGCGAATGGTGGTCGGAGCGTCGAGCAGTTGGCGATGACAGGTTTGGGTTGGAGGTTGGTTTCGAGTTCCAGGTTCCAGTGGGTGTTGTTTTTGAATTTTCAGGTTTGATCGAGGTCTCGTTTTTTTGATTTTTGAGAATGGAAGTTCGATTGAGGGTTGAGGTGGTTGCTGAGTTGTTCTCTGACAGGGTGCGATCACCGTAGGCGATCAATGGTGGTGGGAACCACCGTGCATAAGCACGGTGTTCATGAATGGGTGCTGAGTTTTTAGGAGTAGGGGGTAGTCGAGTTTTTAAGGATTTGACTCGGGGAAAACTTCACGTGAACTCGATGCACGTTCGAGCTTGACTCGGAGTAATGTAGGGGGGACCTGGGTAAGTTGTAACAGGTTATAAAAACCTGTAAAGTTTAATTTTCTTTAAACTGGGGTTTTAAAATGAGAAATAGATGTTTAACATAGGTATTTAAATAAAAGATGAGTTTGAATTCAAAAGAAGTTTGAATCTCAGTTTAAAATAAAATAAAGTTTAAAATTTTAAATTATTTGAAACCACTTAAAAAAAGGGGAATTGTTGCCCGAGTTTCACTCGAGTGATTCGAGTGTTGGGCTCGAAGAAATTTGGGGTTTTGCTCGAAGAAGTTTTGTTTAACTCGGGTATTTTTAGTTACAGGGTTTAGAACCTGTAAGTTTTATGAAATTTTTAAAAACCGGGTTTCAAATGGAAAAAAAAATAGGTATTTAAACAGGGTTTAAATTAAGATAAGTTTGGATTCAAAACGTAGTTTGAATCTCAGTTTTTTTTAAATAAATAAAGTTTTTAAATTTAAAATTGTTTTAAACAAATTTGAATGATAAAGTGAATTTTAAATGAAATCGTGTTTAAGTTCTTTTAATCTTCTATTTAAGATAATTACTCTTTAAGTTGTAAAATAAAAAGGAGTTTGGAATTGTTAAGATTAATTTGATTTCATTTTAAATCTTAAATTTAAATTGAAATTTAAAAGTAAATTTAAATTAAATTGTTTAAAATACCTTATTAATGATAAATTGATCATTAAATAGAAAAAGGTTTTAAAAACTTAAGGCTTTGTAATTATCAAGTTAACTAAATGGATAATTAATGACTAGAATTAAGAGTTAAATTTATTTAAATAAGGTATAAGTTAATTAATTTAAGGTAAATCAATTTGTAGTTAAGAATCATTGATTAAATATGGATTGATTTTTAATTAATGATTAGTAATCAATTAATGAATTAATAAAGGATTAATTAATGAGTTATTAAGACTAATTTAAATGTAATTGAAATAAATCTTAGTTAATTACTTTAGGAAAAGTAATTAGAGAATTATAAATAGTTAATCAGGGTCATTAACTAAGATTATGAAATAATCAATTAATGGGATTATTTTTAATAATTAATTAAATTATTTATTTAAGATAAGCAATTGTGAATTGTTAAGTATAATTACTTAACGGAAGTAACTAAGAAATTAATTACTCATTGTAATTAATTCTATGAATTGTTTAAGTTAATTAATTAAGTTTAATTAATTTAAATAATCATATGATGATGAGATAAGTATAATTATTTAGGGAAGTAATTGATGATAATTACTGGATGTAATTAACTGAGGGTGATTTAATAATGAAAGTAATTGGAATATAATTACTTTGTATAATTAATCAAGGGATTAATTAGAGAAAACTAATTAAGGAGTAATTAATTTATTTGATGAGTAATTAAAAATAGTTAATTACTGAATGGTATTAATTAGAGGTGATTAATAGATGTGGTTTAATTGAAGATTAATTACTTAAGGTAATTAATTTTAACAGGGAATTAATTAAAATGTAACTAGAAATCATTAATTGATATAATTAATGACGGGATGATAAATTTAGATTAATTAATCAATAATTAAAGAGTAATTAATTAGTGTAATTAAGAAGTAATGTAATGTTTGCAATTTAAGGTTAATTTCTATATTTGGATAAGATAATTAATTTGTGAAAATAATTAAAGGATGATTACTTGAATATAATTAAATGTTAATTAACCAAGTGTGATTGATTGAAACGAATAATTAGTGAATGATTTATTAACTGATTGATAATTGATTAATAATTATATAAGCAAGATTTAAAATAGTGAAGTAATTAATTTAATTCACTTTAAATTAATAAGAGATGTAAGTAATTAATTTAATTCATTTTAAACTAATTATAGCTTATATGATTGCTTATGTATTGATGGATGAAATTGTTTACCTTGAATGATTTAAGGTCTCTGATATGAGAAATTGATGCTATGTGATATGGATGCTTTGTTTTAAATATGATGATAATATGAATTATCTTTTATGATGATAATATGCATTATCTGTTTGTAGTGATAATATTGATTATCTGTTTATGTTGATGTTGACCGTCTATTATGATATTGTGAATTATCTATCTGTGTGTAAATGGATAAATGAATTGAATTGTTTTAAACTTTAAAACAACTTAGCCTTAAAAGACATGTTTTGGATTTCGATGAGACCAGGATCAGGTTTTCCATATTTGGAAGTCCGAAAACCACATCGATTCCAAATTAACGATAGGTCGTGAATCTGAAGTGAAGATTCAGATTCAGAATGCAAGGGTTATCGTCGTTAACTCTGAGGGTGATTCCAAAATGAGTGTAACGAGATAATGCCTTCGGTTTCGTTCGAACCCGGAACGAACTTGTATGGATTGAATGCTTTCAACACATCGTCAGGTGGGCGATGAGCATTCTAAGAAATGTGTTCTCTAAAGGTAATCGCAGCCTCAAGCCTCATCAACCGGGAATGGCTAAAACAGGGGAGGTGCAGCAAGATTAGGTGGGTCATTCCCAAGCAGGACAACATTTTCCCCTGTCTAGATGTCCCTTTTATTCGGCTGTGTGGACAGTTGTGAGCTCCAACTGTCGGGTTGTCTTGTTCGGGACTGTTCAGTAAGGAATGGTTCCGCCCTTGTGTTGCAGGGTGTCGGGAGTGATCCTCGGTACGTTGATCTAGGCCACGTACTGTGACGGGCGGTACCCCAGTAGCCCTGCCATTGTATGGAATCCAAAATTCAATAAGTGTCAACGGTTTTGATTGTATTACCCACTTTTGTGGCTAGTAGCTGGAATTTAATAGATGTAACAATTTCGGCTATTTTCTATTTACTTGAAAACCCTAGACCTATTATAATATCACTGAAGTTCCTATCAAATGTTTTGGGTAGCGTAAGGTAAAAACTTACCCATGTTTATTTGTGGGGAGTCTTACGTAATACCTTTTGTTTTCAAATGTTTTTCAAAGTTAAGCAACTTTAACCTGTTACTTATACCAAACCCATGTCTGACCCGGAGTTTATTTTTGTTTTTCATGAACTCTCGGGTACCCAAATTTTTTCGGGTAGCCAAGGGATTCAGGTTAGGTTTTACGAATTCTGGAGGAGCAATGGAGCAGGAGGCTTCAGCATTATAGATATAAGTATAGTTCCGCTGTGTTGGTATCTTTGGGTTATTTGTTTGAGTTGTGTTGTATTAACTAGACAGGTGTTTATAACTGTCTAGTTTGTGATGTATTATCTGTATAACTCTGATGGATGTTGTATATTATGTAAATACTTATGTGATTATTATAATTTATTCGTTCCGCTGTGAGATTCTGATGTTATTGTTCTTTCTTCTCTATCTTTTCTATTTTCTCATCCCTTTCTTTCTTCAAGATGAACCGGATTTTCTGGGGTCAGAAATTCGGGCACAGTTGGTATCAGAGCGCTAGGTTGAGTGAATACCTAGGCTCTTAAGTGATTTCTTTCTTGAGAGAGCGTATTTGTAATTTTGTAATATATATTTATATTTATTTCTACCTATTTGTTGGGTTACCTGTCCGGGTTATCCAATATAAGTTATAAGGGTAGATAGGGTAGTGGTGTGTGTAACACGACTACCAGTGGTTGGAGTTTGAATATTTGAAGTTGGAAGTATATTTGTCGAGACTGTAGACCTATTGCCGTCTCGAGTGAGCTTTGGATAGTGTAAGGATTTCATTGATCTCTGGAGGAAACCAGTTAAGGTTCGGAGTTCATTTTTGAGGCATAAGTTTGGATAAGCTAGAGTTGGACTCATCGGTTTGGCATGAGTAAGTCCGGATATCTTACCTCAGGTAGCTGTGTGATGAGACACAGTGACTATGGAAGTCTCCGAAGATGTTTCTTTGGAATCAGTTAAGGAAGTGTATCTGTTTCAGTGTTGGGGCTGAGTTCAGTAGAATGTTTCTGTTGGTTTGAGGTCCGAGTCTCTCGAAGAGCTTGGGACAGGAAGTCTTAGCATCTGAGTCAGCAATGCAGCTCGGAGTGTTCTTTGTGCTATCAAGTAGATCTTTTGTCTTGGCTCTTTTCTTGAAGAAATTTCATGAGCAGCAGAGTGATTCAATTTCTTTTATGGATTGGCTAATTAAGCATAGGTTGCTCTGTTTGGTAAAGAGAGAATAGTTTTCTTTGGTCGTGGTCTAGATTGATCGCAAAAGTGACTTGCGATTGCTGAGTGTTCTCTTGGGTTTAGAATTTTTCTGGATGTCTTCAGGAAGTTAGAATTTTGTCCATGTCTAGAGCTTGAGTTTGGTATCGACTGGATTCCAGGAGTGGTACCGATGGTTCAGCTTAGTAGTAAGATGATTTTTGGAGATGAGTCTGGTGAAGCAGCTAGGGTTTTGGAGGAACTTCTGAGTTTCTGTTAAGGATCTGTTGAACCATAGTTCTAGAATATGTTGTCCAGTTTGTCCTCGAAATCATCATCAGCATTTTCATCTGTTCAGTCAGAGTAGCGCAGTGGAAGCATGGTGGCATCTGTTTGGTATGGAAACAACTGGAATTTGCAGTGTTTTGGATTAGAGAGTTTCTACTGGGAATTTTTCGGGATCTTAAGACCAGATTGGAATGCATCTGTACTATCTTTCCATATGAGAAGAAGTAAGATCAGTCTCTTGATTTTGGAATTGAGTTTGTGTTCTGAGTTTTAGTCAATCTTGGAAAGATCATTATGTTGGATTGTCTTTGGTTCAATTTGTTTCTGGGGGTATCAGCGAGGGTTGTGCTGATCAGTAAGGATGTAGGCAGCCCAGGATCGTCCGAAAAGTTTTGTGGATAAGAGACGAAGAAATTTGGAGTCCGTAATCGGAGATTTGATTTTGGATAAGTGTTTAGTTTCAGGATTGAATTGTCAGTTTGGATAACTGGAATTCGTTGTGTTTCACGTATCTCTGAGGGAGTACGTGTAAGATCTATCTTTGATTGTAGAGTCAGCAGTTCAGAGAGTTTTGGTTGTTGAGTCAGACTTATCTATAGTTTGATATCCTGTTTTGTTTTGTAGATCCAGATGAGTAGAAACCCAGTAGCTTAGTAATATTGATTGTTTGGATTCTGTAAGGAGAGTATCCCAATATTTATATTTGGGGAAACTCGAGAAAATTCTATTTAGGATTTTATCTGGACAACTAGATTTGTAGATTGGATGAATTGGTTGCTTTGATTGCTAGTATATGATTGATTTCTGCCTGTGTTTAAAAATTAAATCTGTAATTAAATTATTAAATTATCTTTGTTTTAAATTTCGGGGACGAAATTCTTTTAAGGGGGAAGGAATGTGATATCCCGGAAATTTTGACAATAACAATTTAATAATTTATGTCAAAATTTAATTGATTTGACCATATTGTTAATAATAAATTTGAATTAAATGTAATAATCTTCTTTAAAATAAATATTTAAACTGATAATCTATTTTTAAAGGCTAATAAATTGTTTTATATTTGTAATGTATACATATCTGCATATATTATAAATAGATAATCTTTGTTTTAAATTTAATATATATAGGCATGTTTTCTTATTTTAATATTTTTGATAAACTAAAAATTGGATTCAATTTGATATTAAGCTATTAAATAAATAATCATATGATTTTAATACTCAAACTAGAAATTTAACTATTTAAAATTGATTTTAGTTTAAGTTTAAATTTAAATAAAAAGAATTTGTTTTGTTTTTATGTAGCTAATAAAATAAGTAATATATTAGATAAGAAGACAAATGATTTTATGAATTATTTTAATTTAATCATGAGTTATATTTAAACAATATTAATGATGTAATGTTTTACAAATGGATTTCTAATATAAATAAAAATTTGTTATCTTAAATTTATGTGTATTTGATAGGAAAGCTATGATTTGTAAATTTGAAATAGCATCTTTCAAAACATGTTTAAAATAAAACAAATCTTAAATATATTAAACACAAACATAAATCAAATGTATGGTATTAAAATGAGTATAAATACATAAACATCTATAAGCTTGAGTATAAAAATAGATAGTAGTAAATTAAGTATTTAATAGTTAAAGTTTAAAAACCAAAAAGAAATAAATTAATGCAAAGCTAAGAACAAGATGAAATAACTTTATATATTTGGACATAAGTAAAATACAAACCAGGCTTGAAATGTTTGTAATCTGCGAACTAAATAGGCAAGACAAAGCAAAAGAAAAATTTATCAACATCAAAATTAATAAGGTAGACAAAGGAAAACATTTTGTACTTAGGTATAAAAGCATATACAGGTAAGAATAAAAGAAAGAGGAAGTATGTATAGGCCTGTGGAGTTTTGTATGTTAGAATAAGCTATGGAATAAGACAAGAGGAAATTTTATATAAGTAATATATGCAAGACAAAGAAAATAAGACAAAATAGAAAATATCTTAATACATACAAAACCAGATATGTTGAAAACATAAAGTACTTTGTGGCATTTAATATTAGCACACCATTTGGTCTACTAGAGATGTACATATCATTTCAGCCGAAATGTAAAAGAATATCTCTGACTAAAAAAAAAAAAAAATCTGAACAAACTACATCTTCCTGTACATGCTTGTCTGGCTTATATTTATATGCAATACTCTCTGTTCAAAACTTAGCAAACTAGAAAACATAAGTAAATTTTCATTTTTACAAACTCAAACAATATCATAAAACTTCAACAATCAAAAGCAAGAGATTAGTAGGGAGATCAAAGCAAAGTATTTTTCCAGTTTTAAAGAACAGTGCTCTGTGCATTCTCAAAGCAAGGTGAGTAACTTCACTTTTTAGAAACTTAAGGTAAATTTTTTTTGCTTGCTAGTATGTTTAAGTGAATAAGTATTTACAGAGGTATATATGTGAATATCAGGTGTGAATATTAAATTGTGTGTATGCTGTGTATATGTGTGTGCTCTGTTTGATTTCTGACCAGCATCCTTATCAAAATTCGATTTCTCTTGATCCAAACTTTGTTGAGGCATAAATCTTAAACAAGTATGTCTGTTAGATCATAGATTTTAGTTAAAAACTTGTTTAAGTTAAAATAGCTTTGTATTTGTTCCTGGGGATATTAAACTCAGTGTAAACTTAAATTATGTCAAAAATAAATTGTTATGGATTGTAAATTCAGGATTATGAATCAAGAACAAATGCCAAAATGGGATTTTTAAAACTAAAATGGAAGCTTTTAGTAAAGGGGTTGGTGGGTATTTCTGGTTTAACCAGAAATTAGAAATTTTGAGATTCCTAATAATCTTTGGAATTTGGGAGGTCGTGAATCATCCTGGAGGAAGATGAATGATGGGTGAATGGAGGAAAAATAGTTGGAGGTGGCGCAGATGACCGTGGTGTCGGCGGCGTGAGGGTTAAGTTCGTAAACCTAGTTTTGGAGAGTCGAGTATTTTTGATTCGTTCACCCTATTGGATGCATCGAGTTCGACGAGGTTTGGAAGGATCGTGGATGGGTCATAGGTGAAGCTGCGGCTGGAGTTTGGTGGCGAATGGTGGTCGGAGCGTCGAGCAGTTGGCGATGATAGGTTTGGGTTGGAGGTTGGTTTCGAGTTCCAAGTTCCAGTGGGTGTTGTTTTTGAATTTTCAGGTTTGGTCGAGGTCTCGTTTTTTTTGATTTTTGAGAATGGAAGTTCGATTGAGGGTTGAGGTGGTTGTTGAGTTGTTCTCTGACAAGGTGCGATCACCGTAGGCGATCAATGGTGGTGGGAACCACCGTGCATATGCACGGTGTTCATGAATGGGTGCTGTGTTTTCAGGAGTAGGGGGTAGTCGAGTTTTTAAGGATTTGACTCGGGGAAAACTTCACGCGAACTCGATGCACATTCGAGCTTGACTCGGAGTAATGTAGGGGGGGACCTGGGTAAGTTGTAACAGGTTTAAAAACCTGTAAAGTTTAATTTTCTTTAAACTGGGGTTTTAAAATGAGAAATAGATGTTTAACATAGGTATTTAAATAAAAGATGAGTTTGGATTCAAAACAAGTTTGAATCTCAGTTTAAAATAAAATAAAGTTTAAAATTTTAAATTATTTGAAACCACTTAAAAAAAGGGGAATTGTTGCTCGAGTTTCACTCGAGTGATTCGAGTGTTGGACTCGAAATTTGGGGTTTTGCTCGAAGAAGTTTTGTTTAACTCGGGTATTTTTAGTTACAGGGTTTAGAACCTGTAAGTTTTATGAAAATTTTAAAAACCGGGTTTCAAATGGAAAAAAAATAGGTATTTAAACAGGGTTTAAATTGAGATAAGTTTGGATTCAAAACGCAGTTTGAATCTCAGTTTTTTTTAAATAAATAAATTTTTTAAATTTAAAATCGTTTTAAACAAATTTGAATGATAAAGTGAATTTTAAATGAAATCGTATTTAAGTTCATTTAATCTTCTATTTAAGACAATTACTCTTTAAGTTGTAAAATAAAAAGGAGTTTGGAATTGTTAAGATTAATTTGATTTCATTTTAAATCTTAAATTTAAAATGAAATTCAAAAGTAAATTTAAATTAAATTGTTTAAAATATCTTATTAATGATAAATTGATCATTAAATAGAAAAAGGTTTTAAAAACTTAAGGCTTTGTAATTATCAAGTTAACTAAATGGATAATTAATGACTAGAATTAAGAGTTAAATTTATTTAAATAAGGTATAAGTTAATTAATTTAAGGTAAATCAATTTGTAATTAAGAATCATTGATTAAATATGGATTGATTTTTAATTAATGATTAGTAATCAATTAATGAATTAATAAAGGATTAATTAATGAGTTATTAAGACTAATTTAAATGTAATTGAAATAAATCTTAGTTAATTACTTTAGGAAAAGTAATTAGAGAATTATAAATAGTTAATCAGGGTCATTAACTAAGATTATGAAATAACCAATCAATGGGATTATTTTTAATAATTAATTAAATTATTTATTTTAGACAAGCAATTGTGAATTGTTAAGTATAATTACTTAACGGAAGTAATTAAGAAACTAATTACTCATTGTAATTAATTCTATGAATTGTTTAAGTTAATTAATTAAGTTTAATTAATTTAAATAATCATATGATGATGAGATAAGTATAATTATTTAGGGAAGTAATTGATGATAATTACTGGATGTAATTAACTGAGGGTAATTTAATAATGAAAGTAATTGGAATATAATTACTTTGTATAATTAATCAAGGGATTAATTAGAGAAAATTAATTAAGGAGTAATTTATTTATTTGATGAGTAATTAAAAATAGTTAATTACTGAATGGTATTAATCAGAGGTGATTAATAGATGTGGTTTAATTGAAGATTAATTACTTAAGGTAATTAATTTTAACAGGGAATTAATTAAAATGTAATTAGAAATCATTAATTGATATAATTAATGATGGGATGATAAATTTAGATTAATTAATCAATAATTAAAGAGTAATTAATTAGTGTAATTAAGAAGTAATGTAATGTTTGCAATTTAAGGTTAATTTCTATATTTGGATAAGATAATTAATTTGTGAAAATAATTAAAGGATGATTACTTGAATATAATTAAATGTTAATTAATCAAGTGTGATTGATTGAAACGAATAATTAGTGAATGATTTATTAACTGATTGATAATTGATTAATAATTATATAAGCAAGATTTAAAATGGTGAAGTAGTTAATTTAATTCACTTTAAATTAATTAGAGATGTAAGTAATTAATTTAATTCATTTTAAATTAATTATAGCTTATATGATTGCTTATGTATTGATAGATGAAATTGTTTACCTTGAATGATTTAAGATCTTTGATATGAGAAATTGATGCTATGTGATGTGGATGCTTTGTTTTAAATATGATGATAATATGAATTATCTGTTATGATGATAATATGCATTATCTGTTTGTAGTGATAATATTGATTATCTGTTTATGTTGATGTTGACTATCTATTATGATATTGTGAATATCTATCTGTGTGTAAAAGGATAAATGAATTGAATTGTTTTAAACTTTAAAACAACTTGGTCTAAAAAGACACGTTTTGGATTTCGATGAGACCGGGATCGGGTTTTCCATATTTGGAAGTCCGAAAACCACATCGATTCCAAATTAACGATAGGTCATGAATCTGAAGTGAAGATGAAGATTCAGAATGCTAGGGTTATCGTCGTTAACTCTGAGGGTGATTCCAAAATGAGTGTAACGAGATAATGCCTTCGGTTTCGTTCGAACCCAGAACGAACTTGTATGGATTGAATGCTTTCAACACATCGTCAAGTGGGCGATGAGCATTCTAAGAAATGTGTTCTCTAAAGGTAATTGCAGCCTCAAGCCTCATCAACCGGGAATGGCTAAAACAGGGGAGGTGCAGGAAGGTTAGGTGGGTCATGCCCAAGCAGGACAAGATTTTCCCCTGTCTAGATGTCCCTTTTATTCGGCTGTGTGGACAGTTGTGAGCTCCAACTGTCGGGGTTGTCTTGTTCGGTACTGTTCAGTAAGGAATGGTTCCGGCCTTGTGTTGCAGAGGGTCGGGAGTGATCCTCGGTACGTTGATCTAGGCCACGTACTATGATGGGCGGTACCCCAGTAGTCCTGCCATTGTATGGAATCCAAAATCCAATAAGTGCCAACGGTTTTGATTGTATTGCCCACTTTTGTGTCTAGTAGCTGGAATTTAATAGATGTAACAATTTCGGCTATTTTCTATTTCCTTGAAAACCCTAGACCTATTATAATATCACTGAAGTTCCTATCAAATGTTTTGGTTAGCGTAAGGTAAAAAGTTACCCATGTTTATTTGTGGGGAATCTTACGTGATACCTTTTGTTTTCAAATGTTTTTCAAAGTTAAGCAACTTTAACCTGTTACTCATACCAGACCCATGTTTGACTCGGAGTTTATTTTTGTTTTTCATAAACTCTCGGGTAACCAAATTTTTACGGGTAGCCAAGGGATTCAGGTTAGGTTTTACGAATTCTGGAGGAGCAATGGAGCAGGAGGCTTCAGCGTTATAGATATAAGTATAGTTCCGCTGTGTTGGTATCTTTGGGTTATTTGTTTGAGTTGTGTTGTATTAACGAGACAGGTGTTTATAACTGTCTAGTATGTGATGTATTATCTATATAACTCTGATGGACGTTGTATATTATGTAAATACTTATGTGATTATTATAATTTATTCGTTCCGCTGTGAGATTCTGATGTTGTTATTCTTTCTTCTCTATCTTTTCTATTTTCTCATCCCTTTCTTTCTTCAAGATGAACCGGATTTTCTGGGGTCAGAAACCCGGGTCGTCACAGCTATATTCTTAGATAACTTGATAGATTCCCAAGCCTCTAGAATTGGTGAGACCGCACTTCATAGACTATGTTCCAAACACGGAATTCCATTCGAAGATGTTATGGTTCCTTCGGTGAAAGACATGGCTTATTCACCCCGAGGGGTATACATCATGCAATAAGTTTATGTGCTAGGCTAGATGCGTGCCACCCTTCAATTATTTTATATGTGAGATGCTAAAATATCTTGGGATAGCTCTTACTCAACTACACCCAAACAGCTATGCCTTTCTCATTGGCACTTTCTTACTATTTATGAATGTCCTGTTCTGCCCGCCAACTCCTGAGGACATCAGCTTTAATTAAAACTCCAAACGACAAACAAGGAGCCTTTCCTACATTTTCCTTGAGACTTCGCCCAATTTTTAAGTCTTAACGTGTGCTTGGAACAAGCTCAGCCTCTTTAAACACAAATGGGTTTATGTCTGATGCCCGCCTGTCTTTGCAAGACGATTGTTGGAAGGATGTAAGTGTCATCTTTGCTCTATTATCAAATTCTCCAACCCGGGTCATATCCTGAATCAACTAACATTATGGAAATCTATAGGTCTCAGTTCATGTCCAGAGGGCAATAGTTTCCAAGGGCAATTTCTGCGATTCGTGCCACTCCGGTCGAAGACAGGGACATTAGACTTCTTGTAACCGACGAATGGTTATCTCTATTTGGGTTGTGGAAGATGGTTGCCACATTGGTCTTCCAGGAAGCGCTACACTTCCAGGATTTACTACAGAATAAGAAGGCGATATCAATAACCCTGTCGTGCCCCCAAAAGAGGAGACTTCGGATGACGCCAAAGAGGGAAAAATTTAGGGTGCCAAGACTAACGAGCCTGGAGATGCTAATGCATGTCTGGGAAACGCGCCTATGGTAGACCCGTCATCAGGCACGCAACCTCACTTTAACAACCCTGTATTTT
This sequence comes from Allium cepa, assembly GCA_030765085.1. NCBI lineage: Eukaryota > Viridiplantae > Streptophyta > Magnoliopsida > Asparagales > Amaryllidaceae > Allium > Allium cepa. The sequence continues at coordinate 787,885,885 of CM060935.1, read as the reverse complement.
GTTATTTTTTTAATTGTATATTTTAATTATTTTAATTGAATTTTGATCTAAAAACTTATTTTATTTATTTTGAATGATTAATTTTGTTATTTTAAATATAAACTTTAGTTTTGATATGAATTATCATTCCAAAGCATGACTAAAAAGAATATTTTCCAAAAAGTGAATTTTGGTCAAAATAATCAAACTTTGACTTTTAATTTAAATTTTTAAAAGTTTTAAAATTTAAATTTTATCTTTTATTATGAAAGTACATAAAATTTTAAGAACACTGCTTTTCGTTTCGTTGAAAACGGATTTAAATTGCAAAAGTTATACTGTTTTCAATATTGTGTGTATATTGGGTTATTCAGCAATAGTCTTTATTTTAAATTATATAAATGACATTTTATTTGATGTATCTTATTCTAACTTGTACATTTATGTTATATTATGTATATTTTGACTTTTATTTATTTTTAAAATGATAATAGAATTTTTCCGAAATTTACTGTATTTATTTCCTATTTTTAAAGGTTGTTTCTATTTTTCTGCTATTTTCTTCATCTAAACTATATTTAGATATTTTATTTTTATTTTTTGAATGTGTTTTTTTGTTATTATCTTTATTTATAAATATTTTTCAAGTATATAAATTTTTTTCAAAGTCCATTGCATTTATTTTCAAATTTTCTAACCTAGTTTCTGTTTTCTTTGCTATTTCCTTAATTTAATTATATATAATTAAAATTTAGTAATTTATTTTATACATTCACTTTTATTTGCTGTGTTTTACTTTATTAATATTCATTTTTCATGTATTTAAATTTGAATATATTTTTCCAAAGGTTATTTGAGTTGTTTTCAATTTTAAAGCCTAGTTTGCAATTTTAAGCCATTTTCTTAATTTAAATTCTATTTAATTAAATTTTAATTATTTATTTTAGATATTTATTATTATTTCTGATTTGTTATATTTATTTCTCAGTTTATATGTATTTATAAAATTACAAATTATATATATGAAATTTGAAAGGTTTAAAGGCTAAGAAACGTAATGTCGTTTCACGTTTCTTTTACAGTTTCTTTTGTCATCAATACATCTGTAATTTTAGCCACTCCTTACTCTATCTCCAGCCGACTTCCCTTTCTTATTTTTCACGAAATTTTCTCTTTCTCAAACCCTAAAAATAATCATGGCCTCCATCTAGCAAGTTTTTTGGTAATGGCTTCCCTTTCTTTTTCTTATTTTTCTTCTTATTTTTCTATGAATTATGCCTTGTTTTCTCATGCTTTCTGCTAGGCTTCTCCTCCATAGCCACAGCCACAAACTCCTACAACTCTTCCCTGCCATCACCACCACCTATGCTTCCAGCCATGACTGAAGCCGAGCCAACCATGGTGGTCAAACCCTTCAAAATTGCAACCTACATGCCAAAAACAATGTTTGTTGACCATTTTGGCCTCATCCCCTTCAACCACCACCCTAACCACCACCATAGCAGCAACCACCACCTCTGACCTGATCACCACACACCCCTCCAACCTCTTTCCAGTCATGGTGCACCCACAGGCCGAGCACATTTCCATGGCCGAGCCCTCTAGCCAACCAAAACTCCATTTGTTTGCCCAAGACCCTTCACCTCTTCATGTATGAAACTCCACCTTGCTCATGACATGAACCCGACCCATGCTAGCCTAGACCTGAGCCAAAACTTACCAAATATGAACCAAACTATACCCTAGGCCGTGACAAAGGTTTGAGGAAGCAAGGCAAAAAGTTTGGCAAATTCGTTTCTCTTTTATTTCAAAGTTATTGCATTTTAAAGTCGTATTGAATTGTGTTGTTTTGATTGTTTGTTTTGGGTTGTACACAAGAGTTGTAGCTTGGATTCGCTCTCCACTCAAGTCCGTAATTGTGTCATCGTGCTTTGTTTTATGTTGTGCCTTTGGTTTTGACATCTTCAGCAATTAGAGGTGAGTAAATCTCACATGACATTTATACTTATGCAGTTGTGAAACAACAACAACTGAATGTGTAGAAATATTTATGATGTTATTACTGCCATGTGATTTCATATATATATATATATATATATATATATATATATATGATGTTAACATGTTAAATTTTATGTCATATCACCTGTTACATGTCACATCACCTGTTACATGTCACATCACTTGTTACTATTGTATATTGTTAAACCGTTCATTTTTGATCTGTCTATCACTGCAAGTTCCCTGTAGGTTAGAAATCACTATGTGTTGAAATGATACATACCCGAACGGACTTTAGAATAAGGAAAAATCGTTATGGGCTGAAATGATAGGCCTGAACGGTTTTTAAATTATTCATTTTGACTTGGGATTGCGGGTTTGAAATGATAACTCCCGGATTTTCTTTGTAAATTACGGGTTGAAATGATATATTACCCGTATCACTTTTCCTAGTGTAGAAAATTATATATAGGCCCGTAGTTAAAATATGTTTTTCTAAAAAAATTTAAAATATTTTAAAAATTTAATTTTTATAATATTTTGATTTGAAACTAAATAAAAATATAATTTTTGTAAAGTATTATTTATTTTCTGGAAATCTATAAGTTAAATAAATTATGGGGAAGTTAGAAAATATGAATGTAAGTTATTTTGGAAATTTTGACTTAATTTTAATGGAATTTAAATAACTTTGAAAATATGATAAAATTATGATATTTTTAATCTAAATCAATTTAAAATGATTTTATAACATATTAAGGATTTTGAATAAAGTTAAAATGTGAAATGAATGGATATTTTAAGTTGAAATTTTGGAATATAACTAAAATTGGAAATTTATGAAATTGACTTAAAAGTGAACTTTTAGTTAAGTAAATAAAAATAAAATTAAGTTATATTTGAGAATTTGAACTTAAGTGTTAAGTTGAAATTTAATGTAATGAATTTAAAATTGAACATTGCATTTTAATAAGTGAATTATTATTAAATCTTGATTTTTGAATGGAAATTTAACTTTATAAAATCATGAACTTGAGGAAAATTAAATGATGTTTATAAATGTGAAAATGTATGATTTTACGAGTTAAAAAATGTTTAAAATAAAAATATGATTGGTTGAGAAATTATACTGAATATTTGAAGTTAATTTACAGCGTTTTTGAAATGATATTTATTACAATGTAAATGATATTACAGCATTTGCAAATGCTGTAGTTGATGATAATGAATTAAAAAGCTATTGAATTAAAAACTATTATGGCAAGTGTTGTAATTTTTGAATTTAACTAAGTTTATTTGAAATTTAAGTAAACCCTATTACAACATTTCAAAATGTTGTCTATTGTCAAATTGAACCGTTTTGAATGTAACCTTCCGTAACGTTCTCTAAATGCTGCGTAAAGTGAAATTTCACTGTTTTGATAAACGTAAGTGAATAAATAAACTTTGGAAGTTGAATTTTTTTGGAAATTTAATAATTTAATTATTAACATGATAACTTCATTTTAATGATAAAAAATGATTTTTTTTGGAATATAAACTGTTTTGAAATATGAATTGAAATGGTATTCTAAAATGAATAATGATTGAAATGTGGTTTTGAAAGATATGATATTTTGATATATTAAAACGATTGAAATGTGGTTTCGAAAAGATATGATATTTTGATATATTAAAATGATTGAAATGTGGTTTCGAAAAGATATGATATTTTGGAAATGAAGCTTTGAAAAGTTATGATATGTTGATATATTAAAAATGATTTGAAAGGGAAAGGATATGATAATTTAATATATTGAAATGGTTAGAAATGACCTGATGTTTATTTTGATAAATATTTGAATTGAAAGATATGGTATGATGATATATTGAAATGGTTTGAAAATGATTTAATCTTTATTTTGATAAAGATTTAGGTTGAAATGACATTTTATTTTTGAAGTATAAAATATTGTTTTAAAGTTATAACTACGGGTTATAATAACGATTGGTTGTTAAAGAGACCGGGATCGGATATTGTCTTATAGCCGGCCAATACCGAAAACCACTTTAACAACTGTGTACGCGGTGGAGATTCCAGAATGAAGTAGGATGGTGGCGACGTTCTCGAGGTATATTACGTGGACCCAACTCCCATGAGTTGGAATAAATGACTAAAACAGGAGCTATACCGGGCTACACAAAGGGTCGCACCCTTTCATCGAGCATGCTCCATCGAAACCATTCTATTACTTTTGTGATTCGATATGTGGCGCCACTTTGATTCAGGGGTATTGCTCGAGGTGGGCGGAAGCTGCTGGCTTGCCGTCACCACCGGTCCGGGAGTGCAAACGGTGTATCCACCCTGGCATTGCCTCGCGTGCCGTGTCATCTCCTTATAGCGAGCCCACTACGATTTTGGTTTTAAAGATCCGACCGCGTTAAGGTTCACCATCCCCTTAACGCTATTTTCTATATGATTATACTTTACTGATTAGACACTACTGTATATAGCGTATATTACTACATAGTAAATAGTTTAACGGATCCTTAGAGGATGGGCGGTCCCAAGCATCTTCTAAGTTACTTGTATCTTTGCTACAGTTCACTTGAGTTGGTTTACATTGTATAAGTATGTATGTCCTGACTCGAGTGTTTGTATTTTTATTTACGCTTGGGTCAGCCTGAGTTATTCCCAGATTTGGATTTCCACTTTCTGGAGATTGGAATCGCTGGAGATTATCTACTTGTCAAGTTTCATCTTTTCAATTCGGTTGTTCTATTCAGCTTGTACTTGGTTATCATATTTAAACTTATGTTGTACTTTATTTCTTCTATTGTATCTTACGTAACTCTGATATATTTATATAGTAGCTTCATGAACTACTATCTCTTTTACTTCCGCTGCATTATTATTACTATGTATCTGTGATCTGTGATTTTATTTACTGCATATTCTGAGATTTGCCAAATTTTTATTTACAACGCGGTATTTTGAGCAATTCAATTCCGGCATGAGTGTCTACCTATACACTTATACTGGATGCGAATGGTTGAAAATACCTGGTCGTTACAGTTGGTATCAGAGCTTTGGTAGCTCTAGGCAAAACTCAGCATATGGAGTGAATGTATTTACAGAATCTCTTTCATTCGAGTTTGAATCTCTTCCTTTTTGACTCGATTCCTTTGAATTTTGGAACATTCTCTACGGTTCCAAAATCCATTCGTATCCCTCACTATTCATCTTCTTTTGACTCTGGAGTATTCCATAACTCCGCTTCGAATGATCTTTCTAGTGAGTCGGCGGTCACGCCAATTTCAAATTGAATTGAAAAAGGGGGGAAAACTCCTTTACAATTAGCATCGATTCACCAGAGATTTATATCTATCCTTGGTTTAGATGCTAATATCTTTTGTTATCCCAAACTCTAACTCTTGAGTTCGAATGTAGATTTACCCCAGACAAATCCACATTGATCTTATTCTTTAAGTCACGGTTGACCCGGTAAAAGTTGCCCGTGATTTATTTAAGCTTATCCACCTCTCTACTCTGTTATTTAATCATCTTGTCTTTTGTTTCCAAACTATTCTTCCAAACAGTTTGAATTGTACTTGTATATCTATGTTTTGTTTTATATATTGTGTTGTTTGAGTTGTTGATGTTGATTTGGGTTTCCGATCGATTCGTCTGATCAACGCTATCGATAGGATTTCTAAAACACATTGACCGAACAAACTAACACAATATTATTTTAAAATTTGGTTAATGAAATAAATTTTGATATATAAGTAAATTTATGAAACTTAATAGATTGATTTAAAATTAATTATTTTTTTTTTGGCAAGGCCGACGGGGTTGGATGGTCCCCGACCATTTTATTGCAACACCAGGGAAAACAAATACAACAGAGAGCATAAAACTCATAGAATACAGAGGAGACTATGGTGTTGCAAACACAAGGAATAACAAAAAGAAAAAAAACATGAAACAGACAAAGCATAACAAAATCAACCTAGAGAGCCCACTGCTATTCCTGGATCAAATGCAAAAAGCATCCTAACCACAGAATATATCTCATGCATAACACATAACTTCAATACTTCATCTGATTTGGCATTAGTTGGATCAAAAACCCTAATATTCCGCTCCCTCCACACCACAGCAACATAACATTTTAGAGCAACACAAAAAATTCTTTTTCTATCATGCTTGTTACCAGTTTGTGAATAAATTCTTTCCCATTCCGCTGCATTGCTATGTAATGGTCTTCTACTACAATATTTGTTCATTACCTCAGACCATAATTCCTTCGTAACATTACATTCAAAATAAATATGGTCAATTGTTTCAGGAATATTGCTGCAAAAGGTGCATGATGTATTAACATTCATGCCGTAGCTCGCTAGTCTAGATTTAGTCAGAAGAGCTCCATTAAGGACTTTCCATAACAATAAGTTGTGCCTGTTGCTACTGTCAGTATTCCAAATTCTCTTCCACCATCTCCAGTTCTGATTCAGGTTGTTTTGCATCAAGAATTCATATGTCAAACCAGTTTCGTACTTCCCCTTCTTCTTACCCCAGACAAGATTATTGTTTGATGAAGGCAGTGCTGTAAATAACCTTATTTTATCCCATATAATTTGTACTCTTTGGTTCGAAGTGAAAATATATCTTGATTGAAAGTTATGTATCACATCTCTGACAAGCGCACGTTCATGTATTCCAGTATGAAGAATCTCACTATAAGTGAGCAGTCTCCTAAGAATAAGGCCTTGTTCAAGCCAAGGATCATCCCAGAAATATACATTTATCGAACTGTTAATCTTCAACTGTATCATAGGGAGAAACAGCTCTTTAAACTTGTGGATATTACGCCATGTCCAGCTATCATTTTGGTGATTTGTTATTTTCCATAACCCTTTGCAGTTCATATACTTCTTCATAGACCATGCAGCCCATAAACTGTCTGGGCAATTGAACAAAGTATCAATATGTCTAGCAAAAGCAGCCTTATTCCACTGTTTTATATTAATTAAACCAAGTCCTCCTTTGTTAAGTGGCTTCTCAACAGTTGCATACTTAACAGGAGCAATGAATCTGCCAGTAGTCTTGCCACTCCACAAATACTTCATCATAGCACATCTAATCATTTTAATAAGTTTAATCGGGAGAACAAAAGATCTAGCCCAGTACACTTGCATAGAGAAGATAACAGACTTAATTAATGTGAGTCTTCCAGCTTGACTTAATTTCCTAGCAGTCCAGCAACTTAATCTAGCTATTATTTTTTCATACATAGGTAAGCATTGGTTAGTAGTGATCCTGGAATTTGTCAGAGGAAGACCAAGGTAGGAGACCGTGGATAGATTCCTATTCAATCCAGTGATATGATGGATCATGTTGGCTTGAGCAGGGCTTACTCCAGCAAGAACAATATCAGATTTGTGGATGTTAATTTTTAACCCAGTCATAGCGTGAAACTGCTCAAGAGTAAGCATAATGTTTTCGATAGTCACAAGATCAGGAGAACAAAACATGATTAAATCATCAGCAAACATTAGAGTGGTGATTTGAGGGTCTTTACAAGCAGGATGAAGCAAGATCTTCCCCATACTTACAGCTTTATTGATCATTCTAGTGAGCAATTCCATAACAATAATGAAAATATAGGCAGACATGGGGTCTCCCTGCCTGATTCCTTGCCTGCTTTTGAAAAATCCAGTAGGAGAACCGTTAACAACAATGGAGTAAGTAGGAGAGGAGATGCATTCATAAATCCACGCAATAAAGTGAGGAGGAAAGTTCATATACCCCATTATTCGAACAATACTATCCCATTGCAGCATATCAAATGCTTTCATAATATCAAGTTTAAGCATAGCTCTGGGGGAAGTATTACTTCTGTTGTTTCCTTTAATAATCTCATGCGCAAGAAGGATGTGATCTAGAATATTTCTACCAGGCAGAAAGGCCGTTTGATTGTTAGAGACAAGAGAGGGAAGAACTTTCTTTAACCGTGTAGCAATAACCTTGGAGATACATTTGTAAATAGTGTTGCAGCATGATATGGGCCTAAAGTCTTTAACATGGTGAGCATTTTTAATTTTAGGGACAAGAGCTATGTTTGTGTAGTTGAAAGATCTGTAGAGCTTGCTTTTAAAGAAGAAGTAAGAAATAGCTTTACATAGATCCATAGACACAATATTCCAGCATTTAGTGTAAAAGTGGGTGTTCAAACCATCAGGACCACTGCAAGACCTAGATTTGAGAGAAAACATCGCATTGACTATTTCTTCTTTGGAGACCTCTTCACAAAGCATTTTGTAGTTCTCATAATCCAGCATTGGCAATATGTCCATGGGGATGTCATCAATTGCAGGGATGAAGTTGTTAGCATTGGAATATATAGAAGAAAAATATTGTTCAAAAGCTAAATTGATTTTACCAGTAGTATTTTGTACATCCTCATTCATGTCTATTATGGATGCAATGTTCTCTCTTCTATGTTTGTCTTTAAGACTATCATGAAAGAAAGCACTATTCTTATCACCTTCTTTCCACCATTTCATTCTCGACTTTTGACGTATCATATCACATTCTTGAGCAAGAGCTACAGTGTATTGTTGAGTTAAAACAGCTTCAGAGGCCGAAAAACTAGCATCATTATGATTATCCATCATAGCCTTCTGAACTTCAACTAGCTTCCTCATAATATTGGAGCTCAACTTGTCACCATTGCCATATTTGTTATGTGCCCAATTTTTAAGAGTGCTTTTGGTATCTCTAATTTTCTCCTGCAAAACAAAAAGTGGGTTACCAAGTTTATTAGAATTCCACACATTTAAAACAGTTGGTTTAAAGTCAGCTTCAGTTGTCCAAGAATTAAAAAATTTAAAATTAGTTTTTCTTCTCATGTCCACTCCATGAAGATGAATAATCTGGGGAGAGTGGTCAAAAAGTAGAGGGGGAGGAAGATAGTTGAAAAGGTGAGGCCATTTAGTAAGAGCTGCAAGATTGGAGAAGGAGTGATCAATTCTAGAGAAAGTTCTGATGCCATGCTTTCTTTTATTGTTCCATGAGAATTGCATTCCAACAGATTTGATGTTAATTAGGTCAGCATCAGTTATTAAATTATTGAGGGGTAGAATTTCATTAGAAGACAGAGGGTTACCACCCATTCTATCAGAGATAGCTTGGCAACAGTTGAAATCACCAAAAATGATCCATGGATGAGAGGATTGTCTAAGGAAAGGAATGACAGATAACAAAGGTATTCTGGCAGCAGTAGAGTTGAATGCATAAATAAAGGTTACATAGAAAGAGGTTTGATCTACTGTATCAATAGCATGACAGTGGATTAGTTGAGAGGTGGATAGGATGGTAGACAATTCAACAACATGGGGATTGTAAATTATCAAAATTCTACCATAAGGAGATTCATTGTGGTTATGAATAATTTTCCAACCCAATTTGATATACTCCGCAGCCTTAATAGTTAAATTAAGGTTTAGTTTAGTCTCAAGTATCGCCAGCACAGATAAATTCTGAGAGGAGATTAGTTGTTTGCACTGTTCTTGTTTTGTGATATAGTGAGCCCCCCTGATATTCCATGCTCCAATGCGTAACATCATTGGGGAATTCTAGCATTGAGAAACTCTATCTTCATTTTCCTAGTTACTGCCTGAGTTGAAGACAAGTAGTTTGGAATAGTTGCTGATAATGGGGTCAGTTCATTATTTTCAGTAGCAAAAGGAATTTGTGTAGTGGTTGTCTGGTTATGAGCAAGTTCAGGAGATGGGAGATTTGTTGATGGTGTAGAAGCATTGGGATTAGATTTGAAAGCTGTTGGAGGAAGAATTTTGGAGTAGATGTTATGAGGAGATACTGCTTTAGAGTTTGGAGTTTCAGTTGTATTAGTTAATGTATCAGTGTGCTCTTTTTCATTCTTGTGCATGTCAGTGCTATTCCTTGTTTTCCTTTTATTCTTCGATTTCCCACTTTTACTATGTTTGTTTTTACCTTCATCAGCACTTTTTCCTTTATCATTTGTGTAATCACATCCTGTAGCATTCACAGTTATGCCTACATAACTTGTGGATTTATCTGAGTTGATGTTATCAGACAGTTGTATATGAGTTAAGTGAGTTGTATCATCTTCATGTGCAATTATTTTCATTTGTTCCTTTTGCAATGCTAAATCAATATTTGTGTTAACATCAGGCACACTGCTTCCTGATTGTTTACCTTTGTCCAATCTTTTATCACTATCACTTACACCATTTTCCATATCATCAAAAACATCATTCTCCATACCCATTAAAACATCGAACTTATTAGATATGATAAGATCAGCAGATGTTTCCTTATCCTTATTACTCTCATTCCCATAATTTCCCTTATCAGCACACACCTCAATTTCTTGGTTGTTGACTTCATTAAGCATTGTAGTTGTGTCATTAGACTTTATTTGCAAGCTTCTTCTCTCACTTTCCTTATCAATTCGATTACTATCAGCATCATGTATTTCAACCACATCCATTTCACTGATTTTGTCACAGTCTACCACTTCAATGCTTCCTTCTTTGTTTTCTTTGTTATTTTTAGTCACATTCAATTCTTTTTTGTTTCTACTCACACGCTGCCATCTTCTCGCTACTTTCACCTGAAAGGGGTTACCCTTCTTTATATCATGCACATTCTCAGTTTTCTTGCCTTTACTGTTACCTTTCACTTCATTATTTTGTTCTTCAGTATCTCCATTAACTGCCACCTCTTCTTTATACTCACATCGAACAGTTGAGTGACCAAATTTGTTGCATATCACACAAACATCCGGCCTCCACTGATACTCAACATATATTTTCTGATAGCCACCTTCCACCAGTTTCACTTTAAATTCATTAACTAACTCCTTATTAGGTTTCACTTCAATGAGACACTTAGCATAAGTTAACCTATTTTGTTGCTCAGTTAATTCGTCCATACATAGTAATCTACCCATACGACTACACAACCAATTAATTCCAAGTGGTGACCATGCAAACAGAGGAAGATTGTGAAGATGCACCCATACTGGAACAGAGGTTACAGATCCAGATATGTTACTAACAGACACGTCATATGGCTTTATAATAAACATCTTATTGTTTATAAAGATTGGGTCTTTCTGTAAAACATTTCTTCTATCATCAGCAGAAGTAAAATTAAATAAAAACACAGTACCATCAGATTTAACTTTGACCATGCCTTTAAGTTTCCATATTCCTTTCAACTTCTGAACCACAGCAGTGTACGACAGAGGTTTGTCTAAGAAAAATCCCACAACTGTGTCTGACCAGTTCTTAGCACCAGCTTCAAGTACACTAGTTGGTGGCACCATAACATCATCTTCATACAACGGGGTAAGATCAACGGGAATGTACTTCCCAGCATTACTTGGCTTACCCATGTCCTCTTCTTCCCACGTCCATGCCTCTCCTGTTCTTCCCATCACGTCCACAACCATACCTGTACCTCCCTGCCATAATGTACCTTCATCTCCTGCAATTCTCTCCAGCTCACCAGTGACTCTTTCCCCAACCACTGACAAACTCCTCCCGCCCTCCACTGCCAACAATTCTGAACCCATTCGTTCTGTCCCCCCTCCTCTTCCTCTTCCTGACCCTCATCTTTCAAAGCCACCTGATGCAACTGCTTTACCTCTTCCTGACCATCTTCCTCATCCTGACCCTCTTCTCTCTGACCCTCTTCTTGACCGCGATGAACGTAAATGGACTTCTTTATTCAAGCTTAAAATTGATTATTTGAAATGATAATACTTAATTTATCATTTATTGTTCTATAAATGAATTTATAGATAGTTGTTTATAAATTGATTTGGGAACTGAAATGAATTTTGAACAAGAAATTTGAGAATTTAATTTCCGATGGTTTCAAACCTTGTGTTTAAAGTTTTAAAAGGTTATATTATTTAAATTATTTTTGAATAGAAATTTGTTTTCAAAGGATTTTAAAGTTTAAAAATTAGTGCTCCTCTCTTTGTCGCTGGAAAATAACTTCGGTGATGATCGCGACATCATCGACGTTCATTTTCGAGCTTCAAAGTGAAGAGACCGCCCTGTAGTCTTGCTACATCTTTGTTTTGGGAAATTTAATTGATTTGAAGTTCTAAAATATGACTGATTTTAATATATATAGATATATGATTGAAATTTGATTTGACATATTATGTATATATTATTACTTATCTCTAAATGGTTTGAATGTGATCGGAAATTTAGTTCTTAAATTTTATTTTAAAGAATAATTTCAATTATATACAAAAAAATCAATCAAAATTTTAGATGAATATCAAGCATGAAATGATTTAATTGGAAAGTTTTATTTGTATAATACTCAATTGCATTCCAATATAACTTACCAAAATTTCAGAAGTTAACAATGTAATTGGATAATATACAATATAAAAAGATTTTATAAATAAAATTTGAGTAGTTATAATAAATGTTATACACTTAAATTTTAAAACAATTAACAGAGGTAAATATAATAAAGGGTAATTGAATAACTTACAATAAAATAATGTTAAAAGAACTAAGAATAAAAGAAAGCAGTTACAATAAGTGTAAGTATATTTAACATGAGTGATAAATATATTGAGAGAAACAGATTTAATTTTAATTAGGAATAAAGAAGAATAAAATTTATTAAGTACATTGTGAGTGTAATACATGATTATTTTTCAAACCCATAGTTTTAAAAAAAAATTGTTAATTTTAGATGATTGGATAATAAGATAATGATATTTGGGATAGTTAAGATTTATCTAACTTGTGTAAAAAAATCATTTTCTGTTTAAGTTGAAATTTCCATGGTTTCAAACTTATTTCCTTATTTCGTTTTTTTTCAAACTATCTTTTGGTTGTCCTTATCATCCTTATCTTGCTATAGACTGGTATAAGCATCTTTCTATAATCTTTGATAATCTTTTGTACTCATTTTGAATTTATTTTGCGTGCTTGTGTTTTTGATTTTGGAGAATCTTGGAAAGATCATCTCCACATTGTTAAACTTACCTATAACAATAGTTATCATATATAATTTCAATCTCCTAGTCATCTTGTCCTAATCTTGTTTCACTCTATCTTTTTCTGTGCTTTCCCGTACCTCATTCCTTTTCGGAGACGAAAAGTTTTGAGTGGGGGAGAGTGTAACAACCCTGTATTTTGTGATTTTTTTTAATCGTATATTTTAATTATTTTACTTGAATTTTGATCTAAAAACTTATTTTATTTATTTTGAATGATTAATTTTGTTATCTTAAATATAAACTTTAGTTTTGATATGAATTATCATTCCAAAGCATGACTAAAAAGAATATTTTCCAAAAAGTGAATTTTGGTCAAAATAATCAAACTTTGACTTTTAATTTAAATTTTTAAAAGTTTGAAATTTAAATTTTATCTTTTATTATGAAAGTACATAAAATTTTAAGAACACTGCTTTTCGTTTCGTTGAAAACGGATTCAAATTGCAAAAGTTATACTGTTTTCAATATTGTGTGTATATTGGGTTATTCAGCAATAGTCTTTATTTTAAATTATATAAATGACATTTTATTTGATATATCTTATTCTAACTTGTATATTTATGTTATATTATGTATATTTTGACTTTTAATTATTTTTAAAATGATAATAGAATTTTTCCGAAATTTACTGTATTTATTTCCTATTTTTAAAGGCTATTTCTATTTTTCTGCTATTTTCTTCATCTATATATTTAATTTTTTTTTATTTTGTTAATGTATTTTTTTTGTTATTATCTTTATTTATAAATATTTTTCAAGTATATAAATTTTTTTCAAAGTCCATTGCATTTATTTTCAAATTTTCTAACCTAGTTTCTATTTTCTTTGCTATTTCCTTAATTTAATTATATATAATTAAAATTTAGTAATTTATTTTATACATTCACTTTTATTTTCTGTGTTTTACTTTATTAATATTAATTTTTCATGTATTTAAATTTGAATAGATTTTTCCAAAGATTATTTGAGTTGTTTTCAATTTTAAAGCCTAGTTTGCAATTTTAAGCCATTTTCTTATTTTAAATTCTATTTAATTAAAATTTAATTATTTATTTTAGATATTTATTCTTATTTATGATTTGTTATCTTTATTTCTCAGTTTATATGTATTTATAAAATTACAAATTATATATATGAAATTTGAAAGGTTTAAAGGCTAAGAAACGTAATGTCGTTTCACGTTTCTTTTACAGTTTCTTTTGTCATCAATACATCTGTTATTTTAGCCACTACTTACTCTATCTCCAACCGATTTCCCTTTCTTATTTTTCACAAAATTTTCTCTTTCTCAAACCCTAAAAAAAATCATGGCCTCCATCTTGCAAGTTTTGATAATGGCTTCCCTTTCGTTTTCTTATTTTTCTTCTTATTTTTCTATGAATTATGCCTTGTTTTCTCATGCTTTCTGCTAGGCTTCTCCTCCATAGCCGCAGTCACAAACTCCTACACCTCTTCCCTGCCATCACCACCACCTTTGCTTCCAGCCATGACCAAGGCCGAGCCATCCATGGTGGTCAAACCCTTCAAAATTGCAACCTACATGCCAAAAACAATGTTTGTTGACCATTTTAGCCTCATCCCCTTCAACCACCACCCTAACCACCACCATAGCAGCAACCGCCACCTCTAACCTGATCACCACACACCCCTCCAACCTCTGTCCAGTCATGGTGCACCCAAAGGCCGAGCACACTTCCATGGCCGAGCCCTCTAGCCAACCAAAACTCCATTTGTTTTCCCAAGACCCTTCACCTCTTCATGTATGAAACTCCACCTTGCTCATGACATGAACCCGACCCATGCTAGCCTAGACCTGAGCCAAAACTTAACCAAATCTGAACCAAACTATACCCTAGGCCGTGACAAAGGTTTGAGGAAGCAAGGCAAAATTTTTGGCAAATTCGTTTCTCTTTTATTTCAAAGTTATTGCATTTTAAAGTCGTATTGAATTGTGTTGTTTTGATTGCTTGTTTTGGGTTGTACACAAGAGTTGTAGCTTGGATTCGCTCTCCACTCAAGTCCGTAATTGTGTCATCGTGCTTTGTTTTCTGTTGTGCTTTTGGTTTTGACATCTTCAGCAATTAGAGGTGAGTAAAGCTCACACGACATTTATACTTATGCAGTTGTGAAACAACAACAACTGAATGTGTAGAAATATTTATGATGTTATAACTGCCATGTGATTTCATATATATATGATGTTAACATGTTAAATTTTATGTCATATCACCTGTTACATGTCACATCACCTGTTACATGTCACATTACCTGTTACTATTGTATATTGTTAAACTATTCATTTTTGATCTGTCTATCACTGCAAGTTCCCTGTAGGTTAGAAATCACTATGGGTTGAAATGATACATACCTAAACAGACTTTAGAATAAGGAAAAATCGTTATGGGCTGAAATGATAGGCCTGAACGGTTTTTAAATTATTCATTTTGACTTGGGATTGCGGGTTTGAAATGATAACACCCGGATTTTCTTTGTAAATTACGGGTTGAAATGATATATTACCCGTATCACTTTTCCTAGTGTAGAAAATTATATACAGGCCCGTAGTTAAAATATGTTTTTCTAAAAAATTTTAAAATATTATAGAAATTTAATTTTTATAATATTTTGATTTGAAACTAAATAAAAATATAATTTTTGTAAAGTATTATTTATTTTCTGGAAATCTATAAGTTAAATAAATTATGGGGAAGTTAGAAAATATGAATGTAAGTTATTTTGGAAATTTTGACTTAATTTTAATGAAATTTAAATAACTTTGAAAATAAGATAAAATTATGATATTTTGAATCTAAATCAATTCAAAATGAATTTATAACATATTAAGGATTTTGAATAAAGTTAAAATGTGAAATGAATGGATATTTTGAGTTGAAATTTTGGAATATAACTAAAATTGGAAATTTATGAAATTGACTTAAAAGTGAACTTTTAGTTAAGTAAATAAAAATAAAATTAAGTTATATTTGAGAATTTGAACTTAAGTGTTAATTTGAAATTTAATGTAATGAATTTAAAATTGAACACTGCATTTTAATAAGTGCATTATTATTAAATCTTGATTTTTGAATGGAAATTTAACTTTATAAAATCATGAACTTGAGGAAAATTAAATGATGTTTATAAATGTGAAAATGTATGATTTTACGAGTTAAAAAATGTTTTAAATAAAAATATGATTGGTTGAGAAATTATATTGAATATTTGAAGTTAATTTACTGCGTTTTTGAAATGATATTTATTACAATGTAAATGATATTACAGCATTTGCAAATGCTGTAGTTGATGATAATGAATTAAAAAGCTATTGAATTAAAAACTATTATGGCAAGTGTTGTAAGTGCTGTAATTTTTGAATTTAACTAAGTTTATTTGAAATTTAATTAAACCCTATTACAACATTTCAAAATGTTGTCTTTTGTCAAATTGAACCGTTTTGAATGTAACCTTCCGTAACGTTCTCTAAATGCTGCGTAAAGTGAAATTTCACTGTTTTGATAAACGTAAGTGAATAAATGAACTTTGGAAGTAGAAATTTTTTGGAAATTTAATAATTTAATTATTAACATGATAACTTCATTTTAATGATAAAAAAATGATTTTTTTTGGAATATAAACTGTTTTGAAATATGAATTGAAATGGTATTCTAAATTGAATAAATGAATAATGATTGAAATGTGGTTTGAAAGATATGATATTTTGATATATTAATACGATTGAAATGTGGTTTCGAAAAGATATGATATTTTGATATATTAAAATGATTGAAATGTGGTTTCGAAAAGATATGATATTTTGGAAATGAAGCTTTGAAAAGTTATGATATGTTGATATATTAAAAATGATTTGAAAGAAAGTTTTGAAAGGATATGATAATTTAATATATTGAAATGGTTAGAAATGACCTGATGTTTATTTTGATAAATATTTGAATTGAAAGATATGGTATGATGATATATTGAAATGGTTTGAAAATGATTTAATCTTTATTTTGATAAAGATTTGGGTTGAAATGACATTTTATTTTTGAAGTATAAAATATTGTTTTAAAGTTATAACTACGGGTTATAATAACGATTGGTTGTTAAAGAGACCGGGATCGGATATTGTCTTATAGCCGGCCAATACCGAAAACCACTTTAACAACTGTGTACGCGGTGGAGATTCCAGAATGAAGTAGGATGGTGGCGACGTTCTCGAGGTATATTACGTGGACCCAACTCCCGTGAGTTGGCATAAATGACTAAAACAGGAGCTATACCGGGCTACACAAAGGGTCGCACCCTTTCATCGAGCATGCTCCATCGGAAACCATTCTATTACTTTTGTGATTCGATATGTGGCGCCACTTTGATTTAGTGGTATTGTTCGAGGTGGGCGGAAGCTGCTGGCTTGCCATCACCACCGGTCCGGGAGTGCAAACGGTGTATCCACTCTGGCATTGCCTCGCGTGCCGTGTCATCTCCTTATAGAGAGCCCACTACGATTTTGGTTTTAAAGATCCGACCGCGTTAAGGTTCACCATCCCCTTAACGCTATTTTCTATATGATTATACTTTACTGATTAGACACTACTATATATAGCGTATATTACTACATAGTAAATAGTTTAACGGATCCTTAGAGGATGGGAGGTCCCAAGCATCTTCTAAGTTACTTGTATCTTTGCTACAGTTCACTTGAGTTGGTTTACATTGTATAAGTATGTATGTCCTGACTCGAGTGTTTGTATTTTTATTTATGCTTGGGTCAGCCTGAGTTATTCACAGATTTGGATTTCCACTTTCTGGAGATTGGAATCGCTGGAGATTATCTACTTGTCAAGTTTCATCTTTTCAGTTCGGTTGTTCTATTCAGCTTGTACTTGGTTATCATATTTAAACTTCTGTTGTACTTTATTTCTTCTATTGTATCTTACGTAACTCTGATATATTTATATAGTAGCTTCATGAACTACTATCTCTTTTACTTCCGCTGCATTATTATTACTATGTGTATGTGATCTGTGATTTTATTTACTACATGTTCTAAGATTTGCCAAATTTTTATTTACAACGCGGTATTTTGAGCAATTCAATTCCGGCATGAGTGTCTACCTATACACTTATACTGGATGCGAATGGTTGAAAATACCTGGTCGTTACACTCACATGCCTACTAGGAAAAGAAAGAAGCTTGCATATAAGTTCTGTAGGAGAAAACTACTAAGGAGCTTGAGTTTATTATCACCTCCATCGATGAAAAGTCATCCTTCCAACGTTTAGAAAGCTCGATGAAAGGGTTTTCAAATCTCCAAATTCCTAATGACGTCATGAATTATGAATTCCCCAACATATATATTGAGGGGCTCAATTCTCCCACTAGAAGTGGCGATGACATTTATCCCACTGGCAAAGAAGAGAATACTCCTATAAGCAAGGCTGCAGTAATTAGTCCGTTGGGGGGACACTAGGACACTCATAATCACATGCACTTCACCGCACGATCTTCATATATCCTTTGTACAATGGTCACTTATAACTTTTGTTCAATTTTGCAGGTGCGATGCGTAATTCCTAAGCTTTTGATTGTTTGGGGGGCTCCTCGATGCAATACAGATCCAACCGTGATTCAGAATCGGGTAGGCGTAGAGAGAGGGATGTTGATCGAGAAAGAAGTCGTCGTTCGAGGGAATCTTCAACTTCCAAACATAAGTCTAAGTCTCGGTCGTCCCATCAGGAAGTTCAAACTAATCTTCCTATGCACAATGGAGATCAGACTTCTTTCCATGGTCCTTAAGTTGCCGCGCCGCCTGAGCAGTATTTCGGTTCATCCAGCCCCAAGCAGTCCCATGACCGTAGGTAGAGTAAATGTCCAATCGTCACTTCTGATCCATCATTACCGACTGCGACTCCAGAAGCTTACACAGTGGAAAAATTGGCCGAACTTAAGGTCAATTTCCAAAAATTTGTTACGACAAGCTTAAGTTCCTCCCCTCTATTCATACAATCCTAAGGAATACTAAAGTAAGTTCTCTCGCATGCGTCAATGACATTTTTGTGCAACATGAATCATTCTAGCACTTACCAGAGAAGATCTCCGAGGTATCTATCTTAAGACATAATGAAATCAATCGTCTCAAGCTAGAGGCGATTGATGATAAAAATATAATTAAACATCAAGAGACTGAGATCTTGGACTCGATTGTAAAATTGACCGTGGGAGAAAAAAGTGCTAAGGAAAAATCTGAGGTGGTGAGTCGTCTAGAAGCTACCCATAAAAAGAAACTTGATGCTGCCCTCAACTGTAGTGGTAAGCTTGCCTTGGAAAAAGATACCTTGCAAAAGGAGAAAAATATTTTGGCCCACCATGTTAAGAAGCTCAAAGAACTTCTTAAGAAGGAGAGGAAAGAGTAAATTGAAGCCCAAGAGGAATCGCAGAAATATTGCGAAGAGGCCGTTGAAGACAAAATTTTGAAGATTAAGTTTGATGAGAAACTTGCTCAAATTGAATTCCTCAAAGAATAAGCAAGAGAAGAAGGACACAATGAGATGAGAGAAGAGATCGTGGCCCAGGTAGAAAATGCCAAAGAAGTTGGTCAAAATGAAACTAAGGACATGTTTGAACCCCTGATCATTGAATACAATGCTATAGTCCTTATCCACCGCTATTTGAGCTTTCTAGGCAAGGATTATTCTGAGTCCTCACCGAGGCCTGAGAAAATTTTGTTGAAATGAAAAAGAGAACCCTTGGTGAAGCTGATTTAGACGAAGAGAAATTAGTATGGGAGATTCTTCATGAGGATGAACTTCTAGACCTTGCTGCTGCAAGACTTCTATATTTTGACATACTAGAAACCTCCAACAATGGGAAAAATACTGCAAAGTCTTCAGAGTCTGATCCCAAAGGCCGCATTTCTCTTTAAGCAGCCGAAGCGTCAGTATCTCTCGACCTGAAATAGGATTTATGCTAGTCAAACCCGATTATTAATCTAAGGTGCTAAACCCTATTCTGGAAGGGAAACTCCAGTGACAACTAAGAGTTAGTCGAATGGGGTATTCCGCTTTACTCTCCACTCTTCGAGAGGTTTCATTCTTCATGCCCAATAGTCATGGTCTTATCTTCTTATTTCCATGAATTTGCAGGTCTTCCAGGTCCCAGGAAAACTCCAAAAAGTTATGCCACCATAGAGCAACAATTGATAACTACTGAGGTTCCCCTGACCAGCAACGCTCCAGGGCCCGATACTCAAGTTTTCGGGGAATTCGATGATAATAAAGCTGAAGACTCACCGTTGCTTGATGGGTTGGATGACTTTTCATTACTGGCGCCACTGAACAAACTGATGAGCTCAGTCAAAAGAACACATCGAGAGAGAGGAATTACTAAGGAAAAAAGCTAAGGCAGAACCCTTCGATACAGACATTAATGACCCAAATCTCATTCTGTTACAAGTCACCCCACCAAACGGGTCGATTCCTTAAGAACTCCCTCCAACCTCTGAAAGCTCTCCTACTGAGGGCGGCAAAGGATCAAGGAAAAGGACAGGCGGAAGTTCGAGTAGTGGCACTCCTAAGAGATTTAGAAAGGAGAAATGGAAGAAGAGATAGTCATCATTCCAGCTTAGTTTGCATAGTTGTTTTCCTCTTTTGTTGGCCATGATTGTGTGGATGCAACCCTCGATTTTGGATAACCTTGTATCATTATTTTTGTAGTTTGATAAGCAACTAAAAGTTTTCTGTTTTCTGTTGAACTATTACAAGAATTTTTATTTAAGTAGTCGAGCTATTATTTTCCTTTCAAAGTACTTATAATTCGTTGCTCGTTGCTTTGGATGATAATATGTTAATTCTATCCCAAGGCCTCCATGCGGTCGTGGTCTTGATTCATACTAAACACGGGGCTCAAGCCCTAATGTTATGCTGTCAAATTCAATGGTTTTAATGATTATACTCCTGCCCTCAGTCTTGGATTAGCGGAGTTAGATGGTGGATGGTCGAACTCCATCCTTAGTGAGTTTATACTCCTCCTGTCAATTTCAGGCCGAAATTTATGGAATAGTGAGTGCTCAAACCACACTCATCTATTTGTTTATACTCATATCCACACTTTAGAGACTAAAGCTAGTTAGTGGGTGGTCGGTTCGCTCTTGACATTTTTTTATACTCCAGTCCATACTGTGATGACCTTAATTTTGACTAACATTATTTAGAATATTTAATTGAGCAAATTAAATAAAATAATGTAGATAGTTCGAAGATTGAGATTTATTAATTACGAAGGAGCCGTGCCTAGGGAATTGAAAGTAAGTAAGTAGGAGGAACACGGTAAGGGTAGAATAGGAATAGCCTTTGTTGTTATACCATAAACCCTTCTATTCTTCATTCCTTATTCATTTTTAACCTTCACAAACAAAACTAAATCCTTAAAGAACTCGACCGACTACCATTAATGGGATTCAAAGAGAAGAAAATCCAGGATTCAAGTAGAAAGCTTAAGCGAATCAATCTAAGGGAAAATCTTAACCTTCTTAACACAAAACCAAGGTGAATAATTGACTTACATCTCACTTTTGATACTGATTTTGGCTTCAAGTTAGATCCGAATTATTTTTGCAAGTTATATCCCATATTATGTTTATTTAAATGGATATATGCTTGTTAATGATTTATATTGTTTCATATGGATTTTATGATAAGTTTAGATTGGAAAACCTATTAAATGACATCCATATAATTTGCGTTGTATATATAATCAAAAACATTATTTTAGAAGTCAGGTTCAGGTTTCATAATTTTCCAAGTAATTATGGATTTTCTAAGAGGGAAAATAGAGAATTTCGGATTTAAATTATTTAAGGGAATTAAATAATGTTTTTGGGTTGGAAATTTAAATATATTAAAACATATTCAAAGTGAATTATTATGATTTTTAAGAATTTTTCTAAGTATTTTACTATGATTAATAAATTATTTAAGTTAGAGGAATTAAATTTTTAATTTTTTTGTAAAGGGGAAGGGATTATTTGTTAAAATAATTTTAATTGTTAGTTTTTGAATTTGGCAGCCTTTTTTGAAAAGAACTTTGATAAAGAATTGATAACCAATCATATTTTTACAAATTAGGAAGTTAGGTAAAAAGGAATTATTTTGGAAAGCAAAAATTCAGTTTTGTTTCAAAGTACAAATTTGCCACTTCCATTACTTGCTTTCGTCACCATGCCCAGAAGGCCTTTCACGCCTATTCAAAACCAATGTACATGGTATCAAGCAATTGGTATGTAGTGTATTGGAGAATGGCAGAAGGAACTATGTCGAAGGCATGCCTTCGAAGGGGTTGAAGCCAATTTTATTAGCTTTCGAATCAATCAACTTGCCTTCGTTTTTAAAAGGAAGCTTTCGAAGGAGTTGCTGCTTTTGAATTCATTCAACACCCTAGCTGTCGCATTCATCACTTTCAAATTGGTTAAGGACCGCTTTTCTTATAACCTAATATTTGGAAAGGGAGTTTTTAAAACTGAGTTGTAAAGCTAGCTGTCGAAGGAGTTGCAGCCTCGTCTCACTTAATATCAGTAAACTGAGATGTAATAGAATTATTCACACCAGGCTTTATGTCTGGCTCGAAGTTTATGTTTTCCCCTTAAACTGTCAGGTGCTCAAAATTAAATTTGAGTAGATTGAGAGTTAAGGACTTTTAAAGTATAGTAGGTTGGACGAATTAGCTTCAAAAGACATGCAGGAGGCAAAGCTAGCTATGTAAGAGCTAGTATTGTTTTCGTTGTGATGTAATTATGACTGATATGACTATCTAATACTCTGATCATCTGAGAGGGCATCTTCATATGTCGCTCTTGGCGTAATTTGTAATAATTAATTTAATCAAACCTAGGAACCATTTTTGGGATTATGTAATTGAATATGAAATATTGATTTGAAATGTAATCAAAAAAACTATTTTGAAACCTGTGTTGATTTTATTTCATAATCATGTGCTTATGATATTATGGATACCATTAACATTGCAGTATTTTATCACCGAAATTTAATACTATAGACGACTGCAGCATCTTAGCCTTAGCTTCGAGCCTTAAAGTAGGGGATGTTATAACTTGGTATCAAAGAATAGCTTTATGAAAACTTAAAAGAAAATTTAAACTTAAAATGATTTTTGAAAACATAATCCTAAGGAGTTAGAGAAAAGATTGGGGTATGGGATAACGTTATGATAACGTACTTGTATTTGTTATATAAGTATAGACTTTATCCCTATTCTCCCATCTCTCTTAGGCTATCCTCTATATCTTACAAAGGCTCGAATGTAGATTTTAAGGAAGTAAGATATGGATGCTAGGAATGGAAGAGTTAATCTTGATGAAGTACCACAACTAATGGAAACACCAAACCAAACACTAAACAGAATCCAAGTCGGGCACAAGCTACTAATGTAGGCATTGGAGCACCGCAAGTTGACATGGGAGCAGACCTGTCGACACCTTTACCTTTCTCCTTTCATTGAGCATCCCTCAATTCAGATACATAACATGCACGTCTGGTCGCCTGATCGGCCCAGAAAAGCATTATATGAAGAGTCAACGTCCAAACAACAAAAGGCATAATTCGCACTCTCCTATGGTCATATTCTCCAAACTCCATAGCCAATTCAACATAACCAACAGCTTCGGTTGTAGCACCATTAAAGCCATGAATGCGGGCTTTAGACGGTTTCAATTCCTTGGCTTCCATCCTCATTTGATCATAAGCTTTTTGAAAATTATATTTACAAAACTTCCACAATCAACCAATATTCCTCTCACTAAAGTGGTCCGACCATGGTCGAAATGACCATTGGGTCGATCATCGGAGCCTCCACCTTGTTTGCATCTTTGTTTCTAAATACAATATCATTTGACATTGTACGTTGCTAATTTGTTGGATCTCAATCTTTCATACTCGAACAACATTCAAAATTCACATGCTTAATCGTGCAAGCGTAGCAGTCCATCTCAAGCCAACTCTTATCAACTGGATGCAGTCCTCCGACTATTTTATTGATTACCAATTTTCCACCAGTCCGTGTAGGCTCCTCAGCCCTATATGGTGCTTGTCCTTGGTTGGGGTCGGATATCCCTTGCCCGCCATCTTGCGGGATTTTTACAAACTGTTGTAACTTTCTTTCTCAAATCAGCTTTTTGTTAATATCCTAGAGATGTCTTCATTCATTTGTGTTATGACCATAACATTCATGAAATCGATAATATTTTCCGGTCTATTTATGCATCTATGTTGACTCTTTCGGAGACGGCTTTCTATACTGCATGGTATTACAGGTAAAAAAATAGATATTCTCTAAAGAAGTATTCCGTAGCATGTAAGTATCGTACACCAGAATCCTAGCCTTTTCTCTTCCAGTATCCCTCTTTTATTCTTGGCTCCTATCTCTGCCTTTCTTTTGTTGATTCAGTTTGTTTTGGATATTCACTTAAACTTTTCCAGAGCTATCATTAGACCGCTTCATTGCAATATTACTTTGTACTCCGTCTTCACTTGGTCCAGCAACATTCTTCTTCCTGGAGCATCTGGCTTCCTCCTTCCTTAAATACCGAGCCTCCTTTTCATAAAAGCGCTCCAACATTGCGGGTGGCTTGCCAGCTAATCAATCGTAAAATCAGACTCAAGATCAATACCTCTTGTTACGGCCATCAATGTTGCATGGTCATTCAGATTACTAATTTCTATGACATTAATATGGGACCTTTCCACATAATCGTTCGGTAATTCTTCGGAGCCTGGATCATGCTGGATGGAGACATTACATCTTTAGGGCGAGTAGCGTGCATACGGAACTGCTTCACAAACCTTGTTGCCAAATCATCAAATCTAGAGATCGACCACGAGGGTAACCTTGTAAACCACATATTTTCTATTCTAGAGAGAGTAATAGGAAAACATATGCACTTACTTGCATCATCTGCTCATGCGGAATCCATCA
Source organism: Allium cepa (assembly GCA_030765085.1). Taxonomy (NCBI): domain Eukaryota; kingdom Viridiplantae; phylum Streptophyta; class Magnoliopsida; order Asparagales; family Amaryllidaceae; genus Allium; species Allium cepa. The sequence continues at coordinate 787,860,850 of CM060935.1, read as the reverse complement.
ACCAAATCTTATGATGTGCTGCGGGTCGGTTTTTCCCTCATAGGTAGGCATCGATGGCATGTTGAACTCCTTGGATACTCTCCATGTAGGACATCGTTAGTGAATAGGATAGGGTATGGCTTCTCGAGATCCCCCATTCATCATTGGTCAAGTCTTGGCTCTCTCTTACTAACTGTCTAACCATAGATGATAAGTCCAGGTTTGGATAGTTGTGCCAAGCCTGGTCGTGTTCCACCTCATGTGAATGGTCTGGTCAATGTCTACGGGCCGTTCCATGCCCCTTGGTTCAGCATCCTCCCGATGTATACCATGTACATTCACATCATCATCATTTTGGGGAAGTAATTAGTCAACGTTTAACTGAACTCCATCATCTAAATCGGTCGCAGCAGCTCCAGCTTGAATCCCATCATGTACAGGTATGTCCCCTCCTCTGGAGGAGGATTGGTACCGATCCCAATGGAGGGATCGGCACCGATCGGTCTTGGCCCACTAGGAAGGTCTGCCTATTGATGCCTTGAAGCTTCTGCACGATTCCATCAATTATGTGACGCCTATGTCTGTGATACTCCTCCGATGAAATATAACTCTTCGGTGCTGAGTAGGGTGCCTCCTTGCTTTCCCTCGCTGTTGTTGATTGAGTTGTTTCATTTGGTTGATATTGGCTAGAACCTGCTATTTCAATTATCGATGGCTATCCACTAGCTCTCTCATTAGATTTTGGAATTCATCTCTTGTAATGGAATCAACTAGATTTCGAACTTCAACTGGATCGGTATTCACATCCATTGATTGACTGCTCATGCCTACTTGTTGGATGCTAGCATTCTCATTTCTTTCTACATTCCAAGAAGCGGATCTAGTGTTCCTCACCATTATCGATAGCTTTGCTTAGATTTTTGCAAATCCGAAGAACAAGCAAACTTCTGGAAGATAATTGTGCATCTCCTTTGGGGGATTTATGCAATCTGGTAGCAACAAATGGATCATAATAAGCTGAGAATCAAGGTTCTCAATGAAAGCATCAAAAAGTTTGCACCAAAAATTGACACAAACACCCAATAGAGGTTTTTAGGAGAAATAAATGAAGAATATAAAATTAAACTAGAAGATAATAAAAAAGAAATAGCAGTAAATGGAAATAATAACGAACACAATGATTTATAGTGGTTTGGCGTTGTTTTCCTATGTCCACTTTGAACAGATTGCTTTATCACTCATTTTATAAATTGAGTACAATAGGGATCAGATGAAAATCCTTAGTTACAAAAGAGTATAAAGCTACTAGCAGCGTAAAAGTCCCAAAAATGAACAACCAAGCTAGACTTTATAGACGAAGATGGCCAAATATCGTAATGAAAGTTCGCCAAAAGGACCTTCAAAACATTTGGACCTACAAGACTAATCACATGACCTAATTCCTAGAGAAGAGTGATCGGCACCGATTTGTACTTTGGTGGAATTTCGGTGTTTGATCACTAAGCTTCGTCATGCTAAAATATGCTTAGCCTCCAAATTTCATAACAATTGGATAAGTAGAACTTGAGGTATTGCTTGATCTTTGCTTTAACATGGGTTGCTTGCTGATTCCTGCCGATCCCTACTATGAAAGAGTGTTGCTTCATCTTCTTAAAGTGTGATCCCTTGGGTAGGCTCCCTAAGGTCCCCATATCTTGCTCACAAAATTTCATATGCATTGGACTTGTGGATCTTGAGATATTAATTGTTTTCTATTGAAATGCACTTTCTCCTTGAAACATATCTATCCCTATGATGGAAGTCGATTTTTTGTCGATCTCTCCTGTGTGTTGAATCATATTCCATACATCGAACATTCTACCTTGCACATCTATCAATTTCATGCAATCTCGACTTCATATTACCATCTATACTTGAATTACTGATCCTACAGTCATTAATATGGATCCATCAGCTTAATAGCAGTCGAATCTAACTTGCAATCAGTTCAATATAGCCGGGTAAAAATGCCTGATAACACCTATATATATCATACATTCCCTCATGATGTCGATAACATAAAATATGATGAAATGTCAACTCAAATAGTGGAAGATGCTCGAGGTAAATGGAAAACTCAACCACGCTCTACATAATAGGTCCTAAACCTTACTATCACCATTCCAAATCATAGATATCAAGAGTTTAAAAAGCCGAAGGATAATTTAAATTATTTCAAAAAAAAGATAATTGATTTTACTTTGTGAAATTTGAAAATAAGAGGATTGTGACAAGCTATTGGTAAATGACAGATACTTCTATTATAGAAAATGGGTTATGTTCAAGGAATGGAGTCCAAGAATGGAGCTCTCCAAAGAATTTTTACAATCAATCCTCATCTAGGTTGGTTTCTTAGGACTTAGAATTGACCTTTGCACTAAAGAAGAGATTGGAGAATACCATCACTGCTAGTTAACCCAATAAAAATGGATTAAGTAACTAAATGAATGGTTAGAATAGCTTATGCTTGAATATTAATTGAAATCAATTCAATTTTCTCTTTTACAAAATAAGTTCCTATTATGAACGCAATTGAAAACATTAGTTGGTAATAATTCCAGTATAAGTGAAGACCGAACAAGTGCGGTATATGTAACTGCTTCAATCATTTAGCCAATACTACATAATAACTACAACATTGATCTTGAAAAACGAACACGTTGAAGCAGTGAGATTAATTTGATAAAACTAATGGAAAAAATAAGATTTAACATGCATAAACGTGTAGATTGTAACACAACCATAAAATAATAGTGCAAGTACAAATGTCTAGTTTAAAGTACAACCCTAATTATTACAAAGTGAAGTTTCTTTGCTTGAGAATTCCACTACAAATACATCCTCACCCACTAATGGTTAAATTCTACAAACAACTCTACAAAAGACGTAATTCATAAACTCAAGATCATTTAATATCAAAAGATACAGATGTTGTACATTACCTATAATGGTCTTGGATCTGCTTATTGGTTGAATCAGCCACCTCTTCATATTTGGAACATTTCCAACTCAAAGCTCCTTCACTAAGTTTGAACATGAATTTACAATTGACATATTATACTCAATCCTAATTCATGTTCAATATTAAGTTAAGAACTTTTAGTTGGAAGTGTTCCAAATAATAAGTAGTGGATTAAACCAAAGGCTAAGTACGTCGCCATAAATAACGCTGGAATAAAAAAATAAAAAAAATGCACAATTTAAAACTAGGAAGGATGATTCGAAACGTTGTGATATTATTATATGATAACAATGCTATGACGTAGTCTATAAAAGAACCTAAAGCTCAATAGAAGTCCACTCAGATGGGTTACACATAATAAAGATCGTTTATCGGGATAGGAGAGAGTTAATTGATAGAGTAGATAATTAAAACAATATATCATATCCTTTCACTAAAGGATTAGCCCAATTAGCTATTATGAAAATTGATCAAAGGAGTTGAAGTAAGTGTCCATAGTTGACCCCAAGTTCAAGTGGGAGATTGATAGAGTTAAAAGTATGCCCTAGGGGCAATTATATTATTTGTTACATATATCTAACTCGATTACCAATCTCGTTCATAATAAAGGCATTTCATTTCTATAATATAGTTTATGTATTATGATATAATTAATTAAGTATTTAATTAAAAGTATATATAAATAGAAAATCTTTAAGTAGTATGTTATACAATAATACTACAAATGGCTGTAATCACAAGAATGTTATTACAACGAAAATAACATATTGTTCTAAATAATTTTGCGACAATCCACACTTTAGTGGGCCTAATTTTTTGATTAATCGAAAAAATTAAAGTTCGTTAGGGTATGGATCATTGGTTTTAGTAATCTAAAATAAACATAAGTATATAAGAGAGCTATGGATAAGAACTCTCGGTGGAATAATAAAATATAATAAAACACACACACACACACAGATATATATATATATATGTGTGTGTGTGTGTGTGTGTGTGTGTGTGTGTGTGTGTGTGTGTGTGTGTGCACACATTGACTAAGGAAAATACTTTGGAACCAATATCATTTCTTGGATTTCTAGTGCCCTGGTCAATGCAGAGTATGCATGAGGAAATTTGTTCTCTAACTGTTGCCGTCTTATACCAGTACATGTCTTCTAAATCTGTTCTGTGGATTGCAATGAGGAAGGGGTTGGAACCACATTTCAGTGATTGGTAAATTACATACTTTAACATGACACTTGTTTACCCTGATTGATTTCCATTACGTGTTATGTCCATTATTCATAAATTAGTCGTTTTAACTTCATTCATACATACAATACATCTAACCTACCCCGAGGTATGGAACTGATGCATACGTATGTGTATGTGTAAGAATCACTATCCTTATGGACAAGGATATATTCCCTGCTAGTACCCACTACTGCACACTGTGTCGGGCATCCAATAACAATGTCTAGGCCGACTTACACTTATACTGCGGAACCTTATGTCAGTGCCTAATAATGGTATTATAACTAATTAGCTGTATTACAAACCTTTCTCAAATACTTATTTTAACCACTACATATCATATATCAAATTCACATAACCATACTACAACTACATATATCATACTTACACATTGAAGGGGGACTGTAATGTCGAATCGCATCAGAGACGACTTAGGGTCCGCTGTATCCATGTCCACCACTCAATGGTATAACACCACTTATTGCACCACGTCGGGCAACCAACAATAATGCACATCCTGATTGCCGTGTGCAATGAGGAAACTCATGTTAGTGCCAAGCTACGCACCTCTCCAGACATCCACCAATGGTGTTGTCATCAACCGAGGAACCTCCTATGAGTGTCGTGTGCTTAGCACATTCTTGCGATCGAACCGCCTTATATTGCAGCGGGTCCTATAGTTGGAAATGTACCACATTAATACAATGTACACGGAACTGCTGGTACCCCCTTGCGAAGGGTAGACTTCTCTTATGTAACATTACCGACCTTGCATCCCAATCCTCTAGTAATGACAACATCATTTATAATTACCTAAATATTAGGCTAGACCTAGTAATCTACACCTATTATAAATACATTCTTGAGGTCGTATAATTTCAAATAGGAAATTATTATGCTTCCTAAGTTCTTAATTTCCATAAACTTACTTCTTATTTCATTAATGTCAATAAATATCATTTACTACTTCTTTTCCACTAATATAATTAAGTATCATTTATTGCCTCTATTCAATTAATAAAACCAAGTATCATTTACTGCTTCTTTTTTATTAATTTAATTAAGTATCATTTTCTGCATCATTCTTTTCCGTTAATGTAATTAAGTATCATTTACTGCTTCTTTTCTATTAGTGCCCCTTTTAACTTGATTAATATAAGTTCCCTAATTGTTCAATTCATGTTTAGCACTTATTATTTATTTCCTACCTTATATTTATTCACATACATTTCATCGACAAAGGGATTATCGTTATCATTTCTACCTATAACACTTTAGTCTTACATTTGGCAAATTCTGAATTTTAATGTATCGAAATTTGGACTTTCCCCAAAAGGAATGTTATCACTGTAACTTCCCATAAATTATCTGAATGAAGTATTATGTTGTGTTTGAAATTATAGAAATTACATTATCTGTTTATATTGAAAGAGACAGTAAAAAATATGATAAATTCCTTATTTTGCACATCCCTTTCCTTCGGGCATATTCCTTGTTATTTCAAATGGCACATTTTCATGTATGATTGCAAAGTTGGGCAATTTATAGAAATTCATGTAGAAACATTATTCATTCCAATGAATTAAAGTATAAATTTAAACCCCAACCAACTTTGAAACAATCTTTAATCAAGTTTAATGACTTGTAATATTCCAATAACAAAAACTAGAATTAACATATAATCTTATTTATAACTTATTGTAGGATCGATTTCACCCTAGAGGGGGGGTGAATAGGGTGATAGTGTAAATTATTAAAAATTAATCGCGGAAGCTTATAAATTAATTTCAATTCAGATCACAGAATAGCAGCACAGATATCGCAGAATATAAATAACAGAATAAAACAGAACAACACAGAATTTACCCAGCTTCGGCAAAACCCTGCCTACGTGCTGCCCCCAAGGTTTCTACTAGAAATTAGATAGTCCCTCGCTTACACACGTAAACTCGCTATACACCGCTATTGACTAATCTAACTCTACGCTTAAAACCTTGACCACAACTCAACTACCGAGTTGCAAATTCCCAAACTACACACCGTAGTTTGCACCCTAGTCACACGACTAGAAAAATTAAAACGGTTTAAAAAGGAAAATTACAAATTAAAAAGCAAATTAAGTAAAATAAAGTCCTATTTAAAATAATAAACTAAAGCCTTTTAATAAAAGAAAGTCGGCCCCTTGTTCACTTCAACCCGTTTCTCTCTTTTTTCCTTCGTGAAAAAATGGCCGCTCCTTTTTCAGATCTAGGGCTTCGTCCCTTTGATTCAATTAGGGCTTTTGAAGTGCCGATCCTACTTCGATCGATTTTGTGATTGTTCACGTGTTGCCTTGCTCGATCGATTCTCGTTGGTCTCTCTCTGGCTACTTCAAGTTGATGGAGTTCGACTTTGATTTGGTATGTGATTTCTGCTTCGTTACTGTTTGATTTTCGTATTCGAACTTCCATGATTATGCCGATGATGATTTTAATTTATATAGGGTTTGTAACCCTAGATTTGCGTCGTATAATCTCTAATTGAATTTGTCAACTGTTTCACCTCGACCACTTGATTTTTCTTGAACGAATGTGATGACTTCTGACTTCTTCAATTTCGAATATTTCGTGTTTACTTGGTTAACACGGTTTGATTCAATTTCGTGATAACCACGGTATTTTGATTTCTGGAATTTTTACTTTGTTGACTTGTTCAATATTGACATGGCGATTTTACTATGACTTCGGCCTTGACACTTTGCATTTCTTGCTTGAGTACTGGGTTGCTATGATACATATTGCCTTTGGTTATGTTGCCATCAGTTGCTTGTACTATCTGGTCAGCAGCTTGTCGAATTTACATGTACATTGATTCTATGGCACGTCTGCATCCTTATTTGCGTTCATCTCTGCACTTTTCCTTTTTTTTTTACTGTAACAGATGCTACACTTGTTTATGTATTCGACATTGTTTGCTTTGACACAAATGCTTTGACACATTGCCATGCTATTCACTGTTGCATTTTGCATTTGGTCTGCACTTTCACCGATGCACTCGAGTTTTGTTCATCCAATTCGTTGATCCTTGCAGCCAGTGTTGCATTTAATCAGTGTATTTGTACACATCAGTTGCTCGGCCATCACTGTGTTCATGTACCACCTGAGTTTGCATTTGGTATGTTCATTTGAGTCTTCAGAAACTTCACAGATGCTTCACTTGGTCTTTGTTCTCTTGCATACTGATGCTGTCCACTGCAGCTGTGTTTGTTTATTTGGTATGTTCATTTCAGTGACTTGTCTTGTTGACTTTGGTCGAACTTGAAATTCAATTGTACAACATGATGTTGATTTTGATTAGTTTGGGATTGTTTGGCCTGTAGCTTGCCACTGCTTGCATTTGATTTGTAGTTGATGTTGTACACTGTTTGACCTGGCACTGGTTCACTTTGTATCATGCTTTCATATATGCACAGTTGGTTCATTGGTTTATCTTGATGGTCATGTACCACTGCATCTTGTCTTGTAACACTTGTGTCACCTATGTTGCAACTGCACTGTTGCCTTGTTGTATTGTAACTGGACATTTGAGTTTGTTGCATTTGTTGGTTCATCACTTCGTTCCAGTTTGATAATGTGTAGCCTGGTCTCTGTTGCATGTGTTGCCTCTGGTGTAGTCTTGTCTGGTGCATTGTCTTTTGTATCACTGAGTTGAGTAACAGCTGTGGTCCATGTTGCTGCTGCTTGGTCATTTGTCTGCACTTTCACTTGAACTTGTAGATGATGGTTCATTTGACTTGGAATTGGATGTTTGTTCATTCCAGTGAGTTGTCTGGATTTATTCAACATAGTTGTATTTGTACATTGCCTTTGTTGTGGTCTGGAGTGTATGTTGGCAACTTGTTCGGTGCATTTGCTGGCAGTTGGTCTTTATTGCATTCATGTCATATTTGAACATAGTTGCATTATATTGGTCGAGCTTTGATTCTTTGTTGGCACTTGCTTGAACTTGATTTGTTTATTTGCACTGTTGTATATTCGAACTGCACCTGTGTTGAATCCAGTTTTATTTGGATTTGACCTTGTGCTGAAGTCGTGATATATTGCATGTTTCACCTGAGTTGAATCCTGTATTTTTATTTGGGTTTGACCGGTGCTCACCTGTCCCTGTAACTCAATCAAGTGTATATATTGGTGTGCACGGCCTTGTGGCATATACAGTGATACACTGTGTATGTCACAAGTTGTTCGTGTATGATGAATTCAAATTTAAATTATGACGAACAACCCAAATAACTGAGGCAAATCATATTTTTAAAATCATCTTTTAATTTATATTGCAAAAATATTTTCTTTTCAATTTTACTGCGTTAGTGAATATTTTTGCAGATTGCTCAGATGCTGGATTCAAACTGGAATGCAGTTGTAGATAAAAATACGAGTGTGAGTGATATGTAGTGAGGTGAATATGTAAATGTGAAATGTGATGTAATTGTAATCAAAGTTGTATAGTATAGTGAGAGCTTGAAATTGTATTATTCAAAATTGTAATAAATATTTGTTTGAATAAAATATTCGTTTGAATTTAAAATCTGTGTTATTTATTTTATTCAGCAAATATTTATTTAATCTGTGAAAATAAATAGTATATTAACAAATACATTTAAACGAATGTATATATGTTTATTATCATCAAACAAAAATCATATAAGCGCATATTCAACAATCTCCCCCTTTTGATGATAACAAACATATATTTAAGATTTTGAATATATTAAATGTATTTGATAATTTCAATTGCTCCCCCTATTTGAATGCTTCCTTTCTATATGATACTCCCCCTACATATATGACTCCCCCTACATATATGCATACAAACAAAATGTGCAAATGAGTCTATATGCATATTGAAAACTTCTTTGACCTTTTCTCTCCCTTTTTACAAAATCTTAACTTTTCTCTCCCCCTTTTGTTATCAGCAAAAGAATAATAGAAATAGAGAAAGATAGAGATAAAGTAATCGATATTAATCCAACTTAAAACCCAATTGAATATAAATATTAAATTTCAATAGAAAATCAAACAAAAATCATAAAAATATTGTTAGGCGCATATTCCATTTTTAGAATGATGGAGATGATGTCATCATATAAAACCATACAATTGTGTCTATTTGTGGTATTTTTATATCAGGAATTTGAATATCTACTAATCATGCATAACCGTTAGGACTTTTAAATGAGATTAGTAGTATTCCAATTTTATTTTTTTTAAAAAAAATGAATTCAAGTATCTTCTAACCACGCATAACCGTGAGGACTTTTAAATGGGATTAGAATCAACTTGTTTATTTTAAAAGAAAAAAAATCAACTTTTGATATGCGTTCCATACATGCATAACCGTGAGGACTTTTAAATGAGCATGGAAGCACATAACAAATTCCAAGTAATTCACCCATGCATAACCGTGAGGACTTTTAAATGAGAGTGAATACTTTGGTATTTATTTATTTATTTATTTTTTTTTAAAAATGAAAATGAAAAACGAACGATTCCTGCTTAAAGTACCACATATCAACAAACTATATAGAGTTTTGATGAGTGATAGTTGTTAGAAATATGATAGATATAGAGATGGTCATGGAATTTTTACCAACAAAAAGTTTTATAACTCTTGTTTAAATTTCTAAAGAAATTTTCTAATTATACTTTCTCGAGTTATAATATATGATAAATATCAACACTCATCACTTTTTCTATTACTATTTTTCTTTTCGATAAACATTAGGGAGTCAGATTAGTCAATATAGTCATTTAAAATCAAATTCAAAAATAATTATGAAACCAATTTTTCAAAATGACTAATCTGAAAATATGGTCAAAAATGATTTTCTCCAGGGGGTTTTAAAAGAAAATTTTCTGCTATTTGAAAATTATTTGAAATGAAAAATATGCAGATATTTTCTTTGAAAAACGATGCAGTTAATGAATGTGTCAAAAATTAATCATGTTCCACTAGTAATTTTTCTATCAACCATATTACCAGTGTAATCTGCATCTGAATTTAAATTTCACTCAAAATTCACTCGTTGAATATCAAAGACCAGATTAAGAAATTTCTCATGATTATTATCAACAAATTTTAAATGAAATTCTCTTGGATTTGAAATGAAAACCGTGTCAACAATCAATCATATATTAAAGTGTCAATTTTAGAAGCCATTAAACGTTATTTTTATTTCAAAGCAATTTCTTAATAGTTTCAACAATTTCAAAAAAAAATTTAACATCCTTTTCACAATTTTTAAAATAGAATTCATTAGGATTTTAAATCGAGGCCGTGTCAAAACATGAATATAGATTTAGCCAAAAATATTATAACAACAATATTATTATCCAATCAAAACACTATTTTTCTCTCAAACTTATATATCAAGTAATTCTAGAGAATTTTATAGTGTTTTTGGCATAAGAATATAAATGGCTAATCAATTTTGAATAAAGTCAGAATCAAAATCATCATTAAATCATCATCATATCATAATTGGCTGATTTTATTCAGAAAATGGTACAGATTATCACATTTAATATATCGTACAAATAAATATACTTTTACCTGTCTTTACCTTTACGATATTTCTCGTCGTTGTTCATTGTGATTCTGTCACCCTTATACTAGGCTAAGGAACTTAGCTTTGTCGCCCGTTGTGTTTCTGGAACAGCCAAAAATCCAGGTAACACTATTGTTGTTCCTTAGCCCGCCACCACACCTACACGATGAAAATTTTATGTGACCTATTTGTTTTTATAGGTCCATGGTTGTTAGTGGCAGAAAATTTTGAAAAATAATTTTGTGTAGACCCAAAACTATTTATAATTGTTCCCTTTGGCACCCAAATTTGTTTAACTTTGAGAGTTTTTATATTTGTGCCTTTTGGAACCCAAATCGGTATAGTTTTCACATGTTTGGGTCTATACCAACAATTATTGTGATCGTGTCCAAATTTTCTACAAATTGTGCACATAGAATTAACTTGATTAATCTTGTTTTCAACAATTTTCGAATTATTAAATCCAAGTCCTTGTCTAACCGTATTAACAATTTGCTTTCCTAATAGCATATTCAACGATTTTTCACTTTTTGAAAATTTATCTAAAGTCGTAGACAATTGTTGGACTTTTGATTTGAGAGATTCATTTTCGTTTAACAACTGTGTGCACTTTTTAATAGAATTCTCTCTCCTAGTATTTTCATTCTCCTTTAAAATCAGAATTTCATTTTCAAGCGATTTTATTTTAATTTCTGATTTTTTAATTTCCTCATCAAATGTTGGACACTTATCACACTTAGGGATCCTACTTTGATAGGTTTTAACTAATTGATCAAGTTGTTTATTACATTCTATCAAAGTATCTTTTTGAGATTCAAGTTTGGCGTATTTTTCCCTAAGTCGTTCAAAACAACCGTTTACTTCATGAAAATATATAAGCAACTCAGAATGGGTAAGTTTTGATACCTCACTTGGCTCGTCATCGTCACTGTCAGTTGTATCACCTCGAAGACACAATTCTGCCTTTTCGCTTTCACTTCCAGTGCTTTGATCATTCTCGTCTATTTCATCCCAAGTGGCTGCAAAACTTTTCTTTTTCTGTTTCTTTCCGTGGCTGGATTTAATTTGTGGACAATCGGGCTTGATATGGCCGGGTTTGTTGCAAATAAACTTTTGTTCTTCTGAGTAGTCTAGTGCTTTGGCTATTCTGCTTTTTGCTTTATGAATTCGAGCTGAATTTCCATGTTTTTGATTCCATTTTTTGAATTTCCTTATTAACAGCTCCAATTCTGCTGCTCCATCATCTTCATCGTTATCATCATCACTTTCGGTTGTTCCTTTGAGAGCTATTGATTTCTTTTGAGTGTCACCTCCTTCACGCTCTTCTTTGAATTTCATTTCAAGCTCATAAGTGGTGAGATTTCCGATGAGTTCCTCAACTTTAAGTAGTTTTAAATCTTTTGATTCTTGTATGGAAGTTACTTTTGCTTCAAAGCTTCGTGGAAGGACTCTGAGGATTTTCCGGACTATTTCTAATTCGGTGTATGTTTTTCCGAGAGCTTTTGATTTGTATACGATATTGGAGAGTCGTCCGTACATCTCTTTGACATTTTCTTCCTTCGCCATTTTGAAGTTCTCGTATTCGCTGCTTAGCATTGCAAGGCGAGATTCTTTGACTTGAGATGTTCCTTCGTGAGTCACTTCTAGTATGTGCCATATTTCCTGCGCAGTTAGACAATGTGAGACACGATTAAATTCAAATTGATCCAATGAACAGATAATAGAATTCATAGCTTTGGCATTAGTATTCTGTAATTTATTTTCTAGTTCTGTCCATTGTTCCTTTGGTTTCTCTATTTCCTGATCATCTACAGTTATAGTTGGTATTCTATAACCTGTCTCAACAATATCCCAAGCGTCAATGGTTTTCAAAAAAATTTTCATCCTATTTTTCCAAAAAGCATATTCACCATTGAACATTGGTGGTCTAACTATGGATTGACCTTCTGCAAAAGCATTATTAAAAGAAGCCATTTTAAAAATTCGAATTTTTAAACAAAAACTGATTTTTTCAAAAAAAATAGAATTTTTAAAACAAATGTTGACTTCTATTCCTAGCTCTGATACCACTAGTAGGATCGATTTCACCCTAGAGGGGGGGTGAATAGGGTGATAGTGTAAATTATTAAAAATTAATCGCGGAAGCTTATAAATTAATTTCAATTCAGATCACAGAATAGCAGCACAGATATCGCAGAATATAAATAACAGAATAAAACAGAACAACACAGAATTTACCCAGCTTCGGCAAAACCCTGCCTACGTGCTGCCCCCAAGGTTTCTACTAGAAATTAGATAGTCCCTCGCTTACACACGTAAACTCGCTATACACCGCTATTGACTAATCTAACTCTACGCTTAAAACCTTGACCACAACTCAACTACTGAGTTGCAAATTCCCAAACTACACACCGTAGTTTGCACCCTAGTCACACGACTAGAAAAATTAAAACGGTTTAAAAAGGAAAATTACAAATTAAAAAGCAAATTAAGTAAAATAAAGCCCTATTTAAAATAATAAACTAAAGCCTTTTAATAAAAGAAAGTCGGCCCCTTGTTCACTTCAACCCGTTTCTCTCTTTTTTCCTTCGTGAAAAAATGGCCGCTCCTTTTTCAGATCTAGGGCTTCGTCCCTTTGATTCAATTAGGGCTTTTGAAGTGCCGATCCTACTTCGATCGATTTTGTGATTGTTCACGTGTTGCCTTGCTCGATCGATTCTCGTTGGTCTCTCTCTGGCTACTTCAAGTTGATGGAGTTCGACTTTGATTTGGTATGTGATTTCTGCTTCGTTACTGTTTGATTTTCGTATTCGAACTTCCATGATTATGCCGATGATGATTTTAATTTATATAGGGTTTGTAACCCTAGATTTGCGTCGTATAATCTCTAATTGAATTTGTCAACTGTTTCACCTCGACCACTTGATTTTTCTTGAACGAATGTGATGACTTCTGACTTCTTCAATTTCGAATATTTCGTGTTTACTTGGTTAACACGGTTTGATTCAATTTCGTGATAACCACGGTATTTTGATTTCTGGAATTTTTACTTTGTTGACTTGTTCAATATTGACATGGCGATTTTACTATGACTTCGGCCTTGACACTTTGCATTTCTTGCTTGAGTACTGGGTTGCTATGATACATATTGCCTTTGGTTATGTTGCCATCAGTTGCTTGTACTATCTGGTCAGCAGCTTGTCGAATTTACATGTACATTGATTCTATGGCACGTCTGCATCCTTATTTGCGTTCATCTCTGCACTTTTCCTTTTTTTTTTACTGTAACAGATGCTACACTTGTTTATGTATTCGACATTGTTTGCTTTGACACAAATGCTTTGACACATTGCCATGCTATTCACTGTTGCATTTTGCATTTGGTCTGCACTTTCACCGATGCACTCGAGTTTTGTTCATCCAATTCGTTGATCCTTGCAGCCAGTGTTGCATTTAATCAGTGTATTTGTATACATCAGTTGCTCGGCCATCACTGTGTTCATGTACCACCTGAGTTTGCATTTGGTATGTTCATTTGAGTCTTCAGAAACTTCACAGATGCTTCACTTGGTCTTTGTTCTCTTGCATACTGATGCTGTCCACTGCAGCTGTGTTGGTTTATTTGGTATGTTCATTTCAGTGACTTGTCTTGTTGACTTTGGTCGAACTTGAAATTCAATTGTACAACATGATGTTGATTTTGATTAGTTTGGGATTGTTTGGCCTGTAGCTTGCCACTGCTTGCATTTGATTTGTAGTTGATGTTGTACACTGTTTGACCTGGCACTGGTTCACTTTGTATCATGCTTTCATATATGCACAGTTGGTTCATTGGTTTATCTTGATGGTCATGTACCACTGCATCTTGTCTTGTAACACTTGTGTCACCTATGTTGCAACTGCACTGTTGCCTTGTTGTATTGTAACTGGACATTTGAGTTTGTTGCATTTGTTGGTTCATCACTTCGTTCCAGTTTGATAATGTGTAGCCTGGTCTCTGTTGCATGTGTTGCCTCTGGTGTAGTCTTGTCTGGTGCATTGTCTTTTGTATCACTGAGTTGAGTAACAGCTGTGGTCCATGTTGCTGCTGCTTGGTCATTTGTCTGCACTTTCACTTGAACTTGTAGATGATGGTTCATTTGACTTGGAATTGGATGTTTGTTCATTCCAGTGAGTTGTCTGGATTTATTCAACATAGTTGTATTTGTACATTGCCTTTGTTGTGGTCTGGAGTGTATGTTGGCAACTTGTTCGGTGCATTTGCTGGCAGTTGGTCTTTATTGCATTCATGTCATATTTGAACATAGTTGCATTATATTGGTCGAGCTTTGATTCTTTGTTGGCACTTGCTTGAACTTGATTTGTTTATTTGCACTGTTGTATATTCGAACTGCACCTGTGTTGAATCCAGTTTTATTTGGATTTGACCTTGTGCTGAAGTCGTGATATATTGCATGTTTCACCTGAGTTGAATCCTGTATTTTTATTTGGGTTTGACCGGTGCTCACCTGTCCCTGTAACTCAATCAAGTGTATATATTGGTGTGCACGGCCTTGTGGCATATACAGTGATACACTGTGTATGTCACAAGTTGTTCGTGTATGATGAATTCAAATTTAAATTATGACGAACAACCCAAATAACTGAGGCAAATCATATTTTTAAAATCATCTTTTAATTTATATTGCAAAAATATTTTCTTTTCAATTTTACTGCGTTAGTGAATATTTTTGCAGATTGCTCAGATGCTGGATTCAAACTGGAATGCAGTTGTAGATAAAAATACGAGTGTGAGTGATATGTAGTGAGGTGAATATGTAAATGTGAAATGTGATGTAATTGTAATCAAAGTTGTATAGTATAGTGAGAGCTTGAAATTGTATTATTCAAAATTGTAATAAATATTTGTTTGAATAAAATATTCGTTTGAATTTAAAATCTGTGTTATTTATTTTATTCAGCAAATATTTATTTAATCTGTGAAAATAAATAGTATATTAACAAATACATTTAAACGAATGTATATATGTTTATTATCATCAAACAAAAATCATATAAGCGCATATTCAACACTTATTTCATAACTTTTATGGACTACTTTCACCCTTACATTCCAAATTTAAGTGCATATAACATTTAATCAAATTTAACAATCTATTGAGTATGTATGCAAGAGTATCAAGTTCATTATACATGTATAAGCCTAAAATTCCATAATTTATATACAAGCATAAAAGGAACAGATTCACAATGATAAAAATATAATATTGTGTAAAAAACATATAACTTCCTACTCACCTCATAGCTTCCAAATCTCCAGATTTAAATCCATTCTCTTTATTTGACTCCCTTTCTTTTAATAAAAATATGTATGTAATGCGCATGCATGTTTATTACAATTATAGACCTGAAAAGAGATTTGAGTAAACTGGAATTTTAAATTTAGTTATAGAATTTACCTCTTCTTTGTAGAATCAATTCACCCACAATCTTCTTCCCTTTTATGTTCTGCTATTCTCTACATACACACAACAAACACACACATATGTATAATATAACATTTGCAACTAAATGGGTCACAAACACCCAAGAATAGTTTTTTTTAGAGAAGTAAGTGATGAAAAACAAAATTAAACTGAATAGATAAATCAACATGTAACAGAGAATCAACTATAATTAGAGACACAAAGATTTATAGTCGTACGACGTTGTATGCCTATGTCCACTTTTAAGATTATTCTTTATTAATCACTTATAATCCGATTACAACAATAAAACATAGCAAAATACTTGATTACAATAGAGTCTAGAGTAACAAGCAGCTTAAAGGTCCTCAGAATGACCCATCAGGCAAGTATTTACAGGTGAAGACGACCACCAATCTCTCTGAAATTTCAGTTGAAGGACCTTCTTATCCACATAGGCCCACTAGAGGGACGGTAGGCCCAATTCCCAATGAAGAGGTATCAACACTGATCCCTTAATCGGTCAATTTTTAGGCAGTGAGCCCTTTCCCCATGCAAAAATAATTCTAGCTTCTAATTTTCATGTCATTTGGATCAATGTAACTCAAGTTATTGCTTGATTTTTGATTTAATATTACTTATGCACCACTTGCTATCGAACCTCTACCGAGATGTATGCCGATCCCTCAAATTATGTCCTTTTGATATGCGAACCCAACGATAGGTTCCCTAGGATCCATATAGCTCTCCACATTTCATAGGGATTTGACTTATAGATCTCGTGATATTGATCATTGTATGCAAGAATGCACTTGAACCTTGGTGCATGCCGACCCCTCTTCAGTGAAGCCTGCTGATCCTTCTCGATTAAGCATATTGATCCCTCTTTTATGAGCTAGTCTATACCAACCCCTTCCATTTGCTTAGCTATACTCCATGCTTCGAGCACTCTACATTGTACATTTGTCGAACCCATCTAATCTTGACTTTATACGATAATTGGTACTTGGCTTCAGGGTCCCACAATAATCGCTCCCGAATCATCGGCCTTGATGGCAGTTGGATCTAACTCGTATAATTAGCTTGATATTTCCGAGCCAAAATTTTGAATAACACTTATCTCCCGAAGTACATCTTATGAGGAACATGATGTTCTTTGAATCGAAGAAAATTAGAGTCGTCGATTAGAAATCCATCCAGCTTCTGAATAGCTGCCAGTCATCTGTTGAACTATTCGTCCAAGGCATTATCTTTCTCATTGATCACCATAGCGCTTGATCAATTTTCAATAGTATAAATCCAAGGCTATAATCCATTAGTTAATACTCATGAGTTTGGTCCTACAAGGTTAACAAGTTTTGTAGTTTTGTCCAGCCTCGAACTTGAAGGTTTTAGGTTTGATTTCAATTTCTGTCGATCTCAGAAAATTGGATCTTTGGACTTCACATGTGCACCTTTATGTACAATTCTTGTTACAGCCCCACGGACATGCTCACATGTTCACGGGTCATTGCCAACTCTCCTACATTTTGTATGTATATGTTTATAGCTGAACCCTCACATTCGTTTTCTTTTCATTTATTTATTTGTATAGGGATCGGCATGTGTTTAGCCGGGCCCTCTCTCTCTTTCATTTTCTTTCCATTTTTTGTATTAAAGCATTAGTAGGGATCGACGTATATGTATGCCGACCCCTTTTTTGGTCTCATGCTAATAGGTTTCGACGAGCTTTCATGCCGATCCCACTCCCTATGCTTCATGCCAAGGACTTGGGTCCATCCCTCCGTCCATATATATAAAGCAACCTTCCCATTCCTTCACTTTCACTTACTTCATTCTCTCATTTCCCTCTTAAGTACCAAACCCTCTCGCTCCTTCATTCACAGCAAACTTTCCTTTTCTTCTCCTTCCCTCAATATTGAAAAAAATTCTTCCGTGATTCAACTCGCATTTACAAACTAAATTTCCATAATTCCATTTCAATTTCCTTCGAACTTTGCGCCAGTTTCCTTTACATATTCAAGGTGAGCTTTGTCTGCTCTTTCCTCTGGTTTCATCACGAGAAAAGGGATTCTGTGTTGTTAATAATTTTGATGGCACTCAAGGTTGTAATGAAGCAGTGATCGAAGCGGCCAAGAGAAGATGAATCATTGGTGGATATGGTTCGGCTAAATAAATAAGGATAAGGAAGAAGGGGGGATAAAAGAGGAAGAAGATAGAATGGAGGAGGGTTCGGTATTGGATGTTTGGTTCTATGTCGATCCCTCGGCGTAGAGGCTAGATGAGTTGAGGACGAAGTAGAAGGGGTCAGTATGTTTTTGGTTTGGCGACGTTTGTTGTGAAAAAGGGATCGGTGGAATATATGTAAATAGTGGGATTGGTAAAAAGAAAGGGATCGGTGGTTTTTAGGTTGAAAAGAGGGATCAGTCGTGAGGCTTTGGGAAAAGGATCGGTATAAAGATAGGGATTAGTATAAAGTTAAGGATCGGCATAAACATAGGAATCGACTTTAAAATGGGGATTAGCATAAAGAACCCTTTAAACTTGCAATCTAATCCAACCTTACTTGTTTGGATAATCATCGCTAATTTACCTTAATTACCTTTAAGATACAATGATGATGAAAAATTTGCATATTCACTGTTGAACTTGAGATTGGACGATCAAATCTCTGAAACTTTTAACATATACTAAAACCTACATATGGACTTGAACAACAAACTTTACACTTCGATAAGCCGATAGTCGATCCTAAAGCTTTCGCAATCAGGAAATCTTTTTTCCAGTTGAGATGGTCCTCTCATCGGAATCCAAAGTTTCACCACTTAACTTCATTTTCTGATATCAAGCAGTTTATTTCACCACTACACTGCACTAGCTTACACTTAACATGGGGGAACATGTAAACTTTTCTAACCTCGATTATCTACTGAGTATAGCTAATATGGACTTCGGACACTCAGAGCATTTAACTGCTATGTCTCTCGAACTGGCCATGCAATAGATTGATCCGGAAGCCAAATCGAGCTCTGCGACTATATTCGGCAGGCTTTGTCCCAATCATCAAGCCGAACAAACGAAAGTTTTGGTCCATCGGTCAACCTTTTTCAGATGTTTCGGGTCTCCCAGTGGAGTATATAAGCCTTGCTCCCGACGCAGTAAAAGTGTTATTCTCCTAGATAACCCAATAGATTCTAAAGCTTCTTGAATTGGCAAGGCTGCCCTTTGCAGGCTGTGTTCCATACATGGAATTCCGCTTATAGACATCTTAGTTCCTTCGATAAACGACATTCCCCACTTGTCCCCGAAGGGGTATACGGTGTGTAACAAATTTATATGCTGAGCTGGATGCATACCACCTTTTAATTCGTTTATTCGAGAGATGATGAGATATTTTGGAATAACTCCCACTTAACTCCATCCAAACAGTTATGCCTTCCTACATGGAACCTTTCTACTATTCATGAGTGTTCTATATTATTCACTGACTCCCGCGGACATAATATTATCTACAACTTTAAATAGCGGTCAAGAAATCTTTTCTATGCTTTTCTTGAACTTTCATCTAACTGCCAAGTTTTAATAGGTGCGTGGAATAAACTCTCTCTATTCAAGCAGGAGTGGTTCTACGTTTGATGTCCACCTGGCTTTGTAAGGTGATGGTTGGAAGGACGTAATTGTTATTTCCACTTCATTCTTAAGTCCATTAATCCAAGTCATATTTTTGAATTTATGAACATCTAGGATTTCTCCAGGTGTCCTCCCATGTCCTGAATGCATTAGTTTTTCAAGCGTGGTCGCCTCTATTCGCGCTACCCCTGCCAAGATAGGGACATCAAACTTCTTATAACCGATGAGTTACTATCTTTATTCAGGCTATTAGAAGAGGCTCATAGCATTGGGCTCCCCGAAAGTGCAGCATTGCCAAGAAATGTCACAGAGCAAGAAAGGGATGCCATCAATCCTGCCATGCCCCCAATCGAGAGAACTCGAGATGACATTGAAGAAGGTGAGAATAGGGTTTCATAGGCCCATAAACCCGACAACATTGATGCGGGCCCAAGCAAGGCACCTGTGGTCGAACCACCACAAGGTGCGCAATTTCAAACACCCACTAAGAGAAAGAAGAAGATGACATATAAACTCGTAGAAGAAAAATGGCTGTAGATCTAGAATTCATCATCACTTCTATTGAGAAAGAATCATCTTCCCAACACTTGGAAAGTTACAAAAGGGATTCTCAAATCTCTAAATTCCCGGTGATATTATTACCTAGGACTTTCTAAAGATCAACATCGAAGGCTCATTCTCCTACTAGGAGTAGTGAAGGCATTCTTCCGACTGATAAAGGAGAGAGAAGACCCATAAGTAAGGTTACATCCATTGGTCAGTCAGGGGGGAACACTAGGACACTCACGACCACGTGCACTTCACTACATGCTCTTCATCAATCCTTTGCATAACAGTTACTCACATATTCTCATTTGGTCTTTACAGGTGTAATTAATTAGTCTCGGGACTTCAATCACTTAAGAGGTTCTTGGACACATTGCCGTTTCAGTAGTGACTCAGAGTCTGGGAGGCATAGGGAAAACGACGAAGAATGGTTAGAAAGCTATCGTTCAAGGGAATCCTTCTCCAAACACAAGTTCCAGTCTCAGACATCTCACTAGGGAGATCGGCCTAAATTTTCTATGTATAGCGCAAACTAGCCTTGCTTCCACGACTCTCAAATTGCCACATCGCATGAGCATCACTCCGATTGTTCTAGCTCTAAGAAATCTCACGGTCGTAGATCGAGTAAGTATCCAGTTGCCACTTCTGATCCATTCTTGCCGGCCGCTGCTCTTGATACTTCTACAGTGGAGAAATTGGTCGAACTTAAGGCCACTTTCTCAAAAATCTGTTTCGATGGGCTTAAATTCCTTCCCACGGTACAAATGATCCCAAGGCATGCCAAAGTAAGTTTTCTTGCATTTGATAATAACGTGTTCATGTAGCATGAATCATTTCAATATTTATCGAAAAAAATCTCCAAAGTTTCTATCGAGTGACAGTATGAAAGAGATTATCTCAAGCTAAGGCGATACATGATAAATACATAATCAAACACTAAGGTGATGAACTATCGGAGTTGACAACAAAACTTGCTAAGGCGGAAAAGAGCGCCAAGGAAACGTTGGACGCAGCGAGCCATTTAGAAGCTTCCCATAAGAAAAAGTCGATGCTGCCCTCAATCGCAGCGGGGCACTTGCTCTGGAAAAGGATTCGTTGCAAAAGGAAAAAAGAAGTCCTGGCCTACCGCATCGTGGAACTTGAGGAGCTTCTCAAGAAAGAGAGGAAAGAGAAGATTGAGGCTCAGGAAGAATCACAAAGGTACTGCGAAGAGGCTATTGAAGCTAGGAGCCTGAAAATTAAACTCGATAAGCAATTTTTCAAAATAGAAACCCTTAAAGAGGAGGCACGAGATGAAGGCTACAAG
Organism: Allium cepa; assembly: GCA_030765085.1. Taxonomy (NCBI): domain Eukaryota; kingdom Viridiplantae; phylum Streptophyta; class Magnoliopsida; order Asparagales; family Amaryllidaceae; genus Allium; species Allium cepa. The sequence goes on along the minus strand of CM060935.1, from coordinate 787,839,101 downwards.
GAGATGATGCAACAAATTGTAACCCAAGTAGAAGATGCTAAGAATCCTAGTTGGAATGAAATCAAGGACTTGTTTGATCCATTGATCATCAAATACAACGCCAAAGCCCTAATCCACCGCGACTTGAGTTTTTTTGGCAAAGGATCTTGAGTCACTTGGTTAACCTGGGAGCACATTATTAAGATAAAAATGAGGGAGCTGGATAGAGTTGAGTTTGATGAAGAGAAATTAGTGTGAGAGATCCTCAATGGAAATGAAATCCTGGATCTTGTCGCCGTGAGAGTCCAATATTTCAACGTTTCAGCACCTTTCGACAAAGGGTATCAAATTGTCGGATCCTCGAAGGCCGACCTTAAGGGCCCCTCTTCTTCCCAAGCGGTTGGAGCATCGATTTTCTTTGGCCCAAAGTAGGATTTGAGCTATGATCCAGATAAGCCTGGTTATCAATCTAAAGTGTTGTCCCTTATTTTGGAACGGGCACTTCAATAACCATCAAAAGCCAACCGGATATGGGTATTACACTTTACTCTCTATGAGAGGTTTTGTACATCGTTCCCAATGGTATTAGGCTTATCTCCCTATTTTAACAAATTTGTAGGTCTTCTAGGTCCCAGTCAAACTCCTAAAATCGATGCTACTGCAGAGCAACAAGAGAAACTAACAGAGATTCCGACGGCCACTGATGTATCGGGGACCAATGCTCAAATCATCAAAGCTCTCGACGATGATAAGGCTAATGGTCCGCTCTTGGTTGATGGATCCGACGATGTTGTGATTAATGGCATCTTCAAAATCACATATGAGATTAGCCTAAAGAAGCATATCGAGAAGGAGGAGTTGCTGAAGAAAAAGGCTAAAGCTAAGCCAATCGAGGTGGACATTGACGATCCACACCTTATCCCACTACAAATTATTCCACAGGCGGGTCGGTACCCAGTGAACTCCGTCGTACATATGAAGCACTCTTGCAAAATGTGGCAAAGGATCTAGGAAGAGAAACATCAGGGAATAAGTGGCACCACTCTTAAAAAATCCAAAAAGGAGAGAAGATTGAAGAAGTAGCCCCTTAATTCTACGCTGTCGAATTCGGTGGTTTTGAGTAACCATACTCCTACCCTCAGTCTTAGGTTAGCGGGGCTAGACGTTGGATGGTCGAAATCCATCCTTAGAGGATTTATACACTTTTTGTCAATTTCAGGCCGGAATTCATAGAATTGTGAATGGTTGTACCTCACTCATCTATCTGTTTATCCTCATCATATCTGCACTCTGGGGATTAGAGTTAGTTGATAGGTGGTCGAATCGCACACAATCTATATTTATACTCTAGTTCGCACTTTGGGGTGTTAGAGTTATTTCGCGGGTGGTCGATTCACACCCAATTTATGTTTATACTACAGTCTGCACTTTGGGAACTAAGAGTTATTTCAGAGAGCATTTGGATCGTACTCTCCTTAATTGATTGATTTCCCTCTTAGGGTCTGGGGTTTAATTTAGTGAGCAATCGGTCATGTCATAGTCGCTCTTATTTTATTTCAGTTTCACAGTTCGACAAGATTTATTCGATCATCGGATGGTTGAGCTATATTTATTCCTCATTGTGTATCCCGTCCGTTGGATTATGAACGGGAGTTATCAAACGAAATAGTGGACCAAGCTTAAATTGTTTAGTCTAATTGAGAACTAGCGTAATTGATTAATTTCAAACTCTGGGTGCCTGTTCGAACATATCGTCATCAATCAGTTTCGTCATGTAACTAATACATAATGCTACAGCAAACATAAATATAAAGGAAGTCTGAAACTTTATTCGCTAAATTGGAAAGGAATAACATAAACTATATTATTACACATATGGAAAATCAAATGCTAAAGCAAATTCTGAAAGAAGATACAACTGAAATGAAAAAGAAACAAACCAAGTGAAATAACATCATAAATGCTTGCTATTTCATGCCTTTGGAAGTGTGATACCACCGAAAGTCGCTAGCTTGAAAGTTCCCTTGCCAAGCCTCTGTTCAATGACATATGGTTCTTCCTAGATTGAATTCATGTGCGATAGGGTAGGAAAAATCCGTTTCAAGATGAGATCGCCTGTTTCAAAGGATCTAGGTCAGACACTAATGTTGTAATGCTGGGTGACTCGGTGCCAATGCACAACTGCTCAGACCGGCTTCCTCGTGCTTCCCATATATAAAGTCAAGAAATTTCAAAAGGAGATCTTTATTTTTTTCGAGATCGTAGTAAGTCACTCGGTGAGATGGAACCTCGAGCTCAACATGAATGATGGCTTCGAAATCATAAGCAAAGGCGAATGGAGTATGGACAGTCGCAGATTATTGGGTGGTCCGGTAAGCCTACAATACTATCAGGAATTCATCCACCCACTTGCCTTTAGCCTTCTCCAAGTGCTTCTTCAGAATGGACTATATGATTTGTTTATAGCTTGAACCCGTCCATTTACCTGAGGGTGGACGACTGCTACAAATCTCTTTTCAATACGATAACTTAGACAAAAGCCTCTAAATTCAACACTGTCGAATTGAGTACCATTATCTGTTACAATAGTTCATGGAAGATCGAAACAACACATGGTGTTTTAGAAAATAAAGTTGATTAATTTTTTGGCTGTGATCATGGCTAAAGGTTCTGATTCGACCCATTTGGTGAAGTAATCAACTGTGACGATAACGTACTTTGTGCCACCTTTAGAGATCGGTAAAGAACCGATAATGTCTATTCTCCACATGGCAAATGCCCATGGGCTGACCATTTGCGTGATTTCCGTCAGTGGACCTCTTGGAACTTTTGCATATATATATATATATATCTAGCACTTATCGCATCGTCTTACATAGTCAATGGCATTTCGATTGATAGTTGGCCAAGAATACCCGTCATAGAGTAGTTTCTTTGCCAAAGTTTGACCCCATCGTGGTCACCACATTCCCTTTCATGAACTTCTTTTAGGACACATTTTTTCTCATCATGAGAGATACACTGGAGTAGGGGAACTAAAAAATCTCTTCTATACATAATTCCTTCTTACATGACATATTGTGAAGCTTTATGGAGGAACTGTCGCTTTTCATTCCTTTGATCTGGTCGGACTCCATATAGCGAATTGTCTTTTATCGGAGTCATCCACGATTTCCTTTCAGGCTTTGCTTCCAACATCCAGTCGATTTCTATCACGTTTATACTTAGGCATTTAATACTTTGATCGAAACCAAGCCCATCTGATATGCATCGCCGGTACCAGCAAACTTTGTGAAAGAATCAGCCTCTCTATTTCGATCACGTGGCATATGCGAAATGCAGTAGTACTCAAATTCTGTTAAAAACTCTTGTACTTGGGTAAGGCATGGGGTAAGCCATTGTCCCTTGGCTTGGTAATCTCCTCTGACATAGTACACTACCAACTGTAAATCACAAAAGATTTCAAGAGACTTTATTCCAAGTTCTCTAGCGAGTTTAAGTCTAGCAATACGAGCTTCGTACTCAGCTTTATTGTTTGTCGCTGGGAAATCAAGCTTTAAAGCATAATAGATCGATCGATCTTTGGGAGTTACAAGCATAATTCCAGCTCCTAAACAATGACTATTTGATGCTCTATCAGTATACAATTTCCACAATATGGTAGGGATTTCGTTGCCTTTCATAGAATCATCCTGTGCAGTAAACTCTGCTATAAAACCTGCCAGTGCCTAACCTAGGGTAGCCCTACTAGGGAGATAAGTAATATCAACCCGACTGAACTCAATATTCCACTAGAGTAACCTTCCATATGTCTCAGGTCATTATAGGACCTGTCAAAATAGCTGGTCAGTGTAAACATTGATCGGGTATGCCTAGAAGTATGGACAAAGCTTTTGTGATGCAATCAATAAGTAGTATGCTAGTTTCTCTATTTTTAGATAGTTCCTTTTAGCTCACGTTAATTGTTTGCTAACCTTATACACCAGCTTCTGGATCTGATCCTTCTCGCGAAGCAATACTGTACTTATAGTGTGTGTCGATATGACCAAATAAATGTACAAATCTTCATGACCCACCGACTTCGAAAAGATGGAGGATCTCTTCAAATGATTCACCAAAGCTTGAAACGTGTCTTTACAATCCCATGTCCATTCGAAGTTTTTTCCCTTTCCTAATAAAATCAAAGAAAGGAATGCATTTTTCAGTAGCTTTGGAAATAAATCAGCTTAAGGCAGCAACTTTCCCATTCAGACTCTGCACTTGTTTAATAGTCCTTGGCACTTGTACATCGTGGATAGCCTGAATCTTCTTGGGATTAGCTTCTATTCCATGGGCATTAACAATCAATCCCATGAATTTCCCTAATGCAACACAAAAGAACACTTCAAAGGGTTAATTCTCATCTTGTAATGTCATAGGATGTCGAACATTTTTTGCTATGTCTCTAAGGTGGTCGCTTGGTCGTCGTGAATCCACGAGCATGTCATCCACATACACTACCATTGTTTTTCCAATCCGATCTACATCATGTTGACTAAGCACTGATAAGTTGCTCCCGCATTCTTTAGTCAAAACATCTATGAAAGATAGCAATTCGTGTCCCGTGGTTGAATCCACCAGCTGGTCGATCCTCGGAAGGGGAAAACTGTCTTTTGGACATGCCTTGTTCATATCAGAATGATCAATGCATGTTCTGCATTTCCCATTCGCTTTTTTCACAAGTACAGGATTAGATACCCATTTATGATAGAGAGATTTGTCGACAAATCCGTTGTCTTTGAGTCTATCCACCTCCACTTTGAGAGCAGCAGATATCTCTGGATCTATGTCGCGTCTTTTTTGCTTCACCGGACATGCCTCGAGTCGATATTCAATGCGAGGCTTACAATGGCAGGCGAGATTCCACACATGTCAAAGTGAGTCCAAGCGAATACATCTAGATTTGCTCGGAGAAAACCAGTAATTTATTTCATTATCTAGGGGTTGAGTTGTGATCCAATCTTTAGGACTCGTGATAGGTCATCGTGAATGACCGTGATATCAACTGCCAGCTTAGGCGGTGCAGCCTTAGTCTCATTGGGCTCCTCTTCATTATCTCTTGGATCTATATCCCTATAGAAACGACTATGGATCCCGAGCCAAGGCTCAGGCGCTAGTTGTTAATCTTCAGTAGCTTGGATGCGGTCAGTCTTATCCATACCCTTACCTTTTGCTTTGAGCTGAGTATCCCTCAACTCGGCTACATAACAGGCGCGTCCAGTCGCTTGATCACCATGAACAATTTCAACACCAATATCTGTCAGAAACTTCAAAGTCAAATACCATTGGGCAAGAGTTGCATGGAATTCGGCTAGGGCCAATCAACTCAGAAAAACATTTTATGGAGAGCCAACATCCAAAATAACAAACAGCAAGGTCTGCACTCTTCTTTATTCACCTTTTCCTAACTCCATAGGTAGCTCAACATAACCAATGGCTTCAGTTGCAATGCCATTAAAACCGTGTATACGATCTTTATACGTTTTTAAATCTTTGGCTTCCATCCTCATCTGATCATAAGCTTTACTAAAGATTATATTTACTGAACTTCCACAATCAATCAATATCCTTCTCACCAAAGCGGGGCCAATCATGGCCGAAATGACCAGTGGGTCGATCGTCGGGGCCTCTACCTTATCTGCATCTTTGTTCCCAAACACAACATCATCCGCCATCGTACGTTGCTATTTTTCTCCAGCTCCGTCTTCCGTATTTGAACAGCATTCAATATCCACATGCCTAATCATGCTAGCACAACGCTCCATCTCTTACCAAATCTTATCGGTTGGGTGCAGTCATCCAACCATCGTATTTATCACCAATCTTTCACCAGTCCACACAACCTCCTCAGCCCTATGCGGAGCTTGTCCTTTGGAGGAGGGATGGTCAGATGTCCCCTACCCGCCATCCTGTGGGACTTTCACAAACTGTTGTAATTTCCTTTCTTGAACCAGTTTTTCTATAACATCCTAGAGATTCCTGTAATCATTTATATTGTGCCCACAACGCTTATGAAATCTACAATATTTCCAGTCTTAATTGCAAGTAGACAGACAGATATTCTCCAAGGACGTATTCAATGTCATGTAAGTATCATACATCAGAATCCTAGTCTTCCCTCTTCTAGAATCCCTCTTTTGTTCTCGTTTCCTATCTCCGCCTATGTATTGCTGATTTGGTTTATTCTAGACATTCACTTGGAATTTTCTAGAACTATCATCAGGTTGTTTTACTACAATGTTACTCTGTACTCCCTCTCTACTTGGTCTCGCAACATTCTTTTTCCTGGAGGACCTGGCTACCTCCTTTCTCAAACTTAAGCTACCCTTTGCGTAAAAACGCTCCAACGTTGCGGGTGGCATACCAGCTAACCAATCGCCAAATTCAAACATTGGATTGATCCCTCTCGTCGCGGCCATAAGTACAACATGGCATTCAGTTTACTGACCTCCGTAACAGATATATGAAATCTATTTAAATAATCTTTCAATGACTCTCCTGGACCCTGAACCATGCTGGACAGGGACATCAAATCTATAAAACCCTTTTTAAACCATCTTGTTTAATTCAAACAAATATTAAACCAAGCTTATCATCATCCAATATATCATAAAAATGAATTTATCCCTTAAATCTAAAAATATATGATTTAAACCAAAATAGAGATGGAATTATCATTCACCTTGCTCTTAATAAAGAGACTGGATTGAAATTGATTTCCTCTAAGCTTGATTTTCTAGCTTTAATTTGAATTTCTCTTGATATCTTAATGGCCGGCCATTCCTCTATATTTTGTTTATGTTTTAAAATGAGTGAATGGGAGTAAGAAGGTGGGAATGAAATATATATAAGGGTGGAAGCTAGGGGCGGAAATTCCTAGTATACCCTTACATGACTTAATTAACCAAAACCCACTATTAAGCCTATTAATTAGTTCATTAGGCATGACCCTTATTAATTTAATTCAAGTCTCAATCAACTTATCACTTACATTTGCATCATTCTATTTAATTTATCTAATTAAATCTCCTAAATAATGTTATACAAATTAAGGGTGTTACAATACCTTTGTATTCAACTGTTTGGAATCAAGAAGGGGTTGAGTAGAATTTAGGAAACTCTCCTCCATAACTCACTGTATCCACTGAACTAAGTCATGTAAAGGCATAGGCACCTGATCATCTTAACCAAACTTATATCTGCTCAACTAGTCAAACACAAAGCATCGGTCAAGAATATTTGAGTACACAACAGGAACAATCAAGAAATAATATTATCAAATCAAGATTACATAATCACCATATGGTGAGTCACATGCTACAACTGGGCATCATATTATTACTAGAGTAGATAGTGGGATATTCAAATCAAGAATATATACTGCAATTAGTATATTAGAAGTGCTAGAGACATTTGATCAAGCCGCAAAAGAAAAACAAGAAAATAGCTATGGATGAAGAATACAATGCTCTTATGAAAAATAAGACATAGGACCTACATCCACCTGAACATAAGAATATAGTTGAATGCAGATGGACTTATAAATTAATGAAAAATCCATATGGGACAATTGCAAATTACAAAGCAAGGTTGGTTGCTAAGGGATACACACAACCCTAAGGCTTTGATTTTAATGAAACTTTCTCTCCATTGGTTAAACTAACAACAATCAGAATTATTTTCACTGTAGCATTGCACAGAAATTTAAAAGTCAGGCAATTGGATGTTAATAATGCATTTCTAAATGTGATCTGTAGGAAGAACTTTACATGGAGCAAACATGATGCTACAAAGAAAACATAAAATATGCGTGCAAGCTAAATAAGGCTATTTATGGCCTCAGACAAGCACCTATAGTTTGGTTTGAAAAACTATACTAAACTTGGATTTTCATTATACCAAATCAGATAATTCTTTATTCACTAAAATGAGTAAAGTCTCTACTGTTTATATATGAACTGATGTTGATGACTTGATTATTGCATGTGACAATAAAGCAGAAATCGGCAATATCATCCAGTAGTTAGATAAACAATTTTCCATTAAAGATTTTAGAATTTAAACTATTTTCTAGGAAGTGAAGTCAAAAGAAAATTAGATTTAGAAATTTTCTTATGCCAAAAAAAGCACATCACAGAGTTTCTAATCAAAGCTGAAATGGATGGTGTCAATTCTTTGCTCACACCTATGATAAGCAATCGACGTCTCTTAAAAAAAGGAAAGAACCAATACTTAATGATAAACAATATAGAAGCATTGATGATGCTTTACAATATGTAACCATAAATAGACCTAAAATTTCATTCGGTGTTAACAAAGTGTGTCAATTTATGCAGAAATCCTTGGATGAGCACTGGAAAGCGGTCAAAAGAATTTTAAGGAACCTAAAAGGGACTGTAGGTCATGGACTAACACTAAAGGCATTCAAAAATCTCAACATAACCAGATATGTTGATGCAGACAGGGCTACAGGCCCTGATGATTGATCTACCACATGATATTGCATTTACATTGAAGATAACCCAATTTCATGGTATACGAAGAAACTGATAGAGTTAGGGGTATGCCTTAGGGACAATTATGCAATTTGTTACATATATCTAACTTGGTAATCATTCTTGTTGGAAATAAAAGGTATTTTTCTTTCTATTATATACTTTGATATAATGGGTTGTATTAATTAATTAATTCATAAAAAAATATTTAATAAAAAAAATCCATAAATTGTATGTTTTTGTGATATTAGTTACAAAGTGTTGTAACCTTGAGTAATTTATCACAATGAAAACAAATATGCCATTTTAAATGTTGCTAGTGAAGATCCGTCGAGACTGTATATTGATGTATCCATTGAGACTAGAGTATGTAGTGCTCTCCAAATGTTGGACAATGTATTACTTAGGGCTGTATGGGGGCACTAACGGATTACATATAGATGGTTATTGGATAACTATGTAATGACTCACTCGATATTTTTTTGTTGGTTAATATAATTAAGGTCAAACTGAAAATACTGATGTGACTGATTTACATAGTTTTCTCGACTTGAGAACACCGTGGATCTTCAATATGAAAGCTTCACTTTGATTATAGTCAAATCATGGCATGGCATTGTATCGAGTGACTATAGTTGGGTCGAGTGGAAGTATTGGCAGTGAAGCACTATTCAAGAGAGGATTTGTCTCATCAGTTATATGGAATTAGTATCAAAGCTAACTCAAAATCAAAATCTCTAGCCAGAGCATTTAGGTTAGTAATAAAATTATTATTAAACTAAGGACTTTGTATTTGGATTATCGAGTTGAATATAGATAATATTGGAATTTTTACCATTACCAAATTCCATATGCCAAATGATATAGTTTTGATGAAGAGAATTAGTATAAATAAATGTCACGATCGAGTAACACTTAATAAAGTGAAACTGAATTTTACCAAAACTAAGAAGCAATAAATTTGGCCAAAATGTCACACCACCTGCTAAGTGACTTGTGAACGTTAACATTCGAATAGTTCGATGTTAATCACCATTCGAATTAAATTAACGAGTCACACAACCGAATTGATGAATTATCTTTAGACCAAACGATTTAATTAGTTTATAATTGTTATAAATCAATCAATAATTATGAAATATTAATTATAAAATTTGTGTTTGATTTGAGGTATAAATATTATTGTGTATATATTTATAATACTTACAAATATATCGATCGATATGAGATATTGATAAGGACTTAAATTGGATTTAATTAAATATATTTACTTGGGCTTAAATGGACTATTAGCCTATAAAATTGGAGGAAAAATTCAGCAGCAAACATTAGATATAGGGGCAGCCAAGGCTAAAAGGGTTTGTGATGGATGATAGAGATTTAGTGAGAAAAGTTAAGTGTGTGATCCACTTTTCTCTTTGATTGAACAGTTATAAAAGAACCATAACCCTAAATTTAGAAGAACTTTCTGCTGCCTTCTATCTCCTTCATCTTGGCCAAATTACACCTTTCTAAAGCTCTAACAAAACTTAAACCAAATAAATTCAAATTAATAGCTATTTGATAGCAAAAGGATCTGCGGTCAAAGGACCAACAATCTGTAGAATTGAGAAGATTTCAAAGAGAAGAACTCAACATTACAAGGTGGACTTAAGGGAATTAATTTTGGGTAAATGTTATATATATATATATATATATATAATACATAACCTTTGTATAACTATACAAGGTTCATACATATATATATTTGGATTATTATATTGTTAGTTGGTGAGATTCATATAGGTATTGTTGTTATCACATATTGATTGGTTATGTGTATATGTTTATGAAATGAATAAAAGAAAATAATTTTTTTATTAAGAATCTGACATGCACAGCTGAAATCATTATATTTTATTAATTAATATATACATATGTTAATATGTTAATTAATTTGCTTATATAATTTGCATTAATTTATATATCTTTATCACATTAATAACCAAATTGATATTTCTCAACTATATATTTAGATTAACTATGAAGTTTAATGATCAAAATTAATTATTTGGTAATTATTTGTTTTATTTTTTATTATTTATTCATTATACAAATTAATAAACTGATATAAAGCTTTACCAAAAAAATAAATAAATTGATATAAAATAAATTATGTTTTGAAAATTCAATATTAAATTTTCTAACATTAACTTGCCATCATGGAAGCTCTCGATCAAAAAATCAAATTTTTTTTTTCAAAAATAAAATTTACTTAGAAAATTTTGAAATTTTCTCATAAGCTATAAAAAATCATTCATGATTTTCTAAAATTTTAAAATTCAAAATATTTATATTTAAATATTTTTATTATTTAATTATTACTATTTAACTAATTAATTCATAATATATATATATATATATATTGCAAAGATAATTAAATTTGGAGTTCTTATGTATTGAATATGAGATTATATATATATATATATCGTGTGTGTGTATACATGTATGTATGTATATACATATATATAATTTTTAAGTTTTGTAATTTATAAATTTATATATAAATTATTCTAACTCATATTTACATTAATTATTATATTTATATGTACATATTGTTATATATATATGAAATTATGTTACTTCAATACATACGTACGTACGTATGTACACACACACACATTATACTGTAAAAAATTTATTAATTAAAAAGATTATGTTTAAATTTATATCTTACACATATATAAGTTTATTTAATATTTAACACTTCAATATTTTACGTCTAAATATATCTAGAATATTTACTCATAATATATGTACATACATACATACATAATATTCACACTTGAATTTTTATATATAATAAATATAAATACATACGCATATTTGGACAACATACAATACATATAGGATAAGCTAACATGTTAGTTGCGACATAAATCTAGCATCTATATACGAGCTTGTTACACCTTTCACGGAATTCATGCACAGACATACACATATGTATATTATACATATATATACTTATATGTAAATTGAAAATAAATTAAATAAATTTATATCAACAATTTATGAATTTAAATGAAATATATGATTTTATTTAAATTAAATTTAGAAACGTTCTAAATAAATTAGACTTCATAGGCCCAATAAAGATCCAATAAGGTAATTTATTTTAAGATTCACCCATAACTTCTGCTGTAGGCTAACCCAGTTCCAACAATGGTATTAGATCCCTATAGCCTATGTGGTTTAAATAGACATGTTATGGTTAACTAATCAAGATCACAGGCTAGTTAGTAAGGTGTCTATGAAAGGTAATATCTAGGATTGAGTTTGGATAATCAAGTACTCTGTCCTACCTGACTACCGGCCTGCCCGAAGATATATGAGCCCAAAAGGTTGCCTCTAATTGAAGAGGCCCAATTTGAATTGGCCCTTGGGCTAATTTCATAATTGTTTTGATATTAAAAATAAGTATTTTAAATTTAAAAGTTAAATTTAAAATAAGAATTTTTTTATAAATGTTATAATATAAACTTTCAATATGTCTGAAAAAATATATATTAATTTTGAATTTTTTAAAATTTATTAACTGGATTAATACAATTATCTAATTAAACAATTTAATTAACAAAAATATATATGAATTTAATATATATTATGATATATGTTATGATATTTTAAAATGTTAAAAATAACATAAGTATACATGTATGTATATGAATTGAATTTAGAAATTAATATAATTTAATTAAAATTATTTAACTAAATTAATTTATTAAAATTATTTAATTAAATTAATTTATTAAAATTATTTAATTAAATTAATTAATTAAAATTTAATTATTTATTTAAATTAAGTAAAGGTTGACTAGTTAAATTTAGTTAATTAAAGGTTAATTAATTAGATTAGTTAATTAATTAATTGAATATATACATTTATAAGATATATATATATATATAATACTATAAAAGTTGTTGTAACGACTCGCATTTTTGACAACTAAAATTATTCAATTAAATAAGGCTTTGGAATTTAATATTGTGAGAAATTAAATTTTATGATTTATTAATGGAACAAAATTATTCGAATATAATTTAATAATATTGATTGAGGTAATTGACAACTATTTTAATGTAATTTCAACCAATTATAATTGTAAAGGTTAATAAGGATTAAAATAAATGATGTATTAAATGGTGAAATTATATGTTACTCAATTGAAATCGATTTTAAAATGGAATATGAAATCATATTAACCTTTGTTTGTAAACAATAGATTTATAAATACGTTTAAATTACTTAAATGTAAATATTGTTTATTTCTCATTGTATTATTAAATCCGTTGAAATTAATTTGAAAATCAATGAAATTTAGTGTAATTAAATATTTCAATTAGTATAAGAAAAGATGTTGGTTGTAGAGTGTTGAGTGAAATAAAGTGGAAGCTTATGTTTAATGAATACATAAGATATTTGTTGATTTTATATAAGAAGCATTTGAAATAAAATAAAAGAATTTGTTTGAAATTTTAAATATAATGAATGGATATTATTATAGTTTTAATTAAACGTTGAAATTATTTAATATTTAAATGTTGGATTTAACATGAAAAATTTAATTTTAAAAGATTATTAATTCCTGTTTAATCAAGAATGATAATATAAAACTTTTAATTTAGAACTTAATTGATTAAATTAATTTTTAAAATAGATTATTTTAATTAGCATGTAAAATTAGTCAGTTTGAGCACTACCTTGGATTTCGAAGAAATCAGTTTCATCAGATCCATAATAGTGAATTATTATAGTTTTTCAAGTTTCGTAGCGGTCAGACTTATCGTTTGATCGTGCGAGCTCGAAATGCTTTGAAATCAATTAAAGGAATTTAAATAAATATAATTTGATTTTAAAAGCTAACTTCTATATACGATAGAATTAAGTTTTGAAATTAGTTTCATTGAGTTTAAAAATATTGAAAACCTATATTTTGACATATAGTATGACTTATTTTCGTTTCGAGAACTAAACGGGTTTTCGGGCCTTTGTTATCGCTTTAGCCCAATCGATATGTTCCATCTATTCCCATTCCAGCTTTGTCTATATATAGGCTATTATATATCCTAGCAGTCTTCTATTATATATTCTGTATGTACTTGTTAATCTCATCTGCTCCTTTCTTATGGAAAATATCTCAAAACCCTAAATTCTGATTTCAAATAAAATCCAAAAATTCAAACTGCTCAAACCCTAAAATATTATATATCATCACGAAGCTCTCGACAAACAAAATCAGCATCTGTAATTTGTTTTTTGATTGAAGGCTCCATTTGTCTAGAAATTAGTGAATCATTCTTGGTCGTTCATTCTAGGGTTTGGATTCAACGACGGATTTGCAACGATTCGAAGATCGGAAAACGCTGCTGTGTAAAGGAGGATGTGTGGACTCGATCTATGGTCTTCGATCATGTCAGCGGTGATCGAATTCGGTAGATCTGGCAAAGGAAGGGAAACAATGGCGGAGCATTTTCTGGCGCTGGAGGTGTCACAGGTGGGGTCTAGGACGGGCGGCGTGAAGCATAGAGCGAGGTGGCTTGATCGGATTTGGGTGCAAGCGCTAGTAGGCGAGGTGACATCGATAAGAAGGTGGCAGCCATATGGGTTTATTCGAGCGGTAGCGTGCGTTTAGGAATGTGATGAAGGTTACACATATTACTCTTTTGCCCTTGTTTTATTTAATTAAATTTTAAATTTCAAACCTTCTAACATCAATAAATTTTGCATACGTACTCCGATTGATACACGTTTTCTGTCATTGGACTCATATCGAAATTCCAGACAACATGAAAATGGTTTGGTTGAATCTGAAGACTGTTGAAATTTTGGACTTTTATTGGACTTTTAATAGGCTGTAAATCAAAGGTGAGTGATTTACCCCACTCACGCAATACTAAATGTTCTGATGTTAGTTAAATTAAATTTACGAAGTGATAAATTTTTTATTAGTTGCTGTTTGGTAGTTTAAGTTGACATTTAAATTATTTTGAATTTTATAATATTGAATTTAATTGCTAGTTAAACACTGATGATTGATAATTTGTAACTGTTATGATATATTGGTTGTTTTGGATATTGATTGCAATTAAATGTCTATTGATTTATATGTTGGATGTATGGTTGTTATTTATTTTGATATACCCTTGTTATTATCCCATTTATTATTTGACATCCTATAAAATGTCATTTAAATTATTTCAAATAAACTAAGAAATAGGTTGAAATGATATATACCTATGTCATTTAATTTGGGTTGAAATGATATATATTTATTCATGTAATTAAAATTGGATGAACTGATCACTTGGCTATAGGATAGAAAATTATATACGGACACTGGCTTGGTTAAATCAAATGGTTTCAAAATCTTGAATTTAAATTGGTTTAAATTATATTGTTTTAAAGAAAATAAAAATTGGATTTATATGACTTAAATTATTTTCTAAATTCGAGCTTTGAAATGTTGGATTTGAAATGGTTAAATGAAACTGTTAAAGATTAATTTGAAATCTTTAAGTTGAATTTGAGAAATAACTTAAATTTATTGAAAGTGAATTATTTTAATGGTTAAATTTTAAATTGAACTTTCAGTTTACTGTAATTAAAGTGGCTTAAATTGGTATTTCCAAGTTTTGGTTGTGAAATGGATTTAAACTAAATTGTTTAAAAATGAGAAATTGAGTTTAAACTTTCAGCCATTTGAATAGAAATGTTTAAATTGAATTTTGAAGTAAAGTCGGAATTTTTTTGAATTGAGGACGATTTAAATCAAAATTTTAATATGAAGTTAACTTGGAATTGGAAGTCGAAATTCATTATGATTTGGAATATAAATTTTGTTGTGAAATAAAGAAACAGTTTAATATAAACTATTTTAATATAATAACTAGTTTAATAACCAAATTATTTTATAAATAAACTATTTTAATTATCTAACTATTTCAATATTAAAACAATTTTAAATTCAAAACTGTTTCCATTCTTTAAATTATTTATATTATTCCGCTGCATCATTTGGTTATGTCTATTGGTTGTACTCTGATTATGTTGTAAAAGTTGTGTAATCAAATGTATATTGTAAAACATCTTCATGAACTGTTTATTTGATTATCGTATCTTGTTATTTCGCTATGAGATTCTGTATTTTGTTTTTTTCTCTTTTTTTCCTATTAAACCCCATTGATTATCCGCCCTTTTCAATGGATTGAGTTTGACATGTGTGATTTACTATCGACTTAAACCGTACAAAAAGGTGGGGCGTCACAGTTATAGTATGTAATAAATATTTAATATAAATGTTATATTAAAATAATATAAAATCAATTAAAATGTTAGTTAATCAAAATTTAATTTATAAAATATTATACATAAGACTATTATATAAGAAATATCAAATATAATGGTTATATGATAATAAAACTTATATAATATGAATGTACAATCTAAAGGTGAAGCAATAAAGAAACCCAAACAGACTTAAAGAATAATACATATGTAAATGTATGTATACCGTAATTTCAAATGTGTCTGACACTTGAATCACAAGAATATTTCATAAGAAATACATTATTCCAAAAGTCGGTATCACCTAATATAATACATTAAAGATTATGAATCTTTAATATAAAGTTGTCCTCTATCATTTATTTGTTAATAGATTACTTGCATACTCTTTAGTTATTAAGCTTTCCTCGAGCAAGGGATATTATGTGTAGTACTATTAATATATTGAACAGATGAGGTAAGATAACAGCACGTATTTGTTAAGCTCTCCTAAAGGTGAATGTGTTATACTTAGGCCATCACAAGTGATAGGTTCGAGTGAATAATCCCACTTTACTTGTTGAGGATTTCTCAAGGTAAAAGCGAGAGCAGGACAAGGGAACAGAGGTTAGGAGTTGTATATGATACAACCGATAAAGAGTTATCCATCGTATGTATGCCTATGATTTGTTAAGCTTTCCTGAAGGTCAGAATCTCAAGGCATATAAGTCCTAATACCCACTAGTGAAGGTGAAAGACTTAGTATTTTGCTTAGGGTTTGGTGAAACATGAAAGACTAGTGGAAGCCTTATTAGAAAATTGAAATGATAAAATTTAGCCATTCTAATATTGTAAGAACACATGGTATACAATGTTACAATAATCTGCATTAATAAATTTATGCGTTTATATGATTGGTAAAAGTTTGTCAATTGAGATATGCAAACGAATTGAAGATTGACAAAAAAAATATAACATATACTTACCAACAAATACTTGTTGCATGTCAATGTTTCAATACCCATGCAAGTGCTGAATTCTACAACTACTAAATTCATTTGTAATTTGGTCACTTATGCATTTATTCGCCTGAGACCATGTATTGCATTATATGAGTTTTGATCTCTAAAAGCAATATAAGACGATGGATATTTGCTCCATATACAATCGCATATAAATGTTATATGGTTAAAGTTTAAAGTTTTTAATGTACAATATTTCAACGAAATTATTTCATTCGAAAAACCAAATAAAAAATAATGCGAGATCGAGTATTCAATGTGATTGATTACAAAAAGGATCATTATGTTAAATGGAACACTAGACCAAAACTACAATATAAATCTACAAACTCAATTGTTGAAATGTCAGTTTGATCATTTTACATAAAGCATAACATATTTGATGTCCTTAAATGTTGAGGATAGTTGAATATGATTTTGTAAAGAATTCATTATGATATTGTAATAAAGGTTTTTTTGAATGATTTGACCATTTAGAGAGGAAAACAAATGTATAAGAATAAATGTGATTAAGGTGCAGTTGGGATGAAGAGAATGAATAGTCACTTATGCTTCAGAAAGAAACATGAGGAATGAGAATTGTAATAATTTGATACTTAACATTGGAATAAGAGTATGATTTCTATTCCAAATTGAATTTTCATATAGAAAATTGTTTTTTATGAGATTTATTTCTTTGAGTTTAAGATATTTGATCAAAGAACTCATCGCTGTAAACTAGATGTAGTATATGAAATAAATAATTTATATTAAGTGAATGATGGACCTCTGAATTTAATATGCTATTGTAGTAATGGTAGAAATAGTGGGAGCATGTCATATAACATTTATTGATTGCATCAAATTACAATAATTATTTTTGTAAAACATATTGAACATTATTTATGAAACAATGACTATTTTTCAATGTTAACTGAAAATAGACAAAGTTATATTTCAATATGAATATTATGAATGTTTGCTATGAAATAAAACTACAATGTGGTATTTGTTTTCAAGACAAAGTGATGAATTGGAAAATATTGAAATGTCTAAAAGTATTTATGATTATTTTGGAATCATAGACTAAGTCGTAATTTTGAAAAAAAAAATTATTATATGAATATGAATCATGTGATATTGGTTAATTATATCTCAAACAATTAAGGACTATGCACCCATTTAGTGGGAGCATCATAAGAGTTGGTGAACACTTCAAGTTGATACATATAGATGTAGGCAATTGTAAGTCCATTAATATCGAAACGGTTCCATGTACTTCATCATATTCATGGATGAGTTATCACAGACATGGACATGTGTATTTGATATGCATATATAAGTTTATGGTAAGCCTGTAGAATATATGACGGAAGTAAATAAAGTAATATGCGATAGAAATGATTCGATTAGATCGAATGGGTGAGTATATTGTATTAGTCCCGAACGTACCTAAAATGAATAAAGATCCAATCTAAAAAGTCACTCCTCCATGTGATACATAATGATCTATCGTAAGGATTATTCGAACATTATTGGACAAAGTATGACTAATTATGAGTGAAGTTGATTTTTTTTCTTTTTATAAAGTCATGTGCTTAAGAGCCGTACACAAGGTTAATATTATTTCATCCAGATAATGGTTTACAAAATCAAACAAGATAAGGATTTATAAGAAATCTTGTCTGAATTTCCCCAAAACAAGTTTGGGAAAGACTATCATCGAATAACATGTTTATGCTTTGAACATAAGTATTGTAAACTAAAACCGAATCAGTTTATATAAAGGAATTCATAAAATATTTACAATTGTTCATTCTATTGCACCGTGAAATAATTGTTATTTTAAGAAATACCAACTTCATAGTGAAGGAATTTATTTAAGAAATAATTGGTAGTAAAATTGAAGTGGATATGATCCAAAGATAAAGATGATTACATAGGATGAAATTAAATTAACATAACCTAAATAAACATATTACATTAGAGTGCCTGATAAGTACCCTCGCACACTGAAGAGAAACTATAAGTTTCTTATCAATGTCGAAAGTAGTTAATCTTCATTTGTAAATTAAGCCATTAAGAGTATTGACTATATGATATGGTATGATGCGCAAATCCAAAGGGCTCAAAGTACGGTATCAAAATATGATTTTGGTAGTCATATACGAAGGTATGTGATCCATCAGCCGCGATTGTGTCTTTAAGAGGCTAATGCAGTTGGAAGTTAATGTGCAATGTTGATAAGAATAACCTCGTAAATTTCATTTTTTTAAGTTAGTGTAATCGGTTAATTATTCAACATACTCAAGTTATTTTGGATTTACTCACAAGATTATCGCTTGATAAGAATTATTGTTTTGGTACATATGTGCTAAAATAGAAAATTCTCAATAATGATTTAGAGTAGACTATTTGTACATAACAACAAAAATGCCTCAAAGTCAGTGGGAGCGATATAGAGGTTATGAGTTTTTCGGACGTGATATAAGAAATGATATAAAAGTATTATTTTATATGCATCAAAATTGAATAAGTATTCCCATAGAAATATCATATAATTTGATTTTCGATCATAATGCATAAGAAGGGTATGTTCGTTAGAAAGAATGTTAAAAGGTGCATTGATATTTCTAAATAATAAGTAAACAACACATTACTGATTTTTAACAATGTACTTGTGTTAAAATCTATTTTAGTTGTTTTAATACTCAACATTGGATTTGTAAATGATGTGTATTATAGAAAGTATAAAAGATATAGGAAATGTCCCAATATGTTGTGCAATGACACCTTATTAAAATGTTCAACAGGGAACATGCAAGATGGATTCCTTATGCATTGATAATAGGAATTATCATACATGTTACGATGTATATAATATCATAATTAGCTTGTGCATTTGATATATGAATAAAATATCAAATCCAAATTGATATCACTAAATGGTAGTTTGGAGTGTTCTCATGCATTTATGATATATTAGAGAATTGTTTATAGAAACAATGTACTCCTTATAAAAGAGTGTTCAGATTCAAACTTCATAATGAGATTGATTATACAAGAGATTGTGGCTGATTCATTAACTTGAATAGCACCACAATTAAACAATATAGATATATAACAAATGCACAAATTTATATTTGACACAAATGTGATTCCAAATGTTGAGAATCATGTAACATTGTTATATGATAACAAATGTCACGGTATAGTTTATAACAGAACTTAGAGCTCACTAGAAGTCAAGAGATTACTCCTAATTATTCCACATGATAAGGTAGTTTATCAGCGTTGGAGAGAGTTAACAGACAAAGTAGATGATTACATAATAGTATACCCATTCATTACGGTACTAACCCATTTGGTTTTAAGGAAAACGATTAGAGAAGCTGGAAAAAGGTTTCATTGTAACGACCCATGTTTTTAACTATTTTTACTTATTAAATTTAATATGATTATTGAATAAAAATGGTTATAAATAAAAGTTTAATGATTTATTAACGTAGTTATTGAATATTAACTTGAATACAATTAGAAATAAACAATTTCGAAGGTTTTGGAAATAACAAGTATTAGGATGAAATTCTATGTATTGAATGTGTTTATAATCAATAGCTGGAATTGAATAATGTTGAATTACTGCAAAATGGAATGGTTATTTTATTATTTGAATTCGTTTTAAACATTAAATTTTATAAGTTAAATAACTTATACTTAAAATACGGTGATTTATTGGATAATTAAATTGTTCAAATTTAATATTGGAATTATCTAAATAATTGAATCCTGAATTTAATATGAATGAAGATGATTTCAAAAGTTGATTTAAATTTTATTTAAATATGAATGAAGAAAGTAAACCTTTAAACTTGAATTTAAAAGTGAAAAAATAGAAATTGGAAATTTTATATTTTAGTTAACGGGTAAAATAATCTTTTTGGGCACTATCTTGGATTTCGACGAAACCAGTTCATTGAATCCGTAATAGTGAATTATTGTTTGATTTCAGGTTATCAGACCTATTGTTTGGCTATGCGAGCTTGAAATGCATAGAATTTAGTTTTAGAATTTAATTAAAATAATTTTATTTTGAAATGCTATCTTCTAAATATGATGGAATTGGCTCCCGAAACTAGTTCCATTATGTTCGGAATAGTGGTATAACTTTTAGAACGCCAGGCGGCACGCTTCGTTTGGAGATCGAGAATTTCGGACCTTATAAGTAAGATATTTTCTAATTATACATACATACAAAGATATATATATACACACACCCTCCTCCAACACTTCATACACTCAGCCAAAATCTTGTCTTCTCTCGTATATCCCCCTCTCCCTGTCATTTCTTTATTCGCAGAACGAAAGACGAAAGAGAAAAAAAACCAATCGCGAGTGGTGAGATCAACGATTGCTGTGGAGGCATCTTGGTCAGTGTGCGGGGGTTTGGTTAGTGATGTTGTGAGAGGCTGGTGGTGGTGTTGTCTTAGGTCGCGTGTTCGTCGTCTTTTTTAGGGTTTCCATGTCGATCTGAGTGCTCGTGCGATTGAAGGTAGAGGCTGTAGGCGATCGGTGGTGGCTCATCACGTGGAGGTGGCGCTCGATCATAGTTTGTAAAAACAAATAAACAAGACGATGGTCACGACTGTAGCATGCTCGAACGCGTGCCTAGGTGTGAGAGAAGGAGGGTTGGGAGAAGGTAACGGTTTTGTTTTCTTTTTTATTTAAATTTATTATGTTAATTTTATTTTAATTATATCGAATGTTAAAATCGCATAACTTTCTCGTACGAGGTCTAATGCGAGCGAAACGAGTTGCGCTGGATTCTTATTGACGTCATCTATGACATAGAACCAAATTGGGATTTATTTGAAGCTGGAAATTTTTTTAGTTCCAAATAGAGGTGAGTGTTTTAAACGCTCATAAAATACCAAAATATTTTTTATGTTAGTTAAACTGAAATTGTGAAGTTATTTATTTTACCGACTGTTGTTTAGTAGTTTAGCCAACATTTAAAATTGAAATCTGATTTGAATGATAGAAATTTAAATTTGACAATTAAATCGAATTGGAATTAAATTGCTAGTTAAACTCCCGATTATTGATAACTAATTAATTGTTGTGATATTTTGACTGTTTGGATGATTGATTGTGATGGATACCAATTTGTTGATATTTTGGATGATTGGATGTTTATTTATTTTATATACATCCTATAAATTATTTAGTAGTATATAAAAATTTAATTGAATTATTTCGAATAAATTAAGAAACGGGTTGAAATGATATATACTTATGACACTTTGATTTGGACTGAAATGATATATATCAATTCCTAAAATTAAATTGAAATAACTATTCACTTGACCATAGGACAGAAAATTATATACAGACACCGGATTTGTTAAATTAAATAATTTTAAAATTTATGGTTTGAAATTATTTAAATGATTTGATTTAAAGAAGTAAAAATCGAATTTATGGAAATTGAATTATTTTCGAACTTGAGCTCGAAATGTTGAAATTGAAATTTATTAACAGGAATTGTTTAAATATTTAAATTTGAAATTTGAAGTTATAATTGAAATATGATTTAAATTATGGAAATTGATTTGTTTAAAAGATTTGAACTTTTATTCAAACTTTGAAATAAATCTAAGCAAAAGTCATTTTAATGGATATTTCAAATTTGAATTCTAAATTGAATTATTGTAAAGATTTGAACATTAAATTGAACATCAAAGTTAAGTTCAGTTTAAATGATTTAAATCAATATTGTGAAAGTGAATTCATAATTGATATAAATTAAAATGGTTTAAAATTAGAATTGAAATTTAAACTACTTAATCGAATTTGAGGTTAAAAGGTGAAAATTGAAATTGATTTGAGTTGGAATCAAAGTTAATTCGAATTGAAATCAAAATTAAGTCAATTTAAATGGAATTGAAATCGAAGATGATTTGAATTGAAAGATTTGGAATTGAATCGGTTTGACTTTGAAACTATTTTCAGATAAATTATTTTGGTATAACGGTTTAAAAGCTATCTTTTTTAAATATTCAAATTATTTGATTTTCCAAACTATTTCCTATATAATCCATTTTTAATATCTAAACCATTTTATTAAACTATTTTATATCAAACTATTTTAACTTTTTAAATTATTTAAAACTATTCAAACTATTTTCAAAAATTCAAACCGATCAAAGTGGAAAATGTTTATATTTATATCATTGATTTAAATGTGAATTGGGTTAAAATGAACTTATAACCTAAGTTGAAATTCGAAATTATTATTGAGGTAAAAATAAAATATTTTAAGTAAATATGATATTTCGAAGTGATAGAGATTTTTGAAGTGAATATGAAATTTTGATATCAAGTATGAATTGTTTTTGAAATGTTAAAGTACTAACCGGTGTGTAAAACGACGTTTGATTGTTAAAGAGACCGGGGCCTCTTATTGGCATACTCTCAGTCAATGTTGAAACCACTTTAAAAACTGTGTACGTGGAGAAGACTCCAAAATGAAGTGGTTCGATTTAGCATCATTTTCTGGATTTGAAGAAAGAGAACGATGATGGATAGACCCTGGCACTTGTGTCAATTTGAAATAACTAAAATAGGACGGCTTGACAGGGCCAAGCGGGCTAGCTATCCCTAATGGACATCCGTTCTTTGATATTCTTTGGACTCGGTCCATACTATTTTCCTTATTACTAGTTTCGATTGGTGCACCTTGATTTGGGATATCCTCCCTTTGACTCGATATAGGATGGATGGACGTGGTGGGCGGTCATGGCTATGATGTGCTACCATCTTCCCTGCGAACCGAACTAGTAGTATCCTATCTTGGGCATTGACACACGTGCCTTTTTATACTCTTAGCCCTATATGAGACCACTACGATTTTGGTTTAGTGTTGTCATATCACAGCGCATCCATATCCCCCGACGTGCTACTGGGGCATTATATGCAAACTGTACGCCAATGCTTAAAAATGCATTAAGTGGGATTAATGTAAAGACTTAACGCTAAGGAAAATATTTATTTTACTAATTAGACATTACATATATAACATATTCTACTATATATAAATATTTTGATATATCCTTAATAGATGGAAAATCCCATAACATCTCTTGAGTTATTGCACGCACATTTTACACTGGATAGAAGATATGAAACCCCCAAACATCTTTGACGCCATTACACCCCTGTATATGTGATATTGTTTGGACTCATATAAGATATTTTAGTCCTGACTGGAGTGTTTTGTCTTTTCCTTACGCTCGGGTCGGCCCTGAGTTTTCAGTGCACTGAATATTTTTTTTTGGAGGACGAAGACGATGATTGGCATATTATTATTACTAGTATTGTTTCACCACACTGCTATTTTACTACGTTGGTTTATTTTATTCTGTTTTATATATAACTTTGATAAATGTTGTATAAATTATAATCAACTGTATAATATAAACAACTTCATGAACTGTTTATTTGATTATTATATTTTGCCATTCGCTGCGAGATTCTACGTTTGTTTTCTTTTTCATTTTTACTTAATTAACCCCATTGTTTATCTGTTTTTCAGATTGTTTGAATTGGACATGTGTGGATTATTATCGATTTTAACCTTTCGAAATGTGGGTTGTCAAAGTTGGTATTTGAGCTTTGGTTTAGCGATAACCTTAGCTTTGTAGGGATTGACTCATTTGAGATAGGATAGTTATACCCGAGAATAAGCTTGTTTGAGTGTATATATATGAGAGTGTTTACTTGTTAGTGTTATAGAATGTTTTATATTATGTTTAATTATTTGTTGAGTTGTTTTGAATGTTGGTCGGTGCGTGGAATACCATGTTATTGATAGGGATTTCTAAACACTTAAATTAGGCAAGTCGACATAGTAATGTTTTAAAAAAAATCGAGAAATGAAATAATTTTACCTATTCATATAAAAATTAATGTTAGTTGTTAGGAGATGATAATATTTAGTTATCATCACTTAATGGTTGATTTAAACTTAAAACGAATACTTGGTGAACTCTACTTTACGAAGTGTTCGATAATTAAATTTAATTGAAATCTAATTACATTAAGAATTGTTTGCAATAATTAAGATGTAAATTAATGAAATGTTTCATAATAAGGTAATTGAATTGTATAAAGTATATTTATATTATTGCTTATAAATAGAAAGGATTTAAAAGCTGCGAATTTTAGAATTTAAATCTCGTTGCTTTCAAAATTGTTTCAAAGCCTTAAAATTAATTGTAATATTATTCGAAAGTATTTTGATTAGAAATATATTTTGAAATATTTTTGAAAGAAATAAAAGCATTAAACTCGTTTTAGCCACTCGGAAATAATATTGGGGATGACTGCAGCATTGCCAGTATTAATTTTCGAGTTTCTGAGTGAAAATTGCTACCAAAAGAAATTTCTTTCCGGTTAAAACAAGTTTAGATTGTGAAAAAAATTCCAAGCATGATTTGATAAATATATGAAAATATTTTGAACTTATAAATTGAACATAGTATAGATAAAATAAGTTTATAACTTATAAATGTGACGACCCATCCTTTACGACCCTCGAAAATTGACATAAATATGCCCATTTTATAACATGCCAAACAATCGAGTGCCGAAAAGACAGATTTTGAGGAGAAAGAAAGAAGGTATAAGAAAGAAGGAACTAAATAAAATAGAATCTCACAGCGGACAGAACAATATACAATATCAATAGCTCTTTACACAATTCAAAACTGTATTATACATACTACACACCAGAGTATAAAAAACAATAATTATCAGCCTAGGAAGTTATAACCACCTGCCCTCATGTTTTGTTGGCAATTCCGAACAAAATACTGCAGCGAAAATAAACAAGTACGGGTAATACATCTTCGCCATCCAGCTCGTCTCCTGAGCTCCATAGGATCTTAACCTGAAATACTCGGTCTAACCCAAGCATTATAATAAAATAACACCCGAGTCAGTCTGGAAAACCAACGTGAGAAATCACACTCAAATTAAATTATTAAAGTTACAAAATCCTTTGAAAATCAAAGGTATCTCGTAAGACCACGCCATAAATAAACATGTCGGGTTTTAACCTTGTGATAACCAAAACATTTCATATCAAAATCCTATGATATTATAATAGTGTCTAAGCAAAAATACTTATTTAAGTAACTGAAATTGTTACATTAATTCAATTCCAACAATACCAGGCTTTACATCCAAAACCGTAAAGGCACGTATTGGAGAATGGATTCCAACTAATGACTAGGCATTGGGGTACCACTTGTCACGGTGCTTGTCTAGAAACACCGTACCGAGGACCACTTCGGGATTCCCTGCTACACAAGACCGGACTACCCCTTAAACTGGATAGCCTGGATAAGATTACCCCGCGGTTGGGATTAACAACCGTCATAACCAAATAAAAGGGATTCTAGATAGGGGTAACCTTATCCTACTTAGGTGCGACCCACTTAGCCTTGCTGCATCTCCCCTGATTTTCAGCCATTCCTGGTTGATAAGGATCGAGGTTAAGCATTACCTTTTTAGGAAATTCACTTAGAATGCTCGTTGTCCTCCAATGATAATGTTTTGAAAGCATTTATCCATATCAGTCCGTTCCCGGTCCGAATGGAATCGAAAGCAGTATTCCTACTACATCCCTTTAGAATCACTCTCAGGATTAGTAGCGATTAGCCATTGCACTTCACTGCTCCATCTTCAACTCTAAGCTCTTGTCATCATCCCGAAAACAAACTCGTTGGACCGAAGTGGTTTTTGGATCATAATCCAATCTCGGTCTCTTTGAAAACAACATTCGATATTTTTCGGTAGACTCAGACCCGGTTCTTTAGGAAATACATCGATGAAGATAAGATCGGAGATTACCTTTTAACCGTTAGTGGACGGATTTCCTTATAAATGCCCTAGAAGAATGGACGAATTTATACATATAGTATAATACCTCGAGCGGTAACTATACCATATAATTACCGTACTTCTTCTAGATATTTCCAAAGTTATATTTGGGTCCAGAAATAGTTGGTTATTTAACTATCAAATAAACAATCAATTCAACTAAATATCTCAATTTTACTGAAAACATTAAATCTCTTTTTAATTTAAAATTTAAATAATTAAATCTCTTTATTCAAAACTATACACACTTGCCTTATCGATCTTAGTAAATATTTAAAACTATCTTTCAAAAATATTTGAAAAACTTTTTTAAAATAAAGGTGGAAAGTACCACTGCGGTATCAAACCATGGTCACAGCTCAATGGTTGCGTCTCTATCGCAGAGAAATTCAAGTTTTAGCTCCAAGCACTCACTGCCTCTAATTAGGCCACTCTAGTATACTATTACTTCTCGAAAACTTTGTTTTAAAAATTATCTCAAATAGTGCTTATAAGTTCTAAATTAAATTCCACGTTAAATCTAGGAAATTATACTCAAATAAAAGTCATTAGACAAAACTATATTGAAAATTGATAAGTATCCTTTTAAAAAATGCTAACCATTTCTAAAAGAATAATAAACCTTTCAAAATCATTATAAGGTTACTGGTAAATAACTTAATATTTTTAAACGATTTTAGAAAAAAAATTAAACAACTGATTTTCCAAAATATTTTAACACTTTTACAAATTATAAATTAGTAAATTAAAAATCCTCTTTTTAAAGCAAGCCCACATTCCGGATTTTGAAACCTTTATATCTTTAAACAAATACCATTTACAGAATTATTATTTAAAAATCCTCTATTTAGTATTTTTATTCCAAAATCCTATCCACAATACTAAAGGTTGGATAAGCACACATTTTCAAAACCATTTATTTTATCCAATTGGTTAACCCAAAATTTCTTTATAAAACATTTTTCTTCAAAAACACCTTTTAATTTTCTTTTCCAATTTAAACATATGTTACTGGATTTTAAAATACTAGAATTTAGGTCAAAAACCTGACACAGGTTATTTCAACAAAACATATATCACTATATATGCAATTAAATTCAACATTTTTGAGGAATCCCGTTGGATCCTTCCAACTTGTTTCCCTGCATCCACAGATGTTAGCACAACGTAAAAATACCTATTCCATTTCGAGGTGGAATATCGCGGTATATAGGGTCATCCGCTATTATGCTGGGAACATAGGGTCTCATCCGCTATATATATGCTGGAATATCAATCACTCCAATATATATACATTACTATATATAATATCATTTCCAACTGATAAAAATGCATCAATTCAGCCAATAAATCATTTTATTAATTTTAACTGTTAAAATTTACTACTAGCGGCCCAAAATTGAGTGAGATTAAATCACCTTGAGTTTTATGTTGCCAACGTTCCAATTTTAAACTAAATCGAGCACGTTCGATTTAATCTAAACAAATTTCTTACTCCAAATGTCTCCAAGTCTACACTACAGCATAGATCTCGTCAATGCGATTCTGTCGCCATCAATTTTGCTCAATTTCGACCTCGTGACCAAGATATGAATTGTTAAACATTTGAATATAAATTATATACATTAATTTCTTTTTTTATTTTAT
Source organism: Allium cepa (assembly GCA_030765085.1). Taxonomy (NCBI): domain Eukaryota; kingdom Viridiplantae; phylum Streptophyta; class Magnoliopsida; order Asparagales; family Amaryllidaceae; genus Allium; species Allium cepa. Next base: position 787,810,692 of record CM060935.1, on the reverse strand, counting down.
TATTATACCAAAACAAGATCGGACCGTTCATTTTGAAATGAGAAATCATGGTCGTTCTATTCTTTCTTTCATCTTCGTTCGCCCTAGGTTGTTCGTACCCAACGTCGCAATCCCTTCCTCGATTGTTGCCCCATCTCTGATCAACTAGGCCGCGATCGCCAACCGCCATGTGAAGCGACCACGAGAGGTCCGTCAATGAATAGAAAATGGACGAGCTCGACGATCCTTAACTTGTGCAAACCCGGTTCGAACGGTCGACGAACGCGACGCCATCCTAGCCTCCACACCCCATCGATTTCAATCTCCACCATCGATATCGTAGAGCTTGGAGAGCTCTACATTTTTCATTTAGAAGTTGAAACTTGAAAATTCGTGGATGCAGATATTTTGGGGGAAGAAGGTCGTTGCATTTCGGCCATTGGTGGATTAGAACGGCGGCTTTCGAATATAGATTGGGGTTTACTATACATGAACAGTATTTATATGAGTACACAACATTATTTTATTAATGTGTTCCAATTTTTACGTATTTTTTCACACGAACTCCAAGCGAAACATACCACCTAGAGTTTATAATGTTCTACCCATATTTCGAACATAATGGAACATGTTTCGAAGGCTAATTTGATCGTATGCAGAAGATAGCTTTTTAAATCGATTTAAAATATTAAATTTTTGATATTTATTTCAATATGTTTCTAATCCGTGTGACCAAATGGTTACTCCAAATGTTACTAGATTTGAAATCCAATAATAATACACAATTATGGATTCAATGGAACGGTTTCATTGAATTCCGAAACTGTGCCCCGGAAGGCTATTTTAACCCGTCGATTAAATCGGTCGATTTTCAAAATCGTCGAAATCATTTAAATTTTCAATTTTTAAAACTTACTAACTTCATTATAAATCAAATAGATTTTATATTCATACTAGAAATCATTCTGTTTCGTTTTAAACCAAATTCAATTATTTACAAAATTATTATATATATTAAATCAATATAAAAATTCTAATCTATAACTTATCGACTTTTTAACCCATTCCAAAGTCCATATTATAATTATAATCTAATTAGAGTTTAATTTTTTTTATAAATCATTCTCATACACATTTATTTCTAGATTCACAAATTATCCCAATTTCACATATTAAATTACTATTTATCTAAATCCAATTAAATCGTTATATTTGAAATTATAAACTATTTCACCAACTCAACCTAATCCTCCGTATTCACAACCAATTAATAATCCAACCAACATTTAAAATTAATTAAATGTTCAAAACTAATGACCAAAATTATGGGTCATTACAATAAAATCGAGCAGGAAAATAAAACCAAATTTTAAAATGGTTGAACATTTTGGTTAAGCAACAAAAGGAAATTTGAATTTGAGATATGAAATAATAGAATTAACCTAAGAAATGTTAAATATATTGTGTTAGCGAAATGAAGTAAATAAAATAAAATTTAACTCAAGGAAGCTTAAATGAAGGGAATTGTATTTAAAATGAATTAGAAAAATAATGAAATGAAATTTAAGTGAATAAGTTTGTATAGCTTATAGATATGAGAAATATTAAGCTAAAAATAAACTTTAAAATTGTTAAATGTGAAGGATAAGAAAAGAAAAAATTTAACTTAAATAAAGTTAAAAAAACCGAGTAATGGATTAAATGAAATAAAGTTAAATTTAATAAAGACTAAATCAATTGAATTGGATTTGAATGGAATTAGATGAATTAGTAAAGTGAATTAATTCTACTTAAGCCATAAAATGAATTAATATAATGAAATACGAACTTGAGTTATAAACTGAAATGCAATTTAGTTGTGAAAGAAATTGAATGAGAATAAATGAGTGTAAGTAAAATTAGTGTAAGTAATTAAATTTGATTTAAATTTGATATAAATAAATTGAATGCAAATGGAATGAGTTTTAATAAATTGAATGGTAACTAACTGAATATGAAATAAGTTAATGAAATGAATTATAAGATGGAGTTAATTTAAGAAAAGTTGAATGAAATTGATTATGATAAAAAGAGAAAATTTATTAATATGAATTTGAAAATAAAATTAACTTAAGTAAAATTAGTGTTACGAATTAATGAAATGAACTATGAAGTGAATCAATAAATTGATATGAATATGTAATTTAAATTTATTTTCAAAAACCAACAAAATATTTAAATGGCGACATCTTTTTTAACGGCATCATCAGCCGGTGCTCAAAATTCAGATCTCGGAGGGGAGGAAGCAGAGGACGATGGCTGGATTAAAGTGACAGATCGGAGGAAGAAGATGGTGGTTTCAGGCGCATCTGTGAAAGTGGATAAGCCGAATTTTTCTCGCATGAAGGCAAGGGCCCCTGCTGGATCTAATTCGATTGTGGTTGCTAACTCTAATGCCGGATATAAGTCAACAGGATCTAGGCCTGCTAATACTGAATCACATGATTCTATTATAAAAAGAATAGATTCAACAATTCGGGTGTGTTTGCTGTTAATCCAAAGGTTTCACCTAAAAGTTGGTGTGATTTGGTTAAAGAAAAGAAACAAAATGAAACCTTGCAATTCTTTAATCCAACAATTGTTAACAATAGAAAAACTGCAATAATTGGAGAGGAGGAGCTGTTAACTGCGGAGAAAATGTGGTCGAATTCTATTCTGATCTATCTGGTGGGAAAAAGACCGTATTATATGTTTTTTAAAGAATATATCAAGAGAATGTGGCTTCCAAAAGGTAAATTTGAAGTTTTTGCTAGAAACAATGGTTTCTATTTAGTTCAATTTGAATTAGAAGAAGACTGCAATAAAATACTAGAAGGAGGACCATGGTTGATGGATGGTAAGCTTATCATTATGAAGAAGTGGAGTACTACCATCAAATATGAGAAAGATCTTTTATTATCCATTCCTATTTGGTCAGATTTTCCAATCTCAATTTTGCATATTGGAACTACATTTCATTGTGCAAAATCACCAGCACTATTGGAAGACCTATTGCTATGGATGAACATACTAAAAATAGAAGCAGAATAACCTTTGCTAGAATGCTTATTGAAGTGGACGCGTCATTTAAATTTGAAAGTGAAGTGCGAATTAAACTGCCTGGAGGGGATTGTGTCATGCAAAATGTCGAATATGAGTTTATACCTCCAGTTTGTCAGAACTGTATATGTTTTGGTCATGTGGATAGAGAGTGTCCTATATCATTTACACAACAGTGGATACCAAAATCATCTAACAATAATGAGACTAATAGTATGGGCGTTATTTCAGAGGATCACACAACTCCGCAGACTCTATATATCAATTCAAAAGGAGTAGTGTATAACAATGCAGATGTTATTACAATCGATGAGACAAATGTTCAAGATCATACAATAATTGAGAAAGATCACAGGAAACAAAATTTAAATAATTTAAATAAGGGCATTGATATTTCTCCATCAGATATGAATGCTGTGAATGTTGAGACTGTTCAGAAGTCTTTTAAGGTGCCTGCAATTGCAATTGCAGCCTCGCCATCTGCTGGTGAAAGTGTAGTATATGTTCCACAAACCAGCAGGGCTGCTACAATTGCAAAGGGATCCTCTACTCAATTTTCTGATATGTCTCATATAGGCCCTCCTATGAGCACTTTCACTCTGGAACCAAACGCAATGACGTCATCGACATATGTCTTAGTCACTTTATCATCATCGGAGAAAAATAAGAGCAGGGAGTTATCAAATCATAGTACACCCGTTGTAAATAATTTAAACTCTCAAATTTATGTACTAACAACTGAAGTGCTTAATTCTTTTCAGGTGCAAAAAGACATGAAAGACTCAAATGTGGATGAATCTTCTCTAGCTCAATCATGTATCGAACCCACATACCCTTCAATTGATAATCCATCCAACAATACGCCCAAAAACCTCACATCTATCAATCCTGAATTTGTAAATGCTATTGTAGATATGAAAAACAATAATATTCAAGAAAAGAAAAGGAGCAAAATGATCCATGAAAGCGTGACTCCCACTATAAGGACCAGGAGTCAAGCTAACTCATCCAAATAATGTCTATCTTGTGTTGGAATGTACGGGGTCTTAATAAGGCAACGCATGCTTTGGAGGTAAAAAATATTGTATTTTCTCAAAAACCTTCTATTTTCTGCTTAGTTGAAAATAAATTGAGAAGCAATAAACTCCAGTTATATATAGAATCTTGGGGAAGCAAATGGACATGCATAAATAACATTGAGTATCATAACAAGTGCAGAATTCTTATTATGATCAACTCAGACATTTGGAGCAGTTATGTAATTTCTATGAGCAAACAACACATTACTTGTATGTTAAACAATAATGCAGGGGCCCAATGCATTGTTTCTGTCATTTATGCACTAAACCTTGGATCTGAAAGGAAAAGTTTATGGAAACAATTGCTAAAAGAGGCTAACACTTTTATTACTCCATGGTGCATCATATGAGATTTTAACTGTGTCAGATGTTTGAAGGAGAAATTAGGTGGAAACAGTTTAACAATCAGAAACATTCAGGAGCTCAACAATTTTGTTAACTCTGCAGGGGTTAAAGAGATCGGCATTTCAGGGGTTAATTTTTCATGGAGATCAGGCCTAACAAGAATATTGCTACAAAGATTGATAGACTTTTTTGCAATGTTGAATGGATGAACATGTTCAAAAAATCACATGCAAAATATTTAGATCTATCAACAAGTGACCATGTACCTATTATGTTTCACTTTAATTGCATCCAAACATATGAAGGTACTAAACCATTTAAATTCATGAATCACTGGGTTATGTGTGAGGGGTACAAAGAGGCAGTTGAAAAGTATTTTGTTTTCCCTGAAGGAAATCAGTTATTTAACCTTATTCATATGCAGAAAAACATTAAAAAGGAAATTAAGAAGTGGTGCAGTGGTAAGAATGATTTACAATCACAAGTCTCAAAATGCAAGCAAGAAGTCAATATTGCTCTATAGATATTAGAATCAGATCATAACTACTCAAATGCACAAAAGTTGCATGATGCACAAGTGAGCCTGGCTAAGAGTATAGAGCTGTTAGCTATTGATAACAAACAAAAATCAAAATGTCAATGGATCAAGTGGGATGATAGTTGTTTCTAAATTTTTCTACGCAAAACAAACTAACAGGAGTTTTGTTAATAGCTGCCACAATTTTTTAAAAGGAAATGGAGAAGTTTTCAAATCACAAAAGGAGATAGAGGAAGAGGCAGTCAATTATTTCTCAAACATATACAATAGAGGCAACATGCTGAATCAATTTCCTAATATCATTCCAAAAAGAAAATTAAATGATTGGGGAAAAATATATCTTAATGCTGCATTTGATGAAAAAGAATTGAAAAAAGCTATTTTTAGTGTGCATAATGATACTGCTCCAGGCTATGATGGATTTAACGCCAAATTCTATAAAAGACACTGGAATGAATTAAAGGGACCTCTTCTGAAAGCTATGCAATCTTCCTTTGACAATGGCAGAATAGTAAGAGAAATTAATCACACCGTTATCTCCTTAATCCCTAAGGTAAAAACCCCTGAATCTATTACAGATTTTAGACCCATAGCCTGTTGTTCCATGCTGTACAAAATTCTATCTAAATTATTATGTGACAGAATGAAATTTGTGCTTGGAGAATTGATTTCTGATAATCAAACAACCTACTTACCAAACAGGCAGATTAAAGATGGGATAATAATTGGACATGAACACATCAGAAATTTTAACAAGCATGGGAGTAACAAAATGTGCATAAAGGTGGACCTTAAGAAGGCATATGATTCTGTTAACAGACAATTTATTCTTCACATGATGAGAAGCATGGATTTTCCAGAAAAATGGGTACAAATTATTCAAGAAATGATAAGTTCTCCTAGCTTTTCACTTTCTATTGAAGGATATCACAAGGGATACTTCAAAGGCAACAATGGTTTAAGGCAAGGAGATCCCCTATCCCCTTATCTCTTTACTCTATGCATGGAATATTTCACTTTGTTGATGGAGGTTAAAGCTGCTAAAGGTAAAGTGGAATCAGTTATCAAAAATAATTCTAACATAACTCATCTAATTTATGTTGATGATCTGTTAATTTTCATCGATGCAACTACAATTGGAGCTAAATCTGTTAAGAATTGTTTTAAGAATCTACAGAAAGTCACTGGACTGGAAATGTACAATCTCAAGACTCAAGTTTTTTTCAATAAGTTCTGCAATAACAAGGATCAAATGCTTAACATTCTGGAAATTCAAGAAGGAGAATTACCGGTTAGATATCTTGGGTTACCCCTATCTGTGACATATATCAAACACTCAAATTGTAAACAACTGATTGACAAAGTGTTACAAAAGATGCAAGGTTGGGAGTGTAAATTTCTCACAGTTCCAGGAAGAATAGAATTGATTAAGGCTGTAGTATATCCTATGGTCAGTTTTTGGATGCAGTGTTTTATGCTCCCTAGTCTAACCATTCAAAAAATCAATCAACTATGCAAAAAATTCATCTGGAAGGGTAAAAAGAGCAGTGTTCCATGGGAAATAGTTACAAGTGTTAAATCTGAAGGTGGAATGAGTTTGAAAAAACTATCAAACATCAATATTACTTTCTGCATCAAAAGAATTTGGGAGACTCTTACCAATTCAACATATAGTGCTAAGTGGCTAAATGTGAAATATGCTAATAATGAGACTTTGTGGGAATCTAATTTTAATAACAATCACTCATGCACTTGGAAAAAAATGCTATATCATAGAAAAGATGCACAAAAACTAATTGATAGAAGAATAGTAGATGGTAAATCTACTAGCTTGTGGTTTACACCATGGATTAATGGATATACTTTATTGGAAAAGCTGGGGCATGAAACTTTATCATACTCAAGAGGTCACAAACACAAGGTAGAGCAAATTATATCTGGAAATTTTTGGAGGCCTGAAAATATCTCTTATCTTGGCAATATAAGTGAGGAAATAAAACAAGTACCCATTCATCATGATAAAACATCAGACTATTGGTTTTGTAAAAGCAGCAAAAATGGTCTATTCACTTTTCATAATGTATGGAATGATTTCAGAATCAAGTTACAGGAAATCAATGGCTACAAAATTATATGGAATAACATATCACTCCCAAAAATGAATGTATGCTTATACAGAGCCACTTTTAATTTTCTTCCTACAAAAGACAAATTAAGAAGGCAAGGAGTGACTGAAGATGATGTTTGTGTCTTGTGCAAAAAAGAAGTAGAAACCTGCAATCATTTATTTTTCAAACGTTCCTTTTCTAAGCATGTGTGGTATTGGATCAGAACAATGATGGGTGATCCTATAATTCAAAGAAACACATATACTTCACTCATAAGCGCCATTGCATACATAAGGCAGAAGTTTGCAGCCAACAATATTAGAAAGGACATCATAACAGCTGCGCTTAGCTCATCTATCTGGTTTATTTGGAAAAGCAGGAATTCTATCATTTTTAATAATGAAAAGATAGACAAAATCACGGTTTGCAATACCATCAAATCCAATGTTCGTGACCTCATCATTAACAGATCCAAGTTTTTTAGCCAAAATATGAACAATCATAAGGATATCAATGAAAGATGGGAAATTATACCTCTGAGAGTAGACAATACCTTGACCTCGAACCCTAATTTCCAAAACATAGCATCATCCTCGAGATACATGATTGATAGAGAAGATATTGAAGCTGAGAGATCTAGATTGTCCAGACGCACTGAAAGTTTTATCACTAATGTTGGAAGAGAAGAAGACTTGCCTGGAAGAGAGAATGAGCCGCCATGAATAGACAAAGTTGCTAGGTTTTCGCAGTGTGTTTAGGGCATTGGTATACATATTTTTTTAGCTGTAATCAGTATATTTGTTGGGTGGCCGTTGTGTAAATTGAGTTTTGTAATGATTTTTTCTCATTATCAATAAAACGTATGATCTTTTTCAAAAAAAAAATTGATATGAACTTAAGTCATGAATAATAAACATGAGTTGTGTTTTATAAAATGTTTATAATAAACTTAAATGGTTTTATGAAATGATTTATAAGTAATATTAGTATTAAAGAGAATATACTAAGTGGTAATGAAATAAAATTTAACTTAAGTGAGGTCAAATGAAATAATTTATAAAATGGCCCATAAATGAATTTACATGAAATGTGACAACGAAAAGTAAAAGAATTGACATCCGAATAGATTGAATGTAAATGAAATAGATGTGAATAAATTTAAAGTAAACTAATTAAACGTTAATAAAAACGGGATATTAATAAGAAATGGTAGTGTATAAATTAATTATTGACATTGAAAAATATAAATTGTGATGATTATGAATTAACTGTGTGAATATTAATTGTTGGATAGTTTCTTTTGTTGTAAATCATTGTTTTAACTATTCTTATTGCATATGATTTTTGTATGTTGTGTATTTGTGCTCATGTTTATGATTTGGATTCAAAATTCATGTTATATGGTTCTATTAAACTCATATATGCTTTCTTTATCTTTATAAGTAACTAATATTCTAATTTGAGTTGAGATAGGTACATATGAAGACCGTTTGGATGGTTATGTGGATTTTATTTTCTTTTGCTTGCTTAATATGAGCAAACTCACTCGTATTAATAATAATAAGGTACATATCTCGGATTACATACCGCATTCTTATATTTTTCCCTACGCGATGCCTCGTCGTTGAGATGAGATGTATTTTTGGGATATTTGTGATATATATATTTGTATTGTAAATTCTGATCGTGTCGTGCAAAGGAGACGCTGTCAAAATTTTCCGTAAATCCGGGCGTTAGGAATATTTTTTGTGGTTTTAAAATTACATAACTTGTTTTTATACCTAAATTGTAATTTCTGTAAACCGATCAGAGTGGCGTAGAAAAACGTAGTAAAAGGTTTTGCAAATAAGATTTTATGTTACATAAGTTGATTATTTTGAGTAAATTATATCGTATGTTAGAATTTCTACTTAACATTTTTTCAAGGACGAAAAGTTTTGAGTGTGGGAGAATGTAACGACCATTATTTTTAACTATTTTTATTTATTAAATTTAATATGATTATTGAATAAAAATGTTTAGAAATAAAAATTTAATGATTTATTAATGTAGTTATTGATGGATGGACAAGACATAAAACATGATGGCTTAATGTAGTTTTTAATGTAGAACGATGATGGATAGACCCTGGCACTTGTGCTAATTTGAAATGACTAAAACATGATGGCTTAATAGGGCCAAGCGGGCTAGCTACCCCTAGCGACCATCCGTTCTTCGGTTTTCTTTGGACTCGGTCCATCCAATATTCCTTATTGTTGGTTTTGATTGGTGCACCTTTATTTTAGGATAACCTTCCTTTAACTCAATATGGGATGGATGGACGTGATGAGCGGTCGTGGTTATGATGTGTTACCACTAGCCCTATGACCCGAACTGGTAGTATCCTACCTTGAGCATTGCCTCACGTGCCTTGTCATACTCTTATCCCTATACGAGACCATTACGATTTTGGTTTAGTGTTGTCGTATCACAGCACATCCCTATCCCCGACGTGCTTTGAGGCATTATATGCAAACTGTATAACAATGCTTAAAAAAACATTAAGGGGGATTAATGTAAAGCCTTAACACTAAGAAAAATAATCATTTTACTAATTAGACTAACATATATAGTGTATTCTATTATATATAAATATTTTGACGGATCCTTTAGAGATGGAAAATCCCATAACATCTCTTGAGTTATTGCATGCATGTTATACAATGGATAGGAGACATGAAACCCTGTAAACATGTTTAACGCTATTACACTCTTGTATATGTGATATTGATTTGACACACATAAGGATATTTAGTGCCGACTCGAGTGTTTTGTCCTGATATTACGCTCGGGTTAGCCCTGAGTTTTCAGCGCATTGAAGATTATTTTTTGGAGGACGAAGACGAAGGTTGGTATATTATTACTAGTATTATTTCACCACACCGTTGTTCTGCTGTATTGGTTTATTCTATTCTATTTTAAAAAAAACCCAACTCGGAGCCCTGATGAAGTCGAAGGGATAGGATGAGCCCCCAACCCGCCTGGTCCGACCATAGACATGAGGGATTTAATGCCAGCCTAGCATAGAGATTAAATGCCCCCACCTGATTCATAGGTATAACGGGGACCCACCTCCGTGCCTTGAAATGGGAGTAGGGAAGATGGATATCGAACCTACGACCTTGTTAACGAGAAGCAGGTATCTTACCACTATGCCACTACTTGTGGACATTTATTTTATTTCATTCTGTTGTATATATAACTCTGATAAATGTCGTATAAATTATAATCAAATGTATAATATAAAAATCTTCATAAACTGTTTATGATTATTATATTTCGTCGTTCTGTTGCAAGATTTTGTGTTTGTTTTCTTCTTCTTTTCTTACTTTTTTTCTTAACTAACTCCATTGATATCTGTATTTCAAATTATTTGAATTGGACATGTGTGGATTATTTTTAATTAAAATCTTACGAAATGTGGGTCATCACATTCATAGTGGACCCTAAGTGCAAGTGGTACATTGATATAGTTAGGGGTATATCCTAGGGGCAATTATGTAATTTGTTGCATATATCTAACTTGGTAATCAATCTTATTTAAAATAAAGATGTTTTATTTCTATTATATACTTGATATAATGTGTTATATTAATTAAACGTATATTTAATAGAAAATCCATAAATAGTATGTTTTTATGATCGTAGCGACAAAGTGTTATAACTGTGAGTAATTTATCACAATGAAACAAATATACCATTTTAAATGTTCCAAGTGAAGATGCATCGACGTTAGATATTGATGTATCCGTTAAGACTAGAATATGCAACGTTCCCCAAAATAGTGGACATTGTATTACTTATGGCTATTGAGGGCAACAAGGGGTTATGTACTGATAGTTATTGGATAAATACGGAGCGAGTCGCTCAATAGTTTTATATTGATTAATATAACTAAGGTCAAACAGAAAATATCGATGTGACTGATTTACACAGTTCTCTCAACTTGAGATTACTTTGGAGCTACAATATGAATACTTTACTTTGATTATAGTCAAATCATCATGGCGTTCCATCGGCTGACCACAGTTGGTTAGAGTGGAAGTATTGGATGTAAAGCACTATTTAAGAGAGGATTTATCTCCTTAGTTATATGGGGTTAGTATTACGATCAACTCAAGTCGACTCAAAGTCAAAATCTCTTTCTAAAGCATTTCGATTATTATTAATTGTTATTATTGAACCAAGGAGTTTATTTTTGGGATATAAAGTTGAATATGGATGATATTGGAACCTTAACCATTACCAAATTCTATAAGTCCAAAGTGATATAGTTTTGACGCAGATAATTGGTGTAAATAAATGTCACAACCGGGTAATGCTTAATAAAGTAAAATTGGATTTTGCCAAATCTTAGTAAGCAATTAAATTTGGCCAAAAACATAACACCACGTGCTATGTGACGTGTGAATGTTAACATTCGAATAATTCGATGTTAATCGTTGACCGAATTTATAACTGCGATTCACATAACCGAAATAATGAAATTCACTTTAGACCAGATGATTTAATTAGTTTATAACTATTATAAATCAATTAAATTAATTCATATTTATGAAATATTAATTACAAAATTTGAATTTGGTTTGAGGAATAAATATTGTTGTGTGTGTGTGTGTCTATATATATATATATATATATATATATATATATATATATACATATATGTATGTAATAGTTATAAATATATCGGTCGATATGAGATATTGATAAGGAATTTAATTGGATTTAATTAAACATATTTATTAGAGCTTAATTAGGCTATTCTCCCATGAAGTTGGAGGTAAAGTTTTGGCTGAAAACATTAGATAAGGGGTGGACCAAAATAGGGTAAAAGAGTTTGTGATGGAATGTTGAAGATTTAATGAGAAAAGGTATGTGATGTGATCCAATTTTCTCTTTGATTTAACCATTATAAATGGAACCTAACCCTAACTTTAAAAGAATATTTTGCTACCTCATATCCCCTTCATTTGGGCTGAATTACACCTTCAAACGCTCCAAAAAAACTCAAATCAAATAAATTCAAATAAATAGCCATTTAATAGCAAAAGGATCTACAGTTCAAGGATTAGCAATATATAGAACCGAGAAGGTTTCAAAAGATGAGAACTCATCATTACAAGGTGGAATTAAGGACAGCAGTTTTAGGTTAGTGTTTTTATATATATATATAGATATATATATGGTACATAACCTCTGTACAACTGTATATTGTTCATATATATATATATATATATATATATATATATATATATATATATATTGTGATTATTTCATTGTTAGTAGGTGAGAACCCTATAGGTATTAATGTTGTCACACATTGATTGGTTATGTGCATACGTTTATAAAATAAAATAAAAATTCATTAAGGATCTGATACACACAGCTGAAATCATTATATTTTATTAATATATATCTATATTAGTATGTTAATTAATTTGTTTATATGATTTGTATTAACTATATAACTATATCACATAAATAAATTAAGTAATATTTTCAATCATATATTTAGATTAATTATGATTTTTAATGGTCACAAATAATATTTTGGTAATTATTTAATATTTTTATTATTATTTTATCATTATACGAATTAATAAATTGATATAAAATAAATTATGTTTCGAAAATTTAATTTTAAATGTTCTAAAATTAATCTATCATTGATGCTCTCAGTCAAAAAGTCTAATTTATTAAACCTTTTTCTGTAAAATCATTTTTAAATTGACTATAAGTGTTTAATTAATAAAAAAATTTGAAAAATTTGAATTTTTTGTAAGCTACAGCATATCGTTCTTGTTTTCTAAAATTTTAAAATTTAAAATATTTATTATTTTAGTATATTCTATCATTTATTTATTGCTGTTTAACTAATTAATTCATAGCATATATTAATATAATAGAATTATAATTAAATTTGGAGCTGCTATGTATTCATTCTGGAATAATATATATATGTGTGTGTGTGCATAAATTTTAAGTTTTGTAATTTATATATTCATATATACACTATTCTAACTCATATTTACATTGATTATTTTATTTTATTTATATATACATATTTTTATATATATGAATTTATGTTGTTTTAATATTATACACATACACACACTTATGCAAGATATATAGTTTAATTTAATTTTTTTCCAAATTAATACTTTTTTAAAATATATTACATATAAATATATATTAAAAAAATTGTTATAAATTAAACTTATATCTTGCATATGAGAGTATATATATATATGTATATATATTTATGTAAGTTTATTTAATATTTAACACTATAATATTTTACGTATAAATGTACATATATAATATTTCCTCATAATACACACACAGATATATATATATACACATACACATACACATATATACATACATACATACACACACACATATCTGGACAACATACAATGCTTATAGGATGAGCTAACATGTCTGTGCGATGTAAATCCCAGCATCTATATACATGCATGTTATACCTTGCACGGAATATCATGCTACACAAGTACATACATATACATATGTATATGATCCATAGGTAAATTTATATATAAATTGAAAATAAATTAAATAAATTTCTATCAAAAAGTTATCAATTTAAATGAAATATATGATTTTATTTAAAATTAAATTTAGAAATATTCTATATAAGTTAGACTTCATAGGCCCAATAAAGATCTAATAGGGTAAATTTTTTGAAATTCACTCATAACTTTCACTACCGTCTGGCCCAATTTCAATAGAAACAAGTTACAATCTCCACATCTAGCACAGAGGCCAGATATAGAAGTGTAGCTAGTGCTACTGTTGAAATAATGTGGATACAATCACAATGACTAAAAATAAGCACAAATATTAAATCCATCATATGGTGTGACAACTTATGTGTAGTATCACTCTCAGCAAACCTTATTCTTCACTCAAAACTAAAGCACGTAGAAATCGACCTATCCTTTGTTTGTGAATAAGTTTTGATAGAGAAATTGTGGATAAATCACATACCTGCTATTTGGCAACATGCTAATATACTTACTAAAGCACTGTCAGCTAAGAATTTTATCAAATTGAAGAGCAATTGGAAGATTGGAGGAAGCGGTGGCCAATTTGAGAAAATCGTATGACCCTAGCCCTAACCGCTATGTAGTTTATATAGGATAATATCATTCATATATCACCAATATATATCATAAATATATCAGAATCTCAATATTTATTTTTTTATATGGTGAATGACAATCTGTAGACCATAGAAATCCTAACACATAATTTTTTTAGTTTTAACTATACATTATCAGTCTTCTTCATTAGGTTTTAAATAAAGAAACCTCTACTTATTCCATTACTTTATATGTTTTATTTTCCACGAAGACTTTACCACTAATAGCAAGAACATGAAAGAGAAAAAACTATTTTTAGTTATTTTTTTTTCATTTCTTATTGGTAGGTTAGCTTGTGAAATTTTATTTTATTAGTTATTATCATGCCCTAAGACCTAAAAGTTGAAGAGCAGTAAAGTTATATATTTAACATATCGGTAAGGAACGAGCTAAAGTAGTAATTGGTATCAAATCGACATTACTTATTCAATAAATTAAGTGAAAATGAAAACAAAGAAACTATGAATATGAAAAAATTAGGAAAGTAATATAGATGATTAGATGACTGAAGAAACAATTAATATAGTATAAAACTTAACAAAATATAAAAATAAAAAATACAATAAAGAAGCACATTACGAATTTCACGGTTTTTATGAGCTAAAATTATGATTTGTGTTTAGTAGAATATCCAGAAAATATTTTGCAATCTATAAATAATATGCAATCAGTCTTTGGTAGTAATTTGGCATTATTCATCCAAATATTTAGAAACTTAGCATCAATATACTATTATAACATAATACAATATCATTTATATCATGTTTTACACATACCTAATATTTTAGCGATATTATCCGATATTACCATGATATTTTAAAATACCTCATATCAGTACTTGACCGATACACATCCGATACCGATATTAACTACTTAACCTAACCACAGATCGGTTCGAAGGGAGGTAATAAGAATGAGATTGTAAAATAATACTCGGTATATTAAAGCTGACGCCAAGCCGTAGTAAAAGGAAACGGGTAAAAGGAAACGAGTTATAATAGATGTACTCATGAATTAAGCCCATGCTTTATTTTATTTCCCTATAAATAATGGCCAAATCATTATTTACCCTTATCAAACCAATATACAAAATTATGTCTCTTTCTAACTTTAACTCTTATGTACATTTTCATTCATCAAAATATCATATACACAAATTCAAAGGCATAAAATACAAGCTCGGTAGGTACAGAGCAATATCAACTGCAACCATCGTCTCTTTTAAGGCAACCAAGTGTCACAATACCAAGCTACAACCAAACACCATCATCTAACAACTCAACTACATCAACTCTGGACAACGTCTTCATCTCTAACCTTTCAAGGTCACAAAAGTAGTTTTCTATTCAACAAGAAGCATACTAATCCTTCAAGATAGTTTCTCCAACACGGTTTTCAAACATAAATGTATGTAGAAAGCCAACAAATCAAAGATAGTGGTAGTTCCATTGTTAGGGTTGTCTCACATGTTGCAAGGAGGAACGCCAGTTTGGAATTGGAATAGTCTTGCATTGCTAAATAACTTGAAGAAGTAGTGTATAAATATCGGTTGGTAGGCACGTAACATTGGAAATTTCTTTTGCTACAATAAAGTGTGTGCCAACTCGTAGGCATACGCTATACACTGGAGATGAAGAGCTTGGTTGTCGTTACATAATAGTGGTACCAGAGCCAAAGGTTGCGAACTGGGCCATGTAAACAAAATAGTGCTCTCAAAAGTTACTCTAGGGGGATGCGAGTCAAAGGGAAGACTATTAAGGTTGTCTCGCATGTTGGAATGGGGAATGATGGTTTGGAATTGAAATTGTCATGCATCGTTAAATAGCTTGGAGAAGTGGTGTATAAATATGGGTCGATAGGTACGCAACATCAGGGATTCCTTTTGTAACAACAAAGTGTGCGCCAACCATAGGCATAGGCCATGTGTTGGAGATGGGAAGCTTGGTCCGACTGCCATTACATAACATCCATATCCAAATCATACAACATGTGGCATTTTGCAATAACTCAGCATCAAATCAAATCCACGTAACAATGATCTAAACAACTTAAACTCATCGCGACCCCGGCGACGACCATCTCATCCAAATTAGTGGCATCAATCAAACTGAAAAATCATCTAGGTGTTAATGTCGAGCCGATATCTAAGACAAGAGGACACGGACTTGACCCAGCATCAGATCTAGAAAATGAAATCAACAAAATTTCCAAAGTCTATTTAGCACTCTAGACAACAAAGAACCCATCTAGAATAGCGGCATCTTCTTCGACAATCTCTAGCATCAACGATTTCAGCATCACCAAATATCAATCTCAACCTCAACTGTACCTCCATCTATTCCTAGATTTATGAGTCAAGCATCTTCAAGAAAAGCAACCATCGTTAATGTAATGACCCGGAATTTCTAGTCGTTTGTTTTTGAACATTTAATTTATTTTAAATGTTGAATTTGAATTATTAATTGATTTTGAACAAGGAAGAATCAGCGAAATGGGTTATATTTTCAAATATAACGATTAATTGGATTTGGATAAATATAAATTTAATATTGGAAATTGGATAGAAATGTGAATTTGAAGTAATTATTCGCAGAAAAGATTTCTAAAATTGGATTAAATTTTTATTGGAATTAGATTTATTATATTGGACATTGGAATGAAATTTAAGTCGATAAGTAAAATTGGAATTTATATATTAAGTTGATAGTGAAATTTAATATATAGAAATAATGTATATAATCAAACTTTGATTTAAACGAATCAAAATGATTTCTTGTATGAATATAAATTCAATGTGATTTATAATGGAGCTAGTATGTTTTTAAAATCGAAATTTTAAATGATTTCAACGATTTTGAATAGCGCTCGATTTACTCAACGAGTTAAAATAGCCTTCTGGGGCACAGTTTCGGAATTCGACGAAACTAGTTCATTGGATCCGTAATAGTGTATTATTATCGGATTTCAAATTTCGTAATGTTTGGAGTTACCGTTTATTCGTACGAAAGAGAAATGCGTTGAAATAAAAATCGAAAATTGAATATTTTAATTCGATTCCAAAGGCTATCTTCCACATACGATCGAATTAACCTCGAAACATGTTCCATTGTGTTCAGAATAAGGGTAAAACATTATAAACACCTGGCGGCATGTTTCTTTTGGAGTTCGTTTGAAATAAAGCATGAAATTTTGGAAGATAATAAAATAAAATAAAATAAAAAATGTATATATATGGCTATAGGAGAGAAACCTTATCTCTTGCCTAGCCGCCATTTATAGATTAATGGTCGAAAATTTATCCCTTTCCTCCTCGATTTCTACCAAATCCCTTCCTTTATTTTGAAAACTTCCTAAACGAAGATCGAAGAGCTCGTTGAGCTCTACAATTTGAACGGTTATGATCGATATTAGAACTTCGAGTTGGCGGAAAATCAAGATTTAAGGGCGCACGTTCGTGCATGGATTATGACGCCTAGGGAAGGCGGAGCTTCGTGAGAATTTTGTCATTGAGGGACTGGAGTGTGGGATACAAAGTGCTGGTGATGGATCATCGTCTAGGCGAGTATTTTGGTTGTGAAATTTGGGAGGGGGGAGGGTGGTAGGGGATATGGCAACATTGGGTTCGAACAACCCTGGAACGAAGGGGAAGAGGGAATTAGCATGTGGGCCGATCTCCTGGCATGAATTCAACGATCAAGATTAAGGTTAATGAAAAAAAAGAAATTTTCATTTTTTATTTATATATACAAACTTCAAAATTTCATTTCTCATGCATATGAGGTCGAAATCGGACGAAACATGCAGCATCGGAATCGCAGCAATGAGCTCAACGTAGTGGAGCAGATCCGTAGACATTTGGAGCGAGTGAAACTTTTAGGTTAAATCGAACGTGCTTGATTTGATTTAAAATTGGAACATTGGCAATGTAAAAAAAATCAAGATGGGTTAATCTCACTCAATTTTGGACTGCTAGTGGTAAATTTTAAATAGTTAAAATTAATAAATGAATGATTTGTTAAATTGGTGCATTTTTATCTGTAAAATGTGATATTATATACAGTAGTGTATATATATTGGAGTAATTGATATTTCCATATATGTATAGCGGATGAGACGCTATGCGCCTCACATAATAGCGGGTGACCCTTTATACCACGATATTCCACCTTGAAGTGGATTTAGTATTTTTATATTGTGCTAACATCTGTAGAAGCGGGGAAATAGGTTGGAGGGATCCAACTGGATTCCTCAAAAATATTGAATTTAATTGCATATACAGTTATATATGTTTTGTTGAATAATCTATGACAGTTTATAGTGTTATTTGAATTGGTTGAATTTTATGGCAGTTAACCTAGATTTTTGGTGTTTTAAATACCAATTAAAAATATGATTTAAATTGGTAAAGGATTGTAAACATGGATTTTTGGAATAAAAACATATAGAAGGATTTTTAAATAATAAATCCTTAAATGGTACTTGTTAAAATAAAAGGTATTAAAATCAAGAATTAAAGTGTTTTTTAAAGGATAAAAGCGAATTGGAAAACAATAATAAAATTGGATAAACTGAAGTTCAAGTGAGATTTCGAAATTTACAGGATGAAATTGGAAATCGAGAAATTGGTCATGTTTTAAAAGGAGGATTTTAAATTATTAATTTGGTAATATAAAAAGTGTTAAAAATATTCTAGAAAATTAGTTTTTTAATTATTTTAAATTGTTTAAAAGCATATCTAATTATACATAGTTACTTCATAATGATTTTTAAAAGATTTATTTTTATTTAAGAACTAGTCGGCATTTTTGTTTTAAAGGATAAATTATTAAATATTAATATAGTTTTGTATAATAACTTTTTTATTTAAGTATATTTGACTAGATTTAGCTTGAAATTTATTTTATAATTCACAATCATTTTTGAGAGAATATTTTAAATAAAGTTTTGGGAAAAAATGGTATACTCATATGGCGTAAATCAGAGGCAGTGAGTGCCTGCAGCTAAGACTTGAATTTCTCTAGGATAGAGACGTAACCATTGAGCCGTGATTTATGGTTTGATGTTACAGTGGAACTTCCCTCATTTATTTGTTTTAAAATGGTTTTTAAATAATTTTAAAAGAATACTTGTGAATCTACTGAATTCGATAAGATAAGTATAAATTTTGGATAAAGAGTTTTAATTTTTTTAAAACATAATTTAAATAAGACTTTGTGTTTTACGGTGAAATTGAAGTATTTGGTTGGATTGATTGTTTATTTGATAGTTAAATAACTGACTATCAAACTAGACCCAATATAACTTTGGGAATATCTAGAAGATGTATGAGAATTATATGGTACAGTTACCGTTCGAGGTGCTATACTCTATGTATGAACTCATTTCGTTTATTTAGGACGTTTATAAGGAAATCCATCCACTAACAGTTAGAAGGTGATCTACAATCTTATTTTCATCTGTTTATTTCCTAAAGAACCGGGTTGAGTTTACCGAAAAATGTCGAACGTTTTTTCAAAGAGACCAGGATCGTATTGTGATCTGAAAACCACTTCGATCCAAAGAGTACGTTTTCGTAATAAAGACAAGAGCATGGGGTGGTAGATGGAGCAGTGAAGTGCAAGGGCTAATCGCTACTAATCCTGAGGGTGGTTCAAAAATGGATGTAGTAGGAATAGTGCATTCGGTTCCGTTCGGACCGAGAATGGACTTGTATGGATGAATGCTATCAGTACATTGTTAATGGGGGACAATGAGCATTCTAAGTGAATCTTTCTAAAAAGGTAATCATAGCCTCTAGACTCATCAACCGAGAATGACTGAAAATCGGGAGGGATGCAGTAAGGCTAAGTGGGTCGTACCCAAGTAGGTTATGTCTATCACCTTTCTAGATAACCCCGGATATTATCACTAATTGTGAAAGAAGCGAAAAAGGGTAGGAACGGCTAGGATGATAGCATATTCGGTCTATCCAAGTTAGGGGTAGGCCGGTCTTGATTTGCAGGGGATCACGGCGTGGTCCTCGGTACGGTGTTTCTAGACTGGTACCATGACAGGTGGTACCCTAGTGCCTAGTCATTCAATTGGAATCCATTCTCCAATACGTGCCTTTACGGTTTTGATTGTAGAGCCTGGTATGCTTGAATTTAATTAATGTAACAATTTCAGCTATTTGAATAAATATTTGTAATTAGACACTATTATAATATCAAAGAATTTTGATATTAAATGTTTTGGTTATCGTAAGGTAAAAACCCATTGTGTTTATTCGTTGAGTGGTTTTACGAGATATCTTTGATTTCCAAAAGGATTTTGAAACATTAATAATTCAAATTGAGTGTATTTTCTCATGCTGGTTTTCTAGATTGACTCGGGTGTTATTTGATTATAATGCTCGGGTCAGACCGAGTATTTCAGGTTCATGTTAGGATGCTATGGAGCTTAGGAGAGGAGCTGAGATCGAGATGTATTCTCGTACTTGTTTATTTTCCATTGCAGTGTTTTCTTTGAAATCACCAGAAATTCTGAGGGCGGGTTGTTATAACTGTCCAGGCTTGTTATTATTAGTTTGTGTACTCTGATGTGAGATATATATATATATATATTACAGTTTTTCTTTGTGTAAAAAACTATTGATATTATATATTGTTCTGTCCCCTGTGAGATTCTGTTTTGTTTCGTATTCTCCTTCTTCTTCTACATACTTTTTTCCCTCAACAATCTATCTTTCCAGCACACGATCATCCGACATGTTATATGATGAGCGCATCTATGTCAATTTTCGAGGGTCTATAAGGGAAGATCGTCACATGTGGTATCAGAGCTTAGGATGGCATTATACCTAGGCTTTGGTGGGAATTACTCATTAGACATGGAGTCAGTAGTACTTTAGAATGAGTTTGAGTGTATTAATGCTATGAGCGTGTAATTGTTAGTGAATATAAAATGTTTTTATATTGCGCTAATTTATCCGTTGAGTGTTTACGAATTCTGGTTGTTACAGGAAGTAAAACCGTATCGATAGGGGTTTCTAAACTCTTAAACAAGGTAAACCGATATAGTATTGTTTTAAAGTGGGTAAATGAAATAAATTTACCCAAAATTATATTTTGATATAAAAGGAATAATTTTCTAAAATTATTATACTATATATTTGGATGTTTGGTTGTTAATATTATAATCAAAACATATTATAAAACTTGGAATGGTTTAATGTATATAACTAAATTGAAATTCTGTAAGAATAATTTATACAACGAGTATAACTAAAATTTGATTTAAACCATGATTTAAATCCCAAAATTTTTGGAAAATATAGGTTAAAAAGAATTTGAAACCTAGTGTTTGGGATTTTTTTCAAAACTTGAGAATTTTGCAAAATGTTTTAAATGAATTTAAACAAAATGTTTGGAAATTTTTAAATCTTGAGAATTTTGGAAATGTTTTCCCGAGTGGTTTGAAAGGAACAATGGGGTATTATTTAAAAATGTTTTTGGAATTGAGACAGTTTTACAATGAATTTTGGAAGTATGGTTATTTGTTTTGGAACCATGGTGGTTGAGTATGGTTATTTGTTTTGGACTTGTTTGATTGACAATTTTTGTTTTAGAAATTTCAAAGAGGAACTGTTTTGGAAAAAAGCTAAGTAGTTCTGAGATTTCAAGGGTGATTGGATACGCCAAAGTGGTATATGCATATATTTTATTTCAAAATGATTTTGAAATAAAAAAAAAACGGGTAATTGAATTCTGTGATCTTTATTTAAATGATTTAAAGTAAGAAAAATCAGTTATTGAACTTATATTTTAAAGTTGATATAAATAAGAAAGGAAAGTGTAGAAATTAAATCCTGAAAATTATAATTTAACATGAGTAAACTAAAGTGAATAAGATATGTTGGAATTTAACTTAAGGTAAGTTAAATAAAATTGAAATTGGATTTGAATTGAATGGAATTTTAAGTTGGAATGTAAATGGTTATGTAATTATAAGTTATAATTATGAAATGAATTGGATGCACTTAAGTTATTAAGTGATATAGATAATCCAGAGTTGTGATTATAAGATGTAAATGGACTTAAGTAAGCAAATATAAGACTTTAAGAGACTAAGTTTTTGAACTTATGAATTGAGAAATGAAGTGGCGAAACCTAAATGAAAATAGTGATACTATAGTAAAGAAATGGAAATTCAAATTTTGCATTTTTAATGGAGGGTGAATTGAAATTGAGTAAAGTAAAATATAATATGAATGGTGAAGTGTCTATATAACCATATGTTTTAAATATCGAATCTTTGGTGGTAAATTCAAGAAAATTGTGATAAATAAGTTGTGACTTATTAAACTGGAAATGTGAAAAAGTATACTAAGTTAAAATGGTTAAGTATTGATAATGAGAAATGGATTCAATATAAGAGTAATAAGTTGAATATGATTGGGATAGGGGTTGGGTAAGATGGGGTATGAACTTAAGTTTAAAAAACTGGATATAACTTAAGTAACGATGTGAAATGTTTATAATAAATCGACTTTAAATGAATTGTCGTTCACATTAAAATGAAGTGAATAGCACTATATAGATTAAATGTGAAGTGAATGGAAAGAGTAAAATAAGTTGGGAGTAAAGTTAATATGAAATGCAAGTGCAGGAACCATGTTATGGTATAATAAATTGTTCGAGAGTTGACTATATGAAATAATTCCCCAAAGTAATAGTATAATATGGATATACTAAGTAAATGAAAGAAATGAATGAGATCAATTTAAAATGAATTAAAAATTTGGGTGCAATGGAAATTTAATGTAAGTGGTTGTTATTAAATAAATTCATAGATAAAGTTAACGTGGATTGGAATGTGTTAATATAAAAACAAGGCAAACAAAGTTTGGTAGATAGCATAAACGAGAATCAAATGAAAATTAGATAAATTGATTTACAGACATTTTAAGATGGGAATAAATTGAAGTTTAATAAAATGGATTTGCATAAAAGGAAAGTGAAAGTGAATGGAATGCAAACAAAATTGATTGTGAATCTATTTAAAATTGAATAAGGGTGAATGTATGCAAGTAAAGTACACAGAAACCAATTTGGAATGAATATGAGTTTGTTTGTCGTAAATATGAATTACATGCGATAAATTTGATTGTAAATCATTTTGAATTGAATGAGATGACATATGGTCCATGGAAAGGAATTAAATTGGGTTAGAACCTTAAAATTTGCTTGTCATATATGTTTGGCATATTTGGGTTATGAAGTATCTTTAGCTAGTTAGATGAATGAAATGTTATGTAAAATTTCATGATTTTAAAAACTTATGTGCTTATTTTGAATAAGTATAGGTACATAAGGCTACTGGATAGATTTTGGTTGCGTAAATGCAAATAAAATAAGTCTCTCGCTATTGAAATGCTAAATCAAGGTACGCCTACGCAAATAAAATAAAGAAATGATAATATATTATTATATATTGTGTTTTCCGACCGTGTAGGTCGATGCATATATTTTTATCATATTTGTGATATTGTAAAAGGCTCTCCGTACAAAGGAGACACTGTCAAAATTTTTTGGGAATTTAGGGTGTTAGAAAATTTTAAAAATTTCGGAAAAATTTTGGTTAACTAGAAAATTTGATTTTTGGAATGGTGTTAGACATCAAGGTTTTGAGTTAGAAATAGTAACTAATTGTTTCGGGTAAAATAAACGGGGCGAAAAGTGGATGTAAGTTTTTAACTAAGTGGGTTTTGGGTAAGTAGATGGGTAAGAGCACTTTTCCTACCTTAGCGAATTTCGAGGACGAAATTTTTATAAGGGGGGACGAATGTAACGAGTCGGAATTTTTGATTGTTAGTTTTTGAATATTTAATTTATTTTAAATGTTGAATTTGAATTATTAATTGATTTGGAATAAGATAGAATCAACGAAATGGGTTATATTTTCAAATATAGCGATTAATTGGATTCTGGATAAATATAAATTTTATATTGGAAATTAGGTAGAAATATGAATTTGAAGTAATTGTATATGAAAAAGATTTCTAATGTTGATTTAAAATTTTATTGGAATTAGAATTATTATATTGGACTTTGGAATGAAATTTTAAGTCGATAAGTAAAATTGGAATTTATATATTAAGTTGATAGTAAAACTGGAGTTACTGTTTGTTCGTACGGAAGAGAAATACGTTGAAATAAAAATCAAAAATTAAATATTTTCATTCGATTCGAAAAGCCATCTTCGACATATGATCGAATTAGGCTCTGAAATATGTTCCATTGTGTTTGGAATAGGAGTAAAACATTGTAAACGTCTGGCAGCACGTTTTGTTTGGAGTCATTTGAAAAAAAGCACAAAATTTTGGAAAATAATAATAAAATAAAATAAAAATCATGATATATATACAGTCTACAGTACAGAAACCGTGTCTCTTGCCTAGCCGCTGTTCATAGATTAATAGCCGAAAACCTATCACTTTCCTCCTCGGTCTTCACCAAATCCCTTTCTTTATTTTGAAAACTTCCAACATGATGATCGAAGAGCTTGTTGAGCTCTACAGTTTGAATGGGTATGATCGGAATTAGAGCTTCAGGTTGTCGGAAAATCAAGATTTAAGGGCGCACATTCATGCATGGATTACAGAGCCTAGTGGAGGCCGAGCTTCGTGGGATTTTAGGCGTTGGGGGAGTGGAGTGTAGGCTACAAAGTGGCGGTGATGGATCGTCGTCTAGGCAAGCCTTTTGTTGGCAAAATTTAGGGGGATATGGCGGTATTGGGTTCATACAACCCTGGAACGAAGGGGAAGAGGGAATTAGCATGCGGCCTGATCTCCTTCAATGGCCTTGATTCAGGTTACTGAAGAAAAAAAAAAAGAAATTTTCGTTTCTATTTATATATACAAACTTTAAAATTTCATATCTCATGCATACAAGGTCGAAATAGGACGAAACAGATGGCGCCAAAATTGCAGCGATGAGCTCTACACAGTGGAGCAGATCCAGAGACATTTGGAGAAAGTGAAAATTTTAGGTTAAATCAAACGTACTCGAGTTAATTTAAAATTGGAACGCTGGCAACGTAAAAAAATCAAGGTGAGTTAATCTCAGTCAATTTTGGACTGCTAGTGTAAATTTTAAATAGTTAAAATTAATAAATGATTGATTGTTATATTGATGCATCTTTATCGGTTGGATGTGATATTATATACACTAGTGTGTGTGTGTGTGTGTGTGTGTGTGTATACTGGAGTGATTGATATTCTCGCATATGTATAGTGGATGAGACCGTATGCACCCCGCATAATAGCAGATGAGCATATATATCTCGATATTCCACCTTGAAGTGGAATTGGTATTTTAATATTGTGCTAACATCTGTGGATGCAGGGAAACAGGTTGGAGGGATCCAACTAGATTCCTCAATAATGTTGAATTTAATTGCATATATAGTGACATATGTTATGTTGAATAATCTGTGACAGAATATCGTGTTATCTGAATGGGTTGAAGGTTATGGCAGTAAACCTGGATTTTTGTTGTTTTAAATACCAATTAGAAATATGGTTTAATTTGGTAAAGGATTGTAAACAGGGATTTTTGGAATAAAAGAATATAAAAGGATTTTTAAATAATAAATCCTTAAACGATACTTGTTAAAAATAAAAGGTTTTAAAATCAAGATTTAAAGTATTTTTGAAGGATAAAAGCGAATTCGAAAATAAGAATAAAATTGGTTAAACTGGAGTTCAAGTGAGATTTCCAAATTTACGGGATGAAATTGAAAATCGAGAAATTGGTCTTGTTTTAAAAATAGGATTTTAAATTATTAATTTGGTAATTTAAAAAGTGCTAAAAATATTCTGGAAAATTAGCTCTTTAATTATTTTAAATTGTTTAAAAGCATATCTAATTATAAATAGTTACTTCATAATGATTTTTAAAAGATTTATTTTTATTTAAGAACTAGTCGGCAATTTTGTCCTAAAGGATAAATTATTAAATATTAATATAGTTTTGTATAATAACTTTTTTATTTAATTATATTTGGCTAGATGTAACTTGAAATTTACTTTAGAATTCATAAGCATTTTTGAGAGAATATTTTAAAAAGTATTGGGAAGAAATGGTATATTCACGTTGTGTAAATCAGAGGCAGTGAGTGCATACAGCTAGGACTTGAATTTCTCTGGATAGAGACGTAACCATTGAGCTGTGATCCATGGTTTGATATCGCAGTAGTACTTTCCACATTTATTTGCTTTAAAAGGGTTTTCAAAGAATTTTAAAAGAATACTTGTGAATCTATCGAATTTGATAAGATAAGTATACATTTTTGGATAAAGAGTTTTAATTTATTTAAAACTTAATTTAAATAAGACATAGTGTTTTTCGGTGAAATTGAAGTATTTGGTTGGATTGATTGTTTATTTAATTGTTAAATAACAGACTATCAAATATGGACCCAATATAACTTTGGGAATATCTAGAAGAGGTACGGAAATTATATGGTACAGTTACCGTTCGAGGTGCTATACTGTACGTATGAACTCATTTCGTTCCTCTAGGACGTTTATAAGAAAATCTTTCCACTAACGGTCAGGAGGTGATCTCCGATCATATTTTCGTCTGTTTATTTCCTAAAGAACCGGGTTGAGTTTACCGAAAAATATCGAACTTTGTTTCGAAGAGACTGGAATCGGATTGTGGTCCGGAAAACACTTCGATCCAACGAGTATGTTTTCGTAATGATGACAAGAGCATGGAGTCGAAAATGGAGCAGTGAAGTGCAAAGGATAACCGCTACTAACCCTGAGGGTGATTCCAAAATGGATGTAGTAGGAATAGTGCCTTCAGTTCAGTTCGGATAGGGAACAAACTTGTATGAATGAATGTTATCAGTACATCATTATTGGGGGACAATGAGCATTCTAAGTGAATCTTTCTAAAAAGTTAATCGTAGTCTCTAGCCTCGTCAACTGGGAATAACTAAAAATCAGGGGGGAATGCAACAAGGCTAAGTGGATCACACCCAAGTAGGGTGTAACATCCTGATATTTGCAACCATTCGCAGCCGCACATGTCGGATTTGAATTGCCCAAAATACCATATTGTAAATTTATATTTGGAAAAACTCAGTATATACAATAAATAAATAATCACAGAATTACAGACACAGAGTAACGTAACAATAATGTAGCGGAAATAAAGGAGTAGTAGTTTATGAAGCTACTATATATATATATATATATATATATATATAACAGGGTTAAATAAGATGCAATAGAAATCTCAAATACAATAGTCAAATATAAAATCAGAATACATCACTGGAATCAACTGAATAACTGCAAGCTGAAAAGATGTAGATGGATCTCCAAACGAAGCTCCAACTCCAAGGTGAGTCTCAAAAGCTGTATCACTCAGTCTGACCCGAGCGCAAGGCAAAACACAAAACACTCGAGTCAGGATTAGCATTCTTATATCAATAAATCCAACTCAAGTAAAATAACAACTGAAATACATGTAACTCAAAGGATGTTTGGGATCACTATCCTCTAAGGATCCGTTAAACTCGTAGTAGTAGTATGCTATTATAATAATGTCTAAAGTAAAGTAAACTATTAAAATAGCTTTAAGGCGTTACCCATACCCCCCTTAACACATTTTATAGTGCCAATAGTCTATACAGTACCGTAATACCTCCTAGTCGGAAGGCTACCAGAGGATACTCCATAGGTACGACACAAAACAAACTTGTAGTGATCTCGATAGGGTAGGTGATACGGCACAACTACGCAATGCCAGCATAGATATATCAATTACGCTTCCGTCCTAGTGGAAACGTATAGCCGCAGCTACCGTCCACCTCGAGCCACACTCCGAATCAAAAATCAAAGGTGCGCACCAAATCAATCACAAAGTAATGGAATGGCATACGAAGAAGTGTGTCCGATCGGAGGAGCTACCTCACTTGGCCTGTTGATCGCTTCTGTTTTAGCCAACTTATGCCAACTTACGGGAGTTGGGTCCACGTATATACCTCACATAGGATCGTCGCCACCATCCTACTTCATTCTGGAATCTCAACCACGTACATAGTTGTTAAAGTGGTTTTCGGAGTTGGCAGAGAGTATGACAACTTCCGATCCCGGTCTCTTTAACAACTAAACGTTATTACAACACAGCGGTCATTTCTAAATAGTTTATACTTCAAAACCAAAATATCATTGCCATTTCAAAACCATATCAATATGATATCATTTCCATTTCAGAACCAAATCAATACGATATCATTTCCATTTCAAATATATCATTTTCCAAAATTATAGCATTTTCAAAGTTATAACACTTTCGAAACCAAACACCTGAAATTATAACACTTTCAAAACATAATACTTTGAAATTCATGACTTTGAAAACATAACTTCCACCACTTAAACAGTTTACATATTAAAATAGTATATACAACAGAATAGTTTATAAAGTAAAATAGTTTATATAAAAGAGTTATAGTTAAAATAGTTTATATTAAAAGAGTTGTAAGTTAAAATAGTTTATATTAAAATAGTTAGTATAATAAAATAGTTTATATTAAAAGAGTTATAAGTTAAAATAGTTTATTTTAAAATAGTTAGTATATTAAAATTATTTATATTAAAAATGATTTATATTAAAATAGTTTATATTAAAATAATTTATAAAGTAAAATATAAAATAAATTTAAATACAATTTAAAAATACTTTATATAATAAAATAGTTTCCTCAAATTTCACAAATCGATTCCAAAAATTCGAATTTAACCAAATACCAAATCATCAATTCCAATTTATTTCAGCTTCTCAATAAACCATTTCAAATTATATCGATTTCACATAAAGATTTTGAACCACAAAATAGAACATTTCAATTTCAATATATTTCAAAGCTTTAAATATTAAAACATTTCAAAACTAGATTTGATAATTCCATACATATATATATATATATATATATATATAATTCCCTTTTTATATTATTTATTTTGAAATATTTACTTAATCATTCAAATAACATTTAAATAAAACTTCAAAATTCAAATTTAAATAAAATTAAATATACCATTTAAATTTATGTAAATTTGAAATATTCGCTTAAATCACTTTTAATCAATATCAAGTTATAAAAATCATATATTTAAAATCCTAAATTTAATAAATTTCAAATCAAACTTATTGAGTACAATTCTTAAATAAATTCAATATCAAAAACCTTGAAAATCACTTTAAAATACACACACACACACACACACACATGTATGTATATATTGATCAACGGTGTCTGTATATAGTTGTCTATCCTATGGTCAAGTGATATAGATATTTATTATTTCAATCTGCAATTTAAATTATATGGATATATATCATTTCAACTCACAATCCCAAATTCAATTCAATGAAAATTGCTTGGGTTTATCATTTCAACCCTAACAAGTTTCTCCTATTCTAAAGTCCGTTTGGGTATGTATCATTTTAACCCATAGTGCATTCTATACCAACAGGGAACTTGCAGAGTGATAACAGATATGATAATAATATAACATGCATATATCATCAATATAAATAACAGATAATGGTGTCAGATGTCATAGGTGAACGGATATAGATAATAGCATATATATAGCAATGTAAATAACTAACGGCAACATATTTCAATTGTTATTTCAATTGTAATCAAATTTAATAAATATAAGAACGTTAATCGTGAGTGATTGCTCACCTTTCGAGGCTAAAGAAATGAACGAGAATGAGATGAGTTACGAATCCAAACATGAATTCCGAGGCAAAGAAAATTGGCACGAATTCAACGATCAAAGCAAGGCTGGAATCGTGAGAAAAACAAATTAGCTCGATATAGGATGAACAAAATATACGTTATATATAATTTATCCTTATGATAATATATATATATATATATATATATATATATCTTTAAATCAATATTTTAACTTTAATACCAACAAAATAAAAAATATATATATATATAATATATACGAACTAACATGCATGTACAACCTATACTTTTGGGACATCAACGTAACAAAGCTCTAAAACATATAATTATACCCATAACATATATGACAATATACTATACCACATCTATAATTTATTGTGAATGCATCTATTATAAAATATACATTAAAGCCTTAATAGATCTTATATAACTAGTATATATACTTGTAGAACTCTATAGGCAGTAGACAGCAAAATATATAGACTAACTTATGTAACTTATATATACTTCAAAAGTGGGAACCAAGTATACTTTATAAAAATACATATGCTTCAAATCTATGTACAGAGTCTCATAGATATAATGTCCCTTAGACTTCCCATTCCTACAGATTATATTTTAAATAATCAAACAATATATATAAACATATATATATAAAACATACATCCATATTATATATTAAAATCAAAAATTTAATATAGACCTGCTTTCATCATAATATAGACTTAACTCAACTGTTTGGAAAAGCAAGCCTACGTAACTATACCAATCGGAAAATAAAGAAAAAAATGTGTATTGTCTTTATTATAATGAGTTAAATATATATAAATACATGTAGTTTTAAACTAACGGTTTTGAATAGCAACTCATATATTTAACTATCATATCAAATATGCGAGAAATGCATATATAAACTATATATAAAATAATATTCAAACTAACGCATATAAACTAACATATATAAAAATCTATAAAATCCAACATATATACTATCATATATATATATATATATATATATATATATATATATATATATATATTCAGAACAACTACAGTTATACATATATAAACTAACAAATTTGAGAGAGCATAAACGTATAGTATATATCTAAACCTTTTATAACAACAAATCATATAGTATATATTTAAACTTTTATATAACGATAAATCATTTGGTATGTACTTTGAAAACTAAAAAAACAGTGTCATTTACAAATTGTTCGGAATTCTTATATTTGTGTGCAAGCTGCACTACAACCTAATATATATGTAATAGGTCTTAGAGTATATACATCATGTAAACAAACAAAGCCTATATACGTACTTATATATAACTAATGAATTATATAAACTTGCATATATATATATATATATATGTATGTATGTATACATTAAATATCCCTTAAACATTTTGTATAAAATATTATATAACATATATATAAGGTAATCATATATACTGCAAATATATATGTAATACACACCTACTCTTTTTTTTATAAGCAAAGATGGCTGGCCCAAGGCGGTAGCAAGGCAGAGGAAGGCCATAGGGAAGGGATGACGTGGAGTTGGGTAGGAAGGATGACGTGAGCACGACATAAGGCTGGAGGAAGGATGGGGCGATGGGCACGAGACAATGGTGAGGGAAGCCGAGACTTGGTGGCATGGAGGAGCAGCACGAAGGCAGAGGATTGAGGTGGAAGTTGTGCTTTGGTGATGATGGCAAGGAGAGGAGTTGGTTCCTCAAATTTGAAAGCAACAGAACGAATAAAAGAAGAGTGGAAGCAAAATGGCTAGGTTTAAAATATATATATAAACACACACTTTTTTTTGAGTAATAACAGAGAAAGGAAAAGAAGGGACAAAATGTTTTAAAAAGAATGGAACGCATAAAAAAAAGAACCAATCAGAAAAATGTTAGAACC
Organism: Allium cepa; assembly: GCA_030765085.1. NCBI lineage: Eukaryota > Viridiplantae > Streptophyta > Magnoliopsida > Asparagales > Amaryllidaceae > Allium > Allium cepa. Next base: position 787,778,667 of record CM060935.1, on the reverse strand, counting down.
GGTGGGGAAAAGCAAAAGTCATCATTAATTTTGAAAATAAGAAGGCAAATGGCTATTCAGTTTACACGTTGGTTAAATGAAAGGTCACGTAAGTCAAAAAGTTCGAAAACGGTAACCGATACGGTAATCGTTTTACTGATTTCATGGCGTGCCTGACTTCAACATATACAAATCAATATACGACGGAGATCGACACGATGAGACAATCAAAACGGTATACAGATATCGGTGGTACGATCACCCTATCAAAAGTCGATAATTGGTACCAAAAATGCTGCTAATTTGCCCGAAATAAGATAAACAGGGCAATAGCAGTCCAAATTTGAAGAAACAAAATATGACATCTCACTCAGAAGATGATTTACAAATTTATTATATAAAAATATGGGTGAATTAATTTAAAGGACAAAGATTCGTATATTTTTTGCCTCAAGGGCACGACCTCTATATTTTTGCCATAAGGACAAACATTCTTCTAAAAATTATTCATAAGGACAAATATTTTTCACAATTATTCATAAGGACAACAAAACTGCTACCGAGGTAAAAACTGATACCTAAAAACTGCTACCGATACCTACAAACTGATACCTAAAAACTACTATCAATAACTAAAAAATGATACCTACAGAAAGTTGTCCTTCAGGATAAAATATTGAAGGTTTGTCCTTGAGGCTAAAAAGCTGTGAAATTTTGTCCTTGACAATAATTTTCTGTAAAAATATTTAGGTTTGGAAAACATTTTATTATCATCAAATATTAACTGGTTTGGATTGAAATAAAATTATACAACAAAATAGACATTCATATTATCGGATGAAAAATTACCAGTTGCTATGTTTAATTAGACGTATTTCAAATATTAAATTTTTATTTCGAAATTCAATTATTCAAAATTTCATAAAATTCAGTTAATTAAATAAATAAAACCACTAAAATTTATGTGTCGTTACACTCTCCCCCACTCAAAACTTTTCGTCCCCGAAAAGGAAGGAGATAGGAGAACAGAAACAACCAGAAAAGAAAATAGATTGGAAAACAAAATAAAACAATTAGTTCAAACCATATAGATTTCAATTTAAATAAATTTATATTCAATAATCGATTTAAATTTAAGGTATTTCATTAAGTTGATTTTTATTTCAATTTATAAATTCCTTCAAAACAAAATTTACTTAATTTATCTCATTTATTATTCAAGTAACTTTTCTATTTATCCCTATTAACATTTTTATAATTAAAATTTAAGTGTATAACATTTATTATAACCACTCAAATTTTATTTATAAATTTCTTTAACATCATTTAACATTGTAAATTATTCTATTACCTATTCAACTTCTGAAAGATTTAGGTAAGTTATATTGGAATGCAGTTGAGTAATATACAAGTAAAATTTTCTAGCTCAATTATTTCAAGTTTAAACATTTATTCAAAATTTTGGCTTCATTTTAATAATTGAAATCACCCATTAACAAAAATTTAAGAATTAAATTTTCGAATTCACTTCAAACCATTTAGAGATAATATATATATAAATTATATATATACATATAAATTCTATATATCAATCAAATCAAATATGTAAACATATACTTATATTATAGATCAAGTCATATTTTAGAAATATAAAACAATTTATTTTCCAAAACAAAAGTGTAGCAAAACTACGAATTGGTCTCACCACTTTGAAACTCAAAAATGAATGTCGATGATGTGGTCGTCATCACCGAAATTATTTTCCAGCGACAAAAGAAGAGAGTACTGATTTTTTTTAACTTTTAAAATTCTTTAGAAAACAATTTCTATTTAAAAACACTTTAGATAATATACATTCTAAAGTTTAAAACCAAGTTTGGAATCTCCGAAAATTAATTCTCAAATTCTTAACATAAATTCATTTCAAATTCTGAATCAATTTACGAACCATGTTTTAAAATTCGAAATCAATTTATAACCTATGTTTTATAGTTCCATTTATTTATTTATTTTATGAGGTAATAGTCATTGGTTTACAAAACAATAAATGAAAATCAAATATTATCATTTTGTTAACCAAATCATTTAACATTTATCTTTTAGAAAAAACTACTTATATATATAATATAATCACACAAAATTTATTTTCTTTACCAAATTTGAAAACAATATTATGTCAGTTTGTTATGTTCAAGTGTTTTGGAATTCCCATCGATAGCGTTGATAAGACGAATAGATCAAAAACCCAAATCAACATTGACTACTCAAACAACACAATATATAAAATATTATATATATTAATACAAATACATTCCCTCACTCGATTACACAAAATGGATTATAGAACAATGGTAGAGATTCAAATTCAAGGGGATCTTAATCAACGCAGATTCTAGCTAAGAAGATAGGCTTGAGCGGGAGATCAAATAATCAAATTTCAAAATAGAAAGATGGATATACTGATATTAATTGTAGGTAACCTTAACCGGGTCAACCGTGAATTCAAGAATAAGTTGATGCAGAATCCAGAGGCAAATCGACATTCGATCTCAAGAAATAGAATTTGAGTATCGCAAGAGATAGCAGCATTAAATCGAGGACATAGAAATCTCCGGTGAATCAATGCCAATTGTAAAGGAATTTCACCCCTTTACAAATCATTCAGTGGAGCTATGGGATACTCCTGAATCGAAACACGAATAGAGAGACGAGGATGAATTTCAGAATAAATTGGAGAGAGAAGAATTGATTTTGGAACCGAGGGGAACATTCCAAATTCAAAGGAAATTCAAATAGAAAAGAAGGACTCAAGTTCGAACGAAAGTGATTCCGATTAACTTGTAACATCCTGATATTTTCAACCATTCGCAGCCGCGCATGTCAGATTTGAATTGCTCAAAATACCAGATTGTTAATTTATATTTGGCAAAACTCAGCATATATAGTAAATAAATAATCACAGAATCACAGACATAATATAACAATAATGCAGCTGAAATAGAATAGTAGTTCCTGAAGCTACTATATATATAACAGAGTTAAATAAGATACAAAAGAAGTCTCAAATACAATAGTCCAATACAAGATCAGAATACATCACTAGGATCAACTGAATAACTGCAAGCTGAGAAGATGTAGATGGATCTCCAAATGAAGCCCCAACTCCAAAGGTGAGTCTCAAAAGCTGTATCACTCAATCTGACCCAAGCGTAAAGCAGAACACAAAACACTCGAGTCAGGATTAGCATTCTTATATCAATAAATCCAACTCAAGTGAAATAACAACTGAAATATAAGTAACTCAAAGGGTGTTTGGGATCACCATCCTCTAAGGATTCATTAAACTATCTATATGTAGTAATATACGATATTATAATAACGTCTAAAGTAAACTATTAAAATAGCGTTAAGGCGTTACCCATATCCCCCTTAACATATTTTATAGTGCCAATAGTCTATACAGTACCGTAATACCTCGTAATCGGGAGGCTACCAAAGGATACTCCATAGGTACGACACAAAACAAACTCGTAGTGGTCCCGATAGGATAGGTAACACGGCGCAACTAGGCAATGCCAGGGTAGATATAATATTTATGCTCCCGAGCTAGTGGAAACGCATAGCCGTAGCTACCACCCACCTCGAGCCACACTCCCAAATCAAGAACCAGAGGTGTGCACCAAATTAATCACAAAGTAATAAATGGCATACGAAGAAGTGTGTCCGATCGGAGGAGCTACCTCACTTGGCCCGTCAATCTCTCTTGTTTTAGCCACCTTATGCCAACTCATAGGAGTCGGGTCCACGTATATACCTCATATAGGATCGTGGTCACCATTCTACTTCATTATGGAATCTCCACCACATACACAGTTATTAAAGTGGTTTTCGGAGTTGGCAGAGAGTATGACAACTTTCGATCTCGGTCTCTTTAACAACTAAATGTTATTATAACACCGCGGTCATTTCAAAATAGTTTATACTTCAAAACCAAAATATCATTGCCATTTCAAAACCATATCAATATGATATCATTTCCATTTCAAAACCAAATCAATATGATATCATTTCCATTTCAAATATATCTTTTTCCAAAATCATAGCATTTTCAAAGTTATAACACTCGAGAAACCAAACACTTGAAATTATAACACTTTCAAAACATAATACTTTGAAATTCATAACTTTGAAAACATAACTTCCACCACTTAAACATTTTAGATATTAAAATAGTATATGTAATAGAATAGTTTATAACGTAAAATAGTTTATATAAAAGAGTTATAAGTTAAAACAGTTTATATTAAAAGAGTTATAAGTTAAAATAGTTTATATTAAAATAGTTAGTATATTAAAATAGTTTATATTAAAATAATTTATATTAAAATGATTTATATTAAAATAGTTTACATTAAAATAATTTATAAAGTAAAATACAAAATAAATTCAAATATAATTTAAAAATACTTTATATAATAAAATAGTTTCCTCAAATTTCACAAATCGTTTCAAAAATTCGAATTTAACCAAATCTCAAATCATCAATTCCAATTTATTTCAATTTTTCAATTAACCATTTCAAATTATATCGATTTCAGGTAAAGATTTTGAACCACAAAATAGAACATTTCAATTTCAATATATTTCAGTGCTTTAAATATTAAAACATTTCAAAACTAGATTTGATAACTCCATACATATATCAAATTCTCTTTTTCTATTATTTATTTTGAAATATTTACTTAATCATTCAAATAAAATTTAAATAAAAATTTAAATTTAAAAAAAAACACCGTTTAAATTTATGTAAATTTGAAATATTCATTTAAATCACTTTTAATCAGAATCAAGTTATAAAAATCATATCTTTAAAATCCCAAATTTAATAAATTTCAAATCAAACTTGTTGAGTATAATTCTTAAATAAATTAAATTTCAAAAACCTTGAAAATCATTTCAATATATATATATATATATGTATATATATATATATATATTGACCAACGGTTTCTTTATATAATTGTTTATCCTATGGTCAAGTAATACGGATATTTATCATTTCAATCCGCAACTTAAATTATACGGGTATATATCATTTCAACCCACGATCCCAAATTCAATTCAATGAAATTCGCTTGGGTTTATGACTCTACCCATAACGATTTTCTCCTACTTTAAAGTCCGTTCGGATATATATCATTTCAACCCATAGTGAATTCTATACTAACAGGAAACTTACAGAGTGATAACAGATATGATAATAATATAACAGGCATATATCATCAATATAAATAATAGATAATGGTGCCAGGTGTCACAGGTGAACAGATACAGATAATAACATATATGTAGCAATGTAAATAACTAACAAAAGTATATTTCAATTGTTGTTTCAATTGTAATCTAATTTAATAAATATAAGAACCTTAATCGTGAGTGATTGCTCACCTTTTGAGGCTAAAGAAATGATCGATAATGAGTTGAGTTATGAATCCAAACACGAATTCCGAGGGCAAGCAAAATTGGCGTGAATTCAACGATCAAAGCAAGGCTGGAATCGATGAGAAAAATCAAATTAGCTTGATATAGGCTAGACAAAATATATGTTATATATAATTTCACCTTATGATAATATATATATATATACATATATATATATATACATATGTCTTTAAATCAATATTTTAACTTTAATACCAACAAAATAATATATATATATAATATACGAACTAACATACATGTGTAACCTATATCTTTTGGGACATCGACGTAACAAAGCTTCAAAACATATAATATTTTATACCCATAACATATATGACAATATACTATACACATCTTTATTTATTGTGAATGCATCTATTATAAAATATACATTAAAGCCTTAATAGATCTTATATAACTAATATATATATACTTGTAGAACTTTATAGGCAGCAGTCAGCAAAATATATAAACTAACTTATGTAACTTATATATACTTCAAAAGTGGGAACCAAGTATACTTTATAAAAATACATATGCTTCAAATCTATGTACAGAGTCTCATAGATATAATGTCCCTTAGACTTCCCATGCCTACAGATTATATTTTAAATAATCATACAGTATCTATGTAAACATATATACATATACTGTAACGACCCAGAATTTTGAACAATTTAATTTGGAAATATTTAATTAATTTTAAATATTTGAATGATGGTTTGGATTGAATTTTCAATATAACTATGAATTTGGCGATTGAATTTTAGAATTTAATCTATTGAAAGTTGAATAAAAATTTGAATCTTCAATTTTAAGCCAATTAAAAATATTTTAAAGACTTGTAAAATTCATATTGATAATACTGAAGATAATCGAAGCTTCAGAATTGGATTTGAAAGTAAATTGTTCAGTTTTGAAATTATATCGTTTGAATTGATATTTAAAATAGCCGTCCGAGGCACAGTCTCGGAATTCGACGAAACCAGTTCCATTATGTCCGTAATATTGAATTATTGTCGGATTTCAAATTTCGTATTTTTTTGAGTTGATATGTGAGCACACGGCGAGTAAACGCGTTGAAATTTTCAACGAATTCAATTTAAATTTAAATTTAAATTTAGTCAAATACACCACGTTCTTCCTTTATAACACGCCCCTTTGTTTCAGCCTAAAACCACGCAGATGATCACGGAGGCAAACACGTTCTCTCTGTAAATCGTGCAACCCATGTTCTCTCTATTTTAAATTACCATCTCCCCTCGTTCAAAAACAAAATCACGAAGAAGAAAATAAATGGCCGCTTCTTCAATTTCGTTCGTGTCTTCCCCTCAAAACAAATCAGGGCCGAAGCCTTCTTCAATCTCAAAATCGAATTCCATCTCCAGTTCATTCTTCGAAAGCACGAAAAAAAAAATATAAATAAATGGTGGCTGCGGCATTAACTCGAAAGGGGGGGTCGCGAGTGATTTAGGGTTCGCGGCGACAAGGGCGACAACGACATCAGGGCAGCGGCGACTCACGTAGGGGCGGAGACGCGTTCGCAAGTGCTCGCGTTCGAGCTCGGCTTTGGGGAAATCGTGGTAGCTGATGTGGGTTGCGACCTGGCGGCGGCGTGGGGACGAGCGCGACTCGTGAGCATGGACGAGGTGATGTGGCGATCCAATGGAGTCTTCGAGTTCGAGCTTGGGGATTTTGACAGTGAGGTAAAGACAGTTTTTCTTTATTTATAAATTTATTCAATATATATATATATATATTTGAATGCATTAGGAAGAAAAAAAAATTGTTTACTGTGATCGTTCTTTTATGCAAACAGAAAAGAATTATAATACAGTGAATAAGATAGCTGAGATTTTAATACAGTAAGTTAAATATTAAAAATTTAACATCATAATTTGAAATTAGGAAATTAGTTTAAAACAAAATCATTTGTTAATTTAAATATCAAATAGATGTTTGTTTAAATGTTAAGAAGTTATTTAAAAATTTGATTTTTGAAATATATAAATTATTTTAGTTAAAATAATTTATTAAAAAGGGATTTGTTAAAAAATAAATTTAAACATAAAAGTAGAATTTATAAAGCTTAAAGTGAAAATTGTTAGTTAATTAAATTTATTTAAATAAGAAATTAAATTTTTTGTCTAGTTCAAATATTTATAAATCGTATAATGTTTATATACAGTAAATGAAAGTATCAAAGAAAATTTAGTCCTTAAATTAAATTTTTATTTAAATAAATTTATTAAAGAAGAAACTGGTTTAAATAAAACTATTAGTTAATTTAACTATTAAAATGAAATCACCGATGAATCGAAATTATCAAATGAAAATTTATTATTCGATCTGTTCGAATATTAATAAATTGTGCAAATATTTATACAAGGTATAAATCAAGAAAAATCGAGTCAAGAAGGAAATGGATTGCTAATAAAAGCAAAGGTGAGAACTTCTCACTCAAAAATTTAAAGTTGGATTTGCAGTTAATTATTGATTGTTGTTTGGTTGTGATATTAGATATAGTAGGATATATCTATATATATAGCAATATATATATATATATTGGCATATGTATATATTGCAGTTGATTGTTTTCTCGCATTGTATAGCGGATAAGACCCTATTGCGCCGCTTATTAAGCGGATAATATTTTATAAATCCCATATACCGCGATATTCCACCTCGAAGTGGAATGGGTATTGTGCTAATGTCCGTGGATGCAGGGAAACAGGTTGGAGGGATCCAACTAGATTCCTCACCAATATTTATTTGATTTTAGATATTGTGATATCTGATTGTTTATCATATCGATATATGATGTTTGAAAGTCGTGATTGACTATTTGATGTGTTGCATCATCGGATCCAATTTTGAAGTTTAAAAATAACGATTTTGATTTTAAGGGATTTCTAAAGTGATTTTTGAAAGTATACGTTTATAAAATATTTTTTTTGAATTGATTCATCTTAAATAAATAAACGTTATAATTTTAGTATTATAAAAATTATGATTTTTGAGAAATACAGTTAAAAGTTGATTTTTGAAAATATGGAATTAATGATTTTATCAAATAGTTTAAATTGGGATTTCTGAAATTATTATAAAAAGTTGAAAATATAGGATTTATAGAAATTTGATTATTTTATAAATCAAAACGATGAAATCATAAAGGACTTTAAAGACGTTTTGAAATAATAATAATATAAATTGATTTATATAAAAGTAATATAAATTGATAATTTATAAATTAAAATATTTGAATTTTAAAACGAGTTTTCATAAGTGTTAGAATGAAGTGTGAATGAATTTCATAAATGAATGAAATTTATAGAATTATAAACGGTGAAGTTATAAATGGAATTTTATAAGCAGTAGGTTTATAAAATTTGTAAAGTTATTAAAGGAATAGATTTGGGTAAATAAATGAATCTTATAAGTTATAAGATTTATAATTTGGGAAGTTTAAAGGAACGATTTTGTAAACAAATAACTTATAAGCATTTAACTTATAATACAAACTTTTAGTATATCATTGAGATATGAAATTGAATAGATTGATAAAGGAGATTTATAAAAGGAAGTTGTTATAAAATAAATAGAAATGGAATTTATAGACGTTGTTTTACAAATCGCAAACGACTTATTTTAATAAGTAAATTGTTGTAACTTATTAATGGAGTTATATTCACGTTTTAGACAGTGAATAATCCTTTAAAATAGAATGAATAGAAATGATGAAATTGGTTAACGTAGTATATTCACATTTTTGAATAGTGAATAATATGTTGAAGAAAATGTTTTGGATGTGATGTTTTAAATAGAATTAAAACGATCTAACGATGTTTTCAAAATGTGTTGAGATTCGAAACCATAGATTTCAACATTCATTGTTGAAATAGACGTTTTCGAGAAATAGAAGGAAATGGTGGACTAAAACACTGTTGTTATAGTAAATGATTTCCGAAAGGAAATGTTTTGTATAGTATTGAGATTTATATATCTATTTAATTTCGAATCCCTATACTAGTGATTTTGGGTTGTCGTAACGATGTTTTACGCAACATTCGTTTTGGCCCAAATAAATATGTTTAAGAGAATGATTTCCTTAAAGAATGAAATATATACTTAATTTCGATTTAAGTATATTGAATATTTTCCAAGTATAGAAAATAAAAGGATTTGTGAATTACTTATTAATAAATAAGTATGGAAATGTTTTCCAATGTGAAATGAAACGTTTTGAGAATTTATCCTTTTGAAGATAATTGAAAATGAATAATTGAAATTGTATATTCATAAATATTTTGAAATATAAATTCACTATGGAATTTATAAAAGGAAAGGGGAATTTGTTTAAAAATAAACGTTGATTTATTTTTGAAGTATTGAAATTATATATCTTGTAAAGATATTTTTGGGAAATAAATAATTTGGAAAATTATTTGGAATCTGGTGGTGTTGTGCATATCCATTGATAGTTCAATAACCGACTATCAATATTTACCTTGAATGGGTATTTGTTGAGATTTGCTTGAATTTGAATGCCACACTTATTTTTAAATTATTGCGCTCGTTGTTCGGATTACCCATTCCGAATAATGATACGACGTAAATGATAGCATTGATAACCGGTGTTGAATACCGGATATTTTTGAAAACGGAAGGATTACCGTCGAATGTTTCTACACCGAATGGCCCCAGTATAGAAATTCCATATGTGATGGGAAGTCCGGAAGTGATTAGTGAATATCCGGATTGCAAGGACTTCTTTGTAAGTGCCTTCGGTTCTGTTCGATCCCGGAACAGACTTGTATGGATTGTATGTCTGACATTACAAATTGAGATATAAAGTTGATTTCTTTCAAATATATTTCTGTTGGTGGCGGAGAATTTATTCTCTTAGCTTAACACCCTTCTCTGAGACGTACGAGCTCAGAGGTTATGTAGTTGAAGGTTATCAGCGATATATTCCCAATTTGGTAATGTGACATGCTGAGTGTTGCTGTGAAATGATCATTGTGTTGATCATTTGTGATAGGATCATTTGTTTGATCGTTTATCTTTGTGATCATTTCTATGATCATTTGTTGACCCAAAGCACAGCTTTTGTATAAAGCGTGACTTTGTGGACGTGACTTCGTCGAGCCTCACACCCCGGAATGGTCAAAACAGGAAAGATGCGGCAAGGTTATGAGGGGTAGCTTCCTTTAGGGTATGTGCATTTCCTTCTGGAAAAGGGTGGTATCATGGTATGGAGCCCAGATGCTTACTCATGTTGAAACACTTATTATTATGGTGTGATGTTGATTACAAGCGCTCGGTTAAAGGTCCCAAAGGACCGGGGGATGGCATACTCGTGTTAGTAGTTACCCAGTTAGGGGTAACCCGGCCTTGTGTTGGCAGAGATCCGGTTTGGTTCTCGGGGACGTCCTTCCAGAGGCGTTCTCATGTGGCAATGGGAAGTTCCTTGGCCTGACCATTTATTGGAAATCCAAAGAAACAATACGATCCTTGTACGGTTTTAGTTGTATAACCTTCTATGGAATGTGGCGGTAACCTGCTATTGAACATAGTAGCTATAGTAGGCATACGATAATGGTCGTATGTTGGCTAAGATTTATATTCTACTTTCGAAATATTTTTCCTACACTATGCACTAGTAATAATCTCAAATGTTCTTTTTAATGCGTATCAAGCATCTTTGACTATCATAAGGAGAAATCTCCTCCGATTCTGCGTTTGCACGTGTGTGTGTGTGCGGGAGGCCTTATGGTAGTCTCATTTTTAAAAGCATTGCGAATTGACTTTAAAAATATTTCTCTATTTTGATTTTAAAGATAATTAAACTGTTTTGAGTTCTCACACCAGTCACATGACTGACTCAGAGTTTATTGTTTTCCTTCCTAAACTCTGGGTGCCCACCAATTTCCACACGGGCAGTCAAGAGACAGGTTTATCAGGATATTCTGGAATTCAGGAGTTGCTGGAGGCAGGATGGCATGGCGTATTATTAGTATATAGTATTTCTTTTCCGTTGTTTGTTTGTTGTTGTACACTCAGATGTAATGTAATGTAATAACGATATAGTTCTTTGTTTAAAGATTATTAATTTATCTATTATATGTTGTTCTGCTGCGAATTGTGAGATTCTGATGTTGTTCTGTTATTTCTTTCCGTTCTATTTTCTATCTTTTCTCTCTTCTTCTACCCCTTTCTTGTTCTTTTCTTCTTCTTAAACCCTAACATTTCGGTTTTTCGGCAACGAAAAATCACAATCGTTACATTTGGTATCAGAGCATATGGTTAAGCGACAACCATGGCTCTGTTGGGTGTTACTCATTAGAGATAGGGTCAGCAGTACTCTAGAATGAGTTTGAGTGTAATAATAGATATGAGCGCGTATTTGTTAGTGAATATAAAATTGTTTTTGAATCGGGTAAATAAGATAATTTTGCCCAAAACTATTTTTTTGACAGAAAAGAAATGATTTTCTATGAATTATTATAGTATATGGTTGCATGATTGTTAGGAAGTAATAGTATTAAATTATTATCATTATTATATGGAATTAAGTAAGAAATAAAATGTATAACCAAAGGTTAGAGATAAATTCATTTAACAAATGAAATTTATAAATATGAAAAAAAAATATAAGGACATAAATTCATATACAATTGGATTTGTAAAATAGATTGTAAATAAATGAATTGGAAATGAATGATGAAATGAGATTTGATTTGATCAAATTGAATAAAAATCAAAACTTGAAGAAAATAAAATAAAATGGATTAAATTCAAGTAAACTAACTTGATAAATTCATGGACTAATGAATTGGAATTTAAATTGGCTAAATTAAAGTTTAGTCGTGAGCTAAATTTGAAGATAAATTTGAATTTGTATATAAATTCCAGTAAGTAAAAGAAATAAATTGAAATTCCCTTTGTTAGTAATTAAGTAAATTCGAGATGAATTGAATATGGAAATTGAAATTTAAAATGAATAAGTGAATGTACTAATTGAATTAAATTAGTGAATGGAATAGATTTGAAATGGTTAGAATGAAATTTGTTTGGTTAATAAAATAGACCAAATGAAAGTATGAAATGCAAATTGAACTGGAGTGTAATTAAAATAAATTGAATTGGTATCAATTTAAACTAGTTATAAACTAGAATGGATATTCTATTAAGTGAATATCATTAAATTTGCATAGAAATAATTGTCGTTTGACACAAACAAGATTGTATAAAATTATACGAGTTAATGAAAGCAAATAAAATTGATTTTTGAATCAATTAAAATGGTATGAATTCGTTTTGCTTAGAAATGAATAGAATGAAGAAAATGAGTTGTAAACCACTTGATTTAATGCAAATGTCATATGAATTGGTCGTAAGCGACTAAAGATGAATTGAAACCATATGTATTGCTAATGGAATTTATCTTGAATGTATTGCTAATGAAATCTATATAATTGTTATTGAAAATGAATGGAATGTTAATAGATTTCTTATATTGGTCACTGACATGGTTAAACTGAGTAAGTGCAGGTTTTGGAAGCCGTTTGGCTGTATTTTGGGTTGCGAAATAAGCTAATAAGTAGCCGCTTTTCTTAAAAATGCTAATAAGGTACGCCTACGCAATAAAAAAATAGGAAATATGAACGGTTTTTCTGTTTTCCGACCGTGTGGGTCGATGTATACATATTTATACATATTGTAAAATTGCAAAAGCTCCTTCGTACAAAGGAGACTCTGCCAAAATTTTCCGTGAATTTTGGGAGTTAGAAATTTTTTTGAAAATTTTTGGAAAATTTTAGTTAACGACAAATCGATTTCGAAATTTGCAAATTGAAATGAACTAGTGAATAAAACTAATTTAAAGTAGTAATATGAATTAGTAAATGAAAGTTAATCGTTAGAATTCAATATTTAGAATTGAGAATTGAATTCGAATGAAATTTAATTGTGAATTGAATTCAAATAGAATTGAAATTGTGAATTGAATTGAAATGTAAAATTGAATGAGAATGAATGTGTAACTTCAATAGTGAAGTAAAAATATATAAGAAGCATATATTGGAGATTTTGTAATGGAATTGGCAAAATGGTTTGAATGTTGGAATTGGATATTATGACTAGCAGGATATACATGTGTATTAAAAGAAATGGAATTGAGATTTTGATTTCGAAGATAAAATTGAATTGCTCGACAAAAAGGTACGTATTTCAATTTCAGTATGAAATTTGATGATTTTCTTCTTGATGATTTTCTTCTCCAGCCACTTGGCTTTATCTTTTCTTTTTGATTCCGAGGGGCCGTGGTGCCATTTTGGTAGTCGTACCGATCGAGCCGCGCAAAGGAGACGCTGGCGAAATTTTTCGAAAATTTCGAGTGCTAGAAAATTTTTGAGAAATTTTGAAAGTTTAAAATTTGAATTTGAATTTAAATTTGAATTGTTAGGGAAACAATGTTGTTTGGAACTTACAATTGAAGTTGGAAAGCTAGTTGAAAGGATAATGGATCTTTTTTTTGAAAAAAAAAATTGTTTTAGAAAGATTGATAAAACTATTTAGATTGTGAAAAATAATAGACGGGATAATGGCATTCTTCTTAACTTGTAATTTCGGGACGAAATTCTTTTAAGGGGGGAAGATTGTAACGACCCAGAATTTTGAACAATTTAATTTGGAAATATTTAATTAATTTTAAATATTTGAATGATGGTTTGGATTGAATTTTCAATATAACTATGAATTTGGCGATTGAATTTTAGAATTTAATCTATTGAAAGTTGAATAAAAATTTGAATCTTCAATTTTAAGCCAATTAAAATTATTTTAAAGGCTTGTAAAATTCATATTGATAATACTGAAGATAATCGAAGCTTCAGAATTGGATTTGAAAGTAAATTGTTCAGTTTTGAAATTATATCGTTTGAATCGATATTTAAAATAACCGTCCGAGGCACAGTCTCGGAATTCGACGAAACCAGTTCCATTGGTTCCGTAATATTGAATTATTGCCGGATTTCAAATTTCGTATTTTTCTGAGTTGATATGTGAGCACACGGCGAGTAAACACGTTGAAATTTTAAACGAATTCGATTTAAATTTAAATTTAAATTTAGTCAAATACACCACGTTCTTTCTTTATAACACGCCCTTTTGTTTCAGCCTAAAACCACGCAGATGATCATGGAGGCAAACACGTTCTCTCTGTAAATCGTGCAACCCATGTTCTCTCTATTTTAAATTACCATCTCCCCTCGTTCAAAAACAAAATCACGAAGAAGAAAATAAATGGTCGCTTCTTCAATTTCGTTCGTGTCTTCCCCTCAAAACAAATCAGGGCCGAAGCCTTCTTCAATCTCAAAATCGAATTCCATCTCCAGTTCATTCTTCAAAAGCACGAAAAATATATATATAAATAAATGGTGGCTGCGGCATTAACTCGAAAGGGGGGTCGCGAGTGATTTAGGGTTCGCGGCGACAAGGGCGACAACGACATCAGGGCAGCGACGACTCGCGTAGGGGCGGAGACGCGTTCGCAAGTGCTCGCGTTCGAGCTCGGCTTTGGGGAAATCGTGGTAGCTGATATGGGTTGCGACCTGGCGACGGCGTGGGGACGAGCGCGACTCGCGAGCATGACCGAGGCGACGTGGCGATCCAGTGGAGTCTTCGAGTTCGAGCTTGGGGATTTTCACAGTGAGGTAAAGACAGTTTTTCTTTATTTGTAAATTTATTCAATATATATATATTTGAATGCATTAAGAAGAAAAAAAATTGTTCACTGTGATCGTTCTTTTATGCAAACAGAAAAGAATTATAATACAGTGAATAAGATAGCTGAGATTTTAATACAGTAAGTTAAATATTAAAAATTTAACATCATAATTTGAAATTAGAAAATTAGTTTAAAACAAAATCATTTGTTAATTTAGATATCAAATAGAAGTTTGTTTAAATGTTAAGAAGTTATTTAAAAATTTGATTTTTGAAATATATAAATTATTTTAGTTAAAATAATTTATTAAAAAGGGATTTGTTAAAAAAAAATTAAACATAAAAGTATAATTTATAAAGCTTAAAGTGAAAATTGTTAGTTAACTAAATTTATTTAAATAAGAAATTAAATATTTCTTCTAGTTCAAATATTTATAAATCGTATAATGTTTATATACAGTAAATGAAAGTATCAAAGAAAATTTAGCTCTTAAATTAAATTTTTATTTAATTAAATTTATTAAAGAAGAAACTGGTTTAAATAAAACTATTATTTAATTTAACTATTAAAATGAAATCACCGATGAATCGAAATTATCAAATGAAAATTTATTATTCGATCTGTTCGAATATTAATAAATAATGTAAATATTTATACAAGGTATAAATCAAGAAAAATCGAGTCAAGAAGGAAATGAATTGCTAATAAAAGCAAAGGTGAGAACTTCTCACTCAAAAATTTAAAGTTGGATTTGCAGTTAATTATTGATTGTTGTTTGGTTGTGATATTAGATATAGTAGGATATATCTATATATATAGCAATATATATATATTGGCATATGTATATATTGCAGTTGATTGTTTTCCCGCATTGTATAGCGGATGAGACCCTATTGCGCCGCCTGTTAAGCGGATAATATTTTATAAATCCCATATACCGCGATATTCCACCTCGAAGTGGAATGGGTATTGTGCTAATGTCTGTGGATGCAGGGAAACAGGTTGGAGGGATCCAACTGGATTCCTCACCAATATTTATTTGATTTTAGATATTGTGATATTTGATTGTTTATCATATCGATATATGATGTTTGAAAGTCGTGATTGACTATTTGATGTGTTGCATCATCGGATCCAATTTTGAAGTTTAAAAATAACGAATTTGATTTTAAGGGATTTCTAAAGTGATTTTTGAAAGTATACGTTTATAAAATATTTTGTTTGAATTGATTCATCCTAAATAAATAAACGTTATAATTTTAATATTATAAAAATTATGATTTTTGAGAAATACAGTTAAAAGTTGATTTTTGAAAATATGGAATTAATGATTTTATAAATTAGTTTAAATTGGGATTTCTGAAATTATTATAAAAAGTTGAAAATATAAGATTTATAGAAATTTGATTATTTTATAAATCAAAATGATGAAATCATAAAGGACTTTAAAGACGTATTGAAATAATAATAATATAAATTGATTTATATAAAAGCAATATAAATTGATAATTTATAAATTAAAATATTTGAATTTTAAAACGAGTTTTCATAAGTGTTAGAATGAATTGTGAATGAATTTCATAAATGAATGAAATTTATAGAATTATAAACGGTGAAGTTATAAATGGAATTTTATAAGCAGTAGGTTTATAAAATTTGTAAAGTTATTAAAGGAAAAGATTTCGGTAAATAAATGAATCTTATAAGTCATAAGATTTATAATTTGGGAAGTTTAAAGGAACGATTTTGTAAACAAATAACTTATAAGCATTTAACTTATAATATGAACTTTTAGTATATCATTGAGATATGAAATTGAATAGATTGATAAAGGAGATTTATAAAAGGAAGTTGTTATAAAATAAATAGAAATGGAATTTATAGACGTTGTTTTATAAATCCGCAAACGACTTATTTTGATAAGTAATTGTTGTAACTTATTAATGGAGTTATATTCACGTTTTAGACAGTGAATAATCCTTTAAAATAGAATGAATAGAAATGATGAAATTGGTTAACGTAGTATATTCACATTTTTGAATAGTGAAAAATATGTTGAAGAAAATGTTTTGGATGTGATGTTTTAAATAGAATTAAAACGATCTAACGATGTTTTCAAAATGTGTTGAGATTCGAAACCATAGATTTCAACATTCATTGTTGAAATAGACGTTTTCGAAAAATAGAAGGAAATGGTGGACTATAACACTGTTGTTATAGTAAATGATTTCCGAAAGGAAATGTTTTGTATAGTATTGGGATTTATATATCTATTTAATTTCGAATCCCTATACTAGTGATTTTAGGTTGTCGTAACGATGTTTTACGCAACATTCGTTTTGGCACAAATAAATATGTTTAAGAGAATGATTTCCTTAAAGAATGAAATATATACTTAATTTCGATTTAAGTACATTGAATATTTTCCAAGTATAGAAAATAAAAAGATTTGTGAATTACTTATTAATAAATAAGTATGGAAATGTTTTCCAATGTGAAATGAAACGTTTTGAGAATTTATCCTTTTGAAGATAAATTGAAAATGAATAATTGAAATCGTATATTCATAAATATTTTGAAATATAAATTCACTATGGAATTTATAAAAGGAAAGGGGAATTTGTTTAAAAATAAACGTTGATTTATTTTTGAAGTATTGAAATTATATATCTTGTAAAGATATTTTTGGGAAATAAATAATTTGGAAAATTATTTGGAATCTGGTGATGTTGTGCATATCCATTGATAGTTCAATAACCGACTATCAATATTTACCTTTGAATGGGTATTTGTTGAGATTTGCTTGAATTTGAATGCCACACTTATTTTTAAATTATTGCCCTCGTTATTCGGATTACCCATTCCGAATAGTGATACGACGTAAATGATAGCATTGATAATCGGTGTTGAGGACCGGATATTTTTGAAAACGGAAGGATTACCGTCGAATGTTTCTGCACCGAATGGCCCCGGTATAGAAATTCCATATGTGATGGGAAGTCCGGAAGTGATTAGTGAATATCCGGATTGCAAGGACTTCTTTGTAAGTGCCTTCGGTTCTGTTCGATCTCGGAACAGACTTGTATGGATTGTATGTCTGACATTACAAATTGAGATATAAAGCTGATTTCTTTCAAATATATTTCTGTTGGTGGCGGAGAATTTATTCTCTTAGCTTAACACCCTTCTCTGAGACGTACGAGCTCAGAGGTTATGTAGTTGAAGGTTATCGGCGATATATTCCCAATTTGGTAATGTGACATGCTGAGTGTTGCTGTGAAATGATCATTGTGTTGATCATTTGTGATAAGATCATTTGTTTGATCGTTTATCTTTGTGATCATTTCTATGATCATTTGTTGACCCAATGCACAGCTTTTGTATAAAGCGTGACTTTGTGGACGTGACTTCGTCGAGCCTCACACCCCGGAATGGTCAAAACAGGAAAGATGCGGCAAGGTTATGAGGGGTTTCTCCCTTTAGGGTATGTGCATTTCCTTCTGGAAAAGGGTGGTATCATGGTATGGAGCCCAGATGCTTACTCATGTTGAAACACTTATTATTATGGTGTGATGTTGATTACGAGCGCTCGGTTAAAGGTCCCAAAGGACCGGGGGATGGCATACTCGTGTTAGTAGTTACCCAGTTAGGGGTAACCCGGCCTTGTGTTGGCAGAGATCCGGTTTGGTTCTCGGGGACGTCCTTCCAGAGGCGTTCTCATGTGGCAATGGGAAGTTCCTTGGCCTGACCATTTGTTGGAAATCCAAAGAAACAATACGATCCTTGTACGGTTTTAGTTGTATAACCTGCTATGGAATGTGGCGGTAACCTACTATTGAACATAGTAGCTATAGTAGGCATACGATAATGGTCGTATGTTGGCTAAGATTTATATTCTACTTTCGAAATATTTTTCCTACACTATGCACTAGTAATAATATCAAATGTTCTTTTTAATGCGTATCAAGCATCTTTGACTATCATAAGGAGAAATCTCCTCCGATTCTGCGTTTGCATGCGTGTGTGTGCGGGAGGCCTTATGGTAGTCTCATTTTTAAAAGCATTGCGAATTGACTTTAAAAATATTCCTCTATTTTGATTTTAAAGATAAATAAACTGTTTTGAGTTCTCACACCAGTCACATGACTGACTCGGAGTTTATTGTTTTCCTTCCTAAACTCTGGTTGCCCACCAATTTCCACACGGGCAGTCAAGAGACAGGTTTATCAGGATATTCTGGAATTCAGGAGTTGCTGGAGGCAGGATGGCATGGCGTATTATTAGTATACAGTATTTCTTTTCCGCTGTTTGTTTGTTGTTGTACACTCTGATGTAATGTAATGTAATAACTGATATAGTTCTTTGTTTAAAGATTATTCATTTATCTATTATATGTTGTTCCACTGCGAATTGTGAGATTCCGATGTTGTTCTGTTATTTCTTTCCGTTCTATTTTCTATCTTTTCTCTTTTCTTCTACCCTTTTCTTTTTCTTTTCTTCTTCTTAAACCCTAACATTTCGGTTTTTCGGCAACGAAAAATCGCAATCGTTACATATACATACATACATACATACATACATACATATATATATATATATATTAAACATACATCCATATTATATATTAAAATCAAAAATTCAATATAGACCTGCTTTCATCATAATATAGACTTAACTCAACTATTTGGAAAAACAAGCCTACATAACTGTACCAATCGGAAAATGAAGAAAAAATATGTGTACTGTCTTCATTATAACGGGTTAAATATATATAAAAATACGGGTAATTTTAAACAAACAGTTTTAAATAGCAACTCATATATATAACTATCATATCAAATATGCAAGAAATGCATATATAAACTATATATAAAATAATATTTAAACTAACGCATATAAACTAACATATATAAAAATATATAAAATCCAACATATATGTTATCATATATATATATATATATATATATATATATATATATAGTCAGAACAACTGCAGTTATACATGTATAAACTAACAAATTTGAGAGAGCATAAACATATAGTATACATCTAAACCCTTATATAACAACAAATCATATAGTATATATTTAAACCTTTATATAACGATAAATCATATAGTATATACTTTGAAAACTAAAAAAACAGTGTCATTTACAAATTGTTCAAAATTCTTATATTTTGTGCAAGCTGTACTATAACCAAATATATATGTAATAGGTCTTGGAGTATATACATCATGTAAACAAACAAAGACTATATACGTACTTATATATAACTAATAGATTATATAAACTTGCATATATATATATATACCCCTTAAACATTTTGTATAAATTATTATATAACATGTATATATACTAAGGTAATCACATATACTGCAAATATATATGTAATACATACGTACTCTTTTTTATAAGCAGAGATGGGCGGCCAGAGGCGGTAGCAAGGTAGAGGAAGGCCACAATGAAGGGATGACATGGAGTTGTATAGGAGTTCGGCATAGGAAGGATGACGCGAGCATGGCACAAGGCTGGAGGAAGGATGAGGCGATGGGCTCGAGACAAAGGTGAGGGAGGCCGAGACTTGGTGGCATGGAGGAGCAGCATGAAGGCGGAGGATTGAGGTGGCGGTTGTGCTTTGGTGATGATGGAAAGGAGAGGAGTTGGTTCCTCAAATTTGAAAGCAACAGAACGAATAAAATAAGAGTGGAAGCAAAATGGCCAGGTTTAATATATATATATATACACACTTTTTTTGAGTAATAACAGAGAAAGGAAAAGAAGGGTCAGAACGTTTTAAAAAGAATGGAAAGCATAAGAAAAAGAACCAATCGGAAAAATGTTGGAACCGATGGGGAAAAGCAAAAGTCATCATGAATTCTAACAATAAGGAGGCAAATGGTTATTCAGTTTACACGTTGGTTAAATGAAAGGTCATGAAAGTCAAAAAGTTTGAAAACGTTTACCGATACCGTAATTGTTTTACTGATTTCGGTATGGTGTTTCTCTACCAGTACCATGATAAGTGGTACCCCAATACCTAGTTATTCAATTGGAATTTATTCTCCAATATGTGCCTTTATGGTTTTGATTATAGGGCCTAGTATGCTGAATTTAGTTAATGTAACAATTTCAGCTATTTGAACAAGTATTTGTACTTGAACACTATTATAATATTAGAGGATTTTGATACGAAATGTTTTGATTATCATAAGGTCAAAGCCCGTCTTGTTTATTTGTGGCGTGGTCTAACATGATACCTTTGATTTCCAAAAGGACTTTGAAACTTTAATAATTCAAATTGAGTGTATTTTCTCACGCTGGTTTTCCAGACTGACTCGGCTGTTATTTTATTATAATGCTCAGGTCAGACCGAGTATTTCAGGTTCAAGTAAGGATGCTACAGAGCTCAGAAGAGAAATTGGAGACCGAGACGCATTTTCGTACTTGTTTATTTTCCGTTGTAGTGTTTTGTTTGAAATTACCAGAAATTGTGAGGGTTGGTTGTTATAACCGTCCAAGCTAGGAATTATTAGTTTGTGTACTATGATGTGAGATATGTATATTACAATTTTGCTTTGTATAAAGAACTATTGATATTATATATTGTTCTGTCCGCTGTGAGATTCTGGTTTGTTTAGTATTCTCCGTCTTCTTCTACCTACTTTCTTTTCCCTCAACAATCTGTCTTTCCGGCACTAGATCGTCAACGTATCTATGTCGATTTTCGAGGGCTTGTAAGGGCGGGTAGTCACAGTTAACCATAGTTAGTTTCCAAAAGAGGCAATTTTGATTTTCAAGAGAAAGCTATAATCACTCAAGAACTGATTTGACCTTAAAAAGGAATAAAGTTAGGCCTAGGCCCGTTTCACCCCATTATTTATTGTCAGTGCCCCTACCTAATTTTTCACCTTTTTTGATTTTAACTTTCCCATTATTTCACTTCCCCTTCAACTTTTCATTCATTTCTAAACCCATTTCCACTTCGTCAAAACCCATTTCATCTTCCCATTTTCCACACTCATTCCTTCATTCGCTGAGTAATTCTAGCAAATCTAAGTAGGATGTTGGAGAAGGAGATAACATGGACTCATTAAAGGTGTGCTTTCATTCGTATTCATTTTCACTCATGCTTTTTCAATAAAAATTCACAAAAGAACCAGCGCTAGGGTGCGGTCTAAGTATAGTCATAACTTATGCTTAGACCTAAGGTGGATGTTAAGAGTATTTACGTAAGATTTTGGCATGGGTATGATATTTCTCCTATTAATCCCCAGCATGGATCATTATTTTTCAAGTTAAATTATTCTTAGTTAATCTCAAATGCGGAAGCACCCGGAACGAACGAACCAAAGAATAAATTATGGTGGACTACGCCAACGAATTCACTACATATGATGTTTGTATTAGCTTTTCATTTTTCCTAAGTCGTTTTATATAAGCTATTTATGTTTAATTTGTTCATTGTAGATATTTCCAAATTACATAAAATTTAAATATTGGATTATTATAAGGGGTAAAGAGTTATGATTCATTGTATTGTATTTAGATAGTACTTGGTACTGAAGGAAGGAATCCCCGAACTATATTTAATTTCAAAATGAGTGGTAAACATAAAAATTATATAGAAGGCTCTTTTGGGAACCCCGGATTGACCGGTAGATAGAAATGCGCCTATCCATTTCGAATTAAGATTCATATAACTTCTTGTTTAGATGAATGCAAAGTGGACTTTAATGGAGTTCATAACCATTATACGATAGAAAGCAGTGAAGGACATTCATTTGTCAGAATATCAACAAAGGAAGAAATAAAAAATTGTGTAGATATGTCGAAAAATATGGTAAAAGAAAAGTCAATTTTGCATACGTTTAAAAAAATCATCCAATAATTGTACTAATATAAAGACAATTTACAACATTATCAATCAACAGAAGGCAATCAAACGTGATGAGGATTGTAGTTTTAGATATGTCTAAAGATTGATTCCTTATATTAAAAAAAGTAGTTAATGTTGAACATGATGGGAATTGTGGTTTTAGATGCATTGCTAGTTTGTTGGGAATGGATGAGTCTAGTTGGCCCCAAGTTAAAAGAGAATTGTATGATGAGCTATATGAACAAAAGGAGTTGTATGACTCTGCTATCTCGTATCAATCTACTACTACATCCATTATCACACGATGATGGTGCTTGCACCATGAGAAAAGTGGATGGATATGCCAGATATTGGCTATATTGTTGCTACACATTATAATGTAGTTGTTTTTTTATCTTAGCAAAAATTAAAATCTCACCATTCCACCATTGAGGGGTAAAATTCCAACTCTAAGGTAATGTATGGAATTTGTAATTTTTTGTCTGTGGAAATCATTTTCATGCATATTATTACTCGTTAGCTTATACTAGCTTTTGGTACAAAACGTTTGGAGCTTTAACTAATTAGTTCTTAAACAGTTTCAAGTGTATATCAATTTAAAACAACCAGTTCAGGTAATATTTAATAGATGATTCCTGAACTACGACTCCAACACTAGCAGATGGGAGTTTATTCTATTGGATAAGAGATAAGCTTGGGAAAAACGCATGAATATATGAATGTTGTCTATTCTAAAAGTGTTTGGTGTAATTTCCTAATTAAATAATATAAATTTGTTGATGCGTTAGTTCTAATTCAGTGTTTTGTAAGTTATAGTAATAACATGATGAGTAAAATTATGTTTTAGTTTGTCGTTGAAATTTATCGATTGTTTATTGCAATTATAGACATTTTGTGTGGTTGAGTACCCATGCAAGTTTCTTGCATGGTTGATTCATAACTCCATGCTAACTGCACGCATGGACTTTAAGAAAACCACATGAAATGTTTGCGTGGAAGTTTATATATACCACGTTTGAATCTTGCTTGATCCTAGCGATGAACCATACCCTGCATTTGCATGGGAGGTTCTGTTTGTGTTGAAATTTAGCCCACCCTTCCATGCTAACGATTAGCATTGGATTTTCGAAAATCCACATGCTACATTAACATGGATTAAGACCATTCAATGAAAATGCCTAGCGTCCCTATGACAAATAAAACATGGTTGTGCAAATATGCTCATAAGCGTCTTATGTGGGTTTCTTAGTAATCATGCATTCTTTTGCATGGGTTGATCGGGTATTGGACATTCTCTCCTCGAGAAATCCGTGGAAAAATAAGCGTGGATATTTCGATTGACCATGCAAGAACCTTACATGGAATCATAAAATTCCACATCAAACTTCTATATTGGCTTTGGTATGATAATTCCAGCTCTCATGGAATAAAATGGCTTAGTTGAACTAATATCCTCGTAGGTGTTTACCATGGTTGATTAAAGAAGCCATGTACTATTATTATGTGGGTTAAAGTACCTTCCACATAAACAATTACGCCTTGAAAAACAACATCCACATCCAGAGGTAGCAAGGTATTAGTATTTTCCCTCGTTAATATTTGTCGTGGAACACCACTAAACCCAAATAAAAATACTTCATTAATAAAATATAGCACTAGAGTTTACGTAGATGAACTTAAACCGCTTTACAACTTTTAATTAAGATAAGCACTAATCCTAGACCTTCCCATTTGTCCAACTTGTACTTCAAATTCTGGTACCGACTGTTAAGCCAGTTAGTTTCTCCTATAAGCTCCAACAAAAATTCAATAGCTCATTTCAAGAATGGTTTGTCAATCCATTGAATAAAACCACAATTTCCAAACATACCATATCTCGAACAACCTAGAAGCCTTAACTGACATTTTCTTACAAAATCATGTTCATAGGATTGCGTCAATGTTGCAATGATACTGAAGGGGCTTTGATCCAACCTCTTCCTCTTGTTACCTTATTCCTTCTTCCTCATGTGCTCTTCGCATTTCTTCATTTTGAAAATTCTCGACCGATGGTACAAAGGGATTTTCAACAAGATTCGCATTTAGCATTGCAAGATTCCAATGCAATTCTTCCTCCGTTCTTTCATACAACGCAAATGGGGTTAGCACATGAGAAGACCCCAATGTAATGTATGTTGCGTATTACTCTTCATAATCGGTTGATGGCCTAGAGTAAGACATGCAGTCACTTTAGTTCCTTAAGATGGAAATAAGTTGAAGTATCAGCGGTAAAATGTTGGTGTACTTGATTCATCATATGTCAACATTTGGAGGGAAAGAAAGTGAGGTGGAGGTAAAAAAAAAAAAGGGAGCTGAAAAGGTTAAAAAAAAAGCGAAGTTAAACAATCGCGTAAGAAGCTAGAGTGGTTATGTTCGACATCCACGTAGGGATCCATCATGGGAGTATTAAAGTGCAAATTCGAAAGTTAACATGGACTTTCTTTAGAACCGCATTCTGATAAAGCATGGTAAGTTCGGGAAAAATATAAAACTTTCCTGAACATTCCACCTAAATGCAGATTATGGGACTTTATAACATCACGATAACTATTTATGTGGTTTCCTAAAAGAACCAAGTGAAAAATAAGAGAGACTATATGAATGAACCACGTTGAGCCTTGACGTGGGTGGTTCAATGTACCACATATAAGTTTTCTATGGGTTTTGGAAAATATAAGTTTTTAACAAGTGCCAATTCAAGCACAAATCATATACAACGATATAAATATTGTACTCTATATTGCTACAAGACGATAAATAGAGCATAACATGAAAATACGAATAACTATATAAAATCCCACATCAAATTACCAAATATTTAAAACCCAAATTACTACTTAATCAACCACAATAAGAAAATTGCCAAATGTTCAAACACATCATCAACCACAACAAGCAAATTCTAACCTTAAAACTTCCACTCAAACAACCAACAAATGTTTCAAATACAATTTACCACAAGTTCCAAATACAAATAAACTTAATCAACTCAATGCCAAGTTAAATGCCCAACTTCATCTGGTGCTTCTTCCAAACCCCTCCTTGCATTTTTGGGCATTTCAATATGGATTGAGCCGAGCTGATTTCGAAGTGTTTCTATCGATCTCATCATCAACCCGTGTGCATGATCCGAACTCTGCAAATTTCAATAATAGAACTGGAAGGGTAGTATATGTTTACTGCAGTGACCTATTAGCTGATATACATTACCATGTAAAGTTGGTTATAATTTGGACCAATAATCCGCGGGCCATACTATTGACTGAGCTTGACCTATGTAGGATTCTCCACCCAAAGCATAGTTCCTGCTCGATACCATTTAAAATAATCTGGGGTTGTTGTATGAATAGACTTCACTCAAGGGTATTGATCAACATATCTCAGCAACAACCCATATTGTTATTCATATATTTAAATAGCAGATCTAACATATATGAACATACCCATTCGTTCCAAACTGCATATGCTATAGGGACTCATATGATGAGATAACGCCATAGATAAAAGGACCTCCATAATCAAGCTCAACACCTTCTCCACTTCGCCCACCATGCCTATGAAATTCTACCATTTTCTAGGGTGTTCATCGTCTTGCTCTTCCTCCAGTCATGCTTTATAATTGGAGAGCAAGTACGCCTTTGTCTTTCATGTTTACTTTGTACGGAAGTAGTCAAGCATGTCCTAGAAGTAGTCTGTTCCTTGGATTGATCAGCTCTAGAACTAGATTACCCCCCCTTTCTAATTATCTTCATGCATTTCTTAATGATTGACATCAATAAAGAATAATAGCAAGCAATGCAAAAGGGATAAATTTTTACACAATCAATACTAAAAATGGGCAACAAAAACCACACAAAGATTATACTAGACTGCATATTATAACCACACAAAGTAGAAACAAAGGGTAACAGAATGTCCATGCTAGGCACCAATAAGGTTGTTCTCTAAACCCACACACGACCCTAATGAGGGTTGTGTCTTCTCTAAAAATAAAAATGTTTATAGCAAAAAATTCATACTTGAGTTATGGCTTAAACATTGGCTATATCTAGAGCACATCCAAGCAATGTTAATTCATGAGTATCGAAATCACAGTAAACTACAAAAAATAGTGAAATGTTAGGAGTATTAGCTTGATTTATAGGTTAAAAAGGAAAAAAATGGAATTGGTTTATTTGGGAATCTAGGGCTTATAGGTTTAAGGATTTAGGGTTTTGATTTTGGTTAATTTTGGACTGTAAGTTGTAAAGCTAAAAATGAATATGTTATAGGGTAAAAGAATTGTAAGGGTATTATGGTCTTTAGTAGGGATTTAGAAGGAGAAAACTGTGGTAAAAATGACAATTTTTTGGGGGTTGGGACGGTAAAAACTAGGGTGCAAATACGATTGGCAATAAAGTTATTGAGATGGAGCATGAGTTCGATAAATAGGAGAAGAAGCATGCTTGAGAAGATAAACAAAAGTTGACTAGACTAAAATAAAAAAGGGAAAAAGTCTTCTTAGGCTCTTAACATTCTATATTAGCACACTTATATCTTGACTAAATCTTTATAGGCATTTATTTTTAGTTATTTTGTTTTATATTTGAACTCTATATTACTAGGATTGGGCTACGGTTTGTTGCTTAAGATTCTCCACTCGCGGTTGAGTTAAGGAAGGGTTACTAGGCATATGATTAGCATATTCGTGTTAGCAAGGTTTGCAAGATTACCGATGTTATAAGCGGTTGAATACTTAATTATAATAGTAATTTTGGAGTTAGTAATATGAACTAATAGGTTTGTGTCTGAAGCTGGATATAGCTATGTGTTCTTTAGTTCACACTTATATTTTATCCATTTATCTAAAAAAAATTAAATATCATATTCACCCTCTCTTTAAGGTATATTTTATGATCCTATAATTATCAAGTTAGCTAGTAAAAGCTAGAATACAAGGTAGAGGTTGGAGTCATCGTTTCAGATTGAGTCAAGATGCTAGGGTTTTATGGAGGAATTGAGGCAAAGTTGAATTTTGTGAACAGGTATTTTCAACAGTTTGCGATTTTCTAGGGATTATATTTGGCACCACCATAAGTTCCTTAACTTTTCGCAGCTTAATGTAGCTGCTTTTGCAGCTTTAGGCCAAGGCTAGACTTGTATATGTGGATATATTGATCTAAATTTAAATTTTTATTTGGCCAAACATGATTAATATATATTTAAATATACGTTATATGATTTGCCATGATATTTATGTATATATAGAACTCTCTTCTAGAGAGGAGCTCCAAAACAAGAATAAAAGGCTAGGATAATTCTCTCTATATTGATCCCTAATGTTAAATGGGTGAAGGCAGTGTTGACTCTTTCAATTCTTAATTCTTGATGATGAATAAACAATAATAGTGCAAATCTGAAGTACACAAGACAACCGCACACTTTTCAGATACAAGGAGCGACTATTCCTAAAGAAATGGTCATCGAGACCAGGGCTCAACATGCAAACTATTAGATTTGGGGTTTCATAATGATGAGTCACAATTATGAGGAAGAGATAATAATTTCAATTTCTGTTCCTTGGATAAAATCGCAATAAAGATTACAGACATGAAACTTTAAACTATTTTGTGGTTGAGAAAAGAAATTCTAAGATAGGTGGAGCGAGATATTTCTAACCGAAGTACGGTCAGATCTGATAGGCTTTGGAAAATAGCAAACGATGCAAGGTTAGGTTTATTTCCTAAAATTATACTTCTTTAGTCATGAAACTTTTTGTAAATTAAATCAAATTATGTGAGGTTTAACCTAAAAGCTACGATAGCAAAGAAGTGAACGACGCAGCATAGCCGAGGTTCGTCCCGAATTGAACAGAGGCGAAGCGGCTATTGATAATGCAGGCGGTTATTGATAACAGTAATTTGAACTGTTAATGTTATTAAAGTGATGGCAATGCTCAGAGAGATGGAGGAGTTAGACGACTAGACATTGTGAGGAATGGTTGAATGCACATGTTATAGTAGATTTGGAAAAGGTGGATGGAAAAGGATTTTAGAATTTTGGATCCAAAATGTTATTTTAATCTACTGTTTTTTAGTTTATGTACTTAGGCTTTGTATATTTTACGTGTTTATATTAGGTTTAATATGGGTTAGAATAATTATTGGTATACTAAACCTGATCATGTTACATATAGCTTCATTGAGCTTGTATGAGTATACTAAACTTGATTATGAACTAAAAAAATCAACTTGGAGATTTATATTAGTGATTTAAGAAAGTTAATAAGCATTTAGAGCTCAAATTACTAATTAAATAAAGAAATAAACTAACGTGAAGTTATGAAATGATGAGCAAATGAATATATTACTTATTAACCGAAGAAATAAACTAATATGAAGTTATGAAATGATGAAAAAATTAATATATAATTTTATAAAACTTATTTGGGAATAAAATGATCTATACAAGTTATGAGTTTTTAAGGACAATGCATGAATTTGGGAATTTGTATATAAATTAAATGGATAATAAATAAATTACTTGGAAATGGAAGATTGATTACTTAAGTAATGTAGTATTTGATTATTAAATGCTAAGAATTATTGTCGATTGTTTGATATTTTAAATTACTTGTTTATTGATTTGTTTTATGCAATGAATATATTAAATAATACGATTTTATACTTAATAAATGAAATAAATAGGTAAAAGTCAGTAATTATACATACACACATATATACAGACAATATATGTGTGTGTGTGTGTGTGTGTGTATAAGATGTTCATAAAGGTTAGAATCAAAATATAAAGAGTTTATTGAGAAAACCAATTTTTTTAAAGAAACATAAGAAATGAACTTGAAATTATACATGTATAAATGTGTATGTGTGTATGGTGCATTTGAATGCATTTGTACATGCTTGGCATGATGCTATAGAGTGTAGTTGAGTTATCGAAAGTGAGTACTCGTAATTCTGTGGCTAAACAAATGGAAATGAGTTTGTGGCAACGTGAACCATAATTGAATACTTTATGAATCAAACGATATACATGAGTGAATGACACCAAACTTCAACCATGTGATAAAAGCGACATGGCAGGATGAGTTACTAGCATGTTGGAGGAGGTGGCGAGGAGAGAGTGCATGAACAGGCATCAGGAAGTGCTCCGAACTGGGTTTCGTTTCCTAGTTCATGCACCAACAGGTGGATCAGTGCATACCAACCGGTTGGCATCTGGATTGGGTGATTAAGCCTAAATCTGGAGCACTTTACTCCGGACTAAAACCTGTTTTGCTTGAGGGACTTTGAACAATGCTTGGGGTTGATGTTGAGTTGCTTTCATGTTGTGTTTCGGCAATGAGATGGTAATATTATATTATGCTTGTTGGAGATACGCTTGTAATCTATGTGATGTTGTACGACTTCGATGTTTCTTTGTGGCACTTGATGGTGTACTATACGGAACACACCCATCATTCTCTTTTGTAGAGACATAATTTGAATTTAATAAGGAATCCTTGATGACTAAAAATGAGGAGATGAGGGAGATCATCTGCAGGTGGATCACATATCACCTATGCTCACTGAGGGGTACAGTGAGATCTACACAAGACCCATCACTGAGGATTTGGCTTAGGGTTTATGGTACGCTAAGGTACTGAATCTATTTTTTTGGACCCTCGACGAGAATCATTGGATCATGATGGATGTCCAACACAGGCTCCACTCATCTGAAATGTTGGGTTTAATCATTTTGTTGTAGACCTATATTATGAAATCTATGTTACACCCATATTTATGTACTGGGATTTCTTTATCATAGTATGTTATTACATGTTAGTCATGTTATATTTGTTGTGTTGATTCGTTTGTTGCTGTTGAAGAACAGGTTGAGGTATACCATTAGTAATGTACCCTTATCTTAAATATAGTCACTTATGTATATATTAATTTCATATACATTATTTTAAGATTATTTACCCTCAAACCAAGCTTTAAGCCTGACCTACATTTTGTCACTGTTTATTTTATGTCAACTCTGGGCACTCAATTGAGTAGACCGAGAGACAGATGGCTTTTGGGATAGCTCTTAATCGTAGTATTTTGGATCAGATCAGGCGATATTTTGTTATACACTTAGATGTATATTTTTTACTACATGGTAGACCTGTTTTTATATGTATGAGAAATCTATTATTCAAATGTTATATTCGATGCTCTGTAGGTATGGGGCCGATGTATTCTGACAATTTCTATTTCTAAGTGGGGAGCACCCATGGACTTTGCTACTTATGCCAACGGATCTTTGAGGCTATGTGTTGATTATAGAAAGCTGAACAAGCCGCCTAAGAAGAACAAGCACATTTACCATGTATTGATGATTTGTTTGATCATCTTAGAGGAGCACATATGTTTTCATAGTTGGATCTAGCTACATGCTTCCATCGGATTAGGGTTTTTTATGACAGTATAGGGAAGACATCATTTAGAACTCCAGATGGATTATTTGAGTGGTTGGTTATGCCGCTTGGGTTAGCTAACGTGCTTGCCTATTTTGTTGGTCTCATGAGCCGTATATAGCAGGATAAGCTAAATAAATTCGTAGTTATGATCACGGATGTATGTTTATTCTCATGAGCAGGAGGAGCAATGATTACAACCAGAGATTGTTTTGGATATTTTGAGACAACATTGGTAGAATTCTAAGTTTATGAAGTGCCATTTTGGCAGAAGAATGTTCATTTCTTAGTCCATGTAGGGTATGGACAGGGGATCTTTTTGGATCCTAGTAAGGTGGTGGCAATTCATGATTGGCAGGTACCGATGATAGCTATAGAGATCCCTAGTTTCCTTAGATTGGTTGGGTATTACCAAAAGTTTATTTGGAAGTTTTTGAAGATAGCTCACCATTGACGCGCTAGAAGGAGAAGTGGAAACCCTTCGTTTGGGACTCTAAGTATGAGCATGTATTTGTTGAGCTGAAGAGGTTATTTACCTCTGCAACTGTTCTTATCATTCCTCAGAGCTCCAAACCATTCATAGTTTATCTAAATGCATGTGGGTCTGGACGTAGGGCAATCTTGATGGAGGAAGGAAGAGTTACATATTATGCTAACAAACAACTCCACCAAAATGAGAGGAACTACCAGACTCACAACTTGGAGTTTGCGGTGACTGTTTTTGCATTGAAAACAAGAAGGCATTATCTTTTGGGTGAGCGATTTGAACTGTACACCAACCATAAGTCTTTGAATTGTCTCTTTCCCCAAAAGGATTTTTATCTTATGCAGCGGTGAAGTTTGGAGTTTTCACTTCTTATGACTTCGACATATCTTTCATCCCAAGCAAAGGGAAGGTTGTTGTGGATGCACTTAGTAAAAGGCATGTCACGTTAGGCTTTTTATTTATTGAGTGGCAAAGATTGCAGTATATTGCGAAATTTAATTTCCGACCCCCTTATCATATTTTATGTGGGTTGTAGAATGTTGAACATAATGATTTACGATTTTTATTTAATTATAATAAACATATATATATATATATATATATTCGTTAAATGTGTTTGTTATTTACTGTTTTGTTTTCACATAATTAAATAAATATTTGCAGATTAAAATACTTGAATCGGAATTTTTATTTAAACAAATATTTTATTCAAATGAATATTATATTTCAATTTCAAATAATACACATTATTTTCTTCCACTATATTTACAATTTTTGATTATAATACATTTTTTCACTATATAAATGTGCATACTTTCATACACATAATTTCTCTACGTCTCTTTTTCTCTCACTCACTCACGCTTGATTTTGTTCTTGATTTGCTTGTTCTAGCTTATGCCCAACCATCTGCTATCCCTGTCAAATAAACAGCATAGTAAAATGAAAAAGAAACAAACCTAAATTGCAAAAATAAAATTATAATGATTTAATATTTCCTCAGTTATTTGGATTGTTTATTTTCATATTTTACATAGGGAACAAAAATAAATGTACACGAGCAGCATATGACATGCATAATGTATCACTGTACATGCCATATGGACGTGCATATATACAAAATCCAATCACACTTGTGTCAAAAAATTGTAGGGATAAATATACGATGTCAAACCCCAAGCATACTCGGGTTCAACGCAAGTGCATCAAGCAATGTGCATAGGTGCAATCATGTTTCAGACTAACCTAAGTGCACTTATCAGAAGAAGCAAAAGAAAGCATACTAATGTGTAAATATACATATATGTATATATGTATATATGTACTCAGTGAATAGAAAAGAAATTTAGAATTTCGGATGAACCAATGGGTACTACAACATATACAAGTGCACATTAAAATATGCATGTGTCATCACATAATCACACATATATACATACATATGTATGTATATACATGGGAACAAGTGGATTATTTTAGTTTAAACCAAGTACACAAGTGGACATTAACAAAACAGCATGCATCGGTTTAGTACACAGAAACACGCTAACGAGGTAAGAGAATGTCAAGGGCAAAAATAAGTCCAAACTCAAGGCAGATGGATTCAATGCACGTATACAAATGCAAATACAATATATAAAGCGAAACCATGTCAACATAACATAGCTTGGTAGAAAACTAAAATGAAGCTGCAGCAAGGGTGTAGATGAGTATACATAAGTAGAAGCAACTGTTTAGACATGCACACACATCACCCAGAAACACATGAACATTTACAAGCCAAAAGTAGGTACAACAAACCAACAAAGAGATGAACATGTTCAAGGTCAGGCAAGGGGAAACAATCTCACCATACCAGTACAACAAAGCTAATATACCAAAGACAAACAAGAAATGCACACAACCCTAGTGAAGACACACACACACACACACAATACAAGAGTGATTCACAAACAAGGCAACTATATGCAGAGGATGACATAGCTAGGATATCTCTAGCAAAATGCAGAGACCGGTAAATTAGAAGTCAATATAAATTATGAATTATATCAGTTAGGAGCAAACAAGTCAAGTAATGTCAGTCGTACATTCAGAAATTAACAACTGAAAATATGAAATTGAAAAAGTCAAGGCCAGAATCAAAACATTCAATGTATATGGAATCGTAGAATTCAGCATTGAATATATATCACAAATGACCAAGTCAGAAACTAGTGAACTGTTTAATTAGAAATTAAAACTAGAAGTGTAAAAAATTTAAGTCAAAGTTTGAACATTTTAATTCAAAAATATAGAAAACTGATTCCTTTAAATACCCAACATCATCATCGGCAATAGTTGATCGAGTTGGAGCAAAATCGAAAGAGCATAAAAAATCACGTACCAATTTTCATACCATCCAACTCGTCGATGAAGAGACCGAGAGGAATCAAGCAAGCAGCAATCGACAAAGCATCAAGGAAAAAATTTCTCTTTGATCCATAGAACAATTGAATCAGTGGCTTCAATTTATGGAAACCTAATTTCAGAACGAAGGACAAAAAAGAAGACAGCATGAAGATAATGAATACGTGCTAATAAAGAAAATGGAGATTGTTTTAGTTTTTTTATTAGCCGCATTTCTTTTTGGTTATAGATAAAGTCAAATTTTGTTTAGGGTTTCTTTTATTTTTATTGTATTTTTATTTTTAAATTGTTAAATTCTAGTGTTAATTAGGTTACGAGGTAGGTGGCGTAGTTTGAGAATTTGCAACTCTATGGTGGAGTTATGGCAGGATTTTGAGCGTGGGCCTACAACAATCAGCTTAGCAAGGGTCGCGATTTTATCGGGTCTGTAAGCATCAGATTGTTTAATTTTTAGTAGAAAACTTCGAGGGAGCAATAGGCGGGTTCTGCCGAAGCTGGATAAACTTGTTTGTCGCTTTTAATTTCCGCATTTACTCTGTTCTGTGCTGAAATTTTTATTTATCTGTGAATTTTTTTTATAAATCCTATACACCCCCTTCTAGGGTTAATTCAATCTTATATAGGTTACTAGCGACCCTGGAGGTATGCTATTTACTACGCTTTGTCATTTAGCTTTTAGGAAAAACTGCTAAAACTCTATCATACTTCCATGCATGGGTGAGACATACTCTAGTAGATCGTATTGGTTATTGCCAAAGATGTGATACGAAGTTCATTAGGATTTTATATTAGCTTGGGAGTGGAGCAAATCCCGACGATTTAGAGCGGTATTCTATCAATTAGAATGGGTAGCTTCGACATGATGGTCAATTATGTGCTCCCGATGTGAATGGACTTTGTTTATACCAAAAGTAACACAAATACCTAATGGGTATAGTAAAGAAAAGAAAGAAGAAACTAAATAAAAAAAAGGCAAGACATAATTTTTTTATAGTTGTCCAGCTAATTGTTACCTACACACATTTAGCATTGTTGCTGATTTTGTGGCTGTTTACAAGTACAGTTCTTATGGATCAATAGGGATCCACGAGTTTCAACAAGGAAATTGTGTAAAAGTTGCAAGAAAGCCAATAGATCCTCAAATGAGCCTCTAGCCTTTTATTTATAGTTGTAGGTTTGCTAAGATGCGCTCCTCCGCAATCTCGACCACTTTTCCCACGTCCTAATAGAAGTTGAACTCGAAGAAGCGTGGCTAAGTAAGTACTTGTTATGGATTTGTAACGATCTATAGGCACAAATCGATATCAATCCATAAGATCATCTTATGGATCAATTCTAACGCTTGGAGTTGTGGCGACTTGTTGCTAGCTTCGGGGATTCCCATCTTGTTCGTACTGTTAGAAGCTTGTTTCTGGGTCAAAGTGATGGATCAGTGATGGAATGAAGTTCCCGACTTCAAGTGCTTGAGGAGATCGATAGCAAACAACAGGCGACCAGTTTTGAGAATCTTGGTATAGCTTGCTGTAACATCCTCTATCTTGAGGCCCGAAGCTAAGCGCTACTCTTCATTCCTTTTGATAACTATATCAGCTATGGTATATCTGTATCTTGATAGCTCCTCAAATCTGGTGGCATACTCCATCACTGTCATGTCTCCCTGCACCGACTCGGCAAACTTCCTAAGTGGAGTTGACTTAGCAATCTCTGACACGAATCCTTCTTCTGAATTCTACCCAGGTCATGGCCTCTTCATTTACTCCTACAGTAACACTATTCCACCAATACAGTTTTTCTCCATGCAATTGCCTAGAAGCAAGTATTCTCTTCTACTCATCACTGAGCCCCAAATCAGCAAAAATCCTTTCGCAATGAAGCAGCCAATTATCCACTTCAATGTGTCCTCGGTCCCAGTAAACGGCTTTCCTCCATGCCTGACATAATCCCTGCTTAGTACTGCATAGTTATTAACCATCGGAGCTTCCTGCTTTCCTCCAACTAATCCCGCCGTCATGTTGACAAAGAACTGGTACATGGCTTCCATATCAACTTGTTATGCTCCAATGCCCGTATTAACAGCTTGTTCCCGACCTGGATTCCTTTTAGTGTTTGGTATGGCATTTCAATTCGTTATGGTGCTTCTTCCACCAATGTAACTCTTCCACTCCTAACATCCATATCTTACTTCCTTAAAATATGCATTCAAGTCTTTGTAAGATACAGAAGAATAACCTAAGAGAGATGTGGGAATAGAGATAAAGTGTATACTTATATATAGTAAATATAAGTACGTTAGTATAGCGTTATCCCATACCCTAACCTTTTCTCTAATTTTTTAGGATTATGTTTTCAAATTTTTAAGTTTAAAATTTCTTTTAAGTTTTCATAAACCAATGCTCTGATATCAAGTTGTAACATTCCCTATCTTGAGGCCCGAAGCTAAACACTACATATATTGCAGTCATACATAGTATTAACTTCCGGTGACAAGATACAATAATGATAGTGGTATCCATAAATCAAAAGCACATGAATATGAAATAAAATCAACACGGATTTCAAAAATAACTTTACTAATTACATTTCAAATCAATATTTCATATTCAGATACATAATCCCAAAACGATTCCGAGGTTTTGATCGAATATAATTATTACAAATTCTCCAACAACGACATATGAAAATGCCCCATTGGATGATCATAGTACTAAATAGGCACATCGGTCATAATACATTATAGCGGAAATAATACTAAATAGCTCCTACATAGCTAGCTTGCCTCCTACACGTCTTTGGAAGCTTATTCTTCCCACCTAAT
Source organism: Allium cepa (assembly GCA_030765085.1). NCBI lineage: Eukaryota > Viridiplantae > Streptophyta > Magnoliopsida > Asparagales > Amaryllidaceae > Allium > Allium cepa. The sequence goes on along the minus strand of CM060935.1, from coordinate 787,741,409 downwards.
ACATTTGAAAAGTCCTTAACTCTTAATATAGTCAAATCAAATTTTGAGTAACACATGGTTTAAGGGGGAAAACATAAATTTCGAGTCATACATAAGGCCTGATGTGAATAATACTATTACATCTTAATTTACTAATATTAAGTGATACCACGCCGCTTAGCGAAACGGGTCACCCCTCACTAATATCCCTTTAAAAGCATATCTTTTGCAAATCAAAATCTTGCAATCAAACTGATTATAACAACAATGGCGGAGACATATATGCATAATAATCAAGAAATCAATGGACTATCTGGCCACACTATAGTTTTATTTGGCTAACTATTAACCATTGACTGACTAGGGCCTACCAGACATAATTGATTATCGAAATTCTGTTAGACACACTACTAGGCTCTGCTCTTAACTATCTTCCTCTAGGGTCAAATGATCTTAATGATTTTGCGGGCTCACTAATAACCCATCTTTACTCTGTATATTCTCTTCTATTTGTAACTTTATTTTAGTCTCATCTATGACAAAACCCTGCACACTGGAATTTTAGACTTATATTAGCTAGGGGCTATTAGCTAAAGTATATGGCGTGACCCTATATCAGTCCCATCTGGTCATCTAATATTTGAGTCATAAACTTAGGGTTAATTACCTTATTCAACTTTCATTTCCTATGGTATACTTAAGATTAACTACCCAATTCAAATAACATTTACTTGTAAATAATCTTTGTAAATGATTTCCCCCTAAAATCATAACTTTATAAAACAAGGAAGTCATACTCTTTGCTTTATTCAAAATACTTATGCTATGCTATGATATATATATATATATATATATATATATTACACAAAACAATGTTAATGAAATATAATCAATGGGATTATCTATTCCTTTAAAATAAATTAGAACCTCTTTTAACTTAGAAGACTGCAGGCTATAAGGGCAAAACAATACCTTCGAAACCTTTGTTTAAAACCTTAAATAATCTCTTTCAAATTTATTGAAAGTACCTTTTAAAAATAAGATAACTACTTTATCCTTGAAAACACTAGGCCGAAAGGGCGAAGCATCCCTTTCGAATGTATTGAAAATAAGACTTTCAAAACCATTACCTAACCTTTGGACCTCCTCTTTCGAAAACATTAAACTTGTCTTTCGAAAGCATTGGAAATCTTCTTTATAAAATATTTAAAACAAACCTTCTGGTATGACAAATATACTTTTCGAAAAAAATGGGGTTTCCTCTTCGAAACTCTTATAATATTCCTTTCGAAAACATTTGAAATACTTTAATTAAAATGCACCTTTTGAAAGTATTAGGCTCAAACAAAAGTTTGTAGAAACATTTCTTTGAACCCATTTAAAATCAATCCTTTCGAGACCTTTGGATTTAAAATACATTATAATTATAGGGTCATAAAGATCTGGGGTGAAAGTATTTCTTTTGAAATCATTTGATCCAAGTAAAAGAAAGAGAATAGTTTCAAAACCCACTCTTTTAAAACCATTGCCTCTGAAACCATTTTGAAAGCGGCTATAGGACCCTTTTGAAAGAATAGAGAAGGCGGCTTCAAAATTAAAAAGGTGAAAGCACCCTTTCGAATACATTGCTTTAAGGCTATAAAGTAAAGCGGCTTTAATAAGTTCGAAAGGTAAGAATGCGACAACATGGGTTTTGAGTAGGTTCAAAGCGGCTATCCATACGAATGCTTCTTTTAAAACAAAACCAGCGGCAACTCATTTGAAAGCGCCCTTTTAAAATAAAGGCAAGTGGCAACTGGTTCGAAAGCTTCCTTCCTTAAAAACAAAGATAAGTTAAATACAACCCCTTCAAAAGCAAGGTTTCGACACTGTCCCTTCGGCCTTTCTCCAATCCACTATGTATCAATGGCTTGATACCATGCTAATTGGTTTTGAAAGGGCTCATAAGCAGAGGTATGGTGATGAAAGCTAACAATTGGAAGCGGCGAAGTGGTAAATTATGTCAAAACTGATTTTTGTGCCTTACAAAATAACTTCTTTTCAACTAACTTGCCTTATTTGTCGAAACGTAAATCAAAATCCTTTTCTAAAAGTGCTGCAAAATTTCATAATTATCAATGAAAACATTTTAACTATTAATCCCTTCTCGTTGGTTAAAACATACGAAACATTCAAGTCTCTCAACTTAAATAATTTTATAACCATAACAAAATACTTAGGAAAATTCCCCAAAAATCACCATAATTCACTTTTTATATGTTTTCTAATATGTTTAAATTTTAGACCCAAAATCGTCATATAATTGCTTTTAAATAATTTAAACCCAATGTTAAACTATTTTCTTTCATAGAAAATTCATAATAATTCCACAATAACTTAAAAAATTATGAAACTTGAAACCCACTTCTAAAATAATGTCTTAGACATATATCAAAAACAAAAATCATTTGGATGTTATTTAACAGGTTTTGCAATCTAATCTTATCATAAAATACATACGAAACATCATAAATCATCAATAAGCATATATATCCATTTTAAAAAAACATAACATGGCACATTATTTGCTAAACGATACGGATCAAATCTAGAAACTGAAAGCATTAACAAAAGTTAGAGGTAAACTAATTATTCATCTTATCTTGGTTTTAAGAAGGTTGAGATTTGCACTTTGATTAATTTCTTCAAGCTTTCTACATGGTTCCCAACTTATCTCCTTTTGATTCTTCTTAATAGTGGTCGGCCAACCTCTTGGGGTTTTAGTTTTGTTTATGAATGTTGAAATGAATGAGAAATGAAAGATATAAGGGTTTAGAGTATAGGAACAAAATCTGTTCCTTTTTTCCCTTATCATATTCCTCCTACTTACTTATCTTTAATTCTCTTTTGCTTATATATTCATTAAGGCATGACTCCTTTATAAATTTACAAATCTTTATTCCTTAACCATTTACATTATTTCATTTAATTTATCCAATTAAGTGTCCTAAATAATGTAAGCCAAATTTAGGGACATCATAGACTCCCTTCCTTAAATAATTTCATCCTTAAAATTTGGATAAGGTACTCACGGTAATCAATCATAAAGGTAAAACATACCATGAAATAAGTCAGGATAAGTATCTCTAATCCTGCTCTCAATTTCCCTAGTACAGTCTCTCTCATCATTACTCCATTGGACTTTAACTAATTTGACTGTCTTGTTCCTTAGTCCCTTCTCATCTCTCCCAAGTATACGAATTAGTTTTCTAACTAAAGTCATATCTGGTTCCACCACTAGATCATCTAATACAGCCGTTGTAATAGTAGTTTTAGGATCTCAAATACACTTTCTTAGATGAGAAATATGAAATACATTGTGGACTCCTGCTAAACTATTCGGTAATTCTACTCTACATGCGAGTTTCTTGATCCTTTCTATAATTGGAAATGGTCCAACAATTCTTAATGTCATTTTCCTAATTTTCCAAATCAGATTACATCTTGACAAAGATATGATCTCCAACTGAGAATTCCAAGTCTTTTTGTCTTTTATCGACATAACTCTTTTCCCTAGACCAAGCTTCCTTCATCCAAGCTCGAATTAACTTAATATTTTCTATAGATTCTCTAACCAAATTTGGACCAAGAACTAACTTATCCCCAGTCTCTAACCAACAAACATGAGATTTGCATGACCTTCCATATAAAGCTTCAAACGGTGTCATCCTTACACTAGTCTGATAACTGTTATCGTACGAAAACTCGACTAAGTGTAGATGGTCTTCCTATGATCCCCCAAAATCTAGCACATAAGCTCTTAACAAATCTTCTAAGACTTTCTTAACTCTCTCTATGGATGGTAAGTGGTACTTATCTTGAGCATGGTACCTAAAGTATCTTGTAGACTCTTCCAAAACTCATCAGTGATTAAGGAATCTCTATCGCTTACTGTACTACCAGGAATTCCATGCAGTCTAACTATATTCCTCATGCATAACTTAGCTAAATCTGCTGCTTTTCTAGACGACCTAACTGGAATGAAATAGGCAATTTTGGTCAATCTGTCCAATATAACCCAAATACTCTCATTTCCTCAATTCGACCTGTTGACGGTATAAACTGGAATATCCCAAATCGATTTCTAGGTTTTGATCAAATATAATTATTACAAATTAAACAAACGACATATGAATATGCTCCTTGGATGATCAGAGTACTAAATAGACATATCAGTCAAAATACATCACAACGGAAATAATACTAAATAGCTCCTACATAACTAGCTTGCCTCCTACACGTTTTCGGAAGCTTATTCGTCCCATCTACTAAACCTGAAAAATCCTTAACTCTCAATCTACTCAAATCAAACTTTAAGCACCCGAGAGTTTAAGGGGAAAAACATAAACTTCGAGTCAGACATAAAGCCTGGTGTGACTAATAGTATTACATCTTGATTTACTGATATTAAGTAATACCACAGCGCATTGCGGAAGAGGCTTCCCTTCATTAATCCCTTTAAATGCGTATCTTTTGCAAATCAAATTTCTGCAATCAAACTGATTATAACAACGATGGCAAATACATATATGCATAAAAATTAGGAAATCAATGGACTATCAGTCCACACTATAGTTTTATCTGGCTAACTATTAACCATTGGCTGACTCGGGACTACTAGACATAATCAATTATGTAACTTTTCTAAACACACTACTGGGCTATCTACTCTTAGCTATCTTCCTCTAGGGTCAAATGATCCTAACGGTTTTGCGGGCTCACCAATAACCTGTCTTTACTCTGTATATTCCATTCTATGTGTAACATTATGTTAGTCCCATCTATGACATTTCCCTACGCACTAAAATTTTGGACTTATATTAGCTAGGGGATGTTAGTTAAAGTATAGGACACGATGCTATACCAGTCCCATCCAGTCTTTTAATATCTGAGTCATAAACTTAGGGTAAACTACCCTATTCAACTTTCATTTCCTATCATATGCTTAGGGTTAACTACCCTATTCAAATTTCATTATCTTCTAAACAATATTTGTGACTGATTTACCCCTGAAATCATAACTTTATAAAACTAGGCAATCATACTCTTTGATATATATATATATATATAAAACAAAACAAGAAATCTAATCAATGGGATTTCCTATCCCTTAAAATAAGTTAAAACCTCTTTTAACTTAGAAGTCTTTAGGCTATAAGGCCAAAACAATACCTTCGAAACCTTTGTTTAAAATCTTAAACAATCTCCTTAGAATTTATTGAAAGTGCCCCTTTCAAAATAAGATAACTATTTGTCCTTGAAAATACTAGACTGAAAGGGATAAGCATCCCTTTCGAATGTATTGAAAATATGAATTTCGAAATTACTACTTAACCCTTAGACCTCCTCTTTCAAAACCATTAAACTGGTCTTTTGAAAGCATTGGAATCCTTCTTTTTAAAACATTTAAAACAAACCTTCTCGTATGCTTAAATATACTTTCCGAAAACATTAGGGTTTCCTCTTAAAAATTCTTATAATATACCTTTCGAAAACATTGAAAATCCTTCACTTAAAATGTACCTTTCGAAAGTATTGGGTTTTAGTAAAAGTTTATGGAAACAATGCTTCGAACCCATTTGAAATCATTCCTTCCGAAACCTTTGGGTTTAACATATATAATTATAGGGTCATAAAGAACTAAGGTGCAAGTATTGCTTTCGAAAGCATTTATTCTAAATAAGAGAAAGAGGATAGTTTCAAAACCCACTCTTTTGAAACCATTTCCTCCGAAACCATTTTGAAAGTGGCTATAGGACCCTTTTAAAAGCATGGAGAAGGCAGCCTCAAAATTAAAAGGCAAAAGAACCCTTTCGAATATATTGCTTTAAGGCTATAAAGTAAAGCGGCTTTAACTAGTTCAAAAGGTAAAAATGCGGCAACATGAGTTTCGAATAGGTTCAAAGCGGCTATATGTTGAAAGCTTCTATTAAAAAAATGTAACATCCCCCTACTTGGAGGCCCAAAACTAACGCACATGATGCTGCAGTCGTGCATAGTTATTAATCTTCAATGCCCAAATATGGCTGTGCTAGATTCATTGATACATATATCATAGAAATATGGATAAAATTTAACAATTCAAAAAGACATTTCCATATTCAAATCAAAACATTTCATGTTTATAACATAATCCCTAATTACGTTAACCATGTTCAAAAAAAATATTTATTACAAATACGCCAAGAGCGACATGTGAAGATGCCTCCTTGGTTGATCAGAGAATATAATAAGGCTTAGGAGTTTAATTAATCTATATTCGCTACTAGGTTAACTTAGCTGGTTCTTCTACCCTTTTTCCTTAAAATACAGTTATGGGTTACCGTGTGAATATACTCATATTAGAAGAAGCAAAACTACAATTTGTCAATACCACTCCTATGGTTTCAAAGTCCTTGAAATATATATCATAGCATAGTTAATACCCTTAACTTATATTTTTATCAATGCAATATTTCTTCAAAATTTCATGCTTAAAATCAATACAAAACTCATTTATTTGTTCCATGGATTTTTCCTTTAGAAATTTGAGATGGGCTTTAAAGTCTTTCGATACCTTCGAAACCTAGCTTTCGACTTCATAAGATAACCTCTTTCAAAATCTCTTAAAAACATTAGGTTCCCACCTTATAATACTTTAAATTCTACATTACGAAACCATTGAAACCATTCAGCAGTTTAAACCTTTTAAAAGTATTAAAATTTTATAACATAAGCCTTTCGAAACCAGTGGACTACTCTTCGAAAACCTATAGGGTTCAAGTTAAAACGTGTGGAAGGCCCTCTTTTAAAACCTTTCGAATATAAAGGAAGCAACCTTTCGACCTTGCAGGAAGGTCTGCTTTGATAGTTTAAATCATTTCATTTAAAACAATAGACCTCCGTCTTTCACAACTCCTTCGAAAGCTTGGGTTGTACTTCAATTATAAATCAAGGATAACTTATCTAGGTTGAAAGCTTTGAAACGTTTCGAAAGCAATGAGGTAGACGGTTGGTTTTTAAAACAAGCATACCTTTCGACTAAGCCGAAAGCTCCTGCTTTCGATCACTTCGAAGGGTTTTAACAAAATATAGGCGACTATTCTTTTCAAAAATCTCTTTGGAACAACCTTTCAAAAATAAACCTTCAACTGTGTTAGAAGTTTTTATATTAAAACATCTTATAAAAAAAACCAAACCTTTCGACTATTTCGAAAGGTTCAAAATAGAACAATACTAAGTGGCAGTGACCTTTCGACTTTGTCGAATGGTTTAAGACCTTTCTTTAAACATTTGACATGGTTGGAAGCAACCAAGTCAAAAGCTCTAATTCGAAATCAAATCAAGTGAAAACTTTAATTTATAAAACAAACATATCCCAACCTCTTTGGCCATCAACCATTCAATTACAAACCCTTCGACTCTGTCTAATTCATTACACACCGAGTACTTGATACGAGATGCATTGGTTTGACCTTATCGACAGGTTTAACCTTTCGACTTAAACGAAAGGTCTGGGTTGAAATGTATTATGCCTAATAATGGCTGGAACATGCTAAAAGCATGAGTTTTTTTGTTTTTAACCTAAAGGAGGCAACTTTTTAACTAACCTGCCCTTGTTTGTCAAATTCTCATTGGTTTACAATAAATTTATAAAAAATGTTGCCGCAAATTTCAGAATTAAATAATAATTTTATTTTATAAAATGCCCTTTCTCCGTAAATAAATATATAAAACATTTAAGTCCCATACTTTAAATAATTTTACATATTCATAAAAAAACAATGGAAAAATCCCAAATAACCTATTTTAATATGTTTTCCAACATATAAAAATTTCAAACCCAACAAATCATTATTTTTTCCATAAATAATTTATAACCTAATAAATCATTTCTTCACTATAAATATTCGTATAAATTTCTTAGAAAATTATAAAATTGAAACCCATCTCCAAAATTAGGTTTTCTATAATATAAAATTTTCCCATAGCATTAAAAAATCATTTTCATCTCAGGTTTGCCCTAAACCATGTATATCTCTTATTAAACTACTTTGTTTAAACACATATAAATCATCCTCAAGTATATCATCATTTAACGTATCATAAAAACAGATTTATCATTAAATCCTAAACCATTTGATTTAAAACTCAAAATAGAGAGGCATAAATTATTATTTACCTTGCTTAAGATAAGGAGATTAGATATTATCTGATATTGATTTTCCTTTAGCCTAAATCCTAAGTTTTCCTTAAATTTTCTTCTTCTCTTCTATCTTTCTATGGATGGCCTTGATGCTTCTTACGTTTATAGCTTTCATTTTGAGATAAAATGAATGTGCAAAACCTAATGAGAATAGTATAAGGGTAGGGTGTATGGCCATTTACTCTAATGCCCTTATGTTTAATTTCCTAACCATTTAAGTTAACTAGCTTAATAGGCATGGCCACCAAATTAATTAATCAACCTCAGTCTCCTTATCTACATTATTCTATTAAATTTATTCTAATTAAATCTTCTGAATAATGTAAATAAAATTAGGGGTGTTATAGGCTCCTCTCCTTAAAGATTTTCATCCTTGAAATTCAGCAAGGACTAACTAGCAAATATAGCAATCATTTGTAACATATCCTAACAACCATATTAGCCTCTATGACTGGCAACCAGTCTACATAAATCTGATTTAGACATACCATCAGGGAAGATCAGGATGAGCCTCTCGAATCCTGTCCTCCGTCTCCCTAGTACAGTCTTTCTCATTGTCGCTCCACTGAACCTTTACCAACTTGACTATCTTGGTCCTCAAACTTTTATCATCTCTTACTACAACCCGATTCAGTTGTCCAACAAAAGTCAAATCGGGCTCTAGTACTAAGTTCTCCAACTCTGTATGAGGAATAGTAGCCTCTGGATCATGCACATGCTTACGAAGATGAGACACATGGAATACATTATGGACACCATCCAAATGGCTCATCAACTCTACTCTGTACTCGATCTTTCTAATCCTTCCTATAATCTGAAATGGACCAATATACCTCGAGGCCAACTTCCCCGAATTCTCAAATCGTACCATACCCTTCATCGATGATACTTTAATGAAAACTTGTCTCCCACTGAGAACTCTAGGTTTTTACTCGTCTTATCTGCATAACTCTTCTATCTGGATTGAGCTTCCTTCATCCGTTCTTGGATTATCTCGATATTTTCTAATGCCTCTCTAACCAAATCCGGACATAAGACCAATCTGTCTCCAGTCTCTAACCAATATACTAGCGATCTGCATGACCTTCCATACAAAGCTGTAAACGGCACAATTCCTATACTAGTCTAATAGCTATTATTATAGGAAAACTCAACCCCAAAGTTCAAAACATAAGCCCTCAATAAATCTTTGAGTACTTTATTGACTCCCTCTGTCTGCCCATTCATTTGTAGGTAATACGTTGTACTCATCTTGAGCTTGGTACCTATTACCTCTTATAGACTCCGCCAAAATTTGCTAGTAAATAATGCATAACTATCGCTGACTATGATACTAGGAATTCCATGAAGTCCAACTATGTTCTTCATGAAAAACTTTGCTAAAATAGGTGCCGCTCCGATCGATTTTAATGGAATGAAATGAGCAATCTTGGTCAACCTGTCCACAATAACCCATATACTCTTATTTCCTGTATTTGACCTTGGAAAACCATCTATAAAATCCATCAACAACGAATCCCATTTCCAAACTAGAATATCTAAAGGCTGAAGTAACCCACTTGGCTTCTGATGTTCAGTTTTCACTTGTTGATAGTTAACACACTGCCTAACCCACAAGCCAACATCCCTCTTCATGCCTTCCCAATAAAAAAATCCCATTCATGTCTTGATTCATCTTGGTCCTTGCAGGATGAATCATAAATTTAGATCGATGACATTCTTCTAGAACTTCTTTCCTTAAGTTCTCTACATCTGGAACACATAACCATTTCATCTTACTCAACCATCCTCTTTAGTCAAGACTAAAATCTTTTAGGTCATCAATCTTTGATACTCCTTCAAGCCTTTTAATCCTTTTGGCTAAAAAATGGAATTTCTCTCTGCTTAGAAGCTATCCTTTCGATTAGCACTAGTCGAACTTCTAAACATGATAACAGGGCAATACCCTGAGTAGAACTAGAAGTATATCTCAACTGCACCCCATAACTGGCTAAAGCTTCTTGATCCTTCCTTTCTGCCAACATCGCTACTACTACATTCTGATGTTATCTACTGAGAGAATCTGCTTTATTTCCTTTCCCAAGAGTATACTTTACACCGAAATCATATGTAGCCAGAAACTCCAACCATCTCTGCTACCTCGTATTCAACTCCTTTTGAGAGAGGATAAATATTTTAATGACTTGTGATCGGTATACAACTCAATCCCTCTTTCCCAATAGATAATGCCTCTAAATCTTCAAGGAAAAAATCATTGCAGCTAACTCTAAGCCGTGAGTAGGACACCTTATCTTTTACAGGTCTAAGCAGCTAAGATGCATAAGTGATAACTTTGCCCTTCTGCATCAATACTGCTTCTAATACAGTGCCACATGCATTAGTATATACTACCAAACCTTGGTTACCATTTGGAACTACTAACACAGGAGCATTGGTCAACAAATGCTTTAACTCAAGGAATGCTTCCTCGCATTTGTTGGACCACACAAACTTCACTTCCTTCCTGGTCAACTTAGTCAAAGGCAATGCTTTCCGCGAGAAAGCCTTGATGAATCTTCGATAATAGCCAGCAAGTCCAAGAAAACTCCTGATCTCGATTACCGTCTCAACTCTCTTTCAATTATTGTCTGCCTCGATCTTAACTGGATTAACCGACAATCCTTCCTCCGATACCACAGGACCAAGAAACTTAACTTCTCTCTTCCACAAATGACACTTGGAAAACTTCTCCTTCGTCTGGTTTTGCCTCAGCGTCTCCAACACAACTCTAAGATGAATCTCATGCTCTCTTTCATCTTTAGAGTACACCAAAATGTCATCAATGAACACCAACACAAATCTATCCAAGTGCTCTTTGAAAAGTCAGTTCATTAAATCAATGAAGAAAGTAGGCGCATTCGTCAATCCGAATGGCATTACTAACCACTCATATGAACCATACCTAGTTCGGAATGCACTTAAAGGAGTACTTTCCTCTACCACTCTCAACTGATGGAACCACGTCGCCAAATCCTATTGGGAAAATACTCTGGCTCCACTCAATTGATCAAATAGATCGTCAATCTTTGGTAGAGGGTACTTATTCTTGATCGTCCTTTTTGTTCAACTTAGAAAGTCGATGCACATCCTTAACGACCCATCTGGTTTCTTCACAAACACCGCAACTACTCCCCAAGGCGAACTTCTTGGTCTAATAAAATTTCTTCCCTCAAGATCCACTAACTGCACATTTAATTCTTTTATCTCTGTCTGTGTCATCTTGCTAGGTAGTCTACTAATAGGTTCCACTTCTGGTATAAGATCTATCTGAAACTCAACAGCTCGTTTCGGGGGTAATCAAGTAACCGGCTCAAACACATCTACGAGCTCTCTAACCACACGAATCTAACTAAGCTCTTCTTTAACCTCCATGGCGCTCAACAAAGTACAAACACTCTTACTTGAATTCTCCACTGAAAAAAGGATTCGGTTATGACTATTTGGGTGCCTCGATGATATTTCCCGATCTTGGTAAAATATCCTAACCTCATACTTACCCAACCAATCCATACCTAAGATGTGATCTCGAAATCTATGAAATCATAAACATACAAACTACATGTAAACTTATGACCTAACAAATCAAGTTCTAACTGGTCACATCTCATTCTAAGAGTTTGCATACCCTTCTATCGGATTCGCAACCCTAAAGTAAGTAACAACATATGTGGGTTCTATACATAACCTCTTAACCAAACTCTGAGATATAAATGAATATGATGCACGGGTATCAAAAAGTACCCTAACAGGTATACTATGAATCAAAAGTTTTCCTACCATCACAGTCTTTTCTTTTTCTACTGCAGTGGGTTTAGAAGAAGATGGTGGTCCAATAGCAAACACTTTCCCTCTGTCCGCCCTGACTAGCTCGGGACACTAGTTCTTATAATGCCCGACTTGGTCACAGTTGAAGCATTTCAAATTCTTCTTCTCCGCAGGTTTCTTTTCTTTAATAGTTTTGCACTCGGGTATAATGACCCTTCTTATCACAATTATGACACACCAAATCAGCCTTTGCCTTCTTAGCGGCCTCCCCTTTTCAGGCTTCTTTCTTCTTAAAGAAATTCCTTTTTCTTCCCTGAGAACCCTGGGACTCAACTGGCTTTTCCCTAGCTGAAACAGCAAGCATCTCCTTATATCAGAAAGTCATCTCTACCATCACATGGTAAGGTTCTCTAATGTAAGTCATAGCCATCCTTCCTAGCTATGGCCTCAATCCTCTAATGAATCTCTCATTCCTCTTGACATTCGTGTCAACCAAAGCCTAACCATATCGAGATAGCTCATCAAACTTAGCAGCATACTCGATCACAGACATCTGTCCTTGGACAAGATCCATAAACTTCCTCATTAATGCCGATTTGGCAACCTCAGATAAGAACCTCTGCTCAAACCTCCTCCTGAAGTAAACCCAAGCCAACTCTTCCTTTGGTACCCCGGCCATCACACTGTTCCACCAACGAAGCGCCAACCCTTGCAACTGTCTAGAGGATAGCCTTCTCTTCTCTCCATCATTTAAGCCTAAATCGGTAAAGATCCTTTCACAGTTCAACAACCAATTCTCTACTTCAACAACATCTTCCTTTCTAGCGAACGGCTTTCCTCCCAAACTAACATAGTCTCTTCTCATCTTAGCATAGTTATAACCAACCGGAACTACAGGATTAGCTCCACCAATATTTCCAGCAGCATTACCTCCGACGGCTCCGGCTGTAATTCCAACCTACATCATATTTACAAAGAACTGATACATTGCCCACATGTCCATCTGGGGAACTCCAGCACCAGCAGTTTCAGCTTGTGCCTGACCTGGACCTCATCTAGCATTAGGTCGGGCATTTCCATTAGAAGTGGTACTCTCTCCTCCAACATTAACTCTACCTCTTCTTCCTTCCATATCCTTATTCAAACCTTGTGAGATATAGGTAAATAGCCTAACTAAGATAGGAGCCTAGAGATATAGCGTATACTTATATATATAACAAATACAAGTACGTTACTATAGCATTATCTCATACCCCAATCTTAACTCTACTTTCTAAGGATTATGTTTTCAAAAATCATTTTTAGTTAAAGTATATCATAAACCATGCTCTAAAACCAACTTATAACATCCCCTTACTTGAAGGCCTAAAACTAACGGCTACGGATGCGGCAGTCATCCATAGTTATTGATCTTCGACGACCAAATACGGCGGTGCTAGATTTGTTGATATACAGATCATAGAAATATGGAAAAAAAATTAACAATTCAAAAACACATTTCCATATTCAAATCAAAACATTTCATGTTCATTACATAATCCCAAATTGCGTTAACCACATTCAACAAAATATATTTATTACAAATATACCAAGAGCGACATATGAAGATGCCCCTTGGTTGATCAGGGTATATAGTAAGGCTTATAAATTTGCCTTTACAAACAAACACACAACGGACAAGAAAACTCTAAATAATTATCTGCCTCCTACATGTCTTCGGAAGCTTTATACGTCTAAGAAGAGAACCTAGAAACCTTAAATCTCAAACTACATAAAATCAATTGAGTATCCAAGAGTTTAAGGGTAAAAAAAAACTTCGAATCAGACATAAAGACTGGTATGAATAATAATCTAATATCTCAATCCTTTTAGATATCTAGTGAGACTATGCAACTTAGGGAACGATTTTTCCCCTCACTAGTATCCTAAAAACCTTTATAAAACCATATATTGTGCTCCTGCATCCACAATGGTTAAAAACTTATATTTTCAAAATATTATGATGATATGCATACTTGAAAATAATTAAGATTTCTTATCCTCAGTTTAGTCTGACGCCCTGTCATAAATATAATTTCTAGGGTCACTATTAACCTTTTTAGTTTTCATGGGTTTACTAATAACATCATCATCATTAATAGACTCTCTGTCTTATTCATATTTTTCATGGGATCACTAAGAACCTATTGGTAACTCCAATATCTTTCCATTTATCCTAGTTTTCATGGGATGACTAGGAACCTATTGACTATCTGTCAATGTCATAATCCAGGTATAGTTTTCATGGGCTCACTATAAACCTATTGGTCCCTGCCCTTTATCAATCATGTTTTTCATGAGCTTATTATGAACCCATCCATTTGACCTCTTCCTTTACACATAGTTTTCATGGGGTTACTATGAATACGCCTATCTAACATTTTCTCTTAACACGGTTTTCATGGGATTATTAAGAACCTATTAGCCCATGCCAATATCTTACCTTTATATTTTATCATCATATGTTCTCGTCTTCCTGACCACCTGGATGCAAATCTACTTATTCAGGAGTTTAATCAATTTATATTCACTACTGGGTTAGCCTAGCTAATTCTTCTACCCTTTTTTCCCAAAATACACTTATGGGTTATCGTGTGAATATACTCATATTTGAAGAAGCAAAACAACAATTTGTCAATACCACTCGTGTGGGTTCAAAGTCCTTGAAATATATATATATATATATATATATATATATATATATATATCATAACATGGTTAATACCCTTAACTTATATTTTTATCAAGGCAATACTTCTTTAAAATTTCATACTTAAAATCATTACAAAACTCATATATTTGTGTCGTGGATTTTTCCTTCAGAAATTTGAGATGGGGTTTAAAACCTTTCGATACCTTTGAAACCTAGCTTTCGACTTCATAAGATAACCTCTTTCAAAAGCTCTTAAAGACATTAGGCTCCCGCCTTATAATACTATAAATTTTACCTTACGAAACCATTGAAATTATTCAGCAGTTTAAACCTTTCGAAAGTATTCAACTCTTATAACATAAGCCTTTCGAAACAAGTGGACTAAACTCTTTGAAAACCTACTAGGTTCAAGTTAACATGCGCAGGGTCCTCTTTTAAAATCTTTCGAATACAAAGGAAGCAACATTTGACCTTGCCAAAAGGTCTACTTCGATTGCTTAAATCATTTCATTTAAAACAGTAGACCTCCACCTTTTAAAGCAACTCCTTCGAAATCTTGGGTTATACTTCAATTATAAATCAAGGGTAACTCATCTAAATCGAAAGCTTCTAAAACTTTTGAAAGCAATGGGAGAGGCGGATGGTTTCTAAAACAAGTAAACCTTTCAACTAAGCCGAAAGCTCCTGCTTTAGACCCCTTTGAAGGGTTTTAACAAAATAAAGGCAGCTGTTCATTTCAAAATCTCTTTGAAACAACCTTTCGAATCCAAATCTTTTGACTGTGTCGGAAGGTTTTGTATAAAAAAGCTTATAAAAAACCAAACCTTTCGACTATGTCGGAAGGTTCAAATCAGAACAATACTAAGTGGCAGTGACCTTTCGACTTTGTCAAAAGGTTTTAAACCTTTGTTTAAACATTTGACCTTGTTGGATGTAAGCAAGTCGAAAGCTCTAATTCAAAAACAAAGCAGGCGAAAACTTTAGTTTATAAAACAAACATATCTCAACCACTTTGGCCATGAACTTTTCGACTACAATACCTTCGACTTTGTCCAATTAATTAGGCACCAAGTACTTGATACGATATGTATTGGTTTGATCTTATCGAAAGGTTAACCTTTCAACTTAGATGAAAGGTCTGGGTCGGAAGGTATTATGCCTAAAAATGGCTGAAACATGCTAAAAGCATGATTTTCTTGTTTTTAACCCATAGAAGGTAACTTTTTAACTACCCTGCCCTTGTTTGTCAAATTCTTATTGTTTAACAATAATTTTTAGAAAATGCTGCCACAAATTTAAGAATTAAATTATAATTTTATTTTATAAAATGTCCCTTCTTCATAAATAAATGTGTAAAACATTTAAGTCGCATACCTTAAATAATTTTATATATTCATCAAAACACATTTGAAAAAACTGGAAAAATCCCAAATAATCTATTTTAATATGTTTTCCAACATATAAAAATTTCAAACCCAAATAATCATTATTTTTGCTGTAAATAATATATAACTCAATAAATCATTTCTTCACTAGAAAAATTTGTATAAAGTTCATATGCACTCGGAAAATTATAAGAATTGAAACCCATCTCCAAAATCATGTTTTCTATACTATAAAATTTTCCCATGGCATTAAAAATCATTTTCATCTTGGGTTTGACCTAAAACGTGTATATCTCTTATTAAAAAACTTTTTTTAAATACATATAAATCATCCTCAAGCATATCATCCTATAACTTATCATAAAAACAGATTTATCATTAAATCTGAAACCATTTGATGTAAAAATCCAAATAGAGATGTAGAAATCATTATCCACCTTGCTTAAAATAAGGAGATTAGAGATTGTTTGAGATTGATTTTCCTCTAGCTTGAATCCTAAGCTTTCCTTAAATTTTCTTCTTCTCTTCTATCTTTCTATGGGCGGCCTTAATGTTTCTTACATTTATAGTTTTTGTTTTGAGATAAAATGAACGTGCAAAACCTAATGAGAAAAGCATAAGGGTGGAGTGTATAGCCATTTACCCTGATGCCCTTATGTTTAATTTCATAACCATTTATTTAAGTTCATTAGTTTAATAAGCACGACCACCTAATTAATTAATCAACCTCAATCTTCTTATCTACATTATTATATTTAATTTATTCTATTTAAATCTCCTAAATAATGTCAATAAAATTAGGGGTGTTACACAAAACCAACGGCAACTCATTCGAAAGCTTCTTTTTAAAATAAAGGCTAACAGCAACTTGTTCGAAAGCTTCCTTCTTTAAAAACAAAGACAAGTTAAAAACAACCCCTTCGAAAGCATGGTTTCGAAACTGTCCCTTCCACCTTTCTCTAATCCACTACGTATTAATAGCTTGATACTGTGTGTATTAGTTTCGAAAGGGTTCATAAGCGGAGGTATGGTGATGAAAGCTAACGATTGGAAGTGGCGAAGTGATAAATTATGTCAAAACTGATTTTATGCCTTATAGAATAACTTCTTTTCAGCTAACTTGCCTTATTTGTCAAAATGTAAATGGTTGCCATTTATTTATCAAAATCCTTTTCTAAAAGTGCCTTCTAATTTCATAATTATCAAGGAAAATATTTTAACTAATAAGACCTTCTCCTTGGTTAAAACATATGAAATATTTAAGTCCCTCAAATTAAATAATTTTATAACCATAATAAAATACTTAGGAAAATTTTCAAAAATCACAGTAATTCACTTTAATATGTTTTTTAACATATTTAAATTTTAGACCCAAAATCGTTATATAATTGCTTTTAAATAATTTAAACCCAATATTAACTGTTTTCTTTCATAGAAAATTCATAATAATTCCACAACAACTTAGAAAATTATGAAACTTGAAACCCACTTCTAAAATAATGTCTTTGACCATATATTTAAAATGCAAATCATTTGGATGTCATTTAATATATTTTCCAATCTAATCTTATCATAAAATCTATATGAAACTTTAGAAATCATCAACAAGCATATATCTATTTTAAAAAAACATAACATGGCATATTATTTGCAAAATAATTCGAATCAAATCATGAAACTGAAAGCATTAAAAAATGTGAGATGTAGACCAAATATTCACCTTAGCTTGGTATTAAGAAGTTCGAGATTTGCTCTTTGATTAATTTCCTCAAGCTTTCTACTTGATTCCTAACTTATCTTCTTCTGATTCTTCTTAATGGTGGTCTGCCAAGTTCTTGGGTTTTTCATTTTGTTTATGAATTTGAAATTAATGAGAAATGAATTATAGGGTATAAGAACAAAATCTATTTCTATTTTGCCCTTATCATATTCTTCCAATTTACTTCTTTTAATTCTCTTTTGCTTATATGTTCATTAAGGCATGACTTCTTAATGAATTTGCAAATCTCAATTCCTTGACCATATACATTATTTCATTTATTTTATCTAATTAAGTATCCTAATAATGTAAGTAAAAATTAGGGTCATTACACTTGCCAACATCAAGACTTCGGAGTAGAGGTAAATTGAGGTTACATGGTGGATTTTCTATGGACCGGTACAGATCCATTACTTTGATAGATCAGTGCATTTTGAATCATGAGGTGGCTCTGCACTTTGTCTTGTGATCGATATTCTAAAGCTTGAAGAGGGCTACTAGCATCATCGTTTAGGAGTGTAAGAAATTTAAGGTAATTTGGGTACAAATTTATGGATCGATACCGATCCATAGGGATGGATCCGTACCGATCCATCACTTGATGGATTTTAGTTTTGGCATTTTTTAGATGGCCTTGCTTCCACCTTTTTTTCTTGCTTATACTTGGTTTCTGGACTTCTATGGATATCTTTCTAGGCTAGCACCTCGATGGCTTTGAAGTTTGACTTGTCCGGTCCATCCGAATACTTCTTGGTCAAAAGGCTGGATAACAATTTCCCCTCCAAAGCACATCTCCTGAATGAAAGGTGTGCTTTGCTCAAGGACGTATATCAAAGCCAATGGAATGTTAGTAGTTGAATTTTCTGGTTATCAGCCGACCAAGCTGTTCTGAATCATCATATTCCTTTGATTCACCTGTAAATTAAAGGTCGTTCCAGACCATGACAACTAAGGACTCGAGTGCTTTTTTGGATATTCGTCACAAACAATGATTCCATATTCTCCCAGAATTGGTAAGTTGTGGGTAGCATCACAAATTAGGATCATCCTGTGTTTATCTAGGAATTAGCAATCACATGTTGAAATCAATGTCTCGATTCGATAATCGCTAAGAAATCCTTTCAACGTCAAACGGCGTTTAAAGCCAGAGTATAAATCTCAATTTTGCTGTGTCATGTATTCAATGATTGATTCAACTCCTGAATTCTTCGGATTGTTAGTCGAAAGCTCAATCTCTCTATATCGCTAGTTTTAATATCGGTTTCTCCTGATCGCTAATGGAATCCACGGCCATTCCGGGCCAACGGTTGAATCCATAATCTCTCTGGATCATTAATTGAATCCATGGTCATTCCGGGCCGATAGTTAAGTCCGCAATCTCTTGGATCGTTAGTTATGTCCGTGGCCGATAATTAAGTCCACGATCACTCCGGATCATTAATTAAATCCATGGCCATACGGGGTCGATAATTAAATCTAAGGTCTTTTCAGAACCTTGCTAAGCCCAATTTACTCGCTTTCCTATGAGGGGACTCAATGACCAAGCAAGCCCATTCGTGTGCACTTCGGTAAAGTTAAAGTGACTTACTCTTCATAAAGTCCAATCCACTTACTCTTCGGTAAGGAAACTTGCATTTTGTACTCTGGTCCCGACTCTTCGATCGGGACTTAACGCGATTAATACCATACAAGTCCATCTACTTGCTCTTTAGCAAGGAAACATGCACCTTGTGGTCATTGCCTCGTCTCTCCGAACGGGACTACCATGATCAACATCATTCATCACATTCAAGTGGATTTCAAAATCAAGCTGTAATTACAACATTCAAATTCAAACACCAGACACGCATCACAACATTCATCCAAGCATTTAGCCTTGCATCCAACTAGAATATGCCAAGGGATTAATCAGTATCTCATAAATTAGTGGCTCGACCATAATACCTCATCATTTATTGGGAATAGAAAGGAAAAGTATAGGAAATGAATCTGACTCTCTGCCATCCCAATCAGGAGATGACTATACTTGACATCGATCCTAGGCCGCTTCCATTCGTTGCAAATGATGGCTTCTCCTATTCCATTGTTGTAGCTTGGTTCTTACGTATTATTGTAATTGGTTGTTTCTGACATGTTCCTCGATCGGATCATGAAAGTGCCTACAATCATTTGTATTATGCCCATCTAGCTCATGGAATAAACAATATTTTCCAAACATCCTTTCGTGGTCAGTGGGCTCTCTCCTTACCGGTTTCTTATAGGGGATCTGTCCCATGGTATCTAGGTAAATCAGCTCTAGGGTTTTGTTTAAATCCATGTAAGAAGAGAATTTCGGCTCCCTTCTCTATCGCTTTGATCCTCCAAAGGCATCATCTATATGTTGGTTTCCTTTATCTTTACTGGTTCTTGCTTCAGACCGTCCATCGCCATCCACAACAGTAGCTTTTGTTCTCTCAGCCTCAGCATCCTTCTGGCATAGGTATATCTCGACCTCATAATAAAATTATGTGAGATCCATCGAAGGATCCTATTCCAAAGCAACATTGCAAACCTC
This sequence comes from Allium cepa, assembly GCA_030765085.1. NCBI lineage: Eukaryota > Viridiplantae > Streptophyta > Magnoliopsida > Asparagales > Amaryllidaceae > Allium > Allium cepa. The sequence goes on along the minus strand of CM060935.1, from coordinate 787,721,012 downwards.
TTACTGGATACTCCTGAAACCGCAGCCATCAAAACCACTAATGGCTTCGGCTTATCAACCAAGGCATCCGCCATAATGAATCTCTCCAACCCTCTGCTTCACACTAGATAGTGTCGTTACATTCTTTGGTCATGAGATATGCACTCTGAACTACCTCATGAATCTGTTTGCTAACTCAATCCATGTGCATATGGAACCATTCTCCAACTATCGGAACCATGATGCTATTAGGTCCGTTAAATAGAAAGGAAAACACCATCTAATCACTTCTTCAGATGCACCCAACATCTCCATATCTCGAATGTATCTCATCAGATGAACCATTGGATTATTTTTTCCATCGTACATCTTTAGTGTTGGTAGATTGAAATTGGGTAAATCCCTTGCATACCGAATATTAGAAGTGAATGGATTTTTAGTTATGTCTTCAAGATTCCGGTCTGATGGTCCACCCTTCATTCTTCGTCTAATTATCTCAGCCATTCTATCGTCGTCATTTAATGAAAGTATACATTCCACGTATTTTTTAGGCCCTTCATTCGTTAGGGGAAATTATGGCATGTACTATTCTGGTCGTGCTTTTGCATTTTGATTCAAGTTCCATTGTCCAACAACATCCCTCACATTAGCATCTCCAAGTCTGGGATTCACATCGTCTATGCCCTCGAGTCCTCGGGGATCGGTACCTATTCGTGCTCGAGGATTGATACCAATCCATTGCATCTCTTAGAGGATTGCTCGCTTTGCTCCATTCCATTTCCAAGGGCATCTACTCTAACCTACAATCTCTGATTCTAATTTGTAGTAGTTTTGGTCGTCCCAGGTTATCCCGATCTTTTGAAGAATCCTTCCATCATCTCTTCTTAATAGGTTATCATTCTGTTCTACATCTCCATCATCAGTCACCATCTCATCCCTGGTTATATAGATGGATGGAGAGTTAACTCGTGAGGATGCCTCTTGACTGCCCCTTTGTTGATTTCCTTCAACAACGGTCCTCTTACCGGATTCTCTCGTCATTTTGAACTTTTTCAAATCTTAAATTGGTGAATTCAAGAGCTTCTTAGTGGAAGCACCAATATGTTTATACCAAAAGTGGGAAAAATACCCAAATGAGTATAATAGAGAAAAGAGTAAAGAAATTAAATAAAAATAAGAAAAAGGAAGACATAAAAGTTTTATAGTGGTTCGGCTAATCGTTGCCTACGTCCACTTAGCTTTATTGTTGATTTCGTAGTTATTTACAAGTACAGTTCTTATGGATCACTAGGGATCCATAGGTGATTGCAAGAAAATTGTGTGAAAGTTACAAGGAAGCCAAAAAATCCTAAAAAATTGAGGCCCCAGCCTCCTATTTATAGCTGTAGATTGCCAAGGTACACTCCCACACAATCTCCACCACTTTTCCCACGTCCTAGAGGCAGTTGAACTCGAAGAAACATGGCCAATTCGGCACTTGCTATAAATCGGTACCCGTCCATGGGTATGGATCAGTATCGATCCATAAAATAGTCTTATGGATCAATTCTGCTGTTAGAGTTGTGGTGACTTGTTGTTAGCTTTGGATTTCCCATCTTGTTTGTACTGCTAGAAGCTTGTTTCTGGCTTAAAATGATGGATTGGTGATGGAATGAAGTTCCCGATTTTAAGTGCTTAAGGTGATCGGTAGAAAACAGCAGGCAACCAGTTTTGAGAAGCTTGAGATGGCTTGCTAACATCAAGACTAGGGATTAGAGAAAATTTAATGTTACATGGGGGAGTTATTACGGATAGGTACTAATCTATGAGGATTGATCGGTATTGATCCATCACTTTGACGGTTCTGTTCATTTTGAATCTTGAGGTGGCTATGCACTTGTCTTATGATCAATATTCTGAAGCTTGAAGAGGGCTACTGGCATAATGACTTAGAAGTGCAAGAAATTTGAGGTAATTTTGGAACAAATTTGTGTATCGGTACCGATCCATCACTTGATGGTTTTTTTTTGGCATTTTCGAGATGGCCTTGCTTCCATCTTGTGTTCTTGCTTATACTTGGTTTTTAGACTTCTGTGGCTATCTCTTTGGACTTCCCACCTCGATGGCTTTCAAGTTTGACATGTCCAGTTCTTCTGGATACTGCTTGGTCAAAAGGCTGGATAATAGAATTATTAATGAAGCTTTTGGAGAGTATCGCCATTCTAGGATGACTAATCATCTCAATGACGACAAGATGTATGAAGATAGTCAGCATTCATTCTATTCGAAGAGGATGAAGCACCATGTTTCTGAGTTTGCTGCAAAGTGCTTGACTTGTCAGAGAGTCAAGGCAGTGTTGAAATAACTAAGTGGACTGTTGCTTCCATTTGAGGTTCCCTATGGAAGTGAAATCAATCCCCATGGATTTCATTAATGATTTTCCTCGAAGTAGGTGAGGAAATGAGAGCATTTTCATTCTAGTTGACCAGTTGATAAAGAGTGCTCATTTCATTCCGGTTTGTTCTTTGAGGAAAACTTTATTCTTAGCCACTTTGTATATGAAGGAAGTTATTAGACCCTATGGAATTCCGACGAGCATCGTCAATAATCGAAATCTGCTATTTACTTGTTGGTTTTGGTGAAATTTACAGAATTCTTTGGGCATGGAGTTGAGCTTGAGTACCGTGTATCACCCGCAGATAGATGGGTAAATTAAAAGGGTGAATCGCATGCTTAGGAATTTATATAGTGCATATATTCTTGACTTTGAGGTTCGTGAGAGGATCATTTATCGTTGGTAAGTTTACTTATAATAATAGATGTTAGGCAAATATTGGCATGGTACCTAATGAGGCTTTGTATGGGTGACCATGCAAATTAGTGTAGTGTTGGTTAGAGACAACCTATAGATTGATATTTGGTCCCAATATGATTCATGGGACTACGGAGAAGGTTGATTTGATTAGGAAGAGGATAAAGCCAGCTTAGGAGCATCAGAAGAGTTATACGAATGTGATGCATTCGGACTTGGAGTTTTCTATTGGAGAAATGGTTTTGTGGCAGTATCCTCATTGAAGCATGTTATGAGTTTGGATAGTTCAGGGAACCATACATCGAGATTCATTGGTCCTTTTCCCATTATCGAGAGGATTGGTACTTAGCTTATCAGTAGGTCTTCCAAAGAATATTTCTAGGGTGCACAATGTGTTTCATGTTTTGCATTTGTGAAAGTGTGTGCATGATTCAGGAGTTGTTATCGGGTCGAGCCAGTTGGTGGAGGTAGATGTTGAGTGAATGTTGATAGATCGCGTGGGCTTATCTGCATAGTCGATAGAGAGACCAAACATCTTAAGAATAAGGTGGTTACCAAGTTCGTTTTTAGTGGAGGGGTGATCCTACTGATACCACATGGGAGTTGAAGGAGAGGATTCAAGCTTCTTATCCCGAGTTTTTAACTAGTGCACCTTAGATTTATTTTTTTAGAAATTACTTTTTGTTCTCATTGTTGTTTTTTTTTGCATGTTTGCAAGACTGGTTGTTAGGATATGATGTATATTGAATTCGTTTCCTGTTTTTGTGAAAATTTGTTTGGATAAAACTCATGAGGATTGGAGATTAATTCTCCATGCTTCAAGATTTTGAGGATGATACCTTTTTAAAGGAGGATAGGATGTAACAACCTGTGCATTTAAGTATCAAGAATTTAATTAGAAATTTCATTTGATTAACATTGTTAATTGTTTGGAAGGTAAAATACTCAAATTTTGTAGATGTTGGAATTCTTTCCCGCGCATAGTCCTGTTGAGTCTGTAACGGTGTCCCGAATTTGAATGAGCATAAGCTTTGATACGTTTCAAGTTCGAAATTTTGAGCGGTGAGTAGCGATTACGTAGCTAAATTTTGGGCTTTATAATTAACTTTACCTTCTCTCTCTCTTTTCATCCACTTTCATTTACCGTTCATTCTCAAAACACTCTCAAACTCATTCTTACCTAAGATTCAACCCTAACCCACTTCTACAAGCCATAGTAAGTTTCCCAAAATCAAATAAAAATTACCATAATTTTAAATAGAGCAAGAAGGGCCAACCAGTTCATCTCAGAGCTTAATTTGAAGAAGAGAGCTTCATTTAATTTTTCTGGAGAAGCAAAAATTGGTATTTCATTGAATTTCTTATTTCCTTTTCTTAGTAAGGTATGCAGGAATGTTCCTATATTTATTATGGAATTTATTTATATTTATTTGGGTTAGTGATTTGTTGAATGAAGTTGGAATTGATTAATGTGTTGTATGTAGCTTCATTGAGCTTATATGAGTATACTAAACTTGATTATACACTAAAAATTTCAAGTTGGAGATTTATGTTAGTGATTTAAGAAAGTTGATAAGCATTTAGGGCTTAAATTACTAATGAATGAAGAAATAAAAAAATGTGAAGTTATAAAATGATAAATGAATGAATATAGGATTTTATAAAACTTTTTTGGGAATTCCATAAAATGATTTGTAGAAGTTATGAATTTTTAATGAAAATGCTTGATTTGCAAAATTTGAATGTAAATTAAATGGATGATAAATAAATTATTTGCACATGGTAGATTGATTGCCTATATAGTTTAGTTTTTTATTATTGAATGGAAGGAATTGTTGTTGATAGATTTATATTTAAAATTGATTGTTTGTTAATGTATTGTATGTAATGAATATACCAAATGATATGGTTTATACTTAATTAATTTATAAAAAGACAAAAGCGAGTAATTATACATACATGTATGTTTTATGCATATAATGTTGTTCATTATGGTTAGAATCAAAATATAAAGATTTATCGAGAAACTAAATATTTTGAAGAAACTCAAGAAATGAACTTGAAATTATATGTGTAAAAGTGTGTATGTGCGTATGGTTTCATTTGAATGCATTTCTACACACTTGGCACGATGTTGTAGAGTCTAGTTGAGCCACCGGAAGTGAATACTCGCCACTCAGTCGCTAAATGAATGAAAAAAAATTATGGCGATGCGAACCATAATTGAACACCTAATGAACTCAAACCAAATACTCAAGTAAACGACACCAAACTTCAATCGTATGATGACGGCGATATGGCAGAAGGAGTAGGTAGCATACTGAAGGAGGCATCGAGGAGAGGATGCACAAAACGGCATTGGGAAGTGCACCGAACTAGGCTAAATTTCCTGGTTCGTGCACCAAGCGGTGGGCCGGTGGATGCCGATCGGTGCATCGATTGGCATTTGGACAAGGCAATTAATTCTAGATTTGGAGCACTTTTCTTCAAACTAAAACTGTTTCACCCAAGCCACTTTGGGGAATACCTAGATTGAGTTGAGGTGCTTTCGTGTGGCATTCAAGCAATGAGATGGTAATGTTGTATTGTGTTTTTTTAGGATATGCTTATGTGCTACATGATTTTGTACAACTTCACTGTTCCTTTGTGGCTCTCGATGGCGTACTATATGGGACATACCCATCGTTATCTTTTATAAAGTATAAACTAAATTAATAAGAAATCATTGATGACTAAGAAAGGGGATACGATGACGATCATTATGAGTAAATTACATATTACTTATGCTTACTAAGGGGTACGATCCACTTATACTTCAAGTAAATAGAGTAGGTCATCTATCACTCGTGCTCACTAAGGGATACGGTGAGATCTATATGAGACTCATTACTGAGGATGTGGCTTGAGAGCTACGATACAAAAACATACTGATTCTATTGATTTTGAACCCCAAACAGGAATCATTAGATCACGATGGTGTTCACCATGGACTCCACGCATAAAAAATGATGGGAATAAGAACACACACTATTGGCGTATATCGTTGTGTAATAGACCTATATTATGATATTTGTGCTACACCCATATTTTTGTGTTGGTCTATCTTTGTCATAGTATGTTACTACATGCCAGTCACATTATATTAGTTGTGGCGACTCGTTAGTTGCAGGTGAAGAACAGGTTGAGGTATATCATTAGTAATATACCCTTATCTTTACTATAGTCATGTACGCATATAGTGATTTCATATACAGTATTTGAGATTATTTCATTTCACACCAGGCTTTTAATCTGACATGCATTTTCTCTATTTATTTTATGACAACATAAGGGTACTCGACTGAGTAGACTGAGGGATAGGTGGCTTTGGGGATAGCTTTGAATTGTAGTATTTTAAAATCGAAGCAGGCGATTTATTACACACATTGGTTCATATTTTGTAGTATATGAAAGACTTATTGTTATATGTACGAGACATGTATTATTCATATGTTATTTTAATGCTCCATATGTATACGGCCGATGTATTTCGACTGTTGTTATTTCCATCAGTTGCTTCGACGTTGCTATGTCTCATATATAATATATCATGTTTAGGCTATGTATCTTTGTATATTATATGTTGCCATCATGTGTGTGATACTATCATTATACCATAGATAAATTTACTTAGATTAATAATAAAACCTTTAATTAACCTTGTGCAGCCTGTTTTATGGAACTTCGGTTTAGTCACTATCATTCGATGGTGAAATTCTTTAGGTTACCAAAGAGTGTGTTGTTAGATTTGGTATCAAATCCTAGGTTCTACACTTAGGACCATGCTAACAATTTGAGGTTATATAAATGTAGATCTGAGTGAACGTACTTGTATTTTGTTATTAGAATAATACTGTTTACATCTCAAACTTATTACACTTTAGTATACTCCTATTGCAAGTTGTTAAAGTATTTTCGATTCAGGCTAAACATTATGAGCAGACGAGGTACACGAGTAACAACGGCTAGGAGGGCAACTATACCAGATTAATTCAGAGAGTTCTCAACCACCGCCAGGGATGCTCCAACACCTGCGGTCAGCATGGAAGGTCTAGCCCCCGAGGCACTAGCATTACTGGCACTACCAGCTTTGGATTTCCCAAAGTCATGCAAGGATTTTCTTAGTCTTGGTAGAAGGCTTTATTTGGGCACGGAGATAGTTGTTGAGACTTGGGTTTGGATATGCATGCAGAGAGGGCTTTCACCAATAGGGCTTGGATAAGATTCTTACGAGTAAGGTTACCTCCCAGCATCTTGTGGGAGAGGCCTTAGCTTGGTGGACATTGTTGTCACAGAAGTAGAAGAGCAAATTATGACTTGGGTAGATTTTGGGCATCATTTTGAGGCCCAGTTTTCTTCTTGAACCGAGAGGGGCATATAGTAGGAGCACTTCATTCACTTGCACAAGGGAGACATGACAGCTAAGAAGTACATTGGCCAGTTCAACTTTAAAACCTTAGCTAAGCATGGGGATGACTTGGTTAACACCCCCATAAAGAAGGCGGAGAAGTTTTCTAGTGGGCTTGGTCTACCACTTCGGGATTTGGCGCTTACGCATACCCTAATGGGGTCCATTTATGAGAGTCTTGTGGAGATGGCTCTTTTGCAGGAGAGGACCAGAATAGCTCCAAAGGAGGTGATGAAGGTAGGAAGAAAGTAGTTCTATCCTAAGAAGAAGGGATTTATTGGGAGGTCCTATCCGAAGAAGGCAGGAACCCTTTGTAAGCGTTGTGGTAGGAAAGGTAATGATTCTCATATCTTAGATTTGTAAATAATTATGTAGTTCATTCCGATATCAAATCATTTCCATTTTTGAAGGTCATGTGGAGTAAGGCTATAGGTCGGATATATCACAAAAGAAGTGCTATAGTTGCCAGTACTTAGGTAATTTTAGGAAGAAGTGTCTATTAGGTCCTCAGGGAGGACAAGTAAAGGCTTATGCCATTACAGCTATTTTGAGTTCCAACTAGCCTACAGGTCAGCATAAGGAAAAGGGCATCATATTGGAAGATGTGATTATTATTCATGACTTGCCTATATGTGTTTTTTCGATACCGAGGTTTCACATACTTTTATTTTCAGTTCCTTGGTTGATAGATTACATCTCAAGCAAAATATTATATACGAACCTCTAGTGGTGTCCAATCCTATTGGAGGATTGGCATCTCTTTATATGATCAGTTGGTGGATTCTATTTTCATATCAAGGTTTTTGGTTTTCTTTTAATGCTTATGTGCTAGGGTTTTCTAAATACGATTTGATATTGGATATGGACTAGATGTCGAGACATGAAGTCATGCTTGATTGTGATGGAAGGGTTGTTCGCATGAGGGGTAATGAAGGAAATCGACTTGATATATTATGCAAGTCCAAGTCCATTTCTATGATTAGCTACTAGTTTTCACAAGATGTTTCTCATAAGGAGTTGGCCATTATTCCTATTGTTAGTAGATTTAGTGATGTCTTTGATGAATGTAACAACCCTCTTAATGGGCCCTATTTTTGACAGAACGGAAACCCAAGTCTATTATGGCATTTGGTAATCTGTAATAAACATTTGTATATCAGAGTGCGATCATTATAAACTCATAGTGGAATAGAAATATATAATAGAACATAAATACCGATTGAGGCTGCTACCTTAGAATCAATAGTATTCCTTGGATATCTGATTGCCCATATAGCGGCGAGCATGAATAAGAGACTTCACCATCCATCGTTTCCATCTTGCTTCAATAGCATGTTCCTCTAAATCTATCTTATGGGTTGTAAGAGGAAGGGTCCAGAACAACATTCTAGTGCTAGAAAATAACACACTTCACCCATAACACTAATTTATGTCGATTTATTTCCATTTAAGTGTTATATCTATTACTTTTGGCTAATCCGTTGAATCCTATGTACGTGTATGATATTCCTAACTTCCTCCGAGGTATAACTATATATGTGTCCATATGCATATATATCTAAACATATACTACCCAAAAATCCAGGCCATTTAATACTTCTTAAATAGGGAGGAGGCGGACCCAACGATCATTTAATACCACAATCCCCAAAAGGGGCCCTTAACAACGTAAATGCTAGTCAATTAGTCATAGCTAAAGAGACCGTTCACACCTATATATAGCTATATAATTTATAATTTAACTGCCGTACTACTACTGCATCTCAAAGATTCATCTAAAGATAACTAGCCCACCTCCGAACAAATAAACGTCTTAACCAACTAACTTTGAAGTCTGTGTATATCTAGGAAGCAAAATCCTTCAGGACATAATGTAAGTGCTTGCTACCAATCATTTGGGATCACTAGTGGCCATAGCCTATATGTCGTACCTACTTCAAAAATCCCGGTCCAACAAAAGTACCGATATAACCCGCTAAGTTTTCCCAACCAACATCCCTGTTAGACTAACCTGACGTAATTCAAGGAAAATGCCCATTTTAGTTACTTAAAACATTTTATTAGAATTAAAGCAGATCCATTTTCTTAAAATTAACGGGTCATTTAGTACTTCAAATCTGATGTGAACCCTTGATATATTTTTCCCAACCTATTCTCAAATGCATACCCCTTCCCCATGGGTCCTACAGTTGGAGATATCACACATCAACAATAAGTTTAGGCACCTTCTGGTAGCCTCTAGGTGAAGGGCGTACTTCTGTTGTGTAACTCTACTGACCTCATATCTCAATCCAATGAACCAAACTAACCATCCTAGGGTTAAACGTTGGGCTAGTCTCATTCCTTCACACTTGTTTTATTCATACATTTAAGGCTGTATGATTTCCCATTATGAAAATTATGCTACCTTATAGCATTTATTTCCTACATTATATGCTTATCTATTGTATTCTATGAAAGTTAATAGACTGTAATAAATAGTAAATGTTAATCTAATTAGACAATCTAAAAACATTTATTTAATCGTTTTAATTCAACTATTATGACTATTTCATTTCCTCATAAATGTCATATTGAGTCATTTAATTAGTCCAATTAATCATATTATTGTCTCCTTTAATTCATGTAACTCCATATTAACTACACATTTATTGCCTTATTAATTTTGGAGTTACTGTCTCTTTTCCATCTATACTCCTAATCCTACAATTTAATACCCTAATAACTAATACAAATATCATCATAAATTACGCTATATTTAAATTTTTATTTTTAATCAATAAGCACGGTTATATGTATATGTGTTTTCTAGTTTCTAACTATTAATTTCTAAACTAGAACATTCCATTCCACATTCTAGTTTATCAGAGCTATCCTTCCTAAAAGGATTATCGTTATGACTTTCCATAACATACCCAAAAATGAGACTTTTTCTCTGTCTGAAATTACAAAAAATTATTTCTTTTCTTTTATTGAAATAAGCAGGCATACAAAGAAGAATATCCATACTTTACACATCTTTTTTCTTTTTGGTATATTCCTTGTTAATTCAAACGATGCACTTTTTATACATATTTTTGGAATTGGACAATTTACGGGAATTACATGGAAATAGATACACTTAAATTATACCTTTCCTCAAATAAATTAAAACATAAAATTTCATATTCCAAGTCAAATTAGGGCAATCTAGACTAATACTAACATTTTATAATCCAACTAGAAATCCAAAATAAACTTTACAATTTTATCAACATTCAACTTTAACAAATTTAGGGTCTGGTTTCCATATTTCTATATTAGAGTGTAAATAACATTCAAATTCCAATTACCTATTTTACAGAATATGTGGGCAATATTCCTATACGTTTATTTTAGGCGTACGACACATCAAATCTTACATAGGCAAAATAATCAAATAAAATTCAACATAAATTTAAATGTTATAAATAAATTATATAATTACCCACACACCTTTCAAGCTATCCAAATCTCTCAAATCTGAATCCATTCCTTTATGGGACTCCTTTTCCTTTCCAAGCCCAATGAATATGTATAACAAAGTATATTCACACTACTAGAATTACAAATGTAAGAAGAGATTTGGGACCAAAGGAAATATATATTTAAAACTATAGAAATTTACCTTTTTCCATGGTATGGATTCGCTTCTTCTCTTCTTCTCTTTTATTTTCTATCTTTCTCCAATTATGTACAGATACACAGGCATACACACATACACAATACTTTACAATTAACAGAAATAGTGTAGAAGGGGAAATGGTAGAGCTTCACTGCTTTATTTAGAAAATATGAAAAGAGAAGTGAGGGGTAAGGCCAATATTTATAGGCACTCAAGTCGATCATAACTATTATATTAAAAATAATAAATCTCGGACCATTTGGCCAAGGTTTAAACCCTAGCCACCACCATATGATCGATCGACCAATCCCCTATAGGCGATAAAGCGCTAGCGGTCCACTGGCCCAAGGAGGGGTTCAATCGGTGGGATCCATATTTAATGTAATATTTATTTTCTATTTTCATTATTGAATTATTTTTATTCTGGAAACTTCAAAGTTAATAACTTCTTCGTTTAAGCTCCAGTCGCTAAACTCCAAATAAGAAAGGTACTCGGAAAAGCGAAACTCCAAATATGAAAGTTGCTTGGGAAATTTCCACGAACTCAATGGTGCAAGTTTCATGGTCAAATTCCATCATTTGCTCAAATTTTATTTTTGGAGCCTTATTAGTTACTTATTACATATTGATAATTTTATGAAGTGTTGTATTCTCCCCCCATAAAAGAATTTTACCCCTGAAATTTTCAAGTGTTGAATCATGCAACATAGCACACAACCAATCCAAGCTATCAAACCAATTAGTGTACAACCAATTTTGCAGCCAAATATGTACAAGTGCATGGTGTATCACAACATATAAGAGATGCAAGCCGAATGATTCTAAATTGGGGCCTCTTATATGAATGCGTTTTTTCAAAACATTTCAAAAATATAATGCTAACAACCTAGATATACTAGAAGTTCTATATGTATGCAAGTTTTCAAAAATCAAAAATCATTTTTCACCCAATAATTTCCAAACTCCTATAAGTAAGAGTATGGTTTAACCAATTTTGCATCTAGTCTCTACCTTCCAAACCAAGTACACAATTCTAGCATCCAAATTTTTTGAAAATCTAATTTTCTAAATACATACTATTATGCCGATAAAGGAATTTAGATGAAAATTTAACATTTCCGTCCTTCTCAAGGATACTTATTCCACAATATCTTGAAACCTTCTCTTTTGCCCCCAATTCTTAACCAATTTTTCCAAGTACAATTCATATAAGGAGGTTAATTTTTGGATGTTAAAACATAATTATCCTAAAAGAAAGTTTCAAGCCACTATCAAGAAGGTATGGAAATAGAATATTCAAAACTAAAATAGCCTTTTCCCATGTTATTATCTATATTTTGTATACTGTCACCCTTGACGGACAGTAAAAATCATATTTGCTGTCACATTGATGCTCCCTATGTAAGCACGTGGCATTTAAAAATCAAAAAATTTCTCATTTCAAAAAAACTTTTCCCTTCGACCAAACCTGCAAGATATTTTGAAAAATCAAATTTCCAAAAGCATTTAAATACCTTTTTTTGCATAAGTACTTAAACAAAATTTTCTAAAAGCATTCGATCCCAACTTCCCAAAAGCTTTTACAAAAAATATCCAAAAGCATTCAAACACAATTTTTCAATATATTTTCCTCTCCATTCTTAAAAAAATAAATCCATGCCTTAACGTAATAGAGACTCAATCAATGAATTAGTGCATATGATTAACCATGGTATTGTATAATTAATCCTAGATTTGGAAAACCTTTACTCCTACTTGTAACAACGACACATAAATCTACTTATAAATTTTAGCTTTTATGGCACAAGGATGGCGACCCATGATTTTGCAACAACCTTTCCCTGTCTTTTGAAGTGTGATGACCTGCATTTCGGGAGGTTTAAGTCGAGAATAAACCACACATGTCCAACTCAAAACAATCTGAAACACAGATAATTAATAGGGTTAATTATGAAAAATAAGAAAAGAAGAAAACAAACACAAAATCTCGCAGCGGAATGATAAAATATAATAATCAAATAAACAGTTCATGAAGCTATTTACATTATACATTTGATTATAATTTTACAACATTAATTAGAATTATATGTACAACATAGACAAAATAAAATAATGCAGCAGAACAACATGATGCAGGGGAATAATACTAGTAGTATAATATACTAAATTTTCGTCTTCGTCCTCAAGAATACTATGATCTGCAATGCGCTGAAGACACAGGGCTGACCCGAGCATAAAGTAAAACAATTTACTCGAGTCAGGATTAAAATATCCTTATGTAAGTCAAATCAATATCACGTATAATAGGAGTGTAATAGCGTCAGAGATGTTTACGGAGTTTTACATTTCCTGTCCAGTGTATAATGTGCGTGCAACATCTCAAGAGATGTTACGGGATTTTCCATCTTTTAAGGATCCATCAAAATATACATATATACATACATACATATATATATATATATATATATATTAAATATGCTATATATGTATTGTCTAATCAGTAAAATAAATATTTTCCCTAGCGTTAAGCCTTTACATTAATCCCCCTTAACGCGTTTTTAAACATGTGGTCTATGCAGGTCCTGTAACATAACTAGCAGATCGGTAGCCAGTGAGTCCCCCATAGGCACATGTTAAATCAAAATCGCAGTGGTATCGTATAAGGATAAAAGTATAACAAGACACGTGAAGCAATGCTCAAGATAGGATATTCCTAGTTTGCGAAACCCTGGCTGATGGTAACACATAGCCGCAAACATCGCCCACCACATCCAACACTCCCATACTCAGAAGGTATGTACCAATCAACAACAATGTGATGATAAAATGAAGAAGTGTGTCTACTAGAGGTAGCTAACCTCATTCTCAAGTAAGGGCTCCTGTTTTAGACATTTCCAATTGACACAAGTGTAGGGGTCAATCCATCATCGTTCTCTTTCTTCAAATCTAGCAAACGTACACAAAATCCAACCACATCATTTTGGAGCCTCCTCCACGTACACAAAGTGGTTCCAATATTGGCAGAGAGTATGCCAATAAGAGGCCTTGGTCTCTTTGACAACCAAACGCAATTTTACACATTGGTTGGTACAATGAACACTGAATTTGACATGGGAAATTGGTTTTAAAAGATTGTTAATTTCTGTGTAACTAGAAATGATAAAATTTGTTGATTATAAAAATTGAATTGAAAAGTGATTTAATTAATATAATAATATTTATTTAATTAACGTGAAAATAGCCATTTTGGCACTGTCTTGGATTTCGACGAAACCAGTTTCATCGGATCTGTAACAGTAAATTATTGTTAGATTTTAAGTTTCGTAACGATCGGACTTGTCGTTTGATCGTGCTGGCTCGAAATGCGTAGAAATCAATAACATTTAATTGAAATTAAGTTGATTTTAAAAGCTAACTTCTTCATACAATGGAATTAGGACTTGAAAACTGTTCCATTGAATTTAGAAATATCGAAAATATCTATTTTGATATATAGGACGACCTATTTTCGTTTCGGAAGCAGAACGGGCTTTTCGAGTCGTTACTGTCGTTTCGAACCAATTTGATGTGATGTTTATTCTTATCGGGCTCTGTTCCTATAAACAGATTCTTTTAAACTCTAGCAGCCTTTCTATTTCGTATCTATGTACATATCTATCTATTCCACCTTTTTGCTTCTCCTACTTTCCAATGGCTGCAGATCCAAAACAAATTCAATTTCAAAACCAAATCCAAAAATCAAACTCCTCAAAACCATGACATATTATATATCATTGGAAAGCTCTCGATGAACACAACTCAAATCTGCTATTCGTTTTTGCAATCAAATTTTGATTTGTCTAGAATTGGCCAAAGCATCTCGGCCATCCGTTTGGGGTTTGATCAACAACGATGGATCGTCGAACCGAGGGTATGGATGGATGGAGGGTGCCGCACGGAGTCTATCAGTGTAGTTCGTTTGGTCATGTAATAGTTGGATCATTGGCTAAATTGGATTAGGGTTAGAACTTTCGAGCGGCGGCCGATGGCTCTGGGTGATTGCACCATGGCCAATGGAGGTGCTGTAGTCTGGCATGCCTGTGGGTGGTCGTTCAGGAGTCAATGACGACGTATGGGGGGTTGTATTTTGTGGTCAACGGTGGTATTGGTGGCGGCTGCATGTATAGGAGATTCATGCTAGGGTTCATGCGTGCTTGCATGGCTTTTGGAAATGAACGAGTACGTGTACGTTTATTTTAATATTATTTTTTATTTGTTTTAATTTGAATTGTATAATGTTCTAATTTTAATAACTTTTGCATACATGCTTGGATTTGCGCACGGTTTGTTTCGTTGGGATCGTATCGAAATTTTGGACATTATGGAACTAATTTGGACAAATTCTGAGATTGTTGGATTTTGGGCCTTTATTTGGATTTTAAATCGTCTAAAAATTAAAGGTGAGTGTGTTGACCCACTCACAACTACTAAATGTCTTATGTTAGTTAAATTAAATTTATGATGTGATTAGAATTGATTGGTTGATGTTTGGTGTATTTAAATTTGTCATTCCAGCAAAATCTGACATTTATTGAATTTAATCATCATTTAACTTAATATCAAATTTTAATTGTCAATTAAATACCTATTAATGATAACCAGTTGGTTATCGTTGTTTATTGGTTGATTTGAATGGTGATTGTGATGGATATTTAATTGTTGATATTTGAATGATTGGATGTATGTTTTTTCATATGTTGTTATCACACTGCAAGTTCTCTTAGTTTATTGTTAGTAAATCGCTATGGGTTGAAATGATATATACCCGAACGATTTTATAAATTAAGGAAAAAAAATTTTGGGTTCAAATGATAGATTCGAGCGATTTTAAAGATTTTTAATTTTATTTGGGATTGCAAGTTGAAATGATACATATCCATAAATATAAAATATTTGTGGATTGAAATGATATATATCCGTATCACTTGACCATAGGGTAGAAAATTATATACGGACACCGGATTGTTTAAGCTAAATGATTTTAAATCCTGGTTATTAATATTTTCAAACTATGAAACTAATCTAAACTATTTTAAATCTATTTAAACTATCTTAAATCCTTTTAAACTATTTTAATTTGTTTTAATCTATTTTAATCTATTTAATAAAATTTAATCTATTTTAACCTATTTTAAACTAATTAACCCATTTTAATCTATTTTAAATTTGTTTAATCTATTTTAAATCTGTTTAATCTATTTCAAATCTATTTAATCTATTTTAAATCTAATTAATCTATCTCAAATCCATTTAAACTATTTTTGAGCATTTTAACCATTTAAAATTTATTTTAAACCATGCTAAGTTATTTAAACTATTTATAACTATCGAAACTATTTTACAAACTTCATACTATGTAAAGTGGGATGGTTTATATTTAAATCCTTGATTTGAAGGCGAATATGGTTAGATGATGTTATAACCTTAGTTGGAATTTAAATGACATATTTGACTAAATATGATGATTTTAAAATTAGGATTTAACTTATTTTGTCAATATGATTTCAAAGTGAATATGATTTCGAAAGTGAATATGGTTTCGAAAGTGATTTTGTGAATATATATTTTAATATCGATTATGAATTGGTTTTGGAAATGTAAAAGAACCATCCGATGTGAAATAAGAGTTTGGTTGTTAAAGAGACTGGGATCGGATATTATCATACTCTCTGCCAATACTGAAAACCACTTTAACAACTGTGTTTGTGGTGGAGATTCTAGAATGAAGTTGGATGGTTTGGCGAACGATTCTGTATGAGGTATTTACGTAGCCCTTACTCCCATGAGTCAGCTTGATGTGGCTAAAACAGGAGCTATACCTAGGCCAAGTGAGGTTGCACCTCCGATCGGACATGCTCTTCGATACCATATTATAACTTTATGATTGATTTGGTAGCCACCCCTCGATTTGATTATGGGAGTGTATTCCGAGGTGGTCGGTAGTAGCTGCTATGCGTTACCACCAGCCCGGTTCTACAAACGATAGGATCCTACCCTTCCATTGCATCGTGTGCCTTGTCACATGCCTTATCGCGCCCATTATGAGTTTGGTTTGTACCATACCTATTGAGTGATCCCTCTGTATCCCATCATTTTGATATGGCTTATAGTATCTGTGTAGACTATGGGAATATATAAAAATGTGTTAAGGGGGTTATGGATAACGTCTTAACACTATTTCAATACTTCACTTTACTGTAGACACTATTATAATAGCTTATTGTCCCTATGTATGTAGATAATTTAACGGATCCTTAGGAGATGTAATCCCAAACATCTCTTAAATTATTGCACTCACGTTAGACACGGGATCGGAGATGACAAACCCCGTAAACATCTCTAATATCGTTACACTCATATTTATTTTACTATTGATTTAACTCACATAAGATCTTTTAGTTTTGACTCGAGTGTTTTGTCTTTTCAATTCATTCGGGTTAGTTTGAGCTTTTCAGTGTATCGAAGACTGCTTTGGAGGACGAAGACGGGATTTGTATACTATTATTATTTATTTTATTTTTCCATTGCATTATTTATTTATTACTGCTATATGTACTCTGATTTTGTATTGTAAAAGTTTATTCGAATGTTATTTGTAAAACAGCTTCATGAACTATTTATTTTATTATTATATGTTATCATTCCGTTGTGAGATTTTGTATTTGTTTTATCTTTCTTTGGTTTTTCTTGTTTACCCCAAAAAATCCTCCTTTTGAATTGTTTGAGTCTGACATGTGTGGCTTATCGTCGATTTAAACTGTCCAAAAAAGTGGGTCTTTACAGATTATAACTTCAAATTCCAAAATAAATTCTTTAAAAAATATCTTTTACGAATTTCACCTTCAACATTTCAAAGATCAAATTTGAAAATAATTCGATTTTTATAAATTTGATTTTTATTTCTTTAAAAAAATCATTTAAATAAATTCAGTTTCAATAATTTAAAAACCATTTAATTTAACCAATCTGGTGTTCGTATATAATTTTCTATCCTATGGTCAAGTGATCAGTTATTTCGGTTTTAATTTCATGGATGGATATGCACCATTTCAATCCGAATCAAAGTTTCATAGGTATATATCATTTTAACCTATTTCTTAATTTATTCGCAATAATTCAAATAACAATTTTATATACTGTCAGCAATATACAGGGTGATAACAGGATATATGTAATTGAATAACATCAATTCATCCATTATATCAACCAATAATCAACCATTACAATCAACATCCAAATCAGCCAATAAATCACAACAGTTAACTAGTTATCAATATCGGGTGTTTAACTAGAAATTCAATTTCAATTCTAAATTTAACTGCCGATTACGAGTTCCTAACAGTTCAATTCATATGTCAATTTAAAGGTCAGTTAAGTTACCAAATAACAGTCAATAGAAATAAATCACTTCATGATTTCAATTTAACTAACATCAGAATATTTTAGTATTTCATGAGTGGTTTAAAACACTCACCTT
Organism: Allium cepa; assembly: GCA_030765085.1. Lineage (NCBI taxonomy): Eukaryota > Viridiplantae > Streptophyta > Magnoliopsida > Asparagales > Amaryllidaceae > Allium > Allium cepa. Next base: position 787,702,636 of record CM060935.1, on the reverse strand, counting down.
TATTTGAAACTAATTTTTTTCAGAGTTAAACAAATTTGAATCCAAATCTGATGACTTCGATACAAATCCAATGCAACTTGTTTCGCTCGAATCTGACCTTGTATGAAAAAGTTATTCGGTATTTAGCGTGATGATATGATTAAATTTAATTAACTTAACAAATTTAAAAATCAAAATTAAACCTTGTTACTCCTTCCTGCCCTCTCTCTCATTCGCATCACCAAGGCCGACGCACGATTTGTTTTTTTTTCTTTTTTCTTCAATAATTCGATTCACGCACAACTTGCCGTCGCCGCCGTCGCCGCGCTCGCAAGCGGCTCGACCCTCACCTGCACACATGCCCATGAAATTCGAGAATGGCGAACCCAACTGCAGCGAAACACAAGATGATTTCGCCCTCCGTTCAATGCCAAACGACGACCCATCCGTTGAACAAGTTCGTACCATCGCCCTCTACACTTTCCTAATTGAAGTCGAAAGATAATTCTGCCTCTAGAGGCTCCGATCAACAATGTCCATTTGATGGAGGGTTCTAATGGCGGTTGGAATTTATTTTAGGATTAGGTTTGTAAATGAAGGAAAGTTAAGAGCCATGTATAGAAAATTTCTCAAAGTACAATTCATCTGTGAAATTTTCAAACTCCAAAAGAAGCATGCCATCTAGCTTCTATATGTTATACCCCTGTTCCGAACATAATGGAATATATATGAAAAACCAATTCCATCATATTCAGAAGATAGCTTTTCAAAATTGAATTATATTAATTAAACTTCTAAAATAAATTCTATTATTTCAAGTTCGCACGAACAAACAATAAGTCTGATCGCTACGAAACTTGAAATCCTATAATAATTCACTATTACGGATCCGGTGAAACTCGTTTCGCCAAAATCCAGGACAATGCTCAAAAAGAATATTTTTACACGTTAATTAAAACAAGCTATTTCCTAAAATAAATTTATTCACTTTAAATTCGATTTTAAAAATTAACAATCTTCATTCTTGTTTAAATAATATTTAATTCAACTTTCGACATCATTTTCATTCATATTAAATTCAGGATTTGATTATTTAAATAATTTTCAATATTAAATTTAAACAATCTAATTATCCAATAAATCACTATATTTGAAATATAAGTTATTTAACTTATGAAATTTAACTTTTAAAATGAATTCAAATAATAAAACAACTACTTCCATTTTACCGTAATTCAACGTCTTTGCAATTATTGTATATAGTAAAAAGTTATTCTTTCTTACTAATAAATGTTTCCTTATTTTTGAAAGTAATACTTATCAAAAATATAATTTCATATAAAAAACTTTTGCTTTTACTTTTAATAAACATACATTTGATTCTTCGTTAACTTAACATTGATAATCAATTTCTGTTATCATTTTCTTACGATTCAATATCATTTAATTTACTTTCTAATATAAGTTACCATCTTTTATCTTATTGAATTTTGTTATTTAAAATTTTTATCTAAGTTCGTGTCCAATAAATTATATTAATAAATCATTATACTTTTATTTCTAAACATTTTTGTTCAATAATTGTATTAAATTTAATAATTTAAAATAGTTAAAAATAAGGGTCGTTACAATGTCTCCCACACAATACTTTTCTTCCTTGAAAAGGAATTAAGTAAAGAATCTAGAATTTGTTATATTTTACTCAAAATAATCAACATATAAAACACAAAATCTTATTTCCAAAAGCTTTACCATACTTCCACTACGCCATTCTGATATTGGCTTATTTGTAAAATGTAACGGCCCGTAATTTTCGATAATTAAAAATAGTTAATTTAATAAAGTTTTGTGGTTTAATGTTGGAAGAAAAAATTTATGGTTTAATAATAAGAATATAACTGGAATGAAATGTAATAATATTAATTTAAGGTATTTGATAACTGATTTAAATGTAATTCCAATTAATGAAAATGATTAAAGAGTTATAATTGGTATAGACTGTAAATAAATTATAGTAATATATGTATTAATTGATGTTGGATTAAAAGAGTAATTTATAATTTAAATGTGGTATTAATTAAATAGCATGTAATAAATTGTAACTAAATAAAAGGTTGTGACAGTAGTTATAAAATTTGTATGCAGGTAATAAACTTATAATTGTTATTAAATTAAGTAAGGCAACGATTGTCAATCGTTACCAATTTGTTTAATTGTTGAATTCAATTTGGAATCAAATGCAATTAAGTATAATAAAATATTACGTTAATGTAAATTAAAATGATAAGTGGAGAATATTTATGTAATAAAATATAAATCAATGTTAACTATGTCTTTAGACAAATGATTGATTAAATAAAAAGATTGAAATCAAATTAAATCAATTTATTGGAATTAAATTATAATTAATTGGATTTAGTTACAATTGAAATTGAATGATGTAATTTTTGTAATAGTCAACAAAATTGATATGTAAATTTGTATTAAATTATTGTAAATGTCTAAGTAATCAAAAATGATAAAAAAAAATTAGTTATTAAACTTGAAATTAAAAAGTGATTTAATTGATTTAATATTAATTTGTTTAAATAACATGAAAATAACCATTTTGGCTACCGTATCGAATTTCGACGAAACAAGTTTTATCGGATTCGTAATGGTGAATTATTGTATAGTTTCAAGTTTCGTAGCAATCGGACTTGTCGTTTGATCATACAGACTCGAAACGCGTAGAACTCAATTTAAATAAATTCAGTTGAGATCAATTTGAAATAAGCTGATTTTAAAAGCTAACTTCTTCATAGGAATTAGGACTTGAAATCTATTCCATTGAGTTTAAAAATATTGAAAACGTCTATTTTGATATATGGGATGACCTACTTTCGTTTCGGGGTCAGAAAGTGCTTTTCAGGTCGTTATAGTCATTTCAAATCAATTTGATACGTGTTCATTTACTTATGGGGCTTTGTTTGTACAAATTGTCTTGTTTTAACCCTGGCAGCCTCTTATTTTTTCATCTTTGTACGTACAATTCTATCTGACTACCTTCTTCTTCTAATGGCAGAAACAAACTCCAAATACAAACCTAAAATGCAATTTCAATTTCAAAATTAAAACTCCTCAAAATAATAATAAATTATATATCGATTTGAAGCTCTCGACTAGCGCAACCCAAATCTGTGATTTTTTTTTTCAATTTGGATCATGGTTTGGCCAGAATTGTCAAAAATATTCTCGACCGTTCATAGGCCACAACCACGATTAACGACGGATCTTCAACGATGGTTCGATCACAGGTGATCAGTGGGTAGAGGGGACGAAGGAGCACCAATCCATGTGGTTAGTTGTCACAAATGTCGCTTAGATTTACCAAAAATTGGCCATCAAGGCGTGGCGGCCACATTCGCCTTTGGTGGACCGGGACGGGCGGCGCGTTGGGAGTGGGTGGGGCTAAGGGTGAGGGTGGCTTCAGCGAAGTTAAATGCAAGTGGAGATGGTCGGAGGTGCGGTGGTTTTGAGTTGATGGGTGGCGGCTGTCACTGCTGAGGTCGATCATTTTTATAGGGTTTTGAACGTGAGAAGAGCATGCTGACGTGGTAAGTACCTCCTTTTCTTTTTTGCATTATTTTTATTTAATTTAAATTCAAGATTTAAATCGTTCTAACTCTCGTATCTTTCGCGTACGAGGTCAGATTCACGCGAGGTTTGTTCCGCTGACATTTTGACGCTGGGATGAACAAATTCTTAGACTGTTGAAATTTGATCCTTTATTTGAATTTCAAATCGATTTGAAATTCAAAGGTGAGTGTTTTGACACACTCACAATTACTAAATTATCCTATGTTAGTTAAGTTAAGTTAAATTAAATTTATGATGTAATTAGAAATTGATTGGTTGGTGTTTGGTACATTTAAATTGTCATTCCTATTAAATTTGACTTTTATTACATTTTATCATCGTTTAATTAAATATTAAATTTAATTGTCAACTTAATACCTGTTAATGTTAATTAGTTATCTATTGATGTCTATTGGTTGATTTGGATGATGATTGTGATGGATGTTTGATTGTTGATATTGGATGACCGAATATTGCATTTTATATTGTTATAGCACTGCAAGTTACATATGGGTTGAAATGATACATAACCGAATTATCTATAAATTAGGGTAAAATCGTTAAGGCTTGAAATGATAAACTTGAACGATTTTATGGATTTTTATTTAATTCGAGATTGCGGTTTGAAATGATATATAATCATAAAGTTTTAAATTGTGGATTGAAATGATAAACATCTGTATCACTTGACCATAGGGTAGAAAATTATATATGGACACCGGATTGGTTATATTAAATGATTTTTAATTCCATAAATTCTGATTTCATTTAACTGGCATTTTGAAATAGAAATTGATTTATATAAACTGAATTATTTTCGATAGTCTAAGCATTAATACTGAAATTGGAATTGATTTAACGAATTGTTCAAAGGATTCAAATTGAAATTTCAAAGTTAAAGTATCAACTATAAATGAATTTATCGGAATGGAGCTATTGAAATGTTTGGATATAACTTTGAAATCTATTTTAAACTAATTTAAACTATTTTAATTAATTTAATTTATTTTAATCAATTTAAACTATTTTTTAGATATTTTAATCTATTATAACCTATTTAATCCAATTTAATTATTTTACTTATTTTTCCTATTTTAAACTAATTAAATTTATATATTCTATTTTAAATCTAATTAATATAATATAAATTTATTTAATCTATTTTAAATTTATTTAATCTATTTAATGTATTTAAATCTATTTAATCTATTTTAAATCCATTTAAATCATTTTAAATCTAATTAAATAAAATTTAAATCTATTTAAAACTATTTTACTATTTAAACTATTTTAATCTATTTACACTGTTTTAAACTATTGAAACTCTTTATGACTATCTAAACTATTTTCTAAAATTTCAGACTGTGTAAAGTTGAAGTATTTATATTTAAATCCTTGATGATGATACAACCTAAGTTGGAATCTAGAATTGATACTTTTTTGTGAAATGACATATTTGAGTAAATATGATGATTTTGGAACGAGGGTATAATTAACCTATCTTATCGATAGATTCAAAAGTGAATATGATTTTGAAAGTGAATATGATTTTGGAAGTGAACGTGATTTTGAAAGTGAATATATTTTGGAAGTGAATATAGTTTTGAAAGTGAATATGATTTCGAAAGAGATATGACTTGAAATCGAATGTGATATTTTAATATCAATTATGAATTGACTTTTTAAAATGTAAAAGAACTATCAGGTGTGAAATAAGCGTTTGGTTGTTAAAGAGACAGGGATCGGCTATTGTCATACTCTCTGCCAATACCGAAACCACTTTAGCAACTGTGTACGTGGTGGAGATTCCAGAAATGAAGGAGAATGGTTCGGCGGACGATTCTGTATGAGGTATTTACATGACTCTAACTCCCGTGACTCCGCTTAGATGTGACTAATACAGGAGCTATATCGGGCCAAGGGAGGTCATTCCTCCTATCGGGCATATTTCTTCGATACTATATTTTGACTCTGTGATTGATTTGGTGGTCACCCCTCGATTTTGATTATGGGAGTGTGCCCATGGTGGGCAATAGTAGCTGTTATGCACTACCACCAGTCCGGGAGTGCAATTGGTATATCTACCCTTGCATTGCCTCAAGTGCCATGTTCACATGCCCTATTATGTCTTCTACGAGTTTGGTTTTTACCATACCTATGGAGTGCCTCTGATAGCCCTCTAGTTTACGAAGGAATTACGGTACTGTATAGACTGTGGAAATATATAAAAATGTGTTAAGGGGGATATAGGTAACACCTTAATGCTATTTTAATACTCTACTTTACTATAGACACTATTATAATAGCATATTGTACTATATAGTAGATAGTTTAACGGATCCTTAGGAGATGGAAGTCCCGAACATCTCTTAAGTTATTGCACTCATGTTAGACACTGGATGGAGATGTCAAACCCCATAAACATCTCCGATGTCGTCACACTCATATATATTTACTATTGATTTAACTTACGTAAGATCTTTTAGTTCCGACTTGAGTTTTTTGTGTTTTCAATTCGCTCGGGTTAGTATGAGCCTTCCAGTTTATCGAAGACTGCTTTCTGGATGATGAAGAAGAAGATTTTGCACTATTATTATTTATTATATTTATTTCCGCTGCATCATGTTGTTCCACTACAATTATTATTTATTCTTGTTGTATGTAACTCTGATTTTTTGAATTTTAATCAATGCTATTTGTAAATGGCTTCATGAAATGTCTATTTGATTATTATATTTTGTCATTCTGCTACAAGATTCTGTATTTATTTTTTATTTTTTGTCAGCTTTTTATTATTTACCCCATAACAATATGCCCTTTTGAATGGTTTGAGTCTGACATGTGTGGTTTATCGTCGATTTAAACTGTCCAAAAAGGTAGGTCATTACATAAAACAAGCTATAAAATTTTGAAGTCTCAAAAATTTTCTAACATCCGAATTTACTGAAAATTTCGCCAGCGTCTCCTCTACGCGGTTCGATCGAAAATAATTTACAATATACATAGATATCAAAAATATACTTCCCATCTCGGTGATGAGGCATCCCGTAAGGAAAATATAAAAGTACGGTATGTAATCCGAGATATGTACCTTATTATAATTAATATGAGCGAGTTCGCTCATGTTAAAGTGAGAAAAAGCAGGTCAAATCACATATACATCCAAAGGTCTTCATATGTACCTATCTCAACTCAATTTGAATATTGGTTACTCATAATAAGATATAGAAAACATGCATGAGTTTGATAGAACAATATAACATGTATTCTTAATCCGAATCATAAGCATAAGCACTAATACATAACATAACAATTATATGTAACCGAAACAGTTATAACAATGATTTGCAACAAAAGAAACCGTTCAGTGATTAATATTTATCTAATGAATCCAAACTATATCAATTTACATTACCAAATGTTAATAATTTATTTATACCTTATCATCTCTTATTAACATCTACTCTTTATTACCATCCAATTGGTTTACTCCCATTTTATTCAAATCTATTTCATTTAAATTCAATTCATTCAAATTTCTATTATTTTACTTTATGTTTAACACATTTTATATCAAATCATTTCTGGACCTGGACCATTTTATAAAATCATTTTATTAATTCATTTTATTTCAATAATTGAAAATTATTCATTTACAGAGAATGTAAGAACTAAACACGAGGTTTATTTCCAAATCATTTTGAAATAATATATATGCTGATACCTTTTATATATCAAATCATATTTAGAAATTTTAAATCAAAATCTGTTTATCGAACCAAATGCATTGAAAACCTACTAAGTGGCCTCCCCCACTTTAAGACTCTAAAATCAATGTCGAGAATGCGGCCGTCATCATCGAAATTATTTTCCAACTACGGAAGAGGAGAGTACAGGATTTACTGCCTTTTAAAATCCCTTTGAAACAAATTCCATTCGTAAATATTTTTAAATAATACTAATAATATTTTTAAAATCTAAGAAAATAATTTAAAAAGCACCAGGATTAAAGTTCTCAAATTCTCAGTTTAAATTCATTCTTTTAACTTAAACTAAAATTGGATTTTACTTCATAACTCATTACTTGAGTTTATAAACATCCATAAAACAAAAATTTGCTAAAGTTAATACTTTCAAACTTGGTTTTATAACCTTTTCACTTCATATTCAACTTATTTTATAAATCCATTCATTTCATAATTTGAACTTGAAGTTAAATTATTTCTTACCACCTTTCCTTAAGCAAATAAACATTCCTTGATTCGAGTTCAAAATTATATAATACTCTCGTATCTAAATGAGTATATACAAATTAAGATTTATTTTACTTATCCAAATTATTAAACAAACTTCCAAACATATTTATTTACTATTTAGTAGTTCAAAAGTTGTATAATTTACGAACTACCAAAACATGACGGTTTATTATTATTATTTTCAACCTTTATAAACAAGTTCAAGTACTTTTAAAACTTTACCAAACAAGTTCAAATACCTTCAAAACTTAGTTTAGCTGAAAATCTCAAAAATAGAACACCCGATTTTTACATTTCAAATCATTTTGAAATAATATCATACATATTTACTTTATATACCAAACTATATCTTTGAAATATAAACAACTTGTTTTAACCAGAAATAATTTCCATTTGGTAGCAACTCTTACTCAAAAACTTGAAAATGAATACCGACGACGTTGTAGTCATCCCCAAAATTATCTCCCAGCGATTAAAGCGAGTTCAATGCTTTTATTTCTTTCAAAATCCTTTTAAAATATATTTGTAGTTAAAATTACTTCCTAAATAATAATAATATTATTTCTGAAAACCTTGAAAATAATTTTAAAAATCAACGGGATTTTAAATTCTCTTAGCTTTTAAATCCTTTCTATTTATAAGCTATATTGTAAATATACTTATACAATTCCATTACCTTATTATAAAAACATTTCATTAATTTGTATCTTTATTATTGTGAATGATTCTTATTATAATTAGATTTCAGTTCAATCTAATTTATCAAATGCTTCGTGAAATAGAGTACGCAAAGTATTGTATTTAGTTTAATTCAACCGATAATCGATGATAACTAAATAATATCATCTCCTAGCAAACATCCATAAATAAATTCATATTTTCAAAACCTATATGGGTATTTATGGAAGATTATTTCTTTTTATATATAAAATATGATTTAGGTAAAATTATTTCATTTACCCTATTTTAAAATAATATTATATCGACTTGCCTCATTTAAGTGTTTAAAAACCCCTATCGGTAACATGGCGCCTCATGTACCGAGCAGAATTTATAAACAACTCAACATAAACACAACATAAAACATTTTATAACACTAACAAGTACGCGCTCTCATACACACACACAAAAAGAAAAAACCAAACTCATTCTAGAGTATTAGTACCCTATCTCTAATGATTCAATCCCCATCAAAGCTAAGGTTATCGCTAAACCAAAGCTCTAATACCAACTATGTCTACCCACATTTCGGGAGGTTTAAGTCAACAATAAACCGCACGTGTCCAACTCAAAACAATCCAAAACACAAATAATCAATGCGTTTAATTAAGAAGAAGAAAAAAGAAAAAAAAACATAGAATCTCGCAGTGGAATGACAAAATATAATAATCAAATATACAGTTCATGAAGCTGTTTGCACTATACATTTGATTATCATTTTACAACATCAATCAGAGTTATACAAACAACAGAAATAAAAAAAGAACATGTAGCAAAACAACTTGATGCGGGGGAATAATTCTAGCAATATAATATACCAAATCTTCATCTTCGTTCTCCAAAATAATATGATCTTCAATGCGTTGAAAACTCAGGGCTGATCCGAGCATAGAGTAAAACAACACCATCGAGTCAGAACTAAAATGTTCTTATGTAAATCAAATCAATATCACATATAACAGGAGAATAATAGCGTCATAGTTGTTTATGGGGTTTTACATCTCCTATCCAGTGTATAACGTGCATGTAATAACTCAAGAGATGTTACGGAATTTTCCATCACTTAAGGATCCTTCAAAATATTTATATATAGTAGAATATGCTATATATGTAATGTCTAATCGGTCAAATAAATATTTTACTTAGCGTTAAGGCTTTACATTAACCCCCTTTAATGCGTTTTTAAATATATAGTCTATGCAGGTCCTGTAACATAACCAGTAGGTCGATAGCCAGTGAGTCCCCTATAGGCACATGTTAAATCAAAATTGCAGTGGTCTCGTATAAGGATAAAAGTATGGCATGGCACGTGAGGCAATTCCTAAGGTATGATACTACTAGTTTGTGACACCCTAGCTGATGGTAAAGCATAGCCGTAGCTACCGCCCACTACATCCAACACTCCCATACTCGAAGGGTACGTACCAATCAACAACTATGTGATGAAAAGACGAATAAATGTGCTCGCTAGAGGTAGCTAACCTCATTGGCCTGGAAGGGCTCCTGTTTTAGTCATTTCCAATTAACACAAGTGTCGGGGCCAATTCATCATCATTCTCTTTCTTCAAATCCAACAAAACCACTTCATTCTGGAGCCTCCTCCACATACACAGTTGTCAAAGTGGTTCCAATAATGATAGAGATTACGCCAATAAGTGACCTTGGCCTCTTTAATAATCAAACTTCATTTTACACACTGGTTGGTACTTTTGCGTTCAAAAAGTGAATCAATACTTGATATCAAAATGTCATACTCGCTTCAAAATATCGTATCCACTTCAAAATCATATTCACAAAAAATCATATTCACTTCAAAATATCATTTTTTACCACGATATCAATTTCATTTCAAAATTATTATATTCACTTCAAAATCAATTTCATTTCAAAATCATTCTACTAACTTAGAAATCAGTTTCATTTTAAAATCATTATATTCACTTCGAAATCAATTTCATTTCAAAATCATTTTGAATTTCGACCTAGGTTATAACTTCATTTTAACCACATTCGTTTTTAAATAAGTGATTTAAAAATAACAATTCTGACCTTAAACAGTTAGAATTTTGAAAATAGTTTGAATAATTTAAATAGTTAAAATAGTTTATATAGTTGAAGTAGTTTAAATAGTTTAAATAGTTTATATAGTTGAAATATTTTAAATAGTTAAAACAGTATAAATAGTTTAGAGATTGAAAACATTTTGACATAAAATATTTTGAATATTGAAAATGGGTTACAGATTAAAATGGTTTCAAAATGCAAATAATTTGAAATTTTAAAAAGATAAATTTTAAAACAGTTGATAGTCAAATAGTTTGTAGTGAAAATAGTTTCAAATTTAAAACTGTTTATTTCCATTTCTAATAATCTGGACTCAGTCCACAATTTAAATCAGACCGATTCAATTTCAAATCTTTTGATTTAAATCATCATCAACCTTAAATCAATTTTAAATCGACTCAATTTCGATTTAAATTCAAGTCAACTCGATTTCAATTTCAATCTGAATTAACTTTGATTTTGAAATGTTTCATTTTAGCATCAAATTTGATTCAAACGATTCTATTCAATTGCTTAAGTTTCAATTCAATTCTCATTTTATACCATTTCAATTTATATAAATTTCAAATCTAATTTTGAAATACCGATTTAAATCGATAGTTCAATTTAAAGTTTAAGGTTCAATTTAGATTTAAATCTTTAAATTAATTCAATTTCAAATATTTCAATTCTGGGCCCAAATTTGAAATATCAATCTAGATTACCTAAACCAAGATAATTTTTCAAAGTTCGAATAAAGTTCAAACCATTAAAGCAATTCAATTCCCATAATTCAAGTCGTATATCGATTATAACTTCAAATTCCAAAATAAATTCTTTAAACAATTTCTTTTACAAATTTCACCTTCAACATTTCAAAGCTCAAATTTTAAAATAATTCAATCTTTATAAATTCAACTTTTATTTCTTTTGAACAAAATCATTTAAATATTCAAGAATTTAAAACCTTTTAATTTAATCAATCCGGTGTTCGTATATAATTTTCTATCATATAGCCAAGTGATCAGTTATTTCGATTTTAATTTTAGGGATGGATATATATCATTTTAATCCAAATTAAAGTGAGGTATATATCATTTCAACTTATTTCTTAATTTATTCAAAATAATTCAAATGACAGTTTTATATACTGTCAATATCATACAGGGTGATAACAGGGTATATATAAATGGATAAACATCAAATCATCCAAATATCGGCCAACAGTCATCCACCACAATCAACATCCAAATCAGCTAATAAATCACAACAATTAACTATTTATCAATATCGGATGTTTAACTAGCAATTCAATTTCAAATTTAACTCTTAATTACGAATTCCTAACAATTCAATTCATATTTAATTTAAATGTCGGTTAAATTACCATATAACGGTCAATAAAAATAAATCACTTCATGATTTCGATTTAACAAACATCAGAATATTTTTATTTTGTAGAAACTGAAATTTTTTCAAAGTCAAACAAATTTGAATCCAACTCCATAAAATAGACGACTTCGATACGAATCCAACGAAACTTGTTTTGCTCGAATCCGACCTCGTATGAAGGTTATTCAGTAATTAGCATAAGGATATAATTAAATTTTAATTAACTTAATAAATTTAAATCAAAACTAAACCTCACTGCTCCTTCCTTCCCTCTCTCTCATTCACGTTACCCAGGCCGACGCACGATTTTTTTCTTTCTTCAATCATTCGATTCACATGCAACATGTCGCCGTGCCTGCAACCGCCTCGCCCCTCACTTGCGCGTGCGCGCATGAAATCTGAGAACAACGAACTCAACAGCAGTGAAACGCAAGATGATTTCGCCCTCCACTCGACGCAAAACGATGATCCATCCATTGAGCAAGTTCGTATCTATGCCCTCTACACTTTCCTAGTTGAAGTCATAGGCTAATTCGGTCTATAGAGGTTTCGATCGACGATGGTCATTGGATGGAGGGTTTTCATGGCAGGTGGAATTTATTTTGGGTTAGGTTTGTAATTGAAGAAAAGTTAAGGGCTATTTATAGAAAATTTTCCAAGGCACTATTCATCCGTGAAATTTTCAAACTCCAAATGAAGCGTGCCGCCTAGCATTCTATATGCTATAATCCTATTCCGAACACAATGGAATATATATATATATATATATATATATATCGAAATTCGATTCCATCATATTCAAAAGATAGTTTTCCAAAATCGAATTATATTAATTAAACTTCTAAAATAAGTTCTACGCGTTTCAAGCTTGCACGACCAAATAATAAGTCCGATCGGCATGGAACTTAAAATCCTATAATAATTCAATATTACGGATCCGATGAAACTAGTTTTGTCAAAATTCGAGACGGTGCTCAAAAAGACTATTTTTACACGTTAATTAACACAAGCTGTTTCCCAAAATAAATTTATTCATTTTAAATTCAATTTTAAAAGTTAACCATCTTTATTCTTATTTAAATAAAATTTAAATCAACTTTCGACATCATTTTCATTCATATTAAATTCGAGACTCAACTATTTAAATATTTTCCAATATAAAATTTAAATAGTTGAATCACTATATTTGAAATATAATTTATCTAACTTATCAAATTTAACTTTTAAAACGAATTCAAATAATGAAACAACTACTTCCATTTTAATGTAATTCAACATCTTTGCAATTTTTATATACAACAAAGTTATTCATTTCTTACTAATAAATGTTTCCTTATTTTCGAAATTAATACTTGTCAAAAATACAATTTCATATGAATAAACTTATGCTTTTACTTTTGAAAAACATCCATTCGATTCTTTATTAGCTTAACATTGATTATTTCAATTTCTGTTATCAATTACTTACAATCAATATCATTTAATTTACTTTCTAATATAAGTTATCATTTTTGAATTTTTTTATTTAAATTTTTTATATGAGTTCGTATCCAATAAATAACATTAATAAATCATTATATGTTTATTTCTAATCATTTTTGTTCAATAATTACATTAAATTTAATAATTTAAAATAGTTAAAATATCGGTCATTACACCAAGCTTCTAAACTTTTGATATCTAAGTATTCTTTGTTTTTATTTTCTAACAAATTTACTAATTAACTTCCAACTTTAATAACATTTATCGCTAGTTAGGTGTCCTTATGAAGCCTTCTTATTCGCACTCTTTCCCAATATATATGCATGAGTATCAAAATTCATCCAAACCATGAATACAATAAAATAGGAACGTATCTCATATCATATCGTATGCTTTCCCAATATCCAAAGGGAGATAACTAGCAATTACAACCCAAAAACCTAAAAGAAAACGATTTCTGAAAGCTATCCTTTATCATCAACATGTGTTAATAGTGTTGTGGCCCTATCACTCCTTACTAAATTAAGATGGACATTTCTAGTATGCTATCCTACAATCACACACATGTCTTCACTTACCTCCTTGGCTCCTAATAAATAAGATCCATCCATTGCTTTTATCATTACAACCGATTATGGGATGAATTGTGTGTTCTCATACTGCAGTGGTAATAAACATAAACCATGCGTATTTAAAATAGCTCATCGGAATTGGCGTAGTGGAATAACTTCTACCACCTATCTTGACTTCTTTTACCTTAAGTCAACCAACACCCTGTATGTGTGTTTGCCATCTCATACTCTCCTCTCCAATCATACTACTATCATCTTTCAATTAGAATCTCTTGATAACATTCTCATACTTGGTATCCACCTTCTTTATCCTTGATCTTTTATGTGAGCACGTCTTAGGATTCGGAAAGTGTGCTTTGATATCGCTCCTTGTTCCTTTGGGGGTTCTTCTTATGGTTTTCACACATGTCTAACCAAACATTCCTAGATTCATTCCAATATTCCTTATATTCAATGAGGATTACTTCTTACTACCTCACAAGCATTCATAGCTATTATATTCCCAGCCTTGACCTTTACACCATTTACCTAGATAATCATCTCTATCTACTCCATATCAAAAATTGGTATGGTTTTCACTACTCTTTATAAAGTTATAACTTCACAATCACGAACTAATCGATCCAAAACTTTTATTTTACCAAGAAAAAAATTTCAAAAATTACTTGGTTAAAAAAAGAAGCCATGAAAAAAATTTCAATTCTAAACAACTTTCCATTTTTAAGGACTTCCTATAATAGAGATTTACTTCTTTAAAAGTATGATTTCTAGACTCAAATATTCAAAAACTCAGTTATCATACCAAACTAATGAAAATTGGAGTAGATTAGGATAAATTCCATCATACTATTTTCTTACTACTCTTGTTATTTCCACTTTCACCCTTGGTGGAGATTTTGATAGCACATGAGGGGACTTCTAAAAGATCCGAGCAATTGCAACATCTATCTAAGAACATATCTAAAATATATATGCAATTACTACAATCTATGGAATTTATCCATTTTTCATATCCTATTGCTATAGTTTTTTTTCTATATTATTCCTAACTAGATTACTAATCTTATTATTATATTTATAAATTTCTAATGCTATTTCTATCTAATTTTTCCAATATAGACTCATTGCACCGCGTTCTCCTTCTGCTTCAGCCATTGCGCTTTTCTTCAATAATATAAAAAGAGATACAATCTATTTCTATTGTTATTCTCCGTATTTTTCCTATATGACAATATTCCTCCTAATCATCATTATTAGACATTCCTACTCTTCCTTACATCATATCCCATCTAAATTAAGTATCATTTCTGTTTACCCAACCCTTAAAAGGAACTTTTTTTTAAAAAAAAAACTTCTAAATTCATAAAAAAGGAAAATTTATCGAGCTAAACCAACACTTTATTTTCCATTCATTTCAAAAATGAAAAATCTCTTTACTAATAACTTTCGAATTAGAAACTTTTAATTCAGCAAATTTTAAACTTTTCAAAATTTTCTTGCATTTTCAAAACAACAATTTCCTAATAAATCCTTTGAAAAAACCATTCAAAACCCTTCAAGGAATTTCCAAAAACTTTTTTCAAATTCTTTTACATGGGGTTGGAGTCGGAAATGGACTTTAATTGTCCTTTCTTTTTGGATTTCCTTCTTCCCCACTTAATCTTAGCCCACCTTCATCCAAAATTCGGCTATCATCTTATGGTAGTTAATGTACAGCTTCTTGCGGGAACTTGCTCCTCTCCTTCTTCTCAACTTACTTCTGGATGCTTGTAACATATTGGTTCTTACATCCCATTTGTTTGGATGAAATGTATATCTTCAATCGACAATCCATCGAAATTCACAATCATAGGCAACCTAGGCCCAACAAAGGAGCAAAGCACCATCTAGCCTCCAAGATTCTTCCATATGTCATGCCTTTGCTCCTCTTGGTCAATGCCTTATGGTACAGCTAACGCGCCATGGGGTAATTGAAGTAGGTGCACAGATTTAACTCTATTTATTGTTCCAACTCATAGTTGCCTACTCCATCCTTTCAGAATATGATCGCAACTACTTCTATAGTCGAAATTTATAGAGTTTGGCGTATAATATATATATATATATATATATATATATATATAATTATAGGTAAAAATACGAATATTTTCTTTCATCATATCATAATTCCTATGATCGACTAACCTAAGCTCTGATGCCAAATGTAACAACCCATGCCTTAATTGGTCTGAATTTCAACTAAATCGAAACTCAAATCCATTAGAGAACAGATCGTTGGTTTTGGTAACCTATAATAAGAACAAGTATATCAGAGTGTGATCAATATAAAATTACAACAGAATAGATAAATATAATAGAACATAAATACTGATTGAGACTGCTGCCTTGGAATCAATGTCATTTCTTGGATATCCAATTGCCTTGTCAGCGCCGAGCATGAATAAGAAGACTTCACCATCTACCGTTCCTGTCTTGCACCCATGGCATGTTCCTCTAAATCTATCATGTGGATTGTAATGAGGAGGAGGCTAAAACAACATATAGATAACTGGCAAATTACACACTTTATCTATAACATTAATTTGTGCCGACTGGTTTCCATTAAAATGTTATGTCTATTATTTACGGCTAATCCGTTAAATCCTAGGCGTGCATACGACATGCCTAACCTCCTCCAAGGTGTGTGTTACCTAAAAACCTTGATGCTTAATACCTTTTAAATAGGGAGGACGCAGACCCAACGGTCATTTAATACCTCAATCCCCGAAGTGGGCCCTCCGCAATGTAAATGCTAGTCAACTGGTCTTAACTACAGAGATTGATGACACTTATATACGGCACTATAATTTATAATTTTACTCTGGTACTACTAACGCATCTCAAAACTTGTTTAAGGGTTACCGAACCCACCTTCGAACAAATAAACATCTAACCAACTAACTTTAAGGTATGTGCATATACCATACAGATTATACACTAGTAGAAAGAAAAATCCATCAGGGCATAATCCAAGTCTTTACTACCAACACTCGGGATCGCTTGGTGGTCATAGCTTATATGGTAGCCCTATTTCAAAATACTAATCCAACAAAAATACTTACGTAGTCCGCCAACATTCCTTGATTAACATCCGGTTTAGACTAACCAGATGTTGTTAAGGAAAATGCCTCTTTTAGTTACTTAATACCTCTTATTAGAAATGAAAGTGACCTTATTTTCATAAAAGTACCGGGCCATTTAATACTTCAAATCCAAGGTGAACCCTTAGTATATTTCCCCTACCTATCTGCAAACGCATACCCCTTGCCCATGAGTCCTACGGTTGGAGACGTCCCATATCAGTACTAAGTATATACAACTATTAGTAGCCTCTAGGTGAAGTAAAAACTTCTATTGTGTAACTCTACTGACCTCGCATCTCAACTAACTATTCCAAACTAACCATCGTAGGCTTAAATGTTGGGGTAGGCCCATTCATTCACGCTTGTTCTAATCGTATGATTAAGGCTGTATAATTTCCCACAATGAAAATTATATTGCCTTCAAGCATTTAATTCCTATCTTATACGCTTATTTACTATATTCCATAAATATTAATTGTCCATAATAAATGGTCATTATTATTCTAATTAGACAATCTCTAATAACAATTTTTTATTCATTTTAGTTCAATCTACTACGCCTATTCTATTTACACATAAATGTAATATTAAATCCTTTAATCGGTTACATTAACTGTATTTATGTCCCCGTTTAATTCTTGTAACTCCCTATGAACTGCACATTTATTTCTCTATTAATTTTTGGAGCCACTATCTCTTTTCCATCTTTACCTCCTAATCCTATGATTTAATATGCTATTAATAACTAATATGAATATCGTCATAAATTATGCTATATTTTTATTTTTATTTTTAATCGATAAGAGCAGTTATATATATATATATATATATATATATATATCTGTTCCTATTTCTAACTACTAATTTCTAAACTAGAACATTCCTTTTAACATTTTAATTTATTAGAGCTATCCTTCCTAAAAGGTTACCGTTATAACTTCCCATAAACTACCCAAAAGGGGACTTTTGCTCCATTTAAAATTACAAGGAATTATCTCTATTGTTTTGTTGAAATAGACAGTGCAAACAACGAAGAAGAATAACCATACTTTGCACAACTCTTTCCTTTTTGATATATTCCTTGTTAATTCAAAGAAAGAACTATTAATACGTATTTTTGGAATTGGATAATTTATGGGAATTACACGGAAGTAGAATTAAATTATACCATGCTTCCAATAAATTAAAACATAGAAATTCACATTCCAAATCAAATTAGGGCAATCTAAACTAATACAAACATTTTACAACTCAATTATAAATCTGTAATATACTTTACACTTTCTTCAACATTCAACTTTAACAAATTCATAGACTAGTTTCCAAATTTTTAGATTAGGGTGTAAATAATATTCATATTTAAATTACCTACTGAATATGTAGGCAATATTCCTATACGTTTATTCTAAGCCTACAACTCATCGGATCTTATATATGCATAATAATTGAATAAAATTCAACGAGATAAATTTTAGTCTTATAAATAAAGTATACAATTTCTCACTTACCATTCAAGATTTTCAAATCACCCAAATCTGAATCCATTCCTTTACCTGACTCATTTTCCTTTCCAATCTAAAAGAATATGTATAGCAAGGTATATACATACTATTAGAATTATAAATTCGAGAAAAGATTTAGGGTTAAAGGGAATATAGATTATAACCATAGAAATTTACCTTTTTATGTAGTACTGTTTCGCTTCTTCTCTTTTTCTCTTTTGTTTTTGGCCTTCTCCAATTATATATATATATATATAATTTTATAATTAATAGAACCAGTAAAGAAGGAAAAATAATAGAGCTTCCCAACTTTTATCAGAAAATATGAGAAAAGAAATGAGGGGTTAGACTTATATTTATAGGCGCTTGAATCAATCATATCCATTGGATAAAAATAATGAAATTCGATCCGTTTGGCCAAGATTCAAACCCTAACATGCACAATACGACTGGCCCAACAAAGGAGTAAAGTACCATCTAGCCTCCAAGATTCAAATGATGTAGCTTTTAGTTTGAGCTCCGATCGCGAAGCTCCAAATATGAAAGTTGCTAAGAAAATCACCATAAACGCAATGGTGTAAGTTTCATGTTCAAATTCTATCGTTTGCTCAAATTCCATTTATGGAGCCCTATTAATTATTTATTAGTTACTATTTATTAGTTACTGTTAATTTTATGATATGTTCTAGTAAGGTTATGAGTTTGCCCCAACACCATGAGATAGATTTTCATATGGACTTGGTGGGGGATGTTAAGGTCTTTTGTTTCCTATTAAGCGGATGATGCCTAGGGAGCTCCATGAGTTAAAGGCCAAGGTGGGATTATTAATTGTGAAGAGGTTTCATTCTTCGGAGTATTTCTGAGTGGGTAGAACCCATGGTCTTTGCTACCAAGGCTGATAAATCTTTGAGGCTTTGTGTTGATTATAGAGAGATGAACAAGCTGACTAAGAAGAGCAAGTATCATTTAGTGTGTATCGATGATTTGTTTGATCAGCTTGGAGGAGTACACATATTTTCATAGTTGGATCTAGCTATGGGCTTCCAACATCTTAGGGTTGCTTTTGATAGTATATGAAAGACAACATTCAGGACTTTGGATGGATATTTTGAGTGGTTGGTTATGCCATTTGGGCTAACCAACACACCTACTTATTTCAATTATCTCACAACCTGTATATTTTAGGATTAACTGGATAAATTTGTAGTGTTGGTCATGGATGACATTCTTGCTTCTTCTCATGATGAAGAGGAAAACCGATTACATCTAGAGATTTTTTGGAGGTCTTGAGACGACAACAGTTGAAAGCTAAGTTTATGAAGTGCCATTTTTGGTGGAAGGATGTTCGTTTCTTAGGCCATATAGTATCTGGACAGGGGATCTCAGTGGATCCAAGTAAGGTAGTGGTGATTCAGGATTGGTAGGTACTGAGAATAGCTACAGAGATCCATAGTTTCCATGGACTGGCCGGGTATATTAGAAGGTTATTCGAGACTTTTGGAAGATAGCCATAATGTTGACACGCTTGACTGGGAAGGGGAAGCCCTTCATTTCGGACTCTAAGTGTAGCATGATTTTGTTGAGTTGAAGAGGTTTCTTATCTCTGCACATGTTCTTATCCTTCCTCGAAGCTTCAGACCATTAGTAGTTTATTCAAATGCATGTGGATCTGGACTTAGGGAAAGTTTAATGCAAGAGGAGAGAATTGTAGCTTATGCAAGCAAACAACTTAATCCAAATAAGAGGAATTACTTGACTCACGACTTGGAGCTTGCAACAATCCTTTTTTGCATTGAAGACATGGATGCATTATCTTTTAATTGAGAGATTTGAGCTATACACAAACTATAAGTCGTTGAAGTATCTATTTTTCCAAAAGGACTTTAATCTAAGGCAATAGCGGTGGTTGGAGTTTCTTACTTCTTACGAATTCAACACATTTTACACCCGGGGCAAGAGGAATGTTATTGCAGATATACTTAGTAGTAGACATACTGCATTGTGATTTTTATTTGTTGGCTGGCAGAGATTGTAGTATATTATGGAATGTAGGATCGATTTCACCATAGAGGAGAGGGGTTGAATAGGGTGATACTAATAATAAAAATTAATGCGGAAATAAAAGTATCATAGATAATAAAACAGAAAGATAATGCAGAAGAGATCACATATAAGTTTACCCAACTTCGGCAAAACCCTACGAACGTGCTGCCCCCAAGGTTTCTACTAGAAATTAAGCAGTCAGATGCTTACACACATAAACTTGCGATACCACTAATAACTAACCTAACTCCACACTCAAACCCCTACCACAACTCAGCCACTGATTTGCGAATTCTTGAACTACACCACCGTAGTTCGTAACCTAGTCACACGACTAGAAAGTTACACAAGTTAAAAAGGAAAATTACAAAATAAAATATAAAAAACTAAACAAAACCCTATTTTAATAATCAAGCCCAATAAAAAATAAAGCCAACCCAATTGTTATTAGAAGAAGTCTTTCCCTTTTCTGTTTTTGCTCGTGGCCGCACTGTATCCGTTCTTTCTTCATTCCTCTTTCACAAGCTAGGGTTTTGTTCGATTGAAGTCGCCGCTTCAATTGTGATCAATTGAGATTATAATTTCACTCGACTGGTTTCATTAATTGTTCACTGACTTTGGTTGGCTCTCGGCTGCTCTAATTTGTCGAGCTCGAATGTTTAGAAATTGGTATGTGATTATTTGCCCCTTTTATCGATTGATTATTGCTCGATTTGTTTGATTCGAGTTTTGGATAATTTTTATAATTGGTTCTAAGAGTGCTCTCTGATTTTTCTCGAACTCGAATACTTAATTGCCAATGATGATTATGGGTATTTATAGGGATTGAAACCCTTAATTTTTGTTCGTATATTTCTGAATTGAATTCTTCGGTGAATTTTGCTTGGCCGTGATTTTTTAATCGAACGATGGTGTTATTTGCTGACTTGTTCCACAATTGATGAATTTGAATTTCTCAAGTCGGTTCTATTATTTTCTCTGATGTACTTGAATTTTGATTCCGTAGTTTTCTGCTATGACTTTGTCATCGTGAATTTTGAGATAAAGTTACTTCGACTTGTTTAATTTCTTTCTGCTCTTACTTGTTCATCATGTTAGTATACATACAAATATGAAATGTCTTCGAATATGTTTGACTCCTGTTGATTTTTATCTCGGTCTTGACTCATCAAACTGCTTCTGTTTTGTTACTTCGACTGCATATATATATTTCGAATATATTCCCTGGTTGACAAGTTCAAAATTGCTACTGTTAATAATTCTACACATATAAACATGTACATACATACATATATGTATGTATATATGTGTATAATTGCTGTGTCTATCCACATGGTTTCACGTGAACTTGTTGTTGTGTTTATGTTAGTCTAGGCTGCATATATATATATATATATATATATATATATATATATATTGCTATGTCCACCTTGATTTGATTCATGCGCACCGGTTCATTGTCACTATTTTGGTGCACATTCCTGAATCTATGGTTTGGTCTGGACTTGGAATCTGGTGTATGTTGATATACATGTCTTCATGTAAGTGTTGTGGTTTCATGAATATGTTTTCATCCCTCAATGCTTGCATGAAAACTTGTACTTGAGTGCTCCAGTGTGTTCATGAGTATGGTCTGAAGCTTTTTCCGTACTGCTGCCATACCTTGTCTTGGTTTGTAGAATAGTTCTATGTTTTGGTTTTATGCATATACATTTGGTGAATCTAGTTGCACTTTGAGTATGGTTCCTTTGATTGTTCATAGATTCACTATCGAGTATGTTCTCATGTCTTTGTGCACTTGTGTCAATTGGTTATTGCTTCTTTGTACTTTGATGTGTTGATGATGCTACGGACATATTAGCCTTGAATGCATTTGACATGTCTGGATCAATTTGAAACTTTGAACATGCCTCTCTAGGTTGCTGTCTTGATAGTTCTGCACTGTTGCATTTGATTCTTCAAGTTTACTACTGTGTGCTTCGAGTGGTTGCATTACATTGTGTCCATGCAGTCTACACTTGCGTTTGAGCTTCTGATTATGAGTCTTCATGTCACTAGTCTGGGGTGTTCCAATCCTTGTAAGCCTTGAGTTCTGAATCTGTTCTGTGGTTATCCTTGCACTTGAAGTCTGTTGTAGTTGAATATGTTCGAGTTATGTTTGCTGGGTCCTTTCTTTTGTAAACAAATTCACATGTTGTTTGGTTTGGTCTATGATTGCTATGGCTGCCCTGTCCTCAATTCTGGTTGCTCATGCTTGCACTGGATCATTGATTTGACATGCACATATTCATGTACATATGTGTGTGTTGTTGTAGTGTTGTTTTGTGTTGATGTTGCACTTGGTTCCACTATCTACTTTGTTGCATATGTTTACTTGAGTTTGGTTCTGGCCATTGCACTTGAGTTGAATCCAGCCTCGGGCTTGGGCTTGACCTTGTGCTCACTGGTCCCTGTGATTTTAACAAGCAAGTGTATATCGGTGTGCACGGCCTTGCGGCATGTACAACGATACACTATGCATGTCACCAGCTATTCTTGTAAGATGAATTAACAATAAATGACGAAGAACAACCCAAATAACTGAGGCAAACAATATTTTCAACAACAAAATAATTCACCCATGCATAACTGTGAGGACTTTTAAATGAGAGCGAATATTTTGGATGCTTTTATTGCTAATTAATTCCAAAAAAAGAATAATTTCCCTTCAAAATACCACATTTTGACATACTACATTAGTTTTTGATGAGTGGTGGTCGTTAGAAATATGATAGAAATAGAGATGGTCATGGAATTTTTACCAATCAAAGTTATTACAATTTTTTTTTAAATTTTTAAAGAAATTTACTAAATATACTTTCTCAAGTCATAATGTATGATTAATATCAACACTCATCACATTTTTCAGTAACTATTTTTCTTTTTATAATCAGTAAGGAGTCAGAATAGTTAACATAGGCATTTAAGGTCAAATTCAAAAGGTTATCAAATTTCTAAAATGCCTAAACTGAGATGAATTTAACAGAACTATTTTTTGAAAGGGGTTTTGTAAGAAACGTCTGCCAATTAAAAAATAGTCAAAATGAAATTTATGTAGATATTTTCTTTGAAAATATGATGCAACTTATGAACGTCTCTACATAAAACACATTCGACTAGTAATTTTTCTATCAACTAGACTACCAGCAGAATCTGCATCTGAATACCCCTTTAAACCACAGTTATCATAGATTGGATATCATAGACCAGGCCTGGAAGTTTCAACAAATACCTTAAAATCCTTTTGCAGCTTTTAGAATGTGATTTCTTTGGATTTTGCTGAAACCATGCACATAAACAAACAATATTCATAATGTTAGGTCAAATATATCAACGTGTATCTAGAATAATCATCAACCAATAAAACAACATCATTAGTCCAAACAAATCTGTATAAACAAGTTCAAAGACGCTAAAGGTACTTATACTGTTCTCGGCATAAAAAGACAATTGGCCAACAATTTTGCATAAATCAAAATCAACATTCATTTCTTTATCACATAACTGGCTGATTTGAATCAGATTATGATGCAGATTTTCAACATATAATATATCGTTCAAGATAAATGTATCGTTACCTATTTTATCTTTACCAATAATTTTTCGTTGTTGCCCATTGTGACTCTGCCATCATTGTAATTCTCTAGGCAAAGGAAACATTCATTTGTCACCCATCGTGTACCTAAAAGAGCCATAACCAAGATATTACTCTTATTGTTCCTTAGCCTGCCACCACATCTACACGAGAGGAAAAAAATTGTGACCTATTTGTTTTTATAGGTCCATGATTGTTAATGACAAAAGATTTCGAAAAATAAGTTTGTGTAGAACCAAAACAGTCTATATTTGTTCCTTTTGGCACCCATATTTGTTTAACTTTAAGAGATTTCACATTCGTGCCTTTAGGAACCCAAATTGGTATAGTTTTCTCGTGTTTGTTATGGCACTTGGAATTGACTTGATTAATTTTGCTTCTAAACGTTCAAATTAAGTTTACCTAAGTCCTTGTCTAACAGCATTAATTATTTGTTTCCCTAATAGCATATTTAGTGATTTTTCTCCTTTAGAGAACTTCCCTAAAGTTATAGACAATTGTTGGACTTTTATTTTGAGAGATTCATTTTCATTCAATAACAGAGTGCACTTTTTAATAGAATTTTCTCTTCTAGTATTTTCACTTTCTTTCAAAATCATAATTTCATTTTCAAGCTATTTAATTTTAATTTCTGATCTTTTAATTTGTTCTTCGAATGATAGACACTTATCACACTTAGGGCTCTTATTTCAATAGTTTTTAACCAATTGGTCGAGCCGCTTATATAGTTCTATCAAACTATCTCTTTGTGATTTAATTTTAGCGTACTTCTCCCTAAGTCTTTCAAAAAAGCTATCTACCGCATGAAAATATATAAGTAATTCCGAAGGAGTAAGTTTTGATACCTCGCTTGGCTCATCATCTTCACTGTCACTTATTTCTCCGTGAAAACACATTTTTGCTTATTCGCTCTCACTGCTTGTGCTTTCATCTTTATCTTCATCACTTTCATCCCAAGTGGCTGCAAAACTTCTCCTTTTCGGTTTCTTTCCTTCACTGAGTCGATTATGAGGACCATTTGGCTTGATATGATCGGGTTTATTGCAGTTGTAACAAATGATCTCTTGCTCTTTTGAATTATCTAGAATTTTGACTATTCTGATTTTCAGTTGTTGATTTAGAGTTGGATTTCCATACTTGTGATTCCACCTTTTGAATTTCTTCATTATCAATGCTAGTTCTGCTGCACCATCATCATCATCTTCTTCACTTTTATTTGTTCCTTTGAGAGTTATTGATCTCCTTCGAGTATCACCACCTTCATGTTCTTCCTTGAATTTCATTTCTAGCTCATAAATGGTGAGATTTTCAATGATTTCTTCAACTTTAACTTGTTTTAAATCCTTTAATTCTTAAATGTAAATAACTTTCACTTTAAAATTTCGTGGAAGGACTCTGAGGACTTTTCGGACTATTTCCAATTCTATGTATGGTTTTCCAAGAGATTTTGATTTGTATATAAGATTAGAAAGTCGCCCATACATCTCTTTGATGTTTTCATACTTAGCCATTGTGAAGTTCTCGTATTCGCTACTAAGAATGGCAAGGAAAGATTCTTTGACTTAGGAGGTTCCTTTGTGAGTCACTTCAAGTGTATGTCAAATTTCCTGCACAGTTAAACAATGTGAGACACGGTTAAACTCAATTTGATCTAATGAACAAATAATAGAATTCATAGTTATAGCATTTGCAAATTGTAGTTTATTTTCAAGATCTGTCATTGATCCATCGGTTTTTCAACTTCTTGATTATCTACTACTACATTTAGTGTCCTATATCCTATCTCACCAATATTCCATGCATCTATGGTTTTTAGAAAAAATTTCATTCTAGTTTTCCTGCAAGTATATTCACCATTGAACATAGGTGGTCTAACTATGGATTGACCCTCAGCAAAAGCATTCTTAAAAGAAGCCATTAAAAATTCGCTTTTTTAATTAAAAAATTGGTTTGTGTTTATAGCTCTGAAACCACTTGTACGATCGTTTTCACCTTATGGGCGAATAGGGTGATACTAATAACAACAAAAATTAACGTGGAAATAAAAGCAATCACAGATAATAAAATAGAAAGATAATGGAGAAGAGATCACACTTAACCAGCTTCAGCAAAACCCTGCCTACGTGATGCTCCTAAGGTTTCTACAAGAAATTAAGCACTCAGATGCTTAAACATGTAAACTTACGACAGCTACTAATGACTAACCTAACTCTATGCTCAAAACTCTACCACAACTCAGCCACTGAGTTGCGAATTCTCGAACTATACCACCGTAGTTCATAACCTAGTCACACGATTAGAAAGTCACATAAGTTAAAAAGGAAAATTACAACATAAAACAAAACAACTAAACAAAACCCTATTTTAATACTCAAGCCCAACAAAAAATAAAGCCGGCCCAATCGTAAATAGAAGAAGTCTTTCCCCTTTTCTATTTTTTCTCATGGTCGCACTGTGTCCGTTCTTTCTTCGTTCCTCTTTCACAAGCTATGATTTTGTTCGATTGAAGTTCACTGCTTCGATTGTGATTAATTGAGATTATAATTTTACTCGATTAGCTTCATTAATTGATCACTGGCTTTGGTTGGCCTTCGGCTGCTCCAATTTGTTGAGCTCAAATGTTTAGAAATTGGTATATGATTATTTGCCCCTTTTATCAATTGATTATTGCTCGACTTATTTGATTCGAGTTTTGGATAATTTTTGTAATTGGTTCTAAG
Organism: Allium cepa; assembly: GCA_030765085.1. Lineage (NCBI taxonomy): Eukaryota > Viridiplantae > Streptophyta > Magnoliopsida > Asparagales > Amaryllidaceae > Allium > Allium cepa. The sequence goes on along the minus strand of CM060935.1, from coordinate 787,675,553 downwards.
TATTCTCTCTGATTTTTCTCAAACTCGAATACTTAATTGCCGATGATGATTATGGGTATTTATAGGGATTGAAACCCATACTTTTCGTTCGTATATTTCTCAATTGAATTCTTCAGTGGGTTTTGCTTGGCCGTGATTTTTTAATCGAATGATGATGTTATTTGCTAACTTGTTCCATAATTGATGGATATGAATTTCTTGAGTCGGTTTCATTATTTTCTCTGATGTATTTGAATTTTGATTTCGTAGTTTTCTGCTACGACTTTGGCTTCGTAAATTTTGAGATAAACTTGACTTTGACTTGTTCAATTCCTTTCTATTCTGACTTTTTCATCGTGTTAGTATACATACGAATTTTAAATGTCTTCGAATATGTTTGAACCCTATTGATTTTTATCTCAATCTTGACTTATCAAACTACTTCTGTTTTGTTACTTCTACTACATATATATATTTCGAATATATTCCCTGGTTGACAAGTTCAAAACTGCAACTATTAATAACTCTACACTTATTAACATGTATATACATACATACATATATATATATATGTATGTATGTATGTATGTATGTATGTAATTGTTGTGCCTGTCCACTTGGTTTCACGTGAACTTGTTGTTGTGTTCATGTTGGTCTAGGCTACATATATATTGCTCTGGCCACCTTGATTTGATTCATGCGCACTGGTTCATTGTCACTGTTTTGGTGCACATGTCTAAATCTATTGTTTGGTCTGGACCTGGAATTTGGTGTATGTTGATATACATGCCTTCATGTAAGTGTTATGGTTTCATGAGTATGTTTTCATCCCTCAATGCTTGCATGAGAACTTGTACGTGAGTGCTCCAGTATGTTCATGAGTATGGTCTGAAGCTTTTTTCATACTGGTGCCATACATTGTCTTATGTTATAGGCTGGTTCTATGTTTTGGTTTTGATGCATATACATTTGTTGAGTCTAGTTGCACTTTGAGTATGGTTCCTTTGATTGTTCATAGCTTCACTATCGAGTCTGTTCTCATGTCTTTGTGCACTTGTGTCAATTGGTTATTTCTTCTTTGTACTTTGATGTGTTGGTGATGCTGCAGACTTAGCCTTGAATGCATTTGACATGTCTGGATTTATTTAAATCTTTTAACATGCCTCTCTGGGTTGCTATCTTGATAGTTCTACACTTTTGCATTTGATTCTTCAAGTGTACTGCTGTGTTCTTCGAGTAGTTGCATTACATTGTGTCCATGCAGTCTACACTTGCCTTTGAGCTTCTGATTATGAGTCTTCATGTCACTAGTCTGGTTGGCTCCAATCCTTGTTATCCTTGAGTTATGAATCTGTTCTGTGGTGTGCCTTGCACTTGAAATCTGTTGCAGTTGAATATGTTCGAGTTATGTTTGCTGATTCCTTTCTTTTGTAAATGGATTGACCCGTTGTTTGGTCTAGTCTGTGATTGCTATGGCTGTCCTATCCTCAATTCTGGTTGTTCATGCTTGCACTTGATCATTGATCATTGATTTTGACATGCACATATACATGTATATATGTGTGTGTTGTTGCAGTGTTGTTTTGTGTTGATATTGCACTTTGTTCCACTGTCTACTTCGTTGCATATGTTTACTTGAATTTGGTTCTGGCCATTGCACTTGAGTTGAATCCAGCCTCGGGCTTGGGTTTGGCCCTGTGCTTACCTGTTCCTGTGATTTTAACAAGCAAGTGTATATTGGTGTACACAGCCTCGCGGCATGTACAGTGATATTTGTGCATGTCACAAGTTGTTCGTGTAAGTTGAATTCAAAATAAGTGATGATGAACAACCCAAATAACTGAGGCAAACAATATTTTTAGAAACACTCACTTCATTTTAAACTGCAAAATATTTCTTTTTCAATTTTACCTCGTTAGTGTTTATTTTGCAGATAATTCAGCTACAAGATACAAGCAGAATTAGAGTTGAAGATTAGATACAAGCGTTGAGTGAATTTTGTAGAGAGGTGTAAATGTATGTAAAAATTGTATAGTGAAAATTGTGTTGTAATATGAAATTGTATTATAATTGAAAATGTATTAATATAGTGAGAGCTCAAATTTGTACTATTTGAATTTGTAATAAATATTTGTTTGAATAAAATATATGTTTGAATTAGAATTCTGTGTTATTTATTTTATCTAAAAAATATTTATTTAATTATGTGAAGAAAAAATTAGTATAATAAAAAATACATTTTACACAAATATATATATATATATATGTATGTATGTATGTTTATTATCATCAAAGAAAAATCATAAGCTATTGTATTCTACATGAAATTTAATTTTTGACCTTCTTGTGATATTGTACGTATGTTATTAATGACCCTTGAGGTATGCAATTTGCTAACACTTTGTCGTTGAGCTTATATTAAAAACTGCCAAAACTTTGTAATACTTCCATAAATGGATGAGACCTACTTTCCTTGATCGCATCAGTTATTGCCAAAGACATGATACAGAGTTCATGAGGATTTTTCGACAACTTTAGAGTGAAGCGAATTCTAGTCATTTAAACAGGTATTCTATTGAACAAAATAGGTGGCTTCGACATAATTATCAATTATGTGTTCCCAATGCTGTTGGACTTATTCATGAGGTGCTTAGAGAGTGTCGCTATTCTAGGATGACTATTCATCCTATGGAAATAAGATATATAGAGATATTCGGCATTCAGTATATTGGAAGAGGATGAAGCACCGCATTTCTTGCGAAGTGCTTGACTTGTCAGAGTATCAAGATAAAGTTAAAGAAGCCGAGTAGACTGTTGCTACCATTAAAGGTCCTCTATGGAGGTGGGATTAGATCTTCATGGATTTCATTGGTGGGTTGCATCAGAGTAGGCGAGGAAATGAGAGTATTTGTGTTATAGTTGACCAGCTGATGAACGGCATGAAAGGGAGCGCGGATTAAGGATCTTAAGGCTAATTTAATACTAGAGAGGGGATGAATAGTATTTAATGGATTCTAAAACTTATATGGACTAATTTAAAAATTATGATATAAAAAAACGCATAACTTAATCACAAAACAATCACAAAATCAAACACAGATGTTGAAAGTAAATAAAAAGCGGTAAAAGGAAAGAACACAGTGGATTTTATACTGGTTCGAAGTTACCCTACATCCAGTCCTGCACCAAGGCAAACACCTCATATAGATTTTTACTATATCAATGTCGAGATTACAATCCTCAAGTTCTAAAGACCTTGAGGTACCCTTCTGTTTTTGAGTCCGGGGAAAACTCTCTTGATTTATGGGACACAAGATCGCCCAATTGATTTTCAGGCACAACCACACCTTATAAAGAGACTCGATAAACTTTTGATTAAAAATTGATCCTATAACTTATAATAGCACTTTGATCTTCGAGAGAGGGCAAAGAATCAAACAAGAATGAGATTCTAATTTGATTCACTTGAGAATTCGACAGAATTTCGGCACGATCTTAAAAATATGAAAATTTTAGAATATGGATTTATGGAGAAGATGGAGTGAAGAAAAGAAGAAAATATTTAGTTAAAAAATTCGTTTGTGAAGGCTATTTGTAGACCAGTAACAGTCATAACCATTCTTGAAGAGATTTAAACGAATAGACACTTCTTTTGAAAATTGAAACTTTTGAATTTAATGGCCATCATGTCAACATGGGGTATCCCATGAAGTCGACATCCCTTAGTTAAAAACAATGTAAAATTTGTTTTGAAAAAGGTATTGAAAGGAAAACAAGATGAAATGATTCTGGAGTAAAATAAACTAATTTTCCTATGAATTAAAATAAAGAAGAGTAGAAAATATATTTTTAGAATGTATATATAAATTTGATTTTAAATCTCAAGTGTGAGTATATATTATAGAAGAATTTTTAAAAATCAGAAGATGGTTTAAAAACAAACGAAGTTTAAAACAAGACTTTATTTAAAACAAAAACAATGAATATTTTAAGGCTAAAACATCTTTTTGAAAATCATTTGAAAGATAATTTTTAAGGCTAAAATATTTTGAAAAGTAGTTCTGAAAATCATTTTGAAAAAAATATTTTGAAGTAGTTTTGCAAGCTTCTTCCTGCAGAATATTTCATCACATCAGGACTCGAGAACTTGTGCAAAACAAGGATGTTCGGGGGTTTGTAAGCCACTTGTCGTAGGGTTGTAAGCTACTTGTCATGGATTTGTAAGCCTCTAAGAAGGTAGAAATGGGTTCCATCCCAAATAAAATTTAGAGCGAAGATTTCCATGCTATTATGAAGTTTTAACAAAACTAGACACTTATCTTGAAATCTTGATCTTGATACTCATAAGTCTTCAAACTTGATTTCTTCATTCTTGATCTTTATACTGTACAGTCTTCAATAATTAGTACCTGCCTTATATATATCCTACATAATAACATTCATATATGTCTAGACAATAGTGTTAGTATATAAGTTATAACTAAATAAGTTACAAAGGTTGTTGTCATCAAAATCACTATCTCCAGTTCCAAATAATCTCCCCCTTTTTGATAATGAGAACCATAAAAAATATACTTACCATTCGATCATACCATAACTCCCCAACTCCCCCTTACTCCAAGCCTACTATTTTATGTAACTTCTCCCCCTTTGTCATCAACAAAAAATAACCTATAAACCTTGAACTTAATAGAAAATAAGATAAGAAAACATATGACATAAGAATAAAAACTATGTATGAGTGAAATATAGCATCCTAAGTTAAATGGAATTCAAGATTTTATACACCAAATATTGTTTTTAGAAGAAAATTAATTAGTATACTTGAATTTCCATCATCATTTGAAGTAAATCTTTCATCTTCTCTTGTAATTTGATGACTCATACGTGTGTGGAATGTTGAAAAGGACCAGAATGAGAAGTGGGTGAAGAAGGTTCATTATTAGAAGAGAAAGGCATTAATTTACTGTTTTAGAAGTTTATTATAGATAATAGAATAGATAAAAGGAGTAAAAGTCGAAATATATCAATATATAACTTGAGAACAAGCCAAAGCAGAGATATATATTCTGCTTCAGTTATTGATAAGGATACAGTGTTTTGCTTCTTACTAAACCAGGAAACCAGAGAATGTTCTAGAAAGTGACAAGTTCCACTTGTACTTTTTCAGTCTGATTTACAACCAGCGTAATCAGCATCACAATATGAAATTAAATCAAATACATCATTTTTAGGGTAAAATAAACCATAATCTAAAGTATGTTTTACATATCTTAAAATTCTTTTAAGTGAGTTTCTTTAGATTGAGATTGATATCTTGCACAGAGACAGACACTATGCATGATGTCAGGATGACTTGCTGTTATATAAAGCAGCGAACCAATCATTCCCCTATATAATTTTTGATCAACATCTTTTGATTTATCTTCTTTACTTAAAGCTACATTAGTTGTCATTGGAGTTGGTTTCCCACTAGAAGTGGTCAATCCAAATTTGTCAATTAAATACTTAGCATATTTTTCTTGACTAATGAAAATTCCTTTATATAATTGTTTGAATTGAAGTCCTAAGAAGAAACTTAGTTCTCCCATATGACTCATTTCAAATTCTTTAGACATTATATCTGAAAATTCTTTATTCATTATGTTATTAGTTGATCCAAATATTATATCATCTACATATATCAGTACTAATTGAATATCATTTTTGTTTCTTTTAATAAAAAAAATTGTATCTATTTTACTAATTTCAAAACCAGATTGTAGTAAATAAGATCTTGGTCTTTCGTACCAGGCTCTAGGAGCATATTTCAGACCACATAAAGCTTTCATTAATTTATATACATGATATGGAAATTTATTATCTTCAAAAAGTAGACGTGTTCAATATAAACATCTTCTTTTACAAAATCATTTAGAAAAGCACTTTTAACATCCATTTGATATAACTTGAAATTATTGTAGTTTGCGAAAGCAAGTAGAATCCTGATAGCTTCTAGTCTTGCTATGGGTGCAAAGGTTTCGTCATAATCAAATCCTTCTTCTTAACAATAACCTTGCACGACTAAACGAGCTTTATTTCTCACGACCTCACCAAGTTCATTCATTTTATTTTTATAAACCCATTTTATTCTAATTATACTTTTATCCTAAAGTCTAGGAACAAGTTCCCAAACATCATTTCTGGTGAATTGATTCAATTCTTCTTGCATAGCAAGAATCCATGAATCATCAGATGATGCTTCCTTTGGATTTTTAGGTTCGATAGCTGATATAAAAGCTACATTACTCATACTATTTAGTTAATTTCTTGTTTTAACTATAGATTTAATATTTCCTAGTATATTTTCTACAGGATGATCTTTTAATAACCTAATTCTTTTATTAGGTTGAATGATTTCACAATTAGTTTCATTAGGTTCATTATTTAAAGTTACAGAATCTTCTTCATCTTCTATTTGTACAGTATCTTTAAAATTTTCATCAAAAGATGCATGCATTGTTTCATCAATAGTGTTAGTTCTTAAATTATAAACTCTAAGTGCTTTACTTCTATTAGAATATCCAATGAAGATATTTTTGTCGGATTTAGGTTCAAATTGATCTAAATTATCTTTTGTATTATGAATAAAACACCTACTACCAAATTTTTTAAAAATAAGCTACTATGGGTTTCTTATTGCAAAGTAATTCATATGGTGTTTTATTAGCTAATGGTCTAATTAAAATCCTATTTAATATATAACAAGTTGTAGTGACTGCTTCAGCCCAAAAGTTTTTAGGTAAGTTACTATCAGAAAGCATTGTTCTAGCATACTCTTGAATCGTTATATTCTTGCATTCTACTACTCTGTTTTGCTGTGGAGTTCTTAGAAAAGAGAAATTATGAGTAATTCCTTTTCGATTACAGAAAATCTCAAAATTTTCATTTTCAAATTCTCCACCGTGATCACTACAAATAGTTTTATTTTAAAGAAAGTTGATTTTGAATTCTTTTAGCAAAATTTTTATATAATTCAAAAGCATCACTTTTAAGTTTAAGAAAAATTGTCCAAATATATCTAGAATAATCATCTACAATTACAAAAACATATTTATTGTGATTAATTGATTGAACTTTAGATAGACCAAATAAATCCAAATGAAGCAATTCTAGAGGTTTAGAAGTAGAAATCATATCTTTTAATTTAAATAAAATTTTCTTAAGTTTTCCTAATTGGCAAGCATCACATATACTATCTACTTTAAATTTTAACTTGGGAAGACCTCTAATTAAGTCAAGTTTTGATAACCAAGATAATAGTTTGAAATTTAAATGACCAAACTTTTATGCCAAATCCAAGGGTCGCTTGTATTAGCCAAAAGACATAAGTTATCATTTGAAACTTTCATACTAAGGATGTAAATGTTTTTCTTCCTAATTCCTTCAAAGATAATATTTGACTTTTTTATCTTCGATGTGACACTTATCTTTTCCAAATTAATTTTAAAACCTTTATCACATAGTTGACTTATACTAAGCAAATTATGTTTTAAATTCCTAACTAGCAAATATCAGAAATAAGAGGAGTTTTAGAATTACCGACATTGCCGATGCCAATCACATATCCTTTTGAGTTATCTCCAAAGTTGACCAATCCACCATCTTGATATATAATGTCATTGAGTATCTTGAGATTTCCGGTCATATGCCTTTGAACAGCCACTATCAAATATCCATTTATCTTTCTCAATGTGCACAGTTTGTCCATTAGTTGTTGATTAGTCAAAAGCCATGTAACATTTTTGTTCCTGCATAACAAACCAATTCGGTAGATAACTTGATTTTTCATAAAAACTATATGCAGACTTATGATACTTTTATGAAATTCATAAATTCAAACTAGTATTAACAAAATTTCCTAAAAATGCCATTTTTAACTTTTCGAGTTTCAGATTATGAAAACTATGAAAAGCTATGCTTTGATACCAATTGAAAGGGAGGGTGGATTAAGGAAAACTAGAGGGGGTGAATAGTGTTTAATGGATTCTAAGACTTATATGGACTAATTTAAAAATTATGTTATAAACTAATGCAGAACTTAATCACAGAACAAGCACAGAATCAAACACAAATGCAGAAAGTAAATAAAAAGTAGTAAAAGGAACGAACACACCAGATTTTATACTGGTTCGGAGTTACCCTACATCCAGTCCTGCACCAAGGCAAACACCTCATACATATTTTTATTATACCAATGTCGAGATTACAATCGTCAATTTCTAAAGGCCTTGAGGTACCCTCCTGTCTTCGAGTTCGGGGCAAACTCTCTTGATTTACGAGACACAAGATCACCCAATTGATTTCCAGGCACAACCACACCTTATAGAGGGACTCGATAAACTTTTGATTACAAATTGATCTTATAACTCTGAATAGCACTTTGACTTTCGAGACGGGCAGAGAATCAAAGAAGAATGAGATTCTAATTGGTTCACTTAAGAATTCGGCAGAATTTTGGCACGATCTTAAAAATATGAAAATTTCAGAATATGGATTTATGGAGAAGAAGGAGTGAAGAAAATAAGAAAATAGTTAGTTAAACAATTCGTCTATGAAGGATATTTATAGACCACTAACGGTTATAACCATTCGTGAAGAGATTTAAACAAATAAACACTTCTTTTGAAAATTAAAACTTTTAAATTTAACAGCAACCATATCAATATGGGGTATCCCATGATGTCGACATCCCTTACTCAACAATAATGAAAAATTTGTTTTGAAAATGGTATTGAAAGGAAAACAAGATGAAATGATTCTGGAGAAAATAAACTAATTTTCCTATGATTTAAAATAAAGAAGAGTAGAAAATATATTTTTAGAATGTATATATAAATTTGATTTTAAATTTCAAGTACATATATATTATAAAAGAATTTTTAAAAATTAGAAGATAATTTAAAAGCAAACAAAGTTTAAAACAAGCATTTATTTAAAAACAAAAACAAAGAATATTTTAAGGCTAAAACATCTTTTTGAAAATCATTTGAAAAGATAATTTTTAAGGCTAAAATATTTAGAGAAGTAGTTTTGAAAATAATTTTGAAAAAATATATTTTGAAGTAGTTTTGCAAGCTTCTTTCTGTAGAATATTTCATCATATTAGGACTCGAGAACTTGTGAAAAACCAAGATGTTCGTGGGTTTGTAAGCCACTTGTCGTAGATTTGCAAGCTACTTGTCATGGGTTTGTAAGCCACTAAGAAGGTAGAAATGGGTTCCATCCCAAATGAAATTTGGAATGAAGATTGCCATACTATTATGAAGTTTTAACAAAACTAGACACTTACCTTGAAATCTTGATCTTGATACTCATGAGTCTTCAAACTTGATTTCTTTATTCTTGATCTTTATACTGTACAGTCATCAATAATCAGTACCTGCCTCATATATATGTTGCATAATAACATTCATATATATATAGACAATAGTGTTAGTATATAAGTTATAATAAAATAAGTTAGAAAGGTTGTTGTCATCAAAACCACTCTCCCCATTTCCCAACAGAGCTTTCATTTAATTCTGGTTTGTTCTTCGAGGATAGCTTTATCCTTACGATTTTGTATATAAAGGAAGTTTTTAGACTCCATGGCATTTCGACGAGCATTATCATTGATGGGGATTTGTTATTCACCAGTTAGTTTTGGTGGGGTTTATAGGATGCTTTTGGCGTAGAGTTGAGCTTAAGTACCGCGTATCACCCATAAACAGACGGGCAGATCGAGAGGGTGAATTACATGCTTGAGGATTTATTAAGAGCATGTGTTATTGACTTTGGGGTTTATGGGAGAACCAATTGCCATTGGTAGAGTTCACTTACAATAATAGTTAACGGGAAAGACAGGCATGGCACTTTATGTGGCTTTTTATGGATGACCGTGCAAGTTGTGATCCCCCCCCTCTACACTCATGCTAGCCAAGGACATTACGGGGTAATGCCGTCAACTAGCGCGGAGAATAAGGCTGTTGAGGAGCGACCATCCGTGTAATTGCTTTGTGCGAGAACCGATATGTCAGATAGTATAACATCCATTTTCTTTTCAAGATGGAATCCGACGTACCAATACAAACTCAAAACTACTACGCAGTGGCTATATATATTCTTCGGAAACAAACATAGAAATAAACATAACACAAATCAGTCACAGATATCCATATCACAAAGGCGGAAAAAGATATGAATATTACACATAGAAGTGTACATCAGAGTAATGGTCAAACGAGATCCACAATATTACAAAAGAATTGCTACAAGTGCTAGAAAAAGAATATGGATACATCAATGAGTCTATATCTCAAATGTATACAACAAAAACTACTAATCTGAGTAGTTAGCCAAAAGTCAGGGTGATAATCCTAGATGTGAAGTCAAGCAGAAGCACCTGTAACATCTCGGTCTGACCCGAGTATTATTAAATAAGAAATAATAAATGGATCAGTCTAGCTATAAATATCAGATGAAATGATATAGAATAAGAGATATGACAAAAATGTATGATAACCATAAAACCACACTGTGATAAGTATGTAATTGAAAATCTACAAGAGATTAATCAATATCACAAGAATCTTCTCAAAGATCAAAAAGAATGTCATACTCTTTATTTTTATTCACTAAAACCATAAGTATTGCTCATTATATCAATGCCAATCACAAAAGTCAATGACACACAAGTTCACCAAAGCACAAATATTGATAAAACTTATCAATGTAAATCACGGAAATTGGTGAAACACAAATTCTAGAAATCATCAATGGAAATCCAGAAATCAAAAAAGGGGGAGGCCTATCACAAAACGGGAGCATGAAAACTCACCAACACGTGTATCACAAAATGGAACGCTATTCCATGGTTGCTAACAATTAATTTTGAGCCAAAGCTCCACAAAACGGCTCGAAGACCATGGGTCGCTAACCCACCAAATTGAGCCGAAGCTCCACAGAAACGGGGTTTAGTCTCCCTCGTAGACAAAGAGACATCGCACATTTGCTAGTCTAAATCACAAAAATGATCATCAACGATCATCAAGAAGTGTCAATTACAGTAAGCTACTAAATATATGAGCTTAGCTTCATGTCGCATAACCACTAGCTTAACTTAAATATTTATGAACCAATTGTAGATCTCCACTCGAAAATTTTCACAAGAGATTCAATCGAACAAGTCCAAGAATTAACCAACGAGGTAAACGCAAGCGTTTCACACCACTTGTTTTACTAAGCCGTTTAATTAGATTTCACGTACGAATGAGATAAAGGTTTGTATATACTAGAGGATTGGAAAACGATTTAAGAAACGAGCTTTGTAATAAAATAATGTTGAAATCTTTTAATGGAAGAGTTTTGATATTTACTACTAATATAAAAAACCTTTATATTTTAAAGTGACAAATCACAAAAATGATTGTAGAAACCATAAGTCACAAAAATTCACATTCGAAGACGTGAATAAAATCCAAAGAATTCAATTCCAAATCCATCAAAGTGGAAATACCCTTGCGACTTAACAGTCACGGCATATGACCTAAGAGATCAGCAACTTAAGGAATAGCATACGGCCTAACAGAGCAACACAACAAGGTGCGACTTATGACATGGCGTGACCAAACATGGCGCGAACTAAGTTGGTTGCGACCTAAGGGGCTAGCGGCATAACAAGTCGAGCGACCTATGGTAGTGGAACGGCCTAAGTATGGCGCGACCAAACATGGCGCGACCCAAGGAGGTCAGAGACCTAAGGCAGGCCGACCTAAGCAGTAGAAGAGCAAACCGAGCGACCCATGTGTTGTGACCTAAGAGGTTGCGACCTAACTTGGTTGCGAGATAGTAGGTGCGACTTATCATGGCCGAGCGACCTAAGGGGTGGAACGACCTAATGACCGAGCGACTTAAGGGGGGTTGCGACCTAAGTCATGGAATAGCCTAACACAAGACGAGCGACCTATGGGTTGTGACCTAAGTCATGCCGACCTAACTGCAGGCCGAGAATCATATGTGCAGGCCGAACGACCTAAGGGATAGAAGTGCAAAAACTCTCTCAATTTGCAACCGGTCGAGCACGGACGCTAGGGGATTATGCCCAACGGCCTCCCGGTCCTATTGACTCCTCGATGCATCACCAAAAACATGTTCAATCACCAAAGTTAGGATTTTTGAAGATTTGAACCCAAAACACTAAAAATTGGGATTTTCACCCATTCAATCCAAACCAAGAGCAAATGCATGTGAAAAAGTGTTAGGAATTCATACCCAATAATTAAAGATAGTTATAGACAAAGATGTGAGATAAAAATCTCACCTTTAAACAAAATCAATGAAGAAGAAGCTTGAAAGCAAAGGAAGAATCAATGGCTTCTCTTTGAATTTGGAGTTAGATGTTGGATTTGCAAATGAACTAGGGCTTGGAGTTTTAATTTCCCATTCCTTCCTCCATTTTTGATGAAGCTTGAGTGTTAGGAAATGAAAGTGAAGTTATAAAGGGAAGGGGGTTGAGCTAGAATTAATAGTTTAGGCTAATGGGCCAAACCAAACCCAAAGCCCAAAGTGAAAAAGTGGCAAAATTCCACTAACTCCAAACATATCAAAGTTTATACTCAAAAAGATCGCAAACGGCGTTTTGGACCCAACGGAAGTGGTTCCGAGTCCTAGTTCGACCGTATGCAGAAAGTAACTTTTCGGACTAAATTCCAACTAACGATAAAATATTTAAATATTCAATCGTAAAATATGCGGGTTGTTACAGACTCCCCTCCTTAAAGAAATCGCGTCCTCGCAATATTTAAGAAGAAAATTTAAGGTAATAACCGTGAAAGCATATCAACACAAAAGAAATTTGAAATAAGAAATTCACCTCATAGAGCACGGGAAAGTAAGTCCGGATGTGTTCGCTCAATGAACTCTCTAGATTCCCAAGAGCAATCCTTAGGATTTGAGGACCATTGAACTTTAACAAGCGGAACATCTTTATTTCGAAGGCGCTTGACCTCCGAAGCAATAATACGAATATGATGTTGCTCATAAGTTAAATTAGGCGAAACTTCAATTTCTTCCACAACACCGGGCTCAAGAATAGAATCGGAATCTCGAAGGCATTTCCGTAATTAAGAACCGTGAAATACGTCATGAATAGCAGAAAACTGAGCGGGTAATAAAAGGCGATAAGCCACGGAAACAATACGTTCGGTGATGGGAAATGGACCAATATATCGAGGTGCTAACTTTTCTGATTGACTGAAACGTACAACACCCTTCATAGGTGAAACACGAATAAACACAAGATCTCCCACAGAAAATTCTAATTTTCTTCTCCGGTTATCGGCATAGGATTTTTGTCTACTCTGGGCTTCTTCCATCCTATGACGAATAAGGTCAATCTTTTCTGTGGAATCACGAATAAAATCTGGACCTAAAACCAGCTTCTCACCGGCCTCAAGCCAACAAGAAGGAGAACGGCATGGCCTTCCATAGAGTGCCTCGAAAGGTGCCATACCAATACTGGATTGGAAGCTATCATTATAGGAAAACTCAACAAGAGAAATATGATCTTCCCAACTTCCACCAAAATCAAGAACACATGCACGAAGAAGATCTTCAAGGGTTTGATTCACACGCTCGGTTTGTCCATCGGACTGAGGATGATAAGCGGTGCTAAAATTAAGCTTCGTTCCCAAAGCTTTTTGAAGACTCTTCCAAAATCCACTAGTAAACAATGGATCACGATCACTAACAATAGAAGTAGGAACTCCATGCAATTTAACAATTTCTTTGATAAAAAGCTTGGCCAAAAGAGGTACGGTTCGATTGGACCGAACGGGGATAAAATGGGCGGATTTAGTAAGTCTATCAACTATCACCCATAAGCTATCATGATCCAAACGAGAACGGGGAAGGCCGTCTATAAAATTCATGGAAATTTGGTCCCACTTCCAAATTGGAATTTCTAAAGGTTGCAATAACCCACCGGGCCTTTGATGTTCGGCCTTAATGAGTTGGCAAGTCATGCAACACTTAACAAAGTTAGCAATATCAGATTTCATTCCCTCCCAATAATAAAGTCGCTTCATATCCGCGTACATTTTACTACTACTGGGATGAATGGCAAATTTAGAACGATGAGAATCTTCTAAAATGTCTTTACGAAGATTACTAATATTTGGCAGGATAAGTCTACCAAATTTTCGAATACCACCACGAGAATCAATATCAAAGTCCTTCAAACCTTCAATATTAATGTTATCCCTAAAATTTTGGCCAAGAAGAGCCAATTCGGGATCTAGCTTTTGAGCTTCAATAATGCGGTCTATAAGAGAAGGATGAGCCTCAAGGCTACATAAAACAAGAGATGAACATAAATCGGATACATGATCTTGAATCTCACAAGTGGATAAAATTCCGAGATCATTCCATTCGGATATCATCATAGAAACAACCGCTTGTTGCTTGCGACTAAGTGCGTCGGCAACACGATTTCCCTTTCCAGGAGTATAAAGAATATCAAGATCATAAGCTGCAAGAAATTCGAGCCAACGTTATTGACGCAAATTAAGTTCCTTTTGAGAAAATAGATATTCAAGGATTTATGATTGGTGTAGAGAACAAATTTCTCTCCTAAAAGATAATGACGCCAAATACGAAGGGCGAAAACAATAGCCGCGAGCTCTAAATCATGAGTGGCATATCTAGTCTCGGCTGGCTCTAATTGCCTAAAAGCATAAGCAATAACATGTTCTCTTTGCATAAGAACAGCACCCAAACCAACGTGACTAGCATCGGTATAAACAATAAAATCTTGATTCCCCTCGGGAATAACAATAATAGGAGCATCAGAAAGGAGTTCTTTTAATTTCTGAAAAGAAGCTTCACATTTGTCCGACCAAATGTATTTAACTCCCTTCTTTGTCAAACTAGTAAGAGGCACGGAAATTTTGGAAAAGTCCTTTATGAAACGGCGGTAATAACCTGCCAATCCAAGAAAACTACGGATCTACGTCACACTCTCCGGTCTCTTCCAATTTTGAATCGCTTCAATCTTTGAAGGATCCATGGAAATTCCGGATTCGGAAATAATGTGACCGAGAAACTTCACACGAGATTGCCAAAAGTGGCATTTAGAAAATTTTGCTTTCAATTGATTGCTTCTAAGAGTTTCCAACACAATATGAAGATGTTTTTCATGCTCCTCCTCGGTTGTAGAATACACAAGAATATCATCAACAAAGATGAGAACAAACCGATCGAGGAAGTCTTTGAAAACTCTATTCATGAGGTCAATGAAATAAGTTGGAGCATTCGTTAAACCAAATGGCATAACAGACATTCATAAGATCCATAACGAGTACGGAACGATGTCAAAGGAATATTATTCTCTACAATACGAAGATGATGAAAACCGGTAGCTAAGTCTAATTGTGAAAAGACTCTAGCACCACTAAGTTGATCGAATAGATCATCAATCCGAGGTAAAGGATATTTATTCTTGATAGTAAGATCATTAAGCTTGCGGTAGTCAACGTAAATCCTAAGTGTACCATCGGATTTCTTCACAAAAATAGCCGAAGCTCACCAAGGCGAGGAACTTGAGCGAATAAATTGCTTCGTCTTCAATTCAGATAATTGTTTGCGCATCTCCTCATTTTCTTTATTGGACATGCGATAAGGAGGACGAGTGATAGGTTGAGCTTCAGGGATGAGATTAATTATGAACTCAATTGCTCGCTTAGGTGGTAATCCTAAAACGGGCTCAAATATGTCAGAAAATTCACGAACAACTTGAATATGAGAAATAATATCTTCCTCATCATCATTATCGTCATCATGAGGATTTAAAGAATATAAAGATGCAACCAAGCTGGAATCTGAATCTTTAAGATCAATAGAAATCTGCTTAACAGATTGAGAATGTCGAAGATGAATAGTCCGCTCAGGACATAAGATTTGGGCTTCATAGTGGTTAAACCAATCCATTCTCAAAATCATTCCAAAGCCTAAGTTGCGCATAACATGCAAATCGGCTCGGAAAGAAAAATCACACAAAATAATCTCGACATCTTTACACAATAAACTGATTGTTGCGGATCCACCAATAAGATTTGCAATTCTCAAAGAAGTCATTAAACACAAAACATCCAAAGAAAAAGTATCAACAAGTTCTTTTGAAATAAAAGAGTGGGACGCACCTGTATCAAAAAGAACTCGAATAGGATGACCACGAAATAAAATAATGCCATCAAGGATAGAATGAGAAATACCTTTACCACGAGATGTGTTGCCAGGGGATTGAGCAACATTAAACTTTCCCTCCTTCTTGCCTTGAAGTTTGGGACAAGAAGATAAATAATGATCCGGGCTTTTGCAATAGCGACAAGCACGAGGCTTTGAACACTTGTTCGCATAATGGTTCTTAGAACCACAATTGTAGCATTGCCCACTACCAGAGGTAGAAGTCTTTGCCATTGAAGTTGCTTGCTTCCCTTTCTTGTTGGGATAAGGACCTTTGAACTTACTAGGCCTTTTCTTGTTGTTGAAGTTTGGTTTGGCACCCATAACTTCAACATCACTTTCTTTATCGGCCTCTTCAAGTCGAAGAGCGATATCAATGAGTTGATCAAAAGAAACTTCTAACCTTAGAAGTAATGGCTTCTTGAGATTTTTATTCAAGCCATAAATAAATCTTTGGTTTTTCTTCAATGGGGTGTTTACGTACTCGACCCATATTTAGAAAGCGACTCGAATGATGCGACATAGTCTGCCACGGAAGATTCATCTTGAACAAGGTCCATGAATCGACGAGCCAAAGTCACCTTCTCAGCTTCTGGCACAAATTTTAATTCGAATCGTTCTCGGAATTTCTCCCAAGTAAGATCCGCTTCATTTATTTCAGAAATCAGAAGCTCGTACCAGTCTAATGCCCTTTCTTGGAGCATACTAGAGGCCACCTAAACACGGTGAAGTTCAATAAGATTCATGTGAGAAAAGATTTGATCGCACGTTCTCAGCCAAGACTGGACTTCAATAATAGTTTCAGATCCTTTGAATGGCTTCCCACTCAAATTGGTATAATCATTGCACAAGCGTGCAAATCCAGACTTAGGGTGAGTAGACTCCGGATTAGATCCGGTTGCTTGAGCGTTCCTCACCAGATCAAGAAGCTGTTGGGCAGACATAAATACTCCATCTTAGGGAGTAGCTCTAGATTGACTTGCGTTGGGACGGCTAGGTCTAACCATTTCTCTTCCTTTTAGAAACAAAGAAAGAAGAAGGATAAGGTTATTCACCAAATGAATATCAAGCAATCTTGATAGATAAACAAGGAATCATAAAGAAAATAGGATGAATCGGTATGAAGACACGAATTAAATCCTAAAGCACGACTCCTAAGATGGACTTAGGACGATGATCCTTGCAAGACTATTCTACATTGTTCCGAAGTTTTGCTCTGATACCAAGCTGTGATGCCCCACCTCTATACCCACGCTAGCCAAGGACATTACGGGGTAATGCCGTTAACTAGCACGGAGAATAAGACTGTTGAGGAGCGACCATCCGTGTAATTGCTTTATGCGAGAACCGATACGTCGGATAGTATAACATCCATTTTCTTTTCAAGATGGAATCCGACGTACCGATACAAACTCAAAACTACTACGCAGTAGCTATATATATTCTTCGGAAACAAACATAGAAATAAACATAACACAAATCAGTCACAGATATCCATATCACAAAGGCGGAAAAAGATATGAATATTACACATAGAAGTGTACATCAGAGTAGTGGTCAAACGAGATCCACAATATTACAAAAGAATTGCTACAAGTGCTAGACAAAAGAATATGGATACATCAATGAGTCTATATCTCAAATGTATACAACAAAAACTACTAATCTGAGTAGTTAGCCAAAAGTCAGGGTGATAATCCTAGATGTGAAGTCAAGCAGAAGCACCTGTAACATCTCGGTCTGACCCGAGTATTATTTAATAATAAAATAATAAACGGATCAGTCTAGCTATAAATATCAGATGAAATAATATAGAATAAGAGATATGACAAAAATGTATGATAACCATAAAACCATACTGTGATAAGTATGTAATTGAAAATCTACAAGAGATTAATCAATATCACAAGAATCTTCTCAAAGATCAAAAAGAATGTCATACTCTTTATTTTTATTCACTAAAACCATAGGTATTGCTTATTATATCAATGTCAATCACAAAAGTCAATGACACACAAGTTCACCAAAGCACAAATATTGATAAAACTTATCAATGTAAATAACGGAAATTGGTGAAACACAAATTCTAGAAATCATCAATGGAAATCCAGAAATCAAAAAAGGGGGAGGCCTATCACAAAACGGGAGCATGAAAACTCACCAACACGTGTATCACAAAATGGAACGCTATTCCATGGTTGCTAACTATTAATTTTGAGCCGAAGCTCCACAAAACGACCGAAGACCATGGGTCACTAACCCACCAAATTGAGCCGAAGCTCCACAGAAATGGCGTTTAGTGTCCCTCGTAGACAAAGAGACATCGCACATTTGCTAGTCTAAATCACAAAAATGATTATCAACGATCATCAAGAAGTGTCAATTACAGTAAGCTAGTAAATATACGAGTTAAGCTTCATGTCCCATAACCACTAGCTTAACTTAAATATTTACGAACTAATTGTAGATCTCCACTCGAAAATTTTCCCAAGAGATTCAATCGAACAAGTTCAAGAATTAACCAACGAGGTAAACGCAAGCGTTTCATACCACTTGTTTTACTAAGCCGTTTAATTGGATTTCTCATACGAATGAGATAAAGGTTTGTATATACTAGAGGATTGGAAAATAATTTAAGAAACGAGCTTTGTAAAATAGTGTTGAAATCATTTTAATGGAAGAGTTTTGATATTTACTACTAGTATAGAAAACCTTTATATGTTAAAGTGACAAATCACAAAAATGATTATAGAAACCATAAGTCACAAAAATTCAAATTCGAAGACGTGAATAAAATCCAAAGAATTTAATTCCAAATCCATCAAATTGGAAATACCATTGCGACTTAACAGTCACGACTTACGACTTATGCGGCTCCACGGCATACGACCAAAGAGATCAGCGACTTAAGGAATAGCATACGGCCTAACAGAGCAATACAACAAGGCGCGACTTATGGCATGGTGCGACCAAACATGGCTTGAACTAAGTTTGTTGCGACCTAAGGGGCTAGCGGCATAACAGGCCGAGCGACCTATGGTAGTGGAACGGCCTAAGTATGGCGCGGCCAAACATGGCGTGACCCAAGGAGGTCAGCGACCTAAGGCAGGCCGACCTAAGCGGTAGAAGAGCAAACCGAGCGACACATGTGTTGCGACCTAAGAGGTTGCGACCTAACTTGGTTGTGAGATAGCAGGTGCGACTTATCATGGCCGAGCGACCTAAGGGGTGGAACAACCTAATGGCTGAGTGACTCAAGGGGGGTTGCGACCTAAATCATGGAACGGCCTAACACAAGGGTTGCGACCTAAGTCATGCCGACCTAACTGCAGGCCACGAATCATATGTGCAGGCCGAACGACCTAAGGGATAGAAGTGCAAAAACTCTCTCAATTTGCACCCGATCGAGCACAGACGTTAGGGGATTATGCCCAGCGTCCTCCCGGTTCTATTGACTCCTCGATGCATCACCAAAAACGTGTTCAATCATCAAAGTTAGGATTTTTGAAGATTTGAACCCAAAACACTAAAAATTGGGATTTTCACCCATTCAATTCAAACCAAGAGCAAATGCATATGAAAAGGTGTTAGGAATTCACACCCAACAATTAAAGATAGTTATAGACAAAGATGTGAGATAAAAATCTCACATTTACACAAAGTCAATGAAGAAGAAGCTTGAAAGCAAAGGAAGAATCAATGGCTTCTCTTTGAATTTGGAGTTAGATGTTGGATTTGCAAATGAACTAGGGCTTGGAGTTTTAATTTCCCATTCCTTCCTCCATTTTTGATGAAGCTTGAGTGTTAGGAAATGAAAGTGAAGTTATGAAGGGAAGGGGGTTGAGCTAGAATTAATAGTTTAGGCTAACGGGCCAAACCAAACCCAAAGCCCAAAGTGAAAAAGTGGCAAAATTCCACTAACTCCAAACATATCAAAGTTTATACTCAAAAAGATCGCAAACGGTGTTTTAGACCCAATGGAAGTCGTTCCGAGTCCTAGTTCGACCGTATGCAGAAAGTAACTTTTCGGACTAAAATCCAACTAACGATAAAATATTTAAATATTCAATCGTAAAATATGCGGGTTGTTACACAAGTCATCGTCGTGTTGGTTGGAAATGGACGATAGATTGATACGTAGTTCCGATATAATTCATGAGACCACAAAGAAGATTGATTCGATTAGTAAGGGGATGAATGAATCTTAGGACCATCAGAAGATTTATGCGAATGTAGGGCATTCGAATATAGAGTTTTCTGTTAGAGATATAGTTTTGTGAAAGAATCTCCATTGAATCATGTTTGAGATTTGGCAGTTCAGGGAATCTTGCACCGAGATTCGTTGGACCTTTTCCTATTAATGAGAAGACTGGTGCTTTAGCTTATTTGGTTGATCTCCCTAAGAAGATTTCTAGGGTGCATAAAGTGTTTCATGTTTTGCATTTGCGAAAGAATGTGCACGATTTAGGAGTTTTTATTAAGCCAAACTAGTTGGTGGAGGTAGATTTTGAGTCGGATGTTGCTAGACCATGTGGACCATCCGCATAGTCGATAGAGAGACTAGACAGCTTAGGAATAAGGTGGTCAATCTAATCGGTATTCAGTGGGGCGATGATCCTAGTGATAACACATGAGAACCAAAGGAGAGGATTCAAGCTTCTTATCCTTAGCTTTTTAATGGTACATTTGCATTTATTTTGTTAGAAATTTCTTGTTGTTCTATTTTTTTTGTATTTGCTAGATTGGTTGTTAGGATATGATGTATATTAAATTGTGCGTTGCTATGTTTTTTGAAAATTTGTTCAAATAAAACTCATGAGGGTTGGAGATTAATTCTCTATACTTTAATATTTCAAGGATGGAATCCTTTTGAAGGAGGGGGAAGATGTAACAACCTTTGCATTTGAGTATCAAGAATTTAATTTAAAATTTTATTTAATTAACATTCTTGATTAGCAGGTAGGAGAAATATTCAACTTTTGCAGACGTTGGATTTAGGACCCATGAATAATCTTATTGAGTTCAAAATGGGCGGGAACTTGAGCGAGTATAACTTTTGATATGTTTTGGTTAGGAAATTTGAGTTGGTGAATAGTGTTTGGATGAAAAAGAGGAAAGTTGTACTTAGCTAAATTTTGGGCTTTAGAATTGATTATTCTTCCTCTCTTTCTCTCTCACTCTTCGTTCACTTTTATTTGTCGTTCATTCTCAAAACACTTTCAGTCTCATTCTCACCTAAGCTTCAACCCTAAACCGACCTCTACAAGTCACATTAGATTTCCCAAAATCAAATAAAAATTACCATAATTTTAATTAGAGCAAGGAGTGCTAAGCTACTTCATCTTGGAGCATGATTTGAAGAAGAGAGCATCATCCAACTTTTCAGCAGAAACAAAAGTTGGATATTCTTTGGTATTCGTATTTCCTCTTCTTAGCAAGGTGAGCGGAAATGCTACTATATTTATTATGGAATTGTATTCTATGTATTTGGATCTGGTGGTTTGTTGAATGAAGTGGAATTGGTTAGCATGTTGCACATAGATTCATTGAGCTTGTATGAGTATACTAACTTAATTATACACTAAAAGAATCAACCTGGAGATTTATATTAGTGATTTAAGAAAGTCAATAAGCATTTAGGGCTCAACTTATTGATTAAATGAAGAAATAAACTAATTTAAAGCTACGAAATGATGAATAAATCAATATATGATTTTATCAAACTTATTTTGGAATTTCATGACATACTTTGTAGAAGTTATGAATTTTTAATGAAAAGACTTGAATTTGAGAATTTGAATATAAATTAATAGATGATAAATAAATTACTTGAAAATTGTAGATTGATTGTTTAAATAGTGTAGTATTTGGTTGTTAAATGATAGAATTTGTGGTTGATTGTTTGATATTTTAAACTGCTTGTTGGTTGATTTGTTGGATGTAATGAATATATTGAATAATATGATTTTATACATAATAAATGAAATAAAAGAGAAAAAGTGAATAAATTATATATATAAATGTTCATAAATTAAAATATAAAAAGTTTATTGAGAAAACTTCCTATTTCGAAGAAATGTAGGAAATGAACTTGAAATTATATACGTATAAGTGTGTATGGTGCATTTGAATGCATTTGCGCGCACATGGCACGATGTTGTAAAGTGTATTTTAGTTAATGGAAGCGAGCAGTTGTGATTCGATGGCTAAATGAATTAGTGGTGACACGAACCATAATTGAACACTTAATGAACTCAAGCCAAATAGTTGAGCAAACGACACCAAACTTCAACCTTCTGACGAAGGCGAGAAGGTGGCTTGCTAGAGGAGGCGGGGAGGAGACGGCTCATAAATCATCATCGGGAAGTGCTCCGAGCAGGGTTCATTGTCCAGTTCATGCACCAACCGGTGGACCGGTGGGTGCTAATCAGTCCCTCGGTTGGCATCTAAACTAGGCAGTTAAGCCCAAATCTGGAGCACTTTGCTCTAAACTGAAACCCCTTTCGCCTAAGCGACTTTGGGGAATACCTAGGGCTGTTGTCGAGGCGCTTTTGCGTGACGTTCCAGCAACGAGATGGAAATGTTATATTATGCTCATTCAGGATACGCTTGTACGCTACGTGATGTTGTACGATTTTCATGTTCCTTTGTGGCTTCGGATGGCGTACTATATGAGACACACCCGTCGTTCTCTTTTGTAGATATGTAACCTAAATTTAATAAGAAATCCTTAATGCTAAGAAGGGGGAAATGGTGATGATCATCTATGAGTGGATCACATATCACTTATGCTCACTAAGGGGTACGGTGAGATCCATGTATGTTTTAAGTAAATAGATTAGGTCATATATCACATATGCTCACTGAGAGGCATGGTGAAATCTACATGAGAACCATCCTAAGGATGTGGCTCAGGGTCTATGGTACACTGAGGTACCGACTCTATTTATTTTGGACCAAGATGGGAATCATTGGATCACGATGGATGTATATTGCAGACTCTACTCATTAGAAATGATGAGAATAATCATGCACACACCATTTGGCGCATATCGTTGTGTTGTAGACATATATTATGATATTCGTGTTACATCCATATTTGCGTATTGGGTTATCTTTATCATAGTCTATTACGTGCCGGTCACATTATATTAGTTGTGCTGACACGTTAGTTGTAGGTGAAGAACGAGTTAAGGTATATCATTAGTAACATACTCTTATCTTAATTATAGTCACTTATGTGAATGTGTGTGTGTATTGATTCCATATACAGTATTTTGATATTATTTCCCGCACATCAGGCTTTAAGTCTGACTCGCACGTTGTCCTCTTTATCTTGTGGCAACTCTCCGATACTTAATTGAGTACGCTGAGAGACGTGTGGCTTTAGAGATAGCTGTGGATTATAGTATTTTAGGATCGAAGTAGGCGATTTTTCGTTATACACTTAGATTTATATTTTGTAGTACATGACAGATCGGTATTTACATGTAAGAAACATGTATTCTTTAGATTTTATATTCGGTGCTTTGTATGTATGGGGCCTATGTATTTCGGCATTTGCTATTTGATCAGTTGCTTCCACGTTGCTATATCTCATATATGTATATCATGTTATGGCTATATTTCTTTGTATATTATATATTATCATCCCGTGTGGGATATTGTCATTACACCATAGCTAAATTAACTTAAATTAATAATACCATTAATTAACCACGTACACTCTGTTTTGTAGAACTTTGTTTGGTCACTGTAATTCGATGGCGAAATTTTTTAGGTTGCCACAGAACGAGTTGTTACATATTCTAAATGGTTTGATGTTTCGACATTTTTTACGAGCTTATGACACTAATGAAATGACACCATAACTTCAAGGTTGTAGCCACAAGTCTGGATAAGAGTACCAAAATGAGTTGTAACATTTCTATAGGAAATGGATGACTAATTATTTTATTTAATGAAGAAATAAAACAACCAAAAGATTACAACGGAACGTGAAATGAAGATAGTTATATATAATTTGGATAGATATTCAGAAATATTATAATTAGATATCAGCAAGAGTTTGATTTTGGAACTTATAAAACAACGGATAGGTTAAGAATTTGGAAATGCAAAAATAAAATAACACATAACCAAACTTGATTTTTCTTTTTATTTTAATCAATAAATTAGAGTTAAGTTAATTTTGTTGGGAATGAAGAACTAATAATTTTATCCGTTAGGGGTTGGATATTAAAAAAGTTGTGCTTGAACATGGATTCAAAAAGAGAAGGATAGTTGGGTTATATGTTTAAAAAATAATGATTCGGAATCTTATGATAGTATTTTTGCAAAAGCAAAAAATAAAGTGATACATAACTGGGCCTTCGCCTTTTATTTTGGATGATAGATTAAGGAAAGGATACCACCATTTGATATCAATTAGCCCATGGTCTAGCATTTCTAAAGCAACAACAGCATATTTTAAATTTACCTAAGCAAGTAAGCAACACAAATTTAATTCGAGGATAAAGTATTCAGTGCCGGTCCAAACGCAACTGTTGCCTCAGACAAAAATAAATGGCATTCTGCCAGGCTTGAATCTGGGTTGCCCCAAACAAGAAGAAGATACAAAACCACTAGGCTACAACTTGAATTGTAAAAGTTTACATACAAACATACTTTACTAATTATAATACATATCCAAGCTACCGTCGGAATTGTTGCCCCTACCGAATCGGTTGCCCTACACGGCCGTCTTGTTCGCCTTACCCTTAGGCCGGCCCTGAAAGTATTTTATATATTTTAGCTAACACAGCCCTAAATACCCCTTCAGTCTTCCACCTTTTTTCCTTATTATATTACATTGAATTTTCCGTACACATATAGGCGAAGAATTTACAACCAGATTTTGATTAGGTGGACTCTTGTGCGGAACTAAACGAAAATAACGAGAGTACATGTATGCAGCAATATAACATGGAGCTATACAATGCAATTGGGACATACAGATCTGCTTCTTTCTCTTTATTTGAAATTACGTAGTTTACAACTAAAATGAAAATTTGTTTGAAGGAAGAGAGAGTGGGGATCAGTCAGTTTTTTTTGCGTACAACCATACCATTTGCTATACAACCTTTTAAACACCCAAGTCAAAACCAGAAAACTATAATTAGAAAATTAATTTTAATTTTAATAGAAATAAATTTTTTGCTTTGCCAACAAGTCGATATGTCCGAGTGGTTAAGGAGACAGACTCGAAATCTGTTGGGCTTTGCCTGCGCAGGTTCGAATCCTGCTGTCGACGCCATTTTTGCCTGAAGGTATTCAGTTTCCACGGTCAATTTTGCTGCCTTTGCCTATTGATCTCTTCCCGCTACATTTCATAATCTCTCCTCCTTCTAACCCTAGCGCTTCATTCTTTTATACATATTTATATTTTCTTCTTTTCCATTTATTCGACTTTGCTCGTTGTTTACTCATTCACGCGAGCTGAACTTTACTTTACGGTTTCATCATCTGCATTTAGTAATCAAGTTTTTTAGACGTTTTTGATAATTTTTGTTGGCTGTTTAAATACTTGTACGTTGCTGCAAAAGTACAATAAAAAAACTTCCAAACGTACTGCTTCATTGTGCTATAACATAATTTATCCGATTTTCGGTACTGAGTTGTATTACAATTCCTTATTGTGTAATCACAGTCTGAAACTTGTGAAGCATTCAGTACCAGTATGATTCTGCCTAAAACTTTCATTTTCTAGTGCAAATACAGCAGTCGCAGAATATTGGTAAACATCAAATAATTTGTGGTTGTTAAGGCTTATTTCTGGATTTAGCTACGAATCAAGGTTGTTTATAACTCGTATTTGCAAAAATAAGTGAACAAAATCATATACCGAATAAGAAGAAGATTGGTCGCACTGGAATAGTTTATTCCATCATGCAAAAAACATTATGTCTGAATTAATTATGTTTGTTGCTTCATGCATGCGATATTGGGATCCCGTCGATTCTGAGGGTATCAGTCACTTTTGTACTGGTTTGGTAATCGAACACCTTATACTGGGTGCTCTCACCTTTTCCTAGGCTTCTCATATAGCAAGTGCTTAATCTCAAATAAGACTTGTTGGATGGGTGTTCGTGAGTGCCGCGAAATGAGCATTTAAAGAGACACGAAAGGTGCTGCGAAAGTGGCATTTGAAATGGACAAGAATAAGGATTATTAGTTTTGTTACCATTAATTATATAGTTAATGTATTTGTATTATTTTAAAATAAATATATTTTTAGAATGTAATTTAAATTCGAAAATTTGATAGCTGAACCGCAATAATGATAGAAGTACAATTGCATTAGAACAACAATTCCAAATTACGGATACATTAACGCTGCAAAATTAGAATTATCGATACAATAACAATACAAAACACAATTACTAGTACCATGCTGGTAGTTTCTAACGTAGTCCAGCAACAACTAATTCGTTTCATATGTTATTTCGAACGATTGTCATGGAATTTATCGCATTTCTATCGACTGGCTCACTTCACTATTCCCAAACATTAGAATACTATAGCACTCTTTTACAAATTCTTTTGGAACTAGATCAGTATCATCGTCATATGTCATAAATTTCGGGTCTTCTTCGTTGTATCGTCATATGAAATTGTGGATAGCAATTGTAACAGTAACAACGTTTAATTGAACTTTATATTTATATGTGGACATGTCAGGTAACATTGCAAATTTTCTCTTCTAAATTCCAAAGATTCTTCCGATTGTCATATGTAAACTCGAATGATAGTAGTTGAAAATTTCATTTTCAATCTTTGGTTCTATTGGAACTTGGTCAGCCAGCAGCGGAAGATATTAGTTAATTTCAAAAAAATCCCTTATTTGATATATATCGGCCTATGAAGTATAATTTATTTAAAACATTTCTAAATTTAACTTAAATAAAATCTTTTATTTCAATTAAATTTATAAATAATGAATTTAATTTTATTTAATTTATGTTTAATTAGATATAACCGTACACATATGTATCATATACATATATGATATATTTATGTGTGTGCATGTATAACATAACAATCTGTGTATGGTATAGCATGCCCGTATAGAAATATTGGGATTTACATCACAGCATATAAGCTCATCTTATATGTATTGTATGTTGTCCAAATATATGTATGTGTGTGTGTGTGTGTGTGTATAAACTTGTTATCTAAATAAGTATTAAAACAATATAAATATTTACGTGTGTGTGTAATACATGTGTTGCATGAATGTAAAAATTATAACACACACACATATATTAAATTAGATATTAACTAGATAAATGACTGTGTGTGTGTATAAAACACGCACACATATATACATAATCTACAAGGTTGTATTTTTTATTAAATATAATATACACATATATTTTATAGTAAGAAAATAATATATACATGTATCTATGTATAATAATATTTTAATGTCTAAAGTATTTATAAATATGTGTATTTAAATGTGTGTGTGAGTGTGTGTATGTTTATATGATCATATCAATTATGAAAATTAAATAATTTTATGGCATTCCAGATCCAATACGCAACACATAAAATATTTTATTATAATTTTATATTATTAAATTTTTTATATAACACACACACACACACACATCAGTCGAAAAACAATAAAATAGTGTTAAAATTATTTTTGTGACATATTTTTCAAAATTTAAACTTTTTGAAATTCAAATATGATACTATAAAGTCACAGAAAAATTTCGTAAGTCAAAATTATATATTTTTATTATTAATTAATATCGGCCACATGATTAAATGATTTTATTAAAAATAATAATATTAACTTTTAAATTCTAGGATTTTGGCCAAGTGATAATATGGTGTTGAGAAATTTTATAAAATTTTAAATATAATGTTCAAAACATATTTTATTTTGTATGAATTATTCATCTTATATTTCAATTTAAATAATATTAAAAAAATAGAAAATAATTATTAATAAACACTTTGCAGTTACACAAAATTATAATTAGTATAAATTAGAATATATAAAATACAAGAACAATTTTTAGCATGAAATGATGGCAAAATTAATTATAAGTAATTTAATCCATGTAATATGACATATTAATATAAGTATAATTAATTAATAAATGATAAAAATTAAAATAAATTTATTTGGCTGTGTAGACCTTTGATCTATATAAAAAATATTTTTTTATTATACATACATATAGACATATAACCATTCAACATGTGACAACATTCATACATATATCCATCTCACATAATTAACAATATAATTATGATATATATATATATATATATATATATATATATATATATA
Organism: Allium cepa; assembly: GCA_030765085.1. Classification (NCBI taxonomy): domain Eukaryota; kingdom Viridiplantae; phylum Streptophyta; class Magnoliopsida; order Asparagales; family Amaryllidaceae; genus Allium; species Allium cepa. Next base: position 787,646,968 of record CM060935.1, on the reverse strand, counting down.
TAAACAAGAAATAGAATATTATACATAAACTATAAGTCATATGATATAATAAAGCCATAATAAAACTTATGCCTAGGAGTACATATTGCTATGATGAATATCCTTTCTTAGAATTCTTCTCAATTCGGCAGACTGCTAATCTTTGAATTGTAGACCGTTGAATATCCAATATATGTTGATTTGAAATTGATTTGAGATTAACTTTTTTGGAGCTTTTTTCTAGGTGAATTTGACCAACAAAGAGATGAATTGGCAGCAAATAAGATACATTTGTCTTAGTGTTAGGAGATCTTTTATAGTGGAAGAAACAGAGAGAAAGGTGGATCATATCTCTTACCCATTCTCCCTAAATCTAAGACATCCATCTATGATGCTCCTACCCCATTTTTATCCCCCCATCTACATGCTTGTTGCTGTCGAATGTATCACCATACATCATGGGCTAATACCCATTTAGGTCCAAATAAATATTACTAATTAAATATAATTTAATTGCTTGTCGATATCGCATATCAATCGATGTATTTATAACTATTATGAATATACACAATAATATTTATTACTCAAATCATATTCAAAATTTTAAAATATATTTCATAAATATTAATTTAATTAATTAATAACAATTATAATAATTAAATCGTTTGGTCTAAAGAGAATTCATCATAACGGTTGAGTGACTCGTCATGTGTAAATTTGGCCAACGATTAACATTGAACAATTTGAATGTTAACGTCAATACGTTACTTAGCAGGTGGTGTGACATTTTGGCCAAATTTATTGCTTACTTAGTTTCAATAAAATTAAATTTTAGTTAATTAAGCGTTACCCGATTGTGACATTCATTTACACCAATTCTCTTCATCAAAACTATATCACTTTGGACTTATTGAATTTGGTAATGGTAAAATTCCAATCGTCCATATTCAACTCTATAGTCCAAAAATATATTTCTTGGTTCAATAATAATAATAATTATTAATTGAAATGCTCTGTCCATAGACTTTAACTTTGAGTTGATTGTCATACTAACCCCATATAACCGAGGAGACGAATCCTCTTTTGAATAGTGCTTCACTTCGAATACATTCACTCGATTCAACTATAGTTAATCGATGGACGCGTGCCATGATTTGACTATAATCAAAGCGGAGCTTCCATATTGAAGATCCACGGCATTTTCAAGTCGAGTGAACTCTATAAATCAATCACATTGATATTTTCTGTTTGACCTTATTTATATTAACCAACATAAAACTATCAAGTACTCGTTCTATATTTATCTAATATCTATCAGTACGTAAACCCTAGGTGCCCCCTACAGTCATGAGTAATATGTTGCCCAACATTTGAAGAGCGTTACTTGCACCAGTCTCAATGGATACATCGATATTCAGTCTCAATGTATCTTGACTAGGAACATTTAAAACGGTATGTTTGTTTTCATTGTGATAAATTACTTATTGTTACAATACTTTATAACTACTATCACAAAACAAACCATTTATGGATTTTCTATTGAATATACTTTTAATTGTTTAATTAATTAATTTAACACATTATATCAAGTATATAATAAAAAGAAAACACCTTTTATTTCAAACAATATTGGTTATCGAGTTAGACGTACATAACAAATTACGTAATTGCTCCTAGAACATACCCATGACTTTATCAATATCCCACTTGCGCTTGGGATTAATTATGGAATCTTGTTCCAACTTTTCTAGTCGATTTTCTCAAAACCAGTTGGGTTGGTCCCTTAGTGCGTGGGTATGCTATTACATTTAATTTGTCTATTATGTCAATTAACTCTCTCCGACGTTGATAAACTACGTTTAATGTGGAATAATTCGAAGTATGTCTCGACTTCCAATGAGCTCTAATTTCTATTGCGAACTATATCGCGGCATTGTTATCATATAACAATGTTATGGGATTATCAACATTTGGAATCACCCTTGGCTTAGTTATAAATTTGTTCTTTTATTGTATATACATTGCTTTTATTGTGACGCTATTCAAATCAATGTACTCAACATTTTCATTGAATCTACTATAATCTTTTTTTGGAACACCTCCAACTTAAAGATTCTTAACTTAAATTTTATTATTGACATATTATACACAATATCGTTTATGAAGTTTGAGTCTGAACATTTCTTCATAAAGAGTTCGTTGTTTCTGTAAACAATTCTCTAGTATTTCATAAATACACGAGAACACTTCAAACCACCATTCCAAGATATCAATTTGGACTTGATATTTGCTTTATATATTAAATACATAAGCAAATCATGATATCATAGACAACATAACATGAATAATGATTCCTATTGCTAATGCATAAGGAATTCATTTTACATGTTCTATATTGTGTATATTTTAATAAGGAGTCCTTGCATATGGTTTTAGGGAAGTCTCAATACCTTTTATAATTACTACAAAAGACATCAATTACAAATCCAACGTTGAGTATTAAAATAAATAAAAATGATTTTAACACAAGTACATGTTAAAAATCAGTAATGTATTGGTTTCTTATGATTTAGAAATATCTATGTACCTTTTAACTTTATTTCCTATGAGCACACACTTCATTTACACTTTGATTGACAATAAAACTATTTGATATTTTTATCAAAACATTTGTTCAATTTTAATGCTTATAAAATGATACTTTCTATCATTTATTGGATCATATCAAAAAATCCACAAACTCAATATCGCTCACACTGGCTTCAAGACACTTTGATTGTTATGTGCAAACATTCCAGTCTAAATCTGTATTTAGAACTTTCTATTTCAACACATATATACTAAAACCCAAAGTCATGGTAGGTGATAATTTTGTGAGTAAATCCGAATTAACTTGAGTATATTGAATAACGAATCTATTAGGCTAATTTCCATGATTGAAATTTGCAAGGTTATTCTTATCAATGTTGCTCATTAAATTCCAACTGCATTAGTTTCTTAAAGATACAATTGTGGCTGGTGGATCACATCCCTTCAGATACGACTACCAAAATCATATTTTGATAATGTACTTCAAATCTTTTTGGATTTGCGCATCATACCATATCATAGACTCAATACTCCTAAAGCTTTAATTAACCAACCGAGGATTATTTGTGATTGAAATTGAGAAAAAAGTCACTATTTCTTTTTAATATACAAGAAAAATTATTAGACGTTCTAATATGTTATGTTCATTTTGGTTTGGTTAATTTCATTTCATCCCTTGTAATCAGTTTTATCATTGGATTGTATTCAAATTCATTTTATATCAACAATTTCTTAATGAAAATCCTTCACTATGAAGTTGGTTTTTCTTAAAACAACAGTTGTTCCTCAATACAATGGAATAGGCGTTCATAAGCATTTTATGAGTTGCTTTATATAAAATCGATTTTTTATCAGTTCACATTATATTTATGTTTGCGACATAAATTAGTCATCTAATGACCATCGTTCCCAAAACTCTCTTGGGATAATTGATACAAGATCCTTACTTACAATTATTACATGCAGTCTTTTGGTTTGCACAACCTACTAACTCCTTAGCCTAGGATATATAGGGGTTTCTTATAATCTCATATGGTTTTATACATTATTCTTTAGATGATATTAATTTTAGCCTTGTGTACTACTCTTAAAATACACAACCTCGTTGAAAGAAGTTAACTCAACTTCATTCACAATCAATCGTGCTTTGTCTAACAATGTTTGATTACTCCTTATCAATACATTATTATATGTCACAGGGAGGAGAGATTTTTGGGATTAAATCTCTACTCATTTTTAGGTACGTTCAGACTCTTTCCAATATACTCACACGTTCAGTCAAATTGAATCATTTCTATCACATGTTACATTATTTACATCCATTGTATATTCTATGGGCTTACCATAGATGTGATGCCCCACCTGAGACCCACATAAGCAAAGAGTATTATTGAGTAATACTATATGCTAATGAAGAGAACAGATCTAGATAGGAGCGACCATCTATAACCTTGTCTTAAATATCTATTGAATAAGTCGACAATACCATTTTTTTCTCAAGTGGATCGATATATCAATAAATACTTAATGCAAAGCCATAGGTGGATATAAGATCTATCAGAACAAATTACAATAACTCGAATGCAAAACACATCATAAAATAGTAGATCATCACATATATATACATATACAGAAACATCAAAGAGTATACAAAATGATACATGTCAAGTGGTATAGCAACCACAATATACAAGCGAGTCAAAATAATATACAAATTACAGTAGCAACAAAAAGGACTACACAAAAGCTACAACAAAAAAGAGCCAGTAGAAAAGTCCATGCGGAAGCAGAATAGGCTAAGTACAAAGGGTACCTAACCTGAAATACCTCGGTCTGACCCGAATATTAAATACACGGGTCAATCTAGCTAAACAAATTAGTTCACAAGGATAAGTGATAATATGAGCATAAGGATAATGTGATAATATTCGCGAATGGGAAGGAACAATCTAAAGTGTATGATTACATCAAGTGATAATATATTATCACTACACAAACATATAATCTCAAAAGAGACAAAATAACCCATAAAACGATAAAAGTAGCGAGCCTCATATCATAGGCATTCATAAAACATCAAATATGGTTTAGAGGAAAACATAAACCCACCATCTTGGTGAATCCAAAACATGCATAAAGAGATCCCATCTCAAACACGACATAAGGCAAATATATCTCCAAAGAGGAGAATAAAATCTCAAGTAAACGCCAAAAGGCAAATCTCATATAACGCCAGTATAGGCAATTCAAATCTCAAAAATAGAACTACCAAGAGTTTAAATTTTCGAAAGGTAACCGCCACAAATATATATCGAATGGTTCAAAGGACCAATTCTGAAAAAAGCGATACACTAGGGAAATCACTAACATCAATGAAATCATCTCAAAGATATAGCACGTGCTCACAAATGGCCGAAGCTTGCCAAGTACTGTTCTCCCAAAATAAGGCGCCATATCTCTTAACAGATGTCCCGAAGGACAAATAAATACATCTCTTAGACAAACATCCCGAACGACAACATCTCTAAGGATAAATATGTTGCAATGACAAACATCTCTTAGACAAACATGTGAGCAATGTGGATTACGGATCTTAAGGCTAAAATTAACACTAGAGGGGGGATGAATAGTGTTTTGAGGAATTACTAAATCTTTTTGATTTTATGTTCATTTGAACACAAAGGTATGCAATATTCAGACATATATATGATCACAGAATCAAACACAGATGCAGAAATAAAGTAAAAGCAATAAAGGAAAGAACACACCGGATTTTATACTGGTTCAGAGTTACCCTACATCCAGTCCTGCATACAAGTACGGATTTCCTTTCAAAAGCAATTGTTACAGTTATACCCTCGATTTCAAGGTCACGAGGTACACCACTCCAGATTCACAATCCTTTGGGTAGAGATACTTGATTTTACGGGCAACAAGTTCACCCAATTGATTTCACAGGCTACAATCACACCTTTTCTCGCTTGATTGATTTCATAGGCTACAATCACACCTTTTCTCACTCAATTTATTACAAACAAGCCTATAACTATGAATAGCACCGAGATCTTGTTGAGATAGTGATAGACAATCAAATCAGAGATGATCTAGTTAGATTCAATGGTGATTTCGACAGAGTAATGGTAAAAATATATATAAAGAAATGTGGAAGAAGAAGAGGAGTGAAATCAGAGAAAAAATGAATATATCGTTTAGAACTACCCCTGTTTATAGTAGAACAACAGCTATGTCCATTCGTGAAAGGACGTGACGAATATACACTTCTTTTGAAATTCAAAATTTTGAAATCAACTGCCACCTTGTCGACAAGGGGTCCTAGGGGTTGTCGACAAGCCTATGGTATTTTTAGTGATTTGTTTTCCTTGAAAATAACTTCTATCTTGTATTAAAAACTATTTTTAAACTTTATAAATATACTTAACTATAGTTAAAATACATAAATAAGTATAGAGAATAATATTTTGATATATATAAAATTTTACTATAATTTTATATTTAAGTCTAAGTATAAATATTAAAAGTTAAATATATTATTATTAAAAGATAGTGTAAAACCAAGGATAATTTGAATTTGAAGATAAATATTATTTTGAGGCTAAAAGTATTTTAAAACCAGGATAGATGTTTTTGATTCTTTTAAAAGGAAGGTTTTGAAATCATTCTAAAAACAAGATATACTTTTGTAAAAACATTTGAATAAAAGTTAATGGATACAAAACAATGTTCCACTGGATTTTTCTTAGGTTCCATCCCACTTAGTGTTCCAAACCTTTAACAGGCTCGAAGTGGATTCCATTCCACGAATAAATTGGATTTTAAGATGCCCGTGTTTTCTAGGATTTTTAACAAAATTTCTAATCAAATTACTTATTATTGAAATCTTGAACTCTTGATAATCTTGATACTTATGAGTCTTCAATCTTGATATCTTGAATCTCTATATTGTACAGCCTTCATTCTTGGTACCTGCATGGTTAAATCCTGCATATACATATATATATATATATATATATATATATATATATATAAACTATAACATTAGTATTTATATTTTATAATCTTATTCTAAGGTTGTTGTCATCAAAACCATCTTCTCAGGGACTAACAATCTCCTCCTTTTTGATGATGACAACCTTTGTTTATAAAATATTACTTCTATCTTAATAACTCCCCCTAAAACTAATAACTCCCCCTTAATATATGCCTAACTATCCTATTTTATACTTCTCCCCCTTTGTCATCAACAAAAGCTAACTCCAAACTATATAACTCCCCCTTATTCTTGTACTAAAATACCTGCATTAATATAATATTCAATGGAGTATATAATAGATAGATTAAGAGATAATTATACTGATAGACATGATAACTAATAAAAGATCATATAAATATCATTGTGTTTTTATACATGTTTTGTACTCCAAATATAAATCCACACTAAATATCAATCCACACAAAATCAAATCAAATCAAATCAAATAAATCCAAGCAATCAATTAAAATCAAACAAAGCAATCAAATAAAATCAAACATTATAAGGAACTTCCACCCATCCTTCTTCTCCAAATATAGGGTCTTCTTTAATGGCATCCCAATTTTCATTTTCATTGGAGAGAGAGGCTGGAGGATGTGTTTCATTATCATCCTTGTGGTTCTAACTACCCTGACTCAACCTTCGAAAATCGACACCGAATACGACACTCATATTCCAATGCCGCAGATCCAAACGTCGAATCTGGTTCGCCGGAGCTTATAACATATTAAGTACAACACAGCAGAAGAAAAGAATGAATATCATTTACAACTCCAATGTTATACAACGATGATATCAATATGATACAAGAAATATCAGAGACAATAAACAGCATGAAACGAATAGCAAAAGAGATTACCCAATAACAAACTGCAACTCCAATTCAACGTTGATCACCGAAAATCGCCAATTTTGTGCTTTCCGTTCAATTTAATTTTTCTCAATGTTTCCAAGCTTAAATTTTATGAATTTATAACCTAAATTCATCATTTCCTATTACAAATTAGAATTTGAAATCCAAACTTGAATTTATAAAAATTGATTTTTCTTCTTTCTTAATACATTGACTGTATTTTCAACCCCCTAGATAAATTGCTTAATGAATTCCCTTGTTTTTATTTTTAAAATTTGTATTATATCAAAACGAACAATTTTCTTTTAAACATCATAGGTTAAAAGAGATTCAGAGGAAGAGGATTGGAATTTTAAACTAAAATTTCAAAACCTGTAAACTAAACAGAAGTCCTACCTCTTCTGTTTCCCAAACATGCATACAAAAAACTCATATATATATATTCATACAGGCATCATTCATATTGAATTCCAAAGGGAATCACATGTAGAACCAAAGTATAAATGTTTTTTTTAAGAGTTTGTTCACAGTTCACAGCATTGGGTACAAACAAAACTGGTTTTTAAAAAAGAATTGAAGTTGCTCACCTGAAGTTTGATGTTTGAAAGCAGAGGCATTTTTGATAAATCTGGGATTTTGATTTAGCTCACTTGATTTTCTTTCACTTCTGCTTTGATCTTGAACTTGTTCTGCTTTGAACTTTTGCATGCTCAATTCCTTTTTGAACAGATTTTTGTTTTAAATTTGAGATGATGATCAGAAAGGAACCCGAGCCTGGAATTTCTACTTGTTGAAACTGATATTGTTTTGACCTTTGAACCTGAATCTAACTTCTGCTTCTCAGGTTTGCCTCCTTGTTTCAGTTATAAACTGAAGCTTTTTGTCACTTTAACAGATTATTGTTTTGGTTTCAGATCTGGTTTTACTTTCTTTGAGATTTGGTATTGGTTTCTTTTGAATTTTCTTTTCAGATTTTAGTTTTAAGATAGTCTTGTTTCTAGAAGTGAAGATAAAAAAAAATTTAACGAATGATAACCATATTACTTGTAAATTATTTTTTTTATCTTAAGAAGGAGATAATGCCACTTGTTTAAATGGGTGAACACTTGTTAATATATGTTTTTATATGGTTTACATTTGTTAATACTACGTTATATTAGTCTAACACTTGTAATACTACTTGTCTCCTTATTTTACAAATGTCTTAATAATTCAAAATGGTTACACTTGTTATAGTATAAATTTTTTATGTTTAAATCCTTTTGTTAAATTTAATTATACATTTCATTTTGACCCTATCATTTTATAAATTACTTTATATTCACATATGTATATTCTCAAATTATACTTATTATGTTTTAAATGTTAAAAATAATTATTTAATACTTTCTTATGTATTATTTAATCATCCATCGTATCGCATCGAAATGATTTTCTTGCTCCTTGATCATCTGCATTTGACTCAACTCTAAGTGTCGCTAGTTACGAAGAATGAAGGAAAGAATATTCTTGAAAGAATTAAGGGTTTCTTCAAGATTCTTGGTTAAACTATGAATTGGATTGGCTATATTTGAATTTGTGAGAAGAATTAGAGACAAAGTAGATAAGAAATAATTTTGAGTGATGAATACTGGAAGAGATAGGTATTTATAGGTGTAGAAATTCTTTTGAAATGAATAGACATAAGTTAGTTATTCAAATTTTAAATTTAAAATGAAAAGTCATTTCTGACCAGTACATGTCGACATGGTCTAGGTAGGGTTGTCAACCGGGGTCAGTTAATTTTGATGAGTTATTTTGATTTTGTGAATAATTGTGTATATATATATTTATATAATATACTAACATTTATTCTAGAGATAGAATAAGCTAGATAACAGAAAAGTAATTGAATGTCATTCATAATAGAACGATACAATGATTAAACATTAAGAACTACACGAACATTCAAATCAAAACAAACTAAAACTAACACAACACGACATGAAAAGATAGAACTAGTTAGAGGATGACGAAGATGAAGATAATCCAAGCTTCTTTCTGACTTTGGAGAAAAACTTGTTCATCTTGGATGACATTATCCAATTTCTTACTAACGGACCGTTTAAGAATCCGTTGATTCTCGACAATGGTCTTTTGATTTTTTAGTAAAGTTTTGTTGGTTGGATTAGGAGGATAGTCAATGCTTTCCAAAGATGTTTCACCTTCTTCTTCTTCTTCTTCTATTTCCATTTCATCGCCTTCTTCTTCTTCTTCTTCCTCGTCTTCCATCTCCTCATGATCCAAACGCTCTTCCTTTTCGGCAAGAGCCTCATATGCTTGAAAAACAAATGGAATTTTCATAAGAGAAATATTTGAGTGATTAAAAACCTTTCTTGAAACAAATTCTTCTCCTTTGAAATCTACTCCAAAATAGTTAAAAATCCGAGTGAGGTAGATCCCATGATACAAAGTGTTCACCCATTTCAAGATTTTTGGGACAAAATTCATCCAAAATTAATTACGCCGAATTAATATCATAATTTCCAAAAATAGCAAAAAGTGCTTTGCAAACTTTTGAAGTTGGATTGTTAAAACTCCCCGGCCTTGGGGTCAAAGTATATTGTAAAGAAGATTAACAATTCTAGCTTTTGGTCGAAAGTTTCGATTTTTGAATTCAAAGTTGTCATTTCGTTCGAAAATGTGATGAAATGTCTCACGATCACTTTCATCAATATTAAAACTAGAAAGATTCATTCCCATGCTCTTGCAATTGAGAATGGTACCCAAAAGATCACAATTTAAAATGATTCTAGTGTCTTTGACACTACTTCAAATTTCATCATCATTTCCATTATAAAATCCACGGTTAAGATTTGCATAGAAAATTTTAACAAGATTTGGATAACAAACAAAATCATTTTGAGAAGAATCAACAAGACTAAGAACTTGATTATTTGCAAAAAGAAAATCGATTTCATAAGTAGAGAAATCTTGAAATAAAGCAAACTTCCCAAGATGGACTTTTCCATAGTTAGCTAGCTGATATATGCTTTTATAGCCTCCGGATAATTATTGAATTGCACTTTTATCTTTTTGGAAATTCTCATTATGGAAGGGTTGCTTGAAGAAGCTATTAGAGTAGAGAGTTTGATATTTTGGAATTAGAGTTTGAATTTGAAAATGAAATTGAAAAGTTGTGGCAAGAGATAGTGAATAAATAGATTCTCAAAGGACATGTTCTCTGGTCAAAATGTGACTTTTCATAGAATTGAATGAAGTGAAAAGATGGAGGGAAATTCAACATTTTGAATTTCAAATTTCTATACCCTTGTCGACAACATGGTGGGGGCCTTGTCGAAAGGTGTCTCTGAATTTTTATGATTTATTTCTCTTAAGTATTTTAATATATATATATTTATTATTTTTAATGTTTATATATATATCTGGAATATTACTAGAATTATAGTATATTCCATAAAATATTATGATACTATAAAAAATAAAAAATAATAATAAAATAATAGTAAAAATAATAAAATAAAAATTTTAAAATTAAAACAACACACCAATTCAAAATCAATCAATCAAGCATCCAATTCTAAGCATGCAATTTCAACCAATGTATTGTAAACGTGTACCTTTTTCTAAGTCCGTTTCTCTGAATTCATCGCAGTTGTGAACTGCCATGAAACACATATTTGAATTATTTATCTTCTGATCATTATTGCTTGAGACGAGTCTGAGTCATCTAGAGTAGCACTAAATGCACGTTTTCGTTTCTTTGTGAAATCATTGTTTATAGGAAGATTTTTGCCTATCTAGATACGGATGGTCTCTTTTGTTATAGCCTAGTTCGTCACAGTTGAAACATTTAATATTGTTTGGCACTACATTCTGATTTCCAGAGTTTTTATAGTTGTTTCTCTTGAGATTATTCATCTTTCTGTATTTCAGGAATTTTCGAAAATTATTGATTATAAGGGCTATCTCTTCATCATTATCGCTGTTTGAGTCTGATCCATCGGTCAATGCATTGAATGCCATTGATTTCTTTTCAGATGCTTTGCTTTCTCTTCTCTGACTTCAAACGACATTATATTTCCAATTAATTCTTCTATCTTTAAGGTACTGATGTCATTTGCCTCTTCGATCGCAAGTGTCTTTTGATCCCATTCTGGAGTAAGAGAATTTAAGATTTTTCTGACTTGATCTTCTTCCGAAAATTCCTTTCCCAAGGATATTAAGGAATGCACAATATTCTGAACTCTACCATACATATCTAAAATAGACTCATTAGGATTCATTTTAAATAATTGAAACTGGTTTGTGAGCATGGAAATTTTGGTCTGTTTAACTTTGCTTGTTCCTTCATGGGTAACTTGCAAAGTTTTCCAGATTTCATATGCAGACTTACAAACTGACACTCTATTAAATTCATTTCTATCAAGTGAACAAAACAAAATACTCATAGCTTTAGAATTGTTTTGTGCAATGGTCTTTTGCTCAGCAGTCCACTGTGCAAAATCAGTTGTGGGTTCAAAATATTTAATCTGTGTGATATTCCAAGTGTCTAGTCTTATAGATTGTAAATATATTTTCATCCTACATGCCCAATATGCATAGTCACTTCTATTAAAAAGTGGTGATCTGACAGTAGACCGACCCTCTACAAATGAACTAGTGACAGGGATGATAGAACTAGTGTCGGCAGTGTTAACAGTACCAGTGTTGGTAGCCATTTTGAAAATTTTTCAAAATTCAGATTATGAAACTTTGAAAACCTCGCTCCGATACAAAATATGAGAAATGTGGATTACGGATCTTAAAGCTAGAATTAACACTAAAAGGGGAGTGAATAATGTTTTAAAGAATTACTAAATCTTTTTGAGTTTATGTTAATTTGAACACAAATGTATGCAATATTCAGACACAGATATGATTACAGAATAAAACATAGATGTAGAAATAAAGTAAAAGCAATAAAGGAAAGAACACATCTTGATTTTATACTGGTTCAGAGTTACCCTACATCCAGTCCCGTACACAAGTACAGATTTCCTTTCAAAAGCAATTGTTACAATTACACCCTCGATTTCAAGGCCACGAGGTACACCACTTCAGGTTCACAATCCTCTGGATAGAGATACTTGATTTTATGGACAACAAGTTCACCCAATTGATTTCATAGGCTACAATCACACCTTTTCTCGCTTGATTGGTTTCACATGCTACAATCACACCTTTTCTCGCTTGATTGATTTCACAGGCTACAATCACACCTTTTTTCACTCAATTTATTACAAAGAAGCCTATAACTTTCAATAGCACTGAGATCTTGTTGAGATAGTGATAGAGATCAAACCAGAGATGATCTAGTTAGATTCAATGGTGACTTCGGTAGAGTAAGGTAAAAATATATATAAAGAAATGTGGAAGAAGAAGAGGAGTGAAATCAGAAAAAAAATGAATATAAATTCGTTTAAATATGCCCCTATTTATAGTAGAACAACAGCCATATCCATTCATGAAAGGATATGACGAATAGACACTTCTTTTGAAAATCAAAATTTTTAAATCAACTGCCACCTTGTCGACAAGGGGTCCTAGGGGTTGTTGACAAGCCTATGGTATTTTTGGTAATTTGTTTTTCTTTGAAAATAACTTCTATCTTGTATTAAAAATTATTTTTAAACTTTATAAATATACTTAATTATAGTTAAAAAACATAAATAAGTATAGAGAATAATATTTTGATATATATAAAATTTCACTATAATTTGATATTTAAATTAAGTATAAATATTAAAAGTTAAATATATTATTATTAAAAGATAGATTAAAACCAAGGATAATTTGAATTTGAAGATAAAGGTTATTTTGAGGCTAAAAATATTTTAAAACCAGGATAGATGTTTTTGATTCTTTTAAAAGGAAGGTCTTGAAATCATATTAAAAACAAGATATACTTTTGTAAAAACATTTAAATAAAAGTTAGCGGATACAAAACAATGTTCCACTAGTTTTTCATAGGTTCCATCCTACTTAGGGTTCCATCCCTTTAACAGGCTCGAAGTGGATTCCATTCCACGAATAAATTAGATTTTAAGATGTTGGTGCTTTTCTAGGAGTTTTAACAAAATTTCTAATTAAATTACTTATTATTGAAATCTTGAACTCTTGATAATCTTGATACTCATGAATCTTCAATCTTGATATCTTGAATCTCTATATTGTACAGTCTTCATTCATTGTACCTACATGGTTAAATCCTGCATATACATATATATTTGAACTATAATGTTAGTACATATATTTTATAATCTTATTCTAAGGTTGTTGTCATCAAAACCATCTTCTCAGGTGTGAGAAATGCGGATTACAGATCTTAAGGCTAAGATTAACAGTAGAAGGGGGTGAATAGTGTTAATAAAGAATTACTAAATCTTTTTCGATTTATGTTAATTTAGACACAAAAGTATGCAAATATGATCATAGAAACAATCACAGATATAGAAATAAAATAAAAAGCAGTAAAGGAAAGAACACACCGGATTTTTTATTGGTTCGGAGTTACCCTACATCCAGTCCCGCAACACAAGTACGGATTTCCTTTCAAAAGCAATCGTACAATTACACCCTCGGTTTCAAGGCCACGAGGTACACCCTCCATAATTTCGATTCTTTGGGTAGAGATACTTGATTTCCGGGCCACAAGTTTACCCAATTAATTTACCAAGGCTACAATCACACCTTTTCCCTTTTGATTGATTTCCAAGGCTACAATCACACCTTTTCTGACTTAATAGATTACAAAGAAGTCTATAACTCTGAATAGCACTGAGAATCTTGTAGAGACAGTGATAGAGATCAAACTAGAAGTAATTGAGTATGATTCAATGTTGATTTCGGCAGAGTAATGATAAGAATATGTATTAAGAAAAGAGGAAGAAGAAGAGGAGTGAAAACCAGAAATAATTGATTAAAAATTCGTTGAAATTGACCCCTATTTATAGAAAAACAACAGCCATGACCATTCATGAAGAGTTATGGCGAATAGACACTTCTTTTGAAATTTGAATTTTTGAATCAAACTGTCACCATGTCGACATGGTCATGCTAGGCATGTCGACATCCTAAAGGATTTTTTTGGTGTTTTTGATTTTCTTTGAAATTAACCTTTATCTTATATAAAAACTATTTTAAACTTTATAAATATACTTGACTATAGTTAAAATTCATAAGTAAATATAAAGAATAATATACATAGATTTTAACTATAATTTTATATTTAAATCTAAGTACAAATATTTAAAAGTTAAATGTATTATTTAAAAAGATAGTTTAAAATCAGGATTAATTTGACTTTGAAAATAAAGATGTTTTTTAGGCTAAAATTATTTAAAATCAGGATCGAGGGTTTTGAATCTTTTAAAAGCAAAGTTTTGAAAACATTTTGAAAACAGGATATAATTTTGAAAAATCATTTTGAATAAAAGTTAGCGGATACAAAACAATGTTCCACTAGATTTTTCGTAGGTTCCATCCTACTTAGGGTTCCATCCCTTTAGCGGGCTCGAAGTGGATTCCATTCCATGAATAAACTGGATTTTAAGATGCCCGTGCTTTTCTATGAGTTTTAACAAAAATTCCTAATAATAAAAAATACTTATCCTTGAAATCTTGAATTCTTGATAGTCTCGATACTCATGAGTCTTCTATCTTGATATTTTATCTTGATATCTTGAATCTCTATACTGTACAGTCTTCATTCTTAGTACCTGCATGGTTAAATCCTACATATACATATATGTATATATATCTAAACTTATAATGTTAGTATTTATATTTTATAATCTATTCTAAGGTTGTTGTCATCAAAACCATCATCTTACGGACTAACAATCTCCCCATTTTTGATCATGACAACATTTGTTTATAAAATATTATTTCTATCCTAATAGCTCCCCCTAAAACTAACAACTCCCCCTTAATCTATACCTGACTACCCTATTTTATATTTCTCCCCCTTTGTCATCAACAAAAACTTACTCCCCTTCATTCTGAAATTCAGTACCTGCATTGATAAACTATACAACGGAATATATATAGTGTAGGAAATAATTATACTTCTAAACATGATAACTAATTCAATATGTGTGTGTGTGTGTATTTTACACACCAATCTTCAAATCAATAAGAAATCAACCGCACAAAGTATCAATTCAAACCAAATCCATTCAAATAAATCAAAAATAAAATAAAAAAATCAAACGTTACATGGAACTTCCACCCATCCTTCTTCTCCAAAGATTGGGTCTGCCTTAATAGCATCCCAATTATCATTGTCATTGGTGAGAGAGATAGGAGGATGTGCTTCGTTATCATCCTTGTGCAAAGAGGAGATCATCCATCCTATCGCATTGAAGTGCCTTTCTTGTTCCTTTATCATCTGCAATTGACTTAATTCTAAATGACGCTGATTTCGTAGAATAAATGAGAGAATATTCTTGAACGAATTAAGAGTTTCTTCAAGATTTTCGGATAAATTATGAATAGGATTAGTCATAGTTGAATTTGTGAAAGAAATGGAGGATATAGATGATAAGAAATTAATTTCAGTGAAGAATTCTGAAAGAAACAGATATATATAGGTGTAGAAATTCGTTTGAATTGAATAGACATGTGGTAGTTATTCAAATTTCAAATTCAAAATCAATTGCCATTTCTGACCAGTACATGTCAACATGGTCACATAGGGGATGGCAACATTAATTTTGATTTTGTGAACAATTTTGTGTGTGTGTGTGTGTGTATAATATACTAACATTTATTCTAGATAAGATAAGGTAGATAACAGAAAGAAAATTTCATTTCATTGCATACTTTGATAATACAATGATTAAGCACACAACAAACTATATGAACATTCGAAATAAAGCAAACTAAAACAAATACAACAAGATACGAAAAGATAAAACTAGTTAGTGGATGAAGATGATGAAGATAGTCCAAGTTTCTTGCTGACTTTTGAAAAGAACTTGTTCATCTTCGAAGAAATGTTATCCAACTTTTTACTAACGGATCGTTTTAGAATCCGTTGATTCTCCACAATTATCTTTTGGTTTTTGAGAAGGGTTTTGTTGGACGGATTGGAAGGATATTCAATTCTTTCCAAAGATGTTTCTCCTTCTTCTTCTTCTTCAACTTCCATTTCATCCCCTTCTTCTTCTTCAACTTTCTCTTCTTCCATTTCCTCATGAGCCAAACGGTCTTCCTTTTCGGTAAGTGTCTCCTAAGGTTGAAAAACAAATGGAATTTTCATAAGCGAAATGTTGTAATGATTGAAATTTTTTCTAGAAACAAATTCTTCGCCTTTGAAATCCACTCCAAAATAGTTAAAAATTCGAGTGAGATAAGTTCCATGGTATAAAGTATTCTCACCCATTTCAATATTTTTAGGACGAAGTTCATCCAAAATAACTTGCGCCCAATTTATGTCATAGTTTTCGAAAATAGCAAAAAGAGCTTTGCAAACTTTTAAAGTAGGATTGTTAAAATTTCCCTATCTTGGGGTCAAAGTATGTTGCAAAAGAAGATTAACAATTCTTGCTTTTGGTCGAAAATTTCTATTTTTAAAATCAAAATCATCATCTCTTTCGAAAATGTGATGAAATGTCTCACAATCATGTTCATCGATTTTAAAGTTAGAAAGATCCATTCTTGAACTCTTGCAATTGAGAATGGTACCCAAAAGATCACAATTCAAAACAATTTGAGTGCCTTTGACACTACTCCAAATTTCATCTTCATTTCCAACATAAAATCCGCGATTTAAATTCGCATAGAAAATTTTGACAAGAGTAGGATAGCAAACAAAATCATTTTGAGAAGCATCAATAAGACTAAGAACACCATTGTTTGCAAAAAGAGAATCAATTTCATAAGAAGAAAAATCTTGAAAAACAGCAAATTTTCCACGATAGACTTGGCATAGTTAGCATAATTGATGTATGCTTTAATTGCCTCCGGATCATTGAATAATTGCTCTTTGATTTTTTTGGAAATTCTCATGGTTGAGGGGTTGCTTGAAGAAGCCATTAGAGTAGAGAGTAGAGAGCTTGAAGTTATGAAGAGAGAGTTTGAATCTGAAAATGAAAGTGAAAAGATAAGGTAAAAGATAGGAATAAATAGATTCTCAAATGACATATTCTCTGGTCAAAAGGTATCTTTTCAGAGAATTGAATGAAGCGAAAAGGTGGAGGGAAATTCAAACATTTGAATTCAAATTTTGAAATTCAAATTCAGGTGGCCATGTCGACATCATGGTAGGGACCATGTCGACATGTGCTTTTGAATTTTCATGAATTTATTTTTTCTAAGATCTCTAATATATATATATATATATATATATATTATTAATGTCTATTATATATTTCTGAAATATTATTATACTTATAATATATTTCAGAAAGTATTAAAAATAATAAAAAATAGAAAATAAATTTTAAAATTCAAACAACACACCAATTCAAAAATCAATCAATCAAACAATCAAGCAACTAATTCTAAGCAATCAATTTCAACCAATTGTATTGTAAACGTATACCTTTTTCTGAGTCCGTCTCTCTGTATTCGTCGGAGTCGTGAACATCTATGAAAGACAAAATTCGAATTATCCATCTTCTGATGATCATCACTTGAGGACGAGTTTGATTCATCTAGAGTAGTAGTAAATGCACGCTTCCGTTTCTTTGCTGGTTCATTATTCATAGGAGGATTCTGTCCTTGTGGATACGGACAGTCTCTTTTGAAGTGGCCTGGTTTATCACAGTTGTAACACTTGTCATTATTTGGCACTATATTCTGATCTCCAGAATTCTTATAGTTGTTTCTCTTGAGATTATTCATCTTTCTGTATTTCAGGAATCTCCTAAAATTTCTGGTCATAAAGGCTATCTCTTCATCATTATTGCTGTTTGAGTCTGATCCATCAGTCAATGCATTGAATGCCATTGATTTCTTTTCAGATGCTTTACTTTCTCTTCTTTCGATCATTTGAACTTCATATGACATTAGATTTTTCAATTAATTCTTCTATATTCAAAATACTAATGTCATTTGCCTCTTTGATCGCAAGTGTCTTTTGATCCCATTCTGGAGTTAGAGAATTTAAAATTTTTCTGACTTAATCTTCTTCAGAAAATTCATTTCCCAAAGATATTAGAGAATGCCCAATATCCTGAAATCTACTATACATATCTGAAATAGACTCATTAGCATTCATTTACATAATTGAAACTGATTTGTGAGCATGGAAATTTTGGTCTGTTTAACTGCTTGTTCCTTCGCGAGTAACTTGCAAAGTTTTCCAGATTTCATATACAGACTTACAAAATGACACTCTATTGAATTCATTTCTATCTAGTGAACAAAACAAAATATTCATTTTCTTAGAATTTTTTTGTGCAACAGTCTTTTGCTCAGCAGTCCATTGTGCAAAATCAATTTGGGTTCAGAATATTCAGTTTGTGTGATAATCCTATAGATTGTAAATATATTTTCATCCTACATGCCCAATATGCATAGTTTCTGCCATTAAAAAGTCGTGGTCTGACAGTAGACTGACCCTCTACAAATGAACTAGTGACAGGGATACCAGTGTTAATAACAGTAAACTTCTCAAAAATCAGATTATGAAACTTTGAAAACCTTACTTTGATACCAATTATGAGAAATGCGGATTACGGATCTTAAGGTTAAGATTAACACTAGAGGGAGGGGGGGTAAATAGTGTTAATAAAGACTTACTAGATTTTTTTTGATTTATGTTAATTTAGACATAAAAGTATGCAATATACAGACACAGATATGATCACAGAAACAATCACAGATACAGAAATAAAATAAAAGCAGTAAAGGAAAGAACACACCGGATTTTATACTCGTTCGGAGTTACCCTACATCCAGTCCCGCAACACAAGTACGGATTTCCTTTCATAACAATCGTACAATTACACCCTTGGTTTCAAGGCTACGAGGTACACCCTTCAGAATTTCGATCCTCTGGGTAGAGATATTTGATTTCCAGGCCACAAGTTTACCCAATTGATTTACCAAGGCTACAATCACACCTTTTCGCTTTCGATTGATTTCCAAGGCTACAGTCACACCTTTTCTCGCTTAATAGATTACAAAGAAGTCTATAACTCTGAATAGCACTGAGAATCTTGTAGAGATAGTGATAGAGAATCAAACAGAAGTAATCGAGTATGATTTAATGTTGATTTCGATAGAGTAATGATAAGAATATGTATTAAGAAAAGTGGAAGAAGAAGAGGAGTGAAAACCAGAAAAAAGTGACTAAAAATTCGTTGAAACTGACCCCTATTTATAGAAGAACAACGGCCATGACCATTCACGAAGAGTTATGGCGAATAGACAGTTCTTTTGAAATTTGAATTTTTGAATCAAACTGTCACCATGTCGACATGGTCATGTTAGGCATGTCGACATCCCAAAGGATTTTTTTGGTATTTTTGATTTTCTTTGAAAATAACCTTTATCTTATGTAAAAACTATTTTAAACTTTATAAGTATACTTGACTATAGTTAAAATTCATAAGTAAATATAAAGAATAATATATATAGATTTTAACTATAATTTTATATTTAAATCTAAATATAAATATTTAAAAGTTAAATGTATTATTTAAAAAGATAGTTTAAAATCAGGATTAATTTGACTTTGAAAATAAAGATGTTTTTGAGGCTAAAATTATTTAAAATTAGGATCGAGGATTTTGAATCTTTTAAAAGGAAAGTTTTGAAAACATTTTGAAAACAGGATATAATTTTGAAAAATCATTTTGAATAAAAGTTAGCGGATACAAAACTGTTCCACTAGATTTTTCGTAGGTTCCATCCTACTTAGGGTTCCATCCCTTTAACGGGCTCGAAGTGGATTCCATTCCATGAATAAATTGGATTTTAAGATGCCGGTGCTTTTCTACGAGTTTTAACAAAAATTCCTAATAATAAAAAATACTTACCTTGAAATCTTGAACTTTTGATAGTCTCGATACTCATGAGTCTTCTATCTTGATATTTTATCTTGATATCTTGAATCTCTATACTGTACAGTCTTCATTCTTATTACCTGCATGGTTAAATCCTGCATATACATATATATCTAAACTTATAATGTTAGTATTTATATTTTATAATCTATTCTAAGGTTGTTGTCATCAAAACCATCATCTCACGGACTAACGTCAGTGACTAATAAAACATTTCGAAGGACAAATGACCCAAAGGTCCAATACTGGCAAATACGTCTCTTAGACAAATGTGTCACAAACTCTCGGATAGGGACCCGAGCAGCGTTAATGTGTATCCTATACCATACGTTCGTACTAAATGGTTTACTAACTTCTAGTAAATTTCACACTCGAAGCAGTAAATTTTTTACCTCATCTCATTGGTAAACTCGACCCGTAGGTCAAAACGATCAAACGGATAAGTCAGGAATTGACCAATAAGATAAACGCACGTTTCCTATACTACGTATTTTACCAAACCATTTAATTCACCTTCTCATTCACTCGAATAGTGCAAAAACATGTATTTTATATGCAAAATAATTTACTTGAGAAAATAAGATTTTAATACCAATTTTGAAAGCCATATTTGAAAATTCCATTATTATCAAGAATAAATAGATTCTATATTTGAAAATTCTCATTTATTTTAAAAATTATTTCAAAAAGGTTTGGAAAAATCCATGCTTGAAAACGAATAAGAACCCAAGAAATCACTCAAATCGATATTCGAATTCAATTCAAATTAAATTCAAATTTAATTCAAAATTTGAATTTCAAAATTTTTAAAATTTGGCTAGTCTACTGATAGACATCATGGCCTCAAAACATTTCAGGAATATCACAAAACATGAAGTAAAAGTCAAAAGTCGGGCTTTGTATCATGAAGTAAAATAGTATCGACCACCTAAATCTCATAATTTTATGAAACTTAAAACATGAAAGTTGTAGGCAATAGTCTCAACTTTCAAACAAGAAAAAGGTCATTTAATTTGAATTTACGGTTTAAAAGGTATGACCGAAATAATTTTCAGATTTAAATTCATTGTCGCTGTCATTTATTCTCAAGGCAGCGACAAAATCTATGATTTTGACTATATATAGCTCAAAATTTAACAAAACATAAAAGTTGTAGCTAAAAGTATAATCTTTCTAGAACATTTAAAATTATCAAATACCGATCAAAGACAAAAAAAGATATGGCCAAAACAATTCTGTGTTTCAAAGTTGAAATTAAAAACACAGGACAGAGAGGTTACCTGCTCTTCAAACACATATTACAGTTAGGAAAAATGTAGGTTTACAGAAAATGATAATATAAAAGTTGTTCCTTATAAATATACCTTCCAACAAAAAAAAACTCAGTCAATTTTGATTTACCATTCAAAAGTTATGCTGATTTTAGTTTTAGGTTTCAACTTAGAAAATCAATAGAGCGGAGCATGTATATCACTTTCGAACCCAATTTCGACCCTATATATCATAGAATTTGCAGAAACTTACAACATGAAAGTTTTTCCTTAATGTCTTAGCTTTCTAACAAAAAGAAGTATACTAAATTTGGATTTATGGCTAAAAAGTTATGGTCATTTTACTGTTAGATATCAACTCAGGAAATTTGAAATGGCTGTGCTATAACATCAGTTTCAAACATAACTTAGACCCTATTAAACATAGAATCTCGAAAATGGATAAATATAGAACCTATAGATTATTTAAATATCTTTCTACCACAAAAAATGAATGAATTTGGATCAATCTACACTGAGATATTACTATTTTACTACAGCAGTGTTCACAAATAAATTTCAGCAACCACTTTGCAAATTTCAATAATTCAATTAAATTACTCAAACCATTCAACTATTTATTGATACTTATCACTCAATTCAAAGAGTTAAGACTTAATAGAGGTAGATATTTAAGTTTGCAACTCATCTTTGCAAATCTAGGGCAAACTTGAATTAACTTAACAAAGTTGCGAGCTTTGGGTTGGAATTTGCTTCAACAACCTATAAAATAGAAGAACAAAGGCATGCAAAGAAGAATATCTCAATTACAAATAAAAAAAATCTCCAAATTTGGAATTTGATGAAGTATTCAGATTTAGAGATAGATCACCTAAAATAAACTAACTTTAATTTGTTAATTACAGCAAGAGATTTGATAAAGATTGGAGTTTGCAATTTTGTTTGAGAAGAAGAAGGTGGGTTTTTCACTTTCTCTTAGCTTAGAGAAGAAACTATTTTGTTGTACGTACAACAAAATGAGAAAGAGATGTTTCTCAAATTTATGGTTAAGTTTTCTAAATGGGCTCAGTCCCAATATCCATACTAATTAGCCTAAAACAAATTAACACTAAATTCACTAATACACTAATATATACAAGTTATACTATGTATTTATGCAAATGTTTTTACTTCTATAAAATCACACAATCGATTTTTATGTTCTAAAAATTATTTTATATCAAAATAAAAGACAAGTTTGCTTTAAAATTTTATTTTCATTAATAAAACTCTTATTTTAATTTAAATGCACAAATTGCACATTTAGTACTAAAAACTCCGTTTTTAGCTCCAAAAATTACATAAAATTTATTTCTTGTGTAATAAAATATAACGAATCATATTTTCATTATTTCTTCATTGTAAATTTATTTTTAACCTAAATTTCTCCTTTTTATTCATAATATACCACAATTTAAATCAAATGCTTCTTTTAAAAATATATGAAACAAACATTTGGCAACAATTATCAAATTTGCTGCATTTCTTTAAATTAAAATCATGTTTTGCTCATTTTTAACTCAAATATCCAAAATAAATTTTCAAAACTTTATTTTCACATTTTAAATCCATTTTTTATTTAAATAAACCATTTTAATTCTCTAATCTATTTTATTTTACAATATTAAATTATAACCATCGTTGTAATTTAATATTACAGGTGATTATCAAAAACGGGGTTGTTACAGACTCCCCCCTTAACAAAATTGCATCCTCGCAATTTCTAGAGAAGATTTTATATTTCACACAATTTACTTCATCAGCAAAGAAAATAATAGCTTGAGTCTAGAAATTCTCACCAGTGTCATGAGAAGATAGGAATTAGGGTATGATTGCTCGAGAGATTCTCTGGTTTCCCAAGTACAGTCATTGGGATTAACAGACCATTAAACCTTCACGAGCGGCATGTCCTTGTTTCGAAGGCGTCTCACCTCCAAAGCGAGAACACGAATAGGGTGCTGCTTGATAGATAAGTCTGGTGAGATCTCAAACTCTTGCAGATCAAGTGAGTAAATGACAGAATCCGAGTCTCGAAGACATTTCCGAAGCTGAGAGATGTGAAACACGTCGTGAATGCCAGATAAATGCGACGGTAAGTGAAACTCTGTAAGCAACATGGCTAATACATTCAGTAATAGGAAATGACCATATATAACAATGAGCCAATTTCCCAGTCCTACTAAAACGCATCACCCCTTTCAGTGGAGATACACGGTATAGACCATGTCACCAATAGAGAATTCGAGAGGCTTCCTATGGTTCTCCGTGTAGGATTTCTGACGGTTTAGAGACTCTCCCATTCCCTGATGGATAAGAATAATCTTCTTCGAAGCTTCGCGAATAGAATTGGGACCTAAAATCAGTTTCTCCCCAGATTCTAACCAATAAGAAGGTGATCGACATGGCCTTCCATATAAGGCTTCAAAAGCATCCATACCGTCATTAGATTGACAACAATTAAGGTAAGATTACTCAACAAGAGGTAGATGGTTTCTTCAATACCACCAACCCAAACGACTGTATAATTGCAAGTCGTCGGATAATTATACAATGTCAAGACAAACTCAAGGAATGGATTTTTATACTCCTATTTAACTAAACAATATTTTCAAGGCTATCAAAATCCTTTTTGCTACATAATCAAATTCTCAAATTTCAACATTTTGAAAGTTTTCAAGACCTCTTATAAAAATCCAATTTAATCTCCAAACTCTTCATTTAAAGTGAATAAAATGCTTCACTCTTAAATTCTACCAAAATATATTTCAATTTGAAACATATATATACACACCAAACGTCAACTCAATTACATTCACAAAATAGGTACAATACACATGACCACAAAGAAACAAGTAAATTCCAATTACAAATCTTCTGTATAGGAAACTAATTTTGACCCATCAAAACTCAAAATCTGAACATATTTATAAAACGAAAGTTTTTCTACTAAGTCTATGCTTTCCAATGATATAAAGATCATCAAAATTGGATTCACGGTTCGAAAGTTATGCAAAACTTACGTTTCGCTCAAATTTTATAAATTTATAAGACAGAAATGTTTATTCACTTTCAAACCTATTTTAGATAGAAAAAAATGCAAAATCTTCTAATACGATAAAAAGAAAATTCATAGCTTTATAAAAGCTCTTCCATTTACAAATTGTTTGAACTCATTCCGAGTTATAAATCTCAAGTTATTGCTGTTTTAGCACGACACTTTTTCAGACCAAATTTCATCTTTCAAATTATTTTAAATCTTGAAATTTTCCTAAACCGTTTTAATTTCAAATTACATTTCAAACAAGCTTTTGCTAAATCATTTATTAAACGTTCTTCTTTTTCCCTGGAAAGCTAAGACATACTAAATTATGATCAACTCTATGTAATCATCATAAAAAGAAACAATTCATTAGTTGGAAAAATTTCGTTACTTTCCAAAATCTAACATTAAAGCAATTAACTAAGAAAATCCATTCTGAAAGAGATAACTAATCTCTTCCATTATCAAGAAATGATTGTGATTATCCATAAAACAAATATTTGTGATAAACATACATACATACATATATACATACATATATATATACACACACATAAAGTTTTCAAAATTAGTCTCACGATTAAAGTGATTATACTACATAAATGGTTCATTTATCAAAAAAAATTCAAATTCACATTTCCACGTTGTCACAAAAATTAAATCTCCAACTAATTATCCACATAAAACTAATTAAAGTTGATAATTAATTCAAACTTGTTTCCAAAAGAATTTTGCAAATTCACACCAACAAATTTTTTATACCACCAAAATTCAAAACAAAATTAGCTCACAAACTCATGCTAAAAGTTTAAAATTAGCATATTCAATTTCAAAATTTTCGAATAATATAAGGGTATTGCCTCACAATTGATTTATAGCGAATGACCCCGCCGATTGGCTGCAGAGTTGATCAAATGATCAAAACTGCCTAGCCACTCATCCAACACTCAATATGATTCAATGGTTTCATTAAACATTTAAAATAAAAATTAATACTCCACCGTATTAATTATTTTCAAACTTTACTTATTAAAACTTAGTTTATCGTGTCTGACTGTCTCATCACAGCGTTTAGGAAATTCCTATCGATAACGTTGGCCATACGCATCGACTAGAATTCTTAAAGCACTAGATGGACAACCCAACACAAAATTCATTTTCTTTAAAAAGAAATACCTCATTTATTATACTCAAAATATTCTTTATTTTTCCCAAAATAAAATCCATTTTCTCTTGGAAACAAATCTTCAGTTTTTGATAAAATTGAAAATGTAACATAATACTTATTCTCAAAATCAAGGAACATAAATAGAGCTCATCGAGATATTCCTAGAATACTCGATCCTCAAGATTGATGGAATAGACTAGAGTGTACATTATTCCAAATGGTATAACTAACCACTCACAATATTTATAACGAGTGCGGAATGCGGTTAGCGTAACGCTATCCCCCGCGACTCATAGCTCATGAAAAATCGGTGTAAGGTCAAGCTGAGGATGACCCTAGCACCACACAATAGATTAAAAAGAGAGAAGTGAGATATAATAGTAATGTTAATATATCTTCTCGAATGAGAAGAAGAACATTAACAACATATCATTACTTCGAGTGAAGTAATTTCACAAAGTATATCAACAATTGAGTATCCAAATAGGATATCTCAAAAGGAGCCAAGAATGACAACATCAGTTAAATTTAATGATTCGCCTCATTTTCTTAGCGGACAACTCGTGGAAAGATGACCAAAAGGCTAAGAACTAGGACTGAGGTCAATACAATTCTCGATTGCCTGATGGGATGACAAACTCGAATGGACTCACAAAGATCAAGAAAGTCATAATGATTGGAATTCGAGATGTATCATCAATGTCTCGAAACTCAAGAGTGAATATAAATACTTCAGAATCATTGACAAGCACCTTTGTCCAAGTGGTTAATTGATTCGGCTTTGGTGCAGGATGTCACAAGTTCGAAACTTGCTTTCGAACGTTTATTTGACATGGGATATGTTGTCCTAATGATTTGTTGTATATAAAGTACCAGTTCAAAAAAAAAATACTTCAGAATCATCATTAACATTCTAAAGAATAAGAAACAAAAAATCAGCCAAAATTAGGATACCTAAATATAGGATCCTTCAAATCACAGAATGCGGCTTGATAGTATGCAAGCCAATCCATCTCAAATCATTCTACTCTAGATAGAAGATAGCATGCTAATTCACACAAAAAGATAGGCTACTAAGAACAATTCCCAAAATCCTCATACATCATACCAAATGTTGCGGATCCCTTCAATAGGATTTGCAATCCTCAAAGAAATCACAAGATAAGAACATCAAAAAGCATCAATAAATTCCTCTGATACAGATGAGCATCAAGCACCCATATCTAAGAGGACTCGAATAGAACAATCACAATTAGGATTACTCCTAAGATAACATATTATAAATTCTATTATGGAATACTATGGAATATAATATATTCCTAGACATATCCCTAACTTCTATCCCAAAGGACACGATGAGGTATATGATACGATAATTAAGG
Organism: Allium cepa; assembly: GCA_030765085.1. Lineage (NCBI taxonomy): Eukaryota > Viridiplantae > Streptophyta > Magnoliopsida > Asparagales > Amaryllidaceae > Allium > Allium cepa. The sequence continues at coordinate 787,619,538 of CM060935.1, read as the reverse complement.
GACTCGTACACTCGTACTATACTTGGATGTATCGTAATATATGCTTTTGTTATGTGTTTATCATATTTTGTTCAGAACTCAGCGTTGATACCAAGCTGTGACGCCCCACCCTGAGACCCATATTAACAAAAAGTATTACTGGGTAATACTGTCTGCTAATGCAGAGAATAAGGCTGGATAGAAGCGACCATCTATAGCCTTGTCTTATATATCTATTGAATACGTCGACAATGCTATATTTTTTTCTCAAGTGGATCGAAATATCCAATAAATACTTAATACAAAGCCGTAGGTGGCTATAGTTACTATCAGAACAAAATACAACAACTGGAATGCAAAACACATCAAAAAACAGAAGATCATCACATATATATGCATATACAAATAAATCATAGAGTATACGAAATGATACATGTCAAGTGGTATAACAACCACAATATGCAAGCGAATCAAAAGAATATACATATTACAGTAGCAACAAAAAGGAATACATAAAAGCTACAACAAAAAAGAGCTAGTAGAAAAGTCCATGCGGAAGTAGAATAGGCTAAGTCCAAAGGGTACCTAACCTGAAATACCTCAGTCTGACCCGAGTATAAAATACACGGGTCAGTCTAACTAAACAAATAAGTTCCCAAGGATAAGCAATAATACGAGCATAAGGATAATGTGATAATATTCCCGACTAGGAAGGAACGATCTAAAGTGTATGATTACATCAAGTGATAATATGGTATCACTACACAAACATATAGTCTCAAAAGAGATAAAATAACCCATAAAACGCTAAAAGTAGCGAGCCTCATATAATAGGCATTCATAAAGCATCAAAAATGTTTTAGAGGCAAACCTAAACCCATCATCTTAGCGAACCCAAAACATTCATAAAGAGATCTCATCTCAAACATGGCATAAGGTAAATATATCTCCAAAGAGGAGAATAAAATCTCAAGTAAACTCCAAAAGGCAAATCTCATATCACGTCAGTGTAGGCAATTCAAATCTCAAAAATAGAACTTTTAAGAGTTCAAATTCCCAAAAGGTAATCGCCATAAATATATATCGAATGGTTCAAAGGACCAATTCCAAAAAATGGCGATACACTAGGGAAATCACAAACATCAATGAAATCATCTCAAAGATATAACATGTGCCCACAAATGGCCGAAGCCTGCCAAGTACTGTTCTCTCAAAATAAGGCGCCACGTCTCTTAGAAAAACATCCCAAAGGATAAATAAATATGTCTCTTAGACAAAAATCCCAAAGGACAACATCCCGAAGGATAAATACGTCCCAATGACATACGTCTCTTAGACAAACATTCCGAAGGACAAATGACCGAAAGGTCCAGTACTAGAAAATACGTCTCTTAGACAAATGCGTCACAAAATCTCGGATAGGAACCAAAACAATGTTAACGTGTGTCCCATACCACACATTCGCACTAAATGGTTTACTAACCGCTAGTAAATTTCACACTCAAAGCAGTAAAAAGTTTACCTCATCTCATCGGTAAACTCGACCCGCGGGTCAAAACGATCAAACAGACAAGTCGGGAATTAACCGATAAGATAAATCCACATTTCTCATACCACATGTTTTATCAAACCGTTTAATTCTCCTTCTCATTCGCTCGAATAGTGCAAAAACGTGTACTTTATATACAAAATAATTTACATGAGAAAACAAGCTTTTAATACCAATTTTGAAAGCCATATTTGAAAATTCCCTTATTATCGAGAACAAACAGATTCTATATTTGAAAATACTTTAAAAATATCATATAATAATAATTTAAAATGCCTATTTATTTTAAAAATTATTTCAAAAAGGTTTTGAAAAATCCGTGCTCGAAAATGAATAAAAACCAAAGAAATCACTCAAATCGATATTTGAATTCAATTCAAATTACAATCAAATTTAATCCAAAATTTGAATCTCAAAATCTTCAGAATTTTGCTAGTCTACCGATAGACATCATGGCCTCAAAACATTTCAGGAATATCACAAAACATGAACTAAAAGTCAAAAGTCGGACTTTGTATCATGAAGTAAAATAGTTTCGACCACCTAATCTCATAATTTTACAGAACGTAAAACAGGAAAGTTGTAGACAAAAGTATTGGCTTTCAAACAAGATAAAGATCACTTAATTTGAATTTACGGTTTAAAAGTTATGATCGAAATAATTTTCAGATTTAAATTCATTGTCGTTGTCGTTTATTCTCAGGGCAGCAACAGAAATTATGATTTTGACTATAAATCTCAAAATTTAGCAAAACATAAAACATGAAAGTTGTAGTAAAAAGTACAATCTTTCTAGAACATTTACAATTATCAAATTTTGACCGAAGACAAAAATGATATGGTCAAAACAATTCTGTGTTTCAAAGTTAAGATTAAAAACACAGGACAGAGAGGTTACCTGCTCTTCAAACACATATTATGATTAGAAAAATGTAGGTTTACAGAAAATGATAAACATAAAAGATGTTACTTATAAATATACCATCCAAGAGAAAAAAGCTCACTCAATTTTGATTACCATTCAAAAGTTATGGTGATTTTAGTTTTAGGTTTCAACTTAGAAAATCGACAGAGCAGAGCATGTGTATCGGTTTCAAACCCAATTTTGACCCTATAGATCATAAAATTTGCAGAAACTTACAACATTAAAGTTGTTCCTTAATGTCTTATTTTTCTAAAAAAAAGAAGTATACCAAGTTCTGATTTATGGCTAAAAAGTTATGGCCATTTTACTGTCAGATATCAGCTCTGAAAATTTGAAATGGTTGTGCTATAACATCAGTTTCAAACTTAATTTAGACCTTTTTAAACATAGAATTTCAAAAAATGATCAAATAGAATTATAGCTTATTTAATATCTTTCTACCATAAAACGAATGAACAAATTCGGATCATTCTACACTGAGATATTGCTGTTTTACTATAGTAGTGTTCACAAATAAATTTCAGCAACCACTTTGCAAATTTCAACAATTCAGTCTAATTACTCACCATTCAACTTACTTATTACTCAATTCAAAGAACTAAGACATAATAGAGATAGATATGTGAGGTTGCAACTCATCTTTGCAACTCGAAGGGCAAACTTGAATTAACTTAAGAAAGTTGCGAGATTTGGGTTGGAATTTGCTTCAATAATCTATAAAATAGAAGAACAAAGACATGTAAAGAAGAATGTCTCAATTACAAACAAACATCTCCAAATTTGGAACTTGATGAAGTATTTAGGTTTAGAGATAGATCACCTGAAATAAACTAACTTTAATTTGTTAATTACAGTAAGAGATTTGATAAAGATTGGAGTTTGCAATTTTGTTTGAGAAGAAGAAGGTGGGTTTCTCACTTTCTCTTAGCTTCAGGTAAAAATTATTTTACTCTATGTACAACAAAATGGGAAAGAGATGTTTCTCAAATTTCTGGTTAACTTTTCTAAATGGGCTAAGACCCAATATCCATATTAATTAACCTAAAAGAAACTAACACTAAATTCACTAATACACTAATACACACAAGTTATACTATATATATATATATATATATGCAAATGTTTTTACTTCTATAAAATCACACAATCAATTATTATGTTCTTAAAATTATTTTATATCAAAATAAAAGACAAGTTTGCTTTAAAATTTTATTTTCATTAACAAAACTCTTATTTTAATTTAAATGCACAAATTGCACATCTAGTACTTAAAACTCTGTTTTTAGCTTCAAAAATTACATTAAATTTATTTCTTGTGTAATAAAATATAACAAATCATATTTTCATCATTTCTTCATTTTAAAAATATTTTTAACCCAAATTTCTCATTTTTATTTATAATATACCACATTTTAAATCAAATGCTTCTTTTAAAAATATATAAAAAAACATTTGGCAACAGTTATCAAAATTATTGCATTTCTTTTGATTAAAATCATGTTTTGCACATTTTTAACACAAATATCCAAAATAAAGTTTCAAACTTTATTTTCACATTTTAAACCCATTATTGATTTAAATAAACTATTTTAATTCTCTATCTATTTTATTTTACAATATTAAATTATAACCACCGTTATAATTTAATATTATAGGTAATCATCAAAAACAGGGTTATTACAATAGATTTAAACATGCATATCAATTACACATGTCCATAGTTATGATAACTCATCGATGAATTTGGTGAAGTGCACAAAACCATTTTTGGTATTAATAAACATACGGTTGCAGACATCTACATGCATCAATCTGAAGAGTACATCAACTCTTACGATGCTCCTACTAAATGGATATATAGCCCTTTAATTGTTTAAGATATAATTAACTAATATCATATGATTCATAATCATATAATAAAAATTATTTCTTAAAAACCATGGTTTAGTCTATAATACCAAAATAATTGTAAATAATTTTACATACTTCAGTGTTTCCAATGCATCACTTTTGTTATGAAAACAAATATCATATTACAGTTTTATTTAATAACGAATATCCATAATATTCACGCTGAAATAAACTGTGTCTATTTTTCAGTCGATACTGAAAAATAGTCATTCTTTCATAAATAATGTTCAAAGTTTTTAAGAAAACAATTTTTGTAATTTGATGCAATCAATAAGTGTTATATGGCATGCTCCTATTTTTTCGCCATTACTATAATAGCATACTGAATTCAACGGTCGATCATTCACTTAATAAAAATTATTTATTTCATATACTGCAACTTGTTAATAGCGGAGGGTTCTTTGATCAAATATCTTGCTCATAGAAAACAATGTTCTATATAAAAGTACATTTTGGAATAAAAATCATGTTTCTTATTCCAATGTGGAGTATTGATTGTTATTATTACAATTCTATTTTTTAATGTTTCTCTATGAAGCAAAAGTGAGTATTCACTCTCTTCATTCCAACTGCACCTTAAATCACATTTACTCTTATGCATTCATTTTCCTTTTTGAATGGTCAAGCCATTTAAAAGGAAACACTTACTACAATATCATAACAAACTTTTTATAAAAGCACATTCGATTATCTTTAACATTTAAGGACATCAAATATGTTGCACTTTACGTAAACTGGTCAAACTGACAGTTCAGTGATCGAATTCTAAGGTCTTTTTATAGTTTTGGTCTAGTGTTATATTTAACACAATATGATCCTTCTGTAATCAATCAAATTGAATACTTGATCTCATAGTATTGATTATTGGCTTATTCTGAATGGAAAAAACTTCATCGAAATCTCGTATTACATACTGTAAAATCAATTATAAGTAAATACATTGAACTAAATAAGATAAGAGTAAAAATGATTTTTTTTAAAGTCAGAAATTGGCCATGATAGTTTTATCGTTTGTGTTTGGGATGAAATTGTGATCAATTTTCATATATAATATATTAAAAACAGAGCTCGAACGAAAAAGTTATGAGCGTTTGAAATTTTCAGGTTTAAAATAATTTAATTCAAATTCAATGAATTTTAAATTTAAAAAAGCTAACTAAGATTAGATTTGGATTTTAAGTAATGTTTAAATTAATTAAGGAATGAAATTATCTAAGAAACGGCAAATAAAATAAACGCGACAAGCACCATTGCCCAAGTGGTTAATTGATTCGGCTTTGGTGCAAGAGGTCACAAGTTCGAAACTTGCTTTCGAACGTTTATTGACATGGGATATGTTGTACCAATAATTTATTGTATATAAAGTACCATTTCAAAAAAATAAATAAAAATAAACGCTCCACATTAAGGAGGAGCGGTCGACCATGAAACCCAACCGGTCGAGCGCTATCCAGGGGTGGCAACTAGGGTGAACATACCTGATTTATCTATCTTTAATCTACTTTCATCCTACAGTTCTGAGGTGTTTCAACTTCTATAAATAAGACCCTCGACCCCCTCACTTTTATTCATAAATATTTTGGAAAAGTTAGTGAAGCTCTATCAGTTCATCTCTTTTTAGATTCAGAAAACTCCATTAGGGTTTCAGGTAAGAAATCATAATCTATCTTTTTTTATTATTTAATTTTTAATAATCTTTTCCTCCAACCTTTCTGAATTTGATATATATACAACTCCCTTGTATATGTCAAAATGAAGAGATATGAAGGAGATCATAATGGATGTTTGAAATCCAAAGAGAAGCAACGGTAAGGACCAACTGTGAGTGGAAATCTTAGCATTTTTATTTCAATGATTGTTTAATATATTATGGATTTGAATATGCCTAAATGGGTTTTGGGTTTATGAAAATAAAACATAATAAAACCTATAAAACTCCTACAACTCGAAATGTCAATTTTTGTTGGAATTCTTAATTGTTTACATTAAATTGCCGGAATATATAGTTTTTGCGGTTTTTGGTGATTTCAATTTCTATTCACTCCTATACAATTCTAACTTGATTATGAAGTTTCAATTAACGAATAGGGATGTAAATGATGAATTTATGCAATGATCCAAAAATTTTAATGATTTTAAATAACGTTATTAACTAAAGTTAACTTGAAATTAAATAATAATTTTTTGCAATGGAGATTTGATATTTGGTATACGTCTATTTTAACATAGCAAATGACAGATATTCATCTGAAAATATGAAAGTTAGTTTTGTTATGTAATTTTCAATTTCAATTTTTAAATCAGTTGAAATTAGATGAAAATAAAATATTTTTGAAATCTGAATATTTTTATACAATAAAAATGTAAACCATTTTCTGAGCGAGTCTTCGTATTTTATATCGCCAAATTTGGATCGTCATTGCTCCGTTTATCTTATTTTCAGCGTTTTAGCAGCATTTTCGACAGCGAAAATTAGAGTTTTGATAGAATGATCGTATCACTCATATCTATGTACCATTCTGTTCGTCATGTCGTGCTGATCTCTACAGTGTATTTAGTTGTGCATTTCGGTGTCCGGTACATGGCGAAATTAGCGAAACGATTAGCTGTATCGGTACATAATTTTGGAGCTTTTGTTTTCCCTATGTCCTTTTAATTGTCTAGCCTTGCGAAATTGAATGGTCATTTACCATTAATATCCCTTGAATTCACTAGTTGGCATTTCTATTCATATTGCTTCAATGTTATTCTGTTCGTCCTCTCCACTCTTATTTTCTCTTTCCCCTGCCATCTTTTCTTTTGTTATGTTGTTTCATCATTATTAAATATAAGTTTCTATATTGGATTGGTGAGAGCAGCTCTTTTATTTTCTTTTTTTTCAAACCTATCCCACTACTCTATTATAATAATAATTAAAAAAAATCATATTAAAACATTTTAAGCTTATATATTTCGTCCTGAAACAAGCATGTTCATCCACACACGTCAGCTCGCCCATTTTCTTTCCCAAAGAAAACCCTTGCCTGCATGTCCTCATGCTCATCACTTTCCTCCGATCTATGGCTACCGTCCAGGTCCTCTGCATCACCCAGCCTGCCTGCAGACTCCACTTTCCCTAGACCCTCCTCCTTAACCGAACAAAACCCACACAACACAACAGCCTTGCAGCCCTACCCTAGCTCCACAGATCCACCATCTACCAAGCGTCAGACTATCCACCTAACGCCTCTTTCCTATACATGAACCCCACTGCCAAGCTCCTTACACTTTGAACCCAACCCAAACCCGTTTCACACGCCACCATGACACAACCGAAGCTTACAACTACCGAACGACATGCCACATTGACCACCATGACCCCAGTTTTCCCTCTGCCCTGACAATCTCATTCCGCCAGCCTTGCACCCGCAGACCCAGGCTCCTCAACAGCGCGTCTCGCATCTCTACTCCGCGCTCCAAGTGTAGCTCTGCCTAGCCCACTTCCTCCGCCACCCATTCCATTCCTCCAGCCCTCTCTCCCCATCAGTCGTAAGCCATCTACTTCCCTTCTTTGAATATATATGTATGTATGTTGTATATATCTTGTCAGCAACATGTCATATTATAGAAAAAAAGAAAAAAAGAAAAAAAAAAGAAGTAGCAAGGATGTATATATTATATTGTGTATATATATATATGTTTTAATTCTAAAATCTATGTGTCTAAAAATTAGTATTGATTTTTAATTTTATATGAAAATATTTTGTTATATATGTGTTTAAGTTGAATATGATTTTGAGATAACATACATAGATTTTATGTTAATTTGTTTTAATATTAATTTTAAAATATATTTATAAAGATTTATTTTGGATATTGGGTTTATATTTTGTTTCCATCGAATTCGAATTCATGTTATCTAGCTTGTCACAGCCATCTTTTGCTTGTCGCGTGTCCATGTACACTAGTTCATGTCCATGTCTGCGGATCGTCGCATCTTGTCCTGGTCAATTTCTCTAGCCTCGAAACATGAGCAATCACTCATTATTAATATTTTTATATCTAGTAAATTAATTTCACATGAAATGATAATTGAAATATGCTGTCAAATTTGAATTGTTAGTTATTTAATTGCTAAATATGATCTGCCGTTATCTGTAATTGTTTACCCATGACATAGGACACCATAACCTATTGTTTATATTACATTTAAATTTCTTACTGATAATATATGCCTGTTATTGATATGTTTCATTATTATCCTATTTGTTCTCACTCTGCAAGTTCCCTTTTAGTTTGAATTTCTCTATGGGTTGAAATAATACTTATCCGAACGATTTTGTAGATTAGAAAAAAATCATTATGGATTGAAATGATAAACCAAAGCGATTTATTGAATTGAATTTTGGGAAGGCGGGTTGAAATGATATAAACCTATAAATTTGAAATAATTACGGATTGAAATGATAAATATCCACATCACTTGACCATATGATAAAATACTACATACGAACACCGTGGGTCTATGTTTGAAAAATGATTTCCATGGTATTGAAAGAAAATATATGGATTTTAATAAATATTGATTTTAAATTAAAATATATAAATTTTATTTTATATTCGTGTAAAATTTAGATTTTTAAAATTATGTATTTGAAATTTTTTAAATTTATAAGTTAGTTTTAAAAAATTTATATTTTAAGATTTTACTTATAATATTATTATTTTTAAATATATAAAATAAGATTTAATATAAAATAAATTTAATAATAAGATTTAATTTAATAAAATTTAAATTTATTAGTATATATAATATGTTTATCATTTATTTAAAATTATATTAATATTTTAAAATAGATTTTTGTAATAACTTTAATAAATTAAGGTTGGAAAGATAATTGAAATTGAGTTGAAATTTAATTAGCTTAAGAATTGAACTTAATAAGAATTGATAGGAAACTTATTGGTTTTGAGATTTGAAAGGTATTATTTCATAACTCGATTGAATTAAAGGTGACTAAATGAATATTTCAAATTTAAATAAATTTGAATATTAAATTTTTATTTAAATTTGTAAATTGAGATTTTATTTAAATGCTTATAAAAATTGATTACGTAAATATATTAGAATTAAATATAATTGAAGTAAGATATTTAATTATTAAATTCTGATTTAAATTTGTAATTTGAGATTTGATTTAAATGTTATAAAAAAAATGATAAAGTGAGATATTTTCAATTTAAATAAAATTAAAGTTAAGTTTTGAAATAAATGAAACTTTCTAAATTGAATTATTGTAAATTGTTTGAATATTTAAACTTTGAAACCTTTTAAATAGGAAGTGGTTTAGATTTGTAATTCAAATCTGGATTTGAAATCGATATAAATTAAAATGGTTTTAATGAGAATTTGAATTGAACCTTTAATCTTTTTGATTGAAATTGTTAAGCCGAGATTGGTTTAAATTAAATTTTGGAACTAAAGCTGATTTGAATTGATTTATAAAATTGAAGAAACAATTCGAACTTGAAACTATTCTCGATATATATTTATATATTTTAATCTGTAACCTATTTTTAATGTATAAACTATTTTTAATATACAATTTTTTTAAAGTTAAACTATTTTTAATTTATAACTATTTCAATATATAAACTATTTTCAATATTTAAACTATTTAAGTTGGAACTATTATGATTTGGATTTAATGGATTTAAATGTGAATATTTTGATATGATGGTTTGAACTATTTTGTGGATATGATTTCGAAAGTGTAATGATATCGAAAGTGAACAATGATTTTGAAAGTTATATGGTTTTGAAATAAATATTATACTTTGATATGAAATATAAACTATTAGAAATGATTATAAAAGTGATTTTATAAAATGATCACGGTTTGAAATAAGCATTTGGTTGTTAAAGCGACCAGGATCGGATATTGTCATACTCTTTGCCAATACCAAAACCACTTCAACAACTATGCACGTGGTGGAGATTCCAAAACGAAGTATGATGGTTTGGCATACGATTCTATATGAGGTATTAACGCAGCCCTGACTCCCGCAAGTCAGTTTGATGTGGCTAAAACATGAGCTATACTGGCCAAGTAAGGTCGCACCTCCGATCGGACACATTTCTTCGATACCATTCTATTACTTTGTGATTTGATTGGGTGCACCTTTGATTTGGGAGTGTGTCTCGAGGTGGACGGTAGTAGATGCTATGCGTTACCACCAGTCTGGGAGTGCAAAATGGTAGAATCCTACCCTAGGCATTGCCTCGCGTGCCTTGTCACATGCATTATCGCGCCTTCTACAAGTTTGGTTTATGTTGTACCTATAGAGTGCCCCTTAATAGCCCACCGGTTTGGTGGAGTTTACAGTACTGTATAGACTACAAAATTATATAAAAAGTGTTAAGGGGGATATGGGTGACGCCTTAACACTATTTTAATAGTTTACTTTACTATAGACATTATATATATAGCGTATTGTACTAAGTATGTAGATAGTTTAATGGATCCTTAAAGGATGGGAATCCCATACATCCTTTAAGTTATTTGCATTTCAGTTGATATTTCACTTGAGTTGAATTTACTGGTATAAGAATGTTAATCCTGACTCGAGCATTTTGTGTATTGCTTTATGCTCCGGTCAAACTGAGTGCCACAGCATTTGAGATTCATCTTTGGATCTTGGAGTTTTACTTGAAGATCTATCTTATATCTGTTCAGATTTCAGTTATTCTAGTTATCTCCGGTTATCTATATTCAGACTTGTTATTTGCTTATGTATTAGAGATTCCATTGTGATTGAGATTTCAATTGTATTTGTTTCAAACTCTAATGTTTATATAGCAGCTTCATGAATTACTATTTATCTATTCCGCTGCTTTTGTTGTATTACTCTGTGTCTATGATCCTGTGATTAATTTATTTACTATATATGCTAAAAAATTTCAAATATAAATTAACAATTTGTTGTTTTGAGCAATTCAGGTCTGACATGAGTGGATGGCTGTCGATTTAAATCGTTTGAAATAGCAGGTCGTTACATGCAGTATCAGAGCCAGGTTTAGGTAAAATTTAGCATATGGAGTAAAATTAGTTATGGAATCATCTTCGTTTGAGCTTGGAATTCTTCATTAGGAACCTCCTGAACTGGGATTTCTTACGAATTCTGGAACTATCCCTTTGTTCTGAAATACATTCTTGTCTTTTCCTGTTCGTGTACATTTTGACACTGTAGCATCCCGTAGCTCTATTTCTATTGATCTCTGTGATAAATTTGAGCTCATCTTGCAACCTTGATTTTACAACTTCATTCTTATGTGGGACTTATCCCATCGACGTTCCTGCCAACCTTAGTATAATTTGTAAAGAGGTGAAACTCCTTTACAACAGGCGTCGATTCACCGAAGATTTCTACATCCTCGGTTATGATGATGTTATTCCTTGAAAATCCCGAATCGTTTCTCTAGTAGATGACCACGGTAATTCTCTCAGATCGATTTTCAATTGCCTCAAAATTATGCAAGAAATTTTATCCTTTCGCTTGGTCCTCAGCCTAGTGATCTTGACTCCACACTGATAGTCAGGGATTTATTTAAATGTTTGGTGAAGTCACTCCTACTCCTCCCAAGCGGGAAATTGAATTCCGCATTGATCTTATTCCTAGGGCTTGATATGTTGTCCTTTCTCGGACGAATGGTTTCTATGAATTGTTAGTTGTGCCCTCAAGATTAACCAATGATCCTGCCTCGTTCTTCGATTTCGTGAATCGCATTTTCGGCAATGATCTCAACCAGTTATCCTAGTTTCATTAGGGATATTCTAGTTTTTCTAAGTCTCGGTTGACCCGGTTAAAGTCACCTGTGATTAATATAAGACTATCCACCTTTCTCTTTTGTAAATCACTTATCTACTCTTCCTTTCGAGTCTATCTCCTCAGTTGGAATTCGCTTGAGCAGGGTTCCTCTAGATTGAATCTCTATCCTTGTTTTGAAATAAATCCTTGAATCATCCTATGAGAGAACGTATTTGTAGTTGATAGAAAATGTTTTATATTATGTTGTTTGAGTTGTTAAGTTTGAATTTTTGGATTTTGATCGATTCGACTGGCCGACGCTATCGATTGGAATTCCAAAACACTTGAACGGAGCAGACTGACACGATATTGTTTTTAAATTAGCAAATGAAATAATTTTATGTATGATTATATTTTATATATACATAAGTATAATTTTTTGAAAATTTGATAGTTAAATGTATTGGTTATTAGAAATGATAGTGCTAGATTATCATTCACTATTTTTCAACATTCCTAAACAATTAACTATTGTTGTATGTTACATAGAAATGAAATTATAAAACTAGGTTTATAAAATGATTGAAATTGAAATGAATTTAAATTAATAATTTGAGAATTTAATTTCCAGTGCATTTCGAAATTTGGTTTTCAAAGTTTTGAAAATTATATTGTTTGAAAGTATTTTTGAATGGAAATTGTTCTCAAAGAATTTTTTTTAAGAAGAAGTAAGTCGCCACTCTCCTCTTTTGTCGCTGGAAAATAATTTCAGTGATGACGGCAGCATCATCGACATTTATTTTCAAGTTTCAAAATGGAGAGACCAGTTCGTAGCTTTGCTATATTTTGTTTTGAAAAATGGATTTGATTTAAATTTCTTGAGTATGATTTGATGTATTGAATATATATATATATATATATATATATATATATATATATATTTATATTCATTTTAAAATGGTTTGAATTGAAACCAGAAATTTAACTCTTTAATTTTATATTTAGTGATGGTTTTCAATTATTGAAGATAGATTTTTTTTTATAATTGGAGTGTTTAGATGAGAAATGAAATTGAAACAACATGAATAGTTGAACTAGAATAAAATTTATTTGTATAACTCAATTGCATTTTAAAATGCGCACACACACACACACACACACACACACACACATATAACTTATCAAATTATTCATAAAGTTAAAATGTTGATGTGAATTTGTAATTGAAGGTAATACAAGAGAAATTTAAGTAATAAAAATGTTCAGACTAAATTTTTAATTAATAGAAATGTTGTAAAAAAAGGTAAATTTTGTATAGTTGTAATGACCCGCATTTTTTTTGATAATTAAAATATTGAATTGAATAAGATTTTGTAATTTAATGTTGGAAGAAAATAAAATTTATGATGTAGAAATGAGAAAACTAACTAGAATGAAGTTTAATAATGCTAATGAACGTAATAGATGACTATTTGAATGTAATCTCAAGTAATTGTAATAATTGTAAGTTATAATTGGTTATAAAATTAAAATAAGGAAATAATTTAAATGTTATATTAATTGGTGAGAAAATACGTAATAAATTGTAATTGGATGAAATTAGTGTTGTGTAAGTATTTATAACATTTGTGTGTAGATAAAAAACTTATTAATGTGATTAAATTAAGAAAATGTAAATGTGTTATTTGTTACCAATTTATTTAATATGGTGAATTAAGTTGGAAATCAGTTACCATTAAATGTAACTAAATATTGCGTTAATATGAGCTAAGACGATAACTGCAAAATGTGAAGGTAATAAAATGTACAGAAATGTCAATTATATTCTTAAGGCAATAATTTTTTTAATAAAAAGAGTGAAACTAAGATAAATTAATTTACTAGGACATACGTGAAAATATACAAAAATTAAATATAGTTGAAACATTGTGTGACGACCCGGAATTTTTAGACATTTGAAATGGGAATATTTAATTAATTTTAAATATTCGAAAGTTAATTATTAACTTTAATTTCAAATATCAATATTTATTGAATAATTAATTATTAAATTTAATTATCGGGATTGGGTAAAAATATTGAATCTTGATTTTAAAGCTGGTTAAAAATAATTAGAAGGCTTATTTAATTTATATTAATAATTCTGAAGATAATAGAAGATGTAAAATTGAAATTAATAATAGTTTGTTCAGTTTTAAAATTTATATCGTTTAAATTGAATTTAAAAATAGCCTTCCGAGGCGCAGTCTCGGAACCCGACGAAACCAGTTCCATTAGATCCGTAATATTGAATTATTATCGGATTTCAAATTTCGGAGTGATTGGAGTTGTGTTGTGAGCATATGATATGTAAATGCATAGAAATGTACACCGAGACAAATTGAATCTAAATAAATACGTTTGCTTTTCCTTTATCCGACCACAAGTACACTTCGCCCCCATTGTGTCTCGTTCGTACCCCTCTTCTTTTCTTCCTTATCTCCTCTTCTCAGAATGGCCGAAGTCATTCTTTCGTTCGAAATTTAATCCCGTCCTCCTTCATTTAAATCGAAGGCAATTAGTTCCTCTTCAAACTAAATCATGACCGAAGCGTAAAGGGGGATAATCATTATCTTTTCGTCGAAAAAAAATCGAAGTTAGTTCGAAAATGGCGAGCCATTCCTCCTTCGTTCAGGTCAGTTCTTGTGCGAGCATCGAGGCAAGTTTCACGGCCAGAGCAAGTTCGATGGCGTGCGTACGGAGTTTGTAGGGCTCGCGAGTTGGGTTCGATCGAGGGAGGGGAGCAACTCGATCTGGGTCGAGTTCGATGAGGCCTACAGCTCGATGGTAGGCTCGATTTCGAATCGCGAGGAGCATCGCAAGTTCGAAGGGGAGGGGTTTGACTGCATCGAGTATGGTCGAGCGTGCGAGGTCCGGTGGTATCGTGGTGGCGATTTCAGTGGCAACGTGAGGGTGTGCTCGGGTCTGATAAGTAAGGTAATTCAGATTTTATTTTTTTTAGTTAAATAAATTTAAAACTCTTTTAATCCCAGTTGTCCATTTATCAAGTATCAGCATATATATATGTCTAAACTCAGTATGTTGTTTTCAGTAAAGAAAAAAAAAATGTTCACTGTTTAATTTTAACATTTTAGAAGTTAAATTTATATGTACACACTAGAAATTTATATAAGGCTTGGGAAGGAAATTTTATAAGGATTGGTGATAAAATTGAACAGTTGATTTATTTGGTTACTAAAAGAACAAAAAGGGAAAAGAGGAGAATTAGTTTAAAACTAATTAATAGTTAAATTTAATAAATTGTCTGACTAATTCAAATATTTATAAATTATGTAAATATTTTATCCTATTAGTTATTTCAAAAGAAATGGGTTGATGATTAAACTATTTTAATTAACTTATTTAAGTATTGGGTTGCTAAGGATAATTTGTTAAAGAAATTTTGGTTTAAAAATCTAAAATTAAATTATAAATTAAAATAAACAAGTAAATGTTAGTCAATTATTGGATTAATTCAAGTATTAATCAAATCATCTAATGTGTGACAAGGTCAAAATCTGATAGAAGCAAGCCAGATTGGGTCGGATTGCAAAACAAAAATCAAAGGTGAGTTAATCTCACTCAGTTAAATTTAAATTTAAATTTAATGATAAAATTTGAATAATTGTTGGATGGTTGAATTGATTGATGTGATATAGTATGATATTTTGGAACTGGTATATTATGTTGTGCTAACGTCTGTGGATGCAGGGAAACAGGTTGGAGGATCCAACTGGATCCCTCAACATTTATTTAAATTATTTAATACCCTCTGATGTGATTATTTTATATTCTGTGTTGAATATTACTGATAATTGGAAGTATTGAATGCTATGGCTTGGTTGATATGATTGGGTATGATGAATTACCAAAAAGTATAAGTTTGATTTTGGAAATGAAAATAATGAAGTGAAATTACAAGTAAAATAATTATAGAATAAATTTAAGAATGACTTGGAAAAAGAAATAAAGTGACCTTAAAATTCTAATAAGTGAATCTTGAAATGGAAAGGAAAATTTAAATAAACAGAAAGTTAATGAATTTTAAAATGCAGTATTATTAACTAAAAGAACAAACATTTATTTAGAATTTAAGATTTGGATTATTGAAAGAGTAAAGAAGAAATAAAATAAAATAATAATAATTAAGTCCATAACTATTGAATTTGAAAATGAACTGATAAGTAAAGGAATTTATTTCAAATGAATAAATTGGAAATCAATTTGGAAATTGATTTAAGTGAGTGAAATTGTAATTTCTCTCTGAATAACCAAGTACGTTTTTTAAAGCAAATTTTTGAATATAAATTAAATGTTTTAAAGTTGTTTTTAAAGGAAGCAAGTTTTGCAAAATTTATTATTTCTAATATTTAAAGTCTAAAATAAGTATTTTCTTTTAATCTATTTTAGTTGTAATTATTAAGAAGTAACTTAGTATTTTGTTTATAAAAGGAGAAATCTAGTTTTATATTTTATTAAGTTACTTCATTTTCAAATATTCATATAGTATGGTATTTTTAAATAAATTATTGATGTGGTTTTAACTTAAATGTTTTAAGGAATATTTCAAAGTAAAGTGTTTTTAAATTAGTTTAAAAAAAAAATCTAGTTGTGTGCTTGGTAATTTCAGAGGAGATAGAAATATTTGAGAAAGTTTATTCTAAAAAGAAAGATGGTTTTGAACTGTTTCAAAGGTTGAAAATAGAAATATATATTTTTGATGTTAATAAATAATTTGGGAAATTATTTATTGGTTGATGGATGTTTGTGAATATAAATTGATAGTTAAATAACTGACTATCAATATTGGCCAAATGCGTTGATCGTTTCGAAGAGACCGAGATCGAGATTTATTTCTCGAAAACCACTTCGATCCGGTTTATACGTTTTCGTGGAAAAACGAGTTTGGATGCGAAGGTGGAGCAGTGAAGTGCAAGGGCTAGTCGCTACTAATCCTGAGGATATTTCCAAAATGGATGTAGTAGGAATAGTGCCTTCGGTTCCGTTCGAACCCGGGACGGACTTGTATGGACGAATGCTTGCGAAACATCGTCAGGTGGGCGATGGGCATTCTAAGTGCAACGTTCTAAAAGGTAACGCTTAGCCTCAAGCCTCATCAAATGGGAATGACTGAAAATCAGGGGATATGCAGCAAGGTTAGGTGGGTAGCACCCAAGCAGGGTGAGGTCATTCCAGTCTAGATGTCCCTTTTTATTTTTCGGCTTAGTGGTGCGGTTGCTGATCCCAACCGCGGGGTGATCTCACTCGGGACTGTCCAGTAAGGGATGGTTCCGGCCTTGTGTTGCAGGGGATGAAGGGAGTAATCCTCGGTACGGTGATCTAGGCCCCGTACTGTGACAGGTGGTACCCCAGTGCCTAGTCATTAGTTGGAAATCCATTCTCCCTACGAGCCTTGTACGAGTTTTGTTTGTATTACCCACTTTTGTGGCTAGTAGATGGAATTTAATAATGTAACAATTTCGGCTATTTTATAAGTACTTGTGTATAGACCCTATTATAATATCAGAGGATTTCTATAAAATTGTTTTAGCTATCGTAAGGTAAAAACCCGACATGTTTATTTGTGGCGCGGTCTTACGAGATGCTTTTGTTTTCAAAGGAATTTTGAAACTTTAATAATAAATTGGGTGTGATTTTCTCACGCTGGTAATCCAGACTGACTCGGGTGTTATTTAACTGTAATGCTCGGGTCAGACCGAGTATTATAGGATACAGGATATGATGCTGTGGAGCTCAAGAGACAAGCTGGATGACGAAACGTACTCTCGTACTTGTATATTTATATACGTATTCCGCTGTGTTGAGTTGTTGTGTATCCATTGTATGATATTGATGTTGAGTTGTGACTGATGTATTCTGATGATGTAATGTATGTAGACAGATATATTTGATTTTGAGTAAAGATTATTTACTATCTATTATATTTTATTCCGCTGCGATGGTTAGATTCTGATGTTGATTTTGTTTTCTCTTCTTCTACCTCTTCTTCTTAAACCCAAATGGTTTGTATTTCTGTGCAACTTGAGTTAATTGATGTAGAATAGTGTTGACTCAAGGGGTACGGATTTGCGGGTCGTTACAGTTGGTATCAGAGCTTAGGTTGGTGACAACCTAGGCTTTGGTGGGAATTACTCAAGTAGAGTCCGTAGTATTCTTTAATGAGTTTGAGTGTATTAATAGATATGAGCGCGTATTTTTTAGTGAATATAAAATGGTTTTATATTGTGTCGATTGGTTTATTGAGTAATTTATGGATTCTGGTCAATACGAGTAATTAACGTTATTGATAGGGATCTCTAAACACTTAAATAGAATAATTCGACACAGTATTGTTTTAAAATAGGGTAAATGAAATAATTTTACCCAAATTATTTTTGTATATGAAAGAAATAATTTTCAGAAATTATTATAGTATTTGGATGCTTGATTGTTAAGGAATGATAATATTAAATTATTAACGCTATTGTGTAAAAATTGAATAAGAAATTGAAACTTATAACCAAAGTTGAAGAATAAATCTATATAACAAAATGGAATTTGAAAATATAGATTATAAATGAAATGTATAAATTGAGATAAATTAAGATTTCCAGAGCAATGTTGAAATAAATCGGGATGGATTTCAAATTTGGAAATTTGGGAAAAGTTTAAATTCCTTGGATTTGAAAATGGTTTCAAAGTTTTGGAGAAATAATAGTGGTATTATTTCGGGAATATTTTGAATTGGGATTGAATATGGAGAGATTTGGAATTTAAAAATATTTGAAAGGGACTTTAAAGAGATAAAAGCATCTAATTCTCTTTCGGTCGCTGGAAAATAACGTCAATGATGACTGCAGCATCATCGATGTTAATTTTCGAGTTTCTAGAAGAGAAATTGCTACCAAATTGTTTTAAATTGGAAGTGGTTTGTGAACTGGGCTGGGTTTTGAAATTCAAAAAGATAATTGAATTTTCCAAAGTATTTTGAGATGTTGTTGATTTCAAAGGGATTTTGAAATTATGGAAAATTGTTTAAACTCTGGAATCTTGTTTTAAATGGTTATGGAATAATAAAAATATACTTGACTAAATCCAATGTATAATTCCGAAGTAAAGTGTAAAAGGTAAAATGTGAGTGTGGTTGATTGTAAATAAATGAAAATATGAATATAAATAAGTTGAGACTTATAAAATTTGGAAGTAAAATAAATAAGCTAAATAAAATTGTTTGCAATGGTAATGAATAAAATCCAAAACTTAAATCATAAAATAGATTGTACTCCAGTAAAGTAGTTAAAGTGGTTTTTGAAATAAAAATCAAATATTGGGTATAAAATTTGAATAAACTAGGTGAAAATAAATTAGTTAATGGAATATGGAAATGGAACTCGAATTGGTTAATTAAAAAAATTGAATTGTGAATAAATAATAGAATTTGAAAGTGAAGTTTGAGTTATAAATATACATTCAACATGGAATTGTAAGTAAATTAAATATGAAATAAAGCTGTTTGGAATTGGATTACAATGGAATGATTTGGGTTGCTAATGAAATCCAATAAGAATATAACAAGGTAAATATGTGCATGGATATTATTTTGATAAATTGAGAATGTGAATTAGCAATTTGAATTGGATAGAATTTGATGAGAATCAAATATAACGGAATTGAACTTAACTTATGCAATTTGAATAAATCGAAGTAAAACCACTTAAGATGGTAGCTAAGAAGCTTGGCTTCAAAAGCCATTAAATAAAAGTTTGGGTTGAATTAATGGTATATAGGGCATGGAAGATTGTCGAGATTAAATAAAAAGGTTTTCGAATGAAAATTTGGCGAATATGAAATAAAATGCAATTGGATGAGGGGTGAATAAATTAAAATGGAATGGAATTAAATGTAAATTGAATTGGAATCGATTTAAATGATTATAAGCTTAGGTGACCATTGAGTGTAAGTCACTTAAGTACGATAAAGTGGTTTGAAAATTTGTTGAAAGCAATTGAGTTAGCTTTAAACTATATAAATTGCTTATGAAAATTGTTTATGTACATTAGTCATGTAATGCATGTGTTTAACTATTGAAAGTAAGTGAAATTATTTATATATAGCACTTACATGTTTGAATTGAGTAAGTACAGGTTCAGGGAAGCCGTTTGGCTGGATTTGATTGCGCAATTTGCTAAAATAAATTGCCGCTTGCTTAAAAATGCTAAAATAAGGTACGCCTACGCAATACAAATAGGAAATATGAACTGTTTTTCTGTTTTCCGACCGTGTGGGTCGATGTATATTGATTTCCGGCCTGAGGCCGATGTATATATGTTTTTGTGCATCCTGCGATATCGCAGAAGTCCCTCCGTACAGAGGAGACTCTGCCAAAATTTTCCGTAAATTTTGGGAGTTAGAAATTTTTTGAAATTCTCGAAAATTTTCATTAACAGCAAATGATCTAAATTTGCTAAGCAAATAAAATTGAAATTGGATATTGAAATCTAATTGAAATGTAAATGTAAAGAGAATGAAATTGAAGAAACTAAAGAAGTAAAGTTTGCAAATAAACTTTAATTGAGATTTAAATTAATTAGTAAGTGCAACTAATACAATATTCAAAGTGGAAACCAAAATTTAAACTTAAATGAAATTGTAAAGGCAAAGAGAATGGTAATGGAAATAAACTTCAATAGTAAAATGAAGATTTATATAAGAATTATATACAATATTCAAATTAAACTTAAGGAATGGAAAATGAAATTCTTAAGTAAATTTGGTATTGGGAAAAATTATTCCAAGAGAATAATTGAATGGAAATTAACTGAAGGTTAAAGTGATAGCTGGGAATGTAAATAAAAAGAGAATTGGTGTAGCCAAAAATAAATTGGGCTAATTACGTAAGGTGTACGTATATTATTTATTCACATAGCTATATTGATCCAGAATTCGAGCACAGAATTTCGAGATAGTTATATCGATCCGAGCTAGGATTTTCCACTCGATTTTCGACGGCGAAACTGGACATGGATTGTTGATTGATTCTGGAAATTCTCTATCATAGTTATGACTATGCAAGGAGAATGACGGTTTCTGATCAAGAAACCAGATCTGAGTCCGCATTAGGAAGTCGGGTGGACGATACTAGTTCGGAAATGGAATTGTGTGATCGAGTGAGCGATCGAATTTGGTATTGCGTACGAATGGTATATGTGCATCGTACGGGCTTAAATGAATAGATATCGAAATTTGTAAATGTTTTGAATGTTGTGATTGGATATTATTGCTTAGTTGGATACACAGGTGTATAAAAGCAATGGAAAAATAAAGATTTTGGATTTTAGAAGATTAAAATTAAATGGCCCGACAAAAAGGTATGTGTTTAAAATTTCTATATGGAGTTTGATTGGGTTTTTGATCGAGCCACTTGGCCTTTTGTTTTCTTTTTGGATTTGGGAGGCCGTAGAGCCATTTTTGTAGTAGTACCGAGCTAGCCGCGCAAAGGAGACGCTGGCGAAATTTTTCGAAAATTTAGAGAGTTAGAAAAATTTTGAGAAAATTTTGATAATTTAAAATTTGAATTCAAATTTAAGATTTGAATTGATAAGTAAGTATGTAATATGGTTTAAGGGTTATGGATAAGTTCAAAGGCTAGGATAGAGTTAGAGTGTCTTCGATAAAAAGATTTGTTTGCTAAGTTGTTAAAAATTGTTTGGTTTGAGGAAATAGTTAATGGGTTATGGATCAGTCTTCCAACTAGTAATTTCGGGGACGAAATTCTTTTAAGGGGGGAGGAATGTGACGACCCGGAATTTTTAGACATTTGAAATGGGAATATTTAATTAATTTTAAATATTCGAAAGTTAATTATTAACTTTAATTTCAAATATCAATATTTATTGAATAATTAATTATTAAATTTAATTATCGGGATTGGGTAAAAATATTGAATCTTGATTTTAAAGCTGGTTAAAAATAATTAGAAGGCTTATTTAATTTATATTAATAATTCTGAAGATAATAGAAGATGTAAAATTGAAATTAATAATGGTTTGTTCAGTTTTAAAATTTATATCGTTTAAATTGAATTTAAAAATAGCCTTCCGAGGCGCAATCTCGGAACCCGACAAAACCAGTTCCATTGGATCCGTAATATTGAATTATTATCGGATTTCAAATTTCGGAGTGATTGGAGTTGTGTTGTGAGCATATGATATGTAAATGCATAGAAATGTACACCGAGACAAATTGAATCTAAATAAATACGTTTGCTTTTCCTTTATCCGACCACAAGTACACTTCGCCCCCATTGTGTCTCGTTCGTACCCCTCTTATTTTCTTCCTTATCTCCTCTTCTCAGAATGGCCGAAGTCATTCTTTCGTTCAAAATTTAATCCCGTCCTCCTTCATTTAAATCGAAGGCAATTAGTTCCTCTTCAAACTAAATCATGACCGAAGCGTAAAGGGGGATAATCATTATCTTCTCGTCGAAAAAAAAAATCGAAGTTAGTTCGAAAATGGCGAGCCATTCCTCCTTTGTTCAGGTCAGTTCTTGTGCGAGCATCGAGGCAAGTTTCGCGGCCAGAGCAAGTTCGATGGCGTGCGTACGGAGTTTGTAGGGCTCGCGAGTTGGGTTCGATCGAGGGAGGGGAGCAACTCGATCTGGGTCGAGTTCGCTGAGGCCTACAGCTCGATGGTAGGCTCGATTTCGAATCGCGAGGAGCATCGCAAGTTCGAAGGGGAGGGGTTTGACAGCATCGAGTCTGGTCGAGCGTGCGAGGTCCGGTGGTATCGTGGTGGCGATTTCAGTGGCAACGTGAGGGTGTGCTCGGGTCTGATAAGTAAGGTAATTCAGATTTTATTTTTTTTAGTTAAATAAATTTAAAACTCTTTTAATCCCAGTTGTCCATTTATCAAGTATCAGCATATATATATGTCTAAACTCAGTATGTTGTTTTCAGTAAAAGAAAAAAAATGTTCACTGTTTAATTTTAACATTTTAGAAGTTAAATTTATATGTACACACTAGAAATTTCTATAAGGCTTGGGAAGGAAATTTTATAAGGATTGGTGATAAAATTGAACAGTTGATTTATTTGGTTACTAAAAGAACAAAAAGGGAAAAGAGGAGAATTAGTTTAAAACTAATTAATAGTTAAATTTAATAAATTGTCTGACTAATTCAAATATTTATAAATTATGTAAATATTTTATCCTATTAGTTATTTCGAAAGAAATGGGTTGATGATTAAACTATTTTAATTAACTTATTTAAGTATTGGGTTGCTAAGGATAATTTGTTAAAGAAATTTTGGTTTAAAAATCTAAAATTAAATTATAAATTAAAATAAACAAGTAAATGTTAGTCAATTATTGGATTAATTCAAGTATTAATCAAATCATCTAATGTGTGACAAGGTCAAAATCTGATAGAAGCAAGCCAGATTGGGTCGGATTGCAAAACAAAAATCAAAGGTGAGTTAATCTCACTCAGTTAAATTTAAATTTAAATTTAATGATAAAATTTAAATAATTGTTTGATGGTTGAATTGATTGATGTGATATAGTATGATATTTTGGAACTGGTATATTATGTTGTGCTAACGTCTGTGGATGCAGGGAAACAGGTTGGAGGGATCCAACTGGATCCCTCAACATTTATTTAAATTATTTAATACCCTCTGATGTGATTATTTTATATTCTGTGTTGAATATTACTGATAATTGGAAGTATTGAATGCTATGGCTTGGTTGATATGATTGGGTATGATGAATTACCAAAAAGTATAAGTTTGATTTTGGAAATGAAAATAATGAAGTGAAATTGCAAGTAAAATAATTATAGAATAAATTTAAGAATGACTTGGAAAAAGAAATAAAGTGACCTTAAAATTCTAATAAGTGAATCTTGAAATGGAAAGGAAAATTTAAATAAACAGAAAGTTAATGAATTTTAAAATGCAGTATTATTAACTAAAAGAACAAACATTTATTTAGAATTTAAGATTTGGATTATTGAAAGAGTAAAGAAGAAATAAAATAAAATAATAATAATTAAGTCCATAACTATTGAATTTGAAAATGAACTGATAAGTAAAGGAATTTATTTCAATTGAATAAATTGGAAATCAATTTGGAAATTGATTTAAGTGAGTGAAATTGTAATTTCTCTCTGAATAACCAAGTACATTTTTTAAAGCAAATTTTTGAATATAAATTAAATGTTTTAAAGTTGTTTTTAAAGGAAGCAAGTTTTGCAAAATTTATTATTTCTAATATTTAAAGTCTAAAATAAGTATTTTCTTTTAATCTATTTTAGTAGTAATTATTAAGAAGTAACTTAGTATTTTGTTTTTAAAAGGAGAAATCTAGTTTTATATTTTATTAAGTTGCTTCATTTTCAAATATTCATATAGTATGGTATTTTTAAATAAATTATTGATGTAGTTTTAAAGAATATTTCAAAGTAAAGTGTTTTTAAATTAGTTTTAAAAAAAAAATCTAGTTGTGTGCTTGGTAATTTCAGAGGAGATAGAAATATTTGAGAAAGTTTATTCTGGAAAGAAAGATGGTTTTGAACTGTTTCAAAGGTTGAAAATAGAAATATATATTTTTGAGGTTAATAAATAATTTGGGAAATTATTTATTGGTTGATGGATGTTTGTGAATATAAATTGATAGTTAAATAACCGACTATCAATATTGGCCAAATGCGCTGATCGTTTCGAAGAGACCGGGATCGAGATTTATTTCTCGAAAACCACTTCGATCCGGTTTATACGTTTTCGTGGAAAAATGAGTTTGGATGCGAAGGTGGAGCAGTGAAGTGCAAGGGCTAGTCGCTACTAATCCTGAGGATATTTCCAAAATGGATGTAGTAGGAATAGTGCCTTCGGTTCCGTTCGAACCCGGGACGGACTTGTATGGACGAATGCTTGCGAAACATCGTCAGGTGGGCGATGGGCATTCTAAGTGCAACGTTCTAAAAGGTAACGCTTAGCCTCAAGCCTCATCAAATGGGAACGACTGAAAATCAGGGGATATGCAGCAAGGTTAGGTGGGTAGCACCCAAGCAGGGTGAGGTCATTCCAGTCTAGATGTCCCTTTTTATTTTTCGGCTTAGTGGTGCGGTTGCTGATCCCAACCGCGGGGTGATCTCACTCGGGACTGTCCAGTAAGGGATGGTTCCGGCCTTGTGTTGTAGGGGATGAAGGGAGTAATCCTCGGTACGGTGATCTAGGCCCCGTACTGTGACAGGTGGTACCCCAGTGCCTAGTCATTAGTTGGAAATCCATTCTCCCTACGAGCCTTGTACGAGTTTTGTTTGTATTACCCACTTTTGTGGCTAGTAGTTGGAATTTAATAATGTAACAATTTCGGCTATTTTATAAGTACTTGTGTATAGACCCTATTATAATATCAGAGGATTTCTATAAAATTGTTTTAGCTATCGTAAGGTAAAAACCCGACATGTTTATTTGTGGCGTGGTCTTACGAGATGCTTTTGTTTTCAAAGGAATTTTGGAACTTTAATAATAAATTGGGTGTGATTTTCTCACGCTGGTAATCCAGACTGACTCAGGTGTTATTTAACTGTAATGCTCGGGTCAGACCGAGTATTATAGGATACAGGATATGATGCTGTGGAGCTCAGGAGACGAGCTGGATGACAAAACATACTCTCGTACTTGTATATTTATATACGTATTCCGCTGTGTTGAGTTGTTGTGTATCCATTGTATGATATTGATGTTGAGTTGTGACTGATGTATTCTGATGATGTAATGTATGTAAACAGATATATTTGATTTTGAGTAAAGATTATTTACTATCTATTATATTTTATTCCGCTGCGATGGTTAGATTCTGATGTTGATTTTGTTTTCTCTTCTTCTACCTCTTCTTCTTAAACCCAAATGGTTCGTATTTCTGTGCAACTTGAGTTAATTGATGTAGAATAGTGTTGACTCAAGGGGTACGGATTTGCGGGTCGTTACACATTGCAACTAATATAGTAAAAGATGATAGTTGTGGAATATTAATGCAATAAGATGTAAACAAATGTTAACTATGTCCGTAGAGTAATGTTTGATTGAATAAAAAGATTAAAATCTAACTAATCAATTTATTGGAATTAGAATATAATTAATTGGAATTAAATATAATTAAATATTATGGCTAATGTAAGAAAAGGCGTCAATTGTAAAAAATGATGATAACAAGATAGAAAACTATGTTAATAATTTCATAAGGTATTGGTTGATTTAAGTAGGAGTGTAAATTGAAATAAAAGAATTAAAATGAATAAGTGTAGTAAAGGAGTAAACATATATTTATTTATTTGAAACATTTGGTAGCGGAAAGACTGATTGTAGAGACGAGAAACTATTATTTAGTAAGAAATGTATAATTACTATTTGTATCCAATAGTGTATAAATATGTTTAAATTACTATTAGATAGGAAATAATTGTTCTACTTCTCATTACATTCATTTAGTCCATTTTGAAACTTAATTAACTGAATTAATATAATTGAAAATTTTCAATTAATAAGAGAGAATACTAAATTGTAAATTAATAGGTGTAACTAAAAGTAGCTTATGTTTTGCGAAAATATAAGGAAAGTTTGATTTAATGAAAAGAACATTTACATCAGATAAAAGGAATGTTTCATTTGTGAATGTAGCTTTAATTTCATTAAAATAAAGAATAGAATGATTGATTTTAAAGGAGGAAATATATGTTTATTTGAACTGTGTTTTAGCTTACAGATTGATTACAAGAATAGGAAAATAATATGTTTCGGTAAGTTATTTATTACTCTTGTCATGGTCGGGGATTTTCGACCCTCGAAAATCGACATAAATACGTCACTGTATTACATGCCTAACAATCGAATGCTGAAAATACCATATCGTTAGGGAAAAGAAGAAAGAGGTAGAAGAAGAAAATAGAAATGACAATACAGAATCTTACAATCGCAGCGGAACAATATACAATAGATAACAGCCGGTCTTTGTACAAAAGAACTACAATTGTTTTTATACATCAGATCATCAGAGTACAGCAAATCAAAAACTCAATACTGGATAGTTATAATAATTTGCATTCACTAGCGCTGAATATACAACCTACCTTGCACGGCGAAATATAAATCAAATACGTGTAATACGTCTTTGCCATCTAACTCGTCACTTGAGCTCCATAGCATCTTATCATGTATCTGTAATACTCGGTCTGACCCGAGCATTATAATAAAATAACATCCAAGTCAGTCAGAAATACCAGTGTGAGAAAATACACTCAATTTGAATTATTAAAGTTCAAAATCCTTTGAAAATCAAAGGTATCTCGTAAGACCACGCCATAAATAAATATGATGGTTTTTACCTTCGATAACCAAAACATTTCATATCAAAATATATTATAATAGTGTCTAAGTACAAATACTTATTAAAATAGCTGAAATCTTGCATCTCACATTCCAGCATAGTTGGGTATAATCAAAACCGTACGGCGCTTATCGGAGAATTGATTCCAACTGAATGACTAGGCACTGAGGTACCACCTGTCACAGTACATGTCTAGAAACACTGTACCGATATCGAACCTATCTATTCCTTCCAATACAAGACCATTCCTAACCTGAATAGACCGAATATGCTATCACCCTGGGTGTTCCCACCCTTTTCGAGCTCCTTTCACACGTAGTGATAATATCCAAGGTTATCTAGAAAGGTGATAGACATACCCAACTTGGGCGCTACCCACTTAGCCTTGCTGCATCTCCCCTGATTTTTAGTCATTTCCGGTTTATGAGGCTAGAGGCTATGATTACCTTTTAGAAAGATTCACTTAGAATGCTCATTGTCTTCTAATGACAATGTTCTGATAGCATTCATCCATACAAGTCCATTTCCGATTCGAACAGAACCAAAGGCACTATCCCTACTACATCTATTTTGGAATCACACTCAGGAGTAGTAGCGATTAGCCCTTACACTTCACTACTCCATCTTCCACTCCATGCTCTTCTCTTCATTAGAAAACATACTCGTTGGATCGAAGTGGTTTTCGGATCACAGATCTGATCCCAATCTCTTCGAAACAACGTTCGATATTTCCTGGTAAACTCAACCCCGATTCTTTAGGAAATAAACAGATGAGAATAAAATCGAAGATCACCTCCTAACCATTTTTAACGGATTTCCTTGTCAACGTCATAGAAGAGCGAAAATGAGTATACGGGTACAGTATAGCACCTCGAACGGTAACTGTACCATATAATTCCCATACTTCTAAATATTTTCAAAGTTATATTTGGGTCCAGATTTTGATGGTCGTCAAATAAAACAAACAATTCAACCAAGTACTTTATTTTCCACTGAAAAACATTAAATCTCTTATTAATTTAGTTTTAATAAATTAAATTTCTTTATCCAATATATATACTTCTTATCGAGTTAAATAAATTCACCAAAACTATGCTTTTGAAGATATTTGGAAAACTTTTAAAATATTTTTGAAAGTACTACCGCGGTATCAAACCATGGATCGTAGCTCAAAGGTTACGTCTCTATCCTAGAGAAATTCAAGACTTAGCTATAGGCACTCACTGCCTCCGATTACGCCATGCGAGTATACCAATACTCTCTAAAAAAATTATTTTATAATTTTCTCAAAATAATGCTTGTAAATTCTAAAATAAATTCAAAGTTAACTTTAGATAAAACTACTTTTTAATTAAAAGCTATTATATAAAATATGAATATTTAATAATTATTCTTTAAGTAATATTTATGATTAAACCTTTAATAATAATTAACTACTATAACTAATTTAATTCATCAATACTTAAACAATTTTTGAACAACTGAATAATAAACTTTTCTGAAAACATGCTTATAAACACTTTTAATTTTCTTTAATTAATACTTTAAAATCTTTCCTTTTCGAAATAATTTAACTTCTCAGAAAAATATATTCCCTTCCATATTGTCAGTCCAATATCAATAATTCCTTCCCGATTTATTTCCAACTAATTTACGTCCCAATTTCGTAAATTCCTTTTTCACATTTCTAAAAATAAATCTACCATTTATTTTTAAACCGATTTACTCAATCCCTTATAAATCCTTCCTGTGTATTTCATAACTTCCATTTATCCACCGATATCACTCTACTTTATTTATAAACCTTGTTTATAAATTTCGTAGCCTCATTTCTCCTTTTATAACCGTTTCATAGTACTTAAATCGACTTTAAAATCGATTTTCTAAATTAAATTACATTTTTAATTTAATTCCCTTCTGTAACCCAAATATATTCCAAAAACCAACTAATTTTCAAATTTCACTTCCATCTTATGATTTAAAATCTTATTTAAAACTGGAACATCAATTCCCTATTTTATTTTTTCAAAATTTTCCCATTTATTTTTTCCAAACTATTTAAATCCTAAACTTACAAATACATTCATTTATATTTAAAATAATATTGCTTAAGTTCTTATTTTTAAAACCCCTTTATGCACATTTATTCAAAAATCTCTATTTTTCCATATTCCGAAATTGTTAAATTGGATTTTAAAATCAAACTATTTATTTTTCCCATACTCATTACTTTTATTTATCCATCCTTACTATAAATATTTTTACTTTAAATTCTCCCTTTTATTTTCCTTCCAAAATTCAACATTCATACTTTTGATATTTTAAAATGCCAAAAGTATATCCAGTAACACCATAACATCCAATAAATCAATTTCCAGTATAATCTTTCACAAATTATTCAAATAAATCATATCACTGAATATGAAAATAAATTTAACATTTTTGAGGAATCAAGTTGGATCCCTCCAACCTGTTTCCTTGCATCCACAAATGTTAGCACAATATAAAAAATATCAATCCCGCTTCGAGGTGGGATATCGCATCATATAGGGTTATCCGCTATTATGCGGGGCGCAAAGGGTCTCATCCGCTCAAAACGGCGGGTAATCTTCCAACTACTAATATATACTATTATATATATAATAATATGCAATCGATAATAATAGTTATCAAATTCAACCAGACATCCAATAATTAATTTTAACTATTTAAAATTAACTAGTAATCCAAAATTGAGTGAGATTAACTCACTTTGATTTTCTACCATTTTCGCGTTCCGTTTTCAATTGAATCCGGGCACGTTTTAAATTATCTAAAATTTTCAAAAGCTCCAAATTCGACCCAACCATTCCCTAAGCTTAGATGATGTCATCATAGTCCCAATGCCTCTTGAAGACGGACCTTGTACGCATAAGATACAATTTTATAAGTTCACTGGTAACAAATTTCAAATTTTATAAAATAAATTTAAATTTCATTAAACCAAAACCCCATACCAAAGAAAAGAGGCCCATCCCAAACAAATACCCTTCTCCCCCAAACGAATTCCTCTCGAAGCCTTCGGCTGCGTGCATGCATGCACATGCACCCGACTTCCTGGCCGCCACCACTGCTTCCAAACCCACGCCCATGCTGCTCTCCTCCTAGTCTCGACCGTACCCATAGCCACTACACTGCACCCCTTAATTAAACGCAATGATCTCGAGCTCCCCCTCGACCTCCTACAGGTCATGCCACCCAATACGCCACCGGACACCACGAAACTCTACACGCCGCCTCTCCTCCAGCATGCAATCACGAATCCACTTCCAAATAGAAGGATTCATCCTTAAATTCATCGAAAATCGCAACCGTAGCTCCATTGTACTAAGTCGAGCGACGCAAATCTCGATTGCAACCCATAAATGTAGTAACAAATTGAAGACTATGATGGTTTAGGATTCTAGAAATTGATTTTGATTTTTTTGAAGGGGCCATGATTTAATTCTAGCAACTGGGAAGAAAAAGAAAGTGAGCAAAGCCAATGATTTTACTGCATGTATATATTATATATATTTCAAAATGTTTTATTTCATTGTTTTTTAAATGATTTGTTTGCATGTGTTCTTAAAATGGGAATGAACGGGGACAAGATGAGATGTTAACGTGCCTAAATCAACATGCTACAGTGATTTGAGCTTGAGAGAAAACGGCTGATGTAAATATAAATGTCAATCAATTTAAATATACATCTATTTAAATCTTTAAATCGTCTCGAATCCATAGCTTAAAATCTTGATCTCCTATCAAGGCATGCCGATAGGCATTTACAATGTTATACCCCTATTTTGAACGCAATGGAAAAAGTTTCAAGTCCTAATTCGATCATACGGAGAAGATAGCTTTTTGGACCCAATAATTAATGTTGAATTTTTGATAAAAATTTCAGTGCGTTTATATTTCGTACGACCAAACGATAATCCCAAATACTACGAAATTTTAAATTCGATAATAATACACTATTATGGATCCAATGGAAATAGTTTCGTCGAATTCCAATACTGTACCCCGAAAGGCTATTTTTTAATGTCAACTTAAACGATATGTTTTTAATACTGAACAAATGGCTTTCAAAATCAATTTTAAAAGTTCTATTACCTTCAGTATTATTAATATAAATTTTACAAGCCTTCAAATTATATTTAACAAGCTTAAAGCTCCCGATTCAATAATTTACCCAACTTCCAATTATTTAATTCACTAATTAAATTGTCTAATAATTAGTTATATTTGAAATTCAAGTTAAAAATTTACTTTCAAATATTTAAAAACAATTAAAATCCCAATTTCAAATATCCAAAATTACGGGTCGTTCTACTCTTGTGTATAAACAACAAATTTATAAACGTGTTTAAATAAACAATTGTTCTATTTTTCATCCATTTTAGTTGTCTTGTGACAACCCGCCCTTCACAACCCCAGAAATCATATAACATGCTGAACGAGCGAGTGCAGGAATGACAGATTGTTGAGGAAAAGAAAGTAGGTAGAAGAAGAAGAATACTAAAAACAACAGAATCTCACGTCGGATAGAACAATATATAATATCAATAGCTCTTTACATAAAGCAAAACTGTAATATACATATCTCACATAAGAGTACACAAATCAATAATTACCAGCCTGGATAGTTATAACATCCTATCCTCACAACTGTCGGTAATTTCAAACAACACTGCAGTGGAAATAACATGTATGAGAATACGTCTCGATCTCCAGCTTGTCTCCGGAGCTCCATAGTATCCCATCCTAAACCTATAGTGCTCGGTTTGACCCGAGCATTATAATAAAATAACACCCGAGTCAGTTTGAAAAACCAGCATGAGAAAAACACACTCAATTTGAGTTATTAAAGTTTCAAAATCCTTTAAAAATCAAAGGTATCTCGTAAGACCACGCCACAAATAAACATGCCAGGATTTTACCTTACAATAACCAGAATATTTCATATCAAAATCCTTTGATATTATAATAGTGTCTAAGTACAAATACTTATTCAAATAGCTGAAATGCTTGCATCTTACGTTCCATCATAGTTGGGCACAATCAAAACCGTACGGCGCTTATTGAAAAATAGATTCCATCTGAATGACTAGGCACTGGAGTACCACCTGTCATGGTACCTATCTTGAAACACCGTACCGAGGACCACTCCCGATCCCCTGCAACACAAGATCGGACCTACCCTTAACCTGGGTAGACCGAATATGCTACCACCTTAGGTGTTCCCACCCTTTCCGAGCTCTTTTCATGCATAGTGATAATATCCGAGGTTGTTTAGAAAGGTGATAGACATACAATACCTAGGTGTGACCCACTTAGCCTTGCTACATCCCCCCTGATTTTCAGTGATTCCCGGTTGATGAGGCTAGCGGCTACGATTACCTTTTTTAGAAATATTTACTTAGAATGCTCATCGTCCTCCAATGACAATGTACTGATAGCATCCATCCATACA
Source organism: Allium cepa (assembly GCA_030765085.1). NCBI lineage: Eukaryota > Viridiplantae > Streptophyta > Magnoliopsida > Asparagales > Amaryllidaceae > Allium > Allium cepa. Next base: position 787,586,463 of record CM060935.1, on the reverse strand, counting down.
AGTCCATTCCCGGTCCGAACGGAACTGAAGGCACTATTCCTACTACATCCATTTTGGAATCACCCTCAGGATTAGTAGCGATTAGCCCTTGCACTTTACTGCTCCATCTTTAACTCCAAGCTCTTGTCTTCCTTTCGAAAATGCACTCGTTGGGTCGAAGTGGTTTTCGGATCACAAATCCAATCCCGGTCTCTTCGAAACAATGTTCGATACTTCTGGTAAAATCAACCCCCGTTCTTTAGGAAATAAACAGATGAAAATAAGATCGGAGATCATCTCCTAACCGATAGTGGATGGATTTCCTTATACACGTCCTAAAAGAATGAAACGAGTTTATACGTACAATCAGTTCAATCAAATACTTAAATTTCACCGAAAAACACCAAGTCTTTGTTTAAAGTTAAATTTTAAATAAATTAAATCTCTTTATCCTAAAAATTCGTACTTATCTTATCAAAACGGCATATTCATAAAGTACCCTTCTAAAAATATTTGAAAATCCTTTTAAAAAAGTAATGTGGAAAGTACCACTGCGGTGTCAAACCATGAATCACAGCTCACTGGTTATGTCTCTATCCCAGAGAAATTCAAGACTTAGCTGTAGGCACTCACTGCCTCCGATTTACACAACGCGATTATGCCATTACTTTCAAAAACTTTGTTTTAAATATTATCTCAAAATAATGCTTGTAAGTTCTAAAATAAATTTCAAATTAATCTAGGCAATTATACTTAAATAAAAGTTATCATACAAAGCTATATTAATATTAAATAATTTATCCTTTAAAACAAAAATGCCGACTAGTTCTTAAATAAAAATAAATCTTTTAAAAATCATGATGAATTAACTATTTATAATTAGATATGCTTTTAAACAATTTAAAATAATTAAACAACTAATTCTCCAGAATATTTTTAACACTTTTTAAATTACCAAATTAATAATTTAAAATCCTCTTCTTAAAACAAGACCAATTTTCTCGATTTTAATTTTCATCCCGTAAATTTGAAAATCTCACTTGAACTCCAGTTTAGCCAATTTTATTCTTATTTCCCAATTCGCTTTTATCCTTCAAAAGCACTTTAAATATTGATTTTAAAACCTTTTATTTCTAAACAATTACCATTTAAGGATTTATCATATAAAAATCCTTTTATACACTTTTATTCCAAAAATCCTTGTTTACAATCCTTTTCCAATTTAAAACACATTTTAAATTGGTATTTAATAAACCAAAAATCCAGGTTGACTTCCATAACATTCAACCAATTCGAATCACACGATAACCTGTCACGGATTATTCAACAAAACATATATCACTATATAGGCAATTAGATTCAACATTTTTGAGGAATCCAGTAGGATCCCTCCAACCTGTTTCCCTGCATCCATAGATGTTGGCAGAACATAAAAATATCAATTCCACTTTGAGGTGGAATATCGCGGTATATAGGGTCAACCGCTATTATGCAGGGAGCATAGGGTCTTGTCCGTTGTATAATTGCGAGAATATCAATCACTCCAATACATACGTATATATACATACATATATACATACATATATATATATATATATATATTACTTTTTATAAAATATCACATCCAACTGATAAAAATGCACAATTTGACCATTCAAACCTTAACTACTTAAGATTAATGCTAGCAGCCCAGAATTGAGTGAGGTTAACTCACCTTGAGTTTTATTTTGCCCAACGTTCCAATTTTGAATTAAATTGAATGACATTCAATTTAATCTAAAATTTTCGCTCGCTCAAATATCTTCAGATCTGCACCAACGCATAGTGCACGTCGCTGCGATTCCGGTGCCGCTTGTTTCGTCGGATTTGAACCTCGTACGAATGAGATATCGCATTTAGAAAATTGAATGGATTTTATATAATCTAATTTACAAAACATTTGCATAAAATTTCCAGTATTATGACGGCCATACATTTCGAAAAACAGATCCTGGCCGCCAAAAAGCCTCTTCCTCGCGCGCTTGCTATAGGCATAAACGAACCCACCGTCGCCTTTGTTCCCTCCTTGCCGCGGTCGCCACCAACGATCAGAACTCCATCACCCACCACTACATCGAAGCCCGTCACACGCCGCACCCATCCCCTGAACGTCGTCGAACTCGAGCCACCTCTTGTCTCGAATTTTGCACTCGAACATGGCCCCTTCCCGATCGATTTCTGGCCACCACGTCGTACGATAGTTGATTCCCACCGTCGGATCTGTGCATCTCTTAGCCCTCTACGATATTCAAGTTGGGAGTTTTTGAAATTAATGTGTAGATGGGAAGATAATCAAGGAAGAAGAGGAGGGCACACTGGCTACTGAAACGATACACAACGGCTATGAAACTCTCTTAGGGTTTTACTGTGTTAAACAGTATTTATATGTGCATATAACCTTATTTTATTGATATATTTAGATTTTTACAAACCATTTTGAAACGAACTCCAAAAGAAACGTGCCGTCAAGCATTTATAATATTTTACCCCTATCCCAAACACAATGGAACGAGTTTCAGGGCCTAATTCGATCATATGTGGAAGATAGCTTTTTGAATCGATTTAAAATATTAAATCTTTGATAATTATTTCTACACGTTTTAATTTTGTACGATCAAACGGTAACTCTAAATGCTACAAGATTTGAAATACAATGAAAATATACTGTTATGGATCCAATGGAACTGGTTTCGTTGAATTTCGAGACTGTGCTCTGGAAGACTATTTCAACGCGTCGATTAAATCGGGTGATTTTCAAAATCGTCGAAATTGCTTGAAATTTAAATTTTAAAAACTTATTAACCCCTTTATAAATCATATAAAATATATATTCATATTAGAAATCATTTCGATTTGTATTAAATCAAAATCCGATTATTTATATTATTACCTTATATTAAATTCCATTATTAAATTAATATATAAATTTTCAATTTTAACTTATCGACTTTTAATTCCATTCCAAAAGTCAAATATTATAATTCAAATCCAAATATAATTTAGATGAACTTTAAAAACCATTTCCATATACATTTATTTCCAGATTCACCTATTATACCAATTTCAGTTATTAATTTACTATTCACCCAAATTAAATAAATCGCTATACATGGAATTTTAAACCATTTTGCTGATTCTTCAATATTCAAAATCAATAAATAATTCAAATCCTGTAACGATCCTGAATTTTGAACAATTTAAAAATGAAAATATTTAATTAATTTTAAATATTTGAGATAATTTTAAAATTGAATTTCAATATAACTAGGAATTGACGATTAAATTTTTGAATTTAATCTATTTAAAGTTGAATAGAAATTTGAATTTAACTTTGAAGTTTGAAATTGAATATTAGAAATTGTATTTTAAATTCAAACAAATGACATAGAAAAAAAAATTGGGTATAAGAATTATTATTTATGAAAATTAATAAATTTGTGGTTAGTTTAAATAACATTCTTTAACTTAAACAAAATAGAATAAAATTTTAATCAATAACAAAATAAAAATAAAAAAAAGAGAAAAAGATAAAAAGTAAATAAAATAAAAAAATAAAAAAATAATATAATAGGTATACACTACCTTACCTATAAGCAGAAAACATGTCGTAAACCATGCCTTTCATCACGACAAATTCACGATCCCCTTCCCCTTAAAAACACGAAGCCCCAATTCATTCAAAACCCTACCCCTTCAATTCAGAAAAAAAAAATATATAACCGAAGAATTAATGGCGTCTTCGAGTCTCGTCTTCCTTCAATAGCTAGGGCTTCGGCTTCAAATCTCTCGCGTGCTCCTCTTCAAAGCAAAGGTGAGCACGATTAAGCTACTCACATCTATTTCATACTCCTTAAGTCGTTCGTTTTTTTTTGCTTTGATGATTGTTTGTCTCTGCCTTTTGTTTCCATTCGATTCTGTAAGCTTGGTGTGATGAATTTCTTTGGGTTCATTGTTCGAATTTCTGGAACTTAAATTTTGTGATTTTGATTGCTTTGACTTCGGTCTTGATAAACTGGCCGCCACGGCTCGTCTCTGTTGACTGTGGCCTTCGTAGATGAACATATTACTGCCATTTGATTTCGTTTTAATTTAACACTACTTTGATTTTAACAGTGACTTCGGTCACTTTGATTTTGCAGTTGCTTTGTTTTGTTGTTGATTCCATGTTCACTTGTTTCGAATTTCTAGAAATTAATTTATGTCGACTGTTGCCATGCTCCATGTATTCATGTACTTCGGTCATTTGCTGGCCACCACGATGTCGACCTATGACTTGCTCAACTTTGACTTCGACATCCTTGAGCTTTTTATTACTTGCGGTCTCGATTTTGGTTACATACAAGTCTGATGAAAACAGATACTGCATGTATGGTGGTTGGGTGTTATTTATTATCATTTGCTCGTATTTTTTTTGATTGTTAAGAACAGATGCTATAAAAGTTGTTTTTAAACTGTTAAGAACAGACTCTACCCAATCTTTGTTTTTTTAAACCGTTAAGAACAGATGCTATAAAAGTTGTTTTTAAACTGTTAAGAACAGACTCTACCCATTCTTTGTTTTTTTAAACCGATAAGAACAGATGCTACTTGATTTTTGACCTTGCATTTGTTAGTGATGTCGTACTTCACTATTATCTGGTCTTTGTTAACATTGTTCTCTTGTTCGATCACCTGCTATGCCTTGTTCATCTGGTTATATTGAGTCAGGTTCATCATGTATCACCTTGGTATTGTTGCATTATAGTTGCATCACTGGTTTTGATGTTGTTCTGACCTGGACTGCCTGTATTCATAAGTATCGATCATCTTCTTTGTTTGGTGCTGTTGCACTGCCTGTATTCAAAAGCCTTTGTTGTTGTGTACTTTTCATATCCTTCCCTGAGTACATCTCTGTAGCTCTTCGACTTGAATTTATTTCTCTCAGTTACTTGTTTCGATTGTTGATGAGTTGTGACCTTGCTTTGTCACCTATTATTCAAATCTGCATATATGTACATGCATACATGTGTATGTTTGTGTACATATATGGTTGGAATTGTACCAAGCTTGAATTATTGTTGATGTGCATTTGTAGTTGAGTTTGGTTCAGTTGTAAGTGTTCAAACTTTATGTTGGGCTGCAGTGGCTCTTGTATAATTATCCTCATGCATTTAAGTGCACTTCGGTTTCATTATATATTCTAGTTAGTGGAGCCATCTGTACTTATAATTGCAGGGTGTATATACTTATGTTAACATAAGTATATGCATTTTTGGGTTTCGTTCTTATAACTTGATCTTGGTTTGAGTATGGCCTCTGTGCCTTTGTGCCTTTATGATGACTGCAGTTTGATTTGTTGTATAAAATGTTGCAGATGTCCTTGATCACTTTGAAATTCATTTGTTGACTTGTAGTTTACATACTTGTTGACATCTCTGATTTTATTTTGGGGTTTGAATCACGACTTGATGGAGTTGCTGTCAGTACTGTTGGCACTGATTTCATTTTGTCTGCACTTTGATGGTCTGGTTGCCCTGTGCACATTTGTGTGTATGCTTGGATCTGGGTTTGTTGCCTTGATCATTTTGACTTCAGGTGTATAGTTGCATTTCACTTGAATTCAGTTGTGTTTAAATTGATGCTCGACAGTTTTGAGTGTTTTCATGTAGGATCTTGTGGTGACTGCATTCTCGTGGCAGGTTGCCCTTGTGTCCTAGTAATGACTGCAGTTCATTTTTATGAAAATTTTACACTTGTTGAAGTGTGCAGTAATAAGTTGTTTGGAAACTTGCTTTATTTCACAAGTTGTTGTGGCGAGGCAGCGCACGCGTGCGTGCAACTGCAGCCACGTAGTATCGACACTTTGAATCGATATTTGAACCTTCATTGATTTTGGTTCGTTGATTTTTTGAGTATATCGTCACGATAGTGGCAAGGCAGTGCACGCAAGCGTGAACTGCAGCCACACGATATTGATTTTTATTGATATCCTATTTTGTTTTGATTTATGATCTTTTGCATATTTCATTACGGTAGTGGCGAGGCAGTGCACGCAAGTGTGAACTGCAGCCACGGAGTTGACATTTTAAATGTGGCGAGGCCGTACGCGCGTGTGTGTACTGCAGCCCTACCAAATTTAATGTTTAAATTGATTGTTTTCTAAATTATCTTCATCAATAATCCCTTCATCTATCTCATTGATAATCTGAATCTATTGAATTGTTGTTTAACACTGTTAAGTGTTATATTTACCGTTATCCGATTTCTTGTTAAAGGATCGGATAGGTAAATTGTATTTGACTGTCATCTAATTGTTGATTATTATTGCCTCTATGCACTAATAACTGAGTTTGAATTAGACTGACCTGTGTATTATTTTCTTTTGAATATAATACTCGGGTCAGACCGAGTATTTTTACAGCTTGAAGATTTTTAGGCCGCGAAGTTGGAGAGAGGGGATTTCCGCATTCACTAAAGTTTTTTTTTTTGAGAAAATTTTCTTTGTACTCTAAAAGATATATATATATATATATATATATATATATAGATAACTGTTCCGCTGTATTAAAATCTGATTCATTATGCAAACTCTGATATATGTATGTAAGAAAAATTTATTTATGAATAATATTGTGATTATTCTGTGATTCTGTGGCTGATTCTGTTTAAACTCTATGAACTGACTAACAATCCGTCATTTTGAACGTTTCTAGTTGGTTTAATTACCGACTAGAGGCGGTCAGAGCGGCGGGTCGTTACAAAAGTGGTATCAGAGCTTTGGTTTACTCAAAGCTCAGTTTATGATGTTTAATATGAATAGTTACTAGAACCACTATAAAAAAGGTGCTTTTCAAATTTAAAGAAGTATAAAATTGTTTTCTTTAAAATAAAAGGTATTTTGAAAATTAGAATTATTTTGAAAATTCCTCTCTCTAAATGTGAGTTTGCGATAGTTCTCTTCGGTGAGGTCTTATAAGATTTGAGTTTCGATCGTTCGGAAACTCATTTTCTAATTATTGAGATTTATGGAAAATGAAATATGAGTTAAGTGAATTAATGAATTGGTTTAAATTGGTTTAAATCGAATAACTTGAATATTTCAAGTAATAATTGGGAAATAAAAGGATATGTCAATTTGGTTATAACCAAGAGAATTATCGAATTATAACTTGAGAATTTGATTCTGAATTCTTTTGAGAAATTGTTTTCAAATGTGAAGAACGAATTGGTAAATGAATGGATTATAAGTATTTAACTTATAATATGAACTTTTGGGTATATAACTGAGTTATATAAATTGAATTGAATTGAATCAATAAGAAGATTTATAAATCGAGGTTTTATAAATAGAAAAGGAATTTATGAAGATTGTTTATAAATTCGAAATCAATTGAATTTGATAAGTAATTTGTTATAGCTTATTAAAGGAGATATATCCACGATTTTGGACAGTGGGTAATCCTTTAAAAATGAAAATAAGTTGTAGAAATGATGAAATTGGTTGACAAAGTATATTCACGATTTTGGACAGTGAATATATTATTGAATAAAACGGATATGTTTTAGAGAAGTGATATAATGAAATAGCATCTTGGAAATGAAGTTTAATTGTTGATTTAACTGTATGAATCAAACTAAGTTTTGATATGAAGTTTATATTTCAAGTTTAAAACTATTGCCTAAAATAGTTAATGTGGAAATATGAATTTAATGGAACCAATTCAATGAATGATTTACTAAAGAACTAGTTGACTATTTTTGAAATAAAAAGTAAATGTAAAGTTCAAATAGAATTTAAATTTCAAATTTGAAGTTGTCAACATGATAATCCATTATAGGTTTAATAAATTCAGTGATGAATTTGAAATTAAACGTGCAGAAAATTAAATTAAGTGAAAAACTTAATATGGAAAAGTTTGAAATCGGTTTAAAACCAATATTGTGAAAAGTATAAGGAATTCAAACTTTGAATTAAGTTAAAGTTGGAAAGTTAATAGTTTTAAAGATGTTTTAAAATGCATTAACTATCGAATACATAGATTTCAACATTCAATTATTGAAATAGACGTTTTCGAGAAGAATAAGGAAATGGTAGACTATAACACTATTGTTATAGTAAAGGGTTTCCGGAAGGAAATGTTGTTTATAGTATTGGGATTTATATATCTATCTTAAATCCGAATCCCTATACTAGTGATTTTGAGTTGTCGTAACGATGTTTTACGCAACATTCGTTTTAACTCAAATAAATGTGTTTAAAAGAATGATTTCCTTAAAGAATAAAATATATACTTAATTTTGATTCAAGTATATTGAATATTTTCAAAGTGTTGAAAATAAAAGAATTTGTTAATTACTTATTATTGAATAAATATGGAAATATTTTCCAATATGAAATGAAAGGTTTGAAACTTTATCTTTTAAAGATAAATTGAAAAATGAATATTTGAAATTTGTTTCAAATGGCTAAGTGTGAAAATTATATATCTTGTAAAGATATTATTTTGAGAAATTTGAACGATTAGTTCAACTTGGAAATTTTTCAAAGAATTGAATCTTGAGTTAAATTGAGTTTAACTTTGACACCAAAAACAATATAAATTCAACTTTGAATTTTGGATAGTCGATTGGGATTGTATGTCTAACATTGTGAATTGATGACATATCATTTGATCTCTATTAAATATATATCTGTGGTGGCGGAGAATTTATTCTTTTAGCTTAACACCCTTCTCTGAGACGTACGAGCTTAGAGGTTATATATCGATAGACATCAATTATGTGTTGAGAATTGACGATGTAACGTGAAATCCAAATCGAATGTGAAGTCGATAATGAATTGGATTATGAATGTGAATTAGGTTTGAGATAACCTTAAATTTTCAAATCGATTTAGGGGAAAATTTTAAACGTGATGGAAAATTTGGAATCCTCTATTTGTTGTGAATGTGAATTGAGTTTTCGTAACTTATATATGTGAATATAATCGAAAACCATCAGTTTAGAAAGTCATTATTATGAAAATCCTGTGTAGGTTTACATAGATATGATATGTACGAAATGTGAAATGAAGTACTATATGTATATGACATATGTTTTCTAAAAACTGAGGATATGGAAATGTACCTTCCAATTATTATGTGTGAAGGTGATTGGAACTCGGTGGAGTGTCCATTGTAAATCGTAGCTACGTAGAATTCCATTAGTGGAATATCCAATGGGACTGATATGATATCCCCCACGATGGATCATCGTGTTTGGGATTATGTGATTGATGCTGGCGTAATTCGTGGGGCGTGATGCCTACAGTTACAAGCGATTCCACTGAGACAGTGGCGCAACCGCCGAGTAAACTGCGATCTGGAAACCGAAGCGAAATTCGAGGGGCGTGATGCCTAAGGCTACGAGCGATTCTACTGAGATAGTAGTGTAACCGCCGTGTGGACCGCGATCTAAGGCGATAACCATGGCGAAATTCGAGAGTGATGAGAAATCTAAGATTACAAGCGATTCTACTGAGATAGTAGCGAAACCGCCGGGTAAACTGTGATCCATGGGGGAACGGACTTTCCATATCCATTTTTAAAAGAATTTTTAAAAAGTATTTTCACTGGGAGTTGAAGCAAGTATGTTTAGTACTTGGAGATTTTTAGTCTTGCGCCTGGCCAGCGTATGCCTAAAGTCTGTGAGAACGACGATGGACTTGTTAAACTTCGAGTTAGCAAGTATTTTCAAACTTTGAATAGAAAATCAATAATCTGAAATTAGAATTACACAATTCTAACTTAATGAACTAAGGAAGAAGATCTTTTTGAATATTTTGAAAGCACACAGCTTTGGATAAGATATATTATGCAAATATTTAGCATGAAAGATTTAAAGTTTAAAAATCTGAGTTTTGTAAGTCTAAAATTTGGTAAAAGACTTTTGTGTCTTGATTATTAAAATTTATGAACAAAACTAGTAAATGAAATAAATGGAATGAATTCTATATTTATTTGCGAGTTTGAAACTTGGTAAAATTATGTAGGATATAAATATCGGTGAGATTTTAGCAATCGTTTTTCCTAACTTATAATTTCGGGACGAAATTCTTTTAAGTAGGGGAGATTGTAACGATCCTGAATTTTGAACAATTTAAAAATGAAAATATTTAATTAATTTTAAATATTTGAGATAATTTTAAAATTGAATTTCAATATAACTAGGAATTGACGATTAAATTTTTGAATTTAATCTATTTAAAGTTGAATAGAAATTTGAATTTAACTTTGAAGTTTGAAATTGAATATTAGAAATTGTATTTTAAATTCAAACAAATGACTTAGAAAAAAAAATTTAGGTATAAGAATTATTATTTATGAAAATTAATAAATTTGTGGTTAGTTTAAATAACATTCTTTAACTTAAACAAAATAGAATAAAATTTTAATCAATAACAAAAAAAAAAAAAAAGAGAAAAAGATAAAAAGTAAATAAAATAAAAAAATAAATAAATAAAATAATAGGTATACACTACCTTACCTATAAGCAGAAAACATGTCGTAAACCATGCCTTTCATCACGCCAAATTCACGATCCCCTTCCCCTTAAAAACACGAAGCCCTAATTCATTCAAAACCCTACCCCTTCAATTCAGAAAAAAAAAAAATATAACCGAAGAATTAATGGCGTCTTCGAGTCTCGTCTTCCTTCAATAGCTAGGGCTTCGGCTTCAAATCTCTCGCGTGCTCCTCTTCAAAGCAAAGGTGAGTACGATTAAGCTACTCACATCTTTTTCATACTCCTTAAGTCGTTCGTTTTTTTTTTTGCTTTGATGATTGTTTGTCTCTGCCTTTTGTTTCCATTCGATTCTGTAAGCTTGGTGTGATGAATTTCTTTGGGTTCATTGTTCGAATTTTTGGAACTTAAATTTTGTGATTTTGATTGCTTTGACTTCGGTCTTGATAAACTGGCCGCCACGGCTCGTCTCTGTTGACTGTGGCCTTCGTAGATGAACATATTACTGCCATTTGATTTCGTTTTAATTTAACACTACTTTGATTTTAACAGTGACTTCGGTCACTTTGATTTTGCAGTTGCTTTGTTTTGTTGTTGATTCCATGTTCACTTGTTTCGAATTTCTGGAAATTAATTTATGTCGACTGTTGCCATGCTCCATGTATTCATGTACTTCGGTCATTTGCTGGCCACCACGATGTCGACCTATGACTTGCTCAACTTTGACTTCGACATCCTTGAGCTTTTTATTACTTGCGGTCTCGATTTTGGTTACATACAAGTCTGATGAAAACAGATACTGCATGTATGGTGGTTGGGTGTTATTTATTATCATTTGCTCGGATTTATTTTGATTGTTAAGAACAGATGCTATAAAAGTTGTTTTTAAACTGTTAAGAACAGACTCTACCCAATCTTTGTTTTTTTAAACCGTTAAGAACAGATGCTATAAAAGTTGTTTTTAAACTGTTAAGAACAGGCTCTACCCAATCTTTGTTTTTTTAAACCGATAAGAACAGATGCTACTTGATTTTTGACCTTGCATTTGTTAGTGATGTCGTACTTCACTATTATCTGGTCTTTGTTAACATTGTTCTCTTGTTCGATCACCTGCTATGCCTTGTTCATCTGGTTATATTGAGTCAGGTTCATCATGTATCACCTTGGTATTGTTGCATTATAGTTGCATCACTGGTTTTGATGTTGTTCCGACCTGGACTGTCTGTATTCATAAGTATCGATCATCTTCTTTGTTTGGAGCTGTTGCACTGCCTGTATTCAAAAGCCTTTGTTGCTGTGTACTTTTCATATCCTTCCCTGAGTACATCTCTGTAGCTCTTCGACTTGAATTTATTTCTCTCAGTTACTTGTTTCGATTGTTGATGAGTTATGACCTTGCTTTGTCACCTATTATTCAAATCTGCATATATGTACATGCATACATGTGTATGTTTGTGTACATATATGGTTGGAATTGTACCAAGCTTGAATTATTGTTGATGTGCATTTGTAGTTGAGTTTGGTTCAGTTGTAAGTGTTCAAACTTTATGTTGGGCTGCAGTGGTTCTTGTATAATTATCCTCATGCATTTAAGTGCACTTCGGTTTCATTATATATTCTAGTTAGTGGAGCCATCTGTACTTATAATTGCAGGGTGTATATACTTATGTTAACATAAGTATATGCATTTTTGGGTTTCGTTCTTATAACTTGATCTTGGTTTGAGTATGGCCTTTGTGCCTTTGTGCCTTTATGATGACTGCAGTTTGATTTGTTGTATAAAATGTTGCAGATGTCCTTGATCACTTTGAAATTCATTTGTTGACTTATAGTTTACATACTTGTTGACATCTCTGATTTTATTTTGGGGTTTGAATCACGACTTGATGGAGTTGCTGTTAGTACTGTTGGCACTGATTTCATTTTGTCTGCACTTTGATGGTCTGGTTGCCCTGTGCACATTTGTGTGTATGCTTGGATCTGGGTTTGTTGCCTTGATCATTTTGACTTCAGGTGTATAGTTGCATTTCACTTGAATTCAGTTGTGTTTAAATTGATGCTCGACAGTTTTGAGTGTTTTCATGTAGGATCTTGTGGTGACTGCATTCTCGTGGCAGGTTGCCCTTGTGTCCTAGTAATGACTGCAGTTCATTTTTATGAAAATTTTACACTTTTTGAAGTGTGCAGTAATAAGTTGTTTGGAAACTTGCTTTATTTCACAAGTTGTTGTGGCGAGGCAGCGCACGCGTGCGTGCAACTGCAACCACGTAGTATCGACACTTTGAATCGATATTTGAACCTTCATTGATTTTGGTTCGTTGATTTTTTGAGTATATCGTCACGATAGTGGCAAGGCAGTGCACGCAAGCGTGAACTGCAGCCACACGATATTGATTTTTATTGATATCCTATTTTGTTTTGATTTATGATCTTTTGCATATTTCATTACGGTAGTGGCGAGGCAGTGCACGCAAGCGTGAACTGCAGCCACGGAGTTGACATTTTAAATGTGGCGAGGCCGTACGCGCGTGTGTGTACTGCAGCCCTACCAAATTTAATGTTTAAATTGATTGTTTTCTGAATTATCTTCATCAATAATCCCTTCATCTATCTCATTGATAATCTGAATCTATTGAATTGTTGTTTAACACTGTTAAGTGTTATATTTATCGTTATCCGATTTCTTGTTAAAGGATCGGATAGGTAAATTGTATTTGACTGTCATCTAGTTGTTGATTATTATTGCCTCTATGCACTAATAACTGAGTTTGAATTAGACTGACCTGTGTATTATTTTCTTTTGAATATAATACTCGGGTCAGACCGAGTATTTTTACAGCTTGAAGATTTTCAGGCCGCGAAGTTGGAGAGAGGGGATTTCCGCATTCACTAAAGTTTTTTTTTTGAGAAAATTTTCTTTGTACTCTAAAAGATATATATATATATATAGATAACTGTTCCGCTGTATTAAAATCTGATTCATTGTGCAAACTCTGATATATGTATGTAAGAAAAATTTATTTATGAATAATATTGTGATTATTCTGTGATTCTGTGGCTGATTCTGTTTAAACTCTATGAACTGACTAACAATCCGTCATTTTGAACGTTTCTAGTTGGTTTAATTACCGACTAGAGGCGGTCAGAGCGGCGGGTCGTTACAAATCCAACATTTAAAATTAATTTAGTGTTCAAAATTAAATGACTGAAATTCCAGGTCATTACATATCTATTTTGAAATTTAACTTCATATGTAATTGCAATTAATGTAATTTAAATATTTCAATTAAAAGAAAAGAAAACGTTGATTGTAATTAATAGATTTAATAAAAAAAACACATTTTGTGTTAAACAAAAAGAGTGTTTTAATGGAAATAAAAGATCATTTTGGGGAAACCAAATTGAACATTTTCATTTATATGGTAAGTATAAATTTTTTATTATGCATAGATAAAAACCTAAATGCGTTCAAATTTGAATATTATTTGAGTTAATGAAGCTAATTTGGTTACGTTTCAAAAAAGTAGAATTGCAAAAGGTTGTGTGATATACATGGTCCCTTCATTTCGTTTTCTATTGATTGTTGCATGAACATTTTGAAATAGTTACCTTATTATTAACACTTGATCCATTCATTTATCCTTCTACTTAATACCCGAGTCTAGACTTTTAGGTTGTATTTAATTCTTGCCACCTCATTTCATGTATACGAAATTTTACTTTCCTTTGGTTTGCTAAATTTTCCATCCCTACGTACACTTCCTAATGCGTTATTAATGCCCGAAGCTTTCAAAATAAAATGTGACATTTATTTTTGTCCCTCCACCTTCATTTCCTAATTATAAATAACCTGCAACTTATCTCTTCATTTGCGTTTTATTTCTCCTGACTCTTCATATACAAAAGCTCTTATTATTGCAAATCCAAAAGCTTTCTTTTATGAAACATGATTTTTTTTTTCATTTTTCGTAAAAGTCCTAGCCTCATCTTAGATGTTCTTCAACCTTTTCCTTAATCCTCATCTCAAAAAAATGTAAGTATAAATTTTTGATAATGCGTACTAATTTTTATTTTAATAACATTTCTTAAAACATGAATATCTTTTGCATATAAACTTTGATTCACACACGATTTCTTCTGTTGGATTCATATTTAAATTTCGGACAATATGAAATTGATTTAGTTGAATTTAGGGACTGTTGAGTTTTTGCGCTTCTGTTTGGATTTTTATGGGCTAAAATCAAAGGTGAGTGCTTTAACCCACTCACAACTACTAAATTATCATATGTTAGTTAAATTGAATTTATGATAGGATTTGGAATTGATTGGTTAATATTTTGCATATTTAAATTATCATTCTATTTAAATTTAACTTTATTGCATTTAATCATCGTTTAATTTAATATTGAATTCAATTGTCAATATAATACCTTTTAATGGTAATCAGTTATCTATTAATGTTTGTTGGTTGATTTGGGTGATGATTGTGATATATGTTTAATTGTTGATATTGGATGATTTGATGTTATATTTATATTGTTATAACATTGCAAGTTCCCTTAGTTATTGTTAGAAAATCCCCATGAATTGAAATGATACATAGCCGAACGATCATATAGAATAGGAGAAAATCGTTATGGGTTGAAATGATAAACTCAAGCAATTTTCATTAATTTGGAATTTTGGATTACGGATTGAAATAATATATACCCGCAATTGAAATTTTCGCGGATTGAAATGATAAATATCCATATCACTTGATCATAGGGTAGAAAATTATATACGGACACCGGATTAGTTAAATTAAATGATTTTAAAACCCTTAAATCTTGAATTGGATTAAATGATATTATGAAGGAAATTGATATATATAAATTGAATTACTTTGAAAATCCAAGTTTGAAGGTTGGAATTGGAAATTGTTTTAAATCGAAATTCTAAAGTATTTTAATCTAGTTTAAATCTATTTAATGTATTTTAACCCATTTTAATCTATTTTAAATCTATTTAATCTATTTTAACCTATTTTAAACTATATTAAACTATTTTAATATATTTTAAATTATATTAATCTATGTTAAACTATATTAAATTATTTTAATCTACATTAAATTATATTAATCTATTTTAAACTATATTAAGCTATTTTAAAATATATTAATTTATTTTAATCTATTTAAACTATATTAACCCATTTTAATCTATTTTAAACTATATTAATCTGTTTTAATCTATTTTAAACCATCTTAAACTTTTTTTAAACTATCCAAACTATTTTCTGAATTTCATGTTTTGTAGTGGAAGTTTTATATTTAAATCCTTGATTTTTAAGTAGAATGCGATTAAATGATGTTGTAACATAAGTAGGGATTTAAATGACATATTTGAGGAATATGATGGTTTTAAATGAGGAATTGATTTATTTTTGGAAATATTAATTCGAAAGTGATATGATTTCAAATGTGATATAATTTCGAAAGTAAATATGATTTTGAAATGATATGGTTTTGAGAATATGATATTTTGAGATAAATTATAAATCAGTTTTGGAAATGTAAAAGAACCATTCGATGTGAAATAAGCGTTTGGTTGTTAAAGATACCGGGATCAGATATTGCCATACTCTTTGTCAATACCAAAAACCACTTTAACAACTTTGTACGTAGTGGAGATTCCAGAATGAAGTAGGATGGTTTGGCGAATAATTCTATATGAGGTATTTACGTGACCTTGACTCCCGTGAGTCAGCTTAGATGTGACTAAAACAGGAGCTATACCTGGACCAAGTGAGGTCGCACCTCTGATTAGACATGCTTCTTCGATACTGTGTTTATTACTTTGTGATTGATTTGGTGACCACCCCTTGATTTGATTATGAGAGTGTGTTTTGAAGTGGGCAGTAGTAGCTGCTACGCATTACCACCAGCCCGGTTCTACAAAATGGTAGTCCTACCCTGCCTTTGCCTCGAGTGTCGTGTTCACATGCCTTATCGTGTCTTCTACGAGTTTGTTTTATACCATACCTATGGAGTGCCCTCTGGGTAAACCTCACGGAGGAGCTTATGGTACTGTATAGACTATGAGAATATATAAATGTGTTAAGGGGGATACGGGTAACATCTTATTACTATTTTAATACTTTACTTTACTGCAGACAATATTATAATAGCGTATTGTACTATGTATATAGATAGTTCAACGGATCCTTAGGAGATGGAACCCCAAACATCTCTTAAGTTTTTGCACTCATGTTTGACACTGGATAGGAGATGTCAAAACCCATAAACATCTCCAACGTAATTACACTCATATTTGTTTGCTGTTGGTTTAACTTACATTAGATCTTTTAGTTCCGAATCGAGTGTTTTGTCTTTTTAATTCGCTCGGATCAGTCCTAGCTTTTCATACATCGAAGGCTACTCTTGGGGGACGAAGACGAAGACTTAATACTATTACTATTTATTCTATCATTTCCACTGCATCATGTTGTTCCGCTATATTACTTATTTACTACTGTTGTATGTACTCTAATTCTATATTGTAAAAGTATAATCAAATGTTAATTGTAAAATAACTTCATGATCTGTTTATTTGATTATTATATTTTATCATTCCACTATGAGATTCTATGTTTTTTCTTTCTTTCTCTGCTTTTTCTTATTTACCCCATAACAATATGCCCTTTTGAATGGTTTTAGTCTGACGTGTGTGGTTTATCGTCGATTTAAACCTCCAAAAAGGTAGGTCATTACATTTGGTATTAGAGCTTTGGTTTAGCGATAACCTTAGCTTTATGGGGTTTGACTCATATAGAATAGGGTAGTAATACCCTAGAATGAGTCTGCTGAGTGTATATATGAGAGAGTGTATTTGTTAGTGTTATAAAAGGTTTTGTATTATGTTAATTTCTTCTGTTGAGTATTTATAAATTTTGGTCGGTACGTAGAACTGTATGGCATCGGTAGGAATTTCTAAACACTTAATAGTACAGGCCGACACAAAATTGTTTCGAAATATAGGTAATGAAATAGTTTTGCCTATTATATACTTTGTATATAAAATCATATATTTTATAAATGATATAGTTGGATGTAATATATTGTTTGTTGGGTAGAGAAATTTTATAAATATTGATTGAAAAATAGGATTTACAAATAAAGTAAATATAAATTGGAAGTTTAGAAATGAAGTTCCGAAATTTTTGAAAATTTCTTTTGAAAGATTTTGGAATATAATATTAGTAGCATTTAGAAGTATTTTTTGATATAAATATTTCAAGATGATTTGAAAGAAATGTTTTAAAAGAATTTTTTTAAAGGAAATAAGTTCTGTACTCCTCTCACTATTGCTGGAAAAATAATTTCGGTGATGAGTGCACGCCTCATCGACGTTCATTATCGAGTTTCAAAGTGGAAAGATCGTTGTAGTAGTTTTATTGCACGCTTGTTTTGATAAATAAATCTTGATTTTGAATCCCTAAATATGATTTGATCTATAATATATATATATATATATATATAATTTTCTAAATGATTGAAATGAATCTAGGATTTAGTTCTTAAAACTTTTTGATAATTAATAGCTTTCAATTATTGCAATGAATGAAATCTTGACTATATTAATAATTGAAAACTTTTGAAATGCGGAAAATAAGAAATTGGAAGCTAAATAATTAATGAAATATATATGAGATGGGAAATTGTGATATGTAAATCAAAGGATAAGGAAGTTAAGAAATGTAACTATTGAACATTTTGTTAGCTTAAAAACTTGTGTAACATTCAATTACATTCTAAAAGACGTAATGTATAACTTACCAAATATTAAAAGTTGGAATGTTTAACAAGACTATTTAATAGAATATTATACAAGTAAACTTAGGAAATGAAGTATTCATTGGGATTATAGTTATAAGTGAAGAATTAAGGTGTATAAAAATGTTATGAACAAAAGTTAATAATTTGAAAATGCTAGTAGTTATAATTTAATAAAAGGGAGGAATACTATAAGCAAATGATTATAAACTTAGGTAATGTTTGAAGCCAATTATAATTAGAGTAAATAGTAAAAGTGGATACTATATGTGAAAGAAATAGAAGTGAAAGGTGAAAATCTTTTATAAGTATGAGTTGTTTCACAAATGAATATTTATATAAAATGGGAAATCAAACTAAATAGTAAACATGAAGTAAACTGAATATTTATATAAAATGGGAAATCAAACTAAATAGTAAATATGAAGTAAACTGAAATAAAATGTATGCAATACTTCAATAATGAATTCATTTATTATCCAAATAATTGAAATGGATATAACTTGTGTAAGTAAAGAATGTAAACTTATGAAATAAGCCTTATATGAAAGAATGAAAACCAAAATTTTGTAAGTAACGGATGTGAACTAAAGAAAATCATTGTATGAAAAAAAAGGAAAAAGAAAAAAAGAAGCAGTAGGGATGTATATGTTATATTATATATGTATATATGTTTTGATTTTAAAATCTATGTGTTTAAACATTAGTATTGATTTTTAATTCTATATGTAAATATATATGTGGGTTTAAGCTAAATATGATTTTGAGATAATATATAGGTTTTATTTTAATTTGTTTTAATATTGATTTTAAAATATATTTATAAAATTCATTTGGGATATTGGGTTTATATTTTGTTTCCATCGAATTCGAGTTCATGTTATCTAGCTTGTCGGAGCCATCTTTTGCTTATTGCGTGACCATGTACACTAGTTCTTGTCCGTGTCCACGGATCATCGTATCTTATCCTAGTCAATTTCTCTAGCCTCGAAAGGTGAGCAATCACTCATGATTAATATTCTTATATCTAGTAAATTGATTTCATATGAAATGATAATTGAAATATGCAGTTAAATTTGAATTGTTAGTTATTTAATTGCTAAATATGATTTGCCATTTATCTATAATTGTTTACCCATGACATATGACACCATAACCTATTGTATATATTATATTTAAATTTTTTACTGATAATATATTCCTGTTATTGATATGTTATATTATTATCGTATTTTTTCTCACTCTGCAAGTTCCCTACCAGTTAAAATTTCCCTATGGGTAGAAATGATACATACCCGAACAATCTTGTTGTTGAATATGCTAGTATATGATTTTTGTTTGATGATAATAAACATATATATATATATACATATTCATTTAAATGTATTTGTTATTGTAATTTTTATTTTTCACATAATTAAATAAATATTTGTTGAATAAAATAAATAACACAGAATTTAAATTCAAACAAATACTTTATTTAAATATATTTTTCAAAATTAAATTCAAACAAATATTTTACACAAACATATTTTTCAAAATCATTTGTGAATAACAACCGCGGACATATAAAAACAAATAGGTCATAAAAATCTTTTCCTATGTAGGTGTGGTGGCAGGCTAAGGAACAACAAAAGTGTTACCTGGATTTTGGCTGTTTCAAACACATGACAGGCGACAAATCAAAGTTCCTTAGCCTAGTACAAAGGTGGCAAAATCACAATGGGCAACAACAAAAAATTATCGGCAAAGGTAAAATAGGTAATGGTACATTTATCTTGAATGATATATTAAATGTGAAAATCTGCACCATAATCTGAATTAAATCAGCCAGTTATGTGATAAGGAAATGAATGTTAATTTTGATTCTGAATTATGCAAAATTGTTGGCCAATTATCTTTTTTAATGCCAAGAGCACTGTAAGTACCTCTAGAGTCTTTGAACTAGTTCAGATAGATTTGTTTGGACTAATGATGTTGTTTTATTGGTTGATGATTACTCTAGATACACATGGATATATTTGTTTATCTTACTGCTTCTAGATTTGACACTGTTTACTAGTTTTTTATGTGCACGTTTTCAATCAAATCCTTAAGGAATCACATTTTAAAAGCTATAAAATGATTTTAAGGTATATGTTGCACACTCCACGATTTGGTCTATCATATCCAATTTTTGATAACAGTGAGTTAAAGGGGAATTCAGATGCAGATTACATCAGTAGCCTAGTTGATAGAAAAAATTACTATTAGAACTCGTTTTTTGTAGAGACATTCATTAGTTGCATCACATTTTCAAGGAAAATATCTATAACGACCCGCCGTTCTGACCGCCCCCAGTCGGTAATTAAACCAACTTGAAACGTTCAAAATGACGGATTGTTATTCAGTTTATAGAGTTTAAACAGAATCAGCCACAAAAACACAGAATAATTATATTTCACATAAATGAATTTTTGTACATATATCAGAGTTCATACAATGAATTAAATTTATACAGCGGAATATTTCTTTAAGTACAAAAATAAATCCCCGAAAAGCTAAAGTGAAGCGTTATCCCCCTCTCTCCCTAACTTCGCTACCCGAAAATCTTCAAGCTGTAAAATACTGGGTTTGACCCGAGTATTACATTCAAAAGAAAATAATACATGGGTCAGTCTAATTCAAACTCAGTTATTAGTGCAAAGAGGCAATAATAATCAAATAGCAATTAGACGACAGTCAAAATAATTCTCGTCTATCCGACCCTTTTAACAAAGAAATCGGATAACGAGAATATAACACTTAACAGTGTTAAACAAAAATAAGCAAATTTAAATTATCAACACAGATAGACATGAGGATTATTAATGAAGATAATTTAGAAAACAACAGAATTGCCAAAACGACAATTAACGACAAAATCATCAATTTAAATCAAAACAATTTAAACAACTGAAATATCATTTAAAACATCTATATCGATTGGCTGCAGTGCACGCACGCGTGCACTGCCTCGCCAATACAGTGTGGAAATACACAAAAGCTCTATGAAAACTCATAGACGAACATATGGTCAAACCCAAGAAAAAATGGGTTCAACTCAGATGAAATTCCAATAAAATCGCAACGCGAGCACGAGGTCAAACCCGAGCGTTTGAGCTGGATTCAACACAAGTACAAAATCAAAACGCAAACTACATGTTGAACAATATGCAGCAGTGACCAAAGTCAAAGCAAAATCAGGTCGAATAGAGGCAACAAGTAGTGAACTGAACAAAGCAAGGCTACAAAGCTCGAGCTTATGCAAAGTCGACATACACAACATAAATATACATTGAAGTAACTCAAACTCAAGTCAAGCCACCCAAATGAAAACATGAACCACGACAATATGTTAAAACCAGACTCGAGCACAAACATAACATGCTCCAAGTGAACACATGAATTGCAGCCCAACTAACAGACTGAACCACAAAGTGGCAACAAGAATGACCAGAAACAGTGCAACAGGTCAAGGATGAGTATCAAACTGAAACAACGAAAGTGCAAGAGGTCAAGTCAGTGACTCAACGCAATTGCAACAATCAAGGGCAAACTGCAACAAAAATGCAACCATCTCAAGATCACGAGACTGCAACAAAAGAACTCAGATGCAAAACTTCAACAAATCAAAACAGCATCAAAGCACTTGAGAATTAACTATGTGCAATACAAATAAAATTACAGCCACCACAAGTATGCAAGGGCAACTGCAAATATACAACTTCCATATTGGGTCAAGCAAGTGCAACATAGTGATAAGCTACCCAGGTTTCGAAATACAATCATGTAAAACACGACTGCAAGATGTATGTAAATATAAGGCATGAAACCACAGTGCAACAGATCAAGAAAAGAAATGTCAGGTGCAAGACCAGATAACAATGAAGCATGAATGCTACTGAAACCAAAATGGCCAGAGC
The DNA here is from genome assembly GCA_030765085.1 of Allium cepa. Lineage (NCBI taxonomy): Eukaryota > Viridiplantae > Streptophyta > Magnoliopsida > Asparagales > Amaryllidaceae > Allium > Allium cepa. The sequence goes on along the minus strand of CM060935.1, from coordinate 787,564,208 downwards.
CGAAGTCGGGCATTCAAAGGGTACAAGAAAAATGACCAAGTACAAAGTGCACCAAAGGGAACACAATGCAAAGGAATGCAATCAAGTGAGCAGCAGTTATGCCGATGCAACTCACAGCAGTTTTAAAATCATAGTAGAGTGTACAAAAATCAAGTCCAGACCACACAAATATTCAAGGGGAAACTGCAACGAGACTACAGCCACCACCTGAATACAAGGGCACAACATACATAAAAATGAATAATGCAAGCAAGGCACAAAGGTCACAGGTTGGCAACAATTGATTTGCATGCAACCTGAACCAGCAGTTTTAAAATACAACAAAGGCTCGAATGACCAAGGGTAACAAAGTATACCACAACACAACTGCAATAAGAGACAGAATGGTACAAGTGCAAGCCCAATTGAATCGAACATCACATGGACCAATATAACCATAACTCATAGCCATGGTATTCAGAAAATCAAAAAAACTGCTACAGAGAACAAAATGAGCAGAGGCAGTAACAAGAATGGCCAAAGTCAAGTATGCTACAGGTTATGAAATGACCAATTTGCAAACATAAGTTGCCAAACTAAAATACAACTATGTTTTCTAAACTTTATGTAAAAATATGTACAAACATAAATGCTCGATTGTATCTGCATATTGAACATGCAAACAAAAGTGCAGTGGGACTACAAAATAGGAGGAGGGTGAGGGCACCAGGAGTATGGCACCATAACACAACTCAAATCAGGATCAAGGAATATAAAATTAACAAAATCAAATGGCAGTAGTAAGTTCATCTACGAAGGCCACGGTCAACAGAAACGAGCCGTGGCGACCAGAAAATCAAGACCGTAGTCAAAGCAAGGTCGAAATCACAAAATTAAATTTCCAGAAATTCGAACAAATGAACCAAGAAAACTTCATCACAGCAAACTAATTTTAACAAATCAAAAGGACTGAAGTCAACAAGGAGTCAATGCTTTCAAAACCGTGAGGATCAATAAATCAAGCAATCCAAAAATCGCGAATTTAAATAAGCAAGCAATCATGAAAAACGCTTGAATTAGATGTGAGTTACTAAAAGTACTCACCTTTGTCGAACGAGGAGCACGCGAGCGAAGCAAAACGATCGAGAAATCAGAGGCGGCGACTTCACTGAAAGGCCCTAATTTTGGTTCGAAGAGGAAGACGAAGAAGAAACTCGTGGCGGCAAAAATCGATCAAAGCCCTAAGCTTGCAAAGAGGACGAACGAAGACGAAAACCTAAATTTTGGAACGAAGAGGGAGACGCCATTAATTTTTTTCGTTCGTTTTTTTTCTTTTTCGTATGATTTGAAGAGGAATGGCGAAAATAAAAAGGGAAAGGGGTCGTGTTTTTGCAGAGGAGATCGTGATTTTTGGGCGTGGTTGAAGGCATAGATTATGGCGTGAATCTTGGGATAGGATTGCTGGTGAAAAAAATTATCTTATTATTTTATTATATATTATTATTATTATTATTTTTTATATTTTGAATTCAATTTGTTTTTCTCAACATCAATTTTTATCAACGCGTTTATACGTCGTATACTCACATATCAACTCAGAAAGCCACAAAAATTTAAATCCGGTAATAATACAATATTCCAGACCCAATAGAACTAGTTTCGTCAAATTCTGAGACTGTGCCTCGGAAGGCTATTTTTAAATTCAATCTAAACGATAAAATTTCAAACTGGACGAATCACTTTCAAATTCAATTCTGAAGCTTCTATTATCTTCAGTATTATCAATGTGAATTTTCTAAGCTTTTAAATTATTTTTAATCAGCTTAAAATTGAAGATTCAAAATTTTATTCAATTTTTAATAGATTAAATTCTAAAATTTAATCGCCAATTCATAGCTATATTGGGAATTCAAACTAAACCATCATTCAAATATTTAAAATTAATTAAATATTTTCAATTTAAATTGTTCAAAATTCAGGGTTGTTACAATCTTCCCTCCTTAAAAAAATTTCGTCCCGAAATTATAAGTTAGGAAAAAAAATGATTGTTAAACTCTCACCGATATTTATACCCTACATAATTTTACCAAGTTCTAAATTTATAAATAAATATAGGATTCATTCCATTTATTTTTATCTCCCTAGCTTTGTTCATTATTTTCTAAAATCAAGACGTAAAAGTCTTTTACCAAAATTTTCAACTTACAAAACTCAAATTTAAACTTGAAAACTCTTCATGCTAGAGATTTGCATATCATATAATTTTTTTTCAAAGCTGTGGACTTTCAAGATATTTTAAAAGATCTTCTTCCTTAATTCAATTAGGTTGGAATTATGTAATTCTAATTTCAGACTATTGATTTGCTATCTAAAGTTTTGAAAATACTCGCTAACTCGAAGTTTAACAAGTCTATCGTCGTTCTCACAGACATTAGGCATACGCTGGCCAGGCGCAGGACTAAAAATCTCCAAGTACTAAATATACTTGCTTCAACTACTAGTGAAAATACTTTTAAAAATACTTTTAAAAATGGATATGGAAAGCACGTTCCCCCATGGATCACATTTTACTTGGCGGTTACGCTACTATCCCAGTAGAATCGCTTGTAACTGTAGATTTCACATCTCTCTTGAATTTTGCCATGGTTGTTGCCATAGATCGCGGTTCACACGGCGGTTTCGCTACTATCCCAGTAGAAACGCTTGTGACCGTAGGCATTTCGCCCCTCAAATTACGCTTTGGCCTCTAGATCGCAGTTTACGCGGCGGTTGCGCCACTATCCCAGTGGAATCGCTTGTAACTGTAGGCATCACGCCCCACGAATTACGCCAGCATACATCATCAATTCACATGATCCCAACACGATGATCCATCGTGGGGGATTCCAGTCCCAATGGACATTCCACTAATGGAAATTCTACGTAGCTACGATTTTCAAATGGACACTCACACGGAGTTCCAATCACCTTCACAAATTTTAAATGGAAGGTACTTTTCCATATCCTCAGTTTTAGAAAACATATGTCATATACATATAGTACTTCATTTCACATTTCGTACATATCATACCTATGTAAACTTGCATAGGATTTTCATAATAATGACTTTCCAAACTGATGGTTTTCGAATTATTACATTCACATATATAAGTCTCGAAAACCCAATTCACATTCATAACAAATAGAGGATTCCAAAAATTTTCCATCTCGTTACCAATTTAAAATTTTCCTCTAAATCGATTTGAAAATTTAAGGTTATCTCAAACCCAATTCCATTCATAATCCAATTCATTATCGACTTCACATTCGATTTGGATTTCACGTTACAACGTCAATTCTCAATACATAATTGATGTCCACTGATATATAACCTCTAAGCTCGTACGTCTCAGAGAAGGGTGTTAAGCTAAAAGAATAAATTCTCCGCCACCACAGATATATATATTTAATAGAGATCAATTGCTATGTCATCAATTCACAATGTTAGACATACAATCCAAATCGACTATCCGAAATTCAAAGCTCAACTTATATTGTTTTTGGTGTCGAAGTTAAACTCAATTTAACTCATAATTCAATCTTTTTTTTGAAAAATTCAAGTTGAACTAATTGTTCAAATTTCCCAAAAACATCTTTACAAGATATATATAATTTTCCACACTTAACCATTTGAAACAAATTTCAAATATTCATTTTTTCAATTTATCTTTAAAAGATAGAATTTCAAACTTTCCATTTCATATTGGAAAACATTTCCATACTTATTTAATAATAAGTAATTCACAAATCCATTCATTTTCAACACTTGGAAAATATTCAATATACTTAAATCATAATCAAGTATATATTCCATTCTTTAAGGAAAGCATTCTTTTAAATACATTTATTTGAGTCAAAACGAATGTTACGTAAAACATCGTTACGACAACTCAAAATCTCTAGTATAGGGATTCGAATTTAAGATAGATATATAAATCCCAATACTATATAAAACATTTCCTTTTGGAAACCATTTACTATAACAACAGTGTTATAGTCCACCATTTCCTTCTTTCTCGAAAATGCCTATTTCAACAATGAATGTTAAAATCTATGGTTTCGATAGTAATATATTTTAAAACATCTTTAAAACCATTAGCTTTTTCAACTTCAACTTAATTCATAGTTTGAATTCCTCATACTTTTCACAATATTAATTTTAAACCGACTTCAAACATTTCAATATTAAGTTTTTCACTTAGTTTAATTTTCCGCACGTTTAAATTCAAATTCATCACTGAATTTATTAAACCTATTATGGATTATCATGTTGATAACTTCAAATTTGAAATCTAAATTCTATTTGAACTTTGCATTTGCTTTTCTATTTCCACATTAACCATTTTAGGCATTAGTTTAAACTTGTAATATAAGCTTTACATCAAAATTAGTTTGATTCCTACAGTTAAGTCAACAAATAAACTTCCTTCCCAAGATGCTATTTCATTAAAATATTTCCTTCCATACAAAATTATACATAGCTTAATACTTTTAAAAGACGTACATAGAAGATTGTGGATTACAAAAGATAGTATTACAAAATATATTGATTGCTTCAAATATACTGATTGGTTTAAGATTCAGAATTATTAAGGACTATCGACTTCCTGACTGGTAGTACGCATCTTTGCCAAACTTTCATCTTCGGATTGCACTATTTCAGGTTGTATTAAAGGAGAATTAACACATTCAAAATCTACATGTCCCCAATCCCTACAGTTCCCGCAAAAATATGAGATGTTTCCATCCTTATCTATCACCTTTACACTTTTCGCTCTAGCTGGTCGGGCTATAGCTTGCTTTCCATGCTGTCTTTCGGTGCAGTTTCTGGCTATATGTCCAGTCTGACGACAATGGTAGCAGATTGTCAATCTATCGACGGGTAAATCGAGTACGCGCTTTTTCCTTTTCACTTTAGGGCAATGACTAAGAAAATGCCCTTTCCCCCGACATTTAAAACACACAATCTCAAGACGAGCGAACCAGTCATCCATATCCTTTTCTTTCTCCTCTCTCGGCACATAACGGCATAATGTCCCTTTTTATGACATCGATAGCAAATAACCTCATCATATGGACCAGGTGCTTGCCTTTCACTGAATCTCCTTTCAATTTCCGCACGTGCCGCTTCTGCTTCTCTACGGGCAATTGCTCTTTGTTCACGGCGTGCTGCTTTTTGTGCTTCGATTTTCGCCATTATAATTAACAAGATGTTTTCGAAGTTTCCTATCAATATTTGAAATCCTTATTAGTAGAGGTTGGATTATTCAATCATTTTCCCAAGACATATCCTTTAATATTTTATTCACTGTCCAAGATTGTGAATATACTTCGTTTATTCAATTCAATGTTTCTACACATTTTATTTAAAAGATTATCCGCTGTCCAAAATCGTGGATAAAATTCCCAACCAACATTTACTATCTCAGCATCTAACATAAAGGATAATTCGCTGTCGAAAATCACAAATATATCACCTTTAGTAACTTCTATGTTTCATTTATCAAATTCAACTGGTTTTGAATTTATAAACAATCTTTACAAATTCCATTTCTATTTATAAAACTTCGATTTATAATCTCCTTTATTAATTCAATTCAATTTATATAACTCAGTTATATATCAAAAGTCCATTTATAAGTTAAATACTTATAATCCATTTATTTACTAAATCGTTCTTCACAACATTTGAAATCAATTTTCAAAAGAATTTAGAATCAAATTCCTAAATTATAGTTCAATGATCCTCTTGGTTATACTAAATTGACATATCATTTTATCTCCCAATTATTACTTTGGAGATATTCAAAATATTGGATTTAAACCAATTCATTAATTCGCTTCACTTTTATTTTTTTATTTTTTATTTTTCATAAATCTCAACACTTCGATAATGGGTTTTTTCTGAAGAGAAACTATCGCAAACCTAAATTCAGAGAGCTACAAAAGAAAGGGGGATTGTCCGAAAAAGATTTGAATTTTAAAAATACATATATTTTAAAAGAACAATTTTATACTTCATTAAATTTGAAAAACGTTTTCTTTAAAATGATTCTAGTAACTATTCATATTAAACATCATAAACTGAGCTTTATATAAATCAAAGCTCTGATACCACTTTTTGTAACGACCCGCCGTTCTGACCGCCCCCAGTCGGTAATTAAACCAACTTGAAACGTTTAAAATGACGGATTATTATTCAGTTTATAGAGTTTAAACAGAATCAGCCACAGAAACACAGAATAATTATATTTCACATAAATGAATTTTTGTACATATATCAGAGTTTATACAATGAATTAAATTTATACAGCGGAATATTTCTTTAAGCACAAAAATAAATCCCCGAAAAGCTAAAGTGAAGCGTTATCCCCCTCTCTCTCTAACTTCGCTGCCCGAAAATCTTCAAGCTGTAAAATACTGGGTCTGACCCGAGTATTACATTCAAAAGAAAATAATACACGGGTCCGTCTAATTCAAACTCAGTTATTAGTGCAAAGAGGCAATAATAATCAAATAGCAATTAGACGACAGTCAAAATAATTCTCGTCTATCCGACCCTTTTAACTAAGAAATCGGATAACGAGAATATAACACTTAACAGTGTTAAACAAAAATAAGCAAATTTAAATTATCAACACAGATAGACATGAGGATTATTAATGAAGATAATTTAGAAAACAACAGAATTGCCAAAACGACAATTAACGACAAAATCATCAATTTAAATCAAAACAATTTAAACAACTGAAATATCATTTAAAACATCTATATCGATTGGCTGCAGTGCACGCACGCGTGCACTGCCTCTCCAATACAGTGTGGAAATACACAAAAGCTCTATGAAAACTCATAGACGAACATATGGTCAAACCCAAGAAAAAGTCGGGTTCAACTCGGATGAAATTCCAATAAAATCGCAACGCGAGCACGAGGTCAAACCCGAGCGTTTGAGCTGGATTCAACACAAGTACAAAATCAGACAACAAACTACATTTTGAACAATATGCAGCAGTGACCAAAGTCAAAGCAAAATCAGGTCGAATAGAGGCTACAAGTAGTGAACTGAACAAAGCAAGGCTACAGAGCTCGAGCTTATGCAAAGTCGACATACACAACATAAATATACATTGAAGTAACTCAAACTCAAGTCAAGCCACCCAAATGAAAACATGAACCACGACAATATGTTAAAACCAGACTCTAGCACAAACATAACATGCTCCAAGTGAAAACATGAATTGCAGCCCAACTAACAGACTGAACCACAAAGAGGCAACAAGAATGACCAGAAACAGTGCAACAGGTCAAGGATGAGTATCAAACTGAAGCAACGAAAGTGCAAGAGGTCAAGTCAGTGACTCAACGCAACTACAACAATCAAGGGCAAACAGCAATAAAAATGCAACCACCTCAAGATCACGAGACTGCAACAAAAGAACTCAGATGCAAAACTTCAACAAATCAAAACAGCAAAGCACATGAGAATTAACTATGTGCAATACAAATAAAATTACAGCCACCACAAGTATGCAAGGGCAACTGCAAATATACAACTTCCATATTGGGTCAAGCAAGTGCAACATAGTGACAAGCTACCCAGGTTTCGAAATACAATCATGTACAACATGACTGCAAGATGTATGTAAATATAAGGCATGAAACCACAGTGCAACAGATCAAGAAAAGAAATGTCAGGTGCAAGAGCAGATAACAATGAAGCATGAATGCTATAGAAACCAAAATGGCCAGAGCCGAAGTCAGGCATTCAAAGGGTACAAGAAAAATGACCAAGTACAAAGTGCACCAAAGGGAACACAATGCAAAGGAATGCAATCAAGTGAGCAGCAGTTATGTCGATGCAACTCACAGCAGTTTTAAAATCATAGTAGAGTGTACAAAAATCAAGTCTAGACCACACAAATATTCAAGGGGAAACTGCAACGAGACTACAGCCACCACCTGAATACAAGGGCACAACATACATAAAAATGAATAATGCAAGCAAGGCACGAAGGTCACAGGTTGGCAACAATTGATTTGCATGCAACCTGAGCCAGCAGTTTTAAAATACAACAAAGGCTCGAATGACCAAGGGTAACAAAGTATACCACAACACAACTGCAATAAGAGACATAATGGTACAAGTGCAAGCCCAATTGAATCGAACATCACATGTACCAATATAACCAGACTCATAGCCATGGTATTCAGAAAATAAAAAAAATGCTATAGAGAACAAAATGACCAGAGGCAGTAACAAGAATGGCCAAAGTCAAGTATGCTATAGGTTATGAAATGACCAATTTGCAAACATAAGTTGCCAAACTAAAATACAACTATGTTTTCTAAACTTTATGTAAAAATATGTACGAACATAAATGCTCGATTGTATCTGCATATTGAACATGCAAACAAAAGTGCAGTGGGACTACAAAATAGGAGGAGGGTGAGGGAACCAGGAGTATGGCACCACAACACAACTCAACTCAGGATCAAGGAATATGAAACTAAAAAAATCAAATGGCAGTGGTAAGTTCATCTACGAAGGCCACAGTCAACAGAAACGAGCCGTGGCGACCAGAAAATCAAGACCGCAGTCAAAGCAAGGTCGAAATCACAAAATTAAATTTCCAGAAATTCGAACAAATGAACCAAGAAAACTTCATCACAGCAAACTAATTTTAGCAAATCAAAAGGACCGAAGTCAACAAGGAGTCAATGCTTTCAAAACCATGAGGATCAATAAATCAAGCAATCCAAAAATCGTGAATTTAAATAAGCAAGCAATCATGAAAAACGCTTGAATTAGATGTGAGTTACTAAAAGTACTCACCTTTGTCGAACGAGGAGCACGCGAGCGAAGCAAAACGATCGAGAAATCAGAGGCGGCGACTTCACTGAAAGGCCCTAATTTTGGTTTGAAGAGGAAGACGAAGAAGAAACTCGTGGCGGCAAAAATCGATCAAAGCCCTAAGCTTGCAAAGAGGACGAACGAAGACGAAAACCTAAATTTTGGAACGAAGAGGGAGACGAGAGAGAGACGCCATTAATTTTTTTTCGTTCGTTTATTTTTTTTCCGCATGATTTGAAGAGGAATGGCGAAAATAAAAAGGGAAAGGGGTCGTGTTTTTCCATTGGAGATCGTGATTTTTAGGCGTGGTTGAAGGCATAGAATATGGCGTGAATCTTGGGATAGGGTTGCAGGTGAAAAAAATATCTTATTATTTTATTATATATTATTATTATTATTTTATTTTATTTTTTTATTTTTTTAATTCAATTTGTTTTTCTCAACATCAATTTTTATCAACGCGTTTATACGTCGTATACTCACATATCAACTCAGAACGCCATGAAAATTGAAATCCGGTAATAATTCAATATTCCGGACCCAACGAAACTGGTTTCGTCAAATTCCGAGACTGTGCCTCGGAAGGCTATTTTTAAATTCAATCTAAACGATAAAATTTCAAATTGGACGAATCACTTTCAAATTCAATTCTGAAGCTTCTATTATCTTCAGTATTATCAATGTGAATTTTCTAAGCTTTTAAATTATTTTTAATCAGCTTAAAATTGAAGATTCAAAATTTTATTCAATTTTTAATAGATTAAATTCTAAAATTTAATCGCCAATTCATAGTTATATTGGGAATTCAAACTAAACCATCATTCAAATATTTAAAATTAATTAAATATTTTCAATTTAAATTATTCAAAATTCAGGGTTGTTACAATATGTGCATATTTTTCATTTCAAACGATTTTCAATTTGCAGATATTTTTTATAAAACCCCTTCCAGAAAATAGTTGTAACAACCCATAAACTTTAAACGGTTTTAATAACGTATTTAATTGAATTTTTGAGAAATTTTAAATAATAATATTTTGAAGTAAAAATTTAATGTTTGGATTACGTATAATCAAATATAAGTAGTGAATAAATAAGAAAACAAATAAATTTAGATTACTTTACTTGTTAGTTAATTTGGGCGTACATTCATTTTAATTATTGCATATATTGTGCGCACTCTTTGATTTCATATCTTGGATGTTAAAAATCAAATGAGCACGTGCATTTAAAAAAAAAGAATTAAACCCTGCCACCAATTCACGTGCAAAACTTTCCACTTTCATTTGCGTCTCCGTATTTAATAGGAATAAAAATCTTTGATTTCCTGACCGTTTCAAAAATCTTTTCCCATCTTCATTTTTGCAACACAGTTCAGATCTGGAAAAAAAGGGTAATGAGTAGCGATCCGAAATTTTAGACCAAGTTAAAATTCTAATTTTTTTTAAAATATTGAATAAAATTTGGTAGAAACAAAAATGATAGGAATAATAATAGTTTATATCAGATTTACAATTTGAATTAAAAACAACAAATTTTAAGAATGTAATAATAATTGTTAATTGTAAATATTGATCTATTGAATAAAATTAAAGAGGAAACAATAGTTTAATTGTATTGTTGTAATTCAAATAAGTTAACCTCTAACAAATGAACTAAAATTGGTAACTAATGGATATGTTGAGTTATGTGAAATTATTAAATAATGTTTGATTTATTGTTAATAAAAAGAAGTAGTTGAATTAGATTTTTATTTGATTTTAATACGAAATTAATATTTGTATTTGTTGAAATCTTTCCATTAAGGAAAGAGAATGTATTAAAATGAACATTTAATTTGGTAGTTAACATAATAATATTTTATTTATAAGTTTTAAAAGAGAATTATTTCAAAATGTTTTCCAAATATAATAATTATTATAAGAAAGATATTTTGAAATAAAAGTAACAGGTTGTATTCTGTGAATTTAAATTTTTTTTATTTACTATAAAGCAGTAGATAGTTGTTATTATTTTATATGTTAATTTAATGATTTGAAAGTTAATATGGTTTCAATTGGGAATAATATTTATTTTGATGTTAAATAATAAATTTATCTGTAGCCTTGCATTCCAAGTGGGAAAGAAATCATTTCCCCAGACGTTCAATTTTTTTTAAATCTACTTTTGATAAGTTACGTGTAAATTTTTACGCTTCCCTTTTTCCTCATTTTTATAATAGGAATAAAAATTCACGTAGCAGTTTCAAGCAAATTTATTTCTCTTTAGAAGTTCAAAATTCGTTTCAAGATTGTTTGAAATTCATGTGTATAAGTGTCTTTTCTTTTCCATTTACTCCTTTGCAATTAATAGGAACAAGATCTTTGATTTTTCTTACCATTCAAACGAAATTCTTTTATTTCCTTAATGTTCCTATACCATTAATTAGTACATTTCTTTATTTAATTTATCCAACGCGATTATCTCCTAAATCAAATATCACACGCAAATTCCTCCTGACAGGAATTATTTCATGTCGTTTCTCCAAGCAATCAATACTAGTTTCATTTAAATACTCAACCTTGTACGCAAATAATTTTCACCATCTTCCCATTTTGTAAATATTTCTTGTGTTTTAATCAACGCATTTACTTCCTAATAAATTTTAAACGTGTGCAAAATGTTTGCCAAATATTTCTTGCAGTTTCCTTTTGCTAAATTCACGCAATCAATACCACTATAAATATTCGCTCAAATCTTTCTTGCCTATATTCTCTCACCTCAATCAATGCAATCGTGTATAATTGATTTAAATTTATTTCTTGCTATATTCTCTCACCTCCATCAATGCAATCGTGTATAAATATAAGCCTCGTACACAAATAGATTTCAATTGCATCTCAATATTTTCTTCATTTCTTCTTGCGTGCGTGAGCTCTGAAGGTATGGCCTCCATTTTTTTCTTTTTATTTTATTTTATTTTTCCCCATGCTTTGCTTCTTCCCTCCCTGTCCTCTGCTTCCAATATATTTGACAAATCCATCTTTATATTTCAACTCGCGTTCACAAATTTTCACATTATAACAGTCTCCATTTAATTGATATTTTAGCATAAAACTATATCTTCATATTTTTTTTTATGTTTAATGCTTATGTGAATTTTAAGCCAAGCTTTTCAGAGACGTATATATACGTTAGTCTTATATCTTATTTGTTATTATAAAATATTAGCGATATACATATTTTGAAAATATAATTAGATTTTTATTCCTGTTCGAATATAACATATACTAGTATGGCAGTCGAGTGTTGTAAAAGCATTAGTGATTTATGTTGTAAAACTAAAAGTTTAAATGTATAATTTCCATCTCGATTCTAGTGTATATATATAAAGTATGTTTTGTTTTTTCTCTTTTCTGTAGTGCTTTCATAATGTATGGTCTATATATATAGATTGATTTTCTCAGTATATGCGTTGAATTTTGAGTAAACTATATATAAATATGTTATTTTAAAATGCGTGTTTTAAATAGGTGATGATTTTTATATATATTATGCCTATATTTTATTTTGTGTGTGTGTTTAAATGTAATATTGATTTAAGAGCAAAAACATTTATGTGTTTAAATTTAAGTATTGATTTTTCAATAATATGATGATGTTTTGTTTTAATATGTATTTTAAATTTAATATCAGTTTCAAACAATATGAATATTTTATTTGAATATCCGTCTTAAATTAAATTTATTGAGATTTTGAGGAAATTTAAATAACACATATAATATATACTCTGTTTATATCAAACCGATTGATTTTTTTTCATCGATTTCTATCTATCAGCTTTGTCATCAAATTCGTGCCAATTTTGCTTTGCTTCAAAGTTCGTATTGGGATCCATAACTGACCTAGTTATCGTTCTTCTCTAGCCTCGAAAGGTGAGCAATCACTCACGATTTACGTTCTTGTATTTCATTAAATTTGATTTCAATTGAAACGACAATTGAAATATGATGCTGTGGTTATTTAAATTGTTATGTATATATGCTATTTTCTGTAACTGTTCACTTGTGGGATACGACACCATATTCTGTTGTTTATATTATATTTTTATTGATGATATATGCCTGTTATTTTATTGTATTATCTGTTATCACTCTGCAAGTTCCCTGTAGTTTAGAATTCACTATGGGTTGAAATGATACATACCCGAACGGACTTTTGGATAGGAGAATTTCGTTATGGGTTGAAATGATAAACCCAAGCGATTTTCAATTAAATTGAATTTGGGATTGCGGATGTAAAGACCCGCAAATCCGTACTCCTTGAATAGACACTAATCTCCAGTGATTAACTCAAGATGAACGGAAATACGAACCCTTAGGGTTTTGAGAAGAAGAAAGAGGTAGAAGAAGGTAGAAAAGAAAGAAAATAGAATAGAAAGAAATAACAGAATAATATCAGAATCTCACAATTCGCAGCGGAACAACATATAATAGATAAATGAATAATCTTTAAACAAAGAACTATATCAGTTATTACATTACATTTCATTACATTACATCAGAGTGTACAACATCAAAAAACAACAACAATGCAGCGGAAAAAGAAGTACTATATACTGGTAATACGCTATGCCATCCATCTTGCCTCCAGCAACTCCTGAATTCCAGAATATCCTGATAAACCTAACTCTTGACTGCCCGTGTGGAAATTGGTGGGCACCCAGAGTTTAGGAAGGAAAACAATAAACTCCGAGTCAGTCATGTGACTGGTGTGAGAACTCAAAACAGTTTATTTATCTTTAAAATCAAAATAGAGGATCGCAATGTTTTTAAAAATGAGACTACCATAAGACCTCCCGCCACACACACAATGCAAACGCAGACTTGGAGGAGATTTCTTCTTATGTTAGTCAAAGATGCTTGATACGCATTAAAAGAAAACATTTGATATTATTACTAGTGTATAGTGTAGAAAACATTTTGAAAGTAGAATATAAATCTTAGCCAGCATAGGTACCATTATAGTATGCTTACTATAGCTACCATATTAGATGGCAGGTTCTACAACTAAAACCGTACAAGATCGTATTGTTCTTTGGATTTCCAACGAATGGTCAGGCTAAGGAACTTCCCATTGCCACATGAGAACGCCTCTGGAAGGACGTCCCCGAGAACCAAACCGGATCTCTGCCAACACAAGGCCAGGTTACCCCTAACTGGGTAACAACTGACACGAGTATGCCATCCCCCGGTCCTTTGGGACCTTTAACCGAGCGCTCGTCACCATCATCACACAATCATAAATAAAGTGTTTCAACATGAGTAAGTATCTGGGCTCCATACCATGATACCACCCTTTTCCGGAAGGAAATGCACACACCCTAAAGGGAGCTACCCCTCATAACCTTGCCGCATCTTTCCTGTTTTGACCATTCCGGGGTGTGAGGCTCGACGAAGTCACGTCCACAAAGCCACGCTTTATACAAAGTCATGCTTTGGGTCAACAAATGATCATAGAAATGGTCACCAAGATAGACGATCAAACAAATGATCCTATCACAAATAATCAACACAATGATCATTTCACAGCAACACTCAGCATGTCACATTACCAAATTGGGAATATATTGCTGATAACCTTCAACTACATAACCTCTGAGCTCGTACGTCTCAGAGAAGGGTGTTAAGCTAAGAGAATAAATTCTCCGCCACCAACAGAAATATATTTGAAAGAAATCAGCTTTATATCTCAATTGTAATGTCAGACATACAATCCATACAAGTCTGTTCCGGGATCGAACAGAACCGAAGGCACTTACAAAGAAGTCCTTGCAATCCGGATAATCTCTAATCACGTCCGAATTTCCCATCACATATGGAGATCTCTATACCGGGGATCAGCCAGTGCAGAGACAATCAACAAGAAACCCTTTCGCTTTTGAAAATATCCGGTCTTCAACACCGGTCTTCAAATGCAATTCATAACGACGTATCACATATTCAGAATGGGTTATACGACCCCAAGGTCCTTTCCTGGTTAACCCGAATAGTGAGCGCTTATTTAAAAAAATAAGTGTGGCATTCAATTTCAAGCAAATCACAACAAATACCTATTTAAAGGTAAATATTGATAGTCGGTTATTGAACTATCAATGGATATGCACAACATCACCAGATTCCAAATAATTTTCCAAATTATTTATTTTCCAAAAATATCTTTACAAGATATATATTTTCAATACTTCAAAAATAAATCAATATTTATTTTTAAACCCATTTTCCAAATTTCATTTATAAATTCCATATTGAATTTACATTTCCAAAAATATTCATGAATATACGATTTCCATTCGATTTCTAATATTCATTTTCAATTTATCTTCAAAAAGATAAATTCTCTATATTCACTTAATATTGGAAAACATTTCTATACTTATTTATTTATAAGTAATTCACAAGTCTTTTTATTTTCTACACCTGGAAAATATTCAATATACTTAAATCGAAATTAAGTATATATTTTATTCTTTAAGGAAATCATTCTCTTAAACATATTTATTTGGGCCAAAACGAATGTTACGTAAAACATCGTTACAACGTCCCAAAATCACTAGTATAGGGGTTCGAATTTAAGATAGATATATAAATCCCAATACTAAACAAAACATTTCCTTTCGGAAATCATTTACTATAACAACAGTGTTATAGTCCACCATTTCCTTCTATTTCTCGAAAATGTCTATTTCAACAATGAATGTTGAAATCTATGGTTTCGATAGTTAATACATTTTAAAACATCTTTAGATTGTTTTAATTCTATTTAAAACATCACATCCAAAACATTTCTTTAACATATTATTCACTATTCAAAAACGTGAATATATTTGTTAACAAATTTTATCATTTCTATTCATTTTATTTTAAAGGATTATTCACTGTCTAAAATGTGAATATAACTCCATAAATAAGTTACAACAATTTACTTATCAAAATAAGTCATTGCGGATTTATAAAACAGCGTTCATAAATTCCATTTCTATTTATTTTATAACAACTTCCTTTTAGAAATTTCCTTTATTAACTTATTCGATTTATAACTCAATTATATACCGAAAGTCCATATTATAAGTTAAATGCTCATAATTTATTTATTTATAAAATCGTTCCTTTAAACTTCATAATTATAAATCTTATAACTTATAAGATTCATTTATTTATCCAAAATTTATTCTTTTAAATAACTTTACAAATTTTATAAACCTACTGTTTATAAAATTCCATTTATAACTTCACCATTATAATCCTATAGATTTCATTCATTTATGAAATTCATTCACAATTCATTCTAACACTTATAAAAGCTCGTTTTATAATTCCAATATTTTTAATTTATAAATATAAATTTATAAATCTTTATATAAATCATTTTATATTATTCTTTTAAAACGTCTTTTAACTCCTTTATAATTCATCATTTTGATTTATAAAATAATCAAATTTCATAAATCCTATTTTTAACTTTTTATAATAAATTGAGAAATCCCAGTTTAAACTATTTTATAAATCATTAATCCCATATTTTCAAAAATCAACTTTTAACTGTATTTCTCAACAATCATAATTTTTATAATATTAAAATTATAACGTTTATTTATTTAAGATGGATCAATTCCAAAAATTATTTTATAAACGTATACCTTCAAAAATCACTTTATAAATCCCTAAAAATCAAAATCGTTATTTTTAAACTTAAAAATTGGATTTGATGATGCAACACATCAAATAGTCAATCACGATTTTCAAACATCATATATCGATATGATAAACAATCAAATATCACAATGTCTAAAATCTATAAATATTTGCGAGGAATCCAGTTGGATCCCTCCAACCTGTTTCCCTACATCCACAGACATTAGCACAATACCCATTCCACTTCGAGGTGGAATATCGCGGTATATGGGATTTATAAAATATTATCCGCTTAATAGGCGGCGCAATAGTGCCTCATCCGCTATACAATGCGGGAAATCAATCAACTGCAATATATACATATGCCAATATATATATATATTGCTATATATGTAGATATATCCTACTATATTTAACATCACAATCAAGCAAACAATCAATAAATAACTACAAATCCAACTTATACATTTTTTTGAGTGAGAAGTTCTCACCTTTGCTTTTATATAGCAATCCTTTTCCTTCTCGACTCGATTTTTCTTGATTTATACCTTGTATAAATATTATACAAATTTATTAATATTTGAATACTTTAAATTAACCCGTTATTTTATTTTAAAATAACACTTTTAATTTTTTTAAACAAGCTTCTATTTGATAATTTAAATTAACCAATGATTTTCTTTTAAACTAATTTTCTTCTTTAATAAAATATTTAACTAAAAATTTACTTTCAGAACTAAATTAAACAAAATAACCTCTTGTAAAAATTCAATTAAGTTTCATGAAATAAAAATATCTTTATAATATATTAATATTCGAGACAATCGAAAAAATCAATTTCTTTTCAATGGAAATTAATTAACACTTTTAATTTATCTAATAAAATTTAAATTTCAACTAAATTTACTTAAATAAATTTATTTAACTACAATTTAATTTTAAAACTAAATTTTCTTCCAAATCCATTATTTTAAATTTCAAATACTTTTAATATCTTCTATTTTCCTGTAATTGACAACAGCAACCCATTTAAAGTTTAAAAACTGCATATAAACATTATTATTATTTTTCTGTTTTTAACTTTTAAACACTTTAAAATTCCAAATTTCTTTTCAAATCTGTATTTAAGTTTTAAATTGGATAACAACTATGAATAACTTACTGCATTATATAAATTTACTTGTTTAAACAATTCTTAATATTTTCTACATAGATATGTTTAAACAGAACTCTATAATTTGAAAATATCCAACAATAACCTGTACAGGGTTTATATTCATTTCCAATTTTAAATTAAATTCAAAATTTTGAATATACCTCACTGTGAAAATCATCAGCTCGAACTCGTGCTCCTCGTCGCCGCTGTCGCACTGTCGCGACCACGCCCCATCATCGCGCGCGCTCTCGCGTACCAGAACATGACGCACTCGACCCCAAATCGCCATCGCCACCTCTCTAACATGCCGATGCTCGTCTCATAAATCCCCTGCCTTCGAGCCTCGAAATCGCGCCCCAAGTCGCAGCCGTACCTCCAGAGGCTCGAGAATCCACACGCGCGCCACCGCCTTGCTCGCGACAGCGCCGCCACAACGCGACAACCCAAGTGCGCACGCCTCGCTCGAGCTCCTCCCCCCTCCACGCTCGCGATGCCTTCGTTGATTTCAATTTAGGGCTTCGGCCATTTATATATTTTTTTTCTTTTATTTTCTTTTCGAATGAACGAACGAATTCGTTTGTTTTTAGAGAAGGAAGCGGCCATTGAATGTTGATTTGGGGGGGGGAAAGAAGAAATAGGAGAGAAGGAGACGGCCAAAGCCATTAAAAATTTGAACGAAGATTTTGTTTTTGATTTTTACAGATAGAGGAAGATGGTTATTAAATATTGAAAGGAGGATGGTTTGCACGATCATCTTCGTGATTTTTAGGCGTGATCCTAGGCGTGATTAAAGGAGATAACGTGGTGTCTGTTGACAAAATTTAATATTTAAAATTAAATCGAATTCGATTTAATTTCAACGCGTTTACATGTCGTACGCTCGCACAACAACTCCGAATGCTACGAAAATTGAAATCCGGTAATAATTCAATATTACGGATCCAATAGAACTGGTTTCGTCGAATTCCGAGACTGTGCCTCGGACGGCTATTTTTAAATGTCGATTCAAACGATATAATTTCCAAATTGAACAATTCACTTCCAAATTCAATTCTGAAGCTTCGATTATCCTCAGTATTATCAATATGAAATTTACAAGCCTTTGAAATATTTTTAATCAGCTTAAAATTGAAGATTCAAATTTTTATTCAACCTCAATAGATTAAACTCTATAATTTAATCGCCAAATTCATTCTGATAATTTGAAATTCAAGTCAAACCATCATTCAAATATTTAAAATTAATTAAATATTTTCCAGTTAAATTGTTAAAAATTCTGGGTCGTTACAGCGGGTCGAAGTGATATCTACCCGTATATTTAAATTTCGGATTGAAATGATAAATATCTGTATCCCTTGACCTTAGCGAAGGAAATTATATACAGACATCGTTGGTCCATATATATATAAATGTTTTGAAAATAATTTCTATGGTTTGGAAAGAAAAATATAGTTTTAATAAAGACTGATTCTTAGAATATTATATGTATAAAAATGAAAATTTTATGTATAGACCTAATAATAATATTAATATAATTGAGATTGATTTAATACATATAATATGTTTAAGGATTCGTTTAAATTTATATTTCAAATTAGATTTGGTAAAATTGCGAATAAGCTAGAGTTGAGAAGATAAAGTTGAATTAATTGGAAATGGTATTTAATTAAGAATTATATTCAATTAAATCGATTTGAAACTATTGAATTCGAGATTTAAGATATGATTTTATAACTTGGTTTTGGTAAAAGAGATTAAATGGATATTTTAAGTTTAAATAAATTTAAGGAAATATTCTGTAAAATGAAATCTAAGGCTATTTAAATGATATTGAACTTGTTAAGTGGATATTTCCTGACTAAATAATAATAATGAAGCTAAATCAAGATCTTTATGAAACTGCTAGATTTAACTTTAAAATATTGAATATTAAAGCTTTAAATATAACGAAGTTTAAATGGTTATTGGGAGCTGAATTGAATTAATGGATTGAGCTTTGAATAAATGGGAATTTGGAACTTGAGTTGATTAGAATCAATTTGTGTAGTTGAGGAAATTTCAAATACTTTACTTTATAAATTATTTAATATATATACACTATCTTGGAAAATAGATATATTTGAAAGGGAAATGATGTTTTAATTTTGAAGTCTAAATAAAATTGAATGACCACGGTGTTATAGTGTATATTTCTACATTGTAGATAGTTCCACGGATCCTTAGAGAATGGTTATCCCATACATCCTCTAAGTTACTTGTATTTTCAGTTGATATTTCACTTGAGTTGGATTTATTGATATAAGAATGTTAATCCTGATTCGAGTGTTTTGTGTTTTGTTTTACGCTCGGGTCAGACTGAGTGATACAGCATTCGAGACTCACCTTCGAAGTTGGAGCTTTGCTTGAAGATCCAGCTATCTATCTTTTTAGTCATCCAGTCGATTGGTTCAGAGAAGTCATCTGCCCGTACTGGAGACTTCACTGCATCTGGGATATTCTGATGTATTTTATTTCTAACTTTGTTTATATAGTAGCTTCGTGAACAACTATTAATTTATTCCTCTACGTATTATTGTACTACTCTGTATCAGTGATTCTATGATTGACTTATTTAATGTATATGTTTTGCCAAATTTAAATTAACAATTCAGTATTTTGAATTATTCAAGTCGGACATGTATGGTTTTATTGTCGATTTGAATGGTCCAAAATAGCGGGTCATTACAGTTGATATCAGTGCGAGGCTCTAGGCAAAACTTAGCATATATAGTAAATTTATTTACAGAATCACTTTCGTTCGAGTTGAATCTCTTCCTTTTGACTCGATTTGCTTTGAACTTTGGAACGGTCCCTGTGGCTCAAAAATTCATTCTTGTCCCTCTCTATTTATATTCTTTTGATTCTGGAGTATCCAATGACTCCACTAAATGATTTGTAAAGGGGGTGAAACTCCTTTACAACTGGCATTGATTCACTGGAGATTTATGTATCCCTCGGTTTTGGATGCTACTATCTCTTGTTATTCCGAATTATATCTCTGGCGATCGAATGTCGAATTGCCTCAGAATTCTGCACTGATTTATTTTGGAATCATGGTTGACCGGTAAAGGTCGCCCGCGATTTATAGAAGTATATCCATCTTCTATTTTGTAATTTAATTATCTCATCTTCGATCGAGTCTATCTTCGAATCAAAATTCTATTGATTGGTGTTCCTCTAAATTAAATCTCTATCTTTGTTTTAAAATCCATTCTTGAATCATCCTTTGTAAATCGGGTTTTGTTTGTATTTTGAAATTGTTTTATATACCGAAATTTTTATTTGGGTAACTATGATGTTATTCTATATATAAAAGTGAAAATATTTTCGATAAGGATTATATGTCTTTTATAAACGAAAGTCTGAAATTTCGAAAACATTTGAAAATTTGAAAATATTATAAATTTATTTATATAAAAATGATCTATAACTGAAAGGTTTTGAATTTGAAATTCGAGAGATTGGACTCCGGTATATTTGAAAATTGGTTTAAGATTTTGAAATATATAATAATAAGATTTGAAAGTATTTTCTGAATAAGAAATGTTTCAAATGACTTCA
Organism: Allium cepa; assembly: GCA_030765085.1. Classification (NCBI taxonomy): domain Eukaryota; kingdom Viridiplantae; phylum Streptophyta; class Magnoliopsida; order Asparagales; family Amaryllidaceae; genus Allium; species Allium cepa. Next base: position 787,542,907 of record CM060935.1, on the reverse strand, counting down.
AATGAGTACCAAGGATTTCGAAAAAAAAATTCAAAGAAGTTTCCAAGAAAATAGAAGTCCAGAACTCACTTATGTCGCTGGAAAATAATTTCGGTGATAAGTGCACGCATCATCGACATTGATTTTCGAGTTTCAGAGTGGGGAGAGGCCACTTTAATAGCTTTGCTATGTGAGTGACTTTGTGAAACCAATTTTGATTTCAAATTCCGAAGTATGATTTGATATTCGAAAGATATATGTATATATTTGAAATAATTTAAAGTAAGCCGGTGTGCAATCCTCGAGTTTTCAATTAGATTTAGTATAACTCTATTTATAAAAAAAAATTGATTTACTGATTTGTTGCTGATTTCCAACTCTTGGATTTGAAATTTGATTTCACCGACTATTTTGAAGGTTCGAGCACTTCCAAATCAAGGTTTAAAATTTTAAAACTAAGAAATTTCGAAGAGTATAAAATATTTGATAAAGAATATAAGTTTAGTTTTGTATGTTTAAAGTATGAAAAGTATGACTTAAGTAAATTTGAAACTTTTGTTAAATAAATAATTTGAAAAAGGAAAATTGGATTTTCATATAGAAATAAATATTTAAAGGTTTTAAAGGGATAATTATAAATTTAGAAACCATTTTGAGTATAATTGATTTTGAGAAGAATATTTGGTTTTGAAATTAGATTGGAATTAAAACCAGTACTTATATGGTGATTTTGGAAATGAATTTGTTTGACCTAAATTTTGTTGATTTTGAAATTTGGATTATTTTCTAAACCTATTGTTTAAGAAACTTTGAAACTGAATGTATTTCATTTGGAAGAAAATTTGGTGAAATGATATATGATCTTGAAACTGAAATGTTATTGAAACGAGAAAAAATTTGAGAACCTTGATTTACTAAATACTTGATTTGGGAGATATCGAACTTATATAAAACTGATTTGTATAGTATGAAATTGATTTGAAGCCTATTGATTTGAAAGGTACTCAATTTGGAAAGAGAAATTTTATATAATCGAAGTCTATATAAGTGTGATTTGATATACTATTGATTTGGAAAGTATTCAATTTAAAATGGAATCCTATATATAATGGACTTTATATATGTATGATATCTGAAAGTGGTTTGAAAAGGTACTATATGATACATATTTTCGAACTAAAGGTATGGAAAGTGCCTTCTGCTTTATATCCGCTTTCTGGCCACATTGTGGATTCATTCTATCGATATTATTCTCTCTGATTTTTGGTTTTCTGGATGTGATACTCGAGTGTCCCACCGTGGCGTAACCCATGGTTTTTTTCTCGCAACTGCCTGGCTGAGCCGGCCTAGGGGTACGGATTGTTTTCTGGGGGATCCAGGCGTAACCATTGTGTATCCTACAATCTATGAAGGTCACATTAGTAGCGAAACTGCCTGGCTGAGATAATCTAGGGGTATGGATTGTTTCTTGGGGGATCCAGGCGTAATCATTGTGTATCCTGCACCCTACTAGTCATCATGGCGTAACTCGCAAGGCTGAGAAAGCTTACAGATACGGATTGTTTCTTGGTGGATCCAGGCGTAACCATTGTGTATCTGCGAACCATGGTTAGACAAAGGTTTTGGTTTGGTTATTTTGTTTGGATTGTACTTTCCATATCTGTTTTTAAAGGTTTTTCAAATATTTTCACTGGTTGTTGAAACAGGTCCACTAAGTACTTGACGAATTCTAGCTTTGCGCCTGATCAACGCATGGCCAGAGTCTACAAGAACGAGGATAAACTTGTTGAAACATCGAGTTATAGAAGTATTTTTGAAACGAAAATTGGTTTTGATGTAAAAGTATTTTTTGGAAAGGTATTTTATTATAAAAGTATTTCCAACAAGAAATTTTGTACTAATCTTTGAAATTGAAATTCTTTTGGTTTGAAATTAACTATTCGTGCCCGATACTATTCTTTTGAATCTACCTTATCCGCTCAGCTTTAGTTATTCACCTTGATTCCGTTTTTCGAATCTACCTTCTTTCCTTGTTGGGTATATCCTTTTTAAATATTGTTTATTTATACACTACATGGTATAATAGAAATATTTTTAGTGTTTCAGAAGTTATTAATTAATTATAACATATTTAAAGAGAATTATTATTAATTTATCTTTAATGTTGGAAGTATCTTGAGATAAATTAAAAAATATATAAATTTTGGATCTAATATTTTAAATAGCTTCTTTGTAAATATAAGTAATAATGTAAATAATTGTTTTCAAAGGAGTTTTAAAAAGTATTAAAGTATTAAAGAAAATTAAATTTCAAATGAAGTTTTTAAATGAATATTTCAAGTAAAATTTGTATAGTTTTAAATTAGTTGTTTATCTCGTACTTCAAACTGTTTTTTTCTTTCTGTTTGTTGCTATTCCCCTACCTCCTTCCTTTTCGGTGATGAAAAGTTTTGAGTGGGGGAGAGTGTAACAACCCATAAATTTTAAACGGTTTTAATAACGTATTTAATTGAATTTTTTAGAAATTTTAAATAATAATATTTTGAAGTAAAATTTAATGTTTTGATTACGTATAATTAAATATAAGTAGTGAGTAAATAAGAAAACATAAAAATTTAGATTACGTTACTTGTTAATTAATTTGGGCGTACGTTCGTTTTAATTATTACATCTATTGTACGCACTCTTTGATTTCATATCTTAGCTGTTAAAAATCAAATCAGCACGTGCATTTAAAAAAAAGAATTAAAACTCTGCCTCCAATTCACATGTAAAACTTTCCACTTTCATTTGCGTCTCCGTATTTAATAGGAATAAAAGTCTTTGATTTCCTGACCATTTCAAAAATCTCTTCCCATCTTCATTTTTGCAACGCAGTTCAGATCTGAAAAAAAGGGTAATGAGTAACGATCCAAAATTTTAGACCAATTTAAAATTCCAATTTTTTTAAAAATATTGAATAAAATTTGGTAGAAACAAAAATGATGGGAATAATAATAGTTTATATGAGATTTACAATTTGAATTAAAAACAACAAATGTTAAGAATTTAATAATAATGGTTAATTGTAAATATTGATCTATTGAATAAAATTAAAGAGGAAACAATAGTTTAATTGTATTGTTGTAATTCAAATAAGTTAACCTCTAACAAATGAACTAAAATTGGTAACTAATGGATATGTCGAGTTATGTGAAATTATTAAATAATGTTTGATTTATTGTTAATAAAAAGAAGTAGTTGAATTAGATTTTTATTTGATTTTAATACGAAATTAATATTTGTATTGGTTGAAATCTTTCCATAAAGGAAAGAGAATGTATTAAAATGAACATTTAATTTGGTAGTTAACATAATAATATTTTATTTATAAGTTTTAAAAGAGAATTATTTCAAAATGTTCTCCAAATATAATGATTATTATAAGAAAGATATTTTGAAATAAAAATAACAGGTTGTATTCTGTGAATTTAAATTTTTTTATTTACTATAAAGCAGTAGATAGTTGTTATTATTTTATACGTTGATTTAATGATTTAAAAGTTAACATTGTTTCAATTGGGAATAATATTTATTTTGACGTTAAATAATAAATTTATCTATAGCCTTGCATTCCAAGTGGGAAAGAAATCATTTCCCTAGACGTTCAATTTCTTTTATATCTAGTTTTGATAAGTTACGCATAAATTTCTACGCTTCCCTTTTTCCTCATTTTTATAATAGGAATAAAAATTCGCATAGTAGTTTTAAGAAAATTTATTTCTCTTTAGAAGTTCAAAATCCATTTCAAGATTGTTTGAAATTCATGTGTATAAGTGTCTTTTCTTTTCCATTTACTCCTTTGCAATTAATAGGAACAAGATCTTTGATTTTTCTTACCATTCAAACGAAATTCTTTTATTTCCTTAATGTTCCTATACCATTAATTAGTACATTTCTTTATTTAATTTATCCAACGCGATTATCTCCTAAATCAAATATCACGCGCAAATTCCTCCTGACAGGAATTATTTCATGTCGTTTCTCCAAGCAATCAATACTAGTTTCATTTAAATACTCAACCTTGTACGCAAATAATTTTCACCATCTTCCCATTTTGTAAATATTTCTTGTGTTTTAATCAACGCATTTACTTCCTAATAAATTTTAAACGTGTGCAAAATGTTTGCCAAATATTTCTTGCAGTTTCCTTTTGCTAAATTCACGCAATCAATACCACTATAAATATTCGCTCAAATCTTTCTTGCCTATATTCTCTCACCTCAATCAATGCAATCGTGTATAATTGATTTAAATTTATTTCTTGCTATATTCTCTCACCTCCATCAATGCAATCGTGTATAAATATAAGCCTCGTACACAAATAGATTTCAATTGCATCTCAATATTTTCTTCATTTCTTCTTGCGTGCGTGAGCTCTGAAGGTATGGCCTCCATTTTTTTCTTTTTATTTTATTTTATTTTTCCCCATGCTTTGCTTCTTCCCTCCCTGTCCTCTGCTTCCAATATATTTGACAAATCCATCTTTATATTTCAACTCGCGTTCACAAATTTTCACATTATAACAGTCTCCATTTAATTGATATTTTAGCATAAAACTATATCTTCATATTTTTTTTTTATGTTTAATGCTTATGTGAATTTTAAGCCAAGCTTTTCAGAGACGTATATATACGTTAGTCTTATATCTTATTTGTTATTATAAAATATTAGCGATATACATATTTTGAAAATATAATTAGATTTTTATTCCTGTTCGAATATAACATATACTAGTATGGCAGTCGAGTGTTGTAAAAGCATTAGTGATTTATGTTGTAAAACTAAAAGTTTAAATACTCAACCTTGTAAAACTAAAAGTTCAAATACCACGCGCAAATTCCTCCTGACAAGAATTATTTCTTGTCGTTTCTCCCAGCAATCAATACTAGTTTGATTTAAATACTCAACCTTGTACGCATAATTTTCACCACCTTCCCATTTTATAAATATTTGTTGCATTTTAATCAACGCATTTACTTCCTAATAAATTTTAAACGTGTACAAAATGTTTGCCAAAGATTTCTTGCAATTTCCTTTTTCTAAATTCACGCAATCAATACCACTGTGAATATTCGCTCAAATCTTTTTTGCCTATATTCTCTCACCTCAATCAATGCAATCGTGTATAATTGATTTAAATTTATTTCTTGCCTATATTCTCTCACCTCAATCAATGCAATCGTGTATAAATATAAGCCTCGTACACAAATAATTTTCAATTGCATCTCAACATTTTCTTCATTTCTTCTTGCGTGCATGAGCTTTGAAGGTATGGCCTCCATTTTCTTCTTTTTATTTTATATTTTTTTCCTCCATGCTTTGCTTCTTCCCTCCCCGTCCTCTGCTTTCAATATATTTGACAAATCCATCTTTATATTTCAACTTGCGTTCACAAATTTTCACATTATAACAGTCTCCATTTAATTGATATTTTAGCATAAAACTATATCTATATATTTTTTATGTTTAATACTTATGTGAATTTTAAGCCAAGCTTTTCAGAGACGTATATATACGTTAGTCTTATATCTTATTTGTTATTATAAAATATTTGTAATATACATATTTGGAAAATATATTTAGATTTTTATTCCTGTTCGAATATAACATATACTAGTATGGCAGTCGAGTGTTGTAAAAGCATTAGTGATTTATGTTGTAAAACTAAAAGTTTAAATGTATAATTTCCATCTCGATTCTAGTGTATATATATAAAGTATGTTTTGTTTTTTCTCTTTTCTGTAGTGCTTTCATAATGTATGGTCTATATATATAGATTGATTTTCTTAGTATATGCGTTGAATTTTGAGTAAACTATATATAAATATGTTATTTTAAAATGCGTGTTTTAAATAGTTGATGATTTTTATATATATTATGCCTATGTTTTATTTTGTGTGTGTGTTTAAATGTAATATTGATTTAAGAGCAAAAACGTTTATGTGTTTAAATTTAAGTATTGACTTTTCAATAATATGATGATGTTTTTTTTAATATGTGCTTTAAATTTAATATCAGTTTCAAACAATATGAATATTTTATTTGAATATCCGTCTTAAATTAAATTTATTGAGATTTTAAGGAAATTTAAATAACACATATAATATATACTCTGTTTATATCAAACCGATTGATTTTTTTTCATCGATTTCTATCTATCAGCTTTTTCATCAAATTCGTGCCAATTTTGCTTTGCTTCAAAGTTCGTATTGGGATCCATAACTGACCTCATTATCGTTCTTCTCTAGCCTCGAAAGATGAGCAATCACTCACGATTAACGTTCTTGTATTTTATTAAATTTGATTTCAATTGAAACGACAATTGAAATATGATGCTGTAGTCATTTAAATTGTTATATATATGCTATTTTCTATAACTGTTCACATGTGGGATATGAGACCATATTCTGTTGTTTATATTATATTTTTATTGATGATATATGCCTGTTATTTTATTTTATTATCTATTATCACTCTGCAAGTTCCCTGTAGTTTAGAATTCATTATTGGTTGAAATGATACATACCCGAACGGACTTTTGGTATAACGACCCTGACTCGACCTTCGAAAATCGGCACCGAATACGACACTCGTATTCAAATGCCGCAGATCCAAACGTCTAACCTGGTTCGCCGGAGCTTATAACACATTAAGTAAATAACACAGCGGAAGAAATGAATAATACATTTGATATATATAACATTTGATACAATAACTGATACAACATGAATGGTACAATGAACATCAATATATATCAGAGATACAAAGAATAGTAGCGGAAATAAAAGATAACACCAGCAGCGGAACAAAATCTCCAAAGCACCAATCCAGAATAGCTCGAACTCCCAAATCAAGATGAAGAGAAGCAACTCGATCCAAATGCGATTGCCAAATCCTAAGGCTGAAGCTATCGAATCTACACCTATTACTGATTATCTGAAAACCCCAACTCTAGACTGCCCGTGTGGGAAATAGTGGGCACCCAGAGTTTAGGAAAGGAACAATAAACTCCAGGTCAGTCGTGGGACTGGTATGAGCAAACAAAAACATTTGGTCTTTAAAACAAACTAAAGAATTTAAATTTGAAACCCGCAATGCTTTTTGGAAAATGAAACTACCATAAGGCCTCCCGGCACACACACAATGCAAACGCACACATGGGGGAGATTTCTCCTTATGATAGTCAAACATGCTTACTACGAGGAAAATTCTTTGATATTATTACTAGTGCATAGTGGAAAATCTTTCGAAAGTATAATATAAATCCTAGCCAGCATAGGTACCATGATGCTATGCCTACTATAGCTGCCATGTTAAATGGCAGGTTCTACAACTAAAACCGTACAAGGCGCGTATTGGATGAATGGATTTCCAACAAATGGTCAGGCTAAGGAACTTCCTACTGCCACATGGGATCGCCTCTGGCGGGACGTCCCGAGAACTAACGTTACGGTTAGATCTCTGCCAACACAAGGCCGGGTTACCTCTGTAACTAGGTAACTACTACACGAATATGCCATCCCCCGGTCCTTTGGGACCTTTATCCGAGCGCTCGCAACAACAACCACAAAGTATCACAAAGTAATAGATCTGCAGTATCCACATAGGTAAGTATCTGGGCTCTATACCATGATACCACCCTTTACCAGAAGGGAATGACACACCCTAAAGGGAGCGACCCTCATAACCTTGCCGCATCTTTCCTGTTTCGACCATTTCCGGGGTGCGAGGTCCTGATGCAGTCTCGTCCACAAAGCTACGCTTTGTGCAACAAAGCCATGCTTTGGGTCAACAGATGACCAAAGCAATGATCACAAAGATAAATGATCAAACAAATGATCATATCACAAATGATCACCCAATGATCATCAACAGCAGCACTCAGCATGCCACATTACCAAATTGGGAATATCACTGATAAATATCAACTACATAACCTCTGAGCTCGTACGTCTCAGAGAAGGGTGTTAAGCTAAGAGAATAAATTCTCCGCCACCAAGCAGAAATGTATTTGATAGAAATCAGTTAACATCTCAAAGTGTAATGTCGGACATACAACCATACAAGTCTGTTCCGGGTTCGAACAGAACCGAAGGCACTTCCGAAGAAGCCCTTGCAAATCCGGGTATCCACAATCCCGATCGGACTTCCCATCACTAAGGGAATCTCTATACCGTAGCTACTCGGTGCAGAGACAATCGATAGATTATCCTATCGTTCTCACAAATACCCGGCCTTCACCACCGGTCTTCAATTGCTATCCATAACGTCGTATCACTATTCGGAATGGGTTATATGACACAAGGTCCTCTCCCGGCTAAACCGAATAATGAGCATCATATTTTTAAAACATATGGATATGGGATTTTAGCTAAGTCACAACTTATAACATCCAAAACTTTTCTTTCAAATGGTTAAACAAATTACCATCTTTAAATCTTTAAACAAAAAGATTTATTTCACAAAGTTTCACCCGGTTTCACAAAGATCTATCCCTAGATTTCAAAACAATTCCCGTTCAATTTGGATTAACCCAATTAAATCTTTAAATTAAAGATATATAGCTTTCAAAACATGTTTCCAAAGATTTATCTATAACTTGGAAAACCATTTTCATTTTTTAGACTTGAAGCCCTTTAACACAAATTGAAAGTTCATTTCTTATAGGAAAGCAAATCTAATTTATACAAGTTGAAATCTTGAGTTGAATTTAAATTTCAAAACATCACCTTTAAAAATGGTTTAAAACCCATATAAACCCATTTGTAAGTTGAATAACTTTTTAAACAATAGTTTCCAAATTTTAGAATTCAATTTCAAATATTGAATTCAAATTTATACCAATTCATTTAATTTTCAAGATTCAATCAGGTTATTTAAAATAACTATCATTTTTGAAAACTCATTTTCAAAAGCTTCAATTCCAATTCCAAAACTAATTTGGATTCAAAAATCAAATTTTTAAAACAATTTCAAAAATCTGTGACTTAACCCATTTCCACGTGCAATCCATATTTGTGTGTGTATAAGTGTGGTCCAGGGGTTCAACACAATAGTGCACAACATCATCATCACAGATTCAATCATATCGATAAGCGGTATAACTCATAACGCTTATCTTTATCCACAGATTCATGGATAAAATAAATTTATCAATCACAAGGATTCACTAATATGATTCGATGTGGGTTTCGGATAACCAACTGGAATCCGACTCCCTCTCGCATCGAAATTCAAATGTCGGTCTACAGGTCAAGGGTTTGCATATCAGTATACATCACAGATATAACAGCTCAGCAAAAAGCATTACATAGCATCACATCACATATCAAAATATATCAATCCATCACACAACATTCATTAACAATCAAACATCTTTAATTAAGATGAATAAACCGTGGGGTTATAAATTTATTACCCACATAATTACTTTTATTTGAAATCCTTAAACCAATGATTAATTATCATTAACTAAAATTAATTAAGTCTTAACCATCTTCATTTATTAATCATTTATTAAATTAATTATCTTAATTATCCTTTAATTGTAATTAATTAATCTTAATTACTTATTCCTCAATTAATTACTTTAAGTAATAAACTTTTAATTATTGATTAATTAAATCTTAGTTAAAATTAATTGTCCTTAATAAATAGATTTATTTTTCCTCTAATTAATTTCAATAATTAATTATTCCCTAATTAATAATGATTTCTTAATCACTTTAAGTTAATTAACCTTGATCGATTTAGTTCTCTTAATTAATTAACCACATTAATTAATTATTCTTTAAAGTAATTAATCTCAAATATTTGATAAATCAATCCTTAACCTTTAATTATCTTCTCTTAATTATTTTCACTAAGTATTTATTATTTTCATTTGATCATTCATTAATTATTTGATTTATTGACTTAATAATTCAATGAATCCGAATTATTAAATTCTATTTATTTATTTTTAAGATAAAAACATCTCTTACTTAAATAAAGCATTAAAAATAATTTGCTTTCAAATTTATTTTAAATTTCATTTTAAATTTAGGATTTAAAATGGTTACAAATTTAACTTAAGCAAAGTATCTCACAAGTTAAAGAATTATTCATTTTATAAAAGAGGTTTAAAAGTTTTAAAACCCAATTCATTTTTAAAATTTAAATCAATTAAAAATACACTACGACATTCAAAGTTGTTTAAATTATATATATATATATTTTATCTAAAAACTTCATTTTATTCTAAACTTGAATACATGTCTGAATTTTAATTCCAAGTTACTTACATTCAAAAACTTACTTATATTTAACTTCATTTTAAATTCCAAATCACTTAACCAATTTTAAAGTAGTTAAACAATTTAAATTTAAAAACTTCATTTTATTTTAAAACTGAAATTCAAACCAAATTCCAGATTTTAAATTTTAGATTCAAACTTATTTTAAAGTCTATAATTTAAATTTAAACTTCCAGTTTAAATTCAAAACCAATATTCTTTTATACTTAAAAGTTGTTTAAAACTAAATTTAAATTTTCAAAATTTAAATTATTTCAAAAACCAAGATTCAACTATTGAATTCAGATTCAATCCAGGTTTAAATCCTAATTCGAATTCCAGTTTGTATTCAACTTTGCTTTTAATTTTAAAAACAGAAACAGTTTTCTGTTTTGCTTAAAAACCTGAAACAATAGGATATACCAAGCCTTCCCTAGCATGACTTCGAGCCCAAACACATTTTACTCCGAGTAACCCATCCCATTCCTTCGAGTTATATTATCACCTACACGAGTTCCTACCAGAGAAGGATGCTTCTTCCCCAAAGCATCATTTCCAGAAATGAAAACGTGCACATGTACGTGCACCAACCTTCTGATCATCTACGATCAAAGCCCCTACCACCCCCAAGTCATCAACGAACATCACCACCCAAACAACCCTCCAAAGCCACCATTTGCTACCTGGAACAAAATTTGAACAATCCATTCAACCTGGAACAGAATGGAACCACACAAGTTCACCTCGCCCCGCCGCCTGACGCCACCAGAACCTAACCAAACCCATCCATAGTTGCCTCAATGACCCCTGAACCTTCTCCCCCGGTACCGATCATCTCAGACCCCTCGATGATGACGCAGTTTGCTTGAGAACGCGAGCACCTCAAACATGCCCACAAACCCTAAATCCCTCTCGTTTGCTCCCCATGATGAATTTCAAAATAATCGAGCATTTTTCTAACGATCATTGACCTCCAACATACTTCCCCTTTAAATCCCAAGATTTATAATTACTTTGATTTTTGGAAATTGACAAATTAATGTTTCTGGTTCATCTTATAGTTACTTGCTCATAAACGAATTTACAATCTGGATTATTCTTTTAAAATTCATAATTTAGGAAGTAGGATATGATTTTGTAATCAAAGTTCATATTTAAATCAACTAATTTTTCTTACAAAATTTCGATCCTACTGTGTTTTCATCCTGTCCAGAAATTCTTTAACTAATTACACTTATAGTTAATTTTAAAATTTAGTTTACATTCTTGCCATCATCCTTTATTTGAAAATCAAAGCTTCTATTTGATGGTATAACAAGAAATCGAATTGAATTTAAGTTATAGTGAAACCTGAAAAACAACAGAGGTTTGTGTTTTTTTTTCTTCTTTTTCTTGTATACCAGACATATATATATACTCTGATACTTTGCATCAACACCAACATGCCATAATGATTCCAATCACAAGCATTAGGAAATTCATCACCCAATCAAGATATAAACAGAGATGAAAACAGAAATGGGGTAGCTTGCTCGCATATTTTGAAGTCTGGACAGAGACAGGCTTTGATATTTTGTGACTTGAACTTAATTCACTTGCATCTGTTTTGATGTTGAACTCTGATTTTCAAAAATTGATTTCAGGCCTTTTAAATTGTTTGTTTTACTTTCTGATTTTTTTATCTTTCTTATCTTTCAATCAGGTTTTGAAACCTGTTTTGCTAAAAAACAGACACATGCTCTGTTTTCAAAATTTTCATAGGCACACATGTAGGTTTGTTTAAATACAAGTGATTTTCAATCTTCACTTTAGACATGCAGTTGTATTTTACAAACAGACATTCAAATAAATTACATGCCAACCAATATAAAAGAAAGAATTAAGAGTTTGCTCACCTATTTTGTAGATGAAGACAGAGGCCTGGTCTGAAAATTTGCTTCAGATGTTTAGCTTGCTGTTGAATTGAATTTTAGCAGCTGACCTCTATCCTTCTTTTGCTAGTGTTGTATTTGATCTTGTTGCTTTTAAAACCAAATTAGAACTGCATGCATGATCTTGATTTCCAGATTTCAGAAAGTGTTTGATTTTCAGATTCGCATAATTGTTTTAAGAATACTTTGTTTGTTGAATTTTGATCTGTAACTTGCTTCAGATTGTAGTTTGAAAGTTTTTGATTTCTCTTTGAATTTCTTTGCTTTGATTTCTGAGATGAATTCATTCCCAGGTTTGTTTTCTTGAGAAAAAGACTTGTTTTAAATTTAATTTCTGTTCTTGTAATTTTGTTAACAGGACTTGAAAAGATAAGAAAAGAATTTGTTTTTCTTTTAATTACATTCTAATTAAATTTTATTTTAGAATAAATATGGGTTTGCCACTTGTTTAACTTTGTTTGACATTTGTAATTTCATTTGTTAGTTTTCTTACATTTGTTATGTTTAAACAAAATTATGTAAAGTCCCTTTTCATAAATTTATTTACAAATTGTTTTTAAACCTTGTTTTTATTTTTAACTTACAAATCATGTTCATGTTTTATTTGAATATAACATTTTTTTATATGTTCCAATGGTTTAAATCTTTTAATCAAATCAAATTTTATATTCAAATCTAATTTTTACATTTTTAATTCAAATTCAAAATTTAATATAGAATAAATTTGTACTTATAAATGAATAAATAATCAAATACCTTTTTAAATATATCTTTACATTCCATTTGATGTCAAATTAATAAATTTTATTTACAATAGATATATTTATTCATTCAAATTTTCAAAAGATAATCTCAATTTTATTTTCAAATATTCTATCTTAAAATATATTTATATGAAAAAAATACATCTTTATTAATTTTGAAAATTTAAACACAATTATATTTTTAATCTTAAATTCCCAATTCAATTCTATTTATAATTCAAAAATAGAAATTTTCTAATAAATTCGTAATTAAATCCACAATTATATTTTCAAAATTAAATAAATTGTCAAATTAAACTTGTTCAAAATTCAGGAATGTTACAGATTCCCCCCCTTAAAAGAATTTCGTCCTCGAAATTTAAAAGAGAGAGACAACAAAGAATAGATGCACAAAGATAGAGAAACAGTTTTCAAATCAAATTGGGTATCTATTCTGCATTGGGCTTACCAAATCAGAATATCACTAATAATTATGAGAACGAACTCATTCAATATTACACAAGATATTCGAGTCACCAGAACTACGGATATACATGGGCACTAGTTAGCTCGAAGGGATAACTTAACCATTTGTAGAATATATCGAGACCCAACAGATATATGGATGCAATCCCAAAACTTTTAGTTTAAACAACCAAAATATACCTATCAACCATAGTAACCAAAGCAAACAATTCGTCCAAACAAACAATTCTGACCCATCTGGAGTTTGTGTCCCACGCAAATATATCAGAACTTCTTCCTGAAACTGCCAGGAATCATCAAAGGATTGAAAAGACGAATCAAAGGAGATTGATAGAGAAAGGATATTTCCACTGTTGCAGGGTATTGACCATTTGTAGTGGTACTCCCCTGTCCCCTATCTCGTCCTCTTCTCGCACTCATACTCACTATCAGTGGATAGTAAGAGAATTTACTGAGGCGTTCGAACAGATATCTTAGGGATATACTCATTCTAGGGTTTACTTCACCCTATCTCTAATGAGTTACTTAATGTGTTATACTCCTGAGCTAAGGTTTTAACCATCAGCTCTGATACCACTTATAACGACCCTGACTCGACCTTCGAAAATCGGCACCGAATACGACACTCGTATTCAAATGCCGCAGATCCAAACGTCGAACCTGGTTCGCCGGAGCTTATAACACATTAAGTAAATAACACAGCGGAAGAAATGAATAATACATTTGATATATATAACATTTGATACAATAACTGATACAACATGAATGGTACAATGAACATCAATATATATCAGAGATACAAAGAATAGTAGCGGAAATAAAAGATAACACCAGCAGCGGAACAAAATCTCCAAAGCACCAATCCAGAATAGCTCGAACTCCCAAATCAAGATGAAGAGAAGCAACTCGATCCAAATGCGATTGCCAAATCCTAAGGCTGAAGCTATCGAATCTACACCTATTACTGATTATCTGAAAACCCCAACTCTAGACTGCCCGTGTGGGAAATAGTGGGCACCCAGAGTTTAGGAAAGGAACAATAAACTCCAGGTCAGTCGTGGGACTGGTATGAGCAAACAAAAACATTTGGTCTTTAAAACAAACTAAAGAATTTAAATTTGAAACCCGCAATGCTTTTTGGAAAATGAAACTACCATAAGGCCTCCCGGCACACACACAATGCAAACGCACACATGGGGGAGATTTCTCCTTATGATAGTCAAACATGCTTACTACGAGGAAAATTCTTTGATATTATTACTAGTGCATAGTGGAAAATCTTTCGAAAGTATAATATAAATCCTAGCCAGCATAGGTACCATGATGCTATGCCTACTATAGCTGCCATGTTAAATGGCAGGTTCTACAACTAAAACCGTACAAGGCGCGTATTGGATGAATGGATTTCCAACAAATGGTCAGGCTAAGGAACTTCCTACTGCCACATGGGATCGCCTCTGGCGGGACGTCCCGAGAACTAACTTTACGGTTAGATCTCTGCCAACACAAGGCCGGGTTACCTCTGTAACTAGGTAACTACTACACGAATATGCCATCCCCCGGTCCTTTGGGACCTTTATCCGAGCGCTCGCAACAACAACCACAAAGTATCACAAAGTAATAGATCTGCAGTATCCACATAGGTAAGTATCTGGGCTCTATACCATGATACCACCCTTTACCAGAAGGGAATGACACACCCTAAAGGGAGCGACCCTCATAACCTTGCCGCATCTTTCCTGTTTCGACCATTTCCGGGGTGCGAGGTCCTGATGCAGTCTCGTCCACAAAGCTACGCTTTGTGCAACAAAGCCATGCTTTGGGTCAACAGATGACCAAAGCAATGATCACAAAGATAAATGATCAAACAAATGATCATATCACAAATGATCACCCAATGATCATCAACAGCAGCACTCAGCATGCCACATTACCAAATTGGGAATATCACTGATAAATATCAACTACATAACCTCTGAGCTCGTACGTCTCAGAGAAGGGTGTTAAGCTAAGAGAATAAATTCTCCGCCACCAAGCAGAAATGTATTTGATAGAAATCAGTTAACATCTCAAAGTGTAATGTCGGACATACAACCATACAAGTCTGTTCCGGGTTCGAACAGAACCGAAGGCACTTCCGAAGAAGCCCTTGCAAATCCGGGTATCCACAATCCCGATCGGACTTCCCATCACTAAGGGAATCTCTATACCGTAGCTACTCGGTGCAGAGACAATCGATAGATTATCCTATCGTTCTCACAAATACCCGGCCTTCACCACCGGTCTTCAATTGCTATCCATAACGTCGTATCACTATTCGGAATGGGTTATATGACACAAGGTCCTCTCCCGGCTAAACCGAATAATGAGCGTCATATTTTTAAAACATATGGATATGGGATTTTAGCTAAGTCACAACTTATAACATCCAAAACTTTTCTTTCAAATGGTTAAACAAATTACCATCTTTAAATCTTTAAACAAAAAGATTTATTTCACAAAGTTTCACCCGGTTTCACAAAGATCTATCCCTAGATTTCAAAACAATTCCCGTTTAATTTGGATTAACCCAATTAAATCTTTAAATTAAAGATATATAGCTTTCAAAACATATTTCCAAAGATTTATCTATAACTTGGAAAACCATTTTCATTTTTTAGACTTGAAGCCCTTTAACACAAATTGAAAGTTCATTTCTTATAGGAAAGCAAATCTAATTTATACAAGTTGAAATCTTGAGTTGAATTTAAATTTCAAAACATCACCTTTAAAAATGGTTTAAAACCCATATAAACCCATTTGTAAGTTGAATAACTTTTTAAACAATAGTTTCCAAATTTTAGAATTCAATTTCAAATATTGAATTCAAATTTATACCAATTCATTTAATTTTCAAGATTCAATCAGGTTATTTAAAATAACTATCATTTTTGAAAACTCATTTTCAAAAATTTCAATTCCAATTCCAAAACTAATTTGGATTCAAAAATCAAATTTTTAAAACAATTTCAAAAATCTGTGACTTAACCCATTTCCACGTGCAATCCATATTTGTGTGTGTATAAGTGTGGTCCAGGGGTTCAACACAATAGTGCACAACATCATCATCACAGATTCAATCATATCGATAAGCGGTATAACTCATAACGCTTATCTTTATCCACAGATTCATGGATAAAATAAATTTATCAATCACAAGGATTCACTAATATGATTCGATGTGGGTTTCGGATAACCAACTGGAATCCGACTCCCTCTCGCATCGAAATTCAAATGTCGGTCTACAGGTCAAGGGTTTGCATATCAGTATACATCACAGATATAACAGCTCAGCAAAAAGCATTACATAGCATCACATCACATATCAAAATATATCAATCCATCACACAACATTCATTAACAATCAAACATCTTTAATTAAGATGAATAAACCGTGGGGTTATAAATTTATTACCCACATAATTACTTTTATTTGAAATCTTTAAACCAATGATTAATTATCATTAACTAAAATTAATTAAGTCTTAACCATCTTCATTTATTAATCATTTATTAAATTAATTATCTTAATTATCCTTTAATTGTAATTAATTAATCTTAATTACTTATTCCTCAATTAATTACTTTAAGTAATAAACTTTTAATTATTGATTAATTAAATCTTAGTTAAAATTAATTGTCCTTAATAAATAGATTTATTTTTCCTCTAATTAATTTCAATAATTAATTATTCCCTAATTAATAATGATTTCTTAATCACTTTAAGTTAATTAACCTTGATCGATTTAGTTCTCTTAATTAATTAACCAGATTAATTAATTATTCTTTAAAGTAATTAATCTCAAATATTTGATAAATCAATCCTTAACCTTTAATTATCTTCTCTTAATTATTTTCACTAAGTATTTATTATTTTCATTTGATCATTCATTAATTATTTGATTTATTGACTTAATAATTCAATGAATCCGAATTATTAAATTCTATTTATTTATTTTTAAGATAAAAACATCTCTTACTTAAATAAAGCATTAAAAATAATTTGCTTTCGAATTTATTTTAAATTTCATTTTAAATTTAGGATTTAAAATGGTTACAAATTTAACTTAAGCAAAGTATCTCACAAGTTAAAGAATTATTCATTTTATAAAAGAGGTTTAAAAGTTTTAAAACCCAATTCATTTTTAAAATTTAAATCAATTAAAAATACACTATGACATTCAAAGTTGTTTAAATTATATATATATATTTTTTATCTAAAAACTTCATTTTATTCTAAACTTGAATACATGTCTGAATTTTAATTCCAAGTTACTTACATTCAAAAACTTACTTATATTTAACTTCATTTTAAATTCCAAATCACTTAACCAATTTTAAAGTAGTTAAACAATTTAAATTTAAAAACTTCATTTTATTTTAAAACTGAAATTCAAACCAAATTCCAGATTTTAAATTTTAGATTCAAACTTATTTTAAAGTCTATAATTTAAATTTAAACTTCCAGTTTAAATTCAAAACCAATATTCTTTTATACTTAAAAGTTGTTTAAAACTAAATTTAAATTTTCAAAATTTAAATTATTTCAAAAACCAAGATTCAACTATTGAATTCAGATTCAATCCAGGTTTAAATCCTAATTCGAATTCCAGTTTGTATTCAACTTTGCTTTTAATTTTAAAAACAGAAACAGTTTTCTGTTTTGCTTAAAAACCTGAAACAATAGGATATACCAAGCCTTCCCTAGCATGACTTCGAGCCCAAACACATTTTACTCCGAGTAACCCATCCCATTCCTTCGAGTTATATTATCACCTACACGAGTTCCTACCAGAGAAGGATGCTTCTTCCCCAAAGCATCATTTCCAGAAATGAAAACGTGCACATGTACGTGCACCAACCTTCTGATCATCTACGATCAAAGCCCCTACCACCCCCAAGTCATCAACGAACATCACCACCCAAACAACCCTCCAAAGCCACCATTTGCTACCTGGAACAAAATTTGAACAATCCATTCAACCTGGAACAGAATGGAACCACACAAGTTCACCTCGCCCCGCCGCCTGACGCCACCAGAACCTAACCAAACCCATCCATAGTTGCCTCAATGACCCCTGAACCTTCTCCCCCGGTACCGATCATCTCAGACCCCTCGATGATGACGCAGTTTGCTTGAGAACGCGAGCACCTCAAACATGCCCACAAACCCTAAATCCCTCTCGTTTGCTCCCCATGATGAATTTCAAAATAATCGAGCATTTTTCTAACGATCATTGACCTCCAACATACTTCCCCTTTAAATCCCAAGATTTATAATTACTTTGATTTTTGGAAATTGACAAATTAATGTTTCTGGTTCATCTTATAGTTACTTGCTCATAAACGAATTTACAATCTGGATTATTCTTTTAAAATTCATAATTTAGGAAGTAGGATATGATTTTGTAATCAAAGTTCATATTTAAATCAACTAATTTTTCTTACAAAATTTCGATCCTACTGTGTTTTCATCCTGTCCAGAAATTCTTTAACTAATTACACTTATAGTTAATTTTAAAATTTAGTTTACATTCTTGCCATCATCCTTTATTTGAAAATCAAAGCTTCTATTTGATGGTATAACAAGAAATCGAATTGAATTTAAGTTATAGTGAAACCTGAAAAACAACAGAGGTTTGTGTTTTTTTTTCTTCTTTTTCTTGTATACCAGACATATATATATACTCTGATACTTTGCATCAACACCAACATGCCATAATGATTCCAATCACAAGCATTAGGAAATTCATCACCCAATCAAGATATAAACAGAGATGAAAACAGAAATGGGGTAGCTTGCTCACATATTTTGAAGTCTGGACAGAGACAGGCTTTGATATTTTGTGACTTGAACTTAATTCACTTGCATCTGTTTTGATGTTGAACTCTGATTTTCAAAAATTGATTTCAGGCCTTTTAAATTGTTTGTTTTACATTCTGATTTTTTTATCTTTCTTATCTTTCAATCAGGTTTTGAAACCTGTTTTGCTAAAAAACAGACACATGCTCTGTTTTCAAAATTTTCATAGGCACACATGTAGGTTTGTTTAAATACAAGTGATTTTCAATCTTCACTTTAGACATGCAGTTGTATTTTACAAACAGACATTCAAATAAATTACATGCCAACCAATATAAAAGAAAGAATTAAGAGTTTGCTCACCTATTTTGTAGATGAAGACAGAGGCCTGGTCTGAAAATTTGCTTCAGATGTTTAGCTTGCTGTTGAATTGAATTTTAGCAGCTGACCTCTATCCTTCTTTTGCTAGTGTTGTATTTGATCTTGTTGCTTTTAAAACCAAATTAGAACTGCATGCATGATCTTGATTTCCAGATTTCAGAAAGTGTTTGATTTTCAGATTCGCATAATTGTTTTAAGAATACTTTGTTTGTTGAATTTTGATCTGTAACTTGCTTCAGATTGTAGTTTGAAAGTTTTTGATTTCTCTTTGAATTTCTTTGCTTTGATTTCTGAGATGAATTCATTCCCAGGTTTGTTTTCTTGAGAAAAAGACTTGTTTTAAATTTAATTTCTGTTCTTGTAATTTTGTTAACAGGACTTGAAAAGATAAGAAAAGAATTTGTTTTTCTTTTAATTACATTCTAATTAAATTTTATTTTAGAATAAATATGGGTTTGCCACTTGTTTAACTTTGTTTGACATTTGTAATTTCATTTGTTAGTTTTCTTACATTTGTTATGTTTAAACAAAATTATGTAAAGTCCCTTTTCATAAATTTATTTACAAATTGTTTTTAAACCTTGTTTTTATTTTTAACTTACAAATCATGTTCATGTTTTATTTGAATATAACATTTTTTTTTATGTTCCAATGGTTTAAATCTTTTAATCAAATCAAATTTTATATTCAAATCTAATTTTTACATTTTTAATTCAAATTCAAAATTTAATATAGAATAAATTTGTACTTATAAATGAATAAATAATCAAATACCTTTTTAAATATATCTTTACATTCCATTTGATGTCAAATTAATAAATTTTATTTACAATAGATATATTTATTCATTCAAATTTTCAAAAGATAATCTCAATTTTATTTTCAAATATTCTATCTTAAAATATATTTATATGAAAAAAATACATCTTTATTAATTTTGAAAATTTAAACACAATTATATTTTTAATCTTAAATTCCCAATTCAATTCTATTTATAATTCAAAAATAGAAATTTTCTAATAAATTCGTAATTAAATCCACAATTATATTTTCAAAATTAAATAAATTGTCAAATTAAACTTGTTCAAAATTCAGGAATGTTACATTTGGATTGGAGAATTTCGTTGTAAGTTGAAATGATAAACCCAAGCGATTTTCAATTAAATTGAATTTGGGATTGCGGGTCGAAGTGATATCTACCCGTATATTTAAATTTCGGATTGAAATGATAAATATCTGTATCCCTTGACCATAGCGTAGGAAATTATATACAGACATCGTTGGTCCATATATATATATATATATATATATATATATATATAAATGTTTTGAAAATAATTTCTATTGTTTGGGAAAGAAAATTATAGTTTTAATAAAGACTAATTCTTAGAATATTATATGTATAAAAATGAAAATTTTATGTATAGACCTAATAATAATATTTAATCTAATTGAGATTGATTTAATACATATAATATGTTTACGGATTCGTTTAAATTTATATTTCAAATTAGATTTGGTAAAATTTTGAATAAGCTAGAGTCGAGAAGATAAAGTTGAATTAATTGGAAATGGTATTTCATTAAGAATTATATTCTATTAAATCGATTTGAAACTATTGAATTCGGGATTTAAGATATGATTTTATAACTTGGTTTTGGTAAAAGGGATTAAATGGATATTTTAAGCTTAAATAAATTTAAGGATATATTCTGTAAAATGAAATCTATGGCTATTTAAATGATATTGAACTTGTTAAGTGGATATTTCCTGACTAAATAATAATGATGAAGGTAAATCAAGATCTTTATGAAACTGTTAGTTTAACTTTAAAATATTGAATATTAAAGCTTTGAATATAATGAAAGTTTAAATGGTTATTGGGAGCTGAATTGAATTAATGAATTGAGCTTTGAATAAATGGGAATTTGGAACTTGAGTTGATTAGAATCAATTTGTGTAGTTGAAGAAATTTCAAATACTTTACTTTATAAGTTATTTAATATATATATATACTATATTGAAAAATAGATATATTTGAAAGGGAAATGATGTTTTGATTTTGAAGCCTAAACAAAATTGAATGACCACGGTGTTATAGTGTATATTTCTACATTGTAAATAGTTCCACTGATCCTTAGAGAATGGTTGTCCCATACATCCTCTAAATTACTTGTATTTCTGTTGATATAAGAATGTTAATCCTGACTTGAGTGTTTTGTGTTTTGCTTTACGCTCGGGTCAGACTGAGTGATACAACATTTGAGACTCACCTTCGAAGTTGGAGCTTTGCTTGAAGATCCAGCTATCTATCCTTTCAGTCATCCAGTCGATTGGTTCAGAGAAGTCATCTGCCTGTACTAGAGACGTCATTGCATCTGGGATATTCTGATGTATTTTATTTCTAACTTTGTTTATATAGTAGCTTCATGAACTACTATTCATTTATTCCGCTGCGTATTATTGTACTACTCTGTATCTGTGATTCTGTGATTGATTTATTTACTGTATATGTTTTGCCAAATTTAAATTAACAATTCGGTATTTTGAATTATTCAAGTCGGACATGTATGGTTTTATTGTCGATTTGAATGGTCCAAAATAGCGGGTCGTTACAATAGTTTTTGTTGACTTCGTTTTAGATTAGGCATTTTAGAAAGTTAATTTTATATTTATTTTTGGATTTGATCTTAAATGAATACATTAACTAATATGACTCCCTACTGATTATCAAAAAGTAAATAATGATTGAAAAAGTGATGAGTCTTGATATTAATCATATATATGACTCGAGACAGTATATTTAGTAAATTTCTTTAAAGAAATTTAAACAAGATTTATAATAACTTTTGTTGGTAAAAATTCTCTAACCATCTCTATTTCTATCATATTTCTAACAACCATCACTCATTAAAATCCAATATAGTATGTCAAATTGTGGTATTTTAGATAGGAAATTATTCGTTTATATTTTATTTTTTTGCAATAAAAACATCCAAAGTATCATGGCTATGCATAAATTAATTACTTGGAATATTTATGTATGTGCTTTCATGCTCATTTAAAAGTCCTCACGGTTATGCATGTCTGGAACAAATATCAAAATTGATTATTAAATAGACAGGCTGATTCTAATCCCGTTTAAAAGTCCTTACGGTTATGCGTGGTTAGAAGATTCTTGAAATTCATTTTTAAAAAAATAGGAATACTACTAATCTCGTTTAAAAGTCTTAAAGGTTATGCATGGTTAGTCGACATTCAAATTTCTGATATAAATATACCACAAATAGACACAACTATATGGTTTTATATGCCGACATCATCCCTATCACTCTAAAGTGGAATATGCGTCTAACAAGGTATTTATGATTCTTATTTGATTTTTTTTAAAATTCAATATTTATACTCGATTGTGTATTGATGTTGTATTAATATGTATTACTTTATCTCTATTTTTCTAATACTATTACTCTTTTGCTGATAATAAAAGGGGAGAGAAAAGTTAAGATTTTTGTAAATAAAGGTCAAATACTTTATTTTTTATTTGCATATTCCCATCTAGGTTCATTTGCATATTTTTATTTATTTTCATGCATATATGAAGGGGAGCTTTGTTGTAGAGAGGGACCATTCAAATAGGGGGAGCAAATAGAGTTCATCAACGACCAAATACATTTAATAAATTCAAAATCTTAATGTATGTTTGTTATCATCAAAGAGGGGAGATTTTGAATATGCTATTATATGATTTTTGTTTAATGATAATATATATATATATATATATATATATATATATATATTCATTTAAATACACTTGTTATTGTACTATTTTATTTTTCATATAGTTAAATAGATATTTTTTGAATAAAATAACTAACCCATATTTAAATTCAAACAAATATTTTATTCAAACAAATATTTTATTACAATTTTGAATAGTACAAATTTGAGCTCTCCCTACGTATATACATTTTTAGTTACAATACAATTTCGATTATATCATAAATTTCACTTTACAATGTCCACCTCACGATATATCACTCATTCACTCGTATTTGTTCTTCAACTCCATTCCCGTTTGTATCGAGCATCTGAATTATCTGCAAAATAAACACTGACACGGTAAAATTGAAAAAGAAATATTTTCGCAGTGTAAAATAAAATGTGTGTTTTTGAAAATATTATTTGCCTCGGTTATTTGGGTTATTCGTCATCATTTCTTTTGAATTCATTATACACAAACAACTTGTAACATGCACGGTGTATCAGTGTACATGTCACAAGGTCGTGCACACCGATATACACTTGATAAAACCGTAGGGACAGGTGATCACAAGGTCAAACCCGAGCCGAACTGGATTCAGCTCAGGTGCAATACGAAAATAAGTCACAAAGTTTCAAATACACTAGCGCCTGCATATACACATGTGTACATGTACAAATGTGCACTCCTCAACATCTCGAATTTCAGCCAAGAGACATCAGTACACATGAATATAAAATGAAACTAGACTATCAGCATACATGCATGAACACACATATATCAGTTCAGACACATATGAGTCTCGACCAACATGAAAACACAAACTAGTTCATCCAGATCAGTGCACATGTAACAAGAACTCAACGTTAACAAGGATTGGAACCAACTGGACAAGTGACAAAAAGAGGCGCACAAACCAGAATGAGCATGAATACACATATACAAATGCAACCTGATCAGTCACAAGTCTAGACTTAATGAACACAAGATAACAAACTCAACCAAACAATAAAGGCATCAAAATGACAACAAGACTACTACAAAACAGCGATAGGAATACAAGTTCAATGGCTAGAACCAAACTCAAGTATACCTATGCAGTAGAACACCAAGGACTCATGTGTACCAAACATATGCAACAAAAAATGCAAAATGAATCAAGACATGTACATAGTGCAGAACACATGAATGCAAAATACTTATATATATATATATATATATATATATATATATATATATCAGTTCAGGCATGAATTTAGACAACAGCTCAAATGAGCAAATGTAGACCAGTTCAATATGCAAGCAATCAAGCTACAAACACAAAGGCAAGAACCATACTTCAAGATGATCCAGACATATCAGTTCAAAGGTTCAAAAGTCCAATAGCAGACATGTACAAAGCAACTGGGACAAGACTCAAACCAACATGAACAAATACGTATGCAACAGTGAATTCAAATTGAGCTAACATGAATACAATGCAGCAGAAATGACTACAATGGACATATACAAGTTATATGCAGTGACAAATATAAAGAATGTTTCAAAAATCAATGAAGCAGTTTACAGTTTTACAAAACAGTGCAGCTAGCAGTTCGATTGTTAATATCTTAAGTCAAAACTGCTAGTGGAGATGAAAGAACAAGTTCGAACCTAACAAATCAAGTTTCGAAAATCCAGCGATGCAGTTCGAACAAAAATCAAGGTATCAATTTCAAACCAAGTCAAGGGCGAGATGAGCAAATTCAAAAAAAGTCAAACATATTGAAAATGGAAAGAGCATGATGAACAAGCATCATAGATTCTAAAACCAAACGCAAGCCGTGGTAACCAAGCAAAGCATATCAGAAAAATACGAATTGAACCAATCAAAATAAACCACAAGTAATCAAGCAAAATCGAACGGCTAAGCTAGAATTATGAAGAATTCAAACGAACAAAAATATAGGGTGTTTAATCCCTATATAACCCGGTTACATCATCAATTTTTTTTCATTCGAGTTAAAATAAATCAGAGAGCAAGCATCGTCTAGAACTCGAATCAAGGCGAGTATAAGTATAAATCGAAAAAGGGAAAACACGCACCAACTAAAAGCAGAATCATTCAAACTCGACATTCGAAGCCACTGCAAGTAATAAAGCCAGAGATTCAATTGAGGAAGCATTCGAAGCAAATTGAAGAACAAAACCATATAAGCGATCAATTCGAACAACGTGGCGGCTTCATCACAAAGCACTAATTTTATAAAGAGGAACGAAGGAAGCATCGGTCGAACATAAGCAAAAAGGAGGAGACGTTTTTTTTTTTTAAGTGATAAATTTATTTTGACCGGCTATATATTATATTGGGCTTAGTATATTAAAAAGGTTTTTGTTTTTGTTTTATTTAGTAACTTTCTTTTAAACTTTTGTAAAATTCTAGTCGTGTGACTGGGTTACGAACTACAGTGGTGTAGTTTGAGAATTCGCAACTCAGTGGCTGAGTCGTGGTAGGGTTTTGAGCATTGAGTTATGTTAGTCATTAATGGGTGCTGTAAGTTTACGTGTGTAAGCATCTGACTACTAATTTCTAGTAGAAATCTTGGGGGCAGCACGTAGGCAGGGTTCTAGCGAAGCTGGGTAAATCTGTGTTGTTCTGTTTCTGCTTTTATTATTCTGTTATTATCTGTGCTGCAATTATTATATATATATTTCTGCATTAATTTTATTATTATAGTATCACTCTATTCATCCCTCATCTAGGGTGAAACCGATCCTACACTTGTAGATTAAGGAAAAATCGTTATGGGTTGAAATGATAGACCCAAGCGATTTTATTCAATTGAATTTTGGGATTGCGGGTTGAAATGATATAAACCCGTAAATTTAAGATAATTACGGATTGAAATGATAAATATCCATATCACTTGACCATAGGATAGAAAATTATATACGGACACCGTTGGTTATTTTTGAAAAATGATTTCCATGGTTTTAAAAGGAAATATATGGATTTTAATAAATATTGATTTTAAATTATAATTCACAAATTTTATTTATATATGTGTAAAATTTAGATTTTTGAAAGTATATGTTTGAAATTTTTTAAATTTATAAGTTCTTTTTGAAGATATAAACTTTAAGATTTTACGTATAATTTTAGTATTTTTAAATATATAAAATAAGATTTAATATAAAATAATTTGGAAATAAGATTTAACTTAATAAAATTTAAATCTATTAGTATATATAACATGTGTAGAATTTATTTAAAATTATACTAATATTTTAAAATAGATTTTCGTTATAACTTTTATTAAATAAGGTCGAAAAGATAATTGAAATTGAGTTGAAATTTAATTTTCTTAAGAATTGTACTTAAAAGAATTGATTAGAAACTTATTGGTTTTGATATTTAAAAGGTATTATTTCATAACTCGATTTAATTAAAGGTGATTAAATGAAAATTTCAAATTTAAATAAAATTGAATATTAAATTTTGATTTAAATTTGTAAATTGAGATTTTGTTTAATGCTTATAAAAAGTGATTATGCGAATATTTTAGAATTAAATATAATTAAAGTTAGATATTTAATTATTAAATTTCGATTTAAATTTGTAATTTGAGATTTTATTTAAATGTTATAAGAAAATGATAATGTGAAATATTTTCAAATTTAAATAAAATTAAAGTTGAGTTTTGAAATAAATGAAACTTTCCAAATTGAATTTTTATAAATTGTTTGAATATTTAAACTTTGAAATCTTTTGAACTGGAAGTGGTTTAGATTTGTAATTCGAAGCTGGATTAGAAATCGGTATAAATTAAAATGGTTTTAATGAGTATTTGAATTGAACCTTTAATCTTTTTGATTGAATTCGAATTCGAAAGTGATATGGTTTTGAAATAAATATGATATTTTGATATGAAATATGAACTATTTAAAATGATTATAAAAGTGATATGAGTGATGTTTCGATATACTGAAAAGCTCGGACTGACTCGAGCGAATTGAAAAGACAAAACACTCGAGTTGGAACTAAAAGATCTTATGTAAGTTAAATCAACAGTAAATAAATACGAGTGTAACGGTGTAACTACCCAGAATTTTTAGAAATTAAAAATTGGATATTTAATTAATTTTAAACATTAGTAAGTGAATTTTTAAGTCAAATAAATTTTTATTTGAATTATTGAATTTAATTGGATTATTAAATCGATAATTTAATACGTTAAATTATGGAAATAATTGGAAATTGAGTTAAATATGATTGAAAATGATTTGTAAAATTTTATTTTATCATATGGAAGTTAGAATGATATTTTAGAACTTTTAAAATCGAATTTAAAGTTAATTTGTGAAAATTGAATATTTTAATATTTAATCGACTAGTGAAAATAGTCAATTTTTGAACAGTCTCAGAATTGAACGAAACTAGCTTCATTGGATCCGTAATAGTTAGTTATAACCGGATTTCAAATTTCGTGTCAATCGGAGTAATCGTTTGATCGTGGCAGCTCGAAACGCATCGATTTATTTTTAATTTAAATTTGGCGAGCTAAAATAGCCATTTTTCAAAATGTCTCGGATTTCGACGAAACCAGTTTCATCAGATCCGTAATGTGATATTATTGTAAGGTTTCAAATTTCAAGTCAATTGGATTTACCGTTTGTCCGGTACGAATTAAAACGCCTAGAAAATCGCTTAAATCGGTTTAATTCAAATTGAGCGTTTATAGCCATAACTCGCACATACTTCCGAATTAGCTTTCGAAACCTGTTCCATTGTGTCCGGAACGCGGGGTAAACCCTAGAAACGCTGGTTACGGCGCGTAAATCGGAGTTCGGAATTTCCGGGATGAATAGTGTCGTTCGTTCTCTATAAATACCCCTTTTATTCACAAAAATAAAAAATAAAAATATAAAATGCAACCCTAGCCGCCAGTTACAATTCAAAGGCCAGAAATTGCTCTCACTTTTCCCTCAATCTCTCTCAATCCGTAAAGAATTACGCGAAGTGCTCAACTACAAAGTCGAAGAGCTCGACGAGAGCTTCGATTCCATACGGTGATGATCGAATTTGGAGCGACGATGGGGGAGCTATGTGGGGCCGACAGTAGGCCGTTCATCCTCGTGTTGCGTGCAATCTAGGGGGTCGAGCCCTATGGTGCTTCAGCCGAGTGTAGCTAGTGGTATGGCCTTCGACATGGTGGTGACGTGATCGAGTATAGTCGAGTGATGTGGATGCAAATGCTAACCGTAGTAATTGCTAATGGGTTCATGGTATTCGGCCTTAGCCTGTAGAACGAGAGGAGATGGAAGATGATAGGGACGGTCCAGATGTGGTTGGGGTTGAGATGGGGGGCTGTGATTTATTTTAGGTTATAAATATTTTAGTTATGTTGAGATTTGTTTATTTAAATCGTGTACAAACTTCATAAATTCATAACTTTTTCATACGAGGTCGAAAAAATGCAAACTCAGTTGCGTTGGAATCGTATGGACGAGCACTACGCGATGGAGTTAGTTTGGAGTCGTTTGGAGTTAGTGAGAATTTTGGGTAAAATTAAACGTCCGTTTAATTTTATTCGAAATAAATCGCTAAAACGGAAATAAAACCAAGGTGAGAACTTCTCACTCAATCGAATCAGTTTCGATTTTGTTTTAAATAGTTAGATTTAAAATATTTGAATGCATGTTTGAATGTTGATTAATATCTATTGATTGTTAAAATAGACATTATACGCCGTTAGTAAGCGGATGTTATTTAATAAAAACATATACCGCGAATATTTCATAGACAGTGAAATTGGTATTATATATAATATCAATATATATATATTGGCATATGTATATATTGGAGTTATTGATTTTCCGCATTTTTTGTTTAGCGGATGAGACCCTATTACGCCGTTATTAAGCGTATAATATTTAATAAGAACATATACCGCTATAATTTCGTACTGGAGCGAAATTGGTATTGTGCTAATGTTTTTTGATGCAGGAAAACAGGTTGGAGGGATCCAACTGGATTCCTCAACAGTATTTATTTGATTTCAGATATTTTGATATTTGATGGACTATCATATCGATATATGATGTCGTTGTAGTCGTGATTGACTATTTGGTGTGTAGCATCATTGGACCCAGATTTTGGAATTTTAAAATGATTATAAAGTGATTTTTGAAAATATAAAATATTTTTGGAATTGATTCATTTTAAATAAATAAACGTTATAATTTTTAAAGTTATAAAAATTATGATTTTTTGAGAAAAATAGTTAAAAACTGATTTTTGAGAATATGATGCTATTGAGTTTATAAAATAGTTAAATCGAGATATTTTAGAATTATTGTGAAAAGTTTAAATATAGGATTTATGAAATTTAATTATTTTATGAATCAAAATGGTGAAATAATAAAGGAGATTTAAGACGTTTTAAAAGAATAATATAAATTGAATTATATTTAGAGATTTATAAATGGATATTTATAAATTGAAATATTGAAATTATAAAACGAGTTTTTATAAGTGTTTGAATGAAGTGAAAATGAATTTCATAAATGAATGAAATTTATAGAATTTTAAACAGTGAAGTTATCAATGGAATTTTATAATCAGTAGGTTTATAAAATTTATAAAGTTATTGAAAGAATGAATTTTGGATAAATAATTGAATCTTATAAGTTATAAGATTTAAAATTATGAAGTTAAAGGAACGATTTTTGTGAACGAATAAATTATAGGTATTTAACTTATAATATGAACCTTTGTTTTATAATTGAGTTATAAATCAAATAGGTTAATAAAGGAATTTATAAAAGGGATTTTTTATAAATAAATAGAAATGGAATTTATAAACGTTGTTTTATAAATTCGCAAATGACTTATTTTGATAAGTAAAATTGTTGAAACCTATAAATGGAGTTATATTCACATTTTTGAATAGTGAATGATCCTTTGAATTAAAATGTATAAAAGGATGAAATGTGTTAACGTAGTATATTCACGTTTTTGAATAGTGAATAATATGTTAAAGAAATTGTTTTGAATATGATATTTTAAACAGAATTAAAACGATCTAACGATGTTTTAAATTGTGCTGAGATTCGAAACCATAGATTTCAACATTGATTGTTGAAATAGACGTTTTCGAGAAATGAAAAGGAAATAGTGGACTATAACACTGTTGTTATAGTAAATGATTTCCGAAAGGAAATGTTTTGTATAGTATTGGGATTTATATATCTATTTTAATTTCGAATCCCTATACTAGTGATTTTGGGTTGTTGTAACGATGTTTTACGCAACATTCGTTTTGGCCCAAATAAATATGTTTAAGAGAATGATTTCCTTAAAGAATGAAATATATACTTAATCTCGATTGAAGTATATTGAATATTTTCTAAGTGTTGAAAATAAATAAAAAATTGTGAATTACTTATGAATAAATAAGTATGGAAATGTTTTTCCAATATAAAGTGAATATTAGAGAATTTATCTTTTTGAAGATAAATTGAAAATGAATATTATAAATCGAATTGAAGTCGTATATTCATTAATACTTTGGAATGTAAATTCACCATTGAATTTATAAAAGAAAGTGGAATTGGTTTAAAAATAAATATTGATTTATTTTTGAAGTGTGAAATTATATATCTTGTAAAGATATTTTGTGAAATAAATAATTTGGAAAATTATTTGGAAACTGGTGATGTGTGCATATCCATTGATAGTTCAATAACCGACTATCAATATTTCCCTTTGAATGGGTATTTGACGTGATTTGTTTGAATGTGAATGCTACACTTATTTTTGAATAAGCGCTCACTATTCGGGTTAACCGGGAAAGGACCATGGGGTCGTATAACCCATTCCGAATATGTGATACGTCGTTGTGAATTGCATTGAAGATCGGTGTTGAAGACCCGGTATTTGCGAGAGCGATAGGATGACCTGTCGATTTACTCTGCACCGAGTTGCTCCGGTATAGAGTTCTCCATATGTGATGGTGAATCCGATCAGGATTGTGAATATCCGGATTGCAAGGACTTCTTTGTAAGTGCCTTCGGTTTTGTTCGAGCCCGGAACAAACTTGTATGGATTGTATGTCTGACATTACAAGTTGAGATATAAAGCCGATTTCTTTCAAATATATTTCTGTTGGTGGCGAAGAATTTATTCTTTTAGCTTAACACCCTTCTCTGAGACGTACGAGCTCAGAGGTTATATAGTTGAAGTTATCAGCGATATATTCCCAATTTGGTAATGTGACATGCTGAGTGATGCTGAAATGATCATTGTGTTGATTATTTGTGATAGGATCATTTATTTGATCGTCTATCTTGGTGATCATTGTGTTGATCATTTGTTGACCCAAAGCATGGCTTTTGTATAAAGTATGTTTTTGTGGACGTGACTTCGTCGAACCTCACACCCCGGAAATGGTCAAAACAGGAAAGATGCGGCAAGGTTATGAGGGGTAGCACCCTTTAGGGTATGTGCATTTCCTTCTGGATAGAGGTGGTATCATGGTATGGAGCCCAGATATTTAACCTATGTGGTTACTACGAATTTATTACTTTGTGGTTGTTGGTTTTCGGGATCCCGTGAGAAAGGTCGTTTACGATCGGGGAATGGCGTGCTCGTGTCAGTAGTTACCCAGTTAGGGGTAACCCGGCCTTGTGTTGGTAGAGTACCGGTTTGGTTCTCGGGGATGTCTTTCCAGAGGCATTCTCATGTGGCAATGGGAAGTTCCTTGGCCTGACCATTTGTTGGAAATCCAATTCCCAATACGAAACTTGTACGGTATTAGTTGTAGGACCTGCCATTCACTTATGGTGGTCACCACTGTTTGGATGGTAGCTATAGTAGGCATACGATAATGGTCGTATGTTGGCTAAGATTTATATTCTACTTTCAAAATGAATTTTTTTCCCCTACACTATGCACTAGTAATAATATCAAATGTTATTTTAAATGCGTATCAAGCATCTTTGGCTATCATAAGGAGAAATCTCCTCCGATTCTGCGTTTGCATTGTGTGTGTGTGCGGGAGGCCTTATGGTAGTCTCATTTTTAAAAGCATTGCGAATTAACTTTAAAAATATTCCTCTATTTTGATTTTAAAGATAAATAAACTGTTTTGATTTCTCACACCAGTCACATGACTGACTTGGAGTTTATTGTTTTCCTTCCTAAACTCTGGGTGCCCACCAATTTCCACACGGGCAGTCAAGAGTTAGGTTTATCAGGATATTCTGAAGTTGCTGGAGGCAAGCTGGATGGCATGGCGTATTACTAGTTTATATAGTATTTCTTTTTCCGCTGCACTGTTTGTTGTTGTTGTTGTACACTCTGATGATATGATGTAATATAATGTATAAAATGTAATAACTGATATAGTTCTTTGTTTAAAGATTATTCATTTATTATTATATGTTGTTCCGCTGCGAATTGTGAGATTTTGATGTTGTTCTGTTGTTTTCTGTTCCGTCCTATTTTCTTCTGTTTTTCTTTTTCCTCTATTCTCTTTTCCCTCTATTTTAAAATTTTCTATCTTCTTTTCCCTATCCCTATTTTCTTTTCTCTCTTTTTCTTTTTCTTTTCTTCTTTTTAAAACCCATAACTATTCGGTTTTTCGGCAACGAAAAATCGAAGCGTTACAAACGGCGTCAGAGATGTTTCGAGATTTGACATATCCTATCTAGTGTTTAACATGAGAGCAATAACTTAAGAGATTTTGGGATTCCATCTCCTAAGGATCCGTTAAACTATCTACATACATAGTACAATACGCTATTATAATAATGTCTAAAGTAATGTAAAGTATTAAAATAGCGTTAAGGCGTTACGTTTATCCCCCTTAACATATTTTTATATATTCCCATAGTCTATACAGTACCGTAATTCCTCCGTAAACTAAAGGGCTATCAAAGGGCACTCCATAGGTATAGTACTAACCAAACTCATAGAAGGCACGATAAGGAATGTGAACACGGGAGTCGAGGCAATGCTAACGTAGATATACTAATTGCGGGTCTGGACTGGTGGTAACGCATAGCAGCTACTGCCGCCACCTCGGAACACACTCCCATAATTAAAATCAAGGGGTGGCAACCAAATTATCATAAAGTAATAATATGGTATCAAAGAAATGTGTCTAGTCGGAGGAATAGCCTCACTTGGCCCGGCGTGGCTCCTGTTTTAGTCGCATCTAAGCTGACTAATAGGAGTTAGGGTCATGTAAGTACCCCATACAGAATCGTTCGACAAACCATCCCACTTCATTTTTGGAATCTTCACCACGTATACAGTTGTTAAAGTAGTTTTCGATATTGGCAGAGAGTATGACAATATCCGAACCATTTAACAACCAAATGCTTATTGCACACTAGATGGTTCTTTTACATTTTCAAAACCATTTCATAATTTATATCAAAATATTATATTCTCAAAATAATTTTCGAAATCATTCACTTTCGAAAACATATTCACTTTCGAAAACGTTTCACATCTGGAAATACACCAATTTACACAGTCTAAATTTTTAATAGGTTAAAATAGATTTACAATATTTTAATAGTTTAAAAATAGATTAAAATAGTTAATATGGATTTAAGATAGTTTTACAATAGATTAATAGATTTAAAATAGATTAAATAGATTAATGTACTTTAAATAGATTTAAAGTAGATTAAAATACTTTAAATATATTTAAAATAGGTTAAAAATACTTTATATGGATTTAAAATTGAAAATTTTAGGTTAAAATACTTTAAACGGATCTAAAATCATTTAATTTAACCAATCTGGTGTCCGTATATAATTTTCTACCTTATGGTCAAGTGATACGGATATTTATCGATTCAATCCACAAATATTTAAATTTACGGGTTAATATCATTTCAATCCGCAATCCTAAAATTTTAGATCAATGAAAATTGCTTGGGTTTATCATTTCAACCCATAACGATTTTTCCCTATTCTATATAATCTTTCGGGTATGTATCATTTCAACCCACAAGGAACTTGCAGTGTTATAATAATAACAAATATAACATCCAATCATGTAATTTCAACCATCAAACATACATCACAATCATCATCCAAATCAACCAATAACATCAATAGATAACTTTAATGACCATGACTCGGCACTCGAAAATCGACATCCATACTTCACCCGTATTCGAATGCCACAGATTCAAATGTCGAATCTGGTTCTTCGGAGCTTATAACACATTAGATAAAACAACACGGCGGAAACATAAATGAATAACTTTATTGATACACAATGGATACAACATTCTGATACAAACGAATATCAATATTATCAAAGATACAACAGCGGAAAGATACAACAATAGAAGAGATAACTCCTACATAATCTTCAAAAGAGAGTAAATCCACAAACTACATCTCCTATCCAAAGCTCCAAACCAAAAGCTAGAACCACCGTCATGT
Source organism: Allium cepa (assembly GCA_030765085.1). Lineage (NCBI taxonomy): Eukaryota > Viridiplantae > Streptophyta > Magnoliopsida > Asparagales > Amaryllidaceae > Allium > Allium cepa. The sequence goes on along the minus strand of CM060935.1, from coordinate 787,508,017 downwards.
TGAAGTGAAAAAAATGCGATCCCCAAAATCTAAAGACTTTAAAGATTGCCAAAAGCTCGTCTACTAGCTGATTATCTGAAAATCTGACTCTAGGCTGCCCGTGTGGAAAATTATGGGCACCCAGAGTTTAGAAAGGGAACAATGAACTCCAGGTCAGTCATGGGCTGGTGTGAGCAAACGAATACAATTTTATTTGAACAAAAACAAACAAAAAAGAAGTAAAAAGAAATCTGCTATGCTTTTTGGAAAATGAAACTACCATAAGGCCTCCCTGCACACACACACAATGCATGCGCACCATTGGATGAGTTTTCTCCTTATGATAGTCAAACATGCTTGATACGCAAAATCCTTATGATATTATTAGTGCATAGTGCGAAAACATCTCGAAAGTATAATATCAATCTTAGCCAGCATACCGCATTATGGTATACCTACTATAGCTACCACTTAAACGGCAGGTCACCACCATAGGTAAATGGCATGTTATGCAACTAAAACCATACATGGCGCATATTGGTTGATTGGATTTCCAACAAATGGTCAAGGCTAAGGAACTTCCACATCGAATGGGAACGCCTCTGAAGGGACGCCATGAGAACCTAATCGGATATCTGCTAACATAAGGCCGGGTTACCTCTGTAACTAGGTAACTAACTGTCACGAGTATGCCATCCCTCAGTCGTCACCGACCTTTATCCGAGCGCTCAACACCAACAAATTCCAACAACTGCATAGGTTAAATATCTGTGCTCCATACCATGATACCACCTTTTATCCAAAAGGAAATGCACATACCCTAAAGGGCTCGACCCTCATAATGTTGCTGCATTCTTCCTGTTTCGACCATGTTCGGGTTGTGAGGTTCGACGAAGTCTCGTCCACAAAGCTACGCTTTTCACAAAAGACATGCTTCGATCAACAAATGATCAGTAGCACTCAGCATGCCACTCTACCAAATTGAGAGTATATCACTGATAACCATCAATTACATAACCTCTAAGCTCGTACGTCTCAGAGAAGGGTGTTAAGCTAAGAGAATAAATTCTCCGCCACCAACAGAATTGTATTTGATAGAAATCAGCTTTACATCTCAAAAAATAATGTCATACATACAACCATACAAGTCCGTTCCAGTTCGAACGGTACCGAAGGCACTTTAAAAGAAGCCCTTGCAAATCCGGGTATTCACAATCCCGATCGAACTCCCCATCACATATGGAGATCTCTATACCAGGGCCATGGTGCAGAGACATTCAACATGTAATCCTTTCGTTTTCGAAAATACCCAGTCTTCACCACCGGTCTTCAAATGCTATCCATTTCATCGTATCATTATTCGGAATGGATTTTATGACACAAAGTCCTCTCCCGGCTAAATCGAATAATGAGCGCTTAATTTTTAAACCATATGGATATATTGGGATCTTAGTCAAGTCACAACTTTTAACACTTGTTTCAAAACCTTTCCTTTGAATGGTTAAATTTTTTTCCACTTTTAATCTTTTAAATAAAAGATACACCTTTAAGGTCCTCTCAATCTAAAAATAAGGTTCACCAAATCTTTCACAAAGATTCATTCATAATATTTAAACAAAAGATCTATCTTTGAGATCCTCTTTTGTTTGAAAACAAAGTTCACAAAATCTTTAACAAAGATTCATTCATAGCTTTCAAAACTATTTCAAATTTGAAATCTTTTCAACAAAAACTAGAAATTCTTTCTTTATATGAAAGCTATTATCATTTGAAAACAAAGAGTTTTCGTTTCGGGAAAATCCGATTTCATTTGCTCAAATTAAAGCCTTTTAAAATATAAACTTGGGTTAAATTTAAATTTCCTATTTTAATATACTTCAAAAGTGGTTTAAAATCCATATATATATATATATATATATATATATATATATATATATATGGTATAACTTGTATAACCCTTTCAAAACATAATTTCCAAAATAATTTCAAATCTTAACTGAGATATATTATTTTCAAACTAAATTTCAATTTCAAAAGATCCTTTTCAAAAGATTTTCATATTCAACCCAATTATGTTTCCAAACCATTTTGGATTCAGAATTCAACGTTTAAACAAAATAATATTTAAATTCAAAATATCTGTGACTTAACCGATTTCCCGTGAAATGAATATTTGTGTGTGTGTGGTGTAGTCCAAGGGTTTTACACATAACAATATAATACCATCAATCATCACAATTCCAGCACAACAATATCGATAAGCGGTATAATCCTATAGCACTTATCTTCATTCACAGATTCACAGATAAATATGTAAATTCATCATAGATAAATGAGTCACAGTTCACAGCCTAATCATATCACAGAACATCACATATCAGAGATGTCAAACAATTCAAAGCATTCAATATAATCTAAACATCCATAAGTAAGATCAATTAATCACCTGATTAAACTTAAACCAATTTAATTACTTATGAAAATTTTTCTAATCCGGGTTAATTAACATTAATTAATTACAAACCATTTTAATTAATTATCTTTAATCCTTTAATCATTTATTAATTAACCTTTAATAATAAATAAATCAGCCTTTAATTATTAATTAACCAATCTCAATTAATAAATCAATCAACCTTTGATCATTAAATAATTAACCTTTAATTATTTAATTATTCTTCAATTAATTAACCTTAATTAATTACATCAATTAATTAACCCTTAATCAATAAATTATCCCTTAGTTACTTTCATAAATTAATTAACCTTTGTATTAATTAATTATCCCCAAATTAATTATCTTAATTAATTAATCACATTAATTATCCTTTAATTAATTATTATTTAATCACTTGATTTATCAACCTTTAATTATTAATTAATTATCCTTAATTACTTTCATAAATTAATTATCTTTAAGTAATTAATTACCCTTTTAATCATTAACTAATTCACCTTTAAATCATTAATTAATTAACTTAATTAACTTAATTAATAAATCCTTTAATTAATTATATTAATTATTCTTTAATTTAATCACAATAATTAATTTTTCTTAAATTACTTACACAATGTAAATAGCTTTAATTTAATTACACAAAGTAATTAGCTTTTAAATCAATTACACAAAGTAATTAACTTTAATTTAATTACACAAAGCAATTATCCATCAATTAACTTAAAAAAACACTTAATCTTTAAACCTTTAATCTTTGAAACAAAATTATTATTAATCCATCAATTAACTTTAAAAACATTGAAAAGGGGATTAAATGGAACAGAATTGGCCAGGTGGTAGAGTCATGCAAATACTTGTTTATTCCATATTTTGGACCTTATCTTTTCTTTTACATACTTAAACTTGATCTTCCATTTTAAAACCTGATTATTACTTCATAAAACATGTTCTCACTTTTGTTTTGAAATCTGGATTCTATTTCATTTAAATTTAAAAATTGTACATGTTTTATTTTAAAATTTTCACCAGATTATATAATTAAACAACACGAGCCAATTTCGACTCCCCTCGAGTAAACCCCCGAGTAAACAACGATTCACTCACGAACAAACCCTCACATCCACGACTTCAAGACAACCCATACTCAGCTTCGAGCCAAACCTGAGGAAGATGCTTCTTCCCCAAAGCCTCAACGAACTCAGACACTAGTGATATTTATGCACGTGTACACCACATCAGAGCCATTCCGATCAGCCACGATGGCACCACTAAGTTCCTCACGGCCCTCACCCTTACTTTGATCACCCAGATCTTTCTTCGACCAAGCCGATCGAAATCAAGCAAACTCGAACATCAGGGAACAGAACCTCGATCGATAAAATCGACACGCCCCGCCACCAAAGATCACTAGAGGTCATATGACTTCATCCAAAGCTGCACCACGAACTAACACTTCAGTCCCCCCTACACTATCACCTCTGACGCCACGAAGACACTGCAAAATGCCTGAAACCAACCTTCACCAAAACGAGACCTCAAACCCTACATCACCGTCTACACGACACCATGGTGGTTGAGAATTTCACCATGCATTCCCGAGCCACCCACCTCTGCAGCTACCTCAAGGCCTAAAATCGATCTACACCATTAATTGGTTCGCCAGAAATTGGTGAAAACAAACTTTCCGTTCATCTTGCAATTACTACCTAAATATCTTGTTATTATTACTAAAAATCATAGTTTTGAAAGACGGATTAGATAATATAGGTGAAACTTGAAATTGAAACCATCGATTTATCCGATGAATCCTCTTTTTACTACAATATTTACTTTACCAGATAATTACTTGATAGTTTAACTTGTTATCATCTTTAAAATTTGTATTACACCATCACCATCAAATTTCCTTTAAACATCATATGCTAAAACTAATCAAGGAAAGAGATTTTAATTTTTATCTTTGAACATATTCTAGTCTGTTGTAATTAAACAGAGACATGCATATGTGTACACAAGCATGCAACAAAAATTCCAACTATATACCTAGACAACATTTATTTCAACCATTGCAAATCATTTTTATTCATCATCACAAGCATTTCAAAATAAAGAGGTTCAAGTTTTTAAAGGTGAAGTTTATTCACCTTTCTTTGTATGACAAAGAAGTAGGCTTGAGCTTTTACTCTGGAATTTTCTTTTGATGTTGATCTGAACTGTTGTTTGATCTGAAACTTTGTTTAGAAAACTTTGAACTGGGTATTTGCTTGTTTTCTGGTTTAAAGCTTCCAAGTTTTTAATTTGTGCATGCTCTCAGTTTTGAGTTGAATCCTTGATCTGATTGCTTCTTTGTATTTGAATTTGAACTAGAATGCTTTGATTCAGGTTTTAGAAATTGGAAGAGGTTTGATTGCTATATTTTTTATCACCGGTTGTAATTTTGTAAGGATTGTTTGTGTTTTTTTATTTTACTGGTTTGCTTCTTTTCTCAGGTTTTAGGTTTTAAAATAGAAAGAAGATTAGAAAGAGTGGAGTTAGATGTATATATAAATCGTGTTCTTATTATTTTTGAAAATAAATAAAAAAATTGATATTTGACACTTGTTATTACATAGCATATGAAGCTTACAAATGTTATATACATGTTTTAATTATCTTCCATTTGTCATAAACACATTATTTTACGTTTAAACCCCGTTTTATTTAAGTATTTATGTTTTGATAACTTAACATATGTTTATATATTTTTTACACTTGTTAAAAAAAATATTTTTATATATACAATTTCTATTATTTAATTAATGCATTTTCTTTTATAAAATCTTAAGAAAAATGAATTTTAAGACAAATTATACTTAAATAAATAAACAAATATATGTATATTACAAAATATAGAATTTAGCTTTAAACAACTATTGAAAATTATTTGTATCACATTTAAAATATATTACACATGTACGTTACAATTAGAAAACAAATTTCTATTAATCTTAAAATATTGAGTATTTAAATTCAATTTATTTTCGAAATTATTTATTTCTAAGTTTTAAATTCAAAATTCAAATCACAATCTATTTATATAAATAAACAGGCACATATCTTATTTAATTTGGAAATTTTCAAATTAATTCACAATTTAATCCAAAATTTTAAATTAATTATCAAGTTAAATTTGACTCAAAATCGGGATCGTTACAGATTCCCCCCTTAAGAAAATTTCGTCATCGAAATTTGCTAGACAGGGAGACAATAAAGAATAGATGAACACAAAACAATATAGCTTTCCAGATCAAGCTAAATATTCATTCTGCATTTGGCTTACCAAATCATAATATCAACAATAAATATAAGAACAAACTTATTTAATATTTTCATAAATAATCTGTTCATTCGGTTTACGAAATATGCAGGAGCATTTGTTAATCTGAAGGGATAACTAACCATTCGTAGAATGTATCTGGACCTCAAAGAATAAATAAATGGGCTCAATCTTCCACATTTCTCAAACACTAGCTTAGGATTTCAGACTCACGTCGGAATACTCCAAAGTATACACTAGCTTGTCTCTCTTCGGACTTTCATCTTCACAAGAAATCACAACAAAAATTTCAAACTTTGGTTTTGACCGAAATCGTTTTATTGATACAATCCGATTTTACTTTATATTTGTTAACCAATTTATTTCAAATAGAATTTCAAATTCATTAAAGTCAAAACGAAAAGCTGATAGGAAATTGATGAAGAGAATACAAAATAGGAACTTATCTATAATGATTCGCAGGGGCACCACCATACTAGAGCTTCTTCTCTTAGCTGCCAGGAAACCGCCAAAGAATTGAGAATGGATGATGAACCGAAGTGGTTGATAGGAAAAATTGTTTCCTTTGTTGTAGGGTATTGACCATTTGTAGTGGTATTCCTCTGTCCTCTACCTCGTCCACTTCTTGCACTCATACTTGCTATCAGTAAATAGTAAGAGAATTTACTGAGGCAATACGAACGAATATCTTAGGGATACACTCATTCCAGGGCACTTATAACCCTATCTCTAATGAGTCACCTAATGTGTTATACTCTTGAGCTAAAGTTCTTACTCAACCTTCGGCTCTAATACCAAATTTAATGACGCTGCCTCGGCGCTCGAAAATCGGCATACATACTTCACCAGTATTTGAGTGTCGCAGATTCAAACGTCGAATCTGGTTCGTCGGAGTTTATAACACATTAGATAAAACAACACAGTAGAAACAGAAATGAATAAATTTATTGATACACAATGGCTACAACATTCTGATATGAATGAATATCAATATTATCAAAGGTACAACAACGGAAAGATACAACAATAGAAGAGATAACTACAACATAATCTTCAAAAGAGAGTGAATCCACAAACTACATCTCCAATCCAAAGCTCCAAACCAAAAGCTCGAACCAACATCATATTTAAGTGAAACAAATGCGATCCCCAAAATCCAAAGACTTCGAAGATTGCCAAATGCTACATCTACTAGCTGATTATCTGAAAATCTGAGTCTAGGCTACCTGTGTGGAAAATTGTGGACACCCAGAGTTTAGAAAGGGAACAATAAACTTCAGGTCAGTCATGAGACTGGTGTGAGCAAACGAAAAAAATTTATTTGAGCAAAAATAAACAACAAAAGAAATAAAAAGAAATCCGCTATGCTTTTTGGAAAATGAAACTACCATAAGGCCTCCCCGCACACATACAATGCAAGTGCACCATTGGAGGAGATTTCTTCTTATGATAGTCAAACATGCTTGATACGCAAAATCCTTTTGATATTATTATTAGTGCATAGTGCCGAAAACATTTCGAAAGTATAATATCAATCTTAGCCAGCATACCACATTATGGTATACCTACTATAGCTGCCACTTAAACGGTAGATCACCACCATAAGTAAATGGCAGGTTATACAACTAAAACCGTACGGGGCGCGTATTGGTTGATTGGATTTCCAACAAATGGTCAAGGCTAAGGAACTTCCTCACCGAATGGGAACGCCTCTGGAGGGACGCCTCAAGAACCTAACCGGATCTCTGCCAACACAAGTCCGGGTTACCTCTGTAAGTGGGTAACTAATTATCACGAGTATGCCATCACCCGGTCGTCACCGACCTTTATTCGAGCATCAACACCAAAAATTCCAACAACCACATAGGTTAAATATCTGGGCTCCATACCATGATACCACTTTTATCCAGAAGGAAATGCACATACCATAAAGGGCGCAACCCTCATAACCTTGCTGCATTCTTCCTGTTTCGACCATTTCCAGGTTCCCCCGGTCATCATCGACCTTTATCTGTGCGATCAACACCAACAAATTCCAACAACCACATAGGTTAAATATTTAGGCTCCATACCATGATTCCACCTTTTATCCAGAAGGAAATGCACATACTCTAAAGGGCACGACCCTCATAACCTTGCTTCATTCTTCTTGTTTCGACCATTTCCGGGTTGTGAGGTTCGACGAAGTCTCATCCACAAAGCTATGCTTTTCATAAAAGCCATGCTTCGATTAACAAATGATCAGCAGCACTCAGCATGCCACACTACCAAATTGGGAGTATATCATCGATAACATCAACTACATAACCTCTGGGCTTATACGTCTTAGAGAAGGGTGTTAAGCTAAGAGAATAAATTATCTGCCACCAACAGAATTGTATTTGATAGAAATTAGCTTTACATTTCAAAGTGTAATATCAGATATACAACCATACAAGTCCGTTCTAGGTTCGAACGGAACCGAAGGCACTTCAAAAGAAGCAATTACAAATCTAGGTATTCACAATCCCGATCGGACTCCCCATCACATATGGAGATCTCTATACTGGGGACATGATGCAGAGACATTCGACAGGTAATCCTTTCATTTTCGAAAATACCCTGTCTTCCCCACCGGTCTTCAAATGCTATCTATTTTGTCGTATCATTATTCGGAATAGGTTTTATGACACAAAGTCCTCTCCCGACTAAACCGAATAATGAGCGCTTAATTTTAAAACCATATGGATATATTGGGATCTTAATTAAGTCACAACTTTTAACATTTGTTTCAAAACCTTTCCTTTTGAATTGTTAAAACTATTTTCCACTTTTAACCTTTTAAATAAAAGATGCACCTTTAAGATCCTCTCAATTTAAAAACAAGGTTCACCAAATCTTTCACAAAGATTCATTCATAATATTTAAACAAAAGATCTATCTTTGAGATCCTCTTTTGTTTGAAAACAAAGTTCACCAAATCTTTAACAAAGATTCATTTATAGCTTTCAAAACTATTTCAATTTCAAATTTGAAATCTTTTCAATAAAAATTGGAAATTCTTTCTTTATATGAAAGCTATTATCATTTGGAAACAAAGAGTTTTCGTTTGGGGAAAATCCGATTTCATTAGCTCAAATTAAAGCCTTTTAAAATGTAAACTTGGGTTAGATTTAAATTCCCAAAATAATACTTTTAATATACTTCAAAAGTGGTTTAATATATATATATATATATATATATATATATATATATATATATATATATGGTATAACTTGTTTGACCCTTTCAAAACATAGTTTCCAAAATAATTTCAAATCTTAAATAAGATATATTATATTCAAACTAAATTTCAATTTCAAAACTTCATTTTCAAAAGCTTTTCATATTCAACCCAATTATGTTTCCAAACCATTTTGGATTCAAAATTCAACTTTAAAAAAAATCATATTTAAATTCAAAATATTTAGGACTTAACCGATTTCCCATGAAATCCATATTTTTGTGTGTGTGGTGTAGTCCAGGGGTTTTACACATAATAATACAATATTATCAATCATCACAATTCAAGCACAACAATATCGATAAGAGGTATAATCCTATAACGCTTATCTTCATTCACAGATTCATAGATAAATATGTAAATTCATCACAGATAAATAAATCATAGTTCACAGCTCAATCATATCACAGAACATCACATATCAGGGATATCAAATAATTCAAAGCATTCAATAGAATCTAAACATCCATAAGTAAGATCAATTAATCACCAGATTAAACTTAAACCAGATTAATTACTTATGAATAAATTACTAGTCCTGGTTAATTAACATTAATTAGTTACAAACCATTTTAATTAATTATTTTTAATCCTTTAATCATTTGTTAATTAACCTTTAATAATAAATTAATCAACCTTTAATTATTAATTAGCTAATCTCAATTAATAAATCAATCAACTTTGATCATTAAATAATTAACCTTTAATTATTTAATTATTCTTTAATTAATTATCCTTAATTAATTACATCAATTAATTAACCCTTAATCAATAAATTATCCCTTAATTACTTTCATAAATTAATTAACCTTTAAATTAATTATTTATCCCCAAATTAATTATCTTAATTAATTAATCACATTAATTATCCTTTAATTAATTATTGTTTAATCACTTGATTTATCAACCTTTAATCATTAATTAATTATCCTTAATTACTTTCATAAATTAATTATCTTTAAGTAATTAATTACCCTTTTAATCTTTAATTAACTCACCTTTAAATCATTAATTAATTTACTTAATTAATAAATCCTTTAATTAAATATATTAAATATTCTTTAATTTAATCACAATAATTAATTTGCCTTAAATTAATTACACAAAGTAAATAGCATTAATTTAATTACACAAAGTAATTTACATTTAAATCAATTACACAAAGTAATTAGCTTTAGTTTAATTACACAAAGTAATTATCCATCAATTAACTTAAAAACACTTAATCTTTAAACCTTGAATATTTAAACCTTTAATCTTTAAAACAAATTTATTATTAATCCATCAATTAACTTTAAAAACATTTTGTCTTTTCTTTTACATACTTAAACTTGATCTTCCATTTTAAAACCTAATTATTACTTCATAAAACATGTTCTCACTTTTGTTTTGAAATCTAGATTCTGTTTCATTTAAATTTAAGAACTGCATATGTTTTATTTTAAAAATTTTAAAACCAGGTTATACAATTAAACAACCCAAGCCAATTTCGACTCCCCTCCCCCCGAGTAAATCCCTGAATAAACAACGATTCACTCACGAGCAAACCCTCGCATCCATGACTTCGAGAAAACCCATGCTTAGCTTCGAGCCAAATCCAAGGAAGATGCTTCTTCCTTAAAGCCTCAACAAACTCAGACATAAGCAATATTTGTGCATGTGTACACCACATCGGAGCCACTCCGATCTACCATGATGGCACCACCAAGTTCCTCACGACCCTCACCCTTACTTCGATCACCCAGATCTTGCTTCGACCAAGCCGATCGAAATCAAGCAAATTCAAACACCAAAGAATAGAACCTCGATCGATAAAATCGACACTCCCTCCACCAAAGATCACTAAAGGTCACGTGACTTCATCCGAAGCTGCACCGCAAACTAACACTTCAGTCCCCCCTAACACGATCACCTCTAGCGCCACGATGAAACTACGAAATTCCTGAAACCAACCTTCACCAAAACAAGACCTCAAACCCTACATCACCGTCTATACGACACCAAGTTGATCGAGAATTTCACCATGCATTTTTCTCGAGCCACCCATCTCTGCAGCTACCTCCAGGCCTAAAATCGATCTACACCATTAATTGGTTTGCTAGAAATTGGCGAAAACAAGCTTTCCATTCATGTTGCAATTACTATCCAAATACTCACCTAAAAATCTTGTTATTATTACTAAAAATCATAGTTTTGAAAGACGGATTAGATAATATAGGTGAAACTTGAAATTGAAACGATCGATTTATCTGATGTATCCTCTTTTTACTGTAATATTTACTTTAGCAGATAATTACCAAATAGTTCTACTTGTTATCATCTTTAAAATTTGTATACACCATCACCATCAAATTTCCTTTAAACATCATGTGCTAAAAGTAATCAAGGAAAGAGATTTTAATTTTTATCTTTGAATATATTTTAGTCTGTTGTAATTAAACAGAGATATGCATATGTGTACACAGGCATGCAACAGAAATTCCAACTATATACCCAGACAACATTTATTTCAATCATTGCAAATCATTTTTATTCATCATCACAGGCGTTTCAAAATAAAGAGGATCAAGTTTTTGAAGGTGAAGTTTACTCACATTTCTTTGTATGATAGAGAAGTAGGCTTGAGCTTTTACTCTAGAATTTTGTTTTGATGTTGATCAGAGCTGTTGTTTGATCTGAAACTTCGTTTAGAAAACTTTGAACTAGATATTTGCTTGTTCTCTGGTTTAAAGCTTCGAAGTTTTTAATTTGTTCTTGCTCTCAGTTTTGAGTTGAATCCTTGATCTGATTGCTTCTTTGTATTTGAATTTGAACTAGAATGCTTTGATTCAGGTTTTAGAAATTGGAAGAGGTTTGATTGCTACAATTTTTATTACTGGTTTGTAATTTTGTAAGGATTGTTTGTGTTTGTTTTTTTATTTTTCTGGTTTGCTTCTTTTCTCAGGTTTTAGGTTTTAAAATATAATGAAGATGAGAAGGAGTGGAGTTAAATGTATATATAAATCTTGTTCTTATTGTTTTTGAAAATAAAAAAAATTAATATTTGAAACTTGTTATTACATGGCATATGAAGCTTACAAATGTTATATACATGTTTTAATTATCTTCCATTTGTCACAAACACATTTTTTTATGTTTAAACCCCTTTTTATTTAAGTATTTATGTTTTTATAACTTAACATATGTTTATATTTTGTTTACACTTGTTAAAAACAAATGTTTTTATACATACAATTTCTATTATTTAATTAATGCATTTTATTTTACAAAATCTTAAGAAAAATGAATTTTAAAACAAATTATACTTAAATAAATAAACGTACATATGTATATTACAAAATATAGAATTTAGCCTTAAACGACTTTTGAAAATTATGCATATCACATTCAAAATATATTACATATGTAAATTATAATTAGAAAACAAATTTTTATTAATCTTAAAATAAAGAATATTTAAATTCAATTTATTTTCTAAAATATTTATTTTTAAGTTTCAAATTCAAAGTTCAAATAACAATCTATTTTTATAAATAAACAGGCACATATTTTATTTAATTTGAAAAATTTTCAAATTAATTCACAATTTAATCCAAAATTTTATATTAATTATAAAATTAAATTTAACTCAAACCGGGATCGTACAATAACTAATTATCATTAATAGATATTAAATTGACAATAAAAATTCAATATTAAATTGAATGATGATTGAATGTAGTAAAAGTAAAATTTAACTAGAATGACAATTCAAATATACCAAACATCAACCAATCAATTCCAAATCTGTGATGACCCTGAATTTTGAACATTTGAAATTGAGATATTTAATTGATTTTAAATATTTGGAAGTTAATTTAACTTGAGTTTCAATTATAACTATGAATTGGGCAATTTAGTTACTGAATTTAATTTATTGAAGTTGGGTAAAAATTTGAATCTTCAGTTTTAAGCTGATTAAAAAAAAATTCAAAGGCTTAAAAAATTCATATTGATAATACTGAAGGTGATAGAATTTTTGAAATTGAATTTAACGGTGTTTTGTTCAGTTTTGAAATTATATCGTTTAAATCAATATTTAAAAATTAGCCTTCCGAGGCACAATCTCAGAATTTAACGAAATCAATTCTATTAGATCCGTAATAATGTGTTATTATCGAATTTCAATTTTCGTAGCATTCGGAGTTGTTGTGTGACCGTAAGATGAGCAAACGCGCTGAAAATAATATCGAATTTAATTTAATAGCTGGGTCTAAAAAGTTATCTTCTCCATACGATTGAATTTGGACTCGGAACCCTTTCCATTGCGATGCGGATTAGGGGTTTAACATATAAGCGCCTGGCGGCGTCTCGATTGGAGATCGAGATTTTGAATTGCGTTGTTTGAAATGATTTAAATTTGAATATAAATAATATAATTTAAATACTATAGCAAGCATCAGACACGTAGTGGAAAAATTCAAACACGTGTTACCTTCCTTTTGAATATTTCTGCACGCGTTCATTAAAATAAAATTCAAAGCCAGATAACAAAATAAAACGAAAACGCTTTTTCTTTCTCGTTCAAAAATCTATCGTTCTAAATCAAACAATGGCCTCCACTGCTTTTCACTTAAAACTGAAATCGACTTCGAAAAGATTAAAAATCAGCGCTCAAATAAAAAAGGCAGACAAATCAAAAATCGAGTTCATCTTATTCGTGCACGAATTCCGCAATTTCGACGACGTGATGACGTTAGGATCGTGATGATTGGCCGCAAGAGGGAGAGTCGGCCTAGGGTTTCGAATTGAGGTGAGTTTGTTTTGATGATGGCCGAGGCCGTGGGCGGCATGATTTCTGGAGTCGACATTGATAGATGGAGGCAGGTGGGATGCATGAACCGCGCGTGCGCTCGTGAAGCAGTGGCGCTCGAGTCGACGCGATGGCGGAGATTGTCATTTGAATTTGCGACACCGACAAGGAACAGTGGCCGAAATTAAGTCGTTTGGTGGCGATTGACTGGTCGTGGTCAGGTCTGAATAGGTAATTTTGGGTTCGAGTCTAAGTGTTATTAGTTGATTTGTTTATTTATAGGCAGAAGAAATAATTACAGTAAGATATTGTTTTCTTAAATTTATGTATAGGTATTATTTATATGCAGAAAAACAGATATATATATATATGTATATATGTGTGTGTGTGTGTGTGTGTGCGCACGTGTGTGCGTGCGTGTGTGTGTGTGATTTTGGGTGAATACAGGAAATTTTAAATTATTATAGAGTTTAAAAATAAAATAAAAATAAATAAATGGTGATTAATTTTTGATTAATTAAATAGTAATATATCGTGAATTTTTTATACAAGGTTCAAAAGAAATTTGTGAAATCAAGCTGGAATGAAAATGGGTTGCATGCAAAGCAATTGTGAGATCTTCTCACTCAATTGGATTTTCCAGTTTAATTTTAAATAGTTAAATTTAAAATTGTTGATTGTGTGCTTGGATGATAAATTATTATCAGTTGTATTGGATTAGAGCCTGTGCGTCGCATAATAGCAGATGATATTATATTAAACCCATATACCACAATATTCCACCTCGAAGTGGAATTGGTATTATATATGTATTTGGAGTGATTGATTTCTCGCATTATATAACGGATGAGACCTTTTGCGCCGTATAATAGCGGATGATATTATATTGATCCCATATACCGCGATATTCCACCTCGAAGTGGAATTGGTATTTAATTGTTGTGCTAACGTCTGTGGATGCAAGGAAGCAGGTTGGAGGGATCCAACTGGATTCCTCAAATATTTGAATTTTTTTCAATATTGTGTGTTGATTATTTATAATCTTTGTGTGATTATATTTGTGATTGAAATCGTTGAAGGCTATAGTTAGCCGAATATATTTCTGGTATCGTAGGATACCAGAAATAAATAAAATTGGATTTTTTAAATTTAAAGTAGAAAGTTTATAGTAAAATTAATTTTTGCAAATTGGATAAATTTCAAAGATGGAATTTAAAAAAAGGATAAAGATTTATTTTTGTAATCCTATTGAATAAAATTCCAAAACATGGGAAAAAGGTTTAATAAATGGATTTCGAATAATATTATTCAAAAGTTTAAAGAATCTATTCAAAATACAGATTTTAAATAGTTTGGAAAAGATAAAGGGATCTATTTTCGTAAATTGATTTGGTGTTTAAAAATAAATTTTTGGCAAATCGATATGAAAATCGATTTGGTGTTTGAATGAAAATAGATTTGGTGTTTGAAATAAATTTAGAAAACAATTTGGAATCTGATTTGGTGTTCAAAATAAAATTGAAAATCAATTTGGAATTGATTTTGTATTTAAAAATGATTTTTGAAATCAATTTAGAATCATATACCAGTAGATATTTGGAAAATTTAAATTCACAATGGGAATTTAAAAAGGAAAGGAAATTTGTTTTAAAATAAATATTGATTTATTTTTAAAGTGTGGAAAGAAATTTGCGGATTTGGAATATAAATTGAGATAAATCAAGAAGAATTTATTTATTGATTTAAATGGTCCATTTTGAAATGGAAGGTGTATTTTCCCTAGAAAGCCGAGTATGTTTTTAAAGTAGCTTTCAAAATTAAAAGTTTTGAAGTTGGTTTTAAAAAGGATGTTTGTGGAGAAATTATTTCTTAAGTTGTTTTTAAATCTTTAAAGTAAAAGGTATATTCAATTAGTTATAGAAGTGATTATTTAAATATTTAATTGACATTTGATTAGCAAATGGTTATTTAAATAATTACACTCTATCTAATAATTTTATTTTAAAATTATTTTGGACTTTAGTTTATATGGGATATTAGTATAATATTTTCATAACTAATATTTATGCAAGTATTTAAAAATAGTTTTATTTTAAATTTTTCCAAGTATATTTTGGATAAGTGTTTTAAATCATTTTAAAGTATTTGAACTTGGCAAATTTTCAGTGGAAATAAATATTTGGAAAATTTATTCCCCGTGAGGAAAATGATTTGACATTTGTTTTCAAAGCGTTGAAAATATATCTTGCGAAGATATTATAAAAAATAAATAATTGGGGTAAAATTATTTAAAATCTGGTGATTGTTGTGAATATTGATTGATAGTTAAATAATCGACTAACAGTATTAGCCTTTAAATGGCATTTGAATTTCAGTGCGACAGGAGTCGGATTCCAAATGGATATTCGAAAACCACATCGAATCTTTATGTTGGATCTTTTGTTTAAAAGATCAAAGGGGAAATTGTTGTGATTTGTTTGAAATCTGAATGTAACACTTATTTTTAAAACAAGCGCTCGTTATTCGGATTAGCTAGGAGAGGACTTTGTGTCATAAAACCCATTCCAAATAATGATACGACGAAATGGGATTGCAGTTGAAGACGGTGTTGAAGACCGGGTATTTTCGAAAGCGAAAGGATTACCTGTCGAATGTCTCTGCACCGAGTTGCTCCGGTATATAGATTTTATCACCCTTTGTGATGGGGATTCCGGACGTGATTAGTGAATATCCGATTTTGCAAGGGCTTATTTGAAGTGCCTTCGGTTCCGTTCGATCCCAGAACGGACTTGTATGGATGTGTGTCTGACGTTACACTTTGACATGTAAAGCTGGTCTCTATCAAATACATTTCTGTTGGTGGCACAGAATTTATTCTCTTAGCTTAACACCCTTCTCTGAGACGTACGAGCTCAGAGGTTATGTAGTTGATGGTTGCTAGTGATATATTCCCAAATTGGTAATGTGGCATATGAAATTCTATTGATTATTTGTTGATCGAAGCATGGCTTTGTGAAAAGTGTAGCTTTGTGGACGAGACTTCGTCGGACCTCACAACCCGAAAGTAGTCGAAACAGGAAGGATGCGGCAAGGTTATTTGGGGGTAGCGCCCCCTGAGGGTATGTCATTTCCTTCTGGAAAAGGGTTGTATCATGGTATGGAGCCTAGATATTTAACCTATGTGGTTATTGCAAATTTATTATACTTTGTGGTTGTTGCTTTGTGGTTGAGGATCCTCGGATAAAGGTCGCAAACGACCGGGGGATGGCATACTCGTGTAGTGTTACCTAGTTACAGAGGTAACCCGGCCTTGTGTTGGCAGAGAGCTGGTTAAGTTCTCGAGGCGTCCCTCCAGAGGTGTACCCATGTGGCAATAGGAAGTTCCTTAGCCTGACAATTTGTTGGAAACCCAATCTCCAATACACGCCTTGTACGGTTTTAGTTGTATAACCTGCCTTTACTTATGGTGGTCGCCACTGTTTAGATGGTAGCTATAGTAGGCATAGTTCGAAATGTCTATGCTGGCTAAGGTTAATATTATACTTTCGAAAGGTTTTCTGTACTATACACTAATAATAATATCAAAAGGATATTGTGTATCAAGCATGTTTGACCACCATAAGGAGAAATCTCCTCCAATTTTGCGTTTGCATTGTGTGTGTGGCGGGAGGCCTTATGGTAGTTTCATTTTCCAAAAGCATAGCGGATTTCTTTTTATTTTCTTTGTGAAACCAATTGTTTTTAAGATCTCACACCAGTCCCTTGACTGACCTGGAGTTTATTGTTCCCTTTCTAAACTCCGGATGCCCATAATTTTCCACACGGGCAGCCTAAAGCCAGGTTATTATTATTCTGAAGTGAAGTCAGAAAAGATGCTGTGGAGATCTGGAGTTCAAGCTGGATGACGAGACGTATCACTTATATTGTAGTGACCACTGCGTATGGATTGGTGCAAGTCAAATTTTCTTGTGCACAAGTTATTATAACTGCCAGTGTTGTATTGTGTCGTTGCAAACTCTGATGATGTATTGTAATAACAGATATAGTTCTTTGTTGTAAAGATTATGCACTTTATCTATTATATATTGTTCCGTTGCGAGATGTGAGATTCTGTTATTGTTTCTGTTTCTTCTATCTTCTTCTTCTTTAACACTAACGGTTCGGTTTTTCGGCATTAGATTGTTCAGCATTTGATACAGTTGACATATTGATGTCGACTTTCGGGCGCCGAAAAATTGGGTCGTTACAAAATCACGTCACAAATTAAATTTAATTAACATGAGATAATTTAGTAACTGTGAGTGGGTTAAAACACTCACCTTTGATTTATAGTCGATTTAAATCCAATAAAAGTCCAAAAATCCAATAGAAGAAATCGCACGTGAATCGAAGTTTATATGCAAAAGATATTCATGTTACAAGAAATATTATTAAAATAATAATTGGTACACGTTTAAATAAAAAAAAATCAAATTTTAGTACTTATGTTCTGCTCAAGATAAGGATTCAGGCAAAGATGGAAGAACAAACTAAGATTAAGGCAGGACATGTAGGAAGAAAAAATGAAACTCAAGTTTCATAAAAAAAAGCTTTTGAATTTGCACATTCACATCAAAATGATTTGGGGAAATGAAGATTTGAAATGGAGATCTAAACACAGGAAATGAAGCAGCGACAAGAAAAATGAAGGAATAATTTTAAGAAGGTGAACAATTTGCTAATGAGATTATAACTTCAGCAAAGAATAATTTGAACTAAATGAATATGAGGTGTCAAGAGAAATGAAACATAAAAGAAGAAATAAAGTGGCATGTATTTAAAAATAAAGAAATAAAGATGGAAGGACAAAAATGAATGTCATGTTTTTAAAATGAAGGCTTTAGGAAATATAGGCTACCAAAATTAAAACAAAAATATGAGGTTGTGGAAGAAGGCTACAGGAATTCAAAATGAAAAGAAATGAAGTGGTTGTAGAAATATGAAATGAGATGGAGAAAACAACAAACTCATAATTTTTTCTTTAGAAATTGGAGGTAGGACATGGTGTAAAGAGGTGAAGAAAGGCTAAAAAATTGTATACATATAAAATGAAATTCACGTTTGAGAAGATGTAGCTTCGGGAAAAAGAGGAAGGAACTAAACGAAAATGAAAAAACAACAAAAATGAGGAAAGAAATGTGCTATGTATTAAATAATGATGAAGGAATGCACAGACCAAATGTACATTACCAATGAACCTTTGGAATTCAAATTTCAAACTTACGTCTCCTCTTTATTACTTTCCTTAACTCCCATAAACTTACAGTTACACCTATTTAATTTTACATTAACACATGATAAATAATAAATTCTCTACACAAATTTGTTTAATTAGTTAAGGCAAATTTGTGCGATTAGTTAAGGCAATATACAACATTAAGTAACTTTCATTTCTCTCTTTGCAATTAGATTGGGAATTTAAACAAACAAGTTAACGTTTTGATTAAACATTTTAATAGGAATGCATTAACATTCATTAAACAAATATGACAACATAAATGAGGTAATATAAACAGGTGTATAACATATATATATATATGTGTGTGTGTGTGTGTGTGTGTGTGTGTGTGTGTGTGTGTACATCTTTATCTCCACTTATATTTTACATTCATAAAAATAAGGTATGCTACTAATCCACATAAGGAGGCAATGAATGTAAGAGTAAATAAAAAGAGCGAAGATAGAAATGTAAGTTATGTTGCAATTACAATTTAATCAAATCTAAGTGAAAAGGAATTAGTCAAGTGTAAATCTACTTTACCCCTTTACAAACTTCTATTGACATTTAATCTAAAGCCATATGAGATTTCAAACCTAAATAATCTTTCTTTTAATAACTGGATCTGGAACATAAGTTTATATTTTGGTACAAACACATATGCAGTAAACCAACATTAAAACTTGAAACATGAACTGAATTAATTGGAAATAAATCACCCAATTTAAATTTATTTCAGTATACGTCTACAATTAACATCTTCTCTCTTTTTAATTAAAAGGTTCCAATCACATTAATTGACATTGATTTCTAAGTTAAATTTTAAAACAGAAATGTGATAATTCAATTACTTTTTTTAGTAATTTAACGTATTTATGGACTTATTGTATACAAACCAAAAGCTTTTAATTTCTTATTAAATAATTGATTTCTTATTCCTGTAATTAATCTGTAAGCTAAAATACATTTCAAATAAACAAACATATGTTTACTCCTTTATTGACCTTATTCATTTTTATTTTTGACTTAAATGTTCTCATATTAAATCAACTACAACCTTATAAATTCATTCAACATAATTTTTCATTTTATTTCACTCAACTCTACAATTAACATCTTTTCTTATATTAGCTGCAATATTTAATTATATTTAATTTCATTTGATTCCCAATTTAAGTCGTCAGATTAAATAAATAGGCAACATATCACAATTGTCCCCTTTTACTTAATTTAATCACATTTATGGTTTTATTATTTACAAACAAATGTTATAAATACTTACACAACACTGGTTTTATCTAATTACGATTAATTGCATATTTTCTTCATTAATTAATATAACATTTAAATTTAATTCCTTATATTCAATTTATAACCAAGTATAACATTTCAATCATTTCAATTAATTAGAATTTAATTAAAATTGTTAATAATTAATTTAAATTAACATTGTTACCTTTCATTCTAATTATCATCCTCATTAATAAATCACAAATTTTTATTTCTCCTAATGTTAAATCACAAAACCTTATTAAATTCAATAATTTAATTATCGAAAAATTACGGGTCCTTATACTCTCCCCCACTCAAAACTTTTCGTCCTCGAAAAAGGAAAGAAGCAATTAAGGAATTAATATATCTTATTCAAAATATTAAATTTATATACAATTAGTTTACATAATTAAATAATTTTAATAAATATATCAATTTATAACCATTAAATCCTTTTATATTCAAGTTCAATAAAAGTTTGAAAACATTATCACAAAATTTTCTAAGTCCAAAATTCATGGAAAATTTTGTTAGGGTCTTCTTTGTATGGAGATGTCTTGGAGAAATAAAAATATCAATAATAACAATATATATCACATTTTTCAAAATAAGATATCCCAACCCACGAGAAAGCAATATAAAACTGCTAGAAAACCGAATCCGAGAACGAACCTATTTATCGAGCAAACAACGCTTATTTATGAAACCAAAATAGTAGCTATTGTTTCCATTAACATGTATTTCACTTATACAATCCAAAGAGGTTAATAATTATGTAAAAGAGAAATATTTAAGGTTTTTTTTTGAACTGGTACTTTATATACAACAAATCATTGGGACAACATATCCCATGTCAAATAAACGTTCGAAAGCAAGTTTCGAACTTGTGACATTCTGCACCAAAGCCGAATCAGTTAACCATTTAGACAAAGGTGCTTGTCAGAAATATTTAAGTTATTTCAACTAATAACAACAAACCAACACAACATAATAACAAGCACTTACAAACAAAACCATACAATCATCACATGCAAATCAAGAAATTAGCCATCCATCCATGTCAACCCAAATATATGGTTTGTTCGGATTTAGAAACTTTAAATCGTGTAGAATGATAAATAAACTGCTAAGTATACCATAAACTCAACAGTCTTAGATAAAACTAAATAGATTATTTATACATCCTAAACAATTTAAAATATCACTTCCCAATCATTCCATAAGTCAAAACAGACGATTATCCCAAGTATTATTCAAGTTCATTCTTATTAATTTCATTTCACATCATTTATTGTTCATAATTTTTCATTCATACAATGATTGTTTTTTTCTCCGTTTGTTACAAAATTCATTTCTTTTTATTTATTCATACAATACTTATTTTCATTTATTTCCATTCATTACTTATGAAATTTCATTTCTCACTTATCTACATAATGCCAATTTCTTTGCATTACTTCACATTCATATCTTACATAAGTTATTTCCATTAAATTATTTAGATTATCTATTATTATATAAGCCTCTTTACAATTAAATTCACCATTAATAAATTATTATTTTTTCACATTCATTTCTTCCATATATAGTATTATTGAATATTAAATCGATTTCTAAATCATTTCAACATTTTCTGAAGTTATAATCATTGAAACAATGTAGTATTCGCTTTTACTATTCATTTTAATTACAAATAGCCGCAACATTAACTTAAGTTCATAATCATTTACTTACAGCATTCACTCTTTCTATAGATTTAATTAGTAACATTTCAATTTATCAACTTAAGTTTATAACAATTTATAACATCAGAATTCTTATTTAGAAGTAATTTCATTAAACACTTTCATTACTTAAGTTTTACTTGTATAATATTCTATTACATATCCTAATTTAACATTTCAACTTTTAATATTTTGGTAAGTTTTATAAATATATATATAATTATATATATATGTGTGTGTGTGTGTGTGTGTTTTTAAGAATGCAAGCGGAAGTTACACAAGTTACCTCATTCACTTTAGTAAACAAAATGTTTAATAATTACATCATCTAAATTTCATTGTTCTTTAACTGTAAGTTGCAAATTTCTAATTTCTTATCTATTTCATTAATCATTTTAACATCAAATTTCTTATTTCATTTTAGAAGTTTCCAATTATTAATATAGTCAAGATTCCATTCATTACAGTAATTTCAATTTCAAATTTACAAAAACTTAAGAACTAAACAACCGGGTTCCTTTTGAATCATTTTAAAATTATACACACACACACTCTCATAACTTATATATATATATATATATGTCAAATCAAACTTCAGAAATCAAAATTAAGATTTGTTTATCAAAACGAATGTGCAGTAAAACTACTACAGCAGTCTTCCCACTTTGAAACTCGAAAATGAACGTCGATGATGCGTTCACTCATCATCGAATTATTTTCCAATGACAGAGAGGGACTACAGAACTTATTTCTTTTTAAAATTCCTTTAAGCATTTCTTTCAGATCATATTGAAATATTTATATCAGAAATACTTTCAAATAATATTAAAATTATATTCCAAAATCTTTTGAAAAAGATTTCCCAAATCCCGGAACTTAAGTTCTCAAATTTCAATCTATATTCATTTTATTTGTAAATCTTATTTCATAACCAACTATTCACGGAATTTCACTTCCTATTAAACAATTATATCACCTCCAATTATATGATTTATAAAATTATTCTTTTGTATACAAAATATGATACAAGGTAAAATTATTTCATTTACCTATATTTCAAAATGATATCGTACCTATTTGCCCTATTAAGTGTTTAGAAACCCCTATCGATGTCATAGCGTCCTATGTATCGACCGAAATTTATAAATACGAAACAGAACAAATTAACACAATAAAAAAACCTTTTACAACACCAACAAATATGCTCTCTCATATATATACACTCAACGACTCATTCTAGGATATTACTACCCTATTTTATATGAGTCAGACCCCACAAAGCTAAGGTTATCGCTAAACCAAAGCTCTGATAACAAATGTAACGGCCCACCTTTTTGGACATTTTAAATCGACCATAAACCTCACATATCGAACTCAAACCATTCAAAAGGGTTTACAAATAAACAGTTCATGAAGCTGTTTACAAATAACATTTAATTATACTTTTACAATACAGATCAAAGGTACATACAACAGAAATAAATAAATAAATAAATAAATGTAGCATGAAGTGGAATAAATATAATAGTATTAAATCTTTTTCTTCGTCCTTCAGAAAGAAGCTTTCGATAAACTGAAAAGCTTAGATTGACTCGAGCGAATTGAAAAGACAAAACACTCAAGTCAGAACTAAAAGATCATATGTAAGTTGAATCAATAGTAAATAAATATTAGTGTAATGGCGTCCGAGATGTTATAGGATTGAACATCTCCTATCCAGTGTCTACCATAAGAACAATAAGTTAAGAGATATTCGGGATTCCATCTCCTAAGGATCCGTAGAACAATCTACATACATAGTACAATACGTTATTATAATAATGTCTACGTAAAGTAAAGTATTAAAATAGCATTAAGGCGTTACCCATATCCCACTTAACATATTTTTATATAATCCTATTGTCTATACAGTACCGTAATTCCTCCGTAAAGAGTAGGGTATCAAATGGCACTCCATAGGTATGGTACCAACCAAAGTCGTAGAAGGCGCGATAGGGCATGTGAACTCGACACTCGAGGCAGTGTTAGGATAGATATACCAATAGCAGATCCGGACTGGTGGTAACGCATAGCGGCTACTACCGCCACCTCGGAACACACTAATATAATAAAAATCAAGGGGTGCTCACCAAATCATCACAAAGTCATAATATGTTATCGAAGAAATGTATCCGACCGAAGGAATGACCTCACTTGACCCGGCGTGGCTTCTGTTTTAGTCACATCTAAGCTGACTCACAGAGTCAGGGTCAAGTATATACCTCATATAGAATCGTTCACCAAACATCCTGCTTCATTTCTAGAATCTCCACCACGTTCATAGTTGTTAAATTGGTTTTTGGTATTGGCATAGTGTATGAAAATATTTGATCCCAGTCTCTTTAACAACCAAACGCTTATTACACACCATATGGTTCTTTTACATTTTCAAAAACATTTCATAATTTATATCAAAATATTATATTCTCAAAATCACTTCGAAATCATATTCACTTTCAAAAACATATTCACTTTCGAAAACAATTCACATTTTTAAAACACACCACTTTACATAGTCTGAATTTAATAGGTTAAATAGATTTAAAATATTTTAATAGTTTAAAAATAGATTAAAATAGTTGAGACGGATTTAAGATAGTTTTAAAATAGATTAATAGATTTAAAATAGATTAAATAGATTAATATGCTTTAACTAGATTTAAAATGAATTAACATACTTCAAATAGATTTAAAAAAGATTAAAATAGGTTAAAAATACTTTATATAGATTTAAAATAGATTAAATTAGGTTAAAATACTTTAAACAGATCTAAAATCATTTAATTTAACCAATCCGATGTCCGTATGTAATTTTCTACCCTATGGTCAAGTGATATGAATATTTGTCATTTCTATCCGCAAATATTTAAATTTACGGGTATATATCATCTCAACCCGCAATCCTAAAATTTCAAATCAATGAAAATCACTTGTGTTTATCATTTCAACCCATAATGATTTTCCCCTATTCTATATAATCGTTCGGGTATGTATCATTTCAACCTACAAGGAACTTGAAGTGTTATAACAATAACAAATACAACATCCAGTCATCCAATTTCAATAATCAAACATACATCACAATCATCATCCAAATCAACTAATAACATCAATAAATAACTGATTATCATTAGCAAATATTAAATTGACAATAAAACTCAATATTAAATTGAACGATGATTAAATGCAATAAAAGTCAAATTTAACTAGAATGGCAATTTAATATACCAAACATCAACTAATCAATTCTAAATCACATCACAAATTAAATTTAACTAACATGAGATAATTTTGTAATTATGAGTGGGTTAAAACACCCACCATTGATTTATAGTCAATGTAAATCTAATAAAAGTCCAAAATTCCAATAGAAGAAATCGCTCATGAATCGAAGTTTATATGCAAAAGATATTCATATTACAAGAAATACTAGTAAAATAATAATTGGTACACGTTTAAGTAAAAAAATAAACAAATTTGAATACTTACATTTTTCTCAAGATAAGGCTTCAGGCAAAGATGGAAGAACAAACTAAGATAAGGGCAGGACATACAGGGAAATAAAATGAAGCTCACGCTTCATAAAAGAAAGCTTTTAAATTTGCAAGTTCACATCAAAATGATTTAGGGAAATGGAAGATTTGAAATGGAGATCTAAACATAAGAAATGAAGCAGTGACAAGAAAAATGAAGGAACAATTTTAAAAATGTGAACAATTTTCTAATGATATTATAACTTCGGCAAAGAATAATTTGAACTAAATGAATATGAGGTGTCAAGAGAAACAAAACATAAAAGAAGAAATAAAGTGGCAGGTTATTTTATAATAAAGAAATGAGGGTGGAGGGACAAAAATGAATGTCACGTTTCTAAAATGAAGGCTTTAGGAAATATAGGCTTCCAAAACAAAAACAAAAATATGAGGTTGTGGAAGAAGGCTACAGGAAACCAAAATGAAAAGAAATGAAGTGGCTGTAGAAATATGAAATGAGATGGAGAAAACAACAATCTCATAAAAAAATTCTTTAGAATTTGGAGGTAGGACATGGTGTAAAGAGGTGGAGAAAGGTTAAAAAATGTATACATATAAAATGAAACCCACGTTTGAGAAGATGTAGCTTCAAGAAAAAGAGGAAGGAAATAAACGAAAATGAAGAAACAACAAAATTGAGGAAAGAAATATGGTATGTATTAAATAATGATGAAGGAATGCATGGACCAGATGTACACTACGTCGAACCTTTGGAATTCAAATTTCAAACTTACGTCTCCTCTTTATTACGTTCTTTAACTCCCATAAACTTACAGTTACACCTATTTAATTTTACGTTAACACACGATAAATGAAAATAATTTCTCTATACAAATTTGTGTAATAATTAAGGCAATATACAGCATTAGTAACCTTTCATTTCTCTCCTTGCGATTAGACTGGGAATTTAAACAAACATGTTAACGTTTTGATTAAACATTTTACTAGGAATGAATTAACATACATTAAAAAAAATGACAACATAAATGAGGTAATATAAATAGGTGTATAACATATATAAGTGTGTGTGGTCATCTTTATCTCCATTTATAGTTTACATTCATAAATAAAAGATAGGCTACTAATCCACATAAGGAGGCAATGAATGTAAGAGTAAATTAGAAGAGCGAAGATAGAAAGGTAAGTTATGTTGCAATTAAAATCTAATCAAATCTAAGTGAAAAGGAAATAGTCAAGTGTATATCTACTTCACCCGTTTACAATCTCCTATTGACATTTAATTTAAAACCATATAACCTAAATAATCCTTTTTTTATAATTGGATCTGAAATATAAGTTTATATTTAGGTACAAAAATATATGTAGTAAACCAACACTAAAATTTGAAAAATGAACTGAATTAGTTAGAAATAAATCACCCAATTTAAATTTATTTTAATATACGTCTACAATTAATATCTTCTCACTTTTTAATTAAAAGGTTCCAATCACATTAATTACCATTGATTTCTAAGTAAAATTTTAAAAGAGAAACGAGACAATTCCCTTTTTTAGTAATTTAACGTATTTATGGAATTATTGTATACAAACCAAAAGCTATTAATTTATTATTAAATAAATGATTTTTTATTCCTGCAATTAATATGTAAGCTAAAATACATTTCAAAAAAATAAACATATGTTTACTCCTTTACTAACCTTATTATTGACATAAATGTTCTCATATTAAATCAACTATTACCTTATGAATTTATTCAACATAAGTTTTCATTTTATTTCACTCAACTCTACAGTTAACATCTTTTCTTATATTATCTGCAATATTTAATTACATTTAATTTCATTTGATTCCCAATTTAATTCATCAGATTAAATAAATAGGTAACATATCATAATTGTCACCTTTTACTTAATTTAACCACATTTATGGTTTTATTATTTACAAAAAAATGTTATAAACACTTACACAACACCAATTTTATATCACTACAATTAATTACATATTTTCTTCATCAATTAATATAACATTTAAATTTAATTCCTTATATTCAAATCATAACCAAGTATAGCATTTCAATCATCTAAATTAATTGGAATTTCATTAAAATTGTTAATAATTAACTTAAAATTAAAATTGTTACCTTGCATTCTAGTTATTATTCTCATTAATAAATCATAAATTTTTATTTCTTCCAATATTAGATCACAAAACCTTATTAAATTCAATAATTAATTTATCGAAAAATTACGGGTCATTACAAAGGTATTAAGTAGCTTGGGTTATATCTCTTACATTGTCAGATATTTTTGACATTGCTTATGGGTTATGGGATTAGGAAACCTACTTCGAAAATGGAAGGTATTAAGTGGTTGTTTAAGGGCCCGCCTCCTTTCCTTATATGAAGTATTTTATGGTTTCAAAATATGTATGACATGTTCTTTTTTTGAAAGATAGTGCCCAAGTACTGGAATAGTAAGGCTCGAGGTTTTTATTCATCAAACACTTGTTGTTCTAACTCCCTCCTCATTACAACATAGGTTAGAGAAGGAGTTGATGCTGCTTGAAGATGGAGAGAGTTGTAACGACTTGCCTTTTTGACTTTAAAAAATCAACACTAATACATCCACGGTATTCTTGTGCCGAGCATCTGAATACCGGAAAGGCAGATTGTTGGGGTGAAAGAAAGAAATGATAGAGAAGAATCTATCATCGTGACAAGCAATATGTAATATAAAAATGATCTTTACAAAAGAAAAGATTCTTTTACATACAATTATTAGAGTAATCCTAACCTATCATCAGTCTGGACAGTTATAACAACATGTCTTCATAATTGTTGATACATACAAACCAGAAAGTACGGTGGAAATAAAAGAAAATACGAGAATACGTCGTGGTAGCATCCAGCTCGTCTCTTGAAACTCCAAAAAGTCCATCACTAAATCTGAAAATATGTTAGAGCTGACCCAAGCATTATAAGAAAATAATGTTTGGATCATCTGGTAAAACCAGAATGAGAAACTTAATCATATGGATTACTTTAATACTATAAAACCCTTTCAAAAAAGATATCTCGAAACACGGAGGTATTTAACCTTATAATGAGCAAACCATTTAATTAGAAGATTCGATGATATTATAATAATGTCTAGGGTTAAATAAATACTGAATCATAGCGGAAATGGTTACATTAATTACATTCTAGCATATTAGGTATACAACTAAATTCGTAAAGGCTCATATTCAAGATTGGATTTCCATCAATGACAAGGCTACTGTAGTACCGCCTGCCATATTACACCTTTATAAATGTACCGAGAGCCTCACATGGATCCTCTGCCAATATAGATCATGTTGCCCCTCGAACATGGCATACCGCATTACATCATTCCCCATGCTCCAAGGCTGCAAAACTTTTGCACCAGGGCACAACCCCACTCTTCCCATGCGCATGCATACTAAATCCATAAATACTGATTCTAGATCGAGGAATGAAGCTCTTAATAGTAGCGACCCACGTAGCGCTACTGCATATCTCCTGTTTTTGTCATTATCGGGTTGTGAGGCCTATGAGGTCACTATTACCTTTTCCATCTCTTAGAAAATCCCACTTGGAATGCTAACACCACCGTTCCGACACAATGCAATGCCAACAATCATGCATATATGTTGTTCAAGATATAAACAAACTAAAGGCACCACTTTTACTGCATTCATTTGGAATTACCATCGGAATTAGTAGTAAGTAGCCCTTGCACTTCAAGGAACTCTATTTTTAATTTCACAATCTTCAAGATGTAATGACCCACCATTTTGGATAGTTTAAATCGACAATAAACCACACATGTCAAACTCAAACCATTCAAGAGGGATGATTGTTATAGGGTAAATAAGAAAAAAACAAAGAAAGAAAGAAAAAAAACACAGAACCTCACAGCGGAATGACAAAATATAATAATCAATTAAACAGTTCATGAAGTTGTTTACAAATAACATTTGATTATACTTTTACAATACAGATCAAAGTTACATATAACAGAAATAAATAAAAAGATGCAGCGGAACAACATGATGTAATTGAATAAATAAAATAAATAGTAGTAGTATTAAATCTTCGTCTTCGTCCTCTAAAAAGTATTCTTCGATAAACTGAAAAGCTCATACCGACCCGAGCGAATTAAAAAGACAAAACACTCGAGTCAGAACTAAAAGATCTTATGTAAGTTAAATCAACAGTAAATAAATATGAGTGTATGGCGTCGGGGATGTACAGGGTTTGATATCTCTTATCCAGTGTCTAACGTGAGTGCAATAACTTAAGAGATGTTCGGGATTTTCATCTCTTAAGGATCCATTAAAATATCTATATACATAGTACAATACGCTATTATAATAGTGTCTACAGTAAAGTAAAGTATTAAAATAGTGTTAAGGCGCTACTCATATCTCCCTTAACACATTTTATATATTCCCATAGTCTATGCAGTACTGTACGCTCCTTCGTGAGGTTTACCCAAAGGGCACTCCATATGTACGGTAAAAAACAAACTTGTAGAAGGCGCAATATGGCATATGAACATGGCACTCAAGGCAATGCCAGACTGGTGGTAACGCATAGTAGCTACTACCGCCCACCTCGAAATACATTTCCATAATCAAAATCAAGGGGTGGCCACCAAATCATCACAAAGTCATAATATGGTATCGAAGAAGCATGTCTGATAGGAGGAATGACCTCATTTGGCCCGGCATGGCTCCTGTTTTAGTCACATCAGGGTCACGTCAATACCTCATACAGAATCGTTCACCAAACCATCGTACTTTATTTATGGAATCTCCACCACGTACATACTTGTTAAAGTGGTTTTGGTATTGGCAGTGAGTATGACAATATCCGATCCCGATCTCTTTAACAACCAACTGCTTATTTCACACCGGTTGGTTCCTTTATATTTCAAAAAGTCAATCCATAATTAATATCAAAATATCATATTCAATTTCAAACCATATCACTTTTTAAATCATATTCACTTTCAAAACTATATTCGCTTTCAAAATCAAATTCAATTTTGAAATTATCGACAAGATAGGTTAATTAAATCCTCATTCCAAAATCATCATATTTACTCAAATATGTCATTTCACAAAAATGTATCAATTTCAACTCCCAACTTAGGTTGTATCATCATCAAGGTTTACATATAAATACTTCAACTTTACATAGTCTGATTTTTAGAAAATAGTTTAGATAGTCATAAATAGTTTGAAAATAGTTAAATACTCTAAAATAGTTTAAATGATTTAAAATAAACAAAATAGATTAAAATAGTTTAAATAGTTCAAGTAGTTTAAATAGATTCAAATTAGATTAAATTAGATTTAAAATGATTTAAATATATTAAAATAGACTAAATAGCTTTAAATTATATAAAATAAATTTAAAATAGACTAGATAAGTTTAAATTATATTAAATAAATTTAAAATAGAGTAAATAAATTTAATTAGTTTAAAATAGGTAAAATAGATTGAACTGGATTAAATAGATTAAAATAAGTTAAAATAGTTTAAATTGATTAAAATAGTTTAAAGTAGTTTAAAATAGAACTCAAAGTTATATTCAAACATTTTCAATAACTCAATTTCGATAAAATTCATTTATATTTGATAATTTAACTTTGAAATTCCAATTTAAATCCTTTAAACAATTCATTAAATCAATTCCAATTTCAACATTAACGCTTGGATTTTGGAAAATAATTTAGTTAATATAAATCAATTTCTATTTCAAAATACCAGTTAACTGAATTCAAAATTTAAAGATTTGAAAATCATTTAATTTAACCAATCCGGTGTCCATGTATAAATTTCTAACCTATGGTCAAGTGATACAGATATTTATCATTTCAATCCGCAATTTAAAATTTTATGGGTATATATCATTACAACCAACTATCCCAAAATTGAATTTCGAATACATGAAATCGCTCGAGTCTATCATTTTAACCCACAATGATTTCTCCCTAATCTGTCAGATTGTTTTGGTATGTATCATTTCAGCCCATAGGGAATTTGAAGTGTTACAACAAAATAAATTATAACATCCAGTCATCCAATATCAACAGTCAAACATCCATCAAAATCATCATCCAAATCAATCAATAAACATCAATTGCTAACTGATTATCAATAACAAGTATAAACTAATGAATTAAAATTTAATATTAAATTAAATGATGATTAAATGCAATAAGTCATATTTAACTGGAATGACAATTCAAATATACCAAACATCAATCAATCAATTTCTAATCACATCATAAATATAATCTAACCAACATAAGATAATTTAGTAGTTGTGAGTGGGTAAAAACACTCACCTTTGATTTCCAATTGATTTAAAACAAAACAAGATCCAAATTTGAACAGTCACTAAATTCGTCCAAACAAGTTTCAAAATATCCGGAATTTCCATACGATCGAAGCGGAACAAACCGCGCGTGAATCCGAGATCGTATGCAAAAGTTATGAGGATGAGAATGATTGACAATTAAGATTAAATAAAATAATTAAACAATGTTTACACGTCACCTCACCGCTGCAAGAAGCCTTAGCTTCAATATCGCAACCCATGGCCATGAACAGCCGCCTTCATTAATCCTCCTCCATGCGCTGCCACGAGCCACTTCGACCAAATCCGCCACCATCGCCAGAACGCTGTCGACCCCCCTACCTTAGCCAAGAATGCAACCCCCTCCGTCGCCACATAGGGCTGCCACACCGAGAATGAAAGTCGGCCAAAGATCCTCAAATTCTTGCAACCACATTGATAGCTTCGACGAACTAACTACACCGATGAGCACTGCTAATCAACCTCTTCGCAACGACACCTCCCAATCGTCAATAGGACGACGATCTGCCGTTGGATCGAAAACCATAGGAATGGACGGCTGAGGTTCAACCTCAATTTCTGATCAAAAGGTGATTCAAATCGAAAAACGAATAACAGTAGTGAATTACGCTCGTTGAGAGCTTCAAATCGGTATATAATATTTAGGGTTTGGAGAGTTTGAATTTTGAAATTGGTTTTGAAATTGGATTTTGGGTTTGTAATTTGAAATTAGTTTCTGCCATTGAAGAAAGGAACACAAAGAAGTTAATGTACATATAGGAATCAGAAATAGAAAAACTGCTAGGGTTAGAACAGAACAATTTATACAAATAAAGCCCGACAAGAATGAATAACACCCAAATTGATTTGAATTGACAATAACGACCCGAAAATCCCGTTTCACTTCCGAAACGAAAGTGAGTCATCCATTTATCAAAATAGACATTTTCGATATTATTAAACTAATGGAACAGGTTTCAAGTCCTAGTTCCATCGTATGAAGAAATTAGCTTTAAAATCAGCTTATTTCAATTTGATTTCAATTAAAATGATTTCAACACGTTTCGAACCCGTACGATCAAACAACAAGTTTGATTGCTACGAAACTTGAAATCCTATAATAATTCACTTTTACGGATCCGATGAAACTGGTTTCATTGAAATCCGAGACAGTGGCCAAAATGGCTAATTTCACATTAATTAAAAATTTATTATTAAATTGATTAAATCACTTTTTAATTCAATCTTCATAAACTAACAATTTTCATCATTTTTGACTACTTAGACATTTGCAATAATTTAAACAAATTTACATATCAATTCAATGTTAAATATTGCACTAATTACAATGTTCAATTTCAACTGTAATTAAATCCAACTAATTATAATTTAATTCCAATAAATTGATTTCAAATTTTTTTCTCAATCAACCATTACTCTATGGTCACAGTTAACATTGGTTTATATCTTATTACATTAGTTTTCCCCAATTTCATTTTAATTTACATTAACATAATTTTAGTTACATTTAATTGCAATTGATTTCCAATTGAACTCAACAACGTAAATAAATAGGTAACATATCACAATGGTCACCTTTTACTTAATTTAATCACATTTATGGTTTTATT
The DNA here is from genome assembly GCA_030765085.1 of Allium cepa. Lineage (NCBI taxonomy): Eukaryota > Viridiplantae > Streptophyta > Magnoliopsida > Asparagales > Amaryllidaceae > Allium > Allium cepa. Next base: position 787,474,403 of record CM060935.1, on the reverse strand, counting down.
ATTTACAAAACCAATTTTAAATACTTACAGAACGTGGATTTCATCCAATCATAATTAATTACATATTATTTCACAGATTAATATAACATTTGGTTAATTTCCTTATTTACAATTTATAGTCAATTTTAAATTTTTAATCATTTCAATTAATTGGAATTACATTTAAAGTGATTATTAATTACCTTAAATTCATATTATTACATTTAATTCTAGTTATATTCTTATTATTAAATCTTAAATTTTTTATTTTTCACACATCAAGCTCCAAAACTCATTTAATTTAATATATTTAATTATTGAAAATTATGGGTCGTTACACAAGATGTCTTCTAAATAATCGAATACGAATATGGTTTGGAGTGGTTACGGTTTCAAGTCATCTCATATAAGTACACTCTCCAGCTTACCGATTGCTCCAAAATCAATCGATATTTCCAGTAAACTTAACTTCGGCTCTCTTTAAAATAAATAGACAATACATAAGAGTGGAGATCACCTCCTAATCATTTAAGTGAATGAATTTCCTTATCGTTTTTCCTAGAAGAACACAACGAGTTTATATGTATAGTATAACATCACCGAAGATAACCGTACTATATAATTCCCGTGTTTCTTCTACATATTACTAGCATTATATTTGGCCAAGATTTGATCGTTGGTTATTTAACTATCAAATAAACTACAACAATCCAGAGATTTAATTTTGGTGAAAACCATTAAGCCTCTTTAATTAATCCTTCCATTAATTAAAATCACTGTGTAAATACATTGTATTAAATACTTTTACAAAAATATATATATGTATGCCACTCAATCATTATTCCTTTATACTCTCTCGATGATTAGAAATATCCATATACTTATCTCAATGGTATAAGTATATTCACAAATCTTAAAGAAGATTTCTTTTTTTTCAAATTCTTATTTAAATGGGCCCAAAACAAATAGCATTTAAAACATTGCTTTCTCTAAGCCCAAGCCACTTTTCCTTCAGTTTAAGTATGGAAAGAATGCTTTCATACCACCATAATTAAGAAGGATTATTTATCAAAATCAAATCTCATTCCTTTTATAAACTCATTCTATATTTACAAATTCTTTTATAAATCTTTAAATTCCAAAAATTATCTATAAAACTCCTTATATAAATCTCTAAAATTACTTACGGAACTCTTTTTTATTTATAAAACTCTTTTATAAAAATCCTTTTATAAATCCAAACTAATTTTTATAAACCATATATTAAGTAAAATTCCTTTTATAAAACAATTTATTATTTAAAAACACCTTTATTAAATTAATTAATTACCTTTAAACATCATAAAATAATAATTAATTAACTTTAAAACTCGTTAGTAAAATAATTAATTAACTTTGTAACATCATTTATAAAATAATTAATTAACTTTAAACATCATTAATAAAATAATCAATTATTAAAAATGTCATAAAAAATAATTTATTTAATTTAAACATCATTAATAAAACAATTAATTCTTAAACATCATATATAAAATAATTAATTCTTAAAAACGTCATTAATAAAATAATTAGTTAACTTAAACATCATTAATAAAATAATTAATTCTTAAAAATCATTTATAAAATAATTAATTCTTAAAATATCATTGCTAAAATAATTAATTAACTTAGACATCATTTATAAAATAATAAATAAACTTAAAATATCATTAATAAAATAATTAAAATCATTTATAATTGATAAACACTTAACCTCAAATTGTTGTAAAATTTAAGTTAATTTAATTTCATAACTTTTTAAATTCGAAAAGTGGTTTAGCAACCATTATGGTTGTGACGCCCCACCTCTATACCCACGCTAGCCAAGAACACTACGGGTGAATGCTGTCAACTAGCACGAAGAATAAGGCTGTTGAGGAGCGACCACCTGTATAATTGCTTTGCGCGAGCACCGATATGTCAGATAGTATAACATGCATTTTATCTCAAGAGGAAATCCGACACACCGATACAAACACAAAGCTACTACACAGTGGCTATGATAATCTTCGGAAACAAATACAGAAATAAACATAACGTAAATCAGTCACAGATAATTCATATCACAAAGGCGGAAGAAGACATGAATACATAATTAACACATGGAAGTGTAAATCAGAGTAGTGGTCAAAAAGATCCACCATAATACAAAAGAATAGCAACACGTGCTACACAAAAGAATACAACTATGAGTCTATATCTCAAGTGTATACAACAAAATAAACTACTAATCTAAGTAGTTTGCCAAAAGTCAGAATAATGAATCCCAGGGGAGAAGTCAAGCAGAAGCACCTGTAACATCTCGGTCTGACCCGAGTATTATTTAATAAGAAAATAATAAACGGATCAATCTAACTATAAATATCAGATGAAACGATATAGAATAAGAGATATGACTAAACACATAATAAGCACAATGCCAAGCTGTGATATATATAAGTAATTGAAAATCAACGAGAGATTAATCAATATCACCATCTACACAAGAATCAAAGAAATGTCATACTCCTCATTTCGTTCACCAAACCATAAATATTGACAATTATATCAATGCCAATCACAAATTTCAGTGACACACAAATTCACCAATGCACAAATATTGATAAAACTTATCAATGGAAATCACGAAAATTGGTGAAGCACAAATTCTAGAAATCATCTCAAGAAATCCAGAAATCACAAAAAGGGGGAAGGCCTATCACAAACGGGAGCATAAAGCCCACCAACACGTGTATCAAAACGGAACGCTAATTCCATGGTTGCTAACCATCATAAATTGAGCCGAAGCTCCACAAATGGCCCGAAGACCATGGGTTGCTACCCCACCAAATTGATTCGAAACTCCACAAAACGGGGTTTAGTCTCCCTCGTAGACAAAGAGACATCGCACATTGCTAGTCTAAATCACAAAGATGATCGTCATAATCAACGAGAAGTGTCGATTACAGTAAGATAGTAAATATACGAACTTAGCATCATGTCCCATAATCACTAGCTTAACTTAAATATTTACGAACAAATTGTAGATCTCCACTAGAAAATTGTCACAAGAGTTTCAATCGAACAAGTCCAAGAATTAACCAACAAAGTGAACGCAAGCGTTTCATACCACTTGTTTTACTAAGTCGTTTAATTAGATTTCTCATACGAGTGAGGTAAAGGTTTGTATATACTAATAGATTGGAAAACGGTTTTATAAACGAATTTGGTATTAAAATAGTATTGAAATCGTTTGAGGAAAGAGTTTTGATATTTACTACTAGTATAGAAAACCGTTATATTTTTAAAGTGACAAACCACAAAGAAGATTGTAAAAACAATCAATCACTAAAATTCACATTCGAAGACGTGAATAAAATCCAAAGAAACCGATAAAGAATTCATCGAAATGGATATTCAAAAATCCCTAAATAGGAGCCATCAAATGCATAATAAATGATAACAACAAATAGGATCATCACGAATCGATTTAAATTGGAATTCTCAAGTGAATAGGCAAATAGGCAAAATTGGTAAAACACAGCAGTTTCAGACGTCTGAAACAAGTGGTTCAGACGTTTGAATCTGGAAATATAAAGATTTCCAGAACACAATTCAGACGTCTGAACCAAGTGTTTCAGACGTCTGAAATAGGCATATTTTAGCCTATTTCCTTTCTGGTTGAAATAGAACCAATTCAGACGTCTGAAACCCTATATTCAGACGTCTGAATCTGGGAATAGAAATCTTCCCAGACAATATTCAGACGTCTGAATATTCCGTTTCAGACGTCTGAATCTGGGGTTCAGGGCATTCCCTGAACCTAGGCCGAAAATTGCCAAACGAATATCGAAAACGATCGAACGAGCAAATGGCGATGACTAAGGAATTACGTCGAACGACAACCCAGCCTAAACGGCTCTTCGATACGCCTCAAATATCAATGTCCAAATATCCATAATAGGATTTTCATAAATTAGACCAAAACACCAAAAATTGGAATATACACGAAATCGATCCAAACCAAAATCAATTGCACACGAATAAACGTTAGGAATTCATACCTAACAATCGAAGATAATTATAGACAAAGATGTGAGATAAAAATCTCACCTTTTTACAAAATCAAACAAGAAGAAGCTTGAAAGCAAATGGAGAATCAACCTCTCTTCAACACAACCCAAATGAGCTTGAATCTATGCTCAAAACAAGAACATTCCCAAAATTAGGTTTAGGAATTTCTGAAATAGGTAAGAGAATAAGTTGGAGAAGAAGAAGAGAATGCTTACCAATGGGTTCTCTTGAATTTGGAGCTAGGAATTTGAGGTTGCAAGAGGAACTAGGGTTTTGGAGTTTTAATTTCCAATCTCTCCCACCATTATTGCCTTAGAACTGAAAAGAGGAAGAAGTGAGGGTGAATGGGGAAGAGTGGTTCAGTTTTGAGTATAAGTTGGCTAGTGGGCTGAACCCAAACTCAAACCCAAAGTGAAAAAGGTCAAATTTTTGACTAACTCCAAATATATCAAAGTTTATACTCAAAAAGGTCACAATCGGCATTTTGAACTCAATGGAGGAGGTCCCGAGTCCTAATTCGACCGTATGCAAAAAGTAGCTTTTCGGACTAAATTCCGAGTATCGATAAAATATTTAAATATAAAATCGATAAATATGCGGGTTGTTACAGACTCCCCTCCTTAAAGAAATTGCGTCCTCGCAATATTTTAAAAGAAGATATATAGTAACAACCATAAAAGCATATTCAACACAAAAGAAATTTAAAATAAAAGGTTCACCTCAAAGAGCACGAGAAAGCAAGTCCGGATGTGTTCGCTCGATGAACTCTTTAGATTCCCATGAACAATCCTTAGGATTTGAAGACCATTGGACTTTAACAAGCGGGACATCTTTATTTCGAAGGCGTTTGACCTCCGAAGCAACAATTCGAACAGGATGCTGCTCATAAGTTAAATTAGGCGAAACTTCAATCTCTTCCACAACACCGGGCTCAAGAATAGAATCGGAATCTCGAAGACATTTCCGAAGTTGAGAAACGTGAAACACGTCATGGATAGCAGAAAATTGAGCCGGTAATAAAAGGCGATAAGTCATGGAACCAATACGTTCAGTGATAGGAAATGGCCCAATATATCGAGGCGCCAATTTTCCCGATCGACTAAAGCGTACAACACCCTTCATTGGTGAAACACGAATAAAAATAGAATCTCCAACAGAAAATTCTAATTTCCTTCTTCGATTATCGGCATAGGACTTTTGTCTACTCTGGGCTTCTTTCATCCTATGACGAATAAGATCAATCTTTTCTGTGGAATCACGAATAAAATCTGGACCTAAAACCAGCTTCTCACCGGTCTCAAGCCAACAAGAAGGAGATCGGCATGGCCTTCCGTAGAGTGCCTCAAAAGGTGCCATACCAATAATAGATTGGAAGCTATTATTATAGGAGAATTCAACAAGTGAAATATGATCTTCCCAACTTCCACCAAAATCAAGCACACAAGAACGAAGAAGATCTTCAAGAGTTTGATTCACACTCTCAGTTTGTCCATCGGACTGGGGATGATAAGCGGTGCTAAAATTAAGCTTCGTTCCCAAAGCTTTTTGAAGACTCTTCCAAAATCCACTAGTAAACAATGGATCTCGATCACTAACAATAGAAGTAGGAACTCCATGCAATTTAACAATCTCTTTGATAAAGAGCTTGGCCAAAAGAGGAACGGTTCGGTTAGACCGAACGGGAATAAAATGGGCGGATTTAGTAAGTCTATCAACAATCACCCATAAGCTATCATGACCCGAACGAGAACGGTGAAGGCCATCTATAAAATCCATGGAAATTTGGTCCCACTTCCAAATTGGAATTTCTAAAGGTTGCAATAACCCACCGGGCCTTTGATGTTCAGCCTTAACGAGTTGGCAAGTCATGCAACGCTTAACGAAGTTAGCGATGTCAAGTTTCATTCCCTCCCTATAATAAAGTCGCTTCATATCCGCGTATATTTTACTACTACCGGGATGAATGGTGAATTTAGAGCGATGAGAATCTTCTAAAATATCTTTACGAAGATCGCTATTATTTAGCACAATAAGTCTACCAAATCTCCGAATGCCGCCACGAGAATCAATATCAAAGTCCTTCAAACCTTCAATATCAATTTTATCTCTAATATTTTGGCCAAGAAGAGCCATTTCGGGATCTAGCCTTTGAGCTTCAAGAATGCGGTCTAAAAGAGAAGGATGAGCCTCAAGGCTACATAACACAAGTGATGAACATAAATCGGAGACACGGCCTCGAATCTCACAAGAGGATAATAGCACGAGATCATTCCATTCGGATATCATCATAGAAACAACCGCTTGTTGCTTGCGGCTAAGAGCATCGGCGACACGGTTACCCTTACCGGGAGTATAAAGAATATCAAGATCATATGGTGCAAGAAATTCGAGCCAACGTTGTTGATGCAAATTAAGTTCCTTTTGAGAGAATAAATACTTCAAAGACTTATGATCGGTATAAAGAACAAATTTCTCTCCCAAAAGATAATGACGCCAAATCCGAAGAGCGAAAACAATAGCCGCGAGTTCTAAATCATGAGTGGCATATCTAGTCTCGGTTGGCTTCAATTGCCTAGAAGCATAAGCAATAACACGTTCTTTTTGCATAAGAACGGCACCCAAACCAACGCGACTAGCATCGGTATAAACAATAAAATCTTGGTTTCCCTCGGGAATCACAAGAATAGGAGCATCAGAAAGGAGTTCTTTTAATTTCTGAAAAGAAGTTTCACATTTGTCCGACCAAATGTATTTAATGCCTTTCTTGGTTAAGTCAGTGAGAGGCACGGCAATTTTAGAAAAGTCTTTGATAAAACGGCGGTAATAACCCGCCAATCCAAGAAAACTACGAATCTCCGTCACACTCTCCGGTCTCTTCCAATCTTGAATCGCTTCAATCTTTGAAGGATCCACGGAAATTCCGGATTCGGAAATAATATGACGGAGAAACTTCACACGAGATTGCCAAAAATGGCATTTAGAAAATTTTGCTTTCAGTTGATTACTCCTAAGAGTTTCCAACACAACCCGAAGATGCTTCTCATGTTCCTCTTCGGTTTTTGAATACACAAGAATATCATCAATAAAGATGAGAACAAACCAGTCGAGGAAGTCCTTGAAAACTCTATTCATAAGGTCAACGAAATAAGCCGGGGCATTTGTTAACCCAAATGGCATAACAAGCCATTCATAAGATCCATAACGAGTACGGAACGATGTCAAAGGAATGATATCCTCTGCAATACGAAGCTGATGAAATCCAGTAGCTAAGTCTAATTGTGAAAAGACTTTAGCACCACTGAGCTGATCGAATAGATCATCAATCCGAGGTAAAGGATATTTATTTTTGATAGTAAGATCATTAAGCTTGCGGTAGTCAACGCAAAGCCTAAGTGTACCATCCGATTTCTTCACGAAAATAGCCGAAGCTCCCCAAGGCGAGGAACTAGAGCGAATAAATTGCTTCGTCACCAATTCGGATAATTGTTTGCGCATCTCCTCGTTTTCTTTATTGGACATACGATAAGGAGGGCGAGTGATAGGTTGAGCTCCAGGAATGAGATTAATTCTGAACTCAATTGCTCGCTTAGGTGGTAATCCTAAAACGGGCTCGAATATGTCGGAAAATTCACAAACGACGTGAATAAGAGAAATAATATCACCCTCATCATCATCATCGTCATCACGAGGATTTAAAGAATATAAAGATGCAACCAAAGCGGAATCCGAATTTTTAAGAATAACAGAAACCTGATTAACAGATAGTGGATGTCGAAGATAAATAGTCCGCTCAGGACATTGGATGTGAGCTTCATAACGATTAAGCCAATCCATTCCCAAAATCATTCCAAAGCCTAAATAACGCATGACATGCAAATCGGCTAGGAAAGGAAAATCACACAAAATAATCTCGACATCTTTACACAATAAACTGATTGTTGCGGATCCACCAACCGGATTCGCAATTCTCAAAGAAGTCATTAAACACAAAATATCCAAAGAAAAAGTATCACAAGTTCTTTTGATACAAAAGAATGGGACGCACCCGTATCAAAAAGAACTCGAATAGGATGATCACGAAATAAAATAATTCCATCCAGAATAGAATGAGAAATACCTTGGCCACAAGATGTGTTGCCATGGGCTTGAGAAACATTTAACTTTCCCTCCTTCTTGCCCTGAAGCTTGGGGCATGAAGATATAACATGACCGGGAACTTTGCAGTAGCGACAAGAGAGAGACCTTGGGAACTTGTTCGCATAATGGTCCTTCGAACCACAATTATAGCATTCCCCGCGACCAAAGGAAGAAGTCTTTGCCACAGAGGTTGCTTGCTTCCCTTTCTTATTAGGATAAGGGCCTTTGAATTTGTTTGGCCTTTTCTTGTTGTTGAAGTTTGGTTTGGAACCTACCACTTCAACATCATTCTCCTTATCCGCCTCTTTAAGACGAAGAGCGATATCAATGAGTTGGTCGAAAGAAACTTCTAATTTTAGAAGTAATGGCTTCTTGAGATTTTTGTTTAAGCCATAGACGAACCTCTGATTTTTCTTCAATGGGGTGTTGATGTATTCAACCCCATATTTGGAGAGAGATTCAAAAGACGCGACATAATCTGCCACGGAAGATTCACCTTGAACAAGGTCTATAAAACGGCGAGCCAAAGTCACCTTCTCAGCTTCTGGTACGAATTTCAACTCGAAGCGTTCCCGGAATTGCTCCCAGGTGAGATCCGCTTCATTAATCTCAGAAATAAGAAGCTCGTACCAGTCCAATGCTCTTTCTCGGAGCATACTAGAGGCCACCTGAACTCGGTGAAGGTCAATAAGATTCATGCGAGAAAAGATTCGATCGCATGACCTTAGCCAAGCCTGTACTTCAATAATAGTCTCGGAACCTTTGAATGGCTCCCCACCCAAATTAGTGTAATCGCTACACAAGCGTGCAAATCCCGACTTTGGGTGAGTAGGTTCCAGGTTAGCTCCAGCTGCTTGAGCATTTGTCACTAAATCAAGAAGCTGTTGAGCAGTCATAAAAACTCCATCCTGGGGTGGAGTACTAGATGGCACGGCTCTGGGGCGGCCTGGTCTAGACATTTCTCTTCCTTTAGAAAGAAAGAAGAAGAAGAAAAAGGTTATTCACCAAATTGAATATCAAGCAATCTTGATAGATAAAACAGGGAATCATAAAAGAAAATAGGATAGGACGGTAAGTGGACCCGAATAAAATCCTAAATCACGACTCCTAAGAAAGACTTAGGACGATGATCCTTGTTATAATATTCCATATTGTTTCGAAGTTTGGCTCTGATACCAAGCTGCGACGCCCCACCTCTATACCCACGCTAGCCAAGAACACTACGGGTGAATGCTGTCAACTAGCACGGAGAATAAGGCTGTTGAGGAGCGACCACCTGTATAATCGCTTTGCGCGAGCACCGATATGTCAGATAGTATAACATGCATTTTATCTCAAGAGGAAATCCGACACACCGATACAAACACAAAGCTACTACACAGTGCCTATGATAATCTTCGGAAACAAATACAGAAATAAACATAACGTAAATCAGTCACAGATAATTCATATCACAAAGGCGGAAGAAGACATGAATACATAATTAACACATGGAAGTGTAAATCAGAGTAGTGGTCAAAAAGATCCACCATAATACAAAAGAATAGCAACACGTGCTATACAAAAGAATACAACTATGAGTCTATATCTCAAGTGTATACAACAAAATAAACTACTAATCTAAGTAGTTTGCCAAAAGTCAGAATAATGAATCCCAGGGGAGAAGTCAAGTAGAAGCACCTGTAACATCTCGGTCTGACCCGAGTATTATTTAATAAGAAAATAATAAACGGATCAATCTAACTATAAATATCAGATGAAACGATATAGAATAAGAGATATGACTAAACACATAATAAGCACAATGCCAAGCTGTGATATATATAAGTAATTGAAAATCAACGAGAGATTAATCAATATCACCAAATCTACACAAGAATCAAAGAAATGTCATACTCCTCATTTCGTTCACCAAACCATAAATATTGACAATTATATCAATGCCAATCACAAATTTCAGTGACACACAAATTCACCAATGCACAAATATTGATAAAACTTATCAATGGAAATCACGAAAATTGATGAAGCACAAATTCTAGAAATCATCTCAAGAAATCCAGAAATCACAAAAAGGGGGAAGGCCTATCACAAACGGGAGCATAAAGCCCACCAACACGTGTATCACAAACGGAACGCTAATTCCATGGTTGCTAACCATCACAAATTGAGCCGAAGCTCCACAAACGGCCCGAAGACCATGGGTTGCTACCCCACCAAATTGAGTCGAAACTCCACAAAACGGGGTTTAGTCTCCCTCGTAGACAAAGAGACATCGCACATTGCTAGTCTAAATCACAAAGATGATCGTCATGATCAACGAGAAGTGTCGATTACAGTAAGATAGTAAATATACGAGCTTAGCATCATGTCCCATAATCACTAGCTCAACTTAAATATTTACGAACAAATTGTAGATCTCCACTAGAAAATTGTCACAAGAGTTTCAATCGAACAAGTCCAAGAATTAACCAACAAAGTGAACGCAAGCGTTTCATACCACTTGTTTTACTAAGTCGTTTAATTAGATTTCTCATACGAGTGAGGTAAAGGTTTGTATATACTAATAGATTGGAAAACGGTTTTATAAACGAATTTGGTATTAAAATAGTATTGAAATCGTTTGAGGAAAGAGTTTTGATATTTACTACTAGTATAGAAAACCTTTATATTTTTAAAGTGACAAACCACAAAGAAGATTGTAAGAACAATCAATCACTAAAATTCACATTCGAAGACGTGAATAAAATCCAAAGAAACCGATAAAGAATCCATCGAAATGGATATTCAAAAATCCCTAAATAGGAGTCATCAAAGGCATTAATGATAACAACAAATAGGATCATCACGAATCGATTTAAATTGGAATTCTCAAGCGAATAGGCAAATAGGCAAAATTGGCAAAACACAGCAGTTTCAGACGTCTGAAACAAGTGGTTCAGACGTCTGAATCTGGAAATATAAAGATTTCCAGAACACAATTCAGACGACTGAACCAAGTGTTTCAGACGTCTGAAATAGGCATATTTTAGCCTATTTCCTTTCTGGTTGAAATAGAACCAATTCAGACGTCTGAAACCCTATATTCAGACGTCTGAATCTGGGAATAGAAATCTTCCCAGACAATATTCAGACGTCTGAATATTCCGTTTCAGACGTCTGAATCTGGGGTTCAGGGCATTCCCTGAACTTAGGCCAAAAATGGCCAAACGAATATCGGAAACGATCGAACGAGCAAATGGCGATGACTAAGGAATTACGTCGAACGACAACCCAGCCTAAACGGCTCTTCGATACGCCTCAAATATCAATGTCCAAATATCCATAATAGGATTTTCATAAATTAGACCAAAACACCAAAAATTGGAATATACACGAAATCGATCCAAACCAAAATCAATTGCACACGAATAAACGTTAGGAATTCATACCTAACAATCGAAGATAATTATAGACAAAGATGTGAGATAAAAATCTCACCTTTTTACAAAATCAAACAAGAAGAAGCTTGAAAGCAAACGGAGAATCAACCTCTCTTCAACACAACCCAAATGAGCTTGAATCTATGCTCAAAACAAGAACATTCCTAAAATTAGGTTTAGGAATTTCTGAAATTGGTAAGAGAATAAGTTGGAGAAGAAGAAGAGAATTCTTACCAATGGGTTCTCTTGAATTTGGAGCTAGGAATTTGAGGTTGCAAGAGGAACTAGGGTTTTGGAGTTTTAATTTCCAATCTCTCCCACCATTATTGCCTTAGAACTGAAAAGAGGAAGAAGTGAGGGTGAATGGGGAAGAGTGGTTCAGTTTTGAGTATAAGTTGGCTAGTGGGCTGAACCCAAACTCAAACCCAAAGTGAAAAAGGTCAAATTTTTGACTAACTCCAAATATATCAAAGTTTATACTCAAAAAGGTCACAATCGGCATTTTGAACTTAATGGAGGAGGTCCTGAGTCCTAATTCGACCGTATGCAAAAAGTAGCTTTTCGGACTAAATTCCGAGTATCGATAAAATATTTAAATATAAAATCGATAAATATGCGGGTTGTTACAATGGTACTTAAACAAGCGACCATTTGTTTTTAATTCACTTTTCATGTCATATCACCGCTATTTACATAAGCAAGCATATATGTAAATAAAATTAACAATTTACAATCACTAGGTAATCCATTGCTTATCCAATATTAATTAATCCACATATCACTTATCTCACATATGAACAAATGTCCAAATTAACATAATAGCAAAACAAAAATTTATTCTACTACATATATATCACTAATAATCTATTCAGTTGATTATAGCAGAATGAGGATCTATTTTACTATACAGGTGTCCAAAATAATCTAAGTAAATTAATTTAACAAAATGGTGTTTATTTGAACAAAAAGATAACACAAATGAAGTGTACTTAATTTAACTATGTCATTCTTAAAATAACATAATTATATTCAACCACTATTATTTTATCATAATTTTTGTACTCCAAAAAACGATCAACTATTTATACCATAAGTTGTACTCGTCAATTTGAGTCTAATGCAAAAATATGTGGATTAACCGGATTTAAGATGAGTGAGATATCAAGCTTTTAAATTCAACACATTTTTTGTTAATATGATTTAAAATAAATAATATAAAAGTTATTATCTAAACGACCAAGCCCAGCCCAATTGCTAGCAACCCGAACCGAACCCACAACTGCTTCTCCTCCAAAATTGATTTCAAAATCCTCTTGTGCACATAAACGTGTACGCCGTGCATTGACACGCCAAAACCTGCTACCATCCACCGAACCATGACCACCAAACGAGTCCACTACACGAGCCAAGCCATTGCCACCACCCCACGAACTGTGAATTTCACCATTGACATCGGCCTGCATTCCAAATCAAATCGCATGCTACAGGAAATTTTAACGAGCATGATGCCTTGGTCATCCATGAACCACCGCCGCTACATTCATCTAGGGTCCACCCCTCCACCCTTATCAGGATCGCAACCCGCCACCTTGTCACCCAGCCGCAACTCGCCACCATGTCACCCAGCCACAGCACAAGCCACTCGTCTTCACTAATTGTTGCCACCATCAAAAAATTTGAACCTAACAAATAATAATAAACAAAACTCAAATTCACCTCGCCCTACCGTCGTGGCCCACCGGACCACCTCCGACCACTTCCATCACCACGGCCATGCTCCAAGCCTTCTCCAAATACCACCTTCTTTCCTCTAGTCTACTACGATGTCAGAAAACTCAAGTTGATCGGGAAAAGTTCAACTGTCAACTATGGCCAACTCTACGCCCCTAAAATTATGAAATCAACTCCAGAAATCTCGGCTCGGCCATATGACCCCATAAATACCCTCCATTCCACAATTCATGTTCATCAAAAAATGACCAATATTCCACCACTACTGTTCTCGGCGAATACCTACCACCCCATGGACAAAATGATGAGCGACTATTTTCAAAAAATACTATAGGCTATAATGAACAACTTTGATGTTGAAAGATTTCACTAATTTTGAATTGTTTTGGAAATATAGATTTCTGAAAGGAGGACAGTGGAGTGTTTTCATTTAACATGAAGAGAAAAAAATAGAAGAACGAGAAAATGAAAATGAGTGAGAAGAGTGAAGTGAATAAAGTGAGTTCAGAAGCATACTCAAACTAAAATCAATTACTTTTCACATAAGTAAACAAAAGTTTCAAGCCACCCATCAAATCAAGATCAAATCACATTAAGGTTTGGTTGAAAATCTTGTTTTCAGATTTGAATCTTAAAAAGTTTCGAAAAGTAAGATTTTGGCACCTAACTACACAATGTCCCTTTTGCGTACAGACTAAAAATGACAGAAATAAAAATATGATCGTCTAAAAATGCGACACGATCCCAAAACAACAATAAAATACATTGGTTACTGAATTATGTGAAATTTCCAAAAATAGCATCATTTGCCGTAAATTACATCAAACAAAAATTTAAATATTTTCCAAATTAAAAATTATGGAAAAATCCTAAAAACCATTTAAAACTAAATTCATTTTATCAAATATGGATTTTACTGTTATTTATTATATTTGAATCAAATTAAAATATTTAAATAAATTAAATATTAAAATTTGAAACGTTCAAAATTCTGGGTCGTTAAAAGAGTGAGGCTTGTGGCAATCATTATCTATTCATGTTATTTTCTGTTGTACCCATAAAATGTATTTTTGGAACAAAATGATGCAACGGTTGTTATTGACATTATGATATGTTTTGTGATATTTGAAATGGTTTGAAATAAATGGGTACTCTTATTGTTATTATATTTTATTCATTCCTCCATGAGTTCTGAAAAAATAGATAGAAAGCTCTATACTATTTTTCTTTTTACCAACCAACATCTAGCTCCGAAATAGGTCTAATTTCGATGGACCTTTTTCTAAGCCGGAATTCAAGTCTGTTTCAGGACAGGTGATTACACGAGTGTTACATTTAAAATAATATGGCTCTTTTGTAATCAATCAAATTGAATACTCGATCTCATTGTACTGTTTATTGGCTTATTTCGAATGAACAAACTTCATCAAAGTATCGTACATTACACACTGTGACTGTTTCCCATATAACACTTATATGTGATAGTGTATGGACTAAATATCCATGGTCTTGTATTTCTTCTAGAGTTCGAAACTCGTAGAATGCATTACATGGCCTTAACTAAATAAACACGTAAGTGACCAAATTACGAATGTTTTAGTAGTTGTAAAATCAGAAGCTTGCATGGATACTGAAACATTAACATGCAAGAAGCATTTATTAGCAAGTATATGTTATATTTCTATGTTTCAATCTTAAATTCAATTCAATTGTATATTTTAATTAATAAATGTTTTTTCAATCGTATGAACTATTCAAGTGTTAACATTCATATGTCACTTAACAAGTGGTGTGACATTTTGACCAAATTTATTGTTCACTTAGTTTCAGTAAATCCAATTTTAGTCAATTAAGCATTATCTAATTGTGACATTCATTTGCCTCAATTCTCTTCGTCAAAGTTATATGACTTTGGACTTATTGAATTTGGTAATTGTTAAAATTCCAACATCGTTCATATTCAACTCTATAGTCCAAACATAAAGTCCTTGGTTCAATAATTATTTTATTATTAACAGAAATGCTCTGGCCAGATACTTTGACTTTGAGTCGAATTTAGTTGACCGTGATATTAACATCATATAACTAAGGAGATGAATCCTCTCTTTAATAATGCTTCACTTCCAATACTTCCACTTGACCCAACTTTAGTCACTTGATGGACACCATACCATGATTTGACTATAATCAAGACAGAGATTTCATATTAAAGATCCAAAGTATTCTTAAGTCGAGAGAATTGTGAAAATCAGTCACATCGATATTTTCTGTTTGACCTTAGTTACATTAACCAACAGAAAATCATTGAGTGAGTCGTTCGATGGTTATCTAATAACTATCAGGATGTAACCCCTAGGTTCCCAAATAGTCATGAGTAATACACTGCCCAACATTTAGAGAGGTTATGAACTCTACTCTCAATGGATACGTCGATATCCAGTCTCGATGCATCTTGATTGAGACGTTTAAAATGGTATATATGTTTTCATTGTGATAAATTACTTACGATTACAACACTTCGTAGCTACTATCATAAAACATACAATTTATGGATTTTTTATTAGATATACTTCTAACTAATAAATAAATATAACACATTATATCAAGTATATAATAGAAAGAAAATACCCTTTATTTCAAACAAGATTGGTTACCGAATTAGACATATGTTACAAATTACATAACTGCCCCCAGGGGATACCTTTAACTCTATATGGTTATGTGTTTCGATAAAATCAGAAAAGTGGTATCAACATTATAGTGAAGAGGCAAGTATACATACATTAGCAAGTATCTCGAGTCAACTATATAATATTTTCCTGGTGGTGGATAAGGAAAATTAAATTCAGGATATTTAAACTAAACGAAAAACTTTGGCATCATGTGTTGTTCCTACCTGCCTTACCCTACCCTTAGAAACGTAAATGTTAAATCATAGATGCGTACAGTCATACTACTCTATATAGCTTAGGCTTTACGTCCAACAGATTGTTGTAAATTTAAAGTTGGTATATGTGCGACCACGTATGCAACATCAATAGTCCCAATGCAATTTTAAAAAAGGTAATATCAATATGATGTTCTAATTTTTTTTTGGGACTATATTAAATTAAAGGTCTACTGATCTAATAATATTCTTATACAGTAATCAAACAACATCACAACTTCTTGAAAATAAGCAAAAACCATACTATTGTAGCATTCAAATTTATTAACAATTGACCTTGTAAGGAGAGCCAAAGCAACTGTATACAAAAAGATGGCTACTATTTCCCTAAAGCATATATCACACGCTAGCTTCAAACCGTAGCCTTCCAGCCACTCATACAATGTCAAAAAAACAAAGTCTTTTCATTCGGAAGTTACATTGACAACGTTATGCATGATCGCATAGTATGTTATTAGCCCGGTGAATTTTTTATAATAAAAAGTGTGAATCGTTCCATTCGACCATTTTATAGTGCTCTTACTCTCATAATAGCTTGAGTAACAACCAATTTTTTTACATAAGCATCCGAATGATCAACATCGTTGTACGTCTCAACCATTAAAGAAGATTGAACGAGAAAATTAGAGATTGTGTGAAGATGAAAACGATGATAGAATAGAGTTTGAGGGGAATAAAGTGGAGGAATGTAGTTTATAAGGAAGAGGATGGGGAGCGCCCTAGTTAGCCGTTGATGTTAGATGTGTCCGACGTGTCAGATATGTCTAATGCTAACCATTGATATCCAACAGTTCTCCTCGATGGAATAATTCTGTAGGCCCCATCAATGACGTAATGCGAGGTCAAGTTAACCATGTTTTAGCCCCAAATGCTACCTTTATTTCTTATTTTTGTAATGCAACACTCTAGTTGCCTGTGGTTGTTGTAGCTCTTTGATGAAAATGCTTGGCATGTTGATTGCCTACAGTTGTTGTAGCTACATATTACTACTAGGTGGTAGTGTGCCATGTCTATTAAATTATAGCAAAGTAAAAAAATTCTTCAACTTTTTGGTTAATTTTTTGGAATTTTCTAACGTCTCCTTAATCATCTCTTAATATTTTAATTTAAAATCCCCACATAATTCATAACTTTTACAATTGATCACGATGTGTATTTACTCTCTCCAACCTTTTTAAAATAAGTACCTGCATTTATAATTTTTACAAATAATAATGCTTTGATGGGATTAGTTATGTAATAACCAGAGGGTAATAGGAATTTTTTCCGTGTTGTGGCAGTAACATGGAGAATATTGTTTATACCGTGAATAACAATACTAGCGCACACAATTATACATTCACTCAAAAAATGTTGATCAATTAGAGGAAACAAAAGTCCACATCGGCACTTGATTCATTGAGTGAAAGTGACAAAACTATATGTGTGCGTGTGTGGAAAAGTCTATTTAGACACAAAATATGGACACAATTAGTGACACAATTGATTTTCACCATTAGATCGCCCCCTGATTTCCACCTCCCATATAAGGACAAAAATATATAACGGCTGAGATGCTTTGTGTCCTCAATTTGTGTCTAATTTTGTGTCTAAATAGCCTCCCCATATATATATGTGTGTGTGTGTTATGATCGTGGAATGTTATGATTTATGCTTTAGCATGCAATATTTCCTAATAATACATGGTCTGTTACATATTTTAGTTTCTATTGACTGAAGTTATACATGAAGTTGCTTTCTGATCCTAAGTTGACATTTCTTGATCTCTTAGGTTCTTCAGTATATATTTAGTAGCATAATAATTAATTAATCATTTATGAGGATGGCTAATGAATTAATTGTGAAAATGATAAAGAAACTAGTTAGGATGATAACCTGGTAGAAACTTTCCCTTGTTTACGAAGGGTACGTTTGTAGTAAAAATAATTCCCATTTTGGCATTCAAAGAATCATTTGATGGGTTTAAAGCCCCTTTTTTATGCAAGAAAAATGATAAGTTGGTGCTCGACGCAACCGAAGACAATGGATAATTTTCTCCAATATTTTCTATCATCTTTTCAATATCCCTATCCCATATCCTTTGCCCGTAACCATTTCCTAATAGAAAAACACATCTCATTGACTAATTTACCTGTTTAAAACACCCTATTTATAATTCCCCTTTTTCTTAACGAAAAACATACCACACCATTTAAGAAGTAAAAGGTTTTAGACAAAATTGTTATGTCTTGGTTAAAATGATTTCAAATTTGACTTAAGTGATATCTTACCAAAATATTCTTGGCCATTATGAGTAAATCACACTTGTAGTTTATACAAATTCATGGCCACTTCTCCTATGCCTTTCTCATACATTTCTCCTAGAACGAATTAATAATCTTCAAGAGGTAATTATAACAGCCCGCACCTCAGTGAGTCCATTGCTAAATAAAAAATTCAAGACCACAAAACTATGGATAGTTGATTTTGGTATCCTATAAATAAAAAAAAGCATACCAGAGCACTATCGGTAAAATTCATAGAGGAATAGTAAAGTATAGTAAAATATATACTTACTGACCATTGTTGATACCTTTGATATCTAGTATCCCTTGTTAATGTCGGGCATGCATAGGAAATCTGTTCTTCCACCATTACTAGTACTTGTCTCTTTAAGTCTAACCTGTGGGTTATATTGAGGAGAAGGTCAGAACAATGTTCTGCTGACTGATAAATTACACACTTTATATATAACACATGTTTATGCTGATTGCTTCCATTACGTGTTACGTCTATCGTTTTACATAGTCATGTTGACTCCACATTCGCGTACGATACGCGCCATCTATCTAGGTGGACAATAACCATATACATACGTATATACATTCATATACATACAAACATACATACATACATATATATAGGTATCATAGTCCTCTTTTGGATCAAGATACTTTCCCTGTCATCATTCGTAACCTAACACCTTGTTAGGATCCATTGTCAACGCAGTATCACGTACTCGTCATTATGCATACCATGGAACTGTCATAATGCCTAATAACGATATCACAATAGTTTAGCCATTTTATATTCGTATTTAAAAGACCTCCACAAAAGGGTTATCTAGCCTTGCCTCCTAGCAACAAAAAAACTAGCAAATAGCTATGAGATGGTGCATTTCCTAAACATGATCTACAATAGTAGGAGGTGTAGTCTGTTTAGGCGCAACTGTAGTCTTTCCATTGATCGTTCAGGACCGATGACATTCTTGACCAATAAAATAAGGCCTACTCTCGTATATGGTACCAATCTCACTATTAAAGCATTGAACCTTGCTCATCATCGTATTTAGGTTGCCAAACGTGATCTAGGAAATACCCAATTATTACTTAATACCCCGTAAAAGGTTAAAGCAGACTCTACTTGTCCTTTGACATTTCAACCGAGGCGAACCATCCTACTTGGTACTTCCTTCATCTATACGCAAACATATAACTCCACTAGTCCTATAATTGGATATGTCCCAAATCAGTATAATTTATACACAACATCCGATAGCCCCTTGTAGTGGGCAGACATCTACTGTGTAATGCTACTGACCTTGCATTCCAATTACTATTTAATCAAAACTATTAAGTAAATTTAATAGTTCACAACCATCATAAATGTATACTTGATCTACACACACACTCTCTCTTATTTATTCGTTGCGCCTCCAATGTTATTTGTTGATATTTATTTATTTATATATAACCGACTTCTTGTCTCATTAATGTTAATATTTTGTCATTTACCACTAACTTTTACTTAAAATATTTAATTATCTTTTACTATTTGCGTCAGCTTTATTTTATTAGACCTATTTTACTATTCCTTCTTAATTCTTACTATCCTCTTTTGATCACTACTTTCGTACTTACTCATTCATTACATTACCTATATTTCATCACTTATTATTTAATTTCGAATTTGTCTTTATTGCATATATTCGTTTTTATAATTAAACTGTTGTTATTATTACGACTTACAATTCTTTAGTTTATACTTAGGATTTCTGCATTTTAATATGTTGGAATTACACCTTCCCTAAAAGAAGATGTTAACTTTGTAAATTTCCGTAACTTACCCAAAACAGGACTTGTGTTATGTTTGAAATTACGTGGAGTTATCTTTTTTGTTATAATTGAGATGGATAGTATATAATACGGTAAACATTCCTATTTTTCACATCACTTCCTTTTAAGCATATTCCTTATTATTTCAAACGTTAAACTTTTATTCATGTTTATAAAACTAGATAATTTATAGAAATTGACATTGTAGTATACTTCATTCCAATGAATTAAAATACAATTTAGATCTCAGTTCAATTTATAATAACTAACATATGCCTTTAGATCCAAAAATCTAGAATATCTACAAAATCTTATTAATTTTGGGACTACAACTTACATCCTTACTTTCCAAATTCAAGTTAACAGTTCAAGAATATGTAGGCATGGGTTTTAAATTTCATTACATGCATATAATTAAGCCTAAAAATCCAAATAATTATATTCAATCATACAAGAATTAAAATTACAACAAAATAAATCCAGCATTATATAAAAATATATAATTTTTTGCTCATTTTTTAGCTTTCCAAAGCACGAGATCTAATCTCCAGATCTAATCCTTTTATAGTTATTATAATGATAATATAGTATAACTTAGAAGCCAAATCAAAACCAGCCAATAAACATTAAATATGATATAATTTTATTCGACATTATTTATAATAATTCTATAAACATCTAATGCAAAATGAATTAAAAAATACATTTTTTGAAAAAATTTCATTTGTATCCCGCTGCCCGATGCATTTGATGTAATAGTTACGAGCCTAAGAATGTAGGCGATGAAAGAATTTTTGTATTGGCCAAAGGGGATGGTAGCAGTGGCCTGAGGGACTGTGTGGAATTAATTTCAAAATTATTGTTTAGGTCAAAGTCCACTAGTTTTGGTGGGTGGATTAGTTTTGGAGACTAGCCTGTCGAAAAAAATAAATGTGTTGGCTTAAATCAAAGTGATGGGCCAGATGAATGGTTAGGGTATGTAGAAAAGAGAAAATGGATGCTGGCAAGCCCAAAATTGAAGTCATGGGATGTAACATCCTCTATTTTGAGGCCCAAAACCAACAGCTACGGATGCTATAGTCATTTAATCCTCGTGACAAAGTGCAGCTATATTAACCATATTAATAATCAGAAGCACATGAATATGAAAAATATGAAACAAAATTTTTCTCAATAAAATTTCACATTTTGTTTCACAAATGATATTTCATGTTCATTACATAATCATGTTCACAAACCCACGTTCATAGAAAATACAACTATTAAAAAATACTCCAAGATCGACATATGAAGATGCCCCCTTGGTTAATTAAAGTCTAATATTTGGCAATTATATAACTTCCCATTACATCCATATAAATAAAACCAAACAACACAGTGAATTAGCTAGGTACTCATAAATAGTTAATTGTCTCTTGCAAGTCTTCGGAAGCCTATTCGTCTAACTGGAACCTAAAATCCGTTACTCCTGACCTAGTCAAATGAGTATCAAAAAATTTAAAGGGAAAAACAAAAATTTTAGGTCAGACAAAAAGTCTTATGTGAATAATAGCTCACCATCTCGAACCAAATAGATATCTGGTGAGACCATGTCATTGAGCAGAATGGGTTTTTCCCTCACTAGTACCTTAAGCAAAACATATTAACCCTATATTGTGCTCCTGCATCCACAATGGTTAAAACATTAAAGATTATTTGCACTTATGCAACATTTACTAGATTATCCATCCTAATTTATTAGATTACCCATCTAAATTTTTATTGACTATCTGTCTTATACTTATGTAGACTACCAATTTCACATATGATTATGTGGATTGCCTATCCCCCTACCACATGGACTACCCATCACATGTGATTTTATTGTCAAAGTAATGTGAACTATCCATCTAATATATAAACATTTTTATGGATTATCTATCCGCTTCAATATGGACTACCATCACATACGATTTCATCTATTTAAAATGATGTTAACTATACATCACACATCCCCTAGTTTTCCTAGGATTACCATGAGCCCTTCATTAACCATTTAAACACTGTCCATCTCCGACATGATGTAGACTATCTATCTAACATTTCAAAGTTTTCCTCAGATAACTATGAACCCATCACATATGCATTTAATTCATGTTTAACCCACATGTTCAACTTGTATCTATTGGTGTCTCCAATTAGGTTATTTACCCTTTAAAGTTATAACATCTCAAATGATATGCATTGGCACCCCTAATGATCAATGCAGAACTTATTAAATAAAATTTTATATTTGTATCCCTAATGATTAGTGTTGAAATCCATAAAGTAAAATACATTGGTATCCCCAATGATAAAGGTCGAAGTCATTAAACATATAGCATGTCGAAGCTAATCTACATTGGTGTCCCCAATGACAGTGTCAAAATTTATAATTAAAATGACATTGGCCTTCATAGTAACAATGGCGAAGAAGAATTATAGCTCTTTTCCCTTAATAAAGAAGATAAGTGACATACATGCCGCACTATATAGCATTGAACCTCTACCCATGGTTAGCAAAACAAAACCTAAATTCTTTCAAGTATAAAATACTATGTCGAAAATAAGGTCGTCGACAAAGAAGAAATATAAGTTACCCACCTTTTCCAAAACAAAGCTTAATGTTTATATAAACAAGTATCGCCAACACTGATGAATGATGACATCACGACCAACGACGTTGTATAAAA
Source organism: Allium cepa (assembly GCA_030765085.1). Taxonomy (NCBI): domain Eukaryota; kingdom Viridiplantae; phylum Streptophyta; class Magnoliopsida; order Asparagales; family Amaryllidaceae; genus Allium; species Allium cepa. The sequence continues at coordinate 787,451,287 of CM060935.1, read as the reverse complement.
CTGTTGTGATAACATAGGCGGCACTAAAAGGCGACAAAGAGATGCGACAATGATATGCGGCACTACGACTAGCGACGTCATTAATGCTTGATGAAACTGTTTGTATGTCACATTGTTGCCGCATGCATGGCCTAATGCATCACATACTTATAATACTAAGTATCCTATGAGTTGTTCCATGTTGTTGTTGCACTTCATTATCGACGTCGTACTTCATGGGGTTGCCGCACATCAGTGGCATCATAGTACAATTTATGAACCTGTATTATTACTAATTAAGGCAAATACTTTTCACCAAATCCAAGCTCTTGTCCAATTTCTATTGGATATCAAAATACTTCATAAAAAATTTCCCTAAAAAATGCCGCACCCAAGTTTAAAGTTCCAAAATCAATTTTTAACCCAATTGCTTAATGATCTTTGTTAATTATTAATTTAAGTGCTTCTTTAGCAAAATAAATCCATAATAATTCGAAATTACTTGGGAAAAATCTCTAATACTCGTAGAAATTCAAAAATATTATTTTCTTTACCGTATAAAAATTTTAGGACCAAAAACCATATTTAATTATTTAAATAATTAAAACCCCAAATAAAGCTATTTCCTCAAGAAATTCTTAAAATATTTAATAACTTGGAAAATTATAGAATTGAAAACCATCTCCAAATTAACGTTTACATCACATATCCAAAAATCAAATCGATTGGAGACTAAAAACTTAGGTCTTACCCTGAAAACCCACTTAAATAATTTGATAAAAATGTCATAAATCATTATTCTTTCCTAATGATTATACAACCATATCTTAATAAAAATCAAACAATAATAATTCAAGTACTATCCATAACCAAATATAAACACAAGAAAAAAAGATGGTTCATGTATTATTTACCTTAGATTTAAATGGAGTTTGAGATTTGATATATTATTTAGTTTTCCCAAGTTCCTTCTCTTTGAATCCTCTTGATTTCGTGCTTCCTAGCTTAATTAATGGTCAACCTTTTTTCTTCCTCTTGATTGTTTGTATTATGTGAAAATTGAGAATGATATGAGGGAAGATGATTTAAGGATAAAAAGATGAATCTGACTATTTTACCCCTCTCATATATTCTCTTATATGTTAAGCTTTTGAAACAATCTTATTGCTTGATCCAGTAAGGCATGACTTAATTGCAAATCAAACGTCATCTCCATGTCCTACTGCATTGTTCTATTTAATCTATCCAATTAAATTTTTTGAATAATGCTAAATTGAAATCAAAGGTGTTACAGGCTCCCTCTTTAAATAATTTCTCGAAATTCATTAAGGACTATAAAACAAGCATATCAAACATGCAAACAATGCTAGTATATCCTACCAGCTACTAAGTCTATATATAACAATTATAGAACATGCCATCATAACAGCTCAGGATAAATATCCTAATCTTTTCCTCTGTCTCCCAAGTAAGTCTTTCTTGTTGTCACTCCATTGGCCATTCACTAACTTGACTATCTTATTCTTAATCTCTTCTCATCTCTCACTACCACTCAAACTGGTTATCTCAAAAAAATCAGATTCGGTTCTACCACTAGGTTTTCTAATGTAGTTGGAGTAGTAGTAGTCTCTGGATTATGCTCATAATTTCTAAAATGAGAAACTTCAAACACATTACGTACACCTGCTAAACTACTTCGTAACTCTACTTAGTATGCGAGCTTCCCGATCCTCTTTATAAGAAGGAATGACCCAACATATCTTGGTGCCGGTTTTGTTGACTTTCCAAATCGTACCACACCTTTCGTCGGTAAGACTTTAATGAAAACACAATCTTTAACTAAGAACTCTAAATGATTACGGCTTTTATCTGCATAACTTTTCTACCTAGACCAAGCCTCTCTCATTGTATCTCAGATTAACACAATCTTCTCTGTGGCTTCTCTTACCATACCTGGATCAAGGACCAATCTGTCTTCGGTCTCCAACCAACATGCTAGTGATTTGCAAGGCCTTTCATACAAAGCTTTGAAAGACGCCATTCTTATGCTAGTTTGACAACTATTATTATAGAAAACTCAACAAAGTGCAAATGGTCTTCCCACGACCTACCAAACTCTAGCACACAATCCGTTTATAAATCATCAAGTACCCTATTGACTCTTCCTGTTTGCCCATCCGTCTATGGGTGATAGGCTGTACTAATTTTAAGCTTGGTACCTAATACCTCTTGTAGACTATTCCATAATTCACCAGTGAACAGAGCATCTCTATCACTGACTATGCTACTAGGAATCCTATGCATATATTCTTCATAAACAACTTAGGCAATACAGATGTTGTCCTGGTTGACTTAACAAGAATGCAGTGTGCCCTTTTGGTCACTCTATCCACTATGACCCATATAATTTCATTTTCCCTATTTGACCTTGGCAATCCGTCAATAATATCCATGGATATCAAATCCCGTTTTCAAAATGGTATAGGTAAACATTGAAGCAATCCGCTCGGCTTCTAATGCTCGGCTTTTACTTACTGGCAATTCGAACATTGCTTTACCCACAAGCCTACATTCCTTTTCATACCCTCCTAGAAAAAACTTCTCTTCATATCCTGATACATCTTAGTTCCCCCAGGATGTATAGTATACTTCGATCGATGACACTCCCTAAGAATTCTTTCTTAGGTCACCAACTTCTAAAACACATAACCGTCCCTTCTTCCTTAGCCATCTTCTCTAGTCAAGACTAAAATATTTTAAATCGTTGGACTCAATTCCACCTTCTGACCCTCTAATATTTCAGTTAACAATGGATCATTTATTTGTTCACAAGCAATCGCCTCGATCAATACTAGTCGAACTTCCAAGTAAGACAACATGGTAGTACTTTGACTGGAACTAGAAGTCTACCTTAACTTCAAGCTATATTTAACGACCTAGATTTTTTGACGGTTAATTGTGAATATTTAAATGGTTTTAAATATTTAATTTGAATTATAGACTGATTCAGAATTTGAATATATAAATTTATTGGGTAATTTAATTATTTAAGTTTATAATTGAATATTGGTTAAAATAGTGAATATGGAGTTTTAAGCTTGATAAAATTATTTAAAGGCACGTAAAATTTATATTAATAATAATGAAGATAATATAAGTTTTAAAATTGAATTTAAAAGAGATCTGCCCAAGTTTAAAAATAGTCGGTTCAAATTGATATTTAAAAATAGCCTTCCGAGGCACAGTCTCGAATTCGACGAAAGCAGTTCCATTGGATCCATAATAATGTATTATTATTGGATTCAAATTTCGTAGGTTTGGAATTTTCATTTGATCGTACGGGATAGAAACACATTGAAATTAATATCGAAGTTTAATTTAATAATCCGGTCCAAAAAGCTATCTTCTCCATACGATCAAATTAGGACGCGAAAACTTTTTCATTGCGTTTAGAATATAGGCATAACATTATGAACGTTTAGCGGCATGCCTTGATAGGGGCTCGAAATAAAAAAACTATATATTTTTGAAATTATACATACATACATACATACATACATACATACATACATACATACATACATACATACATACATACATACATACATACATACATACATACATACATACATATATATATATATATATATATATAAAATTAAAACTTCACCTCAACCAAATTTGAAGTCAAATTCTATCATGTCATTTGCAACCTAGGATATGACTGTTACTTCTTAAACACACCATCCTCCTCCTCTTTTAAATCATGAATTTCCCCTTTCCTTCCTTGCTTCAGTTCGAATCACGATAAAAAAGAGTAATGAAATCACGGACTTCGTTTCTTCCATGGTGTTTCAAAATCGAACCAAGGCACGAGTTTACTCAGTTCGAATTCATTACTCGAATCGAAAGTGAAATCGAGCCAGTTTCAAACCTATCCTCTCGAATCGAAAGAAAATCGATAAGAGTGTCGAAGTCGCGATCGAGACTCTGGGGTTCGCAAATGGCGGTTAGCCTGGCGATGGAGGAGGCGTGGCTCTGATCTAGGGTGGCGCGTGTCGAGGGATGTTGCGTGCGACATGGTGGCTGCGGCTGATTTTGGAAAGTGGGTTGTGTTCACCGATGACCAAGTAAAGTCGCGTAGGAGGAGGAGGTCGAGCTAGGGTTCGGCGGCAATGTCAGTAGCGAGAGTGGTCGAGTCTAATTGGATAGGGCAGGAGGGGGAGACTTCGATGGATGATGTCGAGATGCGATAGTAGGGCAGGATGGTGGTGGAATTGAGTTGTGGAGCGAGGCAGTGAAGGTATATCTTATTCGTTCTAATTAATTATAATTAGAGCGTATTAAAAACATATAATGATTATGTTGTTAATATTATATAACTCATATTTTGCTTATGATGTTTATATCGAGCGGAAGCTATGCGAAATATAAATCTAGGGACGGATTGTAATTTAAAAATCAAAGGTGAGAATCTCTCACTCAATTGGATTACTATTAAAAAATTAAATGTTTAAATTTAAATCATTGGATGCTTGATTGATTGAAAATTTTAATTATCTATTGGATGGTTATATACATATTAGTAGTATATATTAGCATTAGAGTGATATTCCCACACATTATAGTACACGAGACCCTATGCGCCCCGCATAATAGCGGATGACCCTATATACTGCGATATCCTCCTTAAAGTGGGATTGGTATTTTTGTTATTGTCTAACATATATGGATGCAAGGAAACAAGTTGGAGGGATCCAACTGGATTCCTTAAAATACATTAGTATTTTTCATGTATATAAAATGTTGGATGATTGTGTGTTGTTAATTTTCAAATGATGTAATGTCATGGAAATTAATTATGGAAATATTAAATACCATAAATACTATTTTAAAATTGAAGGAATTAAAAAGAGATTTTTTGTAACGACCCTGACTCGACCTTCGAAAATCGGCACCGAATACGACACTCGTATTCAAATGCCGCAGATCCAAACGTCGAACCTGGTTCGCCGGAGCTTATAACACATTAAGTAAATAACACAGCGGAAGAAAATGAACAACATATATCAATATACAACATTTGATACAATAACTGATACAACATGAATGATACAACAGAATGGTACAATAGATATCACCATTATCAGAGATACAAAGAATAGCAGCGGAAATAAAAGATAACACTAGCAGCGGAACACATCTCCAAAATAGTCTTCAAGAAAAAAAAAACTCCAGTATCAGTAATCTCCATCTCCAAAGCACCAATCCAGAAATAGCTCGAACTCCAAATCAAGATGAAGAGAAGCAACTCAATCCAAATGCGATTGCCAAATCCTAAGGCTGAAAGCTGTCGAATCTACACCTACCATTGATTTCTGAAAACCCCAACTCTAGACTGCCCGTGTGGGGAATAGTGGGCACCCAGAGTTTAGGAAAGGAACAATAAACTCCAGGTCAGTCATGGGACTGGTATGAGCAAACAAAAACATTTGGTCTTTTAAAACAAACAAAAGAATTTAAATTTGAAATCCGCAATGCTTTTTAGAAAATGAAACTACCATAAGGCCTCCCGCCACACACACAATGCAAACGCAGACTTGGAGGAGATTTCTCCTTATGATAGTCAAATATGCTTACTACGCAAAAATCAAATCATTTTTGATATTATTATTAGTGCATAGTGTAGAAAACAATTTCGAAAGTAGAATATAAATCCTAGCCAACATAGACATTCCGAACTATGCCTACTATAGCTACCATCCAAACAGTGGTGACCACCATAAGTGAATGGCAGGTAATACAACTAAAACCGTACAAGGCACGTATTGGATGAATGGATTTCCAACAAATGGTCAGGCTAAGGAACTTCCTACTGTCTATGGGATCGCCTCTGGTGGGACGTCCCGAGAACTAACGTTACGGTTAGATCTCTGCCAACACAAGGCCGGGTTACCTCTGTAACTAGGTAACTACTACACGAATATGCCATCCCCCGGTCCTTTGGGACCTTTATCCGAGCGCTCGCAACAACAACACCACACAGTAATAGGTATAGTGTATCAACATGAGTAAGTATCTGGGCTCCATACCATGATACCACCCTTTACCAGAAGGGAATGACATACCCTAAAGGGCGCGACCCTCATAACCTTGCCGCATCTTTCCTGTTTCGACCATTTCCGGGGTGTGAGGTCCTGATGCAGTCTCGTCCACAAAGCTACGCTTTGTGCAACAAAGCCATGCTTTGGGTCAACAGATGGCCAAAGCAATGATCACAAAGATAAATGATCAAACAAATGATCATATCACAAATGATCAACCAATGATCATCACACAGCAGCACTCAGCATGCCACATTACCAAATTGGGAATATCACTGATAAATATCAACTACATAACCTCTGAGCTCGTACGTCTCAGAGAAGGGTGTTAAACTAAGAGAATCAATTCTCCGCCACCAAGCAGAAATGTATTTGATAGAGATCAGTTAACATCTCAAAGTGTAATGTCGGACATACAACCATACAAGTCTGTTCCGGGTTCGAACAGAACCGAAGGCACTTCCAAAGAAGCCCTTGCAAATCCGGGTATCCACAATCCCGATCGGACTTCCCATCACTTAGGGAGAACTCTATACCGGAGCAACTCAGTGCAGAGTCAATCGACAGGTTATCCTATCGTTCTCACAAATACCCGGTCTTCACCACCGGTCTTCAAATGCTATCCATAACGTCGTATCACTATTCGGAATGGGCTATATGACACAAGGTCCTCTCCCGGCTAAACCGAATAGTAATCGCCATATTTTAAAACATATGGATATGGGATTTTAGTTAAGTCACAACTTATAAAATCCAAAACTTTTCTTTCAAATGGTTAAACAAATTACCATTTTAAATCTTTAAACAAAAAGATTTATTTCACAAAGTTTCACCTAGTTCACAAAGATCTATTCATAGATTCAAAACAACTTCCATTCCAATTGGATTAACTCATTTAAATCTTTAAATTAAAGATATATAGCTTTCAAAACACGTTTCCAAAGATTTATCTAAAACTTGGAAACTATTTTCATTCTTTGACTTGAAATCCCTTAACACAAATTGGAAATTCATTCTTATGTGAAAGCACATCTAATTTATACAAGTTGAAATCTTGAGTTGAATTTAAATTTCAAAACATCACCTTTAAAATGGTTTAAAACCCATATAAACCCATTTATAAGTTGAATACCCTTTTTAAACATAGTTTTCAAAATCATAGAATTCAATTCAAATATCGAATTCAAATCAAATTATTTAAATTTCAAAACTCAATCGAGTTATTCAAAATAACTTTTATTTTCAAAAGCTTCAATTCTAATTCCAAAACTATTTTGGATTCAAAAATACAATTTTAAATATATTTCAAAAATCTGTGGCTTAACCCATTTCCACGTGCAATCCATATTTGTGTGTGTATAAGTGTGGTCCAGGGGTTCAACACAATAGTGCACAACATCATCATCACCGATTCAATCATATCGATAAGCGATATAACCCATAACGCTTATCTTTATTCATAAATTCATAGATAAGATGAATTTATCAATCACAAAGGTTCACTCATATGATTCGATGTGGGTTTCGGGTAACCAATTGGAATCCGACTCCCTGTCGCATCGAAATCCAAATGTCCTTTTATGGGTCAAGGGGTTTCACACACATATAGGAACAAATCACAAATCACAGTCCATCACAAAGCAATCACAACATCACAACAAAATATCAATCCAATACAGAACAATTTGATGATAGTTAATCAACTCTAATTAGGGTGGATATGATTAAGTGTGTTAACCACACAATTTATTTCATAAAATTTAAATCAACGATTAATTGTTCTTAACTATAAATTGGTTCGATCCTAATTAACTTTATCAACTAACTTTTCTTAATTAATTATCTTAATTCATAAATCCTTAATTTAAAATTAAGTAGATCTTAATTACTTTCACCCTTTAATTAAGTCAACTTTTAATTATAAAGCAATCACAAATTTTTAATTGTTTAAATCTTTATTTAATCATTATAAAGAATTTTATCTTTAAGTTAAAATTTAAATAATTGATTTACTCCTAAGTATTTTATCAAGTTAAATTTTTAAACAATTTTATTTTTAAACTCTAAGTTTTAAAATACTTCAAAACAAGTTTAAATCATGTTTCAAAACTTTTTTTGCTGTTTCTAAGTTTGACCCGAGGCTTACTTCGGGTTCTACCCGAGGAATCCACCCCATTGCTTCGAGTTTTCCCCAAATTTACCCGTGTTGACCCGTGAGAGAAACTTTATTCACAAATTTGTTTAAGTTTTAGATTCAACCCGATACCGCATCAAAACGACTCGAGCTCGTCCTCGAGTCCTCCCTCAATTTCCCCACGCTGTGCTTCGAGCAACTCCCCCTTCTTCTCCAACCATCATACTGACACCCACTGCTCCACGTGCACGTGCACGGCTACCATCGCCGCCGCAGGTCGAAGCTTCGGCCACCAATACGTCGCTCTCCATCCCCCAAGACGCCACGCACACCAAGATTTGGAAAAAAGTTTGAAAACATGAATCGCGACATTCGACCCAAAACCATCAGGGAACGTCATCATCAAATCGCCTCGCGCCGCCTCCCCAGTCCACTATCGGCCACCAAATTTGGACCATGGCATCGCCATCACGCGACGCATCGATCTGCACCGTCGCCACGAAGTCCGGTCGTGTATGGATGGTGCAGCAACTCCATTTCGACCGTGAACAGAAAATGGGTCTTAAACCCTATTTTGCTTTCGAATTAAAGATTTGTGAATTTATAAATTGCTCTAGTATTTTTCTGATGATTTAGAACATTGAATCATGCTGCCACAAAGATCTCGAGGGCCAAAATTCCTTAGATCAACAGAATTTGATGAAGTTTCCTTTTACAGATCATCCTAGATAATACAGTGAAAAGCTAATGAGAAATTTTGATTCCAGTTTCAAAAATTATCATTTCCCAAGGGGATTCAAGTAATATTTCTGAAATACAAATCGGTGATATTCGAATTTATTGCTTATTGGGTTGTTACTGAGTTTAACATTTTCCAGTGAAGATAATCCCAGTCCCTTTGCTTCGATTTGTTACTGAATTAAAGTACAGGTTAAGCAACATTTTCAACTTGTTTAAAAAATCTTTTCCCAAAGCAAAAAGAAGGTAGAAGAAGTTGTAGTTGTAGACAGTTTACTCTGTGAACCAGAGGTTTGAGCATGACCATGCTTACAGTTTTTTCCATTAAAAGAAAACTACAAAATTTGCTTTGATTTAACTCTAAAGCACAGTGTAAGTTTTGAACTACACTTTAATTTGTCTTGCAAAAGAGTATGGGAGAGAGGATTCTAAGTTCCCTGTAACTAAATGTTATAGAAAACAGGAATAGGAAACAAATGTTTTCCAGGAAATTCAAACACAAGCATACCATTCATTTAATTCAAAGCCATGGCATCCATACACATAAACATAGGCAACCACATTCACACATAATGATCATCAGCATCAGGTTAGGATCAAATGTTTTTCACTGTAAACCCCAAAGTGTTACAGGAAACAGATAGCAAAAAGAAAAAAAGAAGAAATCATGTTTCCAGGCAAAGAAAATTCAAGCATGGCACCCATTCACAAGCTAAAACTAACCACATTCATGCAAGCATTTAAACACAAGAAAAAAAAAATGAAGAAGGCATGGGTTCACTCACATTTTTCCCAGAAGATAAGAATGCTTCCTGACAGCTAATTCAAAACAGAGATGAGTGAAGGCATGCAAGTTTCTTTATTTTTTTTCTCCTACTTTAATCCCTTTAAATTTAGATCTGCAAATCATAATTACAGATCTTTGTTTATCCTTTGTTATGCTCATTTACTCAAATCATTAATAACAGTAATTTTTATTTTATTACTTACTGTTTGAATGTATAAAATAGAGAAGCCCCTTTTTTTTTCTTTTCTGCAGTTTGAATACTAGAAATGGTTTTGTCTTTGATCTTCAATCTTCCTGCAACTCAGATTTGATGCAATTGCTAAAGTCTTTTGTTTTATTTATTCATTTCATAAATAAACAAAGTTTTAAATTTTCTTACTCACAGTATTGTTTTAAATGCAACAGAGAATAGGGTCTGCTGTTGCAAACCAAAAATTCATCTTGACTTGAACTTTATTTCATCCCTACAACTGATATACAAGGTTGTTCAAAACTTTGTCTTATTTACTAATTTCAACATTAAAATCAAATTCTTTTAAAAAGGAAATTTACTTGCCTTTGAAATTGTTTCTAGAAAGCTTTGCATTTGATTTCCAGTAACTGCAAACTTGCATTTGCTTCCAGATTTTAGAACTGCATAAGGATGTTGGTTTAAATCTTGATTACTTTGCTGAATTTTAATTTGCTCGGGTTATGGCTTTGAACCCAGACTTGCTTTTCCCAGATTGCTATTTCTTCTTATTTTTTTTTCCTGATTTTTTTCTTTCTTGCTTGAGTGTTGAGATTTGAAATGCAAAATCTTTTATTACTGTAGTTTCAGATTTTGGTGAGAGGTTATTTTATGATTGTGCATAGGAAAATGAAGAGTTTTGTAATTTTTTAATCTTAATATTATATTTTATCAAATATACTTGATGCCACTTGTTAAAAACAATCTCAAGCTCTAGATTTTGTTAATTCCTCTACTCTATTCTCTTTACTTCAACCCATGTGAATGTTTACATTTCAGCCTTTTTTTATGTTTACAAAGAAAATGAATTTATAAATTTTGTATTTATAACTTATACGCTTTGAAAATAAATTTATATCTTTATTCTTTTGTATATATACATACTTGTACAATGTTAAAAGTATTTAACCAATATTTATACATATACATTACATCTTAATTCCTTTCAAATGCTACTTACTTTTAAAACATTTTATTTTTAAATTAAATTCAAATCTCAATTTACATTCATACATTTAGTTACATATAAAACTAGCTATTTTATTAAATCTTATTTATATACATAAATGTATACATTTTCCCATTATTTATACTTACACAATTTATAAATAAAATGAATTTGAAATAACTAAATCAATAAATAATCATTCATACATAATTCTTAATTTATTAATTATAAAATCACATTTTATTTTGTACTTATAAAATTTTATAACAATGATTTTGAAATCCAATTATTTATTACAAACAATTTTATATATGTATTAGTTCTTTGAAAATATAAAGTTAATAAATTTAATATTTTTTTTTTTTTAAATCAAATTCCAAATTAAAAATTCTTTTATTTAAATAAAGATCCAAATACAATTTCTTTTATTTTTATATTTCAAATCCAAATGTTTATTTTTAAGCTACTTGTACTTAAATTTCTTATTAAATTTCTGTTTATAATCAAAATTATTTATTTATTCTAGAAAATTTTCTAATTAGTTCACAATTTATTTTCCAAAATAAATTTAATTGCCAAATTAAACTTGATAAATTTCAGGAATGTTACAGATTTCCCCCCTTAAAAGAATTTCGTCCTCGAAATTGCAGAGAAGACGACAAAGAAAGGATAAAAGACATAGAGATATCTTTCCGAATCAGACTGGATACCAATTCTGTATTTGGCTTACCAAATAAGAATATTGACAATATGAGAACAACTCATACAATATTACACAAGATATTTGGGTTCATTGGTCTACGAATATACAAGGCCATTGATTAGTTCGAAGGGATAACTAATCGTTCGTAGAATATGTCGGATCCCAGAGAATAGATAGATGGATCAAATCTTCATATTAGTTAACCAATTTACTTAATTTAAAATTTCCAATTTATTTAATATTATAAATTTCAAATTCATTAGAGTTTAGATCGAAAAGCTGATAAGAAACCGATGAAGATACAAAGTAAGGATTTTTCTACAACGATTCGTAAGGCCACCATCACACCGAAACTTCTTTCTGGAGCAGCTATGAAGCAATCAAAAGAATATGAAATCGAATCAAAGGAGATTGATAGAGAAAAGATATTTCCACTGTTGCAGGGTATTGACCATTTATAGTGGTACTCCCCTGTCCCCTATCTCGTTCTCTTCTTGCACTCATACTTACTATCGGTGAATAGTAAGAGAATTTACTGAGGCATTCGAACGGATATCTTAGGGATATACTCATTCTAGGGTATACTTCACCCTATCTCTAATGAGTTACTTAATGTGTTATACTCCTGAGCTAAGGTTTTAACCATCAGCTCTGATACCACTTGTAACGACCCTGACTCGACCTTCGAAAATCGGCACCGAATACGACACTCGTATTCAAATGCCGCAGATCCAAACGTCGAACCTGGTTCGCCGGAGCTTATAACACATTAAGTAAATAACACAGCGGAAGAAAATGAACAACATATATCAATATACAACATTTGATACAATAACTGATACAACATGAATGATACAACAGAATGGTACAATAGATATCACCATTATCAGAGATACAAAGAATAGCAGCGGAAATAAAAGATAACACTAGCAGCGGAACACATCTCCAAAATAGTCTTCAAGAAAAAAAAAACTCCAGTATCAGTAATCTCCATCTCCAAAGCACCAATCCAGAAATAGCTCGAACTCCAAATCAAGATGAAGAGAAGCAACTCAATCCAAATGCGATTGCCAAATCCTAAGGCTGAAAGCTGTCGAATCTACACCTACCATTGATTTCTGAAAACCCCAACTCTAGACTGCCCGTGTGGGGAATAGTGGGCACCCAGAGTTTAGGAAAGGAACAATAAACTCCAGGTCAGTCATGGGACTGGTATGAGCAAACAAAAACATTTGGTCTTTTAAAACAAACAAAAGAATTTAAATTTGAAATCCGCAATGCTTTTTAGAAAATGAAACTACCATAAGGCCTCCCGCCACACACACAATGCAAACGCAGACTTGGAGGAGATTTCTCCTTATGATAGTCAAATATGCTTACTACGCAAAAATCAAATCATTTTTGATATTATTATTAGTGCATAGTGTAGAAAACAATTTCGAAAGTAGAATATAAATCCTAGCCAACATAGACATTCCGAACTATGCCTACTATAGCTACCATCCAAACAGTGGTGACCACCATAAGTGAATGGCAGGTAATACAACTAAAACCGTACAAGGCACGTATTGGATGAATGGATTTCCAACAAATGGTCAGGCTAAGGAACTTCCTACTGTCTATGGGATCGCCTCTGGTGGGACGTCCCGAGAACTAACGTTACGGTTAGATCTCTGCCAACACAAGGCCGGGTTACCTCTGTAACTAGGTAACTACTACACGAATATGCCATCCCCCGGTCCTTTGGGACCTTTATCCGAGCGCTCGCAACAACAACACCACACAGTAATAGGTATAGTGTATCAACATGAGTAAGTATCTGGGCTCCATACCATGATACCACCCTTTACCAGAAGGGAATGACATACCCTAAAGGGCGCGACCCTCATAACCTTGCCGCATCTTTCCTGTTTCGACCATTTCCGGGGTGTGAGGTCCTGATGCAGTCTCGTCCACAAAGCTACGCTTTGTGCAACAAAGCCATGCTTTGGGTCAACAGATGGCCAAAGCAATGATCACAAAGATAAATGATCAAACAAATGATCATATCACAAATGATCAACCAATGATCATCACACAGCAGCACTCAGCATGCCACATTACCAAATTGGGAATATCACTGATAAATATCAACTACATAACCTCTGAGCTCGTACGTCTCAGAGAAGGGTGTTAAACTAAGAGAATCAATTCTCCGCCACCAAGCAGAAATGTATTTGATAGAGATCAGTTAACATCTCAAAGTGTAATGTCGGACATACAACCATACAAGTCTGTTCCGGGTTCGAACAGAACCGAAGGCACTTCCAAAGAAGCCCTTGCAAATCCGGGTATCCACAATCCCGATCGGACTTCCCATCACTTAGGGAGAACTCTATACCGGAGCAACTCAGTGCAGAGTCAATCGACAGGTTATCCTATCGTTCTCACAAATACCCGGTCTTCACCACCGGTCTTCAAATGCTATCCATAACGTCGTATCACTATTCGGAATGGGCTATATGACACAAGGTCCTCTCCCGGCTAAACCGAATAGTAATCGCCATATTTTAAAACATATGGATATGGGATTTTAGTTAAGTCACAACTTATAAAATCCAAAACTTTTCTTTCAAATGGTTAAACAAATTACCATTTTAAATCTTTAAACAAAAAGATTTATTTCACAAAGTTTCACCTAGTTCACAAAGATCTATTCATAGATTCAAAACAACTTCCATTCCAATTGGATTAACTCATTTAAATCTTTAAATTAAAGATATATAGCTTTCAAAACACGTTTCCAAAGATTTATCTAAAACTTGGAAACTATTTTCATTCTTTGACTTGAAATCCCTTAACACAAATTGGAAATTCATTCTTATGTGAAAGCACATCTAATTTATACAAGTTGAAATCTTGAGTTGAATTTAAATTTCAAAACATCACCTTTAAAATGGTTTAAAACCCATATAAACCCATTTATAAGTTGAATACCCTTTTTAAACATAGTTTTCAAAATCATAGAATTCAATTCAAATATCGAATTCAAATCAAATTATTTAAATTTCAAAACTCAATCGAGTTATTCAAAATAACTTTTATTTTCAAAAGCTTCAATTCTAATTCCAAAACTATTTTGGATTCAAAAATACAATTTTAAATATATTTCAAAAATCTGTGGCTTAACCCATTTCCACGTGCAATCCATATTTGTGTGTGTATAAGTGTGGTCCAGGGGTTCAACACAATAGTGCACAACATCATCATCACCGATTCAATCATATCGATAAGCGATATAACCCATAACGCTTATCTTTATTCATAAATTCATAGATAAGATGAATTTATCAATCACAAAGGTTCACTCATATGATTCGATGTGGGTTTCGGGTAACCAATTGGAATCCGACTCCCTGTCGCATCGAAATCCAAATGTCCTTTTATGGGTCAAGGGGTTTCACACACATATAGGAACAAATCACAAATCACAGTCCATCACAAAGCAATCACAACATCACAACAAAATATCAATCCAATACAGAACAATTTGATGATAGTTAATCAACTCTAATTAGGGTGGATATGATTAAGTGTGTTAACCACACAATTTATTTCATAAAATTTAAATCAACGATTAATTGTTCTTAACTATAAATTGGTTCGATCCTAATTAACTTTATCAACTAACTTTTCTTAATTAATTATCTTAATTCATAAATCCTTAATTTAAAATTAAGTAGATCTTAATTACTTTCACCCTTTAATTAAGTCAACTTTTAATTATAAAGCAATCACAAATTTTTAATTGTTTAAATCTTTATTTAATCATTATAAAGAATTTTATCTTTAAGTTAAAATTTAAATAATTGATTTACTCCTAAGTATTTTATCAAGTTAAATTTTTAAACAATTTTATTTTTAAACTCTAAGTTTTAAAATACTTCAAAACAAGTTTAAATCATGTTTCAAAACTTTTTTTGCTGTTTCTAAGTTTGACCCGAGGCTTACTTCGGGTTCTACCCGAGGAATCCACCCCATTGCTTCGAGTTTTCCCCAAATTTACCCGTGTTGACCCGTGAGAGAAACTTTATTCACAAATTTGTTTAAGTTTTAGATTCAACCCGATACCGCATCAAAACGACTCGAGCTCGTCCTCGAGTCCTCCCTCAATTTCCCCACGCTGTGCTTCGAGCAACTCCCCCTTCTTCTCCAACCATCATACTGACACCCACTGCTCCACGTGCACGTGCACGGCTACCATCGCCGCCGCAGGTCGAAGCTTCGGCCACCAATACGTCGCTCTCCATCCCCCAAGACGCCACGCACACCAAGATTTGGAAAAAAGTTTGAAAACATGAATCGCGACATTCGACCCAAAACCATCAGGGAACGTCATCATCAAATCGCCTCGCGCCGCCTCCCCAGTCCACTATCGGCCACCAAATTTGGACCATGGCATCGCCATCACGCGACGCATCGATCTGCACCGTCGCCACGAAGTCCGGTCGTGTATGGATGGTGCAGCAACTCCATTTCGACCGTGAACAGAAAATGGGTCTTAAACCCTATTTTGCTTTCGAATTAAAGATTTGTGAATTTATAAATTGCTCTAGTATTTTTCTGATGATTTAGAACATTGAATCATGCTGCCACAAAGATCTCGAGGGCCAAAATTCCTTAGATCAACAGAATTTGATGAAGTTTCCTTTTACAGATCATCCTAGATAATACAGTGAAAAGCTAATGAGAAATTTTGATTCCAGTTTCAAAAATTATCATTTCCCAAGGGGATTCAAGTAATATTTCTGAAATACAAATCGGTGATATTCGAATTTATTGCTTATTGGGTTGTTACTGAGTTTAACATTTTCCAGTGAAGATAATCCCAGTCCCTTTGCTTCGATTTGTTACTGAATTAAAGTACAGGTTAAGCAACATTTTCAACTTGTTTAAAAAATCTTTTCCCAAAGCAAAAAGAAGGTAGAAGAAGTTGTAGTTGTAGACAGTTTACTCTGTGAACCAGAGGTTTGAGCATGACCATGCTTACAGTTTTTTCCATTAAAAGAAAACTACAAAATTTGCTTTGATTTAACTCTAAAGCACAGTGTAAGTTTTGAACTACACTTTAATTTGTCTTGCAAAAGAGTATGGGAGAGAGGATTCTAAGTTCCCTGTAACTAAATGTTATAGAAAACAGGAATAGGAAACAAATGTTTTCCAGGAAATTCAAACACAAGCATACCATTCATTTAATTCAAAGCCATGGCATCCATACACATAAACATAGGCAACCACATTCACACATAATGATCATCAGCATCAGGTTAGGATCAAATGTTTTTCACTGTAAACCCCAAAGTGTTACAGGAAACAGATAGCAAAAAGAAAAAAAGAAGAAATCATGTTTCCAGGCAAAGAAAATTCAAGCATGGCACCCATTCACAAGCTAAAACTAACCACATTCATGCAAGCATTTAAACACAAGAAAAAAAAAATGAAGAAGGCATGGGTTCACTCACATTTTTCCCAGAAGATAAGAATGCTTCCTGACAGCTAATTCAAAACAGAGATGAGTGAAGGCATGCAAGTTTCTTTATTTTTTTTCTCCTACTTTAATCCCTTTAAATTTAGATCTGCAAATCATAATTACAGATCTTTGTTTATCCTTTGTTATGCTCATTTACTCAAATCATTAATAACAGTAATTTTTATTTTATTACTTACTGTTTGAATGTATAAAATAGAGAAGCCCCTTTTTTTTTCTTTTCTGCAGTTTGAATACTAGAAATGGTTTTGTCTTTGATCTTCAATCTTCCTGCAACTCAGATTTGATGCAATTGCTAAAGTCTTTTGTTTTATTTATTCATTTCATAAATAAACAAAGTTTTAAATTTTCTTACTCACAGTATTGTTTTAAATGCAACAGAGAATAGGGTCTGCTGTTGCAAACCAAAAATTCATCTTGACTTGAACTTTATTTCATCCCTACAACTGATATACAAGGTTGTTCAAAACTTTGTCTTATTTACTAATTTCAACATTAAAATCAAATTCTTTTAAAAAGGAAATTTACTTGCCTTTGAAATTGTTTCTAGAAAGCTTTGCATTTGATTTCCAGTAACTGCAAACTTGCATTTGCTTCCAGATTTTAGAACTGCATAAGGATGTTGGTTTAAATCTTGATTACTTTGCTGAATTTTAATTTGCTCGGGTTATGGCTTTGAACCCAGACTTGCTTTTCCCAGATTGCTATTTCTTCTTATTTTTTTTTCCTGATTTTTTTCTTTCTTGCTTGAGTGTTGAGATTTGAAATGCAAAATCTTTTATTACTGTAGTTTCAGATTTTGGTGAGAGGTTATTTTATGATTGTGCATAGGAAAATGAAGAGTTTTGTAATTTTTTAATCTTAATATTATATTTTATCAAATATACTTGATGCCACTTGTTAAAAACAATCTCAAGCTCTAGATTTTGTTAATTCCTCTACTCTATTCTCTTTACTTCAACCCATGTGAATGTTTACATTTCAGCCTTTTTTTATGTTTACAAAGAAAATGAATTTATAAATTTTGTATTTATAACTTATACGCTTTGAAAATAAATTTATATCTTTATTCTTTTGTATATATACATACTTGTACAATGTTAAAAGTATTTAACCAATATTTATACATATACATTACATCTTAATTCCTTTCAAATGCTACTTACTTTTAAAACATTTTATTTTTAAATTAAATTCAAATCTCAATTTACATTCATACATTTAGTTACATATAAAACTAGCTATTTTATTAAATCTTATTTATATACATAAATGTATACATTTTCCCATTATTTATACTTACACAATTTATAAATAAAATGAATTTGAAATAACTAAATCAATAAATAATCATTCATACATAATTCTTAATTTATTAATTATAAAATCACATTTTATTTTGTACTTATAAAATTTTATAACAATGATTTTGAAATCCAATTATTTATTACAAACAATTTTATATATGTATTAGTTCTTTGAAAATATAAAGTTAATAAATTTAATATTTTTTTTTTTTTAAATCAAATTCCAAATTAAAAATTCTTTTATTTAAATAAAGATCCAAATACAATTTCTTTTATTTTTATATTTCAAATCCAAATGTTTATTTTTAAGCTACTTGTACTTAAATTTCTTATTAAATTTCTGTTTATAATCAAAATTATTTATTTATTCTAGAAAATTTTCTAATTAGTTCACAATTTATTTTCCAAAATAAATTTAATTGCCAAATTAAACTTGATAAATTTCAGGAATGTTACATTTTTAATAATAAAAATTTGTAAAATGAAATTTAGATTTTTTAGAGGAGATTGGCTTATATAAGAAATGGTGAATTTTTGGTCGTATTAAATAATGCAGAAGAGTATTTTAACAGAGAATTTAAAATAAATTACATAACGAAATTTTTTTAAAGACTGGATTTTAAAATGATATTCGAAAAATAATGAAGGAAGTTGAAATCGATATTAAAAACAGATCGGCAAAAATAAATGGATTTTATAAGGAATAGAATTTATAAAAATGGAGTTTTATAAATGAGGTTATTTGTGGTGAAACTTAAAGGAGTTAAAAGAAAAAAATTGTAAAAAATGTTTATGAATAAAGAAAAAATTGATATCTCGTGAAAATTGGAAATATAAGATTTACAGGAAGAATTTATATTTTAAAAATATGCAAATAGAGTGAGTGAAAAATAGTGGAAGCTATTTTGAAGTGAAAATGGTTAAGAAGACCCAAAAGGGGGTTATGTGGTGGAAATTGAGAAGAATTTATAAATTGAAGTTGTTATTGGGATTTAAAAATTTATTTTTATTGATAAGTTAAGTTTTATGTAAGAAGAAAATATGTATTTATTCAACTATATAATTTTAAAGTTAGTCGGTGTTGAAATATTTCAGAAGTGAATTTTTAAATACTTAATAATTATTTTAGTGAAAATTTAAATTTTTAAAACCTGCTTGAAAGTGATGTTATAAAAAGTATTTTCAATATTTTCAATAATTATGTAACGACCCGCTATTTTGGACCATTCGCATCCGCATATGTCGGACTTGAATAATTCAAAATACCGAATTGTTAATTTAAATTTGGCAAAACTCAGATATACAGTAAATAAATAATCACAGAATCACAGGCACAGAGTAATAATATGCAGCAAAAACAAAAGATAGTAGTTCATGAAGCTACTATATATATATAACAGAGTTAAATAAGTTACAACAGAAATCTCGAATACAATAGTCGAATACAATATCAGAATACATCTCAAGAACCAACTGGATATCTGAAAGCTGGAAAGACAGCTGGATCTCCAAGCGAATCTCCAAAGGTGAGTCTCGAATACTGGTACACTCAGTCTGACCCAAGCGTAAAGAAATACAAAACACTCGAGTCATGATTAAAATTCTTATATCAATAAATCCAACTCAAGTGAAATAACAACTGGAATACAAGTAACTCGAAGGACGTTGGAATAACCATCCTCTAAGGATCCGTTAAATATCTACTATGTAGTAATATACGCTAAATAAATAATGTCTATCAGTAATATAAAATATCAAAATAGCGTTAAGGCGTTACCATTATCCCCCTTAACACATTTTATATAAGCGTTATAGTCTATACAGCACTGTAAACTCCACCGTAAACTAGTGGGCTACCAGGAGTACTCCATAAGTATAACACAAAACAAATTCGTAGTGGTCGCGTATATAGGGATCCAAGTATGACAAGGCACATGAGGCAATACCCAAGGTAGTGAAACCATCGTTTGCCTGATCCGGACTAGTGAAAACGCATCGCCGCAACGATCGCAACACCGCAAAACAACACTTCCAAAATTACGAGAGTGCACCAATCAATAACAAGTAATGAGTAGTTTATGAAGAAGCGTGTTTGCTCGAGGTGGCTAACCCCATTTGGCCCGGCACGGCTCCTGTTTTAGTCATTTCCAATTTGACACAAGTGTCAAGGCTATCCATTATCGTTCTCTTTCTTCAGTCCTCACGTACATCATTCCAACCACTTCATCCTGGATCACACTCCGCGTATAGTTATTAAAGTGGTTTTTGGTTTAGACAGAGAGTATGTCCATAACCGATCCTAGTTTCTTTAATAAATTTCGTAATTATTACACCGATTGGTCGTTTAATATATCTCAAAACCAAATCAATTTCAATTAGAATTTGTAAATCAACATTTCATTTGTCTTCCTGTATATATTTCCATAATTTACGTTTCAAAATTTCCAAATTGCTATTTCAAAATCTTATAATTCAAATTCAATTTTTGTTTAAAACAATTCAAATATTGATTCAAGTTCATATATAAGTTTCATTCCGAAATCATTTAAATTAATTTAATTTAACGTTCAAATCAATTTAAATCCATCAATCGATTTTATTCAATATTCTTTAAGTTACTTTATCATTTAAAATAGTTTCTATGTAATTTCCAATTCGTTAAATCAATTTAAGTTTTCCTATATCATATCAAACTTCCAAATTTAATTAAATTAAATTCGTCAAAACCAAATTCTTTAAATTTCAAGTCTTACATTAATTTCCACAAATCACAATTTATTTCTTGTTAAAGAAATTCAATTTCACTTATTTATTTACTTAATTACAAATTTCAAAACTTAATTAATAAAGAAACTAAATTTCACATATTCAAGAAGTTCAATTTCACGTATTAACTTACTTAAATAATTTTTCAGAACTTAATAAATAAAGAAACTCAATTTCATTTATTAACAAAGTTCAAATTTACTTATTCAAAAGTTCAATTTCTCTTATCAAAGAATTCAAATTTTTATGAAATTCTCAAATAATTCAATTTTATTTAATTATTAAATCATTTAAAAACTTAATTAAATAATTTCAAACTTAATTATCAAATAATTTCAAAACTTAATTATTAAATAATTCCAACTTAATTATTAAATAATTAAATTTTAAAACAACGTTCTCTCATCAACTACTATGTTAATATTTTATTTCAGATTATTAAATATTAACATTTTCCTTTCGTTAAATTTCAAATTCTAACTTTATTTCAAAATCTTTTTATTTATCCAAATAAAATCTTTATTTTATTTTTAGACCAAATTATTAACCAATCGGGTTTTTATTTAATTCTCTATCCTAAGTCAAAGATTATTTGGGTATTTATCATTTCAACCCGATTCCATTTAATTCAAAAATCAAAGCAAAGAAAAGGGAACTTGCAGTGTGATAACTGGAATGGTGTCAAAGTAAATAAACAAGTAATAGCAAACATCAATAACAATCCAATAATTAATTAAAACAATCCCGAAATAATCGTATTAATTTACACTGTTGTTTGTGCAAATTAATATAATTATTTCTAGAATCTACACTATCATTTCATGTAGATTAAAGATTATTACACTAATATTTATACGGTTCTTCACCTGTCATCTATTATTCAATTTTATACTACATAAATTTATACAACATACATTAAATAGTTCAAGGTGTAGTTAACACTATTTCTACGTCAATTTATTTAACATTCAAAGGGGTCATATTATACAAATTTAACTAATCAAATTCAACCCATATATCAATTAAATTTATTAACTATTCTATATCAAATTCAATTGCCTACTATTTATCACTTTAAACATCAACAATTTAACGTCCAATGTAAACATCAAACAATCAATCAATTATCAACCAAACCGGATTATTATCATATAAATAACAGATAATAGTGTCAGATGTCACAGGTGAACTGATACAAGTAATAGCATATATAACAGTGCAAATAACCAACAACAGCATATTTCAATTGTCGTTTCAATTGAAATCAAATTTAATAAATAAAAGAACATTAATCGTGATTGCTCACCTTTCGAGGCTAGAGAAGAACGAGAACCAGATGAATTGCAAATCCAAAGCAAAGCTAGGTTGAACGCGAATTTGACAAGCAAAGCTCACCATAGGAATTGATGAAATCAAATTAGAACTGGATTGATGACGATGAATGATATAAGTGAACTTACATATAACTATATATAACTGTATATATATAAATCAAATTCTAACTTAAACATATATTAAAGTAAATATATTATATATGCTCTTAAAATCCATTGTTTTAATCTAAAACTCATTATTAAAGTCAAGCACACGCATATATAATAATAATTTTATATAAACTAACATACCATATATGATATACATAAGACTGAAATATAACATTGATATCTTGTAACTAATTTTTTTTTATAGAAACTGTTATATAAAGTATACTTAAACCAATGCAACTATTACATATACTAACAGATATTATATACATAATGCATACTAATATGCCTATATTTTCTGAAAATATATATATATAAGTTTAATATAAGACATGCACTGTATAAACACACATTATGCATAAACAGAATACTACACAAATCCATAACCTTCATATATTGCATATACATAAAATCGAACAGGCTGTATGCAACTTATGAAAACTATATGTACATATAATATCTTACAACCCATTACTTAACTTAAAATACATATTCTAAAATAACGTACATATATACAATATTTATATTAAAATCGACTAGCATGCAAATTTACATATATGAGTATACGCGGTAAACAACGTATATCTATTTTAAAACAAGCCCCGTTACAATTAAAGTATACAGGTCGCATATATTTAAATCATATATAAACTTATACCTTATTAAAATATTTATACAAACATATGCGGCTCCAACTGTTTTTTTTATAACTCTGGCAGCTTATATATAGATATGAGAACATATGATGCAATATAAATAGCAAAGCAGGCAAGTATAAGAACCATATAGAGATATATAAATATACTGTAAAGTAGGAAAACAAAACCAGAGAACCCAAAACATAAATATAAATACACACACACAACTGACATAATATAAAAGTGCAAACAGTAAACGTATACAAACATATTTAAAAAAATTGTGTTGTTGCATAACTATATTAAAACCATATGTAAACTTATATTGATATAAATGAAATAAAACCTTTTAATTATTTTACACGTATCATTATACATCATATAGATATATATACCTTCATACAATGAGAGGCCGCACGTACGCAGTTGGAGGTGAAGAGGCTCGAGTGGGTGACTGGCCTCAAATGTGGTGGATAATGATTCGAACGGATTATCAATGGCATATACAAAGGCCCTTAGCAACAGATCAAGTTGTGAACTCACAACATCATCATCCAATTGCTGAACGCAAATGCACTATATTCCCAAGTTACAAACAGCAACATGAACCTAAGACACTTCAAAGCCAATGCAGCACCCGTACATCTCTTCATCATGAGGTTGGATGTCTGAGATGAGAAATGGGATGAGAGGCTCAGAAGAGAGAGAATCGATTGCATTTTTTTTATGAATCATCCGCATACAATCGAAAGATTTGGAGGAGACTGGAGTAAGCTAGAGGTCGGTTTGGGTTTCCTATACGGAACGGGATAGGTTGATGCTTGGCCGTGGCGAGATGGACTTGGTTGGAGGCGGCATCGGCAATGGGAAAGAAGGTGCTGCTCGTGGTCTGTCGGTCGCCGACGTGGGGTGGCATTTGGATGGGTTTGTGGAGTGCGGAGGGGTGGCTTGTGTCGGCGACAAGGTGGCTGATGCGGGTAATGGTATGGAGGAGGGAGGCAAGGCAAAGACGAGGCGGAGTGCTAGTTGTCGTGGCCGCTGTGGTGAGCGACAAGTACTGAAGGTGGCGAACCTTGCTTGCGTGAGGTGGAAAGTATTCATGCATGGAAGAAGTTTGAAAAGGGTGGAAGAATAACAAGAAAGCTACAGTAAAATGATGAACCATGTTTAAATATGTGAAGCCATCTGAGAAACAAATTAAAAGAAAGAAATAAATAAATTGAAAAAGAAGAACAACCCAAAAGTCAGAGAATAGGAATTAATGAAAAAGAAGTAATAGATGTACCCTTTGATTGACGCGAGTAATTAAAGCAATAGATGGTTGCTTGGTTTCCACGGCAGGAGTTGAAAAGAGTAAAGGGAATAGTAGTCACAAATATGGTACGACAACTGTTTACTCATCTCAATCGCGTACCGGGCTCCAAAACACAGAAATAAGTATACTGTGAAGATCAGCACGACGAAATGATTAAAACGGCATACAGATATTGGTGGTTCGATTTAATTATAAAAATTTGAAATTTTTATACTAGCGGAAAATGCATGAAAAACACAGAAAAATAAGATCGACAGGGATAAAGATGTCCGAATTTAAAAAAACGTAAAATGACGTCTTGCCCAGAAGATGGTGTAGAATTTTTCTATGTAAAAATATTTAGGTTTCGAAAACGTTTTATTTTCATTGATTTTTAACTGGTTAAATTGAAATAAATTTACACACGAAAACAAACTTCATATTTTCGGACGAAAATTTACCAGTTGCTATGTTTAACTAGGCGCATTCCAAATATCAAATTTATATTTCAAAATTTTATTTTTAAAAATTCCATAAAATTTCAATTAATAACGTTATTAAAAGCAGTTAAATTTACGGGTCGCTACACTCTTCCCCACTCAAAACTTTTCATCCCTGAAAAGGAAGGAAGTAGGAGAGTAGAAGAAACCAGAAGAAATAGACTTGAATTACATAATAAAAAATTTATTTAAACCATATAAATTTCAATTTAAATAAATTTATATTCAACAATTTGTTTTTAAATTCAAGATTTTCATTAAATTGATTTGATTTCACATTTATTAATGTTAGGTACAAAAGGTTTCTTTCAAATGAAATTCAATTTAAATTCAATTAATTCAAGATACCTCATTAAGTTGATTTAATTCAATTTATTAACTTCCAAAACAAAATTTTCTTCTATTAATCACACCTATTATTTATTTAACATATTATTCTATTTATCTCCATAAACATTTTATAATTTAAATTTAAGTGAATAACATTTATTACACGCACTCACATTTTATTTATAAAGACAATTTATATTGTATATTATCCAATTTTCTTAAATTAACAATTTCAAAGATCATAAATTTGAATAGTCATTTATTATAATCATACTTTATTCGACAAATTTAATTCTTCTTTATTCCAAATTATTATTAAATTTATTCTACTTAATATATCCTATCACATATATATTAAGTATATTTACATTTATTATAACTACTTAAATTTATTTAATAATTCCTTTGATATCATTTTCTACCGTATAATATACAATTACAAAGTTAACCCTTTTGAAAAAATTTAGGTAAGTTATATATAATGCAGATGATCGTACTATCCAAATAAAATTTTACAATTCACCTATTTCAAGGTAAGTATCTAGTCAAAAATTTTGGGCTTCATTGAAAATCATCCTTAAATAAAAATTTTAAGAATTAATTTTCGATTAACTTCAAAACATTTTATAGATAAAATAAATATATATGTACATAAAATATCAAATCAAATTTAAAATTTTCAATATATATTATAAATCAAGTCATGTTTAGAAATTTAAATCAATTTATTTTCTTTTTTTTCAAACAAAATTTAGTGGGGCTACAGAATAGTCTCTCCACTTCGAAACTCAAAAATGAATGTCGATGATGCGGCCGTCAACACCGAAATTATTTTCCAGCGACAAAAGAGAAGAGCTCTAATTTAATCATTTAAAATTCTTTGAAAACCGTTTCTATTCAAAAATATTTTAAATAATATACACTGAACTTTAAACCAAAGTTTATAATTATCAAAAATTAAATTCTAAAATTCTAAATTTAAATTCAATTAAATTTTCAAATCTGCATGTTGAAATAGTCAATGTTTATAAAACAATAATTGAAAATTAAATATTATCATTCCGGACAACAAATTCACTAGCAATTTAATTTCAGAAAAATTTATACTTGTATAATCATACAAAATTATTTTATTTACCAATTTGAAAATATTATTGTGTCAGTTTGCTCTGTTAAAGTGTTTTGGAAATCCTATCGATAGCATTGATCGGACGAATCGATCGAAAATCCAAATCAACATCGACAACTCAAACAACACAATGTAAAATAAAACATTTTAAATATTAGTTTACAAATACATTTCTTTGCTCGACGATACAGGAATGAATTTCAAAATAAGGATAGGATTCAAATTTGATGGACTCAAATTAAAGAGAATTCTGATTCGAATTCAAGTTTGAAAGAAAATATAAGATGATTCAATTAACAGAATCGGGAGATGGATAAGCTTATTTAATTTACGAGCAACGTTAACCTGGTCGACCGTAACTTCAAGAATAAGATCGATGCAGAATTTCAAGGTAAATCAACATTCGTTCTCAAGAAGAAGAATTCAGGTATAGCAGATAATAGATAGCATCGTAAACCAAGGATACAGAAATCTCCAGTAAATCAATGCCTATTGTAAAGGAGTTTCACCGATTTACAAATAATTAGAAAATTGGCGAGACCGTCGATTTATTATAAAGATTATTTGAAGTGGAGTTATGGGATACCCCGGAATTGAAAGAAGACGAATAGTGAGGGACATGAACGAATCTTGGAACCGCAGGGAACGTTCCAAAATTCAAAGGAATTGAGTCAAAAGGAAGAGATTGAAGCTCGAATGAGAGTGCTTCTATAAATACATTTACCCTATATGCTAATTTTTCCTAGGGCTACCAAAGCTCTGATACCAACTGCAATGATCCGCTATTTTGGACCATTCGCATCCGCACATGTCGGACTTGAATAATTCAAAATACCGAATTGTTAATTTAAATTTGGCAAAACTCAGATATACAGTAAATAAATAATCACAGAATCACAGACACAGAGTAATAATATGCAGTGGAAACAAAAGATAGTAGTTCATGAAGCTACTATATATATAACAGAGTTAAATAAGTTACAACAGAAGTCTCAAATACAATAATCGAATACAATATCAGAATACATCTCAAGAACCAACTGGATATCTGAAAGCTGGAAAGACAACTGGATCTCCAAGCGAATCTCCAATTCCAAAGGCGAGTCTCAAATACTGGTACACTCAGTATGACCCGAGCGTAAAGAAATACAAAACACTCAAGTCAGGATTAACATTCTTATATCAATAAATCCAACTCAAGTGAAATAACAACTGGAATACAAGTAACTCGAAGGACGTTGGAATAACCATCCTCTAAGGATCCGTTAAACTATCTTCTATGTAGTAATATACGCTAAATAGATAATGTCTATCAATAATATAAAATATCAAAATAGAGTTAAGGCGTTACCATTATCCCCCTTAACACATTTCATATAAGCGTTATAGTCTATACAACACTGTAAACTCCACCGTAAACTAGTGGGCTATCAGGGAGTACTCCATAGGTATAACACAAAACAAATTCGTAGTGGTCGCGTAAATAGGGATACAAGTATGGCAAGGCACATGAGGCAATACCCAAGGTAGTAAAACTACTGTTTGCCTGATCCGGACTGGTGAAAACGCATCGCCGCAACGATCGCAACACCGCAAAACAACACTCCCAAAATTACGAGGGTGCACCAATCAATAACAAGTAATGAGTAGTTTACGAAGAAGTGTGTTCGCTCGAGGTGGCTAACCCTATTTGGCCCGGCACGGCTACTGTTTTAGTCATTTCCAATTTGACACAAGTGTCAAGGCTATCCATTATCGTTCTCTTTCCTCACTCATCACGTACATCTTCCAACCACTTCTTGCTGGATCACACTCCGCGTTATTAAAGTGGTTTTCGGTTTAGATAGAGAGTATGTCCATAACCGATCCCGGTTACTTTAATAACTTTCGTAATTATTACACAGATTGGTCATTTAATATATTTCAAAACCAAATCAAATTCAATTTCAATTAGAATTTGTAAATCAACATTTCATTTGCCTTTCTGTATCAATTTCCATAATTTACGTTTCAAAATTTCCAAATTGCTATTTCAAAATCTTATAATTCAATTTCAATTTTCATTTAAAACAATTCAAATATTGATTCAAGATTGTATACAAGTTTCATTCCGAAATCATTTAAATTAATTTAATTTAACGTTCAAATCAGTTTAAATTCATCGATCGATTTTATGCAATATTCGTTAAGTTACTTTATCTTTCAAAACAATTTCTATGTAATTTCCAATTCGTTAAATCAATTCAAGTTTTCCTATATCATATCAAACTTCCAATTTTAATTAAATTAAATTCATCAAAACCAAATTCTTTAAATATTAAGTCTTACATTAATTTCCACAAATCACGATTTATTTCTTGTTAAAGAAATTCCATTTCACTTATTTATTTACTTAGTTACAAATTTCAAAACTTAATTAATAAAGAAACTAAATTTCACATATTCAAGAAGTTCAATTTCACTTATTAACTTACTTAAATAATTTTGCAAAACTTAATAAATAAAAAAACCCGATTTCATTTATTAACGAAGTTCAATTTACTTATTCAAAAGTTCAATTTCTCTTATCAAAGAATTCAAATTTTTATTAAATTCTTAAATAATTCAATTTAATTTAATTATTAAATCATTTAAAAATTAATTAATAATTTCAAACTTAATTATCAAATAATTTCAAAACTTAATTATTAAATAATTCCAACTTAATTATTAAATAATTAAATTTAAAACAACGTTCTTTCATCAACTACTATGTTAATATTTTATTTTAGATTATTAAATATTAACATTTTCCTTTCGTTAAATTTCAAATTCTAACTTCATTTCAAAATCTTTTTATTTATCCAATAAAAAATTTATTTTATTTTTAGACCAAATTATTAACCAATCGGGTTTTTATTTAATTCTCTATCCTAAGTCAAAGATTATTTCGGTATTTATCATTTCAACCCGATACCATTCAATTCAAAAATCAAAGTAAAGCAAAGAGAACTTGCAGTATGATAACTTGGATGGTGTCAAAGTAAATAAATAAGCAATAGCAAACATCAATAACAATCCAATAATTAATTCAAATAATCCCGAAATAATCGTATTAATTTACACCGTTGTTTGTGCAAATTAATATAATTATTTCTGGAATGTACACTATCATTTCATGTAGTTAGATTAAAGATTATTACACTTATTCAATTTTATACCACATAAATTTATACAACATACATTAAATAGTTCAAGGTGTAGTTAACACTATTTCTACGTCAATTTATTTAACATTCAACGGGATCATATTATACAAATTCAACTAATCAAATTCAACCCATATATCAATTAAATTTATTAACTATTCTATATCAAATTCAATTGCCTATTATTTATCGCTTTAAACATCAACAATTTAATGTCCAATGTAAACATCAAACAATCAATCAATTATTAACCAAACCGGATTATTATCATATAAATAACAGATAATAGTGTCAGATGTCACAAGTGAACTGATACAGGTAATAGCATATATAACAGTGCAAATAACCAACAGCAGCATATTTTAATTGTCGTTTCAATTGAAATCAAATTTAATAAATAAAAGAACATTAATCGTGGGTTATTGCTCAGCTTTTGAGGCTAGAGAAGAACGAGAATCAGATTTAGTTGCAAATCCAAAGCAAAGCTAGATTGAATGCGAATTTGACAAGCAAAGCTGATCATAGGAATTGATGAAATCAAAACTAGAACTGGATCGATGACGATGAATGATATAAGTGAACTTACATATAACTATATATAACTGTATATATATAAATCAAATTCTAACTTAAACATATATTAAATTAAATATATATATGCTCTTAAAATCCATTGTTTTAAACTAAAACTCATTATTAAAGTCGAGCACACGCATATATAATAATAATTTTATATAAATTAACATACCATATATGATATACATAAAACTGAAATATAACATTGATATCTTGTAACTAATTTTTTTTATAGAAACTGTTATATAAAAGTATACTTAAACCAATGCAACTATTACATATACTAACAGATACTATATACATAATGCATACTAATATGACTATATTTTCTGAATATATATGTATATATATAAGTTTAATATAAGACGGGCACTGTATAAACACACATTATGCATAAACTGAACACCACACAAATCCATAATCTTCATATATTGCATACACATAAAATCGAACTGGTTGTATGCAACTTATGAAAACTATATGTATATATAATATCTTACAACCCATTACTTAACTTAAAATACATATTCTAAAGTAACGTACATATATACAATATTTATATTAAAATCGACTAGCATGCAAATTTTAATATATGAGTATACGCGGTAAACAACATATATTTATTTTAAAACAAGCCACGTTACAACTCAAGTATACAGGTCACATATATATATATAAAACATATATAAACTTATACCTTATTAAAATATTTATACAAACATATGCAGCTCCAACTATTTTTTTTATAACTCTGGCAGCTTATATATAGATATGAGAACGTACGATGTAACAACCCAATATTTTCAACCATTCGCATCCGCACATGTCAGACTTGAATTGCTCAAAATACCGCATTGTAAATAAAATTTGGCAAATCTCAGAATATACAGTAAATACATAATCACAGACCACAGACACAGAGTAAATAATAATGCAGTGGAAATAAAAGAGATAGTAGTTCATGAAGCTTCTATATAAAAATAAGATACATCAGAGTTAAACAAGATACAACAGAAGAGTAACAAGATACATCGGGTACAAATCAGAATACATCACTAAAATCGCTGGATACAGAAAGCAAAATAGATGGCTGCATCGTCAAGACAAGCTCCA
Organism: Allium cepa; assembly: GCA_030765085.1. NCBI lineage: Eukaryota > Viridiplantae > Streptophyta > Magnoliopsida > Asparagales > Amaryllidaceae > Allium > Allium cepa. Next base: position 787,419,812 of record CM060935.1, on the reverse strand, counting down.
ACTCCGAAGGTGAATCTTGTATGCTAGCTCACTCAATCTGACTCGAGCGTAAAGCAAAACACAAAACACTCGAGTCAGGACATAAATACTTATGAACTGTAAATCAACTCAAGTGAACAGTAACAAAAAATGCATCAGTAACTTAAAGAATGCTTGGAATCGCCCATCCTTTAAGGATCCGTTAAACTATTACTATGTAGTAATATTGCGCTATTATAATAATGTCTACAGTAAAATAAACATACTTTTAAATAGCGTTCTGGGCTACCCATATCACCCTTCACACATAATAGTCCCAGTAGTCCATCCAATATCATGCCATCTCCACTCCGGGTGACTGTCAGAGGATACCACATGGGCTACGGGAGAAAAACAAACTCGTAGTAAAGGCTCGGTATGGTAGGTGACACGGCACACAAGGCAATGCCAGGGTAGATATACCAATTACGCACACGGGCTGGTGGTAACGCAGCAGCCACATACGCGCACCTCGGAACACACTCCCATATCAAAATCGGAGGATGGCCATCTAATCAATCACCAGTAAGAGTATAGTATCGAAGGAATGTGTCCGACCAGAGGTGCTACCTCCTTTGGCCCGAGATCGCTCCTGTTTTAGTCACCTTATGCCAACTCACGGGAGTTGGGTCCACGTAATATACCTCAAGAACGTCGCCACCATCCTACTTCATTCTGGAATCTCCACCGCGTACACGGCTGTTAAAGTTGTTTTCGGAGTTGGCAGAGAGTATGACAACTTTCGATCCCGGTCTCTTTAACAACCAAACGTTATTATAACGTTGTGGTCATTTCAAAATAGTTTATACTTCAAAAAGATCAAATCATTTCATTTCAAACTATATTTCTTTCAAAATAGTTTATACTTCGAAACCAAAACCATTTTTATTTCAAAACTATTTATTCAATCAAAATAGTTTATACTGCGAAACCAAAAACATTTCAAACATATATTCATTTCAAAATCATAATATTTCAAAGTATAACTCTTTCGAAACCAAAAATACTTGAAACAATTACACTATGAAAATCATAACTTATCAAAATCATACATTTGAAATCATGGGATATTCATTTAATTCTTTACATTTTACAATTCATTCAATTAATCCCAAATTTTCAATTTCCAACTTAATTCAATTCAAACCATCAATTTGAATTAAATTTCCCAATAACCATTTCAAATCATATCAATTTCAAATATAGATTTGATCCACAAATTAAACTATTCAATTTTTAATATATTTCAAAGCTTTAATATCCCGCATTTCAAAAACTAAATTTTATAATTTCATATATCTCAAATCTAGTTTCATTATTACTTAGTTTTGAAATATTCATTTCATAAATCCAATATTATTTAAATAAAATCAATTTACAATTAAACTAAATATCCTTTCATACCAATATAAACTTCAAATATTCATTTATCAAAAGTACATATCATTCCAATTCATATTCTTTATCAAAATAAAGATCAAATCATTTCCAAACCTTATTATCAAATCATTATTTGAATTCAAATTCAAATACTCAAATTTAAATATCATTTTTAAATAAAATAAGTCATTCATTTGTTATTTAAAGTATCATTACAAAATACATTAAAAATTCCATTCAAAAATTCATTTATCTCATTACATTTCATTCCATTTAACACATAACCAAGTAAACCCTATTTAAATTCAAATTCAAATTCAAATTCCTTAGAAATTCAAATTTAAATATTAAAATATATTCAAAACTTCTTAAATTTCACAATTAATCAATTTCCAAAAGTTAAATCATTTAACACTTTAAAAGATAACTCAAACAGTGATTAAAATCTATAACATTTCAAACATTGTCAAATTATAGCAACGACAGCATTTATAAAGTGCTATCGTAGCTTATAGCTTCCAAAAATGGTTTATTTCAAGAATAACGGCATTTATAAAATGTCGTAATAGATATTTAGTTATTTCAAACATTGTTAGATTCAAAACAATAGCATTTAAAAATGCAGTCAAAAGACTACAACATTTTGAAAATGCTATAAAATTCCAGATTTCATTTTAGCTTTTCAAAAATAATAATAAAATTCCAAATTTTTATTATAAATTAAAAATCATATTTCTAGACTTCAAAATTTCACATTTAAAATCATTTTAACATATGATTTAACACAACAAAATTTTTAGATCGAATATTCATTTCAAAAACTCCATTCATTTATTAAGTCAAAATTCACTGTTTATTAGCATATAAATTAAATAAAACTTAAAATTTTACTTCAAATACAATTTCAAAACTTTAAATTTAATTTCCATTATTTATTTACATTTTAAAATAAAATTTAAAGTCTAAAATCTCAATTACTTCAAATTTACGTACTCAAATTCACAATTTCAAGACTTAATATTTAATTTTCTTAAAACCATAAAATATATATTTTTAAATCAAAATTTCATACTTTTAAAAATACATATTTTAATAAAAATCATTTAAAATTATACCACGGGGTCTGTATATAATTTTCTAACCTAGGTCAAGTGATACAGATATATATCATTTCAATCCGTAATTTACAAAGAAAACCGGGCTCTATCATTTCAAACCCGCAATCCCAAGTAAATAAAAATAAATAAAAATCGCTCAGGCCTATCATTTCAGCCCATAACGATTTTTCCCTATTCTAAAGTCCGTTCGGGAATGTATTATTTCAACCCATAGTGATTCTATTCTAACAGGGAACTTGCAGTGTGAACAAATGCATAAACAATATAAACAATGTCAATATCACAATATAATGTCATATATCAGACGTCAGGTGATAATTAACAGTTTTAACATGGTAATAACATGGCATAGCATACATATGATCAACATTAATTTGCATAAAGATTTTATATTACTATACACTTGCCATCAATTTACTATTTCATAAGTATAAATGTCAGAGTGAGACGGACTCACCTTTGTCAAAGCTAGAGACAAACAACACACAAAAGAGCGGTTCCAAAGGCACGACAAGCACGATTTGATTTGAATAGATGGAGACCCTTGTATACAACACAAAATATAACATACATAAGCACAAATATAGATATCGACATACAAATATAATTAACAACTTTAGTTTGCAAAACAGTTGCAAAACAAGAGAGATGACCAAACCTTAGAAGCAAAAGACTTGCACGTGACAACATAAGCTTGTCACACGATCAAATGGGCTTGATATCACCACACTAGGCTCAGCCTAGATGTCAACATGGCTTAGACATGGCCTAAAGACAAGGCTTAGGGCATGAAAGTGGAAGGTAAAGGCAAAACAAGTGGAAGGTAAAGGAGGCAACGGGTTTGGGTCAAGGAATGGAAGGTTTTGGGGTACATAGGCTCGACCTATGGTCCTATGGGCTCGGCCTGGTGCATCTTCAGGTCAGGTCAGAGGTGATGATGATGGCTATAGGTCATGGCAGCAAGTGGTGGTGGTGTTAGAGGTGGTGGCCAAGGCTAAACATGAAGGAAATGGGAATACAAGGCTCGGCTAGGCAATATTTGGAGTTTCAAGCAATGTTTGGTGGAGATGGCTTCAATTGGATGGCATGGCTTGTCATGGTCAGAGGAGGAGGAGATGTTTGCTGCTGTAGATGGTGGAGGAGATGGTGGAGCTGATGGTGGAGGAGATGGCGATTCTATTCAGTTTAGATTCCAAGAAATCGTTCTCTCTTCAATAATCAGAATAGCCAAAGCCTTCAAATCAGAAAGGGGAAACTAGTGGTCCACCTTCAACCACAAACATCACACCCAACTGAGCTTCCAGAAGAAATGGACAAGCTTCACCATCTGCCCGGCCTACTGACAAAAGAATCACAGAGACTTCAGAACCATCGAAGAAACAGGCCACTCACTACTGCTACTGCTGCCAAAAACTTCCTTACCCAAAAGCTCATCGATCCTCAAAGCTACACCAGCCACTTCCACAATAGAGCCTTCAGAAGACAAACATTCCTCAGGAAACTCAAACCAAGCACAAAACACTCTGCCAAACTGAGTCTCAAACTCAAATACAGACAAAACTCCTTCCTAAAGGTGCCAAAATTCCATTGCTGACTTCAGTACTCCAAACTGATCCAGACTCGAGAAAATCCACTCACACGAGTGAAATCAAGCTTAAAATCCAAAGATACGCTCCGAATCTTGAAAAGATTTTCCTTCAGAGATCAGTGAAATCCTTCACACCAAACTGCCAAACTGCTCAAGATGCCCAATACTGCCCTAGCAGATCACTTCCAACCTCAAGCACTCGGACTCCCACCATTGGTAGTTGTGTTACACACACCACTACCCTATCTACCTTTATTACTTATATTGGAAAACCTGAACAGGTAACCCAAAAGATTGGTAGAATTAAATATATTAATATTAAAATTACAAGTATGCTCTCTCAAGAAAGACACCACTACAGAGCCTAGGAATTCACTCAACCTAATGCTCTGATACCACAATGTAACGACCCGCCTTTCAGTCCATAGAAAGACGCATCTTTAAGAAGAAAGAAAGGGATAGAAAAGAGAAAAGAAAGAAAAGAAAGAAACAGACAACATCAGAATCTCACAGCGGAACGAATAAATTATATTATATCACATAAAACTTTACATAGTATCATAAACATCAGAGTTATACAGCTAATACAATACAAACTAGACAGTTATAAACATCTGTCTAGCAATTACAATTCAAGTATATCAGAGAAAAACATATACAACTCAAACACAGCGGAACCACTATATATATCTACACGCTGAAGCCTCCTGCTCCATTATCTCCTCCAGAACTCATCAAAGCAATCCTGAATCACTTGACTACTCATACAAAATATGAGTACCCAAGAGTTTAATAAAACAGAAAATAAACACTCGGGTCAGACAGGGGTCTGGTGTGAGTAAACGGGTTTAAAAGTTGTTTAACTTTAGAAAATCCTTTGAAAACAAAAGGTATCACGTAAGACTTCCCACACATAAACACGGAAAAGTTTTTACCTTAAGCTAACCAAAACATTTAATAGGAAATCCAGTGATATTATAATAGTGTCTAGGGTTTTCAAAATAAAATACAGAAATAGCTGGAATGCTTACATCTCACGTTCCAAACATAGTTGGGCACAATCAAAACCGTACAGGCACTTATTGGATTTTGGATTCCATCAATGGCAGGGCTACTGGGGTACCGTCCGTCATAATACGTGGCCTAGATCCCCATACCGAGGAGTATGCCCACTCCCTTGCAACACAAGGCCGGAACCATTCCTTGCTGAACAGTTCCGAACAAGACCACCCCGACGGTTGGAGCTCACAACCGTCCACACAGCCGAAATAAAAGGGACCTCAAGACAGGGGTAAATCTCACTCTCCAGTGGGGGCTACCCACGAAGCCTTGCTGCACCTCCCCTGTTTTAGCCATTCCCGGTTGATGAGGCTTGAGGCTACGATCACCTTTAGAGAACACATCTATCTTAGAATGCTCATCGTCCACCTGACGATGTTCTGAAAGCATTCAATCCATACAAGTTTGTTCCGGGTTCGAACGAAACCAAAGGCATTATCTCGTTACACTCATTTTGGAATCACCCTCAGAGTTAACGACGATAACCCTTGCACTCTAAATCACCATCTCGAACCTATAAGTACTATTCCGTCAACTCCTTACGGAATCACCCATAGAGTTATACTGATGTATATTTCTTACACCTCGAGTCTTCACTTGCTCCACTTGGATTAACGACCTAACGTTTAAATTGGAATCGATGTGGTTTTTCAGATATCCAAATATGGAAACCCGATCCCGGTCTCACCGAAACCAAACGCCATTTTAATGTCCAAGTTGTACTTAAGGGTTTTAACTAATTAACTCATTTAATTAGCTTCTATTTCACACAGATAGATAAACTACATATCACAATAGATAATCACATTCTCATCATAATTAGATAATTTGTATCATCATCACAAACAGATAATCATCACACTCAGATAATTCATCACAAACCATCATACTTTAACCAAACATCCATATCCTACATATACTACTCATCTCATTTCTGAGATCACAATCATCCAATCAATAACATCCATAAGCAATGATTTATTAACCATCAATTATAGTTAATTTAAAATGAATTAAATTAATTACTTCTATCTCTAATTAATTTAAAATAAATTAAATTAATTATCCATCTATAAATCCTGCTTAATATCCATTAATTAATTAACCCGGTTAATTAATCATTCACTAAGTATTTAACTTGATTAAGCACCTTTGATTAATCACCCTCTAATTACAATATGTAATTAGTCTTTAATTAATTTTATAAAATTAATTAACCTTAATCATAAGTAATTAACATTTAATTACTTAATTTATTAATTAATTAATTACATTTATCCTTGATTAATTACATTAATTAATCTCTTAATTAATTAATTATTACTTAATTAAACAATCCTTAATTACACTATTAATTATAATAATTAATGATCTCTAATATTTATATTTAAATTAATTACTCAATTAAAATTAATTACATTTAGTAATTAATCTAATCATTAATCACCTTGATTAATATTCAATTCAGTAATTAACTATCTTAATTACTTATTAACAAATTAGTTATCCAATAATTGATTATCTTTATTAATTAATTCCTTGATTAATTACAAAAGTAATTATCCAAATTACTATATTAAAATAAATCACCTTTCCCTAATTACATTCCAGCAATTATCAATTATCACTTCTCTAAGAAATCCTGCTCCATAAATTACATTAAGTAATTATTATCATTAAATTATTTCTTAAATTAATTAAAGTAAATTAATTAATTTAAACAAAACACATTATCAGAATTAATTACAATAAGTAATTAATCCCTTAATTACTTTTATAAAGTAATTATACTTAGCCAATTACAATTGATTATCTTTAATTAATTAATCTAATTTATTTATCAAAATTAACCATATTGATGACCTATTTAATTATCCTTAGATAATTATCTTATTTAATTAACAATATTTCCATTAACTACTTACTTAAGTGAATTATCTTAGATTTATTATTAATTAATCATTTCTAATTATAAATTAATTCAAGTCATTATTTAAAATCAAATAAATAAGTAAATTCTTAATTATTTCCAAAATAATTCATTTACTTATTAATAACTTAATTAATATTCAAAATGTATTTAAATAATACTTTTCTAAAATCTAATTCGACTTTTATTTAAAAATTTAAGATTCCAAATGTTTAACTATTTAAACATTATCCAAATTTTAAATAAATTTATAAACCTAAAGGTAAAGAACCATCATTATTATATAAGAAAAGTTTAAAAATCTAAATTACTTAATTTTACTAAAGAAATCAAGCTTTTGAAAATAGATAGATTATTTAACTTTTAAATTTAAAGTTAAACATATCATAATTTTAATTCAAATATTTAAGGAAAGAATCCTTTCAAATTTAAACCTTTATTTGAAATCAAATTTTAAATCTACTTTTAAAACATTTAAACTTGTCTATCATTTTAAAAATCACAAAACTGGTTTAAATAAAATCTTTATTCAAACTAAACCTGAAACTATATTTACACTTGATTTCAAATCTAAATTTAAACCTTACTTAAATTTAAATTCTTCATTTTTAAACTTTTGAATTCATAAGCTTACTTGATTTAAATCCAAACTTCCACTTGAATTTAAATCCTTGCTTTAAAAATTGAATTTTCCTCAGATTTAAAAAAAAACAGCACAGGTTTACAACCTATACATAACAATACCCAAGACCACAACAAAACGCTTCGAGTTAAACCCCTGCCTTCTTCGAGTCACAACACAAACTACACGAGAGTATCTTCGAGTCACCAAAACCCTGCACACCCAGAGTTCACCAGAGTCAACTATACACTGTGCATATGCACCAGTGCTCCGGCGGCTTCCAGCTACCTTCACCAACCCCTCCAAGACGCTGTCCATCCCTCAACTTGATAACGACCATCAACAAACGCTCAACAGCTTGAAATTAGAATCAAGCAAAATCAAGCAATCCTGGAAAGCTTCACCAAAACACATGCCGAACTTGTCAACTCTCGCGACGACCCACTCCGACCATCTGATGATCTACAACTCCGGCCATTGCTCCATCTATACCCCCCCTACCAAACCCCAAAACCTCGCATCACTCGAATCACCACAGAGTTCAAGGAGTTACAAAACTTCTATCACTCTAAAACTAGGGTTCAAACCTGAAAAACCCTACTGCCATCGCCACCACTCTCTGACAATCTTCCCCTTAATTTTTATCCACTCTCCAGTCAACACTCCACCTTCAGGACGAATTCCAGTTCCCAAAATCTACCATATGATCAGATACTCCCAAAATCCCAAATTCTGCACAGTCCCCAATTGCTAACTCCTCAGATGATTTAAAAACTTGATGCTTGTTTTAATATTCATGTTTTTAAACATGCATTCAAGTTTTAAACTTGATTGAATAATTAAAGATGTTGACAATCTTACTTTTGAAAATAATATCTGTCATAACTGATTTTCAGAAGTAACAGATTGAATTTAACTTAATTAAAATTTACAAACCTAAATCTATGCTAAACAAATACAAATTGTTCACATAATAATTTCTAACTAAGATTCAAACATATGGAAATGAATTTGTATTTAAAAATCCTAGTTAAGAATAGAAGCTGTTCTGTTAGAAGATTTGTATCACACTTATCTGCATATTCAAGAAAGTACACAGAGTATCATCACACAACAGTCAAACAAGCATACTCGATTCTATCAGAATTCATGCACAGATAAATTTAAAACAACCTATAAATAGTGAGGTTAATTACTAAAAAGAAAGAACAGTGCAGTTATATTTTTTTTATTTACCACAGTTTTGATTTTCTTATTTGAAAAACATTTTGAATTAAAATTTGAGTTCTAGAAACCTTATTAGCTTGATTTTTAAAAGAAAGAAACTGTTTTTAAAACAGAAATTTAATCACCTATCCATTGAAGAGGCAGAAAGCAATCAAGATGCAATTCATTTCCTGGAGCCTGATTTGCATAATTTTGATTGAATGTTGAATCTGTGCTTGCTTGCTAGTTGGAGTTGATTTTAACTTGTGGTTTGTAGGTTTTGAAACTGCATTTGCTGATGATTTTAACTGCATGCTTCCCCATTCTTCTTTGCTTGAATTGATCTTTACAGGTTGCAGATTGAATTTTGTTTGCAGATTAAACAGAATTTGCAATTGGGTTTTCTTTTGCAGGTTTTAAAATTTTGTTTGCAGATATTTGAGTAAATTTGTATTTCAGTTTCTTTAAATCTAATTTTAGATTCTCCATTGAAGATTAAGGGTTTGAAACAAAAAAGATTTGTTAAGTTCTTATCTAAAATAATTAATTCATTTATGATTTAGTATTGCCACTTGTTACTTAAGTATGAAGATTAATTACATGTGTCCACTTTAAAATATGAATGCTTAACACATGTATGATTTTAATATAAAGATAAATTTCTTTGTTTATAAATGTTTTTAAAATCTTCTAAAACATTTCTAATTTTAATTTAAGATGTTTTATATGTTTCATTTATATTTAGTCTTTAAATGATTACAAATGAATTACCTTTACATATTTTAATGTTTGCTTGAATATTTTTAAAAAATTATTTTTAAAGCTAATTTTAAAAAGAGAAAATTTTAAAAGAAAAAGGAATGTTGAATTATATTTTATTCCAAAGTTTTCAAACCAAAATATTATACTCTAATATAAACAAACTAAGTTTATTTCAAAACAATTTTAAGATAAAACAAAATAAACTTTTATTATAAAATACAATTTTTAACTATTATATATTTAAAACAAAATATTTACTTTAATTTCTTTTGAAAATATAAGATAGATTTATAAATTGACTTATGAAAAGTTTCAATACTAATTTCAATATAATTTAATCAATTCATAAATTATACACCTATATATATTATAAATTTGAAAATATCCTTTATTAAATTTAAATTTAAAATTAAAATCAAAACTCCTATTTACAATGTATACACATATATACATTATAAATAAAATATTTTTAAATCAGCTTAGAAAGAAAATTTTATCATTTAAATATTTTTAACATTTTTAAACAATAAGATTCTCAAATTCAATTATTATTATTATTATAAATTTTGAAAAGAATATCATTTATCAAACTAAATAATTATAAATTTTCAAAAGAAAATTATGTTTGAATTAGATTATTAAATCAATATTCCACATTTTAAAATAATTATAAATGAAATTATTAAATAAATATTGTCCAAATTTCCAAGACATCACATTCCTCCCCTCTTAAAAGAATTTCGTCCCCGAAATTTAAAAGTAAAGGTAATTTAATAATCTCATTAAAAAATTTATTTAAAACACAAGCATATATCAAACATTTGCTAACAATCAAAACAACCAATTCAACCAATCAAACAAATCTAATTATCCAGACAAATTCTGGATAAAATTTTATTGAGTTTCCCCAAGTATATATATATATATATATATATATATATATATATATATATATATATATATATATATATATATACCGAGATACTCGCTCTAGAGAATCCAAACAATCAATACTAAGAAGCTCCAAAACTCCTATTCATAATATCTACAACACTAGACAAGATATCAGACTGCATACGAGTCTGACTCAACAACCAAAACTCCAGAACTGCTGGTTCCACAACCAGGGATAGATCATACACGTATTCCCTCAGAGATACGTTAAACTCATCGAATCCTAGTTATCCAAACTGGCAATCCAATCTTGTAGATCAATCACTTAACCCTTGAGAGAAAACAAAAAGATCCAATCTCTTATCCATAAATCTCTCCTATCGATCCTGGGCTGCCTTCAACCTTCTAGATCAATCCAATCCACCACACAAACTCTACTACAGATATCAGAAGACTTCAGACAAACTACACTTATTCGGAAAACAGAACAGATGCACAAGACATCCAAGTCTCCAGATTAAAGTGAATTTCCCGTAGAAATCCTCTGATCCAAGACAAAACACAAATTCCCAATGAATCGGATGTTGCTTCTATTCTGGAATAGCTGCCACCATGCTTCCACTGCGCAACTCTGATTTGAGAATGCTGTTGATGAACACAAGTATAGACTTGATTAACTTACTTCGGAAACAGTGTTCATCAAATTCCATAAAATCTCAGTAACCTATCCGATTTGGTCACAAACATCAAAGCAAAAATTCAACCAGAATTTAAGATCCTATCAATCCTGCTAGCATAAACAGATCTTTCTCAAAGAACCTTCCTACTAAGCTGAACCATCGGTAAAACTCTAAGAACCAAGTTGAAACAAAACTCAATCTCTCAGTGCAGATGCAAACCTTAACTACTTCGAAGATATCCAAAGAAATACCAAACCACTTCGATAACTCAAACATCTTCTAGAGACGCTTCAATCCAAACAAAGGTTACTCAGAAAAACTTCTGGATCATCGCAAGTCACTTTTGCGATTCTATTCAGTTTAGATTCCAAGAAATCGTTCTCTCTTCAATAATCAGAATAGCCAAAGCCTTCAAATCAGAAAGGGGAAACTAGTGGTCCACCTTCAACCACAAACATCACACCCAACTGAACTTCCAGAAGAAATGGACAAGCTTCACCATCTGCCCAGCCTACTGACAAAAGAATCACAGAGACTTCAGAACCATCGAAGAAACAGGCCACTCACTGCTGCTACTGCTGCCAAAAACTTCCTTACCCAAAAGCTCATCGAACCTCAAAGCTACACCAGCCACTTCCACAATAGAGCCTTCAGAAGACAGACATTCCTCTGGAAACTCAAACCAAGCACAAAACACTCTGCCAAACTGAGTCTCAAACTCAAATACAGACAAAACTCCTTCCTAAAGGTGCCAAAATTCTATTGCTGGCTTCAGTACTCCAAACTGATCCAGACTCGAGAAAATCCACTCACACGAGTGAAATCAAGCTTAAAATCCAAAGATACACTCCGAATCTTGAAAAGATTTTCCTTCAGAGATCAGTGAAATCCTTCACACCAAACTGCCAAACTGCTCAAGATGCCCAATACTGCCCTAGCAGATCACTTCCAACCTCAAGCACTCGGACTCCCACCATTGGTAGTTGTGTTACACACACCACTACCCTATCTACCTTTATTACTTATATTGGAAAACCTGAACAGGTAACCCAAAAGATTGGTAGAATTAAATATATTAATATTAAAATTACAAGTATGCTCTCTCAAGAAAGACACCACTACAGAGCCTAGGAATTCACTCAACCTAATGCTCTGATACCACAATGTAACGACCCGCCTTTCAGTCCATAGAAAGACGCATCTTTAAGAAGAAAGAAAGGGATAGAAAAGAGAAAAGAAAGAAAAGAAAGAAACAGACAACATCAGAATCTCACAACGGAACGAATAAATTATATTATATCACATAAAACTTTACATAGTATCATAAACATCAGAGTTATACAGCTAATACAATACAAACTAGACAGTTATAAACATCTATCTAGCAATTACAATTCAAGTATATCAGAGAAAAACATATACAACTCAAACACAGCGGAACCACTATATATATCTACACGCTGAAGCCTCCTGCTCCATTATCTCCTCCAGAACTCATCAAAGCAATCCTGAATCACTTGACTACTCATACAAAATATGAGTACCCAAGAGTTTAATAAAACAGAAAATAAACACTCGGGTCAGACAGGGGTCTGGTGTGAGTAAACGGGTTTAAAAGTTGTTTAACTTTAGAAAATCCTTTGAAAACAAAAGGTATTACATAAGACTTCCCACACATAAACACGGAAAAGTTTTTACCTTACGCTAACCAAAACATTTAATAGGAAATCCATTGATATTATAATAGTGTCTAGGGTTTTCAAAATAAAATACAGAAATAGCTGGAATGCTTACATCTCACGTTCCAACATAGTTGGGCACAATCAAAACCGTACAGGCACTTATTGGATTTTGGATTCCATCAATGGCAGGGCTACTGGGGTACCGCCCGTCACAGTACGTGGCCTAGATCCCCATACCGAGGAGTACGCCCACTCCCCTGCAACACAAGGCCGAAACCATTCCTTGCTGAACAGTTTCGAACAAAACCACCCCGACGGTTGGAGCTCACAACCGTCCACACAGCCGAAATAAAAGGGACCTCAAGACAGGGGTAAATCTCACTCTCCAGTGGGGGCTACCCACGAAGCCTTGCTTCACCTCCCCTGTTTTAGCCATTCCCGGTTGATGAGGCTTGAGGCTACGATCACCTTTAGAGAACACATCTATCTTAGAATGCTCATCGTCCACCTGACGATGTTCTGAAAGCATTCAATCCATACAAGTTTGTTCCGGGTTCGAACGAAACCAAAGGCATTATCTCGTTACACTCATTTTGGAATCACCCTCAGAGTTAACGACGATAACCCTTGCACTCTAAATCACCATCTCGAACCTATAAGTACTATTCCGTCAACTCCTTACGGAATCACCCATAGAGTTATACTGATGTATATTTCTTACACCTCGAGTCTTCACTTGCTCCACTTGGATTAACGACCTAACGTTTAAATTGGAATCGATGTGGTTTTCAGATATCCAAATATGGAAACCCGATCCCGGTCTCACTGAAACCAAACGCCATTTTAATGTCCAAGTTGTACTTAAGGGTTTTAACTAATTAACTCATTTCATTAGCATCTATTTCACACAGATAGATAAACTACATATCACAATAGATAATCACATTCTCATCATAATTAGATAATTTGTATCATCATCACAAACAGATAATCATCACACTCAGATAATTCATCACAAACCATCATACTTTAACCAAACATCCATATCCTATAGATACTACTCATCTCATTTCTGAGATCACAATCATCCAATCAATAACATCCATAAGCAATGATTTATTAACCATCAATTATAGTTAATTTAAAATGAATTAAATTAATTACTTCTATCTCTAATTAATTTAAAATAAATTAAATTAATTATCCATCTATAAATCCTTCTTAATATCCATTAATTAATTAACCCGGTTAATTAATCATTCACTAAGTATTTAACTTGATTAAGCACCTTTGATTAATCACCCTCTAATTACAATATATAATTAGTGTTTAATTAATTTTATAAAATTAATTAACCTTAATCATAAGTAATTAACATTTAATTACTTAATTTAATAATTAATTAATTACATTTATCCTTGATTAATTACATTAATTAATCTCTTAATTAATTAATTATTACTTAATTAAACAATCCTTAATTACATCATTAATTATAATAATTAATGATCTCTAATGTTTATATTTAAATTAATTACTCAATTAAAATTAATTACATTTAGTAATTAATATAATCATTAATCACCTTGATTAATATTCAATTCAGTAATTAACTATCTTAATTACTTATTAACAAATTAGTTATCCAATAATTGATTATCTTTATTAATTAATTCCTTGATTAATTACAAAAGTAATTATCCAAATTACTATATTAAAATAAATCACCTTTCCCTAATTACATTCCAACAATTATCAATTATCACTTCTCAAAGAAATTCTGCTCCATAAATTACATTAAGTAATTATTATCATTAAATTATTTCTTAAATTAATTAAACTAAATTAATTAATTTAAACAAAACACATTATCAGAATTAATTACAATAAGTAATTAATCCCTTAATTACTTTTATAAAGTAATTATACTTAACCAATTACAATTGATTATCTTTAATTAATTAATCTAATTTATTTATCAAAATTAACCATATTGATGAACTATTTAATTATCCTTAGATAATTATCTTATTTAATTAACAATATTTCCATTAGTTACTTACTTAAGCGAATTATCTTAGATTAATTATTCATTATCATTTCTAATTATAAATTAATTCAAGTCATCATTTAAAATCAAATAAATAAGTAAATTCTTAATTATTTCCAAAATAATTCATTTACTTATTAATAACTTAATTAATATTCAAAATGTATTTAAATAATACTTTTCTAAAATATAATTCAACTTTTATTTAAAAATTTAAGATTCCAAATGTTTAACTATTTAAACATTATCCAAATTTTAAATAAATTTATAAACCTAAAGGTAAAGAACCATCATTATTATATAAGAAAAGTTTAAAAATCTAAATTACTTAATTTTACTAAAGAAATCAAGTTTTTGAAAATAGATAGATTATTTAACTTTTAAATTTAAAGTTAAACATATCATAATTTTGATTCAAATATTTAAGGAAAGAATCCTTTCAAATTTAAACCTTTATTTGAAATCAAATTTTAAATCTACTTTTAAAACATTTAAACTTGTCTATCATTTTAAAAATCACAAAACTGGTTTGAATAAAATCTGGATTCAAACTAAACCTGAAACTATATTTACACTTGATTTCAAATCTAAATTTAAACCTTACTTAAATATAAATTCTTCATTTTTAAACTTTTGAATTCATAAGCTTACCTGAATTAAATCCAAACTTCCACTTGAATTTAAATCCTTGCTTTAAAAATTGAATTTTCCTTAGATTTAAAAAAAACAACAAAATAGCACAGGTTTACAAACTGTACATAACAATACCTGAGACCACAACAAAACGCTTCAAGTTAAACCCCTGCCTTCTTCGAGTCACAATACAAACTACACGAGAGTATCTTCGAGTCACCAAAACCCTGCACACCCAGAGTTCACCAGAGTCAACTATACACTGTGCATATGCACCAGTGCTCCGGCGGCTTCCAGCTACCTTCACCAACCCCTCCAAGACGTTGTCCATCCCTCAACTTGATAACGACCATCAACAAACCCTCAGCAGCTTGAAATTAGAATCAAGCAAAATCAAGCAATCCTGGAAAGCTTCACCAAAACTCATGCCAAACCTGTCAACTCTCGCGACGACCCACTCCGACCATCTGATGATCTACAATTCCGGCCATTGCTCCATCTATACCCCCTCTGCCAAACCCCAAAACCTCGCATCACTCGAATCACCACAGAGTTCAAGGAGTTACAAAACTTCTATCACTCTAAAACTAGGGTTCAAACCTGAAAAACCCTACTGCCATCGCCACCACTCTCTGACCATCTTCCCCTTAATTTTTCTCCTCTCTCCAGTCAACACTCCACCTTCAAGAAGAATTCCAGTTCCCAAAATCTACCATATGATCAGATACTCCCAAAATCCCAAATTCTATACAGTCCCCAATTGCTAAATCCTCAGATGATTTAAAAACTTGATACTTGTTTCAATATTCATGTTTTTAAACATGCATTGAAGTTTTAAACTTGATTGAATAATTAAAGATGTTGACAATCTTACTTTTGAAAATAATATCTGTCATAACTGATTTTCAGAAGTAACAGATTGAATTTAACTTAATTAAACTTTACAAACCTAAATCTATGTTAAACAAATACAAATTGTTCACATAATAATTTCTAACTAAGATTCAAACATATGGAAATGAATTTGTATTTAAAAATCCTAGTTAAGAATAGAAGCAGTTCTGTTAGAAGATTTGCATCACACTTATCTGCATATTCAAGAAAGTACATAGAGTATCATCACACAACAGTCAAACAAGCATACTCGATTCTATTAGAACTCATGCACGGATAAATTTAAAACAACCTATAAATAGTGAGGTCACTTACTAAAAAGAAAGAACAATGCAGTTATATTTTATTTTTTATTTACCACTGTTTTGATTTTCTTATTTGAAAAACATTTTGAATTAAAATTTGAGTTCTGGAAACCTTATTAGCTTGATTTTTAAAAGAAAGAAACTGTTTTTAAAACAGAAATTTACTCACCTATCCATTGAAGAGGCAGAAAGCAATCCAGATGCAATTCATTTCCTGGAGCCTGATTTGCAGAATTTTGATTGAATGTTGAATCTGTGCTTGCTTGCTAGTTGGAGTTGATTTTAACTTGTTGTTTGTAGGTTTTGAAATTGCATTTGCTGATGATTTTAAACTGCATGCTTCCCCGTTCTTCTTTGCTTGAATTGATCTTTACAGGTTGCAGATTGAATTTTGTTTGCAGATTAAACAGAATTTGCAATTATGTTTTCTTTTGCAGGTTTTAAAATTTTGTTTGCAGATCTTTGAGCAAATTTGTATTTCAGTTTCTTTAAATCTGATTTTAGATTCTCCATTGAAGATTAAGGGTTTGAAACAAAAAGATTTGTTAAGTTCTTATCTAAAATAATTAATGCAATAATGATTTAGTATTGCCACTTGTTACTTAAGTATGAAGATTAATTACATGTGTCCACTTTAAAATATGAATGCTTAACACATGTATGATTTTAATATAAAGATAAATTTATTTGTTTATAAATGTTTTTAAATTCTTCTAAAACATTTCTAATTTTAATTTAAGATGTTTTATATGTTTCATTTATATTTAGTCTTTAAATGATTACAAATGAATTACCTTTACATATTTTAATGTTTGCTTGAATATTTTTAAAAAATTATTTTTAAAGCTAATTTTTAAAAGAGAAAATTTTAAAAGAAAAAGGAATGTTGAATTATATTTTATTCCAAAGTTTTCAAACCAAAATATTATACTCTAATATAAATAAACTAAGTTTATTTCAAAATAATTTTAAGATAAAACAAAATAAACTTTTGTTATAAAATACAATTTTTAACTATTATATATTTAAAATGAAATATTTACTTTAATTTCTTTTGAAAATATAAGATAGATTTATAAATTGACTTATGAAAAGTTTCAATACTAATTTCAATTTAATTTAATCAATTCATAAATTATACACCTATATATATTATAAATTTGAAAATATCCTTTATTAAATTTAAATTTAAAATTAAAATAAAAACTCCTATTTACAATGTATACACATATATACATTATAAATAAAATATTTTTAAATCAACTTAGAAAGAAAATTTTATCATTTAAATATTTTTTAACATTTTTAAACAATTAGATTCCCAAATTCAATTATTATTATTATAAATTTTGAAAAGAATATCATTTATCAAACTAAATAATTATAAATTTTCAAAAGAAAATTATGTTTGAATTAGATTATTAAATCAATATTTCACATTTTAAAATAATTATAAATGAAATTATTAAATAAATATTGCCAAAATTTCCGGGACATCACAATATCTGGTCTATCCAGGTCAGGGGTAGGCCAGACTTGTGTAGCACGAGATCCCGGTGTGGTCCTCGGTACATGGTTTTAGAGGTGCACTGAGACAGGCGGTACCCTAATGGCCCAGTCATTCGATGAGATCCATTCTCGAATAAGCGATGTACGGTGTTGACCGTGCCAAATATGCTGCAACGTGAGATGCAAACATTTCAGCTATTTTCTATTTACTTTTTATAGACACCATTATAATACCAGACGATTTTGATAAAAATTGTTTTGGTTATCGTAAGGTAAAAACCCGTTGTGTTTATTTGTGACGTGGTCTTAAGAGATACCTTTGTTTCCAAAGGATTTGAAAAGTTAATAATTCAAATTGAGTGTGTTTTCTCACGCTGGTTTTCCAGATTGACTCGGGTGTTACTTTATTATAATACTCGGGTCAGACCATGTATTATATATTCAGGTTAAATGCTATGGAACTCAAGAGACGAGCTGGAGGAGTTCAGGCATATATCACGAACTTTGATATTTTCGCAGTATAAGGACAAGTTGTTATAATTGTCCAGATTTGATGTAATGATTGTGTACTTTGATGATTGTAAATATTAAACAATTACAGATTCTTTTGTATAAAACTCTGTTATTGTATTTTATATTTTGTTCTATTGCGATTGTGAGATTTTATATTATTGTTTCTATTTTTCTTCTACCTTTTCATTCTTCACCCCTAATGAATTTTTATTTCCGGCACTTGACTACACAATAGTCTATACAGTGGACATATAGATGTCAATTTTCGAGGGTCGAAAATCTCCGGTCCGTTACACTACAAGTAGTTAACACTTCCAAATCCTTCCATTATGCCAGCATAGCTGACACCACATTCTGGTGTTTCCTGCTAAGTGCATTCACAACTTTATTCCTTTCTTCGGTGTATACTCAATACCAAAATCATAAGCGGCTGAAAACTCCAACCATCTCTTGAACTCTCTTTGAGAGAATAAATACCTCAAAGACTTGTGATCCATGTACAACTCGAATCGTTCTCCTCAGAGGTAGTGTCTCTACACTTAAATCACCGCTGCCAACTTTAAATCATGAGTCAGATATCTAACGTCATGTGGTCTGAGCTGTCGAGAAGGATAGGCAACTCACTTTACCCCTTTGCATCAATACAACTCCTAATCTTGTTCGATACGCATCCATATACACCACCAAATCCTGGCCCCCATCTAGAACAACTAACACGGGCGCATTTGTCAATAAATGCTTTAACTCAAGGAGAGCTTCCCAACATTTATCAGACCACATCAAATTTATGTCATTCTTGGTCAGTTTAATCAGGGATGCTTCTATTCGTGAGAAATCCATGATGAATCTTCGGTAATAGCCAGCCAATCAAGAAAACTCCTTATTCGGTCACGGTCTCAAGTCTCTTCCAATTATTTACATCTTTTGTCTTAGCTGTATCCACCGACAACCCTTTCCCTGAGACTACATGACTAAGAAACTTCACCTCTCTTTTCCAAAAATGAAACTTTGAAAACTTAGCTTTTAGTTAATGCTGCCTCAACGTCTCAAGTACCATTCTAAGATGAATCTTATGATCTCTTTCATCCTTAGAATATACCAGAATGTCATCAATGAATACCAACGCAAACCTATCTAAATGCTCTTGGAAAATCCAGTTCATTAAACCCATAAAGAATGCAGGCGCATTAGTTAATCTGAATGACATCACTAACCAATCTTATAAGCCATATCTCTATGAAATGTCGACAAAGGAATACTGTCCTCTGCAACCATCAATTGATGGGACACTGTCACCAAATCCAACTGGGAAAGTACTTTGGCTCCACTCGACTAATCAAATAAATCATCAATTCTCTACTAAGGATATCTATTCTTTATCATCTTCTCATTCAACTTACGATAATCAATACATAATCTCAACTACTCATTTGATTTCTTACGAACACTACGGCCGCTCCCTAAGGTGAACTGCTTGGTCTAATAAAAGTCTTTTCTTCTAAGTCCACTAGCTGCACCTTTAACTCCTTCATCTCGATAGGTATCATCCTACTAGGTAGTCTACTTAGAGGTTCAGCTCCAGGTACAAGATCTATTCGTAATTCAATAGCTCGTTTCGGTGGTAGTCTTGCAACAGGCTAAAAAAACAACTACAAATTCTCTTACAACCAAAACCAGATTCACTTTGTCTTTTACTTCCATTGCTCCCAAAAAAGTACAAATATCCACACTTGATTATCTATCAAATATATAATTCGATCACAACTATCAGGGTGTCTAACTAATATTTTCCTATCCTGACAAAATATCCTAGCATCATGTTTGTTCAACCAATTCATGTGCAAAATAATTCCAAAACCTGCAAAATCGAACACAAACAAACTACACACAAAAGTATATCCTAGCAAATCAAATTCTAGACGATCACATCTCATTCCAAGAGTTGCATAACTCCTATTAGATTAGCTACCCTTAAGGAAGTAACAAGGTATAATGGTTCTAAACATAACTTATCTACCAAACACTGAGATATAAATGAATGTGATCACTTTTGTCAAACAGTTCGCTAACTGGTATGCTATGAATCAACAGTGTACCTTCCATCACAGACTTTCCCTTCTCAATTGTTATTGGTCTTGATGTAGATGGCTTCAAAGCAAGAATCTTTCCTTTATTAGCCTTGGCTGCTTCTGGACATTTGTTCTTATAATGCCCCACCTAGCCGCAGGTAAAGCACCTCACATTCTGCTTCCCCACTACCATCTTGCCATCACCCGATCGACACTCATTTGCAAAGTACCATTTCTTATCATACATATCACAAACGATATCTTCCTTACCTTTCTTAGTAGTTGCATCCTTTTGAGCTCCCTTTTCCTTAAAGTGCTTCCTTTTCTTATCCTGAGAACTATGGGTTCCAACTTGCTTCTCCTTTCCGAAAGTAGAAAGCATCTCGTTGTTCCCGATTGTCATCTCCATTACTACATTCGATGGATCCTGAAGATGTGGCATGGTCGTCCTAGCAATCTCCAGTCTCAACCCTCGGTTGAACTTCTCGTTCCTCCTAATAACAGTGTGGCGGCATACCTATATCTAGATAGCTCATCAAACTTAGCATAGATTCCAACAATGACATTTCCCCTTGCATCAATTCCTTGATCTTCCTGAGTAGATCTGACTTGGCTACTTCAAATAAAAACCTTACCTCAAATCTCTTTCGAAATTCTGCCTAAGTTAATTCCTCCTTTGGTACCCCTACGACCACTCCATTCCACTGGAACAAAGAAGCTCCTTGCAACTGTCTCAAAGTTAATCTCATTTTCTGCTTATCATTCAAACCCAAATCAACAAAAATCCTTAGACAATGTAACAACAAGCTCTCCACTTTTATTACATCCTCAACCCCTAGAAAAGGCTTCCCACCCAGACCGGTGTAATCTCGACTCAACTTAGCATAGTTATTACCAACTGGCGCTACGAGATTGACTCCTTCCACATTAGTAGCATTTCCTCCAGCTATTCCTGCAATTTCTTCAGCTTGAATCATATTGATGAAGAACTGATAAGTATCCCCCATATCAACTGGTGGGGTCACAACACCTACATTGGCATTTGTGTTTTTATTAGCATTTGCCTATCGATCCAGATTCCTTCTGGTATTTGGCCGAGCATTTCCATTGGTTATAATGTTTCCACCACCTAGATTCACTCTTTGTTTTCCTTCTTCCATATTTTTCTTTCTCGTAAATCTGCATACAAACCTTAGTAAAATACAGAAAACTATCTCAGAGAGAAGGAAGAATAGAGATAGAATACATACTTATATGTAGCAAATAAGAATACGTTACTATAGTAATATCCCAAGCCCCAATCTTATTATCCGATTCATGGGATTTTGTTTTCAAAAACATTTTAGGTTTAAAAATTCTTTCGGTCATAAACCTATGTTATGATTCCAACTTGTAGCATCCCCAATTTTGAGGCCCATAATTAATCACTATGGATGTTGCAGTCATTCATAATTATTAATCCTCAGTTACAAAATGCGGCTATGTTAATCGTATTAATAATTAGAAGCACATGAATATGAAAAATATTAAACATAATTTTCTCAACAAATTTTGACATTTCATTTCACATATGATCTTTGATATTCATTACATAATTTCATTCGCAAGCCCACGTTCAAAGAAAATATAACTAATACAAAATACTTTAAGAGAACATATGAAGATGTCCCTTTGGTTGATCAAAGTCTAACACTTGGCAATTATATAACTTGTCATTACATCCATACAGACAACCAAACAACACTGTTGGTTAGATAAGTACTCCTAAATGGCTAGATTGCTTCCTACATGCCTCCAGAACCTTATTCGTCTAACTGGAACCTGAAAATCCTCACTCTTGACCTACTCAAATGAGCAACCGAGAGTTTAAAAGGAGAAAAAAAACTTTGGGTTAGACAAAAAGTCTAGTATGAATAATAACTTATAATCGTAAGCCAAATAGATATCTAGTAAGCCCACGCCACTGAGTAGAACAAACTATTCCCTGATTAGTTCCTTAACCAAAACGTATTAACGATATATTGTGCTCCTACATCCATAATGGTTAGAATATTAAAGATTATCTGCACTTATGCAACATATACTGGATTATCCATTCTAATTTATTAGAGTATCCATCTAAATTTTTATTTAACTATCTATCTTATACTTATGTGGACTACCCATCTCACATTTGATTACTTGGATTACCCATCCCTCACCACATGGGCTACCTATTACTTATGGTTTCACTGTCAAATTTATATGGGCTATCCATCTTATATATAAACATTATTATGGATAATCAATACCATTCCATATAGAATACCCATCACATATGGTTTCATCTATTTAAAATGATGTGGACTATCCATCACACATCCCATCGTTTTCCTAGGATTACTACGAACCCTTCACTGACCATTTAGAGACTATCCATCTCCGATGTTATTTGGACTATTCATCTCACATCCCATAGTTTTCATAGGATAACTATGAACCCATTACATATTCATTTAATTCATGTTTAACCCACATGTCCAACCCATATCTATTGGTGTTCTCAATTAGGTTATTTACCCTTTAAATGTATAATATCTCAAATAACATGCATTGGTATCCCCAATGATCTATATCGAACTTATTAAAGAAAATTTTACATTGGTATCACCAATGATTAGTGTCGAAATCCATAAAGTAAAATACATTGGTATCCTCAATGATAAAAGTTGAAGTAATAAACATATAGCATGATGAAGCTAATCTACATTAGTGTCGCCAATGATAGTGTCAAAAGTTATAATAAAAATGACATTTGTATCACCAATAACAATGGCGAAGATGAAGACTTAAGGACCTTCACCCTTAATAAAGAAGATAGGCTACATACATGTCGCATTATATAGCATCAAACCTCTACCCAAGGTTAGCAAAACAAAATTTAAATTCTTTTAGGTACAAAATACTATGCCAAAAATAAGGTCGTCGACATAGAAGAAATATAGATTACCCATCCTTTTCAAAAGAGAACTTAATGTTTGTATAAACAAGTATAAAATCGTCGACGCTAATGAATGATGGTGTCAAGACCAACAGGGTCATTATAAAACCTTTTACTTAGCATGCTTCGGCTACTATGCCACTAATTTTATAAGGTCGAAGTCAAACAAGCGGCATCACTGTCATTTACAATTGTTATCGAAAATGATCAACATAGTGCGAAACAGCGTTGTATAAAACTTGGTGATAACATAGGCGGCAATAAAAGGCGGCAAAGAGATGCGGTAGTGATATACAACACTATGACAAGTGATGTCATTAATGCTTAGCGACACTGTTGGTATGCGGCGTTGTGGCTGCATGCGTGGCTCAACGCACTTATACTTATAATACTAAGTATCCCATGCATTGTTCCATGTCGTTGCCGCACTTCATTATCGACGTCTAACTTCATGGGGTTGTTGCACATTCGTGGCATCATAGTAAATTTTATAAAAACTATATTATTACTACTAAAACCAAATACTTTTCATCAAATCCAATCTCTTGTCTAATTTCTATTGAATATTAAAATACTTTACAAAAAAATTTCTCTAAAAAATGCCGCACCCAAGTTTAAAATTCCAAAATCATTTGTCAACCCAATTGCTTAATGAACTTTGTTAATCATTAACTTAAGTGCTTCTCTAGCAAAATAAATCCATAATAATTGGAAATAACTTTGGAAAAATCCTCGAAAATCATATAAATTCAGAAATATTATTTTCTTACCGTATAAGAATTTTAGGGCCAAAAACCTTATTTAGCTATTTAAATAATTAAAAATCCAAATAAAGCTATTTCCTCCTTAGGAAATTCATAAAATACTTAGTAACTTAAAAATTGTGAGATTAAAAACTTAACTCCAAATTAACATTTTACATCACATATCCAAAAATCCAATTGATTGGAGACTAAAAACTTAGGTTTTACCCTTAAACCCACTTAAATAATTTCATAAAAATTCCATAAACCATTGTACTATCCAAATAATGATTACTATATGTTGTAAAACAAATAATTATAATTTGGCTACTCTCCATGGCCGAATATAAACGCAAGCAAAATAGATGGTTTATGTATTATTTACCTTACATTTGAATGGAGTTTGAGATTTGATATTGTTTTAGTTTTCCCTAATTACCTTCTCTTTGAATCCCTCTGATTACGTGCTTCCTAGCTTAACTAATGACCGGCCTCTTTTCTTCCTCTTGATTATTTGTGTTCTGTGAATAATGAGAATGATATAAGGGAGAGAGGGTTTAAGGATTAAAAGATGAATCTACCTATTTTGCCATTCTCATATATTCTCTTATATATTAAGCTTTTAAAATAGCCCTATTACTTATTCATTAAAGCATGACCCAGTTGATAATCAAGTCTCATCCCTATGTCACTCTATACCATTCTATTTAATATAACCAATTATTATATTTTTTGAATAATGTTAAACTAAAATTAGGGTGTTACATGAGACTTTAATATGATGAGGAAAAGGTGGCCTTGATACAAAGCGAATCGCCTCACCGATATCTATTTGGGATTCCATTTGTGGAACCGGATGATTTTGGCTTACATTATTACTGGTTAAGGTAGTATAATTTAGCAAAGTATTAATTTGTGGGCTTATATAGAGGCATTATTTTATGGTTGAGCCCAACTGTCATAAGGAGGTAACAAAATCAAGTTTTAGTGAAGGAGCCTGCAAGTATATCACATTAGCGATCTGGTGTCACAAGGGAGTCATGCCAAATGATTAGGGGCATCGTTGACGAGGCCAAAGGCATGTATAGGTAGAGTTGCAGTATTATGATGCATAGATATTCCACTATAATATGACCGAGTCAATGGATAGTTCAGTAGTTTTATGATAAGTTGGGGGCAATTTGGTGCATGCTATCCTAGATCCATTTGGGATGGGAATTCGTTGGTTCTACATAGAATTTATCCTTTTCGCCTCATATAATGATAATATATAGGAGGTAGGCCCAAGGAATTAAGGGAACCACATCCCTACTTTAGATGGTTTGAGTTCTAGGAGCTTGGTTGGGAAAAATAAACATGGTCAAAAGGTTTTGTTCCACAAATATTTCTTACAAGATGCAACTTGCCTGTGATTGAGTTTGCGAAATTTGGCATAAAATAGTGAAATGATTTCATATTCTAAATATTGCCAATAATCTATTCCCTCTTTCCTAACAAATACATGCATCAACGACGGTAAGGTGGGATCGCACAAGCGAAACTATGGTGTTTGGAATTAATTGTAGCTTCATCCAATTTTAGTGTTTGCATTATTTTTTCACAAAGATTTTTAAGAGGCTTTTTGTTGTATAAGTAAGCTAGCAAGTAGAGAAAAAAGAGCCAAATGGGTATAGTGGACTATCATGCATTGGGTGGAAGGCAATCAACCATCTACAGACCATCATCTGAGCATTAAGACCGCAAAGTCATAGTTGGAGGAAATCCTCTTCATTGAATAGCTGGATCAATATGTACTTATCATCAATAACCAAATTTAAACTTAGGATATGAGCTAGAAGTTAGCAAATTTTTTCCAATACCATCTTCTAGAGGATGTGAACCGACAACTGATTAAAGTATATTGAAATGGTTTAGTAAATCTTTCAAGTTGGTCTTTGGTGAAAAACTATTGGTTTTCCTTTAACTCGAGCTTTTGGCTTGTCAAATATAGAGCCACTTGTTACGACATTTAAAAACGTCTTCTGAGAAGCTTGAGATAAAGTAGGATTTGCATTTCTAGGGCGGTAGGATTCGTGGTTTACCAACAGCTGTCTGAAAATAACAGAGCTCGAGTTGCCGCTTTCTACAGTTGTGAAAAGGGGTAACGTCGATGGAAATAGGGAAAAGGCATTATGGGGAGTGACAAGATGTCACTCGGTAGTGGGGCGTAAGGCGGGATATCTAAGAAAAAATTGGATACTGTGGGCTGTAAGGTGATGGTGTCCAATAAGAGAGGATATGTGAGGTAAGGAAAAGGAGGAGTGGACGAAGAGCTCAAAGGTTGCAGTAGCAGTTGTTAGGATGTGTCAAGGAGAACATATTATAGTAAAGATAGGATGATGGTAAAATTAGTTATGAAAGGACATATTCTTTTGACTCTTCTTATGGAATATTCATACACACACATATATACGTATATTTGTATATATGTATATAAATGTATATATATGCATATATATACATACATATTATACATGCATGCATATATATGTATGTACGCATGCATATATATATATATATATACATATATGTATACCTATATATATATATATATATGTGTGTGTGTGTGTGTGTATATGTGTGCGTATATATCTATATACGTATGTATGTGTGTTCGTGTTGTATGTATGCATGCATGCATATCTATGGATGTGTGTGTGTGTATATGTATATGTATATGTATATATGTATATGCAAATGTATAGAGAAATACTATTTGGACACAAAATAAGACACAAAAGATCTTGACCATTAGACTCCTCCCTGATTTCCACCTCCTATGTAAAGACATCCAATGGTCTACGTTAAATTTTGTGTTCCAATAGCCGCTTATATGTGTGTATGTGCGTATGTATGCATGTATGTATATAGAGGAGCATAAATAACATCCCAAACAGTGCAACACCTAATTAGCCTTCTGATTTGCACTACAAGCTCCGAATTAAATAATAAGTCTAATGGGACAAGAGAGAAAGTATTGTTATTTAATTCGGAGTTTGTGGTGGAAATCAGCATGCTAGTGAGGTGCTGCACTATTTGCAGTGCCATTGAATGATCCTCATATAATTATATGTATGTATGTATATGTATATGTGTGTGTATGTATGTGGTGTGTGATAATAGTGATAATGATAAGCTTAAGTTTAAAATTTAAAATTTCAATATCTATAACAAGTGCTATATATATGCATGCTTAAATTTATGTTTTAAAAAAGTCGATCAATACTATGTTAATGATAATTAATGTTAAACATGTTTATTATATTATATATAGATATATTTATATATATTATAAACGTATATGTAAAATAAACTTTTTTTTATTTGGTCGTAAGCCTTAATAATTTTTTTTACCAAAAGGACCAAAGTAAATAACTTTATATATGTATACAAACATATTAAGTAACAGACACACACAAATTTACATATGTATTTAAAATACATTACATATATATATATAATTTAATAATAAATATACACAGTGTATATATATAATTTGATCATAAATCCCAATGATCAAATGTGCATACCCATGTGGTCTCTTTCATATCTCACTTGGATTAGTGTATATGTTTATATTCTTATGTTATTAATCCTCTTGAATACATGAAATTTCCAAACAATGAATAAAATATAAAATGTACAAACCGAAAGTAAGAATAACCGGATTTAAAATCAAAATTAAATTAAATCAATAATGAAGTATCAAAGTTGAAATCAAAATAGGATTAATATACAAACATAAAATTTATTTTTATTGAAATTGCATTAAATATGATTCAACGCGACCATATCATTCATGATAATACAAATTAAAGATCTAACACAAAACTATTAAAATGACTTTTTATTGAAGTTTTCCTCTATTTCCATACTACCAATATACCTGATCCAAAAATGGTATCACAGTCCGCATCACGTTTACATGAACAATTAACCAACATATAGAGTAGTCGCTTGAAAATTTTAATTACATGGGTGCCTTGGGAAATGATGTTTAACTAAGAAGAAGGTTGCATAATTAAGGAACGTTCTTATGAATGGAAAACCTCCTCGTTCATGGATCTTACTTTTCTCATCACAGCGGTATGTTCAGGGGTATGCCCTTGGTGAAAGGTCCTAAATTATTTTTTGTCCTTAAGTTGATTCGAATTTGCATATTTCAAACTTAAATCTATATTTTTCGAATTTAAATAAAACAAAATTTTATACATTTTATAAAATGCAAATTTAAAATTGTTTTAAATTTTATATAAATATAATAGCTATATTTGTGTTAGGTTAAAAGAATAATTAATAAAGATACATGTACGAATATATAAGTTTGAAACTATAAATGTTATAATAAATTAAAAGTGTGAGTATATATATGACACATATGACATATGTATAAATGATAACGTTAAATGTACCAAAACCTATATAGACTTAACGTGGTATGCGAAGATGAAAAAACATATGCTGTTATGAGATAATATATACATCTCCCTTAAAATTCCAATAGTACTCAAATTATTATTTTAAATTACGAATCTTTGTTAATGTTGCTTTTTAGTCTCTACCATTTATAACATAAATAGTATTGTACATATTTATTGTTATCGAGCACCTTAAAGGCATAAAATATTTATATTAGTATTTAGATTGCTTCTAGAATGGTAAGAATATTTTATAACATTTTCGAGCACCGTTAAGAGATATAAAACTACCCTTAGGAAATCATAAGATGGGTCATGAGTATCCAATGTACTTTCTGATTGGTTAAACACCCTGCAGGTCACAAAAATGATTAAGAGAAAACATATGTATGATCTGGAATTGATATGAGATATAATTTGATGTGTTGCTTACCATTGGGGCTTATAATTTGTTAAGGCTCTCAAGGTTGTAGTAAAATGGATAATTGATCCTACCATTGGATTGAATTTGGAATACTGGTGCATCTCGTTTAGGCTTTTTAAGATATAAAAAATCTAGTAGTAGCCTTGTATAAAACTTATAAACAATCTAATAAGTATAATGTACCCATTGGAAATATTATTTTAATCCGGGTGCATAGATTTTGGCAAGGCTAAGTGTTGGGAGTCGGAGAAATACCAAAAGCTATATCCGTCAGTAATATTGAAGCCAAGATGATTTGTTTATTAGTTTGCAACAATTATATCCACCAAGAGTCTGATTTCCTTAACCAATATATCATTGTTGTATTTCATAGCTACTAATGCAATATTTGCATATCAAATTTATAGCAACAAAAATATAATCATTTTCAAAACAACATCAAAAATACATATGCTTCACGTCGAATTCCATTAATTTCAAAGTATAATACTTCAACATGCATAATTAATTCCTTAAGATGCATAACAAACACAAAAACATCAAAACATCAAATCAATCTAAAACTTTACGGATAACACAAATTATAACCCAACCATATTACTATAAGTGATTGAAACAGATGATTTGATCGTATATCTTGAATTGGAAAATAAAAAGGTAAAAGTTGGTGTACTAAAATGTGTGTTCCTAAATATTATTCATACAACATACAATATGAATGCTCAATGTTAACCCGCTTTTTAGCTAAGTAGATTTCAACTAGACCTAGAAGATTCAAACGCGGACGAAACGACTTGAAAACTTGGAGGCACACTTAAAATGACTAGAGAATTAGCATCAAGAAATTTGGGCGAAAAATACAATAAGGAGAGAGGTCACCACTGACCTCTCAAGTAGGTACCAACCTCTCTCATTAACTCCATAGATGTTGCGACCTCTTAGGGACACCTTTATATGGAACTAGAAGAGTGTTGAAAATTGTATAAGTCATTTTGAGCTAAGAAAAGATGTCATTACCAACCCCTTAGGAAAAAAGGCTGATACTAAGCCGTTTTGGAGAGAGGTATGTACCAACTTGTTTTGTATGACCAACGACCGATGGAAATAGCATGGGACACCTTAAAATGAGGTAAGAAGAAGGATCTAAGAAGGTTACAAAGTGATTCGAATTAAAGAGAGAAGTAACCACCGACTTGAGAGGTCAAAACCGACCTCTGTGGTTAACTCAAAAGATCCTACAACTGTGCCAATTATTTTGGACCAATATTTGGACTCTGCCTTAAGTGGATTTCTAGCCCAACACGACTGTTTCCCCTATATACACAAGGCATGGAGCAACGAAAATTGGGGTTGAATTCTCTAACCATGGAGTCTATGATTTCTTCATCTCTAATCTCTCCTCTATTAGAGTCACCTAGAAAACAACTATTTGTTATTCTAGACTTAGAACGGCAAATTCTTAGTACTAAAGACTCACAAACAACCTAGAAACATCATTGTAATTATGAGACTCACAAACAACCTAGAAATATCATTGTAAATACGAGTATCACTAAATTGTGGTAAGATTTGAGATAATTAGTTGTAATCCAGAGAGAGAAGAACTAATAAAAGATTAAAATGGAAGTAGGCTGGAGATTATGCCATAAAAGTTGTGTCTTCTTTTACTGCTTTTCTGTTTATTTAATTTGAACTGATGCTTTATCTTATTTTTTGGTGTTGACCATTTTTTACGTTGACCGTCAAAAAAATGGAAACATCATTTTCCACTGTAAAAAAACCTCCCCTCCTCTGCAAACTTCACTTGCTTCAATTACCACAGAACCGCCCAACACACTCATGGTTTATTCATGTCCAAAAACCTAAACTATGAAACTAATGGTGAAATCTTCTAAAAAAATATATACCATCACTACTGGTTCTGCTTTCTTTATTCTCTTATTGGTTCTATCAAAAACAATATGTTCATAAAGGTGTCATGAATGAAATGAGTGCATTAATTTTAAATCCAATGCATATACTCTATATGCAAGGATATAGTTAATTAATGGCATTAGTATGTTAAACACACTTAGATGCACTAACATCCCCACTACCTAGAAATGCAGAAATCATGGACAATTCTAAAAGAAAGATGGACTTGGCATACATTATTTTTTCCCCAAATCATGGAAAAATTGCACGGTGAGAAAAGTTTGAAATCATGGTTAGTTCATGATCGTAAATGAAGGTTTGTTTATATACCCATGGACAATTCAGAAGGTTTGATTTTTTAAATGTAAAAATCATGTATAACTAATAAAATAATAGACCGAAATAACACTAGTCATCCAAGAAAGGACTGCAATCAAGTAGTCATGCAAAATTAAGCTTTATAATATCCCTTGCAGAATTTGAATAACCATGAAACTATTGCGAGAACCAATAAAACCAGACCATATGAAAAACATAACCTCCATGCTAGACCAACTCATGTTGATAAGGATGAACAAATTGGTTCTAATAAGCATAATCGTATGTTATTTATCAAATATTATCATACATACATACATATATGTATATGGAAATGCCAAATTTTCGGTTTGTCTTTGAACACAAGGTTGCATGTTTCTGGTTGTCAAAATTATGCCATAAGTGCACAGTAGTTTATTGACCCTTGCAACATACGGTACCATTCAAATAAAAAGAATATTCTATTTCTTGGCATTGTAAAAAAGAAAATATTCTCTTATCAAAATGAAACATGGCCACATGAAATTATAAATCATCTTCTATAACTGAAAATTAAGACTAGAATTAAGACTCTGTTTAATTTGACATTTTTAATGTTTTGTTTTTGTCCAACGAATGTCCACATGACGCACATATTTTTTAAAAACAACCAATTTGAAAACCAAAGCTAGGATATAAAATGAAAAGCTAATTTATTTTGTTTTTCGTGTTTTGAAAAATAACAAAAGAATAAAAAAACAGTTCATTCCATTCATCTTACCGCCATCGTCATCTTAATAGGATCCAATGTTTAAACTTCCTTTACAAATCCAAAATGCACTACATAAATATTAGCAAATCTTAATGTTACTTAAAAATAATATCCAATAAATAAACATTCTTTATAAATCATTCTTTATCAATTAATAATATAAATAAAAATTCAAAATAATAAAATATTGAATGTTGCAACTTAGAAATAAAAATTCAAACAAACTACATAAGATTTTAATAAAATATGACTAAATATTGGTGCAAATCACTTTATATTTAATGAATTAAACATATACAGTTTGTTAAAAAAATTCAAGCGTGAAGTATGTGCCGTAACGATTGTGTGTATGTATGACTTAATGTGTGGATTA
Organism: Allium cepa; assembly: GCA_030765085.1. Taxonomy (NCBI): domain Eukaryota; kingdom Viridiplantae; phylum Streptophyta; class Magnoliopsida; order Asparagales; family Amaryllidaceae; genus Allium; species Allium cepa. Next base: position 787,386,940 of record CM060935.1, on the reverse strand, counting down.
GATTTGGAAATAAGGACACTCTCCAATTTAATGCATTAAACATATACAGTTTGTTAAAAAAATTCATGCGTGAAGTATGTGCCGTAACGATTGTGTGTGTGTATGACTTAATATGTGGATTAGATTTGGAAACAAGGACACTCTCCAATTTCCAATATATATTTTTACTCTTTTAGTTGCCAACCGTATTGTCTTTTGTTATTTCGAATAATTATGGATCGCTGTGTAAAGGTAGAAATTTTATGGTAGACTAGTAATATGTACAAAGAGCGTAATTTTGAAAAAATAATCTATTAAATAATAGTAAAGTAGAAGAAATTCTAGCCTTCACGCTAATTCTAGCATTTCTCTTAGCTTTCCTCAACTTTCTCTAGATATTCATTAATATATTATTTTAAGGATCCAACACAATTTATTATTTTGAAAATTTTATAATTCTTTATTAGTTTTACAGTATCATTTTACATTCCAAAACCTACATTTTCCGCTTTCTACTGTGATTTTCAAAGTTCTCAGTTTTCATATACAATTCACATTTAACTTTGTATATTTAAATTAATTAATAGTTTAACTATAAAGTGTCTAAACAAAATTAACTAATCATTATTTATTAATTTGTCCAATAAATAATACAGATACCAATGTCAACAAGTATATCATGCTCATTGTAACAAAATGGTATAAACTAAATTTTCATTTATATATAAAATAACACGGATCACATAAAAGACAATAAGAACAACTTTAATGCATAATTATTTATTTTAATAAATTATCTATCAAATGATAGAAATGTTTAAAAATTACAAATCACCTCTTTAATTATAAAAATTTCCATCTCCACTCCTTAATTCTCTTTAATTTTGTTGAATCCATATAAATTATAATTTTATATTTATCCAAAATATTATGTTAATTTTTCCATAATTTTATATCATATGCTGAGATCTTGTAATTTCTACAGTCCTTTATAGAATTTTCTATTATTATTTTACGTTCAAATCCATGTATTTAAATCAACCAAAACTGTAAATCCATACTATACAGATAAATTCAAGTAATTAACACTCACTAAGTTCTATGATAATTTATAAACAAAATGACAACTTCAATTTATATACCACATTCGTAGTAACAAATGGTAAAACATATATCTCTTTCAAATATAAAAAACATACGAATCACTTAACAAAAATTATATGCATAAACAATAATAAAAAAATTAATCTTTGATTGATATATCGAACATTGCATAATTTTTTTAATTTTAACAATATTTAAAGTAGGAGTACTATATTTTTACAACATTAGCATGTGCAACGCATGTAATACATTCTATTAATTTATCATCATCATCATCCATAATTTTAGCAAAGTAAAAAAATAGTTTTTTGTTAATCATCTTATATTTCATTTAAAATTCTTATCAATACCGATTTTGCAATTTAATATATAAAACCCATCATCATACACGTATGCGGGAGCGCATGTGCATAAATACACACAAGATCACGAATTTACTTATGCAAGAAATATAAATCTGGTTCTATGGTTATTTTACCTTACTTCACTTTTGATTAAGTAATTTGGATATTTATATAAGCTATATGAGTTATTTCAGAAATTTTGGTTAATTAGAATAAATTATGCTCCTTTAATGTGTTTATGTTTATTTTTTATTGAAATAAATTTAACATGACATTAGTTTACGTTTTGGACCACATAATGGTCAATTGCATTTATTTATATAATAATTGCATTAAATGAAGTTGTTACAATAATAAATAAATTTATTATCGTAAATGTAGTAAATGCATCAGTTGCAATAAATTTAACGATGTAGCATGTTTGTATTTGGAATAAGAAAAGACATATTGTTTATCTTTGATGCATTTATATTCGATAGGTATAGATATTTTATATGCATGGCATGCTCATTAAAAATAAGTTTCACTTTCATGCTTTGGTTATCATGAAATAAAAGGAGTGGCATTTTTCATATTTGCCAAAATGCATGGTTACCGACCTTAATTAAGTATTCAAATAAAAAACTAAAGGTAAAGTGGTATAGTAGCATTCTATATAACTATCTTGTGGTTCAGATATATATTATAGTTACAACATTCATTCATGTTATTTATTACGACATTTGCTATGTCATTTATGTATAATTTTATATGACATTTAACATTTGTTATGTGATTTATTTATGATATCTTGTATCATATTTATTTATAAAATATCATGAGTGTTACCACATATTTAAAGTAAAAGACTATAATAGCTATGACTAAAACATGTTGTGCCACAGTTATAATTTTGAGATTTTCAAGTGTCATATAGACTTAAAATGCTTTTGGGGGTATTTTATAGCACTTGAAATATTGTACGTACACTAGAAATAAATCCAAATATATTTTTGGTGTCTTTTTGCGAAGTTATTGCAAATATCCTACATTCCAAGTGAGCTAATTAAAATAATATGTCACCAAAGTGACCTCTCTTATTTTAGTTGTCCATGAAAATGTTTGATATTTGTGTGTATTTATTCATACAGATGTTAGCCGGCCCAAAGGAAGACTAATACTTGGCCGGATAACTTACACATGTCTGGTGATAAATATGTGATAATTATAAGGTTTTACAAATGAATAACTAATCGGTCTAAATGAAGATTGTTATTTGACATGAATTGATTATCAGTGTTTGATCATTACAATAAGAGTACCACTTAAAGTTAGTATTACAATCCAAAGACTTGATATTAATATTGTGCTAGGTATCTTAAGAAGATACTTACCAATTATTTGAATTTACCATGGCGAATATTTGGATATGGGCATATACGGTCAATCCTTAATTTTTGTTCAGTTTTCAACTAATTTGACTAAAGTGTTTGCCAATTTTAATGTTATGATCTTCTTTGGGACTGTAACAATCCGTAAATTATGGTAATTTAAAAATATTTGATTTAATAAGATTTTGTAATTAAAATATTAAAAGAAATAGAAATTGGTTATTTAATGTGGATGTAATAACTAATTTGAATGGTAAAAAAAAGTAATTAAAGCTAAATTTTTGATAGATTGAAGGAAATTTATGTATGAGGTATAATATAATGAATGGAAATGTTAAATAATGTAAAATGTGATTCTATGAATGAGGTATAATATAATAAATGGAAATTGAGTAAGACCACGGTCCTGTAAGTAATTGTAACTTTGGTCTGCAGGCAATAAACTTATAAATATAGTTAAAAGTAAACGGTGACAATTATTATGCGTTATGTGTTTATTTAGCCTATTAAATTGAAATGAGAAGTCAATTTTTAATAAATATAAACAAAAGTTACATTAATGTGAAATGTAATACAATGTTTAGAGGTTGTTAAATTGGAGTATATTAAGGAATGAATGGTTAATTAGGTTTATAGAGTAGTAATGGACTTAATAAAAGTGAATTTTTAGAATTTTCCCAATGTAAGTTTGGAATTTGTTTGTAATTTATTTTTCAAATGCAATAAATAAACAATTTTTGAAAATTTTATATTTTGGTCAAAATTTGAATTTTCAGTTTAAATTTTTTTTAAAATTGAATTTTTAAATTTTAATCTTTTTCTTTGAAGCAGAATCTATTTATGATATCTGTTCTGCTTTTCGTTTCATTAAATTCCGAGTTATACTTTTTAAATTAGATAAATTACAGCGTTTTACACGCAGTTATTTTCTGTATTTCAGATTCTATTTTTCTATATTCATTTCTATAATTTTATTTTCTATGTTATTTTATTTTATTTTTCTATTTTGTTTATCTAAACTTTATTTATTGGATTTTACTTGTGTGTATATCTTTTCATAAAAGGCTTGGAAGAAATCAAGTAGACATGCGTTACATTTCTTTAATGCTTGTCTTTTTATTTACCTACCCTCTTTATTACTTACCCTAGACATTCACCGTTCATAGCCGTGAATTGCTCTTATTAATCACGTACAAACGTCTCAAAATATCCTCTTTTCAATTGCATTTAAGAATTATAAATATATATATATATATATGTATGTATGTATGTATGTCTGTATGTATGTATGTATGTATGTATGTATGTATGTATGTATGTATGTATGTATGTTTCTTTCTCCTTATTTCTTGCCTTTTATTTCCTAACCATTTTGTTTTCCTATCATTTACTCCTCTTTAGCCATTCAAATCTTTTCTTGCCATCCGCTCCACTTCATAATTCACGTACATATTTACTTCACATTTCATTTCTAGAAAGAAATGTCTGCAAATAAATGGCTTGGAGAAATTTAAGAGGCATACGTTTCATTGTTTAAACTCTTGTCTTTTTTATTTGTATGGCCTTTATTATTTTCTAGTCGTTTCCTCCTCATTCCTAGCCATGAATTACTCTACTCATAGCCTTGCATATCAAGTTAAAAATTCACGTACAAAATTTATTTTCCATTATGTTCTCATATTTCATTTGAATTTAGGAATAAAATACGTATAAGTTTTTTTTTCTCTTTAATTCGTATCTCTTTGTTTTCCTAGCATTTACTCTATCAAATCACATAAAAATCTTCTCAATATCTCACTTCCTTATTTGCCTCTTCTGATTGGAATATTTTACAGTAAGTTTCTTTTATTAAATAGGAAATAAATCTCATTCATTCACTAGCTTTTTTATTTGCTAGCCTTTCATTTTCTAAACCCTACATCTTAGCTGTTCAAATCTCTGAAACCCTAGCCGCCTTCTTTTTTTATTTACGTACAAGTTCTCATCCTCTCATTTTCATTTGCGTGAAGAAAATACAACAAGCTCTAGGTTATTTCCATGGCTTCTTCTTCCTCTTATTTCTCTTTTTCTTTTTTTTTCTTGTTCTTTCTTTGTATTCCTTCAAGCTAGGCTTGGCCTCCATCTTCTCCTAGCACACCTCTTACCATCATGACCAAGCAACACAAGGTGATGGTTGAACCCATATGTGGTGTTGCCAAGCCATTGATTGATTAACGCAAGTTATGCCACTTTGATTCGTTTATTTTTCCATTGTTTTAACCTCTATTCTTTTGTATTGAATCATAATCTTATGTATGTAATATCTGTTTGTATACAAGATTTGGATCTGACCCCTCATCCACTCAAGTTTGCATTGTGCTTTGTCGTGCTTTTTCGTGCTTTGCGGAGTTTGGATTTTTATTCTAAATTTGTCAATTCTAGCTTTTAAAAGGTGAGTTTTTATCACTCTAGACATATGTACTTATATTTTTGTGAAAAAAATGACAAGTGAATCTGTAGACATTGATATGTCATTCATATATGCATGTGTTGTGAATACAGATGATAAATGCCGTTTATATATTTGTTACATCATTTGTTATGATATTATATGTATAGTATTATTTTATTTCTATTAATTACCACTGCAAGTTCCCTATCACTATGGGTTGAAATGATACTTACCCGAACAGACTTTAGGATAAGGAATATCACCATGGTCTGAAATGATAGGCTCGAGTGATCTTTTATTGATTTTCGTCGTATTTATTTTTCTTGGGATTGCGGGTTTGAAATGATAGAACACGGATTTTTCTTTTTAAATTATGGATTGAAATGATACATATCCGTATCACTTGACCTAGGTTAGAAAATATTATACAGGCTCATGGTTGATAAATTTAAAGTAATATTTTCCTTAAAATTTATTAAGTATTTTGAAACTTTGGAATATATGGAATTTTAACTTAAAATTTGATTTAAAGATTTGAAATATAAAGAGATATCAGTTTTTATAAGTTAAAATATTATAAGCTGATAATTGGTTTAAAGTGTAAAGTTTTAATTAATGCAAGAAACATGTAAAGTTTAAATTTACGAAAGAGATGTGTAAAGTCCTAATTAATGAAAGAAACGTGTAAAGTTTTTAACTAATGCAAGAAACATGTAGAGTTTTAATTAATGCAGGAAACATTTAAAGTTTTAATTTATAAAAGAAACGTGTAAAGTTTTAATTTATGAAAGAAATGTGTAAAGTCCTAATTAATGAAAGAAACGTGTAAAGTTTTTAATTAATGCAAGAAACATGTAAAGTTTTAATTAATGCAAGAAACATGTAAAATTTTAATTTATGAAAGAAACGTGTAAAGTTTTAATTTATGAAAGAAATGTGTAAAGTCCTAATTAATGAAAGAAACGTGTAAATTTTTTAATTAATGCAAGAAACATGTAAAGTTTTAATTAATGTAATATTGATTAAATGATAAACGCTCTTTACTGTAATAGAAATGTAAATTAAAACGTATATTTGATAATATAAGTTTTAATTAGTGTAATATTGATTAAAATAATAAATGCTCTTTACTGTAATAAAAATGTAAATTAAAACGTACATTTGATAATGTAAGTTTTAATTAGTGTAATATTGATTAAATGATAAATGCTCTTTACTGTAACACAAATGTAAATTAAAACGTACATTTGATAATGTAAGTTTTAATTAGTGTAATATTGATTAAAATGATAAATTATCTTTACTGTAATATTTAAGTTAAAACGTACATTTGACATGTAAGTTTTAATTAATGTAAGGGTGTATTGTAAATTGATTAAAATGATAATGTTCCTTATTGAAATAATAAAATGTAAGTTGATAATGTACATTTGATATGTAAGTTTTAATTAATGTAAATGTCATATTTTAAATGATTAAAATAATAAAGTTTCTTTATTGTAATAATAATGTAAGTTAATAAGGTACTTTTAACTTAACATAAGAATTTCAGCTTTAAATTGGATATTACAGTAACAAAGTTTATTTAACTATAAGGCTATGATGAAATGACCATGTTAAAATTTGTAAGTATATAAATACTTTTATTATATAAAAGTGGAAAGTATTACATTCCAAAAATGCTATGATTCCTTAAGGTTACATTTCCAAAATGCTATGATATTTAAAGGAATATTTCAAGTTTAGTAAATTGAAGGAAATATTCAGTGATTTGGATATTTGGGTTTTATTTAAATGATATGTTATTGAATTAGTTTTGAAATGGAAATGATACTATTGTGACATGGTTTTGAAATGAGTATGATTTTTTTTTGAAAGTATATACTATTTTGAAAGAAATGATATGATTTTGAAATGGATATGCTAGTTTGGTTTGAAAGTATAAATGATTTTGAAATAAATATCCATGGGTTATAATAACGTTTGGTTGTTAAAGAGACCAGGATCGGAAGTTGTCATACTCTCTGCCAACTTCGAAAACCACTTTAACAACCGTGTACGCGGTGGAGATTCCAGAATGGAGTAGAATGGTGGCGGCATTTCCTCTAAGGTATATACGTGGACCCGACTCCCGTGAGTTGGCATAAGGTGGCTAAAACAAGAGCGATTCTCGGGACAATAGGTCATTCCTCTGATCGGACGCACTCCTTCGATATTATACTCTGTCTTTTGGATTGATACGGTGGCCACTTTTGATTTTTGATTTTAGGGGCGTTGTTCGAGGTGGGCGGTAGTAGCTGCTATGCGTTACCACCAGCCCGGATGCGTAATTGGTATATCTACCCTGGCATTGCCTAGTTGTGCAGTGCCACCTACCCTAGCGCGCCTTCTATGAGTTTCTATTTGTGTTGTACCTATGGAGTATCCTCTGGTAGCCTCCCGATCAGGAGGTATTACGGTACTGTATAGACTATTGGCATTATTACGTGTTAAGGTGGAAAATGTAAAGCCTTAATGCTATTTAAAAGTAAGTTTATTTTACTAATAGACATTATTATAATAGTGAAATATTACTACATAGTAAATAGTTTAACGGATCCTTAGAAGATGGGCGATCCCAAGCATCCTTTAAGTTACTTGTACCTTATATTACAGTTCACTTGAGTTGGTTTACATTGTAAAAGTATGTATGTCCTGACTCGAGTGTTTTGTGTTTTACTTTACGCTCGGGTCAGACTGAGTGATACAGCATTGGAGACTCACCTTCGAATTTGGATGCTTTGCTTGAAGATATAGCTATCTATTTCGCTTTCGGTTATCCAGTTGATTCAAGTTATCCGGTTGGTTCCAGTGATGTATTCTGATTCATACCTGGTTATCATGTTGAGACCTCCATTGTATCTTGTTATCTCTATTGTATCTTGTTTGACTCTGATGTATTTATATAGTAGTTTCATGAACTACTATTTCTTTACTTCCGCTGCATTTTACTACTCCGTGTCTGTGATCTGTGACTATTCATTTACCGTTTATGCTGTGTTTTGCCAAATTTAAATTACAATTCGGTAATTTAAGCTATTCAAGTCCGACATGTGTGGATGTGTATGGTTGAAAATATCGGGTCGTTGCAGGGACTAACTTAAAGGAGTATTGAGAAAACATGTTGTTTGTTCTTGACTATATGGGTCTAGCTCCTGCAATTAGGAGGGTCACAACCACTCATAGTACGGTTGAATGCTCTTATAATGTTATGAAGAACATTCAAAGGTGAGACAATTCAAAAATAAAGAGTCAAAAGATCATAAAGTAAAATATATCAGAAGCTTTCAAGGATGCGGTATCGGTAAGGATAACCAATTTTAAGGAGCTCTTTATTGAGAATGAAAAGCGTTTTGTTAAAATGGTAAGGAGAAACAAACACACTTTATATTGCTTGATTCCATAAAGGAAACATAAATAAGTGCCATATTGAAAATACTGCTTCAAAAGTTAAAGGCAGTAACAACCCGCATATTTGTCGATTTTATATTTAAATATTTTATCGATACTCGGAATTTAGTCCGAAAAGCTACTTTTTGCATAAGGTCGAATTAGGACTCGGGACCACCCCCATTGAGTTCAAAATGACGTTTGCGACCTTTTTGAGTATAAGCTTCGATATGTTTGGAGTAAGTTGATTTTTGCCACTTTTTCACTTAGGGCTTTGGTTTGGGCTGAACCCATTAATCACTTACTAACTCAGCCCCAACCCACTCCAACTCTTCATTACTTCATTTCATATTCCTAACACTCAAGCTTAAGCAAAAATGGTGGAAGAGAATGGGAATTAAAAACTCCAAGCCCTAGTTTCTCTTGCTAGCTCAAGTTCTTGCTCCAAAATCAAAGAGAACCCATTAGTAAGCATCTCCTTCTTCTTCTCCAACTTTTCTCTCTTTGATTTCAGAAAATTCCTAAACCTAACTTTGGGAATGTTCTTCTTTTGAGCATAGATTCAAGCTCGTTTGGGTTGAGTTGAAGAGTGGTTGATTCTCCCTTTGCTTTCAAGCTTCTTCTTCAATTGTTTAGGTTCAAAGGTGAGATTTTTATCTCACATCTTAGTCTATAACTATCTTCGATTGTTAGGTATGAATTCCTAACACTTATTCGTGTGCATTTGCTTTTGGTTTGGATTGATTTGGTGAATATTTCAATTTTTAGTGTTTTGGGTTCAATTCTTTAAAAACCATAGCTTTGATGTTTTGATCATGTTTTGGTGTTGAACCGAAGAGCTTATATGGCCGGGTAGTCGATTGGCGTAAACCCTTAGTGCCGATGCTCGACCGATAGCAATATGGAAGAGTTTGGCATTCATTAGATTGGCTTGGGGGGTGCTGGCTACAGGTCCGGCCGACCGAACTCAGGGTCCGGTCGACCGACCTGCTACCCCGAGCACTTCCCAGCCTCTGTTAGGAAGTGCAGGTTGTAGGTCCGGCCGACCGAACTCAGGGTCCGGTCGACCGACCTGCTACCCCGAGCATTTCTGTTTTTCTGGTCCGGTCGACCGAGCTCTGTAGCCGGCCGACCGACCTGTTGCTGTTTTGCCTATTTCGCCTATATTGCATGGTTTTCCAAGTTTAATCGATTCGTGTTATTTCCCTATTTGTTGTTATCATTTGTTATTGACTTTGATGACTTATTTTCTTCGGGAATTCTTGGAATATCCATTTCGATGGATTCGGTATCGATTTCTTGGGATTTTATTCACGTTTTCGAATGTGAATTTTAGTGATTAATTGTTCCTACAATCTTCTTTGTGATTTGTCACTTTAAAAATATAAAGGTTTTCTATACTAGTAGTAAATATCAAAACTCTTTCTTCAAATGATTTCAACACTATTTTATTACAAAGCTCGTTTTCTTAAACCGTTTTCCAATCTATTAGTATATACAAGCCTTTACCTCACTCGTATGAGAAATCTAATTACACGACTTAGTAAAACGAGTGGTATGAAATGCTTGCGTTTACTTCGTTGGTTAATTCTTGGACTTGTTCGATTGAATCTCTTGTGACAATTTTCTAGTGGAGATCTACAATTTGTTCGTAAATATTTAAGTTAAGCTAGTGGTTATGGGACATGAAGCTAAGCTCATATATTTACTAGCTTACTGTAATTGACACTTCTCTTTGATCATGACGATCATTTTAAGATTTAGACTAGCAATTGTGCGATGTCTCTTTGTTTCGGTGTGATTCGATTCACACGTGTGGGGTAGCTCCCCATGGTCTTCGGGCCATTCGTGTGTCAAAAATTAACGGCTAGCTACCATGAGATAGCTTTTCGTTCGTGTGATACATATGTTGGTGAGCTTTAACGCTCCCGTTCGTGTGATAGGCCTTCCCCTCCTTTTTCTTGTGATTTCTGGATTTCGTGTGTTGAATTCTGGAATTTATGCTTCACCTATTTTTGTGATTTCTATTGATATGCTTTATCAATTTTTATGCATTGGTGATTTTGTGTGTCATTGACTTGTTGTGCATTCAAGTTTTGGGTATGAAACCCTTTTTGGATCCTTGTGTAGATTTTTGTGATATTGATTAATCTCATGTTGAGTTTCAATTGTATACTTATTGTAGTATGCCATTATGGTTATCATATGTTTATGCCATATCTCTTATTCTATATCATGTCGTCTGATATTTATAGCTAGACTAATCCGTTTATTATTTTCTTATTAAATAATACTCGGGTCAGACCGAGATGTTACAGGTGCTTCTGCTTGACTTCTCCCCAGGGATTTGTTACTCTGACTTTTGGCTAACTACTTAGATTAGTAGTTTATTTTTTTGTATACACTTGAGATATGGACTCATAGATGTATTCTTTTGTATAGCACGTGTTGCTATTCTTTTGTATTATTGTGGATCTTTTTGACCACTACTTTGATATACACTTTCATGTGTTAGTTATATATTCATATCTTCTTCCGCCTTTGTGATATGAATTATCTGTGACTGATTTGTGTTATGCTTATTTCTATATTTGTTTCCGAAGATTATTATAGCCACTATGTAGTAGCTTTGTGTTTGTATCGGTATGTCGGATTTCCTCTTGAAATAAAATGCATGTTATACTATCTGACATATCGGTGCTCGCGCAAAGCAATTGCACGGATGATCGCTCCTCAGCAGCCTTATTCTCTGTACTAGTTGACAGCATTACACCGTTGTGTTCTTGGCTAGCGTGGGTATAGAGGTGGGGCGTCACAGCTTGGTATCAGAGCCAAACTTCGAAACAATATGGAATATTATAACAAGGATCATCGTCCTAAGTCTTTCTTAGGAGTCGTGCTTTAGGATTTTATTCGGGTCTTCGTACCGTCCTATCCTATTTTTTTTTATGATTCCTTGTTTTATCTATCAAGATTGCTTGATATTTATTTTGAGAATAACTTTTCTCCTTCTTTCTTTTCTAAAGGAAGAGAAATGGTTAGTTCTAGCAGTCCTTGCGCTGGTCAATCCAGTAGCCCTTCTCTGGATGGTGCATTCATGTCTGCCCAACAACTTTTGGATCTTGTAAAGAATCGAGAGTTTATCTGTGCTTTGAGTAAGAACCCTGAAATGGTTCTACCTTTGAAACTTGAAGTTTCTTTCAATCAGCTTGTGGATGTTACTCTTATTCATGAAGAGGTTAGTAAAGGAAGTGTTTGTGATATTGGGACTTCCAAGAAGAGGCATATTACGTTCAAGAGCCTTAACCCTAATAAGAGAGTGAAGCAAACTACTTTTGTAGCAAAGACTCCAATCCCTAGTCATGGAGGATGCTACAATTGTAATTCTAAGGACCACTATGCAAAGGAGTGTCTGGAGCCACTCTTTTGTCGCTATTGCAAAAATACAGGTCATCATATTTCTTCCTGCCCCAAACTTCAAAGCAAGAAGAAGGTGGAACAAGAAACTTCGGTAGCCAAGACTCCTACCCCAAGTCGTAAACTATGCTACAATTGTGGTTCCACGGACCATTATGTAATTAAGTGCCCGAAACCCCTTTATTGTCGCTATTGCAAAGACTCGGGTCATCTTTTATCTGCATGTCCCAAACTTTTGAACAAGGACATGAGAAAGCTAAATATTGTGCAAGCCCCTAGCAACACTTCTCTTGGTCAAGGTATTTCTTATTCGATCCTTGATGACATTTGCTTTGTGATTTTCTTGTTCGTGTTCTTTTTGATATGGGTTCCACCTCACTATTTTATATCTAAAGAGCTTGTTGATTCTTTTCCTTTAACCAACTTTGGGATTGATGACTTCTTTGAGGATTGCGAATGCGTATGGTAGATCTGCAACCCTTAATTTGTTTCTTTTCATTGATGTAGAAATTATTTTATGGGATTTTTCTTTCTGAGCCGATTTTTACTTAGGCTTCGGAATTGATTTTTGTAAGGATTGGCTCAATCGTTGTGAAGCCCATATCCTATTTTCCGTGTGGACTACTTATCTTCGACATTCTTAATCTCTTAAGCATATTTCTATTTCTCCTTTGTGATTTTGATTCCAGCTTGATGGCATCATTTTATTCTTTAAGCCCTCAAGATGAGAAAAGTGTTATTTCTCTTATCTAAATAATTTGTGAAATTTTTCCGGTATTTTTGAGTTTGTCTTAGGATTATCACCTAAGCAATATCTTGTGTGGTGATAAGGTCTTCTTAGCTCGACCTTGCCATCGATTTTCATTTGGCTACGAGTTGCGGGAGTTCGCATTCCACTTACCGCATTCCGCACTCATTACGATTCTTATGAATGACTTATTTTGTCATTCAGTTTGTCCAGCTTATTTCATCCATTTTATAAATCGAATATTCTATGAATATTTCGATGATTCCATTCTTGTATTTATTGAATTTGGATGAAAATAGAAACTTAAAATTTTGCAAATCTTTTTCATAAGATTGATTTATAAGTACAATTGGATTTTGATCTTAAACGAGCAAAGACTATTCTCAAAACTTTTAAGAGATACTTTCATCATATAGAAGATGATTTTGTGATTGTATTGCCCGTTTGGTGCTTTAAGAATTCTGGTCGATGCGCTTGATCAACGTTATCGATAGAAATTTCCTAAACGCTTAGATGTGACAGTTAGACACAATAAATTGACTTATGTAAATTTTTCTAGAAAGATTATTGCATAAAGATAAATGTAATTTTGAAAGTTTTAACTTTTCAGGAAAGAAGATTATTTAAAAGAAATTCTTTCTTTTCGATACTCTTATTCTTGTGATTCCCGAAGGGAACCAAGACTTTATCTTTTGTACCAATACTTACCGTATTGGTTTGGATACCGTTCTCTTGCAAAAGATAACGTGCTATCACTTGTGCTTCTAAATCATTAAAAGCCGATCGAGACTAGGTATGCCACTCATGATCTAGTGCTCGCGGCTATTGTTTTCGCTTTTAGAATTTGGCATCATTATCTTTTAGGAGAGAAATTTGTTCTTTATACCGATCATAAGTCTTTGAAGTATTTATTCTCTCAAAAGGAACTTAATTTGCGTCAACAACGTTGGCTCGAGTTCCTTGCTCCTTATGATCTTGATATCCTTTATACTCCCGGTAAGGGTAAGCGTGAGTAAACCCATATAACTTGAAATACTAAGCTATAAAACTTCTTTGAAAACCAGGGTAACTCGTACCTCACTACGTGTTCTTATCTTGCTATAGTCAAACACTTATTACACAAATCCATTGACATTTTAAAATAATATCTAAGTACCATTACTTAGTTTCAATGGTCCAGCTTACTTAATTTATTCCATTCCAGCCTGTTTGATTCTATAATCAAATTGAAGTGGTTTCAGATATCACTAATACCCGACCCCGATCTCTTCGAATTTAATGCCATCTTTTAAGCCAAGTTGTTTAAGTGAAGATAATTTAATCTAAACTTTCAAAATGTCATATTCACACAGAAATTTCCATCGCAGATATCTATTTAAACAAATGTCTCACATTTATCAACTACTCAATCCAAAGCATTTCATATCACAGAATATCATAGATTAACATACTAGAGATATTAATCAATCCAAGCATTCAATACAATTTAATCATCCATAAGCAAGATTAATTAATCACACAATTTATAATCAATTTAATTTAACACAAAATAAATTAATTATTTATGAATTTATCACTTATAACCCTGCTTAATTATCATTGATTAATTACAAGCCATTTTATTTTATTTTAATTAATTATCGAAATTAATTATCCTTTAATTACTTAAGACCTTAGTTAATTAAAAGTATAAACCATTTCTTAATCATTTACTCAATTATCATTTAAATTTCATTTAATATAAATGTTTGGTATTAATTTACTATTAACAACAGATCACTTAGGATCTTTTGATTAATTATAAGATTAAACATTTTATTTTCTTAACCAGCTACTTAACTACATTATTAAGTTTTATTTTAATAAACTTAAGAATTAATTTAAATAATAGACATATAATAAAATATTCCAAACCTAGTTAGTTTAAGTTGAAAAGATATTATTATATTACCTTTAGCTAATTTAATACTTAAATAAAACATTAATCATTTAAAGAAGTTGGTTAAGAAATTTGTTTTTAAAAATTTGTTTTGTTTTTTAATTTTAAAACCTTGTTAAAACCCTACGGAACAGACCCGAGACTAACCCGAGCCTTCCCCTTCATTTTTCCCGACTCACTCTCTTCTCTCTACTCTACAGCATCAACTCGAGACCAACCCGATGCAAAACTCTACTCAAACCCGAGTCCTAACTTCTTCTTCTCAACCCAACAACCACCCCAAAAATCCAGACACACACAGACACTCGTGCACATGCACACATAATCGCCGCTGCTCCGATCAACTTCGCCACCGCCAACAGATCGCCGATGACCCCCTCGATTAATGAACCGACTACCCAAATCTCCATTCAACTCAGCCTAATGAAATCGAGCAAGCCAAACACTTCACTGGAACGATACCCGAATACAAACATGCCTCACACCGCCGCCTCTTACCTCTAGAGAGCTCGTCGATCAACCCAGACCTTCGCCATTGTCCCATGCTTCTTTTCCCCCCACCTCCGATCAACTCTGATGCGACCACGACGACGCATTGGCCTCGACAACCTCGTCATCTCAAGAAGGGTCTTAAACCCTTGATCCTCTTTGCCGCGTCACCACGGTAATCTAGAAAATCACCGGTCATTTTTCCCTCAATCCACAGACACCAAGATACCTCCAGCAACGAGCATGACACACCCCCTTTCCTTATCGTCAGAATTCGAGCAAAGTTCAATTTTCGTTCAACTCATAAATTCTACCCAAATACAAACTTAAAAATCTTGATGTTGTTATTAAAAATCATGGTTTCAAAAATCATATCTGATGATAAGATCAAAACCCGTGATTTAAACAGTTGAATTTCTTACTTGATTTGATTTTTACTATTCTTTCTTCTTCCTAGTAAAAACTGCTTGCTAATTATACTAAAAAATATTTTTAGAAAAATAGTATCTGCTTAATACAAATATATTTCTTTAAAAGTTCATAACCTAAAAGAGATTGGGGAAAGAGAAATGAATTTTTGAACTTATTTTCGTCTGTTGAAACCAAAAACAGATATAAGTTTATCTATATACAGACATGCACACACTACTTCATATTTTTATACATGCAAACATATTAATTCATCCATGCAAAACATTTCTACAACATTACTTCAATTACTTATCACATGCATTAGATAATTTAGCTTACAAGATTCAAGTTTGCTCGCCTAAAGTTGATTGAATAGAGAACAGAGAATAAGCTTTAGAAATTTGAAAACTGCTCTGAAATTTGAAACAACAATTTGAATTTGATCTAATTTTCTTTTAATTGTTGATCTTCAATTTGAATTGCTTGCTTCAGTTTGAAAAACTTGGAGTTGTAATTGTTAAATTTTCTTTTGGTTTTAGTTTTAGGTTGAAAGATGAAAGAAGAAAGGAAGTTAAGAAATGAGAAAGTGTAAAAGAGAATATTTGTATACAGCCTTTGATTTTTCTATATAATCATTTTTTTTAAAGAAACCTAATAAATTGACACTTGTGAATTTGCATGACATCCTAGCTTACAAATGTCAAATGTATGCATTTTATATTTTCTTATGTTGATATATTATGTTTATATTTTTATTTATACATTTTCTTTTTATTTATTTGATGTAACTTTAAAAGAAAAATATTAAGCCTAATTATTTGTTCTTATTTTAGCTTAAGCTATTTGTATTTTAATTAATCACTATGTATATAATTTAGTGTTTTAAAAAATGTAGATTTTTTTAAATCTAATTTATTTTTAAGATATTTACTTTGAATTTCAAATCATAGTTTTATTCACAAACCATAGATATATATATGAATAATAGTAATATAGCTAGCATAATTTATTTGCTTTGAAATGATAAGTTCTGCAAATTCAAATAATTATATTAGAAGATTATCAAATAAATATTTATATCCAGATATATTTTTTATCAGAATTTATTTGTTCAACTTACAAATCAGTATTTATAATAATTTAATCCAGTTAATTACCAATTAACAGATATCCAAAAATCTGGGTTATCACATTCCTCCCCCTTTAGAACTTTTCGTCCTTGAAAAGGAACGAAGCAAGAATTTTAATTACAAAGCATACTATTAGTTAAATTATTCTTAAACATTTTAACTCTTAATTCTTTTTATTTAAATTTTTAAACACTTTAAAATCTATATAATATTACCAAAATAGCTTTTATAAAGATACTTTTTATAACTCGATGTCTCAACAAGTCCCTCCTTATTCTCACAGAAATTCGATCATACAATGATCAGGCGTAGGACTGAAAATCTCTAGACCCGTTTTCAATACCCAGTGAAAATACTTAGAAAACTTTTGTGAAAATATAGAAAACATTTTTGTGAGAATGCTCTGGAAATCATCACCCCCTCCATGGTTGCAGTTAGCTCGATGATTACGTTGCCATCCCGGCGAAACCATAGAAAAACTGTAGGCCTCCACGCCCCTCGATTACACCATGGAACCGCCACAGATCGCAGTTACACCCAGGGTTACGTTTCCATCATGGCAAAAACCATGTAATTTTAGGCATCAGCGCCCTCGAATTTCGCTGCCAAATGAAACTTCACCACTTAGACCACATAGATCGTAGACTACATCAGTCGAATCTCAATGTAGCCTGTAGGCACTCACTGCCACACGACTTTTGCTATGTCTTCATAGATCATAGTCCACAATGTTACGTCGCTCTCCCAACGAAATCAAACGTAGATCTTAGATAATCACTGCCCCTCCACTTCCACTATGGTGCGCAGTAGATCGCAAGTACATCGAGTTACACTGTCCTCACATCATAACCCCAATGTCATTGTAGGCATCAGCGCCATTGACTTTCACTACCCCAACCACAATCCTCAGGAAATTCAGTTTGTTCGGACATCCTATGGGATCAAAATTTAGAACCCCCCTTAGGGCTCAAGGCAGAACCACCCCGTGGATCTCCTACTAAGTTTCAACTCTAAGTGGGAGCACCTTTTTCCCCGCAGCATTCTCAAAACATTTTATACTATACATATATAGTATCTTTCAAATCATATTCTTATATGTCTCACATATAAATCCCATTTACACAAAATCGATAGTTCTCCAATTTGGCTTTCCAAATTCCCAAAAATTGCTTTTTGCCAAATAAAAAACTTTTCAAAATCAAAGGGTTTCATAACCTTTTTTCCAAAATCATTCTCATAAAATCATTTATATATATATATATATATATATATATAATTTTATTCTTTTAACTAGAACAAAATATTTTGGATGACATCTTACTTATATAAATTCCTTTTTATACTTCAAATATTTCAAAGATCTTTTCTTATGGTTATAGATTCAACAAGGAGAGTTTATCATATATAACAAATACACACACACACACACACACACTTCATATATGCCAAATCAAATATTCAACTTTGATTCATTTTATAAAGTTACTTGCTCCATTACTTACATTTTATAAAATGAGTTTCGATTATAGTGATATGCAACTTCCACTTTTATTTATCATATATTTCTCAAAATATACCTTTCCCTTTCAAAAAAAATCATTTTTACATTTCTTTTCAAAATTTTCAATATCTATTTCATTCAAGCACGTACGATGTACATATATCAACCGTACGTAATATCAAATCTGAGCGCTCACTAGATCACACAATTTCACTTTCGAACTAGTATCGTCCACCCGACTTCCTAGTGCAGACTCAGATCTGATTTCTTGATCAGAAATCGTCATTCTCCTTGCATAGCCATAACTATAATAGGTAATTTCTAGAATCAATCAAAAATCCATATACAGGGTTCGCCGTCGAAAATCGAGTGAAAAATACCAACTCAGATCGATATACTATCTCGAAATTCTATGCTCGAATCTGAATCAAATTATTATGCGAATAGAATAATATACGTACATCTTACGTATTTATCTTCATTGATTATTAGCCAAATAAATTCCCTTTTTATTAAAGTTCATTTTGATTTCTATTCACTTATTTACAGTTTCTTCAATTTCCATTTGGGTTATCACATCCATTCTTTTCTCAATTGGTATTTAATTATAAATAGTTTGCACTCTGACCAGTTTGAGTTTAGAAAATAGCTTGAAAAGTTTAAATGGATAAGTAGTTGAAAAATAGTAATTAGTTGTAGAATAGTTGTAAATAGTTAAGTAGTTATAAAAAAAAGTTAAATAGTTTGTAAAACAGATGTAAAGTTGTTGTAAATAGTAATTAGTTTCAAAATAGTTATAAAATAAGTATAAGATAGTTTGGGTACAAAAAGAAAGGTTGTATAGTAAATAGCTAGGAAAAATAGATTTAAAACGGTTTATTAAAAACAATTTATTTGAAAATAGTTTCAGAGTCAAACTGGCTCCATTTCTCATTCTCCACTTCCAATCAATTTTCCATCCATTAAATTGATTCAATTCCAATTCAATTTGAATTAACCTCGATTCCCATTTTAATTCAAATCAATTCCATTAATTTAATTCAATTTCAAATTCCATCTTTGAATTAATTCCTATTCGATTTCAAATTTCAAATCATCACAATTTATACAAATTCGAGTTAAATTCTCAAATTTTGATTTAATCCCCTAAATCAAATTAACCTTTACTTTTAATTTAACAACCTAAGTCTTTATACAATTAATTATCAGCCCAAATTTTTAATATTCATTTAAATTACTTTTACTTAACTTATTTCAAGGTTCAAGCAAGAGTTCAAAACTTTTTAAATAATTTAATCTTCGAAATTCGATTTATTACCCAATTTTAACTTCTAACTTTGAAACCAATTCTTAACAATTTCAGTTTGCAAGTTCAACTTTTAACATTCAAATCTTAAGTTCAAAGTGATTCCATTACCATATGTTCAATCTTTGTCTCTTAAAATCAAAATTATTTAAATAGTTTCAAATTAAAGTTTTATTTCCATTTTATTTCAGTAATGGATATATATTATCTCAAGTCACTTCTTAATTTATTTAAAATAATCCAATTCCTTTTTATAGATTATTAATAACAATAGGATGGTATCATGATATGTCAAAGTAAATAAACATCCAAATTATCTAAAACAACCATAAATAGCATCCATTACCAATTTCCAAAACTCAAACCTGTTTTGAGATCACACATAACTCCCTTTTCAATTCAACCCATTTAACTTCCTTAAGTTAAATCTCAATTTCATCTTGAAATTTCCAATTCAGGTTGTTTGTTCTAAACTTATTTAACTTCCCCGAAGTTAAATTCAATTCATTTAATCCAGTCAACCTTACTAAATTTGAATCCTCCATTTTATGTTTAAATTTTCCATCAATATTACTTCCCACTTATAAGTTCTAAAAACTTATTTCTCTTTGGGTTTTTTTTACATCTCGTTCTCAAGGATACTTTAGATTTCAACACTTGGTATTTAATTCAAACAAACTTTCATATTATGTATATCCACATATATACATTACACAACAAGGCATATTTCAAAATTAAACCATTCTTGGTTTTTAGTTCAAAACAAATTCCTTTAAAAAAAATTAAAACAACTCTATTTTTAAAATAATATTCCTACATTCGAAAATATTCTGAATAATATTATCTATTATATCTTTTAACACTTTGAAACAATTTCAAATTTCTGGACTCAGATTTTAAAACTTCACTATTTGAATCCTTTCCAATTTATAACTTATAATTGCATAAACTGTTACTTCCTTAAAACATTTCATTCTACTTTGTCATTATTTATTATTAGAAAACAAACATCCCATTATTAGACACAACAACCATTTTATGATAATAACCAAGATTATCATATCTGGAAACCAATTCACTATATATAATTTTTTAGAAAATAAAATCAAGGTACTTAATTCAACATTCTAAAAACACTTCTACAAATTTCAGTATTTTAATTTCTAGTTTGAATCCATTTCTAGCTTACCTTACTTATATAGTTCATATTATCCAATTCCCATTTGGATATATATATATATATATATATATATTACCACTTAATTCTTATTATTATATTTAATTTTATGATCTAATTTAATTTAAATAATCAACAACCAATTACCTAATGTATATAATTAGAAAAATTATAGCTTTATAACAAAATATAAGCTTATATAAAAATCATTCATTTTTAAAACCGTTTTTTAAAATCTTTGTATAAGAAAATAACAAGTACGCCCTCATATAATACACTCAACCCATTCTAGGGTTTTACTAACCCTATCTCCAATGAGTAACCTACCAGAGCCAAGGTTCTCGCTTAACCTTCTGCTCTGATACCAAGTGTAACGATCCGAAATTTTCGACCTCGAAAATTCGACACTAATACGTCTACTGTAGAAGTGCCGAGCAATCGAACGCCGGAAATTCCAGATTGTTAGGGAAAAGAAGAAAAAGAG
Source organism: Allium cepa (assembly GCA_030765085.1). NCBI lineage: Eukaryota > Viridiplantae > Streptophyta > Magnoliopsida > Asparagales > Amaryllidaceae > Allium > Allium cepa. The sequence goes on along the minus strand of CM060935.1, from coordinate 787,365,681 downwards.
GTAGAAGAGGAAACAAAGAACAACAACATAGAATCTCACAATCGTAGCGGATCAAAATATAATATCAAATGACATCATTTATACAAAGAAAAGTTGTAACTGTCCATTTGCAGACATTATATCAGAGTACAATCATTCACAAATAAACTGGACAGTTGTAACAACTTGTCCCTGACTACCATCAATACAATCTCAAATACATAGCGGAATATACTCCATACGTTCCTACCATCCAGCTCGCCTCATGAGCTTCGGGACATCCTAACGTGGAAATCTATAATACTCGGTCTGACCCGAACATTACAATAAAGAAACACTCGAATCAGGCTGGAAACCAGCTTGAGTAAACCCATATAACTTGAAATACTAATTATAAAACTTCTTTGAAAACCATGGTAACTCGTACCTCACTACGAGTTCCTATCTTGCTATAGTCAAACACTTATTACACAAATCTATTGACATTTTAAAATAATACCTAAGTACCATTACTTAGTTTCAATGGTCCAGCTTACTTAATTTATTTCATTCCAGCCTATTTGACTCTACAAACAAATCGAAGTGGTTCCAGATATCACTGATATCCGGCTCCGATCTCTTCGAATTTAATGCCATCTTTTAAGCCAAGTTGTTTAAGTGAAGATAATTCAATCTAAACTTTCAGAATGAAATTTCCATCACAAATATCTATTTAAAAAAATGTCTCACATTTATCAACTGCTCAATCCAAAGCGTTTCATATCATAAAATATCACAGAATAACATAATAGAGATATTAATCAATCTAAGCATTCGGTACAATTTAATCATCCATAAGCAAGATTAATTAATCACACAACTTATAATCAATTTAATTTAACACAAACTAAATTAATTATTTATGAATTTATCACTTATAATCCTGCTTAATTATCATTGATTAATTACAAGCCATTTTATTTTATTTTAATTAATTATTGAAATTAATTAATTATCCTTTAATTACTTAAGACCTTAATTAATTAAAAGTATAAACCATTTCTTGATCGTTTACTCAATTATCATTTAAATTTCATTTAATTTAAATGTTTGGAATTAATTTACTATTAACAACAAATCATTTAGGACCTTTTGATTAATTATAAGCTTAAACATTTTATTTTCTTAACCATCTACTTAATTACATTATTAACTTTTATTTTAATAAACTTAAGAATTAATTTAAATAATAGACATATAATAAAATATTCCAAACCTAGTTAGTTTAAGTTGAAAAGATATTATTATATTTCCTTTAACTAATTTAATACTTAAATAAAACATTAATCATTTAAGAAGTTGGTTAAGAAATTTGTTTTTGAAAACTTGTTTTGTTTTTAAATTTTAAAACCTTGTTACAACCCTATAGTATAAACCCATGACTAACCCAAGCCTTTCCCTTCATTTTTCCCGACTCTCTCTCTTCTCTCCACTCTACAGCATCAACTCGAGACCAACCCGATGCAAACCTTTACACAAACCCGAGTCCTAACTTCTTCTTCTCAACACAACAACCACCCTAAAAATCCAGACACACACAGACACTCTTGCACATGCACACATGATCGCCGCCGCTCCAATCAACTTTGCCACTGCCAACAGATCGCCGATGACCCCCTCGAACGACCTGACCACCCAGATCTCCATTTGACTCTGCCTAACGAAATTGAGCAAGTTGAGAACTTCACTGGAACGATACCCGAACACAAACATGCCTCGCGCCACCGCCTCCTTCACCAGAGAACTCGCTGATTAACCTAGACTTTTGCCACTGTCCATGCATCTTTCCCCTACCTCCGATCAACTCCGATGCGACCACGACGACGCATTGGCCTTGACAACCTCGTCGTCTCGAGAAAGGTCTTAAACCCTAGATCCTCTTCGCCGTGCCACTTCGGTGATCTAGAAAATCACTGGCCATTTTTCCCTCAATCCCCAGATAGTCAGCTACCTCCAACAACGACCACGACACACCCCCATTCCACGATCGTCGAATTTCGACCAAAGTTCAACTTTCGTTCAACTCATAAATTCTACCCAAATACAAACTTAAAAATCTTGATATTGTTATTAAAAATCATGGTTTCAAAAATCATATCTGATGATAAAATCAAAACCCAAGATTTAAACAGTTGAATTTCTGACTTGATTTGATTTTTACTGTTCTTTCTTCTTTCCAGTAAAAACTGCTTGCTAATTATACTAATTTTTTTTTTAAAATAGTATCTGGTTAATACAAACATATTTCTTTAAAAGTTCATAACCTAAAAGAGATTGGGGAAAGAGAAATGAATTATTTAACATATTTTAGTCCGTTGAAATAAAAAACAGAGACATATTTATCTATATACAGACATGCACACAATACTTCATATTTTTATACATGCAAACATATTAATTCACCGATGCAAAACATTTCTACAACATTACTTCAATTACTTATCACACGCATTAGATAATTTAGCCTATAAGATTCAAGTTTACTCACCTAAAGTTGATTGAACATGGAACAGAGAACCGAGAACAAGCTTTAGAAATTTGAAACAACAACTTTAATTTGATCTAATCTTCTTTTAATTGAGTTGATCTTGAATTTGAATTGCTTGCATCAGTTTGAAAAACATGGAGTTGTAATTGTTAAATTTTCTTTTGGTTTTAGTTTTAGGTAGAAAGATGAAAGAAAAAAGGAAGTTAAGAAATGAGAAAGTGTAAAAGAGAATATTTGTATACAGCCATTGATTTTGCTATATAAACATTTTTTTAAGAAAGCTAATAAATTGACACTTGTGAATTTGCATGACATCCTAGCATACAAATGTCAAATGTATGCATTTTATATTTTCTTATGTTTATATATTATGTTTATATTTTTATTTATCCATTTTCTTTTTATTTATTTGATGTAACTTTAAAAGAAAAATATTAAGCCTATTTATTTTTTCGTATTTTAGCTTAAGCTATTTGTATTTTAATTAATAACTATGTATATATTTAGTGTTTTAAAATGTAGAGTTTTTTAAATCTAATTTATTTTTAAGATATTTACTTTGAATCTCAAATCATAGTTTTATTCACAAACCATAGATATATGAATAATAGTAAAATAGCTAGCATAATTTATTTGCTTTGAAATGATAAGTTTTGCAAATTTAAATAATTATATTAGAAGATTATCAAATAAATATTTATGTCCAAATTTTTTTATCAGAATTTATTTGTTCAACTTATAAATCAGTATTTTAATAATTTAATCCAGTTAATTACCAATTAATAGATGTCCAAAAATCTGGGTTATCACACTGTCATTTGGCTTCAAAAAGGTGGCATTTTGCTACGGTTGGATTAAACAACCGTCGTAAATTGCGTATTTTTGCGACTGTTCTTCGTAACAAACTTCGCAATAAATTGTCATTTTGACTTCGAAAGGACGACCTTTTGCTACGATCAGGTTAAATAACCATTACAAATTGCCTATTTTTTACTATGGCTTTTTATAATAAATGTCACAATAAACTAGCATTTGCCTTCAAATATTAAATGTAGATTCACATAATGGATTTCATTAATAACATAACTTTCAATTTTTATACCTAAATTACTAAAAAATAGAACATAAATTACTAAAACATAGATCATAACTTTCTATTTCAAATATTTCACACAAACTCCTCTCTCACAATACCTCACTGAATAGTCTAGTGTTGAAACCGATAATCCATTGACATATACTTCTGGTCATTACAGCAGCGACTGCCTCACTTTCTACTGCATCCAATGATCATATTTGTGTTGTCAATGTTTGCTCTACTGGGTATTCCTTTAGGGTACTTGCCTATTCACCCCTAATGAGTCAATAGTGTTACAACAGCTTATAACACACTTTTTTAGAAGCAAATACACCAGACATGGTTTATCTGAGTAAAAAAAGTTTTACTTGGACGATGAAGAAGAGAGCCCAGCAAAAGCAACTAGTGAGATCATGAAAGCACCAGCAAGAAAATGGCTATGATCGGCATTTGCAGCTGCCTCATGGTGGCTTTTTCCTTTAGACCGAATAAATTCAACCATTGGGCCTTTGTATATAGTAGAGAGGAAAATTATTTTGCCATGGAAATGTAATGAAATACTTTTGGATTTAATCTCATATACTATAATGTTTTATGAATATTTAGTATACTATATTTTTAGCAAAAAGTTTCAAAATTCAATCTGCCTAAAAAATGTCTAGTCTCATTTCCTGGCTATGGCCTTGACTTCGGTACAAGTAAGAAAGATAATAAGGTGTACAGAATTATAACATATGTATATATGTATGTATATTCATGCATAACAAGCATTTACCATCAAATATTATGATATATCGGTTTACATGTCTCATAAACACCACACACGACACAAACTAGGCACAAAAATTACATTTTCCCTTATTTTTCCAAAGTATAAAACAATACAACAAAAAAATCATAAAATAAGAAAAGTTACCTAACAAGTCGGATCAAAATTGTAAATGAGCATGTGAGCAGAATACATGTAGTCTCATAATAAGGTGATTGTCATCTCCATCAAAGTATGACACAGTTTGTCAGTTCTCACCTTCCACAGCATGAATGAAAAAAATATTAATGATACATATCAGTGAAAGCTAAAATAGAAATTAAAGTAACTCAATGTACCACATTTCTTTCTCACCTGACTCACCTGAGCATACATAGCGATTAGTATTGTCCAAGAAACTACATTTTTTCTACAGGCATTTCATTGAACAAACCATGTGCACCATCAACATCTTCGACCTTTATGTAACCCACTAACCATAACACTTCGAACGATTACATCTCTAAAAATCGTTTCTCAAACACTGTTCATGCATCATCAATAATGCACCCACATTTTGAAATTTGAATGCATATGAATCAAACCGGTAGAAATGCGAACATCCAATAGCAACCCGCGTCTTACGAATGGTCCATGGATTTGCTTATCTACTTCACTCTTCATTGAATATGCAACTACTTGTAGTACAAAGGGAAATGAACGACCGAAACTCCATTTCTTGAATTGAATTAAATAGTACAACAACATCAATGGGAGAATCAGACTGTTTGTCCTTCAAGCTCTCATATCTTGTCCTGTCCAACGCATCAGATGACGGAGAAAATTCTCGACGTTGAAGTAGAATATGTTAATAATCAAGCACAAAAGCTGATTGTTCTCAGCCTAAAAAAGCGAAGGTCTCAGCATTTCACATTTGAATATCTGCCAATGATCAGATCATGCAACAAACTAAGGTATGTTGGAATTCCTTAAGAAATTGAATGAATGGAAATATACAAAGTCCCACATCGCTAATTGTTGAGAGCTATATTGGTTTATACATGGCGTTCTCATGAGGAGGTTGGGGGCCCGGGGCTCCCAAATGTATGCTTCGCTGTGAGGAGGAAGATCATGCATCTCCACCACACACGCGCGCGCCGCCGCCGTCCGACCGACCGAGCCGGGCCGGGCTCGGGTACGGGTCTAAAATGACCATTCTTTTTGCTAGGCCATTGTTTAACAATTATGGGCTTCGGCTGAAACTGGGCTTAGAAGCGAACAGATGCGGCGCGAGCGGGTGCGACCCGACTAAAGAGGCGTGGGCGAAACAGTAGCGGATGGGCAGATGCGACTGTACGAAGTGGTACGGACGCGACTGTTCGAGTGAACCGGTGCAGACACGACCGTTCGGAAGAGATACGGACCAACTATAAATAAGAAGGAAAACTGATCACTTTCCTCACATATTTTTCAGAATCCGAATCTTCTTCTTCTCTTCTGCTACCATACTCTAAATCACAGAGTGATATACTCATTACAATCTCGAGCAGAATACGTCTGTTGTATCTTGGGAGAATTTTGAAATAAAATTCGAAATCGTTACGACGAGCCTTAGACATAATCCGGTTAGAATTCTAGTCTGATTGTATATTTATATACATTATTCTATATTCTATCCGTTATTCTGGTTATACTATTTATTCAAAATAGTATAACGCTGTTGTTGTAACTTATTTACAACATTCATACTGTTATAAAATTTATACAGAATTCCAGTGTAGTGGAAATCTGAGTTATAAACTTGTGCGACGAGTTTATAATTGATTATTCTCTATTTTGGTATACTAGACATATAACATCTTAAGAATTTTACTATTTTCTTACTAAATCCGAGATGACAACAGTAGAATTTTCAAAGAATACTACTCATAACAGACCTGAATCGTTCAAGGGAGATGGTGATGATTTCTTGACATGGAAGAATCAGATGTTGTTTTATCTCACCACACTCGGTCTGCAAAAGTACCTCGAGGAGGAGGAACCGAAAGTAGACAACATGGAAGTGGACGAGTCCAACTTCTCGGCAGTTGTATCCGAATGCAACGTGGTTCAGAATCCTAAGCAATGGTGGGTAGATACAGGCGTTACTCGTCATGTTTTTTCTGACAAATCCATGTTTTCTACATATCAGAAATTCGATCACGAAGAAAACTCTACATCGGTAATTCTGCAGTTTCCATGATCGAAGGCAGTGGCACAGTTATCCTCAAGTTCACTTCTGGAAAAACTATTAAATTGAATGACGTGCTTCACGTTCCAGACATACGCAAGAATCTGATCTCCGGCTCAGTGCTATCAAAGAAAGGATTCAAAATTGTGTTCGAATCAGACAAGATGGTTCTGTTCAAAGCTGGAATGTATATCGGAAGGGGTTATTTATGTGATGGCCTATTTAAGGAAAACGTAGCCGTTATCGGCAATAAATCTATGTATTCTGATTGTGCTATAAGTAAAATTGAAGTTTCTTACTTGCTTGAGCACGAAATTTTACTATGGCACGATAGATTAGGACACATAAACTTCCGAAAAATGAAGAAATTATCAAACTTGGGATTAATTCCAAAATTCCAAGTAGATAAGAACTACAAATGTGAGACATGTGTAGAAGCAAAAATGGTCAAACAACCATTTAAATCTGTTGACAGAAGCACCAAACCATTAGGTTTGCTACTTATAGATTTATGTGATTTTAAATCACTACCTACAAGAGGTGGGAAAAAGTATTTCATTACTTTTATTGACGATTATACGCGATATTGCTATGTATATCTTTTAAGTAGTAAAGATGAAGCGATAACAACGTTTATAAAATACAAGGCTGAGGTAGAAAATCAGTTAAATAAAAAGATCAAGATACTAAGATCTGATCGAGGTGGAGAATATGAATCACCGTTTGAATAGTTCTGTGCCGAAAATGGTATAACTCATCAAACAACAGCTCCATATTCACCACAACAAAATGGTGTAGCCGAGAGGAAGAACAGAACGTTAAAAGACATGATCACTGCCATGCTTTTAACTTCTGGTCTACCGACGAACTTGTGGGGGGAAGCCTTAAATATGTCTAATCACATATTAAACAAAGTTCCTCACAATAAAACAGGAACAATTTCATATGAGATATGGAAAGGACACAAACCAAGCTTTAAATACCTCAAAGTGTGGGGTTGCTTGGCAAAAGTTCCAGTTCCGCCTCCCAAGAGAGTCAAACTTGGACCAAAAACACTAGATTTTTATTATCTTGGGCCAGCCCAAAATAGTAGTGCCTACAGATTTTTGGTATTCAAATCTGATATAACTGATATTCATGTAAATACAATCATGGAATCAAGAGATGCCTCTTTCTTTGAAGATGTGTTTCCGCACAAAAGGAATGAAGGAAATAAGGTCCCAAAAAGGACAAGGGAAGAATCAAACGATTCGCATGAAGATGAAACTCATCATGAAATTGAGGATGCTGAACCAAGAAGAAGCGTAAGGGCTAGAACTTCCAAAATATTTGGTTCGGACTTTTTTACATATGTATTAGAGCACGAACCTCAAACATACAAGGAAGCCATGTCATCTTCTGAATCCTCATGTTGGAAAGAAGCAATCCAAAGTGAGATTGATTTAATTCTAAGAAATAAAACTTGGAAAATTGTTGATATTCCACCAGGAATAAAACCAATTGACTGCAAATGGATTTTCAAGAAGAAAATGAAAGCAGATGGCTCTATCGACAAGTATAAAGCCAGATTAGTAGCCAAAGGATATCGTCAAAAAAAGGAGTAGACTTTTTTGATACATATTCGCAGGTAACACGAATAACCTCTATAAGAATGCTAATAGCAATTGCATCCATCTATAATCTAGAGATTCATCAGATGGATGTAAAAACAGCATTCTTAAATGGAAATCTCGATGAGGATATTTACATGGAGAAACCTGAGGGATTTATTTCCAAAGGAAATGAAAACAAAGTCTGTAGATTAGTCAAATCATTATACGGACTAAAACAAGCTCCAAAGCAATGGCACGCAAAATTTGATAGTGTCATGATGAGAAATGGTTTTCGTATAAATGAATGTGATAGATGTGTTTATTATAAACAACTTGAACAATCATATGTGATTATCTGTCTATATGTGGACGATATGCTAATATTCGGTCCAAATACTCAGGTAATTGAGACCATAAAGAAAATGTTGATCAACAATTTCGATATGAAAGACTTAGGAGTTGCGGACGTTATGTTGGGAATCAAAATTATAAGAACACCTAATGGATTGAACTATCTCAGTCACACTATGTAGACAAAGTGATTGAAAAATTCCAAGAGTATGGAATTAAAGGAGTGAGGACACCTTTTAATCCATCGGAAGTACTGCATAAAAACACTGATGAGAGTGTAATACAACTGGAATACTCTCGTGTAATAGGGTGCTTAATGTATCTGATGATTGCACCAGACCAGATATTGCTTACGCGGTAAGTCGATTGAGCAGGTATACAAGCAATCCAAAGAAGGAACACTAGAAAGCACTAATGAGAGTGCTTGGATATTTAAAAAATACCACAATGTATTCCTTACATTATGGAAAATATCCTGCCGTCTTAGAAGGATATAGTGATGCAAATTGGATTGCTGATTCAGAGGAATCAAAATCAACGAGTGGTTATGTCTTTACCCTAGCAGGGGCAGCAGTATCATGGAAATCTACTAAACAAACATGCATAGCTCGATCCACTATGGAATCGGAGATCATCGCTTCAGATAAAGCAGGCGAAGAAGCAGAATGGCTTCATCATTTTTTAGAAGATATTCCATTTTGGCCTAAACCTGTACCGGCCACATGCATACACTGCGATAACCAAGCAGCGCTAAGAAGAGCGCAAAACTTTGTGTGTAATGGAAAGTCACGACACATTCGTCGACGCCATAACACAGTTAGGCAGTTACTCTCAAATGGAACTATTTCCATAGATTATGTGATAACAAATGATAACTTAGCAGATCCATTTACTAAAGGTTTATCAAGAGAGAAAATTGACTGCGCATCGAGGGGAATGGGTTTAAAAGCCTAAACCAACAAGAGTTACCTTATACGGAAACCTATCCTAGAGACTGGAGATCCCACGGACTAGGATCAAATAGGCAAACTAGTTATGAGTAACTCAAGAAGTAATGCATTTGTCTGGACTTGGTCCAACTCCATTCCTATGGTGCACAATATAAATGCATGCCTACAGAAGTATTTAAAGGTTAAAACTATGTTTTTTAATGATGACCATATCTTGGAAATAACAAGTGGGGTATATGTAGGATACTCTTAATGGTTGCGATCACCTATGTTAGTGTGAGCTGGGTCGGCTCTATGAGAATATTAAATGGCTTTTATTCTCTAAAACACTCGCAGAACCAAAAATTGTTCATGACCAAAATGAACACTACCAAGAGATTGGATGAGAAGGGAATCAATGCTTCGTAAAGCTTATTGTCTGGATATACAATAAAGGCTGACGGTTCAAGATGAAATAATTCATCGATTAGCCAAGTAGATCCGATAAGTTTTAACTGGGGAAAGTTCAAAGTGAAATATCTACTTATCCACGATAAAGCATTAATTCCATATATACTCTGTGATATTTCGCGTTGTGTAGGGGATATGTATATTATCATTCATGTGGGGGATTGTTGGAATTCCTTAGGAATTCCTTAAGAAATTGAATGAATTGAAATATACAAAGTCCTACATCGCCTAATTGTTGAGAGCTATATTGGTTTATATATGGTTTTCTCATGAGGCGGTTGGGGGCCCAGGGCTCCCAAATGTATGCTTCGTTGTGAGGAGGAAGATCATGCATCTCCACCACACACGCGCGCGCCTCCGCCGTCCGACCGACCGACCGAACCGAACCGGGCCGGGACGGGCTCGGGTATGGGTACGGGCCTAAAATGACCATTCTTTTTGCTAGGCCATTGTTTAACGGTTTTGGGCTTCGGCGGAAACTGGGCTGGGCCTGTAATTTGAGGGATGCGGATGCGGGTTGAATAGGCGCGAACAGTAGCGGGTGTGACCCGTTAGAAGCGAACAGATGCGGCGCGAGCGGGTGCGACCCGATTGAAGAGGCGCGGGCGAAACAGTAGCGGATGGGCAGATGCGACTGTACGAAGTGGTACGGACGCGACTGTTTGAGCGAACGGGTGCAGACACGACCGTTCGGAAGAGATACGGACCAACTATAAATAAGAAGGAAAACTGATCACTTTTCTTACCCATTTTTCAGAATCTGAATCTTCTTCTTCTCTTCTGCTACCATAATCTAAATCACAGAGTGATATACTTATTACAATCTCGAGCAGAATACGTCTGTTGTATCTTGGGATAATTTTGAAATAAAATTCGAAATCGTTACGACGAGCCTCAGACATAATCCGGTTAGAATTCTAGTCTGATTGTATATTTATATATATTATTCTATATTCTATCCGTTATTCTGGTTATACTATTTATTCAAAATAGTGTAACGCTGTTGTTGTAACTTATTTACAACATTCATAGTGTTATAAAATTTATACAGAATTCCAGTGTAGTGGAAATCTGAGCTATAAACTTGTCCAACGAGTTTATAATTGATTATTCTCTGTTTTGGTATACTAGACGTATAACATAAATCGTCTGAAATACTGAGCATTGTTTGCCGAACTTTGAATCTCGAGCCTTCTTCCAGATAGATAATCGCCGAATTCAATTTTTTAAATCGATTAGCAGTATTACCCAAAATCATGTGGTGTAAAGCATGCAATCGAAATCGCCACTAACACGCATGAATTCAAGATCCTGATTCCAGATCCCAAGTGAAAATCGAAGCACGGTAACGAAGATGATTTGGCAGTTGAGACTTCATCCCTTTTGAATTACAATGGATTGGATTAAGCGAAATAGGATGGTGTCATCAAAAATGGTTTCATGCTTCATTAGAGATGATATAATATTGAGGCGTAAATCTCTTGTTCGTTCTCTTATATTTTTTTATCTGGGTAGATTTATTGTGATTTGGGGATAAAGTTGGTTTTGAAGAGGAGGGGAAGAGGGGCATTGTTGTAGACATTTTTGCTTTTGCTATCATTTCTGATCCGACTCTTATTTCAGCTTCGGACATTGTTGCTATCTTCTCGTATTACTAAGAAATTGGGATTGGATGGAAACGAAGGAAAATACAATTTAATGAGAGAGAGAGGAGACGAGTGTGAAATCGAAAATAATATATTAACAAGTTGCAGAAACGAGAGAAACGAGTTTGAATGATTAAATAATTAACAGAAAGAAGAGAGATTGAATGAGGTCTAGGGTTTTATTTTATCCAGAGAGGAGATAACATATGGTTTTAAGCGGGAATGTAAAAATTTAGACCGCCAAGCAGGAAAAGAATTTTTAGCCTTACCCTATTTGCTACGGTCATACACGTACCCGTCGTAAATAACCATATTTACATATGCCAAACCATTTGCATTATATTATGTTACGCGTACATGTACAAACATATGTGTATATGACACACGCACAAACATATATCAATACAAACTATACAAAATAAAGCATTATTTATGAAATAAATAAAATATAGATTTTACTTAAAATGAAAATTTAGAGAAGTTCTAAATAAATTTAGACTACACAGGCCAAATAAAGATCCAAAAGGGAAAAATTTATGAAATTTACCCAATTATTCTGCTGCGTCTGACCTAGTTTCAATTATGGGATAAGAACCAAATAACATATGTGGTCTAAATTAGCAATATTAAGGATACCTTATTAAAGCCTATTCATATAGTAGGGTGTCTAAAAAAGTAGCGTCTAAGCTTAGTTTCGGGTAATCAAGTACTCTACCCTACTAGGCTACCGACCTGGCCCGAAAGGATGAGGTATGCCTGAATGTTATCCACAATAATAATAAAGGCCCAACTTGAATTGGGCCTTGGACAAATTTCAAAAATGTTTTCAAAATAAAATTGTAACGACCCGATTTTTCGACGCCCGAAAATCGACCTCAATACGTCCACGGTATTAATTGCCGAACAATCGAATGCCGGAAAAACAGACCGTAAGGGAAAGAAGAAGGAGGTAGAAGAAGAAAATGGAAAACAATAACAGAATCTCACAATCGCAGCGAAATAATATATAATAGATAAATGACTGAATCTTTATACAAAAGAACCGTATCTGTTATATACATTACATCAACACAGTACAACAAAATCAACAACACAATTCAGGACAGTTATAATAACTTGTCCTCCCAAAACTGAATATACAGCTTACACTGCATAGCAGAATATAAATCTACGGAAATACACCTCGTCGTCCAGCTCGTCTCCTGAGCTCCTTAGCAGTCCATCTAGAATCTGTACTCTATAATACTCGGTTTGACTTAAGCATTATAGTGAAATAACACCCGAGTCAGTCTCAAAAACCAGAGTGAGAAAACACACTCAATTGGATTATTAAAGTTATCAAAATCCATGAAATCAAAGGTATCTCGTAAGACCACGCCACAAATAAACATGTCGGGTTTTTACCCTAGGATAACCAAAACATTTCTTATCAAATCCTCTGATATTATAGTAGTGTCTATATACAAATACTTATTCAAATAGCCGAAATTGTTACATTCATTAAATTCCAACATAATAGATATACAAACAAGCTTATTGGAGATTGGGTTTCCATCAATGGCAAGGTTATTGGGGTACCACCCATCATAGTACATGGTCTAGATCACCGTACCGAGGATCCATCCTGATCCACTGCTACACAAGACGAAGCTACCCCTTACTGGATAGTCCAAATAAGATCATCCCACAGTTGGGATCAACATCCGCCCACACAACCGAAATAAAGGGACATCTAGACAAGGGTGACCTTACCCTAATTGGTTGCTAGCCACTTAGCCTTTTGCTACACCTCCCATGTTTTAGCCATTCCCGTTTGATGAGGCTCAAGGCTGTGCATTACCTTTTTAGAACACATCTCACTTAGAATGCTCATCGTCCTCCTGACGATGTTCTGATAGTATTCGTCCATACAAGTTCATTCCGGATCCGAACGGAACCCATGGCACTATTCCTACTACATCCATTTTGGAATCACCCTTAGGATTAGTAGTGATTAGCCCTTGCACTTCACTGCTCCATCTTTGACTCCAAGCTCTTGTCTTCCTCACGAAAACGTTCAAACCGGATCAAAGTGGTTTTTGAAAAATTAATCCCGATCCCGGTCTTCGAAATGATCGGCGTATTGGCCAATATTAATAGTCGGTTATTTAACTATCAAATAACATCCACAAACAACCATCAGGCTTTAAATTTTTTCCAAATTATTCATTTCAAAATATCTTCGCAAGATATTTTCTACACTTCAATCCTTAAAAATATTTTTCAAATCACTTTTTCTCTCACGAAATCAATTCCACCCAATTGTTTTATTTTCATTAAAAATCACCAAGTCTTAAATACTTTTGATTTAAATAATTTAAATCACGTTATCCAAAATATATACTTTAAAACATTTAAAATAAAAACTACTTAAAACACTCTATTTAAATACTAGTTATTTATTTTGTAATAATTTCTCATGTTAAACTTAAGCCAAAACTAATTTTAAATAAAAGTTATTCTATAAGGTATAAATATTAAATAATTATCTTTAAATCATAATATTAGTTAAACATTTAAAATAATTTACTTATATAATTAATTAAAAATATTTACTTTTAAGAAATTTAAAACCATTAATTTCTTTCTAAAACATTCTTTTAAAACCACTTTAAAACCCTTAACTTATACTTTGAAATCTTTCTTCGAAAATATACTTGGCTTTTCAGGGAATTATACTTTCCATTTAAACATAGCCATCTAATCATTTATAAATCCTGCTCGATTTATCACAATTTAATTTACGTCTCCATCCTGTAAATTTCTTTTCCATACTTCTAAAAAAAATAAAACCACCTTTTATTTTTAAAACAAATTACCATCTCCTTATAAATTCCCACAGTGAATTTATACTTTCAAATTTATCCACTGATAAATATTCACTTTATTTTTAAACCCTGTGTATAAATTCCATAATGTAATTCTCCTTTAATCCCAGTTTCAAACACTTAATCAGTTTTCAAATCGATTTTCATAACTACTCCATTTTAAAATAAATTCCTTTACTTACCCAAATTTATTTTAAAACCCATTAATTCCATATTTACTTCTATGTTTATGATTTAAAAATATTATTCTAAACTGAAATATCCACTTCATACTTCATTCAAAATTTTACCCTTGTATTTCTTCCCAAACATTTTAAATCTTAAATTTTGAAAATAAAATCCTTTAAATTTTTAGACAATATCACTTAATTCTCCAAAACTCTTTTATTTTCATTTATTTAGAATCTCTATCTTCATTCCCATACTTAGAATTTATTTAATAGAATTTAAAAATCAAACTTTTATACTTTTCCAAATTCAATCTTTAATTTACCCAAATTCACTATAATTATTTTTATTAAAAATTTCCCTTTTTATTTCTTTTAAAAATCCAAACCTTATATATTTTTTATTTTCTCAAAATACCAATATATATTCAACCAAGCTATAGCATTCAATATTTCAATTCCTAATATAATCAATATAATCATCACAGACTATCACATAAATCACATTACTGAATATAAAATAAATTCAAAATTTTGAGGAATCCAGTTGGATCTCTCCAAACCTGTTTCCCTGCATCCACAGATGTTAGCACAATATAAAATACCAATCCCACTTCGAGGGGGATATCGCGGTATAAAAGGTCATCCGCTATTATACGGGGCGCATAGGGTCTCATCCGCTATATAATACGTGAATCAATCACTCCACTATATATATACTACCATATATACTATCACATCCAGACTGATAATAATAATCAATTCTCAAGTGATCAACCAATAATTTACATTTAACTATTTAAATTAACCAGCAATCCAATTTGAGTGAGATTAACTCACCTTTGATTTTTGAATTGCAATCTGATCCAAACCCGACTTGTTTTCTTCACAGTTTTAGACCTTGTGCAACATTATATGATTTATTAACATCTGAGATAATCTACAATAATTTACCATTTAATAAATTAAATTGACCATCAATTTAATTTAAACTAATCATTTATTTTTTTATTTTATTTTTTAAACTAATAATTTGATATTAAATAAATTATCCTTTTAATAAATTATCTTTAGTAACTAAATAGTTAAATAAGTTTATTAAATAAATTAATCACCCAAAATACATTTTATCTTTGAAACTTCATATGTATACTTATAAAATGAAATATAGATTTTAAAATTTTATTTTCATATAAACTCTTCAATCATTTAAAATCCCTATATATTTTCAAAATCTTATCCATATATATATTTACCGCCTTAACTTAAAATATGCATGCGGATGTAAATATATATTTGTTAAATTAAAATAGAATAAATTTTTGTCTTCCGGTAAATATTAAATTTTTCCCTATATATATACAAATTGAAAAATCAGCATATTTAAATCTTACTGAAAAATATATTTCTCTATCTACATTTTATCTCTATTTATATATATATACACATAAAAATTTAAAACAGAATTTATACCTGTTGCTCAAACTCTCACGCGGTTCGTTTATCCACCGATTGCCGCTCCAACAATGATCACCGGCCTCGCCCAAAACTACAAGACCCAGCTTGCCACAGAAAATCGATGCCCAGGCTCGATCTATATCTCACCTTTCCCCTCTAATGATTCGCCTTCGTGCTCCTCTCTCGCGGTCGCCGCCTGCTACCCTCGATTCGATCGAGACCTCTCTCCTCTTTCTCTCTCTGTTTATTTTTAACGATCGAAGTAGATTTGAGGCCATTACTTAGGTTTTGAACTTCGTAGAAAAAAAAGGAATATTGTCCTTTAAACTGAAGAGAGGGGGAGAAGAATTGATTTAAAGAAAGGGGAAACGAATTCGTTCGGCCATTTATTTATTTTTCTGAGTTCTGTATATATATATATATATATATATATATATATATTTTCTGAACTTGGAGTAAGGAATGGAAAGGAATAAAGAAATGAAGGTGATATTCCTGAGCTCGGCCATGATTTTATTTTATCTTTAAATGAAGAAAACCATAAAAAAAACTGATACTTGTAGACCAAGGTCATCTTTTAGCTTACAAATGTCCAAATGCATTTATATATATAAATATATATTTACATTTTTATTTCATTTTAACTTAAGTTATTACTACTTTAATTTAATAACTATATATATATATATACTTGTCTTCAATGTTTTAAAAAGGTAGAGTTTAAATTTTAATCATCTTAAAAATACAGCTTAAAAACTTAACAACCTATCGAGGCCTGTCGCTAGGCGTTTATAATGTTATACCCCAATTACGAACACAATGGAAAAGGTTTTGTGGCCTAACTCGATTATGGAGAAGATAGTTTTCTGGACCTAGTTATTATATTGAATTTCGATATAAATTTCAGCGTGTTTTAAATTTCGTTATAAATTTCAGCGTGTTTAAATTTCGTACGATCACACGATAACTCCAAACACTATGAAACTTGAAATTCAATAACAATACATTATTATGGATCCAATGGAGCTAGTTTCATCGAATTTCGAGACTGTGCCTCGAAAGACTATTTTTAAATATCGATTTAAACAACATATTTTCAAAAATGAACAAAACATTCCCAAATTCAAATTTAAAACTTCTATATCTCCAGTATTATAAACATAAAATTTTCAAGAAATATTTTTAACCAGCTTAAAAACCAAGATTCACTATTTTAACCAATTTTCAATTATTAAATTTAATAATTTAATTGTCAAATAAACAATGATATTTGAAACTTAAGTTAAGCTAACTTTCAAATATTTAAAATCAATTAAATATTCCAATTTCAAATATCCAAAAATTCTGGATCGTCATAAAAATAAATTTTTTTAAATTAAAAGTTAAATTTAAAATAAAAAATATTATAATTGTTATAATTTTGATTTTCAAATTGTTTTGAAAATTATAATAAAACATTTTAAATCTAAAAGTAAAATTAAAGAAACACATATTATAAAAGTTATAATATAGTTTTTCAAAATGTTTGAAATGTTATAAAATTAATTTCAAAAATATTATTTATTAATAAGATTAATAAAATTAATAAACAAATTATATAATTAATTAAATATATATACACATTTAATATATATAATGATACATGTCATGTTGTCTTAAATTATTTTAGACAATATGAGTATACATGTATATATGATAGAATTTTTTAAACTAGTTAAATTTTTTTAATTAAATTAATTATTAGAAGTTAATTCATAATTTAAAATACATATATATAAGATATATGTGTGTTACTATAAAGGTTATAGTATATATATTCAATATAATATGTTATAATTAAATAAAAATAATTAATTAAAGTGTTGATTAATAAATTAGTTAAATAAGATTTAACTAATATAATGTCATACATAAAATATTATATAAGTTAAACAAAGTATAAAAGTTGTATAATAATAAAACTTATATAATATAAAAGTATAAACTAAAGGTGGAACATTAAAGAAAAACTAAAAAGACTTGAGGAATAAATACATACGTAAAGATATATATATTGTGATTTCTGATATGTCTGACACTTGAGTCACGATGGTATATCATAAGAAATACATTATTCGATAAATCGATATCACTCAATTAAATGTATTGAAGATTATGAATCTTTAATATAAGTGTTGTCCTCGATATTAATAAATTACTTGCACACTCTCTGGTTGTTGAAAAAATTTAAGCTATGTATAGTCTTATTAATATATTGACTAGATGGGGTAAGATAACTACATATATTTGTTGAGCAGACTCAAGGTACATATATTATGCTTAGGTCATCATGAAACGGTAGGTAGGAATGAATAATTTCTTTCTATTTGTTGAGAAAACTCAAGGTCAAAATTAGATTAGGATAAGGAACCATGGGTTAGAAATTGTATCTGATACAACCGATAAAGGGTTTTCCATCGTTTGTGGGGTTATGACTTGTTAAGCAAACTCAAAGATAGAATGTCAAGCTAGACGAATTGTAACACCTAGCAGTGTGGTTGAAAGACTTTTATATATCGTCTTAGGGTTTAGAGAAATATAAAAGACTAGCCTTGTTAGAAAAATGAAACTATAACATTTAACCTTTCTAGTATTGTAAGAACATATGCTGTATAAAATTATACTAACCTACATTAATAAATTTTTGCAATTAATATAATCTATATAATATTTATCAATTAAAATATACAAATGAACTTAATTAATATTGACATTAGGAATATAAATATACTTGCTAATATTTTTTGTATATTGACCCATGCAAGTTCCTAATTATAAAGCCACAAAATATGTTCGTAACTTAGTTACTTATTAGTTTACTTGCCTGAGATTATGTATTGTCTTCAATGAGTTTCGAGCTCTAAAATCAATATAAGAATACAAATATTTGATCTACATATGATCGGATAAAAATGTTATATGGTGAATGGTGCAATGTACGAAATCTCGATCAAATTAGTTCATTTAAATAAGCAAGCAAACTGTATCATGAGATTGTGTAATCCATATGCTTGTTTACAATAGCCTTGTTGTGTTAAATGTAAGACTGGACCAAATGGTACAAGATGGATCTAAGAATTCGATCATTGAAATCTCAGTTTAATCAGTTTACATAAAATGTAATTTATTTGATATCCTTAAAGTTAAGGATGACTAAATGCACTTTTATGAAGAGTTCATTATGGTATTATAGTAAGATTTCCAATGAATGGTTCGAATATTTAAAAAGGAAATGGAATGTATAAGGGTGGATGTAACCTAAGCCATAGTTGGAATGAAGAGAGTGAATGGTCATTTCTACTTCATCAAGAAATTTGGATATAAGAATTATAAAATAACATTATATACTTAACATTGGAATGATAAATATGATTTTTATTCTAAAAGTATTTTCACATAGAAAGTTTTTTTCTATGATATTTATTTCTTCGAATTTAAGATACTTGATCTGTAAATTCTCGATTGTAAACCAGTTACAGTAAATTAAATAAATAGTCTACATTAAGTGGTTCAATGGAGCTTCGTATTTTATACGCTATTATAGTAATAGTAGAAATAGTGTGAGCATGCCATATAGCACTTATTAGTTGCATCAAGTTATGAAAATTGTTTCATAAAATGCACCAAGCATTATTTATGAATAATAATAATTTTTTAATATTAAGTGAAAAATATACATAGTTTTATTTCAATATGAATATTATGAATATTCGTTATAAAATAAAACTATAGTACCGATGCATTGGAAAATACTTTATCTAAATTTATATGTGATTATTTTGAAATTGTAGACTAAGCCATGATTTTGAGAAATAATTCTTAACCATATGATTATGAATCATATGGTACCTGTGATTTATATCTCAGACAATTAAAGTTAATGTACCCTTTCAGTGGGAGCATTGTAAGAGTTGATGGACTCCATAGATTGATACATATAGATATTTGCAATCGAAAGTCCGTTAATTCCAAAATGATTCCATGCACTTTTTTGTATTCATCGATGAATTATCACAAACATGAATACATGTATATGATACACATGTGATATATTAATGACGAGTTCATAGAACATAAAATACAAGTAAATAAAATACATGCAATAGAAAATAATACTGATTTGATGTGATCGAATAGGTGAGTATATTAGAAAGAGTTTCAAACATACCTGAAAATGAATAAAGATACAATTTCAAAAGTTACTCCTCTCTATGATACATAATGATATATCGATAAGAGTAATCGAACTTTTTTGAACAAGGTATGATTAATAGTGAGTGAAGTTGAGTTAAATTTTTTCTATAAGGTTGTATACATAAGATTAGTGCACAAGGTTAAAATTAATTTCATCTAAATAATAGTTTACAAAATTTTACTGGATAAGGGTTTATAAAAAAATCCAACATATTCCAATCCAAGGAGTTTGTAGGTTGTGCAAGTCAAAAGACTACACGTAATAATTGTACGTGAATGATCTTGTATGAATCGCCCTATAATTATTTTGGGAACGATTGTCATTGGATGACCTATTTATATTTTGAACATAATTGTATAAACCAAAACCAAATCAGTTTTATATATAAGGCTTTTCATAAATTGTTTATGAATATATATTCCATTCAATTGGGAAAGAATTGTTGTTTCAAGAAATACCAACTTCGCAATGAAGGAATTTCTTTTAGAAATTATTGGTCGTAAAATGGACTTGGATATGATCCAAGGATAAAAATGATTACGAGTGATCAAATGAAATTAACCAAACTTAAATGAACACAATGAATTAGAATGTCTAATAAATATGCTTGCATGTTGAAGAGAAACCATGAGTTGCTAATCAATTCAAGAAAGAAAATCCTCAAATGTCGATTAAACATTACGAGTACTGACTCCACGATATGGTATGATGCGTAAATCCAAAGTGGATTCCAAGTACATTATTAAAATATGATTTTGGTAGTTGTAACCAAAGGATAGGATCCATCGGCTGTGAATAGATTCATTATTCAACGTGCTCAAGTTAATTAAGATTTACTCACAAAATTATCGTTTTATATGACATTGTGTTTTGGTACACATGTATTGAAATAAAAAATTCTACATAATTAGAATGGGCAATTTGCACAACAAGTAAAGTGTCTCGATGTCAGTGGAAGCGATATTTGAGTGCTTTGTCGGATATGATCCAAAAAATGATACAAAAGTATCACTCCATAAGCATCAAATTTGAGTGAGTAGTTTGATAGATGTATCAAATAATTTGATTTTCAGCCAAAATGCAGAGAAAGCGTGTGTCCGTAAGAAAGAAATATTAAAGGTACTAAATATTTCTAAAGGGCATACAACAAACTTATGATTACTAAAGATGTACTCGATATAATATCATTATAGTTTAAATGTTTAACACTCAACATTGGATTTGTAAACAATATTCTTTATAATTGGTATAAAAGGATGTCAGGAATATCCCAAACGATATGCAAAAACACCTTTTAAAATATTTAATAAGGAACATGTAAGATGCATTACTTATGCTTTAACAGTAGGAATTATCATACATTTTCTATTGTTTACACTATCATAATTTTCTTACGTATTTGATGCACAAAGCAAATATCAAACTCTAATTAAGAACACCGAATGGTAGTTTGGAGTATTTATGAAATACCATTGAACTGTTTATAGAAACAACGAACTCCTTATGAAGGAGTGTATGAACTCAAACTTCGTGAGTGGTATTGAGTATAATATGTCAATATTAAATTCATGTTCAAACCTTAGTCAAGGAGCTTTAATATGGAAATGTTGCAAAAGGTTATGGCTGATTCAACGAAAGGTCGAGTACATCATCTTGAATAGCGCCAGGGTAAAAGCAATGTATGAATTCAAATGCATAAATTTTTATAATTGAGCTGGGGGTGATTCCAAGTATTAAGAATACTATATGATTGTTTTTTTAAATAGGTACTTTATTTACGAAAAAGATATTACAAAAGAAGCATGCAACTAAGAGAACCCAATTGTGGCAGGAGAGACACTAGATAATTATACTCAACAGGCATTGTACTGTCCCTAAAAGCCATAAATCAAAAGAGAAATAGACAAACCGTTTAAACAAAAATTCACAAATGGTCTCAGCATAAAAGGTTTGACTAAGTAATATGACACGCTAGTCTTCGAAAATGCTTCAAATAGACACGTGTAGGTAAGCAAAAAGAAAGACGGGTATACTACGTACTCATTTGTTGTCTTCATTAAAGAAAAAGTAACTTTTCTTTGAGAATTCACATCCCCCCTACCTAAATCAGGTTAAATAGAGGGATGTATAGCTTTGATTAAATAAGGACTTCGAAGCTGCTACCATCTCCAACTGCTCAGGCTATCAACAATCAGTTTAAGAACCTGCGTTCCTACCATCTATCATTCAACATCCTCTATAGGCATCAACAAAGAGAGAAGACAATTGTGATGACCCGGCTTTTTAAACATTCCAAATGTCGAAAAGACAAATTATCAATGAGTTTTACTTAAGAAATAGATACAAAAGTAAAAATACAGAATCTCGCAATGGAATATAAAGATATAATAAAATAGCATTTCATGAAGTTGCTAATTAAATTATTACATCATAGTTTTAAAAATAAAATAGCATGGTGGAAAACAAAATGTTCATAATACATTATTTTCCTAGAAAAAGAAATAAAATAACTGATAACTCCAAGAGCTTCTTGATTGTATTCAAACCGAAATAAATCTTGCAACCACTGTAACTACTCAGGTTGACCTGAGTATAATATAATACATATACCCAAGTCAAACTAATAATTCCCATGTAAATTAACTAAGAATCATATATCAAATGTGCAAAATAACTTAAGAGTATGTCATTATCCAGCTCTGTTCTCATTAATAACTAATGTTTAAGTAAAAAAAACCTGTCTTTTGTCCATTTTAATTTTTACCATAACATCAGTAAGGAATTTCATAAAACGTTCTGCACAAAAAAAATTCTATTTTACCTTAGGAATGTAGAGTAAAAAATTTAGAATTTTCAGAAAACATTTGTTATTTTTAAACTTCAAAATACAACAACTTTCCTCGAAATAAATTTATTTAATATACAAACATATGAAATAAATTTTACTTTCCAAAATATGCGTTCTCCATTATGTTCCAAAAAGTTATAGTAAAATTTCCAGAATTTTTAGAATCAAATTGTTCTTTTTAATAATTAAAATACATCATTTCAATTGAAATTGAATTATTAAAAATAATAAATAAGACCAAAAATTATATTTCTAAATTAGAAGTAAATAAAACATTTTTATACAATTTCGAGCAAAGTTTCAGAGCTCTCAAATTAGATTTAATAGTTAATGTTAATTTCAAAAAATTTCGTAAAAGATTGTTTTAAAGAATCAAATTTAAAAATTACTTTCGAATTTCATATAGGCTCCTTCATTAAATATTTTTCATAAAATATTCCTAAGCTAGATAAAAAAATTCAAGTCAAATAGGTACTTTCAAAAACTTTCATTCTTTCAAACAAAGCCATTTCCAAATATAAATTATAAAAATATACACATTAAAGAATTTCATATGAGTTCCTAGATGAAATATTTTTCTTTTTCTACAAATAATTTACAGAAAAATTTTCATGTTGTTTTATTTTAATATTTCGAAATATCATTTTCAACGCATATATTTCAAAATTTCTAAACTACATTTTTGGAAAGAACAATTTAACAAAAAGTTTTTAGTTACTATTAATATAACATATAAAAATTTCAAAATTTTATATTTACATTTGCGAAAAAATTTCAAATAAGGACAATACGGAAGTTTTGTTCAAAACCATAATTTATGGCCAAAGCAGTAAATGTTCATTTCCAACTTTATTCACAAGTCAACGTCATGTGTCTACACATGGATTCGACACTTATTCACAATTTCCAATGTCCAAAATATCAACATGTCAATTTATATCGAATTTTAACTAATTTATCAAGGCATAATATGTTGGGATCCCTCCTTAATTGGAGAGTTTCTAGAAAATTCTAGACGTTTCTAGAGAAATCAAGAATTTTCTAGAATGTTCCGGAGAACTCTAGAGAAGTGTAGAACTCACTAGAAGCTTGTGGAAGAGTGTGGAACCCTCTGAAATATTCTAGAGATGTGTGGAACCTTTTGGAACCTTACGGAAGAGTATGGAAGAATAAAGAAGGGAATGGAAGAATGTAGAGATTCCTAGAGAGTGTGGAGCATTCTAGAGAATCAATCTCTACCGTCGGATGCAATTAAAATCTACCATTCATTATGGAGGTTGAGTAGTATAAATAGGAGAAGGAGCCATATTACTAGCCATCCAAGAATCCAAGGAAGAAGCCACTTCTTAGAGTGAGAAAAAACTTGAGAGTTAGAGAGATCCTCTTTGAGAGAAAAGAGTGATAGCTTGAGAAGTCTTTATCCTCAAGCTTGAGTGAGCCACCAAGTGTGAGTTACTTTTGTAATCATATTATTGTAATCCTCCTATTCTTTTGTATAGTGGAAGAATCTCCATATTGGAGAATTATAAACTCTTGTGTTTCCATTGCTACTTTTAATCTTAAAGTGCCTATCTTAACTTCACGAAGCGGGGAAGACCGAGATTTCCCCAAAAGTGGTATCAGAGCCAGATTCATCCGTAGCCGTAATCAAGCTCGTGTAAGTTCAAGATGGAGGATATTGTCGCTCATGATGGAGACATGTTCAAGCTCACAGCTAACAACTACTCCTATTGGAAGCCAATGATGGAGGACCACTTGTATTGTAAGGATTTGCATGAGCCCATCATCTACAAAAATAAGGTGGAAGGAAAGAGTGATGCTCAGTGGGAACTGTTGAACCGTAAGGCTATTGCTATGATCCGTAATTACATCGACAAAACTCTCTTCGAGCATGTTTCTACTTATACCAATGCCTATGAATTATGGACGAAGCTTGAGTCCCTGATTCAGAAGAAAACACCTCGCAATAAGGCCAATTTAGTTCGACGGTTGGTGAAATTGGAGTATAAGGATGGTCATAGTATGATTGAGCACTTGAATAACTTCAAGGAGCTCGTAAATCAACTAACAAAAATTGATATGAAGATTGATGATGAGCTACAAGCCCTTCTACTCCTTATTTCCTTACCGGAAAGTTGGGACACACTTGTTGTCACGCTAAGTAACTCAGCTCCGGAAGGAAAGTTAACTATGGATACCTTCAGTGACAGCCTTCTTGGTGAAGAAGCAAGGAGAATGGAACAAGATTAGTCTATCCATCCCGAAGCTTATTTTGTTGAGAATCAGGGTAGGAATGAAATCCATGGACGTACTAAGAGCCGAAATCCCCATCAATCTCGAGGTAGATCCAAGTCACGCTCGAAGATTGCATGCTATTACTGTGGAAGGATGGGTCACAAGAAAATGGAATGTCGAAGCTTCAAAAGAGACCAAAAGGCCTGTAACGTTAAGCCTGACCAAATAAGCCTAACAAAGAAGCAAGAAGAAAAGAGTACTACTGCCATAGTATTAAAGGAAGATCTGCTATATCTCGTTGGTGAAAGTAACATTCTAAACATTGCTTGTGATGAGAGTTCTTGGATTGTTGATTCTGGTGCTTCCTTCCATGTTACTCCACATGAAAACTTCTTCTCATCCTACCAAAGAGGTGACTTTGGCACGGTGCAAATGGGAAATCAAGATAGAAGCAAGATTGTTGGAATAGGAGAAATCACTCTGACGATAAGCACCGGGTGCAAGCTTGTTTTGAAAGATGTGAGGCATGTCCCGACCATGCGCCTCAGTCTTATCTCCGCTGGAAAGCTAGATGATGACGGTCTAATGAATTACTTTGGTGAAGGGAAGTGGAAGCTCACCAAAGGAAGTTTGACAATAGCTCAAGGAAAGAAGGTATGATCATTGTATGTAATGCAAGCTAAGCTATGCAAAGGAGAAGTAAACATCTCTACTGATGATATGGACACATGGCATAAACGACTTGGGCACATTAGTGAGAAAGGTCTTCACATACTCGCTCAGAAACAACTCCTCCCTGACGTGAAAGGCAAACCACTTCATCCTTGTGCTCATTGTTTAGCTGGAAAACAACATAGGGTTGCTTTCCAAAGATCTTCTCCGCCCACAAGAAGAAAGAACATTCTAGACCTCGTGCACACTGACGTATGTTCGATGTCTGAGAGATCCATTGGTGGTGCTCTATATTTTGTCACCATCATTGATGATCATTCAAGGAAAGTATGGTTGCACCTGTTAAAATCAAAGGATCAAGTGCTTGATTCCTTCAAAGAATTCCATGCTCTGGTGGAGCGTGAGACTGGACGGAAGATCAAGTGTGTACGATCAGATAACAGAGGTGAGTATAGAGGTCCTTTTGAAGACTATTGCAAGAAATATGGCATTAGGCTAGAGAAGACTCCACCCAAGACACCACAATTGAATGGGCTAGCTGAGAGAATGAACCGAACCATTGAAAAAAGAGTTCGTTGTGTGCTCTCTCATGCTAAGTTACCCAAATCATTCTGGGGAGAAGCTATAATGGCTATGGCCGACATTGTCAACCTCACACCATCAGTTCCTTTGGATGGGGCCATTCCTGAGGAAGTTTGGACGGGAAGAGGGCTTCATATAGTCATCTCAAGGTGTTCGGGTGCAGGGCATTTGTTCACATCCCCAAAGATGAGAGAGCTAAGCTTGATGCAAAGACAAAGGAGTGTATTTATCTTCGTTCACCTAAGGATGAATTTGGGTACCGGTTGTGAGACCCAATTAACAAGAGGGTTATTCGCAGTAGAGACATTGTACTCTTCGAAGACCAAACAATTGAAGATATCAAGAATTCAGAGAGGCCAAGATTGAGAAGCAGTAAGAACATTGAACCTACTCTGGTTCGACATGAAGATAACAACACACAAGAAAGCAGTGAAGCTGAAGATCATAAAATTCATGATGAACCAGTTTAGGAAGAACCTCAATCTAGCACTCCAATCGCACCAGAGCCAAGACGATCCTCAAGGGACAGAAGACTATCCACCCGATACAACACAGAGGAGTACATTACGCTCACTGATGAGTGGGAGCCTCAAAGCTATAAAGAAGCAATGAGTGATTGTCATAAAGAAGAGTGGAGAATAGCCATGCAAGAAGAAATGCAATCCTTGCATGAGAATAACACATATGAACTAGTGGAGCTACCAAAAGGGAGAAGAGCTTTGAAGAATAAGTGGGTGTATAGAATCAAGACCGAAGAGAACTGTTCAAAGCCTCGCTATAAAGCTCGATTAGTCGTCAAAGGATTTGGACAAGAAAAAGGTACTGGCTTTGAAGAGATATTCTCTCCCATGGTAAAGATGTCATCAATCCGAGTTGTGCTTAGCCTAGCAGCCGTGCAAGATTTGGAGATTGAACAACTCGATGTCAAGACGGCGTTTCTACATGGTGACCTAGAGGAAGAGATCTACATGGAACAGCCTGAAGGATTCAAAGTTTCAGGCAAAGAAGATCTAGTGTGCCATCTCACAAAGAGTCTATACGGACTTAAGCAAGTACCAAGGCAATGGTACAAGAAGTTCGACGCATTCATGGCAGAACATGATTTTAAAAAGACGGAAAGCGATCATTGTGTCTTCATAAAGAGATAGCTGCTTTAAAGAAAGATCTAAGCAAGAGCTTTGCCATGAAAGATTTGGGGCCGGCTAAACAGATTCTTGGGATGAGAATAACTCGTGATAGATCAAAAAGACTGTTATGGCTATCCCAAGAGAGATATATCGAGAAAGTCTTGGAAAGGTTCAACATGCACAAATCAAAGCCGGTTAATACTCCACTAGCTGGGCACTTCAAGCTAAGTTCGAAGCAGAGTCCGACAAGTGAAAAAGACAAGGAGGAAATGAAGAAGAAACCATACTCATCTGTAGTAGGCAGTCTCATGTACGCAATGATATTCACCAGACCAGATATCGCTTATGCAGTTGGTGTCGTCAGTCGCTTCTTGGCTAACCTAGAAATTGAGCATTGGGTTGCAGTCAAATGGATCCTCCGATATCTACGTGGAACTTCCAAAAGATGTTTATGCTTTGAAAAAGGAAAACCTGTGTTAGAAGGATATACAGATGCAGACTTGGCTGGTGACATTAATTCAAGGAAATCAACATCAGGATACCTAACCACTTTTGCAGGGGGAGCTATTTCATGGCAATCAAAGCTGCAAAAGTGTATTGCATTATCCACTACAGAGGAAGAGTATATCACAGCTACTGAAGTTTGCAAGAAGATGTTGTGGGTGAAGAACTTGTTGCACGAATTGGGAGTGGATCAAGAAAAGTATGTCTTGAAGTGTGATAATCAAAGTGCAATTTACTTGGCAAAGAATTCAACATTTCATTCCTGCACAAAGCATATTGATACAAGATATCACTGGATCCGAGGAGTCCTCGAGGAAAAGCAAATACATCTTGACAAGGTTCACACAGATGAGAACTGGTCTGACATGATGACCAAGGTAGTACCAACAAAGAAGTTTGAAGACTGCTGTCAAGGTGCCAGCGTACTACTACCCCCCAATTAAGTCAGGAAGGGGAGATTTGTTGGGATCCCTCATTAATTGGAGAGTTTCTAGAAAATTCTAGACGTTTCTAGAGAAATCTAGAATTTTCTAAAATGTTCCGGAGAACTCTAGAGAAGTGTAGAACTCACTAGAAGCTTGTGGAAGAGTGTGGAACCCTCTGGAATAGTCTAGAGATGTGTGGAACCTTCTGGAACCTTACGAAAGAGTATGGAAGAATAAAGAAGGGAATAGAAGAATGTAGAGATTCCTAGAGAGTGTGGAGCATTCTAGAGAATCAATCTCTACCGTCGGATGCAAGTAATATCCACCATTCATTATGGAGGTTGAGTAGTATAAATAGGTGAAGGAGCCCTATTGCTAGCCATCCAAGAATCCAAGGAAGAAGCCACTTCTTAGAGTGAGAAAAAACTTGAGAGTTAGAGAGATCCTCTTTGAGAGAAAAGAGTGATAGCTTGAGAAGTCTTTATCCTCAAGCTTGAGTGAGCCACCAAGTGTGAGTTACTTTTGTAATCATATTATTGTAATCCTACTATTCTTTTGCATAGTGGAAGAATCTCCATATTGGAGAATTATAAACTCTTGTGTTTCCATTGCTACTTTTAATCTTAAAGTGCCTATCTTAACTTCACGAAGCGGGGAAGACCGAGATTTCCCCAACATAATATGACATTAGCAATAATTAACAACGACGTAAATTATTTTATCCTCCAAACATACCAATCAACCATCAACAACATAATCAAAATAAACATACATCATGGGTGTCATTTCATTTAAATTTTAACTATACATCAATTTTACACAGTCATTAATATATCAAATTTAACTTGTAATCTAATAATTTCCCAACGCATAAAATAAAATAACATATCATGATAATGAATTAAATCACATGTAATTATTAGTTGGTGAACGTAAGAAATATTCAACTTCAACGTGTGCAGCCGAACTACGACGTGAGCACATGGCACAACTTCGATTGCGGCATGATTACCTACGACGGATCCAACACCACTCGAGCGTGTATGACGCAAACAGGTTACGGACATACCGTAATCGACTTGACAACACGGGGCGAGAAAAAAAATGATGTCGGGGAAAAATACTCTGAGTGTCACAGTGTTTCACCCAGGATAGTGGTCTGTGTTACATGCATAGAGGAGTATTCTTGGCACCGGATGGTGATTAGCAGAGAGGTTGCCTGCGGGTTTTCTGGAGGGGTAGGCAGAGATTAGCAGGTTGGTGGAGTGGGGCTTCGGGTGACCTTGGTAATTAGCTGATTAGACTTTGGAGGGGTGGAGCAAGGCTGGCATGAGTAGGGTGGTGGAGGTGGCATACGGGCTCGGGTTGGTAGTAGAGTAGGTGATGGGATGTCGCTAGGTAGATTGGGTGGAGGTCTTGGTGAGGTGGCAGCAGTGTTGCAGGCGAGTGGAGATGTGCAAGCTAGAAGGGAGCGGCAGAGGTGGTGGCGGATGTCTTGGCGGAGGAGACATAGGTACGACAACAGCAAGGTATGAGGAAGGCAAATGGGTGAGGCAGAACTTCTACTGGGTAGAGTTTCGAAAATTTTAAATATAAAAGGTGAACAGTGTTTCATATTTTTTGTTTCCTTTCTAAACGAACCGACGAAGTATATCTTGAAATAAAAAGAACTTTTGGTGGAGAGAGAATAGTTACATGCCCCAAAAAATGGATCAACGTGCTATAACTCCTTCCTACCACTCAACCGTACACACGTATCTATGCTCGCTACTCAGTTTTAAGGTCCACATTTAAAACACAAGGACCCAAATAAACAAACTCACCCCACACATGACATGTCATATGCGCATGAGAAATAAATGTGTCGGAAAAATTCAATGGACGGAAAGATATGGAAAAATGAACAGAGTGGTCAACCGATTTATATCCATACGAAGATCATTTATGTTGGTTGGCAAGCATCCAAACATATTAAAAACACTGTTTTGCTCAGCGTAAAGCGCATGGATACAGACGTAATAGCATACTGTATTTTAAATTTTAATGTTCGTGCCAAAATACAACTATTGCCGCTAAATAAGCTACCATAAAACATATAAATAAGCTTCAAATCGCAATAAACGAAACAAGGACGGTCAGAATTTGGCGAACGATCTTTAATGCTTTAATCAGAAAATTTTCTAGAATATTATTTTGTAAAATATTTACATTTCGACAAATAATATTTTTCATTAAAATATTAACCGATTTTAAATTAGATTCAAAACAGAATAGATCTTCCAAATTTCACCACTAATTAATTTCTTTCATATTAACCTATTAAAACACGTTTCAAACATATAACTTTAATTTATTTTAAATTTTAATTTTAGCGTTAAAGTTTAGTTTCATAATGTCTATTACTGCTATTTTATGACTGTAAAATTTCGTTTCGTATTGTGTGCAATAAGTCTCCCTTTCTGTTTTGGGGTTATGTGTGTGTTATGGATTAACATATATTAATTACTATCCAATGAGTTGGCTATACCAAAGACTGTGTGTCTAAAGTGTAGTCAGTCCTCGTTATATTCATACTCTTGAAGTTTTGATACTTTAAAGGTAGCCTTTGTTGTTGATTATGATTTAGATTATGATAGATTGTCTTTGTGATTTATATAATATTGAATATTTTTAGATGATTTGACTGTCTATCTCATATTATCTATTGATTATACAATTCTATGATATTATATCAAGACATTGTTGTGTGTTTGCCGATTCACTTGATGATTTCATTTATATGATGATGATGTATTGTATGGATGATTCACCCATTGAATATAATGTTGTTAATCCCTATTGATTTATATATATGTTATGACATGTTCTGCATAGTTTTGGTCATATTTATGTATTATGTATTATCACCGTGATACTAACTCTGTATTTCTGTTTATATTCTATATATTGTCTATTATTCTATCCATAAAGCACACATGTTTATTACATTATGCCAATACTATGTACGTGTAGGTGAGTTATTTATTGGATGTTTTAATACATACCAATGTTAGCCTAAGTAAATATTCATGTGTGTACCCCATATAGTCTAATTCTCTATAGTATATGAAAGTATTACTCCGTAATACTCTTGGATATTATAAGTATAAAGGTGGGGTATTACAGAATGGTATCAAAGCGAGGTTCAGAACAATACATTATAAGAGACACAAGTCATTAGCTTAGAAGGGACTTAGAGTCCTTATCCCTTGGATGTGTGGGATAATTACCCTATAACAGGGATAGTAGGAGTGTGTGTGTGTAGGATTATTACTGGTGTGATCATCTGAGGAACGTATTTGTTATATATATATATATATAATGATATTTGGATTTTTATTTTGAGTATTATAATATTACATGATTAATTTAGGTGTTTTAATATTAAGTTTTCAGGTTTTGATTTGATCAGGGTGCGCAACAATAAATTTATTTATTTACTTTCCACTGAGTGTTTTGGTCGTTATTATTTATACTTGGTTGGTTAGCGATTATTGTTTGTGTTGAATTAATTTTCTATCTGAATATACATATGTATCATTAAAATTTTAAAATAGATTTAATTTTGATCTTTTTTTGCTAGTACTAATGTGTAAGGTGTTTCTTTGATATTATACAATGCAAACTAAAAAAAGTTATAGTTTGTACGGTAAAATGGTTATTGAAATAGTATTTTGACGTTCAAAGAGTGTTTGAAAAACGTTTGGATATTACCAAGTAGTAGATAGAAATGAAGATTCTGGTTATAAATGAATTGGATATGGTTTGATGGTTATTAAATCAAGATTATAATAATGGATAAAGAATATATTTATGAATTGGAGTTATAATTGAATAGTTTATAATTCATTAATATTTGGAGTTGATTTGTAGAATTTTGGGGTATTATAATTTATGTGATTATAAATTATTTGGATATTTTATTTTAAGAGAAAACTCTTTGGACATGAATCATTAGTAAAATCAACTTTGTGAGGCTTTGTTTTCAAAAAAATGAGAACTTAGTTTGGGAGTATTTGTTTTTGTGAAATTCGCGTGACGTATTTATATATAGGGTTGGTGTTAATCAAAGAGAAGTACTCTGTATAAGATAAAATGAAGTTGTTTTGATGAAAAAGATTTTATGATTGAAGTTTAAGTAGAAATAGAATATTTAGATTTGTTTTAATGATTATTTGGTTTGCGTTCGATATAATTGAAAATGGACTTATTAGCTATGTTATAGATTCCTCCTAAGGAAATTACAAGGATGGAATTTTGTTTAGTAGGAAAGTCTATAACAACACGATTTTAGGGGTAATTAATAAAAAATATTTATTTAATTAAAATGGAATTAAATAGTATTGTTAATGAATATTAATTTAATAATTGAGAAATAAATTAATTAGAAAATATTTTAATATTGGATTTAAAATAAGAATAGTAATGTTCGAACTAAATGAGTTGAACTATAGGAAATTAAATTTTGTTGAGAAAACAATTGAGTATTATGAATATAAAATTTTGTTAGAAGTTTATGGTAATTTGTTTTATATAGAAAAAAATTGTTTGTAAAGAAGAAAAGAAAAAAAAATTATATATATACCCACTTATTTTATAATATCGTATCACAATCCCAATTATCCCTAACCCAAACATATTTCCCAACCTTTCTCTTTTCTCGAGTTTTCTTCTCATTCTATTTATATAAATCATCCAGTTCCTTTTGGGGGAGAAAATCGATTTTATTCCAAAGCTTTCCCTCTCTAATAAATTAAATTAAATTCAAACATAATTTATAATTTCCCAAACTCCATTTTGTGCTTCTTGATGCTGATATATACATGCGCCTTCAGGTGCTTAGGGTTTCGTTATGGCATTGTTTCTCTTGTTGCATGCGAGTTTGCTTTCAATCATGGTGAGGAAGGAAGTGGTAGTAGTAGGTGAGTTTAAATACTCCCTAATCTATATCAATATGAAGTTATTTCTTGCATATGATATGCATGTAGGTTAGCCTGGGTGTGTGCGTGCAAATACGAGTCTCTCTATAAGTTCTTTTCTTGGTGCAGTGCTGTATTTATTTGAGTGTTTATTTGTATGAGTGATTGAACTGTTGAGTTGAGTATTTGTGTGGGTGTGTGATTCGTGAAAGTTTAGCGTGAGTGGTACTGCTGTATTAGAGTGGCAGCTGTGTTTTATGCATAGTTTTCATGACTGTGTCGTGCCTTGAACCATGATGATTGAAGTTTAAGGTTTTGATGGTTCAACCAGTCGAACCGTCGGAACCGCGATTTTTTTTGAAAAATTTGCACATTTATCTACAAACTATACACAAAAATATTGAAATAATAATGTTATGTACACAAGGTGTAGACGGCCGGCCTTCAAAGTATACAAACTTGATGAATCTTACAGTGGTATTAGAGTAATTTGCAGCAGTGAAGAACAAAATGATGTAGTTAGTGGTTTAAAATTTGAAACGATAATGATTTTTATATATTTCCTTATTTTCTTCAATGCAATGAAAATAAGAAAGAATTACACGATGAGAATGTAAGAAAAAACAAAAGAACCGTGGTTTAACCATGCAAAATTGACGGTTGAACCGTTGGTTTAAAGGTCCGATCAAGGTTCATCGATAAATGAGGTCCGATTGAGTTCCGGGCCATGCTGGTCCAAGGTTCAGGGTTATTCGAGATTGGACCGCGGCAGGGTTGGGTCATGAAAACACTGGTTTTATGTTTATGCGTATATTTTGTGATGGGTGTGTGTTGTATCGTGTGTGTATGTAAGAGCGTAAGTGTGTGTATGAGTTTGAGTTTTTCTGTGTCAGTGTGCATTCATATGCACGTTTGAGGTGGTGAATGGTGTACAGACAAAAAAGTTTGTGCATGTGTATGGACAGTGTGTGTAGAAGGTACAAGGGTGTGTGCATTTACAGCTGAGTGTGGGTGTACACAGTTGTGAACGTGTGTGATTTATATATGTGCTATTAGCTCTTGTACTCGTGCGAACTGAGAAATATTTTGTAATAAAAGTATTCTTTACATTACGTAAATAGCTACTATGTCCATTTCTTATTTTCTGGTTATTTTGTTTAGTATTTGATAATGTACTCTGAAGTTAAATGTTCAAGTTTCTCTGTAGCATGAATTATTTGCATATTTATAATTTTTTTCGCATGCGTGTGATATTGTGTATTTGCTTAGTGTGTTGTGGTGTGTAGTGTGTGCATCCGCGCCTAAATTGTGTATGTGTGGGTATGCATGCGAATGTGTAAATTGTATTTATTGTGTTCATGTATATGGGAGTGTGCTGAGTTTGATTGGATTTTTTATGTGCTGTGTTGTGTGGCTAGAAGTGCTGCTGTGTTATAGTTATATACGAGTGCGAATCTGTGCTACGCACATGGAGTTCGTCAAATAATCTATTTAACACTATTTTTTTTTTAAATTTTCAAATAACAAAGATGTAAATACATTTATGAATTTTATTCTTTTACATCATGTGTATTTTTCTTAAACACTTTTGTCAAACATTTGGTGATAAATCTATTTAAGTCATCTTGAAGCACACAATGTATAATTACATTTTTTTTAAAGCACGGTGGTTTCATACAACAAACGACAATGTCAACTATCAATTATTCTTAACATGGTAAGCGGTATGCTACTATGCATTACCATTAGTTTTTAAATGTAAGCAACATACATTTGATATAAGTTTATCCTATATTTAACGTAGAAATTACATTTGAATACACACATGCATACAATTTTGTTGATAATAATGTTTCAAACCCGATATAGAGAAATAATGCTTAAATTAAAATATTGTTAAATTTTTTGGTTCAAATAAATAACGTTTCAAATTCGGGAAACTCACCTTGTGACATTACCCAATACTAACTATAATAGGAAAATATTAAAGTAGCTTTAACACATAATATTTCGCAATACACATAACATAATGCAATATGAAAAATATATGTAGAATGTAAATATTATACAATCAAAATTTTGGAATAACCGAATAATATTTTTCTATAGCTTTAAGTATTCATGTAAACACGACAATTAACATAATTTAATGCAAAATAGTATATCAACATCACATGGAATCATTTTGGATGAAAATAAAATAAATTTTGGATGACATTTCATTATAGAAAATATATGATCAAATAGTGTAAGGAAACACAATTAACAAATTAAACTATTAGAGATTGTTATTATCAATAGAATTTTTTTACCGTACATTAGTTTATTGTAAAATAAAACAAATGTAAGGCTATATTTTCACAGCAAAGAACTTAATAAAAAGTAGGAGTGTTATGTAGAAAATGCGAAAATTATTAAAAGTTAATCAGTCTTATTGTGAATTAAATTTTTATAGGAACTATAATTTACTCGGAGGTAAATTATGCATTTCTTCTAAAAAAATAAGACAAAACTTGCACGTCAACAAATATTTCTTTGCTCGTTTATTTTATTCTACTATATTTGTTAATCAAAAAATATATTTAATAGGAACTGGTTTTTAGTTCTAATTTACTACTTCTATATAGTAGTTCTTACAGTAAAAAAGCATTTGCAAATTTTATAGCATAATTCACATTCACTCATAAAGTTGAACTTACATTTCTTTGGATATATTAATGATAAAATGAATTAATTGATTACATACTAATTCTCAATAGACTAAAATTATAGAGTATTAAAATGTTACATACTCTCTCACTAAATTGAATTTCATCTAAGGAGAATTGATTGTGGGTAATCTTATTTATTTGAATTTAAATGACTAGAGTCGAAAACAGTTCTTTTTCCATCATCGACGAAGACTTATTTTGTATATTATAGTTTAGTTCTAATTTAAATGACTTCTATATTATAGTTTTAATCCTTATTTTGTATAAAGTTTCCAAATTTGCCAATCTTATCTGCTTCAGATCAGGTCTACAATTAACTACTATATGTTCTCATTTTTTAACATTTTTTAACATTTTTTCAACTTTTTCAGTATTTTTATATTCTTGTTTGGTGATACGTGGCTGCCTCCTGGATTTTATTTACGATTTCTTCATTTATTGTAAAAGTGTTCCATGTTACCTAAAAAAGATATATACCTAACTATGAGTATCATAGTCATAAATAAAAATTCACAATAATGACATTTTTAGTGTGTTTTAAATATATTTTTTCTTCTATATCCCTGATTGTGTCAATACTATCAATTTTAAACCACTCTATGTTGTCATTTTCAAACCTTTTCCAATTATCTATCCTCATTTATAATTTATTACCTTTGTAGCTTTATTTGTTATTATGAAATTGTTATTCATGCTTTTTGTTACCCTAACAATACAATTTCTTTTAAAAGTAATCAAGTATATTGTGTTCTACACAATCAAATTAATGAATTTTGTGTTTGATTTTTTTATACTCGGTTTCTTTTTTTCTTTTTCTTTTTTGAAAACCCAGGAGAACCCGGCGGACCGGTAAACTCCTGAGGAGGGTATAGTAAAGCCGTCCGCTGATCCAAGCCTCCATACCCCCGGGTAAATTTATATAGGATAGGGAAGCGCATGGTAGGAATCGAACCTGGGTCTTTTTACCAGAACCCAAGCCTCCTTTCCACTGCGCAGCACCCGCGGACTTATACTCGGTTTCTTTGTTCTCCAATAATTTCATCTTCGGTATGTTTTAAATAATTTGTTTCTTCTATGTTTGTGATCATGCAAATATCATCAATTTGATTATCTAGTGTAAAATATTTATTGAAGAAGTATTTAATGTTAGTTAAAGGCTGTGACCATTATGCATAAGTTGTTTATTAAAAATATGCACATAAAAGGATTGTCCACATATTTATAGCAGTAAAGCCCTTACTATCTATACTCATTTATAATTTTATTATCTTTGTAGTCATATGTGTTATTATGAAATTATTATTCATGCTTTTTGTTACCCTAACAATATAGTTTCTTTTAATATTAAACTAATCAAGTATATTGTGTTCTAAACAATCAAATTTATGAATTTTGTGATTGATTTATTTGTGCTCCGTTTTTTTGAACTGGTACTTTATATACAACAAATCAATGGGACAACATATCCCATGTCAAATAAACGTTCGAAAGATAGTTTCAAACTTGTGACATCCTGCACTAAACCGAATCAATTAACCACTTGGACAATGGTGCTCCGTTTCTTTGTTCTCCTAACAAAACTATATGTCATATCTTTGTTATGGTTGTTCCAAATCTTTGGTTGTTTGTCCCATCTACTCAATTGTTTGTTTTTAGATATGTTGTCCTTAGCGATAGTGTATTGCCAAATACAATCGTAGCCATCATTTGTAATTCAAAAGCAATCGCCTATTTTCTTTGTTTGCAACATAAATTTTGGTTTGTGTTCCCATATCAAAGCCTATATTTTTGTATTTACCATAGGTTTTAATGTCCAGTCAGTTTAACTATTTCACTAAACCTTACATTACAATTTGACCGTTTAATTCAGAAATACTTATATTAATTTCTTAGAACTTCTCTAAATGAATTATAGGATCTCCTCCTACCTTATTATTTCATTTCTTCCAAAAATAGAAAGACCAATTTTTTTGGGAGTAATCGTATTCTAATCAACTTTTTTCAAATTAATCCATATTTTCTTTATAGATATAACATTTTCCTACTTTTTTATTTTACCAGGTTATAAATTTGACAATTATATTTCACACATGTATTTCAAAACATAAATTTTGATTAGTTTTCATTTCATTGGAATTATTTTACTATTTATTGCAACTTATTCTACATATTCATTTTCATTATTTTCTACCATTTTGTCGTTTAATGATACTTTACTAGTCATGATCTTGGAATTTATTTTTTGTTCCTGCTAAGATGATTTTATTGTGAAGAATATGTGGAAGATGTATCCTACTTTGAATTTCTTACTTCTTATATTTACCATAAGTTATGGTATGTTGCCTTATGGCTCCCTAAGGTATTGAGCAAAGATATAACAAGTAAAAAAAAATGACGTACTATTGTTGTCTTTCAACTAAACTATACATTGTTTTTTTCTTGGATTGTTAAAGGACGAGTAACTATATTTGAACAACAAAGAACAAGATTATACAACAAAAATTGCACTTGTTATTTTTCTACTTTGTTTTATAATCAAATATATGTTGTACATTTTTTTTATAATTTATACTTTGTTTACAAACCATCAATATATGTTGATTAGAAGTAATTGAATACAACAAGGTTAACAAAGTTGCTTGCATAGGTTTTTCTACTTACGTATTATATTGGTAGTTTATTTAGTTTTGCCTTATCAGTTCATCAAAGTTGCTTACATTCTATCGTTATTATTTTGCAATTTTGCTTTCCTCTTTTCCATTTGCTACAACTAATTTGAAACACTGTTAAGTTATAATTATCATGGTAAGTAGAGTAAGGATTAGATATAAATATTACTATATGGCTCTTCGTGGGTGAATTTATATTTGGTTGTGTAGTGTATGTTACACCCTCAAAAAAAATGAAGTGTTGTTGTGCTAGTCATTATAACTCAAGGGATTTATTTAAATTTCATGCATTAATTATACTCATTATTTGGGATTTTGAACTTAAATGCATGATAAGAATCAATTTAATGTATGTTTCAAAAAAAAAGTGAAACTATGTGTTGGTATCTATGTTATCCAATTAACATTGAATTTTTTAACTAATACATTAATTTTCATCTTCAATTTACTTCGCACATTCTAACCAATAAGCAATGGTCCT
This sequence comes from Allium cepa, assembly GCA_030765085.1. NCBI lineage: Eukaryota > Viridiplantae > Streptophyta > Magnoliopsida > Asparagales > Amaryllidaceae > Allium > Allium cepa. Next base: position 787,326,192 of record CM060935.1, on the reverse strand, counting down.
TTGTTTCAATGAAGTTAGTTTAAGCTGTCATAAGTTCATTTCAATCATCAAATGACTTAGATAAAATGATTGAGTATATATTAAAGCTTTAGAGGATTATATTTTTATGTTCATATCATTTTCAGTAGTACAAAAAGTTGGGAAATAAATTTAATGCATTGAGAATATAATTTATTTTCTATACGAAAAAGTAAAGGAAAATAATATTGATTGAAATTATAAAGTTTACTAAGAAATGAGTTGAATTAAATGATCATGTTAACTTTCATTTAAAAAATATTTCTGTATTTATAAAAATATATATTCAATGGTAGCAATAGATAAATATAGTGTCAATATGTATGCTTATTTTTACTCAATTTTAATTTTCAAAAATCTGCTTGATTTACACTTTCTCAACAAGGGTCGTCTTTTCCACATTGATATGCTTTTTATATGCTAATTAATATGGAGCTTCCGGTCTTTACCAAATTATGTAACATTGTCACTGTTATCTAATAGCAAGATTATTATTATGGTAAACAGATGAACATTCAATCCATTTGGGTTTAGCTATGGGGATGTGGAAGGATGACAACCTCTATTAGCATATGCAGCTTGGTTAATGATGCTACACTTTTATCCGAGCACTAATTTTTCTTCTTCATTAATTATGTGTATAAAACCAAAGTATCCTTCTGCTTATCTGTTGTAATGTTGTAACTATATGCTTTTATGGACTTATCTGTCAACACATGAAAGCTCAAGAGTACAAGTGCTACATATGTATCACCTTGCTATATATCCCTTTGTTATGTACAGACTATGTTGTTCCAATTGTTTCTACTTTATAATAAGGTGGATAATACATTAGATTAGTTTTCTAATACGCCTATTGAATCTAAACCTATATTATGAATGACATTTTATTGTCCGACATTTAACAGTTGCATACAATTTTTTCACATTACTCTGGTTTGAACAAATATGATTTTACCAATAACATACTATTGTATTTCCAAAGCTTTACATTCAATGTCGTGTGCGTAGCACGAGTTCACACTCGTACATTATAAAAGTAAGATATTTGACTCTCCCATGTTGTTTAAAAATTTGTTGCACTATTAATCAATAAATCTCAACATATCACTTATCCCTGATTGTTGTATCACCATGTCATATCCGTCACACATTAATTAAATAGATGAATCAATTAAAATAGATATAGTAAAATGAACGCATGAGAGATGTATCAAGAATAAGTGGTTTCACCTTAATACATGCAAAGATCATTTTATTAATCTTGCTTGAAATTGGATAATCAATATGCTAATTTAATATAACACTAAAAGTAAGTGATACACTAATGAGCTTTTTCCTTCCAATGCACATCGAATAATAGAAGAAGTTTACTTGTAAAACAAAAACATAAAGGAGCATATATTTAATTAAACATATCCAAACTTAGGGGAATTCTAAAATTCGATTTCTATTCGTTTTAAGATAAAAGACTAGGAGAAAACCAAGGACAAACATTCAAACTTGAATCCCCATTGACTTTTTCTTCCCTTTTCATAAAGCTTGTTGTCTTAAAATCATAAATTCTAAGCTTTTGGACTATACCTCCCTCTTCATAATCATATCCAGAGTAAAGTAAGTAAATATGGCTTTCTTCACAACTAGGATACTTGCTTGCAGTAAGAATAAATGTATTTCTCAGGCTAAAAAATAATGCTTTGTCACCCAAGCTTTTTAGCTCCACTAACTTAACAAGCTTCCTTCCAAACTCTACTTTGAATATCTTGAATTTATCCAAGTGTGCACTATGAGATTGGTTAGCAAGAATAAGCAAAAGATCCTCATTTGACTCAACCAAGAAAGACTCCACATTTGTAAATTGGATGTTTCTCAATCTAGTATTATTCGAATAGATAGAAAAAATCTTAAAAATACTTGGATTCCAACCAAACCAACCAAAATCACAAATAAACACATCACCGACCGAGGCAATAAATAACATTCCATGGTAGTAGCAGAAATGGACATTTTTAAAGCCATCAAATTCAGGATGTTGGAGCTGCATCCAACCATCACATCCTACCTTACAATATAAAATCCTTTTAGCACAGTAAATCACAATAAAACAGTCATTCCAAGACTCACCGGGATCCGAAGTCAGGTAAACATTAGTTTGTTCACTATTTATATATGGAGTGAAAGTATGGTCCATCCAGTTCTCGAGATTTGGAAGGTCAATAACGTAGTTAGTGAGTGGGTTGAAAAGCAACACACAAGAATTCCAAAGATTAAACAAAACCAGCCAACCACGAGAAGAGCCGATACAAACTGTTGTTTGGTTTTTGTTTACGGATGAAGATAATATTGGCAATTCCAATAATTCTGGGATAGGGGTAACTTGGTTGGTTTCCAAAGAGAGATAACGAAAGGTCAAGGAATTAAAAGATATATCTGAATATATTTGGTTGTACATTATCAACCAAGGAATTAGTGGACTTTTAGGTGCTGCAAGACGCCAAGATTTACAAACTGATCGGAATCTTATATAATCAGGAGGGAATTCTAATTTCTTTCCGATATACTCAAGTTCGTCTTTTGATAGTGCCATGGTAAGTCTTATTTTTATTTAAGAATAGAGACTTTTATAAGAAGATGAAATCTCAAAATACAAGATGGATAAATGGTGTACCAAAATTGTCATATATATATATATATATATATATATATATATATATATAGGGAAAGGGTCTAAATTGTTAATGTTATTTGTTTCTATTCATTAATATTTAACCGTTAACATTGTATTGATTTGAATAACATTTATTTAATCAATAAAAATATTTATGGCTCTATTTTCTAAACACATGTTTCAGTGTAAATGTTCAAGGTACTATTGATGGGATATTAATTAAACATATGAGTTATTTTCTAAACACATGTTTGACCTAATTAATTTTATGTAAATTAGGTCCATGACCGTGTCTTTCTCTCTAAACTGCATGTTATTCTCAGCTCTTGTTAATATTTCACATCTTATTTTAATTTCATTATTTAAACTGCAATATGTTTTTATAGAAATACCATATCAACGTATTGATTTCACCATCAAATAACACAATTTATTATCATTTAAATTATATGTGTTATGCATTTGTAAATATGTAGTAATTTATGTTTTTTAAAAAATTGTAACATTTTCATATAAATAACATATTTATAACTGCATCTTTCAAATGCAACTATAACCACATCATTCAAACATATAGGTTTAAAATTAATAAGTATGCAGTTTAAAGTCAATTTCATATTTAATACATAGTTATAATTATAACTGTTTTTTTCTTGATGAAGTTAAATTACAACCATTATAATTATAACTGCATTTTCTTAATGAAGTTAAATTACAATCACATCTATCTATCTATTCTATTACATAAACAAAGATAATATAGAACTCTTAGTAACCTTATCTCTCATTCACTATCTGACTGAATAGTGCATTCTCCTTAAGTTTTGGTATAATTTTTGTTTTAGATCCTCTATTCTATTATATGAGAAAGAGAATATAGAACTCTTGGTAATCTTATCTCTCGTTCACTATCAAACTGAATAGTGCATTCTCCTTTACTTTTGATAAAAAAATTGTTTTAGACCCTCTAAAAATTTTCAGTAATCCACAAAACTACCATCATTAACATAACAATTAATGTTATTATTTTTCCTTTTGATAAAATACTCTTGCGTACGTTTATTTCTTTTGATAAACCGATAATCATTATTTCTTTGTAATCTAACAGAGATCTCTCCCTCTTCTTCATGTTATCCTATCTATTTTGTTCTATTTTATTACATATAAAAGTGAATAAAAGATTTTCGTATTCTTATTTCTCATTCAATCTGAAGCCAAATACTATCTCTCATCGATTTGAGTAAAAAAATTGCAATTTCTCCCTCCAACTCTTTTCCAATCACTATTCATGTATCCATTGTATTTATTAATATTCATTGTTTTGCCTCTTAGCATTCTTCTGCTTTTAATTTATTAGTAACTAAGAAAATGTATTTTTGATAGTTCCCCTTTCTTTTTCTATAACTTCGTCCTCTCTTCCGATTAATGTGTAAATTCATCTTCCTAAAACCTATCTTCATTTCTCTTTAATTCAATCTTCTAATATGTTTTTCAAATTCGTCAACATTTCTATTTTCTCCCTTGATTCCCATAAACTATATTTCTTTCAAATCAATTAAGGAAACACCTTTTATTTTATAAGAAACCGTTGAATTGGAACCATTTGGATATGTAATCTAGCGAATATGAATGTTTTTTATTTGCTAACTTTCTTTTCATTTTTTCACAGAAGTTTAAAGTTGTATGATGATTACTTTCATTTCAGCATTTTCAAAGTAGTTAAAAGTTGTTGATTTTCTTCATTTCTGAAGTTGTTTTTTTAGGAATGTTTCTGTATCTCATTCTTTGGTTCTTTTCACCAGATTAATAGGTAAATTCTCATTTTTAGACCGTTATATTATAGTTTTAACCCTTATTTTGTATTAAGTTTTCGGATTTTCCATAATCTTATCTACTTCAGATCAGGTCTACAATTAAACTACTGTATGTTCTCATTTTTAAACCTTTTTCCAAAATTTTCAATATTTTTGTGTTCATGTTTGGTGATGCGTGGTTGTCTCCTGGATTTTATTTATAATTTCTTCTATTAATGTAAAAGTGTTTCATGTTACCTAAAAACACCTTTTATTTTGTAAGTAAACATTGAATTAGAATTATCTAGATCTGGAATTTATGTGTTTTCACTTTGTAGGAAACCGTCATCGATGAAGACGAATCTGGATGTTTTTTATATGGTAACTTTCTTTTCATTTTTTTCACAGTGGTTTAAACTTGTTTGTTGATTACTTTCAATTAATCATTTTCAAATTAGTTAAAAATTGTTGATTTTATTATTTCTAAAGTTGTTTACCTAGGAACTTTTCTGCATCCGATCTCCATGCTTTGGTTCTTTTTACCAGACTAATCCTTATTTTGTATAAAGTTTTCAAATTTGCCATAATCTTATTTGCTTCAGATCAGGTTTACAATTAAACAACCATATGTTCTCATTTTTAAACCTTTTTTCAAAAAAACTGTGTTCATGTTTGGTGATGCATGGTTGTCTCCTAGATTTTATTCACAATTTCTTCTATTATTTTAAAAAAGTTTCAAGTTACCTAAAAAGATATATACCTAATAATGAGTATCATAGTCACAAAGGTAAAATAAAAATTCATAATAATGTCATTTTAAGTGTGTTTTAATTATTTTGTTTCTTCTCTGTCCATGATTGTGTCAATATTATCAATTTAAAACCACTCTATGTTGTCATTTTCAAACCGTTTTCAGACTATCAACCTCATTTACAATCTTATTACCTTGGTAGTATTGTGTGTTATTATGAAATTTTTATTCATGCTTTTTTATTACCATAACAATACAATTTCTTCTAACAGTAAACTAATCATGTATATTGTGTTCTACACAATCAAATTTACGAATTTTGTGTTTGATTTCTTTATGCTAGGTTTTATTCTCCAATAATGGCATCTTAAGTATGTTTTAAATAATTTGTTTCTTCTATGTTTGTGATCATGCCAATATCACCAATTTGATTGTCTAATGTAAAATATTTATTGAAGAAGTATTTAATGTTATAAAGTGGTGTGACCATTATGCATAAGTTGTTTATTAAAAATATGCGCATAAAAGGATTGTCCACATATTTATAGCAGTAGAGCCCTTACCATCTATCCTCGTTGACAATCTTATTACCTTTGTAGTCTTATGTGTCATTATAAAATTATTATTCATGCTTTTCTGTTACCCTAACAATACAATTTCTTCTAACAGTAAACTAATCAAGTATATTGTATTCTACGCAATCAAATTTATGAAGTTTGTGTTTGATTTCTTTGTGGCCAGTTTCTTTGTTCTTCTAACAAAACAGTATGTCCTATCTTTATTATGGGCGTTCCAAACTTTTGGTTGTTTGCCTCATCTATTCAATTGTTTGTTTTTATATCTGTTGTCCTTAGCGATTGTGTATTGCCAAATGCAATCATAGCTATCATTTGTGATTCAAAAGCAATCATCTATTTTCTTTGTTTGCAATACAAACTTTGCTTTGTGTTCCCGTATCCAAGGAAGTATTTTTGTATTTACCATATCTTTTTATGTCCATTCAGTTTCACTATTTCACTAAACCTTATGCTACTTCACCAACCATGTCCTTAGAATTGAATTCCTTCTTTAATTAAATAAAGAAAATAATAATCACTAATGTTATGGTATGTTATTTCTGTCTTCCTAACAAATGTAGGAAAGATGAACGAAACGAAAATTTTAGATGCATTAAATCATATTATCTTATATTTTCTTCACACCATACCAAAAAATTTAGTTGCTGTCAGTAGCATTGACATAAGAAGACAAAAAATTTGACCATTTCATTCAGAAATACTTACGTTAATTTCTTAGAACTTCTCTAAATGAATTGTATGATCTGCCCTTGCCTTATTACTTCATTTCTTCCCAAAATTGAAAGAGCAATTTTTGTTGGAAGTAATCGTATACTAATCAACTATTTTTAAATTAAATCCATGTTTTCTTTATAAATATAATTTTTTTCCTACTATTTTATAATGCAAGACTATAAATTTGTCAACCATATTTCACACCTGTAATTCAAAATATAAATTTTGATTAATTTCCATTTCAATAGAATTATTTCACTATTTACTGCAACTTATTTTTGCATATTCATTTTCATTGTTTTATACTTTTTTTATCGTTTAACGATACTTTATCAGTCATGATCTTGGAATTTATTTTTTATTCCCACTAAGATGATTTTGTGACAAAGAATATATGGAAGATGTATCCTACTTTGAATTTCTTACTTCTTATATTTACTGGAAGTTATAGTATGCCGCCCTATGGCTTCCTAAGGTACCAAGCAAAGATATAACAAGTAAAAATTTTGATATATTGCTGTTGTCTTTCAACTAAACTATACATTATTTTTTTCTTGGATTGCTAAAAGATGAGTAACTATATTTGAATAGCAAAGCACAAGATTATACAACTAAAATTGTGCTAATAAATTTTCTATTTTTTTTATAGTCGAATATATGTTGTACATTTTTTTTATAATTTATACTTTGTTTACAAACGGTTAATGTATGTTGATTGGAAGTAATTGGCTGCTACAAGGTTAACAAAGTTTCTTTCATGGGGTTTTCCACTTACGTAGTATATTGGGCAGTTTATTTAATTTTATCTTATCTGTTCATCAAAGTTGCTTACATTCTTTCGTTATTATGAAGAAATTTTGCTTTTCTCTTTTCCGTTTGCTATAAATGATTTGAAATACCATTGAGTTATAGTTATCATGGTAATTAAGAGTAAGGATTAGATACAAATATCATTGTATGGCACTTCATGGATGAATTTATGTTTGGTAGTGTAGTATATGTTGCACCCTGGAAGCAATGAAGCATTGTTATGCTAATCATTATAACTCAAGGGATTTATTTATATTTCACGCATTAATTATATTCATTATTTTGGATTGTGAACTTGAATGCATGATAAGAATCAATTTAATGTATGTTTCAAAAAAGTGAGACTATGTGTTGGTATCTAAGTTATCCAATTAACTTTGAATTTTTTAACTAATACACTAACTTTCATCTTCAATCTGCTTTGCACATTCTAACCATTAAGCGATGGTCTATGTTTCAATAAAGTTAGTTTAAGCAGCCATAAGTTCATTTCAATCATCAAATGACTTTGATAAAATGAGTAAGTACATATTAAAGATTTAGAGGATTATTTTTTTGTGTTCATATCATTTTCGGTAGTACGAAAGGTTGGGAAATAAATTTAATGGATTGTGTATATAACTTATTTTCTATATAAAAAAGTAAGGGAAAATAATATTGATTGAAATTTTAAAAAAGTTAATTAAGAAATGAGTTGAATTAAATGATCATGTTAACTGTCATTTAAAAAATATTTTTGTATTATAGAATAAATATTCGATAGTAACAATAGATAAATATAGTTGCAATATATATGCTTATTTTTACTCAATTTTGATTTTTAAAAATCTAATTGATTTACACTTTCTCAACAAGAGTCATCTTTTGCACGTCGATGTGCTTTTCATATACTAATTAACATGGAGCTTGCGGTCTTTACCAAATTGTGTAACATTATCACTATTCTCTAATAGCAAGCTTATCATTTTGGTAAAAAGATGAACATTCAATTCATTTGGGTTTAGCCACTTGGACATGGAAGGATGACAACCTCTACCAGCATATGCTGCTTGGTCAACGATGCTACATTTTTATCGAAAACACTAATTTTTCTTCTTCATTTTTTTATGTATATCGAACCAAACAATCCTTCTGCTTATCTATTATAATGCTGTAAATGTTTTCTTTTATGCACTTAATTTAGCCTCGCTTGACTTCTTTGTTTAGCACGATTCAATATTCATGTATTTGATAAGATTTAGATAACACCCTTTCGTTCATCTTTTAAACAAAATATATTTAATTTGATATAATTTTTCTGATGCCGATATATTTGTCAAAAGTTAGTATTACCTTGGTTGAAAATATTAGGTCATCTATTTTATTTTATTTTCTATTACCTAGCTAGCTACTATGCTTTCAAATGAGTCTGATGACCAACGATACAATTTTTTATTTAGGTGCTAAAGAAATGCACTACAATATATCCTCCTTATTTTAGAAGCACGTTGGATTGTGCATCAAAATTATTTGCGCATAAGCCATCGTGAACCATTCTATGCAACAGTTATTTTTTTATAACTGCTCCAACATTTGTACCGAACCACTTGGACCAATTGATCCATCAACACATGATAGCTCAAGAGTACAAGTGCTACATATGTATGACCTTTCTATATATCCCTTTGTGATGTATAGACTATATTGTTCTAATATGAAATGGCCCATTTTTCTGTACCCTTTGAATCGACAATAACCCATACATGTCTAACTCAAATTGCACATAAAGACTAATCATTAATGGTAGAAAGAAAATAAAGACAGAACAGAACCTCACACGAATGGAATAACATATATTATTTCAATAATAATCTTTACAGTGGAAAATTTTAAATACAATATCATAGTCTAACCTAGATTCAGCCTGGACAATTATAACATCTGCCCTTACAAATGCTGACAAACAAAAAAAAATACAATAGATGCAACAGATAATAGAATACGTCCATACAATGATGAAGATCTCCAGCTCTCCTCTGGAAACTCCAACCGTCTTCAACTCAACCTGAAACTACTCGGATCTGAACCAAGTAATAAAAATACCCGGATCAGGCTTGATAAACCAGCGTGAGATACTCGACATTTACAATGTATAGATCATGACGATATTATCAAAACCTTTGAAAAGAAGGGTATCTCATAAGACCACGTCCACACATAAATACGGACGGGATTTTACCTTATGATAACCAAAACACTTCATACCAAAATACAGTTGATATTATTTTTTATGACATTCTTTTAAAAACACTTTTCAAATAAACAAATAAGGTACCAACATGTGGACCAAGTCTAAGGTAATATATCTGGACTGGGTCAACAAAATATACCGAATGGAATATATGATACCAAAAGGGGGTAACTGAAATGTTTGCAAGTCATTATAGCTATTTTAGGAATACAACCAAAATCGTAAATCTCGTATTAGGGTTGGATTTCCAACATGGTAGGGCACTAGTGGCCTTTTCTCTAATCCACGCATAACAAACATAGTTCCCACGGCGCCTTAATCACTTTTCTCAAACTAGTCACTTGGAACTATACTTGCTACACTACAACTGATAACCGGTAGTTTCCTACTTTTCTTAAGCTAACCACTTTATCCACAAGGAGCATAAATGCCTTAAGGGACGTATCCCCGAAAGGGCCAAACGCATTTGACACCACCATACGTACTCACTTGTTTCGAATTTCCGTCTGTTGGACCACATAATATCTCATCATAATCGGGGTGTGACGCTAGTGAAGCTACGATCAATTTCTTCAAAGCCACGTTTTCATAAAAAACCATGCTTTGATCATAACAGGTTCCACTTTGAATGCCACACTATCATTCCTTTGATCACTATTTGACTCCCACAAGCATACAATCTCTGAGCTCGTATGTCTCAGAGAAGGGTGTTAAGCTAAGAGAAGTTGCCTTTTCCACCATCAAGCAGATGTACATTTGTAAAAGTCAAATTTTGTGTCATAGAAATGCAATGTCGGACATTCATCCATACAAGTTCGTTCTGGGACTGAACGAAACCGAAGGCACTCTCCTACTACCACTAGTAGCGAGTAGTCCTTGCAATCCGAAAAATATCCACAACGGGAGACCGCTGCTATAAATAACTCTATAATGGAAGCGACTCGGAGCATGTTCAACAAGCAGTACTTACGCTATGAAGATCCACGGTCTTCAATAATCATCACCTTCAACATGTCTTCATTTTCGAACGTATACATTGGTTCGAAGTGGTTTTTGGATAGGAATCACCCAAATCCGACTCCAGTTCCTTCGAAACCAATCATCTCTTAAAAAGATATTAAGTTCATAAGTGGATATCAATCATCAATCAATTACTTCATCTTTTATTTAAATCAAATATCTTTCTTAGATATATTCTTTTTAATTTATTCCATTTTCTTCTCAAATGTATATGGAATCATTAAGCCTCATTTACCAAATCATTTGATTTATTTAAACCTTTCTTAAATCCTGGAATAATTTCAAATCATTTTCTCTTTTACATAGGAAAACCTTTCCAAATCATTCATTAAATCTTAATCGAAGATTTCTTATATTCAAGTTATAACTTTTAACTTAGGAAAAATGTTTCCAAATCATTCATTAAACCTTAATCAAAGATTTCTTTCTTAACTTCAAATCATATTCTTGCAAATCGAAGATTTTCATAACAGAGCACCACTGCAACTTTAAATATGGTAAATTTCATCTCTAGGGACTAGTGACAACTAATTCTACATCATGAAGATCTTTGTCGTTAATGATCTTTGTCTTTAAAATGTTTTACTTCAAAGATTAGTTTGAAGGCTTTTTCAGATAGGAATCGCCCAAATCCGATCCCGGTTTTTCAGATAGGAATCACCCATATCCGATCCCGGTTCCTTCGTGCTAGTCATCGATAAAAAGATGTTATGTTCATATAGGGTTTCGAAAATTAGTTTCAAGTGATTTTCAGGTAGGAAAAACCCAAATCCGATCCCCGTTCTTCAAATAGAAATCACCAAAATCTGATCCCGGTTCCTTTGTATCAATCATCGAATAAAAGATGTTAAATGGTTAGTGAACATTCAAATAATTTATTCCTTTTCTCTTATCTTGGAAAAACTTAAATATGACCTTTTAGAGCATTCGGGCTTTCCTTTCGAGCTATTCCATCCCTCGTCTAAAAAGAGAAACATAGGCCAGGTAAGTTCAGGGCACTGTTTGCTCCATCCTTAACCCTAGTTAAACACGTTGTTTAATCTTTCCAGATCTCACAAGTGGAACAAATGTACTAGTCGTTTCCGCATACCCAGTTGTTAATCTTCATTTTAGAAATTATTTATTAAACTTCTAAATCATCATTTAAAACACTTAATTTTTATTTTAAAAACATTCATAATTGATTCTACAAAAAATCGTTAATTTTAAATCTTCTTTTAAAAAGTCATTGCAACAGCAGTAGAAAAATGCTGCGGAAAGTGCTTTATAAGCTTATTTGATTTAAACAACTTTTTAATATTTTAAAATTCATATTTTCCATCCCAAATCTCTTTTAAACCATTTTATTAGATTTATCAAATTTATTTCATATTTTTAATCATTTAAAAATATCATTTATAAATAAATCCCTTTTTGGATTTCGAACTACAAAACCACGATGTTTCTGGAATATATTTTTGGACATATTTCAAACTCTACTTAATGAAATCTTGATTTTCTTTCTTTCTTTGAAAATTAATATCATTTTGGACCAAAGAACTTTTATTTCGAAGAAATCTGACTTATAAATTATTCTCTACGTTAATTTGAAGTTACGGGTCGAAATTTACGAATTGGCGCTACGCAACAAGCTCGGTTTTGACCAATTTTGTGAATTGCTTCAGAACTTGTCTGAAACACTTAAAATTTGTTTTAAACCATCTTTAAACTATTTTAACTTATTTAAAATCATTAAGAGGCTAAATAACTTCCATACACATATTCATATGGATTTAATTCTCATTTAATTAACTACGATTAACTTACTAATATTTTTCTTACCATTTATCAAACAAGTTATCAACCACATAAAAAATCATATAATCAACCGATTTTGCAACCAAGTTATCAAACATTTAATCGTTCAACATATTTAAACTTTCAAATCATTATACTTGAAATAAGTTATGGATTAATTAGTAAATACGAGTACTCACCTTTTAACCAAATTGTTCACTTCCTACCAACATTCTTTTTCAAACAACACTTCGCTATTGTTTTCAACTTTAACTAACTTTGAAAAATTCCGTGGAGCTTCCGCAACACCTTGAATTTTCTCCTAGCTCCTTGAAATAAAATCGGCGGCACTTCCTTCTCTTTTTCTTGCTCCGTAGCTTCACGACTTGCTTTCCGCCTTCCAATAGGTTCGGCCTTGCCTTGATCATCCCCTACATCCATCATTTCTTCACTTATTAGATACCAAACCATGTTTTTTTGGTATCCTAAGGTCTTTGGCAAAGTTTGGTGGTGTTTGGAGTTGAGTTGATATGATTTTGAAAAAGTTAGCAAGGAAATGGAAGAGAAGAAGCCATTAAAGAGAGCTTCAAGGAGGAAGAAGGTAGAAATAGTGTGAAAAAGGTAAAAAAGTGGTTGGTATTTGTAGAAAAAGAAATGAAGTGGTAAGTTACCAAAATATTCCTTTACCAAATTACCAAAATAACCTTACTTACTTCTTAAGTAACCTTTTTTTTTAAAAACATTTAACATCACATTTCAAATCATTATTTTACGTCATTTTCACTTAGATATTAAGTAAAGAAAGTAATAATTATGTTTCTTTGATTTGATGTTTACTTTATACTTTGAAATGACATTTTTGTCTTTTTGTACTTACTTTTTATTAATTATATTCTAGGATCTTCTAAGTATATTTAGTAAAAATAAACTTGATTAATGAATTAACTAATACTTGTACTATTTTAATATATATTTCTATATAAGAAAATAAAGGTGCAACGACGTTGCGACAACTTTTGATCGATCAAACTTCGTTTTCGACAAAATGTTTTACGGTCACATTTTAACGTTTTAGTTAAACTATTTATTTATGTAAACCAAATTTAAAAATAAATTTGTATAATGCAATTTCAAAATATAAACACTTGTAAATAAATTAAAATAATTTATTTAACCAGGGAAACTTATTTTTTTGAAATCGGCATTTTGTCACTTTTGTCGTTATAGGCAAATGTTACTATTTTTGTGTATGTTTCTCTTTCCAAATCCTATCTAATATTATTTGAATTATATAACCATACGTATTTTATATTTAAAATCACTTTAAATAGCATATTTTAAAGTGGTCAAATTGTAGGTCGTTACATAATAGTTTCTATTTGATTATAGGGTGGATAATACATTAGATTAGTTTTCTGATGCGCCTATTGAATCAAAACATATATTATGCATGACATTTTATTGTCCAACATTAAACAATTGCATACAATATTTTTTCACATTACTCTGGTTTGAACATGATTTACAAATATGGTTTTACCAATAACGTATCCTTTTGTTTTTGCCATAAACTATGTAAATTAATTAATTCGTGCTTGAAACCATTGATTGTTTGATTGGAAAAGGAATCAGGATCACATGGACTGCATATAAAGTAAGGAGTACAAACGTGTAAACATCAAACCAAACTTTTTTTAAATTTCACAATCGTGAACAAAAAAAATTTGACCGATGAATCTCAAATTGAAACTCCAACCATGGATTCATATCAAATTTGAAGTTTTAAGTTTGTTCAAAAGTTTGAAGAAATTAGAAGAAAATAACAATGACAAAAATGATAGATCTAAGTAGGCCTATCAATATGGATACTTGCGGACGTGGATAGTGTCATATCTGCATCTGCGTACAAAATCATTTTGGAATACCGGATATCCACATCCGTAGATACAGGCATGTATCGAATAAATATCCCATCCATCGACGATCGATAAATCAAAAAAAATAAACCTAAAATTTTAGTTTAAAACGTGTTTTTTTCAATCTCATTTATCATAAAAAGTGTGAAAATAAATAAATATGATGATAATAAATATAAATTATAATCTTTATAAAAACCAAACGGATAATTTTTGGATGCGGATGCCTTCACATATGCATTCATATCCGTTTTTTCGGATATAGAATACTTATCTGCTTTTCAGACGCGGATGAATTTCGTAATTTTTCGGGTATACATTGTCAACTTTAGGTCTAAGCAACTAACCATAATAGGACGTATTTAATTAGATCCTCCAATTTCTTTAACAATTCATAACGTAATCAGACATTAGTTACATCTCCCAGCTATGCGCTTAGGAATATGAAAAGATGAATGCTTTAGCAAAATAGAAAGAATCAAACTTGGCTATTCAAGGAACAAGGTTATCATACTTTCATTCAAAAAGGAGCATAAGATGAACTATGTCTTTTGTTCTACTCATTTGAACTATGTCTTCTTCCAAAAAATGTTATGCTACAAAATGAACCATAAGGATGTGTTCCACATGCTTATTGTTTTTTTGATACATGTACTCAATATATTTAACATTCATATAGTTTAGATTGCACTGTGTTACCTTCAAAATAATTAAGCATTATTTAATTTGCAAAATTTACACCACGTTTATTTCTTCTAGATAAACCCATAATCATTATTTCTTTGTAAGCTAATAGAGGTCTCTCCCTCTTCACCATGTTATCCCATTCTTTTATATAAAAAATTCACAACATCGGAAAGGCAATTTCCTCATGGTTATAAGTGTGAGAAAATGAATTTGTCACAGTTGTACCCGTTATAACAGGTGCCGTAGGCAAATTCAATGACACTTTTACTCACGGTTATTACCGTGATAAAAGGATATTTTCCAACGCCTATAACCATGATAAATTTAGACATTATAACGCTTATAACCGTGACAAAACAATATTTCCTAACATTTATAACAGTAACAAAAACGAACATTCTAACACTTATAACCATGATAGAAATGAATACTCTAACACTTATAACCGTTACAAATAAATATTATATCACACTTATAACCGTTACGAAAGGATATTTCCTAACACTTATAGCTGTGACAATTAAAACGGCATCACAAACTATACTGCAACAATATTTTATTACAGCCACAAACAATCTATACAACAGCAAATATATAGTATTAACATGAAGAAAACACTACAATCAATAATTAGAACAACATCAAACATTTATGTTCATACAACACTACAATCAATAATTGGAACAACATCAATCATTTATGTTCATACAAACACTAAATGGATACTTGATACCAACACCGTATATAACCAACTTTAAAACACAGCTTCAAAATATAACTACATAGTGTTTAGTAACTTATTAATAATGCAAACGATACGCGGACCAAATCACAAAAACCCCTTCCATTAGTTCGGATAGCGTGTAATGGTCATTTTGTAGTGCTTCATAAATTGAAGCTTCTGGATTGAGAACATCCTCCATCCAAAAAACTTTCTCTCCTTCAACCACCTTTTTACCATGACATATCTTTTGCGCCCCCAATGTGTCCTTTTGCTACCTCCGTCAAATCTGTTGACAATAGCTTTACTAGTTATTTCTCTCTCGTAGAAGATCCTATTATTCCATTTAGTGGAGCACTTAAGCTACCTCCAGGACTGTTGCGATTTTTCTCTGTATTAGAAGCAGCTTCTGCTCTTGGTGTAGTCATATTTACTTCAATGTGATTTACAAGCATCTATATACATTGTCTCATATCATTTATAGATAACTCATTGTTTTCATCTCTTCATGCATTTCTATTTTCCATTGTTGATTTGCATTCTCTTTGTAATTGATAATGGCTTTTGAAGCTTGAGAGACTCTTGCTTTACATTAGACGTTGAGATAATTGCTCGGAAATAGCTTTGCTTTTTATCATCCCGAAAAACTTCGGCAATAGGATCTTTTTCAAAATCTTATAAACTTCTTATTCCAACTTCTCCATCAACACTAACTTTCGATTTTTGTCTTTCTTTGGCTACTTCTATAAATGCCTACATAGTTCATAATTTTGTAAAGATGTAAAATTACATAACAGAGTTTAAATACGTTAACTAGTATGCTTGGGTGTAGCAGCGCTATTGTCGTATAAGGTAAACCAGCAATCAAATTTTACATAACAGAGTGCTATTTACCACAATGATGCAGCTAGCATTTAGTTTTCTGCAATATAGCCATCAATATGTTTGCAAATGCCATTTTTATTTTTTTCCAGTTACTACAGTGAGAACACTATTGATGCTGCAGTCAAAAGCTGAAGAACTCAAGTTCATCATTTAATGAAATAACCTGCTTGTAAATATGAATGCATTTATCAGGTTTAATTTCATTTTTTTCATAGTACTTCAGATTGAACCATGGCTTATTCATACTATTTTGGTTACAGAAGTGCTACTGACAGAAATGAACAACATGATACTGGAGTTGCTTCCACATGCCTTATAGCTAAGAAGGATGCAACTAGGGCAACTATAGACATTAGTGAAGACTTTGAAAGTAAGTTATGTTATTTTTTGATTTTTCTTAGTATTTCCAATAATTATTGTATTTTGTGAACATTTGGAGGAGGTGTAGTAGAGTTTGCAGGCAGATGGTATATTTTGAGATTAAAAGTTCATCGGGATATTCTACACTTCATACAAATATGACTTTGCATGCAGTTAGTTGTGTTCAATCTTCAAATTACTTGAAGAAGACATCAGTTTTCAAAATTCAAACATGATATCAGATGATAAATTTAAGACGCATATAAAGGAAATATGTCAACTAACCAAATTCTATACTGCAAATGAATTTTAGGATTTTCTTTCATGTAAATTTTGTGTATTATACTCTAACTTATTTTTTGAACTATCAAGTGGAATTTGAACAAACTTGTTTGTGGATGTTTGTATCAGGCACAGTTTGAGGGATGAAATTAGCTCTAGAAACATTTAAAGTGCACATCTCTTCTCTACCATTAATAGTGGAAATTCGATGAATATGATTTCAATTGTGTCTTTATTAAATTTTAAAAAGTACCTTATACCCACCAATGGATTTATGTGCTGGTTTTGTACATCCTGTGCTTTATCTAATATATTCTAACGACACGGAGGATAATAATGAAAGAAGTTGTATTGTCATTTTAAAATCTTACTGTTAGTGAGCCTACAAATCCAATGAATAGAAAATTAAACAATTAGATTTTATCAAATTATTTATTTATTTATTAAACACAAAATCATTTTGTGATGGATATGTATATAGTAGAAGACAAATTGTTCATTATAAATTTAACATCACAACACAAATTAGGCGCCCATCAATCTATTAATTAACCACAAATTGTTCGGTTTTTATATCACAACCAGGTCAGGTTCAAGTCAAGTGCACATGGCCATGCTATAGCAAACAAACACACATGAACAAGCAGTAAAACAAGAGAAGGCCATGCATATTTTTTAGTGGCGCAAGGAAGCACCTTCCCGGTTTTTTTACTTGTGTGCGCCACTTTCCATGCCTTTGCTCGTGTAATTTTACATTCGGGATTATCTATTTCCTACATGAATAAATGTATATATATTCAAAAATTATACAATATTATCGCGATTGGTTCTGAAAGGCTTACTAAGTACCAATTCTTCATATAGTCTAGGATAAGATTTTCTTCCCGATGTATGATTTATAGTGTTCTATCTTTTATTATTAGCATTCGTCTTGTATTGTTTTTTTCTTATCAGCATGCTCAGTGTCGATGAACCCCTCCCACTAAACTTTATCAATGTCTTCGGGTCTGTTATCAATCGCAAGACACCTAGGCAATAACCCTCGTTTTGTTTTAAGGTATAACTTTCTCAATTTCTCTTTTACTGTTCTGAAGTACTTTGAAAACGCTTTCTTTAAAATAGGTCGAGCTAAATCGGGGTTTATATTCAAATAAAACTCCTTCTGTAGAAAGGAAAAATAAATGTTCTAATTATGATTTTGTACTTCAAATATGCATAAAAAATCATTGTAGTAAAAATGGTAAATTCAAATACCCTGAGTGCTTTTCATAAATTATCCCTGAAAAACCCGTCAACTTTCCTCCAATCTTCATAGCTGATGGGAATATGCCTTCGAATTAGAGTGCCACAACAGGAACTCCACTTTGTTGCGTCATCACCTTTAGCACCTTCCATCTCGACGATTATCGAGTACTTTTTATTTGGTGAGGGAGGAGGATTTTCTTCTTTTGTGCTATCTGTATGTCTACTAGAACTAGTAGACATTCCAACCAAATATATGCAAGAGATTTATATATATTGGGTAATCCATTCACTACGAAAAAGGTGTATAATGAAATCTAAACTTAATTAGATACTCATGTCTAATTAGCGGAAACAAAAGTATGGTAAGCATATTAAATCTGAAAACAACCATAATCCACCATGTCATTGTCAAATGAAAACATTTTTTCCTTGGTGGTCTTTCCAAAAATCTTAGAACCATGATATCAATCTATCGACATTTTCTAACTTACATGCCAAAGCGAGATGAAAAGGTAAAGGAAATACAGGTCAGCACTTGTGCTTCATAAGTCAGAAAAAGTGCTATTTGATATATAGAATTTGATATAACTGTGTACAGTATAACCATGCACATTTGATATATAAAATTGGTTCCATTATATACAGTTTATATATCCACAGTCTGTATTTCTAAACCAAATGTTGAAGTGCTGTAATGTCCCTCCAAGTGGTGTAATGAAAATAATTTACCGTTCTCGAAACAATCTAACCTTGAATTAGTTGCTAACAGCAATCCATACCAGGTAATAAGTAGAATTCTATAGTGAGGTCGACAATTTAACCACTATGATAAGTTTAAATCATGAATCGGATTGAGAATAATAGGTGAAAATAAGTAGCTTCACATCAGCATTCTCATCAAAGAGAACATATTGTAGTAAAACACAAAGAGCATAACAAAGTAATAAGCATGCATAATATGACAATGTTTAACTGAATCTTTCAACTAACTATATTGTAACGATCTCGATTTTTAAGCTAAATTTAAATTGGTAATTAATTTAATTTTGAAATTAAATTGTGAATTAATTTGGTATTTTCCAAATTTAAATAGATATTTGTTTGTTTATTAATATAAATGTATATAAATATGATTTTAAATAGAATTTCTAGTTGGAAATTCAGAAATAATACTTTGAATAATATATTGGGTATGGATTAGTTTGTGAATTTATTTGAGAAATAATTTGAATGTTTGGGAATAAAAACATATAGTAGATTGTGAAAGAAAAATTTGTAAAAAGAATTTTAATCTGGGAATTCTAAAATAAAATATATTGTAAAATAGAATTTGGATTTGAAATTCAAAATAAATATATTTGAAAAAGAAATTGGATTTGAAAACTCCATATTTTAAAATTAATTTGCTTTCTAATATTATAATGCATATATAGGTATATGTATACATATTGATTGGAATTCAAAAGTAAATATTTTATAAATTGAAACAAGGGCTTAAACATAATATTAATTATCTATAACAAGTGTAAGTTAAATAGCTATGAATTTAACAAGTGTTAATTTAAAATTAACAAGTGTAGATTTAATGTACTTTGTATTAACAAGTGGCATGCAATAATCTTACGTTAAATTTTTTTAACAACATACATTAGTGAGAAAAAGACATGCCTCATTTTTCTTTCACAAACTCAAAACCAGTTCAACTGAAGTAAATTCAATTCAATATACAAATCAAGTTCACACTCAAAAATAAAGCAATAATTCAACTCAACAAATCCGTATCAAAACAGAAATCTGTAAACCAAATTCAAGATCAAAGCAGGCAACAAAAATTCAACTGGAAATCAAACTCAAAAAAAAGAAAGAAAAAAGAAAGAAAAAAGAAGAAACTTGTAAACTCAAACAAGGGAATTTAAAGCAAAGGCAAATTCTTCCATAAATTCAATTAAATCGGTTCTTCAACCTGAATCAAGGCAAATCAACATCAAGGCAGATTCAACAATTCCAGATTTCAAATCAAATAGGCTTTCAGTTTTCAAATAATCAATTTTCAAGGCTCTGCTTCTCTGTCTTTACACACAGGTGATCAAACTTACCTTTGTCCTGATCTTTGATTTAATGTTGTGATAAATGTTGAAGTGAAGTTGCAAATATGTTTGTGTGTATGCAAATATGCATGTATATATGTAGAAATGGGCGTGTGCATGTATGTATATACCTCTATTTAGAGGTTACAGGCATAAGTTAATTTCAAAACTCAAATCTCGCTCGTCAATCTCTGTTAGAGTTTGATGTTTAAACAGAAATAGAATTTAAATGTCAGGATTTAAATATTAAAAATACTGTTAAGTATAAAATACAGATGGATTTATTGGGAGGAAGGAAAACACGGTATAACTTACAAGTATGAAAATATTCGACTCAAATGATTTATTGTTTCAATTATATAATCTGTTTTTTAATCGAAAATGATGAATTTTAATGAAAATTTCAATATTTTTAGTTCATTAATTCATGAGAAAAGACGAGATGAACGGAAATTGATTTATGGCCAAATTCTGGCGATTAACAGGTCTGGCTTCATCGTGGTTAATGTCGAAGGTAGACTGGAGGATGTAGGTCACTGGAAATATAGTAGTCAATTTTATCTTGGGCCATGGTGGTCAGGGGAGGAGGAAATAGGGTTTTTGTGATGGTTTTGATCGTCGGAGTTGACGAGGGTAGTACGCCGATGGTGGCGCATCTGGATGAATCGCATAGGGGGAAATTGGAGCTTGATGTCGTGGCACGACTATCTGTTGAACGGTGAGAGTTCTGAAGGTCGGAGGTGACGGCCATCGGCGGTTTTTCGTTTGGGCGTGCTTTCCAGTTTTGATCAAAGTTGTTCAATTTTTTCTTGCCTTCGATTTCGTTGTTCTGAAGGATCGAGATGTTTGTTGAGGTCGATTGTAGGTTGGTAAGGACCGAAGAGATGGTCGGAGGCTGCGTTGTCGTCGTGCACGTGCACGGTGATGATCGTGTATCTAGACCTACTTTGGTGAAGAAGAAGAAGCTTGGACTCGGTGTGGTTCTCGTGTTGTTTGCGGGTTCGACTCGAAGGTGTTGAGGAAGGGGCGGCCTCGTGTGTTGTCTCGGGGTTTATTTGGTTTTGCCTCGGGTCTGTGGATAAGCAAGTTTGGTTTTAAAATTTCTTTTGGCAACCAGATTATGAACTAAAATAAAAATGGGTAGTTTTATAAAAAAGTAAAGAAAATTCAAGTTTTCAAGTTTTAAAGGAAGGTATAAAATTTAAAGGCAAAGTAAATAAGTTTCAAAGTTAAAGTGTTTGCTAAGTTTTTCCAAAGTGAATTTTTAACAAGTTTTCTAATACAAGTTTCAAACTTGAATTTAAAATTCAAATATGATTTGACAATAATTTGATGTGGGTTTTGAAATAAATTCTTTATTAGATTAATTTTTAAGTCTCTGAGAGTTTTCAAATGTAATTGATTAAAGTGATTAAATGGATAATTAATTAATGATTTAGCTTTAAAACTTGAGAATTTAAAGATTGATTGATTACTTAATAATAAAGGGTTAACTTAATAAATTAAAGAATAATTAATTAATGAAATTAATTAATTAAGGATAATTAAATGATCAATGGTAAATTAATTAATTAACGATAATTAATTAAGGGTATTTTATTACTTTAAGATAATTTCTTAATAAAAGTAATTAAGGATAATTAATTAATGTTAATGATTAATTAATCAAGTGATAATTAATTTGTAATTTATTTATATAAGTGATTAGGGATAATCACTTATTATAATTAATGGTACTTAATTAAGGATTGATTAATTTATGTAATTAATTAAGGATAATTAATTAAAGGATAATTAAATAATAAAAGGTTGATATTTAATGATTAAAGATTGACTAAATTTATTAATCAAGGTTGGTTAAATTAATAATTAGGGGTTAATTAATTTACTAAAGGTTAATTAATAAATAATTAAAGATTAATTAATGATTAAGGTTTGTAAGTAATTAATAATAATTAGCCAGGATTAGTAGTTTATTCATAAGTAATTAATTTGATTTAAATTAATCAGTTGATTAATTATTCTTACTTATGGATGTTCGTATTCAATTGAATGTTGAATTGTCTGGTATCCCTGATGTGCGATGCTTTGTTTTGATTTTGAGCTGTGATGAATGTAATTATCTGTAATGAATGTAATTTATTTATCAGTGATAAATTATGTTATCTGTGAATCTGTGAATGAAGATAAGCGTTATAAGATTATACCGCTTTTCAATATTGATGTGTTTGAATTTGTAATGATTGATGATGTTGCACTATTGTGTAAAACCCCTGGATTACACCATACACACACAAATATGGATTGCACGAGGAAATTCGTTAAGTCACGGATTTTTGAAATGGTTTTAAAGTTGAATTTTGAATTCAAATAGTTTGGGAATGGAAGTGGGTTAAATATGAAGAGCTTTTGAAAAAGAGTTTAAAGATAAAAGTTATTTTGGATAACTTGATAAGGTTTTGAAATTTAAATAGTTTGATTTGAATTTAAATTCAGGATTTGAAATTGAATCCTATGTTTGGAAATTATGGTTTAAAAAGGGTATACAAGTTATAAATGTGTTTATATGGGTTTTAAACCATTTTAAAAGTATTGTTTTGGGAATTTGAATTTAACCCAAGTTTTATACTTGAAGGGCTTTAACTTGTACAATTGTAATCGGATTTTTCTAAAACGAAAACTATTTGTTTTCAAATAATAATAGCTTTCATATAAAGAAAGGATTTCCAATTTGTGTTGAAAAGATTTCAAGTTTGAAATGGAATTGTTTTGAAAGCTTTGAATTAATCTTTGTGAAAGATTGTTAAACCTTGTTTTGAAATCGAAAAGGATCTTAAAGATATATCTTTTGTATAAAAGAATTGGAATTGAAATAGTTTTGAAAACTATGAATGAGTCTTTGTGAAAGATGAGTGAATTTTGCGAAGTGAATCTTTTTGTTTAAAATATTTGGAAATGGTAATTTGTTTAAACCATTTGAAAGAAAAGTTTTGGGTAATAAGTTGTGACTTAACTAAGATCCCAATATCCATATATTTTTAAATAATTGCGCTCATTATTTGGTTTAGTCGGGAGAGGACTTTGTGTCATATAACCCATTTCGAATAATGATACGACGATATGGATAGCATTTAAAGACCGGCGGTGAAGACCGGATATTTTCGAGAATGAAAGGATAACTCATCGAATGTCTCTGCACTTAGTCGCACCGGTATAGAGATCTCCATATGTAATGGGGAGTCCGATCTGGATTGTGAATATCCAAAGTGCAAGGGCTTCTTTGTGAAGTGCCTTCGGTTCTGTTCGAATCCGAAACAGACTTGAATGGATGTGTGTCTGACATTACACTTTGAGATATAAAGATGGTTTCTATCAAATACATTTCTGTTTGGTGGCGGAGAATTTACTCTCTTAGCTTAACACCCTTCTCTCAGACGTACAAGCTCAGAGGTTATGTAGTTGATGGTTACTAGTGATACATTCCCAATTTGGTAATATGGCATACGAAGTGCTGCTGATCATTTGTTGATCAAAGCAAGGCTTTGCAAAGCGTAGCTTTATGGACGAGACTGTATCAGGACCTCACACCCCAGAAATGGTCGAAACAGAAAGAATGCAGCAAGGTTATCAGGGGTCGTGCCCCTAGCGTATGTCCATTTCTTTTGGAAAAGGGTGGTATCATGGTATGGAACCCAGATACTTAACTCATGTGGACACTGCAAATTTATTACTTCATGGTTTCTTTGTGGATGAGAGCTCTCGGATAAAGGTTGCAAACTATAGGGGATGGCATACTTGTAGGTGTTACTTTCGGGCAGGGGTAACCCAGCCTTGTGTTGGCAGAGATCTGGGTAGGTTCTTGGGGCATCCCTCCAAAGGCATACCCATGTGCCAACAGGAAGTTCCTTGGCATGAACATCTGTTGGAAATCCAATCTCCAATACGCGCCTTGTACGGTTTTATTTGTAGAACCTGCCATTTACTTATGGTGGTCGCCACTATTTAGATGGTAGCTATAGTAGGCATACAATAATGGTTGTATGCTGGCTAAGATTAATATTCTACTTTTGAAAGGTTTTCTGCACTAATAATAATATCAAAAGAATTTTACGTAATAAGATTGTTTGACTATCATAAGGAGAAATCTCCTCCAATTCTGCATTTGCATGGTGTGTGCGGCGGGAGGCCTTATGGTAGTTTCATTTTCCAAAAAAGCATTGCAGATTTCTTTTAAATTCTTTTGTTTTGCTTTTGGTAAAGAAAACTGTTTTTGTTTGCTCATACCAGTCCTATGACTGGCCTTGCTTAATACAATGTGATAAGGGGCTCTCGCTTTTCGTTTGGTGGCGAACGGGAGACTCTTACCCCTACATGTCCCCGAGGAGGGGTTGGTTAACCGGGCATGTGAAGAAGTCGAAAGGCTGGCCGTAAAAGCAAGGGCAGGGTACTATTGTATGCCACGGTGGGGCTGGGATGGTTGAAAAGCATACCAATCGAGAGTGGCCGCTGTCGATGGTTGAAAAGCCTAGACCGTTATATTTTGGTATCAGAGCTGAAGGTTGAAACTTTAGCTCATGAGTATAACACATTAGGTAACTCATTAGAGATAGGGTGAAGTATACCTTAGAATGAGTATATCCCTAAGATATCCATTCGTATGCCTCAGTAAATTCTCTTACTATCCACTGATAGTGAGTATGTGTGCAAGAAGAGGACGAGGTAAGGGACAGGGGAATACGACTACAAATGGTCAATACCCTACAACAACAAGGAAACAACTCTAATCAATCTCCTTTGATCCAGTTTTAAATTCTTTGATTTCTTCATAGCAGCTCGAGGGAGAAGCTTTGGTATGGTGGCCCTACGAATCATTAAAGATAAGTTTCTATTTCGTATTCTCTTCATCGATTCCTATCATTGTTAACTTTAATAAATTGGAAATTTTAAATTAAAATAAATTGGTTAACTAAAATATGATGTTAAATTGGATTCTATCGATAGAACGATTTCGGTCAAAACCAAATTTGAAATTTTGTTGTAATTTCTTGTGAGAATCGAAGTCCGAAGAGGGACAAGCTGGTGTATATTTTGGGATATTCCAACCTGGATTGAGTATCCATTGTTTGTTATCCAGATATATTCTACAAACGGTTTGTTATCCTTCGAACTAACCAGTGCTCTGCATATTTCATAGATCTGGGTGACCCGGGTGTTCTGTGAAAATATCGTATGAGTTTGTTCTCATAGTTATTAATGGCATTCTAATTTGGTAAGCCAAATGCAGAATAGCTATTCAGTTTGATCTGGAAAAAAAATGTTTCTCTATATTTATGTGTTCATCTATCTTCGTTGTCTCTCTGTCTGGCAAATTTCGAGGAGGAAATTTTCTTAACGGGGAATCTATAACGATCTCTATTTTTAAGCTAAATTTAAATTGGTAATTAATTTAATTTTTGAAATTAAATTGTGAATTAATTAGGTATTTTCCAAATTTAAAAAGATATTTTTTTGTTTATTAATATAAATGTGTATAAATATGATTTTAAATAAAATTTCTAGTTGGAAATTGAAGAATAAATATTTTAAATAATATATTGGGTTTGGATTTATTTGTGAATTTATTTGAGAAATAATTTGAATATTTGGGAATAAAAATATATAGTAGATTGTGAAAGTAAAATTTGTAAAAAGATTTTTAATCTGGGAATTTTAAAATAAAATATATTGTAAAATAGAATTTGGATTTGAAATTCAAAATAAATATATTTGAAAAACAAATTGGATTTGAAAACTCCATATTTTAAAATTAATTTTCTTTCTAATATTATAATGTATATATAGGTATATGTATATGTATTTATTTGGAATTCAAAAGTAAATATTCTTTAAATTGAAGTTAAAAATCTTTATATTTAAAAGAACTAATAAATGCGTCTATATAATCTCTGTATAATTACATTTTAAATCATTTCTTTAAAAAGTTGTATAAAAATAAATAATGGAAAATGTACATAATTGATAAAAACTTAAATCTATGTAAATAGATAAAAATAAAACAAAAGTTTAAAAACATAAAACATGTTTAATAAATTAAAATAAAAGTTTAACAAGGGCTTAAACATAATATTAATTATCTTTAACAAGTGTAAGTTAGAGAGTTATGAATTTAACAAGTGTTCATTTAAAATTAACAAGTGTAGATTTAATGTACTTTGTATTAACAAGTGGCATGCAATAATTTTCTTTTAATTTTTTTAATAACATACATTAGTGAGAAGAAGACATGCCTCGTTTTTCTTTCACAAACTCAAAACCAGTTCAACTGAAGTAAATTCAATTCAATATACAAATCAAGTTCAAACTAAAAAATAAAGCAATAATTCAACTCAACAAATCCAGATCAAAACATAAATCTGGAAACCAAATTCAAGATCAAAGCAGACAACAAAAATTCAACTGGAAATCAAACTCAGAAAAAGAAAAAGAGAAGAAGAAACCTGTAAACTCAAACCAGGGAATTTAAAGCAAAGGCAAATTCTTCCACAAAATTCAACTAAATCAGTTCTTTAATCTGAATCAAGGCAAATCAACATCAAGGCAGATTTAACAATTCCAATTTTCAATCAAACAGGCTTTCAGTTTTCAAATAATCAATTTTCAAGGCTCTGCTTCTTTGTCTTTACACACAGATGAGCAAACTTACCTTTGTTCTGATCTTTGATTTGGTATTGTGATAAATGTTGAAGTGAAGTTGTAAATAAGTTTGTGTGTATGCAAGTATGCATGTATATATGTAGAGATGGGTGTGTGCATGTATGTACATACCTCAGTTTAGAGGTTACGCGCATAAGTTAATTTCAAAACTCAAATCTCGCTCCTCAATCTCTGTTAGAGTTTGATGTTCAAACGGAAATAGAATCTAAATGTCAGGATTTAAATTTTAAAAATACTATTAAGTATAAAATACAGATGGATTTACTGGGAGGAAGGAAAACACAGTAAAACTTACAAGTATGAAAATATTTGACCCAAATGATTTATTGTTTCAATTATATAATCTGTTTTATAATCGAAAATGATGAATTTTATTGCAAATTTCAATATTTTTAGTTCATTTATTCATGAGAAAAGACGAGATGAACGAAAATTGATTTATGGCCAAATTCTGGCGATTAACGGGTCTAGGTTCATCGTGGTTAATGTCGAATGTAGATTGGAGGATGTGGGTCACTGGAAAAATAGTGGTCAATTTTATCTTGGGCCGTGGTGGTCCGGGGAGGAGGAAATAGGGTTTCTGTGATGGTTTTGATCGTCGGAGTTGACGAGGGTGGTACGACGATGGTGGCGCACCGGGATGAATCACGTAGGGGGAAATTAGAGCTGGATGTCGTGGCACGACTATATGTTGAACGACAAGAGTTCTGAAGGTCGGAGGTGACGGCCAGTAGCGGTTTTTCGTTTGGGTGTGCTTTCCATTTTGGATCGAAGTAGTTCGATTTTGTCTTGACTTCGATTTCGTTGTTCTTAAGGATCGAGATGTTTGTCGAGGTCGATTGCGGGTTGGTCGGAGGCATGCTTTGTCGTCGTGCATGTGCACGGTGATGATCGTGTATCTGGACCTGTTTTGGTGAAGAATCTTGGACTCAGTGTGGTTCTCGTGTTGCTTGCGGGTTCGACTCGAAGGTGTTAGGGAAGGGGCGACCTAGTGTGTTGTCTCAGGGTTTATTTGGTTTTGCCTCGGGTCTGTGAATAAGCAAGTCTGGTTTTAAAATTTCTTTTGGTAACTAGATTTATGTACTAAAACAAAAATGGATAGATTTATAAAAAGTAAAGCAAATTCAAGTTTTAAAGGAAGGTACAAAATTTAAAGGCAAAGTAAAATAAGTTTCAAAGTTAAAATGTTTGCTAAGTTTTTTCAAAGTAAATTTTTAACAAGTTTTCTAAAACAAGTTTCAAACTTGAATTTAGAATTCAAATATGATTTGAAAATAATATGATGTGGTTTTGAAATAAATTCTTTATTAGATTAATTATAAATCTCTTACAGTTTTCAAATGTAATTGATTGAAGTGATTAAATGGATAATTAAGTAATGATTTAGCTTTTAAACTTGAGAATTTAAAGATTGACTGATTTCTTAATAATAAAGGGTTAACTTAATAAATTAAAGAATAATTAATTAATGAAATTAATTAAGGATAATTAAATGATCTAAGGTAAATTAATTAATTAAAGACAATTAATTAAGGGTATTTAATTACTTAAAGATAATTTCTTAATAAAAGTAATTAAGGATAATTAATTAATGATTAATTAATCAAGTGATAATTAATTTGTAATTTATTTATATAAGTGATTAGGGATAATCATTTATTATAATTAATGGTACTTAATTAAGGATTAACTAATTTATGTAATTAATGAAGGATAATTAATTAAAGAATAATTAAATAATAAAAGGTTAATTATTTAATGATTAAAGGTTGATTAATTTATTAATCAAGGTTGATCAAATTAATGATTAAGGGTTAATTAATTTATTAAAGGTTAATTAATAAATGATTAAAGATTAATTAATGATTAAGGTTTGTAATTAATTAATAATAATTAACCAGGATTAGTAGTTTATTCATAAGTAATTAATCTGATTTAAATTAATCAGATGATTAATTAATCTTACTTATGGATATTTGGATTCAACTGAATGTTGAATTGTGTGATATCCCTGATGTGTGATGCTTCATTTTGATTTTTAGCTGTGATTAGTGTAATTATCTGTAATTAATGTAATTTATTTATCTATGATATATTTATATTATCTGTGAATCTATGAATGAAGATAAGTGTTATAAGATTATACCGTTTATCGATATTGATGTGTTTGAATCTGTAATGATTGATGATGTTCACTATTGTGTAAAACCCCTGGACTACAACATACACACACAAATATGGAGTGCATGAGGAAATTGGTTAAGTCAAAGATTTTTGAAATGGTTTTAAAGTTGAATTTTGAATTCAAATAGTTTGTGAATGGAATTGGGTTAAATATGAAAAGCTTTTGAAAAAGAGTTTTAAAGATAAAAGTTACTTTGGATAACTTGATAAGGTTTCGAAATTTAAATAGTTTGATTTGAATTTAAATTCAAGATTTGATATTGAATTCTATGTTTGGAAATTATGGTTTAAAAAGGGTATACAAGTTATAAATGTGTTTATATGGGTTTTAAACCATTTTAAAAGTATTTTTTGGCAATTTGAATTTAACCCAAGTTTTATACTTAAAGGGCTTTAACTTGTGCAAATGTAATCGGATTTTTTTTGAAATGAAAACTATTTGTTTTCAAATAATAATAGCTTTCATATAAGAAAGGATTTCCAATTTGTGTTCAAAAGATTTTAAGTTTGAAATTGAATTTTTAGAAAGCTATGAATTAATCTTTGTGAAAGATTGTTGAACCTTGTTTTGAAATCGAAAAGGATCTTAAAGATATATCTTTTGTATAAAAGATTTGGAATTGAAATAGTTTTGAAAACTATGAATGAATCTTTGTGAAAGACGGGTGAACTTTGTGAAGTGAATCTTCTTTTTAAAAGATTTGGAAATGGTAATTTGTTTAAACCATTTGAAAGAAAATTTTTGGGTAATAAGTCATGACTTAACTAAGATCCTAATATCCATATGTTTTTAAATAATTGTGCTCATTATTCGGTTTAGCCGAGAGAGGACTTTGTGTTATATAACCCCTTTCGAATAATGGTACGACGATATGGATAGCATTTGAAGACCGGTGGTGAAGACCGGGTATTTTCGAGAACGAAAGGATAACCGGTCGAATGTCTCTGCACTGAGTCACGCTGATATAGAGATCTTCATATGTGATGGGGAGTCCCATCGGAATTGTGAATACCCGGAGTACAAGGGTTCTTTGTGAAGCACCTTCGGTTCTGTTCGAACCCGAAACAGACTTGTATGGATGTGCATTTGACATTACACTTTGAGATGTAAAACTGGTTTCTATTAAATACATTTCTGTTTGGTGTCGGAGAATTTATTCTCTTAGCTTAACATCCTTCTTTGAGACATACGAGCTTAGAGGTTATGTAGTTGATGGTTACTAGTGATACATTCCCAATTTGGTAATGTGGCATACGAAGTGCTGCTGATCATTTGTCGATCAAAAAAAGGCTTTGTGTAAAGCGTAGCTTTGTGGACGAGACTGCATCGGGACCTCACACCCCGAAAATGGTCGAAATAGGAAAAATGCAGCAAGGTTATAAGGGGGGTCGCGCCCCTATGGTATGTCGATTTCTTCTGGAAAAGGGTGGTATTATGATATGGAGCCCAGATACTTAACTCATGTGGACACTGCAAATTTATTACTTTGTGGTTGCTTTGTGGATGAGAGCTCTCGGATAAAGGTCAACGACCGAGGATGACATACTTGTAGGTGTTACTTCCGGGCAGGGGTAAACCGGCCTTATGTTGGCAGAGATCCGGGTAGGTTCTCGGTGAGTCCCTCCAGAGGCGTACCCATGTGGCAATGGGAAGTTCCTAGGCCTGACCATTTGATGGAAATCCAATCTTCAATTCGCGCCCTGTGCGGCTTTAGTTGTAGAACCTGCCATTTACTTATGGTGGTCACCACTGTTTAGATGGTAGCTATAGTAGGCATACAATAATGGTTGTATGCTAGCTAAGATTTATATTGTGCTTTCGAAAGGTTTTCTGCACTATGCACTAATAATAATATCAAAAGAATTTTGCATAGTAAGCACGTTTGACTATCATAAGGAGAAATCTCCTCCAACTCCGCGTTTGCATGGTGTGTGCGGCGGGAGGCCTTATGGTAGTTTCATTTTCCAAAAAGCATTGCGGATTTCTTTTAAATTCTTTTGCTTTTCCTTTGATAAAGAAAACTATTTTTGTTTTCTCATACCAGTCCCATAACTGACCTGGAGTTTATTGTTCCCTATCTAAACTCTGGGTGCCCACAATTTTCCACATGGGCAGTCTAGAGTTGGATTTTTCAAATAATCAAATGGTAGGAGTAGATTCGATAACATTCAATCTCTGGATATTGGCAAACACATTTGGATCGAGTTGCTTCACTTCAGTGTGGATGGTGGTTCTCGCTTTTTGGTGTTTGGAGTCTTTCTAGTCTTGGAGCATTGGCAATGGTGTTGCAGTTAATTGGAGCATCTATCTTAAGGATTTCTGAACATACTATCTTTTGGAGACTTTCTTCCGCTGTTATATTTGTATCTCTGATGTTGATATCAATTGTATCAATGTGTTGTATCATTGTAATCAACTGTTGTATATCAATGATATTATCTTTTTCTTATGTTGTGTTGTTGTAATAAATGTGTTATAAGCTTCGGCGCGAATCGAATTTCAATGGTTGAATCTACGGCATTCGACTACAAGTGAAGTACGGGTGTCAATTTTCGAACGCTGAAATTCGGGCCGTGACATATATAGTTGATCAAACCAATGAATCCAACATGACAAATGTCAAATAATGACCGAGAATACTGAAAGTTACAAAAAAGACAACTATTACTTCAATCAAGCTCATCTATTTGGATTCAATACATTTCAACAACGGTGTTAAGTTAGATTGCTCCTTTAAAATTGAATGGAAGTTTGTTGCATCTCGTAATCATCCACGCTATCAGTCAAACGTTTAGGTGAATGACTTACAATGGGCCAATCAGGATTTTGTATGTCTGATATGTAAAAAATTGACTTGCTTAGCATACATGTGTAAGTGACTTGGCCATTATGGAATTATAAATACCATATTTCATTCAAATGAGTCTTATAATAGAAATTTCCAATTAAATCAAGTCCAGATGCAAAAAATAGAAAAGAAAGGCAAAACAGAGACGTCAAAGTGCAAACACCTATATTGATGCGGTTGATAGTGGTCTCAGAGCGTGTCTGGGGACCGTTCGTGATCCTGAACATGTGTAAGTGACTTAACCGTGTTAGTGTGGAGTTTGCCACTTATTCTTCATTATTCTAATCAGTTGATAATAAGATGACGCCTCGATCCGTAGCCGTCCTCATTTGATGTAGATGACGACCGTTCTTGTTCCACCATAGTTGTCCGCCTCTTCACATACTACAACAACATTCCATTCCGGATGTCCTTCGATCTCATCCCTCAAGTGCCCGCAATCGTTTGTGCTATGGCCGTTCAACTCTTGTAATAGACAGTACTTATATGATTTCCTTTCATTATTGGTCGGATCCCTCCTCATTGGCCTCCGGTAGGGATCATTCCCCCTTGATCTTGATAGATTTGTTCCAAAGTCTCATTTAACTCCATATAAGAGGTGAATATCGGTTCCTTTCGCAGCCACTTTGGCTTATCATAGCTATCCTTTGCTTTTCGTTTTCCTTTATACTTGCCTTAATCCTTTCCGGGTGGATCTCCACTTTTGACTGCATAAATATCAACTTCCTCTCCTTTCTCTCTCTCTCTCTCTCAGCATTTGCATGCTTTTGTCGTGGAAACCTTTCTGCCTCGTGGTAAAACTCTCCTAGATCCATAGGTAGATCCCTCGTCAATGAATTCTTGAATTCCGTTCCATCAGCTACGCCAGATACGACTGCCATCAAAACCATGGATGGATCTAGGCGATCCATTGATGTTGTTACCGCATTAAACCTTGTTAAAAAGTTCCTCAAAGACTCTCCGGCCTTCGGCTTCAGTGTTGTCAGAATCATCACATTCTTAGGCCTTGAGATATGAACCCTAAACTACCTCATCAACTTTTCAATCAACTCGGTCCAAGTTTCAATCAAACCGCTTTCCAATTGCCTGAACCATAATGCTATTATATTTATCAAATCAGTGGGAAGCACCGGGCCATGACCTCCTTTGATGCCCCTAGTACCTCCATGTGCCTCATATACCTCATCGGATGAACTGTAGAATCCATCCTCCCATCGTACGTCTCCAGTGTTGGTAGCTTGAATTTTGGTGGATTCCTGGCCTGCCTAATTGCGGGAGCGAAGGGGCTCCTCTTCACATCTTCTAGATCTATATTCACTAGTCCTGCTCTCATGGTCTGTATGACCATCTCTACCATTCTGCCACTGACATCAAGATGTAGTCCATGTCTGTTGCCCCTGATCTCTCCCCCCCCCCCCGAGTTCACATGGGAATCCTAGAATCTACTCTCCTAGACGATTATCCATTCCTCTATCAATGCCATGTTGAATAGTTTTTCCTAGTACCCTACCTGCGATTGGATCAACATGATCCAGGGAGTGCCCCCCTAGCTCAGGGGCTGCTCTTGATGGTCTTGCTATATTCTGAATCCTGGTTGCT
The DNA here is from genome assembly GCA_030765085.1 of Allium cepa. Taxonomy (NCBI): domain Eukaryota; kingdom Viridiplantae; phylum Streptophyta; class Magnoliopsida; order Asparagales; family Amaryllidaceae; genus Allium; species Allium cepa. The sequence goes on along the minus strand of CM060935.1, from coordinate 787,292,305 downwards.
CCAATCTCCTTAACCCTATCTCCAACATTTCCTGTAGTGGCATTCCCTTGATTCGGCACTCTAGCTCATCCAATCTTCTAGAGTAGGTTCTTGTAATGACTTGATTTTTCGACGTCCGAAAATCGATATCAATACGTCCACTTTATTAAATGCCAAATAATCGAATGCCGAGAAAACGGACTGTTTGATTTAAAGAAGAAGGAGGTGGAAGAAGAAATAAAAACAATATTAGAATCTCACAATCGCAGCGGAACAGTATATAATAAATAAATAGCTAATCTTTAAACAAAATGAACTGTATCTGCTTATACATTACATCATCAGAATACAACACAAATCAACAACCAAATTTAGGACCCTTATAATGACTTGTCCTCCCAAAGCTGAATATACAGCTTACACTGCACAGCGACATATAAATTTACGAAAATACGCCTCGTCATCCAGCTCGTCTCCTGACTCCATAGCAATCCATCCAGAATCTGTATTCCATAAAACTCGATCCGACCTAAGCACTATAGTTAAATGACATCCGAGTCAGTCTAGAAAACCAGCGTGAGAAAATACACTCAATTGGATTATTAAAGTTTTCAAAATCCTTCGAAATCAAAGGTATCTCGTAAGGCCACGCCATAAATAAACATGCCGGGTTTTTTAACTTACGATAACCAAAACATTTTCTTATAAAATCCTCTAATATTATAATAGTATCTATATACAAATACTTATCCAAATAGCTGAAATTGTTATATTCATTAAATTCCAACAATGCTGCAATAAAGTGGGTTCTACAAATAAAATCGTAAAGGCACGTAGGGAGATTGGATTTCCAACAATGGAAGGGCCATTGAGGTACCGTCCGTCACAGTACGTTGTCTAGATCACCGTACCGAGGATCCACCCTGATCCCCTGCTACACAAGACCGGACTACCCCTTACTGGATAGCCTGAATAAGATCACCCCGCGGTTGGGATCAGCAACCGCACACACAGGCGAATAAAAAGGGACCTCTAGACAGGGATGACCTTAACCTAATTGGTTTCTAGCCACTTAGCTTTGCTGCATCTCCCCTGTTTTAGCCATTTCCGATTGATGAGGCTCGAGGTTATGCGTTACCTTTTAGCACACATTCGCTTAGAATGCTCATCGTCCTACTGACGATGTTCTGAAACCATTCATCCATACAAGTCCGTTTTGGGTCCGAAGGGAACCGAAGGCACTACTCCTACTACATCGATTTCGGAATCACCCTCAGGATTAGTAGCGACTACCCCTTGCACTTCACTGCTCCATCTTTGACTCCCAGCTCTTGTCTTCCTCACGAAAACATACAAATTGGATCGAAGTGGTTTTCAGGAGATCAATCCCGATCCCTATCTCTTTGAAACGATCAGCGCATTGGCCAATATTGATAGTCGATTATTTAACTATCAAATAACATTCACAAACAAATCATTAGCCTTAAATTTTTTCCAAATTATTTATTATTCAAAATATCTTCGCATGATATCTTTCCACACTTCAACCCTTTGAAAACAGTTTTTAAATCACTTGCCTCTCGTAGAATAAATTCCCAAATATTGTTTATTTCCATTGGAAATCAACAGTCTAAATACTTTAGATTTAAAATAATTTAAAATTTCTTTACCCAAAATATATATACTTCAAAACATTTAAAATAAAACCACTTAAAACACTTTATTTGAATTACTAGTTATGAAATTTTATAATAACTTCTCATATAAAACTTAAGCCAAACAAATTTTAAAATAAAAGTTACGAAGTTCTATACAAGTTTTCCCAAATAAAAACTTTAGCCAAACTATCTTTAAAATAAAACTACTTATAAAATATAATATGAATAATTATCTTTTAAATCATAATACTAATTAGCCCTTTTTAAAATAATTACTACTATAACTAATTTAATAAATATTTACTTTTAAAATTTTAAGCAATTTAAATAATAATTCTCAAAAACATACTTTAAAAACAACTTTAAACTTTAAACTTATACTTAAAAATCTGCTTCAAAAATGTACTTGGCTTTTCAAGGAAATACATTATCCTTTCACCTTTAAAAATAAACCATTATTTATTTTTCAAATAATTTACCCATTCCTTTATAAATTCCCATCCTGAATTTATACTTCTAAATATCCACTGATATCTTATTTTACTTTATAAACCCAATTTATAAATTTCATAGTCTCATTCTTCTTTTAAAACGCAGTTTCAAACACTAAATCAATTTCCAAAATTTACTCCATTTAAAAATTACTCCTTTGCTTATCCAAATTTATTTCAAAATCTAATAATTCCAAACTCACTTCTTTATTTATAATTCAAAATCTTATTTTGAATTGAAAATACTAATTTCATACTTTATTTCAGAATCCTTCTCTTATTTCTTCCAAACCATTTAAATCCTGAATATAAAACATAAACTGTTAAATTTTTAAACAATACCACTTAAGCCATTCATTTATTTCCATTTATTCAAATCTCTTTTCCCATAATCGGGATTCATTTATTAGAATTTAAAATAAATTTTTATCCTTTTCCAATTCATTCTTTAATTTATTCCAATTCTTTATAATTACTTACTTAAAGATTCTCGCTTTTATTTTCCTTTCAAAAATCCAATCTATATATTTTTGATAACTCAATATACCCAAATATATTCAATCAAACCATAGCATCCAATATTTCAATTACCAATATAATCTATCTCAGATTATCTAACAAATCATATCACAGAATATTAAATCAGTCGAAATATTTTGAGGAATCTAGTTGGATCCCTCTAACCTGTTTTCCTTTATCCAGAGAAGTTAGCACAATATAAAAATACCAATTCCACTTCGAGGTGGAGTATCACCAATTCCACTTCGAGGTGGAATATCGCGGTATATGGGGTCATCCGCTATTATGCGGGGAGCATATGGTCTCATCCGCTATATAATGCGAGAAATTAATCAGTCCAATATATATACTACTATATATAATATACCACATCCAATCAATTCAATCATTCAACCAAAAATTAAAAATACAACTATTTATAAATAATAATCCAGCTGAGTGAGATTAACTCACCTTTGATTTTTGATTTGCAAACTGACCCACACCAGCTTGATTCATCATGATTTAGACCTTGTACAGACATCATACGATTTTATTAATATTCAAACTAATAAAACAATTAATTACCGTTTAATAAATTATTTTAATTTGAACTAATAATTTGATTTAAACAAATAATTAATTTTTAAAACTAATTTTCCCTTTAAAATCTTTTGGTAACTAAAATAAATTAAATAAGTTTATTACATAAATTAATCACCTTAAACACACATTTTTTTATTTTAGAAATGAGCTGGTAAATCTAAATGTGTGCATGTATTTATTTTTCAATGTGAGACCAAAAATAATTTCTAGATTTCAAAACTAATTTTACATAAACTTTCAATAATTTAAAATTTCTATATTTTCTTTTAAATCCTTGTCCAAACATATATATATATATATATATATATATATATATATTTACCAAATTTGAATTAAATTATGAATGTGGATATAAACATGTATTTATAAAATTTAAAACATAATTACCTTATACTTTATTGTAATATCTTTCTACAACTAAATAAAAAATATATATAAATTTGAAACTGCATTTACTTCACGGTTAAATTCTTTTCTTCTTCAATTCATTCCTTTAAAAAAAAGAAACCCAAATTCAAATGAAGATAGTAATAAAAAAAAGAAGCTGAACCCTACCCACGAAGACCACCAGATTGCGATCACTCACCACCTTCATCGATCAAATGCCGACACCCCCTTTCCAGTGACTATCATAAACACATGGCAACCCCACCTCGCCACTGAGCACTAGCTATACCTCATGCAACATCACCAACTTCGTGGCATCCCCTTGTCGATCCAAAATAGCATTGAACGCCGAGATACCGACTTCGAGATGCGAGTGCCACATCCATTGGTGATCTACTCGTGACATCAGCCCATAACACTGACCTAGTAAGTGCCAACATACCCTCAAGCTTATCGCGATCGAGGCCAATACTTTACGAATTCGATTTCAGATAAATTGAAGAAGAGGGGAATGGTCTACCTAAAGTTTATTTTAATTTGAACGATTGATTTGATTCGATCGAACCTCCCCTGGCTTAGATTTGAAGAGCTCGACACTTAAAAGAAGAAGGAAAGGAAGATCGCGATTGGATTTTTAAATCTTCCATTTTATTTATTTTTATTTTTAACAGTGAATATTTTCGATTTTCAGGCTTCGAACATTATAATTTTTGAAGCTACTATTGATTTTGAACGAAATAGGGTTTTCATTGTTTTTCTTTTCAAACAAGATATTCATCATTTTCTTTTTAAAGGACGCATGTTAACCCAGTTGAACACATGTTTACAATTTCTTTATGTGTTAAATTTGTCTATTGCATGTGAAGATATATTTATTTAATTTCAAATTCAAATCGTCTCAATTTTCGCAACTCACAATCTCATTCTCCAATCGATGTGTGCTGCTAGGCGTTTATAATGTTAAACCCCTATTCTGAATGCAACGGAAAATGTTTCGAGTCCTAATTCGACCGTATGGAGAAGATAGCTTTTTGAACCCATTTATTATATTGAATTTTCGATATAAAATTTCAGCGCGTTTATCTACCGTACTATCACACAAAAACTCCAAATGCTACGAAAATTGAAATCCGATAATAATAAACTATTACGGATCCAATGGGACAGGTTTCGTCGAATTCCGAGACTGTACCTTGGAGGGCTTTTTTTAAATTCAATTTAAACAATATATTTTTAAAACGGAGCAAAACACTTTTAGATTCAAAATTAAAGCTTTCCTTATCTTCAGTATCATTAATATAAATTTTACAAGCTTTCAAATTATTTTTAACATGCCTGGAACACCTAACACAACAATTTTCCAATTTCCGGTTATTAATTCAATATTTACATTATCCAATAAATAACAATATTTGAAATACAAGTTAAAGTAATATTCAAATATTTAAAATCATTTAAATATTTCAATTTCAAATATCCAGAAATTCTGGATCGTCACATTCCTCCCCCCTTAAAAGAATTTCTTCCCCGAAATTACTAGTTAGGAAGAATGATCCAATACCCGTTACTATCTTCCCAAAACCAAACAGTTTTTAATAACTCACCAAACCCAACGGTTTCAATTAAAGACACTATCACTCTTGCTGACTTTTCCAAACTTGACTATAGATTACAATCCATATTATTGACTCAATCATTTCAAATTATAATTTAAATCTAAATTTTAAATTTTCAAAATTTCTCAAAAAATTTCTAACTCCCTAAATTTTCGAATTTTTTTGCCAATGTCACCTTTGCGTGGCTAGCACGATACAACTACAAAATGCCTCTACGGGTCCCCAAATTTCAAAAGAAAACAAAACGCCAAGTGGTTGGACCAAAAGATCATCAAATTTCATATAGAAATTTAAGTATATACCTTTTCTGCCAGGCCATTCATATTTATCTTCTGAAATTAAAAATTCTAATTTATCCCTTGCCTTTAACACACCTGTATATCCGATTTAGCAATAATGTCCAATTACACATTCAAAATCATTTTATACGTTTCTTTACAAAAGTTTAAATATCTATTTTATTCAAGTTCGTACGATGCACATATATTATCCGTACGAAATACCAAATTCGATCGCTCACTCGATCACACAATTTCACTTTCGAACTAGTATCATCCACCTGACTTCCTAGTGCGGACTCAGCTCTATTTTCTTGATCTGAAACCGTTATTCTCCTTGCATAGTCCTAACTATGATAGAGAATTACAGAACAAATCAAAAATCCATATCCAGGTTTCGCCGTTGAAAATCGAGTGAAAAACCCCAACTCGGAACGATATAACTACCTCGAAATTCTTTGCTCGAATCTGGTTCAAATCGCTATGCGAATACAATGATATACTACATCCTACGAATTTATCCCAATTGATTATTAGCTATATCAATTTCTTTTTATTCACATTCATTTTGATTCCCATTACCTATTCACAATTATCCCATTTCCCAACTTCCCTTTTAATCTTCACTCAATTATTAACTTCATATATCTCAAACACCGAATTTACTTAATTATTTTGCCATTTATTTCTAAAGTCCAATATGAAAATTTTATATATTCCTTATATTTATTTTCATTTAACCACTTAAGCTTCCCCACCGAATTTCATTTAACTGAATTTCCAATTCCCTTTCTGAATTCAATTCACCTTCCATTCACAATTTATTCCCAACAAATTTAATTTTGCATTTTTATGTTTGATTCACTAATTTATCTCCTTTATTTGACATAATTCAAATTTAAACATTATTCTAATGTTCGATTCCAATTCCTATTTACTTATTACTAAATAAATTTTCTCATTCACAATTTATCTTCAATTCAATAAATTTTATTTCCTTAACCATCCAATTTAGTTTACTTTTTCTAACTTATTTCATTTTCACACTTATTTAATTTAACTTTTCTTCAGGTTAGATTTTATTCTAACAATTAAATATTTTATAAGTTTTCAAACTCAATTATATTTCATAAATATTTTAAACAAGATTTCAGAGTCCTTTAAACAATTACTCAACATTTCAAAATCAATTTTGAACTTAATTATATACATAATTCATTTGCATATCAAACTATCCTTTAAATTTCAAACCAAACCCAGTTTTGCAAACAACTCCAAATTACAACATTTTGGTAGTAGTTCTTTTCTTGGAAACTCGAAAATGAACATCGATGATGTTGCATTCATCACCGAAGTTATTTCCCAGCGATCGAAAGGAGTTCAATGCTTTTACATTTTCAAACACTATTTAATTTCACATCCCACCAGATTTCAAATCGAATTAAAAAAATATTTTCCAAATAATATCACAATTATTTCTCCAAAACTTCTGAAAATCATTTTCAAACTCAAAGGAATTTAAATTTCCTAAAATTTCAACTGTCAAATCCTTTCAATTTATTTTCAAATATTTCTCTGGAATTCTATTTTAAATTATAAGTCACATTTACAATTTATATTTACAATTCCATTTGTATATGAATTTATTTCTTAGCTTTTAGTTATGATTTTAATTTCTTATTAAATTTTTACACAACAATGATAAAAATCTAGTATTATCACTTCCTAACAACCAAGCAACCATATATAACTTTAACGATTTATGGAAAATTATTTCTTTTATATACAAAAATAATTTAGGTAAAATTATTTCATTTACACTATTTTATAACAATACTGTGTTGGTTTATCTTGTTTAAGAGTTTTAAAACCCCTATCGATAAGTGGCGTCCCACATATCGATCAGAATCTATAAACACTCAACCGATAAGTCAACACTATATAAAAACAATTTTTATATTCACTAACAAATACGTGCTCATTTCTATGAATACACTCAAACTCATTCTAGAGTACTACAGACTCTATTTCAAATGAGTAATCCCCACCAGAGCCAAGGTTCTCGCTTAACCTTCAGCTCTGATACCAAATCTATAACGACACAATTTTTCGACACCCGAAAATCGACATTAATACATCTACTGTATTAAATACCAAACAATCGAATGCTAGAAAAATGGACCGTTAGGGTTAAAGAAGAAGGAGGTGAAAGTAGAAATAGAAACAATATTAGAATCTCACAATCGCAGCGGAACAATATATAATAGATAAATAACTAATCTTTAAACAAAAAGAACTATATCTGTTTATACATTACATTACATCATTAGAGTACAACACAAATCAATAACCAAATTCAGGAAAGTTATAATAACTTGTCCTCCCAAAGCTGAATATATAGCTTACACTGCACAATGGAATATAAATTTACGGAAATACGTCTCATCATCCAGCCCGTCTTCTGAGCTCCACAGCAGTCCATCCAAAATCTGTATTCTATAATACTCGGTCTGACCCGAGCATTATAGTTAAATAACACCCGAGTCGGTCTGGAAAACCCGCATGAGAAAATAAACTCAATTGGATTACTAAAGTTTTCAAAATCCTTTGAAATTAAAGGTATCTCATAAGACCACGTGCACAAATAAATATGCAGAGTTTTTACCTTACGATAACCAAAACATTTTCTTAAAAATCCTTTGATATTATAATAGTGTCTATATACGAATACTTATCCAAATAGCTAAAATTGTTACATTCACTAAATTCGAGCAATACTAGCCACAAAGTGGGTTCTAAAAATAAAACCGTAAAGGCACGTAGGGAGATTGGATTTCTATCAATGGCAGGGCTACTGGGGTACTTCCCGTCACAGTACGTGGTCTAGATCAACATACCGAGGATCCACCCAGATGTCTTGCTACATAAGACCGGACTACCCCTTACTGGATAGCTCGAATAAGATCACCCCGTGGTTGGGATCAGCAACGACCCACGCAGCCAAATAAAAAGGGACCTCTAGACAGGGATGACCTTAACCTAATTCGTCGCTAGCCACTTAGCCTTACTGCATCTCCCCTGTTTTAGCCATTCCCGGTTGTTGAGGCTCGAGGTTATGCGTTACCTTTTAGCACACATTCACTTAGAATGCTCATCGTCCTCCTGACGATATTCCGGAAGCATTCATCCATACAAGTCCGTTTCGAGTCCGAACAGAACCGAAGGCATTACTCCTACTACATCGATTTTGGAATCACCCTTAGGATTAGTAGCGACTAGCCCTTGCACTTCACTGCTCCATCTTCGATTCCCAGCTCTTGTCTTCCTTAAGAAAATGTTCAAACCATATCGAAGTGGTTTTCGAAAAATCAATCCCGATCCCGGTCTCTTCGAATTTATCAGCGCATTGGCCAATATTGATAGTTAATGATTTAACTATCAAATAACATTCATAAACAAATCATCCACCTTAAAAAATTTCCAAATTATTTATTATTCAAAATATCTTCGCAAGATATCTTCCCATATTTCAACCCATTGAAAACAGTTTTCAAATCACTTCCTTCTCGCATAATAAATTCCTAAATATTATTTATTTCTACTGGAAATCACCAAGTCTAAATGCTTTAGATTTAAAATAATTTAAAATTACTTTACCCAAAATATATATACTTTAAAACATTTAAAAAAACCACTTAAGACACTTTATTTAAATTACTAGTTATGAAATTTTATAATAACTTCTCATATAAAACTTAAGCCAAACAAATTTTAAAATAAAAGCCACGAAGTTCTATACAAGTTTTCCTAAATAAAAACTTTAACCAAACTATCTTTAAAATGAAACTACTTATAAAATATAATATGAATAATTATCTTTTGAATCATTATACCAATTAACCCTTTTTAAAATAATTACCACTTAACTAATTTAATAAATATTTACTTTTAAATTTTTAAACAATTTAAATAATAATTCTCAAAAACATTCTTTAAAACCAACTTTAAACTTTTAACTTATGCTTAAATTTCTGCTTCGAAAACGTACTTGGCTTTTCAGGAAAATACATTATCCTTTCACCTTTAAAAATAAACCACTATTTGTTTTTAAAATAATTTACCCATCCCTTTATAAATTCCCATCCTGAATTTATACTTCCAAATATCCACTGATATCTTATTTTACTTTATAAACCCAATTTATAAATTCCATAGTCTCATTCTTCTTTTAAAACACAGTTTCAAGCACTAAATCAATTTTCAAAATTTACTCCATTTAAAAATTACTCATTCACTTATCCAAATTTATTCCAAAATCTAATAATTCAAAATTCACTTCTTTATTTATGATCCAAAATCTTATTTTGAATTGAAAATACTAATTTCATACTTTATTTCAGAATTCTTCTCTTGTTTCTTTCCAAACCCTTTAAATCCTGAATATAAAAATAAATTCTTAAATTTTTAAACAATACCGCTCAAGCCCTTCATTTGTTTCCATTTATTCAAAATCTCTTTTCCCATACTCGGAATTTATTTATTAGAATTTAAAAATAAATTTTTATCCTTTTTCAATTCATTCATTAATTTATTCCAATTCTCTATAATTACTTACTTAAAGATTCTTTCTTTTATTTTCCCTTCAAAAATCCAATCTATATATTTTTGATAACTCAATATACCCATATATATTCAATCAAACCGTAACATCCAATATTTCGATTACCAATATAATCTATCTCAGATTATCTAATAAATCAGAACATAGAATATTAAAACAGTCTAAATATTTTGAGGAATCTAGTTGGATCCCTCCAACCTGTTTCCCTGTATCCACAGAAGTTAGCACAATATAAAAATATCAATTCTACTTCGAGGTGGAATATCGCAGTATATGGGGTCATCCGCTATTATTTGGGGCGCATAGGATCTCATTCGCTATATAATGCGGGAGATCAATCACTCCAATATATATATATATATATACTACTATATATAATATACCACATCCAATCAATTCAATCATTCAACCAAAAATTTAAATTCAACTATTTAAATTTAAATAATAATCCAGATGAGTAAGATTAACTCACCTTTGATTTTGATTTGAAAACCGACCCACGCCGGCTTGATTCATTATGATTTAGACCTTGTAATTAGACGATTTTATCAATATTCGAACTAATAAAAAAATTAATTATTGTTTAATAATTTATTTTAATTTTAACTAATAATTTAATTTAAACAAATAATTAAATTTTAAACTAATTTCCCCTTTAAAATCTTTTGGTAACTAAAATAAATTAAATAAGTTTATTACATAAATTAATCACCTTAAGCACACATTTTTTTAATTTTAGAAATGAACTGGCAAATCTAAATTGTGCATGTATTTATTTTTCAATGTAAGACCAAAAATAATTTCTAGATTTCAAAACTAATTTTACATAAACTTTAAACCATTTAAAATTTCTATATTTTATTTTAAATCCTTATCTAAACATATATATTTACCAAATTTGAATTAAATTACGTATGTGAATATATACATGTATTTGTAAAATTTAAAACAGAATTACCTTATACTTTATTGTAATATCTTTCTACAACTAAATAAAAAAATATATAAATTTGAAAACTGCATTTATTTCACTGTTAAATTCTTTTCTTCTTCAGTTCATTCCTTTAAAAAATAGAAACCCAAATTCAAATGAAGATAATAATAAAAAATAGAAGCTGAAACCCTACCCACGAAGACCACCAGATCGCGACCACTCGCCGCCTTCATTGATCAAATGCCGACACCCCTCTTCTAACGACCATAGCGAACACACGACGACCCCACCTCGCCATTGAGCACCAGCGTAGACCTCACGCAATGTCACCAACTTCGTGGCATCCCCTTGTCGAGCAAAAATAGCATTGAACGCTGAGATACCGACCTCGAGATGCGAGCGCCACATCCATTAGTGATCTACTCGCGACGTCGGCCCAAAACTCTGACCTAGCAAGTGCCAACATACCCTCGAGCTTGTCGCGATCGAGGCCGATACTTTTCGAATTCAATTCCTGAAGAAGAGGGGAATGTTCAACCTAAATTTTATTATAATTTGAACGATTGATTTGATTCGATCAAATCTCCCCTGGCTTAGATTTGAAGAGCTCGACACTTAAAAGAAGAAGGAAAGGAAGATCGCGATTGTATTTTTAAATCTGCCATTTTATTTATTTTTATTTTTTAACAGCGAGCATTTTTGATTTTCAGGCTTCGGCCATTATAATTTCTGAAGCTACTGTTGATTTTGAATGAAATAGGGTTTTCATTTTTTTCTTTTCGAACGAGATATTCATAATTTTCTTTTTAGAGGACGCTTGTTAACCCAATTGAACACGTGCTTACAATTTCTTTACGTGTTAAATTTGTCTATAGCATGTGAAGATATATTTATTTAATTTAAATTCAAATTCAAATCATCTCAATTTTTGCAACTTTACAATCTCAATCTCCAATGGAGGCGTGCTGCTAGGCATTTATAATGTTAAACCCCTATTCTGAACGTAATGGAAAAGGTTTCGAGTCTAATTCGATCGTATGAAGAAGAAAGCTTTTTGAACCCAGTTATTATATTGAATTTCCGATATAAAATTTCAGCGCGTTTATCTGCCATACAATCACACAACAATGCTACGAAAATTAAAATCCTATAATAATACACTATTACGGATCCAATGGAACTAATTTCGTCGAATTCCGAGACTATGCCTCAGAAGGATATTTTTAAATTCAATTTAAACAATATATTTTCAAAACTGAGCAAAACACTTTTAAATTCAAATTTAAAGCTTTCCTTATCTTTAGTATCACTGATAAATTTTACAGGCTTTCAAATTATTTTTAACAAGACTGGAACTCGCGATTCTTCAATTTTCCCAATTTTTAGTTATTAATTCAATATTTACATTATCTAATAAATACCGATATTTGAAATTCTAGTTAAACTAACGGTCAAATATTTAAAATCAATTAAATATTTTAATTTCAAATATCCAAAAATTCTGAGTCGTCACAGTTCTGTATCATCTCCTCTTGCCTTTTCAGCATCCCTTCCTGCATAGCCTTCATCATCATCTCCATCTCATCTCTGGTGATGAAAATTGAAGTCTGGTTAGCTCCCAAGGATGCTTCCTAGCTTCCTTCATGCTGACTCCTTTTTGCTTTTTGTCTCCTTGTTGATTGCTTCGCCATAGCTTTTTAGATCCAAGTCCTCAAGCCTCCAGATCCAAAATCCAAGCTTTAGAATCCTTGAGTACTAGTGTTCTTAGTGAAAGCATGAAAATGTTTGCGCCAAAATTAGTTACAAACATCTAATTGCAAGTGAAAGTACCAAATCACAATCATAGATCACAGATAGATTGTATGTAGCAGGATTAAATATGAAGAACACTCCAAAAATTAAAAGGAAAGCAGTAGAAAAAAAAAAGATTTATAGTGGTTCCACGTTGTAGCCCACGTCCACTTTAAAGAGTTGTTGTTTATTAATGATTTTCCACTGATTTACAAGAGTACAATCGATAGTATCGAAGTTACAATGGAGTTCAGCAGAGTAACTGCATAGAAGAGCCAAAAAGATCCCTTTTCTGGAGGCGTTGGGCTACTATTTATAAGTGTGGCATGGAAATATCTGACTTTGAGCTTGGAATACTCCTTACACACAGGTGGACCCATGTGATCGATCCGGCTTGTTTGGGATCGATCCCTAATCGATCCTTATGCATTTCGATCGATTCAAAAATGGTCCAATGGTGATGGGATCGATCATGGACATTCTTCTGGTGGTATGCGAGCTATGATGAAAATCTGAAGGCATTTGGACTCGTAGATCTCAAATTATGATCGACCCAAGATCGATATTATAAGTAGGTTGTCACGTTCATATCGATAGCCTCGTATCGATCAAGATAGTGATGTGTGTGGTTGTTTAGGTGAGATACACATTTTATGCTGAATTGGCTGCTTCTTCATTTATATACATTGGTTGCTATGCCTTTCGTATCGATCCATATCTTGTTTGTATCGATGCCTGAGCCTTCTATTCGTATCGATGCATGACTGTATTCTTCGTATCAATTAAGTGAATGATCGATACGAAATATGTCGCCGTTGCATCGATACGAAGTCGGAGGTTTGGATGGATGGATATGAATTGGTACTCATGGGATGGATATGAACGAGATGGGGATGGATACGAAGTAGTGGGCGGAGTTAGATGGATACGAAATGATGTGAATTCCTAGTTTTTGATAGATTCAATGCTCTGACCCGAAGCAACCATCTCCTTGGCCCAGAGTAAAACCCTCAACGGCTCGAAGCAGGTGCTGCGATGGCTCGAATTGGCTTGTTCCTCAAACCCCGAGGTGAACACTTCTTTGATCCGAAGTTGCCCTTCTGAAAACTCGAAGCAAATGCGAAGGTAACTCGAAGCAGGCTCCAAGAAACCTAAAGCAACTCGATCTGTGTCAAACCCATATTTCAAACATCTTGCGCTGTCTTTTCACGAGTATACTATGTTTTGTGTGGTAGTTTGGGTTAAATCTGCCTGTATGCAGCTTTGCCAAAAGGCAAGTTAACATAAATTGTTTAATTATTTTATTTTTAATGTATCCATAACTTATAAAATTCATATCTTCTTCATACGAGGACCAACTAGAATGAAACTTTTCGCATTCCACTTGTGATGACGAGAGCTTCAAAATGGAATTACTTTGGATGAATTTGGAGACTGTGGAAATTTGAGTTAAACTCGGACGTCGTCCAGTTTTAGTTCCAAGCCAGAACACTTCAACGACGGCAGAAATTTCGGTGAGTAAATCTCACTCATGTTGGATAATTGGTTTTATTTTAAATAGTTAAAATTATTTATTGGTTGATTAGTTGAATTGATAAATTACTATCAGTTGGATGTTATATTATATGTATGGCAGTATATATATTAGTAGTTGGATATATTCCCGCCGATTGGAGCGGATAAGACACTATGCATCCGCATAATAGCGGATGACCCTTTTTATTGCGATATTCCGCCTCGTAGCGGTGATTACATTTTTGTGATTACGAAACATCTGTAGTTGTAGGGAAAAAGGATGGAGGGATCTAATTGGATTCCTCAAAATGTTGATTTTATTTCATATATAGTGATATATTATGTATGTGAATAATCTGTTATAAATTATGGTATGATTTGATTTATTGGATGCTTTAGTCGCACTGGCCTTTATTTTGGTATTATAAATTGTAACGACCCATAAATTTCGATATTTTAAATTTGTTAATTTAATATGATTTTGGTAATTAAATCTGGAAGAAATAAAAATTTGTAATTTGAGAATAAAATGATAGCTAAAATGAAATGTAACAAAGTTAACTTAAGTGAATTGTTAATAAGTTAATGGAATTCAAATTTAATAAGATGATTGAAAGGCTGTCGTTGGTTACATAGGAAAGCAAACGTAATTATTCAAATGACTAATGAAATAACACGTTGTTAATAGCAATTGAATTAATTTGTTTGAAACTAAAAATATAATTTATTTGAATTTACTTAAATTGAAGGTAAACACTATAAATTTTGCAATAAATCCATAGTTGATTTACATGGTAATTTTGATTAATGAATTATAAGTATGTTTGTAATTAGAAATGGTATAATTAAATTTGAATTGAAGAAGGGATTAATTAATTTAATACTAAATTAATTAATAATGTGAAATATAGCCATTTTGGCCACTGATTTGGATTTCGATGAAACCAGTTTCATTGGATCCGTAATGGTGAATTATTGTAGGATTTCAAGTTTTGTAACGATTGGACTTGTCATTTGATCGTACAGACTCAAAACGCCTAAAAATCAATTTAATTGAAATCAATTTGAAATAACTTGATTTTGCATAACTTCTTCATACGATGAAATTTGGACTTGAAACCTGTTCCATCACGTTTAAAATGTTCAAAAACATGTATTTTGATATATGGGTTAACCCATTTCCGCTCCAGAATCGAAACGGGCTTTTCGGGTCAATTATCGTTCAAAACCCAAATCAATCATATCCTCTTCTCTATTTTCAGCTCTATCTATGTATATCTGGTTATAAACCCCAGCAGCCTTTCTATTTCTCATTTCTGTGTGTATAGAAACTTTTATTGCTCCACTACCTCAATGGTTGAAACTCTAAATATTCCAATTCAATTCCAATTCAAAATGCAACAACAAAAATTCAAACTCCTCAATACCTATCAAATTTATATGGATTCGGAGCTCTCGAAGAGCGCATGTCAATTCTGTCGTCTGTTTTTCAATCTAGATTATTATGTGGTCGAAATTTTAGGAATAAATTTCGACGATTCATCCCTTGTTGATCGACATTATCTGATCGTCAAACAAATGGTACAGTGGCGTAGAGATCGACGCGTGGAGTGCATCTATGTAGTTTGTTCGGCGAATCGACGGTTGGATATTGTGCATAATTCGAACTAGGGTTCGAAATAGAGGGCGGAGGCTGTGTGTTTTGCTCAAATCGAAGTGACGGAGGTCATCTCGAAGTCTGTACGCGTGGCCAATGGGGGGAAGTTGCTCAAGCGGCAGATCTGATGGCTTGAGTCTCTGGAGCTCACGCTCGATTTTGCTTCAGGGAGAGTTCGAGTGTGTACTGTAGCATGAGGATAGGTATCTGGGCGTTAGGAAGATGGTGACGTGGTGGCTCCTCTTCGTTTATTTACTTATTTTACTTTATTTTGTTTTGTTTAAATTCAAACATTCTAACTTTAATTACTTTCACATACGAGGTCCGATTTATACGTGATTTTTTCCGCTAGGATCGTATTGGAATTCTGGACATTTCAACGCTGGTATGGATGGATTTGGAGACTATTTGAATTTTGGGTTTAAATTGGATTTAAATTCAATTTAAATTCAAAAGGTGAGTATTTTAATCCACTCACAACTTCTAAATTTCTTATGTTTGTTAAATTAATTTATGATGTGATTAGAAATTTATATATGACTATTTGGAATATTTTGAATCATCATCTCATTTTATTTGAATTTATTTGGATAAAATAGTTATTTTATTTATTATTGAATATAAACTGCCTGTAAATATCTGTTATTTATTATCTGTTCTATATAGATGTTATTGATTGAATTGGATGATGATTGTGATAAATGTTTGATGATTGATATTGGATGAATGGATGTTGTATTTATATTGTTATAAACTGCAAGTTGTTGTGGATTTTTATTTCATTCGAGATTACGATTTGAAATGATATATAACCGTATTTATGTTTTAAATTACGAATTGAAATGATAAATATTCATATCACTTGACCATAGGGTAGAAAATTATATACAGACACTGTGGTCTATATATAAAAATACTTTGAAATGATTTCTATGGTTTTGTAAGGAAATATATGGTTTTAGATAAATATTGATTTTTGATATTATATAATGTTATTTTATCCTTGATTTTAAGCTATGTATAATTTGTTTTAATATAGAACAAGCTTAATAATAAGTTTGATTTTTATTAAAGAAAATATGGTTAAGTATTTAAATTATATTACAATATAGAGTTTATAATGATTTAAATAAATTAAGGTTGGAAGATAAATTTGAGACTTATTTGAAATTTAATTTATCTAAATTTAAACTCAGATAAATTTGATGTGAAATTTATTAAATTTGAAATTTTAGAAGGTATGATTTTTATAACTTGATTTTGGTTTAAGATGAATTAAACGAATTTGTCAAGTATAAATAAATTGAAGGAAATATTTAGTTATTTGTAATTTGAGTTTTATTTAAATGATAGTGGAATTATTAAGTAAAATATTTTAAAACTAAATAATAGAAAATTGAATTACTGAATCGTAATTACCAAACTTAGTTTTGAAATTGTTGAATACTTAAAGTTTGAAATATATTGAATTTGAAATGGTTTACTATGTGTATCAAATCTGTTTTGAAATCGATAAAATTTGTAATAGTTTATTTGGAAACTGAATCATATTGAAATTTATGATTTAGGATTTGGTTAAATTTAAAATTAATAAATTCGAGTAGTTTTGGAATTGATTGGTGAAATTGAAGAAGCTAGTTTATTATATAAAGTATTTTAATATTTAAACCATTTAAGCGGTGGAAGTTATGTTTCAAAGTTACGAGTTTTAAAGTATTATGATTTGAAAGTGTTATAATTTCAAATATTTTGGTTTCGAAGTATATAACTTTGAAAGTGCTATGATTTTGGAAAAGAATATATTTGAAATAAAAAAATGATATCGTATTTATTTAGTTTGAAATGGAAATGATATCATATATATATATATATATATATATATATATATATATGGCTTTGAAATAGCAATGATATTTCGGTTTAAAGTATAAATTATTTTGAAATGACCGTGGTGTTATAATAACGGTTGGTTGTTAAAGAGAGCGGGATCAGATATAGGCATACTCTCTATCCATACCGAAAACCACTTTAATAACCGTGTACGTGGTGGAGATTCCAGAATGAAGTAGGATGGCGACGGCGTTCCTTTGAGGTATATACGTGGACCCGACTCCCGTGAGTTGACATAAGGTGGCTAAACCAGGAGCGATTCCGGGCCAGTGAGGTAGCTCCTCTTATCGGACACACTCCTTTAATACTATTCTTTTACTTTGTGATTGATTGGGGCCCTTTGATTTTTTAGGGGTGTGGCTCATGGTGGGCGGTAGCTGCGCGCTATGCGTCACTACCAGTCTAGATAGTAATAGGTATATCTACCCTGGCATTGCCTAGTTGTGCCGTGTCACCACCCTAGCGCACCTTTATGAGTTTGATTTGTGTCGTACCTATGGAGTATCCTCTGGTAGCCTCCCGACCGGGAGGTATTATGATACTATATAGACTATTAGCACTATTATTGTTAAGGGCTATATGGGTAACCCCTTAATGCTATTTAAAAGTAAGTTTATTTTACTATAGACATTATTATAATAGCGAAATATTACTACATAGTAAATAGTTTAACGGATCCTTAGGAGATGTAAATCCCGAGCATCTCTTAAGTTACTGCACTCATGTTAGACACTGAATAGGTGATGTCAAATCCAATAAACATATCTGATGCCATTCCACTCATATTTTTTTGTATTGATTTAACTCACATAAGATCTTTTAGTTCTGACTCGAGTGTTTTGTCTTCTCAATTCACTCGGGTTAGTCTGAGCATTTCAGGGTTTGAAGACCTTATTTCTAGAGGACGAAGACGAAGATTTTATTGTTACTATTATTTACTATATTGTTCCACTGCATCACATCGTTCCGATGAGTTTATTATTCTTTGGTATATGTAACTCTGATTCTATGTTGTATAAGTATAATCAAATGTTTTGTAAAACAACTTCATGAACTGTTATTTGATTATTATATTTGTCATTCCGCTGCGAGATTCTGTTTTGTTTTCTTTCTTTCTTCCTTTTTCTTATTCACCCCAATAACAATCCGCTCTTTTGTATGGTTTGAGTCTGACGTGTGTGGTTTATCGTCAATTTAAAACGTATAAAAAGGCGGGATGTTACATAAATACCATAAATAATATTTTTGAATTTAAAAATGGAATTTCTAGGCCATTTTGAAATGAAAATATTTATATTGAAATTTGGGATTATTTAAAAAGGAATTGATTTGGATAAATTAAATAAATTTGATTTTAGTATATATTTAGCTATTTTGTAAAATGGTTTCAATTAGAGAATTTAATTTGACTATTTTTAAACAGTAGATTTTAAATTTGAATTTCTAGAAATACAAAATAGAAGTTAAAATCGAGATTTGAACGGTTGTGGAACATAGATCGGATTTATTAGGAAATGGATTTTTAAATGGGATTTTAAATAGGAAAAAATTTATAAATGGAGTTGTTTAATACAAATCTATTATTAACAGAGAAATGAGAGTTGAGTTTATAAACTTATAAACGATGTTTATAAACAAGTGGAATAATTGTCATTTGATAAATTTGAAAATATAAATTCACAATGTGAATTTAAAAATGAGATATGGAAATCGATTTAGAAAGAAATAGTAAATTCTATTTTGGAATTTGGGAATAGTTATGAAATTGGAAATGTAAATTGATTTTGTGATAAGTTGAGAGGGATTTATAAGTATAAAAAATGGGTATGTTGAATTTTAAAAATGGTTTTTCACAAGAAGTTAAGGTTTGTTTTTAGAAAAGGATTTTTATTTATTAAACTACAAAGTTTTAGAAACTATTGGTTGGAATAAAATATTTCAGAAAGATAGATATTTAAATTTTTAAATTTTTTGAAATGAATCTAAGTTTTATAAACAAGTTTTGTAAATCGATTAGAATTTTTACAAATGAATCGGAATTAGTTATTGACGCTTATTTTAAAAGTGCTTATTTTAAATAATTATTTAGCTATGTCTTTTTTAAATTTACTATTATTATATGTATAGTTTTAAAGTAAGTGATTTCAATTTATTTATGCACTTGAGATTTGTGAACTGGCTTTATTTAATGGTTGTGATTTTATAAGAGAAAATCTTATAACGGAATTAAGAAACTTAAGAAAATTAATAAAAAGGAAATTTCCAAATTGTTTAGATACGGAAATTTGGGAAATGAATCTGAATTCTTTAAATTAGTTATAATTGTTAGTTGATTAAAAATAAGTATAGTCGATAATTTTTGAAAATATTAAAGGGAATTAATAAAATTTTTGAAGATTTATGAGGTAAGTATGGAATATTTCCTAAGTATGGACAAATGATTTTGGGAAATTGACTTATAAAATTTTCCTAAGTATTGGAATTAAAGATATGGAGATATTTTAGCGACGAAATGATTATTGTAGGAATATTTTTCTAAGCAATGAATTATAGGTTGGATTTGGAAATATTTCTAAGTGTTGATATGACTTGAAAATATCTTGTTATGGATTTAAGCATTTGAAAGTGATTTCAAGTATTAAAATATTGGAAGAGATTGAATATATATCTTTGTAAAGATATTTTGAGATAAATGTTTGAAAGATTTATAATATGATCTAGTGACTACTTGAGTGTAATTGATAGTTAAATAACCGACTATCAAATCTGGCCAATTTTGTTGATCGTTTTGAGGAGACCGGGATCAGATTTAATTATCTGAAAACCACTTCGATCCGATTTGAGCGTTGCGAATTGTGATATCATAAAGATAATGAAGATAATAAAATGGAGTTCTTGGAGATTCGATTTGTTCAATCCTAGAACAAGATGTATGGATGAACGCTATCATTGCATTGTTGCTTGGAAGGCAGTGATTAGCATTCCAAGTGGAATTACTATTCAAAAAGGTAAAACGTAGCCTCAACCCTCATCAACCGAGAATGACTGAAAATAAGGTGTGATGCAGCAAGGCAACGTGGATCGCTCCCATTAGGGTATGCTGTCACCTTTCTATATTACCCTATGTCTACATATTTATGGATTGGTTTGCATGTGGTCTCGATAAAATGAGTTGCAAAGAAACCGAGGTGATGACATGGTCGGTACTATTCAGGTTAGGGGTAGGCCGGTCTTGTGTTCGTAGGGGATCCACGTGAGGTCCTCGGTATGTTTTCTAGACACGTACCATGATAGGTGGTACCCCAGTGCCTAGTCATTGTATGGAATCCATTCTCTAATAAGCGCCGTATGGTTTTGATTGAGCCTAACTATGTTGAAAATGAGATGCAAGTATTTCAACTATTTTAATAAGTATTTGTACTTAGACACTATTATAATATCACATGATTTTTATAAAAGTGGTTTGGCTATCATCAAGTAAAAACCGATTGTATTTATATGTGGCATGATTTTATGTGATACTTTTGTTTTTCAAAAGGATTTTTGAAAATAATTGAATTCAAATTGAGTGTGTTTCTCATGCTGGTTTTCCAGACTGACTCGGGTGTTAATTTATTATAATGCTCGGGTCCGACCGAGTATATTACAGATTAGTTTGGATGCTTGGAGCTTCAGGAGATAAGTTGGAGGGCAGGAGATGTATTCACATAGATAATTATTTTTCCGCTGTATTCATTGGTGTATAATCAGCAATTGTGAGGAAAGACTATTATAATTGTCCAAGCTAAAATAGGTTAGTATAATCTGATTGATGTCTGTATACATATATATTATAGTTTTGATTTTGTGTAAAGGTTTATGGTATATTATATATTATTCATTCCGTTGTGAGATTCTATGTTGTTTAGTTTCTTCTTATCTTCTTCCTACTTCATTCCCCTAACAATCGAGTTTTTCGACATTCGATTTCTTGGCATGTGATACAGTGGATGTATTAGTGCTGATTTTTGAGGGTCGCAAATCCCAGTTGTTCATGGCTTCACCATTAGATAGTTATTATTTATTTCCATCGTGTATATGTATGATCTTTGTATTTTGTGATGGACAAGTAGTTATAACTATCCGGTTGAATTTGTAATGTAATGACTCTGATGTATTATTATTATAGAAGTGACAATGTAATATCCTATATTGCCTATTATATGTTGTTCTGATTCATGGTGAGATTTTGTGGTTGTGTAGTTTCTTCTTATCTTTCCTTTTCTTCTACCCTTAGTGGCTCGTCTTTCGATGTTAGTAAGGTGGTTGTTACAATTTGGGTATCAGAGCCTAGGTTAAGCAAACACTTAGGCTTTGGGTTTGGGTCAACTTCGAGAGTGTGTATTTGTAATTTTTATTCATATATATATATATATATATTCATATATATATATACACACACACACACACATATATATAATAGATAGATCAGCTTGATAGGTTTGATGAGTACCCTTCTTTCAAGATTTATCTCGTCCAAGTATTCTAAGAATTATCTTACTATGTCTAGGTAGTAAGACATGAGTAATAGAGGCAGATGAGGTAGGGGAGCAGGTAGCACTAAAATTACAAATGGTTGAACCCAAATCCTGAAGGATTTTGGATTACAGAAAAGGCTACGCCTGAGCAGCCAAGCATGGATTTTGTAACCTAATGCAAGGATTTCACTAACCCAGGAGGGAAACCATTTAAGGGAATTGAATCTATCATGGAGGTGCAAGCTTGGTTGCGATCTTGCGAAAAGATTTTTGAAGGTCTTGGTTTATCCGATGAACCGAAAGGTTTTTAGCAGTATGGCAACTACAAGAGGGAGCAGCAGCTTGGTTCATGGTCTAGATTTAGAGAAGTTTTTGATGACCAATTTTTGCCAATAGCTGGAAGAACGAGGATGTATCGCAACTTCATGGACTTGAAGTAAAGGGATCTGCCTACATCAGAGTATGAGACAAGGTTTAACGAGTTATCTTGTTTCGGATCGGAATTGATTAACACTCCATTAAAGAAGAACAAGATGTTTGTTTTGGGTATGAGGGAGGAATACCATGAGAAAATGATGGCTCATGTTAAAGGCCCTTTTTTGGATTTAGCCGATATGGCTCTGAGGTACGAGGCCCTGGAAAATAAAAAGCCTACTCCACCAGCACCTAGTTGGAATACCAATGGAAATGGTTCTAATAAGAGGAAGTTCAATCTGAATTGGAAGAATTAAGGAAAAGGGAAATAGGGAGAAGGTCAAGGAGGTAAGTTTAGGAATATTAATTGTTACCTTTGCAAGCAGAGAGGTCATACCCCAAGGTCCTGTCCGAACCATAAAGCTCCAAAGTTGCAAAGTGGACCCATCTCTCGAATGGTACTAAAGTTTCTTTGTTCTAATTGTCATCAGTAGGGCCAAATGATTAAGGACTGCCCATTCATGAAGAAGGTGCAGCAGCCCAAAGTGTACATCATTAAGAATGAACCATCGACTTCAGTGGATGTGAAGGGAAAAGGCATCCTTAAAGGAACCTTACTGATTAATGGTATTTTTGTTTGAGCATTATTATATACTGGTGCCTCCCATAATTTTATCTCTTGTGGGTTAGTAGGTAAATTTTGTCTTATTCGTAGTATTGTAGAAAACCATATCTGTGTGTCTAATCCCATAGGTGGTGTGACCCAATTGAATATGATTTGTGACGATGTGCCAATTTCCTACCTTTCATCACTTTTCTTGCGACCCGTAAGTTTTACACTTTAAAGGATTTGACATTATTCTTGATATGGATTGGTTATCAATGTATGAAGCTGTTTTAGATTATGCTAAAAGGACTGTATCATTAGAAACTAAGTTGGGAAGAACTGCTAAAATATCATGCAAGAATCTGAATATTAATACGTGTAGTTTCTTGTATGCCCTAGAATCATCACATGATGAGTTAAGTTCCGTAGAAGTTGTTAAGATTTTTCCCGACGTGTTATAGAAGTTAATAGCTTACCCATGCACCTAGAGATAGAGTTCCATATTGATTTGGTCCATGGTCCTACACCAGTGGTTCAACCAAAGCGAAGGATGGCCCCGAAAGAGAGGAATGAATTAGAAAAGAAAACCAATGACCTATTAAGAAGAGGGTTGATTAGACCCAGTCATTCGAGTTGGGGATCAGCTACGTTGTTTGCGGTTAAGTTTGATGAATTTTTAAGGTTGTGCATAGGTTATAGAGAGTTGAATAAGCTGACCCTTAGGAACAAGTATCCCTTACCTCGCATCGATGATCTTTTGGACCAACTTAATGGAGCTACGGTATTTTCTCAAAGGATCTAGCTATAAGATTCCATCAGTTGAGTGTTGATGAAGATAATATACCCTTAGCTGCATTTAGAGGCCTTAATTTTTTCTTTGAATGGTCGGTTATGTCTTTCGAGCTAATCAATGCACTCCATATCGGAGGAGGAGCATAAACATCATTTAGAAGTGGTGTTGGAGACATTGAGGAGACATGTCCTGAAGGTGAAATTTTCTAAGTGCCATTTTTGGAAATTGGAAGTAAGATTCTTAAGACATATTGTGACAAAAGAAGGTATTTCAGTAGATCCAATGAAGGTGGAAGCTATTTGGGAATGGAAGCAACCACGGACTCCTACCGAGGTTCACAGTTTCTTAGGTTTGGTTGGATATTATAGGAGGTTTATTCAAGATTATTCCATTATTTGTTTCCATTTGACTAAGCTGACTAAGAAGGATGAGAACTTTATATGGACTCCGAAGTGTGAAGAGGCGTTTCTAGAATTGAAAAGGAGATTGACCAGTGGACCAGTTTTAGCTATCCTGGATGGAAATAGTGAATTCACGATTTATAGGATGCTTGTGGAGTGGTACTTGGTGCTATTCTTATGCATCACGGTAGGATGATTGTGTATGTAAGCAGCCAGTTGAAGACACATGAGAAGAACTATGTTACGAATGGTCTAGACTTGCTGGCTGTTGTCTTTGCATTAAAAATGTGGAGACACTACCTGCTGGGTAAGGATCCTTCTATTCCACTTAGTTTATTTCTAATCTTTAAAGATTTTAAGAGTAATTTTTGTTTCTTTAATTAGGCGAAAAATTCAAGCTCTTCATGGATCATAAATCCATGAATTATCTTTTTACACAAAAGGATTTGAACCTGAGGCAACAAAGGTGGTTAGAGTTTCTTGTAGCTTATAATTGGATATTATTCATACTTCAGGGAAGGCTAAAGTGGTGGCAGATGCTTTGAACTAGAATGTCGTTTTGACACTTTTGGAGGTTACGCCGACTCTCCTGGAAAGGATGGTGGGCAAGCAAAGAGAGGACAGAAGTTTCGTGGCGGTCATTTGGAAGATTGAGGAGGGTCAGTGTACAAGTTTCAAGTTTGACAACCGAGCGGCTTTGAGGGTGAATGAACGGATCTATATACCGAACTTCAATGACCTTAGGTAGGAAGTTTTGTCAGATTTCCATCGTTCAAAGTTAGTATCCATCCAGGTGTCTCAAAGATGCATAGGGTCGTAAAGCGGATGTTTTGGTGGAAGGGAATGGAAAGAGATATCTCTATCTTTATTAGTAGGTTTCGTGCTATCAACAAATCAAAGATGATCATCAGAAGATAACTAGATTACTACAACCATTGGAGATTTCCAATTGGAAATGAGAAATGATATTAATGGATTTTATCGATGGTTTACCCAGAACTAGAAAAGGAAATGAAGGAGTATGGGTTAACGTAGATCAAATAACGAAGAGTGCACATTTTATCCCCGTAAAACCAACAAGGACCACTGCTTCTTTAACTAAAATTATAATGAGAGAAATATTCAGGTTGCATAGAGTTCCTATGAGTATAGTAAGTGATCGAGACCCCATATTTACTAGTCAATTTTGGGAAGCATTGCAAACAACCCCTGGTACAAAATTGCCTTTAGCACAGCATATCACCTCCAAACTGGCGGACATATGGAGCGGGTGAATCGAATTCTAGAGGATCTCTTGAGGGCGTGTATTCTGAATTTTGGTGGACCATAGGAGGATCGTTTACATTTGGTTGAGTTCTCCTATAACAATAGCTTCCAAGCAAACATCGAGTTGGCACCGTATGAAGCCCTATGTGGAAGACCATGCAAGTCACCAGTTTGTTGGGTTGAGACGAGAAATAGGTTAGTCCTTGGACCGAAAATGATCTAAGAGGCTACAGAGAATGTTGAAGTGATTAACAAAAGGAAGAAGGAGGCTCAAGATCACCAAAAGAGTCATGCTGATAGGAGGCAAAGAGATTTGGAATATGTGGTTGGAGACTTGGTGTTCATAAAGATTTCACCTATAAGAGGAGTTGTTAGATTTGGAAAGGCAGGGAAATTAGCTCCTTGGTATGTTAGACTTTTTCGTATTTTTGAAAGGATTAGATTGCTTGCTTATAGGGTTGAGTTGCTAGAGAGATTGGCAGGTGTGCATATTGTATTCCACGTGTCTCATTTGAGAAAATATGTTCATGAACTTTCATTGATTGTGGAGCCATCGGTTCAGGAGGAATTGGAAATAGAACAGAACCTGACAGTAGTTAGACATCCAGTTTATGTTGTAGATCAGGATGAAAAGAGGTCGCGTAACAAGGTAGTGCAATTAGTTAAGATTCAATAGAGTGAGGATCTAAGAGACTGCACTTGGGAGATGGTGGATCGTACAAAGGAAGCCTATCCGGAGTTGTTGTTAGGATAGTTAGTCATAAGTTGTACGTATAGTGTATGTTTGTTTGCTATGGATACTAGTATACGCATTTTTATGTGTTTTATGACATGAATATCTGGCTTTTGTGTATTTTTAATTATCTCCTTATTTTCTAATTTTAGGACGAAATTCTTTTAAGGGGGTGAGTGTAATGACCCAGAAATTAATCGATATTTAAATGAATATTTAATTATATTTTATATAATTAATAAATAAATTTTTATTAAAAATAAAACTATTTTAAATAATATCAATAATAAAATTGTTTTCAAACTTTGTTTACCAAAATATATAGTTCATGGAGAAATAGAAAATGTGACCGGAAGTTATTTTTCGAAATATCAATTTTTCATTCGTTAAAAGTTATTCAAAAGGTCATAACACTAATATAAAACATTTTAACATGGTGTGTACATATTTATATATGCATATGCATGCTTCTCCTTAAATATATAAATAAATTAATTAATATAAGATTTTATATCATATATATAACATATATAAAATACTCCTTTTCAACTCAAGTATACGAGAGCATGACATGAATCGTGCAAGATAACGAGGGCATGTAGCAGATGGATTTAAGGGAGGGAGGAAATATAGTAGTGCATGCATACATGTATTTTATATTAAATACTTATATAATCTTTAATTAATCTCCTAAGCCTATAAATACCACTACACTTTCATGTTTTTCATTTTACAACCCTCATTTTCACTCTAAAATTTCCTAAAAGCTTAAGCTAAAGCATCCATGGCTCCCTCTTCATAATTTTAAAATAGAAAAAAAAATCACTTCTTTTGGCTAAAATCTCTTCCTTAGTTCACAAAAACATTTCTACATCACCTAAAACACATTTTCTTCCAAAAATCAAGCAAACAAACACCCCATGCCACATGAGCGAGCCAAAAACATCCTAAGGCTGAGACCAATTAGCTTAGGCCGAGCCCATCTTTGAGGTCCAAGCACCTAAAAGTTCCTTATTTGAAGTATTTAAAGCGTTTTCAAATTTCGAAAAAAATTCGCTTTGATTTAGAAAAGTTTCGGTGAGTAAAACTAATATTTTTTTGGAAAAGAAAACAATTTGTTTTAATGATCTATATGTTGTGAAATTATAATGTTTGTCGTATTGACATACCATGTTGTTTGGATGATATGTGATTGCAAATTGGTTGTTTGGTATAGATTTATGACTTGGATTATATATTGATATATTGGATATGTGTATGGATATTGATACGTGAGATTGGTTTATGATATGTTGGTAGTGTTGATTGTGAAACAAAACCAAGTATGTTGTGAGATGGTTGTGAAAAACTAGTGCTTTAAAAGTCGCAAAGGATTTGAGATTCGATTTGAAAAGAAGGCCCTTTTGCTAACTTTGGATTTTTGAAAATGTTTTCTCAAGTATTACCTTTTGTTTAAGTTTTCAAAACTCTTACAACTATGTTTTCAAGCATGCGATAGCTAGAGTTAAGTGAGATTTCCACCTAGAAATCAATTCTACAGAACTGCACTTATAATGATAGTCGCTATGGATGCAGTTTGGAAAATTCAAGATTTCAAGTTTATACTATA